>OU862881.1:10000000-20000000 GCA_917880725.1 Selenia dentaria | reverse complement strand
TCATCTAAAGATCTTTTTGCATAAATGATTAACGTCGTAATGTAAATTAAATAAGTATAGGTAATGCTTCTAAGGCCCACTTGCACGTTTGCTCGTGTTGAATAAATAAGTCTACGAGTTTGTAAACTTGCGTTAGTCATATAAATTTTTAACTCTCATTGTGCCTTGCACGACTATAAAAGATCACCGGTTTTGCTAAACTGACATTTGTAATCTTTAGGTGGGAACATTGAATTGTCTATGCGCTTATATTGTACTCGTAACCTGACTAATAATGAATGAATGAATAATGAAATGAAAAAAAACGTGAAACTTATATCTAACTCTTTTGCACTACAGTTATGTTTAATCCATCAAAGGTAGTAACACAATAGAAATTTCATTGTTATAATATAACGCCTCTTGAAGGGATATAGACTTTCTTGTTTATCCTTTGTTGTATGAAATTTGACGACTTTATATTCTATACGTATTGTCTCGTGTAATTTCGTCCAAAGAGTACATTATACAGCAGAATGTAACCTCAATTTCTTTTGACACAAAACTTCACTAACCCTAGTTAAAGACTTAACCCTCCGACATTGCTGGGTTATATATCAATAAATAACCTTAGACTTACTCCTAACCTTTAATGGTGCAAGATAAATTAATTATAAAACCCCGTTTTAGCAGTTGACTCTGAGTTATTGAAGCAATAGTAACGTATTGGTAATACAATTAATCTTAAAGTATCTGCTTTTTTACTAGGTTAATTTTAACCAAATACGTAGTTACCTGTTTCCAGACTGAGAATTAAAACAACCATTAGAATACTTAAAATAGCGATAGGTCGTTTTATTGAATTCCCAAGACCTTCCTCAGACTTTAACGTGGTTTTACTTTGGATTATTAGGCGTAAGTATTGAGCGCTTGGGAAGAGCCCGTCAGAGGTTTTGTTTCACTAACACCAACATCTCTAGGGTAATCTATCAACACAGATTACCTACGGGTTATAGGATGGTGGTGCCCGCGACTACGTCTGCGCAGGATTAGTATTGCGAGTAGTTTATTGTCTTCTCCAAGGCCATATCTACTTTAATACCAAAATGTCTTAAAATATGTACATGGTCAAAATTGCTATAATAGTATTATATGAGTGTTGGCGACCTCCACCGCTATTGGCCTTTTTGGCTTATGATTATATGTTCAAAAGTTATATTTGAATTTCAATATATTGGCAGTCGAAAGAAAATAAATGAATAGTAACGAACAACCCGGTTACCTTATTTTCGATCCATAATAATGAGTAAATTTAAATACTTAGTATATCAATCAGTAAACATTAATAATAAAATACAGGGCTTAAGTACATACAAATATAAAATTTCATTTCATAACGGTATTTGTGTAACATAATATCATCACCCTTGACGGTTGCCGAGCACGTCTATTGTATCAAGCTGTCAAATTGATTTTGCTTTTGACTAAGGTATCAGAGACTGACAGAACTGTCATCATTACAATCGTAGGCGGAGATTTTATTATTTTGTCTATGCTGTGCCCAAGCATATTACGCTTTTTTCACCCACGTGGTGATGGATGATGATGAAAAGTATAGCCTATGTGATATAATAATAATAATTTAAATATAATCCAGCGCCTCATCTACCTCCATACCAAATTTCATCAAAATTTCCCCCGGCGTTTGAGTGTGAAAGAGTAACAAAGATTCATACTTCCAACCGGTCCTTTTGGAAAATTATAGGAGAGGCATATGTTCAGCAGTGGACGTCCTATGGCTGAGATGATGATGATACATCCACACATCCATACTCACAAACTTTCGCGTTTATAATATTAGTAGTATAGTTACAAGAAAATCCGTTAATCTTTTCGTATTTAAAATAACTACCATTATCAAAGAGTGATCTTAGACAAAAAAAATACGACATTTACAAGCAATATATTTCTGGATGCTTAATATAAAGGTTTTTGGAGAAGAACATTATAGATTTTCAACGCGTCCCACAATGGAGGAGGTGGGGTCGCGGGGGAGCTATCCCCTGTGGCTGACGTTACAGGCGGTGGGGCTACGTATCCGACCCACCGCAGAGAGACCACGGGCGTCCAGACACGGGGAAGTCTGGCGCCCATTGTTGGCGGGTTCGGTCTCCGAGGCAGTTGCGGTGCGCCATGTGTCCTGGCGTGCCGCGAAGAGAAGGGTCCGGCAACGGACAGCCGCGGTCGTGTGCAAAATCTGTCCCGCGTTCCCGCCAAAAGCGGCACTGACGGAACACCCCGGGGTTTTGGTGGGTATACGGACTCCCACATAACCACCTACCTCCCCGTGGTGGGTGGTATCCATAAAGGATTTCTCCGGGACAAAAAATAAAAATAAAATAAAGACTGAATGCGTGCGAGCAGAGTTGCGGCACGCCAAGTGTTCTGGCGTGCTGCAAGAGACAAGGGTCCGGCAACGGACAGCCGCGGCGCGTTCGCGGTCGTGTGCGAAATCTGTCCTGCGTTCCCACCAAAAGCGGCAGTGACGGAACACCGCAGAGGTTTGGTGGGTATGCTGCCCTTCTGGCAGAGACTCCCACATAACCACCGTGCTCCCCCCGGGGCTGGTGGTATCTATAAAGGATTACACTGCGTAAAAAAAAAATTAAAAAGATATATGGCTGAATGGGCAGGATAAATGCACAATACACCCCTAGCGGGACGTCAGTATATGACTTGGCGCCCCCAATCAGAATAAGAATAAGAAGGTCGCTGTACCACGTGAAATTAGTGGGAAGACTCAAAAAAATAATGTTTAGGTCAGTCTGTAAATGCAATAAGCAAGAAGTTCAGTGCCCCGTTAAACTGCTAGTAACTGGGGCACTGCAATTGTCTGCAAGTTTGTCACGGTAAGGTAAGCATCATTTGAAAGTACACAAAACCTCACCTGATATAATAATTTTATTGCTGACGAGAGAACCTCCACATATCTGTTGGTAGGGCTGTGTGGTCTTGGTGTAGATGGCTGCGTGCCACGGTACCTCACCGCGTTGAGCTGACTTTCCTCCAATAATGAGCGTCTGCGAGCCGTGAAAGCTAACAAGACCACATTCTGTGGACAATCATTAATAGGTGGAATTATATGTAAACAAACAATAACCATATCTTATTTAATACCACGACGAGGTTTAAACTGATGCTTGCTTTAAATTTGAGTAGGCATTACACGATTACCCGCGAAGAAGTTAAACCTCCTCCTTTGCTGATGGGGCCATGTTACGGTTAGTGGTGTTACCCTCTGGTGGGTCTACTCACCTGACTCATTGCAAGCAAACTTCAGAGTTTTTTACCGATTACCGATTTTTTTACAGAACACCCTTTTAGGAATGTATATGGGTTATTGTGCGTAATTAACACATGGTAAAATACATTATGGTTTCTTCATCTCTTTAAACCATTTATCCGACTATGATGAAAACTTTGACAATTGTTTTGAGCACCTGAGTAAATTATCGCAAATATATTTTCAGAACAAATATTTGCGATGGGTTATCACTGTAATTTAGTTTTCCATGGCACAAAATATTCTGATCAGTTAGTTACCATGTTATGTTGAAAAACTATAAGACATGGTTACGTATGGAAAACCATAACATTCTAACAGAAACAAGATATATATATAGCTTAAACAGGAGGATAAATCTAGCTGTTAAGTAAATTAACCACATAAGAACCAGTTTGTTTTAACTTATGAGAAGTAAACAGGCAAGATGTTTTCCTCGTCACTTACATTAGCGGTTCATCACAGTTTTTCAATGTTTTGAATCAAGAATAAAACACATTAAAAGTTTGTGGATTGAAGATAAAAACATCTTGTTAAAACGGAATTGGAATTTTTTTTATTACCTAAACATAGATAAATAAATAAATAAATAATATGCTACAGTGCATCACACTGTGCACAGCGCTGACTTTTGGCAGCATGCTGCGAAATGTTTATGCAGTAGTCCTGCTCGAATTTAGACGTTAGTGGGCCCACTAAAGTAAGCAACGTTAATAAGAATCACCCATCACGAATCATGACCGCTGTAATGGTCGCTTATTGATCAGTTAGTAAGGAAGACAAGGCTACTATAATGTCAGCTCAGAATTGGAATGAACCCCTACGTAGTCGTAGTGCAGTAATCTGTTAAAATTGAGAAAAACACATATCCTTAACGAAACCCGTTTCGTACAAATAATTATATTTCTGTATTAAACGGCCTGTATGCCATAGTACAAGTTTCACATATACGTAAACCAATTACTTCAAGGGAAAACAATTAGATAGGTATTCTTTAAGCATAGGTTTTAAAAACTAGGCTAGGTTAGGTGTTATACGAATGCTTGAATGGCTTTATATGCGGTAAATGTATGCTTCCTCTTACTTACGCGTAAATTATTCCATGTGAAGTACACATAGCTACATGCAAGTTGACCTTACCTGGTTCAATGCTCCGCACCGTTATCACACACAAAAACAGCACTAAGTAAAACATTGTTATCATAGTGACACCATTATTAAAAGGATATGTTAACAACAAAATTAATAAACTATCTGCCGTGTGCCAAGCACTAAATGGATTTTCCAATTTTTATTGTTTAGCTATCAGCTAGTCAAATCACGCGAGCCGTCGTGCAAAATTGCGAAGCGACTAAAGTTTTGTATGTAGTCTCGTACGCATGTTTTCCTTACGTTAAGATTGTATTATTATTTAAAACAGGTTTATGGAGAAGCTTGTTAATACCTTTAATGCATGTAAGTGTGAATGAGGTATTCAAAGAGTAGGAATAAACACTTTTAGAGTAGTTAAATGGGTGAAATTATTATTTATTTTGTAAATAAGTAAATTTATTAAAACTAAGTGTCTTGTAGTAATACAACATAAAAATATTACTCTTTATTGCTTACCATAAAAACACAGAAATCACGGTTGGTAAATAATATAATAATAATATTATGAATGAAAGTTTTATTTGCTTGAATACAGGTACATTAGGTCTTAGGCTATTATGTCTTGAATCACTTTACTCGACCGATTTTGTCGTGCAAATGTTTATTTTGGCTATCTAATTGGTTAATTATGTCTTACGTAGTATTATCATGTATTAAAATAAAATAAGTCAAATTAACATAAGATTATATAAATTCAAAATCGACAATTCTAATTAGTACAACACAAAATAATTAGCAATTCATTTAACAACATAATTTAAGACATCAAATTGTATTTAAAGTATTCATCTATAGAATAAAAACATGTGTCGCAGAGCCATGAATATATTTTCTTTTTACATTCATCTTCCTTTAGCATTCTAAAGTCATTGGGTAATTTATTGTAAATCTTTATTGCCATTTTATAACAGTTTTTGTCACCCATTTTTAGTCTTCTTATATCTTGGCACTACTAACGGTTTTTGCACAATTTTTCTTTTAGGTAAGATATTTCGTCTTCTTGAAACAGCGTTGGATTGTTCCTAACAAACTTAAACATTTCAAATAGATATAGAAAAGGTAGTGTAAGTAGTTTGTGAGTATTATGTTATAATATGGGACTACACCCACACAAAGGTCTTCAGGTCCCAAACTAGGCAGAGCCTGTACTATGGTAACCTAATGACTGATATACATATACACACCCAGGCACATCTCAAACAGACATGTTCATGCACACGCGGTGTTCAGGTCCCAAACTAGGCAGACCTGTACTATGGTAACCTGATGACTGATATACATACTTATATACATATACACACCCAGACACAGCTCGAACAGACATGTTCATGCACACGCGGTGTTCAGGTCCCAAACTAGGCAGAGCCTGTACTATGGCAACATGATGACTGATATCCATACTTATATACATATACACACCCAGACACAGCTCGAACAGACATGTTCATGTACACGCGGTGTTCAGGTCCCAAACTAGGCAGAGCCTGTACTATGGCAACATGATGACTGATATACATACTTATATACATATACACACCCAGACACAGCTCGAACAGACATGTTCATGCACACAACTGTTTGTGTTCATGCACACAAAATGGATATGTTATGTGCAGTAGGCACTAATACATTTTATTAATTAAGTGTTAGAAATTAATGTTTATTGTGCTACCATGGTACATAATAGTAATAAAATAAGTTGATACAAATAAATAGGTAACCAAATCATCAATTACCAGCTTTACAGTGTGGACAATAGAGTGGCCACTAGCCCTCATACTAGGATTCCCTGTGTCATGAGGACTAGTTCTCCCAATAATCTACTAATATTAAGATTACATACAGAGTGTTATTGTGCAACAATATTGAGGAAGTGACTTCACAATTAAGTTTTATCACGCGAGAGTATGTGTGTGTGTATGTGTTTGTGAGGGTGCGAGGTGTGTATGAGTGGGTCTCGTGCATGAAGGCGTGCGTGTGGTGCGTACCGGGTGTACGAACAAAATAGCTAAAGTTAATTAATTTAGAGTGACTTACTACAGTATTTGTTAATGTTACCATTACGGTTCAGGGAAATATACTTTATAATAATGATGTTGTGAGTTTTGCCAGAGTAGTACTTTTTTTTCACTGGCAAACCATCCTCAAGATATCAAATGGTGACTCGCCTTTAAATACTGTCCAAATAGAAGCAATCTGGGCAGATTTTTTTTATGGAGAGGCCCTTAGTTTGGTTCTTTCTAGCACTAAATCTGCTTTGTACTCTTCTCAACTAGTAAAAGATTAGATAAAGGATACAAAATTCATGACCATATCATAAATCATATTCTATCTGTCAAATCTGCTTATACATGGATGATTTCTATCTAACTTTACCCAAATTCGAAAAAAACTCAGGCTCTCCTCTGATACTAAAATTGAATCTGGCATCGATAAATATAAAACACAATCAATTTGTAGAGGTATAATCGAAAACACTTGTACCACTTTAAAAATAGAGACGTCATAAAACCTGTGCATGAACTTTGGGGATATTGATGGTTTAGCCAAACTCAACAGATACACCGAAAATATATAGAACATTTTTAAAACAATACTTTGAAATAAGGTTACAATAAAAAATATATACTATAAAACATATTCTAAAATTAAAAATATATTCTATATAAAATACTCAATATAGAACTTAATGCACGCAGCACTATAAAAGCCATTAATATTATGATATTCTAATATTTATTAGTAGTATTTCTAGTACTTATAGATAATACATTTTTGTCAGCGTTGCATGGTTATGATGATGTCTTAAGTTTAAGAGAGTCGATTTGCTGTCAGTGTTGACTATGGCATCTTGAAGTGGTATTATATTATCTGTTAGTGGAAAATATTACGAAATAATGTTAACTATAATAGCCGTACTTACGAGTACGCTCTACTATAGACCCAGGTATAGAACTTATAAAAAATGTGCCTGGAACAATTCTCAGGATGCTTAGGTGATATTTGGTAAGGTGTTTTTGTGACTTGTCTAAGGCATTTGACTGCGTTCGACATGATATACTTCTCAGGAAATTACAACACTACGGTATTAGGAACATCGTTCTCAACCTTTTGACTTCATAATATTTAAAAAGCCGTACTCGTACTCACATGGTACCGGTCTAGGCAATCGGCAATTTGAATCACGGAGTCAGCTTACTCTTGGAACTACATATCAAATACTCGTATATAGGCGTCTTATTTATTTTTATTTAATTTTTATTAGGTGGCCTGAGCGTTGAACAGGTGCATTTCGTCACATGTGACGAACTGCCCCGCGCCCGGAAAGATCTGCACATGAGACTTAACAAAAAGTTGTTAAGTCTCATGTGCATGTTATTTCGCTGGCACCCACAGTCTTTTAATCAGAACTCAGTACTGCTGTTTACGCTCGCAACGATAGATTTACGAGTGAAATTAATATCGAAAGATGCGTAAGGGTTTATAATAATATTATTTAAAAACTTAGCTGTTGAAACCTTATATTTGACAAAATAATTTATGTCATTGTTAACCTAACATCGGCGCCATTTAAACGTGTTCTATGTACCTGCTTAGAATAGAAACTTAATATGTATTGTAATTTATTTCATTTGCTTTAAAATAAGTGCAAAACCTGCTTCATAATAAACATAAAAGATTAAAGAGACATGTGAAACACAATGTCTGGACTTATTGCATCAGTCGATTGGTTAACACGTCAATATAAATCGTAAGGAAGTGTTTGTGTATATTGGGAATTTCAAAAAATTTAAATGTTATCTTTCTGAGGAAAAGATATAACTTTATGGGCAATTTAGTGGAACTTGATATTCATTATTAACATTTGACAAATAATCATGTTGCAAACGTGATAACCTGTAACACTATTGTCAACTGTTTAATATTTTTGAAGTGATAACTTCATAAATACAATAATTGTGAAAAAATTATAAAAAAAATGTTTTAAATGTGAAATTAAGTGGTATGTTTGGATTTTTTTAAACCGATTCGCTTTGTGCGCCCCGCAGTTCGAATAACATAGGTATTATTGCGTCGCCAGAGAAACGCTTGCAGCGGAGCTTGGCAATCTTATCAAATAAAGTTAAGCAACTCTTGCTGTGGTTAGGTGTCGGATGGGTGATCGCTAGTTTACGCAACTGAGCGCGTCCGTGCTTCGGAGGGCATGTTAAGCTGTCGGTCCCGGTTGTTGGTTAGATTAGTCGATAGAAAACTCTGACATGGGTTGGCCACTAGTCAATCCACTAAGCCGTAATGGGCCCCCGTGGTAGGTTATGGCCCAACTCCTCTCTCTGAGAGGAAGGCTCGAGTCCTATCAGTGGGAACTTAATGGGTTGATTATGCAAGTGAAGGACATTCAGAATCAGCAATGTCAACACGATGGGTAAAATATTATTATGTAAGTTATACGATAGACAGAGATTATTCTTAATGTACCTTAAAAAAATTCGATTTGTCAACAATTTTGTCATTTGTTTACTTGGATGATGTTCGGTGTCAATCAAAATAAAAAAGACAATTCTAATGCCAGCTTATTCATTGTTGTCAAAAAAACCGTCAGCTATCGGTTGTCAGGTTCATTAGAGGTCAGTGATAATGACCCTATTCTGTGATAGACTACCCTACTACTGTAAGCCTTTGTGTATTTGCATCAGTTTCAAATGACGTCATGCGGAAACCGGAATTATATCTAATTCTCCGGTCTCAGGTGAAAACAATGCTTTTATTGGTTCTTGTCAATGATGTAACTAGATAGTAATTTGCGCTCACGATATTTCGAAGACAACTCCCGGATCAAGAAACATGGAAGCACTCCGTTGGAACTGCTATTGGCGATCACCCATCCAAATTATGAACGCACAAGATTTTTTTGTGGTATTGCCACCAAGTTCATTCATTACTATTGGTTGAAATAATCTGCGTTCGCAGACGCAAAATAAGCCATTGACCGTTAGCTGTCCTGTCAGTCTCGTTTTTCCCGCTCAACCGGTCACACGAACGTACTGGCTGGCAGGGTTGCCAGATCTCCTGGTTTTTCAGGAGATCTCCTGTTTTACTCAAATGTCTCCTGTTATTCTTACTGAATCTCCTGATTTTCGGGATTCGGGTCACCTTAGCCTCTTACCACTAATTTATATACATTGACTATCTCTATACAATTAAAGATATTTTTGTACGATAAATCAAAGCAAGCGCTAGTATTCGTACTACATGACACAATGATAAAACCGAGTTTCGCATTATGCTACCAGGTTGAAAAGGCATTTACATTGTGTCATGTAGTACTAAAGCTAAACTCATAAAACAAATAGTATTAGTCCGTTCGAATAGTCCCAAATTGGCGAAAATAATGCTAACAGGTACAATTTGAAAAATTTAATTACAATTCTATTCAGTTATTGGAGTGTAACTCAAAAACTACTGTACCAAATTTGATGAATCCGAATGAATTATAAATGGGACCACACGGGACGCACCAGCTTTCAAACAAAAGAAAAATTTTGAGAATCGGTTTACCCAGTCGAAAGTTATGAGGTAAAAATATATATAAAAATACAGTCGAATTGAGTACCTCCTCTTTTTTGGAAGTCGGTAGAAAACGCTCACAAGGGCGTTCGATTTGGGAATCCGTGGGTGAAAATTTTGTTTTGTTCACCATTCGCAAAGCTAATAATGAGGTGCATTTTTTGACCTACGTCTGGAGCATGTGGTTTGTGATCGTTTTTTGACAACTATTTATTTGACAGCATAATCATGTGTATTTAGGTGGCTTAGGCTCGGGTTAGCGTTCAAGTAGGGTGTGGCAAATATCGGCATAAATAACGTTTTTGAGCTTTACGAACGCTTTAACAAAAGAGCCAATGGCAACGCCACCAATGCCATCATTGCTAAATACGAGTAAATGCACCTTATATCACAACAATTTAAATAATAGCCACAGATAATAGCTGAGAGTATTTCACAGAGTGATGACGTAAATAGAACAGCAGTAAAGAAAAGTTAAAATTGTTATCGGCGAAATGAGTGTAGATTACGACACAACCAAATTTTACTATTCGACTTCGCGAAAACTTAGTTTTTCGGCGCTTAAACCTAATAACCGAAGTTCGAAAAAAACGTAGTATAAACTGAACATACGTTCTTATGAAGTATGGGAGCCAATACACGATTAAGCAAACTTGGCTCGGTAGAAAAAAACCGGCAACATTACCTAAATTTTGTAAGTTATCTTACGTGATTCGTGGGAAGAAGCATTTTTATTCAATTATGGTCAAATATATTTCAATGAACGTATCATATTCGAATTCCCAATGAAATTTACTAGTAAACTATGGACTCCTTTATCATTAAAATTTAATCATTTGATTGTACGAAATAAATATAAACAGGTATTAGAACGTATTCAATTGCACCTTCGCATTAAACCGTACAATCTGATAAGCAATTCTTGAGAACAATTTACGATGCTTTACATAAGGTTGACCTTATGTCAACCTTATGTATCAAATTGTTTTAAAATTAAGACATGGCAAAAATCTTTAAGACAGAACGAATTCATATGAGTTTTTAATAAAAAAGAACATGCAAAATAAACATAACAGTAAATTAAATAAATAATACGAAACTTTGTCATATTTTTTATTTTATGTTTCTTCCTGCAGCTCTTTCCATACATATTTTGTGTTTTTTCTATGTAACGCCTCCTGTTTTTGAAAACTCTAGGCTGGCAACACCGGTGGCTGGTGAGAAAAAGAAAAATACCAAAGTTCACTAAAGGTTTATCCTCAAAGGTCTCAATTGCTTTGCATGAATTCACCTTAGTAACTTGTGTGCCATATAAAGGAAATGATTAATTCACGTTGATTTTAGGAAATTTGAATGACGTGTATTTTTATGTAATTTTGTGTGTTTTTATAATAAAGATGAAGATATACATTGTTTTGGTTTTGTTCGCGTTCACTGCAGACGCTGCATATGAAGGTTAGTATGACGTTGTCCTTTTGTTTATCGACCAGTTAGAATATAATATTTTGGATGCGGTTTTTGGCTCTCGTATATGTAACTACAATACCTACTTTTATTCTTTACCTACTAACCCCAGGAGTAAAAAACCACATCTAAAATATTCTAACTTGTTTACTTACTTTATTTTACACTGGTGTTGATTATGACTCTTCTGAGTAAATAAATACAATTCGAAACATCTGTTTGCTATGTTAAAGCAATTTTTTTTTACAAATGAAGGTACATTTACCGTACCTATTTTTTTTTATTTTGTCGTTTGCTTGTCTGTCTATTCCGTCTAAGTATTCTGCGAAGTGGCTTGATTTTGACTTAAACCTACTTTGTATTTTAGTTAGAACAATAATGTCAAATGCTTTCTTAATGTATGGCCGGTTTTATTATTAATAAACCCTTTTCCAACATCCATTGTCAATAACCTTGTTTTTACTAAAAATTAAACGTCAACCTTCCTAGACACACATTTAAACAGGTTTTTGTTTTTTGTAGGTGATGTTTGTGAAAAAGATGGCAAGACTGGCGTCTGCACCAAAATTAGTAAATGCCCAGCTGTCTTAGACGATATAAGGAATCGGAGGCCTGTTCAGGTACACGCTAAGCATAATCATTAATAATATTCCCACTGCTGGGATTAAGGCCTTACTCTGAAAAACTTATCCATTTCATAGCAAAAAAAAATTACACAGCATTGGCTAGGATTCGAATCTTCTTCTTCCTGGAGCGCCTCGATGGCCTCGCGGCCATGGCGTAAAAATCATTTAAATAAATAAAATATTATTATGAAGGTTTGAGACATCAATACAAAAGAAAACCCTTTAAAGTTGGACACAGCTTGTAAAGACTATTCAATAGATATCGCTCCGTCTTCATACAACGGTTAAAATCAAATAGAGTTAAATTAGATGCTCGGATGGATCGCCTCGGTGGCCTAGTGGTCATGGCGTCTGACACGGATTGTCGGAAGACGCGGGTTTGAACCCCGTCCGTGGATTTGTAATTTATCTTCTTAAAATTACAAAAGTTGGTCTCGCTAAGCAGGTGTTAGTGATTTAAAAAACATTTAATTTTTTTTTCAGAATTGTGGGTACAGTGGATCGGAATCAATCGTATGTTGCGTGGCTGCATCAGCGCCGACTACCAAAAATCCTGTTCTGACCACCACTCAAATGTAGGTTTATAGTTAATTGACAAGATGGACAAGTTTTGCGCCTTATGTTGGGCGCTTGCCAATGGCAGTTGCAATATCACCTAAAACTGTAGTTCTGCACAATAAGGTCGTCATCCCGAGACATTGGGTTTTGTGTCTCTCTCACCCACTAGCTTCGCTTGCTATTTGTATCATATACACCCTCGAACGGACGTCACCAACATAGCCCTGGAGTTAAGGCAGTTGAAGTGGCAGTGGGCAGGGCATATAGCAGGTAGAACGGATGGCTGATGGGACTGGAAGGTTCTGGAGTGGAGACTACGGACCGGCAAGCAGCGTGGGTCGTCCACTGACAAGGTGGACAGATGACGTGATAAAGGTCGCAGGACGATGTTGAATTCAGGCCGCTTCAAACCAGTCCAATGTTCAACAGGCCAATGTTCTGTAGTGGTCGTCCTACGGCTGAGATGATGATGAGATAAGTGTAGTATACACTTGAATAGTGTGACCAACGAAAAGGCACCGAAAGAAGTAGATGCCTAGCTGACGCTGTAAGAAAGTTACTAAGTATTATGTCAAAACAGTTCCGTGCGACTAATTAAAACCGTAATACGAGTATACGCAGTTAAAGAGATCATATCGTAGAACTATTGTATTTTAAATTATGATGCCGTATCTCGCAAGACCACTTGAGCGAATCCACATACGGGTGAGCTAGTATATTTAAAAAAAAACAGACTAATGATGAGCCAGCAAAATGAATGTTTTCTGTTAAAGGGATAATGTATATCACAGACATGCGAGTAAGTTCGCGAACTTGTGGCTCGACGACCGTTTTCGCTGGTGTGTCACCCTAAGTAGGTACGCGTACCTACTTTAAAACCGTTGAGTAAGTTCGTTGGCGATCCGACAAGTTTGAAATTTTGCTCGTAACCCGCCTCCGCACGTACGTGTGGCAGCACTGCGAGCCGCGAGCCGCCATTATTAGCCAAGTATTTAATATATAAAAATTTAATTTGTTAATTTTGTAACAGAAATTTCTCAAAATTAGGGATTTCCGCACTTATTCGCATGAACTGCTAACCGAATTTAGAGAAGCTTTTCGAAATAACAGGAAGTTTCAAGCTTACTATAATTTATTAGAAATTATACGTAAGGTGGACAGAGATGCTACAATTGATAAGGTCAAGAAAAATCATGTATTTATTTTTTAAAATGTACTACAATATAATTCCTTAATAACACAAAGCTTCTTCTGTCGACGACATCGCAATACAGAGTGATTAAGCTTCACGCGTGTCACCGACGTCGAGCCGAGTAAGTTCACGATCTTTAAAACCGCGTAATTTAAGTTTGTACGTATAACACCTACACACATATACACTTAACATAAGCATTGTGAGTATTTACGATAAACTTGTCACGTGGATAAACTGATTTTTCTATCGTACCTGGTATCGTATAACATTGATCTGGCTACACTATATCGCGTGCTGTCTTTTACTGTCATTTTTTTTTATCTTGACAATACAATACAAACACTTTAATGGCGCCTATAAACAGAAATAACAAAAAATACTTATCATAAATAAGGATGTACCATAGGCGGTCTCTTCCAGACAACCTTTGGATAAAAACAATGCTTTTGAAGGGAGGGTGGTGTATTTATATTGACATTCATAAGTTAAAGAATAAATAATAAGATACATACATGATATACAAGATTAGTGCTAAAATATATAGTTACCTACTAACATATTAAAATGCAATGTTATAAAATAAAATAAATAACAAAGTAAATATAGTAAATATATGCTGGCCAAAGATAATATAACGCTACGCAAGAAAGCAATAGAGAGCTTTGTCTATTCCGAGATTTGCCTATTAATAAGTTTAAAATTACTACTCGTATTAAAACTAAACTCTGTCGAAAAGGTTATATCAAAATTTCGGATTACTTGGAGGATAAAACAGCTTGGCACTGATCACTCCAGGACCTATCTACTCGTGTATTACAATGTCAAAGTGTAGCGTGTCTTGCCCTACTGATACCATTATTATAGTCTATTTTATAAGGCAACACACTGGAGCTAAAAATAAACGAACATTTGTTATAAACATTAAGAAATTGGTGATACAAAAAAAATTAAAAAGACAGGTCCGCTGAGCTTCTTGCCGGTTCTTCTCAGTCGTGTTCCGATCCGGTTATAGATTTAAGAAAAAATAAATGTAAAATGACAATTTGTAAGTGCCCCCGTAGGCCTATACAGAATAAATGATTTGATTTGATTTGAATACCAATTTTACTATCGCCTGCAATTTACTATGCAGTTATGGACAACTAATGAATTTATTCTCTTGTTTTAAGAGGAAGATGTAGAAGAAGAGCCAGGGAATAAGTTTAACATGAGTTTCGCAGATGTAGAAATATTGCATTACATTTCAGGCCACCATCCACGACCATCGGGGAGTACATACCACCTGTATACGAATATGTGTATGATACATTTTCTGATACCTGTGAACCCATACCCCCATCGCTGACCTCCAACAAGACTGGACAGAAGGCTTGGGACAGTAAGTTGTAAACTTTTTTCTATTGCTCTCCAACATTAAAATTGTTCATTGTCCAAACAGTTTTTGGCTTGTAGTGGTATAGGACTTTAGTAGCGTCTGCCTGGGGAAGTACCACACCTTTGCCAACTATTCAACCGTGAAGCAGTAGTGTGCAAACATTACTGTACATTACTGTGGTTCGGTGTAGGGAAATAGTTACAGGGCAAGAGATTTAACAACTGATATCTCAGGTACCTAGTGCGTATTACCGGTGTGAAGCTGGCGGCCTAAAGTTAGCGGCCTAACTTTAAGCCGCCTTTTGTAAAATTTGTGAACCCATTTTAGCGCCCTAATATTTTTCTAGTTTTCGGCCACTATTAAAGGGGCCTAGTTATTTCTGAATAATTCGTTAGAAAGGTCTTGGCTAAAGCTATTAACTGCTACCAATTGAATTTTGATACCTTTTCGATAACATTGTAGAAGTGATAACATTCGTATAATCAAATTTTCCCAGGTCCTTACTGCTTTAGGATTTTTACATACAACCTTTTTTGTCGGTAATGTTCATACCATTACCAACCTTGGCAATGTGTTTTATCTGCTGGTAATATAACTAATAAAATTCAAGTTTTATACGACCATCTTCATTTGGTCGGTTTATAATAGACCGATAACTTTAGGCCGCTTACTTCACACCGGTGTGTGAATTGCCATGCAGGATTATATTGAAATGTAGTTTAGAATGTTGAATGGCTCTAAACTTTTTTGGGTTAGCGTGACACTTAACATCAGACGATCGACTTGCTTGTCTCGTTACTAATAATCATAACAAAAAAATTAAACAATAAGTACTGATATATGCGAATAAAGCTCCTTGGGTACATACCTACGAAGAAATAGACTTTTATTTCTTCGTAGATGGGTACGCTACTTCCAAACTACACAACTCGAACAACATTAACTACACTGACAAGATTAAAAGCACACGAAGATATATGAATCTTAGTTGTCAGAAAGGGATCAACATATTTATAACGTTCGCCTGTGGCCGACCATTTGACCGCCAATGACAGCCTCGTTCTCTCTGTCGCTCGCCACTTGTCTCGTTCACGTGGGTGGCGAAGCGGCAACGTTGCAGGAGTTAATAATTAAATTACGATTTTCATTTTTCATTTTTGATAGATAAAATAGAAAACAATACTTACGAATTAAAATATTACATCATTCTTGTTCTTTACACTCGTCCGTATATGTTCTGCAATTTCTGAACACACAAGGCATTATTTTTCCTATTTTTTTTGGCTCCAGAAACCTTCAAGTATCGCCCCTGTTTCGATTGTATATTTCAATTTGGATGGCTTCAGTATATAATTATATTGCAGAAATCTGTATTCAGATACATTATGTAGGTCAAATAACAATTTATTTATTAATATGAACGCACTTGCAATTATACATATTATTAGTTCTTAAATGAAACAAAACAAAGTCTTAGCTAATAAAGTAATTTAAAAATAAAATTATATATATAAAGTCAAACTTAAATAATAATACTTAATAAAATGTCAAATTAAATATTATTCACAAAATGTCAGCATTGATTTTACAATATTAGATAATTAATATTAACAATCGGTGCATAATATTATTTACACTGTTTTTTAGACTATTGCGGCTGTTTACTACATTATGGTACGTGGTGTACATCCCGTGAGTACTAATTATAATGTAATATTATTTAATTGACATATAGATATATAATGTATTGACCTCCGAATCATTAAATCAATTGTTCCTTGGATCACGTGCCATATGCAAAAAAAAGACATGTGGCACTCGGAGACTGCCGCGGTAAAGCTATTGCATAGGTGTTTTTATCAACTTATGCAATTATAATTATTTAACCAATGCCATCTAGACGCGAGTTGCTGAACTAACGAGACAAGCGTGATATTTCAAAAAGTAATTTAAAGTTCTGCTATTCATCGAAAGATGCCAAATCAACTTATGCAATTATAATTATTTAACCAATGCCATCTAGAGGCGAGTTGCTGAACTAACGAGACAAGCGTGATATTTCAAAAAGTCATTAAAAGTTCTGCTATTCATCGATAGATGGAGTCGGAGTTGGGGGTGTTAGGTTATTTTCGTTACGGAATTTCTGGATTCGGTCTCCACGTTCAAGGCCCGCGATAGAAGCTATGCAATAGCTTAAAAATGAGGACTTATTAATATTGTATCTTATTTACTACACAACCTTATATAAATGAATAGATTTTTATTTAATAGGATACAAAAAGTAAGTAAGTTTAGTAGTGCTTTAAAAATATTATAATAAAAATAAACCATTTAATTACCTAGGTTAGTACAACAATTCAGTGTATGGGATGTAATAAGCCGAATACGTTTGTTTAGTTATGTTATCTACTCGTATAATCCGTAAGTCGGCAACAGGCGGAATGATTGGAACCGGGACCGCCAAATATATGTGATTCTACGTGACAGATATACAACAATATAGTATATCGATGTATATTATTTTACTAAAGTTATATGATTATTAACGGGATTTTTACCGTGGTAAGGTTGTGAAATGAGCTCCCGATATTTCGGCGCAGTTACATGCACCATGTTCACGGGAAGACTGAGTCAGTCTTACGCAAAACGTCCACGGTAAATATATCCCGTTAATAATCATATAACTTTAGTGAACAACCGTAAAAGTTTAAAACAGTGTATATTATTTTATTTATATTCTGTCACGTAGTTTTGATTAGTTAGTTTAGTGCTAGTAGGTAGATGCCTTGAGTATATAGCTACCTAGCTAAAGTAGACGCATAACTGTGGCTATGCTGCACACAAAAGTATGGCACAAGAGAGTGTTGGATTGCTGGGGTACCTAGTATTGATACTCATTACTAGTAAATACATTATATTATTTTTTTCTGGACCTCGATAAACATTTTCAATACTATCCCGGACCCCACTCAAAATTACTTGCCTACCCTTGCTATAATCTGTTCGTCGCGCACTAAAATTATAATTTTCACAAAATGTATATTGTAAAATAAAGAAAAGTATTCCTCAGTTAAGGTGTTTACTATTTACACCTTAAACTAAGCTTAAAATGCGTTTAAGTTTTGTAAACTGTTTAAACTGTGTTTTTTGACAGGCCTGTTGGTCTAGTGGTTAGTGACCCTGACTGCTATGCCGGAGGTCGTGGGTTCGATTCCCACCCAGGACAAATGTTTGTGTAATGAGCACGATCATTTGTTCTGTGTCTGGGTGTGATTTATCTATAATATGTATGTATTTAGAAATATATAAGTATGTTTATCAGTGGTCTAGTACCCATAACACAAGCTCTGCTTAGTTTGGGACTAGATGGCGTTGTGTGATAGTTGTGGGAATATTTATTTATTTATTTATTTGTGTTTACATAGATAGATAGATAACACTTTATTGAGACACCACATTTATGACTTAATATTAGACAATAAAATAAAAAACCTAATACTATGCCTAAAACTAGGTGCAACAGTGGGCGGTATTATCGCTCAGAGCGATCTCTTCCAGACAACCCACTCGCAGAGGAATAGGTATACAATAAAAGATGGACGGTAACAATACAAAAACAGTAAACACACTATAAATACATAAATACTACATTAAATAAATTAATACAAATACATAAACAGCATACTTTTGTAATATATACTTAATTATACTAATAAAAATTATATGATAAAAAAAAATTAAACACTAAAGCATCTTGACAGTATTTTAATAGTCTAGGAAGTGTTTATTACATGTAACACAAATAAAAAATTAAAAGAAATATAAAAAATAACAAATAAATAAACGATTAGAAATACAAAATTATGAAAGTTAGATAACAATTAGTGAGTAAGAGTTAGAGTGAAAGATTTAATTTTTTAACCTGATCTTTGTAAGTTTGAAGTGACGTAGCACGCTGTATTTCCAGGGGAAGAGAATTCCACAAACGGACGGCTTTAACAGCAAATGAGGAATTACATATAATATTACGAAATCCTTTTATCTGTTACTGTATAGTCTGGTGCTATGGCTGTGGTTTGTATGATTGCTCGGTGTACTTAAGAATGTTTTTCATTTTCCAGAATGCCTGGAATACCAAGAACAGCTGGTGTTTCCGTGCGAAAAAAGCACGGCTCCTGCAGGATTGAGGAGGTTAAACCGCTGTCACCATCACGCAGACGAGCTCATTATTGGGAGGTTCGCTGCACTAAATGAGTTCCCGCATATGGTGAGATTTCGCTTTTTCGTCCTACCGATGAGTCGTTTACTGCTTAGCACCTGATCGCCTGATGGTAAGAGTTACTTCTTCGCACCTCATTCTGGGAAGGTTACTCCAGCTACAGTCACCTGAGTAACCTCGGAGAGTCATAGGGGCCCCAGCCAAGTCGGAAGGGTGCAGTTGGCTAGTTAACTCCGGCTCTACCACCGCTGATGGATTGTTGACGCTGTACCTAAAGTTGAAGTTGAGACTGTAAGCCAATATAGCATGGAAAAATTGTTATAAAGGCCTTTTCAGACCTGAACGTTATTCGCTACCGCTGTGGGTAGCAAAAAATATCACGCGGAACTTGATGGGTAAATAGTATGAAGTTCCATAACTGCAGCGAAACTTGTAACGCCTAGTGAGGCGGTATTTTCTCTTGTTTGGTTTCTAGTTCCGCCGGGCGACGTGGGAGCAGGTAGCAGCGACACGCTTCCATGCCAACGGATATCTCTACCGCGTGCGGTAGCGATACCCGCTCTGGTGTGAACAGCGAAATTAACGCATAACCTTTCGGATTTCTCTATCGCTCGCGGTAGCGAATAACGCCCAGGTCTGAACAGGCCTTAATGCCAATCAGTGTATACATTCTTGACATAGCGAGCGAGGTAAGCGAAGCGTCTCTGCTTTAACTGGCCAATTTGACTTTCATCTGTCCATATGTTTGTTCTATGCATGTTCTACCATTTAATATAATTTTGAGTTTTTATTCTAAAAAGGGGGGAAGCTTGCTGTGGCGCTATTTACCGCCCGATTTTGATAAGATAAAGATAAGATAAATTTATTTACCCAGAGTAAAAAGTACACAATATGAACAGCTTACTGTATAAAACTTAACTAAAATTAACATAGAACACATTGTACTAATTCCTAAAAGTATATCAGTGAGCCCCGAACTAAGCACAAGGCTTGTATCTTGGGACTCTGGTGCGAAGGTACCAGGAGCCAGTAAGCTGATATTATGTTACAAAAAAGAGATTAATATTTAACATTAAAAGTACACAAATTATTAAAATTACTGTATGAAACTTAACTAAACTTATGTAGATAGAAAGTCTTATGCAGATAGAAAAGGTACAAATTTAGAAGTATATCAGTGAGCCCCAAACTAAGCATAGGGCTTGTATCTTGGGGCTCTGGTGCGAAAGTTACCAGGAGACAGTACAGTTAATGATAAAATAGAAGATCAAGAAAACAAAATTAAATTGAATCATTAACACACAACATTAAGTCTTAGTTATTAATTTAGATTATATGGTGTGATAAAATTGTATATACACATTAGGTACTCAGTTTGAATTTACAGGATTAGCTTAATTGGTCAAGTGGTTTCCGAGACAGATGTGAAGTGTTTGTGAAGTACTGCGATAAATTTCCGCTACTAAGACTATGTGCTCGTGAGGTCTCTTCGCAGAACTACTAGTGTTATAGTGTTTTATAACGAAGTGCGTAGTACTTTGACTTACAGTATAGTGTGCGTGTATATGCGGTAGAGTTGTGATATGCGACTTTATTGCGTTAGTTACACCTTCAAAATATTATTGTAACATAAATATTTCTAACAGTTTTAATTCAGTTTCATAACAAATCTCTGTTCTGTCTGAACTTATAATTTGTGAAATTATTCTTAAGTATTTTATTTGTTATAATCGTCCGTTACGTAGTTGACCAAATCAACTAGAAACCAAAACTCCAAGACAAATCTCCTCTTGGCTTTTTTATTTAGAGAGGTAGTTCTATATTTGATGCCTTACAATTTAAAAGGTTTTGTTGGTTGAATCGGTAATCGGTTTTATCCTACTAATATTATAAACGCGAAAGTTTGTGAGTATGGATGTATGGATGTTTGTTACTTTTTCACGTTTAAACGGTGGCGCCAGTTTTGATGGACATTGGTATGGAGGTAGATGAGGGGCTGGATTAACACATAGGATACTTTCCATCATCATCATCCATCACCACGCGGGTGAAATAACGTAATATTCTTGGGTACACCACAGACAACATAACAAGATCTCCACCTACGTCAAGATCGTAGTTCTGTCAAAGTTTGTGTCAGTTTCTGATAGCTTATCCAAATGCAGCTATCATTTTGACAGTCGATAGTCGATAAACTAGCCGTCCTCGGCGAACGTCAAGGGTGATAAAATGTAGTGAAAGGTTTTTTTCCATGGTGATAAATTTTATATTTGTATGTACGTAGGTACTGTATTTTATTTTAAATGTTTACTGATTGATTTACTTAGTAGTATCTCAATTTATTCATATAATACTATTATAGCAATTGCGTTTGACCATGTAAATATGTTATGACATTTTGGTATAAAGATAGATATGGCCTTATATAGGATTAAGCACCGTATTGACAAAATACTATTTTGACACATTTTCAATCTGCCACATTCCTACATCGACACAAGTCAAAAGGGACAGTCACGTGTTAAATAATAACACAATATAAAAAAATTAAATCTAAATGTTTTGTTTCTGAGGAAGTCCATGCGGATGAATTTTCCTAGGTAAGTAGAGTAGGTAGATTATTACATCTATCATAATAAATAATCAAAGTCATAATGAAAATAATTTCTTGTTTCATATTTAGTTTGGTTTTTTTATTTATTTAGAAAGTTTTTAGTAGTTTTTAGATCAATAAGGTTAACACTTTAACTTTAATAAATAAAATTAACAGTTGTATAATGTCGTATGGTTAATCGCACCAAAACAATGAATAGAATTTAAATTTCAATTCAGTTCAAAAATTGCAATCTCAATTCTAAGTTTACTTTCACAAATACAGGAATAAGGAAGAATTGAGGAGGACAAATTGAGGAAGAGAGGACACTACTAAAATCACACTGTTTTAGACTTTTGCGGACAATACACACTAACTGTATCACTGTCGCAGTGATGCAGTAAGTGTGTATTGTCGAGACTTACAATCGAGTTCGAGGGCCAGTGGTATCCGTAGTAAAAGAGTGGGAAAGAGGGTAGACCGTTTTGTCTGCTCTTAATAACTTTGAACTTTTTTCACATCCACCCGCATATTCAGTCTACCCGTGAACATGGTGCATGTAACTGTGCCGAAATATCGGCACAGTTACATGAATATAACTCCGAAACCTGCCTAATCGTGGTGTACATCCCGTGAGTACTAATTATAATGTACTGCTTAAATCACTAAATTATTCCAAGTTATTCGCATGGACCAGCTAAGAGAATGCGTAAAAAGATATGGACAGACAAAAATAGGAAACATAGGTAGTAGACCTTATATCTATCATCAATTAAGTGACGGAGGTTAACTTATATCTCACCTGATGATGCGGTCTACGATGAACTATGTAGCATAGAAGATAATTATTATATACTTGTGACTTTAAGTTAAGTGAAAACTAATTTACAGGCTCTTCTCGGATATGGAGATGACGTCAGGACCCTTGCATTCCTCTGCGGAGGAGCACTCATTAGCGACAGATTTGTTCTCACCGCAGGCCATTGCATCGCCAGCAGAGACAAGTAAGCTTTTTTATTTCTTATGGGATAGGTTGGCAAACGAGCAAGCAGCTCACCTGATGGTAAGTGATACCATCGCCCAAAGACATGCGCAATACCAGAGGTCTCGAGCATGCGTTGCCGACCTTTGAGGAAGGATGATAGTAAGGAGGAGATACAAGGGGTGAGGGGGAAGGAGAGGGAGAACGGGTAAGGGGGTAATCGGGCCACCGGAACCTCCCACAAACCGACGAAACGCAATAGCAAGCTCTGTTACTTCACGTCGGTGTTATGTGGGAGTGTGAGACTTCTCCGGTCGTGCTGGCCCATTCGGCTGTGGGGTTGCAGCGTGCCACTACCACAAAAAAATATTGTAGGAATTTTCAACAAAAATCAGATGTGGGACTTGTGGGTTTCTCGCATTGGCGTGTCCAGATACCTAGAAGCATGAGTTAGCCTGGCCTTACCCAGTTAACCTCTAGGCCTAGCACGAATAACCGCGATAATGTAACGTAACGTGTAGTTCACGTGAAACAGTACAAACTGTCATTTATCAAGGGCAACTGTGACACAGATAACTCATAGTTTGCTGTTTCGTAAATTGTTTATGCTACAGCCTCTGATACCCACTCCAAAGACGATGTACAATTATTAAATCCATCATCATTAATAATTTGAAAAAACACTAATTGTGTACCAGGTTGACCTCTGCTAAGCCCTTTAACAAAACCCCGGCTACGCTGTTAGTTAATCAAGGATAATACTAGAGTACTTTACTACTCTAATAAAATATAAAAATATATACGTAATGTTTTAATCTATTAATCAAATATCATGTACCTTTTGATAACCACATGTATGTTTTTTCTTTCACTATAATGACCAGTTATCGATTCTAAACTCCATTCAATATTGTGCACTAATTTACAAAGACAAAATTTAATATTATTATTATTCTATATTTGCGTCTGTGTGACAAGGTACACAGACTAAATTTGAAGCGCGCGTTGTTTGGAAACCTACCTTCTTTATGTAGCTATTCTAAGTAGGTATGTAAATTAATATCTTTAAAACAACTAGCTTATGAGCTAAACTCGGCATCAAAGGGGCCTACCTTTTACGAACCTATCATAAATTAGAAGCGTTTTGAAATAAGCTTATAATAATCATACTTACTATCGTACTCCCACCGACACAAAACGGTCGTACATATTACTTCAATACTATTTACGGCGCGTTCCTTTTTTAGCCGATATCGAAATAATGGTACCAGGATACCAGGATCAATACCTATAATGCGCAACCCGAATAGAACACTAACGCAGTTGCAAATTACGCGAGTTGAGTGCACTGTTTGATAATACGTCATCAAAACGTCTATCGTAATCCATTATTATTCTAAGCTTGCTATATTGACGTGGTGGTACCAAATTTAATCGTAACGTTTAAATAAGAATACTTTAAGAGGTGGGAGTAAGGCCCTAGGTATTGATCCTTAAAGCACTATCGCCTGCTTAGCGAGGACATCCGTCCCCATACGACGGTTAAAATCAGATAGAGAGTTAAAGTTCCATGCACGGACAGGATGCCTCTGTGGTCTAGCGGTCATGGCGTCTGACACACATTGCCGGGAGACACAAGTTCAAATCATTTATTTTGTATAGGCCAACGGGGACACTTACAAATTGTCATATAACATTTATTGTTTCTTAAATCTACAACCGGATCGGAACGCGACCACGACTGTGAAGATCCGGAAGGAAACTCAGCGGGCTTGTCTTTTTACATATTTTTATCACCACTTACTTAATATATTTCACAAATGTTCGTTGATTTTAGCTCCAGTGTGTTGCCTTATAAAAGAAACTATAATAATGGTATCAGAAGGGCAAGACTCGCTACACTTTGACATCGTAATACACGAGTAGGTAGATCCTGGAGTGATCAGTCCCAAGCTGTTTTATCCGAAATTTTGTAATAACCTTTTTGACAGAGTTTAGTTTTAATAGTAATTTTAAACTTATTAATAGGGAAATCTCGGATAACATTGGGAAGTTTATCATACAATAGTATACATTGTCCCATAAAAGAATGACTTATTCTGTGGAGACGCGTTACATGTACGGATAGCTTGTGCTTATTCTGCGTTTTGATAGAAAGAGCATTCTTTTTTAAAACTGTTCATGTTTTTTTTGCATACATGAGTTCAAATCCCGTCTGAGGATGTGTAATGTCTCTTTAAAATTGCAAAGTATGTATATTTTCTGGCGTTTATTTCTTACATCTTTTTAATCATGTTATTTCCCAGAGTTTCAGTATCGTACGTAGCCCTAAACGTATTGAACAGAACTGTAATCGAAGCGAAGAAGATACACAAAGTGAAAAGAAACATCATACATCCTGAGTTCATACCCTCGAAGATATACAATGATATCGGATTGTTGGAGCTGGACAATCCGTAAGTACAACTTTGTACGGGGTCTACGGGGTACTTTGTCTTACGGGGTCGATTGGGGGAAAATGGTGAAAATTATTTTTTAACAAAAAATGGAACCGACTTCTACACTAAAAAAGTGTGAAACAACTTGTCGAAGTCGGTACCATGCGGACAATATTGTAATAATAGAAACCTATTTTTGAACTATCATGGCACCGGCTGCAACAAGTTATTTCACACTTTTTGGTGTAGAAGTCAGTTCCATTTTTTGGTAAAAGTTTTTTCCGGAGCGGATCCGGAGGATAAGTGCCCCGGAGACGGTCATTCGCAATTGTCAATTTTTACGTCATTGACCGTTTCAATTGAAGGTGCGAATGATGGAGCTTCATACGACGCGTCAATTGCTCGCCCATATTTACTTTCTGGCCAGTATGAAAGGTAGACAAACGATGATGTCGAATTCACATCCGCATCCGCAATGATGGAAGTTTTGATTCAAGCCCATTGACAATCGCGAGTCACGTAACCAATTGAACGACTCGTTGTGCAATTAACAGATTAGGGTCATTCGCTTGCTAGCCCAAAAACATAGCGGATGTGAATTCGACATCATCGTTCGTCTACTTTTATACTGGCCAGAAAGTAAATGCGACGAGCAATTGACACGTCGTATGAAGCTCCATCATTCGCACCTTCAATTGAAACGGTCAATGACGTAAAAATTGACAATTGCGAATGACCGTCTCCGGGGTACTTTACGTGCACAGTGCAGTTAGTTTCTTGTGAACGGATCTGTTGCAGCTGCAGAGGTTCCCACTTATCAGGTGGCTCTCGTGTTTGTACCGTCTCTTAAGAACAGAAAAATACGTTATACAGGGTGTTTGGTAGAGGGACCGACAAACCAAATGAGCGTGTTCGGGGGCCCACTTGGAGAATACAAGTTGGCCAAAAAAAATCCCCGACACCCCAATTTTTTTGAACTACATCAGTTAGTTAGCTCTGTTTGTATCCAATTTTGCTTTGCGTGGCCTGAAGGTGTTTTAGAGACCAAATTCAACTAAAAACATCCGGTCTAAAACAGATTTTACAAATGTTATGGTGGTAAATAGGTACAATTTCGGAGAAAAAGGGAAAAATCCCAAAAAATCGGTCGGGGATTTTTTTTGGCCAACTTGTATTCTCCAAGTGGTCCCCCGAACACGCTTATTTGGTTTGTCGGTCCCTCTACCAAACACCCTACGAGTATATAAAGTACCGCAATGTTTATAAGTAAGCTCGTATATCTTTGCTTACTCAGAGTGATTTATGTGTTTTTACATCCAGGATTGCCCTAGATTCATTCACAGTTCCAGCATGTCTCCACAATGGGGAGTCAGTTATTACCAGAGCAATATCCACCATCTGGAATACTGATGATGTTTTGCGAACCAATTCAACAGTGCTGGAAAGGGTAAGGCTTTAAGTAGGCAATTAATGTAGTGGTAAGACTTTATTGCAGAGTTCACATGGAGTAGCACCACACCTTCGGCAGTTATTCAACCGTAAATCAGGAGTGTGCAAACATTACTGTGTTTCGCTACAGCTGGAAACATTGCCCATGTTTCCAGCGAAATGTGAAGATGTCTCTACACGTGCAACTTGTGGGCTGATTATAGTAAAAAGATGTATAGTGACCTCCGCGTTGTGTACAACAATGCTTTCAGGATGCTTTTGAGGCTGCTCTGATTCTGTAGCGCCTCAGCCTAGATATGTGCCCGGACGCACACACTGAATGCTTTCATTAGACCATGCAGTTACGCGATGCGTCTATTGTACGCAGGATTGGGACCAGCTCCAACACCATCCTGGATATGATTGCTGCCAGGTTTGTCTGCCCTTACCTCTGGCATTGCTGCGAGAGACATGTCCCAGCAGCGCAGAGACGTAGCAATAGCTTTCACATAGGGGGAGTCCGCAGGTAAAACTAAAAATCTATTTAACTTAAACTGCATACAAACAATAGTTACTTACTTTAAGTACATAAAAATATATAATAATAAAATATATATAATAATATAAAAATACATAAAATATGTATAATAATATTTTTAAGAAATGTTAGTGTATGTAGCCTGCCCTTTTTTTTAAGCTATTTATGTATATGAGGCAGCAACTTTCATCTAACTAAAGTATCAGTGTCTTCTTCATTAAATGATGGTAAGTATGACCAATACAATAGTTTACAATCACTAAAAAGTTGCTGAAAGTTTTGCCCGACAGCAAAGTACTTGGAGCGCGTGGGCCTCAATTTACTTACTCACTTAGGTACTTGATTTACTTGGGACTCGAGGCAGCTGAAAGATGCTATCTACATAAATTATGAAAAAGTTTTGACCGAGTGATTATCAGAAGACTTATTTCTAAGTTGGTAGATTTTGGATTCCATGGCAAACTCCTACAATGGTATAAAATGCTTTACGGATAGCTAAATTATGAGGTTTATTATACATAGCCATGGCATAAATTGATAGTTAAATGTCTCTACGCGTGCTCATATTTTTGCCACAGATTATATTATCCGTCATCAATATTATATTCATAAAGTTGTCATCATCATCAGTCGTCATCGTCATCAGTCGTCATAAAGTGGCAACACTGGTAGCTGCGCGACGCTTATTTGTAAAAATATAGTTAAATATTCAGAAAAGTGAAGAAATAGATCGAATTTTTAGTGTTATGTGTTCAGTGATTCATAAGGACTGTACTTATTGCTGAAGTTTTACTAAAAATGCACTAATAACGATATTAAAGAACTTTTTCTGTGATAAGAATGTCCATCAGGTCCATCTTGGCATGGTTGAGAGGTTACGATAAAAACGCGTAAGTTGTATGAAAACGTACGGCGCTTACGACGTTTTTGCCAAAAGCCTTTTCTCAAGTTACCAACAAACGTTAAACTCAAACTCAACACTAAAAAGTCTTTACACGTGATATTTACTTATAGTTAAAATTAATTGAATAAATAATTTAGTTTTAGCTCTGCCTATACCTACTAATCCTGGATTATAAGATGACCGAAACTAAAATGGTACTTTGGGGATGCTGCAACATATAAAGGGAAGAAAGTGATTTCGTTTTGTGCAACGATTGTAAAAATGGATACCATACTGAGTGCATAGCCTCATCAGGCGTGTTGACAACTGAGGAACAAACACTATTATCGGCTGAATGGCTTTGTCCCTTATGTCTGTTAAAAAATAAAGGCGGCAACAAGGACAATATTCCGTTAATATACAATTTAAGTGTGGTTCCTCGACCGCATAAAAGGGCTGCGCTGAATTTTCCTCCACAAATATGCACCAACTCGAGGGTTTTGACACGTGAGGACGTCAGAGACGTGGTACAAGTGTTGTTCAAAACTGAACTGGAAAACCTCTATATGAAGTTTGTTGAACAAATGAAAGTGACATTAAACTCTGAGCTGACACCAATAAAAAATGACATACAAGAACTGAGGTCCTCAGTTTTGCAGACTGCAAAAAATATGAAAATGTTCTCCTTCAACAAAGCACAACATCTGAAGCTTTAAAGAACTTGCAAGAAGAAAATTCATCCCTGCGTTCTTATAATTTGGATTTGACTCATAAAATAAATTTAGTTGAACAACATGCTCGTGGCTGCAACATTGAGATACAATGTGTCCCAGAGAGAAAAAGTGAGAATGTTATATCAATTATAACACAAATTGCTAAAACTACTAACTTTGATTTGAAGGATGAGAATATACTAAGTTGTAGTCGCATAGCTAAAATGAACCAGAATAGCTCCAAGGCTAGCTCCATTGTGGTGCAGTTTAACTCGCCTCGAGTAAGAGATGCTTTCCTGGCGTCATGCATTGCATTTAACAAATCGCATGTGAACAACAAACTAAATAGTTCCCATATTGGCCTTGGAGGCGAGAAGACCCCCATCTTCATCATGGAACACCTGTCACCTGTACCTGCAAATAAGGCACTCCATGCAGCGGCTAGAGCGAAGGCTAAGGAGATGGGGTATAAGTATGTATGGGTCCGAAATGGGCGTATTTACCTGCGGAAGTCGGATACCTCAGATCACAAACTCATAAAAGACTTTGAAAGCTTAGAAAGAATAGATAGGTAGGTTGTCTTAAAACATTGAGACATTGACAACAAGTGATTTAGCAAATGTGTTTCGTGTTGTTTATCCAAGTGCCTGATAAATGGTGCGTGGGTATGTGTATTATGTACCTTTACTTGTTGTTTTTCTTTCCATTTTGTTGTAAAAGGATGTATGGGTCCGAAATGGGCGTATTTACCTGAGGAAGCCGGGTACCTAAGACAACAAATTTATTTAAGACTTTGAAAGCTTAGAAAGAATAGATGGATAAGTTGTCTTAAAACATGTTGAAAATGTGTCTCATGTTGTTTACCCCACTGCCAGATAAACAGGGTGTGGGGATGTGTATTATGTACCATTACTTTGGTCTTTCTATTCATTTTGTGTATCCATACTAATGAAAGTGTGTGTTTAGTTACTGATAATTAAAAATATCTATCTGATCTAAGAACTTAAAATGATGTAGAATTTCGGTACTAACATAGATATGTTAACTACATTTCATTTTGTTGATATTAAAAAATCTACTTAATAAAAACTATCTGTATAATATGTAAATATCCTAAATATATCTTGTAAAAAATTATATCTTTTTCATGTATGATTACTTGAATAGTACCTAGTTAAATGAACAGGTGATCTATTAGCTACCTTGTCAACTGTTATATAAAAAATAATAATTATAGTTTGCAAGTAGGATGTGTTCAAGGGTTTATATATATTTGTTTTTACAGGTAGTCATATTCTTGGAAACACAAATTGATACTTTGAGGCTATGACTGACTTCTTAATTATTTAGTATATTTTAAAAATAATATAGCTTGGTATGTCTAACAGTTCACTACAAACTTTCATTACAAAATTGTCTTACATTTAGTTTGTAGTAGGTAGTCTTACATTTAGTTTGTAGTAATTGTCACATTCCTCAACACTAGAAAGGAAGTTACTGTTGGCAATTGGTATGTGTACGGAGCACACAATTAAACTAATTTATAAGTGACTAATATTTATTAGATACTTGATTGTTAAACAAGACTAAGAAATCTTGGAATGTGAATCGGATCTAATCTTATTAACTAGCTTAGGTACAACAAATTAAGTCTGTGGGTGTGTGTATAACTAAGTGATATTAGAAACTCAACTATTGATTGTTAAAACAAAGAAATCTAAGCTTATAATCTTTTTAATTAGTTTAGGTAGTGGATGCTATGACTGACCTGTGACCACTTAATTATTTAGTACAACTTAAATAAAAGTAATATTATATTGTATGTCTAAGTGTTAACTACTTACACATTCTCATTACGAAACTGTTCTACTATTAGTTTATAAATATTTTTTATAAGTTTCACATTCCTCAACACTAGAAAGAAAGTTACTGTTGGCATTTGTTATTTGTACGGAACACAAAATTAAACTAATTTACAAGTGATTAATATTTATTAGATACTTGATTGTTAAAACAAGACTAAGAAATCTTGGAATATGAATAGGACCTAATCTTATAAACTAGTTTGGGTACAACAAATAAGTCGAATATTAAGAAGATCTTATGCTAATATTTTAATAAATATTGTAATATATCGGTATAGGTAGAGTTAAGATAAAAACAATATTTTGTTGTTGTTTTTGTTTTGTATAATTTCTGACTTTAGTGTTATTTTTAGTATAAAAATTGTTTTTAGAATGGTTGAATTGAATATCTACTACCAGAATACACGTGGCCTAAGAACAAAAACTTCGAATTTTAAGCGTAATTTAAGCTGTTATCATAAATACTAATATTTTTGATCAAGAGCTATTTGACAACAGATATACTATTTATAGGCGAGATAGAGGAAACTACTGGTTTTCATAAAGACAAGGATGGTGGAGGTGTTCTAATAGCTGTCTTAAAAACACTTAAATCTATTAGAATGAAAAGTTGGGATGGCAGTTGTGAGGATCTATGGGTTACGTTAGAGTTACAATCAAAAAAAGGCTACCAAAATATTGCGTTGCGTGGAGTGTACCTACCACCACCTGTACGAAAGCAAATGCTAGAACACTTTATTAGAAACTGTAATAGAATAACTGATATATATAAGCAATTTTCCATTGTGCATAGTTGGAGATTTCAACTAAGGTGGTTTAAATTGGAATGTTATGAATTCCCCATTGTCTAATATACAATTTACGCAAGTGGAGCACACTCTTATTGACTTTATAAACCTTCATGACTTAAAACAGTTTAATAATGTAGTCAACAATCGGAGCAAATTTTAGACCTAGTTATCTCCAAAACATCAATGTGTAGCGTTGCAGCCTCAACTGATGCCTTAATTAATATCGATCCATTGCACCCTCCTATTCTTATTACTTTGAAACTAAAATCAAACATCGACAACTTACAAAATAAGGTCAATAACTTAACCCAAATTTCAGAAAAGCAGATTATGACTCAATAAATGAGTACCTTGAACATCAGTCTTGGGACGAACTTTTCTCTGATTGCAAGGACGTAAATGAAATGTTAGGTATATTTAATGACATTATTAACTCGGCAATTACTTTGTATGTGCCTCTTAGAAAACAAATTAATAGTAGCCGATATCCGATCTGGTTTAGTAAAGAACTTATCAAATCGCTAAAAACCAAAGAAACCACAAGAAATCGTTTAAAAAAATATAATAACCCTTTAGATAGAATAAGACTAAAAACTGTAAGTAATCTTTGTGAGAAGTTATTAGCTAATTGCCATAAATCATACATTGAACATGTGGAAGATATGATTGGGAAAAATATTAAAGGATTTTGGTCATATATTAAATCAAAAAGAAAAGGTATAAGCTCATATCCAGCTTCTATATCTAACGGTGAAAGTAGTACTTCCAACGGCATGGAAATGTGTAATATGTATGCAAAGTATTTTTCTTCAGTCTATTGCATGTCGAGTAAAGCTTATCAAAGGAACACTAATAATATTAGAGCTGAAGCAAAATCCCTTTGCCAAATACAAATCGACTCAAAACAAATACTGAAGAAACTAAAATGTTTAGATAGTAACAAAGGTGCAGAGCCTGACAGTATCCCGCCATTCTTTATAATAAAATGTGCTTCGAAATTAGTATGTCCATTACAACATATTTTCAATAAGTCACTTACTAGCGGGATCTTTCCTGATGAATGGAAGCGGGCTAAAGTTGTCCCTATACCAAAAAGTGAAGATGACAAATTAGTTTCTAATTATAGACCAATTTCTATTCTTTCTGCTTTTGCAAAAATATTTGAATCATTAGTTTGTCCCATTTTACAAGCTCATTTCAATCAATTACTTACACCCTACCAACATGGCTTCATTAAAGGACGGTCGACATTCACAAACCTTACCTGCTTTACAGAAAATTTGTTTGAGGCAGTGGATGCTCGTAAACAGGTGGATGTCATTTATACCGACTTCAGTAAAGCTTTCGATCGGGTCTCCCATACTATTTTAATTAATAAACTTTCAACTTACGGTTTAGGAGACCCTATGCTAAGATGGTTACGGTCATACCTAAATAATCGAAAATTTTAAGTAGTTCGTCTGGACCCCCTAAAGGCCTCCCTTATATACGCCCATGCAGCAGCGGTAGCGGAGAGAAGATATTAATATCGGGTTTGGAGCCCTCCTATGACTTATTGACTATAATTTGTCTTGGTTTATGATTATTTGATTGACTTATGTGATTTTAAATTATTATGGTTGTTTTATTTAAATGACTGTATATTGATGATTTTATGTCATTTTTACTGTGATAAACTATGACCATGATTATTTTAATATAATTTTGATTTTAATGTTAGTTTTAAATGTGTTGTTTTCTCAATTTTATTCAATGCTAGCTGCTCTCCGCGGTTTCACCCGTACGGTGATGGATGATGATGATGATGATGATGATGAATCTTATATGTACTATGTTACTCAGAGTGAATGTAGCTTTCCAATGGTGAAAGAATTTTCGAAATCGGTCCAGCTAACCTTACCGGACCAGCAAGATTATCGCTAGAGGCCGCAGCATAAACTATTTGCGAAGAAGTAGTTGTGTCGTAAGCGTCAACGCGTCACGCTTCGGCGTACAAACTATGAGTTATCTGTGTCACAGTTGCCCTAGACGCATGACAGATTGTACTGTTTCACGTGAACGACACGTTACGTTAACCTTACACAGTGGTTACCTGGCGTTATGCGGTAACCTTTGCCTATAACTGTGGCCCGAGCACGAACATTTGCTAAAGTGTAACATTTTCGTAACGTCGACGTATACAGTACAAACTATGAATTATCTGTAACTCAGTTGTACTAGATACATGATACAGATACAATACGTCAACGATACGATAACGTTTCCTTTTAGTAAATGTTCGTGCTCGGGCCACAGTTATAGGCAACGATAACCGCTTAAGAGGATTGCATAGCTAGTACTTTCCATGCTATAAGAGAAAACTCTTTTCTACCTCTTAACATTGTCCGATTTCAGTGTTTTTTTTTTCATGAATCATGACATTGTTTACTATGCCCGTACGTTTTGATTTTTTCAGTATTTCAAAGTACTATAAATTCCCTTTTTGTAATTTCAAAAAACTGAAAAAATCAAAACGTACGGGCATAGTAAACAATGTCATGATTCATGAAAAAAAAATCACTGAAATCGGACAATGTTAAGAGGTAGAAAAGAGTTTTCTCTTTTAGCATGGAAAGAACTAGCTATGCAATCCTCTTAACGCCAGGTAACCACTGCGTAATTGTGCATGCATGCATCAGTATGCATTTTGTGACAAGTGACGAACTGCACTGCGGCCATGAGATATTACATAATGTGTTGTTAAGTCTTGTGTACCTTTAATTTAATTTGATATTATTTTTGTATTTACCTACATTTGTGCTACTTGTTTTCAGACACATTTGACAAAGTTGACGGATAGCGAATGTTCCGAACACTACCCTGTAAACAGAACGGGCGGATCCAATGAGTCGATGCATATATGTTTTGAAGATCGATATCACACTAGGGATATATGTCAGGTATTTATTTAACCGCATTCAATAGGTTATATATATACACGTAATTTGTATAATTACCAAAAAAAAAACAGCACTATATGCTGCTGGTACTTAATACATACATGGAAAGAATATTTAAAACTACTTTAAAAAAAAAACCCATATAATCATCAATATTTGGTCAAATGTCTAGATTGATTCACACCTACAAATTTTATTCTAGGCATTTCCACTATTCATTAAGATATACTACATGCGCGCGGTTTATGCATGAAACTTAACACCCCTACATAGAAATGTATCATTCATAATCATAACATTCGGCAAACTCGCGTCCTAGCTCGTTAGTACATTCTGTGCGCTCGGGCATTCTCGCAAGACCTGGCCACCGGACCAACCCCGCACCCTCCGCCCTGCCACCGCGCGGCCTTTGTTTCTTCCGAAAACGAACGAACGAAAGCCGAAACTCGACAATCTCTTTCACACCGAACGCTCGGGTGGGGGGTGTAAGAAAGAGTAAGAGAGATATTTTGTCACTGACGCGAATCATGTGTTTTCATTAATAAGTTGTACATAGGCATGTAGTATTTTTGTTAAGATGGTGACCATACTTTTAGATGGAATTTTCGAAAACTTTAACAATTAATAATTATTTCACTGTGAAGTAATAAAAAAATTTGACTACATATCTACAATGTATTAACACTTTTGTACCGCCCATTTTTGTTTTTTTGGTAATTATACAAATTACGTGTATAATAAAATCTGAAACTCGGAATCGGCACCAGCGATTATCATGAAATTTAGTATGCAGGGGTTTCAAAGACAATAAATCAATTTGGCTAGGTTGCATTTAAAAAAAAAACATCCGTGTTTTCAGGCATTGAAAAACAATCGTTCGTTGCGTTCGAACTAGATGGCGTAACAACCGCATTGGAAAATCACGAATTGCGGTATCATAATTCTCACGGAACATGTGTTGCTTTTTCGTATTCGGCAATGAAAAACAACAACCAAACTTTGTTGCGTTCAAACTAGATGGCGTAACGGTCACATTGCAAAAGCCTGAATTGTAGTAACAAGATTTTCACATGTGTTGCTGTTTTGTATTCGTATTAAAATCGAGCAAAGCTCGGACATCCTTTCACAATAATAATACGATCGAAATCTAAACTAGCCCTCTAATTAAGGGGAGGAGTGAGATTCCCTTCGCCGTCGTGTGAATCATAAGAGGCGAGGAAACTACCTACTACGTGGCAGGCCTTTTGTCCAAGACGCAAGTTGTACCTGCAAGGTTGGTATCACTGCAGTGCCGGATTTATTATTTTTATTTGCTTTTATCTTGCAATCAGTCATATTGACGATGCAGATGAGCAGATGAGGTTAAAGCTTTTTACACACTTAGGGGGTATGTGACTGAAAACACTAACTGCCTTATTATGTAGAAAAATAGTCCCGAGTTAAAACCATGGAATTGAATATATGAATATTTTTATACTAGACGTTTTATTTTAAAGTGGAAATGGTTTAAATTTAAAAGGTCACAAATGAGATCGAATACTATTTTCCCTGGGTGATGAGCACTGTGCAGGTATATAACTTTTAAGAAAACTCTTTGAAATTGTACCATTTATTTAGTACTAAAAAATTTAAAGAATTTTTTGGTGTACCATAAAATATATATTATTTACTTAAACAAAGTATGTACTCTCGTTATCTACACATTATTGCCATCTAATTGGAAGTTCATTCTAACCTTTAGATAGAATATCGATAGAAGTCTGGGTACCTGGACTCCACAATCTGTGTGAAGGCATTTTGTACTGGGAAGAAAATTTTATTCTATGTGAAGAATTACCAAATCGCGGAAAAAATGGTAATCGGTTGGGGTAAGATCCAGCGAGTATGGAGGATGATGGATGGTCTAACTGCAGGTCTTGTAGTGTTAGAACTGATTGCCGAACAGTGTGAGGTCTTGCGTTATCATGAAGCAATAATGGTGAAGAATGATTGACAAGTCGGGGCTGTTTTATTGCGAGTTTCGCCATCGTTGCTCGGAGTTCTGCACAGTAGAAAGACAGTTGTTATTACCAGACCGGATCAGAGTAAGCTATATTATAACATGAAGTGGCCACCAAACCGTTACCATCATTTTCCTATGGGTAAGCTTAGCTTTAGGGCATTGTTGTGGCGTTTGACCTGAGGTCAACCATTGCGTTGTTCTTTTGCGATTATCGTAAAGAATCAACTTTTCATCACACGTCACAATTCGGTCCCAATATCTCTTAATGTCTGTATCGGTTAAACAAGGTGAGACTAGTTTAAACGCGCGCTCCTCTCTGCAAATCAGTCTAATCATGAGGGGGGGTTTGTATTTTTACCGATTTGGTTCAAATGGGCCAATATTGTGGGTATGCTAATATCAATCATGCCGCTAATTCCTTGGTATTTTGATACGGATGGGTTTGCACCAACTCCTTCAATTCATCGTTATTTACCTTAGCGGCTGGTCTTCCTTGTGGTTCATTCTTCAAGTCATAGTTTCCACTACGAAAGCAGTTACACCTAAAACGCTCGGTGCGTTCGATAGATAGGCCTTTTGTCCAAGACAACGTTTGTACAAACAGGTAATTCCGCGATGAATCGGCAACGTAGCACCATCGTAGCGCAATATCGTTCGTAGAACAAAGGTGTCTTCTCGTAGCAGATTACGTAGTAGCACTATGGCTACGCGTATGATTGTCTATTTCTATACGTTATTCTGGTGTAGGTTGTATCTCGAACATAATTTATTGAACAGCTTTAGTGAATGTTTGTACAAGTACCGAATAATATGTACCGTGGTACAATTATTATTCGGACTAGAGGTATTGATGCTAATCTGACCTAAAGGGTTAATAATATTCATAATAACTACCATAGTTTAAATAACTTTAGTGTTCTACACAAGCGATCACTACCTTTAGTGTCATTTCTGATAGCATTCTCTAATATATAAATCTCTATAAAAAATGTTAACCAAAAAATGGAACCGACTTCAACACCGAAAAGTGTGTGATAACTTGTTGAAATCGGTACCATGATAGTTCAAAAGTAGGTACCTATTATCACAATATTGCACACATGGTACCGACTTCGACAAGTTATTTCACACTTTTCGGTGTAAAATATAGATATATAAATATATAAAGCCGTTTTCATTTTTTAGTAAAATGTTTTTTCTCCATTTTTAGTGAGCGTACATACGGGATCGATTGTGAAAGATGATATCATCAAGATAAAACAACACTTTTTAGTTTTTGGAGTGAAACTCAAAAACTGCTTAAAAAAATTTGATGAAATTTAAATGGGACCACCTCGGAAGTATACTCTACCAAACAAATAAAGAACTTTGAAAATCGGTTTACAAATGGGGAAAATCGGCTAACATACACATAAAAAAGGAAATACATACACACGAACATATAACCTCATACTTTTTTGAAGTCTATTAACTATGGCAAATGTTATTCTGCCGTGCGGTTCTGTAAGAGCAAACTTCGTTGCATCTTTGACAACATCCGTGAAACAAGTGATGAGATGACAAGAAACGTTGGAAAAACAACCTTGTGTACAAGGGCGATATCTCATAAAGTATTTGACATCGGTGAGCTCGTCGACGAATCATTACAGAATCGCACGGCTGTTTAGGCTTTAATCCAAATAAGTATAAATATAACGGCACTAAAATTATGTCGCTTCAATTGTGGGCAGACTAGTCGTCACCTTACTTGGTGCTCGCCAAGTTAACGTAAAATACCTAAAGTTGAACAGTATAATCCTATTTTTAGAAATGGCACTCTAAGTGCTACATGAATTTCCCTTTTAGTGTTAATAAATGTTACAATAATTACATTTTAGTTCGCTAGTTCTACTAGTATTAAAGCACGTGAATTATTACCATTGTCTTCAAAAGTCAAAATACTAAATAATAATAATAATAAGAGCATACCGCGGGGGCGGCTTTGTGGCGAGCCGTCGGTGAGTGGTGAGACTGCGGACCTTGATTCTCCCTGGGGCTAAATGAGATCCCTGACCCCGGCTTGCCTTAATTGGCCGTCTGGGGGTGGAGACGCAAGAGCAAGAAACAAAAAGCTCCAAGGGTGGAAGTGTTAAAGGGCGTAACGCCGGTAGTAGCGCTCTAGTGAAACCGCAGCACACCTCTCGACACCCTTTAGCCATCCACACCAACGTTGCCCCTTTTGTCACCACTCATGGTGGCCTTTATGGGGGGCCCGTTTAGTGGATGGCAAGTCATCACCTACCTGCCTAAATATTTTAACATGAGACTAAAATTGGTAGGTTCCGTAGTCTCTTCCATAGCCCACTATCTTCCTTATCATTAATAAGTTCATAACAACAGCCTGGCCATTTCACCCATATTTGTAATAGTTATAAGTACCATGTTACCCTTCATCCAACATTTTTTCTGTTTTTTATACTCCTTTGTATTTTTATACCAAACAGGCCTCTAAGTGTTGGCTACAGCCCCACTTATGCCTTTGTAAAGGACCGGATGAAATCCGAGATTTTGTTTTGAATAAAAGAAACAATAACAATAATTTTTAATAGATATACCTTGTAACCATCCATCCAAAATGTTTCTGTTTTTATACTACATTGTATTTTTATACGAAATGGGCCTCTAAGTGTTGGCTACAGCCCCACTTATGCCTATGTAAAGGACCGGATGTATGTTGTATGATGTTTTGAATTAAATAAATAATATTTTTGCCAAAAATGGTATTCACAATTTTTCTTATAAGTACATTAACAACAACATAAAATAAGTACATTAAAAGCATAAAATATATAACATCTTTAACACAATACCACATTATTTACATAATAGGTACCTAGAAGTGTCATTAGTAGCCGTGCTAGGTTACCCTGTGTTACGGCTACTAAGATTCCTTCCTCTGTATTTAGTGTGTTAGATTAATTTGTTAGCTTTTCTTTAATTGATACAACAGCTAACAAACACAGGTACCTACGAATTACGCACGCACTTATTGCAACGTGGATGCCTAATATTAGCAACGCGAGGTAGCACAGTAGCCCGTCTTTAAAGGTATGTGCGTGCCTTATTGTGTGAGGTGTGACGTTGGACTTTGAACTTTGAACTTAAATACTTACTACGACATACTAATACTCCAAAAGTCACACATATTTCTGATGTCCTCAGTGGTATATCCATAGGCGATGGTGATCATATCAATCGGTACAAGATGAGTAAGTTGATCGCCTAGAATTGATGCATTTCCTCATAATTTACAGACTGCACTGCGCCCGGAGACATTGTCTAATGTGCCTATAACTTCGCCGGTAACCATACCTTCAAACCAGAATACAGTATTGCGAACATTACTGCTTCACGGTAGAAATAAGTATGGTGACAGTACTACCACAGATGGACTCATTCATTGTTCTACTGATCATAAAACTAACAGAATTCAAAACCCTGTACCCAGCAATGCACTGCGCTTATCCTCCTGATATATAAGATGTTAAATCTTTTGCTCTGTAATTTAGCTGGAAACATTTCCATTCATCGAAACACAGTAATTTTTGCACGCTACTGCTCCACTGTTTAAGAATTGGCAAGGTGTTTTATCCCCGGGCAGACTCTGTAAAAGTTACGGAAACGGGACATTTACCGTGCAATCCATTCTTTTTTTGTTGTTTTGACTTCCCGATATTCCGGCACTGTTGCAAGCGCCATGATCACGAATAAACTGAAGTCTATGCGGGTGGGCGACACTAAGCACAAACGAAACGATCTACCCCCTTTGTGTTGCGTTTTATGCGTACAGCGCCCCTAACCACTTTCACACAAATCACTCGCATCTATGTTTTGCTCGAAGCACACGAAACTAACTCCCTCTTCGAACTTTTAAAACTTCTTTGGTAACTCAAAGAAAATGCATTAGACGATAAATATCCCGTTTCTAATGTTAACTTTAGCAAAAGTGGTCGTGATGGTTAAAAAGCTTATAAAACTCTGTAATAGCCTACATCATCGCTTTCCACCAGACTGCCTGTATGTTTGTTTGCATTGGCAAATTATTGGCAAATTGGCATAGTTGTATGGCATAAAAATACATAAAATGTTTTTTTTTTTTTCAGGATGACGGCGGCAACCCTGCCTTCGTGAAAAATAATCAAATGTACTGCATGTACACAATTGTTGGAATATCTTCTATAGGAAAAGGTTGTATGAGCCATAGCCCCGGTCTGTACACCAAAGTTGACCACTTCATACCTTGGATCGAGAGTGTAGTCTGGCTTTAGGATAGAGTGTAATGTTTTTAAATAAAATATTGTATGAACATATTTTTGTTTCTTACGTGATGAAAACCGTAGTATTTATTTATAACTAGCTGCACCCTGCGGTTACACCCACATGGTGATGGATGATGATGATGAAAATTATCCTATGTGTTAATCCAGTGCCTCATCTACTTCCAAAACAAATTTCATAAATCTTGGTCTAGGCGTTTGAGCGTAAAAGAGCAACAAACATCTGTACACATACATCTATCCAATCTTTCACATTATTAATATTAGTGGGATATGCTTCCCATATTTCGACACTTGCAAGCGCCATGGTCGCAGGACGACGGGAGCACAAAGCGGGTCGGTGGATGAAATGTTAACATTTAGAGCAGACATATTTGTCTAAGGGCAGACAGATATGTCAGATGACAGATACGACGGAGAGAAAGAGTTCTCTTTCTTTTGCTACGCTTACTGTTGGAAGTCGATTGAAATTCACGACAGAACACGCTCACTGTATCACACGTTTTTTCGAATCCATGTTAAGCTGTTCAACGTGTCGAGTGTACACCATGTGTACGTACAAAAAAGTGCTAAGCCAGTTCGTCCGTACACCTAATTTATACACATGTTTATAACTCTGGTTTGTAACTCATTTTATCAGATCAAATGCAGTCCATCGGTATAAACTTGCTTTTCGTTGGTCAAACTATTCAAGTGTAGTATTTTTTATCGGAACTTTTATGCGTAGTTCAGAAATACACCGAAAGAAGTAGACACTGGGGACACATAGACAACGGGTTAAGTTTCAAATTTCTGCATTTTAAGGTCGTCCCGGGATCATGGCGCGTGCCGTGTCGAAATGTCGGGAGACCATAGTTAATAAATTACCAAGGTTTTCGTTCCATAAGTAACATTTGCGTTATGTAACCGTGAAAGCTTAAAGTTATAATGTATTCTCAAAACATAAACAGTGGTATTTATTTTTGATTTAAACTATTTCTTAAAAAAATAACTATATCCCCTCAAGTGTCGATGTCATTATAACAATGAAATTTCTATTGTGTCTGGCCCTGTGACCTAAGTCAAAGTCAAAGTCAAAATCATTTATTCAATTTAGGCATCAAAGACGCACTTATGAACGTCAACTTTTCATTATAATGTACTTTAAAGACTCTACCGCCGCGTTCCAAAATACGAGTATATAGAGCCCACCGAGAAGAAGCGGCAAGAAACTCGGGCCATTCTTTTTATATAGATATTTACCTTTGATGGAATATACTCCCTTGATTAACCCTTTAAGAGTCGTTATATTATAACAATGAAATTTCTATTGTGGCTGGCCCTATGATGACCTTTGATGGAATAAGCAATTACAATTTTTCTCAGAGTATCATTGACGGAATCAGCTACTCCAAGAGGTCCTACAGTGGCGGTTAACTGAATGGCGTAACCATTGTAATGCATTTCTCAATATGCAATATGACGCATCTTATTTACGGTTCACAATAATTCATATCTGAAGCTGCTTTCTTTGATCTTCAAATAAACACGCGAACATAATTTAGAATTAACAAGAATATTTCCATTATGCATTGTGTATTAATTGCAATTTCTGAAGCCCAAATTGATATCTGTAAATGAACAAAGTTTCGCAATATGTTCGGATTCAAAGAGTGCACTCCAACATTTGGCTCGGCTAGCCTCGAATCTTCGAGGATACCCGATAGCCTACACAATATTAGACACGATTTGTAACCTTTGCGCCACGAACTAAGTTATTGTCATCAAGTGGATACCTGCACATATTGGAATTATGGGTAACAAGGAAATGGACCAAGCGGCAGAGGAGGCTATCAACGACGGAATTGAATACAACTGTTTACCACTATATAGTGAGGTTCTAGGCAACATTAAAGAGATGTGTCGAAAAGACTGGCAAGAATACTTCGATGAGCGTTCGCCATCTAAAGGCATTTCGACCTTAGTATTTCGGTTGATCTCTCTATTTTTCCAAATCTTTTCTAACCACTTTATTGCTGACTTAGCCATTTGGCTTTAAGAACGGCGTCTTTTTCACAATCGCCATCGTTTGAAATTAATGCTCTAAGATACGAGTATAAACTCATGAACTGCATCTAGATCCTTAAGTTGATGCGTTCGTTGCATCGTGCCGCGCCCTGACGATAAACATCAGCTTTGTTTTTGACCAATTGATTTGCAGTCCATAGTCCTTGCTCACTCCTTCTACCTCTTGGAGCAGTTTGCTGAGTTCTGCTTCAGACGTTCCAATTAATGTGGTGTCATCAGCATATCTCAAGTTGTTATTGAGGTTACCATCTATTTAAACGCCATTTTTGGGAAGAGCACAACCTTCTAGTGCTTTTCTCAAGATCTGCTCTCCGACTATATTAACAAGTTGCGTGGAAAGCATGCGACCTTGTCTTACGCTACGCTCCGGTTCAAGTGGTTAAGACAAGGAACAGTCCACTCTGACTTGAGTTTTGCCATCAATTATAATGTATGTAATGTATAAGTTCTGCACAAGAAAGATAAAATGGACTCTCAAATCTCTCAAAACTTTGAAAACTTCATTCCAGCTTATGCAGTCAAAGGCTTTATCATAATCGATGTAACAGAAAGCCATCAGTGTGTTAAACTCTCTAGAACAAATATAGGTTTGTTTCAGCGTGCCCCAAACTATGACGAAACCGGCCTACTCTTTCGATATTTGACCAACAATATAGTACTGCAGTCTACTATATAGAATGTGCAGGATCACTTTACTCGCATGGGAGATGAGAGATATAATCCGGCAGTTTTCGCATTTGTGTGTGGAATCTTTCTTGTGTAAGGCACTGACTCTGGCCAGTCATCCGGACACTTTAGGTGCGTTAATTTTCTACCATCTGTACCTAGGCTCTTGATCATTTTAGCGGACCGTCGTCGCTTCAAACAGCTTTCAATTATAATTTTGCCATTGATGCTTCAACTTCGCGAAGAAGAAAATCCGGCGCCCTTTCTTTAAATGAAACTCTTCTTTTTTCATCTGAGTTATCAGGATCATTGTAAAGCTGTGGACTGTACCTTCTATATTTCTCAAGAACCATTTGTTTATCAACAATGGGTGTTGCTTTTTCATTCCTAACAGTCCGGTTCTTAAATTTGAAGTATTAAGACATGCTTTTGACATTTTGAAACATGTATTTCGTGTGTGACTGTCCTGCGTTTTGTCCTACTTGTTTAAATATAAAGTTAATGTACGTGTTCTTGTCCTTTCTTTGTTTACAGTCTTTGTATTTCATTATGTAGGCTCGCGTACTGCTCTCTTTCTGCGTTACTGTTTACTTACCTTATCTTTTCGGGTTTTCCCCTCTGTGACGACAAACCAAGTCTCTTCCGTCATCTATTCTGACCTAGATGGCTCATCTGCAAAGGCATTATCACTATTTTAGCTGCTTTCAAAACCTATGCTTTTCAATTGCACCCACTTCTCATTTGCCAACTTAAAGGGTATATGCTGAGTTATCTTAATTTTGACTGGATGGCGGCCTTTTAATATGCTGACGGCGTCGCGTCTGCAGGTCGCGTTTTGACGTTATAAATTGCCATCTCTTACTTATAATTATGAAGTCTATTTGGTTTATGTGCAGACCGCTGGGAGAGGTCAAAATATACAATCTTCTCGGGTGGTGTTGGAACCAAGTGTTCGTGAAACAGATGTTATCTTCTGCGCAGAAAGGCAAGCAGCATCTGTCCGCATTAATTACGATTTCCGAGTCCATACATTCCCACTACCGTAAGGAGATGGTATCTTTGATCGTACTACCAAACTTTGCGTTTAGATCTTTGCTTAGGATATCTTGGTATACTTTTCCCATTGTGTTATAAATCTGTTTATTTCATTCTTAGTACCGGTTAAAGTTGAAGCATGTACTTGTATCAGATTCGTTGGATTTGGGTGTGCCATTATCTTAAAAATTACGATCCTGTTATATGTTTATATGTTGCTATATATGTGTCCTGTTTATACCATTGTAACCAATGATGGTAACCTGTACCTTCTTAGAAACTATGAAGTCCACTCCGCCTGTGTGCCCTACGTTTATCTTAATTTTTCCAAAGGTAGTTGCTATGTAACAGCTATCTATCTATCTATGACAGGTTTCGCTTGATCCCAAGATGTCAATACCACATAGATCCATCTCCTTCTCCAACATCTCAATTTTTCCAGATTGAGACCACGGACTTTCCATGTGCCGATTTTAAAACCTTGATTTGTGATACCTTCTCTTGCTGACGATGAATTTTCCCCATCCAATTTGCCAAAATTGTCAATATTATAAATAACTTGAGAAATGGCAAATCTAGGCAAATTGAACAAGACTGTTGTGTTATTATGTTATTTCTAATAATGATTTTTAAAGATTTACCGCACAGGTATCACTGGAAGTAGGAATATTTTTATAACACAATTGCGTGTTTGGATCAAGACCGATCGTAGTTACACCGGCAGACTGATAACTTTTATTGTATTCTTCTAAGTCGAGCTTTTTCAATATCATCTGAAAACAAATACAATTATTAGTTAAGAACATGTTTAGCATTCACTAGATTTCACAATCATGCATAATGCAAACAAAAAGAACCAGAGAATACGTTCACTAATTCAGATTCGTTATTTTAAATAATTTATTATAAGAGATTTAAGGGGTTTAATTTATTTATATCTTCTCAGGGGACGAGCGCAGTGCGTTGCCATGCAAGGTTTTGAACTTTTGTTGTTTAATGTCTTAAATGACTGAATTGTTATGGGCAAGTGTGACGCTTGACATCAGGCGAGCAACTTACTCGTTTCGTCACCGATTGAAAATACTCTTAACGAATAAAAACCTTATGTTTTACTATTTGATTGAAAACATCTCGCATCGATTCCTGAATGTTATGGCAAGTCTAGTTTAGTTATTAGTAATACAGCACCATTCGACTCTTTATGTGATCAAACACAACAACAAAAGATTGTTCATTTGTTTTTTTTTTAATATTGTTTACATGCTATGTTCTCATCCCTCACTACTGTTGAGTTTAGCAGCCGTAGGAAGGTCAGGGTAAAACCATGCGAGGGTGCACGTAACATACTTGACGTGCGGCAGGCTACCCAGTTCCTATGATAGTAGGTCTAATTGACTGAGCATTTGGTAGTCTCTGGCATGCATTTCAAACCACAAGCAATTACACTGGTCATTGATTTTATTTATTACTATCTGTAATTGCGTTCACTCACAGCCGGCAAAACCAGCATCGGAATATCAACGTGTCAAGTCGAATAGTGCCTCGGACTGGACGCCTGTACTTGATGCAATAAATAGTGAAGAGACAGAGACTAAGCTGAATAAAATTACAGACGTAATTTTAAAAGACGTTGTCAAGCTAACAACTACATAAAATCAAGGACCATTATTATATACTATATAAATAGATCCTTGATAAAATGAACGTATTGTATTTTTGGTGCATGAGAATAATATATTTAAATAATGTAAAAAATGGTACTCCTTAATAAAAAAAGGGTGATTCTTAGCTCGAGGGCTGGGATTGTGGCAACCGGACAAATATATGTTACAAAACCAGTTGTATTGGGTTTGTGTTAAAATCCCCTTTTGTTTCCCCTTTTAAGGGGAATTTTAAACTTTTAGTATCATAATCCCCTACTAAGCTGCAAATTCATGCAAGAGGATTTTGATGTTAAAATCTCAATACGCCCCTTGCATGGAACTATAAAAAAAGAAAGTATTTTAATGCTCCTCATTATGCAGCAGTTGCTAAATACCTAATATTATATCGGTGATTGGTATAACATAATTGGGGTTGCCATAAAGATATAAATGTGATATTTTGTGACACTGTCACACAATGTGTTGCTTATTCTGTATACAACGTGCATTAAGCTGCATGCAGAAAGGAGGGCTGGGGTGCACACTGCAGGTCTGCTAAAATTAAATTCTGCCATATTATATATATTTTTACAGAGTGAACTAGAAAACCTAAGAAAATCCACCGACATTGCGAACTTAGTTCGCAATAGTATACGAACGCAAGCAGACAGAGAGAAAGCGCGACAAGTACAAGCGGTTGCTTTCGTTCGAGAACCTCGCGTTGTATCCTGATTACCAGCGGAGGCGATTGCTAAGGGAGCTAAACTACATTGACGATAAAGACAGCGTTATCTTGAAAGGTATTTCATTTACTCTCATGTAAAAAAAGGGTATTAAGCAAGCATTTTAGGTAAGCACTATGCTTGCTTATGACGTCTGTATCATCTCTGTCAGATCCTGTCTGTATCATCATCTGTTCAGGCTTGCCCTGAACAAAGATGAATTTAGAAGGATGACGGCCAACCTCCAGTAGTGGAGAGGCACCCTAAGAAGAAGAAGATCATCTCCGTGGCCCGAGCACGAACATTTGCTAAAGTGTAACGTTTTCGTACCGTTGACGTATACAGTACAAACTATCATGTATCTAGTACAACTGGGGCACAGATAACTCATCGGGCTCGGCCCTTTGTACCCAGAGCACGGTACTGAGTTTGTTACCGTGAGACATTGTGTTTTGGTGTCTCTTTCACCCAGCAATTTTACTTGAAGGGCAGTGTACTGCCCTTCACACCCTAACAGCAATGCGCAATATTGCTTCGCGGCAGAATATCTGGCAGTGTGGTGGTACCGACCATGACGCTCTCAAAACTAGAATCCTACCACCTAGTAAAGATGGTTCAACTGTGTATATCGATAAAAATGTTTACCGGTGATTAGTTTGAATCATACCGCAGATACCGTAATACACAGCATGGCCGCGCCTGCGCTATCAACCTATAATTTACAAGTACAATTTGAATTTAATACAGACTTCCATTATATTCAATAGTCGAATTGAGTATCTCCTCCTTTTTGGAAGTCGGTAGAAAAGCTGTCGCCATTCATCTAACGGCGTGTTTTAGCAGTTATCGTAGAGAGCTCTTTGCCACTCTAGCTCTAGTGTGGTAATCACTGATCACCGGTGGTCAAATAAAATTGGGTCATAGGTTAAATAGCCCTATTGATCATATAAAAATCTATCTGTCATAAGTCTTAATTATAGTCCCTGGATGGATAACTATGTATTTATTTATTTATGATATTATTTCGTGCCAGGCTGGCTTAATAAATAACTAATCCAGTAGCCAGATTACAATTAATATGTATTCTGGAGAAGAACTCTCTGTCGAATTTCTCAAAGAGATTGAAACGTTATAAACTACAAGTAAGTATATGAATTACAAAAGATATTTCGATAAACTTATACAAGGAAGTTTTCGTCTGACTCAGATCATAGTGAATATGGAGTACATTCATTTTATTGAACTAGCGATCTGAAATGTTGTACCTAGTGTATAAGGAGTAACAGTAAAAATATTTTGCACCTCAATTATTTTCTATATCTTCGTCTGATCATACATTTCTTATTGCTTACAAAATCTTCAGTGCTTATCAAAGCCTTGTAACGGTTAACTTAAACAAGTAACTTAACATAATCAGTCCAGTAGCCCTAGCCATGAGTTGGCAACATAAATGTCATCTATAGTCGATACTCGATCTCGTCTACCTATTAAGCTTGTGATTGGCGTTCCCTCTGTCAATTTTAGTTCTACAATTGACCGCGAGGTGGCACTGTTCTTTTTTCATACATTCTTTTGCGGCAGTCGATATCGAACATCGATTGGTCTCAATGTAGTAAACTCGTGGTAGACCTACAGATAGTTACAGTTAAAAGGCTATTCCTATAGTGTTTTATTGCTTTCTTAGCTATATAATAATTATTTGTATTTGCCTTGCCTCTAGGGAATGCGAGAATGCATAAATATGAACATTAAAAATTCCAAGCATTTATACATCTTATATCAAATAGGTCTTAGTATCGTTCTTCTCTCGACTTCGTTTTGAACACAATCTATCTATACATGGAGATACCACCTCAACTACTCTGCACTCACCACAATTTAGTAAATCAGTCTTCCTTATTAGATATAAATCTATTTAGTGGATTGAGATAGAAAACTATCGCGAGTTCATAATTATGCTTTACAAGTACAATTTGAAAAATGTAATACCGACTTCCATTCTATTCAATTGTTGGAGTGTTACTCAAAAACTACTACACCGAGATTGATTAAATTTAAATGGGACAACACGGAAAGCACCAGTTTTCAAAAAAATAATTTTGAGAATCGGTGCACCCAATTGAAACTTATTAGGTAACAGTCGAATTGAGTACCTCCTCCTTTTTGGAAGTCGGTAGAAAACCGGCTAGACTCGCGTAATGTTTACCGGAAATAGTCTCGGACCAGTTTCGAACTTTTTTGAATTTCTTCTTCTAGGAGTCACTCTTGTGCACAGCGGCGAGCGCGGGCCACAGCACGTAACAATCCACTATTTATTTAATGGATTGTGTCCAGATCGAACCCAAGCCGAAGTCAGTGACATTCTCAGGTTTATGTGTTTCCGTGTAGGTTAATCACGGCGAACAGGTTAAACAAACTTGGGTAGTCCTGTACCAAACGCCCTATTTCAATCACCACTCATTGAAATACTCCTTCCATTCACGTTTGCGTCACTACAAATACCATTTAGTGATGATATATAATTATGTCTGCGAGATGATCGCCTTATTTTTAGACGAACGTGTTTTTGTTTTACCTCACCATGAATCTTGTTACAGGCAGAGTGGCGTGCGGAATGGGTACGAACGAGCTAATACTAGCTGAGCTTGTGTTCAGAAATGTGTTCACTGACATGAACCCAGCGGAAATAGCGGTATTGCTCAGCTGCTTCGTATTCCAAGCCAAGACTAATATCGATAACCCGCTGACCGATAAACTTGCCGAAGGCGTTAAGGCAATAGAGCTGATTGATAATGAGCTTACCACTATTGAAGCTAAGTATATGGTGAGTATGGTTAATCTTTTCGTGTACTTTTTAAAGAACATGAATATTTTTTGGAAACTTATTCGATTTACGGTTTTAGATACGTACTATCATTTACCTATATAGAACAATAAGCTTGGTACAGACAGCTCATAGTTTGTACAACGAAGCATAGATAGTTATTCAATTGTTTACACTATGTGCTACGGCTACTGTGGGCCGAGCACAAAAATCTGCTTAAGTGTTTACGTATATCATCGTATCGTTTACGTATTCAGTACAAACTATGAGTTATCTGTGCCACTATTCTACTAGACACATGACAGTTTGTACCAAATACGTTAGCGATGCTATTACGTTATATACACTTGCAGATTTTCGTGCTCGGCCCACTGCTTTATTTTAGTCCACTCTGGGTATGAGTGGATTATACCACATACATACCATTTACATTACTGAATAGACAACAGGGGAATCTAAATTTAATTATAGGGGCGAATCATTGCCATCTAATCCCTGAGGCGGTTTTAACGCAGTACAATTCGGGAGTCTGTATAAAATCTACACATAAAAATAAGCGGCCACATTTACTTCGAAAATTTTTGGAAACTATTTAATCAAGTTAAGTTAACCTTGACTACTAATAGGGTGTTTTAGAGGTATAAACATGTTTTACTATGTTTCGGATATTCCGATTTAGCTATCCACGTCCACAGGCAATATTCACTGTGTATAATTTATAGATGGAATCATTTCGCAGATTGATCTTTAGGTAGCCAATTAAACCATAATCAAAGTTAATTAAAAAAGTAAAGTAATGTTTGATTCACAATAAAAAATGTTCCCAGCACAATATCATTCATGTGCAAATAATTGATAGTTTGTACCATGGAGTCTCTTTCGATAACGTATTAGTATATTCGTAGTCGTCTACGTTAATTGATTATATTTTAACCATTTCACGCAAACTATTAGTCTCACCGATTAATGTTTTTATTCTTGCAGGTTAGCCAATTTGAAGGCCAACAAGAAAGGCTAAACTTCGGGCTAGTCCGCGTGGTATACGAGTGGGCGTTAGAGAAACCCTTTGCAGAAATCATGGACCTTACGGACGTGCAGGAAGGCATCATTGTTAGGTGCATCCAGCAATTGCACGAGGTAATATTAGCAACTTTTGATGTTATATACTAGCTGCGCCCCGCGGTTCCACCCGCGTGGTGATGGATGATGATGACGATGAAAAGTATCATATGTGCTTCCCCGGGATATAATCTATAATCATGCCAAACTTGATTACGATCCGTTCAGCCGTTTGGGCGTGATAAGGTAACAGATAGATAACTTATTTTTTTTATAATACAAATGTAGCCTAGATTACTCCTTATAACATCAGCTATTTGACAGTGAAACTTCCGTTAAAATCGGCCCGGCCGTTTCAGTGTTCGTTATTCTTCTTCGATTAGTCGGAACAAACAGACAGACATACAACATTTTCAAAAGTAAATTTTTTTATTGTTTCGTATATACGTTCATATGCATTTAGTGAAACGCTGATTATTTAGAATTACAAACTGGCCCTTTAATTATATTTATCTGTATATATATATTATATTTTGAAGCATTAACTGGTGCTTAACGCCATCAAGTTTTAGTCAATTTAGAGAGAAAAATTAGATCTTAACAATCTTTCAAGTAGGTAATAGTTGTATAACAAGTGGGATTTCAAGTAAATGATATAAGTTTAATATATTCTAGTTGTAAGCAGTAAAGGCAGGTATATAAAAGTACTATGTTAAAGATTGAAGAGCATAGATAGATAGATACGAGGGTCATTTGAAAAGTTCTTAGCCTAACATGGTTAAAGTCATTGGTTTTTTTTATAAGTACCCTCATTTTGTAGTTACATTATTTAGCAACAAGTATGCACTGTTTAGTTTATTCACAATAATTCATTGTTCGTTTACACGTGAAACCGTAAGTCAAGTCAGAGCTATTTTTGAAAATGGATAAAATTGAACATCGTGCAGTGATAAAATACCTGAGTTTGAAAGGTTTAACTCCAAAAGCTATACATAAAGACATGTCTGCTACTTTGGGTGAGTCCGCTCCTTCGTATGCGACTGTTAAAAACTGGGTGGCAGCCCCGTAGTGGCCAGCCTTCGACTGCTTCCACTGATCAAAACTAAGAAAAAATCTGTGATTTAATTTTATCTGATCGAAGATTGACTGTCGAGGAGATAGCTAAGACTGTAGGCATCTCATCTGAGCGAACACATCATATAATTACTACTGAACTTGGATTCTCTAAGGTGTCTGCGCGGTGGGACAGTTCAGTGGAACAAAAGCGCAACCGACTCACAACTTCTCGCGACTGTTTAGAGTTATATGAAGCTGACCCAATAGAATTTGTTCAAAGATTTGTTACCATGGATGAAACCTGGGTTCACCACAATAGACAAAAGAACAGTCGAAACAATGGAAAAGAGCGGGCTCGCCCACCCCAAAGAAGGCAAAGGTGGTTTTATCAGCGGGCAAAGTCATGGGCAAAGGGCAAAGGGTATAATTCTCGTGGATTATTTAAAAAAGGGTGGAACAATAAACTCCGATTACTATTACAACCTTTTGCGTCGTTTGAGAGAAGAAATCAAAGGAAAACGTCCAGGTTTATTGAGAAGAAAAGTCTTGTTTCATCAGGACAATGCGCGCGTTCACACCTCTGTGCAATTCATAGCAGAAATCCATCAATGTGGCTTCGAATTGTTACCTCATCCCCCATATTCACCGAATTTAGCACCGTCCGACTTTTATCTGTTCCCAAAGCTGAAAAAATTTTTAGGTGGTAAACATTTTTTTACAAATGAAGAGGTCATAGCCGCCATGGACGCTTATTTTGAGGAGTTAGACGAAGATTTTTTTAAAACGGGTATCGAAGCCTTACCGGGTCGATGGAAAAAGTGTTTAGAGCTCGGAGGAGAGTATGTTGAAAAATAAAAATAAACTCAAAATCGTGTGGTTTCATTAAGTATGTTAGGCTAAGAACTTTTCAAATGACCCTCGTAGATACCACTTTATTGAGACACCACATTAATCAGTTAATATTAAAAAAAACAATTGTAAAACCTAGGTGTAAGAATGGGCGGTCTTATCACTCTCTCAGAGAGATCTCTTCCAGACAACCCATTCGCAGATGAGTATCAAATATAACATGGACGGTAAAAATACAAAATCACTAAATAGGTACACTACAAATATCTACATATATACTTATTATAAAAAATAGACTAATAATAATATATAAATACAAATCAAATGTATAAACGTAAACAATAAAGCATCTGACAGGTATATAGTTTAGGACATGTTCGTCGTTCATGCATTCTATGTAGCAGGAGAAATGTTTCAGGGTACCCAGTGAGTAGTAGTAGTAGAAGTACTTAAAGCTATAGGCATTGCAACTTTCACGTTGCCAGTCTCATTAATATTAAAATACAGTTGTACAACTACAAACCCCTAAATGGGGCTTGTAGGTGACCAATTAGCGCTCTAGGGTAATAATGTAGCTAGAAAAGCCCTAGGGCGGTTTACATCTCTCATATTCGATAAGTAGGTCCTTATTACCTCCAAATGGGGCTTGTACGTGATCAATTAGCGTTCTAGGGTAATAATGTAGCTAGAAAAGCCCTAAGGCGGTAAGTAATTAAAAAAAAACACTTCACTCTTTCAAAAAGTTTGCGTATATCTAACCATCATACTGGCAATAGACATCATGCATTCATCCCAATGACAAAAGAGGTCGCTTCGCTATTCAGTCTTGTCTTCGTATGAGTATAATAGTCATCAATTCTATTTTTATAATGCCGGTTTTTTTCTACTTACCTCATAATCGAGATCTAAAGCAGAGTAGTTAGCTCGGGTGTAAGCATCAATTGCACCCTCGAACTATAGGCGCCCTCGCGTAATCTACTATTTATATTAATGAGACAATCGAAATATTTACTGACTTCCGCTCAGAAAATGATTATGCCACAGGATATTTTTTCCGGCATAAAAAGTAGACAGTGTGTTAGTTCAGTTCATCATCCGCCTAAGTTACAAATTTCAGTGAAATCAGTGAAGTTCAGTATTTTTAGCGTTAAAGAGTAACAAACATATCCTGTCATAACAGAAATGTCCATCCATCCATCCATCCATCCGAACCAACATACTTTAACATTCACGAGTACAAACTATATCAGTAATGGTCATTTGACATTTTCTGCAGTTGCTAATAGATGTGAAAGACGCAGCAGTAGCCATCGGTGACCCCAAACTCCAAGCGAAGATGATGGAAGCTTCCACTGCCATCAAGCGAGACATCGTCTTCGCGGCCAGCCTTTACACTTCTAACAAAGAACCTGTGGTTATCTAAAACACGAAGCACGAAATGATAATAATATCATACTATCATGCGCTATAACCTTCGAAAAAATAAGGCTATAACGAAATCAATTATTGATTTAGTTATAGCCTTATTTTTTCGAAGGTTATAGCTTATGATAGAGATCCTCAATTATTGAGGATCTCATTAATGTTCTGTCTACTTAAGCAGTAGGTTACCTTACCTTATTACCTAAAATTAGCAAAGAAAACTACCTATCCTATAATCACAGCTATATTTAAATTACTTGGCCGATTTTTGAGTATTTGTTGTTTTAGCGGCAACAGAAATATTTCATCTGTGAAAATTTCAACTGTCTAACTAACTAGCGCGGTTCAAGAGATACAGCCTGGTGACAGACGAACAGCAGAGTCTTAGCATTTGGGTTCCGGTTACCCTTTGGTTATGGAACGGAAGTATGTTTCTGTAAATCTCTCAACTTGTTTGATGCTAGTAGATAGTTTAGGTGTAGCGAGAGCTCGATTCCTACCTAGGTCTTGAGCTTTGGGCAAAAGCATAGATGAAATAGTGAAGAACAACAAGATCGTAGGGGTATTTTCTAGTCTTCGTCTGGCCTACGACACTACCCTCAAAATGCAAATTTTACCGTTGAACCAAAGGGCAGCTGTCCTTGTCAGTCAGCCATTCAAGAACTACAACCTTCAAACATACACTGAACAAAAATAAAGGGAAAAAATAAAATTTAATGAAATGAAATGAAACCACATCTATGCATATACACCCAACATTACATTACATAATCTGGGACGTAAAACCAGAATGCATGTAGGTACCTAACGTAAGTTGCAAGTCGCGGTTTTATTTGTTGATTTATTTTTACTTTAGCGTACTTTGAACAGTATTTATCTAATGACAGGTAATGAATAGGTATTTACTAATCCATATTTAATCATTTCTACTCATTGCAATCATTATCCAAAAAATGTCTAAAAGTTAAAGCCTTATTATATTAGTGCCTCAATAATTCAAGCAATACAATAATATTTATGTAAAAAAAATACTCTTATGTACTTGCTTTCAAGTATTTTTTTAAATGTTAATGTTTTTATTCCGTTTTATATGTAAGTGAATGTACTAGAATATTTTTATTTCCTTAGTTTAAGTGAGTACCAATTTAATTAAAATTAAGTAATTTACAGATTAAAACACTGGTTTTGCATCCATACCTTTAGTATTATTTCAAAGTAACATGCCTAACCATCACCTAATACAATAAATGCTGAGGTTTGTGAGTGAAGAGTGTAATATGTGTGTGTAGTGTGTAGACATAAACATTATATCTGTTGTTTCTCAGTTTATCTATAAAAATCGAATGTATGTAAAGATAAAAAATTAGCAGTTTTGATAATTAAGGAATGATACTCATTCCATCGACACACGAAATAAGCACAAGCTATCCGTACATGTAACGCGTCTCCACAGAATAATTCATTCTTTTATGGGACAATGTATACGATTCTATAATAAAGATCCCAATGTTATCCGACATTTGCCTAATAATAAGTTTAAAATTACTATTAAAACTAAAGTCTGTCAAAAAGTTTATTACAAAATTTCGGATTACTTGGAGGATAAAACAGCTTGAGACTGATCACTCCAGGATCTATCTGCTCGTGTACAAAGATGTCAAAGTGTAGCGTGTCTTCTCACCGCCGCTTCTTCTCGGTAGGCTCTACATATTTTGGAACACGGCGGTAGTCTTTAAAGTACATTATAATTAAAAATTAACGTTCATAAGTGCGTCTTTGATGCCTAAATTGAATAAATGATTCTGACTTTGACTTTGTAGCTTTAGTAGTCAAATAGTTGTAAACATACAATATAATCAACGGATACAGAAAAGTTTTGGAATGGAGATAGCCCATAATTATTCCTAGCCTAGGGGATTATAACGCTGGCTTCTTTTTATCTCGATTCCAACCTGGTTCCGCTAGGACGAAGAAGCTGGTAAATACCAGGTTCCTACTTTATTACATTTATTCTAAAATATTAGTATTTTAATGGTTTATAATAATAATTAGGTTCGGTTAAATATCGCAAGAGAAACCACGGTACCTATTACTGTTAAGAGGATTCAATAGGCAGTACATGTCCATACTAAAAGAGAAAACTCTTTTCTACCTCTTAACATTGTCCGATTTCAGTGATTTTTTTCATGTAATCAACACATTGTTTACTATGCCTGTACGTTTTGATTTTTTCAGTATTTCAAAGTACTATAAAGTTACACCCATCTAAACCAGCCATGATTTGCGCTAAATCTATGACTATTAAAAATAAATATTTTACAAAAACCAAGAACTTTTCTCAAAATAATAAAACGTACGAGCATAGAATACATTCTATTGGAGCAATTGACATCAAACACAACATATTTTGATACCATTTAGGGGGTGAAAAATGACTTGCTTCGAAACGTAGATTCTATCAAAATATTTACCTACACTTCTCATGAAGAGTAGCTCTCTCTATCGGGCGCATAGGGGGTCGGGGGGATCCCAAATTACACAGACAAGCAATAGGGATGTTTACTGTTATATCGACAATAGAGATGGGAAAATATCGACAACTTTATAACCTTATAATTCTATAAGTATGTTTTTGAATTAAAATAAATATTTCAAATTAATCTTCAATGAAATTCATTCTACATAACTTCGTAAGTAGCTAGTATACCATGTACCTATATTACGAGTATACATAGAACCTTGTTATGAAGGACGTTTAGAGAGTGAGGAGGAATATAAAGGATTTATATTGGTACCTACCTATATATTATTTGTAGAAGTATTAAGTTGATCTACTGTTTTTATTTTGGAACAAGTAAATGTTTGCAATAAAACTAATTTTCGAACTGATCAGAACGCGTTTTGGTAGTTTTAAAGCTTAGTTTTTTATCTGAGGTTTCTAACAAAGCGGGTGGTGAAGCATCAATGCCTTTTTTAAATTATAATAAACATTTAATATTATTCTCTGTATTGCTTAGAGATCTATGAGTCTGTAATTATATAATTTTCGCATTCATTACATACTAGTTGTTGATAAACCCTCAAATTAAGACAGGTATATATATCGCAGTGCCCACGCATCTTGTCAGCTGTTTTAGTTTACCAACAGTCTGAAGAGATGGCGTTAGCAGTATCGCAAGGATAGAAATACGCTCTAATAACCGAGGCACTGATTGGCCAGAGGGCTCGCCTTTTAACGTATGATATCAGATGGAGGGTGGTTTGAAATTATTTACATCCACCTCCAATATTATTATAACACGCATGAGAATGGAAGATTTACGCAAGACAAGTGCCACGGCTCGTTAATATTTTTCGCTATTTATGATGTATATTCTCCTGAAATAACTTTAAGTATATCTGATAACATATACCTACGTGCAGTGTACAATATAGTGTAGCATTCATCAAGGGAACGACGACACAAAATTATATTTCTACGGATTTTATAACGGTGTCGCCGGCCGGCCACCATCACAGGCAGAGCATACCGAAGAAACGCGAATCTGCTGTAAATCCCGTGTTGAAGGATTTGTGGGTGAACTTGGATGGTCTACAGGTACGTGGGCATATTTATCACTGCAGTGTTTATATATCTGTGTTTTCAGGGGGTTTAATAAACGCCACGGTCAGCCATACTTTTTTAGGTATTGATCTCTTTTAAAATAATCGTACGCAAGTACACACGGTGTAGGCTATTTACACGCCTCACCAGCGGGATTGATAGTTCCAGTTTATCTAGAACTAGTTGCGCTAGTAGTATATTACTCAGGCATAATGTAGCTTAATACTCGTGAAAGAATTGTTTGAATCAGTTAAGTAGTTTTACGTGTAGGTATCTATGATATAGAAACAAACAGTAGCATATGCTTATATTATATGGTTAACAGTTTCCTCCTTCCGTACGCGATATAAGGACTCTAATTGGTATTTTTTCCACACCTTGGGTTACATTATCGAAGTTTTCATACGGATCCCTAACTTTTTTGAAAATACTTATAGCCTATGTTCATCAGGGAATATGATTCTAATAGTGAAAGAACTTTTCTAATCTTTCCAGTAGTTTCGGAGCCTATTCAATACAAACAAACAAATCTTTCCTCTTTAGAATATTAGTACTGTAGATGTAGATATAATGTATAGAGAAGTCAAAGAGAAATAAGTTTGTCTTACATTAATATATTTTTTTGTACACGCACAAAACTATATAAGGTCATACGACGACTGCATACGAATAGGCATATTAATTTATATTTTTAAACTACTATCGCAACAATTATACTACAAATTAAATCATAGGACTATGAAAACTATTGCAAAAATTTTAGATCTAAGAAATATATGAATCCCAAGGACCATTTATTTTTCTAAATAATAGTCCTAAATGAACCAGCCAGTATAAATGTTTAAAACTAATTCTTAGCCAATTTCTAAATTTTCTGCTCACAAATCCGGCTTTCTCTCGACAAGTTCTTGCAACAAACACTAAAAATCAACTAGCTTTTAAATTATGTTTTTCATAACAGCGAACAATATGATGTAGGTATACTATACATAACAATATGTATAGTAATTATAGCAGGTTGTGTAATTTCTAGTTATGAACGAGAATGAAGAGGGTACCTATCCTTTTATCCACGTTCATTACTAGAAAGATACACACATCGACATTATACGAGGGCGGGTCAATAAGTCCGTGACTTTTGGAATAAAACACAGATTTTTTGATAAATAAATCATTTTATTTTTCAACGTAGTCTCCCTTGAGCTCTATACACTTTGTCCAACGCTTCTCCAATTTTTTCCAAAAAATATGATTTGTCGAGGTCCTCAAAATAGGCCTTTGTTTGCGAGATGACTTCATCATTGGAGTCAAATCTTTTTCCACCAAGCCATTTCCTCCTTGTGTGATTGGGATCTTGTCTATCATAGAAGTAACAAAACTTTTCTCCCCTGACCAATCGAGATCCTTCCAAAAGTTATCAAATATACATTGTCTATCATGCTCTCTGAATTTTGAGCAAAACCGGTTAGTGCTGTTTTCGCAGAACTTGAAGTCACATGTTGAGTCCATCTGCCTTTTACTTCTCTGTATACCCATCGTATTTTTTTTCCTTTCTTGAATGTCCTTAAAAACTCTCTCCCCGCATTCTCTTTTATTTCGTTATATTTCTTTGTAATTCTGTACAAGCCACATGTTTTCTACGTTTAGGCATGTTCTTTGGTTGTTCAGTGTCAAGTCCAGATTCCACAACGAACGTTTCTATGTCTACAATGGGTTCAGTGGTGGTGGCATCCATTTCTACAACTTCAATTGTTGGGTTGTCATTGGTAGCAAAATGCGTGATTGCCAATTCACTGACACCTTCTGAAGCTTCGCATGTAATAATAATAGCAGAAGATTCAGAAGGACCTTCATAAATATCGGTAGCAAAAATGTGTCTTTAAATTCAATTTCAGGACCATTTTCAGTAGCACCACTAACTAAGTAATAAACGCAAGTTCAACGCATGATTGTCAATTTCTAAAGGGGCTTCTTTTTGGGACTCAATGGTAGTGGTAGGAACAGATTCGGCTCCTATATTAATCGCATGAGCAAAATGGGTGATTGCCAATTCACTGACCCCTTCAGAAGCTTCACATATTTTATTACTAGCAGGAGATACAGGGACACCTTCATCAATCTCAGTAACAAAAAAATGTGTCTTCAAATTTAATTTCAGGACCATTTTCACTAGCAAACTTAGTAATGAACCCAAGTTTGACGCTTGTTTACTAACTTCTAAAGGGGTAGTTAATTAAGTTTTAGCTGCTATATTAATCGCTTATAGGAGAACATTGTCTGGTTTGTATACTAAAATGTTCTCTAAAATTTGTACCTAGCGTTTATGTTTTGTCTTAGGATTCGTGACTGTTATTCCATTCTCTGCTAATATATTAAGAATTTCCTGGTGTACACCATCTGATTGCAACAAATCCATTTTGATATCAGAAAGAGTTGACAAAAATGCATGTGAATATGTCGTATTTAAACGACACTCAATAAAAAAATTATTCGAATAGGCAGTATCTCAAAGGGTACTATTAAACTCGTAATTATTCTACTGTCAGTGACATACCTCAAATAAAATATGTTTTAAAACTGTAAACATATGTCAAAGAACAAAATAAAAACGTTTTCATACCTTGGCATTTTTCGAAAACAATCACAAATGACATAACTCGCGGAGCAACCTGCGCGATGTCAACAAACTATGGCGGATAACTGAGTTGGTGCATATTCGCAGAAAGAGCAAGTGATCCGAGATACGTCGAATTACGGTCTTTTATCTCTCTCTTTTTCATACAAACTTTGCAAGGCAACGAAAGTGAAAAATGTACTTTTGTCACCTTTATCGAAATCACACAAAATGTCGGTTTTGTTCAAAAATGAGGTACGACATATTAGTATTAAGGCGACGATATCGTGAATTTTTTCGATTGTTTCGGGTGAAGAGACCTCAACTGGGCATCCAGGACGTTCGGCATCTACAGTGCTTGTACGGCCACAATGAAATTCAGTAAACCACTTTTTTACCATTGAAATCGATGGTGCAGAGTCCCCATAGTATTTATCAAGCTTAGCCCAAAGAGAATATAATAGCGACTTAGCCTTGGTCTCGGTAATAGTTTTTTTTCGCAAAAATTAATGCTTAATAAGCACACGAAATTCACTTTTTTCCATTTCTTCCCTCAGACAAAATAAAAAAGTCAAGACAGAATGTTGTGAACAGAAAAGTGAGGCCGGTAAAACTACGCCTCGCCGTGTACATACACAATCACACAAACAAACGCACAACGAAACTACGCCTTGACTCGTCAGTCGAACTATCGCTGCGCGTGGAAGCAACACGTAAAGTAAATCGACAAATTTACCAGTCAAAATGCCGAATTGTGTCGTGAAAGGGTGTATAAAACAAACTACAAAACATAAAAAGAAGGATGGAATCACATTTCACACGTAAGTAACTTGGAAACCAATATTTTAAATAAATAAAGATAAAAATAAAGGTTATTGCTTGGAACATAGAAGGTGTTGCCATGGTAAAGCCTATAAGGTTTACCCTATTATTGGGTAATTTAATATTCAGTATATACGTTACGTTAATACGTTTTTATAATAGTTTATCAACGTGTTTTAACCGACTTCAAAAAAAGAAGTAGGTTCTCAATTAGTTCTTTTCTTTAAATATAATATTGTATGACACGCGACGCAATATCTTTAACCGTAAACTTTAAATTTTAATCTAAAACCGGTTCCGTCATTTGAAAGCAAATTAAAAAAAATAGGCAATTCTTTTTTATTTTTAGTTTATTTTTAACCGACATCTAAAAGGAGTAGGTTCGTAAGTAGGTTCTATTGTTTTAAATATTTGTTACCTCATAAGTCCGTTATTTATAAACCGATTTGTTTTTTTACAATTATTTTTTTGTTGGAAACCTGATACCTTTAATATGGACTCATATTATTTCATACTGGATTTTCAATTTCGTACATATTGAAAGCGGTTAGGTTTTTTTGTAAAAATAAACCATATTTCTATTGAAGTATTTGTTTTTAGAGTGTATCTATATTGAATGTTGTTGTGTGTAGAGTGGAATTATAACCATATTATAAAAGCAAACTTCAGTCGTCTGTTATCTGTATTGTGTTTAAATATTTTTTATTAATTGAAAAAAGGCTGTTTTTTTTACCTACTTATAAATTAATCCATTTGGAGATTCAGAGAGACAGTTTAAAGCAAGCTACAAAAAATACCATGTCATTTAGAATTAAAATGTCTTACAAAACGTAATTGTGTTCCTTTAGAACACATAGCAATACTTAATTGCACTTCAACAACTAAAATTATAAATAGCACTTCATCATCGTATAGACACGAAGAAGAAGAAGAAACCATTGAGAATTCTTCGTTGCAACTTCTTAATGAAATTGTTAATGAATCATTTGATTGGGCCAGTTGTTTACATGACAATTCATATTAAGGTGACTACAGAAAAATGATAATTGGTTACATATCTGGAAGTACAGTGCACTATCTGGTTAAAACCATAAAATGCTCTAAATGTTTAGTTGCCTTGCAGACTGATGAGAAACTTTATTTTCACAAGCTCATTAGTTTAAAAAACAAAGGCGGTCTTCGCTTCCCGTCTAAGGATCTTTTTGACATTTGTGTCACTTGTGAAGCAGTTGTTCGAAAATTATTGAATGAAAGTATTGCAATAACCGCAGAAAACCAACACCAAACTATTGTCTTGAACATATTAAAGAAATGCATTGGAAACAACCAGATTTTTATCAATTTAGAGTCAAAACATGAATATGCTGGGCAGGAACATAAACTTAATTTAATACGGTGTGTAATTGAGAAATACTTAAACATTAGATTCCACCATATTGCCAAATTAGAAAGTATTTCTAAATCAGTGCAAAGTAAACGACAATCGTACAAATAAATTGATTCAGCATAAAGGTTTTTTGATAAAACTAGCTGTTACACCGAGTAATTTTATTTCTGAAACTCTTTATCTTTTCTCTTTCACCACCCAATGCCACTACTTTTTACCGACACCTAATGTAGGAACCCTATTATTATATTAAAACTAATAACGTTATAACTTTATTAAATTGATAACGTTATTTTTATGGGGTAATTTAAATTATCATGGCAACACCGATTCACGCACTACATGCATAGAAAACCGGCCTCACTTCTCTGTTCACAACATTCTGTCTTGACTTTTTATTTTGTCTGAGTTTCTTCCTCAAATTACTGGGTAATCTGATAAAGATAGCTGTCAAACACAAACTAACTGACGCAGCAAGTTCAAATTTTGACAGGAGTCAACTGACAGATGCCTGTTGACAGGAGTAGTGTTGCTTTTTCACTAAAGAGGTCAGAAATTCAGAAAGTCACGGACTTATTGACCCGCCTCGTAATCATATTCATCATTACATTACATGGTAATCATTACAAAAAAGCGGCTGCTTTCTTCCTGCTCTTTAATCCATATAAATTTTAAAGCTTTTAGTATGTAGGTACTTATATATAATTCTCTAATCGGAATATTTTTAATCAAAATTAGGGAATAAAAACGATAATATTTATAAATATTACTTTTATTAATTTTAGGATTAACCTGCGAAATCATGATAGTTAAATAAGGTAATAAAAATTGAGTTCTATAACTAAAACCCGACTACGGAAAGATCACGCTCTACAATTTATGAATCATAAAAGCATCCTCAATCGAAATTATTATCTATTAGAAACTATTCACTATGTAATGTATTTAATACTTATTCATAGTAAAGTTAAAAGATAGTCAAAGTCGTATGCCACCTACCATTAAAACCAATACATTCTAACAGTACAGCACTGAGCTTTAGGGAAAAGTCACTAATAATAAAAAACAATATGTTTGGTTCACGACGTGATTTTAGAAATTATTCCCTATTATCGTGAGTGTGCAAGCAAAGCTGCGAGCAAACGCTAACTTGTGTTATTTTAGGGATTTGTTACTGAAGTCTTTTAAAAGTTTCTTAGTTTATTAGATTTTGTCATCCAAGTGACGCCATATTAAATTTAATGTGAGATCACATATAATTAACCAGCGGACAAATAAGACGCTTGCAACGACACGCATTTGTCAAATTATGATATATGTAAATAGTTTAGATGTTATGAGGGAATAGATGAACATACCTACATAACATACCCTCATACATACATATTACATACCGGTCAATTTATAACTCTCCTTTTTGCTTCGCTGTGGTCGGTTAAAAGGCGAATAACTAATTAATTATAACATAAAAGTAATTACTATATATATATAGCTATTTATAAAAAATCTGTATGTATCATTTTATTATTGCAAACAAAAATGTTTTCCCATATATAATAATATTTTATCAGTAATGTTTGTATAAACGTATACTAGAAATTGACGTGGAATCTCGAATGAACAGAATTTTTTGTGTAGGTACCTAATCTATAAAATTACGACTAATTTAAAAGATTGTTTTACTGTGTTATCTGCAGGTGCAAGAGTGTAGGGCAACTGTACAAAATTAGAAAATGTTTTTATGCATGCACTAAAACATGACTTAGATAGGAAAAGGAACTTTTAAAGTATACATATACATTATATCCTTTTTAGAATTGTTTATTATATTGGGTTCCCAAGATACAGGCCTGCCTGGTTTGGAGCCCTCAGTGAAATTCGGTTAAGGTTCATATTAAGTATGTTAGTTATGTTGTACCGAATGGTAAATAAACAATAGGATTATTCATAGTAAACGTCACGCTAATGTGTCAATGTCAAAAAAGTACGTTAGAGCGTCGTTAGAAAATCGCGCATCATCATCGATCTGTATCATATTGAAAGTAATTAAATCCTACAAATTTGATTCTACTAGCTGTTTTTGTTCTCATTCGGTATAAGAAGACTTACCACCCAGCGACCCAGCCGTTAGTGTTGTTTATTCTGTATACTTCCTACTTGCATTTTGTGCAGAAGGGAGGGTGGTGCACACTGCATCTCAGCCATAAGCATTATTTCCAGCGGAAGTATCGCTAAATATTTCTTTTAATATCGTTTCTAAAATGGATTTCCGCAAAGTTACGCCGGAATAAATAAATTATATAATAGTTCTATTATAGGTGATTTTGGACAGAATATACTATAAAGTTGGCAAAAACATTACTACTCAACATTAGGTTTAAGGTGTAGGCTTTATTAAATGCACATTTTTGAAACGCTTGCTATCGAATACTTTCTTCCATCGATAGCAAATAAACGAGCATCAAACAGTTTTTGATTAAACTCGTACATTTTCAATAGAAATCTCTTACGAAGTCGCTAGCGAGCATAATCGCTAATGCCTCATGGTAAAAGTACAGTAATTATTATTTTAAATACACAAAAAAATGTGTTTTAACGGTTTGTCGTTTTTTATCCTTCATTCACGCTTGAACTAGTGAACCGATTCTGATGTCTGAAATCTGGTATAAATAGCCTTACGGTCTGCACTCATTTGCACATTGCATCGATTAAACCTTGACGTCGTTTCTTGAAAGAAATTCTTTAGGTAATTTTCACCCGTTCAAATACTTATATGAGTGATATATATCTTTACAAATACGCAGGAATATGTAATGATTACCTGCATGGAACTTCACAAAATTGGCCTTTTTTGATTTTGCTATTTTAACCGTAATATCATCCGCAGTTTAATCAATGAGTCTTAGTTTAAACCATATTTATCTATTACTTCGTAATATAGGTGGCAGTTAAACTATGAGTGTGAATTTAAACAGTCAAGGGAGGTCAGCTAAACTGAAAACACACAAACACCAGAGGCGGAGGCATGCCGGAGACGGTTTTTCTGTATTGTTTGAATTAGTATCAAGACTGCACACACAAATAAGTCACACCGCTCCGAATTGTGTATGCAGTATAACAATACAGAAAACCATCTCCGGCTTGCCTTATGCTCATAAAATACGAGATAAATTACCTATTTCTACTTGTACTTATTATTCTGTGCTATTTCTGTCAGGGGTGGCGGCGAGGCCAGCGGCGGTACGATCATGGTCAGGCCCGGTCAACTAGTTCGGAACGTCCGGATATACCTAACGGGTTATGTTGTTTGTTATGTATTTAGGCATGTGCTAAATAAACTTTGTGTTTGTTTCTACGATTTTTCTCCGTTCAGTGTTAAGTAAAATAAGTGCTCCGAGATATAGACTCGCATTTGTGATTGTATTTATGATGAAAGAAAACAAGAGAAAGTGTTTCAAGCGTGGGGGCTCACCAAGTGATAACCCTCGTATCACCTTACATGGCTTCCCTAGGCCCGGGAGAACCAATAGCCTTCGGTCAGTTTATGTGACTTTTGTTAGAAGAAACGACTAGAAAACACCTGTTGATCTTTAATTAAACAGTTGATTAGATTTTATATAACAGTAACTATGGACCCTCGATAAAGTCGCCTTTGAAACAAATATGTTTTACACATATAAAACCCATGTGTTCGATGGTGGTAAAAAAATAGATATGTATTGATTTACTGCATTCTAATTAATGGTTTACTTTACAAACAAATTATTTTATTTTTCAGTTGTGAGTTATGGGCGAAGTACTGTTTTCCTCATGGCCCATGGCACTCACACGAATTTCAAGCGAAGTTGCATGCAGAACATAGAATGCTCTGTAATAGGCATTCATTGATAATGACCACAGAAGGTTATTTAAAGCTGCAACACCAAATGAGGAATCTGATGAGGTTAGTGAATAATTTTATTTCATACCTACTTTATAATTTCTTAGTTTCTACCCATTTTCTTTAGTATCACAATTTACCTGTAAGATTAAATCAGAAATAAGCAAAAATGTTTATTTTTAATTACTTAAATAGTACTTAATTATATTTTTGAATTGTTTCATCACTATCTGTAAACCACTATGGAATGTCAAAGCATTTAACATTATGCTGAGAATAGTCCTATTTGATAAAACCAATTACGTATCTTCCTAGAGTATACTATAGAAGTACCTACCTAAAGTATGGCTTTTTATCATATTTCAGTTGCTTACAAGCCCAATTCTGGACATATCTGGATCAAGCTCTATACTTGAACCTATAGCAAGTACATCCGGGATGTCACAGCCTCTATTAGAAAATGTGGGTCTCCCTAATATAAACCAGCCAAAAGCAAGGATATTTACTGAGGTGCCGGTACCACTACAAGGTGGTTTACTAAAGGACTGTGAAATTGTTCCTCCAATAAATATTGAAAATCAATTGGAACCTTCTGCCATGCAAAAATCTACCAAGCAATCGGACTTAAGCAGGAAAAATAAGTACCTATTTGAAAAGTGCAGAAAACACATGAAAAACGTTTATAGACTGCAAAGAAATTGAACAACAAATCATTTATCAACAAGATTTTTAAAATTAATTCAGTAAACTCTCTCATGAAAAGTCAGATATCACCAACTTTTGCATTATTATTGCAAGGGGAAATGAGAAACTTTAAGAAAGCAGGTAAAGGCCGCAGATGGGATACAAATTCAAAAATTGTAGCACTGAGACTCTTCAAAAGGTCTAAACATGTTATAAATTATTAAGAAGAATGGTATGCCTGCCAGCTCCAAGCACATTAAAAGGTCTGTTAAACAAATTTCAACTCACTGTTGGAATAAATGAGCAGATCTTCAAAGTTTTGAAGAATAAAGTAAAAGAAAATGAGGAGCAGTCTGAAAATGAGCATGTTTTAATGTTTGACGAAATGTCAATAAAAAACACTTGTATTACAATGTAAAACAAGACTTAATTGAAGGTTTCCAAGACCATGCAGCTCAGGGTAGAACACCACAAGTAGCATCATTATGCTCTTGTCTTTATGGTTGCTGGCATTAGAAAGAGAGTAAAACAACCACATGCATTTTACTTCTCTGGTGGATCTGTGACTGCTGATAGACTGGCAGTTATAGTAAAGGAGGTGAGCAAAGTTCTTAGTCTTTCTCAATCAATGTTTACCCGACTATGGCGAAGCAAAGGCAAGGTTAAGTTTTGACCAGTATGTGTGTATGTATTATCATCTTAGAAGCGTCTTGTGTATCTGCTGGTTACAGGCTAAATTACATCACATTAAATTGAATATGGTGGCCTCTAGGAATAACAAAAATATTTTTTCATTCCCCATTATGTGTGGTATCATTAAACAGGAGATGTTAAAATAAAGGTAGGGTTATCTTTTGTTTTTTAAACAGGGTATTATTCTTTAAGAATATGCCACCCTTGTAACGAAAGTATATCACATAAAATATAACCTGCTTACATCATATTTTTAGTACAAAAACTGTGGTATGCTACTTTGCAGAATCTATTGTTTTGTTACAGTAGGTAGCATGCAATCACGGTTATCCTCTTATAACCATATGGCATCGTCTGATAACGATATGGTATGCTCTGATAATGATATGGTACTGTGTCGCAATGTAGTGCTCTCACCATACTCAGTGTTCTGCAAGATCGAATAAGAAATGAACAAATCCATAGGTGAAAAATTGATGACAGTGGATTAGTAAGTTTGAAGCACAAGCTACGTAAGTTGGCCCGAAAAGGTTGCAGGGAGGCACTGGATACAGATTACTTCCATTGGTCATTATAGATTTGTCAATTTCAGACCCGTACCAGTTATTTTGTATTTTAGATTGTCCAAAGTAATTTTATATTCATTTCAGGTTTTGCATCACTGTTTCAACGCTGGGTTGAAGATCTCTGCCACAGTCTGTGATTTAGATGGAGTAAACAAAAAGGCAAAAGGTCCACAGATGCACCTAATATACTTAAGTATATTAGGTGCATCTGTGGACCGACCATACATAGATATTGAAAAGCAAGAACTAGTAACACTTTTTGACACTCCACATTTGTTAAAATGCTTCAGGAATTTATTCTTGAAGTATGATATAAAATGTCCAATGTCTACTGAAAGCGGATGTGGAACTGGTACGATAATAGATTTCACATTTTTATGATATTCTTTATGTCTAACTGCTTGTTAAATAAGCACTTGGTGCAATCATAACTTACTTTCTGCTTGGTACAACAATCTACTATTGATGAACTGATTAAATATTAAATATAAATAATCTAAGCACATGTCACTTTTTACAGGTATAGCAAAATGGAGCCACATTAAAAAGTTCTATGAGCTTGACAATAGTAATCCTAATTTTGTATTTGCCCCAAGCTTAAAACAAGAACATTTGGAGCCAAATACAAAACAGAAGATGAAGGTAAAACTTGCTGCTCAAGTTTTGAGCCACTCTGTTGCTGCAGGGATGTATGCAAAAATATCACAAGGTTATTAATGATTATTCTTTGGTATCATTTGGAATAAAATAAATTTAATTTCACTAAAATCAATGATACGGTTTCTAAGAAAAGATCTTTGTATGTCCTGTAGTTTCAGACTTTCCAATATTGACACATGGAAAGGGCCCTGTATACATTAAGTAATTATGATAAAGATTTTCAATTTACCCAGATTAATTAAATATTTTTCTATTTAGTAATGGATATCCTATTTTCAGTGATTGTGATGTTAAGTATAAATGTTTTTTATTTAATGGTTTTTGAAACGAAATTCGTTAATTCCCGAATAACTATTTATTTGTTAATAATATGTAGATATTTGGCCTAGTTGATACTGTGTCAGTAGTTTGCCTCTTGTTAAACATCTCGCCTGCCTATGACAGTTGCAGGGCTACCCAGATGATAATTCTCAATGTTCATAATTATGCGCTGGCCTGCACTCCAGTGTTCGTCACCCCAAGATGTTTACACAGACTACAACTCTGAGGCGTAATATCTATAACTGCAGTGGTACCGGACGGTAGACGGACACTAACCTTAGATTCTAGAGCCAGAAGTATAGAGTCTAGAATACTAGATGAAATAGGTTGTAGAGATTTGTATAAAAATCACCTAATACGGTCACTGGGTGTATCGCTTTTTTTGAATTTTTCAAAATAATATGTATAAGCAGCATAATTTTGTAAGCAGTTAGTTAAAGCATATTCTTTTTTGTAATTTTTAAGATTTAAGATTTTATTTTATTGTGAGAAAAAATAAATATTATATTATTTTCAGGAGAGTTATCAACAGAAGCAACAACAACTGCAAATGTCATTGCAAAAATAGACAAACTGTTTGACAGTGTGAATGCCTACACTCCAGATCTGAGAAGAGGGAAACCGCTCGCCACCAACATGCAGATAAATAGTATGCACATAGAATACTATAAAAAATGAAAGATTTTTTCAAAAAAATTAAATTCCTTGGATGCAGAAGAACACCCCCATCTCAGGAAGGATGGGTTTGGACATTGAACGGGCTGGAACGGGTTTGAAGAAACTTACATAATAAGTATAAGGACATTAAAAGTTTAGCAACTAGAAGATTTCAACTAGAAAATTTATTCGGGTGCATTAGAGGCAACTGTGGGGTCAACGCAAACCCAACTGCTGGACAGTTTGTTGCAGGGCTTAAAACTGCAATCTTAAGCAACTTGTCCCACATTGTTGTAGGAAACTGCGAAAAGGATGAAAATGATGTTTACATATCAAACTATAAAACATTGTTGACACCAACCACAGACATATGCAATAAAAATGCCATTGAGGCAGAACCTGCTATAGAATGTAACATTCACTACACGTTTGAAGAGGTAATTAAAGAAAATAGTGGTGAAACGCAGGCATGTGCATATGTCTGTGGCTTTATTATTAAAAACAACCCAAATAATAAGTGCCAACAATGTAAAAAAATATTTGTGTCTGAGACGCAATTGGATGAACACATTTTTATTGACTTTAAAGAGTATGACGATATAAAAAAGTCGCTAATGTATGCCTCTAAGCAATTGATTGCGTGTGTAGAAAGTGGTGCAACAATCATGAATACATATTTAGAAAACGAAGCATATAAAAAAAATAAAAAGAAAAATGTTAAATACATCCTAACAGAATCAATAGATTTCAGTTTCCTCAGCAATTGTGCAGACCACTATGAGTGTAATATAAATTATATGATAAACAGTATATTTTTTATCTGTATTAAAAGGTTTTGCATCTTGAGAAATCGGCAGTTCACAGAAGAGTCTACTAAATCTGCTCTCAGAAGAAAAATAGATATTCTTCAACACAAATAAATGTTGTCAAGGTACACATTACCATGTAATACCATGTAGTAACAGCTAGTATTATATTCTATAGCAAAGCATTTCGGCTAAGGTGATAAATACAAACATTGTTAGCTTAATAATTTTATTTTTATATTTTCTTTTTTTTCTTATTTCGCAATTTTAATAAAAATGTTGTAGCTTTATTAAGACTGTTAAAGTTGTTTAAACATCTTAAGTTAAAGAATAAAAAGAAAGCTTTTGTATGGAATTCAGTACAATCATTGGGAAGTGGACTTCATTTCTCATATTGGTTCCTAAACTAGTTTTCATATTTCCAACGGCTTAGGAACCAATACAAGTAATGGGGTCTATATATATATTATATCAGAATCAAAAGTCCTAAATGATTGACTGACAGACAACACGTAACCTAAACCGCTGATAGTAGAAACTTGAAATTTTGGAGAATGTTTTTGTCTTGGTGGATATAGGTGGTGTATTAAGAAAAAGTATTTCGATATTCAAGCCCTAATAATAATGGGTGAAGACGTTTGTATGAAAGTAATTTGTTTTTCAACTTTGTATTCAAATAGTTAATTTAAAATAAAAAATGGTGTTCCTTAATTTTACACATAGTAGTGGGCGATAGCCATGAACATAGCTCTATATTGTTAAAATAATTCAAATCTATAAAAAAATACGCGGATGAAGTCCCGAGCAAAAGTTAGTGATAAAAATCAAGACAATGAGCAGTCAAATTTGCGATTGCTGCGAAAAGCTTATAACTTCCCGCCACAGGTTGGACCATGCACTAAATTATTTTGTGCAACATTCGAACACATCTACGTTTATGAATAAGTTTAAGAATTTCTATATTAATTAATTGTTTTATAATAAAAACAAACCCAGACTTTAACCACTTGTTAAAATAAGCACCTAAATCATTTTATATTATTTACGTACCTAGAATAAAAAGATTTAATTCAATTTCATAACTGATTCGTTTGTAATAAACAATGTTTACAAGATTGTTTCCGAGAGCATATTCATCAATAAAGTCTTCTTAGTACCATACTTGCTTTTCATTTAATGTACCTACCAGCTTTCACTTATATAAAGCTTATAAAATATAATATTAGCGCCTAAATTAAAAGTAGAAACGGATTTCAATATCCCGCATGTGAGATTTTGAATCACGATGTCTATGTCGTACCCCCTAAACTTTTTACTAAAACTTAAAATCTACACCCCACTTTTTTTAATGAAGTCGGCGTTCTTCCCCCCGGTAATATTGTTATGTGATCATGGTGTTATCATTTAGAAGAAAAGTATAGATCCTATTATCATTGCATAACAAATCAAAAAATGGCTCTTTTTTCAGTCATATATTTAGGCAAATATACAAACCATAAGAGTCTACTTTATAAATGTAAAAACAATATTTTATTCATAGATTAGTGTGACTAAAGAATACACCACCATTTCCGCTAGTCAAACATGGCGGCAACCACGTGAACTGAAGTACTTCCGCGAGTCCAAGAACAAATAAAAGAATACACCACCATTTCCGCTAGTAAAACATGGTGGTAACCACGTGAACTGTAGTACTTCCGCGAGTCCAAAATGGAGGGTATCACGTGGTTAGACGTAGCCTCCAACAGCCAATGAAGAGCGTGGCATTGTCCCGCCAAAAAAATGGCGGCGGGATGGTGAAGGGAAATCCCAGCGGAAGACATCGCTATGAGTTTATAAAAGGCGGCGCGCAGAGCGGTCGTGGCTCACTCTGCCTTCAACCGTCGACGAGTCAACATCTCCGAGTTCGTTATTGCGGTGAGTCAATCCTTGTCGTGATTTTGTATAGTGTAGTAGGCTATTTTCGCCTCCAACAATATATATATATATATAAATCATTTTGAGAATAATTATATTATTAATTTTAATTGCTGGTATCGTCTTGTCAGAGTCAGCCAGATGGCAAAATACTTAGAAATGTGTATTAAGGATAATTATAAGCTAAGTATATTTCTGTGTAATCTGCTTACTGTAACGTTACTTTTGTGCAATTTGTCTACTTTCGAATAGAGCTTTCCAATGTTACTGATATGGTGTTTATGTAGGCTTTAATGTAATTGTTACTTAACATCTTGTAAATTCAGTTGAATGTAATTGGTATAGATTTGAGTTTCAAGTTATGGAATACATGTGCATAATCTGGTTTTATTGTTTTATTGTAATGAGTGTTACATTTTCAGAAGTGGGATTTACCCGTCGCAACCGATCCCCTGGTCTACCGAATTGGAATCACTAATGGATCCCCGCCGCCGGTCTCGGGGGCCAAGACTCTGAGTGCAGCTCTGGCATCGTGGCAGCCGTCGACATCGAAACCGCCGGGACCTTGGAGTCGTGTACAGCGAGTAGCTTTGGATGAATCTGGTAGGTGCAATCCATATTTTTTGTAACGTAACGCACTGTTTCTATTCTAGGTGTGCATTGTTAATTTAATTTTACCACTCTGTTTTAAGTATGAGATAATAGTATACATAGGTATGAGATACTATATTTGATCTGATGAGGTATCGTGTCTTGTATCATAGAGCGACTTTACATCGTAGGACTATGCAGTGCTTTAGACCGCGCTTACCCGCGATAGTTATCCTTAAAGTGGCTGTATATGTACGTACTAATATGGAGACTTGTTTACGTTAGTGATTGTCACAGCTACTAAACACCACGAAAAGGAAAGTTAGGTGCCATATTTATATCGATCGCAAGTTAGTGGATTGACTCGCGGCATGGGTCTGGAGGCTTCCTGAGGACGTTGTTTTGTTATAGCTGACGCCTTTCATATATTTATGGGCCAGTGTGACTGAACCAACCTTGAATAGGTATTCCGCACATTCACAAATAAATCCGTACGGCTAAATATGAGAACAATTATTAAAGGAATCTTGTAAATTATTGTAAAATAGAAACGAAGTAGAGAAAATACCATACAAAATAAATCAACTGTCGACCATTTTTAAGTTTTTCCGCCAATACGTTATATTTGCGCCTCGAAATGAAGGAAAGCTTCAAAGTAAAGGTATCGAATCTATTAGTTATACCCACTATATGTAATAATAAATAACGTTACACAATAATATAAGATTTTGCCCACAATATTCGGATAATGGGGTATTCTAGATTCTGAAAGAAGTAGGATAATGTCGGTAGGAGGAAACGATAGATTTACGTATTATTATGCGTCAACTATCTATACATGCGTTTAGATATATAGTTATGTAAAGCTAAGAAAACATAACAAGTTGCTTAGATGTACAACAAATATTTAAATTAGACAGACGACGGGTCGGTTAGCGAGTCGGAACCGATTTTTGTAAGAGTATGAGAATTCCGCTCATTCACGCATTAATATATATAAGAAACTTTATAAGTATCGTAATAAAGATTTAAATAAAAACCAAACATAATATCTAACCTATTTAAACATTAGTAACAGAAACTTGTCGTTTTAGGGGATGAATCTCCATATTCACCTTAACATCACCCTAAAGTCATACAGGATAGTATTTAGTTACAATATCGATTAGTAAAACTAACTAATAAATTAAGCGGAATAAATAATTGAAGTAATTGGAACTTTTAAATAAACAAGGAAAAAGTTTCTTTCGAACAAACTAAATAATAAATTAATTCGTTATGCCTAGTCTAGATTCTTCTCAAAAACGAACAAAAAAAGTAAATAGGGATACCAGCAGTCAAAGAAAGAAATGCATGATGGAAATTCGGGGTGAAATGAGACTTTTAATACAGTTTTATAGCAGTGCATTTAGAGCAGGAAGGAAACCGCGGCAGAGTGAGACCGCGTCGAAAAAGTTCATTGATAAAAACGGCACCGTACTCGGTGACATTAAAAATTACACTATTAGGTATTTACCCCGTACCCCGCTCACAGCCTGGCTATTTCGATAGTCGTGATGGGTGCTTAGGTACACAATTAGCACTAGGCACACGGGAGGTTGCTCCTCCACTAATTATGAGCTTAGCTGTTACACAGGGAGCTACCTGTGGAAACTCTCTGTGCTGTCAATCTTGTCTTTGCTAAGAGATTTGCCTTACACACCACACGCTTAAAAGTAAATGTGAGGAAGACGCGGGCCCCTAGTTTGGAAATACCTAGGAGATATTAGGGACTAGGTAGAAGGTACACTCTTTAAAAAGTTAAATTAGGCGCGAAGAAAGACTAAACGGGAATTAAAACCATACATAAATACCTACTTACTAGGGAAAAACTAAATAAGTAACTACTAGGAACTAAAATAAAGTAACAAACTAACTACTAGATAGGACAAAATAGTTCCGGAGGTTTAATCAGCTCATACCTAACATACACTGCGGTCCCAATTGGCCATAATCGATATTAGCGCGATAAAAGTCGGTCCCTTTCACCGTGAGCGTGATTACGATGGCCCACGCTACGTCATAGGACAAAATAATTCCGGAGGTTTGATCAGCTCATACCTAACATACACTGCGGTCCCAATTGGCCATAATCGATATTAGCGCGATAAAAGTCGGTCACTTTCACCGTGAGCGTGATTATCGATGACGTCTTAACTGCCGCCATATTGACGATTACATGAACCATGCTCTACACCATAATCGTCGTGAGCGTTCTGTCAAAAGTGACAGGTGTTTGTTTATTTCTACAATGTCTTTACTGGTGTCCCATCTTTTTGATGTAAAAGTTGTAAAAGTCTGTCCATCCATTCCATTATTTCTTTTTAATCCACACACCACCCACATAGTTAACCTTCACACCATGCACGATATTTTAATGAATTTGTTTTTCGCGGGCAAATGGTTCGTTATTGCTACAACTCTGGTCCGAATTAACAACACGCTTACAGTGCCACGAGCTGTCAAAATCGCGATATTAGTCTCTGACCAGCTTTGGTAGACGATAGCACTGTGAGCAAAATTATCGCAAAACGGACCACGGCAATAAACTATCGTAACCAGTAAATAAATCATTATGTATTAAATTGGTTGTATGGACGAGCAAAAGCAGTTCCATGGTGTGTGGGATTCCATTTCAGAGAAAGGTCGAAATTCTGCATACCGCAGACATCAAATTAAATACCTACATTAATATCCAGAGATACGGATATTTTACTACTAAATTCATTGTAGTTATGTTTGAGCTAGATTAGGCTTTTCGGACAATTTGGTTCTTACGAAATTCTAAGAGCAAAACAAGTAATTTATATTACGCAAAATACTTGAATTGGTAAAAATACCTGAATTAAATCTTAAACGAATCCGCCTAAGAGAGTAGCAAATAAGAGAAAAATTATGAATACATACTATGTAACAGAAGTAAAAATATTACCAAACATTAAAATAAATATATGCACAGCTAGGATAGTATTTAGGAGTTTCGTGCTAAAAGCTACGGACTTAGGGAAAGAAACATAAAATGTATGAGGAAGTAGGTTTAAGAATAAGGGGGATAATATGGCCATATTATAACTCACTTTTAGAAGGGGACTTTGGTATGAATTTATTTACATTATACAATTTACAATTTAATTATTCATTATCTATACGGCAGAGACCAATTACATAGTTAAGATAAGTACAACACAGAAAACAAAACACAAGTATTAAACTAATCATCGATTACAAAATAAAAAGTCACATACATACAATTATTAAAAATAAAAGGTACTATAAATAACAATTATCTTCACAGAACGTCAAAAATAGGTATAATTGGTGAATGTTGGTAACCGCAAAGAGTACTCTTAAGCCAGCCCAAGCCGGTCTTCAGCCCGGGGGTACCAAAGTTCCTTTTCTTTAGGAACTTCACATTCCAAAGTATAAATAAAAAAATATCTTAATAAAACTAATTTAATATTTCTTAGGAAATTATCTGTACAAACAAATTACTAGGTTTTAGGAAATAATATAGTTATACAAAATAAATTGTCTAAAACGGAGGCGATATGCTAAACTCGCGTAACATGTAATGTATATACATTTTTCACGGATTTAACTTATGACGTCGACATATCTTATTATAACCAATACTAGGAAACAACAGATAAGCTACAATTGAATATATCGAATTTTTTATCGCAATTTGTAGTAAAAGCAAACAAAAATTTATAAGGAACCGCTATAGGTATATAAAATCAATAGATGTACCATCAAAGATATTTTGATATTTCAAATCCACAATATTAACTCTGATTAATTATATTAGTACCGCGCTAATAGTACTGTTATTTATTCTGTGACCAATTTCATCGGATATGAAATGGCCGTTTTGGAATAGAAAATGATTAGATTTTAAACTACTGTCAAAAAACGACCTCTTACGAAAAACAACGGAACTAAGATAGCTAGCCTCATCAGGTGAAATATCAACAATCAGCGAATATATGTGTTAGTACTGTGGGGGTTAGATAGATGGCGCGGCTAGCAGTATCGAATGGATGACGTGAACTTCAGTTAGGTAAACTAGCATTACCATGCCTTTTGATGTTAGTTTTATAAGCATTAGATAGATGGCGCGAAAAATATCTTTAATTGCTGGGGGCTGTAGTTGAGAAAGTGAGGTACATGGGTTTTGGATAGGTGGCGCTGTGAGACGAAACTTGGGATTAAATCATTATAAAACATACGTATTTGTAGACAACTAATAAATAAGTTAACTACACCGGCCATATTTAATTAAAGTATTAAAACAATTGTATACGAGAGGTTATTGTATAAAACTAGTGAGGTTAAAAGGTCTGGGGGGTGATATCTCATTTTATACATAAAATAAATTACTCTGTACCTACTTATTTACTGATACTGAATGAAACGCGTTCTTAGTGTATGTAATCTTAAAACAAAATATCAATTCAAAATTAGAAAGAGATATAAATAATGTTGAATGGTATCAAAATAAATACTCAAGTAGTGGCTTTATAAAAGTTAACTTGGAGTAGAAGTTACCTAGGCGGCTCACAGATGGCGGTGTGGCTTTTTATAACATGAAAGTGGTTGCCAAGTGAACGGAAGCGAACCGCCATAGTTCAAATATTAGTAAACGGCTTTGGTAAACGGTGTCAAGAGTATGTAGAAAATTGTAGGCTTGCGTGAAGTATATCTTTAGAGGGAAAAGGGATTAAATAGGTTACTTGTTTTGTTGACATTAATTAAATCACTCATTATATTAATAATACATTTAAATTAAATCAAATACCTGTTAATTTATTTCAGTAAATCAAGGATTTTTGTTGAATAAGAAAATAGGAAAGGGCAATCGATATAGCGTTTTATAGTACGTATCTTATCTTAGCGAAATTATGCAATGACCTCTGATTTAGGATATTCAATTCAAACTATATACTAGTGAATACGCATCATGACATATCGAATACATGCGGTGTGAAAATAGAGAGAGATATAATAAATCGCTCATGATAATGTTCTGTGATTTCGGGGTTTATTAGGTTTTAAAGTTTAACAGACTTAATATATCTTACTTGCATAAATCATATATAATTTTGTTTAAATGAAAATTGTTTCACTTTGATGATATCAGCCGAATAATATGCCAATCTGAAATAAACAGTTGTATAGGTATCGCTCTCGTTTTATCGTACTATTACTTGACACGATCGTCTATTAGGTACCTACGCGAAAGTAGACGCATCCGCTATTTAGTAACGTTAACGTATAGCTTACTATATTCCTATATTCAGTATTCGTGATATATTTTGTGAATATTTGATTAGAACAAGTACAAGTACATGCATCGTTTTCAATAAGTAAATGTGTTTATGTTATTCTACTGAGTAAAATACCTGGATTAATAAACTAAAATGTAATTTTAATGAACCTTTCTTAAAGCATTCACAACTAGTACTAATTCAATTTTGCCGTGATAACCGAATAAGGTAGGTTCATATTGGATTATATTCGTATGAAGGTATATGTGAGTGTGGTACATATCTAGAATGGGTCATAGGATAGTTATAAATTATTTTGAAATTAAAATGTTTATGGTAAATTAAAATTAACGCGGGGTTAGCATTATAAATGACAAATCAATTGTTAGATATAGTGGTAGGTATTCATATAAGATAATGACAAATAAGATCTTAAATCAAAATTAAAATTGAATACCTAGGAAATTACCAAAATAAAAATATAATAAAAATAACATGGAATATAAATATCTAAATATTGTTATCAAACCTAAATTGTTTATTTTATTCTATAACAGATTATTTGAAAGAGTAATTACGTGTCGGCGAAGTTAGTATTTGTGAGGTTCAAGTCAAAATTTCTTAGGATACATATAATAAAATAAAACTAGCTCTGTTAAAATTGAAGGTTACGTCAATTGCGCGCGCGTTCCATGAAACCTTAAAAATAGAGTCTGCAATCGTGAAATAAGTATTTAGTCAGAAGTTAGGGATTAGTCATTTAAGAAGTCATAAGTTATTGTAAAACGCATATTTCTGGTTTACTTAAATTGCTTGATAGGTATCAATGAAATAAATGGATATGAGATTTAAGGGGTTGTTTAGTTAAATACATAGAAAACGCGTTATTGGTACACAAAATTAATATGAGAAGGTAAAATCTAGCAATTAAAACAAGTAGGTACAAGGTCTGTATAGGCCTAAAATAAATTAGCACTAAAATAAATTGCTTCCAGAGGACTTAGTGTGCTGACGGGAATAAATCAATAAATGTATTAAGTATACTGGATTAAGATTTATTAGACGATGGCAATTGAGGTGGGATTGAAAAAATAAAGTAGGATAAGTGTATTAACATTAAAATAATTTTGTCGAGAACATAAATTACTAGCTGCGGTTCGCGGTTTCACCCGCGTGGTGATGTATGTTATTGAGAATGGATCAAATATAGCGTAGGTATGTTACTGACACATAATGTAGCTTTACATATTATTATACTCGTGAAATGATTGTTTAATCTGAAAAGTAGATTCACGTGTACCCATAATCTAAAATGAAATAAACCCTCGTATATCTTTCCTTTTACTATCAGAGTAGTAATAGTTATGTTGAAGTCCACTCTATGGAACTGGGGGCGATTCAACTATTTCACAAGTTCAACAATCCACTCCGCTGCAACTGCGGTTCGACTCCGGTTGTAGTTCGATAATTACCCGAAATGACATCTTACTATTCCTGCGGACATTGGGACGTGACGTCACGTAATTGTATCGTAAACGCTACGGCATAATTTAATAGATAAATAGTAAACACTAATAGGAGTTAGCGTGGTGTACCTGGTCTATTGAGTAATCGTAATATAAAATACTATTCGATCGCTGGCGTCAATAGAAGCGAAACTGTAGTTGTGACTGTTTTCTTATAGCAGCTTAAGAATGTGTATAAATCGGCTACGGTTCGAATCTAGTAGCAACAAATTAAGTTAGTGGAATTGTGCCCTTTTCACTATGCTCTAATGCCAAATAGCGTAGACTTATATAAGTTGTAGGTATATAATATGGTCAATAGATTCCGTTCCGCAGCATACGCGATATATGGACTAATTGTTATTCTTTTCCACACTTCAGGTTACGTAATCGAAGTTTTCATACGGAATTATAACCTTTTTGATAATATTATATAGCCTATGGTCATAGGGAAACAAGTAGGATCCGAATGGCGAAAAAAAAAACTCTGATCAGTCCAGTAGTTTTGGGGTCTGTTTAATACAAAGAAACAAACAAATAAATCTTCCCTACTAATGATATTATAGTGTAAATAAGCAGAGTTAAAATTGGCAGGTAAGAAGAATAAAACATGAACAAGAAATTCATTGTAGTTGGCTAATAGAACTATAGGGAATATGCAACAAAATTATACTTAGAATCCAAATTACCTAATACTAGCTACGCTCTACAGTTGCGTTCGCGCGGTGTTGTGTTACATAATCTTTGTACAGGTATAATATAGATTTATACAGGTGGATTTTTATGAAATTGTTCTCTAGATTTATGTTTGCTGTTACGTACAAAAAAAAGTATGTATATATATATGCGATCCCATTCGTACAATATTGCATCAAAGGAAGGCGTTCCATCAGAGGTCCATCCATGTTTAAGCACACTGCCACCTCTGTTGGTTTTGGTAAGTAGAAAGTAGTTTCGTCCTGAGGAAGTTCTTTAAAATAAAAATAAGGGACAATAAATGTTATAACGCTCACCTCCTATATCAATAGGGTACATTGGTTATGTACGGTAATTTCATATACAATGAAAAACTTGCAAAATAAGACATTTAGAGATAGATATGAATTATGCAGTCTAAGACGAGGTTTAAAACAGCATTGTTAGTTTATTACCGTCATGATAAAATATTAGATTTCATGACAAACCTTAAAGTTATTGAGTTAAACTATATTTCAATTTGAAATATGGGTTAATAAAAGTTAAGAATTATTGGTTTCAATGTTCAAATTTCATACTTGACGAGTTTGTTGAATTGTTAGAGTTGCGTGAATCAGCGATTGAGGAAGAATGATAACAAAGGGGACTAGAATGTTACGAGTAATAATTAGTAATTTACTTGGGGATGAATTAATCAATAAGGTTAATTTGAATTATTGAATGAAATGTTTTAATAAGTATGAAGGGCTCGAATGGTCCACCAAAATGCCGAAAGTCTGTAGAAAATAGTTAAATGGTAAGGCTATTGATATGAAATCTAATGATTAGTGATAAGGGAGATAATGGGCTATAGAAGAGACTACGGCACCTGTCAATTTCAGTCTCATCTTAAAATATTTAGGTGACTTGCCACCCACTTAATGGGCCCCCCATAAGAGCCATCATCAATGGTAACAAAAGGGGCAACGTTGGCGTGGATGGCAAAAGGGTGTCGAGAGGTTTGCTGCGGTTTCACTAGAACGCTACTACCGGAGTCATGCCCTGTAACATTTCCACCCTTGGAACTTTTTGTTACTTGCTCTTGCGTCTCCATCCCCAGACGGCCAATTAAAGCAAACCGGGGTCAGGGGTCTCATTTAGCCCCAGGTAGAATCAGGGTCTATATATATTATTATGAACTATATCGTACTGGGTGTAGTTTTTATGATTTTCGAGGGCGTTGATGCCGATAGTGCTAACAAAACTGAAATCGAAGATGGCGGCTGGGCGAAATTATCAACTTTTTTTGAGTCAATAATTTGTAATCAAAAAATCCTAAGATCTACAAGTAGTTGTGTGTCAATACTAAACAGTTTTCCGTATTTTAAACTATCAAGATTAACCGACGCCATGATACACCTACATACATTTTATTATTAAACTAGAATTAACTAGATTTAATGTTTACAGCAGAACAACGAATGTTTTATTTAAAAAAAAAACAATACTTTATAACATTAAAAGTGAGAACCCTATGGCTTCAATGGGGCATAGATAATTATTTGATCAACTAGGCTTAGTTTCCATACTGTTGCATCTTTATACTGCGACACCGTAGACCCTGAATCTCCCTGGGGCTAAATTAGACCCCTGACCCCGGCTTGCTTTAATTGGCCGTCTGGGGGTGGAGACGCAAGAGCAAGTAACAAAAAGTTCCAAGGGTGGAAATGTTACAGGGCATGACTCTGGTAGTAGCGTTCTAGTGGTAGTTCTAGTGAAACCGCAGCAAACCTCTCGACACCCTTTTGCTATCCACGCCAACGTTGCCCCTTTTGTTACCATTGATGATGGCTCTTATGGGGGGCCCATTTAGTGAGTGGCAAGTCACCTAAATATTTTAAGATGAGACTGAAATTGACAGCAGGTGCCGTAGTCTCTTCTATAGCCCATTATCTCCCTTATCACTAATCATTAGATTTCATATCAATAGCCTTACCATTTAACCATTTTCTACAGACTTCCAAAAAAGGAGGAGGTAGTCAATGAGACTTAGTTTTCATACTTTTGGCATTTTGGTGGACCATTCGAGCCCTTCATACTTATTAAAACATTTCATTCAATAATTCAAATTAACCTTATTGATTAATTCATCCCCAAGTAAATTACTAATTATTACTCGTAACATTCTAGTCCCCTTTGTTATCATTCTTCCTCAATCGCTGATTCACGCAACTCTAACAATTCAACAAACTCGTCAAGTATGAAATTTGAACATTGAAACCAATAATTCTTAACTTTTATTAACCCATATTTCAAATTGAAATATAGTTTAACTCAATAACTTTAAGGTTTGTCACGAAATCGAATATTTTATCATGACGGTAATAAACTAACAATGCTGTTTTAAACCTCGTCTAAGACTGCCTAATTCATATCTATCTCTAAATGTCTTATATTGCAAGTTTTTCATTGTATATGAAATTACCGTACATAACCAATGTACCCTATTGATATAGGAGGTGAGTGTTATAACATTTATTGTCCCTTATTTTTATTTTAAAGAACTTCCTCAGGACGAAACTACTTTCTACTTACCAAAACCAACAGAGGTGGCAGTGTGCTTAAACATGGATGGACCTCTGATGCTACGCCCTCCTTTGATGCAATATTGTACGAATGGGATTGCATATATATATACATACTTTTTTTTGTACGTAACAGCAAACATAAATCTAGAGAACAATTTTCATAAAAATCCACCTGTATAAATTTATATTATACCTGTACAAATATTATGTTACACAACACCGCGCGAACGCAACTGTAGAGCGTAGCTAGTATTAGGTAATTTGGATTCTAAGTATAATTTTGTTGCATATTCCCTATAGTTCTATTAGCCAACTACAATGAATTTCTTTTTCATGTTTTATTCTTCTTACCTGCCAATTTTAACTCTGCTTATTTACACTATAATATCATTAGTAGGGAAGATTTATTTGTTTGTTTCTTTGTATTAAACAGACCCCAAAACTACTGGACCGATCAGAGTATTTTTTTTCGCCATTCGGATCCTACTTGTTTCCCTATGACCATAGGCTATATAATATTATCAAAAAGGTTATAATTCCGTATGAATACTTCGATTACGTAACCTGAAGTGTGGAAAAGAATAACAATTAGTCCATATATCGCGTATGCTGCGGAACGGAATCTATTGACCATATTATATACAACTTATATAAGTCTACGCTATTTGGCATTAGAGCATAGTGAAAAGGGCACAATTCCACTAACTTAATTTGTTGCTACTAGATTCGAACCGTAGCCGATTTATACACATTCTTAAGCTGCTATAAGAAAACAGTCACAACTACAGTTTCGCTTCTATTGACGCCAGCGATCGAATAGTATTTTATATTACGATTACTCAATAGACCAGGTACACCACGCTAACTCCTATTAGTGTTTACTATTTATCTATTAAATTATGCCGTAGCGTTTACGATACAATTACGTGACGTCACGTCCCAATGTCCGCAGGAATAGTAGGATGTCATTTCGGGTAATTATCGAACTACAACCGGAGTCGAACCGCAGTTGCAGCGGAGTGGATTGTTGAACTTGTGAAATAGTTGAATCGCCCCCCAGTTCCATAGAGAGGACGTCAACATTACTATTACTACTCTGATAGTAAAAGGAAAGATATATGAGGGTTTATTTCATTTTAGATTATGGGTACACGTGAATCTACTTTTCAGATTTAAACAATCAATTAACGAGTATAATAATATGTAAAGCTACATTATGTCTCAGTAACATACCTACGCTATATTTGATCCATTCTCAATAACATACATCACCACGCGGGTGAAACCGCGAACCGCAGCTAGTAATTTATGTTCTCGACAAAATTATTTAAATGTTAATACACTTATCCTACTTTATTTTTTCAATCCCACCTCAATTGCCATCGTCTAATAAATCTTAATCCAGTATACTTAATACATTTATTGATTTATTCCCGTCAGCACACTAAGTCCTCTGGAAGCAATTTATTTTAGTGCTAACCCCCGCCTATACAGACCTTGTACCTACTTGTTTTAATTGCTAGATTTTACCTTCTCATATTAATTTGTGTACCAATAACGCGTTTTCTATGTATTTAACTAAACAACCCCTTAAATCTCATATCCATTTATTTCATCGATACCTATCAAGCAATTTAAGTAAACCAGAATTATGCGTTTTACAATAACTTATGACTTCTTAAATGACTAATCCCTAGGAGCGTGAGCCTCGGTTGGGCGCGTGGTAGGCGCTGCAGGTGGCGCGGGTGCAGTGCTCATGAACTCTGTTTTCGGGTGTTTGTCACGCATTTTCGGACTGAACTGCGTTTCAACCTCAAAAATGCGTTTGATACATTGTAATTAAAAAAACATTACATAAAAAATACTTTTATTCTTCATAAATTACAAATTATTGACTCCAAAAAAAGTTGATAATTTCGCCCAGCCATCTTCGATTTCAGTTTTGTTAGCACTATCGGCATCAACGTCCTCGAAAATAATAAAAACTACACCCAGTACGATATAGTTCACAATTATATAATAATCTATTGCAGCCGCCATCTGAGATTTGTATTTTGTGTTGTTTTACGAATTTATTAAGCTTTATGATCGATCATACAAAAACACTATTACAATTTTAAAACACATAGCAGTCAGTCAAGTGTGACATTTCATATTTTAGATCATATAAAAAAGGTTATGATGTAAAAATAGTTTGTAACACTCACTACTGACTGCACCGCGAGAACCGCTTAGGGGTCTCGTCGATGCGCATGGTTATGTCACTGGGCCGTTTCAAACGATTGAAGGTAGTTTCCGTACTGTTCTATATATCTACTGTGACGGTGTCACACTCACCGACGGCTCGCCACAAAGCCGCCCCTGCGGTATTATTATTTCTTTTTTTTCTCGTCATTTATCCAGTTTTTACAAAGACATAAGTGGGGTCAATGTAGTACCTACATAAACAGCATTTGAAATGAAGGTAAAATGGTATAGCTATTGCTAAAATTAGTAACATAGTAGGGCTATAGATATGAACTCTTAAATCATAAAAGAAATGGCTATTGACGAGACTACGGTACCTGCCAGTTTCAGTCTCATTTTAAAATATTATTATATATATATATATATATATATATATATATATATATATATATGCTACATTTAACGACAATAAACAATACATTATACAATTACCTACGCAGTCTATCTCTCACCTAACTACACAACTTTATTATATTTTAATCACACCTATCCTCGCATATACTATTTTTCACAGATATACCTGAAATATGTTATATTGTTTATGTATTGCTTCAGATTTTTTAAATTATTGTTTAGTATTTAAGTATTATTCCTTTTGTACAAAGTCAGCATACATTCTATAATTATTATAACCTTCTTTTAAAAAACTATAAAATCCATGTAAAGATCATTGGAGTAATTATAAAGGAAGGGACTGAATCTCACGACACAGGCCATCCTAGTGTGGGATTCAGTGATCATCACCCAACTTACGAGTACTATAGTAATTAGCATAAGTTTCATTTCCTAATAAACGTTTCCTAGTTTCCTAATTAATTTCCTAATATATATGTAGGGGGCCACTAAACGGGCCCCCACAAGGGCCTCCATCAATGGTGACAAAAGGGGCAACATTAGTGTGGATGGCTAAAGGGTGTCGAGAGGTGTACTGCGGTTTCACTAGAGCACTACTACCGGCGTTATGCCCTTTAACACTTCCACCCTTGGAGCTTTTCGTTACTTACTTTAGTATTATTATCCTTTCTAAACCAAAACAACTTTACCTGCGTGAGTACGGGTAAAAGATGGATCACCAATAGACATTTAGATCACCACATGTCAACCTTTTTAGGTATGCAAAAATAATTATGCTTACCTATTGTGAAACTACCAATAGTAATTATAAAGACTCAAACTTTATATTTGGTTTACTATGAAAGTTGTTCGAGGTATAATTGACAATATTTATTGTGTTATCCTCTAGCAATAACGATGTTTCATCTTCTTAGCATTTGCTGAGTCATTCCACTCGTACCTGTATAGGTATGTACCTATACCATATTCCCGCTCTCCGCTTGCATAAAGATGCGTTCTAAGCGGCCTGTAAGGAAGATTCCGCCGATTGGAACACATTGGATTATGAATAAAAATTAATGGTTCTCATAGAAAATGCTTGGCAGAACACGGATCTTGTTTTGTACATAAAAAACATACATTGCAAAATGTGGTCTTTGTACAAATTGTTAGTCTGTGCGAACACAGACAATATATCTTGGTATTCGTACAAATATACAAAAAATATGGTTGTCTATAAATTTGGTACGTGATAACGTCATAAGACAAGCCGAATGCTTAGGCTGATCGTGCTTCTCTATTGCTTGTTCCGCGCTCTCGCTTGCACGCTCGGCTCAGGCGGAACGTGACAATGAGGCATACTTTTACGTGCGTTTTGGCGCAAACGTAACGGCGGTTTTATTAGAGATAAAATAGTTGTTGCGACTAGCTGCCCTCCGCGGTTCCACCCGCTGATGATCAGGGTTAATGTAGGATTGTAAAGGTGACATTATATTTCAATCCGGTCTAGTAGTTCCGGAGTTTATTAAATTCAAACAAACAAATCTTTCCTGTTTATAATATTAGTATAGACGAGGATGGATGTTTTAAGATAATGTATTAAGTAAACACGTTGTTTCGCATAAACGTATGGTTAGGTGCCGCATTGACATTAATGCAAACATGCAGTCACTGAAATAAATAAATCAATTATGAGTATGTAAACGTAAAGACTGATGTATTCGGATCCATATAATTGTTCACAGGTGATGCACTAAACCACTATGAGAACTTAACACTCCATTAGTTTCGGCTCAAGGTTCTGATTTGATTAGTGAAACAGAAATAGCAACTACATGTATGATGTTTATCTCTTTACTACTTTGGATAAATGCATATGTTTTGTTTCATCTATCAAATTGGATTCTAAGTTTACACAGAACAAACTTAAATATTATGAAAGTGAAAGTTTCTCTGTATTTAACCCTTTTTATACCGTGATAATTAAAACAGAAGATTTATGAATGAAACCCAAGTAAATTTACTTCTCTGGTAGGCAAAGGGTTAAGATATTAATTGCGGTTAAACGGATTTTGATGAAATTTGCTTTATTAATTTCTGATGATGATGATTTTTTAATAGTGAATTTGTGTCTAGTAATTATATCACACTATGATATCATTGTTGGCCGCACTGTTACTGACCATCAAATAATTAAAAAAATGGTGTGTGGTCATGCAAACTGCCGTGTGTTAAATGTGAACACGTTTCTCCGAGTCAAAAGTTATACTAATTGCAAATCTCCATACGCAGCAAAATAACCTCAAAATGGCAGCGCTTCCCCCTCCACCCCTCGCGATGTGTCTCTATTATCGTTTATCACAATGAATTCCTTGATCCTCTAGCTATCCAGTGGTATAATTTATTAGTACTAATTCTAGTACATAGTGGTGTAGTGCATCACCTGTGAACAATTATATGGATCCGAATACATCAGCGTCTTTACTTTTACACACTCATAATTGATTTATTTATTTTAGTGACTGCATGTTTGCATTAATGTCAATGCGGCACCTAACCATACGTTTATGCGAAATTTAAGTGTTTACTTAATACATTATCTTAAAATATCCATCCTCGTCTATACTAATATTATAAACAGGAAAGATTTGTTTGTTTGAATTGAATAAACTCCGGAACTACTAGACCGGATTGAAATATAATGTCACCTTTACAATCCTACATTAACCCTGATCATCAGCGGGTATAACCGCGGAGGGCAGCTAGTCGCAACAACTATTTTATCTCGAATAAAACCGCCGTTACGTTTGCGCCAAAACGCACGTAAAAGTATGCCTCATTGTCACGTTCCGCCTGAGCCGAGCGTGCAAGCGAGAGCGCGGAACAAGCAATAGAGAGGCACGATCAGCCTAAGCATTCGGCTTGTCTTATGACGTTATCACGTACCAAATTTATAGACAACCATATTTTTTGTATATTTGTACGAATACCAAGATATATTGTCGTCTGTGTTCGCACAGACTAACAATTTGTACAAAGACCACATTTTGCAATGTATGTTTTTTATGTACAAAACAAGAGCCGTGTTCTGCCAAGCATTTTCTATGAGAACCATTAATTTTTATTCATAATCCAATGTGTTCCAATCGGCGGATTCTTCCTTACAGGCCGCTTAGAACGCATCTTTATGCAAGCGGAGAGCGGGAACATGGTATACATACCTATATAGGTACGAGTGGAATGACTCTGCAAATGCTAAGATGAAACATCGTTATTGCTAGAGGATAACACAATAAATATTGTCAATTATACCTCGAACAACTTTCATAGTAAACCAAATCTAAAGTTTGAGTCTTTATAATTACTATTGGTAGTTTCACAATAGGTAAGCATAATTATTTTTGCATACCTAAATCATGATCCATGATCCATGGTGATCCATCTTTTACCCGTACCCACGCAGGTAAAGTTGTTTTGGTTTAGAAAGGATAATAATACTAAAGTAAGTAACGAAAAGCTCCAAGGGTGGAAGTGTTAAAGCGCAGCACACCTCTCGACACCCTTTAGCCATCCACACCAATGTTGCCCCTTTTGTCACCATTGATGGTGGCCCTTGTGGGGGCCCGATTAGTGGCCCCCTAAATATATATTAGGAAATTAATTAGGAAACTAGGAAACGTTTATTAGGGAATGAAACTTATGCTAATTACTTACAAAATAGATTACATCTTTTGGCTTATATATTATAATATAGTACTCGTAAGTTGGGTGATGATCACTGAATCCCACACTAGGATGGCCTGTGTCGTGAGATTCAGTCCCTTCCTTTATAATTACTCCAATGATCTTTACATGGATTTTATAGTTTTTTTAAAAGAAGGTTATAATAATTATAGAATGTATGCTGACTTTGTACAAAAGGAATAATACTTAAATACTAAACAATAATTTAAAAAATCTGAAGCAATACATAAATAATATAACATATTTCAGGTATATCTGTGAAAAATAGTATATGCGAGGATAGGTGTGATTAAAATAAAATAAAGTTGTGTAGTTAGGTGAGAGATAGACTGCGTAGGTAATTGTATAATGTATTGTTTATTTTCGTTAAATGTAGCATTCAATATTATATATATATATAATAATATTTGAAAATGAGACTGAAACTGGCAGGTACCGTAGTCTCGTATAATTACTATTGGTAGTTTCACAATAGGTAAGCATAATTATTTTTGCATACCTAAATCATGATCCATGATCCATGGTGATCCATCTTTTACCCGTACCCACGCAGGTAAAGTTGTTTTGGTTTAGAAAGGATAATAATACTAAAGTAAGTAACGAAAAGCTCCAAGGGTGGAAGTGTTAAAGCGCAGCACACCTCTCGACACCCTTTAGCCATCCACACCAATGTTGCCCCTTTTGTCACCATTGATGGTGGCCCTTGTGGGGGCCCGATTAGTGGCCCCCTAAATATATATTAGGAAATTAATTAGGAAACTAGGAAACGTTTATTAGGGAATGAAACTTATGCTAATTACTTACAAAATAGATTACATCTTTTGGCTTATATATTATAATATAGTACTCGTAAGTTGGGTGATGATCACTGAATCCCACACTAGGATGGCCTGTGTCGTGAGATTCAGTCCCTTCCTTTATAATTACTCCAATGATCTTTACATGGATTTTATAGTTTTTTTAAAAGAAGGTTATAATAATTATAGAATGTATGCTGACTTTGTACAAAAGGAATAATACTTAAATACTAAACAATAATTTAAAAAATCTGAAGCAATACATAAATAATATAACATATTTCAGGTATATCTGTGAAAAATAGTATATGCGAGGATAGGTGTGATTAAAATAAAATAAAGTTGTGTAGTTAGGTGAGAGATAGACTGCGTAGGTAATTGTATAATGTATTGTTTATTTTCGTTAAATGTAGCATTCAATATTATATATATATATAATAATATTTTAAAATGAGACTGAAACTGGCAGGTACCGTAGTCTCGTATAATTACTATTGGTAGTTTCACAATAGGTAAGCATAATTATTTTTGCATACCTAAATCATGATCCATGATCCATGGTGATCCATCTTTTACCCGTACCCACGCAGGTAAAGTTGTTTTGGTTTAGAAAGGATAATAATACTAAAGTAAGTAACGAAAAGCTCCAAGGGTGGAAGTGTTAAAGCGCAGCACACCTCTCGACACCCTTTAGCCATCCACACCAATGTTGCCCCTTTTGTCACCATTGATGGTGGCCCTTGTGGGGGCCCGATTAGTGGCCCCCTAAATATATATTAGGAAATTAATTAGGAAACTAGGAAACGTTTATTAGGGAATGAAACTTATGCTAATTACTTACAAAATAGATTACATCTTTTGGCTTATATATTATAATATAGTACTCGTAAGTTGGGTGATGATCACTGAATCCCACACTAGGATGGCCTGTGTCGTGAGATTCAGTCCCTTCCTTTATAATTACTCCAATGATCTTTACATGGATTTTATAGTTTTTTTAAAAGAAGGTTATAATAATTATAGAATGTATGCTGACTTTGTACAAAAGGAATAATACTTAAATACTAAACAATAATTTAAAAAATCTGAAGCAATACATAAATAATATAACATATTTCAGGTATATCTGTGAAAAATAGTATATGCGAGGATAGGTGTGATTAAAATAAAATAAAGTTGTGTAGTTAGGTGAGAGATAGACTGCGTAGGTAATTGTATAATGTATTGTTTATTTTCGTTAAATGTAGCATTCAATATTATATATATATATAATAATATTTTAAAATGAGACTGAAACTGGCAGGTACCGTAGTCTCGTCAATAGCCATTTCTTTTATGATTTAAGAGTTCATATCTATAGCCCTACTATGTTACTAATTTTAGCAATAGCTATACCATTTCACCTTCATTTCAAATGCTGTTTATGTAGGTACTACATTGACCCCACTTATGTCTTTGTAAAAACTGGATAAAATACGAGAAAAAAAGAAATAATAATACCGCAGGGGCGGCTTTGTGGCGAGCCGTCACAGTAGATATATAGAACAGTACGGAAACTACCTTCAATCGTTTGAAACGGCCCAGTGACATAAACATGCGCATCGACGAGACCCCTAAGCGATTCTCGCGGTGCAGTCAGTAGTGAGTATTACAAACTATTTTTACATCATAATCTTTTTTATATGATCTAAAATATGAAATGTCACACTTGACGGACTGCTATGCGTTTTAAAATTGTAATAGTGTTTTTGTATGATCGATCATAAGACTTAATAAATTCGTAAAACATAATACAAAATACAAATCTCAGATGGCGGCTGCAATAGATTATTATATTATTGTGAACTATATCGTACTGGATGTATTTTTTATGATTTTCGAGGGCGTTGATGCCGATAGTGCTAACAAAACTGAAATCGAAGATGGCGGCTGGGCGAAATTATCAACTTTTTTTGGGAGTCAATAATTTGTAATTTATGAAGAATAAAAGTATTTTTTATGTAATGTTTTTTTAATTACAAGGTAAGTTGGTTCAGTCCGAAAATGCGTGACAAACACCCGAAAACAGAGTTCATGAGCACTGCACCCGCGCCACCTGCAGCGCCTACCACGCGCTTAACCGAGGGTCACGTACGCTCCCGCCAAAACTTGTAAAAGGTTATGCCATAATGATAAGTTAGTGTAGTAAACCTACAAAAAATCCTAAGATCTACAAGTAGTTGTGTGTCAATACTAAACAGTTTTCCGTATTTTAAACTATCAAGATTAACCGACGCCATGGTACACCTACATACATTTTATTAGTAAACTAGAATTAACTAGATTTAATGTCTACAGCAGAACGAATGTTTTATTTAAAAAAAAACACTCCTTGTAAACATTAAAAGTGAGAACCCTATGGCTTCAATGGGGCATAGATAATTATTTGATCAACTAGGCTTAGTTTCCATACTGTTGCATCTTTATACTGTGACACCGTAGACCCTGATTCTCCCTTGGGCTAAATGAGACCCCTGACCCCGGCTTGCTTTAATTGGCCATCTGGGGGTGGAGACGCAAGAGCAAGTAACAAAAAGTTCCAAGGGTGGAAATGTTACAGGGCATAACTCCGGTAGTAGCGTTCTAGTGAAACCGCAGCAAACCTCTGGACACCCTTTTGCCATCCACGCCAACGTTGCCCCTTTTGTTACCATTGATGGCTCTTATGGGGGGCCCATTTATTGGGTGGCAAGTCACCTAAACATTTTAAGATGAGACTGAAATTGACAGGTGCTGTAGTCTCGTCTATAGCCCATTATCTCCTTTATCACTAATCATTAGATTTCATATCAATAGCCATACCATTTAACTATTTTCTACAGACTTCCAAAAAAAGGAGGAGGTAGTCAGTGAGACTGTATTATTATTTTTATGTTTGTTACCTCATAACTTAAGACTGGGTTAACCAATTCTCAATTTTTTTGTTTGAAAGCTGGTCCTTTCCGTGTGGTCCCATTTAAATTTCTACGCATTTGGTCTAGTAGTTTTAGAGAGATATACTTACTCCAATAACTGAATAGAATGGAAGTCGATATAAAATTTTTCAAATTTTACTTGTAATATACTCGTAGGTTACCATGTAACTATCCATCCAAAATGTTTCTGTTTTTAAACTACTTTGTTTTTTTAATACGAAACAGGCCTCTAAGTGTTTGCTACAGCCCCACTTATGCCTTTGTAAAGGACCGGATGAAATCCTATTTTTGCACGTGGTCGTTTTAAACATTAAGATTGCAATACAAAGTGATGGCATGTTTTATAATTAATTGAACATCGTAATAAACTTAAATAATTTTGAGAATAATTATATTATTAATTTTAATTGGAATAATTTACTGTAAACAATTTCAAAAGTATGAATCTATGTTTTATAAATCAATTCAAATAAATCAATTTAACAGATCCAATTGTTATAGATTAATTATTATTGGCAAATTATTGTATCCGCGCCGATATATATATATATATATATATATATATAACTCTAACAATATATATATATATATTGTTAGAGACGAAAATAGCCTATTAGACCGAAAAGTATAAAAGGCGGCGCACAGAGCAGTCGTGGCTCACTCTGCCTTAAACCGTCGACGAGTCAACATCTCGGAGTTCGTTATTGTGGTAACGTCAATCCTTGTCATGATTTTGTATATGCGCTGAGCGGCTGCCAAAGCCGCTGTCCCGAGCAGTTGTCTGCTGGAAGTCAAGTCCGGAGTAATCGACACCAAAGATTACCTTGTGTGGTGTATGCAAAGGTGGTATCGTAAGTTTGTTGAGACATTCGACAGTTAATCTTCACAAATTGATATCACGCGCTAGTTGTCTTTGGTATTTATTAATATAGAAAAATATCACTTAACTGTGCGAGTGAGATCTTGGTAAAGTATGTAAGGCATGGAATGTTTTTCTTTGTTTCATTGCATTGTGTGGTGCGGGTGATGGAAGTCCAGAATTTTATCGTAATACGTCGACAGATATTAACACATTCATTTGTTTTTCAGCTGTCCCGAGCAGGTATCCTGAGCGGCTGCCCAAACTGCTGCGCTGGGCTGCTGCGCTGAGCAACTGCCCGTGCTTCTGCGCTGAGCGGCCGTCCAAGCCTCTGTCCCGAGCAGTTGTCTGCTGGAAGTCAAGTCCGGAGTAATCGACACCAAAGAAAACCTTGTGTGCTGTCATGCAAAGGTGGTATCGTGAGTTTTTTGAGATATTTTACAGTTAATCTTCACAAATTTATATCACGCGCTAGTAGTCTTTGGTATGCATAAATAAAGAAAAATATCACTAAACTGTGCGAGTGAGATCTTGGTAAAGTATGTAAGGCATGGAATGTTTTTTTTTGTTTTCATTGCATTGTGTGGTGCGGGTGATGCAAGTCCAGAATTTTATCGTAGTACGTCGACAGATATTAACACATTCATTTGTTTTTCAGCTGTCCCGAGCAGGTATCCTGAGCGGCTGCCCAAACTGCTGCGCTGGGCTGCTGCGCTGAGCAACTGCCCGTGCTTCTGCGCTGAGCGGCCGCCCAAGCCGCTGTCCCGAGCAGTTGTCTGCTGGAAGTCAAGTCCGGAGTAATCGACACCAAAGAAAACCTTGTGTGCTGTCATGCAAAGGTGGTATCCGTAAGTATTTTGAGATATTCGACAGTTAATCTTCACAAATTGATATCACGCGCTAGTTGTATTTGGTATGCATTTATAAATAAAAGTATCACTAAACTGTGCGAGTGAGATCTTGGTAAAGTATGTAAGGCATGGAATGTTTTTCTTTGTTTTCATTGCATAGTGTGGTGCGGATGATGGAAGTCCAGAATTTTATCGTAGTACGTCGACAGATATTAACACATTCATTTGTTTTTCAGCTGTCCCGAGCAGGTATCCTGAGCGGCTGCCCAAACTGCTGCGCTGGGCTGCTGCGCTGAGCAACTGCCCGTGCTTCTGCGCTGAGCGGCCGCCCATGCCGCTGTCCCGAGCAGTTGTCTGCTGGAAGTCAAATCCGGAGTAATCGACACCAAAGAAAACCTTGTGTGCTGTCATGCAAAGGTGGTATCGTGAGTTTTTTGAGATATTTTACAGTTAATCTTCACAAATTTATATCACGCGCTAGTTGTCTTTGGTATGCATAAATAAATAAAAATATCACTAAACTGTGCGAGTGAGATCTTGGTAAAGTATATAAGGCATGGAATGTTTTTCTTTGTTTTCATTGCATTGTGTGGTTTGGGTGATGGAAGTCCAGAATTTTATCGTAGTACGTCGACAGATATTAACACATACATTTGTTTTTCAGCTGTCCCGAGCAGGTATCCTGAGCGGCTGCCCAAACTGCTGCGCTGGGCTGCTGTGCTGAGCAACTGCCCGTGCTTCTGCGCTGAGCGGCCGCCCAAGCCGCTGTCCCGAGCAGTTGTCTGCTGGAAGTCAAGTCCGGAGTAATCGACACCAAAGAAAACCTTGTGTGCTGTCATGCAAAGGTGGTATCCGTGAGTTTTTTGAGATATTCGACAGTTAAACTTCACAAATTTATATCACGCGCTAGTTGTCTTTGGTATGCATTTATAAATAAAAGTATCACTAAACTGTGCGAGTGAGATCTTGGTAAAGTTTGTAAGGCATGGAATGTTTTTCTTTGTTTTCATTGCATAGTGTGGTGCGGGTGATGGAAGTCCAGAATTTTATCGTAGTACGTCGACAGATATTAACACATTCATTTGTTTTTCAGCTGTCCCGAGCAGGTATCCTGAGTGGCTGCCCAAACTGCTGCTGCGCTGAGCAACTGCCCGTGCTTCTGCGCTGAGCGGCCGCCCAAGCCGCTGTCCCGAGCAGTTGTCTGCTGGAAGTCAAGTCCGGAGTAATCGACACCAAAGAAAACCTTGTGTGCTGTCATGCAAAGGTGGTATCGTGAGTTTTTTGAGATATTTGACAGTTAATCTTCACAAATTTACATCACGCGCTAGTTGTCTTTGGTATGCATTAATAAAGAAAAATATCACTAAACTGTGCGAGTGAGATCTTGGTAAAGTATGTAAGGCATGGAATGTTTTTTTTGTTTTCATTGCATTGCATTGTGTGGTGCGGGTGATGCAAGTCCAGAATTTTATCGTAGTACGTCGACAGATATTAACACATTCATTTGTTTTTCAGCTGTCCCGAGCAGGTATCCTGAGCGGCTGCCCAAACTGCTGCTGCGCTTAGCAACTGCCCGTGCTTCTGCGCTGAGCGGCCGCCCAAGCCGCTGTCCCGAGCAGTAGTCTGCTGGAAGTCAAGTCCGGAGTAATCGACACCAAAGAAAACCTTGTGTGCTGTCATGCAAAGGTGGTATCGTGAGTTTTTTGAGATATTTTACAGTTAATCTTCACAAATTTATATCACGCGCTAGTTGTCTTTGGTATGCATTAATAAATAAAAATATCACTAAACTGTGCGAGTGAGATCTTGGTAAAGTATGTAAGGCATGGAATGTTTTTTTGTTTTCATTGCATTGTGTGGTGCGGGTGATGCAAGTCCAGAATTTTATTGTAGTACGTCGACAGATATTAACACATTCATTTGTTTTTCAGCTGTCCCGAGCAGGTATCCTGAGTGGCTGCCCAAACTGCTGCGCTGGGCTGCTGCGCTGAGCAACTGCCCGTGCTTCTGCGCTGAGCGGCCGCCCAAGCCGCTGTCCCGAGCAGTTGTCTGCTGGAAGTCAAGTCCGGAGTAATCGACACCAAAGAAAACCTTGTGTGCTGTCATGCAAAGGTGGTATCCGTGAGTTTTTTGAGATATTCGACAGTTAATCTTCACAAATTTATATCACGCGCTAGTTGTCTTTGGTATGCATTAATAAATAAAAATATCACTAAACTGTGCGAGTGAGATCTTGGTAAAGTATATAAGGCATGGAATGTTTTTCTTTGTTTTCATTGCATTGTGTAATGCGGGTGATGGAAGTCCAGAATTTTATCGTAGTACGTCGACAGATATTAACACATTCATTTGTTTTTCAGCTGTCTCGAGCAGGTATCCTGAGCGGCTGCCCAAACTGCTGCGCAGGGTTGCTGCGCTGAGCAACTGCCCGTGCTTCTGCGCTGAGCGGCCGCCCAAGCCGCTGTCCCGAGCAGTTGTCTGCTGGAAGTCAAGTCCGGAGTAATCGACACCAAAGATTACCTTGTGATGTATATGCAAAGGTGGTATCCGTGAGTTTTTGAGATATTCGACAGTTAATCTTCACAAATCGATATCACGCGCTAGTTGTCTTTGGTATGCATTTATAAATAAAAGTATCACTAAACTGTGCGAGTGAGATCTTGGTAAAGTATGTAAGGCATGGAATGTTTTTCTTTGTTTTCATTGCATAGTGTGGTGCGGATGATGGAAGTCCAGAATTTTATCGTAGTACGTCGACAGATATTAACACATTCATTTGTTTTTCAGCTGTCCCGAGCAGGTATCCTGAGCGGCTGCCCAAACTGCTGCGCTGGGCTGCTGCGCTGAGCAACTGCCCGTGCTTCTGCGCTGAGCGGCCGCCCATGCCGCTGTCCCGAGCAGTTGTCTGCTGGAAGTCAAGTCCGGAGTAATCGACACCAAAGATTACCTTGTGATGTGTATGCAAAGGTGGTATCCGTGAGTTTTTGAGATATTCGACAGTTAATCTTCACAAATTGATATCACGCGCTAGTTGTCTTTGGTATGCATTTATAAATAAAAGTATCACTAAACTGTGCGAGTGAGATCTTGGTAAAGTATGTAAGGCATGGAATGTTTTTCTTTGTTTTCATTGCATAGTGTGGTGCGGATGATGGAAGTCCAGAATTTTATCGTAGTACGTCGACAGATATTAACACATACATTTGTTTTTCAGCTGTCCTGAGCAGGTATCCTGAGCGGCTGCCCAAACTGCTGCGCTGGGCTGCTGTGCTGAGCAACTGCCCGTGCTTCTGCGCTGAGCGGCCGCCCAAGCCGCTGTCCCGAGCAGTTGTCTGCTGGAAGTCAAGTCCGGAGTAATCGACACCAAAGAAAACCTTGTGTGCTGTCATGCAAAGGTGGTATCCGTGAGTTTTTTGAGATATTCGACAGTTAAACTTCACAAATTTATATCACGCGCTAGTTGTCTTTGGTATGCATTTATAAATAAAAGTATCACTAAACTGTGCGAGTGAGATCTTGGTAAAGTTTGTAAGGCATGGAATGTTTTTCTTTGTTTTCATTGCATAGTGTGGTGCGGGTGATGGAAGTCCAGAATTTTATCGTAGTACGTCGACAGATATTAACGCATTCATTTGTTTTTCAGCTGTCCCGAGCAGGTATCCTGAGCGGCTGCCCAAACTGCTGCTGCGCTGAGCAACTGCCCGTGCTTCTGCGCTGAGCGGCCGCCCAAGCCGCTGTCCCGAGCAGTTGTCTGCTGGAAGTCAAGTCCGGAGTAATCGACACCAAAGAAAACCTTGTGTGCTGTCATGCAAAGGTGGTATCGTGAGTTTTTTAAAAATATTTGACAGTTAATCTTCACAAATTTACATCACGCGCTAGTTTTCTTTGGTATGCATTAATAAAGAAAAATATCACTAAACTGTGCGAGTGAGATCTTGGTAAAGTATGTAAGGCATGGAATGTTTTTTTTGTTTTCATTGCATTGCATTGTGTGGTGCGGGTGATGCAAGTCCAGAATTTTATTGTAGTACGTCGACAGATATTAACACATTCATTTGTTTTTCAGCTGTCCCGAGCAGGTATCCTGAACGGCTGCCCAAACTGCTGCTGCGCTGAGCAACTGCCCGTGCTTCTGCGCTGAGCGGCCGCCCAAGCCGCTGTCCCGAGCAGTTGTCTGCTGGAAGTCAAGTCCGGAGTAATCGACACCAAAGAAAACCTTGTGTGCTGTCATGCAAAGGTGGTATCGTGAGTTTTTTAAAAATATTTGACATTTAATCTACACAAATTTACATCACGCGCTAGTTTTCTTTGGTATGCATTAATAAAGAAAAATATCACTAAACTGTGCGAGTGAGATCTTGGTAAAGTGTGTAAGGCATGGAATGTTTTTTTTGTTTTCATTGCATTGCATTGTGTGGTGCGGGTGATGCAAGTCCAGAATTTTATCGTAGTACGTCGACAGATATTAACACATTCATTTGTTTTTCAGCTGTCCCGAGCAGGTATCCTGAACGGCTGCCCAAACTGCTGCTGCGCTTAGCAACTGCCCGTGCTTCTGCGCTGAGCGGCCGCCCAAGCCGCTGTCCCGAGCAGTAGTCTGCTGGAAGTAAAGTCCGGAGTAATCGACACCAAAGAAAACCTTGTGTGCTGTCATGCAAAGGTGGTATCGTGAGTTTTTTGAGATATTTTACAGTTAATCTTCACAAATTTATATCACGCGCTAGTTGTCTTTGGTATGCATTAATAAATAAAAATATCACTAAACTGTGCGAGTGAGATCTTGGTAAAGTATGTAAGGCATGGAATGTTTTTTTGTTTTCATTGCATTGTGTGGTGCGGGTGATGCAAGTCCAGAATTTTATTGTAGTACGTCGACAGATATTAACACATTCATTTGTTTTTCAGCTGTCCCGAGCAGGTATCCTGAGCGGCTGCCCAAACTGCTGCGCTGGGCTGCTGCGCTGAGCAACTGCCCGTGCTTCTGCGCTGAGCGGCCGCCCAAGCCGCTGTCCCGAGCAGTTGTCTGCTGGAAGTCAAGTCCGGAGTAATCGACACCAAAGAAAACCTTGTGTGCTGTCATGCAAAGGTGGTATCCGTGAGTTTTTTGAGATATTCGACAGTTAATCTTCACAAATTGATATCACGCGCTAGTTGTCTTTGGTATGCATTTATAAATAAAAGTATCACTAAACTGTGCGAGTGAGATCTTGGTAAAGTATGTAAGGCATGGAATGTTTTTCTTTGTTTTCATTGCATAGTGTGGTGCGGATGATGGAAGTCCAGAATTTTATCAGATATTAACACATTCATTTGTTTTTCAGCTGTCCCGAGCAGGTATCCTGAGCGGCTGCCCAAACTGCTGCGCTGGGCTGCTGCGCTGAGCAACTGCCCGTGCTTCTGCGCTGAGCGGCCGCCCATGCCGCTGTCCCGAGCAGTTGTCTGCTGGAAGTCAAGTCCGGAGTAATCGACACCAAAGATTACCTTGTGATGTGTAAACAAAGGTGGTATCCGTGAGTTTTTGAGATATTCGACAGTTAATCTTCACAAATTGATATCACGCGCTAGTTGTCTTTGGTATGCATTTATAAATAAAAGTATCACTAAACTGTGCGAGTGAGATCTTGGTAAAGTATGTAAGGCATGGAATGTTTTTCTTTGTTTTCATTGCATAGTGTGGTGCGGATGATGGAAGTCCAGAATTTTATCGTAGTACGTCGACAGATATTAACACATTCATTTGTTTTTCAGCTGTCCCGAGCAGGTATCCTGAGCGGCTGCCCAAACTGCTGCGCTGGGCTGCTGCGCTGAGCAACTGCCCGTGCTTCTGCGCTGAGCGGCCGCCCATGCCGCTGTCCCGAGCAGTTGTCTGCTGGAAGTCAAATCCGGAGTAATCGACACCAAAGAAAACCTTGTGTGCTGTCATGCAAAGGTGGTATCCGTGAGTTTTTTGAGATATTCGACAGTTAATCTTCACAAATTTATATCACGCGCTAGTTGTCTATGGTATGCATTAATAAATAAAAATATCACTAAACTGTGCGAGTGAGATCTTGGTAAAGTATATAAGGCATGAAATGTTTTTCTTTGTTTTCATTGCATTGTGTGGTTTGGGTGATGGAAGTCCAGAATTTTATCGTAGTACGTCGACAGATATTAACACATACATTTGTTTTTCAGCTGTCCTGAGCAGGTATCCTGAGCGGCTGCCCAAACTGCTGCGCTGGGCTGCTGTGCTGAGCAACTGCCCGTGCTTCTGCGCTGAGCGGCCGCCCAAGCCGCTGTCCCGAGCAGTTGTCTGCTGGAAGTCAAGTCCGGAGTAATCGACACCAAAGAAAACCTTGTGTGCTGTCATGCAAAGGTGGTATCGTGAGTTTTTTAAAAATATTTGACAGTTAATCTTCACAAATTTACATCACGCGCTAGTTTTCTTTGGTATGCATTAATAAAGAAAAATATCACTAAACTGTGCGAGTGAGATCTTGGTAAAGTATGTAAGGCATGGAATGTTTTTTTTGTTTTCATTGCATTGCATTGTGTGGTGCGGGTGATGCAAGTCCAGAATTTTATCGTAGTACGTCGACAGATATTAACACATTCATTTGTTTTTCAGCTGTCCCGAGCAGGTATCCTGAACGGCTGCCCAAACTGCTGCTGCGCTGAGCAACTGCCCGTGCTTCTGCGCTGAGCGGCCGCCCAAGCCGCTGTCCCGAGCAGTTGTCTGCTGGAAGTCAAGTCCGGAGTAATCGACACCAAAGAAAACCTTGTGTGCTGTCATGCAAAGGTGGTATCGTGAGTTTTTTAAAAATATTTGACAGTTAATCTTCACAAATTTACATCACGCGCTAGTTTTCTTTGGTATGCATTAATAAAGAAAAATATCACTAAACTGTGCGAGTGAGATCTTGGTAAAGTATGTAAGGCATGGAATGTTTTTTTTGTTTTCATTGCATTGCATTGTGTGGTGCGGGTGATGCAAGTCCAGAATTTTATCGTAGTACGTCGACAGATATTAACACATTCATTTGTTTTTCAGCTGTCCCGAGCAGGTATCCTGAACGGCTGCCCAAACTGCTGCTGCGCTTAGCAACTGCCCGTGCTTCTGCGCTGAGCGGCCGCCCAAGCCGCTGTCCCGAGCAGTAGTCTGCTGGAAGTAAAGTCCGGAGTAATCGACACCAAAGAAAACCTTGTGTGCTGTCATGCAAAGGTGGTATCGTGAGTTTTTTGAGATATTTTACAGTTAATCTTCACAAATTTATATCACGCGCTAGTTGTCTTTGGTATGCATTAATAAATAAAAATATCACTAAACTGTGCGAGTGAGATCTTGGTAAAGTATGTAAGGCATGGAATGTTTTTTTGTTTTCATTGCATTGTGTGGTGCGGGTGATGCAAGTCCAGAATTTTATTGTAGTACGTCGACAGATATTAACACATTCATTTGTTTTTCAGCTGTCCCGAGCAGGTATCCTGAGCGGCTGCCCAAACTGCTGCGCTGGGCTGCTGCGCTGAGCAACTGCCCGTGCTTCTGCGCTGAGCGGCCGCCCAAGCCGCTGTCCCGAGCAGTTGTCTGCTGGAAGTCAAGTCCGGAGTAATCGACACCAAAGAAAACCTTGTGTGCTGTCATGCAAAGGTGGTATCCGTGAGTTTTTTGAGATATTCGACAGTTAATCTTCACAAATTGATATCACGCGCTAGTTGTCTTTGGTATGCATTTATAAATAAAAGTATCACTAAACTGTGCGAGTGAGATCTTGGTAAAGTATGTAAGGCATGGAATGTTTTTCTTTGTTTTCATTGCATAGTGTGGTGCGGATGATGGAAGTCCAGAATTTTATCGTAGTACGTCGACAGATATTAACACATTCATTTGTTTTTCAGCTGTCCCGAGCAGGTATCCTGAGCGGCTGCCCAAACTGCTGCGCTGGGCTGCTGCGCTGAGCAACTGCCCGTGCTTCTGCGCTGAGCGGCCGCCCATGCCGCTGTCCCGAGCAGTTGTCTGCTGGAAGTCAAGTCCGGAGTAATCGACACCAAAGATTACCTTGTGATGTGTAAACAAAGGTGGTATCCGTGAGTTTTTGAGATATTCGACAGTTAATCTTCACAAATTGATATCACGCGCTAGTTGTCTTTGGTATGCATTTATAAATAAAAGTATCACTAAACTGTGCGAGTGAGATCTTGGTAAAGTATGTAAGGCATGGAATGTTTTTCTTTGTTTTCATTGCATAGTGTGGTGCGGATGATGGAAGTCCAGAATTTTATCGTAGTACGTCGACAGATATTAACACATTCATTTGTTTTTCAGCTGTCCCGAGCAGGTATCCTGAGCGGCTGCCCAAACTGCTGCGCTGGGCTGCTGCGCTGAGCAACTGCCCGTGCTTCTGCACTGAGCGGCCGCCCATGCCGCTGTCCCGAGCAGTTGTCTGCTGGAAGTCAAATCCGGAGTAATCGACACCAAAGAAAACCTTGTGTGCTGTCATGCAAAGGTGGTATCCGTGAGTTTTTTGAGATATTCGACAGTTAATCTTCACAAATTTATATCACGCGCTAGTTGTCTATGGTATGCATTAATAAATAAAAATATCACTAAACTGTGCGAGTGAGATCTTGGTAAAGTATATAAGGCATGGAATGTTTTTCTTTGTTTTCATTGCATTGTGTGGTTTGGGTGATGGAAGTCCAGAATTTTATCGTAGTACGTCGACAGATATTAACACATACATTTGTTTTTCAGCTGTCCTGAGCAGGTATCCTGAGCGGCTGCCCAAACTGCTGCGCTGGGCTGCTGTGCTGAGCAACTGCCCGTGCTTCTGCGCTGAGCGGCCGCCCAAGCCGCTGTCCCGAGCAGTTGTCTGCTGGAAGTCAAATCCGGAGTAATCGACACCAAAGAAAACCTTGTGTGCTGTCATGCAAAGGTGGTATCCGTGAGTTTTTTGAGATATTAGACAGTTAAACTTCACAAATTTATATCACGCGCTAGTTGTCTTTGGTATGCATTTATAAATAAAAGTATCACTAAACTGTGCGAGTGAGATCTTGGTAAAGTTTGTAAGGCATGGAATGTTTTTCTTTGTTTTCATTGCATAGTGTGGTGCGGGTGATGGAAGTCCAGAATTTTATCGTAGTACGTCGACAGATATTAACACATTCATTTGTTTTTCAGCTGTCCCGAGCAGGTATCCTGAGCGGCTGCCCAAACTGCTGCTGCGCTGAGCAACTGCCCGTGCTTCTGCGCTGAGCGGCCGCCCAAGCCGCTGTCCCGAGCAGTTGTCTGCTGGAAGTCAAGTCCGGAGTAATCGACACCAAAGAAAACCTTGTGTGCTGTCATGCAAAGGTGGTATCGTGAGTTTTTTAAAAATATTTGACAGTTAATCTTCACAAATTTACATCACGCGCTAGTTTTCTTTGGTATGCATTAATAAAGAAAAATATCACTAAACTGTGCGAGTGAGATCTTGGTAAAGTATGTAAGGCATGGAATGTTTTTTTTTGTTTTCATTGCATTGCATTGTGTGGTGCGGGTGATGCAAGTCCAGAATTTTATCGTAGTACGTCGACAGATATTAACACATTCATTTGTTTTTCAGCTGTCCCGAGCAGGTATCCTGAACGGCTGCCCAAACTGCTGCTGCGCATAGCAACTGCCCGTGCTTCTGCGCTGAGCGGCCGCCCAAGCCGCTGTCCCGAGCAGTAGTCTGCTGGAAGTAAAGTCCGGAGTAATCGACACCAAAGAAAACCTTGTGTGCTGTCATGCAAAGGTGGTATCGTGAGTTTTTTGAGATATTTTACAGTTAATCTTCACAAATTTATATCACGCGCTAGTTGTCTTTGGTATGCATTAATAAATAAAAATATCACTAAACTGTGCGAGTGAGATCTTGGTAAAGTATGTAAGGCATGGAATGTTTTTTTGTTTTCATTGCATTGTGTGGTGCGGGTAATGCAAGTCCAGAATTTTATTGTAGTACGTCGACAGATATTAACACATTCATTTGTTTTTCAGCTGTCCCGAGCAGGTATCCTGAGCGGCTGCCCAAACTGCTGCGCTGGGCTGCTGCGCTGAGCAACTGCCCGTGCTTCTGCGCTGAGCGGCCGCCCAAGCCGCTGTCCCGAGCAGTTGTCTGCTGGAAGTCAAGTCCGGAGTAATCGACACCAAAGAAAACCTTGTGTGCTGTCATGCAAAGGTGGTATCCGTGAGTTTTTTGAGATATTCGACAGTTAATCTTCACAAATTTATATCACGCGCTAGTTGTCTTTGGTATGCATTAATAAATAAAAATATCACTAAACTGTGCGAGTGAGATCTTGGTAAAGTATATAAGGCATGGAATGTTTTTCTTTGTTTTCATTGCATTGTGTGATGCGGGTGATGGAAGTCCAGAATTTTATCGTAGTACGTCGACAGATATTAACACATTCATTTGTTTTTCAGCTGTCTCGAGCAGGTATCCTGAGCGGCTGCCCAAACTGCTGCGCAGGGTTGCTGCGCTGAGCAACTGCCCGTGCTTCTGCGCTGAGCGGCCGCCCAAGCCGCTGTCCCGAGCAGTTGTCTGCTGGAAGTCAAGTCCGGAGTAATCGACACCAAAGATTACCTTGTGATGTGTATGCAAAGGTGGTATCCGTGAGTTTTTGAGATATTCGACAGTTAATCTTCACAAATTGATATCACGCGCTAGTTGTCTTTGGTATGCATTTATAAATAAAAGTATCACTAAACTGTGCGAGTGAGATCTTGGTAAAGTATGTAAGGCATGGAATGTTTTTCTTTGTTTTCATTGCACAGTGTGGTGCGGATGATGGAAGTCCAGAATTTTATCGTAGTACGTCGACAGATATTAACACATTCATTTGTTTTTCAGCTGTCCCGAGCAGGTATCCTGAGCGGCTGCCCAAACTGCTGCTGCGCTGAGCAACTGCCCGTGCTTCTGCGCTGAGCGGCCGCCCAAGCCGCTGTCCCGAGCAGTTGTCTGCTGGAAGTCAAGTCCGGAGTAATCGACACCAAAGAAAACCTTGTGTGCTGTCATGCAAAGGTGGTATCGTGAGTTTTTTGAGATATTTTACAGTTAATCTTCACAAATTTACATCACGCGCTAGTTGTCTTTGGTATGCATTAATAAAGAAAAATATCACTAAACTGTGCGAGTGAGATCTTGGTAAAGTATGTAAGGCATGGAATGTTTTTTTTGTTTTCATTGCATTGCATTGTGTGGTGCGGGTGATGCAAGTCCAGAATTTTATCGTAGTACGTCGACAGATATTAACACATTCATTTGTTTTTCAGCTGTCCCGAGCAGGTATCCTGAGCGGCTGCCCAAACTGCTGCTGCGCTTAGCAACTGCCCGTGCTTCTGCGCTGAGCGGCCGCCCAAGCCGCTGTCCCGAGCAGTTGTCTGCTGGAAGTCAAGTCCGGAGTAATCGACACCAAAGAAAACCTTGTGTGCTGTCATGCAAAGGTGGTATCGTGAGTTTTTTGAGATATTTTACAGTTAATCTTCACAAATTTATATCACGCGCTAGTTGTCTTTGGTATGCATTAATAAATAAAAATATCACTAAACTGTGCGAGTGAGATCTTGGTAAAGTATGTAAGGCATGGAATGTTATTTTGTTTTCATTGCATTGTGTGGTGCGGGTGATGCAAGTCCAGAATTTTATTGAAGTACATCGACAGATATTAACACATTCATTTGTTTTTCTGCTGTCCCGAGCAGGTATCCTGAGCGGCTGCCCAAACTGCTGCGCTGGGCTGCTGCGCTGAGCAACTGCCCGTGCTTCTGCGCTGAGCGGCCGCCCAAGCCGCTGTCCCGAGCAGTTGTCTGCTGGAAGTCAAGTCCGGAGTAATCGACACCAAAGAAAACCTTGTGTGCTGTCATGCAAAGGTGGTATCCGTGAGTTTTTTGAGATATTCGACAGTTAATCTTCACAAATTTATATCACGCGCTAGTTGTCTTTGGTATGCATTAATAAATAAAAATATCACTAAACTGTGCGAGTGAGATCTTGGTAAAGTATATAAGGCATGGAATGTTTTTCTTTGTTTTCATTGCATTGTGTGATGCGGGTGATGGAAGTCCAGAATTTTATCGTAGTACGTCGACAGATATTAACACATACATTTGTTTTTCAGCTGTCCCGAGCAGGTATCCTGAGCGGCTGCCCAAACTGCTGCTGCGCTGAGCAACTGCCCGTGCTTCTGCGCTGAGCGGCCGCCCAAGCCGCTGTCCCGAGCAGTTGTCTGCTGGAAGTCAAGTCCGGAGTAATCGACACCAAAGAAAACCTTGTGTGCTGTCATGCCAAGGTGGTATCGTGAGTTTTTTGAGATATTTGACAGTTAATCTTCACAAATTTACATCACGCGCTAGTTGTCTTTGGTATGCATTAATAAATAAAAATATCACTAAACTGTGCGAGTAAGATCTTGGTAAAGTATGTAAGGCATGGAATGTTTTTCTTTGTTTTCATTGCATTGTGTGGTGCGGGTGATGGAAGTCCAGAATTTTATCGTAAGACGTAGACAGATATTAACACATTCATTTGTTTTTCAGCTGTCTCGAGCAGGTATCCTGAGCGGCTGCCCAAACTGCTGCGCTGGGCTGCTGTGCTGAGCAACTGCCCGTGCTTCTGCGCTAAGCGGCCGCCCAAGCCGCTGTCCCGAGCAGTTGTCTGCTGGAAGTCAAGTCCGGAGTAATCGACACCAAAGAAAACCTTGTGTGCTGTCATGCCAAGGTGGTATCGTGAGTTTTTTGAGATATTCGACAGTTAATCTTCACAAATTTACATCACGCGCTAGTTGTCTTTGGTATGCATTCATAAAGAAAAATATCACTAAACTGTGCGAGTGAGATCTTGGTAAAGTATGTAAGGCATGGAATGTTTTTTTTGTTTTCATTGCATTGCATTGTGTGGTGCGGGTGATGCAAGTCCAGAATTTTATCGTAGTACGTCGACAGATATTAACACATTCATTTGTTTTTCAGCTGTCCTGAGCAGGTATCCTGAGCGGCTGCCCAAACTGCTGCGCTGGGCTGCTGCGCTGAGCGGCCGCCCAAGCCGCTGTCCCGAGCAGTTGTCTGCTGGAAGTCAAGTCCGGAGTAATCGACACCAAAGAAAACCTTGTGTGCTGTCATGCCAAGGTGGTATCGTGAGTTTTTTGAGATATTTGACAGTTAATCTTCACAAATTTACATCACGCGCTAGTTGTCTTTGGTATGCATTAATAAATAAAAATATCACTAAACTGTGCGAGTAAGATCTTGGTAAAGTATGTAAGGCATGGAATGTTTTTCTTTGTTTTCATTGCATTGTGTGGTGCGGGTGATGGAAGTCCAGAATTTTATCGTAAGACGTAGACAGATATTAACACATTCATTTGTTTTTCAGCTGTCTCGAGCAGGTATCCTGAGCGGCTGCCCAAACTGCTGCGCTGGGCTGCTGTGCTGAGCAACTGCCCGTGCTTCTGCGCTAAGCGGCCGCCCAAGCCGCTGTCCCGAGCAGTTGTCTGCTGGAAGTCAAGTCCGGAGTAATCGACACCAAAGAAAACCTTGTGTGCTGTCATGCCAAGGTGGTATCGTGAGTTTTTTGAGATATTCGACAGTTAATCTTCACAAATTTACATCACGCGCTAGTTGTCTTTGGTATGCATTCATAAAGAAAAATATCACTAAACTGTGCGAGTGAGATCTTGGTAAAGTTTGTAAGGCATGGAATGTTTTTCTTTGTTTTCATTGCATAGTGTGGTGCGGATGATGGAAGTCCAGAATTTTATCGTAGTACGTCGACAGATATTAACACATACATTTGTTTTCCAGCTGTCCCGAGCAGGTATCCTGAGCGGCTGCCCAAACTGCTGCTGCGCTGAGCAACTGCCCGTGCTTCTGCGCTGAGCGGCCGCCCAAGCCGCTGTCCCGAGCAGTTGTCTGCTGGAAGTCAAGTCCGGAGTAATCGACACCAAAGAAAACCTTGTGTGCTGTCATGCAAAGGTGGTATCCGTGAGTTTTTTGAGATATTCGACAGTTAATCTTCACAAATTTATATCACGCGCTAGTTGTCTATGGTATGCATTAATAAATAAAAATATCACTAAACTGTGCGAGTGAGATCTTGGTAAAGTATATAAGGCATGGAATGTTTTTCTTTGTTTTCATTGCATTGTGTGATGCGGGTGATGGAAGTCCAGAATTTTATCGTAGTACGTCGACAGATATTAACACATACATTTGTTTTTCAGCTGTCCCGAGCAGGTATCCTGAGCGGCTGCCCAAACTGCTGCTGCGCTGAGCAACTGCCCGTGCTTCTGCGCTGAGCGGCCGCCCAAGCCGCTGTCCCGAGCAGTTGTCTGCTGGAAGTCAAGTCCGGAGTAATCGACACCAAAGAAAACCTTGTGTGCTGTCATGCAAAGGTGGTATCGTGAGTTTTTTGAGATATTTGACAGTTAATCTTCACAAATTTACATCACGCGCTAGTTGTCTTTGGTATGCATTAATAAATAAAAATATCACTAAACTGTGCGAGTAAGATCTTGGTAAAGTATGTAAGGCATGGAATGTTTTTCTTTGTTTTCATTGCATTGTGTGGTGCGGGTGATGCAAGTCCAGAATTTTATCGTAAGACGTAGACAGATATTAACACAGTCATTTGTTTTTCAGCTGTCCCGAGCAGGTATCCTGAGCGGCTGCCCAAACTGCTGCTGCGCTGAGCAACTGCCCGTGCTTCTGCGCTGAGCGGCCGCCCAAGCCGCTGTCCCGAGCAGTTGTCTGCTGGAAGTCAAGTCCGGAGTAATCGACACCAAAGAAAACCTTGTGTGCTGTCATGCCAAGGTGGTATCGTGAGTTTTTTGAGATATTTGACAGTTAATCTTCACAAATTTACATCACGCGCTAGTTGTCTTTGGTATGCATTAATAAATAAAAATATCACTAAACTGTGCGAGTAAGATCTTGGTAAAGTATGTAAGGCATGGAATGTTTTTCTTTGTTTTCATTGCATTGTGTGGTGCGGGTGATGGAAGTCCAGAATTTTATCGTAAGACGTAGACAGATATTAACACATTCATTTGTTTTTCAGCTGTCTCGAGCAGGTATCCTGAGCGGCTGCCCAAACTGCTGCGCTGGGCTGCTGTGCTGAGCAACTGCCCGTGCTTCTGCGCTAAGCGGCCGCCCAAGCCGCTGTCCCGAGCAGTTGTCTGCTGGAAGTCAAGTCCGGAGTAATCGACACCAAAGAAAACCTTGTGTGCTGTCATGCCAAGGTGGTATCGTGAGTTTTTTGAGATATTCGACAGTTAATCTTCACAAATTTACATCACGCGCTAGTTGTCTTTGGTATGCATTCATAAAGAAAAATATCACTAAACTGTGCGAGTGAGATCTTGGTAAAGTATGTAAGGCATGGAATGTTTTTTTTGTTTTCATTGCATTGCATTGTGTGGTGCGGGTGATGCAAGTCCAGAATTTTATCGTAGTACGTCGACAGATATTAACACATTCATTTGTTTTTCAGCTGTCCTGAGCAGGTATCCTGAGCGGCTGCCCAAACTGCTGCGCTGGGCTGCTGCGCTGAGCGGCCGCCCAAGCCGCTGTCCCGAGCAGTTGTCTGCTGGAAGTCAAGTCCGGAGTAATCGACACCAAAGAAAACCTTGTGTGCTGTCATGCCAAGGTGGTATCGTGAGTTTTTTGAGATATTTGACAGTTAATCTTCACAAATTGATATCACGCGCTAGTTGTCTTTGGTATGCATTTATAAATAAAAGTATCACTAAACTGTGCGAGTGAGATCTTGGTAAAGTTTGTAAGGCATGGAATGTTTTTCTTTGTTTTCATTGCATAGTGTGGTGCGGATGATGGAAGTCCAGAATTTTATCGTAGTACGTCGACAGATATTAACACATACATTTGTTTTCCAGCTGTCCCGAGCAGGTATCCTGAGCGGCTGCCCAAACTGCTGCTGCGCTGAGCAACTGCCCGTGCTTCTGCGCTGAGCGGCCGCCCAAGCCGCTGTCCCGAGCAGTTGTCTGCTGGAAGTCAAGTCCGGAGTAATCGACACCAAAGAAAACCTTGTGTGCTGTCATGCAAAGGTGGTATCCGTGAGTTTTTTGAGATATTCGACAGTTAATCTTCACAAATTTATATCACGCGCTAGTTGTCTATGGTATGCATTAATAAATAAAAATATCACTAAACTGTGCGAGTGAGATCTTGGTAAAGTATATAAGGCATGGAATGTTTTTCTTTGTTTTCATTGCATTGTGTGATGCGGGTGATGGAAGTCCAGAATTTTATCGTAGTACGTCGACAGATATTAACACATACATTTGTTTTTCAGCTGTCCCGAGCAGGTATCCTGAGCGGCTGCCCAAACTGCTGCTGCGCTGAGCAACTGCCCGTGCTTCTGCGCTGAGCGGCCGCCCAAGCCGCTGTCCCGAGCAGTTGTCTGCTGGAAGTCAAGTCCGGAGTAATCGACACCAAAGAAAACCTTGTGTGCTGTCATGCAAAGGTGGTATCGTGAGTTTTTTGAGATATTTGACAGTTAATCTTCACAAATTTACATCACGCGCTAGTTGTCTTTGGTATGCATTAATAAATAAAAATATCACTAAACTGTGCGAGTAAGATCTTGGTAAAGTATGTAAGGCATGGAATGTTTTTCTTTGTTTTCATTGCATTGTGTGGTGCGGGTGATGCAAGTCCAGAATTTTATCGTAAGACGTAGACAGATATTAACACAGTCATTTGTTTTTCAGCTGTCTCGAGCAGGTATCCTGAGCGGCTGCCCAAACTGCTGCGCTGGGCTGCTGTGCTGAGCAACTGCCCGTGCTTCTGCGCTAAGCGGCCGCCCAAGCCGCTGTCCCGAGCAGTTGTCTGCTGGAAGTCAAGTCCGGAGTAATCGACACCAAAGAAAACCTTGTGTGCTGTCATGCCAAGGTGGTATCGTGAGTTTTTTGAGATATTCGACAGTTAATCTTCACAAATTTACATCACGCGCTAGTTGTCTTTGGTATGCATTCATAAAGAAAAATATCACTAAACTGTGCGAGTGAGATCTTGGTAAAGTATGTAAGGCATGGAATGTTTTTTTTTGTTTTCATTGCATTGCATTGTGTGGTGCGGGTGATGCAAGTCCAGAATTTTATCGTAGTACGTCGACAGATATTAACACATTCATTTGTTTTTCAGCTGTCCCGAGCAGGTATCCTGAGCGGCTGCCCAAACTGCTGCGCTGGGCTGCTGCGCTGAGCAACTGCCCGTGCTTCTGCGCTGAGCGGCCGCCCAAGCTGCTGTCCCGAGCAGTTGTCTGCTGGAAGTCAAGTCCGGAGTAATCGACACCAAAGAAAACCTTGTGTGCTGTCATGCCAAGGTGGTATTGTGAGTTTTTTGAGATATTCGACAGTTAATCTTCACAAATTTACATCACGCGCTAGTTGTCTTTGGTATGCATTAATAAATAAAAATATCACTAAACTGTGCGAGTGAGATCTTGGTAAAGTATATAAGGCATGGAATGTTTTTCTTTGTTTTCATTGCATTGTGTGATGCGGGTGATGGAAGTCCAAAATTTAATCGTAGTACGTCGACAGATATTAACACATACATTTGTTTTTCAGCTGTCCCGAGCAGGTATCCTGAGCGGCTGCCAAAACTGCTGCGCTGGGCTGCTGTGCTGAGCAACTGCCCGTGCTTCTGCGCTGAGCGGCCGCCCAAGCCGCTGTCCCGAGCAGTTGTCTGCTGGAAGTCAAGTCCGGAGTAATCGACACCAAAGAAAACCTTGTGTGCTGTCATGCCAAGGTGGTATCGTGAGTTTTTTGAGATATTTGACAGTTAATCTTCACAAATTTACATCACGCGCTAGTTGTCTTTGGTATGCATTAATAAAGAAAAATATCACTAAACTGTGCGAGTGAGATCTTGGTAAAGTATGTAAGGCATGGAATGTTTTTTTTGTTTTCATTGCATTGCATTTTGTGGTGCGGGTGATGCAAGTCTAGAATTTTATCATAGTACGTCGACAGATATTAACACATTCATTTGTTTTTCAGCTGTCCCGAGCAGGTATTCTGAGCGGCTGCCCAAACTGCTGCTGCGCTTAGCAACTGCTCGTGCTTCTGCGCTGAGCGGCCGCCCAAGCCGCTGTCCCGAGCAGTTGTCTGCTGGAAGTCAAGTCCGGAGTAATCGACACCAAAGAAAACCTTGTGTGCTGTCATGCAAAGGTGGTATCGTGAGTTTTTTGAGATATTTTACAGTTAATCTTCACAAATTTATATCACGCGCTAGTTGTCTTTGTTATGCATTAATAAATAAAAACATCACTAAACTGTGCGAGTGAGATCTTGATAAAGTATGTAAGGCATGGAATGTTTTTTTTGTTTTCATTGCATTGTGTGGTGCGGGTGATGCAAGTCCAGAATTTTATTGTAGTACGTCGACAGATATTAACACATTCATTTGTTTTTCAGCTGTCCCGAGCAGGTATCCTGAGCGGCTGCCCAAACTGCTGCGCTGGGCTGCTGCGCTGAGCAACTGCCCGTGCTTCTGCGCTGAGCGGCCGCCCAAGCCGCTGTCCCGAGCAGTTGTCTGCTGGAAGTCAAGTCCGGAGTAATCGACACCAAAGAAAACCTTGTGTGCTGTCATGCAAAGGTGGTATCGTGAGTTTTTTGAGATATTTTACAGTTAATCTTCACAAATTTATATCACGCGCTAGTTGTCTTTGGTATGCATTAATAAAGAAAAATATCACTAAACTGTGCGAGTGAGATCTTGGTAAAGTATGTAAGGCATGGAATGTTTTTTTTGTTTTCATTGCATTGCATTTTGTGGTGCGGGTGATGCAAGTCTAGAATTTTATCATAGTACGTCGACAGATATTAACAAATTCATTTGTATTTCAGCTGTCCCGAGCAGGTATTCTGAGCGGCTGCCCAAACTGCTGCTGCGCTTAGCAACTGCTCGTGCTTCTGCGCTGAGCGGCCGCCCAAGCCGCTGTCCCGAGCAGTTGTCTGCTGGAAGTCAAGTCCGGAGTAATCGACACCAAAGAAAACCTTGTGTGCTGTCATGCAAAGGTGGTATCGTGAGTTTTTTGAGATATTTTACAGTTAATCTTCACAAATTTATATCACGCGCTAGTTGTCTTTGGTATGCATTAATAAAGAAAAATATCACTAAACTGTGCGAGTGAGATCTTGATAAAGTATGTAAGGCATGGAATGTTTTTTTTGTTTTCATTGCATTGTGTGGTGCGGGTGATGCAAGTCCAGAATTTTATTGTAGTACGTCGACAGATATTAACACATTCATTTGTTTTTCAGCTGTCCCGAGCAGGTATCCTGAGCGGCTGCCCAAACTGCTGCGCTGGGCTGCTGTGCTGAGCAACTGCCCGTGCTTCTGCGCTGAGCGGCCGCCCAAGCCGCTGTCCCGAGCAGTTGTCTGCTGGAAGTCAAGTCCGGAGTAATCGACACCAAAGAAAACCTTGTGTGCTGTCATGCAAAGGTGGTATCGTGAGTTTTTTGAGATATTTTACAGTTAATCTTCACAAATTTATATCACGCGCTAGTTGTCTTTGGTATGCATTCATAAAGAAAAATATCACTTAACTGTGCGAGTGAGATCTTGGTAAAGTATGTAAGGCATGGAATGTTTTTTTTGTTTTCATTGCATTGCATTGTGTGGTGCGGGTGATGCAAGTCCAGAATTTTATCGTAGTACGTCGACAGATATTAACACATTCATTTGTTTTTCAGCTGTCCCGAGCAGGTATCCTGAGCGGCTGCCCAAACTGCTGCGCTGGGCTGCTGTGCTGAGCAACTGCCCGTGCTTCTGCGCTGAGCGGCCGCCCAAGCCGCTGTCCCGAGCAGTTGTCTGCTGGAAGTCAAGTCCGGAGTAATCGACACCAAAGAAAACCTTGTGTGTTGTCATGCCAAGGTGGTATCGTGAGTTTTTTGAGATATTCGACAGTTAATCTTCACAAATTTACATCACGCGCTAGTTGTCTTTGGTATGCATTCATAAAGAAAAATATCACTAAACTGTGCGAGTGAGATCTTGGTAAAGTATGTAAGGCATGGAATGTTTTTTTTGTTTTCATTGCATTGCATTGTGTGGTGCGGGTGATGCAAGTCCAGAATTTTATCGTAGTACGTCGACAGATATTAACACATTCATTTGTTTTTCAGCTGTCCCGAGCAGGTATCCTGAGCGGCTGCCCAAACTGCTGCGCTGGGCTGCTGTGCTGAGCAACTGCCCGTGCTTCTGCGCTGAGCGGCCGCCCAAGCCGCTGTCCCGAGCAGTTGTCTGCTGGAAGTCAAGTCCGGAGTAATCGACACCAAAGAAAACCTTGTGTGTTGTCATGCCAAGGTGGTATCGTGAGTTTTTTGAGATATTCGACAGTTAATCTTCACAAATTTACATCACGCGCTAGTTGTCTTTGGTATGCATTCATAAAGAAAAATATCACTAAACTGTGCGAGTGAGATCTTGGTAAAGTATGTAAGGCATGGAATGTTTTTTTTGTTTTCATTGCATTGCATTGTGTGGTGCGGGTGATGCAAGTCCAGAATTTTATCGTAGTACGTCGACAGATATTAACACATTCATTTGTTTTTCAGCTGTCCCGAGCAGGTATCCTGAGCGGCTGCCCAAACTGCTGCGCTGGGCTGCTGTGCTGAGCAACTGCCCGTGCTTCTGCGCTGAGCGGCCGCCCAAGCCGCTGTCCCGAGCAGTTGTCTGCTGGAAGTCAAGTCCGGAGTAATCGACACCAAAGAAAACCTTGTGTGCTGTCATGCAAAGGTGGTATCCGTGAGTTTTTTAAGATATTCGACAGTTAATCTTCACAACAAGATATCACGCGCTAGTTGTCTTTGGTATGCATTAATAAATAAAAATATCACTACACTGTGCGAGTGAGATCTTGGTAAAGTATGTAAGGCATGGAATGTTTTTCTTTGTTTTCATTGCATTGTGTGGTGCGGGTGATGGAAGTCCAGAATTTTATCGTAGTACGTAGACAGATATTAACACATTCATTTGTTTTTCAGCTGTCCCGAGCAGGTATCCTGAGCGGCTGCCCAAACTGCTGCTGCGCTGAGTAACTACCCGTGCTTCTGCGCTGAGCGGCCGCCCAAGCCGCTGTCCCGAGCAGTTGTCTGCTGGAAGTCAAGTCCGGAGTAATCGACACCAAAGAAAACCTTGTGTGCTGTCATGCCAAGGTGGTATCGTGAGGTTTTTGAGATATTCGACAGTTAATCTTCACAACAAGATATCACGCGCTAGTTGTCTTTGGTATGCATTAATAAATAAAAATATCACTACACTGTGCGAGTGAGATCTTGGTAAAGTATGTAAGGCATGGAATGTTTTTCTTTGTTTTCATTGCATTGTGTGGTGCGGGTGATGGAAGTCCAGAATTTTATCGTAGTACGTCGACAGATATTAACACATACATTTGTTTTTCAGCTGTCCCGAGCAGGTATCCTGAGCGGCTGCCCAAACTGCTGCTGCGCTTAGCAACTGCCCGTGCTTCTGCGCTGAGCGGCCGCCCAAGCCGCTGTCCCGAACAGTTGTCTGCTGGAAGTCAAGTCCGGAGTAATCGACACCAAAGAAAACCTTGTGTGCTGTCATGCAAAGGTGGTATCCGTGAGTTTTTTTGAGATATTCGACAGTTAATCTTAACAAATTTATATCACGCGCTAGTTGTCTTTGGTATGCATTAATAAATAAAAATATCACTAAACTGTGGGAGTGAGATCTTGGTAAAGTATGTAAGGCATGGAATGTTTTTCTTTGTTTTCATTGCATTGTGTGGTGCGGGTGATGGAAGTCCAGAATTTTATCGTAAGACGTAGACAGATATTAACACATTCATTTGTTTTTCATCTGTCTCGAGCAGGTATCCTGAGCGGCTGCCCAAACTACTGCTGCGCTGAGCAACTTCCCGTGCTTCTGCGCTGAGCGGCCGCCCAAGCCGCTGTCCCGAGCAGTTGTCTGCTGGAAGTCAAGTCCGGAGTAATCGACACCAAAGAAAACATTGTGTGCTGTCATGCAAAGGTGGTATCCGTGAGTTTTTTGAGATATTCGACAGTTAATCTTCACAAATTTATATCACGCGCTAGTTGTCTTTGGTATGCATTGATAAATAAAAATATCACTAAACTGTGGGAGTGAGATCTTGGTAAAGTATGTAAGGCATGGAATGTTTTTCTTTGTTTTCATTGCATTGTGTGGTGCGGGTGATGGAAGTCCAGAATTTTATCGTAGTAAGTCGACAGATATTAACACATACATTTGTTTTTCAGCTGTCCCGAGCAGGTATCCTGAGCGGCTGCCTAAACTGCTGCGCTGGGCTGCTGTGCTGAGCAACTGCCCGTGCTTCTGCGCTGAGCGGCCGCCCAAGCCGCTGTCCCGAGCAGTTGTCTGCTGGAAGTCAAGTCCGGAGTAATCGACACCAAAGAAAACCTTGTGTGCTGTCATGCAAAGGTGGTATCCGTGAGTTTTTTGAGATATTCGACAGTTAATCTTCACAAATTTATATCACGCGCTAGTTGTCTTTGGTATGCATTAATAAAGAAAAATATCACTAAACTGTGCGAGTGAGATCTTGGTAAAGTATGTAAGGCATGGAATGTTTTTTTTGTTTTCATTGCATTGTGTGGTGCGGGTGATGCAAGTCCAGAATTTTATTGTAGTACGTCGACAGATATTAACACATTCATTTGTTTTTCAGCTGTCCCGAGCAGGTATCCTGAGCGGCTGCCCAAACTGCTGCGCTGGGCTGCTGTGCTGAGCAACTGCCCGTGCTTCTGCGCTGAGCGGCCGCCCAAGCCGCTGTCCCGAGCAGTTGTCTGCTGGAAGTCAAGTCCGGAGTAATCGACACCAAAGAAAACCTTGTGTGCTGTCATGCCAAGGTGGTATCGTGAGTTTTTTGAGATATTCGACAGTTAATCTTCACAAATTTACATCACGCGCTAGTTGTCTTTGGTATGCATTCATAAAGAAAAATATCACTAAACTGTGCGAGTGAGATCTTGGTAAAGTATGTAAGGCATGGAATGTTTTTTTTGTTTTCATTGCATTGCATTGTGTGGTGCGGGTGATGCAAGTCCAGAATTTTATCGTAGTACGTCGACAGATATTAACACATTCATTTGTTTTTCAGCTGTCCCGAGCAGGTATCCTGAGCGGCTGCCCAAACTGCTGCGCTGGGCTGCTGCGCTGAGCAACTGCCCGTGCTTCTGCGCTGAGCGGCCGCCCAAGCCGCTGTCCCGAGCAGTTGTCTGCTGGAAGTCAAGTCCGGAGTAATCGACACCAAAGAAAACCTTGTGTGCTGTCATGCAAAGGTGGTATCCGTGAGTTTTTTGAGATATTCGACAGTTAATCTTCACAAATTTATATCACGCGCTAGTTGTCTTTGGTATGCATTAATAAATAAAAATATCACTAAACTGTGCGAGTGAGATCTTGGTAAAGTATATAAGGCATGGAATGTTTTTCTTTGTTTTCATTGCATTGTGTGATGCGGGTGATGGAAGTCCAGAATTTTATCGTAGTACGTCGACAGATATTAACACATACATTTGTTTTTCAGCTGTCCCGAGCAGGTATCCTGAGCGGCTGCCCAAACTGCTGCGCTGGGCTGCTGTGCTGAGCAACTGCCCGTGCTTCTGCGCTGAGCGGCCGCCCAAGCCGCTGTCCCGAGCAGTTGTCTGCTGGAAGTCAAGTCCGGAGTAATCGACACCAAAGAAAACCTTGTGTGCTGTCATGCCAAGGTGGTATCGTGAGTTTTTTGAGATATTCGACAGTTAATCTTCACAAATTTACATCACGCGCTAGTTGTCTTTGGTATGCATTCATAAAGAAAAATATCACTAAACTGTGCGAGTGAGATCTTGGTAAAGTATGTAAGGCATGGAATGTTTTTTTTGTTTTCATTGCATTGCATTGTGTGGTGCGGGTGATGCAAGTCCAGAATTTTATCGTAGTACGTCGACAGATATTAACACATTCATTTGTTTTTCAGCTGTCCCGAGCAGGTATCCTGAGCGGCTGCCCAAACTGCTGCGCTGGGCTGCTGCGCTGAGCAACTGCCCGTGCTTCTGCGCTGAGCGGCCGCCCAAGCCGCTGTCCCGAGCAGTTGTCTGCTGGAAGTCAAGTCCGGAGTAATCGACACCAAAGAAAACCTTGTGTGCTGTCATGCAAAGGTGGTATCCGTGAGTTTTTTGAGATATTCGACAGTTAATCTTCACAAATTTATATCACGCGCTAGTTGTCTTTGGTATGCATTAATAAATAAAAATATCACTAAACTGTGCGAGTGAGATCTTGGTAAAGTATATAAGGCATGGAATGTTTTTCTTTGTTTTCATTGCATTGTGTGATGCGGGTGATGGAAGTCCAGAATTTTATCGTAGTACGTCGACAGATATTAACACATACATTTGTTTTTCAGCTGTCCCGAGCAGGTATCCTGAGCGGCTGCCCAAACTGCTGCGCTGGGCTGCTGTGCTGAGCAACTGCCCGTGCTTCTGCGCTGAGCGGCCGCCCAAGCCGCTGTCCCGAGCAGTTGTCTGCTGGAAGTCAAGTCCGGAGTAATCGACACCAAAGAAAACCTTGTGTGCTGTCATGCAAAGGTGGTATCGTGAGTTTTTTGAGATATTCGACAGTTAATCTTCACAAATTTATATCACGCGCTAGTTGTCTTTGGTATGCATTAATAAAGAAAAATATCACTAAACTGTGCTAATGAGATCTTGGTAAAGTATGTAAGGCATGGAATGTTTTTCTTTGTTTTCATTGCATTGTGTGGTGCGGGTGATGGAAGTCCAGAATTTTATCGTAGTACGTCGACAGATATTAACACAATCATTTGTTTTTCAGCTGTCCCGAGCAGGTATCCTAAGCGGCTGCCCAAACTGCTGCTGCGCTTAGCAACTGCTCGTGCTTCTGCGCTGAGCGGCCGCCCAAGCCGCTGTCCCGAGCAGTTGTCTGCTGGAAGTCAAGTCCGGAGTAATCGACACCAAAGAAAACCTTGTGTGCTGTCATGCAAAGGTGGTATCGTGAGTTTTTTGAGATATTTTACAGTTAATCTTCACAAATTTATATCACGCGCTAGTTGTCTTTGTTATGCATTAATAAATAAAAATATCACTAAACTGTGCGAGTGAGATCTTGGTAAAGTATGTAAGGCATGGAATGTTTTTTTTGTTTTCATTGCATTGTGTGGTGCGGGTGATGCAAGTCCAGAATTTTAATTTAGTACGTCGACAGATATTAACACATTCATTTGTTTTTCAGCTGTCCCGAGCAGGTATCCTAAGCGGCTGCCCAAACTGCTGCTGCGCTTAGCAACTGCTCGTGCTTCTGCGCTGAGCGGCCGCCCAAGCCGCTGTCCCGAGCAGTTGTCTGCTGGAAGTCAAGTCCGGAGTAATCGACACCAAAGAAAACCTTGTGTGCTGTCATGCAAAGGTGGTATCGTGAGTTTTTTGAGATATTCGACAGTTAATCTTCACAAATTTATATCACGCGCTAGTTGTCTTTGGTATGCATTAATAAATAAAAATATCACTAAACTGTGCGAGTGAGATCTTGGTAAAGTATGTAAGGCATGGAATGTTTTTTTTGTTTTCATTGCATTGTGTGGTGCGGGTGATGCAAGTCCAGAATTTTATCGTAGTACGTCGACAGATATTAACATATTCATTTGTTTTTCAGCTGTCCCGAGCAGGTATCCTGAGCGGCTGCCCAAACTGCTGCGCTGGGCTGCTGTGCTGAGCAACTGCCCGTGCTTCTGCGCTGAGCGGCCGCCCAAGCCGCTGTCCCGAGCAGTTGTCTGCTGGAAGTCAAGTCCGGAGTAATCGACACCAAAGAAAACCTTGTGTGCTGTCATGCCAAGGTGGTATCGTGAGTTTTTTGAGATATTCGACAGTTAATCTTCACAAATTTACATCACGCGCTAGTTGTCTTTGGTATGCATTAATAAATAAAAATATCACTAAACTGTGCGAGTGAGATCTTGGTAAAGTATATAAGGCATGGAATGTTTTTCTTTGTTTTCATTGCATTGTGTGATGCGGGTGATGGAAGTCCAGAATTTTATCGTAGTACGTCGACAGATATTAACACATACATTTGTTTTTCAGCTGTCCCGAGCAGGTATCCTGAGCGGCTGCCCAAACTGCTGCGCTGGGCTGCTGTGCTGAGCAACTGCCCGTGCTTCTGCGCTGAGCGGCCGCCCAAGCCGCTGTCCCGAGCAGTTGTCTGCTGGAAGTCAAGTCCGGAGTAATCGACACCAAAGAAAACCTTGTGTGCTGTCATGCCAAGGTGGTATCGTGAGGTTTTTGAGATATTTGACAGTTAATCTTCACAAATTTACATCACGCGCTAGTTGTCTTTGGTATGCATTAATAAATAAAAATATCACTAAACTGTGCGAGTGAGACCTTGGTAAAGTATGTAAGGCATGGAATGTTTTTCTTTGTTTTCATTGCATAGTGTGGTGCGGGTGATGGAAGTCCAGAATTGTATCGTAAGACGTAGACAGATATTAACACATTCATTTGTTTTTCAGCTGTCTCGAGCAGGTATCCTGAGCGGCTGCCCAAACTGCTGCAACGCTGAGCAACTACCCGTGCTTCTGCGCTGAGCGGCCGCCCAAGCCGCTGTCCCGAGCAGTTGTCTGCTGGAAGTCAAGTCCGGAGTAATCGACACCAAAGATTACCTTGTGTGGTGTATGCAAAGGTGGTATCCGTGAGTTTTTGAGATATTCGACAGTTAATCTTCACAAATTGATATCACGCGCTAGTTGTCTTTGGTATGCATTTATAAATAAGTTTCACTAAACTATGCGAGTGAGATCTTGGTAAAGTATGTAAGGCATGGAATGTTTTTTTTGTTTTCATTGCATTGTGTGGTGCGGGTGATGCAAGTCCAGAATTTTAATTTAGTACGTCGACAGATATTAACACATTCATTTGTTTTTCAGCTGTCCCGAGCAGGTATCCTAAGCGGCTGCCCAAACTGCTGCTGCGCTTAGCAACTGCTCGTGCTTCTGCGCTGAGCGGCCGCCCAAGCCGCTGTCCCGAGCAGTTGTCTGCTGGAAGTCAAGTCCGGAGTAATCGACACCAAAGAAAACCTTGTGTGCTGTCATGCCAAGGTGGTATCGTGAGTTTTTTGAGATATTCGACAGTTAATCTTCACAAATTTACATCACGCGCTAGTTGTCTTTGGTATGCATTAATAAATAAAAATATCACTAAACTGTGCGAGTGAGATCTTGGTAAAGTATGTAAGGCATGGAATGTTTTTTTTGTTTTCATTGCATTGTGTGGTGCGGGTGATGCAAGTCCAGAATTTTATCGTAGTACGTCGACAGATATTAACACATTCATTTGTTTTTCAGCTGTCCCGAGCAGGTATCCTGAGCGGCTGCCCAAACTGCTGCGCTGGGCTGCTGTGCTGAGCAACTGCCCGTGCTTCTGCGCTGAGCGGCCGCCCAAGCCGCTGTCCCGAGCAGTTGTCTGCTGGAAGTCAAGTCCGGAGTAATCGACACCAAAGAAAACCTTGTGTGCTGTCATGCCAAGGTGGTATCGTGAGGTTTTTGAGATATTTGACAGTTAATCTTCACAAATTTACATCACGCGCTAGTTGTCTTTGGTATGCATTCATAAATAAAAATATCACTAAACTGTGCGAGTGAGACCTTGGTAAAGTATGTAAGGCATGGAATGTTTTTCTTTGTTTTCATTGCATAGTGTGGTGCGGGTGATGGAAGTCCAGAATTGTATCGTAAGACGTAGACAGATATTAACACATTCATTTGTTTTTCAGCTGTCTCGAGCAGGTATCCTGAGCGGCTGCCCAAACTGCTGCAACGCTGAGCAACTACCCGTGCTTCTGCGCTGAGCGGCCGCCCAAGCCGCTGTCCCAAGCAGTTGTCTGCTGGAAGTCAAGTCCGGAGTAATCGACACCAAAGAAAACCTTGTGTGCTGTCATGCAAAGGTGGTATCGTGAGTTTTTTGAGATATTTTACAGTTAATCTTCACAAATTTATATCACGCGCTAGTTGTCTTTGGTATGCATTTATAAATAAAAGTATCACTAAACTGTGCGAGTGAGATCTTGGTAAAGTATGTAAGGCATGGAATGTTTTTTTTGTTTTCATTGCATTGTGTGGTGCGGGTGATGCAAGTCCAGAATTTTATCGTAGTACGTCGACAGATATTAACACATACATTTGTTTTTCAGCTGTCCCGAGCAGGTATCCTGAGCGGCTGCCCAAACTGCTGCGCTGGGCTGCTGTGCTGAGCAACTGCCCGTGCTTCTGCGCTGAGCGGCCGCCCAAGCCGCTGTCCCGAGCAGTTGTCTGCTGGAAGTCAAGTCCGGAGTAATCGACACCAAAGAAAACCTTGTGTGCTGTCATGCAAAGGTGGTATCCGTGAGTTTTTTGAGATATTCGACAGTTAATCTTCACAAATTTATATCACGCGCTAGTTGTCTTTGGTATGCATTAATAAATAAAAATATCACTAAACTGTGGGAGTGAGATCTTGGTAAAGTATGTAAGGCATGGAATGTTTTTCTTTGTTTTCATTGCATTGTGTGATGCGGGTGATGGAAGTCCAGAATTTTATCGTAGTACGTCGACAGATATTAACACATACATTTGTTTTTCAGCTGTCCCGAGCAGGTATCCTGAGCGGCTGCCCAAACTGCTGCGCTGGGCTGCTGTGCTGAGCAACTGCCCGTGCTTCTGCGCTGAGCGGCCGCCCAAGCCGCTGTCCCGAGCAGTTGTCTGCTGGAAGTCAAGTCCGGAGTAATCGACACCAAAGAAAACCTTGTGTGCTGTCATGCAAAGGTGGTATCGTGAGTTTTTTGAGATATTTTACAGTTAATCTTCACAAATTTATATCACGCGCTAGTTGTCTTTGTTATGCATTAATAAATAAAAATATCACTAAACTGTGCGAGTGAGATCTTGGTAAAGTATGTAAGGCATGGAATGTTTTTTTTGTTTTCATTGCATTGTGTGGTGCGGGTGATGCAAGTCCAGAATTTTAATTTAGTACGTCGACAGATATTAACACATTCATTTGTTTTTCAGCTGTCCCGAGCAGGTATCCTAAGCGGCTGCCCAAACTGCTGCTGCGCTTAGCAACTGCTCGTGCTTCTGCGCTGAGCGGCCGCCCAAGCCGCTGTCCCGAGCAGTTGTCTGCTGGAAGTCAAGTCCGGAGTAATCGACACCAAAGAAAACCTTGTGTGCTGTCATGCAAAGGTGGTATCGTGAGTTTTTTGAGATATTCGACAGTTAATCTTCACAAATTTATATCACGCGCTAGTTGTCTTTGGTATGCATTAATAAATAAAAATATCACTAAACTGTGCGAGTGAGATCTTGGTAAAGTATGTAAGGCATGGAATGTTTTTTTTGTTTTCATTGCATTGTGTGGTGCGGGTGATGCAAGTCCAGAATTTTATCGTAGTACGTCGACAGATATTAACATATTCATTTGTTTTTCAGCTGTCCCGAGCAGGTATCCTGAGCGGCTGCCCAAACTGCTGCGCTGGGCTGCTGTGCTGAGCAACTGCCCGTGCTTCTGCGCTGAGCGGCCGCCCAAGCCGCTGTCCCGAGCAGTTGTCTGCTGGAAGTCAAGTCCGGAGTAATCGACACCAAAGAAAACCTTGTGTGCTGTCATGCCAAGGTGGTATCGTGAGTTTTTTGAGATATTCGACAGTTAATCTTCACAAATTTACATCACGCGCTAGTTGTCTTTGGTATGCATTAATAAATAAAAATATCACTAAACTGTGCGAGTGAGATCTTGGTAAAGTATATAAGGCATGGAATGTTTTTCTTTGTTTTCATTGCATTGTGTGATGCGGGTGATGGAAGTCCAGAATTTTATCGTAGTACGTCGACAGATATTAACACATACATTTGTTTTTCAGCTGTCCCGAGCAGGTATCCTGAGCGGCTGCCCAAACTGCTGCGCTGGGCTGCTGTGCTGAGCAACTGCCCGTGCTTCTGCGCTGAGCGGCCGCCCAAGCCGCTGTCCCGAGCAGTTGTCTGCTGGAAGTCAAGTCCGGAGTAATCGACACCAAAGAAAACCTTGTGTGCTGTCATGCCAAGGTGGTATCGTGAGGTTTTTGAGATATTTGACAGTTAATCTTCACAAATTTACATCACGCGCTAGTTGTCTTTGGTATGCATTAATAAATAAAAATATCACTAAACTGTGCGAGTGAGACCTTGGTAAAGTATGTAAGGCATGGAATGTTTTTCTTTGTTTTCATTGCATAGTGTGGTGCGGGTGATGGAAGTCCAGAATTGTATCGTAAGACGTAGACAGATATTAACACATTCATTTGTTTTTCAGCTGTCTCGAGCAGGTATCCTGAGCGGCTGCCCAAACTGCTGCAACGCTGAGCAACTACCCGTGCTTCTGCGCTGAGCGGCCGCCCAAGCCGCTGTCCCGAGCAGTTGTCTGCTGGAAGTCAAGTCCGGAGTAATCGACACCAAAGATTACCTTGTGTGGTGTATGCAAAGGTGGTATCCGTGAGTTTTTGAGATATTCGACAGTTAATCTTCACAAATTGATATCACGCGCTAGTTGTCTTTGGTATGCATTTATAAATAAGTTTCACTAAACTATGCGAGTGAGATCTTGGTAAAGTATGTAAGGCATGGAATGTTTTTTTTGTTTTCATTGCATTGTGTGGTGCGGGTGATGCAAGTCCAGAATTTTAATTTAGTACGTCGACAGATATTAACACATTCATTTGTTTTTCAGCTGTCCCGAGCAGGTATCCTAAGCGGCTGCCCAAACTGCTGCTGCGCTTAGCAACTGCTCGTGCTTCTGCGCTGAGCGGCCGCCCAAGCCGCTGTCCCGAGCAGTTGTCTGCTGGAAGTCAAGTCCGGAGTAATCGACACCAAAGAAAACCTTGTGTGCTGTCATGCAAAGGTGGTATCGTGAGTTTTTTGAGATATTCGACAGTTAATCTTCACAAATTTATATCACGCGCTAGTTGTCTTTGGTATGCATTAATAAATAAAAATATCACTAAACTGTGCGAGTGAGATCTTGGTAAAGTATGTAAGGCATGGAATGTTTTTTTTGTTTTCATTGCATTGTGTGGTGCGGGTGATGCAAGTCCAGAATTTTATCGTAGTACGTCGACAGATATTAACACATTCATTTGTTTTTCAGCTGTCCCGAGCAGGTATCCTGAGCGGCTGCCCAAACTGCTGCGCTGGGCTGCTGTGCTGAGCAACTGCCCGTGCTTCTGCGCTGAGCGGCCGCCCAAGCCGCTGTCCCGAGCAGTTGTCTGCTGGAAGTCAAGTCCGGAGTAATCGACACCAAAGAAAACCTTGTGTGCTGTCATGCCAAGGTGGTATCGTGAGTTTTTTGAGATATTCGACAGTTAATCTTCACAAATTTACATCACGCGCTAGTTGTCTTTGGTATGCATTAATAAATAAAAATATCACTAAACTGTGCGAGTGAGATCTTGGTAAAGTATATAAGGCATGGAATGTTTTTCTTTGTTTTCATTGCATTGTGTGATGCGGGTGATGGAAGTCCAGAATTTTATCGTAGTACGTCGACAGATATTAACACATACATTTGTTTTTCAGCTGTCCCGAGCAGGTATCCTGAGCGGCTGCCCAAACTGCTGCGCTGGGCTGCTGTGCTGAGCAACTGCCCGTGCTTCTGCGCTGAGCGGCCGCCCAAGCCGCTGTCCCGAGCAGTTGTCTGCTGGAAGTCAAGTCCGGAGTAATCGACACCAAAGAAAACCTTGTGTGCTGTCATGCCAAGGTGGTATCGTGAGGTTTTTGAGATATTTGACAGTTAATCTTCACAAATTTACATCACGCGCTAGTTGTCTTTGGTATGCATTCATAAATAAAAATATCACTAAACTGTGCGAGTGAGACCTTGGTAAAGTATGTAAGGCATGGAATGTTTTTCTTTGTTTTCATTGCATAGTGTGGTGCGGGTGATGGAAGTCCAGAATTGTATCGTAAGACGTAGACAGATATTAACACATTCATTTGTTTTTCAGCTGTCTCGAGCAGGTATCCTGAGCGGCTGCCCAAACTGCTGCAACGCTGAGCAACTACCCGTGCTTCTGCGCTGAGCGGCCGCCCAAGCCGCTGTCCCAAGCAGTTGTCTGCTGGAAGTCAAGTCCGGAGTAATCGACACCAAAGAAAACCTTGTGTGCTGTCATGCAAAGGTGGTATCGTGAGTTTTTTGAGATATTTTACAGTTAATCTTCACAAATTTATATCACGCGCTAGTTGTCTTTGGTATGCATTTATAAATAAAAGTATCACTAAACTGTGCGAGTGAGATCTTGGTAAAGTATGTAAGGCATGGAATGTTTTTTTTGTTTTCATTGCATTGTGTGGTGCGGGTGATGCAAGTCCAGAATTTTATCGTAGTACGTCGACAGATATTAACACATACATTTGTTTTTCAGCTGTCCCGAGCAGGTATCCTGAGCGGCTGCCCAAACTGCTGCGCTGGGCTGCTGTGCTGAGCAACTGCCCGTGCTTCTGCGCTGAGCGGCCGCCCAAGCCGCTGTCCCGAGCAGTTGTCTGCTGGAAGTCAAGTCCGGAGTAATCGACACCAAAGAAAACCTTGTGTGCTGTCATGCAAAGGTGGTATCCGTGAGTTTTTTGAGATATTCGACAGTTAATCTTCACAAATTTATATCACGCGCTAGTTGTCTTTGGTATGCATTAATAAATAAAAATATCACTAAACTGTGGGAGTGAGATCTTGGTAAAGTATGTAAGGCATGGAATGTTTTTCTTTGTTTTCATTGCATTATGTGATGCGGGTGATGGAAGTCCAGAATTTTATCGTAGTACGTCGACAGATATTAACACATACATTTGTTTTTCAGCTGTCCCGAGCAGGTATCCTGAGCGGCTGCCCAAACTGCTGCTGCGCTTAGCAACTGCCCGTGCTTCTGCGCTGAGCGGCCGCCCAAGCCGCTGTCCCGAGCAGTTGTCTGCTGGAAGTCAAGTCCGGAGTAATCGACACCATAGAAAACCTTGTGTGCTGTCATGCAAAGGTGGTATCGTGAGTTTTTTGAGATATTTTACAGTTAATCTTCACAAATTTATATCACGCGCTAGTTGTCTTTGTAATGCATTAATAAATAAAAATATCACTAAACTGTGCGAGTGAGATCTTGGTAAAGTATGTAAGGCATGGAATGTTTTTCTTTGTTTTCATTGCATTGTGTGGTGCGGGTGATGGAAGTCCAGAATTTTATCGTAGTACGTCGACAGATATTAACACATACATTTGTTTTTCAGCTGTCCCGAGCAGGTATCCTGAGCGGCTGCCCAAACTGCTGCTGCGCTTAGCAACTGCCCGTGCTTCTGCGCTGAGCGGCCGCCCAAGCCGCTGTCCCGAGCAGTTGTCTGCTGGAAGTCAAGTCCGGAGTAATCGACACCAAAGAAAACCTTGTGTGCTGTCATGCAAAGGTGGTATCGTGAGTTTTTTGAGATATTTTACAGTTAATCTTCACAAATTTATATCACGCGCTAGTTGTCTTTGGTATGCATTAATAAAGAAAAATATCACTAAACTGTGCGAGTGAGATCTTGGTAAAGTATATAAGGCATGGAATGTTTTTCTTTGTTTTCATTGCATTGTGTGATGCGGGTGATGGAAGTCCAGAATTTTATCGTAGTACGTCGACAGATATTAACACATTCATTTGTTTTTCAGCTGTCCCGAGCAGGTATCCTGAGCGGCTGCCCAAACTGCTGCGCTGGGCTGCTGTGCTGAGCAACTGCCCGTGCTTCTGCGCTGAGCGGCCGCCCAAGCCGCTGTCCCGAGCAGTTGTCTGCTGGAAGTCAAGTCCGGAGTAATCGACACCATAGAAAACCTTGTGTGCTGTCATGCAAAGGTGGTATCGTGAGTTTTTTGAGATATTTTACAGTTAATCTTCACAAATTTATATCACGCGCTAGTTGTCTTTGGTATGCATTAATAAAAAAAATATCACTAAACTGTGCGAGTGAGATCTTGGTAAAGTATGTAAGGCATGGAATGTTTTTTTTGTTTTCATTGCATTGCATTGTGTGGTGCGGGTGATGCAAGTCCAGAATTTTATCGTAGTACGTCGACAGATATTAACACATTCATTTGTTTTTCAGCTGTCCCGAGCAGGTATCCTGAGCAGCTGCCCAAACTGCTGCTGCGCTTAGCAACTGCCCGTGCTTCTGCGCTGAGCGGCCGCCCAAGCCGCTGTCCCGAGCAGTTGTCTGCTGGAAGTCAAGTCCGGAGTAATCGACACCAAAGAAAACCTTGTGTGCTGTCATGCAAAGGTGGTATCGTGAGTTTTTTGAGATATTTTACAGTTAATCTTCACAAATTTATATCACGCGCTAGTTGTCTTTGGTATGCATTAATAAAGAAAAATATCACTAAACTGTGCGAGTGAGATCTTGGTAAAGTATATAAGGCATGGAATGTTTTTCTTTGTTTTCATTGCATTGTGTGATGCGGGTGATGGAAATCCAGAATTTTATCGTAGTACGTCGACAGATATTAACACATTCATTTGTTTTTCAGCTGTCCCGAGCAGGTATCCTGAGCGGCTGCCCAAACTACTGCGCTGGGCTGCTGTGCTGAGCAACTGCCCGTGCTTCTGCGCTGAGTGGCCGCCCAAGCCGCTGTCCCGAGCAGTTGTCTGCTGGAAGTCAAGTCCGGAGTAATCGACACCAAAGAAAACCTTGTGTGCTGTCATGCCAAGGTGGTATCGTGAGTTTTTTGAAATATTTGACAGTTAATCTTCACAAATTTACATCACGCGCTAGTTGTCTTTGGTATGCATTAATAAATAAAAATATCACTAAACTGTGCGAGTGAGATCTTGGTAAAGTATGTAAGGCATGGAATGTTTTTCTTTGTTTTCATTGCATTGTGTGGTGCGGGTGATGCAAGTCCAGAATTTTATCGTAGTACGTCGACAGATATTAACACATACATTTGTTTTTCAGCTGTCCTGAGCAGGTATCCTGAGCGGCTGCCTAAACTGCTGCGCTGGGCTGCTGCGCTGAGCAACTGCCCGTGCTCCTGCGCTGAGCGGCCGCCCAAGCCGCTGTCCCGAGCAGTTGTCTGCTGGAAGTCAAGTCTGGAGTAATCGACACCAAAGAAAACTTTGTGTGCTGTCATGCAAAGGTGGTATCCGTGAGTTTTTTGAGATATTCGACAGTTAATCTTCACAAATTTATATCACGCGCTAGTTGTCTTTGGTATGCATTAATAAATAAAAATATCACTAAACTGTGGGAGTGAGATCTTGGTAAAGTATGTAAGGCATGGAATGTTTTTCTTTGTTTTCATTGCATTGTGTGATGCGGGTGATGGAAGTCCAGAATTTTATCGTAGTACGTAGACAGATATTAACACATACATTTGTTTTTCAGCTGTCCCGAGCAGGTATCCTGAGCGGCTGCCCAAACTGCTGCTGCGCTTAGCAACTGCCCGTGCTTCTGCGCTGAGCGGCCGCCCAAGCCGCTGTCCCGAGCAGTTGTCTGCTGGAAGTCAAGTCCGGAGTAATCGACACCAAAGAAAACCTTGTGTGCTGTCATGCAAAGGTGGTATCGTGAGTTTTTTGAGATATTTTACAGTTAATCTTCACAAATTTATATCACGCGCTAGTTGTCTTTGGTATGCATTTATAAATAAAAGTATCACTAAACTGTGCGAGTGAGATCTTGGTAAAGTATGTAAGGCATGGAATGTTTTTTTTGTTTTCATTGCATTGTGTGGTGCGGGTGATGCAAGTCCAGAATTTTATCGTAGTACGTCGACAGATATTAACACATACATTTGTTTTTCAGCTGTCCCGAGCAGGTATCCTGAGCGGCTGCCCAAACTGCTGCGCTGGGCTGCTGTGCTGAGCAACTGCCCGTGCTTCTGCGCTGAGCGGCCGCCCAAGCCGCTGTCCCGAGCAGTTGTCTGCTGGAAGTCAAGTCCGGAGTAATCGACACCATAGAAAACCTTGTGTGCTGTCATGCAAAGGTGGTATCGTGAGTTTTTTGAGATATTTTACAGTTAATCTTCACAAATTTATATCACGCGCTAGTTGTCTTTGGTATGCATTAATAAAGAAAAATATCACTAAACTGTGAGAGTGAGATCTTGGTAAAGTATGTAAGGCATGGAATGTTTTTTTTTGTTTTCATTGCATTGCATTGTGTGGTGCGGGTGATGCAAGTCCAGAATTTTATCGTAGTACGTCGACAGATATTAACACATTCATTTGTTTTTCAGCTGTCCCGAGCAGGTATCCTGAGCGGCTGCCCAAACTGCTGCTGCGCTTAGCAACTGCCCGTGCTTCTGCGCTGAGCGGCCGCCCAAGCCGCTGTCCCGAGCAGTTGTCTGCTGGAAGTCAAGTCCGGAGTAATCGACACCAAAGAAAACCTTGTGTGCTGTCATGCAAAGGTGGTATCGTGAGTTTTTTGAGATATTTTACAGTTAATCTTCACAAATTTATATCACGCGCTAGTTGTTTTTGTAATGCATTAATAAATAAAAATATCACTAAACTGTGCGAGTGAGATCTTGGTAAAGTATGTAAGGCATGGAATGTTTTTCTTTGTTTTCATTGCATTGTGTGGTGCGGGTGATGGAAGTCCAGAATTTTATCGTAGTACGTCGACAGATATTAACACATACATTTGTTTTTCAGCTGTCCCGAGCAGGTATCCTGAGCGGCTGCCCAAACTGCTGCTGCGCTTAGCAACTGCCCGTGCTTCTGCGCTGAGCGGCCGCCCAAGCCGCTGTCCCGAGCAGTTGTCTGCTGGAAGTCAAGTCCGGAGTAATCGACACCAAAGAAAACCTTGTGTGCTGTCATGCAAAGGTGGTATCGTGAGTTTTTTGAGATATTTTACAGTTAATCTTCACAAATTTATATCACGCGCTAGTTGTCTTTGGTATGCATTAATAAAGAAAAATATCACTAAACTGTGCGAGTGAGATCTTGGTAAAGTATATAAGGCATGGAATGTTTTTCTTTGTTTTCATTGCATTGTGTGATGCGGGTGATGGAAGTCCAGAATTTTATCGTAGTACGTCGACAGATATTAACACATTCATTTGTTTTTCAGCTGTCCCGAGCAGGTATCCTGAGCGGCTGCCCAAACTGCTGCGCTGGGCTGCTGTGCTGAGCAACTGCCCGTGCTTCTGCGCTGAGCGGCCGCCCAAGCCGCTGTCCCGAGCAGTTGTCTGCTGGAAGTCAAGTCCGGAGTAATCGACACCATAGAAAACCTTGTGTGCTGTCATGCAAAGGTGGTATCGTGAGTTTTTTGAGATATTTTACAGTTAATCTTCACAAATTTATATCACGCGCAAGTTGTCTTTGGTATGCATTAATAAAAAAAATATCACTAAACTGTGCGAGTGAGATCTTGGTAAAGTTTGTAAGGCATGGAATGTTTTTTTTGTTTTCATTGCATTGCATTGTGTGGTGCGGGTGATGCAAGTCCAGAATTTTATCGTAGTACGTCGACAGATATTAACACATTCATTTGTTTTTCAGCTGTCCCGAGCAGGTATCCTGAGCGGCTGCCCAAACTGCTGCTGCGCTTAGCAACTGCCCGTGCTTCTGCGCTGAGCGGCCGCCCAAGCCGCTGTCCCAAGCAGTTGTCTGCTGGAAGTCAAGTCCGGAGTAATCGACACCAAAGAAAACCTTGTGTGCTGTCATGCAAAGGTGGTATCGTGAGTTTTTTGAGATATTTTACAGTTAATCTTCACAAATTTATATCACGCGCAAGTTGTCTTTGGTATGCATTCATAAATAAAAATATCACTAAACTGTGCGAGTGAGACCTTGGTAAAGTATGTAAGGCATGGAATGTTTTTCTTTGTTTTCATTGCATAGTGTGGTGCGGGTGATGGAAGTCCAGAATTGTATCGTAAGACGTAGACAGATATTAACACATTCATTTGTTTTTCAGCTGTCTCGAGCAGGTATCCTGAGCGGCTGCCCAAACTGCTGCAACGCTGAGCAACTACCCGTGCTTCTGCGCTGAGCGGCCGCCCAAGCCGCTGTCCCAAGCAGTTGTCTGCTGGAAGTCAAGTCCGGAGTAATCGACACCAAAGAAAACCTTGTGTGCTGTCATGCAAAGGTGGTATCGTGAGTTTTTTGAGATATTTTACAGTTAATCTTCACAAATTTATATCACGCGCTAGTTGTCTTTGGTATGCATTTATAAATAAAAGTATCACTAAACTGTGCGAGTGAGATCTTGGTAAAGTATGTAAGGCATGGAATGTTTTTTTTGTTTTCATTGCATTGTGTGGTGCGGGTGATGCAAGTCCAGAATTTTATCGTAGTACGTCGACAGATATTAACACATACATTTGTTTTTCAGCTGTCCCGAGCAGGTATCCTGAGCGGCTGCCCAAACTGCTGCGCTGGGCTGCTGTGCTGAGCAACTGCCCGTGCTTCTGCGCTGAGCGGCCGCCCAAGCCGCTGTCCCGAGCAGTTGTCTGCTGGAAGTCAAGTCCGGAGTAATCGACACCAAAGAAAACCTTGTGTGCTGTCATGCAAAGGTGGTATCCGTGAGTTTTTTGAGATATTCGACAGTTAATCTTCACAAATTTATATCACGCGCTAGTTGTCTTTGGTATGCATTAATAAATAAAAATATCACTAAACTGTGGGAGTGAGATCTTGGTAAAGTATGTAAGGCATGGAATGTTTTTCTTTGTTTTCATTGCATTATGTGATGCGGGTGATGGAAGTCCAGAATTTTATCGTAGTACGTCGACAGATATTAACACATACATTTGTTTTTCAGCTGTCCCGAGCAGGTATCCTGAGCGGCTGCCCAAACTGCTGCTGCGCTTAGCAACTGCCCGTGCTTCTGCGCTGAGCGGCCGCCCAAGCCGCTGTCCCGAGCAGTTGTCTGCTGGAAGTCAAGTCCGGAGTAATCGACACCAAAGAAAACCTTGTGTGCTGTCATGCAAAGGTGGTATCGTGAGTTTTTTGAGATATTCGACAGTTAATCTTCACAAATTTATATCACGCGCTAGTTGTCTTTGGTATGCATTAATAAATAAAAATATCACTAAACTGTGCGAGTGAGATCTTGGTAAAGTATGTAAGGCATGGAATGTTTTTTTTGTTTTCATTGCATTGTGTGGTGCGGGTGATGCAAGTCCAGAATTTTATCGTAGTACGTCGACAGATATTAACATATTCATTTGTTTTTCAGCTGTCCCGAGCAGGTATCCTGAGCGGCTGCCCAAACTGCTGCGCTGGGCTGCTGTGCTGAGCAACTGCCCGTGCTTCTGCGCTGAGCGGCCGCCCAAGCCGCTGTCCCGAGCAGTTGTCTGCTGGAAGTCAAGTCCGGAGTAATCGACACCAAAGAAAACCTTGTGTGCTGTCATGCCAAGGTGGTATCGTGAGTTTTTTGAGATATTCGACAGTTAATCTTCACAAATTTACATCACGCGCTAGTTGTCTTTGGTATGCATTAATAAATAAAAATATCACTAAACTGTGCGAGTGAGATCTTGGTAAAGTATATAAGGCATGGAATGTTTTTCTTTGTTTTCATTGCATTGTGTGATGCGGGTGATGGAAGTCCAGAATTTTATCGTAGTACGTCGACAGATATTAACACATACATTTGTTTTTCAGCTGTCCCGAGCAGGTATCCTGAGCGGCTGCCCAAACTGCTGCGCTGGGCTGCTGTGCTGAGCAACTGCCCGTGCTTCTGCGCTGAGCGGCCGCCCAAGCCGCTGTCCCGAGCAGTTGTCTGCTGGAAGTCAAGTCCGGAGTAATCGACACCAAAGAAAACCTTGTGTGCTGTCATGCCAAGGTGGTATCGTGAGGTTTTTGAGATATTTGACAGTTAATCTTCACAAATTTACATCACGCGCTAGTTGTCTTTGGTATGCATTAATAAATAAAAATATCACTAAACTGTGCGAGTGAGACCTTGGTAAAGTATGTAAGGCATGGAATGTTTTTCTTTGTTTTCATTGCATAGTGTGGTGCGGGTGATGGAAGTCCAGAATTGTATCGTAAGACGTAGACAGATATTAACACATTCATTTGTTTTTCAGCTGTCTCGAGCAGGTATCCTGAGCGGCTGCCCAAACTGCTGCAACGCTGAGCAACTACCCGTGCTTCTGCGCTGAGCGGCCGCCCAAGCCGCTGTCCCGAGCAGTTGTCTGCTGGAAGTCAAGTCCGGAGTAATCGACACCAAAGATTACCTTGTGTGGTGTATGCAAAGGTGGTATCCGTGAGTTTTTGAGATATTCGACAGTTAATCTTCACAAATTGATATCACGCGCTAGTTGTCTTTGGTATGCATTTATAAATAAGTTTCACTAAACTATGCGAGTGAGATCTTGGTAAAGTATGTAAGGCATGGAATGTTTTTTTTGTTTTCATTGCATTGTGTGGTGCGGGTGATGCAAGTCCAGAATTTTAATTTAGTACGTCGACAGATATTAACACATTCATTTGTTTTTCAGCTGTCCCGAGCAGGTATCCTAAGCGGCTGCCCAAACTGCTGCTGCGCTTAGCAACTGCTCGTGCTTCTGCGCTGAGCGGCCGCCCAAGCCGCTGTCCCGAGCAGTTGTCTGCTGGAAGTCAAGTCCGGAGTAATCGACACCAAAGAAAACCTTGTGTGCTGTCATGCAAAGGTGGTATCGTGAGTTTTTTGAGATATTCGACAGTTAATCTTCACAAATTTATATCACGCGCTAGTTGTCTTTGGTATGCATTAATAAATAAAAATATCACTAAACTGTGCGAGTGAGATCTTGGTAAAGTATGTAAGGCATGGAATGTTTTTTTTGTTTTCATTGCATTGTGTGGTGCGGGTGATGCAAGTCCAGAATTTTATCGTAGTACGTCGACAGATATTAACACATTCATTTGTTTTTCAGCTGTCCCGAGCAGGTATCCTGAGCGGCTGCCCAAACTGCTGCGCTGGGCTGCTGTGCTGAGCAACTGCCCGTGCTTCTGCGCTGAGCGGCCGCCCAAGCCGCTGTCCCGAGCAGTTGTCTGCTGGAAGTCAAGTCCGGAGTAATCGACACCAAAGAAAACCTTGTGTGCTGTCATGCCAAGGTGGTATCGTGAGTTTTTTGAGATATTCGACAGTTAATCTTCACAAATTTACATCACGCGCTAGTTGTCTTTGGTATGCATTAATAAATAAAAATATCACTAAACTGTGCGAGTGAGATCTTGGTAAAGTATATAAGGCATGGAATGTTTTTCTTTGTTTTCATTGCATTGTGTGATGCGGGTGATGGAAGTCCAGAATTTTATCGTAGTACGTCGACAGATATTAACACATACATTTGTTTTTCAGCTGTCCCGAGCAGGTATCCTGAGCGGCTGCCCAAACTGCTGCGCTGGGCTGCTGTGCTGAGCAACTGCCCGTGCTTCTGCGCTGAGCGGCCGCCCAAGCCGCTGTCCCGAGCAGTTGTCTGCTGGAAGTCAAGTCCGGAGTAATCGACACCAAAGAAAACCTTGTGTGCTGTCATGCCAAGGTGGTATCGTGAGGTTTTTGAGATATTTGACAGTTAATCTTCACAAATTTACATCACGCGCTAGTTGTCTTTGGTATGCATTCATAAATAAAAATATCACTAAACTGTGCGAGTGAGACCTTGGTAAAGTATGTAAGGCATGGAATGTTTTTCTTTGTTTTCATTGCATAGTGTGGTGCGGGTGATGGAAGTCCAGAATTGTATCGTAAGACGTAGACAGATATTAACACATTCATTTGTTTTTCAGCTGTCTCGAGCAGGTATCCTGAGCGGCTGCCCAAACTGCTGCAACGCTGAGCAACTACCCGTGCTTCTGCGCTGAGCGGCCGCCCAAGCCGCTGTCCCAAGCAGTTGTCTGCTGGAAGTCAAGTCCGGAGTAATCGACACCAAAGAAAACCTTGTGTGCTGTCATGCAAAGGTGGTATCGTGAGTTTTTTGAGATATTTTACAGTTAATCTTCACAAATTTATATCACGCGCTAGTTGTCTTTGGTATGCATTTATAAATAAAAGTATCACTAAACTGTGCGAGTGAGATCTTGGTAAAGTATGTAAGGCATGGAATGTTTTTTTTGTTTTCATTGCATTGTGTGGTGCGGGTGATGCAAGTCCAGAATTTTATCGTAGTACGTCGACAGATATTAACACATACATTTGTTTTTCAGCTGTCCCGAGCAGGTATCCTGAGCGGCTGCCCAAACTGCTGCGCTGGGCTGCTGTGCTGAGCAACTGCCCGTGCTTCTGCGCTGAGCGGCCGCCCAAGCCGCTGTCCCGAGCAGTTGTCTGCTGGAAGTCAAGTCCGGAGTAATCGACACCAAAGAAAACCTTGTGTGCTGTCATGCAAAGGTGGTATCCGTGAGTTTTTTGAGATATTCGACAGTTAATCTTCACAAATTTATATCACGCGCTAGTTGTCTTTGGTATGCATTAATAAATAAAAATATCACTAAACTGTGGGAGTGAGATCTTGGTAAAGTATGTAAGGCATGGAATGTTTTTCTTTGTTTTCATTGCATTATGTGATGCGGGTGATGGAAGTCCAGAATTTTATCGTAGTACGTCGACAGATATTAACACATACATTTGTTTTTCAGCTGTCCCGAGCAGGTATCCTGAGCGGCTGCCCAAACTGCTGCTGCGCTTAGCAACTGCCCGTGCTTCTGCGCTGAGCGGCCGCCCAAGCCGCTGTCCCGAGCAGTTGTCTGCTGGAAGTCAAGTCCGGAGTAATCGACACCATAGAAAACCTTGTGTGCTGTCATGCAAAGGTGGTATCGTGAGTTTTTTGAGATATTTTACAGTTAATCTTCACAAATTTATATCACGCGCTAGTTGTCTTTGTAATGCATTAATAAATAAAAATATCACTAAACTGTGCGAGTGAGATCTTGGTAAAGTATGTAAGGCATGGAATGTTTTTCTTTGTTTTCATTGCATTGTGTGGTGCGGGTGATGGAAGTCCAGAATTTTATCGTAGTACGTCGACAGATATTAACACATACATTTGTTTTTCAGCTGTCCCGAGCAGGTATCCTGAGCGGCTGCCCAAACTGCTGCTGCGCTTAGCAACTGCCCGTGCTTCTGCGCTGAGCGGCCGCCCAAGCCGCTGTCCCGAGCAGTTGTCTGCTGGAAGTCAAGTCCGGAGTAATCGACACCAAAGAAAACCTTGTGTGCTGTCATGCAAAGGTGGTATCGTGAGTTTTTTGAGATATTTTACAGTTAATCTTCACAAATTTATATCACGCGCTAGTTGTCTTTGGTATGCATTAATAAAGAAAAATATCACTAAACTGTGCGAGTGAGATCTTGGTAAAGTATATAAGGCATGGAATGTTTTTCTTTGTTTTCATTGCATTGTGTGATGCGGGTGATGGAAGTCCAGAATTTTATCGTAGTACGTCGACAGATATTAACACATTCATTTGTTTTTCAGCTGTCCCGAGCAGGTATCCTGAGCGGCTGCCCAAACTGCTGCGCTGGGCTGCTGTGCTGAGCAACTGCCCGTGCTTCTGCGCTGAGCGGCCGCCCAAGCCGCTGTCCCGAGCAGTTGTCTGCTGGAAGTCAAGTCCGGAGTAATCGACACCATAGAAAACCTTGTGTGCTGTCATGCAAAGGTGGTATCGTGAGTTTTTTGAGATATTTTACAGTTAATCTTCACAAATTTATATCACGCGCTAGTTGTCTTTGGTATGCATTAATAAAAAAAATATCACTAAACTGTGCGAGTGAGATCTTGGTAAAGTATGTAAGGCATGGAATGTTTTTTTTGTTTTCATTGCATTGCATTGTGTGGTGCGGGTGATGCAAGTCCAGAATTTTATCGTAGTACGTCGACAGATATTAACACATTCATTTGTTTTTCAGCTGTCCCGAGCAGGTATCCTGAGCGGCTGCCCAAACTGCTGCTGCGCTTAGCAACTGCCCGTGCTTCTGCGCTGAGCGGCCGCCCAAGCCGCTGTCCCGAGCAGTTGTCTGCTGGAAGTCAAGTCCGGAGTAATCGACACCAAAGAAAACCTTGTGTGCTGTCATGCAAAGGTGGTATCGTGAGTTTTTTGAGATATTTTACAGTTAATCTTCACAAATTTATATCACGCGCTAGTTGTCTTTGGTATGCATTAATAAAGAAAAATATCACTAAACTGTGCGAGTGAGATCTTGGTAAAGTATATAAGGCATGGAATGTTTTTCTTTGTTTTCATTGCATTGTGTGATGCGGGTGATGGAAATCCAGAATTTTATCGTAGTACGTCGACAGATATTAACACATTCATTTGTTTTTCAGCTGTCCCGAGCAGGTATCCTGAGCGGCTGCCCAAACTACTGCGCTGGGCTGCTGTGCTGAGCAACTGCCCGTGCTTCTGCGCTGAGTGGCCGCCCAAGCCGCTGTCCCGAGCAGTTGTCTGCTGGAAGTCAAGTCCGGAGTAATCGACACCAAAGAAAACCTTGTGTGCTGTCATGCCAAGGTGGTATCGTGAGTTTTTTGAAATATTTGACAGTTAATCTTCACAAATTTACATCACGCGCTAGTTGTCTTTGGTATGCATTAATAAATAAAAATATCACTAAACTGTGCGAGTGAGATCTTGGTAAAGTATGTAAGGCATGGAATGTTTTTCTTTGTTTTCATTGCATTGTGTGGTGCGGGTGATGCAAGTCCAGAATTTTATCGTAGTACGTCGACAGATATTAACACATACATTTGTTTTTCAGCTGTCCTGAGCAGGTATCCTGAGCGGCTGCCTAAACTGCTGCGCTGGGCTGCTGCGCTGAGCAACTGCCCGTGCTCCTGCGCTGAGCGGCCGCCCAAGCCGCTGTCCCGAGCAGTTGTCTGCTGGAAGTCAAGTCTGGAGTAATCGACACCAAAGAAAACTTTGTGTGCTGTCATGCAAAGGTGGTATCCGTGAGTTTTTTGAGATATTCGACAGTTAATCTTCACAAATTTATATCACGCGCTAGTTGTCTTTGGTATGCATTAATAAATAAAAATATCACTAAACTGTGGGAGTGAGATCTTGGTAAAGTATGTAAGGCATGGAATGTTTTTCTTTGTTTTCATTGCATTGTGTGATGCGGGTGATGGAAGTCCAGAATTTTATCGTAGTACGTAGACAGATATTAACACATACATTTGTTTTTCAGCTGTCCCGAGCAGGTATCCTGAGCGGCTGCCCAAACTGCTGCTGCGCTTAGCAACTGCCCGTGCTTCTGCGCTGAGCGGCCGCCCAAGCCGCTGTCCCGAGCAGTTGTCTGCTGGAAGTCAAGTCCGGAGTAATCGACACCAAAGAAAACCTTGTGTGCTGTCATGCAAAGGTGGTATCGTGAGTTTTTTGAGATATTTTACAGTTAATCTTCACAAATTTATATCACGCGCTAGTTGTCTTTGGTATGCATTAATAAAGAAAAATATCACTAAACTGTGCGAGTGAGATCTTGGTAAAGTATGTAAGGCATGGAATGTTTTTTTTGTTTTCATTGCATTGTGTGGTGCGGGTGATGGAAGTCCAGAATTTTATTGTAGTACGTCGACAGATATTAACACATTCATTTGTTTTTCAGCTGTCCCGAGCAGGTATCCTGAGCGGCTGCCCAAACTGCTGCGCTGGGCTGCTGCGCTAAGCAACTGCCCGTGCTTCTGCGCTGAGCGGCCGCCCAAGCCGCTGTCCCGAGCAGTTGTCTGCTGGAAGTCAAGTCCGGAGTAATCGACACCAACGAAAACCTTGTGTGCTGTCATGCAAAGGTGGTATCGTGAGTTTTTTGAGATATTCGACAGTTAATCTTCACAAATTTATATCACGCGCTAGTTGTCTTTGGTATGCATTAATAAAGAAAAATATCACTAAACTGTGCGAGTGAGATCTTGGTAAAGTATGTAAGGCATGGAATGTTTTTTTTGTTTTCATTGCATTGTGTGGTGCGGGTGATGCAAGTCCAGAATTTTATCGTAGTACGTCGACAGATATTAACACATTCATTTGTTTTCAGCTGTCTCGAGCAGGTATCTTGAGCGACTGCCCAAACTGCTGCTGCGCTGAGCAACTACCCGTGCTCCTGCGCTGAGCGGCCGCCCAAGCCGCTGTCCCGAGCAGTTGTCTGCTGGAAGTCAAGTCCGGAGTAATCGACACCAAAGAAAACCTTGTGTGCTGTCATGCAAAGGTGGTATCGTGAGTTTTTTGAGATATTTTACAGTTAATCTTCACAAATTTATATCACGCGCTAGTTGTCTTTGGTATGCATTTATAAATAAAAGTATCACTAAACTGTGCGAGTGAGATCTTGGTAAAGTATGTAAGGCATGGAATGTTTTTTTTGTTTTCATTGCATTGTGTGGTGCGGGTGATGCAAGTCCAGAATTTTATCGTAGTACGTCGACAGATATTAACACATACATTTGTTTTTCAGCTGTCCCGAGCAGGTATCCTGAGCGGCTGCCCAAACTGCTGCGCTGGGCTGCTGTGCTGAGCAACTGCCCGTGCTTCTGCGCTGAGCGGCCGCCCAAGCCGCTGTCCCGAGCAGTTGTCTGCTGGAAGTCAAGTCCGGAGTAATCGACACCATAGAAAACCTTGTGTGCTGTCATGCAAAGGTGGTATCGTGAGTTTTTTGAGATATTTTACAGTTAATCTTCACAAATTTATATCACGCGCTAGTTGTCTTTGGTATGCATTAATAAAGAAAAATATCACTAAACTGTGAGAGTGAGATCTTGGTAAAGTATGTAAGGCATGGAATGTTTTTTTTTGTTTTCATTGCATTGCATTGTGTGGTGCGGGTGATGCAAGTCCAGAATTTTATCGTAGTACGTCGACAGATATTAACACATTCATTTGTTTTTCAGCTGTCCCGAGCAGGTATCCTGAGCGGCTGCCCAAACTGCTGCTGCGCTTAGCAACTGCCCGTGCTTCTGCGCTGAGCGGCCGCCCAAGCCGCTGTCCCGAGCAGTTGTCTGCTGGAAGTCAAGTCCGGAGTAATCGACACCAAAGAAAACCTTGTGTGCTGTCATGCAAAGGTGGTATCGTGAGTTTTTTGAGATATTTTACAGTTAATCTTCACAAATTTATATCACGCGCTAGTTGTCTTTGTAATGCATTAATAAATAAAAATATCACTAAACTGTGCGAGTGAGATCTTGGTAAAGTATGTAAGGCATGGAATGTTTTTCTTTGTTTTCATTGCATTGTGTGGTGCGGGTGATTGAAGTCCAGAATTTTATCGTAGTACGTCGACAGATATTAACACATACATTTGTTTTTCAGCTGTCCCGAGCAGGTATCCTGAGCGGCTGCCCAAACTGCTGCTGCGCTTAGCAACTGCCCGTGCTTCTGCGCTGAGCGGCCGCCCAAGCCGCTGTCCTGAGCAGTTGTCTGCTGGAAGTCAAGTCCGGAGTAATCGACACCAAAGAAAACCTTGTGTGCTGTCATGCAAAGGTGGTATCGTGAGTTTTTTGAGATATTTTACAGTTAATCTTCACAAATTTATATCACGCGCTAGTTGTCTTTGGTATGCATTAATAAAGAAAAATATCACTAAACTGTGCGAGTGAGATCTTGGTAAAGTATATAAGGCATGGAATGTTTTTCTTTGTTTTCATTGCATTGTGTGATGCGGGTGATGGAAGTCCAGAATTTTATCGTAGTACGTCGACAGATATTAACACATTCATTTGTTTTTCAGCTGTCCCGAGCAGGTATCCTGAGCGGCTGCCCAAACTGCTGCGCTGGGCTGCTGTGCTGAGCAACTGCCCGTGCTTCTGCGCTGAGCGGCCGCCCAAGCCGCTGTCCCGAGCAGTTGTCTGCTGGAAGTCAAGTCCGGAGTAATCGACACCATAGAAAACCTTGTGTGCTGTCATGCAAAGGTGGTATCGTGAGTTTTTTGAGATATTTTACAGTTAATCTTCACAAATTTATATCACGCGCTAGTTGTCTTTGGTATGCATTAATAAAAAAAATATCACTAAACTGTGCGAGTGAGATCTTGGTAAAGTTTGTAAGGCATGGAATGTTTTTTTTGTTTTCATTGCATTGCATTGTGTGGTGCGGGTGATGCAAGTCCAGAATTTTATCGTAGTACGTCGACAGATATTAACACATTCATTTGTTTTTCAGCTGTCCCGAGCAGGTATCCTGAGCGGCTGCCCAAACTGCTGCTGCGCTTAGCAACTGCCCGTGCTTCTGCGCTGAGCGGCCGCCCAAGCCGCTGTCCCGAGCAGTTGTCTGCTGGAAGTCAAGTCCGGAGTAATCGACACCAAAGAAAACCTTGTGTGCTGTCATGCAAAGGTGGTATCGTGAGTTTTTTGAGATATTTTACAGTTAATCTTCACAAATTTATATCACGCGCTAGTTGTCTTTGTAATGCATTAATAAATAAAAATATCACTAAACTGTGCGAGTGAGATCTTGGTAAAGTATGTAAGGCATGGAATGTTTTTCTTTGTTTTCATTGCATTGTGTGGTGCGGGTGATGGAAGTCCAGAATTTTATCGTAGTACGTCGACAGATATTAACACATACATTTGTTTTTAAGCTGTCCCGAGCAGGTATCCTGAGCGGCTGCCCAAACTGCTGCTGCGCTTAGCAACTGCCCGTGCTTCTGCGCTGAGCGGCCGCCCAAGCCGCTGTCCCGAGCAGTTATCTGCTGGAAGTCAAGTCCGGAGTAATCGACACCAAAGAAAACCTTGTGTGCTGTCATGCAAAGGTGGTATCGTGAGTTTTTTGAGATATTTTACAGTTAATCTTCACAAATTTATATCACGCGCTAGTTGTCTTTGGTATGCATTAATAAAGAAAAATATCACTAAACTGTGCGAGTGAGATCTTGGTAAAGTATATAAGGCATGGAATGTTTTTCTTTGTTTTCATTGCATTGTGTGATGCGGGTGATGGAAGTCCAGAATTTTATCGTAGTACGTCGACAGATATTAACACATTCATTTGTTTTTCAGCTGTCCCGAGCAGGTATCCTGAGCGGCTGCCCAAACTACTGCGCTGGGCTGCTGTGCTGAGCAACTGCCCGTGCTTCTGCGCTGAGCGGCCGCCCAAGCCGCTGTCCCGAGCAGTTGTCTGCTGGAAGTCAAGTCCGGAGTAATCGACACCAAAGAAAACCTTGTGTGCTGTCATGCCAAGGTGGTATCGTGAGTTTTTTGAAATATTTGACAGTTAATCTTCACAAATTTACATCACGCGCTAGTTGTCTTTGGTATGCATTAATAAATAAAAATATCACTAAACTGTGCGAGTGAGATCTTGGTAAAGTATGTAAGGCATGGAATGTTTTTCTTTGTTTTCATTGCATTGTGTGGTGCGGGTGATGCAAGTCCAGAATTTTATCGTAGTACGTCGACAGATATTAACACATACATTTGTTTTTCAGCTGTCCTGAGCAGGTATCCTGAGCGGCTGCCTAAACTGCTGCGCTGGGCTGCTGCGCTGAGCAACTGCCCGTGCTCCTGCGCTGAGCGGCCGCCCAAGCCGCTGTCCCGAGCAGTTGTCTGCTGGAAGTCAAGTCTGGAGTAATCGACACCAAAGAAAACTTTGTGTGCTGTCATGCAAAGGTGGTATCCGTGAGTTTTTTGAGATATTTTACAGTTAATCTTCACAAATTTATATCACGCGCTAGTTGTCTTTGGTATGCATTAATAAAGAAAAATATCACTAAACTGTGCGAGTGAGATCTTGGTAAAGTATATAAGGCATGGAATGTTTTTCTTTGTTTTCATTGCATTGTGTGATGCGGGTGATGGAAGTCCAGAATTTTATCGTAGTACGTCGACAGATATTAACACATTCATTTGTTTTTCAGCTGTCCCGAGCAGGTATCCTGAGCGGCTGCCCAAACTGCTGCGCTGGGCTGCTGTGCTGAGCAACTGCCCGTGCTTCTGCGCTGAGCGGCCGCCCAAGCCGCTGTCCCGAGCAGTTGTCTGCTGGAAGTCAAGTCCGGAGTAATCGACACCATAGAAAACCTTGTGTGCTGTCATGCAAAGGTGGTATCGTGAGTTTTTTGAGATATTTGACAGTTAATCTTCACAAATTTACATCACGCGCTAGTTGTCTTTGGTATGCATTAATAAAGAAAAATATCACTAAACTGTGCGAGTGAGATCTTGGTAAAGTATGTAAGGCATGGAATGTTTTTTTTGTTTTCATTGCATTGCATTGTGTGGTGCGGGTGATGCAAGTCCAGAATTTTATCGTAGTACGTCGACAGATATTAACACATTCATTTGTTTTTCAGCTGTCCCGAGCAGGTATCCTGAGCGGCTGCCCAAACTGCTGCGCTGGGCTGCTGCGCTAAGCAACTGCCCGTGCTTCTGCGCTGAGCGGCCGCCCAAGCCGCTGTCCCGAGCAGTTGTCTGCTGGAAGTCAAGTCCGGAGTAATCGACACCAAAGAAAACCTTGTGTGCTGTCATGCAAAGGTGGTATCGTGAGTTTTTTGAGATATTCGACAGTTAATCTTCACAAATTTATATCACGCGCTAGTTGTCTTTGGTATGCATTAATAAATAAAAATATCACTAAACTGTGCGAGTGAGATCTTGGTAAAGTATGTAAGGCATGGAATGTTTTTTTTGTTTTCATTGCATTGCATTGTGTGGTGCGGGTGATGCAAGTCCAGAATTTTATCGTAGTACGTCGACAGATATTAACACATTCATTTGTTTTTCAGCTGTCCCGAGCAGGTATCCTGAGCGGCTGCCCAAACTGCTGCTGCGCTTAGCAACTGCCCGTGCTTCTGCGCTGAGCGGCCGCCCAAGCCGCTGTCCCGAGCAGTTGTCTGCTGGAAGTCAAGTCCGGAGTAATCGACACCATAGAAAACCTTGTGTGCTGTCATGCAAAGGTGGTATCGTGAGTTTTTTGAGATATTTTACAGTTAATCTTCACAAATTTATATCACGCGCTAGTTGTCTTTGGTATGCATTAATAAAGAAAAATATCACTAAACTGTGGGAGTGAGATCTTGGTAAAGTATGTAAGGCATGGAATGTTTTTCTTTGTTTTCATTGCATTGTGTGATGCGGGTGATGGAAGTCCAGAATTTTATCGTAGTACGTCGACAGATATTAACACATACATTTGTTTTTCAGCTGTCCCGAGCAGGTATCCTGAGCGGCTGCCCAAACTGCTGCTGCGCTTAGCAACTGCCCGTGCTTCTGCGCTGAGCGGCCGCCCAAGCCGCTGTCCCGAGCAGTTGTCTGCTGGAAGTCAAGTCCGGAGTAATCGACACCAAAGAAAACCTTGTGTGCTGTCATGCAAAGGTGGTATCGTGAGTTTTTTGAGATATTTTACAGTTAATCTTCACAAATTTATATCACGCGCTAGTTGTCTTTGTAATGCATTAATAAATAAAAATATCACTAAACTGTGCGAGTGAGATCTTGGTAAAGTATGTAAGGCATGGAATGTTTTTCTTTGTTTTCATTGCATTGTGTGGTGCGGGTGATTGAAGTCCAGAATTTTATCGTAGTACGTCGACAGATATTAACACATACATTTGTTTTTCAGCTGTCCCGAGCAGGTATCCTGAGCGGCTGCCCAAACTGCTGCTGCGCTTAGCAACTGCCCGTGCTTCTGCGCTGAGCGGCCGCCCAAGCCGCTGTCCCGAGCAGTTGTCTGCTGGAAGTCAAGTCCGGAGTAATCGACACCAAAGAAAACCTTGTGTGCTGTCATGCAAAGGTGGTATCGTGAGTTTTTTGAGATATTTTACAGTTAATCTTCACAAATTTATATCACGCGCTAGTTGTCTTTGGTATGCATTAATAAAGAAAAATATCACTAAACTGTGCGAGTGAGATCTTGGTAAAGTATATAAGGCATGGAATGTTTTTCTTTGTTTTCATTGCATTGTGTGATGCGGGTGATGGAAGTCCAGAATTTTATCGTAGTACGTCGACAGATATTAACACATTCATTTGTTTTTCAGCTGTCCCGAGCAGGTATCCTGAGCGGCTGCCCAAACTGCTGCGCTGGGCTGCTGTGCTGAGCAACTGCCCGTGCTTCTGCGCTGAGCGGCCGCCCAAGCCGCTGTCCCGAGCAGTTGTCTGCTGGAAGTCAAGTCCGGAGTAATCGACACCATAGAAAACCTTGTGTGCTGTCATGCAAAGGTGGTATCGTGAGTTTTTTGAGATATTTGACAGTTAATCTTCACAAATTTACATCACGCGCTAGTTGTCTTTGGTATGCATTAATAAATAAAAATATCACTAAACTGTGCGAGTGAGATCTTGGTAAAGTATGTAAGGCATGGAATGTTTTTTTTGTTTTCATTGCATTGCATTGTGTGGTGCGGGTGATGCAAGTCCAGAATTTTATCGTAGTACGTCGACAGATATTAACACATTCATTTGTTTTTCAGCTGTCCCGAGCAGGTATCCTGAGCGGCTGCCCAAACTGCTGCTGCGCTTAGCAACTGCCCGTGCTTCTGCGCTGAGCGGCCGCCCAAGCCGCTGTCCCGAGCAGTTGTCTGCTGGAAGTCAAGTCCGGAGTAATCGACACCAAAGAAAACCTTGTGTGCTGTCATGCAAAGGTGGTATCGTGAGTTTTTTGAGATATTTTACAGTTAATCTTCACAAATTTATATCACGCGCTAGTTGTCTTTGTAATGCATTAATAAATAAAAATATCACTAAACTGTGCGAGTGAGATCTTGGTAAAGTATGTAAGGCATGGAATGTTTTTCTTTGTTTTCATTGCATTGTGTGGTGCGGGTGATGGAAGTCCAGAATTTTATCGTAGTACGTCGACAGATATTAACACATACATTTGTTTTTAAGCTGTCCCGAGCAGGTATCCTGAGCGGCTGCCCAAACTGCTGCTGCGCTTAGCAACTGCCCGTGCTTCTGCGCTGAGCGGCCGCCCAAGCCGCTGTCCCGAGCAGTTATCTGCTGGAAGTCAAGTCCGGAGTAATCGACACCAAAGAAAACCTTGTGTGCTGTCATGCAAAGGTGGTATCGTGAGTTTTTTGAGATATTTTACAGTTAATCTTCACAAATTTATATCACGCGCTAGTTGTCTTTGGTATGCATTAATAAAGAAAAATATCACTAAACTGTGCGAGTGAGATCTTGGTAAAGTATATAAGGCATGGAATGTTTTTCTTTGTTTTCATTGCATTGTGTGATGCGGGTGATGGAAGTCCAGAATTTTATCGTAGTACGTCGACAGATATTAACACATTCATTTGTTTTTCAGCTGTCCCGAGCAGGTATCCTGAGCGGCTGCCCAAACTACTGCGCTGGGCTGCTGTGCTGAGCAACTGCCCGTGCTTCTGCGCTGAGCGGCCGCCCAAGCCGCTGTCCCGAGCAGTTGTCTGCTGGAAGTCAAGTCCGGAGTAATCGACACCAAAGAAAACCTTGTGTGCTGTCATGCCAAGGTGGTATCGTGAGTTTTTTGAAATATTTGACAGTTAATCTTCACAAATTTACATCACGCGCTAGTTGTCTTTGGTATGCATTAATAAATAAAAATATCACTAAACTGTGCGAGTGAGATCTTGGTAAAGTATGTAAGGCATGGAATGTTTTTCTTTGTTTTCATTGCATTGTGTGGTGCGGGTGATGCAAGTCCAGAATTTTATCGTAGTACGTCGACAGATATTAACACATACATTTGTTTTTCAGCTGTCCTGAGCAGGTATCCTGAGCGGCTGCCTAAACTGCTGCGCTGGGCTGCTGCGCTGAGCAACTGCCCGTGCTCCTGCGCTGAGCGGCCGCCCAAGCCGCTGTCCCGAGCAGTTGTCTGCTGGAAGTCAAGTCTGGAGTAATCGACACCAAAGAAAACTTTGTGTGCTGTCATGCAAAGGTGGTATCCGTGAGTTTTTTGAGATATTCGACAGTTAATCTTCACAAATTTATATCACGCGCTAGTTGTCTTTGGTATGCATTAATAAATAAAAATATCACTAAACTGTGGGAGTGAGATCTTGGTAAAGTATGTAAGGCATGGAATGTTTTTCTTTGTTTTCATTGCATTGTGTGATGCGGGTGATGGAAGTCCAGAATTTTATCGTAGTACGTCGACAGATATTAACACATACATTTGTTTTTCAGCTGTCCCGAGCAGGTATCCTGAGCGGCTGCCCAAACTGCTGCTGCGCTTAGCAACTGCCCGTGCTTCTGCGCTGAGCGGCCGCCCAAGCTGCTGTCCCGAGCAGTTGTCTGCTGGAAGTCAAGTCCGGAGTAATCGACACCAAAGAAAACCTTGTGTGCTGTCATGCAAAGGTGGTATCGTGAGTTTTTTGAGATATTTTACAGTTAATCTTCACAAATTTATATCACGCGCTAGTTGTCTTTGGTATGCATTAATAAATAAAAATATCACTAAACTGTGCGAGTGAGATCTTGGTAAAGTATGTAAGGCATGGAATGTTTTTTTTGTTTTCATTGCATTGTGTGGTGCGGGTGATGCAAGTCCAGAATTTTATTGTAGTACGTCGACAGATATTAACACATTCATTTGTTTTTCAGCTGTCCCGAGCAGGTATCCTGAGCGGCTGCCCAAACTGCTGCGCTGGGCTGCTGCGCTAAGCAACTGCCCGTGCTTCTGCGCTGAGCGGCCGCCCAAGCCGCTGTCCCGAGCAGTTGTCTGCTGGAAGTCAAGTCCGGAGTAATCGACACCAAAGAAAACCTTGTGTGCTGTCATGCAAAGGTGGTATCGTGAGTTTTTTGAGATATTCGACAGTTAATCTTCACAAATTTATATCACGCGCTAGTTGTCTTTGTAATGCATTAATAAATAAAAATATCACTAAACTGTGCGAGTGAGATCTTGGTAAAGTATGTAAGGCATGGAATGTTTTTCTTTGTTTTCATTGCATTGTGTGGTGCGGGTGATTGAAGTCCAGAATTTTATCGTAGTACGTCGACAGATATTAACACATACATTTGTTTTTCAGCTGTCCCGAGCAGGTATCCTGAGCGGCTGCCCAAACTGCTGCTGCGCTTAGCAACTGCCCGTGCTTCTGCGCTGAGCGGCCGCCCAAGCCGCTGTCCCGAGCAGTTGTCTGCTGGAAGTCAAGTCCGGAGTAATCGACACCAAAGAAAACCTTGTGTGCTGTCATGCAAAGGTGGTATCGTGAGTTTTTTGAGATATTTTACAGTTAATCTTCACAAATTTATATCACGCGCTAGTTGTCTTTGGTATGCATTAATAAAGAAAAATATCACTAAACTGTGCGAGTGAGATCTTGGTAAAGTATATAAGGCATGGAATGTTTTTCTTTGTTTTCATTGCATTGTGTGATGCGGGTGATGGAAGTCCAGAATTTTATCGTAGTACGTCGACAGATATTAACACATTCATTTGTTTTTCAGCTGTCCCGAGCAGGTATCCTGAGCGGCTGCCCAAACTGCTGCGCTGGGCTGCTGTGCTGAGCAACTGCCCGTGCTTCTGCGCTGAGCGGCCGCCCAAGCCGCTGTCCCGAGCAGTTGTCTGCTGGAAGTCAAGTCCGGAGTAATCGACACCATAGAAAACCTTGTGTGCTGTCATGCAAAGGTGGTATCGTGAGTTTTTTGAGATATTTGACAGTTAATCTTCACAAATTTACATCACGCGCTAGTTGTCTTTGGTATGCATTAATAAAGAAAAATATCACTAAACTGTGCGAGTGAGATCTTGGTAAAGTATGTAAGGCATGGAATGTTTTTTTTGTTTTCATTGCATTGCATTGTGTGGTGCGGGTGATGCAAGTCCAGAATTTTATCGTAGTACGTCGACAGATATTAACACATTCATTTGTTTTTCAGCTGTCCCGAGCAGGTATCCTGAGCGGCTGCCCAAACTGCTGCTGCGCTTAGCAACTGCCCGTGCTTCTGCGCTGAGCGGCCGCCCAAGCCGCTGTCCCGAGCAGTTGTCTGCTGGAAGTCAAGTCCGGAGTAATCGACACCAAAGAAAACCTTGTGTGCTGTCATGCAAAGGTGGTATCGTGAGTTTTTTGAGATATTTTACAGTTAATCTTCACAAATTTATATCACGCGCTAGTTGTCTTTGTAATGCATTAATAAATAAAAATATCACTAAACTGTGCGAGTGAGATCTTGGTAAAGTATGTAAGGCATGGAATGTTTTTCTTTGTTTTCATTGCATTGTGTGGTGCGGGTGATGGAAGTCCAGAATTTTATCGTAGTACGTCGACAGATATTAACACATACATTTGTTTTTAAGCTGTCCCGAGCAGGTATCCTGAGCGGCTGCCCAAACTGCTGCTGCGCTTAGCAACTGCCCGTGCTTCTGCGCTGAGCGGCCGCCCAAGCCGCTGTCCCGAGCAGTTATCTGCTGGAAGTCAAGTCCGGAGTAATCGACACCAAAGAAAACCTTGTGTGCTGTCATGCAAAGGTGGTATCGTGAGTTTTTTGAGATATTTTACAGTTAATCTTCACAAATTTATATCACGCGCTAGTTGTCTTTGGTATGCATTAATAAAGAAAAATATCACTAAACTGTGCGAGTGAGATCTTGGTAAAGTATATAAGGCATGGAATGTTTTTCTTTGTTTTCATTGCATTGTGTGATGCGGGTGATGGAAGTCCAGAATTTTATCGTAGTACGTCGACAGATATTAACACATTCATTTGTTTTTCAGCTGTCCCGAGCAGGTATCCTGAGCGGCTGCCCAAACTACTGCGCTGGGCTGCTGTGCTGAGCAACTGCCCGTGCTTCTGCGCTGAGCGGCCGCCCAAGCCGCTGTCCCGAGCAGTTGTCTGCTGGAAGTCAAGTCCGGAGTAATCGACACCAAAGAAAACCTTGTGTGCTGTCATGCCAAGGTGGTATCGTGAGTTTTTTGAAATATTTGACAGTTAATCTTCACAAATTTACATCACGCGCTAGTTGTCTTTGGTATGCATTAATAAATAAAAATATCACTAAACTGTGCGAGTGAGATCTTGGTAAAGTATGTAAGGCATGGAATGTTTTTCTTTGTTTTCATTGCATTGTGTGGTGCGGGTGATGCAAGTCCAGAATTTTATCGTAGTACGTCGACAGATATTAACACATACATTTGTTTTTCAGCTGTCCTGAGCAGGTATCCTGAGCGGCTGCCTAAACTGCTGCGCTGGGCTGCTGCGCTGAGCAACTGCCCGTGCTCCTGCGCTGAGCGGCCGCCCAAGCCGCTGTCCCGAGCAGTTGTCTGCTGGAAGTCAAGTCTGGAGTAATCGACACCAAAGAAAACTTTGTGTGCTGTCATGCAAAGGTGGTATCCGTGAGTTTTTTGAGATATTCGACAGTTAATCTTCACAAATTTATATCACGCGCTAGTTGTCTTTGGTATGCATTAATAAATAAAAATATCACTAAACTGTGGGAGTGAGATCTTGGTAAAGTATGTAAGGCATGGAATGTTTTTCTTTGTTTTCATTGCATTGTGTGATGCGGGTGATGGAAGTCCAGAATTTTATCGTAGTACGTCGACAGATATTAACACATACATTTGTTTTTCAGCTGTCCCGAGCAGGTATCCTGAGCGGCTGCCCAAACTGCTGCTGCGCTTAGCAACTGCCCGTGCTTCTGCGCTGAGCGGCCGCCCAAGCTGCTGTCCCGAGCAGTTGTCTGCTGGAAGTCAAGTCCGGAGTAATCGACACCAAAGAAAACCTTGTGTGCTGTCATGCAAAGGTGGTATCGTGAGTTTTTTGAGATATTTTACAGTTAATCTTCACAAATTTATATCACGCGCTAGTTGTCTTTGGTATGCATTAATAAAGAAAAATATCACTAAACTGTGCGAGTGAGATCTTGGTAAAGTATGTAAGGCATGGAATGTTTTTTTTGTTTTCATTGCATTGTGTGGTGCGGGTGATGCAAGTCCAGAATTTTATTGTAGTACGTCGACAGATATTAACACATTCATTTGTTTTTCAGCTGTCCCGAGCAGGTATCCTGAGCGGCTGCCCAAACTGCTGCGCTGGGCTGCTGCGCTAAGCAACTGCCCGTGCTTCTGCGCTGAGCGGCCGCCCAAGCCGCTGTCCCGAGCAGTTGTCTGCTGGAAGTCAAGTCCGGAGTAATCGACACCAAAGAAAACCTTGTGTGCTGTCATGCAAAGGTGGTATCGTGAGTTTTTTGAGATATTCGACAGTTAATCTTCACAAATTTATATCACGCGCTAGTTGTCTTTGGTATGCATTAATAAATAAAAATATCACTAAACTGTGCGAGTGAGATCTTGATAAAGTATGTAAGGCATGGAATGTTTTTCTTTGTTTTCATTGCATTGTGTGATGCGGGTGATGGAAGTCCAGAATTTTATCGTAGTACGTCGACAGATATTAACACATACATTTGTTTTTCAGCTGTCCCGAGCAGGTATCCTGAGCGGCTGCCTAAACTGCTGCGCTGGGCTGCTGTGCTGAGCAACTGCCCGTGCTTCTGCGCTGAGCGGCCGCCCAAGCCGCTGTCCCGAGCAGTTGTCTGCTGGAATTCAAGTCCGGAGTAATCGACACCAAAGAAAACCTTGTGTGCTGTCATGCAAAGGTGGTATCCGTGAGTTTATTGAGATATTTTACAGTTAATCTTCACAAATTTATATCACGCGCTAGTTGTCTTATGTATGCATTAATAAAGAAAAATATCACTAAACTGTGCGAGTGAGATCTTGGTAAAGTATGTAAGGCATGGAATGTTTTTTTTGTTTTCATTGCATTGTGTGGTGCGGGTGATGCAAGTCCAGAATTTTATCGTAGTACGTCGACAGATATTAACACATTCATTTGTTTTTCAGCTGTCCCGAGCAGGTATCCTGAGCGGCTGCCCAAACTGCTGCGCTGGGCTGCTGTGCTGAGCAACTGCCCGTGCTTCTGCGCTGAGCGGCCGCCCAAGCCGCTGTCCCGAGCAGTTGTCTGCTGGAAGTCAAGTCCGGAGTAATCGACACCAAAGAAAACCTTGTGTGCTGTCATGCCAAGGTGGTATCGTGAGTTTTTTGAGATATTCGACAGTTAATCTTTACAAATTTACATCACGCGCTAGTTGTCTTTGGTATGCATTAATAAATAAAAATATCACTAAACTGTGCGAGTGAGATCTTGGTAAAGTATGTAAGGCATGGAATGTTTTTCTTTGTTTTCATTGCATTGTGTGGTGCGGGTGATGGAAGTCCAGAATTTTATCGTAGTACGTAGACAGATATTAACACATTCATTTGTTTTCAGCTGTCTCGAGCAGGTATCTTGAGCGACTGCCCAAACTGCTGCTGCGCTGAGCAACTACCCGTGCTCCTGCGCTGAGCGGCCGCCCAAGCCGCTGTCCCGAGCAGTTGTCTGCTGGAAGTCAAGTCCGGAGTAATCGACACCAAAGAAAACCTTGTGTGCTGTCATGCAAAGGTGGTATCGTGAGTTTTTTGAGATATTTTACAGTTAATCTTCACAAATTTATATCACGCGCTAGTTGTCTTTGGTATGCATTTATAAATAAAAGTATCACTAAACTGTGCGAGTGAGATCTTGGTAAAGTATGTAAGGCATGGAATGTTTTTTTTGTTTTCATTGCATTGTGTGGTGCGGGTGATGCAAGTCCAGAATTTTATCGTAGTACGTCGACAGATATTAACACATACATTTGTTTTTCAGCTGTCCCGAGCAGGTATCCTGAGCGGCTGCCCAAACTGCTGCTGCGCTTAGCAACTGCCCGTGCTTCTGCGCTGAGCGGCCGCCCAAGCCGCTGTCCCGAGCAGTTGTCTGCTGGAAGTCAAGTCCGGAGTAATCGACACCATAGAAAACCTTGTGTGCTGTCATGCAAAGGTGGTATCGTGAGTTTTTTGAGATATTTTACAGTTAATCTTCACAAATTTATATCACGCGCTAGTTGTCTTTGGTATGCATTAATAAAGAAAAATATCACTAAACTGTGCGAGTGAGATCTTGGTAAAGTATGTAAGGCATGGAATGTTTTTTTTGTTTTCATTGCATTGCATTGTGTGGTGCGGGTGATGCAAGTCCAGAATTTTATCGTAGTACGTCGACAGATATTAACACATTCATTTGTTTTTCAGCTGTCCCGAGCAGGTATCCTGAGCGGCTGCCCAAACTGCTGCTGCGCTTAGCAACTGCCCGTGCTTCTGCGCTGAGCGGCCGCCCAAGCCGCTGTCCCGAGCAGTTGTCTGCTGGAAGTCAAGTCCGGAGTAATCGACACCAAAGAAAACCTTGTGTGCTGTCATGCAAAGGTGGTATCGTGAGTTTTTTGAGATATTTTACAGTTAATCTTCACAAATTTATATCACGCGCTAGTTGTCTTTGTAATGCATTAATAAATAAAAATATCACTAAACTGTGCGAGTGAGATCTTGGTAAAGTATGTAAGGCATGGAATGTTTTTTTTGTTTTCATTGCATTGCATTGTGTGGTGCGGGTGATGGAATTCCAGAATTTTATCGTAGTACGTCGACAGATATTAACACATACATTTGTTTTTCAGCTGTCCCGAGCAGGTATCCTGAGCGGCTGCCCAAACTGCTGCTGCGCTTAGCAACTGCCCGTGCTTCTGCGCTGAGCGGCCGCCCAAGCCGCTGTCCCGAGCAGTTGTCTGCTGGAAGTCAAGTCCGGAGTAATCGACACCAAAGAAAACCTTGTGTGCTGTCATGCAAAGGTGGTATCGTGAGTTTTTTGAGATATTTTACAGTTAATCTTCACAAATTTATATCACGCGCTAGTTGTCTTTGGTATGCATTAATAAATAAAAATATCACTAAACTGTGCGAGTGAGATCTTGGTAAAGTATATAAGGCATGGAATGTTTTTCTTTGTTTTCATTGCATTGTGTGATGCGGGTGATGGAAGTCCAGAATTTTATCGTAGTACGTCGACAGATATTAACACATTCATTTGTTTTTCAGCTGTCCCGAGCAGGTATCCTGAGCGGCTGCCCAAACTGCTGCGCTGGGCTGCTGTGCTGAGCAACTGCCCGTGCTTCTGCGCTGAGCGGCCGCCCAAGCCGCTGTCCCGAGCAGTTGTCTGCTGGAAGTCAAGTCCGGAGTAATCGACACCATAGAAAACCTTGTGTGCTGTCATGCAAAGGTGGTATCGTGAGTTTTTTGAGATATTTTACAGTTAATCTTCACAAATTTATATCACGCGCTAGTTGTCTTTGGTATGCATTAATAAAAAAAATATCACTAAACTGTGCGAGTGAGATCTTGGTAAAGTATGTAAGGCATGGAATGTTTTTTTTGTTTTCATTGCATTGCATTGTGTGGTGCGGGTGATGCAAGTCCAGAATTTTATCGTAGTACGTCGACAGATATTAACACATTCATTTGTTTTTCAGCTGTCCCGAGCAGGTATCCTGAGCGGCTGCCCATACTGCTGCTGCGCTTAGCAACTGCCCGTGCTTCTGCGCTGAGCGGCCGCCCAAGCCGCTGTCCCGAGCAGTTGTCTGCTGGAAGTCAAGTCCGGAGTAATCGACACCAAAGAAAACCTTGTGTGCTGTCATGCAAAGGTGGTATCGTGAGTTTTTTGAGATATTTTACAGTTAATCTTCACAAATTTATATCACGCGCTAGTTGTCTTTGTAATGCATTAATAAATAAAAATATCACTAAACTGTGCGAGTGAGATCTTGGTAAAGTATGTAAGGCATGGAATGTTTTTCTTTGTTTTCATTGCATTGTGTGGTGCGGGTGATGGAAGTCCAGAATTTTATCGTAGTACGTCGACAGATATTAACACATACATTTGTTTTTAAGCTGTCCCGAGCAGGTATCCTGAGCGGCTGCCCAAACTGCTGCTGCGCTTAGCAACTGCCCGTGCTTCTGCGCTGAGCGGCCGCCCAAGCCGCTGTCCCGAGCAGTTATCTGCTGGAAGTCAAGTCCGGAGTAATCGACACCAAAGAAAACCTTGTGTGCTGTCATGCAAAGGTGGTATCGTGAGTTTTTTGAGATATTTTACAGTTAATCTTCACAAATTTATATCACGCGCTAGTTGTCTTTGGTATGCATTAATAAAGAAAAATATCACTAAACTGTGCGAGTGAGATCTTGGTAAAGTATATAAGGCATGGAATGTTTTTCTTTGTTTTCATTGCATTGTGTGATGCGGGTGATGGAAGTCCAGAATTTTATCGTAGTACGTCGACAGATATTAACACATTCATTTGTTTTTCAGCTGTCCCGAGCAGGTATCCTGAGCGGCTGCCCAAACTACTGCGCTGGGCTGCTGTGCTGAGCAACTGCCCGTGCTTCTGCGCTGAGCGGCCGCCCAAGCCGCTGTCCCGAGCAGTTGTCTGCTGGAAGTCAAGTCCGGAGTAATCGACACCAAAGAAAACCTTGTGTGCTGTCATGCCAAGGTGGTATCGTGAGTTTTTTGAAATATTTGACAGTTAATCTTCACAAATTTACATCACGCGCTAGTTGTCTTTGGTATGCATTAATAAATAAAAATATCACTAAACTGTGCGAGTGAGATCTTGGTAAAGTATGTAAGGCATGGAATGTTTTTCTTTGTTTTCATTGCATTGTGTGGTGCGGGTGATGCAAGTCCAGAATTTTATTGTAGTACGTCGACAGATATTAACACATACATTTGTTTTTCAGCTGTCCCGAGCAGGTATCCTGAGCGGCTGCCCAAACTGCTGCTGCGCTTAGCAACTGCCCGTGCTTCTGCGCTGAGCGGCCGCCCAAGCCGCTGTCCCGAGCAGTTGTCTGCTGGAAGTCAAGTCCGGAGTAATCGACACCAAAGAAAACCTTGTGTGCTGTCATGCAAAGGTGGTATCGTGAATTTTTTGAGATATTTTACAGTTAATCTTCACAAATTTATATCACGCGCTAGTTGTCTTTGGTATGCATTAATAAAGAAAAATATCACTAAACTGTGCGAGTGAGATCTTGGTAAAGTATGTAAGGCATGGAATGTTTTTTTTGTTTTCATTGCATTGTGTGGTGCGGGTGATGCAAGTCCAGAATTTTATTGTAGTACGTCGACAGATATTAACACATTCATTTGTTTTTCAGCTGTCCCGAGCAGGTATCCTGAGCGGCTGCCCAAACTGCTGCGCTGGGCTGCTGCGCTAAGCAACTGCCCGTGCTTCTGCGCTGAGCGGCCGCCCAAGCCGCTGTCCCGAGCAGTTGTCTGCTGGAAGTCAAGTCCGGAGTAATCGACACCAAAGAAAACCTTGTGTGCTGTCATGCAAAGGTGGTATCGTGAGTTTTTTGAGATATTCGACAGTTAATCTTCACAAATTTATATCACGCGCTAGTTGTCTTTGGTATGCATTAATAAATAAAAATATCACTAAACTGTGCGAGTGAGATCTTGGTAAAGTATGTAAGGCATGGAATGTTTTTCTTTGTTTTCATTGCATTGTGTGATGCGGGTGATGGAAGTCCAGAATTTTATCGTAGTACGTCGACAGATATTAACACATACATTTGTTTTTCAGCTGTCCCGAGCAGGTATCCTGAGAGGCTGCCTAAACTGCTGCGCTGGGCTGCTGTGCTGAGCAACTGCCCGTGCTTCTGCGCTGAGCGGCCGCCCAAGCCGCTGTCCCGAGCAGTTGTCTGCTGGAAGTCAAGTCCGGAGTAATCGACACCAAAGAAAACCTTGTGTGCTGTCATGCAAAGGTGGTATCCGTGAGTTTATTGAGATATTTTACAGTTAATCTTCACAAATTTATATCACGCGCTAGTTGTCTTATGTATGCATTAATAAAGAAAAATATCACTAAACTGTGCGAGTGAGATCTTGGTAAAGTATGTAAGGCATGGAATGTTTTTTTTGTTTTCATTGCATTGTGTGGTGCGGGTGATGCAAGTCCAGAATTTTATCGTAGTACGTCGACAGATATTAACACATTCATTTGTTTTTCAGCTGTCCCGAGCAGGTATCCTGAGCGGCTGCCCAAACTGCTGCGCTGGGCTGCTGTGCTGAGCAACTGCCCGTGCTTCTGCGCTGAGCGGCCGCCCAAGCCGCTGTCCCGAGCAGTTGTCTGCTGGAAGTCAAGTCCGGAGTAATCGACACCAAAGAAAACCTTGTGTGCTGTCATGCAAAGGTGGTATCCGTGAGTTTTTTGAGATATTCGACAGTTAATCTTCACAAATTTATATCACGCGCTAGTTGTCTTTGGTATGCATTAATAAATAAAAATATCACTAAACTGTGGGAGTGAGATCTTGGTAAAGTATGTAAGGCATGGAATGTTTTTCTTTGTTTTCATTGCATTGTGTGATGCGGGTGATGGAAGTCCAGAATTTTATCGTAGTACGTCGACAGATATTAACACATACATTTGTTTTTCAGCTGTCCCGAGCAGGTATCCTGAGCGGCTGCCCAAACTGCTGCTGCGCTTAGCAACTGCCCGTGCTTCTGCGCTGAGCGGCCGCCCAAGCCGCTGTCCCGAGCAGTTGTCTGCTGGAAGTCAAGTCCGGAGTAATCGACACCATAGAAAACCTTGTGTGCTGTCATGCAAAGGTGGTATCGTGAGTTTTTTGAGATATTTTACAGTTAATCTTCACAAATTTATATCACGCGCTAGTTGTCTTTGGTATGCATTAATAAAGAAAAATATCACTAAACTGTGCGAGTGAGATCTTGGTAAAGTATGTAAGGCATGGAATGTTTTTTTTGTATTTCATTGCATTGCATTGTGTGGTGCGGGTGATGCAAGTCCAGAATTTTATCGTAGTACGTCGACAGATATTAACACATTCATTTGTTTTTCAGCTGTCCCGAGCAGGTATCCTGAGCGGCTGCCCAAACTGCTGCTGCGCTTAGCAACTGCCCGTGCTTCTGCGCTGAGCGGCCGCCCAAGCCGCTGTCCCGAGCAGTTGTCTGCTGGAAGTCAAGTCCGGAGTAATCGACACCAAAGAAAACCTTGTGTGCTGTCATGCAAAGGTGGTATCGTGAGTTTTTTGAGATATTTTACAGTTAATCTTCACAAATTTATATCACGCGCTAGTTGTCTTTGTAATGCATTAATAAATAAAAATATCACTAAACTGTGCGAGTGAGATCTTGGTAAAGTATGTAAGGCATGGAATGTTTTTCTTTGTTTTCATTGCATTGTGTGGTGCGGGTGATGGAAGTCCAGAATTTTATCGTAGTACGTCGACAGATATTAACACATACATTTGTTTTTCAGCTGTCCCGAGCAGGTATCCTGAGCGGCTGCCCTAACTGCTGCTGCGCTTAGCAACTGCCCGTGCTTCTGCGCTGAGCGGCCGCCCAAGCCGCTGTCCCGAGCAGTTGTCTGCTGGAAGTCAAGTCCGGAGTAATCGACACCAAAGAAAACCTTGTGTGCTGTCATGCAAAGGTGGTATCGTGAGTTTTTTGAGATATTTTACAGTTAATCTTCACAAATTTATATCACGCGCTAGTTGTCTTTGGTATGCATTAATAAAGAAAAATATCACTAAACTGTGCGAGTGAGATCTTGGTAAAGTATATAAGGCATGGAATGTTTTTCTTTGTTTTCATTGCATTGTGTGATGCGGGTGATGGAAGTCCAGAATTTTATCGTAGTACGTCGACAGATATTAACACATTCATTTGTTTTTCAGCTGTCCCGAGCAGGTATCCTGAGCGGCTGCCCAAACTGCTGCGCTGGGCTGCTGTGCTGAGCAACTGCCCGTGCTTCTGCGCTGAGCGGCCGCCCAAGCCGCTGTCCCGAGCAGTTGTCTGCTGGAAGTCAAGTCCGGAGTAATCGACACCATAGAAAACCTTGTGTGCTGTCATGCAAAGGTGGTATCGTGAGTTTTTTGAGATATTTTACAGTTAATCTTCACAAATTTATATCACGCGCTAGTTGTCTTTGGTATGCATTAATAAAAAAAATATCACTAAACTGTGCGAGTGAGATCTTGGTAAAGTATGTAAGGCATGGAATGTTTTTTTTGTTTTCATTGCATTGCATTGTGTGGTGCGGGTGATGCAAGTCCAGAATTTTATCGTAGTACGTCGACAGATATTAACACATTCATTTGTTTTTCAGCTGTCCCGAGCAGGTATCCTGAGCGGCTGCCCAAACTGCTGCTGCGCTTAGCAACTGCCCGTGCTTCTGCGCTGAGCGGCCGCCCAAGCCGCTGTCCCGAGCAGTTGTCTGCTGGAAGTCAAGTCCGGAGTAATCGACACCAAAGAAAACCTTGTGTGCTGTCATGCAAAGGTGGTATCGTGAGTTTTTTGAGATATTTTACAGTTAATCTTCACAAATTTATATCACGCGCTAGTTGTCTTTGGTATGCATTAATAAAGAAAAATATCACTAAACTGTGCGAGTGAGATCTTGGTAAAGTATGTAAGGCATGGAATGTTTTTTTTGTTTTCATTGCATTGCATTGTGTGGTGCGGGTGATGCAAGTCCAGAATTTTATCGTAGTACGTCGACAGATATTAACACATTCATTTGTTTTTCAGCTGTCCCGAGCAGGTATCCTGAGCGGCTGCCCAAACTGCTGCTGCGCTTAGCAACTGCCCGTGCTTCTGCGCTGAGCGGCCGCCCAAGCCGCTGTCCCGAGCAGTTGTCTGCTGGAAGTCAAGTCCGGAGTAATCGACACCAAAGAAAACCTTGTGTGCTGTCATGCAAAGGTGGTATCGTGAGTTTTTTGAGATATTTTACAGTTAATCTTCACAAATTTATATCACGCGCTAGTTGTCTTTGTAATGCATTAATAAATAAAAATATCACTAAACTGTGCGAGTGAGATCTTGGTAAAGTATGTAAGGCATGGAATGTTTTTCTTTGTTTTCATTGCATTGTGTGGTGCGGGTGATGGAAGTCCAGAATTTTATCGTAGTACGTCGACAGATATTAACACATACATTTGTTTTTCAGCTGTCCCGAGCAGGTATCCTGAGCGGCTGCCCTAACTGCTGCTGCGCTTAGCAACTGCCCGTGCTTCTGCGCTGAGCGGCCGCCCAAGCCGCTGTCCCGAGCAGTTGTCTGCTGGAAGTCAAGTCCGGAGTAATCGACACCAAAGAAAACCTTGTGTGCTGTCATGCAAAGGTGGTATCGTGAGTTTTTTGAGATATTTTACAGTTAATCTTCACAAATTTATATCACGCGCTAGTTGTCTTTGGTATGCATTAATAAAGAAAAATATCACTAAACTGTGCGAGTGAGATCTTGGTAAAGTATATAAGGCATGGAATGTTTTTCTTTGTTTTCATTGCATTGTGTGATGCGGGTGATGGAAGTCCAGAATTTTATCGTAGTACGTCGACAGATATTAACACATTCATTTGTTTTTCAGCTGTCCCGAGCAGGTATCCTGAGCGGCTGCCCAAACTGCTGCGCTGGGCTGCTGTGCTGAGCAACTGCCCGTGCTTCTGCGCTGAGCGGCCGCCCAAGCCGCTGTCCCGAGCAGTTGTCTGCTGGAAGTCAAGTCCGGAGTAATCGACACCATAGAAAACCTTGTGTGCTGTCATGCAAAGGTGGTATCGTGAGTTTTTTGAGATATTTTACAGTTAATCTTCACAAATTTATATCACGCGCTAGTTGTCTTTGGTATGCATTAATAAAAAAAATATCACTAAACTGTGCGAGTGAGATCTTGGTAAAGTATGTAAGGCATGGAATGTTTTTTTTGTTTTCATTGCATTGCATTGTGTGGTGCGGGTGATGCAAGTCCAGAATTTTATCGTAGTACGTCGACAGATATTAACACATTCATTTGTTTTTCAGCTGTCCCGAGCAGGTATCCTGAGCGGCTGCCCAAACTGCTGCTGCGCTTAGCAACTGCCCGTGCTTCTGCGCTGAGCGGCCGCCCAAGCCGCTGTCCCGAGCAGTTGTCTGCTGGAAGTCAAGTCCGGAGTAATCGACACCAAAGAAAACCTTGTGTGCTGTCATGCAAAGGTGGTATCGTGAGTTTTTTGAGATATTTTACAGTTAATCTTCACAAATTTATATCACGCGCTAGTTGTCTTTGTAATGCATTAATAAATAAAAATATCACTAAACTGTGCGAGTGAGATCTTGGTAAAGTATGTAAGGCATGGAATGTTTTTCTTTGTTTTCATTGCATTGTGTGGTGCGGGTGATGGAAGTCCAGAATTTTATCGTAGTACGTCGACAGATATTAACACATACATTTGTTTTTAAGCTGTCCCAAGCAGGTATCCTGAGCGGCTGCCCAAACTGCTGCTGCGCTTAGCAACTGCCCGTGCTTCTGCGCTGAGCGGCCGCCCAAGCCGCTGTCCCGAGCAGTTATCTGCTGGAAGTCAAGTCCGGAGTAATCGACACCAAAGAAAACCTTGTGTGCTGTCATGCAAAGGTGGTATCGTGAGTTTTTTGAGATATTTTACAGTTAATCTTCACAAATTTATATCACGCGCTAGTTGTCTTTGGTATGCATTAATAAAGAAAAATATCACTAAACTGTGCGAGTGAGATCTTGGTAAAGTATATAAGGCATGGAATGTTTTTCTTTGTTTTCATTGCATTGTGTGATGCGGGTGATGGAAGTCCAGAATTTTATCGTAGTACGTCGACAGATATTAACACATTCATTTGTTTTTCAGCTGTCCCGAGCAGGTATCCTGAGCGGCTGCCCAAACTACTGCGCTGGGCTGCTGTGCTGAGCAACTGCCCGTGCTTCTGCGCTGAGCGGCCGCCCAAGCCGCTGTCCCGAGCAGTTGTCTGCTGGAAGTCAAGTCCGGAGTAATCGACACCAAAGAAAACCTTGTGTGCTGTCATGCCAAGGTGGTATCGTGAGTTTTTTGAAATATTTGACAGTTAATCTTCACAAATTTACATCACGCGCTAGTTGTCTTTGGTATGCATTAATAAATAAAAATATCACTAAACTGTGCGAGTGAGATCTTGGTAAAGTATGTAAGGCATGGAATGTTTTTCTTTGTTTTCATTGCATTGTGTGGTGCGGGTGATGCAAGTCCAGAATTTTATCGTAGTACGTCGACAGATATTAACACATACATTTGTTTTTCAGCTGTCCTGAGCAGGTATCCTGAGCGGCTGCCTAAACTGCTGCGCTGGGCTGCTGCGCTGAGCAACTGCCCGTGCTCCTGCGCTGAGCGGCCGCCCAAGCCGCTGTCCCGAGCAGTTGTCTGCTGGAAGTCAAGTCTGGAGTAATCGACACCAAAGAAAACTTTGTGTGCTGTCATGCAAAGGTGGTATCCGTGAGTTTTTTGAGATATTCGACAGTTAATCTTCACAAATTTATATCACGCGCTAGTTGTCTTTGGTATGCATTAATAAATAAAAATATCACTAAACTGTGGGAGTGAGATCTTGGTAAAGTATGTAAGGCATGGAATGTTTTTCTTTGTTTTCATTGCATTAAGTGATGCGGGTGATGGAAGTCCAGAATTTTATCGTAGTACGTCGACAGATATTAACACATACATTTGTTTTTCAGCTGTCCCGAGCAGGTATCCTGAGCGGCTGCCCAAACTGCTGCTGCGCTTAGCAACTGCCCGTGCTTCTGCGCTGAGCGGCCGCCCAAGCCGCTGTCCCGAGCAGTTGTCTGCTGGAAGTCAAGTCCGGAGTAATCGACACCAAAGAAAACCTTGTGTGCTGTCATGCAAAGGTGGTATCGTGAGTTTTTTGAGATATTTTACAGTTAATCTTCACAAATTTATATCACGCGCTAGTTGTCTTTGGTATGCATTAATAAAGAAAAATATCACTAAACTGTGCGAGTGAGATCTTGGTAAAGTATGTAAGGCATGGAATGTTTTTTTTGTTTTCATTGCATTGTGTGGTGCGGGTGATGCAAGTCCAGAATTTTATTGTAGTACGTCGACAGATATTAACACATTCATTTGTTTTTCAGCTGTCCCGAGCAGGTATCCTGAGCGGCTGCCCAAACTGCTGCGCTGGGCTGCTGCGCTAAGCAACTGCCCGTGCTTCTGCGCTGAGCGGCCGCCCAAGCCGCTGTCCCGAGCAGTTGTCTGCTGGAAGTCAAGTCCGGAGTAATTGACACCAAAGAAAACCTTGTGTGCTGTCATGCAAAGGTGGTATCCGTGAGTTTTTTGAGATATTCGACAGTTAATCTTCACAAATTTATATCACGCGCTAGTTGTCTTTGGTATGCATTAATAAATAAAAATATCACTAAACTGTGCGAGTGAGATCTTGGTAAAGTATGTAAGGCATGGAATGTTTTTCTTTGTTTTCATTGCATTGTGTGATGCGGGTGATGGAAGTCCAGAATTTTATCTTAGTACGTCGACAGATATTAACACATACATTTGTTTTTCAGCTGTCCCGAGCAGGTATCCTGAGCGGCTGCCTAAACTGCTGCGCTGGGCTGCTGTGCTGAGCAACTGCCCGTGCTTCTGCGCTGAGCGGCCGCCCAAGCCGCTGTCCCGAGCAGTTGTCTGCTGGAAGTCAAGTCCGGAGTAATCGACACCAAAGAAAACCTTGTGTGCTGTCATGCAAAGGTGGTATCCGTGAGTTTATTGAGATATTTTACAGTTAATCTTCACAAATTTATATCACGCGCTAGTTGTCTTATGTATGCATTAATAAAGAAAAATATCACTAAACTGTGCGAGTGAGATCTTGGTAAAGTATGTAAGGCATGGAATGTTTTTTTTGTTTTCATTGCATTGTGTGGTGCGGGTGATGCAAGTCCAGAATTTTATCGTAGTACGTCGACAGATATTAACACATTCATTTGTTTTTCAGCTGTCCCGAGCAGGTATCCTAAGCGGCTGCCCAAACTGCTGCGCTGGGCTGCTGTGCTGAGCAACTGCCCGTGCTTCTGCGCTGAGCGGCCGCCCAAGCCGCTGTCCCGAGCAGTTGTCTGCTGGAAGTCAAGTCCGGAGTAATCGACACCAAAGAAAACCTTGTGTGCTGTCATGCCAAGGTGGTATCGTGAGTTTTTTGAGATATTCGACAGTTAATCTTTACAAATTTACATCACGCGCTAGTTGTCTTTGGTATGCATTAATAAATAAAAATATCACTAAACTGTGCGAGTGAGATCTTGGTAAAGTATGTAAGGCATGGAATGTTTTTCTTTGTTTTCATTGCATTGTGTGGTGCGGGTGATGGAAGTCCAGAATTTTATCGTAGTACGTAGACAGATATTAACACATTCATTTGTTTTCAGCTGTCTCGAGCAGGTATCTTGAGCGACTGCCCAAACTGCTGCTGCGCTTAGCAACTGCCCGTGCTTCTGCGCTGAGCGGCCGCCCAAGCCGCTGTCCCGAGCAGTTGTCTGCTGGAAGTCAAGTCCGGAGTAATCGACACCAAAGAAAACCTTGTGTGCTGTCATGCAAAGGTGGTATCGTGAGTTTTTTGAGATATTTTACAGTTAATCTTCACAAATTTATATCACGCGCTAGTTGTCTTTGGTATGCATTAATAAAGAAAAATATCACTAAACTGTGCGAGTGAGATCTTGGTAAAGTATGTAAGGCATGGAATGTTTTTTTTGTTTTCATTGCATTGTGTGGTGCGGGTGATGCAAGTCCAGAATTTTATTGTAGTACGTCGACAGATATTAACACATTCATTTGTTTTTCAGCTGTCCCGAGCAGGTATCCTGAGCGGCTGCCCAAACTGCTGCGCTGGGCTGCTGCGCTAAGCAACTGCCCGTGCTTCTGCGCTGAGCGGCCGCCCAAGCCGCTGTCCCGAGCAGTTGTCTGCTGGAAGTCAAGTCCGGAGTAATTGACACCAAAGAAAACCTTGTGTGCTGTCATGCAAAGGTGGTATCCGTGAGTTTTTTGAGATATTCGACAGTTAATCTTCACAAATTTATATCACGCGCTAGTTGTCTTTGGTATGCATTAATAAATAAAAATATCACTAAACTGTGCGAGTGAGATCTTGGTAAAGTATGTAAGGCATGGAATGTTTTTCTTTGTTTTCATTGCATTGTGTGATGCGGGTGATGGAAGTCCAGAATTTTATCTTAGTACGTCGACAGATATTAACACATACATTTGTTTTTCAGCTGTCCCGAGCAGGTATCCTGAGCGGCTGCCTAAACTGCTGCGCTGGGCTGCTGTGCTGAGCAACTGCCCGTGCTTCTGCGCTGAGCGGCCGCCCAAGCCGCTGTCCCGAGCAGTTGTCTGCTGGAAGTCAAGTCCGGAGTAATCGACACCAAAGAAAACCTTGTGTGCTGTCATGCAAAGGTGGTATCCGTGAGTTTATTGAGATATTTTACAGTTAATCTTCACAAATTTATATCACGCGCTAGTTGTCTTATGTATGCATTAATAAAGAAAAATATCACTAAACTGTGCGAGTGAGATCTTGGTAAAGTATGTAAGGCATGGAATGTTTTTTTTGTTTTCATTGCATTGTGTGGTGCGGGTGATGCAAGTCCAGAATTTTATCGTAGTACGTCGACAGATATTAACACATTCATTTGTTTTTCAGCTGTCCCGAGCAGGTATCCTGAGCGGCTGCCCAAACTGCTGCGCTGGGCTGCTGTGCTGAGCAACTGCCCGTGCTTCTGCGCTGAGCGGCCGCCCAAGCCGCTGTCCCGAGCAGTTGTCTGCTGGAAGTCAAGTCCGGAGTAATCGACACCAAAGAAAACCTTGTGTGCTGTCATGCCAAGGTGGTATCGTGAGTTTTTTGAGATATTCGACAGTTAATCTTTACAAATTTACATCACGCGCTAGTTGTCTTTGGTATGCATTAATAAATAAAAATATCACTAAACTGTGCGAGTGAGATCTTGGTAAAGTATGTAAGGCATGGAATGTTTTTCTTTGTTTTCATTGCATTGTGTGGTGCGGGTGATGGAAGTCCAGAATTTTATCGTAGTACGTAGACAGATATTAACACATTCATTTGTTTTCAGCTGTCTCGAGCAGGTATCTTGAGCGACTGCCCAAACTGCTGCTGCGCTGAGCAACTACCCGTGCTCCTGCGCTGAGCGGCCGCCCAAGCCGCTGTCCCGAGCAGTTGTCTGCTGGAAGTCAAGTCCGGAGTAATCGACACCAAAGAAAACCTTGTGTGCTGTCATGCCAAGGTGGTATTGTGAGTTTTTTGAGATATTCGACAGTTAATCTTCACAAATTTACATCACGCGCTAGTTGTCTTTGGTATGCATTATTAAATAAAAATATCACTAAACTGTGCGAGTGAGATCTTGGTAAAGTATGTAAGGCATGGAATGTTTTTCTTTGTTTTCATTGCATTGTGTGGTGCGGGTGATGGAAGTCCAGAATTTTATCGTAGTACGTAGACAGATATTAACACATTCATTTGTTTTTCAGCTGTCTCGAGCAGGTATCCTGAGCGGCTGCCCAAACTGCTGCTGCGCTGAGCAACTACCCGTGCTTCTGCGCTGAGCGGCCGCCCAAGCCGCTCTCCCGAGCAGTTGTCTGCTGGAAGTCAAGTCCGGAGTAATCGACACCAAAGAAAACCTTGTGTGCTGTCGTGCAAAGGTGGTATCGTGAGTTTTTTGAGATATTTTACAGTTAATCTTCACAAATTTATATCACGCGCTAGTTGTCTTTGGTATGCATTAATAAAGAAAAATATCACTAAACTGTGCGAGTGAGATCTTGGTAAAGTATGTAAGGCATGGAATGTTTTTTTTGTTTTCATTGCATTGTGTGGTGCGGGTGATGCAAGTCCAGAATTTTATCGTAGTACGTCGACAGATATTAACACATTCATTTGTTTTTCAGCTGTCCCGAGCAGGTATCCTGAGCGGCTGCCCAAACTGCTGCGCTGGGCTGCTGCGCTGAGCAACTGCCCGTGCTTCTGCGCTGAGCGGCCGCCCAAGCCGCTGTCCCGAGCAGTTGTCTGCTGGAAGTCAAGTCCGGAGTAATCGACACCAAAGAAAACCTTGTGTGCTGTCATGCAAAGGTGGTATCCGTGAGTTTTTTGAGATATTCGACAGTTAATCTTCACAAATTTACATCACGCGCTAGTTGTCTTTGGTATGCATTAATAAATAAAAATATCACTAAACTGTGCGATTGAGATCTTGGTAAAGTATGTAAGGCATGGAATGTTTTTCTTTGTTTTCATTGCATTGTGTGGTGCGGGTGATGGAAGTCCAGAATTTTATCGTAGTACGTAGACAGATATTAACACATTCATTTGTTTTTCAGCTGTCTCGAGCAGGTATCCTGAGCGGCTGCCCAAACTGCTGCTGCGCTGAGCAACTACCCGTGCTTCTGCGCTGAGCGGCCGCCCAAGCCGCTGTCCCGAGCAGTTGTCTGCTGGAAGTCAAGTCCGGAGTAATCGACACCAAAGAAAACCTTGTGTGCTGTCATGCCAAGGTGGTATCGTGAGTTTTTTGAGATATTCGACAGTTAATCTTCACAAATTTACATCACGCGCTAGTTGTCTTTGGTATGCATTAATAAATAAAAATATCACTAAACTGTGCGAGTGAGATCTTGGTAAAGTATGTAAGGCATGGAATGTTTTTCTTTGTTTTCATTGCATTGTGTGGTGCGGGTGATGGAAGTCCAGAATTTTATCGTAGTACGTAGACAGATATTAACACATTCATTTGTTTTTCAGCTGTCTCGAGCAGGTATCCTGAGCGGCTGCCCAAACTGCTGCTGCGCTGAGCAACTACCCGTGCTTCTGCGCTGAGCGGCCGCCCAAGCCGCTGTCCCGAGCAGTTGTCTGCTGGAAGTCAAGTCCGGAGTAATCGACACCAAAGAAAACCTTGTGTGCTGTCATGCAAAGGTGGTATCGTGAGTTTTTTGAGATATTCGACAGTTAATCTTCACAAATTTATATCACGCGCTAGTTGTCTTTGGTATGCATTAATAAATAAAAATATCACTAAACTGTGCGAGTGAGATCTTGGTAAAGTATGTAAGGCATGGAATGTTTTTCTTTGTTTTCATTGCATTGTGTGATGCGGGTGATGCAAGTCCAGAATTTTATTGTAGTACGTCGACAGATATTAACACATTCATTTGTTTTTCAGCTGTCCCGAGCAGGTATCCTGAGCGGCTGCCCAAACTGCTGCGCTGGGCTGCTGCGCTGAGCAACTGCCCGTGCTTCTGCGCTGAGCGGCCGCCCAAGCCGCTGTCCCGAGCAGTTGTCTGCTGGAAGTCAAGTCCGGAGTAATCGACACCAAAGAAAACCTTGTGTGCTGTCATGCAAAGGTGGTATCCGTGAGTTTTTTGAGATATTCGACAGTTAATCTTCACAAATTTATATCACGCGCTAGTTGTCTTTGGTATGCATTAATAAATAAAAATATCACTAAACTGTGCGAGTGAGATCTTGGTAAAGTATGTAAGGCATGGAATGTTTTTCTTTGTTTTCATTGCATTGTGTGATGCGGGTGATGCAAGTCCAGAATTTTATTGTAGTACGTCGACAGATATTAACACATTCATTTGTTTTTCAGCTGTCCCGAGCAGGTATCCTGAGCGGCTGCCCAAACTGCTGCGCTGGGCTGCTGCGCTAAGCAACTGCCCGTGCTTCTGCGCTGAGCGGCCGCCCAAGCCGCTGTCCCGAGCAGTTGTCTGCTGGAAGTCAAGTCCGGAGTAATTGACACCAAAGAAAACCTTGTGTGCTGTCATGCAAAGGTGGTATCCGTGAGTTTTTTGAGATATTCGACAGTTAATCTTCACAAATTTATATCACGCGCTAGTTGTCTTTGGTATGCATTAATAAATAAAAATATCACTAAACTGTGCGAGTGAGATCTTGGTAAAGTATGTAAGGCATGGAATGTTTTTCTTTGTTTTCATTGCATTGTGTGATGCGGGTGATGGAAGTCCAGAATTTTATCGTAGTACGTCGACAGATATTAACACATACATTTGTTTTTCAGCTGTCCCGAGCAGGTATCCTGAGCGGCTGCCTAAACTGCTGCGCTGGGCTGCTGTGCTGAGCAACTGCCCGTGCTTCTGCGCTGAGCGGCCGCCCAAGCCGCTGTCCCGAGCAGTTGTCTGCTGGAAGTCAAGTCCGGAGTAATCGACACCAAAGAAAACCTTGTGTGCTGTCATGCAAAGGTGGTATCCGTGAGTTTATTGAGATATTTTACAGTTAATCTTCACAAATTTATATCACGCGCTAGTTGTCTTATGTATGCATTAATAAAGAAAAATATCACTAAACTGTGCGAGTGAGATCTTGGTAAAGTATGTAAGGCATGGAATGTTTATTTTGTTTTCATTGCATTGTGTGGTGCGGGTGATGCAAGTCCAGAATTTTATCGTAGTACGTCGACAGATATTAACACATTCATTTGTTTTTCAGCTGTCCCAAGCAGGTATCCTGAGCGGCTGCCCAAACTGCTGCGCTGGGCTGCTGTGCTGAGCAACTGCCCGTGCTTCTGCGCTGAGCGGCCGCCCAAGCCGCTGTCCCGAGCAGTTGTCTGCTGGAAGTCAAGTCCGGAGTAATCGACACCAAAGAAAACCTTGTGTGCTGTCATGCCAAGGTGGTATCGTGAGTTTTTTGAGATATTCGACAGTTAATCTTTACAAATTTACATCACGCGCTAGTTGTCTTTGGTATGCATTAATAAATAAAAATATCATTAAACTGTGCGAGTGAGATCTTGGTAAAGTATGTAAGGCATGGAATGTTTTTCTTTGTTTTCATTGCATTGTGTGGTGCGGGTGATGGAAGTCCAGAATTTTATCGTAGTACGTAGACAGATATTAACACATTCATTTGTTTTCAGCTGTCTCGAGCAGGTATCTTGAGCGACTGCCCAAACTGCTGCTGCGCTGAGCAACTACCCGTGCTCCTGCGCTGAGCGGCCGCCCAAGCCGCTGTCCCGAGCAGTTGTCTGCTGGAAGTCAAGTCCGGAGTAATCGACACCAAAGAAAACCTTGTGTGCTGTCATGCCAAGGTGGTATCGTGAGTTTTTTGAGATATTCGACAGTTAATCTTTACAAATTTACATCACGCGCTAGTTGTCTTTGGTATGCATTAATAAATAAAAATATCATTAAACTGTGCGAGTGAGATCTTGGTAAAGTATGTAAGGCATGGAATGTTTTTCTTTGTTTTCATTGCATTGTGTGGTGCGGGTGATGGAAGTCCAGAATTTTATCGTAGTACGTAGACAGATATTAACACATTCATTTGTTTTCAGCTGTCTCGAGCAGGTATCTTGAGCGACTGCCCAAACTGCTGCTGCGCTGAGCAACTACCCGTGCTCCTGCGCTGAGCGGCCGCCCAAGCCGCTGTCCCGAGCAGTTGTCTGCTGGAAGTCAAGTCCGGAGTAATCGACACCAAAGAAAACCTTGTGTGCTGTCATGCCAAGGTGGTATCGTGAGTTTTTTGAGATATTCGACAGTTAATCTTCACAAATTTACATCACGCGCTAGTTGTCTTTGGTATGCATTATTAAATAAAAATATCACTAAACTGTGCGAGTGAGATCTTGGTAAAGTATGTAAGGCATGGAATGTTTTTTTTGTTTTCATTGCATTGTGTGGTGCGGGTGATGCAAGTCCAGAATTTTATCGTAGTACGTCGACAGATATTAACACATTCATTTGTTTTTCAGCTGTCCCGAGCAGGTATCCTGAGCGGCTGCCCAAACTGCTGCGCTGGGCTGCTGCGCTGAGCAACTGCCCGTGCTTCTGCGCTGAGCGGCCGCCCAAGCCGCTGTCCCGAGCAGTTGTCTGCTGGAAGTCAAGTCCGGAGTAATCGACACCAAAGAAAACCTTGTGTGCTGTCATGCAAAGGTGGTATCCGTGAGTTTTTTGAGATATTCGACAGTTAATCTTCACAAATTTACATCACGCGCTAGTTGTCTTTGGTATGCATTAATAAATAAAAATATCACTAAACTGTGCGAGTGAGATCTTGGTAAAGTATGTAAGGCATGGAATGTTTTTCTTTGTTTTCATTGCATTGTGTGGTGCGGGTGATGGAAGTCCAGAATTTTATCGTAGTACGTAGACAGATATTAACACATTCATTTGTTTTTCAGCTGTCTCGAGCAGGTATCCTGAGCGGCTGCCCAAACTGCTGCTGCGCTGAGCAACTACCCGTGCTTCTGCGCTGAGCGGCCGCCCAAGCCGCTGTCCCGAGCAGTTGTCTGCTGGAAGTCAAGTCCGGAGTAATCGACACCAAAGAAAACCTTGTGTGCTGTCATGCCAAGGTGGTATCGTGAGTTTTTTGAGATATTCGACAGTTAATCTTCACAAATTTACATCACGCGCTAGTTGTCTTTGGTATGCATTAATAAATAAAAATATCACTAAACTGTGCGAGTGAGATCTTGGTAAAGTATGTAAGGCATGGAATGTTTTTCTTTGTTTTCATTGCATTGTGTGGTGCGGGTGATGGAAGTCCAGAATTTTATCGTAGTACGTAGACAGATATTAACACATTCATTTGTTTTTCAGCTGTCTCGAGCAGGTATCCTGAGCGGCTGCCCAAACTGCTGCTGCGCTGAGCAACTACCCGTGCTTCTGCGCTGAGCGGCCGCCCAAGCCGCTGTCCCGAGCAGTTGTCTGCTGGAAGTCAAGTCCGGAGTAATCGACACCAAAGAAAACCTTGTGTGCTGTCATGCAAAGGTGGTATCGTGAGTTTTTTGAGATATTTTACAGTTAATCTTCACAAATTTATATCACGCGCTAGTTGTCTTTGGTATGCATTAATAAAGAAAAATATCACTAAACTGTGCGAGAGAGATCTTGGTAAAGTATGTAAGGCATGGAATGTTTTTCTTTGTTTTCATTGCATTGTGTGGTGCGGGTGATGGAAGTCCAGAATTTTATCGTAGTACGTAGACAGATATTAACACATTCATTTGTTTTTCAGCTGTCTCGAGCAGGTATCCTGAGCGGCTGCCCAAACTGCTGCTGCGCTGAGCAACTACCCGTGCTTCTGCGCTGAGCGGCCGCCCAAGCCGCTGTCCCGAGCAGTTGTCTGCTGGAAGTCAAGTCCGGAGTAATCGACACCAAAGAAAACCTTGTGTGCTGTCATGCCAAGGTGGTATCGTGAGTTTTTTGAGATATTAGACAGTTAATCTTCACAAATTTACATCACGCGCTAGTTGTCTTTGGTATGCATTAATAAATAAAAATATCACTAAACTGTGCGAGTGAGATCTTGGTAAAGTATGTAAGGCATGGAATGTTTTTCTTTGTTTTCATTGCATTGTGTGGTGCGGGTGATGGAAGTCCAGAATTTTATCGTAGTACGTAGACAGATATTAACACATTCATTTGTTTTTCAGCTGTCTCGAGCAGGTATCCTGAGCGGCTGCCCAAACTGCTGCTGCGCTGAGCAACTACCCGTGCTTCTGCGCTGAGCGGCCGCCCAAGCCGCTGTCCCGAGCAGTTGTCTGCTGGAAGTCAAGTCCGGAGTAATCGACACCAAAGAAAACCTTGTGTGCTGTCATGCAAAGGTGGTATCCGTGAGTTTTTTGAGATATTCGACAGTTAATCTTCACAAATTTATATCACGCGCTAGTTGTCTTTGGTATGCATTAATAAATAAAAATATCACTAAACTGTGCGAGTGAGATCTTGGTAAAGTATGTTAGGCATGGAATGTTTTTCTTTGTTTTCATTGCATTGTGTGGTGCGGATGATGGAAGTCCAGAATTTTATCGTAGTACGTCGACAGATATTAACACATTCATTTGTTTTTTAGCTGTCTCGAGCAGGTATCCTGAGCGGCTGCCCAAACTGCTGCTGCGCTGAGCAACTACCCGTGCTTCTGCGCTGAGCGGCCGCCCAAGCCGCTGTCCCGAGCAGTTGTCTGCTGGAAGTCAAGTCCGGAGTAATCGACACCAAAGAAAACCTTGTGTGCTGTCGTGCAAAGGTGGTATCGTGAGTTTTTTGAGATATTTTACAGTTAATCTTCACAAATTTATATCACGCGCTAGTTGTCTTTGGTATGCATTAATAAAGAAAAATATCACTAAACTGTGCGAGTGAGATCTTGGTAAAGTATGTAAGGCATGGAATGTTTTTTTTGTTTTCATTGCATTGTGTGGTGCGGGTGATGCAAGTCCAGAATTTTATCGTAGTACGTCGACAGATATTAACACATTCATTTGTTTTTCAGCTGTCCCGAGCAGGTATCCTGAGCGGCTGCCCAAACTGCTGCGCTGGGCTGCTGCGCTGAGCAACTGCCCGTGCTTCTGCGCTGAGCGGCCGCCCAAGCCGCTGTCCCGAGCAGTTGTCTGCTGGAAGTCAAGTCCGGAGTAATCGACACCAAAGAAAACCTTGTGTGCTGTCATGCAAAGGTGGTATCCGTGAGTTTTTTGAGATATTCGACAGTTAATCTTCACAAATTTACATCACGCGCTAGTTGTCTTTGGTATGCATTAATAAATAAAAATATCACTAAACTGTGCGAGTGAGATCTTGGTAAAGTATGTAAGGCATGGAATGTTTTTCTTTGTTTTCATTGCATTGTGTGGTGCGGGTGATGGAAGTCCAGAATTTTATCGTAGGTCGTAGACAGATATTAACACATTCATTTGTTTTTCAGCTGTCTCGAGCAGGTATCCTGAGCGGCTGCCCAAACTGCTGCTGCGCTGAGCAACTACCCGTGCTTCTGCGCTGAGCGGCCGCCCAAGCCGCTGTCCCGAGCAGTTGTCTGCTGGAAGTCAAGTCCGGAGTAATCGACACCAAAGAAAACCTTGTGTGCTGTCATGCCAAGGTGGTATCGTGAGTTTTTTGAGATATTCGACAGTTAATCTTCACAAATTTACATCACGCGCTAGTTGTCTTTGGTATGCATTAATAAATAAAAATATCACTAAACTGTGCGAGTGAGATCTTGGTAAAGTATGTAAGGCATGGAATGTTTTTCTTTGTTTTCATTGCATTGTGTGGTGCGGGTGATGGAAGTCCAGAATTTTATCGTAGTACGTAGACAGATATTAACACATTCATTTGTTTTTCAGCTGTCTCGAGCAGGTATCCTGAGCGGCTGCCCAAACTGCTGCTGCGCTGAGCAACTACCCGTGCTTCTGCGCTGAGCGGCCGCCCAAGCTGCTGTCCCGAGCAGTTGTCTGCTGGAAGTCAAGTCCGGAGTAATCGACACCAAAGAAAACCTTGTGTGCTGTCATGCAAAGGTGGTATCGTGAGTTTTTTGAGATATTTTACAGTTAATCTTCACAAATTTATATCACGCGCTAGTTGTCTTTGGTATGCATTAATAAAGAAAAATATCACTAAACTGTGCGAGAGAGATCTTGGTAAAGTATGTAAGGCATGGAATGTTTTTCTTTGTTTTCATTGCATTGTGTGGTGCGGGTGATGGAAGTCCAGAATTTTATCGTAGTACGTAGACAGATATTAACACATTCATTTGTTTTTCAGCTGTCTCGAGCAGGTATCCTGAGCGGCTGCCCAAACTGCTGCTGCGCTGAGCAACTACCCGTGCTTCTGCGCTGAGCGGCCGCCCAAGCCGCTGTCCCGAGCAGTTGTCTGCTGGAAGTCAAGTCCGGAGTAATCGACACCAAAGAAAACCTTGTGTGCTGTCATGCCAAGGTGGTATCGTGAGTTTTTTGAGATATTAGACAGTTAATCTTCACAAATTTACATCACGCGCTAGTTGTCTTTGGTATGCATTAATAAATAAAAATATCACTAAACTGTGCGAGTGAGATCTTGGTAAAGTATGTAAGGCATGGAATGTTTTTCTTTGTTTTCATTGCATTGTGTGGTGCGGGTGATGGAATTCCAGAATTTTATCGTAGTACGTAGACAGATATTAACACATTCATTTGTTTTTCAGCTGTCTCGAGCAGGTATCCTGAGCGGCTGCCCAAACTGCTGCTGCGCTGAGCAACTACCCGTGCTTCTGCGCTGAGCGGCCGCCCATGCCGCTGTCCCGAGCAGTTGTCTGCTGGAAGTCAAGTCCGGAGTAATCGACACCAAAGAAAACCTTGTGTGCTGTCATGCAAAGGTGGTATCCGTGAGTTTTTTGAGATATTCGACAGTTAATCTTCACAAATTTATATCACGCGCTAGTTGTCTTTGGTATGCATTAATAAATAAAAATATCACTAAACTGTGCGAGTGAGATCTTGGTAAAGTATGTAAGGCATGGAATGTTTTTCTTTGTTTTCATTGCATTGTGTGGTGCGGATGATGGAAGTCCAGAATTTTATCGTAGTACGTCGACAGATATTAACACATTCATTTGTTTTTTAGCTGTCTCGAGCAGGTATCCTGAGCGGCTGCCCAAACTGCTGCTGCGCTGAGCAACTACCCGTGCTTCTGCGCTGAGCGGCAGCCCAAGCCGCTGTCCCGAGCAGTTGTCTGCTGGAAGTCAAGTCCGGAGTAATCGACACCAAAGAAAACCTTGTGTGCTGTCATGCAAAGGTGGTATCGTGAGTTTTTTGAGATATTTTACAGTTAATCTTTACAAATTTATATCACGCGCTAGTTGTCTTTGGTATGCATTAATAAAGAAAAATATCACTAAACTGTGCGAGTGAGATCTTGGTAAAGTATGTAAGGCATGGAATGTTTTTTTTGTTTTTATTGCATTGTGTGGTGCGGGTGATGCAAGTCCAGAATTTTATCGTAGTACGTCGACAGATATTAACACATTCATTTGTTTTTCAGCTGTCCCGAGCAGGTATCCTGAGCGGCTGCCCAAACTGCTGCGCTGGGCTGCTGCGCTGAGCAACTGCCCGTGCTTCTGCGCTGAGCGGCCGCCCAAGCCGCTGTCCCGAGCAGTTGTCTGCTGGAAGTCAAGTCCGGAGTAATCGACACCAAAGAAAACCTTGTGTGCTGTCATGCAAAGGTGGTATCCGTGAGTTTTTTGAGATATTCGACAGTTAATCTTCACAAATTTATATCACGCGCTAGTTGTCTTTGGTATGCATTAATAAATAAAAATATCACTAAACTGTGGGAGTGAGATCTTGGTAAAGTATGTAAGGCATGGAATGTTTTTCTTTGTTTTCATTGCATTGTGTGGTGCGGGTGATGGAAGTCCAGAATTTTATCGTAGTACGTCGAAAGATATTAACACATTCATTTGTGTTTCAGCTGTCTCGAGCAGGTATCCTGAGCGGCTGCCCAAACTGCTGCGCAGGGCTACTGCGCTGAGCAACTGCCCGTGCTTCTGCGCTGAGCGGCCGCCCAAGCCGCTGTCCAGAGCAGTTGTCTGCTGGAAGTCAAGTCCGGAGTAATCGACACCAAAGATTACCTTGTGTGGTGTATGCAAAGGTGGTATCCGTGAGTTTTTGAGATATTCGACAGTTAATCTTTACAAATTGATATCACGCGCTAGTTATCTTTGGTATGCATTTATAAATAAAAGTATCACTAAACTGTGCGAGTGAGATCTTGGTAAAGTTTGTAAGGCATGGAATGTTTTTTTGTTTTCATTGCATTGTGTGGTGCGGGTGATGCAAGTCCAGAATTTTATCGTAGTACGTCGACAGATATTAACACATTCATTTGTTTTTCAGCTGTCCCGAGCAGGTATCCTGAGCGGCTGCCCAAACTGCTGCGCTGGGCTGCTGCGCTGAGCAACTGCCCGTGCTTCTGCGCTGAGCGGCCGCCCAAGCCGCTGTCCCGAGCAGTTGTCTGCTGGAAGTCAAGTCCGGAGTAATCGACACCAAAGAAAACCTTGTGTGCTGTCATGCAAAGGTGGTATGATGAGTTTTTTGAGATATTTTACAGTTAATCTTCACAAATTTATATCACGCGCTAGTTGTCTTTGGTATGCATTAATAAAGAAAAATATCACTAAACTGTGCGAGTGAGATCTTGGTAAAGTATGTAAGGCATGGAATGTTTTTCTTTGTTTTCATTGCATTGTGTGGTACGGGTGATGGAAGTCCAGAATTTTATCGTAGTACGTCGACAGATATTAACACATACATTTGTTTTTCAGCTGTCCCGAGCAGGTATCCTGAGCGGCTGCCCAAACTGCTGCGCTGGGCTGCTGTGCTGAGCAACTGCCCGTGCTTCTGCGCTGAGCGGCCGCCCAAGCCGCTGTCCCGAGCAGTTGTCTGCTGGAAGTCAAGTCCGGAGTAATCGACACCAAAGAAAACCTTGTGTGCTGTCATGCAAAGGTGGTATCCGTGAGTTTTATGAGATATTCGACAGTTAATCTTCACAAATTTATATCACGCGCTAGTTGTCTTTGGTATGCATTAATAAATAAAAATATCACTAAACTGTGCGAGTGAGATCTTGGTAAAGTATGTAAGGCATGGAATGTTTTTTTGTTTTCATTGCATTGTGTGGTGCGGGTGATGCAAGTCCAGAATTTTATCGTAGTACGTCGACAGATATTAACACATTCATTTGTTTTTCAGCTGTCCCGAGCAGGTATCCTGAGCGGCTGCCCAAACTGCTGCGCTGAGCAACTGCCCGTGCTTCTGCGCTGAGCGGCCGCCCAAGCGGCTGTCCCGAGCAGTTGTCTGCTGGAAGTCAAGTCCGGAGTAATCGACACCAAAGAAAACCTTGTGTGCTGTCATGCAAAGGTGGTATCCGTGAGTATTTTGAGATACTCGACAGTTAAACTTCACAAATTTATATCACGCGCTAGTTGTCTTTGGTATGCATTAATAAATAAAAATATCACTAAACTGTGGGAGTGAGATCTTGGTAAAGTATGTAAGGCATGGAATGTTTTTCTTTGTTTTCATTGCATTGTTTGGTGCGGGTGATGGAAGTCCAGAATTTTATCGTAGTACGTCGACAGATATTAACACATTCATTTGTTTTTCAGCTGTCCCGAGCAGGTATCCTGAGCGGCTGCCCAAACTGCTGCGCTAGGCTGCTGCGCTGAGCAACTGCCCGTGCTTCTGCGCTGAGCGGCCGCCCAAGCCGCTGTCCCGAGCAGTTGTCTGCTGGAAGTCAAGTCCGGAGTAATCAACACCAAAGAAAACCTTGTGTGCTGTCATGCAAAGGTGGTATCCGTGAGTATTTTGAGATATTCGACAGTTAATCTTCACAAATTTATATCACGCGCTAGTTGTCTTTGGTATGCATTAATAAATAAAAATATCACTAAACTGTGGGAGTGAGATCTTGGTAAAGTATGTAAGGCATGGAATGTTTTTCTTTGTTTTCATTGCATTGTTTGGTGCGGGTGATGGAAGTCCAGAATTTTATCGTAGTACGTCGACAGATATTAACACATTCATTTGTTTTTCAGCTGTCCCGAGCAGGTATCCTGAGCGGCTGCCCAAACTGCTGCGCTGGGCTGCTGTGCTGAGCAACTGCCCGTGCTTCTGCGCTGAGCGGCCGCCCAAGCCGCTGTCCCGAGCAGTTGTCTGCTGTAAGTCAAGTCCGGAGTAATCAACACCAAAGAAAACCTTGTGTGCTGTCATGCAAAGGTGGTATCCGTGAGTATTTTGAGATATTCGACAGTTAATCTTCACAAATTGATATCACGCGCTAGTTGTCTTTGGTATGCATTTATAAATAAAAATATCACTAAACTGTGCGAGTGAGATCTTGGTAAAGTATGTAAGGCATGGAATGTTTTTCTTTGTTTTCATTGCATTGTGTGGTGCGGGTGATGGAAGTCCAGAATTTTATCGTAGTACGTCGAAAGATATTAACACATTCATTTGTGTTTCAGCTGTCTCGAGCAGGTATCCTGAGCGGCTGCCCAAACTGCTGCGCTGGGCTGCTGTGCTGAGCAACTGCCCGTGCTTCTGCGCTGAGCGGCCGCCCAAGCCGCTGTCCCAAGCAGTTGTCTGCTGGAAGTCAAGTCCGGAGTAATCGACACCAAAGATTACCTTGTGTGGTGTATGCAAAGGTGGTATCCGTGAGTTTTTGAGATATTCGACAGTTAATCTTTACAAATTGATATCACGCGCTAGTTGTCTTTGGTATGCATTTATAAATAAAAGTATCACTAAACTGTGCGAGTGAGATCTTGGTAAAGTTTGTAAGGCATGGAATGTTTTTTTGTTTTCATTGCATTGTGTGGTGCGGGTGATGCAAGTCCAGAATTTTATCGTAGTACGTCGACAGATATTAACACATTCATTTGTTTTTCAGCTGTCCCGAGCAGGTATCCTGAGCGGCTGCCCAAACTGCTGCGCTGGGCTGCTGCGCTGAGCAACTGCCCGTGCCTCTGCGCTGAGCGGCCGCCCAAGCCGCTGTCCCGAGCAGTTGTCTGCTGGAAGTCAAGTCCGGAGTAATCGACACCAAAGAAAACCTTGTGTGCTGTCATGCAAAGGTGGTATCGTGAGTTTTTTGAGATATTTTACAGTTAATCTTCACAAATTTATATCACGCGCTAGTTGTCTTTGGTATGCATTTATAAATAAAAATATCACTAAACTGTGCGAGTGAGATCTTGGTAAAGTATGTAAGGCATGGAATGTTTTTCTTTGTTTTCATTGCATTGTGTGGTGCGGGTGATGGAAGTCCAGAATTTTATCGTAGTACGTCGACAGATATTAACACATACATTTGTTTTTCAGCTGTCCCGAGCAGGTATCCTGAGCGGCTGCCCAAACTGCTGCGCTGGGCTGCTGTGCTGAGCAACTGCCCGTGCTTCTGCGCTGAGCGGCCGCCCAAGCCGCTGTCCCGAGCAGTTGTCTGCTGGAAGTCAAGTCCGGAGTAATCGACACCAAAGAAAACCTTGTGTGCTGTCATGCAAAGGTGGTATCCGTGAGTTTTTTGAGATATTCGACAGTTAATCTTCACAAATTTATATCACGCGCTAGTTGTCTTTGGTATGCATTAATAAATAAAAATATCACTAAACTGTGCGAGTGAGATCTTGGTAAAGTATGTAAGGCATGGAATGTTTTTTTGTTTTCATTGCATTGTGTGGTGCGGGTGATGCAAGTCCAGAATTTTATCGTAGTACGTCGACAGATATTAACACATTCATTTGTTTTTCAGCTGTCCCGAGCAGGTATCCTGAGCGGCTGCCCAAACTGCTGCGCTGAGCAACTGCCCGTGCTTCTGCGCTGAGCGGCCGCCCAAGCGGCTGTCCCGAGCAGTTGTCTGCTGGAAGTCAAGTCCGGAGTAATCGACACCAAAGAAAACCTTGTGTGCTGTCATGCAAAGGTGGTATCCGTGAGTTTTTTGAGATATTCGACAGTTAATCTTCACAAATTTATATCACGCGCTAGTTGTCTTTGGTATGCATTAATAAATAAAAATATCACTAAACTGTGGGAGTGAGATCTTGGTAAAGTATGTAAGGCATGGAATGTTTTTCTTTGTTTTCATTGCATTGTTTGGTGCGGGTGATGGAAGTCCAGAATTTTATCGTAGTACGTCGACAGATATTAACACATTCATTTGTTTTTCAGCTGTCCCGAGCAGGTATCCTGAGCGGCTGCCCAAACTGCTGCGCTGGGCTGCTGTGCTGAGCAACTGCCCGTGCTTCTGCACTGAGCGGCCGCCCAAGCCGCTGTCCCGAGCAGTTGTCTGCTGGAAGTCAAGTCCGGAGTAATCGACACCAAAGAAAACCTTGTGTGCTGTCATGCAAAGGTGGTATCCGTGAGTATTTTGAGATATTCGACAGTTAATCTTCACAAATTGATATCACGCGCTAGTTGTCTTTGGTATGCATTTATAAATAAAAATATCACTAAACTGTGCGAGTGAGATCTTGGTAAAGTATGTAAGGCATGGAATGTTTTTCTTTGTTTTCATTGCATTGTGTGGTGCGGGTGATGGAAGTCCAGAATTTTATCGTAGTACGTCGACAGATATTAACACATTCATTTGTTTTTCAGCTGTCCCGAGCAGGTATCCTGAGCGGCTGCCCAAACTGCTGCACTGAGCTGCTGCGCTGAGCAACTGCCCGTGTTTCTGCGCTGAGCGGCCGCCCAAGCCGCTGTCCCGAGCAGTTGTCTGCTGGAAGTCAAGTCCGGAGTAATCAACACCAAAGAAAACCTTGTGTGCTGTCATGCAAAGGTGGTATCCGTGAGTTTTTTGAGATATTCGACAGTTAATCTTCACAAATTGATATCACGCGCTAGTTGTCTTTGGTATGCATTAATAAATAAAAATATCACTAAACTGTGCGAGTGAAATCTTGGTAAAGTATGTAAGGCATGGAATGTTTTTCTTTGTTTTCATTGCATTGTGTGGTGCGGGTGATGGAAGTCCAGAATTTTATCGTAGTACGTCGAAAGATATTAACACATTCATTTGTGTTTCAGCTGTCTCGAGCAGGTATCCTGAGCGGCTGCCCAAACTGCTGCGCAGGGCTGCTGCGCTGAGCAACTGCCCGTGCTTCTGCGCTGAGCGGCCGCCCAAGCCGCTGTCCCGAGCAGTTGTCTGCTGGAAGTCAAGTCCGGAGTAATCGACACCAAAGATTACCTTGTGTGGTGTATGCAAAGGTGGTATCCGTGAGTTTTTGAGATATTCGACAGTTAATCTTTACAAATTGATATCACGCGCTAGTTGTCTTTGGTATGCATTTATAAATAAAAGTATCACTAAACTGAGCGAGTGAGATCTTGGTAAAGTTTGTAAGGCATGGAATGTTTTTCTTTGTTTTCATTGCATTGTGTGGTGCGGGTGATGGAAGTCCAGAATTTTATCGTAGTACGTCGACAGATATTAACACATACATTTGTTTTTCAGCTGTCCCGAGCAGGTATCCTGAGCGGCTGCCCAAACTGCTGCGCTGGGCTGCTGTGCTGAGCAACTGCCCGTGCTTCTGCGCTGAGCGGCCGCCCAAGCCGCTGTCCCGAGCAGTTGTCTGCTGGAAGTCAAGTCCGGAGTAATCGACACCAAAGAAAACCTTGTGTGCTGTCATGCAAAGGTGGTATCCGTGAGTTTTTTGAGATATTCGACAGTTAATCTTCACAAATTTATATCACGCGCTAGTTGTCTTTGGTATGCATTAATAAATAAAAATATCACTAAACTGTGCGAGTGAGATCTTGGTAAAGTATGTAAGGCATGGAATGTTTTTTTTGTTTTCATTGCATTGTGTGGTGCGGGTGATGCAAGTCCAGAATTTTATCGTAGTACGTCGACAGATATTAACACATTCATTTGTTTTTCAGCTGTCCCGAGCAGGTATCCTGAGCGGCTGCCCAAACTGCTGCGCTGAGCAACTGCCCGTGCTTCTGCGCTGAGCGGCCGCCCAAGCCGCTGTCCCGAGCAGTTGTCTGCTGGAAGTCAAGTCCGGAGTAATCGACACCAAAGAAAACCTTGTGTGCTGTCATGCAAAGGTGGTATCGTGAGTTTTTTGAGATATTTTACAGTTAATCTTCACAAATTTATATCACGCGCTAGTTGTCTTTGGTATGCATTAATAAAGAAAAATATCACTAAACTGTGCGAGTGAGATCTTGGTAATGGAATGTTTTTTTTTTGTTTTCATTGCATTGTGTGGTGCGGGTGATGCAAGTCCAGAATTTTATCGTAGTACGTCGACAGATATTAACACATTCATTTGTTTTTCAGCTGTCCCGAGCAGGTATCCTGAGCGGCTGCCCAAACTGCTGCGCTAGGCTGCTGCGCTGAGCAACTGCCCGTGCTTCTGCGCTGAGCGGCCGCCCAAGCCGCTGTCCCGAGCAGTTGTCTGCTGGAAGTCAAGTCCGGAGTAATCAACACCAAAGAAAACCTTGTGTGCTGTCATGCAAAGGTGGTATCCGTGAGTTTTTTGAGATATTCGACAGTTAATCTTTACAAATTTATATCACGCGCTAGTTGTCTTTGGTATGCATTAATAAATAAAAATATCACTAAACTGTGCGAGTGAGATCTTGGTAAAGTATGTAAGGCATGGAATGTTTTTCTTTGTTTTCATTGCATTGTGTGGTGCGGGTGATGGAAGTCCAGAATTTTATCGTAGTACGTCGACAGATATTAACACATGCATTTGTTTTTCAGCTGTCTCGAGCAGGTATCCTGAGCGGCTGCCCAAACTGCTGCGCAGGGCTGCTGCGCTGAGCAACTGCCCGTGCTTCTGCGCTGAGCGGCCGCCCAAGCTGCTGTCCCGAGCAGTTGTCTGCTGGAAGTCAAGTCCGGAGTAATCGACACCAAAGAAAACCTTGTGTGCTGTCATGCAAAGGTGGTATCGTGAGATTTTTGAGATATTTTACAGTTAATCTTCACAAATTGATATCACGCGCTAGTTGTCTTTGGTATGCATTAATAAATAAAAATATCACTACACTGTGCGAGTGAGATCTTGGTAAAGTATGTAAGGCATGAAATGTTTTTCTTTGTTTTCATTGCATTGTGTGGTGCGGGTGATGGAAGTCCAGAATTTTATTGTAGTACGTCGACAGATATTAACACATTCATTTGTTTTTCAGCTGTCTCGAGCAGGTATCCTGAGCGGCTGCCCAAACTGCTGCGCAGGGCTGCTGCGCTGAGCAACTGCCCGTGCTTCTGCGCTGAGCGGCCGCCCAAGCCGCTGTCCCGAGCAGTTGTCTGCTGGAAGTCAAGTCCGGAGTAATCGACACCAAAGAAAACCTTGTGTGCTGTCATGCAAAGGTGGTATCGTGAGTTTTTTGAGATATTTTACAGTTAATCTTCACAAATTTATATCACGCGGTAGTTGTCTTTGGTATGCATTAATAAAGAAAAATATCACTAAACTGTGCGAGTGAGATCTTGGTAAAGTATGTAAGGCATGGAATGTTTTTTTTGTTTTCATTGCATTGTGTGGTGCGGGTGATGCAAGTCCAGAATTTTATCGTAGTACGTCGACAGATATTAACACATTCATTTATTTTTCAGCTGTCCCGAGCAGGTATCCTGAGCGGCTGCCCAAACTGCTGCGCTGGGCTGCTGCGCTGAGCAACTGCCCGTGCTTCTGCGCTGAGCGGCCGCCCAAGCCGCTGTCCCGAGCAGTTGTCTGCTGGAAGTCAAGTCCGGAGTAATCGACACCAAAGAAAACCTTGTGTGCTGTCATGCAAAGGTGGTATCGTGAGTTTTTTGAGATATTTTACAGTTAATCTTCACAAATTTATATCACGCGCTAGTTGTCTTTGGTATGCATTAATAAAGAAAATATCACTAAACTGTGCGAGTGAGATCTTGGTAAAGTATGTAAGGCATGGAATGTTTTTCTTTGTTTTCATTGCATTGTGTGGTGCGGGTGATGGAAGTCCAGAATTTTATCGTAGTACGTAGACAGATATTAACACATTCATTTGTTTTTCAGCTGTCTCGAGCAGGTATCCTGAGCGGCTGCCCAAACTGCTGCTGCGCTGAGCAACTACCCGTGCTTCTGCGCTGAGCGGCCGCCCAAGCCGCTGTCCCGAGCAGTTGTCTGCTGGAAGTCAAGTCCGGAGTAATCGACACCAAAGAAAACCTTGTGTGCTGTCATGCCAAGGTGGTATCGTGAGTTTTTTGAGATATTCGACAGTTAATCTTCACAAACTTACATCACGCGCTAGTTGTCTTTGGTATGCATTAATAAAGAAAAATATCACTAAACTGTGCGAGTGAGATCTTGGTAAAGTATGTAAGGCATGGAATGTTTTTTTTGTTTTCATTGCATTGTGTGGTGCGGGTGATGCAAGTCCAGAATTTTATCGTAGTACGTCGACAGATATTAACACATTCATTTGTTTTTCAGCTGTCCCGAGCAGGTATCTTGAGCGGCTGCCCAAACTGCTGCGCTGGGCTGCTGCGCTGAGCAACTGCCCGTGCTTCTGTGCTGAGCGGCCGCCCAAGCCGCTGTCCCGAGCAGTTGTCTGCTGGAAGTCAAGTCCGGAGTAATCGACACCAAAGAAAACCTTGTGTGCTGTCATGCAAAGGTGGTATCGTGAGTTTTTTGAGATATTTTACAGTTAATCTTCACAAATTTATATCACGCGCTAGTTGTCTTTGGTATGCATTAATAAAGAAAAATATCACTAAACTGTGCGAGTGAGATCTTGGTAAAGTATGTAAGGCATGGAATGTTTTTTTTGTTTTCATTGCATTGCATTTTGTGGTGCGGGTGATGCAAGTCTAGAATTTTATCATAGTACGTCGACAGATATTAACACATTCATTTGTTTTTCAGCTGTCCCGAGCAGGTATTCTGAGCGGCTGCCCAAACTGCTGCTGCGCTTAGCAACTGTTCGTGCTTCTGCGCTGAGCGGCCGCCCAAGCCGCTGTCCCGAGCAGTTGTCTGCTGGAAGTCAAGTCCGGAGTAATCGACACCAAAGAAAACCTTGTGTGCTGTCATGCAAAGGTGGTATCGTGAGTTTTTTGAGATATTTTACAGTTAATCTTCACAAATTTATATCACGCGCTAGTTGTCTTTGTTATGCATTAATAAATAAAAACATCACTAAACTGTGCGAGTGAGATCTTGGTAAAGTATGTAAGGCATGGTTTGTTTTGTTTGTTTTCATTGCATTGTGTGGTGCGGGTGATGCAAGTCCAGAATTTTATTGTAGTACGTCGACAGATATTAACACATTCATTTGTTTTTCAGCTGTCCCGAGCAGGTATCCTGAGCGGCTGCCCAAACTGCTGCGCTGGGCTGCTGCGCTGAGCAACTGCCCGTGCTTCTGCGCTGAGCGGCCGCCCAAGCCGCTGTCCCGAGCAGTTGTCTGCTGGAAGTCAAGTCCGGAGTAATCGACACCAAAGAAAACCTTGTGTGCTGTCATGCAAAGGTGGTATCCGTGAGTTTTTTGAGATATTCGACAGTTAATCTTCACAAATTTATATCACGCGCTAGTTGTCTTTGGTATGCATTAATAAATAAAAATATCACTAAACTGTGCGAGTGAGATCTTGGTAAAGTATATAAGGCATGGAATGTTTTTCTTTGTTTTCATTGCATTGTGTGATGCGGGTGATGGAAGTCCAGAATTTTATCGTAGTACGTCGACAGATATTAACACATACATTTGTTTTTCAGCTGTCCCGAGCAGGTATCCTGAGCGGCTGCCCAAACTGCTGCGCTGGGCTGCTGTGCTGAGCAACTGCCCGTGCTTCTGCGCTGAGCGGCCGCCCAAGCCGCTGTCCCGAGCAGTTGTCTGCTGGAAGTCAAGTCCGGAGTAATCGACACCAAAGAAAACCTTGTGTGCTGTCATGCAAAGGTGGTATCGTGAGTTTTTTGAGATATTTTACAGTTAATCTTCACAAATTTATATCACGCGCTAGTTGTCTTTGGTATGCATTCATAAAGAAAAATATCACTAAACTGTGCGAGTGAGATCTTGGTAAAGTATGTAAGGCATGGAATGTTTTTTTTGTTTTCATTGCATTGCATTGTGTGGTGCGGGTGATGCAAGTCCAGAATTTTATCGTAGTACGTCGACAGATATTAACACATTCATTTGTTTTTCAGCTGTCCCGAGCAGGTATCCTGAGCGGCTGCCCAAACTGCTGCACTGGGCTGCTGCGCTGAGCAACTGCCCGTGCTTCTGCGCTGAGCGGCCGCCCAAGCCGCTGTCCCGAGCAGTTGTCTGCTGGAAGTCAAGTCCGGAGTAATCAACACCAAAGAAAACCTTGTGTGCTGTCATGCAAAGGTGGTATCCGTGAGTTTTTTGAGATATTCGACAGTTAATCTTCACAAATTTATATCACGCGCTAGTTGTCTTTGGTATGCATTTATAAATAAAAATATCACTAAACTGTGCGAGTGAGATCTTGGTAAAGTATGTAAGGCATGGAATGTTTTTATTTGTTTTCATTGCATTGTGTGGTGCGGGTGATGGAAGTCCAGAATTTTATCGTAGTACGTCGACAGATATTAACACATACATTTGTTTTTCAGCTGTCCCGAGCAGGTATCCTGAGCGGCTGCCCAAACTGCTGCACTGGGCTGCTGCGCTGAGCAACTGCCCGTGCTTCTGCGCTGAGCGGCCGCCCAAGCCGCTGTCCCGAGCAGTTGTCTGCTGGAAGTCAAGTCCGGAGTAATCAACACCAAAGAAAACCTTGTGTGCTGTCATGCAAAGGTGGTATCCGTGAGTTTTTTGAGATATTCGACAGTTAATCTTCACAAATTTATATCACGCGCTAGTTGTCTTTGGTATGCATTAATAAATAAAAATATCACTAAACTGTGCGAGTGAGATCTTGGTAAAGTATGTAAGGCATGGAATGTTTTTCTTTGTTTTCATTGCATTGTGTGGTGCGGGTGATGGAAGTCCAGAATTTTATCGTAGTACGTCGAAAGATATTAACACATTCATTTGTGTTTCAGCTGTCTCGAGCAGGTATCCTGAGCGGCTGCCCAAACTGCTGCGCAGGGCTGCTGCGCTGAGCAACTGCCCGTGCTTCTGCGCTGAGCGGCCGCCCAAGTTAAGTCCGGAGTAATCGACACCAAAGATTACCTTGTGTGGTGTATGCAAAGGTGGTATCCGTGAGTTTTTGAGATATTCGACAGTTAATCTTTACAAATTGATATAACGCGATAGTTGTCTTTGGTATGCATTTATAAATAAAAGTATCACTAAACTGTGCGAGTGAGATCTTGGTAAAGTTTGTAAGGCATGGAATGTTTTTCCTTGTTTTCATTGCATAGTGTGGTGCGGGTGATGGAAGTCCAGAATTTTATCGTAGTACGTCGACAGATATTAACACATTCATTTGTTTTTCAGCTGTCCCGAGCAGGTATCCTGAGCGGCTGCCCAAACTGCTGCGCTGGGCTGCTGCGCTGAGCAACTGCCCGTGCTTCTGCGCTGAGCGGCCGCCCAAGCCGCTGTCCCGAGCAGTTGTCTGCTGGAAGTCAAGTCCGGAGTAATCGACACCAAAGAAAACCTTGTGTGCTGTCATGCAAAGGTGGTATCGTGAGATTTTTGAGATATTTTACAGTTAATCTTCACAAATTGATATCACGCGCTAGTTGTCTTTGGTATGCATTAATAAATAAAAATATCACTACACTGTGCGAGTGAGATCTTGGTAAAGTATGTAAGGCATGGAATGTTTTTTTTGTTTTCATTGCATTGTGTGGTGCGGGTGATGCAAGTCCAGAATTTTATCGTAGTACGTCGACAGATATTAACACATTCATTTGTTTTTCAGCTGTCCCGAGCAGGTATCCTGAGCGGCTGCCCAAACTGCTGCGCTGGGCTGCTGCGCTGAGCAACTGCCCGTGCTTCTGCGCTGAGCGGCCGCCCAAGTTAAGTCCGGAGTAATCGACACCAAAGATTACCTTGTGTGGTGTATGCAAAGGTGGTATCCGTGAGTTTTTGAGATATTCGACAGTTAATCTTTACAAATTGATATAACGCGATAGTTGTCTTTGGTATGCATTTATAAATAAAAGTATCACTAAACTGTGCGAGTGAGATCTTGGTAAAGTTTGTAAGGCATGGAATGTTTTTCCTTGTTTTCATTGCATAGTGTGGTGCGGGTGATGGAAGTCCAGAATTTTATCGTAGTACGTCGACAGATATTAACACATTCATTTGTTTTTCAGCTGTCCCGAGCAGGTATCCTGAGCGGCTGCCCAAACTGCTGCGCTGGGCTGCTGCATTGAGCAACTGCCCGTGCTTCTGCGCTGAGCGGCCGTCCAAGCCTTCTCTAAGTCACTGATATTATTTCCCATATATTGCTTCAGTAAACAAGTAAATGATTAAACTTGAACAATTGAACTATTCAGGGAATAGTTGCTGATAATATTTATCTAAAGGAATTGGATAATCAGCGTAGTAGCTACTGATCACAAAAGATTTCTAAAGCGCATATAAAGCGAGGTTTTACTTTACTTTTGTTATTTATTTCCTAGCAGTTTTCACAAACGAAACAAATAGTATATATTATAGAGACATTTAGTCTGTAAGAGATTATATCAATCTTATCAACAGCTAAATGTTCATAGCAACAAACATAAATCTATAAAGAAAGTTAGTTATATAATTAACAGGTTTATAACTGTTATTAATAATAACGAATATCATGCAAATATCTGATATTATTTAATGGAGTTGTTTATATATTATTTCACTAATCAAAACTGATTTATCAGATATAACAGGTAGTTTTGCAAGCTAATAATTATATAGAAAACTTGCAAATATCCTACTGTTTCTATGTTCTATGGCCAAATAACATAGACCTTAAATTCAGAAACTTATATTGATGATTAATATCTTCCACGATTAGAAGTCAAATCAAGTACATAAGCTAGAAATCTAGGATCAGCTCAGTCAGTCAGTCTGTAAGAACTAAGTATTTGCAATCTAGTATGTTCATCGCAATTTTTCGTTATCAACTAGCAGTTCAGTAATGTAGTAGTAAGTTATCCATCGTAATATCAGAATACCTAGGCGTTGCTATTGGTTTCTCTAGGCATCTATAGTTCTGAATAGTTTTCTCTGTTTCAATTCTTTCCGAAAAGAGCAAGGTTACAGCAGCGGTACACAGTGTTAGGGTCCTCCTAGACTAGACGATCATTGGCCAAAACAAAACGAATTAGTAGAATAAAAATTAAAAAATTGGGGGGGGGGTTGTTACAACCTCTTTCAATTTGACTTTAAATAACATTACAATAATGGTTTCATTTGTTGTTGTAGGTATTGGAGTATTACCGACAATATACCAAGATACTGAGAGTATATTAATATTTTTTGATAATTTATTTGACTCTATCAATGGAAGCTACGAAAATTGGAAGAAAAGAACTGGGAAACTCTTACTGGGACCTGTAACACCCCAATCAAGCCATATTAAATTATGAAAAGAAGCAAAAAAGACACTAAATTCAATGAAATATGTCAATGGTAACAATAAGTCATGTTCTGTACCCTCTATAAAAAATTGGCGACCTTACCATTGAAAATATAGAATACATTATTAATGTACTATTTAAAAAGCATAACGTTACGTCTATTTGGATGAGGCACTTTAATCAGGAACCTTTGGAAAACATTTTTGGTTGCATTCGTAGTTATGGTTATAGAAATATTTCTCCAACATGTATTGTGCAGGCTTTGAAGCAGCCTTTTTTTTACTTTACATACACATAATTTAAGTAGACATTCGCCAGGCTATAATTGTGAAGTAGATAAATGCAGTAGCTTTAGAGGATTAAAAAAAATGCTGTGCCTAGTTCTGCAATGGAAATTGATTTTGAAGACGTGACCTGTGATCACATGATCATCAATATCGAATGCAAAAAAAGTGATCAAAAAATAAAGGCACAATTGGAATATGTGACAGGCTACGTATTAAAAAAATTAAAGGTAAAAAACTGTAAAAAATGTAGTAACAGTTTTTACAGCAATGAAATATCTAGCTCATTTATGAATGAGAGAATGTTTTACAGACAAAAATTGCCTAACATATCCTTCTTTTGCCCTTAAAAAGTGTTATTCCACTATACAAGATATAGTTACAGGAATTATTAAAAAAGACTCAAAAAAAACTAACATAAAACTTTATTTAAAAACGATATTTGCAATTGTAATAGATTATAGTTTTATAGAGTGCAGTGAACACAAATCACTGATAATTAAAAAGCTTGAAGATATATGTACAAATCTGTTTATATACAATTAATGTAAAGACACAAATAAAATATTGAATAGTTGTAGAACAGATTTCGATGGAATTGATGAAGTGCAACAATTAGCATACAATTATTGTAAAACACGGTTAAAAAAATAAAATATGTTTTTATTTTAGTTCGCGTTTAATTTATTAGATAGGTAAACAATAGGTAAAGTTGAGAATTTAGAGATGAAAAACATTTTGAGTATAGGTAGGTATATAATGCAATAGTTGCTTTGAAGACAGCACCAGATGGCGCTACTCCTTCTAATCCTTGACTGACGTCTCTATCTCATATATACAAAATTTTCTCTATGGATATATTCTGATTAATCTATGATATAGACTAGTTTGTGATTTCTATCAAAGAAAATATAACGCTACGCTAGAATTTCTATTTTAGGTTAGTGAAAAATGTGCAAATCGTAGAAATTTTTTATCCTATCGGAAAATGGTCTACATTATCTCAAAAATACAAAGATTTTTAGTTTGATTTAGTTAAGATAGAACAAATGTACCTACGATTACAATTTTTTTTTTCACTTTTCAGGTCATTCAATAAGTACCTATCTGTTCGTGATAACAAAACACAAACTTGTATGGAGAAGGCTAAATAATCGCACACAATGAGCCAATTACATTCAATATATTTTATCGCGCTAATTGCTACGAGCCAGTGCGTTAAAATGTCATCAGTGCACAAACCATACCATAAAGGAGTTCAGGCATATAAGGACGAAAGATGGACGGAATGTATAGCACAATTTGAGGAATCTTTACATCTATACAAACTGTATAAATCTGTTATTGTAAACTGCAGATTGAAATGCAACTCGCAAACATTCGAGCCCCAAATGAAGGAAAACATTGGAGATTTGAAAATGTATGAGATATTTTTCAATAGAAAACAATGCCTTGTAGCATGCCAGGAGGAAGGTTTTGAAGATTTACATTTGCTGGGCGATATAGAAAAATCTGTGCTATATGATATGCAAGCCAGAAAACCATATGAGTACTTGCATATTTGTTATTTCCAGATATATGCTTTGCCTAAAGCAGCATCAGCTGCTTATACATATTTGGTTGCAAACCCAGACGATGAGAAAATGAATCAGAATCTTCAATATTACACACAACAGCCTGAAGTTGATGTTAAAGAAGTTATTGATTTACAAAGTGATGATTATCAGGTTCTCTATGTACTTGGTCTCAATGCATACAATCAAAACAATTGGGCTGATGCTGTAGCTAATATGGAAGAAGTGTTAACTGACTATATTGCTTCAGAAAACAGTTGTCGTGTGGAATGTGAACATCAACCAGAGCAGGAATGGTCACCTGAGATATCTATTACAATTTCAAATAACATAGCTGCCCTTTTGCACTGTCAACAACAATGCCAGGACAAACTGAAAATTCTTAATTACAGTACTGGTGTTGAATTTATAGCAGATGTGTTGAATTATATTCAGATTTGTTACTATCGCCTGGATAGATATGATGATGCAGCCAAAGCTGTAACTACTTATTTGATGTTATTGCCCAAGGATGAAGATATGCTGGTGAACAAAAAAATTTACAGTACAATAGCTGATTCTAAATCATTTGCGGAAAGATCTGATATAGCTTATTATTACAAAAGAGACAACTATGAAAAGGAACTCCTTCATTTATTTCATAAAAGAAATAATAATAACATTGATTCTAATACCATCTAAGAGGTGGTTTGTATTCCTGTAAAAATGTTAAAATATAGGTACCTTGCATTTTACCTGGATTTTCTATCGACTTCCAAAAAAAGGAGGAGGTACTCAATTCAATTGCATATTTTTTTTTATGTTTGTTACCTCATAACTTTCGACTGAGTGAACCGATTCTCAAAATTCTTTTTTTGTTTGATAGCTGATGCTTCCCGTGTGGTCCCATTTAAATTTCATCAAATTCGGTCTGATTTTACCAAAGTATCAAATGGAAGTTGGTATTAAATTTTTCAAATTGCACTTGTTTAATAAGTGCAGTTCACAAGTTTTTCAAGATATATTTTAACATTTTTAACCAGTTACATATAGAAACTTACAATTTATAAAGGTTCCTTAACTCTAGAATTAAAGTATATGATAATTATTATTGTTAGTAATGAAATTATAATCAGAGTGTACTTATGGATATGGATATTGGATTCACTTGGCACTGATCAATGAACACTGCATTTGGCGGTACATGTACTATCATTAATTCTGTGCTAATATATGTACAGTTTCAATTAGTGTTCTGTGCACATAGGTGCAATGAGTCTTGTGGCTACATGAAAAAAACATGTTTAATGGTTAATATATTAAGATTCTTGCCTTATAACACCTGTGTGGGTGTCTATATTGTAAAAAAACTAAAATTTGAAACTAAGTGTTCAATTTAAGCTTTATATTTTTTTATTGCATTTACAAATTAAAAGAATTTAATATGTAGGTAGGTATAGATTGTAAGAATATAATGAGACTTGTTTGGTGCCATTCTATATGAATATTTAAAATATACTTTAACAATGTTAATTTTTTACCAAAGATTTATGTATACATTTAGGTATACATATTAAGCATGTCATGGTCCAAATAAAATGTTATAACCTATTTATAGTAAGTTTATTTATTGGCCTGCATACTATCTGTAGTAAGGTAGGTATTTAAAATTGGATAATAATATGTACCTACTAATCAATATTAGTGGTAAAGATATAATAAGTACCTACCTACACTATAATACCTACTTAGAGTGAGATGATAAAATATGATATGTACAGGTAGGTAAAAAATCAAAATCATTTATTCAATTTAGGCATCAAAGACGCACATGTGAACGTCAATAAATACAATTAATATTAACTACAATGTCACAGCCATACATACTTCGCCTACCACCATCGCCAAACCATAGACAATAGTTAAACCTACCACAGCTGTAGTAAGTATTGTAGCAGTTCCACACATGCATACATCTATAGTACAAGAGCACAGCACCTGACATGTATTGCCAGTTATAATAAAGTAAATGAAATAATAATTCAAAGCAAGCTCTCACTTTATATTTTTCACTAAACAATGTATTAGTAAAATATGTGACTGATCAAAATTTATATTGGAACTAAAGTAATGTTTAACCACAGATCTAGTCTAGTTCTGTGTGTTTCACATTTTGTATTAGGTTGACGTGGATGCACGGCACGGGAGAGGCGGTAGCGCGCTGGCAGCCGCCGCGCTTGCTCAAATTAACTATGCGACATAGAGATTAACTTCTCAGCGAGAGCTTAAGTGGGTACCGAGAGAAACCGTTATCTTACACTAAATTAGTTACGGGTCGCTACTTATTGTAGGTTAGGTATAGACACGAGCCAATTTCTATTTGATAGATCATTGTCCTCTTTTTCATATAAATTGGTCTTTGCGAAACTAATATAATCCTGTATAATCTTACTCAAAGAGCATATACCTAAAACTAGTTATCTTACTATTTTTATACTATACTATATATTATAGCAAGTATCGAAATAACGAATTAATTACCATAGGTACACATCTCTTTTTTTTATAAAAACGGACACTGTAGCACACACTCTTATTATAATAGTAGTTTTATGAAATGCCTACAATACGTACATTGTATAATAGATTTTTTGAGACTGGTAACAATTTTTGTTTTTTGATTAAGGCGACACTGTTAGTAGTTTCATAAATTCCGCCAGAGGGCGTTCTTTTTCTGTCAAGTAGTTGCGGAGATTTGGCCTCGTATAATAATAAATACATTCTTTCTTTTGAAAAATCTAGGTAAGTCTGTCGCAAAATAACATTAATTATTTACATTTAAATGTTGTGTCTAATTCTGTTAATGTTTTCTCGGTACTTAACTTCCTACAATACTATGGTAGGTACTTATCGCGGATGTGACTTGACTCCTGTGTTGTATGAAGAGAAATGTGTTAAATCTAAAGTGGTATTATTTTCGTATGTAGGTACTAATGGTGTTGGCCCAAAACAAATCCTTTGGCAACTTCTAGTTAATATGTTAAATTTAGTATGTAAGTACCTACAGGTGTGTACTGTAGGTGAAACCGCAGGGGGAAGGAAGAGGGGCATCTCGAAGTGAAGTGAGTAGTGGAGCCAAATAGAAAATAGAGTAAATGTATTGTACATTTCTTAGTATGTACATATCTATTTCAAGAAGTGAAGTTATATATAAGTACATAAACTAGTTTGATTATTTCTTACTTACTCAATATTGTTTTTTAGGTAAATTCAGTTTTATTTATAATCTCCCTAATATCTCATTAACTGTCGAGTAGTTCAAAAACCTACCTAAACCGTTTTATTTTGGTACCTACTTATTACTACACTTTTTTACCTCAGTAGGTACATTAATTTAGAGAGACAAGTAGGTAGGTACCTACTTATTTATCTAGGTTTTCAAGTCTTGGATTTTCTAGGGCAATGACTAAATTTAGGTATTTTAAGAATTCAACTACAAACTTTTTAGTTTAGTTACCTACAAGATTTTTATGATTTGTATTTTACCTGTATATAATATAAAGTTAGTATTTATAATCTGCAAAGTAGTTAATTTATAATATATAGTTTGTATTTGTATATGTAATTACAACTATTATCATTGTTTAATTTGGTATTGGTTGCCACAGAATATTAAAAGTAATATTGTAAATATATAGCATGAGACTATCTCCTACAATACATAATGCCTAAGGTGGGTTCGATATTTCACATAAAAGGATATTGTTGTAAGTGCAATAGTAGTATAGGTTGATATTTATAATATAATGTAGGTACTTACTAGATGCTACCTAGTAAAATTTTCAGGTACAAAAAGCAGGCATGCCTTATTGTCATAATATTACTATTATTTTCAGAATGTGCAACAGTTCACCGCTGAGTTAGAAACATGGAGAACCCCAACGAGAAGTTCAGTATCAAGAACCTTCTGTTTACTAAAGCAATACCAAATTATGAAATAGCAATACCAGTTCAGGGCTACAAGGTTTACATCTGTAAAGATTGTGGTGACAAGTAAGTCTAAAATTTAGTACTAGTAATAAGTTTTATTACGTAGTGACATTCTATTAAAATAATTTGGCACAAGGATTTGTGTTAAGTTATTTTAGTCCTATCCAGATATTGTACATACTAGATTTAATTACTATATCAATCAATCAAGGAAAGGTCACATTGACATTGGTACTACACTTGGCCTAGATTGTAGTATTAATAAAATATGACATTGATTTTAAATTATTCTATCAATTACTTCATATCCATGGAAGTGTCATGTAGGACATTAATTTAAAATTATAATATCAATTACTGATCTATAGAAGTGTCATTAAGACATTACTTTTAAATTATTATGTCATTGATCATATATCTAAGGAAGTGTCTGGTAGGGCATTAATTTTAAATTATTATAATAATGACGTTATATCTTTAGAAGTGTCATATAGGATGTGCATTTAAAATGATTTTATCAATGGATTTATAATTGTATAGGTATCATGTACAACTGATATAAACTCCTCCTTTTCTTGAAGTCGGTTAAAATTATTATGTTCATGACTATATCTATAGAAGATTCAATTTTTTTTATTTAATTTAAAATTATTGTATCATTGACTTTATATTTACACTAGCTGCGCTTCGCGGATTCACCCGCGCGGTTATGGATAATGATGATGTATAAAAATGTAGGTATAGCCTATGCTACTCATGAATAATGTAAACATAATAACCGTGAAACTATTTCTGAAATCGGTTCAGTAACTTTTGAATTTATTCGTTACAAACATACAAAAATACCGATCTATTAAATTTTCTAATTTTCTGTGCATATTTAGGTATCTATATTTTTTCCGTAAGCACCTTCTGTAGAGTATTAGAAAACATAAAAATAAGATGGATGAAATCGGTAAAGTCGTTCTCAAGTTGTGGCGTGACCACGGGAAATTGGGATTCATTTATTTTAATACATAGTACAAGTTTTTACACATTTGTAATACCTGCCTCTTTTTGTAAGCAACCGAGTTATGGAATCAGATTTGTTCGCCTGGTGGTAAGCGCCATGCCTTTTGATGATAGCTGCGCATGGCCAGCTGCATTCAACCTTTAAAAAGCTCAGTAGATTGCATTCAACACTTAGACAGGTTAGACTTACAATGCGTTTTTTACCTATTTTATTTCTTAGAGTGCCCTTCAGTACTTAGTATTAATTAGTATTATATAGTGACTTACTTGCATTGTGTATATTTTTATGCCGTTAATGTTTTTTATTATATTAGAAAACTGTACAATCACGAGTCTGATGTTAAGTGGTAACCTTTGCCTATAGAACAGACGCATTTCCTCACAAGTGACGAACTGCACTGCGCCCTTATCCCTGAGACATTTAGTTGTTATGTCTCATGTGCCTGAAATTTCGCCGACAACCTTACCTTCAAACCAAATGCAGTATTGCGAACATTACTGCTTCACGGTAGAAAAAGGTATGGTGGAAGTAGGTACTCCCTCGAATAAACTAATTCACAAAGAGTTCTACTGTTCTTAACTAGACGGGCAAGTCGTGCATCTGTGTTAAGCAGTACACTTGGCCATGACATTTACAGTGCCAACCAGAGCCAGAACTGTAGTTTTGCGTGGCAATGTAGTGCGCTCGTCATCCCGAGACATTGGTTTTTGAGTCTCTATCGCCCAGGAATTTCACTTGCCGCAGTGCCCTTCACACCCTAACACAGTAATACTTGCGCATTATTGCTTTGCGGCAGAATACCTGGTATTGCGGTGCTACCAACCAAGACGGCCTCTTGCGCAAGAGGCCTACCATCCAGTAGGTCGGGAATTCTCGCCTTTTACGATCGGCATCCCGCCGAGAAGGGAATATTCTACTTCGTTACCTCACTGCGAAAATGGAGTATGGAATGTAAACCAGCAGTAGGGCTTGGCGAATAGGATAGGACACTCCTAGTGTCGTAGTGTGGCAATCAGAAAGTCTCCGTTACGGCTTATCGACTTCTAAGACAACCGGGACCGACGACTTCCCGTGCCCTTCTCCTCCTGCCTCTTCGGCTCCTGCCACACATATATTTACGAACCCTGATAGCCTAGTTGGTATTAGCCTTCGAAGCAACAGGTCCCCAGGTTCGATTCCTGGCCTGGCACATATTTGTGTGATGTAGAACTTTTTTTCTTGAGTCTTGGAAGTTGTGATGTGTTAAAGTGTGTCCATGCCTCCCGTGACACACGGAATTCTAGTGCGAGGGTGTAGGTGTGTGAACGCTTGTTTAAATATTTTTTTGATCATGAGCGCAGTAAGGTTTAGTTTACAATTTACATAGGGTAATTACATAGGTCAAGTGCATAATGGACAAGTATAATGTTTAACCAAAATCTACAGCAAAACCCTAAAAACTTAAAATGATGTCCTTAAGTGTTAAAGAAACAGAATTAGTTTGTGCAGTCGATATTGAGTGTTCAGTCGGTATTTTGGTTAACCGTAGGGCGCATTTGGTATATGCGATCACTCAGTGCAGGCATTGCACTTAAACTCGCAACGGGTTTACTTGGTAGGCTATGTGAACAGACTACCAAGATACCTCCCTGGAAAATAACGGGGTGTACCTCGCAAAAAATCAACCACTTTTATACTGGATAATAGTCATAACCGTAAAATACGTGTTTATAGTCAATAGGTATATTTTCACAGTTATGACCAACATTTTTGATATTTTAAAGTACTTATGTCTGCTTATTCAATAACATCACACACCGGTAAGTCATGTATGTACATTATATTTTAACAAAACTGTTTTCTCTTTTCAGATTTCTGTTTGAATCCAGCTTCAATGATCACGTTAATCGAAAATCTGTACTGATTACATACTTGTGTAGACACTGTGGGGAAACGAAAACGTTCTATAATAGGTGCAATTTACTGTCCCACATCCGGTCGCATCCCTTTAAAACGGCTACTATAAACGTTAACGATCTAAAAGTGGAACCGGTGCCTCTAGGCCTTTACAAAAGTCACACTAATATTCCAGCAGTCAGTGCTAAGGCTAATCAACCGACGACGTCAGAGGTTTCAAACAAATCGGCAACACTTTGTTTCGAATGTAAGATGCCGATACCTTGTAATGGGTTTGCCTACAAAGATCGAGCAGCTCATTTCATGCAATACACAAATGAGGTTTACTCGTGTCCCGTGTGCATGTTTACATTGCCTACAGTATGTGGGATCCGAGCGCATTTACGATTTCACTTAAAATTTCCTCCATACTTCTGCCCGGAGTGTGGAGTTAATATTGTCAACAAGACTGTTCATTACCCATTCAATCACGACTGTGAGGGATTTAAAATGATGAGGGCCACCGCCAGATTAAAATGCCCTGTTCCTCAGTGCGACCTTTTCCACCCAAATGACTTCAAAGACCATATAAAACAGAGTCACATCAAAAAGGTATACAAATGCCCAGTTTGTGTAGTTGCTTGTTTTAATGAACCGACCATGCAAAAACATTTGAAAACACACAATCGGAATATGGTCGTGGATAATAAAGCATTAATATTTTACCAGTGCGAGATGTGTCCGGGCAGGTTAGTGCTGCAAAATCACATAGAGACCCATTTGCGTACACATGTAAATAACAGCGTGTTCCCTTGTTGGATTTGCGGATTTGTATTCAAAGAAGTTTTTGCACTCATAGACCATCATGTGAAGAAACATGACCAAATGTCGGATCATATCAAGAATGTGTTTACTTCGATCATACACGAATCTGAAAATCAATGTGGAAAACCGAAGCGCATATACCGCGTTGTTAAAAGGTGCGATCAATGCAAAAGGAACTTCACGTATAAATGTAAATATGATGAAATATCCGTCTTACCCAATGAATGCCCTTACAAGTGTACATCCAAATTGAAGTCAAGTTTAGTCTCAGACGCCACACAAAGCCATTTGACATGCAATATGTGCGACTTAAAAATGCCTTACAACTGGACAGATATAAAAAAGCATTACGCTGAGGTACACAAAACTTTTCGGTGCCTGGAACCGAAACTAGTAATTAACAAAATGGACATTCAAAAATACATGAAACAAAAACAAAAGAAAATCGGAAAACGTGTCCCTAAGAAAAGAAGGCGACAAATAAGGTCACAAATTAAAGAAAAAGAACCAGAAACCACAACGGCCGTGTCAGCTTCAGAATTTGCTTGCAGCGTGTGTGGCTATTCTTGCGAAAGTAGGGAGATGTTGGAAGACCACTTGATAACTCACCGTGACCCATGTATGGCATATCAATGCTTAGAATGCGGACAGAGTTTCGTAGTGAAACCGTCGTTTTCGAAACATTTAATGTTAGAGCATGGTATATACGACGCGGAGGAGTATATTAATAGCAAACAGTGTTATAACGAAAATGCACTCGACAAATACCAGAACAGTGACACACCCATGGAACCACTTAAAGAAAATCAGTGCAGAATTTGCAGGGATCAATTTGAAAATACTGAAGACTTAGAAAAACATTTCAGAGTACACGGAATGGCTTTTTTGTTGAAAAACACGACTACTAATAAAGTTGGTGAAAGCACTTCAAATAAAGATGCAAATAAGAATTAAATAAGTGTATAGTAGTATATAACCTAGTTGTGAAGTTATGTATAGCTAGTAGTTAGTACCACCGAGTTTTACCGGTGTAACACAAGAGTGATTTTCAAAATAATTATGGTATTCGTACAATTCGTAGTAAAGTTTTCGATAGGTACCTAATAAATCTTACCTCATGTCGACGTGGGGTATGGCATGCGAACTACATACCGGTTTATGGTCATATAATTAAGAGCGATTTGAAGTTCCAGATTTTTAATCATTTAAATCTTAATTATGTCATGTATAGTTGTGTGTTCCTACTTCGAAGTTACTAATTAAGTTATAAAATAGTAACATGAATAGAGCAAACGGGATTAGGAATGTATAATAAAATTTATATTTTACAAATTGTATGTGTTCTCTATAGTACTTAACAAATTCAAATAATAATGAAGTTGGCTAAAACATGAACGATTTATATAATTAACTGCTTTCAAAAATTCAACATTCAATTATGTCTACAGCTTTTTATTCAGAAAATACAAGAAAACGTCGTACAGCTCTCTTAAATTTCCACACTGTCGATTTGGAACCTTTTTCTTGATTTTGCATCAAATATGCTCTATTGGGTTATTGGTCTGGGCTTTTAGCTGGCCACTCTAAGACAGATACTGATAGCGACTTGACTGACCTTAACGGTGCGTCCAGTATGCTTTGGATCATTGTTGTCCTGAAATGTCCAAATAACTGGAAGCACATCTTCAGCATGGGGTATTTTTTTTTCTTCCAGTATTTTTATTGGAATTGATCCATGTTTCATTCTTTAACAGGTCCAACACCGTGTCCAGTAATGCACGCCGAAAATTACACATTCTCACATTTTGTGTACAGGTCAAACTTTTTATTTGTATATATTGTTATCCGTCAGAACATACCCTGTTTTTACATACTTTATTTTAGTCTCATCAGAAAAAAGCTTTTTTCCGTTATATAAATGTCCAGTTTTCATACTTTTTTACAAATGCAAGCCGGGCTTGTCTATGGCACCAACCGCCATTCGTGCGTGCCGAACTTTCTGAAATGTTCTTTTCACCTCATTAGATAGACCCTTTAAAAGAATTTTGTTTTACCATACTGATGATATTTCGAATATCTCGACGACATGAATCTCTGTTTATGTACACGTGAAACATTTGAAGTAATTTGATACTGTGCAAAACGCTTCACAGACGTAGTACGTAGAATACCATCGTATTTGAGCATTGCTTATGGTCGACTGTCTTTTTATACGACCAATTCTTCTCTCGAAGTTTTATTATTACTTCCCTTGTAGATTTATTACAACTTTTGTTTTCCCTATTGTTATCACATGAAGCACTAAATGGCGCTAATATTATATGATTTGAATAAAATAATAAACTATGTTCTTTATTATGTGACCAGCCAGTGAGTAGCTACGTTCGGATCTAATGTATAAAGTTTATCTATTTATGTGTACCAACGAACTACCGCTACTTTTGAAAAGTTTTGCGATACCAAGAAAAAACAGAATAACAACATACAATTAGTTGTAACTACCTACTTAATAAGTTTCTGAAAATTTTTCATTAAAAGCGTTCTTAATTATATGACCAGGGCGCCGAAAATTGCAATAGAACCGTAGCTGAACGGCGACTTTTATACGTTTTCTTATTCTGCTATCGAAATACAGTCCAACTGCAGTTACGTTTCTATTGACGCCAGCGATCGATCAAACTTTATGTTGTGCTAACTCGATAGATCATGAACGCAACTTATATTCGTATATAGTAGTGTCAATTATATATTTATCAAAAAGTAGCGTTTATGTTATGTTTATGTGACGCTACGATCCAATTTGTCATTAGAAGTTTTTGCCAAAGTATCGAACGACTACCGGAGTCGAACTGCAGTTGCAGCGGGATAGATTGTTGAACGTTGTGAAATAACACAATTAGCCTCCAGCACTGTTAGTGTCTCGGTCTCACACTCAAAGCAAAATCTGTGGTTCTAAACTTTGTGTCGCTAAGTAGGTACCTATATAACCTACACCAATATTGCAATTAATGCCTTATTAGGAGTTGTAGTATTTATACATACCTACATCCTAACTCATTTATATTTTTTATGTATTATGTAATGTACTGTATAATTAAGATCGTAAATAAGCTTTAAAGTTATTCAAACAAAACATTTGTTATTGCGAATATACTTATTTCTTTTTCTATGTTTGTATACTAGCGACCCGCCCCAGTTTGCATAGATGTAATTTAGAAACAAAGGAGTGGAAGTGTAAAAAATATACTTACGTAAAACTTAATATGGTTAATATAATATAATAATATATATATTATGGTTAATATATTATATTAACCATAATATATATATTATTTCACCTTATCTAACTGATGGAGAAAACCTAACCACAGAAAAATCTGTTGCTTGATTACGGAGTTAGCAGACGCGAAAAGCGACCTTATTTTATAGTAATGTAAGATATACACGTATATCGCCACTGAGCATTACCATTATCCATATTGGGGATAGGGATTCTAATGGTGAAGAATTTTTCTAATTAGCTTTTTTTATTAAAATAAAATATATAATTAAATTCTGAATCATACAAAGGGAGCTGATTAACACCATTGCACTTAGTTCACCCTGCAGCGCTGCCATATATTTTTTTTGTAATTACTAAAGTAACATAAATATTTTTGTTTTTTTGGTGAGAACAATAATACGTTCTTAATGTATTATTAATTATATGTCGTTAGATGTTTATTGTATATACATAAAATTTTTTCTAAATTAATTATTGATAAACAAAATATCAGTTATGGGAAAAAGTCATGTTCATAATAGCCTTGATGGTGTGAAAAAAATCAACAGGATCTCAATGATGGAAACGGCCATAGGCGTCGATATTTGATTTCATAGTAAACTAGCTTTTGCCCACGACTTCGTCCGAGTAGTGCACTTTTTTTTCTAGATATGAATTATTGTTTCAATATATACCTAGGAATGTTTATGAATATTGCCCGCCACTGGATGTGATATTTGACAGAAGTTCCAATCAATTTTATTTTTTCCATGTAACTTTTTAATTGGGCTGTCTTTAATCCAAACGGAAGGTTATTTCGGATCAATGTTGTAGGTATACACGTGGCACGACTACTGTTTCTCCTCAGTTAATATATTGGCTTCAATAACATGAACTATCTAAATTCAAATTTTCACCCCTAAAAGTTCATAAAACAAAGAATTTTCCATACAAAGTTTCATCCCCCTTATCACCCCTCTCAATAATATCAAGGAACACCATGTTTTATTTTAAATCAACTATCTAAATACAAATTTTCACACCTATAAGACTATGAAAGTACAAACGTTTCACGCATTTTTACCTCTTAGGGCTTAAATTTCGAAAAAACCTTTGATTTCTTTTTTTATGGGATAGGTTGGCAAACGAGCGGGCGGCGGTAAGTGATCACCGTCGCCCACAGACATCCACAATATCAGAGGTATCAAGTTAGTTATCGTAAAAAACAGCTCTATGTCGATGCCGTGCCCGAATTTAAAATTGGCCTCTTCTGTAGGTAATCTGTAGGTACTTGTACGATTATATCACTGATTTGAAATTTGTACTTATTATATTTTATATAAGTAGGTATATTTGTACATACTTAGGTACTTACTACTACTACTTATAGGTACGTACTAATTTAATAAAAGAAGCACTTGCTGTAATGAAAAGCTTTAAAATATATGTCCAATGATTATTTTCCAACTTATTTTTTGTCTTCGTATCTTGACTTAGCAAGTCAAGCCGCGGGTGTCAGCTAGTCTAAAATATGACAGGATGGGCCTGTAGGACTACTTAATTTTGGAAAGTAGATAGATTCACTTAATTTATTTAATCTTTATTGAACACCACAATAAAAAAATATGTTACAAATAAAGAAATAAGAAAAAAATACAAACAAAATGTATCACAATTAAATATTTACTTCAAATTAAAAGTGTCACAATTGGCGGACTGGGGACATCGCTCTAAGCGATCTCTTCCAGACAACCATACACGCCAAAGAAATAGGCACATAAACTTATAAAAGTACATAACCAATTAAGTTACAGAAGAAAATTAGAGTATATTTAATTATACTTACTTCATTTGTTTTTCAACCGACTTCCAAAAAAAGGAGGTGGTTCTCATTTCGAAAGAATTATTTATTCTTGTTTGTTACCTCATAACTTTCGACTGGGTGAACCGACATTGATGATTTTTTGAAAGGTGGTGCTTTAAGCGATTAGTAACCGATTTATACTTACGTCATAAGTAGCGGACTCGACCGGTTTTACGACGTTTAGTCTCTTCTTAACGAAATACGTCCGCTCTCGACCGCGGCCGCGCATACAATCTGCTTTAAGATGATATGGTGCTTTAAAACAAAAAAATCATGTAAATTACATCAAATTCGGTGCAGCAGTTTTTGAGTTACACTCGAATAACTTATCGTATATTTTGATATCATCATTGAAGGTGAATGACATCGATCCCGTAATTAGCAAGGATCACTATATATAAAAGGGTTAAAAAGATATTGCAAAAAAATGGAATCACCTTAAAAAGTGTAAAATAACTTGTCGAAGTCGGTACCATGCGCACAATATTGTGATAATAGGTGCTTTTGAACTATCATAGTACCGACTTCAACAAGTTATTTCACACTTTTTAGTGTTGCAAGTTGCATTTTTTTTGGCTTTTTGTTGTTACCACAATTTTTATTGTAGGTAGACTAGCCAACTTTCCAATGCTTCCCTTCTGCTTGGTCTGCAGGAGACGAAGCCACAGAAATTATTGAACAAATTTTCTATATAATCTAAATACAGTCAAAATCTGTTATAACAACATCGAAGGGACTACTCATATTTAGTCGTAAAAACCGATAGTTGTGACAACCGGTGACAGATATTAATAGGAAAAATAATACATATGTATATTCATGTAGGAAATTAAACCACATTTTGTTTACTTTAATACAAACGTATAATATAAAATAACAATATCATTTTTCCATAATTTTTGTATGCATAAAATCTATAATTTTAGTTTGTTTGGAACACTTCTGTCGTGCATACACATTTTGTAATTCACTTTGGATTTTAATCAGCGTATCGTCACAATTTCCCTGCATGTGGAACTGTTCATTAAAAAGAACAATATTTCGTAATACACTAACAGCATTGAGACCGTCAATCAAAGTTGGCACTGTAAATTGTTCTTCCGAGTCTTCCTGTTCGTTTTCATTTTCCTCTTGAACTTCACGTACAATATCATCCTCCGTAGCTGGTGCACAAATTGCAATAGACTGATCTACATCAATGAACTCGTCTGCTTTTGCGTCATCCATTCGTCTTCAACACCTTTATCCACACTGGCAGCTTCACCACTCATTTTCCCGCCGACAATGCCATGTCGAGCTCGAAAACGTTGAATCCAACTAGACGAGCAAACAAAATCTTCACCAAAACGTTGAGCAAAATCGTTGGCTTTTTGTTGAAGAATTGGTCCATTTATTGGCACATTATTTGTCCTTTGATATTTAAACCACTTTAATAAAGCTTCCTCAATCAGCGTATGCCGAGTTGTTCAATCTCGTTTCATTTTCAAAAAATTCTTGTTATAAATTTTCACAGTTAACTCAACAATATGTTTTGGTGCGTCTTGTTGAAAGATAAGTAACAAACTGACCTAAGAGATATGACGAAGGGGGCCTTGAGGCTACGGCATGCAAGTGCTTTGTTTCTAAGAATTACAAAAGACCCTAAACTTTGTTTACTTTTACGATAATAGCCATTGACCATTATACTGTGCCAGATGTGGATACTGTTATCCATTGATTAGAATACACCTGAGCTGGTCGTTCTACAGATATAATTCACCGAAAATATTAACCAAATGTGGTCGCTTAATGCGGTATGTCGTAGTAAACAATGTCGTAAATACCAATGTTTTTGATAAGGCGGTCATATAGCATTCAGCCAGGACCTTTGATTTTGGTCGATTTAACCGGTATGTTCTAAACTATGTCGCCATAAACGTTTTTGACTGTATTCATATTTTTTATTATATTTTACGCTAATCATAGTAAACTGTAAGAAAAAAGAAAAACTTATACAAATTACTTGGGATAGTGATCTAAAAAAGAAATAGGTAACATTTTAATACGAACACGGCTATCGTCTTATATTTCAAAACTACCTACAGACCCTAAGGCCTAGCGCGCACGGCATTGCGATTTTTAACGCATATTCTGTGAAGTACGGAGCGTCATAGAAGTGTACAAAATTTTCTATTGCTAAGATGTATATAGAAGGGTATGTATACAATATCGTTTAAGTACCCTTTTTTACGTAATAATAAATATATGCAGATATAGCGACTCTTTTATGGTAGTCCATAACGATGTGGTATAGGGCCCACAGCTGTAAATTGAATTCCAAAACTGCTTCAAGCTGCTCGTGTTCTCGGGCCATAGGCTGTCCACAGTAAAGGCCTATCCCTGAGCGTTATTCGCTACCGTTGTGGGTAGCGAAATATACCACGCGGAACTCGATGGGTAAATAGTATGAAGTTCCATAACTGCAGCAAAACTTGTACCGCCTAGTGAGGCGGTATTTTCTCTTGTTTGGCGAAACTAGTTCCGCCGCCCCGCTAACCGGCTTTGGTGTGAACAGTGATATTAACGTATACCCTTTCGGATTTCTCTATCGCTCGCGGTAGACGCGGTAGGCGAATAACGCCCAGTGGGCCTAGACAAAGTAACATTCTCCAAGCGCTACCGCTAAGAGAAAAGTTAAAAAATGTATGGGATTGACATAAGGAAGCGATATATCACGTGATCATCGAAAAAGAATAGACAATTGGTAGACAATGTACAACAGTTATCTCTTCGTTAAAACGAAACGCTACCGTTTCTATTCCGTCAGACGCTAGTCCATACAAAGTCCTAGACAACCCGCCATGTTGACAAGCGACAACGCCATCTATTCTATTCGTTTGATCGCTAGGTTAGCGGTCTCCGATACCCTGCAGATAACGCTACAAAATGGCGTCTTTTAGTCAGCTGACGAACGAAGTGGTGTTTTGTATCTGTTATTTTTGCGATTTATTAAAGATGCATGCTTTAAAATTGATGTGGGCTGCGCATAATAAATAAATATGGCTTAGAAGGCAGGCGAGAACCAACAATACGAGCATATTATTTTAACTTATTTTTACCCGTCTCGCTATTTCTAAACATTGAAACATATACCTAGTACACTAAAACCTTTTATATTTTATTTGAACTCTGTAAAACATTACAATACAAATACTTTTTATTGCGTACCTAAATATACAGAAATTACAAGAAGACATTAAACTGTTATGTGACGCTTAACATAAGACGAGCGAGTTTCTCGTTTCGACACAAACTCGAATGATAGTGTTTTGTTTGTTTTTGTCCGTTTTCTTCGTCCCTGCTGAGTGCACGGTGTGTTCGTTGAGTGTTGCGGTGATGGCTGGTACGAGTAGGTGAGTGTTTATGGTGAAATTGGAGGCTCGCTTCGACGACTATATACTCTGCCGAAGCCGTCGCCCGTAGCGAAAGCAATTCGGCTTCTACTTGTGGCGGTGGCGGTGGTGGTAATAGTGCTGTTGTACAAATATCTGTAAAAAATGTATAATGTAGGTATATCTATGATAACAAATAAAGATTTTAACATTATTCAAAAAGCCACGGATTCATCCGGTTTTTTACAAAGGCATAAGTGGGATTGTAGCCAACATCTTAGATGCCTGTTTGGTATAAAAAATACAAAGTAGTTTAAGAAACGGAAACATTTAGGATAGATATTATCATTATTATTATTATTACATATTTTACCTATACCCTTTTTTACAAGTTGCCTTAAATTAAGGTACATGGTAAACGTTGTACGGAGTTAGGGTTTAGCAAAAATATACTTGTGTATATTTAATGATTTTGTTCATAACTAATACATTATGAAAAAATGGTTTAATAATTAGTTTTTCGTATTCTTATATTAAGATAAGAAAACAAATAGATTGATTATCAAGCCCATCGGCACAACATCCGATTTAACAAAGCCGAGCTAACAAAGTTTGTATAATTTAATAACAATCAACTAACGTTAATGCCTCGTTCTACAATATCTGCTTTACCAGCTAGTGCAGGCAATCCCATAACTGCAAGTCTGCTGTTGGGATCACCACCAGTGCCACCTGCATGCCTTCTTATTTGCAGAGCTTTCTTTAATAAATTTTTTCAGCCAGACTAAACAGATTTTGATATGCTACCAACATTTTTTCATTTATAGGTTTCCTTATACACCATAACCAACAGAATTACCATACCATCGGCTCTGAAGCGACCTTGAGCCCCCCCGAATGGGGCCTAGTTATATCTCCATTCCTACAAAACACGAGAACAACAAAAGTAGTGTGCTTAAAATGATGACGAAATTGTTTATATTATGTACGGCGGCTCATAGTAAGGACAAGAATGGTGCCTTTATAACATTTGTTATGCACTTTTCTAGTCTAATAATTACTTCTACATAACTTCTTGTGAACTTTAAATAACACAAACATCGTTAATTTCAAAAGTTATATTAAACAAAAGCCATACCTCTCCATAAATTCAAGTGTTATCCTGAATTATTCCGCTTGGGTTCCATTGGCCAAAAGTAAACTGGAATTTAAAGCAACAATATTGTTTTAAAGCTAGTATATACTCGTAACTACAGATCATTATTTATATAACACAATTAAGTAGGTACTTACTTTTTGTAACAAAACATCTCACCCAATACTTGAAGATAGTTCAAAACAGACACTTTTCGCGGGTCAAGTTAGCAGCGAGAATGTCAGTTTGATATTTTGCTACGCTAACCATAGAGCATTATAAACTTTTAGCGCACGAACGAAGAGAAGGAGCGTTCGCCGCGAACGCGTGACATTGTCTACCAATCTCCTAGCGCAAACGCTGAAGCGTTAGCGACTGGAGAAAGAGAATCGCTATGAAGCGATGGCATCTTGTCTAGGCCTACAGGTTTGAATAGGCCTTACCTAAGCGCTAAAGACACGTAGCGCCCCGCCACGCCACTGTTTGCCAAAGCCGACACGACACTTGATTGTTTGACGGTTTGTTTTCTTAGATCTAAATCAGCGTGGACGTTAGCCTCCAAACTTTAATCAGCCGTAATTTAAGTGCCTGCATTTATACCTATAATGACTTATTTTCATTATTAATAAGAATTAAACAAGTACTCGAATTAAATAGGTACTTTTATTACACACAATTAATATAAAAGTTTAATGAATAACAATTAATATAAAAGTACTTCGTTACTAAAATTATTTGAAAATACTGACCAAATCCAGCAGCCGATAAATAATAAACCTACAGAAAATAGACTTTCCTTTTCAGAATATACATACACTACCTACTACACAAGTGGCTGGTGTATGTACCCTTTATTTATAAATGTTTTATTTTACTGTTCAGCCTAGGTTATTATTACCATGAATAATTTGCAAAATAGGCCCCTATTCTCTTAGCTATCGAACTGCGTTATTGCAACTCGATTGCACGAAAATTGTCGTTTTTGACAGTTTTGTGTAGATTTAGATTCGAACGCGATCGGAATCGACGCAATTGAGTTGCGATAACGCAGTTCAATAGCTAAAGGAATAGGGGCCCAGTTTTATATTCCCAAACAGGTTTTTTAAACTATTTCAAATCAACTGTCAAAGATATGGACAAGTTATTACCCGTTACGAGTATCCTGTTCCCCGGTCGTAAGGCAAGTGATAGTTTCTCCTGAATTCAAATGTGTTACATGGATACAATTAGTTACTTACTATAAAACTATAATTTAGTATTCGTTCGTAATAGACATAAACGTACGTAGCAAATACTGTATTATAATATACAATAAATAATTTCTTTTTAAAACACATTTTATATAGATGCTTATGATAGATAGGTACAATCAGACAAACTCTCACAGAAGGATGACAGTATATTGTTAGACATATATATATTTCACAGTCACTCTTTTTTTCATCTATGTACATAGTTATTAATTTACAAAATATGTTAGTTGTGTGTTAAAAATGTTGTCTAGTAATTATTCCTACTGATAGTTAAGTTATAAATTACATACTAATCCAGGTTTCATTCATAAGTAAGTAAAACTTTTGTTGAGGTTCTAGACTAATTTTCATGTTGGTATGAGGATACCATGATATTTTTCGAAGAAAAATATTTTTCCTAAAGAAAGAATGTGAATATGAAAATTAAATGAAATTATTTTTAATCATAAGTAGCAGATAGTTACTAGACCACTTTATCCAAAAGCTCACCTAATCTCTTAAATCCATAAAACCCATAAGAAAATGCGAGTGAGCAAGCGACAAAACGAATAATTATCAATTTAAATGGAATACAACATACAATATTTATCCACATAGGTAAACACAGTGCACCTACCTATAAAAATAATAGCATAAACATTCATTACCATAAAACAACAAACTTAAACTATATCACAAATGGATTACAAATCAAAAAGTGAAATTTGTATTTTTATTTTGCCATACATAACTGTCTTGACATTATGTTATAAATTTTCTACTATTCTGTTTTCACCTTTTAATTTTACCGAAGTTTAATATTATTGTAAATAATAATAAATATATTAAAGTACTTACGTTATCTAGGTATAGAAACAAAAATACGAAATATAAAATGGAATATTAAGTAGTTACAAGAAAAAAAATTAAAAAGTCCAGCCATCAGTCACTAAGTACTGACTGAAATCGGAATTACTTTTAATGAACCTCGCCACTGACTGATATTCAAACAAAATTAAATTCAACCTATTATTGGTGAATTTGTCAATTATATGAGTAATTTTATAGCTTTTTTCACACATAATGTTTTTGATCAACTTCCAAAAAAAGGAGGAGGTACTCAATTTGACAGTTTTTTTTATGTTTGTTACCTCATAACTTTTGACTGGGTGAACTGAATCTAAAAATTCTTTTTTTTGTTTCCCGTGTGGCCCTATTTAAATTTCATCAAATTCGTCCAGTAGTTTTTGAATTACAGTCCAATAACTGAATAGAATGGAAGTCAGTATTAAATTATTCAAATAGTCCTTGTACTCTGCTATGTTGTTATTTGCAATAATTTGCTTTGAGTTTTAAAATGTATGACAATGATATTTTTAAAAGTACAATGATAAACTAAAATGAAATAGGTTTATTTAACATATCAACATAAAACATATTATAGAAATGCTAGCTAATATCGATATATTCCAAATTACATATTTGTGTTATTTTACTACTGTTATCTAAGATATTTTTTTAAGTAAAGAATTAAGGTTCACCTGTTCAATCAATTTGGATTTTTTTCCAAATAGAGCACTGATTTTGAAATCTGTGTTGACACGTAAAATGACACAGTCTTGATGCCGAGTAAGCAGCCACATCACAAATGCTCAACTACAATAGACTACTTGCTACTGATTACTGACTTAGTGAGATATGCCGGTCATAGATCCTTGCTAAGCAAATGTTTCTCTACATAGCAAGTTTCTATAAGCAGCGCATCCCAGAAAGAAATGTGTGTGTAAAATACCTACTCACAGTTTTGTACTTTTTATATAAATCACTATACATTTTTGGAAACAGTATAAATCAGGTACATACAAGTTTTTGAGCATTAGGTACTTATTAATTGGTTTAAACGTGATTTGGTGTAAAGGTAACCCCAAAATATAAGATAGAAGTAACACCACAATAGCCAGGTCTCCTGTCTACGGGTATTCATGGTACCTACATAGCATAATTTTTACTTGTACTTATTATGGTCAAGTTTTCTATGGTAGTGCTAGGGCACTTCTGGTGTCCGCCTGACTAGCTAAGCTACCAACCTTAGTTTCAGTCTGCTGCTAAAGACAACTAACAGTGTGTTCTGGCTGTTCTTGAAAGCCAGTCTCTATTCTAGGTCTGGTATGAAACTCATCACACACATCACTGACCATCAAGATAGTGGTTAAACATGAGCCTATCAAGTGTACAAAATAGTTCAGGTGTGAATCATTAAGATCAGATATTCATACTTAGTAATAATGTAAAGCACCAATAGCAAATAAAAAAAAATTTAATGGCAGAAGTAGAGTACATATGGTAAGGTAAGGACATAACACTGGTAGTAACTGCAGACCTTCAGAGTAACTGCAGCACAATTTTGACAATATTTTATACAATTTGTTTTACTAGATACCTTTAGCCAACCATAATGCTCTTCTGCCCCATCTGCCCCTTTAGTGCCCATTGCTACTAGTCCTTATGGATACCTTTGGTGAGCAGGTGTCATAGTCCTAAACAAGAACTGCATATTTACTCATTACATACATACATACTTACATATTCTACTGAGTGATCTAGAATAACATTATGCGTTATATTCTTTTAATGCTGTTGCCATAATCAACTTACTAAATCAAAAGAACATTTTAATGTTGACTAAGACTGACACCACTATAATGCATAACAATAGATCAGGCAAATCCTCCAGAAGTACTTACATCAGTATTCCAGAATGGTGGTCTGTATTCTGAATAGACTTGAATAAAATATCTGAGTATTTTTTTCACTCAAATAGAAATTCTCAACTGGAATGGAATAGAATGGCTGTATACTACACATTTACTGTATATACATTTATAATTGCTACATTCAAATACATACATTAGTCAAATTTAAGTTGATCAGTCAGACACTTAAACTGTATGAGTATTACAGACTTTTAAAATAAGTGAGTTGTACTTCACCTTCTACCAAAGAATAGAGGATGAAATGCATTTTTGCCTCGCATGGGTCGCCTGCAAGTAGGACATTTTTTTTCTAAGCGGAGGGCTTCCACCAGGCAGTGGTCACAGAAGACATGGCCACACTTTGTAGAAACCAAAGGATTTCTTCCCAACTTTTCTAAGCAGATTGGGCAGTCATCAATATGGTCACGGAGAGGGCTACGCTCTCTGGTTTGCTTTTGTCTATTTTCACTTTCTGGTTGCAACTGTGTTTTCTACAACATAAAAATAAATAATTTTTATCCAAACATCCTTTACGTTGTCTGTATATATATCGGGTATAATTAAGTCTGTTGCACTAAACTTTCAAATGTGTGTCAGTGGCATCACTCAGCCAAAATACATCTCGCCTACTTTTTAGCCACAAGCCAAAATTATTTTTTTGTTAACTAGGTACTTATTTGATATAAAAATGTTCTTTTGCTTCTGCACCAGCAAATTTACTCTAGAATATACTTTATACGCTTTTACAGCCGCGTGGTGATGGATTATAGTGATGATGATGATGAAAAGTATCCCTTGTGGTAATATGGCGCTTCATCTACCTCCATACCAAGTTTCATTAAAATTGGCACAGCCGTTTGAGCGTGAATAAGCAACAAACATTTCAATAAACATCCATCCATCCATCCATTTAAACTTTCACATTTATAATATTTAGATTCTGATAGCTTATTTTAGTTTTTAATTAATAATTCGTAGTCTTTCAAAATACCCCGAAAACGCAATTTAATCTTTCGCAGAGGAGTAATAAAGCTCGAGCTATGAAAGTAGCTAGAATTCGTAAGAAGAGTCCTAAAACGGAGCTTTAGAAGAATTGAGCAAGTGGAGCGACAGGCTTCTTTCTAGATCAGCTCAAACCGCAGGAGCAGTCAGAAATGAGGCGAATACAGCACACCGAATATTTGGGAAGTAAACGTGCTGCTGAAACTCTGGAGCAAACTTAACAACGGCGACAACTGAGCGCCAAATATTTGACATCTCAACATGCTGCTGAAACTCCGGAGCAAACCCAACAACGGCGACTTTAGCACGCCGAATATTTGGCATTTCAACGTGCTGCTGAAACTTGGAGCAAACTCAACAACGGCGACAACAGCACGCCGAATAATTGGCATCGCAACGTGCTGCTGAAATTCCTGAGCAAACTCAACAACGGCGACAACAGCACGCCGAATATTTTGCAACTCAACATGCTGCTGAAACTCCGGAGCAAACTAACCAACGGCAACAACAGCACGCCGAATATTTGGCATAACAGGCGTTCCGTTCCGTAAGCTAGAGCTTAAAGTTGATGTTCCAGTTTTGCTGATGCGAAAACTTGATGCACCCAGACTTCGTATCAAAGACCCTGGGCAGTAATATTATAAAAGCAACTATTATAACAGGAGCTGCTAAGGGAGAAAGTGTTTTAATTCTATGCATACCCATTATTATTATTATTTAGTTTAGTAATAAGTAAATAATTTGTATTGTTTTGGATGTCACAGTCCGGAATAAAAGTTATTTCATTCATTTCATTATTTCATTTCATTTCATTATTCCTAATAACATACCGTTACACTTTAAGAGGTTGCAATTTCCCTTAAAATTGGCTTTTACAATGACCATCAAGAAATCCTAGGGCCAAACCTTAAAAGTGGCAGGCATTCATTTGGGAACTGCATGCTTCTCACTTGGTCAATTATATGTTAGTTGTTCACATGTTTCAAGTGCCCGAAACTTGCTAATATATATATATATAAGTCACTTAATGTTGTTTACAGAACAGTATTGGAATCCTAATCCTAAATTCTTAACTTTTATAACTTACTTTGCAAAAAATAAAATAACAAAAAATATTAAATGCGAGAGTGAGTTTGTTTGTTACTTCATATGTTTATTTATTTCTAAGTTTTGTTATGCTTTCACGCCCTAACTACTCAACCGATCATCATAAAATTTTGCATACAAGACAGACACCGCGAGGCGCAGCTAGTATGCAATAAAGATTAAAAAATGTACAGAGATTCAGTGTGAAAAATAATTCATTTATGAAGTTTGCCTGGGTCTATCTCCTGAATGGTAACCATGTTATCAATTAGGTGAAAATGAAATAGGACTTATTCCTAACACAGTAATGGAAAGAAATACTGAGAAATTAATCCAGCAGATTTCATGGCAAAGATATCTTAAAACATATGACAACTTTAATGTAGGTAATAATTTATGTATAGGATAATTTTATCCTCAACTTAATTGCCTGCTGTTATATACTTTGGAAGATAAAATTTCATCCTCCTATAGGATTTGGAACATCAGCACCTTCTTACTAATTGTAACAGACCCTTTTGTGCTTCAAATTTGTGTAGTTGTTTTCTTTTTATTTAGGTAAACAAAACACAATTCATATAGTATGTTCGAATAGGTCCTTCGTGATTGTTTTTAGCGAATAATGCTAAAATAGCTAAAAATGCTCACAAGTGGCGTTCGAATTGGGAATCTTCATCGTAATTGAATCGTTCATCTCTTTTTGTTCAGCGTTCGGAAAGCTAAAAAAGAAAATTTTTGAACCCCGTCCGGAGCATGGTAGTTTGTGATCGTTATTTGACAGCATAATCATGCGATTTTAGGTCTTATGCTCATTTGAGCATTCGAATAGGGTGTGAGCAAAAGTGGCAAAAATAATGTTTTTGAGTTTTGCGAATGCTTTTACAAAAGAGCCATCAATGACAACGCCACCAATGCCCTCCTAAGCTAAACGAATGCACCTATAAAATATTTTTATTTAAATTGATACAACAGTATTTCATTAACAACAAATAGAATATCGCTCTAGAACTCGAGAGAAAGTATCGAAACTCCAAGCTCTAGAAACTTGTAACATGGCAGGAACTTGCAATAAAATTGTTAACTACATTACATTTGTCTACTAGCAATTGCTAACTTTTCGGGCTTTGTTATATAAAAAAAATATACCTTTTTAGCCTTCGGCTTTTTCCGATGGACAGGCAGAGGTGCAACATTATCATCAACTAAGATGTTTGGAACTTGGTTGGCATGGTTTTCATAGCGCACGGGCATACGACTTGACATACCGGATTCGTCTGCAATGCAAATTACCATTTATCTTTTCAAATCAATCAAGTAGTTCTAAAGAGTCCTGTCCGCTTTGATTTGAACGTCTAGAATAAATAGGTATTGAGAGTTGGTCTAACTTACTCAACGAATCATCTAATTCTATGATAACATTAGCCATAGCTCCATGGTCTGCAAGACAAAATGAGTCAGTCAAATCGATAACTTGATCCGGACTATTAGACATTTTTATTTCTCAGATATTTTTCCCAGAATTCCTAGATGGGTACGTACGTATATAAACAGTGTAGAATTTAAAAAACAAATGTCCATAGATTAGAGCACGAGTAATAGCTAGTCATAGAAATAATCAAAGAGTAGATTAATATATCTGGTGAAGAGTGTCTCGAATATTTCGAGCCAATTGAATTAAAGCGCCATCTAGATTTCTTAACTAGAACAAAAGCGGCATATATATATATATATATATATATATATATATATATATATATATATGTATATATTTTTATACGAGGTGCTACGCCTACTCTACTAATCATAGAGCCAGTTTTCAACGTTCTAATAACCGACGGTTTTGCTTACTACTTTCTTTGCTTACTTCCAACTTCCTTGTGTATAGATACAATATTATTGAGAAATATTAATTAAAATTCAGTTAGCTAAGCCCTTGTTATACAATATTGAGAACAAGATGTTTTCTAATAGTCTTTATCTGAAAATTAAAAAAACAAATCCTTACATTTTTCGTTTTATTTAAGATAAAATAAAACGAAAAATGTAAGTATTTGTTAATGTTATTATTAAAATATTAACTAAATTATATAATATATTAACTAAATTAATCAAATATACAATAAATCTAATAAACAAAAGCACTAAACATTTGGCAAAGAAAGTAACCTGATTATCTACTATCTCTACGACTATTGCTGCGCTTGCCATGGTCCATCCATGGTCTCAACTCCAGAATTTTTCGGCCCCATCGGCCATCTGTTCTGCATGCTATGTGCCCTGCCCATTGCCACTTTAACTGACTTATCGTCTGGGCTATGTCGGTAACATTCGTTCGTCTACGGACCTTCTAATTTTTTATTCAATCTCGTAGATAAGCTACTATCATAGCCAAATGTGGAGAGCCATAGCTCGTTGTGCCACTTAGAGCGTCGATGGACATCTTTATCGAAGTTTGATCTGCCTAGTTGGACTGTTTGTCCTACGTAGGTGTATTGTACAACAACTTCGAGAACTGAGTTCAAAACTGATACGGGGGTAGGGCACTACCTGGACATTTGACATAATCTTTGTCTTGTCCGTGTTCATCTTACTATATCCACTATAGCTATACCCGTTAGGAAACTCGATGGAGGCCTTCGAGTATGGTACTGACGTCTTCTATGGATTCTGCCATGACTACATCATTGACGGCAAATCGAAGGTATTTAAGTGATGTACTCATCGTTAATATTGACGCCGAGTTCTTGTCATTCCAGGAGCTTGAAGGCATCTTCCAATGGAGCGGTGAACAATTTCGGAGATAATATACGTATATAACGTCTTCCTGTCGCACGGTGGACTGATTTATACTTTGGTTTACTTTTTACACTGTAATTGTGTTCCATGAATATTGATGCAGCAGATCCAACCCGTCGTCCTGAAAAGAAGTAGTTTGAGTTTAAAAAATACTCTGTTGACCCTTTTATAAGATCCACAGATTTGTACTCAATAAACATATCTAGTAAACCTTAAAATATGCTAATTGAAGTTCAGATAGATACCAATATGTGACGTAAACAATATATTATAACGCGACTTCGTCAGATTGAAAGTTTTATTAATGACTTATATATAATAACTAGCTGCTCTCCGCGGTGTCACCCACGCGGTGACGGATGATGAATGTTATATAGTTACTCAGGGTGAATGTAGCTTTCCAACGGTGAAAGAATTTCAGAAATCGATCCAGTACTTTTTGAGCCAATTCGTTACAAACATACTGATATACAAAAATTTCCTCTTTATAATATTAGTATAGAATATAGATTACTATAACTTTCTCACTGCCCAACGATATCAACTAAACATAGCCTATGTTGCTCCAAGCTTAAGTCAGTGTAACTGTGAAAATCGTATGAAACGTCTAGGCGTCTGCAATGTTAGTTATAGTAAATTGTTAGAATGCTAGAGACAATATTATCCGTTCACATTTGAGAAAACAATACACCTATATGAGCGTCATGGTATGATTTCATTCATACATGTTTGTGTCAGGTTTAAGAACTGCACGGAACTTGCATCGTTTTTACGAAGCTGATTGTAAGGCCCCTGTTTCAACAAACAGTTTTTTAAGTTGTATAATGATTGAGTTTGTGTAGGAGGTATCCCATGAGATTTAGTATATATGTTTGTTTATTAGTGGATCGTATCCAGAACCTCGAGATTACAACGCGGTGCTTTTGTAGTGACAGAAGCACCGCTCTGTAATCTCGCTTTGTATACCAACGAGGCAGTCTAAATAGCTACATACCCCCGGATAGGCCGGAAGCTTCATACCCTCCTTCTAGCTTCAGTATCTTAAAGCCAAATTTTATTAAACGATTATGTAGCTAAATCTACATAGTCACGCTTTCGCAGTTACAGCACATGCCAGCTACTGCCCACGACTATGTAAGCCTTAGATGATGATATTCGCGATTCATTGGGAAAGCCTAGTTGCCACTAAGTTGTCGCTTCAATTGGTCAACGAGTAGCAAACAGAATAAATACCTGAAGTAGCGGAAGCTGCGAGATCTGTATTGACGCCCAGTTGACTCGCGTTGACTCTAGTCTGGCGAGTTATCGTAAGTTCTAAAGTATAATATATTTATATGTATGTTAGTCATTAGTTTACCATAGTACAGGCTTCACCTAGTCTGGGACGTATGTGAATGTTGTCTCATATTTTTCATAGAACAGATATCTACTTTTGGTAAGTATGTTACTGTATGTACGCGAACGAAGCTGTAGGTAGCCGCTAATCTATACTTATATTTATTTGTATTTATTTATTTTTGTATGTAACGAATAAAGTTAAAAACCAATGTTAAAAAATATATAGCCGTTATTGTTTCAATTATATTTTAAAAGTAACTAATTCATATCAAAAACATATGTATTACAAGTGCTGCGTGCTGGGTTGTACAAATTCGCGACAGGACGCCATTCTTTCATCCAGAAATGGCTCGACATTCATTGTGAAGCATTACAATATATAAGTGCGAATAAGCCGAGTACCCTTCAAGTGTGCCACAAAAATTTAGAGGTATATTTCGTCACCTAAAAATTACGACATTTTCAAGTTTGCTTTATTCTTTCTATCGGAAATTGTCAGTGGAATTCCACTTACTTCTCCTGGAACCTTTGATAAGTTAAATAGGTATTTTAGCTTTGTTGTGTGTTAAAATATTTGTGATTATGTAATAATTATACATTTATTGTTTTGCAGAGAAAGTGAACCCTCTTGTTAACCATTAAATTGCCATGAAAATGCCTGAAGATAATTATTATTAATGAGTGTCTGTATGCTGACATGATTATGGTAACAACTTAGTCAAGATCCTCTTGATGCATCCTAGACATCAGCATGCGCCATTTATACGCTCGGATCCAAACAATAAATACAGTAAAAGAAGACTAGAATCCAAAATGTAGAAACTTTTTAATACCTACAGAGTAAAACTAAAAATAATAAAATATAAATAAATATTATGTTTCATTTGTAACATAGATACACCCATAAGGAGTCTTAAATAATAATTAAAAGTACGTATACAAAGGTCAAGCTACTTTAATGAACCTATCAACCTACTTACGATCAACCTACAAAGGTACGCACGTAAGTAGTTCTAGTTACGTACGTACCTATGTTATGTATCCGTATTTTGCAAAAATTAAAAAATCAACAGTCATACATCATTTTGCTGTAGCCAATCAGAGCGCAGAACTCGTGTCTAGCAAATAATGTACTTCAGATGTCCGTCTGATACGTAGTATCTTGTAGTCTGTGGATTAGAGTATTCTGCACGTACATAACCTAGGATCAACTTGATCCTAGTACATAACCAAAGAGAATAGTAATATGCCGGAAATGGCAACAAGTAATCTGTGTGCTCAGACTACATTAAGTGCGTTAGTTTAGCTTATGAGGATATTGGTGGCGTTGTCATTGATGGTTCTTTTGTTAAAGCGTTCGTAAAGCTCAAAAACGTATTTTTTGCCACTTTTGCCCAAACCCTATTCGAACGCTCAACTGAGCATAAGACCAAACATAGCATGATTATGCTGTCATATAACGATCACAAACAACCATGCTCCAGACGTGGGTCAAAAGTTGATCTTTTTGGTGGCAAAAATACCTCTTTTTAGCTTTCCGAACGCTGAACAAAAAGAGGCATGAAAGACATTTTCACCCACAGATTCCCAATTCGAACGCCCCTTGTGAGCGTTTTTAGCGTTTTTTTCGCTAAAAACTATCATAAATAGCCTATGCGAACGCACTATGTGTGTAACTGGGGGTCGTTCCGTACCTCAGAGCGCGGTTGTTTAGTTGTTTTCTAACTTCGAACAGACTTTGACAAATTTGACATTGGCAGATCACTTGATCCTTACCTAATTTTCTTTGAGACGAGAGAAGAAGAAGTTTGTTGTAGTCTGATTGGTCAAAGTTATGTCAGATTTGGGTTGCAACCTTTTACCGATCGATTTTGATGGTTAAAAAGTGGCGAGGCTCCGAGGTTCAGAACGCTCGAGTTAGAACAACCGAGTGCTTAACCCTGAGGTTCGGAACGGCGTTAGTGCGAAAAGTTGCACTCGAGTGCACTCCGAGTGCGCTCTCACCGAGGTTCTGAACGCAGCCCTGTCTGCCCCAAAGAGTAGAATAACTATTAACTGTCCTATGTCTGCGCAAACGTCTAAAGACGCGCACTGTTGCGCTTCTTAAATTCTATGCGTTGTTCATGTCTTCGACAAAGACCTTATACCTACTAACTAGACTGTGCACTATGGCGAAAATACCAGTGAGAGGGCTCCCGTTGGTAGTGTGTCCCTTTCTAATGTGATGACCATGTCCAAACAGAATACAGGACACAAAGAACGATTGTATCCTGATATATTGATGCTAACTACTCTACATCAATATCATCAAAACAACCAAACATGGTTTGTATATTTTTTTGGAATCTACATCACTTACCCTACACCTGGGTTAAGGGTCTGAACTTCTGAAGTACAAGATGTCTCAAAAGAAAGTTTATATTTATTTAGTAAGCTGAATAAATATAAACTTCCTTAAGCTTAATAAATCTAAAGCGTGAATGTTTCAGAAACAAATATCAATATTCCGCCTAAATGAACGTTACGCCAATACTTGTTTGGCCCTTTATTATGATATATTGTTTGCCAGTTTTGGTGGTCATTGCATCAAAAATTAAAGCGACGCCCATTCATTTCACCCTTTTCAGCATTATCCACCAAGAATTCCATCATTTCTGCTATAAAATCCAGGTCGCATTTATGCGTCGCCAGTATCCTTCGCAGAGTTGCAGGGCGAGGTAAAGGGATACGTTTCCTCAAAAATTAATTGGCTTTACCCGAATAATCATATCATAATAAATAAACGGTTTAATATTATCTCAATATTTATTGCCCGTGTTAGATTTGTCGTATTTAATCTTGTGTGAATGTTTTCGAAATTATGTTGGACCATCTGCCGTTCGACTTCAGAATAACTATCACATTATTTTTAATTTTTAATAAACGTTTAAGATTATCAAAAGTTGTGTAACGTCTTTTCAGGCGTTGTTGTAAGACTTTGAAATTTCGACGTAATTTATTTTTACATGGTGAGGCAATAGTTGCAGCAGATGCTGTTTGTGCGTAAACTCTTTCTGTAGTAATTTTCTTATTTCTGCTACTTTCTTGCAGTTTTATCGTTTTTGGTGTTTTCTTTCTTCTATACATAATATTGCTTAAAACATTACTATTTTTTCGCAGGGCTCGATCTGTAAAGAAAGTTAATACATAATATACACGAGTAGACTGGCGCAGAGTGGTGAAATTAAAGCTTCTACTAGCAATCGTTGAAGAGTTTTACTTTTGCCTTCTAATAGGACCCTCATTTCCAAAATTTTAAAACGTTTAAATGTTTGTTGTACAACTTATGAGTTTATGTATTGACATGCGAATTTTATTAAAATCAGTTCAGTAGAAGTAGAATTAATATGTGAAAAAGACGTTGTAAGATTTGAATCTTCAAGATTAATAGGTTAATGCACGTACGCATTCTGATAATTTATTCTTTACCTTAGAACATTAACATATTGACGGAACAACATCAGGTTTTAGCATTCTCCTAATATAAACAGGAATAAGTCATTATATTTAAAATACGCTCTGTAAACGGCAGACGATTTTGAAATTTTTCCAGGCAGTGCAATTTTCCCAATTCAATTTCTGGTTTTCATTGTTCGGAAATCTACAATACAAGGATTGTAATTAATAAAAACAAACATCATCGGTGCAAAGTCGAAGGACATGATAAAACGACAGATTTTTTTTATAATAAAGATATCTAAGTTTAGGGTTTGCCGTTTTTGTACACTCTGACGGTGACCGATACATCTCCAAATTAAGATATTCGGACAGAAGTATCTACCTACGTACTATGGGGATACAATAGAATTGCAAAAAATCTTAGATCAGCAATATTCATGGTTACCCTAAAGAATATTCAACAAACCACCATCTTGCATTTAGTATTACCAGGTCCAAACATACTACTTTTTACTCAGTATTAATTAATTATTTTTTAGAGTACAACGAATTAACGAATGAATTATAAAAAAATTTTAGAATATTTAAATCAAAGTTTATGAATCATTCTATAAGGGTTCCAGAAGTAAGAGAGCTATTTATATAGGTTTATTCGAAGATTTACATTGACACTTTTGAGTATTTACTACTTTACTGGTCTCAAAAAACGTGTCAATATATATATTTTTTAGTTTAGCTTTAAATACATGAATAGTTTATCGTATTTTCTCAGATCGCTAGGCAAGTTCTTAAATAATTGTGCACCCTCAAACATTCTTTTACCACAATTAGTTCTTGCTGCGATAGTCCTGGTACACGCTGCTGGGGCATTGTCGTTATTCAAACCCTAGCCCTGTAACCTAGGCGCTCCTGGGTCACTGTTGTTGTCCATACCCTGGCCCTGTTACCTGGGCGCTCCTGGGTCATCTGTATGGTAGCTCCAGCTCCAACCAGTGTATTCAGTTTCCGCCATAATAATAATAATAATTCAATAATAATAATATTAAGTAGGTACCGAAATAAGACATGGCTAATAAAGAACCACATCCATCTCTATATACATTAGAAGTAGCATTATTTGTAAAAGATAACTCGCAACTGTTCCCAGGTTTGTCAGACACTGTCCAAAGAAACAGACGGACGCAAAAAGATTAAGGCTTAACTCTGCGAGAAAACTATATTTCAGAAGAGCATTTTCTGCATGAGACCTAATATTTATAACAAGCAAAGCCTAAGAGACGTCAGCTTTAGTTTATTTAAAGTTAAAATTAAGAACATATTGTTGACTTAATGTTATTATAGTATAAATGTATTTTTTTAGATGACAATTAATTTGAAGTACAATAAGTTTAGTTTTAAGTTTTTTAACATGCATGTATATTTAAGTTTTAATTTGAATTCTGACTTTACATAAATATTTCTATTATTTGTTTTATATTACGAGTATTTGCAAGTGACCGCCATCTCACTACGTTTATTTATACGTCTACACAGGCAAAACGTGTTGAACCTATTTAAATTTAAGACCTACACACACATGGTTTGACAAATCAATAACTCTTTATATTTATCCTTATCTTTATCGTGGTCAGAAAGTGACCCTGGCTAGATCTATGCAGTTAAAAACGCATACGCCCCCAAAGATTAGCCCTGGGTAGGCGTATACAGTAAAAACTGGGGAGGCCTATGTTCAGCAGTGGACGTCCTACGGCTGAGATGATGAGGCGTATACAGTAAAAACTCAAACACACAACTAATAATTATACGGATATCAGAGAACTCCATTCAACTCCAGGGAGTAGTCCTGGCGAAATATATGCAGGTGTAAACTGCATACCAAAGAGTAGCCCTAATTTGGCGCAAACAGATGAAAACAACTTATATGTATAAATCAACTACTTATACGCATCTATCACCGTTTAGTAGCTTTAGCGAGACCTATGCATGTTTGCTTAAGGTATAAACACCTTCGAAAGGTTGCCTCGACCAGGCGCACAAACAGAGTCAGAAAAATGTTATATCTTTTTAAATTACGAATGTTCAAATAAACTTGTCAAATATTTTACTACATCCACCTCCAAAGTGTAGCCCTGGCACGGTGGATGCAGGTCTTAACAATAGACACCTCATAAGGCCTCGACAAGGTAAAATAACAATCCACGGTAGAAATATAAGGTAAATAAGTAAATGTAAATATAATTTAAGTGATAGAAAAATAGCACTCAAAAATAAGGAGAAACAAAAAAACTTATTATATATAGGGTGTTTGTTAGAGGGACCGACAAACCAAATGAGCGTGTTCGGGGGACCACTTGGAGAATACAAGTTGGCCAAAAAAAATCCCCGACCCCCCAATATGTTTAACTTTTTTTTGTGATTTTTCCCTTTTTCTCCGAAATTGTACTTATTTAACACCATAACATTTGTAAAATTTGTAAAAACTAAAAACATCCGGTTTAAAACATACTTTACAAATGTTATGGTGGTAAATAGGTACAATATTGGAGAAAACGAGAAAGTTCACAAAAAAAAGTTAAAAAAAATTGGGGTGTCGGGGTTTTTTTTTGCCAACATGTATTCTCCAAGTGAGCCCCCGAACACGCTCATTTGGTTTGTCGGTCCCTCTACCAAACACCCTGTATATTTTTTAAGGCGCGGGCGTGGCGAATATCCCACTTCTTAAACTAAAGGTTCCAGAAGTAAGACGAACTTTTAGTTTTTTATGTAGGTTTATTCGAAGATTTACACTGACACATTTGAGTATTTAGTACTTTACTGGTCGACCGCTACGAACAGACTGGCCTGTCTGTCCTACCAAGCCCCTCACTCTAATCGGCTGTTGAAATTAGTGGAGTGGGGCCAGTCTAGCTATTGGTGGAAACAAGAACTTCCATTTCTTTACTCATGTGCCTATAGTATACATTGCTGTCGATGGTGAAAACGAGGGATTTAACTAATTAATAAGGAATTAGGATACAATTTATCTATACTCATGACAGCTAAATTTGCTATTTTACAGCTGGCAGAGGCGAGTAATTATTTAAAATTCCTCATGTTAGTTCTCTCTACTCTCCTTTAAAAAATACTTAAACGGGCTGAAACTTTAACTGCAAAGTGCAAGTTTAATTTGAACCTTGAAAGTTTTGAAGTAGGTAACACCTTATCAAATGCGAAAACAATGTATGTAGGTTATCTAACGCCTAAAAATAGCACTTGCGAATGGAAAATGAAAATTCAAGTAAAATAATTGCTTATGTACCTTTTTACCCCAAAATGTACGTTTCCGGCTCTGGATATGTACTTTGGAACACCGTTGTGGTAACACTGGCTCAGTGTGATGACAACCGAGTGACACGCGACAAAAAAGATCTCCAAAATGGGTAAATGCGGAGTGAAAGAGTGATTTAAGGTAAAAAAAAAACATAATAAATCAAGCGGAATAACTTTTCACACGTAAGTTTATGCAATTATATTTACATAAATAACACAAATAACTGAAATAAAACACCGAATATAGTAAGTTAGTTTCAGTGTTAACACTAAAACATCTTTTTGGTTTTCCCACAATAATTGGAGAATTTGAAATTTATGGAATAAGTTACTTCGTTGCGAATAAATTATTTCAAATATTTTAGCAATATTATGGTTGAGTAATACATGTTTTAATTTTTCCCATCCATGTTTCCCACCCATTTTAGTGACCTTGCTACTTACGGGATACACTGTCAATGATGAAATCATCAAGATACGAGAAACACTTTTTAGTTATTGAAGTATAACTCAATAACTGCTTGACCGAATTTGAGGAAACATATATGGTACCACCACAGAAGTTTACTCTATTAAACAAATTTACAATCTCTATTAAACAATTAAAGAAATTTAATGTAGAGTTGCAGAACTACCAGAGGGCCAATAATGCAGCACTACTATTAATTTCTCAGTCTGTTTAGGATCCACTAGCACTGGTTTGCTAATCCTTCCTTCAATTATATCAAGCAGTCCTAAACCACGCTCTGCTACCATGTTAAGGTTGATGTAGAATAAATAAACGAAAAATAGAAATTGAGATATGTTTACTATAATATAAAATATAACAGACTTTTTACTGACAAACAATATATATGCAACTATGGTTACACTATCTGTCAAACTGGTACAAAGCACTAAAGAGCACTAAAGAGTTCCTTACTCTTAACATCTTCTCTCTTTGTCCAGGTTGCTCATACCAATTCCTGCACATAGCATAACCAATCTTGGTTTATATAGAGGTTTCGTCATCATATCGGCTAACTCAAATTCTGTAGAGACTTTCTTAACACATAATGTACCTTCAGCCACAGTCTCTCTTACAAAGAAATGCCGAATCCTTATATGTTTGGTTCTCTGATGCAGTTCAAATGAAGGATTGTGTGCAAGTTTAATCGCTGACTCGTTGTCTACATACAACACTGGGAGAACATCAGTCGATAAATCAATGCTTCTTATAAGTCTCTTTAACCAAATCATTTCTCTAACAGTCTCACTTGCGGCTACTATTTCTGCTTCAGTAGTAGAAATTGCGACAGACGTCTCATTTTCATTTAGTGATGAAATCTCATCATCCATAGCCATCTTCCACTTTTTGCTATTTTTACTGCGGATAGCTTCATGATAAGTTTGAGGTTCCTTGATTTCATTCATATCCTCTACCGCACTCATGATAAATTCCTCAAATCTGTCTGGAGGTCTAATAGTCGACCTGTTTCTGAGTGTCATTCTACCTTCTTCCTCTATTTCAAATTCAGGTAAAACTCCATCCTGTACAGGTTCGATTAATTCAGCTGTGTCCTCATTTGAATCAACAGATTCGTAATCACTTTGAGTTTCAGGCTCATCAACATCCTGTATGTTATCTGGTTCGTTTTTGATATCATGACTTGTGAATGGTGATGATTCTCCAGATTCATTTAATGGGGATGAGTCCTGAGCTGGTGCAGATATTGATGATTCTTGAATTGACGTGACATTATCTGATATGTCACTATTTAAAGAGATAGGTGTGTTGTTGTAATACATAGGTATTGGCACGTCAAAAGTCATTGGACTTGTATTTTCTATTGGTATTGGATCTTGATTAGTTGGCAATAGAGTCTTCTCTTCAAATAAAACATCTCTTGAACGTACAAGTTTGTTGTTTTCTTTTATCCATACTCTGTAACCTTCATCATTCTCATATCCAATCAATATACCCTTCACGGCTTTTTTGTCCAATTTTTTTCTAGTGACCTTTGGCACATGTGCATAGCAAGTACTACCGATTATTCTTAAATGTCGGATCCTTGGCTTCTTATTGTACCATATCTCATATGGACTCTTGTCCAATGGTGTAGGGCCAGTCCGATTTAGAATGTAGACTGTAGCATTAACTATCTCAGCCCACAGCCCTTGGGGTAGCCCTTTTGCATGCATAATAGCCCTCGTGGCTTCGACAACTGTCCTGTTATCTCTTTCTATACAACCATTTTGTTGTGGAGTATGTGGCATAGAAAGTCTCTGTTTAATACCATAATCTTCGAGTATTTTCCTAACTTCCTTATTATCGAACTCTCCTCCGTTATCACTCAGAAGCTCTCTTACTGTGTGTCCATTTGCTTTTATCTCAGCCAACACTTGCTTCAGCTTTTGACTTACTTCTGACTTTTGTTTCAGACAGTATACATAACGGAATTTCGATAAATCATCCTTGAAGAGAACAAAGTACTTGCATTTGCCTATAGAGTACCTGAAGGGTCCACATACGTCAGCGTGTATGAGTTCACCCGCTCTTGTTGCCCTTTCTCTTGAACCAAATTTAGTTCTATGTGTTTTACCATAGATACAGCCTTCACATATTTCGCTGTCAAGTTTAACTTTAATCCCAAGTTCTCTCTCAATAACTTTCTGTACATGGGCTTTACTTTGGTGTCCCAATCTCTCGTGATATAGCTGGAGTAAGTTTTTTGTTGCTAGGGTGTTTATTTGTGCGGGTCTAACAGGTTTGATGTTGGTCAATTGTAGTTTGTATAGACCTCCTTGTCTCTGCCTGTTCCCAATAATCATAATGATCCCGTTCACTGACAACTTACATGATGTAGCTGATGACACAAAAGTACTATTTGAGAGTCTATCTTGAGCTGATAGTACTGAAAATAGGTTCTTTTTTACACTAGGTACATACCATACATCATTTAGCGTAATCATTTGCTTGCGACCTTCTACGTCAGCTTCAATTTTCAATGTTCCCTTGCCAACTGCCTGAATGGCTTCTCCATTTGCTGTTGTCACAGTGTGTGAATCTTCAAAGTAATCGAACGTCTCAAACAGATCACACCTATTTGTCACGTGACTTGTAGCACCATTATCAACAAACCAGGAATCGTGATCTTCGTCTATATTCGTATTAACTGCCATAAGACTCATATGCACACTCGTATTTGGTACACATTTTGACGTTGACGGTTTCGGTTTCGGTGGGCGTCCATCGGATATCCATTTCTGGCATTGCTTTATTCTGTGTCCGATCACACCACAATAATGACATTTCTCTTTATCTCTCTTATCGACATTTCTAATGATCTTCTTCGGTTTAGCTTTCGTTCCTTGAATGTTGAGAACCTCTGTTTCTACTTCATTCCTACTGGTTAAAGCTCTTTCATACGTACAAAGTTGACTTGTCAAGTTTTCAACCGTTCTCTCAGACTTCAATATCAACAACCAACTAGATTTGAATGAAAAATAATCTTCAGGTAAGGTGTCTAAAATTTTGCATATCAGGAAAATTTCTGGTAGCTCACCTTTAACTTCAGACTTGTTCATCTCCTGTGTCAGCTCAAACCAGATATTTTTCATTTGGGACATATGAGTTGACATATCATGGCCAGGTTGTTTCTTGTAGCTAAAGAATTTCATGCAGAGGTCATAGGCTCGATCTTGTGACTCACCTGCATATAGTCGGTGTAATTCACGCCATACCTCCCTTGCAACGGTATATCGCATGACCTTTTGAAGATTTTCATCAGATAAATTCGTCGTAATTAATAGTAGTGCTGCATTATTGGCCCTCTGGTAGTTCTGCAACTCTACATTAAATTTCTCAGTCTGTTTAGGATCCACTAGCACTGGTTTGCTAATCCTTCCTTCAATTATATCAAGCAGTCCTAATCCTCTCATTGCTGCCATTATCTTATATCTCCAAGTCGCCCAGTTCGTTTTCTCTAAGAGACCAACCTGAATTTTCGAAGCTTCGAAGATAGCTTGTTCCATCTTGCTGACGAAAAAATGTTTTCTCTTACTGAACACTCGACTTTCTTCTAAATTCGCTAATTTTATCCTTTAACCACGCTCTGCTACCATGTTAAGGTTGATGTAGAATAAATAAACGAAAAATAGAAATTGAGATATGTTTACTATAATATAAAATATAACAGACTTTTACTGTCAAACAATATATATGCAACTATGGTTACACTATCTGTCAAACTGGTACAAAGCACTAAAGAGCACTAAAGAGTTCCTTACTCTTAACAGTTTTGGCATGTTACATGTTGTTTATTATTATGTTTTGACGTATTTTTTTAATTTACAAAACCAGTACTGGTTGTTATTACCTAATCACTATTTTAATAAATATTACTTACGTAAGTAGTTGGTAACTATAAAATATATCAAAAACGTAATATTGTTAAAATATATAAGTTCTTTTACAGTGAATAGAAATCATCCACCACTTTTCTCGCCATTGCTTCGTAATTATCTATTTATGGTAAATTTGCTTTCGTATAAATGCGGACGAAGTCACGCGTAGCTGGTAGTTTCCCTAATAAATATGTTTGCATATTTGGTACGCTTTATTTTGTAGATAATCTGTATGTTGTACCATATTGCAGAATTCACGGTTAAATCTAATCATTTAGTCATTATCTCTTGCCATACGAGCGCTCTGTACGGGCGGCGTCCGTTGTTCAATTGACATAACGAGCATGTACATGGTATGCTCTCTTCTACTCGACAATAGGCGCGCGACGCGACGAGTCACCACGATAGGTACGGACGAGAAGAGCGTGAATAGGCGCCATAAATCTCTAAAAAAACAAGTAGGCTTTTTTGTGAAATCAATTTATAACTCATTTGTGTTAAAAATGTTACAATTCATGCAGACCAGTTGCGCGAAAACGCTAAAACAGAATGTTCTTGCCAATAAGTTTGCACTAACAATAGGTACCTAGTAATGTGGGTAGGATAGTAACCTATCCGAGTCGAACTATTATTCGCGTTAAAACACTTTGGCGATAGTGGCGGGCGGGGCGCCCCCATTTATTTTCTTTTCTTTTATGCCAAGCTTGTATAATATATTTTAATTTATCTATGCTTTTACAAACCAATTCTTTATATGGTACAAACGTACGAGTCCACTAATAAAAAGAAATGAAAATAATAAATGCTAACTAGAGTGTTGGCAACGTAGGTGATTTTTCGCCATTTAGGCTGTTCGGAACGATAAACAGTGAAGAAAAAATCCAAAATACGACTGGTCGTCGCCTTTAAGGCTACTTCAGGAGCATGCTATATTAATCAGCCGAATCACAAGTAAATATACGTTTAAGAAAAAAATACAATATTTCATGCAAATTGAAATATGTGTGTGTGTGTAATGTAAGTATATTATTATATGTATATTGTTATATAGTACATGGTCATGATTCGTTCCTTTCGGGGGAATACTCAGAATTTGTCTTAGCTATTACGTTACCTATGTGTAGGATTGCTTACATAAGATACGACAAAATTATTGTAAAAGAACCCAGTCAAGCCAAATTACACTTGAACTACAAAAAGAGAGAATTAGTACACTCACCTCCACACAGCGGTACAAATACAACTGATAAGTATTCAGACACCTTGGTAAAATATCAAAAGGCAAAGAAAAACAAAATATCTAAGGAAAACCATAGCTCCATGAAACATTTTGTATAAATAATAAACGAACCAACAACATCAGGATCCCCATCGACTTGTACAGCTGAAGACATTAGACTATAGCAACCAACAAAGCCTTCTCACACTGTCGCCGCTAAATCTAAAAACAAAATGTATGAAAAAAATCAGAATGGTTGGGCACCACGAGGGCAGCAGACCACAACCCTCCAACAATTTAAAAAATTTTTTTTACATTGCAACATTTAATGTTAGATCTTTAGCAAGCGAGTCCAGGTTAACAGATCTAGAGTATGCTTTAAAAACAATAAAATGGATATTTTAGGCATATGCGAGACACGGCGAAAGCAATATTTATTCGAAGATAGAGAAGGATACCGTCTATATTTGTACGGAGAAACTAAAGGAAATAATGGTATGGGGTTCCTTGTAAAGAAACGCAATTACATAATGGTCGAACATTTCGTTACAATTGAAAGAGTAACACTAATTGTCGTCACTATCTATGGACAAAAATTTACCATTGCACAAGTTTATGCACCCACTTCAACTTCAAAAGATCAAAAAATAAAAGATTTTTATGAAACTTTGCAACAAATAACGCATAAAAGTATGACCAACCTTATACTATTAGGAGACATGAATGCTCAAATAGGTCAGCCAAAAGACGGAGAAAATCATGTAAAGGGTGAATACGGGTATGGAAAGCAAAATAATAGAGGTGAAATGTTTATAAATTTCTGTTTCCAAAACAACCTCAAATTAGTAAATACTATGTTCAAAAACCCCAGGAGCTAAGGTGGACATGGCTTTCACCAGATAGTAATACAAAAAACGAAATCGATTTTATTACAACTAATAAACCACATCTAATCGAAAATTGTAGCGTTATAAAATGCTTCAAACACTCTAGTGATCACCGTCTAGTGAGAGCAACTCTAAATATCATCAACAAAAAATGTAGAGCAAATACCTCATCAAATACACAAAACCGACTTATTAACTTTAACATATACATTGATGAGCTTTTTAAGTATGAGCTTACGGAATCTTCATATAAATCTGTACAAGAATATTGTGAAGAAATAGAAAGTGCCATAACACATAGTTCAAAACAAGCTAAATAAGCAAAAAACATTAAGAAAAAGAGCAATATTCACAGAAAAGCTTCAGGAATTGGTAGACCAGAGACATACTTTGAAAAATAAAGAAAATAAGTCAAAACTAGAATAAGAAATACATTAGTAAACTATATAGAAAAATAAACAGAGACATTAAAAACAACACTAAAAGTATAGACTGGATACAATAGAGAAACATTTAGAAAAATCAGGTGCTTTCAGAAAAGCTTTAAAATGTCTAAATAAATCGAAACAAATAACACCTCAACTTCAAGATATTAGCGGTGTTACAGTAACAAATAGAAGTGGTTTAATAACGATAGCTACCGATTTCTACACAAATTTATACAAGAAACAATCACGAACCATGCCTTACCTACAATCATGCACTTTAAACAAAGATCCAGTACCTGCAATCTACAATAATGAAGTAGAGTACTCAATTGACATGTTAAAACTAGATTAAAGTCCAGGACCAGACGGAACAACAAACGAGATACTGAAAACAACAAAATCAATTCTTATACATCCACTATAGTAGATCCAACCGTTTATCCTCTTTTTGACAGCACCAATAGAACGTAACATGACGATGTTACGCAAAAGTTAACTTATAAATGCGAGGTTTTAAAAATATGACAACTGCTTAAATTTGCTCCTTGATCCCGTATAATAATCATCTTTCACAAAATGAGTCCATAAGTGCAGTAGTTTTTTTATAAATTCCATAAAATAACAAACGTTTTTAAAAAATTACGTTCTATGGCTATCAACATAGTGATGTTACGAAGTTACGATTGAGATATCGATATTGTTTATGAACTATTTTTACACGGGTGTTTTCCGTTCTCGGCACATAATATCGGATTTATTTTTATGTAAAACCGTTATATTGATGCGCCTCAGGAAAACATACAGCATTATTTGAAGACGTGTTTATCTCCTGGTGTATATCCAAAAAAGAACAAGGTTATGATGACTATGATGATTACAAGTACAAGTCATACTTGACGAAGCTGTTACCGGTTAAATCTGGGATGGCCAGCGAGCAACACGGAAGGGAGTAGGCATACACAGCGTTTCCCCTCTGTCAAAGTACAAGTCCGCATGGACCATGGAGTTTGATAATATACTGTGGGGTGAGGGCGGGGCTAGATTTGTGAATGGTGCTTTATTTTTTATGTGTTAGTGATTTGGTTGTGTGAGTATGATCGGCAATGGATCGGTACAGGTATGTTTTGTATGTAATAGTGCGGCTTTGCGCTAGTGTGCAACTTCCCCTCCCGCAAGAAATGACAGAAAGATTTGAACAATATTTTTTAGCTAAGGCTACTCCCTTCCGTGTTGCTCGCTGGGGATGGCAGACATTAAAGTCTGCCGTTTGGTACCAGAAAATAGTAAAGTTTGAGCAACCCCAATTCCAATTTAAGCAAACGAAATCTAATCTTTTATTTTTATTTATTTATTAATCAAAATCAGATTCATCGTTGCTGTCACTCGAGCTATTGCCGACATTTATAATCGCCACGTGTTTATCCCAATCTGCCATTATAGTTTCTTGTGTTTTTTGAATTACATTTTGCCAGCTTTCCGCAGTTACTTTCACACATGCATTTTTTAATAAATTTACCATTTTGTTTGCCGTGAATGGGGGTTTTGTGTTATTTCTAGCAGCGTGTCCTTTAACTTGAGCCCATATTAATTCAATGGCATTGTATTGACAATGATAGGGTGGAAGTCTAAGAACCCAATGACCATGTTCTGCAGCTATTTCGTCGATCACATATCGTTTTGGGAAGTGTTTTTTTGTTCGTAATATATTTAGTAATTGTACTTTTAGTAAGGAGTTATCAACATTTTCACCATGTCGTTGAAGCCAGTCAATGATTACTTGTTTTTTGTCGGCCTGGGTCGGCATTTTATCAATTTGGCGTGAGTGATAGGATGCGTTATCCATAATAATAACTGACGGTTCTTCCAATGATTGTACCATTTCCTTAAACCAACTTTCGTAAACCTCAGAATTCATTTCTTCGTGGTACTCAACTGTTTTTTTGGATTTAAAGGCCAACAAAGCATCTGGCATGAATCCTTTCACAGACCCTGCATGGCAAATGATTAGACGTTCTCCTTTTCCCATCGGTACTGAGGTAGTGGAAGCAGCGGTGTCATCAGTCCAGCTCTTAGACACTGTGTGGTTCGCATTCAGCCAAGTTTCGTCAGTGAAAACAACATTTGACCAATCTGTAATTTTTTTGGCTTCGCTCAAAAATTCGCAACGAGCAAAAGCTACGTCGCGACGCTCCATCAATATTTTGCGTTTGTCCGATTTTTTATAAGTAAATCCAATTTCATTCAAGACCTTTACCAATGACGATTTTTGACCTCGGAACAAATCACATTCACGCAAAGAAGCAACAAGTTTTTTAAGTGTTGGAACTTCTTTACGTAAGTAATAGTTATATATATGACGGCGTATAGCGTCTGCGTCAAAGTTGTCAACCGAAGTCACACGACGTGGTTGGCGTTTTTTCTTCGGCGTACGAAGCTTATTCTCCTGCATGCCGCTTGTTCCGTAGGCTTCGGTAGTAATTTTTGTAATCGTAGATGCACTAATACCTAACGCGGCCGCAACGCGCTCTCTCACTTGCGACAATGGTAAAAGCGGGCCGCCATTTTGATACTCTGCTTCAAAGTAATTACGAAGCTTGATCACCATTTCTCTCGTCTGTCCTTTCAGCACTGATCCTTTCGGCATTTTATAGTTCCAATATAAAACTCAGCAAATAATTACTAGCACGGGCGTCTTGTTGCGAGTGACAGTGACAAATACAAAACGGCGGTGGACCATTGAGTTTTACTACCTTGATAAAATACTACTGCTTACCCATAGACAAAAAAATTGGCAGTCATAGGAATTGCCGATAGAAGTGAAAACTTATAACTCAGAATTTGATAGCTTACCTTGGAAACTACACGGGTGTAACCGGACGGCGTGGCCTCGCCATCTGGGCATGGCCATCTAGAAATGCGTCAGCATTTCCCATTGGCTGATGCGTTTCTAGATGGCCATGCCATGACGGCCTGTCCACGCCCTTTCAACATTCCCCATTGGCTGACGTATTTCTAGATGGCCAATAGCCATGGTCATGGCGCCATTCCTAGGACTATTCTCTTTCCGCACAGACTCGATAGAAAAATGAATCGAAATCGTGTCCACTATAATCACTTGGTCACAACACTTTAACTGACAAATTAGATCTGTCAAAAAGAGGATAAACGGTTGGATCTACTATAACGGGACTATTTAATCTTGTTTTAAAAACATACAAATTCCAGTACAGTGGACATGTTCAAACATAGTTTTACTACAAAAAGGGAAATCCGAAGATGATAAATAACAAACTACAGGCCTATTAGTCTCACATCTTGTGTATACAAAGTATTCTCTGCTACTATACTAAGACGAATCACTAAAATCTTAGATGAAAATCCACCGGTAGATCAAGCGCGGTATATACCTTCTCTACCATAGATCATATTTTTACTCTAAAAATGGTCATAGAAAAGTATAGAGAATATGATAAAACCTTATACTTATGCTTTGTAGATTACAGTAAAGCTTTAGACAATTTTTCATGAATATATATGGGATTCTCTATCACAACAAGGTGTTAATAAAGCATATCGATATAATAAAAGAAATATATACCAACAGTACATCAAAAATTGTGATAGAACAGCCAGGTCCAAGTTTTAAAATCGAAAGAGGCGTAAAACAGGGAGACTTCCTTTCAGCGAAGCTGTTTTTGGTAGTACTAGAACTAGTTTTTAGATGCTTAAACTGGGAAAATAAAGGTATAATTATATATGGAAGATACTTGTCTCACCACAGATTCGCAGATGACATTGTGATACTGTCAGAAAACCCACTTGACTTGCTGTTCATGATAAAAACATTATGTAAAGAGAGCGAAAAGGTTGGACTACAAATTAATCGAGAAAAAACTAAGCTCATGACAAGCAGATAAAGTACCAATAACTCTTTTGTCTGCTGATCTAGATCAGCTAACCATTTTTAGAGTATGTTAACGAGTATCCCCCCCGAGTGTGGGAACACTCGGGGGGCCACTCCCCCGCCACGGCAAGGCGGGAGCCTTGCCGTGGCGGGGGGGCTCAGTAGCCGTGGCTTGGGTCACCACGGTGAAGCTAAGAGGAACCAATGGGCCTGCCAGTGATAGCCGATAGCTGGCGGGCCCGAGGTGGGACCGCTCCTATGGGCTTTGCCCTCCAAGTCCACACGGGAGCGGTCACTGTAGGTAGCGGTGGTGTATGGGCGCCACTGCAACTGAGGTGGGCTGCGGTGTCGTATGGGCGGCACCGCGGCTGAGAGTTAGAGGCCGCGGCGGGAGAGGAGTGTCGGTGTTACGTTGAGCCGCTCTCCCTGCCTTCCGCGGCCTTGACGGGGCCGCCACCGTTAGATGGCGGACGCGGTGGGGTCGCAGGGGAAGAGGACTGTCGGTATTGAGAGGCGCCGCTGTCCCTATCCTCTGCGGCTGAAGTAGCAGGCGGTGGGGCTACTCACCTGACCCATCGTAGGGGGACTTACGGTGCCCAGAATCGGGGGAGTCTGGGGTCCATTTGCGGGCTAGGTCCCCCGTGGCGGTTGCGGCACGCCAAGTGTTCTGGCGTGCTGCAAGAGAGAAGGGTCCGGCAACGGACAGCCGCGGCGGGTGCGCGGTCGTGTGCGAAATCTGTCCCGCGTTCCCGCCAAAAGCGGCAGTGACGGAACATCGCAGAGGTTTGGTGGGTATGCTGCCCTTCTGGCAGAGACTCCCACATAACCACCGTGCTCCCCCCGGGGCCGGTGGTATCCATAAAGGATTACTCTGCGTCAAAAAAAAAAAAAATTGTTAACGAGTATGTATATTCGGGACACCAAATTTCCTTCAAGGCTAGCACTGAGCAGGAAATAGAACGGAGAACCAAAAACACTTAGAGCAAATACTGGGTGACGAAGAAAATTTTCAAAAATAATCTGCTGATATATAGTTGGTATATAAGCTGAAAACCAAAGCCATGGAAATTTGCCTACTACCATGCCTCACATACGCTTGCCAGACGTGGTCCTTAATCGAAAAGAGCTTTAAAAAGTTACGAGTTCGCCAAAAAGCGATAGAAAGAAGCTACTTAGGCCTAAAACTGAAAATTAGAATTAAGAACGAAGAAATAAGAAATAAGACTAAATCAAAAAACGTTGTAAAGAAAGTTCTATCACTAAAATGGAAATGGGCAGAGCATATTCAGAGAATACAAAACGATAGGTGGACAAAAACCATTACGAACTGGTACCCCATCACAAAACGGAAGAAAGGGAGGCCCCCTAAGCGATGCGATGATGACATCGTAAAAGTCGCAGGAAGAACATGGAACAGAGTCGCTAGACATAGAGAAAGGTGGAAAGAGTTCGAGGAGGCTTTTACCGCTGAAAGCGGTCCTCGTATGTAAACAACTACCTACATATACCGGTTTAGTTAAGAAGGAGATTGAGATATTAAATTAAAGAATTATTATTTTAATATTATGTCAAATGTGCGAAAGGAAAATAAAATCTTTTTATTTATTTATTATCATGTTACCAAATTTAGAACGAATTAAAATAATAGTTATTCTTATTGCGCATAATGACTATTTTATGTTCAGAGATATTCTACTTATTTTTTATAACTTTCACTTCGTACAAACAACTTATCCGTTGTGATTATTGTTGTAGTTGTTTTGTATAGTTTTCAACCTCTTTTTACTTTAGTTATGTAAGTATTTCATTTCTTTGAAAACACAGTAAATATGTGATGAGTGGGAAAAACTACCTGCATTCAAATGAAAGTATACATTTTGAATACATTATAAGCAAATACATAAAAAAAATTATTCATATTGATATTCTGACGTTTGGGCTACGTTAGGCTTACGGCAACTGAAATCCGGCTACACATTACCTATGCCTACTTTATGTATGAAAAACAGCGATATTTGGCCAAGCGCTAATGGTAACACTACGACTGCCAAGTGTCAAAAAAATAATATAGATTAGATTAGAGTATGTATGTTGAGAAATAATATTTGCCATCCATTGTAAAAATTTACAACATAGAATAATTTATTGCTAGGTACATATTACAGAACTAAAACAAATTGTGGTAATTAGATTAATATTTTAGTTAGTTCGAACTTTTAAACCAGTGGCCAGTGCAGACAGGTGCAGACTTGCAGAGTACAGTGGCAGAAGAATAAGGATAGGCTAACCAGAAAACAGAACGAAGAAGCGTAAAGTAAGTGCTTTCTAATTTGTAAAAGGTATTTTTATTTGCGATGTTTCACGCTTTTTCTTACAATGTAAGTGCTTTAATTAACAACGAAATTACAGATCACACACATAATTATTTAAGCGCTATGCTATGTGGTAATTTATTATGCAGAAATTGATACCCAAAGACAGGGCACATCGAGGTAGGTAATATAATTATTATAAATTATAATATAATATGATTTGTAGAGATATATTATTATGTAAAACTCTTTATAGGTATCTGCTAGTTTGATTAAGAGTTTCTATTCATGCAGTTTACTTGGGCTGTGTGCTAAGTGGTCTCTGATTTAAACACACAATTTTTTTCGATGGAGCTATTGAATAGAAAGTAGGTAGGTATGTAAAGATCTCTTGATATTAAATTATATTGTCAGATCTCGGATAGTTTGTTAGGTAAAATTGCAACAGTCTTTCTGCTTACTTCTTATTTGGATGGAAAAATGCAATTGAAAGGTAACTTTCTGCTTTGTTATTACAATGAATAAATCAAGTTGATTATTTTAGAAGCAATTATGATGTATGTAACTACTGCAATACTGGAGTTTACAACTTGGCAATGTTGAAAAAAGATGTGTTCAAATGAGAATCAATACTTTATAGTGTTCATCACTTGTGACGATATAGACAGAGGTTATCACTTAACACCAGGTTGGCCTTGTGTCCATTTTCTAACAAACCAGCCACATCTTGCTCATAAAATCAGATATAATGTTAAATATAGTATCATTATAAAGATGTAGTAAATTCGCCAACAGGTAACTTTTGTATTTACGTTAAACACAACGCCTAGCATATTGCTATCTGAAAGTGTCTAGTATTTGACACCTACCTCAAATGGCAGACCTACCTACCAAATTGTGTTTTCTATATTGAAATATTTTTTCATTATCCTTTTAGCACAATTTTTATGTTTGTGGTTTTGGCAAGTTTCCCTTATTCAATATATAATACCAACCTGGATTAAAACTTCAATAAATGCAAGTCTTTTCCTTGGTCTTTTGTTAGGTATTAACCCTTTGCGTACCAGAGATGTAAATTTACGTGTTTTATTCATTAATCTTTTGTTTTAATTATCACGGTATAGTAAGGGTTAAGTGATGTAAGATATAGTTTTACTTTTTGACAAGTGTGCCAGATTATCAATTTATTAATCTCTGTTTTCAGCATGCATTTGGGTGTAAATATATCAAATGCATTACAACAGCTAGAAAGTGTCAAAGCTGCAGTTGATCAAAGTGACGACCCTAAGTTGAAGGTAACTTTATTTAAAGCATTATTACCTACTAACCTGTCCAGTGTCTACATTTTTTGGTGTCATTCCGAACTATGCATAAAAGTTCAAATAAAAAATACTACACTTGAATAGTTTGACCAACTAAAAGCAAGTTAATACCGGTGGAGTGCATTTAATCTAATAAAATTAGTTACAAAGCAGACGATTAAAAATGTGTATACATTAGGTATACGCGCAACATGCGATGGCTTAAATATACTAACTTGAAGATGGGCAAAAAAATTTGGCACATAGCAGAACTTCTCCTATGTGCCAGAGCACTCATTGGTATGCCTATGGGATGGCCTTGGAATTAATTGGCCATTGAATCTGTGGGATGTAACACTACTAGATATACTTTTATTTTATAGAACCATCTAGAGAGCTTTAGAAATTTAAGTGACAATGAAAAGTGGTCATATTGTTCTTCACTCTTAGCCAAATAGGATGCCTAACCTGATTCTGCAATATCCTATGCTGGTAGGCTCTTGAGCAAGAGTCTTGATGGGTACAACTGCACCATATTTGATTAAATTTACAGTGTTGGCTCAAATGACATTTTTGAATAAATAAGATGTATGGGTAAAGTCCTGCTTGTAATACCATGGTAACTTAAAAAAAATTGCTATCTTATACAATTTTCTTTTCAGGCTGCAACCAATGATGATTTGTCTATGTTGATAAGTTTACTTGAGAGCCCAATTCTCAAAAGCATAGCTACATTGCACGATTCTGTAGGGATGCTGGCTACGCAAGTGGCACACCATCCTTCAATACTTCCTGGAGACTTTGACATAACTCCTGCTGGTAAGTGATCTCTTTTTTTTCTTTAAGCAATGAAAATCGATTTTTTTGTACTGTATTTTTCTTAAATTTATTATTCTTTGGATAATAAAAACTAGCCTGTAATATTGGATTGTGAATGGCACAGTTGAAAAGTGAGAAAGACCTCGGCGAATATACTCTGTGTAAATTGTAGACTTCAAGAAGAATAGGTCAAAGAGTACCAACTAATACTGATGAGCATGTAGGTATGAACATTGTGAAAGTAAGAGTAATGCCGTGGTCTCCACCTACCTATCCCGAAACTTTCTGGGTACTTTTTATGGTTATTAACTTTCGTATTTCCAATGTTAACTTAAGAGCACTATTACATTTTGACGCCGCGCCAAGTTAGGTATTTTCGGCAGCAACTACTATTACTTATTCTATGTGTAGCAGCGGAGCGGGCGTATGGGAACGTGTTGACTAAATAGTCTTGATCCGTGATATATTTTTACATAGGAACTTAGATCTATTTGAAGGTTTTTATGAAGCACTGTGGTGTAGTAGGTACGAGTACACAAACTTTCTTTACGTTTTCATATATGCTCTAATAGATATGATTGAGTATCTATTATAAAAATAAAAAGATAAACTTACACAACTTATTAGTTATGAACTTACGGTCTGTCATATATATGTACCATACATGTATAACTACTGCATTTCAAAAAGTGAGTGGCAATAACAAATTTACATTTAAAACAAGTAAGTAATTAATTACACTTACCAGGTAAGTATTTATGCTTGCCTGTTTTAAATGTTAATTTGTTGTAATTTTTTTAAATGTAATGAGTAGTGAGTCGTAGTGAGAAATAAAAAATACAATAAAGGTAGATTTTATGTATACGCATAGTTAACATTTCATCATCAATATATAGAAAAGGCATTTAATACTATATTTCGCGCAATGGCATTGAACGAACTTTCTTCTTCTTTCATTCTGTTTCCTTGAATTCTGTGAATGATAAAATAAGCATTATCTGGGCTGAATAATTTTATAAACAATAAGGAGTATATTTTATACTGCAGTATATACTAACCATATTTTCACCTAAAGCAGGAACACTTTCCAATTCGAACGTGAAATCATACGTTGATTCATCAGATTCATTAGTAACAACAAGCTCGTGTATGTCTTCAGTGATAGTATTCTAAAAAGGATGAAACGTTATGTATAGAATTTTAAAATTAGTAATAGTAATTATTGTATAAGTAAAGATAGTATTTTCTTAAATCATTACTATATCTTCACTAAGTAGCGCAAGCTGTTGTGATTCCAAGCTGTTGTCATCAGTATACTCCATATCCTAGTAAATTGGTATAATGTACGACTAACCAGAAATGATTAATGTCACCATATAATTATAAAAATTGTTATATTATATTATAAACTTATGGTGATATCGTAATGCGTGATATTGACAAACATGAAATTTTAATATATATCATATTCTATACCTACTAACCGTTTCTATCGATCCTAAAATATCACTAGATGTGGAAAATTATGTAATCCTCGTCTCATTTAGTTTCTTATTTCTAAAATAAATATGATCTATTATTATAAATTAGTCTACATCAAATAAGTATAGCAAAATAAAAAAAATAAAAATATTACCTTGCTTCTCTTGCTAACTTCAGAGATTCAATGTGTCGTATTTTACGTTTACTGACACATTGGTACTTATATTTGTATTTTTCCATTTTGACTTGTCAAAACGCTTAACTAAAATGAAAATAAAGTTTATTACGAATTGGGTATGATAAGACATTATGCACAATTTTTTTTATACATATGAGATTTAGAAGATATGAACCGATACTTACAATGATCATAATCCTGCGGTCCTACTTCACAACTGCTTAGCTCGCAGACGAAGTCACGTAGTGATACGACAGAGCGCGCGAAGTCAAGCGACATAGGTCCGTCCGTGGCAAGCGCTCGCGCGCCAGTATTCATTGTAGTCTTTGCTCGCGCGGTACTGATTTGCAACATCGGGGCGATCAATTATATACTACTTTAATTTAGTGAAATAAAAATAACGATGTTTTACCTGCAATTAAAACATTTATTAAACATACTTACCTAATTCGAAACCTAATTATACATGAGAGCAGCGTACTCGACTTCCGTTCCGAACAAGTCATGCTGTGATTGGTCCGCCCGATCTCCTCGCCCAATCGGCGTCGACTCCGCCCCTTCCGCTTCCCTCAAATGTCAACCATCACCCCAGGTAGTGCGCCTAGCGTAACTTGGCTTCATTGGTTTTCTCGTGTTATGCCACCAGGCAGATATAGAAAGTGTTAGGTTTCGAATTAGGTAAGTATGTTTAATAAATGTTTTAATTGCAGGTAAAACATCGCTATTAAACAACTGTACCGTAATTCGAAACCTAATTATACATGAGAGATGTGTTTGTTATCGCCTGGTGGTGATGGTGACGCCAATGTGATAAATCTTTAATAGGTATTGAATGCTCTGACGCCCAGCAGTTCTGGTTTCATTCACAAAACTTTTGTTGTCTGCGTAAGCATGAATTCTAGGTGTAGGAAAATTAGACTACTCATTTTAGTACATGAAACGTCCATTATTTGATTTGTCTGCCAAATCAGTGCGAACAAAGAGTAAATACGCCCAATTTTTCAATGGAACTGCTTGCAGACTTGAGGCAAGGTCAATTATCAATATTTTCCACTAACTATGAGTTTTACCAGATTAGTAACCTTGGCACGTGTTGCTGTTCAAGGTTTATTTATGTGCTGATTGCAACCCATCTTTAAACTCTCGAAACCACTCATGTTTTGAATGTGGGGTGGAGCCCCGAGCATTCTCGAATGAGTGTAGTATATACATATATATACATATATTTTTAAATGCCGAGTGCAGTCAATGTGCTGGACACATTACAACTGTCTGTTTCGTGAGAGTATCTGTTTTAAGACCATAGTTCCGTAATTTAATTTTGGAAAAAAAGCTTATAAACTATTGTGACATAGAAATAACGATGGCTACTATGTCCCTTGAATTAGGTAGATAAAAACTATTTTCTTAACAAATGTTCTGGATAAAATTATTGATTTATTAAGGTATCGACTTCCAGGTTGGGGGTCGCGGTTGCCTTGGCTAAAATAGTGATTTTAGCTTTAAAAATTGATATTTAAGTATTTTTATAATTTTGACTTAAAAATGCATGAGGTAAGTATTCCAGATTTGTGAATTAAAAATATACTAAGGGTCGTTTTAATAACATTGGTTAAGAATCTTGCAGGATTAGACCACTTGGGTTTTTGTTGGTTTCTGGGTAATTATCTCACGAGTGCTATTTTTTTCCAAGTTAAACTTTCTCCAAGGAGCAGATAACCCTAAACATTTTCTTGCATTATAGTCGGTTAGATTTTGATACATTCGTACATCTACGATTACAAACTTTTTGTATCATTTCTATCGCACGCGACAGTGGGTCAGTCAACAATCGGTCGGCATTGGTTGGGACTGATAGATTTGTAATCGTGAACGGGTAATCCAACAATCTACGAGGGTGAATCAAAAAATTCTTGGAATCAATATTAAAAAATGCAAAGATTTAAATAATAATATCTTATTTTTCTACATAATCTCCCTCCAATGCAATGCATTTAGAATAACGCGTTTCTAACTTCCTTATTCCTTGTGAAAAAAAATTATTTTCTTGACTCTCGAAAAAGTCCTCTACGGCAGCTATAACCGCGTCATTATCGTGAAATTTTGTTCCACGAATTTCCTCTTTTAATTTTGGAAATAAGTGAAAATCACTTGGGGCTAAGTCCGGAGAATATGGTGGGTGGTCAAGGAGATTGAAGCCAGCACAGCGGATTGCGTTGAGCGCAACTTCCGATCCATGAGCAGGAGCGTTATCTTGAAGGAACAACACGCCCAACGACAGTTTTCCACGACGTTTTTCTTTAATCGCTTCACGCACTTTCGGGATTAAATTTGCATAATAGGGTCCAGTAATCGTCTGGCCTTTTGGCATGTAATCAATAAAAAGGATTCCTTCACTATCCCAGAACACAGAGGCCATAACTTTGCCAGCGGTAGGAGCAACTCGAAATTTCTTAATGGATGGAGAGGATGGTCGTTTCCAAGATATGCTTTGTCTTTTAGTTTCAGGATCAAAATGGTGGACCCACGTTTCATCCATGGTGACAAGACGACGGCAAAAATTATCCGAATCACGCTGGAACATTTCGAGATTACGCTTGGAAATTTCCAAACGTCGCTTTTTGTTTTCGTCGGTTAACATTCGTGGCACCCATCTTGCAGACACTTTTTTGAACCCCAGTGAATCAATTAAAATGGATTGAACGCTACCAAAAGATATCTTTAGGATCTCAGCTATATGTTTTATAGTCATTCTTCTGTCTTCCAAAACCAGATTCTCAACCTTTTTGACATTTTCTTCTGTAACGGAGGTTGAAGGCCGCCCAGAACGCGGGTCATCTTTACAGCTTGATCTACTTCTTTTAAATTCAGCCACCCAGTACGCAACCGTAGAATAGGGTACAGCATCACCCCCTAATTTCTGCTGAATGTCCAAAAAAATTTCCTTCGTAGACATTTTTTTCAAACTGAGATATTTTATCACCGCACGTAACTCACTTTTATCCATAATTTTGACTTTTTAGCAACTCGTTGCACAAAAAAATTTATTACATGCGAACGAACTGACAAAAACAAGTGACAGTCTGCATAAATATAGTGTGATAGACACTCTTTAATTTGAATATCGAACTTGATCCAAAAAGGTTTCATATATATGCACTTCTAAGAACTTTTTGATTCACCCTCGTATTTAACAGCGCCTTCATAAAAAAAAGGATAACTAACGGTACCAATGTTTCAAAAACATTTAATCGTGTAGAAAAAAACATACCTAATAGCATCGGTAACTGAGTAATCGTGAGGTCTAAATCGGGTTGCTAATGCGACTACGTATTTCTCACTGTAATTCAGCGATCAGGCAAATTCCTGTTGACTTGTTTTAAGTCGGCTAGTATTTCTTATGGTATGCCGGGGGATAAACCCAACCCTACTCTGAAGTTCCAAGTCGGCCGGTGGGGCGTTAACAGTGACCTTGGGAATCTAATCTGTCGAATGTGCAGAAATTGGGGGCACTCGTAAGCTTGGCGAAAGGCAAAAAGGTTTCTTGTTTGCCCCACTTTACAGAAACTGTGTCTGTTAGTTTTGTAGTAGATCACTGTTTGGCAATACCACTCGGAACAGAGCTTCCATGAGCTGTGAGCTTTGATCTTACTCTAGTATAGTATCTAGTAGTCGTAGTAGGTTTTAAGAATAAAATCATTTCTGTGTATATTTTGCAACGAATACGAGGATGCGTAAACGAGGTACTCGCATATATTCACGGTTAATACAATAAGGTTTTGCAGTATTAGTAGTATCTGATGCGTCAGACAGAATTCAAATTATTATTACAATTATCCCCAGCCTTGCTCAGTATCAGGATTTTTGTGATGCTCGCAAGCGCACATGTTTTTGGGGCACTGAGCTAAAGACAGATTGCAAGAATATTTTGAGTCATTCGTATGTAAACTAAAATAGTCTAGAAATAGTCATTGTAAATGAACTACAGGAAACGGTTATTGTTTGAATCGACCGACAGGTGGAAGAAGAATGAGGAAGAATCGACCTTGGCCATCCAGTCTACTCTTAGAGAAACTAGCACGCAATGCTCGATCCAGTTTTCTCTTGGAGAAACTAGCACGCAGTTCTGGTTAATCAATCTGAATTTTAAGAGAGCACCGTAGGTACTTGTTCAAGTTTTTCTGATCCCAAAACGGTCTTGGTGTGCCGTTGCCTTTAAGTCTGAGAATATTGCTGACAGCTTGGAAAAGACTGGCTTCCCATTTTTATGACACCTCGAGTGTGCATTTCGTCAACCCTTTTAATTTCAATTTAGTTAGATATTTTGCTGTAACGGTCGCTCTACAAAAGCAAAGACAATTTCGTGTATAATGGTAAATAGTAGTTACTTATTATGTTCAGAATGTCGAGAGGAGCTCCGAGCATTCTGCGTTTAACTTAACACGGTAGCTCGACAAAAGCAATGACCGTTTCTTTGTGAACGGTATACAGTCACTTATTATGCTTAGAATGCAGAGCGGAGCTCCGAGCATTCTTCGATGCGTTTAACTCTTGTTACGGTCGCTCGACAAAAGCAATGATGTTTTGTTTTTGAATGGTACACATTATGGTACACTTACGAGTATTATGCTTAGAATGCAGAGCGGAGCTCCGAGCATTCTTCGATGCGTTTAGCTTTGTTATGGTAGCTAGACAAAAGCAATGACGTTTTCTTTTGGAACGGTACACATTATAGTTACTTACGAGTATTATGCTGAGAATGCAGAGCGGAGCTCCGAGCATTCTTCGATGCGTTTAGCTTTGTTACGGTAGCTAGACAAAAGCAATGTAGTTTTCTTTTTGAATGGTACACAGTAGTCCCTTATTATGCTTAGAATGTGAAGCGGAGCTACAAGCATTCTTCGATGAGTTTAACTTTGCTATTAATGACCCTCACGAAGGGCTGCTTGTACGCATATTTTATTATTATCACCTATCTCGATGCAAACTAACCTCTTCAGCTTTTTGAATGGTGTACGGAAGCCATTTATTACGTTTAGAATATAGAGCGGAGCCCCAAGACTTTTTCAACGAGTCATTTTTCTGGAGAACCAGTGATTGCAACCTTTTTTGGTAGCTGCCTGGCACGGAAGGGTTTCGAGTCAGAATCTTTTCGTTTTATTTCGTTGCTTCCATATTATGATTTCCTGTCCTATCCCGATGGGATGAGGAGGAATTATGCCTCTTGTCGGGCTGTAAAATTTGTTAATTACACCGGCAACTCCCTCATGTTAGGGATCGAATATGTCGACCAGCGTTTCAAGCAAAACAAACTCATCTTTGGGTGCGCAGCAGCGACTGCGAACTAAAGTTGGGCACTGCAGACCTTGGCGTGTGCTTTGACGTAGCAATGTGATATCTAGGGCGGTGGCAGTTAGCCCGTGTTGTTCAGAAACTTATCTTGTGATGTATAGTTTTTAGATGTTTCTTTGCGTTTTGTTTCACCAGAGGTCCAGGCCAATATTTCGTATGTAGGTTGTTTAACAATTACATATAGTCCAGGGACTTTTCGAAGATAAGCCAAAACGCGACCTGAGAATATATGTTATTCTACCAGCTCTGCCTAAATAATATTGAATTTTTCAGTTTTGCTACTTTACCTGGTGTGAAAGTGCATCAATATATGTAGAAGTTTTCTTTGTACATTTTCGTATTAGAATGTGCTTTAACAGATTTTAGCCAATCTGGTACATTAATCAGTCGATTATATGTCATCTAAGAAACCATTTAAACTGTTTTAAGTCTTGTTTTGTGGAACTCGTTCCCTAACGAGTGAACGACTTCGACTGGCTAAGCAAAGCGTTAAGTAAGCAGCATTTGATTTCATTATGGAGATCACACCATAGCTACTGAACTCATAACATTGGAGATAGAAGTGTTTGAGTTTTATAGTATTGGACATTATTACAATATTGTGCAAAAGGTTGTTCTATGAGCTGTTCTACATAACCTTTATTTTTCTGAAGCGTAAACTAAGATTATTACACGCTTTAACCATTTGAAAGTTCAGTAGGTTTAATTTGAGGTGCTCAGTAGGGATTATCCTCATTTGATACCCCACACATGTTTGGATCTGCTCAAATCGTAGTACAAGTCAGGATGACTGGAGCTTGGATTGTAATTTACCACGATTATATCACAATTGATGAAAAAATAGTAAGTGTTACTTACGGTTTGGTGATGAGCTGGAGCTAAACTACGAACCAACACTTGAATCCGACACCGTTGATAGGTTATCATCTTCTTTTTCCTGTTTTTATTCCGCATCTTCCATCGTTAGGGCTGGACCAGTATAACTATCAATTTAAAGAATCTAAAATTCAACTGAAACAGTTTAAATATTTCATTTATATCTAGAACCAGCGGTAGCACTGGCTATAAACAAAAAATAATAAGTATTGAAACGAACGGTAACACCGTTAAAATATTTTTAGTAAGTATATATAATTGCACATGAACTTACTAGTTGGTTCAGGACTTTACCTGAACTTTCACCAGTATGACGCAGTCAGTAAAGTAAATATTTCGTACTTACGACCGCTCCGGATGAAAATCCAAACGCCAATGCAGCCAAGTTGCGCTAGGCGCACTACCTGGGGTGATGGTTGACATTTGAGGGAAGCGGAAGGGGCGGAGTCGACGCCGATTGGGCGAGGAGATCGGGCGGACCAATCACAGCATGGCTTGTTCGGAACGGAAGTCGAGTACGCTACTCTCATGTATAATTAGGTTTCGAATTACGTTACAGTTGTTTAATAATAGTATTGATTTAAAAATTAAAAATTGTTATTAGTAGTTAAAAGAAATGTTAAATTTTATATTGATATTATTATTTTGGAAATGTGAAGTTAAATCTCTGGAGATATGTCTACTTTTTTAAAAGTGGTTTTGCACGATAATCTTTTTTAATGTGATTTTTTTTTCATTGCTTGTAAGGTAAACTACAAAAATCTATTCTGACATTATGGAAGTATGGGATGTTTCTTGTGCCATATTTTTTTATAGTGCTTTATATTCAGTAGAATTCGCATATTAGAGCTCTCAATTAGTAAGTACTCAATAATAATCATAAGGTCTCTGTGTGTTTTTGCCGAAAGGAACACTAGAAGAATGAGGATTACTAAATAAAGTGAAGTACTCAAATTTGGCTCTGACATTATTGAATATAGTTAAATGAAGTATAGTTTTCATGCAATGGTAATGTATAGATATAAAGACAATGTATCATATTTCAACGTTGAACATCTTGCTAACACGCATTTTTTTGTAAAACCCCTCTTAAATGCATATTTTTTTAATAGAATATCATTAAATGCATAGTCAGTACTATGCATAAGAAAATAACGAAAAACAAGAATGGGTATTTTTTATGTTATTTTGGTACTACAAACACAAGGACAAAGACCATGAATTCAAATTCATCTGTATAATTATATAAATTCGAACAGTACTTTGACTTACAAACTAAAATGTGCCTTGGCTAGGACTTGACTCGGTTAGTTTGATACAAATACGACTTTTGATACTATGTGTGCTAGCTAGTTAATCATAAGTACTTATTGAAGTAAATGTGTACTTTACGATTGTTTAAGTGATTTTACAGGCGCGCTGAAATAAGCTAGGACCTTAGAATTAAATCATAACATAGTGACATCACGATTGTGTTTAATCATACAGGTGACTTGGCATTACAAGCTAGAAACTTGTATGATAGTAATGAAGGAGAGGAAGAGCAGAGAGTACCACAGGTGTCCCCACCAGCTAGTTTGGAGTTTGGTTCCGGATCGGACAATGAACGCCTGCCAGGGCTCACAATGGACAGTGGATTGGATTCTGACATGTCACCGAAAGGGGTTTGTTTATTTTGTAATTTTTAGAAGGAGCGGGTGCCGAATTGGCGCGTCTTAACCACGTGCAAGCAACAAGTTGTATATGTTGTATAATTTATGATATTGCATGGGGTGTTTCCCTTTAACAAATAGTGCATTAAGCAACTTAGTTAAGAATATGTATAAGACACAAGAAGTAATGTAACTATTCATGGGAAACCAAATAAATAAATAAGTGTGTGTGTGTGTATGTGTGTTTTCTAAATTGCGCTATATTTCCATGCATTTCGTATGAAATTTGAATCGAAAAGTGTTCTAAGTGCAAAGTGGGTCATTCCGGATTTGAAACATTATTAAATTAAAAAGTTTAAATGCAATTCGCTTCGCGATAAAGTTCTTGCCGGTATTAAAAAAACACGCCTGTCGACGCGGCGGAAAAAAATACACGGTAACTTATTATTCGTTTGTTTTTTTTTGCTTTTTATCAAAATACTAGTGACTTACCGCGACTTCATTCGCGTAGTAGACTCAGCCTTCAGCCTCGCCATATCCTCCCATCTGTTCTTGGTTTTCTTGGTTGGAAAAAAATCGGCAACATTCCCTAAATTTTGCAATTTTTCTTACGTGCTTCGTGGGAAAAAGCATTTTTATTCAATTATGGGCAAATATATTTCAATTAAGGTATCATATTCGAATTACCAATGAAATTTGCTAGTGAACTATGGACTCCTTTATCATTAAAATTTAATCATTTGATTGTACGAAATAAATATGAAAAGTATTAGCACGTATTCAATTGAATTTTCGCATGACGTCGTCCATTCTGGTAAGCAATTCACAACCTTATTTTAAGCATCGAAAATTGTTTTAAAATTAGGATTGGACCGCGTCTTAACCTTCCTTACAATAATTACCACAACATTAAAATAATCAGCCCGATGTGTCTATCCGTTCTCAAGTTATAGCGTGACCAGGAAAAATAGGAATTCATTTTATATATATACTAGCAACTGCCCGCGACTTCGTTCTTGTAGTAGGCTCGGTCTTCGGCCTCGCCATAATTTGTCTTCATCCTTTATTGTTTTCTTTCATACGAACCTTCTCCTGACAAAAATTAACACAACAAAAAAAGGAATTGGAGAGATTGTTCCATCCATGATTACATACAACAAAATAGCGATATACTCGTATTTAGGTTGTCAAAATTAGTATCGAATTTCTAAGCATATTTCATTTTGTTTATTATTTCTCCCTTTTTAGTTTCAAAATTCCCCCTCACTTCGCCCGTGCATTGAATGGCTGTTTGATTCAAACCCCGCAGCCGTATAGGTACATGTAATATGTTTATTTAGATATTGCCATAAACACTGAAAAATTCTACACTCATTTCGCTCGCATTAATATTTATAATAACAGTTTAGTGTTTAATATGGTTCTGAATCCGCTAAAATAATTAACTGCCGAAAGTAGTTGAAAATTTCGCGCTCGATCCGCTATGCTTATATTTTAAGTGTTATTCTCAAATAGTAATATATCAAATGAGAATCCTATCGTTGTAATACTTACTGGATATTTGGGTAGAGTGTTAGCCAACCGTTTGGAAAGTACTATCCGTTAGGAGTTAGTCATTTTTAATAGTGGAATATTGTTACGTTACTATTATTTGTGTATTCCGAAATTTTGGCTCAACGTTATTTTTCGTGCACACCTTTTTTTGTTGTTCCGGCCTCAGATGTATTTTGGGTCTACTCAAGGTCCCGTTAGATCCCTAAATAATTCGTTCTAATCTCGTTAAATTACATGACACTATCATAATTAAAATTATGTTTCCGTGTTATATTTCAGAGCCGTGGTATACTAGAGCTGAGGCGGGACGACTCTTTGGCTTCGACCTCGCACAATATAGTGGTTGGCGATTGGGCACAAGTTGAGATCATCAACCTTGTGAACGATGGCACAGGTCTTGGATTCGGTAAGAATCATATTTATATCATATCATATGATAAAATAATTAAATTGTTCGCTTAATGTTGAGCGCCACGTCTATTATTAGACAGCCCCGTTAGCCTATCCTAGTTGTCACTAACCCTGCCTTCGAAGTGACGGGTCTAAGGTTTGATCCCTTGCCAAAGCAAATATTTGTGCGTTGAGCAGAAATGTTTGTACTCGGGCCTTGGATGGGCGTGATGTACCAATGTGTGTACCTTACTCAATACAGGGAAACCTAGTGCGGGGGTACGAGTGTGTGAACGTTTATTTTATTTATTACTAGCTGACCCGCCAGCGGCTTCGCTCGCTTGGTCTTGGTATAGTGGTGGAAGCGCTGCTTCGGGATTTCGTGGCACTGGGTTCAATACCCTGGTCGGGCCGTTACTGCGTTTTTCTGAAAAAAATCTTAATAGCAGGCTGTAGTCTGAAACAGTGACCCGTAGCTGGCAATATGCTCGCCTAAAACATGGGAAAAAAATTGACCACAAAAAATATTCAAACACCGCTGACTACCCTTTCGAGGATGTAGGCCTGGCGGTTTGTTATGTTGTATGTAAAAATAACATGTATTTCATTATGTAGTCAGTATAATTCTTGGCTAGGCCCGAGTGTAGTGATGTTACGTGGTCATATGTGCAAAGGATCGATGTATAAACTAAAGTTTATGTAATTCTAGATGTAATTTAACTCTGTTATAAATAGCGATGTTTTACCTGCAATTAAAACATTTATTAAACATACTTACCTAATTCGAAACCTAATTATACATGAGAGTAGCGTACTCGAATTCCGTTCCGAACAAGTCATGCTGTGATTGGTCCGCCCGATCTCCTCGCCCAATCAGCGTCGGCTCCGCCCTTTCCGCTCCCCTCAAATGTCAACCATCACCCCAGGTAGTGCGCCTAGCGCAACTTGGCTTCATTGGTTTTCTCGTGTTATGCCACCAGGCAGGTATAGAAAGTGTTAGGTTTCGAATTAGGTAAGTATGTTTAATAAATATTTTAATTGCAGGTAAAACATCGCTATTAAACAACTGTACCGTAATTCGAAACCTAATTATACATGAGAGATGTGTTTGTTATCGCCTGGTGGTGATGGTGACGCCAATGTGATAAATCTTTAATAGGTATTGAATGTTCTGACGCCCAGCGGTCCAGGTTTCATTCACAAAACTTTTGTTGTCTGCGTAAGCATGAATTCTAGGTGTAGGAAAATTAGACTACTCATTTTAGTACATGAAACGTCCATTATTTGATTTGTCTGCCAAATCACTGCGAACAAAGAGTAAATAAGGAAGGTACGCCCAATTTCTCAATGGAACTGCTTGCAGACTTGAGGCAAGGTCAATTCATCAATACGTTCCACTAATTATGAGTTTTACCAAATAAGTAACCTTGGCACGTGTTGCTGTTCAAGGTTTATTTATGTGCTGCTTGCAACCCATCTTTTAACTCTCGTAATCACTCATGATGTTTTGAATCTGGGGCGGAGCCCCGAGCATTCTTGAATGAGTGTAGTATATATATATATATACTACACATGTGTGTGGACACATTACAACTGTCTGTTTCGTGAGAGTATCTGTTTTAAGACCATAGCAGTGCTAAAGTAGTTTGCAGTTCCGTAATTTAATTCTGGAAAAAAGCTTATAAACTATTGTGACATAGAAATAACGATGGCTACTATGTCCCTTGAATTAGGTAGATAAAAACTATTTTCTTCACAAATGTTCTGAATAAAATTATTGATTTATTAAGGTATCGACTTCCAGGTTGGGGGTCGCGGTCGCCTTGGCTAAAATAGTAATGTTAGCTTTAAATATTTATATTTAAGTATTATTATAATTACGACTTAAAAATGCATGAGGTAAGTATTCCAGATTTGTGAATTAAATATATACTAAGGGTCGTTTTAATAAGATTGATTAAGAATCTTGCAAGATTAGACCACTTGGGTTTTTGTTGGTTTCCTGGGTAATTATCTCACGAAGAGTGCTATTTTTTCCAAGCTAAACTTTCTCCAAGGAGCAGATAAGCCTAAACATTTTCTTGCATTATAGTCGGTTAGTTTGTATATTGATACATTCGTACATCTACGAGTACAAACTTTTTGTATCATATCTATCGCACGCGACAATGGTTAGTCACCCACACAGGAAGCCGACCAGTCGGTCGGCATTGTTGGGACTCTGGATAGATTTGTAATCGTGAACGGGTAATCCAACGATCTATTTAACAGCCTTCATAAAAAAAACGATAACTAGCGGTACCGATATTTGAAAAACATTGAATCGCTTAGAATAAAACATACCTAATAGCATCGGTAACTGAGTAATCGTGAGGTCTAAATCGGGTTGCTAATGCGACGACTGTTTTTCACTGTAATTCAGCGATCAGGAAAATTCCTGTTGATTTGTTTTAAATCGGCTAGTATTTCTTATGGTATGCCGGGGGATAAACCCAACCCTACTCTGAAGTTCCAAGTCAGCCGGTGGGGCGTAACAGTTACCTTGGGAATCTAATCTGTCGATTGTGCAGAAATTGTGGGCACTCGTAAGCTTGGCGAAAGGCAAAAAGATAGGTTTCTTGTTTGCCCCACTTTACAAAAACTGTGTGTTAGTTTTGTAGTAGATCACTGTTTGGCAATACCACTCGGAACAGAGCTTCCAAAATAAATAGCTTTTCTATGAGCTGTGAGCTTTGATCTTACTCTAGTTCATAGTAGGTTTTTAAGGATAACTAATCATTTCTGTGTATATTTTGCAACGAATACGAGGATGCGTAAACGAGGTACTCGCATATATTCACGGTTAATACAATAAGGTTTTGCAGTATTAGTAGTATCTGATGCGTCAGAAGGAATTCAAATTATTATTACAATTATCCCCAGCCTTGCTCAGTGTCAGGATTTTTGTGATGATCGCAACCGCACATGTTTTTGGAGCACTAAGCTAAAGACAGATTGCAAGCAGATATTTTTGAGTCGTATATAAACTAAAATAGTCTAGAAATAGTCATTGTAAATGAACTGAAGGAAACGGTGATTGTTTGAATCGACCGACAAGTGGTCCAGAGGAAGATCGACCTTGGCCATCCAGTCTACTCTTAGAGAAAGTAGCACGCAATGCTCGATCCAGTCTTCTCTTGGAGAAACTAGCACGCAATCATGGTTAATCAATCTGAATTTTAAGAGAGCACCGTAGGTACTTGTTCAAGTTTTTCTGATCCCAAAAACGGTTTTGGAGTCGGTAGTCTGAGAATATTGCTAACAGCTTAGAAAAGACTGGCTTCCCATTTTTATGACACCTCGAGTGTGCATTTCGTCAACCACTTTCATTTCAATTTAGTTAGAAATTTTGCTGTAACGGTCGCTCGACAAAAGCAATGACAATTTCGTGTATAATGGTAAATAGTAGTTAGTCAAAACTTGGGCTAAGGAAAACCCTTTTTTAAAAACTAAAATTAAAAACTAAGTGTTGCCGATTCGGAGGCTGATTTAATAATGGTTTAAAATATGGACAATAGAAATCTTAACAGCTAACTTAACCTACCGCAGGACAACGAGAAGTCTTGGTCAGCATTACAAGTAACTGCTACATGATACTGCAGCTACTGCTGAGCAAGCCCTCTAGTCGAGCACGGAAGGGCGAGGGGGATGTATAACTCCTCCCTCCGTAAGAGGGAAATTATCGGAAGGTTCGATTATAGAGTTTTCCGATAATTTCGCAAAAACACATATTTTTATAAACTTATTACGAAACACATAAAATACAAAAAATACAAAACTAAATATAACTAGACAACAGGATATAAACTAACACACTGATTTTAGAGTCCGTTTCTCTTTTTTGTAGACTTTCGAGCACTTCACTATTTTTCAACGCATAGGACATATATTTAACCTCGTCCAAGTTCACTTTATGCATGTTGAGTGCACGCGCACTTAATACACTGGCGTTTGGTCATAGTTGAGGTAAATTTATGATTGGAAGTGGCGTCGCAGCTTCAACGTCTATGAAGGCACGGTGGGGCCGAATTTGGATTCCGTTAATCTCCAAATCACAAGGCTCGTCGATGGTTACCAAGTACGTGCCGTATACAGGATATTTAGTAGTTTCTTCAACACATTGCTTGTTGAGTGTGGTTTTCAGGTTCGTATAAAGGATCCAGTGTTCAGTATCAATTCTTTGGACCTTCACATCTTCCAACTGAATTGGGTACTGTCTGCAGCAGGTAAGGTTGTCCTCATACTTCATGAGTTGCTCTTCACAGGTGGATCCAGCGTATAGGGCTCTGTTATCGTCTGTGCACAGGAAGTGGTCTCCAGCAGCTAGAGGACGGCATGGCTGAGTGATCGGTAAGTATGTCTTTCCTTTCGCCAAAAGGTAAGGGTAATTGGGTATTATAACTAAGGTTGTATTTTCAGGTTCATGGAAAACAGGTAAGGTATACATTTTAAAATAGTTGTAATTGTAATTATCAGTAAGTGGAATTTGTAAGATAAACGTAAACTGGTTTTTTTTTATGAATGATTTTACACAAATTGTTTCTTCTATATTAACTAAATTTGATTCAATTGGTTCATAAACCAAGTTTTCTGTCTTAGAAATAATTTTTAGGTGATCTAAAAGTTCGGTAGAGTTCACAATAGACTGGTGTAATATAGAGCTTTTACTTAATGCTAGTGCCGTCTCTAATTCGCTCAATTTTATAAAGATAGTCTGGAAGTTACTTATAAATAAACTATATAATCCTAATATATAAGAAGTCAGAACAAAATTTGTTTCCTTATTTGCTATGTCTTTTATTGATGCTTCAACCTTTTTAAGGCGGGCATCAAGAATAATTGTATTTTCATTAAGCAACTGTGAAGTGTTAATGAGACTGTTTAACGCTTGGGAGATAATGGTAGCCTTCTTTGAAATAATAACTTGATTTTGGTTTATTTCGGATATTAATTGGTCATATTATAACGCGTCATCGTGATCTAAATTTCCTGTTACAATTTTTATAATTGTAACAGGACCCAATGGATTAAGGATTCCTCTTTTAAAACGTTGCGGCATTAGTTGGCGATATTTATCTATAGTTATGTCGCGTAGATATTCGACATGCATTAACATGCTTATAAAGTCATAGGGAAACGGTTTGTTTAACGAAATTATTCGATTAAATTCGGTAAGTTTCCTTATCACAAAATGTAAATCGTCGTGAATACTATTTAAGCTAAGAGTTTTAATAATAGTCCATTTATCGATTTGCAGATACGCTTGACCTTCTTTTATCGGCAGGAGTCCTGGATTCCCTTTAAGTGATTGCAGATGAAGGGCCACTGCTGACGTCACTAGAGTCAAAATGCACCACCTGCGGAGGGCGTTTTATATTTATAATTGGGGCTTTCGTATTTTTACGAACGATTCCTACCTTAATAGGGACTACATTCCTTTCAATTTCATCCACTACTTCCGCTTTCTTGTACCTTGTCTTATCCTTACTCTTTCTTTTATTTATAGCTTTCACGAAAACGGTTTTGAATCGCGGGAGTTCTATATTGCTTTTAATACCTCGTTTATCACTAATCTTTTCCTTTATTGCTACAATATTTTCTGCTATTTGCTTGTGCAAAGATTTCGAGCGTTTTTCGTGTTCTTTAGGTATTTTCTTAGTTTGTTTGTCTGTCGTCTCATTCGCTGTAAAATTCAGGTTGCACTCGGTATCTCGTTGGGGTGTTTTTTGGAGTTTTTTAACAGTCAGACGAACTGGTTTGTCTAAAGTGTTCTGAACGACAGTTGTAGCGTAAACGTTGGTACAATTCACTTCAAAACTAGGCATTCGAACACCAGGACCGAACTCTTTATGGTCTATAATTGCGTCACCTGAATGTTGGTCAGTGGGAAATTTCACGCGTTGTTCTGATCGTGGGTTTGGGTAGATTAAGTAGTCTAAGTCATAGTTAATAATTGGAATACGCGCTGTTTTAGTTTTTAAGACTAAGTATTCAAGGTCTATAATGGCGTTCAATTGTTTTAATAAGTCGTTCCCGATAAGTCCGTCATATCGTGGATCGACGTCATAAAGATAAAATTTGTGACGCTCATCGCTTTGAAAAGTTGGTAGAAGCGGAATTTCAATTGCTTCATTGTGACTACTGGAGGCGTGAGTACTTACGACTTCAAACGGTTCATACCTAATATTGTTATAAAAGTATTCATACGCCTTTCGTGGACTCAAGAATGATCGAGTGCTGCCAGTGTCGATCATTAGTTTCGCGTCTATTTCCGGGATATATATATGAGGCAACTTAAGTGTTGAGGCTGTTGTTGGAAAATTTTCTATCGGCTGGTTCTGAGGTGAGTCTGTCTGTGTGGTCTCATACGTCATTTCGTCACTGTACTCGTCACAGTTGGCGTCATCAATATAGCCATATGCATTATAGTCAGGTTCATGGTCACAGTAAAAGTCATAGTATTGCGCTTCGTCATTATCGGTCAATTCATTGATTTTAAATCCGTCGCGCGGCCTTGGTGGTGCAGTCCTCATCGTAGCATCTGAGGCTTGAAAATGCGGAGCGTTAACTTGGGGTGGTTTGTATCCGAATTGTTGGGGTGTCATACCCACGTAAGGCCTAGAGCCTGTTTGTAGGGGTTGATTACTATTGTTATTAAAAGGTGGACGGTACCCTAACTGTGGTCGGTAACCAAACTCAGGTGGGCGGTAACCGTACTGGGGTGGTTGTGAACCGAATTGGGCAGGCGGGCGGTAGCCCAACTGCGGACGGTATCCGAAATTGTGTGATTGTCCTTGAGGCATTCGGTACGGTGCGGGTTGACTACCAAAATTGAATTTTGGCGGCACGTTATTTGGCGAGTAGGTCGGAATTCTAAAACCACTCGGTTGTGATGGTCCGTTAAACTTAAAACCAAAGTTAGGATTTTGTGTCAAAAATGGTTTCGGGGCATTTGCACTATTATTCGCGCTACCATAAACGCGGTTCCGCATATTATATTGCTCATGGAAGTTAACCTCCTCAAGAACAATACTTAGCGCATCTTCTAAAGTCGCGGGGTATTTTAATCTTACTATGCGTACCATATTTTCGGGCAAGTTGTATAAAAATACGTTTAAGGACGTATTGTTATAGATGGTGGTTTTTGCACGTTTTAATTCCGCGTCGTTTGACATATTAACCTTCGAAATTAATAAAGATCGAATACTTTGTATGCGATTACATAATTCTAAATAACTCTCACCGGGCTTTATCTTAACCGATTCAAGTTCAAGGTTAATGCACTGTTCGCTACGAGGGTCGCCAAAGTGTTGTTGCAGCAATTCCTTAAGTGCGGTCCAAGTTATAATATCCGCGTTCTGATAATAACGCGGCCGCTTTATCCGTGAGTTTACTTGTGATCGCTTGATATACGTATAGATTTTGTTCCTCGCTACCCCTATACCTAGCTATTACGTATTCGCTTTTCCTAATGAACAAGTTAAGTTGCCTTTTATCGCCATTGAATGTAGGCACAAGCTTTAACATTTCATTTGGAATCGCGGTAACTTCTTGGGCCGGTTCCATTTTTATAGAATAGAGCAAACTTTAGAGACCAATTCACAATATAAAAAGTATAAATAACCACTTACACAATAAAACATACAGTAAAATACACAGTAAAATCAAGTACACACAGTAATATCAGTAAAACACAGTAAATTCAATAAAACCCAGTAAAATCCAGTAAAACACAATAAAAATCAGTAAATATAACTCAGTAAAACGAAAATTGTAGTCTCGAAACTAACAATTATAAATAACGTTTAAAAGCGAATGTATCTACTTAATAATTATTCAATTTAAATACTTTTATCAAAATTTTAACCTACAGTATATTTAATTTGAAACTTAAATTATAAATCGTTCTTATTTTTATTGCAATCTCTTTACTCTACTACTCTACAGTATGCTTATCGCTAAGGTAGTTCGTAGAATTTCATACAAAAAACCAGATACGTTATAGTGAGCGAAGTCTTATCTCAAATATAACAAAACAAAATTTAGGATAACTAGAGGAGGATTCGGGAAGGATATGGCGAAAAGTTTGACTCACCAAGCACCCGCCGTTACTCTCATGCTCATCTGTGAATTCACCCGTTTGACAAATTTATTTGGTTCGAGGATCGGCTCTCGGCGTTTCGCGTCGCACTCGCGTTTTCCAGATGGATTTGGACACCCGCAGTATAGCAGGAACGACACAGCCTTTATAAAACCGATCCTACCGGCTGCGCCAGTCAAAACTTGGGCTAAGGAAAACCCTATTTTAAAAACTAAAATTAAAAACTAAGTGTTGCCGATTCGGAGGCTGATTTAATAATGGTTTAAAATATGAACAATGGAAATCTTAACAGCTAACTTAACCTACCGCAGGACAACGAGAAGTCTTGGTCAGCATTACAAGTAACTGCTACATGATACTGCAGCTACTGCTGAGCAAGCCCTCTAGTCGAGCACGGAAGGGCGAGGGGGATGTATAACTAGTTACTTATTATGTTTAGAATGTCGAGCGGAGCTCCGAGCATTCTTCGATGCGTTCGGTAGCTCGACAAAAGCAATGACCATTTCTTTTTGCACGGTATACAGTCACTTATTATGCTTAGAATGCAGAGCGGAGCTCCGAGCATTCTTTGATGCGTTTAGCTTTGTTACGGTAGCTCGACAAAAGCAATGACCGTTTCTTTGTGACCGGTATACAGTCATTTATTATGCTTAGAATGCAGAGCGGAGCATTCTTCGATGCGTTTAGCTTTGTTACCGTAGCTCGACAAAAGAAATGACGTTTTCTTTTTGAACCGTACCTACACAGTAGTCACTTATTATGCTTAGAATGTAGAGCGGAGCTCCGAGCATTCTTCGATGCGCTTAACTTTTGTTACGGTCGCTCGACAAATGCAATGAAGTTTTGTGGTACACATTATAGTCACTTATTATGCTTAGAATGTAGAGCGGAGCTCCGAGCATACTTCGATAAGTTTAACTTTGTTATGGTCGCTGGATAAAAGCAATGACGTTTTCTTTTTGAATGGTACACAGTAGTCCCTTATGCTCGAATGTGAAGCGGAGCTCCAAGCATTCTTCGATGAGTTTAACTTTACTTAATGACCCTTACGAAGGGCTGCTTGTATGCATATTTTATTATTATCACCTATCTCGATGCAAACTAAGCCTCTTGAGCATTTTGAATGGTGTACGGAAGCCATTTATTACGTTTAGAATATAGAGCGGAGCCCCAATACTTTTTCAACGAGTAATTTTTCTTGAGAACCAGTGATTGCAACCTTTTTTGGTAGCTGCCTGGCACGGAAGGGTTTCGAGTCAGAATCTTTTCGTTTTATTTCGTTGCTTCCATATTATGATTTCCTGTCCTATCGCGATGGGATGAGAAGGAATTATGCCTCTTGTCGGGCTGTAAAATTTGTTAGTTACTCCGGCAACGCCCTCATGTTAGGGATCGAATATGTCGACCCGGGTTTCAAGCAAAACAGGCTCATCTTTGGGTGTGCAGCAGCGACTGCGAACTACAGTTGGCCACTGCAGACATTAGAAATCTAGACTGACCTACTTTGACGTAGCAATGTGGTAGGGTAGTGGCAGTTAGTCCGTGTTGTTCAGAAACTTATCTTGTGATGCAGTTTTTAGATGTGTTTCATTGCGTTTTGTTTCACCAGAGGTCCAGGCCAATATTTCGTATGTAGGTTGTTTAACAATTACATATAGTCCAGGGACTAAAAAGACTAAGATATATTCGAAGATAAGCCAAAACGCGACCTGAGAATAAATGTTATTCTACCAGCTCTGCCTAAATAACATCGAATTTTTCAGTTTTGCTACTTTACCTGGTGTGAAAGTGCATGAATATATGTAGAAGTTTTCTTTGTACATTTTCGTATTAGAATGTGCTTTAACAGATTTTAGCCAATCTGGTACATTAATCAGTCGATTGCATGTCATCTAAGAAACCATTTAAACTGTTTTAAGTCTGGTTTTGTGGGACTCTTTCACTAACGAGTGAACGACTTCGACTGGTTAAGCAAAGCGTAAAGTAAGCGTAGCGTTTGATTTCATTATGGGGATCACACCATAGCTAATGAACTCATAACATTGGAGATAGAAGTGTTTGAGTTTTATAGTATTGGACATTATTACAATATTGTTCAAAAGGTTGTGGTTCTATGAGCTGTTCTACATAACCTTTATTTTTCTGAAGCGTAAACTAAGATTATTATACGCTTTAACCATTTGAAAGTTCAGTGGTTTTAATTTGAGGTGCTCAGTAGGGCTTATCCTCGTTTGATTACCCACACATGTTTGGGTCTGCTCAAATCGCAGTACAAGTCAGAATGACTGTAACTTGGATTGTAATTTACCGCGATTATATTATAGTTGATGAAAAATAGTAAGTGTTACTCACGGTTTGGTGATGAGCCGGAGCTAAGCTACGAACCAACACTTGAATCCGATACCGTTGGTAGGTTATCATCTTCTTTTTCCTGTTTTTATTCCATTCTTCCATTGTTGGGGCTGGACCAGTATAACTATCAATTTAAAGAATCTAAAATTCAACTGAAACAGTGTGAAACAGTTAAAATATTTACCAGCAGAACCAGCGATAGCACTGGCTATAAATAAAAAATAATTAGTATTGAAGCGAACGGTAACACCGTTAAAATATTTTTAGTAAGTATATATAATTGCACATGAACTTACTAATTGGTTCAGGACTTTACCTGAACTTTCACCAGCATGACGCAGTCAGTAAAGTAAATATTTCGTACTTACGACTGCTCCGGATGAAAATCCAAACGCCAATGAAGCCAAGTTGCGCTAGGCGCACTACCTGGGGTGATGGTTGACATTTGAGGGGAGCGGAAGGGGCGGAGCCGACGCTGATTGGGCGAGGAGATCGGGCGGACCAATCACAGCATGACTTGTTCGGAACGGAAGTCGAGTACGCTACTCTCATGTATAATTAGGTTTCGAATTACGGTACAGTTGTTTAATAACAATTTAACATCAGATAGTAAATAATTTTTTTTCGAACAAAAACAAATTCTGGCTACGTAGGGGATTTGAACACATGACTACGAAAGCTTAGTTAACAAAGGTAACAGTCAACGCTTTGACAAAGCGGTAGAATAGAACGGTTATATGTAGTCGTCCGATCAAATCCCGATAGCAGTCGAATCGTTTTTTTAAAGGCCTGCTCAGACCTGGGCGTTATTCGCTACCGCGAGCGATAGAGAAATCCGAAAGGTTTTGTGTTAATTTCACTGTTCACACCAAAGTGGATATCGCTACCGCGCGCGGTAGAGATATCCTTGGGCAATGGTTAAGGGGGCGAGGACAGGAAGCATGTCACTCTCGCTACTTGCTCCCGCGTCGCCCGGTGGAACTAGTTTCGCCAAACAAAAGAAAATACCGCCTCACTAGGCGGTACAAGTTTCGCAGCAGTTAGGGAACTTCATACTATTTTTACCCATCGAGTTCCGCGTGGTATTTTTCGCTACCCACAGCGGTAGCGAATAACGCTCAGGTCTGAATAGCCCTTAAATCAGAACTTCTATTGCCGCCTTGCATGCGTTAAAAACGCTGTACAAACAAAACGAAGAACGAAGTCTAAAAAGTATTGATATTATAGCCTTTTTCGTCGATCTAGATGCGCTTCTTTGATTGACTTTTGATTAAGTATCATATAAGTATACTAGTTGCGCCCCGAGGTTTCACCCGCGTGGCGTCTACCTCCATACCAAATTTCATCAGAATTGGCCCCGCCGTTTAGCGTGAAAGAGTAACGAACATCCATATCCATACATACAAACAGTCGCGTTTATAATATTAGTAGGATTGGTAGGCTTATGCCATTGTATAAAGATGTAACAGTATGGAAACTAAGCCTAGTTAAGCGGAAATAAACTTATACGTGATCACTCGTCTTAACGCGGCCTCACTACTGACTGCACCGCGACAACCGCTTAGGGCTCTCGTCGATGTGCATGTTTGTGTGATTGAGCCGTTTCGAACGTTTGTAGGTAGTTTCCGTACTGTTTCTATATTTATACTGTGCTTATGCTGTTGCTCATGTATCAAGCATTTGAAAACAAAACGTCATATCTATCATCGTTATAATCATATAAGTTGGGGTAATAACAGTGGCACAGTTCTTTAAGATGCAGCCGAGAAGTTTAAGCCTAACAATGTCTTCAACTTCGCTTGTATCAAATACAATGTTACATACATTCTCTTAGACTCTGGCCGCACTAGTAATTTGGATATCCCGCAGGGCTATTATGTATCTCGGTTACTAACAAATGATGATTAAAATCTTGAAAAATGGCGGCTCTATGTCAGTTTGGACAACTCCAGTAAGCGAAAATGTTAGTAAGTTGATGACTGGAGCTGACAAAAGTGACATAGAGCGGCCATTTTTTTCGATTTCAATTAACATTTTTTAGCAACTGAGATACATAATAGCCATACTGGTTAATCAATGGCTCTGTAGAGTATGCGTTTTCAAATCTTTCTACTAATTTAAAAAGCAATTATTATTTTTATATTTTAAACCATCACCAACATATTTTAATCTTAAATAAAATTTAGATTACATTTCTTAATCAGGTATTATAGGAGCAAGGACAAGTGGCGTGATCGTCAAAACTATACTAGCTGGTGGCGTGGCTGACAGGGACGGGCGGCTGAAGTCTGGAGACCATATCCTACAAATCGGTGATGTAAGTTCTATACATGCATTCGGTAAATAACATTATACACTAGGTCACGTTACCCCGCCCACATGCAATGAATCCCATAGGAACTTTATTCCGAGTTAAAAGTACGATGGGTTATTCCGACAGCAAAAGTATAAATATAACAAAGGGCTGTCCATTTTACACCTTATTATAAAACGTAGACTAATGATAGTCCCGAGTTTAAATTCTGGTTTAAGTGAAATTTAATTTAACCATGGTTTAAACTCAATACTACCTTTATTCCGCCACCAAGGCGGTGTAAATCTTATAAGAATAAGTTTACTATCGCGTTCTAGTTAGAAGGAGAACATATACCTACCGGGTGCATACGATACGAACGACTAAAACGCCTTGGGCAAGTGATAAACGATTACATTTTAGACATACTTTCGTTCACCTAGTAGTTTCTTATGTTATAGTGAAATTAAAAACTTAACCCATTGATGTTAGTAGTTGGTTGGTACATTACTACACCACTTGAAGTGGTTGACGCATACTCCACAGTAAACTAATATCCCATGTTAAAAGGTTACGACCAGAATACTTAGATTTGTACTAACCTACGTGAAATAGTGAAAGTTAAATATATCATCAAGTTAAGGTGACATGATGTTTAGGCCTACTACACTTTAAAGGACGATCGCAAATTAAATTATTCAAAATATTTTTTTTCTGCAGAAATAATCTCTAAACGTATGACGATTTCATTAGTGTAATCATATCACTGCAAATATAATGAAAATATGAGTGAATAACTTGTGTATGGGGGAGGCATATGTTCAGCAGTGGATGTCCTACGCGACTTCGTTCGCATAGTAGGCAGTCGCTAGTTTTTAAAATGTATAACCTATATTCGCCGCTCCACGAAGAACCATTGTGCGACTAAACGCACAACGCGACGCACCGCTACATCACAGAATAGATAGCAGTAACAATGCGAGATATACCTACCCACTTGAATAGGTATACCTATACGCGAATGTATACACAGCTGATCTCTATGCCTAAACCTACTGCCTATACGAACGACAGGCCCGGGCGGGTCGAAGTTCGTTGTACGTCGTTGTACCTATTCTAAGAGGTAGGTATGACTCGCGTAGTTACTGCTATCTATTCTGTAAAGCAGCGGCGCCGTCGTGCGTTCAGTCTCGTGCGTTACCCGCAGAGCAATAAATATAAATTCATAATAATAAAAAAAATTTTTTTTTTTCTTTCATTATAATGACCAGATATCGATTCCAAACCACTCCATTCGATATTATTCACTAATTAACAAAGACGTATAACACATTATGTATAAAGTGTTATTTTAAAGTTAAATGCATGGTTTGCAGGTGAGTCTGATGGAAATGGGTTCAGAGCAAGTAGCGGGCGTATTACGTGCGTCTGGGTCGCGCGTCCGGCTGGTGGTCGCGCGGGCTGCCGACCCGGCCGCGGCGCACGCGTCGCCCGCTCCGGTCGTGCCCGCCAGGTTCTACACTCTAGTTCTAATCTACCTAAGGATCATCATAATCCGCACATTAAGTTATCACTCCTGGGACTCGAGCCTTTCTCTCAGAGAGAGATGCCGCCCGATGGCCGAAGCCTATTGTCCTAAGACGAGTTACCTGGACCGACGGCTTAACATGCCATCTGAAACACGGAAGCGCTCAGTTGAATAATGCCACTAGCGGTCACTCATCCAAGTCCTGACCGCAACAAGCGTTGCTTAAGTTGTTTATCGGTTAAGATCGCCAAGTCAAGCGCCGCTGCGAGCGCTTCAATATTTGTGTGCTAACCAGAAATATTTGTTCTCTGGTTTTGAATGTTGTGATGTGTTAATGAGTGACCATGCCTTCCGCGACATAAGGATTTATAGTGCGGAGGGTGTGAGTGTGTAAGCGTTATGTATTTATTATTTAAATTGATACAAGACCAGCAGTGTGAGCATGGAACTATCCATGATAAACATGTCACGTCGATAAACTGATTTGCGTCATTTTTGTAGAAACTAACGTGCGGTTTCACTTATTTTTTTTACTGAGAAATACGGGATTACTCACGTAATGAATACTTGTCGGATAGGTCCGACTATAGTTTCGACCACATCCGGTGGTCCTTTTCAAGAAGTGTTCGGGACGCCCGCATCAATGACGTCTCGCTTAACTAAGCGCTAAGTGCTAAGTGCTCTATCCGACAAGTGTTACGTGTGTAATCCCCTATTTCTCAGTAAATAAATAAAAAAGTAAGTAAAGTAAGTCGTATCTTGCCTCTAGCACTGATCTAGCTGCTATATACATTGTGGGCTGTCTTTTATGGATTACTTTCAAATTTTATCCTACATATACAACCCATGCTCCCCAGTGCTGAGATTAACGAACATCATTTTTCAGACTACTGTCTGATCCGGAATCGCTCGACCGTTATCTCATGGAAGCGGGATTCGAGCAAGTGTTCCACACACAGCCTACCACACATCCCCACAACGCCACCACTTCTAGATTTATCTTCGACCATTCACTGACACCACCACCTGACTCGGGTAAGTGAACTTTATTGACCGAGCGTCGAAGCTTTAAGCGGCCAAATTGACTTTCATCTGTCCATGTTTGTTAGATTATATGTTGGTCCTCCTCTACAGGTCGTATTTTTCAACCAATCTTGACGAAACTTGGTATGCTTTCTTATTCCTATTCGTTTTGGAGGCGACGAGGCCTGCACTGACGTCCCGCTTCGGGTGTTTTGTGCATTCCCCCCTGCCAGGATATACTCAATTTTTGGTATGCATGTTCTACTATTCAATATATTGTTTTGTCGTCGATTTTTGAGTAGGCGTGGGTAGCTTTTCCAAAAAATTGGCGAAGTTTTCTGAAGTTTTTTTTATAAAATTTAGTACACACATTAGGTACCTGATTTTAAAGAGGAATTACGAACATGAGCCAAAATTATTGGTCAAGTAGTTACCAAGATAATATCTGTCTGCGAAAGATGCTGATAAGTCTGCGAAAATTTGCCGGTGATAAGACTGCTTGCGAGGTATACTGTTCGCATCGCTTCAGAGATGTATAATATAGTAAAAAGATTACAAAAAGATACGAAAAGATAGTTAAACATGAACCGTATTTCGTTTTCAACTGCATTTTGATTACATTTCAGATGCTGAATCACCAGAAGTGGATAGATTTACAGTGCAGCTCAAAAAGGATGAAAATGGCCTCGGTATTACAATAGCAGGTAAATCCTACATGCTCCTTGAATAACTTCCAACAGTTCGGTATACATTATAACCTGATTGTTTATTTGAGTACTTACAGAGAGTAAATTATTGTATACTTGTACAGTTCAATAGTCACTACTATTAGTCATTGTTATTAAGTATATTTGCTGTTTAGTTACATGCACATTACTCCACTGCGCTTGTCACCTTGAGATATTGGTAATAGTGCTTATTTTCTATTTAAAAAAAGAAAACAAAGACAAGAGAAGAAACTCTCTTCTCTTTTTTTAGTGCTGTTCTTCCAGTAATTCTTAAGTGAAATAAATAAGCGACACAGTCTTAATAATCAATGCCTAGGAGTGACAAGTGCAGTATGGTGCCGCACAAAAATTCCGAAGCTGCACAATTCCAAGTGGCACAGCGACTAGAGGTCCCGCCACAAAAGTAGTCCCACGGTAAAATTAGGGACACTAAGTTTATAATAAATGTATCATTGATGTACGACTACTAGCGCCGCGCCTGTAAGACTTCTTTCTTGTCGCGGGCTCTATATTATACTGTCGCGGCTTGATTTCTTTTTGCTATAAAAATAAATATTCGAGGGGCGATGACTTACCATTATGTATGTAGTATTTTAATATAAAGATACCGGCTTCACTCACTTGGTATTATGTCGGTTTAAGTCCGAGGACAACCAGTGCGCGATGCGATCTCCAAGCGTGAACACTCCCCGAAGAAGATCGTCTTACACGTTCGAAACGTCGTTGGACTTAAACCGACATAATACCAAGTGAGTGAAGCCGGTATCTTAATATTAGTATAATGTGTGAGACTCAGGATAGTTTTCAAACTATGTAGTATTTTATTAATTCTACGTCTAAACTTTAAAGGCATCGACAAGAACAAAACCTAGGTGGTCTAGCGCTCATGGCGTTTGACAGATTGTAAGGAGGCGCGGATCGAATCTCGACAATGGTTTATCACTAAATTGGCATAATTTATATTTATTTTGATACATCAGTCACTTGTGCGTTTTGTTTTAAATACTCTTAACTCACATTTATTTTCACAGGCTATGTATGCGAGAAAGAGGAGCTGTCGGGCATATTCGTGAAGTCAGTGACGCCTGGTAGCGCCGCGTCAATTAGCGGGAAAGTGCGAGTGAATGACCGCATCGTCGCCGTGGACGGAGTCTCCTTAGCGGGGAAATCTAACCAAAGAGCGGTCGACGCGCTCAAACAGAGTGGAAACATTGTTACTCTAGAATTAGAAAGGTAATGAATGTTGTCTCTTTGCCATCGTCTTATTTTATTCTAAATAAGCGGCCTCGTACAAACGTACGTAAATATATGTAGTTGCGAGTGAGGTTTTTATTCAGACAGTCAATTTTATGTGACTGTATTTTATGTGTTTAGTTTTAATCAAAAAAGTCACATGAAAGTCTGTTATAAGTCAGGATCCAGTAAAGCGGAGGATGAATTACTAAAACTTTCTAGCGCATTCTTAAAATGAAACGTTCGCGAATGTGGATTTAGTGTTAACAGAATAAGAGCTAACACCGATACCGATACGTCGTACCTAAGACCGATTTACCTTTTTTTAAATAATGAAGCTGTTTCCGAGCAAGTGGAGGAATACTAATAATAATACAATACATTGGCAGGGTTTGAAAATGGTCAGTATAGTCAGTCGAAGTCAGTTTTTTTAGTAAGGTCAGTAAAAGTTAGTTTTTACGAGAAATGGTCAGTAAAGTCAGTATTTCAAGGCCACGTTTCTATAAAAGTGGCGGTTTAGTAGTTGTGTTGTGTGCGCAGAATATAAAGTTAATGCTCATTTGGTTGAAAAAATTTTAAGACATGAACACACATCGAACAAGTGTCTCTTTGAAAAAGAGACCAAACATTGTATATGTTTCTTACTTACTACCATGGTGAATATTTAATAGAATTACTACCATTCGTACGACAACGAACACACGCATATTTCAATAAAAATATTGGTCGACGTAGTGTCAGTACCACTCGATTGTATATATAGATAGAATTTGGTCAGTAAATGTTCATTAATATAATGATAATAATAATAATAATTTATTGGCAAATTAAAATGTGACATAACATACTCGTAATTATATTCGAACTATTGATTAAATTACTTAAGATCTAGACAAGAGTTCAACCACTAATTTTCGCGGTAGGATTCCCTGTGTTGCGAAAACTAGTTAATTATAGGTGACTTTCAGTCAGTAAAATCAGTATTTTTAACCATGGAATGAGTTTCCACCCCCTGCTTTATGGATAATGTGCGTGGTTCGTTGCAGATATCTCCGCGGTCCGAAGTACGAGCAGCTACAGCAAGCGATCGCAGCGGGCGAGTGCGCGGCGGCGGGCGTCCCCGCACCGCCTCCCCCCAACCCCTTCCTTCACATGCACCGTCCCGAGACCCATGAACACGACATACAGATGACCAGCTTGAACAACTCGTGAGTTTTCTTCAGCTAACATTTTTTTTCTAAATGGACCCGTACTGTTTATATATTTGTCACTAGTTTAATTATAGTACATTACTGCAGCGGCCAGCAAAAGGGGCATTAATGGAGGAACGTGTAAAATGTTCATATGTGTAATACATTATGTCCATCAATGCCTAGTTGTGGCCAAGGCATGTAGTACTTTTCTCAAATATTGCGCGGAAATTTTAACTAAGTAGTACCTAGGCAGTTTAAAAATACAGTACCTGCGTTAAAGTATTCATTTTTTTCAATAAACAGCATTCTATTTGCAAGCCAGAAAAAATTTAAATAGAACCTTTGATAAGTTACCTCCTTGGTTGCTATGTTTCGGAGAGATATGAGTTTGCATATCTGTCGTGGTTTAGCGCCAAATAAATTATAATACGTGCCACCAAAGAAGACACTAACCACGTGGTTTAACTTGCGCAGTAGACAATTTATAAATCTCTTTAGCGGAATGAGGTCTGAGGCGGGAAGAGACCGGGTGTTATCAGGGCGGCCTGATTTAGGGCCCTTTTAACCAATATAGGTAGATTGATTTGCCAAAGGAACAAACAAGTAAGTGCCATCATAAGAATGTTACTTTTACAAAAATTCCCTGAATAGACGTACAAATTATGGATAACTATTTCGTACACTACTGTACCTGCGCAAGCTCCCCATCACTGACGTTCGTCAAGTCTCATCTTTCGTGGCACGATATATACATAGTATTTGGCCGCTAAACCGCGACAGATATGGATTTTCATACAACTTTTGCCGGCCATACAGCAATTTTGATTTATCTCGGACAAGATGAAAGTAAAACTCAAATTTCCAAGCGTGTTTGAGAAAAAATATATGTATCAATTCAGATTTGTGGTAGAAAATGTTTGATAATTTGTGTGGAAGTAACCTTGTGCAGTGCGGTGCCGCGCAGAATTCCAACTGCAACTTTTATAATAAGCCTTACGCTTATTGTCAGGCGAATAACTTCATGTTTCATTAGTTTATATATAACTTTGTTCAGTTTGTCATATAGCGCTTCCCGTCTCCCAGCAACCATTAATAAATTTAAACAATTTAAAAATTAAAAAACTTTAACCTTATAACACTAACGCGGAACTCTTTGTGAACGAGTCGTCCAGGAAAGTACTGCTACCGTACCTATGTATACCGTGAAGCTGTAATGTTCGCATTACTCTATTCCGGTTTGAAGGTATATGTGCCGGTTAAATTACAAACACATGAGACCTAACAACTTAATGTCTCAGGGTTACGTGTGCAGTGGTGATCGTCACTGAAATGTATCTGTTCTAGGCTAAGGTTACTACTTAACACAAGTTGGGCCTCAGGCTTTTACCGTCTCTTAATAACATAAAAAAATGGTAGTCTGTAAAGTCAGTTTACGGACGTTAATTTTACGTGATATCGTCATAAGACACGCCGAACGCTTAGGCCGATCGTGCATCTCTCGCGCTCTCGCTTGCACGCTCGGCTCAGGCGGAACGTGACAATAAGTCATACTTTTTCGTAGGTGCAGCCGGCGTTCATCGATTTATAAGACGTTATCACGTCAAAAACAAGGTTGCAAGCTGTTACTAACTCAAAAATAACATTATTTCATACTTTCAAAATTATTTTCCAGCCTGGACAGTACAGTATCGGTAGTGGTGGAAGAGCCAGTATCGGTGACTCCCCCGCGAAGTCCGCCGCCACCGTTTTCGTCGCGACCTCAACCCGCTTTCGAAATGCCGCGCACCCACGAACAGAAGGAAGCCATTAAGAAGAAGTGGCAGGCTATATTGGGTGAGGCGTTTCACTCTCCAGTACCATTCAAATACAATAAGCAGATACTATTTCGATTTTAAAAGGATCCTTGGAACATCCTGTAGTGGCCAAAGCTTTTTAAATGGAAAAATTTACTGAAAGTACTGATTAAAAATTATAGTGTTAATTGTTGTGGCAGCTTTTTTACTCGCACATTCGAACATTTTTATCGATATAATAAATACTGGAGTGTGTTTTTTAAAAAGATGTTCTTAAATAATTGTTTTGATATTATGTTATTTATGTATGTGATCATGATATCAAGAAGTGACAGGCTATATTAGGCTAGTTTATTTAGTAACAGATAATTTATTAGATTCTTAAAAGGATCCTTGAAATCATTCTGTAATGGGCAAATTTAGATATAGCAAAAATTTCACTGACAGTACTGATAAAAATAAAGGTGTTGCAGCGTTCTTACTCACACGTTCCAACATTTTTATAAATAAAATTACTTGAGTGTACTCTATTAACCCTTTGCGTCCGAGAGACGTTTAAATATATGTCAGTTTCATTCATAAATCTTTTGTTTTAATCATCACGGTATAAGAACGATTAAAAGAAATGTTCTCAAATAATGGTTTTGATATATATTCATGATATTAATAAGAAAAACCAAAAGTAAAATTTTTGAATTAAAAATTCAAAAAGTATGGCAAGATTGGTGGAAACAGATTGGCTTTATGTATTTATTTTACCGTACTGTTGTCAGTTCGAATATTATTGAATAAAACCTGCCATTGTTATAGATCATATTTCTGGTAAGTTCGGATTTAAAAAAGAAAACAATTTATTTTAAAATCTGCAGAGTATTATTTCATCGCTTTGCCAAGTAAAATATAGTGGCGCCGCTAGTAAAGGTACAATATTTTCTTCCCTTACCATACCACATGTTACCGAGATGTTTAACTTTCAAAATTATAGCTTTAATTTTCGCATTGCATCCCTAAATGTATAAATAAAGTTCTTTATTTCTGGTACCCTACAGGCGACGACGTAGAGATAGTCGTGGGAGTAGTAGTGCGCGGCGGCGGCGGGCTCGGCATATCTCTAGAAGGGACAGTGGATGTGGAAGGTGGAAGGGAAGTACGCCCTCATCACTACGTCCGCTCTGTACTACCTGAAGGGCCTGTCGGTCGCGCTGGCGTACATCGGCCCGGTGATGAACTGTTGGGTATGTTTACTGTATCTACTGGGGTTATGTACTGTAACTACTAGCTAGGGTTCTGTACAGTAAAAACTGGGATTTTGCACTATAACTACTAGGTTTGTATATTGTAACAACTGGGGTCGTATACTGTAACTACTGGGGTTTGTGTACTTTTTTTTTTTTTTTTTTTTTAATTTATTGGGGTAAACAAACAATACCACAGTAAAAGCTTAAGCCTAATAAAACTTATATTTAACATAGTACTAACTATGGTATCAGCACCGTTTACCACGGATTATTTAAAAAGTATTAACTTTAGGTACATAATGCGATAGGTGGTAGTACTATCTATTCTAGAAGTTGTATAATTTTATTCTTAAACATACTAGGTCGCGTCGCCGCAATATCAATGTTATTGAAATTTGTGTTATACAGTTGTACCAGCCGATATAGCGGAGAACGCTTACCAGCGTTAGTGCGGCAACGGAAGGTTGCAAACAATTGTGAAGGTTTACGGCAGTGCGTTCTAGTAGGTATTTTATAACATATCTTACTAATGATAGGTATACAATCATATCTATTGTGACATAGGTCATAAAGCAACATTGCTTCCAGTTGTTTACGTCTAGCCTGGAGTTTCAATAGTTTATATTTATGTAAGAGCTGTTCATATGATAAACTGCTACGGAAACATTTATAATGCATACAGCGCAAGAATTTTTTCTGTACACGTTCGAGAGCTACAACATATTTACTATAATAAGGATCCCAAATGGACACAGCATATTCAAGTTGAGAGCGAATTAAGGACTTATAAAGATGCAGGTAAGTAGAGGGCCGTCTGAACTTAGTAGCAAATCGTATTACCAAACCATACAGTTTAAAAGCTTTATTGATGATGTTATCAATATGTACGTCAAGATGTAATTTGTTATCTAATACGACTCCAAGATCTCTGATCGCTTCAACAGTCCCCAGTTGTTCACCACATAACCTGTACGAGAAATTACTTACATACTTTTTTTTTGTAAAAGTAATAGCTTTGCACTTTTTAATGCTAAAATTTAGCTTATTATTAATACAGTAAGTGGACAGACGGTCAAGATCCTGTTGGAAACGCTCATGATCAGCAGCGTTGTCTATAGTATGGTACATTTTTAAGTCGTCTGCGTATAGCAGGAAGTGACAGAATTTAAAACAGTCATGTACGTCATTGATGAACAGTACAAAAAGCAGTGGTCCCAATATTGACCCTTGTGGTACACCAGAACTAATAGATACAATCTCTGACTCATGCCAATTGAGAACCACCTTTTGATTGCGATTAGTTACATAGGATTTGAACCATCGCAATAAGTTGCCTCGAATTCCATTATAAGCTAGTTTCTCCAGAAGTATCTTATGATCCACTCTATCAAATGCCTTCTGAAAGTCAGTGTATACGCTGTCTATTTGCTTATTCATATCAAGTCCCTCAAACTGTGTGTTAACTACTGTGGTCGTGTACTGTAACTACTTGGGTTATATACTGCAACAAATGGGGTTGTGTATTGTAACTAATCGGTTGTGTACCACAACTATTGGGGTCGTGTACTGTAACTACTGGGGTTATATACTGTAACAAATGGGGTTGTGTATTGTAACTAATGGGTTGTGTACTACAACTATTGGGGTTAGTACTGTGACTGATGGGGTATATTGCTCGTATCCGTAACTATCGGTTATATACCTCTCTATAATGTTTTATGTTTTACGTTTTACATAAGGAGCATATAAGTTTGCCTTAATTTTCGAGCATGTAAGTCATTTGGTTCCAGTTCGCTGTATTGGAGCCATTTAGGCAGTATGACGTTAAATATATTATCAGAGGTCACAAACATAAAATAAAGGAGGCCTAGAAAGAGGATGATAAAAAGGCATATTATGCATTGCTGGCGTTATTTAGAAGACATATGTTTGGGCTACTCTACATTTGGCACCCAAATAATTAATCGTATATAATTAATTAAAATCGTAATCAAAATCATATATATTGGTAAGCCATAACAAAAAGAATGCCTCTCGAGTTTCTTGCAGACTCTTCTCAGCAGATTCTTTATTCTGAAACGTGACATTAGGCGTATATGTATATGTAAAACAAAGTCGTGTTAGTTACACAATTTATAACTCAGAAACGGCTGGACCAATTCATATGATTTTTGTGTTTTTCTATTTGTCATCATCATCCATCACCACGCGGGTGAAACCGCGGGACGCAGCTGCAAGTACTAAGTACATAGATTAATTAATGATTGATGTGCATAAATGCCTATGTAAATCCTGCATTGAATAAATGGTTCCAATTTAATTTCCTTTGATTTGTGGAAGGATAAGATATTAATGATATTTACTATGTGTATTATTTGGCAGAGGTGAACGGACATCGGTTGCTGGGTATGAACCACCTAGAAGTGGTTTCTATACTGAAGGAGCTCTCGAGTGAAGTGTGTATGGTGTGCGCTCGCCCGCGGCCCGCGCCTGCACTTGAAATCGCGCCGCCCTCCGCTACGCTCGTCAAGGTAAATACAACGGCTGGGAATTTGACTGGGCCTTAATCTATATATCACTATAGATATGTAGATTAAGGTATATCATATTATCATATTTATTTAGTATAAAACAGTATAAAACAAACTCGCTTCCCACTGTCTGTCTTTCCCTATGTATGCTTAGATCTTTAAAACTACGCGACGGATTTTGATGCGGTTTTTTAAATAGGTAGCCTGATTCAAGAGGAATGTTTATATGTGTAATACATGCATAATATAGAATATATTATTAATAGATAAATACTTATTAGAGGTTTCTAATGTGATGTCGTAAATAAACACTTTTTTGCTTTACATTGCAAATCCTGGCTGAATCCTACCAGATAGATCAAAATAATGTACCACAGTATTGTACATCTTAATAAAGACATTCTGTAGTATATTTAGTATCAAAATTGCACCCTTGCGAAGCCGGGGCGGGTTGCTAGTATACCTATATATATAAATGAATCTATTTCCATTGGTCATCGCATCACGCAAGAACGGATGGAACAATATCGCCAATTCTTTTTTGTGTTGTTAAGTATTGTCAGAATGTTCTTATGAAAGAATAATCAAGAAAAGATAGGTTATGGTGAGGCCAAAGGCTAACTCTACTACGCGAACGAAGACTCGGGCAGTCGCTAGTACATAATATAAATACATTCCGCCATATTATAAAAAACCTGTATGAAATTCGGTAAATTACAATTATGGTTTATCTTCCACGTTTTGTAATATGATTGTTTAAGTTGATATAGATCCTATCTTCAAAGCTAGGGTTTCTTCGAGTCCTGGTCACGGGAGATATTTGTTTATACCTTTTTTTTAATAATTCAAGTGAAGAGACGAGCAAATCGTTCGCCTGATGGTAAACGCTACGCTTGTCAGTTGCAGTGCAATCTAGGTCTTAGAACTGTAGTTTTGTATGACAATTTACTGTGCTCGTTACTCCGAGACATAGGTTTTTGAGTACCTTTCGCCCATTAGTCACTTTCACAGTACACTTCACGCCCTAACAGAGTAATGCTTGCGCACTACTGGCGGAATATATGGCACAGCGATGCGAACAACGGGCTGCCACGGATTACACCATAGTTACCAAGACTTTTCCTCTGCACCACGTCTGTCATACCTAAGGCGCGGTACAGCGGTTGCGGTCAAGCTGTAGTTAGTCTAGTAGGTTTCCTCGCCTTTTGTTATCCTAGACCACGTAGTAAAAACGTCAATGGTTTTGTCTAAGCCCGTCACACACAGCTATTATAGCAATATAAACATTTTTAGATATATTATTCTATACGTATCTTCAAGTAATCAAAATCTTTACTGAGGCAATCCATGCAGTGTTATTCTAGAAATTCCATAAACAAAACCATAAAACTGTGGCGGTTAGCGAAATGTCTTCATAGATAATACTCAACTTAAATACAATCAAACCGACTTTCGCTACTGACGCGTGACACCCGTATAATACGCTCTACTAGAAAGTGACTTGACAGGACTGTGACTCCATGACATACTCATTTATGTGACTGTAACGTGACTGACTATTTGAATAAAAATGTCACTTGATACTTATAATATTAACATCATTAACCTGAGGAATACGGTGCGACAGTTGTACATGATGTCACAACACAAAGAATCTTTTATTGGAAATGATTATTATTTAATAGTACATTATACAACAAGTGCGCGAAGTTGTTTATTACAATCGAGACGGGTTTTAGATTTTAAGCCTAAATGGAATAGAGATAAACAACGCGCACGAGTTTCATACGACGTTTTTCAACACACTAACTTGCTTGAAAAAACTTCAGTTCATAGTATTTTTTATTTATTAAAACAATTATTGAAAGTACAATTGGTAAAATTATAGGTTAACGCTTTGCTATTAAAAACATCATTATTTTGCTCTTGGGTGACTTGAGTGAATGTTGGAGATTGCGGATTGTTCTCGTAGGGAGTAAGAAAAAGTGTTTCATCATTATTATAAGTAGCAGATACTAAATCGGCCTTGACATCGAAGGACGTTGAAGAAAGCGGTTCTGGACATATTTTTTTTGGTTTCGGTTCTAAATTGATATCCTGGGTTTTCCTGGCGCTTACGTTGGCTTTATTTTGTATAGAGTCTTCTACATACGATTCTGCCACAGCATTGGAGCGCCACCCACCATGGCGCTTTAATGTAAGGAAATCAGCTCCTAAATCAGCCAATAATGTGGCTGACGTTCGCCTAAAGCTATTTCCTGTATATCATTCTGCATCTGGTAAACGTAGAAACTTTGCGATTTCTTTCGGCATGCCACCAAATTTATTTATTCCAATGCATTGACTTGTACATTTACCTTTTTGATAGTTTTGAAAAAATCTGTCACTCTTTTCTGTCTCAAAATCTGTCAAGATCTGTCTCATTTTCGCACTCGTGCAGGAATGAAAAGTAAAAAGCACGCGTTCGAAATACGCTGCATTTTGATTCTAATTACCGTTCAATAAGAGTCCCTTTTCTAGTAGGTGTGTTGAGCTTTCTTTATACCAAAGTATAATAGAAAACTAGCACAGAGACACAAAATGTTTCTCGGCCCATACATATACAGGCTGACTGGTTGAACATTGTCCAGCATTATTTATTCATTTTATTTATTATATAATAAATAAAATAAATAAATAATGCTGGACAATCCACACAGCACCATCTAGCCCCAAAGTAAGCTAGTCAAAGCTTGTGTTATGGGTACTAGATAACTGATATATTTAATAGGTACATTATATACACAGTTTTTTTTATTATGCATATAATACATAGAAAACACCCAGACCAACGGAACAAATTTCTGCAGATCGTACACAAATTTGTTCTAAGGCGGGAATCGAACCCGCAACCTCTAGCTACGCAGGTGTACTCTCGCCCGCTGTGCCACTGAGGTCGTCTAATAAAACCAATATGGCAATAAAAAAATTTGTTCATTTAACAAACTGACGCTAGGCTGGCAGTGATGAAATGGTTAAATAATTTAGATTACACACACACACACACACACACGTAAATAAATATACAGTTATAACTTACACATATTCGCTTACATAATAAAAAACATACGAGTATCAATTGAATCAGATATAGCAATAATTAGTGTAGCACGAAGGATTTTACAGATACTTACAACACAAGTTAATTTGTAACTTAGTGTAGGTTCTGTGAAAAGTATTGTATGTAAATAACAAGCCAATATAACGACAACTAAATTGTAATACTCTAGATATGTATTTTTGTATTTGAACATTGTGCTTATTTATTCGAGCTATATACGAAATGGGTCCCCGTGAATCTTTGAGAGATTTATTTAAAGAAATCAATATATTAACGTTGCCTTCCTTATATGTATTTGAAAACATAATGTATGTTCGTAAAAATTTACATAAATATAAGTTAAATAGTGATCACCACACTTTTAATACTAGAAATACAAATAGGATAGCTGTACCTAGTTTTAGACTTGCGAAGACTAATAAGTCATTCCTAGGAAATTGTGTGCGTTTTTACAATAAAATCCCAAAACACATAACTGAGCTCACAGAGGGCAAATTCAAGTTGACTGTAAAAACGTTTTAATAATAAAGCTAGCTAGTTCGACTTTATATAGAAGATAAAGATGCTTGGAATACTCCACTTCTGGCAAGCTGTCACTCTGCCACCCATAAAATGTAATATTTGTAGTACCTAAGTAGAAACCTTGTAAACATCTATATAATAAGAATGGCCACGAGTTTCTTGCCGCTTCTTCTCGGTGGGCTCTATATATTTTGTAACGCGGCGGTAGAGTCTTTAAAGTACATTATAAATTGAAAAAATGATTATGACTTTTGATTTGTTGCTGAATAAATTGAAATTGAAAATAGCAAATGTACGAGTGAAATAGTATGCTTAGCCATGTTTGCACGCCGCACCCTTTGTCGTAGATAACAAACGGCTTTTATAACCATTCTTATTCTTATTCATATTCGTTTTGGGGGCGATGAGGCCTGCACTGACGTCCCGCTTGGGGTGTTTTGTGCATTCCCCCCTGCCAGCATTTACTCAAGCCAACCTAACTCCTTCACATAGCGGAGTATGGCCTTGGTTCGCTGGCACAACTGCTCCAGTGTAGTTTGAGGTGTTGTATGAACAAACGTCGACGATGCTGATGCATCTTGCGTTCTGGAGTGGACCTCCAGTAATCCTGTTTTTGCTCTAATGTCTTCCGTAGCCCTGCAGTGCAGCAACACATGCTCCACAGTCTCGTCTTTCAGCAGACAGCCTCTACATAGTGGGCTGTCCGTAGCTCCAATCTTGTGCAACTGGTAATTTAGATTACAGTGACCAGTGATGATGCCCACCATTAGGCGAAGGTCTTGACGTTGTAATCCTAGTAATTTGTTCGTAGTATTTTTGTTTAGGATTGGAAACATGGATTTCGCATGTTTACAGTCCTTCCTGTCATCCCAATAGTTTTGGTGTTTTCTTTCTGTTTAGCGACTCAGGAGATTCCGCACTTCCATTGCTGAGGGTCTGCAGAGTTCCATTTCCTCAGTGCTACCCTGCTTTTTGGCTCCTTCTTTGGCTAGTATGTCTGCCCTTTTGTTACCAGCACAAAGGCCATGTCCCTTTGTCCATGATATAATTATTTTGTACTTCTCTGAAAGTCCTTGGAGTGCAGTATGACACTCCGTTAGGACTCTTGATCTTGTTACCGGTCTTCTCAGTGCGTGAACGACTGCTGCACTATCCGTGATGAATGCCAGCAGCTTGTCTTCCTGTTCACTTTGTGATTCCGGGCGTAATATTGCCCTAGCAGTAAGTAGCAGGGCCATAGCCTCTGCTTGAAATGCCGTTGTGGTTTTGCTTAGGGCTATTGAATTAGAAATTGCAAGTTCTGGTGAATGGAATCCACAACCTGTTCCCGTTTTGTTTTTTGCGCCGTCCGTGTACACATGATAGGATGGTGTTAGACTCTCCAGGGCACCGCTCTCGGTAGTCAGCTCGTACTTCTTATTTGTGAGGTGCGTCTTGGCTATCTTGTCGGTGCCTCTGTGTGATTCCGGGATTATTTTCGTCGCCATGTCTAAAATTCTACAGTGATTTGTGATGGACTGCGTGCCTTTCTATTGATCTGTAGATTTTATTCTTAGCGCAGACGCCATTGCTTCTTGCTGTATGTGTAGATGCAACGGTGTCAGGCCAAGGATTACATCCAAGGCAGCTGATGGTGTCGTTTTAGTGCTCCCGCTTATCAGAGAGCATGCCAGTCTCTGAGTTTGCTGTAGTTTAGTCATTGTGGTCACCAGGGTTGTTCGGGGCCACCATACAACGCTTCCATAAGTAAGAGCTGGTCTTACTATGACTGTATAGAGCCATCGACAAAGCTTCGGTTTGAGACCCCAGTCTTTGCCTACTGCTCTCGCACTCTGCATCAAAATGTTTGTGGCTTTTGTGGTGACGTGCTCAAGCTGCTTTGTCCATAATATGTGCAGCTCTATTTGAGAGCATGTTTGTAATCCACATATTCATCTTGCTGTCCACGCCCTGCTTTGCCAGCCCGGTCTCGATGCTGGAAAACGTTGTTTTATCAAAAGCACCCTCAATGTCGGGATTATTCACCAGTGGTTTTTTTTTTTTTTTTTTTTTTTTATTGTCCAAAATTATTACAAAAAAACAAATTGTACTTAACATTAAAGACTGCGGAAGCCTGAAGGGCTTATGAGCAGTCAATGAGTTCACATATCATATCACGTAACATATCATATTATGTATCTATATATAAATTATATTATAACAATTAACTTACATTAGAAATAACTATTTAATCACATTCACAGTACATAATCAGAGTTATTTAATAATATAAGTTTCTTTTTAAGTATGTTGAAAGGGCGTGGAGTGTGGAGGTATATGTCCTGTATGTCTTTAGGTAAAGTGTTAATTAATTTAGGTAGAAGGTAATTGTAGGTTCTCTTTCCATATGTGTTATTATATCTAGGTAGCTGAAATGGTTTAGAGTTATTTAGGGTACGTAAGTTGTTAGGACGCTTATATTTGTTTAGGTTTAAAGTATGGATTTCGTTATATTCTTCTTTTAAAATTGACATTTTTATCATGTTTTGAATGGGCAAAACGTTGCAATATTGAAATAAACCTGCATAGTCATCACGGTGTAGCAGCTTTATTTTCCTTGGTACAATGTTTTTTAATATTCGTATCTGAAGCATGTGGATCTTTTCAAGATGCGTCTTATAGGTTCTGCCGTAACTGCTAAGTCCGTAAGCAATTACGGAATCAGCTAAGGCTAGGTACAGCATTCTAAGGATCTCATAGGGTAGCTTATATTTCAGTGTGGCTATTCTACTGAGTATAGGTCCACTTCTTATGTATTTGTCACAAAGTCTCTCCAGTGTTTTTAGGAGAAAGGAGCTCAGGCTTATAGGCCTGTAGGACTTCGGATTTGTGTAGTCTGATTTGCCAGGTTTAGGTAAAAAGACTACTTTAACTTCCCTCCACGGTTTGGGTATGTACTTCCATGCTAGACATGCCCTGAAAAGCGCCAAAAGGTTTTCTTTTATCATATGCAGGCTCCACTGAAGTAGTGCTGGAAAAATTTCATCAATCCCTGCAGCTTTGTATGGCTGGAATGTACTTACTGCCCATAGAAGATTTTCTTCCGTTACTATGGTATTTGCAAAAGCCCAGTCTTCATTACCAGGCTCGTGCATTGCTTCCATTTCCCAGTCTCCATTATCTTCTATGTGGCAGTCTGGAAAGTGTGTTTGAAGAAGAAGCTCAAATTGTTCTTAGTCCGAAGCCGTGTATGTTCCATCGGCCTTTTTCAATATCCCAAGCCTTACCTGCGTGTTGCTAGATAAGATTTTTCTCAGTCTTGCAGTTTCGCTTTCCGTTTGGATCGAGTTACTGTACTTTTTCCACGTATTTTTCCGACTCTTAGTTGTTTCTATTTTGAATCGATGTCTTGTCTTTCTATATTTCTGCCAATCATGCTTGTGATCAGTGTTCATAGCTCTGTTAAAATGGTGTCGCATGTTCTTTCTCAATTTGGCGAGTTCTTTGTTCCACCATTTATCTTTTTTTTGCAAAATTATATTTCGCTCAGTTTTCAGAGGACTTGATTTTTCGTAGCTCCCTTTAATAGAGGTTACTAATAGATCAATAGTCTTCTCTATTTCTTGCGGAGTCAACTGTGTAGACGCCTCTATTTTTGGTATGGTTGTCAATGCCTCCTCTAAAGTATGCTTGAAGAGGGACTTGTCAGTATTTTTAGGATATCTATATGTACGTGGTTCGTGCTTTCCCGTTTGTAGGCTGAACCTAATCCTTCTGTGGTCAGAGCCAGAGATTTCATTTGTTGCTACGTGCCATCCGTCGATCAGCTCGGTGATTGTGCTCGTAGCTAGTGTGATGTCGATTATCGTCCTTGCCCTAGACGTCACAAAAGTGGGTTCTGCGCCTCGGTTGACAACGTTTAGGTTGTGTTTGAGGCTAAAGTTCAATAGATCCTTACCTCTTTCGTTTGTGTCAGTGCTTCCCCAGACAGAACAGTGTCCGTTGCTGTCGCATCCAATGATACATTCAAGTTTATTTTTTGCACAAAAGTGCATTAATTCTTCTAGAGCTGCAGGTGGCGCTTCATCTTCTATATCCATATAGGCCGATGCTATGATAACGCTACTGAGTGGTCCATATAGGCCCGTTTCCAGCTTGATTACAGCAAGGTCATCAGTGCTTAAGTGTGTTAACAAAGAGGCCTTGTATAAATTCGGTACATAGATGAAAGCCCGCGTTTTAATTTGCAGGGGGGCATTAAAGACATTTCCCCTTAAGGCATTGAAACCACTCACCTTTCCACGATTAAGATATGGTTCCTGGACCAGTGCTATCGTGTTTGGTTGCTCCTCCAGGGTTCTGCGCAGGGCGGCGAAACCTGTGACACTGTGTTGTAAGTTGGCTTGAATGATGTCAAACTTACTATTTTCATCTAGCTTCTGAGCACTGCTAGAATTCGAGTTTTTACTGTTTATTGATTTTTGCGAGTCCATTACGAAAGTTAATTGATCCCTGTAGGTTTTGTGGGTTGGTTCGGGAAGCGAAACGCCCACTTAATTCACATTTGGGCGAGTCGAGGAAGTTGCGGCACGGTCCGTTTCCATGGAGGACGCAGGTGAGAGAATGTTGAGACCCATTATATCGTCTGCAATATCCTCTTCACCCTCGTCCTCCACTCCCAACAGCCGTTCCACTACGTTCCTCGACCAGCCCTCTATCCCCGGTAGCAACGCGACCGCGTCGGCGTCGGAGGGAACGGTCGCTGCATCATCGCTTACTGTAGCGATAACCTCATCCATCCCCTCCGCCGGCGTCGCCGTCACGGCGCTGCCGAAGTTTTTGCTTCTCGCTTTTACGAAGACAGCCCTCGCGTTGAAGATTCTCCACATCCTCGGGTGGTATACCAAAGACGAGGATGTGGTTAAAAGTGTTTCCCATCGGGCGCGTCTCATGGGTGAACAGTTGCCACCTCTCTACTCCGACTCCTGGATTTTGTGCGATGATCAAGCTCAGGAGGATATCTGAGCGTTTCGCCAGCTCCTGCCTGCCTCGCCCGAAATCCGGAATGAAAACTACTGCCGTTCTATATCGCGGCACCTTACTCTCCGGTACGACCACACAACCACCAGACCCTTCCCACAGGGTCGGTAAGTGTTCCACCGTAGTGGTGAGCCAGGCGAGGGTGAAGTCGTCCCGAGGCATATATAGGCTCACACCACCGCGAAACGCTTTCGGCATGGACGTGAACCGAGGAAAGCGAATGGCTGGGCTGCCATCGTTTCCCAGGAGCATGCCCATGATCGTCTCGTCGATGGCCTTTCTTAAATGAAGTGCGCGGCGTTCGTCCATCAGTACTCGGTTGCGATCCAAAACGACCACCTTGTAGGCCGCTTTGGTCACCTCCGCGTACGAGGACGAAGTCGCGCCATGTTTGTTACCGACGCCCGCAGCGGCTCCACTTTCCAGGCGAATCTTTTTGTCGGCGACCGCCTGGGATGGTGACACTAAGTCAGAGCTGCGTTGTCGCTTCGCGCCTCTGGTTGCGTCCGTCCCATCAGAAGCAACCTCATCACACTCGGCCACGACGCACGACTCTGCTGCTGGTATAGCGCGTCCGCCAGTTCTGTTTCGCGCTGCCAGCGCTCTTTATTTTCTTCGCGGCGTGATTTGCCGTGGTGAGAGTTTTGCGGGTTCACGGTACGCCTGTCAGGCTTACCGCTCCCCCGAGTCTTTAAAGTACATTATAATGAAAAGTTGACGTTCATAAGTGCGTCTTTGATGCCTAAATTGAAAAAATGATTATGACTTTTGATTTGTTGCTGAATAAATTGAAATTGAAAATAGCAAATGTACGAGTGAAATAGTATGCTTAGCCATGTTTGCACGCCGCACCCTTTGTCGTAGATAACAAACGGCTTTTATAACCATTATCTTACACTCACTTAATGACATTTAGTTACAATCTGTTATCTGTCATCTGTTATAATATTTAATGAAACAAAAGGTATCGATAAATCATTATTTTATTCATAATAATTTTGTTATTTGGTCAATTTAGATACGAAATATGTCGATCAATCATGCATAACTCTACATAGGATATACCTTTCGTGGTATGTTCATAATCTTTAGTAAATTAAGCTGAGTATATCTACACCTAATATTATAAAGAGGAAATATTTGTATGTTTGTTTTAATTGAATAGGCTTCGAAACTACTGGACCGATTAGATAAATTCTTTCACCATTAGAATCCTACATTTTTTAGGTTAGGGATCCGTATGAAAACTTCGATAATGTAACCCAATGTGTGGAGAAAAAAAGTACTATCATATCGAGTACGCTGCGGAAACTATTGACCGTATAATAATAGTCTATACCCTATGCTATTGACAATAAAGCAAAGTGACGTACTACAGTTTTATAGAAGACGTCAGTATCTTCAAAGAACATTATAATAATGCCTAACTATTACAGTTATGTCACAATAAAAACGTTTTCATTTTGAAATATGCAATAGTAACGCCGGTACAAATCAGGCCAAATTATTCGTACCTTGGTATTAATCCTTATCCACTCTAACAATAAAGAGCAAATATATATGGTTGTTTGTTTGTAATGGATACACGTAAAATTACTTAACCGATTCAAACAATTATTTCACGAGTATAAAGCTACATTATGCCTGGGTAACATCCTACTAATATTATAAACGCAAAAGTTTGTGAATAAGAATGTATGGATGTGTGGATCTTGGTTACTCTTTCACGCTCAAACGGCCGGGGCAATTTTGATATAATTTGGTATGGAGGTAGATGAGGCGCTGGATTAACACAGGATACTTTTCATCATCATCATAATCGATCACCACGCGCGTGAAATCGCGTAATATGCTTGGGCACAGCATAGACAAAATAATAGGATCTCTGCCTACGTCAAGATCGTAATGATGACAGTTGTGTTAAAGTTTGTGTCAGTTTCTGATAGCTTAGTCAAAATCCAAGTCAAATTGACAGCTCGATACACTAGCACGTCTAGTGAGACGTGCTCGGCGACCGTCAAGGGTGATGAAATGACAGTTTTTTTTCCATGGTGTTTAATTTTATATTTGTATGTACGTAGGTACTGTATATTATTATTAGTGTCTCATCATCTGAGCCGTAGGACGTCCACTGCTGAACATAGCCCTCTCTCATAATTTTCCAAAAGGACCGGTTGGAAGCGGCCTGCATCCAACGTCGTCCTGCGACCATCCTCAGGTCGTCTGTCCACCGTGTCGGTGGACGACCTACGCTGCGCTTACCGGTCCGTGGTCTCCACTCCAGAACCTTTCGGCCCCATCGGCCATCTGTTCTGCGTGCTATGTGCCCTGCCCACTGCCACTTCAACTGGCTAATCTTCTGAGCTATGTCGGTGACTTTCGTTCTTCTACTGATCTCCTCATTTCTGATTCGATCACGTAGAGAAACCCCGAGCATAGCCCTCTCCATAGCTCGTTGTGCGACTTTGAGCTTATCTAAGAGGCCCATAGTAAGAGACCACGTTTCAGTGCCATAAGTCATCACTGGTAACACACATTGGTCGAAGACTCTTGTCTTGAGGCACTGAGGTATTTTTGACGAGAAGACTTCGCGAAGTTTCCGGAACGCTGCCCAGCCGAGTTGGATACGACGATTGACCTCTTTCTCGAAGTTGGACCTGCCTAGTTTGACTGTCTGTCCCAGGTAGATGTACTCGTCAACAACTTCGAGAACTGAGTTCCCAACTGATATTGGGGTAGGTACAACATGGGCATTAGACATAATTTTCGTCTTATCCATGTTCATCTTAAGACCTACCCGTTGGGAAAATCGATGGAGGCCTTCGATCATTGTACTGAGGTCTTCCATGGATTCTGCCATGACTACAATATCGTCGGCAAATCGAAGGTGAGTGATGTATTCGACGTTAATATTGATGCCAAGTCCGTGCCATTCCAGAAGCTTGAAGGCGTCTTCCAATGTAGCGGTGAACGGTTTCGGAGATATAACGTATCCCTGTCTCACGCCTCTTTGCAATGGAATTGCCTTCGAACTCTGCTCCTGTACTCGGACTGACATGTAGGCGTTTTGGTACAAACACTTCAATATACCGATAGTCAATACGGCACCGCTGGAGAGACTCAAGCACTGCCCACGTCTCGATCGAATCAAAGGCTTTCTCATAATCCACAAACGCTAAACAAAGAGGCAAGTTATACTCTTCGGTCTTCTGTATAACTTGCCGTAGCGTGTGGATGTGATCTTTGGTACTATAACCTTTTCAGAAACCGGCTTGTTCCGGAGGCTGGAATTCATAAAACTTGCGACGGTTCGTTATGACCTTCGAAAACAGCTTATAAACATGGCTCAAAAGCGAGATGGGTCTGTAATTTTTAAGTAAAGTGTTGTCACCTGTTGTTGGCAGCACCTGGTGGTGCTGTTCTTGAAGAACAGCACCACCACGCTTTTGTTCCATGCTTCTGGCGTTGAACCTTCGAGTGAGACGGTATTAAAGAGCTTCTGAAGGACTTTAAGTACCGGTGTTCCACCCGTTTTCAGAAGCTCAGATGTGATACCGTCGTCACCAGGCGCCTTGTTGTTCTTAAGCTGTTTCAAGGCCATTCTAATCTCGTACAGGCTGATGTCCGGGATATCTTCGGTATAATGTCGGGTCAGCTTGGCTCTTGGGTCTTTGACCGAGCTGCTAACAGGTTTAGCAACCGAGGTATATAGCTGTCCGTAGAAACTCTCTACCTCTCCTAATAACAAATTTAAATACTTAGTATATCAATCAGTATTAGTGTTTACTGATTGATATACTAAGTATTTAAATTTGCTCATATCATACTATTATAGCAATTGCGTTTGACCATGTACATATTTTATGACATTTTAGTATTAAGGGAGATATGTCCTTGGAGAATATAATAAGCTACTCGAAATACTAGTAGTCGCGGGCACCAGTTAGTACGCTATATTTGATTCATCCTTATAATCATCCATCACCACGCGGGTGTAACCGCGGAGCGCATCTAGTAACAAATAAATGTCATACGCAAGGACCCTATTCTACAGATAAACCAATGCTTATCTTCCTTATCATAAATTCATATTGATTCAGGTTTGAAGGTAGCATTGCTTATCAATGGTATGCATAGAAAAGGATTAGTCAATCGTACGGACATTAATATGACAGAGACAAATTGAAATTTTTGCAAAATATAATTCCGGTTAGCGATAGCTATCAGAGGAATGTCATGTCACGTATGATGTCTATTTACAGTAATGATAGTTATTTATGTCTTTGCATAATAGTTTATTACCTACTTATATGTATATGACGGCCGCGTTGGCGTAGTTAGAAACGCACTGCTTCGAAAGCGAGGTCCTAGGTTCTATCCCTGGCTGAAGAAAATATGTGTGTGGCGAAGTGTAATGTTGATTTTTTAAGAGCAGTAGAACTCTTGGAAAGCGAGTTCGTCTTGGGAAGAACTGCCATCATGCTTATTTCTACAGTGACCATTCCTGTGATGGGTATGGTTTCCGGGGAAATTACAGGCAAATGGTATTTAATCAGTTAATATCGCATGGTGATGGGCGCACTGCAGTCCGTCACTTGTGACCAAATGTATCTGTTATAGGCAGAGGTTATTGCTAACACAGTTGGACTTCGTTTTATAACTTAATGACATACAAAAAAGTGTAGGATATTTTTACATCATCAGTTTAATTAATTCTATTGTGATCAACATTCTAAATTGAGATGTAAATATTAACCGCCTATTTTGTTTAAAACGTAACAAACAGAATCACAAATTTACTGTATGTAATTTAGTGATGGTTTAATGACTCTGTAAACAATATGTATACGATATATTTTTTGATTTAATACAAAGTAAACGAAGTCCTGAGTAGGGCGAGCGAAACTACCCTATAATACATCTTATTTTACTATGAATTATGCAACTAATTTCCACAATGGTATTTTTACATTCAGGCCGACGACTTGTCTGTTTCTGTCTCTTCACTTACTATTATAAAGAAAATGATTTACCTTTAACTATAATAATCTCGGGATACCGGTTTGCAACGAACTAGGCTATTAATTTCGGTAGGATTATGCAAAAGTCTTATCGTAATTCGCAGCCGGATTAATTTAAAAATAGGCACCAGACTTGATTGCAGGGAATGTTGGTAACCAACCTTTTATATGATAGTTATTTATCAGTTTATTATAAGAACACAATTCCTCAAAGATATTAAGAATTATTCACGTGACTGCACGTGTTTGTTGCACTAGTTCTATTACTCATTTCAAGTTATTACTAAGTTTAAAATCATATTATAATATGTTATATTTATGGACACCTATCTACGCCCCACGACTACACCCGCGTGATGATGATAATTAAAAAAGTATCCTATATGTTATTCCAGGGCCTCATCTATCTACATACCAAATTTCATTAAAATCGTTTCAGTAGTTTTTCGTGAAAGTGTAACAAACATCCATGCATACAAACAAGCTGTCACGTTTATAATATTGGTAGGAGTTAACTTCATGTAAAAGGTTTCAACCTCCTTGAATTAAATTGCCAAAACAAGTACAATTTGAACAATTTAATACCGACTTCCAATTTTATTTAGTTATTGGAGTGTAACTCTAAAATTACTGGACCGAATTTGATAAAATTTAAACAGGACACGGCACACGGGAAGCACCAGCTTTCAAACTAAAAAATAATTTTGAGAATCGGTTCACCATATCGAAAGTTATGAGGTAACAAACATTAAAAAAACAGTCGAATTGAGTACCTCCTCCTTTTTGGAAGTCGGTAGAAAATAGAAGTTTTTGGTTTGTTCAATCATTTTAATCATCATCTACTCGGTATATAATTACTTGTCCTGACTGACTGACTGATTGATCAACGCAGAGCCTAAAAACTTGAACTTCGGCTACGAACTTGAAATTTAGGCCTTGTTTGTATCTGCCTGAGTTGATGCCTTTATGCTGTAAGCATACACAAAGGAAAGATTTTTGTAAATTTCTTCCCAATGGCTTTAATCGACAGAAACCGCTAGTGCGCGAGCTAGTAACAAATATTAAGTAAGGAGATTGCTTTATTATTACGTAGAATTTGTCATTAGTCTGTAAACAAGATCAGCTTCTCAATGTACTTAACTTGATGATGAGAGATGCTAGTCTTGTAGAGAATGGTTTTGTTTTTGATGCTTTTGATATGTGTTCATTAATTAGCGCTGGTATTATGCTGATAAAGTAGTCGAGTCAACTAGCAATTGATATCACTCTTGTAAGCACGACTAGGATCAGTCAATTAATAAAGACCCTAGTCGTCATTAAGGATCAGTCTATTTGCAGTCCTCATCAATTCCAATCATTAAGTCCTTAAAAATTTGAAATGTGACAACTTTACCACTGTTGAACTTATTCTTTGGGGTTTAAAAAGCATTGGTATATTTGGTTAAATACGTAATGATAAAATTTTCAGAATGTTCGAATAGATTTATTAAAAACTAATTTGAAACCATTGCAATTTTTATGCTCTTAGTATATCCGATTTGTTTGTGTTCTTAGCACCTATTGTTTCTAAAAAGGATACTTGTGAATAGTAAGGCAGGCAAACTAATGGCATGTGATAACTTGCATAGGGCTTGCGACGTCTAAATCGTAACACTTTATTGTTACGGTTGAATGCTGTTTAAGCATTTATGAAGAGAGATTTGTTCCTACTTTTTAGTTCTAGACTAACGTTATTTAAATTTAAGCAACTTTTATAAGTAAGACTTATAAACGTTGCTTAAATTTAAATAACGTCACTTAGTACGGCGCAGAACATTTTTCTTTTGCGCAGTATTAAATAACTTCATTTAAATTCGGCCGTTCGTCTAGAACTGAAAAGTAGGAACAAATAGGAGGTAGAAATCTTGTGCAAATATTTTTTTGTAAGTCCTACAATAGGTGCAGCGTGCCGTTAGGGCTCAAAGGATCAATTCTGGTCATCTAATAGATTTAATTTATAATTTTTCTCTCTTGTTCATAAACTCTAGGCTAAATCAGATGGGAGTCTGGCTGGCGCCGGCGCAGAGGAAGGCGGGTCACTCTCGGCCGGTGGAAAAGTGCGCTCGCGCAGTCTGGAGCCCCTGACTGGCCTCGCTATGTGGTCCTCTGAACCGCAAATAATAGGTAAGAATCTCATACACCCGCTTTTTCGTTTAATTACACTTTAATGTTTTGCTTCTGAAAATTCAGAACTGTCTGCGCTTCTTTTAACATTAAGCAGTGATAATAAAGAGTCGAACTTTTGCACCAAGCTAGTGTCGAGTGGGATCATTATAATGATTGAAGTTGGCATTAACGATCTTAAAGATGCGACCACGGAGTCTGAGTTTTGTTGGTTCAAAAAATGATTTGTGAATGTTGCCCGTTTGAGCACGTCGTGGTCACTAAATAGTCATCATCATCATCATCATCAGCCTGTAGCAGTCCACTGCTGGACATAGGCCTCTCCAATTGCACGCCACTTAGGTCTATCTTGGGCTTCTCGCATCCAGTTTTTGCCAGCCGTATTGCGCAGATCGTCACTCCACCGTGCCTCAGGACGTCCTACACTACGTTTGCCGAGACGCGGTCTCCACTCTAGAACTCGTTTACCCCAACGGTTGTCGGTTCTACGGCTAATATGGCCAGCCCACTGCCACTTCAGCTTGCTGATCCAGTGGGCTATGTCGATGACCTTGGTTCTCTGACGGATCATTTCATTTCTGATGCGATCCCTCAGAGAAACACCGAGCATAGCCCTTTCCATAGCCCGCTGAGCTTGAGCTTGTGGACCATTCGAGCCGTCAGTGTCCACGTTTCGGCTCCGTATGTCATGACGGGTAGGACGCACTGATTGAAGACTTTCGTCTTCAGGCACTGTGGAATCGGCGAAGTAAGGACTCGACGTAGCTTCCCAAACGCTGCCCAGCCCAGCCGAATTCTTCTATTCACCTCGTTCTCAAAGTTGTTTTTTCCCAACTGCAATGTCTGCCAGAGGTACACATATTTTTGAACAACTTCGAGAACGGCGCCGTGTATCGCAATCGGTTCCGGTAGAACATGTTCGTTGAACATGACCTTGGTTTTGTCCAAGTTCATCCGTAGGCCGATGCGTATAGAAGAGTCAGTCAGGTCATTCAGCATCTGTTGCAGGTCCTGCAGCGTCTCTGCCACGATGACGATATCGTCAGCAAATCGCAAGTGAGAGATGTATTCGCCGTTGATATTAATGTTAATAATTAATTATTAATTATTAAATATTTTAATTATAAAAACATTAATAATTAAAATATTAAATATTATTACTGCCACGTCCTTTCCAGTTCAGCGTCTTGAACATATCCTCCATTGCATTTGAAAACAATTTCGGGGAAATAACGTCCCCTTGTCTCACTCCTCGATGCAACGGTATGGGACTTGTTTGCTGATTCTGTACTTGGACGGACATGGTGGCGGTTTCGTAAAGACATCTCATCACTTGGAGGTATCGCCAATCTATCTGGCAACGCTGCAGGGACTCCAGAACAGACCAGATTTCAACTGAGTCAAAGGCCTTCTCATAGTCCACGAATGCTAGACACAGGGGCTGATTATACTCTTCTGTATAATCTGCCGCACTGTGTGAATGTGGTCTATGGTGCCGTATCCGCTCCGAAACCCAGCCTGTTCCGGTGGTTGGAATTCATCGAGTCTACGCGCAAGACGGTTCGTGATCACTCTTGAAAACAGCTTATAGACGTGGATTAGAAGGGATATGGGTCGATAGTTCTTCAGTAGGGTCTTATCTCCCTTTTTGAAGAACAGGACGACCACACTCCTACTCCACGCCTCTGGAGTTCTACATTCGAACAGGACAGCATTAAAAAGCTTCTGGAGCTCCCTCAGTACGGGTTTACCTCCTGCTTTTAGTAGCTCTGTTGTAACGCCATCCTCTCCAGGGGCTTTTCCATTTTTAAGCTGTCCAAGAGCGATCTCGATTTCGCCAATACTGAATTCTGGCAATTCTTCGGTGAAATGGCGTGTTAACGTGGCTCTAGGATCATTTTCGGGATCAGGTCGAGATGCATGCGATGCGTATAATCGGCCATAAAAGTCCTCCACTTCCGAAAGGACTGCCGGCTTCGCATAAACGACTTCTCCACTAGCGGTGGTCAACTTCGTCAGGTGGCTTCTTCCAAGAGATTGTACGAACACCTTTGACCCCGGATTCTGCTCGATCGCTCTTTCGATCGAAAGAGTATTGAAGCACCGGAGGTCGTGTCGTACGTTCTTGTTGATCTCTCGGTTTAGAGTCCGCTTTTCTGACGAAGTGATGGGTGGGTTTTCGCGTCGTTCCTTCATTAGCCCCAAAGTCTCTTCTGAAAGCTTGGACTTCTTGCCCTTACGCTGCATGTAACAAAATCTCGACCTTCTTCCCTGAGGACCCGAGTCACGTTTTCGAGGTTCTGGTTTACGTCTGTGGTGGTTTCCACGGCAGCGAATTGGTTATCCAGGTTTAACTGGAATGTTTCAGATCCTGCCATGGTTTGGAGCAGTGTTGTTCGGAGCCTGGACTTCATCAGACGGACACGTTGCGCCTTGAAGTTGATATTCAGAGAGCCTCGGACAAGTCGGTGATCGCTACCGGTATTGAACCTGTTGATCACGGAGACATCTCTAAATATGTGCCTTTTATCCGTCATGATGAAGTCAATCTCATTTTTAGTCCTAGTGTCGGGGCTTAGCCACGTCCACTTCCTTTGGGGCTGTTTCTTAAGAAGGAGTTCATCAAGAAGAGCCCCTCCCGTTCGAGGAAGTTGACGAGCATTTGCCCCCTATGATTTCTGCGTCCAAAGCCATGGCATCGTTCTACCGATTCGTTGAAATTCTGTACTCCCACTTTAGCGTTAAAGTCCCCCATGACAACGGTATACTGGGTCTTTGTAATGAAGTGGAGGGCCCTCGATATGTCATCGAACATATCCTCCACTTCATCGTCCGAGTGTGTCGACGTCGGTGCGTACACTTGCACCACCTTGAGGCTATACCTCTCGGTGAGCTTTACAATAAGGTACGCTACCCTGTTCGACACACTGGACACTTCCACAACGTTGTCTGAAAGGGACTTGTTTACCAGAAACCCAACGCCACCTTGGGATTGTTGGTCTCCCTCTCGGAAGTACATTAGGTGGCCCGATTCTAGGGTTAAGGTGTCCTCCCCCTCTCTTCGGACTTCACTCAACCCCAGTATGTGCCACCTAATTTTACCAAGTTCCACCTCGAGTTGCGCCAGATGCGAGTCAAGCCGTAGCGTGCGTCCGTTATACGTCGCTAGGGTCAGTTGTTTGTGGTGGCCTCCCGTAGCCCGGAGATTCTTAGCACCCCTCGCCCCGCTGTTACTATGGTCGCCACCATGACCAGGAATAGCAGGGCCGCCGGGAACTAGGGGCCGTGGCTTTTTGTTGTCCTGCATTGGAGGGATTTGCCCGTAATCGCCACGCTGGGCAGGCGGGTTGGCGATCGCAGGGCGTAGTTTCTCGCACCGATGACGCTGCTGCCCGTCACCGGTTTGTTGCATTTAGCGACGCCTGTTGGGATGGGTATACCGCCATCGGTCGGTTGTCAGAGCCTCGTTCGTCGATCAGCAGGATGCACCGCGTGCGGGTGAGGTTGACTTGGGTCAAAAGATGTTGGCTTGCCCCTTACATCCCTTAGACTAAATAGTAGATAATGCTAACGATTCATTTGTTCAAAAAACTAAACTAATCTAGCGAATTAAAATTTAACTTTGCTAGATCTTATTCTGTTCACACTAAAATGTTTGAATTTAAAATAGATATGTACTAAACGACTGTATCTAAGTGATAAATAAATAGTAGAAAACCCTCTTGTTATAGTTAAAATAACGTTTTACAATTGCAGAGCTAGTGAAAGGGGAGCGTGGTCTAGGCTTCTCTATCCTGGACTATCAGGACCCGTTGCGACCCGCGCATACTCTGGTCGTGATCAGGTCGCTGGTACCGGGCGGAGTGGCGCAGCAGGACGGTCGGCTTATACCCGGCGACAGACTTCTCTTCGTCAACGAACAGGTACAATCACGTCACTGTGTGAACGGTTTACGCATGGCACAGAACTCAAACTTGTACTTTGTACGAATAAGTCAAAACTAGTTTTTAAGTTGTCATCTAAGTATTATCTATTGTCTGCATTATGCATAGGTACGCCCTATAGTTGACTGACGTGAAAAATATTCTCATGTCTCTTTATCAACGATGAGTTTGTACCCCGATTGCACATTGTGTGATTCAGACACATTCAGTGACTCTGGTCTTAGTTCTTTGAGGTGTTTAAGCCATAACAATAAAAGCACTGGCTATTATATTATATGGGCCGGAAGTCATACACTCAATATACAATATGCTGGACCCGCTAGGTTAATTATGACAGTTAGATACATATCATATTGTCAATAATGTGCATAAATAAACAGCTCTTATAATTTCGTTTACCATATATTTACTTGAATTAATAAATGTTTTACTATCCTTAATGTACGAATATGTTTATAATAATAATGGCAACAGACTTTTTAAACTGAATATTGCGTCGATGTGGTTAGTTATATTTTGTCAGGTTTACGATGACATTATTCATTCTATAACTTAATTAATATTTAGGTCTTATATTCCCTTTGATTTCCAGAACCTAGAGAACGCGAGCCTAGAACAAGCAGTGGCGGCCCTAAAGGGTGCAGCGCGCGGCGTCGTACGAATTGGCGTTGCAAAGCCCCTTCCCCTCGCTGATGCCCCGCCCCCGCTGCCAGCATCCGCACCCCCGCACCGACCGCATGCCAACACCACGCCTTAAGTAAGGACCGCAAGCCAACAATACACCTTAAGTAAGGACTACATCAGTCTCGACCGCAAACAAACACCACACCTTAACCCTTTGCGTACCAGAGATGTAAATTTACGTGAGGTTCATTCATAAATCTTTTGTTTTAATTATCACGGTATAGTAAGGATTCAGTAAGGACTACAGTCTCATCATGCGATCACGCATGTTCATTCGCTTTCCATTTTAGCCTGTTTTTTGATAAAACTTTATGTATTTCGAATGAAAATGCGTGATCATGATGAATATTAACAAATATTACAACCTTAAGTAAGAACAACAGCCTTAAACTACTGATGTAAACGCTAAACTGTCTGACATCGTAGACCGGCAATAGGAAATTGAGAAAATAAGCGGTCGTCGACAACGAAATGCGCAAGAATGTTTGTGAGTAATTAAAAATCATTCCTAAATAGTTTCTGTATACTATGTTTTTACGTTTGAAATATTAAAGATATAAGTAATAACAAATATTTCTTCTCTGAATGCTGTTATTTACGATAAGAATAAAACAAGTACTTACCGTATCTATACTAAAACCATGAACTACGACTATGTGGTAAAGTTGTTAAGACTTAATAAAATAGGTAAAAATCTGTGACTATAACAATAATAAAAGTATTATAAAATGAGGGATAAATTATTTATCTATACTTTGGCTATTTAGGATGAGGAATAAATTATAAAAACAAACAGCCTTAGACCATGTATCGGTTGGGCTCCACTACTTTTATAATTTTCAGTATATAATACATAACAATACCCAAATAACTTGCCAAGAGCAGGTCGGGCTATGATATGCTTAAAATTGGATGTTCTAGCAGAAACTACACACAAAAACTAGGGTTCTCAAATACTAGAGACAGTTACGAGGATTGCATAGCTCGTACTTTCCATACTAAAACAAAAAAAACTCTTTTCTACTTCTTAACATTGTCCGGTTTCAGTGATTTTTTTTCATGTAAACATCACATTGTTTACTATGTCCGTACGTTTTGATTTTTTCAGTATTTGAAAGTACTATAAACTTTCTTTTTTAAAACATAAAAAAGTTGATATTGCAGTTGATATTGCAGTTGGTATTGATACTGCAGTTTTCTGCAGTTGTTTTGTAACTATAAAAGCAATAATCACATATAATGCTCAAGATCTAAAAATGATAGATGTGGAGAACCTTACATTTGTTTAATTTAAAGTTAATGTATATATATATATACACATTAACTTTAAATTAAACAAATGTAAGGTTCTATTATATATATATGTATGTATATATACATTAACTTTGTTAGTCCTACAAAATTATACCCATAGGATGGGATGAAGTGAAAAAAACTTTCACGTCATATTTACATTGAAACAGAGTTGGCAACACACGATCGATCGCAGAAAATTCTTCGTAGTACCTATTTGTTAATAATATTAAGTAAACGGTACTCGTGTTATTTCTTCATGTACATTGTACATGAACAAATAATTAAAAAATATTCTTGTGTATTAATCTGTACTTAAATAATTTTTCTTGATATTTTAAAGATAATCAAAATATTAATTATTATTTACATGAGTATTTTACCCCAAATCTTGTACAATGTACATGAAGAATTAATAATAAAAAACAACAATTCTTGTGTATTCATGTGTACTTAAATAATTTCTCATGTTATTTTAAAGATAATCAAAACATTAATTATTATTAATAATTTACCTGATTACCTTATTCAATTTTATAAGTATTATAATATATTTAATATTAATCTTTACATTAAGTTTAAGAATCAAGAATTTATTAGTATGAACTCGTTGAATGTACTTAAAATTATATCATTCCAATGTAATTAAGTTTTAAGTAAATAAAAATTATATTTAATTAAAGTTACTTACTGATTTTTAATAAAACACCTTAAGCTTCTAGAAAAACAATATATTTAACAAAAATATTTACATCTAATTATTTATAACCTTTTCGTAAAGTACTAAAATCACATTGATTCCTTTATACTAATCCCTAATTGAGCAATAATTAATAATCATTAAAATTAGATAATAATTTAATTAGTGTGTTGTCCCTTGCCCTATATCTACGCTTAAGTCTAATCACTCTTTGTAAAAGTCTTCTATGATGTCTTTGTACTTCTCGTAGACTATGTTCCTCTTTATTTTTAACGTGGGTCCTAAAAAATAAAGTCAAAATATAATAAATAAAATTTAGCTTCGCTAGTCACTTATTTACTAGGTTAATCAAAGATTGCTAATCGATCAATATTTGGATGGGTGACCGCCAATAGCAATTTCAACTGAGTGATTTCATGGTTGGGAGAGAAATTTAACGACAGGTTTGTATATCCTATTTATCGATGGCTTACCCTACTATATTATGGTACTAATGTCAAATTAGGTTTCCTAATAGGGTAAACCATCGATAGATAGGTTATAGAAACTGGCCGTGAGCTGTCAGTCTCGGTTGTATTACAGCAAACGTGATTAGGTCATATCAAACACTAATCTCCTGCCAACCCGCACTGGGTCCACGTGGTGGATGATGGCCCATCTTCTTGACACGAAGGTCCGTGCACAGTATAACACTCATAAGTGGGAACTTATTCGCCTTATTATAAAACGTGGACGAAAATAGACCCGAGTTTAAACCGTGGTTACAGCAAATTTCTTATTGGAAATTCGCTTAAACCGTGGTATAAACTAGAGACTATCTTTAGTCCACCTTTTATCATTAGGCGGATAAGTTTATCATCTGAACAGGTTAGGTTGTATTGTATTAGTTATTTATTGTTGTAACTTCTGACTCTATGATAATGTGTAGGTAGGTAAAAATAAGCAATATATTGAACAAAGTTGGTGTAGTTGTAGATCCCTGCCTTCTGAGCCGCCTTCTGTTTGACATGTGTCTGTATATGTATATAAGAATGTTTGCCAGTCATGAGGTTACCACAGTACAGGCTTGGCCTAGTTTAGACCTGAAAACCTTGTGTGGACGTTGTCCCATATTACTACTATAAATAAAACTTTAGTAAATAAAAGGATTGTTACCTAATTCGCCGGTGGGGACCGAGAAGTCTGCCGGCAGAATAGCGAACTTCTGTATTTTTTGTGCGTTTGAAATGGCTTGTTTGTTGGCTCTCGTTATTCCGGCCTCGATCGCTTTGTATACCTGGAAAATAGTGTGGGTTTTTAAATATACATTTCAAATTTAATAAAACATTGTTGGAGTTTTCAGCCATAAAAATGTTGTATATCTATCTATTACCTAGAGGGAAAGCGTATCGGAATAGCGTGGTTAACCAGTATTGTGTTTTATATTCTAAGTCTTAGTTCTTAGGCGTTACTAGTAAACCACAAGTCCCTTGAACAGCTAATGCTGTGATCAATATGGATGGTCAGTTTATTACTGATATTAGAAAAGCGGCGCAAGCACTCTTGTTGTGCTTTTTAAAGGATCTTCACTCTTTATACGTGATGTATATCAAAACCGACTTTACTCACGTAATAACCCGACGTTATCGACCTAGGTTTGGTGGTCGCCGCGATCTTGCAACATAAACTGAGGATGGGTACCGAACATGCCCGAAACCTAGATTGATAACGCCGGCTAATTACGTGAGTAAAGTCAGTTTTGATATTAAATATATATGTGCCTAACTCACGAGAATTTTCAAACTAAAAAGACACTAAGAAGACTCTAATAGTTAGATTATAACTATTAGGAACGGCCGTAGGTGCATTTTATTCTTTTAATTAAAAAAAGTCACGCCAATCGCATTGCATGAGTTTTTGTGTTTTAATAGTTATGATAAGTAGCAACAGGCTGGTTAAATTTAAAGAACGGACTACCGCTGGGGTTAACCAGATATGGATCGTTAACTTTGTACTGTACCTCTGCCATGTGTTGGCAACATAAATGTCATCTATAGTCGATACTCGATCTCGACTACCTATTAAGCTTGTAATTGACGTACTCGCTGCCAATTTTAGTTCTACAATTGACCGCGCCGTGGCACTGTTATCTTTTTCATACATTTTTTCGCGGCAGTAGATATCGAGCATCGATTAGTGTCAATGTTATAAACTCATGGTAGACCTACTGAATAAGTAGAGTCGTTACAACATTTTGTTGAAGTCTATGAATATGAGGATATACATTTCTAACAAAGCACACAATTAAATCAATTTAATTTTCTTACAATTCTATATTTCTTCTCAACCTATCTTAATAGATAGGTTGGGACCTAATAGTTATTTTCTTTTGATTTTACTATGTTAAGTCAGTATCTACTGTGATTACTGCACTGCGAGTATGGATTGTAAAAGTATGATATGATAAAATTTTAAAGCAATTATCGAAAAAACAGCTTACGATATAGCTATCGCGTCTAGATCTATGCTATGGACAAGGCACAATACATAAAAAAATCTGTCAAATTATATCCTATTGATAAACCATGCTTGCAGCGGGCGCGTGTATTATGAAATATTCGTTAGATGTTGGTACTTACCGCGGGGTCTTTAGTGCTGACGATCTCACTGACTTTGGTGGCGGTACTGCCGAGGCTCGCCACCCAACCTCGCGCCTCGTTGTCCAAATCATCCAATGGCTCGCCCGTCTCCGAATTAACTTTTGTCTGAAAAAGAAAACAATTACACTTTGTTATAAAAATAAGGTAGGCAAGCACGTTTAGACGATTTAAGATTTTTAAGAAGTTCTATACAGTTTGTGAAGAATTAAAGACAAACTCTAGCAATAAAGCTTTATACCAAAGACCTACGGTATAGTGTTCCTTGGAACTAGTTTAGAACTTGGAATAAGTGTCAAATTTGGTAAAACGCCTGCAGATTATTTGTCGATAACAGACACCACAATAAATCTAAACTTGGTTAATAGCAATGATATAGCCTGTCTTCTTCACACTTTCGGATGTGGTTGGAACATCCCAATTTAACAGTAAGACGTCACAAATAGTTCAAAATAGTCGACCCTTTACCTTTACAAGTATACGAGGTATTCAGGCAGGTCTTATACGTGCTTACTATAAAATACTACGACCATACTATGTAAACGAGAGTTTTGAAACAGTCCACGCCGTTTCAGACTCGAAACAGGCCGTTCTAATAGCTATCTGCAACTACTGTTCTGAGGTAATTCTAATGATACTAAATTAGCGCTTGTAGTGTTAGTTACCTTGAGCGTGAGTAGAATGGCGAGGAACTTGCGTTTGTCTCCAATGAGGACCGCGTATCCGACATGCAACAACTCCGCTTGCACCGTCTGTTCAATCAGCACCGGCGCTATGTTCTCACCCCCCGCTGTGATCAGTATCTCCTGAAAATACAAGTTGCATGCTTCAAAACATTGCACAGGTAAAATCTATGAAGAAAGAAAAACGCTGTGGATTTGGCGACGGAGGATGTAGCCTTTGTTATTATTGCCAATATTTTCTCTATCCTTTCATATTTTGGGCCTGCAACCGGGAATTTCCGGACTCGACAGTACATCTATTAGTTGAGAATATGAGAACTAGGAATAAATAATGTTTCTGAAGTTTAGGTCATTTACCGCCATGACGTTTCTCTTTCTGTACAGACTATCAGGTAGCTTAGATATACAAAGCCTACTGGTCGATCAAAGACTTACAGAACTAACTAAATTTACAGACTTAGTCACAAAAAAAACAATTATTAATTGAATTATGCTGTTATTATTTTGTATCAGAGTTCTACTCGTAGGTACTTTTGAAAACAATAGCCACGGTAGTGCACCAGTGCACGGTGGTTTGCTTAAAGTTTGTGCATATGTGCAATCGAATTTTTATTCAATGACAAGTATATTGAAAACTGCTGTTTTAGGAGACCTACAGCTACATCCGTATGGGTTTACAGAACGGTTGGTTCGATCCCTGGCTAGGGAAAATATTTGTGTAATGAGCAAAGTGTATGAAATTAGGCTTTGGATGATTATGGTGTTTTAATGCGAGTCCATGCCTACCGGCGACACAGTGCATCCTTTTGATAAGTTATAATGAGGATTGTATATGAACACCTATATCGGTCCATTATTTGAGAATTTCTGATCCAGCGATTTAATAAGCTAAAATTTGTAAAGATTTAAGACATAATATGTGTGCTAAAGCTCAAAGTCGCACAACCAGGTATAGAGAGGGCTATGCGCGGGGTTTCTCTACGTGATCGAATCAGAAATGAGAAGATCCATAGAAGAACTAAAGTCACCGACATAGCCCAGAAGATAAGCCAGTTGAAGTGGCAGTGGGCAGAACAGATGGCCGATGGGGCCGAAAGGTTCTAGAGTGGACACCACGGACCGGCAAGCGCACCGTAAGTAGTCTACAGACAAGGTAGACTGATGACTTGTTAAAGGTAGCAAGCAGGAAGACGTTCGATGCAGGCCGCTTCCAACCGGTCCTTTTAGAAACTTATGGGGGCCTATGTTCAGCAGTGGACGTCATACGGCTGAGATGACGATGATGATAATGTGTGCTATAGTTGTACTATCACATTTTATCAAGTTTTAGTTTTATTATTGTCGAACACATAAAAAATGACTGAACATAACATTTTGAATAGTTCTCACCTTTATTCTTCCAGTAATGTACAGCAAGTTATTGCTATCCACCCTGCCAATGTCCCCTGAATGTAGCCAGCCCTCATCGTCGATGGCTTCTTGTGTCTTGGCGTCGTCGTTGAGGTATCCCATGAACACGTGACGACCTCGTATCATGATCTCTCCAGGTCCATTGGGGCTTACGGAACCGCCGAATTTTGTCTCTGTACCTTCGAGGAGTTCGCCTGATGAGTCTAGGGAGAATCTGGAAAAGGTGAAGTAATGAATTAGGATTGTTCGATGATAAAAAAAATACTCATTGCGGTAATATGTCCAGCTTTCTGGGCACTTAACCGTCGACTAGGGGCTTACTAGGTTTCTTGGTATAAACTTTTATACCCACATCTATATGTAATGTATGTATGGAAGTCATCACGCATACTAAAGTTCTAAGCAATGTCTAAAAATATCAATCATAATTCATAAAAATCATATAACCACAAGAAATTACTTTTACCGAATAGTGATCACAGTATGATACACAATAATTAAATTCGTAGTAGAATGTACCATGATATGAAAATCATACTATGGATGGCAAAGAAGCTCCTAGAAGTATAAATAAATATTTCCAATGCGACAGAATCATGAATCGGAATTAACCTCTAGGCTATATATACATTGACTACGTAAGCAGTAGGTAAAATAGCTACTCGTATATGTAAATACTAAATTTAACAAAACTTTTCTTGAATTTGCCACACCAATTGCTTATATAAAAGATATATATATTATATTATCTAAGCAATTAGTGGACGATGTCAGCCTTGCTCTCAAGCATTTCCGTTGCCAATATTAAAAAAAGATGACTCATCGGATCACATCTTCAAAGAGAATGATCCTTAGATGATGTGCGCCAGACATGCTCGAAACGTAGGTCAAACCGGCTGGCTAATTACGTGAATAAAGTTGTTACAGATACTATAAACTAATAAAATGTAATAAACTTACTTGGGATATATGCTAAGAGAATGGGCACCGGACGCTTCGCTCATTCCGAACGCATCCACAATAGGTATGTCTAAAGAAAGGAAGAATTTCTTTACGTCAGCTGATAGAGGTGCTGCGGCAGTCACAAATGTGGTACACTTGTCCAAACCAAGGGACTCGTGAACTTTGCTGAACACTACGCTCTTGGCCATCTTGTACCCCAAAGAACTGCCTCGTTGCCTGCAAAATTTAAAATTGTTAAAATATCACTCTTAAATTTAGGATAATGGAGTAAAATAAAAAAAGATGGAATACCCAATGTGGTAAGATGGGGATTTTGATATAAAGGGTTGTAAAGGAGTCGCTTATAATGGGACGATGCATAAATTATATTTATGTCTTTCATGCGTCAAACAAAAATCAAACAAAAAAAAAATGCGTAAACTATTAACTAAATATGCGTAAATATGTCATAATATGATTTGCAGGCATATTGTAGGCGATCAGGCAATCAGTTGCATAAAAAAACTTGTCTATTAACTAATGTACTTACTAATGTAATTAACTTGTGTATAAATTGTCTTAAATTTAAGATGTTCGAATTGCCCACGGCCGTGGAAAGGGTACCCCGTTTGGCGAATCCTACTTCTACAAGTGACCGGCTGGGTAGGTAACACCACAATGCCAGATATTTTGCCTCGAAGTGTGCAAGCGTTGCTGTAATTATGGTAGAAAACACTGTAGTAAGCGAAATTACGAAGCAAATAGGACTCAATTGCAGATATGGCGAGTGCTGTGCTACGCCGAACGAGGGCAGTCGTTATAAGATTCTGATTTCAAGGTAATGTACGAAATAGTTATTTCGTGTACAGGCATTTTATCCATAACTACTCTACTGCAATGTCCGCAGCAAGAAACATGTTTTGATTTTATGATAGGCAATACATGGACAAGCATCTTTAATACGCAAATCAAAAGTCCCCGGCGCGGTGTGTGATACGAGTAGACATATTTGCACGTGTCGTGGCAACTTGATCATTAATATTAGTGAAGAGGGGACTAAACATTTTACATGCGCATGCGAAATGACACTATAAATAACTGTATGATGCATCGTAATTTGTCGGTCGATCTGCTATTTACCTTTGCATTACATCTGTTCTAGCGTCATACAAACATACTTAAGTGAGCAAATATTACAAATCAGTTTGGAAACTTGAAATTACTCTGTTCTTATAATGCTAAGAATTTACAGATAACACTATCGAAGGTTAATGTATTTCGCAGTATATGTTCGCTGTATACGTATGTACGCACCTAGCAGGATAAAGATTAGGACTAAAATTGGAGCATTTAAAATTTTCTTTCTTTTAAATCGGCTTTGGAAGTTTGGTAGACACAAGTGCAATTAAAAAAAAAATACTGACTTCCATGTATTCAGTTATTGGCGTGTAACTCAAAAACTACAGAACCGATTTGATGAAATTTAAATGGGACCACACGGGAAGCATCAGCTTTCAAACAAAAAAATAATTTTAAGAATTGGTTCACCCTATCAAATGTTATGAGGTAAAAAACGTAAAAAAAAGAAAAAAAAATACAGTCGAATTGAGTACCTCCTCCTTTTTTAAAAAAAAGGAAATTATATATCATTGGAAGGAAATTAAGTTCTTACGTACCTACGTATATTTCGGACAGAGTCGAAACGAGCTAAATGATACATACACTTACATCCACCATATTATAGTTGAGTCTTGTTACGTTGTGGTGGAATGGAAAGGGACGGAAAAAGAAATTAGCTTCCAAATTAAGATTAGAACGACGTTATTATTGTGCTAGTGCTTGTGTCGTATCGTAGGTACTAGTGTTCCATTCTAGTCTCTTTATAATGTATCTAACGTTATAATATGTACCTAGGTATCTATTGTTTCAACAGCTGTAAACAAAATCATGCGTGCGATGTTTGACGTTTACATTTCTATTTGTGAATTCCGCCACGGTTCGTCTGGCCTCGAAACCGATAAATGGTTACTAATTTTATATGCTCTAGCTAGCTTAATACAAGTGGGATGAAATGCAGGTTTTGGAAATAATTGAATTACCCACTACCTGCACATGCCAATATTTGATAAAATAATACATGCATGCTGTATTTAACGTAAGTAAATAGGTAATGTGGTAAAGGTTCCGGAATATTTTGAGCTATTGACATTTTATTGACACGGAAGAGTTTATTCCGATGACCTAAAAGACTAGCGGTTTCGCATAGTTGATCCAACGAATTCGCAGGGCGCAAGATGTTGCACACGACTTCTCATTATTTATCTATTTAATCTATATAAGTATATACAAATTAAGCCCTATTTCTCCTGGTCACGCTATAACTTGAGGACGGATGGAACAATCTCTCTAATTCTTGTTTTGTTATATTAACATTTCAGGAGTAGGTTCTTATGAAAGATAAACCAAGAAAAGAGGGGAGGTTATGACGAGGCCGAAGGCCGAACCTACTACACAAAAGTCGCGGACAGTCGCTAGTATATAATATACAATAATACAATACAATCCAAAGAACACCTACTATATACCTACTTCGAACTAGGTAGGTAGTACATACATACATCTGCTAGTCAGTATTTCTTGGTGATTCTATGTTGTACGTATGATGTTCTATATCTATATATTTCACATTCTTGAAAAATAATGCAACACAAATGAAACTAAAATTGCAATGATCTACTTAGCTTGTAGTAGACCTTGTTAATATTTACCAAAACTAGGGTTTTAAGTTACATTCCATCTACGAGTTAGGATAAACTATCTACATAATAATAATATGTCAAGGTACAAGTAAATACTGTTTTGGGAAGTGTGACATGCTATGACAACTGCAGTCCATCCGGGGTTTATTACATACCAGAAGTCTATCATTTCTAGTAAACTGAAGTCAATGGGAAGCCCGTACATTCCCGATGATAGAGAACTGGCCGAGAATAAAACAAAACTTCTGTTAATTTTTTAGGCTGTGTTTGTCGCACGTTGGAAGTTGATATCATAGATATACGAGTATTATACATTCGAATGTCTGTGATAGTAAGTTAGTTATATAAAGCGCTGAAGCAGCTGAAGGTACCTATTTTGATGAAATCCAGAGTATAGAGGTCTTGAAATCAGGATAGGTACTTCTCTTTTTTTAGACTTCTTCTTGTTTAAGACTACTATCGAGCAAAATATTCTTTCTGTAAAGCACTTTAAAAACGGGTTTATTTAGTCCAACTAACAACATATATGTAATTTAGATTTGTAAGGTATTCAGGTAGGAAGGAGCGCTGAACAAACTTGACTAAGTATACTTTTAGTCCAGGTCCAAAAGTTTAAATCTTTTTTACGTGAGTTTGTTGGTATTTTTTAAAGCTTTGTTTAAAATTCTCTTATTTTACTTACCTACCTCTATAAAAATTTACAGATTTGCTATAAAAGTATTCAGTTACTTTTTGCTTCTAAGTAGTTCGAATCATTTATTGTTTGTATACTAGCTGCGCCCCGCGGTTTCACCTCCGTGATGATGGATGACGATGAAAATTATCCTATATCTTACCCCTATAATTATTTAAGTGCCTCATCAACAACTAAAGTTAAAGTGCCAACTAGGCCACCGAGGTTCGGGTCCGAGCATCGAATTTTAACTCTCTATTTGACTAACCGTCTTGCGGGGGCGACATCTATTGGACAGTTTTAACAGTATTATTTAGAAATACTTAAACTTTCGTATTGACATCGCAGCCCTTGTAATTTTTATAGTATTACTTTTGAAAGCACTAACGCGTGCTCGATTCGATGCTCGGACCCGAACCTAGGTGGCCTAGTTGGTCAATGGCGTCTGACACGGAGAGTCAGAAGACGCTGGTTCGGAAGGATGGAATTTTTCTCTCTATAAATTTCAATGTTTGAGATCGCTAAAGCAGGCGTTAGTGCTTTCAAAAGTAATACTATAAAGTTAAAGTCATTCTTGCTTCGAAATATGGGATTACTCACGTAATATTTATTGTATAGGTCCGACTATAGTTTAGACCACATTCGGTGGCTTTTCAAGGAGTGTTCGGGACGTCATCGACGCGCACTGGTAACAGACCTAGGCGAGACGTCATCGACGCGGGCGTCCCGAACTCTCCTTGAAAAAGCCACCGAATGTGGTCCAAACTATGTAACGTATTTCTAAGTATGAATGAGTAAAAACCACGATAGTTTTTATAACAAAAAAAAGTTAGGTACATTCCTAAATGTCATCCAAATCCGTTAGAGGTTATGTCCTGATTTAGTAACAAACCTCCATCGATCCAAACAAACGCATTTATAATTTATGAATATTGTGTTATGTTGTTTCATTTGCGGTTTAAACGTTTTTGCTTCAATCCTTCTACAACTGTATTGTGAATTGTTGCATCAATTGAAAACTAGTTCACCAAACATGACTCCACAGACGATGGAAGTAAAAGTTGACCTCGCACTCATTAACATACCTATTTCGTCAGTTAGCACGGTTAGCTAGACACCGTTCTTACGGAAGCATAGACTGAAATATCTTAGGGTAGCTGCACTCCGCAGTTTCACCCGCGTGGGGAAGGATGATGAATCAAAATATTATAGCCTATGTTACTCAGGGATTATGTAGCATTCTAATGGCGAAATATTTTTTTTAATCGGTTCAGTAGTTTTATATTTATTCGTTACTAACATACAAAACTACAAATCACTTTGTTATTATCTTATCTTTTTATTATTAGTATAAATAGAAATACTTTTCACTTTATCTTACTTAATATCTACACTATTATTACAAAGAGGCAAGATTTGATAGTTTGTTTGTAATGGTAAAACTCAGTTTAAAAAAAAAACTTTCACCACTATATATATCTCCATTATACCTACCTGCGTAACATAGGCTATATTAGATTCATCATCATCATGCGTTACCACGCGGGTCAAACAGTGGAGCGCAGCTAGTGTATTATAAATGCAATTGTTTGGATGGATGGAGGTTTGTTTCTCAATCACGCCAGAACGGCTGAATGAATTTGGATGAAATTTGGTATGTAGGTAGATGAGGCGCTGGAAGAACACTAGGGTCACGGTAACATTATCTATCTATTACCATGTTGGGTTCTTTTCATCATCATCATCATCCATTACCACGAGGGTGTAACGGCGAAGCGCAGCTAGTCACCAGTGTCACAACTAATATTATAAAGGCTAAAGTTTTTTGAGTATGTTTGTTACTTTTGCACCTCAAACGGCTAGACTAATTTTGATGAACTTTGGTATGGAGATTATGAGGCACTGAATTAACACTCAGGATACTTTTCATTGTCATGATCCATCACCATGTGGGTGTAACCGTGGGACGCAGTTCTTCACTTGTGACGAAATGCATCGGATCTTCGCAGAGGTTACCACCTAACAACAGGCGGGCCTCGAGCTTGTACCGTTTCTTAATAACATAAAAAGTGGTGTTCTTGGTTACCTGAGACATAAACAAGTGTTGGTACATACCCCTTAATCCTAGCTAGATGGTGATTGAGGCCCTGCTCCCTCGCCCACTTGGCCATTGCTTTCTTGACGGTGCCGTTTTTGGCGCCCACCGCCACGATTTTCTCGTACATCTTCTCCCATACTCGAGGTACTCCTAGGAACCTGCCCAGATAACATTATATTAATATTGCACAATCCGTTTAAACTACATAGTATATAGATCTATATGCAAACAAATATGTAGGTAGGTAGGTTCACTTTTAAGGGTAAGTATGGCTATTAGATAGACGAAACGATGACCTGGGGGCCGAGCACGAAAATCTGCTTAAGTGTAACGTTATCGTGTCGTTTATGTATTTAGTAGTATGACTTATCTGTGCCACTATTGTACTAGATAAATGACAGTTTATACTAAATACGTTAACGATGCGATTGCGTTACACTTAAACAGATTTTCGTGCTCGGCCCATTTATAGTGAACGAACGAGCTGTAAATATGGAGCAAAAATAGTAATGGAAAATAAAATTGGCATTTGTATATAGAGAAATTTCGAAATTAAAATTTAAAATGAATTTAATTATAATACATTATTATCATTACACATTTAAAGGTTGCATATATTTACTATTTGTTTACTTATGACTATTTAATAGTACAAAATCCTTACATATTGTTAGTTTTTTTAAAGTTCCACATTGCTTGATAGTTTATTGCCATTTGTGCATTAATGACGTAGGACGCAATATTTGTCTCAGCCAGGGATCGAACCTGGGACCTGTCGTTTGGAAGGTAGAGCACACCAATTAGGGGTCGTCAAAAATTTCAGTTCAAATTAGGAGTTTCTAATTGCAGTAGTATGCACCGTAGACACAGCCGTAGATTTGTTAAGGTTTTTAAAGGTAGGTAGTGCATAAACAATAAACGTCAACAAATGTCAGTCAAATATGTATCACCACACGGTTTTAAATTTGAAAAGTCAGTACCTAATCCGTTTCGGAGCCACAGACATACAGACAGACTGAGACATTCCTTCAAGCAGTACCTACTTATCTAATAATTTTGCTCTGACGTCATGGCTCGCGGGATAATTAAAGATAACCACCTGCTGTATCTATCTACCTTAATTAATAAATGGCCAGCAATAAAGTGGTATAGGTACTATATTATGTATCTGTGTATTTGTTTATCCTTGATAATTAAAATAAAAGATTCATGAATGAAACACACGTAAATGTACGTCTCTGGTACGCAAAGGGTTAATATGTATTAGTAGACACTATTATTATCATAATCAATCATAATCAGCTCATTTTGTTCCCACTGCTGGGACTCGAGCCTTCCTCTCAGAGTGAGGAGTTGGGCCATAAACCACCACGCGGGCTCAGTGCGGATTGGTGGATAGGTTAGCGGCCAACCCATGTCGAAGTTTTCAGGCCGTCTGAAGGCCTTCGACATAGCCTAACGAATGTAGTCCTAAGACAAACAACTGGGACCGACGGCCTAAGTGCTCTCCGAAGCACGGAAGCGCTCAGTTGAATAATGCCACTAGGGGTCACCCATCCAAGTCCTGACCACAGCAAAAGTTGTTTAACTTGTTAATCGGTTAAGATCGCCAAGTCAAACTCCGCTACGAGTGGTTCCTATCTATTCCTATTAATATATTATTTGTAAATATACATTTAACGACCCTTAGAACGTACACAACAGACGACCAACGGTACTGACTATCTACGTATAGGTATATTTATTACATTACCTATATGATGTTAATTACTTTACGAAGGAAATTATCACTTCAATGCTAAGTAGGTACGCAATAACTTTAATAACTAATTATCCTAACCACAGTCCTATTATGAAGTAGGAACAACATTAAATAAACGTTCAGTACAATATGAAGGTAGGTAGAATAAAATTCACTATTTGTAAATAAAATAGGCTGTAAAAGACCACATGCTTATAATTAAAACAAGTATTATCACCTTTACTAAGTAATTATATAATAAGTAAAACTAATAAGCCGAGCGTTATTTGCGCGATACGTTGGATGCAGGCCGCTTCCAAACGGTCCTTTTGGAAAATCATGGGGGAGGCGTATGTTCAGCAGTGGACATCCTACGGCTGAGATGATGATGATGATGATGAAAAGTAATAAAAATAGTTTACTAAAAATGGAACCGACTTCAACACTAAAATGTGCAAAATAACTTGTTAATGTCGGTACTATGATAGTTTAAAAGTACCTATTATCACAATATTGTGCGCATGGTACCGACTTCGACAAGTTATTTCACACTTTGTAGTGTTGAAGTCTGTTCAATTTTTTGGTTAAAAAAATATTTGTACCCATTTTAGTGACCCTTGCTACTTACGGAATCGATTGTCATTCGCCGTCAATGATGATATCATCAAATCATCAAAATAGGCGAAACACTTTTCAGTTATTGCAGTGTAACTCAAAAACTGCTGGACCGAATTTGATGAAAATTATATGGGACCATCTCGGAAGTATACCTACTCTACCAAACAGAATCATCTCAATCAACGACGAAGTTATCCGCGAACACACATAAAAAATATTTGTATTATATGGTCGAATTGAAAAACCTCCTCTTTTTGAAGTCGGCTAAAAAGCTAAATCAGAATTTTTAACATTCATTAAATATAATGAGAATGTGTTATATTATTTAATATTATTCATATTCCATTCAAGGGAATACCACAACATCGTCACCGGGGACCACGTGAGTACCACAACATCGCCAACGTTATACAAACGTGACCAATCATGCTCATCATCTCAGATCCCCTCGGGCTTTCGGTGAAGGTGATAGTGATGAAATCCACAGAATGGTGTAATCTATCGCTAAGTACCTAACAGTGTATTCCGGCAGCTGTGCTTGAGAGCCAATCTCAAGTCTAGGGGTAGCGTCTAGTCACTAGCATCGCTACTGACCATCAAGTAAGATCGTGTCGTGGTAAAACACTAGCTTATGAAGTGTAAAAAATAATTGCAATTTAATTGCATTGCAGACATGGCTAAGGCTGGTTTTACAGCGACGCTTACCGTCCGCGCGGGTGGTAAAGTTATGGTTTCCTCCAATAACGGTGCCGTCATTTAGCGACCGTAATACAGCGGTGAATGACGTCACGAGAACGTTGTCTATGTAAACAAAATGGCGCGGTTTCCTAGGGAGCGGTCAACATAAGAAAGCGGTCCGCCATTTGCATGACGGCCGTCTTGTCGGTGTCGGATGGTCTGTGAACGTTTTTTTCGATAGCGGTGAAGCCATTTTCAGAATATTTTTTATTGTAAAAAATGAGTTTCAACAACTGGAGCAGCGAGGACGACGAAATTTTAATTGATTTTGTGCGGGTTCATGAGATATTATATAATGTAAAGCATAAAGACTACAGACAGACACAGATGAAGCAAAAAATATACAGTAAAAATATGTTGTTTTTGTTCCGTCTAGACTTACCTAATAAATATACATAGTTTTTGTTCTGGACATATTGGCTGTTGATGTCTGTTGTATGGATTATAGCTCAATTCATCTCTTATTTGATTTAATACATAATCAAATAAAACTGGTGTAAGACGAAAGTATTCCCTAAACTTTTCGTCATTGCAGTATAGATGACGACGCACTAAAATTTCAAAAACACCTTCGGTAGTACGAGATTTGTATAAATCACTTTCCTCCATACGATTATTTTCGTCTTCTGATGATTGCTCATCTTCCAAATATACGAGTAACGCTAAATCAAGGTCGTCCATTTGTAACCGTTGACACGTACTTTGTGGTCTTTTCACCGTAAAAAGACGGCCGTCGAAGTCTCGAACATTCCACGTGCCTGCGGCCGTCTTTTTGCGGCCATCATATTACGTCCGCCTAATGCCGCCACCGTTATTGGAGGAAACCAAAGCTTTAGCGCGCGGCCAAATTACTGCCGTCAGCGCGGGCCATCCGCGCGTGTTGGTAACCTAACGATCCTAGAGACGCAAAGTTCGTGGCCCGCGACGCTTACCAACCGCACTGGTGAAAGCGTCACTGTAAAACCACACTTAGTCTCCTCACAACACTCGTCCTCTTACTTATAAACGCTGCTTAACTTAACAAGAACGTTTTAAATTATTTTTCACTTAGGAGCCAGCTTTAAATTAATAAGAACATCTAATATGATATCTTTTTTACATAAGCGCCAGCTTTTTTCAAAACAGTCATGTAGGTAGTTACCTCGTAGGTCGAACTTCTTTGAGAGTTTCAACAAGACTGCCCTTGAGTGCGTCGGGCTGCGCGAAGAAAACTGGCACAGCGTTAGATAGGGTTGTGTAAATGTCTACTACCTGTACAAATTAGATTGAACCGATGTAGAAACTAAATAAGGGCAATAAAATAACAATTAGCAAATATTATATTATATAATAATATTATAAAGTCACCGGCTGCAATCACATAACCCTTCAAGAGTCTGTTATGTCGGTTCAAGTCCCGACGACATTTCGAACGTATAAGCTTAGATTGGTCTCCACGCGCGCGTCGAAGTGAGAGCGAGACCAATCATTAATCTAAGCGTATAAGACGTTCTTACTTCTCACATTCGACATAATAATAAGTAAGTGCAGGTATCTTTATATTATTATAATGTGATGTGATGTGATGTGATACTTATAATAGTTTTCTTATTAACAAATGACAACCTCTTGAGACTATGTATCTCAAGTACAGATGAGTTCAGAAGTTTTCATAAACAAATAAGTTTCATCCAGTTTGAATCAGGGTATGGACCGCTAAGTTTACAAATTGCCATTCATAATGATGTTACCTGCGTTATGTGTTAGTGCACTAACTAGGCAATTTTAGTGATATTTAAAAGGCATAGTAATCAGTAAGATGTGATCAAGAATTGCTGTGTTCAATGTTGAAGGTTGGTTGGTGAATGGTTTATTTATTTATTTACCAAAATATTGGTTTCTATTCAAAACTTCTGAGTTTTTAATTATACCTAATATAAGACGTGTCGAAGTGACGAACGCAATGCATGCAAATGTGTGTAAAAATATATGAAATTACAGATAGATAAGGATTAATTCGAGTCAATTCATGGTAGAAACAGGCCCCTCTGGTGATATTTTTATTACCAAAGAACATACGAGCATTACTATGAACAATATGCCACAACGCTTTCCAACAAGATGCCACAACGTCTTCGTTGTGGCATCTTGTTGGAAAGCGTTGTACCTGACGGCCGGTTTCAATAACCTACCGTTGACGGTTTACCCTATTAGAGATAGATACTTGACACAATTGTGTCAAATATCTATCTTTGATAGAGTAAACTGGATAGGTATAGATTAAGGAAACCAACTGCATGTCAAAACAATACAAAAGATATAATAGAGCTCTCCTATCTCTTCAAAATGAATGTTCTTACCTGAGCAGCAACGTGACTAAGTGGCAAGAAGGAGACTAGTCTGTCCTGAGTTGGCTGCAAGTCTGCCACTCGCTCGCCGATAGAAAACGCGTCCCACGTCAGGCTGTCGTGTGATAGCATCACGGCTTTGGGAGGCCCCACTGTTCCTGACTGGGACAAAAGAGAACAGATTTACGTTTCGTATCATTAACGGTACCTACTGTTATGCCGATGACATACCTATAATGCGAACCAAGAGACGAATCCTTTATAACACTGAATCCGATTACCTGAGCTCGTTGTCCATCATAACTGACGTCAAATTTATTGTCAACGTTTACTTTATCGACCTTTTTTTTCAAAAAAATCTGCAATAATATTAGAATTTGTCAAGAGTCCACTTATAAAGGGAAAATGGGTTTACCACGAGCTTTTCCGCGTATATAATTGCGGAGAAAATTGTGAATCAAACATCAGTGCTCTACACGATCAAATGTTTTGGAGAGATCTCAAAAAGTTGCAATGGTATGTGAAGACCAGTGTCAGTCGCTGATCTTGTGAAACCGAATTGGTATTCGTATACTAGGTATTAGCTCGTCAACAGTTGTTTGAGCATATTTTTCCAAGATTTTATACAGAGGTGGAATGATAGATACCGCTCAATAGAGCGGTAATAACCTACTACCGACTTTGGAGAATCAAACTTACGCCCCGACCTAAAAATTAGAGCAATTCATCTTTATTTTATGAAATCGGCAAAAAATACAAACAATTTAAATACACCTAGCAAACTTACAGTACCTAATATATTCTATCGTGAAAGGTACCTACTATCAGGGTTGGGCATTGAATTGCTTGTAATTAAAATACATAATTGAAATACAAATACGTATTTAGTATACGTATATAGTATACGTATTTAGTATTATTTGTATTTCAATTACTTCCTTAAAATGTAACTTGTAATTCGTATTTCAAATACCTGACGCCGAGGTATTTTGTTATTAGTATTTCAAATACTTGAGGTACTCAATTCGACTGTATTTTTTTTAATGTTTATAACTCGTAACTTTCGACTGGGTGAACCGATTGTCAAAATTCTTTTTTTGTTTGAAAGCTGGTGCTTCCCGTGCGGTCCCATTTAAATTTCATCAAATTCGGTTCAGTGTTTTTGAGATATACCCCAATAACTGAATAGAATTAATTGTACTTGTGTATTTCGTATTTTAATTACCTACTTGCGCTACAGTATTTTTTTATTTGTATTTCAATTAAAGTAAAGCAAGTATTTTGCCCAGCCCTGCCCACCATGTTGTATTTGTTTTGAGTGACTGCGTGTAGAAGTGGAACTAATTAATATATAAATATATTACTTAGTATATAATAAACTAATAACTAAACGAGTAAAAGTATCTAACTAAGTAGGTACACTCCAAAGTACCGTTTGTGAGTATATATGGTGTGTTTGCTAATAAAAATTCATACCTATACAGATTTGTTATAAGTTTGATAAATTGATATCAATATTTTTATAGGTTAAACTCATGGTTTGACTAAGTTTATGTAGCACATATTTTATTCTATTATTACTTTAAATTATAATTACTTTTATACTTACTGTGTAAACTAATGTGCAACACTCGTTGACGGCAATACTTTTGAGGATGTTGTTCAATTGTGTGTCTGATTCCTTGGCTCCCATTTCCATTAGTTGTTCCCACTGTTGAAAGAGATACACGAAAAAAATTGTAATATTAGTTCAAAATTAAGTTATGAGATAGCAAGAGATAACTTATTAACCCTTTGCGTACTAGAGACGTAAGTTTACGTGAGTTTCATTCATACATCTTTTGTTTTAATTATCACTGTATACGAGTAGTAAGGGTTACAGAAATTCTAAGATTTTATATAGGTACATATTCATTAATTTCTTAGAACCTAAAACTGTTTTAATTAAATCAAAAACTAAATTTACTTAATTAATATAATTTAGTTGATTAAATCGCAGTATAAAATCGCCTTTATGGAAGCAATAGATTGTGCCGTATTGGTAGGATCCATTAGGGTTAAGTACTACCTCATCATATACCGCGTCGATAAAGATATCAGAGGCAAGTAACTTATATGTACCTGTGGAGTTTCTACAACGACGAGAAAGAAGATCTGATGAAGATCTTCTGTCGACCGTATACATTTGTACAATCGCCTTTAGAAGTGATTGTTCGATTCGAGCGCATATTGCTACGCGTATAATATCGGCATTCTTCAGTGAGATCTACGAAATATAGACATCTTTAGACACGTACTGAATACAGTGAGGCTTGTAGAACCAGGCCAACATATTTTACACTGTAAACCCCCGGTACAGAAGTGTCTACCGTACACTGTAATTCAGTGAAGTTTGTATAGAAAAACCAAAATATAACTCACACTGTAAATCCCCGGTACAGAAGGGTCTACCGTACACTGTAATTCAGTGAAGTTTGTATAGAGAAATCAAAATATAACTCACACTGTAAACCCCCGGTACAGAAGGGTCTACCGTACACTGTAATTCAGTGAAGTTTGTATAGAGAAACCAAAATATAACTCACACTGTAAATCCCCGGTACAGAAGGGTCTACCGTACACTGTAATTCAGTGAAGTTTGTATAGAGAAACCAAAATATAACTCACACTGTAAACCCCCGGTACAGAAGGGTCAACCGTACACTGTAATTCAGTGAAGTTTGTATAGAGAAACCAAAATATAACTCACACTGTAAATCCCCGGTACAGAAGGGTCTACCGTACACTGTAATTCAGTGAAGTTTGTATAGAGAAACCAAAATATAACTCACACTGTAAACCCCCGGTACAGAAGGGTCTACCGTACACTGTAATTCAGTGAAGTTTGTATAGAGAAACCAAAATATAACTCACACTGTAAATTCCCGGTACAGAAGGGTCTACCGTACACTGTAATTCAGTGAAGTTTGTATAGAGAAACCAAAATATAACTTACACTGTAAATCCCCGGTACAGAAGGGTCTACCGTACACTGTAATTCAGTGAAGTTTGTATAGAGAAACCAAAATATAACTCACACTGTAAACCCCCGGTACAGAAGGGTCAACCGTACACTGTAATTCAGTGAAGTTTGTATAGAGAAACCAAAATATAACTCACACTGTAAATCCCCGGTACAGAAGGGTCTACCGTACACTGTAATTCAGTGAAGTTTGTATAGAGAAACCAAAATATAACTTACACTGTAAACCCCCGGTACAGAAGTGTCTACCGTACCCTCCCATTGTACAATCGCCTTCAGAAGTGGTAGTTTGTCCCGGATCGACAGGATCTTGTCTAGCTGCTTCTTGTCCTGTACTGCGCATATGTTAGCTCGAGATGAGAGCAGGCAGTGATAGCATGCGTCAGCGGAGTTTGTCGTGTAAATACCGGCGGCGTAGCCTCTGCGTAAAAATTGCTATGCATTAGTATAATAATTGTCTATACCTGCAATAGTATATTTCATTACAAGTGGGGATAGGCTGTCATTGCAAAGAGTTCCAACAAATGTCTACCCGAGCCGAGGCGCAGCCGAAGGCGAGGGTTGACATAACAAGTTGACGGAACAAGTTGCAATGACGGTTCCGCACGTGTACTGAACGACTATTTTTATTAGAGTTGCGAAAAAATGAAGCAATTTAATAAAATAAACTCGCAAAGAACATTTCTGGAAAATAGCGCCAACCGTAGAATATAAGTAGAGATTTTTTTTCTTCGCCCATTCTGGTAGGCAAAGGGAACTGTGCCCATACAGCCAAGTCTTCAGTAGATTTTTATTTTTGATATGAAATGAAAATTAAATTTAATGAGATGAAATGAAATGAATCCTTATCGAACTCATTCAATCAAATCATTAAATCTGATATTGAAACAAATTAGTAGCTTCTTTTTAGAAATATAGGTACGTATTTGCATGAATCATAAAAACTTCTATGATTTTTTTTTAGTAAAAACTTCATGGTTGGTTTTTCTTTTTAATATACATTATTTTGACAGTTGGGAAAGAGAACGCACAAGTTCGGGAAAGGTAAGAAAAAAGCACGAGTGTGTAATAGCCCACATCCCGAACGCTATACGTCCCTGCAAGTTTTCTCTAACTGTGCTGCCGTGCGATTCTCTAAGAGCAAACATCGTAGCATCTTTGACAACATCCGTGAAATAAATGACGAGATGACAAGAAACGTTGGAAAAACAACCTTATTTACAAGGGAGGTATCTCATAAAGTATAGTAAATCATTACAGAGTCGCACGGCTGATGGTAGCTCATGACAAACTGTCAGTGCTACTACATCGAAATGTCAACATCGGATCATTCATTTTACCACTGTGATTATAGGCCGGCAAATGTTTATTACGCGGTTAAGTCCTGCCTAATACTTTTTTATGCAATTATGTGACAAAATTGGTAAGTCGTGCGTTGACAATGACAGCTGCAATGCCACCCAGAGCTTAGCATTGTAAGCAGACTTAATGATAATAAGTATTTTATTAATAATACGGTGTTATAATTTTCCTGAAGGTCAATTCTACTATATCACAACATTCAACAATCTCGATGTAACTGCAGCTCGGCTCGTTCGACTACTGTTGCCGTTCGATAGTTACACAAAAAGCTTTACTAGCTACTTTTTGTGACACTACTAGACAAACTGGAAAGTAACCTCGTCTTAAACACAAATTTATAGTAATTAAACATTACTAAAAACGAATAATATAGCATCGCTAATTATATATCGAGTTAATAAAATAAGTATAAAGTTTAGATCGATCGCTGGCGTCAATAGAAACGTAACTGCAGCTAGACTGATTTTCAATAGCAGAATAAAAAAATGTATAAGTCACCGTTCAGCTACGGTTCGATTGCAATTTAATTAGAGGAATTGGCCCCCTGAAGGGTAACATGGACAGTTCGGAACAAATATGGAACTATAGGTTATTGAGATACCTAACGTCGACACCTGTGGCCCTAGCATGAATAACTGCGTAAGTGTAACGTACCGTGTTGTTCACGTAAAGCAGTACAAACTGTAATTTATCTACTAGGGAAACTGTGACACAGACAAATAATAGTTTATTCGCCGAAGCGTGACGTTTTGACGCTTATGATACGAACACTTTTTCGCAAATTGTTTGTGCTACGGCCTCTGCTGACGCTGCATCTGCTGCAGCGGTTACCAGTGAGGTTTTACGATAATTTAGTTAGGTAGATAGGTATTGTCATCAAAAACCATCACATATTGACAGCAATTGATGTCTAGCTCTACGGGATTTAACTAATTACCGAACTGACGATTAATTAAAGTGTGGTGCGATCGTCGTTGCGTCCTGCCTCGCACTTCCTCAGCAAAATGTTAAAGAAGGATTCCGGACGAAGCCGAAACAATCGCCGATCGTGATATCGACAACGCGTAAGTCTCACGTTATTGCTGCTTTATCTATACTAATATTGTAAAGAGGAAAGATTTGTATGTATGTTCGTAACGAATTGGCTCAAAAAGTACTGGCCCGTTTTATAAAAATCTTTCACCATTGAAAAGCTACATTCACCCTGAGTTATATTGGCTATATAAGATTCATCATCATCATCATCATCATCCATCGCCGCGCGGGTGAAACCGCGGAGAGCAGCTAGTTATTACTAAAATCATAATGAACCAGTTTTAATAACATTATATTGTCAGGTCATATAATATCATTTTTATGTGCACGATTGCTAAGTCTACCTTATCCGTATTCGTTTGTCTGTTGAATCGAAAACATCTTACATTAGAGGTTGATCAGTAATAAGCAGCTGGGGGGGTTTTTCAAAGAATAATTTGTGTTATTACAGCGGATGTCATATCAAATAATAAAAACACAAAAGTAATATGTGTGTAGGTCATAAAAAGTATTAGGAAAATCATTGAGATAATACAATATAATTAATCTTATGGGTGAGGCCGTAGATTTTGCCACAAATAGCGCATAGGTTATGTACAATTTTTTACGAGTCGGTGGCGTAGAGTAGCGCCAACACGGTAACGCAAAATATTAAAGGTATGTCTACATGGAACATGGTGTATGATTTTTAAATATTTCAAACGAATGCATAAATATCAATTTCCAAAATTCTAAGAATTTTAGGATAGCGCTAGTAAGCTTCAGGATTTGCGTCACAGTTAGGTAGGTATGTACAAATAAAAAAACACGATTTTTGTAGGTTTGCTAAGTCTTAGAATTTTTAAACAATCACTGTAGACGACGATGAAATCACAATAGGTAACATTACAAAAAATAAAATTAAAATTTTATTACAATTTACAAAAAATGAAGAGGGCCCTGACTACGCAACTTTAGAGATAATTAGATAATTGGGGGATTAATTAGGTGATTTTATGTTATGCAGCCGTAGCATAAACCTATAGATACAATTATGTAAGTACTATTTCTAAAATAGTTATATATTAATATTGTAGGTACCTTAATAATACCTTAATATTTGGTGTCATTTCTACAGTTACCTACATACCTACGAGTAATTTCCAGAAATAATTATAAATGTTTATTTTAGAGTTTCTATCTATATGGAGTAGGTACCTACCTAACCTACCTATTTAACTAAGTCATGTTTATCGGCATTCTCTTATCATAAGTCGCATGCAGTAAGATTAAAATCATAAACAGATTGATAAATTCAATATGACTAGTCATGGTATCAAATTATTATTAAAGGTACCTATAGATCTATTTTCAACCTATTTTTGTTTAGTTTGACGCACTCCAGTGTTTAGATATCAATGCGGCAATCCGATGGAAAACTTAAAAACCTCTCCTCTATGATAATTTTCTTTATTTAATTAATTTGTATACTTATATATTTATTAAATCAATGTAAATGTAAATTTCAGGGCTAGCAAAATTACGTGAAATAACTTAAGCAAGTAGTAGTATTGATAGTAGATTCATAAAATGCTTTGCCACAGAATAAATGATAGTAGGTAAGGTACAGCTTTGCATCCGACCTAAAGATACCTTCAAGAACATATCCACGAGAGACACAAACTACACGATTGCGTATGCCTACTTACCTACTGTTGCTACCAGTTATATAGTACCTAGGTAGTTATATCTATAAAACACTCATTAGCGACACGAATGACTTCCCATTATCATGCAAAACGCAATAGGGCAATTTTATTTAATGACCAAGATGTTACAATACTTGAAGTACCTACATACTCCATTTCAGTTTCTCAATGCTTACTAATTTCAACATTTGCATGACAACGAACGTCTAAAACCCTGCTCCTAGAAGTAATGTATTTTTATTTTAATTATTGTACTACAGAGTTCTGTTATCTGTGATATAATACAATGTGTATTGTATATTATACACATTAAAATAAATGAATTATCTAATTATCTCTCAAGTAGATTATATAGGTACCTAGTAGTCTATAATACAAGGTAAATAATAGCAAAAACCCGATCTTATAAAGTAGTGTGTAGGTGTAGTACCTATCTGTTTGAAAATGACGTAAGTAGCATTAGATTACAATATACCCAATTATCTACACATTAGGTTAAATTAATGTGAGAACAAAGTGTTTTGAAGTGGGAACCGGTTGCAATAAAAACAAGATACAAATAAGTAGGTACTTGGCTATATTAAGTACAGGCAATAGGACCAATTAGGTCGTGGCAGGCCTCCGTCACTCCATGTACTTGCGCGCTATAACTGCCTACCGCCCAGCCGAGCGGTCTCGGTCCGCCGGCGCTTCAAATTCAGTGCGGTTTTCGCAAGCGAAGCGCGCGCACGCCGTTCAATTTTAATAGTGCTGTTCGTTCGTACGCGTATTACGATGCCGTGTGGTGCCTTATGTGCTGTAGATGGGTGTAAATCAAGCAAAAGAAGGGATAAATTATTACTAGTTTTTGTCGTTTAAATTTTTTTCCATTCACATACCGTCATTAGAGACATAATTAAAAGACAGTAGGTGTGCGGACACCGGTATCCACTTAGAATTTGACAGTTTAATAGGTATATACTAAGCATTAGCTTGCCTTTCAGACACAGATTTACATAATTTTGTTGCATAGAAACGTTATACCACAGAATAATTAATAGTACAAGGTACAGAAGATGCACTCTTCGAAAGAAAACATTCGAATATAAACTGCTAAACTAACAACTGCAATAATGTTCATAAAACATTGCAAAGCACGGACGTGACCTTCAAAAAATGTGCCTACAAGTCCTTGACGCGCTCGTAACGAATCAAAATGCGCTTTAAGTCTGTGTAGCGAGAGTTCTTTTTCTTACGCCCGGTGAAAACCTTTGAACAAGCCGCGTCTGTTGTAAGGTGACTTGTTGCGAGAAAACGAATCAAATTAATTAATCTTAATAAATTTGATTCGTGATAATTGGTAGTAGTACAATACACCTAGATATGTACAACTAGGAACTAGATATATTTTTTTATTTTGAAGGCCATCGACTTTTCGCGTGAAAACTTTCGAAAACTGCAGTGTTTATGTATTTTTGTGTGAGAGTGTTACACTCGTTAATAAAATAACTTACGGCTTAGTGCCTTATTTGAAGTCGGTTCTCTTTTTTTAAGGCTTTTTTTTTCATTTCTAGTGAACATCTCCGAAGATCATCGTCAAACTAAGAAGTATTTATACTTATTTTAAAACGTTCTCCTAAATGTAACAAATCCTTTTCTGAAAACCGCATCGATATCGGTTTAGCCAAACGCGAGATTATCGCGCACAAACATACATGCCTACAAACCATACAAGTCAAACATCTCAGTTTGGCCTGTATGTCTGATCACCTCCTTTTTTTTAAGTTGGTTAAATATTTTATAAATGATAAAATTTTTAACTGCCACATAAAAGTCAGAACATATTCACAGTTCTCAATAACATAGATAAAAAGTTATGTTAATTTAATTTTATCGAAGAGGCAGCCCTGCGATTACTGTGGAATCACGCGGTGCGAAGCAATCACTGCTGTACGCTTGAGCATTTAGGCGCATTTTAGCATACAGTGGTTGTTGACGCGAGGGAGTAGGCTATTATCGTAATAGGTACCTATTGGAAATTTTCTACTGAGTGAAGTATCTGTTCTTATTCAGTAATCTGTGGTCGTGGACACGAGCCAAAAATATTGCGTTACAAAGTCATAAACATATAGGTACATAAAGCACGGTAATATACCGTGCTTAAAGGTCATCGTCTGCGTCGACAGACGTTCTATTGTAGAGTCTACAATACAACGTTTGTTTTTTTCATTCGTCTACAATGTAGACTATTGAAAGAAAAAAACAACAGAGTAGGTGATAACAAGAAAAACAAAAAAGCAACTGTCATAAAGCTGGTTTATCTACTATAGCGGTTGACATCCTTTACATAATGTATTAAAGAAAACATTAACAACTACCTGCGTATGTAGACACTATACTTACTTAATATAGCGCACACTATAATGCAGATACCTATTAAAATTAATTTATTTTGTGTTGTATTTTTTGTACTATAAATGCGATGGTAAGTACCTATATGTAATGTGTACAGGATGGACATTTGCAAGTCACAAATATTGTACATTTATTTGTGACTTTTTATCGTCAAACATTTTAGTTAAGCTAGGTACCTCCTACCTATATACCCATGTCATTTTATGTCACTCTCTACTCGGCGTTTTAAAATAACATTTATGTTACTATTTCTGTAGTACAATACAACTAGTCATATTCTGCGAGAAACCGCAGGCACAGGTAGAGCACATACATTATTGATGAATCTAGATAAATGTATTCATAAGGACAACAGCGAAACATTTAATAAATGATTATTTTGGCGTTATGTAAGAAAACATATAAGAGTATTACACACACAAGAGTATTATACACACATCAACATGGTCTAGGGATATTTCAATTAAACCTAAATAACTAAAATTCTATTAACTTTTTGTTAAGACACCTACACATTAAAATAAACCTTGTTTAATAGCCTGTCTAATCTGATACTAAACTTTTAGATAAAGTTAAATTTAAAAAAACTTAGAAGAAGAGGAAAAACTCAGACAAAATTTCAATCTTTACTTTATTTTTAAAACATCAAAACCTAAACAAAACAACTATTTATTTTTAAATTGTTGAAAACTTAAAATTAATAATCCGTGGATCCACCTTAGACTCTCCTGACACATCTGCAGCGGTTCTGCATACTCAAAACAAGGGTGTCAATATCCTGTTGTGGAATACTGTCCCAAGTCCTGCTAAGATGCTAGAAAAGCTGGTTTTCATTCACAATATGTTCAGGGAAATTCCTAAGAGCTCTTCTCTGAAGCATATCCCAGGCATGCTCAATAGCATTTAAGTCAGGGGACTGTGCAGGCCAGTGTAAAGTTTGGATATCATGCTGTTGTAACCAACTTGTAACGATACGCGCCGTATGTGGACGGGCATTGTCGTGCATTAGCTGGAAATTTTGTCCCATTTGCTGTCTGTGGGGCAAGATTACAGGCTCTAGCACCTCATCTCGGTATTTTAGAGCAGTCATATTGCCTTGTATCCAAACGAGGTCCGTTTTTAGTTTTTTAGTTATTTAGGTTTAATTGAAATATCCCTAGACCATGTTGCTGTGTGTATATACCTACTTACTCTTTTAAGGTTATAAAGAGACAGGTACCTTCTAAATTCGAAATGATGAACGGCCTCATTAATGAAGTAAACAAACGTGTCTCTCAGTGTACATAGAAATGTATTAAGTTAATAAAAATAAATTTATACCCTTTAATATTTAAAAATTTGTTCGACACTCCTTGAAAACAATATAATAAATTATACGTTAGCCTTTGGCGCTAGATAATATATAAAATAAATTCACACATATCCGCTAATCAGAAGACGTGATCTGATGATGTGTACCTATGATGTGGATTCTCTACAGCCTCACAACTTATTTTTATACTATTCATACATACTTACTTGAACTTTGAAATTATGTTTATACGTACTCTATAATGACCTTAGCTCTTAGAACATTCTGAATTATCTAAGCCTTAGCTGATTAAATAATCCGGTAAACCTATATTATCTCTTGCATAAAGCTAGATATTGGCTTGGTTACTATCAAGCTACAATACAGCTGCAGCTGATTGCGATATGAAGTTTCGTATTTTTCCTACTTCTTTTGTTGTTTTACTGCGCTACAAATTTATTTTCAACACACCTACTAGAGAAGGGACTCTTATTGAACGGTAATTAGAATCAAAATGCAGCGTATTTCGAACGCGTGCTTTTTACTTTTCATTCCCGCACGCATCCGCAATCTCCAACATTTACTCAAGTCACCCTTGAGCAAAATAATGATGTTTTTAATAGCAAAGCGTTAACCTATAATTTTACCAATTAATTTTCAATAATTGAAAAAGTTCTATGAACTGAAGTTTTTTTCAAGCAAGTAAGTGTGTTGAAAACGTCGTATAAAACTCGTGCGCGTTGTTTATTACAATCTCTACTTCATTTAGGCCTTCGATCCCCGTCTCGATTGTAATAAACAACTTCGCGCACTTGTTGCATAATGTACTATTGTAAGTTTTATTTATAATACTGATGGCGTCTGAAGTGACCTCGGTAATTTCAGTGCCCTCCATCTTCAGTCGAACCTCCGTATTAGGACAAAAAAATCAGTAATTTAGTAAGCTTCAATTATTATGTCAATAGATTTTAAATACATAGATACATAGATAGATGACACTTTATTGAGACACCACATAAATCACTTAAAATTAAAATTAAATACTCTAAAAACTAGGTGTAACAATGGGCGGTCTTATCGCTCAGAGCGATCTCTTCCAGACAACCCATTTTAGTTGGTGCATAAAACACACATTATACTAATAAGTAGATCACACGTCCGTGGCTTCGGTCGCGTGATGGGCGGTCTTATCGCTCATTGGATAAGGCGCCTCTAAAGTAACTTTAGTCCAAGTTACTTATGTCATCAGCTATCTGCCATTTACCAAAACAGACAAACAACATTTTTTGAAATTGTTTATTGTTATTTATAAGTATAGGTAGGTACCTAACGTTTATAGTTATAAGTACATTCATATGCATTTAGTTAAAAGCTGTTATCTACCGACTTCCAAAAAAGGAGGTACTCAATTCGACTGTATTTTTTAAATGTTTGTTACCTCACAACTTTCGACTGGGTGAACCGGTTTTCAAAATTCTTTTTTTGTCTGATGGTGCTTCCCGTGTGGGATTTTTTTTTTAAATTTTTTTCCAATTTCATCAAATTTGGTCGAGTAGTTTTTGGGATACACTGCAATAACTGAATAGAATGGAAGTCGGTATTAAAAATTTTCAAATTGTACTTGTTTTGACATTACAATAAGACGCTTCAATTTTGTGAAGTTATTCTATATATCGTTGATATCGTAGGAGAGTAGGACAATGTAAAATATTCCAATTGACAGATTAACAGTTGATTCGAGTCAGTGGAAATGTTATATGTCAATAGCAGCTGAAGCTGAAGGCGCATTAGGAATTAATTATAATTAATCACGCGAGAGTGTGTACGTACGTGAGCGTGTATGTATGTTACTTCACGCTGTAATGGTTAAACATAATCCTCCTTATTATAAAATGTAGACTAAATATAATCCAAAATTTAATCCATGGTTTCAAGGAATTCTTATGTGAAACACGCTTTAAACCTTGGTTTCAACTCAGGAAATATGTAATCACAGACGAAATACTACTTACCTATATATTTGCCTATGATACCATATATCTAGGAATTACACACAAAGGCTACATTTTATCCCGACTCAACGAGTATTGCGGTAACCATACTTTACCCGACGAAATATCAGACAGTCTGATATTTCGTCAGATAGGAAGTATGTTCAGACATAAATCTCATATGGACTTACCCAGCATGGATAGCACCAAGGTCTGCAACGTACCACTGCTCAGAGTTAAATCCGAGGATGCACACTGAGTGATATCGCTCCAAGCCTAATTTGATGAACGCCTTCGCTATCGTTCGCACGCGGTCCTGGTATTGTCTGGAAAATGTTATAAAATTAATTTGTATCGCTTTTGGAAGAAGGAAGTAGTGTCAAGATATATGCCTGGTGTTCTAGAAAGTCACTGAGTTGTTAATATAGACGTAAATGCCATACAAAAATTACTCGGATCTGTATTCACGGCTCGGTTAAGTCCTGAGTGTACTTCTGGAATGGGGCATATGTACAGCAAGTGAAATGATTGCTGGGAAAACGGACTAAATTAAACTACCATATGCCTCGTGATGAAGAGCCCAGTATAGTACGCGTAGACTATATAATGACAGAGACAACTGCAAACTAAAATGACTTTACCGTTTCGTCATTTTAACCGTAATAAAACCAATCGCTTTGCAGCTGTGGAGCGAGGGTCCAGTAGGTCTACCATGAGTTTACAACATTGACAACAATCGATGCTCGGTATGGACTACCGCAAAAAAATGTATGAAAAAAGAACAGTGCCACCTCGCGGTCAATTGTAGAACTAAAATTAACAGCTAGTACGCCAATCACAAACATAATAGGTAGTCGAGATCGAGTATCGACTATAGATGACATTTACGAGTATGTTGCCAACTCATGGTAAAGCTGCAGAAGTCCCAAACTAGGCAGAGCCTGTACTATGGTAACTTAAAGACTGAGATACATTATACACACACTCAAACACAGGTCAAACACATGTTTATGCACAAAAATGTTGGACCTGTCCGGGGATAGAACCTGGGGCCGGTGGTTCAGAAGGCAGGATTGCTACAAACTGTGCCAACCGGCCAGTCAAGCTTTTCTTACATAATATATACAAGATACTCTTATGCGTGTGTCTTGTGTTGATTTTGTGCGTAATGATCTGTTTTATGGAGTCAGTTATGTATACATTATATTACGTGTTAAGTCCAAAGATTACTTACATAACATAGGTATTAGAATAAATACATAGCTTGATCTATAACCTACTCTGTACTGAAGGTATAAATAAGTATCTATTTAAAAAACAAGTGTTCGAATCGTCATCGTAAATAATTGAATAACGGTCTAGACTTTATCGTACAAACTATCGCTTATCTGTACCGCAGCTGTTCTATAATTATCTTTTTGATAGTAAGTATCTATGAAAATGGAATATTTACCATTATCAACACATTTTATTAGGTATCTTCTTCTTATTATAATATTATTTTTATACCACCCGCTCGACAATGTCCAATTACATATCACGCAATCTCAACGGAAAGCAAGGCATTACATCCAAAGGGAGGTATTTTTTTATGAAACTCCCAAGCGATTTGGATTCGGGACGTTCAAATTTGTTGGAAAACCTTACTATAGATACGGGCATTGTAAATAGAGTTTATTCGAAAATCCAACTATATATAGTCATTACAAGAAGACAAATAAAAAGAAAAGAAAAAGGTGCGATTGTAATGAATGTGAAACAAAAGACACTGTTTGTTGTTATTTTAACAGTTCTTCTTTCTTTTCTGTTTAAGTACTGTTTTATCATTTACATGTTTTAACTCAAAAATATTACTTTGTGCCTCCATAACTGGACAAATATTTCCAATATCAATAAGAAATTAACTTTCAACTTATTGCACTTTCAACTTAATAAATGTTTTATTTATGTAGCCCTGAGTTTTTGTTGTAGTAAGAGAAGTTCATCAAAACTTCATCCTGGGCCGTTTGAACCCCTCGCTTCACTCTGGACTCTACATAATTCCCGTGGGAATCCTCGCTACGCTCGGGGATTAACTCTAGAGTCCTTCGCTTAGGGTCCAATATGCCGCCCGTGACGTAACGCTTTACCCCCTCGGTGCATAATCTAGGCACTATTGTGTACGTAGATACTTATTATATTAATCATAAAGTACTCAAAATGTTTTTGTTCAAGAATTTCTCTCCGAGTAAAGTAGTAAGGATAATTAATTTATCCCGTTCTATCCTATACCTATTAGAGCTATCGTGTCGTCCATTCTGTTCCTGCAGTTTCCTTCATCTCATTTTCCCAGTACTACTATTCTGATGATGGACTTCTTTTGTTTAACCGGTGGGACCGCTTCTTGTTGTTACATTCTTTGACAAATATAATATCACTCATTCTTGCTACATAATGGCAAAAATGAGTGACAACATTACGCTATTTTTCGTAAATACTCGTAGTTCGTACTAAGTCTGAAGTTCAAACATACTGTAATTACGTTCGAATTAATAATAATTAAAAACGACATTAATAGAAATATTTAATGACACTACCGCTGGAAAAATGCTTATGACCGAGATACAGTGAGCACCACCCTCCCTCCCTCACAAATTAAAATAGGAAGCATACAGAATAAGCAACACACAAAACAACTCAATGAGGCATCCTCAGGAGATGTTGAGTTGAATCGTCATGCGCTAGACCGACAGTAAACTCACACTACATCTCTGACATTTTTCAGCGGAAGTGTCACTAAATATTTCTTTAATATAGTTTTTAAATTGGATTTCCGCAAAAGATAATCAATAAATTATAATAATTATTATTCTAAGCTATAAATTCCTTCCTTACTTGTAAGTAATTTTGTGCCATTTCCCGTCTGCTTTCTTGGTCGCTAATGCAGTTGCGTCAGGGTACCGTGCTGTAGTCCTGTTTAGGAGACCAGGGACAGAGATCGGGGGTTCAGCAGCCACTCCTCTAGCTGCTATTCGCAGCTTCACGTGACCCCCAGGTGTGCTCGTCACGTAGCTCTCTGCTGGCAGTACCTGATCCGGTCCTGTGAGGAAGGCATTTTTGTATTACTTACGGAACACATTTCATGAGATCCGTGTACGTCCGACCAGGTCATCAGACCAATAAAATTATGAAATGACTTGACAGCTGCATGAGGAATCTGAGCAGAACATCGATTTAAAGTATCCACTTTATTTATTCGATACCTACGGGTCATGTAGAATAATGTATCTCGATGATCATTTAGTTGTAAGGTTTGTTTTTAAAATTGATCATATAGAACGAAGTACATAAGTACTTATGGACATTTTATAACGTAGTAAAGATGTACATTATTGAGTTAGGTACTGTGTAAACAAATATCAATTAACAAAATCTTATTGGCGAGAAATAAGTGAATTTAATATAATAAAGTGGACGTTATTGGAAAACAAACACCAAGTATTATGTTCCTTACATTTTAATAAAAGCTTAATAATTCGAACATCAGGGGCCTTACTGATTTTGTAAAAACCATGCAAGTTCCATGCAGTTCTTAAACCTGCCTTAAACAATTTTGAATTAAATCATACCATGACGCTCATTTAGGTCGACTTTTGATCATTGCTACAAAAATTTACGGATTATGTTCTCTGGGTGTCTAACAATTTACTATAACCAACATTGCAGATGTGTAGATGTTTGTAAGCTGATAATCTGAGCGGATTTAAAGTATCACGATGACGTCAGTCCATACAAAAACTAGGTGAACGGTTTATCTACGGTTTTTGAATAGTAGGCCTGGGCATGCCTGCTATAATGTTGTCATGGTACGAATAAGCCGGGCAGTTTTCTAGAAGTCCTGCTTTAAGAGTTTATAGTAAGGCCCCAGAGCTAAGAAGACGTCTATTGCGTAATTCGTTTATACCCGACACCCAAGAAACATGCTTACTATGATTAGTTTGTATAGTAGCCTTTATAAAAAGTGGTTTACGGCCGCATCCGTGTAAGCTAATTTTATGTATGCTAATTCATTTTGTAAATAGATAGAGTATAATATGATTTGCTAATAAAATTTAAGTACTTATTAACTTAGTTATATTATTTATTCAACTACTATTAATATAATAAGAATGAAGATTTTCTTAAGACAACAATAGTTAGGTGAATACTGACTGTTATTTATTCTGTGGTAGGTACCGCACGTCACTTGTTTGTTTGCTTTGTCCTGAGTTGAAGAGTATCTCGTTCTTAGGTCAGTAGATATAAATAAATATAATTGAACCTCGCACTAAACTTGCAATCCTTTTTTTACAAGGTTTAGGGTCAATTAATAAGAACTAAAACTTTGTAAAACTTACCAATGTATGTTTTACAAACACGTTAACTGGGAATAAAATATGAGAAATTTTATTCCCTACAATAATTTGTGGTTTTATGCTCAATATGTATGAGAAATTTATTGCAAGGTTGACCAAAAAACGACTATTTTACTGACCTAGCTAATCCGACGAAGTCCCGATGAACAGTGAGACAAACTCAGAATTGACCTACGGGTTTTTGTATGTTATTATATAGGAAAAGTGACCCTAGTGCACAAAGTGTAAACAGTTTGTTCGTCGACAGAACGGAACAAACCCTCTTATTTCATTTAAGTTTGATAAATTGTTGATATTTATGCCTTTTCATCACATTGTAGGTTTTATCAGAGATAAAAAAAATATTGCAGGAAAAATATTAGGAGCCTCACAAATATTATCATTCTTTAGAGAGTATATTATACATAGTTTAAAGTAACTACTGTAGCATAGTCTGCTTGCTTTTATAAAACGCTTTAATTTACTTACATTTAAATAAATATTTTATTAAAGCTATATAAATCAACTATTCAGTAAGTAAACTTACTCGCTCACGACTAAGTTGTAGATATATCTGTTCTAAAATATGAAATTCTAGCGACTGCCAGCGACTTAGTTCGCGTAGTACGCTAGGCCTTCGGCCTTGCCATAATATTTCTTCTATTCTGGAGTTTTCTTTCATAAGAACCTTCTCCTGACAATCCTCCTCTGATGGCCATAATTTCATTTTGCCTTTTTTATGTTAATCGGTGAAGAGATGAGCAAGTCGCTCGCCTGATATTAAGTGTCACACTTGGCCATAACAGCTCAGCGCCATTCAGAATTTTAATTATTTTAGCCCAAATCCCTGCATGGCAATGCATGCGCTCGTCCCAATGAGAAATAAGAACAAAAATCTCTTGCCCTATAATTTCGCTGGAAACTTTGTCCTACAAACTGAAACAGTAATGTTTGCACACTACTGCTTCACTGTTGAATACGTGGCGAAGGTGTCCTACTTCCCCAGACGGACTCTGATAAAGTAATTACCACTACAAAGGTCAATTGGTTATATTATTTTACTCAAATATGTTTAGTATAACTCTTACCGTCTTATTGTAAAACGTGGACCGTCCCGTCCGTGGATAGTCCCAAGTAACCTTGGTTTAAGTAGTACTCGGGATTATCTTTATTTCGCGTTTTATAAGGTTTATTCCAACGCCTTTAGTTCAGTCACATCCAATTTAAATTTAAATATTTATAATACTTTAAATATTCATACCGACTGTTTATACCACTGTAAGTAAATATACAAAAAATGTTTTACTTTAAATTTTGTTCGTATTTAAATTTTAAAAAGCAGTGTAATTATTCTATAGCAATGCCATATAATAAATATATATAGCGTGTAGCTATAAATAAGTTTAATAGTACGAAAATGATAAAAACTAAAATAACTAGATATCGGTAATACGATTTTGTAATTTGTATATGATAAGGCTAATGAAAAGAGCGGTATTTCGTCAATTTAGTTATGAAGTCGAAGTAGCCCACGTCAAGTGATTACGAACTTTACGAAAATAACATATAGATAAAAGGATTCGGTACAAGTAAAGACTAGTAACTTAGGAGGTAGGTACCTACTTAGGTAATGTAGGACTTATGCCACAGCTTATGCTGAGTTCGCCTGGGGAAGTATACCTACCTACCTGCCACACTTTTACTTAGTTATTCTACCCTAAAGCAATATTATACAAATATTACTGTATGTATTATTTTGAAAACATTACTCTATTTCGTTGAACGGCAATGTTTGCAGCGAAATTATACGGCAAGATATTTATTATCGTATATCTGAGGGTGACAAGCGCAGTGCATTATTATGCGGGGTTTTGAACTCTTGTAGTTTAAAATTCTGGCACTGAACTGTTATTGGCAAGCTTGTCGCGTAACATCAGACAAGCGACGTGCTCGTCTCGACATAAAAAACTAACTCGTACTACTATTAATATTAAACTTGAAAAAATATATATACACTAGTTGCGCCCTGCGGTTACACCAGCGTGGTGATGGATGATGATGATGATGATGACTACCCTATGTGTTAATCCAGTGCCTCATCTACCTCCATACCAAATTTCATCAAAATTGGTCCAGCCGTTTGAGCGTGAAAGAGTTACAAACATCAGCTATTCATCCATCCATCCATACATCCAAACTTTATTTATAATATTAGTGGGATTAGTGGGATAGTGGGATTAGTGGGATATATAGGTAAGTAGAAATAAAACTTATAGCACACTAATTTTTAGTTTCAGTATTGGAAATAATGATTGTATTCTGGTATTAATTAAAATATTTTTAGATTATCGAGATCACAGCTTGAAATTTTGTTCTTATAGGTACTTTATCTCATGAGTAATAAATAAGCCTACGCATTTTACTAGAGCCATTGGCAGTGCTAGTAAACTAACTCGTTAATTAAATCACTTATTTTACGGGCAACCCTATATACATATGTATAACTGTATAACTATATATCTAACTATATATGTGTGTAACTATAGATTAAACTCAATAAAAATATTATTTCGTCTCGCATTTTGTAAAGCATAGGCTAAACAATAGACGAATACTGTTATATCACGTTATTAGTTTTTCCGTAGTAATATATATATAAAAGAAACAGTACTAGGTAGATAACTATTATTTCAAATATTTTTTTACGTAATTGTAAGGTGTTTCAGTGGTAGATTGGATATATATTTTATTTCATTTAATTAATCCGATGTTTGTTACTCCCTATACGAATTAATCGTAACCACAGCACGAAACTGTTCACCGCAAATAGCTCCTTAGTTGGGCAGATTGGCCTTTATTAATAAACGTTGCGTAAACCTATATTAGGCGTAACATGCTTTGTCTTGCTTTCACACGTGACATTTACTGTAAGCGAAAAATTTACAGATAGATGTTTTAACTACTCCGGGTGTAAGCCAAGTTTATTAATAAGGCCGTACAAGTATATCGTTTACGTGGCACTTACCTGCGTAGGTAAGTAATTAAATCAAAAACACATGTACCTAGCCAACAGCTGAATAATACGATTGTTTGTTGAATGTGATCTCAAAATTAGGATAATAGCATGACGAAGATTGAAACCTTGAACAAACAATGCTGTGACGTCTGTAAAATTCTTGTAATTAGATATTCTATTAACCAACAAGTACCCAGAAAATTGTAGTTACTTGGCTTATTGCACGACTGTTTATTTGAATAGTCTTCAGATCCAAAATTATCTACTCAAACAATCACAGGATGTGTGTCCTGTCTCGACACTCTCGTCGGTCATTCAAGGCGAAGGATGTTATAGATGTCGGATTATTAAATAACAACTTAATAGGTTAAATAAATAGTTGTTGTGACAACTAACTTTTAGGGTTCCTAGGTCTACGTTTCATTCGTCTATCTGTCTATTCTACCTTGAAATCACTTTATCTGTCGATACATAATAGATAACACATGTAGGGTTATAATGTATCTCAGTTGCAAACAAATGTTGATTGAAATCGAAAAAAATGGCCGCTCTATGTCACTTTTGTCAGCTCCAGTCATCAACTTACAAACATTTTTGCATATACTAGAGCGTCAAAACTGACAGAGCCGTTGTTTTTCAAGATTTCAATCAACTTTTGTTAGCAACTGAGATAGATAATAGACCGGCTGGTTGATATTTTCACAAAATATGTGTCGTTATGGCAGGCTTCCTAACAGTAACTTCAAACAAGTTCGAAACTGCGGTGCCAGCATGGATCGATAGGATAAAATTATCGGTATAAGACAGCCCGCGATAAAATTGCTATCGAAGCTAGATCCATACTAGTGACAAGTTTATCGACTCGAAAAGTTTAAGACAAAAAGTAGTCAATTGTGAGATTCATGCTGATCGGTTTCCGTGTACGTGTTTCGGATCAAACAACGTGTTTTTTTATTTTTATTATTGCATTATTGTTTAGGTATTTATTTATTATTATTTTTATTTATTTATTTATCATTTTTATTATTATTACATTTAATGTATCACATAAAATGTAATCTATCAAGTAAAATAAACAAAGAGCAGAAACTAGGCAAGTGGGAATAAACTCAGGGCGGTGCGCTAGAGATACGTAAAACAAATGTATATTACGTGGTAGTACGCAGGTATGCACAGTGCACGAGGATGACTCGCACTTGGCCAGTTATAATCAAACATGTAGATACCGTATAGATCATATGATTGTAATGATCTGAGATAATAATAAAACTATTGGGGTTACTAATGTTAACTAAGCCACAAGCATAAACAGTCAAAGAATATTGAAATTGAAAACGGATTAAATAGAGTATAATTATCAATAATCTACTGACTTCCAAAAAAAAGAGGAGGTACTCAATTCGCCTGTATGTTCTTTTTTATTTTTTTATGTTTGTTACCTCATAACTTTCGACTGGGTGAACCGATTCTTAAAATTCTTTTTTTGTTTGAAAGCTGGTGCTTCCCGTGTGGTCCCATTGAATTCCCAATTTCATTAAATATTCATCAAATTCGGTTCAGCAGTTTTTGAGATACACTCAATAACTAAATGTAATGGAAGTCGATATTAAATTTTTCAAATTGTACTTGTTGAATAACATGGTCACGGGTAGACTACGCTTGATGTTCACTGAAAAGTGTTCGTAACGTCGGGATACAATAATATAAAATTATACGCGATTTAAACCGTTTAAAAATTGTTTAGTTTCAATATACCTACAAGAATCGCGAACGCCTAAGTCAAAAAAAGTTGAAGTCCTTCTTTAGACCGTGTGAAATTCTTCTTTATCTTTAAATATAATTATAAAGTTGTAAAATTGTTATTGTTTTTAACGTCACGCAGTATTATTTTATAATGTTTGATCGACGATTGTATGGTAATTTAATTGCAAGAGTATGATAATATTAGGTACCTACCTATGTACCTAAGTCTACAGTTGAAGATAAAAAATGCACGAGTCTCTGTGTTACTATCTTAATCGCAAAAATCGCTTCTTCCTGATAATTTTTAATCACATTTCTCCAAATCGTCATGTAATCAATTATTAGAAACCGCTTACAGTCATCGTTAATTCAGGAACTGATTAAAATGTTCCATATCCTACTGCCACATGGTTTACCCCAGTATCCACATAATGTACCAGCCGAGATATGAAATGATAAAAACTTTTTTACAGATTACAACTGATAATTCGAATGATGATATTATTACTAAATTATTCACGTGTGGTGCAGCGTTTTCAAACGACTGACTCAAATATTTTCTACGTACCGTTCAGGTGTTTTGATTCTTGGTGATTCACTCCATTGGGCACATGCATTTTGCCGTTTTCTACAGTAGGAGTGGATGTGTCCTGCAAAAGAAATAAAACTAAAATGAGATATTTACTTATAACGTAGTGTAACACAATTTAAATTATATTAACGGTAGTAATAGCAAACAATCGGTCGATAATCGGTTCACTCAGTTGAAAGTTATGAGATACCTAACAAACATAAACAAGTACAATTTGAAAAATTTTAAACCAAGATCCTTTCTATTCAGTTATTGGAGTGTAACTCAAACACTACTGGACCGAATTCGATGAAATTTAAATGAGACCACACGGGAAGCACAAGTTTAAAAAAAGGATTTTGAGAATCGGTTCACCTAGGTCCTAGTCGAAAGTTATGAGGTAACTAACATAAAAAAATACAGTCGTAGTGAGTACCTCCTCCATTTTGGAAGTCGGTAGAAAAAAGCTTAGGTCGCTCTTTAAAGCCTTATTGCTTAAGCAAAGCAAAGCAATATATATGCTTATGCTATATATATAGTGAATTGAATATAAATTACAGATTATTTAAATATATATTATAAGGACATATACCTAAAAACAATACATTTAGTAATAAACAAACAAACTAGTCTGTGGGCCAACGAGCTATCGTTCTATGACTTTTTTATAGTTGATAGTCTTTGTCTACTATGACACTTGATGGTGAGTTTTGATGCGGTCGAAGGTAGAATCCACGGATCTAGGAAGGGAGTCTCCCTTCTAGGCTGTAGTTTTTTTGTTGCGTACATATTGCCAGGAGCAGGTTCTTATGAAATATAACCAAGAAAAGATGAGAGGTAATGGCGAGGCCGAAGACCAAGCCTACTACGCGAACGAAGTCGCGGGCTGTCGCTAAACTATATATACAAAAATGAACCCCTATTTCTTCTGGTCACGCTATAACTTGAGAACGGTATTACCAATTCCATTCATCTTTTTTTAAATGTTTTTAATATTTCGTAGAAGGCTCTAACCTACATAAAAAAATAAGAAAATACGAGAGGTTATGGCGAGGCCAAAGGCCGAGCCTACTACGCGAACGAAATCGCGGGCAGTCGCTAGTACTTTATATTATTTAGATTTCCCACCGTACTTAATAATTACTAAGTAATTTTTAGAATATGATTTGTAAAGCACTAATCCTGCTTAACGCGACCAAACTTTGCAATCACTCCCCATGCGACAGTGAAAATCAAATAGAGTTAAAATTCGATGCTCAGACGACGAGGTAAGCCTCGGTGGTCTGGTCTAGCGGTTATGGCGACTGACACGCCTGTCGGAAAACGCAGGTTCGAATCCCTTCCGAGGATGTGTATTTTTCTCTCTACAATTGCAAAATGATTAAGTATGTAATTTATGATCTGATATATAACGTAAGAATTCATGTATTTATGATCAAAATATTAGTAAAGTATCCATTAACTTACGATACAGGAACCTACCACCATCTGTATCATGCTCATGTGTTGTCTGCTCCTGAATCTACTCCTTAATTAACTTCTGCCACAGAATAAGTAATAGTATACTACTGCTAGGTGCGCTCCGCGGACAAAGACTTGAAAAGATCGTTTCTCGGAGATAAAAGGTAAACTATTTCCTATTTACTATTTTCTATACTAGGTAGGTACCTTATCTAGTGTAAAAATAACTCAGGTTCTATTGAAAAATATGGCGTAAAATCATAGCACTCCATCAAACAAAACAAACAGGCATACTTTCGCATTTATACCTACTGGCTGAAAAATATAACTTCCCATAGCTGCGCTCCGCGATTTCATCCGCTTCTTGATGGGCTGGATGTTGATGTTGTTGATGATAAATCAAAATATATAGCCTGTCTCAGGGATAATGCGTAGCATTCTAATGTTAAAATATGTTAATATCGGTCCAGTAATGTTGGAGTAACGAATAACGTAACAAAAATACCTTATATGTCCCTCTATAATATTATATATAGCAAGAAAAGATTTGTATAGTATTACTTTTCAAAGCACTAACGCCTGCTTAAGAGATCTCAAACATTGAAATTTATAGAGAGAAAAATTCACATCCTCGGACAGGATTCGAACCCGCATCTTCTGACTCTCCGTGTCAGACGCCATTGACCAACTAGGCCACCGAGAATCTGGTATGAGCATCGAATTTCGAAGAAAAGATTTGTTTTTATGAAAGCGAGATCATGAACATATGAGTATAAAAAGTGCAATTGCAAATGCTGATACGCCAAATTATGTTTTATGATAATACAGGATTATATATTGGCTTACGTACACTGCGATAACAATAATTTACCACCTAGTAGAGTTTTATGTATCCGCTAAATCCCGTATCAATATCAATAGGTACCTCGGTATACGTAAATAATATACAACTAAGTCACATGTACGAGTATACAGGGTTATTGGTAATTAGACCGGATCCTTTTAAGGGGTGGTAAGGAATGCCATTTGCAACAATATGACTGTACATTGTGATATCCGGAAATGAATCATTTCTGTGATATTCTTTTTTTTGGAAAATCCAGTTTTACTACTTTAAAATTCAATAAAAAAAAAAGTAATCATCCGATTTCAATTCTGTTCGCAGTTTTAGAGAAACCTTGTTACAGCTCTTAATAATAAACAATAATATCGTACTAATGTAGATCCATCCAAAAACTAGAGGCTTTTTCATAATTTTTATTTGATAATTTTTGTAAGATGCTTTACAAAAACCTTTATTTTCTCTACAAAAACGATAGTAAATTAAGTCTGCATTTTATTTAAAAAACATCTACAAGTCTTTAGCTATCCAACGAAGTAAAAAAATTAGCACTTTATTACACAGTTGCAGAAATAATGCGATTACAAAAGGCCGAGAAAGGAATGAGAATAGTCCATGAGAAGTAGCTATGGAAGAAATACTTTCTTAAGGTAACTTAATTTCTTTTAAAGAAATAAAAGAGTACATGTAATTAGTCTGTATTTATTATTTTTACAGTTCGTTCTCAAAATGTGAGCCAGAATTTTGAATGCAGAGACGCATACGTCTGCGTAAATTGCTTTTAACAACACTTGTATTTAAATTAATTTTCATTATTTTCTGCTGCATTTATTATGCGCTGTTTCAGTTCTTCGATGGTTGCCACAGGTCCAAGAGTATCGTCGTACACCAAGCTTTTCATGTGACCCCATACGTAATAGTCGACGGGAGTCAAGTCGGGACTTCTGGCCGGCCACGGAATGGGTCCTCCTCTGCCAATCCACTTATTGGGATACTGACGATTGAGCCACTCACGGACGCTAAACTAAAATGTGCGGGGCAACCATCATGTTGGTAAATCATGTTTCTGCGGGTTTCAAGGGGTACTTCACTGAGTAGCTCATAAAGTTCGTTTCTCAAAAAAAAATCATACGCTTCACCATTGAGGTTGTTGGGCAGAAAGAAAGGGCCGATCAATTCATTCTTAATAATGCCCATCCACACATTAACGGAAAACCTTCTTTGTGATCCTTGTAATCTTTTCTTGTTTGGGTTACCGTCATCTTTCGGGGCCCAATAATGAATATTATGATAATTTGATATTCCATCCTGATCAAATTTGGATTCGTCGGTCCATAAGATTTTAAAAAAAAAATTGGCATCTTCCATATCGGTGTTCAACATGAATCTGCAAAATTCGACTCTACGTGCAGGATCTTCGTCTTGGATAACTTGTACCGGAGTCAAATGATACGGGTAGAGTCTTGAGCGGTGCACTGTGTTCCATACTTTCCATTGCGACATGCCAAGACGTCGTGCAATGATGTTTGTTGAAGTCGTAGGATCTTGCTCAAACATGCGAATTATCTGTTCCTCTTCATCCGAATGATAAATACGAGATCGTCCAGCATCACTTTGTCGTCTTTGAACTTGACCAGTTTCTCGTAGTCGCCGGTACACTCCGTCAAATACACTCACATGGGGTAAACGGCGCTGTGGAAATCGAGACTGATACTCCGTTCGAGCATGTGTAGCGACGCCGTTGGCAAAACCATAGCAAAACAGTATGTCCGCATACTCTTCGTTTGTGAACTCTCGAAGCCGAGGTAGATGGCCGTGGGATTCCGCAGTCATGATCAGATCCTTTAGTACAAGCCAAGTCATCGGGTAAGCAATCAATCAAAAAGTCCAGTTCACTAGCCGAATCACAGAAAAAGAAGTTACACAAGTCCAATAACGTTATCAAGGTCGAAATTTAATCGTAATAAAGGGTTGCCAAAGAGCGTCTGAACAGTACGATGCGCTTGAGCAAACTGGGTTCTCATTGCTCGTTCAACAAACATAAGCGAGAGGGAGACGGCGCATTCAACATGGATACCGTTGTCTAAAACCCTTTCTCGGAATGTCTCTACCTGGGTACCTGAGTGTTATCGCATTATTTCTGCAATTGTGCAGTAAAGTGCTAATTTTTTTACCTCGTTGGATAGCTAAAGACTTGTAGATGTTTTTTAAATAAAATGCAGACTTAATTTACTATCGTTTTTGTAGAGAAAATAAAGGTTTTTGTAAAGCATCTTACAAAAATTATCAAATAAAAATTATGAAAAAGCCTCTAGTTTTTGGATGGATCTACATTAGTACGATATTATTGTTTATTATTAAGAGCTGTAACAAGGTTTCTCTAAAACTGCGAACAGAATTGAAATCGGTTGATTACTTTTTTTTTTATTGAATTTTAAAGTAGTAAAACTGGATTTTCCAAAAAAAAATTAAAAAAAGAATATCACAGAAATGATTCATTTCCGGATATCACAATGTACAGTCATATTGTTGCAAATGGCATTCCCTACCACCCCTTAAAAGGATCCGGTCTAATTACCAATAACCCTGTATATATTATCAATACCTGTTATGTAAGGATAAAGTAACATCACTATAAATACCTACTTAGCTTTATAAGGATAAATGGCTAATAAAGCAATGACGGTTTTCGAAACCGTCATTGTAATAATAGCCAGTGCAATATTATGTTACTATTAATTAAGTACTATTTTTAATAGGAATTAAATCAAACAATGCTCTGTTGCAGTAGTTTTTGGCTGTGAATTGCAATAGTTAAGAATATTTTTTTATTTGGTTATAGGTCTGCAAATCATCGTTCTATTTCTGTCTTTTGTTTGGAAGGTAATAATGACACAACTACCTATTAACCCTTTGCGTCCCAGAGACGTAAATATACGTCAGTTTCATTCATAAATCTTTTGTTTTAATTATCACGGTATAGGAAGGATTCAATACGTTTAAAGTTATTCTGATTTAGTGAATATCGTGCAAGGCGACCTTAATGTCTTAAAATTAAAAAGTGTAATTTTCTTAAAGACAAGCGTTATTACGTTTCCCTTTGTTTTTTATAATGCAAGTAAGTAAATATACAATTTTTTAAACTTGGCCATGTTATTTTATTATAGTTATTAAAACCTTTGAAAAATACAGCTGATAATATGTTTAAACGTGCATTCTATTACATAGGTACAATATTGTCGTAGTAAGTAACCGTTTTTGATTTGATTTACTCACACTAGAAGATGACTTTAAAGGATAGTATTGCAACTTTATGATGATAATCATTGTTTTTAAGTCCACATACTTAAAGCAGGTATTATGTTTTATGGTCGTCGTATGATAATTTCAGTATTATTATGATCATAAATCGCACATAATAAAGATTAAAGAAGTACATTCGTGGAATGTCCTTTATAAAAACGATGGAAGATAGATTATGTATGGATTTATAAAGCACCCCCGCAGATATGTTACATAAATTAACGAATTGTATTATCAGTCACTTACATAACTTAAAATAAATATATCGGCTGAGAGCCGACGTGAACATGATATGACCCGGTATTATACGTTTTGTTGTGTGAGCGTTCCATTGAGATTATTTATTTTGTTAGTTATTTGTTTGTATATCTATGTAATGAATTATGTACATTATAACAATGTAATAATAATGTAATGTATCATTTATATTAGGTAACAACACATCTTGTCATATAATAGAGTCGATAGGTATATTTAATCTAGGTCAGTTTATGAACTGCCTTCCGTAGTATAACCGCAGAATAATATTACCTACGTATAACAGCGAATTAAAACTTATAATAATGTCAATCTAGTATCCGCTCGTGACTTCGTTCACGTGGAATAAGGTTTTCTCTCGGAAATCACCCCTTGAATTGGGACATGAAATGAAATGAAATCGTTTATTCAGTATAGGCCTACGGGGGCACTTACAAATTTTATTGTCATATTACATTTATTATTTCTTATATTATAACAATTATGAATCATTCAAATGGTCCTTACAACTTACCCCTTTAGAGGTGTGCAATATTCATATTCATATCCACTTCGTTATCAACTTTACAACAATATAATATTATCTACTGGAGTCAATACTTAATAAAATGTCAATTATAAATTAAAATAGTTTGTCAAAATTACATTAGTAAAATAAATTAAATGTCATACAATTATTTGATCTTCAAATATTCATTAATACTATAAAGACATTTTTCCAGTAACCAAGAGTTTAACTTTTGTTTGAATTTATTTTTATATAATGTCTTTATATCTAAGGGTAATTGATTATAAATTTTAATAGCCATTATAAAGATGTTTTTTTTTTAAATATCTAAGTTATACATTGGCAAATAAAGTTTGTCTAAATTTCTATTTGTTCGTTTTACAATGTCCGATTGCTTGTCAAAGTATTCGGGGTGGTATTTTAAAAACATGCAAACTTCTTTAATGTACATGCAAGGTAATGGGAGAATTTTCAGAGTTTTGAAAATTGGTTGACAGCTATCGGTAGGCCAAGCTCCCCAAACTGCCCTTACGAATTTTTTCTGAACAACAAACGCCTTGCCAACATCTACAGAGTTGCCCCACAGGAGAAGTCCATATGACAATATTGATGATACGTAGCCATGATACGGACACAGGGCCGAGTGTCTCGATATGGTAAGTCGCAATTGCCTGATAGCGTACACAAAACGATCAAGTCTATTACAAACGTTCTCTACGTGGAATTTCCAATTGCAATTCTTGTCAACTGTTATGCCCAAGAATTTGCATGTATCCACTTCTACTATTCGAGCATTTTGGTAATAAATGTTTTGCACCTTGTCTTGTGATTGATAGCTCTTAAACTGAATTATGTTCGTTTTGCTTAAATTTATTTTTAATTTATTTTTGTTTATCCAAATCATTATGTCATTCAAAGTATTATTAATATCAATATTAAGTTGTTCGTTACTTTTAGATTTTATTATTATTGTAGTGTTATCTGCATATAAAATTCATTGATGGTTTGTTACTTTAGGAATGTCATTTATATAAGTTAATATATAACAAGTGTTAATTTATTTTTAGCTTCAGTGTGTTGAAACCATAATAATGGTATCAGTAGGGTAAGACACGCTACACTTTGACATAGTAATACACGAGTATATAGATCGTGGAGTGATCAGTCCCAAGCTGTTTTATCCTCCAAGTAATCCGAAATTTTGTAATAACCTTTTTGACAGAGTTTAATTTGAATGGTAATTTTAAACTTATTAATAGGCAGATCTCGGATAACATTGGGAAGTTTATTATAGAACCGAATACATTGTCCCATAAAAGAATGACTTATTCTGTGGAAACGCGTTACATGTACGGATAGCTTGTGTTTATTCCGCGTGTTGATGGAATGAGTATCACTCCCTTTTTCGAAACTGTTCATGTCATACATTAGATTTTCATAGATGAACTGAGAGACAACAGTTAGAATGTTTATATCTTTAAACGTCTGTCTTAGGGAAACTCTGGGAGCTAAACTGTAGATAGCTCGTATTGCCCTTTTTTGCAGTATGAAAATAGAATTAAGATCTGCAGAACATCCCCAAATCAGTATGCCATAAGTCATAACAATATAGAAATAACTAAAATAAACTATTCTAGCTGTGTCAACATCAGTTAATAGTCTAATTTTTTTAACTTCTCAAGCCGCCGAACTGCGTCTACTGGACAATTTTTTTATGTGGGGACCCCATTGCAATTTAGCGTCTATAGTAATTCCTAAAAAGACCGTTGACTCCACAAGGTCCAACCCAGTTCCATTCAGTTGTATATTGGTTTCTACTTGTCTCACATTTGGTGTCGAGAACTTTATACTATTAGTTTTCTTCTCACTGAGTAGATTACTTGTATTGAAGCAATTCACAACTTTAGCTATATTGTTAACTTCGTCCTAGTTTAATAACTGACTTTTAATTTTAAATAACAGTGAAGTGTCATCTGCAAACAATACAATCTCGTGATTCTTTCCCTACATAAAAAGGTACCTAAGTCATTAATATAGATTAAAAACAAGAACGGCCCTAGTATTAAACCTTGTGGAACGCCCATTGATATTAGAGAGCCAGGTGATTTTTTACCATTTATGTCAACCCTTGGAATTCTATCGTTTATACATGAAGTCAAAAGGTTAAGAGCCATGTTCCTAATGCCGTAGTGTTGTAATTTCCTGACAAGTATATCATGTCGGACGCCGTCAATTGCCTTAGACAAGTCACAAAAAACACCTTAGGCATCCTGAGAATTCTCCCAGGCACCAAACACATTTTTTATAAGTTCTTTACCTGCGTCTATAGTAGAACGTTTCCTTATAAACAAATGTAGCCTATGTGGTAATCCTGGTTACATACCATCTTCGCTCCAAAGTTCATCCGAATCTGTTCAGTAGTGGGTGATGGGGTAACAAACCTCTCAAAAAAACTAATGCATTTTTTTTAAAATTTGTGTGATTATTTGTAGTAACTGGGCATCGTAATTTCGTTACTGAAACTTATGGAATGGTTTACGGGTAAACCAATTACGAGAAAACAAAATATTTGGGACTTCAGTGTTTAAATACATTTACAGTATAAAAACTATCCCGAAATCTAGACAGGACGATAGGCAGACAAAAACTCAAAGAAAGCGTTTTCGAGAAAACAAAATGTTTGACTTTAATAAATACAGTTCACTAAACAGTACAAAAATCTATCCAGTCATTCATCAACCAAAAATGCAGATAGGAAGATAGACAGGCAAGAAATTTAAAAGTTTTTGGTAAGGATTATAAGACCTTCCCACCAATAAAAATATCTTATTTAGTATACAGAAACGGCTTTGGTTACAGTTTTATTATATGCATAGATGTATTGAAGATAATATAAATACGTTACTAATATCATGAATTTGTGTTGAAATATGTGTTTTAAATTTGACGTAAATATATTTTCCGAGATCCTTTTAGCACTCCACAACTTTTATATGATTATTAATGATATAGTTAGTAGCTTAATTTTTGATTTTTAATACCAATATGCAGTACTGTACGTTTAGTTTTATTCAAAGTTATTAACCAGTCTTTATCTGTCCGAATCAGCAAGCCTCATTCGAGGCAATTTTCATTCATAAATCTATTGTTATTTTTTATCCTGATGCGGACAGGTTAATGGGTCCATTGGTAGAAACTGTCAAGGCATTGTTGGATAACATTCTGGACTATGAGTGGGTTTCCCATAATATTTGTATCATCGGTACAAAGTGACAACTTGAGATGCATATTCGAATATCAGTCAAGAAAATTCCAAAAATTATGGGCCCGCGCACTGAACCTCTGAGTTCAGAAAACGATTCACCAACTCGAACTTTGTATATTCTGTTTGATATAAAGTCTTCTATCCATTTAAGGATTTTGATTATAATTCCAAAGTTGTCTAGCTTAGACACAAGCCTTCTTATTGGTACTCCGTCAAAAGCTTTCTCATAATCAAGGTTGGTAAATAACATTATAAAAATAAAGACGTGGTTTGAGTTAATCTGCTTCTACTAGGACTTCCTATTCATGCTCATTGACTTTTGTGTGAAGTGAATTGATATTAGTGTGAATTTAGTTCATATCAGTATAAGTCGTTATCATTGTGTGTACCACGCAGTACCATGGTCAGATTTTTTATTAGTAGGTATTTGGTAATATAATTCTGTACAAAACAATGCATATAATATTTATAGTAGTATCACGTTTTATTTCCATTCCAGCAGTCTCAAGTCACAGTCACGTATACAAGTCATTCATTAAGTCACTGTCCTTTCTAAGTCCGTCTAGTAATTCCGCGAATGCATTAGGTATAGATATACTAACACTTTCTAATGCGATTGACGAGGGAAGCACGAAATAGATTTTGTTCACTTTACCTACACGCATGCATCATTACGAACGCTTAACGGTTAATATTCCACAACAATTACAAGTCAAAACTCGAAGAACACTAATCTAAGAAAATTAAACAAAGTCGACGATAGCTATTGTTGGGCATTTTCCCCGCCATCATTGTCAGAGTTAACATGTACATAGTAATTATGTATTATAAAAACAAGTTAAGTTTTTCTCGATTTCTGTCATTTCTAGTAGGTACTCAAACCTCAGTCGGTCCAGTAGAGACTTTTGATCCTTATAAGAAACAGGATCGATTTACATCAAAAAAAGTTTTTTGTGTAAAATGACCATTTTCTTGCTGACTGTATTTTTTTTCTAAAATCTGTAGATGCAGTTCAGAATATCTTAAAAATGTATGGATAGTCTCCTTAAAACTTTTTCCTGTAACTATAACGACTAAGGTAAGTACCTGTCCTTACTGTCCCGTCTCAAACATTCAGCCGTATCATCGAGTTAGAATCCTAAGCTCGATGCCGTATATATATATATATCAGTTACAAACTTTGTTTTATGTTGTTTGATATTATACCTACTATGTATTTATTTTTTCAGTGATCTATAGAGAGAGATCAATATAGAGAACACGATTTAGAGAACATTTACACGCGCTTAAGGCTCGTGTTAACGATATTCTACACAATTACAGAATAACTAATAGATACAGCTAAGTGCTGTGCGTACCCACATTGTCATATACTAACTTTTAAAGTTTTTTTTTATATCTGTGGTTTTGGAAACTAATATATATTTTGATTTTCATGGAGTAACGGCCGTTTTTAATAACCTATCTATCGCCGCGTCGGTTTACCTTACTAGACATAGATATTTGACACTATTTGTATGGAAGTTTTGTCAAATTTCTATCGGTAGTAAGGAAAACTGTGGATAGATAGAATATTGAAAACGGCCGATAGTAGTATAAATATTTAGTTTCTGGGTGCGACTGGAGATTAGCATAGGTATATTCACTATTAATTTTACTGACAAAAATCCACCTAAATATTAGTAATGTTTGTGATAAACGATATCTATTTACCACCATTTACGAGTACGTACGTAAGCATAAAAATGCTTATCTATATCATTATATTACACTTCGCATCGCGCCATTTCTGATAAGAATATGCTCACATGGGATAGTAGATCGTTATACAAGGGAGGTAAGTGATCAATTACACTCGAGATTATTAGGCGTACTCGTATAAGCGATCGAAATTTTAGTCTAAAAATGTGATCCAGTTACAACAGAGTTAAATATTCAGTAATGAATAAAAAAACAGTAAGTAATACTTTCAATTGTATGACCCTTTTACCAGGCATAGGAATTGTATCGGATACGGATACATACGGATGGAAACCTATGGAAACCTATATATTTTTTAGAGTATAAAATAACAAAATACCTAATAGGTTGACATAAATTTTTAGTATATTGCATAAGGAAACGGTATTTCTTGATCTTCATTATTTTCAACACTCTCACTCCTAATAATTTCACTTTCACTATGTTTCTATGAAATAGATACTTTTTTATGAACAGTTTTGCATACGTAATACCTTAGAGCCCGCATGGCTGTAAGCATTACAATACGTACAGTACAAGCTATAAGCCCCCGGGGCTTACACGGTAATTTTATAATATTACCGTGCACCGGAACTCATCGGTGGCATACCAAATTACAATTATCAGTGCTAATTTACGTATTTTTACGTATTTACGTATTTTTAATATAAGTATGAATTATAATGAATGATTAGTGTATAAATATAAAAAAATGTACCAACAAAGGTATGTATAACCCGCGGCACGTAACTCTAGCGCTGAGCGAAATGTGGAAGGGATAGCTGCGCATGGGTACAGTCGCGCACATGTGACAGAGAGAGACAACTGTCCCTCGTCTTCGATGTGACAGAGAGAGACAAGAGTCCTTCGTCCCTCTAGCCACCCTGTGATACCCAATTTTTGACTTCTGCGCAATAACGGTCAGCGCTAGAGTTACGTGCCGCGGGTTATACCACGCGAGATAAGTTATCAGAACACGGATAAAGATATCTAAACTTTGAGTTCAAGTATAGTTATCAAACACCAAATACAAAAAAAAAAACATACTGAACAATATTTGGGTTCATTCACCTATGTATGTACACCACATATAAATTATAGGTAGTATAGATATTTATTGGTAGATAGGTTCCTAAACTGTGGCCTAAGCTAACCAGTTAATATAAGCCGAACTGAACCGAATGATGCTAGTTGTGGTGCTTTGGTGGGTAGGTAGGACTAGGTTAGGTACTAGGTAACTACTTATAACAGTAAGTTTTTCTTATAACCTAAGGTTCTCAATTGGTATGGTTTTATTGGCGATAAATTTAATAAGGTGTAGGTAGTATCAAGGTACATAGTACAGAATGTACCTACGCTTTTTATAATAATAACAATACCGTTTCTTTCACTGGCATTCTATATTATTTTATTTTACTGGCATAATTGCCAGTTAACTTATATTATAGTTTTAGCGCGAAAGAGTAACCAACATATTTATTTAATATCAAAACCGACTTTACTCACGTAATTAGCCGACGTTATTGACCTAAGTGAACTCACGAGAATTTTCAAACTAAAATAGTAACCAACATGTTGATGTTTTCTTCTAAAAACACACGCACTTAGTCGAATTTTTGGAGTAAGTGTGTGATTCACGTGTAACCTCCAATCAATTTTCAGATTGTGTTTGACACTAGTATACAGCGATTGATATTAAATACTCGATAAGAACATCCTAACTTACTTATACAGAGTGGATTTTTTTAGACGCGGCAGTAAAAGCAGTTTACCTTTACCGTTATATAATAGTTACAGGAAAACGTTCCTTAGAGAACGTAGCTTCATGACTTTTCCTATTCAATTCCTGAACTTTATTTACAGGTTTTGGAAAACAATTACCTAAGTACAGGTAAGTAGCGAAAATTTCAAAAATACTCCAATATTAGGGCAAGCGATCATATTATATTCTGTAATATATATAACTCCTGTAGTTTACTGTAACTTATCCCTATAGGTATAGGTTGAAAGTACTGTATCTTCTAGTGATGTGCCGGATATACGTATCCGTATCCGCGGATATCCGAGGGAGAAGAAAGATCCAGATCCGTATCCGTATCCGTTAGTTTTTGGCGGATCTTAAACCTTATTAATTTTCAATTCATATATGATTTTTTATTTAGGTAACAATGACAAACTGTTAAATTCCATTTAGATAACTTTTTATTTCTTAAAATCGTATTTTGCACATTTATATTGCAAACATAGTGAGTACCATGCCAATAGTAAATAACTCAAAAGTACTAAATCAACTATCTTTATAATGAGATCAATCTCAAATCTTTGTTATAGGCTTCTTGAAATGATGGTATAGTTAAACATTTATTATAGGATATAGTATTTTAATATATAATATATATAGTTTTTTAATTGAATATTAAAATATCTTCATAATGAGATATATTGAGTTTAAATATTAGGTTAACCTTAATAAAATAATGAAATATTTAAGTATTATATAAAGTTATAAGATCCCTTTTATAATGAGAAACAGTCCTGCCTGTCACGCAAAGCGTCAAGTGTTGTCAACTATTGTTTAATGGTCTCGCGCGCCGACAACGTTTGAGTAAGAACGTTAAGATCAGTTTCCGTATCCGTATTCGCGGATCTTGAGACCAAATAGCCGTATTTAGCTCCGTATCCGCGGATATACATTTTTAACGATCCGGCACATCACTAGTACTCGTATCTTCCAACTGAGGTTTGAGAAGGTACTTACCTAAGTACTAGAAATGTTAGAAATCGCCAAAAACTTTTCCCCTACGTTTTGTACCGAAAACTATTAATCAACCGTTGAGTTAAATGATACTACGTTAGTACCTACATTTAACTCAATGTAATCAATTGGAAATTTTCTTCGTTGCCAATCGATCCTATTTCTTACTGTGATCAAGAGTCTTTGAGGCTTACATTTTTTTATTTCTGTATCCGTGGTAGTGATGAACAGAAGAGTTATTTCGTAAACCATCGTTGTCTTGTACTTCACTTGTATTCTAGTGTTTGCGTGTTGTTGTGGCTGTTGTGCATAGTTAGGTCGATTAGTGTAGTTATCATTTTACGATCCATTATTACTTCGATACTTACAACTCTTTCATATACTTACAAACGCGTTTTACATTTATAATTAGACATAATTTGGTAATACTAATTCAATGTAAAAAATACCTATATTCCCATAGTAATCTTATATATAATTATATATATACGATTATATATAAATAAACCTCTATTTCTCCTGGTCACGCTATATCTTAAGAACGGCTTTACCGATTTCATTCATCTTTTTTAAATGTTATCTAATACTTTAGAATGTTCTTACTTAAAATAAAATTAGGAAAAGATAGGAAGTTATGGCGAGGCCTACTATGTGAACGAAGTCACGGGCAGGCGCTAGTAGTCTTACTCACTCTCAGCAGTGAGTAGGTACATGATGGGCTGATTATGTTACGAGGTGTCTACGTATTCAAAAAATGGAAATGAGGTTACTATTTCGTAACACAAATTAACACTCGGTAACATTGAGTTCCTTATCATTATTCCCAAAAGTTTAACCACAGAATACCAATACCATGTTTAACCTTATCAATAACTATTACCTTTAGTGGTAGGTAGTGTTATTTACCAAACCTATTTAGGTATACTGGTTTAACTAAGTATATGTAGTTATGTTACTAATTTGGACTTCAAAGAAACAGTGGTGTAGCGACTGTATCAGTTATTCTGTGACTCTACCTAGTTAATAAGATTATTAATACGATCTCTATTTCGATTAATAATATGCATCTCTCTATGTTGATAGTTTAACTCACCAAAACAATTAAATTAACACTATCACATAAGTTTTCTGTTAGAAATGTGTACAATATTACTTTCCGTCGCCGAAAACCACTATGTAGAGGAGTTAGAACATTATTCAAAACTGCACTTGGAAACGTTCGAGTAAAGTCTATATTGATGCGAAGTCCGACCCGAGTAAGGTCGTTTTAGAGGAAAATACACGACCGCGACGACGCGAGCGCTTCAGCCAACTGGCGAGTTGCCCTGTGGCGTGATATCTACGTTTCAAGTTTAAAGTTCAGGCCACTAATCACAAATTATAGTAAACTAAACACAAATATAAATATCGACGAGTTTTAATACGACACTTTGAGGCATGCGCCAGCGTCGGCGGCGCAAGTAACGGTCAATGAAATGGACGAGACGGTTGCGTAGGCGGAATAAGGTTGTAGAAAGTAGGGTTACGTACCGTGGCGAGTCTGGGTTCCTCCATGGCACGATGCTTCACTGTTTATTACGAGTTACAGTACGCAGTGCACGTGGAGTGGTCGATGACGCGCGGACGACTGAATGCTCGTCGTTTTACACGTTCTCACTATATTTCAGCGCTCTCAGATACCTAAACACTGGCGGCCGCGTCGTGTCTAATCGGAGGCGGTTGGCTTAATACTCGTTAGTATGGTATTTCATAAAATAAATACGCATAGCCGTATCTTATCGGCGAAAATTTGGTACCTTAGTACGTTGGTTCTTAGGATCCGTTTTATCTACACCTGTTGAGTATTATATCTACGTACATCAGTATTGGGTGGGATCATCGTCATCATCACCACCAGTCGGCTGTTTTAGAGATTGTATCGAATTTTGAAGAACACGCTACATGTAATTGGGTGAAGTGGATTCAAAATCTTTTATCACAGAAGTAGGTACTTAATATATAAAAAGAGGAGGCTAACGTGACTCAAATCCAAATTTAAATAAGTACATAATCATCCATTTAGTTTAGTCATCACGGCTTCAATCACACATATTTAAGATCGAAGGTCAATTTTTGGAGGATTCATTACAAAGTGTAAGTATACTTTAGGACTCAGCTCCCGCTCTTTACCCTGTTATGAAATAAATAATATGCCGAGAAGTGACAGCTATAAACAGTCTCGAGTCACTCAAATTGCTTTTTACCTTGGACCAAGTATATATGGTATTTTTATATAGGTAGGTACCTACATAATGAATCGTTCTTACAATATAAGACTTTTAAAACCTAATTGGTCCATACCAGCACAGATTCGTGATTCACTACATGATCCAGTCTTGGTCCCCTATATTTCAACGTGTTTATGAACATCAGTGCTTTTTAAAGTCACAATTAAAGTTTATTTATTTGCGGACGACTTATAATCATTTTGACATAATTCTTCTGCAAGATCTCATGGTGCTGCTGCAACGGTATTCATAATACAAATTTTCTCTATGAACGCTATGGACCTCACCTTAATGCATCCAAATGTTATTAGTTTCATTTCTCCAGGAAAAACAACTCTCTAAAACTAGCAAAAAACAATACATTAAGCAATGTTACCAAAACTGGTTTTTCAGCTGAAACCGAAACCGAACTTTCGGCCTTGCTCTCTGTTTCGGCCAAAACCGAAATTCAAACAGAAACTTATCGAAAACTAGCGACTGCCCGCGACTTCGTGCTACCATATTTTCTTTGTTTTTCTTTCATTAGAACCTTATCCTTACAAAAATTTACACAACTAAAAATGATTACCGAGACTGTTCCATCCGTTCTCAAGAAATAGCGTGACCACGAAAAATAAGGGTTAATTTATATACAGGATGTTTTTTTGAAAAGGGCGGCCATGGCCAAGTCCGGAACCACGAGAGTTAGAGAAAATTCGTGAAAGGAGACATGCCCTCGATTTATAAGAAAACAATAACTGCATACTTAGGTATTTTTTAATTTTTTACTTTTGACAAATCAACACGAATGATTTAAAAAAAATACTATATTATTATTATTGAACTAATGGATTCTGTTGCTGATAAAGATCAATCTTTGCAAAGAAACTGATTCTCCTGAAATGATTCCTTTCTCTTGAGATATTTATGTTAATTAAGCGGAATTATTATTTATTGTCAATTATTTCGATTGGCATCAAAAAAAGTGGTAAAAGAACAGCCTGTGTCTTCTGCATTTGAGTCAGTTCAATTCCTAGATGAAGCAAGTTATTTTTGAAAAATCTTTGTGCCTACAGGTCCTCCTACAACCCAAGGAAAACTCCTAGTAACCAAAGGAAATTAATAGCTACAATTTTCTTCGTGCAACATATCTAAAAAAATATCTTTAGAATCGCTTCACAATCGGTGTATTATTTATGTGAAAGTATAATCACGTACTAATCATTAGCAAAAAAAATTATGAAAAATGAAAAAAGATGATAGAACCAACCACGGTCCCTATTTTGGAAACCTGCAGTTAGATCGTTGTTGGTATTTTATGGTAATACTATTATGTTAGTACATTCAACACCATATATATACTTACCTACCAACATCAAACATTCATAAGAACTCTCGAGATGTCTGTCTGTTTAGGACTTGTCATAAATGCCTAGATACGATACCTATATATAGTGCGTTCGAATAGAACCCTTTTGATCGTTTTTTGACCTATGTATTTGACAGCATAATCATGCTATTTCAGGTCTTATGCTCAGTTGAGCCTTCGAATAGGGTGTAGGCAAAAGTGGCAAAAATAACGTTTTGAGCTTACGAACGCTTTAACAAAAGAGCCATTAATGACAACACCACCAATGCCCTAAAAGCTAAACGAACGCACCTATAATTAGGTATGGTTAGATAGATCTAGGTCTAGGCGGTTCGTGCAGCTGGAAGCCGGAATAGATGGAGAAAAATCGTACAGAGGCTAATGCCATGATGGGTCACGACCCCCAGCATTGGGGAATCGACGCAAGGAGGAGATCTAGGTCTAAGATGTTTATTTGATATTTATTTAAAAGCGTGGCATTTTCCTGACGCAACACTGTTCAACTGTGTTGGCTTAGAGCTGAGTCGGTATTATATTAATTTGAAGTAGATGGTATACGTAGATTCCCACCTAATAAAACAGAGACATATTTTACTTAGCATAAGTATGTGATCTGTGAGCCACATCATATACTCATATCACCACCCACCCTAAATCTAGGATGAGGACGTGCTCCCAAGAACAGCTGCGGGAGCACACTGTCAGCTCCGCCAGGCCAGGTATTATATTTGTCTATGCAGTCAGGTTCTTCGTGGCAGCTTTTCCAATCTTGACGGTGGTAGCTGTCAGGCTTGCATGCTATGGATTCATCAAGATGTTACCTTCGCTGAAACCCAACCCCGAGGTAGGGGTCGGTCCACTTCATAAACGATTTTATTGCCTAGTGTTTGCTCTCCTCCGTTTTATAATTTCCAAATTTCTAATGGACAGCATTAAACCAGAAAAGAACGATGATTATAGTGTTAATTCTATAGGTAAATCCAAAAACTAGATAGGTAGGTAGGTACTTACAGAATATATTAGATATTAAACAAACTCAATGAGCGTGTATTACAACCACAGATTTTATGTAGAACAACGACGTACCACATTCATATAGTTTATGAGCACCACAAAGTTCTTTTATATATAAGTAGGTACGGAAATTACTTACTTACTTCTTCTTCTTCTTCTTATGTGGCTTTTTAACGTGGGAAGACGTTACTCTGAATTACTTACTTAATCATTTGATGAGCACATTGCCATATAATTGTCTGTGCACATTGCCTACAACCTTAGATAATTTTATTCAGAACTGCTCTAAGAAAAATAATCTAATGAAACCTGTCAAAGACTGGCTGTCGTATAAATTATACACTCCTTGGAAGAAGATCCAATGAATAGAAAAAAGTTTACCCTAGCGCACCCAAAATACAAGGTAGGTACTAGGTGCCTACTTACCTTAATTTTAATACTTATATAAATAAAATATATAACATAATATATCCCACTAATATTATAAACGTGAAAGTTTAGATGGATGTATGGATATCTGGATGTTTGTTACTCAATCACGGCAGAACGGCTGAACGGACCTGGTTTAATCAAATTGACTAATAGAGGCGTTTTACTCCTTGAATATGAAGTATAAACATGGCAAATTTTATGCTATAAACTCCTTCCAAACTCTCAGAATTTTCAGCGATAACACTACATTTTTTTAGGTAATACTTAGCCAAGGTATAGTACAAAGTAATGTACGTAAAGTAAGTACTAATGTAATAAAATTGAAAAAAACCAGCAGTTTTTTTCAATTGTGTTAGTATATATTGAAAAATATAAAGAAAACGTAGCAAATTAACGCATTTTCGCATTACATCGTCCAATCTAACAAGCGATTTTCAACCTTACGTAGAGCATCGTAAATTATTTTTAAATTGGGGTTGGACCGCGTCTTAAAACGTGAAAATGTGTATGTATTAATGGATGTTTGTTACTCTTACACCCTCAAACGACTGGGCAAATTTTGAAAAAAATATTAGATACCTAGGTAGATGAGGCATTGAATTAACACATAGGTTACTTTTCATCATAATCATCATTCATCACGCGGGGGCAACCACGGAGCGCAGCTAGCTAGTATCATATATTTTGGATGGATAATTACAAATTAACCACATTTTTGATATAAGGGTAGGTACTTAGTCAAATAGGATGATCATGAACACCAATCTGGGTCACATAATTCGCCCTATTTACTTACATAGATCTATGTATGATGTGGTACGTAGGTAAGTACCCATATGTCTTTTTACATAGGATGATACGGGGAAACTACGGGCGCCTTATGAAATACGCATACTTAGGTACAATTATTATTGATGTAAAGAATTGCTCTAACACTGTTTTACGAAAATGCCCAAATTGGGTTATAGTTTAATGCTATTACGCCACGTACAACTTATAATCTTTAAACATTGCTTATTATTGATATTCTTGCTATAGTAGGTAAGTAGGTAGGTAGGGTAAGTTCCCGGTTTTGCGACCGCATCCTATATTCGACCGTTTATGTACATTTGATGAAAAAAACAAAGACAAAATTAAAATATTAGTCATGAACACATTTCTAGTATATATTTTATTGGCTACTCAGATGTCAAACCTACGCCCACGTACGCATTTTCCTACTACTTGCGCAATCATTTGAGTAAGAAAAAAATATCAGTCTGTGGCAAACATTGAAAGGGCCACAATGCGGCATTGGGTACAAAAAAAATAGTGTACCGTCGCTTTCACAGTACGTATTGCCTAACGGTCGAAATCTGGCGAACTTACCTAGGTAGTCAGGTTCTTGCGTGCGTACTTTTAATTTGTAAAGTTGTGGGATCAGAAAAAAAATCAAAACTACATCGCGATGCTATGATATGAGCGTACTCAAATTTAGCACGTACTAGTAACTTAATATGTAATTATGTAGGTGTATATATATATATATATTATTTATCTTTTCGCGTCCTGTAGCATAGCGTTATATTCTCTTTGCGTCTGGCGGGTGAAGGGAGCATTAGCATTGGTCAGCGCTATTACGTTCCGAATCGTAATCTTAGACCAAAATATACCAATATATTAATGGGTCAAACTAATATCTGTCCCATAAATTAATCAGACTATTTGATCTGTCCAACGTTAACGCATTAGATCGCATAAAAAGAGGCAAAGTGATATAGGTATTAATAATAAATTATAAACTAAAACTTACGTTTACATTGCACATTTTTATTACCTACTATTTTGACGTATACGATACTAAATACTTACTAAAAATTCCTTTATATTATTTCTATAACAATAAGAAAATTATGTCTTTCAGAGAAATCGGTATATAAAAATATTTTAATATATTATTGTAAAATATTATAAAGATGTATTGTTTTTTCTTGGCAAGCATGAAACGCAAGAACGGAACGTACGTCGGCCATGTTTTCCACAACAACATCACGTCACGTCGATGTAAACGTCAGTCAAAATTTATTACATTTTCCAAAAATCTACAAAATTAAACAGACTACGATTGTACTGTTTTGTTTTCCAAATAAATGTTAAAATGAATCGTAGTGAAGGCTTGGTGCAACGAAGAAACGTAATAAAAGACAGCACAACAGATGGAGTAAAGGAGAATCACGACAGCGATGATAAGAAAAGTGATAAAAGTTATGAGGACGGGGATTCCAAGGAAACCAGACTAACCCTCATGGAAGAAGTGTTACTCCTTGGGCTAAAGGATAAAGAGGTAATTTAGCAACACCAGACATTCGTGTAGTGTTGCGAAATTATGTTAAAACGATTGTGACTGGTGCATCTTGCGTTGTTGTTTCAGGGTTACACATCGTTTTGGAATGATTGTATATCCAGTGGCCTCAGAGGATGTATTCTAATCGAGCTGGGGCTGAGAGGCCGCGTAGAACTGGAACGAGCTGGCATGCGGAGAAAGGGACTACTTTCAAGAAAGGTTATTGTAAAATCAGGTAAATTGGTTCTGTAAGGAAACTAGTAAACATGATAGATAAGATGAAACTGATAACTATATTAATTAATAGATATCCCTGATAAGTAGGTATAATAAATTCATAAATTATGTAAATAGTTGTGTGACATTGTTTGACCAATTAGCATTAATTTGATTAACATTTGAAGAATTACAACTTATTTTATGATGAGGACACCGGTGGAATCACTGATGTGTAGTTACTTGGCAGCAAACTTAAGCTGTGTTCCCTGCTGCTGTTACCAAGTACTGGAGAAAGTGTTCCTCTAATATTGATCTCCAGATTTAAATAATACACTCATGTTTGCGTAGATACTTTGCTTTTACTTGGTATACAATTTTAACAAAATATTATCAGTACATATTGACACCAAACTTCCTCTGTCTCTATCAAAGTCCCTATCAGAATCTCTTCCATACAAACATCATTATCACATTTTAAATTTGATAGTGTCAAACAGAATAGTAAAACTAAAAGGATCTCTTTATGTACTGCTTAGAGTATGTATTACCTACAAGAAGATCGTAGAGGGTCGTAGCCATAATGATAAATTCTAGCTCTAGAAGCTAGAAAAAAGCTTTGACCAAAATATAATTACCACTCTATTGCATTATAATTTACAGATACACCAACAGGAGATGTTTTACTAGATGAGGCATTAAAACACATGAAAGATACAGATCCTCCGGAATCAGTACAAAGTTGGATAGAATATTTAAGCGGTTTGTACTTATTTATTGATAAAGATATTATTATCTGTATAAAATTTTATAAGGCAACCACATTTAAAATGCAGACCAAGTAAAAGCACTCACCATATGAAACATTGATCTTTCCAAGTGCCACTTTTGCTATGATCTTAATTGCATATATTGCAAATTATACTGCAATGTAAAAATGCATTTAATTTGTAGTATAAATAATTACAAATTAAATCGAGTACCATTTAATAATTAGAAGCTCTGTAAATTAATCAAATTAATAGTTCTTTAAATAAAACTATTGTAATCTATTACTTTCCCAAGCATTATTGTGTTTAAAATATACTATTTTCTCCTTTAATGGCTAAAAAAAAGATGCCTTTGTGCTAGAAAATCAGCGAACAAAACTCAATTTCGCTCATAAAATGCAGCAACTTTTTATATGCGAAGTAAATAGTCCACTCAAAGAACAGCAAGCCTTTCCCAAAAATTATTTTTCCATATTTTGCATGAAATAATAATATTGAACAATTCACAGCATATGATGGTAAAAATTATACAGCCAAAACAGGTTTAGAGAATCAAGGGCATTGCACTATGTGAGATACATACATTACCTCGATACTGTTGGGTGCCACAAGCTTATTTATTTCACCAATTAATTTTAAAAGAACATTGATCAATGCAGACCTGCTATACTGCTGGTAGTTGAGTTAAAAGTCCTGTCATAAACAGTTATCCCGACATTACTGGCGCTATAGGCTATCTCACTGCTAAATAAGTATAAGGTGCCACATTCAATGTAGCCTTTTAAATTTTTGTGCAAATAAATTAAGAATTTGAACTATGATGTGAGTGTGTTGCTAACAAGTAGAGAACTATCGTAATCTGTGGTTTTACATCTCATAATTTAGCTTGACCTTTACATTAACATGATGGTCAGGGCCATAGACTAGCAGCAAATTGCTGATGTGTCTATATCTATCTACACAGTATCGAAAGTTATTAATTTCACTTTGGATGTTCACTTATTAAAGTTAGTTTATTTGTTTGTATGTATACATACTTAATGGACATATAAACAAATATGAATGTTATTAAATCATCTTTTTTTTTCATTATACAGGAGAAACTTGGAATCCTATGAAACTAAAATACCAGCTGAAGAATGTCCGTGAAAGGCTGGCTAAAAATCTTGTAGAAAAGGGTGTACTCACCACGGAAAAGCAAAATTTCCTACTGTTTGACATGACCACACATCCATTAACAGATAATGTTGTCAAATGCAGATTAGTTAAGAAGGTAAGTGCTATTATTAGTAACTAGCTGAGCTCCGCGGAGTCACCCGTGTGGTGATGGATGATGATGATGAAGAAAAGTACCCTATTTCATTTCGGCTGATATAATCTATCTTCTTGCCAAATTTCATCGAGATCCATTCAGCAGTTTAAGTATGAAAGCGTAACAGACACACATACTTTCCCATTTATAATATTATATTAGGAGTATACTTAAACATTTATTTTACCAACTTGTTAAGAAAAGATTGCTGAGAAGAGCTTAACCATGCCAACTAAAGTAGAGGAGGAAAATACAGGTTGATCCCATTGCATTTTAATGACTCATTAAAAATACAGTAAAGTGCTTTAAAAATCATTATAATTAAAAGATTTATTCTTAATTGCTTTAATTTTCATATGTTAGATGTGCTGTTATAGCACTGCTCTAACAAGCTAAACTTTGAAGATACTGCAGCTTTAATACCCATGGCCCTCACGCTCAACCACAAACCTATCCTCCACACATCCCACATGTGCTATAAAAACAGGTAACATAAAAGTGGGATCTGCTTATTATTTGGATATAATTAGATTCTAATGTGTAACCAACTGCATATCATTGACCATCAAGTAAGATATACATTGTGGTCAAACGCTAGCCTCTGATATATCTCCCCTATCAATCTCTACTCTATCAATTATATTTTAAAAAAAAACCTTATATACATTATTGAAATATTAAAACCATTAGCAGCTCATTAAATAAAACATTTTCAGTGAAAGGAAACATGTTGTTTTGATACCATGTTGTTTTTACAATTGCATTACTTACACAACATCCATTCCAAAGTAAATGTTTATTTAATACACAATTAAGCACTAATTGACTTGTCCAATAACTTTGGATGTTTCAAAAACATAAACAACAGTAATTCCAAAATATTTTTTTATTGACCTATATTATGGACTAGCTGGCCTTCCAATAGCTTCTCCCGTTGGACCCACATGGTGCAGAGTACACTATGCATGGTTCATAATAGTAGCACTATGCTAAAAGATTTTAAGAGCAGTAGAATTGCAGATTTTGAGTTTGTCCGTGGGAGTACTGCCACCATACCTTTTTTTTTTTACTGTGAAGCACAAAAATTTGCAATAAGTACTGTGTTTTGGATTGAAGGCCGGCGAATTACACAATTAACAAGTTAATGTCTCAGGGTTATGGGCACAGTGCAGTTTGTCACTTGTGAGGAAATGCATCTGCTGTCGTCAGCAGAGGTTCACTTAACATCAGGTGGGCCAAGAGTCAGCAAGCACATTCATTTGGTTTTCGGTATCCATAATACTTACTACATATGAAATGAACTCAGAATGATTTTGTAAGGCTGTTGTTTAAGGTAGCAAACCCAAACTTATCTTTTCATTGCTGTCTGTGATTTACTAGATGGCAGGCCTCCTGTATAAGAGACCATTATGGTTGGCACCACTGCATGATCAGGCATTCTGCTGCCAATCCCTACAGACATTTCAAACATACATGTATATATATGTATATATATATATATATATATATATATATATATATATATATATATATAATGATATTATATGTGCTACTAGGTATTACAGGAGCCTTTTATTTAATACACATTCCACTTATAGCGAAGGGATGGCTGAAATTGGCCTGTAGTAGACAGGTTTACCACGACTGCCTTTCTTGAACCTTATATATATATATACTCAGCAACCAGCAATATGGTTTATGTTAAAACTGGTACTGGTTTATGGGCTTATAGCATATGCCAACCACATACCATAGAGAAGTATGGAGAAGTTGTTATGGTATGAAAGTCTTACTAAAGCTTTCTTTTTGTGGCTTTCCTGCTGGTTTAGGTGTCTGGATATTCTCTCTTTGAGAGATAGGTCGATCTGAGTAGCCATTCATGGCTGCGCGTCTGATACATTAACAATAGGAATAATACAAATTCAAAATGACAAGGTTTCAGAATGATGTGATTTCAGTATGTAGGTGCCATGGCTAATCACAGACATACCACCTTTACCATTGCCTGAGTTAGAGTTACCTAATAAATCAATAAATAAATATAATCGTATAATCGACTTAAGATGCGATAAATCTTGGAGTATCCATATCGTTAGTTATCAATTCTTTCAAGCCTTATGTGCTAGATCTTAGTTAGACCGCATTAACTCCAGGTGAAGTAGTGGTCAAACACATGTTTATTCAGATAATAAAATAAGAAAACATCATACTATAATTGTATATTACAAAGATGAACACACATTCAATCGCGTGTCATTTATATGAATGTGTTTGTATTCCAGGTGCAAGAAGGGGCCCTGCGACGCTCGATCACCGATGTCGCTCACGCAGACAAGCGGTCCCTGGCGTTGCTAATGTTGGCGCACTCTGCAGACGTGCTAGAGAACGCTTTCGCTCCTCTTTCTGACGAGGATTACGAGCTAGCTACACGCAGAGTCCGCTCGCTCCTAGACCTTGACTTCGAGGCCGAAGCCATGCGACCCGACGCCTGCGAAATCATGTGGGCGGTCTTCGCGGCATTCACTAAATAGCAGTTCCGTCTACCCTCACTGTGGCGACCGAAACGGTAATGAATTGGATATACCATATAAAAATTCCTATTCGAAGTTCAGAAACTCTCATTTGATGAATTAAAAATAGTTTACTAAATCTTATATTATATATAGCGAGTGAAACTAAACGACAAAATAAATGTGTTAAGTATATATAAATTATATGTATCGTGAAGCACTTTCTAGCGATGGAACTTGTACTAAATATCATGATAATCATTCCCATACTATGTTGATATATTCAGTATTATCATTGGGTTTTTTCGGTAAGTATTTCACATTTCATTTCTGGAATTCAAACAATTTTTTTATTATAGTTGCGTGTAATAAATAAATATTATATTAATTTGTGGTAAATCGTTATAGTATAATTTTTAATGTTAATCAATTTAGGTAAATATGATTAAATATAAATAATGGCACAAATGGCATATTTTTTATGTGTCTAAAGTGAGCAAGTTTTTTTTGTAAGCTTGTACAACATAACCATGTTGTAAATGATCTATATTGTTGGACATATTATGGTGCATCATACATTTTATTTATCGAGTAAATAATAAGATAATTAAATATTTTTTAATGAACTTTTATTTCATTTTTGCTTGTGCTTAGTGTTCCCGTTATATTATACGAATCAGTAATATTTTTAATGCGTTGGATCACAACAATATTTCAGTTATAAAATACTGTTATGGTAAAAATTAGACGATTTTAGTATTAAAGATTTTATTATTAACAGTTTGGGCCGCTCAATTCACACCATAGATAATCTGCAATGAAACTACTCGTTTTTTCTCTCAACACAAATCGATTTTATTTTCACTAGTTCCTAAACCACTTGGCGAAAGTCTTTCTGATGCTATTGTAGATACTGTTGAATATGTAATTCAATTCGTGTGTCTACACCACACCGTCTCTTGTACCGTGTGTGAACCGCTTAGTATTGTCTATGCAAACATGGATGTATAGAGTTTTATTTTTGTCTCTTGTCTCTCTTCTCTTGCTTTCCGCTCTCCATGGACGAACAAGTGCTAGATATAAATGAAATTTATATCCATTAAAACTTTCATCATCTCTAAAGCTGTTAATGTTAAAATAGTATTTAAATCATTAAATGTTTTCTTGGGTAAACAAAATAATAAATATTTTGTTCCAATCCTGAACTTTTATTCGTCGTATTTCTACGCCACGCCATTGCGTATATTCTATTGCCATCATACATCATCACCATACATATATAATTATATAGAAATTAGCTATCTGATGGACTCGCACTTGTGTTCCACTTTACACACACATAATGCACACGCGTGTGTCACGTGTTTTATCATTATTATACTTTTGTTATTTACTGACTATAAGTTCATTAATTGTTTCGTTATTTGCAGTGGGTGTTTCCTACTGGTTGTTTACACATATTCTATCTTACCATTATCCAATCTATGTGTAATCGTTCAATATGGTGAAAATTCATGATAAAGTATTCTCAATACTAAAGAGAAGGTTTAAATAGCAAGTCAGATTTATTGTTAATCTATTAATATTATAATCCTTGTTGGGAATCCAGGTTCATCATAGTTATCTCTCTCTCTGTGGTCGTTTCCTCATGACTGAGAATAGTGTTCATCGGTGGATGTGGATGGCGTACATCAAGCTCGTATAGTCTGCTTCCATCGGTGCCTATCCATCGCGTCTCTGACAACTGAGCCTGGTTATACCGCCATCAAAATGTCAGAACAATCGAATGTAGTGAAAGTGAAATGTATATGTGCGTATGAGAATTGCCTCCCCGCCCCGCGGACCTGAGTGCATACACCCCACTCGCGGTTCTTGGAGCATCAATGTAATTTGTGTGCAATTTTAGTTACATTGCTTGACTGAATCTATACATACTAATAACACTGTCACAGCGTTATGGAGTGTCAGTTATGATCACGCCACGTCACGATTCAAATCATGTCGTGGTTTCAAATCGCATGCGTTCTATGTCGAGTGTCCCTTTTATTGGCATGCATTTTTCTCAAATTTTCTTTCACTTCAAGCAATTAAGCTATTTAGCTTTAAAAACTCCATTAAAACATTCATATTACTTGAGCTGTAAATGGCTACGCTTGTTGATTTTATGTATACGTTAAATATTGAGTGGTTTTATCGATAGTTTGGCTTGAATGATTATAAATGAAGAGGTCGTTACTGCTTACAGAATTGCAAATCTTACCGATACACCGTGGAAGTAGAATAGACTTTTATTTTTGAAAAGGTAGACTTCACTTGTAAATTATTACCGACTTACTAATATACAATACAAAATATCTGTATCTGTAGATATATAAATCTTACCACCACGGTTACCACAGTGGCACTGGGCACACAAAATATGTCCATTATATATTATTTTATTTGAATTACAACAAACTAGAATCAACTTTTCAAGTGTGTGTAAGTAGTTATAAATATATAATATACGGAGCTAATAGCTAACGTGTACAGAAGGTTTTCATTACTTAAAGCGATATTTTTATATTTTTCTGTTACAGTAAATTAATAAAAACAACACTTGTCTCTTGTATCTGCGCCACGACGTATATAGTGTGGAAAGGCTAATAAAAAAGCTAATTTGTGATATTAATACTTAAAAAAAATCACCTGTATAAACAAATTAACCGAGACATTCAGTTAAAATTTTAGAAAAGCATGGTTTGTAAAAATGATTTGATTTGAAAGATATAAATCAACTAGCAGGGTTAAAATCTACCATTCTCCGTGATACGAATAATAAGCCACGGTACACAATATCCTGCTGTATATTTAATACCGTAGTTTTCAGATTTACCTGTGTATGTGTTTGTGATTCTTTCTGCCGGTTCTCACTGACCTCTGGATCCTTATTCCAGAAACGGATAGTTTTACTTAAGACTCTTTATTTTTTGACAGTTATCTGATACAAAACTGTCAAAAAGTACTAAACTAGTCGTAAGCAAAACCATCCATTTCTGGATATTGGAACCGAGCTCAAGTGGTCATGGCCCTCAAAGAAATAGTAATTATTAAGCCGGGATCACACAGCACGGAATATTTTGTTAACTTGGCTATTGTGAAACTAGTTTTATTTGCATGGAATACGATAAAACTCGATAGTACAAGCTTCTTTGATATTTCACAGGAAGTTGCAAAATTATCATATCGTGTACCATTTAATATGTTGTGCGACTAACATACATAAATCCCGTTGTACAAGCTTACATATTTCTAGTGGTAGTTGGTAGCTTTAGTGTCTTTGCCATGTAAATTGCTCTAAAATCTATTGCTTGTATGTATATTGTATATGTATGGTATAAGGTTGTACATCAGCATTATAAAAAAACTTGTGGACTGCGTTGTACATCATTTTATGTAATCCTTGCATATTTTGTTGTATAAAATCTTGGTGTCGTGAACTTGGTCAAAGATTCTTACGATTGATTTAATGATCACCTAACTACATATTTATAAATTTATGCAATTTACATCTTCTAGTTATTAAATCTGTATGACACGCTATCTCAACGGGCCTATTACGAAACATTTACATTCTTGTGACATACATCATATCGTTAACCTGAAACAATTAAATTCAGTACAAACAATAATGTATGTAGTACTAAAGCGGCACAAATATAGCTGGCGAATACATTTTCGCAAAAGTTTCGTGATATGGCCTCAGAAAGCCTAGCACAAATAATTTGTGTATGTAAGAGTAACGTAACCGCAACAAACAATTTAATTCCGCGACCGTAGCACGAATAATTTCCGAAAAAGTGTTCGGATCGACAATTGAATAGCTTCCCTAAAGTTTTGCATTTGTTTATGTTGATAAAAAGAATATTTTTTCAGCAAATGTTTCTTGATTTGGCCTCAGAAAACCTAGCACTAGTCTAGCGTATGTAAAGGTATAAACATAACCACGTCAAACAATTGAATTCCGCGACCGTAGCACGAATAATTTCCGTATAAAATGTATTTTCCGTAAACTATTCGTGCTATGACTACTACACTAGCTTTGTGACATCCTGTTATAGCCTTATACAAGCTTAACAGCATAAGTCCAAACAAGTGTGTATAAAAATTGGAAACTGCCTTAGGTCCTTAAATTATAGTGATCATCTATACGTGTTTTATATTCATACACATTCTTTGTTTGTTAGTGTCATAGAATTTTATTTGTAATGGCGAGTACATACGTTAACATTATGGAAAGAACAAAATTTGGCTGTGGCAAGTTGGCAGGGAAATTTGAATCTATGACTAAAGAAAACGGTTCTGTTGCTTTGCCAAATAATCTATAGGGCAAAGAAACGATATTTCACCATTCCTAAATTTTATCTTATGTAATGTATGCGTCATTTCATTATTTAATATTTATACTTTACGTCCTAAACTTAACATTTTTGTAAGTTAAAAAATGATATAAGAGGATAATTCTATAATATCTTGAAGTGTTTTGACGCCGTTTTAATATAATATACGGAAATCACTCGTGCATATAAGTTGATAGTTCCATTTGTATTTAAGTTGTATGTGCAAGTTGTAAGACACATTAATAATCCTGGTTGACATGATAGAAAATCTTTGTATCCGGCTTTTAAATAGTTCATAACTTAATTTGGCTGTGTCAGATAAGATACAGGATCCGTAAGACTAATAAACCAATAGCGTGACTTAATATTTCATTGAATCATCATCATAATGTCGTATCTGTGTTATATCTTTCGCACAATATCAGTGACTAATGTTTCGATTCGTATCTTAACCGAAGCCATTTCAATTGTATGCGGAAGCGGCGTAATTTTAAAAGAATATATTTAGGTCATTTGAAATATATGAAGGTATGGATGAATGAATACTGCTAATTGAATCGGGACGACCTCGGCAAACTTATTCTGGCCAACTTGGAGACGTTCCGTAGAATGGATAGTTCAAGAGAAATGTAAGCTAACGTGTATGTTTAAAAAAATGCTATGAAGTGATGACTGAATGACGGCAAAATATATAGGATTGGCACACTCCTCCGTAAAACAGGAATGATATAATTCATGGGATATAATGACTACTTGCACATAAATTATATACGTTTACGTTTTCATGAAATATACAAAATGACTGCAACTGTATCCTTTGCATCGCGACTAGGGCACCCTGCGCACGTATGTGATTACTGAATAAACTACTCTTTTATGAGTATTGTGTCGAGATTCCAGTAGTAATCTTACCCCTGTAAAAATATGTTCTTTCGTTTTGAGTCAAGTTGAAATCCAGCCCAATTTTGAGTGACTCTTGGATGGATCAAATGATATACTCACTTTACTTTATCTCGGCATTGTTCTCTATAAAGTTCTAGTTAGTATTGGCTACTTTCTTTAAATTTTTTGCCCAGTGTCCGGTATGAAGATAGTCAAGCTGGAACATATCCAATGATGAGCGTTCGCTAAACACAATGCCTAAACATCCTTGTCCTATTTGAATAATAGTCGACACTTTTGGAAAGACTTGGACTTTCTGGAGAGATAGAATAGTAAAAATTTGTATGTTCGACACGGATACGTGATGGTTATTAATCAATTTGTGATACACATTAACGCTCGCAGCAATACTTGTATTAACAACTAAAACAAAACTACAATTTCGACGTCTTAATTACGCACCAAAAATCAGCTGTTGGCTATTTTTCTCTCGTACTCGTTCATGCATAATGCATATTGATTTTATCACTAGTAGACTTTACGGAAGTATTTTATGCTATAGTATTTTATTAACATGGTTTTAATCAGTTTTTTTAGTAGCTGCTAGGCCCAGACAGACATAAGGTCAGTGCCCTTGGTAATAGAGGTTTTAAAGAATTTCGGTTATAATCAGTTTGTCTGGTTTTAATATTAGATTATATGACAGCAGACCGTAAGTGGTAGATTCGTGGCGGCTACGTGGGATAAGAGTTTGTATGTATATTTTAATCACTGCGCTTATATGGCGTGGAAACTTTTATACATCCACACAGATGCAATCCAGATTTTTTGATAATACTAAGAAACAATTGCTATTGATAGTATACTTTGCTTTACTGTTTGTGTACTAGAGCGATATTTAGACAACGAATTTTTAAAAGTACGAATCATTTCTATTATTTTATACATTATAATCCTAGCTCTGAAGAAACTCTTAAAAATATACATATAAATTCCTAACTCCGTCTTTCAGGAACTACTGGCCTTAGTGTGATTTCTGCAGACCTGTAGTGTCTGATATCTGTCCCTTTCATTGTGTATGGCAACGAAAGGAACATATGTTATCTTCACTCAATGAAACACACAACTGGATTACATATTTTATATATTATAATTATCAGTCAAATTTTAATATGAGCTGCAAATTATCTCGTCTGTTTATCATTCGAGTTATGTAATATTATGTATATTTAAATATTTATTTATTTTTATACACGCTAATAAATAGCAATAATTGTACCTATTATTATATAGTTATCGACTTATAGTTTTAAATTATAAGAGTATTAATTACTTGGGTTATAATAGAATATAATCAAAATGTTATGTAACTTACTGATAAAGTAGAACATCAATTGGATTAATTTTGTACATAATTGATTCTTATTGGTTTGTAAATATCCGGAACGCAAATTGTTTGAAATCAATAGAAGTAGCTATTGAAGGCGAGTAAAAGTGTAAATCATGATAAATCTATGTATCATACACGGTATACCTATTATTTAACTTACTCAAATATATTCATTAGTAATAATGTACATCATTTGTTATTATTTGGTTTATTATATATGGGACAATGTCCACACAAGGTCTTCGGGTCCCAAACTAGGCAGAGCCTGTACCATGGTAACCTGACGATTGATATACTAAACTTATTTACATATAATATATATCACACCCAGCCACAGGTAAATAGACATTTTCATGCATACAAATGTTTGAATTGTCCGGGAACCGATCCCGGGTCTAGCGGCTCAGAAGGCAAGGGTGCTACCAACTGCGCCAACCGAGCAGTCAAAAAAAGATTAAAGCTGGTTAAGGACCCCTTATTGTACGGTTACAACTTCTATATGGGTAACTACAATAGGCAATTGAGGACTGGTATATGGGTGAGGCACAACGAGCTATGGAGAGGGCTATGCTCGGGGTTTCTCTACGTGATCGATTCAGAAATGATGAGATCCGTAGACTAACTAAAGTCACCGACATAGCTCAGAAGATAAGCCAGTTGAAGTGGCAGTGGGCAGGCCATATAGAACGCAGAACAGATGGCCGATGGGGCCGAAAGGTTCTGGAGTGGAGACCACGGACCGGCAAGCGCAGCGTAAGTCGTCCACCGACGTACGTGGACATACGACCTGATAAAGGTAGCAGGACGACGTTGGATGTAGGCCGCTTCCAGCCCATCCTTTTGGAAATTTGTGGGTGTCCAATGTTCAGCAGTGGACGTCCTACGGCTGAGATGATGATGATGATGATTATATTGGGGACTGCTATTGGCAAATAAAGTCTCGACGGTACCTACATAGGCGACTGCTGTTGGTAATTGAGGACTGGTATATGGGTGAATGATATAGGCAATTGAGGACTGGTATATGGGTGAATGCTATAGGCAATTGATGACCGGTTATGGGTGAATGCTATAGGCAATTGAGGACTGATATGTGGGTGACTGCTATTGACAATTGAGAACTGGTATATAAGTGACTGCTATTGGCAACTGAGGGCTGGTATATGAACGACTGCTATTAGCAAATAAAGTCTCGTCGGTACTTACATATGCGACTGCTGTTGGTAATTGAGGACTGGTATATGGGTGAATGATATAGGCAATTTAGGACTTAGTATATGGATGACTGCTTTAGACAATTGAGGACTTGTATAGGTATTATTGACAGATATTGGCAATTAAGCGCTTTCGGTCGGACCACGTTGTTTGTATGGGCACAACATTTGTTAGGCTATGTCCATTGCCTTCAAATAGCCTGGAAAATTTAACACTGAGGCTGGTTATCCTTCAAACCAAACTGGGCTTGCTACACTGGATAGTACTTGGTTAGTTATAATGTACTAAACTTCCATGGAATACCTAAGCCTCTATACCCGTGCAGCCACTTTATATTTTAGAATTTTATTGTCAATACGAACGAGCTTCTAAGTTTCCACTGAAACTATTTAAATGTTTTAGGAACCGGTTATGTTAATGATGATATTTTGTACCTATAGTGTAAAGTGACGTGCTATTAGTTCACACACAGTTGCAATGTGATCCGGCGGTAGGTCACACTAATCACATTTCACACTTATAAATGTGAAAGTTGTGATGCATAGATGTTTGTTATTCAATCACGCAAAAACGGCTGAACGGATTTGGAGTGGAGATGGTTTATACCCGGCATACATACAGCTTACAGAGGCTACATTTTCTCCCGTTACTACGGGTAGTTCCTGAGGGATTCCACGTGGATGAAGTCGTGAGCAGAAACTAGTATTATAATTTGTTTATGTGCAAGTTTTGATGGATGTTTGTTATCGATCATGCAAAACCGGTAAAGCGGATTTGGATGAATTTTGTAGGTAGATGAGGTACTAGATTGACACAGGATATTTTTTTTATTATTTGGATCATCACCACGTTGTTGAAACCGCAGGACGCAGCTTGTTTGGTAATTTTCGCTAACCTTTTAAGGCACACTTGCGGTTTAGTGACAAACATGCTGAACTATCCTGTGCATCCACAACACGGCTAAAATCACAGTTAGACCGACACAGACTTGCAAGAGAAGCCATCTCAAAATGCAATGTAGATGAATGTTTAATTAATTAATTTATTTTATTTATTTATTTATTGATCTAATAACGTCAATTCAAAGACAATTATAATTAAATCACAATTATTAAAATTAATATTAATTAATTAACAAAAAAACAAAAGAACAATGAAACACATACTAAATAATTCACAAAGTCATAAAAACAATATAAATGTAAATACAAATTATTCGTTATTCATTTGAGATTGATGACCAGTCATGAAATTAAGTAAGGTTATCAACCTCAAATGAGTTGTCAGGGCTTCTTACATTTCATATTCATTTCATATTCCATTGGTCAGGTACATTTTCACAATATTTCCTAATATCTAAGATCATGTTTCTCCAATCGTCAAAAAATAAATCACAATCAGTACTGGTAGCAAGGAGCTCATTGAGAGGGCGGCGTGTGCACATAAGCGGCGACATCGAGCGCGCCACAGTGCTAGTTGTACTCACTGCAAACAAGTTGCGCGGACGACAACGCCTATTCGCTGTGGCCCACGGATTGTCAGGCGCGAAAAGCGTACAAACTAACGTAAGTAGCTGCATGGAATCAGTCGAGCCTCTAAGTATCTTACAGATTATTGTGAGCTGATCTATCAGTCTTCTCAACTCTAGTGAATTATACCCCAACTGGCCCAGCAAAAACTTAGTAGGGTACAGATATGGATAATAGCCGTACAATATTTTGTACAACGACCTTAGAAAAACCTTTTGTACCTTCTCGAGCATTCGGGCGTAGGTGACATGGTGCGGGTTCTAGACGCATGCGCTGGCCTCAAGCTTGCTCCTAACCAAAGTGTTATATAAGGTTACAATCACCTTGGGATTTTCGAAATCCTTTGAGTTTCTTAGAACAAAGCCAAGCCGACGATAAGCCTCTACAGCCAGCTCAGAAACATGGTCATGAAATGTCAAAGAACGGTCAAAAATAACTCCAAGGTCGTTGATCTGACTCACCCTGCATATAGGTAGATTATCTAAACGATAGACAAAATTGATAGGGAGTCTTTTTCTGTCAAAAGACATTACTTTGCATTTAGATATATTAAATTTCATTTTATTAGTCGCACTCCAGTCAAAAATATTATTTATGTCGTTTTGTAAGCTAAGGCAGTCAGTGAGGGAATTAACCTCCAGATAAAGTTTGAGGTCGGCAGCGTAAAGGAGACAGTTGGCAGTATTCAGTATATGAGGAAGGTCGTGTATTATAATCAAAGAGGAGAGGTCCCAAAACTGAACCTTGGCTGACTCCTGATCTGGTGCAATAAGGCTCAGAAACATATGAGCCGTACACTTGACATACTGCTGACGGTCCCTCATATAATTTGAGAAAAAATTAAGCAAGCGTGGGGAGAAACCGATGACAGATAACTAAGTTAATAATAAGAGGGTCATTTGAAAAGTTCTTAGCCTAACAAGGTTAAAGTCATTGGTTTTTTTTATACCCTCATTTTGTAGTTACATTATTTAGCAACAAGTATGCACAGTTTAGTTTATTCACAGTAACTCATTGTTCGTTTACACGTGATACCGTAAGTCAAGACAGAGCTATTTTTGAAAATGGATAGAATTGAACATCGTGCAGTGATAAAATACCTGAATTTGAAAGGTTCAACTCCAAAAGCTATACATGAAGACATGTCTGCTACTTTGGGTGAGTCCGCTTCTTCGTATGCGACTGTTAAAAACTGGGTGGCAGAATTTAAACGTCGTCGTGAGACCATTCAAGATGAGCCCCGTAGTGGCCGGCCTTCGACTGCTTCCACTGATCAAAATAAAGAAAAAATCTGTGATTAAATTTTATTTGATCGAAGATTGACTGTCGAGGAGATAGCTAAGACTGTAGGCATCTCATCTGCGATGCCTACACCTCATACCTGCGAACACATCATATAATTACTACTGAACTTGGATTATCTAACGTGTCTGCGCGGTGGGTACCGCGATACTTTCAGTGGAAAAAAAACGCAACCGACTCACCTTCTCGCGACTGTTTACGAAGCTGACCCAATAGAATTTGTTGAAAGATTTATAGCCATGGATGAAACCTGGGTTCACCACAATACACCCGAGACAAAAGAACAGTCGAAACAATGGAAAAGAGCAGGATCGCCCACCCCAAAGAAGGCAAAGGTGGTTTTATCGGCGGGCAAAGTCATGGCATCCGTTTTTTTGGGATGCAAAGGGTATAATTCTCGAGGATTATTTAAAAAAGGGTGAAACAATAAACTCTGATTACTATTGCAACCTGTTGCGTCGTTTGAGAGAAGAAATCACAGAAAAACGTCCAGGTTTATTGAGAAGAAGTCTTGTTTCATCAGGACAATGCGCGCGTTCACACCTCTGCAATCCATGGCAGAAATCCATCAATGTGGCTTCGAATTGTTACCTCATCCCCCATATTCACCGGATTTAGCACCGTCCGACCTTTATCTGTTCCCAAAGCTGAAAAAAATTTTAGGTGATAAACCTTTTTTTTACAAATGAAGAGGTCATAGCCGCCGTGGACGCAGTTAGACGAAGATTTTTTTAAAACGGGTATCGAAGCCTTACCGGGTCGATGGAAAAAGTGTTTTGAGCTCGGAGGAGAGTATGTTGAAAAATAAAAATAAACTCAAAATCTTGTGGTTTCATTAAGTATGTTAGGCTAAGAACTTTTCAAATGACCCTCGTATATCATTATCAATTTTGTCAAATGCTTTCTGAAAGTCAAGGTAGATAACATCAACCTGCCGCCCGCGGTCCAGAGCACTAGATATAAAGTCAACTAAACATAAAAGATTAGTGTTAACCGTGCGCGCAGGTCTAAATCCATGCTGTTCCCCGCCTATCAGCTGATTCACTCGCCTATATATCTCCCTATGGAGAATATATTCAAATACTTTTGTCGGAGCACATAAGATAGCAATAGGACGGTGTTCATCAACCAACGCTTTACCACCACCTTTAGGAATAGGGGTTACTCTGGACATTTTCCATTGATCAGGATATTTGCCTTGCAAAAGTGAGAGATTAAAAATGTGGTAAAGAGGAAGGTTTATGTGCTTTTTGCAGGACTTGAGAATGTAACCAGGAACACAATCAGGACCCGGAGAACTACGTGGTTTTAATTTCCTGAGGCCCCATTCAATATCCCTGGGTGTCAGCGTTGGTACATGGACACTCCCACCTTGCAAGCCGCGCCCACAACTAACAGTATAGTCAAGTTTAAAATTGTTTAAAAAGACACTTGAGAAATAGGTTGCAAATGCTTTGGCAGCTTCAACAACAACACATGAATTGCCTTGGTAGGTGACACAGGGTTCAAAACCGCCCTTTGAGCTAAGACTGCGTACATAGTTCCAGAACCGCCGCGGGCATACTTGAAGGTCAATTTCAACGCTAGACATATAAGCTTTATGGGCTTGACAAATGCGAGTTTTTAAAGAGGTACGCAGATCAGAAAATGCTCTGTAAGACTCAGGGGCTCGGCTCTGCAGCCAAACTCTGTGCAGTCTAGTTTTCAGCCGGACATCCCTAATGATTTCAGCATTAAACCAGACTGGGTACCTATTACTTTGCTTATTACACCGAATCTTTTTTAGGAACTGTCAAGTCAAACAATTGATTATAGAAAGCATCGGTTGCACTAGCAACGTCGTAAGACTCGAGCACCGGTGCCCATGAAATGTTCTCAATTAACGAGTGGAGATGTTCAAAGTCCGTTTTGTTGAAATTCCAATCCCGGGATTCTTTGATATTACTCGGTTGCAAATGGCAGGGCTTAGTACAAAGTAATCGAAGACTCATCGTGATCTCGAGCGCCGGGTGGTATCGCCGGTCAATGGGAACGAAACCCTCTCCTTCGCACACACATACCCGCTCCGCTAGCAACTCAGTGCACTCTCGTTCTAGCACTACGTCAAGAACGCTCCCATGAACATTAATTACGTCGTTATAATCAACAAATTGCAATATGTCAGAAAATAACAATAATATTTTTTGATGTTGTCATTGGCACTATTCATATTTAAATCTCCGAGAATGAGAATATTACCGTTTGAATAATTCTTTAAAAATTATTCAATATTACAAAATAAACTCATATAATCCGCGTCAGTAGATCTGGGTTTCATATATACGACACAAACAATGCACGAGATACCTCCATAAGTAATGCAGGCCCATAGGTCTTCACCGTGGTTCGGTTCCAGTTCCGGACGACGTGTTATTGTGAGACCGGCGGCCTTATTGTCTATCTTTACGGAGAATGGGAATGGGCTTCATTTTGACATTTGAATCTCATTTTGGCCGAAATCCTTCAACCCTATTGGCTGGAGCCATTAATGGGAATGAGAATGAAGTGACATTTCATTCTCATTCAAGTTAGATAATAAGGCGGCAGGCCTCGCGGCAAGCAGGACTCCTCCTCGGATGGTGGGGCGGTCGCGGCGCAACAGCGTTCAACCGTCCGGTACAATCTTAGAGTCGTAGACAGTCCCGTCCAGAAAAGTCTCAGTCGCGGCTATAAGAAGATGGAGATAAAAAAAATAGCGCTCGCTGCATTGTCCAAACTGTTCAACCAACGTTCGTAGGGATTCGTAATCTGCCACACAAGAGTACTTACCTAAGTCTATTGTATTTTTAACCTACTACGGCGAAACAAAAGCGAGGGTGACATTTTTGACCAGTATGTGTCATCTATTGCTTCATAACTTTTAAACTACTTATAGTCCCACCATCTTATCTGTTCAGATGATAGCGTATCATCGCTAGTGGAGAATTTTAATATTGATACGTAAGAAATTCACCAAGAAAAAAGAGAATAAAAACATAGGGTAGTCTTTCAAGCCAAGCAATTATAATGCTATTAATATTATAAACGCAAAACTTGGTAGGTACGAGTATGTATGGATGAATACTGTAGTTCCAATTTTGCCCACCTGAACAGATACGCTGGTGGCACTATATCATAATGTTCATAACGTCTTGTTTGCCCGCTAGTTATATGACGTTACATTAAATTGAATATGGTGCCCTCTCGGAGACACGATGTCAAGTACCTACATAAACATTTTTTCGCCCTACCCTGCTAATATCTTAAGTGGCATCATTGTACTTTCTTGTTTTTACTTGTTTCATACGTAATGTGATTTTTCAGTAGTCGGGTTCTAGTTTATGAACATTTTTTCCCTCTCGATTATTATCTGCAGAACATCTCCATTCCATTTTATATAAATTAATATTCGTTCTATAAATATTATCAGGCACAGGCAGATTTCAGTAGTTTATTTCGGTTACAATTTTTTACTTTCTCTGCTTTGATCCCGTCACCATCAAACACTTCCTCGGTGCTAGGTTAACCTATTGGATAGGAAAGAAAAGAAACATTTTATTATATTTTAATGTCATTTTATTAAAACTCTCACATTTCACACAGTGGATAGGTAAGTCTTATATCTCTTCATGTAACTACCATTAACAATTCAGTTCAAATACCATGCAATATACGTTACACTTTACATAGACTATACTGACAATAAGACGGTGTAGTTCTGAATAAATGCATTCATTTATATCTCTGCCTCTGTTTAATAGGTACTAAAGTTATTTTAAATTAGGTCTTAGACATAAATATAAAGTGGTAATAATTTTGAATTAAGTAATAATAGATTAGAAAAATTAGGCCGTTATCCTAGCCCTATGTCCACCGTCAGCGTTGTTCGTCTGATGAACCCGTTAAGAGGATTGCATAGCTAGTACTTTCCACACTAAAAGAAATAACTCTTTTCTACCTCTTAACATTGTCCGATTTCAGTGATTTTTTTTCATGGTAACATCACATTGTTTACTATGCCCGTACGTTTTGATTTTTTTCAGTTTTTTTAAGTTCTAAAAAGGAAATTTATAGTACTTTGAGATACTGAAAAAAACTAAACGTACGGGCATATTAAACAATGTGATGATTACATGAAAAAAATCACTGATATCGGACAATGTTAAGAGGTAGAAAAGAGTTATTTCTTTAAGCATGGAATGTACTAGCTATGCAATCCTCTTAAGGTATAGACAAACTGTTGCATTGATATCTGGTCATTTATTTCTAATTTGTTTCGTTAAAATATAGTGTGTGTTTGTGCTCAAGTGCTCAATCTTGTAAATCATACTTATTTTCTCCGCCTTAATTTAGGAAAAAGGGATAATTTTCACATGGACGAGATTGTTCGTTTTAATAGAAGTTATTTGTTTAGGTACCAGGAAAATGGATAATTATTACATATGGACGAGATTGCTCGTTTTATTAAAAGGATTTTATTCGTCCAGTAATAACACTCGCACAGTGTTCTTGAAATCTACGACACGGTGAGAGTCTTATACTGCACATACTTTGGGGCAGAATAATTATCCACAGCCTCCATAAGGCCTCTTAATACCTGGTAAGAGGCATCTTCAGCTTGTTATCACGGCACGGTGTTAATGTGGAGGTATGCCTAGTACACTGATCCGCTATTTAAAACCAAGTCTCGATATGTCTTTGTGGAATGTACTAGGTGGAAAGGAATTTATTTTTAGAGTTAGCCGAGCTGATGTTACAAGATGCAGCAGTCACCGCTTCCTCCGTCCTTTGTAGTTTACTGTTGCTTGTACTTTTGACAGAGGCGGGAAAAGTTATTGTGTTACGTGCAACAAACCTTCATAATGCAGGTAGGTAGGTACGTTACGAGTACTTAAGTTCCGCTTCCGGTGGGCATTTGGCATTATCAACATGCAAGTTGTAGATGATTTACTAACGAACGGATTTCAGAGCAGCTCTTATCGTGATAATAATGTCGCATGCACAATAATTTTGGTAAATATAAGTTTATGTTAGCTAATTATGTGATGGCCATTAAGAATCACCGTCCGCAACCAGCTAGAAAATAAAAATATATCTCCTGCAAAATTATTTTAAAACTGTTACCATAATAGATGAATTCATAATAAAATTCCAACTATACTAGGAGTCAATTGCCACAATAAGATACTTTATTCTGCTAAAAGAGATACTCACCGCTCTTTGCAGAATAAACACTATTCAATGTGATTAGATAACTACTTAGGTATATTTTAAGGTACTATACGTTGTATTTATGTATAACCAACGAGTTAATGCATAACAAGTATCTAACATTTTATCACGGTAGGTATGTTGTGTCAGCCAACCTGCACAGTGCATTATTTGGAGATATCGTAACTGTATACATTTAAGTTATAGACATGCAGATTGTATTTCCAAACGATAGTCATAAATGAAGCTTTAAATACACAGAGCGTCCCATGACTATGCGACATGAAGGGAAAGTACCTACCTTAAATATTGTAGATATGATATTTTCTTTTGAGATACTATGTTACTGGAATTATTATTTTTAGTCAATTCTTTCAATTGTCATAAAATACGGAGTGTCATTTTTTCACATATTTCATCACACACTCAGTAAATTCGTTTCCCAGACGAAGCAAGTAAAATTGAGACAATCTTTGGATGCAGTATTACTAACTTTTAAAAATGAAATAAAGTCTCCTTTCAGCTAATTATCATAGTTACGATATTTAAGGTAATTTCCATTCATGTCGCATAGTCTTGGGACGGCCTGCAACCTATTTTTTTACGACAGAATGCAAGTTGCGAAGTTATATAAAAATAAATAAGTGATTGTCTTGTTTCATAACTCTATCTTTCATTTGTTTGCATATGAGAACAATTTTAGAATGTCGATACGGTGTAATGTGCGTACACAACACATTATAATTATTACGGTGCAATATTCAACCTTGTATGATGATGTTAAGATGCGTAGTAAGTCACGAATTAAACAGCTACTCGTATTTGCGCATTGGCATTGCAAGTGCATTAGATCAGATTTAGATTGCTGGCTTTACATTATCTAAATACACGAGAGAGTCTATAATACTAAGGCACAAAGGTTTTGCAATGTGAATTTAATTAGGAAGTTCCACAGCATCGACAATCTAAAATAGTCGTTTGGAATAGAAACTTTTACTATAAGAACAAATACCTACACATTCTATCCACGATCTCACGCATACCTGCTTCTTAGTCTCACAGCCCAGGACTTAGTGTATCTTAATGTATAATACTTATAATTAAGCGTATTTTATATAAAACTAACTTATCCTATACATATATAATTATAATACGAATATGTACATTATACGTAATTTAAACTAAACCTGTATTAAATTTAATAATAAATAGTTTGAATTAAAACTAGCGTTGACTGTCTCATGCTCTGTAAAAGTTTCATGGCAGATCTAGGAAACTGGTCAGAAACGAGACAAGCCTAAATTTATCAGCTATTAAGGTCCGAACAGATTTCCACCTTTATGGACTTGTATACTTCATCGTATGTGCAACATATGTAGAAAACCAATCTACCTTTTTCATTGAGTAAGAAGGATAAACCTAAGTAGGAAGTTTATTTTTTATGTATTTTTCTGTGTAAATGTTTGCGAATGATTGTCTTATACGGTAAGAAGCGACAGCCATGATCTATTAAATTCGATTAATTATGTAGGTACATACAGCATTCGTAGACCTCTAGTTACTTAAATGTAAGATATAATAAATTTTAAAGAATTTTGAAATGATCTCAGAGCAACTCTAAATTTTGATCTGAGATAGGATGGTAACCTGCTTTCTACATCGTGGTCACTTACTTGCTAATGCTAATAGCGGAAAGTGAAAGTTGCCAGTAAGGTTAGAAACGTTTTGTGATGTTTTTCGTGCTGAGTAAAATCGACTAGGGTATGAAATGCATATCTAATTTTGACCCGCAAAATCGGTAAAATTCATTGACATTAAAGATACTAGACTTGACCTCTAACGAGAAATCTGACCAAGTCCGTAATTAAATATAGTTAAGGTATCATTTTGATGGTTAAACTATATGTTGGTTAGTGACGATGCGGCCGAAGATGGTAGCACCAAATATGTAAAATAGCAACTGGATAAGGTTTACCTATTAAGAATGAATTTGATAAAGGTGCATTGAGTCGAAACAATTGCCAGTTATTTCCAGACATTTCCTGCTCTACCCAAGTCGTGAATTAATGTACGCTTTTGGAATGTCTATACTTGTTTCACTTTGTTTAAATTTTAGAATCCATAGTAATTGAATAGAATACAAATGTTGCATTTTTGTTTTTAATCAAAAACCTACTGTACTTCAGTGAAGTAGCACCTGCATCTTACCCAAATCAATCAAATCTGCTACATGCTGTTTACAACCCGCGCCAATAAAGTTACAGTTTGTAAATTGTCAGTATCATGCTATGCAGCTAACTAGTGGGACACGATGGAACTAGGCTTCCACTAACCATATTGCTAGTGTAAAAGTCACTCTCATACTATCTCACTGACGAATAACGTTCATTAACTTGACATTCATTCTTTGTGGCTAGTAGGAGTGAGACAGACTGAAAATGGGCGCTCGCTAAATAGCTAAAGTGACAGTATGAACTCTCCAGTGGGCCTAGCACAATAACTGCGTAAGTGTAACATAACGCGTCGTTACCGTGAACCAAGCCCGAGATAAATGACAGTACAAACTATCATTTATCTAGGGTAGCTATCACACAGATAACTCATACATTTGTACGCCGAAGCGTGACGCGTTGACACGTATGATACAAATACTTTTGCGCAGATTGTTTAGGCCGTAGCACAAATAAACAAATTGAATTATCTGTATCATAGTTGTCATAGATAAATGACAGTTTTTACTGTTTACCGTGAACGACACCTTACGTTACACTTACGCAGTTATTCGTGCTAGGCCCACTGATGTATCTTGACAAAATCCTTCAATTTCGTGATAATGTAGTTAGTCGAAGTGAGACAGCATGTAAATGGGCGTCTACTAACTAGTACAAGTGGAAAAGCATAAGTGTGAACATCACTCGTTACCTCATGCTATTCCCTCTCTAAATAGTTTTTGTGCGGGATTGTGATGAACCTCTTTGTCTATCTATTAGCAGGATCGTCTTGAATTTGGCCAGCAAGTGGCTGCAGTATGAGAGTTAAAGTAAGGGAAGAAACAGTAGAAGACATTTTTACATTCACGGTAATACTGCGCGGCTGGGCTTGAGATCTGTGGGGCAGCGTCGGGTATCGCGTGACGTCACCAAGCCTCTGTGTACCGAATATCGTACTCCTGCAAATGTGGCAGCCTCTGACGTAACAGTTTGAACGCCTCTGCCGACAGCTTTGTGCTATTTAGGTTCAACCGCCTAAGATTTGATAGACCTGAAAATTAAAACTTATGTAAATATTCGAGACTTTTAATTCTAAAGAGCCGGTACAGGAAATGCTACTCGACTAAAATAGTTAACATGATAATTTTAATTTATTTATAAAATATTATATATTGTATAATTTCACGTCAGTAAAAATAAATTGAGAGAGAATGTGACCAAACTTTAATGAAATAGATGCATTAAGTTTTTTGGACAGATCCTGGCTTTTAGTGGCTAATAATAGACATACCTAGACATTTCTATGACTATACAAAATAAATAGCATAAGCAGCTCTTTACCTTCCTACTGCTAGAACACAGGGGCCTCCAAGTTATAAAAAGTGAAAAGTGTAAGTTACCACGAGGGCTACAGCTTAGTGAACATGTACCTAGTATACGGTTACACGACTTAACCTCATTCATCACTTACGAACAACTAGGAGAGCTTTATAATAAATGAATACACAAATTCATATTTTAAAAATCACAAATTATTAACCTACAGTAACCGAACAATTAGCGCTCACGGATCCTTTTTCAAATATTTTTCCTTATATTTTACGAGTGATTATTTAATTTTTAAATTAAAACTATCCATAAGATAAATTTTATTAAGTACATACGTAATTCAAAAATTAATTACCAGAAAGAGCCTCAATCCCTTTATCAGAGACGGGAGTTTCGCACAAGTTGAGGACCTGAAGCCGCGGCAGATGTTCAGCAATCAGCTGGACTCCGCTGTCGCCAAACTTCGTGGCCCACAGGTTTAGGTAACGGAGGGAAGGTAACTGTAACAAGGTAATGTTTGAAATAATTCATGTAACAATGTCCAGGGCTTTGGTTAAATAACAGTTGCACAGGGGTGAATTTGGGGACCTTTTTTGTATTAGCACGAATTGCTATCGGTAATATAAGTCAGGATCTAATTAACATTATTCTTTATAAGACTTAGCGTCCTTGTAAAAAGTGAAAGCAAAGGTATTCGTATTTGTACTATAATCACACCAAGATTGATAATTGTACCTATAGATATTTATACCAAAAAAATGCTTACACATCGAGGGTTCCGTACAAACTTGAAGATAATATAGATATTGATTGAATAGCCCAAGAGCCCACGACGGCCAGACCTTCGTTATTTTATAAAAGCTGAAAGTTTCTCTGTGCATGTCCCCTATACAGGTAAGAACGCCCAGCGACTGTAGAGTTGTGGTTCTTTGGGCAGATAACAGGTAGTAAATGTGTATAAAATAGTACCTTAAATTCGATGGGCTCTCGCTCTAGAAGCACAATCTTAACTTTTTTGTAGTTGAAAAGTCTTCTGATATATGTCACGGTTAATTTGCGACTGTAAATGGTAGTTTGTATTTTGCTATTTTATTAGTGATTTTAGGATTTATCCTTACCGCAAGTAAGTTTTAGAGTAAGTATTTGGTATCTTGTCAAATTTCAAGATTCTAAGCTAACGGGAAGTATTCTTGATTTATTTGCGAGTGCAATAGTATGCCGCAAAATTGGCTGTACTTTTTATTGCATGACTTAGAAACTTCATTTTTACAGCTCCAAGGGCCATTGTAGTTGGAAATTTTACACTATATATAGATAATTAGAATATATAAACAGATCGTTAGTAACAGTAGTCACCATTGAAATACAAAAAAGTGAACACTTACTTTTATAAGATGGTGAGCACATTCACTAGTGACGTTGGTGAAAGCCAAGGAAAGGCACTCCAAGTTGCCGAGAGCCCCGGCTTCTGCCAAGAGCGCGGCGACGTCGCCGTCCGTCGCGCGTACTGGCAGCGCTAAACGTTTCGGACCACCTTCCGCTTGCTGTCGGAACAAAGTGATAAATGTACTTTGTATACACGCAGAAGCTTGCATACAATTGGGATCTAGCTACTGCGTCCCAGGAAGTAACTACTATAATATCCGAGTCATGAGTAACCAAAGTTTTTCTAATTAGTACTCAAGTAGGTACAGCCTTGAAAAACTAGGCCAATGACGACAATTACCTCGAGAACGTAAACAAGAGGCCTATGCAGGACCTGGGCTGGGCTGCACGGGGATAGAGGTTAATGAATAGGTGATTGCAGAGCGCATTGACCCCAACGAACTCCAATAATAGGCATGTCTAATAAGGATGTCCAAAAAATTCGGATAACATTTTTTACTACGTTTGAAAAAATTATAAGATATGTATTTAAACTTTTATACTTAGCATGTGAATCCCGACTAGGTGCAATAAAGGTATGCACACCTTTATTACTACACCTTTTTATTGCACGTTGTATTTTGATAAAATGTGTGTCGAACCTGAGATCTCTCGCTTCAGAGGCATAGTCTCTAGCAACTAGGCTAACATGACTGTTTTATGCAAACCAGTGAGACCGGCATATAGTGCGCCTAGTAAGCACTACGTTTGCCCATGCCAGTTCCAGCGCTACCCAGAACATAGAACTGTAATTTTGCATGGAATTGTAGGTACTTTCACCCTGAGACGTTCCTTTAGTGAGTCTCTTCCCATTTCACATGCTAGGTACAATTCTATCATAGATGATTGCGTACTATTGCTACACGGCAGATTGTCTGGCTCTGCGGTGATACTATCCAAGACGGCCTCATGTAAAAGAGGACTAGTAAATCGGGTTTCCTTCCCTCATACGATTCGTATCTCAACAGCGGAGATACAACAGATGGATGGAGATTAAGATACCCATCTTAATCTCCGTCCACCATGGAGAAAACAGCTGTCACATTTGTAGGTACCTAGGTATTTATGTTGTTGATGAATAAATGAATACCTTTGGCCGAATTCCAGGAGTACGCTCAGTTTTGAATCTAGACTTGAGAATAGAAAGGCTATGATGTATCTCATTTGCTAATAAAAGTTGATAGAAATCTAAAAAAATGGCGGCCTCATGTCACTTTTGTCAGCTCCAGTCGGCAACTTTCTAACATTTCTGCTCACTGTAGTCGTCAAAACTGACGTACAGACGCATTTTTCAAGATTTCAATCAACATTTATTAGCAACTGAGATACATAAGAGCCCTGCAGATCTGAGGAAATTTTGTATTGCATTTAAGTTCTGTCAAATGTTCACTTAAGTCGAGATTCAAAAGAGGGTGTTTCTTTCGTGCCGGCTCTAGATCGTTAGTTTTCAGTATTTTGTAGTAGGTAAATTAGTTACAATGAACTGAGGTTGTGCTTACCAATCTCTCCAGAGTCTTTTGCCGTTCACATAGATCCCTGTAGCACTTCTGTCCAAGCTCGGTGCTCTCCAAGGCAGAGATGATTTCCAACTGGGTTTGCTCTCCGCCTGTGATCTCCCACTCCAGCATAAGACAGAGAGCTTCCACTGCAGCCGGCTGGAAACAATACATTATATTTAGCAGTGAATTAGCAAACTATTAGATAATATATTATGAATGTAGTACTACGAGTACTACTAGCTACTATGTACCTAGTACTATGTAGTATGTACTAGCACTCCGCGGTTTCACCCGCGCCGTGATGGATGATGATGCTAAAGATGACTCAAAATCTATATAAGTAACCTATGTTTCCTCAGGTATAATGTAGCATTTTAATGGTGAAAGATTTTTTGAAATAGGTCCAGTAGTTTCGGAGCCTATTCAATTGAAACAAACAAACAAATCTTTCCTCTTTATAATATTAGCACAGCTAAGGTTCACATAGACTGTGATATTAGTGTAGACTTATACCTTTACGAAAATTGAATTAAATTATGTTACAGTGGTCTGCATTCCAAACGTAGGAATTGCAATGATAAATCTAAAAGACTTCCTATCGGAATAAATTCTTTCGTTCTGTACCTACTTCCGTACACTACACAATATATTTATGTATTAGTCCGAGCGAGCACGTTCTTGGCCACTTTATACTGGTTTATGGCTTACGGCGGTACGAGTTTTAATTGCCAGACATACTGCACGGTAAATTAAACCGCGGCCGACAGTTTTAAAACCTAGAAAACACTTAAATGTAGCTTCTGTAAATAACTTTATAGCGTTATATTTACAGACACCGCACAAAACATACACTAAACATTTTATCTTATTTCGAAGACCTTGGATGTTTTTGAAAGCATTTGACTCTATAACGATCTAAAATGCCCTTCGAGTGCACAAAACATTACCACATATACGTAGTAGTTTTAATATATATATGTGTGTTTATTGAATTAACTTGGTTGACGTCGTTTTTATCATTTTGATGTAAGTACTAAAATACTTTAATAAAATTAAAAAGATTTTATGTTATGAAATGTTTTTTACTTTGTTTGTTTTATACGAGTAATAGTGCGCTTACATTACTGAATTAACTTGGTTGACGTTATCATTAATATGTATGTAGAAATACCTTTAATAAAATTAAAAGCATAGTTTTTACAAAGACATTGAAAGAGGTTTTTTTTACTTTTTGGCCCTTTTGCTCATGTCAAAATACTTAGACGTCTTTCTACATTCTTATGAGGTATAGAAGCCAATACAGCCCGCAATAGCCGTAGTTAGTGTTTCTTAGAACAACAGCTGTTAGGGCATGTCAAAAGCTTCGGGTGGCCTGATACGAGTAGTTCCGACACTAGGGAAGCTAGATCCGCATGATAGATGATACCTTGTACTCTTCTCCTTGAAAGGTGGGCCCTAATCGCAGCAGTGGAAACGTAATGAATTTATTATATGCTTATGCTTGTACTTGGTGAGTAAACGTTTAAGAAAACAATGTGTACTTACGTTTTCCGTTATAGCGACTAGAACGAAGTCAGGCAGCTGTTTGCTAACACTTTGCAGAAAGCTTTTCCGTTTACAGCAACATTTAAGGAGACTATCGAGCTGCGAAAAGAAAAAAAAATATGTTTAGGTTTGCATTGTCTTAAAATAAACAATCGGTGACCGAACAACGATAACCTTTAGGTGATTATCTCGTATCTGCCCGTCCATAGTTCAAACTACGCGGGTAACTGACTGCATTGACGTCAATTGGAAAGTCCCGTATACTAGTTAGTACCAGAATTTCCTGTGGTTTGAGCTTTGACTCATCGAGACCCATTATGCGGCAGTTTTCAATTGTTTGTCCGGTTGACCGAAACAATGCGATATTTTGGATGTTTGCAGAATTTTATTGTATGTTATCACACGCCCCGCACTCTATAGAATGAAAGTGATTTGATATCGATTTGTATTTATAAATAATGCTGAGGCAATCATTTGCAGGCATCCATTTGCTATGACTATTCATGCACGTGACGCGGCGATGTACGGTAGTTTCAAGAAATCATTAAATATTATAAATATTCAAATAATTGTATTGAATTGACAACCGTTCCTTGAAAATATCGTCACTTGCTGCGTTACGACTTTGAATAGTCTTAGCGCATAAGGCCCCAGTTATCGAGTAGGTACATACATACGCAAAGATATGATCGAGCAATGTAACTCAAACTGACTTTCTGTCTGAATTTACATTGACTCTCGGGTTACGGCGGAATAGAGTGCGGGCAGATTTTGTATCAAAACTATTTATACTTTCAGGACATTACAAAAGTAACCGTAAGTCGCAATCTTATTGAACTTTGCAATGAGATTGCGATCAATAAACAAATAATGATCGCGCCAAAAGACGCGACGTCACCTCAAGGAATGCCCCCCGCCCGCGCGTCCCGCCGCCGCTGTCCTGCAGCTGTCAAACTACGAGCAGGCGGCTGAACTGTGCAGCGGCAACAGTCACGAATTTAGAGTCGCCGACGTATACCGCTCCGCCTTCGCGCCGCGGCCGCAACAATTCCTCCGCGCTTACGCATCAGCACAAACCTTCGCGTTACGCTTCAGCCCGAGTCACCTACCTAACTTCGCCGCGAGTGACCGCTAAATCAGCTCCGCGTTTACTCGAGTGCGCGATTAACTCCGCTCCACAAACACTATACCTACAAGTGACCAACAAACCATTCAGCACGCAGTACAAGGCAGGACGCCTACCCAGAGGACTCTCAAGGTCATCAGCCCCCATCAGCTCCAGAGTCACCCGACATCCCGTAAGTACCCCACATTCTTACCTAAACCCACATATCCCCCTTTAAATATTCCCTAACTATCGTATGGTTGCAGAACCTGCTCAACCAAACAATTTGTGCGCTGGTATGGTAAGCGTCACCGCTGCCTATTGTTGCCAACTGTCATAACAGTGTCAGTGCCACCCAGATCTTTAAGCAAAACTCATAAAAGGCACTGAAGTGTGCTCGCGACACATATGCAACGCTATATGACATCTAGACTCTTGAATTTGTATGAAAACAGTTGATTCAGAAACACACTTATGATACGCAAAGTTGCGTGTGATAAGCATGTTTCTTATTCGTGGATTCAGCTTGTCTCTACTTTAAACCAACATAATACCAAGAGAGTGCAGCCGGTGTCTTTATATCACAAGATATATCAACTGCAATATTTACTTACCATAGTTCCCCAAAGTTCACAGAGCTGTTTGTGTGGCAGCGCCAACATCGGGTCGGAAGGTGCCGCGGCTCGCAGCCAGGACGGCGGGTAGAGTCGCGCGGTCCGAGCTGCAGCCACGCACGCGTGCGCCGCACACCGCGTGTCGCGCGACAACGCGACCAGGACGCGCGATAGCCGCTCCGAAACGCGCGGGCACGATAGCGCGCCCACACACAGTGGGACCGGCTGCATTACTGCGCCTACTGTTACTAACCAGTCTTCGTATTCGCACCTGGAAACGTGTTCAATGGTTATACTTTATGGCATTATCATATTATTAGCTCAAAGAGGGTGCCCTTGCTGCTATGCAATAAGTAAAGGATTTAGAATTAAGAATATCGCCAATTAACATTATTTTTTTTATATATTGCCTCATGAAACTATGAAAAACGTACAAACTCTAACATTTTATTTTATTAGGTATGTATATATAGTTTATATTACACTTAATGCACAATGTAAATATTGCCAAATTAGGAATGTGAAAATATATATAGTTCTTAAGAGTGTATATATTTCATTGAAATATAAATATCGTTCAATCAGTTAACATTACTTCAAACATAAAGTAGAGCATTTAAATAGGTGATTAATTTAATAGTTTAATAGTAATTAAGAAAAATGAATCACAACTGTTTATCTTATATTTACTGCTGGAGTGGTGAAAAGTGTAAGGCGTGTCATACGAGAGTTGTGTCTTGTGGTTTTGAATACATCACTACTTATGCTCGGTGGAAATATCTACTATTAAACCGTTTCCAGATTTATTTGTCGGTCTAACTAGTATGTATTAAGATTTTGTGCCAAACAATTACAGGTACATTCAAAAGAAAATTTTTAGAGTGATCTTTGAAGTATTTTATACTACATTTTGATTATTAAACTGCCAAAGGATTTCAACGCGTGTCAGACCTCTGCTCAATTTGTTCCATACTAAATTACATTGAATTTTGTTTATTGTTACTTGTGCGCATTTTCCGCAGTCTAGGTGTGGAAAGTATAATTTCAAATGTATGGCACCAAGCTGGTACTTCTTCGGTCTCACCGGCCTGCGCTCCATTTGATTATGTACTTCTTAATATAGTACGTGTTATAACATAATAGCTTCTCGTTCTGGATACTGGAGTACTTCCCCCCTCACATTTTTTACAGAGTAAATGGCGAGGGAGGCCGAAGACTTCCACACTTGAGACCGTAGGCCAAGCTTTGAAAGGACAGTAATTGTCACGAGTCGTGTCCAGCTAGTCTCCAACGTAATGCACATAGCGTCAGCACACCCTTAACAAAAGTTATCAAGGAAAATTGTTACTAAAACTTTAACTATTTCGTTTAACTGTTTACAATTTTGATATTAAAAAAACTAACTCATAAAGGCGCTGGCCGCTCAGGTTAGTTATTTAACATTACTGTAGTTTATTATTACATTATTGAGATTGCTATAGCGATAAGGCCGCCAATTGTCCAATCTACTGTAGTGCTTTTTTACTGTATTAGGTTTTGTTTTCTATAAGATTGGTACTCATTAAAGAATGTTTGTATTGTATTGTATTGTATATATGACATATATATATATATATATATATATATATATATATATATATATATATATATGTCTTTCCTCAGAATGTTTCTTAAGGGATTTCGTTCATATGATGGTGAGAGTTGATGGTGTATAATAGTAGAAGTTATTGACGGTCACGATTTGAGCACAAAGTTATATAGGTACCTACATACGTATTAACTACCTAATTGTAACAAACGTACATGTGATCCAGAATGTCAGCGAAGCAAAGCACCTCCTCTTCGTTGTCGCTGCAGACGTGTGGTGACTCACTATCCCGGTAGTGGTCGTCCAGAGCCGCCAGTGCCACTGCAGCCAGGTTGGGAGCGGCTCGAGGGTGGGGGCACTTGGCCCTGTTGCCGTGGGTCACCTCCACAAACCGACGCACCAGGGCATCTCCGGAGTTGTGCGCGCTCAATGCACTAGAACGACAAGAATTCTATTAAACACGAAGAAATAGAACTGGGTTGTATTTATAGCCAGGTGAGTGTTAATTTTAGAAGTTATATGATATTTTTTAATATTCTAGAGAGAAAGTTTTAAAATAATCACTAATTATAGAGCTTTATGTCATTTATTTTCCTAGATCCTAGATTGATCTATTGATTTATAATAAAGTGGAATGAGTAGCGGAAAAATTATTACGATGTAATCTAAAATATTGGACTGCATCGACCTCCTAAGCACTCATTTCCATTCCATGTTATTTCTTACGTCTTAATGTATCTGACAATAAAATGAATAGTGATACGATTCATATGATGATGCAGCCTGATCTCAGTGGGCCTAACACGAACATTTGCGTAAGTGTAATGTAATCGTACCGTTGACGTATCCAGTTATCTGCGCCACAGTTGTACTAGATAAATTATAGTTTGTACTAATCTCGGAACTCATCAAATGGTAAATCTTATCGATTCGGGAGGTTGTTGACGCATGTATTTTGTTAGTCGTAGGGTACTCCCTACTCTTGCTTTACACTCGTCAAGCAAACAAATTGAAAAAACCATTTTTTTTCAACAAAAAATCTTTTTTTTTCTTTTGCCACATAACTTTTTCCGTCGTGTGTGTGCTTGAGTACGTCGCTCCTCTTTATTACTTTATATTATAATATCAAAATCAAAAATAATTTTCTTGCTCGAGTACAGTTAAGGTATAATTGGGTCATATATTAAAACAATGGCGTTCAAATTACGATAATTAATAATAATAACAATTTATTTTATTAGTCCATTATTAGTCAATGATTACAACAATTCATTTAGCTATCTGTCTTATCCATTATATTTTATCTTTAAAAAACGCTTCAATGCTGCCTTGTCGATCAGAAACTTCTTCAATCTACTCGTATATTTAAAAATTTCATTTTTTCTGTATTAAGTAATAGTAAATAGTAAAAAGCAGAATCTTTAAACATCGAGTATAACGAAACAGTTATAATATAATAATCTATGAAAAAAAAAACTTAGGCTAGAAAAGGAACAGGCAAAAAGTAATAACCGAACAGAATTCATAAATATTACTCGCTCTCTGCAGAAAAAAAATCCTAAATAGGTGCATAAAAATAAACTTTCAGGTCCAAACTCTCAGAATTTTCAGCGATAACACTATATTATTTTTTAGGTAATACATAGCCAACGTATAGTACTAAAGTATAGTAAAAAATGTGTTGGTATATATCGAAGAATATAAAGAAAACGTACAAAATTAACGCATTTTCGCATTACATCGTCCAATCGAACAAGCGATTTTCAACCTTACGTAAAGCATCGTAAATTATTTTAAAATTGGGGTTGGACCGCGTCTTAACAGTTGATGGTAATTTGTTATATATTTTTACTCTCATCACAGAAACACTTTTACTGTGTACAGATTTTTTGCTGTTTGGATTACATAGCACTAGTTGGCTATGCCCTGGAATCTACCACTGAATCCTTGATTACGTTCTAGATATTTTTCTCACCGCAAACACACTATTTTGTTCTGTAGATAGACAATCTAACCATTAGGTAACACTTAATGACATTGATAACACTGTGTAGTGTTTACTTGTTAGCATTGTGTCTATCGTGCACTTTCTACATGTATTTACACAGAAACGTACTTGCGTTAACGTCGTATGCAATGACGTCAAAGCAACTGAACTCGTGCTAGTTGACTTGGGTTCACTGAACACACTACCTATTTTTTTGTATGAGGCAGCAAAGAATTTAAGGTTGTATAATTTTTCCTCCTCTAACTGGCATTTTTCCTCTTTAAATGAGTAACTGGCAAGTCGTATCCGTCATGTTTAGGGGCAAGCCTGACGTGTCACTCAGAGAAGTTAGTGCGACTATGCACTTATTTCGACACTCCGAGTTAATAGATACCTATACCAAAATGGATATGAAGTTTATGAACAAGGTAGATCATTCTCAAAAGTTCGTCAATTGGTACGGGATAAATATGAATTAGCTCACTACCTAGTACCTACTTATGCTACCAATACGAATAAACTGTCGATTAATTGACTTATTAGTATTATTGATGAAGTTTAATAATGTTTAATGGTTAGTAGCTTAGGTATACTACGCATGACGGTAGACAAAAATGTTAATCGATTGGAATTGTATTTAAAGCAATTACGTACGTGCACATATACGTAACTATTAATTAGGTACTACGTTAGCAAACTGTTTAAATATAAAGCTACTCGGCCCTAAACGATCGAAATAGTTCAATTGGCTAATTTAGCTATCGCACCGGAAACCAACTGGTCGTCCTTCACCCAGATTCAACTTGGAAACCGTGTTGAAATAATGCTGGAGTTTATTATGCTCGTTAGCAGGGTAATTATTAATACAGGTCAAGATCCTCTGTACTGTCAAGTTTACCTTCTCGTTCTGTATATAATTTGTTTGTTTGATTTTATAGTTACAAGGGACCCGAATATGAGTCTATGTACTCAGATATATGTAATAAGCGATTAGTTCGTATTAATATTCTAAATTTCCCCCCATATCACAAGCCAAACGTATGATTAATACTATGAAGGATACTATATCAGAGAATGTTTGTTGTTGATATTTTTGCATATTTTAGCTTAACTAAGTTCACAGAAAGAACTGAGAAGTGCATTGAAAATACTTATACAAACTGGTAGAAAAAAAGTAGTTATTGTCTACGAATTTCTTATTTATTCGTAGACAAGATTTCGTAGGTTCTTGTATATAAAAATTGTATTTATGTTAAGATTATAATAATAAATTGTAGCATCGCTTTGGCAGTAGCATGTTTGGTAAAGATTCTTAGAAAGGCTTGATTAATAATCGTTGTCCATTTATCTGTCTCTTCTAACTATTTGCAGCGTAATTCCATAAAAGTATGTGCAAGAATAGTGTAGATATACTTAGATTTTAATTTGAAAAGGAACAATCATAATTATGCAGTATGTTCAAACCACGATAGTATCAACCAATAGGTAGTCTTGCACAAGAGCCAAGACTACACAATCAAGACTGTACAAATCAAATCTATAATAGGTACTGTATGTAATTGAGCCACATCTGTACTTAAAATATTTTTTGAAAATTATTGTACGATACTTAAGGCGCGGTCCAATCCTAATTTTAAAACAATTTTCGATGCTTTACATAAGGTTGAGAATTGCTTACCAGAATGGACGACGAAATGCGAAAATTCAATTGAATACGTGCTAATACTTTTTATATATATTTCATACAATCAAATGATTCAATTTTAATGATAAAGGAGTCCATAGTTCACTAGTAAATTTCATTGGGAATTCGAATATGATACATTAATTGAAATATATTTGCCCATAATTGAATAAAACTGCTTTTTCTCACGAAGCACGTAAGAAAAATTGCAAAATTTAGGGAATGTTGCTGATTTTTTTTGTATCGAGCCAAGTTTGCTCAATCGTGTATTGGCTCCCATACTTCATTAGGACGTATATTCAAATTATACTACGTTTTTTTCGAACATCGGTTATTATGTTTAAGCGTCGAAAAACTAAGTTTTCGCGAAGTCGAATCATGAAATTTGGAACTTATTTCGCCTTAAGTGTGCTTTGTTATCGATATAGAAGCTACATTATATGTAATTAATTAAATGTGCAGTGATAAATTATGCAATTTATAATATGGCAAAACAATCAGGCGCGATTCACTCAAAACTTGGTGTAAATAATGAAACACATGTTAATTTAATAAACAAACAATCAAATCGTCACGCTTATATATCCTCGAAGGGGTAGACAACGTTGACTTAAACACCTACGTATCGTCCGAGTGATATCTTTTTGGTCCTATGTAATACGGAGTGAGCCAAGTTTGATGCACTATTCCTGACTCAGGAATGCTATTGATAATTCATTTTCTTGCAACTTAATAACTGTCCGACCCGGGTATCGAACTCAGGACCACGAGATTACAAAGCGGCGCTTCCATCACCACACCAAGCGAGCGTAGCCCTCGGGCGGATCAGCTGGTCTTGAATATATTTAATGTTTTATTCTTGAATGTATATTAACGATATTAAGAGCCGAAGCTCAAGTTAATATTTACCTGATATAATCTCTGACTAGACGCCGTCCATTCGGTGCTCTCGCGAAGTCTACGTTTCGGGTGAGGACCCTACGCACAGGCGGAGCGAGAGCGGGCAGCGGGGCGGCTCGCGGCCTTCGTCTACACATGCGAGCGAGTAACGCGCACAGTTCCCCTGTAGCGCATCTCTCCGCCAGCAATGGGGCCGCAACGCTAGTGGCGTTCTCCGCCCATTCTTCCCAATCTGGACTATCCTTATTCTGAAAAAAAAAACACTAACATGAGATACTTGTACATGAGCCCTTTTGGATGAAGCAATATTTAAATGTAACCTAAAAACTAGCTCGCGACTCGTTCCATTTGCATCGTTGATACTTCATAGCCTTCTCTCCTGAAGTTCAGCTTCGTGTAGTCGTATTGGTTGTCAAATCAAGCTGTGCTGTGTAAACAGCCGTGCGATTCTCTAATGATTCGTCGATGTGGTCGTCGACGAGCTCACCGATGTCAAATACTTTAAGAGATATCGCCCTTATAAGGTTGTTTTCCAACATTTCTTGTCATCTCGATATTTGTTTCACGGATGTTGTCAAAGATGCAACGATGTTTGCTCTTACAGAATCGCGAGGCAGTTCATTGAATAGTTAAAGATATACATTCTCTTGTTTCTCTTTCGGACAGAATTGAGATTCTTATTGATTCTTAAGGTTGTTATGAGTAATTTATTATAGATAGATAGATAAACTCTTTATTGCAACACCACATTATAAAATACAACAAACAAATAAAAAAAATTAAAATTAAGTGTCACAATGGGCGGTCTTATCGCTCAGAGCGATCTCTTCCAGACAACCATTATAGCTTTAGTTTACTCAATACTATATAAGTGCATTTATTACCCAACTGCGGTGAAGCCCAAAAGGAGGGTTATGTGTGTGTCCTGTCCGTTCCTATATCGTGTAATTAACGGCTCTAAATGATAACGTCATTAGATTTGCCTCGATGGCGCGGGTTTCAATAATAGTGCGTTCGAATAGACCCCTATTGGCGAAAATAACGCTAAAAACGCTCACAAGGGCGTTCAAAATGGGAATATGTGGGTGAAAATGTCGTTTATGTCTCTTTTTGGTCAGCGTTAGGAAGGCTAAAAAGAGCGTTATTTTTACCACCAAAAAATGCAATTTGTGACCCACGCCACGTCCGGAGCATGGTTGTTTGTGATCGTTTTATGACAACTATGTAGTCGACAGCATAGTCATGCGGTTTTAGGTGTCATGCTCGGTTGAGCGTTCGAGTAGGGTGTAGGCAAAAGTGGCGAAAGTGGCAACAAATGACGTTTTTTAGCTTTACGGACGCTTTAACAAAAGAGCCACCGATGCAACGCCACTAGCGCCCTCAAAGCTAAACGAACGCACCTTAATTACGAAATATCAGACTGCGGCGAAGCTCAAAAGGAGGTTTTATGCGCTTTCATGAGAGGGTTTATTATTTCAGTCGTTGGCTTATTAATCTGTGTGTTTTTTTTGTAAACAGTTACTAATATTAATTATGTTAAATAAAGAAAAAATGCACGAAAGTTTATTAACCTTTAGTTTAGATCGAATTCGGCACAACACAAGTGTACATTACATCGTGCTGACCTTATCCTACTTTGTAATTGTTATTGTTGTTTTACCTAATCTAAGTACTTATTCATTATTTTTCTAGAACACTAAATACGTACACATTATACAGAAAAAAATAAAACGCATATAATATTTACGTACGAGTAACTTTACATTATTTCATCCGATTCCGATCTAACACTATTGACGTCAGTGAGTCTGATTTCGCAAATTAATTTACTCGCTACTTTACGCTATCAAAATGTAATTTAAACATAAATAGCACGTGTGCAGCGAATGCTCGCGATAAGGAATCATAATATTTTCTATGAATGGTTTATTGAAACACTGGATAACTGAACTTCCAACATATAACACTTCTGTAACTAGCATACCTGTTGAATTATATTATAACTTAGCTATTTTTTTTTATTTATTTATTTATTAGGCTTCTCAAGGGTAATTACATCACATTTTATACTAGGATACAAGTAAGTATATATTATTAGCTAAATATATTACCTATTTAAGAGAAACACCGCATGCATAAACATTAATAACATTAAAAAAGGAGTAGGTAACCGAGATATATGACATGCACATAATTATAACTTAGTAGTCATTACAAAATTGAAAGATATACGTAATTTATAGACAAAGTAATTATGTAGAACAGTCAAAGAGAGTTCTTGATCGTAACGGCCCTAAGTGAGTTTAATTCATCAAGAGCCAGGAATTATATTTTTCGCTCGTATTTAATACGATATGGTAAAATGGAAAATCACAATGATACATAGAGTACAGGACAATAAAGTATGTTATTCCCTGTAATCACAGAAAATAGCTACATCATGCTATATGTACCTAACTACATATAATGTAATATACGCTATGGTGTTTATGCGTTGAAGTAGGTACAAACGTACCAATAAACAATACTATAATACATAGGTAGTTGTCAAAGACGACCTTACTTTATGTATGTACTCGTATACGCGTAGTAAATGCACCTTTGATGCTAGCTTTAAGTGTTTTCCTGGCGTTATTCCCCCCGAAAAAATAGTCACAGCTAGAAATGTTTTTGGAGCGACCTTTGAATAGGACGTTCTTACAAAGCTACTTGTTACAATTTCACAATCCTCTAATGCTTCACAAAATGCTTTGTGTTAGTTTTATTATTAGGTATGCTACAAATTAATGTTAAGTGACTTACAGAAGATAAATAGTATAGGAAAATCCTGTTTCGACCTGTTTAGTATAGGAGAATCCTGTGTCTATAAAAAATATTTATACTAGCATCCCTAAATCTCGTTGGCCTGTTCTAAATTTTAAAAGCCCTGATTTTGTTTACGTGTATATTTAGTAAGACTGCTCAGATGGACGAGGAAGAACGTGGAGGATGCGTAGTAGACTCTATTAACCCTTTGCATCACAGAGACGTACATATACGTCAGTTTCATTCATAAATCTTTTGTTTTAATTATCACGGTATGGGAAGGATTAATCCTTCCTATACTGTGATAATTAAAACAATTTACAACAAAAAACAAACAACAGGGACGCAAAGGGTTTAATAATATTATGCTTGCTTAAGCCACACCACCTTACGCACGTCCCTCCACTTGTTTTGTCTGTATATCAAATAGAACTACGCTAAGTTAAGCTAGGAAAACGAAGTAATCCTATTGATGGAATATTACCTCTCGCGACACAACATCCTGCTTACACACAGTAGAAACACAACCTAATCCTAGTATAGCGATCAGCGACACTACAACAATAATTTTTGTACATACAATCAAATAGAACGTACGTAGGACATACAGTAACCAAAACAGATTTTAGTGGCTAATGTGGCTATGATGTTGGACTCTTCGAACGTTGCGAAAGTAAACGAGATAGAAGGATGCGGCGAGTGTAAGGCCTAGCGCGCACTGCGTTAAGTTTTTATAAAGCATATTCTGAGAAGTACTGAGAGTCATGCAAGTTAGCGCACTGCGGTGAAATAAATGCACGGGCATGTGGTAAAGTCATCGCAGCAAATTTGCGGTGAGTCTACCGTACCTACAACATTTTGTATCGCTAACATGTATGTAGGAGGAATGTACCCAATACCGTTTAAAAGTACCCTTTTTTACGTAATAATATAAGAGTATACATACAGATAGCTGGTAGTCTATAACAATGTGGTATAGGGCCCACAGTTGTTACTTGTATACAAAACACAAAAGGTACGTTATTTTCGACGCAGTGCGCGGACCCGTAACTCGTACCGTACGGTAGAATAAACGCAGGCAGTGAGCACTATGCCTAAGAGTATAAGCAGGTCAGTTGTCCAAATGATCTAATGCGCAGCTTTCTGCGTGCAACTTCAGCTAGCTCAAACCTAGGCTGTTTCAAGAAGATTGTATGTACCTATGTTAATTCCTGTGACTGTGTCTATAGGTGCGTTCGTTTAGCTTATGAGGGCATTGGTGGCGTTTGATGGTTTGATGGTCTTTGATGGCTCTTTGTTATAGTGTTCGTAAAGCTCAAAAACGTTATTTTTGCCACTTTTGCCACTCTTCCCCTCAACTGAGCTTAAGACCTAAAATAGCATGATTATGCTGTCAAATACATAGCTGTTAAAAAACGATCACAAACAACCATGCTCCGGACGTGGGTCAAAAAATACACATTTTTGGTGGCAAAAATTCCTCTTTTTCCGAACGCTGAACAAAAAGGGACATGAACGACATTTTCACTCACAGATTCCCAATTCGAACGCCCCTTGTGAGCTTTTTTTAGCGTTATTTTCGCTAAAAACGCTCACATGCCTATTCGAACGCACTATATATTGTAGATTGCTTGCTTTGACACAAATGTGAACGCAGGCTAAGGCACACACGTCAGTAGCTGCTAAATGAGAACATCACGAACTGATTATGATGGTTATAATGTTCTCTTTTGAAAGTGGAAACTTTTTATCGTCAGTCTAAGCAAAACAAATATTATGACATGAATTGTTGAACTTGACCTCGTTATCTGTTTGTCTAAAAATAATTAGGACTTAAATTAATCAGACATTCACAGCCGTTTGAAATATATAATAGAAATAAATTATTTAACTTATCTTATGCGTTTACGTTTGCGATTTAAACGTATTCTGCATTTTTCTAGGAACACATTATAATATATTCACCGATACTTTGACTTGATTAATATGAGTAGGTGCATCGGTTGCCCTACGCTACCAATGATTGTATACGACAATGTTAGACGTAATCAATATTTAAAATTGAGCCAAATACTGTTTTAACGAGACTCCAATCAAAAGACAAAGTTCCGGTAGATGGCGTTAAGCCTACAATGTGTATGGCAAGGACTAAAAACAATCTGGAACATTACAGGGAGTTATTATAGCTAAGTATACTTACCTGTGGCACAGAATAACTAATAGTAGAACTGTAGTCTTAGGCCGGTATTACTGAAAGACGCTCAGTTTTGAATCTCAAAACCAAACCTTTTTTTTCTCAAACCATTTTTCCATTTATTTGGGTAAACAAACAGTAACACAATACAGAATGCACTTTAGAATACATAGGCTTAGTAATCGAATCACCAACGACATTTATCACTGCTTACTTAATAAATACTTCGTGAAACAAAAAGAAAATTAAATTCTAATAGTATGACAGAGTTATTAGACAATACTTTGTTTAAAGATACCTGTGGCCATGAACATCATAGAGTAAATTATATATATATGTAGAATGAACATTTCATAAAGTGTAACGTTATCGTATCGTTGACGTATTCAGTACTAACTATAATTTATCTAGTATAACTGTGGCACATATAAGTCATAGTTTATACTGTATACGTCAACGATACGATAACGTCACACTTTAGCAAATGTTCGTGCTCGGGCCACTGGACCCAGAGCTACTAAGTCAACGGAATTAAAATTAGTATTATTGGAATCGACTAGTCGGTAAAGTGGAAACGTTTCCCTGCATTAGTACGGCAAGGGGCTGTCGCAGCGCAGCAGGCAGCTTACATGGGTTACGGCAATGCGTTCTAGTTGGTATTCTATAACAAATTATACTACTTTTCTTGAGCGGCGATTTGAAGTAAACGCCAAACAAAATTTACTCAGATCTGTACTCAAGCGTAGATTCACTTCTGAGCGTCTTTCAGTAATACCGGCCTTAGGTTCAAACGTTACAAACGAATTATTGTCTTGGTTGTTTATTCTCTGAATAAGACAAAATACATTCTTAACTCAAATTTTCAAATTTCTTGTTCCTAGAACGAATGCCTTGTAAGAAGAGAAATAAGTAAAATAATTCAGTTTTACTGAAACATTGTTTTACTAATTTCAAGAATATATTGTTTTTCCTCCCATATATGAAACTAAATTTATCTTGACCAAGTCGATATTGTCTCTTTTTTTTCCGTGCAGATTTTTACTTTGCTGACAAGACTGCGCTACTTAAATTACTTATATGCATAATTATTTATAAAATAAGCTCCTACCTCTGATAACAGGTCCGTGAGAATTTGCATAGGCGCCCGCGTTACGCTCTCATCTTGCAAGGGAGTCGTCATGACAAAATCCACCATATTCTGTGAAGGCATGAGGAAACAATTGTAAATTTATGTAAAATTACTGTTTATCTCTTTTATTTCAATGAAACTCCGCTCATCGTCGTTCAATAAATATTGATCACACATTTACCTTAAGTTCCTTTAAAACGACTTCCTTCCTTACTGTCTTCGTCATAAAATTGCGGTATCTAATGATGTTTCTCTGAAAATAATGAAATGACAATTGTTGTAACATACTTCAGACCAAACCTGAACTAGATTGATCAACTTATAAGGTTTCTCTCACGTAACTAAAATACTACTTAATTTGAAATGGTTAAATTGTTACTTTCAATACATATAAAATATATATTGAGCGAAAATCACGTTAGTTTTTATTACAATATAATTTTTTTTACACTGAGTGAAATTGACTTTTAAATGTAGCAACTACTTACTTTCCAAACGATGGAATGATACCATTGGTCTCGCGTGTAGGCATCATTTGCCTGTGAACAAAAACATTCATAAATCATAATAATACTATTGCTAATGCGAATTTAATAAAAGTGATATGAGTGCATAAATAGTGATATTATCGACCAGCCTCGACTAATGTTAATAGTATAATTCAGTTCCGCGCGTATATCAAACGACATTTTATAAAGAGTGAAAAAAGTTAAAAATTTTCTAAATAATGTATTACTCAAATATCATAATAACAAACATCGTGCGCAAAGGAAATGTAACACGAATGTTATCGCAAAAATGCGATAACATCAAAACAAAACAGTGTTTATAAAATTGTGAAATTGTTTATCATAGTTTTGCGAGTTTATTCAAGTGAGTAAGAGGGCATCAGCTAAAAACTTTGTCCAAAACTTTAATATCCATTTTCCCTTCTGAAGAAGAATAGAAAAGTGAATATAAATGTAAGTTTATTAAAATTTGCCATATTCATGGTAAAAAATGCAATTTCGAAAGTAGTTTCCCATCAAATAGAATTTAATATTCATTAATTAGGCCTTAATTTTTTACAAAATGTCGGCTGCAAGTCTTTTTTACTCTAGCATAGAGTGTAGAAACACAGTCGAATGTCCTTCGGTGGCTACGAAAATAAAACTAAAACTAACATTTCAATGAATGTCAAAGTGCATGTAACATATTCCTGGTGCATGCTTTGTATTAATCTGTGATGTAACGTCTACGTCTACTTCACGAACATTTTCTATGAGCCTATTAGTACTTTAGGGACGGTTCTCTGAAAATTGCAATTTTACACATAACATCTACGTCATGGCTCATTTTAAGCACATTCATTAAATAAAAGTTTCATTGAATGAATATGTTTTATAGAACCTTGTTGTTTTGGCAAATCGCGTAGCCATTATATCTTGACACGTACCTGAAGTAGAAGGGATCCATGAGGCATGACGATCCGAAGACAATACTTCCGGGCAGGATCCCATCGCGATATGCAGTACACTTCCTGCATGCAGCTATACGTCAGCGGATTCTCCAGCAAACCGGATGGCTGTAAGCAAGTAAAATTACAATCATTACGTTTTACATTTGAATTATATATATTAATTTGCCTTAAAAATGGTAATCTTAAAAGACACCTTGAAACGTATCATGTGTAAGAACATTCATGTATGACCAGCTAACCCAGGTCCACGGACCTCGATTGAACTTATAACCAACAACCTAACCTAGTTTCAGATCGCTGCAATAAAACAATAGATAAGACGTAATCGTAAAAGTTCTAAAGCATGTTAACCCTACTTATGTAGGGCGCTCGATATCTAGGCATAAAATATGAACAATGCAACTCAATTGTTCGATAACAGACGACGCGCGTAGCCACGTAGGTAGAGGGAACAATAACCTAATATCGATTGCCTAACCCAAATAGAGGCACTCACGAATTAATAGATATGGGTGTGTCCTAATCATTTTAGCGTAGTTAGCACAATGTATCAAGCTGAGTAAACAGTCAGCCGTCTGCCGCAGAACAAATGAACTTTCACATCACTCCACCTTGTACGCGGAGAGACGTAAAACAAAAAGGTATAAGTTGTTAGTTATGGCACCATACCAGTTTAGTCTGTAAACTATAATTAGCCTAAAATGAGTGAAGCCAAAATACCTAATACGTGCTCTGAAATAAACTTTTTAAAAGTTACACTTGCGTCCAGAGTCTATATTTAAAATGCAATGAAGAGGTCGGTTCGCTTCAGTTTTCGGAAAAAAATTCAATTATTGGCTATTCTTGTAACAGTAACTGCTTCGATTGGGTAAATTGGGTCACAGATCGAGTTGGGCTTTGTGTGAAGGGGGTGAGGGGTGTGCGGTGTGGGGTTAGGGAGTTCGAGGCTACAGGGTGTACGCTAATGTATGACGTAGCAGGTCGCGGTGCATTGCCCTGCGCGGGCCCGTTGTGACCCGGTCGGGGCTGCGAGCGTCAGCGGTGACGTCAGCACTCGTCCAGCCCTACCCGCACGCCCGCACCATCTGACCTGGCTTTCTCTTCCGGATTGCATACTTACCCTTTTCTTGTCTTGGCTCATCATATTGATTGCAATAACCATACCTGTTTTATCTGGTTCTTATGTTAAATGAATATGAGAGATTTAACGGCTATTCAGATAATATATCAACAGTAACTATTGAGCCTTATATTGTACTTCATTACTGTCATCGAATCTATCCAGTTCCATTCAGTCTGGAACATGAACACATGCTTCAAATTTCAACATGTCGGTCAAGCATTTATAATAAGCATTTTGTTTACTAGGATTATTGATTATAACTTTATTATAATATATTAATTATTAATATATTATAACCTTTCTTGTATATTTTTTTTCAACATACCTAATACCTATTAAGTACGTTTCGGATTTGCCGTTATGCTAGTTTGATTTATATACCTACTGCTACTATAAATACTATATAAAGGGGTAGCAGGAAGAAAAACCACAACGGATTATTCATCAAGGTACTTATACTGTATTAATATTAATAATGTACCCAAAAATAGGTTAAACAACAGCGTAACGACCATATATACATCTACTTTAAATAGTATTTAAATGAGTGGCATTGACGTCAAACTTTTTATTACTGTTTATTATCATTAGCTATTTACGTAATATACGAGTAATTAATTATGAAATGGTCGGCGTATTTTGCCATTATCGATCAGAACATAATTATAGTTATGTTAAGTTAAATAAAATGATAAACGGCTGATAATATATATACTTACTATGTTTTACTTATACATCAGTCAGTTTATTCAATACGCATGTTACAATTACCTATATTAGGGCCTAATATATACTTAGATTAGAATTAGAAATTTCCGTATAATTCTAAAATGTATAAATTAAACCATCTCTAGCCATATTAACAAAGCATATTATCTATATAGCATATAAATCTAAAATTCACCTAGTTACTAGAGTCAAAGTCAAAGTCAAAATCATTTATTCAATTTAGGCATTAAAGACGCACTTATGAACGTCAATTCTTCATTACCTATAATATACTTTAAAGACTACCACCGCGTTCCAAAATATATAGAGCCTACCGAGAAGAAGCGGCAAGAAACTCGAGGCCATTCTTTTTATATAGATGTTTTTACAATGTTTCTATTTAGGTACTACAAATATTACATTTTATTGGTCAGACAGAATGACAGCTTGCCAGAAGTGGAGTATTCCAAGCATCTTTGTCGTCTATATAAAGGTTTTGGGTATAAGTATGTAGGTCATGGTTTCGTGTGTGAACTTTAAGCCTTATTGATGAAGACTCGCGTGTGTACGGCCAGATAGATGATACAATGTTTTTTTACATAGAAAAGAACAATAGATGGCGTGTATTTTATACTGGCAGATATTTATATTATCGTTTTAATATTGTAATAATCGCAAGCAAACAAATATAAGTAAACTGTATTTTTTATAGTTGATCGTCTTTCTCTGAAACATAAAAAAATAAATGCACATCGATATTTTAATCTGTTTTGAACTACTAAAACATGACCTTTCTTTACCGCGTCGAAAAGTTTTAGGTATGTTATGTACTAAATTGTTTAAATTATTTGATTTATAATATCATTAAATATGATATTATAAATCAAATGTCATCCCTACGCTCACGTACACATTTTCCTACTACTTACGCAATCATTTGAGTGAGAAAAAATATCAGTCTGCAAGCATTGAAAGGGCCAAAATGCGGCGTTGGGTACAAAAAAATAGTGAAGCGTCGCAGCTTTCATAGTACATATTGCTTACTTTATTGTCGTTAACCGGTGTTATTGTTGTTTATAGAACTTATTATTGAACTGCTAAACATGTTTATTAATTATTAATTAAGATTTCTGCTTTTAAACTAGTAAAATTGGGGTGGTCGAAAATAAAACATGCGTTTTCTTTGAAAATGTAGTTGTCGACCAGGTGTTTGGAAATCTGCCTACGCGCATCCAAATGAATCGTTTCTTATAACAAATATTTTAGGAAAAATTATATTTTCTATTTTTTAACTTTAAACCTTAGAATGTGTGATTTAATTGCCAGTTTTCTACCACGTTTATCCTTACAGTATAAAAACTACAGATACCCAAAATCTTACGTGGTCGAAAACTATACCAGCCGTAAAGAGTAAGCCAATATGCGACCAATTTTATTTTTAAACAGAGATCTATTAGAAATAAAATACATGTAATTTGAAATTTTCACAAATAATAAGTAATAAGTAAATTTCAGAAGTAATAAGATTATACCAAATATTAATTTAGTATGTTAGAACACAAAAGTGCTCATCTGTAATATATCAATTAGATTATAGAGGAACTTTATTCTGCTCACATGGTACGTAGTAGGAGTGATATAATCTAAACGATAAAAAATGTTGTCCACTTGGCATTTCTAAGTACTCGAACTAATTTTTACTCTGTTAGATTATTATACGTGGACAGTGGACTTTCAACCCTTTTTTTTTGTTCTTCTATTTTTATATCGCAATATATCTATACTTCTATACCAATATTATAAAGAAGAAAGATTTGTATGTAAGTATGTTTGTAACGAATTGGCTCAAAAAGTATTTGAACCATTTTAAAAATTCTTTCACCATTGGAAGCTACATACACCCTGAGTAACATAGGCTATATAAGATTCATCATCATCATCATCCACCACCTCGCGGATGAAGCCGCGGAGAGCAGCTAGTTTTTTATATTCTAAAACTCAACGTTTTGAACACTTTTCATCTACCTATGTCATCGGTGGACCTTGTATTTAGTACTTCAATATTCTATGAATCGTAGTGGTTATGATTATATTCTTAACTTTACAGTATTTATTTACGCAAGCCTTGAGCAATATATCTTGAAGACTTTCAAGTAACGCGTCTCCACAGACCGGTTTTTATATTTTGGCCATCATCGTTATCACAAGCAGTTCCTTTATTTATTTGATATCAATAAATCGATTGTTACGAATTTTACATGGTCGATCAACATGTATATTACCTATTGTAATATAACGTCTTGAGCCTTAATACAATTACGTACATTTCAGCCGTGTGATTCTCTAATGATCCGTCGACGAGCTCGTCGAAGAGCTCACCGATGTCAAATACTTTATGAGAAATCGTCCTTGTACACAAGGTTGTTTTTCCGTTTCTTGTCATCTCGTCATTTGTTTCACGGATGTTGTTAAAGATGCAGCGATGTTTGCTCTTACGGCCGGTCCCAATAACCTATCTATCGTCGGTTAACCTTACTAGAGATAGATATTTGACATTATTTGTATGGACGTTATGTCAAATTTCTATCTGTAGTAAGGAAAACTGTGGATAGATAGATTATTGGGATCCCCATTTAGAGAATCGCACGGCTGGGCATGTAAGCCATTGCGGACATTTGGACAAACGTACCAATCACATTTCTTATGCTCTGATAATAAAATAATTATTACAAGTATGCGAGTACATTCAATACAATATATTAGTAACTGTGCAATTAGCAGTAACTCATAAACGAACCATACTCACGTAGGTACGTAACATACTTAAATGATATTATGGCTTACGTCAACGGTAGCCTTTTTATTTTCTTGGTAATGGTGATATACAAGGAAGCAAGTTTTCTTTCTTTGTTCGTTTTTAGAGTTCCGTAGTCACTATTATTATGTCGAAACCCCTTATATATAGACGACTGAAATTTGGCAAATTCGCAATCTGAAAACTCTAGAAACAGGAGGTACTAAATCTAAAAAAATAATGAATAGATAGTGTGTAGAAATTAAATGAAATTTACTGAAATAGGTAATGAAAAAAATGAATTATTGCTTTCATCGTTACGGATGTTGGTACTCGCGTACAGCTCGTATTTTTCAACTAATTTTGATGAAAATGAGTATACAGTTTCTACGATCTCGTCCATTTTTTGGTGATCGGCGTTTCTTAATTCAATTGCGCCATGCAGCGGTAGACTTTGAGAATATTAGAAGAAAGTTTGTGCTCGCGAGCTCTAGTGGTCTACGAGTTTATTGAGGTATAGCTTAGTGTGAAGGCTAAATATAACTTTTAGCACCAAGAGAAAAGCAACCAAGAATCGCGCGTCGCTGTTGGCCGCACAGTAATTGTGCCGTCCGCCGACTGTGTGCACGTCGTCAACAACGCATTAGACAGAATCATACAGAGCTCGCACAAGCAAATAAACAGTACCTAGTATTTCTAACAACGCATTTGACTGGTTCTTATAAAAGTACCAGTATTGTTTTTCATTGTACTGGTTTCAAATGCTCAAATACTAGTTTATTCATATGTACTAATTTATTTACACGTTTTTTTAATAGGTTGATAAAATTTACTAGCGCGACTGTATGGAAAATCAACAGCGCCATCAAGTAAAAAGAAGCTGTATGTGTACAGTTGAAATTTGTATGCATTTCCATCAATATTGTGAATTAACAAAATAATATTATACTTACATAAAATAAAATATTAATAGAACCATGTCAAATTTAGAATCAATTTATTAAACTAATAATTTTCTTATTTACTTGGTATCGTCAAGCTATAGAACCTTTGCTCGATATGGCAGCATTTCAAATTTAATTTAACACACGGTAGACCATATTCAGCATTGACATCAATGGCGCCAACTCGTAAAGTTTGTTTGAATGTACACACTTTGAAATGTAAGTCAATAAACCACTTTTGGAGCAATGCTAGCCTATATAGGTAACGAGTGTCGATTATCGATTAGGCCGAGGCGGCACCCGGTTGAAATCAGGCTGTAGCTTCCGGTGAAGGTAAAATCGTGAGGAAGTCGATAATCTGGGGTTAAGGCACTTTCTAGCGCTCACTTGAGCACCACTATCAACTTTGAAAAGTAGTACGCCAACAGGACTAGCCGATGAGCGTAGTTTGTAGTAACTCTGTCTTTTGAGCCCTTCTTTCCATTTGCCATTGATTCCCGGAGAGGTCAATCATTAAAATTTGTGAGCATGATCATGTCTGTATGACATGTGTCTGGATGTGTAAATGTATATACATATATCGGTCATCAAGTTACCATAGTACTGGCTTAGGCTAGTTTGACCATGTGTGGATGTTGTCCCATATTTTTTGTTAATAGTCATCAGGAACCTAGCAGAGTGATCCGGCAACTGTATGAGCTAGGAGCCGGTCTTGGCTTAGGTTCATATAAATCGCACTAACTGCAATTGATATTAAATTCGCTCTTAAGATGTAGTTCTTATATTAAAGGTTTCCGCTAAAGCTTCGCGTAACGAGGGCTACATTATTGAAAGTGTTCCATTATACGAGTATAACCGAACACTTTCCAAAAAAATTGGTATCGATAAGAACTATAATTAATATTTTCGGTTTATGAACTATTATAATTCCATTTGCAGTTCCATTCTTATAGAGCAAGAGCCCGTGAACCCCAGACCTTCGTTATTTTATAAAAGCTGAAAGTTTGTGTCAGCGCATGCTCCCAACACAGGTAAGAACGATGGCCCAGCATGAAGTTTGGGTTACGGTGGCTATGGCAGGTAAACGGTACTAAAGGTGTGTAAAATACCAACTCAAATTAGAATGGGTGATATTTTGATATTCCCTTCAAAATATTGTATGTGTTCTTGTATTAAACGAAACGCAGTTGGTACAGTCACAGGATGCAGCCAGAGTGAGTTGTTGAACATTACTATAGATGTAGGCAACATTATAAAGTTCGCAAATAAATAATAAATGATAATAAATTAGCAACAATAATTTCACTCGAAAGAGTGAATTATTGAACTTGTTGAATTGAGGATGAGAATCCTCTCCGTAATGACATTTCAGTACTTGAGTACCATTCTTAGCTGAGAATCGTGATTTATTAATTAGCGTGTATTATTTTGATGATATGATTATTATATTTTGAGGAGCATTAAGCAGATAGACACTATTGAGAGAGATATTGAGAGATATTGCGAGTGTTTAGACGAACCCGGGCCTACCGCTAGGGCGAGATCGTGAATAATAGCGCGACCCCATTTCGCCCCACCTTGCGGAGTTCTGTCGGGGGTTTTAGTGAGTCTGAGACCCACTTACCCCCTTTCTTCGCCCTCGTGGCAGAGAGGAAGTGCACAGATCCCCCATCAACCAAATTAATAAGAGCCTTAGTATTTTGTTGACCATCAAGTGCGATCCTGGCCAAACCACATCGATTCGCAGGGCAAACATATCCATTAAGTATATAAAAATGCCTTCTAAAACATTTTTCAGGTCACGTGACTGCATTTTTTGGTGTGAATGGCAGCTAAACTTTATGTAAACACACTCTCTGATATTTGCAAAACAAAGAGGCTATTTTTAAACATAAACTTTTATGATTTATCACTATATACCTATAATAATTTAACCTTCCAGCTGCTACAACTTGTTTGCGAAATTCCATGCAAGGTAAGTTAAGAAATACCTATCAAATTGAACTCTGTAATAATGGATTTGAACTTTTCAATCACGTGTCCAAATCCAAAACCTAAATATTTGTGAACCGATGAATTTTAATCCCACATACATGTGATACACAGTTCACGTGTCGGCTTTGAGCAATTAGTATATAAAAATAAACATGCTGGGATAAAAACATCTCTAACATATCGATAATATACGAGTAGGTACACTCAATCACGTGCACACCATAAACATATATTACATATAGGTCGCTGCGCCCTGCGTTTCGCTCGTGTATGACTTACCAGGAGCTTCACATATGAACTTTATTGGAGTAGGTTCATTCCAGGATCTCAAAGATTACCAAAAATATTAAAATGTGTTCAGCCGTTTCTAAATTATCATATTACTAGCTAGGCACCGCAGTTTCACACGGGGTTGACTGAAACCAAATGATGGAAGTAGCCTAAGTAACTTCTTATAACATCAGCTTCGCTCAGCTCAGGGGCGTCAAAATTGGTTCAGACATTTCGGAGATATAACCGGAACAAAGAGACACAAAAAAATATAAAAAAAAAAATTGTATAAGCAGGTACTATACCTACTTTCATATGCATTTAAAAGTTATTTTTTTACATTACAGTCACCTCAATTTTGATTGTTGTTGTATATTATGTTGTTTATATGTATATATGTTTTTATAGTATTACTTTTTAAAGCACTAACGCCTGCTTAAATTCCAATATATATATGTTGTCATGCCTAAGTCTGTTCTTGAGAACTATTCACCATTCGATTATGCTACCACCACAGGTTACACAGCCTGTATAGTCTTTGGATACTTCGCATCATCACCAACGATCAAAAGTCTGGAAAAGATGAAAATGTCAAAAATTGGAAATTATATGAGGATAGTTTCGAAGGTATAAAGTTTTATTACAAAACATTTTACTCATAAGTTCATAATAATATAAAATAAAATGTAATTATAAAGTTAATAAAAGTAGTATTTTTTTTAAATAAAATACTGCAGGGTTTTGATTACACTAACTAAATTGCAATCGAACCGTAGTTGAACGGCTATTTATGCCGCTATTGAAAAACTGCAGATACATTTCTGTAGACGCCGGCGATCGGTCAAAACTTTATATTCTGCTGAACGCGACGCTATCTCATATTATAATAATTTAAAGTAGTGTTTAAGAAGACGTTACGTTCCAATTTATCTATAGAAATAGTAGAATGGGTAATTAGGTAATTATCGAACAACACCAGGGGGTGATTCCACTAACTAAATTACAATCGAACCGTAGCTGAACTGTGACTTTTGAAAACAGTCCAGCTACAGTTACGTTTCTGTTGACGTCGCGATCTACCTTACATGAAAACCTTATATGCTGTTATCTATTATATATGTTATGCTCTATAGATCATGACGTGACGCTCGGTAAATCATATTCATCTAAAGTAGTGTTTAATATGTTTTTAATATTGTAGTAGTGCTGAGGATGACGTTACGTACAATTTGTGTATAGAAATAGTAAAACTAGTAGGCTTTTGGGTAATGACCGAACGACAACCGGAGTGGAACTGCAGTTGCAGCGGGATAGATTGTTGAATGTTGTCAAATAGTAGAATCATCTCCCAGGACTCGAACTGGAGTTGCAACAGGATGGATTGTTGAAAGGTGTATAATAGTAGAATTGACTCCTGATAAAAATGATTCGTACTATATTATAGCACGAATCATTTGCCAAAATGTATGCGTATAGTACGCGTTGAAAAACACGTCGGACACACTATGACTTATCTATGCACTAGACAAATTATAGTTAGTAATTTGTATGAAATCAATTGTTTTCCGTCAACATACATTTTCGGGCTAGGCTCAATTGTTCTCTAGCTTGTCAATTATGAAAAAAACAGTCAACCAATGGCCAAAACACAATAATGGCCATTTAATCGCATCGCATGTCGCACTAATAAATGGTTTGCGTCAATAACACTTAACATTAATAAAAGCCTGAGCTTCCTTGTCTTACACTCGTATTTATAAACAAGACATTGCTTGTGGCTAAGTAATTTCTCAATGAAGTGATTACTTGTCGATAGAATACTTCTACGTAAAATCTTATTCTATAGTCGAGTAATGAATGTTTCTTACTAAAATATGATATAACCCTATCAAAATTGGATGTATTTTTTTAGATACATACAATTTTGTTATAAATACGAGTATACACTTTTATTAGGCTGTTGTCATGGGATTTTAATTTTTACAGCATAATAGATCCTTCACAAAATTCCTTCTGATTCTTCTTCTTCTTCTGATTCAAAGATCCTTCAGAATTGTGTGCGAATGTCATTTCTATACTTCTTCACTTTTGCATTAAGAACGAATAATTGACGAGTTTTAAATTCTCATTGCTTAAGTAAAGGAAATGGTGATTGGTGATTATTACTCGGCTAAGAATTCTAGCTTTTGATAGTTCTAACTTCAGGCAAATACTAGTCTATAGAATTAAAATCATTGCTTAGGTAATTGCTTTTACTTAAGTAATCGCTTTTTGTTGTTTATAAATACGACAATAAGTTTGACAATGACACTAATTGATGTGTGATTCTGTACACGTGGGACGTTTAAATAAACTCGATCAAACTGCGTTACTTATCGCACATAACAATAATAATACACATATAAAATGGCTGCTACATGTGCAGATAGACAGACACCGCGAAACTAGGGTTCCGTATTGACTAGGATATTTTTTTTTATTAATACTTATAGTTTCACCATGCCCATATGTATGTTGAAGCAGTGTACCTACCTATATTGAAAATAGGAAAGTATATTAATTAAATTACTATTGTGCTAAATAGATTAGAGCTGCTGGACGACTCCTTATTGGATTTGTTTTGTAAATTTATTTAATTAGGGATAAGATAAATTGTAAAAAACTGGGAAAAAAAAGAGTAAAGGACAAAAAACAAAAAAAAAGAGCAATAGAAGAAAAAAAAGGGGGGGAAAACCCAAAATAGCAAAAAAAGAAAAATAAAAAACTTTTACTGTTAATTATAAGATTTAGTACTATATAAGTTTAGATATTAAGTATTTGTAAGAAGTTAATAAGGAGTCGTCCATATATGAAAATATTTTATTTTCACTTGATCTCGTCTAGGACTTTGAATACATTTAAAATGTTTAAAATTTAAGTAATAAAAAAAAATTAAAATCTTGTATTACCAAGGGCACGGACCTTATGTCTGTGGACCTAGCAGCTACTAATAAAAAAAAACATGCATTACGAGAGACGTTTTGATGACGTAGTATCAAATATTTCATTCAATTCGCGTACTTTGACGTGACATTTGACACTAAGTTTCATTGTTCCAGTGTAAATTTTTTGAAGATCCGTACACCCATCTCTTAAAGTAATCATATTGCAACCTTACCATTAAATTTGGTTGACCATTTTGTGTCGGTGAGAGTACGATAGTAAGTATGATTATTCTAAGCTTATTACAAAACGCTCCTGATTTATGATAGTTTCGTAAAAGGTGGCAGTAGGCCCCCAGGCCTAAATTTGCGTTATAATTTACTACATAATCTAACTTATTTCAGTAGCCACAAACTGTTATAATCACAATTAATTACTATAATCTGAGCTCGTACGCTTAACCAAAATGCTTATAATGGTTACGGAACCCTATTATGAGCAACATTCCTGACGCACTTAACTGGTTTATTATTTTAAACGCATCCCATCGTCGTACCTTGGATATATTTAATTGGATTATACTCAAGTTTATGAGCATATACCCTTTGATGGGTACCATACAAGCACTTTAGGCTTATATCCAAATTTGTATACATGGTTGGAATTCTTATTTTATGTTATGAAATTTTAACCGAGTTAGGGGTTCAGTTTTGTTATATGCGCCTTATAATTCAATTTATCATCATGTGCCTAACTTTGTAAGTAGTGCACATTTTATTTTTATTATTGCTTTTGTTCAGACTCAATGGGTCCGTGGCATTGCTTACATTTATATTATATACTTATATTTTTTTTTGTAATTACTAACGGAATGCAGGACATTTTTTTTTCTTAACTAAACTTACATAATACATTTTATTTTGTACACAAAATTAAATAGACTTTAAACTAATTTCTAAATATCGTACATACCGAGAGAATACCGGCTCCCGCAAGCAGCGCCCGTTCACGAGCTTGACACGTGTGCCAGCCCTCCTCAACCATATTTGAGGGAAGAGGACGACCCGCCACACGACGCCGCCGCGAGAAGAAGCCTTTTAGTGAGCGTGTATGCTCAAGATATACACGCATACATAATACAAAAGCCTAAGCTTGTCTAATTTTTTCTGTTTTATTTAATAACAAATTTTAATTTATTTCGGCTTTCGCCACCCGGCCCAGGGCCTCAGTCACATCCACATCCCGATCTTTTATAGCCATCTGCAAGTTGTAGTCGCGGTTAGCATTTGGTGACGCATACACCGCACGCCGCACGAAACGGCTGATGGCGTCTTCTTCGTAGTGCACATTTTTGCCATACTAGTTTACGCCCATGGTTTCATGCGTGCGGATCAATAAAAGCATCTATCCATGCACCTATCCATTCATTCATAACCTTGTAACAAACAACATTTCATTCAATCGCACCATGTTTAACTATTGCAGTCTACATTGATGATGAGTGACAGGCACGTTCGTTAGCGTCGCATACCTACAGATGTATGGGTAGCGTAACCCATAATCTCAGAACATAGCAATTTTTATCGTAAACAAGTACAATGTGAACAAGTACAATTTGAAAAATTTAATACTGATATCCATTCTATTCAGTTATTGGAGTGTATCTCAAAAATTACGGGATCGAACTTGATGAAATTAAATGGGAAGCACTAGCTTTCAAACAAAATAAGAATTTTGAGAACCGGTGCACCCAGTCGAAAATTATGAGGAAACAAAAATAAAAATCAGTTGAATTGAGTACCTCCTCATTTTTTTGGATGTCGGTAGAAAATCTAATACCGACTTACATTCAGTTATTGGAGTGTATCTCAAAAAGTACCGGACCGAATTTTATAAAATTTAAATGGACCACACGGAAAGCAACAGCTTTCAAACAAAAAAAGAATTTTGAGAATCGGTTCACCCAGTCGAAAGTTATGGTAACAAACATTTAAAAAAACAGTCGAATTGCGTACCTCCTCCTTTTTTGGAAGTCGGTAGAAAATAAAAGAACGTTATGAATGCATCTGCATGGTAGGTCGCTTTTGTTCGAACCACTTCAGTAAGGCAGAGCGCAAACGTGTGTCTTGTGTCGGATACAAGCTACACATGAATATTTGATATCTATAGAACCAGTATGCAATCATCCACTCCCTGCGCACACGTAAACATTTTTTTGTGTCCAGTTACGTCCACATAACACATACTCATTGACGATCAAAAAGTGTTCGGTGTCGGTAACTGGAAACTAAAAGTTTTCAGTTGAAGACACAAGCAACATTAACAAATCTTTACAATTGTACTGAGCTGCGAAAACGGACGAGTTGCATCGGTCTCCGTCTCCTGTGTGCGACACAAGCGACGCACACTGAGCGATTGGCGCACAAACAACAAAAGCGCGGGTAGCGCATGAGGGGCAGGAGTAAATATTGTTGGCGACGACATCTACGTCAACGTATAATCAACACAACCAGCAAAGATAATGCTTCTTCATCGACGTCCATCGTAAGGCTAACGGATAACAAGCAAAGAATTGTACCTACCAGTGGCAAGTAGCCACCGGTGACTGTGTGCAATCGCCGCCACCGGACCACAGCAACTACGGTTATTAGTGACCAGTGGGGCGTGGGCTGAGCACGAAAATCTGCTTAAGTGTAACGTAATCGCATCGTTAACGTTTATACTACAAACTGTAATTTATCTAGTACAATAGTGTCACAGATAACTCATAATTTGTACTGAATACGTAAACGATACGATAACGTTAAACTCAAGCAGATTTTTGTGCTCGTCCCACTGTAGTAGCAACAGGCGACCGTGTCCGATGACCACCGCAACTGCAGGAACTACGGTTGCCTGTGATGATGTGCCGTGTCGGCAACAAAAAGTGTCTACGTTTGCTCAGCGCCTCAGTAACAACAATTCTGTAAGTAGAAAATTTCCTTACATTGTAAAGCTCATACAATGATAGTGTTCTTACTTGAAGGTGAGTGTCATGAGTTGTTAAACTTGGCGGTATAGTTTAACCAACGAAAAAAAATTGTAATCGGATGGTCTCGTAAAAAGTTGTGCATGGTCTCATACATAAATAAATACTCGTCAACGTGAGCACATTCTTATTTTATTGAAGCCAGTTAAAAACTGATCCATCCCGATCGATTTATTTCTTCCATGTATAGGAACTGCTCAATCAAAGTTTTATTATAATAATATGTAAATACATAAATAATAATAATAATAAATAAATATTCCACAACTATCACGCAACGCCATCTAGTCCCAAGCTAAGCAGAGCTTGTGTTATGGGTACTAGACAACTGATAAACATACTTATATATTTCTAAATACATAAATATTATACATAAATATAATAAATATTATACATAAATAATTATACATAAATAGATAGGAGATAGGTAGAAAAATGAATCTAGTTCCCGACCATGATTTGGAATAAGGAAAATAATAAATTTAAGCACTTATAATAACGGACAAATGAACAATTTGAGAAAAAAATATTTAACAGAAATCAACTATTTTATTATTCTACTTCGAACGCGTTTTTGCTTTACTAAACCAAGAGGCAAACTGCTGGTTCTCTCATTTGAGTTTTAGTTGGCCAAAATATTTTTCTTTAATGTTCAGCATCGCTTATATTAAAAGCTCCCATGCAAGAGGTATACATTTGGTGGAGCTATCAGTTTTTATTTAACTATTATAACATTTTTTTCGAAGCCGAACCGCTAAGTGGTCAAATATAGGAGCTGGACGCTGAACCAGCGCAATCACCCTATACCTTTTTCTACCGTGAAACGGTAGGTTATGTTGGCAATACTGCGTTTTGGTTTGAAGACATGGTTGCTTGCGAAGTTACAGGCTCATGAGACTTAACGACTTAATGTATCAGAGTTACGAGCGCAGTGTAGTTCGTCACTTGTGTGGAAATACAACTCTTCTGGCAGAGGTTACCACTTAACATCAGGTGGACCTCGTGCTTGTACTGTTTCCTAATAAAATAAAACAAATCTCTATATCTCCTGTCCTGTCATTCTTTTTTTGTTGTGTTAATTATTGTCAGTAAAAGATTATCATGCAAGAAAACCCAAGAAAAGATCGGAGGTTATGGCGAGGACAAAGCCCGAGCCTACTACGCGAACGAAGTCGCAGGCAGTCGTTCGTTATTGCAGCACGCCAACTTTTGCTTAAAGAAATATTTAAGTCGCGTGTTGCATTGTAATCGTGTTTCTAAATAGGTACTTACTTAAAACTTGAAAATTTGGAATTTCCCTGTCACAATAATGGATATGACACTTTGACATCTTAGGTGGTTGTGAACGGTTTAAAATATTTTATCGTTTACGCATACATACACAAGAAAACTAAATATTTACGTAATGACGTAAATAGGCAACGTACTTACTATTTACTATCAAATAGTAGGTATGAGAACTAATGGAACAGACTTATTCTTCACAGGTATCATATAAAATAAAGGAAAACTGGTAAAACCTCTACTTAGAATAGATGCATTTCTCCGGCACCCTTACCTTCAAACCAAAACGCAGTATTGCGAACATTACTGCTTCACGGTAGAAAAAGGTACAGTGGCAGTACTAACCCGTATGAACTCATTCAGTACTACTGCTCTTGAGCTTCCTTTTAAAATGGTATCCTTTTGAACTCTTTCTTGATGTCATCACAATATATAGATAAAACATAATTGATACATATATGTAAGTCACAGCAAACATGTATCTATTGATAACTATAAGTATATGAATAAAAGGACTGTCATTGTAATTGCATTGCGTCTAAAAGTCTAATGTTTAGTCTCAGACTATTATAAAAAAATGGTTGTCTGAAAGTCGTTTTACGGACGATATTTTTACGTGATAACGTCATATATATAAAACGAGCCGAACGGTTAGGCCGGTCGTTCCTCTCTATTTCTTGTTCCGCGCTCTCGCTTGCATGCTCGGCTCAGGCGGAACGTGACAATGAGTCATACTATTCCGTGCGTTCATCTATACTTATAATAAAGGAGTACATGCCAAAGTCTGTAATTGATGGAAAAAGAAAAAAGTGTGTCAAAAGACGTAAAATTACCTACTGAACAAGAATGCGACGTTTTTGAAAAAAATGTCTGACTGTACGCTCACGCATAACTTAAAAGCTACCGCACAGATTTCGATGAAATTTGGTATATGGATAGAATAGACTTTTTATCTTGATTCGTCACATAAATCCAAGATGGCAGCTTGACCTCTCTATTGCAAATGGTCACATAGGTATTAAACTAGAGTCTCGATTGACTGGCTAGCGCGCATGAGCATCTATGGTACGGGTAAACACCTATAACAATAAAATAAAACCAGCACACCGGTGCGACTACTAGGGGTAGGGGGTACAGGTGTATAAATAATTATAATTAAAAATGTAACACGTGTTTTTATTTTTGTAATACTACCCCTAGAGTATTTTATACTATATATAATGATTATACATAATTATATATATATATATATATATATATATATAGATATATAAACCTGTCACTACATTTCATCACCCTTGACTGCAATTGTGATTTTTCACTTTCATAGTGGAACATTCGAAAACCGTCAAACGAAACTTCGTAGTTAGTTTTTGGTAGCACGCCTTCAGGTCCGAACCGCGTATTGAACCTAGGACCTCAAAATCCCAAAGCGGCGCTCCCACTACACCAAGACCAAGCGAGAGTAGCCGCAGACGGATCAGCTAGTCGATTTATAAGACGTTATCACGTCAAAAGGTATTATATGCATATATACCTTTTTATAGTAGCCTGAGTGTTTAGTCTATATCTGCAGATGATCTCTGACATTAAAGCTGCGTACGTCGTCTGATTTCTCAGCCCTGCAAACACGATAAAGCTACCTATTACAATAATTTACATCTCTCATATTAAGGTAAGTAGTTCCTTATTACCCCCAAATGGGGCTTGTAGGTGACCAATTAGCGCTCTAGGGTAATAATGTAGCTAGAAAAGCCCTAGGGCGGCAAGTAATTAAAAAAAAACACTTCACTCTTTCAAAAAGTTCGCGTACATCTAACCATCATACTGGCAATAGACCTCATGCATTCAGCCCACAGACCATGTGGTTATATGGTCTGTGATTCAGCCCAATGAAAAAAGAGGTCGCTTCGCTATTCAGCCTTGTCTTCGTATGATTATAATAGTCATCAATTTTATTTATGTAATGCCGGTTTTTTTCTTCTTACCTCACAATCGAGATGTAAAGCAGAGTAGTTAGCTCGGGTGTAAGCATCAATTGCACCCTCGAACTATAGGCGCACGAGCGCAGCGAGGGCTGCAATTGATACCTTACAGCTCTTGGCTACTAATCTACTATTAAGCTACACTCGTATCTTTCACGACATTACTTACCGTATTATCTATCATTTGTTACCGTATTAACTATCATATTATCTATTAGTATCGTAGTACTATACTGGAGGCCCATAGATACGAGTAAATACCTACTACTTATATAACGGGAACGGAGGCCTAAACCCAAAAACGAACTATGAAGTTCGTTTGACGGATTTCGCGATTTCTACTGGGAAAGTGAAAAATCACAAATAGATAAATATATTTATTTACAAGGTATTAAAAAAAATAATTCTATAAGCCCCATACATAAGGAAAAATACCCTTACATTTATCAACAATTAAAATAAAATAAAGTAGTTAAAGTTAAGTTAAAATTGTTGAAAAATGTACGGGTTTTTTTCCTGATGCCTGATTGATCTACAATATGAACAAAGTATTTACACCCGAAAACCCGAAGACCGACAAACGTGCGGTGGGAACAAATATTTTTAATAAATTGTAAGCAGCTCTCTCGCTGACGATTGCAGTTGTTTTTTATAAAGAAACAATATAATAAATATTTTGCCGCCAGCGTTTTGGCCACTCTTCCCCCACCATGGGGCTTATAGATAGTTTTTTTAATACCTTGTAAATAAATCTATTTATTTGTCCTAATAAATATAAAAAGTAATTTCTATCTGTAATCTTAACAAAAATATATAAATCTCCATTTAAGACAAGTTTCATTTAAGTAAATAATTATATAATACGTATTAATTTTTGGGTGATATGCGGAATATTTTAAGCGTTGTTTCAACTAAACTTTCTTTGCTAGTTGCACCACTACGTAAATAACTACTCACTTAACAGTTATATTTCCCATAAAATTACTAGAAAATAATCTATTATCAAACCCTATTGATCATACAGTATTTCTATCTAACTGGTTATGCTTCCCCAGACTAGCTACATAATATACCTTTACTTCTGAGACCTACGCGATCTCATAACCTAGATACGTATTAGGCGTGTGTTGCTAGAATTGGAAACATTTTAGGGTAACATTTTTGTCAGCAGGTTTTTGATATCGTTGAAATTGGAAGGTGATTCGATTGTATTCACACTTATTTATTCGTACATATGTACGTCATACTTACGTGGGTACTCGTATATATTTCGTAGACTATGGACACATGTTTAAGGTGCGTAAAATCACACGTATACGTATACAACAACAAATATAATACTTATTACAAGTGTAATATTATTTTGGTTTTTGATAAAATCATGGCGTAAAGCTTCCGAAGGCGGATTTTGGAACTGACGCGATGAATTTAAGTACCTATGGGTATTAATAATATAACTATAAATAATAAAACGGGATGAACAAGTCGTGCGTCTTCTGGTTAGAATCATGCCTGCCCATGACAGTTGCAGCATCACCCAGAGCTTTACGAAACACCGTATTTCGCTTGTCTATGAGTCTGTTTCTCATTAGTTTCACTCATAACAGTCATGCGATTATCTAATGATTCGTTACGTTCGTCGACGAGCTCACCGATGTCAAATACTTTACGAATATCGCCCTTGTACATAATGTTGTTTTTCCAACGTTTCTTGTCATTTCGTCATTTGTTTCACGGATGTTGTCAAAGGTGCAACGATGTTTGCTCTTATAGATAACCGCACGGCACTTCTCTTAAAATCCTAACACAGTAATTGCACACTAGAGCAGAGTAATTCGAGTCAGGAACTATCGCTAGCTAGCACTGCGATGGTCCCAACCAAGAGAAACTTAGAAAGATATCTACAACCTAGTAAGTTATAATTCGTGATGAGTTAAGGCGCGGTCCAACCCCAATTATAAATAATTTACGATGCTTTACGTAAGGTTGAAAATCGCTTTATAAGGTTGAACATCGCTAATACATTAATTTTGTACGTTTTCTTTATATTTTTCGATATATATACTAACACAATTGAAAAAACTGCTGATTACTATTTTAGTACTGTATGTTGGCTATGTATTACTTAAAGTTATAAAGTAAATTAAGTAAGTAAGTTAAGTAAATAAAATATAGTGTTATCACTGAAAATTCTGAGAGTTTCGACGTGAAAGTTTATATTTGTGGACCTATTTAGAATTTTTTTTCTGCAGAGAGCGAGTAATATTTATAAATTCTATTCGGTTATTGTTCATTTCCTGTTCCTTTTCTAGCCTAAGTATTTTTTTTTGGATTTTATCGATCTGTATCGTTACACTAGATTTTTAAAGATTCTGCTTTTTACTTTTATCAGGATACGAGCGCGCCTTAAGATAAAGCCTTTATTAGCTATAGCCTTTATAGTGTCTCCATAATACCAGAAATGTATGCTCTAAACCCTATGTAGGTAAGTATGTATAACCATAAAACAGCCATAACTTCGACTGAATACCGAAAAGGCTAACGAGAAGTGTTGTTGGCTGCCAATGCTAAATGTTTTCACAGCGCGGCTGACGTCAAACATAAACTGTTCGAACAGCTCCGGTCAATGTAAACATTTATGTATTCTTTCTCTCAGACAATATTACTTCAGCTTCAGTTAATAGGATAACCAAAAAATGTTGTTGAGCATTTTTACAATCTGATAACGCAGCATCTATTTTGTTTCCCATTCACCACAGTTCGAGACCAATCTCATAACTGGCGAGTTTGTTTTCGTTTCTACTATAGCAGATTTCCGCTACGCAATTCTGCCCACGCCTTTTTTCGTAATGATTTTTTATAGCATGCACACGGTAACCTTCAGGTTAACAAAGTGATAACTATATATCAATACAATACAATCACATTGGGTATTATTTTCCTTTGAATGTAATAACGCAGCAACAAAAACCATCCGATTAAAAAAGAATATCTTCTGGCTAAAAACTGAAAATGAAAAAAATTAAAAATGTAAAATATTTTTATTTGCAGCATTAGATGTAAGGCAATGTACATTACCATCACTTAGTTACTAAATGTTACTTATATGTACTTAAGTAAGATTACCTAATGCTGAGAAAGCTTAAAAAACTTCTAACGGTAAATTGTGATCTACACACTAGGCAAGCATGTATCGTGAAGATCCATTTACGATTATCTATATACAAAATGTATAATTATTGACACTTTAGTCTATGATTATAGATGACAAATAGTGTACAAATTTATAACAAAAAGTCAATGAGTATCTTAGTGTAATGTTAATTATATTTACTTAAATCAAATCATTAATTCTACATACTTGAAGATATCATGTAGATAACGTGAGCCACTTTACGAAAGGGCTTGGTTTACAAGAATAGCGTATTGTGTGTCGTAACAAATGCGTTGTTCAGAAGATACGCTGTACACTTTTTTAAAGAACTAAGTGTTGTCACAAGCCTATTTACGCCGCAGCGCCTTACCTTTTTTAACCGACTTCAAAAAATAGCAATTCTTAATTCAACCGTATATATATTTTTATGTGTGTACGCGGATAAATTCGTCGTTTATGATAAGTATAGATCTATAGATCTAGATATAGAGTATACTTCCGAGGTGGTCCCATATAAATTTCATCAAATTCGGTCCAGCCGTTTTTGAGTAACATTGCAATCATCATTAACGGTCAATAACAATCGATTTCGTAAGTAACATGTCACTAAAAAGGGTGAAAAAAATTGTTTCCCAAAAAATGGAACCGACTTCAACACTAAAAAGTGTGAAATAACTTGTCTAAGTCGGTACCATGCGCGTAATATTCTGATAATAGGTACTTTTGGAATATTATGGTACCGACATCAACAACAAGTTTATTTTTTAAATAATTGGTTTGACCACTATCTCATTAATGGTCAGCAATAATGTAGTCGTCGATGGCTTCCTCATTAACCATGGAATGGCCTTTAGAGAGATAATAATAAGTTTCTTTTTATTTATTGTAAACGTGAAAATGTTCTTTAGATCTAAATTTCGTTATTGTTAACAATCGCATAATTTCGTTTTCGTGTATATTATGCCACGGAAACCATAACTCAAAATATTTTCTTGTCATATGTTTTAACCTAAGATTATGTGTAATTTCATTACCTATGTAAGTATTTAGTACCATGACAATGGCCCATTAGAGTTGGCTTTAATGGGTACACTGTAGGTTGTCGAGTAACGCCATAATGCCGAAGTTAACCACGAACGAACAATGACAATATGAATGTCGACTTCTCTATAAAGCGGAGTCAAACGGCCCACAATACGTGTTACACATAGATATACTTACTTACACACGTGATGCATCGCGTTCAACGAGTTACCTTTATGCTTATCTTATCAAATAGGTGCTAATTGTCTTATAATGCTGTCAGGTCAGAGCTTGCCTACGTTCAATTTCCTTTACTTGAAATCAAGCAAGCGCATCTCGTTTAAACGTACAAAATTCATAAAAAAATAATATGCACTCTTAAATAAAAAAATATACGTGTATTAAAAATTGCTATTTTATGATATGGGTTTCATGACAAATACAATAGTGAATGAAGAGAAAAACTGTTTTCAGGTGAAATTAAGTGGTATGTTTGATTTTTTTAATGTACTCTACTATGTTAAAATAAGTTTTTAATTTTGTCAATGTGTACTCAGAAAGCTTAGAAATGTCTTATTATTTTTTGTCATTATAATTAAATCGGTGCTTATGAGATAAACAGTTTTAAAAACCCTCATTTTTATCGACATCGTGAATTAACAGCACCTTAATTACAGTCTCACGGGTAATGTAAACGGGAAAACAACTGAAGTGCTGTGAAAATGTACCTACAGTAGGCAACGAGAAAAGTTTACACCGCTTTTTTATGTGAGCGTCTGTATATCCGAGCTATTTTTATGTCTGCGTTTTGTTTTTCATTTACATGAATTACTTTCATCAATTCAATCTATCAAGCGTATACCGTTCTAAAAGAAAGGTTTATAGGATGTCTACTTACTACTATTAGGATATTTTCAATTGTGTGTAACAAAGACGTAAAATGTCAACAATGTCCGTAAAAAAACACAAAAAGAGCAAACATCGTTGCATCTTTGACGACATCTGTGAAACAAATGAAGAGATGACAAGGAACGTTGGAAAAGCAACTTTATGTACAAGGGCGATATCTCATAAATTATTTGACATCGGTGAGCTCGTCAACGAGCACATCGACGAATCATTAGAGAATCGCACGGCAGTTTTCGTATTAGTATTTTAATTTATTTTGTAAGCAATGGTAATTAAGGTTGTGTACCGGGCGTGATAACAGTTATTTTTCAAAAGTATTTTGGTGTATAAAAATGTGATCACATTTTAATAAATTTAATTATAATAACAGATATCGATCTCAGTAAAATAAATAAAAAGGACTTTGATACTCAAAACCCATTTCTCGTAAAGTAAGCCGTCATGAAATCCATTCCTGCTTTTTCCATACAAGTTTAAGAAAGTGTGATAAACGGGATAAAAAGAAAAATAGACGATGAAATGACGTCCAGTAGTAAACAAACCTAATACCACAGCATGTAAGGTTTACATAGACTGTGCTAATACGCAGGTAGGATAGACATTAGTTAAACAGAAAAACATACTAATTCGACATTTTGAACCTGTCACGCAGAATCAGTGCATTGTGCTAAAGTGAATTCTGTAGGGTCCTACACGAATGCAATAAAATAACAAGTTTATTTGCTTACTGCGGTCACTATTTGGATGGGTGACTTGTATAATTGTGGGAGTATGGCGCTCCGGAGTATACGTCAAGGCGTTCTAACTAGATTAAGTATTTACGCTATATCAGAGGCATTTGGGCAGCCTGTAAACGACTATATAGACTGGCCATTAGCCTATCCACCAAGCCGCACTTGGCTAACGTGGTGGATTATGGTCCTTAAGGTTTTGTCAATTTATAACGTCGATGAAAATGAGGGGTTTGAACCAGTTTAGCTCATAAGCAGCGATTTACTTAAAATTACAAAAAATAATGTGACATTTCTAAGACTTTTAAGTACACATTGACGGACTTAAAAACATATTTTAACATAGGATACTTGAATACCTACATAAAAAAAATCAAACATACCACTCAATTTCGTCTTTAAAACAGGTTTGCTCTTTATTCTCAATTGTATTTGTCATGAAACACATATCATACAAGAAAAATTTGAAAAATTTTATACCGACTTCCATTCTATTCAGTTATTGGAGTGTAACTCAAAAACTACTGGACCGAATTTGATGAAATTTAAATGTGACCACATGTGTGTGGGTTATTTTAATAATATTATTTTGAGAATCGGTTCATCCTATCGAAAGTTATGAGGTAACAAAAAAACATACAGACGAATTGAGTACCTCCATTTTGAAAGTCAGTAGAAAATAGCAATTTTTAATACACATACACTGATGAATTCACGGTGTATTACTTTCCTATATTCATTAATTTATGTATTTTATTTCCATCGAAGAGCCGAGGACACTCAGTAGATCACTTGTAACGTGACTATGAATGTTATTTCAATAACTTACTTCGGTTTTGCATCGGCCTGCATAAAGCTGCTGGGTTACCAAAGCTATTCGTCTTAATTTTCTTCCACTTTCGTATAATCACGACCTTCATGAATAATAAGAAAATATTTATAAAAGAAAACAAACAAGAGATCTTTTTGACGTCAGCAGGGCTCAAAGAATGAAACTTAATACTATGCATGCAAATAATAAGTTGACCAAATAAAGTACTTATGTGTTATGATGAGGATTATATATATAGTATTTGCGTTCAATGAATACAACAAGTACAATTTGAAAAAATTAAAACCGACTTCCATTCTATTCAGTTATTAGCGTGTATCTCAAACCGACCGAATTTGATGAAATTTATATGAGACCCCACGGAAAGTACCAGCTTTCAAACAAAAAAATAATTTTGAGAATCGGTTCACGCAGTCGAAAGTTATGAGGTAACAAACATAAAAAAAAACAATCGAATTGAGTACCTCCTCCTTTTTTGGAAGTCGGCAGTAAAATAGTCTATACTTTTTCTATAGTATACTTGATTAAACGTGGTCTGAAACTAGTAAATTATCTTATAGTTTGCAGAGAGAAAACAACACGTTTCCATATTAAGACGCGGTCCAACCCCAATTTTAAAATAATTTACGATGCTTTACGTAAGATTGAAAATCGCTTGTTAGATTGGACGATGTAATGCGAAAATGCGTTAATTTTGTACGTTTTCTTTATATCTTTCGATATATATTAACACAATTGATAAAACTGCTGGTTTAGTACTCTATGTTGGCTATGTATTACCTAAAAAATAATATAGTGTTATCGCTGAAAATTCTGAGAGTTTAGACGTGAAAGTTTATTTTTATGCACCTATTTAGGATTTTTTTCTGCAGAGAGCGAGTAATATTTATGAATTCTGTTCGGTTATTACTCTTTGCCTATTCCTTTTCTAACCTAAGTTTTTTTTTTCATAGATTATTATCAAACTGTTTCGTTACACTCGATGTTTAAAGATTCTGCTTTTTACTATTATCAAAGTACGACCGCGCCTTAAGTATGTTTTCGGATATATTGTAATAGTTTAAGATTATACTCTATTTAGAAAGAAGGATATACTGATATATACTATAGTACCTATATATCAGTCTATATACATATATGAGTACAATACAAGTATATAGTATATGTGAGTCGATTACTTTAGTATAGTATAGATTGATAATAATCTTATAGATTACTAGCTGCGCCCCACGGTTACACCCGCGTGGCGATGATTATGAAAAAGTATCCTATTTGGTATTTCAGCGCCTCATCTATCTATATACCAAATTTAATAAAATCCACTCGATAATACTGGTGAAAGGGTAACAAACATCCATACCTAATACAAACTATCGTGTTTATAATATTAGAAGTATATTCCACCCTAATCCTATATGAATTATAAAGTAAAGTTATAGAATTAGAGTGGTAGCAGTATGTTATGGATTTTATTAAGAATACGATGCTTTTGGAAAGCCATATCAAAAAATATCTTAAGGTATATGGTATAGATTATAGTATAGTATAGTATAGATTATACTATACTATAATCTATACCATATCAAAATATATATTAACTATATCTATAATATAATATATAAAATATCTTAAGTTGAACTAACTGCTATTCTGATAGGATACGATATGTCATCCATAAACTGGTGGTTAAGTTATATAAATTTCCATAAAAAAATGCTTATATAAATTACACAAATAATGTAATACGTAATATTATAAACCAATACCGTTAACGTCATCTGTAATAACTTACGTCGATACATGAATAAAATTTCTTTTCTATTACTCATACCACGATGAGTAATACACAGTTTTGACGTACCTATATTTTTATTTGTTCAGATGTCACAAAAATTACATGCTTATTTTCTATAGCTGTGAAATATGTAACTAGTAGATATTGGCACTCGTCTAAAACGGAAAATACGTTCTACCCTGTTATTTTATCTGGAAACTAGCCAGGAGATAAAATCATAAAGGATGTAAGGCAAAAGCAATCTAGTGTTCCATCTATTATTGATAAATTTTGCGAAATACATAACATGTTTCAAGGCGCCATATACTCAAATTTATGGGAGACACACCCCTACTATGCTATTGTAGTAAACTATTGGATCTCAAACATTTCAGAAGATATACTCGTTAGAATATATGCACCACTGGTCATGTAACCTACGTCACTATCATTCTATTTCATAGCTGCCTTATTTTCATCATCCCTAAGTTTTATTGTAGTGTCACGGGCTATCTAGTGTCTCACAAGACACAGTTTTTTTTAAACTAGTTTGTGAGGTAGGGTACACATTATTTACTGTAAAATTAGCCTATTACGAGTACGTAACAAATTGTAACTGCATAGTACATAAGACGCATATGCAATAAAGTTTTATCTTATCTTATTATGCATGGAATTAAAATAGAAGCATTGCACACGTCTAAAAAATCAGGGTCTTCTGTCCTTTTCTGCACAGTCAAAGCCTTCCACCATGCCTGACTAAACGGCTGGTCGCAATACGAGTGATGTACAATGTATTACGCAGACAATCACTATAGATGATTGCAGATCGTTAATGCAAAAAGAAAAAGCAGGTCAGTTAGGTCGACACACAAACTACTATAGATGCTATGGTCGACACAGACAGTTGTCAACAGACCATGAACAAACGGAAAAAGAGAACGAATAGAGCGGTCATTGGCTTAGTTCATAAACTAACACATTTCATTATCTAATAAAAACATTACTTATGTAGGTATAAGTTAATTAGAATTATTAATTATCATTTAGTTGATCTACTAAATGGTAATTAATAATTATAATTAACTTATTATGCCAAGTGGCGTTCTATGGGGGAGGCATATGAATATGTTTAGCAGTTGACGTCTTCCGACTGATAATAACGCCGCCATTTCGCAGCAAGGAATTCAAGTAGTATATAAAAAAAACGAAATCCAAAGTGTCGGAAGTCGTAAATTTGCACGAGTGTGATAAACACCACATTCGCGTCATCAATGAATGACTTTGAGATAAGTTCACACACGCACTGGCTTCTACGAACGATGAGAATAGTAGTAACATGATTCTATAACGACGCTACATTTGTCATTATAAACTAAATCGCACACAGAAGTATAAATACGTGCGAACAAAAAATACATACAATACTAAATCCAAAACAGAGCCAGTGACCATAGTTTATGTAATAACCCATAAAGTTTATAGCCGAGACGAGAGATGAGATCTAATTCTGCTCGCTATGTTTGCGTTATCACATCGGCCCCAGATATCGACGCAGATTACGATACGACATCACGATCATTGCGGACACGCCCCTACTACGCATCGTAAACAAGTGACGAGTTATTAGAAGCTTAATCACGCGTACACCTTATAAAGACATTCACGACAAAACAATTCCGGTAATTACTCAGGGAAACTACGAAGGGTTGCAACGGTTTACTATGTTTTACATTGAATCATTCTACGTGTTCCATGGAATGTAGGCCTATAAAGACGAATATTTGTGAATTTGTATTCATATTGTCAACGTAAAGCAATTTTATATTATATTGGGTAATGCGATGCACTTAGTTTTATAAACTTTCTGATCTGTGTCACAGGTGTACCTACTAGACAGATGATTGTTCTTACTGTACTTAGTACTTACTTGGTGATGGCTTACGGCCGGTGCCAATAATCTATCTATCGCCGGTTTACCTTACTAGCGATAGATATATGATACTATTTGTATGGACGTTATGTCAAATTTCTATCGGTAGTACATTAGGAAAACTGTGGATAGATAGATTATTGGAATATCCAATTAGTTAAGTTCTATTGAAACGTTAAAGATATGATTAGTTTACCTTTTACAAATAATCGCTAGACCGATACACAATTAGTTAAACGACACTTTTAAATAAAGAAGAGGCAAGTTATGTCGCTATATAAACAACTATCATATTGTAGTCGAACCTCAATAATTATGACGTTATCCGCAATATGAAAAATAAAGTAATATGGCTTTAATTGAACATAATATTTTATCTCGTTCGTTTTAATTGGTATCCATTGTTAATTGAAAGCCAGCGTATTTAAATTATATTATACCTACGTACTTAGCAAGTGCGTTATTTGATGTGGAATAGCATTATAATTTGTTTTAATACATTTAAATTTAGGTATTATTAGTGGACGCTTTTGTATATACGTTAAAAAAATTATATAATCACACATTCGGAGCAATATAGACTCTGTGGCAAATGTCAGCTTTCTATGAGGTTTATTTAAAATATTAATAAGTAATCCTAGCTCATTATTATAAGGTTGTATAATCGAACATAAGTACTTTTTATATTAAAATGTAAATAAAATTTTCGTGTACTCTTTATGTTTATATTTCGTGTACTTACGTGTAAATAGTTGTTAAAAATTGATTGCCCGAAAAGTGTTGAATTTTCAATGGTAATATTTAATGATAATAAAAATTATATATTGATAATAGATTTTTTTTTTTATTGAATGATGTTTTTTTTTTGTAATGGCAACAATGCCGTCATAGTCCCACAACTATGATAAAAATGTCCCAAGTAAGTACTTTAGAGATGTAGCCCCACTTGATTCTGACATCTTTAGAAAACTACGCACATACAGACCGATGGCTCATTATTTCTTGAGCCAAAACTGGAAAGACACACTCTGATTTGATAACTACTCACGACATGAGTGACATTTTCGGACCAAAGTGGTACATTATCCAATGTCTTGCATACTCAGGTCATTTTCACCGTTCTTATAGTGTGCTTCTGTTGCTTTGGCGAATATATTGACAAGAGATACAGACACAAAATAAGTATCTACCTAGTTATGGCAGATATGTAGGTATCTGTGGATTTCTATAACCAGGTTATATACGAGTATATCATAACGAGACTGGTAGTCAGTCTATTGGAATTGGCAATTAACCTTATTTAGACAAGAGGGCGATGGTCGTTGGCTTCAGTATCAAATAACATACACGATATTGGAGTATAGAAATATTTCTATAGAGAGTTACTCAAGTAACTCAAATTGAATTGTGCTTATGTTAGTAAAATCATGATAGTTACCAACGATATTAAAATACTAAATACATTATTACATTAATAAAAATATAACTTCGTAAATAGCAGGCACTCACCGTTTTGGATACGATGTGATATTCTTGAAGGCACAGCACATGAGTTTCCCAACGTCTCAAGAACTTGGCAGCCAGGATCTTATCGACTACTGTTCTTGTGTGCTGGAAGCAGCAGACCCTCAGGGCACCCTCCGTAGCGAGCTTGTACCGTGGGCCCGGTGGTGGCATGGGATTCCCCGCAGAACTGGAATCGATACCAGCATTGTCCGCGCAACATTCTGGACTTGAGCCCTGAGGAGATATATCATATATTAATACACTGCTTAGTTATAGATATATAAAATATATTTAAGATAAAACTAGCTCAATTAAAACAAGTATAGTCTGTAGGAGTATCACTGAAGGAGTAGTTACATAATAATGATTGGTAAATGCCATAGTATCCAGTGAACGCTTCCAGACCCATAAATGTTTAGGCACTGCGGAAATGAGAAATAGAACGTTTTGTTTTATCTATTGAGTTGTATGTACTGATCATATTAGTAAACATAACACTTGACGTATCTACACATATATATTGAGAAGTGTGTAGCTCAGTTGTGCCGAGCTGTGTGTGTGGTGTAAGTATTTACATATTATACTCTGGCGCCTATATAAACGTTTTTCGAAACATATATTAATTGACTGTTATAAAATAATGTGAAACATTCAACCTTTATTAAACGTAAGTTCGCGTGTCTGACGAGAAATTTGAAATAGCAAGGCCGATTGTTGAAAAGCATAGTGACATTTCTTGAGAGTCATCGGACACATTTTCTCAATAATTACTCGTAATACCATACGTAAGTTATAGGTATTCGACTGGGTGATGTAGGCCTGTTTTGTTTCATTTATTATCGAATGCTAGTGAGAAACACATTACTATAGAATATGTAGTATCGTATACATTACGTGCGTCACAAGACGAGTGAAAAAACAGCACTTTCACAGATTGCTAAGTGCGCGCAATGCAATAAAATAGCAGCGAGTTTTAAATGTTATGGCTATGCATATATATTTCGCTCATTTTCATGTTGTTTAACGATTTAGTTAGCTGGGATTAATTAGAATAAAAGTACCCGTGCCTACGTTACTTCCTTAGAGCCATAGTCGATCGAGTGAATGGATGATATTTTCTCTAATAGACCTTGCAAGGCGACCTTGTATGTGTTTGTAAGCCAACCAAATTACAAGTCCCAATGAAATCAAATGCGGTTATTTGAGAATTGTGGCTCGCACAGGTATAATTTACGAAATGTCTTATTGACGTCATTGCCGTCCTTGTGGTGGCTAGTGCCTACTGCGAGCACAAGTTTAGCATATAGATAATATGTAAATAACTTCATTAGATAACGGTTAAATGCTTAATGTACTATGCGAAACTATTTTATTGTATAAAACAAATTTATACATGATAATAATCCTATCTAGTATTATTTTATTAAACTTAATAACGCGTCGTTTTGAAGTGTTTGTGAAATATTGTAGAAAATGCTTGTAATGAAATTATTTAATGACAATAATTTTGGCAAGCACAATGGCATTGCCATAATTAATTATTATTTAAGGATACTTTTTAAATCTTAAGAATACAAACAGTCTAACTATGAAATAAAAAATAAATAAATACATTACCTTTCTTCTAACTAAAATTATGGTTTACGATCGTTTAGGTAGTATTGATGAAGTTCCTGATGTAGGTATAATTATTTTCAATGACGACAATGAAATCAGGGAAAAAATAAGTCGTTGTTCTTTACAACGTATTACGTTACGGCACGTTTAGGGTACGTCTATTGAACTCGACTAAAGTATGGGAAAGAATAGACAGGTTAGATTTGGACTCTGGTCCCAAATTGTTGTTGGAAAATTTCTGGTACCTACAGAACGATTCAAACAGGGCCTTAGCAATAAAGTAAGCCTAACTTTACTTTATCCCTAATACCCTCACAGAACAGCTTAACTTTTAGGTAATTATTATTATTAATATTGAGAGTTCCATGAACATTGGAACAAAATATCCTTGAGGTATCCTTCATATAGGTATGCGCAAGCAGCAATATTACAGTTACGACCGCTGGTACATCCGCTGTCCGGAACGCGCAAATTAAACGGAGTCTTCTCTATCAAAGTAGGTAGCCACGGGCGACAGGCGCAAACTCCAACAATGGCTAACATTGATTTTGTTTCATTTCCCTATATTTGCCTTTCATGTGTAGGTAATAATAGGGGTTTCCTCAATTGCATCGCCATAGAAAGTTTCAGTAATTTATCCAGTGCTTAATTGTTTAATTATAAGTGTATACGCACATAGACTACAAACACTATACAAGAATACCTCGTTAAACTGTAGTGTTCCAAATTTGAAAGTCATTGCTACACGAAATCCGGACCTTTAATACAAAGAGTATAAAGACGGTAAAGAATAGGGCACTAAAGTGTTTGCAAGAGAAGACTGGGCAAAGCCAGATGACGAAGATGAAGAGAGAAGTCGGTGTAGAGACGATGTGTAGCGTCAAATAAAGCAGAAGAGTTAAGGGAGGTCGAGAGGTTCTGTGGACAACTACACAATTCGGTCGCTAAACCTGTTAGCAGATCGGCTAAAGACCCAAGAGCCAGCTAATTCGAAATTATCCGAAGATATCCCGGACATCAGCCTGTACGCTGCTACAAGTCGTCGGCAGGGTATCATATCAGAACTTCTGAAAGCGGCTGGAACACCAGTACTTGAAGTACTTTAAAAGCTCTTTTGTATGAAGCGTGATGGTTGTATTCTTCAAGAAAGTTGACAACACTTTGCTAAATAATTACAGTTTACCTCACTTTTGAGACATGTTTATAACCGGTTTCGAAGGTCATCACGAACTATCTCAATCGCAGGCTATATGACTTCTAACCTCCGGAACAAGCCAGTTTCCGAAAAAGCTATAAGCACCATAAACCACTACCAAATGCTATTGCACTTGCCATATATGGCAAGTTATATAAAAGGCTAAAGAGTACAACTTGCCTCTATGTCTAGCGTTGGTAGACTATGAGAAGGCATTTGTTTCGATCAAGACTTGGGCAGTTGGTGAAGCTTGAGTCTCTCTAGCGTTGCTTTATTGACTATCAGCATATCGAACTATTGAAGTTTCATGTACAATAACGCCAACATTTCAGTCCGAGTATACAGGAGCAGAGTTCAATTGCAAAGAGGCGTGAGACAAGGGTGACGACATATCTCCGATACCGAGCTGCATGGGAGACGCCTGAAAGCCAGTCCAGTGAAAGTCCTTGAATGGCCAGGATATGGCATAAATATTAACGGCGAGTCACGCACCTTCGGTTTGCAGACGACATCGTGAGCGTGGTGGAAACGGTGGAAGATTTAAGCACGATTTACGCCTTATTATGAACATGAACACTACAAAGATTAGCGCTTGCAACAGTGTCGAAATATCATATCGGTAGTTTACGGTAACTTTCCTGTAAATAATTATATTGGTGTCTTATTTTAAAAACGTATACCTGCATTGAGCAAATACAAAATATATTTTTAGGGCTAATAAAAATAACCGTATGATTAATGAAAAATTTTCAACAAGAAGAATTTGCGATAACGATTTATAAAAAGGCATGGTAAAAGCGCAGAGGACCCAAATACAGATATTTTATAAGAAGTATCTTAGGAGCAAAACAAATGCTGTGATCGGTTTATTAACGCGGACTATTCAAACTATTTGAAAATAAATTTATTCCCGAAATATTCTTAAACAGTCATTATTTAATTGAAGGTTTTAATAGTTATTATAAATTTAACACTTAATCATATCGCAGGTATTGTTTATGCTATATTTTTGAAGTCACAGTCAACTTTGCTCAGATCAATAAAAATTAAAACTTCTTAGTGAAATATAAGAGTACAGTGATGACAAAAAAGTTAGGTATTAGTGCGGCATTCCAAACTTCCCGCATGCTAATTACCTAAGTACTTATGTAAACATCCACTTTTGAGCTTCACCAAACACATTGTTTTGTATTCAGTTTTTGTTGAAACTTGCCACGACTTTAGTTTTGCTTTAATGCGATTCGATTTCGATTTGATTGATTGAAAGTAGTTAGTTGCGCTGTATTTCAAACAATGGTGTTTGTCGTGGAACACCCAAAAAGTCTTTGGGTAGTTTTATCGGCAAAATAACCATACATCACCATGGTTTTCTACTGGTATACGAGTAACAGCAACTGGTTAAGTACTTAAAAAAAATTAATAGGCGGTCATTGACTTACTACTAATGCAGTGAACCGGTACGTTGTGAAAAAACTTAATTATACGTAGGTCCGTTTTATAATGGGCAACATGCTAAAACGTTTTTGCTCCAATGCGAAATTAAAATCAATTTCTCGTAGGCAATTAATTCGATTTCGTGTGAAACTACTTCGGTCGGGAAAATCCAGTACTAGGGAAAAACGAATCAAAAATCCCGCAGACGTCGACGAGTTAAAATAATATTATGATTATATCTACTAATCACGATGTGCTGAAATATTAATGTTCATCGCAAAGTAGGATCAGATGGCAGTTAACGTCCGTTCCTCTTAAATAGGTAGGTGTTCGATAAAATAACTAAGATAAAAAGAAATAACGATTAAAATAACTAACTAAACTTATATAGACATACATTATCTTTTCTGCAAATACATACTTTTATATTGGTGTAAGCTAGTTTGGTCCCAAAGATATTTAATGTAAGTGTTCCATTTTAAGTGTTTTATTTATAACTATTATTGTACATTATTCATGAATAATCTTATCATTATAGACTGAATGACGCGCCAGCGGCTTCGCTCGTTTGGTCTATGGTAGGTAAGTATACAATGACACAGAAATGACTGCCTCATTGCTGTAGCGCTTTGGAATCTCGAGGTTCAATCCACGGGTCGGATATTTGTTGAGTTTTTCGACAAAGAAGTTCTCAATAGCAGTCTGGAATCTGAAACAGTGTTTCGTAGAGGGCAATATACTCGCCCTCGATTTGTTAAGAGTTTAAAATAATATCTATTTCATTATTTACGTTAAAGTTTACTTTACCAAGTTTTGAGAGTGATTTGAACTAGTGATATTTTTGCATATACATTTCAGAACTTTATATTACAGACTGGAGAAGGGTGGTGAAACAAAACTAAATGTACGTGTTCCATTACTTATTGCAACTTGTTCTCGTTATACCTACGTTACTCGAATAGCGTGCCTGTCGCCTAGCTTTCAGCTGCGTATTGCGCATAAACTCTCGATTAATTAGCTCCAAACAATCTAACAGTAAAGGCTATTTTTATTACAAATAAATATATATGCGACTAAAAACATTTTCTTGACACTAAAAGAAAAAAAAAACACAAATTTTAAGTTTAAAAAGCAGAAAGGCCATCAATAAGACGGGATTTCAACCGTATACGGTTTGTTTCTGAAGCGTACACACTTGCACACTGAGCCAATTATACGATAATAAACTTATCGTTACTATAAACCATTACAGAGTTCCCGACGATGTTATTCTGCTCCAGAAATCTTTTCTTTAACACGTAATTCTTTAATTAACTCACACATACATATATCAGAGAGAGCTAACACTCCGTATCAGCATATCAAAGAGAGATGAATCATAGCTTATAATAAAATAGAACTTAACTTATCCAGTACTGAGAAAATTGCGTCAAAATACTTCAAATAGTTAATTTACCACAAAATTTTAACTTTCATTTATACTCTATTGCGGAAGAACCCTTTTGTTTATGGGATAAAAATATTATATATGTTAATCCATAATATTAGTTATAAATGTGTCGAGATTCATTAAAATCTGTCTCGTGCATGGTAATCGAAGTGATGCGCGTACAAGTGGACAGACAGATATGATACAGAAAGATATATTTTAGTAGGCAAAAAAAAATTCTAAATTATATGAGTAAATATTATATTTCTGGCCTCTATATCGGTAACACAGCACTTCGATTATAAGTTTCTATAATATTTGATATACATATTTAGTTCAGTACACTTTAAATTATAAAGAAGAAGATAGGTCAATATAGACAAATATAAAAAAAAAAAAAAAAAAAAAAATTGTTTTTTGTCACCATTGATGGTGGCTCTTATGGGGGGCCCGTTTAGTGGGTGGCAAGTCACCACCTACCTGCCTAAATATTTTAAGATGAAACTGAAATTGGCAGGTGCCGTAGTCTCGTCCATAGCCCACTATCTCCCGTACCACTAATAAGTACATATCAATAGCCATGCCCATTTTACCCATTTTTGTAATAGATATACCATGTAACCATCCATCCAAAATGTTTCTGTTTTTATACTACATTGTATTTTTATACCAAACGGGCCTCTAAGTGTTGGCTACAGCCCCACTTATGCCTACGTAAAAGACCGGGTGAAACCCGTGAAATATGTCAAATAATAATAATAATAACAAATATACAAATATAAATCAATATATAGATATAGTGTATATAGATACAATAAATAGAAGATAGATAGCTTACGGCGTATTACAGGGTACGTACATAATTTTTCTCCCTATAATAACCAAAACACACCATATTTATAACTTATCAAGGGCATGTCAACCGTCTTTATTAAGATACGGTTCCGTAGTATTCACCTGTACACATTTCTGTACATAATCAAAAAGTTACAATAATTAGATTATGCTTGTAAAAACAGTGACAGCCAACAATAAGGTGGAAAATCATAAGTTTCTTCTTCCAATGTGGAAAATCATACGTTTCTTACGTTTTCGAAAAGTTTCTCATTTTGAGGTTTGAGGCATATTAGATATTACACAGGCAAGATCAGGCAGACGGACATAACGATCTTATATAGATCCTTGTTGGGCTACAGAAGCCTGAAAGTAGATAATGTAGACTATACCTATCCCGAACACTCTACCTCATCTTACTGTTTATTACAATTTTCCTTACATCTCGATGCAAAGTCGACAAAGGATTAAAATAGAAATAGAGCCGCCCCGTATCCGTATTATATAAAACTGTTTGGCCTATACAATACAGGCAGGCCTAGGCAAAACAGGCCCCATATTATGCAATACCTATTACGAATCCTCTGAATTCTTAATATGACTTTCATGATATTTTTTTACTTTAATCTAAGTACCAGCAGGGCTATTGTGGATCTCGGTTGATTGAAATCTTGAAAACTTGCGGATCTATGTCACTTTTGACAACTCCAGTAAGTAAACATTTTACTATTTTGATGACTGGAACTGACGTTACTGACACAGAACTGCCAAATTTTTCGGTTTCAATTAACATTTGTCAGCAACTGAGATACATAATATCCCTACAGTTATTTCTCATCGTCTCATACGGACGTTGTAATTAGTATACAATATGTATTATTTCGTGTGGTGGCATTGCCGAACAAAATCGAGAATTAAATGGGATCGGAATAGACGGCAAGCCCCCAGTCCTCCATTAATCATAGGAAAAATGTGACTGCCGAAATGTGGGTGTTCATGTACCAATCAATCCTTGTCACTTCCTTCTGGAATAATGAGCCCAAAACATAGTTAGGCATGTTTGTAACGTCTATGGGGGCGGTCAAGGATTACCTTCGTATTAACATCAATTTATTGTATTGGCTCATTGTATTTAATATAGTTTATTAGCTGCACCTCGTTATTTCACCTACGTAGCGAGGGATGATGTTAATGTTTTTTTATTCCTAAGCCACCGATTTGTTACAGCAAATAAAACAAAGAGAATAATCCGCAAGTTTTAAGTTTTAGCGAGCCTAACGAACAGCAATAACGATTATACCCAGGATTAACACATTATACGTGTCCTGATTTCTGGCTGAAGATAAGGATAAGATAATAATAATATCTCTTTTCGGTAGGAGTGAATACCAACTTCCGAATAACGAGGTTAGAGCTTCCAAACAATTTTTAGAGCTACTCTTAAACACACTCTCTCTACTCCTTTACCAAAAAAAAGGAACGGACTTAATACAAAAAAGGGTGAATTATTTCACCCTTTTTACAGCCGTATTTAGGTAAGTAATATTAAATAAAGTAATTACATATACAAAGATTTTAATTCTATAGAATAGAATTTTGCTTGAAGTTTGAAGTATGAACTGTCGAAGGCTAAAGTTAGTTAAATAATTTAAATTAATTTAAATAACTAAAGTTAATTAATCAATTCTTATTGATTTCTTATAACTATTTAATTTAGTATTGAAGTCAGCTCCATTTTTTGCAAAAAAATGTCTACTATTTTTAGAGACCCTTGCTACTTTGCTACTAACGAAATCGATGTCATCCACCGTCAATGAAAATATTATCAAATCATCAAAATAGGCGAACACAGTTGTTGGAGTGTAACTAAAAACTGCTAGATCAAATTTGATTGAATTGAAATTGAATTTTATATGGGACCACCTCGGAAGTATACTCTACCAAATAAAAAAAACATCAAAATCGCTTCATAAGCGACGAAGATATCCGCGAACGCACATGAAAAAAATATATACGGTCGAATTGAGAAACCTCCTCCTTTTTTTGAAGTCTGTTAAAAAAGATCCTGCCTAACTAGAAGCTTATGTGTTATTCTAGGTCATCAAATATCAATGTGTCCAGTGTATTTCAGATCGGGTCAGTAGTTAGTCTTGATAGAATAACAAACGTATATCCATCTACCCATCTAAACAGACATAAGTACTTTCGTTCTCGATTCGACTGTATGTGTTACTGTTTATTACGAGATCATTCCGTAAATTATGAATCGATTTTCATAATAATTTTTTTGTTCGCTAGACCATACTTCAGAGGTGACCCATTACATGCCGAAATTTATTTAGCGCTTTTTAAAAAAATCATAAAATATATACCCAGATAATGTTTCGGATATAACCATCCTAGTTAATATCGAACATCCGTTCATCAACATCTCTTCTAGATGATTGTTATCTAGTGCAGTATGCAGAGATATAGAGCGCGCCAGTTTCGACTGGGCTGCACGGCCTGACCTACATAGGGGGCGGTGTTCCGTGACGTCATCACAAACATTTGGGTCAGAGAACTACGTCATTCGCTCAAGGAGTCCGGATTTAAAGACTGCACAAGTCCTCGAGGCGAGCCTCCAATCCATTTTGTAGCACTCTACTTTAATCGGCTGTTTATAACTGTCTTGTTTTAATAAATGACAAACCAGCTATAATAATTTTCTTTTTGTTGTATATATTCTTTAATGCAGGTTCACTTATATATTAAAAAAAGGAGGATTTTTTCCAACTTCTGTTCCGGTCTCTATAAAAGGTAACGTGAATTAAAAATACAAAAAAACATATTTAATACGAGACGCAGGGGCTTTACAGATTAAGTGATAGGTATATAAAATGTATAGGTACCTATATTATACAACAACTTGTAATTAATTGAGGTTTAAGTTAAGGAAAGGAATTTCCAAGTCTAATAACATTATTTTCCGTATTAAAATAAATTTATAAAATAATCTACAGTCATATCTCATCATTATTAGTCACATAGCTTCACCCCGCGCCTTCACCTAAGCTGAAAATGGCTATCTCACGGATCATTCTCCGGTTATAAAAAGTAGCTTACCGCGTTTGTAAAAAAAATCAGCCAAATCAAATTCAATAGTTACATAGATGTGACACATTAACAACATAGTCTCGTCCATCGTACTTTCGCAATAATAATTTTAGCTATACCATGTAATATGATAATGACATTAGCGTAAGCTTAGATTTATTTATACGTAACTGACCTGAGACAACGTTCTAGCAATACTAAGTACCTAGTAAAAACTAAGTAGGTACCTACTTGCACACTATTTTTGTTGGTAAAACTCCTCAGATAATACCTATACTTACTTATATGTATATAACATTGATTTAACGATGATTTAATGGTTATTGATAACATATCGAGATCGTGGTTTAGTATTTAGTCAATTAATCCTATAATCTAAACTTAGTCATAAATAACCTTATGCTCCACCCGTGTTATAAGAACTATAACTGTCCCCTTCATACTTATATTATATGAAACAATAATATAGGCTGCTATAGTGCATATAATACTCTCATACTACTTACTAGAGTAAGACAGATTTATTTTGTCATACATATTGCAACAGGTAAGCCATGAGGGTAGAAGTCTTTATATGGATAACGATCGCTTTACAACCGACATCGGTCGGTAAATAGCCACAGAGTAGAAATTTACCTTAGCTGCAGCCATCCTCGAAACGGGTCGCGCTAACGCAAAGTCCTAGACTGTTGCAATCTTTCCAAATTTAAGTTAAATCCATTGACTGGCTTTGGCGTGAAAAAGACACAACATACATACACCACTCACTGACAAATTTTCGCATATATAATAGAGTGACAAGATAAGTGTTGTCTGGGAAATAACTATTCTACTGAAATATTTTAACGTGAAAAAGAACAAATGGTGAAGTGAGGGTGCTTGCGCATCGCTGCTTGTCCCTTCAGAGAAAACTCTTTAAACACTCAGTAAAAATGCGAATTAGTGCGACGCTTACAGGCTCATAAAATAAAATATAAGTTCCTTTCTGGTAGGTAAATTGTTAAGCTATTATTAGCAATCGTACGCACGTACAACATGTATATACCCAAATATATATAAATAGGTATCTAAACATATAATCTATACATATAATAATTGTAAAATATGTTACGGTTTTCCTAATGTTAACCGGTTTGTTTATGGGTATTTCAATACTTCGGTGACGTCTGATGGGTGGGAATATAGTTTCCTTGTTGATATCTAGCTGACGACACGAGACCACACCCCCGCCTAGTCTACGTAGGTACAGGTATCATATTTGCTTATAAACTGTTACTGCATACGTTGACTCCACCTAAAATGTATGGAGAATCCTCAAAAAAGCTTTCGTGCACCGTAAGTGAATGTAGACGTTTTACTGCGAAAATGTAATCTACCTGAACTGTAAATCTAAGTACATATAAACGTAGTATATAAATGCTACTGTATTTATATACTACAATGAACAGTAATAGAAAAAAGTTTTTGTATTATATGTGTTTGATTTTATATGTTTTAGAAAGTATCACACTAATATTGTGAAGACAAATGTATGTGCCAGTATGTTGGTTACTTCATCACGCTGAAACGGATAGTATTAAGTTTGGAATGAAAATAAGTTATAGAATCAATTCATAGGCCAGTTTAACGAAGATGAAGCTGCGAGCGCACCTATAGAGCAGATATAATGGAATAGATTTATTGATAATTTATGAAATAACTATTTTTTTTTGCACATAATAAATATTTATATTTTACACAAACTACAAAATAAAAAATCTCGGGTCGGAACGCGGACACCATTCAGTTGAAAGTCTGAATATAGTTATAAAGTTTTTGAAATACAGAACTTATGAAAATAGCATTTGAATGATGATGTGTGATTACTAGCATATTTTATTGTAACCCAGTTCATTTAAGTCATATTATGATGAAACATTATCCTATAGGTACTACGTGTTGTACTCGATGTACAAATAGGAAACCCCGTTTCATTTTGTACATTATTTCCAAAGTTAAAAATCACAACGTGATAGACGTACGTATACACAGACAGAATGATGATGTGTGATTACTAGCATATTTTATTGTAACCCAGTTCCTTGAAGGCATATTATGATAAAACATTATCCTATAGGTACTACGTGTTGTACTCGATGTACAAATAGGAAACCCCGTTTAATTTTGTACAATGTTTCCAAAGTTAAAAATCACAACGTGACAGACGTACGTATACACAGACAGAATGATGATGTGTGATTACTAGCATATTTTAGTTGTAACCCAGTTCCTTGAAGGCATATTATGATAAAACATTATCCTATAGGTACTACGTATTGTACTCGATGTACAAATAGGAAACCCCGTTTTATTTATACAATGTTTCCAAAGTTAAAAATCACAACGTGACAGACGTACGTATACACAGACAGATTTTTGTTTGCTTATTTCAAACATATCTTCCTTAATTTTTGCAGTCTTTGTTTTGCCGGTTAATAGAAATTGCTTAATAACTTCCTTAGTTTTTATAAACGTGTTTCAGAACCTGATGTACAGTTTTACTAACTTACTATAAATTTGATCATGGAGATCTGTAAGAATATTATTTTAAAACAATAGAGAAAGAAGAACGATAGAGAACAAAGAACAATAGAGAGAGAAAAATACACATCCTCGAATAGGATTCGAGAACCTGCGTCTTGGAACAATCCGTTGTCAGACGCCACCGAGGCTGACCACTAGGCCACCTAGGCTCACCGTCCGAGCATCGAAAACTTCTCTCTTTCACTCTTAACGTAATAAAAAATATAGTATTTGTTCAGATTAATGAATTAGGCAAATAATATATGATGGTACGCCTGGGCACGCCTTCCAAGGGGGTGTAGAGAGATGTCAAGGGGGGCAGAAATCCTTTGCATTTTTTTTTACATAACCATATAACATTTCAATGTAATGTTTAATTTACACGTATAAAACTAATGAAAATAAACATCATACACATTTCCATAAAGTCAACAATATGGCACCTGGCACATGAAAAGATATCCATTTATTGTCGATGTGTTACAATTACCAGAAGTTCAGAAAGAATTTCTAGAAATGAAGTCCGATTCGTCCATGAAAGATAACTTCCATCTTTTAACATTGGGGAAATTTTGGATCAAAAGATTGTCTCTTAATTCGAAACTTGCCTCTCTTGCTTTACGAGTAGGTACTATGTAGATACTTTTCTTCAACTTACTTGTGTGAGACTGGCTTTTCTGCGCTAGTTTTAATTAAAACTAAACAGCGAAATCGTCTTGATGTCGATAGCGACCTGATGATAGCTCTGGCAAAAATAGAACCTAACCAACTTGTACAGAATATGAAATCTCTGAAAAATCAGAAAGTGTCTTATTAGTTAGCTCCTATTTTTTTTGGATAAAATACATTTATTATTTTAATTTAAACTTTGTTTTTTATAATAAAAAGCTTGTATCTAATATGCTTTTTTGTTTTTATTGAAAATGTAATCGGGGGGCATGAAAATATTATTAATAGTCCAGGGAGCCGCAACAAAAAAAAGGTTGGGAAACCCTGGGTTAGACTGATCTGATGTGATGTAAAATCTTCTCCAGCCTCTGGCAATATGTTTTTTTAGTTTTGCTGATAACTTAACCAAATTTATCTTTATGTTAATTAAATGTATGTTGTATTTAGTTTTAAGTCGCAAATAAAACTATTCTATTCTACTTTAATCAATGACTTATCACCATACTTGTTAGATGAATACGTTTATAACATATATACAACCGACTATACCACTAATGTGACTTCATATAAAAAGGCTGTTGCAAAATTGAAGTTAGAAAGTTAACGTTTACCAAGCAGAGTGAAACATCCGGCGTTCATTCACATCGTGAGTAATGTGAGTAATCGCGAAATCGCGACGTCTTTCGCAAAACTTGCACAATTAATGCGTAAGAAGGTGTCCTCTTAACAAGCAAAACCCCACAATCATCACTTAACAGCCTAAAGAGAACACCGGCTTTCATTCTGATATTGGGGTCATTATTGCGAGATTGATAAATGAATGGTGTTACGTGTGCCTCCTCGCTAATTGCCATTGATGTTGTGATGTACCAAAGTTGGTGCAGACTTATCTAACTTCTTTCTATTGAAACCTGGTTCACATCGTGCACGAATAAAGCATTCCATATAGATGTAATACTGTTTTAAAACTCTAATTAATTACGGATTTGTCAGTAAATGATATACGAAATTTACTCATATCCGTCAAGAGTCGAGATTCGCTAGTGAGCGTCCTTAAGGAATACGGACCATGGAAGAAAAGCCAAATATTATAACACTATAAAGTAAATACCTTAGCCCTGTTTCATTAATACTGACATGCTAATGCCTGCCAGCCTGCATCATTGAATAGCATTATGTCTAACATTACTTAGAAAAGAGAAGTATTGTGCTTCAACAGATCATCACTTCAAACATTTTAGCCTCAAAATTCTCATCAATTCACCAAATTTATGTTTTTAGGAAACGGTAAAAGTGCGAGGCCCACTGGATGTTAAGTGGTGCCCTCTGCTTAAAGCAGATGCATTTCCTCACAAGTGCCAAACTTTACTTCGCCCGTAACTCTGAGACATTAAGTTATTCATGTGCCTGTAATTTCGCCGGCAAACATAGCTTTCAAACCTCCTTCTTCTTCACCGTACGATATCCAACGGATATAACATTGTAAACACCACGTACAATCAATATTGATATCCTAACCAATGAAATCATAAAATATATAGCAGAATTAATATTGTGTTAGGACAAGTACAATTAGAAAAATTTTATACCGACTTCCATTCTATTCAGTTATTGGAATGTAACTCAAATACTACTGGACCGAATTTTATAAAATTAAATGGGACCACACGGGAAGTACCAGCTTTCAAAGAAAAAAACAATTTTGAGAATCAGTTCACCCAGTCGAAAGTTATGAGGTAACAAACATAAAAAATACAGTCGAATTGAGTACCTCCTCCTTGTTGGAAGTCGCTAGAAAATAAACAAGTGATCAAATACAAAAAATATAGGACATGTAGTTTAGATATTCTATTAACACTTAAAAGTTGACGCAATTAAGTGAAGCTAAACATTTACCAACTAAACAAGTTTTAGAGGTATTCGATCCTGATCATGATCACTGAAGTGTTTCAAATACAAACCATGCTTTAATTGACTTTACACATTTCGTATAGAATTTGTTTTTGTCGTTTATCGTATTCATAGACAGCTTTAATGTAACCTAAAATATGATATGTTATTTCATTAGTTAGACGTAATTTGAAGCTGGTTTTGCAGCTGATATTATTCCATATGCTGCAACATGTGTTCACGTAGTTACATTTTATGTTAATTTGCAGCCAGGTTTTGGACCTGAAAAGGCATGTGTTGTGTTAAAAAAAAAGCAATTTTTATTAACATATAACATTATTTAAATATTTTTAAAAGTATAACCTCATATTTCTCCTGCATCTAACTAGTTTAATTTGTGAATGCCTACAATATTAACTTTTATGCGAAGAGTTTGGACGTTCTAGAATATGTACTATAATACCAGTACACCTTTAAAATTTCCACAAACTTTTCCATTAGTATATAATTCAATTTACACATTGTTAGCGTGGTTTATAGAAGTACAATATTGGTACAACCACATGAAAAGTATTTATTATGTGGGTATAGGTACTTTTCCTTATGGTTGTCACAGCTGAAACAAAAATTGATTCACTAGTTGAACCAAATTGGTTCAACCAATCGGTCTAGCATGCGAGCAGCTCTGTGCTAGGCACGATGTGAACGCATGTTCCAGGCGCCTACATATCCATACATTTCAGATGTTATCTATACGAATGTACGTCAGAGCTGGTGCCAGGGTCTCGCCCCCTGGCCATATAAAGGTTGTCAGTGTGTCTGGCCGGTACTAACAGTTTTTATTTTGTATAGTAGGTACAGTAGTTGTTATTGTTAATTTAATTAATGGTTATACATACACCGATGCATTAAAAATGATTTTTATCATGCCTGCTGGTTGCCGTATAGATAATTATAACAACGTGTAGTTTCCCAATAACAAGTATTAACTTATACTTAGTTACTATGGTAGTTATTAATTAGAAATACGGGATTACTCACGTAATATTTATTGGATAGGTCCGACTATAGTTTCGACGACATTCGGTGGCCCTTTTCAAGGAGTGTTCGGGACGCGACAGGACGGATGAAAAAGGCCACAGAATGTGGTCGAAACTATAGTCGGACCCATCCGATAAATATTACGTGAGTAATCCCGTATTTCTAATTAATAATGAGGAAAAACCACGTTAGTTTTTATAACAAAATTACTATAGTAGTTATACTTACTTACTTAAATAATTAGTATGCATTTGGTATATCAAATTTTATGCAACTATTACCTCAATTATATATTATCCTCAATTACTACGACATCCAAGTACGACGTCCATATCTGCTAAATATAGGCATCCACAGAAGTTACTGGCCATTCTCTAGTGATAATAGTAAACTCCCTCGTTTGCCTACCTCTAAACTTGAGGCGCGCCTTAGAGATCAGATCCTAGGGCTCCGTACCCAGAGAAAACAGAGTCCATTGCCGTCATGCTGTCGACATTGTAAATTGTATGACATAAAGTCAAAGGACTTTTCATATAGCCGAATATAAAAAAAAATATAAATAATGAATGAAGTAACTTCTTAAAGGTCGGTAACGCATCCTCGAGACATCTGGTGTTGCGGATGTATGTGGGTCTGTGGGCGACGGTCATCACGTACTTCTTTCTTAAAACTAGATACCACAACATTCAGTAAATATAGGTAGAAAATGTAAAATATACCTTAATCAAATTCACTGACGCATTTCAAGATTTTTTTATTTTTGTTTGAGCTCTATTATTTTGCATTTGAAATCGCCTTAGCGAATACATAAATCTTTAGCTGCCGTTTGATTTTCAGATAGCGCCTAACAACGCTTCCATGACGTCAATAAACTTGATTTGATCAATACAATAGATTCCTATAATAGCGACATCGACGGCACAAATGTCACTTCACTCATGAAATCGTTTATGGCTCCAAAGTAGTAAGTGGGTACCTATTAGGAACTGCGGGGGATAATTTTATTTCATACAGCGACCCTACATTTTATCGAGGCGAATTCAATTTTCCCTATGATGTCGAATATTCCAGTCCCTATCTAAGTGCATATATGACTGGTAGATATTTTATTAGAGCTAAATGTGACCTCTTCGACTGTGGTGTGTAACCTTATAACAGTGGCATAGAAAAACCGCGTAAACTGAAACTTATCCTGCGATATCTAGCGATCGTCTATCAGACTCAACGGCGTGTTTTCTTTATAAACACGAACATTTGGCGAACGTAAATAAGTCTGTTTACTCTTTGATTAGATATGCAGCAAAACATCCAGCTAATGGCCTTCCGAATTTCTCTCATATCGAAGTGCTGCATTATTGAAAGTAGGATCTTTAGCGTATGTACTTTTATAAGATTGAAATTGAAATTATTAACGCACAATACACACCTTAAAGAAAGGTACCTGCGTAAAGGTACTACTAAAATAATATTTTGGTATTGCAGATTACATACCAACCGATTTCTATATTAGATGTAGGTAATTGTATTATTTATTGGATTACAGTTTCTGGTAACACTTACGTCATTGGTAAGTAAAAGATCGTTTGTTATATTTTTCAAGAGCGAGTAGTTTTATTTTTGGGCACTGTTGCGCGAGAGGAAAAATATATACATATATAGATAGTGTTTATTTGATCAGGATGATGCGAGTGTCTTTTATAACCAAATAGGCTTTGTCTAAATAATCAAATCAGTCTCGGTTACATACGTTAAAGTAAATTGTCATATAATAAAGTATTTTTGAAGTTATCATTATTCACGTATATTCCATTCACGAGGCCTGACGCCAATCATGCATCGTAACTTGTTTATAAATTTATTTTGTGTGAGTATTGCTACCGACACTATTATTTCGAGTTTAGACTTATTAATAAGGAATGTCTGGGTATGATATAAATATTTGATCTAGTGCTGATAAGTATTTGTCATTGACAGTGACGGTCTCTGTTGTGTGGTAGATGAGTCAATGGACTTAGCATTCAGACTGTCGTGAGGTTGGTGGCTCTGATCCTCACGACTTTTAACTTAATCGCCTGACCATAGTCTCGTAGATTCTTTGTCTCGTTCACTATAGTTTACGAGAAGAGTACAAGAGAGCCTAGGTCAAGGAGGGATAGGAGTCAAGGTCTTAAGGTACCTTTTGTGTGATGTGATCTTACTACTTTGATGAGGAATTACTGAACAGTAAGTTACAATTTAAATGCTATGGGACCTACATAAAACCGACTGACGCCTGCTATAATTACTAATTATTAGTAATCTACCGACTCCTAAAAAGAGGAGGTAGGTACTCAATGCGACTGTTTTTATTTTTTTAAATGTTTGTTAGGTACCTCATAACTTTCGATTGGGTGAACCGATTCTCAAGTCTTTTTGTATTTGAAAGCTGGTGCTTCCCGTGTAGTCCCAATTACATTTCATCAAATTTGGTCCAATACTTTTTGAGGTAAACTCCAATAACTGAATAGAATGGAAGTTGGTATTATTTATTCATTATTGTTAGTAGTATAAATTTTTCAAATTGTACTTATTATAACAGGCATCAGCCGGTTTTATATACGAGTAGGTCCCAAAGAGCATTTAAATTGGAACTTACTGTTCACTATTATGTTTAGTTAGACCATACGTAAATGTGTATACTTACAAAATAGTCAGCGGAACTCTGGTCAGCAAGTGAGGGTGAGAGCAGACAGCCCGGCGACGGCGGTGCCGTGGCGGCAGGCGGCGGAGGCGCCAAGGACAGCAGCTCGCCTGCTGAGGCCGACATGCTGCCCGCCGCCGCCAAACTGCGCAGCCGGTCCGCTAGATCTGTGTGTCCGCTGTTACGGAATTTGCTGACATTGCAATCTTTATCATCGGTATTGGTGAGGTTGTTGATGATCCGCGGGCGCCGAAGCTTACGAGAAGCGGCGCGCCACCGCCGCAGCCGGCATGCTGCGTTGTTCAGGACCTCGTCTGTGTCGCGCCGGGCCGGCTCATCATCAGACTGCGTGACGTCCTCTGGCTCCACGACCGGCTCGTCGATGAAAGGCAGTGTCACCTCGAGAGGCGACGTGGGCTCGGCTTCTACCGCCGGTGCACTCAGGAAATCCCTTAAGGCGTAAGCTAATCTTTGGTCACTGTTTAAACTTTGAAGAGGAGCTTCGTTGACTCGACTAGTATCCACATACGTGTTCTCATTATTTTTACTGTCTAGATTGGAACCATTGTTTTCATTTGAGTTAAGGTCTACATTAATATCTTGGCTATTCGACGGCATTCTGAAAATTCTGAAGCTGAAGAAATTCATCTACATAAAATTAAGGTAGCATTAGCGATATGGCGCTATGCTTTTATTTTATAGTTGTGTTTAGATGTCCTTGGGTCCTGACGTTATCCAAAACAAAATAGAACGTAGCAAACGAACTGCACATTTTTATCAGTATTATAGTGATACACCATCAACGATCGTAGGCATTTGTTTGAACTTTTGATATCTAATCTATAAAAGGCACTTCTGGTGGGAAATATTAACTCACTAAAACGCGCGTTAGGCACCTTAAATAACTGAAGTTACACAAATATAACATGAGCAGATTCACGGTAAAGGCTCTCCAGATTTATTTTGAACGAACTGCATTCACAGTTGGCCTCGAATTACACAAGCAGTGTGCGCAAACCGTGCGGAGCACTACTGGCCGCCGCTACGATATCATCCACTATACATATAGGTACGAAGAGAACGTTCGTACACTATACCTTCGTGTTTGTATTGACGTATGTTCGGCTTGCGCAGTGGCCTGCTCGACTGTGCTGCCTCCTGCGAGGCGTGAGCTAACGCAGAATTAATAACTCCGTTCAGCGCCATCTATGCCATATAGGAAACTATTCTGCATTGAGTTAAGGTATCAAATCATGTGGTTCTGTTTTCCTCTGCTGCTGGGCATGTTGATAGTAAAAATTGTTAGATGGCATAGGAATGAATGGCAACAAGGCTTGATTTTTATCCCGTTTGGCAGCGCTGGCGTTGCAGACTAAAGTCACACAATAACTAATAGTAGGCCTTGGCTGTTGTAATGGAATGGTGTAAAGTAAACTCAAAACTGGTGGATGTCAAACAATGCGCAATGTGTTCATTAAACTTATGCCATCTTATTATAAAACATGGACTTAATATAGTCCTGAGTTTACTTACACCATGGCTTAAGACGCGGTCCAACCCCAATTTTAAAATAATTTACGAAGCTTTACGTAAGGTTGAAAATCGCTTGTTAGATTGGACGAAGTAATGCGAAAATGCGTTAATTTTGTACGTTTTCTTTATATTTTTCGATATATACTAACACAATTGAAAAAACTGCTGGTTGTTACTTTAGTACTATACGTTGGCTATGTATTATTACCTAAAAAATATAGTGTTATCGCTGAAAATTCTGAGAGTTTGGACGTGAAAGTTTATTTTTGTGGACCTATTCAGGATTTTTTTCGCTGAAAGAGAGTTATATTTATGAATTCTATTCGGTTATTTTTTCTCTTTTCCTATTCCTTTTCTAACCTTTGTATTTTTTTCATAATATACTATCGATATGTTTCGTTACACTAGGTGTTTAAAACAATATTCTGCTTTTTATTTAATCAGGGTACGAGCGCGCCTTAAGCAAAATTTCATATAAGTAAGTACTTATGAAGTTCCCACCAGGGTTTCACCTCAGGACTATTTATTATGTACAGGTTAGAATTTTGTAATGCCACTTGAAGGGAAAGTACTCTTAATACTGTAGATAGAAAATTTATATTTAATATAATTGACTTTAACGATCGATGCAATAAAATGAGAGGGTGTAATTATTACAGATTTTATTCGGTTTGATTCCCGGATGTGATAAGCGAATTTTCGAAAATCTTTGAATGCAGTTTTCTATCTTATCAAAAATAAAGGAATGCTTTCTTTGAGTGAAATTTTCTATCTACAGTATTGAGAGTTCTTTCCCTTCAGGTGGCATTACAAAATTCCACCCTGTATATGTAGGTCTCAGATTATAAAACAAAAGGCAGATGGAGCGCGCCGAACTCGCGAGTGTCGCCACCTCTATAGTTATGTGTGCGTGACAACGAGCCACTGCACTGTACGTACACGTGCATCTGTTTGCGTGTAAAGTTACCAGATATTGAAAAATTAACTCCCTCATTTTTGTAACAAATTGTTATAATATTGGAAAGTTAAACGTTCTTTTGTAACATACAGTACTAAAGTAATATATGGATAAAATAATGGTTATTAATAACTAAATAAATTACAATAAATAAAGAAGGTTTGGTAAATATATCACAATTCATTGTTTATTTGTTTTTGTTTAATATTTTAGTAGTATCCTACTCTTCTAATTATTACACATATATCCGACAGTTTGTGAGAATAGAAGTACGTATGTATGGATGTTTATTTCTCTTTCACGCAGAAACGACTATACTGATTTGGATAAAATTTGGCACACAGGTAGTTTTTAATTCCATGAACATTCCATCGGACTCGCCCATCTCGGGTTCCGTACAAATTTGTAGGTAACAAATTATTTCAGATTTTTCTCTTCACAGACTTTGGAGATTAGAGGAGGGGAGCCATATATATTTTTTTCCTTTATTTGTTCTATAAAACCTAGCCTTTTGCCAAATTTAGTGATTCTAGGTCAACGGGAACTACCATATTATGGGTTTTCGACCCAAAACCTATAGGGTACTTGCGGTTGACCCAGATTTATACCGAAAAATAAAAAAAGTTGAAAATTAAGGTTAAGTTTGGTACATACACGATTTCGCGAAAAAGATGGACCTTGATTTTTATACACCTAATAGGGACTTCAATATCTGGTATAAATTTCAACTTGCTAGGTCCATCCGTTCATGAGAAAATCGGTGGTAACACACGGACAGACAGACTGACAAGAGTGTGAACTTATAAAGGTTCCCTTTTTACCTTTTGAGGTGCCGAACCCTAAAAATGGTGCGAACGACACAAATATTCGCATTTTCAACTTTATAAAAAACCACAAGTAAAGACATAAAAAGTATTTTCTAAGAAGTCTTGAGGTTTTTTTGGAAAAAAAACCGTGTGAGCGAGACTTATAAAAAATATTCGCATTTGCGATATTAAAAAACAAACTTTCGTTACATTACTAAACCCTAGACCTTCTAAATGTAGTTTTACCAATAAAACGGCTAACTAATTTAAATAAATACTGGCAACACAAGCGAATGACTGTCGAAGTTTTGTGTTCCGAGTCACATGTAAAGTTATTATGTTGATTAAAAATTATATAAAGCCAAATAATTAATAGTTATCGGTGAAAGGATATTCCATCTTCTTTTTTTTCTTTTTGGGAACAACTTTTACAGTGTTTAATAACACAAGACGGTATTTTTCACATTAAAATTACGAACCAGTCGTTACGTGTTGCTTCGGACAAGTCGCGTATAGCACTAGCGCGGGTTTGTATTTGCTTTTAAATTTGTATTCGCTTTGGTGGCGACACTCGCTTATTCAGTACGCTCCATCTGCCTTTTGTTTTATAATCTGAGATGTAGGTATTCAGTTATTTATTATATACCTATTATATTATATTGAATTGTTTTTACTGTAATGTAAAACAATTGAAATTCAAATTATCAAATGCGTCTTTTTTACATATTATAGAATGTCATAGTTTTCGTGTCAAAATAGTTTCACACTGAAAACTATAAAATTTTGATTTTAATTCTAAATAGCTTCGATAGTTCGATAAATCGGCAATTTCATATTTAAACCCATATTTATGTATTTACCTATAAAATTGGAGATTAATATGAACATTTTAATAAATAACAATTTAGGTTTTTTTTTATTTTAGCCAATCGACCTCTGGCTCAAATTATATTATATACCTACAATTTTGCCGTTATGATGGCAGTTTGTTTATGTATCCTTTTTCTATACAAGTTTGCCGGACGGGAGGCGATGAAGTCTCCGAAAGCGTTTTGTAGTGTTTCTAGGGTGTTGAATTTTTCCCCACTTAAATAGTTGTCTAAATTTTGTAAAATGTAGAAATCTGTTGAGGCAACCCATACATCACTTTTTGGTAACAAAATCGTCAATCTAGTAACAAGTTGTCACAGTTACGTAACTGTTTCGAAACATTGTGACTGTGTGGGGTTTGGTCTGTATGTGCGGTAGGTAACAGTTCACACACATTTTTACCGGAATGTGTTTCAGTAAGTATGTGTAGTCGTTGTATTCACACGTTACGTGACCATTTGTGTAGACTCATTTCTATACACATTGTGTACAGTTTATGACAAGCGTACAATCAAAAAGTAAATGTGTAGTAACGGTGTGGTCACCATGTTACAATTATATCAATTTAATACACAAGGTGTTGTAATATTACGACACTGTTCCGACACATTTATTCCTAAATGAGAATTAAAAAGTCATATTAAGGTAGGTACCTGAGGGGTATAAAGCCCAGCGGCAAGGAAGGCCCACTTCTTAAAAATATGAGTCCCGCCATTATAATACACTAACCACTCTACGCACACATAGACAACACAGATTCAACGAGCTGGCAACGTCGCGCCGATTCGCGCGCGCCGCATCTAGTCAGTACCTTCCAAACAGTCAGTGGAAGCGATTGCGGCTGCGCCTCTTCTTATTTTCTGCCATAAGAATCGCTCATTTGTAGCAGTTTACTCAAATAAATCTTTGTTTTTTTCTACTGTGAAGTGTAGTACACAGATTTAGGACTGTCTGAATTGGTAAGAATATATATTTTGTCGTAATATTATTTAATTGCGTTAGTTTATTTGAAAACACAGGCCTAAAGATAATATGGCCCGTACCCAAAATGGGTAACAAGGCCCGGGCCTTATTATGCTCGGGGATATTATCGACTGAGAACAAATCATAAACGTATTGTCGGTATTTTGAAACTACAAGAAAGCAATGCTTATGCACCATCTCTATTGACACACAATCCAAACCACGCATCAGATAATCTAGAACCAACTTCCTCGCCTACACATGCTGAAGCTTCATACGAGTGATATATATGATTTTGATTCGGACGCTACTGATGTTGAAGAACTTACACAGAATACGGATGCTAGAAGTGACGTGGCTACACCATCTCTATTGGACGAGTTACAAAATGGACTGCCAGACAGAACATCTTCGTATATACGCCCCACACCAGTTTCATCTAATTTTCCCCTTCAAACAAGATTAGTCGATTATAGTTCATCGCCAGAAACAGTTTTTTTGGAAAATTATGTTAGAATATTCCAGAAAAACCTATTGAGGTGTCTACTGAAAATTTATCAGCTCCAGGACCTTCTGGAATCAGGAACCCTTTCTTACACTCCAATTACAATAGATCATCATCTGAAGCATCGCTGGATATTGAAGAACTTGTTCGTGACCAAAACAGGCGTGTCGTAAATATTTATGATCCTTCCAGTGATTCCGATGAAGAAGCATACGATTTGGTTCAAAAAGGAGAACAGACACCAAACAAGACCGGCAACACATATGAGGATGATTCCGACGATGACGTGGTACTGGCAGAGTTAAAAAGTTAAAAAAACATCCTTTCAGGAACTTCTTCCTACTCCAAATTTTGCGGTTACGAAGTCTCAGCCACGGCGCAAGGCTTTAAATTACAAAGGTCAAAAAATCGCCAAAGATTTATTTGATAAAAACAGGATGACGTAGGAAAGGAAGTAAAAGGAAAAAGAAATAATTCTAAAATAAATGCATATATAAATAAATCAAACAAAAAAGGAAGTAAAAAAGTGACTAACAATAAAAAAACAAAAAATAAGCCAAATGCCATGAAAAAGAAAAAGACCAATGACATTAATGATATTTGGTTTTGTCATGGGTGCAAAATGGAAACAGAAGAAGATATGAGAAGCTGCATAGTTTGCCAAAAATTGTATCACGAAGAATGCGTAGGACTGACAAAACACGACCACGATTATTTCTATTGCCCTGATTGTATCTAAATTTGTAACGCTATCTGCGTTAAAAATTTAATTTCATTATCTTGTTTCACTTAGATGATTTTTTTATTTGATCTCAATATAGGTAAGGCTGATAGAATCACATTGTGTCTGATATAAGTCATGTTAATAAACATACCAAAGCAGTTAGGGTATAGTCCTTCGTTAGAATTGATCGTTCAAGATCACACGGATTCTTATATATTATATTTTCAAATACGTCCGTATATTAAGGCCCACATTAATTATAAATTTAAAAAAAAGGAAGCGTTATTTAATTTTTATTTAGTATTTAGTTTATGTTTCTAAAGTTTAAACTGAGGCAAATGCTTTTTTGTGTTATGGTTGGTTATTAAAAGTGAAATTTATAGTTGATTATTTCATAAGTTTAAAAAGGCCCACTATCATGATTTTTGGGAAAAGAACTTATTTCTCTAGCTAAGAAAGTTCTAGATGTTAGTGTTGTTACAACTAATATGATAGAACTTTAATGATCCTCACAATAATTTCACTACGATGTTTTATCTTGCGGGCCTTAATATCCGGACGTAGTTTAAAAAGGCCCAAACACTTGTTTTTGAAAAGTATACACTAAAGCACGAAAACAATCTGTTTAGGATTGTTGTTGTATGTTTGAAGATAAATTAATAAACGAAGAATCTAAATTATATGTGCTCTCTTTGTTAACTCTGTTCGGTTTAAATATAATTTACTTTTAATAAAGGTGGGCCTTAAATGCCTCGTGTACCTATAGACGCACTGTTTCTTTTCATTTCATTTTAAATGATGTTTCAAGGTTAGACTCTACCTTCTCTATGTGCATATCCATTTCAATTTAAGTTGTTTTGCATTAAAATATCTTAACGAAAATATAATGACAAAAAATGGTGTGTGGCTGTGTCATGGACATACTCGTAGCCGTGAGTTATACATGAATACGTTTCTCCGAGTCAAAACGCTATAACAAAAGATTAATGAATGAAGCGGAGGCTTGCTGATTTAATGCGACTCACTACATTCCGTAGATACCTTTACATTTTACAAATGTGCCAAAATCGCTCATTTTAAAATTAGCTATCACTTGTTTGTCCTTTGATAGAAACTTTCTTACAACCACTTAGGTTTATTAAAAAGTTTCAAACTAACATGCTTGTTTTATTATCTAACAGGTATTTCTTGTCCTTGGCCAAAACATAGCAGAATCTTTGTTAACCCATGTACTGGGTACAAGAGATATATGTTAATTCGGATTAACCCTCTAAGTTAGTAGGTACTATTGAAATAGCATGTTCACTGAAAGTTTGAGAATCGCTGGAAACAAAAAGAAAGTGATGCCATTTTGTAAGTTCGTTAACTATATAACTACATCTATTTCTATCAAGTGGATTAAATGTCGACACAGTCTAGTAACTTTGTTACTAGAATATTTTTATTAAATAAATAAAAAGAGTTTAATGTTTTATAATTTTTATTAGGTTAATTTTAGATAAATGGACCATTATTTTATTTAAGGATCAATTTGGACAACATCTGTAATTTTTTTTTGGAAAATAAATACTATATTTTACTGTTATATGTCAACCTGTGTTCAATGTTATCTATAATGAACATTAAACGCATTTGCAGCCTCAGACAAAATAAAAAAGTCAAGACAGAATGTTGTGAACAGAAAAGTGAAGCCGGTAAAACTACGCCTCGCCGTGTACATACACAATTATTATACACACACACACGCACAACGAAACTACGCCTTGACTCGCCAGTCGAACTATCGCTGCGCGTGGAAGCAACACGTAAAGTAAATCAACAAATTTACCAGTCAAAATGCCGAATTGTGTCGTAAAACGGTGTTAAAACAAACATCAAAATATAAAAAGAAGGATGGAATCACATTTCATACGTAAGTAACTTGGAAAGCAATATTTTAAATAAATAAAAATAAAAATAAAGGTTATTGTTTGGAACATAGAAAGTATTGCCATGGTAAAGCCTGTAAGGTTTACCCTATTATTGGGTAATCTTAATATTTAGTATATATGTTACGTTAATACGGGTACGTTTTTATAATAGTTTATCAACGTGTTTTAACCGAGTTCCAAAGTATTATTAAGTATTAATATTAAGTATTCTCATAAGTCCGTTATTTATAAACCGATTTGAACAATTCTTTTTTTGTTGGAATCCTGATACCTTTAATATGGACTCGCATTAATTTCACACTGGATTTTCAATTTCGTACATATTGAAGGCAGTTATGTATTTTTGTAAAAATAAACCATATTTCTATTGAAGTCTTTTGTTTTAAGGGTGTATCTATATTGAATGTTGTTGTGTGTAGTTAGTATGCGGAAAGTTATACGAGATGGTCGACCAGTCTTTGTCATCACGCGATTTTATAAAGCAGTCGTAGAAGAAAATGCAAAGCAGGATTCATAGGTACATTAATAAATATTGAATGTTTAAAAGCGCTTTATACGAAGTACATAGAAAAAGAAAAAAGGCTGTTTTTTTATCTACTTATAAATTAAGCCAGGATCATTTGGAGATTCTATTTACGTATATTAGGATGCATGGAGGGTTCAACGATAACCCTAACGTAAGACAGTTTACAAGCAAGCTACAAAAAAATACTATGTCATTTAGAATTAAAATGTCTTACAAAAAGTAATTGTGTTCCTTTAGAACACATAGCAATACTTAATTGCACTTCAACAACTAAAATTATAAATAGCACTTCATCGTCGTATAGACACGAAGAAGAAGAAACCATTGAAAATTCTTCGTTGCAACTTCTTAATGAAATTGTTAATGAATCATTTGATTGGGCCAGTTGTTTACATGACAATTCATATTATGGTGACTACAGAAAAATGATAATTGGTTACATATCTGGAAATACAGTGCACTATCTTGTTAAAACCATAAAATGCTCTAAATGTTAAGATGCCTTGCAGACTGATGAGAAACTTTATTTTCACAAGCTCATTAGTTTAAAAAACAAAGGCGGTCTTCGCTTCCCGTCTAAGGATCTTTTTGACATTTGTGTCACTTGTGAAGCAGTTGTTCGAAAATTATTGAATGAAAATATTGCAATAACCGCAGAAAATCAACACCAAACTATAGTCTTGAACATATTAAAGAAATTCATTGGAAACAATCAGATTTTTATCAATTTAGAGTCAAAACATGAATATGTTGGGCAGGAACATAAACTTAATTTAATACGGTGTGTAATTGAGAAATACTTAAACATTAGATTCCACCATATTGCTAAATTAGAAAGTATTTCTAAATCAGTGCAAAGTAAACGAAAAGCGTACAAAAAATAATTCAGCATAAAGGTTTTTAAATAAAACTAGCAGTTACACCGAGTAATTTTATTTCTGAAACTCTTTGTCTTTTCTCTTTCACCACCCAATGCCACTACTTTTTACCGACACCTAATGTAGGAACCCTATTATTATATTAAAACTAATAACGTTATAAGTTTATTAAATTTATAACGTTAATAATTTGATAACGTTATTTTTATGGGGTAATTTAAATTATCATGGCAGCACCGATTCACGCACTACATGCATAGAAAACCGGCCTCACTGCTCTGTTCACAACATTCTGTCTTGACTTTTTTATTTTGTCTGAGTTGCAGCGATGTTTTCATGCTACTTCTTATAAATATTTAGGTTTATTTAAGTTTAAGGAATGGCGAGGAAAAAACAACAACTGCGTTACTCTCTTACAAAATTAAGTTTTATTATTAGGATCATTTAATTCAGTTTGGAAAATTACTACAATAAACTAACGACTGTATAGGATAATCTTATTATGTTAAATCACAAATAGCTTATGTCTAACGATTTTTTATGTAATTAAGTTAGCTATTGCGATACCATGCTTTAAATTATATTAATAAAGTTTTTGAAAATATGGCTGAATAAAAATAATTTATGCCCGAGATTTTAGCAATATCTTTAAATAAGGTAAATTGTGAATGACATTGTTAAACATAACTTTTTCAATATTTATATACTTTGTGGCTCTAAATGTTATCTGGAAATGAGGGACAAAAAGTAACACAGTGGTAATATAAGTAACATGGTGTCTAACCAAAGGTACCTTAATCACAGCATTTGAGTACTTTCTTCAAGTTAACCTAATTAAAAACAATCATCTTGAATTATTTGTCCATTGTTCCAAACTTCTCTTTAACAGTCTTTATCCTGGAGTAACGGTACTTGATGTTATTAGACAAAGCAGCATATTGGTTGTCTTTGGACTTCGACTTTTATTTTTGATAACTTTTTTGTATTACTACACTTCTTGCTAAGTTTATCAATTTCTTCCTGCAATTTTGTATTTTGTCTATACAGTGTAGACAGGTCTCGTCTGACTTTATTCTGGAGCAACTGGAGTTCCTGAACGTGGTGAGGAAACTGGGGATTCAACCAAAATGGCATGTGCTTCTTTTTGAAGTTTTCGACGTTTTCTGTCCGTAATCTTCCATTTGCGTTTAGTAGATGTATGTTCCTTCTCAATCATAGAATAACTCATAAAAGATTATGAGTGTTTCTTTGGGTAGTAACGTTCAATATGGTTTTCTTGGCTTCGGCAATCGTTGTTGGATCCTCTTTCAACTTTTGTCTATAACGTCGTTGCTTTTTAGCTGGTGTTAAACCCATTGAATTTGGAGTATTATATACTCTAACAAAATAATACTTGAATGTATATTTGTACCATAGTATCTGTCATTAAATTTTGAAAAGTATTAGGAAATAACTGCGTTACTATAACTACAACTGTGTTACTCTGGTAGTAACGCAGTTTAGTGGTAACACAGTTGTAAAAACTAAACGTATTTGATCTTGGTAATTAAATAGATACACATTTTTTTTAAATATGATGCCATCGACATATTAGTTAATTATTAAGTATTTTGCGTTACAATCAATTATTAATATTTGCAAAACTCACCGTCCTACGCTGGTAACTCAGTGGTGGTGGCACCTCTCTCGGTAACTCTCGAGCCACTTACTTGGTCATTTTCACCGCCCCGCACTTCAATATCAATTCATACCCCATCAAACGATCTTAGGAGTAAAGATGCGTAAAAAGCTGGATTTATTATTCACTTTCCTATGGTAACACTGTGTATGAGTATTTTTGCTTAGCAATGGGACATGGCGAGAAATATTTCATTAAGAACTAACTGATGTTGTAATATCAAACATAGTGGCATTCAAATAAAGTTCAAAGACTGACGTATTCCAACAAAAAAAATTCTTGATGTCGTGAAGATTTTTAAAGCAATTCATGTTTGTTTCAAGTGACTCGCACAGAGGGACAGCTAACTTTTATATGAAAAACAACTGCGTTGCCTAAAAACTCCACTGAGTTACTGCAATTTCCAAATAAAAACCGTATTTTACTATTATTCGAATGTTTATCTAAGTTATGTTTCTTATTAAATAACTACCAGTAGCTTTTTTATTTTCGTATTTATCAATTTTACTAACCAAAATCGCCTTAATTCAAAGGAGACACATTTTTGTACCTTAAATAAAATAATGGCCCAAATAACACATTGTAAGCATATAAAATGTCTTATTCTATGGAAACAAAACTTTCCAGTTCTGGAAATGTAATAACCTTGCAGTAAACACAATAGTAAATATTTAACTGTATGGTTAAATTACAACATTTGAGATCTCTCCCTGCCGAGCGTGGTGATCTCCATGCTCAGCAGCGAGAGATCGTGGCAGGCGGTGGCCACTTTCTGCGAAGTGGTGATGGCGCAGAAGGAGGGACTCTAGGGCTACTACTCGTCTAGGGGGTGACCTTGGTGAGTAAGGTCATCCCTTCACCGCTGCTGGGGCGAGATTGTGAATGCTAGCGCGACTCCATCTCGCCCCACCATGGCGGATGACTGCTCACGGGGGGGTTTAGGTGGGTCTGAGCCCCACACACCCCCTTCCGCCACCCTCGCGGTGGAAGGGAAGTGGGCAGCATTTCCCCCCCCCCCTCAAAAAAAGGTAACATACCTATTATTATTCTGTGATTCTTTTATAGGTCAAATAGCAAGTAAATGCAAATATGTTTAACAGAGGTAATTTGGAACTTACGAGTATGATGCGATTATATTTAATTCATTAGATATTTGGTAGGTACTGGTACCTAATGTAGCTTGTATCATGGTTAGAACTTATTTGCTAAAACTACCTACTTATAGCGTCAACGCTTCTGCACTTTCAACCATGTCGCCCACACGGTTAACACTACAAGGACAAACTAGGTTAAAGGACAAACGTAAATTTGCCGTTCGATGTCCTAGACACGGTAATTGCACCAACCGCAATTAATAAGCTTGTAATACCTAGTAAATTATATATTCTCAAAAATAGTATGTAATGTTGGCATAACATCTCTAAAAAGTATCCAGAAAGTGAACTCTACCGGAGACTAATTCACAACTGTCCAGTAAGAAGCGAGATTTTAAATTTGGAAACTCCTACTGTCCAGTAAGTAAGTATGTAATTCACTTACTGGACAATAGGTCATCCTCTTTCTGCTTAGAAAAAAAACGAAGTACCAGACACAGATTAGAGTTTTTTTTTCCTTTTTCGAATGGCCATGACGCGGCGTATTGTGCCAATTTCAGTGGAATTCTTTGCAGTTATTTTAACTTCTATATAATTCTGTTCTTCTTCATTATTGTTCAGTCCTTTTACTGATGGTTTTGATTTGTCTTTTTATGTTGTTTGTAATATAAAAACATGAGATAACAGATTAGAGTTTAACCATTATAACATGGTTATAGGAGGAAGGCTCCAAAAAATTATCAATCTCCATTTCATAGTCTTACGCGACGCAAAAAAATATGCACGATGCGTTTTGTACTTAGTAATGTTGTAGAAGTATAGTGTGGGATTTTATGTTTGTATTTAATAATTTCAGTTTATAACTCATGTTCGATTAAACCAAAAAAATAGTTCAAGCTAATCTGATTCAGTAAAATAGATGGCACTCCTCCAGATTTAAAAGCTTAGGCCGAATTAGCAAAAACTTTCTTTCATTTTTGAGAAAAGCAATATACAAGCCTCAACCAGTAAGAAAGCCATTCTGTCCTCGTATATAACCGGTTATATTGAGGTAACTCATACTTGGCCATGAAGGCTTACTTACTGGATTCTGCAGTAATGTACTATTTATTGTTATTTTACTACATATATCTACGGTTTTAGTTTTTTCTTTTATTTGTATCTACTGTACGACATTGCTTCATGCTAAATTTCGTGATTCTAGGGCAAGGGGAAGTATAGGTACGCTAAAGGTTTTGAGAACCTTGTAAAATCGTGAAATATGCAACCATAAATGATCATATCTTTTGAACACGTTGACTTACAAGTTTGTTTTTTTCACAGCTGAAATAGACCCGTGTATTTGATTTCAATACAACTTGATACACGTAGAGGACGCATTGTGAAGAAAAAGGGACTTCACAGACAGACGGACAGACGGACCACAAAGTGATTCTGTAAGGTTTCCTTTTCCTTTTTAGGTACGGAACCCTAAAAAACGAAACTAAATTACTAAATAGAATTATATATTTTATAACTAAATTAATTCTTATTTTCGGCAGTCCGGTTAGGAATAGATCACCATACCAATTTTATTGATTCAGACGTTACTTCTTCTGAAATGGTGGAGCGGGATTTTGTTAAACATTTGACATGTTGATAGATACGTCTGTGAAGGCACGGAAAGCTGCTAGTCTATAACAAATAATAATAAATATAAATAGCAAATATAGATATATATTTACGGCCCAGTTAATTCGCAATGTTAATTTTTGCTGTAGAAACAGCGTAGAAATGTGTGTGTGTTCAAACTCTGGGCTCCTGCAAATTAGTACATTATGATGTGTATTTAAATGCAAAAATCTATTGGAATAGATGATATCACTAATAGTTAAGACGAAAAATGTGATTGTTTCTTTGTAATGGGTAAACTCACATACATATGAACATATTAAAAAAAAGGTTTTCATCAGAAGAAATCTACATTATTCCTGAGTAACATAAGTTATATTTGATTCATCACCATATCATCCATCACCACGCGAGTGAAATCACGGAACGCAGCTAGTTCCAATATATACTGTAAAAAACCGCTATTTTATATGAATGGTTTATGTGTTTCTTTTCGCTTTTCGTTGTTGGTATATTTACCTATATGTTTAGTGGAGTTTTTATTTTGGAATGCGGCTGTTACAGTGGTTCAAGGTACGTTTCTGATTCCAAAAAAGTACAAAGGAGGGAGGACCTTGATTCAATAAAAATCTGTTAAATAGTACATTATGGTACAAGTGTGTAAATGTTGGTGTATACCGCTTAGGCGCGCCATTGAGACCCGTGCTGTTAGGTGAGGGTCTTAAGAGAGCCGAGGACGGTAATCATCAATACACACGTGTATCATACGACGTTTTTCAACACACTTGTGAAGAAAATAATACTAAAAAAACATTTTTCATCACACTTAGTAGCGGGAAAAAATTAATCATTTTTTCTATGCCCGCGTATCTAACAATGTCGACCGGTTTTTCGCAGATAGCGTTTTAGCCACGTACAAAATGGGGATTTTCAAGTTTTCTTTATTACAGAGAAAACAAAAGTTATATTTGAGTTAAAGTTTTATTTATTAAACACGTAGGAAATTACCTACAAGTTGATCTATTTAAAAACGAAGCTGCATGAAATGAACAAGCAATAGGTACATTAATTTATGTGTACTATTGAATACGATCTTTTTTGTTTTTTTAAACTTTTTTAAGAAAAAGCAATTCAACCAATAAAATAAAATAAATCTATAAATCACTTGTGAATAATGGCTATGAAAAAGTCAGAGTTTGATTACAGGTGTCATTAAGTGTTTAATGGGGGTGAAATTAAAGCCACTTTATGAGCATGTGTGTTGAAATAGTATATTATGCAATTAGTGAATAAAGGACGGATTTAAAGTGAGGGCCATAGATAAATCACGTGTAAGTGAAGGATTCAAACGACTGAATCACGACCGTAGGGCGAGTTATTCAAGTGTTAAAATCTTGAGCGATGCAAGGGGTTCATAGCCCTCGATTTAAATCCGTTTTATTCAAGAGTTGCATACTATACTTTATACCATGACTACGAGAAAAAGAAATAACTTAAGTACAACTACAAAAAAAGCAAGGTTAAATGAACATTTAAATTGGAACAATTACGATATAATAAAATAAAAATTATGAATTATTTTCTTATAATTATTATATTTTTTTCTGTAATGGTAGAAAGAACACAATACAGTTTTTATTCTAATGCAAAACTCCTTGTCCCAAATATCGACCAATCAAATCTCGAGGAAGTATTTGCACAAAGAGTTTGTATGTTGAGTATTCTTTGCGCAAGGAGTTAGTATCGAGTATTTTTTTGCGCAAGGAAGGTATATAAGCATTGTGATGGAGATCGAATATATTGGTGTGTTCTAAATTCAAACACAAAAATATTAAAGTATTACTTTTTTAAAGCACTAACGCCTGCTTAAGCGATCTCAAACATTGAAATTTATAGAGAGAAAAATTCCATCCTCGGACGGGATTCGAACCCGCGTCTTCTGACTCTCCGTGTCAGACGCCATTGACCAACTAGGTCACCGAGAATCTGGTCCGAGCATCGAGCTTTAACTCTCTATTTAACTAACCGTCTTGCGGGGACGGAGCGACATCTATTGGACAGTTAACAGTACCATCCAACCGAAAGAAGCATTATTTAGAAATACTTGAAATTTTCGTATTGACATTGAATTTCTCTCTCTATAAATTTAAATGTTTGAGATCTCTTAAGCAGGCGTTAGTGCTTTAAAAAATTAATAATTTAAAAATTACAAAAATATTGATTAAAAGGCCTTTTTACTCACTGTTTTCAGTAATAATAAAATAAGCCCTTTAGAGTGGGAATGGTATAATAGTATATTATGCAATTAGTGAATAAAGGCTGGATTTAAAGCGAGGGCCATATATGAATCACGAGTAAGTGAAGGATTCGAACGACTGAATTCGAAAAACGAATTTAGTCGTTGGTGAGTTATTCGTCATCGTTTAGTGTATTCAAGTGTTAGAATCCTGAGCAATGCGATTCATGACCCTCGATATAAATCGGTTTTATTCAAGAGTTGCATACTATACTTTATACCATAACTACGAGAAAAAAAAAATTTAAGAGATAAAAGGAGGTTACATTAATTAAAATACACATTAAAATTGTTACAATTACTAAACATAAGAGTAATTTTCTTATTGTTCACGCCTACGACGTTCTATGTGCCTACGATACACTTATTACCTATTATATTTTTTTCTGTAATGGCAGCAAGAACACAATACATTTTTTATTCTAATGCTAATAAACCCCTTGTCGGAAATATCGACCAATTAAATCTCGAGGAGTTATTTGCACAAAGAGTTTGTATGTCGAGTATTCTTTACGCAAGTAAAGGATACTCGCGTAAAGAATACTACTTGTATCAAGTATTTTTTCGCAAGGAGGTTGTCTAAGCATTGAGATGGAGGTCAAATATATTGGTGTGTTCTAAATTCAAACACCAAAACGGTGATTAAAATTTTTATTCACTCTTTTCAGTAAATAACATAAGCTTTTCTAGAGTGGCAATGGTACAAATATAATAGTAGTTTATGCAACTGTCATATAATACCTAATTATATGCAGTTGCATACACTACTTTATTTAATCTCATGACATTTTTGCTACTAAAGTTTTATCCAACAAAATATTACTCAAATTCGTATGTACGAAATATCGCTAAAATGGAAAGTCTGCTTCTTCTTCTTGTTTGTATGGCTTGTGCGTGTAACCACAATTTTGCCAACATCCGTGGGAAAAAGTCTGTTATTGGTCTATTGGCTCGGAACCAGCGCGTTGCGCCCGCAGCGCGCTCACCACAAATAATGTGTAGGTACTTAAATTGAATTGAAACCTCCTTGGTCGGGACACATTGTACTATCCCTACGTTGACAACCAACGACCAGACATACTTGACATAGCACTTCTCAAGAACGTCACCCTCCGGTTGCGCTCTATAGAAGTGTTACACGAACTGACTTCAGACCACCGCCCTGTATTGTTGAAATTAGGCCCCGACCCGACGGACATAACCCCTATCACTAGAACGGTAGTGAACTGGAAGCAACTGGGGGAATCCCTCCAAGCTATCAGTTCACCCGCTCTCGATAGAATCCCCGATGACATACAGACAGTAGAAGACGTGTCAATTGCGATCGAGGCTCTCAGTGACCACCTCCGCACCGCAGTAGGTGAATCCTCAAAGCAGGTCCAAGTGGCGGATGGTCGCCGCTTCGAACTGCCCGAGGGTGCGAGGAGGTTACTGACAGCTAAGAACGCCGCCACTAGGGCGTATGACTCGATGCCAACCCCAGAGAACAAAGCCACCATGCGCTATTTACAGCGTGCTGTAAGGAAACGCATGACTGAGCTGCGTGATCAAAGGTGGGACGACAAACTGTCAGAGATTGAGCCAACTCACCAGGCATACTGGCAGTTGGCTCGAGCTCTGAAATCTGACGGACAACAGACAATGCCTCCACTCATTAGGCCACCTCCCCTCTCCATAGCGTTCCTTGACGAAGACAAAGCCGAGTGTTTAGCTGATAGCCTTGAGGCTCAGTGTACTCTAAATGTAGATCACGTCGACCAAAAACACCTCGATTCGGTGGAATCTGAAGTCGAACGTAAAAGCTCTATCTCCATCTCTGACCTCCCACTCCTCCCACCGGTAAAATCATCCGAGGTAGTGTCTCTGATCAAGAGCCTCAAGACCCGTAAATCCCCTGGTGCTGACGGTATCAGCAACAAGGTGATTAAACACTTCTCAGTCCCACTAGTCCATCTCTTAGTTAGCATCTTCAATGCGGCTATGAGCAACTGCTCCTTCCCAGACACTTGGAAGCATGCCATTGTCATAGGTATTCACAAACCAGGCAAACCGGCAGCCGAGCCCTCCAGCTACCGTCCCATAAGTCTCCTCAGCTCTCTGGGGAAGATTTACGAGCGGCTCATTGTGAACCGACTCTGGTCCCACGTTAGGTCCAATAACCTCCTTCCCGATGAGCAATTTGGTTTTAGAGCCAAACACTCTTGCGTCCAACAAGTGCACCGCGTAACGGAGCACATCCTAGGCGGTTTCAATAAGAAACCAAAGCCCCAAGGGACCATAGCTGTCTTCCTCGACGTAGCGAAAGCGTTCGACAAAGTCTGGCACAACGGCTTGATATTCAAGCTGTACCAACTGGGTGTGCCAGACCGTCTTGTACTCATCTTACAAGACTTTCTCAGGGATCGAACGTTTAGCTATCGCACCGAGGGAACGCTCTCCTCCCCGCATCCCATTCACGCAAGTGTCCCTCAGGGCTCTGTACTCTCACCCATTCTCTTCTCGCTGTACACCAGCGACATCCCACGATCTGAACCTAATGTTCATATCGCTCAGTTTGCGGATGATACTGCAATCTACTCTACTGGCTGGTTCAAGGTCAGGCAGAGATGCGCCATCCAACGAGACATCACCGTAATCGGTGCATGGTTTCGTAAATGGCAGGTTGCAGTAAATCCTAGCAAAAGTGCAGCAGTGTACTTCACTGAGACCCGGCGGAATCTCATGCCGTCACCCATAGTCCTATTCGGCGAACCCATCCCTTGGGCTAAATCTGCCAAATACCTGGGCGTCACCCTTGATCGCCAACTCACTTTCGCGAAACACATCCAGATTGTTCGCAATAGGGCGGCCTTCATTATGGGTCGTCTTAATCCCCTCATAGGCAAAAACAGTAAAATGTCTCTTAGAAATAAGACGACTCTTTACAAACTTTGCATCCGCCCAATCATGACTTACGCATCTGTAGCGTTCGCCCATGCTCAGAAACACGACCTCCACAAACTTCAAGTGATTCAGAATCGCTTTATGCGCAGGGCAGTGGGCGCTCCGTGGTACTTGCGGAACGCCGAACTGCACTGCGATTTCACCCTCCCCTCTATTACGCAGTATATGAAAGACTGCTCCCGCCGCCACTTCGACAAAGCTCCCCACCACTCGAATCCCCTCGTGGTCGAAGCGGCGAACTACTCCACTGACATAACCGATCCTCACTTCATTCCCTCCCGTCGCCGTCCAAGGCATATCTTGGGTGACCCGGACGACCCCATCGCAGCCGTTACTTCGGCAGCTTTAGCGTCGTCCCAAGGGAACCCCGGTAATGGTTGTAGACCCGACCAGGGCTGTGATCCCGATCGCATTGTAGGCTCCGGCCGAGATCTTCTTCGCAGCCCCAGTCGCAGTCGAGGTAATTCACAGACACACACGATTGTAGTCCCAGCCACGGTGCGGGTGGGAGTATACACCGCGGCCCCGGTCGCGATGTATCCTCCGGCCCAGCAAATGGCTGCGGACGAGGTAACACTGGTTTTCTATGTAGTCCCAGCCACCATGGCTGTGGGCGAGGTACTTCACATTCTTATTGTAGCCCCACCCAAAGTACAGTCATGAGTGCACAACGCGACGATCCTGGTCGCGGTGTGGACCCATGTCGCGGAAATGGGGGGAGGCGAGGTACACAAGGTTATGATTTAGTGGTAAACACAGTCAAAAACCGAGCTCGCCGGCGAGCTCGAGGCAAAAGTTATGTCTTGGTTAGATTCTCTCCAAATAGTCGTAGAGTTAAAATTCATAGGGCCCACTTTCAACGGTACACTTATGTACCGGGGCGATTCTCTCCTACTCCCCTCTCTCCTGGCGACGGCCCAAGCCGAGGTCCGTACCCTAGTGGTGCCCTTGAGCAAGTCGCCTACTCCTCTCCTTGCGGCGAAGCGTCTTCAACGCTCGCCTTAGGCGGTGCGCCCTCTGCGCCCGCATCTGGCTGAGTGCCATCTGCGCTCGCCAACCGTCCGGTGACGCTGTAAATGCCGGTAGAGGCAAACAGCATTAGTCCGTTCTAAAAAAAAAATAACACATTGTACTTTAATAATGAAAAAAATGTTTTAATTAAAGCATTGTTTTGTAAGGAGAATAATGCTTTAATTATTTTTTTTCTTAAAGAAGTACGTAAATAAAATATGCCAATAAAAGTCTGTATTTCATTTCATAATTAGAATATTACCGAATGAGATTAAATAAAAGCTTTTTAACCACATGTCGCATTTCCTGGAAAAGATGTATGCTTTCTGAGAAAACTATTGTATTATTGGCCACACATGGCGACTGGTAAATCTACGGGTAAAATTTCATTTGTAATGTTGGGTTGTTACCTGTAACTGTGAAATAAAAGAATTCTTGGTTGAAATTAAATATGAAACACGCAGGCTAAGTAATGCAGATTTAAGCTAGTAGAGAACAGACAGGTGTGACACAATGTTTGCCTAACACCGATTTATCAGCTTCAGCGGACAAAACGGAGGAAAGTTATCAGGTCAGGGCGAGACAAAATTATATCATACACGAACTACTCATATGATTGATGTTGTCATTTGAATGACGGCAGAAATTACAAATGGTAAATGTACCAGCCAACGGATTAGTAAGCGGCAGGCATTTGGATGATTGCAACAATTTGTCGCCATAGATGCGCATTATACCATGAAGGCTGGAGTAGGGGAATACCATAATACAAAGGACATATTTAATACTTGCCATTATCACCTCGATCTAAATCCACAATTCACGTAGTTTGGTGTAGTATGTGACTGAGTTTCTCGAAGTGACAGCGTAATTTGATCGCTATGTGTCTGTGGCTTTTGACGGCATGCTTCGGGCTTATGCCCACGAATCAGGCGCCGGCTGTGATCTATCTGCCTGCAGCGCCTGCGCCGATCTTACAACCGACAACTGCTGCTACGACAACCACCACGGCCGCTACACCTTCACCGATAACTATGCCTCCAGGGAACATGACTATGCCGCCTGGTAACATGACCATGCCATCTCCACCTGGGAACATGACTATGATGCCTACTACTGCTGCAACAGTGGCACCGACCACTGCTGCAACGACAGCTGCGCCAACGACCGCTGCGCCTATGACTGCTGCGCCAACGCCCCCTGCATCAACTCCTCCTGCACCAACCACCGCGGCACCAACGACAGCTGCGCCAGTGACCACAGGTGGAGAATTATTATCACTGGTACTTTGTAACGATCCTGATGTAGTATGTATAATTAATCCTGATGAAACCCTCCGAACAGGCTCCCTCCCGATCGATCCCCGTCTCGGCACCACCCCGGCAACATCAGCTGCCTATCAAGTACCCATAACAGGCTACAGTGCACAAGTCCCTTCGTATGATACAGCGGTGAGGTTCCCGAGGCAAAAAAGGAACATCGCAACTAAGGACGTGTTACACGTGGAGGACTATGTCATACAAAATGTTCACACGGTACACCGAATTATAAAAAGAGCTACAACCTGCAGCTGTGTTCCTTCTGGAACTTGCCCAACAGTGACCAATTCTGGCGCGGGCCTGATAGACATCAGAATTGTTACACCGGTATGCCATTTTTTTAATAATCTTATTTATTTTCATGATTAATATAAAATATTTTCTTTTACCTATATTAATATTGCAGGTGAGTCAGTGTCCTACTGGACAAGTATACTGCTGTATCGATAACGGTGCAGCCACATCGATTGCTTGCGGCAAGGTTCAAACAGTTCCGTCCACTGGTGTTACTCCTGGGACTGGGCAGGCTAACTTTGGAGAATTTCCATGGCAGGTAAACTAAGTGGCTGGAAACTTATGTAATTGTGTAGACTGAAGGCAGCCATAGAATTTAAAAATATTATGATAACGTCACAGAAGTAGTTCTAAAGTACTTGATCTTACAAAACACATCCCGAAGGCGAAAAGTAAATAGGTAGGTAGGTGGTAGGTAAAAGTTATTAAAATATGTGCCAAAAATTTTAGTCTAGACCTAGCAGATCTAGAACGCCAAAAAAACGCCAAGCTCGTCAAACTAGCCTGAAAACTTTTAAAATTATACCTGTAACGATGCGGGTTAGCTATTTTGTACTTAATGTAATCGGATATTAGATAAAGTTTGGATTTGCCAGCTGCTCATCCAAGCACACGCTGAATAAAAAAATATGCTGCCTACTTAGTCGTCAACGTAGGCTACGGTAAAATAGGTAAAAGTTATTAAAATATGTGCCAAAAATTTTAGTCTAGACCTAGCAGATCTAGAACGCCAAAAAAACGCCAAGCTCGTCAAACTAGCCTGAAAACTTTTAAAATTATACCTGTAACGATGCGGGTTAGCTATTTTGTACTTAATGTAATCGGATATTAGATAAAGTTTGGATTTGCCAGCTGCTCATCCAAGCACACGCTGAATAAAAAAATATGCTGCCTACTTAGTCGTCAACGTAGGCTACGAATCAGAGGACAGCAAATACCATCAGAATACATGTATGAATAAAATATCACGTAGTACTATAAGTTTAACTACTAATTAGTACTTATTAACAAATAAAAAATGATGATCGTAGTTCCGATTGACTGATTGAAACGTTTAAAATTTTAGCAGAACTTTATCATGATCATGAGTCTCTTTGTTTTTCATTTAACATGCGTTTGAACATTTCAGGCCATTATACTTACAAAGCAGAACGATTATTTAGCTGGAGGAGTGTTGATCGACCAACTGAATGTTTTGACCGTTACTCACAGGCTCGTGTCCTACGTGTAAGTACACCAAATCAGTATTCTCACTTAAGACCGGTATTCCAGGACGCTCAATTGTAAATATTGACATAAGGTATGATTTAACAGTGTCATCAAAATATACTTAGATCTATACTCAAGCCTGGATTACGTAATCTTGTTTATGCAAATTAGGTTACACAAAAGCTCGACGTACCTAATTTAATTGATCAAGAAACTGCTTCTTCCGCTACGATTGTTTGTTCGACTAGCCCTGTTTCCATTTAAAGTCAACGTCGATTTTGGCGAGCAGTATAGTGCTTTTGACAGACGTGAGGTCTGTCAGCCATTTGAAATGGGTTGAAATCACGCTCACGTTGCCCACGGCATTGCTGACAGCGCAGTGATTCGTTATACGCTTCTTAGAAGATAATATTTAACGATACGGTATGGAAACAATATCATAAACCATAAAAACAAATTAAAACAGTCCACAAAACTTTTGTTTTGGAAGAACGAAGAAGACGCACACATCAAGGAACTGTCATTTTTGACAGAACTGCTTACGGTGATTTCATTTCGTAGGTAGCGAGGTCGTTAAAATCGTAAAATGGCGTCCTTGGTGGCGTAATCCATGACGTCACATGGGTCTACGTTGTCGTAGATCGTGTTGCTTTAAAATTACCCTAGTATTAAATATGCTTCAGTATGTAGTATGTATATATATATATATATATATATATATGTATATATGTATATATATATATACATATACAGACATAGATCCAGGCATAGGCTGAGTATAGCACTGAGTAAATATGTATTATATGGATCTACTTACATGGGCGACCTCGGTTAGCATGTTTTTCGCCAGTTGCAGTTGTTGTCCTATAGTCTTTCAACCGTCAAACCGGCGATAAAAATGGATTTTCTATTGAATTTGGTTCAGTGCCATTGATGGAATATGTCAACATTCATTAGGCTGTCTGATGAATGCTCGTAGTCAGAAAACTTCCAAATACCCACTAGGTTTTTGTGGTGAATTACAGCACACAGTCTTCACTATGAGGAGAAGGGCTGACTTCTACTAGCAGCCATATAAGGGGGTTTTTATGCTTATGAAAGTAAATCTCAACTTTGATAAACTACTTTCCAGTGTTTCAGGTACAGCTCCAAATGTGAAAGTACGTCTGGGAGAGTGGGACGCCGCGGGCACGTACGAGCCAGTCGCCTTCCAAGAGTACAACGTGCAGAAGGTATTCACGCATCCAATGTACAACGCCAATACACTGCAGTATGACATCACAGTACTACGGCTAGCCACTGCAGTTCCATTTACGCCTACTGCAGGGGCGGCCACTACGATCAACAGGGCATGTTTGCCGCCATCTGCAACTACTGTTTACAATGGACAAAAGTAAGTGATTCTTCAATGATAATGAATGTAATGAATGAATAGCCGTAGGGTGCCGGCTTAGAATAGTACCTCCCCAACTCTACCCGTGGGTGCCGTAGAAGCCGGCTAAGGGATAATAATCAGAAGGTGGGCAGCAGCACCTTCCCAGTCAAAAACCCCAAAACTGCGCTCGCCAACCCGCCTTCCAAGCGTAGCGAGTATTGGCAAAGCCCCCCAATGATTGACACAGAAGGAACCAGGCCCCCAGTCCCCGGCAGCCCCGCTTTTCCTGGCTACGGTAGCGGCCACGGTAACGATGGGGCAGGGGGTGCTTAGAATCCCCGGCAGACGCCCGGCTACCGCCCCCAACGACGACAACTGGCCCTGGTAACACACAACATACGCACGATGAGTACAGATGAGATGAACTGTCCATACAGTGGGTTCCAAGTTCTTTAAACCCCACCGTACAGATAGGCCACAAAAACTCTCCAGCGATACCCTCAACCTCATGGTTGAACGACGCTCCTTAAAACTGCAGTCTTCGGATGATGCTGAAGCATATAGGCTGCTCAATAAACGAATATGGAAGTTCTTGCGACACGATATCCGGATTTTTAAGACGGTAGAGCGGAACAACGGCTCCAAAGTGTTTGCAAGAGACAAACCTATTGGGCAGAGCCAGTTGACAAAGCTGAAGAGAGAAGACGGCAGTGTAGCGTCGACCAAAGCAGAAGTGTTAAGGGAGGTAGAGAGTTTCTACGGACAGTTATACTCTTCGGTCGCTAAACCTGTTAGCAGCTTGGCCAAAGACCCAAGACCCAAGCTGACCCGACATTATACCGAAAATATTCTGGACATCAGCCTGTACGAGATTAGAATGGCCTTGAAACAGCTTAAGAACAACAAGGCACCGGGTGATGACTGTATCACATCGGAGCTTCTGAAAGCGGGTGGAACACCGGTACTTAAAGTCCTTCAGAAGCTCTTTAATACCGCCTTACTCGAAGGTTCAACGCCAGAAGCATGCAACAAAAGCGTGGTGGTGCTGTTCTTCAAGAACGGTGACAACACTTTACTTAAGAATTACAGACCCATCTCGCTTTTGAGCCATGTTTATAAGCTGTTTTCGAGGGTCATAACGAACCGTCTCAGTCGAAGGTTTGATGAGTTCCAGCCTCCGGAACAAGCCGGTTTCCGAAAAGGCTATAATACCATAGACCACATCCACGCGCTACGTCAAGTTATACAGAAGACCGAAGAGTATATCTTGCTTCTTTGTTTAGCGTTTGTGGACTATGAGAAGGCCTTTGATTCAATCGAGACGTGGGCAGTGCTTGAGTCTCTCCAGCGGTGCCATATTGACTATCGGTATATTGAAGTGCTGAAGTGTTTGTACAAAAACACCAACATGTCAGTCCGAGTACAGGAGCAGAGTTCGAAGGCAATTCCATTGCAAAGAGGTGTGAGGCAGGGAGACGTTATATCTACGAAACTGTTCACCGCTGCATTGGAAGACGTTTTCAAGCTCTTGGAATGGCAAGAACTTGGCATCAATATCAACGGCGAGTACATCACTCACCTTCGATTTCCTGACGATATTGTAGTCATGGCAGAATCCATGGAAGACCTCAGTACGATGCTCGAAGGCCTCCATCGAGTTTCCTCACGGGTAGGCCTTAAGATGAACATGGATAAGACGAAAATTATGTCTAATGCCCATGTTGTGCCTATCCCAATATCAGTTGGGAACTCAGTTCTCGAAGTTGTTGACGAATACATCTACCTGGGACAGACAGTCAAACTAGGTAGATCCAAATTCGAGAAAGAGGTCAATCGTCGAATCCAACTTGCCTGGGAAGCGTTCCGGAAATTTCGCGAAGTCTTCTCGTCTAAAACACCTCAGTGCCTCAAGACAAGAGTCTTCGACCAATGTGTGTTACCAGTGATGACTTATGGCACTGAAACGTGGTGTCTTACTATGGGCCTCATAGATAAGCTCAAAGTTGCATAACGAGCTATGGCGAGGGCTATGCTCGGGGTTTCTCTACGTGATCGAATCAGAAATAAGGAGATCCGTAGAAGATCAAAAGTTACCGACATAGCCCAGAAGATTAGCCAGTTAAAGTGTCAGTGGGCAGGGCACATAGCACGCAGAACAGATGACTGATGGTTCTGGAATGAAGACCACGGACCGGCACGCGCAGCGTAGGTCGTCCACCGACACGGTGGACAGACGACCTGATAAAGGTCGCAGGACGACGTTGGATGCAGGCCGCTTCCAACCAGTCCTATTGAAAAATTACGGAGAGGCTTATGTTCGGCAGTGGACGTCCTACGGCTGAGATGATGATGATGATGATGAATGAATGTAAAAAGTAATTATTGTATCATAACTGTAATAGTTGGCCTTGCGAGCTTTTTTGTTGATAATATCCTCTATAAAACTGTAGCATATCACTTTGTTCTATTGTCAGTACTTTCCGCAGGGTACGCGATTTAAGTTTTTTTTTTTTTTTTTTCACAGCTTAGGTAACATTATCGAAGTTTATACATTATCGAAGTCATACAGATTATGTATACTCTTAAGTTTTTTCTACCGACTTGCAAAAAGGAGGAGGTACTCAATTCAACTGTTTTTATTTTAAATGTTTTTTTACCTCATAACTTTTGATAGGGTGAACCAATTCTCAAAATTATTTTTGTTTGAAAGCTCGTGCTTCTCGTGTGTTCCCATATAAATTTAATCAAATTCGGTCAAGAAGTTTTTGAGTTACATTCCAATAACCGGATAGAATAGAAGTCGGTATTAAATTTTTTAAATTGTACTTATTGAAATATCATATATCCTATGTTCATCAGTGATAATTTAGGATTCTAATGGTGAAAGCATTTTTCTAATCGGTCCAGTAGTTTCGGAGCCCATCCAATTCAAATAAATCTTTTTTCTTTATAACATTAACTAGCGACCCGCCCCGGCTTCGCACGAATGTAATGCTGATGCTAAATATACTACAGCCCACCTAAGAGATAGACATATACCATCGCGGACTTTTTTGTAGACCTTTTTAAGATACAATACTGCAGTAAGTATATTATTTTGATCAAACTCGTAGGGTACAGCCAGCGTTTGCAATGTAATCGCATAAAAATGTGTTTAATTACGACATCACATTTAAAACCTCTAAAATTTTTGATATATATATTTATATAGCTATATAAACCTTTCTCTTGAATCACTACATCTATTATAAGAAACCGCATAAAAACCGTTGCGTAGTTTTAAAGATATAAGCATACATAGGGACAGAAAGACAGCGGGAAGCGACTTTGTTTTATACTATGTAGTGTTAAGAGTAGAAGTGTTGATGTAGAAGTGTTGATGTAGAAGTGTAGATGTAGAAGTATAGATGTAGGTAGTGTAGATAAACACTCCGTCAACGTGGAATAAGTACTTTTACTAGTACTACACTTTCAGATGCATAGTGGCAGGATGGGGCAAGAACAATTTCGGCGTGACAGGCCAGTATCAGCAGATCCTTAAGAAGGTAGAGGTCCCTATAGTGGCGCCAGCAACCTGCCAACCGCAACTGCAGGCAGCACGTTTGGGAGCAAATTACGTACTGGATACGACCTCATTTGTGTGTGCTGGTGGAGAAGCCAATAAGGATTCATGTACGGTAAGGTCTTTTATTACATATAAATCGTATACCTAGCATAATGTTTTACAAAATAACAAATTAAAATCCTTGTTTTAATTACCTATATGATGTAATGCCTGCTCAGTGCGTTTTCAATTTACAATTATATAACTTTTCAATTTTACTAATCAATTTTAAATTTCAGGTACATGTCAATATTTTTATTTTATCCTATAAAATACTTTTGCAAGTTTTTTAAGAACAAGTTATAATGTAGACTCTTAGATACAATTTATTGTACATTAATAATATCCTAGAAAGCCATCTTTATTTTTGAATTTTGGCTTATCTATTATTTGGTTTGGTTTTCACGTGGGTACAATACAGGTATTTTTTTTAGGATTATTATCTAAAATGGCTTAAGATTTAAGAAAGTATAGTTTCCACTAACAACATTTTTTCTACGTGAATAAACAAATATATAAATTTCAGCACTGTGATATTATATAGTCTGTTGTAGGTATATCATTAAACTAGCTCAGATTCGATCAGAAAAGATCGAATATAGCCTTAAAATACATAGCCGCGATAATTTTTATATTTTAATATTTTGATTCTAAATTGGATTTAATTAGAATTTAAACTGAGTGAGACCAAAACTGGGATAAGAGTTTGTCTACAGATGATTGCAAAACCAACTTTTATCCACTCAATTTATCAAGGAGTTGACAAGATCAAGTCAAATACAAAACGGGGCTAAGATTGAATCTTGTGATACTCCGCATGAAATTTGGTATGGAGGTAGATGAGGCGCTAGATTAGCACATAGGATACTTTTCATCGTCATCATCATCCAGCACTATTTAATGATAATAATGCTGAAAAAATAAAACTTAAGTGTTTATCCATGGCATCGGCAAATAAGTTAGTAAGCACTTAATGTTAAAAATTGTGCTAATCTCTCCAGCGTGAAGAAATAACAAACAAGAGCTCGCATTAATGATACAGGAACTATTTACAGCTTATGCAATGTTAATGTTTATTAGCGCCACACAACACTCAACAATTTTATTAACATTAAATTCGATAATTTAGTTGAGAAAACCAAAACGTGTTTTCCTATCGCTCAATCCGTTCAGTTTAGTTATCCGATAATTCGGGTAAAAGATGTCCTATGGCAAGATAGAACCATAAGAATTGTTTTGTAATATTGTCAGGTCTGGCAGCATGGCTAACCCCAAAAAAAATATTATGACCTTTAAATATCATTTGTATGAAAACTATCCTTCTGGACCTATGTAAATAGGGCGAATTCTGTGCGAATATATATCTGTCACTCTCGGTAGATCTTACCCGTATATACAATTTTCTCTATGGATCTTACGATTGTTAATCTCCACAACTTTTACGGTCCGTGAAAAATGTTACCGTAAAAATCATGAAGGTAACTTTCCTAATAATTGGCATTTCCTAACTTGGCAATTGGTCTGGTTTATTTTGTTTGTAACATTTACGCTATATATAGCACTCTTTTCGAATTCCAGGGTGATGGTGGATCCGGGCTGGTGTGCCAAGTGAACGGCTCGTGGGTGGTAGTGGGGCTGGTGGCGTGGGGCCTTGGTTGTGCCAACGCCAACGTCCCTGCTGCTTATGTCAACATTGCTGGACTACTACCTTGGATTCAAACTCAAGTCGCTGCTTCTTAGAAGATGCCTTTTGTTCTCAGTACTCGTTGCGTGAGGGGAAGAGTTCACTTAAAAGTTAAATTTGCTGCCCTATTCTTATAAGAGATCCTATATTATTCTTATAAGAGATTCAGCACAGTTTGTAGATCATACTGCATACGTTTTGTATACAATTTGCATGACGATCTTTTTTCAAGGATTGTGAGTAAACATGTCCACTATTCCAAAAAAGATGCACGCTTCGCATAGTTTGGAGCTCTACCCAAATATTTCATTTCAAAAACAGTTTTTACAAAACAAGTCGGCAATTCGATAAACAACTTCATAATTCAATGAAAGGATATGATATACAATGTGTTTTATTCATTTTAGATATCATGTTTCATTACTATGAAACACATTTACTGCATCGACCTATAAGTTAATATCGAAATAATTTAAGACATTTACTTCAATACGACCGGGTTGGATTCCCGACCTGAGTACAAGATTTTTAATAAGTAAATTTATGACATAAGGTTTTTTGTCACTAAAACCAATGACATAGTTCATAAGAAGAGATCTTTGTATGTCTTATATTTTCAGACTTTCACATATTTGAATCATTAATATACTCGTATCATCATTTTTGTAGTATTAAACATTTCGTATATTGTTTACTTTGTGTTTTAACTTGAGATACGCATATAAAGGAGAATTGTAGCAATAAATGATTAAGTGAACTAGAACATTACTCTACCAGTTCTCTGTTTTGAAAGGATATGGTCATTAATACTAGATTCATTACTGTTCTTCAGAAGTATATCGCAACCATAGAGATCTAAGCGACGTTTGTCCGTCTAAATAACATGTACAATAAGGTTAACCCATATACCTACTTATGTACATAAGTCAACAGCTAGATACCGAGATATGGGAAGAAAGATCTATACATATATATACTTACTTATATACTTTCTGCCAGTTCTATTTCAAATGCAACTCATCCAATAGGTACTTGATCCTACCATACCGAAACCGAAATATTTAGATAAGAATTAGAGCGAGGGATCGCTCTAATTCTTATCTAAATATTTCTATCTTAGCAAAAAGCAAATTTAAACACCGCTTAACCATTAGTGTGCAACTAGGCTAATGCTTTTGTAGGATGTAATTAGAAAACTACTTACTACTTTCAACGAATACATTTTAGCACGTATGTATGTGTGACGAAAACGAGCAGAATGAATACGTTATGAGAGTTGAAACATAATGCGTAAAGAAGATACGATAGGTATAAGAATTAAAATTCCAATTGAAGCTTAACACAATAATTTATTAATTTAACAGTTTATACAAATAGCCATGTAAACATTATAAAACATATGTTACTAACAACATAAATGATAGTTATGGACTACTACTTACAGGCAATACGGCGTTCTAAACGCAAACATCAACGATTAACTTTAACATAACATAAACCCGCAACCAGATAAGTTGTTAAGGATTTTATAATTCGAAACGAAAAAAAAAAATTAAATTTTTTTGTCTGTCGAGGTTTCATTAAGACCTAAGAAAATGAAAGTCAATGGGATTCGTCTATTTGTATATACCTACAAAATAAATTGCAAGTATAGATTGAAAGTTACAGCGTAAATTTGCGCTAACTGTATTATCAGGGGCGATTGAAAAAGCAGAACGAATTCTACGGTTTATTTAAATCTATGAAAGAATGTCTGTGCCGTTTTAGTTATAGTCAGGAACTAAAACAAAAAAATGATGGTGTTTTCACAGTTGTGTAGCACTTCAGGCTATCAGGTAGGTCATAATACGAGTACTCTCTTTCATTGTGACTTTATAGAACTAAGTTATAAAGCAAAAAAATACTGCTTGTTATGAAACAAAACGTGTTGAACACATATCTTTAAATATATTTTAACGGAAACTAAACTTCCAGAACCCGGAGAGGTTCGAATCCAACCAAATAAAAGTCCATGTTTCCGTTTTGTTTTCTAAGTGATTTTTGTTCTTTCTTTTTAAAGTGTTTTTCACGTAATAATTAAAGAAAATGTTAATTACCGACAGTAAATGTACAAAATGTATACGTGTACGTTACCAACGTATTTACTTGACAGTTTAAGGGAACTCATATATTCTAGGAGACCCATCAACCTATGCAAGTATGATGTATAGTTATTTGACTATTGTGTTTAAGCCAAGTGGGTGAAATATCAGCTGGTACTGAAACAGCCGTAGTTTTCGTTATAACCTTATGCTATTGATTAGAGGTTCATCTCAATTGAGAATGGTGAATACAACGTTACAACCTTAAATTCGAATACATATTTCTGTGCTCTGTTCAATGTGCTTTTAAATTTTCATAACTTATCAATGTATACAATTAAAGAAATATGTAAATATACATCTGCCCATAACAACTTCTATCTTATATCTACACCCCCTTAAACCAACCCTGGTTACGGGCCTAAGATATTTTATATAACAATACTTAATTTATGTTAAATAGTGCGTTCGGACGTAATCTAATATTGCAGCGGCCGTCGCAATGGCGGCGGCGGCCGCAAGGGACGACAACGTTGGCAAGGCAACACTCGTTACAAAACGGCCCTTAGGGAAAGGCCAGAAACAGGTCGACAAACTCCACACATTTTAAAATAAATCGACAAAATGATGCACGATATTAACCTCTGGTTTCCAGAAAGTTTGCTAAAGTTTGATCAGCTAACAGACGGAATGCTGATCGCTGATTGGGCACAAATTGGGCACAAGGCGTCATAGAATACCATAGACCAATGATCGTTCAGTATCAATTAATCAAAGCATTGACAAACGTTTTAGAAACCGGGGTTAGTATTTTCAAATCAAGAAAGACTAGCGTTGGACACTATCTCACATGATGGTTAATCACTGATGATGTGGGCAAAGATGGTAACTGTAACCAAGATGGAAGATTTTTACCATGAGTTGATTATTAGTAGTTGATTTGTACACCATCAAAAATGGCCTTATTTCTTTAAAATTTTGATGCACAGCGTTTTGCTTTTCAATATCATCGCCAGCCCATGAGTAGAGGTATCACAATACTGTGCAAGATTTTAATATCATTTTGTATTGGAGTGAATTTTACCTCTTAAATTTCGTATATTTTAGTGACCATTTTAATTATATTTTAACTAATTGTTTCACATTGACCTCTTCTATACATCTCGGTTTTTCAATCCTCGTCAGGTTTTTCTTGCTTCACCACCGGTGGAGATTCAGACGGAGGAGAAAGCGCGGGTGCGGATGCGGGTGGGGGTGGAGGAGGGGGAGGCGAGGCTACTTCTATGTATTCGTCGTTCCGTTCTTCTTTGATCTCTGGTTCTTGTTTCACTTCAGTATTGGAAGGTGGCCGAGGGTCTGGCGGAGCGAGTGCGGCCCATGCGGACGCTGCGCCTCGCGCGTAAGCTTCGTAGAATGCCCGTTGCGCTAGTTCAGCTTCTTCTAAATGTACAAAGGCATGGTTGTCGAGCTCCGCTCTGAAGAAGAACTTGAGTCCGCAACGGGCGCAGTCGTACGGGCGCGGCGCGGACGCGTGCTCGGGCAGGTGACGCTGCAAGCCGGCGGCGCTCGTAAACACGGCCGAGCATAAGTAGCACGTGAATGCTCCGATTCCGGCGAATGTGTGCTCGATCAAATGGGCCTGACATAGAAAAGAAACAAAATTAATTGACGTTGTTTTTTACAGTTACATTTATCCTGTACCAGTGGGCCTAGTACGAATAACTGCGTAAGTATAACGTAACGTGTCGTTCACGTGATATACAGTACAAACTGTTATGTATCTAGGGCAACTATGACACAGATAACTCATACTTTGTACGCCGAAGCGTGACGCATTGACGCTTACCATACGAACACTTTTTCGCAAATAGGTTTTGCTACGGCCTCTGTACTCGTCATCATCTCAGCCGTAGGACGTCCACTGCTGAACATATGCCTCCCCTTGAAATTTCCAAAAGGCCCGGTTGGAAGCAGCCTGCATCCAACGTCGTCCTGCTACCTTTGTCAGGTCGACAGTCCACCTTGTCAGTGGACGACCTATACGCGCTCTACTCGTATAATAGTCAAAGTGTGAGTTTATCACATCCGTTCATGATACAAGCGATGAAGCGACGAAAGATAGAATCACACTAATATTGAAAATGTAAAAGCTTGCAAGTATGGATGTTTGTTACTCAATCACGCAAGAACGGCTGAACGGAAAGGTAGCATGCTAACGTGAATGATTCGGCTATAGAACGATAACAAATGTTAGAGGTAATTCAATAACTATATCATCTTCAGCTCCGACGACAATTCTTAGATTCACTTTATTTCCCAATCATGAGAGTCCAATACAAACACAAATTACAACTTATTAGCAACCGCTTATGTGTTCATGATTGCCTGGTACTACTTACTATTAACTAAAATCCTTTTTTGTATGCAGTTAATTTTTGTATATAGGTACATACAGATCTGTATATCTATCTAATTTGCCTGTTTACCCACTTACCGCGAATATAATCGACGTTAAGAAACTTACTATAAAAATACCTTGAGGGGAATGAGATGTAAAGAGCCTAAGAATGTCAAATGAAATATGAATAATGAAAGACCTGTAGTCTAGTGGGAGAGCCGAGTGCCCGCCGACAAAGACGGCAGTCGTGGTCAGCAGGCGGTGGGTGACGCGGCGCGGCGTGGCGCGCATAGCACGAGGAGCATGCTCGCGCACCCCCCGCGCTTCCCGCCCCACCCGCCTCACTCTCATCCAGAGCCCGCAGGCATATCGCACATCTGCCGGAGAGAGAAGCTGGTCAAACAACTGAACATCATCAACGCAGCTTCTTTTCTTATCATTTCTCAAACTCTTATATAATAAATTATTACTTAACATAAGGGTATAGTGGTACAGTTTTAACGTAGCACCATAAATGTCTTCGTGGAAGTAGATATTTGGTTTATCGCATCGGTGAGTACCATTACGATATGGTTCGTATTGTTTGGAATTTTAAAGTGATCATATTTAATCATAATGTTTGGAAAGTAAACAAATGTCTCCAGATAACGATCTAGACTTTGTTCTGCAAATAAAATAGTATCTTCTTGAACTAGTTAGGTACTCATTTGTGGTGACATATAGGATATTTGATCCATTCTCATTTCAAGATATATGGAGATTTCCTGGGTGTTGGCTATGCAGTGTGGGATTAGACGGTTGTTGCGATGTGTGCATCTCGAAACAAACCGTCTAGAACAACTCTGTCCTTCCTCGCTGGGACGCAGAAATGTGTGAACACATGCATAGATGCGCCTCTGGTTCAGACCCGAGTGTCTGGCGGTGGATGTCGAAGGTCGTGGGAGTGTGGAGTTGAGCTGCGACAATTTCATCAGGTACAAACCCTCGGAACAGTTTAGAGTTAGTCTTACCTCTGCTCGTCCTCACTGGGGCGTAGGTGAAAGCGCGCGTGCAGCCGTGCCTCTGGTTCAGAGGCGAGCGTTTGTCGGCATACTACGCAGGGCGCGGGAAGTGCTGGGTGATGCCGCGCCATATGAGTCAGGAATGACTCCTCCGAGACCAGCCGCGCGCGACACCTGGCGCATGTGTCACCAGCCACCACCTGGAAAAGATAATACAGTCTGATGTAAAACATTTAATACTTTAATCGAAGGAAATTGTTGTGGTTAAATGGAGAATAATGTATTATCCTGAATTTATTGTACTGTTTTTTTATGTGATTAGTACACGATGTAATCACGAAGCGAAGTAACCTCTGCTACCCCTCACCAGTCGGTTGTCAATATAACAATGAAATTTCTATTGTGTCTGGGTCGTTCGACTGATGAAGTAATAACAGATACATTTCATCACAAGTGACGGACCACACCCGTAACTTCCACACCCTTCACACCAAAACGCTGTATTACGAACACGCCTGCTTCGCAGTAGGAAAAGGTATGGTGGCAGTACCTACTTCCCCGGACGAACTCATTAACAAAGTTTTCATCAGATGATTCTATGATAACATAGCAGCATCAACCTATCAGATTCCTATAGATGGGACTTTCTTTCAAAGAGAGTAAGAAGACGAGCCTTAATCAACCGTGCCGGTTCAGTGTACCTTGATAGATATGCTAGTGGATAGTGTCGAAGTTGTCAATCACCCGGATGCCTCCTACATATCCTAACAATTGTTGTCCTAAGACAAGCCATCGGGAAAGATGACTCTGAAATAAGAATGAGGTAAAAATGCGACTAACAGTTCCAAATCTATTCCAAATCGTAATAAGATTAGCTGAACATTTTTGATCAATTAAAAAGACATGGAACACTTCAAGCTTCATTGTAAGCATTAAAAAGAGGTATATTAAAAAGAGGTAGATATGGTACTCGCGTATGAATACGATAACAACATATATCATTCGATTAACAATATATGCTATCCGTCATAGAATGAAGTCTAAGAACCTCAGCAAAATACTTCCTTATATGCGCGAAAGCTGGGACAACATTTACTTCGTCAGTTCTACCATAACAAATCTACCTTTTTTAAATATAAGATCATTGATTGTAATCTCTTCAAAGGAAATTGATACACATAGTTAAAGATGAGGTTACCTTGCAATGCGTGAGTTTATGTTCGGCCAGCACAGCAGCAGAGGGCAGCACCTCGTCACAGATGAGACACTTGTGCCGCGCGGTGGCTGCGCCTGAATGCGCGCGGGTATGAGCCTCAAGCTCAGCGCGGCTTCGAGCGCGCTCGCCACAATAGGCACATTGTAACGCCACAGCACCGTTCTTCCGTCGCCGCTCCTCCCCGCCCCCTGCACCACCTGCACCCCCACCCCCCTCCGCGCCTGTAGTACACGGGGAGCACGCGCCCTCACCCTCCGTGCCGTTGTTGTTTTCCACTCGCTTCGGCCGAGCGAGCTCCCCGTTCAAAACCTAGGACACATTAGTATAACATGAAATCTTCACTCGCTCCACCAGGTGCACATTAATCAGTCCATAATAATGTCATATAGTTACGTTCATTTTTTAACAAAAACTCAAATACTTCTCAACCATGGCTGTGAAATTTAACTGATACGAACTTGAACATTATCACAAAATTATATATAATGTAATTATATAATCGCACGAACCTCCTTCAAAAAAGTCCTTTAAAAAGTGACTGTGATGATTTATTAGAAAAACGTATTGTAGGGATTTCATACTTCAGTACTTTCTGATGGAGCTGCATTTTCCGCTCGAGCAGGGACTTACATCTGATGTGGTAGAGCGTGATGGAGCTGCATGTGCCGCACGAGCAGGGACTTACATCTGATGTGGTAGACCGTGATGGAGCTGCATGTGTCGCTCGAGCAGGGACTTACATCTGATGTGGTAGACAGTGATGGAGTTGCATGTGTCGCTCGAACAGGTACTGTACCTGATGTGGTAGAGCGTGATGGAGCTGCATGTGTCGCTCGAGCAGGTACTGTATCTGATGTGGTAGAGCGTGATGGAGCTGCATGTGTCGCTCGAGCAGGGACTTACATCTGATGTGGTAGACCGTGATGGAGTTGCATGTGTCGCTCGAGCAGGTACTGTACCTGATGTGGTAGAGCGTGATGGAGCTGCATGTGTCGCTCGAGCAGGTACTGTACCTGATGTGGTAGAGCGTGATGGAGCTGCATGTGCCGCTCGACCAGGGACTTACATCTGATGTGGTAGACCGTGATGGAGCTGCATGTGTCGCTCGAGCAGGTACTGTACCTGATGTGGTAGAGCGTGATGGAGCTGCATGTGTCGCTCGAGCAGGTACTGTACCTGATGTGGTAGAGTGTGATGGAGCTGCATGTGTCGCTCGAGCAGGTACTGCACGGCGAAGGCGTCAGTGCAAGTGGGAGCAGGACAGCGGTAGGCGCGCGGACGCAGCCGCGGGCCGGCGAGTAGGGCACCGCAGGAGCAGCGCGCGCCGCCGTGCTGCGCGCGCACGTGTGCCACGCCCTCTGCCTCGGAACGGAGTGCGCCCGCGTTGCCGCCGCACCCACGACACATCCATACTTTGTTCTCGCCGCTATGAGCCACCGCGAAATGAACCTGTGAAAATTTAAAGTTTCACTTTACGTTTGGCACTTAATTACAATAAAATAAAAAAATACGCAATGCAGTGTTATTATGACTACAATAAACACTATGAATCTATTCTTTGTCACACCTTCCTCATAAAGAAATATTATTCAAGTGGATAACAGTATCTATCAGTATAACTCTCTATACATGTTTTGATGACCGTACTACATAATATTAAATCCTTAGCAGCAGTTAGGTATAGTACCTACACCTATGTAGTTTCATCCTACATTGTGGTGGCATCCACATAAAGCCTGCATAAATTCATTCTAAGTATTATGAACAGCCGTGCGATTCTCTAAGAGCAAACATCGTTGCATCTTTGATATTATCCGTGAAACAAATGACGAGATGGCAAGAATCGTTGGAAAAACAACCTTATGTACAAGGGCGATTTCTCATAAAGTATCTGACATCGGTGAGCTCGGCGACGAATCATTACAGAATCGCACGGCAGTTTTGTTACGTTGTGTCAGTCTAACATTTTGCTTAAATATCGTTTATTACTTAAAAGTTGAGTCTTTTAAACTAACCTGAATAGCGACTTTGGAGTCAAAGATCTCCTTGCAAAGAGAACATCGATAGAGATGATGAGCGTGTAGGTCCAGCAAGTGCTTCTGCAGATCGTCCGGTGCTGGGAAGCTGCGCGCGCAGCTGTGGCAGGAGTACTCGCAGGAGACGGCGAGGTAGTGTGCCGTGAGGTGGCGCTCCGAAGCAGCTGCGTCTGCAAAGGTAGCGCCGCAGTGCACGCAGGGTGCAGGGCTCACGCGTGCTAACTCCCCGCCTTCTTCCAAATGCCCCTTCAGATGTGCACGGAAAGCTTCAAAATCAGGCAGAGCAGCATCGCACTGATTACATAGTAACGTATTCGGAGATAACGTAATCTGTGGCGTGCCGGAGCCTGAATGGGGACGTTTCGCAGGCGGCGGAGCGTCCTCAGAGCCTCGTCGGCTGAGGTCCGTCGGAGCTGGTTGGTCCACTCCTGTATGAAGAGGTCCTTCTCCGTTGAGCAAAGCGGAATGCGCCGCTCGAACGTGCAGCTGTAGTTGTTCCATGCTGGTGAAGGTGTCTCGCGTGCAATACATACAGGCGAGGAGTGTTGGCGGTGGTTGCGATGCCACCCGTCGTGGTGGGGTTAGAGCTGCTGCGTCCACCCCGTGTGCGGTTGCCATGTGAGCCTGCGAAAAAGTAACATTTTACTTTATCACACTTCATATAATAGATATGAGAAGGAATTGCTAATGATTATTAATTAAAATTTTTGTGAGGTCAAATATTGTGTGGTATAAATATTTAGCGCATTTACTATGAAAAATCAGATCTTCCTTTCATCCTACATGATTGAAATATGCATATAAGCATCAACTAGAGATGACTTATTTAAGTTAGGAGCTATTTACCTGCAGAAGATCAGGTCTTCGAAAAGCTTCGCCGCATCTCAAACAGCGTAAGGCTCTCCTTCTGTCAGGTTCGCGGCCCTCCCGGTCTCGCTTGTGCCCCTGCATGTGTGACGTCAGCGCGGCCGCCGTGTTGTACCCTCGGTTGCACACGGTGCATTGGAACGGCTTCTGGTTGTCGTGCGTCTTCATGTGGATCTTCAGGTGATCACTATAATAACAATTATGACATATGATTTCTTAGGCTTTCGCGATTCTTATACATAATTATATTCTTATTATTTTATCCCGACGTTTCGAACACTTTTCAGTGAATATGGTCACTGGTACACGGCTTATTTATAACAGACAACTGTCATCCAGTGTACCCGTACATAACTCCTATGTACATAACTTTACTTATGGAAATTATTATTATGAAGCGCTTATCATATTTTAATAAAACGTTCCCCGAAGCACGCAGTAGTCACTCACAGTGTCCAGAGGTCTTGCATTATTGTGCTGGCTTTGGGATCATATTAGCTTGATATTTATATATTTTATTTTATATATACCACCTGATTGGATCCCAATCAGGTGGTAGGACTATATATAAAATTATACGCGATTTAATCCGTTTAAAGTTGTTTAATTTTAATTAGGACATGATGTCATGTCACAACATTTTTTTATGATATTAGGAGACGGTACAAGCACAAGGCACACCTAGTGTTATGTGGTAACCTCTGCATATAACAGATGAATTTCGTCACAACTGACGAAATGCACTACCCTGAGACATTTACGGCCGTTTTCAATATTCTATCTATCAACGTCCACACAGATAGTGTCAAATATCTATCTCTAGTAGGGTAAACCAGCGATAGATAAGTTATTGAAAATGGCCGTAAGTTAAGTCTCATGTACCTGTAATAACGCCGGCACCCATAAGAGCTGCGGATTTCGTTCATAAATAAATAAATACCCTTCCAACAAGAACGCTGTATTGCGAACATTACTGCTTCGCAGTAGAAATGAGTTTGGTAGTAGTACTTTCCCGGGCGAACTCATTCACAAAGAGAGAAAGCAGTAGCTACAGAACATAATTTGTTTTAAATAAATAAATATGAATAAGAATGAGACTCACAAGCTAACACGGTGGAGATATGTTCAACAGATGATGATGATGATGATGATGACAAATGCTATTTCTATTGATGACTCCGGGCCTTAAATATTATAATAATCTATGATTGGTAGGTAAAGAAAAGGATCTATAAGCTGAATGATATTTAGGGACGCCCGCCCTGTTTTTCTCAAAAGCGAAGTTCGGAAAAATAGTTTCTGTTATGTGATTAAGAATAATTCGATCGAGTTATATAAGAAGGTACTCTACTTTTCATAATAAAATGGTACTTTCTAAATGGTATTAATTATTATTAATGCACATTGTCTCACATTGTGTCAGTGTCAATTTGTATTTCATTAAAATAATTTGTGAACAAAGCACCAAAGGACGAGGGCCTAGGAATTAGGTCCTATATCCTAGGTTTTGTAATTTGTTATTATGTTTTAAATTAAAACATATCCGAAATTGTATTAAAATTAAATTAAATTATATCTCATCGCCCTAAAATTAATAAATTAATTAAGGCGCTGTCAGTTCAGAGCTTATGAATTCTTTCAATTGCTTTCACTTCAAATCAAGCAAGCACATCAAAACGTACAAAAATTAAAATAAATAAAATGTTCACTATTCAGTTAAAACAATATCCGTCAGTGTATGTGTATTAAAAATTGCTATTTTATATTTGTTTCATGACAAATACAATTAATACTATATGTTCTAATTCTAAACTTATTACTAGGAAAGTCTCTAGGATCCTATTTACATTGCTCGTAATTCATCATTCAGCTAAAATGCCATCTTGCCTCCCATAGCATATTATAATAAATACTACATACTTACTGACATTGAAAGGAGCATGGGCAATCGGATGGTGAAAATCGAACCAATTTATATACTTAAAAATTTATAAATACATATGTATGGGTATACCTAATTTATATTTAACTCGCACTTTTGGCAAAAGCATTATAATTATACGCCTTAGCAAAAATTATATATTGTTTTTGTTTGCATTAGAAACCATCGCATGCGTCTCGAACTTTTAATCGCAACTCGCATCTAACCTACATTATACGTATAATATAATCAGTAAGTTCGTACAAACATTACAAACTGGGTACGCTCACTAAAAAATGCGGGCTTGTATATTTCAAAAAAACTACTCAGAATTCAAATTGAGATAAATAGTCTCTGTGGCCAAGTCGACAATTTGTCATATGGGGCATAAGTGCCCACATAAAGGCCCGACCAAACAGAACTAACAAAGGGGCCTTTGACGCGAACTACAGAATAGAGGTGTTCGCCCAAACACCTCCGCTAATGGCCACGCTCGCCGCGCCGGTTTAGGTACGGGCCATTATCTTAGTTTTGTGAGGCCCTCGACGCCATTTGTCAGCGCATCATCTCTTTTCACTCATCGGGCGTTGCGTTCAACCGACAAATTGCATGGAATCACTCAAGTGGACGCAAAGAGGTGACGAAAAAGGTGACGCGTCGCCTCAACCGAGGCGAGCCTTTGTAACGTGCCTTACGGTGATCAATCTTGCTGCAAGGCCTTTGTCCTGCTAGCACCTCTTCAGCATCCATAGAGTACATGCTAGCTCACGTCTTTAATGGCTTCGGATTAGGGGCATTAACATACCCATTATGTTACAAGTTTGGTACCGTGGTACCGTAAGTAGATACCTTAGTAGATGTATAGTATACTATTTTTTTTATTTTTTTTATTACTTTTAGTATAGCGTCTTGGTTGAGTAGGTACAATAACATTTTTAAGAGTTACTGGTAACTATTTTTCTTTTCAGATCAAGAAAGTGGTTGTGTCAAATCGTCACATACCTCTTGGAAGATTTCGACTCTTTATAGTGGTCCGTATGAGACTACGGTAACCTGTAACTATAAGCCTGTGTACCAATTGTCTGTCTGTCTGATGGTCTTACCATTAAAGGGCTGTAACAGGAAGATGATTGAAGATACGGATATATGCAGAGTCCGTGTTATTATGGTGGATACCCACCCTGTCTCCTAAATAATAGCTTTTTTTAAGTTACTTATACCAAAAAAAATTATGGTCTGTCTGTTTGTTCCGGCTAAGCCGCTGGACGGTTTCGACGGTACTATTCACTGGCAGATAGCTAATCAATGTTATAGGGAGAAGTTTAGGCTACTTTTATTTTAAAAAATAATCAAGGTCTGCGAATTAAATTAAAACCCATGATATATTTAGATCAATCATGTCGTAGAACTATTTGTAATGTACTGAAGTGAAGTATCCCCCGAGGCACGAGAGCGAATCCGTGGACGGTTAGTTTTTATAATAAAAGTAACAATAATTCTACACCGCGACTCCACTCACACGTAAAATAACTTAACCCTTAGGAAAATTTTGCCAGGACCAGAAGTAGCCTGTGTTAATCTTGGTACCTATAAGCTATCTTCAGTCCATTTTTCGATGGAATGCGTCTAAACGCGAAACACACACACTCACTTGCATACGCACTTTCGCTTTTAAATATTTAATGTTCTCGTGGCTCGTATGTTTATAACTTAATTTATTTTAAAGCACCTTCTTAGCTAGACTTAACTTTGCAACTTTAGAAAGAAAATTTACACATCACATAGGAGGGACTGGATGAACTTAATAACGCCACGACCGCTAGATCATCGAGGCGATCATTCTGAGCATCAAATTTAACTCATTATACCATTTTATGGTCTCGTATGTTTGTACATGTGCCATCCTTCTAGTTATTTACGCAAATCCTTATAGCTGGATAAAGTAGCCTAGTAAAGCGTAAATACAAAAACTCGATATAATACAAATCTAGGAAAATGAAACAAAATCAATGATTCTTAGGTTTTTTCCGACATCCTCCCCTTTAACTTATAATATTAGTGTGACAAACATTTTTCTTCATTTTAGGTGCCGATCATCTATTTACCGTGTACCTATATACAGTGGTCGTCATCAACTTACCTCCTGGAGAAGGCGGACTCGCAATGTGCACAGCGGTACTTGCGGTCGCCGGTGTGCAGCTTCACGTGGCGGTCTCGCGAACGCTTGTGCTTGAACAGCCGGGAGCAGAATTCGCAACGGAATGGCATCTGGTCCGAATGCGTCTGCAACACAACAATTGCTACTTTATTTCATCATCATTATCAGCCTGTAGCAGTCCACTGGTGAAGATATCTCCCAAAGCGCGCCACTGAGCTCTCTTCGGCTCTCGGTATTATTTATGACTAGAAAACTTACATAATATCTGAGTGTTTCCAGATAGGTATACAATACCTATTGTGCTTATGCAATATCACATGTAGGAATCATACGAAATCAATTTTAGTTACTTCATTGCTTACAAATAATGGTACCTATCAAGTATTGTCATAAGCTTAAGGTCACGCCGGCTCATGAAAATTGCAGTGCGACCCTGATGTTGTACCCTGCCCTGCACCCTGCATGCACATGTGCAAGTAGGTCCGGTACAAGTAGTTCCGGTTAGGTTTGAAGGGTTATTTTTAGGGTACCGTACCCAAAAGGTTAAAACGGGACCTTATTACTTAGATTTCAATTCGCTGTCTGTCTGTCTGTCCGTTTGTCAACAGGCTGTATCTCATGAACTGTGATAGTTAGACAGTGGACATTTTCACAGACGATGTATTTCTTTTGCCGCTATTACAACAAATACTGAGCTCACAGAGAGCAAATTCAAGTTGACTGTAAAAAACGTTTTAATAAAAAAAGCTTATTATAAAGTCCGACATTATATAGAACATAAAGATGCTCCAAGCACGTTTATCTTCTATATAAAAAAAAACATAAATGTAAGTTAAATAGTGATCACCACACTTTTATTACTATAGAAATACAAATAGGATAGCTGTACCTCGCTTTAGACTTGCGAGAACTAATAAGTCATTCTTAGGAAATTGTGTGTGCTTTTACAATAAAATCCCAAAACACATAACTGAGCTCACAGAGGGCAAATTCAAGTTGACTGTAAAAAACGTTTTAATAAAAAAAGCTTATTATAAATTCCGACATTATATAGAAGATAAAGATGCTTGGAACCCTCCACTTCTGGCAAGCTGTCACTTTGCCACCCATAAAATGTAATATTTGTAGTACCTAAGTTTCTACTTACTACTTAATGTTTCTACACTGTAAACCTTTATTAAAAAAAGAATGGCCCCTAGTTTCTTACCGCTTCTTCTCGGTAGGCTCTATATATTTTGGAACGCGGCGGTAGAGTCTTTAAAGTACATTATAATGAAAAATTGACGTTCATAAGTGCGTCTTTGATGCCTAAATTGAATAAATGTTTTTGACTTTGACTTTGTTCGCAGTACTCCGTTCTTGTATTTAATGATTTAATGACTTTACTACAAAACCAGCCAAATGAGAGTCGGACTCGCGCACGAAGGTTTTCTTAAAAACGGCATAAAATCAAGTCTGGGATATATCTGTTGTTTGGGAGATATAGAGATAATGGTACGGAACCCTGGTTCTGAGACTCGCACTTGGTTTTGTTTGTTTTTCACACGAATGTGCCTCAGAAGAAATTGAAATCCAACTAAACACGTAGCGTTTATGATATTCTATTACTTCGTAACTTTTTTATCTCAATTGCTGATGTATCACCGCTATACTCACGGAGGAATTTAATCTATTGCATGACGATTAAAATGTCTTAGTGGTACAATGATTGAAACGAAATAACTCCGGGTGCATTGCTCATAAAAACGTCGTGAGAACTGTCTTCGAACAATGGGCAGACTATCGCTGCGGCGTGAGCTGCCCACCTCACAACCGCCGGCGTTTATCAATAATAAAAACGACGAGGGCGTCAGTCGTGACGTGACTCCAGTGGTATATCAGCCGTAGCTCCCAAAGCCCCGATGGATTCGTCCCGATAGCTTAATTGTCCAGACAAATCTATAAATCATCTACAAAATACCACGACAGTAATTTCATAGTTAACAATCTTCATAATGCAATTACAGAACGAGTAGGTAACGATTCAATTCCACTCGGATATCGAGCGGCGATCGACGATCGATAGCTTGTTATTGTTAAGCATTGGCGTAACGAATCGATGAGAGATAACATTCCAGTGCGGGAGCTCCCATCTTATCGCAACATGATGCTCCTCATCTGATCGTTCATGTTCATTGGACTTAGGAGAAACTAGTTTTGGGCAAAGACTTTTCATAACGGTGGATTTTCTGTTGTTATACCAATGTACCTAGTATACAGATAGTTCAGAAAACAGAATCAACACGCTATTATTTTGTTCTATATTCTGCATCAAGTATAATAGACAAAAGTTCAAGCCAGGCTTGTTCCGCGATATGAATTAGCTATATGCTCAGTTTTCAGCTTCTAAATGAGATAATTTAGACGCAAACAATTTTATCTCGCACAATATCTTTCTCGAAAAGTATTGTTACCACATGTATTATGTCCAACTAAAAAAAGCTATTCAGTAAGTAGAGAATTATTCATGAGAAGGAACATAATGAGGATGTAAATGTTAGTGCTGACTGATGAATAGTGTGTACTGGATAATGCGACCGTTCGAGCGTCGGCCTTCGCACCAGCGACTGACTGACGCTGCTGAACTCCCATGCATAATAGACTCCCAAAATGACAGCGTCTTCACGCTTTTACTAATTGACCACCTCGACGCCATTCATTCATTACGCCACTAAACAAACGTTACGAATGATTGACTTCGCTTCTAAACTCTTTAGGCAATATGTTAATCGTTTTTCTGAACAAAAGATTTTTAAAACGTAGTACGTAGTCCATAAGTATTTTAGAATAGGCTGCTGATGTAGATTTTAATTAGGAGTATTTGTTTGTGTTTTCTGTGAGGTTTTTGCGGTCTCGCGGTATCCAATTCCCAAACGGTTGATTAGGATTGTGGGCCGTTAGCGGGACGTCTCTATTTGTTAGCGCGTGATGGTGTTCAAGACGCAAATCATTATGATGATGGCATTAGCTAACTGCAACATGACTGTAACCTATACTGTTATCACGTGCATATTATCAAAAAGGGAAAGCATTCAGAAACACCACACTTAACAAACCTATGCTGTTTAAAAGTGCCGTTATAGCAAAATTATTTTTTACAAGATAGGATAGTTGTCTGCCTAATGCTAAGCATCACCCCTATCTATCGTTTATAGAAATATATATAGAGTATATATAAATATACAGTATGGTATATGTATACAGTTGCTGTGCCACCTGAATCTCTGTGCTCTATACTCGTCACCACGTGACAGTTTTTTTTAACATCTCATCCACCCTATGAATTCACCCAGTGCCCTGAAAAGGGAAAACCTAAACACAATTGGCACTGCTTCGACAGCAAATTTATTTAGAACTCTGACGGTATCAAGCGAGATGCTATCTTGCAGTAGCAACCTCTTGTAAGCTATAGAATAAGAATAACCCCTCACCAGTCGATTGTCAATATAACAATGAAATTTCTATTGTGTCCGGGTCATTCGACTGATGAAGTAATAACAAATTGTTAAGTCAACAAATTTCTTATATATCATATTATGTAAGATTCTTCATTCTACATAATGTACATTATACCAGTATATTATGTAGGACATGACTGCTGGCATTTTCAACGGCTTGAAAACTCCGCAATGAGGCGCTGATTTCTACTAGCCTACACGTCATAAAACTATTAAGTTTTTTTTTACTATTTAGTGACAGTTCCAGTGTTACGAGTAGAGTCTGCATAATAATGTAGAGTTAGAAGTTCAGAGTTAAACATACATATTTCATGAAAAATAAAAACTACGTAGGTGTTTTCAACTAACAAACTTTTATTACGGTTCTAATAACCAATCGCTGGAACATTCACATAGTTACCTACTGAATTTACTGTGCGCATGGTAATAAGCCTTTATATATTAAATTACATTATTGGCGGAAGATAAAGAATTAACGTAACTCCATAAAAGGTATTATGTAGTTCTGATTTATAAAAATTCATTCCTTATACTTATAGAAGTTATATGCCTACCACTAATTTTTAAATTTTATTACGTTAATAAAACTGTTTGCCTCATACAGATAAAACGATTTCAAAGGCCGTTGAAAATCAAATTTCTTCAAAGTAGATAAAATACTAACTAATGGTCTAGGACATAATCCTGTCCCATTCAAACAATTACGATAAGAAAATACAATACTTAATAAAAAAAAATAAGTATTTCCTTCAAATTTATTGTTCAGTACTTATTTACGTGTGTGGTTCCATAATAAAACAGCTCGTATGTATCACCTGGATCAAAGGGTTTAAATAAAATCAACATGGATATACAATCTATAATTAACAAAGTTTACACCAAAACCTGCATCGACAGCAATCACATAAGAACAATCAGATGTGTGGTGATTAGCAGTGACGCGGGAGTGTTGCCACGATGCGCCCGCGGCCTCTCCCAGCACCGTGCACATAAACTTAGAATGCGGCATGTATACTCCGTTCGCTTAATTGGAGCAATCGCCCCTCGACAGAATTAATAAATTTCAACCTCCACATGCCATAAATTCCGGCTCCATTCCAGCCTGAGTAGCGCCTACGTACGCTCGATAAACAAAAGCTAGCGGGAAGATACGGCTAACATTTAAACAATAAAAACAATGCGGTGAAAATCGCATTTACTAATATTATAATTTTAAGTACAGTAACCTTTTACTTTCGAAGTACTACTGAGAATGCAAATAGATAATACTGATTAACGAGCACTTCGGTGTAACGAGTCGTGTATTTTGCAAAATATTGATTCTTGTCATCGCAAAGTGCTTCGTGCGAGAATTCAATAAGACAGGCGCGGCCTGCGCCGCAGGGGTCCGGCCCCTGGGTGCACGGCGGAGCCCTGCTGACCGCCCCGTGCTGCTCCCGCCACGACACTGCATACGGCTTATGGTGAAAAGACACGCGAATCGTAACTACCTTTATTATCAGAAATAACAAACACCGTGAGAGCGGCAGACATAATGTCCCTAATGGTCGTACGTTTCCACGTAAAGCTCACCAAGAAACATTTCAAAACTAGTTTAGGGTAAACGTTACAACTAATGAAAGCTCAACATGGGCAGCGGCCTACCAAACCGAATGACTTTCCCAGGTGCAGCCTCCGTTCTCACAGCCAGGTGCCGGCGGAAGGCCTCGGGGTCAACCACTGTCGACCACCGTCCGCTATACCCGCTCGCATTTCTACTGGCTCATATGTAACTGCACCGATTATTACGAATTCATACCGTGTGGCCATTGCGAGATACGCGCTTTGGTAGCGGCAATAAAAGCTCGTATTATTACTTGTGGACATTTCTACTTGGTGCGGAGAGTCGTTATGCAAAAAGGTTGCCTCCTTGATAACATGATGAGTAATCTTAATATACCCGTGGAGACGAGTTCCTCGAAACAGTAGCCCGAGATGTTGGTGCTCGTACTGATAGGTAGGTAATAAAGATAAAGATCTTATTGCTCGAAATGACCCAAAGCAAAACATGTAACTTAACTGTGCAACTACGAGTACCTACCTATTATCTACAGGATATCAAATACCACTGTGGTAGGGTTTGGGTCCCGGGACGTCTCATGTCTCGAAGTCCCGGGACTTACCGTTATTTTAGTTGTCTCTAGTCCCGGGACTTTCGGGTCGAGACTCGAGACGAGACAAGATGGTCAACCTCGCACTATTATCTCGATATAATTTTTTTTTGTAGTGTTTAGGGTTTTGTACTTACTAATCATAAAATCACAAAATGCTGACAGTTCCAGGTGGAGCTTAAAGCGCCATCTTGAAAAAAGTTTATTGCCGATATCTCGTTAACTATGCAATCTAGGGCAACAGTTATTGAGGATATTATTGTAGAGAATAAAATTTCGCGTTACACGCAGGTAGGGTGGTTGGACCAATAGATGACTGATTAAGCGGAATTCAAGTTATTTTATTTTTTATCTCAACTCCTATTCAAGGAATATTTTATGTTTTTGGTTGTATACGTAGGTAGATATTTGGTGCATCAACTAGATAAACTGTTTTTACTCTGAACTATTTGTAAATAAGTAAAAATTGCAAAAATATCAAATAAATGACTTTGGCCCTAATTGTGACCGGTTTGGAACTAATTCTGACCGAAATCGGCCCTATTTATGACCGACAAGATAAAAGGCGAAATTCTTCATAACAAGAGACTTTATTTGAAAGAAGTGGGGTTCCGTATACCTACATAATTTTGTCTGCATTATAATACTAAGGTAGGCCGTTTAGGAAAATGTAATTTATTTTATTTACGTATTAAAGAAAAACTATGATAGCAAGTAATGTAATGATGACAACAGTTTGTAAGGCCAACGAAATTGGTTTACTTTTGATTACGAAGAACCCTAGTAAAATTCCACAACAGTTTTATTGCAACAGTCAAAATCAGTCGGTCACAATTAGGTTTTGAGGTCCAAATTATGAACGAACAAATTTCTTCGGTCACAAATAGAGCGTTTGGAACAATAAATGACCAGCTAAAAAATAACAGCCCAAAACAACTATTTTTCTGTAATTAACCTCCGGTCATGTTTTGGTTTATAGAATTATGTATCCAAAACCATTAAGATAAACGTAAAAAATCAATAAAAAATCAAAGATACAATCTACAATATCAAAACAAAATTTGCAGGTCGGAGCTAATTCTGACCGCTCGGTCACAAATAGGATTTATGTATCTTTTTTAGACTAGTAATTGAACAGCAAATTTCTCGAAAACCTTATTAAAAAATACTTATTTTCTTTGATTTTCTACTTGAGATAATAGTCATAAATGCAGGGGAACTCATAAATGGGGCCTAATTATATCAAGAAATCGGCAATCCACTCATAAGCTTAAGAAACTGGTTTACTCACCTTAGCTCGTTGTCCATACAAAATGGCGATGGCCGAAACACGTCCGCACTAAATGAGGTCCTGGAGCATGACTGAGGGTCCAATGACGATGTATTAATTTTTAAAAGAGGGAACAGTGTTGCCGCTTCTAAAGAAAAAATACGCCACTACAGGGAGTACCACTCAATTCTTATAATTCGTGAAAATGTGCGTTTCGGTCATCTACTGGGGGGTGGTCATCTTTTGGTCCGACTACCCTACGTTAGTTTTTTTTTGAACGTACCGTTTACAATTTATGGTCCATTTAGTATAAAAACCCGGTTCGGTTTTTCTATCACGGCCGATAACTCTTAAAATATTGTACCTATCAATAAAATACTTTTACTCATTTAAAATATCAGTTTATTCCTCAACAATATTTTTTCTAAAACTTTTGTCTAATGTCCATACTTTTTGAGTTAAAGGACATTTAATGTAGAAATGCCGAAGCTCGGCGGATGAAGCGACAGCCCAAAGATAAAAAAAAACTGTGGTTATGATAATTAACAATGTTGTGATTATGACCAATGGTTCGATACTAGAATTGCTAGATAATAGTAAAGTTTTTAAGAATTAGTATGATCTTAAACTAAGTTCTTTTTTAACTATAAGATTTATCTGCTTAAGTCTTCAGCTGTCGCGGAACCTGACACAATAAAGTGAATATGTGTGTGATTAAAGAAATATACAAAGCAATTATTAAGACTGAAATTAACTTTTAAGTTAAGAAAATTTAATTTTCTGTTTAATAAATTTTGATTTACTTATACAAATATTGCCACTTTTAATACTTTCACCAGAAATCAACTCAATTTAAATTCTTAAAAAATGTCCCTCTACAAAAAACAAAAAACAATTTCTTTCGAAAGTCTCGAAGTCCCGGGAATTTCGGGGACTTTGATTATAGACTATCTCGAGTTCCGGGACTTCGAAATTGTCGGGAATTCCCATACCCTACACTGTGGTGACATTTTTTTTCAATATTAAATTAGTACTTTTACAGTCATATTAAAGGATACTTTTTATCGAGAGAACTGCTCATGCGTTAGTAATTTTAAAAGCAGGTGGAGCTACGGGGCGCATCTAGTAACTATATAAAATAAGCGTTAAGTATGATAGCCACTCTCATTACAGGAGTACAATATATACATATTGTATATATATATATATATTGTACCTATAACAAATTTAAAATTAAAGGGGACTGTGGGCAACGTACGCCAGAGTAACGTATACCTATCGCCGATGTATACATATAGTACGAACTATTAATTATCTGTAACACAGTTATACAAGAATACTAACATTGTACGAATACGTTACACTTACACAAATTTTCGTGATAGGCCTACTGATAGAAGAGTTCTTAATATTCACGAGATATCCGGACAGTTTTAAGACCTCCGATTGCGCCTTCCGCCAATTGAAATCCAAGATTTAATATTAATTCATTTGCCAGCACATTATATACACACACAAAACAGTACACAAGGTCTCACACATTTGACGTATGGAACTCATTTTTTTATTGAAAATACAAGGTTATACTTATACTTTTAAGAAATCAGTTTACTCTGTTAATTTTGAAAAACCTTTAGGTATTTTATTTCCCTAACTGATTTAATGTAACTCCCTAATGTGTTTAATGTAATTTTGTGTGTAATTTTGCATTAGAACGGTTTCAGCAAGAGGTGGGCACTATCTAGCTAGTGTTATCTTATCTGCTACGAGTATATTAGTACTGATACGTACTAATATTCTTATGTATTAATACGTAAAACCACTACATCAATACATCTTACATCGTAATCGTGAGACCAGCTACAGAAATAATACTATGATTGATTATATAACCAATTTTGCTATTTTGAAAATATATAGATATGACGATGTCAATAATTTGTAATTAAAAAAGTAGGGTTTACAAGTGCCTGTCTTCTATAGATGAAACATTGCCCTTATTTTGGACTTTAAAAGCAATCCTTTTGCCAGTAGACTTTCCAAAATAATCATTGCTATAACGCAGAACTGATACAAGTCGTTGTATTTTGTAATTCTCTGTCTACAACATATCTCTATATATCTCTCTTTATAAAGGCCTATTCAAGTTACTATATATTCTATACTAAGTTATTCGCTACCGCTGTGGGTAGCGAAAAATACCACGCGGAACTCGATGGGTAAATTCGAAGTTCCATAACTGCAGCGAAACTTGTACCGATTAGTGAGGCGGTATTTTCTCCAGTGTGGCAAACTGGTTCCGCCGCCCCGCTAAACGTTGTCAACGAATATCTCAACCGCGCGCGGTAGCGATATCCGCTTTGGTGTGAACAGTGAAATTAACGCATACCCTTTCAGATTTCTCTATCGCTCGCAGTAGCAAATAACGCCCAGGTTTGAATAGGCCTGAACAGGGGACAATTTGAATGGAGCTTATGCGAAAGAGTTTATAGATAATGTATCTATATGTGCTATCCTATTTAAAAACCTCTAAATTTAGCCGAGTATACTTCCTCAACGACCATCATAATGCAATAACTTTATTTTGAGCTGCACGCTGCTAAAATGATTTACGTTCGTATTGTCCAAATCTATTTTAGGATTATTATCATGAAACCATTGAATAATGCTTTTAAAACTGAGATTCATTTCTAATTCATATATATTTTTATCTTTACAATTGTATGTATTGTGATTTCACCTGCAAAGAGAATTGTCGGATGATTTAGTGCTTTAGGCATCAATGACATAATAAAAAGTATAAATAAAGGAGAATCCAGTACGCTGCCTTGCTCTGCATTGAGCCCGTACATAGGAGAGCGCTGGTGTCGTGAGACGGGTTTTTTTTGATTAATTAAATTTATTTCCATTTTATAAATATGCTTATCTTATTAATATCTATATAATGTGTGTTGCTGTGAGACATGATTTAATAGTTCCAGAATGTTAACTCTAATGCTATATTCCTCCAGATTGTGTAGTAATATACTATGCTCTACATAATCTTGATCCTGTGTCATATCACATACAACTGTATCAATACTTCCAGCTTCCTTTTCTATGTAGTTGTAGAGTTGTAACTATATATATTTTTCAAAAATCTTCGATATTGTTGGAATGAGTGAGATTGGATTTATAATTATCAATACATTCCTTGTTTTTTTTTATATTCCTATTTTGGATGAATTAATGAATTCGTTTTAAATCAATCGTTGAATATCGAACACAATACTTATTGTGAAAGGTTTAAATTAACTCTGACAACGCCCTTATACATTCTTAATTGGATTTCAGCACCAAAGCAGTATCTCAAGAATCAAAAGTATTTACAACTTAACAATTTCTCTAATGGCACTCTTTGTTCATTGCGACTAGCTCTACTATACGGGTATAAATAGGTTGCAAGAAGCCTGTAATTGATTTATTCCTGTAATGATGGGATTTCTCAAACAGACAGCGTGCGGCGGCGCGGCGGCTGAATGATAAAGGTGAGTCGGGCTAGGCTAGGGAGTTGTTATCGCGGGCCTATTTCCGGCCGTCACCGCTTCGTCGCAATCGCGAGTGAGACACGCTCGACGCGATCATCGCCAGATACATTTGTCGGCGCACACCCGCAATCCGCAACAGCCTGCGCGATGCGCGTGCATCGATCCATATCTGCACACTCAACGGGGCCTGCAATTGCGAACGTCACTATCGATAATCTCCTGAATTACTTAAGCGATTTCCCGGGCTTTACAACAATTTAAAATGAAATATTAAATTAAATCCTGAGGTGATGATTTTCTCACTGGCTGTGTACGTGATGATCTATATCCTGGTGTAGGTGTGTCACTAGCGGCAGCATGCAAAGTGACGTTTCTATTTGTCCTATCTGAGCTAAATCTGTCACGGCATGTGTCGTAATCGTAGAGCGGCGAGATCGGCGCGACACAAAGGAGGCGAGATGTACGGCCGGCGTAATGGTCCAGCACGTCACAGCCCTTATGGCTCACGGCGCGGTGCAAGGCTAGTGCGATGCATATCTACGCACCGGCTCTGTAAATGGGCCGTTTTGGGTATCTACTTGCTAATGAAGCGTCCGAGCTGCATGGCAAAACTGGACTGTGAATTCACAGATATGACGACCGTAACAGTGGTATTGTTTATGCAGTTAACCAAGTTGGTTTATGGAAATGAGTAAACAGTGGGCCTATTATTCTGGACAACTGCTGGTTCAACTTAGACTTATGTAAGATTCTTGATGTCTGCGATGGGGTGATGTTTATCTTACTGTTCGTTGTAGGTTGAACAGAATTGCAACATTTATGCAGACAAGGAGATTTTTTAACCATTTGTGGAGACATAACGCCAACGCTTTTAAAATCTGCAATAACTATAAATTTATAGAACTATATAATGTATTTTCTACCGACTTCCAAAACAAGGAGGAGGTACAATTTGACTGTATTTTTTTAAGTTTGTTACCTCATATCTTTCGATAGGGTGAACCGATTCTTAAAATACATTTTTTGTTTGAAAGTGGTCCTATTTACAAGAAAACAAGAACAAATGACTGAGAGCCGGTAAGGCACATTACAAAATGATTAGTAAAGTAGTAAAGTTAAAGAATTCCATCTTCAGACTTTGCGGTATTTTTGAGAGTAGGAAACGAGAAGTACACACGGTTGCTGTACTATTAGGGCTAGTGTTTAATCACACACCAAATTGCACATTATAGAGTGCAAATAATCGGTAAAATACATCGCCAAATGAACACTCAAGAATAAATCAAACTTGGCATAATATGTATATTTTGCGTCAGAGTTTGAATGATGGAGATGCGTGTTATTTCGTTTGGATATGCTATAGGTATATTAAAAAAAATCGCATGTATATTATTCAAAGGAACGATTAAAGATGTGTATTGAATGTTTGTAAAGAATAAACTAAAAACTACGGGACGATTTTTTTTTTTACAATTAGAATGCAACATTATCCCTGAGTAACATAGTCTATGTATTTTGATTTATCATCGTCATATGCAAACAACTGTACAGAAATAACACTATATCAAGGGTAGATTATCGTCATATGCAAACAACTGTACAGAAATAACACTATATCAAGGGTAGATTATCGTCATATGCAAACAACTGTACAGAAATAACACTATATCAAGGGTAGATTATCGTCATATGCAAACAACTGTACAGAAATAACACTATATCAAGGGTAGATTATCGCCATATGCAAACAACTGTACAGAAATAACACTATATCAAGGGTAGATTATCGTCATATGCAAACAACTGTACAGAAATAACACTATATCAAGGGTAGATTATCGTCATATGCAAACAACTGTACAGAAATAACACTATATCAAGGGTAGATTATTAATGTATGTTATGTTTGGTAACATTGCAATTTTAGAGAGATAAATATACGCATCCGCGGACGGGACCCTCGGAATAGATGTCGCTCCGTCCCCATACATACATAAAAATCACGCTTGTTTCCCATATGGGTAGGCAGAGACCACAGTTTTTCATTTACTACGATCCTGACACACCTCTTTCGCTTCATTCACATTCATCAACCGTTTCATACATGAGCGTCGGTTTAGGGTACCCTTGACCTGGCCCTTCTTTAGAACGTCATGAATCTGATTCTGGAACGTTCGCCTAGGTCTTCCCCTTCCAACGATTCCATTCATAATATTCCCCATACGACAAAATCATATAGAGAGATACAATTCGATGCTCGGATCTCGAGTCTCGGTGGCCTAGGGTTCGAATTCTCAGATGTGCATATTTCTCACTAAAATTGCAATTTTTTAGTAGACTCTGGTAGTGTCTACTGTCATATGTCATAGATATGACATACTTTTTTTGATGTTGGGCACAAAAAAGGTACTTATAATACAGCAGACTTTAGTTACGAGTAGATAAGTTACCTATACCACTATAGTGTCTGCCGCGAAACCGTTGATGACGTAAACGAATTGTCAAGAGTAGATCGCCTACTGGCGATATAAGCAAGGAGGAAGAACAAGAGCAGCAAATCAACTTCACTCAGTAACCTTGTAGTTCACTGACCTAACTTCTGAAACGAAATGCCTGACGATTTTTTGAAGCTTAGTTAGCTTTGCTGGTAGTGACCGTGCCATCGAGGCCCAGGCTAGTACTGGGTAAAATTTAACAGGCACAATTTGAAAAATTAATACTGACTTCCATTCTATTCAGTTATTGGAGTGTATCTCAAAAACTACTAAACCAATTTATTGATTCAGGCGTTACTTTGCGGAAATCCATTATCAAAAAAACGGTCTAGCGCTCGACGAGTCAACATCTCCTGAGGATGCCTCGTGTAGAGGCGAAACACGTGTCGAATCGGTTTTGGTTTATTTGGGGTTTCTTGTGTTTTTTATTTTGTATTCTTCCTATTAGCATTTTATGCGGGAGGGAGGGTGGTGCACGCCCCCAAATAGGCCAAAATCATTGTTTTCTTTTCAGCGGAAGTGTCACTAAATATTTTTAATATAGTTTTTTTTTTTTTGTTTTTTTCTACTAAACCAAATTTGATGAAATTTAAGTGGGACTATACGGGAAGTACCAGCTCTTAAACAAAAAAAAGAAATTGGAGAATCGGTTCACCCAGTCGAAAGTAATGAGGTAACAAACAGTCAAATTGAGTACCTCCTTCTTTTTTTGGAAGTAGGTAGAAAATATATCTTTTTAATTTTTTACTTTATACATATTTCAATGGCTTAATATGCGGTCTATTCTAAATGGTATAAGTGGGCGGTATACAACACTTACATGCCAGTTTGGAATAATATACCAAATTTAAGGAATGGTGTATAAAACACATTTGGGGTGTAAATATATTAATAGATTTACCATGTCTACCACGCCATACATGGTAGATCTATTCTAAATATTGGTAAAATGGTAGGATTATTAACATGAGCGTGACGAGAGTGACGAGGGAAATGGTTATGGAAGAAACCTGCATAAATATTATAAAAGGGCACCTGCATAAATATTATATTATACAAATGTCAAATTGTAAATAATCCCGAATCCCAATTTATCGCATCAAGTCTGATTTCAAACTAGCCAGATGTCAAGGCAAAACATTTCCCCTACTCCTGTGAACGTTATTATTTGGGCCGTGGAAATTCTTAGCGAGGAAGCAAAGGGAGTTCCTATCCAGAAGATTATATCTCTAATAAAAGATAATTTAGTACTGCCTAGTAAAAGAAGTGATGTGAATAAGAAAAATTACTGTCCCACGGGGATCGAAAGCAACAAAATACAGAAACGAGCGAAACCGATGTCGAGTCAGCTAGTATCAAATAAATAGTTATTTGTGTTTTTAAACATAACGAAATATTAACTAAAATAGCAAATTTAATTCTCACCTTGAAATATTTTCAAACCTGTTCGACAATGTCCAATTACATGTCACGTAATCTCGACGGCAAGGCATTTTATCCTAAGGGTTTTAAAGTTATATGAAACTCCCAATGGATCTAATAATGTGATTTGAATTTAGAACGTTTATGATAAGTTTATGAAAGATTGATAAGGTACCGGCATTGTAAAGAGAGTTTTCGAAAATCGAACTGGCCACCACAGGGCCTCAGGCAGCACACTAAAAAGAAAAATAAAAACGCGATTGTAATGAATGTGAAACAAAAGACGGTGTGTGGTGTTCATATATAGGAGATAGTAGGTTGTGAAGTACTGCGAATACCCGCTGGTATGATTGTGCTCGCGAAGTCTACTGTTCGCAGAACTACTAGTACTTTTCCCGTTTTCGACGTTAATACAACTAACGCGGGCTTTTGTCCAAACCAATGCTTTATATAATTATTCTAAGGATATATATTCGGGGTACTCTGCAGGTGTTCAATATTACCACTCTTTGAAGTTAAAGAATGGTTAACTTATGAATATATATGTTTTATAGGTCCGTAAAACTGTATGTGAGTAGTAAAAGTGTACGCAGCAGATTACAAAATTATTGGTATAGTTTTAACCGTGTGCACTCTCTATTGTTTATTTTACTCAATAAATGTATTACTATTACGTAAAGAAGGGATTGAACCAGTAGTTAAGACGCATTATCCTATCCTCCTATAGGTGGCAAATTGATGTCTCACGTCATACACATTGACCGCATACACGTAGCACCTTACATACTAAAATATACATTATAGGTACCTGTTCATGTTTCTTCAGATACGACAGCCTCGGGAAAGCTTTGTCGCAGAACTGGCACTGATATGGCGTGTGCTCGGTGGCTCCGAGAGTGAACGGCGGTTCGGCGTCTGCATCAGCAGCATCCACCGAGGGTGTCGAGCCAGGAGACGGCGACGGCTCCGGCGTCGAAGACGGCCAGGAGCTGCCCGCCGCGCTGCCCACGCTGCCCAGTGCCTCTGCGTGATAGAGAAAGCATCATGAACGATCGGTTCAGGATCGAGTCACATACTTTTTAAAGAGAGAACGATTCTGTTAGTTCTCTAGCCGTAGAACTCTAACTAGTAGTGTTAAGTGTAGAACTTTACTCAAAGTCCATCTTGTAGGTCAACAAATGAGAGAGCAGTGCAAAACAAATACTGGGGCGTAGTAGATTTCATTTGTACTAAAAAAAATGGAGCTTTATTTTATTTTATATAGAAACACCAACAGTATACTTACATATTAAATAAAAACTATGAGTTAACACTTACAATTATATAACTGTTCTGATATGTACACCTTTAACAGGCATTTACAGCTTTCACAATTTAACAATGATAGGAGATCAAAAGTTACATTAAAGTTAACTAAAATTTATACATAAAATATTTACAACTAAGACAAAAATGTCGGAAACAGAAAATTCAATTTCATTGTAATTAGTTAGTGTTGTGTAATAATTTTGTTATTTTATTTTTAAATGTGTTTAAAGGGCCATGAAAGATATCAAGATCATTTACGGAAGCATTATATTAATTATATGTACGACAAGCTTTTAATTTTTGAAATAATTAAAAGCTAATAACACAATTAATATTCAATAATAGGTTATAAGTATATGAATACATAATAATGCGATAATTTGAATCCAGATAAAAGGATGTTTCGGGCCGAGTTGAACTTGGACTGAGTAGGTGCTGAGTCGTTTGAATATACATGAGTAAAATATGTATACTGTCTTTATCACTGTACTTTATCGCGCCAGAGAGATAAGAGAGTTGGTGTAAATGACTAATATGGAAAGCTTGGCTCTAAGCCTGGGAGTTATATAAATATTTTTATTAATTTAATGTAATAATACAAAATTGCAGTTTTTTTGTCTCAATTTGTTTTTTTTCCCTTTATGTGCTGACTCGTGCGTTAGTACATTTGCCATTTTTCAAGTTATTTAAGTATAGATTTATAGTTGCATCAAGAGATTAATGACATTTTTATTCAAGGAGTCACAGTCACGTAAATAAGGCGATAATAAAAAACAAAAACGACGTTTCGTGATTTTGTAACAACATCTATGCTAGCCACTGTTGGTTTTTGCGCCCTCTTTGCCTATTGCCTCGATTTTTCAAATAGCGATAAACCCGAAGAAGAAGAAGAAGAACCAGATTGTTTAATATATCCTTGGTAATATCAAGTAAAGTTACTGCGGTTCCGCACACGACTTTTAACACTTTGATGCGTATATGTACACTCAGAAAGTTTTGAGAAACTGATAAATATACTTATATGGATACAATATTTTTCATAATTGTTTTTGAATAACTCTCCTCCAGCATCTATGAAAAACTTCGTGCTGAACCAATTTTCGCAACACTTTTAAAGTCCACCGCAGACACCTCCTCTACGGCCTTCTCGGACGCTGTTAGCGCATCGTTCGACGATAAAAGCTGTAGGTCCTATCTCCTTCAGATAATTTATTGATTCAGCAGTAACTTTACGGAAATCCTTACTAAAATAATATTAATAGAAATATTCCGCTGGATAAATGCCTATGACCGAGTTGCAGTGTGCACCACCCTCCCGCATAAAATGCGTGTAGGAAGTGAGTATACAAAACAAGCAACACACAAATAATTCAATAGCCATAATCTCTTCAACAGGTATTTTCGCCTCATCAAGAAGCATCTTCAGATGTTTACTTAGGTGTACTCATGTCCCGTCAGAATCCCTTTCAGTTTATTTTATATATATATATATATATATATAATAAAAAGAAGAAGGAATAAAAAGAAGTCACAGGGTGCCAGATCAGAGCTGTAAGGAGGATGACCCAAAACTTTGACCGGTGTGGTGTACCCATAAGGGTTTTACTATGAGCTCTTAAAGCGGGATTTCTAGATGACTGCCTGGTTTATTCGTACCATGACAACTTTAAAACAGGCCTGCCCAGGCGTACTATTCAAGAACCGCAGAAAAACCATTCACCTGTTTTTTTTGTATTGTCTCTCGTTAACATGTCGCTCAGTTTATTAGCTTACAAACGTCTAGGCGTCTGCAATGTTGGTTATAGTAAATTGTTAGAATGCCAGAGACAATATTATCCGTTCAACTTTGAGAAAACAACATTTAAACAGTTCTCCTAAATGAGCGTCATGGTATGATTTCATTCAAAACTATTTATGTCAGGTTTAAGAACTGCACGGAACTTGCATGGTTTTTACGAACCTGATAGTAAGGCCCCAGATCACAGTAACAAAGATAGAGATCTTTATGGCTGTGCCTCATTTCAGAGCCGGTGTTCGGTCTGTTGTAGCTACAACTCCTTGCATGCATTTATACCATTCGGCGTTGTTATAACTTTGATTTTGTAGTAGAATTGACACTAGATATTCATTCAACTAGCGATCAGAAGGCATGGAAGGCATCCATGGTTTATTTTGAAACAGCACAACTGTCGACGATTGACGCTTTGTTTCTGGATCGTATTGATAAATCGTCACCTGCCACAATGTCGTAAGCGCGCCGAGATGAGCCTGCTTCAAATTTATTAATCATGTGATGGTTCAATACTTACACGGACCTGCAGGCCTAGACAAAATCAGGCATCAAACAGGCGTGTTTCCGCACACGCTACAGACAAAGATGTGTCTACAAACTTAGCCTGACGTCACCTGACTTTTCCACAAGTAATGTCAACGCCATACATTTTGGAGTTGTCGTTTGGCGTTAACGATAACAAAACATCTTTTGTCTAGGCCTGCAGCTTCTGAGCTTCGGTGAGGTTGTGCGGCACCTATAGTAGATCCAACCGTTTATCCTCTTTTTGACAGATCTAATTTGTCAGTTAAAGTGTTGTGACCAAGTGATTATAGTGGACACGATTTCGATTCATTTTTCTATCGAGTCTGTGCGGAAAGAGAATAGTCCTAGGAATGGCGCCATGACCATGGCTATTGGCCATCTAGAAATACGTCAGCCAATGGGGAATGTTGAAAGGGCGTGGACAGGCCGTCATGGCATGGCCATCTAGAAACGCATCAGCCAATGGGAAATGCTGACGCATTTCTAGATGGCCATGCCCAGATGGCGAGGCCACGCCGTCCGGTTACACCCGTGTAGTTTCCAAGGTAAGCTATCAAATTCTGAGTTATAAGTTTTCACTTCTATCGGCAATTCCTATGACTGCCAATTTTTTTGTCTATGGGTAAGCAGTAGTATTTTATCAAGGTAGTAAAACTCAATGGTCCACCGCCGTTTTGTATTTGTCACTGTCACTCGCAACAAGACGCCCGTGCTAGTAATTATTTGCTGAGTTTTATATTGGAACTATAAAATGCCGAAAGGATCAGTGCTGAAAGGACAGACGAGAGAAATGGTGATCAAGCTTCGTAATTACTTTGAAGCAGAGTATCAAAATGGCGGCCCGCTTTTACCATTGTCGCAAGTGAGAGAGCGCGTTGCGGCCGCGTTAGGTATTAGTGCATCTACGATTACAAAAATTACTACCGAAGCCTACGGAACAAGCGGCATGCAGGAGAATAAGCTTCGTACGCCGAAGAAAAAACGCCAACCACGTCGTGTGACTTCGGTTGACAACTTTGACGCAGACGCTATACGCCGTCATATATATAACTATTACTTACGTAAAGAAGTTCCAACACTTAAAAAACTTGTTGCTTCTTTGCGTGAATGTGATTTGTTCCGAGGTCAAAAATCGTCATTGGTAAAGGTCTTGAATGAAATTGGATTTACTTATAAAAAATCGGACAAACGCAAAATATTGATGGAGCGTCGCGACGTAGCTTTTGCTCGTTGCGAATTTTTGAGCGAAGCCAAAAAAATTACAGATTGGTCAAATGTTGTTTTCACTGACGAAACTTGGCTGAATGCGAACCACACAGTGTCTAAGAGCTGGACTGATGACACCGCTGCTTCCACTACCTCAGTACCGATGGGAAAAGGAGAACGTCTAATCATTTGCCATGCAGGGTCTGTGAAAGGATTCATGCCAGATGCTTTGTTGGCCTTTAAATCCAAAAAAACAGTTGAGTACCACGAAGAAATGAATTCTGAGGTTTACGAAAGTTGGTTTAAGGAAATGGTACAATCATTGGAAGAACCGTCAGTTATTATTATGGATAACGCATCCTATCACTCACGCCAAATTGATAAAATGCCGACCCAGGCCGACAAAAAACAAGTAATCATTGACTGGCTTCAACGACATGGTGAAAATGTTGATAACTCCTTACTAAAAGTACAATTACTAAATATATTACGAACAAAAAAACACTTCCCAAAACGATATGTGATCGACGAAATAGCTGCAGAACATGGTCATTGGGTTCTTAGACTTCCACCCTATCATTGTCAATACAATGCCATTGAATTAATATGGGCTCAAGTTAAAGGACACGCTGCTAGAAATAACACAAAACCCCCATTCACGGCAAACAAAATGGTAAATTTATTAAAAAATGCATGTGTGAAAGTAACTGCGGAAAGCTGGCAAAATGTAATTCAAAAAACACAAGAAACTATAATGGCAGATTGGGATAAACACGTGGCGATAGATTATATGAGTCAACAATTAATTATAAATGTCGGCAATAGCTCGAGTGACAGCAACGATGAATCTGATTTTGATTAATAAATAAATAAAAATAAAAGATTAGATTTCGTTTGCTTAAATTGGAATTGGGGTTGCTCAAACTTTACTATTTTCTGGTACCAAACGGCAGACTTTAATGTCTGCCATCCCCAGCGAGCAACACGGAAGGGAGTAGCCTTAGCTAAAAAATATTGTTCAAATCTTTCTGTCATTTCTTGCGGGAGGGGAAGTTGCACACTAGCGCAAAGCCGCACTATTACATACAAAACATACCTGTACCGATCCATTGCCGATCATACTCACACAACCAAATCACTAACACATAAAAAATAAAGCACCATTCACAAATCTAGCCCCGCCCTCACCCCACAGTATATTATCAAACTCCATGGTCCATGCGGACTTGTACTTTGACAGAGGGGAAACGCTGTGTATGCCTACTCCCTTCCGTGTTGCTCGCTGGCCATCCCAGATTTAACCGGTAACAGCTTCGTCAAGTATGACTTGTACTTGTAATCATCATAGTCATCATAACCTTGTTCTTTTTTGGATATACACCAGGAGATAAACACGTCTTCAAATAATGCTGTATGTTTTCCTGAGGCGCATCAATATAACGGTTTTACATAAAAATAAATCCGATATTATGTGCCGAGAACGGAAAACACCCGTGTAAAAATAGTTCATAAACAATATCGATATCTCAATCGTAACTTCGTAACATCACTATGTTGATAGCCATAGAACGTAATTTTTTAAAAACGTTTGTTATTTTATGGAATTTATAAAAAAACTACTGCACTTATGGACTCATTTTGTGAAAGATGATTATTATACGGGATCAAGGAGCAAATTTAAGCAGTTGTCATATTTTTAAAACCTCGCATTTATAAGTTAACTTTTGCGTAACATCGTCATGTTACGTTCTATTGGTGCTGTCAAAAAGAGGATAAACGGTTGGATCTACTATAGTAAGTTGATCACTGAAACTGACAAAAGTGACATATAGCGGCCATTTTTTCAGATTTCAAACCTCATTTGTTAGCAACTGAGATACATAATACCCCAGCTGGTCACATTTAATAAATAATGATTATCGACCAGTGCCACATACATATTTAAACGTTTTTTCGCAAATCTTTCTTAGTGGTCTGGTATACTAATTGGATCGATATTAAATAAAAGAAAAACATTTATTTATTCTCCACATAATATATATGTAACGAGACATCATGTTACAAGCATCAACAAGAGAGCATCATGATCTAAGCATATCTATCTAATCACTTTTAAAAAGACGTTTTGGCTTGTACGAGTAAATACCAATTTTTCAAATAAAATCCCTGAGCCCTACTATTATTCACCTATTGGAATATACAAGTACTATTTATTTATTACCATAAAACCGTAGGCTGTCATACTGTTGTGCAATAAATGACAATTGAGAGGCTTTACACTCATTGTAAAGTATATTAGAGTCGGTAGACGTGTCTCGGGTCGAGATAAAGCCATCATAAATATCGGTAAGGCCCCATATTTCGGCGTTAGAGGCCATAACTCTCCTGTAGCACCTCCGAGTGGCGTGAAATATAAACAAATTGAATGGGCCGCATGACGAGCGCATCAACGCAAATGATGACTAATGTCAGAAACCACAGCCGCCTTATGGAACGTCGGTGGGGAAGAATAATTTTATTGCGACTTGAAAATATTCTCCTACGAGTATAATTTCAAGTTATACGTTTATATAACGTAATAGTAGTGTACGAGATATTATAATTTAGAGTGAGGCCAGGTTAGGCAAATCTAAGGCATCTAAGGCAGTGATGATGCTGGCTGGCAAATTATCTTATCAATATGTAGAGACTTGCATCCATATATATGTATATAAGTTATTGGTATTTCGACGTATTCCTGTTAGGAGGGGATAGGGTTGGCTATATGCAAAATGTTTTTGTTAGCATTGTGCAAAAATGAACCATTTTTAGTTATCATCTTTTCAACTTTTATCTAAATAAGTTAACTTATTAAATGCAACATCAAAAATATTATTTTAAAATAATATCAATTTTAGACACATACTTTTTAAAGCCTGCTCTAGCACATCCTAACGGGAGTACTTCGCATTACATATAATGCTGTATTAATTTCTTGTTTCGACTGATTAATTCATCAATTACACCTAAGCTACTAGGACTACATAAGTACAGACTTGATAACTTTTGTTGGAAATTTCATTCCTAAGGAAGTGAAACGAGCGAAGCCACTGGCGGGACGGCTAGTAATCGAATATAAAAATAACGAAAACCGTATCTGTAGATTTAATCAGATAATTATAAGTTGTTGAGTTATAATTGAATTACCACAGTCGTATTTTTTGTTTAGAGCGGTTCTATATTGACAGCTGAGCCACGTACGTACTCAGGAAAATACCATTAAATGGTGCTGATGGTATCAGTGGGGCTATTATGTAGCTCAGTTGCTAACAAATGTTGATTAATATAAAAAAGGCGGCTCTGTATCACTTTTGTCAACTCCGTCATCAACTCACTAACATTTTTGCTTAATGTAGGTAGTCGACGCACACATATATTTCAATCAACAATTTTATTGTTAGCAACTGAGATACATAATAGCCCCATAACATACTAAGTGGTAGGACTCTTTTGTAAGTTATGGACGTGGTGGGACATTTTCAATACATATTCTATGTTTTGATTAAAAGTAAATTTGCGTTACGAAATAAGAACATTACACGAAATACATATGTGGAAGGATTTCATTTGTCTGAATGGGGGGTCACATGGTAACGGTATGACAAAACCCATTTAAAAATTATATTAAAAAAGGACTTAATTCAATCCACTGAAATAACTATCAACAGATGTGTTATTTCAACCTATAAAGTGTTTTAAAACCAGATAAGATGTAAAACATGCATACTTATGCCACTATAGAATAGTGTAGCTTTCTAGTGAAAGGATTCACAGAAATGATTTACAGGTTCCAAAGATTATCTCCTACAAACATATGTTCAAACAACAAGCGACTTTTACCTCTTTATAATATTTCTTTGTCTTCCTTTAATGAACATACTATTTTTATCTATATCTACGTATAATAAAACTATAACTGAGCCAAATCTGTGCATTAGGTCTACTTATATAAAAGCCATACATATATAATTAATTTATTAATAAAAGCCATCAAATTTTCGTCTGTCTGTCTCTTGTACGCGCATCACTATGAAACTACGAGCTTAATTTTGATAAAACTTGCCACAGCTATAACTAATATTATGGTGTAACATTTATGGTACTTTATATTCCACAAAACGAAAGGGGTTTGGAATAAAAGTTAAAACATTTAGTAAATTAACTACTTGACGGATTTTTTTTAGACTATCACGGTTGTTCACTAAAGTTATATGATTATTAACGGGATATTCGGAAGACTTCAGTCTTCCCGTGAACATGGTGCATGTAACTGCGCCGAAATATCGGGAGCTCATTCCACAACCTTACCACGGTAAATATCCCGTTAATAATCATATAACTTTACTTGACGGATTTTTATGCAATTTTCTCTGTTCAGTAGTAGGTTTGCTAAAATTCTAAGCTACATTTCATCTCTCTACGAAAGGTAAAAAATACCATGTTAGAGACTACGTTTTATGAGTAGAATCATCATCATCTCAGCCATAGGACGTCCACTGCTGAAGATATGCCTCCTCCAGAAATTTCCAAAAGGACCGGTTGGAAGCGGCCTCCAACGTCGTCCTGCTACCTTTGTCAGGTCGTCAGTCCACCTTGTCAGTGGACGACCTACGCTAAGCTTGCCTGTCCGTGGTTTCCACTCCAGAACCTTTCGGCCCCATCGGCCATCTGTTCTGCGTGCTATGTGGCCTGCCCACTGCCACTTTAACTGGCTAATATTCAGGACTATGTCGGTGACTTTAGTTCGTCTACGGACCTCCTCATTTCTGATTCGATCACGTAGAGAAACCCCGAGCATAGCCCTCTCCATAGCTCGATGTGCGACTTTGAGCTTGCTTATGAGACCTATAGTAAGAGACCACTTGTCAGTGCCATACGCCATCACTGGTAACACAGATGGAACAAAGTCTCTTGTCTTGAGTAGAATAACAACGTCAAACACTCTGTAATGGTTTATAGCAACGGTACGTTTATTTCAAGTTTATATTCACCTACCGTTACTGCGGATGGTGGCTGTGAATGTACGTCTTAGACGCTAAGGCGTAAATTTACTAAAGATAATCCCGAATTTAAAGCATGGTTTAAGCAAATCTTATTCCCTTAAACTAAGGTTTATAATCGGGACTATCTTTAGTCTGCGTTTTATAATAAGGCGGTAACGGTCCATGATTTGTAGCCCAACCAATGTCTTTCGGATATTAAACTTTTCATACACATACCCTTCAAACCAGAACACAGTAATGCGAACATAACTGCTTTACGGTAGAATAAGTATGGTGGCAGTTCTTCCCTGGACGAACTCATTAACAAAGAGTTCTACTGCTTAGTAATTTAGAAATGTATTAAAACAGGTTAACATTACTTCAGATGATGTATTAAAACAGGTTAACATCACTTCAGATGATGTAATAAAACAGGTTAACATCACTTCAGATGATGTAATAAAACAGGTTAACATCACTTCAGATGATGTATTAAAACAGGTTAACATCATTTCAGATGATGTATTAAAACAGGTTAACATCACTTCAGATGATGTATTAAAACAGGTTAACATCATTTCAGATGATGTATTAAAACAGGTTAACATCACTTCAGATGATGTATTAAAACAGGTTAACATCACTTCAGATGATGTAATAAAACAGGTTAACATCACTTCAGATGATGTAATAAAACAGGTTAACATCACTTCAGATGATGTATTAAAACAGGTTAACATCATTTCAGATGATGTATTAAAACAGGTTAACATCACTTCAGATGATGTATTAAAACAGGTTAACATCATTTCAGATGATGTATTAAAACAGGTTAACATCACTTCAGATGATGTATTAAAACAGGTTAACATCACTTCAGATGATGTATTAAAACAGGTTAACATCACTTCAGATGATGTATTAAAACAGGTTAACATCACTTCAGATGATGTATTAAAACAGGTTAATATCACTTCAGATGATGTATTAAAACAGGTTAACATCACTTCAGATGATGTATTAAAACAGGTTAATATCACTTCAGATAATGTATTAAAACAGGTTAACATCACTTCAGATGATGTATTAAAACAGGTTAACATCACTTCAGATGATGTATTAAAACAGGTTAATATCACTTCAGATAATGTATTAAAACAGGTTAACATCACTTCAGATGATGTATTAAAACAGGTTAACATCACTTCAGATGATGTATTAAAACAGGTTAACATCACTTCAGATAAAGTATTATAACAGGTTAACATCACTTCAGATGATGTATTAAAACAGGTTAACATCACTTCAGATGATGTATTAAAACAGGTTAATATCACTTCAGATAATGTATTAAAACAGGTTAACATCACTTCAGATGATGTATTAAAACAGGTTAACATCACTTCAGATGATGTATTAAAACAGGTTAACATCACTTCAGATGATGTATTAAAACAGGTTAATATCACTTCAGATAATGTATTAAAACAGGTTAACATCACTTCAGATGATGTATTAAAACAGGTTAATATCACTTCAGATAATGTATTAAAACAGGTTAACATCACTTCAGATGATGTATTAAAACAGGTTAACATCACTTCAGATGATGTATTAAAACAGGTTAATATCACTTCAGATAATGTATTAAAACAGGTTAATATCACTTCAGATGAAGTATTATAACAGGTTAACATCACTTCAGATGATGTATTAAACTTCAGATGAAGTATTATAACAGGTTAACATCACTTCAGATGATAAAAAATATACCTGAAAGACAAGTCCAATAATAATAAGTGTAATTTATTTGTGTGTGTTCATTTATAAATATTGATGATATTTGACTTCCCTCTACTTAAATTTGTTATTTAATCCCCAATTAACAAGCTGCGAGCTCCGTAGTAGCAAGAACTAGAAAAAGTGTATTTAATAGCAAATTATATTATTATTATATCGTTTTCTTTACGTTTAATTCTCATTTCCCCGAAGGTAATTTGATAAATAGGTAACCATTTATTTCAATAAGTAACAATTTTCGGGCATGAAGGGAGGAGTCCCTTCATGCCCGAAAATTGTTACGGTTACGATAATGCCAAACAAAAAAGAAGGTTTGAATACTCTCGAAAATTGAAAATGTGAAATCAATAAAAAAAACTGTAAATAAAAGCATTATATAGGGTGTTTGGTAGAGGGACCGACAAACCAAATGAGCGTGTTCGGGGGACCACTTGGAGAATACAAGTTGGCCAAAAAAAATCTCCGACCCCCCAATATGTTTAACTTTTTTTTGTGATTTTTCCCATTTTCTCCGAAATTGTACCTATTTACCACCATAACATTTGTAAAATCTGTTTTAGACCGGATGTTTTTAGTTGAATTTGGTCTCTAATACACCTTCAGGCCACGCAAAGCAAAATTGGATACAAAACAGAGCTAACTAACTGATTTAGTTTAAAAAAAATTGGGGTGTCGGGGATTTTTTTCGGCCAACTTGTATTCTCTAAGTGGGCCCCCGAACACGCTCATTTGGTTTGTCGGTCCCTCTACCAAACATCCTGTATATAACTAAAACATGCTTAATTTAATATATTTATAAGAACAACGATTCCTTTGATTTGGTCTATGTTTGTCACCTAATATATAAAATCTAGTGTCACGGTGTTTGTGATGTGGACGTACCCCTCCGCAACGTCTCGACCTGTTTTTATGTATATTTGGTACGTTTGCGAATATATCCTAAAGTACTTTTTATCATCATTATCCATAGCAACGCGAGTGAAACCCCGGGCCGCAGATAGTATACAATACAATACAAAAATTCTTTATTGAGTACCAATCTTATAGAAAACAAATCATAATACAGTAAAAAAGCACTACAGTAGATTGTACAATTGGCGGCCTTATCGCTATAGCAATCTCTTACAGGCAACCTTGCATTGGAGCGGATTCTTAATATTAATGCGGTAGTTAGTAGATGGTACACAGAAACAAACATTTTTATCTGGGAAATAAGTGCCTAAAAAAATGAAACGGGACAACACGGGAATCAGCTTTCAAACAAAAAATATTTTTTAGAATCGGTTCACCCAGTCGAAAATTATGAGGTAACAAACATTTAAGTAGATTTGAGTACCTCTTTCTTTTTTTGGAAGTCGGTACAAAATATAAACTTAAATACAGTATTTTAGTACATAATATATGTTTTTGTAAAAATATAATATTCAGTAGGTGTTTGATAAATATTGCTTCTTCACCATATCTTTGAAAGAGGAAAAGGACTTTGCTTGCCTGTATGTATACCTACCTACAGGCTACTATAAATATCGTGAAAACGTTCACATACTCACGTCCTGCACTAAGATTCCCTGTGTCGCGACAGGCATTGATACACACATTCACACGTTGCAAACATTCGGGACTATTGGACTAATATATATTATATATTAACGCCCTTGTACACAAGGTTGTTTTTCCAACGTTTCTTGCCATCTCGTCATTTGTTTAACGGATGTTGTCAAAGATGCAATGATGTTTGCTCTTACAGCCGTTTTCAATAACCTAAATCGTCGGTTTACCTTACTAGAGATAGATATTTGACACTATTTGTATAGACGTCATGTCAAATTTCTATCGGTAGGAAGGAAAACTATGGATAGATAGAATATTGAAAACGGCCGTTAGAGAATCGCACGGCTCATTATTCCGAAAATGTCGAATTGTTTCAAAGCGGATTTATTTTAAAATCTTTTATCGATGACCAATTTTTTCACAATTAGCATTTTAATCTTTTATTGGTTAAATTTATTGCACTATCTATTTTTTTAATTGATTTATACGCTTTTAATATTGTTATTAATTGCAAGTTTGATACGATTTTCTAATATATGTAAGTTACAAACAGATTTTTCTTCTTTGTGGGACACTTTACCAATATAGGTACATATTATCTCTATAATTGGAAACTTATTTAGGCTTTAATGTTCATTATCTTAGACCCTTAGGCAAATAAGCAGCAGTTGCTCTTCCGTCTATACTTCTATACTACTCGTAATATTAATTACTAATATTAATTTTATAAAGAGGAAAGATTTGTATGTAAGTATGTTTGTAACGAATCGATTAAAAAAGTACTGGACCGATTTCAAAAATTCTCTCACCATTGGAAAGCTACATTCACCCTGAGTAACATAGGCTATATAAGATTAATCATCATCATCATCATCATCCATCACCGCGCGGGTGAAACCGCGGAGAGAAGCTGGTGTAAGATAAAAATAAAAGAAAGTAATTATACCTAGCTTTAGTTTTATACAGGATTATTTAGATGTGGCTCACTTGATAAGTGAGAGCGAATGGCATCTCATGCATTTGAAGCTAAATAGGTTTTACGCCGTGGATGTTATTACAATGTCACTTCAATGTTACAACGTTTTGCAATGCCTTTGCCTAATAACTGTATCACATTATTATTGTTTAAAAGTATTACGTATTGCATTCATCAGTAAAATTCTGTTCGTCCTTAATTACATGTTTGTTCTCATTCGATCTTCGCTTTCAGTGATTTTTCTCGAACCACTTATTGTACGTAAATACTGAAAATGTATGTCGGGGATAAAACAACATTGGTTGTTGTTGATTACGTTTATTTTCCTAGATTTGTGTTTCCTATAAGTTTGAATATTCACCATTAAGTGTCCGTGACGGTGGACGAATAGGTATAGGCAAAATTTACCAAATCATGAAAGGTTTGTGTTTCATTGTCATTCACCTAGAAAATTTTAGTAACGCGTCCACCGCTTTATTAGAACAAGAATTGTAATTTAATACAATTTACAACATAAAACGATAACCTTGATACATTACAATAGTAATATATAATAGAGTCCATGATCGATGGTCTAACCTGGTGGATGGTGCTGGAGAAAAAAAACTAATCACAAAACCAATTGTGTTTGAATGTTTGATTTTTAATATTTGCCTAGCTACTACTCGTACTAGCATAGCTCATCCACCCGGGTCCTCGTCCATTTGGCTTGCAGGATGCAGGCTCATAAATACAAAATAATCTATTTACACACAAAAAACAGCCTTAAATACAGTTATACCTTTGCAAACATTCAAAAAACAAAATGAATGCGCTCGCTTATTATTTAGCGTAACGGCTATTATTTAGCGTAGCGAACGCAGACTGGTTTCTACTCTCGCATGGATCACATTTGACACGTTGTCACGTATATTTCATGCTACAATATATCATCGACTTTGGCAAGGTTACCTAATCGGTAGGTATTGCCTTATAAAATAAGATTTTTCACACGAAATATAACTTTTCCATCGCTCTACTTTACGACAAATCTGGTATTTTTTACGTAGGAGAAAATACGGATAATTATTGAAGACAAAATAATAGTTTTACGTGTAGCTACATGAGACCTCTTGAAAAGCCCATACTTCTAAGTCTTCTAAGCAATATCTGAAGTTTCCCTTCATCGTCAACCAGCATTTTCTGTCACAGTAACCTGTCCTGCCGTGCGATTCTCTAAGAGCAAACATCGTTGCATCTTTGACAACATCCGTGAAGCAAATGATGGCATGATAAGAAACGTTGGAAAAACAACCTAATGTACAAGGGCGATATCTCATAAAGTATTTGACATCGGTGAGCCCGACGACGAACGCAACGGCGAATCATTACAGAATCGCACGGCTGAAGATTCTTACTTCTTTCCTTTAATAAGTAATTTGATTATTCGACTATATTCGAGCTGTTGTATCTTTGCTAATTGGTATAATTAATGTTTATTCTTGGTTTTTATTTATTTTTTATTTATCTTTATGACTGAAGTTTTCATAATTTGAAATATTCGTTATTTCTTTACCATAGAGCACTGACAAAATCCACATGAACATCAGCCGTGCGATTCTCAAATGATTCGTCGTTGCGCTCGTTGACGAGGTCATCGATGTCAAATACTTTATGAGATGTCGCCCTTGTACGGTTGTTTTTCCAACGATTCATGACATCTCTTCATTTGTTTCACGGATGTTGTCAAAGACGCAGCGATGTTTGCTCTTAGAGAATCGCATGGCAGCTCTGCCCATGACAACTGCGATGCCATCCAGAATTAGAACTTAAAAACGAAGAATTATAATTTAGAACCTAAGCTTAGCGTGAAACGGCACTGCGCTCGTTACCTCTTGAAATAGGTTTTTTACTCATTCATCCATCACTTCACTTGCTATATAGTGTCCTTCATACCTCGAAATAGTAATGATTATCGGGTAATTGTAAGATTTCCTTAAAGTGAAATAAAGTTATTTCCGTGGGGGATAAAATTGAGTAAAAGACATTTGAAATAATTCATGTTGTAAATAAAAGAGGCACAAAAGATAATGCAAATTTTAAACAGTTATTGTTCAACGAACTGTTAATATGCTCTTATATGTTAACTACTTATAATTTGTCGTTCTTTATAGTTATATAAATATCTAGTAAGATACAGATCAGCCTACCACAATACATAATCGCCTTCATAGCGTGGCTTTGGAGAAAGTTACTGTGCACAACTAATTCGGTACTTCAAGAGTTCGGGGTTGCATTGCAAGACGAAATATAAGTACGTTGCGATAAAGGTAGTTAGGTTCCAATATCTATATTTACTGAGTATTCGATAACAACCCACAAGTCTAGTGAACAATCATAATATAGGTCAGGAAAAGTCTTTTCGTAATTTGTATGTATTACTGAAGCAAAATCTCTTAGGTTGTACTGTTTGTATCTAGTTGGTTTTAAAATCCATTAATATACGAGTAGAACATTATAAAAAAGAAAAAGTAAGGAAACACTTACCCGCCAGGTACAATTGTTATAATACATTCTGAATGTTTATGACAAAAAGCGGAAAATTGCTACCTTATTGCACCTATTTCAGTGTCAGTAAAGGTGGCACTTTGGTTTAAACGTTTTCAGTCCAGGAATTTCGATGTCATAAAGCTCGTTCTGATCGCCCTCATACCGCTTTTTAGAAAAAGTTGAACAGTATCGATATAATTATTACGACATAGTCGAGAAACTGAGGATGGTTAAAAAAAAGTTTGACCCCTTTGAAAAAGTCCGGTTATACAAAAATGTTCGATATTTGGGTGCCACACGAGTTCACTGAAAGAAACCTACTGAATCGTGCATAAACTTGCAACTCTCTATTGAAGCGTAGTGAAACCGAACCATTTTTGATCACTGGTGATAAAAAGTGAATCACCTACGACAAGTACGTGCGAAAAAGGTAATAGTCAAGCAAGTCAAGCTTCACATACTGTAGCGGGGTGGGATTGGAAAGGCGTCGTTTATTATGAGCTTTTACCGCCGGCCAAAACCATCGATTTAGATCTCTACCATCTCTACTAATAAGACTCAAGCAAGAAATTGAGAAAAACTGGCCATAATTTAACAACACAAAAGAAGTGTATTTCATCATGATAACGCCAGATCTTTGATTGACTGATCTTTGGTCACTCAGCAAAAATTGCATACCGTGCATAGCTAATAATTTCGTCTAATTTAAGCTTGGTTCTATAGGTAGGTATAAAATCTCTAAAATACCACAAGATTCCTTCGTCCAAGTGCGATAAGTGGCTAATGAAGTGTTATCCCGTTAACTCCTCGCCTCGGTTCCACCCAGTGGATGCATCGTCGCGTTTGCTGTAGGATAGCCATAATTAACAGCGATTGCAGCAATTCCTCGGGTGAGGACGCGACCGGTGGCGGTGGCGCCGGCCGCCGGCACCAGTGGGCGGCGGAAGCCCACTTCCTAATTGCGCCGTCTCCGAGACACCTCAACCGGCGCCTCGGCAATCAACGCCAATCGCTATTTACATCATCTGACAATCCACTTTATAACGATCTTAATACTCACTCAGATTACACATTATATGTGCCTTCTTACTTACTATCATGAGAAGATATTGATTATCCATTGAGGATGAGTTATTGCTTAATTATGACTCATTTCCATGCTACAAATCTGCTGATGGGTACACACGATAAGTCTTGCCATCTTAATAAAATTACAAAGGCGATAAATTTTTGAATAAAGTATATCACGACATAATATAAATAAGGGAAGGTCCGCGTAATTTCAAAACCTCTAATGTATATAAGTATGAGTGGTACAATAAAAAGGTCATACAATTTTTTCGAATTATATATATATATTATATATATATAAAAATGAACCCCTATTTCTGCTGGTCTCGCTATAACTTGAGAACAGATGGAACAATCTCGCTAATTATTTTTTGTTGTGTTAATAATTGTCAGGAGAAGGTTCTTATGAAAGGAAAACCAAGAAAAGTTGGGAGGTTATTAGGAGGGCAAGGCCGAAGGCCGAGCCTACTCCGCGAACGAAGTCGTGGGCAGGCACTAGTTGGCAATAAAAAAGAAAATATTTATTAGAGGCAGCTACCTCACTAGATTGCTCAATCATCATCATCATCATCTCAGCCGTAGGACGTCCACTGCTAAACATATGCCTCCCCCATAATTTTCCCAAAAGGATCGGCTGGAAGTTGCCCGCATCCAACCAACGCAACCAATTCTACGAGCTCATTTCTGATTCAATCACGTAGAGAAAACCTGAGCATAGCCCTCTCCATAGCTGTTGTGCGACTTTGAGCTTAGGTATTTATGAGGCCCATAGTAAGAGACCACTTTTCTGTGCCATAAGTCATCACTGGTAACACACGTTAGTCGAAGACTCATGTCTTGAAGGTATTTAGTAATAGGATTAAGTAAGAGTGCACAATGGATTATATTGGATTAATCAAGTCAACCCATTGTAATGAAACATATTAAAACCCAATAAAATACCGCTTCATTAAAATTTATGCGAAATTTCTTTTCTTTATTGATTTGATAATTTTTCCTGAATTGACTTCTGGAAGAAACACTTGAATGTCATCTGTGTACCTACATTTTTTCAGTAGAGAGTAGATGAAAGTCAAATTATCGTTTTGTGAAAAAGAAAAATAACCAGTCTAGCGCTTGTAAATGTTTACGTGTCATTTGAGACTATAAATTACAAAGGTAAAATTCGATATAGGTACAATTTAAACCACTGCCAGTATTATTTGGACCAATTTAGAAATTGCGTCATCCTCATAACATAAATAACGATCTACTTGAAATAAGCTACTGCAAATTAAATTGTATTCCATTTTATCATTTCTGTAAAGCAAACTCTACTTCAGTGGAGAATGTTTAAAAAAAACATTCTCATACATTTATCCTTTAGGACCTATTAGATCTATATATATAAAAGCGAAAGGTCACTCACTCACTCATCACGAAATCTCAGAAACTACAAGTGCTAAGACTTTCAAATTTTGCATGCGGGTTCTTTTTAGGACGTAGGTGCTCACTAAGACGGGATTTTATGTAATTCAACCTAAGGGTTCTTTTTTGGGGTTGATAGTTTGTATGGAACTTCGTTACTGCGAGTGCTAAAAGTTAAAAAAGTTGCATGGAGGTTCTTTTTAGGACGTAGGTGCTCACTAAGACGGGATTTTGTAAAATTCGACCCCTAAGGGTTGTTTTTGGGATTGATAATGAAACCTCCAAGACCAAGCGTATGAAGACGCTGGCGGGTCAGCTAGTATGTGGATAAGTTGGAGAATTATACAGGACTCTTGTATTTTAGTTTTGAAATATATTATAAATACCTAACTTGTTTTAAAATATAACAAATATATATATATATTGTAATATATATATTTGTTATATTTTTTTCTACCCACTTTCATAAAAGGAGGAGCTACTCAATTCGTGGTTATTTTTTTTGTTCACTCAAAACTTTCGATTTGGTGAACCGATTCTCAAAATTCTTTTTTGTTTGAAAGCTGGTGCTTCCCGTGTGGTCTCATAAAATTTTATCAAATTCGGTCCTGTAGTTTTTGAGTTAGGTACCCTCCAATAACTAATAGATTGGAAGTTGGTATGAAATTTTTCAAATTGTACTTGGTATTAACAAAATTTTACGTTTTGTATTATACTTTACACATTCTCCATGGTACCATGAAAGAATAGCTGTGATTGGAGCGGTCCGCTGTTGGTACACCTTTGTGGTCCATTGATTGGGTGATGTTTTTTTTATTGAGTCACAAGGTACTCAATATAAAAGCTTTATCAAAAAAAAAACCAGCAGTACATATAATAGCAGTATAATATATATTATGTACATTATAGAACCAAAATTTAACACTTTATGTAGTTTAGCTATTTTTATTGTATGGTGTAGTCGAGTCGACAATTGTTTAAGCTATATGCATTTCAATTTTTCCATAGCGCATTTTTTGCATTATCCATGATTCACTAAGCTTTTTAGCTAAACGTCTAACCTAGCCAGAATAACCCTTCTCTAATCTGTGTCTACAATTTATATATTTACTCTAATACGTATAAACTACAAAATATTCTACTATAGTTGGTACACTACTCAGGCGAATTGCAAGAGGATTTTTTGCTGGCATAGGTGGTGGCTGTGGATAATTTTGCTGAAAATGCTATACAACAAAAGCCAATGTACAAAGCCTGATCGAACTGTATAGGGTTGAGTTTTTTAATTTCAATCGGTGAAAAGACGAGCAAGTCGTTTGCGTAATGTTAAGGCGCGGTCCAATCCTAATTTTAAAACAATTTACGGTGCTTTACATAGGGTTTAGAATTGCTTACCAGAATGGACGATTTAATGCGAAAATTCAATTGAATACGTACTTTTTATATTTATTTCGTACAATCAAATGATTAAATTTTAATGATAAAGGAGTCCATAGTTCACAAGTAAATTTCATTGTAAATTCGAATATGATACATAAATTGAAATATATTGGCCCATAATTGAATAAAAATGCTTTTTCCCACGAAGCACGTAAGAAAAATTGCAAGATTTAGGGAATGTTGCCGATTATTTTCTATCGAGCCAAGTTTGCTCAATCGTGTATTGGCTCCCATACTTCATAAGGACGTATATTCAATTTACACTACGTTTTTTTTCGAACTTTGGTTCTTAAGTTTAAGCGTCGTAAAACTAAGTTTTCGCGAAGTCGAATCATGAAATTTGGAACTCATTTCGCCTTAAGAGGATTGCATAGCTAGTACTTTCTATGCTAAAATAGAAAACTCTTTTCTACCTCTTAACATAGTCCGATTTCAGTGATTTTTTTTTCATGGAACGATATCATTGTTTACTATGCCCGTACGTTTTGATTTTTTCAGTTTTTTGAAGTTCTAAAAAAGGAAATTTATAGTACTTTGAAATACTGAAAAAATAAGACGTACGGGCATAGTAAATAATGTCATGAAGTCATGAAAAAAAAATCACTGAAATCGGACAATGTTATATAAGAGGTAGAAAAGAGTTTTCTCTTTTAGCATGGAAAGTACTAGCTATGCAATCCTCTTAAGTATCAGGTTTGCCCGTAGCAGTTTAATGCCAATCAGAATGTTAAGCTACATGAGATCAAAAACATGTACTCTCATCATTGGAATCATAGCAACGAAATACAGATTTTTTGCACTACTGCTTCAAAGTTGAATAACTGCCAAAAGAAAAAAGAATAAGCGCACTAACTTCTTCAAAGTAACATAATCAGTGTCTATAAAAATTGCTCGTATAGGAAAAATTGTCCGACACGTCACATGTATCACACGTGCGCACTGCTAAGTACTTTTTACCCGATTGCGGCTAAGCCTAAAATAAGGGTCTAGTAATACTAGGTGTTTCAGTCAACGTTTACATTTTGCGTGATTCTCGGACAGAAATCTAGCCAGAAAGACGTACGGCTTTATGTACCTACAGCCAAAAACAATTTATTACTTTGGGTTAATCGCAAAAAAAACCATCTTATATGTATAGACACAAACTTGGTTACATATGTTATACATCTAAATAAGATTGTAAAATAATAAAATATGATTTGTAGTAATGAAACAAATATAAGAGTGACATATCTAACCATGAAAACAATACCTTTATGAGATTAAGGTAAGTTGTAAGTTTAATTTATTGAGAATAGGTACGAGTATGTAAACGTGTTAAAAATTTTATGCATGCAAAAACCAAGAAACATAATTATTTAATTGTTAGATTTTCTTGGTGGCTTTATCTCAGCCATAGCGGGAATATATAAAAACAATATGTTTTTGATTTGAATATAAAATGTGCAGTAATAGGAAAGTACTCTTTACTTCCATTAGGTATCTTATAACCGGTAAAAAGTTAAGGTTATTGCTAAAAATGCATCTGATTACTCGCAACTCTTAATTATACAGTCTATCGCAATTAATGTCATATTCATTTAGGTACAATACCCAACCAACCTTTGCAATATCAAACTCGGGGTGTAACAAATAAGATATTTTTTGTAAGAGAATTTTGAATACAAATTGACAAACAAAGTAAGCAAAACTCACCTTTTATATCTTCAGTGGAAACGTCGTGGTTCTCTTTATTTGCTTGTATCTTCTCTATGAGGTGTTCCAGCCTGCTGCTGTTTCCCTTGAATAGCATGATCATGTCCACAGTGTCTCGCGGACCTCTCAGTAGGAGCTCCCACAATGCTCTCACTCCTGAAGTCTTCCGCACTTTGGCACAACGATCGCGAGCGTTGATCACCGCAGGTGCACCGGTTCCAGTTTATTTCGGATTTTTTTGCGGGTCCATTTACTGCGAGTGCGAATTAATGCAGAACGCGTGTCCGACAGGTGCCACTAATTGAAGGGGCGCCCGTCGCGGGCTGCGCTTCGTGCGTTCACGCCACTTATTTGGGTGCCTGCTGCCGATCTCGCTAATTAACGTCAATCGCTCGGTGCACCTTTATTTTCCGGTAACAGGTGAATGTTTAATTTGGGGAGTGCTGCCGGCGCACGGTGCGCGGTGCGTGATGCGTGAGGCAGTTTGGTGGTGCAACGGTGCGGTGCGCCAAGAGCGGCGAGTTCGGCGCGACTGCGAGGCTCCGGCCCCGGTGGGCGATCCGAGCGCCCGGCCTTAGCCACACTCCGCAGCCCGCAGCACCTCGCCGCGGCACCCTGCGCCCCGCCCGTCCCGCCCCGCCCACTCGCCTCCTCCCACCTGCACCCACTCCCACTCACTACCCGAACCACACCAACTTTAGTTTCCACTTGTTCTCCCATAACCCACCCAGCTAACAATATTGTTAGCTGGGTGGCATCAGGCTGGTAGTGCATATCTTTACTTTTTCCCGGAGTTCTAGTAAGCAATATTCCATACAGAGCTCATTTAAAATAACATAACTGAAAAGGGGCTAAAAGTCGAGGTATACAGAATAGCTGCGAATGGTTCCATGAGTCAAATAAACATACTCGTATAATCTAAAAGAAATAACATATTCTCCAAACAAAACCTTCTTTTTTACTTTACGTCAGAAGGGTAAAAAATTTGTTGAACGATATCGATTGTTGAAGCAAATTTAGTCTGAGTTTTGTAGAACCTGCAAGTTCAAGTTCAAATAAGTTATGTTAAATCAAGTAAAGATACTTTTGTTTTAGAATGAAAGATTTTCAGCCAGGCATCCAATTGTTTACTCGTGAGACACGAATAATCATAGTCAAATACGTCCATAATACTCTTATTATGTTTTAAAAATACAAATAGGTCACACGATCATTTTTCCAAAATCTGTCATCACTTTTCTCCAAACATTTTTATACTTGACGCAGCTAATGGAGCAAAGACGTAGAAGCGCCGTTTGCGAGGGAGTACTAAAATCCCTCGCGTAATCAGTCTTCAATTACCGCGCGCCTCATTCGTGTGTCAGACTCAGTGATATACGCGAATATATCGGAGCAAATGAATCGAATGACAGGCGGATGATGCTAAAAGCTTGTCAAAACCGTCGCATCGTGAAAAGTCCTGTGAAACTGTGATTTCCTCGTTCCACCCACAGGCGTGGGCGCGGCCAATGGGCGCCGGTTCACCCCGCGCACCGCACCCCGCTGCGCTCCACTAAGCTCTTCTAAACTAAATACAATGCACAACTCGACACCTTTTGATCTCAGTGTTCTTTTAAATTATTTTTCTATTTTATAACCGCCTGGTTAACGTTGTCATAATTCTGTACGGTCCAATAGTTCCGTACAGAAGGTATCGTAATGTTTTTATTTGCTTTAAGCTATAGGCATCCCAAGGGGCAATGGCGTTCATCTTATTTCAGTTAAGACCGGGCTTATTTATGATTTAGACGGAGTATAATAAAGATAACCGCTGTGAGTGTGGTCACCCGGTGTCCGACGATTGTTCCTCGGGGTCCAATAAAGTCACAAGCTCGTCTGTGTTCCTTTTAGTTGTGAATATATTAGCGGATTACACCAACGACACTGCCTCTAATTCAGAGGATAAACTCCCAAAATTTTCACATGTAAACGTTCCCTTGAGGTTTAAATTTGCAAAACGGAGAAGCGCAACGAAGAATAAGTGTACGCTTTTGTTTATAATTTACTTGAAGTTATTTAAACATGATAAAGCATAAGTATAATCCGGACATGATGTTCTCACTGCTAGGAAATGGATGAAGTCCTTTCAGAGAGCGCATCATAATACACCACGTGGGCCAAGTACGGGTTGGTGGATTGACGGGACTAAAGACCATCCGACAGAAATCTACATTGCTCCACATCTGCTGTTTCGACAACCAGAAAATATGATGAAAAGTGTTATTCAAAAGATATAGAAGCGTTCAGTTGAAGATGCGGTTATTTAAATAAGTAACTGTGGCAATATTTGTACAGTTACGAAAAGGCAAACTATGCCACGAGTGCTTCTGAAATGTTAAAAAACCTTTACAAGTTCTAACCTCCTAATTAGAGGGTCATCCATGTCGCGGGAGGCATGAACACATCATAAACATAATGATACTTGTGAAGAAACATATCTACTCACCAGGAAAATGTTTTCCCGGTCAGGAACCAGGGAAAATATTCGAAAGACAAGGTCACTACCAAACAAACAAAGCTGACAGGGTTGTAGTAAGATTGCTTTTAAAACACGTTTAGGTGCACATACCTACAAGTAAAAGGTAAAGGTAAAAAAGGTTGTGTGCCAAAAGAAATAGATTAATTTTATTAAAGGTGTGCAGGAATTTAGGCAAGAGACCACAATACACACTATTTAGAAAATTCAGTTGTAATCAAAAAGTTTTATGTCCATGTATACTTACAATGTAATCTAACACTACACATTAACCCTTCCCCTATTAATAAATAATTAAAACAAAAGATTTTATTTTCATTCATATATTCATAGCACCTGACATTCCTATTAGACTAAGTAAAAGAAAACTGGCATTCAGTCAGTACCTATAGGTAATTGTGGAAATACAAGTGTGTTCCGCAATGAGGCTGCGCAGCCGTGCGATTCTCAAGAGCAAACATCGTTGCATCTTTGACAACGTCCCTGATACAAATGACGAGATGACAAGAAACGTTGGAAAAACAACCGTATGTACAAGGGCGATATCCCATAAAGGATTTGACATCGGTGAGCTCGTCGACGAATCATTAGAGAATCGCACGGCAGGATTGAAAGTGTTTCTGAAACATGTCATTACGAGCGCATCTGAAACATGATTTGATAATTAAAAACTTTAAACAGACTATCGCGAGTACATTTAATTTCATATTTATTTAAGGCGATGTTAGCTAAAAACCCTAATTTTTATCGACATCATGATATGACAGCACCTTCAGAATTGTCTCGATGTTTCGAACACTTTTCAGTGATCAGATCATGGCCTGTTAGATAAACTTTGATAATCGCGAAAGCCTATGATAATCATTATGATCTGATGATTTTAATACCACCTGATCAATAAAATTATGGTAAGTTAATGACAATGCATGGAACATGCGAATTGGCACAATTTTATAGTAGACGTAGTATATTGTATTGAAAAGTGTATTGTAGCATCTGTGTGTTCATAATAAAGGCAAACACACTCATGGCAAAAACACTAATTCATAAATGGAAGGTGATATGTGCTTACACCAAGCTTACATCAATGTATCAAGCTGACAAGTAGAGGCAGGTCGATTAGTAAAATTACATAGAGAATAGCTTCACATTTAGCAAATCATTCAACCAGCAGTACCAACTTGACAAATTAATGAACATCAAATATTCAGCACCGTTCACGGGGGATTGACACCGAGATGTCGGGCGCCTACCGTTTCAATACAAAAGGGTTTACGTTAATACTTAATAGGAAGGCACCTCAGTGACGGGCCCGATTAGTCTGTCACTGGGCCGAGCGAATCCCTGAATAAAGTATTACGAAAAAGTGCTTCTTATCTTCACTGCGACACAGCTATGTCCGCCATGATGAGGGTTGGAGTGGTTTCCCATTTAAAACAAAGCAAAAAGTGGCCTTCGAAGTGTCATCGTCATGTCATGATTTGGGTCAAGAGAACATTCAGTTATGAAATTTTGAAAATATCGTGGAAACTCGTCGTTATATCTGGATTATATTCAGTTTCAAAATCCCCATTTTCCGGACGGGGGAAGTTACGAACAATTTTTGTTGTAATAAATAAGCCCGTATGGATAGGCTCGAATCGTCAAAAATAACAGCTAATAATCATAATAATGTTCTGCCGTGCGATTCTCTAAGAGCATCTTTGACAACATCCATGAAACAAATGCTGATGACAAGGAACGTTGGAAAAAACAACCTTGTGTACAAGGGCGCGATATCTCTAAAGTATTTGACATCGGTGAGCTCGCCGACGAGCGCAACGACGACTCATTAGAGAATAGCAAGGCTGAAGGACTTTCAAATCTGTGGATGAAAATGTGTTGCGTTCAGCGTTCATAAAGCTTTAATATGCTAATTCACATTCAACTAACGTAAGAGGCACAAGGTGCTATTTTAGACTGAACAGTGATGAGAGTTGATTTACACGTAAATAATCAAAGAGTGTAAGGAAAATCTTAAACCCTAACAATGGTGTTGAACATTGCGGCTATTCTAATGCACCTCACATACATGTATCATATTATCGATACTAAAGAGACTAACTGTACGGGAGGGATAGGTAAAATCTATACTTATAGGTAATTGCTAATGTCCAGCTACTCCACCTGCACAAAAATTACTATCCTATAGAAATATTTTCCTTGATAAAATATTGCATATACAGATTATAAAAAAATATTATAGCCAAATATTACTTTAGCAATTTTGTCGTGAAAGAGTCAAAAATTTTGCTAATAAACACAATCATTCATACATCCATCAATCCAAAAAGACATTCATTATTTATAGTTAGGTATATATTGGCATAGTCGTTTAGTAGTTACTCGTATATTAACTAGCGCGTATTTTAGGTTGTACTAATTTGTATGTGTTTTGATATTCTCAAAAGTCACAAAATCTCTAAGGTATCTAAATATCAATTCTCTCTTTCAATATAATTGTACAAAACATTACTCCTAATTCTCTAATCCTCGATCACTTCGTCTACGAGCTTCCTTGAATAGTTGATGAGACAACCTGACTTCCGAAACATAGACGCTAATGTTAACCCTTTACAGACTGCTGTCGTACTAACGCCTTGAGTGTATGTCTCGATTCTCGCTTCTCGGTTTCGTTAAACTTTCACGTGTGTACCTGCATTCACTGAACCAATAATAGAACTTTTGTAGATAATTCAAGACTTTGTTTTGTATAATGTTCTACAGAATTGTGTGCTGATGTCATAAAAGAAACAAACGATATATTCGACAAACATTGAGCTTTTGCTTTTTTAAGGATGGATGTTTCGATTAGACGTGCACGGCCCAACTTCTAGCTATAAAAAACTAACTGCACCCTCAAAATCCACTATCTAATCTCGTTAAAGCATGTTAAAAAAATGTTTTACACATTATAAAGCCAACATTTATTTCCGACTATGACGAGGTTGCGTTGTCAACAAACACCCAAACATTTTTTTGCGTCCTTACCTGCGGTTCCCGAGGGGCCGGGACTCGGCACACGTCTGTTCACGTCCTAATAAATCAACCAGATAGACGTTATGGCTTATTCAGACGGATTAGTACGAGTACTTCTTTATAAACCTTTTAGCGTGTCTCGTTTATTATCTAAGTGTGTATGTTCTTTTGCAATATTGAGCTTTACTTGCAGATACTCTTTCAGGTTGTTTACTTAACCTACCTATGTATGTAATGATGTCACTTTTGCTGTACAAGTAGATATGAATTAACAAACCATTATATTCGTTCATATATTTATAAAATCAAATTTTTACAGTTAACGACCTAAACATGAGACTAACTACAATAAGCACTGCGCTAATTCGTATTCATATAAGGCATTAGAAAAAAAATAAAAATCTGAAAATAGAAGATGCAAGCCCTGTTTGCAGAGTCTTTGTCTTGGTTGAAAACAATGATGAATTTATATATAGGAAACGTTATTGATATAAAGGAAAAAAGAAAAAGTTATTAAGGAAAGCCAAATCTATATACTGATGACATGGATATGGCGTGGTAGAGAGCCGCCCTTTTAAACCTGTCTTGGTGGGACACCAATCACGTATCAATTGATTCATACGAGTCTGTAATTGTATTGATATACAAAAGAAAATACTTATAATTTGGTATTACGAGTACTTCGTCTCCAGATTACTGAGCGTTTACTTATGAACAAGATTGACACACGCAGCTTCTATTTATACCGATTAAACGTGTAGTTTCCGAAGGATCTCACTAACTTTATTCCACACGAGCGAAACCATAGACACATCTTCTACTTTCTTCTTCTTCATATATACACAAATCAATTGATTCTCATTAGTTCCATATAAACTCAAAAAACGGCTTGACCGATATGCCTAATACTTTTTTGTTTGGTTCATTCTGATGGAGGGCGTTTAGAAATAAAAAAAACTCATCATTAACACCGTGAGACACATCTAGTAAAGTTTATTATTAGTTTACCTATACAATAAACAGCACGCCTTTACTTCATTTAAAGGTTGGCATCCCACACTTCGCTAGTTATTTCCATGGCCTAATCACAAATCAACGCGTTGTATTGTGATTAAACGGCCTCATTTAATTCTAGGGCCAATCCTATTGCCATCCTATTTCATAGTCGGCATCTAAAAAATACACACAGGAGCACAAAATGATCCAACTTTGACTGCAGCTACATACAACTATGAATAACTCTTAACCGGTAAGTAAGTAGTTGCGTGCACATAAATGAATCAACAACTTCATCTTAACGTTAATTTAATTCTGACCTTCCCCTACATTTCACAGCCCCGAGAGCGTAAAGTGAAGGCCACACAAGACAAACAAATCGATGGGGGTGCTGTTTTTATACGATCGCACCGTGAGATAGCGGAACAGGGTGGTCCCTGCTTTCACTGATATGCTGTGGTTACAAGTACGGGTCTTACGATTGATATGAATCATACTTCATCGTCCATTCTCGTAGGCCATTCTCATATTCATACTGTATGAATATGATGATGCATGTTTGATATCGAATCGAAAGCTTAAGTAACTACTTAGTAACTGAAGTTCTCGTAGTACTAAGACTAAACAGTATCTCTTAAGAGGATTGCATACCTAGTACTTTCCATGCTGAAAGAGAAAACCTTTTTTTTACCTCATAACATTGTCCGATTTCAGTGATTTTTTTTTTCATGGAATCATGACGTTGTTTACTATGCCCGTACGTTTTGATTATTTCAGTTTTTTTAAGTTCTAAAAAAGGAAATTTATAGTACTTTGAAATACTGAAAAAATCAAAACATACGGGCATAGTAAACAATGCCATGATTCCATGAAAAAACACACTGAAATCGGACAATGTTAAGAGGTAGAAAAGAGTATTCTCTTTTAGCATGGAAAGTACTAGCTATGCAATCCTCTTAAGATACTAATTAAGTGAAGCAACTGAGAAGGAATAAAGGAAGGAAGTATTTGTGACATTTCAACCGTAACATCCGCAGGCCACGATAACTGCAGGGCTAGTATGTATCTCAGATACTAACAAATGTTGATTGATATCTTGAAAAATGGCAGCTCTATGTCAGTTCTGACAGTTCCAGTAAGCATCAAACCTAAGTTGATGACTAGAGCTGACAAAAGTGACATAGAGCCGACATTTTTTTCGATTTCAATTTCAATCAACATTTGTTAGCAACTGAAATACATAATAGCCCTACTGGTGTTGTTAATCACGCAGTATTGATATTTCCCAAAGAACGAGATTAGATACACCAAGTTGAGGACTGATAAGCTTTACACAGCAAATTCATTGTGCTATAGGGTCATTCTCAAAAACACGAGCAGTTGAACTTTGAAGAACTGTAACTGAACTATTTATTACAGTAAGTTTATCCTTAGCGAATCTCGCGACATAGCATGTCGTCCGGCTATTTCATAATAACGATTGTCAAAAATATGTAATCGGTTGTGCCGTAGTTAAAGCCGTACTCTTAACACTGAGTATAATTAATATATAGTTCCACATGTTACGGGTAGCTGGATCCGTAAAATAAACTCTGGGATTTGGGTCAGGTTTTTTAATTCTTTATAGGTACTCTTTTTAATTATTGAAGATATTAGAAATAGTGGATTGTTACATAAGGGTCCAATGGTATTAAGTCCTTCACCCAAGGCAAACACTTAGCTTTTCATTTCGAATATAATGAATAAACCTAAGTAAAAAAAACCTGAGTAGTTATACGAACAGAATTTAATAAATGTAAATAACCGCAGTAATGAATAATGTACTATAATGTAATTAATGTATTAATATTGAATGCTAATAATTATGTGGCGCTTTAGTTTTCAATGTAATCTTTTGTAAAAATAAAAATTGCATTTAAAACGGCAGCCTCACGTTTTCAACGTAGCTCTTAAAAACTTCGACATTTCATAAATGTGACGATATTCACAAGTACGAATTCTGCTACTGACTCGACAAAACATCTAAATATTGATTTGCCGGAACGGATTTGGAGCGGCCTTTTTATGTTTCTTTTGTTGTGGCAATTTATGAATTTATCAGCCAATATTTTTTTATCATTGAAGATGGTATTTAGCTTTAATCTATAGAAAAATATATAATAATTTAGCGATAAGCAAATTATATGTATATAGCCGTATATATAGGTAGTCATATAGAAATATTTGACAGCAGGGTAATAAAATCCCAGGAAAAATGAAACCCCGTAAATAAAAAGTACTGTTTTTATGCATCTGTTTAGGTAATTTCAACCACAAAACAATTTAAATACTTTCATGCCGTAAAATACACTAAATAGTATTACTACTAGAAATGGTACGAGCACAAGGTCCACCTGGCTTTAGGTAGTAATCTCTGCCTATAACAGATGCATTCCGTTACAAGCGACGGACTGCACTGCGCACGTAACCGTGATACGTTAAGTTGTTAAGCCTCATGCACATACCATTCAGACAAGAACACAGTAACGTGAAGATTACTGCTTCACGGAGAAATAGGTATGGTGGCAGTACTTCCCCGGACGAACACGTTCACAAAGAGTTCGCTGCACCAAGAAAACTACTCCAGTGAATATGTCAAAACGATTGTAGGTACCTAGTCAAGTTTTAACGTAAAATGCAAACATATTTGTTTTGGTGCGTATACATATGTACTTACATTGAAAGCACCGACAAAATAACATGTCACGCGTGTCTTTTAGCTTAGACAAAAAACGAACAATGTTTTAGAAACTGTGAGGTTGATCACACGCCTCGCGGGTAATGTGGGCACATAACGTGACCGCAAACGGTCGAGATTCCTACACGGGCCACGGCTCCGTAAATCTACGTAATAAACACTTCCACTACACGAAATGTGACCGCTTTTAAGATATCATCATCCTACCCGTGTAAACTCATATTAAGTTAAACGATTATGGGCCACTTTGCGTTGTTTCACCCTCGGCAAATATAATCGGTTTAGTCAGACCGGGAAAATGTTATTGCAGCGAAAATAGTTTCGTGGGAAATTGAGTCGGAAACAATCCAGTTAAGGGGATATTAGAGCATTTGGTAGAGCGACGCACGGTGCGGTGAACGGAACAACAGAGGCTGCCAGTATCAAATCAAGCGTGCCGTGTCAGGGGTACGGAACGCGGCATCACGTATCGCGGCGATGGTATCCCTGACGCGGATCGCTGTGAGCGCGACATCTCACACGAAATGGGTCAATTAAGACGTGGGAGTGGAGGCATACGTGACCGCGACGCCCGATGCCGCGCCAGATATAACGCGGTGCTACATTTCACGCCTTTCGGTGCGTTACTGTATCTCTAACGCCTGCTAGTGTCACGACAAAAACGCTACCTTTCAAATCGTCGCTGCTGACTTGTCTGGAAATGATATTACAGTCCAGTCAAATTAGGATAAAGTATGGACGAACAACGAGCTATGGACAGGGCACAGACCAATTTATATATTGGTCGATGGGAGAGGGCTATGCTCGGGGTTTCTCTACGTGATCGAATCAGAAATGAGGACATCCGTAGACGAACTAAAGTCACTGACATAGCCCAAAAGATAAGCCAGTTGAAGTGGCAGTGGGCAGGCCACATAGCACGTAGAACAGATTGCCGATGAGGCCGAAAGGTTCTAGAGTGGAGACCACATACCGGCAAGCGCAGCGTAGGTCGGCCACTTACAAGGTGTACTGACGACCTGATAAAGGTAGCAGGACGACGTTGGATGCAGGCCGCTTTCAACCGGGCCTGTCAGAAATTTGGGGGGAGGCCTATGTTCGGCAGTGGACGTCGTACGGCTGAAATGATGATGGACGTATGTCTGACAGTTGAAGATTCTTCTGTAATCGATAGAAAACACAGCTAGAAGTATTTCCCTTGATTGCACAGTTGTAGCACTACGGAACAATGTTGAATATAAGGTATATTATACACTTTAAAGATCCGATAATTAGGAAAAAGATCAATGACGTTGAATAGGTTTTTTAAACGAATAGAGCCCTTTTATGTATTGTGATTATTAGTAAAAAAAGTCATGCGATGTACAAAATATTTGTTATTGATTTTTTTTTGTGGCTCTAGAAAAAGTCTGATCCTTGGTGCAAACTTAATACAGAGTCTATATACATCATAAACGATCAGTGTCTTGCACCAATCTGCAAGTTACGGATCATCTCGGAGTTAGTTACACTGACAAAATGTTTCGCAGTCCCCTCTAAAGCGACCATCAAGACGTGAGTTAAAATCAATGAGATTCAATGGTCCATTAAGGAAGCAGCAATGTTAACCGTTGAATGAATAAAACTGGGCGTGAGCCTCAAATTACTTCCACATTCCGGAAACAATAGATTTAAAGGTTCTGTGAGAGCGCTGTCTGACGTCTTAATATTTATTGTTCTTTTTATTTCGTAGTCGCCCAAGTTTTGCCAATACAGATCGATAAGTAGGCGTTACTTGAAGAGTTTTTGTGGCGTTGGTTCGTGGGAAATAGTGCATCAATATTAGAGTGGGCAAAGCGTGCTCTTAGCGGAACGAAGCGAGAGCCATGCCCGACTTGGTGACACTTCCGTCCGCGACACAGCGCCTACTACACCGAGGTCAGCTGAGCAATACTGATAATAAAGAAGAAAGATTTGATTGTTTGTTTGTAATGGATAAACTCAAAAACTATATATCCGATTAAAAAACTTTCACCAGTTATAAGCTACATTATTCCTGAGTAACCTAGGCTATATTTAATTCATCATCATCCGTCACGTAGAGGGTGAATCCGCGGAGCTTAGTTAGTGTTGTAAACTGATAATAGGAAACCTATATTATCAGTTTACAACACTAACTGAGCTCTATGTTCTCTATTTTATGTAACAAATTTTAAAAAGAACATAATAACGGAGACTATTTAGTATTTAATCACGTAGGTATATACTACGATCATGTTTCTAAAAAGTTTGTAAGTATTGTAACTAGAAATAACAGGAAGCATTGATTGGCCAAATGTAACCTCTAGCCATGCTCCATGTATCTTAAGGTTAATAATGCTAATGCCCCAAGCTCAAACAAAATGGTTTTTGCAATATTTTAACCGACTGCCAAAAAAGGAGTATATACCACAGTTTAGCTTTTTTGGAACGTTTGGTTCGACATTTATTGGATGGGTTATAAAGATCTAAGTTAGTCCTATTGAAATTATATCACCATCGGTAGGACTCTTTTTAATTGACCGGGCGAGCGAAGCGTCTCTTTACCAGGCCAAATCAACTTTCATCTGTCCGTATATTTGTTATATTGTTCGTTTGTCTTTCTGTAAAGGTCGCATTTTCCAACTAATCTTGGCGAAACTTGGCATGCACTCGTATGTTCTACTATTTAATATAATATGTTTGTCGTCAGTGATTTTTTGTTGGTGGTATTATTCCTTAAAAGGGAGGGAAGTTTGCTGCGGTGCTATTTACCGACCGATTTAGATAAAATTTGGTACACACATTATGTACCTGACTGAGTTTCCAATATGAGCATATTTGGTCAAGTGGTTTCCGAGATAATAGGTAGAAATTGTGCGAAAAATTGCCGCAAATAAGACTATATATACTCGCGAGGTGTACTGTTCGCAGAACTAATTGTTTATGCTCAATCAAAGAAAAATATATGTAAAAAAATGTATGTATGTATGTAGATGAAATTCTAGTTTTGATTGTAGATCTAATACGTGTTTTATTAGTTCTTTTTGTTCTCGGATTTTGTTCTATTTATGATTATATTATTGTGGGTCCATGTCTCCCGAGACGAAAGTAATTCTTGTATTGAGTGCGCGAACGTTTAAAAACGTGTATTTGTGGAGAAAAGGAAGCCTGAAATTGCAGTTATATGCTGAGTAATAACTCCCTCACAGACTTCCACAAAACGATCATTCCAAAGGCATCAATGGCTTGGTAGATGAGAAGTCGAGAAGTTACCTAACACGAACAGCAAAAAAGAGACTCTTTCCCTTTTTTGTGTGCGTAGTCAAAATAAGAATATCTGCGACAGTGACAATTAGGCTGGTCAGCCGTGGCTCGGTCGTGATCTGCAATTTGAGATCGCGTCACGCGGCTTTTTACAACCTCTTGGTGAGCTATGGTACATTAGTGCCGGCGACCCTGATGATATCACGTTCGGTGACTTGGTCATTGGTACCTAGTTAATGAGAGCATTATTTACTGATAACGGTACTTTTGGCATTCAATTTGAGTAAGGTTTTAGCTTAAAATCAATAATATAGGTATCTAAAGGCAGTTCTAGCTTAAGGCAAGTATTCCTAATACTTCTGTAAGTATTAAACAGTATGTTGAGCAGTGCTTACTCCGGTTACTAGTCCGACGGGTAAGCACTGATAGCTAGTTCTACGACGCTGCGGTATTCCTTTCCTTTCGTTTGGCCATGTCTTCGTATTCTGATGATTTGAAAACTTCAGTCACCCATAAGCCTGTCCGCAACTCGCTTTGAGTCCGCATCGTGGAAAACGGTCCATAGTATGTCTCCGAGAAGTCCCCTAAACCAGCAGTGGGATACTAAACAGAGCGTAAACTTAGTTCCAGTTATTATGATGACCCTTTACAGAATTGTTCGTATTGAAGGTTCTTCATAAATCATATTATTCCTTACTTTAATATAAATTATTTTATATGACACATTTTTTTCTTCTACATCCATGCCTTTTTTAATCCACGTATATACACTCTTTATAATTACTATCGAAGTGATAATAGCTCAGTGGTATTGAAGTCAGTTGACCTGTGATCACCACCTTGAACCGTTGATGAAGATAACATCGTGAGAAAATCTTCATTATGGTGATAGGGCGATTTCGAATACTGTCTGCTTAGCACGTAGCGTTTCGTCAGCTGGCCTTGGGACACTCACTATTTGTGTATGGGTGCTATCACCTTCGACAGCACCATACTGAGCTTCAAAAGAGATAGCAACTACAATAACACCATCTCCTTACTAGTTATAAGCTCTACCAGAGACCATGAAACGTGTTCATAATGTCAGAACTAACGTAATTTAATATATACCCGATTAAATCTGTTTAAGTTGTTTTGTTTCATTGTAGTAATTAAGCCTAAAGCCAAGACTCACATATTGCACATTGCGACATTATACGCTCAATAAGCTACAATAATGTCGCAATATGTGAGTGAATATGTAATACTCGTAATATAATTCAGCGTTTATACCTACGAGTGAAAAGGTATTGGTACTATAGGATATTTAGGCTTAAATACGAGTACTACGTTGAAACAAAACAACTTGAATCATTCTTAGAGAACTAAGCTTCTGATAGCTTGTTACCGCAAAACGCAGTCATATCAGCTTTCAGCCTCTGATCATAAAAATAATTCTTGGAATCATAGGTTTACCATAGTATAGTCTCTGCCTAGGCTGGGACCTGAAGATCTTGTGTGGATGTTGTAACGTAGTATTATTATTATCTGAGGTAGGTACATACCATATACTTAGTGGTTCAACATTTATTGTCGGTAAATATGGTCATTACATTACTAATATAATGTAGATATTTAATATAGTTTGTTGTGACGAACAAACTATATTAAAATATCTACAATATTAAAATTAAGTATTTTAAAGGTTATATTCCATATGCCTAATACTTAAGCATATTTCATATATTTTTTCTATCAGATGGTTCAGATTAAATAAAAATTTAATCTATCCTATTTCATAGAATTAATCCGTTGCCAGATTCGTGAGAAAAGCGATGGTTGCAAGCACCAAAACCCATATTAGAATATTTTTAATATGAAAAACAGGATTCACTCACGTAAAAAAGTCAGATCTTTCCGACTATAGTTTCAACCACATCCGGTGGTCTTTTTCAAGGAGAGTGCAGAACGCTCGCGGTTTCGTCTCGCCTCGCAGTAGCACGTAGCGCGCTTGATGGCTCCAACAGCTGTCCGCTGTTGCAGAACATTCAGCCTCAGATACGCAGCACTATATCCGCTTTGATAAAGCGCGGGTGTTAGCGCAGGAAAAGTTTTTCGTTCCACGTAAGACCCGGGAGGCTATCGAGATTGGTAGGCACCAGAATTTTAATAGAGATGGAGGATGGAGCCTGCCCTCTACCTGGCGATCGTGCCTTTTTGAAGCTAACAGTAGTGGACAAGGAGTGACCAGTGGCGATGTGGTGAGCTCATTCTGCCTGAGTGCTCCCACCAGCACGGGATATGACACCAGCGATGAAGAGGACTCCCGATTCGTTGCGCCGACGCTAAAGATATCCCCACGACCCCCGCAGGACATGATGTCATCGCGCGCGCTACGTGCTGCTGCCCGCAGTGCGAGGTTAGACGCAACCGCGAGCGTTCTGCACTCTCCTTGAAAAAGACCACCGGATGTGGTTGAAACTATAGTCGGAAAGATCTGACTTTTTTACGTGAGTGAATCCCGTTTTTCATAGTAAAAATGTGTACAAACCAAGTTTTCATATTATTCAGTGCAATACGGGAGGGTAGTACATAAGTGAATAAGTTAACATTAGTAGTTTCTGTAGGTATTTGACAAAGAGTAAGTATGAGCATACAGAGCAGACACGCAAACGATAAGGTGTCTGCAGGCGGTGGCGTCGTCTGGCGGGTCACCATCTTTCCTCAAATATGGTTGAGGACGGCGACGGCTGCCACATGCATCAACTCGTGAACGGGTGCTGTCTGTGGAGACCAGTCTGCTCTGAATGCTGATGCAAACTTGAAAAATATATAGCCCGAGTAATAAATATCATATAAATAACATAAAAATCCTATGTCCCTAATTAAGTATGTAATGTAGTCTCTTTTTAAATTATATTTCGATGTAAGGAAGCTGTGTGTGAAGTCTGTGGAGCCTAGTTTTAATATAAAAAAATTCCGCTGCCAGAAAATAGTTGAAGCGAAAGGTTCAGCCATGGGGGTTTGAAAGCAAGGGGGAAATACCACAACAAGATTAGCGTCCATTTATTGAGACAATTGTTTCTAGAGGGCGTCTGCAGAGTGCGGCAAATCGGTGGCCAACCGGCACGTAGTTCCGGCGACGCAGGTGATGCTGCGGTCGCGCTCGGCGAGGCCCGCGGCACCTGCGCTGCACGCTTCACAAGCACCGGTCATAACTAACACCTACAGATTAGGAATCCATTACAATACGATTACCAAATCGAAGTAGTGAATCAAAAAGTTATCGCACAGACATTGATTGATGGACGAATCGTCGATGAAGATATTATCGACAGGCTGATGCCTGAATAACTATCCATAATAACATACCCGATCGAATAAATGCACCTCACACACAATCAACAATTTACTAAATTGGAGGTTTGTAGAGACTTTTGTAGGGATGCGAGTCATTAGGAATGGTGAAGCCCATTTTACTAGGTGGAAGACCTTTTATGCAAGAGGCCGTAATAGCTGGTACCTCCGCAGCACCAGATATGATGCCGCGAAGGCAATAGTGCACGAGCAATAGTGTTACTATGTTAGGGTGTGAAGGACACTTTAGCTATAGTGATATTACTATGCGAATGAGACTCAAATACCAATGTATCGAGGTGACTAGCGCATGCAGTGTCACACAAAACATCCATTCCACTTCCACTAAGTACTGGTAGGCACTGAAACTGTCCGGTATAGACGTATTGCTTACCATCAGGCACAAGACGTGCCCATCTCCAAAAACTTATATTACTTAAACAATGTACATAAAAACTATATATTGCACAACGTTGTTTCTAAGCTCTTTGTCAGTGTTATACCAGTAGATAAAAATAAATCTATCTATAGGGGTAAATAGGTATATCATTGAATATTATGCCGCAGGATGAAGGGATCGCTAAGATAATAGAAGACAAGTTTCTTAGACATCCGTTGATATTTGCATGAGAGGAACTTTAAATTATGGACCCTACACAACAGAGCCCGGAAGACTCGCCCTCTAAAACTGTCCGGCAGTGGCCCGTGTGTCCGGCCGCCGGCTATCCGCCACTCTCACGAGATGGACTTCCGCCTCTTAACTGTTCCCGAGCGACCCAAGACAATCTACACCATCATTTATTTCTCACTACAAAGTACCCATTAACAACACACGATTTACAAAACGACGTCCACATTCAGATAGCGTACACTATGAAGCTGTAACCTTATGCAAGTAGTCCTTGCATAAGGTTGTTACTGCTTCACTGCTGCGCATTAAAAGCTCTCCCTGATAACTGCTGCCGATTGACGGCTCTTACTGAGTAGCAGACAATTATACGCGGTTTATAGAGCTTGTCAGTAAAGTGCAGGTACTTGACTTGTGTAATGGGGTTAGGCCTCATAATAAAGGCATTAAAAATGTTAGTGTTGCTAATGGCAAGGTCACGAGTTCAGTCCTGTCGTATGCCTAACTTAGTAACTAGTTTAATTAGTTAACAAAGTAATCCTAAAACACAAATAACAAAACTAAATAATTAAACTATCCGTTAAGCGAGCCTACATGTATCACAATAAAAGTTACATAATCTTTGCAGATTCATGTTTCAGAATTTAATAATCATTAGTCTATTGATAATATTGATCTTCTCATAATCGTCTAGAAAGTAAACATCGTACTAGAACCTACGTCTATGCTTATTAAAGGAATCGTATATACAAACAATAACAATAGACGTAGGGTTGAATTGGCAGGAAATGTCGAGGAAACCAAAGACGAAACGCCAACCAAACTAAAACGCACAATGGGAATTATTTAACAAAGGATTTGCGTACGAACTAGTTTTGTAAACAGACATCTCAACAGAAGATGCCTTCTCGTCTAATTGCGCATGTTCTTACACAAACAACCTTCTAACTAATGAGGTATTTGTAACAGCTCTGCCTTCGTGAAATTGGAACGATTACAAAATGTTCAAAAAACACCGACTCAAAATAGTCAATTTGACACCATCCATTTAGTTGATCTACCGAAAAAGTACGGAAGTATCTTTTGATTGCCACACAGAGTGTTTAATAGCCGAAACGTATTATCCGTACGTCAATTGTCTTGAGAGGTTGTAATGTGGGGGTGAATGTATTAGCTGCGCACGAGTCGATGAAGACGTCGCCACTCATCGATTACCATCACCTGCTCGGATGTTTACGATCTCACCTGGCGCAAAATTTTGTGGTTTCTCACAAAATTGAATTGCTTATTGATTTGTATCAACTGCCAATGTTTGTGGTTATGTATGCCTAAACACTAACTAGACAAATAGCTGTAGGTTTCTCAGAAACATTAGTTATTTGACGTATCTCTTTACCATACATGATGAGTGTGTAACACGGACGATTTAAATGACTTCTTAATCGAAAAATCAAAAACAATGGGTATGATTTTTATGATAGATGGTTGATACTAGTAGATAGGTTACCATTTAGCCAACATTTACCAAAATATTTCACACCCTTGCACGATCACAACTTAATCTACTAAGTAAACTGACACAATAGAGCAAAAAATATTAGGTAGCTGTAGGTAAGAGAAGCATTAAAAAAAATCTAATAACCCAATGAGTCACGCTCATTTCGTCTCGTGTGATCAAAGATATTATCATTTCAAGACCAGTTTCTTATTCCGAGAATTTACTTGATTGCGGCTGCTATGAAGCGTGAAATATTAATATTTGGGCGACTTAAAGTCTGACTAACACGCAGTACAGAATCCATGTAATGACTCAATCCGGGTGAGAATATTCTAACGTAATGGTAAAGGTAATCATCACCACAATGAGGATAGTTGATGAGCAATCATAACGTGAATGCGCGGATTTTCCAGCAGCGAGCGAGGGAAACGTGACTCTATAGTGTTTGGTGTCGCCACAATACGACCAAATGCCATAATGTGTTCCCATAAAATTGATAGATTACTGTCAGTTAAGTTAGGCAGTTGCGTCAGTCCATGTAAACCACATGCTCACGACAACCGAATGGGGTGCTGCAATAGTTTTGAAAGATTGTCTATACAGTAATTTAGTGTCTAAAGGAATGGGGAATTTATTAATTTTCTCAGACTTGTTATATGGGAATATGTTTTACACTATCAACGAGATAGACCAGTTTTGCCTGCGCCTGGTGGTAGACGGTATTTCAGGCGTGTTGCTACGCCTGCCCTATACAGTTGCAGTGGCACCCAAAGCTCCAAGCTGAACTTGCACTGCATTTTCGCGCGTTTTTTTACCGTAGGATGTTGCTTTCCGAATCTCATTCAGCCGTTCCAACGTAATGCACTAATGAATAGTTTTGCCTCGCTGCTGGTGGTATGGTAATCCGAAGACGACTTCTTGCAAATGAGTAAGCACCAGATGAGTTGGTATTTAGTAAATAGTGTAGAGCAAACTTATACACATACATACCACAACCTTTCTACACGCGTAATATTATGGAAACGAATAGATGTTGGTAGTAAACTTATATTACTCGTTGAAACCCGCGTTGCTATATGATACCAGCTATAGTCAAATGAAATGTTTATCAGTGTTCAATGTATGGTCATTTTTTACCACTGGGAAATGATACAAAGCTGAAATTAAGAGGGTACGTGTACTTATAAGATTTGTAACCGCCACAAATATTTGTATTAGAGATCTTTATTATATGAACCATTAACACCTGCCTTCAAATGAAAATTACACAACCCGTCCAAGGATATATAATTTTAGTACCACCTCATTATAGTACCAGTACTAAATATGCTAGGACCGTTTGAAAATTTGACATAAACTTAATATGTAAAATGCAAATTAAAAAATATTTTGATTTGAAAAATATATGATGATAGTATCTGATATATATATTTCATAGTTGATTTCATTCCACTTGCTACAAAAGTTTTGATTAAGATTGTCTTCTTGCGCAGCTGTTTAAAATGCCATTTTACTCTCTAAGGCAGTAGTCCTTAGCCGGTGCTCCACAGACCACTGGGGGTCCCTGGAAGTACCCGAAGTGGTCCGCGAAGCTATCCAAATCATCAATCACAGCTCTATTTACATAGGCATGTAATATACGAATAGACAAAGATTAAAAAAACAGTTAATTATCTAATGGAATGCATTGAGTCAGCTGCTCTACGTTCGCTCCTGAACTCTAGAATCTGACTATAGCAAAAACCCGCATTTCCTGTTCATTTGCTGATCGAAACTAAAGTTATGGTTATAGTTAACCTGACTAATCTTAATATTTTCAACGACGCTGAAAGTAGCCGTGCATAGATTGTATATAAAATGAAATCAATTTGTAAGTTAACCATACAAAGAAACATTGAAATATCAGTTTGTTGCAGGGGTGTTAGTTTCAAGTATACAACAAGAAATCACTAGGCGTTTATTTTATAAATTGTTTAGTAAGTGCTCGTGACTGCTCGTTTGCGTGGAATAAGTTACAGTAATCACTCGGGATCATTGTACAAAATACTCGTCCTGTAGGTACATAATCATTTAAAAAAACATGAACATTGTATGTAACTATATTTTAAGACCGGCTAGGACTCGCATGATATTTACAGGAATTAGTCTCTGACCCTCTCACTCTTGTGCACAAGATTCGAGTGACTGTGACATGTACGTGTTTTTATAATAATAATAATTTTTATACCAAACAGGCCTCTAAGTGTTGGCTACAGCCCCACTAGTAAAGGACTAAATTAGGCTAAGCCAGTATCTTGGCACCCCGATACAAAAAACAATTATACAAAGGATATGTGGCGTATATAAATGATAAGTTCGCAGGTCTACATCGTTAAATATATATACAGACAGATAGAACCACATCTTGCCACTTAGATAGCGTAATATATTACCAAGTCTTAAGTTTTATGTACGCGTTTTCTATGTAGCATAACACATAGTCCCTTAGAAGGTTAATCTCCAATCAAATTAGTATAAGGTCACGTACTACCATGTCATGACATCAGAACTGATGAACATTGAACGTCCTCCGCTAGGGTGGTCGCATTCATTTCACGCGATTAACGGCCATTACCGACCGGCGCGGCGCGGCTACCGGGCCGGGACACTATAGCTGAATAAACACAATCACAATACCGTAATCACGGCCAATGCCGGTTAATTGTGATGATGAAAGCCAATTAATCATTATTTATGGTGTTTTTAGACCAATGCGTAAAAAGGTTCAAACATTATTTTTGAAATGTGGTAGAGCTAGTAATAAAAATGGATGAAATCTTTGCGTAACCAAAGTCCGAAGATCGCTCTACCTTATTAGCACAAATAATTAACTTGCGACTTAGTCAGATTATACATACAAACAATTATAAGTAGATACTACTAGCAGATAGATCGATTTTTCTTTATATCAATACAGATTTTATTCGCGTAATTGGCTGACCTAGGTTTCGAGCATGTCCTATAGCCAAAGACATTGAAAGAGTTTTAGCTATTAGGAAGTTTACGCTACTACATTTTTTCTCCTCGATTTAGAAACTTTCAGAGTGTGTAAACCTTAGAGTAGGTATAAATACCTAAGCATAGCATGCATATGTATTCCCTAACTCTAAGGTGTGAACTGTTTACCTGATCAACCAAAAAATTACCTCCTTTGTTTCATAAATAAATTATTAATTGACCAGAAAATTTTAGCATATGGGTGGGTACTCTTGGGTGCTGGGTGCCCGAGTGGGTGCTAAGGGCGGGGCCACCCCGCCCATAACGCCGCCTCCTGGCACGCCCCGTTGCATTTTTAAATAAATGTATACTTTGGAATCTATACTATTGAATCCAGAAGACTGCTTATGAAATGAAAACCTATACTAAAAGTGACTAAATGAAATAGTGCTGACGTATAAGTATATTTTTAAATGAATCATTATTAAGTATGAATTATTATAATTATACCTCTTTGTCATATAAATGTTGGAGGATAACGTTTAGGTATTACATACAAAATGATTATTCTGGTTAGCGCGTTCATTACATTACTTACAATAGATATTTGATTAAATCTTGCATACATCATTGTTATCCAGTCGTTTTAAACACTATATGCAATGATCGTGAATAGACAATTGCCTATTAGGTAAATATGATTTAATAATTTCGTAAGTCGTCGCCATTACAACTATACTACATTGATACATTTTCACTTCATTGTTTTATCAATTTTCCTACTAAGCTACGAGTATAAGCTAACATCGGAACTCGGGTGCTTCCAGGGATCATTAGTGCTCCACGGACTACCGGTTTTAAGAACCACTGATCTAGTACAACTTCGGCACAGATCAACTCGTAGTTAATACTGTATATGTCAACAAGACGATTACGTTACACTGCAAATTTTCGTGCTAGGTAGGTACGTGCTACTTGTTTTGAGTAGTGTAATAAATATTCGTTAGGTATATACGTTGGAACAATTTCTGCAATATTGAACTAACTAACTTTTCACGAGGTTGCCAACAACTAGCAAAAAATACTGTCAAAGCTTAGTTACTCGTACGTATCTAGGTACTAAGCGCGTATAGGAAGGATTGCGTTCTTCAGTGTATCTGCTAATCGCTCTTAAAGCTGTATTGCTGCCAGTTCAGTAAAGTAAAAGTGAAGTGCAGGAATTAATTCCTTTGTGTGTAAAATCGTGTAAAATTTAAATAAAATAAAATAAATGTTTGTATGTGTGTGCGTGTGTGTGTGTGCGTGTGTGTGTAAGTGTGTGTGTGTAAGTGTGTGTGTGTGTGGGTGTGGGTGTGGGTGTGTGTGTGTGTATGTGTGTGTAAACGTTTTTTTTAAAGACGACCAGGAAGAGCAACACAACATTTTGAAGAATTATAGATTCTTACCCTTGCGTTAGCAAACTAAAGATCTTTAATTGAGAGCATTATACTAACTTGTGATGTATAGGTATATGTAATGGATTACATACATTTCCGTTAACACTATTATTTATTCATTCATACACAATTGCACAGAAGTACCTACTCAAAGTAAAGGTAAATATCTAACTCTTACCACCACCAACCATAAATATTTAGAACTACCAGAAAATTAGGATACCCACTTATTCTAAGTGCTCATTACGGAAAATAAATTCTACCTCCAGATCGACGGTATTGTTTCAGGCTCTCCGTTGTTTCTGAAACTAAGTACAATGGAGAACTTCGAAGAGAGGACTCACTTCCTCTTCCGCTTAGACTATGCCGAAGATCTACAAAAGGTAACATTTTCCAACTAGGTATTTTTATTAGGTGCGTATTTACTTAGTTATACAACTGTTTAACCAGCAAAATACTGTAAAACCTCTGGACACCATCAGCGCCTTGCTGATGCGAGCTTCATATATTAATAAAAATATACAGAACATATTATAAAAATATTTTTTGATGTTATTCGATGGCGAGTATGTCGCTCGCTTGATGTAAACCGTCACGCTCGCAACCATAACAGTGCAGCGCCATTCAGAATTTTAAACTAAACCGCCTCATTATATAACGTGGAATAGATAATCCCAAGTTTAAACCATGGTTTAAGATAATTTATTACCTATACATGAAATTCCCATAAACCAAGGTTTAAACTCATTCACGTTTTATAATAAGGCGGCAAGAGTTGAAAACCCTGCAAAGCAACTGTACTCGCCATTCTGAGATATAAGTCGTAGAAGAAACATTGCCCTTCAACGAAACGGTAATGTTTGCACACAACAGCTTCATAGTTGAACTACTGGCAAAGGTGTGGTACTTTTTCAGGGGGACTCTATTTAAAAATATAGATAATCTATATTATAAAAATGAACCCCTATTTCTCCTGGTCATGCTATAACTTGAGAACGGATGGAACAATCTCTGTTTACAGGACACAATGCAAGCAACTTTGGCGAGCTATGTTTTTAACAGTGCCTACATCTAATAAAAAGTTATAAGTATAGGAAACATTGCCTTCATTTCAATAGATATATTGAAATGAAGGCAATGTTTGATGAAATTAAGGTTTTTTATATCACATTTTCATAGATGTGCCGTTTGAAAGCAGCTATTATGACATCGATTTATTGATTGATATTCATTGGAACACAACAGAGTTTAGCGAAAAATTCATTTCCACTCCGAAAATAGACGGTCTTATTCTGGATAATTTCCGTGGGCTCTGCTTATAGAGTTATGTATAGGTAGATAAATAAAGGATTAGGATGGACTGATTGACAGACAGAAAGCTCGTTTGATGGTTCTCTGTAAGGAGCTTTAACCATTTGCGTGCCAGAGACGTAAATGACGTCAGTTTCATTCATAAATCATTTGTTTTAATTATCACGGTATAGGAAGGATTAAAAACCCAATGAAGCTATGATCACCAGGGCTATTATGTATCTCAGTTGCTAACAAATGTTGATTGAAATCTTGAAAATTGGCGGCCCTATGACAGTTTTCGCAACTCCAGTAAGTAAAAATGTTAGTAATTTGATCACTGAAGCTGACAAAAGTGACATAGAGCGGCCATTTTTCAGATTTCAATCCACATTTGTTAGCAACTGAGATACATAATAGCCCAGCAGGCGCTTACAAATTGTGATTGAAATCTTGAGAAATGGCGGCTCTATGTCAGTTTTGTCAACTCCATGCAGTAAGCAAAAATGTTAGTAAGTTGATGACTGGAGCTGACAAAAGTGACATAGAGCCGCTATTTTCTTCGATATCAATCAACATTTGTTAGCAACTGAGATACATATTAGCCCTACAGATTAAAAATAATATAAGCATACAATAGTAGATTGTTAACAGAGGGTCGAAATAATCAATTCCCGAGGTATTTAGACGCCCGAGCGCAGCGAGGACGGCTTTAGTCCGAGTAGGAATTAATCCTTTTACCCGTGTTAAACACTCTACTTTTCATTTCGAATATGAGGAAAATAAAACTAGTTGTTTATCTAAATTAATTATATTTATTGATAATATATAATAATATTAGTAGTACCTATTCAAAATTAATTGTCAAATTAGGACAATTCGTGAAATTAAAAGTTTTTTTTTTTTTGAGAAGTAATTAAATGATACGCAATTATAAAATTTGGTGAGCCCACCCAAACCAGCATTGAAATGATTTAGTCAGCATACAAAGATTTTGTCTGCAATAATAAAAATCAGGCAGCAATCTTTGATAATTTTGATAATGGTCAAAAATTTAATCATTAATAGGCAGCATAACAATACCATGAGTTTGCATAATAAACATTCGATCCGCGAAATAACTACTTGGTCAGCAAGATTTTATGATTGATCAGCAGAGAAAACATGTCTATATGTTCCATATGTAATTATACTAGTCTAGGGCAGTCATATATAGGTACGACGACGAGCGTAGCGAGGAGGAGTGTTAGGTTACTTGTGATTACAACGCGCGAGCCGAGCGAGCGAAGCGAGCGTGCCGCGGCAACGCTCGGCGACTGAGTGCTTACCCAAATATTATAAAACAGGAACAGCTTATGGCTGCTTATATAATTAATATGCAGTACAAATATAATTACAGCCATCTAGAATGACATAAATTGCTGATTGATTTTGAAATGTTTGCTGGCCATGAGTTGCTGACCAATTAGCTATTTCTGCTGACAGATAATATTTTTCTTCTTTCAAAAATACTAATACTATGCTAACCATTTAAAAAAAACCCTTTTTTTTGGAATGTTTATGCTGTTTGACATATTATGACAAATTTAGCTGTTCTGGATATCTGTAAAAGTGGGAGACTCTGGTATTTTATCAGACGATGGATTCCATGGCGGATACTCCCTGGAAGTTGTCGGCTGAGGCGAATTGGTGCCTATTTTTAAAGTTTCAGTTAATTTGGTTGAAATTTTAGTTTTATTTTGGACCGAATCCTCAATGTAGCCTTCGGCGACTGTGCTGGATTTCCAGCCGCCATGTCTTTCATGTTTGCTCCAGAATCGGCTAAAAGTGTTGCTGACGTTCGTCTATAAACATGTCCGGTATACTGCTCACAGTTTGGTAAATTCAAATATGTTGCTCGGTATACCTGAGGTTTTATTTTTACCGATCACTTGTTTATAGCATTTTCCCTTCTGATAGTTGAGAAAAAGTCGATCCGTTTTTGTATCACTGGGTCTCATTTTTTGATATTTCTTTACTATTTGTGTAAACTCTTCTTGTACTACAAACGAGCGCTCAATGTTTGTTTTCGTTTTAGTCAGTTTTACTAGTAATAATTGGCCTAAACTTTCAATGTCCTTAATTGTCACATTTGTGAATTCACTGCTTCTGCAAGCGCCGCTTATACCGAGTATCAATACCACCTGTGAAAAACATGTATTTTTTTAGTAAGTATTTATGTAATAAATACGTTCATTTTTAGAATAAATCCATTAATACCTTGGTATAATTACCTTCACTGCCAAATATAACTCGTCCGGTGCAACATTTAAAAAAAACACTTCATGAGAGGTGAAAACCTTAGATATCTTACTGTTGAACCCCTGAGACTGTCTTTTCAAAAATTATGTTAACTTATGGATTATTTTCAAATTTACATTGTGTTTTACACTAAGTGTATCTTGCTTGAGCATTGAATATCGGTTCCATAGCGTAGAAGGCTGCAGTTTGCGACACAGTCCATTAAAATATGTAAGAAATACACACTTTCGGAAAACGATTTTATATGCTTCTCTGCTCGCCACTTCATAAAACCATTGTATGTGTTTATATATCTTTCGTTTGAGATTTCTGGCAAAAGATTTTCAATAACACAATTTGCCTCGTCTTTAATTGAATCTGGTGTCAACATTTCAGAATCGCTTGAACTCATTTTTAATATTCAAATCTTAACATAAAAGATTATTACCTATTTTTTTAATTCCATCACAGATACAGATTAGTATCCCGCCAATGTCGACTTTTTAAATTTTAAACATGGAACTCACCTCGTAATTGGTGCGGCGTATTCCGCTCAAAGAAGTTTACGTTAAGTTCACACTGGCTGTATAGAAAGTCACATGACCGCAGCATTTTTTTTATTAGTTTTTTTACATAAAACTCTTCACAGCTGACAGCAGTTTTATTTTTAAAGTTCATTCCGGCCCTTGGGTGGGAAGTAATTTGTGAGTTTTTCTCTCTCTATGGAGGGAAGCAGCATTTTCCACCTAATAATCAGATCAAAACAACACTACTTTACGAGTATGAGAAATGAAAACCTCATTACAATATATATATAATTTTAGATCAAATAATTTAACGCATTAATGTAGTTATGTAGGTAGGTACCTATTTTGTATGAACACTATGTGCACTTAATACTTATACACTTACTCAAATTATTTCTTCTCCAACTAAGACGAAAATGATTTTACCGCAAGTACATTGAACTTGAAACGAGAATGTGGAAAGCCTTTTCCTCCATGAAGTGGTTACACGGAACGAAAAACCCTCAACTTAACACCACCCTCGAATTTGTGTAGAGGCCAGCGAGTTAATTCTTTATTATTCCGTTAGATGTCAGTGTATGCAGGCGCTCATGTCTCAGAAAGTAGAACCCATCCCCGTTTTCAATTGTCTACTCACTACGTCGGTAGAGTGCGCTATATGAAACTTGGCACGAACATAGAATATTTTGGCTTCTCATAGATTAGAGCTGTGTGAATTATACATTCCGTTCAGCAATGTGTTGCTATAAAGCGACAATAAAGATAAAGCAATACAATTTAAATAAAGTGATTATGATCAAGTAGCTTCAGCTAGTCAAGGAGCGAGATTTGCCGTTGGTGTGCCGCGGTAGGCCGGGCGGTGAGATGAAGGAGCTGATACCATCGCAGACTCTTTGCGAGACGTCGCCGCCGCCGCCGCCACGCGCCTTGAATCAAATTGCTGATAAAATGCTGCGCTCATCTTTCATTTCATCTGCGAATGTCTAGTTTAGTCTTTATTTTTGTAATAGTTACATTTACTTAGATAAACAGATTAATTATGTTTTAAAACATCATGTCCAAATATATCTGTAGGTACAAATAAATAAATTTAAAGTGTCTGTATGTGATTCCAAATTAATAGCTTTTCACTAAATGCATATGAAAGTATAATATGGTACTTAGTAAGTAAGTACTACTTACAAAAAAATAGTAATACATAAAATTGTTGTCTGTCTGTTTGTTGCGGCTAATCTCTGTAACAGCTGGACCGATTTTAACGTTCACTGGCAGATAGCTGAATTTATTAGGAGTAAAAGAACGCTACATATAAGAAAATAACAAACAACATATGAAAATCTATCTCTCTGTCTGTTTTTTAACTTATAACCGAAAAATTATAATTGGCAAGGTTATCGATTACATCCCGGGATAGCACTTAAGATAAGTACTTTCCATCATTATCATCCATAATCACGCGGGTGAAACCGCGGAGCCCAACTAGTTATACATAGATATATAGGAAATACAAATCTTAATTTGTATAAGTTTCTCATTTTTTCAAGCGATGTTTTCGGGAATTTTTCGTACAAAATTGGCTCCCACAGCCCAGCGGTCGTTTTCCCAGAGAGTTGTTTCGCCAAGCTAATCCATTGTGAGGCCATTGTAGCACTATTATCATACCAACTGCTGTGATCAATGAAGCAAAATTTCATCGAAAGCTCCAGTGGTGTTGTTCCGGTGGGGATCAAACAATACACCGCACGCAAATAAATCTCCAGTCAAGGTGAAAATCGATGTCTGCCATGATTTCACGCTATTGATGTTATTATAAGAGCCTTGACGCTTTTGTTTTAAGTGTTTTGGAGACTGATATTCGATTCTGATGGTTCTAATGCGATGTTATAATACGAAATATCCATGCATCTAGCTGCTAGATGCATGGATATTTCGTATTGCTACCTGCTGCAGATGTAAGGCGTAGCGCGCACTGCGTTGCGTTTTTTAACGCATATTCTGTGAAGTACGGAGAGTCAAGAAGTGCGCGGTAAAATAAACGCACGAGCATGCGGTAAAGTCTACCGCACAAAATTTTATATCGCATAGATGTATGTACAAGGGATGCAGTACCCTTTTTTACGTAATAATAAATTAAACCCATGAATTCAAAATTTAAACTCGCTTATTTTTTCCGTTCTTACGGGTAGTTTGACTTCGCTAATTTTATTCTACGTGGACAGTACTACCTACTTTACTTTATAAGTTAATATTACTTCTCAGTTATTAGTTAGATCCAATTACTATTAATATTATTACCATACCACTTAATACGAAACATAATCCACGTTTGTGTTCGTTTGTGAAAAGACGACCCAATTCATAGTGAAACTTGGATCAGCGTTAACTTAAATTTGTCTATCCGAAACTTTGGCACGCTCCCGTATTTGGAACTGGGATCTCTGTCCATGCATAGTTAAGTGCATCTGTGTCAAGTGTCGACGCAATATCGGCATCTCCCTAGGGAGCAGCGTGGGATTGCCTTCTAGACTGGACAACGTGGAATAAGCGCTAGGAATGTCTAGGCTATTCCATAATGACTAGGTTAATACTTCTCTAAAGTATACATAGGCAACAGGGTTGAGGACAAATTTAACATAAGAGAACTATGACCTAGTCATTAGCTCACAGGAGCATTTTTCCGGAATAAGAAGTAGCTAATAGTAGAAAGAGAATGTGTTATTTTTTTATCAAAAATGGAACCGACTTCAACACCAAAAAGCGTGAAATAACTTGTCGAAGTCAAATCATCAAAATAGACGAAACACTTTTTAGTTATTAGAGTGTAACTCCATAACTGCTTAACCGAATTTGATGAAAGTGAAATGGAACCACCTCGGAAGTATACCAACTCTAGCAAACAAAAAAAAATAGGTAAGTATATATGGTCGAATTGAGAAACCTCTTTTTTGAAGTCGGTTGAAAAGTCATCTATACAAAGAAACAAAATTTAAGTACCTACGTATCTGAAAGGGTACCTCTATTTTATCGGAGGTTTGTGATGATATAACAGCCAAATAACTGAAATAAGTTTTATCTGTCTGACGCTCAAAAGAAAAGAAAACCCATTTTCCGCAATGATGCGCGAGCGGTGTCGCAGGGGTCAGTTAGTCTACAATAATTTTAAAAATCCAAAGTCAAATCGGATGAGTACTTTGGACCTGAAAAAATTACAAACATCCAAACAAACACACCTACTTCCGCATTTGTGGCATTATTTATATTCCGGACTCATTTAAATGGTTCACCAAATAGTTACCAAATATATGTTACTAAGACGATAAAAATGAGGGTTTTTGAAGCAGTTTATCTCATAAGCAGTGATTTACTTAAAATTACAATAATAATTTGACAATTCTAAGACTAATGGAGATCACGGACCGGAAAGCGCAGCGTAGGTCGTCCACTGACGAGGTGGACTGATGACCTGATAAAGGTAGCCGGACGACGTTGGATGCAGGCCGCTTCCAACCGGTCCTTTTGGAAATTTGTGGGGGAGGCTTATATTCAGCAGTGGACGTCCTACGGCTGAGGTGATGGCGATGATGATGATGAAGACTTTTATGTAGACATTGACGGACTTAAAAACATATTTTAACATTTTTAACATACTAAAGTACATTAAAAAATTCAAACATACCACTTAATTTCACCTTTAAAACAGTTTTGCTCTTTATTCACAATTGTTTTTGTCATGAAACACATATTATATTATAGCACATACACTGATGGATACTATTTTTATTGAATAGAATGAATTATTGACACCGGCCGAAAAACATTTTTATTACTAGCTGGGGCCCGCGTGATGATGGATGATGATGAAATATGTTATGTGAATCCAGTGCATCATGAACAGTATTTTTTTATGAATTTTGTGCCCTTTTTACGAGATGCGCTTGCTTGATTTCAAGCATAAGAAATTGAAAAAGCTGACAGCGCTTTAATTCGAATAATATTTTTTAATACCACGCTACCAGAAACAGTCTGAGAGAAGACCTCTTGTGGAGATTTGCAAATAAAATGACGGATTGATTATTATATATATTGCTAATCTAAGAGCTAGGTTAATATAAAAACCAAACCGCAAAGCCAATAAAGCATTTGGGCCAGTTTGCTTTCTATCCGCTTTGAATTTCTTGTCTAATAAATTATAATCATATTATATAATATCATATCATTGACGTGTATAAGGGATGATGCTACAAATACATTTTATTTTGAACCAAACCCGATGAATCCAAGGATTTCAATAATATAATTATTTATACTATCACGGTCACTTTTGTAATAGTTAATATTGGAAACGTGATATTTACTGTGTAATGCTTTTTGTGGGAGTTCCAATTTACTTCCCATTTAAATTTCATCAAATTCGGTTCAGTAGTTTTTGAGATATTATACTCCAATAACTGAATAGAATGGAAGTCGGTATTAAATTTTTCAAATTGTACTATGTGTATTTATTGTATTTTTCTACCGACTTCCAAAAAGGAGGTACCCAATTCGACTGTATCTTTTTAGTGTTTGTTACCTCATAACTTTCGATAGGGTAAACCGATTCTCAAAGTTCTTTTATGAAAGCTATGGTGCTTCCCATATGGTCCCATTTAAATTTCATCGAATTCGGTCTAGTAGTTTTTGAGTTTTGACATTCCAATAACTCAATAGAATGGAAGTCGATATTAAATTTTTCAAGTAATTCTTGTTACATAAAAAGTTTGCCTAGGTACCTACTACTTAGTTTGAATTTCCACGCATTATTTGAGAAAAGTACTATACAAGCCTTGGCCATACTAGGCATTGTTGGACTTAATTGTGTCGCTTAACTTCAAACTCGGATAAATCCACTCTACCTTCTTAGGAGATATATAAAACAAAAGTGATAGTGATCTTAGTTTGATGATTTAAAAGGCAGTTTTATATTTATTATGGCAGCAATATTGAAGAAAACGATCCGATTCAGCAAATTTAGTATTATAACCATTCATTCTTTAAAAAATGACATATTAAGAATCAATTTACCTTCATTTGATAAAATGAAATGCAATTTATCTATCTTTGAAAAAACTCAGTATGGATTTGTAGAAGTTTTATATTAGGCCGCTTGCGGGCTTTACTTGGTGACACAATTTTAATGGAATTATCCATGGGAACTGACTAAAATATAAAAAAACGGGATTGTACGTTGATATTGTGTGTGGCAGAGTTTCCGTCGACTGACAGCAATGTTGAACAAACGCAATTCGCTGATTGGTTCTCGTGGATTTAACTGAATTTGAAAACCGTCAAAATCATAAGATTTTATTAAAGTCAGTTATATTCATGTCCTATGAATATAACTGACTTTAATAAAATCTTATGATTTTGACGGTTTATTTCTCAAGAACCATGCGGAATTATACACAACTGATAAAATTGATTAAAAGATTTTTTTCTTACCCTTTGTTTTGATGCCAAAATCATAAATATTCTCAGAATTGGATTTATCCGAGTTTGAAGTTAAGCGACACTTATGTACTTATGTATTTATACACGTTCGTCCATCAATGCTTTTTTTGCTGGCAGCGACAGTAATATACTTACTATAAATATGTTATTTTGCTTTATATATGAATTTTGTAGTGAAACTTACTAATCCTGCGACTAAGCAGACAAAGAAGTGTCGTGTCCTCGACGAAACCACACGGCTATTCATGCATAGGTAAAAAGACGGCTGCGTCGCGTAAGGATTCACTCCCAGGAGTACGTCAAGCGTCTTGAGATATTACCGCCTTCCCGAGCCTGACGGGCTTCATCTGGAATTTGGCTTCAGGAATATGTTAAAATTATGAAACATATATTCCTCCGCATGTGTCTAATACCTAACGTTACCGCAACAGTATGTACATACATATTATTCTTTCAACATTTTAAGGAGAAAATCAAGTAGAGATAAATTCGATGTTCGGACCTCGAGCCTCGGTGGCGTACGTGGTCATGGCGTCTGAAATGGATAGTCGGAAGACGCGGGTTCGAATCCCATATAAGGATGTGTATTATTATCTCTAAAATTGCAAAACTACTATTATATATGAATTCGCTGGCAAATGGTTTCATTTAATGATTTATTCTGTGACAGTTCCTATTCGTCAAACCAGACTGAAGTTTAATTGAACGTAGAGCCCCGTCAAAGTTAACAGGGACATATACACCTAGATTGGTCTTGCCGCCTTGGGATAATGTAGATCTAGATTTTGAACATAGTATTTATGAATATGATGAATGGCTTCATTTATCATATTCAGTATATAGAATGTTGTGAAGGGCGGTGATGGCCAAGTCCGAAAGCACGAGAGTTAGAGAAAAGTCGTGAAAGGAGTAGGGGATAGTGTGTATGGAAGAGCCAGTTTTAAGTAGCATAAAAAAATGTATGCTACTTACATTTTTTTTACTTACTTTTACTGTAAAAGCAGGGCTTGGTTCACGCGCGTGCTGCAACGTTTACTATGACAGCTAAGTCATAGCGGCGTGAACGATGTTATTGATTTAGCACGACTTTTATTGGGTCATTTTTTTTAAGGCAGTTACTCTTCCTGATATTGTTTGTTCGTAGCCCCAGAACATAATTCCGTACCGTAACACTGACGCTACCTCAGCGTGATATACTTTCAACGCCGTTTGTCGTTTAACTACTCTGCCTAGTTTATTTAAATCATATGAAAATAAATATGTGGCACTGCGTAGTAGATAGATAGATTAACTCTTTATTGAAACACCACAATACAAATATATGTTACAAATAAAGAAATAAGAATAAAATAAAAATACAATTAAAAATATTTCACAATTAAATACTTAAAATTAAAAGTACCAACCAAGACGGCCTCATGCATAAGAGGCCTACCACCAAGTGAACTAATTAGATTTACCTACCAAAGATGTACCTACTTGTATAGTATAGGTACATACAATTGCTTTGCTAGCCGATCTCTGTGCTACAATAACTATCAGTATATTTTTCATTTCATACCTGACCACGCATAAGTAAGAAAATGTATCTATATCTATACTTGTATGTGTGTTTACATAGATATAAAAATTTAATTAACAGTGTTGAGTAGGAGGTTTGTTGTTACCAAGTCAGACGTCCCTGGACCGCCCGAACCCACCTTTTCTGTATTATCTTCCGACAATCTCCAAGTGTTGAGAGCATGAATGCTCGGGGACTCATTCATATGCGCAATTCAGCACAGAAACAATGAGCGTACCCTTTGCCGCTCCCGGGTGAAAGACTACAGAACGCAAAAAAAAACAAATTGTATAACGTACTTCTTTTGAACCCTTTATAACTGGCGAAGGCAATCGAATGCTTAAAACATTGCAATCGAATATCTGGCGGTGGTTGCGGGGTGAATGGTGGAGACACAATACCGCGCGGACCCAGCTAGGTGTCGTATGTCGGACGTCGCCCACACCGCCTCCGCCTCACCACCTCTCGCAGCCGACATACGATATCGCCTTTTTATTTCATAATTTCTACACAATACCATCGTTCGAAAGGCGTAGGGTGAAGACAATGCGCCCGGAGGTAAAACCGCTCAGAAACCCTTTATATTCAACTCATTGTCTCAAAATAAAATCGGGTGCAAATTAAAATAAGTATTCAAACTATTCGGGACATACGATCGATGCTGCCGCCCGACGAGGCTTTCAAGCGTCCCTTTGTACAATATAATAATAATTTACAGCATATTAGATATCTACTAATCGTAGTAGATAAGTATTATTAAGTATTTGCGTATACTCAGTTTAAGAACTAGAAACACTTGAACGGATGGGTACTTACATCTGTACTGTTGGAGAAAAAAATGCCTACTAAGATTAGTTGGCACTTTTTCTCCGCCGCCACCGTAACAATTTGTTAGTTCATGCGATGCGTACATTTAATGAGATAAGAGTCGAAAACAACTCGTCAGCGACCGCTAATAAATTGTGGTAGGCTTATCGAGATTGGCGATCCTGTGTAATGTGTGTGTTTGGGTAATCAGATGTGAGCCTTCCAACTTTTAATTCCCCGAGTAGCCGAGAGGGGAGGTGCGCGGGTGTGAGCGGGGGCGAGGGTCCGGCGCCGACGCCGATATCGCATATAAAAAGGTTGCGGATCGCTCGCTTCTCCATCCGGCGATTGGCTAGGCGGCGCCCGTTGCTCCCCGGGGCCCTATACGAGAAGCGAAATGGGCCCCAGAACACCCATAAGAGAGCGACCCCGCCCGCCACGGCCGAATAATTAGGGCTCTTTGTTTAGATAGCGGCAATTTTATTTGGGAGAGAGCGGGCGCTGGGGACGTCTTCGGCCATTCCGACCGCGCCTGATATTAATAAGAAACGTGTGTGCCGCTATAACAGCCTGTCGAATAGAAATGCTTCGGCGTTTTCAGTTTCAAAAGCAATAGTCAAATAATCCAGATTGATTGTTTTCACTACGTATAACATCACATCAAATCAACACAGTAACTATTTACGATTCAACAACTGAACGCCAATAGCCATAAAAACTCAAAAACTAACTCTGTAGTTAAATAATGACAGCACATAAATAAATCAAAATCGTTACGAAAAGGTTTACGAAAAGTTATGAAAGCGTGAATTACAAAGACCGCAAGTTCATAGTAAAGAAAAGGGGGACGTCGACTGCCACCAAGCAATATCGCATAAATAATGCAGCCGACAGAATTGGTATTTTGATTTGTTTTCTTGAAAACTTTTGTTTATCTTATCGTAAGCATACAAAGGCTGTGCTTTCTCTACTTCACAGAACTTCACGCTTCGTACTTATTGGAGTAGAAAAATTAACGATCAAATTGTTTTATATGTCACCGTTTCTTATATGTACTTACCTAACTAACAAAATAAATTATTGCGCACTGTACCAGAGTTCAAAATGTAAACAAGCAAGTTAAAAACGGGGTGAGAAACGTGTCAGCAAAAACTTCAGGATTTTCCTAAATGCAGGCGTCTTTGTGTGACAAAGTAAAAGTGTAAAGTGAAATTTGCCGATCATGCGGTTCATTCATCACTGGTTTGAACTTACCTCAGGCTTGAGCTGAAAGTAGGAACATGAGGAACACAGCATGTTGATAGTGCAATTTCTAATGCCCGCCTATATGAGCTTTAAATTTGTCACTAACAGTTATATTCGGGCAGCTGTCCTTGCCAACCATTCATATATTAATAAACAAGTGCAATTAAAAAAATATACTGACTTCCATTCTATTACTTTGGTTATTGGAGTGTTAACTCAAAAACTACTGGACCGAGTTTGATAAAATTTACACAGGGCCACACGGAAAGCACCAACAAATTTTGGAAATCGGTCCACCCAGTAGAAAGTTATGAGGTAACAAATACAGTCCAATTGAGTACCTCCTCCTTTTTGGAAGTCGGTAGATAATGTCAAGCACTTGGCCGCTGTCGGACCTCGGACTCGTGCACCGAGGATTCAGTGCCACCACCACCTCACAAAACGTTTACATACACATACGAGGCACGGACACACAATAATTCATCTCAACATAAAATTCTCGAGGGCAAATATTTCTTCTGATCACACAAATAATTGCCCCTGCCAGTGATCGAACCTGGGACCATGGACCAAAATATATACTAGCCTGGGACCCTGCGCTTCCAAGTCCATGCAAGGTCCTAACGGAGCCGTCAAGCACAGTGTCGAGAAAAGTCAAACGAGAGCCGGAAATTCACTTGGATGGTTTTATTATGAACCGTTGTTTTACTTTGAACTAATCATGCCAATACTAATATAATACTACTCTATTTAACAAACTTAGTTTGACGAATGTATTACCCTTTTTTACGTAACAGTAAAAACAAGAAAATTATAAACAAAGCAATATCTAATGAACGATCTTCATATTTTTCCCTATATGCCAAAATTCATGATTTTAGAACACCGGGAAGCATTTTACTGGAGAGTATCGAAACATCTGGGAAAGGGGGAATCTCCGAAGTATAGTAATTGTTATTTCTTACATATTATGTAAGAAGAAAGGCAAGATAAAATTTTAAATAAACTGTGAACTTCAAAACAAAGACCTTAGTCCCCTCGTAAACATTATCTATTCACTATAGCTTTAGCGAAAGTTTAAATCAGAGTATTTCTCGCAAGCTAATTAACCTCACGGAGGGTGTATAGTTGAGACTGCACGAGGAAGTTGCAACCCTGACATTTGACATACTTGAAATAGTGACAGACGTGAAGTAGGTACCTACAAACTACCAAATTAGTAATCAAGGAAAGGTATCCGAGTGTCTGCAATACGCAGTTGATTGTGTGATGTGTCTTGTTGGCTACAGTTTAATTATCTTATTCAGTCGCTTATGGTATGGTATGTATACATAACATAGTAGGTAATATTCTGATTTTATTATGGTATGTGTTTCAGTTTATAAAATAATCCTTGTAGTGCTATACGACTTAAAAATAAAAGCAATTATAAAATTAAAGGTTACGCAAAATGTAAATGTAAATTTACCCTTTTTATTTATATATTTATTTAATTTAACTTTTTTGCAACCCAAACAATTTTATTGTTCTAATTGCATTTGTTAGTAGGACATGCAATTGGTAGATAGTACCGATAACATAGATATTGGTGTCTGGTGCAGAACCTGATTTAGTAAGTAGTTTGTTTGTATGTTACACGAAAAATAAACTTAGTATAACAGCCGCAAGTTGCCACCTGATAATTCCTGTATATTCCTTGTTGTACAAAAAATAAAACAGACCAACAAAAATAAGTCGCCTTCTGTTATTTTCTCGGGGAGATCACGTAGGCGCGCACCTCATCTGCGGCGCTCCCAGTGCGGCGATAAAATTTAAAATTCAAGGCCGCGTTAACGAACCGGCCTCGCAAAGAAATAGATATTCAAATGTGAGAAGATCCCATATTAACATTTATGGCAAGTTTGCGGGGACGAGACAAAGCCAAGCCCCCGCGGAGCGGCCGCGACGACTCGACGACGGCTCCGCCGCGGCCCCGTGCGTCTCGCTACTCTCGCCAGCTCGCTACACATCTAATGTACCTTTACAATATGCATACCACTTGATACGACTACAAATGTTTCTTCATTTAACTTTCTTTTACCATTTTGATGCAACTAAACTGGACGTTACTATGTTTTTGGTCTAGAATGTAGACCGAGTACGTACTTGTTACTCGACGATTGACGATTTGCGAGTAAATAGTGAGCATAAATAGTCGCCTGTAATACGATTTTAATCATTTCACAATTTTCAAAAGTCCCAAGCATTCAATTTCGTAAAATTGAACATCATAATTATTTTAAAAGGAAGTTATTTATTATTTTACTGTTTAAAATAATCATTTTCTAAATTATTATAAAATGTTGTACTGTATCATTGTTTTGAAAATTATGGAATGTATACATCTTATTGCCGGCGACTGTATCTACTTTTTTATAATTCGATACGATAGGCTTACGTTTTCTTTGTTACAACATGTTTGTATAAATGTAACAACATTTATAGCATACGTAACATAACAATGTTTAAGTCATATCATATCATCATTTCATTTAATTTACATAACATTAATCTTATTACGGTTCCGTTGGTGTTAGAACGACGTCTGGTCGCTTTGTATATAGGTGGTTTGATAAGTTCCACACTACAGCTAGACAATTACGTATCTTATCTACTAAGCCCGCGAGTGGTAGATTATGACCCATATCATACTCCTGAGTGAAAACCCCATTCCTCCAGTATTACAAGTTCCTCTTTTCCCGGTTCATAAATCATACTTGGAGATATACATAAAAGTGATAATACGCCGTGCGACAATATCTATACAACGATAAAACTTCTAAAATTGTTTCCGAGCACAAAAATAAGAACCAGTCCATTTTCATTTCAGGTTTCATCGTACATTAGTTTCCCCGATTTAGTCCGAGAGGGCTCGTGTACCGATCCGATGACGATCGGAAAGTTTGGCTGCGAACACTTTAATCCCCCACCACCCTGTCTGACCCTCAATTATTGAAAATGCATTCCTGTCCGCACCCTGCGACTACTGCACCGAGTCACATCGCAAATGCACATTTTAAACTCGACCTGATTGCAGAGTCGTGTTACCATCCGCGGCTAAAAGTCTCGCTGTCGCTTTATTTTAACCGACAATAGCTTTAATAGCTGCCGGTTATAACTCCTCGGTACCCGGCCCGGGTCAATCGGGTGGAATAATTATTATCAGTTTCAACGGGATTAAATATTCATTGTGAAGCGAAGGTAGGGAAAGAGGTATGGGTGCAAATAGAAACATTTTGTAGAGACTGCTGTCTGTTTGAATTTAGATAGTCAAATAATAATAAAGTCTGTGTTCTGTAGAAAATTATTTTATTTTATATTATATATTTAAGGCAAAATGTCGTATTGTTTTTCTTCAACAAATATATTATTCTTTCTTTATTTCTAGTATATTCATCAAATCAGCCTTTCAAGTAGTCTCTTTTTCCAAGTATGTTTTGGAAATCATTCAATGTTTTTGTACCTAATACCAAAGCGTATTGACAAAGATTCGAATAATAAACTTAATCAGATTAGTATCCGGTATTCAAAACGAACAATATAAATCTCAAGCCCCGAACATTCACGAATATTTTTGGCCTCTAGTTCGGCCTAGGTAACACTGTAATAATTAGTCTGCGTTCTAATTAAGAGATGGCTCCTCACGTGCAGCGATATTTAAAGCGATATAAAGCTCGCCCCACAAGCTTTCTAAGTGAGAAACGATGTAAACAATTTCACTCGTCCGTTTTAATTGTAAGTTCGGATTTTCTGCCGCCCGCAATGCAATTTCAGCATTTGTATATTCAGTACACACATCTATAGACACAGTCAATTCAGATGATGAAATGCTTTTTGCATTCATAAACATAACTCGAAATATGATTTTACTAAGGTTCTAGTACCGTTAAGTTTTTAGAATATATTCTTATTTCAAAAACGATGCTCGAAATTTCAAAAGTTTTAAATTCAATTGGTATTTTCGTTATAAGGTTAGAGTTTATGTGAGTATTCCACGAGTGTCTCCCAAAGCGCACAGTACGGTGTTCGGTTCCACAAACTGCGTGCCCGCGCCGTGCCGTCGTCGGTTTAGTGTCGCCAAGAGGGAAACTACGATTCCTCCGAGCTGAATATCTGCTCCTCAACTTTATGTTCATTTTATCTTTCCGGTTGTATTGCGAAGCGGGACTTGGCCAAGGACCCTCCAGGGCTCCGTTAACGCCGCGGCTGGCCCTACCACCTCCGACTTACAACACTTTTTTATATTCTCCACTATTCAAATATTAACACGAGTGCTCTTTTTCGTCGTTGTCATTTTAACTTTCATATTTAGTATCTACATATTATATTTAAGCGTAATTTAAGTTAAATTTTTTGCCTAAAGTGGAGTAAAAACATACACTTACCCGATTCAAAGCTGTCCATGCTCTCTGATTTGACATCTGCAATATCTGAAACAAATAGGAGTTATTAGATGGAATAAAATTGAATTTAGCTGCTAATGTTCATAGTTACCCAAAATTCTTAGATATTAATAAATGTGAATATTTGAGCTTGAATGAAACCCGGCCAAGAGGACGTTTAAAATTGTTTTATGTAATATAGTATGTATAATAAGTTGTATGTATTTATATTAAGGTCGAGACCGACTCGCAACTGGACACTTTTTGCAAAATCAGTGTATGTTTATCAAAATAAAAAATTGTTTTTGGAAAAAAAACTTTTAAAACAATTTTATAGATATAAGTTTTAAACTAACTTAGATTACGTTATTTTAGACTTATGACGAGATTACGTGACGATATGATAACGTATGCATAAGGTTCCGCAATAGACGAAGCTCTGTATCGCTGGGATGTACATACCCACGATTTGATTTTATATAATGCTTTGAATTCACAAATAAAAGCGATATAAAGTTATACATAATTATTGCAATATATTCATTATACATTTCAACTGGTTATACCTATTACGGTTCCAAATAGATACAGCCCTTGGCAGGGCAGATAGACAGACTGACGGACATCGTAGGTTTATAATATAGTCACGTACGTAATTCTAAAAAGTAAAATACTTAAGTATATTAGGATAACGTTAACGTTTGCTCCAGACTTTAACCTATATAAAAAAATACCAAAAAATGGAACAGACTTCAACACTAAAATGTATGAAATAACTTGTTGAAGTCGGTACCATGCGCACACTAGCTACTTTTGAACTATCATTGTACTGGTTCCATTTTTTAGTAATACATTTTTTCATCCTTTAATTTACTTTACTCTACTCTAATTTACTCTAGTAAGCTAAACCGGCGATAGATAGATTATTGGGACCGGCCGTTAGTGACCCTTGCTTACTACGGGATCGATTGTCATTCACCATCAAAATAGGCGAAACACTTTTCAGTTATTGAAGTGTAACTGAAAAACTGCTGGACCGAATTTTATGAAATTGAGATGGGACCGCCTCAGAAATATACCTACTCTGCCAAACAAAAAGATTTTGAGAATCGGTATCACTTATGGGGGAGAAATCGGTTAACATACACAAAAAACATGCATACAGTCGAACATATAACCTCCTCCTTTTTCGAAGTCGGTTACAAATAATACTAATACCATTGTAATTTATACGCAACAATTTTTGAAATCCATATTCTATATCGATAATACTATTTATAAAATACCTAAACAACGTCAAAAGTATTGCAAAGTTTGGGAACCCTTTTCTTCCAGTCGGACCAAATCAAGTTGGCTGTCTGCGGAGCCCTACGGCCGGAGGCGAGGCCCTAGTCCCTCCCCAGCTGCGGTCAGACGCTCTAATCCACTTGCCGACCATGCGAACCCGCGCCCCCACACTTTTGCGCCCGTTTTAAATTCGAATAGGTGATCCAGTTTAAACTTTTAGTCTAATTTGGTAGTTTCGAACTCCTTTCAAATATTTAGGCGGAGTAAAACACTTTCTGTGTAGGGTGTAAGTTACGTAATTTTGTAGGTAGGCATATCATTGTTTTCAACTGAATATAGTTATTTCACGTACTTCACTTAGCTTGCATAGATTTAAAAAAGTATTATACTTGTATTGTTATAATAAGTCAGCTTTATTTATTTTATTCGTGTCGTGACGAGATATACGCATCATAGTACATCTAGGTACATACAAGTACCTAGGTATATCTCCTCTCCGTTACCTTTGGGGGACCGGTGGTATGGTAACGAACTTTGCTGACAGAACTTCATTCTGTCAAGTGCTTTTACATAATCAAAGGTCAAATGTCAATATCACAGTATACTTTCAATATATACCTTCATTATATATTCATACTAGCTGACCCGCCAGCGGCTTCGCTCGCGTGGCCTCGCGGGATACGGTAATTACAGATTTTAATATCAATATCCCACTAATACAATAAGTATCCCACGGGAACTCTTTAATTTACCGGGATCAAAACTATCCTATATGTTGATCAGGGATATAAGCTACCACCATACGAAATTTCATTTAAATCCGTCCAGTCGTTTCGGAGATTAGCCCGTACAAACAGACAGATAACAAACATAGAAACAAACAATTTGAACTTATTTTTCTCTCCTTACATCCCTGACTCGGTTTTTAGCATATTTTTCATTGTACAGAAATTTGACCTCTACCGTTTATAATATGTAGTAGTTTTTACATCCCTCGTTTTACCCCCTTAAGTCATCCTTGCAAAAATATTTAAATCATCACTATTTTAAATTACCTATCCAGTTATCAATTTTCATCACTGTAGCTCCAAAAACAAAGAACTTTTGAAAAAAATATATCCCCCGTTTCACCCCCTTAAGTCATCCCTGTCAATAAATATTGAAATCATCACTTTTAATTGTCCAAATGCTAATTTTCACCACTGTATGTTCGAAAACGAAACACTTTCCATACAAACTTTCACCCCCTCCATTTCACCCACTTAACTCGTCCGAATCAGCAAGACCCATTAGAGGCAAGTTTCATTCATAAATCTATTGTTATTTTTTGTCCACCACTATCCAAAAAATATAAGTTCAACATTTTTTATTTTGAATGACCTATTCAAATACAAATTTTCACAACTATTATTTCAAAAACAAAGTAGTTCCATACAAACGTTTTCACCCCTTTTGACCCTTTTGATTTTTTGTAGAATTTCGAAAAACCCATTCTTAGTACACCTCTACGCATCAAGGACAATATACCCTCCAAATTTCAAGTCTTTACGATCACTGGTTTATGCTGTGCGTTGTCTGTCAGTCAGTCAGTCAGTCAGAACATCTTCTTTTATATATATATATATAGATAACAAACTACCAACCCCAAAAAAACCGGTAGGGGTTGAATTTCATAAAATCCCGTCTTAGTGAGCACCTGCGTCCTAAAAAGAACCCCCATTCAAAATATTAAACTTTTAGCACTCGCAGTAAAGAAGTTTCATACAAACTATTAACCCAAAAAAAAACCCTAAGGGGATGAATTTCATAAAATCCCGTCTTAGTGAGCACCTACGTCCTAAAAAGAACCCGCATGCAAAATTTTAAACTCCTAGCACTTGTAGTTTCTGAGATTTCGTGATGAGTGAGTGAGTGACCTTTCGCTTTTATATATATATATATATATATATATATATATATATATATATATATATATATATATATATATATATATAGATAGATTAGTTATACCTTCAAATGATGAATTATAAAAAAAACTTTGATGAATTATAAAAAATCGCATTGGTAGTGAGTGACAAAATTTATTCAGGCTATATAGAGGCCACAAACAATTTGCGGAATGTATTCTTATCGTAAGCGTCAACGCGTCACGCTTCGACGTACAAACTATGAGTTATCTTTGTACAGTTGCTCTAGACAAATCACAGTATTGTGTCACGTGAACGACACGTTACGTTACACTTACGCAGTTATTCGTGCTAGGCCCACAGAGCACAAACCATTACAAAATGTATTCGCATCGTCAACGTAACAAATGTAAAACGCGATGCTATCCGTCGTGCCTCGGCTTTACTACGAGTAGCTATCTATGTACTGAATTCAACTGTTTTTTGCTAACGATACGATTGCATTAGTTACGCAAATTACCTATTTAAGCTAGGCGCAGATTCATACGTGAGCTACTTCATGGCACACCTGTTAGCATAATATTGAAAAAACAAACTCATAAGTATTTTTATTTGGAGTTCAAAAATATTTAACGTTGTAGTTTCAATAGTATCTTAGTTATTTACAGGATGTTATGTGGTTATGATTTATTCAATTACTAGCTGCTCTCCCCGGTTTCACCCGTGCGGTGATGGATGATAATGATGATGATGAATCTCATATAGCCTATGTTACTCAGAACGAATGTAGCTTTCCAATGGTGAAAGAGTTTTTGAAATCGGTCCAGTACTTTTTGAGCCATTTCGTTACAAATAAACTTACATACAAATCTTTCCTCTTTATAATCTTAGTATAGATAATACGAGTTGTAGATGTTAAGTAGTAGTGTCGCACGTCCAGTAATTGTACTGTTTCATAGTTAACGAAGCGAGCAGAACTGAGAAGTTTCTGAAAATAATCTAGTCAAAGAATTAAGCTTGATGATAAACTACGAATTCAAGAAAAACATCCATATATACGCTCAAAGCTGACAAACATGAAGCCTTCGCACCCGTATGAGCATAATGGGCAGTAGGAGGCTATCCCTGGAGAGTTCGTGTATCCCAAGGGACTTCATTATCCGACGAGGCAACGTATGCATTGTGAACACGAATAACGTATCTAGTTAGAATTGCAAAGTGTACAAGACGAGTATCGAAAAGTCTACGTGAAAACCATATGAACATACGAACATATCATAAATGTCATAATCATGTGAGTTTGCAAACCAGACATTATGCTACTATTTCGTAGTTGCAAAGCCTATAGGTTCCTAAATCTTAGGGAAAAAAGCATAATAGGAAAAAAGAGAATACATCAATTAAGTTCCAAAAATATATGCGAAGATGTTCCTAAAGATATAATGATTACAATAATATGATACAAATTTCTCCACCAGCATTTTACAGTATTATTTCATGTTTATAATTTTTGTAGTGGTATAGGACTTTTGCTGAATCCGCCTCGGGAAGACCTCACCTTTGCCAGTAATTCAACCGTGAAGCAGTAGTGTGTAAACATTACTGTATTTTGTTTAAAGGTTTCCAGCGAAATTACAGGGTAAATATCGTATAACTCAGGGTGACGAGCCTGTGCTTGTAATCAATAAAAACGCAGTACATTATTACCATGCAAGGTTTTGAACATTTGAAGAAAAAAAATCTGTCATTCAGAATTTTTTAACTGCTGTTTTGAATTTCTGAACTCTTATGGGCAAGCGTGAGGCTTAACATCAGGAGAGCTACATACTCGCCTTATCACCGATTGACATAAAAAAAGTTCTGCAAGTACACACGGTCTCCATGTAGTACAACTAGACTCTTCGTTCACCTTTTGATCTCCAAAGTCTATTTCATGGCTAAGAATTAGGTATCTTTTACGTTTTTCTATTTTTATTATTGCTCTGTTAACACATAAATTATCTCTTATTAAAGTTATCGCTCCTTAGGGACAATGTAAGACAAGTAAAATATTAGTAAATTATAAATACTTTACTAGTAATCAGACGGGCACGTTGTTTGCCTGATGGTAAGGTCACGTCTATCCTTAAACGTTGCAGTGTCTAGTAATGAATTACCTAGTAAGAAATCGATTGTATGGTGCCACCCTAACACCTGAGTTCAATCCTAAAGTTTAGCGTGGCACTATACACTGTCACTCAGTGTACTACATTAGAAATTAAAGAGATTAGTATTCTTATTGGTTAAGCCAATGATGATGAATGCACCGCTAGATATAACCCGCATATGGCTGAACCTTTTAGAACTGCAAAGTGTAGACTTATGTGACACTGCGCTGCTCTCATTACCTTGAGATATTAGTGAAACGAGGGAATGATTGTAATATTGATTACAGATTTATTCGCAGATATTTCACAATGTCCTTTATTCCCTCATTATATCCAAAAAGTCAATGATACTGACCAGAGTATAAAACTAAGACTCTCGTGAGATCATAGACTACTCGGTGCTACCGTTTCCCATTTAAAAAAAAAATCCTTTCTAATTCATAAGTTAAACATAAATGACTATTAAAATAATTAGCTCAAGTATGTAGCTTATTTCAAAAATAATACAATTATAAATGAAATGATTATGAAGATATTAACGGAATCATGTAAGTATATCATACTATTGTGAGTTATTGACGGCTGTAGCTGAAGGTTGTAACATTAGTCCTTGAGTTTTGCCCACTAATTTCAATTTCTATAAGAGCCTTTACCTTACATAGTGATGACGGCTCACTATTGTTTCGTGAAATACTATCTGGCCTTGTGGTGGTACCAACCAGTTGGCATAGTCTCTTGTAAAGCGCGTCGTACCACATAATTAGTCAGATCATTCGAAATAAAAACCAGTCTAGTGCGAGTTGGCCTCGCGCACCGAAGGTTCTGTTTGTACTTAGGTAGTATCTAAGTACGCAAGTTAAATATTTAGCCCATACCGCAGATTTTTTCTTATATATACGTTTTTACAACTACTTTGACATACCCTCTAGTTTAATTCAATCACTCTTCTTCGTGTAGGTGGCGTTTTTACTGTAAACATTAGGATCTTGATAATTATGATGCCTTTATATAACATAAAGTTAAGTTATATAAAGGCTTTTATATGAAAGTTTAAAGTTAATTCACTTATTAAAGTGAAGTAGTTTGATCTTACTATTCAGATCTACCTGAGTTTTTATACTTTCACGAATCAAATTCACGATTTAAGCGTCCAGTCCAGTCCAGTTCAGTATTCCAGTCTATTCCTGACCACGGCGATGCAACTCGATCGAAACGTTGAGGTTAAGAATAATAATAATAATAAAACCGCAGGGGCGGCTTTATGGCGAGCCGTCGGTGAGTGGCGACACCGTGGACCCTGATTCTCCCTGGGGCTAAATGAGACCCCTGACCCCCGGCTTGCCTTAATTGGCCGTCTGGGGGTGGAGACGCAAGAGCAAGTACCAAAAAGCTCCAAGGGTGGGTGGTGTTAAAGGGCGTAACGCCGGTAGTAGCGCTTTAGTGAAACCGCAGCACACCTCTCGACACCCTTTAGCCATCCACACCGACGTTGCCCCTTTTTTCACCATTGATGTGGCCTTTATGGGGGGGGGGCGTTTAGTGGGTGGCAAGACACCACCTGCCTAAATATTTCAAAATGAGACTGAAATTGGCAGGTACCGTAGTCTCTTCAATAGCCCACTATCTCCCTTGTCACTAATTAGTTTATATCAATAACCTTACCATTTTGCCCATTTTTATAATGGATACTACATTATATTTGCTATACCAAACAGGCCTCTAAGTGTTGGATACAGCCCCACTTATGCCTCTGTAAAGGACCGGATTCAATCCGTGATATACTCGTAATTAAAATAAAGAGAATAATAATAATAAAATTTATTATGACTCTGAAATTGGCAGGTGCCGTAGTCTCTTCCATATCCCACTTTTCTTATCACTAAATAAGTAAATAAAGTAAATACCCTTCATCCAACATTCTTTCTGTTTTTGATACTCCTTTGTATTTTTATATCAAACAGGCCTCTAAGTGTTGGCTACAGCCCCACTTATGCCTTTGTAAAGGACCGGATGAAATCCGTGATATTTGGTGAATAAAATGAATAATAATACCGCAGGGGCTTTGTGGCTTTGTGGCGAGCCGTCGGTGAGTGGCGACACCGTGGACCCTGATTCTCCATGGGGATAAATGAGACCCCTGACCCCCAGCTTGCCTTAATTGGCCGTCTGGGGGTGGAGACGCAAGAGCCAGTAATAAAAATTTCCAAGGGTGGAAGTGTTAAAGGGCATAACGCCGGCAGTAGCGCTCTGGTGAAACCGCAGCACACCTCTCGACACCCTTTAGCCATCCACACCAACGTTGCCCCTTCTGTCATCATTCATGGGGACCTTTATGGGGGGCCCGTTGCAAGTGGCAAGTCACCACCTGCCCAATTTCTTTTTAATGAGACTGAAATTGGCAGGTGCCGTAGTCTCTTCCATAGCCCACTATCTTCTTATCACTAATAAAATCATATCAATTGCCTTGCCATTTTACCCATTTTTATAATAGATATACCATGTCACCATCCATTCAAAAGTTTCTGTTTATATACTACTTTGTATTTTTATACCAAACAGGCCTCTAAGTGTTGGCTACAGCCCCACTTATGCCTCTGTAAAGGACCGGTTTAAATCCGTGATATAATTGAAATAATAATAATAATATAAGCCTTTATTCAGACAATAAACGAAAATTACAGTAAATTACTTATTAAAAGTTAAACCGCCACTGTGTTTACGTCTGTTTGCCTTTTGGCAAAGGCTTCTTCCAACTGCTTCCATATCTTTCTATTCTAAGCTTTTCTGGTCCACGTCTTCCCATCCCACCTACATCTATTATTTCATCTACCCATTATATGGTCTTCCTCTTTTTCTTTTCATGTGTCCCGTGTGCCAGTTCATTATAATTTAGACCATTTTTCTGTAACTCTAATTGCATGCCCAGTCCACTTCCATTTTAGTTTTTTGATGGTTAACGTTGAGGTTAGTCAATGACTTTCTATACACAAGGACATCTCAGCCATACGCTGCTTACGGAACGGCAAAAGTGTGTTTAAAGGCGATGTAAGCACACTTTTCACCTTAGTCGTGTGTTTATCGCAAAGCCGTCAAGACGCCGAAGTGTGTCATAAAAAAGTGCCGAAATAATACCCTAACAACGAAAAAAAGATGGTGTGACCTACCACTGGTAAGTTTATGATATTTATCAAAGATAACACGCGAAAAAGTGTAAAGAATGTGGTAAAACCATTATTTTTCTCAAATAATATCAAAAATTATTAAAAAGTATTGCCACTCCTTTCTCTCCCACGCATCAGAAAGAGACAAGTGATAGGACGTCACAAGCACACAGACAGAAATGATAACAATGGAGTCACTCTTTTTTTTAAAGTATACACGTTAAATGTTATCGAAACTCATGAAAGAACATTAGCAGTTTCATTAGTAGTATTACTAGCTAGGATAGTCCGGTTTACACGGTTTTAGTTTCAGGTGTGACTATAATGATACTCGTCCTAAATTTACATCATCATATAAACCAAACTATCTTACTAGACCGCGCTTGTACTACCCTAATACTCCCCTCGTGTACCGGGCATAACAAGTAGTACGTAAATATCACGCACGAATTATATAATGACATTACTTTTTCAGCGTTCCTGTATACGAAATTATAAGGTGGTATGAGAAAGATCCGATGAATTTTACAAACCAAATAATTCAAGCGGCATATATGGCTCAGGTCATTTCCATCTTATGTATTTTGTAGAAGTGGCTAATATTACACAAGTCGTACCAATCAAGTTTGCCGATCACATGCCTGCAGTCGTTACTGCGACAGCGGCAAACTAATTCTTATATATTATATTCTTATTCTTAATACATATCTTAGCAAATTCATCCCTGAAAGAAATCGTTCAAGACTTAGAAAACAGACGGCTGATCGATGATTATCTTAGTAATGATAAGGAAAGAGTTACTGAAATAAATAGTAATGAAAATAGTATCGGCTAATCTGCGAAAACCTTTTTCCACATATCCGCCAGCACTTCAAAAATTCACTCTTACTGTGAATTATACCTACTCAACTGCAGCAAAATCAATATTTGCGAAAACAAATTAACAAGAGCCTTCCACATCCTAGTACGAGTTGTTTAGGTGGTTCAAGAACTTGAATGCAGAACCAGGTTTCGCCGATGAGGCTTTTAACAGATTAACTGATAAATCTAAAGTTTCAACGGAACCACTGATATGTTCGCTCATTGCTGAAATGTCTATACATAGACAGCATAGGATATGGATCGGCGCAAAATACGAAGGCCTTGTTGATATGGGTATTCGTATGAATGACTCAGACCAAAAGGCTAGTCAGACCTTTGTACTTCTTGTAGTTTCGCTAAATCGGAGCTGGACTTTGCCCATTGTCTATTTATTTTTAAAGCTTAAGTGGAGCTATGAAAGTAAACATAACTAACATCGCTTTACAAACATGCCATATAGCTGGTATCAAAATTGTATCGTTGACTTTCGACGGATGCAAATCCAACATCAATTGCATGATAGCGCCCTTGACAACAACGAACATATGAGTACAACGTTTCAGTACCCAAACAATGACTATAGAGTTGCTGTTTTCTTAGATTCGTGCCACATTATGAAATTAATACGAAACCTACTGAAGTCTAAGAAGGAATTCTTTGATGAATATGATAAAATGGAGTCTCATACTTTTTTTTATGGTCATAATTTATCAAAATCTCATTCACAAACACTCGCTCATTACGAAATCTGATAAGTAACATTCATACACTTAGAAACGTTAGTTTGTTTTTCAAAGTCATATCATATACCTGCCTCTAAAATAAAATCCGTCGCTACTCCACTGTAATTTACAAAGCCTGAGAAGCATTTATAAAAAACCGCTGTAATCATTTATAAAGCGAACAAAACAGTGATTTTCAGAATCAAAACAGTAATAATAAATATGTTGATAGATATAGATATAACAGTCGTCCAGGTGTGTCGTCACTAGCTCACAGATATTAAATACATCCCAACAGAGCGTGGAGGCGCGCGGCGGAGGCGCTAAGGCTGCCGTAGATTTCCCCCGAGGGCACGTTAATTTTCTGCCGCCTTGAGCATAGTGCCCTCCCGGGATGCGCTACCTTTCAGACCGAAGGTGTTATTCCAGCAGCGGACTGATGCCGATATGCCTCTCTGGAGGGATTTTTTTCACCGGATAAAATAACAACACGTACTGTAACTAACGGCTACTCGACGTAAAGAATCTTCAGCAACGACTAGAAACGGGATCTGTTCTATTTTGAAATATTTTGTATGGATTTGCAGTTTGTTTTATTCTTTCTTGTTTATACTGTAAACTACAAAAGTTTTTTTAAGCCACGCAATTAACTGACGAGACACGCAAGCCGTGCGCCTGATGGTAAGTAATACCCTTGTCTATGATAGTTGTAGTACCACCCGGAGCTTTGAACTTTAATGTTGCTAAATAAAGCTTGCGCACTATTACTTCGCGGTAGAATATATGGCACTGCGGTGTAACCCAGCAAGACGGCCTCTTGCACAAGAGGCCCTGTTACGTTGGGTTTCTTCAACTCTTACGACTCAACCGTAAGAGTTCGATCCTAACGGTGAATGGAAAACTCTTAACTCCTCTCACGAATAACAGATAACATAAATGGTATTCGCTTCAACACAAATTATCAATTATGATGCGTAGCGTAGACCATGCGGGCGTAGACGTGTGTGCATTTAATATCCTACTAACTACAGCACTAGCACAATAAAAATTATTTGTTGGATGTTCCACTAACAACTAATTTATCGGTGAAACTTTTTACATTGTGATGTAAGCACGTGTAAAACTGCTAGCTCCATCGTAAACTAATTTGTTCTCCGCATATCATAAAAGTTGAGTTCACGGGCAATGTTATCAATGTGGGCGGGCGCATGGAGACCGACATTATGCGCTATATTTTGATATCAATCCCGTTCATAACAACAAGAGCCTTTTGATCTTGACAAAACATTTTATTGGACAAACTTGATAGTAGCGGATCTTATGAAATAATGGCACATCTCAGATGATACTATAACATAATTATAGTCTATAAGTATAGTTATTGAGGTGTTTATTGACATAAGTTGTCTCCTGTCCCTTTCAAGTCATATGAAAAAGACAAAGAGCAAAAACAAGATTTGTTGAAATGAAGCTAGTTAGAAGTGAGTATAACCCAACAATGATATAATGCACTTAGAATGGAATACATATGGGAAAAGAGTTTATAATTTATTTTCTGTACCTGTACGCAATCTGGAATAGGTAAAGTCTTTGTGAGGATCTCAAATATCAGTTAGGCGCGGCAGTTGGCGGGAAAAAGCCCAACAATAGCTATCATTGATTTATTGAATTTTCCCATTTGTGTTTCTGCGGGTTTTGTCGGGTAATCATGGTGGATTAATCGTACTCGTAAGTACGTGGTTATGTGCTCCGGTGCAGCAGGCCTAGACAAAATTCAAACAAGCGTGTTTATTATTATATATTTATTTATTGTTTATTTATTATATCGCACACGATACAGACAAAAAATTGTCTACGAACTTAGCGCGACCTCACGTGACTTTTCCACAGGTAATGTCAACGCCATACATTTCGGAGTTGTCGTTTGGCGTTAACGATAACAGAAACATCTTTTGTCTAGGCCTGCAGGAGAGTATACGCAAAGTGTACAAAACCGTAAAACGTTGTTTTTTTTTTATTTTCCTCAGAATCAGATTAATGTTTATTGTTCAACCGTGTACACTTAGTTTTCAAATTCAAATAGTAACCGTTTAACCGTTCCGGGCGTACAATAATAACTAATAAAATCTACATATAAATAACTGAAACGATGACGGATTTTTAGGCAATGGATTGAACGATAAAGTAGGAAACACTCAAATTAGTTGTACTTAGTTTAGTATAATATTGTACTTTAGTACAATAAATAATTACAAGTTAAATACCAATTTATTATTAATAATTTAAATTTTACTTAAAATTATGAAAAACCTTAGAAATAAGCCTCATCAATTGCCTTGGAAAGTTAATTCATCCATTCATCCTTCGTTTCGTTCTCCATCCTTTGTTTTCCATCATCATTCATGCATTCATCGTGACTTCACGACGCTATTTCATGTGATTTTGGCTAGACTAAATTTGAAAAAAAAAAACACTGGATGATACTTTTAGGATCAACATAATTAACTTAAAAAATTAAAAAATCTACCAACCTCTGAGTTCTTTTCCTTTTTTAAATCTTTAAATGAAAAAACTAAGGCGCGTTTTTGACAAAACTCCTCATAGAGTATATGCTTATTATATGAGTATATGAGATGATGATGATGATGATGTATCTGATTAGTATCAATGGTAGTTAGTATAGTACCTACGCATACAGTACCACACGGACAGTAGGTAAAAACTACAACGTATACAGTAGGTAGGTACCTACAGCACACAGCACAGCCATAGACAACTCTACAATAGGTACTGTTGAGTTGTCTATGGCTGTGCTTGTGATTAACACCGCCTCAGGGGGTTACGAACTGATTGCCGCCACGCTCCTGGGAGCCTACTACATATTTTAGCCGAGCTGCGAAAATATTTTGTGCACTAGAATTTGTAATTAGATTGGTTTCGGAAATAGGTTGTTCTAGATTTGTGACTTTTGTATTTGCTTCTAACTTACTTCGTACTCGTATCTAGTAGGTAATTTAAATAACAAACAATTTTACGAAGTGTGTATTGAGCCTGGTTCAAAAGGAGTGATCCGTGGCCGCCCGTCGAACTGAATGGGTACCACACCACCGCAGCGTTAGATATTCTTCCTTTAAGAACTGATACTGTGTTTATATTTTCTTCGTATGTGTTTGCATTTTTTACTAAGGCCAATTGTAGTTACAACCTATCTTAGGTCCTGGACTCAGTTCTGCTGCATATGCAGTACGTAAAATAAGAGAACTAACGGACATTTCTATTTTTACAGATTTATTTAAGAAATCAATACTTAGACTTTTTATATGTATTTGCAAATATAATGTATGTTCGTAAAAAATTACATCATTATAAGTTTAATAATGATCACCACCCTTTTAATACTAGGAATAGGAGATAGATGTACCTAGTTTTAGACTTGCGAAGACTAAATCAGTCGTCCCTAGGAAATTGTGTGCGTCTTTACAATAAAATCCCAAAACACATAACTGAGCTCACAGAGGAAAAATTCTGGATAACTGAAAAAAAACATTTTAATATAAGAAAAGCATATTTCAAAGTCCGACATAATATAGAAGACAATGATGCTTGGAACATTCCACTTCTGGCAAGTTGTCATCTGCCACCCATAAAATGTAATAATAGTAGGTAGTACATAAGTAGAGACTTTGTAAAAATGTATATGAAAAGAACGGCCCCGAGTTTCTTGCCGCTTCTTCTCGGTACGCTCTATATATTTTGGAATGCGGCGGTAGAGTCTTTAAAGTACATTATAATAAATATTAAAAATAATGATTTTGAATTTGTCATTGAATAGGACATGTTAGGTACTTTTCACATCATCATTTTTCACAACGTTAGAAATTTTAAGACGCGGTCCAACCCCAATTTCAAAATAATTTACGATGCTTTACGTAAGGTTGGAAATCGCTTGTTAGATTCGACGATGTAATGCGAAAATGCATTAATTTTGTACGTTTACTTTATATTTTTCGATATATACTAACACAATTGAAAAAACTGCTGGTTATTACTTTAGTATTCTACGTTGGCTAAGTATTACCTAAAAAATAATATAGTGTTATCGCTGAAAATTCTGAGCGTTTGGACGTGTAAGTTTATTTATATCGACATATTTAGGTTTTTTTTCTGCAAAGAGCGAGTAATATTTATAAGTTTTGTTCGGTTATTACTCTTTGCCTGTTTTTTTTCTAGCCTAAGTATTTTTTTCATAGATTATTAACGATCTGTTTCGTTACACTCTGTTTAAAGATTCTGCTTTTTCTCGTATTATCAGGATACGAGCGCGACTTAACAGTCGATTTCCTCTGTGACGTACCACTAGGCACCCACTATGAGTTTATACTTTACCATAACGCTTTACCATAGAACGTGACCACAAGACATGTGACTGTGACTTGACTCTGGCTTGCATAGAATTCTTACTTCATTCAACTACGAGTAAGTATAACGCAAAACAATATAATTTACAGGAACCTGGTGGGGTTTCACTACAAATAAATTCATTACAATTACATGGGGTTTCAGTACAATCACACTGCGAGACGGGACTTAATACGACGAACACCGCACTCAAGGTCCTGAAGAAGACTCCTGACGAAGCCGAAAGAATTGTCGATCGTGATATCGACAATGCGTAACAGCCCGTAAGTAGTATTCTATCTATCCAAAGTCTTCCTCACTACGGACAGAAATTTGACATAACGTTCATACAAATAGTGTCAGATATTTATATTTACTAGTAGCTAGAGTAAAGCGACAATAGATAGGATTAAAATACCGGCCACAGAGAGCGCTGATTACAAAACCTGCCGTTCGATTCTCTAATGATTCGTCGACGAAAGCACACCGATGTCAAATACTTTATAAGATATCGCCCTTGTACATAAGGTTGTTTTTCTAACGTTTTTTAGCATCTCGTCATTTGTTTCACGGATGTTGTCAAAGATGCAACGATGTTTGCTCTTAGAGAATCGCATAGAGAAAATTGTATATACTCGTACTTACGGAAACACGGCTGGTGTCGCAAGCAGCGGTCGTATTCGGCGATTCAACGTATTCTGTTAATTTCTGCTTCAATAAAGTTCATTATCCACTGCGGTATTAAAACTTAGCGTTTGAATATTCGTAAATACACAGCAAGCATTGTAAATTGTTTGCATGCAATATCCCGACTGGCGTTCAGTCACCTAACAAAAATGTTGCAAACCGCCGCAAGCAATGTGTTTTGATTTTGGGCATAATGCTGCGACACCGGCCGTGAGTCTCACGTTAATTCCGTTTTATTATTTCAAATTACCAATTAAAATCATCCTAACCACACTATCTCATAATTTGTAACCAGCTTGTGAATTACCTACCTGTATTTCTAATACAGAGTAAAGTATCTAGCCTGTATTTCCTCTCCGTTATAGTTAAATATTAAATACATAAGAGTCTGTGCCCAAACCTTTTTTAAACTTAGCCTTTAGCCTTGTACCTTATAGGTATTATTTTATACAATAGTGTGATGGGGGCAAGTCTTGTGTCTGAAGGTATTCGTCACACCTTCCCATGACAGCTATAGTGATACCCAGAGCTTAAAGATTAAGTTTTAAGAGTATTGTAGTAGGTACTTACATATTATTGTAACCTCGATATATTAATTTTTGTATTTATTCACAAATTTGTTTTAAAGTGGTCTTTGAACATGCCAAAAACCTACAAACTTTTATACTGTAGTGCATGTACACGAGTGCTTCTAAAGAATAATTTGGCACTGCCTTCAGTGGTATCTTTTAGCACAATCCATCGCACAAGTGGCCAATGTTATAGATATATGTGAATAGTCAAACAAATAAATACAGAGTTCACTAGTTTACAAAAAGTAGTGAAAAAGAAAACGTAGAACTTAAGCAACAATAAATATAAGTAAAACATTTTATCCAGTTAACAATAATACTGCTATAAAGAGCGGTGGGTACGTTCTATACGTGTAAGATAGCTTGTGTGTGTGCGCGCGGGGCATTCCCTTGGGACGGAAGAAAGTGTGGCCGGAGCGCCACCTGGGACCGCGAGGAGGACCCGGCTGGTGTTGCCAGCTAAAACTGTTTCTGAAATTCTCCCAGCTATTTCTCTAAACAATCTATAGACTTTGGTATCTACTAGGGGTACGACTATTAACTATAAATTATATGGCATAATTTTATACTTGAATATGTTAATAGATAGTTTATACAATACCCATAACTGATTTCAAACTTGTATTCCAAAGACATTAAAAATTAACTTACCATATCTCAGCTCATTGTTTTGACCAGAATGGTCACTACACCGAGAGTGGATATTCTGTAATTTTAGAACAATCTTTACTGACTGAATTGTACTAATTTTAATGAACCGAAATTCCCTGCGAAATAATTTAGCGGGTGAGGGAAACTGTCAAGTGTTAAGCGAACCCAAGGAAATAAAGTATAAAACTAAGTCTAAGTCTACCAGGTGGTATTAGAAAAGCTTGACATTGCTTGACATGCCATGGTTTTGGAAATACTACCCACACCTTCTGGCTACAGTATACTGCAGTATAACTATTATCGCCTGCACTGTTTGAATGCTATGGGGGTAACGGAAATATGCAAGAAGCTTCACGTTTAGTCATTCATAAAACAGTTACTGCGTGTATAGAGTTCTAGTTAAATAGGTAGGTATTGTTAGGAGTTTACAGTTCTATAAGATAATATGAAATAAATCGTAAGAGTGTCTGCTGGCAGCACTGGCTAAGAGGGAGACGTTAGCGATGGACGCGTTTGATGGACACGAGCGAGCAACTTTACGATATCTGGCTGGATTAAAATCCAATCCCCGGAGTGAGGAGCGAACACTTTTAGTAATTAAGCTGCATTGAAACAACGGGTCGCGGGGTCTCTGGTGGCCGCTGATAATATCTAAATGCCTAATGGCTGCTGGGCCCGTGACGAATGTATCGGGCCTCGGGCCACCACCGCGCCAACGCTACCTCCCCGCCCCCGCCCGCCGCGTGGCGCCCGCTTCTCCACTATGTGATAATTCCAAACGCTGCGGCCGCGCCACCTGGGATCGCACAGAGACGGACTGTGTTTTTCATATCATAATTACATTAATTTCCAATTTCTTTACCCTCTGAGAGAAGGTTTAACTCATCAGTGATATCATAGAAATATATAGACCTAACTATAATGACGATGATGAAAGCCTTCTACATTTTCTTAGTCCATGTTTATTAGACAGGTCGAAGGCCAATCGTAAAACCAGACTCATCATGACGCCTCTAGCCACATCGTGAATCGTGATGATGAAGTGGTGTTGATGTGATGTCTTGATTAGTCTATAAATCACGCTTAGGCATGTCGTGAAAAGACTGGTAAAAGACAAGTAGGCATAAAATTTGAAGTTATCAAGAGAAACATGTTCAGTTAATATGCATTATGTTGCAATATAATGTTTCAATTCTTCAAGGGTAGGTGGCGCAGTAGCACAGTAAAAAACAATTTGGTACCTAGTACGTTCTCCAAACAGGTAGGTATAAGTTTTCATTCGTAAATGTGTATAACGTTTCTGTTGCTTTATTTTATTACTTAATTTTCTCCTATTATAGTAGGAAAAATTTAATAACATTAATATAATATGGGACACCAAGGGTCAAGTCAAGGATTCAGGATCATTTCAAGGAAGGTTCAGTCAAGGACTATGCAGAGCCTGTACTATGATACCATGATTATTGGTATACATTATACACACCCAGACACAGGTCAAATACACATCATTATACCTACAGACATGTTCATCCAGATCATCAGATGAAATTTGACTTGAATGATGAATCCAATAGATTTGCTTTGGTCAGTTATTTTTCTATTCGATATCCTTTTAAGACAGTTGCTATATTGGTTACTAACTGGTGCCCGCGACTACGTCTGCTAGTACTTCGAGTATAGCTTATTATTTCTCCAAGGGCATATCTATATTTATACCAAAATGTCAAAAATATGTAAGTACATGGTCAAACGCAATTGCTATAATAGTATTATTTGAGTACATTTAAATATTTAGTATATCAATCAATAATAATAAAATAAAATTAATCACCATGGAAAAAAACTGTCATTACATTTCATCACCATTGGCGGTATTTGTGTTACATCTCATCACCCTTGGCGGTCGCCGAACACGTCTAGTGTATCGAGCTGTCAAATTGACTTGGCTTTTGACTAAGCTATCAGAAACTGACACAAACTTTGACAGAACTGTCATCATTACGATCTTGACGTAGACGGAGTTCTTATTATTTTGTCTATGCTGTGCCCATACATATTTCGCTCTTTCACCCACTTGGTGATGGATGATGATGATGAAAAGTATTCTATTTGTTAAATCAGTTCCTCATCTACCTCCATACTAAATTTCATCAAAATTGCCCCCGCCGTTTGTGCGTTAATGAGTAACAAAGATCCACACATCCACACATCTATACATCCATACATCCACACATCCATACTCACAAACTTTCGCGTTTATAATATTAATAGGAGTAGGATACAAAATCCTACTTTGCATTACATTTCAATTTTATTTAGGGTAGAATTAGATTTGAATGTAAAACTTTTCGCGATATAGCTAATGTGTGTTTCATTTCAATTGGACTTCAGAGAGCCATGCTATGAATGGAATCATGCTCAAATATTAAAACTAAGGTCACGTTGATTTCATGTCTAAGTGGACATTTTGATGTTAGGTACTTATCTAATATTTAGTAAGTCTAGGAATTCAAAGAGGTGGTACACAGTATTCGGATCAATAATGTAAGATAGCCATGAAATATTCGAACAACGTGTTACCAAAACCGTAGGATACACAAAGCAGCATAGTAATCCGATTGTTGGATCCAAGTTCGATAACAATTCGGCATTGTTGACGCCACAGCAACGAGGCACGCGGTGCGGCGTCGCGCCCGGGCTGACATTCCGGCACCCCCAGTGGCCGGCCCGGCAGGCTCTCGACTCCCTCCCGGTTCCCGGTTCTCGGTTCCATCGGCATTTAATTACCCACGTGCCATTCGGAGATCCTGTGCGCGACCAACGCGACATCGCACGCATTGTTGACCGTCTAACTTGACAAATAACTTACAAATGCTCTACGTTAGCGTTATCTTATTGAGATATTTGGTCGCTACGGTGGTTTAGCATCGGGCTTAATTAATTGGATACTTAGCACAGGTATTTAAGGTTTGTAATTGATAACAATGTACAATGTACATGTAATTATTAAATAATGACGTGTTTTCTCCTGGGTTGCGAAGTCGAGAAGCTTGACTATGTTGATTGAGACTTGCTCAAGGGTGCTATCAGACAGAGCGCGGTCACGCGTTCTTGCGCTCCGCGTGTGCGTTCTGCGTTCCAATGTTCATAGTTGCTCAGCCTACCTTCTGTGTGGGTATGTCTTTGTAGAATACAACGAGCGCAACGTTCGGAACGCTAGAACGCGTGACCGCTCTCTATATGATAGGACCCTAATAGTGAACGTCTAAATCTGTTAATAGGTTGTGCCTATGTCTTTATGACAAAATATTAGAATAATGTTCAAAATATGTTTGTAGGCTCCAAGTGCGGTCCCTGTATTGGAGTCCCATGGGACGCAGCCCGCGCGCCCAACTTCGGGCTCAGCGGCGCCGCCCCCTCCGCGCGCGCCTCCTGCCCCCGCAGAGAATACATTTGCGCAACACTCGTGTTGCCCGACACAACGACTCTGCGACAACGGGAACATCTCAATAAAGTAAAAATTACTCATTTCTCTATTTCTAGTTCTCTGTACGACTAACACTTTGCCTAGGACAAAGAAACTTTACATATTTGTACGTGTCAGTAAAGAATTTTAAATGGTGACGTTCAATAAGACAATGCGTAGTTTTCTTCAAATTCTGGGTGTCCTGCCTAGTCTTTGTCTTTCGCTTGCAGTCTGTGTGCACCTCTGTTTATATGTCGATTGTTTTGCAAACATCTTCCCTATTTTATTTCTTGACAATGGACTTCTCCTCGACGGCAGGGCAATTTGTAAAGATAAAAGAAGTAAAACTCGTAGTAACGGCACGTAGGCAGGCGGCAACTAAATCACGAAGTATTACAGCCTTCAGTTATTCTCGTAAAGATTTGGTTACGACTAGGTAACATAAAATCCAAATTACCTGGGTGGCATAAAATTAAAACGTCAAGTCGGCGAGATGGGCCACTGTTTTAAAAAGTTCTAAAGTCATGAAAGATAAAGCTGTGGCAGCGGCGGTCGATGATGGGGCAGAATGGACAATTTATTTATAATCTCGGGTGCAGAATTGGCTACGAATTAGCATGTAAATATTTGAAGTCCAAGGAGCCCGGTGGAGATTTATCGCGAACGGTGCGAGATAAGCGAGGACAGGGTCGTAAAGCCAGAGGCGGCAGCGCTGCGGGCGCTTCAAGCTCGCAGCACACCCACAGACGAAGTTGTAAAAAGAGCGTTAAAACGCAGTAAAAACGCATTGGCCGCGCGTGGCGAAGCTTACCCTGCTCGTTATTATACTTGCCTACTTATGAATTTCAATGAAGACGTAACGAGACCTGAACTGGGCTCTCCGCAATGTTAAGTAGTGAGATTACCTACCTACCCTCAAGACATTAAAAACTTTTGCATGAATTATAATTTATTATTCTACTCCTGATGTTACTACTTGACTTGATAAAGACGAATTATTGCGGTGGCGACAGGAAGATACCTTTGAGAGATTACTTTCTTACGACCGGTCCTAATACAATGTAACTTACCCGCCATTTCATCGGCTTCATAAGGCTCTGGCGTCTTTTTTTGGTTCGCGTCCTCGTCTTCGCCATCTGTAACAAGAAAACAATCGTAAGTAGATAATTACTTTATTAAAAGAAATAAACATAGATTTAAAGTTCAAACGAACATCACACTATACTATTATAAAGACGAAAGTTTGTAAGTATATATATATAAAAGGGCCAATTTTAACGAGATTGGGTATGGACGTAGATGACGCGCTGGATTAATTACACAAGATATACGAGTACTTTTCATCATCATCCATCACCACTTCGTAGTTAGTATATTATATTATCATAAACATCTTTGTCCAACTTTTGTATTTAGTTTTGTCACAATTACAACGTAATCCCACTAATATTATAAATGTGAAAGTTTAGATGGATGGATGGATGTATGGATGGATGGTTGATGATGATGATGGTTTGTTACTCTAACACGCAAAAACTACTGAATGGATTATAATGAAATTTGGTATGTAAATAGATGAGGCGCCGAAATAACATATATGATACTTTTTCATCATCATCCATCACCACGCGAGTGAAACTGCGGGGCGCAGCTAGTAAAATAGATAAAACAAAAAACAAATGCTCTATGTGCGTCTATGAGGCATCTATACATGTACGAAATGCTTGCCCGTCGTAACATTCAAAACTATCGATGAACTGAAAATCAGAAGGCCGGCACAGCAGAACTGGTCAGTGTTCAGCGATCTCACGTTGTAACTCCCGCGCGTATTTAATCAACCACGACGCGGTATTTATATTCTAACTGGCGCATGGGGTCCAGGCTATTTACCACGCGGGAGACTAATCTGACAATGAATGGGTGTGTGCGGACGCGGCGCGGCACTGAATAGCAGTGTCCACTGCATCTGACACTTGACTAAGTGCTGGGTGCCGACGCGGCCGCATCCATAAATTATTTTCAACTGTGCCACAACTGCGATTAAATCAATTTTCATTGGTTACGCATTGACGTTGATTGGTATCGTATATTCGCAGTATCAGCTTCCATTTGGCACTTAGCGATGGTGCATAGCATACATTTTGATCAGCGAATAAGACAATGATTAACCAATATCGAGCGCAAAACAATAATAAAATTAAGCGGAGCTTATTGACGCATTAGGTACCTATGAAATTTTTGTTAGGACACTTAATTACAGTTACAGTTAGTGGGGCAGTCGTAGAACTATTGTTTGTTTTCGTGAAGTAAGTAAGCAGGTAAATACAAGAAAGATTTTTCATTGCAAAAAGCATTACACGAACACCAACATACTTTGAATGCATCTGTATGAGTAACTGTTAAAGTGCAAAGGCAAAATGGTAAGTAAATACGATCTTACTCAAACGCCGCTTCAAAAATAACATCACTTTGTACAGCGCAGAATAGTTTTGCAGTGCGCACTACTACATAACGTCATTTAAAGTTAAGCGGCGTTTATAATGTATATTTTTTTACATACGCTTGTATTTGCAAATCTGATAGAATGAGTACAGAGCATAGACAATAAATAAAAGACAATTCGCATAGTAGGCACATGATAGAACAATTTAACCACGTTAGCGTATGTGTTTTATAATATATATAAATTAACCTATATTTCACCAGGTCACGATATAACCTGAGAACGGATAGAACAATCTCGCCAATTATTTTTGTTGTGTTAATTATTGTCAGGAGAAGGTTCTTATGAAAGGCAAACTAAGAAAATAAGGGAGCCAAGGCAAAAACCAAGAAATGATGATAGGTTATGGCGAGGCCAAAGTCCGAGACTACTACTACAACGATGTCGCGGGCAGTCGCTAGTAATAAATAAAAGGGTGGTTCGTAGGACAATCAATGATTATGACTATTGTATGTTTTAACGATATTAGTAACTACCGATGTAGATACCTAGATGAATGTTTTTACAGAATAACATTACACGAACACCAACATATGACATACATTGAATGCATTTGTATTGTTACTGTAAAAGTGCAAACATGTGCATATTTATTTATTGGTTTTTAGATGCGCTTCAATTCACAAATCTGACAGAACTTGCAAAGCATAAGTAGACAATATATGGATGACAATACAATGGTATGGACAGCGTTTCCACGTATAGGTATGAAAACTTCTAGTTGATAGAGTCAAGTTTTTAAAAAAGGTTTCTCTCTTTCAGGATCAATCTTCGATAAGTAGCAAATGGCACAGCCCTGAATCGCAGACATTGAGTGAAACAGTCGTAAGTGTCGTAACAGACATATGCCATGCATGGTCCGTCTGTCGCAATGCAGTGCACCCACTGTCCGACACCGTACGTCATGCATTATCAGCAGCCGTGTGTCAGTGTCATGTGGACGACATCGTCGGCAGTCGACTCGACCATGTCTGCTAACTGTACTGAGAGTGCCGACCATATGGATGGAATGGACAGTTTTACAAACGTAAATGTCGATCGGGGATGTCTTTATTGGCGGGTTATAGCTCTACACTTGCTTGCAGTAGAAATGTACTTTATTTAAGGTACACAGATACTTGAAAGGCGTATTAGACATTTGTAAAATTAAACAAGAACCTTAAATCGGTGTTAGGTTAATAAAGTGAATTACACGTTCTTAAACGTATAAAGAAATGGGTCTCGGCATGTATACGAAAAATAACTTGCTACATAAATGTGAAAGTGTGGTGTGAGTAAGTGAGCGAGTGAGTGAGGACTTGTTCATTCTATACGCCGAAAGGATTGAATGAGTTTGAATGACGTTTGAATTAAGATGTCTTATGCTCCCGGGCCTCTTGTGCAAGACACAGCCTTGCTTGGTACCACCGCAGTGTGAAATATACTGCTGCGAAGCGATATAGCGCAAGAATTACTGTTTTAACAAGTGTAGGGTATTAGGGTGACGAGTGCCACGCAAAATATCAGTTAAAAGGTTTGGTAACTCAAGGTAATTCCGCAACTGGCCTGGGCAAGTGTGGTGCTTATCCTCTGGCGCAGGACTTGCCTGTTATATAATAGACTCACTCGTAGTTTGTTAGCGTAATTGTAGATTATGCACCAAGGGGATAAAGCATCAGTGTCTTACGTCACAGGCGGCATATTGGACCCTGACAACATTTATTTTATGTATTTATTTATTCCAAAAATGTACATGTACTATTACAGTAACTTAATACTAATGCGATACAGTATAAAATCAAATTAAATTATTAAAAAAAATGTTAAGTATATACAAAAATAAATTATATTAAAATAATTAAATTAATTAAAAATATCATATTAAATTATTTTTCATCAACAATTGCGCTACTTCTATGAATTTCCTCAAGCTGCAGTGAAAAACGTCAACATGGGTAGATATTTGGTTAATCAAACCTATGGCTCATGATAAAAGGGCGCATTTAGGTAGGTTGGTCCTAGCTGTTGGCACATTCAGAAACGTAGGGCGACGGCGGACCACCACACATCCGTCCAGCGCACGCAGCTGCAGCTCCGCCAGCACCTCCGGGTGGTGCTGCTGCCCTCGCAGTACCAACCACACGTACCTTACCAGCGCTACATCTCTCCTAACCGACAGTCGACTGTACCCGACCATGCCTATGACAAACAAGCTCGGGTACATCAACGGATAGTATGGATAAACGCCGAATTGCTTTAAGTATAGAAAACGCGAATTTATTTTGGATCTTTTCCACCATGAGGCTAAATTTCGCCTCAATCGGATTCCATATCATAGCGTTAGTTTTAAGGTGACTTCGGACGAGCGCATTGTAAAGTATTTTTATTATTAATAAGTTTTTACTCTCATTACATTGTCTAAGAATAAACCCTAAATTACTGAATGCTTTACCACAATTTTCAATAATATGTTTAAGGAAAGTTAACATGTGACTCTCGAGCAAAGTGAGGGAATTTCATAGAGTCCTGAATGAAGCGAGGGGTATAAGTCGCACAAGATGAAGACAGACTTTATCACAGTGATGAATACTCTCTTTTCATACCAACTGCGAGATAATAAAAACCCATGGTGACATAGTCCCTAAAGCGTGTGATTTAACTGTAGACTCGCCAATCGCCATATTTGGCCAATAATAATACAATTGTTTTCTTAGAAATCATATTTCTTTTGCAGAAATTGCAACATGTGTGTTTAACAACTCCGGAGTCAAATTATTATCACCCGAAAAGATTATTGAATCATCGTCGCTAGCAAATAATTAAATACTAAAGCGAGAAAAAGAGCTGTTAAAAATCACAACAAATACTGTCTTTTGCTTCACATTAATTACAATCGTGCCTTTTTTATTTTTAATGTGTTGCATGTGGTAACGATTTTGAATTACAATTTTAAATTACAAAAACTCTCTTACAATGCTCGTATCTATGAAGAGTTTTCTTACAAATATTAACATTCCAAATACAAATCATAATAACATCCCTTGGGAGTTTCATATAAGCTTAGATCCCTTGGGATATAATAGCTTGCTTAGCGGCGAGATAACGTGATTTATGTTATTGGACAGTTACGAGCAGGTGATAGGAAAAAATATCTTTATAATCAAAATAATATTGTTATACAAGCAGAATTATATGCTCACCATCGAAATTGTGATCTTCACATGGTTCATCCACTTCATTTTTGAAATGTTCACTATGGTCATCTTCATTAATATCACACGTTTCATCATCAACCGCGTCGAGATCACCATCTGGTTCCTGGTTTCCATCACTATCTTCATTACCAGTGGATCGTTGTTCTTCTTCCTCTTCCTCGGCTGTAAACAAAACGTACAACTAAATAAATATACATCATTAAAAACATTTGGATTTTATTTGCTACTAAATAATCATCCTAAACTAAAAGAACAGGGCGTTAGAAGATAGTAAATAATCTGCAGATTTGTTATTTTAATAAATAATATTTACATATACCATGATCTAAGCCAAGTAGGTACTTAATAACTTGTGGTATGTATCATTGAAATACATAATATAACATACAATACATCCGTAAAAGTAGGTACACCGATGCCTAAAGGAAAAATCCGAAAACCGAGGTACTAAAACATTAAAATATTTTTTTTGTTCCTCTTTGGTTATATTTTACACTATAGGTCAATGAGTTTAGTATTTAATGACGTTAGTGTAAGTAAATTGGTAGTAGTAGAAAACAGAAACCAATATTAGAAACTTAATTGTTCCAGTCTAAACCATTAATAGTTGAATTGCTGCAGAATAAAGACTATGTACAAATAGAAAATTCGGTTAAATCCAATAACACTCCATGTTAATTGTCCACATACACACAGATACACAATATACAATACACGTTACGTAGACGTTTAAACAGTTTCGTTATTTGATTTTTATCTTTAGGCGTAGCACGAATAACTGCATAGCATAAGTGTAACGCATCGTGTCATTCACGTGGAACAGTACAAAATGTCATTTATCTAAGGCAGCTGTGAAAGAAAGCTGTCGCAAATTGTTTGTGCTGTTTGGCGTGCACAATGATAAATAAATCGAAAAAGCATATTACTTTAATAAGTTTTCATATTAAATATTGTCATTCATGTGCAATTGTCTAAGTAAGTAAGTGAAGACACTGACTTCAACACAGTGTATACTTATACTAAAACAGCAGGCAGAGTTTCAAGAACAATATTTTTTTTTTAATCATTACTAAGTTGTGATTTTCGCTTTGTACCTATGTGTTAGTCATGTTGTAATAAAAACTATTTTAAGACATACTATTTTGTCGTCTGTATGTAAGTATTAATTGCATTGTACTTCAAGATACGGTTTGATTTAATTCGATAAAAACATATTTTTTAATACAGTTGCTCAAAAAGTGGCGTATTGCAGGGACGTATAGCGTTCGGGATGTGGGCTATTACATACTTGTGCTTTTTTACCTTTCCCGAACTCGTGCGTTCTCTTTCCCAACTGTCAAAATAATGTCTATTAAAAAGAAAAACCAACCATGAAGTTTTTACTAAAAAAAATCATAGAAGTTTTTATGATTCATGCAAATACGTATATTTCTAAAAAGAAGCTACTACGAGTAATTTGTTTCAATATCAGATTTCGGTTTAAAGAGTTTATTTCTCAACAAGAAATTAACATTTCACTTATGTGAGAAATTAATCAAGGGTACATATAATGCTTTGACATTCGACGGACTTAGTAAGAGTAACTTAAATAAACTAGGTAGGTACAAAGTACGAGTAAGTTACATAGGGGGAAAAAACAATACAGATATTCCAATAATAAAATTATAACTTAAATAAACAAAAATTTACGGATTTAATGATTTGATTGAATGAGTTAGGTTAGGTTTCATTTCATTTCATCTCATCAAATTTCATTTTCATTTCATATCAATAAAAAAATTCTACTGAAGACTTGGCTGTATGGGCAAAGTTCCCTTTGCCTACCAGAATGGGTGAAGAAAAAAAAAATCTCTGCTTATATTCTAGAGATATTCTACGGTTGGCGCCATTTTCCAGAAATTTTCTTTGCGAGTTTATTTTATTAGATTGCTTAATTTTTTCGCAACTGTATTAAATATAGTCGTTCAGTGCGAAACCGTCATTGCAACTTGTTCCGACTGTCAACGGATTTGGATTTGTCGGAACTCTTTGCAATGACAGCCTTTCCCCACTTGTAATGAAATATACTATAAACTTTTTAGAACGATTTTACCCCCATGTAAACAAAACTGTTAGCTTCGGATTTAGAAGGATTTTCTTTAAGTTATAAAACTCTTTATTCTACAAAGTAAAGTGGACGGTAAGAGGCATTCCCTTCTACTCTACTACACGATTATGATAATTTTATTGTGTGCCTCCATTTCGGAAATGGTTCGGCTGGTAATAATGACAATACTAAAATAAACAAAATGTCTCAAATCTAATGAATTTGTGAGTCGTGATTTTAAAATGGTGCGCTCTTTTCGATTCTATTTTTATTTTCTTGTCTTATATTTGATTTGCTATACCAAACTTTTGCCTATTTCAGCAAAAACAATGTAGTCTATTCGCTCTACCGTGAAAATAGATAGCTCAAAATAGATAGCACTGCAGTGGTGCCTACCAAGACGTATACTTGGAGTCCTCTTAGTATGTCACCTGATCAGAGCTATGTGGAAACCAAGTGTAGGGATTCGCTAAAGGATACCCTTCGCCGGAAATGATGGACTAGACCTCGAAATAAGCATGTAATAACTATGATTGAGATTTTTTGAGAAAAACTTCATATCCTTGGCCGGGATTCGAACTTGCGTCTTCCGACAATCCGTGTCAGACGCCATGACTAACTAGGTCATAGAGGGTCGAGGTCCGAGGATCAAATTTCAACTCTCTATCTGATTTTAACCGTCGTATGGGGACGGAGATTGTGATTTTTTCTTAGTACCTCGCTTGTTTCATTCTCTCTACATATTATTTTTCTACGTAAATTCATATGCTGAAATGGTAGACAGCATCTACGGATTTCTACTTGCTACGGTCCTCGTACCTCGCTTACTTCATTCGCTCATCACATCTTTCTTAGTAAATTCAGATCCTAAAGCAGTAGCTAGAGTCTACGTATTTCTACTTGCTACAATCATCGTACCTCGCTTGCTTCATTCTCTCTACATATTATTTTTGTATTTAAATTCATATGCTGAAATGGTAGAGAGACTCTACGGATTTCTACTTGCTACGGTCCTCGTACCTCGCTTGCTTCATTCTCTCATCACATCTTTTTACGTTAATTCATATGTTAAAACGGTAAACAGAGTTTACGGATTTCCACTTGCTACGGTCCTCATACCTTGCTTGCTTCATTCGCTCATCACATCTTTCTACGTAAATTCATATTCTGAAAAGGTAGACAGACTCTACGGATTTCTACTTGCTACGGTCCTCGTACCTCGCTTGCTTCATTCTCTCATCACATCTTTTTACGTTAATTCATATGTTGAAACGGTAAACCGAGTTTACGGATTTCCACTTGCTACGGTCCTCATACCTTGCTTGCTTCATTCGCTCATCACATCTTTCTACGTAAATTCATATTCTGAAATGGTAGACAGACTTTATGGATTTCTACTTGCTACGGTCCTTGTACCCCGCTTGTTTCATTCTCTCATCTCATCTTTCTACGTAAATTCATATTCTGAAAAGGAAGACAGACTCTATGGATTTCTACTTGCTACGGTCCTCGTACCTCGCTTGCTTCATTCTCTCATCACATCTTTCTACGTAAATTCATACCCTGAAATGGTAGACAAAGTCTACGGATTTCTACTTGCTAAGGTCCTCGTACCTCGCTTACTTCATTCGCTCATCACATCTTTCTACGTAAATTCAAATCCTAAAACAGAAGCCAGAGTCTACGTATTGCTACTTGCTACAATCATCGTACCTCGCTTGCTTCATTCTCTCTACATATTGTTTTTTTACGTAAATTCATATGCTGAAATAGTAGACAGACTCTACGGATTTCTACTTGCTACGGTCCTCGTACCTCGCTTGCTTCATTCTCTCATCACATCTTTTTACGTTAATTCAAATGTTGAAACGGTAAACCGAGTTTACGGATTTCCACTTGCTACGGTCCTCATACCTTGCTTGCTTCATTCACTCATCACATCTTTCTACGTAAATTCATATTCTGAAATGGTAGACAGACTTTATGGATTTCTACTTGCTACGGTCCTCGTACCCCGCTTGTTTCATTCTCTCATCTCATCTTTCTAAGTAAATTCATATTCTGAAAAGGTAGACAGACTCTACGGATTTCTACTTGCTACGGTCCTCGTACCTCGCTTGCTTCATTCTCTCATCACATCTTTTTACGTTAATTCATATGTTGAAACGGTAAACCGAGTTTACGGATTTCCACTTGCTACGGTCCTCATACCTTGCTTGCTTCATTCACTCATCACATCTTTCTACGTAAATTCATATTCTGAAATGGTAGACAGACTTTACGGATTTCCACTAGCTACGGTCCTCATACCTTGCTTGCTTCATTCACTCATCACATCTTTCTACGTAAATTCATGTTCTGAAATGGTAGACAGACTTTATGGATTTCTACTTGCTACGGTCCTCGTACCCCGCTTGTTTCATTCTCTCATCTCATCTTTCTACGTAAATTCATATTCTGAAAAGGTAGACAGACTCTACGGATTTCTACTTGCTACGGTCCTCGTACCTCGCTTGCTTCATTCTCTCATCACATCTTTTTACGTTAATTCATATGTTGAAACGGTAAACCGAGTTTACGGATTTCCACTTGCTACGGTCCTCATACCTTGCTTGCTTCATTCACTCATCACATCTTTCTACGTAAATTCATATTCTGAAATGGTAGACAGACTTTATGGATTTCTACTTGCTACGGTCCTCGTACCCCGCTTGTTTCATTCTCTCATCTCGTCTTTCTACGTATATTCATATTCTGAAATGGTAGACATAGTCTACGGATTTCTCTTGTGCTGACTTTTCTCCCGAATACGTCTTATTATGTATGATAGAGTACATTCCTTCCAATTGATCAATATTCAGCTTTTAAGCACTTTGCATAGGATCAGTGATAGTTCGTACGATGAAGACAGGCGTTTTATTTAGTTTTATTACGAACGTTACCAATATAAACACTTTATCACAAGTAATTAACGCGTGGTAGGCTATCAACAAAGACAGGTTGTCAAAGATTATAAAGCCTGGTTACCAATTATTGATAATTTGTTATTGTAAGTTTACGTAGGTGCAGCTGTTTCACAATTCAAGGTCATGCCATACGCAAGGCAAGGGAAGGCAAGTATTGTGATATATTTATTACATATTGTTTATATGATTTTTGAAGCATTAACGCTTGTTTATCCAAATTTTGCGATTTGTGAACAAAAGTGCTTCAAAAACCATTATTATAATTTAAAAAAACAGCCAAGTGCAAGTTGGACTCGCGCACTGAGAGTTCCATACAGAAGGTGAGGTATCGAATTAAATAATAAACTTAACTTTGACGTTCGATCCCTAGAAGCGGTTATTGTACCAACCGCTAAGTAATAAATCGCGTTTTTATTCTTATTAAACTACATGTATATACATGTTTTCAGATTTTTCTTTTATAGGTTGTATGCCGTAAGACATTGCTTCTTGCCAAACTTCATGATTCTAGGTCAACGGGAAGTACCCTAAGTACCCCGGTTTTGTTCCCTTGTGAAATTGCAAACTAAACTATATATGCGACACGCTCAAATGTTTTGAATGCGTTGACTAACAAATTTGATTTTTTCACAGCTGTATAATAGACCATAGTCCTAAACGCTTGATAAACTTTACGCGTTCCTGAGAAAAATGTTGTAAGTAAACAGACAGACGGACAATAAAATGATGCTATAAGGGTTTTCCTTTTGAGATTGGGAACCCTAAATATATGGAATGAAGGGTTGCAACTTGCGACATCAATACGAAAGTTTGTAAAAACTCTTCTTTCGGTCAGATAAAGCTGATCATGCTGTTCGATGGATTGCGCTTCATCCTAATATGGCGGTTAAAATGTGGAGATAAAATTCGATATTCGATGGGTACCTCGTTAGCCTAGTGAGCATGGCGTCTGACGCGGATTGAAATCCCGATAAATAATTCTAAAATTATTATTTTTTATATTTATTATAATACTAGCAACTGCCCGCGACTTCGTTCGCGTAGTAGGCTCGGCATTCGGCCTCGCCATAACCTCCCTTCTTTTCTTATGTTTTAATGTAAGAACCTTCTATGAAGTATTAGAAAATATTAAAATAAAAGTAGAAAGAAATCGTTAAAGCCGTTCTCAAGTTATAGCGAATTTAGAACGGATGGAACAAACGCAATATTTTTTTGCTGTGTTATAAATTGACAGGAGAAGGTTCATATGAAAGAGAAACCAAGAAGAGATTGGAGGTTATGGTGAGGCCGAAGGCCAAGTGCGGGGAGGTTAGGTGGTGTTCGGAGAACTAGTGTCTACTGTAAATGAGACGTACGTTCGTGTTTACGCTCTGTATAAATAAGTGACAAGGCGAGACCTGCGTGGTGGGTTATGGCCCAACTCCTATCTCTGAGAGGAAGGCTCGATTCCCACCAGTGAGAACATAATGAGCTGACTATGTAAGTGGCGAGACCGTCAGGTCGTTTGTCTGATGTTAAGCATCACGCCCATCCATAATTTAACGTAGCTGTAGCTCATTTGGTAGAGACTGCCTTTGAAGTGCGTGGTCCTAGGTTCGATCCCAATGGGGTCCGGTTTTATGCAATGCTAATGTTGTGTATCTTTGCGGTGTGGTATGAGTATATGTACATTTATTTTTAATAATGGAACTTATGGGCAGGCCTCTGGTTATTTACCTCAAATAATAATCTATCACCTCTATCTATATCTAATAGCAAGTAAGTACAGTGTAATAGAAAGTATGGTGTTACATAAAAACCGACATGTGACTTTAATGAGCTCTAGTGAAATCTAATTAAGATAATGGTGAGCGTGAAATGGGCGTGCGAGTAAGCCGTGCCAGTGCCGGGTAGGAGCTCGCACAGGGGGACCTGAAATCACTGGATCGTTTATTAAATCACATTCTCTAGGGCACTTCAACGAAAAAATAATGTCAGGAAGCATTTAATTCAGAACAAATTCCACACAAAAAGTGGTCCTTCAAACCAAAACCACGTATGATTCCAAATACGAATTACTTCCGAGGTTACAAATGGATATGTTCGGTGATTGGTTTAAATTCAGAAAGAAAGCAGGGATTGGTCCACGCGCGTGCTGCAATGTCTTCTATGACAGCCGAGTCATAGCGGTGGGAACGATGTTATAGATTTAGCACGACTTTTATTGAGTCATTTTTTAAGGCAGTTACTCTTCCTGATATTCTTTCTTCGTATGTATATACACATGTATTTGACATTGCGATTGTTTAAGTACGACACCGAATACTTCGTAGCAATGTAGCGTACTTAAGTATGTATATATTTTTTGAATAGCTAGTATTATTTAACTTATAATATTTGACATGTTTATTTGTTATGTATTTCTTTGTAACGTATAATCCTGAATCCTTCACATAAAATTTGTACCAATTGAAAATTATGGCGATTGGTCCAATGAAGAATATTGTTGTTCAAGTATAACGAGTAAATTGTTTGTATTCATTGATTATGATTATAAAAACAAACATACTAAAAATATAAAATGTATCTACTCTTCTAGCGTATTATGTACTTGCTGATCCGCCAGAGGCTTCGCTCGCGTGGCCTCGCGGGATACGGTAGTTACAGATTTTTAATAACTCTTTAATTCACCGGGATCAAATTATCCTATATGATGATCAGGGATATAAGCTACCACCACACGAAATTTCATTTAAATCGGTCCAGTCGTTTCGGAGATTAGCCCGTACAAACAGACAGACAAACATACAGAGAAACAAACAATTTTAACTTATTTTTCACTCCTTACATCACCTGACTCGGTTTTTAGCATATTTTTCATTGTACAGAAATATGTTGTGTAAGTATGTGTAATTATATACTATTTAATACAGTTTATAATATGTACTAGTTTTTACATCCCTCTTTTTAGTTTTTCCCTCCCTTAAGGCATCCCTGACAAAAATATTGAAAGCATCACTATTTATTTTAAATTACCTATCCAGTTATCAATTTTCATCACTATAGTTCCAAAAACAAAGAACTTTTGAAAAAATAATGATCCCCGTTTCACCCCCTTAAGTCCCTGTCAATAAATATTGAAATCGTCACTTTAAACTGTCCAAATGTTAATTTTCACCACTGTATGTTCGAAAACAAAAACACATTCCATACAAACTTTCACCATTCGATTTCACCCTCTTAAACCAACACTATCCAAAAAAAATAGTCCAACATTTTTTTATTTTGAATGATAATAAAATAAAATATTATCCTATCGAATATCGATAATCCTATAGATAGACCAATCCAAATACAAATTTTCACAACTATAAGTTCAAAAACAAAGGAGTTTCATACAAAACGTTTTCACCCCTTTTGACCCCCTTAGGGGTAGAATTTCGAAAACCCATTCTTAGTACACCTCTACGCATCAAGGACTATTGTCCACCCTCCAAATTTCAAGTATCTCCGATCAGTGGTTTAGGCTGTGCGATGTCCTCCAGTCAGTCAGGACATCTTCGTTTATATATATCGGCGCGGATACAATAATTAGACAATAATAATTAGTCCATAACAATTAGATTTGTTAAATTGATTATTGGAATTGATTTGTAAGACATAGATTCATACTTTTGAAATTGTTTACAGTAAATTATTCCAATTAAAATTAATAATTTAATTATTCTCAAAATGATTTAAGTTTATTACGATGTACAATTAATTATAAATCGCATGCCATCACTTTGTATTGCAATCTTAACGTTTAAAACGACCACGTGCAAGTACGCCGTAACCTATAAAAGTGGTCGCACTGGCGACGGGATGGCAAGACTGTTGATGACGTCTCCTTGGCGATCGAAGCTTTCGACGACCACCTCCGCATCGCACTAGGTGAATCCTCAAAGCAGATCAAGGTGGCGGATGACCGTCGCTTTGAACTGCCCGAGGATGCGAGGAGGCTGCTGACAGCCAAGAACGCAGCCACAAGAGCATATGACTCGACACCAACACGCGAAAACAAGGCCACCATGCGCTACTTTCAGCGTGCTGTGAGGAAACGCATGAGTGAGCTGCGTGATCAAAGGTGGGACGACACCTTATCAGAACTCGAACCAACCCACCAGGCGTACTGGCGGTTGGCACGAGCTATGAAATCGGATGGACAGACGACTATGGTTCCCCTCCTTAGGCCCCCACCCCTACCCCTAGCATTCTTTGACGATGAAAAGGCCGAGTGTTAAGCTGATAGTCTAGAAAATCAGTGTACTCTCAATGTAGACCACGTAGACCAGGGTCACCTCTATACGGTGGACTCAAGTCGAACGTAAAAGCTCTGTGCCCATCTCAGACCTCCCACCCCTCCCACTAATCAAATCTTCTGAAGTGGTCGCCCTGATCAAGGATCTATAATCCCGCAAATCCCCTGGATCTGATGGTATCAGTAATAAAATGCTGAAACACCTCTCAGTCCCACTAATCCATCTCTTAGTCAGCATCTTCAATGCGGCTATGCACAACTGCTTTTTTCCAGATACCTGGAAACATGCCATTGTAATTGGCATTCGTAAACCAGGCAAGTTGGCCTCACTGCCTACTAGCTACCGCCCTATCAGTCTCCTCAGCTCCTTGGGGAAAATATACGAGCGACTCATTGTGAGTCGACTCTGGTCCCATGTCAAATCCAACAATCTGCTTCCTGACGAGCAGTTTGGCTTTAGGGCCAGACACTCATGCGTCCAACAGGTGCACCGCATCACGGAGCACATACTCGAAGGCTTCAATAAGAAGCCAAAGCCTCAAGGGACAGTAGCTGTCTTCCTCGATGTAGCGAAAGCCTTCGATAAAGTCTGGCACAACGGCTTGATCTACAAGCTGTGCCAACTCGGTGTGCCAGACCGTCTTGTACTCATAATACAAGACTTTCTCAGGGATCGTAGCTTTCAATACCGCGTAGAGGGACAGCTCTCCACCCCTCACCCCATTCACGCAGGAGTCCCTCAGGGCTCTGTACTCTCACCCGTCCTCTTCTCGCTGTACACCAGCGACATCCCACGATCCGAACCCAATGTTCAGATTGCTCAGTTTGCAGACGACACTGCACTCTACTGCACTGGCTGGTTCAAGACCAGGCAGAGAAAGTCGGTCACAAACGCCCTGCACCATGTAGGAACATGGTTCCGCAAATGGCGTATCGCTATCAACCCAGATAAAAGTACAGCTGTGTACTTTCACGAGAGTGCTGGTCCACGGAAACCGCCAGAACCCATTATGTATTTTGGCGAACCGATACCATGGGCTACGTCCGCCAAATATCTAGGCGTAATCCTTGACAGGCGACTCACCTTCGCCAAACACATTGAAAGTGTTCGCAATAGGGCAGCTTTTATCCTAGGTCGCTTCAATCCCCTTATATGCAAGAGTAGTAAAATATCCCTTAGAAATAAGGTGACACTTTACAAAACTTGCATTCGTCCGATCATGACCTACGCGTCTGTAACGTTCGGTCATGCTTCAGATAGGCACATTCATAGACTTCAAGTGATTCAAAATCGCTTTACCCGCAAGGCAGTAGGCGCACCGTGGTACTTACGGAACGCTGACCTCCACTGCGACCTAGAACTCCCCTCTATCGTACAGTTCATGAAAGACTGTTCTCGCCGCTACTTCGATACGGCCCCACACCATCCCAACCCACTAGTGGTGCAAACCGCTAACTACTCAACACACACATCAGATCCATACTTCACCCCGCCACGCCGCCGCCCACGACACCTCCTGGATGACCCGGACGACCCCACCACGACAGCTCTGGCGTCGATCAGTCAGCCTCCTGGTAATATTGGTATTTCAGGTATTTCAGGGTCTACTCGCCGAGCCACGAGAGGTAATATGTCTGATTTTGGATTTCCAGTCTTCACAGTTAGACATTGAGGTCGTCGTAAGCGACTTCGAAATAATCCTAAATCAGACACAAGGTAATCTGTATTATATTTTGGTAATGTGTATTAAGGTAAAGGTAACGTATCAATTTTCGATTGAAAGTTTATAAGTATCATGGTAAGATGGCATTCTTGTTCGAGCCGCCGCGCGCCTCACAGTACGGACCTCTCTGGGACGTCGTTACGCTACCGGTCAAATATACGAAACCTATCAGTGATTTGTGGAGTTTTATTTGGAACAGAATATAAGTGACGTCAGCAGTGCTGACGACACATTTAAAAAAAAAACTTCATGGAGGTCTCTTCTCTGTCATCAGAAGTGGGATCAGAACAAGCTCTGGTCCCAACCACATCCTCATCGACTTCGGTTCAACCTGTCACGACTGGAACAGCGCAGGGCAGTGGTCGGCAGTACCAAGCTGATAGACCCTGCCTCATTGAACACTTCAGGAGTACCAGCAAACAACTTTAACACCGTGCAGCCCATCACAACGGGTCATACATTCGAGACGTGCTACAAGCGTCAAAACGCACTGACATCGAACGTGAACTAGCTAGAATCAATCAAGCACCCATCACTGTTACGATCGGTGCAATAACAATACGTGCCATCTTCCATAGTGGAGCAGGGTGCTCATTGACTCGAGGATGAAGACCATGTGTATCATTGACGCGATAAGTATTGAAATATTATTATTCTTCCCGATCATGAAATGTCAGCTGACGTATTAATTGGTATGAGTTTGATTCATGACACCAACTTAAGCATGGTGATGACATGAGACGGCACCAGACTGAGGCATCAGCAAATGGTTCATCATGTGAAAACAATCCAGAGGAAGGTTTTACCTTAGAAGAAGGCGTACTAAGGAAGCACGCCCTAGACCCGATATTCGCCCAACAGCTGCAAACTGTAGTACCAAAGTCCTTCCAAGCACCCAGGATGGGAGAAAACCCTACAGAAAATCAAAGAAACCTACTGGTTCAATAAGAAGAGCTCCACGATCCAAAGATACGTTGATATCTGCATAGTATGTAGAACTTGTAAAGGCACAACTGGGTGTGCCCTACAAAATTATCAGGGTTCATGAAAATGACCGCTACATGGTGAAAAAAGTGGTCGGCAGAGACCGCTCCAGAAAAATCGCCCACGATCAACTTCGGCGTGCCCCACAACCGGGAAACCAAGGTGCCGTGTCGGCGGGAGAAGATCTCGAGACACTGCAAAACAACGTTGCAACCGCCCCTGATTCAGTGTCATCCACATCTCAAGCTGGCCAGTAAGTCCAGATAACTCACGATGACGAACACGCGTCATCGGATTAAAACCGGCGAGTATAAAATTCATTATGTTTCACGATATTTTCAACTAGAATCTACAAGAATAAAATGTCTGGAGAGTGATACCTCTGAGCTAAACCATGTGTTACCCTTGAGCTCACCACGGATCCTTGATACATCCACAAGTGAACCCTGAGACTCAGATGCCTATGCTCAGAGACACGACCTCCATAAACTTCAAGTGATTCAGAATCACTTTATGCGCAGGGCAGTGGGCGCTCCGTGGTATTTACGGAACGCCGAACTGCACTGCGATTTCACCCACCCCTCTATTACGCAGTATATCAAACACTGCTCCCGCCGCCACTTCGACAAAGCTCCCCACCACTCGAATCCCCTCGTGGAAGCGGCGAACTACTCCACTGACATAACCGATCCTCACTTCCTTACCCCCCGTGGCCGTCCAAGGCATATTTTGGGTGACCCGGACGACCCCATCGCAGCCGTTACTTCGGCAGCTTTAGCGTCGTCCCAAGGAAACCCCGGTAATGGTTGTAGACCCGACCAGGGCTGTGATCTCGATCGCATTGTAGGCTCCGGCCGAGATCTTCCTCGCAGCCCCAGTCGCAGTCGAGGTAATCCACACACACACGATAGTAGTCCCAGCCACGGTGCGGGCAGGAGTATACACCGCGGCCCCGGTCGCGATGTATCCTCCGGCCCAGGTAATGGCTGTGGACGAGGTAATTCTGGTTCATTATGTAGCCCCAGCCACGGTGCGGGCAGGAGTCTACACCGCGGCCGCGGCCTCGATGTAGACTCCGGCCCAGGTAACGGTTGTGGGCGAGGTACTCAACTTTCTATTTGTAGCCCCACTCAAAGTACAGGCATGAGTGTACAACGCGACGATCCTGGTCGCGGTGTGAACTCATGTCGCGGAAATAGGGGGGAGGCGAGGTAATTCAGTTTGTAGCCCCAGAGTCAAGGTAGTGATTCCGATCACGGTGTAGGCTCCGACCGAGGTAATGACTGTGGGCGAGGTACACAAGGTTATGATTTAGAGGTAAACACAGTCAAACACCGAGCTCGCCGGCGAGCTCGAGGCAAAGATTATGTCTTGGTTAGATTCTCTTCAAATAGTCATAGAGTAAAAATTCATAGGGCCCACTTTCAACGGTACACTTATGTACCGGGGCGATTCTCTCCGACTCCCCTCTCTTCTGGCGACGGCCCAAGCCGAGGTCCGTACCTTAGTGGTGGCCTTGAGCAAGTCGCCTACTCCTCTCCTTGCGGCGAAGCGTCTTCAACGCTCGCCTCAGGCGGTGCGCCCTCTGCGCCCGCATCTGGCTGAGTGCCATCAACCGTCCGGTGACGCTGTAAATGCCGGTAGAGGCAAACAGCATTAGTCCGTTCTAACGGGATGGCATTCTTGTTCGAGCCGCCGCACAGTACGGACCTCTCTGGGACGTCGTTACGCTACCGGTCGAATATACGAAACCTATCAGTGATTTGTGGGTTTTATTTGGAACAGAATATAAGTGACGACTGCTGACGACACATTTAAAAAAAAACATCATGGCGGTCTCTTCTCCGTCATATATTATATAGATTCTAACTCGATATGTTTAAAATATTTAGCTACACTTCTGCTTTTTTTTCAGTGAAGTGTCACTAAATATTTATTTTAATGGATTTCCGCAAAGTAACACCTGAATCTAGATAATTTATTGATTCAAGCGTTACTTTGCGGAAATCCATTATCAAAAAACGATATTAAAAAATATTTAGTGACACTTCCACTGGAAAAAAAAACAATGATTTTGACTTATTTGGGGGTGTGCACCACCCCTCCTTCCCGCATAAACTGCTAATAGGAAGAATACAAAATAAAAAACAGACAAGAAAACCCAAATAAATCAAAAATTGTGTTTATGAATCAGTCAGTCAGGACACGGAGATACGTACTTAATTATCACTGCATTTTGGAGACTAAGGAGAAATTTATTTGAATCACAAAAAACACGTGAAGGAAACGCGAGTGGCATTTTTTAAAGCTTTGGGTAGCCAGCTAGCAGATGAGCCGCCTGACGGAAAGCAACCACAGTCACCTATAAGGATATCTGTAAGACTCAGGGCATCTTAAATACGGTGCCGACCTCAGAGACTCAGTTTTTCGCCATTTGAAAAGCCCCATGTTGTAGCTTCCTGGAAATAATTATTAATATAAATAATTCGCGGCGCTTTAAAGTAGATAGGAAAGATATCACACTAATTCAAGTAAACAACGCTCTATCTAGTATCTCTAAATGGCTCTCAACTAATAATTTACTTCTGAATTCAAAAAAGACAAAATGTTTGAAGTTTTCTTTGCCTACTGTTCCATATTTGGAGTCCAACGTAACGCTTGATGGAGTTAAACTCGTAATGGACAAGGAAACAGTCTTCCTAGGCATTAAAATTGACGCAAAATTACAATGGGGTCCTCATATAAATGCCCTGTCTGGGAGACTCAGTTCTGCTGCATATGCAGTACGTAAAATAAGAGAGCTAACAGATGCTTCTACGGCGCGGTTGGTGTATTTTGCATATTTCCACAGCGTAATGTCATATGGGATATTGCTATGGGGTTCAGCGGCTGATATAGAGACCATATTTATCCTTCAGAAACGTGCTATTAGAGCTATATACGAAATGGGTCCCCGTGAATCTTCGAGAGATTTATTTAAAGAAATCAATATATTAACGTTGCCTTCCTTATATGTATTTGAAAATATAATGTATGTTCGTAAAAATTTACATACATATAAGTTAAATAGTGATCACCACACTTTTAATACCAGAAATACAAATAGGATAGCTGTACCTAGTTTTAGACTTGCGAAGACTAATAAGTCATTCCTAGGAAATTGTGTGCGTTTTTACAATAAAATCCCAAAGCACATAACTGAGCTCACAGAGGGCAAATTCAAGTTGACTGTAAAAAACGTTTTAATAAAAAAAGCTTACTATAAAGTTCGACATTATATAGAAGATAAAGATGCTTGGAATACTCCACTTCTGGCAAGCTGTCTCTCTGCCACCCATAAAATGTAATATTTGTAGTACCTAAGTAGAAACATTGTAAACATCCATATAAAAAGAATGGCCCCGAGTTTCTTGCCGCTTCTTCTCGGTGGGTTCTATATATTTTGGAACTCGGCGGTAGAGTCTTTAAAGTACATTATAATGAAAAGTTGACGTTCATAAGTGCGTCTTTGATGCCTAAATTGAATAAATGATTTTTGACTTTGACTTTGATTTACCGCAGGAGAAAGCTCATTCCGCATTTTGCTGGTTGAGGCAAAAATATCGCGTAAATTATATTAATTTAATTTATATTTAAAACGTTTATGGATTCCACAGGCCTATTAAATGTGGATGAGCGTTCTGGCGTAGTGCGGTGATGAAATCACGACGCTGGCAAAAGGTATAATTCTTCAGAACACTCTCCATGGTTCGTCCTCTCTCCACTGCCTTCAAATCACCTGCTCAAAGTCAAAAGACTGATTGCAGATTAACGACGAACTAAAAACCTCTCCGTTGTATATGCGGTAGAAGATACAGAGAGAGCCAGTGTCTCTTCGCGTATTGAGTGGCTCTAGGTCCTTGGAGAGTTGGGGTCGTCGACAACTCGAGCGTGTTAGCTAGTTACTACAAATAAAAAATATAATTTTCTATTAAAAAATATACGGTAGTAGTCGTTGTATTGTAGTAGTAGCTAGGCGTAGTTATTCGAGTGACATCGTTAATTAGCCACGCTGAGGGTGCGGGTGGCGTGATTGCGCCCCGTCCGTGTTGACCGCGCCCTGCGTGCTTCACTACACTGCCGATTGTACAATTAAACACAAACCTCTGCGGGTAAGCACTATACTTAGCCATACACTCATCGGTATTAGTGGGTATAATAGGCTCAATATATATATTGGTATACATATATTTATTTCACTCCAGGATCTACATACTCGTGTATTACAATGTCAAAGTGTAGCGTGTCTTGCCCTACTACCATTATTATGGTCTCTTTTGTAAGGCAACCCACTGGAGCTAAAAATAAACGAACAAATGTACGTTTATTTACATATATATTCAAAAATTGGCAATAAAAAGCCTAGAAGACAAGCACGCTGAGTTTCTTGCTGGATCTTCTCAGTCGTGGTCGTGTTCTGATCAGGTTGTAGATTTCAGAAAAATAAATTTAAAATGACAATTTGTAAGTTCCCCCGTAGGCCTATACAGTTTTTTTTTTTTTATTTTGATTTATTTTAAACCTAGTGACAAACTGACATGAACTAGTTTGTACTTACTATACGTATGAGTATGTATACAACATTATTGCGATGAAACTAAACAAGAAGCGCTCGTAGCGTAGCATGCCTTGTTCTTAACCTGAGCAACAAAGTCAAGCAACTCTTGCTGCGGGTACGAATTGGATCGGTGAATTTCATCTACGTGATTCCGTGCTTCGGAGTGCGCACCAGTCGTTGGACTATGTAGGTCTTCGGGCGGCCGTGAAAACTTTGACACTAGGGCTGGCTTATCCGCACCAAGCCTTACTTCGCCCTCGTGGTGAATTACTGCCCATTACTCCAAAGCACCTCCTTACTTTACACAAAAAACAAAGTTAAATTAATGGATCATGACAAGTACGTATGTAAAGAGCGAAGATTTGTTGACACATTTTCAATTGCTGGATTAAATATAACTAAATTGTGATTTATTAGGGAATTAAGGAATACTGAAATAACGTCCGCATTCGCATGCGTTACAAACTTGCTGTTATGCCCGTCACAGCCACTAGAACCACGATATATAGTTATGCGCATATGTAAAAAAATAAGAACAAATATTGACTGATGATATTAAGAATAATTAAAATACATAAAGTAAAATAAATACTTACAAACAGATACTATAACCTAACAGATGCTAATTAAGAATTTGAAATTTGGACAGAAGACTAAGAAAAACATTTGGGAAATCCTATTCCCCTGAAAGCTTTGAGAAAAAGACCCCTGAGAAAAATGGGGTGCGTAAACCTTTTGTTTCCTCTGTTATTGACCTCAAATGAGTACACATAATGTAATGTACACTTTGCATTTCGGTCTATCCACAAATATGTAAGCTCGAAGTCTACAGTGAGCTATGGAACCGGTTCGAGCTTTTTCTATATAGTTGATCGAATCAGAAATGAGGACATCCGGTAGACGATCGATAGTCACCGACATATCTCAGAAGATAAGCCACTAGAAATAGCAGTGGGCAGGGCAAATTGCTCGCAGACCGCATGGCCGATGAGGCCGTGCGGAAGGTGTGGAGACGACGGACCTGCAAGCGCAGCGTAGGACTTCCACCGACAAGGTGGTGAGACGACCTACTAAACGTTGAGTACGGCGGTGGATGCAGGGGTCCTTTTGGAATTCTATGGAGGAGGCATAATGTTCACCAGTGTGGACGTCTGTCGGTTGAGATGATGCTGATGATAATGTTTACCAATTTGATAATCGGCATTACAAAAGTCATTACAAAAGTTTATTAAAATCCCGTAATAGCTTAATTATCGTTCAATTAGTCTATGATTCATGTATCAAATATTGAAACGCATATATATCGCCCATTTACGACATAACTAAACACAACCGCTCCATAACACAAGTTTCACAAAATGCCCTATTTAGGTGAAGAAATGGAGTTTCAAAGACTGAATTTCTAAATAATTCTTAATCGGTATCTTCTTCAAACATGCACAAATAATATAGGTAGGTACTACAAATAGGTGTAAAATATGTAAACAAATAATGCAGCATGTACTGTCCTGTACGTATCCAAAATTTTGTTATAAAAATTAACGTGGTTTTCACTCATTATTAATTCATCAAAAGAGCTCACTACATCTGCACCAGACACATCATTTGCATCAGAATGAGCTCCATGAAGGCGAGGCTTCCTAGTATGTGGTAAGAACCGATAAATATTACGTGAGTAATCCCATATTTCTAATTAATAATATCCAAAATTTAGATATGGGGATTTTGAAACCCAATTTAGAATTGAGGCGTCATATTTTTATGGGTAAAAATTTTTTTGTGAGTGTGAAAATGAAGGAGGTTCACAAAATGCTCATTTAATAGACGAAATAGGGTTTAATGTTGAAAACTTGTCAAAAAATTATATTACTCCTAAAGTCAAAATATACCTGTGTATTTATGTTCAGTTTACCGTGAAAGGCCTTCAAATGGAAGTTTTGTGTGTAAGTATCTACTCGTACAACAAATATTTAAATTGGCGAATACCATTTAGGACTAGCAATGCCTATGAGAGTCAGCCCGACCTATGCTCAGGGGATTCTATCCATCGATTCATCAAAAGCAGGCCGGAGGCTAAATCCCAGCATTGTGATGGAATCTGCTGTCCCTGAGGAAAAGAAATGTATATTATGTACTCATATACATGGTACATCTGCGCCAGCTACCTTGAAAACTTTGAACTTGTTTCTTTCAGTTGGAGTTTGTATACTTATAGAGTTACAAGAAACTATTGTTAGCTATCGTTAACAGCATGCAGAAAATAACTGCCAATATGACTGAATAATATTAGTTGCCTGAGTCGCACCAATTTATATTTGAAGTAGCGGCACATTCTTGCCTGTGTTGGCTCCGGTGAGGCCCATCCTCCCATCATAACTCCGGCAGAATGTGCGACTCGGGACGCATTGGGCACCACAGAGCGTCGCGCCAATAACCACTGCGAGCAATTCAATTTTTATACTGACCGTATTGCTATCGTAAAACATCTAAAACTGCAAATAGGTTCCGATAATGGCATTTAATTTTAATTTTTAGACTTTTATAGAGGCGCTACGACCAACATACATCGACGTTCAAAGATCTGCAGATACAGGGTTCCACCTAATTAATGGTCTAATTAATATGCACTTTAGGTAGGTAGGTATATGAAATTGATTGTTTGGCAATTATCGAATATTATAAATATAAGTAATTACATTAAGTATACTTTATATGTCCACAATGGCTCAGTTCAACGTTTCTTATTAGATTTTCGACAATAGGCGGATTCTCGTTCGATTACAGACCGCGCAGAGCTGAGCCGATAACTAGTCGATCGACACGCTCAATTTAACTCGTTCTTACTAACCAAAATATTTTATTCACGTATGTAGGAGGTGTTAAGGGGCAGTACTCTTCTGAAAGTGTCAGTGTTGGTACCCACCACTGCAGTACCATGGCATATGGCAGATATTCTACCTCGAAGAAGTAGTATTAATTAAAGTATGAGTGTTAAGTTGACTAGACAGCTATGTCTCGGGATGACGAAAGCAGTATTGTGCTCGCAAAACTAGCTTGTATAACGTATGCCTAATAGAGCGCACTGCAACTATCACGACCAGGCGTCATATTTACAATCAGTCTATAGACAAGTCCATCCTTTCACTAAGAATTGTTATTCATATCTGCAAACCATTAAAATAAAGGTTGCCTGTGCCTATGCCAAAACATTCTACTCAGGCTACATTTCAAAACAATTATAAGTATTCCCTAAACCATTTTATGTTATCCAATCTAAAGTAAAATTTCACCTCGGTGGGTGTTTCATCGTTGCCAATATCGCGGTGGAAACGAGCTGTATTCCTGAGGCAGCACTAAACGCTGGTAGGTAATAACTTTGATTAAGGACCACGCGGGCGGCCGCGCAGAGGAATAATAACGCTAACCCCATCTCGGGCAAGTCATTGTAGTTTCTGTATATCCTTGGAAACTGTAATTTTAATGTGTTCGGAGGCGTTAGTGTACTGAACGCAGTGTAAAACAGTCCTCCACGTTTCAATATCGTTGGGCAAGTTGTTTAGTTTTCCTTCTCCACTATGGAATTGTAAAGTATGGTATCATCAAGTTCTTATTAACGTGTAGGTTCATACACTTTTGCATAGCTTTACAAGCATACAATTTAAAAAAAACTTGACTAACAACAAAGTGAAAGTATATAAATCGAAAATTCTGCTTGATTGGTAGTTATGTAAAGCCTAACAGTAGCACTCTCTGAATTGTCAATTAGTAAATTATACGATAGAAACATATTTCATTACACCATTTTGATTAATTATAGACAAGTTTTTTCTTACAAGCAAGACAAAGACAATCTTACCTAAGGCAATGTACTATGATTGCTCATTTGAAACCTTACGACTACCTTCGATCTTATGTGTTAGTGTCTAAATCACCATGTCAGTAAAGTACCACAAGAATCATTGCTGGCAAGAAATGGAAGAGACGCTTAGATAAGCGATTTTGAATCTGATGGAGAAAGTCTGTTTAGATATGCGAACCCCGTGAGTTTCAGTACTGATAAGATTAGTGTACCGCCGCCGTACGGTGCCGGTAGGGAATAGAGGAGGCGGTCTCAGCGGCGCACGGGTCCGAAGCCGGGCCTTCAGGACGGCACATCGTTAACTAATGTACTTGTGCTAATACAATATGGATGGCGACAAAACGCTATCCTGTGGATGGTGACTTAGCTTATATCTATTAAGAATTTAAAGGTACCTCCTGGAATAGTCACTGTTAACCTTCTGACCAACCTGTCTGAGAACCATGTAAGATTTTTGTATAACTTTTCAATTAAAATTTTACCGAAAATCGACAAAAATTTATTGCAGTATAGTTTTAGGCACTACTGTCTTCATGACAAGATCTAAGTTGAAGAGCATTAGAAAACTATACGTTCGGAAGATAAATTGATCAGTTAAAATTACCCATTACAATAAAATCGGTATATGTGTAACTGTTCCAGGATCTATAGAGCTTTGAAGGCTTTTTTGATATAGTATGGTATGGCATACGATGGGTCATCATTTAATGATTAGATAAGTATTTGAAAGTACTTAAGACTGTTTAAATACATATTCCTTTTAGTAAGATTCAAGTAGGTAAGTATATTAATCCTTAACATTTCTTCCTAACATAAAATTACAAAGGTAAACGAAACGTGATGCCCGTCAACAAACACGTCCAATTGCTATTTTCTGTCTCCCCATCTACCTATCAATTAAAAGTCGAACGTCTCAGCGCCTCAGTAGCTATTTTCCTTAGAGACGGCGGGTGAGGAGAGTGCGGGGGGGACATGGTGGTCTCCAGGGAGCAGGCGGCACGGGCCAGGTCCCGCGGGAGCAGCGTGGGCGGCGGGCGAGGACGTATCCTCTGGGAACCTGCCTCCACTACCCTTCTCTGAGCAAGGACGCCACCGCGCCGCCGACGACGCCACTGAGATATTTTTAAGCACAGTTACGAGTGGAAAATTGGTGATCTTAATCCAACTACACCTATACAACATTTAAGTAATGATTATATATGGTTGGATACCGTAGCTAGATTTGTTTGTAGGAATTGAAAACGTCGTTTAACCGTCGTATGGGTTACGACGGTTAAAATCAAATACAGCTATCGTGCCTCGGTGGCCTAGTGGTCATGGCGACTGACACGGATTGTCTGAAGACGCGGGTTCAAATCCCGTCCAAGGTTGTACATTTTGCTCTCGTAAATTGCAATGTTTGAAACGAAATCTAGAACCTGTATACTATTGTTTAATTTTCTACTATCAACTTATTTGTAGCACTTCTACACTACTATTACTTGTAGTATACTTCGTAGCACTGTTGCGTAGCACTTACCTATGGGTGATTTTGCTGTAAACATACAAGTTGAGAGTCAGACACGTCATTATACTTGTGGTATAAGCGCCTTGTCTGCACAAGACACTTGCAGTACCAACCTAAACCGTACAAATCTGCGTGTGTATATCTGTAGTTACTCATAACCCCGAGACGTGGTTACACCAGTGTAACACAACGGTGAGATCACAGAATTCGCCCTATATCTATGGTTGAGATCATGTATCTGCAGTCAGCTCTTCGCATAATTATTTCGATAGTTACTTACTTATTGTCTTTCAAACCCAAACTTTTAATTTACGGCCTTTATTACGGTTTTTTATTTTCTTTAATCACCGATGTCAAATTTTTTTAAGAGATATCGCCCTTTACGCAAGGTTGTTTTTTTAACGTTTCTTGTCATCTCGTTATTTGTTTCACGGGTGTTGTCAAAGATGCAACGATGTTTGCTCTTAGAGAATCGCACGGTTGCATTTATTTGCGTTGTACCATTTCGAGATGGCTTTAACCATAATGAATAGGAACTATGCAAAGACTGAGTTATTTTTGATTGGAGTTCAATAGTTTATCTTTAATTTGGTATACTGGAGATAGTGACAAGTATACTTGCTAAATGAAGGCAGCGGCCTGGTCACAGACCTGGTCGTATATAGGTTTAGTAAATTACATAATGCCTACCTTCATTTCTTTCAACAACAAGACATCGATTTTTCGGTAATGACGTAGATAAATGGTTGTCTAGAAAAGTCACCCTCAGCAATAAGACCGCCCATTGTGACATATGATGTTTTGGTTCTGTTGACAATCTTATTTTTTTGTACTGTGATTTTATTTGTTGAAATAAAGAGTTTATCTATAATTATGCATATGTATCTAGGTGTCCACCCGATTTAAATTATTATCATTCATAAATATGGTGTGTTATGTACGGAACCATTAAAACAATAATCTTATTGCGTACATAATGTAGATGTATCGTCTAAAGGCCGGTCCCAATAATCTATCTATCGTCAGTTTACCTTACTAGAGATAGATATTTGACACTATTTGTATGGACGTTATGTCACATTTCTATCGGTAGTAAGGAAAACCGTGGATAGATAGATTATTGGGATCCCCCTTAAAACACACTAGTGATTTATGACAGTCGATTGGGAATAAAGAAAATGTATCATTCACAAACGAGAAATGATGTAGACGTATATTATTTCAAAATAAAATATAACTAAGGATAATATCACAAGAAATTCATTTCAACATTAATATTGTAGGCAATATTAATATATTTTTTTAAACTATTATGGTTACAAACATTAGATATATTCAAATTATCAACGGGATAGTTATCATGTATTTTTTCTATGCGTTTCCGATATTTCAGCGCTGTTACAAGCGCCATGATCACGGATGAACTGATGCATCCGTGATCATATTAATATTGAAATATAAATAAGGTATTTATAATATTAATATTGAAATAACCGAGTAATTTCAATAAAGATTAAGTTGTGTGAAAGGCAAACAATATTATTAAGTAGACAATACACAAGGACCAAGCCCAACTTCATTGTTGGATTCAAAATACTGGTGACCCTAAGAATTCTTAATTGAAGCCAAAGAAGTTAAAAAGAACAGGACGATTAGGTAGAGTGAAGCTGTATGGTATTATTATTATTATTATTCCTTATTTAAAAAAAACACGGATTTCATCCGGCCCTTTACAAAGGTATAAGTGGGGCTGTAGCCAACACTTAGAGGCCTGTTTGGTATAGCAAATACAAAGGAGTATAAAAAACAGAAAAAATGTTGGATGAAGGTTAACATGGTACTTATAACTATAACAAAATAGGGTAAAATGGCCAGGCTATTATTATGAACTTATTAGTGATAAGGGCGATAGTAGGCTATTGACGAGACTACGGCACCTGCCAATTTCAGTCTTATTTTAAAATATTTAGGCAGGTGGTGACTTGCCATCCACTAAACGGGCCCCCCATAAGAGCCACCATCAATGGTGACAAAAGGGGCAACGTTGGTGTGGATGGCTGAAGGGTGTCGAGAGGTGTGCTGCGGTTTCACTAGAGCGCTACTACCGGCGTTATGCCCTTTAACACTTCCACCCTTGGAGCTTTTTGTTACTTGCTCTTGCGTCTCCACCCCCAGACGGCCAATTAAGGCAAGCTGGGGGTCAGGGGTCATTTAGCCCCAGGGAGAATCAGGGTCCACGGTGTCGCCACTCACCGACGGCTCGCCACAAAGCCGCCCCCGCGGTATTATTATTATTAAGTAAATACGGGTCTAAAAAGTTTTAGCTCATATTAGAAAACAAAAGCAAACGAAAAGATTAAAAACCCAAAAAGACAATAAATTGGCCGGGATTTGAACCATGGCCTGTCAGCGTCTGAAGCGCACACTTGCAGCAAGCCACCGATACGTGGAAGGAAACAGTGAATTAGACTTATCCTTACTATTAACCATTAAGTACAGAGTTGATCGGCGTTGTTATTCTACGCATTAAATCGAGTTTTTTAGCACTTAGATATTATAGTGAGATGAAATATATACATTTAAAGTTTTCAACAGCAGCTACTGAACAGAGAGAATTTCATAAAAATGCGTCAAGTAGTAAAAATTACTTCGTTTTTTAGCTCTCATCCCTTTTTCCATAATAACCCGTTTTATGGGTTAAAAATATCCTATATGTTACACAATAATATTAATGTACATTATCAAGTTTCCTTAATCCTTCCTATACCGTGATAATTAAAACAAAAGATTTATGAATGAAACTGACGTATATATACGTCTCAAGGACGCAAGGGGTTCAAATCTGGCTCGTAGTTTTAGAGTGATGCGCGTATAAGAGACAGACAGACAGGCAGACAAAAATTGTACAAATATAATTATATATATGTATATATTGTATATGTTTGGCTTTATGTCGATACAAAGATCGTATTTACCTCGATAATAATTTTCAATGTAATGCACAGTATTGGCTTAGTAACAGTATTATTATGTGTATGTATGTATATTATTTTATCTCTTTTGATTGGGGGGGGGGGCTAAGTATGGGGGAGGCCTATGTTCAGCAGTGGATGTCCTACGGCTGAGGTGATGATGATTATTAGTGGAAAAACGTAAATAATGACTTTCGTTAAATCGTATAATTGATCATTTTTTGTATTTTCTCGAGTTTTTACGTACAATCGTATGCTATATTCTAGGTTCCCGCGATGCTGACTTTGCCTAGTGCGAAAATCGTAGTTTTATCGCTTATATTTTTACACTTTGACCTTGTCATAACCACATTGTAACCTTAAGCCGGCTCTTCGCATGGCTATTTGTATTTGCTCATATTTGTGTTATGGAACTTAATACTATTTACCTATCGAATTCCGCGTGGTATTTTCGCTACCCACAGCGGTAGCGAATAACGCTCAGGTCTGAATAGGCCTTATGTGTCACGTACAATTTAAATTTGACCAACTAATCTAGCTAATTGGTTATACCATTAGTACATAAATAATATAAATTTATAACAGCAAATTCTGTGTTTTAACACTCCACTTCTTATTATTTAGTTTTCTTTACTATTTTTCTGTACCATTAGTTTAAATCAAATAAGGCTCTACACTCGATGCACTGAACAAATTGCATCGATTAAGCACCGCCGTATCTACGAGAGGTCAACATCAACATAAAACTGTTATGATATGCCTTTAGCGTATTTCCCAGCGGCGTGCGGGGTGAGAGGGGGGGGCAGGGGTGCCACCCAGGGGAAATTTGCCGTCGACTCTCGACGGGGCCTCTACAAGTTTTATGGACGCGCAACACCCAGGGCTACGGGTGAGTGGTTTTGTGTTGGGAATCTAGATTAAAGAACTTCCAATTTTTTTGTACAGGAAACAGTATTTTTAACCCGTTGAATGGCGATTCACCATATTTGGCCAATAATACAATAGATTTCGCAGAAATCAACCTACTTTTCCAGGAACTGCAATGGGTGTGGTTAAAGTGCTTCTCACAAGCTGGTCGATTCCTGATGGGTAGGTAACAATTTAAAAATAATATTTGCGACGTTGTTGGATTGTCTGATATGAAAGTGTCAGTGACACTGTTTGTTTGTTCGTATTTGTTCTAAATTAATACTGAAATCTATATCTATATGTAAAATTAACACCTATTTCTCCTGGTCACGCTATAACTTGAAAACGGATAGAACAATCTCGCTAATTCTTTTTTGTGGTGTTAATTATTGTCAGGAGAAGGTTCCTATGAAAGGAAAACCAAGGAAAGATGGGAGGTAAAGCCTACTACGCGAAAGAAGTTGCGGGCAGTCGCTAGTCAAATATAAAACAAAATAATAAAAGATAAATATTATGTTATGGGCATGTGACTTAGCTCCCGTTTTCGTGGAAATTCCAGATTTACGGAAGTTTTGTACGAAAACATTATAATATAAAACGTCAAAAAATAAGCAGGTAGGTGTATATACCAACTGTATTACTGTATATACTTTTGATTTAGCAGTCGACTCTAGTAAGGAACCAACAATCAAGTAGTAATTTTATAACACAGCTGAGCTCCTGAAACCTATATTTAGTTGAACAAAAAGATGTAGCAACCCTGAAAACACCCGCACCCCGCTTTCACCCCTTAGGGCTATCAACTTCTTATCGTTACACTTAACGGGGCCTCCTGTAATAAGTGCCACCGCATACAGTTCACAGATTAATTTACCTACCAGGACTTTTCAAATGAATATAAGTGTTATTATTATTATTTACTACTTATAGGTTTAAAACGTGCAGATGTAAAATAACATGCTATTGTTATCTTAAATCGCCAACCGTCTCAAGTACCTATGAATTTTGAAAAACCGGCCAAGTGCGAGTCAGACTCACGCACCAAGGGTTCCGTACCATTATTTATGTTTAATTAATAATTATTATCGTCCGACTCGCACGTAGCCGGCTTTTTAGTATTTGTTGTTATAAAGGCAACATAAATACCTACATCATCTGTGAAAATTCAGTATGAGGTTCATGAGATACAGCTTGGTGACAGACGGACAGACAGACGAACAGCGGAGTGTTAGTAATGGGGTCCCGGTTTACCCTTTCGGTACGGAACCCTAAAAAACGTATATCCTGAAAGGGTCCTTAACACATCACCAAATATCCTAGGCTCGAGAAAACACGTTTGTGCGCTCATCGCACATTTCTTTGCTTGCAAGGGATCAAACCTTAGACCCCACACTCAACCTGCTCATTGGTAGAGTCATATACTAAATAGGCGAACGGGACCTTAATTACTCTATTGTTTGAAATAGTTCTACTAATACAATCTTATACATACTTCAGAGGGCCGTAGCACAAACTTGCGAAAAAGTATTCATATCGAAACCGACAACGCGTCACGCTTCGGCATACAAACTATGAGTTATCTGTGTCACAGTTGCCTTAGATACATGACAGTTTGTACTGTGTCACGTGAACGATACGTTACTTACGCAGTAATTCGTGCTAGGCCCCCAGGTACCTAAGTAACTATAACTACCCCAGGATGAAATGTTTGTTTGGATGTAATTCATAGACTCAAAAATATGAGACTGATTTTAATGCTGTTTTCAATGAGGTAAATAAAGTGCTTATATTATATACAGATTATTTACATTTATTTTATTAATACGTTATTTTCCAAAATATTAACAATTCAGGTCTTTCAGTTTCACTTCGACCTTCTCACCCTACCGAACCTAATCACCAAGCACACGCGTCCAACAAAAAATATGACGTCCAAAGCTAAATTGACTTAACCCTCTTCAAACGGCTTACAAATGCGTCCGTCCAAAGCCAAAGCTTTTACCTCGTATAAAACATTCATACGTTTATTGTGATCTTCACACCTCCCACCCGTGATCACCCGTCTCTACACAATAACATTATCAACTTATCTGTAGCATGTATAATAGTTAATACATTTTAATTATATGTATATTGTTTTCAATACGATAAAGGAATATGAACCATATATATAAATACGAATACGTGTTTTTCTTTTGTCCACAATTTTGATTAACAACCAAACTTGCACGAGCTTTCACATGGATGTTTCTTGTTTTATCCTTGGAAAATAATCTGTAACTAGTAATTAGCTGAAAAATAGAAATTAGACACTATATAAACGGCTAGATTTCAGATCCAACAAAATCAACTGCAATGTTGCTAAATTGTAGCAATACTGAACGCGATGGTTTCACCCGTGTGATGAAAATTGGAAATAATTTAAAGTACTCTAATCCGAAACCAAATTTCAGGAATATCAGTCATCGATCGCTAGTTATGTCAAAAGAGAAAGGGAAAGAGTAACCTATACTTTCTCATTCTAATATTAGTGTGAATATACCTATAAATGTATCTCCGAATTTTTCTTAATCCCGCTACATTTCCCTTACTTTTTTAAGCTTTTCTTAATCACACTTTGAGCTTGCTACACACTGAGATGGGGAGCTCAAGCTCACTCCAGGTAGCGGTGTCAGGGTAAACAATTCAAGATACGGCAATTCGTTTTTATTGCCTGCTTGGGACCGGGAAGGATTAACATTTTCACTGGATGTAAAATTTTAATTCCTCCGCATAAGGGCCGGCGAGCTGAAATTGACGTGTTATTGGACCCCAGCGAGTGTAACAGGGCTCACTGATGTTATATACGAGTATGAAATCAAAGGCGAGTTGAGTGTATGATTATTATTTCATAATTCATACCTAACACCAAAATAACCAGACAAAATTCTAGATTCTCACGGCGTGTCTTTCGATCGAAGAGAAGCACGAAAATTTGTATTGTAGTAAAAGCCAAAACCACAGAATAAGTAATAGATCAAACGAATGCTAATGCAATACAGCTGACGCTACAAAATTTAGAAATATAGATACGTTGTATTATATAAGAAGCAAAGCGCTAGGATTGCATTAGGTATCCCAAGAGCCGGGGGAGTCACAGCATCCTCTCGCGTCCCGCGGGACGCATTACGAAAGTACGAGTACCTACGTACCTACTAGACGGTACTAGATCGATACCTAAAGTTACAGCATTACAAGTTGCAACATAGTCGTTGGTTGTGCAACATTGTTCTGCTAACAGCTTTTATGTATAGGAATATACAGAGGTAGTAAAGTTTCGGATATTACTATCATAGTTTTATTAGTTTTAGCTCCCATTAATGAGTTAGCTAAATGTAGTTTGGTGTATAAAAATAAATTTGAGGCCTAACGGTTTGAGCAAAACTGAACCAACTAAGTGCAAGAAGGCAACAATTCGAATTTAATTTTAAATTTGAATTATTATCATTGAATCATAAATTTTTAACCATGGCATACTCGTATAATGATTATACGAGTATGCAATATTTTTGGTTTTATCAAAAAACGGTGTCAAGTGCGAGTTTAACTCGCGCATCGAAGGTTCTGTACGTTAAGAAAGCATCTATAGCATTATTGCTCTAACTTAAAGACAAACTAGGTTAAGTGACAAACTTAACTTTGCCGTTCGATCCCAAGACACGAGTATTACTGTTACACCAATAGCAAATAAATAGGTTTAAATAGTATTTTTTTTGCTATTCATTAAATGTTTCTTGTTTTTAGAAGGTTTCCTTTATATATGCTGTAAGACATTGCTTCTTGCCAAATTTCATGATTCCAGATCAACGGGAACTACTCGTATATCTTATACTATAAAGGTCTCGATTCCCTTGTGAAATCTCAAAATATACAAAAATATGTGACATAAGCGGTCATATATTTTTATCGCGTTGACTTACAAATTATTTTCAAGGCTGAAAGAGACGTCTACGCGTTCCTGAGAAGAAGAGTCATTGACAGATAAATAGACGGACAACAAAGTGATCCTATAATGGTTCCTTTTTAGTTACATAATCCTAAAAAAACTAAAATTATTTAGACGAGATTATTATTATATAAGTATTGCGTAATATGTATTAGTTATTGTTTGTATTGTAAAACTATTATTACCTACTTCTCCCTAAATGTTAATCTATCTCTCTCTCTCTCTCTCTTTATAGGCCTTTACCTATTTCAGTGGTATATACCTGAAAGACATGTGATGGATTCGTTACGTCGCTGCACTAATATTACCTCTTTATATTATTACCACGGATAATCTTAGCCGCAGCGGCGGTTCGACTCGTATGCACATGGTGAAATACCCGCATCGCGCACTGTTATTACTTCGATGAGTTTATAAAAGTCTAAATTGAAAGAGAAATAGACATGAAATACCACACCAATATCCTCAAATACTTCGGAATTTGTATGTTCGAAATTAAAACTCCATGGAACGACTCGTAGTGCAGGGGCAAGTAGAAGGCAAGCGGTCACGCCGTCGGTCACCTACCGTACAAAAGCTACAACGAAAAACGTCCATGCTTCTAAAGCACCCGAAACGCAGAAGACCGCAATGGATGGAGGCGCATCGCGAGGGCTGCATTATTTAATGAAGGTATCGTCTTCAACCACGACCGCTCTGTCAAGAGTGAACGACTAATGAGAAGCAGGCCACACAGCATTAACTCATACCTGTATTCATGCCTAGACTAATTCTGAGTGTACTTCAAGAATACGGCCTTGTAAATATGATTTTTACACAGTGGAACCAATGATTGTAAAAGTGTATTACACAATCATAAATCAAGTACAAATCATTTGGATTTATTATTAAAATGTGGATGTTCCAAGTACTAATTGTAATTACTGTGTTCATTATATTAAAACAGTGATGTAAATGGTTAATGTTATTGGAAAAATTATAACAACGTCGGGGAGAATTGCCTAATCTGTACCCTTTGAGAACAAAATCTAATATAAGTATTTAGGGAAATATAAAGTACAAATACCTAAGCATAGGACATTATTCGTCTTATTGAGTTAAACCAATTTGAATATCATTGGTTATATTGAGTATAAACATATGGTTAGAGTATTTAATCTGATGTCTTTAACAAACGTCAGTACCAATTTTAAAATTGTTACGTAAATCATGTCTAAAACTCTAGATTCTTGCCCCAAAATTTGTCAGTTCTGCACTTTAATAAAACTTTTAGGGGATCCAATGCTTTAGTGCATGTTCAAACCTTTGTGTCATCAATCCTGGATGGGTTGATATCAAATAAATCATCTTACGATCAAGAACGATCTTTCGAAAAATATTAAAGGTATTTCTGAATCGTACCCGCTAGTAAAAATAATAAAATGGGGAAAAGCTACAGGAAATTAGTCAAACTATCTACTTACCTCCCTTTCTATCAGGATTATCTGTTGAACTTTTTGACATTTTACTCGCACTTCATCATGGCGGATCTAGGCATAAATATAACTATGGTCAAAAACTACTTCTTATGTTAAAACTACACACTATTTACTGTGAAATAAAAAAAAAATTCATAAATGTGTGTTTGGTTTCTTAACTTCTACATAAAGGTTATAAATAGAAACCCACTAATAATTCAACTAAGTACACATGTGCACCATTCCCAAGTTTACTGAGGTTGCATTCGGGTACACATGTGTACCTTTCCCGATAAGTATGTAGTTAAATGTTTTTCGACAAAAATTACTGGTCGAAAGTGGCTCAAAATCAATATCTCAAGATGACGAGTGCAGTGCAGTGCCACACAAAACGACAGTTCTAAGCTCTAGGTGGTAGGGCTAGGTCTAGGTTTAAACTGCAACTGGCATGGGTATAAGCGTAGTGCTTAACATTATGCGCACGACTTGCCATTCTCGTCTCTTTATTGTATAAAACACACACTAGGAGCTTTGAAAGAGGTTATGAGAGGAGTAGAGTATAAGAGGAGAGGTAGTAGAGGAGAGTTATGAGAGGAGGAGGGAGAAGTAGGTGATATACATTTTTCGCAGCCGGGTGCGCAAGTACTCCATGAAGAAGTGGCCCGGACGACCCGGAAGTGTACATATAGGTACTCGACTATACCTAGCGCGTAATTTAAACCGTTAAAATAACATTAAAATATAAAAAAAATTTTTATTAATGTACTAATCCTACTATTGCAATAAATATATAAATCTAAATATTAACAATTTGGTGTTAATAAGTGTTTTATGCCTTAGGATGGGTTCTGGCAGCTGTCCGGAGAAAACTCGTATTCAGTTAACTTCAATTGCTTAAAATAAGCTTTTAAATAATGAAGTTAAGTACTTATTATTATAAACGCGAAAGTTGTATGTATGGATGTCAGATTTAAATATTTAGTTACATTGCATAACATAGGCATGTCAAATGAAACAAAATATTTAGCACTATCAAAATAAATATCAAAATACATACATATTTTAATAGTAATAACTTCGAATGCATGTCAGATAATGAACAACTCATGTACTTACCCGCAGATATGGTAAAAAGGATGACATTCAAAGAATATTTGAAGTATTTTATTGAATGTATATAAAGGAAAACGTGTCATTTCTAAGGGCAATTTATTATACATATTGAGTTTCAGACAGCGACCTTGTTGTTACTCTTTCACGCAAACAGTACTGAATTAATTTTAATAAAATTGCGTATGTAGATAGATGAGACGCTGGAATAGCTTAATAGGATACTTTTACTAATCATCATCATCGTCCATCGCCACGCGGGTATAACCGCGGGGCGTATCTAGTCAAGTCAAATGTCTAGGTAGAATTAGGAAGCTCCAAGGATTGATAATTGATAAGTACCAAGGCATTTCCAATTTCTAAGCAATCACTTCTTTTTATTTTTCATAAAGACTTTAAATCAGCGATCTATTTATTCTCAGTGTGAACATTTAAATATGTAAATTAAAATTCAAATACACTGAGACTCATAAATATACCCGCGTTAAATATGTAACTCCCAAAGTTGTTAAATGAAACACTCGTACACCAATATACCTAGTGCCTATGTATACCTAACGGCGAGTTTGCTCAAGAGCGCGTTCGATGGACACAAGAATATTTATCCAGTGATACCTATATGTATTCCAATGCGAAACGAGTGCGTATTTTGTTTAGTTACAAATGAAGGGGTCGATAGGAGACAAAAATTTATATAGGTATATGTGCTTTCTGTTACATTGTGTTAATCAGACTTAAGTAACATACTTATCTACTAAATTTTCACTAACTTACACTTACTACTTACCTATACATACAGCAACGTAGATATGTAAATAGTTGGCAGTTTTTTTCCGTACTACGCTGATCCCTTCCTTTTATTAATTTTCGACCGACTTCCAAAAAAAGGAGGAGGTACTCAATTCGACTGTATTTTTTTTATGTTTGTTACCTCATAACTTTAGACTGGATGAACCGATTCTCAATATTCTTTTGTTTGAAAGCTGGTGCTTCCCGTGTGGTCCCATTTAAATTTCATCAAATTCCGCTAGTTTTTGAGATACACTCCAATAACTGAATAAAATAGAAGTCGGTATTAAATTTTTCAAATTGTACATCTGTCCTTATTTGTAATTCAATGTATGGTATTTTACGGCGGTTATCAATATACATGCATAGGTAATTAAGTTACCTGCTTTTCTTTATTTTATAAAAATATTACCATAATTATTTGGTGTGCTTAGGCAGGCCTAGGCGCCTTATACATTCCGTGTTCCTTTTCATATAACTAAGTAACTTATAAACATTAAATAGGTAATTTGTCTTTATTTGTTTACATATTTTTTGTTCTATTGTGAGGTTTTCAATATACGCTCATACTATACGGAACTATTTTTTTTAATTTATTTTAATACAAATTGATCCTATATTTGGTGCTCCTAGACTGATCTAGGCGCCCTATATATTCAGCTTCAGCGATTCATTTTCTACGTTTTAAACAATTAAATAGTAAATGTTAAGGTAGTAAAGTTTAGTCGGAGCCCGTAGGTAGCACAAACAAATTGCGAAAAAGTTTTCGTATCGTATGCGTCACTTCGGCGTACAAACTATGATTTATCTGTGTGACAGTTGTCCTAGATAAATGACAGTTTGTGCTGTTTCATGTGAACGACACGTTACTTTGCACTTTCGCAGTTATTCGTGCTAGGCCCTAAGGATAGTAAATGTAAAAGGTAGGTACTCACGTTTGAGGGACCTCGGCTTCGCTTGTTTCCTTCTCGACATCCCAAAGATCACTTCCACAAGTCCAATAGTTCACAAAAATACACACATGCTTCTAAATTCGAAGTATCGCGAAAGTTTATCGTAAAAGTAGAATAGACGCGGCGAGTTCGGAAGCGGTGCGACACGTGGCCGGACGCGTGGGCCACCCCGCGCTCACTGAGCTTTCTGGCGCCCAACAAGTGGTAATAACAATGTTGTTACCTTACGCGCAAACTCGTAAGACAATGCATGGCTTCGGTTACATTTTGCTAGTCAAATGACATTGATAGTTTCTATAAAGACTAACAAATGCGTAGGTTTGTACTGAATGTACCTATACCAAATGTAGTAAGGCAACTTCACTTACAAATTTCGGCCCTCAAAAATGTCTTAAAAACGAGTGGTTTCAGTAGTTTGTATTACATTCTAGCCAAAGCGGCTTAGGCCCCGTGTTTGTGAATCAGTAAGTTAGACAGGACAAATAATTGCTAACTTAGTTATGTTATAAATTTCTGTAAGCACTCTCTAATCTAAACTAATAAAAATAAATAAAAAATAATCTTTAAATTATGGCCGTTGTTTTTGCGTTTCGGCTAAAATCCAAATTAGTGTAACACTTCAGAGCAATACTAAAATTAGATATTTCTCTTCAATTGTAGACATATTTTGACAGATTAGTCGTCACGTAACTTGGTGCTTGCTAAATAAATAATAATAAAACTAACGTGAAAATACCCATAATTGAATAGAATAGTCAGTCCTACTTTTAGAAATGTCATTCTAAATGTTAAGTACGTAGGTACTTAACACTTAGAATTAGTGAATTTGATTTTAGTGTTAAAATAATATGATTCAGTTTTAGTTATACATAACCAGTTTAGTTTAGTTTTTTGAACAAGTGAATCGCTACCATATCACACTAATATTATAAACGCGAAAGTTTGTGAAAGATGTGTTTGTATGTTTGTTACTTCGTCACACTCAATAAACGGCTTTACCATTTTTTATGAGATTTGGTATATAGATAAATGAGGCGCTAGAATAATACTTTTCATTATTATCATCATCACCATCATCAATGCAATCAAGCAGGTATTTTTTGAAATCTAAATAAATGGCCGCATTATGTCACTTTATTGTCAGCTCCACTAAGCAACTTAAGTACATCATATTATCACAGCCTATGTAAACCTAACGATTTGTATGCTGTGTTATTATGGCGTTGTTAAAACAGACATAAGTAAGGCCAGCAGTTTTTTTAGATTTGAATCAACATTAGATTGCAAGTGAGGAATGTACGAGTATGTAAGTAATTGCCCTGCCGGTCAAGTCTAAATACTTAGGTACTTAACCATGTAAACAGATAAAGCTTTTTTTACTTTTCAAAAACTTGCTTAATTAGCGTCACCATGAAACGAACTAACATTGGCAGGGTGGATATTTGGACTGTTTTTTGCCTTTGCGATTTATGATTGCGATCAAATTTCTGGAAAAGCAACTGAATTGAAATTAGATCAAGAGATTTTGCATCAAACATACCAACATATTCAATGGGTTTTTTTTAAATTATGAAATTTGACCTTTTTCCATAAATAGGTAGGTACTCTTTGTAATAAATTTATTTAAAATAGTATTTTATTTTTAAGTTTTGGTTTAATCAACATTTTTACAAATATTTATTTCGATATTTACTTATATTAGTACCCAATTACTTCCCCATTATATCATTTCACGTATTTCTTAAATTTTATTCACTGTTTTCACTGTTTTTATAATAGAAAACATATATTAAATATTAATTAATTAAAAATGAGTTACCAGCGATAACTTATGGCACTGAAAGGTGGTATTTGTTCCATCTTATCAGTTATGAATTTAGCAAAGTGTTTGTACCAAAAACAATATCTGTTGGTAATCGTGCTAGGTTTAGTGAATGGGCAACTCCAGGAATTTATAAAAGTAGGCAAAAGTTATATGAATTGTACCATGAAAAATCGCATAATCATAATCCTGTATTTTTGGAATATGTCAAACGTTAATCTAAGTTATTTAAACGAGCCTGTTCCTCAGCTAAATCTATTTATTTAAGAAATAAGATCAAAAATTCTGTTAATAAAAAAAATATGACGTGGAACATTATAAACAGTGAAAACGGTAGAAATACAGTGCGTAATCGAGACTTTCATTTAAAAATTAACAATAAAGATGTAAGAGCGGGATTTGGAGCTAGCGGCCAAGTTTGAGAATTTCTTCACTAATATTCCTTCTTTAACAACCAAAACTATAAAATCTTCCTCCATTTCTGCTGAGATCTTACTTAAACAAAGTGTAACTGAATGTGACAAAACTTTTTTAATTTTCAGTAGTTAATTGCAAAGATATTGGAAGCAGTTTCAAAAGTCTTGATGCAAAAAAAAACGGCAGACCTATGGGGTTTTTCTGTGAAGACCGTTTCTTCAATTATAGATGTCATTGCACCCAATCTAGCAGCTGTGTTTAATAGTTGTGTTGCAAGTGGTGTATTTCCTGACCTAATGAAGTACAGTAAAGTGGTCACTTTATTCAAATCTGGTAGTACTACTGATCCAACAAATTTTCGGCCTATTTCTGTACTACCTACGCTAAGTAAGATTTTCGAAAAAATTATATTACATCAATTAGAAACTCATTTTAGTGCAAACAACATTTTCCATAAAAATCAATTTCGATTGACAAGGAATCGCTCTACTATAGACGCAGGTATAGAACTTATAAAAGATGTGTTTGAGGCCTGGGAGAACTCTCAAGATGCCTTAGGTGTTTTTGTGACTTATCTAAGGCATTTGACTGCGTCCGACATGATATACTTGTCAAAAAATTACAACAACGGTATTAGAAACATGGCTCTCAACCTTTTGACTTCATATTTAAACGATAGAATTCAAAGGGTTGACATAAATGGTAAACAAACGCCCGGCTCTATAATCTCAATGGGCGTTCCACAAGGTTCAATACTAGGGCCGTTCTTGTTTTTAATCTATATTAATGAATTACCTTATTATGTAGAGAAGAATCACGAGATTGTATTGTTTTGCAGATGACACTTCACTGTTATTTAAAATTAAAAGGCAGTTATTAAACTATGACGATGTTAACAATGCATTAGCTAAAGTTGTGAATTGGTTCAATACAAATAATCTTCTCCTCAATGAGAAGAAATGGAATTGTATAAAGTTCTCGACACCAAATGTGAGACAAGTAGAATCCAATATACTCGTACAATTGAATGGAACAGGGTTGGACCTTGTGGAGTCAACGGTCTTTTTAGGAATTACTATAGACGCTAAACTGCAATGGTGTTCACACATTAAAAAAATTTCTAGTAGGCTCAGTTCAGCGGCTTGGGCTGTTAAAAAAATTAGAGTATTAACTGGTGTAGACACAGCTAGAATAGTTTATTTTAGTTATTTCCATAGCGTTATGACTTATGGCATACTGCTCTGGGGATGTTCTGCAGATATTAATTATATTTTTATACTGCAAAAAAGGGCTATACGAGTGATCTACAGTTTAGCTCCCAGAGTTTCCCTAAGACAGAAGTTTAAAAACATAAACATTCTTACTGTTGTCTCTCAGTTTATCTATGAAAATCTAATGTATGTAAAGAAAAACTTTAGCAGTTTTGATAAAAGGAGTGATGCTCATTCCATCAACACGCGAAATAAGCACAAGCTATCCGTTCATGTAACGCGTCTCCACAGAATAAGTCATTCCTTTATGGGACAATGTATACGATTCTATAATAAACTTCCCAATGTCATCCGAGATTTGCCTATTAACTAAGTTTAAAATTACTATTAAAACTAAACTCTGTCAAAAAGGTTATTACATAATTTCGGATTACTTGGAGGATAAAACAGCTTGGGACTGATCACTCCAGGATCTATCTACTCGTGTACTAAGATGTCAAAGTGTAGCGTGTCTTGCCCTACTGATACCATTATTATGTTCTCTTTTGTAAGGCAACACACTGGAGCTAATATTTGTAGTACCTAAGTAAAAACATTGTAAAAACATATATATAAAAAGAATGGCCCCGAGTTTCTTGCCGCTTCTTCTCGGTAGGATCTATATATTTTGGAACGCGGCGGTAGTCTTTAAAGTACATTATAATGAAAAATTTGTCGTTCATAAGTGCGTCTTTGATGCCTAAATTGAATAAATGATTTTGACTTTGACTTTATCTTGCTTAAAGGGCCTTATAAGTAAGCTCAAAGTCGCACAACGAGCTATGGCGGAGTTTCCTGCTTGCTAAGTGATATAATCAGAAATAGAAGATCCGTAGACGAACGAATGTTACTGACATAGCCCAGAAGATAAGTCAGTTGAAGTGGCTCAAGTGGCAGTGGGCAGGGCACATAGCACGCAGAACAGATTGCCAATGGGGCCAAAAAGTTCTAGAGTGGAGACCACGCACAAGCAAACACAGTGTAGGTCGTCCACTGACAAGGTGGACTGACGACCTGACAAAGGTAGCAGGACGACGTTGGAAGCAGGCCGCTTCCAACCAGTCCTTTTGGAAATTTCTGGGGGAGGCATATGTTCAGCAGTGGACGCCCTATGGCTGAGATGATAATAATGATGATGACTTGAATAATTATGGCAACATTATGTATTACATAACTATTTAACTTGACGAATGGCAAATGTACAAACACGTGAGTTCAATTATAAAGTAAACAAAGAAGTATTAAAAACTCAGTTTCAGTGATATTTTGACAGTGTTTTGATAGCAAAATAATTATTCAATGTATTTTTGCTCTGTACTGTAAAACCACTGTATTGATGTTTAGAATGATGTTAAATTGTTACAAGTTTTCAATCTTATTTTAGTGGCAACATTCGCAAGCCTAAGCACGGCCATAGATATAGTCTGATTAATCTATGGGCCATACAATAGCGACGCAATTGCAATGGAGAGCAACACATATACGTTTGTACGAGTATAACAGAATACCGAATTTGACATGAGAAGCAGTACAATCGCAGAAGCGTTGCAGTAGTGTGGCAATTGCTCAGTAGCTAAGAGAATAGCGGCCCTGAAAAGTCGCAAGACGACGTTTTAGATGCAGGCCGCCTCCAACCGGTCCCATTGGAAAATTGTGGGGAGGTCTAAATTCAGCAGTGGACATTCTATGGCTGAGATAATGATGAATTAAAAATAAAGGAAAGTAGAGATTAAATTAAAGTTACAGAATATAACAAAATATTCAAAATAAATTAAAAATATAATACAAAAAAGCTAAAGAACTTACTTACTCCAAACAAAAATTTACAAATTTATACAACTAAAATTAATTAAATTATATCTAACAAAAATACAATGAAAAATGCAGAAAACTCACCAACAATTACATGTCATACCAAAAATGTCAATATAATAGAACTAAAATACCAGTTTACATACTTAGTTTATTTAAGTGATTTATTAATGTAAGTAGGTACTTATCTATCTTTTGATAAATTTTCTACATTATATAAACTTTATTCAATTTTGAGATATTTCTTTATTTACTTAATTTTTGTTTTTTTTTCTATATTATTACTTATTTAGGTAGGTACATAATTAAAAGAAACAATGAATAGGTAATGTAAAAATGGCAAAAGTAAAACTAATATCTACTAATAAAATTTATATAAAATGTGGTAAAAGATATACAATACCAAACCTTATTAAATACATATCTCTATAAAAACACAATATTAAATAGGGTCAGGTAGGGTGATTATAAAACACCCGAAACTAAGGGTAAAAAATAAGACACTTAAAAAACCTAACATTTTTTTTATCAAAAAATATAACCGACTTCTACACTAAAAACTGTGAAATAACTTGTTGAAGTCAGTACCATGATAGTTCAAAATTATCCTATTTTCACAATATTGCGTGCATTGTCCCGGAGTTATTTCACACTTTCTAGTGTAGAAGTTGGTTATATTTTTTGGTAAATAATTTTTTTCACCCTTTTTAGTGAAGCAAAATGTTGTATGACTACAAGCGAGGGTTATGATTTTGACCGGTGTGTATGTATGTAAATCCCTATATGTAGGTTAGGTATGTTCCCTCATAACTTCTATACTATATAGATATAGTTTATCATAATTCGACAAAAGGGTGCCATTGGAAGCGTCTTGTTTGACCGCTGGATGTAGGCTATTTAAATCTTTTACGATACAATTTTTCATCCACCATTTAGGTTTCCATTTGTTTCTCATCTTCTTATTCAAAATGTGTTGTATACTGAGTAGTGCCGCAGCTGTGGTGGTGCACGCAACCGTGTTTCTTTTCTCGGAGTTATTGCGGATGCCTGGCTCGCGTAGCGCTATACATCTGTTGACCTCGCGTTGAGGTTCGCGGCGGTCCGTACAGGAATTGTACCTACGCGTATCTAATGTAGGCGTGGACAGCATTCCCGACTACGCGTAACGCAGAAAAGCGCTATCCGGACGTAGCTTGACGTCACATATAGCCTAGACGCCATGTGACGTAGCTAGACGCTTCCAACGACACCTCATTTTGTCAAAATATAATAGTTACCTACTTTTAGAAGTTATGAGGGAACATATGAACATACATACATACACACCGATTAAAAAATACTTACACACGAACATATAAACTCCTCCTTTTTTGAAGTCGGTTAAAAACATAACTCTCCCTTTTGCTTCGCGGTAGTCGTGCAAAAACTATGAAGAGTTGGGACATCGAATTGTTTCTTAAAACTCTTCTTTTGGTTTAGTTTGTACATAACAATTTCGGGTGAGACATTTTCTTGTTCTCTACATAAAGCGTGATTTTTCAGGGTCGTCTTTTTGTCGATTGTCGGGTTTTGGCTTTTGATCTTAATTTAATTTTTTTTTTTTTTTTTAATTATATTTTCTTGTAAAATCACTTACCTGCTTAGCAAGATCACAATTTTTAATTATTTTTTAACACGTTTGTGTAACTTTCGACAGTCGGATACTAGCAATGGTACATACATACTGCGTTCGAATAGGCTATTTGTGATCGGTTTTAGCGAAAATAAAGCTAAATAGGCACAAGGGGCGTTCGAATTGGGCATCTGTGGTTGAAAATGTCGTTCATGTCTCTTTTTGTTCAGCGTTCGGAAAGCTAAAAAAGAGGATTTTTTGCAATTTTTGACCCACATCCGGAGCATGGTTTTTTGTGATCGTTTTTTGACAGCTATGTATTTGATGGCATAATCATGCGATTCTAGGTATTATGCTCAGTTGAGCGTTCGAATAGGGTGTGAGCAAAAGTGGCAAAAATAACGTTTTTGAGCTTTACGAACGCTTTAACAAAAGAGTTATCATTGACAACGCCACCAATGCCCTCATAAGCTAAACGAACGCACCTACAGTTGTCTGTCAGCGTTCATGTCTGTTCATGTCACTATTGTTGCCAGGTTTCCTAATTTTACAGGATTATCCTGTTTTTATCAGAAGTCTCCCAATCTTTTACTCTATGCCCTTATTACGATTTTATTTCTTGGAGTCTTAACAAAGGGAAAAATGGACTGTATTGTATAATGGTTGCTAACTTTAAATAACGATAATAATGGTCGTAACTAAATACAACACGGAACGTAAAATATGATCTTAGTGTCTGTGTGTGATAATAGTAAACTCTTTTAATTATTTACTTCATATTAAAGTTTAGGCGGGTATTAGTTTGCACATGTCGAAATGTATAACAGCAAATGTAAGCCAAGAATGCGTTATCAGATGGGGACATTTAAAGTGTGTGTTATTTTCTTAAACAACCCTTTTTGATGCATAAATACCTACAAAAAATTAGAAGTGCCATTATTTATGTTAAATCCAAGATCTACAATGACCATAAAAACTATAGGATACAAATTTTCGATGTATAAGGATATTACGCAAATTTAAGTAACCTATTATAAAATTTATATTAAAATTGGTTTTACTTTATGTGCTAAAGTGCAGATCAATATTTATGTAGTCTAATAGACATCATACCTAAAGATATATAAAGTGTACTTTAAAACTTCATATTGCCGTTTCCAATAGTCTCAATATAAATATAGATAGAATATTGTCTTTATACGTTTCTCTTTCGTGCATTGGCAGGCATACTTTTTGTTACGTTATGCAAGTTAATAGTAGGCATGATATGTATTAAAACCACCTAACTAGTGTCCAAAAAAAATTTGAAAGTTACAAAAGCAGATATAGGTACATCGGGGCACGTAAGTTGAACTAGGCGTAGAACATATTTTTAGGTCTCAATCAAAGTGGGGTAAGCGGAGCGGGGCGAAGGGCCGTGCATAACCATAGCAACGTGACGAAAATCAATCACACTCCTCCCCTCTGTTCCTGGAGGCCAATCGTGCAAAAAGTTGAGATTGCAACTCTTTGCCCAAGTTCTAGAATATCACTTAAAATTATGTAGAAGGTACTACGCCCATGAATAATAGTGATTAAGATTAGTATTCCCATAATTGTTCTATTGAATAATACCTAACGATTACTTCCCGCAACATTTTGTTCGAGAAATGCAATGATTTGAAAGGAAAACCGAGATTTTTTTATGAAATTTGATATTTGGTTTAACTTGCGTTTCATTTTCAAACACTGCAATACCTGCCACGATCTTTATGTACCTAATGTTAAAATTATTTACTAGCCTCGGCCCGTGACCTTTACATTTAAAAATATTTTACGTACCTACTTGTGCGTACTCCACTAGACTCTAATCACAATTTGGGTACTGTTTTTTTTCTGGCAAGCGTACATACTAAATAGTAAAAACAGCCTGGCAACATTACACAGCTGACTCTGAGCCTAATTAATTAATCTTAAGTTTGTGTTGCGTATTTATTTCAGTACCTAAATGGATTAAAAACCCAAAATAAAAAACAACGTAAACAAACGTTATAAAATCTAGTGAGAAATTGTAAAAATGGATCTGCCATATGAGGTAACGTATTTTCTAAAATTAATAGCAATTCACACAAGTCTGTGCAGTACCTAGTAGTATTTTCTTTGTTTGAAATTGTTTTTTTCACGTGACTGATCAATCACCGATGTTATTTTTATACCTTAGTGATAAGCACTTACGAAATTTGTGCTAAATGCCTGTTGAAGTTTACTTGCTACATTTTCTATAGTCTATAGGGTTATGATAATCTGGAAGCAAATATCGCAAATAAATATAAAAAAAAATTCTACTTTGTCAAACTTAGGTAATTTAAAGCATATACGGTTTGTTATCCGAACATGTGAACACTGTCCAAAATAGTTTTTATCACTTCAGTGACCATGCACAAGTTACTGAATATTTGGTATTTGTTATTCTACAACAATATTGCACCCTTAGTAATATAATATCTTGTATTAAATTAACTAGTACCTACATAACATACCTAGTTTTAGACTTGCGAAGACTAATAAGTCATTCCTAGGAAATTGTGTGCGTTTTTACAAAAAAATCCCAAAGCACATAACTGAGCTCACAGAGGGCAAATTCAAGTTGACTGTAAAAAACGTATTAATAAAAAAAGCTTACTATAAAGTTCGACATTATATAGAAGATAAAGATGCTTGGAATACTCCACTTCTGGCAAGCTGTCTCTCTGCCACCCATAAAATGTAATATTTGTAGTACCTAAGTAGAAACATTGTAAACATCTATATAAAAAGAATGGCCCCGAGTTTCTTGCCGCTTCTTCGCGGTGGGCTCTATATATTTTGGAATGCAGCGGTAGAGTCTTTAAAGTACATTATAATGAAAAGTTGACGTTCATAAGTGCGTCTTTGATGCCTAAATTGAATAAATGATTTTGACTTTGACATCAGTGTTGTCATATCCTCGATTTCTACTCAGTCTGGCTATCTTAACTTTTGTCATGTTGTGTACCTAACAATAATTATTAGGTGTTTTCTCATTTGAATTGTTGAATCAGATAAAAATGAAATGATGATGTTTTTATATTTCTAAGCAACAAGACAGGCAAGCTAACCTGTTGGTAAGTGTAACACAATATGCTCAAAACAGTTGCAGTGTTTCACAGTTATATTAGTGCGTTAGAATAGGCACCTTGTGAGCGTCTTTAGCGAAAATAACGCTAAAAACGCTCACAAGGGGCGTTCGCATTGGGAATCTGTGGGTGAGAATGTTGTTCATGTCTCTTTTTGATCAGCGTTCAGAAAGCACCTAAAAGTCCAATTTTTGACCCACGTCCGGAGCATGGTTTTTTGATCCTTATTTGACAGCATAATCATGCGATTTTAGGTCTTATGCTCAGTTGAGCATTCGAATAGGGTGTGGGCAAAAGTTGCAAAAATAATGTTTTTGAGCTTAACAAACGCTATAACAAAAGAGCCATCAATGACAACGCCACCAATGCCCTCATCAGCTAAACAAACGCACCTTTTGTGGCACAACACTAAGCTTGTCACCCCAAAACATAGCTGTATAAATCTCATTATCCCAGTAATTTGACATCCTACAATGCCTTTCAACTGTCAATTGAATTAATTAAACCATTTCAATATTTATGTTTAATTATTTTATTGTTTAAACTGTGGTCCCCTCAAGCACTAAGTGCCTAATAAGATCCAATTCAACACTGTTTCTACAATAAATATAATTTGATTTCATATGAACCTTTACACCATAGTGATTTTAGATTCACACTTCAGATTTAGATTTAATCTAAAATCTTAAAAACCTAAAAATCTGCCGCTGTTGGGTCAGCTAGTACATAATACCCTACATTATGGCATAAGTATATACAGATATAAGTAGTTGTAACTTTTTAAAACTTAAAAGTTTGTAATATTTTAATAGTTTTACATACATTTTAATGGCCTACAGCACTCAGGGATAATAGATCTTCCTATTTTATATTAGACTGCAGAAAAGAACAATATTACTGTAAATCCGGAAATGACTTCACTTATGACTTTACATTTGTGCTAATAGTGCATAAGATGTGATTCGGACTGCACTATCAGAGGTAGGCCTATGTTCATGAGGCCATTGTCTTGGTTGGTACTACCGCACTTCCCAATATTCTGCCAAAGCAATAATGCGCATGCATCACTCTGTTAGGGTGTAGTGTGAAAGGCACGGTAGCAAGTGAAATTACTGGGCGAAAGAGACCTAAAACCTAATGTCTCAGGATGGCAAGCTCAGTGCAGTGCCACTCAAAACTACAGTTCTACACTCTGAATGGCACTGCAACTGCAACTGTCATGGACACTCGTAGTGCTTTACATCAGGCATACAACTTGCCTGTATATTTACTCCATTGTGTTCATAAACTATTTATTTTTAACATCACACTAACTTCACCTTCCAGATTTTGGTAATGATTTTTAAATATCTCCCTGAGGCAGACAAAAAAGCAGCCAGTGAAACTTGTCAGTCATGGTACATAGCAGCAAACGATTATTGCTTTCTCAAGAACAAAGTTGCAGTGTTTTACAGAGCACCTTTGAATGATGATCACTCATCACCTTTGAATATATTTGAGAATTCTTCAGTCATACACTATAATTATTTTTTCAATGAAGTAGAAATATCGAATAAACTGAACTATTTCTGGGATAAAATGGGAGAGAACATCAAAAGTTTGACTCTCAAAAGTTGTGATGTATGTGAGAAAGTATTCACTTATATCCTAGAAAAATGTACAAACTTAGAAACATTGAATATTCTCAGCTGCAAAGAGCTTTTCATGTCCGGACGACTACTAGAAGGTAAGACTGAAGGTCTATTTAAGTACAATTTGGTTAATTTGAAAGCTGTAAGTTTGGCAGGCAACCAGTACTTGACAGATGCACTCTTTAACAGATTTGTTTTGGCGTCACCGGCATTAGAAGAATTGAATTTCTCCGGCTGTTCCTTGCAGTTTCATATGGGCTTGGTTAAGAAGTTTTATGCTAGTGGAGTAGATATGTTTGAAAATCCTTCAGAAAGTGTTTTAACATTTAGTTTTATATTGAAAGTAATTGCAACTAGAGCGCAGAGCATTAAACATCTGACACTTTCTCATACCCTTATCGATGGATTAAGTCTTAAAGCATTATCAGAAACAAAGGACCTGAAATTAGAATCATTATCATTACACTGCTGTGATCAACTCACAAATGTGGGTATACTGGCATTAACAACACACCAAACTTCTTTAATCGATCTAGACTTAGGCCTGTGCAACAGGGTGACAGACCAATCTCTAGTATTCATTTGTAGAGACCTAATTAATTTAGAACGGCTCAGTGTGCAACGTTGTAGAGCACTTACCAATTTAGGAATCGTGGAGCTACAGAAACTAAAAAAATTGAAGTCTTTAAACATATCTCAATGTGAAAACATTACCAAGGATGGCTTGAAAAATGGTATTTGTGCTGAAGAAAACAAAATACTGGAAGAATTAGATATACATTCCCTCAATTTGGATCAAAGCGCACTGATAATGATATCCGAAAAATTGCCAAATCTACGTTCACTTAACTTGAGTTACTGCTTTAATGCCGTTACTGACACATCCATTCAAGTTATATTCAAAAATCAAATATTACTAGAGGTATTGAAAATAAGTCACTGTGACAAAGTATCAGATTGTGGATTGACTGGTATGGGACAGATACATGATGATGAAGCAGAAACTAGCAAAGAGGCCCCCATAACATCATATTATACTTCGAACTTGAACCGAAAAATACATCTTGGATCAAGAGCAGAAGAAGAGATTGTTCGTGACGCACGCAGAAAACACGACGTAATGCTCATGTGTGAAAAGCTATCGACAGATACTTACACTGGCTATTCATTAGCACGGTTAAAATCCCTTCGAGAATTGGACATTAGCGACTGCAACAAGATAACAGATGTCGGGTTGACATATGCATTTAACTTCAAAGAACTTGTTAGTTTAAATTTGAGTCGATGCCAACAAATAACTCACAAAGGAATGGAATACTTGGTTAAAAATTCTCCGACTATTGAAAATTTAAATATGGCAGACTGTTACAATTTAAAAGATGACGCAATTGAAATAATTGTTCGAGGGCTAAGGAGACTGAAACATTTGCAGTTGAGGGTAAGATACAATGCCAATGTATTATGTTTGATAGTTATAATATTATTCTCGATAGTCATCCCTCTGGACTTCAGCCATCAAAATGCTTAATGTAGTGTATTGTATGCCTCCAATAACTTTTCAGGCTACAAAATAAATGTGTGTCCTAATGACATAGGTATATATACCTTACTATTTTGTAATGCACTATAACTTGTTTCGCGGAGACAAATGGTTGTACGTAATTATTTTTTCTCCGTGTGGTGGCGGAGCAGAATACTACCCAGCACCCCATATCATCCCGTGGGTACCGTAAGAGGTGGTTATGGGACTTTGCTAAGTTTATCATCCAACTCTTCTGGTGGTAATCTTTTGACGACCGCTTACAGTTACTACCGTGCAGCAAGCGAAAAACCCCCCAAGTGGCTTGACTATGTCAGACCGCTTTCTGGGATCAGCGGCTTAGTGCAGCTTACGGCTGCACTAATGGCCATTTCTTGATTCCATCTTCGCTTTCCATCAGGCGAGGAGTCACTTTGATGAACCACTATAAAAAAAACACCTTAACGGGGTTGTAGAGTCTTTTGAGAGTCCGTTTGAGAGTACCTATGTAGTTGTCATGATACCTAAATAATAATATAAATTACAAACTCATACCCTGCACTGCGCCTGACCGTAACCGCTGTACTGCGCCTTAGGTATGTGCGCGGTGAGACGCGGGGCTTTTCCTCTCCTCACCACGTCTGTCCAAGGCGCGGTACAGCGGTTTTGGTCAAACTATAGTTCCGTTTTTACAAAAAGATGCTCAATTGTGAATCTACGCTTCAGTACAGATCGGAGTAAATTTTGTATTGCATTTACTGTCAAATCGTCGCTCAAGTAGATGTTCTCAACTTGGGCCTTATACATAATGAACTTTCAACAAGTAACGCGTTACGATATCTTCGGGGAATGATTGCTTTGTATGGATATCATGTTATTTCTGGAAGATATCATAGCATGCCGCGTTACGAGTTTGAGTGGTCATAGCGAATAACAGCCCTGAGCATCTTTCAGGAAAAACGTCCTTTGACTCCCTGTATCGCGGGAGGCATTCACATCACAACACCCAAGACCCGGCATCAAACATTTCCGCTCATCACACAAATATTTGCCCCAGCCAGGCATCGAACCTGGGATCCCCATCGAAGGCAGGATCGTAGACACAATGTACCTACCTAAGGGCATGCTTCAATAAAAGAATTTGCATTTAACGTTGTAGGAAGTCCTAATGAAAATTAGGTACCTACCTACCCACTTTACTAAAGGGATATTATGAAAGTAGATGCATGTGTGAAAGAATGCTCGTGCCTTTTATAAATAAATATTCCACAACTATCACACAACGCCATCTAGTCCCAAGCTAAGCAGAGCTTGTGTTATGGGTACTAGACAACTGATAAACATACTTATATATTTCTAAATATATACATATTATAGATAAATTACACCATTTTATAAGTTTGTTATATATTATATTGTATAGGTTCAATAATATTCCGCCATAAACGTCAGCGTTAAATAATATCTACGACTTCTGTAAAACATAACAAACACCATTAGTTGTAGTAAGTTTTTAATAATCAACATGAGTTTTACTTTGTAAGGACCAAAAGTAAAAAATAAATAATTCTATCTTAATAGTTGTAACTCTATGAAGCAGTCCCCTCGGCCTACAATTTAATTTGCACGAAGCGCGCGGGAGGGGTTGCGTCGTAGTCGTTTTTCTTTTAATAAGGCAAAGCGAAAAAGTGTCTAGACGTGTACTACAAAAACTGAATGTTTTTATTTAAGAAACGTCGTAGAACTAACGTTGTTTTTTTGTGATGTATACTGGAGGTGCCCTTAAGAATTTGTAAGCACTTTCAAATTACTCTGTATAACTAGGTAATATTTTACATCCATTAAACTGCTAGTCTAAACTCTACCGCTGTAGACACAGACACTTGAAAGCCTTTTCTTAGGAGCATAACAATGTGTTTAGATAAGATGTGCAGTACTGACTTTCCAATCTTAATTTTATCACATTTCTTTTGTTACAGGGTTGCAATCAGTTATCAGATAAGACTATCGAAACTGTAAAGATATATTGTGAAAAACTCAAGTTTTTAGACGTACAAGGCTGTCGCAATATATCGCCTGAGGTGGCCTGCTCTATCGGGCTGCCAACGTTGCATACAGTGTTGATGACTAAGCCAGGACCCTACATCGTTGATGGTGTAAAAGAAAGGTCTCCGCCCACGGCTTTCCTTCCCTCGCTTATGAGGAAATTGAGATTACACTAGTAACACATGCAAACTTACTAATATTTATTCTATGGTAACTATTTAAAAAGTTGTAACATATATTTTAATTATCAAGCTAATTTGTGACCAGTGTCATGAGCGTGGAATATGAGTAAAGCTAATACTTTCTTATCTAGTACTTCGGTGTTGATACTTTGGCCTTGAGGTCCTAGCGGAGTGACGCTCATATTATAAGTGTTTGCTTGCTATGGAAAATATGTGTAGAATTATTATTCTTTCTGTAATTCTCGCGTCATTGTATTACTTACCTGTCGCTCCAGTTCCAGCAATTTCCAATTATTGTATCCAAAAAAGTAGGTACTCCTAATGACAAGGTCAAGATAAGATTACGTTAGTAGACGACTGTTGAAAGTAGTTACATACTTACGTACTTTATATATTTCTTGATTTTATCACTTTACATTGTATTGTGTATCCCAAATCATCAGAGAAACGAGTTGAGGTCTATACACTATCCACAAAGACCAGCTAGTACATTAAACGACTTTCTGTCAATTGTTTGGCTATAGATAAGACCCTTATGAACGCACGCTTGCGAGATAGAATTTAGTTTGTGTGTTTGATTTATTACTAACACCAAACTGGCTAAAGTACTGTTTTCATTTAGTGACGTGTAGTAGCCTATACAATTTATTGATTCAGGCGTTAATTTGCGTAAATCCATTTTAATAGAAATGATTAATGACACTTCCGTTGAAAAAAAAATATTTACTTGGAATAAATTTATTGGAATTTTCCAGCGGCAGCGTCAAAAATATTTCTTTTACTGTCGTTTGAGTAGCCTATATCTTTAAACTGCTTAATATAAAGCAGCAGTTTTCACTTAGTAAATAATGCATAACAGTATTTATGCAGAGTTGGATTAAAATATTTAAGTAATGTCTAGGTGCAGGTAATACATACTATTCACGGCTTTTATGCGTCTGCAGAAGTGCATGAATACTCGTATTTTGCCAGTCCTGTAATAAGGACAAGCCGTTTCCGTGATTGTTTTTTTAAATTCATGTAGATCAGGCCAATTCTGAAGTAACAGATCGGTTTTGCGATCGAAGTTCTGGTCATATCAAACTTAAGTATTATTATAACGCAGTTATTGAATAGGATAGCACTAACAAGCCGGCAATACATTTATAAGAGAAATTACTTGTATGGGTTGATGATACAGTATTTTCTCATAGTATATGTCATACACATTTTATAGGTTGATGTTACAGTATTTTCGCATTGTATATGTCATACACATTTTATGGGTTGACGTTACAGTATTTTCGCATTTTATATGTCATACACATTTTATGGGTTGACGTTACAGTATTTTCGTATTGTATATGTCATACACATTTTATGGGTTGCGTTACAGTATTTTTGCATTGTATATGTCATACACATTTTATGGGTTGACGTTGCAGTATTTTTGCATTGTATATGTCATACACATTTTATGGGTTAACGTTACAGTATTTTCTAATATTACGTATAATATGCAGTCGCATTATTATTCGTAGTGACAATATTATATAATTTTAAGACTAAGTATCAGTTCTGTAAAAACATGGTTGTGTCCGCGGCTTCTGTCCGACTTGATATATGAATTTTATACATACTCAGGATCTAGATATCAATATTTAGTTAGGTATATTTATTTGAAAGTAATAGCACATAGGTGTGAACACTCACTTGACCTGTTTTGTCACATGTTTAGCGCAAAATACATAGCGAATGTTAACAAAGGTTGAGTCGAGGATGAGTCTAACGTTCGAAACAAACCTTTAACGAAATGTATATGCATTATGGAAGAATGCATTATATAGATATGCATTATACAGAAACAACGGGTATTTCCTGAGACATCACGACAAATTATAATAGACGCGGAAAAAGCCGCGGGCAGATACTAGTCATACATAAGTAAAAAATATAGTCATAAGTAAGATACTCATTCCGGTTGTTTTCCTAGTGCCTACAAGTAGAGTAATTGATTACTGCCTCCTCTATATATTCTACCACAGATGTCAAGCTAATGTTTATTTAATTTTTTTGGATTGTGTATTACTTACCTTAGTAAAATGTTGTGCTTTGTATGAAGTTATATTAGGCTATCAAGAGTGTCATGAGGGGTAAGCGTGTCCAGAAAGCATATTTTGTGCGTCTTGTAATTTCGAGAAAAAACGTTACGTATTAATATCGAGCAAATAAAATACCGCTTATTTTTTAAATAACGAACGAAAGGTCGAATGTATAAATTTTGACTTTGGAACTTGTACGGTCGGGGGATAAACTGCTTGCTAAATTTTGTAAGCCGTTTAGATTGGATGATTTAAAATCGGACGAAAAAATAATACATACTTAAACGTAAAATGTCTTATAAAGACTGTTCCAAAAGTACGTGACTTTCTTAACTAAAATACGATTTGAAAGTTTTAAATATAAATTATATCCCACTGCAAGTGATATATTAGCAAATATAACTGGAAAGAAGAAAGCTTTTCGCTAGATCAAGAATATAAAGTTTGTTTCCTTCTTTTCAGTGTTGTTTGCAGTATGGTTTTTAGTTAAGTTTTTGCAATTTTATTTAAATTTGGTGTTATTATACACCAAAAGTACTCCTGACTAAAAATGTGTTTCGTTCCACAAAGTCAATCTCCCATATTAGGTCCCACATTGACAACTGCCATATAGCCCACTTCTTTTAATGTAATGTAACCCCTTACTTTTCAGTGTTGTTTGCAGTCAAGCATTTTGTGCTATTAAAAATCTTCTCAATGTGGCTCCATGACTAACCAAAAACGTATAATTTGTTCACAAAGTCGAAATCCTATAATAACATTAAATAACTACGTTCCACATTGACAACTTCCATATTATTTTATGTTATTAGGAAAGTATACAAGCACGAGTTCCACCTGCGGCCTTATTGTCTATCTTTACGGAGAATGGGAATGGGCTTCATTTTGACATTTTAATCCCATTCTGGGCGAAATCCTGCAAGCCTATTGGCTAGAAAAATCAATGGGAATGAGAATGTAGTGACATTTCATTCTCAATATTCTCGTATTCAAGTTAGACAATAAGGCGGCTGATGTTTAAGTGGTAACCTATGCCTAGAACAGATGCATGTCCTCACAATTGACGAACTGCACTGCGCTCGTAACCCATTAAGTCTCACGTACCTATGTATATTTATTTATTTTCTATTTTTTATTTGTTTCTGTTGTGTCACTAGTTACGTTCGTGATGTCAGTGAGGAGCGCCGACTGAAAATCAGTGCTTGGGTTTACCCTTGCGTATGCTGAGTCGGGGCTCTTTCATGGCATTACGCAAAATTATTATTATGATGGTTGTCCTATTTTGTCAGTATTTTTGTATGTTTTGTATGCTTTCTTTACCTGTAAATTCGCCGGCAACCACACCTTCAAACCAAAAACAGTATTGCGAACATTACTGATTCACGGTAGAGAAAGTTATGGTGGCAGTACTCTCTTATCTTATATCACCCTTTAGCCCAATTTCTTTAATCAAATGAAACCCCCCGTCCCTATAGTATTTTATACATAACACTCGTCATGCATGTTAAATGTGATATTAAACTTAAATATATAACATGGCATCTTGTGAAATGTCAGTGTTACAAGTATCGGCATTTTAAAAGTTACAAGTAAATATTTTTTTTCTTGTAATTGGACTCTTACTTATATTTGCCATTCTTCAAGTTATTTTGGTATATATTTAGATTTTTATTGAAGTGGTCACAGTCAAGTAACTAATAAATCTGTAATTAAGTGTTGTGTAAGAAAAATCACTGGAGTGAATAAGTCCGTTTAATTATCCCCTCTAATCACGGACCATGCTACAACTTTATTTATTTGCCCATAAGTTAATGAAACAATCACGTGACCCACTGGCAAAATTGTGACACCAGTCGTAGAGTTTAACAGAGAATGAATCAAAAAGGGCTGGTTTGGGAAGTGGTCATAATGGGACTGTGGATTTATTAATTATTTGGATATTGCGCCATACAAGTGTTTTTTTTTGGGATAAGGACCTTGTGGAAACTACGCTCGGACTTTGAGCTAGTATTCTATTTATTTTGTTATTTGTTCTTACTAATTATTTATTTGTATAAGTATACTAAGTATATCATTTAAGATCTCGTCATTCCATTTACGGAATTTGTAGAACAGCTGTGATAACATTACTTACATGTATTATGAAATCAATTCAGTACAAAGTGCTTATTACAATACATTCATTGATACCCATTTAATCTTTTGTTTTATTTATTCAACCACTAGCTACGTCCCGCGGTTTCGCCGCGTGGTGAATGATGATAACGAATCGTATCAATATAGGTATGTTTTATTCTAGCGCCTCATAGATCTACATACCAATTATATGACACGCCTGCAGATACACTTATTTAACTAGTCTTTCCGAGTAGTATCCCCCCTTTATACTAACTCTATGAGATGTCACAATTGAACGCCTACATTTTGGTAATTTTGCATTCAGTTTAACGTGGCACGTAGCGTGGCACCAACTTTAGATAATTTTTATTAATAAACGATTCTAATTGGTATCAAACATAATATACTTACTTAATATCAAGTAATTTGTGGGAACCAAACGCACGCATTGTTAGCAAAAAATGTCCAAACGACTGATACGAGCCAATAAGTAACTGAAGGCCCACATCGCATCTTTGAGACCTCTGGTGTTGTTGAAATCCGTGGGTGACGGTGATGCATGCACGAGAAATGAATGCACTATATCAAAAATAAGTGAGCTCGAAAGCCTAATTTTTGGATCTAACTTCAAACCAACTCTAACGGTAGCGTGAAAAGTTTGTTTAATTGGGGCCTTGTTTAATACCTAGGTATCCCTAATAAATGAGCAATAAAATTCCATAATTAAATCACATCACTAAAGTCGTATCTTAAAAAAAAACATCCAAAGATTAAGTAGCTACTTAGTGTTTTCTGTACAGCATAGCTGAGCCCCGCGGTTTCACCCGCGTGGTGATGGATGATGATAAAAGTATTTTATGTCCTTCCCCGGGATGTAAACAGATAAAATCCAAATTCCACCAAAATCGGTAGTCGTCCTCAAGCTATGGTGTGATCACAAAACCAACAATACATAAACCCATTTGGAGAATTTAGGTAAAGCGCAGCTGTACCCTTAGATCAAAGAGAATATAAACACTACCTTAGATTGCCTAGCTGTAGGTTTACCATGAGTTTACAACATTGACACCAATCGACGCTCGATATCGACTACCGCGTAAAAATGTATGAAAAAAAGAACAGTGCCACCTTGCGGTCAATTGTAGAACTAAAATTGACAGCGAGTACGCCAATCACAAGCTTAATAGATAGGCGAGATCTAGTATCGACTATAGATGACATTTATGTTGCCAACTCATGGTAGAGGTACTTACTTATTCTAACTCAAAATTTCTTGAACTCGGAGTCTAGGAATGTAGGCACTCATTCTGAACTTGAAAATTATATAAATAATAGTAGATTAGTATCCAAGGGCTGTAAGGCATCAATTGCAGCCCGAGATATTTAGGCGCCCTCGCTGCGCTCGTGCGCCTATTGTTCTAGGGTGCTATTGATGCTTACACCCGAGCTAACTACTCTGCTTTACATCTCGATTGTGAGGTAAGTAGAAAAAAACCGGCATTACAAAAATAAAATTGATGACTATTATACTCATACGAAGACAAGGCTGAATAGCGAAGCGACCTCTTTTGTCATAGGGATGAATGCATGATGTCTATTGCCAGTATGATAGTTAGATGTACGCGAACTTTTTGAAATAGTGGTGTTATTTTTAAATTACCGCCCTAGGGCTTTTCTAGCTACATTATCACCCTAGAGCGCTAATTGGTCACCTATAAGCTCCATTTGGGGGTAATAAGGACCTACTTACTGAATATGAGAGATGTGAACCGCCCTATAGGGCTTTTCTAGCTACATTATTACCCTATAGCGCTAATTAGTCGCCTTCAAGCCCCAGTTGGGGGTATAAAGGACCTATTTACCGAATATGAGAGATGCAATAGAATATTAAATAATATCAGTACTGTCCGAATACCAGTCGAGTAATAACGGCTAGATTATAGGACTCCGTTTGCTGTTTTACCAATTAATTATAGGTTTCAATGAGAACAAAAAATATGGTTTACAACATTTTATTACATCGAATTTAAAAATAACTTATATTTGTAATATAATTCTTACATATGTAAATCTTACCAAACTTTGTTCAACATGATGTATGTTGTTTACATTTACTACAATGGACTTAGTTAATACAATTGATGAATGATCTATGTAGTACATCACCTTAGATACATATAATTAATATAATATTAACGCTTAACACAAAACATAAGTAGGTGAAGGGACTGGACTATAGTTTAGTACTTATGAAAAACATTTTTAATGGGTTATATAAAATATGATACTGGCTGTAACCAGCGTTGAAATCTATTATTGAAATCGATTTTGTTTTTGGTTTCTACAACCATTTCATTTAATCAATTATTGATAAGCTATTAGATCTTTGCAGGACAGTATTTAAAAAATACTAATTATATTACCACACCACACCCCATTAAAATAATAGTAGATAACTTTCTCTTCAGACTACCAACACAATATAAAAAGAACTTGTGTAGTTTCAATAATACCGCATATATTTTAGGTCAAGGCAAACAAATCTATAACCGGAGCTAACGTTCGGTCAAATGCAGTACAATATTTCAGTTCTGGACGACCACACTATTAGTTTTAATAATCACCGGTCTTAAGATGTCAGTAGCTTTTTAATTACTTTTGTACTAGTTTATTATACCGTACTGAAATATTGTACATGATGTACACATTACTAAAGTCTAAAAATGTTAGCTGTAAGTACCTTATAAATAAAGAAATCGATTCCACAAAACTACTCTTTATTATTGTTATAAAAACTAACGTGGTTTTCACTCATTTTTAATTAGAAATACGGGATTACTCACGTAATATTTATCGGATAGGTCCGACTATAGTTTGGACCACATTCGGTGGTCTTTTTCAAGGAGTGTTCGGGACGCCCGCGTCGATGTAATGCTAAGAGAGACGTTATCGACGCGGGCGTCCCGAACACTCCTTGAAAAAGACCACCGAATGTACTCTTTATTCTGTTTATAAAAAGCAACATCTGTATTGTACTTTTGATGATCACTGTAATAGTTTTCATAGTAAAAGAAAAATTAGCGTGGAAACAAAATAGTGAGCAGATTTGCAATAATGTCAGCTTAAAAAATAAAATAAGGTTTTTAAATCTTAAACAAGAACAATAATGTTCCTACCCAGTTACCTACTAGGTATATTTCCTTAGGCAACTTCGATCAACTATAACGATAAATGTTTGAACTAGTGGAACAAATGACAGTAGGTACAATATCGTTGACAATACCAGGAATGGTCTTGTTGATATTAGTCCTCTCCGCCGACTAAGAGTAGTTGATTATCGCCCATTTGTCAACCAGCTTTATTAAGCATGGCACCAGTCCAAATCTATAATGCACTTTAAATGTATATACTGGTACCAATGTATAACTTTTCTACACCGACATTTGTAAAATATAGCTTTGTATATTTAATTTAAGGCACCAGAGCAGTGTTCTTTATTGGAAATGTACAGTCATTGATTTATACATTTCTGTTCTGAATATAGTTTCAATTTACACGGCATAACATACTGTTTTGTATGTTATGCCGTGTAAATTGAAACTATTTAACTATTGAAACACATTTAATATTTACAGAAAATTATTGTGTACAATTTAAAAACAATCAAATAAATAAATCTTCATAAACTAATAAAATTTGGAAACTATACACAATATACCTATCAGATAACAGATATTATGTAAGATTATGAGAAATGTACAATTTACACTGTAAATACATTTACACTTTAAAATTAAATGTATACACTAAAGGAGTTCGTTTATAAATTGTTGACCGCCACAGAAATATTCACTTTTTGGAGTGTTTCTTCCTGCGATGTAGTTTTTTAGGTTTTTCTCATGGTCTCAGAGTATACGCGGGAGAGTTGATCTGTACCTGGGGTGTGTTGAGCGTTGAGCTAGTTGGTGAAGGCGCGAGGCCGTCCTGAGAGTTGTCACACTCCAGATCCGGCATATTTATATCCTCAAAGTCTGGAATATTCCCTGTATACGAGATTAGCTGATTCCCCTCCACTGAAAGTTGCCCAAACATCTTTAAATTAACAGATTGTTCATAGCAAATAACTTGTATAACAAACAACCATTACAATACTTCACAAGTAAACAACTACATAAATGCTAAACATGCAAATAAATGGTATACCTAGCTATATTACTTATTGAGAGCGCAAATACGTAAAAATATAAAAGTATACCCTAAATAATAGCTATGGGCATTACAAACATATGATGGTAGGTGCTGCGGTCGTATAATCATATTTTAAGGTAAATATAAGTAGTAACTTATTTCTTTACAATTTAATTTTTAGGAGTAATGATGTTCTCACTTTTACATGCACTAAAATTGTATTACACTATGTATTTGCATAGGCTGCTCATGCAAATACATAGTGTAATATTTTGAGACTGTGGTCTCAAAATAACTATAATAAGTATTAAAAAAACCAAGCCAAATCCAAACCTACGCGGTATAAAACAATGCGAAATATGCTCGAAACCAGCCCGATTTTGATAAAAACTAAAACTACATTACTAATTTTTTAAATTAATTGCCTAAATTTGTAAAAGCACTCGTATTGCTAAAAAGAATTAAATCCTGGAAAGTAATGTAACGACAAACAGACGCTGCTAACTTTGGTTATTTTATTTCTTTTTTACTATAAAAGGAGTTGACATTACGTAGTAACCTAAATTTAAGTCTTGTTAGCAACACTCCTGGCTGGTAGACTACATGTGTGTATTTTGCAAAATAAATGCGTTTTATTTCCGCTAAATCAAATGTATCATAAATGTAATGATGCTTTACCATCAAATTTTATTGCTGTAAACTTGATATTAATAATACAGTGTGCAGTTTTGCTGTTGTGTCGGTTTTTTAAATCTACATAAACACCTCTATATAAAGAGAGAAATGATAATAACGTATAGCTTACATAGAATTTTAAGTCGCGCAATATATACATATATAAATATTTAAGATACTAAAATTAAACAAGTTTATAAATTGTATCTCAAAACAAAAGCTTTGTAAATTGTGATGTACTATTAACTATCGAAAACATAATCTAAATAGCTTATAGCTTGCGTAATAAAATAAAAAAAAACAAAAGACCAGAATAACAGCAATAAACGGTACTAAAGTCATGCCAAATCTAAATGCTATAAAGTGACAGATTTATACCATCGTCCTCAGAAAACAGTTGATTCTGCTTCTCATCGCTGCTAACATTCAATTTCCCACCCTTCTGCTTCTTGCCTTTGATCAATAAGAAAATATCTATATTTAATATTAATTATATTACCTATACATACCAATATTGTGATAGGTTGTATATGTTGTGCGATTTAAATGTTCACATACGAATGATTCATGTATAACCAACTTTATATGTTACAATTACAGAACTATTTCTATATGTAGATCCTTAATGTAACTTTTAACAATTATTACTATTTTTTAAATGTAATAATATAGGCACCTATACTTAAATACTTTATTTATTTATAAAGAATATTTTAAAACATTTACCTACCCAATAATGAGTTATTAATATAAACATACCCCATTCAAAAAAGCTAAATAATCTTGCGCTTAGTTTTTACGTATTAATTAAGCATATAAAATAATCATAACATAAGATTTAACATATTTTACAACGCTACGTACAACTTCAAAGTTATCCGATGGTCCGATCTGATATATCCGAATCATATGCCTAAGGTATGTTACGTCCTGAGTCAAATCAAATACTTAGATCAGAAATTCTGATAAAATTAGGTAGTAATGTTTTTTTTTTTAAATTAACCACCAATCTTGCCTTGAAGTACACTGAGCGACATACTTTCACTTCACCTATATAATAATTAAATCTTGTAGGTAACATTTTCGATCTTTGATAATATCATGTCCTTGAAGATCAGCCTGGAATCATGACATTTTCGCATTATTCGACCTGGCCTAACATAACGGTCATTCAGTTGAATAAAACATACATTGAGTCTCATCTCAGTAATAATAACTTACATCAGATTACCTGAATAGCGCATCAATAAAATATATTATGATCATTTTTAATATATGCAAGTTCTCAAAGTATATGGTGATACAAGTAATTTAGAAATGTAAATTGGCCGTCCTAATATACACTTCTAAATTAATTGCATACCACCTTCCCGCTTCCTGACGATTCTAAAACAATATTTGATTCGACACAAACACTATTGTTTTGTTTAACGTCGCCGACTTATAATAATCCTTTACCAAAATGTCACGTGGACATGATGCATAAACTCTTGTCAGATGTGGTAAGCAGCCAATGGCTACTTTGGTGGTGGCGCTTCGCTGTGACCAATCAGCCAATCAAAATCAATCATCGGATACTGTTTGGTTGTATCTACAATTAACACAAACGTGAAACATAACTGAATAATGGTGATGTGGACATATAAGATGGCGTGATGTATGTCACGGAAGGATTCTGGCTTAATAAGCGTATGAAAGAGGTGATTTGATGATTTGAATAGCGATGCAAAAAGGACCTTGCAGTATTTCTAAATATTGAGACTTTATCCTGTACTTTTCTGAAATGAGTATTAAGTATAGTTTCGTTGCAATGGTTTATTCTCCTTGGTATTGAGTACATAATATATATTTCCGAAGTTTTATTCTCAACTGCTTATGGTATTTGTATTATTTTGAACCTGGAGTATGGCAGTATTTAATTTAGCATTAGCTGCGCAGGTGACTAAATAATAAAATTGTTTTGTAGTTGAGTTCACAACAGCTTATTACAAACAGAAAACTAATTACGTTTCTACCTGTTCGTGAAACTTTTTGTTTAATATGTTTTTTATTTCATTAAATGTACATTTGCCACTTTACGTTTTGCTTACATTATTATTATAAATAAAATAATTTAGTAGATACATAAGTTTTGTGATACTTCGGAAATACATTATCTCTTATCTGATTTAGGTTACCTTACATTGAATAATTCAATTTATTTATCAGTAGTTTGTTATGTGTATCTTAATTTAAATCGTAGCTAAGATCATTTTGAATTGGTGTAAGTAGATAATTCTATTATGTATGAGATTATGTACTTACATAATTAGATAAACGTATATATATACTGCAATCAAAAAGAACATGCTAATATTCTAAAAGTTTTAGTAACTCACCACTGCTAGGTGCCTTAGACCTTTCGTCTATGGTGTTGTTGAATGATAAACCATAGAAGGGGTCGTCGGCTCCAAATAGCTGAAATAACAATAAATGCATAATTATTATGTTATCTTTATTTATTAACAACTGTCTTGCACCACATACTAAATAAAATTAGCGTTAAATATATTTAACGATGTTACATGTGATGATGTATGATTTCGTTGAGCACTAAATGTATTGGACTTAATTTTATTAAGCTATGTGGTTTAGCGCCAACCGTGTACAGGTGAATTTTTGAGACAGGGACAGGGCTGTCAAGGCAGGTACCTTAACCGTTATAGTTATAGCAAAATTCTCATTGGAGACCAGCCATAACTTTCTAAGAAATTCTAAAGGCATTCACCGATTTTGGAAAAATGTACCGTCAGCGAAGAAAATGTTAAAATACCTAAATATTTTTGTTAAGCCAATCGATACTATATCATAGAGGGATCAACACGATATGGGACCAACTGAGGTTTAAGTACTAGAAATGTTAGAAACCGCCAAAAACTTTCCCCATACATTTTGTACCGATTAATCAACTCATTTTTTTGTTGTCGTTAGATTCTATTGTATTCTGTTGTATTATATTGTACATTTTCCCAAGTCTGTGAATGCAGTTCAGAATAACTCAAAAAGTTATGGAAGGTCTCCAAGAAAAGTTTTCCTGTAACTATAACGGTTAAGGTACCTACCCTACTGCGTCTCAAAAAATCACCATGTGTAGTTGAAATGTTTGCTTATCACTTATCGTTATAACGCCTTTACCACACACGCTCATTAATAAATGCCGTATATTTTCTTATACAGACAAAAAACACAGCCGTGCGCTTAGCAAAAACAATTTGTAATCGTATTGTTATTGTAAAACAATAAATCAATAAACCAATTATCTAGTACTACTGTGATACAGATAATTTATCGTTCTTCTGTTTACTACCGAACTGTTTACGTTGACGTTAGGAATACTTTTTCGTAGTTATTGGATAAATATGCTAGTATGGCAATACATCATTGCAAATTGAATGTCTGCTGAGCGGATAACATGATGCGTATGTAGGAAAGACGAAGAGAACGAATTAACATTTTAGGTCTTGAGAATTCGGGGTGACATAAACAAGCTACGGCCATCACCGTTTGCCACCACCAAGCCAGTTATTGCCAGTATTTATATGCATTTGTAACATATCAATTAAATATCCCCAGTGTTAAGCATCAGAATTAGAGTTACTCGACTGATTTAAATCAACTTGATTCAATCATTGACTAATGAAGTATTATTTAAGTGATTTAAAAAAATTATACAATTGTTTCAAAAGAATATTTCTACCACTATACAGAAGCATTTGTAAGCATGACTTTACAAAATATATCTTTAAACTAATATACTGTAATAGGTACTTACGCTGCAGATTTGAACAGATATGGCTAAAAATGGCCCCAAGTTAGTATCTTACTTACAATAGTACTCCAAAAACTACATCAAAATAAATTATTGAAAGTGTTTGTAGAATTTTACAGTATCAATGGGTTCTATGTTATATCTAAAGTGTGAAAGGGGCAACCCCAAACTGATGGCATTGCGTAACGCTTACCATCCGGCGCACGACTTGCCCGGTACATAATTTAATTGCATAAAATAAGACTGGATAAAACTAGCAATAAGATGGTGCCGCACTTTAAACATTTAATTTATTGTTACACAAGTATTAGTAAAGGAGTTTTAGTTACATGTACTTATTCTGGTAAATGCATATTCATTTTAATGTGATAGGCCCCTTTAGTAAGACTCCATTTTGCTCAGTATAACCAAGACAGTGCTGGACATACGTATGTGCAAAAAACATTACTGAAGTTTTCAGGCACTGTAGGAAATCGAAGGCTTGACGGACTATATCGTTTTTGTGAGCACTATGAAAGCTTTGGGTGGCGGCACCACTGTAATTAGGAGATGTAACGTTTACCATCCAAAGTAAAAAAGTAGTTTAGAACTACCAATTCTCATACAAACGTAGTTTTAATTCTGTTCATCAGTACAGTTTGTAATTCAAAACTATATGTCGCGTAGACGTTGTCGTGACGAAATTATGTTATGCCGATATAACAATGAGAAAAAAAACCAAATAACTGCAATAAAATTGGCTGCAAATTAGTGCTCGGTGAAGTGAATTCAAACTACCGCTAAATGAAGCTGACGCTGAATCGAATTACATTATTTACCAAATAAATGCATTATCTGGTATTTGCAGCAACTAAAGCAACTGAAACACTCTCTAAACTTCTTCCCATTAAGTTACATCCTAATTTATATTACCGCCAAATGAAGTTACATCAAATTAGCGTCAAACGAAATAGCATTAAATTATCACTAAAGTATGTTATAACAAAATATGAAATGGCAATAAATTGCCACAATAAGTTACATCATACTGTGAAGTGAAGTTAAGTATGTAAACCAACCGCTAAACATAGTATCATCTAAATGTCGCAAAATGAAATATTAGAAAAATTGAAGCAACTGAAATCTACTCTAAACTTCTTCCCATGAAGTTACACCCTTATTTATATTAACGCCAAATGAAGTTACATCAAATTACAAAATGTTACATTAAATTAGCGCTTAGTGAAATAGCATTAAATTATCGCTAACGTATGTTATAACAATATATGAATTAGCAAATCGCCACCATAAGTAACATACTGCCAAATGAAGTTAAGTATGAGAAACAACCGCTAAATGAAGTTGCATTCAAATGTCGCCAAATGAAATATTAGGAAAATTTAAGCAACTGAAATCTACTCTAAACTTATTCCTATGAAGTTACATCCTAATTTATATTACCGCTAAATGAAGTTACATCAAATAAAATTACATTAATTAACCGCCAAATAAAATAATGTTAAATGATCGCTAAAGTTATAACAAAATATGAATAAGCATCAAGTTATTGCCATAACTTACATCATACTGCGAAATGAATTTAACACTTATGTGAAACAACCGCTAAATGAAGTTGCATCAAAATGTCACCAAATGAAGCTACTTGATAGTACCATTAAATGACCTAACATCAAATTGCTGCTAAATGAAATAACATCTAGATAGATAGGCGATACAGATCGCTAGATTAATTAACGTTAACTAGATTAATTACTGGCATATGAAACATCGTCAATAACGCTATACGTGTAAAAAATCAATGTAAGTTTTATATTTTTTTATTTAAATGACTACTATACTACTTTTGTATGTAATTGGCAGATTTCCCATCACTGCAAAAACCCTTAAGTGGCAACAAAAAAATGGTAGGTATACTACAACAAATATATAGGTGTTATTGTTATTGTGAAGACCTGTTGTTAAAGATATCATTACATAATCGTTTGTTGTTGGATGAGGTATAGCGAGGGACAGCAGGGGTCCTACTCTTGCGTCAGGATTCTATGGACAATACAGAAGTTACACTGATTACTGACCGTATTATAATATGAGTTGCAAAAACCTAGCAGGTATAATGCATGCCAACGGGCTATATGAAAAAAAAGACAAGAGAAGTTTATTCGCAGAATGCCCAATTCTCAAAATGGCATGTACGTCTTACGAGTAAATGACTCATTCTACAAGTTCCAAATTTCATAAATGCACAATTCTATCGTGAAGCATTTTTATTTACAGTCACACTGTATTCGCTGCTGGAGCTAATTGTATTAAATGTCCCTAGGTTATTGTTTTTCATGATACTGATGACTTTCGAATGAGACTTTCGTATAACGTAACTTCTTACGATTTTGGCACGGTAGCCAGTTAATTAATGAAATATTGGAAAATTGAGTAACAGAGGCCTTGACTTTCGTTCCGAGTCGTACCTACCTGGTACAAAGACAGGCCAAAGCAATTAATCGAGGGAATGTTGCTAGTTTCGCAGGGTCATTTACTCCGCGAGATGGGCTATTTTATTGATTTGTCATTAAGTATGACGAAAATACTTTAATAATAATTGTAATTATACATGACTGATAAAAAATATAAAAATAAATTTCTAAAATATATAGTAAAGACTCTACTTATTTCTTACATTAATAGACAAACGTAGTATATAATATCTCCTTTTTAAATATACTACTTGTGACTTACGGTTATTGTTATTTTATAGATTGAAGCCATTAATACTACAATTCTAAGGATATGCTATTATACGAATAGACACAGATTTAGACACAGAGTTTAGACACAGATTCCCTTACGACCCAGTTTTTCGCATCACTATGCCTTGTTGACTCCAAAGTGTTACCCGTTACTATATACCCGATAGGCATATCAAATTGCACCGGACATCGCTGCGGTGAGCGGCATGGTTGGATATGCGCTTCATATTTAAAACTCCATCTATACACTTGGGTCAGTTTTTGTTATCAACGGCAAATACGCAAATTTAGAAACTCAACATATTTATTTTATTTGTAAACATTTATATAAATACAGTAAGTAGTAAACTATTAGGTATATGTTTTTTTAAATATAAAAATCAATTATGTTAATAACTATACAGTACTAGTTAAAGTAAATACACCACATTTATGATATAACTTCGGTAAGTAACACATATTAAATAACCAAGTTGTAATATAATATAATACGATATCTATCTATCTATCTATCTATCTATATATATATATGAACCCCTATTTCTCCTGGTCACTCTATAACTTGAGAGCGGATGGAACAATCTCGCTAATTCTTTTTTTGTGTTAATTATTGTCAGGAAAAGGTTCTTATGAAAGAAAAACCAAGAATAGATGGGAGGCTATGGCGAGACCGAAGGCCGAGATTACTACACGGACGAAGTCGCGGGCAGTCTGTACGTATATAATAACACTTTGATACACTAACGGTATTCAATACATGTAATATAAAAGTGATAAGAAACAGTTTATACGTTATATATTATGTTTTGTATGACTTATGTAATAATATAAATATGTTTGTTCACTTCACTTGCTGTTGAAAGAAATGAGAATAATAAAATGTAGCATTGTCTCAATTCGAATCTATCATAATTAGTTCATTAAAGAAACATACAGAAATATTTTGAGAATTGGGAATTATGTACTTAAACCAAGTTAAATAAGGTGGGAGGCATCAACGCAAAACTAAGATGGACTACTTCTCAAGTAACTTATAAGGTGGAGTAATGATTGAATAAAAGGGCACGCTTATTATTATTAGAGCTTAGATTACAAAAATACCTAAATATAATCAGTAGGTACCATTAACTGTTACAGGCGCGCAGCACGGCAGGTTGGCGCGCAGTGCCCCGGCCCCGCAGTGGTGCGACAAAATCATTTTATCAATAAACAGACCGGCATCGCTTTACATGTGTGGAATAAACCGGTTCGTGTACATAGCTAGCGTTGATAGTGTGCGTGAGCACAAGGCAGAACACGCGATATCTACACGTTGGCTGCAACGTGACCTGCGCGGCGGCGGTACCAACCATACCAACATAATAAAAAAACAATATTTACATCAGGCTAGCTGTGGCTGTGTGGGTCACTTCAGTTCAGTCACTTGTATTATGAATGCGTTCATGTCCATAAGATTATGAATCTGATACACTGATTTTATTAACATAATAAAGTCGCAAACAGATTTAGTTATACGCGACGATGATACTTTAGTATTATAATTAAAAATGTTTACATACCCCCATCAATGTATTTGTGTCAAAGGCATACGAATCACTTCTGAGCAGCTCTCTCAATGACTCCAAATCAGTTTGCATTGCGTCCAAGTGATCATCAATATCGCCCCTGGAATTTATACATGATTAATGTTGAATATTTCATGGTATCGATGATTTATTTTGTAAAAGATATTCCTTATGTACTTGTGTTACATTTATACCTATTTTTACTTTACAGCCACAATATAAACATATTTTAACATAATTAAATCTGAATTAAATTAGATGAAATGGTTTTCAGATTTATGATTGTTACAGCTTCTTGTGAGCTTAAATAACATGTAAGGCAGGATTATCATTGTAAAACCAAGACTTAAAGATATAAAAATACAATATTAAATGTATGAATCGCCCAAAACCCATAACACGGTGTAGTCTCTTAGTTACAGCTACAATCTAAGTTATTGATCACAATTTACTAAATTAATATTATATAACATAATAAAAATAAATTATTTAGATAATTTTCAGATCACGATCAATATTTTACTAATAAAGAAATCTATATAAAAATATCATGATAATTCTAGTTGTTGATTATTATAATGTAAAGTTTAAAAATGTCGTATTATTATATTACAAAGAAATTATGTATGTTACAAAACATACATAATTTATATAGTTGTCTGTAAACATTTTTCACGACTCAGGTACTGAATGGACATGCATAGAACGTGATATAAAAACATTTTAGCTCCTGGAGTAAGAATAAATAATATAGTGTAATTTTCATCAGTTTTATCCACACTGGTGAAAATGCTGGTCGCAGCTCATAAAATTAAGCTAATCATTAATGTAGTAGGAGTTAAAAAATAATTGTAATTTACCCTACATAAAATATGATGGAAATTACAAAATGTTATAATTTAGATCCAAAGTGTCAAGGTTTTTTTATTATTAAGTCTTACAATACTCAAAAATAAATTAAATACTGTCCATTATAATTACTTTCTAAAATTAAAATAAATAAACAAATGAGAAAACAAACTACACTTTCAATAAATATTATTAATAAATATAATTCTAAATAATAATACACATACTTGTTCTGATTCGTTCCAAAGATAGAAGAATATTCCTCTCGATTTTTGCTGATATTGTTATCTCTCCTATTCCTGCATAATGAAATAACACTAAAATTATAATACAAGGAATAAAGGGGCCATTATGTGCAATCACAAGTAATTAATTATTTTTAAAGTCAAGATATTTCAAAAAGTAGTGAAAATGCGAAAGTGAGTTTGTTTGTTACGAAGCTACGCTTTCACATCTAAAGGACTGAACAGATTGTGATGAAATTTGACGAGATACATAATATTCCGAGGAACCACACAGGTGAAACTGAGTAGCTAGTTACATATTACTTAACTAGCTACTCATAGTGAAATATAACAGATAAAAAGTCCTTAATTATTGTTACGTAGGTATCATAATTATAAATTTTTATTAAACATTTTACATAATACAGCCCGTGAATGTATTCAATTAGCTGGGGAGCAAAATTATATGTAATATTTATTTTAGTAGTACAATATTATTTCATACCTTGTTTCTCATTCATAGACTTCACATTTGAAATAAAAATATAGATATAGAAAGTACCCTTATTTTAACTAAATAAATTATATATCGTACCTCGACTGAAACCGGGTCATGTTATTGTTGGGATTCACAGTTGCAAGTGTCATGTTGTTCCAATCTAAATCATCCTGCAGCTCAGTCTTGATATCTGCTAAGTTTAAACAGGAATCAGCATTATTTATTTCCTTGTTTTTCTTAGACTTTTTGTTGATTAGTTTTGGAGAATCCGGCTTCTCAATTTTTATGTTTATACCACCCAGCATCTTGTCCCTTGCAGAGGATATCAATGATTCTGCTGCCAACTCATGTAGTGCATTGTTAAGCTCTTCAGTACTAGCAATCCCAGCATCGCTAATAGAGTCATCGCTTGCGAATATCTCGGCAGGAAGCTTTAGATCAGCTGATGGGTTCAATGCATGGTAGTTACTTGGAGAGAGTAATGGCTTAGTGGTTGAAGGAGCCTTCTTGGACATTTGTGTTCTTGTATTGGATGTGGAAGGCTGAACCGGATGGTTAATCAACTGATTAACTGCAGGGTTACTCAAAGGTGAAGTTTCTGTGACATGAGTTGGGGAAGGGGACATGTTTGTAGTAGGTATTTCATTATTTGTCCTTGATATACTGTTAGTGCGGCAAATGGGATATGTCACTCTCGTACCATCTGAGAAATTAAATGATCATATTTTTAATATGTATACTGACTTACTGGTCACTTCTATACCTCAATAGTTTAACATTCTAACAAATTACATACGACATAAGTTCCATACAGATCATCTCTAATGGATGTCCACAGTATGGTAATCCATCTAAGATGAGATATATAAAACTGTAAAAAAATACCTGATGAAATGAAATAATATAGTACCAACATTTTTTATTGTCTCAAAGTAATATAATTAAAATCAACACAAAATTTTTGAACTTTGTTGTAATAATGCATATAAAACATATAAAATAAAATTATATAATTACCAGTCTCAGTATCATCACCATCCTCCATTGTAACATGGTATTGAATGGGGTCCGATGGATCTGTGGGGCTGTTAGCAGTATTGTTATTCACATATGGTATGTCAATTGTGATAAAATCGTTTGGAATCACTGATTCTAGGGACGATTCACTAGGCATATTGTCATCATGTGCCAACTCATGGATAGTTGGTCCATCCTCCTTAAAAAAAACAGTAAATTTAGTTTCGATACTACAACAATGATACAGATAAGAGTCAATCTGTTCTGTATTTACCAAGTTATCTTCTTGTAGGTCCTCCAATAAAGTAGTACTTTTGTCAAGTTTAATATTTTTTAGTTTGCCTGGATATTCAGATAAGTTGTGTGCGGCATTATTGATCATTAATTGGTATGGCCGTTTAACCCCCACATTGTTACTGTTAGGGTTGCTTCCTCTGCCAGGTTGTACTAATGACATCAAGAATTGTATTAGCTGAAAATGGATGTTAAAAGTTCTAAATACAATATACATAATTTTTGCAGACCAACCATATGATACTCTTTTTTATACATTTGCTTTTTTTCTTCATAATTATAAGATAAGAGTTTTTAGTTTTTGTTCAGCTCAGTTAGAAATGTACATAAGGTCAAGATTTGCTTAAGATAGAAAAAGTATGTTTGGTATAAGATTTTTTTTTTTATCTGTGGTGATTTCCACCAACATTATCTATTTTTGTAATATGTATAGATGTTCTCTTTAGTAAATGATCATATTTTAAAATAAATTAATGACCAAATAAGCATTAAATGAAAATATTTCAGTTATATATTTAGTTAAAGAAAGGGTAAAAATGTAGTTGAGACAATGTTAATAAAACATGTTTATGTTTCGGTTCTAAGATATTTAAGAAACATAATTTATTGTTTCAATTAATAATGTGCAAAGTTCATACTAACATTGTTAACAATCTGCTGTTGCTTGATATGTTTCTGTCTGAGTATGGCCACCTCTCTCCATAAGGCTTCATTTTCCTGCTTCATTGCACTGAACTTTGCATCTAGACTCTCTTGTTTGCCTTTCATTGATTTTACATCGGCCAATACTTTATTCATTATCTCTGGTTTTAATAGGATCTTCTCTCCGCTCTCATTGCTTGAAACAATGGACTTAGGATTTGCTATTTTCCTTTTAATATGCTCCAACAGATAAGCATGATTTTTCATGAAACATGGATGTGAAAATTCAATCTCATCTTTTTCATATCTCAGACCTCCATTCTCAACAGAGGTGATCTTATGAAAGCCATACATGTTCAACTGTCGTATAAAACTGGCCATATTATTGTGTTTGTAATACAATGGCAAGAGGTCTCTTGCAAAGTCTGCCTGATTTTTTATGACAAATGTTTTACCTCCCTAAAATATTAAAACAAGTTTAAAAAGAGTTTATTAATTAAGGTACATCTTTCTTTTTTCTACAAACAATATTCCAGAAGGCTGCTTAGTTGTGAATAACGACTTAACCACTCCGCTAATGTAATTAATTAAACCAAAAGATGTATGAATGAAACTGATGTAAATTAAAGTCTCCGGCCAGAAAAGGGTTAAATTCAGATCTGGACTCAGTCTGATTCACTACTGAGCATGATTCTAGATCACATGCCTAGCACTGCTTACATGTCCATTATATTAGTAACAAGCTGATGTGTCTCTACAATTGCATGGCCTGGCATGGTGTGACCAGGTGGATTTATGCAAAGACAAAAAAAACTAGTGGGTAATGATGTTTTCATAAAATTAATTAAAACCATACAATATGTGTATAAAGTTGATTAATAAATTAATAATTAGTATTTACTTTGTTTTATGACTATGTTAACGTCGAGTGAGTGTAGCGAGCATGCCGCAGCAGCAAATGGTGAAGCGCCTGAGTTAGGCTACACTACACCTCGATAAGGATATATAACGCAGCACTTAAATCCATAAAATGAGGAAAATTTCATCAGAATTAAAAATTGTAAAATCTCTGAAATCTCCACAGTTTTTCCTATGAAGAGGAGGAGGGAGTACCCATTCCCCCTCACCCCTCTCAACTTGACGGATGTTAATGAAAAGTCGTGCCTTTTTTCGTGAGACAGGAAGTAAATAATAAAAAACAGTATCAAATTACCTAGCTAGATACTGTAGATATACATTTGTTATAACAGCAATCGGCATTTAAGAAATGCCAAACATATTTATTGACATCAATATAATAATGTAATTACCAGTAATTCTTCCTAATTATATTCACAGAGACCAATGGTTCACTAGACCATTGTTGCAATACTATACTTTACAAAATTTTCCGTGCATAACAGCTGTTCAACCTTCAGTCTACAACATGATCAAGAATCATGACATAACAAGTTAAAAGTTTGTTTGTAGCTCTAAATTCATGTCGGGTGTGAGAGCATGGTATAAAACGTGACTTGTAACTATTTATTTATCGAAGTTCACTAGACTGACAACTTGCGACATTTTTAGGTTGTTTTTGTAATTACTTTCTCTAATGGGTATCTCGACTGACATTTTACATAATGCAAAACAATGCTTCAAGATATGATTAAACTAATAATGCCAAACAAAAATACTTACAGGACTCCATGAAATCAAATGATTTGTTTCAGAATCGTTCACCAATTTCCATAGTTTTCCCAGAAAAGCTGGGACACTTGCCCCAATTTCCACAACAGAGCGCATTATATAAACTCTATTTTACACAAAACACATGAATTGTACCACTTTTGAAGTCTGTATTATTTATATGTAGATATTTCACAAATTATCGCTTCACTTCAGTACCGATTTCAACAATACACAATCGCCATTTAATTTTTTTTTGACAGTGTGATGTGAACACACAAAAACACACCTGATTTTGACATTAGCAATTTTAGCTCATGGTATAATTTGTGCTCATGGTAACGGCACCGTTTGGTGTAGGGATGTTCGAAAATCATCGATGTTATGATAAAAAACATACTTATATAAATAAGAATAATAACATTATGCTTAAAGTTTTAATAATAAATCTATATATTGCCACTTATATAATACGGTGAGGTACACTATAAACCAATTGAGAATAAAACAATATAAGGATCATACTTACCAAAATATGCTAAGGCAACAGCCATAACCATATTATATTTAGGGCAATCAGCTTGTGCTGCGTATACATTTGTAATATAAGCGAAACACTGTTTTATATAAAACGAGAAACGAGAAAAGTAAGTGTACAATTATGCATGAGGCAGGAGTCTACAATGGTATATCTTTCACGAACTGGAATGTTACTCAGTTAATATTACGTTATATCAAACATCGCAACGTCAATGCCACGAACACCAATGTACCTTAAAATCCGAAAACCTCCTTAAATTTATTATTTTGCAGTAAGTATAAATAATATTGGATATTACGCAGCCTGTACGCGATTGGAATGGCCTTGAAGCACCTTAAGAACAACAAGGCAACGAGTGACGACGGTATCACATCTGAGGTTCTGACAGTGGGTGGAACACCAGTACTTCAGAAGCTCTTTAATACCGTCTTACTCAAAAGTGGCCAGAAGCATGTAACAAAACCAAGGTGGTGCTATTCTTCAAGAAGGGCGACAACACTTTACTTCAGAATTACAGACCCATCTCGCTTTCAAGACATGTTCGTAAGCTGTTCTCGAAGGTCATTACGAACCGTCTTAGTCACAGGTTTGATGAATCCTAGCCTCCAGAACAAGCTAATTTCTGAAAAGGCTATAGTACCATAGTCCTCATCCACACGCTACGTCAAGTTATACAGAAGACCGAAGAATATAACTTGCCTCCATGTTTAGCGTTTATGGCTATGATAAAGCCTTTGATTTGATAGAGATGTGGTCAGTGCAATAACAGCAACGTGTCAGCCCGAGTACAGGAGCAGAGTTTGAAGGCAATTCCATTCCAAAGAGGCGTGAGACAGGGAAACAATAGGTCTCCGAAACTGTTCACAGACTCAACATCAACGTCGAGTACATCACCCACCATTGATCTAGACTATAGCTAGGAAAGATGCTTCGGATAACTCGATGTTTTTGAGTACAGTCCAACCACGTAAAGAATATTTAATTTTAAAAATCTTAAAAGTAAATAAAGCTGCGGGGCAGACGAAATTCCACCCATTTTAGTCAAGAAATGTGCAGAAGAGTTAACTCTTCCTTACTATTTACTCATAAATCAATCCTTTACCGTTGTTGAGGTTGAATTTTATGACACAGTAAGCGGAAAAATTGACATAGTAAAATCAGATATCAAAAAAATCCATAGTTCTATCCCCCAGGGCAGCGTGCTTGGGTGTACTTTATTTTTAATTTATATAAATGACTTACCTAAAATACAAAACTACACGTGCATTCTATTCGCAGACGATATTTCACTACTTACATCATGCAAAAACAATAATATTTTTAAATATGACCTTAACTAACACTTTGAACACTACCATAAATTGGCTGTCGGACCATAACCTTGAAATTAACATTTCAAAAACAAAAATTATGCAATTTAGGCCATTTCAAAAACAACCCCTTCACATAAATTTCTATTATAATAACACAAAAATTGAATGCGTCGAAACTTTTACATTACTGGGAATAGATATTGACACCCATATTAACTGGAAGAGCCATATAAAAAAACACAAAACATGAATTGTCAAGCTTCACATATGCACTACGTGAATTAAAAAAAGTAACAGACATGAAAACAGCACTGTCTGCTTACTACGCTTATGCAGAAGCCTGGTTGCGATACGGCGTTATACTATGGGGTAATAGTGTTGACGCACAAGACATCTTCATTATGCAAAAAAAATTATACGTATATTAAGTAACATTAAAGAACCAGATAGTTGCAAACCTCATTTTTTCAAACTCAATATACTGACATTTACATTAATTTACATCTTAGAAGTTTGCAAATTTGTCAGAAAATACCCTATATTTTTTTACAAAAAAACTGATCAACCGCGACGTTACAAAACTAGATATCATCATCATCATCATCATTATCAGCCGGAAGACGTCCACTGCTGAACACAGGCCTCCCCCACAGAACGCCACTTGGACCGGCTACTCGCTTCCTGCATCCAGCGATTCCCCGCAGTTTTTATGAGGTCGTTGGTCCACCTAGCGGGGGGCCGGCCTACACTACGCACAACTAGATATAAACATAATTTAATACTGCCCTCTTCAAGATTAAAAATACACAGTTCTGGCCCAAACGTCATGGCTGTAAAAATTTATAATAAAATTCCGGATATGATAAAAGCTCAAGACAAAGACCAAATGTTTGAAAGTAAACTTAAGACGCGATTACTTACTAGAAGTTATTATAGTTTAGACGATTTTTTTAAGGACACATTTTGACGAAAAGAGTAATAATATATCGGTCCGCTTCTACTCATATTGCTATGCCCACAATTGGGTACATATATGACTCTGTATTATAATATTTAAGATCCCTGTAACATGTATGACGCAATAAATGATATGAATATGAATAAGACAGTCCAAATAGGTAGGTCCAACTTCGAGAAAGAGGTCAATCGTAAAATCCAACTTGGCTGGGCAGCGTTTTGGAAACTTCGTGAAGTCTTCTCGTTAAAAGTTCCTCAGTGCCTAATGACAAAAGTTTTCGATCAGTGTGTGTTACTAGTGATGACTTATGGCACTGAAACGTGGTCTCAGCCATATAAGGCTGACGTTTCAGTGTGATTACACATAACCGTGAGCTAAAAGTCGCGCAAAGAGCTATGGATAGGGCTATGCTCGGGGTTTCTCTACGTGCTCGAATCAGAAGTGATAAGACCCGTAGAAGAAAGAAAGTCACCGACATAGCTCAGAAAATATGCCAGTTAGGGTGGCAGTAGGCAAGGCACATAGCACGCAGAACAGATGAACCGGGGCCGGAAAGTTCTGAAGATGGTGACTATGGACCGGCAAGCACAGCGTAGGCCATCCACCGATAAGGTGGACAGACGACATGATAAAGGTCGCAAGACGAAGTTAGATGCGGGCTGCTTCTAACCACTCCTTTTGTAAAACTATGGAAGGGGCTTACGTTCAGCAGTGGACATCCTACGGCTAAGATGATGATGATGATTAGAACTTAAATTTTTCCCACACCCTTTTCTCGCCAGGTAAATAATTTCTATGTTTAATTGAAAAAAAACTTGTGGTTTTATGGTCATTTTATTAAGTGATAGTAAAATGTGTGCAAAACATCGATGTTGGTTAATATCGATGTAATATGTTCGATAAACATCGAGAATTGGTGTTCAGCTATCGATTTCACTATCGATGTTTTAGCATTACCAACCATCCCTAATTTGGTGTTCGCTTGCGCATGTGAGCCAACATCCCAAAATAAAACCTGCGTTCAATTTTATTCCAAACATTAAAGACTAAAAACTATACAATGAATACCACCAAACATCACTAATTATCACACTGTTAAACTTAATAATGACCTACCTACTTATGACCTACTCATGAACTACATTTTCAGTCCGTATTCCGTATCGCAATATTTTTGCTCGCAGTGCTAGCGTCTACCATAGACAGTCCAAGATAAATATCGCAATTTTGACAGCTCGTGGCACTGTAAACGGGTTGATCAATCGGACCGGAGATGTAGCATTAACGAAAAACCATTCGCGCGTGAAAATCAAATGCATAAATATAAAGTGTATGGTGTGAAGGTTAACTGTGTGCTGTATGTGGATTCAAAGAAATAATAGATGGACCAACTTTTACAACATTAACATAAAAAACAAGGGACTGGGAAAACCAGTAAACACCTTCTAGAAATAAACAAACACCTGTCACTTTTGACAGAACGCTCACGACGATTTTGGTGTAGAGCATGGTTCAAGTAATCGTCAATATGGCTGCAGTTAAGACGTCATTGATGACGTAGCGTGGGCCATCGTAATCACGCTCACGGCGAAAGGGACCGACTGTTAAGTGTTATCGCGCTAATATCGATTATTGCTCGATTGGGACCTGTTTATTTTTATTTGGAAATGGTAGTATATTTAAATAAATACTATCGGGGGTCTTCAAGAGATGGCGTTAGAATCTCGTTTTGTCCAATTTGTCCTTGTATTTTGTTCATGCAGTTGACATTCTTCTCCTTGGAGTATTTATATTTATTCTATGGTCATCAATCATGAAAAGAAAGAAAGTTCGGGGCGTTCCGTACCTCAGAGCACGGTTGCTCAGTGGTTTTCTAACTCGCTCTGAGGTTAGAAGTACCTATGTTGTAGTCTGATTGGTCAACGTTATGTCAGATGCAGGTTGCTACCGTTTACCGATCAATTTTGATGGTTAAAAAGGTAAGACGCTCCAAGGTTCGGAACGGAACGCTCGAGTTAGAACAACAGAGTGCTTTACCCTGAGGTTCGGAACGGGGCGGCGCGTTAGTGCGAAAAGTTGCACTCCGAGTGCGCTCTCTTCAGATACATTATTTCTATGGCTTTCTCTCACCGAAGTTCTGAACGCGCCCGGTCTTGCTCGATGCTCGGTTCGAGCACACGCTTTTCACTTAGAACAAATGACAGAACTGTAGGTTTACCGGGAATTGTAATAGTAATTTCACTTTCTGTTAGATAACACTAAATACAAGTTCATACATTTTAATATTTTTTACAGTGAAAATATGTTACCAATTATGTTACATTTATTTAATTATTATATATATTATTTATTTAATGTATTTAGGAAAAATAATATTGTTAGATGCAATGCACTAATTATTGTGTGGTACCAAGAAAACTTATGCGAGAAACGGAACGTAACCACATGTCAAATATTATTAGTGATCATAAATAATTACGTTAGTGATGTTCCTATGAAGCGTCGTAAGAAAGAGTCGATTAACGTTGGTTAAAAATTTGAAGATGACGGGTTTAGTCCACTGAGCAAGGCTAAGTTAATATAAAGTTGCATATGAACTGTTGTAAGTTATGTCTGCAAGTCTGCAACGTCTATGCAACAAAGCAAACAAGTCCCAGCAAGCTTGAAAGTACCTGACATTTAAGGATTTACTGAAACATTATTTTTGGAAGTTGTTATAAGTATTTAAGTTGTTATAAGTTTTTATTGTAACTTTTAAGACAACATTCATTAACCTACAATATAACGTTTAAGATATCGCACTAATAATACAATAGTGTTGTAACTCAAAATCGATCATTTTTCAGAATCAACGAAAAACGCATTACTCACTTCCTATTATAGATACAAATGAAATAAAAGCCTTATGAGATTTTAAAATGAAATGAAAGATATTATATTTTAACAAATATAAAAAAAATATTGTAATAGTGAAGTTATTTAGGAATTTTGAGTTAAGACAGTATTACTCCAAACATAGTTTTCAAAATAAAATATTATTTTTAGTTACATCGTTATTGATGAAACATTTTGTGTTACGACAGTTTGAATTATAAACTTTCTCTACGATTTCAGGTGATTTTTTGTACTTACAACAAAATAAATACAACAAAACTGACTCTTGTATTTCGTCTATAGGTAGGTCCTTTGTTCAAATAAAACCAGATTATTTTTATTTGTGTTTTAATAGAAAATTGACATTTGGACCTTGCCTATACTTACTACTAAGGAGTTAAACATTTGAAAAATTAATAAAATTAAACTTTCTTTAACAAAAACAGTAATTTCTAACACTGATCACAAAATAAGTGGTAAAGGTACACTTTTTATTCTTCAAAACATTTTGTACTTATTCTACAAAATAAACCTTCCAAAACAAAATACTTATTTATTCTGTCAATTGCTTACGTAATTACACAAAAATAATCGCATTGCTCATGAAAAAAAAGACATTTAAACAAAATATAAATACCAAAACGAATTTAAACATTTCCGCAAAAATGAAACAAATCTTCTTAAACAAAAACAGTCGTTCCTAATACTAGTAGCAATTTAAGTACACTTTCTACTTAACATTTAACAAAATAAAACTTCGATAACTAAGAAAAAAATAGTTTAACGAAATAAAGTACACTATTATTAATATTTCTTCTTATAATAATATATTTAAATTAGCCAGTTACTTAAGTATTTGCACAGCAGTATTCGTATTAAAAAAAACATTATTCTTACTTAGTTATAATCAGTCTGAACATCACAATGTATTTTCAATGAGTATTTAAATAGTAATACTATTTATTTATTTTTAATCAGTCAAATCTTTATAATACGTTTCACGATAATTTCTGGGTATTATATTTTTATCGAGCAATTTTTTTATGTCCCTTTTCTTATTTTGAGTTAAAGGTATCTTGCTTGTGTATTCTCGTGTCAAACCATGAGAGAATAATAAAGCTTGATTTCTAGTTTGTCGTATGTTACGTATTAACATTACTAACCATAACTGAACTGTTTACGTTTCTTGAAGTACTGGAAGAATTGTAGATGATGATGGCACCGAAAGTGTCGATTGTTCTTTCGTAACGTCGTTGCCTTCTCTCTGGGTAGTAGATTCATCGATTGTACTCACCGATGTCAATAATGACGGTTGTTCTTTCGTAACGTCGTTGCCTTCCCTCTGGGTAGTAGATTCATCGATTGTACTCACCGATGTCAATAATGACGGTGACGAATTCCTGACAAGTTCATTATTTTCTTTTTCATGGGGACAACTTGTAGTATTTGTTGCCATACCAACAAGTAAACGTCCACGATGCATATTGAACCTACAAAAATGTTATCAATTATTAATTTAGTCCAATACGTCCTCGTACTTTATGCGTGTCTGTCACAAAGACTGTAGTAACTCGAAATTTATGAAATTATAATACTTAGTAGGTATTTTTCTCATAACACTGCTAAACATTCGATTGAGTTTTAAATAATACTGTAATTCACAAATAGATATTATGACTAATTTATTAATAAACCATACAAAAAATTACTTAAAGTTATGATTCAACAAAACTGTATTATATCAAAAATTACTAACTGAATCAATAATAGTGTTATAAGTAAAAATATTATTTTAAGTATTGCTTGTGTAAATCAGTAATAGTGTAGTAACTCGAATAACAACACAGTCATGTTTAGACTTAAATCAACAATAGTGTATTAATTCAAAATAGAAATATAAATTTTACATACCTGATTCAGTAATAACGTTGCAACTCGAAATATTGCGCCAAGCGGCGCATGCTTCCTCGATCACTGTTGGTCGCAACTGAAGATGACGCAATATTGCGGGTGGGGGGGGTAGGCGACCAGTCAGTCATTAATAATGTCTTATAGCGCCATCTCTTATTCATTTTTTGCAGTATTTTTACGACGGTTTTAATGACTTGTGAGGAATTAAATTTTACGTAAGATTTTAATATTACGTCAAGTTCGATGTATTTTGAGTTACAACACTATTGTATTATTAGTGCGATATGGTGTTTATGCAACGTTGTAGAAATATCCGAGCAAGCTTACAATTGCTCGCACATTAAGATTTGTTTTAAACGTTGCTAAAAACGTTGAAACATAACGTAGATTTTTCAGTTGCACAAACATATGCAGAAGTGACAGGCTCAAGTAACGCATTTAATCTAAATTCAAGTTGCAGCAATGAGTCTGTAAGGTTCATGTTTAGTGGGATGTTTAATAGTACTAAATACCTTTCTGTGACTGGGTATCACCAAAAAGGGTAAACCAAAGACACAGGGTTCAGCCAAGAGCCCTAAATGTTGTACCTATCCCTGACGAGTCTGCTACGATTTTTAACGGCTGGCCATTCTCGCTGCGTGGCAAACGGTGAATTTATTACTACTCATTATGGTTTTCCTACGAAATATGTTAAAAAAATAATACATGCGATATGTGTATTTGATTGTTTTTAACGGATAAGCGCGATAACTACATCCGATTCAAAAATATATTTTACCAGTAGAGAGCTATATTATTATATGATTTATGCCTGAGTAACATACACTATATTTGATTAATCATTCATCACCGCGCGGGTAAACCCGCGGCCTACAGCTAGTCTTTATATAAGGCGGATACAAAACTAGGAGGGATTTTCAAATACTGATGTTTTTTTTTTATTACTGACCTTATAAATATTAGACTACAACCTACATATTCCTCACGGTTTATGACACTAGCGTGTTCAGACACTCGCAGAATTGTGACAATCAGTTTAGTCACAACACAGAAACCATCTATTTAAGAAGTCAAGTCAATTATTTTAAATAAAATATATTATAATCGATTGAAAATCTTAATAGCTGTTCAGTTAGCATTATCGATTTATTATAATCTATAATGCCCATCATTAAACTCAAATTCTTTTCTTTCAGTTTCAATTTTGTTTCCGTGATAGTTTTTCAATAAATATCTTTGATAAATTACACTACTTTTATTTGTTTACGGACTCCAAACACTTTACTTACAATTGCTCGCCCCTGCTACGCTCACTGGACTCTGATCTTTTTAACAACGACTCAAACCTACATGAAAAAATGTCTAGTTTCGCAAGAAGTTGCTGTGTACCAAAATGTGGAAAAACCAGTAAGTACAGTAACTTAAACTTAATAATAACTAGTAGTTCCTGTAGTTCTGCGAACAGTAGACCTCACGGGCACAGTCTATCTTATATTGAATAGTAGAACATGCATACCAAGTTTCGTCAAGATTGGTTGGAAAAATGCAAAATTATGTCTAATGCCCATGTTGTACCTACCCCAATATCAGTTGGGAACTCAGTTCTCGAAGTTGTTGACGAGTACATCTACCTGGGACAGACAGTCAAACTAGTTAGGTCCAACTTCGAGAAAGAGGTCAATCGTTGAATCCAACTCGGCTGGGCAGTGTTCCGGAAACTTCGCGAAGTCTTCTCGTCAAAAATACCTCAGTGCCTCAAGACAAGAGTCTTCGACCAATGTGTGTTACTAGTGATGTCATATGGCACTGAAACGTGGTCTCTTACTATGGGCCTCATAGATAAGCTCAAAGCCGCACAACGAGGTATGGAGAGGGCTATGCTCGGGGTTTCTCTACGTGATCGAATCAGAAATGAGGAGATCCGTAGCAGAACGAAAGTCACCGACATAGCTCAGAAGATTAGCCAGTTGAAGTGGCAGCGGGCAGGGCACATAGCACGCAGAACAGATGGCCGATGGGGCCGAAAGGTTCTGGAGTGGAGACCATGGACCGGCAAGCGCAGAGTAGGTCGTCCACCGACGCGGTGGATGACGACCTGATGAAGGTCGCAGGACGATGTTGGATGCAGGCCGTTTCCAACCGGTTTTTTTGGAAAATCATGGGGGAGGCCTATGTTTAGCAGTGGACGTCCTACGGCTGAGATGATGATGACGAAAAAGGGTGCTGAGTCATTAATGCTATGTGATTACATTAAAATATACCATCAGGTTCCGTAAATGTAGGTACCCACCAATGTGAATTAGATTAGATACCTAATATAACTAATGTCTTTGGTAGTTGTCAATGCAAAGACACAATATCTTGAATTGTTTTTGCGATCAATGCAAAAGTAATAATGTAAAAATGGCCTAATCAGTAATGCTCCAATTCTAGGTTAAGCCTATTTACCATCTTTTATCACCTCATCAGTTACCATCAGGTAGGGTTGTAGGCTTATCTTCAATCAATCTGAAACGTATCTCATTATTAGTATTTCCACTTTTAGATAATCAATCCTATGAAATAGTAGAGTCCTGTGTGTGTATTGCCAGCCCACTCACATAAACATGAGAAATACATGCTTGATTTCTGGCTAGGTGTCAAGGTACAACATAAATTAACAAGTCAAAGTACAACATTATAAAACAATTTGTTTATTTTAGGGACACAATGTCGACAACAAAACAATGTTTGTGCAGATGTTAAACAAGATTAAGAAGAAAAAGGATACGTATGCAACAAGACAGAAAAAAGCTCTAAATCTTTCAAAAAATGTAACTTCAAAATACACTAAGAAAATTTACAAGCCTTGCAGCCCTTTTCATAATGATGCTATTTAGAGAAGTAACAAAAAACAAAATGGGTAAGAGATTCACACAAAAAGAAAAAAATATGGCTCTCAGCCTTTACAAGCAGGGACCATAGATGTAGACCATGTTATAGAATGAAGGAAAATTCTAAATGAGCGTCATGGTTTTCATTTAAAACTATTTAAGCCAGGTTTAAGAACTGCACGAAACTTGCATGGATTTTTCAAAGCTGATGTAAGAAATCTTTGATATTCAGGGGGAATATCAAAGTTTTGGGTAGAAATAATAATCCTTTCATTATGGATGGGGGTATTGGTCAGGTCACAGGTTTAGGTTCAATAAAATTGCCTTGTCTATATGTTAATTTTTATGCAAAATAAATATTTACGTTAAACTAATCTTGTAGTTTTAATAAGCCTGTCAATCCCTAATTATCCATAGGCTGGTAAAAACTTGGTATTGAAATATTTCTTTATTTTAAACAGTATCGCTGTTCAAAATAAAGAAATATTTGATAAAATTAGTAAATATTGTAACGTGAAGTAAACTATGAAATAAAATTCATTTTATATAAAGGAAAATAATCAATGATATTTTTCAATGTTAAATCAAATCAGTGACATATTTGACATTACACAATAATCAAATAAAAATAGTTTCTTCTTCTTGAACAGTATTAACAAAGAGGTTTTCTAACACTGCCCCTTACTCTAGCAATCATAAAGTTGTAAACTAAAACTATTATTGCAAGAGTACACCATACATATGAGTACAACAAAAAAATATATATAAGAAACCTAAATTAAACCTAAACACTTAACAAACAAATTGTGTTTAACCTTTGGCAAGGCTTTTGTGAATAGGTCAGCTTCCAACTCAGCTGATGGCTTATAAAATATCTTTATTAGTTTACGCTCTACACATTCTTGCACAAAATGATGTTGTATGTCAATGTGTTTGGTTCTTCGGTAACATTGATTTTCAACTATTTTGAGTGTGCTCTTATTATCATTATAAATAACAATAGGCTCAAGCGATAAATTGAACGGTGTCAATTCATTTACAAAATTATGTATGAATTTAGCTTCTTTTACCGACGTACCAAGAGCGTAATATTCAGCTTCTGTACTAGAACAAGCAACATTGTTTTGCTTGTGGCTATGCCAATTTATCACATTCAGTCCAAATCTACTCACAAAACCAGAATACGATTTTCGATCGTTGGTATCCCCCGCCCAATCTGCGTCGGATGAAATTTCAAAATTGTTACTACCTCGCCTAAAATTGAGTCCGTAATCAGTTGTACCCGATAAATATCGTAGCACGCGTTTGGCAGCAATCCAATGCGTCTCATCATAACAAGTGTTATATTGGCTGAGCTTACTGCACACAAATGCAATATCCGGACGAGTGCATACAGCGAGATACATCAAACTCCCGATAAGTTCCCGATATTGAAACCTCAAATCAATCTTCTCTGCTTTTGGCGGATTAAAATTTACTTCCATGGGAGTTGCGACTTTGTGACAATCATCCATTCCAAATTTTATCAACATATTTTTCACATATTCAGATTGAGTCAGTTTCAATGTCCCTTGCTCCCTGTTCCTTTCGACCTTCATACCCAAAGCTTGTGTAACAGGTCCAAGCAATTTTATATTAAAGTTGGAACTAAGCAATTCATAAAGCATTTTCTTTTGATGATCATTGGAGCTAAATATGAAAAAATCATCAACATATAGAGCTATTATCAAATTATCTTTGTAGAACACACATTATTCACTCTTCAATTGTTTATAACCATTGTTAACCAAAACCTTATGAACTTTTTCATTCCAAGCTCTACTGGCTTGTTTGAGCCCATATAGACTCTTTTTGAGTAAACATACTTTGTTCTGCCCCTCAATTTGAAAACCGGTAGGTTGCTCCATATAGATTTGCTCATGTAAATCTCCATTAAGAAATGCTGTGTTGACATCAACATGTTCAATGTCCATATCATTTTCAACACCAATCGCAAAGAGTAGTCGTAGAGTGCTATGTCTCACAACAGGTGCAAATGTTTCTTCATAGTCAACTTTATATTGTTGAGTAAAACCTTCTGCAACTAATCTTGCTTTAAACTTTTCAAATTTCCCACTTGGATCTACTTTTTCTTTGAAAACCCATTTCGATTTTATCACATTACTATTTTTAGGTCGATCCACAAGTTCCCAGACACCATGCGACATTAGTGAGTTATATTCATCTTGCATAGCTTCTATTCAACCTTCACTATTCTCACTTTCAATCGCTTCTTTATATGACTTAGGCTCACTACATCCCATTAAAGCTAGATCAGAGAAATCATTCACTACATAATCTTTGAACCAAATAGGAGGATGGCGATCACGTTTGGGTCTAGAATTTTCAGCAACTTCCTGGTCTGAAATATTCTGATCCATAATTTGTGAGTCAGGTTGAATATTATTCAACGAAGTTTCTTCCTGTTCATCAGATGTAATTATTCCTTCGACATGAGGTTCTTCTTCAATTGGATCTAGAACATCAATATCCGTTGATGATACATCTGGTGTGGCAAATTCATCACTGTCAGATTCGTGGCTAAGTCCATGAGAAGTGTTGGGTTGATACACCGTAACTTCAACAGTATTGGTTAAATCTTTAGAACTTTCTAAAGAATTTGATGTTTTGTAGGTTATACCTCGAACATTTTCAATAAATTCGACAGAACGAGCTTTAATCAATGTCGAACCATCATCTGGATCACCAAGTCTGTAACCTTTGGTATGATCACAATATCCCAACATAATATAGGGCTTAGATTTTGGATCAAGCTTTTTGCGTTTTTGTTGTGGAGTAAGAGCATAAGCTGTGCTACCAAAAACTCGAAGATTACTGAGATCCACTTTAGACCCAGTCCATAATTCTTCAGGAGTAGCATTTTTCACAGCTGCAGTTGGACTACGGTTCTTCAAATAACACGCAGTATTTACCGCTTCAGCCCAATATTGTTTCTCCAAACAAGCATCTTGCAACATGGCTCTGACTTTTTGCATTAAAGTTCTGTTTAAGCGTTCAGCAACGCCATTTTGTTGAGGTGTATACGGAACTGTCGTTTCGTGAATAATACCACATTGCTTAAAATGATTCGCTAAACTTTTATTACAGTATTCCGTGCCGTTATCGCTCCTAACCCGCTTTATTTTAAGATCAGTTTGATTTTCAACTAAAGTTTTGAATTCGATAAACGTATTCAAGACAGTCATCTGATCTTTGCGTTTTAGAAAATATATAAACGTTTTGCGCGAAAAATCATCCGTAAACGTTATAAAATAACGATAACCACTCCAACTATTGACCGAAAAAGGTCCACATATATCTGTATGAACTAAGTCAAGTTTAGTCATGCTCCTATGTGCCTGACCACGCGGAAATGATTTGCTCGTTTGTTTACCCTCAAAACAAGGAGTACAAGGTGTCAAATCACCATTGTTAAACTTAATACCATTCGCTAACTTATCACGAAGTGTTAACATACCTGCTAAACTTAAGTGGCCTAGGCGACGATGCCATAGTTCCAAAGAATTAATGTTGGACACAAAAGCATTACCTTCAGTGCTAATATTAGGCTCTTGGTTTTTCTTATATACGAAACTACCCCTTTTCTGATCAATTTTGTAAATGCCGTCCACATTAGTAGCTGTTACTACGCTGGAACCAGTCACATTGACATTATCCTTCCTGTAAATATAACAGTTATTAGCATCAAATAATAAAACATAGCCTTTTGCTGCAATTTTGCTAACAGACAAAAGATTAGTTGCTACTTTCGGCACATACAAAGCATCAGTGATGACTTTATCAATGTCATCATCAAACGTTACAGTAATATCACCAACGCCTTCACTGTATATCTTATCATTATTTTCAGTAGTAATTTCAGATTTATTACTGGCAGAAAAATTCTTCATCCAGTCTTTCCGGTTAGTCATATGACTAGAACAACCTGAATCTAAGATCCAACTATTACTGTCACAAATGTTATTCACTAAAGCAATTTCTCTAGATAATAAAGTCAGATTTGCACTACTTCCCTTCTTTGTAGACGAAGATGCACCTGGCGTCAAGCTTTTATCATGAATCTTCTTCAAATTCTTTTTTAATTTGGGACACCTTGGCTTAATATGCCCTTTTTCATTACAATTATGACACGTAGGAATAAATTTGTCTTTTGCAACAAGAATCTTCTCAGTTGGTTCCACATTCGAATTCAAAGTTCCCTTTTGAAATTCGCTTTGTATCAACTGACATTTCACAAAGTCAGATGACAGTTTCATATTCGTGGCTTCCATGGCCATAATCAATGAGTCAAATTCATTTGGTAATCCTATTAGCATCATTTCCGCTAATTCATCATCCTCTATTTGACATCCAATATCTGCCAATTCTTGAGTTACAGAAATTATATTTCCTAAATAATGATCCATTGAGCTATGATCAACATATCTGAGCTGCGATAACTTCCTTTTAAGACATAATCGTCGGCTTATGCCACTATTTTCGTAAGCCGCCTTTAGATTATTCCAGGCGTCTGCCGCCGTCTTGGAAACCTTTACATGCGGATAGCAAATCGGCTCGATATTCAAACATATTTTGGCATATGCTCTCTGGTCTTTTATGGGGTCCGAAATAGTATTCGACACAACATCCCATAAACCATTATCAATCAATAAAAGTTTTATTTGAAATTTCCAGTTTTGATAGTTTGTAACACCCTTTAGTTTCTCAATAGAAATATGTGAGTTACTTACAATTGTAGTATTCATTTTTGAAGAGCTAATAAAGTTCTCCATGCTCACATAAACACCCAGTGATTTATTTCTTCATAGAATAATATTCCACAAGAAAAGAAATATCACATTATTGAAACATACATGGGAAAAACTTCACAAAATAAATAGGTACTAATAATTATTACAGCCCATAACCTGATAAAATTAGTAAATATTGTAACGTGAAGTAAACTATGAAATAAAATTCATTTTATATAAAGGAAAATAATCAATGATATTTTTCAATGTTAAATCAAATCAGTGACATATTTGACATTACACAATAATCAAATAAAAATAGTTTCTTCTTCTTGAACAGTATTAACAAAGAGGTTTTCTAACAATATTTCATTATATTAATAATTTTATGAAAAAAAAAAAAAAAAAAAAAAAAAAAATGCCGATCTGGTGAAGTGATACGGAGTAAATTTGTTGGGAGATTATAAATGTTTATTTTAGCTGTGTAGCCCTCCGCGATTGTTCTAAATATAGTGTAGTTTTATAGTAGTGTAAGTAGGATTAGTTGCGGTAAGTAGAGTAAGTTATTTTTGTGTCTTTTTGCATTTGAGGGTTATCCTCAAAGTCCCGTAATGGAGTGGTTCGACCCACCCGAGCCTGATCCTCCGCCTGAAGGTTCTACATCTACCAAACGGCGTTTAAATCTAGAGGCTGAGCCGCCTGCCAAAAAAACAATCACCTCCCCTGAGTTAGCTGCTGCCTCCATTGAGACGGTTTACACTGACCCTTCAATGGTTATTGGCGGATTATGTTATACTGCATTAGACAAGGGACCTTATGTGGTCTATGTATCACGTATAGAAGAGGATCCAGCTGCGGGATTGGTATTACGTCCGATCAGATTTGGACAGTTTCTTAAAAGTCACAAAATAGAAAACATCTGCTCTGATGGTGTTAAAAAAGTCGGTCGCAATAAAATTTCTGTTGAATTTTCTTCAGCTGATGACGCAAATAAATTTGTTAGTCTCCCGATTCTGAGTTCAAGCAAATACTCAGCTACTATCCCAACATTTAATGTCACTAGGATGGGTATTATCCGCCAAGTTACAACTGACATTTCTATGTCTGAATTTGTCGAATCCCTGGAACTCCCTATTGGCTGTGGTAAAGTCATGAAAGCTAGACGTCTCAGCCGGAAAAATATCGATGATGATAAAATATCTTGGATCCCAACTCAATCAGTTGTGGTGACTTTCCAGGGTCAAATGCTTCCTACCCGAGTCTTTTCATATTATACCTCCCTACCTGTGGAGCTCTATCAATACCCCACTATTCAGTGCCATTCATGCTGCAAATTTGGCCATGCCAAAGCTCAGTGTAGATCGAAACCTAGATGCTTCCGATGTGGTAAGAATCACGTTGGTGCTAGCTGCGATGTCTCTGAAATAAATGCATCTTGTCTTCACTGCTCCGGCCATCACTTTGCCACCGATAAATCTTGCCCCGAGTTAGAAAGACAAAAATCCATCAAGTCTATGATGTCCCTAAATAGCATCTCCTACGAGAAAGCCTCTGCTCAAGTCCCTCGTGTTACCCGCTCCTACGCGGAAGTCTCTAAAGAGTCTGCTTCTCATCTCCCCTCTTCATCACAATCATTTGTTCGTGCGAAATCATCAAGATCTGAGACCTCTCAATCATATGTTAAGACTGTCTACTCTAGTCCCCGCCCAAAACCTCCTCAAGGGAAGTCATATGACAAGACTGCCCATAATGAAATAGTTTCTGTTCCTAAATCAGTATTGGCTAATGGTTGTGCGTTAGGTATCAACCAATCTCTTAATGTATCTCCCCAACAAGACAATTCTATGTTGGAAACTTTAATCACTCTAATTATTAACATTATTTTAATGAACCCTAACCCCTTACCGTCCAACGTTGCCGATAAACTCACTCAATTAGTCTCCCTTTCCCAGTATGGATCCAGTCGCAATACTTCAGTGGAACACACAGAGCTTGCGTCGCAAGAAACATGAATTGACTCACTTAATTTCAAGATTTCACCCATCAGTCATTGCCATCTCGGAGTCTTGGTTGGTTCCTGGGTCCCATTTTCGGGTCTCAGGATACTCCTGTCTCCGGGATGACAGGGCTGATGGGTATGCTGGTAGTGCTCTATTCATAAGGCGCTCCCTACAGTTTTCTCAAATTTCCCTCCCTCCTCATCCTCCTGAGATCAACATTGTTGGTGTCAGGTCTATGGATATTTCTTTTGTTTCAGTGTATATCCCACATCCTGATTCTGCTCTTATTCCTGATTTACTATTTCTTTTTTCATCAATCACTCCACCTTTAGTGCTTTTGGGTGATTTTAATGCCCACCACATTATGTGGGGATCTAGTCACTCTGATTTATTTGGTCATTCTCTTCTAGATATTTTCAATGACATTGACCTCTGTGTGCTCAATGATGGTTCTCCCACTCGTAGGGTCCGACCTGGTCAAAATCCGAAAAGTGTTGTTGATCTCTCTCTTTGTTCCGCTTCCCTTTCTTCTCGTCTTATATGGAAAGTCCTTCCCCTTTCGTATGGTAGTGATCATTTTCCTATAATTGTGTCCTTACCCAATAATATGTCTCCTTTCTGCAATCCTTCTCCTTGCTTAAAATATATACTTTCTTCTGATTGGTCATCTTATTCCTCCTCCCTTGATTTAAAACTAGACGCTTCCTCTATCTTCCCTTTGCATGTTGACCCTCTTGTCTCTTATAAGATTTTCACTGATATTATAATTTCCTCTGCTGATATGCATATTCCTATTAAAAAACCAGGTAAAAGCTTTAGGATCTCTACTCCATGGTGGGATGCTGAATGCACTGCTGCCGTTAGAAAGCGGAATGAAGATGAGATGATTTATAATTCCTCTATGACAATATCAAATTTTTTAGAGTATCAACAGTCAGCTGCAAAGCTTAAAAAATTGGCCTCCAAAAGGAAGAAACAAGGTTGGATTGGCTTTTGTGAACATTTATCTCCAAAAACTCCTTCATCTATTGTTTGGAATCAGTTGAGGCGTTTTCGAGGTTCACTTAACTATGAAAATATTACTTCAAATGATACATCTCTGTGGTTGGAGTCATTTTCAAATAATCTTGCTCCTCCTTCGGTTCCATCTGAAGACTCATTGCCTTCTCCTATATCTCCTTTGGCTTCTCTCAATTGTTTTGATAGCCCATTCTAATTAAACGAATTGTTGCTTGCTCTTGATGGTCTGTCTGATTCAGCTCCTGGTATAGATGGTATTCCTTATTCTTTTATTATTAAGTCATCTGAGAAATGCCATAAAATATTTTTAGAGTTAGTTAATCATTTTTTTGATTATGGTATAGTTCCCATTGAATGGAAATCCCAAATTGTCATTCCTATTCTAAAACCTGGCAAAGATCCATCTGATCCGAATAGTTACAGACCCATAGCATTGTCTTCTGTATTAGCCAAGATCACTGAACATTTAATAAAACATTGTCTTGAATGGTTTGTGGAGAGTAAATCAATTATCCCAAAGTCTCAGTTCGGGTTTCGAAAGGGTTATAGTACTATGGACAGTCTAAGTCTGTTAACTACTGATATTTATATAGCATTTAAGGAAAAACAATATCTTGTTGGTGTATTTCTAGATATAACTTCTGCATATGACAATGTTTTGCTTTCTGTGCTTAGGAACAAACTCATTAGACTTGATGTACCTATTAAGCTTGTTCGTTTTATTTGTAATATGCATATGGAACGTTCTGTCATTATCAAATCTAAATATAACCTTCTTCCCCCTAAGTCTGTTTGGAAAGGTCTTCCTCAAGGCTCCGTCTTAAGTCCAATCCTTTACAGCTTGTACACCTATGACTTAGATAAATCTGTGGACTCTTTCTGTCAGGTTCTTCAGTATGCTGATGACCTGGCTCTATATGTTAAGGTTCAATCTATTAATCAAGCTGCTGACAGACTGAATTCAGCACTTTCGTATCTGGGAGATTGGCTTCACTTACATGGCTTATGTTTGGCTGTTCAAAAAAGCTCGGTTGTAGTTTTTACAAAAAAAAAGATAATCCCTCCAGTTCAATTGTTAATAGGTTCTCACTTTATCCCTCAAGTTAATTGCACAAAATTTTTAGGTATCAAACTTGACTCTAGAATGTCTGGGATTCCTCACTTTGATTATATCTCCCAAAAGTGCGAAAAAAGTGTCAACGTATTACGATCCCTTTCTGGAGTATGGTGGGGTTCCCACCCTTATTCTCAAAAGTTGTTATACAACGCTATAGTCCGGAGCCATTGGGAGTATGGCTGTTTCTTATTAAATCTATGTAACAAATCTGGTCAAGATAAAATATTTAAAATCCAATCTAAATGTTTGCGTATAATCCTTGGTGCAATGAAATCTTCTCCTATAAATGCCATGCAGGTTGAATGTGGTGAACCCCCTCTAAATATACGCAGGCAGTTTCTTTCGGATAGGTTTTTCTTTAAACTGGTTCAAAACTCTAATCACCCTCTTCTCCCTAATTTAAGCATTCTGGTAAACCTTTACGGTTCTCAGGTCTCAGATAATATTCCTTGTCTTCTTCATAGTTTTATTAAATTTACTAGACTACCATGCCCTGTTTATCAGTTTCCATCCAGTCCCCTTTACTTAACTTCTTACCAAGCTCTCATATTTCATCCTGATATTCGTCTGAACTCTGGTATTGATAAAGATTCGGTCAACCCCCGTGGGTTATTCAGTGAACTTATATATTCTCAGTTTTTAGGATGGCACATTTTTTTCACTGATGCTTCCAAATTATCCGATGAAAGTGTTGGGGCAGCAGTTTGGTTTCCTTCTTCCAAAATTATTTTGAGTTTTAAATGTCCTTCTCATGCTTCAGTCTTTTCAGGCGAAGCTCTTGCTGTCTTGGAAGCGATTCGTTACATAAAGTCTCACAAGCTAAACAATTCCATAGTTTTCTCTGATTCTAAAAGTTGCCTTCAATCCATTTTATCCAACCCCTTCCGTTGTTCTTCTCGCTTCCCCCTAATTCTTCAGATAAAACAATGTCTATTTGAGTGCCACAGTATGGGTTTAAAGGTTGTTCTTGCCTGGATTCCTGGTCATTCTGGAATTCCAGGTAATGACACTGCGGATTCATGTGCCAAGGCTGCTTTAAATATAGGTTCTCTGGAACATTTCAAGATATATTCTCACGATCTCTCCCTTCTCCCTAAATTACATCTACATGATTCTTGGTCCAAATACTGGGAATCATCAAAAGTTCTAAAAGGAAAGTATTATGGCGACATTCAACCGTTTCTTCCCAAAATTCCTTGGTTTTTCAAATTTCGCAAATTCAGCAAAGTCACTACATCGACGGTCTGCCGCCTCCGGCTGGGTCATGCTTGTACCCCCATTCACTTGGCCAAACTGAGGATTCGGGATAGTTCGTTATGCGAATGTGGCTTAGATGAAGGAGACTATGATCATATTTTCTTTAGCTGTCCAAATTTGAAATATTCACTGTATGATATTCTTCCACAAAAAATATCCCGTCCTATTTCATTCAAATCTCTTCTGTCCCTTACTTTTTCTTCTTTAATTAACTGTATATTATGTAATTACATTAGTAGAAATAAAATTAAATTATAATATAGTCCTTATTATTTATTTTATAAATGTATGAATTTTTATTAGTATTATTTTTGTTATAAATGATATGATGTTTTTGTTTTGAATTTTGTTCTTATTTATGTTGTGTTTGTGTGTTTTAGAGTAATCACTGGAGTGGAACAGTTTGTTTGATTCTCTCTTCTAATCACCGACCATATTCTAAAAGTTTACTTTAATTTCTCCTACAGTTTATGAAACTATCATGTAACAGATACTGGCAAAGTTGCGACACTCAAACAAGTCGCAGGGGCCATACACAAAGAATCTAATAATTTTATGATATTGATATCAGGTCACGTGATGTGACGTCACGTAAATTAGTTGATTCACTTTGCGTTAGATGACGCTTTGAGCGTTTCTTAAGCTGATGTCTCTATCTACATACCTATATATAATTTACTCTATGGGCTCGAGTATCGTGGTGAGCTCGATTTCTTTTCTTTTCTTGAAGAAACCTGTGTTTTGTTGTGTTGTGTTGTGTGCTAATTATTGAATAGAAAAAGGAAAATCGGCAGGGAGGATGGAGGTAAGTAAATGAAAACTACATTAGTAGTTTTTATAGACATAATTATATGTTAAACTGTCATTTTACAGATCGAAATTCTCAACGCTGCCGGCTCCAAACCATTAGGCAAAATTCAAGTGAACCCGGATTCGACAATTCAACATGTGAAGGAAAAAATTCATCAGAGTGTGAAAAAGTCATTGTACCCGGACAGGCAAGCCATCAAGTTAGAATCTAAAGGAAAGACTTTAAAAGATGATGATACAGTAAAGGGTCTCAATCTCGAGAGTGGTTCAAAGTTATATGTGAAAGATTTGGGACCGCAGATATCGTGGAAAAATGTGTTTATTGCTGAGTATGCAGGGCCACTATTTGTTTACTTGTGGGTGTACCAAAGGCCTTGGATCATATATGGACATCAAACTTCATCACCTGGAAATGTCGCCACGTAAGTTAATACAACAGATGCTATAATTCGTTTTCGATCAATAACAAAATCGTAATAAATACCTACCTAACTATCTATAATGCATATTCTAAACTAGAAAATCTAATTAATCAACTCTTTGTCACACTTGCCACAAATAAAATTGTCTTGATATTTCCATTATTATGGGGTACCACAGTTTCCATTACTATGAGCCATCAAAGTACAGACAAATAAAATTGAAGTTTCTGTTTGTAATTCCAATTTAACAGCTTTTCACCACATGCATTTGAAAGTATATATATGGTACCTAAATAAAAAAATCCATTTCAATATTATTGTGTGTCTGTTTGCAGCTCATTTCTGAAACGGCTGACTGATTTTAACGAGGCTTTCACTGGCAGATAGCTAAGTTATAAGGAGAAACTAAGGCCGCTTTTATGTTTGAAAAAAAAAGAGGCTGTCTCTGTCTGTTTGTTACCTCATCAAGCCTATGAATGTATTGTAATCAAATTTGGCAAGGTTATACCTAGTTATATCCTTGGGAAGCACATATGACACTTTTCATCATCATCATCCATTACCATGCAGTTGGAACCGTGGGGCATAGCTAGTAATAATATATAATTTTCGGTTTTGCACATAGAAATACAATAATGGATAGAAATATAAAACTATAATGTAATATAGCTTTATAACTGAATGTCATGATTACCTATTCAACCAGCAGCTTATTACCAAATAAGTAATATATAGGCATATAATAATACAGGAATATGTACATAGTACATAAGTTGTAGTATGATGAATCCACAATATCCCCTATAAGAAAATTGCTAAAGAATTGTTATGTGTGCTATGTTTTCTCATGACCTCATTTTTGACTCTGTCAATCTATTTGGATTTTTCCTGGAAAGGTGTAGACTGTAGAGCATAGTAGTCATTTTGTGTATTTTTCCGCTTTTCTAAGGTTACCAAAACCAGTCTGTTTTGGTAACAATTGTTTGTATGTTATAATACATACCTTCAGCATGACATGGACTCTTGAGTATGGTATGCAACTGAGTAATGTCACAATTCTGCTAGTATCACGAACTTACTATAACTATAGTAAGTTCATAGTAAGAGGTTATTCCAGCACAATATGGAACACAATATGGCGGCATTGAGAATTGTATCAGTGTTTGCCTACCGCATAATTAGTAAGTAGTTAAGAAACACATTTATAAGGCATACCCTATTTAACCTATTTACCCTATTTAGTTGATTATTTCATATATTTTACCTTATTTATGAAATTAGCAGGAGTTATTTTAGCTAATTCATCTATTCATATTACATTACATGACACATATTATGGTGTATCCTTGTAGCCCATTTTCATTATGTCTTATCTATAGGGGCGAGTAGTGAAGGAGAGTACCCTATTTTAAAAAAAAATAAAAAAAGTTAAAAAAATATTATGTATGTTATGCATTTTTTCTGTCTTCTGTTATGTATTGTAGCAAATAGTATCACTTTATGTTGCAGTGTTGCGGCTATATGCTGGTCAGCACATTATGCCAAACGTATCTTCGAGACTCTGTTCATCCATCGGTTCTCCCATGGGACCATGCCGCTGCGGAATCTGTTTAAAAACTGCTCATACTACTGGCTGTTCACCCTGTATGTGGCATACCATGTCAACCATCCCCTCTACACTGCTCCCTGCAATGTTTGCTTCTATGTTGGCCTGGCAGGATTTGTTGTAAGTCAACATCATATTATATTATTTTACTCATGTGCACTACACAGATCTTAAATTAGTGCTAGCTATACTTGTACCGAATTATATGTAGACTAAATATGTAAACAATGCCCATGTTGAACCTGGTTTTCAGTCAAAAAGTTAAAATAATACAAAACATCTATATTCTATACCAGCTAACCGGCAGCGCCTACGCTCGCATGGGTTATGGGATACGAAGCGCCGCTTTGGAGTCTCGAGGCCCTAAATTCAATCCCTGGGTCAGACAGTCATCGAGTTTTCCTGACAAAGAAATAGCTCAATAGAGCCTTGGAACAGTGCCCCATTAATTATGTGACGATTAGTTATGTCATGTTTCAAATAGTATATTATGCAACTAGTGAACAAAGGACGGATTTAAAGCGAGGGCCATAGATGAATCACGAGTAAGCGAAGGATTCTAAAGTCTGAATCACGACCGCAGGGAGTGATTCGCGATGATTGAATCACGAGCGTAGCGAGTTATTCCAGTGTTAGAATCCTGAGCGATGCGAGTGATTCATGGTCCTCGATATAAATCCGTTATATTCAAGAGTTGCATACTATAGGTACTTTATACCATGACTACGAGAAAAAGAAATAATAATAATAATAAAACCGCAGGGGCGGCTTTGTGGCGAGCCGTCGTCGGTGAGTGGCGACACCGCGGACCCTGATTCTCCCTGGGGCTAAATGAGACTCCTGACTCCCGGCTTGCCTTAATTGGCCGTCTGGGGATGGAGACTTAGAGCAAGTAACAAAAAGCTCCAAGGGTGGAAGTGTTAAAGGGCATAACGCCGGTAGTAGCTCTCTAGTGAATCTAGTGAACCGCAGCACACCTCTCGACACCCTTTAGCCATCCACACCAACATTGCCCCTTTTGTCACCATTGATGGTGGCTCCTATGGGGGGCCCATTTAGTGGGTGGCAAGTCACCTGCCTAAATATTTTAAAATGAGACTGAAATTGGCAGGTGCCGTAGTCTCGTCCATAGCCTACTATTGCCCTTATCACTAATAAGTTCATACCAATAGCCTGGCCATTTTACCCGTTTTTATAATAGATACACCATGTACCATCCAACCAAAAGTTTCTGTTTTTTATACTACATTGTATTTGTTATATCAAACATGCCTCGTAAGTGTTGGCTACAGCCCCACTTATGCCTATGTAAAGGGCCGGGTTAAACCCGTGAAATTTTTTGAATAAAAGGAATAATAATAATAGAGCCTTTTATTCCGAATTTTTACATCTTTCCTTGACTTATAAATTACTTTGCTACAATATGTCTCTTTGTTCGGTGTGCCTTACGGCATAGGCCTCCTCCAACATCTTCCACTGTTGTCACGAGAAAAAGAAATAGCTTATACGAAAATAGACATTTACTGTCTTATTATGGTTGAAGGTTTAAACCTCAGTTTACTAAGTCTCGATCTATGGAAACTCTTGGTTTAGACTCGGTCTGAGAAACATCCGTATTATGGTCGCCGAACTATCGAAGGATCACATAGTCTCGAGTTTTGCCACAGATAAGATATTTTGTTCATTCATTTTCATTACTATTATGTATAGTACTGTTGTATTTATTTAGCCAATTCAGGCTAAATATGTATTTGTATTTAGCCAATTCAGGATGTACTGAATTGGCTAAATACAAATAACCTGACTAGTAGTAGTAGGGCTTTCTTAGCCTCGTTTTCAAAGACATGTGTGTCTTGACCTTTGCCAATATAGGTTGTATTGTCTGCGAACAGAAGACATTGATGTCTTGTGGCATTAGGTAAGTCGTTAATATAGAGAAAAACAGAGGTCCTAGCACACTATCTTGTGGAACACCAAACTTGTTTTAAGAGTGTTTGTGAGCGGCACTCCATTTTCATAGAACCCACGATTTTTCTAATTTCTACAGTTTGATACCTACCCATTAAATAGCTTTTCAACCAATCTTAAGCATTTCCTCTTATGCCATATTTGTAAAGCTTCTGTAGCAACATTTCATGACAGACAAAGTCGAAAGCTTTGCTCATATCCAAGAAAATAGATAGGACAGATATTTTTTTATCTAAGCTTTCTATGATCAATTTTACGAGATTGAAACAGAACAGCTTTAGCTACAAAACAGATCGAAAAGCATAGTAAAATATCGTATATTTTAAAATCTATAGTATTTATTTATAAATCACCGTGTCAAGTTTATTCAAAGCATACAAAAGCATACAGGCGTATGTGGACAGACAATAATTATGTATAGTTCTATTTCTCACTGTTAGGTTTAGATTACATTAAAAAAATATATATTATTATATTAAATGTATTTTGCTTCTACAGTAGTTAATAAAAAAAGGACTTTTTTAAAGAAAGTACTAACCTTATAGTAGGTGACGACCTTTAAGCTACAATTTTTTTGCAAGTTGCTGAATAAAACAAAAATCTATCTAATTCTCATAAACTATATTGTTCCTTTTCCATACATTGTGTGTGTCACAGTTCAGGCTTACATTAAATAATTAACATTAATTTAACTTGGTATTGTCTGATTGAAGGTACATATTTGCTTCTAATAAGTAAAGCTAAGTCAAATGACCTTGTAAACCAAAGTCCACTATACGGGTGTATAAATATGTAGCTGAATGTTTTATGAACTTTTTTAATCGTGGCTGCATTCCATGGCTATTAACCACAATTGCACAATTGTCATTATACTTAATACCTATATTATCCCATCTATTATAAAATTGATGCTTACAGAATCATGTGTGATTGTTGAATAGTTTTGACTACCGGGACTCGATGTTTTCCATTCGGACTATACAGTCACTGGACTGCATCTTGCGCGTGTTTCAATTATTAACCGTTCAATAGATAAAATTAAAAATATGTACTCGTACTCGTCATTAAAACCAGCCTTATGAAACTGGAGATGCAGTAGTATGTATATAAAACAATTACACATTTAGTAAGTACCACGAAATCCTAACAGCCAGACTAGCGTACTATTGTCACCTAAACAAACTTTTTGCCGTAGTATCTGTCTGAAAAAAGACGCACACACAACACGCGAACCGAGTGGGGATTAAGAGTTTTTTTTTTTTCAAATTTTGGTGAACGTTTACTATTTTTGGTGATAATTTAGTTTTATTTGACTTAATATTATGCTATATTTGGCTATAAGTTAAACTTATGTCGTATAATAATCAATGTAATTCAAACCGTCTTGCGGGTTTAAAAACTACGCGTTTTCTGCTGCGGTTCACCCAGATGGGATGCCGCAATTAGTTAAGTTAGTAACTACATAATAGCTAGCAATCTCCGAGCAATCAGTTGCATTTCAATTTGCCTTTTGGTCTTTCTTTTGTCATTAAGCTTTTTCTTCAAAAGTTTTTTCTCTGAGTACCATGAGAAACAGCAGAGATCAGTGTAATTACCAACAGCATGCCTGTCGGTAAGTAAGTATAGGTAGGTAGGTGCCGTCAAGACCACTATGGGTTTTTCTAATCGTAATAGTGATTCGTATAAACGATTTATTACAGAATGACCTGCCCAATCGTATGTAGGGAATAGGCATACGAGTATGTTGAGCAAGCGTTAGCGTCCATACTTATTACGAAACACAGCCGTATTACGCGCACACCGCATGCCAATCTCTCTCTAGTATGAATGAATTATAATAGAGACTAACTCTTGCGCATCTATAGTCTTCGATTAAGTTACCGAGACGTCGAGCTCGTCTTGCAACCACGATCGATTTAAATGCTGGCCTGTTTTTTATAAAATCATTGACTATGATAAATTTTCAGATCTGCGAGCTTGGCAACCTGAGCATTCACATTCTACTCAAGAACCTTCGGCCACCCGGTACCAAAGTGAGGCGCGTGCCGGTTCCTGACGGGAACCCCTTTTCGATCCTCTTCAACTATGTATCTTGTCCAAACTACACCTACGAGTTTGGTTCATGGTTGTTCTTCACCATCATGACTAAATGCGCCCCAGGTAAATGTGTTTCTAATGATTCTTACTTCTTCTTTGTCACTTGACTGGCAAGTTTTGCGATTAAACAAATCAAACTACTGGGTTCTTAAAAAACCATTTTGTTGATCGCGTACAACTGTAGCGGACGTAAGGCGCACGCGTGTTATTTAACCAAAAACCCAAAAATATCAATCCATTCTTTTTTATGCGGAGGGTAGTTTATTCAAATAACTGTTATCTATTCCATGTCAATTAGCAGTGTTTACCCGTCGACACCGAGGAATATAATATTGAGATTGAGGGTACTTTAATAGAATAACTTTTTACTATACAGGGTGGTTTTTGAGAAGGGCGGCCATGGTCAAGTCCGGAACCACGAGAGTTACAGAAAAATCGTGAAAGGAGAGACATACCCTTGATTTATAAGACAACAATAACTGCATATTTAAGTTTTTTTATTTAAATTATATTTATTATATTTAATTCGTGTCGATTTCCGTCAAAAGTAAAAGATTTAGAAAAAACTAAGTGCATTCATATACTAGTTATTGTTTTCTTATAAATCGAGGGCATATCTCCTTTCACGATTTTTCTCTAATTCTCGTGGTTCCGGACTTGGCCATGACCGCCCTTCTCAAAAAACTGTCCTGTATAATATATACTGGAGGTACCCTGTCATTGTGGACGCATCTGTTAAACCAGTTGTATAATTAAATAATGTAAGGCATAATAATATTTTATTTACGTACGTGCGCTGTAATGTACGTTTTCTGTAGGTATACGTTACTCGCATATTACGGCATCCATAGTTTATAGAAAGTTTTGTTTATTTGAATGGAGTTACGTGTGTAGTTACTACAACAATATGTGGACTGTACATTCTGTAGATTCTTTAAAATAATCATTTCTTTAAACTACGATTTACAATGTCACACAAAATGTGTTTTTGTCTATAAGGCTTCATATACGCAGTAGGCACTATAAGTCGTAGGCGCAAACCCCACAAATCGCGCGTCGGGCGCGGACATGGCACGGGTGGCTTTCTATTCCATTCAAATTTCATACAAAATGCATGGGAAAAGCGCAATTTAGAACACACGGTATGTCGTTACTCGGACGTGCCATTTCGGCGCTCGCGCAGGCAGCTTCTAATCAATCCGAAGCATTTTGTTTGAAATTCGAATGGAATAATCATAATCATAATCATAATCAATTTATTAATAACTTTTGTTACACGTCACATATTTCTAATTTAGTACTATGCTATATTACATATAGTATTTGAATTTCCACTATTGGAGTACATTTACATAATTAAAAATATAAAATCGTTCACAATGTCAAATTATAAAGAATTAAACTAAAAATAATGTTAAAAATATACAAAAAAGAAGTCAATTCAAGTATTGGAATACTATAGTACACAATACAAAAATAATAATAGTTAAGTACCTACATACTTATAATTTAAATTTAATAAATTCGTCATAGCTGTAGAACGTCTGCTCGACAAGCCAGCGTTTCAACCGTGACTTAAAACTACCCATGGTAGGTGCAGCGGTGATATGTTCAGGCAGCTTGTTATAAACTGTTGGACCCATGACATACGTCGACTTGGCCGACCTCTCCAGCGTGCGAGCTACTTCTCTGATTCTAGCCTTATTGCGGACGCTGTTTAATGTCTTATAAGAGGCTTGGTTTAATCTGACATATACCGCAACTTGGAATATTACCAGTGCTGGCAATGTCAAGATCCCAAGCCTCTTAAAATGCGTACGTGCGGAGTCGTCCTGCGGTATCTTCGCTATGACACGGACAGCGCGCTTTTGTAACCTAAAAACTCGGTGCCAATCAGCGGCCCTACCGTACAACTCCGCACCGTATTGTAGGAGGGAGTGTACGGTGGCAAAGTAGCATGACCTCACCACCTCAGCAGGTACTACCTTGGCGACTCTGCTTAATGCAAAGCATGCGCTTCCTAGTTTGCCGCAGAGTTTGTCGATGTGACTTTCCCATGTCAGACTCCGGTCAATTTCAAAGCCAAGGAAGGTTGTTCTGTTGGCTTGGTCTATCCTGTTCCCATCCACGAAAACGTTCATTGGCCGTGTTTGGTGCCCCGACAGGCTAAAATGGAGGTAATGGGTTTTCGTTAGGTTGAGCGCAAGCCCATTTAACTTAAACCACCTTGCCAGTTGACCGGTCGTGTCGTTCAACTTCTGCTCCAGACAATCAACCGTGGGTGCCGTGACTACTGCGCCTACATCATCGGCGTACATCAATATTTCGGCTGCAATCACAGCGGTCGGCAGATCATTCAGAAGCAGGGCGAAGAGTATGTTAGAGACCGAAGACCCCTGGGCTACCCCCATCACCGAGTTTAGCGGATCAGATTTCTCCGTTCCTCCACATGCTACAACCGTTTGGGATCTGTTCTGCATGAGATCCGTCACTAAGGTATGCGACGCGCCTCTGACGCCATAGTGCTGCAGTTTAGCACTAAGCACTGCGTGGTCGGCGACGTCGAATGCCCTCGACAGGTCACAGCATAAGACCGCCACATGTTGCTTGTTTTCTCGGGCTTGCAACACTCGGTGTACTACCTCCCGGGTCAACGATGTAGTGGACCGGCCCTCCCGGTACGCGTACTGCCGGTCAGAGAGGGCTTCGGTTGACGCCAGGAAATCTACGAGACGCGTACTCAACCCATTCTCAAATACCTTCGCCACGGCAGGTATAATCGACACCGGTCTGTAGCAGTCGATGTCTTCGCGTTTGCCCTTGCCTTTGTATAACGGGGACACTTTACTGATCTTCATCGCGTTAGGATAAGATCCTTCCCTAATGCACCTATTAAAACACTCGGCTAGTATAGGAGCAAGCGAGCATATTGCAGTTCTTATGAGTTTCATGGATACTCCATATACGTCCTTAGAGGTTTTTGGCGGTATTCGAGTAGTCACAATACGGAACACCTCGTCAGGACTAAATGGCAGAAACCGCAGAGAACGGTCAGCCGGCGGTCGCGCCGCGCCCAGTGCGTCGCTCATAAGAGCGACGTCTGCGCGCGGCGCACCGCACGCGGCCGCTGCTCCTAGGAACCGCGCGTTCATAGCGTCCAATGCGTGCTTCTTTGTCAGGAACTTATTTCCACTCGGATCCTTCACGATGTCGGTACAGTCAAGAAATGGGGCATTATTTTTTCCTCTTTCTTTGTTGACTACCGTCCACAATGCTTTGGCCGCATTGTTGCTGTTTTTTAATGTAAAGGTATAGTGGTTGGCTTTCGTATCCCTAATCAATCTATTATAAAATATATTCATGTCCGATATTAATGTCATTATAGAATTATTCCCCGGATTCAGTTTTGCAATGTCAATAATTTCAAATAACAATAATTTATAATTTTTTACATCGGAAGTTATCCACGATGAGTCAGAATTTTTACTATTATACATTCGTTTAACGGGGAAGCAAATGTCATATTTGTTTTTAATTATATTCATAGTTGACGTTACCAGTTTCGCTGCAGAACCGTTGACTGCCTGGATTTCACTCCAGTCGACACTATCTAACGCGAACACGAAATTGAGCTGGTTCGCGTGTGAGAAACTTCTCCCGTACCAAGGGCCGTTCGATTGAGTCCGCTTGTCACACACTAACTCGCTCCTAATAGCGACATGGTCGCTGAGGTTTGTGACGACGGGCGCAGCGCTCACGGTGCCGGCGGGCAGGTTCGAGTAGACGTGGTCCAAGCTGGTGGACGTCGTGTCAGTAGTACGAGTAGGAAAGTCTACCTCGTTCGTCATGTTGTGGTCCAACAATAACTTACGTAGCCTTTTCAAATCGCTATTTACTGTACCCAAAGTATTTATGTTCATATCACCCACTAAAACGCAGTCAAGACAGAGTTCGCTAATTTTATCGAGCAGACGTTCTAAGTTGTCAAGGAATATGGCAGCACTAACTAAGTTTGTCCTATATATACACACAATCGAAAGGTCATAGTCAATTAAATCAATAGCTGATATTTCGCAATATTGTTCACTCGACATGGCTGTTAAGGTTTTATTTTCTGAGCACTTTGTTTCGTTGCTTGTGTATATACACGACCCACCGTGCTGAACTAATTTTCTACAATAGCTCGATGCTAATTTATATCCGTCAATTTGTATGCATTTTAATCTAGCATCAGTGAGCCAGTGCTCCGAAATAGCTAACACATTACATTTAATATCACTCTGCAGCAACACTTCTAACTTACGCGTCTTGTCGTCAGCAGATATCGATCTAATGTTTTGATAACACATTACAATAGATTTCTTCAAGCTCCCGCTGTTGACATTCGCTCGTGAATGTGTTGCGGCGCGAGTGCTTTCATTCCGAGTACATATACTGTGGTTGCCCTTCATTCGTTGGTCGTTTTGCTGCAAGTTATTCCGCGTATTCGGTGCGCTCGGTGCAGCGAGCGCCGATGCTACTAAGAGCCGACTCCAACCGAGGCCCGCGCTCGAAAAATCCAGTTACTGACGCGAACGCCTGCGGGCCACGAAGTTGGAGCACTAATTTCCTCGTATAGGCTTCCAGGAACTCCTATTATGAAGACGGCATGCCAGTTCGATTTAACTTGCCTTTTTTCCACATAATATTGGTCGCTTAGATGAAGAGTATTTAAATAATCTCGTACATTTTTTTCAGTTGTCGTTGGTTTAAACTGCCAGGCTTGTATATATTTCAGTCTGTCTACTGCTTGAAGTATATCTCCAGTAGAATAGGAAGCCGCCCGTGCCATGTCGTCGCCCGACGCCCGATATGTGAGGTTTGCGCCTTAGAGCTATTTTTATATTAAATTATTGCTAAAAATAAATAATAATCGGTGTCATGTTATTATTTTAGAATAATGACACATTTTAATAAACATCTGCTAAACAATACACAAAACTATAGTAGCATAAGTGCGGTTCATGTACCAATTCCAAGCTATTGTACCTACTAAAGTTGAATATGCACTGCCAGTTATACTCTTGTCATGCAGCTACCCAATTGAACGCGAACAAATGATAAATGATAATTAGTTGCCAAGAAACATGGTACATTTCAGCTCTCAATGATAATAAAGTCGTCCTAGCATATTTCATCAATCTGACATGCAAGTATTTTAATTATTATTAAAATAATCAGTTTCAATAAGTTCATAATAAATAAGCAGTAATATTTATCACATGTTAGGTTACATTCTATGTCTTTACTTCACATTGCATGAGCTATACATTACTAACATCAATTTTGTGTTTATCTGTATCGAAAAAATATATTGAGTCGACATGCGTCATGAACTCCGCTCGCCGCCGTTTCATGTGATTAGCATAAATCGCCTGTTTAATAATCATTATTCACGTATATGCACAATCGTAAGGTTACGAAATGGGCAGTCAATCTGGTTTTCAATTATTTCAACCGATGCATTAAAAACAAATCTTCCATACGTAACGCTACCTAGCACGAATAACTGCGTAAGTATAACGTAACGAGTCGTTCACGTGAAACAGCAAACACTGTCATGTATCTAGGGCTGCGTATCACTAAGCCTCAGACCAGACGTCCGGTCAAGATTTGAACAAGCGTTGCTAGAACGTCGTTTACCATTATCTGTAAAAACGAGTTAGACATATGTAACTTAGGTCTTAGCTTTGTTGGTTACAACCTAAATTGAGGATTTTAATTATTGTCCACTGGTCAACGAAATGTAATTAAGCACTTCGAGTTAAGTACAAATAAATAAACTTGTCCATTCGTCGTAAAAAAGAAACAAAAGACTTTTTAAAAGCCGACCAAGATTTGGCTCTCTCAAAAGATAGAAAAAATTTGCCCTAGAGGGACAAAATTTGTTCTGGCAGGTGTCGTGAAACAGGCGTGATCAAATCTTGATCCGTGCAAATTATGACCTAGAGCCGTTGTGGACCGACTGTTTTGCCAAATTTCGGCTTGTCCTGTGGCTTGCTTGAACGCAGGTTTTTTTTTGTTTGCGAGGGGGAATCTTATTAGATACCCAGACACTATGGGGAGCGTTCGGGTTATGTGGGACTTTCCACTAGAACCCCCTCGGTGGCCTTCTTCGATAGATGACCCCAGGATCACCATAGGAACGCACAGGGACCATCAAGACATATTGCCCTTTGGCTCGAGAGCATTTCGCATCTCCTTATTCTAAAGATGCCACATCATGACGCAGTCTTCCTCGAGCTCGTTGATGAGATACTCGTAGTTAGGGCCCCTTTTAGTCAGCTCTTACGACAGGCAGAGGTTACCGTAACCCTATTCTTTAAAAACCCGGGCTTACAGGGTCGAACAACCTAGGGCAACTGTGACATAGATAACGCATAGTGTGTACAACGAAGCGTGACATGTTGACGGTTTCGATACAAGTACTTTTTCGCAAATTGTTTGTGCTACGGTTGACGAAAACGGTGAGGTTTAGTTATAGGTACACTTTTGACGTTACGTATTTGTATTTCAATGTTTTGGGAGCTTACACCTAAAACACTGGCATTTGAAATATTCTACCGAGTTATTTGGCTGTAATTAAAATATGCTAAGTAACTAATACGGATTTTATCGGTCATCGACAAAGGTCAAGCGTGACGATCGCTTTAAACTATCTAATTAATTATGTATTGTTGACATTTACATAGTTCGCTGAACATATTTTACCTTAGGTGCAGACCACATATAAATGACGTCGGGCTCGGACATGGCGCGTATGTTCACGCATGGTTTCATAAACCATTAAAATTTCATACAAAATACATGAAAATTAAGCGCAATTTAGAAGGCGCGTCGTAACCACGTCCGAGCAACGTACCCTTGTGTTCTAAATTGTGCTGTATTTCCATGCATTACGTAATATATAAATTTGAATGGAATAAATAGGAAGCCGGCCGTGCCATGTCCGCGCTCGACGTCATTTATGTGTGGCTTGCGCCTTATTCACATTATTGACATCATAATGGCGTTAGTAATGTGTTCACAGTGCAAAACCGTTGTGTATAGATAGTGATATAGATATAGAATATACAGGGTTATTGGTAATTAGACCGGATCCTTTTAAGGGGTGGTATGGAATGCCATTTGCAACAATATGACTGTACATTGTGATATCCGGAAATGAATCATTTCTGTGATATTCTTTTTTTTTATTTTTTTTTGGAAAATCCAGTTTTACTACTTTAAAATTCAATAAAAAAAAAAGTAATCAACCGATTTCAATTCTGTTCGCAGTTTTAGAGAAACCTTGTTACAGCTCTTAATAATAAACAATAATATCGTACTAATGTAGATCCATCCAAAAACTAGAGGCTTTTTCATAATTTTTATTTGATAATTTTTGTAAGATGCTTTACAAAAACCTTTATTTTCTCTACAAAAACGATAGTAAATTAAGTCTGCATTTTATTTAAAAAACATCTACAAGTCTTTAGCTATCCAACGAGGTAAAAAAATTAGCACTTTATTACACAGTTGCAGAAATAATGCGATTACAAAAGGCCGAGAAAGGAATGAGAATAGTCCATGAGAAGTAGCTATGGAAGAAATACTTTCTTAAGGTAACTTAATTTCTTTTAAAGAAATAAAAGAGTAGATGTAATTTGTCTGTATTTATTATTTTTACAGTTCGTTCTCAAAATGTGAGCCAGAATTTTGAATGCAGAGACGCATACGTCTGCGTAAATTGCTTTTAACAACTTTTCTGCTGCATTTATTATGCGCTGTTTCAGTTCTTCGATGGTTGCCACAGGTCCAAGAGTATCGTCGTACACCAAGCTTTTCATGTGACCCCATACGTAATAGTCGACTGGAGTCAAGTCGGGACTTTTGGCCGGCCACGGAATGGGTCCTCCTCTGCCAATCCACTTATTGGGATACTGACGATTGAGCCACTCACGGACGCTCAAACTAAAATGTGCGGGGCAACCATCATGTTGGTAAATCATGTTTCTGCGGGTTTCAAGGGGTACTTCACTGAGTAGCTCATAAAGTTCGTTTCTCAAAAAAAAATCATACGCTTCACCATTGAGGTTGTTGGGCAGAAAGAAAGGGCCGATCAATTCATTCTTAATAATGCCCATCCACACATTAACGGAAAACCTTCTTTGTGATCCTTGTAATCTTTTCTTGTTTGGGTTACCGTCATCTTTCGGGGCCCAATAATAAATATTATGATAATTTGATATTCCATCCTGATCAAATTTGGATTCGTCGGTCCATAAGATTTTTAATAAAAAATTGGCATCTTCCATATCGGTGTTCAACATGAATCTGCAAAATTCGACTCTACGTGCAGGATCTCCGTCTTGGATAACTTGTACCGGAGTCAAATGATACGGGTAGAGTCTTGAGCGGTGCACTGTGTTCCATACTTTCCATTGCGACATGCCAAGACGTCGTGCAATGATGTTTGTTGAAGTCGTAGGATCTTGCTCAAACATGCGAATTATCTGTTCCTCTTCATCCGAATGATAAATACGAGATCGTCCAGCATCACTTTGTCGTCTTTGAACTTGACCAGTTTCTCGTAGTCGCCGGTACACTCCGTCAAATACACTCACATGGGGTAAACGGCGCTGTGGAAATCGAGACTGATACTCCGTTCGAGCATGTGTAGCGACGCCGTTGGCAAAACCATAGCAAAACAGTATGTCCGCATACACTTCGTTTGTGAACTCTCGAAGCCGAGGTAGATGGTCGTGGGATTCCGCAGTCATGATCAGATCCTTTAGTACAAGCCAAGTCGTCGGGTAAGCAATCAATCAAAAAGTCCAGTTCACTAGACGAATCACAGAAAAAGAAGTAACACAAGTCCAATAACGTTATCAAGGTCGAAATTTAATCGTAATAAAGGGTTGCCAAAGAGCGTCTGAACAGTACGATGCGCTTGAGCAAACTGGGTTCTCATTGCTCGTTCAACAAACATAAGCGAGAGGGAGACGGCGCATTCAACATGGATACCGTTGTCTAAAACCCTTTCTCGGAATGTCTCTACCTGAGTCTTTGTTATCGCATTATTTCTGCAATTGTGCAATAATGTGCTAATTTTTTTACCTCGTTGGATAGCTAAAGACTTGTAGATGTTTTTTTAAATAAAATGCAGACTTAATTTACTATCGTTTTTGTAGAGAAAATAAAGGTTTTTGTAAAGCATCTTACAAAAATTATCAAATAAAAATTATGAAAAAGCCTCTAGTTTTTGGATGGATCTACATTAGTACGATATTATTGTTTATTATTAAGAGCTGTAACAAGGTTTCTCTAAAACTGCGAACAGAATTGAAATCGGTTGATTACTTTTTTTTTTATTGAATTTTAAAGTAGTAAAACTGGATTTTCCAAAAAAAAATAAAAAAAAAGAATATCACAGAAATGATTCATTTCCGGATATCACAATGTACAGTCATATTGTTGCAAATGGCATTCCCTACCACCCCTTAAAAGGATCCGGTCTAATTACCAATAACCCTGTATATATATATATATATATATATATACAGGGTATATATATATATAGAACCCAGTTTGCTCAAGCGCATCGTACTGTTCAGACGCTCTTTGGCAACCCTTTATTACGATTAAATTTCGACCTTGATAACGTTATTGGACTTGTGTAACTTCTTTTTCTGTGATTCGGCTAGTGAACTGGACTTTTTGATTGATTGCTTACCCGACGACTTGGCTTATACTAAAGGATCTGATCATGACTGCGGAATCCCACGACCATCTACCTCGGCTTCGAGAGTTCACAAACGAAGAGTATGCGGACATACTGTTTTGCTATGGTTTTGCCAACGGCGTCGCTACACATGCTCGAACGGAGTATCAGTCTCGATTTCCACAGCGCCGTTTACCCCATGTGAGTGTATTTGACGGAGTGTACCGGCGACTACGAGAAACTGGTCAAGTTCAAAGACGACAAAGTGATGCTGGACGATCTCGTATTTATCATTCGGATGAAGAGGAACAGATAATTCGCATGTTTGAGCAAGATCCTACGACTTCAACAAACATCATTGCACGACGTCTTGGCATGTCGCAATGGAAAGTATGGAACACAGTGCACCGCTCAAGACTCTACCCGTATCATTTGACTCCGGTACAAGTTATCCAAGACGGAGATCCTGCACGTAGAGTCGAATTTTGCAGATTCATGTTGAACACCGATATGGAAGATGCCAATTTTTTATTAAAAATCTTATGGACCGACGAATCCAAATTTGATCAGGATGGAATATCAAATTATCATAATATTTATTATTGGGCCCCGAAAGATGACGGTAACCCAAACAAGAAAAGATTACAAGGATCACAAAGAAGGTTTTCCGTTAATGTGTGGATGGGCATTATTAAGAATGAATTGATCGGCCCTTTCTTTCTGCCCAACAACCTCAATGGTGAAGCGTATGAATTTTTTTGAGAAACGAACTTTATAAGCTACTCAGTGAAGTACCCCTTGAAACCCGCAGAAACATGATTTACCAACATGATGGTTGCCCCGCACATTTTAGTTTGAGCGTCCGTGAGTGGCTCAATCGTCAGTATCCCAATAAGTGGATTGGCAGAGGAGGACCCATTCCGTGGCCGGCCAGAAGTCCCGACTTGACTCCCGTCGACTATTACGTATGGGGTCACATGAAAAGCTTGGTGTACGACGATACTCTTGGACCTGTGGCAACCATCGAAGAACTGAAACAGCGCATAATAAATGCAGCAGAAAAAATGAAAATTAATTTAAATACAAGTGTTGTTAAAAGCAATTTACGCAGACGTATGCGTCTCTGCATTCAAAATTCTGGCTCACATTTTGAGAACGAACTGTAAAAATAATAAATACAGACTAATTACATCTACTCTTTTATTTCTTTAAAAGAAATTAAGTTACCTTAAGAAAGTATTTCTTCCATAGCTACTTCTCATGGACTATTCTCATTCCTTTCTCGGCCTTTTGTAATCGCATTATTTCTGCAACTGTGTAATAAAGTGCTAATTTTTTTACCTCGTTGGATAGCTAAAGACTTGTAGATGTTTTTTAAATAAAATGCAGACTTAATTTACTATCGTTTTTGTAGAGAAAATAAAGGTTTTTGTAAAGCATCTTACAAAAATTATCAAATAAAAATTATGAAAAAGCCTCTAGTTTTTGGATGGATCTACATTAGTACGATATTATTGTTTATTATTAAGAGCTGTAACAAGGTTTCTCTAAAACTGCGAACAGAATTGAAATCGGTTGATTACTTTTTTTTTTATTGAGTTTTAAAGTAGTAAAACTGGATTTTCCAAAAAAAAATAAAAAAAAAGAATATCACAGAAATGATTCATTTCCGGATATCACAATGTACAGTCATATTGTTGCAAATGGCATTCCCTACCACCCCTTAAAAGGATCCGGTCTAATTACCAATAACCCTGTATATATATATATATATGCCAGTATGTTTTGATTTTTTTTAAATATATGTTTTGACCGTTATTTAAGTTTTAAAAAAGGTTTATAGTTCTTCGTAATACTGAAAAAATCTTAACATACGGGCATAGTAAACAATGCGATGATTTCATGAAAAAAAAATCACTGAAATCGGTCAATGTTAAGAGGTAGAAAAGAGTTTTTTCTTTTAGTACGAAAAGTACTAGCTATGCAATCCTCTTAATTGTCTTGATTTTCCTAGATTTGTTTTTCTTCTAGTTTTAACGTGTATTAGTGGTGGATTATTAACCGTTCAGTGTTCACAATGGTGCCTTAGTAGTGTAGATAAAGTGAACAAAATCTGAAACGTTTTCCTTTTCTTAGTTTTCCTTGTTTCGTATTTCGTTTTTTGTGTTTTCTTTGTCAATCGTCTGCATTACTAGAACGGACGTAGATATGACAGTGACTAAACGAAAGACTTATTTATGTGACTCTGACTACTAAAATAAAACTTACTTGATGCAACTCTAAATGATTACCTTAAAAGCTTGAGGCATGGCAAATGTTCAGAAGTACGAGACCAAATACAAAAGAAAAAATAACTAGGTATTAGTTTGTATCGAACACAAAAACATGAATCATATGACATGTCACAGAGTCGGTCGACAACTGAGTGAATCAGATTGGACTATATCCAGACATTTTGATTGGTTTTATTATATTTTTAAGATAGTTGTAATCAGCGCTGGTATTATTTAAATCTCAATAAATAGTGACTGCGGTCATGATATTTATATTTATTTATTTATTTATTGGAAGACCAAGAGCTATATAATATTATAACAGAGAGGGTAGAAACATTATGCCAATTATAGTTCCTCACGGATAGAGATTATTACGGATTATTATTAGATGGATAGATATTCCAATTAAACCCCATGGATGTTCAGAAGATCTTTATGAGGAATATGTTATTAGCAGATTATATTTTCAACATTTGTTAAAAATCATGTTTCTATCTTTTCAGCGGGTTTGTTCGCTGCGGCTGGCTTCTACCAGATGGCAGTATGGGCGATCGGCAAGCACCGCAACTACAAGAAAGAATTCCCAGACTACCCCAAAGGCCGTAAAGCTATCTTACCCTTCGTGCTTTAAAATAGATTTTTATCACACAAAGGTTTACTTATAATGTTTATTCGACTCTCGCAAAATTTATGGGATTATAGCTATATAGGTCGAATTTACTTAAGTTCCTTATCTAAGTCTAGAATTCGCATTACGTTATTTATTATTTTTAATATATAACGTTTTATAAAAGGCCTTTATACCACTTCCGCGACATTCTATCTAATACGGCAAGCGGTATTACTAGGGCTTATATTTTTTAAAGTCATACGATTTTAATCATCACTTCTTTATATAGGATTTGTATCTGCCGGAAATCCATACAACACAGTTACAATAACTATTGTTACAATTGCACACTTGCAACTACAGTTGCAACTCAATATACGCATATCGTGATATATCGACTGGTGATGTTCCACAAGAATATAGTTTTTCGAAATGTCATACATTTCCAGACCGTCTTAGCAGCGCAAGACGGCGGATCATTACACAATAGAGGATTTTAAATATATCGAATGTATTTTAATACCTATCTAATAATCGAAACGAAGTCGCAACTCGAAGGTAATTCTCCTAAAATATATATCTAACTTTATTTCGATGAGTTGAATATCAAAATGCATTGCTATATAATTTACACTGATGTGCTCCGCGGGTTTGTAGTAAAATCTACTTTGTCATAGGTATAACACGCTCATAAGAAGATTAGTAAATGTGTTCGGTTCTTTTTGTGACTTTTTATAGGGCCCGCTGACGCGGTTATGATTTTTAATTTTAACTTACTTTGCAAAAAGATGATATATACCAGCCCCTAAAACGAGATTCATAAACTACATAGAAATACATAGCCTTTTCGCTAGAATTTAGTTTTATTATCTAAATAAGAACATTCTAAATTACACAATAGTTAGCAACTGTAAACCAAAGACTTCTATATCATATAGAAAGTCATGGGCAGTAAAGTCTGTTCAAACTTCAATGCAGACACCAATATATTAATATATTGTAGTTTTTAATCATAAAAAGCAATATTTAACAAATTTATATTTAACAATATTTATATTTAACATTGTTAAAATATTTTAGTATTTTTTTTTCGGGTAATGGTTATTATTTATTATGGGTATGAATGCATGTGGGATATTATAAAAATGAATAGTGATTTATATATAATCTAGGGTAATAAAATGTTATCACAAGTTTTTTTATCGCTGGGTGTAAAGTGTTTCCATTTGTCGAGGCATTTATGTTAATAAAAGTTTTGATACAATTCCGATTTTTATAATTAATTTACCTTAAAGTAGGTATACTTAATGTAACCACAGTCAAATTCCGTGATATAGCAAGGTAGTAATACAAAAAAGACAATAGAAAATTTGGACTAACCAAGTATATGTTTGCTTGCATTACGGTACGGCCGGTGGCAAAAAGGGTTTCGTCTCGATACCGAAAATGGGAATGTGACTGAATAATAAAGACGCTAGTAGTTAAAGAGTAACGCTAGTGAGTGATCGCTTACGTACTGCGACCGAAGTGATAAGCAATAGAAGTGATTCATATGATACTAGCTGCTTTCCGCGGTTTCACCCGCGCGGTGATGGATGATGAATCTTATATAGCTTATCCAATGGTGAAAGAATTTTTGAAATCGATCCAGTACTTTTGGAGTCAATTCATTACAAACATACTTACAAATCTTTCCTCTTTATAATATTAGTATGATAGGTTTTAAATTTGGTCAATATAGTCTCCAGTCAAATTAGGCGATATTTTGCAAAAGGGTGGAAGTAATTCGCGAATGTGGCTTTTTTGTTTATTACGCTTTAATACGCCAAAAGAATTATGTCTAACACAATCCTAACGAAAATAAACCCCCAGAAGAGGGTTAAATCAAGTAAACACTTTGAAATTGCATAACTTCATTCAGGAAAGAGTGGTGATCGCTATATTTTTATACCATACTTAAAGTACCTATTCTAATCTACCTTGTATTTTTCAACCGATTTCCAAAAACAGGGGGATTTTTTTATTGATTGTACATAAAAAAATCCCTATCACACAATCAATTGTATATAACAATGTATATAGTACTACTTCGGACGTATACCTACTTTACTTACCGGACTTGGACGTATACTCTACCAAACAAAAAAGAGTTATTAAAACCGGACTACTCTGTAAAAAGTAATGCGTGATTGTACATAAACATAATATACACGTCGACTGAGAAAATCCTCCTTTTTTGGAAGTCGGTAGAAAAGATATGATCCGTAGCTTGCACATTGATGCAAATTTAACTTAACGTTTATGATGCTTATAGATACCTAATAGTAAGTATGCACCATTATTTAGGATTTTCCTAGAGCGGCAAATTACAAAAAACTATAACATATATTCCGTACGTCGCACGACCTTTTCTATTGTAATTCATTATACATAAAGCAAGCCTTTAGTCATTAATACAATAAACTATTCCAACTATTTTGATATTTTCTGATTAACGTCCGTTAAAATTTATACTTCATATTTAACATGGTTCCGTAGGTGCTAGAACCGGTGCAAACCGGGGAGATACTTCTAGCTCTGTTTTCTAACAATTCCAGAAGGATCTACAACTATCAGAACTATGTCCATACTTAATCCTAATACAAGAATTCAATTTAGAAACAGGATTTATATATATACTTATTTTTTTTGACCTCTCAATACTTGGGTACAGTTGAATGTTTTGTTCCCCAGCACCGTTTAGACCGTTAAGCCGTGGCGGTGCCGGCTTAGAATAGCACCCCCCCAACTCTACCCGTGGGTGCCGTAGAAGCCGGCTAAGGGATAACAAATCAGAAGGTGGGCAGCAGCACCTTCCAAGTCAAACACACACAAACTGCGCTCGCCAACCCGCCTGCCAAGCGTGGCGAGTATTGGCAAAAACCCCTCAATGGATTGGACAAAAAGAACCAGGCCCCCAGTCCCCGGCAGCCCCGCTATTCCTGGCTACGGTAGCGGCCACGGTAACGGTGGGGCAGGGGGTGCTAAGAATCCCCGGCAGTCGCCCGGCTACCACCCCCAACGACGACGACTGGCCCTGGTAACACACAACATACGCACGATGAGGACAGACGAGAAGATATATGAGCTGGAAGAAGAAATGAGTAAGCTACGCTGGGACATTGTGGGGTTATCTGAAGTCCGTAGAGCGGGTGAGGACACGATAACCCTAAAATCAGGTAACCTACTCTACCACCGGGAGGGCGACCAACAGTCCCAAGGTGGTGTCGGGTTTCTCGTCCACAAGTCCCTTACTAACAACATAGTTAAGATCGATAGCGTTTCCAATAGGGTCGTATACCTAATACTCAGAGTATCCAAACGATATTCGCTGAAGGTCATTCAGGTATACGCACCGACGAAGTCGCACCCGGATGATGAGGTGGAGGATATGTATGAGGACATTAGTCGGGCCATACATACCTCTGAAACGCACTTTCTAGTTGTTATAGGGGACTTCAACGCGAAGTTGGGTAAGAGAAGCGAGGATGAGTCGAAAGTGGGGCAATTTGGCTATGGACAACGGAACCGTAGGGGACAGAGGTTGGCCGACTTCCTGGAGAAAGAGGGACTCTTTATGATGAACTCTTTCTTTCAGAAGCCACCTCACAGGAAATGGACCTGGCTGAGTCCCGATGGTTCCACGAGAAATGAGATTGACTTCATTATGACCACCAAAAGGCAAATATTGACTGATGTCTCCGTGATCAACAGGGTTAAAACCGGTAGTGATCACCGAATGGTAAGAGGCACGGTGAATATTAATGTCAAACTGGAGAGGTCTCGTCTGATGAAGTCTACGCTCCGACCTACTCGTGCCCATGTTCAAGACCCCGAGAGCTTTCAACTTGAGCTATCCAATCGCTTCGATTGCCTTGAGAACATCGCTTCAGTGGACGAGATCAATAACAGGTTAGTAGAAACTGTCCATACAGTGGGTTCCAAGTACTTTAAACCCCACCGTACAGATAGGCCACAGAAACTCTCCAACGATACCCTCAACCTCATGGCTGAACGACGCTCATTGAAACTGCAGTCTTCGGATGATGCTGAAGCATATAGGCTGCTCAATAGACGAATATGGAAGTCCTTGCGACACGACATTCGGATCTTTAATACAAACCGTATTAAAGAGACGATAGAGCGGAAAAAAGGCTCCAAAGTGTTTGCAAGAGACATGTCTATTGGGCAAAGCCAGTTGACGAAGCTGAAGAGAGGAGACGGCAGTGTAGCGTCGACCAAAGCGGAGGTGTTAGGAGAGGTCGAGAGTTTCTACGGACAGTTATACACCTCGGTCGCTAAACCTGTTAGCAGCTCGGCCAAAGACCCAAGAGCCAAGCTGACCCGATATTATACCGAAGATATCCCGGACATCAGCCTGTACGAGATTAGAATGGCCTTGAAACAGCTTAAGAACAACAAGGCGCCTGGTGACGACGGTATCACATCTGAGCTTCTGAAAGCGGGTGGAACACCGGTACTTAAAGTCTTTAATACCGTCTTACTCGAAGGTTCAACGCCAGAAGCATGGAACAAAAGCGTGGTGGTGCTGTTCTTTAAGAAAGGTGACAACACTTTACTTAAAAATTACAGACCCATCTCGCTTTTGAGCCATGTTTATAAGCTGTTTTCGAAGGTCATAACGAACCGTCACAGTCGCAGGTTTGATGAATTCCAGCCTCCGGAACAAGCCGGTTTCCGAAAAGGCTATAGTACCATAGACCACATCCACACGCTACGGCAAGTTATACAGAAGACCGAAGAGTATAACTTGCCTCTTTGTCTAGCGTTTGTGGACTATGAGAAAGCCTTTGATTCGATCGAGACGTGGGCAGTGCTTGAGTCTCTCCAGCGGTGCCGTATTGACTATCGGTATATTGAAGTGCTGAAGTGTTTGTACAAAAACGCCTACATGTCAGTCCGAGTACAGGAGCAGAGTTCGAAGGCAATTCCATTGCAAAGAGGCGTGAGACAGGGAGACGTTATATCTCCGAAACTGTTCACCGCTACATTGGAAGACGCCTTCAAGCTTCTGGAATGGCAAGGACTTGGCATCAATATTAACGGCGAATACATCACTCACCTTCGATTCGCCGACGATATTGTAGTCATGGCAGAATCCATGGAAGACCTCAGTACAATGCTCGAAGGCCTCCATCGAGTTTCCCAACGGGTAGGTCTTAAGATGAACATGGACAAGACGAAAATTATGTCTAATGCCCATGTTGTACCTACCCCAATATCAGTTGGGAACTCAGTTCTCGAAGTTGTTGACGAGTACATCTACCTGGGACAGACAGTCAAACTAGGCAGGTCCAACTTCGAGAAAGAGGTCAATCGTCGAATCCAACTCGGCTGGGCAGCGTTCCGGAAACTTCGCGAAGTCTTCTCGTCAAAAATACCTCAGTGCCTCAAGACAAGAGTCTTCGACCAATGTGTGTTACCAGTGATGACTTATGGCACTGAAACGTGGTCTCTTACTATGGGCCTCATAGAAAAGCTCAAAGTCGCACAACGAGCTATGGAGAGGGCTATGCTCGGGGTTTCTCTACGTGATCGAATCAGAAATGAGGAGATCCGTAGAAGAACGAAAGTCACCGACATAGCTCAGAAGATTAGCCAGTTGAAGTGGCAGTGGGCAGGGCACATAGCACGCAGAACAGATGGCCGATGGGGCCGAAAGGTTCTGGAGTGGAGACCACGTACCGGCAAGCGCAGCGTAGGTCGTCCACCGACACGGTGGACAGACGACCTGAGAAAGGTCGCAGGACGACGTTGGATGCAGGCCGCTTCCAACCGGTCCTTTTGGAAAATCATGGGGGAGGCTTATGTTCAGCAGTGGACGTCCTACGGCTGAGATGATGATGATGATGACCGTTTAGAATGGGCGGTCAGATTCTCGTGATGTCTGTGGAAGTACTAAACCGTCGAATTGTGATAGCCTATGTTTCCCGGGTAGGTACGAGTTATCCCCATTTCTATTCAACTTCACCTAAATCCTTCCATACGTTGGAGCGCTGAATGATAACAAACATACATACATACCTTCGGATTCAAGATTATTAATTTTGTAAATGCCAAAGTACTTACCATATTCCTGTCAAATAATTGGATTCGTAATGAGCTATTCGGCTATATATATATACAAGCTATCTTGGACGATGGCGAACGTGAAAGAGAGGTCATCCGTAGAGCCCAGATGGCTAAGTCAGCAGTAAAGCGGTTAGAAAAGATTTGGAAAAATAGAGGGATTAACAGAAATACCGACGTAAACCTTATGCGCACCCTAATCTTTTCTATTTTTCTGCACGCCGCAGAGACCTGGACGCCTAAAGCCCGGACACGATCTGGGATAGATGCATTCGAAATGTGCTGCTGGCGTAAAATGTTAGGAATTACATGGAGGGCGCGCCACACCAATGCGTCTATCCTAAAAGAATTAAAAATTGAAACTGGACTGTCCAGTAGGTGTATGCCTGCAGTGACTCCTACAATACTTCGGACATGTGGCCAGAAGAAACGCTAACAACTTAGAAAAGCTCATTGTTGTGGGTCACGTGGAAGGAAAACGGAGTCGTGGAAGATCTCCCACCAGGTAGACTGACGTTGTCAAAGAGATAACAAAGGCAAATGTACCAACTGCTATGAGACAAGCCGAATGCCGCAATTATCGGAGAAACATAGTCTAGAAGGCCATTCATGGTGGTCACGACCCTTAGTCACGAGGAATCGATCAAGAAGAAGAAGAAATACGCTATTGGTGTTTTGTTATCAATACAAATTATTACATAGCTCACATCGTAAATCACACGCAGCGGGGCTTGCACGGATAACTACCTACGAAAGTGTAATGTAACGTGTCGTTCACGGGAAACAGTACAAACTGGCATTTACCGAGGGCAACTGTGACACATAGCTATAGACATAGTGTATTCACTGAAGCGTGGCGCGTTGACGCTTACGATACGAATACATTTTCGCAAATTGTTTGTGCTACGGCCTCTGCTGTATATTTTAACGCATAACCACCTGTTAACTTAAAAAAAAATGCATAAAGTACAACATATTTATTATTTTTCTTCACTGTTAAGTGGAAGTTGTCGTCACTTGGTCTAGGTTAGTTGTCGTTGTCGGCATCACTCGCTCTGGGTTGGTTATCGGCGTCGCCATCTCCTTCGTTAATGCATCGGACCTTGCCGAGAAGTCTGTCGTTCTCTTCCTTCAGAGCCACAATTATCTCTTGCCTTTCCTAAGGTTGAAATTCAAACGATTACTGTTAGTAAGATATAATGATATAAGTAATATAATAAGTTGATTGAAACTTTCGTAAGTATTACACATTTTATTGTTAAACTAGCTGCTCTCCGCGGTGATGGATGATGATGATGATGATGATGATGATGAACCTTATATAGCCTATGTTACTCAGGGTGAATGTAGCTTTCCAATGGTGAAAGAATTTTTGAAATCGGTCCAGTACTTTTTGAGCCAATTCTTTACAAAAATACATACAAATCTTTCCTCTTTATAAAATTAGTATAGATTATCATTATAAAGTAATATAATATTCACGATTTGTTATATATTGACGATTGGTTTGATACACATGGTCGTTGGAATATAAAAATACTATACGATTAGGTAGGGACTTTATTAGACCTACCTACTTTACTTTTACTTTTTTTTAGTCTCTCTCGGTGCTGCACTAAAATGGTGCGGCGTAAAATAGCAACATGTTTTTTTTTAATGTGTAAGAAACGTCTTTTTTTATGAGTCTTGAATGTGGTAAACTTTGCATAAATTATCATAGTACAATCTATATCAACTCCAAAAATGTCCCCGAAGTAAAATTTGCAAAAGATTTAAAAAAAAAATGTAACAAACTTCAACACTATAAAGTATAAAGTATGAAATAATTTGTCGAAGTCGGTACCATGCGCAGAATATTGTGATAATAGGCACTTTCGAACTATCATTGTACCGAAAAAAAATCACCCCTTGTAGTGACCCTTGCTTACTTACGTGATCGATTGTCATTCACCGTCAATCTACGATGTCATCGAGATAGGCTAAACACTTTTCAGTTATTGGATTGTAACTTGTAAAATGCGAATTTGATGAAATTTTAATGGGACCATTTCGGAAGTGCCCACTCTACCAAACAAAAAAAGAATGATCAAAATCGGACTATTACGTAAAAGGAATTCGTGATCCTAATGGTACGCGTCGACTTAAGAATATCCACCTTTTTTTAGAAGTTGGTTGAAAAGATATGAACCGTAACTTGCACATTGGAGCAAATTTAACTGAACGCCGTTAATGATGCTTATCCTAATTGTAAGTTTGCACCGTATGTCAGAATGTTCCTAGAGCCCTAAAACAACCAATAACAAAATATTCCGTATGTCGCACGACTATTTTCACTCTAATTCAATATACATAAAGAAAGCCTATATTCATAAATACAATAAACTATTCCAACTTGTTTGATTTTTTCTAATTAACGGCCCGTTAAAGTGGTATAGGTACCTAATTTTAAACATGGTTCCGTAGGTGCTAGAAGCGGTGCAAACCGGCGAGATACTAGCTGTGTTTCCTAACGATTCCAGAAGAATCTACTACTGTCAGAATTATGTACATACTTTATCCTAATTTGACTGGGCTATTTACGATTACATGATACATTACTGAGCGTAGGTACTTCTTGAGTACGGCCAATGCAAACATTATTATTTTTTCATTCATAATTTATCCGCATTCGATTATATTCAAAAAGAGCTTGTGCTTTACTTACGTAGGTACTACACGTCACCTAGCGTGGTGGGCGATATGTACCTATCTTGCAGAGACTCACCAAGTATATATTATTTTAAGAAATGCCCTCAAGAACATATACTTACGTCAATCTTCTGCTTGTACTTCTCATCAAGCTTCTCCCTGTCTTCTGTAACGTGCTTCAACTTCGCCCGCGCAGTGGCGGGTGGTATATATCTGGCAGATAGTCCCAGAATTGATTCCATTTGGAAGCATCGCGTGCGTGTAGATTTTAACTCGGTGCGGAGGCTGTTGATTTCCGACAGCAGCGTGCAGTTTTCCTATAAAGAAAATATCATTTTCACATCACCTGCTCCCACCCAAATATGTCACAATTAGTCGCCATGCAACACTTACCGAAATTAAGAAACGTTTCTTCCGGTAAGTATTGTTGCGATTGTGTTGTATTGTATTACGTTACTCTGAACCTGCCAGTGGCTTCGCACGCTTGGTCTACGGGAGACGAATCCACAGAAATGGTTGTATGTATTTTTAAGATTTACGTTAATCACAGTAAACTACAAGAAAAAAAGATTTTTCAAAAGAGGCAAATTACTACGGTATCTATTCAAGTCTGTTATTCGACAGAAATATAAATATAGGAAAATTATCGGTTACAGATCTTAGGTAGGTCTTGCGCGTTTCAAGATGCACGTGAAGCAAAAAATAGATATATAAAATGTACAAAAATGATTGCATGCAAAATTATGTCTTTCTTCCTAGGTATGAGCTTACACTACAAAGTGCGCTACTAATCTTACTTACTATACTACGCCAGTTTTAGATGAGACTCAGAGAGATGTAGCTACTCAATGTTTCCTGTACATTCTTGGCTTCAAGTTATTTTGGACATCCATATTATCCCTTCAAGAGTCGTTATATTATAACAATGCAATTTCTATTGTGTCTGGCCCTATGATGACCAACGACCTTTGACGGATTATGAACCTGCTCGTATAATGATCGTATGACAATATCTGACTCCTTTGGATTGTTCTGACTTTGAGTATATGCCTATACAATAAGCCTATATATACGCGTTCAAAGGTTCCCTATACATTTCGAGTTTCAATTGGTTTGGACTCACAATACTGAAAATTATAATGTCTGTCATTTATGTACAAACATAATGACTAAGCTTTTTGATGACATTCAATTATTAACGGTACAATCTTCAAAGTAACTCCTTTCTAACAAAAAAAAAAATTGTTTCGAACAAAGCATTGAATTACAACTAAGTACTCATTTTGACTTTCATCCCCTCAACCAAGAAAACGTGCTGAATTTAGGGGAAAAGTATTCCTCGTAGTTTGAACTCAAGCAACTACACTACTTACTTGTTTTAACTTAATTGGCTAAATCAATGAGTCTTCCTAAATAGGTACTTATTGTTTATCTTCTCAAGTTTCGATGAAGGTAGGTAATTGTTACGTAGCTTGAAATTACAACAAAATTGGTCTCATCTTATACCTACTTAGTTCTGTTATTATTATATTTATCTCAGACTTCACGGATCTTAAAGAAATCATTCCCATCCGCTTCGGTGTCGTAACGACAGATCGATGAACTGCAATTTTAATTGTTTTATCCTCTACACCTTTCCGTTGAAAAAGAATAAGTATATTATGTATTCCCACGCTAAAAATGTTTGTATAGGTACGTTGTTTCTTTTTATTACAATCTTTATTCAAAAAGCCAATACTTACAACAGATTTGTTTTAAAACTTAGGTAAGGATTTTACTCAAAATGTAAGTGTCTTTGATATACGTACTTGAGCAGTATTCAATATGTTAGTGTGCGCTCTTGATATTGAATCAAAATAATTGCAGTTGCTTATTTTTAGGACTTTGGGACAATACCTACCAATATCAATAACCTACAAAGTATGTATTATCTACCAAACTGCTTTTAATAATATCGTTTGTTCCGTCGAATGGACTCAAATATATTTACTTATTTTTAGTTATTCATTAAATGCACTTATATTTTAGGTGACATTTTACTTTAGATATGTATTCATGTCCCGTACCTCACTTGACAGTGAAGTCCATAATGCGATACACACTGCTGAAGATAGGTCAAGGTGGAAGATTTCGTTCGGTAGGTGATCCGTAGAGGGGGTCACGACCCTCAGCAATGATGAAAACGACGCTAGCAGGAGGATGTAATTATAAGGAAGTCTGTAAATACTAGATGCGTACCGCGGTTTCATCTGCGTGATGATACATGATATTGATAATGAGAAGTTTCCTATTCGAGGACCTAAGATACCTAAACCACTTACATCAAATTCATTATCAAAAAAATCTGTTTAAGCGTTTAGTCGGGTAAAGATAATAGTCAGATAGGGAGCATTACTTTCGCCTTTATTAATGTTTTTGTGGATTGTTATAAAATATATGATTGCATCAATAATTTTTTTTAATTTTTTTATTATATATGATTTTTGTAAAGCATGTATGTGTTATCCAGCGCTTCGTCTACCTCCATACCAAACTTCATCAAAATTCAATCAGCTATTTGAGCGTAAAACAGTAACTAACATACAAACACACTTGCAAACTTTCGCCTTAATACTATAGTGTGATGTGACGAGTAGATTCATAATACTCAGAAAATGTTACATTTTCGAAAATGGAATTAGAAACGAATAATTATATGTTAACAATTACATAGTTTTACTATAATAGTAGTTCTTACGGAATAAAATACTCTTGCTTGTGTCTCTTTTCTGACTACAACTTACAGAAGATAGTAGGAGTAGGGTGTATATATTTCAGTAATCTGTGATATTACTTACATCCATTATCCTGCTAATATCGCTCTTGGATCCTCCAAGTGCCTTCGCCAGTTGATGCTTTAGAGCGGCCAACTGCTTCTCAAGGTGGTCTCTCTGTCTATTGAACTCACGAATGGCTTCGTCATCTGCCACGCGGCTTCTCACGAAGTCTATATCTTCCACATATTTGTGAAATAATTCCTGACAAAACAGTGGTTTTAAGTTATACTGTTTAATTAAAACTTATTCCGCCTTATTATAAAACGTAGACTAAAGCTAGTCCCAAGTTTAAACCATGGTATACCTAAGGTAATTTCACATAAAATTATTGTTGATAGCATGTTTTTTTTATTATATACAACACTCCAGAGTTTTTTTTTATATTTGTAATTGAGTATTAAAAAGCAATTATTTTTAAGGACAACATATAATGCTTAGATTAATCATTGGTCTCGATGGCGGTCGGAGCGCGCGCGCGGAGACTAATCATTAATCTAAGATAATTGCTAATTTAGGAAACATAGGGGAACTACTTATTTTCTATCTATCCACATAATTTCTACGTTTTTATATACAAATAAGTAGTACATACTATATATAATAGATACTTTGTTGCTGAGTTGGTTGGCATTCAAAGCAGACCAGTATCCGCAGGCAGCACCCGTTCGCGAGGTCCTTGTCTAAATTGTTGTAAAGCATGGTTAAAACTCGGGACTACTTTAGTCAAAATTTTATTATAAGGCGGATTAGGTTTGGAACGCAAATAAGTACTTTCTCGTAAAAAATTAACTTTTAAACCAGTAGAACTAATTAATTCGGCATAATAATATTTTTGTCTTAAATGTAGGTATTTAAGACAAACATATCCCTATGCCGAATTAATTAGTCCTGCTTCTATTTTAAATGTTTGGTGGATTACATAACGAAATGTTAGTGTTCCGTTTACAAGCAATGTTATTGTCACATAACATTTATCTTCAAATTCATAAAGTTTAAGTGTTAGCCTATATAAAACGACCTCGTAGTTTCCGCCATTTCGCGCAGTTTCTTGCAACAACAGATCTCGATTATAGTCATGCCAAAATATCATGACAAATTGCAATAACTCACCTTTACGTTCAGTTTCAATTTCATCGGATCTTGGAAATTGGCGGTCATGTTGTGCAAATCTATTTTTATTTTCTTTAGAGTGCCTTTCAAAGTCAGATTTCTGTTCGCTTCGGTTAGGTAGTCCTTTTTAGCTGATCCTAGCTTTTCATTTAGCTGGCTAATTTTAAGCTCTGAAATTGGCCAAATTATAATTATCAAATTTAGCATAATACCCCAAAAATGCTCCTTTCTTAGTTAGTTACTCGATAGATAGTAGTCATATATAAATTATATTATATTATACATGAATTATATTACTAAATGAAATAAATATCTAAAAATAGCAAAAATACTCCGAGATGTGCGCTACTTGTGAGTATGTACATGCCATACATAACAGGTGTGAAAATTAAAACATTACCGCTAACATGACCGTGATGACTACAAAACCTACATAGGTACACTACCTACAGGTACCTTAGAAAAAAATTACAACTGAACGTTAACATTTTACCGCGGAAAGATCTTTGATGCAAAAGATTCTCCAACGAAACTTCCAATTCGAGTACACGGACCTTTTTGGCTTTGATATCTCGCTCTAACGGGTCTATCTGTTGGATTTCATAAACATGATTAAAATCAGGGGAAAAAACAGCTGTAACTTTTTTCTTCTATCTGCCTCTAATTAACCTACTAACGGCAATAACATTTTCTTTACAGAATCATACCTAGTTCATGTTTAAAATTCAACAGTTTCGATTCTTCATTTTCCATATCATCAATTTGATGCTTCAACTCTCGAATTGTTCTTTCTTTAGGCTCAATCTATGCGAAAGTTATTCAATATCTTATCGTCAAATTGATTAGGTATTTATTATGCTTCACTTTACGTGGATAAAGTGTTTGCTTACATATTTAATCTATAAACTTGACTCACCTGATTCTTTAGCTCTGAAATTTTGAAGTTGAGTACAAATTTGTACTTTTCCAATTCTTGCTTTTTCCTCTTCAGCTCATAAATTCTCTTTTCTTTATCTTGGATTGTTCCGTCTCTTTCAGATATTTCTTTTTTCAAATCCGCCACGTCCCGCTCTAAAGTTGATATCACTTTTTGAAACTGCTTATGTTCAGCTGTAACACAAATAAAAGTTAGTAAGATACATACTATTTATCTCGCCTTTACATTCATGAAACGGACGTCACAATGTGTAATTCAAAACATTACGCCAGTCATTTTCTTTATCAAAGAAGAGAGAGATATTTTAATTAGGGCTTGTGGCTATCTTATTCCATAATCAATTCTTTCAACTTCCATTTCAGAAGATGCGTAACAGTCAAGTTCTCAAGCCGCGAAGATAGCTAACCGAATTTTAAATATTACATGATGCAATATTGACCTTTTAGTTGTGATACTTGATGCTTGAATTCATCAATTTCTTTGTTGGCACTGATCAGCTTCTTTTTCATGAGTCCCGTTTCTCCCTTCAGCCTAACGTTAGCATCCTTTTCTTCCTTCAATTGAACTTCGTAGGCTGTTCTTATTTCTATGATTTCTCGATCAGCGTCTTCTTCGATTGATGCCTTTATAGTCTCATGTTCTCTAGTTTCCATATCGGCTTGTTCTTGAAGCTGTAAACATATACACCACGAAAATGGTACCATGACTTTGGCATAGATATAATAATTAATATGTGCAAAAATAAATTTACCTCTTGCAAAATCAGGTCCTTTTCCTCTATTTTAGCTTCGAACATTTCATTTAATTCACGCAAGGCTTTACGTTTACTTTCAGCTAATTCTTCTAGTCTTTCCTCGTAATCTTTCCTCATACGCGCCGTTTTGTCTTCAAGGCCCTACAAACATTCGATGACGTAATACTTTTTAGAGCTGACCAAATAAATGGTTTAAACAATATTTCCGTACCTGATATCTGTCGTACTCACTAATAAGTCTGACATTGAAATCGGCTTCTAATGCTTGCAGCGTTCTCTCGTGTCCAGACCGTAGTTTAGCAATGTCTTGTTGAATCATGCCGATTTCGTGGGTATGTTCGTTTTCCATTAACTGCCAAGGTAAAACGGGTTAATAACTTTCATTTTTTACTCAGTTATTACCTACTGTTAAAAATATCTGATTCGTTTGTACCTCATTCTTTTCTTTGAGTTCTTCGATAGCTGCGCAGTATCCCTCGTGTACTTCTTTAAGTTTTTCGGCTTGCGTCGCCTCGGCTTGCCTAAGTTGGTAGGTGTGCTCCGTTTCTAATTCACTCATTCTTGTACTAAGTAACTAAAAAAGTATATATCCTACATCATAAAATTAATAAGTTATAATACAATTGGTTTCAAGGTTTATTGAAAAAGTAAATACTTGAGTGCAAATATCGGCCAACGCATGAGTATAGTGCATAATGTATCCATCTGTGTCAACAAAACCGAAAGAGATAATAGTAACAATACTTTTTACTCACATTTATGCTGTTAATTTTCTCTTGCAAATCTTTTTTACTTATCAAAATTTCTTTCGAATAAGCGAAATCTTTATCAAGAGCGACTGCTCTTCCGTCAGCGTTGGTTAATCTCCACAAACAGATAGAGGCATCTTCCGCTACCGAGACCAAAGTTTGATCATCGTATGCTAGTGCAATAGAAGTGACCTTTCTGTTGTGCATATGAAACTCGCTGAAAATAGCTTTGTCCATCAACGGCAGTTGAACGGCAGTAACTCCACCTTTACCGCCGGTTATAAAAAGCATCATATTTGATCTTGAGAGTACGATGGTGTCCAGAGCACATCCAATCAATGGCAAATTCCTCCTGATCGTATTCGAACCAATTTCTTTAACTTCTCCATCTGTTCCAACTGCGAATGTTGTTTTCCCGATACTGGAATTACATTTGACCCTTGCATATCACCTTTATACTATATTAATTAACATTTAAATAAGTAAACACTATGTAGATAAAATAACCTGTTAGCTGCACATCCGGCGAACTGATTAGTCTTCAAGATGACCTCCCCGACCCTTTGTCCTGACGACATACTCCATTCGTACACAGCACCCTCTGTACCGCATGATACCAAGGTCAAGTCATTCGCCGACCAAGCCAAGCATGTTATCTATACACATAATAAAACTGTAGAGGTAAAATTTCTGTACAATAAAAAAAAAATGCTAAAAACCGAGTCTGGGGATGTAAGCAGTGAAATCGAACTAATTTAGATTTTTCCAAATTTTTTGTATCTCTGTTTGTACGGACTAACCTCCGAAACGACTGGATCGATTTAAGTGAAATTTTGTATGGTGGTAGCTTATATTCCTGGTCAACATATAGGATACTTTTGATCCCGGTTAATTAAAGAGTTCCCGTGGGATATTGAAAAAACTGTAATTAACCGTGTCCCGCGAGGCCACGCGAACGAAGCCGCTGGCGGGTCAGCTGACCCGTCTAAAATAAAACTTTAGACTGTAAAATTTCTCTTGCAAATGATGTTACTCAAAATTGATTTACATCTTACCCGTCCATTGTGTCCTTTCAAATTAAATACGTTTTGAAAAGACACTGACGAGAAAACTTGTATAACTTGACCGTTGACAGCAGCGAACAGATGGCCGTTGGTGCTAAATTTAGCTTGCTTGCAATTCCTGATAGGAAACTCTCGCATCACTTCAAAGTCATCGATTAAGACAACCATGAAGCGCAATTTATCCGAAAATCCTACAATCGCGAAAAGACCTGCGTAAAACAACAACATCATTAACATTTGTTGATAAATGTAACTAAAAAGAAAATGATGAGTTTCGAAGATCGAACCTGTGGGATGCAAAGAGACGCAGTGGATCTCCTCCTGATACAGCTTGATCATCTCTACATCATCGGTCATGTAATTCCAGATTCGAATACTCTTGTCTAGTTCTCCTGACGTCATGAATATTGGCTTCCAGGCGCACATTGATAGGGAGTTAATTCGACCATAGTGCATTGCAGGTCCCAGTTCGGCAAATGGGATTTCTGGTACCTAAACATGGTTGAGCTATTGGTAGGTACCTAGGTAATTATTAATTAAAAATGTTTCAATGCATTAAAGGCAAAGTATTATCATGACAAGTTATTTGCAATAGAAATAAAGAAAGAATGCTAACATAAATTTTAATATAGATATTTCACTCAGCGGTCATTATCTCCCGTTGGTAACTTGTAACTGGCCATTATGCCAGCTACCCTTTCTTCCCCCTTTCTACACCTTACGACTTCTAACTTATAGTTCAAGTAATGTATACATCACCTTAGGTACCCACTTGTTGTTGCTGATATTAATATAATAAAATAAGCATACCTGTAGCATATGCATTCCAAATAGCTTCACATAGTAAAGTTGTTTTCGTAAGGTCGTGATCAGAAGGGTTTCTTGATTAGGATCAGTTGTGATATGCTGTATGGCGTCTAGCTCTGACCATATGGGATTATCGCGAGTGTGCCTAGATCAAAAAAATAATTTACGTAGGTATATATCATTCTAGCAAAGTAAAAAGTTCTCATATACCTAATATAACAAACATTTTGCGAAAGTGGTTTTTTAGGTGTTTTTATTTTTTATTTCTTTTACAATTTTAGGAAAACTTACATCTAGGTCTAATAACTAGGATACTTAAATATTGTACTGGACATATTGGACATTTACAAGTTGTTGGGGATACAGATCTTATAATATAAAAAAGATTGTGGTTAAGAAATGAATAAGATCATGCATACTTATATGATTTCTTTGAAATTCTAAAGAGATTCCTCTTCCTCCAATGATGTGGAGTTTCTTTCTCGAACATGTGCACGTAGCCAGGACCGCAAGCAAATGCAAATCCTAAAATTTATATCAAGAGTATACTACGAGTATTAATACGTATAATTACATATAAAACTAAATAATTAGAACTCTACTTTTCTTTTTTTTTCTACTAATTTTGATTCTACTTTTAAGTGATGAGATGGGCAAGGCGTGCGTCTGATGTTAAACGCCACTCATGCACATTTCAATAACAATGCCACCCAGAGCTTCAAGCCTTGAATTTGGTTTTTGGGTGTCATCGCTCCGTAGCTTTACCTGCAACATGCCCTTCGCACCCTAACACAGTAAAGCTGCTTGCGCACTACTGCTTAACATCACAATATCTAGTATTAGTCTAGTAGTTTCCTTACTATACGGATAGAAATAACGTCCATACAAATAGTGTCAAATATCTAGTAGGGTAAACTGGCGATAGATAGATTATTGGCACCGGCCGTTAGTTAAGAGTTTCATGGTTTACAACAATTCAGATTCAAACGGGGCTGAGAATAAAAAACAGAATGATAATACAATACCTTTAGCAAAGTTAGTGAAACAAGACACGGAATATGTTTCCTCGGAAAATGCAGTTTCTTCTGTCGTTTCAGGCTTGCTCGAGATACTCGCCTTGTCGCCGCCCTCCTCTGCCCTGTATTATTTCCATTTTAATCTAGTTTCTACCTAACATTCTGACTATTTCTTGAAATGAACCAAATAAATATACCTGTACCTACATACTAGATAATTCACTTAAGTACAGAAATGTAAGGTATACTTACATACATCATCTTGCATTCTTTACTCCATAATGGCCTTATGCTAATTATAATGTATCCTTGAATAGGCTCTTTTTTAATTAGAAATCATAAATGTGGGCGCATTTTTCCCAAACCGAAATAAATGTCCATTGCAAAATAATGTAGACTCATTATATAGGTACCTATCTATAGTCAACATTCCATCCACATTCAAACTAAAATAAACAAATTACGCCCGAAACAATGAACGGTAACTTTTGAAAAATGGTAATTTTTGTGTAACTTTGGCCTCCGCTGATGAGTCATGGTAAAGGGCAAGGCCTAAATACAAATTGTCATGTATACTTGCTAATCGACATCGAGGTTACGTATCTACTACTAGATATTACTGTCTACAGAGGTGTTTGTTACTTAACTCACTCAGGGTCAACTTTCTTCAGAGACATCTCAGATACCTCAGCAGCTTTGAAGACGCAGTTCTGTCTCAGTTCTCCATTCTCAACCATCATGATCATCCCGTTATTCGTCCCGAATAGTATACGATCAGGAGTCAGCCACATGGAAGTCGTTATGTTGATCTGATCCAAACAATACTGGTTTAGAAAATTTTGTACCTAATCCGAGTTACGTGATACGCCAATTGAAGAATTTGTAGTCCAGGATGATGTTAATCTTAGTTTGTAGTTGGTAGATAATAAAAAGAGTGCTCGTTCTTGTTACATTCCGTTATCTTGTTGCAAAAAGAAAAATGACTCATCTAAAATATGACCTCTCGAATTAGAAGATGTATCGCAACTCTATAAGTATAACTATGTTTGTCCTAGATTAAGCATAATCGCTCTTACCTGCGGCTCTCGCATAGGTAAGTAATAATTTATGAATTGAGTTGGTTATTGCAGGACATACCTAATATCACACTTACATTTTCAGCTTTACACCATCCCCATTGACGCCATACGGTCTCAGAAACATTCATAATACGGAACGTGTACGGTCCTGTTATCACAACCAACGTTGCATCTGATGGATTGCATTGTACCTAGAACAAATCCTCTTTATTGACATATTTTACAGAGAAACATTTTTATTGGGTCATTAGATAAATCGTCTTCAGCCACTTACGCTTTCAACAATGCCCTGCCCGCTGGGATTCTGAGCTTTAGCATGGCTTTCAACCTTGCCTTTGTCCCAATTATAATAGTACAAGTACCAATCCGGCTCTCCTGTTATTGCCACTAGATACTTGGAGTCAAAAGTAAACTGCACACAAGCAAACTCTCTTGAGGTGGAATTTTCAAAAGGAACCGTTAGAATCTTTCGCCTCTTGTATGTAGTTAGATCATAAATCGTTATAATGGGTTTCTGCCCCTCTTCGGCTATCTCGTTCAGTGCTAGCCATCGTCTGGAAAGATGCCAAGTTTTAATTATATCTAGATACCTATATGGGCGAATTAGTATGCACTACAACGCTATACTATTACTAAAGTGTGTAAACATTACTTCCTTTATAGTCAAATTACCTACTGATTGACTGCGGGTACGATTTCATCAAAATATTTTTCTTCTTTGACATCTAACAGATTGCTGCCATAGTTATTTGTAGATTATTACCGTGTTATGATGCATTCGTCGTCTTGATTGATACACGTGTAGCTCGATTGATTCCACAGATCGAATGTACACATGATTACACATCTAATAAATTTGAACTTTGATGCTTGAGTTTTCGTCATTGGTGCGGAGTGCAGAAGTGTTACAGAAAAACTTAATAGACCTGCAGATCTTATACATTTATAAGCTGCTTTGAAACATAACGTAGGGACTTCTAATTATACTTAGGTAAGTACCTGCTAATATATGTACTAAAATCATTAAATTACCTGTTTGGAGACAGCACCAACGACTTAATTGGTTTGTGTTTGTCCTGCAGTCGAATAAATTTCTGTTTCTTCTGTAGGTGATTGTGAATAACAATTACCCCTCCAGCTGGGTAGATAATCTCGGACTCGGACATATAGTGGGCATTGTACCTACACACAATAGCTCTAGGTCAAGATTCAAAGGAAGAACCAATCAAAGCTAACATACAACGCTACATACCTATGTTTTGAGTATTCATATTTGTAGGTACTCGTTTATTCCACTTTGACTAGAAACATTCCTTAATTTTAGTGCTTTGATTGGATAACTATTATATGTGCCAACCTTGAAGTTAGCGATCGGCAAGTAGCATTTATTAAATGTGAATAATTAGCCTATTTAAGTGGTTTGCACGTAGGTATTTAAATATTTTCTAGTCTATTTCGGTTGGCACTATACTCACTCTATGTCCGTGCGAAGGCCGTAAAATATGCGCGCTTGTATATTCGGAGGTGTTGTCATAGCCATGATTATACTGTTTATACTGATAAAATAAAATCTTAAAATAACAAATATGATATCGTAAACAGCAACGTTTTGTAAACTTCTCCAGTAAACGACGTCTTTCAAACTGAGCAGTGTCGGAAGTTGTCAATGTTGCTATGGATACGTTTACAGTTAGCGACCTATTTTCTTTTCAAGAGGTCGGACATACATAAGTAGGTAAGTTCTGAATCGAATGAGTAGGTTCCTATGTCATTCACGTCGGTTTCAGTTTGTGAAGGTAGGTAGTAGGTAGGTATACCTACTTAACAGCATATTCATATGCAGAACGAGAAGAGTGAGCAAGGTACGTACGTACGTAGGTACGTTTTTTTTGTTACATTTGTTTCATTTGTTAAACAAGCATTTAACCACAGTCTCACCTGATGGAAAGTGATGACTCGGTCGACGATGGTATATGCTTGCCTAAAAGGTACCTATTCACTCTGTATTTGAAGACTCCCAGATTGTATATGTCAGGAAATATAGACGCTGGTAGGTTATTCCATACTTCAGCCGTACGAAGCGCTTAAAATCTAGCTTCATAAAGCTTGATTTAAAGCGCTTCGTGCGTATTTTTGGAATTTCGACCATGTACGGATGACGTGTTCCTGTCCGTCTTGTTGTTCGATGAAAGAAAGGAGATGAGGGAATAAGATTGTGAAGATCGATCGCACACTCTCCGAAGTGAATCCTGTAAAACACCGATAAGCTGGCAACTTTGCGTCTATGTTCAAGGCTTTGAAGTCTAGCCTCGGCTAAAGCATCGTCACCAATGAGTTTCTTTGCTCGGTTATTTATGGAGTCCAAGTCTTCGGGTTGGTATTTAGCCGAACCATCCCAGAGATTGGGGGAGGCATATGTTCAGCAGTGGACGTCCTACGGCTGAGATGATGATGATGATCTCAGAAATGGCTGCAGTATTCCATACAAGAACGTCTATATGGAATTAGGTATTATCATTACACCTGCAACGATAATACCACAAACTTGACCACATCTCACCAGGAGGCCAATTTTATTATTTCACAACGTTCAACCATCTATCCCGCTGCAAATGCGGCTCAACTCCCGTTGTCGTTCGCAATTACCCAAAAAGCCATTTAATTCTACTATTTCTATAGACAAATTGGAATGTAACGTCATCTTATACGCTAATATATTTTATATCTCGTAGGTACATTAAACGCTACTATATACGAATATGAATTAGCGTCGCGTGCATGATCTATCGAGTTAACAGAATACTTACCTATATCTAATGTTTTTATCAATCGCCGACCTCAACAGAAACGTAACTGCAGCTTGACTGCTTTTTCAATAGCAGAATGAGAAACGTATCAAATGTCACCATTCAGCTGCAGTTCGATTGCAATTAGTTAGTAGAACCGCCCTCTCTTAATTGACAATGCAGTCGAAGGTGTAGGTAACACGTTAGCCTAAAATTGAAAAGATATATTCACAACTATGTATGTTGAAGAAGAATCGTTATGCCTTGGCCACACCGAGGTTCAACGTCAATGCCCAACATCGCCTTAAACAACGCGCTAATTATTCCGATAATTATTGCGATAAATTGAGTGGCTACACTGGAACCGTGAACGTCAACGCCCATTTCATTGCCGATAAAAATGGCAATAATTCAAGATTGACGTCGATGCTGCTACACTGTATTTAATGGGTATCAATTTGTATTATATGAATGTATTGTATCATTATATTGAGTATTTGTAATTTTTTACAGGACTTCAAAGATTTATAATATTTATTTAAATAGGCTCTGTAATACCCATTAGGGATTCATTTTTCTTTTTTAATTCTTCTAAAGTTCACATTTGCGATCCCTTAGCTATCACGGTGCACACTGACAAACGTTGGTGTGGCCACAATAATTCTCGCGTTAAATCTCTTTGATGTGCCTAAAAATACCGCCAGCCGATTTATCGTCCAACTTCAACGGCAATGTTAATGCCGTTGTCGAATAATCGCGATTAGGGGTGGCTACATCTACGGTTAACGTTCAACAACGCGATAATCAACGGCGTTTCTCCTCGGTGTGGCCAAGGCATTAAGAGTTGCTGCGCATTTAGCTGCTCTGCGTGATTGCCGCTCAATGCCGTCTGTAGAGGCGCATCCTCTCTGCAATGTCCGAGACAAGTCTTCCCTTCCGGCTATGTCCGACACGCGTCACATTACACACATGTAAATATACTTCTACCTACCAGTCGTCATATTTTGCTTTGTTCTGATCTGAATAATGGGTATTTTTTAGGAGACAATGCAAAATCTGCTCCTTTCAAGTTGCGCAAGGTGCCTTTTGTGTTATAACAATATTTTTAAGGTAAGAACGTAATAAGTAGGTAAGTATAGTTATAGTTACCTTTATGTATAAATGTTTTGGTATAAATTATGTTCTTAAATACTTTTTACGTACCATGACGATACGTACCGTGTAAGGTTTGCTGCTAAAGTAAAACAAACTGCGAAACCACAAAAGGTTGTGTCCAAGGATCCATCGGTGGACCAATCTTCTGGAACGTAATCCTAGACTCGCTGCTGCGTAAACTGGAAATCGAGGGAGCATACTGTCAAGCTTTTGCTGATGACGTCGTTCTCGTATTCACAGGCCAATCCGACACCTTAGAGCAGGAGGTTAACACAACGCTAGACATGGTTGTGGAATGGGGAGTCGTAAACAAACTCAACTTTGCGCCGCACAAAACCAATGCGATGCTATTGACAAAAAAGTTGAAGTACGACACTCCAAACCTATTCATGTCAGGCGTAAGACTTGACCTCGTGGACGAAGTGAAACTGCTGGGCCTAGTAATCGACCGCAAGCTCACCTACAAAACACACGTATCCGCACAATGTAAAAAGGCAGCGGACATTTACAAACAGCTAGCGCGTGCAGCAAAGGTGTCTTGGGGTCTGAACAGTGAGATAACGAGGACGATCTATGTTTCAGTGGTGGAACCTATATTGACCTACGCGGCAAATGTGTGGGGGAAAGCAGTGGATCTCGAAATGAATAGATCACAGATTTTCGCCCTACAAAGAGGCTTTGCCCAAAAGATCTGTAGGTAATATCGTACTGTCTCTCTAACCTCAGCTCTCGCTCTGTCGGGGTTGCTCCCTATAGACCTGAGAATCCAAGAAGCAATGAGCCTGTATAGAGCCAAAAACAAACTCTCTATAGACTACCTCCCCCCGGGAAAGGAGCTCGAAGAAAACGAACGTATCGCGGACCAACACCATCCGTCCACGAGATCGTTTGTAGAATACGAGCTCCTCGAATCAGACACCAGTCACATCTCCGGACCCCAAATCTACACAGATGGCAGCAAGATAGAGGGCAAAGTAGGTGCTGCATTGACCTGGTGGGAGGAAGGAAGAGATATTAGGTTCGCAACCTTCAAGCTGCATCCTGAATGCACAGTCTTCCAATCGGAACTTTATGCTCTCCACAAGGCGACTGAATTGGTAAAAATGAGTAAGGATCAAATAGTAACAATCCTGAGTGACTCAAGATCTTCACTCGATTTACTCAAAAGACCACTAACCAGTCACCCCCTTGCGAGGAGCATAAAGGAAAACATTGGTAAGATCAAGTCTGAAGGCAGAGATGTTCGGATGTTATGGTTGAGAGCGCACGTGGGAACCGCTGGAAACGAAAGAGCCGATGAGCTCGCGAAGTCAGCGGCACTCAGGTGCACGACTCAAGACTACGACAAAATTCCCCTGTCCTACGTCAGAAGAAGAATAAGAGAGGAAACCATACAAATTTGGCAAGACAGGTATGAGACCTCTAGCACAGGCGCAGTCACGCGAAAGTTCCTACCGGATGTCAAATTGGCATTCCGGCTAGCGAGAACCGCAAAACTGTCGCCAATACTCGTGCAAGCAATGACAGGACACGGTGGAATCTCCGAATATCTCCACAGGTTCAAGCTCAAGGACAGCCCAGGTTGTGAGTGTGACCCCGAAATTCCCGAAACAGTCAAACACATAATCCTAGATTGCCCCCGCTTCATTGCCGCACGGCATGATCTCGAAACAAAAGTGTGCAGGAAATTACTGGAACCTGAACTGCCGACCATCATGGCAGATACGGAAAACAGAGTACATTTCCTGTCCTTTGTGGAGAGATCATTCCGGACGGCAATAGCTAGGAACTCAAATCTTCCCCCCCCAAGCAACCCATTCCCACTACAAACCCCACAACCCCAACAAGCGCACAAACAGCAAGCCAAAAACACGGAACTTTCCCAGCTGTTGTCATATGGAGAGCTAGGGGAGCCTGGAATTCATATTCGAGGCGTCGCTCTCTTCATGGACAACAGCAGGGAGAGGCTAGGAATAAGTTTTTGCATATCTGGAGACAAAAGCCGAGTACGGTTATCACCCGGGCTAGCATGCCTGCTAAACGGAAGTAACTTCAAAACCACCATGAAGCGAAAAGCATTTGACGCGATGCCAGTTTTGGACGTCATGGGCTGCCCCTGTCGGCTGGTGCGACTGAAAAACAAAACAGTTGCACTAATCGAGTGGGCGGACGAGACTCCTTTCGCTAAAGCGAGCATGCTACTTTCGAAACTGGCAGAAAATGCGGAACAAGCCCGAGTGATAAGCGTGGACGCTATGGTGATCGAAGACTCCAAGGGTGAGGTAGCGGACCAACTAGGTTGTATTAGAGCCTCGGAACATCATGAGGTAGTTGTGTACGAAGACAGAGGCGAAAACCTCAGTTACCTCAGAAAGCCGATACACAACAATTCAACCGACTGTAGGGGGCACCCAATCCCCGCTTCAACCACCAAAAGCGGTTCGGAACGTCTCCAGGAAAAAGCAGAAGCAGAAAGAAACCAGGAGCGCAGCCCTACCAAGAGCAAGGGCCAAGTCACAACGTTCCTGGCATCCTTCAAAGCAGCAGCACAAAGCCTATTCCTGCAACCGTGCGAGCCAAAATTGCCCATGCCCGCAAAAAAGACTGCTCCCATTTCCATACGCCAAAAACGACCTCGGACCAGAGCTGACATGGGACAAGTCAGTCCGCCAAAGTATGTACCAGCACAGGAACCAGTGAGCCACGCAGCGAACGCCTTCTTCGAGTTTCTCGCTATAACGAGAGCGACAAGAGATGTCAATCTCAGGAACTGCAAGAACATCCTGCAGTCCTACAGGCGAGCAAACGAGGGCAGCATCATCGAATCTCGGCTGCTGCAGAAGAGACTCGAAGAGGCTGAAGCAGCCATATACAACAACGACACATCCTCGATCATCATGGGGGCAATGTCTGGTCAGTATATGGCTGCCTTCAACGCGACAAGTGGCTTTGTGTTTCTGGATGAGGAAGATACCGAACGGACTGGTAGGCCAAAATACGCAACACCACCACACGACCCTATTGTTGTCACCGCCCGGTGCACCAAGATAATGTTGGATGACAGAGTCTTGCAAATGGCGAAAGCCATTTCGAGAGACTCTGAGATCGAGACATTCTGGAAACACTGGGAGGTACCCAAAATACAGTGGGTCAATGGAGTTCCCGGATGCGGAAAAACAACTTGGGTGGTAAGACACTTCGATGTTGACAAGGACGTTATCGCAACAACAACTACAGAGGCAGCAAAAGACCTGAGAGAGAAGTTGGCGCACCGAATCGGAGACCTGGTGAAAACCAAGGTGCGCACTATGGCCTCAGTTTTAGTAAATGGTTTTAAAAAGAATGAGAGCTACGTCCGCCTGATGGTGGACGAGGCTCTCATGAACCATTTCGGGGCCATAGTAATGGCTTCTAGGCTGTCTGGAGCTAGCGAACTTGTCCTCATCGGAGACGTCAACCAATTACCTTACATAGACAGGGAGAACCTGTTCGATCTAAGGTATAACCGCCCTAACCTGGTTACGAACATCAGCCAGGAGTTGTTGTGCACGCACCGGAACCCAATGGATGTTGCGTATGCGCTGAGGGAAATATACTCCGGTATATATTCCTCGGCTCCCAGTATAAGGTCCCTGCGCCTCGAGAGCTACACGGGAGCGAAAATCCCCAAATCCCTTCCAAACACCCTCTTCCTGGTCCACACTCAGGAGGAAAAGGAGACCCTGACCATCCAGGGCTATGGTAAGGGCGAAGGATCACGCACCCTCACCATTCACGAGGCGCAGGGACTGACGTACGAGTCAGTCGCGGTGATTAAAACTAAAGGCAAAATGAAGCTGCACGAGAGCGTCCCGCACGCAGTCGTTGCGGTTTCCCGGCACACTAGGACCTTTGTCTACTACGCCGACGACGAGGATGATGCCATCGGACGGTTTGTGAGGCAAGCGACGGTTGCGAGCGAGCAAACCATCTACGGCTATAACCTGAAGATGGCAATCAGGGATCGAAACAGCGTGGTGATGGAGGCCCTGCTTCAGCGCAAAGTGGGCAACGTGGGCTCACAATAAATGTACTATGTAGTTTTTCGAATTGTATGTAAGCTAGCGTTAAGAAATTATAACTGACAAAGAGATGGTGCGGGCATCCAGAGCAGACATGCTCACGGAAATGTGTTGGCAAGCGGTGGCGTGTGTGGCGGGTCGCCATCTTCCCTCAGAAATGGTTGAGGAAGGCGATGGCTGGCACATGCGTCAACTCGTGAACGGGTGCTGTTTGCGGGCACTGGTCTGCTGTGAATGCTTGGACCAACTCAGAATAAAATGTATCAATAACTTTAAGTGTATTATGGTATATGTATTTTGTATGAGTAATTTAAAAAAAAAAAAAAAAGGATATTTATTTATTTATATATTTTCTTAACTTACAACTATCATTACAGGTTTTTTTTTTAACCTAATGCGATAGCGTAGCATAATTAGGACTTACACTAACCTACCTAATTAACATAACACAAAACCCTTAAAGCTATTTTAGTAAATTCACTCAGAGTACAATGAAATATATCTATTAACTATATTATTATGTTCCTCATGTATGTATTTTGTTGTATGTTATAAATTTATAAGTAAGTTGTCAAAATTTGTAAGTTTAAAAAAGGCACGGACCCTGGAGTCTGTGGAGCGTAGTTTTATTAATAAAAAAAAAATAAAAAAAAAATGGTTTGTAGTTTCGATTCGATTAGTACCTAAATGCTAGTTTGTTTGTTAAGCGACTTTAATATTTTAAAAATTATGTATTAAGTAAGTAGTAAGTATTCATAATAAAAATATATGATGAAAGTCGCGATATATTTGTTATAACTTAATACATAATAGATTATGCACCGCGGGGTAAAGCAGTGTCGTCACAGGCGGCATATCGCACCCATGAGCGTAACGGGGACTGAGTTAATTTAACTAGATTAGATTATGTAAAGTCCTGAGTGACGCGAGGTGGTCAAGCCGTCCAAGACGATGACAGGTCTTCTTCCACAGGTTCTTTGTCCTCGAAGTGAATACTCTATACTTTTCATACCTAATGTGAGATATACAATTAAAAACTAAGGGTTACATAAAAAAGCATCGAAATCGATTGAAATCGTAATAAGCTTTTTCGTATCTGTCGTTTGATTTTTCCGGTAGTAGATTAAAACCTAGTAAACGCGCTGGTACACCGAGCGCCGCAGTCAAAATGCATATCATTGAATATAAGCGGTAACTGTTTAAATATATTTACATTTCGGCTTATTAGATATTTTTTCAATACTAATAAGCACCTACAAATCATTTTTACCTAGAAATATTATTTTTAAGATTATCGGTAGGGTAGAAAAAACAAAAAGCGATGATTCCATTTCTCCGCATATTTTGCAGCTGCGTGCGAGTATTTTTGTAGTGAGTTTTGGTGAATAAGTGCCATTTCGAAGAAAAAACCTAAGAAAAAGCTTATAATCCTCTTATTTTATGGTTTTGTAAGCAATTCTCGTAATTGGATACAGGCAGTCGCCATATTGTTTTCTTAACGAGTGGGATTACGATTTTGATCCCAATTTGGATACCTTTAGTGTTTGTATGACAATAAAGTCAAAGTCAAAATCATTTATTCAATTTAGGCATCAAAGATGCACTTATGAACGTCAATTTTTCATTATAATGTACTTTAAAGACTACCGCCGCATTCCAAAATATATAGAGTCTACCGAGAAGAAGCGGCAAGAAACTCGGGCCATTCTTTTTATATACATGTTTTTACAAAGTTTTTACTTAGGTACTACAAATATTAGCTCCAGTGTGTTGCCTTACAAAAGAGACAATAATAATGGTATCAGTAGGGCAAGACACGCTACACTTTGACATCTCAGTACACGAGTAGATAGATCCTGGAGTGATCAGTCCCGAGCTGTTTTATCCTCCAAGTAATCCGAAATTTTGTCATAACCTTTTTGACAGAGTTTAGTTTTAATACTAATTTTAAACTTATTAATAGGCAAATCTCGGATAACATTGGGAACTTTATTATAGAATCGTATACATTGTCCCATAAAAGAATGACTTATTCTGTGGAGACGTGTTACATGTACGGATAGCTTGTGCTTATTTCGCGTGTTGATGGAATGAGCATCACTCCTTTTATCAAAACTGCTAATGTTTTTCTTTACATACATTTGATTTTCATAGATAAACTGAGAGACAACAGTTAGAATGTTTATGTCTTTAAACTTCTGTCTAAGGGAAGCTCTGGGAGTTAAACTGTAGATCGCTCGTATAGCCCTTTTTTGCAGTATAAAAATAGAATTATTCGTAATATCTGCACAACATCCCCAGAGCAGTATGCCATAACTCATAACGCTATGGAAATAACTAAAATAAACTATTCTAGCTGTGTCTACATCAGTTAATAGTCTAATTTTTTTAACAGCATAAGCCGCTGAACTGAGCCTACTAGACATTTTTTTAATGTGGGGAACCCATTGCAGTTTAGCGTCTATAGTAATTCCTAAAAAGACCGTTGACTCCACAAGGTCCAACCCTGTTCCATTCAATTATATATTGGATTCTACTTGTCTCACGTTTGGTGTCGAGAACTTTATACAATTCGTTTTCTTCTCATTGAGGAGAAGATTATTTGTATTGAACCAATTCACAACTTTAGCTAATGCATTGTTAACATCGTCATAGTTTAATAACTGCCTTTTAATTTTAAATAACAGTGAAGTGTCATCTGCAAACAATACAATCTCATGATTCTTCTCTACATAATAAGGTAAGTCATTAATATAGATTAAAAACAAGAACGGCCCTAGTATTGAACCTTGTGGAACGCCCATTGATATTATAGAGCTGGGCGTTTTTTACCATTTATGTCAACCCTTTGAATTCTATCGTTTAAATATGAAGTCAAAAGGTTGAGAGCCATGTTCCTAATGAATAAAACTTGTGGATTTATTATGGATAAATTACAAAATAGGTAATATAGGTTTTTAAACTCTATTATATCGTTATGATTGTATGTATACTTCTTTTACAACTGCTTGAGAGATAAAAAAATGTCTTTTAAGAATTTATTTAATTTTTTTTTGTCGCCCTTGCGTTTTTATGAATTCTTCAATTGATTTTACCTCTATGGTTTGACTAAAAAGAAACAAATTCTCAGAAGATGCACTGGGTAAACCAGTGCATAATTTACGCCGTTAACAGATATAAAATAGAACAAATAAGTAGATGTTTTACTACAATTAAACTTCTGCAGGGCTCGCGGCGCATGCTAATTTTTTAAATAGTGTAATTTTGCGCGCTTTTTCCGTCGTTTTGGCGCCAAATATTTTTATTTATAAGCAACTTCTAGCCAACTTTAATTAAAATCGAATCAATATCGCTCGATGATATTTTTTGTATTTAAACTTCAAAATTATAACTATTAGAAAATAAAATAATAATATAGAACGAAATAGGAACGAATAAAAGACCACCAACCTTCCGTCTTATGTTTCATTCTTTACAATCATGTAACTTTTTTTGTGTTCTGTCCACATAAAACAGAAAAAAACGCACGAGTTTTCCCACAAATTTACGTTCCAAATGTCATACAACATTACCACCCTTGGGCTTGGAATGTAATGCCTTGCTTTACGTACCTTAGGTAATTTATTGATTCAGGCGTTACTTTGCGGAAATCCATTATCAAAAATACGAATTTAAAAAATATTTAGTGACACTTCCGCTGAAAAGAAAACAATGATTTTGGGGGCGTGCACCACCCTCCCTCCCGCATAAAATGCTAATAGGAAGAATACAAAATAAAAAACACAAGAAACCCCAAATAAACCAAAACCGATTCGACACGTGTTTCGCCTCTACACGAGGCATCCTCAGGAGATGTTGACTCGTCGAGCGCTAGACCGACGGTCTAGCGCTCGACGGTTAATAACAAGGCTTAATATTTAGGTATTGACTTATAGTAACACCTTAATAGTGAGAGCTTTACAGTTGCACAGTTGACTGGCACTGCATTTCAGGACGGTATTTGGTTCATTTTCATTCACCTAGTTCATTTTTTGATTTGCCTGCAGTCGGGTATTGGTTATTTGTGGAAGAAGATTGCGTCCTCCGGCTTTGCTAATATTTACCGTTGTATGTGTTTTTATATGTATCAAAGATACCTACTATTAGACTATTGCTATAGGTACTAAGTAGACCCACCAAGCCGAACTGTGCCCGCGTAGTGGATTATGACCCAACTCCTCTCTTTATGACAGGAAGGCTCCCTGCAGTGAAAACATAATGGGCTGATTATGTACAGGTACTAAAAATGTACTTGTTGAAATTTAAGTAAGTACCTATCCGTTTAAATTAAACGTTTTAGTGTAGGTAAAATTCTGGATCCTTTCAGAGGTCGCTAGATATCTTTCATTATCAGAAGACGCATAGTATATTAAATACAATGACTGGTTTTCAAAGTTATTATTAATATTAATTAATACAATATTTAGGACAATATCATCAAAATATTAACAAAAACACCCAACTGACACTATCAACTCTAGGTATCTAATGAATCTTAGATTTACTATTCGTTAGCTGCCAACTCTAGCACATTGCTAATTTCGCGGTCTGATTTCACGCCTTACTTTTTGCTTGCTCGTTTGTCTGCAGCTAAATCTGGACTTTCTTTTTTGCTTTCAATGGAAGTTTAGCCCAGTTTTAGGTGCCAACTTATTTATTTATACTATCTATTTAAATTTTTTAATTATATATATACTTTATTTTTTATACTAGCTGTCCCCGCACTCTCTGTTTCGCTTTAAAATAAATACCTTTGCCTACCACGCGGGATAAAATTTTCAATAATAATAAACTGATATCATGATGACCATAATTTCAACAAAATGTTACTCAATATAATCTATCTTTCCATAGGTGAAAGACTTTTTACTCAGTCGAGGAAATGTTTCATTCGTAAATACTTAATACCCTAATCACTTTCTTCTTACAAGCTTTTAGTAGTTTGTTTATCCTTTCACTCCAAAATTTTCGAGAGTTCCCATAGACGAAATGGCTAAGGGAATTCTACAAATACACAGTGTCTAATTATGTTACATCATTATATGTCAGTTACAACATAATCAAGCGTATAGACATAGTATAAACTCATTATAAATTACCAATTACATATTTTAGAAAACATTATCTGTAAAATATTGTACATGTAGTTTTCTACAATAATAATTTGAAGCCTAATCAAATGTTTAACTAAGTAGGTATGTATATCAAACATCTTTACTCTAAAATCAAAGCATGCATCATATGTATAGCACATGAGGATATAGAACAAACAAAGTAAGTTTTTTTTATTTCTCATACTTATTGCATTGCCTTCTGTACTTTGGGGCTTTAAAAAACTCAGAAAGTTTCGTCACTTTAGCTGATATCGTGACGCCGATTAGGATAATAAAAAAGGAATACATAAAAAATGTAGATCTTATCGTAACTGACTGACCTCCAGTTTCTGGAACGTTTCTCAAAGTTTGATCAGCTAACAGAAGGAATACTGACCGCTGATTAGTCACATATCGCGTCAAATTATACCATTGACCAATGAGCGTTTAGTATTGAGTTGGTCAACTAATCAAAGCTTTGACAAACGTTCTAGAAACTGGGGGTGAGTAAGCTAAATCTCAAAGACTTAACCAAAACTCCTGGAAGCAAATCCTGGAAAAGAAGTATGATTTCTGAGAAATCTTTTGTATTATTGGCCAAATATGGCGAATGGCGAGTCTACGGGTTGAACCATCCAACAAAAAACAGTTAAAATGTGTAGGCATCCTGGAATTGGTAGTTGGTGAAATGGAAATCTACTCGATGACATATTTTATGATCTCACGCAAAATGCACATGCACATGTGCGAAACTAAAACATCTGCAGAAATGAGATAACATTAACAGCTGACCCAGTCAATGAATTAGCGATACCGAGTACAATGGATGGCGTAATGCAGTGAAAATAATTTTCTTATTGAGAACAAGTGCTACGCGTCACATCCTGATTATCGCTATGCCGGTCTTTCTTCCTTCTAGTCATTATCATGAAAATTCTACTTCTTTTTAGCCGCCTTTCGAGTGCTATGTTTTTCGGGTATATGAATACTTATGTAAGTAAATATTTATAATCGTACGACCGGATAGATTTTAATCAGTTATCTTTGAATTCGTTTTCACAACAGGAGTGACATGAAATAGTATGATCAATCCGGAAACCCAAAAACGAATTGAAGAAAAGACCTCAAAGCCTATCGAGTTAACGATACGAGTAGTGTATCGAAATAAGTAGCCTTAAGATATAGTTAAAAAAACACACAATAAAATAAAAAAATATATATACTATACTATAATATATAATACACTATAATAAAATGAAAAATAAACTCTTAGAAGTGATTATTAACAAAACAACAATTGCATCCAATGTAGTCGTGAATTGCTTTGCGGGCATTGTTGGAGGCATTAGAAATTGATTCAAAAAAATCCACTTGCTTTAAAAAAATTGTGATCAAGTTATTCAGACTTGATTTACTAGTAGGTACCTACATGGTTAAATCATAAAAAAAACTGACTATACAAAGTTTGGATTCTTTAATATATATTAATCTTTTCAGATTCTAGTATATTTGTTTTCTTGCCATGCGATCATACTTTTACTACGGTTGTTTTTTTCTAATCAAATATAGTGAAATCTACGTACTTAGTCAGTTTATTGTAATTTCTTTTTCGGCCAACACTCAAGGTACGTTAATACCTAAGGAACAAAAGCAGACGATGACTCAGTCGCATTGTTTCTTAATGCTTTAGGAACATAACATAGCCTGCATTTTACCTAAATGAAAATGTAGCGTTTGAACTCATTTCACCTATTCAATTTACATTTTTTTAGCGCTGTGGTTAACCTTTTACTGATTAGTGACCACTTCATAAAATTATTTCTGTCTTGACATGGATCACCAGCTGTTTGGAGGTAGTATAATACTCACACAGTACAAATAAATGATGAACGGTTTTATGGAGGATCCCAATAATCTACTATCTATCCACGGTTTTCCTTACTACCGATAGTAATTTGACATAACGTCCATACAAATAGTGTCAAATATCTAACTCTAGTAAGGTAAACCGGCCGGCGATAGATAGATTATTGGGACCGGCCGATAGTGACTGCATACTCTTTATTCATTTCTATATATATATTATATATACTCATATCTATCTCTGGCTATATTATATTCAGTATAGATTACGATTGTATTACGAACTAATATGAAAAATTAGCTTACCCAGGATTAAAGTATAAAGGCTACTTACTACTTATACTTAGGTACTTATCATAAAATTAATGTATGTTTTCATTAAAATTATTTATCAACCGCATTATTTAATCGATCATTGAAAGATTGCACTTGTAATGGCAAACTTTTGTACCTACACTAAAAGACTTGTAGATAGTAGATACCTACTATAAAAGTAGAGTACTAGCTGCGCTCCGCGGTTTCACCCGCGCGGTGATGGATAATGATGAATCAAATATAGCGTATGTTACTCAGGCTATAATATAGCTTTCTACTGTTGAAATATTGTTTTGTACTGGTTATGTAGTGTTTGCGTTTATCCGTTACAAATAGATATCAATCTTTCCTCTTTATTATTAAATAGTTAAGGATTAACACCAAGGTATGAATAATGTGGCCTAGTTTGTACCGGCGTTACTATTGCATATTTAAACATGAAAAAGTAGTTATTGTGACCTAACTGTACTTAATAGTAAAACATATGGTATCACAGACTTTATTGTAAATTGATGTTTTCTATAAAACTGTAGTACATCACTTTGCTCTATTGTCAATAGGTTTCGCAGCGTACGCGATGTAAGAATATTCTTTAGTATTTTGTTGACACCTAGGATTACATTATCGTAATTTTCATACGGATCCCTAACTATTTTGAAAATATTATGTAGCCTATGTTACTCAGTGATAATGTAGCCTTGTAACAGCAAAATAGTTTTGAAATCGGTCCAGTAGTTTTTAAGTTTATTCGTTACTTACATACAAAAACACAAATCTTTTTCTTTTTATAATCATTAGTATAGACAAAGATAGGTAGTGTACCTATATATACATAATTGTAATGTACCTACGTGTAGGTATATTTATTGAGCTATGTACTTGCTGGCGTAGATAGAACCGACCACATAATACATAAGTAGTTAAATATTAAATGTGCAATGGCAACTCAGCCGCGCCTGTAACGTTTAATTATTTTGTTTCATGGATCGATACGAGGTTGGTCAGTCCATTAGGCAGGGCAGGTATTTTAGTCGCTGTTATCCTCCTACAGAGAAGTTGATTCACAGGCTTAAATAAACCGAGTGTCATGATTTTAGGTAGCAGCACTACTTACTACCTACATGGTGATACTTACTACCTACATGGTGATACTTACTACCTACATGGTGATACTTACTATACCTACAGCGAGTTAGATAAGTACTTTACTTAGGTACACTTTATAATATCAAACATTTGCAAAATAATATACAACTTGGCTCTTCACGTAGATATTTGTCGGTGTGTGATTACTTTTAAATAGGTAGGTACTAAGTAACTTAGTTAGATCATTACAATTTTCCCCATAAAACTAAAAATATATATAACTGTCATAAGGTAATATAATTAAAATTACCGTGTCGCAGTAGTATCTAATTTGTTTTAATGATTTGAATCTATAGAATACCAGGCCACGTATTAAGTTTTGCGATAAAAAGTGTTTATGTACAATAAAACGGCTGGCCAGTTACAATAAAATTTATGTAGCAAAGACGGTCTTCACAAGTTAAAATACGAACATTCTGTTTTCAAAATGTCACTTCAAATTTTTAAAAGCTAAGTAATATGAACTATTGCAGTTCTCATTGGAAAAAGAATCTGTGTGTACCACGTTTGCGCTGTCGACTTACTTTGAGGCAAGGATCATATCTTTGAGGTATAAAGATAGGAGTGGTCGCCCGCGTGGCGACTGTTACAATAGGAAATATAAACTCGTAGCAGGGTCACATAGAAATCAGTTCGTCACATACGCAAGTACTGCTGATTGGATCGAGAAGCATTCACGAGAAGTTAGTTTCGACACAACCTCGCCGTTTCTTAGAAGCAGGCTGCTTGGAATAGTACAGTGGCGTGATCATTAAAATAGAAGCATGCTCGTCTCGGCATGTTTACGACATTAATATACTACCTATGTGATTAATCTTGGATTTTCAATACGATATAGAAACCGTGCGCCGGTCGATGGAAGATAGTGATGCGCCGGGACTTGTTTTTGGGGTTCCGTGCGCAAAGGGTAAAACAGGACCCTATTACTAAGACTCCGCTGTCTGTCCGTCTGTCCGTCTGTCACTAGACTCTATCTCATGAACCGTACTTGTTGACATTTTCACAGATGTTGTATTTCTATTGCCGCTATAACAACAAATACCAAAAGGCTCCCATACAACAAACATGATATTTTGCCGTTTAGTAGATGGTTTTGTTTACTTGGATGGTTTTTCACTATGACTTGGTGTAATTTTTTTATCGAAATAAAAGTAGCATCAATGCCGAATACTGCCGAATGCTTGCCAATTTTTGTTTACCACATTCTCGTTTTAGCAAAAAAAAGATGAACTATTCTACCTAAGTTGATGTAAATAAGATGTAAATTTATATTACTGAGGGTGTGAGATTAAGAAGTAATGCCTCAGGGTGATGAGAGCAATGCAATGTCCTAAGGACAATTGAATTCGCAACTATTACCTATGATCTAAATAATTTAAAAACAAACACAGACAAGGCTACTCAAGTTCAAGCGCGGATCCACCGTTGTGGGCACGATGGGCATGCCCACAACCCTAAAAGACTTGTGACATCAGACGTCACACTTTCATATTCGACAGACCAATGATATGACGTTTTATAAAATATACAAAACCCTGGATATCGATGAAATTATTAACGTGTTCGTGAAAAAGAAACGAAGGCTTCTATTAAATTTAGGTAATTTGACATCATTTGATATCCTTTGTAGTTGTTTCCAGCGAAATTACAGCGCAAGAACATCTTATATATCCTAGTAAAAAGCGCATTGCTTTGGCTTAAACGGTTTAAAGTGTTGTACCCAGTTAAAAATTCTGAATGGCAGTGAACTGTTACTGACTTGACACTATATCGATCATGAGAGAGTTCATGCTCCGACTCGTAATTTGCTGATTGTCGTGTGGCTGTGACCACAACCTTTTTTGTGGGCTGGATCCGCGCATGCTAAAGTTGGTAAGTTTGTATATGTATTTTTTTCCAAAATGACTATAAAAAGTAAAGACTCTTCAGTCTAACCACCTGAAACGATCAGATTATAATATCAACAAACCGCTATCGTGTAAAATAGTGATGAAATTTGCAAGGTGTGATTTATTTTCCCAAGTTTCGCGACATTGCGACCTTTGTTCATGCGGGTGACGCGGCGTGGCCTCTACAATATATACCTAAGCATGTATATCTACTATAGATTTAGCGTAAATTTTACCAAATAAAGTTTTTGGCTAAAATACTGAATAATATCAGGTACCAATAAATAATATATATAATACTCGTATCTATGTGCTATCAGATCAGTAATATCTTGTTAAACTTTACAGACCGTAACTTGCGCAAATATCTCATCTCAAATAGTAAATACATCACGGTAATACATTATTAATAACTTCGCAGTGTATTTCCTAGATATGTAATGCACCAATATAAGTATGACATACACTAGTAGAGAACGAGAACTGTATAGGTACCTATATAATTTCTATACTGTAACTGTAGGTACCTATATAATTTCTATAAGTCTATGAAGCTTTATTTTACGAGTAGGTATGTGTTTTCAGGTAAGTATTAGTTACTCTCTTTATGATTTCATTTATATTATTCACGCAATACCAATATCACTATCCTACAGACATTCAATTTCTCTACCTGCATACCCATGTGGTAGCGCAAGTGGTAGCGCAAAGTCAAACATGTTAGATAAAAATAAATACATTAAAATCGAGAAAGTTTCCCATCAAGCAAAGTTTCCTTCCAGACGAATGAGCACGATAGGATGAGTAGCTAGTAGCTACTCATAGCTGTGTGCAGTGATGCTCAGACGGTCGGATAGCGTGGCCTGCAGTGGAAATGCGGTACGTGGACGTCAGGCGGCGCGGTGGCGAGGTGATAACGACCGCAAGCGGACGGCAGCGAGCCGCTCCGCTATACTATACTGTTCAACTCTGTTCGGTGCGGTGCGGTGGCTAGTGTGCCCCAAGACGCGACGCCGAGCGCCGCGACGCGCGTTTTACTTCAACACCAAAAACAAACACCGTAATTATCTCCCTCGATAAAACTACTATCGGCCCGTGATAACCATTGTGATAAAAGATAACGTCGACGCTCGACGCCTGTGTATTATGTAAAAGTGAGTTTCCCTAAGGATCAATTATGGCTGCGATGGCGGCTCCTCGCAAGAGCTTCTCAATTCATGACTATCCGGAACATCTCAACCCTTTCCATGAGGAGGACAACCACAACAAGATACGCTTCTGGACGCTCGGCAAGAAGCTGCCGAGGTCCAATAGCATCACATTTTCCGGAATCAAGGACCTGAAGAATTCATGGTAAGTTTACTTTTCATTCTTCTTATTCCTGATATATTATATATATATAAGAAATTATATGATCGTCAAGATCGTAACTTCGAAAGATTATAAGGTGTGTACGTTGCACGTACGTTCTTATTGGCTCATCATCATGATTCATTGCATCTTAGTAGATTTCGGTCAATGATTTCACTGAATATTTTCACCCTGAAACAGTAATTAGACACCTAGCGCTATGTTAGCGGTTTTATACGGAGGTTGTTCACATCCGTCAGTATTTAATAAACCCAAGTAGGTAGTATTCTTACACTCAGTACACTTTACTATTGACAACTAGTATGCGCCTATAATTATATTCAAGTCTAGGTATGTTACACAATATTTACGAGTATTGTTTTAGTTTGCGTGCATAAAAATAATGTATGCTCCTATTCTCGGAATTTATAACTGTGCTCATTGGCAACACAGCGGATGATGCTCTCCACATTCTAGATTAGATTAAAAGTCTAAGCAGGAGTTATTGAGTATCTACTTAAGTCATTTGTGTGTGTATGACTTTATATAACAGATTCTATGAATATATTTCTCAGTCAAACACTTTTTCATTACTGGAAACAATGGAGAAAAGAATATAGTGTATAAATAATAGTGATGAGTTTCCACTCATTATAAAATAGCTGTGATTCATAACAATACACAAAGAGCATAAAGAGTTTTAGGTTAATAATGTTTACGCAATTGTGACGTTGTTATGTCGTAGCGTTATGCCCCGCGTGATTTCTTTATCAACCAAATATTTAAGTAAGTGGGGAGGTATACATACAATTCGTTACATTACATGTCATTAGACACAGGTAGCTAGTTCACCATGTTGATTTATATCCTTGGTTACTAAAGGCATTTAAAATTGAAGGTAGATTCCATATTCACTACTAGCAACCACCTGCGACTTCATTCGAATGAAATAAAACCTTCGACTATGTCAGTTAAGGGTAACGATCTCGAAGTATGTTGAAATAGTGATCTTGATTATTCCTGTTTTTTTAACCATTGTTATCGATTTAGGCGACGCTCTACTGAACTACTAAAACTTAGCGTACATATTTTTCACGATTCCTAACAATGCAAGAAAAAAGCTTTTATAAGTATTAAACAATTTTGCTTAAATTGCATATAATTTCATATAATTGCTAATAATAAATCTTAAGCCTTCCAGCTTATTTGCTATTACTATCCATTTAGGTCGCTCTACCGAAATATTGAAACTAAGCGTACATATTTTTCACGATTCCTAACAATGAAAAAAAAACTATTATAAGTATTATACAATTTTGCTTAAATTGCATATAATTGCAAATCACAAATCTTAAGCCTTCCAGTTTATTTGCTATTACTATCCATTTAGGTCGCTCTACCGAAATATTGAAACTTAGCGTACATATTTTTCACAATTCCTAACAATGCAAAAAAAACTATTATAAGTATTATACAATTTTGCTTAAATTGCATATAATTTCATATAATTGCAAATCACAAATCTTAAGCCTTCCAATTTATTTGCTATTACTATCCATTTAGGTCGCTCTACCGAAATATTGAAACTTAGCGTACATATTTTTCACGATTCCTAACAATGCAAGAAAAAAACTGTCACTAATGCAATTTTCGTGAGTGAAATTATATATAGCCGTGCGGGGTTCGAACCCGGGTCTTCTGACAATTTGTGTCAGACGCTATGATCGCTAGGCTACCGAGGCATACATCTGAGCTTCAAATTTATCTCAATATAGTAGATTTTAACAGTTGTATGAGGACGAAGCGACCTCTATCGAATAATGGTTTATCAGAGGACACGCATCCGAGGATCCGTCGTCCGAGGATATGTAATAAATATGCTCTCTAAATTACAATTGATTTCTCTAAGCAAGAGAAGCATTAATGCTTCTAGAAGCATAATGTACTAAAAAACCAGTCATATTATTATTTTCTAATTTAACCGCAAGCATTAGTTACCAAAGACATTTTTATTCATTGTGTTATCGGGGAATTACTTGATTGTTAATGTTGGTCATAGACATAATTATATACTTAAACGCCAAAATATGCATGTTTGGCTGGATGGAGATTTGTTACTGTTTCACTACAAAACTACTTAACTGATCTGACTGAAATTTGTAACATCGATAGATGACCTTGTATTACACAATGGTAATTTCTTATCCTGGAAAAATATATTCCTGTGGGATATTTATATCCAGCGCGGGTGGAGCCGCTGGCCACATATAGTGTTTCTATATTCTATTCAATTAAATCAGAAATACACTTGTGTTTGTTATTTATATAAGACAGTTTGCTTCTACGTGACGTAATAAAAATCGCTTGTCTATGTACTTCGCGATTCACGACTACAAACAGATTTCCATTGAAAGCATTAGGTACATCTGTACATGTCTGCAAATAATGTACTAAAATTTACTATTAATTATGTTATAAGAACCGCTCGCAGCGCAGCTTGATTTGGCGATCTTAACCGATCAACAAGTTAAGCAAGGCTTGCTGCGGTTAGAAGTTGGATGGGTGACCGCTAGTGGCATTATTCAATTGAGCCATTCCGTGCTTTGAAGGGCAGGTAAAGCAGTCGCCCGGTTATTTGTCATACAACAACAGTCGTTAGGCTATGTCAAAAGCCTTCGGGCGGCCTGAAAACTTCGACAAGGATAGGCCACTAGCCTATGGTCACCAAGCCGCACTGGGCCCGCGTGGTGGATCAATGGCCCAACTCCTAGCATTAGGAATATAATGAGCTGATTAGGTATGTTACTGTAATATTTAATTTAAAATAATGCACCTACTTAATCAAGATGACGTTTTTTATCAAAAGGAAAACAAACAAACGATCAATAAGACAAAAAATGAAAAGTATAACCCGCGGCATATAACTCTAGCTCTGAGCGAAATGTGGAAGGGATAGCTGCGCAGATAGAGAGAGACAACAGTCCCTCGTCTTCGATGTGACAGAGAGAGACAAGAGTCCTTCGTCCCAATTTTTGACTTCTGCGCAATAACGGTCAGAGCTAGAGTTATATGCCGCGGGTTATACAAAGTAGAACTACTCTTTAAGATTCGATACATTTTAAGGATTACAAATACATTAGTTTAAAATAATAGCATGAAACAAATACGTATGTAGGTAGCCATCATCTTGGTAAACATGTCGCTAGCGGCCCAGACTGCCTAGAGAGCTGTACCTAGCTTGTTACGCTGTTTGCTTGAACAGCTTGCATTTTCATCAGGTACATGTACAGTCGCCTGCAATAAGATGTATACATTTCACAGTTTTCAAAAGTGCCTCAGCAGTCATGTGATAAAAAATTACATCGAAATTAATCTAAAATTAATTTATTTATATTATTTTACTGCTTAAAATTATGCTTAAATATATTGTACTAAAATGTAATACAGTATCATTGTTTTGAAAATTATGGAATGTATACATCTTATTGCTTTAAGCATTGCTCAATGCTTAAAACTAGGTGCAACAATGGGCGGTCTTATCGCTCAGAGCGATCTCTACCAGACAACCCATTCTCAGATAAATAGGTATACAATAAAAGATGGACGGTAACAATACAAAAACACTATAAATACATAAATGCTATATTAAATAAACTAATAAAAATACATAAACAGCATACTTTTATAATATATACGTAATTATACAAATAAAATAATACAGGTAATATAACAATAAATAATAAAAGCATTATGACAGTATTTTAATAGTCTAGGAAGTATTTATTACATGTAAACACATATATAAAATTTAAAAGAAATACAAAAAATTATAAATAAATAAACGATTAGAAATGCAAAATCATGAAAGTTAGATAACAATTTAGTGAGTAAGAGTTAGAGTGAAAGATATAATTTTTTAACCTGATCTTCGAAGTTTTGAAGTGACGTAGCACGCTGTATTTCCAGTGGAAGAGAATTCCACAAACGGACGGCTTTAACAGCAAATGAGGAGTAATAAAAACTGGTTCTGTGTTCAGGCGTTTTTAGCTGAAGATTCTCTGATGACCGTAATGATACGAGTAACATATGAGAAGTGTGCAAGAACTCGAAACGCTCCTTAAGGTAGAGTGGGGAAAAGGGATTGAAGAGAATTGTATAAAGAAGAGACAATATGTGAGCATTCCGACGATAGCGTATGGGAAGCCACTTGAGCTTAGCACGAAATTCTGAAACATGGTCATATTTAGTCGTTTGTCTTAGAGCAACAGCCGTTATAGCTGCGTAGAAATCCTTCGAGCATCCTGAAAACTTCGACGCTAGAACTAATCACTAGCTTAGCCACCAATTCGCGCACAATTTCGGTACTCGTAATAATTATTTAACAATTTCATTAGATCTAGTTAAGGTATGATATAAATAACCGAGGTCTCCAAACTTAAGCTAACGCTGTTATTTGCTTTACCGATACCTTATTTTCCCATTCGAGACCACTGATTTACCCAAGAAAGACATACTATGGATTCATCTGCTAAGCGTCGGTACGTAGTACTATTACTTATTCTGTGGCGTAGGCGTCAGAGTCATCTGCAAATGTTGACAGGGAAAAACACACGGTACCTATATTCAAACGTCTTCCCTTTCAGTCTTACTTCCCAATGGAAACGATCCCTTAAATCAAATGAGCACAAATGCTAAAACAAAACACAAGCCTACTGCTGCTCTAAAGTCCTTAATAGCGGAACAAAACCTGTATATTTATCAATACGAGGGTCTGAGTAATGTATCAGCTATCGTCACTGCTTATTTATAGTGTTGAACTCACTATTGTCACTTGTCTTCTATAGTTATTTGCACAATTATATCGCTTAACCTAAGAGACAGCCAGGCGTTTATTTATATTATCTACTTAAGTTCAATAACAAGTAAATGACGAATACAAGTACCTAGTGCAACTCGTGTCGTGCGTGCCCGTAGGTCTCCTGGCTATCCCTGTGTCTACGCGGGGCTACATTTTGTTCGTAGAGGACGGGGTCAACAATCACAACGGTAGGGAAAGACTAATGTTGGGATCCTATATATCTAGGAACGGATCGTTTTAGGTACTTCTTTATTGTAATTTTTCGACTTACAATAAGTCAAATTGGCAAGAATCTTAAATAGTTAAGCAAAAAATATCGTCGTATTACTTAGGTATTATATACCCTTAAGTTACAGAGGTAACTTCCTAACGTCTGGCGTGCATGAGGTTTGACATCATGCCAAAAAATCGGAGCCAGTAGTAATGTAGATGTCATGACCTGTGGCCAGGGCGGATAAAAGAGAGACCTGACAACACAGAAGATATTATCGGAACATTTGATGATTGAGGAAAATCTGTACTGATTGACATTTAAATTATCAGAAGGAACTGCACGAAAGGCTCCATCATAGGATTGAATCTTACGGCTATGGTATTAATCAACAGGTATATACTGAAAGAAATAAGAATACGGGAAAAAATCCAAAACTTGAGCTTCGCAGTTGAGCCTAGGGTCCGAAACGAGAAAGAAAAAGAAAAAAATAAACAAATAAATAATAGCCATTACGAAGCCAGGCCTGACAGATCTTGTACTCGGTCCGAAAATTTCAAAAACAAAGCCATTTCAGCAACTGACCCATGAAAATATTTTATCGAGTTTACGGATACCTACAACCAACAATTCCGTGGGGTAAATCGGGTAGGTAAGTAATATGAGAAAATACGTGGGTATCACACTGGGTGCCTGACCGGAAGAGTGGTAGCCTTTACCCTTGATTGCGGCTCAAGAGATGACATCCCGGGATTTTTTCAAAGTGCTCTAACTCCTCGACTCGGCATTTTGTTTTGGTAGCATTAGCAATTTGACAGCATTAAACATTAGTCAACCAAGCATTCTCTACATGGGGTATATTGTCATTATTAGGTGCATATTTCTTAGTGATGTTAAACGATTAAGAGGAGCGAGGATGCTAGCTCTCAGCTTATATCATTGTACGTGATTGACATTAAGTCGCATACAGTGACTAAATATTTCATTGAAACTTGACGCAAGATGTTGCATAAATAAACATATCGAGCTAGTGTTTAGGTAATAAAATGACTAAATAACTACTACCTATATTTATTTAATAGTTTTGTAAATGTCCTCATATCTATGTAGTCAGGAAGAATTACGTAGTCTCGGTATTTGGCTTTCAAATTTGAAAGCGATATTTTCGTAACACTTTGTATTTTTCGTATCCTAAACGAAATAAATGTCTTACCACTGCCGCTCCGTCCACCGCTCAGGAACATACTCGTAATAACAAATTTTGTTTTTGCAAGTACTTACTTATATTCAATTAGGTATGACATTATAAGAATATGTTTAATGTTTTTTTTTATAAGAAAGTATATTTTTTGATATAAGTATCTACCTAATATTTTATTAATAGATCATCACAATTACAATTTTAAGACCAGAATAATGATACCATGTAACTTTTATATGGTTGTTTTTTTTTACTAGTTAGACCATGTAGCACATAACTCTATACTCGTATAATGTAACTACACACCTTTGACCTTTTGAAAAGGTTTTCTATGAAGTAAGTTGACATACGAGTATTACTTGAATACAAAAATAAAACCTGTAATTCATTCACTTCAGCCAAGATTCGTCAGTAGTCTAACTCCTAAATAACTGGAAGAACATTTTCCACTCCTGACTTTGCTCAATGGCTCTGTTTATAAAGCGTGTATCTGACTCTCTGAGGTCGTGCCAGTTTATCGATGTTAATATTATGTGCCCATTGTTCAAATATAGTGACAGATTCGTTTCGTTATTGCGTCGTTCTGCCATCACCTCTAGAGTTTCCATTTGTTGGTTTTAACTTTCTGCATTAAGGCATTTTGGTGTCACTTAATCTCTTGTCATGTCCCCTGACGACGCCTACTACGCGGTGACTTGTCGACGTTTAATTGTAGTTTTTACTGCTACGAATTGGTTTTCCAGATTAAATTGGAACGGTTCTGATTTTTAACTATAACGATAAATATACTCTAAGAAACTGGATGCCAGTATCCAAAATACATAACATTGCTCATGAAACGATTATTTGAGTTTGGTTGTAAACTTAAATGTAGATAATTTATAAATGTCGCAAAAGTCCTAGAGAGATTCCTTGTTATTTTAGTTTATAACGCAACGGTAAAGTACACAATATGGAAGTACTGGTACATTGTGAACTTCTTCTTCTTCTTGTTCTTATGGCTTGTGCGGCGTAACCACAATTTTGCCAATAACAGTTCGCGCGGATAGGAAGGGCAACAAACGATGGAGAATGATTGGTAAGCAGCGAGATGATATTGTGAACTTTTAATGTATGGTAAAATGTAGTAAATGCCAACGTCAAAGTCAACGTCGTTCCGCCTTATAAAACGTGGACTAAAAGATAGTCTCGAGTTTAAAACATGGTTGACACAAATTTCCTGTATGAAATTCCCTTAAACTACGGTTTAAACTGGGCGGTATTAGGTCATGTATACATTCGCATTGAATTAGTAGTAAGACTCTACTTATAAAATAGAGATGAATAATAAATGTAAAAAAAAGGAGAAAGATAATTAATCTAAAACAATCTAATAATGTTCTGGTAATTAAATATACCTACCATAGGTAATAAACGTAGAACCTTAACACAAATCTCTTGTGCCCGTGGCATCATCGCCAACTCCATCGTCATTATAACGTCGATGATTGAGGAAAATAGCATGCTAATAAAGTTACAAGTCATTTATTTAAATATAAAACTGACTTCCACTACTGAAGTATGCGATGCTTCAGTATTTCACATTATATTTATGAATGATGACGAACATGGACAAGGCCAAAATTATGTCTAATGTCCATGTTGTGCCTACCCCAATATAAGTTGGGAACTCAGTTCTCGAAGTTGTTGCCAAATACATCTACCTAGAACATACAGTCAAACTAGGCAGGTTCAACTTCGAGAAAGAGGTCAATCGTCGAATCCAACTCGGCTGGCAAGCGTTCCGGAAACTTGGCGAAATCTTCTCCCAAAAATACCTCAGTGCCTCAAGACAAGTGTCTTCTACCAATGTGTGTTACCAGTGATGACATATGGTACTGAAACGTGGTCTCTTACTATGGGCCTCATAAGCAAGCTTAAAGTCGCACAACGAGCTATGGCTCTCCATATAGCTCTAGCTATGCTCGGGGTTTTTCTAGGTGATCGAATCAGAAATGAAGAGATCCTTAGACGGACTAAAGTCATCAACATAGCCTAGAGGATAAGCCAGTTGAAGTGGCAGTGGGCAGGCCGCATAGCACGCAAAACGGATTGGCCGATGGGGCCAAAATGTTCTGGAAGGAGACCACGGACCAGCAAGCTAAGCGTAGGTCGTCCAACGACAAAGTGGACTGACGACCTGATAAAGGTAGCAGGACGATTTTGGAAATTTCTGGGGAGGCATGTTCAGCAGTGGACGTCCTACGGCTGAGATGATGATAAGCAACTGATCGAGAATCAGTCATTGTTAATATGTCTGTTCAGATTTTTGTTAACGTATAATTTAAAAACTAATATTACATAGAATTGGATCACGCTTTCACAGTTATTTTACAGATTAATGTCAAAGTGACGGCAGAGAGAGTAAAGTGTGGAATATAATTCATTACTTACTAGCAAGTGCCCGCGACTTCGTTCGCGTAGCAGGCTCGGCCGCCATAATCCGCCATAACCATCTTTTCTTTGTTTTTCTTTCATAAGAACCTTCTCCTGACAATTATGAACAAAACAAAAATTTGTACAATTAGCGAGATTGTTCCGTCCGTTCTCAAGTTATAGCGTGACGATAAGAAATAGGGGTTAATTTGTATATGTGTATATATATATATTATTACTGGTATATTATGAGGGTTGAAAGTTTGTGTGTATCGAATGTAGAGTATGGTAGAGTTTAGAATACCTGTGTTTGGGTTAGATATTTCAAATACTTATTAAAGATCATCCAAAACCGCTTTTCGACCGAGACGAATCAAGTGTGTGAAATTAGCGAAAAGTTTTTACTAAGTACTTACTTACTGGAATATTAGTTATTTTTTTTATTAATTTGATTAAATTATTTTAAATGGTTAAATACCGTCAAAACAGAAATTCTATAATATATGTATATAGATACTAGCTAACGTTAAGGTAAGTAAGGTTCACCTGCGTGGTGACGGATGATGATGGTGACGATGAATCACAATTTATTATATCAAAATATTATAAATATATACATGTAATGGTAAAATTATTTTTAAAATCGGTCCAGTACTCTTTTAAGTTTATTCGTTATAATACTCGTACATAAACAAATTTAAAACTTTTTTCTTTATAATATTACAATAGAATTATCCATAAAATGTGTAAAAGGATCTTGACATATTATGTCTAGGTACCAAACCATAATAGGTATAAGTACTAACTAATTATGTAAAGTATCAAATTAAATCAATCCTTGTTTGTCTGCTCTACATTGAAAAATAAAGTCACACAGATTACCAATAGTCACTTATAAAACCATTTTCTTCAAGCACACACTCTGATTAAACACACCTATCATACAATTTATGAGCTATCTCGACCTACTAACCCTCATAATTTCCAGTGGCATACTTGACAATTTGCTTTATTGGCCACATGCTTTTGTAACACAATACGTGGGCAAGCGATTATGAGTTGTCTCGTTTAATTCTTAACACATGTTGATGATCCACAGGGCTATTATGTATCTCAGTTACTAACAAATGTTGATTAAAATCTTGAAAAATGGCGGATCTATGTCAGTTTTGACAACTCCAGTAAGAAAAAATGTTAGTAGAGTCTATCTCACGAAAGATGACCTACGGTTTGCAGTGGAACTAACTAATCCACATACTATTCCAGCTTTTTGCATAGCCACTAACGCCACAGCTAAGGGACGTGTTTCGTGAAATGGACTCTAAGCTGACAAAACTGACATAGAGCCGCCATTTTTTCCGATTTCAATCAACATTTGTTAGCAACTGATATACATAATAAGCCTACAGATCACTGATCTTGAGACTGATACTACCTCACAAGGATCAGTGATCGATTAGAGTGAGGGCTAGGGTACGGTCTGACCACTATCTATCTCACTTGATTGATTTCCCTTGCCGGGCCAAATATTTTTTGTTTAATGAGCAGAAATCTTTGTCCTTGGGTATACTGGATGTTCTGATGTGTTATTGTGTGTTTCCAACATTGTGTGTGTTGCGACCACAGAATAGCTTGGCCTCATCACTGATCTTGAGAGTGATATTAACTCACTATGACCAGTGATCGATTAGAGTGAGAGTTAGGGTACGGTCTGACCACTATCTATCTCACTTGATCGATTTCCCTTGCCGGGGCAAATATTTTTTGTTTAATGAGCAGAAATATTTGTCCTTGGGTATACTGGATGTTCTGATGTGTTATTGTGTGTTTCCAACATTGTGTGTGTTGCGACCACAGAATAGCTTGGCCTCATCACTGATATTGAGAGTGATATTAACTCACTATGACCAGTGATCGATTAGAGTGAGAGTTAGGGTACGGTCTGACCACTATCTATACTGGATGTTCTGATGTGTTATTGTGTGTTTCCATGCTTGCAGCGACCACAGAATAACTTGGCCTCATCACTGATCTTGAGAGTGATATTAACTCACTGTGACCAGTGATCGATTAGAGTGAGAGTTAGGGTACGGTCTGACCACTATCTATCTCACTTGATCGATTTCCCTTGCCGGGGCAAATATTTTTTGTTTAATGAGCAGAAATCTTTGTCCTTGGTTATACTGGATGTTCTGATGTGTTATTGTGTGTTTCCATGCTTCCAGCGACCACAGAATAACTTGGCCTCATCACTGATCTTGAGAGTGATATTAACTCACTATGACCAGTGATCGATTAGAGTGAGAGTTAGGATACGGTCTGACCACTATCTATCTCACTTGATCGATTTCCCTTGCAGGGGCAAATACTTTTTGTTTAATGAGCAGAAATCTTTGTCCTTGGGTATACTGGATGTTCTGATGTGTTATTGTGTGTTTCCATGCTTCCAGCGACCACAGAATAACTTGGCCTCATCACTGATCTTGAGAGTGATATTAACTCACTATGACCAGTGATCGATTAGAGTGAGAGTTAGGGTACGGTCTGACCACTATCTATCTCACTTGATCGATTTCCCTCTGAATACTTTTGTGTGTGTCCATGCCTCCCACGACCACATAATAACTAATAAAGGTTACTACTACCGCGATAATGTTATCTTATTACTGTGCCCCGGCAAAGGGAAAACTAGTGCGGGAATATCAGTGTGCAATCGTTTTCTATTTCCTTTTTGTCCTAAGCAATGATGCGGTGGAATAATGTTAGTTCTCGAAAGGCAGCTGGCTTTTAAGAACAGCTGCCGGAATGTAAAATAATCTTACTAACATGTGTTCAGAAAAAGTAAAGGTTAGGTACACAACTATCTTATCTGTGATGATTGATGTAGGTTTAAGTTTGCTACTACAAACATTGTAATCGTGTAGGTAATACTGGTATAGTACTGGTACCAGTATTACGTACTTGCCTACATACAGTAGGTACTCTTAAACATAGATTTCTCAGTGTGACATGTACCAATACAAGAAAAAAAGCCCCTACGAAGATTATTCGGTGGTTTTTTATCCGGTCGTATTCTTAAGCAAGATAAAAACCATCACATCACCATAATAATATTCTTATATGTCGGTATAAGTATTTCAAATGTAAAATTCTATATACCTATGTATCAGCGTTTTCAGACGATTTTAATGATTTTGGCGGGACAGGTTTTCGGGAATATCTAACTCGACCGTGCGTGCAGAATTCATCTTTATTAAAGAGAAAAAGGAAACTTTTACATAAGTTAAATCTACACAGATATACCATGAATAAGTAATTCTTACAAATAATCATTATCTGAATGTAAGTTACAATAATTTGTAACACTCACTCCTCAGTTTATTATTTAAAACACTAAATTGTTCCACTTTTTTAATTTGATTAATGTTTTTTTCATCAGAAGACTAAGAATAATCAACTACAAAAAATCCTGTACCTAACGAAAAGGTAAATCTGATTTAAAATATCATATTATTATTAAAATACATTTCTACGGCTATTTTTGCTATATATTGTCACGTAAACGTAATTTAAAACTCAAATAAGAATAAGAATTTTTATAAAACCTTCTGATTATATACGTTTTATGGTTCCGTACCCAAAGGGTAAAATGAGACCTTATTACTAAGACTGCACCTTCCGTCTGTCTGTCCGTTTGGCACCAGGCTGTATCTCATGAACCGTGATAGTTAGACAGGCGCCATTTTTACAGAAGATGTATTTCTGTTGCCGCTATTACAACAAATACTAAAAAAACAGAATAATATAAATAATTACAATATATATATACAAACGTAATTTTTTTCGCTCGATATTGATAACGTTCACAGGTACACGCTTGAAATATGTATTTACAGAGTTATATTATTCACTTTAAAAATAAATAATTAAATTAAAATAAACTTAATACTTAAGGGGTTTCCCATGCAACAAACGTGTTTTTTATATTGTTTTTGGTCTTAATATAACCATAACAAGAAGAAACTTGAAATATTTATTTTAGACAATGGCACGGAACCCTTCGTTCGCGAGTCCAACTCGCACTGCCAACTCGACTAACTACCCAACGACGAACTAACCCAACCCACCGGTTTTTTATTATGTTCCGCTTTCGAAAAAAAGAAAGAATCCCGCTTTTTCACTCACAAAGTATCAAAATCCCGATCCCAAAAAAATATCTGGTAACGCTGATATGTATGTTTTTATGTGCAGATTATATTGCCATGGCAATAAGTTTATATAGCCCGCGATCTCGTTCGCGTAGTAGGCTCGGCCTTCGGCCTCGCCATAACCTCCCTTCATTTCTTAAGGCGCGGTCGTATCCTGATAATAGTAAAAAGCAGAATCTTTAAACAGCTAGTGTAACGAAACAGATCGATAATAATCTATGAAAAAAATACTTAGGTTAGAAAAGGAACAGGCACAGAGTAATAACCGAACAGAATTCATAAATATTACTCGCTCTCTGCAGAAAAAAAACCTAAATAGGTCCATAAAAATAAACTTTCACGTCCAAACTCTCAGAATTTTCAGCGATAACACTATATTATTTTTTAGGTACTACATAGCCAACATTATAGTACTAAAGTAGTAACCAGCAGTTTTTTCAATTGTGTTAGTATATATCGAAAAATATAAAGAAAACGTACAAAATTAACGCATTTTCGCATTACATCGTCCAATCTAACAAGCGATTTTCAACCTTACGTAAAACATCGTAAATTATTTTGAAATTGGGGTTGGACCGCGTCTTAATTTCTTCTTTCATAAGAACCTTCCTGACAATAGTTAACACAACGAAAAGAATAGGTAAGCGAAATTGCTTCATCGGTTCTCAAGTATAGCGTGACCAGGAGAAATAGGGGTTTATTTATATATATACATAGATATAGATTAGAAGATATGGATAAGATTATTTCTGCTATTACATGCATTACAGTAAGTACGTCGTCATTAGACAGTAAACTTCAGTAAAGTGAACTGACAAAGCATAAAGACCTAAAGATAAATAAACAAAGTGCTAATTTGATAATAATGTACATTCTAACAGCATATCAACTGAACGCGATGCATTGTATTGTATTGTACACTTGTATCTTAGTAGAACACAAAAATAGGTAATAATGTATAGTTATGTCTTTTCTAAGGGATAAAAACTACATGTCGTTCGCCTGGTAAGCGTCACGCCACGTCTGTCGAATACAACTGCAGTACGGCCCAGCCGTGCGATTCTCTAAGAGCAAACATCGTAGCATCTTTGCCAACACATCTGTGAAACAAATGACGAGATGGCAAGAAACGTTGGAAAGACAACCTTATGTACAAGGGCGATATCTTATAAAGTATCTGACGTCGGTGAACTCGTCGTCGAGGTCGCCGCCGAATCATTAGAGAATCGCACGGCAGGGCGACTACCTATACTCCCAAAAACGAACTACGAAGTTTCGTTTGCCGGATTTCACGATTTCTACTGTGCAAGTGAAAAAGTACAAATGTAGTCAAGGGTGATGAAATGTAATGACAGGTTTTTTCATAATTAATTATATTTGTATTTAGGTATTATATAGGCAGTTGCTGATTGATCTAATATATGAATAAAGTATTTACTCATAATACTAACTACTAATAGTGTAGCAATTGTGTACAAATTTTAAATTTTTCACTTGATATAGTTATGTTGTTTATCTATCTACTTATAATATAAAAATTAATCACCGAATGTGTTGCTAAGCGCAAATCTCGAGAGCTGCTGAACCGATTTTAAATATTCCTTGAAGTACGAGGATGGTTCTTACGGAGAAAAAAAATTAAATAACTCCCTGTAAAGGTCTAAAAACAACACTTTTCTATACTCCCTGTATGGGAGTCGATACGTAATAATACTTAAGTCAATTTGTACTTTAATACCATACCATAAAGTTTAAGTGTTAGTGGAGAGGTTCCGGGAAGGCAAAACAATTGAGTTACGTTAGTATCGTATAAGTTATTTTTTGATCTAATGTAATTGTTGACTTATTAACTTTTTCTTTATTTTTTTATCTTACTAGCTAACCCGGCGGCGTCCCCAATAGCAGAATAAGTATTAAAAAAAATAAAGAATAGACTGTTAGGCGGTACGATGTTCGCCGGGTCAGCTAGTTTTATATATACGAGTACTTAAGTAAGTAAGTTTTGAGTACCACTCAATTTCTAAAAAAGAATATTAAAGACCGCTTACGCACCTAGGTACTTATAAAAATTTAAATTTCAACAAATTACACATCACAGTGTTTAGTATTCATATATTATCATCACTGATAAAATACTTACCATCACGTCATTACATTCCATCACCCTTGACTGTTCTTATTTGGCCTTTTTCACTTTCACGGTAAAAACGTGAAATCCGTCAAACGAAAATTCGTAGTTGGTTATTGGGAGTATGCACCAGATCTTATTGAATCACATTGCTACGATGCTCTGCCCTGCGATAGTAACCCCGATACATAGAGCTGTTTAGCACTATTCACTCAAAAATTTGCTTGCTACTATGCCCTAGTGCTTCTTTACTACAGCTTCGAAGACGAACATGTGAGACGAACACGAGACTGACACTGTGGTGGCACCTACCTAGACTGACAGGAAGCAAATTGTCCTACCACCTACAATTTGTTTTTTTTTTAGCAAAATAGTCTTTTAGTCACCTAGTGAACTGGGAACAAATGGGAAATCAGTTCCATTTCAGTTTATACTTAGAATAAGTACTCGTAATACGGTACTTATATAGAGTTCAAGATTTTCATTTCTGAACTAGATACCCACTAGGTATCACTATCACTACAATGTTCAGTACCTAGTATCAATGATTAAGCAAGGTTATTTAGTATAGCCCAAACTATTTAAAGCTATTGGTGCTCTAAAAAAGGCCAATGCCTACCTTGGCACTTCTACTTCTGTGGAGGAAATGGGGAAAGGTGGACGTATTGATATTTTTTACATTCGGTGTTACTGGAGTTACTGTAAACATAGCAAACCACCGTACAGGTTTTTTAAACGTATGGAATAATTTTGAAATTTGTACCTATCATTATGTGTCTCTAATTTTATCTACCTGTTGAATGTTACCACCTAAAGGCAGGATTTATCATCAATTTGTGTCATTTATAATATTTAAAATGGCCGCATAAGTTCCAAAACACCACAGATTGGCTGCTAGCTACCCATTGTACTCAGTACGTGCACACTGCAGTATTTCAGCGCAATGGCCGATATCTGAAGGGGACGAGCATAAGAACGTGAGTGCGCGAGGTATAAGAACCATATCTACTGATCGTACCCTAAAGGGTGCTCCAGACACAGGTTGTTTATTTATCTTACATAGATTCGAACGTGTCTGGAGCGGAAGCTTCTTTTCTACAATAGTGTTATTATTTATACGAATACCTCTACGGCTCTACCTCCATAATTTGGGAATACCTATGTACTTACTCGAAGTCGCGTCTACCAAGGACGAACATTGCAACTCTGCCTAGTGATTAATTCTACTTTGAGAAAGAGGCCAGTGATGACGGCATTGAAGTATCTTTTACTATGGGTAATATTATCTAATCATATTACCGTGCTATGGGTCTTATAAGTAAGTTTACTTATAAGATATAAGCGGAGTAAAAGCATGTAGCAAGAATTACTGTGTTAGGGTGTGCAGGGCACTGTAGCAAGTGAGTTACAGTGCGAAATAGACTTAAAACCAGTGCCTCGAACACACGGCATATATACTCTTATAAGTTAGTTTTATAAGTTAGTTTAGTAGTTAAGTTAAAGTCGCCCAACGAGCTATAGAGAAGTCACTATACCTACTCGGGATTAAACCTTTACGTGACCTTACAAAAGTCTCCGACATAGATAAGCCAGTTGAAGTGGCAGTGGACAGGATAGCACGCAGAATTAATAGCCGATGGGGCCGGAAGAAGATGACCACGGACCAGCAAGTGCAGCGTAGGTCGTCCACCGATAAGGTGGACAGACAACCTGATAAAAGTCACTGGACGACGTTGGATGTAGGCCGCTTCCTATCGTTCCTTCCAGAAATTTGTGAAGGAGACCTATATGTTCGGCAATGTACGTCTTACGGCTGAGATGATGATGTACTAAGACTCAATTTACATTGCCGCTGAACGGAATGGATGTGAAGATTTGTAAAGAAACTGTGCATAGGTATAGTACTTTAGATATATATTGTCTACAAATATAGGTTGTATAGGTACTTAGGTGTGGGTAGGTAATAACAAAAATAATATGTAGGTACCTATATAATTTACAAAAATTAATGATTTCATATACCTACATACATTAAAATTAATTCTACAAAACCAGATTCATGTATTCTTAGAGGCGATTTAGACACTATCAATTTAACGACGATAAGAATGCAATTAGTGCCTTGTTTTTGTTACTACACGTCATAATTACTGCAAGTAACAGTGGGTTCAAGAATAGGTCAAACAAATCTCTGTTTTATCTGAACGACCTAGGGGATTTAATGTCATGCATCTGAATGACCTCGGAGATTTTAATGTCATGCAACATGCATTCACAGTTGTTTATAAATATTCATTGGAGGAACACATGACTGTTTGTTTTGTTCTAAGGACATTAAAGTGAGGAAATGGTAAATGTTTAGATTATCGTTAAAGTAGAAAGAAGGTAGTTTGTCTGCTGGCCCGTGGACGACCTGGATGGTGGTGGTTTGACACGAGTAGGCCCTTGGTAATGATTCTGATACGAACTCAGCAGAAAGGACTAATTCTAGTTTGAATTTATCGTTAGTTGGCAGCTGTAATAGTGTACTATCAGACCCGTTATCTGAAGATGCCAAAAAACTGTATTTGTTAGTAAGTAAGAGAACAATTAGTTATTAGTTTATCATTATTCTGTTGTAATAACCAGGGCGGCATAACCGCATCAGCGACAAAGCCCTTTAATTAAAAATTAAAATATATATATATATAAGATATTATACATTACTCATCTTAAGATCTACACAATGTGTCCCATATACTAAAGAGATTGCTGGGTTTAATTGTTCTGATTAGCTGATTTCATTAGGACAGAGCACAAACTAAACCGCTGCATGGAGGCGGCTACCAACTTGACATTTTGACGGTTGATATTATGTTGTACTAGCTGGTGCCCGCGACGTCGTCAGCGCAGGATTAGTACTTCGAGTAGCTTATTATGTTCTCCAAAGCCATATCTATCCTTATACTAAAATGTCATAAAAATTTACATGGTTATATGAGTATATTTAAGTACTTTGTAAACCAATCAGTACACACTAATAATAAAATACAGTACATACAAATTTAAAAATTAATCACCATGGAAATAATTGTCATTACATTTCATCACCCTTGATGGTCTCCGAGCACGTCTAGTGTATCGAGCTGTCAAAATGATAGCGTGCTTTTGACTAAGCCAAGGACGTAACGTCCTTGGCTCTCGGTAGAGAGTAAAATATTCCTTGGTCCTTGGAACTAAGCTATCAGAAACTGACACAAAACTTTGACAGAACTGTCATCATTACGATCTTAACGTAGGCCGAGATCTTGTTATATTGTCTATGCTGTGCCCAAAAATATTACGTTTTTTACCCGCGTGGTGATGGATGAATATGATGATGATAATGATGAAATGTACCCCATGTGTTAATCCAGCGCCTCGTCTTCCTCCATACTAAACTTCATTAAAATTGGCCCCGCCGTTTGAGCGTGTAGAAGTAACAAAGATCTACACATCCATACCCACAAACTTTCGCGTTTATAATATTAGTAGGAGGAAGTAGGAAATTATACGCATCCACTAAGGAAGACTTTTTAGAAGTTTCGCCCCGAGTTAAATTTAATCTATTTCTGGTTCGTATCCGTTAGAACAAGCGAGTCAAGCCACTGGCGGGCAAGCTAGTAATGCATATCAACAAAATATAAATATAAGTATGTCTTCTGTCTGAAACCCTTTGCAGTGAATATGTAACCTATTTACCAAAGTATTAGCACAGTCTATGTACGCTGTGGTATAAGCATCAATAACGGCCTACTATAACATATCTAAGTTGCTTGTGATACCATACAAGTACCACAGAATAAATAATAGTAGAAGACTTACATGCACCTATCATTTAATATGTAGGACGCATCTGTACCATACTGGTTTCATCAAAATCGCAATTCTGCTTCAATTATTAGGTACTTACGAGTATTTGAGTATTTTTATGAATTAACATAACGAACCTTTTGTACAATGAACAGATTTTTAATTGCAAAGTACATTAACTTGGTACGAGATTAATTTTATTACTACTACATATACTTTAAAGGTTATCTAAGTAGGTAACTAAGTAGGTATCTGCATATTTTATATTTTAATATATGCTGGGTATCGAAACATGAAGATAAGCCTTCCCAAGTCAGTATTTAGTTAGTTCCACGGTACAACATCCCAGTTATACTAGCAGGTACATAATACTATGGTATACGTACTTATCAGGGCTCTGTTGCTGGATATATCAGAATAGAATTATTTGGGAATGTAGCAATTTCTTATCAAAATTATATAGAATAAATGAACTCTGACTAATATAGCCAATTAAAATAGTAAAGCAATAAATAAAGTCTTGACATATTATTTCTTGCATATAATCGGTGAAATAACATCAGTTTTTTTATACATTACAAGTATTTTGACGTGCATTGATTTTTGACTTCCTCTGGCTTCTACTTTTCTACCAATTTCCAACAAAAGAAGGAGGTACTCAATTTGACTGTGTTTTTTGTGTTTGTCACCTCATAACTTTCGCCTGGGTGAACCGATTCACAAAATTCAATTTTTGTTTGAAATCTGGTGCCCATTTAAAAATATCAAACTCGGTCCAGTACCTAGTTTTAAGAGTTACACTCCAATAACTGAATAGAATGGAAGTCGATTTCAAATTGTATATGTCCTATAAATGTATTGTAAATACTTTTAATAAGTTTTATTTATTTTAATGTTCTCTTTCACTTTGTAAATTTATCGGACTTAGCGCGACCCTTTATTTATTAAAATACACTGTAGAGCATAATGGTAAATAGCTGCTACTGCTTTCTTTGTTTTGTTGTAGGTAAACAGTCTCGACTTTCCAGTTTTAATTCGAGGCATTATTTGAAATTAATAATTATTTTGAATATCAGTAAGTTGTTAAAAAAACGTGAAAATATTGATTACTATCACACTAACATCATAATCGTAAAAAAATATGTTTATAGGTTTGCACTCCAGAAACTTACAGCTCAGATTTGGATAAAATTGGGAGTGGAGATGTTTTTTACCCGGGATTAACACATAAACACATCAAAAAAGTTTGCAATCACTTTGAAAATCGGTATCTTTTTTGTTACGGTAGATTATATAATTTCTTCGTCTTTTTAGTTTTTAGTTGATGGAATTGTCAGAACATTCCGAGTAAACCATGGGCACCAGTTGGTAGGTATTTGTCGTTGATAATGCTCCCGCGCCCATCGAGCTAAACGAGCTAATGCTCTCCGAGAATACTACATCATAAGTTTAGACTGACCTGCCAGCTCACCTTACTTAAGCCCAATAGAGCACGCGTGGTATGCTCGTAAGCTAGCTGTTTGGAACCGTCGTCAGCCACGTCCCTAGACAGTGCCAGAGCTCAGAGAAACCGCTATTCAAGAATGGGACAGGTTACTTCAAGAAATGCTGGATAACTTGACTCTCACGAGACGATGTCACGCGCTAGTGGTCATATTAAAAAAGAACGAAACATAACAATAAAATTAATAAAAGAAGATATAATAGGCCTTGGGTCACAGGCTATAAGTGAAATATGTATAAATCTAAAATTAGTCATACCTACTGTTTACAAACGAAGCAAGTTACTCACAGTGATGTAAATTCTATATACGTGTCAGGATGAATTAACAAACATTTTCCAAAAAGGACTTCAATAATAGTTAAGCTTTTTCTCTAATTATATTCATTACTGCCATTTCAAGGCAGTCACGTAGAGTGGTGTCACAAATGGCACTCACATTTTCGCATTTGTAATTCCTACCTATGTAACTACTTCTACAAAATATACTACAAGTCCTTCATCTATTTTATTTATACTTTTCAATAATTATTTTCTTCTTCATGTCCGTCGCACGAACCTAAATAGTGGTCCAACCACAACGCAGGAAATGAATTCTAAATACCTAAAACAAAAACTTTTTAGAGAAGTATCTTTATTTGTATATTAACATCGATCGAAGGATCCATGACATAATGTGTGAAACAAAATATCGGCCAAATGCTCGCCACGGCTAGCCACGGCTTCAGTGGTATACTTACCTCTAATCTGATGGTCCATATTTTCAATGACGCTTAGGCATAATTATCGCAAGATAATAACTTTTTGTGGCCAGAAATTAAGGATATGGATCTGGACAATATGTGGTTTCCAACAGGACTTAAATTGCCACACATCCAACGTAACAATGGCTCTATTGCGCGAGAAAACCTCTTACTGGCTGCCAAGAGCATGTGATTTGACACCGTTGGCGTTCTTTATTTGGATATGTTTAAAAGAAAAAGTGTACATCAATTAGCCAAGATCAATTCAAGAGATAATTTGGCACATTAAAGACATTGAACCTCAATTATGCCTCAGCGTCATTGAAAATATGGACGATCGGATTGAGGTATGCCACCAGAGCCGTGGCGAGCATTTGGCCTATATTTTGTTTCACGCATAAATAACATTAACATATATCCTTCTATCATAATAAAAAATAGATGATTATTTGAAAACTTTTTGTTTTATTTACCTACAATTACATAATATCGTGCATTAGTTGGATCACCCTTAAGAAGAGCATACATTACTTATCCCGGCAAATTAATTTCCAGGCACAAAAAAATAATCATTTGAAATAACGCAGGTGGAGTCGAGTGCGAATACTTAGTTAGGTTTAACAAAAGACAGTTCCAATGATTTAGAAGGACAAATACAGAAGCGCGATTTAGTCAGAGATGCCAAACTAAAAAAAAGCCCGATTAGAACTACCTATTAAAAACAATTTCCCTAATCATATATCAATAGGGCTACATATTACCATCATCTTGGCCATTGAAAGTCCGACATATCATACACAATAGGTGGTGGGCGTGCGTCGTGCGACGACCGACTGACGGTCACGGCACAATTGCGACCGCTCAAGTGGAATCAAGTGCACTAAACTTACATATCTTTTGTTAGTGGTTCGCGTACAGACTTTGGACTACCGTGGGATTCTTGACTTGAGTACGTATGGTTCATACGACATAATTGAGTAATATAAGGTATAGGTAACAGACTTAAAATCTATAGCTATCCTTAATGATTTCAAATGATGAAATTCAAATATTATCTCGAAAACGGTTAGATTTAGGATAGGGTGTTGCATAGTCAAATCAGTCAGAAACGATGTAAACTACACGCCCTTAAAAGTATTGCATACTTTCCATACTAAAAGAAAGAACTCTTTTCCTTTTCTACCTCTTAACATTGTCCGATTTCAGTGTTTTTTTTTCACGGAATCATTACATTGTTTACTATGCCCGTACGTTTTGATTTGTTCAGTTTTTTTAAGTTCTAAAAAAGGAAACTTATAGTACTTTCATATACTGAAAAAATCAAAACGTACGGGCATAGTAAACAATGTCATGATTCCATCAAAAAGAAAAAAAACACTGAAATCGGACAACGTTAAGAGTTAGAAAAGAGTTTTTTCTTCTAGTATGGAAAGTACGAGTACTAGCTATGCAATCCTCTTAACGGGAATAGGTCGATTTACCAATAACCCTGTATAGAAATATGGTATCTTGTCAATGTAAAATATAGTATAATTACATAGCATTAAATATAAAGTAAAAAACCTTAGATATTAAAAGTAATTCACAAATCTGAAGTCAATTATTAGCGGTTAAACATTGAATATACTTTTGTTTAATCAAAAATGCGCCATTTACGAATAAATCCACATCTTAACCTTATTCATACGTAATAATAATCTGATTACTCGTTAATATTTTATGTAATTATAAAGTGTAAACTTAACTCCTGCGGAACGCCTATTTTACTATAATTAGCCGAGAGATGATGAATCCGAACCTTTACTTTTCTTGCCTATCATACCTACACGACTCAGTGAGATCGAGAACAACTCTACGGATATTAAAAGTATTCTATGTTCTATACAATAACAAAGTCACTAGGTGGCATCTTGTGCATAGTCAGTCTTGGTTGGTAACTATGTTAGGGGTGAAGGATACTGTAGCGAGTTAAATTACTGGGTATATCTTAAAAATGTCTCGGGGTGTCAAGCCCAGTTCGGTACCACTGCAGTTGTTTTGGGCAGACGTAGTGTATACCATCAGGTGCACGATTTGCCATTCCGATCACTTGACAATATTACAAAAGCTTCTCAAACTCTGTCCCAAGCTTCTAATTAATATAATAATCTGTGACTCCAGATAAAGAGCTACCTACCTCTACACCACAATGCATTCCATCTCATTGGGCAGAAGTGACTCCGATAAGAATTTAATATTTATTAGTATTACCTACACTTAATTAATATAAAATAGTAATTTATGTGACTAATTCTGAAATTAATCTATTACAGGGCATTTAGGTCATTCATGAAAAAGGGAAAGAAGAATTCACAAGAGAAGCCAGGCAGCGAAGTTAATGGAGAGAAAAGTCCTATCGTCTACCGACGAGCTATCCAATGTAAGAAAAACTCAATGTTTTTAAACTATCATGCAGTCACTTAACAGAGTTGACATTCAAAATAGGATATTTACTATGTCTTTCTTTTTGTATCTCATTCTATTATGTGTGCATTCGGCACTGTCGCAAGCGCCATGATCACGGGTAAACTGAAGTGATTAAAAGTAAAGGAAATGTTCTACCCGTTTTACCCGACTGCGGCGTAGCCCAACAAGTGTGTTATGTGTTGACCTGTATGTAGGTATGTCAGTTCCTATGACCGCTCGTAACTACTCAACGGCTCGGCCGATTTTGGTAAATAACACGTCATTGGATTAGTTTTGATGGCGCGGGTACAAAATTACCCGACTACGGCGAACTAAGCCCAAAAAGGGGGTTCATTATGTGCGGGGTTATTATTTTCATAGTCAAGTTATTACAATATTATGACTATGACCCCTACCACTGTCACATAACAGAGAGCTGCTATGTTCTAATCACGACATACGATTCTAATAGCACCAGGTTATGAAAATTTTTCGTCGCGTCTTTTTTGGCGTGTACACAACCGAACTACTGGGTTTCACGATCTGGACAGTAGAAACATCCCTATTATAATTTGTGTAATGTGATTTTTAAAGCACTAACGCATGATTAGCGTTATCAAACATTGCAATTTTATAGATGAAATCACATCCTCGGACGGGATTCGAACCCGCGTCTTCCGTCAGACGCCATGAACAGCTAGACCCTCGAGCCGCGATGTCCTGACACGGATTGTCGCGGGTGTTATGTGTTAACGCGGGTTCGAATCCCGACCGAGGATGTGATTTTTTCTATCTAATATTGCAATTATCCGTATTATAGTTTGGGTATTTGGTGATCTCAATTGTTTCTTTTACATACAGTGACATTCCGCTCGAAGGTTATTATACTTATCTCACAGATTTTCTCACAATGATTGTACGTTACGGCTCTTACTTGCTTTAATCCTTTGAGTACCATTGACGTAAATGTACGTGCGTTTCATTTATAATACTTTTGTTTTAATTACGGTATATAAAGGGTTAATTTGTTCCTTCAATATAAGATATCGTACGTTTAGTCTGACCGCTATAGGAATGACCACAACTACAAATATTTTATATATACACCGGTGTTTTCCAAGGGAAAGTTATTTCTCAGCGAGTGTGACATACGATATATTTTCTATATGAGTGAATATTGTCATTGAGTATTTTTTAAGAATGTTTCCTACCTTATGAATTTTGCTATTGTTGCCCTCTTCAGTTTACTCGTGATCATGGCGCAATACAACAGTGCCGAAATATCGGGAACTCAAACAAAACGATACATGGTCCATATTCTGTTTTTAATGTTTCATTACATGCAATAGTATAGGTACATATATTATATAGATATAGTTAGAAGCAGGAAATCGTACTAATAATATAAATATGCGAGTTGAATGTGTGTATTTCCGTGTGCATGTTAGCAGGTAGGTACCTACTAACATACACACATGATCATAAAATGTGTGAATACCAAACATATATGTATGTTTGGTATTCACACATTTTAATATGCACACACCGTTGCGCGTTTTTATCTACCTATCTACTGCCCGCGGTTTCGTTCGTGTCGAATAATATGATCTCTGAAGAACTACTTTGAATCGGGTAAACATGTTTATTTGTTAATTCAGGCTGTAATCTGTCTCCATTCCAAACTTCGCTTAAATCTGTTGAGCTGTATCAGTGTAGTCTTTGGTTGTTGAGTTTCATTCCATGTGTATTGCTTATTATGTATACTTCCTGCATACATTTTATGTGGTAGAGAGGGCAGTGCACAGCATCTCTGCCATAATTATTAGTCCAACGGCAGTGTCACTAAATATTTCCTTAATATCATATTCATAGGGATTTCCGTTCCAAAGTATCGCCCAAGTCAATAAATTAATTTAGTATTTTGACTTCTCGCAGCGAAGTTCAGCTATAGAAGTGTCGAACATCCATATTTTTAATCTAAATAGCCAGTTAAACTTATACTAGAAGTGCAACTGGAAGTGGCGATAATATATAGATACTTAATATAATTTTCCGAAGATCCAGAACAATTTACTTAGCCCCCGAAGAGCCATCGGTTCGCTTTGTGTGTCTGCTTGTACAATCTACAGAGATTTGTTCTCAGAGTCATCAGTTACCACATTTTACAGCTATTGAAGAATACCTATATTATAGTGTCAAAAGAACTTTATAGATATTACCAGTTATTGACGCCTTTTCTTCTACCGACTTCCAAAAAAAAGGAGGAGGAACTCAATTCGACTGTACCTATATTTTGTATGTTTGTTACTTCATAACTTTCGATAGGGTGAACCGATTCTTAAAATTATTTTTTGTTTGAAAGCTGATGTTTCCCGTGTGGTCCCTTCATCCTTCAAATTTCATCATATCGGTCCAGTAGTTTTTGAGTTACACTCCAATGACTGAATAGAATGGAAGTCAGCATTAAATTTTTCAAATTGTACTTGTTTTAAATTTTTAATACAAGTACAATACACAACACAGTACAGCCTTACTTGAAAATTATGTTTAAATTTAAATAACGTAATTTAGCACGGCACAGTACAATTTTGTAGACCGCATTACTAATTGACATTGTTTAAATTTGAGCGAATATTATAGGGCCGCTAATGTTGTAACGTTTTGAAGTAGTATGCGTGAAAGTAGTCTTCGTAAGTTTGGGTATACCCGAGTTAAAAATCTATCAAAACCCATTAAGTCTACGCTAAAATATATATTACATACATTTTATTAAAACATTATAGCTGTCCCTGCGAACACCGTTTTGCCTTAAAAATATCCTTGTCCGCGGCCCGTCTATACCGCGCGTTAAGAAGATTGCATAGCTAGTACTTTCCATGCTAAAAGAGACAACTCTTTTCTACCTCTTAACATTGTCCGATTTCAGTGATTTTTTTTTCATGGAATCTTGACATTGTTTACTATGCCCGTACGTTTTGACTTATTCAGTTTTATTAAATTCTAAATAAGGAAATTTATAGTACTTTGAAATACTGAAAAAATCAAAACGTACAGGCATAGTAAACAATGTCATGATTCCATGAAAAAAATCACTTAAATCGGACAATGTGAAGAGGTAGAAAAGAGTTTTATCTTTTAGCATGGAAAGTACTAGCTATGCAATCCTCTTAACATTTTCAATAATAATATAGTATACTTAGCTCATATTACTCCAGAATAATGTAGCTTTCTTCAGATAAAAGATTTTTTTAATCAGTTAAGTATTTTTTGAGATTTTACTTTACAAACTATTTTACAAACAATCAAATATATTCCATATATATTATTAGTGTAACTACTCAGATGTTTATATAATTTGCTTCTATACTTTTGTAAAACAGTACATTACCACAATTTTTTATCCCTGCGCAGTAAATGTCCAGTAGTAGGCTAAATATAATGACAAAGTATAGACAGTAGGCAGTTGCATGTTATAATGCTGACACTATAATGGGCAGATATTATTAGTAAGTTCTGATTTTGGTTTGTTTTGTGGGTTTCAATTTGCATTCAGATTACGTCAATTTCCCACATTTGGTTCGCCAACATATTGTAATTTTGTACCTACTAAATATTATTTGAGTCACTCTTGCATTTATTATACGAGTCAGATTGGTATTATTATATAGGATACAATACACTTGTGTATTTATTTATTTAGATACATAAGGTTAAAACATCATCATGCTGAAAATTTAAGTAGGTAAGTAATGGGTATTACCACTCGGAGCTGGCATGGCTGAATTGTATAAAATTTGGAACGTAGACAGCTTCTATAACGGATACATAGGATAGGCATAGACATATCATTCATTCATTCATTCCGATATAAGGGATATTTCAAACAAATCACAGTAACCTTAGTCCACGCAGACGATCAATATACTTGTGTAGTTATTTACTTACTTAGATACAAAAGGTTGAAGCATCATCATGCTGAAAGTATATGTAATGGCTGTTAGGTACCACTCGGCGCTGACACGGGCGATTTATATTTTGGAAATTTGGAATGGAGGCAGCTTCTATTACGGATACATAGATAGGATAGACATAGACATACTACTATCCCGATTCAAAGGATCGTACAAACAGATCACAATAACATTAGCCCACGCAGACAATGTCATAGGCAGAAGCTGTGTTTACTCGTAGTACCTTGTTGGTTGTCATAGTATTACTTTATGCTCGTGATTCCTGACTAACTCCTACTATTTTCTTAACTCAAGAACTTTTAAAAACTTGAAATTAAACTAAAAGATATGTGCCTGAGAACTCTTGGAAGAAAAAGTTGTCCAATCTCAACTTTTACAAATATTGTATCATTAAAACAGCGGGCCCCGAAAGCACAGAATAAGTAATGTAGACCGAAAATCTGTTATATTTTTATAGTATTACTTTTTAAAGCACTAACGCCTGCTTTAGCGATCTCAAACATTGAAATTTATAGAGAGAAAAATTCCATCCTCGAACGGGATTCGAACCCGCGTCTTCTGACTATCCGTGTCAGACGCCATTGACCAACTAGGCCACCGAGGTTCTGGTCCGAGCATCGAATTTTAACTCTTTATTTGACTAACCATCTTGCGGGGACGGAGCGACATCTATTGGACAGTTTAACAGTACCATCCAACCGAAAGAAGCATTATTTAGAAATACTTAACTTTCGTATTGACATCGCAGCCCTTGTAATTTTTTATAGTATTACTTTTTAAAGCACTAACGCCTGCTTTAGCGATCTCAAACATTGAAATTTATAGAGAGAGAAAAATTCCATTCTAGGACGGGATTTGAACCCGCGTCTTCTGACTATCCGTGTCATCCCGTCCGAGGATGGAATTTTTCTCTCTATAAATTTCAAAATCTGTTATATACGTGTGACTCCTTCTTTAATAGCTTCTTGTTACTATTGGATTGACAGACTCTTCAGGGGCGCGCAGCACAGTCGCTTCACCGGAGCGCTATGTGTATGGAGGATCCATTACACCGCTTCCACGATCGCGCTTCCAGGAGCGACTGAGGAGTTCCAGTCAGTACGACGCTAACTCGCTCAGGTGAGTCAAGGATCTATTGCCAGACTCGACCATTAGCTTGGTCACTAACCCCAGCCCCCGTTTTAGTTAACAGGAGGTCGGCATGCAACTGATGCTTTCTAGCTGCCAGGAGCAATTGCAGTACGGCGAGAAAACGCTCGGGTGAGGTAAGGTATTGGAGGATTCGAAAAAGTAGAGATACCATGTATCAGTTATATCATAAAAAAACTATGACATCTGATAAAGTTTTCCATAACTATGTCAAAACTTATTCAAAATTATTTAAGACTGTTTGTATGCGTGCTAAAGCTTTGTTTATTAGAGATAAAATTCGGAAATCGAATAACAAAATAAAAACAGTTTGAAAGACTATAAATACTGAGACCGGCAAAAATAAACTAAAAGACACTGCATGTGTCCTTGTAATTAACAATCAGACTGTCTCAGAACCAATAAATGTAGCAAATACTTTTGATAATTTCTTCTCTAATTTACCTCGAAGTTACCTAGAAGTCACCAAGTCACTGAATTCTTGCCCCAATGCAGCAGAAGCTATTCTTAAAGCTAATTTCACGAACGCAGTACCCAGTTTTTCTTTTGAATATACTTCAACTGTCGAAATTATAAAAACATTTAAAAGCTTAAATATAAAGAATACTGAAGACTTATGGGGAATGTCAGTAAAAATTGTAGAGCCAATTATTAGTTCTATGGGTCCTATTTTGGCCCGCTTATTTAATCTTTGTATAGATAGAGTAGTAGATAGTAGTAGTAGAATCACTCCAATTTTTAAGGCTGGAGAGAAAACAGGCCCCTAAAATTATAGACCAGTATCTATACTACCAATTTTGAGTAAGATCTTTGAAAAAATTATGCTCAAACAACTTTTGGCGCACTTCAACGAGCATTCAATACTGCACGAAAATCAGTTCGGCTTCACGAAAACAAGATCAACTAAGAATGCCGGTGTGAAGTTAATGACGTATGTCTTAAAGGCTTGGGGGATCTCACATGATGCTATTGGTGTTTTTTGTGATCTCTCTAAAGCATTTGATTGTGTGGAACACCGTATACTGATTCGAAAGCTTTTCCATTATGGTATTCGTGGAGCTGCGCTTGATGTCATCGAGTCATATTTATCTGACAGGATGCAAAAGGTTGGCATAAATGGTGTAACATCTTCAGGATCTATAACTAGAATGGGTGTTCTACAAGGGTCCATTTTAGGGCCTTTTTTGTTCTTAGTTTACATTAACGACTTGCCACTTATGACCAAGGATCTTTGTGATATTGTTTTATTTGCGGATGACACATCTCTGATTTTAAAGTAGATAGGAAAGATAGCACACTAATTCAAGAAAACAACGCTCTATCTAGTATCTCTAAATGGTTCTCAACTAATAATTTACTTCTGAATTAAAAAAAGACAAAATGTTTGAAGTTTTCTTTGCCTACTGTTCCATATTTGGAGTCCAGCGTTACGCTTGATGGAGTTAAACTCGTAATGGACAAGGCAACAGTCTTCCTAGGCATTCAAATTGACGCAAAATTACAATGGGGTCCTCATATAAATGCCCTGTCTGGGAGACTCAGTTCTGCTGCATATGCAGTACGTAAAATAAGAGAGCTAACAGATGCTTCTACGGCACGGTTAGTGTATTTTGCATATTTCCACAGCATAATGTCATATGGGATATTTCTATGGGGTTCAGCAGCTGATATAGAGACCATATTTATCCTTCAGAAACGTGCTATTAGAGCTATATACGAAATGGGTCCCCGTGAATCTTTGAGAAATTTTCATTTAAAGAAATCAATATATTAACGTTGCCTTCCTTATATGTATTTGAAAATATAATATATGTTCGTAAAAATTTACATAAATATAAGTTAAATAGTGATCACCACACTTTTAATACCAGAAATACAAATAGGATAGCTGTACCTAGTTTTAGACTTGCGAAGACTAATAAGGCATTCCTAGGAAATTGTGTGCGTTTTTACAATAAAATCCCAAAGCACATAACTGAGCTCACAGAGGGCAAATTCAAGTTGACTGTAAAAAACGTTTTAATAAAAAAAGCTTACTATAAAGTTCGACATTATATAGAAGATAAAGATGCTTGGAATACTCCACTTCTGGCAAGCTGTCTCTCTGCCACCCATAAAATGTAATATTTGTAGTACCTACCTAAGTAGAAACATTGTAAACATCTATACAAAAAGAATGGCCCCGAGTTTCTTGCCGCTTCTTCTCGGTGGGTTCTATATATTTTGGAACGCGGCGGTAGAGTCTTTAAAGTACATTATAATGAAAAGTTGACGTTCATAAGTGCGTCTTTGATGCCTAAATTTAATAAATGATTTTGACTTTGACTTTGAGGCCCGAGCCAAATATCACAAAATATATCTACTTCGTTAGATACATTGAGATAAACGCACTACGTACCATTTATCTCAATGGTTAGATTAGGTCTATATATCTAGCGTTATGAGTATGTAGACGCTTTATTAGGCACGTTGATGTCACGGTATTACCGTGTTGATGTCTCTAGCACGATAACAATAATTACCATATCTCTAATAACATAAGTTGGTACCATTATCGACTGTAACAAATCATCATATTCATATTCATATCATTTATTGCATCATGCATGTTACAGGGGTCTTAAATAATATAATACAGAGTCATATATGAAGAAGATATGAAGAATGTCAGATATGAAAGTGCGGACCGATATATTATTACATTTTTCGTCAAAAAATATCCTTAAAAAAATCGTCTAAACTATAATAACGTCTAGTAAGTAATAGCGTCTTTAGTTTCATTTCAAACATTGTAGCTTGAGCTTATATCGTATCCGGAATAATATACATCTTACAGCCATGATGTTTGGGCCAGAACTGTGTAATTTGAATCTTGAAAAGGGCAGTATTAAATTATGTTTATACCTAGTTTCGCAACGTCGCGTTTGGTAAATTTTTTTGTCAAAAAACATAGGGTATTTTCTGACGAATTTGCAAATTTCTAGAATATAAATTGATGTTAATGTCAGTATTTTGAGATTGAAGAAATGTAAAACACTGTTTTAAACTATCACGGTTGTTCACTAAAGTTATATGATTATTAACGGGATATTTACCGTGGTAAGGTTGTGGAATGAGCTCCCGATATTTCGGCGCAGTTACATGCACCATGTTCACGGGAAGACTCTAGTCTCCTCTAGACTCTAGTCAGGTAGTCTTCCCGTGAACATGGTGCATGTAACTGCGCCGAAATATCGGGAGCTCATTCCACAACCTTCCACGGTAAATATCCCGTTAATAATCATATAACTTTATTGAAGAAATGTGGTTTGCAACTATCTGGTTCTTTAATGTAACTTATTATACGTATACATTTTTTTGCATAATGAAGATATCTTGTACAACACTGTTACCCCATAGTAGGTATAACGCCGTATCGCAACCAGGCTTCTGCATAAGCATTATATGCAGACAGTGCTGTTTTCGTGTCTGTTACTTTTTTTAATTCTCGTAGTGCAGATGTGAAGCTGGACAATTTTTGTTTTGTTTTTTATATGGCTCTTCCAGTTAATATGGGTGTCAATATCGATACCTAGTGATGAAAAAGTTTCGACGCATTCAATTTTTGTGTTATTATAATAGAAATTTATCTCAAGGGGTTGTTTTGGAAATGGCCTAAATTGCATAATTTTTGTTTTTGAACAGTTTATTTCGAGGTTATGGTCCGACAGCCAATTCACGGTAGTGTTCATATCACATTAGTTAGGTACCTGTACTACAAGTATAAGAACTTTTTACAAATAAGGGAGCTTATGGTTATGGGCCATAAGGGTGCTTATAGTTATAGGCACACATAGACAAAGTTCACAAACAGTACGTAAATTCGTCCCTGAGCATGTCATTTGTTCTCATTCTCTAGATATGACACTTCCCTATGAAGACAGAGATACCAGTGATCTTATTATCTACCTACACAGACTAAACGTCGCGACGTCGTGTTATATAATGTCAAGGTACACGTTTTAGGTTCGCACCTATTCTGAGGTACTTAGGCATTAATGCGAATACCGAATTGCGTTTGATATTATCAGTTTCCGACACCATGGGATTCTAATAGTACGACGCATTTATATAAGGATGTGGTGTAGGTATGTAACATGTAATTAATGGAATATCTCCCCGATCAGGAAGGTAATATAAACGCCTCTAGTTGAGTTCACTTCATATTTACACGTATTATATTGTACACCAGACGGATATGAAGTGTGTAACACCATGTTTTATTAAGCTTACCTATTATTGTACCTAATCGTCGTCGACGGCGTTGCACCTAACTGCTAGCTGCGAGCATGAATTGTAGAATGGATTAAATTTGACAGTAATTATCGATAAAAGACAGCCCGCGATATAGCTGTCGCGGTAAGATGCAAACAAGGTACGATAGATATATATAAAAAAACAGTTTAACGACGTGAGATCCATCGCACATGACTACTAACTAGGTTTGGTTCGTTTGTTATTACTACTTGAGTAGAAGATATTGACAAAGATTAGATAATAGCGACTATGTATAGAGCAAGTACTACTATTTGTTCTGGGGTGTAATGGTCTCAGATTATTTTAACAGCGCATATAGTTCTAAGTAGTCATGATTGCTTTCGCATGACCAAATGTTTGCAATGATATCATACTAACATATTAATTATAAACGCGATAGTTTGCTTGGATTTTGTTACTGTTTCACGCGAAAATCCTTAAACACATCCAGGGTTCTCTTTCTTCCTTACTTCTCATCGAATCGACGCGTGGCCTACATCATTCGTTACAGAAACGGTTAAAATCGAATATACGGTTAAAACATCGAAATTTATCATCTCGGAAAACTATTAACAAATAACTATGGATGGCATCCTATAGTACTTAAAGGAAATTATAATGTAATGGGTCAAGATAACGCATTACTTAATAATAATAAGTAGTATATTAATAGGCTTAACGGAAAAAATCTTACTCAATAAAATTAAAATTCATCCAATTATCACACGTCCAATAATAAGATACAATCCACCAATAAAACGAAACAACAATAATAAAAAACGAATTTACTTTGTGATACTTGCGAGTTTTAAGAACGTACAGCGCCATCTATAGCTTTTAATGATTGTATCGATTCGTAACATAATGCATATTATTTGAATAACTTTCCCTGCATTACTAGGCTCCCTGGCGTCATATTGAAATTCTGTCCCGCGGCTGGAAAAATATGCAAAATAACCATGGTAGAATTCTGCCAACTGGATATAATTCTTGCGTCAAAAGGTAGCAAATATCCAGATATTTTATTTTGATCTATTATTATGTTTCTAAAACAGATAATTTTGAAAGTGAGTATCCAATGTACAGACTTTTTAGCCTTTAGGCGAACTTTTGAAGCGGATTTTGTTTTGTAGTTATAAACTGACTAACTAGGTCAAGCTAACCATGCTGCGGGCACCACATGGACGGGTGATCGCTAATTGCATTATGAACTGCGACTTTAGGTCATGTCGGAGGTAAGCGGTCGGTCTGAATGTCTGGAAGTGAAAATGCTGGTTACCAGACTTACCAGCCTATCCGCCAAGCCCCACTGGACCGGCGAATCATAGATTATTTAATCATTATATTACTTCTCCATACCATCACTGATCATAGTTATTATTCACATGTATAATCATAGTTATTATGCATATTGTTTTTTCAGTGGTAGTGCCACGCTGTAACCCCACAGCCAAATGGGCCGGCACGACCGGTGATGTACCACACTCCCACATAACACCGACGTGAAGTAACATAGGTTTTTATTGAGTTTCGTCGGTTTGTGGGAGGTTCCGGAGGCCCGATTCGCCTCTTCTCCATTCTCTCTCGCTTTTCCCCTCCCCTCCACCCTCATCCCTTTTATATCTTTCTTCCTCAAAGGTCGACAACGCATCCTCGAGATCTCTGGTATTGTTGATGTCCATGGGCGACGGTATCACTTACCATCAGGTGAGCCGCTTGCTCGTTTGTCAACCTATCCCATAAAAAACGTGTGCACGTTTTGTAGTACCACCGAAGCAAAATATATTCTACAAGCACTATTTGGCAGGACCTAGGTCCATGAGAAAGCCATAAAGTACTTTCATCGTCATCATCATCATTATTATCATTATTCATCGCCAGGTAAAACTGCGCATTTAGTAGTTAAATATAATAAAAGAGCTAGTCTAGTGAAAGTTTAATTAGCCCAGATCACAGTAGGCAACTCGGGCTGTCGCCGAGAAGAAAAAGATGGTCAATCTCTTCCGTAGCACTTAGGTGCGGCAACGTAAACAGGCCGGCGGTGCCGTATAGTCATGGAGGCCCCAGCACAGCACACTTTAACAAAACCCATAGCTGATAATAGTTTTATTATGAAACGATTGACGTATTTTCGAACCGATACGAGTTGGGAACCTGGAAGAGAGTTTATATAGGCAACGCATACTAGTCACTGATCTCCGTGGGGGACGGTGATTACTTACCATCAGGTGAGCCACCTGCTCCTATTCTATTCCTATTCTCTTATATTTGCCAACCTATCTCATAAAAACAAAAAAACAATAAGTAGGTCCAGCGTAATCAATCAATGTAATCCTTATTTTGTAAGGAACGAAGCGTGCGCGCTGACTTCTGGCGGTCGTCATCGGCCATCATTATAGAATAGAAATTATGCGAAAGTGCCAATATAGCGGCTACGGCAAAAAAAATATTCTCCATCGAATTGAAAAAACAATGAGACTATTTCAAGTCCGATTTCGGTTATTTCTGATTACCGAAATTATGTTTTGAACTGACATACTGACTTTGATGCTCAATTTTTGTTCACATCCACAGTTTTTCATTTTTGGTTAATTCTTATATAAGCGTTATCACATCCTCCTGCATAATCATCTCGTAATGCTAAATACTCACTGTTATCCCTCTTCTCTACTAAACCAGTCTATATTTGTTTCAGCATAACTCCTCGCATGGCTCGCAGCGAAGTATCGGGTTCCAGACTCAGCATGGAGAGTACGAATCCTTTCGACGAAGACGAGCCTGTGCCGCCGGTTCGTGCCGCGAGACGCAAGAAAAAGCGAGCGGCGCCACCGCCGCCTCTCACCGGAAGCCCTTCTACGTCCGCAGTCGCTGATATCTCGGTAAGATCTTAGAAGCCACAATACTTACTTGCGCAATTTTTTTTTATAGTGGTTCATCAAAGTGACTCCCTCTCGCCTGATGGAAAGCGAAGATGTAATCAAGAAGCAATGACCAGCTTACGGCTGCACTAATCGCCACCCCTATGATGACCTGAACCGTTGAAACCGCTTGAAAGACCCAGGGTCATAGCTGCAAGGAAATACGTACGCCGACAAAGCATTCCACAATTTACTTACACGACAGAGGTAGGAACTGCCAAACTTTTTGGTTCGTGGTAAGAAGTTTTAAACAGTATATGGATGTAATGCTCGGCCGGAACGAGTAGTTCGGGATCGGAATGGTGAGGTAATAAGATTAAAAAGCTCTTCAGAACATTCGCCATGAAGCAACCGGTAAAAACGCTTAGTGAAGCTATAGTTCTACGCATTTGTAGGGGTTCTAGATGTTGAGTGACTTCAGTGTCTCCAATAATACGGAAAGCGCGACGTTGCAGTCTATCAAGAGCATCCATAAGGTACTTAGCGGATCCATCCCAGAGGTAGCAACAATATTCAATACATGGGCGCACCTGAGTTTTATAAAGAAGGCACCGCTGATCCGGAGTAAAGAAACGCCTCGCTCTGTTCAGGACTCCGAGTTTGCGGGAAGCTAACTTGATAATAATGTAACGAGATATATATATATAGATATCTCTACGAGATCGTATCATAAATGTGTAGTTCCGGTAGACGAACGAAAGTCACCAACATATCTCAGCTGATTATCCAGAAAGTAGCTGGGCACATAGCACTTAGAACTGATGGCAAATTAGACCGACCGGTTCTGAAGTGCAGACCACGGACAAGCAAGCGCTACAGACCTCGTCCAATAACAAGGATGACAGTCAACCCGATAAAGATCTTAGGACGACGTTGTACGCACATTTTTAACCGGTGCTTTTGAAAATCCACGAGAGGCCTGTCTGCAGAAGTGGAGGTCCTGTGGATGAGGTTGATAATAGATGTGTACTATTATGAATTACACATCGTTTCTGTGTTTATAATTTATAGCCAGCCAATACTAACTTAGGTTCCCGTTATGATAGGACACTAAAGTAAAGATCGGCCGATTTTTTATAAATAAAATTACTTACTATTTTATTAACTTTATCACCTTCCAATTAAAAACCACCTTCTAATACACTTTAATCTTTATTTTCCACCTTTTTTAACTAGGTTAATTATGTGCATCGTGGTAAGGAACCACCACCTCCACCTTGACGTATAACGCTTCACACAGCCGGCATTACGTTTCATGATCTCAACTAGAGAGTTCGCCAATCCTAACAGTTATTGGGTCTGCAGTAGATATGGCAAGTGCAACTTCAGGATGCATTGAGTTGAGATGTATTGGTAACTTTTATTCTTTGGCAAACATATTATCGCTCCAGATTCGGTCGCTTATAGAAATAACGAACATAGCTAAGTTTTTGGTCTTTTACCTTTAATATCCACTCGTCGTTTTCTATGTCATTACAGTGAGGGCAAGATTTTAGTTTCCAGACACTTCTCGTCCAACAGAGTTTCTGATCATCATCTAACAGATTTACGTTGTAAAAGGACGACTTGGAACCAATAAGATGAGTGGAATTACTTAGTTAGGCCAAAAGGAAAAGGAATCATTTTGGTTCGATGCATGGAGTTTAACATTGATTTGGTTATATTGTATCATCGTTAAAGTCCTGACCAAAGTCCTGTGTATGGTTTTGGTTTTAAAGTTGTATCTTTTGTAAATGTTTGTGCGACTCTTTCAGAAGTAACGGGAATGTGTGTAATCTCGTCACCGCAACACATTAGTTTTTAATTTAAATCTTACTGTATACCGTGCCTTCCAAACCAAAACGCACAATTACTTCGCACCTAAATATTTGCGGTGGTACGCTTACTAGGGCTCGTAGAGACTTAAGACTAAAAAAAATTAAACGGAGGTATAGCTACCACGTTGGTCCTATTTTACGATTACTAAATAAAATATTAATCTTTGCAGGTCAGCAGCGAAACCTCAGAATTGCATATAAGCGAAGTCGAAGATAAAAGAACGACCATAGCGGACGGGGACGTAGACATAGATGAAATGAACCTACCTAACATTGAACTGAAAATTGTTGAAGACGAAGACGTAAAAACCCAAAACCCGGAAGCAACTATTAGTACTGAAAATACCAATGAAGACAAAGCCGTTGAAACTATTATAGTAAGCAATCACGTACACCACGAATCAGAGGAAATTAATAAAATGGAAGACGAACATAACAGACCAGATGGTACAGAGGAAGTAGAACAAAATGGTGTAAAGGCGAGCGGCTCTGACGACGATATTCTGGACTCTGTTTCATTCCCCAAAGTAGATATTTATAAGTATCGACGTAACTCTAGTGTCAACGAAGATGATATCAGATTGCGACGTGGAAACCTGGAAGACTTCCACGCACTTAACAACAAAAGAAGTAAGAGCCTCCACAACAATTTAGACACGACTTATATGACTTACGACATAAATCTAAACGAGAATGTCGCGATCAATGACACGAACGGCAACGAAGAGCCTCAAAAGTTAATTTGCAAATATGACGAGACAGCCAGGAAGCAAAGCATCGACACTATTTCAAGTACAGAAAAAGAGTTTATGGAAATAGACAAGGCTACGAGAGAACTCGAAAGGGAGATAAGTAAACTGAATTCCGCACTGAACGAAGACGATATCCCGAGCGCGGACGATCGATTGTCAGTTGCAGAGATTAAACGGAGATTCGACAAGAGTGGTGCATCGTCACCTAATCCTATACCAAAGCCTAGAAGAAGTCATTACGGTGGCTCCAATTCACCATAAATCTATGTAAGCGGCAGTAACACGGCTAGTGTTGTATCCAACATACATTTTGTGACGGTACAAATTTTATAAGAACTTGATAAATAATTTAATATCACGGTGAAATATTTAGGTAATCGGATCTCGTAAATTAAGGGAAAACACGCAATATTCAACTTCATACTTTACATATCAAATTTGCCTTAAAACGGTGCCTTCAAACAATTGATTCCAAATAGTATATCTTGTAACATATAATACTATGCCATGAAATTATTGAAAATTAGTTTTAAGGTGTTTAAATTGTGATAACTACATATATAATGCATAATATCTGTGTATATTTGTTTGCTTTTGCAGAGGTATTTTACTGTTTAAAGCTTTGATGGCATTTTTATTTCATGGTAGTTAGTTTAGACTTGAAAATGTTATTTATTTATATTTTTAGATACCTAATATATTTTTGTTATAACAAAAGATATTTGATGTTAAAATGTTTTCTAATAATTCAAGTATATTACGCGTTTTGATGCATCACTGTGAACGTGTGATTAGCGTGTTTTAATTATATATTTCAGTGTAAAGCACTTCAATGTAGGTACAAGAACAATATTCCTATCGTAATAAAACTGGTCATGTTGGGATTATAAGTTATGTTAGATCAGTCATCGTTGTTCAATAAATTATTATTTTACTAATACTTGTTTGATGTAACCATATTATCACATAATTCCCTATAAAAGCATCCTATTTGTGAAACAAAGGTTATTTTCATAAAATTAGACTCTCACTGTGTAAAAATAGTATATTAAGTAATTAACAATAATATGATCACTTATTAAAGATAATATACAACAGAATGTATCACTTACAACTTGCTTATCCTACTTTTCTTATACTGGATAAATCTCGGTAAGTTTGTTACTGCTGTACTCACAAGTACTTTGTACTCTTTAGGGAGTTTCTTCTGTTGTCTCGCCTGTAAATAACAAAAACAGTAAGAAGTATTTGGGTTACATAAAATCGTTAACATTAGGTACCACAAAATAGTAGTGGATACACAATATTTTCAAATTGACTCTACCAGTCATCAGTAGAGATCGGGTTATATGCATTTGCACGTTTGCATATGCAAATGCATAATAGTCGACAGTTACAGCATTCATGCATATTTTACTACTTTCATGGCAATCGTGCATATTTCTGCAATATTCGTGAGGAATCGGACGGTTCGAGAATTCCTAAACCCGGACCTATCGCTGGATTGAGATGGTGAATGCTAGCGCGACTATTTTGCCCCATCTTAGACTGATGCGGAGGAATGCTCACGGGGGGATTTATTGAGCCCCACACGCCCCTTCCGTTGCGGAACGGAATTGCACAGCATTTTAGTGACAAACGCCAAAATTTGTAGAAAATATATAAAAAATAGGTCATAGCGTTATTGTAACTGTAATTATGCTTGACTTTAATTTGTTACATGACTTTCTTTGTATGATTTATCTTTAGTGTAAAAAAATAAAATTTTATTTTATTACTGTAATTAGCATTTTTATTATACATAGTGCATATATCAGAGTTTTGTTAATACATATTTGCATGCATATTTTGGGATTTTGTTAGTGCATTTAATCATATCACATCATTGTTAGCATAGTATAGTCTGTCTAGTTTGGGATCTGAACAGTGAACACATTGTGTGGTCGTCCTATTTGTTATATAGTATTTAATTAAAATTGTATAATGCTTATAGTTAATCGATTCCATTAAGACGACGCGTGTAGCCTGTACCAAATATGCCCCCGGGTAAGGCGAATAGACAAGAATGTAGCGCGATGTTGGCAGTATTATCAGCCCTGATATAGGATAATCATCCTTTCGAATCATCATCATCATCATCATCATCATCATCATCATCAGCCTGTAGCAGTCCACTGCTGGACATAGGCCTCTCCAATTTCACACCACTTAATCCTTTCGAATGACAAGATAATATTCCAGGTCTGTTATCTCTATGTCTCTTTCACAAAGTATTTTCACTTATCCTTCATACTGCTTTGCAATCACGCACCACTGGTTGGAGGTGGCATATCTGAGACTGCAGTAGTCCTAGTACCAAGATGGTATTCTACCTGGTTTTCTCGCCTATCACGATAAGTAACTTGATGAAGTTACTTATCGTGATAGGCGAGAAGGAAGAGAAAAAAGAAAAGTATACGAATATTTTCATTGCGCAAATCAAGTTAAAACGCAGTTCCAGATTCCCTTAAGTAAATAATAAAGAAGCCATTCTTTTCGTAATTGTAAAGCCACGTTACGTTCAGCGTACGTCGACAGTGTTAGTCTTAGCTCTAAGTCGCAGTACATTTTGACTGAGTATACCACAGATATATAAGTACAATATATAACGCAAAGGCGTGTACTTCACGTGTCCGAACCTAGACCAAGCGTCAACGTTGCCCGCCGCTACTTAAGGATATATTTTGGTAAATGCGTAAATTAACGTAATTATTCATTTCAAAGTCGGCATGCTTGATTTCGATACAAATCGTAATACTTGCGTTATTAAATGTACATACATATCCGTGAAGTATTAAGTAACAAATTTAACTGCTGCAAGTGAAGAAAGAAGTACCGGTGTTAGACCTAGAATAAAACTTTAGGTTATAATCATTGGAAATCCGTACCTTATTCTTCAAAATAGGCATTAACACCGCCAGCTTCTCAACAAGCTTGACTTTAGCAGCGAGGGCATCTGTTTCATCTTCTGAATACAAATCTACTAGCGTATCTACGGCTTCTGCAAGCACCCATACATCATTCTCTTTATGAGCTTGCTCCAGTATAAACTCAGTGATGGTACATATAACAGTTGAGGTTGTGTCATTCAAGCTGTTGACCAATAGCAGCGCCAGTAGACCAGTCATGCGAAGCAGGTTGGATCTTATCTCGGGCACTTGACATTCTCGGATGCCTGCAAGCATTATCTGCAATGATGTCATAATTGTTTACATAAGTCGAAAGATAAGAATAGGCAAAGATAACAATTTATGCTTCATTTTGTACACTAAATGGATTGTCAGATTCTCCATAGTTGTTAAAGTCATCACTTTCTATAGGTTAGATTATCAACTGTATTTGAAACAGTTAAATGACATGATTTTATCTTGAATAGTTTTGAGGTGCGAAATCTTGAATGATTTCGCACCTCGGCGAGCCGAGTCGCGGTACGTTTATCTAGCTAGGTCCTAACCGATTGAACCAACCAGTTCCTTCAGAGTAGTCAGAATTTCGCAGCATCTAGTAAGTTTAAGTTACTCCCGCTTCGACCGCAATAGCAACTAAATTGCGTAAATATATTAAGTAGTTGACCAAATAGAAAACTTTCTTGCTACATCTCTTGTCAAATATTATTGTTTTACAACTGCAATCCAGAAAAGTCGCACCAAACGTATACCCAAACTTTAACTAGGCCCACTGGTATAATAATGACTGCAGAGGTTTACTGTCAAGGATTGCAAATGATGAACAAGGTCACTAAAAACCAGGAAATACGATGTCAATAGCACAAGTCTTCTTCATGCTCTCTTCCGGAACGTACAACAGTTTATCTCAATATTACAGTACCTTAGTCAACTAAAATACATTTTTCAAAATGTGAATACCTTTTACAGGAAAAATGTCAAGCTCGTTAAGGCGGATAATATAAATTCATAAAATTTCATCTTTAGGTTCTTAAACATTTTTAATTCTTAAACGTCAACTTCTAAAAAGATAAAAGTATGTGGACAATAATTACCAATAAATTGATTATGTAAATCTGATTTAAAAAATCTATATCTACAAATATGTACTTACGTTTTTAGGATGTATATAATACATTAATCGAAAGTATGTGCATCTAAAATAATATATTTTATGTTTCATCGTACCTGCGCCTACTGTGGGATTCCTAGTAAGAAACTGGTTGCGAAGCAAGATAAGAAGATCTTTGGCAACAGCCAGATCTGTAGCAAGAAAGTTTTTCAGTTGGTCAACTAGTTACAAAACTAGCAGATGCAGTGGCTGCCTGAGCGGTTACATCGACCTCAAAACTACTAACATCGGTTTGATATAATAAAATGAATACAACATGTAATAAATCATTTATTGACAATTTAAATTAAAATATATACATGCATACTTAATTTACAAATTTACTTTACCTCTATATCTGATAGAGCGAGATCACCGAAGAGATTACAATCACTGGTGTTGCCATTTTCTCTGAACTTTATCTTATCCAGTGCAGCCCTCATTGCCGCTGTAGCAGATTCCAGCAGGTTAACATTTTCCGAGCTCTGCTTGAAAACCAGTTTCCCAGCCTCTACCCAGATTTTGTAGACACCGCTTACGCCTCCGAGGTTCTCGATGGGCAAAGAGGAGAGCATGTTGTTTATACAAAGTAATGCTCGCGTTTGTAGACTGTGAATTCTGAAATAAATAACATGGATAGTATAATCATAGTAGTAGGCTTATGGGCCATAATCCACCAAGTAGAAGCAGTACGGCTTGGTGGATAAGCTAGTAGCCAGCCAGCTAGTGTCAAAGTTTGCAAGACGCCCGAACGCCTCCGACAATGACTAACGATTCACGTCCTAAGACAAACAACCGGTGCCAAGGGCCATCCAAAGCACGGAAGTGCTCAAATGAATAATGCCACTAGCGGTCATCCGTCCAAATCGCAGCCGCAGCAAGTTTGATTGGGCTTGTTGATTAATTTTGAACAATATAAAGCAAACCCCACTGCGTGCGGTAATAATAATGAGACCAAAATATAAGTAGCGAAATGTGGTAAGGTATTTATTTCCATCTCTTTCGTGTGGAGACGCGTTTATTATTGTGGGAATATTAAGCCATCAAGCATACGTTGTCATAAGTCATAAAGATGTTAGGCTATCACAGAGGCATTCAGGTGGTTTTGAAACTGCAAAACTGAAGCTGGCTAGCCTCGGACCAAAAGGAAGGAAAAATTACAAGTGTTCAAACAATTTAGTTAAATCAAGCCGCACTGGGCCGGCGGTGTAGTGGATTCAACATGTGGATTCAACAACTCCTCTCTCTGTGAGGAAGGCTCGAGTCGAGCTGATTATGATAAGTATCATATAACAAATCACTTACTTCTTGTACAACAATTGTGATCCCTCATACTCTTTCAATATCAACAGTACATTCTGTGCTGGGACCTGAGTCCTGGCCCACACTTTACCAAACAGATCCAACGATATCAATGCCTCCATCACCTGAGTAGGCAACCGGTCTTCCGCGAGAACTGATTGTTCACTATCAATGGCACTGGATTCATCATCCATCTCATCGCTTTCTGAGGAATCATTTGCTAGGTTGTCATCATTGTCACCATCTAGAAACCGAATAGTTAACGATTTTATAAAAGGAATACTTAATTTATTCAATAAAAATTTCGAACAAATAATAACTTCAGGGCAATTACGTATCTCGTTGCCAACAAAAATTTTGATTAAAATCTGAAAAAATAGCGGCTAATGACATTTTTGTCAGCTCCAGTCAATACTAATATTGCTGCTTACTGCAGCTTGTCAAAATTTACTTATAGCCCCATTTTTTCAAGATTATAATCAACACGACACTTAGATACGTAATCGCACTGCTCATACCTGAAAGTGATTGGTACCGTTAGGTAATCATATACCAGAAAAAAGTAGAACTGTATGGAACAAGTTTTGATAATCTCGAAACGTGTCGTCATGGAGCGGTTTTGACTAAATGTTTCCCCTTTAAATACATTATTTAGGATAAGAGACACAAAAATATCTAATTAAAAAAATAAAAATAGCTTATTTAGTTAAAGCATATTATTATACAATATATCAAAGTACATGGATTAACTGATATTCCCACACTAGGCTCCAGGCTCGTACTATGAGAGTCAGGACAAGTATTGCGATGGGATTACTAATTACATTTTGTTCGGCAAGAAAGATAGAAAATTAAATTAAAGATTGACAGAATACAGGTCTGAAACATGATCATATTATTTTAGTGTGAAATTGAACTCATTGTTACACTCACTACAGTTAAGGATTGTGGATTAAAATGGAATCAACAGATCCAATAATAGAATAAACTAGGAATAAATCTCTCGATTTTGTCTTCTTTATTACGAGTAGCTACTTACCCCCATCGTCACTTATGTTAAAAAACGCATTACTTCGTTATTTCTACAGCAGTTTTTTTCATGCTTGTCATTATAAAATCACCATAATATTTTATTATTACTTTATACTATAATTTTTTATAGTCAAAGTTATTTGTGACTTTTGTTGCAATGAAGAGATAGTAATATATTTTAATATCCACTTCCTTGACTCTTTCAACCTTAATACTGAAAGTCATGACCCTCTCTATGGATCACTTTCATTTTTAATATGTTGTGTCGCACAATCAGACCAGCCTATGGACTATAAATATACTATAGGTGCTAACTACGTATTTTAGAACTCACCTTCACAAGAACAAATGTTTGCAATAATCTCTATAGCACTCTGCTGTGCATCAAGCATCTGCGATACAGACTTCAACTGTTTCTCCAATATTTGAGCCTCTTTTACTTTCACCTCTGGTCCTTTCCCTGCAGGATTTACTAAAGGAATGTTGCTCGACAACTGGCTGCAGGCTAGTCGATGGTCTATTGCTAATGTGGTTGCTAATATTGAAATTATTTGATTTATAACATTTACAGGTAATGTAGCAATGTTGCCGCCACATGAATTAATTATTACCCCTGCCGCTAATGTCTTCACAAGTAACACTGATGGGTCACTTCCTTCTAGAGACAAAAGGGTTTGCAATTGATTTTCCGAATTAGATTTTATTCTTTCCATTGCTACAGGATTGTCTTCCACAACAACAAAGAGGCATTGTAGTGTGGCAGTTACAATTTCGTGGTCCGTCAATGTATTGTCATACACAAGAAACCTTGGGAGTATATCCAGTATTCTTGTTTGTCCCAGGTATTTTACAGCCAATTCTGAAAAGTTGAATTGTTTTTTACACCATAATATAACTCTATTAATACATTTGTAAAGATAATATTTGTTTATGCATATATATATGAGTCATAAGAGTCTTTTACAACTCTGCTCTGAAACTTAAGAACAGGTTTTAATTAAAGTTTCTGCGTTCGAAATGATCATGGAAACAAATTACAATGCCATCAAGTTATTGTGGTTTGTGTTTATTTAATTTATCATTACTAGATTCATCACACAATCATGTTTGCCTATGTCAGATACGTTTTGGTTTCTTCTTGTTGTGTTGTCTGCTGTTACAGGTGTTGATACAAAAAATCTATAAGAAGTCCACATGTTTTTCTAACAAATATCGCCATTTTCAACCCACTTGGAAGTATTAGCCATGATATTGTTTATTTCTGATATTATGATGACTTCATCCGCAGACTATTTCTTTTTCCGATACCCATTATGGCTTTTAGCTGTCAGACTATACCAAAGCTCACCAAATGCTGCGCAAACTTATATAATTTTTTAACTTTTATGTGAGATGGTAGTATGTATATTATTTTATATTTGTTGTATGTTTAAATGGCTTTATTTGGTATGGTACTTATAGTTTATATAAATCTATAATAAAGGTACTACGTATATTAATAATATAGGTAAGTATTTATTAATAATTTCATGTCTTGTAAAACTAGAATAATGATGATTTAAACTAAAAAAAAATGTTTTAGTTTTAGCGATATTATCTTTAGACATAAGCAATATTTAACATGTATGCAAACCCTGACAACACATCTAAAAGACATATAATAGAAAAATGTTTGGGACTTGGTCAAAGAAGATTCAATTCTACTGTGTTATTATTTATTCTTATGATAGGAGCGAGAGGTTCAATCATCTAGCTAGAGCAAAATAAAAATACTTTTAACCGACTTAAAAAAAGGGGGTTTCTCAATTCGACTATATATATATATATATATGTGTGTTTGCGGAAATTTTTTTTAAACCAACCAAACCGATTTTGATGTTTTTTTTTTGTTTCATAGAGTATACTTCCGTGGTGGTCCCATATAAATTTCATCAAATTCGGTCAAGCAGTTTTTGAGTAACACTCCAAAAACTAAACAGTGTTGATTTATCCAGTAAGTAGCAAGTGGCCCGAGCACTAAAACCAGTTTAAGTGTAACATAATCGCATTGTTAACATATTTAGTACAAACTGTCATTTATCTAGTACAATAGTGGCACAGATAGCTCATAGTTTGTACTGTATGTTCGTGCTCAGCCCAATGTTAACTAAATCGGTGAAAAAAAATGTTCATCAAAAAATAGAACAGACTGTGACAGAAAAAGTGTGAAATAACTTGTCAAAGTACCATAAGGTACCATGCATGCAATATTGTGATAATAGGTACTTTCGAATTATCATGAAACTGACTCCAACAAGTTATTTCACACTTTGTTGTGTAGAAGTCGGTTCAATTCTTTATATAAACATTTTTGATCTTGTGCTATGGTGCTTATCTTATTATCAAATAATGTAATGAATCTTGCACTGTCTCTACTCATACAAATAAATATATTCAATGATTATTTACCTGAACTTTCACATAGATTCAATAACAGATTAATGCATTGGACCATTGTGTCAATATCTTCTTGATTTGATTTAGAATTAGGATCTGGGTTCCATGATTCAGCATGCTGTAATATAATATTAGATAATTAGGTAGCACAATTTTGTCACCAAATTACTTTGATGGCAGCCACCACTTTCTAAAGATAAATCTTAAAGATGTGGGTGACTCTAATTACTCAAACAACAAAAGATTTATGAATTAACCTTAAATTATTTCTCCGAATATGCAAGACATATTTTAAGGAGTAATGCCTGATTTCACCAACCATACTTAAACCCCTTATTTAACTTTAGATATCATTATGAACCCACTTATCACTCCCTAAACTCAATTAATTTTCAGCATAATAATGTGTATCTAGGTAGGCAGCCATTTAGCTGATGATGGTTCTAGTGATTAACATATTACTTTTACTGATTGTTCGTGAATAAGCGGGAAAAGTAATCTGCCTATGCTGTCTCAGACCGCCACCATTGTCGTGGCCCTTTCTAGATTTGTAAACTACTTCCGCTTCATGGGTACATCAAGTTTAAGAAACACCTATGTTTTATTGGTATATTCACCAATTGTCATTTGTTATTAATTTTATATCGGGATAATCATTAATGACATGTTAAAAACTAAAATATTGTATATATGTATACCTATATCTATCATAAAATCGGTGTTTATACAACCTTCTCCATACCTAATGTTGTTTTATTTTGGCATTTGTTTAGTTTCGTTTTATTTATCAATTAGTTACTAATTATTATTTATTAAACATGTAATAAATATTACATACTAATTTATGGTTTATTAATTCAATCATTACGATTTAACTAATAAACATAATTTTATGACATTATTATTAAATAGTTTAATTATCCGTTAATTCTAGGGGTAGACTTAACTTAACATTATTATTTGTAATTAGAACTGTTATAAGATTTTTTTCTAAAAAAATACATTAATATTTAATCATTCAAATATAACTTAATAATTCAATACAATTTAATTACTAAATATAATTAGTATTCAGTAATTAAATTATCAGGGTAATTCAAATTTATGTTCAATTTGTAACAAAACCAACACACAATTAATATCATAATAAAATGCCATTATTGCCATATATAAAAAATACAACAGGTGTTTAGCTAATTAGTCAAGGCTGAGGGAAAATTTTAGGATGCAATACCTCAGTTGATACGAAAACTTAAATATTTTGAAAATAATAGCATAGTAGACCTTCTATTTTTCAAGATGTTTTACTACTCATGTGCCATTGTTTTTTGTTTCACTACGGAGCCGATGTATATGTGCCCACTATACACTGTACACATATGTACATATTGGTGAAAACCAAAACTATGCTAAGTGATATCTAACCTGGCTTACATGTGCACTGAAATTTAGGGACTGTTGGTAAAAACGGCCATCAGTGCATAAAATGGAGATGAAGTGCTCATTGTCACACTAATCTATCCAACTAGATCAAGGAAACTTCACTAGTGTCATTTTCAACAACGCTTCAGAGTTATAGACATGTAATAGCCATTGGTCCATGCTGTTGTATTAACACAATAGTCAGTAAGCCAGTCTGAGGTCATTGATTGACTTACAATTATGTTACACTTCTAGAATTAATACATTGTCTAGTTTTCATATTTCTATAATTAATATATCCAAATACCAAAAATCAAGCATGATTAGAGTATAAGATTTGTAAGGTTTGCCTTTCATTTTGATAGTTGCCTGCCAATGCAAACCTTCCTTGGAAATTATCATGGCTGATATAATACACCAGTCAGCAGCTAGACGCACAAGGCATTATGTGACAAATTATTAATGTTCAACCAAGTTCAAAGTTCATAGAAGTAAGTAAACTGATGAAATATTCTTCACTTGTACATACCTCGTGGAAATAACATGTCAATGGTGTCATAACATCTTGGTCCATCATAGCATCACAAACATCTAACTTTACTGTAGAGAGGTTCCTGAGCATGCCTGCAGCAGCATTTCTCACTGAACTCGCTGCATCCAAGAGCAAAGGTGAAGCTACCTTCACCAGTCCTCGCCCAATGACCTGATCCACATACTCAGGACTTTCTATTAGTAGTGCCATAGTCTGCAGTCCACAATATTTCTCCTCAACATCTGCAGCCTGGATAACGAGTAAAATTAATCATAAGCGCTGTTGTTCGCCATACTTATACTTATTGATAATAAACATATTATTAGTCAATAGATCGAAACTGTACATGCACTTGTAAAACTAACCATACACTGCTATTTGGTTAGGAAAAAGAAGCCATTCGTAACATATCGAATAACAGGAGAAAATAAAGAAATATAAATTAATAACCTGCAATTGGTCCAATATGGTCTGAATAGCATTTTCTTTACTATCGACAGGAATTTCTTCTTCCTGTTCGTTATTTTCCAGTGGTACGTTTTTCTTCCCTCGGCTGCTAGGTTTACTTTTTCGCACTTTACCCATAATTATTCAATAGAAATTAAGCCAACATTCATACGATACGACATAACCTCGAAAACAAAAAGCATCAGTGCTGCCAACTTTTAAACGAGCTCTCCACCAGATTCAACTTCTAAAACCAGTAAACCACTAACAATTAACAACCCTCACAAAACCGCTAAATTTTCCACTAAACGAATTTTTAGCTATTAAGAAAGAAAATAATACGTATTTTAGGTATAAGTTTACTAGAGTTATAACGTTATAACATATCAACAATCAACAAGTGATCATACAAGTTTTATTAATATATGAACAAGCAGAAGTGTAAGGAGAGTTAAAGAGTTTCTACGGACAGTTATACACCTCGGTCGCTATACCTGTTAGCAGCTCGGTCACATACGCAAGAGCCAAGCTGACCCGACATTATACCGAAGATATCCCGGACATCAGCCTGTACGAGATTAGAATGGCCTTGAAACAGCTTAAGAACAACAAGACGCCAGGTGACGACGGTATCACATCGGAGCTTCTGAAAGCGGGTGGAACACCGGTACTTAAAGTCCTTCAAAAGCTCTTTAATACCGTCTTACTCGAAGATTCAACGCCAGAAGTATGGAACAAAAACGCCTACATGTCAGTCCGAGAACAGGAGCAGAGTTCGAAGGCAATTCCATTGCAAAGAGGCGTAAGACAGGCATACGTTCTATCTCCGAAACTGTTCACCGCTACATTGGAAGACGCCTTCAAGCTTCTGGAGTGGCAAGGACTGGGCACCAATATTAACGGCAAATACATCACTCACCTTCGATTTGCCGACGATATTGTAGTCATGGTAGAATCCATGGAAGACATCAGTACCATGCTCGAAGGCCGCCATCGAGTTTCCCAACGGGTTCTTAAGATGAATATGGACAAGACGAAAATTATGTCTAATGCCCATGTTGTACCTACCCCTATATCAGTTGGGAATTCAGATCTCGAAGTTCAGTTGACGAGTACATCTACCTGGGACAGACAGTCAAACTAGGCAGGTCCAACTTCGAGAAAGAGGTCAATCGTTGAATCCAACTCGGCTGGGCAGCGTTACGGAAACTTCGTGAAGTCTTCTTGTCGAAAATCCTTCAGTGCCTCAAGACAAGAGTCTTCGACCAATGTGTGTTACCAGTAATGACTTATGGCACTGAAACGTGGTCTCTTACTATGGGCCTCATAGATAAGCTCAAAGTCGCACAACGAGCTCTAGAGAGGGCCATGCTCGGGGTTTCTCTACGAATTCGAATCAGAAATGAGGAGATTCGTAGAAAAAGGAAAGTCACTGACATAGCCCAGAAGATTAGCCAGTTAAAGTGGCAGTAGGCAGGGCACATAGCACGCAGAACAGTTGGCCGATGGGGCCAAAAGGTTCTGGAGTGGAGACCACGTACCGGCAAGTGCAGCGTAGGTCGTCGGACAGACGACCTGATGAAGGTCGCAGGACGACGTTGGATGCAGGCCGCTTCCAACCGGTCTGTAAAACTGAATTTTACTACACCACTAGAAAAATCCACCAGCCACTAAAAGCATTTGCCACTAAAAGAGGGTCACCACCAGTTTTAGAGGAAAATCCACTAAGTTGGCAACACTGAAAAAGACAGACCCATAGATAATAAACCAGAATGACAGGCAGGACCATAGACATATTTAAAAAAGATAATTTAATTATAGACAGAACAGGACAGGATCAACGATCACCATAGAGTGCATAGAGAAATGTTAGGATAGAGTGACATACACAGTGTGACAAACTTCATGATTCTGTTTCCACGACAACAAAACATGACACTGGCAGAGTAACGTCTTTCCACGTTAAAAAGCCACATAAGAAGAAGAAAAAGAAGAGAACCATAGGAAAACTGTCAAACCCTACCAAACTATTACGCACAAAATGGTATTTTAATTCCAAAAAAATCACATAATATTAATAGTTAAATTTGTTGACACTTCCGCTGGAAAAACTGTTCTCTGACTCTTAATTTTGCCCTCACTGTCGTTTTAGCGCGGGGTGTTTAATTAACATTTTCTAATGATGCCTCGTGTAGAGGTAAAACATGTGCTGAAGAGTTGTGGATCGAGTGAGTTACATAGTGTGCCTATATTGTATATTTCCTGCATGCAATTTATGCAGGAGGAAGGGCTACATACTATATCTCTACCATAATCAATTTTCCAGCGTCACTAATATACTATTAAATATCATTATCATCAAATGGATATCCACTACTGCGTTCGAATAGACCCTTCGTGAGAATTTTTAGCGAAAATAACGCTAAAAACGCTCACAAGGGGCTTTCGAATTGGGAATCTGTGGGTAAAAATATCGTTCATGTCTCTTTTTGTTCAGCGTTCGGAAAGCTAAATAATGAGGAATTTTTGCCACCAAAAAGTGTAATTTTTGACCCACCATGCTCCGGACGGAGCATGGTTTTTGTGATCGTTTTTTGACAGCTATGTATTTGACAGCATAATTATGTGATTTTAGGTCTTATGCTCAGTTGAGCGTTCGAATAGGGTGTGGGCAAAAGTGGCAAATGTTGCAAAAATTACGTTTTTGAGCTTTACGAACGCTATAACAAAAGAGCCATCAATGACAACACCACCAATGCCCTTATGAGCTAAACGAACATACCTCACAAGAACCGTCAAGATCAATCAATTATCTTAAAGAAATGCAAGTTTTTATAAACTTTATGAGAGTGAGTTTATCTCAGGGTTGGTTAATGAAATAACTTAGTTCATCTAAACCACTGTATTGTCACTGTTGGTATGATTACATTTATTAAGGTTCTATAGCCGGATTAAAGGTATGCGGACAATAAACTATGACTAGCGTTAATATTATAATGGTGCGAGATTACTTGACGCACGAGCGAGAGGCGCGCGCGAATACATCGAGATTTGGCGGCGGACTAGCGAGGCGGGCGGGAATGCTGACGACGGCCGTTACCGCCAAGTGCAGGCGGCGCGGCAGTCGCCTGCTATTGGTTGCCGAGATAATCACGCCACATCAAGTGATTTACACTACGTCTCTCTCTATTCAACGTACCGCGAAGGCAAGGGCCCGCGGGACGCTCGGATTGGCAATGTATTGCAGGTTTAGAGCTTGCTATAACTTGTAATACAATTGAGTTAAAAATGTATGAAAATAAAATTATACATTCGTATTAAAATCACAGGATTTTTCTGCATCAGACTCTTTGTACATTCGCTTTTGTCAATCTATATAATATAAAGTATTAACTTTCGTTAGTTGATTGAAATGAAACCCATATTCACTAATATCTTGTTCATAATGTTAAATTGAGTCGACATGTTTAATGGTAAATGTATTCAGCGTTTTTGTGAATCCATTAAATTTAATTTTACTAATTACAAACTGAGCAATGGAAAACCATTCACTCGCACAAAATTGCAAACGCGTATTTCAACGACTTATTTTATCATATAAAATAATATGCCCATTATGTCAAAGTCAGAAACAAATTCAATAAGATATGTATAGATGGGGAAATCCCTGAAACAGAGCTGAGAAATAAAGGGACATATTAAATTAATTATAATTTAAATTTATACTGCAATCTAGTAGGATAAATTCTGCACAATCTGCCAGTGTATTTTGGTCTGCCAGGGCCCCGTTTCATAAAGCTACAAGAAACAAATTGTAATTTACTATTTACAAGCCGAAAATTCTAACAATTTACAATGACAAGTGTTTCACAGACTTCATGAACACTACCGACACTTGTCTTGTAAAAGTGGCTTTATACTCATGTTACAAGTAAAACTCTCGATTCATTATTATAGCTGCTCTACAGCCCTAAATCATTCGTTCAATCACTCATTATTTTCACTCATACGTCGTAGAATCTTCTACAAATGCGTTCGAATAGACCCCTTACGAGCGTTTTTACCGAAACTAACGCTCACAAGGGGCGTTTGAATTGGGAATCTGTGGGGGAAAATGTCGTTCATGTCTCTTTTTGTTCAGCGGTCGGAAAGCTAAAAAAGAGGTATTTTTACCCACGTCCGGAGCATGGTTGTTTGTGATCGTTTTTGACTGCTATGTATTTGACTGCATATCAATGCGATTTTAGGTCTTATGCTCAGTTGAGCGTTCAAATAGGGTGTGGACAAAAGTGGCAAAAATAACGTTTTTGAGCTTTACGAACGCTTTAACAAAAGAGCCATCAATGACAAAGCCACCAATGCCCTAAGCGCTAAGCGAACGCACTGTTATACCCCAACCTTGTTAGCCTTAGTGCTTGCCTGGCGGCCCATCTGGCCTATTCAGCAGTTCTATGAGCTAAGAGTATGTCTAATGATGGTTTTCAAGTCAGTCTGTTCCCATCTTTTGACTTAAGCGGTTGCCTAAGGAGCTCCTATTAATCTCGTGTACTATCCTATGTACTATATACTATTCTATAACCAAAATAAAGTCGCGAGTGAAAATAGTTTTTTTTTAAAAACCGAAATATAAATATCCGTATAACATTTTGGTGGCAGCGGTGGGATCAGAAACCTCCAGTGCCCGGGCGCCGCTCTGCAGACTCGCTCTGGATCCCAATCCTGAAACAAATAAATTAATTAGTGCTATTATATAAACTTTGTGTTGGTGTACAAAATAACTATAAGTGTATACTCACCGTGAAATCCTTGACACGTCGTCACGGAAGTCCTGCTATATCCTGTCGGATACTGGAAAGGATCTGTCTATCCTGCAAAGAGAAAATAACTGCAACTACTTACCTTCGGCTGCGTGAAAAGTGTCCCGACCTGAAGAAAAGAAATTGAAGACACTTACCGTACTGCTAACCTGCTTCATAATTATCGTTCACCGTGGTATCCTGCACCTGAAATAAAATCAAGCATCCAATTCATCAACAATAATAACTCAAGATCCGATTGAAGGTCGTAAGCTGCGACTCACCTTATCTCGTAATGTGTCCGGCCGCCGTCGTGCTCTTATCGGTCGCCCACGCACTGCTCATACTGTAAGTCTTTGGTCATTGTTTTGACTTAGTCGATATATTAGGGTTCCGTTAGTTAATTTAATATTACTATTTTAATTTTGTTATTTTAACTTGATGTCTGTTACTTGTGACTTGTTCTATTAATTTTATACCGGATATATAATTATGCCAAAAGTGCCGAAAGTTGAAGAAACCAAATTATCAGTTGAGGTTCCCGGAACTGAACAGGTTACAAGTGATACGGTAGTAAAATCACCTCGAATTACTAGGAAAGCCGCCGCATCTCTCGCAATGGCTGAACTAGAACTAAATATCTTGTTCAAATTTATAAAATCTTATGATGGTAGCAGGGAAACTCTCAACTCATTTCTTGTGAATTGCGACAATGCTTTTGAACTTGCATCGGAAATTCAGAAGCCTATATTATTTAAATTCATCCTTAGCCAATTGAATGGCAAAGCAGAGGTAGCATGTTCCATTAAAGACTTTACAACCTGGGAACAATTAAAAGACTTCCTTAAAACACAATTCAGTGAGCGAAAACATTATTCGCATCTTCTTGCCGATCTTCAGGAAAGCAAACAAGGGCCTCAAGATAATGTAAGCCAATATTCAGTCCGTATGGAGACCTACCTCTCACAAATATTAACTGAAATATCCTTAACACTAAAGCCAAAGAATTGCCTGGTCGTACTGCAGCCATGGAGGACCTTGCCCTTCATCATTTTGTCATGGGACTTCATCCCCGAATTTCTAATATTGTGAGGTGTAGATCCCCGAAGACATTAAACGAAGCAATTAATTACGCTATTTCAGAAGAACGCATACAGCAGACGCTGTACAGGCGTCCACAAATGGACCAAAAACCCGGCAATAATAATAACAATAATAGATTTAAAGCCGGCCCTTCCAAACAAAATTTCAATGCCTCTTTCACTTCACAAAAACCATCTAACCCCGTACCACAAGGGGTTCCTAACGCATTTTGCCGTTATTGCAAAACACCAGGACATGATATCTCTGTGTGCAAAAAACGCGAATTTAATAACAATCGTTTCAGAGTCCAACAAAACCAAGCAAACAACCAACAGTTTTATAGGCCGCCTCCACGTGTAAACTTTACGTGTGAACAGCCCGATGAGGAGGTCGGTCATGATGAAGTTGATACCTCTTCACCTGATCCTTTAAACGAATAGAAGTCTCGTCACGGTGTCGCCCGAGACAAAATACCAAATCCGACACTACACCCAAGTTGTCTAATCCCAGGGACCACACGGGTAACCAGCCCCAAATAAGCGCCCAATCTCTTAACTCTAGGGACCACACGGGTAACCAGCCCCAAATAAAGAAAGAAAGAAAGAAAGAAAGAAAATAGATTTATTCAGGACATCACACAACATAACATACAAAAATACTGACAAAATAGGACAACCATCATAATAATAATGTTGCGTAATGCCATGAAAGAGCCCCGACTCAGCATACGCTAGGGTAAACCCAAGCACTGATTTTCAGTCGGCGCTCCTCACTGACACCACGAACGTAACTCGTGACACAACAGAAACAAATAAACAATAGAAAATAGACAAAGATACATAGTACAAATAAGCGCCCAATCTCTTAACTCTAGGGACCACTCGGGTAACCAGCCCCAAATAAGCGCCCAATATTCTAAGTCCAGGGACCACACGGGTAATCAGCCCCAAATAAGTGCCCAATATTCAAAATCGAACAAACCACTAAACGACACTAACGTCTCTCAAGAAACTAGTAAAAAAGTCTTTGAAATAAACATAGACACAACGAAAAGGTTGTTACATGTGTACAGGCATGTCTTACTAGACTCTCAAATCTCAGACATCCCATTATCGTTACTGGTCGATTCAGGCTCTGCCATATGTTTGATAAAGGAATCCAGCATACAGAATAATCAGAAATTAACGAAAGAATATATTAAATTAAAAGGCATAGACCCAGGTGATGAGCCAACTCAGACCACAGGTCATTTCCAACTGAAATTAAAACTTCATGAAAAAAAATCCATACCATTCAAATTTCACGTCGTTAGGGACATAAATCTGCCCTACGACGGCATTATAGGGACAGACTTTTTAACCACATATGGCTGTAAAATAGATTATACTCATGACATCTTAAGGATAGGTAAACTCGATATCCAGTTACATTTTTCCGAACCTTTTTACGTCATACCACCTCGTACTGAGGCCGTCATTGAATGCTCAATTCAAAAAACCGATCTGAAAGAAGGAATTATTACAGACCAACACCTTTCCGATAACTTATTAATATCCAACTGTATTGTTAAGATCAAAGATAATGACCGTATCAACTTAACTGTTGCCAATATTTCGGAATCTTTTGTAAATATAAAAACAAATTTTAACCTTCACATCGAACCTCTGCATGCTAGTGCATACCCAGTTAACCTGAATATCCGAGAAACATGTAAACGAACCGATGAAGTTACAAATTCATTAAGAACTGAGCACTTGAATCACGAGGAAAGAAATGCTCTTATAGAACTCTGCTCACAGTTTTCAGATATTTTTCATCTACCTGGTGACCAGTTAACCTATACTTCTGCCCTTGACCATCAAATTAAAACAAGTAGCGACATTCCTGTTCACACGAAATCATATCGATTCCCAGAATGCCACAAAAAGGAGGTGGAAACCCAAATTGGCCAAATGCTTGAACAGAATATAATACAGCCCTCATCTTCCCCTTGAAGTTCGCCGATTTGGGTGGTACCTAAAAAAGCAGACTCACAAGGGCAACGTAAATGGCGAATAGCGAATTGATTACCGGAAACTGAATGACATTACTATCGGCGAAACATACCCAATTCCGCAAATATCGGAAATTCTCGACCAACTAGGAAACAGCAGATATTTTACTACACTAGACCTCACTTCCGGTTTCCATCAGATCTTGATTTCTCCCGCAGATGCTCCTAAGACAGCCTTTTCCGTACCTCAGGGACATTATCAGTTCAATAGAATGCCATTTGGGCTAAAAAATGCCCCATCTACCTTCCAGAGACTTATGAATAATTGTCTTTCTGGCCTCCAAGGCACAAGATGCTTCGTGTATCTTGATGATATCGTAATTTATTCGCGTGATCTGATCTCACATATTAACAATTTAAACGCCGTGTTCGGCAGAATCCGTAATTTCAACTTGAAACTTCAACCGGAAAAATGTGAATTTTTACGAAAGGAAGTAGCCTATTTAGGGCATATTATTGGTGAAAATGGTGTTAAACCAAACCCCGAAAAAACCAAAGCTGTGTCCGAGTTTCCGATACCTCAATCTCCAAAAGATATTAAATCTTTCTTGGATCTGGTATCATACTATAGAAGATTCATACCCGATTTCGCAAAGCTAGCCAAACCTCTGACGTCTCTTTTAAAGAAAGACATCCCATTTATATGGCAAAATGAGCAACAGCTTGCTTTTGAATCCCTGAAAAGCAAACTCGTCTCTGCCCCTATTCTGGCGTACCCAGACTTTACACAACCCTTTCTTTTAACATGCGACGCTTCAAACTATACAATATCAGCGATATTGTCACAAGGTCACATAGGACAAGATCGCCCTATCGCATATGCGTCTCGCACCCTTAATAAAGCCGAGTGTAACTATAGTGTTACGGAAAAGGAGTGCCTTGCCGTAATTTTCGGCGCTAAAACGTTCAGACCTTATCTGTATGGTCATCGTTTCACAATCCTAACGGACCACAAGCCGTTAGAATGGCTATTCAAATGTAAAGATCCAGGGTCACGGCTTATCCGATGGCGTCTGAAGCTGGAGGAATTCGAATATGACATTAAATACAAGAAAGGAAAAATCAACACAAACGCTGATGCTCTTTCCCGATACCCTGTCAATCCAATCCAACCTGAAGATGTCCCGATACTTAACCCCAATGTAGAAAGGGACACCCCTCGAAGACTAGACGAAGACCTAATGGACTTATTGATATCACCACCATCATTTAACCCTGACGAACTGAACATACCTTCTCCAGATCCTCCCGGTCCTAGCGAAGATATCCTTCCATTACCTGAACCTGAATTACTGTTTTCAAATGTCCTTGATCCTAATGAAGACATCCTACCCGCACCTGTAACGAACTTACCTTCAAACATTCCTGACAGCCTTAGAGAAGAAGTAGAAAACGAAAATACTGACCTTGATAAACGTATTCCCGAAACACGACCAACCATCGACACCCAGGCTGAAGTCTCTCCACCATCCACGAGTGCCTTCCCAAACTTACCTGACGATGACTATCCCACGTTCCTAAAAGCAATGTCAGATAAAAATAAATCCTATAATACAAATATTCAAGAACATAATGGAGATATAATTAAATCCAAATGTAAAGTTGTTATATTACCTACTTCCATCGACCTTGATGAATCCAATCCTTTTGTTCAAAATATTCTTGACAACATACCCGATGATTCTGAAATTATAAACAAGGAAAGACCTCTCCATTCTTTTACATCGTTTACACATGAAAGCAAAACGTATTATTTCCTTTTTTTTCAAAGTATACCATTATGATAACTCTACATATGTAGACATCTATAAAAGTCTTAAATCACTCAGAGATGAACTGGTTGTCAATCTTGACAGAAACGTCACTTCAGAAATCGCGATAACTGAATTTAAAAACCCTTTCGATACACACCAATTCATTAAGATCTATAATATGATTCTTTACCTTTTCCACAACACGGGTATAAATATACATATATATAAAGATAAAATCATATACCCGTCTCTTTCTGAAATCCCAAAAATATTCAGGGAAAACCACGATATTCCAATTGCCGGACATCTCGGCAGCAGCCGCATGCTTAAGCGAATCCAAGAATCCTTTTATTGGAAAAACATGCGAAGTGATATCGAGGCCTTCGTAAAGAAATGTCCACAGTGCCAAACTAATAAAGCTCTCAGACAAATAAACCGTGCTCCTATGCAGATCACTAGCACATCAACCGAACCTTGTTAAAGAATATCTCTTGACATTGTTGGGCCTCTGCCTGAAGCGGGACCTGCAAAATTAAAATATATACTGACGATACAAGATGATCTTACTAAATTCTCTTCCGCATACCCGATCCGCAGCACTACAGCAGAGGAAACAAGTGAATGCTTGCTCCATTACATCTCTATCTTTGGCATCTCGAAAACGATTCTCACTGACCAGGGAACCAATTTTACGTCCGACCTCTTTAGGAAAACCTGTGAATTTCTAAAAATTAAGAACCTTTGGGCTTCTCCATACCATCCACAAACCCAGGGTGCGCTGGAACGAAGTCACTCTACTCTTAAAGAGTATCTCAGATCCTATACTAATGAAGAACAATCAAACTGGCCCCGCTATGTCTATACGGCAATGCTCACTTACAACACATCCGTTCATTCTACAACCCATTTTACACCCTACGAATTAATGTTCGGAAGCAAACCAGTAATTCCGAATTCCATTTACGAAGAATCACCTGGAGCAACATATCCTGATTATGTCCGTATGCTTCAAAATAGATTGAAATATTCACGAGAAAAAGCCTTGGACTTCATAAGGAAATCTAAAGAATCTTCCAAATCCTATTATGACACCCATACTCGTCCAGCTAAGTACAAAACTGACGACTATGTATACCTAAGAAATCATTTGAGGATGCGCAAAGCACTTTCGCCCGTTTGGAAAGGACCATATAAAGTAGTTAAGATAAATGGTAACAATACACTTACCTTGCTTATTAACCGACGTCATGTCACGCACCATTTTGATCAGGTGAAACTGGCTGAGATGTCGTAACTGTAATTAAGAAACTTAATATTAAAATAAAATACTTACCTTATACTTACCTCGCGATGACGTAGGTATCCAGACGAACCTGTAAAATAAAATAAATGTTAGTCAATAACACATTAAAATAAGTTTAGCATAGGATAAAATAGGAAACTTACTTTAATTTACCGTTAATAATTATTATTATTTGCAGTTCAGCGCGAGGCCAATCTCATCGAGATTTCATCCGGCCGATTACCTCAAGTTCAGGACTCTACTATGATTATTTAGGGAACCTCAAAATCAATAATGTTCAGTTAAAAATTGTAATACCGATAGACATTTCACATTTTGGCCCACACATACAAAATATTGAAACCGCTTTAGAAATTACGAGACGATTGTGTAAACAAACCCATATTGTAGAAATTGACACAGAATGTCACGATTTATTACAACCATTAACAACGCGATTCCAAGACATGAGTAGAGAATTTGCATCCATCTCGCACCTGGTAGAGAATAGAACAAAACGTAGCGCATGGATAGGAGGTGTAGGAACAATCATTAAACAGATTTTTGGTTCACTAGATGAGAATGATGGTCTGAGATACGATGAAGCGATTAGATCACTACAAAATGATAAAAAACAGTTGGTTTCACTAATGAAAGAAAATATCTTAATCACTACCTCAATAATAACAGGCTATAATGACACCTTAGATAAAATAAAAGTTAATGAAGCCAACTTAAATGAAGCTATCGACGAGCTCTCACTGAGTGTTAAAAATATTACTATAATCACCAACGGATTGCAATTACTTGCTAATGTTAACGAAATACTAAACATTCTAGAAGCATCTATACTTACCTTGTCATTTCAATTGGAGGATATAACCACCGCCATTTTGTTCAGTAGTCTAAATATCCTGCACCCTGCAATCATAACACCAATTCAGTTACACCAAGAGCTTGCCGATAACTATATACATTTGCCCAGCGATCTGGAACTGCCTGTAATTTTAGATATTAACTCTGTACACTTTATTTTAAATATTTCTAAGTTAGTATGTTATTATATAAATGATAAGATAATGTTTGTTCTACAAGTGCCGCTGGTTAATACCAGAGAATACGCATTGTTTCATAGCATAGCACTTCCGACACCCTACAACCCTAAAGAACCAAACTCCTTTAGCCTCATCATACCAGATAGTAAGTATATTGCAATGACCAAAGACAAATCATATTATTGTATTATCGACGACCTGAAAATCTGTAAATCTGTGAGCCCAGGAAACTTCATCTGCGACATTGAAAATGTGTACTCCACCGAAGCCAAACCTATCTGTGAAAGTGAAATGTTAGCAAAAGTGATTAGTGAAAAACCATTACAGTGCAGAACCAAAATCATCTTAGGACAACTAGACATTTGGATCTATGTGCAATCGGAACCCAACACAATCTCAATAGACTGTCTTAATTCTAAATTATACGAAATAAATATTTTAGGTACAGGTATACTCAGTATTCCAAAGAACTGTATTGGATACTGCAAAAGTACCACGTTAATACCGAAATACAATATACTTAATATTACCTCACCTATCAATAATTTTCCGGACTTTAACCTAATCGACGACACTTGTTGTAACCTAACTAATGTAAGTAATGTTGTAATTAGTGTGTCTCCTATTCACTTACACAATATAGATTTAGATTATCTAAATTCTGAAAATAAAGTTAAATTGAGGTCACTCATGGATGACTTAGAAGCTATCGAAACGCCACAGAGCCCGCATATCGCAAAATATGGGACCCACTATTCCATTTTTATTATTGTAATATTAATTTTACTGATTCTATTTTTAGGTTACTTAATTTTTAAGAAAATATGTAAATCCGGCAGCAACCGACCCTTTCAGCTCAAATTAAACATAAACAAATCACCACCTCAGCTCGTTTCTGAAACAATAAACATGAAAGACGGACGAGATGAAGAACTCGAGAAAGACTCTGAAATAGAAATGATTAGCCCTATCGCTCCTCTTAGAACTAGAATTTAACAGAGACTTTGTATCATCCCCAAAGTCTCCTCTAAAAGGGGGAGATGTTATACCCCAACCTTGTTAGCCTTAGTGCTTGCCTGGCGGCCCATCTGGCCTATTCAGCAGTTCTATGAGCTAAGAGTATGTCTAATGATGGTTTTCAAGTCAGTCTGTTCCCATCTTTTGACTTAAGCGGTTGCCTAAGGAGCTCCTATTAATCTCGTGTACTATCCTATGTACTATATACTATTCTATAACCAAAACAAAGTCGCGAGTGAAAATAGTTTTTTTTTAAAAACCGAAATCTAAATATCCGTATAACAGCACCTTATGCCTGCAAACTTTTTTCTTTGTTTGTTTTGTTTAAAAGTTGGTTTTGTGATAAACCTAGTAATATTATTTTCTCTGCTATAAACGTACTACGATGGATGGAAAAAAAATTAAGAAATATAAAAAAAAACTTTTTGGAACACACACTCAAAGCCTGGTTTCTGTGTGTTGGATGTTCTAAGAATGGCCCTAGCAGACTGACCATTTGATCATCACCATCACTGACAAGAGACATTTCTTTCATTATTTCGGAATTCATACTAAATTTTCATTGAATTCATATTCCGTCTAAAAACTCTGTGTCGATATGCGTTGACGAAAAGTCCTAGGCAACCGGTTATTCTCATCGTCTGAGGAATCAGAGGAATTCATTAGTTGCCACATGTATGTAGATTTAGATTATCTTAGTTTATATACATAATTATTTTTTATGCACCGAGGATAAAACGATTTTACAAGTTACCGAACTCTGAAGTTAAGTAGACTTGTAAAAAATATGATAGTTATAATATATATTTAGTGCCGACAAATAACAATTCTTTATGAAACACTTGTTCGACTCATGCAATATGTAACAATAAACATAGACAATTTGTCTATATTTGTAACTTTGTAATTAGCCAGATAATTAACAATTGTAGAAAATGTCCTACGTGAAACAGTTGTTCTGAATAATGTTGCCAGTTTAGGCCAATGTTGCTATTTTATTTTACAATAATTGTTACTTGTAGCTTTATGAAACGGGGCCTAGATCTTTTCAATGTCTAAAAACATCAACAACACCTGCCAGTGATTAAAATTAAATGGCAAAACAGCCAAAAATAGCAAGCAGTCACAGTATGGTCACTCTGGGCCCTGGAAGACACAAACCAAATAGGATACTACGTATGAGAGAGGCACAGTTAGAATAATAGACTGCTATTTTGTGTCCTATTTTTGCATCTGTTGTCGTACTTCTGTACATTTGCCATTCCTTAGTCGTAAGTACTAAATATTTACTATTTCGCATTGCATCATGTTAATTTTTATTCAAGTAGTCAAAGTCAAGTCACTGCCTTGTCCTGTCAAGTCACAGATTAGAAGTATATGTATAAAATACAGATGGAAAACAGCCCTTTGAAGACCAAAACGTTAGTGACTGACAACTCGAACAGAGGAAGTGTTGTTATTCTACTATCGACACTGCTATCGATATGAGCCCGTCATTGACTCGATGTAGGGATGTCCATATTGATTATAAATATTTTTTGGTTCTAAACTCTTGCGATTGTTTTGTTATATAAAACAATACAACAAATATCAATAAGATTTATAAATTCGTAATTTTTTTCCAGAACACATAATATTATGTCACTTTAGTACAATTATGTTAATAACTAAGACTACCTGTATTAACTACTTACAATATTTATATATACATGTATCTACATCTACACTAATATTATGAAGGGGAAAGATTTGTATTTTTGTATGTAACGAATAAACTTAATAACTACAGGACCGAATTCAAAAATTATTTTGCCGTTAGAAAGCTGTCTATATTATTACTGAATAATACAGGTAACTGAGGTATATAGTAATTATTTTCAAAAATGTTAGGGATCCGTATGAAAACTTTGATAATGTAACCCAAGGTGTGAAAAAAATAACAAAAAACATCCTTATAACGCGTTTGCTGCGGAAACTATTGACAATAGAGCAAAGTGCAGTTTTATGTAAAACGTCAATATCTACAACAAAGTTCGCAATACCATAATGTCTTAGGTACTATTACAATCGTGTCACAATAACTAAAAAGTAGTTATTGTGACATTTTATATGCAATATGACATTTTATATAAAATATGCAATAGTAACACCGAAAAATCCTTATAACGCGTACAATACGAAAACTCTTGACGATAGAACAAAGTGGTGTAATTACATAGTTTTATAGACATTAGGCTACAAAAAAGTAAGCGATACCTTATGTCACAAACACAAATATTACATTTATGTCACAAATACTTTTCAGTGTTAAAATATGCAATATTAACACTGATACAAACTAGGCCACATTATTCGTACCTTGGTGTTAGAGGTCGAGTAGAGGAACGATTTGACAGTTTGTTTGCAACGGATAAACGCAAAAACTACTTAAAACGGGTTCAAAAAGATTTCACCAGTAGAAAGCTATATTATTTCTGAGTAACGCTATATTTGATTCATCATCATCATTATCATTCATCACAGCGCCGGTCAAACCACAGCGCGCAGCTAGCAGAATATATACCTATAAGTACAGAGAGTTGAAATACATAGAGTAGTTATATAGGAACAACACCGCTCTAAAAACTAACTAGAATTTACTTGTTTACATACCTATGCACATGTATATGCAGTTTGTAATGACAAGGAAAGAATATTCAAATATTATGCGTCATATCTGTTGTTAGAAAGAGATAATTAAGCAATTTGAGTTACGGTGTTATTAGCTACTAGTTGATTGGCCAGAGCGCCCGCTGGTGTGATGTTGCTGTGAAAGATGAGAGTAGGGCAAAACAGACACTCTGAAAAGTCGTATTAAAAATTCTTAGTGGGAGTGGTGTCTGTGAACCTAGCATAACAATTTCCAGAATCTCAAAATTTTTTTGGAGATCTAGTAGCATCCCCAATAGTGTGGTCTGTTCGCCCATACAATTTCTAAGCCATCTTGAGCTGTGGACGTGCGGAGAAAGTCTCTCATTTATCGTGGACTTGGCAGGAAATTTTATAAGAATTACAAAAAGTGCTGGGACAAAGGGTAACAATCGATATTTTTATTTTAAATAGGGGTATAAAAAACATAGTGTCAAATATGGACTATTTAATTTTTTCTCGAGTTTTATTGTTTTATTACTTATAATTAGTTAGCTTAATAATGGGTAGGTAAGTAACAAAAAAACAAGAAATAATGATAAAGTTTTATTTAAAAAAAATTACAAATGAACGTTGCGAAAGCATTGCTTGCAGCAATAAGGTTTTGTGCAAATATTGCATATTTGCGAAACTCTTTTTGCCTTATTAGTGGCATCCTGTGATGTTTCGCCTGACAATCTATGTTGTTCGTAGCACCCTGTACACCTTCTTCTTTGTAGTTTTCCATCTTTCTTATCCATTGGTTGGAGGAAATACTGTGCTGGCGATGGCGGGACATTTTGACGTTGTGACGAACCTGCAGCTGAATTTTGTTGTGGTGTAACAGCCTGGGCCGGTAACTGTGCTATGTTTACACCCATAAGTTTTCTCACGTTATCTGTTTGTGCTTGTAGAAGCGAAAGTTTATTTTGAGGGTTCAGTTTCTTGTACAGGTACAGGACATTTATTACGGCTACCCCAAAAATCACATCAACGGCAATCTTTTTGTACCACGTAAGACTTTTACGAATTTACGAACTCATCAGACAGATCGATACCTTTTTTTCGATTGTTGTATTCTAAAATCATATTTGGCTTCAAGCGTTCAATTCTCCCAGTAGTCATGGTCACTTCATCAGCGTGGCAAGTTGAGATCATAAGAACATCTCGTTTATCCTTCCATTTCATAATTGTTATATTGTTCCGCTGAGCGGCGATATGCTCTCCTCTACGGAGTTTCTTGTTTTTTACTAATAACGGCAACTGTTTACGGTTTTTCCGCAAAGTGCCACAGAGTTCAGTTTTGCGACTTAGCAAGTATTCAGCTAGTGGTATACTTGTATTCCAATTATCTGCTATTATAATTCTTCCTTCGTCCAAAAGCTCTTCACAAAGCTCAACCACAACGCTTCCAGGTTTATCCAAATTGGAAATTTACGGATAATGGCCAGTATACACTTTGTATTGCCATACATATCCGTCATCAGTTGTAGCCTTGTAAATCTTGAGGCCGTACTTGTGCGTTTTGTTTGGATTATACTGGCAGATCAGAAGTCTCCCTTGGAAAGGGACCATCGATTCATCTACGACAATGCAGTCTTTTGGTGTTAATAGTTTTCTGCAGTTCCGCATTATAATGTTTACAATTGGTTTGACTTTATACAAGCGATTATTTGCGTCTCTTTCCGCCGTGTTGTCTACGAAATGCCAGCAACGCTATATTGAAAAAAAACGGTTGTATGACATTTTGATCATATGCATCAGTGGATGGTGAAAAATAGGGTCTCGTTTCCAGTAAGATTCTAATGATGGAAATCTTATTATGCCACTCACCAAGTAAATGCCCAAAAATGTCTCCATATCCTCTTTGGTAACTGGTTTCCAGCGAGTCAATCGACCGCCAGGATTAGCAGCAACAGATTGTTCAGCGTACAGGTTTGTCTGTTGCACCATCAAGTCTAAGACTTCGTCATCAACCAATAAGCGAAATATCGTATAAAGTTTTCTCAAGTAAAATTTTCACGTTGTAATGGCTGGATGTCGTAGTTCCAACCTTGATTCTCGACATGTCGTTTCATCTGATAATCTGTAGTTGGTCTTGGAGCTGAATTTCTTGGTGCTCGAGCAGTTGAGTTTGTTTCAACGCTACTAGTTCGGTCGTCGGAATTGGAATTTGACAGTGCGGTTACATCACTAGCTTCATTTCTTCGTACTTGAACAGTCGTGTTTGTTTCGTCGTTAGAATCGGAATTAGGCAATGCGGGTACATCACTAGTAAGTGTGCTAAAACTTTGTGAGGTTACTTGGTTGTAGGTACTTGGTTGTGGTTGTAGTAAATCTTCATTATCATCATCAAAAAGAGCATTCATATTTACCTGGGTACCCAGCAATCTGGTGCCTTCCGCAGATGGCAAATCGATCTCACTAGGCAAAAAATCAGGATCTGCCACACTGTCATCGTCATCATACAAACTTTCCTCAACATTCGACGAATTTGAATTAGTTTCCACTTCATAGTCACTTTCTTCTAACGACTAGTTTGCCCGCGCAACAAAACTGCAAGGATTTTTGAGGTCCAAAGTGTCGGCGCAACAATTGTTGCAAGTAAGTGTCACGCGCGTTTTTCTTTTGTTTATTTTTTAAAGTCATCCTAATGTTTAACCATAGAGTTTAATTCTTTAGCGTAATATATTTTCTTTCTATGGCAACACTACACACGGACATGTTCTGTCTGTGAACTTTAAAAAAAAAATATAATCAATGTTTATATTTTCATCTGTGTTTGGCGGCGAGGTTATGTTTTGTGCTATAGTTTTTAGTGAATTAATCGGGTTAAACTCATGATTTTGATACAAATTAAACATGAATATGATCGTGAATGTGTAAGGAATACTGTAAATATGTGATTTAAGTTCTGACATCAAAATTTTACGATATAAATTTGTCACGAACCGACAACACTTGGTAAGCTAATTTCTCATTGTTATGATTGGTTATAATTTGCTTTATTTTGAATAGATTATACTTTTACATTGTAAAATATCACAGTAATAATGTTGTCAAGTAATTACACCCACTCAGAATATGATAAATACGCCATATCATGTGAGGATCGATAAAAAATCGAAGTCACGTGACAGTTAAATTAGCTTGTACTAAAAATTCAAAATTTGTAATTTTTTTTAAATATTTCTGATATATAATTATTCTTTGAAACCTAGTTTGGTTTGTAGGATTTCTAATAAGAATTCCAATAAAATAAAAAAACCAACAAGAAAATTTATATTTCATACAAAAAAAAATTTTTGGAAATCACCATGTCTAAGTCTCGAAAATGGGGGATCAACTTGGGGGAAGTTGAAAAAAAAATCATTATTGGCCGAAATTTCAAAGTAGCTCTTATTTTTTATGTAATTATTAATAACCTAAGCATATGTTACTAGTTAAAAATAATATTTCTGTTCTAGACATTCAAAATATTTATAAATATCAAATCAAAATCCTGTCTTGGGAAGCATTATTTATTGATAAAACTTAATTTTTGTGGTCAGATTGCAAGTTTATTTTTATGATATTATTTCTTCTACGAATTCAAATATTTGAATGTAATTAGATAGATATGTGTTTTTACTATTAAATTACCGCAAAAAACCTATAGGTATTAATGTAAAATTTATAAATTACAATTTTTTTCCACATCAATTCTGATTTTTTCGGCTACGTCAAGTTTGTCCTCGTGTAACATAACATTTTACTAATACATTTGACATGAATGTTTATGTATCAGATTTCTTGGTTATTCAACTATCTCTGACAAAAATTTCGTCTCTTAACTCGCTATAGGTATGGCACAAGAGCCATTTATTCCCAACTCGGCGCAATGTTTGACGCGGGCGCAGGTCGTAACACTTGGGAGCAATCACGAGGGCGCCACAGGGCTCCTTAGGCAAGCTAGTCGCTAATAATCTCCTCAACTGATCGTCTGTATACGGTTTTTCACGACTCATTTACAAACAAAAGCCAAATCCAACCTTTAGAGCATAGAGTAAATTATATATATGTAGATAGAGACATCAGCTTAAGAAACGCTCAAAGCATCATCTAACTCAAAGTGAATCAACTAATTTACGTGACGTCATATCACGTGACCTGATATCAATATCATAAAATTATTAATATAATGAAATATTTCTTTATTTTGAACAGCATTAGGTATAACTGTTCAAAATAAAGAAATATTTCAATACCAAGTTTTTACCAGCCTATGGTTAATTAGGGATTGGCAGGCTTATTAAAACTACAAGATTAGTTTAACGTAAATATTTATTTTTCTAAAAAATTAACATATAGACAAGGCAATTTTATTGAACCTAAACATCCCCATCCATAATGAAAGGATTATTATTTCTACTCAAAACTTTGATATTCCCCTTGAATATCAAAGTTGTTCTTACATCAGCTTTGTAAAATCCATGCAAGTTCCGTGCAGTTCTTAAACCTGGCTTAAATAGTTTTGAATGAAAACCATGACACTCATTTAGAATTTTCCTTCATTCTATAACATGGTCTACATCTATTATCATTATAGTATCATCTATATAGTATTAACAAGCAGGGACACCTGCTTGTTAAGACTGAGGGCCATATTTTTTTCTTTTTGTGTGAATCTCCTACCCATTTTGTTTTTTGTTACTTCTCTAAATAGCATCATTATGGAAAGGGCTGCAAGGCTTGTAAATTTTGTTAGTGTATTTTGAAGTTACATTTTTTGAACGGTTTAGAGCTTTTTTTATTCTTGTTGCATAAGTATCCTTTTTCTTCTTACTCTTTTTTAACATCTGCACAAACATTGCTTTGTTGTCGACATGTGTCCCTGAAATAATCAAATTGATTTATAATGTTGTACTTTGACTTGTTAATTTATGTTACACCTAGCCAGAAATCAAGCATGCATTTCTCATGTTTATGTGAGTCGGCTGGCAATACACACACAGGACTCTACTATTTCATGGGATTGATTATCTAAAAGTGGAAATACTAATAATGAGGTATGTTTCAGATTGATTGAAGATGAGCCTACAACCTCACCTGATGGTAACTGATGAGGTGATAAAAGATGGTAAATAGGCTTAACCTAGAATTGGAGCATTACTGATTAGGCCATTTTTACATTATTACTTTTGCATTGATCGCAAAAACAATTCAAGATATTGTGTCTTTGTATTGACAACTACCAAAGACATTAGTTATGGTAGATATCTAATCTAACTCACATTGGTGGGTACCTACATTTACGGAACCTGATGGTATATTTTAATGTAATCACGAAACTTGGAATGCATGTTCTACTATTCAATATAAGATAGACTGTGCCCGTGAGGTCTACTGTTCGCAGAACTACAGGAACTACTACGAGTAGTTTATTAAGTTCAAGTTAATGTACTTACTGGTTTTTCCACATTTTGGTACACAGCAATTTCTTGCGGAACCAGACATTTTTCCAAGTAGGTTTGAGTCGTTGTTAAGCAGATCAGAGTCCAGTGAGCGTAGCAGGGGCGAGCAATTGTAAGTAGAGTGGTCGGAGTCCGTAAACAAATAAAAAGTAGTGTAATCAAAGATATTTATTGAAACACTTTCACTAAAACAAAATAGAAACTGAAAGAAAAGAATTTGAATTTAATGATGGGCATTACAGATTATAGTAAATCTATAATGCTAACTGAATAGCTATTAAGATTTTCAATCGATTATAATATATTTAAAATAATTGACTTGACTTCATAAATAGATGGTTTTTGTCTATGGTTTCTGTGTTGTGACTAAACTGATTGTCACAATTCTGCGAGTGTCTGTACACGCTAGTGTCATAAACCGTGAGGAATATGTAGGTTGTAGTCTAATATTTATAAGGTCAGTAATAAAAAAAAACCATCCGTATTTGAAAATCCCTCCTGGTTTTGTATCCGCCTTATATAATGACTAGCTGTGCGCTGCGGGTTCATCCGCGCGGTGATGGATGATTAATCAAATATAGTGTATGTTACTCAGGCATAAATCATATAATAATATAGCTCTCTACTGGTAAAATATATTTTTGAACCGGATGTAGTTCTCGCGCTTATCCGTTAAAAACAATCACATTTTTCCTCTTTATTACTTATAAATCTAGATAAGGATTAATTAACAGCAAGGTTATGCCTGTAGTAATTTTGTACTAACTAGAAAGGAGTGATACTCGTATATCCGGTATTATTTCAATTCAAACAACCAATACATTATTACTTAGCTTAGCTGAATGCGACACAGTGGATGAGTTGAACAACGGGTTCGTGGAAACTGTCCAAGCGGTTGGGTCCGAATTCTGTGAGACCAAACGCCGCAGGAAAGCTCAAAAACTCTCAAAAGAAACTCTGAAACTAATGGCAGAACGGAGCGAAATGAGACTGCAGTCCGCAGTTGATATGTCGGATTACGGTAAACTCAATAGACGAATTTGGAAGTCCATGCGACACGACTTGCGTGCTTATAATACTGCGCGTATTACGGCAGCAATTGAGCGGAACCAGGGCTCTAAAGTGTTTGCAAAGGATTCGTCTATTGGGCAAAGCCAAATGACAAAACTGAAGACCGAAAATGGCAGTATCGTTTCATCCAAGCCTGAGATTCTGAGAGAGATTGAGAGCTTCTATCGACAGTTATATACCTCGACGCGCGAACCCGTTACTGAAGCAGCTCAGGACACCAGAGCAAAGTTAGTCCGACACTATACCGAAGACATCCCGGACATCAGCCTGTACGAGATTAGAATGGCTCTCAAACAGCTTAAGAACAACAAGGCGCCAGGAGAGGACGGAATTACGACTGAACTTCTGAGAGCGGGTGGTAGACCGATACTTTTAGTCCTCCAGAAGTTATTCAATTCTGTCATCTTCGAAGGCAAAACGCCGGAAACGTGGCACAAGAGCGTGGTGGTGCTGTTCTTCAAAAAAGGTGATAAAACCTTATTGAAGAATTATAGGCCCATATCGCTCTTGAGCCACGTGTACAAGCTGTTTTCGAGAGTCATCACGAACCGTCTCGCACGCAGGTTTGATGAGTTCCAGCCTCCTGAACAAGCCGGTTTCCGAAGAGGCTTTAGCACCGTAGACCATATTCATACACTACGGCAGATTATACAGAAGACCGAAGAGTATAATCAGCCACTGTGTCTAGCGTTTGTGGATTACGAGAAAGCCTTTGATTCTATCGAGAAGTGGGCCATACTGCAGTCCTTGCAGCGATGCCAAATTGACTATAGGTATATCGAAGCGTTGAAGTGTTTATACAGCAAGGCCACTATGTCAGTCCGATTACAGGACCAGAGTACGGAACAAATTCCATTGCAGAGAGGTGTGAGACAGGGAGACGTCATCTCTCCGAAACTGTTCACTAACGCATTGGAGGATGTTTTCAAACTTTTGGACTGGAAAGGATGTGGCATCAACATTAATGGCGAATACATCACTAACCTTCGTTTTGCCGATGATATAGTTATAATGGCGGAGTCGCTCGAGGATATCGGCACCATGCTCAACGACCTCAGTAGAGTTTCCCAACAGGTTGGTCTTAAGATGAACATGGATAAGACGAAAATCATGTCCAATGTCCATGTTCCACCTATACCGGTAATTGTTGGAAACGATACACTCGAAGTTGTAGACGAGTACGTCTATCTGGGACAGACTGTCCAATTAGGTAGGCCCAACTTCGACAAGGAGGTCGCACGAAGAATCCAGCTCGGATGGGCAGCGTTCGGGAAGCTTCGATCCATCTTTTCGTCCCCAATACCTCAGAGCCTGAAAACCAAGATTTTCAACCAGTGTGTGTTGCCAGTGATGACTTATGGCACTGAGACGTGGTCCCTTACTGTGGGCCTCATTAACAAGCTTGAAGTCGCTCAACGAGCAATGGAGAGGGCTATGCTTGGGGTTTCCTTGCGTGATAAGATCCGAAATGAGGAGATCCGTAGGAGAACTAAGGTCACCGACATAGCTCTCAAAATTAGCAAGTTGAAGTGGCAATGGGCAGGCCACATCGCTCGCAGAACTGATAACCGATGGGGAAGAAAGGTTCTCGAGTGGCGACCACGCACCGGAAGGCGTAGTGTGGGCAGGCCCCCCACTAGGTGGACCGACGACCTCATAAAAAATCGCGGGGAATCGCTGGATGCAGGAAGCGAGTAACCGGTCCAAGTGGCGTTCTATGGGGGAGGCCTATGTTCAGCAGTGGACGTCTTCCGGCTGATAATGATGATGATGATGAACCAATACATTATCGTGAACTCAGATTAAAATCATCGCATGTATTATTTTTTTAACATATTTCATAGGAAAACCATAATGAGTATAGTAGATCCAACCGTTTATCCTCTTTTTGACAGATCTAATTTGTCAGTTAAAGTGTTGTGACCAAGTGATTATAGTGGACACGATTTCGATTCATTTTTCTATCGAGTCTGTGCGGAAAGAGAATAGTCCTAGGAATGGCGCCATGACCATGGCTATTGGCCATCTAGAAATACGTCAGCCAATGGGGAATGTTGAAAGGGCGTGGACAGGCCGTCATGGCATGGCCATCTAGAAACGCATCAGCCAATGGGAAATGCTGACGCATTTCTAGATGGCCATGCCCAGATGGCGAGGCCACGCCGTCCGGTTACACCCGTGTAGTTTCCAAGGTAAGCTATCAAATTCTGAGTTATAAGTTTTCACTTCTATCGGCAATTCCTATGACTGCCAATTTTTTTGTCTATGGGTAAGCAGTAGTATTTTATCAAGGTAGTAAAACTCAATGGTCCACCGCCGTTTTGTATTTGTCACTGTCACTCGCAACAAGACGCCCGTGCTAGTAATTATTTGCTGAGTTTTATATTGGAACTATAAAATGCCGAAAGGATCAGTGCTGAAAGGACAGACGAGAGAAATGGTGATCAAGCTTCGTAATTACTTTGAAGCAGAGTATCAAAATGGCGGCCCGCTTTTACCATTGTCGCAAGTGAGAGAGCGCGTTGCGGCCGCGTTAGGTATTAGTGCATCTACGATTACAAAAATTACTACCGAAGCCTACGGAACAAGCGGCATGCAGGAGAATAAGCTTCGTACGCCGAAGAAAAAACGCCAACCACGTCGTGTGACTTCGGTTGACAACTTTGACGCAGACGCTATACGCCGTCATATATATAACTATTACTTACGTAAAGAAGTTCCAACACTTAAAAAACTTGTTGCTTCTTTGCGTGAATGTGATTTGTTCCGAGGTCAAAAATCGTCATTGGTAAAGGTCTTGAATGAAATTGGATTTACTTATAAAAAATCGGACAAACGCAAAATATTGATGGAGCGTCGCGACGTAGCTTTTGCTCGTTGCGAATTTTTGAGCGAAGCCAAAAAAATTACAGATTGGTCAAATGTTGTTTTCACTGACGAAACTTGGCTGAATGCGAACCACACAGTGTCTAAGAGCTGGACTGATGACACCGCTGCTTCCACTACCTCAGTACCGATGGGAAAAGGAGAACGTCTAATCATTTGCCATGCAGGGTCTGTGAAAGGATTCATGCCAGATGCTTTGTTGGCCTTTAAATCCAAAAAAACAGTTGAGTACCACGAAGAAATGAATTCTGAGGTTTACGAAAGTTGGTTTAAGGAAATGGTACAATCATTGGAAGAACCGTCAGTTATTATTATGGATAACGCATCCTATCACTCACGCCAAATTGATAAAATGCCGACCCAGGCCGACAAAAAACAAGTAATCATTGACTGGCTTCAACGACATGGTGAAAATGTTGATAACTCCTTACTAAAAGTACAATTACTAAATATATTACGAACAAAAAAACACTTCCCAAAACGATATGTGATCGACGAAATAGCTGCAGAACATGGTCATTGGGTTCTTAGACTTCCACCCTATCATTGTCAATACAATGCCATTGAATTAATATGGGCTCAAGTTAAAGGACACGCTGCTAGAAATAACACAAAACCCCCATTCACGGCAAACAAAATGGTAAATTTATTAAAAAATGCATGTGTGAAAGTAACTGCGGAAAGCTGGCAAAATGTAATTCAAAAAACACAAGAAACTATAATGGCAGATTGGGATAAACACGTGGCGATAGATTATATGAGTCAACAATTAATTATAAATGTCGGCAATAGCTCGAGTGACAGCAACGATGAATCTGATTTTGATTAATAAATAAATAAAAATAAAAGATTAGATTTCGTTTGCTTAAATTGGAATTGGGGTTGCTCAAACTTTACTATTTTCTGGTACCAAACGGCAGACTTTAATGTCTGCCATCCCCAGCGAGCAACACGGAAGGGAGTAGCCTTAGCTAAAAAATATTGTTCAAATCTTTCTGTCATTTCTTGCGGGAGGGGAAGTTGCACACTAGCGCAAAGCCGCACTATTACATACAAAACATACCTGTACCGATCCATTGCCGATCATACTCACACAACCAAATCACTAACACATAAAAAATAAAGCACCATTCACAAATCTAGCCCCGCCCTCACCCCACAGTATATTATCAAACTCCATGGTCCATGCGGACTTGTACTTTGACAGAGGGGAAACGCTGTGTATGCCTACTCCCTTCCGTGTTGCTCGCTGGCCATCCCAGATTTAACCGGTAACAGCTTCGTCAAGTATGACTTGTACTTGTAATCATCATAGTCATCATAACCTTGTTCTTTTTTGGATATACACCAGGAGATAAACACGTCTTCAAATAATGCTGTATGTTTTCCTGAGGCGCATCAATATAACGGTTTTACATAAAAATAAATCCGATATTATGTGCCGAGAACGGAAAACACCCGTGTAAAAATAGTTCATAAACAATATCGATATCTCAATCGTAACTTCGTAACATCACTATGTTGATAGCCATAGAACGTAATTTTTTAAAAACGTTTGTTATTTTATGGAATTTATAAAAAAACTACTGCACTTATGGACTCATTTTGTGAAAGATGATTATTATACGGGATCAAGGAGCAAATTTAAGCAGTTGTCATATTTTTAAAACCTCGCATTTATAAGTTAACTTTTGCGTAACATCGTCATGTTACGTTCTATTGGTGCTGTCAAAAAGAGGATAAACGGTTGGATCTACTATAGTAATAAATTCACCGTTTGCCACGCAGCGAGACAGGCCAGCCGTTAAAAATCGTAACAGACTCGTCAGGGATAGGTACAATATTTAGGGCTCTTGGGTGAACCCTGTGTCTTTGGTTTACCCTTTTTGGTGATACCAGTCACAGAAAGGTATTTAGTACTGTTAAACATCCCACTAAACATGAACCTTACAGACTCATTGCTGCAACTTGAATTTAGATTAAATGCGTTATTTGAGCCTGTCACTTCTGCACATGTTTGTGCAACTGAAAAATCTACGTTATGTTTCGACGTTTTTAGCAACGTTTAAAACAAATCTTAATGTGCGAGCAATTGTAAGCTTGCTCGGATATTTCTACAACGCTGCATAAACACCATATCTTAAACTTTATATTGTAGGGTAATTAATGGTATACTTAAAAGTTACAATAACTTATAACAACTTCCAAAAATAATCTTTCAGTAAATCCTTAAATGTCAGGTACTATCAAGCTCGCTGGGACTTGTTATCGCACGGGCAACATTAATAAAAGATCTGGGTGTTACCTTTGATCGAAAGCTCACTTTTAACTACCATATTACCACAATTGCCAAAGAGTCGTACCGACGGCTAGGTTTTGTGCTTCGGAACTCTCGAGATTTTCAAAATATTGATGTGATTAAGCTTATATATAATGCTTTGGTGCGAAGTAAGCTAGAGGCTAGTGCTTGTGTATGGCATCCTCATGAGGACAGCTATACCCTTGTGTTGGAGAAAGTTCAAAAGGCATTTCTCAGGTACTTATTTGAGCGCACGTATGGTTATTACCCTTACATGTACCCCACTAAATTTCTGCTCGGCAGCCTGGGGTACAATTCGCTAAAAGTCCGGAGATCTTATGATCAGCTAGCCATAATGTGCAAAGTTCTGCATGGCAAGATAGACGCTCCAGATCTTAGTGATCAGTTGTGTCGACTGTATGTTCCCGGCAACTATCTTTCGGTGAGGAAACATAAACTGTTTGCGGTTCCAAGCTGTAAGACAGTCGCTCACGCCGTGTCCCAAATACCGCGATCCCTTAACGCGCTCAATGCTCTTGTAGACAACAATCGAGAGCGTGACGTCTTTAATGATGCCTTGAACGACATTTTAGCTGAATGTTTGACGCTCTGCGAAGCGATGGTATAATTATTGTATTATTCTGACATTGATATTTTAATTGACATTTGTTTTGTATTTTGACATTTTGTAATGAGTATTAAGTTAGTTTTGTTTTATCATTGAATCAGTCCCCTATATTTTTATGATGAAGAGAGTCGCCCTCCTTGGCCTTCAAAGGGCCCCGTGTTTATTACACTTATATGGTTTTTTTATCATTAAAATGAGGAAAATTTCTTCAGAATTAAAAATGAAATAATCTGAAAAGGAGGGGGTCCGCAACTTTTCCTTAAAAGGGGGGGGGGGGTATTGTACACTTACCCCTTCCACTCCCCATCACCCTTCCCCACTCAATTCTACGGACGTCGATGGAAAGTTGTACCAATTTTTCTTAAGAATTCACGTATTTTCGAGAAATTATTTCACATATTTCAACGCATCTCCGGCAGCGAATATTGCTGCAAGTCCCTTGGTACGAACCCCCTTGACTACCCCAAATTTCCAGTTTACTCAAATTTGAAGGACTTAATATAAGAGATCAAACCCAATTTTGATGAAATCTTTTTATTTAAATCTTATAAGTTAATTAAGTAATAGCGTGATTTACACAAATTAGATGTGTGTGTGTACACACACGCATGCAGTTTTCGCCAGCATAAATAATATGCTGGTACATGTCAAGGAATACATATAAAATACTTTAACTTTTTACCATCTTTATGTCCTTGCATTCTGGTACACGATTTGCTATGAGGACAATCACTGATCTGGTCTCCAGCAAAACAAATCACCACAAGTTCTTTGCAACAGTTACCACATGGAGCCAACCTCGGTTCTTAAAAGGAATAATATACTCCGAGCAGCCGTACCGTACAATACAACTATAACAATTATTAACACATGGATTAATTGGATGTATATAAAATTTGTGATTTTATTTATTTTAGATAATTCAAATATAAACGTCAAAAATTTTCTGAAATCTCTCTGGTAAAGTAAGGTTGTCCTCAGACAGCCGGAATGCCTCTCTGGATTCATAATCTTAATTCACATTAATAATTCAGAAAGCCCAGAATATCATACAAACAAAATCAGTATACTCCACACACATTCTGATTTTTTCAGATTATTATATTTTCAGATCGATCTGTAAGAATGATACTGAGATTTCGGGTCGGAATATTTAAGATTATGAATTCATAACGCGCGTATTCTCTTCGCGTATTATACATTTTAATAGAGTGGCACACAAATACTGAAATCAGATTATGAATAGGGTAAAACCGGGCTATCCCGCAGTAGTAATGTAAAACGCTGCTGAATAACTATTTGACTGACTTTTAAATGAATATGACACTGTATGAAGGTCAATTCAAACAAAAATAAAACCGTACGTATTGATTAAAATTATCCCACCTACTTTAGTGTTTATGCTTTTTTGTAAGTCTTTCTTCAGTGGAAATGGCTCTTCTCATGTGTGTGTCTTCTTTTGGATTTTGTTCCGCAGAAACATAGTAATCTAACTAATATTATAAATGTGAAAGTTTAGATGGATGGGTGCATGCAGGGATGTTTGTTACTCAATCACAGTAGAACGGCTGAGCGGATCTGGCTGAAATTTGGCACAGTGATAGATTATAGTCTGGAGTAGCACATAGGCTACTTTTCATCATCATAATCATCATTATCATCATCTATCACCAGGCATTGTGCACAGCATAGATAAAATAACAAGATCGTAATTTTATTTACGACTTATTTTCTGTCAATAGAGTTCTGTCAAAGAGTTTCTGATAGCTTAGTCAAAACCACGCTTTTTGAAAGCTCGAAACGCTGGACGAGCTCGGCGATAGAGGTGGCATGTCATCCATCCTTGTTGTTTAGCCGACTGTAGTCAAGTCTAGAGTCTCGGTCTAGAGTGAATCACCCGCAATACTTACATGTTATTTTTAAACACAACATAACAAATAGTTTCACCTATAAATATCCTCCAAGGGATATGCAGCGGCGCGGTAATATCAGTCTAGCGGTCTTGAGTGAATTGATACTTTTGCCCTTGGGTATATCCTCGAAGGGTTAATCAGCGGTATTTTCATCGCCTACGTTTCGCCATTATATGTTTTGGTCACGTGACCATGTAACAGGGGGCGAGCCTATTGCCATCTACGGGGCACTGTTCTAGTCACCGGACTGTTATTGAGAATATCTTTCTTTCTCAGAAAAACACAATAACTGTCCAACCCGGGAATCGAACCTTTGACCTCGAGGTTCCGAAACGGAATTTCTACCACTACACCAAGACCAAGCGAGCGAAGCCGCTGGCGGGTCAGCCAGTTCATCGTATGATGCCACTGCACTGACGAAGAATCGGTCAGGGTACTGTTGTAATTTTCTCGCCGTAATGTGTTACTGACTCTCCTTTACTCTGTTCACATATAAGAATTAATCCAGTATTTGCCTTTGCATTTCTTTTTTTTCATTAAGTACCTAGAGCCAAAAGTAATGCGATTAGTGTTCATTCCTCTTCCATAAAGACGGGTGCATGTGCCGGGAACCACGAGCACGAGACTACTGATCAATCTGATTTTTTAAGATATGTGTGAGGTAAGACGCCGGAATTAAGATTATGAATTCTAGATTATGTATCCACAGAGCTATTCCGGCTCTCTGAGACCAGCTTAAGTAGTAAAACGAAGTGTTTTTATTCTCTTTGGTAAATATAATTTTTCTTTACAATTGCATTGCACTCTTACGTTTCTCTATTTGCCATTCCTCAAGTTCATCGGTGTTACCCTATGTGGAAACACATTTTTTATAATTGTTTTTCCTGTGGCTACATTGAGGAGCAAATAGTTCTCCGCACCAAATGTAGATAGCAGTAGTTTCCATACAAAAAGTCTGAGCAAGTCCAAATATTCTATGAGAGCCCGGCATGTTTTTCTGTCAAATATGGCAAAGTAATTGTTGTTTATTATTGTAATTTTCACAAAAATAACGTTTATAACCATACTTACGCGTAAAAAGTAATTCCGTGAGATTTATTTTTCTTCCCGGAGTGATTGAAGCACTTTTTAAATACACTGGAATGCATTTTGATGCGTTTTTCGGTCTGTACTAGACCACAACAGGACAAGGTTTCAACCAGGCCCTTCAATCTTACAAGAAATAATCGGGTAAAACAGGTCTACCAACTGTGCTAATTTTGGTTCAACAGCAATACTTCTCGATGTAGTTCAAACATACGAATGTTTAATTTAGCAGCACTATGTTGTACTCGATCCATAAAACGGATTAAGATGTCACTAATTGAAAAAATCTTACTTGAAATAATTGAATAAATCATGCCATACTGATTAGGCAGTTGGTAATGCGTAAATTACATTAATTTGATAGTCGTCAAAGAATAGTCGTATAATTTTGGGGATGCCGCACTAAACTTTTACTTTTTGGTAGCTTTGTGATCACAAGTCTCATATATTTAAATAAAATATAATCAGTTGTATGCTGAAATAATAAATAATATCTTTATTTTGAGCATTTATAAAGGTGCATGAAAATAAAATTATCACGAACTCAGATATACCTTACATACATACAATACTTGACAGAGTAACATGCTTATAAAAAATATAGATTTTAACGACTAGCTTGTTTAAGGAGCACTGTGGCGGCCTCGTGATTGCTCCCGAGTGTTACGACCTGCGCCCGCGTCTAAAGTTTGCGCCGACTTACACCGGTACAAATGGCTCTTGTGCCAACCGGTGTGAACTTGGCAGCCAAAATGTATCTGCCTATAACCCGACCAAATTAGGGAGTCGTCATAAATCCAAGATTTTTGTTACTAACTATAACACTCATCTGAACCCTGAAATACTTGATAAAGGATGCATGAAATAATTTTTTCCATGGTCTTTTAAAGAGAAAGTTAAATCTTTCAAATATTTAATTCAATTATATCCCCTGAAATTTAAACATTTTGAAAGTTATTAACATTCAACAATTAATGCTCTATTAAACAAAAGCAGCAAAATTACGGCTAAGACTCTTCGTCACCATATTTTTATAATTTAATTTATCAGTGCCGCCGGAACAAAAATCAATTTTGGCTGCTACTATTCACCGTTGCATCCCCTGGGGAATGCATCTTGCATTCCCCGTATTTTGTACAGAACGATGTATGACTATAATAAAACAATAACTAAACAACCCGAAAATTATAAAAAAAAAGCGGGTTATAGTCTTTTTAACCCTCTTATAGTATAACAAAACGATAGTTGGTCTATTTCACCTATAGTTAAGCTGACAATATAATTCAGAGCTGTAATTAATTAATAATGCTTAGATAAGACTTATAAATACAACAAACCTTTAAAACCTTATAACATATACGTTTTCAGGATGATAAGTCATAAATTTAACCCTAAAACAGCTTTATATAAAACGACTAAATTATTCAAACGATTTTCTAAAACACGATATCCCTTAACCATAAAGCAAATCACGTTAAATGAAATAAATTTAAAATCGGAGTGTCAGAGAATCTCTAAATGTACGCTGTATTTAGTTTTAATCTAATTTAAATCGAAAAAATTCAATGACATTTTTTCACATAAAAAAAATTATGATATCCTCTGAAATCTGGCAATTTTTTGTATGGACAACAAAAAGCAGTTCACGTTTAATGAAATAAAACTAAATCTAGAGCGGCTAAAACTCTTTATGTATACTTAATTCATTTTAATCTAATTTAAATCGAAAAAAATCTATGAAGTTTTACACAGAAAAAGAAAATGTTGCATGATATCCCCTGAAATCTGTAATTTTTTTGTATGGAGAACATAAATCAGTTCACTTGCAACATAATAAAACTAAATCTAGAGCGGCTAAAACTCTTCATGTATACTAAATTAATTTAAATATAATTAAAACCAAAAAAATCTATGAAGTTTTTCACAGAAAAAGAAAATTTTGCATGATATCCCCTGAACTCTGTAATTTTTTTGTACGCACAACATAAATCAGTTCACGTGCAATGAAACTAATTTAAATCTAGAGCGGCTAAAACTCTTCATGTATACAAAATTAATTTTAATTTAATTTAAGTAGAAAAATTTAATGACATTTTTGCACCAAAAAAAATGAATGTTATCCTCTGAAATCTGGGAATTTTTTGTATGGACATCAAAAAGGATTTCACGTTTAATAAAATAAAACTAAATCTAGAGCGGCTAAAACTCTTCATGTATACTTAATTAATTTTAATCTAATATAAACCGAAAAAAATCTATGAAGTTTTACACAGAAAAAGAAAATTTTGCATGATATCCCTTGAAATCTGTAATTTTTTGGTACGCACAACATAAATCAGTTCACGTGCAATGAAATTAAACTAAATCTAGGGCGGCTAAAACTCTTCAGTATACTACATTAATTTTAATCTAATTGAAGCCGAAAAACTCTACGACATTTATTTCACAGAAAAAAAAATGCAAGTTATCCCCTGAAATCTGGCATTTTTTATATGAACAACATAAAACAGTTCACGTTCAATGAAATGAATTTAAATCTAGAGTGGCTAAAACTCTTCATGTATACAAAATTAATTTTAATTTAATTTAAGTAGAAAAATTCAATGACATTTATTCACAAAAAAAAAATAATGTTATCCTCTGAAATCTGGCAATGGCACTGATTCGCTTGTGCGTACACTAAACTAAAATTCTCTAAACCATGGTAGTTCTTATTATGTTAATACTAAAATCTACATTCGAGTAACACTTAGAATGATAATTCTAAACATATGATTATTCTATTGAATTGTGGGTAGTTTTACATCAGTTTAGACTAGTTTAGAGAGCACGAACTTGGATGACGATTAAATTTGCACTAAACATACCCACAATTAAACAGAAACGGCAAATTTAAGAATTGTCACTTGCAAGCATTATACGAATTTGGACTTAAGCATGAACAGAATAAGAACTACCACATATTTACTAAAAATAGATTTTAGTTCGCTAGTTTAGTTTGGTGTTCTAAACAAGCGAATTACTACCAATGTTTTGTATGGACAACAAAAAATAGTTCACGTTTAATAAAATTAAACTAAATCTAGAGCGGCTAAAATTCTTCATGTATACTTAATTAATTTAATTCTAATTTAAATCAAAAAAATTCTATGAAGTTTTACACAGAAAAAGAAAATTTTGCATGATATCCCCTGAAATCAGTAACTTTTTTGTATGGTGAACATAAATCAGTTCACTTGCAATATAATAAAATTAAATCTAGAGCGGCTAAAACTCTTCATGAATACTAAATTAATTTTAATCTAATTAAAACCGAAAAAAAATCTATAACGTTTTTCACAGAAAAAGAAAATTTTGCATGATATCTCCTGAAATCTGACATTTTTTTGTATGTACAACATAAATCAGTTCACGTGCAATGAAATTAAACTAAATCTAGAGCGGCTTAAACTCTTCATGTATACTACATTAATTTTAATCTAATTGAAGCCGAAAAACTCTACGACATTTATTTCACAGAAAAAAAATGAATGTTATCCTCTGAAATCTGGTAATTTTTTGTATGGACAACAAAAAGGAGTTCACGTTTAATAAAATAAAAGTAAATCTAGAGCGGCTAAAACTCTTCATGTATACTTAATTAATTTTAATCTTATTTAAACCGAAAAAAATCTATGAAGTTTTAAACAGAAAAAGAAAATTTTGCATGATATCCCCTGAAATCTGTAATTTTTTGGTACGCACAACATAAATCAGTTCAAGTGCAATGAAATTAAACTAAATCTAGAGCGGCTAAAACTCTTCATGTATACAAAATTAATTATAATTTAATTTAAGTAGAAAAACTCCATGACAATTTTTCACAAAAAAAAAATTAATGTTATCCTCTGAAATCTGGCATTGTTTTGTATGGACAACAAAAAGGATTTCACGTTTAATAAAATAAAACTAAATCTAGAACGGCTAAAACTCTTCATGTATACTTAATTAATTTTAATCTAATTTAAACCAAAAAAAATCTATAAAGTTTTACACAGAAAAAGAAAATTTTGCATGATATCCCCTGAAATCTGTAATTTTTTTGTATGTACAACATAAATCAGTTCACGTGCAATGAAATAAAACTAAATTTAGAGCGGCTAAAACTCTTCATGTATACTACATTAATTTTAATCTAATTAAAGCCGAAAAACTCTACATTTATTTCACAGAAAAAAAATGCAAGTTATCCCTAGAAATCTTTAATTTTTTTGTACGCACAACATAAATCAGTTTAAGTGCAATGAAATTAAACTAAATCTAGAGCGGCTAAAACTCTTCATGTATACAAAATTAATTTTAATTTAATTTAAGTAGAAAAATTCAATGACATTTATTCACAAAAAAAATGAATGTTATCCTCTGAAATCTGGCAATGTTTTGTATGGACAACAAAAAATAGTTCACGTTTAATAAAATAAAACTAAATCTAGAGCGGCTAAAATTCTTCATGTATACTTAATTAATTTAATTCTAATTGAAGCTGAAAAACTCTATACCGTTTATTTCAAAGAAAAAAAATGCAAGTTACCTCCTGAAATCTGGCATTTTTTATATGAAAAACATAAAGCAGTTAACGTTCAGTGAAATGAAGTTAAATCTAGAGTGGCTAATACTCTTCATGTATACAAAATTAATTTTAATTTAATTTAAGTAGAAAAATTCAAAGACATTTTTCACAGAAAAAAATTGAATGTTATCCTCTGAAATCTGGCAATGTTTTGTATGGACAACAAAAAAGATTTCACGTTTAATAAAATTAATTTAAATATAGAGCGGCTAAAACACTTCATGTATACTTAATTAATTTTAATCTAATTAAAACCGAAAAAATCTACGACGTTTTTCAGAGAAAAAGAAAATTTTGCATGATATCCCTAGAAATCTTTAATTTTTTTGTACGCACAACATAAATCAGTTCAAGTGCAATGAAATTAAACTAAATCTAGAGCGGCTAAAACTCTTCATGTATACAAAATTAATTTTAATTTAATTTAAGTAGAAAAATTTAATGACAAGTTTGCACAAAAAAAAATGAATGTTATCCTCTGAAACCTGGTAATTTTTTTGTATGGAATACCAAAAAAAGTTCACGTTTAATAAAATAAAACTAAATCTAGAGCGGCTAAAATTCTTCATGTATACATAATTAATTTTATTCTAATTTAAATCGAAAAAAATCTATGAAGTTTTACACAGAAAAAGAAAATTTTGCATGATATCCCAAGAAATCTGTAATTTTTTTGTACGCAAAACATAAATCAGTTCAAGTGCAATGAAATTAAACTAAATTAAGAGAGGCTTAAACTCTTCATGTATACAAAATTAATTTTAATTTAATTTAAGAAGAAAAATTTAATGACATTTTTGCACAAAAAAAATGAATGTTATCCTCTGAAATCTGGTATTTTTTGTATGGAAAATAAAAATTAATTCACGTTTAATAAAATAAAAGTAAATCTAGAGCGGCTAAAACTCTTCATGTATACTACAATAATTTTAATCTAATTGAAGCCGAAAAACTCTACGACATTTATTTCACAGAAAAAAAATTCAAGTTATCCCCTGAAATCTGGCATTTTTTTATATGCACAACTTAAAGCAGTTAACGTTCAATGAAATGAAACTAAATCTAGAGTGGCTAAAACTCTTCATGTATACAAAATTAATTTTAATCTAATTGAAGCCGAAAAACTCTATGCCATTTATTTCAAAGAAAAAAAAATGCAAGTTATCCCCTGAAATCTGGCATTTTTTATATGAAAAACATAAAACAGTTAACGTTCAGTGAAATAAAGTTAAATCTAGAGTGGCTAAAACTCTTCATGTATACAAAATTAATTTTAATCTAATTAAAACCGAAAAAATCTACGACGTTTTGCACAGAAAAAGAAAATTTTGCATGATATCCCCAGAAATCTTTAATTTTTTTGTACGTACAACATAAATCAGTTCAAGTGCAATGAAATTAAACTAAATCTAGAGCGGCTCAATTTCTTCATGTATACAAAATTAATTTTAATTTAATTTAAGTAGAAAAATTCAATGACATTTTTCACAAAAAAAAATGAATGTTATCCTCTGAAATCTGGCAATGTTTTGTATGGACAACAAAAAGGATTTCACGTTTAATAAAATTAAACTAAATCTAGAGCGGCTAAAACTCTTCATGTATACTTAATTAATTTTAATCTAATTAAAACCGAAAAAATCTACGACGTTTTTCACAGAAAAAAAAATTTTTGCATGATATCCCCAGAAATCTTTAATTTTTTTGTACGTACAACATAAATCAGTTCAAGTGCAATGAAATGAAACTAAATCTAGAGCGGCTCAAACTCTTCATGTATACAAAATTAATTTTAATTTAATTTAAGTAGAAAAATTTAATGACAAGTTTGCACAAAAAAAATGAATGTTATCCTCTGAAATCTGGTAATTTTTTGTATGAAAAACAAAAAATAGTTCACGTTTAATAAAATAAAACTAAATCTAGAGCGGCTAAAATTCTTCATGTATACTTAATTAATTTTAATCTAATTAAAACCGAAAAAATCTAAGACGTTTTTCACAGAAAAAGAAAATTTGCATGATATCCCCAGAAATCTTTAATTTTTTTGTACGCACAACATAAATCAGTTCAAGTGCAATGAAATTAACTTAAATCTAGAGCGGCTAAAACTCTTCATGTATACTAAAATTAATTTTAATTTAATTTAAGTAGAAAAATTTAATGACATTTTTGCACAAAAAAAATGAATGTTATCTTCTGAAATCTGGTAATTTTTTGTATGGACAACAAAAAGGAGTTCACGTTTAATAAAATTTAAATTAGATTAAAATTAATTAAGTATACATAAAGAGTTTTAGCCGCTCTAGATTTAGTTTTATTTTTTTAAACGTGAACTGCTTTTTGTTGTCCATACACAACATTACCAGATTTCAGAGGATAACATTCATTTTTTTTGTGCAAAAAGGTCATTAAATTTTTCTACTTAAATTAAATTAAAATTAATTTTGTATACATGAAGAGTTTTAGCCGCTCTAGATTTAGTTTAATTTCATTGCACGTAAACTTATTTTTGTTGTGCGTACAAACAAATTACAGATTTCAGGGGATATCATGCAAAATTTTATTTTTCTGTGAAAAACGTCATAGATTTTTTCGGTTTTAATTAGATTAAAATAATTAAGTATACATAAAGAAATTTAGCCGCTCTAGTTTTAGTTTTATTTTATAAAACGTGAACTCCTTTTTGTTGTTCATACAAAAAATTACCAGATTTCAGAGGATAACATTCATTTTTTTTCTGTGAAATAAATGTCGTAGAGTTTTTCGGCTTCAATTAGATTAAAATTAATGTATAATACATGAAGAGTTTAAGCCGCTCTAGATTTAGTTTAATTTAATTGCACGTGAACTGATTTATGTTGTACATACAAAAAAAATTCAGATTTCAGGAGATATCATGCAAAATTTTCTTTTTCTGTGAAAAACGTCATAGATTTTTTCCGGTTTTAATTAGATTAAAATTAATTTAGTATACATGAAGAGTTTTAGCCGCTCTAGATTTAGTTTTATTATATTGCAAGTGAACTGATTTATGTTCACCATACAAAAAAGTTACAGATTTCAGGGGATATCATGCAAAATTTTCTTTTTCTGTGTAAAACTTCATAGATTTTTTTCGATTTAAATTAAAATTAAATAAATTAAGTATACATGAAGAATTTTAGCCGCTCTAGATTTAGTTTTATTTTATTAAACGTGAACTATTTTTTGTTGTCCATACAAAACATTGCCAGATTTCAGAGGATAACATTCATTTTTTTTTGTGAATAAATGTCATTGAATTTTTCTACTTAAATTAAATTAAAATTAATTTTGTATACATGAAGAGTTTTAGCCACTCTAGATTTAGTTTCATTTCATTGAACGTGAACTGCTTTATGTTGTTCATATAAAAAAATGCCAGATTTCAGGGGATATCATGCAAAATTTTCTTTTTCTGTATAAAACTTCATAGAGTTTTTTCGGTTTATATTAGATTAAAATTAATTAAGTATACATGAAGAGTTTTAGCCGCTCTAGATTTAGTTTTATTATATTAAACGTGAAATCCTTTTTGTTTTCCATACAAAAAATTCCCAGATTTCAGAGGATAACATTCATTTTTTTTTGTGCAAAAATGTCATTAAATTTTTCTACTTAAATTAAATTAAAATTAATTTTGTATACATGAAGAGTTTTAGCCGCTCTAGATTTAGTTTAGTTTTATTGCACGTGAACTGATTTATGTTGTGCGTACAAACAAATTACAGATTTAAGGGGATATCATGCAAAATTTCCTTTTTCTTTGAAAAAAGTCATAGATATTTTTCGGTTTTAATTAGATCAAAATTAATTAAGTATACATGAAGAGTTTTAGCCGCTCTAGATTTAGCTTAATTTTATTGCACGTGAACTGGTTTATGTTGTACATACAAAAAATTACAGGTTTCAGGGAATATCATGCAAAATTTTCTTTTTCTGTGTAAAACTTCATAGATTTTTTTCGGTTTAAATTAGATTAAAATTAATTAAGTATACATGAAGAGTTTTAGCCGCTCTAGATTTAGTTTTATTTTATTGCAAGTTAACTGATTTATGTTCTTCATACAAAACATTTACAGATTTCAGGGGATATCATGCAAAATTTTCTTTTTCTTTGAAAAACGTCATAGATTTTTTTCGGTTTTAATTAGATAAAAATTAATTTAGTATACATGAAGAGTTTTGGCCGCTTTAGATTTAGTTTTATTTTATTGCAAGTGAACTGATTTATGTTCTTCATACAAAAAATTTACAGATTTCAGGGGATATCATGCAAAATTTTCTTTTTCTGTGAATAACGTCATAGATTTTTTTCGGTTTTAATTAGATTAAAATTAATTCAGTATACATGAAGAGTTTTAGCAGCTCTAGATTTAGTTTTATTTCATTGCAAGTGAATTGATTTATGTTGTGCGTACAAAAAAACTACAGATTTCAGGGGATATCATGCAAAATTTTCTTTTCTTGTGAAAAACGTCATAGATTTTTTTGGTTTTAATTATATTAAAATTAATTTAGTATACATGAAGAGTTTTAGCCGCTCTAGATTTAGTTTTATTATATTGCAAGTGAACCGATTTATGTTCTCCATACAAAAAAATTACAGTTTTCAGGGGATATCGTGCAAAATTTTCTTTTTCTGTGTAAAACTTCATAGATTTTTTTTGATTTAAGTTAGATTAAAATTAATTAAGTATACATAAAGAGTTTTAGCCGCTCTAGATTTAGTTTTATTTCATTAAACGTGAACTGCTTTTTGTTGTCCATACAAAAAATTGCCAGATTTCAGAGGATATCATAATTTTTTTTTATGTGAAAAAATGTCATTGAATTTTTTCAATTTAAATTAGATTAAAACTAAATACAGCGTACATTTAGAGATTCTCTGACACTCCGATTTTAAATTTATTTCATTTAACGTGATTTGCTTTATGCTGTTAAGGGATATCGTGTTTTAGAAAATCGTTTGAATAATTTAGTCGTTTTATATAAAGCTGTTTTAGGGTTAAATTTATGACTTATCATCCTGAAAACGTATATGTTACAAGGTTTTAAAGGTTTGTTGTATTTATAAGTCATATCTAAGCATTATTAATTAATTACAGCTCTGAATTATATTGTCAGCTTGACTATAGGTGAAATAGACCAACTATCGTTTTGTTATACTATAAGCGGGTTAAAAAGACTATAACCCACTTTCTTTTTATAATTTTCGTGTTGTTTAGTTATTGTTTTATTATAGTCATACATCGTTCTGTACAAAATACGGGGAATGCAAGATGCATTCCCCAGGGGATGCAACGGTGAATAGTAGCAGCTAAAATTGATTTTTGTTCCGGCGGCACTGATAAATTAAATTATAAAAATATGGTGACGAAGAGTCTTAGCCGTAATTTTGCTGCTTTTGTTTAATAGAGTATTAATTGTTTAATGTTAATAACTTTCAAAATGTTTAAATTTCAGGGGATATAATTGAATTAAATATTTGAAAGATTTAACTTTCTCTTTAAAAGACCATGGAAAAAAGTTCCATGCATCCTTTATCAAGTATTTCAGGGTTTAGATGAGTGTTATAGTTAGTAACAAAAATCTTGGATTTATGACGACTCCCTAATTTGGTCGGGTTATAGGCAGATACATTTTGGCTGCCAAGTTCACACCGGTCTTGTGCCATACCTATAGCGAGTTAAGAGACGACATTTTTGTCAGAGATATTTGAATAACCAAGGAATCTGATACATAAACATTCATGTCAAATGTATTAGAAAAGTATTATGTTACACGAGGACAAACTTGACGTAGCCGAAAAAATCAGAGTTGACGTGGAAAAAAAAATAATTTAAAAATTTTACATTAATACCTATAGGTTATTTGCGGTAATTAAATAGTAAAAACACATATCTAACTAATTACAATTCAAATATTTGAATTCGTAGCAGAAATATTATCATAAAAAAACTTGCAATCTGACCACAAAAATTAAGTTTTAACAATAAATAATGCTTACCAAGACAGGATTTTGAATTGATATTTATAAATATTTTGAATGTCTACAACAGACATATTATGTTTACCTAGTAACATATGTTTATGTTATTAAGCTCAAAAATCCTTGCACTTTTGTGGCGCGAGCAAAGTAATCGATAAATAAACTTACTTAGACAACGAACAGCAAATTTAAAAATCAAGACGATGTACGTACAACCGCGACACAGACCATATAACCACTTAACTGCTCATACGGCTTTCCCTCAGCTGCCAAGACTATGACAATAAAAAGCTAACGTATCGAACCAACATGTCTCTGGCTGAGTGCCATCTGCGCTCGCCAACCGTCCGGTGACGCTGTAAATGCCGGTAGAGGCAAACAGCATTAGTCCGTTCTAAAAAAAAAAAAAAAAAAAAAAAAAAAAAAAAAAAAAAAAAAAAAAAAAAAAACCAACATGTCAGTACCAGTTTGACTGAGCGTGGAGAACAAGCGGATGAAAAAATTTTAAAACAAATTCAATTATGCCTTATTGTTCAGTAAAGTGGTACCGAAAAAACAGGTAGACATCCAGGTATGCAAAGGATGGAATTACATTTCACAGATAATTTTAGTTTATTAATTATTGGAAGAAAACAAAATACACAAATGAAGTAATTAAACAGTGACTCAAAAATTAAAAAAATATGGGAACGCGTTGATGTCTTTTGCCATCCCGTACTGTTCTTTGCAGTTGTAGATAACGCCGTCTTTTTTATTCACTTGCACGTGTAAATTAGTGCGGTACTCCAATATTAACTGGCAATATATCGATTGTATATATCGACTGTGAGGAAAATAATTCTTCTATACAATATATTCATTATATTAAGAGTACATAAAAATACAAATAAATATTCGGTGTTTTATTTATATTTATTTATACCTTCACGTTATCATCAATTAGTAACATTTATATATCTTTATAGTATTAATTTTATAAACACTAACGCCTGCTTTAGCGATCTCAAACATTGAAATTTTAACAACAACAATTACAAGGGCGGCGATGTCAATACGAAAGTTGAAGTACTTCTAAATAATGCTTCTTGCGGTTGGATGGTACTGTTAAACTGTCCAATGGATGTCGCTCCGTCCCTGCAAGACGGTTAGTCAAATAGAGAGTTAAAATTCTATGCTCGGACCAGAACCTCGGTGGCCTAGTTGGTCAATGGCGTCCGACACGGAGAGTCAGAAGACGCGGGTTCGAATCCCGTCCGAGGATGGAATTTTTCTCTCTATAAATTTCAATATTTATATATCTTATCTAATAATAATGTAAATAAACACGCGAAAAAAACCCGAGTGTAATATGAAACATAATAATAATGGTCTTAAAATGAAATGCTATGGACATATACTTAATATATTTTTAAATATAATCACAATACCTAGCACCTACTCTGTTTGTGCCTCTTTAAGTGACTATTTAGTTTGACTAATTGGATAATTCTACTACTTCTTCTCTGCCCAGCTGACATCTTTTTATATGATTTAGATGTACACACATAGTTATTTTTAACAATAACATGGAACCGGCTCTTAAAAGTAAAAAGTGCGAGTCGGTCAAAAATATATATAATTTGTAGGTCGCGTCCTTACATTGTCAAATTTTACGGTAGTACAAATCCAGTATTTTATAGAATGAGGTGTTGTATCCTTGTATCCTAATGACTGTATAATATACAGTGCCGAAAAAGTATATTAAATATAAACTAATTGTTTGTTTAAAATAATTACTTAATCACATTTTGTGTAAAGGCTTTGGATACTTTGTACAATTAAAACTATTTTAAAATTATAACGATGTTGTTTTACTGTGGTAATATATATACTCGTATAATTATTTGATGTTGGTATTAAGTAAGTACTTACATACTGAGTAATCAGTAAGAATACGATAAACAGACAGTGATAACTATTTTTAAAACGCAAAATATACATACTCAGATCAATGTGTTCTGTTTCACCGTGAAACATCGAATGAATTATTAAGATAATTTCATTAATAGAAGTTTTTTTTACATAACCTTATTTGCTTAATACTTACATACATATTTCAGATCGTTGTACAGTTAAGGTAAACGATAATTTGTAGTGAACTTTATCGTTTTTTTTATTTTTTTTTTTTTTTTTTTTAGAACGGACTAATGCTGTTTGCCTCTACCGGCATTTACAGCGTCACCGGACGGTTGGCGAGCGCAGATGGCACTCAGCCAGATGCGGGCGCAGAGGGCGCACCGCCTAAGGCGAGCGTTGAAGACGCTTCGCCGTAAGGAGAGGAGTAGGCGACTTGCTCAAGGGCACCAGTAAGGTACGGACCTCGGCTTGGGCCGTCGCCAGGAGAGAGGGGAGTAGGAGAGAATCGCCGGCGAGCTCGGTGTTTGACTGTGTTTACCACTAAATCATAACCTTGTGTACCTCGCCCACAGTCATTACCTCGGCCGGAGCCTACACCGTGATCGGAATCACTACCTTGACTGGGGCTACAAACGGAAATACCTCGCCTCCCCCCATTTCCGCGACATGGGTCCACACCGCGACCAGGATCGTCGCGTTGTGCACTCATGACTGTACTTTGGGTGGGGCTACAATAAGAATGTGTAGTACCTCGCCCACAGCCGTTACCTGGGCCGGAGTCTACATCGAGGCCGGGGCCGCGATGTAGACTCCTGCCCGTACCGTGGCTGGGGCTACATAGAAAACCAGTGTTACCTCGTCCACAGCCATTACCTGGGCCGGAGGATACATCGCGACCGGGGCCGCGGTGTATACTGCCACCCGTACCGTGGCTGGGACTACAATCGTGTGCGGCTGCGAAGAAGATAAAGCGATTCTGAATCACTTGAAGTTTGTGGAGGTCGTGTTTCTGAGCATGGGCGAACGCTACGGATGCGTAAGTCATGACTGGGCGGATGCAAAGTTTGTAAAGAGTCGTCTTATTTCTAAGAGACGTTGTTTTTGCCTATGAGGGGATTAAGACGACCCATAATGAAGGCCGCCCTATTGCGAACAATCTGGATGTGTTTCGCGACAGTGAGTTGGCGATCAAGGGTGACGCCCAGGTATTTGGCAGATTTAGCCAAGGGGATGGGTTCGCCGAATAGGACTATGGGTGACGGCATGAGAGTCCGCCGGGTCTCAGTGAAGTACACTGCTGCACTTTTGCTAGGATTTACTGCAATCCGCCATTTACGAAACCATGCACCGATTACGGTGATGGCTCGTTGGATGGCGCATCTCTGCCTGACCTTGAACCAGCCAGTAGAGTAGATTGCAGTATCATCCGCAAACTGAGCGATCTGAACATTAGGTTCAGATCGTGGGATGTCGCTGGTGTACAGCGAGAAGAGAATGGGTGAGAGTACAGAGCCCTGAGGGACACCTGCGTGAATGGGATGCGGGGAGGAGAGCGTTCCCTCGGTGCGATAGCTAAACGTTCGATCCCTGAGAAAGTCTTGTAAGATGAGTACAAGACGGTCTGGCACACCCAGTTGGTACAACTTGAATATCAAGCCGTTGTGCCAGACTTTGTCGAACGCTTTCGCTACGTCGAGGAAGACAGCTATGGTCCCTTGGGGCTTTGGTTTCTTATTGAAACCGCCAAGGATGTGCTCCGTTACGCGGTGCACTTGTTGGACGCAAGAGTGTTTGGCTCGAAAACCAAATTGTTCATCGGGAAGTAGGTTATTGGACCTAACGTGGGACCAGAGTCGGTTCACAATGAGCCGCTCGTAAATCTTCCCCAGAGAGCTGAAGAGACTTATGGGACGGTAGCTGGAGGGCTCGGCTGCCGGTTTGCCTGGTTTGTGAATACCAATGACAATGGCATGTTTCCAAGTGTCTGGGAAGGAGCAGTTGCTCATAGCCGCATTGAAGATGAAGCAAGAGATGGACTAGTGGGACTGAGAAGTGTTTGATCACCTTGTTGCTGATACCATCAGCACCAGGGGATTTACGGGTCTTGAGGCTCTTGATCAGAGACACTACCTCGGATGATTTTACCGGTGGGAGGAGTGGGAGGTCAGAGATGGACATAGAGCTTTTACGGTCGACTTCAGATTCCACCGAATCGTGGTGATTCTGGTCGACGTGATCTACATTGAGAGTACACTGAGCCTCAAGGCTATCAGCTAAACACGCGGCTTTGTCTTCGTCAAGGAACGCTATGGAGAGGGGGGGTGACCTAATGAGTGGAGGCATTGTCTGTTGTCCGTCAGATTTCAGAGCTCGAGCCAACCGCCAGTATGCCTGGTGAGTTGGCTCAATCTCTGACAGTTTGTCGTCCCACCTTTGATCACGCAGCTCACTCATGCGTTTCTTTACAGCACGCTGTAAATAGCGCATGGTGGCTTTGTTCTCTGGGGTTGGCATCGAGTCAAACGCCCTAGTGGCGGCGTTCTTAGCTGTTAGTAACCTCCTCGCACCCTCGGGCAGTTCGAAGCGGCGACCATCCGCCACTTGGATCTGCTTTGAGGATTCACCTACTGCGGTGCGGAGGTGGTCACTGAGATCCTCGATCGTAATTGATACGTCTTCTACTGTCTGTATGTCATCGAAGATTCTATCGAGAGCGGGTGAACTGATAGCTTGGAGATATTTCCCCAGTTGCTTCCAGTTCACTACCGTTCTAGTGATAGGGGTGATGTCCGTCGGGTCGGGGCCTAATTTCAACAATACAGGGCGGTGGTCTGAAGTCAGTTCGTGTAACACTTCTATAGAGCGCAACCGGAGGGTAACGCTCTTAAGAAGTGCTATGTCAAGTATGTCTGGTCGTTGGTTGTTAACATAGGGATATCTTGTGGGCTCCAGAGGGGAGAGAATATCAAAATTTAAGTGGCTGACCAAGCCTTCAAGGATTTTACCATTACTATTGTTACTAGTACAGTTCCATATGACATGTTTACTGTTGAAGTCACCGATCAGAAGGACGGAGCTTCTTAGAGAGAAGAGGGCTTCTAAGTCTGTCTGTAATAGTTCTTTACCAGAGGGGAGGTAACATGAGGCTATGATGACAGGTTGATGACCTGACATCGCTAGAAAGCAAACAGAGGCTTCTAGTATTCTAAGTGGTGGAGTAACAATTGGGATACAGTGCAGAGCTCTTTTGTAATAGATGAGAGTGCCACCTTTTGGGGTGGCCACTCTATCATTACGAACCAAACGGTAGTTTGCAAACCTAGGGTTCGCTGTACCTGGTTTTAGAAAGATCTCCTGCACGCATAGGATATCGACCTGATGGGTCTTACAAAATTCATGAACTTCGTCCTTTTGACTAGAGAGGCCGCCAGCGTTGAAAGTCGCAACGGTTACTGAGTGGGGCTTAATACGTTTCGGTGTACTATCCATATTGGATAATACCTAAGAAACGTTGGGGAGGGCGTAGCGCCTTACTGCGCTGATTAAACCCGCGTGTGTGAGCGCGGCTCGCAAGCCGTTCGGTTCGCAAGGTCGTTTGTGGCAGTACGAAGTTTGTGCGCGAATGCACGTACTTCGTCCACGTCTATGACCATCGCGTAGTCCATGACAAGAGCTATGTCGGCCGCCAGGTCAGAATGACCTGGGGCGTCCATGAGCCCAGCCATGGGAGGCCTAGAGAGCGGAGGTTTGGGCTTAGGAGCCGGCGCGCTGGCAGAGGCCTGCGGGCGGGCGGGGGTGAGGGAGGCGCTTGCTTGTACCATGCTCAAGGGCTCAAGCGTTGCGCGCGGGCGCGGGCGCGGGTACAACAGGTGTTGCCTGCGGTGCGGGTGTAGGGTTAGGCTTAGGGCCGTTCCCTTGAGAGCGGGTAATGACCGGGCGAGGAGGGGGATTAGGCTTCCTAGCCGGCCCTCTGGACACGCGGGGTGCCTTAGGGCAACCGCAGTAATTGGCGGTATGTCCCTGTGTGCCGCAGAGGACACAACTTGGCGGGTACGCAGAGTCCCTAGTGCGAGAACACTGGGCTGTCCCGTGATCCCCTAGGCACTTGACGCACCTCGGGCGGGCGAAGCAGAAACGGGCGGCATGACCGTACAGTTGGCAGTTATGACAGACACTGACCAGGTGAACTGTTTCGGTATGGGGGTTGAACGGTGATCCCCGAGAGGTTCACGACCGTTTTGATGTTAAATATCGCTTTGCCTTCAGGCGTGCGATTAAGAATGACCAGGAGTAGGTCGTAGGGTTTGCGGTCCTTGCCACTGTACATGCGGTGGCATTCGCGGACGGGGTAGCCTTGTGCCTTCAAGTCGGCGAGGACACTGTCGGTCTGCACCTCCTTTGGTACGCCGCGTATGACAACGCGTAGGACTTTCTCTTCTTCGAGAGCATAGGTGTGAAAACTTATGCTCTCGTTTTTGAGTAGTCTAGTGAGCGCCCTATGGTCGCTTGGGGTAGGGACTTGTACTTTGATACCCAGTTGGGTTGAGCGGGCGCAAGTGTATTGGATCTTACGATCCGTCAAGAGGCGTGAGACCATGTCCCACTTCGCCTTGTCCTGAAGGAACAGAGGCGGCGGCGGTTTCTCGCGTCTAACTGAAGCTCCTTGAGAGGAGGCGTCGCGTTGAGACGCGGCGATGCTTGCGGGAGCATCGGAGTGAGCGAGAGGGTCGCGGTAGGTGGGAGCGAGAGAGCCTGATGGCTTCGCTCCCGGGGCGGTGCAGGCCGCTTTGGGTGGCAGGGAGGGTGCCTCTGAGGCGGCTTTGGGGACGCGCTTTCTCTTTCCGACGGTAGTGAACCCGTCGTTGGAGATGTTGCCAACAGAGTTAGCGCGGGAGCGGGAGAACTCTACATCCATCTCATTCTCCGAGTTGGACGCTGAGTCGTAGGCGCGTTCGTACACGGTCCGAGGGACCGGAGAGCGATCGCGGGGTGGTAGAGGTGCGCGGGGAGCGCGGGGCGCATAAGGCGCAGGGTCGGGAGAAAGAGGGCTTTCTAAGGGCTTGAACGCCGAAGAAACGAAGGGCCCCCTCGGAGGGAGGGAGCCGGAGAAGGGAATTTGGGAGTCCGTGAAGCGGGGCCTCTCAACAATGTCCCGATTGGACTGGAGATACTCGGAAAGCATTTCCGGGTAACAGGTCGAGACCCACGAGACGAACGCCTGAGGCGAAGCGCCTTGCGGGAGGCTCAGAGCGGGGGAGGGAGAGAGAAGAGACATCTCGAGGGGAATACTCGAGATGCGAGTGAGGGGTGAGTGACACTCCCGCCGGGTGCAGGCGGGAGAGTGAGTGCCTAGGTGTCCCTACTGTGTGCCCTCTGCCAGTCTTATTGTGCAGAGGGATGTGAGCCTAAACGCGAGGCCCTAGCTGCTCCGGGGGCGAGGAGAGAAGACCGAGTTAAACCCGGCTTCCAACCAAACACTTGCCCAGAGAATAGGAAAGTAGGATAGGGTAGGGTGAGAAGGAGATACCTGCCGTCGGCGAGGGGAGACCCCAAAGCCGGTGAAGGCAGGCCTGTCTGGTTTTAGCCGTTCCCTCCCACGCTCAGGAGGGAAAGGCTTGACGCACCGGGTCCACGCCCAACTGGATTGCGTTAACACCGCAAGGATCGTCCAGAAGACCACGTGAAGCGTGGATTTGTTTGACTCGAAACTTAAAATTTTAAAATAAACAAGAGTAAAGAAACAAGAGATCGCTCTGAGAAGAGCGGTTTTGGTTGACGAGTCGAAGCGCTCTAACAAGAGCGCGCTTCTTTCGCGACGCGAGCCGATCCGAGCCAAACGGTACACGAAGCGGTGGCTTGACGTCGAATCTGCACACAGAAAATCCACTATTAGCGAAGTCCAACACTGAATCCTCTTCAATCGAAACGATACAGGTAACCGGCACTAAAAGCGCAAGCACTTTTAGGCCGATCGGAATATTCTTGGAGAGCTCTTGAGCGCACGTCCGTCCCGCTCGAGCGCGCTGACCGGAATGACCTCGAACTTTACGTCGGGTCTTCGTCTCGCTCAAATGTGCGGTTCGAGCGGGGAAACGGGGTCAGGGCTATGCCCTCTGCCCCTGGCACGTCTCCGTCCACAACGGTGGGCGGGTCTCTAGGTTGGGTTTACCACGGCCTCACTGTACTGCCACCCCAGTGACCAAAAGGTAACTGAGCGATCAAGGCCGCGCCGGGTGGAACCCCCGCCTACACGGGTGAAGCCCAGCGGACCGATTGGCTACATAGTCGCTGGCCACTGGGGGCAGCACTGATACAGCCGTGGCATCCATACTCTCTTCTGTTGTCTCGTCCTGGTTTTCTCTGGGAAGTAGGTCCCTGGGATACGGCTTCATTGTTCTGCCCTCTTGATCGGGCGGTCGGGTATGGTGGGGGGCTATGCCCCTGATGTGTGGCAATCTTGACTCGTTGGCTTTGGCGAACATTTTGATCGCCAGTCGCTCGACGAATTTTTGTAGCGTCTCTTGCTCAAGTCTCTGGCTATTGTTGCGTTCCTGACGTAGCGTGGGGCGTCAACGATAGCGCGCAGCGTCTGATTTTCCTGGCTCTGTAGTTTCGTGCGTAGGTGGGTAGCTATCTGGGCGTACCACGCCGGGGCGGCGTATGTGAGTATTGGCCGGATATACGTTTTGTATATCATCAGTCTCACCCGGAGTGTGTAACGGAACAGGCTCTGGATGAGGATTCCGTCACGATTCACAAATATAGATACATTTAAAAAGCATCTTGGTATGAACAAATATTGATGAAATTTAGACAATCAAAAGTAGAAGAAAGCGATAATGTGTAATATTGAGATTTAGATGTTAGGTATTTCTTATAGCAAGACTATAGGTACTTACTGAAAATGATAAGCAGCTTAGAATATTTAAGCTATCAAGATATTCTATGTACTAACCATTTAAATCGATTGTTCAGATAGAACTGATAAGTTACTTCAAGTAAAAGGAAATGTTGAGTAATCCTTTAAATACATAAAAGTTACAAGCAAAATTAATAAAATTACCATGAAAATAAGCAGCATTGATATTTCTAACCATACAAAGTTATGTGAGGAACACATTTTCGTTGTGTGTCCGTGTATTTGAGTTTGCTTCATCAAAATGAACCCTAAAACAAATGAGTATTGACGCCGATCTGAAGCCGATAGAAAGGGCTTTGATTGGATCTACGTACCTCTGATCGGCGTCATACGAAATTCAAAATATGTGTTGTCATGAGCGGATTTTGATGAGATTTTGAAATTAGAATAGGAATGCGCTGGAGGGCAGAGATTGGCTGAGGTGGATCTGAAGCCGTTTTGACGCCGATAGAAAGGGCATTGATTGGATACCTATCGGCCTCAAATCGGCGTCACTGTCAAGTTTGAGAAAGTATATAAGCAGCAGAAAGACCAAGAAAATGCTTATTAAATTCCCGAACTTCTGTGAGGTAATATATTCTGCTACGGACATGGTTCCGGACGTGGGTTGGATACCTCACGGTGACAACTAAGATCCACCTCGATAGGGAACGCCCAATCCTTAGAGTTGGACACTTTTGGGAGCGAGCCAACAATCGCTTTAACCTATTGCAATGTGTACGATTAACTGCTCCTCACTTCGATTGGAAAGAATATTCCAGTGGAAGTGTCTTCTATGTATTATATGTATTTATTTCCTCTCATACTAGAACGTCGCTCTGCAGCCTTCCATAGCTTCGGCTATAGCGGTATAGTCGCGCGACTATTTCCGTGCGTGGAGTTGGACACCCTAGGGGCCATAGGTTCGATTCTCGGCTTGGCACCGAACTTTAGAGGCTAGTTAGGAATCAAACTTGAGCCATCCTATCAGGGGGATGAAAGCTCATGCGCAATTAACTTTGGGGGGTTTGTTGGAGACTTACACACACTTTAGCAGACTAGGAATTTATTTAGGACCGAAGTAGGTCTAGGTCTAGTATTTTTGTTTACCGGGTTATACATTAACTTCGTGATGGTTCAATCGGGAGCAAATAAGTAAATTCACGCGCTAGTGGTGTCTACCACTAGAGACGTAGGTTTCAATAATGCATTCGTCATATCAATACAATCTATTGGTATGCTAGACTTAGAAACTAAAGACTAACTACGAAATAAAAATGTCAAAATAAATATATATTTAATCAGTATAAAGTAAGTAATACAAAAATATTTGCCTGCAAAGGAATATAGAAATATTAGTTCGAATGAAATGTAATGTATTTGGTCCATTAATATATTATATATTTGTTGATGAGTTCGGGCGAGTTTGGGCTAGATTGTCTACCCTGATCCTAGCATGAGAATGCGGTAATAAATTATAGAAATTGAATTATTTGCTGAAAGTATCAAATGTAATATTTAGAATCAAATGATAATTCGTAATGATAAATAATAATATTAAGAAGAGATAAATAAGATTATAATCGCTTATAGACGCAAACTCTACATTTGGAAAACTACCAAACGGACTTAGTAAGGCCTTACTAATTTTGGGGTAAATAGAAGAGGTTCTTGGCATGATGGAGAACATTTGTGTCACAGTAAAGAGCAGCTCTTAATCCAGCATTCGAGTTGTAAGCCTTGAACATGCCAAGAATCCTACTTTCTAAATAATAATAAATCTAGAATTCTACGGAAAATCTAAAGAAAACAAACTAATTATTTACAATATGAAAATTAATGAAATATATTATATCTTTAAATTATAGAGATATCTATCAATAATTTACTCGGCAAAATAAAACTAACTAATATAATAATCATCATAATAAATATATGCCTGCTAGTATTGGGTTAACCAATACAACAAACATTCTGCTAATACTCAAGTATCTAAAATAATTACTTTTCCTACAATGGTTCAATAGATGACATGTAAAGCACTAGTAATCTATGTATAGCAATCTCGTATAAATAAGAGATTTATGTATGTGGTAAGTCTTATCAAACTTGGTCCAGCAATGCAGTACCTTGAGAATACTTGTAAACCACAAACAAGGGTCTAGAGTTTTCTCTAAGTCACTGATATTATTTCCCATATATTGCTTTCAGTAAACAAGTAAATGATTAAACTTGAACAATTGAACTATTCAGGGAATAGTGGCTGATAATATTTATCTAAAGGAATTGGATAATCAGTGTAGTAGCTACTGATCACAAAAGATTTCTAAAGAGCATATAAAGCGAGGTTTTTCTTTACTTTTGTTATTTATTTCCTAGCAGTTTCCATAAACGAAACAAATAGTATCTATTATATAGACACTTTGTCTGCAAGAGATTATATCAATCTTATCAACAGCTAAATGCTCATAGCAACAAACATAAATCTATAAAGAAAACTAATTATGGTAGTTTTGCAAGCTAATAATTATATAGTAAAACTTGCAAAAAAACCTGCTATTTCTATGTTCTATGGACAAATAGCATAGACCTTAAGTTCAGAAATTTATTTTGATGATTAATATCCATTTCATTTCCACGTTTTCACACATTCCACGATTAGAAGTCAAATTAAGTACATAAGCATCTAGGATCAGTTCAGTCGGTCAGTCTGTAGGAATCACTCGTATACAGTACATGCATTCTAGTATGGTCATCATGACTTGTCGTTTGCAGCTAGTAGTTCAGTTATTGTAATAGTAGGATATCCAATGTAATATCGGAATAACTAAGCATTGACTTCATTTACTCTAGGCATCTATAGTTCTGAATAGTTTTCTCTGTTTCAATTCTTTCCGAAAAGAGCAAGGTTACAGCAGTGGTACACAGTGTTAGGGTCATCCTAGACTAGACTATCATTGGCCAATACGAATTAGTAGAATAAAAATTAAAATTGGGGGGGTTGTTACAAGTGGCAGCTTCGAACGTAGTACAGGCATCAGGCGTGCGCGGGCACCTTTCGCTCTTCCTACTACGGTGTTGACGTGTTTCGCGAACGTCAGGTTTCGGTCGATTTCCACCCCGAGGTATTTTACAACCTTGGCCCATGGAATCTCTTCGTTGAGCAGTTACAGCTGTGTCGGCAGGTTCGATCTTTCCGTTACGAGGGCTTGAGTTTTGGAGACATTGACCGTCATCCGCCACTTCTTCAGCCACTCAGGTAGGGCGTCCAGGTTCTCTTGTACTCGTTTGACGGCGGCTTCTGTTCGGATCGAGGAGGCGTAGTATGCGGCGTCGTCTGCATACAGGGCAAGCTTGGTGCTGCCTATCAGAGGGATGTCGTTTGTGTGCCAAGTATACAGGCTAGGCGAGAGGCAGCTTCCTTGCGGTACCCCGGCACGTACCGGCTTTTCTGTAGATAAGGCCTCCTCGACTCGAACTGTGACTCGTCGGTCCGTTAGAAAGATCGTATCAACTTTATCATGGGCTTCGGCATCGGGCTCTTCGACAACTTGTATAGCAGGCCCTCATGCCATACGCGGTCGAAGGCCTTCTCCATGTCAAGTAACACAGCCACAACATACTCCTTCTTGTTATGGCTAGTGGCCATTTCATTGATGACCCGCGTCAGTTGCAATGTGGTAGAATGCTCTGCCCTAAACCCGTACTGCTCCTCTCGAGGTACAATGTGCGGCGTTAGGTGCGGTAGTAGCAACCTTTCGAAAGCTTTCGATAAGGTGCTAAGCAGCGTGATGGGTCTGTAACTGTCCGGTCTCTTCGGGTCCTTTCCGGGTTTAGGGAGCATTATAACGACGCCAGTCTTCCAGGTCCGTGGGAAATGGCCACAGCGCATAACTCCATTATAAATCCTGGTCAGCGCAGCCAGGGCTCTTGGCGGGAGGTGCTTCAAGACTTCATTCGAGATCCTGTCGAGCCCTGGGGCTTTCTTGTTCGGTAGGCGCCTTATCAGCCTCTGCACCCGTCCAGGTGAGAAGATGATGGGCGCCTCCTCTTCTTCAGTCACGTCCGGGGGTGTAGACAAGTAGAGTTCTACCTGTCTACAGATGGTGTCGATATGGGTGTCATCACTGGTCGGGTTGGGCTGAAATTGCGCCTCCAAGTGGTCCGCGAAGATCTCAGCTCGGTCTGTGGCGACAAACTTCAGAAGGCCGTCCCGCCCGACCAGTGGTCTAGTCAGCTCCGGGGTGCGCGATAGTTGGTGGCAAAGTCGGTGTACTGATGGAAATTCCGTTTCCACCGAGTCTAAGTGCGCTTCCAAACTATGCGTGGCGTAATCTTGTAAGGCGGTCTTAACGCGCTCCACCAGCGCGTTCAGTTCGCTCTTAAGACGTGGGCAGCGAGTTTGTTGCCACAGCTTCCTCTTCTCCCTTTTTTCGCTAATAAGGTTCCTGATCCACGCCGGGAGGGGTTGCGCCCTCTCTACCGGCGTGGTGGTGTGCGATGCTACCTCGAGGGAGGATTGGATAGCTGCGGTCAACTCTTCGGTGGCCGTTTCAAGGTCCTCTGGTGTGCGTATCGGCCTCGTCTTTGTACGCTCCTGCGCTTCTCTCTGGAAGGCTTCCCAGCAGATCTTCCTCTTCCTGGCGGGAATGGCAACTCTGCTTGGGAGCTCCGTCAGCGTCAGGAGTACCGGGCGGTGGTCTGATGGCAGGTCCGGTAACACCGTTTGGCTAGGCGGCGTCCTCAGTCCCTTGTATACCGTGACGTCTAGTACATCACCATCGTCTTGATAGTGATAATGGGTGGGCTCGTCTGGCCCTATGACGTCATAGCAATGGTCCACCGAATCTTGAAGCAAAACTCTCCCATCGCGGTTCGTTTTGGTCGAGTTCCAGTGGGTGTGCTTGCTGTTGAGGTCTCCAGCAATGATGGTGGGTTCAGTGGCGTGTAGTAACTTTCTTATCTCTTCAGGTTTGAGTAGGGTGTGCGGCGGTTTATAAACCGCAAACAAACGCTGCGTCTCTCCGGCGATGTTAACAAGCACACCCAAGGCTTGAATGGACTCGAACTCTTCTGGTGGGATGAGCTGGTGGATGATTCTTCGGTGGACCAGTACTGCAAGGCCTCGAAAGGCGCGCCCAGTATCTGACACCTCGTCTTTCCGGTATACAAGGTGATTCGGTATCTTGAACCTTTGTTCCTGCTTCAGTTGCGTCTCGCTGACCAGTAGTATGTCTACGTTTTGCTCGCGGAGGAAGATGGTCAGCAGTTGTTTCTTCCCCGCGAGCGACTGGGCATTCCAGTGTACGATCCTAAGCCCGTGATCCATTATTGGCGTTCAAAATTCTCATAAGGCCCTGTAGAGTGGCCGTTTCGGGGTCGGTGCCTTTTTGCACCGCCTCCAGAATCTCTTTAAGCACGCCGATAGTCTGTCCCAAGGAGTCACGGCGTGGAGCATCTTGCTGCATCTTGTTGTTGTTGTTGCTGCTGTTGTTGTGGCTTTTGCGCCTTCTTTCTGGGCTTCTTTTTGCTTGTCTTTGGCCCGGTTCCCTTTGGCAGGTTTGCCGGCGCCATTAGGGTCGCTTCTGCAGTTTCGTCGATGGTTGCTGTTACAACTAGGGCGGTACCCCGACGGTTTGACTGGGTAGCGGCCACAGTTCCCGCCTTCTTGTTGCGTGACTCCTTTCTGAAGATCGGGCATGCCTTAAAGTTAGCGGGGTGCATCCCCTGGCAGTTTGCGCAGGTTGCCGGTTCTTCCCGGGGGCGCGGACACTCTTTCGCCGAGTGCTCTTCACCACAGCGTACACAAGCCTGGGCTCGGTGGCAATTGTGCGATCTGTGGCGGAATTTCTGGCAGCGGTGACACTGTGCGGGGCCTTTCTTGCCGCGCCATGCCTCTATTACTACGCCGGGCATCAATAGCAACTCGGTTACTTCATAAATAGCCGGGATTGTCTGCGCGTTCTTCTTCAGCTGTACGTAGAAGATACTGCCAGGGCGCCCTTGCCTGGCTTGGATGTTCTTGACATACTCTGGCTCGAACCCTTTCTCCTCGAGGGCCTCCTTGGTCTCCTCGGGATCAGTGTCTGCTGGTAGGCCTTGGAGGGCCACTTTCAAACTGCGTTCCGCAGGCAGCGAGTAACTGAACCAGCTGATGTTTTCCTCTCTCTCAAGCTGGGTCAGATACGCTTGTATTGCTCGGTACTCTATTTCGTCGGCCGGCATAAATCTTATGCCTTGTCCGTATGGCCGTCCGTTAGGCGGTCTCCCCAATTTCGAAGCTATCTCCTTGAAGTGGAACGTCCAGTTCTCGATACGTTCCACTATCAGAGGAGGATAGCGAGACCCTTTCTCTTTCCCACCTGCGGGGGGCGGGGCGGGCTGCGTATCCATCACCTCTCTCTGCTTCTGTCCCGCTCTCGCAGTCGTTTGCGTTGGTTGCGGGGGTGCTGTGCGGGGGGTAGCCTTTGTGCCACCCTGTTTCTCTGTTTGCGCTACGCGCGCGAACGAGGGCTTCTCAATGGTTGCTACACTGTCGGTAGCTTTTCGCTTCTGTCTTTGAGGCAGCGGGGCAGCGCTAGTACTTGCCGTTGACATTTTGCCGGCCGACGTGGATGGGTATACAGTATCTGTGGATGGTCGGGTGACCGCTTGTGCGGGTGGGCGCATTGCCTTCTGGGCGGGCGGGCGCGACACCGTTTGGGCGGGCGGGCGCTCGGTCGCTTGTGTAGTCGGGCGAGTTACAGGCTGGCTTGCTTGTACTGCCTTTTGTCTCTTGTCCTTCTGTCCCTTTCTTTCATTGGTAGGGGCGGGATCGCTCTGTCCCTTTCTTTCACTAATACTTGTACTCGCAGAGTGCGATCGTACAGTACGGTGACGAAATCAAGAAGCCCCTCAGAGGGCTGGTGAGCTTACGCCTCCTTGCATTAAAGGCAAGCGGCTTAGTCGGTGGCAAGGTAATTAGAGATCGCGACGCGAGTTCGAGTACTCTGCGGTCTTCGGCGGACATTTCGCGTCCCTCCAATTCGGCTTCTTCGATTCGCACGTATATACCCATCCAGTTGAACATACCTTCCGATAGGGCCTCGGCTTCAATAAGCCGGGCGAGCGTGATGATATCACGTTCGTGACGCCCTTTCGGCGATTTCGGCGTGCGCTGGTGGGCACGGGTTCCGTGCGCTTAAGGCTCGTTTCCGCAACGGGAAGGATACTTTCCTCGTTGTCGGACGAGTCGGAGTCACTATCGCTACTGTGGTTAGCAGTAGCAACGGTTACGCGGCTCTCAGAAGGCTTTTTGCTTCGGAGGGGTGGTTAGGTCCTCTGTCAGCGGTGGGTGGCCTTTAAAAGGGCCTTTTTTTCGGGTCGCCGCAATCCATGACGGCGGCTATGAGAGTGTACGTTGCGCGAGTACTGGAGCGAGTATTATGCAAGCATAGTACTCACTCCGGCGTTCGTGGGGCACAGTATCCCCTCGTAGCCGTGGCCACGGGTGCGATCGGTAAGTACCTAATTTCCTCAAGAAATTGTTAGCGATGCGCAGCTTTTAGTGTCGATGGTTACTCCGAGCACTAAACGTACGGGCGATCCAAATCGAATCGGCAATCGAACTTTATCGACAACTAAGGTGATTACATAATGCTGTACCACAACACTATTTAGGTACTATGAGTAGAGATACATTTTGAGCCGGCCAATCAAAATCCTTTTTTGTACGTAGCCCCCCGACCCGCAGTGGTGACTTGTGTTCTTAGAAGAAATTATTAGGTTATATGGTCTGTGAACCGCGACTACAGCAGATTGCTACAGCATGTTGCGTTCGGGGTTGCATCGTATGTAGAGCGCTTAAGTCCATTCTAGTAATGCGGTAGATGCATAGACTAACTCACCCCGGTTTTCAATATCTTAATACGAACCGTTTTGCTTACTACTCATTACTTTTTGACAAAAAAAACTTTTTGGTAAAAAATTGCCCGGCTCTATAATCTCAATGGGCGTTCCACAAGGTTCAATACTAGGGCCGTTCTTGTTTTTAATCTATATTAATGACTTACCTTATTATGTAGAGAAGAATCACGAGATTGTATTGTTTGCAGATGACACTTCACTGTTATTTAAAATTAAAAGGCAGTTACTAAACTATGACGATGTTAACAATGCATTAGCTAAAGTTGTGAATTGGTTTAATACAAATAATCTTCTCCTCAATGAGAAGAAAACTAATTGTATAAAATTCTCGACACCAAATGTGAGACAAGTAGAATCCAATATACAATTGAATGGAACAGGGTTGGACCTTGTGGAGTCAACAGTCTTTTTAGGAATTACTATAGACGCTAAATTGCAATGGCCCCACATTAAAAAATTGTCTAGTAGGCTCAGTTGGCAGCTTATGCTGTTAAAAAAATTAGACTATTAACTGATGTAGACACAGCTAGAATAGTTTATTTTAGTTATTTCCATAGCGTTATGACTTATGGCATACTGCTCTGGGGATGTTCTGCAGATATTAATTCTATTTTTATACTGCAAAAAAGGGCTATACGAGCAATCTACAGTTTGGCTCCCAGAGTTTCCCTTAGACAGAAATTTAAAGACATAAACATTCTAACTGTTGTCTCTCAGTTTATCTATGAAAATCAAATGTATGTAAAGAAAAACATTAGCAGTTTTGATAAAAGGAGTGATGCTCATTCCATCAACACGCGAAATAAGCACAAGCTATCCGTACATGTAACGCGTCTCCACAGAATAAGTCATTCTTTTATGGGACAATGTATACGATTTTATAATAAAGTTCCCAATGTTATCCGAGATTTGCCTATTAATAAGTTTAAAATTACTATTAAAACTAAACTCTGTCAAAAAGGTTATTACAAAATTTCGGATTACTTGGAGGATAAAACAGCTTGGGACTGATCACTCCAGGATCTATCTACTCGTGTACTAAGATGTCAAAGTGTAGCGTGTCTTGCCCTACTGATACCATTATTATGTTCTCTTTTGTAAGGCAACACACTGGAGCTAATATTTGTAGTACCTAAGTAAAAACATTGTAAAAACATCTATATAAAAAGAATGGCCCCGAGTTTCTTGCCGCTTCTTCTCGGTTGGCTCTATGTATTTTGGAACGCGGCGGTAGGCTTTAAAGTACATTATAATGAAAAATTGACGTTCAGAAGTGCGTCTTTGATGCCTAAATTGAATAAATGATTTTGACTTTGACTTTGACTTTGACACTTTTTGTATGAGACAACTGTCAAAAAGTAACAAGTTGTAGGCAAAACGGTCCGTTTTTAGATATTGAAAATCTTGTAGCTTGTGTTGATGTCGCCAAGCCGAGCGCGGTAAGGCGTATATACCTCCGTTTATATATACCTAACATCATTGGTCTAAACCTAATAAATTTCTTATACTTAACCAGTATCAGTATTTTTCATGGAAACAATCTAACTATTCATATTGATTCCCTGTCGAGTAGGTAGAATGTAAATTGTGTTTGTAAATGTTATACAAGTGCTAAAAGAGTTTCGGGAGGAAGATAATTTAATGTGCAAACAAAACTCGGCCAAAGCGGCCAACAGCAACTGACGAATTGCAATGAATTTCAAAATTTCTCCCTTGAAAAGATAACTAAAAATATTTATATATGGTGCGTTCGAATAGATCACTTCTGAGCGCTTTTAGCGAAAATAACGCTATAAACACTCACAAGGGGCGTTTGAATTGGGAATCTGTGGGTGATAATGTCGTTCATGTCTCTTTTTGTTCAGCGTTCGGAAAGCTAAAAATGAGGAATTTTTGCCACCAAAAAGTGCAATTGACCCACGTCCGGAGCATGGTTGTTTGTGATCGGTATTTGACAGCTATGTATTTGACAGCATAATCATGCGATTTTAGGTCTTATGCTCAGTTGAGCGTTCGAATAGGGTGTGGAAAAAAGTGGCAAAAATAACGTTTTTGAGCTTTACAAACGCTTTAACAAAAGAGCCATCAATGACAACGCCACCAATACCCTCATAAGCTAAACGAACGCACGCATAGATAGGTGGGTGGATGGGTGTTATACTTATAATGAAAAAAAAAAAAGTTTAGTTAACTTTGGCGCTCCATGTTGGAAAAAATTGATTTTTTTGGACCTTACCACCCCCATATACAGGCGCCTCAGAGCCGCTACTGCCTTCCAATCGGGGCCCCATCCACGCGAAGTGCTGCCGGTACTTCCACCGACTATCGAGGTATAGTCCGAGATACTTAATCTGGGGCTTTACCTTGATCCTCGCCTCCCCGATAGAGATGAAGGAACTCCTTGGTGGTGCTCGGCGGGGGCCATGAAAGCAGATAGCTCCCGACTTGCTAAGATCCACTTGGATTCCCAACCTCTCTATCAATACATATCAATACAATCATATAGTTACAATCCAGGAAAGAATTGTATTAGCATCTCTATTTATAAGTGAAAAATTGATTGTAATTTGTTTTGTGTATCATAAATAAATAAATAAATATCCTCCTCACCACCTCAGCCACCGTCACCGTGGTAAGATGGACTGCCTCAAGGTAGGTCTCGCAAGAGGCAGTCACAAGCGTATCATCTGCTTAGCAGATTACGCTGGGGCCCGGATTGAGAGCCCCTCGTAGCACCCAGTCGTACATGATGTTCCACAGGAGCGGACCAACGACCGACCCCTGCGGAACATCAGCCTCTGCAGAACTCTTCCGTCCTGCCCCGCAGTACCCACCTAACCTAACCTTGAGATGGAGCCACAATCATTCATTGGTACCTTATTTTCATTCCCTAAGCATTTGATAAGTATTCTAAATATAAAAGCCGTGTGGCTCTGAGACTGCCGCGGTAAACCTATTTAACCAATGCCATCTAGAGGCGAGTTGCTGAACTAAAGAGACAAGCGTGATATTTCAAAAAGTCATTAAAAGTTCTGCTATTCATCGATAGATGGAGTCGGAGTGGGGGGTGTTAGGTTATTTTCGTTACGGATTTTCTGGATTCGGTCTCCACGCTCAAGGCCCGCGATAGAAGCTATGCAATAGCTTAAAAAGAATCGTTTGGCAAACGATACATTAATGTAAAAATTGTGAACGTAGATTAGTAACAGTGTCTCTTTTATTTTTAATAAAGCATTTATTTGTGTAGAGTAGGTAATATAAATATAAAAGTAACCGTCAGATGTTACGTTGTAAAATGTAAGTTTGTCGAATGATAATTTTAATAAATATACGTACCAATTTCAAAAACCTTTTTTAAAAAAAAACAACGATTTGACAATTCATATAGGTACGAGTAGGTATATTTGGTATAATATACCAAATATAAATATAAAATAAAATATAAAATATAAATAAATATAAAATATATTATGTTGATTGTGAAATGAAAATTCATAAAATAAGTGTCGGTGAAATGACAGGATGCCATCGCCATGACTGTCACATGTCGCTAAGAGGTCGGAAAAATAACTATAGTATACATAGTTTATCTTAATCTGTAATATGTCATTTATATCTTTTTTATTTACATACTGATATCTGTTTTTTAGCGTGGCTAATAAAAGGCCAAGCCTTTAGCGCGAGAGGTAAAGCGGCACCTTTGAGCGTCGGCCGCCGCCGCCGCCCCGCTCCGCTCATTTACATAAGTTTCAAAATCTGACCGCAGGACAGCTGGCTGGCGGGTCTCCGCTGTGCTAGTGATGTGCTCTCTTCTCAACATGTCGACACTCTAAAATTATAACTTACTTGTATATCTACTTACTCAATTTAATTTTAATTCATTGTAGTAACCGCTGCTGATGTCATCGGATTCATTAGGTCAAAAAAAATTCAAGATAGCGCTTTCAATTGGAGCATGGTAGGTACGGTAATATAACATTACCACAGCCATAAAATTTACATAGACTGTGATATTACCGTGACTATCTACTAAATTGTCCTAAGTTTTGTCACGGTAATTTTGTTGTTTATCTATGAGTACGATTTAAGTAGTAAGTACCTACTTATATAGTCTTCATATTTAAACTTTATGCAAAAAAACTCTAATATTATTAGAGTTTTTTTGTTACAAGTAGAAGTGATTAAGCTGTGAAGGATTAGAACGGACAGATAAACAGGCAGAACCATCTTATATGAGTTTCTTGTAGTAAACAGGAAAGGTAGAGACACATTTCAAGTAAATATTTATACCTACACAACGCATTATCTAGTAGGTATCTGTAAGTTTAACTAACATTTTCTTTAAAAAACAAAACAAAAGACAAATGTATGCTCGCGTAATTGTTTTATATAGGTACCTACGAGTAGGTACTGCTCTGCTCTATATTGAGCCCAATGACAAGTGGGATGGATTTACACTTGACATTGACATGTCAGCAGTCTTCCTTGATTGACAACGTTACACGGGGTCATATGTCTGAGTAATCTGGGTTACTTAGTTCTGTTCAATTTGCGGTAACTATGTAACTATTACGTGTCTACCGGTTAAGCTATTCTACCTACTTTGCGTATTTCAGAATGTCATAAGAGTCAAAGACTACAATGAATTGATAAGAGTTATTGTACTACGCTGTAGGATTTAGCTTCAGCTATTCGAGCTTAAATAAAAAAAGGCGAATCTTTGAAAATAAATCAATATAGAAGTATTATTTTTGCCTTCCATATATATTTTATTTATAGGTATATATATATATATATATATATATTTAAATTAACAAATGTTCATCACTCTGGCTAGACACTAAAAATATAAGTCTGGGTTAGCTTAAAAAATAACGAAGGATACCTAAAATAAAACGCATGCGACATCAATTAAGCATTCGTTTCTATGTCGAACGAAACCGACCTTTATATCTATATGGATATAGAGATCACATAGACAACATAATATGATCCTAGTTTATAGCCACGGAGCACCAGCGGATTAATTAATGTTCTGTGTTTATGGCGTTGAGAGTTCAGGGGGAGCCCAAGCCAGCCCCAGCCCTAAATGTCCCATGATAATGTGATTGAAATCATTTATATTATATACCTATATAACACTAGCGACTGCCCGCGACTTCGTTCGCGTATTAGAGGTTCGGCCTTCGGCCTCGCCATAAGCCTAAAGGGGGCAGCTGCCTCCTTTTCTTGGTTTTTCTTTCATAAGAACCTTCTGCTGACAATAATAAACACAACAAAAAAAGAATTTGCGTGATTGTTCTATCCGTTCTCAATTGAAGGTTGAAATATAGGCAATTTTGATGAGATGTGACACACGTGGCGGCCGCGGCACATATCCTACCTGTGGAGAATTGCGTTCAGCCCTTCACTAGCCACAAACTCAGCGAGGCGCGGCGCCCAGTAGCCGCTTCCCTGACTTTCTTCATAAATCAAAAAGTTGTTTTTGTATCTTATCGGTGGATAATCGGCGGCCGCTACTGCGCTACCATTCCTCCCTCCTCGTCCCCCACACACTGATCCAAACACGATGTAGGTATCTATAATTTAATCTGTGCACAAACTACACATCTCCCCTCTACTCCAATGGAGCCGTTTTTCGGACGGGCATTAACTTTTTGTTGGATTTTTATGTGAATTAAACTTAACGAACCGATATAATCATGGTAGAGATATTGCCGCTATCAGCTTCTCTCGATACCCGCTAAATGGATACTATTAGAGAGGATTTTAGAGTTTGAGATAATGGTTACAAAGTAGCCATTTAAAATATGTTCATGTGCCTATCTACTCAACATAGTAAGGTAGTAAGTTTACAGAATAAGTCATAGTAGGTCAGGCTAAAATATTATGAGTGAAAACCTGTTGTTAATAATTATGTGTTTCAAAATCGAAATATCTATTACATATGGATTATTTGTAATAAGTAGAAGAAATTGTACCTAATGTAAATCTACGCTCTTTACAAATACAAGATAAAGATTATAATCAGGTGCTTGATGTAAAATTAAATTAGATTCAGCTAGTTTTTCTATAGTCTATAGAGTATGCTCACAGCTAACATGCAAACAAAAGCGTCTTGTAATTAAAAGCGCATTAAATGCATTATGCATGCCATGGGATGAGCTAAGTGTATACTCAAGCGGGACGCCGACTGCAATGCTTCGGCGAGGCAGCGGCCGCGTTCGTGTCAGCACATCCACTCCGGCCTAATTGCACCCCCGCTGCGTGATGGATGGTCTGCCAGTCGCCCCGCGCTGCCGTACCCCGCCCCGCGGCTCACCCCACAAGGGTTGTTCCCAGAAATTCCATTATCATCGCTCTACCTCACAGCTTTGGCCGCTCCATTTGACATTGACATCGCCGCTAACAACCGTAGTATCGTATTGTATTCTATGTATAGTGGACTCCCTGATTGTCCCCGATTTCAGGAACTTATGAATGTTAAAATCTCAGCTAGTTTAAAATAATAAGGATATAAAACGACTTGCTCTACATTTTTTATATGTATTTTAATCTGTTATATCTCAGTAAGGTAATTACTATTTAGAACCGATGTTTACCTTATGGATCGTCTCAAATCGGGTTAAAGGGTTTTGAGTACAGCCATGAAACCATTAATATGAATAGGTACTTATACCTAATTACATATTTTAGGCAAGCAAAACTAGTAATAGAATTTGCAGGAGCGGCATAGTCATTATCATTACTTACGTCTTAGCTAAGAAATAAACAAGTTACAAAAGAATGTGCACCGGGAAAGCTGAATTTTGGATATAACGTGGTGGAGGCCTAGAAAAGCTTACTTAACTTGCAAAAATTCGACTTCGATTCCTTGGTTGCATGTTGCATTGCATTGCACTGGGCATGGACTCACCAACGTTGCGAACCGCAAGAGGTCGTAATTTTGGTCCAAAATAAAAAAGACATGATTTTTTATACAATACTCTACAAGTTTATATATATATATATATATGTCATTTTTTCGATATCTGTCACCAAACAGAAGAAAATTGTATAAAAACATTAAATTTCACTGACTAAACATTTGGCTTTTTGATCGATATCTCGATAACGATCAACGGTAAGTGAAAAATGTATGACCCAAATTCTATTCATTGGCGTTGGTACGATTCGGTACGGCCTACGGAATTATATTAACAAGTACATTTTTTTTTTAATTCCTATACCTACAAGAAAGAAACGTATTTATGTCAACAATTAGCCATATCGGAAAAAAAATAATACAACATAGGAGGTGTCCCATTAACTACAGTGAATTTAATAAGGTATAAAACGAATAGCAAAACGTAGCCAAGTGCAAGTTGGGCTCGCGCTAAGGATGAAAGGTAAAGTAAACAAGTTTCAATTTGAAAATTTTTATACCATCTTCCATTCTATTACTTTGGTAAAAATCAGTTATTGGAGTGTAACTCAAAAACCACTGAACCGAATTTGATGAAATTTCAATGGGACCACATGGTAAGCACGAGCTTTCAAAATAATTTGAATATCGGTTCACCCTATCGATAATGATGACTATAAGTACATGACTATAAGTACATGACTATAAGTAATGAGGTAAAAAACATTTAAAAAAAGACAGTCGAATTGAGTACCTCCTCCTTTTTTTGGAAGTCGGTAGGAAAAAAACAAACGATTACCTACAGCGTGGGTGGTAGTTTGGAAGTACGGAACCCTCAGTCAGGCCGGTATTCCAGAAAGGCGCTTAGTTATAAATCTCAGCTTTAGCGGAGATTAGACAGTACATGCTAAACAAAATATACTCAGATATGTATACTTACTCAAGTCTACATTCACTACTGAACCTACTTCAGGAATATGACCCTCAGTGCGCGATTCTGAGTTTCTGACCACTGACACCCAGCCGGTTATCTAACGCGACAATGATACACTTTCCCTCCATCTCTCCGACGCCTAAACTCTATTTTAATGTTTTCTTTAACGGTCAAATATGACAAAAACCTTTAAGTAAACACAGAATTATTACGTACCTATAGAATTACCTACTTGTATGATTTTTATGCGCTATAAACTACGAAGAAGACAATTATTTCTTCGTAGGCTATAAAGCAGTATTTTGATATCGAACTTTATATATAAAAACTTATTAAAACAAAACAACGTCGTGTATATTCAGGACGAACAATAGTCCTATCTCCGGATGTTTGTTCGATCGAAACTTTGCGTGTCCAAATAACATAGAAGTCTTATCGTGTAGGTAGTTAAGTATATTTCCCCGCTATAAAGTAATAAAAGGGTGTCTAAAGAGTATTGATTACGAAGTTGTCGACTAAAATCCACCCTTTTCCGGCTGATTGAATAGAGCGGAAACGAAAAAAGATCAATATTTGGACAGAAATGATTATGAGAGAGCGCACGACCGGACGCGAATGCGCTCACTGGCGCTAATAAATGTAAGAACAGGATGCGATTTTCGACGGAATCATGTTAACTGGCGCGTTCTCAGCGTTCTTTTGTCACAACAATGATTATTCTCTTGTGTTGATCCCATGGATTGGATCGAATATCGAGCCTGAGAGTTGAATGCGTCGAGCAGACACAGCGCTGTCCCGCGCCTGTCAGTCCTTATTCAATTGGCAACGCACTTCCTCCATTCAGATCGTTATCGGTGTGTAAAGTATCATTACCAAGTACCTATTTGAAACTTTTCCTTCCCAAATCTGTTATTTATTACATATTTTTTTTACGACGATGCCTCGGTGTCCTAGTGGTCATAGCGTCTGACACGGACTGGCGGAAGTCGCGGGTTCGAATGTCGTCCGAGGATGTGTATTTATCTCTCTAAAATCACAAAGGTTGGTCTCGCTAAGCAGGCGTTAGTGCTTTAAAAATAATGTAATAAGTAGGTACCTAGTTAATGCTAAAATTTGGTAAGCTGATAGCTCAAAGCGACACTATGACAGCATACCAGACGAACTACCGCAGTTCGTTTCATCAGTTGTTTGAATAAAGAAAATACAAAAGTAAACTGCTCACAAGGACGTGTGATCCAAGTAGAACTCTACTAGTAGGTAGGTAAACATTCAAAGGAGAAAACTCAATCGCGATAGCAATTTCCTATCAAGTTGTAAGTAAATTCAATTACACTTGAAGGCTTCTTGAGGGTTTGCATTGCCTCCCTCCACTTAGGGAAGAGCGCGTCTTTCATTTCAGCGCCACCCCCGTTGGCGTCGAACGCAGAGTTCCAGCGAGAACTCAATCAACTCAACTATGTTACCAACCACACAGGATATAAAGTCTTTACCCACACATCCTGTTTACGTCTCGCTCGATGTTTACTTTAGCTCACAAGAGCCATGGGAGCGCATGATTATCTCATCCTATCCACCTATGTATCCATTCTGGATAGCCTCTTCAATCTTATAAAAATTTCATTGCCTTACAGTGTAAACAACGTGTAAGAAAACATATGCCCTCTTATATTTTACCGCGATTATTTTTTTATTTATACGCTATAATTCCTACGGAGTTTACACTAGCCTGATAATAATTCTCTCTCTTTATTTATTTTGAGGCAATGGTTCCGGCTTATTTACACGAGGTGATAGATAAAATGCGATAGCGGAGCGGCGCGGCGCTCTCTTGTCAAAAGAAAGAAAAGTAAACAAATAAAGAAATCCTGCTCTTGAGTCGACTGTGTAACACCAGGGGTTACTCCGATAAGGAAAACAACGAGATACTAAAATTAAATATTCTCTTCCTAAAACAACATTCTATTTATGAACAAAACTAAGTATATGTTTAAACAAGAAATTTAATTTTGAAACATAACTTTAGATAATGTTTTTCCTAGACTGATCAAAGGCTACCCAAATGTCCCGACCTAGGGAGGAACTGTCCCAGCATTCTTGGCACTATGCCTGTATCATCCAGAATAATTTAATTTCGCTCATCTGACTTTGAGTAATGTGCTTGAGTCGTGAGGCAATGCTAGAAGGTATAGGTAGGAGTATAAATGTACCTGAATAGGGTAGGTAAATACTTGCCTACTATTAATGGGAATAAAAAAATTACAGGCTAAATATTAGCTGCTGTATATTATCATAAGACTTGGGTTTGACGCTTTTTAACAAAAAAAAATCTTAGATACCTATATGCTTCTTTCATGTGTCTCAAGACAAAATAAGGCAAACAATTTCATAATAAAACAATGACATCTGACGCTGAATGATTGTTGATTTAGCAATGCAGTGTGCAACTTTGTATTGCATTTCATTTTAAAAGTAAGAACGACTAATGACTTCAAATTTTTTTTCAAATCTATATGATATATAGACCAACCAGAGTAATTGGAGCGCGCGGCCTCAATTTTACTAACTTTGTTTATACTCGTACTGTCTATGTAGCTGTAGTACTCATGAGCTTGGGTGGGCAGTACTTGAGCTTGAAGCGATGATATAGTCCAGCCAGGGGTAACAATAAGGGTCAGCCGTCGACTAGATGGCCAAGGGATCAATTCAATCCCCACCTCGAGCTTGAGCTTTCGGTGAAGCTCGTGACGAAATCCACATCATAGTGGTAAGGCACTTCTGGTGTTTGCCTGACCACCAACACGCTCAAGTTTGAAAATCTGTCGCTAAGCACCTAACAGTGTGTTTCGGCAGCATTCATTGAGAGCCAGTTGCTACTCTAGGTCTAGTGTGTGATACCTTCTTCGACAGTGAAATATTGAGATAGTGGTCAAGCACTAGCGTATTCTGTGTAAAAACAACTTACCTATTAGACAATAATGATTCATAGAAAGTGGTTACATCGCACCAGTCTTACACGACAGTGAGAAAGTCGTCTGGATACAAAATACAAACCTGTAATTTGAATATGAAGACTGCGCGGTGGAGCGGCGCGGCGCGGTCATTCAGCTTGATTGTGGCCCAACTGGCTTCGATTCACCCATGTGGAAACTAGCCCTTCCAATACCGAAATGTTTCTCAATTGCATTGCACCATCATAATCATAATTATGTGAGCTATTTTAAAGATCCAAGGGCAAGATTTTAAGTTGAACATGGTGATAGTTTCTAAGAATTCTTTAAGACGTTCTTCTTCAGGCACGCTTGCACGCAGTGTTCACGCTTGGAGATCTCCATAATCTATAATACCAAGTGGGTGAAGCTGGTATCTTTATATTAGTGTGATACTCACGATAGTTTTCTAACTCTAATCAGATCATCGTTAAAAAGTACGTAGATACTGATACCCGGGCAGTCTTTCGTCGTTAATATAATTAATTTAGCTAAGGAACTATCATTTCCACTGTGGCATATTTAAATATATGACTACGAAATACATTGAGCTAAATGTACTACGTAGTACATTTAGCTCAATGACGAAATAACGAAAAATAACAATTGTGAAAAGTTTAAGGATTGAAGATCAAGAACACTTGAATTGTTTGTGTAATCTAATAAATTGAAAACACGCCCAGTAAAAACAATAAAAGTAAGAAGAATAGAGAATATCTGTCACCCACCGTTGTTTATCCGTTCTATATTGTAGTGAAGAGGGCATGTTCCTAGAATGTCGGAAATAGCGCTTCCGAGTAACACTTGTATCGGATCGCTGGGCGTGTAGTTCAGGGTTCCCACGTGCGCTAAATATTTTTTCATAAACCTTCAGGAGAAAAATACCTGTTATAGACTGTTATATGGTGATGTGATGATGACTTATATAGGATCTTTGACTGTGTTGTGCTGTGCAGGGTTCCCACGTACGCTAAATATTTTTTCATAAACCTTCAGGAGACAAATACTTGTTAAAGACTGTTATATGGTGATGTGATGATGACTTACATAGGATCTTTGACTGTGTTGTGCTGTGCAGGGTTCCCACGTACGCTAAATATTTTTTCACAAACCTGCAGGGGATCAATATGGCATTATAGACCGTTATGGTGACGATGATGGCATATATACCTACGACACGGTTTAAAAAGCAAAAATATTTATGTGATATAAACTTAAATACTAACCGATTTTTACCACAATTTTTTAAGTAAATATTCAATCTTTATATCTTAGGTTTGATAGAAAATACATTTAGATCTAGAACTCTGTCCATAGCTGGTGGATGTAGCTGACATCTATAGGTACTAATATTAAGTACTTAGGCATAAAGCGGAAAGATTTTCATATTTGTATGTTTGCAACGTATTAACATAAAGATAATTTTTTGTCGAAAAAAAAAGTTACCTCTGAGTGACATAGGCTATATTTTTTAATTCATCATCATCATCACCATCATCATCATCATCCATCACCACGCGGATGAAACCGCAGTACTAATTTATATTTTTACAAGCTCATAAAATCGTAATATTGGTATGATTTGCGATATAAATAAATAAAATAAAACCACTATCACTACACTACATAATTATAATAAAACCGTAGAGGTCGAATTTCTGTACAGTAAAAAAAATGCTAATAACTGTCAGGGGGATGTAAGGAGTAAAATCAAATTAAATAAGATTTTTTAAAATTTTTCGTTTCTCTGTTTGGTCTGTTGGTCTGTCTGTTTGTGCGGGCTAATCCCCCAAAACGGCAGGACCAATTTAAATGAACTTTTGTATGATGGTAGCTTATATTCCTGGTCAACATATAGAATACTTTTGATCCCGGTAAATTAATGAGTTCCCGTGGGATAGTAAAAAAACTGTAATTAACCGTATCCCGCGAGCCGCGAGCCTACCTAACTATACTAAAAACTACCCTCATGCAACTTACATTAAAGCACTACCTATACTACTACCTACATAAATATACACCTATGTAACCTACTATACATATATATACTAGTACCTACAAGATTCAATAATCAAACCAAGCTCTACGAAAACAGACTTACCAATCTATTACATATACGTCTTAGGTACTATAATAAAATTAACCATAATAATAAAGGTAGTAGGTAGGTACCTACTATATAATATAGGATAAAGCAATTCAGGGAAATCACATAAGCTTACTACACATTTTATTGACAGCCCTCACGAAGTATTTATTTATATACATTCTGTAATCTGATGGCAACGGCCACGACTAGAATAACAGTAGGTATTTTAATCGTCGATCCGTTTGTTGTGTCAGGAGACAGAGTTTAAAGCCATACTATAATTACCACGCACTTCCTTTTAGATAATAATCTCGGTCGTGAAGTTAAATAAACGTTTATCTGTAAAGAACATCAGCCGCCAGTGAAGTTAAATATGGGCTTTTCTTAAAATATTTATACAGAACCAACAGACTGGAATTTTACAAGTCATTATCGCTGTCATCATGCCAAAATTAGATCATTGAAATATTTATTATTCGGTGAGAAGCGTGTCTTGTGGATCTTTGTGTTCCCTTTTGTTTTTCTAATCATAATGATTCCAACAGTGATATTAAAAACAGATTCGTTAGGAATTGTAGTTTAGCTTTTTTGTTTCTCACGATAACAAATCTTGTCGCCATGATTTACTTAGGTAGGTATTTACTGCGTGAAGTAGTTTACTCTTTATGAATCTATGAATTGGAAACTATGCCCTTGGCGTTTTCTCAATTCTATTAGGTACATTTGATATGCAACTGTTTCGGTACGGTGGTACTACGCTCAAATCCATTCTTTTTGTAAAGCTTGAAAAAGTGTGGGGTGTTATCAATTTGAAATCATGCAGCTCTATAGAAGAAAATGGCCTGTATTTAAATTCGGTTTAGGAGTTTCCATTTACAACATTTTTTTAAATATCATTGTTTACTTAAATATTTTGAGTTAAGTACACCACAGAATAACGAATAGAACTTACATTAAGGTTTTGCGGATGTGAAAGTGTGCTATGAAAGTTCTACAACTCCGTAACTTGAAGCTTTTGTGTAAGTTCTTCATTTAAAATCTATGATGTTGACCTGATGGTAATACTGCGGATATTAGGTACCTCGTTTCTTCTACAACTGCGTCAAGCGAGACTGGGTCTGAGATTAACATCATGCGGCATACAATGACCCAATTTCAATGTATAATTGTCGCCACCCAGATGGATTATATATTAAAATATTTTAATCGATCTGGGTGGCGACAATGGTTTTAGCAAATGTTTGTTGAAATCTCTAGTAGTTTTCGATTTCAATACATACTTAGACTTACCAAGGTATGATTCTGAATTATTAATTAGTAATCAGGGGCTGCTGTGGTGTCCCAAATTAACCGTAGGTACCTGCACTACCTACTTTAAGCAACCTAGGCAACTTTCTATTAGCAATGTCATTATGCAATTATAATTTAATGCTTTCATTTTTGTTTTACAAAGCCCAAATTTATATTTAGGTACGTTGTACCAAACTATTATTTATTCTGTGATTTAGGTTCATTTGATTAAAGAACAGTCTGTCTCATAAAAACAATTTCACTCTCTCTCTCTCTTACCTTTGCAGACAGGTAGCTAGGTATTTTTTAATAATGGCATTAGGTAATGGCATTGTTATTTTATTCAATAGTTTTATGATATTTATTTCTTGTTATTTGATATATTTTTCGATGAGCGACATGTTTGGGCTAAGTCAATACGGATCATGAAATTCAAGAATACTTCATGTAGTAGGTACCTAGTTAGGGACTTACTTAGTACTTATTACCTACTAGGTAGGCACTATAACCGAGAAGGTAAGTAAGTGCTTACGATGTTTATGACACTGATCCTGATTCTTTCCACGGTTTTGGTGTTCCATCTCCAAATACATCTCGCTGAGTGGCAATTGACATCGCAATGTGATGTGAGGTGTAAGTAACTTTGGCAGTTGTAAAGTAGCGTAGGCTTGCGTCCGAGTCGGTCGGCACGGGCAGGGCAGTCGACGATGCGATGCGATGGCGGCGAGATCAAAGCTCGCCGCGGGTCGACGCACGCGGCTCTCCATCGTCCCGTCACGTCCCGCGCGCCGCCCCCGCTCCACACAACAACACAAGCTCGACCATTGACCGAGGAACACGTAGATATGTCACCTGTATAATACATCAGTACCTACACACAAAGGCAGCACCTTTTTAGGTTAGTGGGTACTTCCTGGGTAGTTACTGATGCTTTTTCCAGCTGCTTTTAACCCTGGAAATCCTGTGCAATAAATCGCAACTTTGAGAGGAATTCATCTGACAAATTTCCTGAAGTGGAGTATACTATACTACAAGCATCTTTGTTTTCGTGTCTCCCTTTACTTCTCATAATAACTTTAAGTACCTAAATGAAATATTTTTTACAGCCAACTTGTAGTATCATTTCGGTACCTAGCTTATATAATATATTTTGGGATTGTATTGTAAAATCACGTACAGTTTTAAATACTTATCAGCAGAAGAACCCTTTATGAAGTGAATAAACGCACAGTAGACTAACCGAGTCCGCCCGTAACCCACAGTAACTCCGCTGAAGTTGCTAGAGTCATTAAAAAGCTACCCAGAAGAAAGGCGGTAGGCTATGACGAACTGCCAATAGCATCTATCTACCAACTGCCAAGAAGTGGTATCACGGCGGTCACAATGCTCTTTAACGGAATCCTGAGGACCCGTCACTTCCCGGAGTTCTGGAAAAGAGCCAAGATGATAGTCCTGCCTAAATCTTGGAAGGTCCGAAGGAGGGCCGATGCTTACTGTCCCATCTCGCTCCTGCGCCACCTGGCCCAACTGTTCGAGCAATTGTTGTTAAAAAGAATGAGACCCTTCATCAAGTATAGAGAAGATCAGTTTAATTTCAGAAGCCAGCATTCTACAACTCTCCAGCTGACCAGGGCCCTGAACTATCTGGCAGTGGAGATGAATAATAGGAAGCATACAGTGGCAGTACCTATTCCTGGATGAGAAGGCATTCGACAGAGTGTGGCACAAGGGATTTCTCTATAAATTGACCGAGACTTGAGTTACCAAAGCGGTATATACATTGACATAATGGCGTCCTTCCTAACGAACAGATCATTCTACGTCACGGTGGAAGGACGTGAATCAACAGTGAGGAAGATAGAGGCAGGGAAGTTGCATTTCGCCCAGCGTTTGTGTACGCGCTGTACACAAACGATTTCCCAAAGCTGAGCGACCACATACTAGAAGGGTATAGCCATATTATGTTCACGTTATTCGCAGACGACAGTACGTACATTGCTTCATCAGCGAACCCCAATGGAGCAGCAAAACCTATGCAGAAATTACTGCATCTATTACCTGATTGGCTCGACAAGTGGAGGATGGTGGTCAAAGTGGGTAAGGCTACTGCCCTACTTGTATGCAAGAACAGAAGAGCACCACAAAAACTCCAAGGCCAAGATATCGATTGGAAGAGATCGGTACGATACCTTGAAGTGTAGATAGACAAATGGCTGACAATCAAGAAAGCAAGTGGAGAATGCGGTCCGTACGACAAGAACTGCGAGAACCATGCTCCGACCTCTTGCTCTTGGCACGAAGTTGACCCCCAACTTCGTACCAAGCTGGGTATCCACCTATGCCACCCCAGCTTGGTACCAACTCTGTTCTATCACCAGCAAAAAGTGTATGCAGACGCAACAGAACAGACGCCTTACGTATGATCGTTGGAGCAGGCCAATATGTAAGTAACAATTAAATAGCCACGAACATGAAGATGGAAACTGTGGTGGCGTTTCAGCCGTTTGTGGTCCACTTGTCGAGAAAGATGTTTGATGCGGCAGACAACGGACCACACACTCACCACCACGGAATTGCGCCGCTTCATGCGAGACCACAGGACGTGACGAAGACTTGGACGCGCACTGCCCTGTGAGCTCCTGTAATCAGATGATACGAATGACTCCGGGAACAAGTAGTGCGCCCAATGGAAACACACAATGAAGTAACCTAGCAAACCACAGAATGTGCACTAAAGCCCCTGCGCAAAGTTGTTCTCTAATGCAACATGCGCAGGGAACGAGATACCGGGGGGTAGTTGCCCCCCAAGATTCAGCAGGGGTAATGAACAGATCCTCGAGACCTCCATCAACCCTGAAGAGTGAACCGAGTGAACACGAATGAACCGAATCGTAAGAAACGTCAGTCAATTGAATTGTCTTATTTTATAAATCGCATATGTATATTAATATGAGGCTCTTATGTTATCTTACAAGACTTACAATGAGTTCTTTATAGCGTGGCTACGGAAACCTACACATATCCTATCCTACCTAATATGCGACATCACACGCTCTCGGTTATTAAAATAACAGTTTTGGTATTCGTCATATCTATACATATTGTATGTTCATATCGTTAGGCCTCAATTCGTTTGTTCGACTTCCGATGCCGCGATGCCGCCTATCCGCACTCAGGCCGCAAAATAATGCCCAAACAAAACCTACCATCTCCAAACCGGTTGTAGTTTACAGACGAACACTGTTTAATGTCCATAAATTGCACCGGGCGGCGGCGAACAGTCGTTTTATCTTCTGCGAAATGCGCAACCTGATCGTTCCGTATTTAATCCAATGGTAAGTAATGGAAATGTTAAGTCCTTCCTAGATGTAGCTTTGTTGGCGTCGCCTTGATATTTAGTTTATTTACATTATAATCATAGTGAGTTCGCCATTCGTCGCGTCACTCGCTTTGCCTTTAGGTACTACTCTTCATGGTCTAAATTAAAACCTAGGTACTTATTATTAATCTGTGAATTGTCTGAGTTGTAGGTACACATTTCCTACCTACCCACAGTAGGTATATATATATCTAATGACTAATTTAATAATAGTGTAATGGTATTAGGTAAGTATACTGTATAGTATATACCTACATCGTGGCTACACTGATGCACCGTTACAAACACTAAACGGTTCCACCACTATCAACTCAACGAAACACAAATTAGGGAACAAAATCAATGATATCCATCCATGTTGGGGGGGTTTTGCAGCCATTCCATATTGTAATGCTCTTTGGTAACTAAAGTGTGTGTCCAGTTGGTAAGTGTTTTTTTCTTCCATGTTCGTAATGAGAAGTTTACCTAAATCACTTTCTAAATAGGTACGCCTATAACTTAAATAGGGGTTACTTATAATGGCAAACATTGAAAAAAGAGTTGCTAAAAACAGTTTGCATGGAAAAACTGAAAGTGCTTTTTTATGGGAGAGGACAATATTATCAATATCTCTTGTATAGTTATGTAGGTATATATTTTGTAGTACATATTTTTTTATAACTTGTTTTCCTAGAGTATTATACCATTTTAGAATGTTGGTTAGTTGCGTCAATTTTTTAAAAAACTTGCAATACTATTGTTAATACTTTTTTTTAAACCACGATAAGTTAAAGTTGGTTAAAAGTAAAAGTCTTCAAAAAATTTAGGGAATAAAATAGGTTTCATTAATTTTGGTGATAAAACAAGAGTTATTCTGGATTTTTAAGAATTGTGGTAGATAGCAGTGCTATTCAGGTTGCCTATAAAAAAAAAGATACAAATATTAAAAAAATTGTGGTCATGGTAGTGAAAAATATCATAAACGGTCTCAATTTCTGAAGAATTTAATTTTTTTATTATAACTTAAAATATAATTGGGATATATTTTTTTTTCTTTTCTTCCCCGATTAGTCCGGGGCAGGTCTATCCTCAGGTGTTGGCTTATCGTTGAATTTTGGGACACGTTGTATATGTATAGTACTTATAATTATATAAGTATAGTTTGTATATAATTGCTATAGCTACATTATTGAGTTTTACTATAATGTATCAAAACATATTAAAACAAAACATATTATGTACCTATATACCTACTTGTTTTATACCATGCATGTTGTCTGGAAGGGATCGCTCTAAGCGATAAGACCGCCCATTGTGACACTCTCAATTTAAGTAGGTATTGTGAAATATGTTTGTTGGTATTTAATTATTTTCTTTATTTGTTACATAATTTGTATTGTGTTGTTTCAATAAATAGTTATCTATCTATCTCGGCTCGGGCTAGCTGAGGTTAAGGTTGACAAAGTGATAGCTCCAGCTAAGTGCGAGATCAACCACGCCCCTAGTTTTCAGTTTCGCTATACCACATCAATAAACTTTTTAATCAATCGTTGTTTTGCTTTACGCTGTAATCACCAAGTTGGACGCTTTTATGTTTAGATAGCTTTTATGCGTAGATAAATTATTATTTTAATATTTTATAGTTTAGTTATACAATAAACCAAAACATTTTTTTTAAATATTTTTTTATATATATTATGTATATGTATTGTTTTAAGTGAAGAGTGACGAATAAAAAAACTTCTTTTTGCTATTTTCGTGCTGTGATCCCAGATTTCATCGTTCTAACTAGGTCTACGGGAAAGTTAAGTTTTTTACATTGCATTGAATTAGAACTCGCTACCGACATTTTGTTTCTGGACTTTGAACTAGTAGGCCTACCATGAGTTTACAACATTGACAGTATTGACACCAATCGATGCTCGCTATCGATTGCCGCTAAAAATGTATAGAAAAAAAGAACAGTGCCACCATGCGTTCAATGGTTGAACTAAAATTGATAGCGAGTACGCCAATCACAAGTTTAATAGGTAAGCGAGATCGAGTATCGACTTCAGATGACATTTATTTATGTTGCCAACTCATGGTAGAGCCACAGGCTAGTTGGTATTGTTGTTTTCTGTTTCAAAAATTAATAAGAATAATAAATGGTTAGTAATAAACTTTAACACACTCGCACACTCACACCCTCGCAATCCTAGTTTGGACTAGGCTAGTAATTTAGTAGAGTAGCGAGTAATTTAGTAGCTAAACTACTCGCTACTGCCCAGAAATCGTTCGCATTACGTTCGAGCATGTACAGTACACAAGTGAGTGGTGTTTTGCAAAATGGACGGGCTGCATTTTAGCGGCCTACTCGACAACTCGACTAATCTACAGGTTCGGACTCAATAAGCCGTTGAACCAGTAGGCAAGGACGCGTATTGGGAGGTGCTAGTCGCCCGAAAAAAATGGATAGATTAGACTAAATCTTTCACTAAACTACTAGACTAAATAGTCGTGGTTCGAACACTTTTAGCCACTAAATCACTCGCTACTCTACTAAATTACTAGCCCAGTCCGAACTAGGCCGAGTCAAGAGACGCATGATAGGCACACATACCTATTAACACATCACCAACCTTTGAGACTCGATAACATACGTTTTTTGATATTCTCTCAAGTATTTCAAATTCAAATTCAAATTCAAGTCATTTATTGCGAATAAAGGTGATACAGAGATCTTACATTTAACGTTTTATGATACACTCTATCCGGCCTTTACACGAGGCATGCAATATTACATAAATACTAGGTATTTATAACTTTAACGAAATAATTACTTACTAAATTGGTCATAAATAATAGAATAATCAGTAGTAAATCACAAGGTCAAACAAAAATTTTGACAGATCAATTGAACACAGGACCCTTCGTTTCGTAGTTAGAGTCACTACCAACAAGACTAAAAACGGTGCCGTCCAATATAATTGGTAGTAATCTACTTAAGTGGGTGTAGGTACCTAGTACCTCTACCTTTAATCAGATTAACGCATAAAGCACAAAATACTTTTAAAAGTTTATCTGTCGCATAGTTTATAAATGTCCCCTACCTATAACCCTATTTACATTGCAATTTGCAAGCCACTGTGCTTTAAAGGGATATACCTACCTAGGTATTTCTCAATTCCGAACGTAAATCTGAACAAGCAATTATTTAAAGTAGGTAACCTTCATTTCATCCGGTCTATTCAATAATTAACACACAAGAGGTAGTGCAGGAAAATATAAATTCACCCCTTTCTCAGATGTATAGAATTATAAAAAGATGCCACCCTGAAAATAATCACGTAAAAGTATGAATTGCAAAATTTCATGAAATTACGGTTATTCATCTAGAAGTTATTCAGTTGTAAATGACTTATCGGACGGACAGAACCACGGATACGACGGGACGGATCTAGGAAGGAAGCTTCCTAAATCCGTGGACAGAACGATCTAAGAACCTGAAAAAATCATAAACCTAATCTGTCTAAATTTTAACAGTTTCGATCAATGATATTATAATATATAAAAAGAGGTTTTGTTTCGATCTATACAGTGCCGGATTTATATTTCTTATGAGTGTAGGCCATTTTATTTCCGCCGCCCCATGTACCTTTCTAAAATAATTAATTTCCTTTCAATAAGTGAGTTCGATCCCCATCCATTACGCTATTGACGTGAACCCACTCCAGACACAAGCATTAGCTTAGTTGAAGGGGTTAACAAGGCTACTAGTAAGGTACAATCCACATTGCTCGTAGTATTTAAAAAAACATTTGTAATAAAGAAGGCACTAAAGTAGACTCTGCAGACTGATTAGAGGAAATGTAACTGTGAAAATGCATACATTCTTGAACGAATTCGTCCTCTAAATATATAGGTATATTATTTCACTTGTTGTCTTTTATACTCTGAAATCGAGCTAGCGAGCGTCTTCTGAAATTTGCCGCCCCTAGCACGCTGCCGCCCCTTGGCCGCGGCCTATACGGCCTATTGACAAATCCAGGGCTGGATCTATATTTCTTTTGAGTACTTATAACATTTCGATCTATATTTCTTTTGAGTATAACAGTATGGTACATTAGGTAGGTACGCGTGACATCTGAGATGCTGGGCATCACAGCAACTTGATAGCGCGTTCTGTGTAACTTCTTTTTATATTTGCATCGCCCGCATGAAGCTGCTCGATTTGAGAACCCATTTAAATACGTTTATGATGTAGGTACCTACCGCTACACTACCACAGGCGTAGATGTACTTATTAAGTCTGTGTACCTTCCTCAGCTCTACATCATCAAAATCCTGCCGGTGTCAGGGGTAGAAGTCTCCATTGCAGGACTGGTATTTTTAAAAGGCAGGTTGTATTGTCTTACTTCCCACGTGATATGTACCTACCTTCATAAAGTAATCGAATGAAATCAAATCAAACGTTTTCAACTCTTGGCATAGTCAGTGGTCGTGTCGTAGTCGCAGGCGCCGCATAGAGGTAGGTAGGTACCTACCTACGTGTAACACAACGAGTTGAATTAATTAGTAGTGCACCAGGCGCATGGGCGGCACGGCGGCTGCGCCACTCAGTGTCTTTTATAACATAATTTGCACTTCGCGCGGCGAGATCAAAGACTTGGCCGTCCGACGGCGGTGCCTTTGATCACGTCGCCGGCCTTTGACTGCCGCCGCCGCCGCCTCTGTTGGCCACGCCTCGAAATAGTCAATTTGTCGCCGGTTTTTTACATGACATGACACGAGTGGAGTTGCGTGAGTACAAACAGTAAATTATATTGAATAATAATTAACCATGAAATTGAAAGCAAAGTATATAGACACTTACAAGTTTCTGTCTCAATTTATCGTCTGTCGTATTTTATCTTTTGGCTTTTGGATACCTACCTATAACTTAACTTACCTAAACCTATAGATAGAAACATAAAACATTTCACAACCCGGAAACGCCAAGAAATATACCTAATGAATTAAGTACCTACTTATAATTGAGGTGTTCGGGTAAATCTGAGCGAATTTTTGACTTAGTAGGTTAAGAAAAAGGCAGCTGATGAAATTAATTTTGTTAGGTAGGTTGGTACCTGTTACCTATATATTCAAAATTTGCATTATACCAACTACCTATATAGGTAGGTAGGTACATACTTACTTACTGTGCTTACTGTTAAATCTACTGGTACCTGTGAAAGTACCTACCTATTGTGAATTTGTGATTTTATAAGTATATACCTAGGCAGGGACTTATGCAGTCAAATACCTACTGAGGTATCAAAACAGAGGACACTGGATCTCGCAAATCTATGCCATTTCTGCATTCTTCTGCGATTTTGTAATTCACTCGTTTTCATTTTCAAGCCGGTCCAACCTCGAGAGGTGAGTGTTTACAATCCAAAAAAATCTAAACTAATTATTTGTTCCGTTTTTAGATGTAACCAATTTACAGGAGTTTTGTTACAACCTGTGAGTACCTATATTAGATTTAAACACCGTCTTTAAAAATAAAAGTCTTAACCTAACCTATTTGGAGAATATTAACTTTGCAAGTTCTGTCCGCACCCTTAGTTATATTCAGTAATCTGTGCCCTTAGGATTTTAGTGTTCGGTAGAACGTCATCACGAAAAATAGCGATAAAAGTGGGAAGAGGTGGTGCGGTGGGGGGTAGGACGCTTGCTCGGCGATCATTAGGTACGTCATGCGATTCAATAAAAAATTTATTTCGGTAACTAAGTATGTATAACATATCTGCTGCGATGTTTTTTATTATGTTGGTTTTACACACTGTTTTACATGCTTAAAATAGCCAATTCCATTGTTTATTCTGTAACCATGGCAAGGATTGAAATACGCAGGTCCTATTTCATTCCAAATTGTATTTCGGTACCTAAGTAGGTATGTCTTACGTCTCATCTAGGTATGTTTTTTTTAAATGTTGGGTTTACTGCTTAAAATAATAATTAATTACATATCAATATCTATTAAAGATTTACTTTGTTGACCATTGATTAATCGTGGTATAGTTAAGTGGTAATTGTAGTGAAAGGAAGCAGATAATAAAATGGAAAATTACTTAAGTACATGAGTAACATGCATTAGTTTTTTGTTATCTGCTTCCTTTTCTACAATGATGTGCCATTCATCTAACAATAATTTAATCAACCTTATATACTTAACTAATAGGTGGGGTGATTCTCTGATTTTGTGGAAATTGAACGAAATTACAAGAAAAAGATAAAGAATTTTTTTTCTTGCGCCTATGAAAAACTACGCTAAAATTATACATAATAATGTGGATGATATAATATTATATCCATAGCTTGCGAAGATATAGGCTTAAAGGTGATGGTAATATGTCTAGAAGATATGCGTATAAAGATTAAAGATTAAAGATATACTATGGTAAAGAAAATATGTATTAATATAAAACCAATGTCAGATGAAACCTACATAGTATTAAGAAATCCGCGAAAACGAATGTTTAACGATAGAAATTTAAGACAGAGGGTAAATTTACCCCGTAAATAATTGCAATACGTAGGTATGTTTTTAACAAGTATTGGTACGCAATAAAATTGTGTTAGCATAAACAATACAAAAGAAAAACAATTAGTATTTACCTCACCTACCGGTAATGAAAAAAATCACGTGCCAAAGTTCACAATCGCATCTTGAGAATTAATTTTAGAAAAATCTACAAGCGTCCGCCCTGCTAACTAGTCGACTGGAATTGACTGTATGAGCAATGTGTGTGAAGAAAGAGCGATAGCTACCCCAGTACGTGAATGTATAGGACTGATTTTCAGTATTTCAAGATCAGCAGAAGGTAATTAGTTTTTTTTCGTGACAAATCTATTTTGTACCATATTGAACACTTACAATAATCCTATTTTTTTTTTTTAATTCGGCGTTGTACACTTTGATATAAGTATGTACTATAGACCCGCCAAGTAACAGTACCTACGCAGTTAAGACGTGTTAATTTTGTTTTATTTTAATACCGTTTCCATATAATACGTGTGAACGACACTGAAGGTAATGAGATTAAGAGACAAAAATATATTTTTTTCACACTTATTTTCCATTTTTAGATTAAATTTTAGGTGCGAGATTTACAACCCTTTACCAACCCATCCATAGTTTATCACTAAAATTTAAACCCTACCTAATTTGAACACGGGCACGGGGGTGAATAATTTAATAACACAAGTACAATTTGAAAAATTTAATACCGACTTCCATTCTATTCAGTTATTGGAGTGTATCTCAAAAATTACTAGACTTGATAAAATTATTTAATGGGACACCCGGGAAGACAAGCTTTCAAAAAAAAAATTTGAGAATCGGTTCACCCAGTCGAAAGTTATAAGGTAACATTAAAAAAAAACTTTGAGTACCGCCTACTTTTTTTGGAAGTCGGTAGAAAATAAAATCTAACTTACCTTTGTATCGTTATGTTCTTTCATACTTGTCTTGTATCATATATTTCTCTTCGAATTCGCTAAGACCCTGCGACGACGAATGTAAAAGGAATGAACGATAAAAATTAGCCAGGTAATGGAATCATGAACACAGTATAAAAAAGGTAAACTACAATAGCATTGCGGTGGCTTGTATATCGCCTTTGCGATTGCGTTACCCTAACATCAACAGTATAGGTAAAAATTGTTAAATCTGATACCACTTTAAAACAAAATGGAGATATATTTGCGCCACTTTCTTTATAGGTGCACCTTCTTTGGCCTTTTATGTGACCATTGATAAGTTTTTACAAAACGTTCTATGGTCTTCTATACAACTACTATTACGGGTTGGGCGGTAAATTAAAGAGTTCCCATGGCATAGTTAAAAAACTGTAATTAAACGTATCCCGCGAGGCCAGGCGAGCGAAGCCGCTGGCGGGTCGGCTAGTTTGCTAATATAATATTAAGGTTAAAATAAATACACAATACATGCCAGATAAAGCTGCTTAAATATTGTTCTTTTAAATGATTCACTGACAATAAAAGGACAAATCAAAGTTTCCAGTTCCATTTTTTAGTTACAAATTACAATAGCCCCGGGTGATATTACTAAATGTATTAGGTGCTAGCAGCGCCCTGCGGTTTCCCCCGCGTGGTGATGGATGGTTATGATAATGAAATATAATTATAAATCAGCCTAAGTTATTCTTTATAACATCAGCTATCTGCGAGTGAAAGTCGCGTTTAAATCGGTCCAGCCATTTCAGAGATTAGCCGGAACAAACAGACAGGCAAATAAACTATGTAAGTACCGTATCTATACATGTAGTAAAAACCTGTTCATTTGGAATTACAAACAGACACTTCAGTTTTATTTATAAGTAAGTAGATATAGATTTAAAAACTACTAATTTCAACTTTGGATCAACTCCCCGGTCTATCCGTAAACGCGAACCTGCATTCAAATGTTATTATTGAATGTAATTAACGCGCGTGTAGCGAGCTCGAAAGCCACGCGGCACATCAAAGGAACCGAGATGAGTATCAAGCACGCCGCGCGCCACGTCTCGCCGCCGGCGCAGCTCGGGGATCGTTTAATTTTTTTGTATACTCTTAAAACAGCTTACAGCCGTATAGCCTCCGTTTCCCCGTTTACGAATAGCGAGCTGATAAATTAATGTGAGGTAGGTAGGACCATGTAGTACTGCTGGCCAAGCCTTGGCTATAATGTTGTAATAGGTACCTATCCAATTTATCCATGTAATATTATATTATTTTGTATAATTAAGTGGTTAAGTATATGAAGCAAGATGGCGGCAGCGGGTATACAAAAAGAAATAGAGAACGATAGCAATAGACGATAAATAGATACGTTTATGTAATAAGTATTTTAAAAAGGTCATCATGATATATTATTTTATGATATTGAGGAATTTAGGAAGTCTTAGGCACTGAGGTACCATTACTACGTAGGTAGTTAGTTACCTCAGTGGTCTTAGGCTGGTATTCCAGAAATACGAGTAGATACTCTCTGACTGCTGTGACGTGTCTATGCTTGAGTACAGATCTGAGTAAATGTTGTGGCTCAAAGGGAGGGGGCGCGGGCATCATACGGCTGCGTTAAGACAGTCGGCCGACCATCAACAACACCAACAGCAGCAGCAGCAAGACAGCAATAGTCAACCCGCGCATCCGGCGGTGACCGCGTCAGTACCTGTGCCTAGGCGCGGGCAACAGAGGCATCAAATCGAAACAGAGGTCGGCCATGATGATCCGTGGGTGGTCATCCTGGGGATCCTGACCGACCTACTGCTAACACTAGCGGCAGGCGCTGACCTGAAGGAGGCAGCCGGAAGAGGACTCGCGGCACTCGCTAGAGTCAAGTACGGCAACAGATGAAACACAACGTGATTGAGACGTAGGTGTAAATTACCTACATAGGCGAAATACACCTACTGTCCAAGAGCGGGACAGAAGATAAAACACAAAACGAATAAATTACCTACAGGAGGTAAAAGTCACAAACCTTCTAAGGACTAAACATTAAGGTATAAGGAAACAGAAACGACGACTTGACGAAAAGGCGCGCAGTACCCCCGTGAGTTGTGATGGCAAACATGTGCCACCTCCGGGTGGAATAGCGCGCCATACAAAGTGTAAAACACAGTCTTTATGTGTATACATAATCTGCGTAGTGATGTCACGATTGACACACTACGCAGTCAAACGAGTTACCGGGTAGTAGTGGCCACCCGAGGTCCGGCAGGGGTAAGGAGCTTATGCTCGACACCCCCCTCCAGCCCCACCCTAGGGGTTGAAGAATACGTCAGTCAGCCAAAGAGAGGTGTAGAGTACGTCCACTCTCTCTGTAGTGTGTGGTGCAAAGACTGTACTATAGTATTTGCACCACACACTAGAGAGAGAGTGGCCAAGTGGCCACACGTGTATATATGTGTGGTGTAAGTAAAGGGCACAAATGGGAAATCAGAAGAATTTATAGTGGGATAAGATGTACAAAACGCGGTGTATCTTATCTATGTGAGAAAAAAAGCATACAGTACTTAAAATTTTTACCTACCTAACTATTAATAAACTAAGAACATGTCATGTCCACAGACATGACCTACCTAAGTCACAGAATGAGTAGGTAAGTAATATTACTTACTACTTACATATCATTGTTACATATTCATACCCACGAGCGGAGTTTTGTTTATAAGTATTCATCGTAATCATCAGGGACGTCCACTGCTGAACCTATACATTTCCAAGAGGACTGACTGGAAGTAGTATCTAACGTCATCTTGAGTCCTTCACAAATACTATAGATACTGTTATATACATAACAGTCTATAGTCTTTGTGCTGGTGGTATAAATCTGGGTATCGTCTGCGTATAGATGATATTTGCAGGGTTTGATTTGATTTGGTAAGCAAACTGTAAAAATTGCAAATAGTATAGGGCTTAATATCGAACCTTGTGGAACGCCTGTAGTCAACGTTTCTACATTAGACATTAGCTTATTTTCGTTTAAAGATTCCGTTTCATCGTACTGTTCCCTGTTTTCTAGGTAGGTATGTAGAAAACCATAAGCATGCTTTTTTGGAGAAGCCATAATGTGGCAGTTTTGCAAGCAGCATTTCAGGGTGTAGGCAGTCGAAAGCGCGGGTCTAATAAGATCAAAGCACTGGTTAGCCCTGCGTCTGATGCAGCCACCATATCATCAGTTACATTTAAGAGAGCAGATTCTGTGCCATGTCTTTTTCGAAAGCTAGATTGAAATGGCGGTATTATATTTTCAGCACAAACTTACTATTTTAGTTGATTTAGTACCGCTCTCTCTAGAACTTTAGATATTACAGGCAGTATGCTAATGGGACGTAATCTTTAAGTTGTTACTTCTACCGACTGAGATTTTGGTAACGGTTTCACAAGGGCTCGTTTCCACTGGTCTGGAAGGGTAATAGTTGTTATAGAATGGTTTATTATAGCTGTTATTACAGGTAGAGTTTCCGACAGGGTAAGCTTTTCTCCTAATTTGGGCGAAATTGGTCAAATATATCTATGCATAGTCTATGGTCAGTCGGTGCTCTCTAGGCAGTTGTCTAATACGCCTTATGGAAAATCCGGCCTTGTATAAGGGGGCTCCCTCCCATACAAGAAACGTGATGTTTTTGCTCGATATTGATAACGGCAACAGGTAAATGTTTGAAATATTTACAGAATATGAGTTATATTTTCACTTTAAGGATAAATGATTGAATTAAAATAAATTATTTTAATAACGATAACAAGTAGAAAACTTAAAATACCTATTTATTATTCCTTCCTCCCTCGTGCGCAAGTCCAACTCGCACTTGGCCGGTTATCTACTATGTCCTGCTTTCAACGATAGAATCCCGCTTTTTCACTCAAAAAGTTACTAAATCCCGATTTGGCAAAAAAAATATCTGACAACGCTGGCTGGTGGAGGTGTCGATGATAGGTAGTGTAGTAGGTACCAGCGTTGCCAGACGTTACGAAAACTTTAAAAGAAGGTTAATCTTCAAAGATATAGTACTTATCATAAATAAGTAATTCTTATAAAATAGTAACTTTTCTTATAAATAATATCTCTTGATGTACCTACCTAAGTTACAATTTGTAGGTATAATTAAGTACATATTTGTACACTCGCTCATCAGACTATTATTTGAAACATCGCATTTGTATAATAAATAAAAATTTCTTGACTTTGTTTTTTTCTTAATACAAAATTAATATTCAGAAGACTAAGAAGACTCAACTACCTAACCATGGATAAATGTGATTTAAAATATTTTTTTTATTAATATACATTTTTATTGCGATTTTTGCTATCTATTGTCACGTAAACTAAAACGTAAATAATAAACACAAAAAAAAAGATTAATATTTTAAAAACTTCTCATTATTTTTTTTTTATATGCGAAAGAATCCCGTTTTTTTCACTAAGAACGTTTAAAAATCGCCTTGACAAAAGAAAAATCTGACTACGCTGGGTAGTAGGTATACCTACCTACATATAAACACAGATTACTGTACAAAAGATCTTTTTGATGCCATATAATACTAAAGTTTGCTGCATTATCTAAAATGATGCAAAGTTGCCAAAGATGGCACGTGATGCAACAGCCGGCGGTTCTTTGATGTTCTCTTTATACAGGAATGGATTGACCGGCGGCAATGTTTACGCCTTTGATCTCGCCGACGAAAAACGCGCCGACAAAGGGCTCAGCGGTAGCACAAAGGTATTGATATCATTTAAATCCCTTTGACTGTCGCCGATGCGTTCATCCCTCATGGGGTGGGAACAGAATTGACAGAACAAAGTCTGGTGAAAGCTTTTCATACTATTTAAAAAGCGTTCCATATAAAATTAACCTAGGTACTCTCACTTTATTAGTAGATAGCACATACCAGATATGGTCTGTGGTAGATAGTTACCCGGCTTGTAGGTACTTGGGCAAGTACATATAATCATAGATAGGTGTATATTATATTATACTACTGACCCGCCAGCGGCTTTGCACGCGTGGCCTCGCGGGATACGGTAATTACAGATTTCAATTAGGGGTCGAATTTCACAAAATCCCGTCTTAGTGAGTACATAGTCCAAAAAAGAACCTCCATGCAAAATTTAAAACTTTTAGAACTCGTAGTAACGAAGTTTCATACAAACTATCAACCCCAAAATAACCCCTAAGGGGTTGAATTTCATAAAATCCCGTCTTAGTGAGCACCTACGTTCTATGTATTGTAGGTAATGGTTAGTGCATCGTTGTGTTAGAATTTTAGCAATGTACGCTCTGTTTACGTTGTTTTAGTGGGACATGATCCACAAAAGGCCGAAAATACATGCAGGCCGGGAAACTAGTGCACCTACCCTAATAGCCGAAAACAAATATAGGTACCCTACCTCACCTATTATGTCTTGTGGTAATAGGTGTAGGTACCTACCTAGGTAGGTATGTAAGTAAAATAGTTAGGTACTTGTGTGATAAACAGTAGATAATAACATCAACATTTGGCCCGGCCAAGGACCAAACTTGGATTATATAAGGTATTTGTTAATTAGTGCACAATATTGAACAGGGTGGTTTGGAATCGATAACTGGTAAAAAGGATAAAAAATGCATATTTTTTTATTATTGCCCATACCTTCATAACGATAATTGAAATTGGTTGAGTTCTATATCATCATCTTGCATTTTTTATGGATGCTCAATATTTGAAGAGAGTAGTGAAAATTATAGGTACGTGAGTGGGCAATGCCCACGCTATAAGTTACATGGCTGGTAGTGGCCGCGAGACCGCATCTGGCCTCGTGCCAGCCGGCTAAATAGCAGAAATAACGCCACTATCAACATTCCAGGTCACTTCGTAAGATTATTTTTTATTATAAGATCGTACACAAAGATTTGATCCCTTTATGGGTAGTAAAAATAAGTATATCCCAGTGGAGAAGCGGTTAAGACGAAGATTAGCAGGTTTGCGGCGTTTGTTTAAAGATGCTTTGGCAGTATCTAGAAAACAACTGTGATTTTCAGAATAAAGTTTCGGTTTTTGTTTCATTTAACTGTAAATTGCCGACTACTGCATAGCTTTTGACAGAGTTTACGATTTCATCTAACTTCATCCAACATCCTGTTCTATGTGAGGTGCGAGTCAAATCAAAATAATATGAGTTTAGAAAGACGGCTCTATCCTGACGTAGGTATCATAAATCGATCAGGGTGGTCAATCAAATCGACCGTAGAGCGTGATTTTAGTATATTATAAATTGCCGTAAAGCTTTTAACATCCAAAAGTGGGTGTCGGTAAATGTTATTGAACACGAGAGTGCCGAGGTTTATCGACAGATGATATTGAAAACTTGCCATCAACCATCAACACTATTTCGTGGAACATGCCGCCACCCACGTCGACCTGCGCTTGAGCCGCGCCGGAGTGCGGGACCCACCCGCCCGCTATGCGTGCTCATTCTCTAGTGACATCATCAAGGATCAATTCTTTGAAAACCTCCCAAATTTTAAGCATTCCTTTCGTTCGGTTTATGGCGCAAACCTGGCCATTACTAGGGAATCATTGTTTAACGTACAAGAATCGGGTAAACAAAATTACCTCAAGGCGCATTGTTACGATACTTGCGCTATTTTTCAGTATCAAGATGTCTTTATTACACCCATAAAACTAGAATAAAACATTGTTTGTTGTAAGTCAGTTTTGGAATACGAGCTCATCGTGGCCGACGATTACCTTCTCACCAGCCATAAACCTAACACGAAGAGGCCGTAAAATAAGCAGCTGGTAGTCGCCAAAGGTGTCAGCAAGGGCTACGGAAATCAAAATCAAATCCAGCTGTAATTTCGTGATCTTCGACACCATAGTTAAAATGATTCCGAACGTCTATTGGACTGGTCTACATGGTCCGTGGCCGAAAGTAGCCTTCTTAGAATATCCAACAATACGTTAATATACAATAGGTAAGGTCTACTTACAAGCCGATTTCTAAAGATGTCTCCTACTTTTTAACTTTTACGCAAAATAAAAGACGCTGCCTGCTATAGAACAAAAAAAATGGTATCGTTACCAGGAAGTTATTTGATAGATTCTTTTAAGACAGTAATCACGGCCAAATGGTTCTTCTTACTTAAAATTTAAATCTGGGTTCAGTAGTGTCGAGTTCCCATCGACACTACCAGGTACCTATCTGCCTTCCATAATCTTTTTTGTAATCGCCGAGTCAGGGTCGTCGACCGCATGGAGGCTGCCATTGCCAACGTAGCGGATGCGCGGCACCTTTCTCTCTATTACTGCCCTGCCCTGTAGGTATTTACTACTTTCTTAGCGAAGTAAAAGTTAGCAGATTGCGTGATCATAGGTTTTTATTTCCTACTGACCAAGTCCATGATATTGTATTTAGTGAGTTAAGTACCATTAGGTACTAAAATTATGTCTGGTAGTGATTTTGCGGTATGTAACGTATACATGTGCGCTGTCGCTGTAGAGATAGGGGGTTGATGTTGATAAATCAGTCAATACCTATGCTAAGCTCGCGTCGGCATTTAAAGGTTCAAATGCATTCATGCGTAATATATTAAAAGAGTTCGCCATTATCTTCATCATTAACAATCTGCGAGCGTCCCGTACTTACCTGACATAAATCGTTATAGCCTTCGTTAAAAAATTTCATGGAAACGAGGTGTGTTAATTTATTTATGACTAGCTGCGCTCCGTGGTTTCACCGAAGTGGTGATGGATGATGATGATGATGAATCAAATATACTTAGCATAATGTTACTCAGACATAATAGATAGATAGATAGATAGATAATACTTTATTGTTCACAAAAACATAACAATATGAAAACTTAAATGTAATGATTACAAAAATTGTGTCACAATGGGCGGCCTTATTGCTAAAAGCAATCTCTTCCAGGCAACCTTAGGTAACCATAATGTAGATTTCTACTGGTGAAATACATTTTTAATTGGTTAAGTATAGTTTTTGCGTTGCGAAACAGCTAAGAATTTAAGTATATACTGGTCAGATACCTACTCGTACCTAACAAACGAAGAAAATAAAAATAAAAATTAGTCATGTTTAGTTATTTTAGTATAAGAGCAGTAGAACTCTGTGAATGAGTTCGTCCGGGGAAGTACTGCAACCATACAATACCCTATTTCTACCGCGAAGCAGTAATGTTCACAATACTGCGTTCTGGTTGCAGCCTGCAGGGTATAGGGTTGCCGGTGAAATTACAGGCACATGACATAAATGTCTCAGTCAGGGTTACCGACGCAGAGCAGTTCGCCACTTGTGACGAAATGAATCTTTTCCAGGCAGAGGTTACCACTTAACACCAGATGGGCCTTGTGCTTGCACATTCTCCGAATAACATTTAAAACAACTTATTAATTTTAAATCAAAAAGTAATAGAAAACAATCTATGAAAAAAAAAAAAAATACGCAATATTTGTTTACTTACGTTTTTGGTTTTGCACGAGTAGAGACACCATCAGTACTTTAGAAAATTAGGACAATGAAAACATTGTGTTATATTCGTCGGACACAGTTAGATAATATTATTGATGAACATTCGTAAAATTCGTGCCTAGTTACGTTGATATGATGATAATAATTATAATAATAGGACAAGAGAGAGTCCAGAGAATTATTACTCCGATATTAAAATTATGATAGAATTGGATAGGTACGTTCCTGGAAATGTATATAAGTAAATACTTTACCAACTTATAATAAAATACCACTAAGCCGTGTCAATAGTTACTATTTTATTAGGTAATTTATAATTGTTTTGTTTATATTGAGTAGTTACCTACCTATTTTTAATGAAAGCTAGGTTTTTGACACAATATAGGTAATACCGATATCCGAAAGGATTTCTAGCAATCACAACCTTGCGTCAAAAAACCCGCAAAGTTTAAAAGTTTATAAATAACGCAGTTACTTAAATAATAGGTATATTTGTTTACGATACGCACAGTCACTATGCAGGGTCGAGTAGCTAGAACGAGTACGTCTCGTATATTGAATGAAAAGTACCCAAACATCAATGCTGCCGACCGTACGGCACGCCACGCTACGAGACCGAGTCGAGAGACGGGCGCCACCGCCACATCGCGCCGACCATCGCCCGCCCCTCCCTTCGCTTTTACCCTTCTTCATCCATCAGTCAGTCAAACGACGCTGCGTGTGGAGGACGCTCGTTCGTTCTCTCCGAACAACTACTGTTCACGCGGCCAACTGGGTCACAGTTTACGCATAAACAAAGTGAACAGAAGCCGATGAGTTTTGTGTTGTGATCGATTGCAGTGGTGTGGAGGAATTGTTTTTGGTGACCTTAGAAACTCGCGGCTCTTTTGAAGTGTACGGGATGCGTGCGTGAGCGCAGCGCATGACGTGCTACGAAACATTGAGAGCTCCGGCACCGGCCGCGGACGCCCCCATGGCGCACCACTTCGTCAAGTGGTGGCGCAACAAGTTTAGACATGGATACAAAAAGTTCAGCTGTAAGTAATTTTGAAAGAATTACTCTTTTGTTATAAATAAACCAAATAGCCTTCGAAATACCCTTTGGTATCAGTTGACAACATACATATTGTTGGCAACAGAATCAAAACAAACGCACATGTTTTCAAATATTGTTTTTTGAACAAAAACCACTTATAATCACAAGATAATGTTAAAAATAGGAAGCTTTAGTATTACAAAAAACGAGGAATCTACTACTTTGGAAGGGAAGATTGAGGAATGGAACAACAAACAGTGGATGAATATATAAATATTGGTGAGGACACTCATAGGTATCTTAACCATTACGAGAACCAATTTTATGGATAACTCACTCAGAAAGTTTAATGGATGTCTGAATTTATAATTAATATTGGGTTAAGTTTATTATTATTGTTAAAGATATAACGGTTTATTTAGTTCAATCGAACGGTTTAATTTAATGTTACCTATACCTAATAAATGCAATACATTCCGGTTGATCCAAGCAAAGTAAGGCACCTTATTTAGTGCTGCATTTAATTGAAGAACATTATGTGCGTGGTGATTTTCTTTTGTTGTGGTTAAGATGAACACGATTGACTGATAAGTATAATCGTATCATACCAGCCCATGACAGTGGCCGTGTTACCCAAACTTAACATGGGCCTTAAAATGCCTGTTATTGCATTTCTCTTGTTAATACCCTGGGATCTCTAAAAAAAATATTGATATTTTTTTAGACATCCCAGGTTACTCTGGGATGTTTCACGATTTAATAGCCCAATAAGTTCTATTCTCATCTTATTCTACCATTTCTAGCTCGTTCGTACCTACCATAAATGTTTATTAAAGAACAATATAGATAGTGACCTTAAAATTACGCTCATGAAATCAAATTCACACAATTGACGAGCGCGCGTAAATAAATACAATCTCAAAGACACCGCCTGAACTATTATAATAAATTATCAAAGATATTACGAAAACATTTAGATAGCTTTTATTCACAATTAAAATCGTTTGATGTGCCCGCTACCTCTACCTCTGTCCATTTGGAATACCTGTTTAGAGGTAAATTGGTATAGGTACATACGCTTATGAGATTTTATGATCTCAGTCGGACGTTATCAAAAGTCGGTGAGATCAAAGCCGCGCGATGTGGCCCGCCCCGCCGTGCCGGCTGGGCTTGCCGGCACGACCTCGATCGCGGCAACGGCAACAACAGAAAAAAAAGCAATAAAGACGGGATAAATCGACACAAGCTTCTCGGTTTAGCTTAGATGATTTGCAAAAATGTTTTTGAAAGAACACTTATGTACGAGCAACTATTAAACTTCTTGGATCCTAATTCTTGGAAACCTTAGATTTCTAATGTCATTGGGAATATTTACGAGAAAGTGAGAGATAAAACTTAGCAGTATTCAAAAGATTTGATTAATAATATCAAAAGATGGATTAAAATTAATTAAGCGAAAACTTCAAATGTAACTAATTGAAGCTAACTTAAGTTCGAATTAGAAAAAAACATCTGCAGAACTTGTCTAATATATAAAAATCAGTACCTATGCCTAGCTACAATAAACATACTGTAGGAAAAATCCACTGCTTTAGAAAATGTTGGTAGGTAGGTACATCTTCCTTAAAAAACAACGCGCTGATTTTGTGTAATTAACAAGAAGATCTGTTGATTCCAATATGAGAGTATTAACAGGTCTGATCTTACTTCAAAGCAGATGAATATCACTTTGATCTCGTTCTATTTAATGATGAAATAACGAATGTTGAACACTTCAATTTACAAGGCGGCTTCAATTTTTAACTCGCATACGAACACACATTTAAAGTCTGTGAAGCGAAGTTTGTTAATCAAGTTTTTGATGCAAATGGAACTACGCCGTCGCCGCCGCCGCTCATTTGATCTACTTCAAAGGCAGCTTTTGAAGCACGTTGAGTTGCCGTCTTGCCGCCGAAGCGGAGACAATGATACCTTTTATTTAATATCAAAGAAACACACCGCCCCTCGAATTTAAGCTTCTCTCCACTTTTCTTTGAAGTTTAGATTTGCGTAGAATTATGTTCAAGAATCACAAATGTTTATAGTTACGACATTGATTATAAAAGAAACGCTAAAATTTTAGAACAAAATGCATATTTTGATGTAATCACTAAAATAAAATAGTAAAACTACTATTGATAAGTACTAAAATGCTAATTTATCGTTACTGAGGGAACGGAATTAGGTAGGAATGTCGTGTTTCCATTTCAGATTAACAATCGCTTTCGGAAAATTCTTTTCGCCTAAGTTTTTTGTTTATAAAGCGTCGGCGCCCGTATTATGTTGTACTCACTCTTCAATCTTACTAGTTATAATTAAAACTTATAGTTTAATCAGAGAGTAGGATTAGGTATGTAAGTAATACAACACTGCTCTTGTTTGATAACAATTTTAGTAAGTTAAAATGCTGGAATGTGGTTTTGAATTGCCTCTTGTTGCGGTCATGAATGTAACATTATATGTAGTTGTTAATCATATAATATGCCTACATAAACCTGCAACATATTGTGGTTGAGAGTTACTGCCAGGAGCACGGTTACAACACCACAATCGATAAAATATGGTTATTTGCATACATAACATGATCGCAACGCTTTCAAACGAGCACAATATTAGCCATAAGTAGTAAGTAGGCACATGCTCGTTAGTAAAACATGCAGGTCGAAAAGAGAAATTACCTAACTAACGTACACTACCTATATAATAATTATACAGAAAGCTTTGATGGATAGATTTTAAATCCATAGCATGTATGTTAAATTTGTTTCAATATAACCATTTTCTACCTAAAGTAGTAGTTTCTTTCTCTATAGAAGCTTTCCAAAAACCTTTTTTGTCCTAAAGTCCTCTTGTCGGATTTGCATTGCGAAACTGTGAATACATGACGAAATTATTTTCACGATCATTATGTTCTAATTTGTAATAAGTACCCGTATTAAAACTGTTTTTATATAATCTCATTCGGTAATATTCTAATTATGAAATGAAATACAGACTTTTGTTGGCATATTTTATTTACATACTTCTTTAAGAAAATTAAAAAGTTAAATTAAAGCATTATTCTCCTAACAAAACAATGTTTTAAAATAAATTATTATTATTATTATTAAAGTACAATGTGTCCCGACCTAGGACGTTTCAATTCAATTTAAGTACACATTATATGTGGTGAGCGTGCTGCGCGCGCAACACGCTGGTTCCGAGCCAATAGATAGACCAATAACAGACTTTTTCCACTGATATTGTCAAAATTGTGGTTACGCCGCACAAGCTATACAAACAAGAAGAAGATTTTTTCCATTTTGGCGCTATTTCGTACATACGAATTTGAGTATTTGTTGGATAAAACTTTAGTAGCAAAAATGTCATGAATTTAAATAAAGTGTATGCAACTGCATATAATTAGTTATTATATGACAGTTGCATAAACTACCTACTATTATTGTCTACCTTAAATTCAAGTAGTGTCTTCTATATAGTAGCTCTCTTAAAACTTTTGGTTTTAATCTTCTAAGATTTCTTAAGCCGGATTTGTATAACGAAACCGTAAATATGTAGGTGTATTTTACTAGATTACTTTTAAGAATACTGTTCAATTTCCAATACCTACTTACTAAATATTGTTTTCTAAAACTAGAGTCGCGGAACGATCGGTATTAAATAATAGTACAGCTACAATTATTAGATCCTATAAGCACCAAAGCTTTATTTTGTGCGTTGGCATACATTATTGTTTAATTAAAAAAGACCAAGAACGAAAACACCATGCATTCGAACATTATTAATCTTAAAAAAAACGATATTAAAAAATATTTAGTGACACTTCCGCTGAAAAGAAAACAATGATTTTGGCCTATTTGGGGGGCGTGCACCACCCTCCCTCCCGCATAAAATGCTAATAGGAAGAATACAAAATAAAAAACACAAGAAACCCCAAATAAACCAAAACCGATTCGACACGTGTTTCGCCTCTACACGAGGCATCCTCAGGAGATGTTGACTCGTCGAGCGCTAGACCGACAGTCGAATTATTAATCTTTGTATTTACCTACCAGATGAAGATCCTGATAACTACTCGTACTTTTTACACATTGATTTTATACTTCTAAAATTAAGTTACATTCTAATATCAAAAAAAACTTCGCAGAGAAACTCATTAAGGTTCTAGTAAGTATAGTTGGTGAGTTTTTAATATAATTACATGTTTAAACGTAAAAAAGTAAACACATTTAACATAGAAATAATTTCGAGTAAGTATATTTAATTAACTTATTACTTACCACAATTATACATAATTATCACAATTATTCTAATAACCATTGAACATCAGAGATTAAGAATAAACTATAAATAGCATGTAAATAATTACGTGATCACGTGCATCAGTGTTACTAAATGTTATTAAAATAAATAAATACATAAAAATAGATAATAGTCTTCTTGAACTAATAAAAACAATAAAATACATTTCCTTCCATTGAAGTTATATAACAAGAGCATTCACCTTAAAATAATATACTTGTATGTTTACACTCCCGTATTTCTTATTGGTACCTGAGTAATGTACGAGTATAATGAAAATACAACACTTGAACTTATTCGTTCCTCTGCTGATAACGTACTTTGTTTTTTATAACTAAAAAATAAACCTGTGCGATTCCTTTACCTTTAATTGGGTTAACTTTCTCTAAGAGGCACGCTTAGTTTCCTCATATAGTATCATATCACAATTATACATTGACTCATGGACACCTTTATTTAAGAATGGAACATGGTATGGCAAAATGTGCCTACAATAAAGTAAAAAGAACCAAGACTAATTTTGTGATAGGTTATTAATGTTTGACGAGCATAAACGCAGCTGCCTCTCATATATGTGTATTTATGATGTTGCTGTTGGTCTTCTGCACTAGGTATTTTTTGCTGACATTAGATAGGTACATACTGCATACCTGCTAAGGTAAAGTTAAGTCACCGTAATGTTATCTAATTACCGTTGTGGAGTAAAGGACGTTGACGACGACTTTATACGTTTAAGTTAAGCGCTCTACATACGATGCAACCCCGAACGCAACATGCTGTAGCAATCTGCTGTAGTCGCGGTTGTACGTACTCTGCACACGTTGCAGCGGCGATTACAATTTCATTCCGCATTGGATCGCCACAGCGTGCGCACGTGAATGAAAATGGCTCAAATACTGTCCAAATATTAAAATACGGGTCTTGCAATTGCCTTCGCTGAGTTCGCTGAACTATACCTACTGAGACTGAGAGACAATAAACATTAATAGTGTCGATTCTGTAAGCATTCTCTTAACTAAAAATCTCTAAATTATGGCAGTACTTATTGTGTTTAGGCTAAAATCCAAATTAGTATAACACTTTCGAATGACAGTACTAAAATTAGACATTTCTCTTCAATTGTGGGCATATTTTAGACAGTTTAGTCGTCACGTAACTTAGGGCTCGCTAAACTAACCTAAAATAACCCAAAATTGATAATATAATCCTATTTTTAGAAATGTCATTCTAAGTGTTGGATTTTATTGTGGACAGAATAAGTGATAAATTTTTAGTTCGGTAGTTTACTTTAGTTTTTTTTAACAAGAAAATCGCTACAATTATACTTTTTATATATTATACTTTTTTATTATTTTACTTTGAACATTAATAGATGCACAGCAATACTACAATATTTAAATACCTATTATTATGTTATTTAATAATTAAAATCATTATTCCTAGTCTAGAGAAATTTGGATAGGAAGGAACAATGGAACGTGTCAATTATTTCACAAAGAAAAAAACATCAGCTGCTAAGAAAAGTAAAAATACGCCATAACTATTTTATTATTCCACAAATGTGGCAAGTCATTAATAGATTTCTGAAATTCTTATCAATATTGTTTGAGGTTTGAGATATTTTATTTCTCATAAGAAAATATTTCACTTACATGAGAATAATGTTAACATAAGCATAACTAATAATTATCGATGTCGTACAAAGCAAAGATATTTTTTTTTTTTATTGTAGGGTAGTTACAAATAGATAAAATCAGTCATCTATATTGTTTGGTTCGATACGAGCGAGGTTTAGCCACAACTGGTTACTAACAAGTTACAGACGAAGATCAAGCGTACCTGGAAGTGGCTCAAGCGCACCTACATTTAAATTGTAAGTATTTTTTTTTTTTTTTTTTTTTTCTGTGTTGTTTTATGGAATAGCATATATATTATAATGTATTCATTTTTTTTTTTTTTTCCTTCTCTAGTTTTAGATGAGCAAATGAGTAGTGTAGTTTGTTTTAATGTATACGATAATAAGTTAGGTACAGTTTTAATGTATACAATAGTAAGTTAGGTAAATATCTTTTTATTTTTAAGTTAATATCAATGAGGCCGTAGGCCGATTTTCATATTATAGGAATTTTATATAGTAATATTATAGAATTTATTGCAATAACTTAATACCTGTGTTAGAAATTTTAGAAATAGTTCTGGTGTTAAAAAAATTATGAATTTTATGTATTAATATCGATGAGGTAATAGACATATATATATATATATATATATATATATATATATATATATATATATATATATATATATATATATATATATTATAATAGATTAGCAATTAATAAATATATTGATTAAAAACTGTATCTATAATAATGAATTTTTATTTTTCATTATGTAAAATTTTAATAGTTTTTTAAAAGTAGGTAGAGATTTGGACTGTTTTATATCTCTCGGTAATTTATTGTACAATTTAGCCCCTTCGTAGACAATACTTTTCAAAGCATACTTTGTACGTGGTTTGTAAAGAGCGATATCATTTACACGTCTTAATGTCATTGTATGGGTTTTTTGTGTTTTAGAGAAGGCCGTATTTGTATGTATATCCTTGTGTAGAATCTTACGTATAAGTATGCAATTATAGTATATGTATAATTGACAGATATTCATTAGTTTTGTTTCTTTGTAAAGCTTTTCTGAAGGTGTTAGATAATCATAGTGGAATAAAACTTTTATCAATTTATTTTGTGCAGTTTGTATTAATCCCAAATTGGTTTTTGCAGCCGTACCCCATACTTCAATTAAGTAATGAAGGTGTGGTTTTACCAATGAATTATAGATTGTATATTTTACTTGATGAGGGAAACAGTGCACACAACTCTTTAGAGCTCCTGTAAGTGCTGTTACTTTTGATTTTATCTTATTTATATGGGGAAGCCATGTCATTTTGCTGTCTAAGATAAGTCCAAGATATTTTTCTTGTTCAACTTTATTAATAATTTGATCATTTATCTTAAGTATAGTCGTTTTTTCTGTAGTATAAATTTATGCATCCATTTACATATTTCATTAAGTAAATAAAATTAACAGCGACGCTAGCCACGGGCGGCGGCTTACAATTTGCTGTGACAATCTGCTGGATGCTAGGACGTACGATACGACGTCCAACATGTTGGAAGGGATTCACAACACGCCTACATACGATACAATTTGCTGGATCACAGCAGATCGCTACAGCATGTTGCATTCGAAATTGCATGGTGTGTAGAGAGCTTTAGGTTAATCATTTATTGCCGCAATGAAATGCTGCGAATATTTAATTCTGTAACGAAATTCTAGGTACATAGCATAGTAAGCTTTGGGGCAAATGTGTAACGTACAAACTAGGTTGTAAGTATTTAATATATGATCTATAACTGTAAAATTGTAACTTTATGCCAAATCCGCACCTTTTTTTTTTTTGACGCAGAGTAATCCTTTATGGATACCACCGGCCCCGGGTGGAGCACGGTGGTTATGTGGGAGTCTCTGCCAGAAGGGCAGCATACCCACCAAATCTCTGCGGTGTTCCATCACTGCCGCTTTTGGCGGGAACGCGGGCACAGATTACTGAATAAGAACAGATACTTCACTCAGTAGAAAATTTCCAATACCTATTACGATAATTGCCTACTCCCTCGCGTCAACAACCACTGTATGCTAAAATGCGCCTAAATGCTCAAGCTTACAGCAGTGATTGCTTCGCACCGCGCGATTCCACAGTAATCGCAGGGCTGCCTCTTCGATAAAATTAAATTAACATAACTTTTTATCTATGTTATTGAGAACTGTAAATATGTTCTGACTTTTATGTGGCAGTTAAAATTTTTATCATTTATAAAATATTTAACCAACTTAAAAAAAGGAGGTGATCAGACATACAGGTCATACTGAGATGTTTGACTTGTAGGTATGTATGTTTGTGCGCGATAATCTCGCGTTTGGCTAAACCGATATCGATGCGGTTTTCAGAAAAGGATTTGTTACATTTAGGAGAATGTTTTAAGTATAAGTATAATACTTCTTAGTTTGATGATGATCTTCGGAGATGTTCACTAGAAATGAAAAAAAAAGCCTTAAAAAAAGAGAACCGACTTCAAATAAAGCACTAAGCCGTAAGTTATTTTATTAACGAGTGTAACACTCTCACACAAAAATATATAAACACTGCAGTTTTCGAAAGTTTTCACGCGAAAAGTCGATGGCCTTCAAAATAAATAAATATATCTAGTTCCTAGTTGTACATATCTAGGTGTATTGTACTACTACCAATTATCACGAATCAAATTAATTAAGATTAATAAATTTGATTCGTTTTCTCGCAACAAGTAACCTTACAACAGACGCGGCTTGTTCAAAGGTTTTCATCGGGCGTAAGAAAAAGAACTCTCGCTACACAGACTTAAAGCGCATTTTGATTCGTTACGAGCGCGTCAAGGACTTGTAGGCACATTTTTTGAAGGTCACGTCCGTGCTTTGCAATGTTTTATGAACATTATTGCAGTTGTTAGTTTAGCAGTTTATATTCGAATGTTTTCTTTCGAAGAGTGCATCTTCTGTACCTTGTACTATTAATTATTCTGTGGTATAACGTTTCTATGTGACAAAATTATGTAAATCTGTGTCTGAAAGGCAAGCTAATGCTTAGTATATACCCATTAAACTGTCAAATTCTAAGTGGATACCGGTGTCCGCACACCTACTGTCTTTTAATTATGTCTCTAATGACGGTATGTGAATGGAAAAAAATGTAAACGACAAAAACTAGTAATAATTTATTACTTACCTTTCTTCATTGACAGGTAAATGGAAAAATGTTAGGTGTTTATCCCTTCTTTTGCTTGATTTACACCCATCTACAGCACATAAGACACCACACGGCATCGTAATACGCGTACAAACGAACAGCACTATTAAAATTGAACGGCGTGCGCGCGCTTCGCTTGCGAAAACCGCACTGAATTTGATCCGCCGGCGGACCGAGACCGCTCGGCTGGGCGGTAGGCACTTATAGCGCGCAAGTACATGGAGTGACGGAGGCCTGACGCGGGACAGATTTCGCACCCTACCGCGAACCCGCCGCGTCTGTCCGTTGCCAGACCCTTCTCTCTTGCAGCACGTCAGAACACTTGGCGTGCCGCAACCGCCACGGGGAACCAAGCCCGCAAATGGACCCCAGACTCCCCCGAGTCTGGGCGCCCTAAGTCCCCCTACGATGGGTCAGGTGAGTAGCCCCACCGCCTGCTACTTCGGCCGCAGAGGATAGGGACAGCGGCGCCTCTCAATACCGACAGTCCTCTTCCCCTGCGACCCCACCGCGTCCGCCATCTAACGGTGGCGGCCCCGTCAAGGCCGCGGAAGGCAGGGAGAGCGGCTCACCGTAACACCGGTACTCCTCTCCAGCCGCGGTACCGCCCATACGACACCGCAGCCCGCCTCAGTTGCAGTGGCGCCCATACACCACCGCTACCTACAGTGACCGCTTCCGTGTGGACTTGGAGGGCAAAGCCCATAGGAGCGGTCCCACCTCGGGCCCGCCAGCTATCGGCTATCACTGGCAGGCCCATTGGTTCCTCTTAGCTTCACCGTGGTGACCCAAGCCACGGCTACTGAGCCCCCTCGCCACGGCAAGTCAGGAACTCTCGGGGGGGAGGCGGGAACTCTCGGGGGGATGCCAAATCCGCACCTGCATTAAATATTAAAAACAAGTGAAAAATTTGATACCGACTTCCATTCTATACAGTTAATCGAGTGTAACTCAAAAACTACTAGACCGAATTTGATGAAATTTATATGGGACCACACGGGAATCACCAGCTTCACGAAATAATTTTGAGAATCGGTTCACCTAATTAAAAGTAATGAGATAACAAACATAAAAAATACAGTCGAATTGAGTACCTCCTCCTTTTTGGAAGTCGGTAGAAAAAATCTAGTCTAGGCGTATCTATCTAGGTACTTTGTTAACCTGATAAATTATAGAAGCCATAAATATATTATTTACAAAATTTATATCTGTATGTTTTGTTTGTAGTACGCGGCATCCCTCTGAAACTACGAGACATGTTTTCATGAAACTTGACAGAAAAAATATAATATAGGTAGATACTTATTTCTGATGCGATTTACTCAAATCTAGGTGAAAATAAACGTAAATAATGAAATCAATGTTATTTTTAAATACCTACAACATAACACATAATTACATGTCTGTATATCTTCAAAGGGGTAGGCAGTGGTGTTTTAAACACCACGTTTCGCCAGAAAGATATGCACCTATTTGGTCCCATGTGATAAGGAGCGCGCCTATTCCCATCTACGAGGTACTGTTCCAGACTCCCGATTGCTAATGATAATTTATTTGTTAAGAAAACGAAATAGGCAGGCACTTAACTTTAGAAACGGGATATTTACCATGTATTGTATATTTTATTGTGAGCTCTCGATATTTCGGCACAGTTGCATGCGACTTGTTCACGAGTGAACAGTTTAAAAACTTATAGGTAAGTACTTAACTATCTGACCTGGGTATTGATCCCAGGACATCGAGATTTCAAGGGCTTGCACCACTACACCAAGACGTAGATAATTTTACCACAGCATATAAATCGTATTTACATAGACTGTGATATTACCGTGCCACGACCAAGCGAGCGAAGACGATAGCGGATCAGCAATAGGTAACTGTGGTAGCATCAACACGTATTTTTTATCTAAGCAGGTATCAAAAGGTACTTTTAAATAGGATATTTAGTGGTTGGGGATAGCAAAGCCACACCTCGTATTTAACATATATTGTTTTATTTATTCCTCAATAGGTAATTGTTTCAAGAATTAGGACAGCTGATCCATTGTTAATACAATTATCTTTGCTATATAGGTAGGTATAATCGGTACCTGCACACCAGAGTTTTTCTAAGTATGTTTAAAAATCATAATATCTTATGGACAATATGTGGGGTCCAAAATGAATCCTCAATTTCCTCTCTCAGCTCTGTTCTTTTCGATTTTTTATCTATTATTATTTTGGGCAACTTCTCGAGTCAAAATCCATTCCCGAAATCCCATTTTGTTCTGAATTTTTCAGGTCATTTTCTACTTTTTTCTTATTTTTTAAATTACACGATTCGCTGGTCAATTACGAATACGAATAATTTTTAAATATAAAGTACAGAGGTTTTAATAAATGTGTCAGATGATATGAAATATATATTAGGTACGGTATTTAAAAACTAGAAATGTGAAGAAAGCATAAAACCTAGGTTGAAGGGGTGAAATCGGCAGCATAGTTAGTAAGGGCAGATGTGGCACGGCGGAGCGGCGCGGCGGCACAGCGGTAGTCAAAGCACGGCATATCCCGCCCGAGCGGTAAGGTCGCCGCCGCCTCGCCCCTTGGGCCTTCCAGGAAACGTTTCTGGCAGGGCCCGTGTCGCTTACATCTCGCCCGTTGTCGGCTGCTGCGATTCAGAAAAACCGTTTGAGCTTCACCGACAACATAGTTTCGGCCCATCGGTCGTTCCGTGTTCGCCGTATTTCTCTCTCCATTGTGAACGCTTGTTATTATCTCCATCGCAGTGATTACAATAACCGAATAGCGTGAAATATATAACGTGTATAAGATTTCAATAGTTATTTGTTTACCTGGTGTCTGGACATTTTGCCTCGCCTTTAGTGATGTTTATGAATCTTGGATTATTCATGTATTTGGCACTTATATTCTCGTCTCACTTGCCCGCACCTGCCTGAATAAAGGGTCCGAAACGAGTAGTATAACTACCATGGGCAATTATATTTTTCTTGGTCCTACTCTACCAGTAGATCCAGTAGGTAACAATACAATTTGATGTTTCTAATAAAGATGGTTCGATTGATGGAACAGGCAAAAAACGTGCCCAGTAGCTCTACCATGAGTTGGCAAAATGAATGTCATCTATAGTCGATACTCGATCTCGCCTACCTATTAAGCTTGTGATTGGCGTACTCGCTGTCAATTTTAGTTCTACAATTGACCGCAAGGTGGCACTGTTCTTTATTTTTTCATACATTTTTGCGGCAATCTGTAGCGAGCATCGATTGGTGTCAACGTTGTAAACTCATGGTAGACCTACAGTAGAACTCCGCGGTCAACCCACGGGCCATAAACGTAACTGACACGATTATGTTCCTTAATTCCAGGAAATATTGTGTTCTTAAAATATTTATTTAAATAAATTAATTCCTTGAATTGCGACTCCAATTACTCATTATTTGGTAAACCTAGTTTCAGGTTTAACTAGATTATTGTTAGACAGGTAACACATGAACTTAAATGAATAAATGACATGACTGTAGGTGCCAACCTGTGTGTGCCAACTTGTAGGCCATTAATGATCGGTTGATCATCGACTATTAAATCGTCAGTCAATACACATCTCCCCGCCCCGACCGTAAGTGCACAAGAAATAATAGGTAACTAAGTACTCCCTACATGGTCCGAGTCAGTATCAAGGTGTAGGTAAGTGAAAAAGCCATTGACATTCAAGTCCGACCAAAAGAAGGTATACCTATGTAGGTACCATGTGCGTAATTTATGGTTCTGTAGAATGATTCCAAGTTCCAACATATAGGGTATTGAAAAACATAAAACGATTCCTAAAATTTTATCTAATTCTCAATACCTATCTATTGACACCACGGACCTAGATCTAGTCTAGCTCTTGTACTCGATACCAACATTGCATAACGGCTTTAGTCACTGTAAACCTGGTCACCAAGGTGGTATGAGAAATCAGCATGAAATTATACATGTGAGAATTTTGAGTTATTACTGGTAGTTTTACGTAACTGGGTAGGTATTAGGTACTATTTCTTTATTCTGTGGATTTACTCTATACCTACGTGAGTTGTTTACCCACTACTGAACTAAACTGTCATCATCAGACCCTCAAAATACGGTGAAGAAAATAAATGTTTATACTCTACCTACTTAATTTTGAACTGCAGCAATAACTTGGATCATTTTAATAAAGTTGAGGGCCGCGCAAGCCACGGGCAGAACAAATCCTAGAAATTGCGACCAGGGTGTAAGTAGCCTAAGGTTTTGGAGATGGCCGATTTCCATGTATGGTTTAATTTTTTTTTTTCAAATGGTTATAAAAGCATATTAGCAAAAACACGCTTACAAATAAACAGGACCGCATCGAAATCTGACCTTATAGTGGTCTAATTGCATGCAGCCATGACGCAACAGACACGGATACGGGTCGGGTGCAAAACATCCACTTGTCAGCAGTACACACATATATACATACATACCTAACTAGTTGCGCCCTGCGGTTTTATCCGCGCGGTGATGGATGATGATGATGAAAAGTACCTTGTGCTAATCCAGCACCGGATCTAACTCCATACTAAATTTCATCTAAATTTGCCCAGCCGTTTGAGCATGAAAGAGTAACGAACATAAATACATACAAACTTTCACGTTTATAATATTACTAAGATGCAGTTACTCTTAAATATTTTATGAATAACTGATAATACTAGTACTGCCCGCGACTTCGTCCGCGTGAAATAATATCACGATCCTTTGGGAACTAACCGGTTGATCGGCACAAAAAGTATTGTAGCTTTACATACCAAAACCCGCATCAGCAGGGCTATTATGTATCTCAGTTGCTAACAAATGTTGGTTAAATACTAAAAAAAATGGCCGCTCTATGTCACTTTTGTCAGCACCAGTCATCAACTTACTAACATTTTTGCTTACTGGAGTTGCCAAAACTGACATAGAGCCGCCATTTTTCAAGATTTCAATCAACATTTGTTAGCAACTGAGATACATAATAGCCTTACCGGTCTTAGCACGCTTCACTTGCCCAGTGACGCAGGACGCTCTAGCTGCTGGTAGAGGCAATCAGCATTTAGCCCATTCTTATAAAATAAAAAAATACTTATTTTCCTATGAAAACAAAAAACAAGTTTTCTTAATTCAACAGAAATATTTAGGCCCAATGCCTGCTGCATGCAGTGCAATCTATGAATGTAGAGAGATTTATGATTTAATACCGGATTAGGTGGTAATTCTCGAATTTATTGACCGGCGGATGTGTGATGTGTCCAGTAACTAAGCCTTTATTTCTTACAATTGCAGTTGGCACGGAGAGCGAGCGCACAGACACGGAAGAGCTAGTGGGTCGCGCTGCGTCTCAGTGCTCGGCCCCTCCGGACTTGCTGCCGAGCGAGGCGCGCGCCCTGCTGCAGACTCCGCCGCCGCCCCCACCTCGGCCGCCACGGGTCTTGGAACCTGCGGCGAAGCCACCGCCCTCACCCGCTCCCGTCCCCGACGAGGACAAACCCAGACTGAGGTTTGAGGTGAGCTGCTGTGCTTTTACTGGTAACTAGAAATAGTGAGGATGTCCTCTTTGACATACTCGTGATAACCTGGGATAGTCACCCACCATATTGGCCTAGGTTCTCCGTAACGGCCTAGCGTCACGCTTGTCCATAACAGTTGCAGTACCATCTAGAACTAAGTTCTGTGCTGCACTACGTTCGTCGCCGAGCCGCCAAAGCAAGCTAGTACTTGCTGTTGCTAAGATCCATTCACCCAATAATTTCATTAGCCACATTGCTCTTCATACCGCAGCTTCAAGGTAAAATATCTGCTATTATGATGGTGTAGTACCTACCTACCTACTCGTGTATTAAGATGTCAAAGTGTAGCGTGTCTTGCCCTACTGATACCATTATGTTCCCTTTTGTATGGCAACACACTGGAGCTTAATTATATATTTTTTATTATATAGGAATATTGAAGCGAACATTTATTATAATATTTAAGAAATTGGCGATACAGTCTGACATTATATAGAAGACTAAGATGCTTGGAATACTCCACTTCTGGCAAGCTGTCACTCTGCCACCCATAAAATGTAATATTTATAGTAAGTGCCTAAGTAGAAACATTGTACACATCTATATAAAAAGAAAGGCCCCGAGTTTCTTGCCGCTTCTTCTCGAGGCTCTATATTTTGGAACGCGGCGGTAGAGTCTTTAAAGTACATTATAATTGAAAAATAACATTACATTGCAATTTATTTTTGACTGTGTCAACTACCCTAATGGTTGGGTCCGTAGCATTTCTGTCTCTTACCGGTATACGCTAATGACAACTCTATTTGATACTTACTCTGAGACAGATGTATACCACTGTAGCAACACAGAGGTTGGTAGCAACGCAATCGCAACTCAATAGTTTACAGAATACCACTTATGTCAAAAACTATCGATCGCAAGCCGCTGGACCGCGATCGAATCTAAATAGCGAACAGAATACGAAAACTGTCAAAAACGACAATTTTCGTGCAATTGAGTTGCGATATCGCGGTTCAATAGCTAAGAGAATAGGCCCCCTGGCCGCGCAACACATTCGGCGCTAGGGGTTATATATATATTAGTATCATAAGTTTTTACCGTAATATCCATCTGAAGGTGACTGTTGGCGACAGTTGAGATCTACCTACCTATGAAGAACGAGTATGACCATAAACGCTTTTGAACGTTTGAATCGGTACCCAACTCAGCAGGGCTACGTCGATCCCTGGTATAGTTCCAATTTCCGGGTGGTCAGAAATTGTCCGAACACAACAGGCCCCGTACCTACTACTATATACCTACTACCCGCGACTTTTATGTACTCAACATAAGCGGGTAGGTATATTCGCCCGCGTGATCCTAATAACTTATTCACAATCACATACCGCACAATTTCAATCAATTCATACAAATTACAACAATAAATACAACCAGCTTTTGCTGCTCCCAAAACGTAGATTTTTTCCTTTTTGACAAGGCCACGTGTTGTTGCCAGTTAGGCGCGGTCAAAAGTTGCGTTTCTATTTCGAACAGGTGCCCATAGGAAGGTATGAGTCTGGTTTGACCGTTAGTTACTGTATTAAATAATGAATGAAGCTGTGCTTGTCACATCAGCATAATCTTGGTACCAACGAACTGGAGATAATCACGAAGTACGTTATGTTAACTGCAACATTCGTGACCAAGATTTTTATCCCTATTTTTTCGACTAAATTACAAACCTACAGCGTAGATTTCATCTTCACGTGTATACTCAGATATGTTTTATCATACTCGTACTTATTATACCTGCTAGGTAACTTTATACTTCCCATGAAGTCCATTAATGCAACTCCCACCCCCCACAAACCCGGAGGAACTTTACGGTAATTTGCTCTGCCCACTTAACTTCCTTACCTAACTCAAAGGTATGTAACCTACATTAAGTTTTAACGCGTTGACTCTTTTCTCTTTAAAATGTAATGTAAATGCAAACATGATTATAACATTACGCCTATACATCCTCGAAGGGTTTGGGCAGTAGTAGCCCACCCACATTATGTTTAGGCCCATTGGACAATGAGTCATTCTAAATGGAGCGAGCGTATTGCTTTATTAACCCTTAGCCGGGTTTTACGACATTCACGTAGAGTCGTAGAAGTATATGGTACAAAACCATCGTTATCAGCCATTGGCGATCCAATGCATGGTGGGGTCAGCTATTCTTTATTCTGTGCCATGAGAGCCTGTTCCATAGATATAATTCAGAAGAAAAACCGTTTTTACGACACATCATCTTTTTGGTTTACCTATTAGGTACTCTCCCTTACTTTTATTCGTCCCACATAAACTATAATATTTACTAAGCTGTCTGTGATAAGTAGTACATTTATAACAAAAGTCATTCATCTCTCCGTTGCCATAATTTAATTTATTAATTATGGCAACTTTATTTAATTTACCCGGAATTCGGCGGCCTGAGTTTTTGGTAGATTATCATCGATATTATACTTCGGAAATATTTTAAAAATATATTTGCGAATACAATTTATTCCCCGAGTTCCCAGAATAAACACTGATCTATGTACTTTACGAAGACCTCCGCAATGCGAGCGGCACCACTTTGGTTCATATCTTAGTGATCGTAAAGGCGTTGCTAGTTTCCTTTTAAAGCTTGCGATAAGGAGGACGCCGCCGCCGCGCCGACTTGTCCGGCGCCTTGGATATCTCCTACCTATATACATATACATAACGTGCATGCTTACTATTCTCGACCGTAACCCCATAACAATATGCTATAAAGAACTGTTTAACTGCCCCGAGAATTACCTCGTTGGAGGAAAGCCAAAGTCGTTAAGATCTGTATTAGTCATTCGGTTACTATAACATGGATTGCGATTGCTCTCCTTTCTCGGATAAACGGCCGTGATATGTATCATTACGGAGCCCTGTCAAATGGGTTGCTGGAGTTGGAATATAGGTGAGATTTTCATATTCAAAACATTTCAGGATAGTAAGTAGGTACGAGTAGATAAACCCATAAATACCAATGCTCATATAAATTTATGCATCTTTTAAATGGCGCTCTACCGCCATATCCATATTAATTCTTTCGAAAGTTCGAATAACATAATAATTATTAGAATGTGATATTGCTGTTGGGCAGTGACAAACGGACGGATGGGGGTCATTGTTTTATGGTCCAGTTCACGGCGGCGGAGTCGTTCCCTTCCTATTGCGCTGCGACATTAACTGCGAATGTTTCGGTTGATTTATAGATACTCAGATAGCCGGGCCGTTAAAATGTAGCGAGTGGAGAAGAGTATTTTTAGACATAGGTGGTTTCAATTTGATTTTATAACTTTATAGGAGCTGACATGCGACGTCGAGTTGCAGCATCCAGAATCTTCTAAACAGCAGCCACTGCAGTTCTCCTTTACACTCTATGACCTGGACGGCCACGGACGCATGACCAAGGATGTGAGTACAGAAAACATGTGATAGGAAAACTACGATTAGGTACCTACTTTAATATTGAAATTGAAAGAGAGAAAAATTCACATCCTCGGACGAGATTCGTTTTTTAAATTTCAATATATCAAACATTCTCTAAACAGGCGTTAGTGCTTTGAAAAAAAGGAATACTATAAAAACCTACTCTAATGTTTAAATTTACGCAGCACTTATTTAACTCGTGTTCTATCTTGCAGGATATAGCGGGTATCGTCTCTACAATATACGAGTCGATCGGGAAGTCAGTCACGGTTCCGCACTATGGATCTAAAACAATACAAGTGCGATTAACGGTCGTGCCGGAAGACTGTAAAACCCGGAGCCAGCGAGAAAGGCGGCGACGGCGGCGGCGAGATTGCCCATCTGTCGCGGCCCCTGCACCTAATTGTGCTGACCATACGGACGACGAGCAGAGGGAGCGACTATCTCCGGACGATGACGCTTCCTCCAAGTCGTCGTGCTCGGGTGACCGCAGGCCGGTCCAACGGCCCGCAACCTTCAATCACCCGCGCCCGCACCGACATCCCCGCAGAGAGCCGCGTGAACGCAAGCACAGCAAAAAACGTTCAGGAAGTCTGCAGCGACGTGAACTGCTCGAAATTATTCAGGCCAACATGGAGAAAAACCATCTGAGCTTTCAAGCTTCAAGGTACGTTTTACCCATTTGTACAATCTGTTGTCAAAAATTCCCTTATCTATACTAATATTATAAAGAGAAAAGATTTGCATGTAAGTATGTTTGTAACGAATTGGCTCAACAAGTACTGGACCAATTTCAAAAATTCTTTCATCATTGGAACGCTACATTCACCCTGAGTAACATAGGATATATAAGATTCATCATCATCATCCAACACCGCGCGGGTGAAACCGCGGAGAGCAGCTAGTATGTATATATTTTCAATAATCCATAACCCTATGCAGCCCAACATAGAGCACCCTTCATCGCAAAAATACCTAAATATAGGATTATTAAATTAGTGAGACAATACTGTAATATATTACCTGAATTTGAAAGCCACATCACATCATGTAACCTATTATTTAATTACAGAAAGCCCTGCGATCCTGTTGTGTACGAAGATGAGAGAGAGACCGTTCACAAATACCAGAAAGTTCGTAACAGATCACACACGATCAGCGAGAAGCCAGTCAATGCATTCCAGAAATTGAAAAGCGAGAATACCGGTAACGGGTACTTGGACCTGGCGAGTGGGGGAGATTCCCATTTGTGCAGGTACGATCGTTATTTGCACGCGGTAATTTGCTCGTCAGCACGCCACGCGAATACTGGCTACCATCAGAAACAGGTGCAGCCACCACGGCCGCGAGATTCTCGCGCTCATCCGCACCACACACGTTCGCGCTCACACGACTTACCCGCTCAAGAAACCCAGCAACAACCCAGAGTGCTACAAATAATTTTCTTATAGAACTTAAGAAAAGGCATCGCCGGAGAAGACTGCTATGTCCTTTACTCTTGCTGAGTGTGTGTACTTGTGACGGGTGGTTTGTACATTCTGTGAGTTACCAAGTGATGTACTGAGACAACTAAATAAAGTTGGGACTCATTATTGAGAGAATGAGTTGAGTTGAACGTAACCTTAGTCAGTAATCAGTATTTATTCTACCTGCAATTAAGTGTTACTTTGTAAATTGCAGAAAAATCCATGACATGCTGTAGGTAATGACTGTGTCAATATAACATTTCTGGTGAGAGAGCAGTTCTTATTCATGACTAAAATAATATTTGTTGTAAAGTATTATAGCATTAAGTTGTAGTTTCTGCTCAAATATTTTATGTAAGGTACCTTCAAATATCTTTATTTTTACTTACTTTTTACTTTATCGGAATATGCTGCTGTATTTTACTTTTTATATCATGTATATTGTATGTAGTATACCTACCTAATGATGAAGATAGAAACGTGCAAAGTGCCTTTACTGAGTTATATAATGCCAATTTAATGCTTTATCTGCATTAGATTTATATAAATAACTTTTAGATGTGAAATGAGCAAGTCAATATGGTGACTTATACCTACAACGCAATTAGTATAATATTTTAACTACAATAGATTCTCTGTTAAAGTAAATGAACCTAATCTAAAACGTACTTACATTTGGCAATTCTCCACCTCTACAAATAACAAGTTATGTAATAATTATTGGTATTAATCAAGTAATTTTTAGCAATTTTTTAATATTCTGATTATGGCGTCACATTGGCCACTTATATTTTTTATTCTTAAAAATTTGAATGTAATCAAATAAACGGGCAGTAATCTATGACTATATTAGAGATTATATTTAATCCTTGGCAGTATGGTATATCATGAAAAAGTATCAAGAATTGATATTCGGTTGGTAAAATGATTAAATGGGCAGTTAGGTTCATACTCGTACATACCACAATTTTTTTGTAGTGGTAGGATTTTAGCAGTCTGGGGAAGTATTACACAGTTGCCAGTTATTCAACTGGGAAGCAGTAGTGAAAAGCGAACAGGGCAAGAGATTTAACATCTTATATCTCAGGTGACACTTAACATGCATTATCTCACATGTCTTGCTTGACAAGACATGCTCGTCTTGTCACCCTATGAACTTAGATGATTAACACATGCAACTGATGTGTTTATTACTTTACACACACTTATAGGCAAAACTAGTTTAGGGGTTTAAGGGTAAAAGGGAGATTCTTAAATCCCGGCATTTGTTCTGTAATAACATGTCAACTCATCACTCAATTTAATGATTTTACTACCCATTCTCATTTAGACTCATTCAGTACTTATTTAGCCACTCATTTTAAAGTATATATATAAACTTCCGTAGGTTTACAGATCGCGCGGCGAGAGTTTGGCCTTGACCGTTATTGCGCAGAAATCAGAAATTGGGTATCACAGGGGGGCTAGAGGGACGAAGGACTCTTGTCTCTCTCTGTCACATCGAAGACGAGGGACTGTTGTCTCTCTCTGTCACATGTGCGCGACTGTACCCATGCGCAGCTATCCCCTCCACCCGAAGGTCAAAGCCAAACTCTCGCCGCGCGATCTGTACCATGAGTTTAGAACATTGACATCAATCAATGCTCGGTATCGACTGTTGCAAAAAAACTTAAGAACAATGAAAAGTGCCACCTTGCGGTCGATTGTAGAACTAACATTGACAGCGAGTACGCCAATCACAAGCTTAATAGCTAGGCGAGATCGAGTATCGAATATAGATGACATTTTTATGTTGTCAACCCATGGTAGAGCTACTGACTGCCAATTTTATTAATGCATTTGTTATTTATATAAATTACTGCCTCTTTTAACCATAGCTATTTTCCGTTCTACTACATTAATGCTCAGTAGATAGTAGTGTACCTTTCGTTAACCCATTTTCGAGTTAACAGACTGATTTTAGATTAAGTGTTAGGTGCTCGAAGACGATAGTTTAACTTTGTTATCCTTACTATTAAACTACCTACTTATGTTTATATGTGGATCTGAAATTGACTCTTGATGAAGATACATCTCCCTGTATAAATACATTATAAAATAAGACTATGAGTATAATATTATAATAATAAATGTCAAGTCAACTTTCGGAGCTGCATTTAAAGTGCTGCTATTTGATCATTCAACATTCAAATGCAAGCATTTATTAGCTTATATATATTGCATCGAAAATCATTTTTATCAATTACATTACCAATATCAGTATTGTTTACCTTATAAGTATAATCGATGAATCTCTAAAATGTAATATCTACCTCTTATTTGCTTTCATAGTGTATTGATAACTTATTTTTCACATTGGAGTTTTTGTGTTATGGTAACATAAACTTTAAACAGGTATTGTAAAGTACTGTTTTGTGATAATTCGTTAAATAATGGAATTAAATTTGTACTCCTAAGTGTAAAATTAAACAACTGATCGCAAGGGTATTTAATAAATTAAAAACGGTACGACTGTGTATCAAAATTGTATTTTACACATGATTCTATACTATAGCACTTGTAATACTTTATCACAGTACCCATGCGTAGTTGTTTAGTGTACAGTATAAAATTTGTACAAAGTGCTTGATCTTGTCAAATGTATTTATTATCGAATATAATCATGAGATTAATTTACAACTGTCTCTTATTTGGTAGCAATTCGCTTGTTACAAAACGAACTAAACTAGTCAAAACTTTAGTTTATTCCTGTCAAATGTCTTTTCTTATTCAGGAAGCGATGAACTACTATACTTATTTTAGTTTGACATAACTAAAGTAGTTTAGTTACTAAACTTAGTTTGTGTCGTATGTTTGCTATTCTGTTGTGCTATAAAAAGCTAAATTTGGCTTAAAATAAGATATTTCAAACTAAATTAATGGTCATATTTTAGATGGCGATCAAATTTAGTGTCGCGTCTAATGTCTGTAAAATCAATTTGATATTTATTTAATTAACAGTTTCTGAATCTCGATAATGATGGAGGAATATGTAGTTGCAGCTAATAGCGATTCCTCATAAAGGTGAGTACTTACCTATACATACTGTTCCACTATATGGCCAGAACTGTGTTTATGTATAGTAGGTACACATACATTAAAATTATATAAGTATCTACCTCATATATTTATATCTGACAAATGTTTTGATTTATCTATTATCAACAAAGAATTCGTTTAGAAGGCTTAAGAGATGTCTCTAATCCATTCAACTTTGGTGAGGAAAAGTTTCAGAAGCGTTCAAGCTTCCTAAGCATGGAGACATGAATTTAATTAACATTTTAAGGGAACCTCGTCTAATAGACGGACACATTCCAAAACACTTGTTCAAGACAGTTTTTTAGGCCTGAGCCAGGCAACAGTAAGTTAATAAAAAAGTACACAATTTAAAGTACAGTAAAATAATAATAGGTGTCTAGATGAAACTGTTGCTGCATTTATCAAAGAGCTCGCACCCAGGGAAATAAAATTTCCAGTTTTCCAGATGGAAAAGGAACTGGCAAAGGCAGAGTAAGAGTTACAATTAAACTTATATCAATTTAAATGTTCAAGACGGTGGCGGCCAGTGTGACAAATTAAAAAAAAATAAAGTGTTGTGTATTCAGGTTTCAGGACTTATTTTAATAATTTGATTATGATTCCACCACTTCACCAAAAAGGCAGTAACTTCTTAGGCTTCGCATCTCAAATACCAAGCAAGCGAAGCCGCAGGCGTTTCAGATAGTTACAAGGTCAAAGTTACAAAAATGTAAACTTTCGGCAATTCTGTCTACCTACAGCTTTTAGCAAAACACAGGTAACAAAAACCGGAACATTTTTAGTTCGTTTTTGTTGAGAGGAACATCACTATCAATTAAATTTAGTTCTGTCAAAGCGTGTTTTAGTTTAGTTCGCTAGTTTAGTTTTTTGAACAAGTGAATCGCTACAATTGTCACCTCCCGATGACTCTGGATCTGATGGTGTACCACACCAATATGATTATTAGTAAAACACCTGTTATTGCTATTGTGGTCTCCAAAGGCAAGCCGCATTTGTGCACCTCATAATCATCTGGTGTAATTGATACCTAAAAGTATACAGGATTACTTTAATTGATATTACAATCTAGATTTATAACATGTTATATGTACCTAAAACATTAATCGCAATTATTGACGGAGCGAGCGAAGCGTCTCTGCTTTAACTGGCCAAATTGACTTTTATTCGTCTGTATGCCTGTATGTTAGGTTGTATGTATTTACGTCTTCCTGTACAGATCGCATTTTTATAATCATGAAGAAAAATTGCCGCAGATAAGACAATGCGCTCGCGAAGTGTACTGTTCACCCCCACCCTGTTAAACACCACATATCGGGCGTCGGGCGCCGACATGGCATGTGCGGCTTTTGTTTCCATTCAAATTTCAAACAAAATGCATGGTAATAAAGCACAATGCAGAAGCTGCCTCGGTCGGAAGAAGCATCAGGTGCGGGCGCCATTACGGACGACATACTGTGTGTTCTAAATTGCGCTTTATTCCCATGCATTTTGTATGATATTTGAATGGAATAGGAAGCCGCCCGTTCCATGTCCGCGCCCGACGCCCGATATGTGGGGTTTGCGCCCTACTTTATAACACATCCAAGACTGACTCAACTCTACTAGTGTGTGATAGGTTATGGCCTAAAAAAAATTAAACTAACTCACCAACATATACTTCGGATCAGGCCTGTTTCGCCACGAAAACGAGGGAACTGAATATTCATAGAAATCCCCATTTTTATAAGAATGATGTAACAAACAGCCGTGATGTGTGTGCCCACCGAACACAGCTCTAGGATTAATCTTAGACACCAAATACTCAGTTGCTTCTTTTGATAAGGCATCGATTTTCAATCTAAATAGTTTATTCCGTTCGGGTAATGGTGGCGCGTCGGGCTCGGTGCATACAGAATCAGACTTTCTGTATAGTGGAAAATGCTGGAACAAAATTAAAACACCAATACAAACTTATTACACACGGGGAGTCTACACGTCAAGCTATTGGTATAATTCGGAAAAAGTATGCAAGCTTCGACAGCGTAACCGAAAAATCAGTTTAAGACGACAAATCAAGATAGATATTTATACCTCTTATTGAACGCTTTTTATACCTATGTAGGTATCATCTCAGCCGTAGAACGTCCACTGCTGAACATACACCTACCCTCACTATGTAGGTATACTGTAGTCTATTGGAAGAATATGAAAAAAAGGATAATCTAGCAAAGAACAATGATTTATACGGTTATAATCTGCTAAAATATAAATAATGACAAATTATTCAAAAATACATACAATAGATTAACAATAAGCCGTTTTATCGCTCATTGCGATCTATTTATACAAACTTTGAATAGACATGAATAACTACATAAAAACCGATGATGGTGCGAAAGTACTTCGGAATGCACGCTGTGAACGGTAATACCTTTATTACAAGCGCTTGGTATATTGTGGCCTTAAATACCTATTAACATTTTGAGTTCCTAAAGAAAGAGGAGTCACCAAGTAAAAAAGAAGTGGTATTTCCGTCTGATATTACATGGAAAATATGGCAGAACAACAACTGTTCCGTGTAGTCACTATAGGGATGTTTATGTATATAACATTTCCCAATTCCCATAAGAGAAATCCGAATAATATTGTACCTGCATTAACATTGGTCGGCTGTAGTTCACCTTTTTAATTCTGTTACTTTGGCATTCGTTAGGATGTTGTGAACATTTCATTTTTTCTGAAACATACAGTATTAATATTTTAACTAACATAGTATAGCTGGGTGAGCCTTATAAAAAAATAATTATAATTAATATTATGAGATAAAAAGCATCGTAAGGTTTCGTATTAACTATCAGTTATCTGCACCACACTAGATACATTTATTTTTTAAAGTTCAGTGGGCTTAGCACAAAAATGTTCGTATACCTAAGTGTAACGTAACAGTATCGTTGACGTACTTAAACATCATCATAGTTTCTGCTGATACGATACGGTGACGTTACACTTACGCAAATTTTCGTGCTTGGCCCACCATACGACCCACCGAGGCATACGGGCTACGGAACCCTATTACTAAGCCTACGCTGTCCGTTTGTATGTCTGTTTGTTGTACCTTAACAAACGCAATTTGAAAAATTTAATACCGACTTCCATTCTATTACTTTGGTAAAAATCAGTTATTGGATTGTAACTCAAAAACTACTGGACCGAATTTGATAAAATTTACATGGGACTACACGGGAAGCACCAGCTTTTATACAAAAAATAATTTTGGAAATCGGTTCACCCAGTTGAGAGTTAGGAGAGGTAACAAACATAAAAAAAAATCGAATTAAGTACCTCCTCTTTTTCTGCCGATTAATAGGTAGCTAAATTAAATTGAAAACACGGAATATGTGTTGTTAAGATGATATCTTTAAATTAAGGGGGCTCGGACGGACACGTATTCATGTCATTCGTACTAGCCCTATGGTCATGCAATAACGTACCTAGGGAAAAATACTTACATAGGTACCTATCTACTTACAAAGTTTTTGTAAAGAATGAGATTTAGTAAAATGATATTTGAGTAGTTGCCAGCCCTGTTGTAAGAGTTTCAGGACTCTCTACAGTCAACAAAGTACCCTATGTATAATTTATTCTTAAAATAAGTTTCGTGAGAATAAAATTATACACAGGGGGTATAATTTTACTCTTACGAAAGTTAAGATTGACAAAACTCTTCTTTCGGTTCGATAGCCTGTCAAGCTGGTCAAAAAATATCGCTCCGTTCCCACAGGAAGGTTATATTCAAATAGAGAGTTAAAATTCGATGCTCGGACGGCGAGCCTCGGTGGCCTAGGGGTCATGGCGTCTGACACGGATTGTCAGAAAACGCGGGTTCGAATTCCGTCCGGGGATGTGTATTTGTCTCTCATAAAATTGCTTAGGTCTCGCTAAGCACGCGTTATTGCTTTGGAATCGTATATGAAAAAAAAATTGTGTATTTACCGAAAATACTTTCAATTCTTCTTCTTGCTTCAGTACACATGGTGCATGAGTCTCCTTCCATTGCCATCGAGTTGATGAGTACAAAATGGTTGTCTTTTAAAGTCACAAACTGCACTGATGAGGAGTTCATTGATTTCGAAAATCTTTTTAAGGAATTCCGACTTATACTGAAAGATAAAAAAATGTTTTACGTTAGTAATATCACGTTTAGTAAAAATGGTATTAGGTATTTAGTATTGTAAATTATGGGTAGGTACTTTGGTTAGCTCTTCTCGGTAGTGGCTCTATTAATATTGGAACGCGGCTGTGGTCCTTTAAGGTACATTTATTCTAATAGACATTCGTAAATGTGTCTCGATGCCTAAATTGAATAAATTTCATTTGAACAATTTGAGGATAAACAATAAGCCAAAAGTAACAACTTAACCTGCCCTCAAAAACACTTAAAATTAATTAAATTAACACAGGTCTACATTACATAAGTACAGTATTTACAAATATAGGCATGCTAATAAAAAAAATGTAAAATATACCACTCCAGGACACACGATAATAAACCAGAACTGACAACTCAACCTAGAAGACAATCAGATGAAAATAAACATTTGTAAAAGATTCCACTTATGGTCATCCATTTATAATACAAGTTGTGACTGAAGCATGCTTTGTTTAAATAAAAGCTTAACAGTTATAAATGAACTGGCACGCACTGCTAAGAGTTTCTAATGAAACTCTTAGTTCAACATTACAGACAACCATTATTATAATTACAAATAAATATAAGGTAAACCTGTAGAAAAATTGTTGACGAGTTAGTAGTAGAGAACTTACTAGTGATGGAATCCAATATCGTGATTTCCAATGGCGATATGCATACTAATATCCTCTGGCACTGAAAATAGTCTATAAAATCGTTCAACATAGTCTTGAAATTGCTTGTCATTACTCCACTCTCCTTCGTCGAAGAGATCTCCTAAAATAAAGAACAGGATAGAACATTATGAAAAACGAAAATCATTTGTCAGTACACTTTCTGGACAAGTTTTGTGTTTCACAGTACATTTTTAATGATTGATGATATGAACCAAAAAGGCAAGTGCAAGAGGTACTGTCGCAGTGCCAGATATTCTCCATCAAAGGAATAGCACAAATTACCTACAAATGTGTCCAAGCAATAATATCCCTTCCGCTGTCAGTATTCCTCATAACAATGGAGTTTCTATTGTCTCGCATGATAGACTGCAGAAGGCATTACAGATGTCAAGGTTACACAATTGTATCATAGTGGTATATTTGTTTAATCATCTCAAAATCACAATATACATTTATTTCAAAAAGAAATAACATTCCCTTTGTAAAAATTTCATTGTATTTCTTTCAGAACCATACTGGCTATAAATATACATAATATATAAATATAAATACCAACCTAAAACAAACACAGCATCTGGTCTATGTAGAGAAATGATAGCTTGGAAAGCGCGATGCATTTGCCATTCTCTTCTCCATTTGTCAAGCCAATGTCCCTTTCTTGGGCCCAAGAGGTGAGTATCGGCAATTATAAGAGCCTTTAGAACACTATCAGTGCTCTGGGCATGTTCTAACACAGGCCAGCTACACTGTAATAAAGTAAAACAAGACTATTTAAACATGTATACTTATTATGTGTATCTGGTTGATTATTTAACACAAAGTCTAATAAAATGTCAGTAAAATAGAATATGGACATCGACAAAATTATACTTAACAAAGTAAATTACTTATCCCCTCAAGCATAAATATCATTATAACAATGAATGTCTGACCGTGTGACCTTTGATGGATTAAAGTACACAAACTTATGTTGATAGAGTACAAACTAAAAAAATAAATTAAACTCAAGCCATATTAAAAAAACAGTTTGCCAATACTACACAAACTTTTGCCACACAATTTTTTAAATTATTTGTAGTGTTGGATATGTGGTTATCATCAAACTAATGAGAAATATAACCAATGTACCAAAACTGTTAACACAATTTTTTTTGATCAGATTCAGATTCTTCTAATTGGTTTTTGTTACCGAGACGTTCTCTACATTATGCTGCTTAAATAATTATTATTATTTTGTATAGGTACAAATACATGTGTAATTATACTTTCTTACCTGTGCTATCACTATGTAATATATAAAAAATTCACAATAACAGACTGTAAAAACAACGCCTAAAAGAAACACCAACAGTATTTTTGTAACACGGCGCATGATAGAAAACCATGATATTTACAGACTTAGATTTCTTACTAAAGATTTAGGTTATCATTCACGTTATGACTTCTTTTTATCAACTTATCTCAGTGATAAAGTTATAAAGTAATCTAACATGGCTTCATGGTCAGTCAATAGAAGTGCTATAAATTTTAATATTATTACAATACTATTAGAATGTAATTTAATTTTAAGTTCTATTCAATTGGTATTATACGTTTGTGTTTGTTTTTAAAAAGAGGAAACTTGTTTTGTTTACCAATTTTAGCCGAAATTTTACTTTTTGCGTGACATTTTGTAACAGTGTTGCAAGGGGAAAAATTACATGTAAAAATAAAATAATAATTCTCGATAGCCTCATTTATTAAAAAAATATCTTACACTATACCACTTAAACATAAATATTGTAAGTACAGTAAGCTAAGAAGAACTTTGTAAGTCGTTTTAGTAAACGTCTAGGCCGCGTTCAGAACCTCGGTGAGAGCGCACTCGGAGTGCAACTTTTTGCACTAACGCCGTTCGGAACCTCAGGGTAAAGCACTCGGTTGTTCTAACTCGAGCGTCCCGAACCTCGGAGCGTCGCAACTTTTTAACCATCAAAATCGATCGGTAAAAGGTTGCAACCCGAATCTGACATAACTTTGACCAATCAGACTACAACAAACTTCTTCTTCTTCTCTCGTCTCAAAGAAAATTAGGTAAGGATCGAGTGATCTGTCAATGTCGAGTTTGTCAAAGTCTGTTTGAGGTTATAAAACAACCGTGGCCGTTCCGTACCTCAAAGCGAGTTAGAAAACAACTAAACAACCGCGCTCTGAGGTACGGAACGACCCCCTATAGTGTAAAAATGGACATTTGGAAAACAACAGTACCATAAAACCGATAATGATCGCCCAACTAATTTGACTTTGCCCAGCAGGATACGTTTCACAAAAACTTAAAAAACTGGCGACGTTTTACGTTTATTATACCTTTGGAAGAAATTTATATATGTCTAGTAACACTGTGATTTTGCCTAGTAGTGTTGGCATATGTACGGATTTGTCTGTACACGTACGGATATGTGTTCGGATTTGCAATATGTTATAGTACGTACTTTTTTAAAGTACAACGCGCAAGTCACAAAAACATAGATGCTTCGATACATCGACTTTTTTACTCGTGATATCCGTAAAAGAACTATATCAAAAAATAAATAGGTAACGTGCGTGGTGACAACCACGCACACATATAACTGAGACTGACAAAGATAGCATATTACACGGTTGACATTGATTGCAATCAACGGTTCAAGTAGTGAATGAAAGAGAACGAAGATAAATATATTACTCTTTAACAAAGCGTAATTGTACCCGACTTTAAGCAGATTTGTTTCGCAACTGTTGTGCTTGCCTCATTCAAGCGAAGCTGGCAACAGAGGCACTTTAAGGACTCTTTCATACGAAACAATTCTTAGGAAATACACCTTGTTAAGATTTGATGTTGACAGTGATAAAGATAAATTTATTGCACGTACGGACGCGGACGTACAGATGTTGCTGTCGAATGTACAGATTTTTAGTTCCTAGAGTATGGCAACACAACTGTCACTTCAGAGTTCAGTCAGCTGATAAACTGTCTCGAAGTTGGTGGTGAATTTTGCGGGCCAAAACTCGTTCTAGAACCATTCTTAAAAAGGAAATTTATAAATTACAGTAGTAAATAAGTATTTTACCACTGTTACTTTGTAATAAATACACAAAAAAGATCTAATGTCCAAAGCAAAATTTTTCTTAAATTCGAAAATATGGTGGTGGGCAATGTCAAATTAGATTTTATAAAGCAGTTACAACTTTGCCCACCAAAATCTCACCTATAGGGTTGTCACTTCGATGTTAAATTAGCTAAGTAGATATGAAGGGACGCACTTTGTTTTACATTTATTTTAAAACTATCTATGTAATGCTGATAGAATGAGAGAGTATTAATAGAATTACATTAATTATTCAATACATGTCAATTCGTGAGATCCATGTTCGCACGGCTGGTTTTACTTTGATATTATGTACCCGCAAATTAATAAAATTGTGAGAATATTGTGTTTTGCACATGCCATCGATATTAGAAAAAATGCGGTACTTATAGCTAAGCTATTATGAATTTCTACACATGGGGCGTAAAATAAACTTGCTGCGGGCTTTAAAATCGTTAATTTTTATACATCTTTAAACAAAAAAACAATGGTAAAAGCAAAAACAAAACGTATTTTTTTCGATAATCAACACACGTACGTCAAATAATAACTTAACTAATAATGCAAACTTATGTAAGTTTGCGTGCGATGGACAGTTGAATCCTGCCGTTAATAATTATTTGCAGCAATTTGACAGAGTAAGAAGAAGATAGCAATATGTAAAGTATACAAAAACTCCAGCAAGAAAATTTGCGTATGTGTAACGTAATAGTATCGCTGACGTACACAGTATAAACTATAAATTATCTAGTACTAGTATTAAGTAATTACAATTGTGGCACAGAGAACTCATAGTTTGTGTGTATGACATCAACGATACAATTAAGATACTTGCGCAATTTTTCTTGCTTGGCACACTGATAAGATTTGACATGTATCCATGCTTTATTCATCAGCGTCTACCTTACCAATGTTATTTTATGTATGAGTATCGCTTAGCATAATATATCACAGAGAAATGAATGGGGCCTACTCCCAACTATTACGAAACTATCATAAATCAGGAGCGTTTTGTAATAAGCATAGAATAATCATACTTACTATCGTACTCTCACAAACACAAAGCGGTCAACCAAATTTAATGGTAAGGTTGCAATATGACGACTTTAAGAGATGGGAGTACAGATCTCCGAAAATTTAAGATTGGAACAATGAAACTTAGTGCCAAAAGTCACGTCAAAGTACGCAAATTGTGATAGAAGTGAAATATTTGATACTACGTAATCAAAACGTCTATCGTAATCCATTATTATTTTAAGCTTGCTATATTGACGTAGTGGTACCAAATGTTATGGTTATTGTAGAAACATGACTTTTTAAGAGGTGGGAGTATGGCCTCTGGATTGAACGTAATGTGCTATTTTTTACCATTGAAATAGAATCTAATCATTCAGCTTACTGTACGTAACATAATTATGGTAACACGCAAAATTAAATTAAATTTAATTTACAAAATTCTTAAGATGGTTGTGGGATAACATCAAATTTATCACATGTTAAATAATAATTATATATAATGTTAGTTCATAATTAAAAAAATACTTATCTTAAACTTATTACATAAGATCACACGTTATAAAATGATGTATGCAAAAAAAATGATTTCATTATACAATAACAATATGACGCATTTCAATGGAAATTTTGTAAAAATAGGAATTAAAAATATTTGGTATATAATACTTAACCGCAAAGTATGAATATTTGGAACAAAATAGACGGATCAATATAATATTGTAACACAAGGTGCTCAGTTCATTGCAGCAATACTATCCTATGTCTTACACTTACCGTAAAACTTGCTATTGAGTAAGAATATCAAAAGGTTAACGTTAATCTTAGCTTTACCGAACATGTCCATAATAGCACAACCTTCATACTGTTTCTGCAGTAGATCTTGAATATCAATGTCGATAGATTCCATTTCAACCCCCATAAACTTCCCCTTTACTGTGAACACCCCGTTGTGATCTGTTGGCGTGATCTCGAACTGAACGTTCTTGAACTGTGACGTCGATAAACCATCTATTTCTAACAAAACACCGCGTTCCATTAATTTTGCGCCGGAATATTTGATGGTCAGTTTCGATTTCAGTTTCTGCATGTCCTTGCCCGATCTTCGTAAGCAGGCGTGGACACTCCTAAAAAGAGGGTACACTTAATTAACAAATGTATGCGATACATATTTTGTTTGATTTGAGAATTTTTGCTACGTTAATAGAAGTGGTGATTTGTGAGGTAAATCCATGATCCAATGTTAAATTATAAGAAAATACTAGATGCACCCCGCGGTTTTACCCGCGTGGAGATGGATGATGATGATATGATGAATAGTATCCTATGCCTAGTTAAATTACGATCCATTCACGTGACGTGACGTGATAAGGTAACAAACAGACAGAGTTACAAACGTTTGCTAGTATGGATAAGAAGTTTTTACAATCGTCTCATTAGAACATTAGTTTAAAACAACTATAGTATGTTCCAAACCTCCGGCTAAATTCGGACATTGACGCCTAAGTACTATGTTAGCAAAAAAAAACAAAACGATAGTGTCGCTGTTAATTATAAGTACGTGGTTGATGTCAGTATGGTGGTCGTATGAGATGCCAATCATTTACTATACCCTATATAATATTTCAGTTAAAGAGCAGTGCCTCTATGTACATAAATATTAATTATAGTAATTACATAATGTTATTATAATATATAGAATAAGTTAATAAGTTGTTGAATTATTATATATATATATATATATATATATATATATAATAATAATTCAAGAATTAACGTTAGAAACGAGATATTTACCATGCATTGTATTTATAGTGAGCTCTCGATATTACTTTATAGCGACTCTCACTATAAATAAAATGCACAAATATCCCGTTCCCAAAGTTAATTCTTGCATTAGTGACCATGTTTAAAAACTTGTGTAATAATTACCTATAAATAACTATCATTTTACCGATATTCCCAACATGTTTTTTTTATGTGTATTGTAATGTTTTCGAATGTGTTTTAGTTCGAGGTAAAGTTTTTTAAGATTACGGTCTGCTGCATTAGGATAAGGGCCCAGTAAATTTGTGACTTCTATGAGGTCTTTGTTAACTAGTGCACATTATTGAATGGGGTGGTTTCAAATCTATAACTGGTCATAAAAGTGAAAGAAAAAAATGCATATTATTATAGATTTTGCACTAATTAACAAAGGACTTTATATTATATAAGAGGAGAAACTTTCTATAATTATTCGTTATTTATACATAATGGTAGGTACATTTTATTTATATTTATTTAGTAAGTAAAAGCAAATTCTAACCAAAAATACACAAGATTAAAAAATCAGTTTAGGTTAATTTTAGGTAGTTTGTTTACATAAATTACCAGATCGAAAGTGGACTAAATATGGATGACATAAGTATTTAGTCAACTAACCAATATTTTTCTTTTTAATAGTATTCGTTGCACTTACCTTTTCCCGGCATGAAGATTGTCTAAGCAAGACTTTATGTACTGATCATAAGATTTACATTTCTCTTCATAGTACTTTGTCTTTTCGACCAAGCTTTGCTTAGTCCTTATCAATGTTGACAAAGCTCTCCTTTGCGCTTGTCTATACTTTCCTTTATTGCACAGATCTAACGCTATCGATGTTACAAGAGCTTGGTATCCGTCTTCTCGAGTCACATAGCCTTCATCTTCTAGTAGTTGAAGGTTTTTTCGTAGTTTTGCGATGTGTTCTCTCAAAGTCATCGCTTCGTCTTGTCGCGCTTGTCCGGAGTAAATACGCCTTTGAATTTTCTTCGCATACTGTTCTTGTTGCTCTTTCGTCGTTCCGATGCAGAGAGCTTCTAGTAGGTGATCACCTATAATAAATAAGTAATTAAATTATGTTTGACATCTGAAATGTCCTTTCCGTGCTGAGTATAAACTTTCCTTTTAGATACATAGATACCGAGAAAAATCTTATATAATTAGTAGCATAGAACAAAAAACTTTATTTAATATCAAATCCGACTTTACTAACGTAATTAGCCGACGTTATAGAAATGGGTTTCGGGCATGTTCGGAGCCCATGGTTAGAGTTTACGCTGAAAGATCGCGGCGGCCACTACGTGAGTAAAGTCAGATTTGGTCTTAATAAATATGTGACAATCTCTCGAAAATGTTCAAACAAAAAAATAACCTTCGTAGTACTAGTGCCATTTAGGATGAAGAATAAATGTAAACAAAACATAAATGACACTGCTTAGGTAATAAACCTTCATTTATGTTTCACACTTTTTCGGAATTGTTGATAAAATTGCTATAAAATCATTTATTTAAGTTGTAATAGTTATGTTAGCGCCTCTTTTCTAATAACTTATTCAAATATTTACGATCAACGGAGATATTGTTAAGATAAACAATTAGTTATTTGGTTTGCATTATATGAAACACCTCATTTTCATTAATTTCTTCCATATGATAAAATTGATTTAATATAATTTATTGTAATAGTCATGTTGCATCGCTTTACTAATAACTTATTTTATTATTTACTATCTACTAATTTAATTATCAAAAAAAGTCTATTAATTTAAAATCTACTCAGATATAATTAAGCAATTATTTGGTTTCATTTTATGTAGCGCGAGCATAAGCTCGTATTTATAAACGTTAGGTACTTACTAAAGTAATTGCATGACATAACCCTATCAAAATTGGATGTATGTTTTTACACTTGTATTAGTTATATTAGTTGTTGAAATAGGATTTTAATTTTAACAGCATAGATAGCATAGATCCTGCACAGTTCAGTCAGACTTGTGTTCTAATGGAATTTTTATACTATACTCATACTCATTTATTGATACTGATAGTATACGTCACAGAATTACAATTAGTCACAGTAGAATCATAAATAAAATTCAATTAACAATAAAAATCAAAATGAAATAACAAAAGTTATACATTGTGTACCTACATAACAAATTATTAGTAATCTACGGTCTTAGTGGAAGAGTCATGTACTCTTTTTCTATATCGTAGAACGCTTGGTCGATAAGCCAGCGTTTTGGCTTAGCTTTAAACAAGAATATGCTTGATGCCTCAACCACATCTTCGGGAAGTCTGTTATAAATTATCGGGCCCATGACATGAGTCAACTTTGCAGACTTGGCAAGGAGTGTGTCACGGCTTGAAGTCTGTTTTTGTGTCTGACAGGCCGCTGTTGCGATTCGTTTAGCTTACCACCTAACGTTTTATACATAATTATATTCGTATACACATATATAGCTACTTGTAGTATAATTATTGATGGTAATGTTAGTATTCCTAGCGATACAAAGTACGGTTTAGCTGACGTATCTTCTGATATCCGTGCTATCGCTCGAACGGTTCTTTTTTGACTTACACATACGCGTTTCCACTCGGAACCCCTAGCCCAGAGTTCAGCCCCATACTGGAGCGTTGAATGTACTGAGGCGAAATAGCAAGAGCGAATCGCCCCCGCTGGCAAAAAACTGCCAGTCGCCTTAAAGCGAAGCATGCTCCACTTAGTTTGCCACACACTTTATTAATGTGAGCTTCCCAAGTGAGCCCACTGTCCAGATCAAAGCCCAAGAATGTGGTTTTGTCCGTCTGCTCAATTTTTGTGCCTTCAGCGAAAACGTTGAGGTCTTTCTGCTCACGGCCCGATAGGTCAAACCGTATGTATTGTGTCTTGGTGAGGTTCAGCACTAACCCGTTTCCCCAAAACCACTTGACAAGTTGACATGGCAGCAGCGTTCAGTTAATCTTCCAGTTCCTCAAGTGTCGATGCCGTGACTACGGCAGCAACATCATCTGCATACATCATTGCTTCAGCTTTTGTGATGGCACAGGGCAGGTCATTTAAAAGAAGTCTATATAACTTCACTTTTGTAATAAGAAATAAAAATTGAAGTGTTCTCATTTATTCATAGCCCAAGAGCCCACGACTGCCAGACCTTCGTTATTTTTTAAATCTGAACGTTTTCTGTTCCATACTTCTGGCATTACATTTAAGAGTAAGACGGTATGTATTAAAGAGTCAACTTGATAATAACTGTCGCCACTGAATGTTGTTTTACTGATACGAGTTGCGACTACATACGATTTCAGAGATTTTCTGTGGTTAATGTTAAATTGATTTGTTAAAACTGTTACTTAGTGTTATTTCTTGAATTGTTTGTTGTATAAGTGTTATTTTGTTCATCCTTGTTTGGTACAATGAGCGACCACGACCAACCTGGTCCAAGCAGACTGCAAACGTTTTTTTCCCCGAAGAAAACACTCGCTAAGAAGGCCTCTGATTTGATAGTACCTAACCTTGTTTGCGTAGCAAAGGTTATTGAATACAATGCATGCACATGCATGGATTTTATTTTGCAACAAGGATCAATGTAGTGTCGCATTGTGTGTCTATGCAATGTCGCTCCTTGCAACACATGGGATCCTCGGGGATAGTATAAGGAAAAGAGTGAGTAATGTTTATTTTATTATTTACTACCTACCAAACTAGGACATATCAATAGCAATGATACCAGTAGATAGATGTACAGGGTAGCCCAACAAAAATTAGTGTGAAACAGTATCTAAAATGGCACTAGTATAGATACTAATATTTCTCCTGTAGTGTGAGATCATTTAAAAAGGTTTACAGGTTCTGGTACGCAGCCAACTATTCCACAGTTCCACACTATAATATGTTATTGTGCGTTATAACAACACATTCAAAAATAACACTCACCATTTAAGAAGGGTATAATAGCGACGCACAACTCCTTAGTCTTTATAAAGAGTTTGTTCAGGTCCGTCATGTCGTCTGCATGTGCTTGGAATTTGTTAACGAGCGCCAAACATACTTCCAGCCGAGCGTTCTCTTCCGTACAGTCACCCATTTGCTTTAAAATAGAAAGAAACGTACATAATACACGGTTACATACGTATTTATTTGTTATTATTTATTATTTATTTATTTATTATAACTGTGTAGTAGTAGCTACGAGTACTAGAGCCAACATTGTGAAACGAGTCAGTGGGCCGAGCACGAAGATCTGTTTAAGTGTAACGTAATCGCATCATTAACGTATTTAGTACAAACTGTCATTTATCTAGTACAATAGTGGCACAGAACTCATAGTTTGTGCTGAATATGTCAACGATACGATAACGTTACACTTAAGCAGATTTTCGTGCTCGGCCCACTGTTCACGTCTGCACGTCGGGGTATAAGCGAGGGTTCGCGCTGGTAATCTAACGGTGACAGAGGTGACGGTAAAATGTGCAGATGCAACACTTTTATTATTTCATCCTACTGAAAATGCTCACAAAACAATGTAAAGTAACAATAGCAAATTTGCCTTAATGGATTAAAGTGGTTTCGTATGGGAGATATCATGACCATTCCTCCCTATTGAAGTCCGTGGACGACTAAACAGATTACATCTTTCGTATAAATTAGGAGATGGAAATAAACTTTCCAACTGTAAATTATAAACTCAAGAATATTAATATCAAAAAAGAAAGGTCAAGGTCAGGAAATATCAATAATGAAAATAAAGTATAGCAGAAGAATAATTTCTTGGATCACACACACACTTAACTCACATTGTCTACATCACGTGATGCAAGTGCGGCGACTGAAGGCACCTCACCAAGATCGTCCAATAGCTCGTTGAGTCGATCTCTTCCATCGGGCGCTATGATGTCTTGGTACTCCACAAGAAGAGCGTGCGTGTCCACGATTTCCTGAGAGTTGAGAACAAAAATTATGAAATAAATTATTATTATTATTAATTAACGTTATTTACTCAACGACCCCGCCTGAGTTTCTCTGCTGAAAAACCTTTTTTGGACTAATGATAGTCCCGAGTTTAAACCATGATTTAAGCTCTCGGGACTATTTTTAGTCCATGTTTTATAATAAGACTGATTATGTGAAGCAGAGTCTAGGTTTCTTCAATAGCACAATACAATACGAGTACAAAAACTCAAACATCAGAGAAATAAAAGAACTTAAATAATAGGCACAAATGGGCGGTCTTATCACTAAAAGCAATCTCTTCCAGAAAACCCTCCACAACACAACTCTAATATCAAACTCTATTTTAAGAGGAATTTCAAACATTACTAAAGCAATGGGCATTTTACATTCGTATCGTAAATAAGAAGTAGTATAAAAAACGAACGTTCTACAGTCGACGCGTAATTATAGTTTTGTCATGTGTGACCACACAAAAATATGTAAAACTGACCTTTCATAACTAACTAAAATAATTTATTCTATGCCAATCAAGTGGGCATATCTTGCATGTTGCGAAACACAAGACTAACAATATTGATACAGTGAAGACCATGAGCAAAGGCTATTTCATTTTAGTGCCTTTAGACTAACTGACGACTGTACTTTTCTCGTTTGGTCAAGACGAAGATTCTAAACTCATCTGAATCCAACTAAAAATTAAACAATTTTTTTTTATATCTGAATTTTGTTTAGGGACTTTTGTCTTTTGTCATGACAGTCCCATCGTACACTGTACATATATGTAACATAACATAACATATTCTACACAACGATACTGCATCTAAAACATTTAAATTTAAGGTGTCTCGAGTGCATGCCTTTGGGTTGCATTTTGGACACACTCCATAAGAACATGATGTATGTCATCTACCACTCCACATGACTAGCAATTAGGTGATGTTTCTTTCCTTATTAAATATCCAAAATTCTTCAATGGAATGTGACCAGCACGTATTCTATGATCTATTACAACAAATTGTTTTTCTATTTCATATTTAACACACCAAGGAATTGGAGGAGGCACACATTGCATGGTTCTATACCATATACCTTTTTCTTCGCTTCTTTTATCAAAATATTCTTTGAACTTATCAACACATTTTATTTTGCATTTATGTAGAATTTCTGTAGAATTCGGTTGTATGCCATGGTAATTACCCTCTGTCACTGCTAACTTTGCTAACCTATCAGCCTCCTCATTACCGTGTAATCCTATATTTTTACAATGGCAAATAATCGAGGACTATTCTTACATTATCCAATAAATCATATTCCAAATACCAGTGCATCTAATACATACCTTAACAGTGATATAAATATGCGGATGGTTCAATAGAGTTGCTTCAGTGTATTCATCGACCGCAAAGTATTCTTCCAACGTGGGTCCCCGACAACATTTTCGGAACAGCTCTTTCATTCGCTCGTGGCACTCTACAATGAACGGGTTTAGGCAGCGCAGGTGGGCCGATTCTTCGCCAAACTAGATCAATTCAAAAATAACATTCCGTTAGAAAATTTTAGAGAACAGCAAAATACTAAAATAGTTAAAATGATCATCTTTTCATTTTTAGTAATACATTACTTTACAAAGATTCATCCTTATCAGCAACAGAATACAATGGTTCAATACTACAGGTTTATTAAAAAAAAAAAAATTCGTGTTTATTAACTAACTTTCGTGGTTTCGGAATTGGTCATCAGAACCCTTCTCAAAAAAACATCCTGAAGATAATCATGCATGGAATAGACTTCGTAAATGTAGTACAGTACGTGCTACCAAAAATCAGACTTGAAAAACCACGTGGTTTTACTTGAGCCGTAGACGATTTATAAGTCTCTTTAGCGGAATGAATGTTTCAATTGCTAAGAAAATTTAAATAAATAAAAAAAATATGGCTCTATATAACTTTTGTCAGCTCCAGTCATCAACTTACTAACATTTTTTATTGGAGTTGTCAAAAGGTCACCAACATAGCTCTCAAAATTAGCAAGTTGAAGTGGCAATGGGCAGGCCACATCGCTCGCAGAACTGATAACCGATGGGGAAGAAAGGTTCTCGAGTGGCGACCACGCACCGGAAGACGACCTCGTCGAAACCGCGGGGAATCGCTGGATGCAGGAAGCGAGTAGCCGGTCCAAATGGCGTTCTATGGGGGAGGCATATGATCAGCAGTGGACGTCTGGCTGATAATGATGATGATGATGCTAGCTTAGAATCAGCTTTATTTTTTATTGTTAGCAATGGAGCGTCTATTTCTAAACTTACCCCTTTTTTAGCAGCAGAAAAGTGTAAAATCTTCGCAACAGATGCAAGGTTCTTGCGTTGGTCTGTTGTCAGTCCTGCGCCATTTGGTAAATTGATAATGTGGAATGCATCGGGAGCAACGATAGCAGCATTCAGGAACTGGTAATACACCAAGTTTCCTATCACCTGGAAATATTATTGAAGATGTTTAACAGGGTTGGGTCACGGTATAACCTTAATACGAATAACTAGAAGTCGGTGATAAAACTGCAAATACAATGTCTTTAAAAATGAACACGGCAATTCTGTTCAAAATTTGAGCTTTTCAAAAGCCAAAGAGTGTGGGTGTAGCTGAGCTTGCTCTATAAAGCACGAACTTTCGAATTATTACAATTAAAATATATATATTAGAATTTATCACTTCAATATGTATATCTGTTGAAATAAGTACGCAAAGAAAATGAATAAAATGTTAATAAATGTTCTAATAAAAATTGTTAAATTATTATATCAAAATCATTCAGTTTTGATTATGTTTAAAGCTTTAGTCATCTAAGTATTTGCTTGATAAATACTATTTGGGCTATTAATATTATATTTATTATAATTATACCATAAAATAAAATCTAAGAGATTTATTTTATAATAACAATCTCTTCGATCTTCTTGCGGTAAGGTAACCGGGTGTAGCGCCATTCAAGTACCAAACTAGAAGACTTCTGCAATGTCAATCTTGGTGGTACTTCCAAGGTGCCCCTGACATTCTGCCTCAAAACTGTTGTGTGTAATTACTGTGTTAGGATTTGGAGGGCACTGGACCAAATGAACATTCATGAACCAATGGATCTCAGCTCGCATTGAGGTAACAACGCACTGCGCATTAGTGCTGCATATAAATTTGGAGCTTAAAGCTGTAGGGACACTGTAACTGTCGTGCACAGCGCTTAGTAGGCGGACTTGTGACGTTGTGACTCATTCTTTACTAGAACAAAAGGAACATCACTTTCTACCTTGAGGATGTCTTTTTCTTGAGTATTAGGGAATTTCGATGTCAGTGCCCTATGTAAGACACGGGCCATGTACGTGATGCAGAATGGAAGCATCTCAGTAGAACTTGTGATCTTGTCCAAAAACATGGTGACAATGGTCTTTAATTGGCTCAAAGCCGTCTCAAGCCTCGACTTTACTTCTGGGTACGTTAGAGCTTCCTCTTGAGTCACATTGTATGGAAGTTTACTGAAATAGAATAGGTAATCAATCTTTGTCCTTACTTCCATTAATTTACGTATACAATAAATACTTACGAAATCTGCCCGCTCTTCATTTCCGTGTCATTCCTCCAAGCTTTGTAAATCTCCACCGGTCCTGTTTCAATATTCAAATCTTTGTCTTTCAGCATCTTCTCAACCAGAGGTCCTATTATTGACTGCAGACTGTTTAAGCCTGACAGCTGCCTTGAGAGGCTTACTGCCATTTTTAGCACAAGAGGAGTCGACGCAATTATATCAAAAGGTTTCACTACCTTACAGCTGATCTCTTCCTCCAAAGTAAACCTAAACAGTTTCAATAACAAGTACTCATCTCTCGCGTAAGCTCCAAAATTGTACAGACTCAATACAACGTTTTGCAAGAAAAAATTTGTTTTATTCTGCGGAATGCAAAACAAAAGCTTGGACAAGTAAGTCGGATTGGTTTGCAGCTCGTAAAACAAATGTTGGTATCCGTCCAAGAGGCGTTTGCTCTCCTTTGTCAAAGACTTTAGACCTTTGACTGCTGTCGTGACTGTCATCAGACCTTTATGTTCAGTACCTTTCTGGAATACCAGTTTCGTCATGGAGTTGTGTTTCACGAGGTTGTTAAGTTTCAATCCATGCGCTGCAACTTCTTGCAATGCAATGCGATTTTGAACTAGAAGACCGATCTTCAAGTCCATGTCATCAATTTGCTTGGATAACTCTTGATTCTTTCTTATCGATTGGACTACTTCGGATTTTAACGATTGCAGCTCTATTTCTCTGTCGTAGTCTTCAGTGGAAAAATCTAGCATGGGTATAAATTTCTTTACGACATTTAGAGGTGGGTTTGGTGAATAGAATAAGGACGTAAACGCTTCACGGGCTCGACGACCGCGCCACAATGCTTGTATTTTGATTATTTTATGTTCCTGTAAACAAAAGATTATCAACAATATATTTTATATTTTCACATTAGTTTCAAGAGTGAAATGTCATACCTGAATTTTATACCATGCCATTGGGTTTTGTTTTCTTTCTCTTTTTAATTTAGCTTCAATGGCCTTCATTTTAATTAAAGTTCCATACTTCTTTTCAACAACTACCCTCCTCCACCACGCTTGGATTTTCACAACATAATCTTCGTTTTGTTTGAAATATTTAAGTCTGGTAATAAGTCGCTGCCTTAAAAGATAGCCTCTGCAGTAAGCTTGTAATTTTACAATGGATTTTTCTATAATCATCTGTTTATACTTGTTGATGTGATGTTTATTTGTTTTATCTATTATAGCGTTAATATCTTTTCTTGTCAAATAGCGAGCGTACGGTACGAAATCTTTAGGAGTCGTCCAGCTATAAGTATAGGATTCAACATCAATGTACACAGTATTTCCCGCATCTGTATGGCACACAATCCAAGGGCAACTATGATGGCCTCTCTTTTTCAAAGCCTTGGAAAACATTTGAAAGTACACATCTTTACAAGAGCTATCTACAATGCCAGTGGCAGAGAGAATGGAACTTGAAAGAGCAGTCCAAAACGCATCTACACTGTTGTTTAGGACTGCTAAATTCAACTGAACGAGCGCATCTGTTAACTCTTTGACCTTCTTAGATTCATTATTGACTTCATTTATTGTCTCTATAATATCGTCATACCATAGATTTTGAGATTCTTTAAGTACAAGACATTTCTTTAGCATGCGCATGTAAAGATGGTTCTCTTCTTTTTGTAAAGGTGTGGTCAGTTTCAAACAAGAGCTCTTTAGCAAAGTCATAAGAGATTGAAGGTTTTCATCAGCAACTGCATTGTTGATCCCATCGATAACTAACACCACTGAAAAAAGTAGGATTATATACCTATATGCAAAAAAGCGGTAGACTGGGCCTCCGGTTTTTTTAAATTTACAGTTAAAATTGTTTTGTTCTATACTTACATTCTTCATTGACATCGTCTTTCATATTCACCATGTCAACAGCGTCGCGAATATCTTCCAACGTCAACAATGGACACGCACATTCCTCCCTTACCTTCACTTGCAAAGCCGTCGCTAATGCAGTCAAGTAGCGTCTACGACAATGCGGTCTGAGTCCTTCTAAATGTATATCATTGGAATTTAGAGAGTTCCAAACAGCTCCATCGTCACCTTTCTCGACAGCTTGTGATATAGCCGCGATAGCAGTTAAGTAAGTCAAAGAAGCTGCTATTTCACTTTCATTAAGATTCTTTTCCAATTCGAATTTCTCTAATTTCATTTCCTCAAACAATAAGGGGACAGCATATTTATCAATTTTAAAGTTGAGCTCTAAATGAGGATTTATTAAAGCAGCATAAAGATCTTCTAGAGTTCCTTCTTCTAGAGCCTTATTCACGTTTGCAATAGCAATCTTATGATCTGTATGGTCAAGTGATTTCCGATTCCCCTCATTGATTATGTTCTGAAAAACCTTATGCCAATTTGTGACACTTTCTACGTCAATGTCTTTGTTACATTCTATAATTTCCTTAACAACATCACAGTAGAAGTCTAGGTTTTTGTGGTTGTATTTCTTTACTTTTACCCATTCTTCTGTAAATATTTTATGTAGATTATTGATGTCATTGTTTTGTGATGCTTTACACAAACTTTTCCACAGATATTTATAGTTGACAGCAGTAATGTGACCTTGTATTTCAAGCACAGTGAGTATTTCGTCATATTCATCAGGAACATAACTATCATTTAGTGAACGGTTTTGAGCCGCTTGTACTTTCTCATATTTTGCAGCTTGCAACACCTTCTTATACTCATCTATTAGCCTATTTTGAACATATTTCAGTTTCAACTGAGGGTTTAAAATAGCTGATGTGATAGTTTTGTTTGTCTCTAAAAGTTTGTTCAGTGTAGTGACAGCTGCATGTGTGTTTTCATTGTCATCTGCATTACTTTTAGATAAGATACCCCCAATCTTTTGGAACATTGGGAGTGGGTGTGCACAGTTTTGTAAGTCTTTTGAAACTGAATCTAGTTCTTCATCTGAAATGCAACAATAAATTATCACGTAGATACTAATTAAGTTACTATACATACCTATAGTTTGACTATAGAGGAACAAGTTCGTGCTCAAATCCCTTGCGGTTCGGCAGGCGCTGGCGAGAACCAGGAACTCTAGAACTTACCACGTGCGGCTATGCATGCTTGGCCTTTTTTGGCGACAACTGTTTTACAGTTATTTTAACATATACTATAAGCCAAACCTCGTTTTTAATTGTTGTGTATATGAAAAATGTTTATAATTTTATTTCTCAAGTACTAACACATGCTTAGCGAAACCAAATTTGCAATTTTTGAATGAATAATAACACATCCTCAGACGGAATCCGAACGTGCACCTCAGAAGAGAAATCCCTCCATTTCAACCCTTAAATGGTAATTAGAAATTATATTTAGTATTTCATTCCTTAAAATACCCAAATCCATAAATTCGGTCTTCATAAAGGGTTTACATTTGAATTCCTTTTTCTCTCACTATCTAATCTATTATGTTTTTATATCTGTCTACCAGACTATTAAATTTGAGATGAAAACAAAGATTTCTTAAGCTTTCGCGATTCTTATACATTGAAATTAAACAACTGTAAACGGACGCGACGTTAATACACATAAATTATGGTCAGTAGTGCCAGCTATCATAGAGTGTGACTTTTCAAAATTTACAGTAGTATCACAGTCTAAAGAAAGTTACAGTCGGCCAACGGAGACGTCTAGACAGAGCAATCGTGCGGGGTTTGCGGGGTGCGAGAGGGACGGTAGCGAGCCCGACGTCTACCATGCAGATTTGTTCTCTGAATATCACAATGAACCTTCTTAAGCCTATGGTAGAAATAGCTTAAAAAAACTAAAGCGAGTCCATTTTATATTTATTAAAGTTATATTTTATTTATTATTACTTATTGGTAGTTACATTTGTTAATTTTATATTTTATGTTTCTAATGATGTACGCTATTGGCCAGAAGTACCGGCTTCGGGTTCAGGCCTTTGCCCCGTTCTTTTCAACATAGCCTTCACGATCTTATTTCGGTCTTTCATCGATATAAACATGTTTAAGAAGGTTGGTGCAAGTAGCCCTAAGAGTATACTTTGTATGATTTTTGAAAAGAAATCAATAATATTGGCACAGCGATACTAGCATATATATTACTAGCTGACCCGCCAGCGGCTTCGCTCGCGTGGCCTCGCGGAATACGGTTAATAATTATTTTTACTATCCCACGGGAACTCTTTAATGTACCGGGATCAAAAGTATCCTATATGTTGACCAGGGATATAAGCTACCACCATACAATTTTTAATTTAAATCGGTCCTAGCGTTTCGGAGATTAGCCCGTACAAAGAGACAGAAAAACAGATAAAACAAATTCGAAAAAAAAAGTTCGCCATTCAGTTTCGCTTTTGTAGATTTTATAAAAATGAGGGCTTATCTCAATACTTTTTTATTTTGGTCCTGAGCATATTATCAAAAGGTCATCTACAATAAGGTATGAGTTGTACAAACCCAGCAAAAAAATTGTTTTTTGTATTTGATTATTATAAAACTGTTCTTTATTTGATACATATTGTTCTATATTTTTTCATTTTATTCCTTTTACTCTACATACACATACTACGAACACATACACAAATATTGAACCAGTATATACAAAAAGAAATATTGTAGTGTAATGACGACCCTACAGAAATGCCGCATGCCTACACAAAAGCGGCATTTCGCCTGACATCGAAACGCGTTGGCCCATATTGTACGATTTTTATGCTGTGGTTAGTATGCAGGACAAATATTGTCTATAAAATTATAAATACCTGTGAACACCACTTTTCCAAATACATCATGTATGAGTGGAGCCTTGCCTAGTTTAAATAGGTGTGAACTCAATGCATGTATGCAATATATTAGTCGGGGTATGTTTTTCTTGTCATAAATATCTGTAGTCTCAGGCTGGAAGGTCTGTAAATATTTCACAATAGTGGTAAATTAATGTACGTTGAACAAAAGGTTACTTCAACGTTGTCCGAATTACAGAATTACACCTAAATTTGTATATACACTTAAATTTAATTTTTATAGCACTGATTAAATGTTATAAAATTTTTATTGATTAAAAATAGTAACAAAGTCCGAACTAGACTTTCGAGCGTATCTCTACTAAATACCAGATGTGAGAAACGCATAGCAATTGATTATATTAAGAAATAAAACGAAAGGAGGAGGAAAATACACATCTTCGGACGGGGCTCGAACCTGGCGTCTTCCTACGATCCGTGTCGGAAGCCATGACCAGTAGGCCACCGAGGCACGCCATCGATTTTAAACGACATCTATTTGAACTGCTTTGAGAAGCATTATCTAACAGAAGGATGCGTGTTATCAGATACGTAACTTACGTATTGATGTCGCAACCCTTCATATGTTTTATGTGTATTTTTCGATGTGACAAAATCGATATAAAACTAAAGCTTTCATTCAGCACACCAAACGCGGGATATGCGCGATGCGTTCCTTCTACCGCCAATGCCAACCAGTGTATGACGTGACATGCGCCATAAGATATTACCCCGCACTTAACAGACACACTAAAAATAGACTGAATTAATTTTTTTTATAAACTTGTCTTATAAACATAACTTAAATTTAGATAACAGCTTTCAGTGCTTTGCATTAAAAAATACTGTGCCCCGTAAAACTGTCTAGCTAGCATATTCGCTAACTTTGCCACTTGTATAGCGTCTCACCATATTATGTTAAGGGCTAATGAAAATAAATTCTTTGTAATGTTTAAGTCAGAATTATCTTTAGATACGAGATATTTACAATATCATGACATTTTCTACAGACTTCCAAAAAGGAGGAGGTACTGATATCGATTGTTTTTTTTAATGTTTGTTACCTCATAACTTTCGATAGGGTGACCCGATTCTCAAAATTATTTTTTTGATTGCAAGCTGGTGCTTCCCCTGTTGAGTGTGTGTTGAGTTACACTCCAATAACTGAATAGAATGGAATTCAGTATTCAATTTTTCAAATTGTACTAGTATTTCTAGCTCTTGATTTTAAGGCACAGTTACATGCAGTTCGCGAGTAAACTGACTACTATACATAACATATAAAACTTATATTTTTTCACATTTGTTGTGTTTTTAACATTTGTTTCGGAAAAAATGCAGAACATCGATTTAAATCTATTTAAAGCTAACGTTAGACTAACTGACACGAAAGGCTTTGCTTGCGCGTTCTTTGGGATATGATGTCACAATTGTTGTATTTGAATGTTGTTATGTTTGTATTTGATATGCTATAATATATCACATGTTTAATATAATATATATTTCAATTTTCACGTCTAAGTTTATTGTCGCCAAATTTTGAGAGTGAATTAAACCAAGGAATATTTATTTTTCCATATAGATTTCAGAACTTTGCACATCTTCAACAGGTATAATTTTCTGGTCCAAAAATCTTGTCTTCAACACATTCTTCTAAACTACCACACCTATGTCGTAGAGATGAAACATAGCTTATAATTTATGTATTCAGCTATTGAACAGAGTATTGCTTATAAACCTGTCAGGTAGTTAACATATAACAAAATTTTAACTTGATTCCCCTATTTCGGAGGAACCAGTTTGCGTTATGGGATAAAAATATGTTAATCCATAATATTAAATATTGCTGCGTCTAGTTCATCAAAATGTGTCTCGTAGTTTCAGAGCATACAAGTGGACAGACAGAAAGTGGTATATAATAATTTTTTGGCCTCTACACATAGCTATATTTAGCTATGTGTAGAGCTATATTTTTAGCGCTAGCTATATTTTTTATCAGACTTACTAAGTTTTTATTATACTTGCTGTATTTTTTAATAATATACTTACTATAGGTAGTTCAGTTTTCTTCAATATCTGTAGAAACTTATTTATGTTGTCAGTATGTTTAAACTGCAGGCCCATTATCTGGAATACATTAATATACATCATTATACATCGTCATAAAATTGTTTACCAACATTATTTACAACAGACCCTTCTTAATGGAATTATTGACATAACTATTGTTAATGGTTTTAATATAACTTAAATAAATATTACAATTACACCAAAATGCATATTAAATTCTCATTTGAGTCCTGATTCAGGCTAAAACAATAGGAAAACAAACATACATATTATTTTGATAAATTTACAATATTAATTGGTTGGCATAGATTTGATCTTAAACAGGGCCGGTTTTAGAAGCAATAAGATTGATAAATTAGTCGTAGACAGCTAAAAAATAATGACAATATGTTTAGGGCTAAAGAAAATAAGTCATCATTCTATTTCTTTCTTTTGTTTGCAGCATTTAAGATTTATTATGTTAAGCTTATAATGTTGTCCATACAAATAAATTTTAACATGAAGTGTCTGCCTGTTATGTGAGCTTTATATTAAATGCATATATCATTTGGTAGGTACTTGTATAGGTATTTGGTATGATATGAAAATATTGATAGTCCAGGAGTCAACACATAAATTTATTAATCACAGTTATCAGCTTTATTTAAAACACCTTTTCAAATTTAAGGGCCACCTGTCATGAAAATTAACCATAAATATTTCTGAATTACTCAAAATCAGTGAGGATAATTTTAGACTCATGTACTTACTACAAATATGGGTAGTACAATTTGGTTTTTAACCCTTCCTATACTGTGATAATTAAAACAAAAGATTTATGAATGAAACCCACGTCACTTTACATCAATGGTATGCAAAGGGTTAAATCAGAGATATATATAGCCTATAGGATGCCTTTGTTCTAGGTATATCCGTCTGTATGTCTACCAAATATATAGCCTTGCAAAACTCCAATGCCATACAAACTTACAAAATTTAAATAGCAGTAATTTTTGGTTAGTATATTTAAAACACCAACTGCTTGTTTGTTACAGAGAAAAATAATGGGCACAAATAATCAGAAGAGTAGATATAAATGTGGAAATAGACATGTCCAGGAATTATAGTATCTGCAATGTCCACTTTCATCCACTTAATATTTGGAGTGGTTGCTTAGAAGAATATGCTCTATTTATTTTATTTTATTGTACTATTCTGTTTGCTGCAAACCAATTCTAGTACAGTAATTGTGTAAAGTGTAAAAAAAATTTCAATTGAAAATAATAATCTTATTATGCTATGTTGGATCCTTATTATCTTATATGCGCTCCTGTACTATTTACTCTGAGAGTAACCGTAACATGTCTCCCTAACACAAGATATTGTAGTACTCCTAACCCCCCCACCCCCCTTTCCTACCCCTCTTTTAACTTAATGTTTCAGAGGTAAGGGCACTGTGAAGTTTGTGACTTGTGATGAAATGAATCTGTTATAGGTAGGGGATACCACGTAACACCAGGTGGGCCTTGGGTTGGAGTGTACCCTTGGGGTGATTGTACTTTCGAGTGGAAACATATAAATAAAAACACTCACCTTATAACGTTTTTGGTCAATATCATAAATTTTATTCAGAGGAAGCATGTCTGGAGATATGAAATTCCCAAGTTTAGCTAAATATACGCCATTTCTTAGGTTCTCTTCAAATTCAGTAACTTGAGGGAGCTTCTCCTTAAGACATGTTTCCATCCACGTCTTCGCCTCTTCTAATCGACAAAGGTATTCGTAAGCAATGGTTCTCTGTCGAATAACATCCATTTCTTGTCCAGTTTTGCGAATATCTGTATCGCCTGATAAGCCGTATTTGAAATAAAAGCAAGTTTTTTATGAGAACTACATAAAGTACATTATAAAAATGAAATTCAAAACTTACAATCGTCAATCTTTCCGATTCGTGTTACATCGGCATCTTCCTTCCCCATTGTTGATTAAAATTAAAAAATATGTTGTGTGTGTATCACAAGCTTAATCATTTATTACATCCTCGTGTGCCTCTTGAAAATAAGCTACAATATGACTTCTCATAAACTACCTATTTAAAAAATACACAGTAATAAGTCACACAAACCACCGACAAACAAACAAACCAAATACAAAAGCACAGCTATAGTATGTACCTACCTATGTCTAGTTATCAGTTTACTTTAGAGTTTAGAGCATGAAAGCAGCTAACAAAGAGAAGAGAACTTATACACTTCGCTTTGTTTCGGTGCAGCTAATATTTTATCAAAACAAGAAGAATTATAAAATACCGGTTAGATTTGAAATAATTTGAAATATACTTTTGACTTTTGACTTGACACTTGTTGACAGTTCATTCACAGTCAAATGTCTGTGTGGACTCGTATGATTGTAACTTTGCAGATTTTTAGTAACGTTACAGGAACCTTAAGCCGGCTCTACACTCGCGCCGCGAAGGCCCGCGAAGGCTGCGAACCGCGAGTGTGGATGGTTTCGCGACATCGCTTTCGCGCTTCGCGGCGTTCCCCGTCCGGTGGCGGTTTTTTGGTCCGCTTCAAAGGGTATGCGAAGCGCGAACAAAGCGCGAACGCGAACGCATTCACACTCGCGCTGTGTTCACAGTTGTGTGCGAAACGCAGTAGCAAGCGGACGTCAAAATGTGCACCCAGTGGAGCAACGATCGCGAATTAGTGTTCCTGGAGTGCTATCAAGCAGAACCCGTGCTTTGGCAAGCCCAACATGAAGGACATAAAAATAAAAATAAGACACACGATGCATGGACGAGAATTAGTGCAATCATGGAAATTCCAGTGCCAGTTTTGAAGAAGAAAAGGGATTCCCTAATGTCCAGCTACAGAAAGTACAGAAAAAAAGTGAAGGATTCTATCCACAGTGGTGCCAGCACAGATGAAGTATATAAATCTATATGGTTCGCCTATGAAACTATGGATTCATTTCTCGGAGAAGGAGTGGCATGTAATAAAACAATAAATAGTGTAAATATGTTTTATTTGATAATTAAAAAAAAGATCTTATACCTAATTATAATCTATACTTATCTATCTAGGTACCTACTTACAAAGTACTTCGTAAATTCTTCTCTTATTTCATGGGCATTCAGAGCTGATCGGCGTGCTGTGATTGGAATATTACGAACAGCACAAGTAGTTTCGATTTCGTTTCTCCATGAGCCAGGTGCGATTAGTACACCTCAGCTACCAACATTCGCGATATTATTCGCGAAGAGCTTCAGAATACTTTTATGAAAAATTTTAGCCCTCAGTTACAAGACGTTCGGAACGCTATGTTATCTCTCGAAACCTCGATGTCTTACTTCAACACTGAACTGGAAAAACTGAAGTCTGAACACACGGTACAGTCGGATACATTGCGTACTATGAAAACAGAGTGGGAAGCATTGCGTGCCGATAATCAGGTACTCTCGTCGCGGTTGGCCCAGTTGGACCAAACTTCCCGCTCGTCAAATATAGAAATTCAGTGTGTTCCTGAGCATAAGGATGAAAACCTTTTAAGTACAACTCATCAACTTGCTAAAACTATAAAATGTCCAGTCAGTGAAAGCAACATACACTATTGCTCCAGATTGGCTAAATTAGACACCAAGAGTCCGCGTCCACGCTCCATATTAGTCAAGTTCAGTAGCCCACGTCTACGGGACGAGTTTCTCGCTGCTACCGCCAAGTTTAATAAGCTCAACAGGGATGACAAATTAAACGCCAGCCATTTGGGGATCGGAGGTAATAAAAAATCTGCCATATATGTCGCCGAACACCTCACGCTCGAGAATAAAAAACTCCACGCTGCTGCACGTAGTAAAGCGAAGGAACTACAGTACAAATATGTGTGGGTGCGTGATGGTCGCATTTTCATGAGAAAAACTCAAGAATCCAACTATGTTTATGTGAAAAATTTAGATTTATTGAATCGGTTGTCATAATAACGCTATATTTGACTAATGTTACTTAAGTTAAAGAATTTAAGTTTTTATTTTCAGAATGTAAGGGGTCTAAGAACCAAAACTACCGAATTATTTAAAAATACTGTTTGTTCGAACTATGATGTAATAGTGTTAGTAGAAACATGGCTGAACGGCAGTGTCTCGGACAATGAATTGATTGATGATCGTTACGTACTTTATAGGCGCGATCGCGAAAATAGTGGTTTCCACGCTAAAAAAGAAGGTGGTGGCGTTTTAATTGCAGTCGCAAAGCATTTGAAATCATGTCGCTTACGTGAAAATGATTCGGACTGTGAGGATCTATGGGTTAAATTGGAATTGCGTGGAACAAATAACAAATTGGAGTACTTATTGATCTGCACTGTTTATTTACCCCCTCCCACTTAACTACATATCCTTGAGCATTTCACAAGCCATGCAAACAATTTATTAGCCAAACATGATGGGAAGACCATCCTTCTCGGCGATTTTAATTTAAGTAACTTACAGTGGCTTTGTACTAGTAATACACAAGAACTGGCGCCAGTTGTGTCTAACAGCTTACTTCATAAATTGTTAGTAGACTTCATGGCACTTAATAACTTAGCTCAATATAACTCTCATAAAAACGTAAAACGAAATATACTATAGTAGATCCAACCGTTTATCCTCTTTTTGACAGATCTAATTTGTCAGTTAAAGTGTTGTGACCAAGTGATTATAGTGGACACGATTTCGATTCATTTTTCTATCGAGTCTGTGCGGAAAGAGAATAGTCCTAGGAATGGCGCCATGACCATGGCTATTGGCCATCTAGAAATACGTCAGCCAATGGGGAATGTTGAAAGGGCGTGGACAGGCCGTCATGGCATGGCCATCTAGAAACGCATCAGCCAATGGGAAATGCTGACGCATTTCTAGATGGCCATGCCCAGATGGCGAGGCCACGCCGTCCGGTTACACCCGTGTAGTTTCCAAGGTAAGCTATCAAATTCTGAGTTATAAGTTTTCACTTCTATCGGCAATTCCTATGACTGCCAATTTTTTTGTCTATGGGTAAGCAGTAGTATTTTATCAAGGTAGTAAAACTCAATGGTCCACCGCCGTTTTGTATTTGTCACTGTCACTCGCAACAAGACGCCCGTGCTAGTAATTATTTGCTGAGTTTTATATTGGAACTATAAAATGCCGAAAGGATCAGTGCTGAAAGGACAGACGAGAGAAATGGTGATCAAGCTTCGTAATTACTTTGAAGCAGAGTATCAAAATGGCGGCCCGCTTTTACCATTGTCGCAAGTGAGAGAGCGCGTTGCGGCCGCGTTAGGTATTAGTGCATCTACGATTACAAAAATTACTACCGAAGCCTACGGAACAAGCGGCATGCAGGAGAATAAGCTTCGTACGCCGAAGAAAAAACGCCAACCACGTCGTGTGACTTCGGTTGACAACTTTGACGCAGACGCTATACGCCGTCATATATATAACTATTACTTACGTAAAGAAGTTCCAACACTTAAAAAACTTGTTGCTTCTTTGCGTGAATGTGATTTGTTCCGAGGTCAAAAATCGTCATTGGTAAAGGTCTTGAATGAAATTGGATTTACTTATAAAAAATCGGACAAACGCAAAATATTGATGGAGCGTCGCGACGTAGCTTTTGCTCGTTGCGAATTTTTGAGCGAAGCCAAAAAAATTACAGATTGGTCAAATGTTGTTTTCACTGACGAAACTTGGCTGAATGCGAACCACACAGTGTCTAAGAGCTGGACTGATGACACCGCTGCTTCCACTACCTCAGTACCGATGGGAAAAGGAGAACGTCTAATCATTTGCCATGCAGGGTCTGTGAAAGGATTCATGCCAGATGCTTTGTTGGCCTTTAAATCCAAAAAAACAGTTGAGTACCACGAAGAAATGAATTCTGAGGTTTACGAAAGTTGGTTTAAGGAAATGGTACAATCATTGGAAGAACCGTCAGTTATTATTATGGATAACGCATCCTATCACTCACGCCAAATTGATAAAATGCCGACCCAGGCCGACAAAAAACAAGTAATCATTGACTGGCTTCAACGACATGGTGAAAATGTTGATAACTCCTTACTAAAAGTACAATTACTAAATATATTACGAACAAAAAAACACTTCCCAAAACGATATGTGATCGACGAAATAGCTGCAGAACATGGTCATTGGGTTCTTAGACTTCCACCCTATCATTGTCAATACAATGCCATTGAATTAATATGGGCTCAAGTTAAAGGACACGCTGCTAGAAATAACACAAAACCCCCATTCACGGCAAACAAAATGGTAAATTTATTAAAAAATGCATGTGTGAAAGTAACTGCGGAAAGCTGGCAAAATGTAATTCAAAAAACACAAGAAACTATAATGGCAGATTGGGATAAACACGTGGCGATAGATTATATGAGTCAACAATTAATTATAAATGTCGGCAATAGCTCGAGTGACAGCAACGATGAATCTGATTTTGATTAATAAATAAATAAAAATAAAAGATTAGATTTCGTTTGCTTAAATTGGAATTGGGGTTGCTCAAACTTTACTATTTTCTGGTACCAAACGGCAGACTTTAATGTCTGCCATCCCCAGCGAGCAACACGGAAGGGAGTAGCCTTAGCTAAAAAATATTGTTCAAATCTTTCTGTCATTTCTTGCGGGAGGGGAAGTTGCACACTAGCGCAAAGCCGCACTATTACATACAAAACATACCTGTACCGATCCATTGCCGATCATACTCACACAACCAAATCACTAACACATAAAAAATAAAGCACCATTCACAAATCTAGCCCCGCCCTCACCCCACAGTATATTATCAAACTCCATGGTCCATGCGGACTTGTACTTTGACAGAGGGGAAACGCTGTGTATGCCTACTCCCTTCCGTGTTGCTCGCTGGCCATCCCAGATTTAACCGGTAACAGCTTCGTCAAGTATGACTTGTACTTGTAATCATCATAGTCATCATAACCTTGTTCTTTTTTGGATATACACCAGGAGATAAACACGTCTTCAAATAATGCTGTATGTTTTCCTGAGGCGCATCAATATAACGGTTTTACATAAAAATAAATCCGATATTATGTGCCGAGAACGGAAAACACCCGTGTAAAAATAGTTCATAAACAATATCGATATCTCAATCGTAACTTCGTAACATCACTATGTTGATAGCCATAGAACGTAATTTTTTAAAAACGTTTGTTATTTTATGGAATTTATAAAAAAACTACTGCACTTATGGACTCATTTTGTGAAAGATGATTATTATACGGGATCAAGGAGCAAATTTAAGCAGTTGTCATATTTTTAAAACCTCGCATTTATAAGTTAACTTTTGCGTAACATCGTCATGTTACGTTCTATTGGTGCTGTCAAAAAGAGGATAAACGGTTGGATCTACTATAGATCTTGTACTCAGCTCCGTTACGATCCCGCAAGTCACAGTCTGTTCATATCCACTCATCAAAATAGATATATCGCACCCCCCTTTAATGTTTAATGTAGCGATCGAATACTCTGTAAAACTACCACCTAAATGCGATGGCAGATTCCATTTCCATAGAGCTGACTATGAAAAAATTGTTAGTGATCTAGATAGTGTTAATTGGGCAGATGACTTTGAAAGATGTGCGACTGTTGACGACATGGTTAAGGTTTTTTATGTCACACTCAGATCATTAATAACTAAACATGTTCCTAAATTTAAGCCTCATAATAAAAATAAGTACCCCGTTTGGTTTTCGGCTGCATTGATTAGGAGTCTGAAAGAAAAATATAAATATAGAAGTAAGTATCGTAAATATGGAAACCCTCGCGATTGTCTCACTTTCGAAATGTTAAGAGATCGTTGTAATTCTCTGCATAATGCAAATTATAATAAATATTTAGAAAATTTAGAATCCTCGTTAAAATCAAACCCTAAATTAATTTGGAGCTACGTTAAACATAAAAGAGGGATTAGTTCTGACTACCCGGCACAGATGTGTTCAGCTGATAAGGTTGTAGACAATGGACCGGATATTTGTGATATGTTTGCTGAACAATTCTCTTCAGTCTACAATACAGACAATATCTCTGTCCCCAAAGCTTCCCAAGTACCTTCTGCCACAACCACTTTAACAGGCTTTTCAGTTACAACTACTCAAATTTACCGGGTGTTAAAAAGACTTGATGCTTTTAAGGGAGCGGGCTCTGATGGGATACCTTCAATATTTGCCGTCAAATGTGCCAGCGCTTTAGCATTGCCTCTATCAATTATAATAAATAAATCTCTCGATACTGGTGTATTCCCTGAAGTTTGGAAGGACTCTCTTGTCTTGCCACTGTTTAAGAGTGGTGATCTCAGGGACGTGACGAACTACAGGCCAATATCCCTGATTCCTGTCTTTGCCAAAGTTTTTGAATTGTTGGTATGTCCAATTCTGGCATGGCACTTGAGACATATTATAACATCAGATCAGCATGGATTTATCAAGGCGCGATCTACGGCTACCAACTTGACATCCTTTGTCGAGGACCTTGCTGAAGGAGTTGATCGTGGCCATTCAATAGACGCTATTTACACTGACTTTAGCAAGGCCTTTGACAAAGTAAATCACAATCTTCTTATTCGTAAACTTTATTTGTCTGGGATTGATGGCGCTTTCTTGAATTGGTGCATGTCTTACCTTTCAAACAGGAAATCGAGGGTTGTTGTGGGTGGTTACTCGTCGAAATCGTATGCAACGTTGTCAGGGGTTCCTCAAGGTTCCCATCTTGGGCCTTTGTTTTTCAACTTATTTATTAATGACATTTATAGAAGTTTTGAGCACTCTAGGTCATGCATGTTTGCTGACGACCTTAAATTTTTTAGACAGGTCAATTCAATCGGTGAAGCTCAATTGCTTCAATCTGACCTAGACAGGTTAGTAATGTGGTGCCAAGTAAATGGAATGAGTCTAAACATCGATAAATGTCACGTCATACGCTTTACTAGAAAGAACACTAAGTTGTCAAGAACATATCACATTAATTCTATACCTTTGGCTGAAGTGGAGTACATTCGAGATCTTGGAGTCATCATCGACAAAAAATTAAGGTTCAATTTACACATCGATACCGTGTCGCAGAAAAGCTTCAGAACTTTGGGATTTGTTTTGCGCAATTGCAAGGCCTTCAAAAAACCCGACACTAAAATCGCAATTTACAATGCCCTCGTCCGTAGCACCTTAGAATACTGTAGTGTGGTGTGGAATCCGCACTACGATGTCTATAACAAACGGTTGGAGAGCGTACAAAAACGTTTCCTTTGGCACTTGTCTTTCAGCTGTAACTTGGCCAAAAAACTACCATCATATGAGGCACGTCTTAAACATTTCGGTATGAAATCGCTTCATTCTCGTAGGACACTGTTGGACAGCATGTTTCTCTTTAAATTAGTTAACAATCTAACGGACGCTCCTTACCTTCTATCTAAATTAAGTTTCAATATTCCTAGGAGGCAACAAAGACAATGTAATAAATGTAAACCTTTTGTTAATAGTATTGCACGTACCAACCTTGGGCAATATTCTCCAATGAACAGGATTGTAAGCAATTACAATAAATTTCATAATGTTAAAATAGACTCTCCTGTTAAACGTGGTTTGAAAAAACAAATTAATATAGATGTTTTTTCAGGCCGCTTATTTGATTTCAAATCAAGTCTTCGACAAATTATTCAATAGGTCTAAAATCTCTTCAAAATATCATTATTAATTATTTATCTCTACAGTTAAATTATTATAAGGTTCAATTACAAATATAAAATAATTTAAATTTCAAAACACATTTTCATGATTGTATTAAAATCTCTAAACTGTTGTCTAAGTGTATATCTGGCTCGTTGTTTATACCTATAATTGAAGTGCCACTTTTCATGTGTGAACTTTTAAAATTATTTTTGTTAGTTATTAGTCTTAGTGGTTGCTTTGTTGGTGTATCAATAAATAAATAAATAAATACACTATTTTCATCATAAATGTCTATGTTTCCAGGCGGTGTATATATATGTGAAGAAGTGGTACTTTTTCGTAAGAAATTATGCAGTAAAATGCACGTCATTGTTATAAGTGACACTTTTTCCGGGTTAAATGGAATCTGTTTTTTAAATATTCTAAATTTTGTGACAAGTACCTATCCCAAACGTATTTTCTACTACAACCCTTGATCTTGATAGATTCTGATTAAATATACGTTTTGGGGATCCTGAATCATGTTTACCCGGATAAGGTTTCATTACATGTGTCGACAGCGCAAAAGCACCATCTCCTAAAAATACATAGGGCACATCTTTGTATGAACCAGGCAAGGGGTGTGGTGTAGGCAAGTTTAATGTATTCAGACATATTTTTTTCCATAGTAAACTATTTCTAAACACGCCGCCATCACTAATTCTGCCCCGGCATCCTATATCTGCAAATATAAAATTATAATTGCTGTCAACTAAAGCTAACAATACTATGCTGTGTGTTTTCTTATAATTAAAATATTCCGATCCTGCTTCAGGTGGGCATTGTATAACGACATGTTTTCCATCAATTGAACCAAGAGCTCGAGGAAATTTAAATCCTTTTTCAATTTCATGCCATTCTTCTGCGCACGTCGGTATCTGTAAAAGAAAATAAATTTCTTTAATTTATTCAACTTAGCGTTATAGTCTGTATTTTTAGGTATTTAAATAAAGGTAAACAAACAAGTTGCACATTTTCGAGTAGTTATAATATTATTATTTTTTTATATTTCAGGAACAATCAGCAAATAATGAAACAAATGAGGAGGCTCAGGAGGCTGGACCGAGTCGTAATATAAACAGTCAACAAATGATATCTAAAACGATTCGTCGTCGTAACAACCCCTCTGAGCTTTTGATTGCTGGAGAAACGGTTAAAGATTGTCTTTCGACACTCAAAACGACATTAAGCGCTCGACAGCCACAGGAAGATGATGAATGTGACTTACACGGTAAAATAATTGCCAAAAAGTTGAGATTATTATCTGAAGAAGAAAGAGAACAGTTCATATGTGAAATGTATCAAATGTTCCAGCGTTATAACCGACGCAAAGAACCACAATCCCCTGCCTATTTTTCACTAGCTCGATCAGAAATTCCTGGATATTTTTCGCCTGCTCAAACGTATGTTTCATCACAGTCTCCATCACCACAGCAACAACTCAGGGCAACTAGTTCACGCAGTACTTACTCTGAGCCGCCCATGCAACAACAGAGGGGAACTAGTTCACGCAGTACTTACTCTGAGCCGCCCATGCAACAACAGAGGGCACCTATTCAACAGCGCATCTACTCAGAGTCACTACCATTTCATTCACCAGTAATTCATATTCCAGAAGAAGCAGCAACCGCAGGAGATTCATCAGTGATTATAATAAGCAATGAGTTGATTCCAAAAACTACTGAAGACTACACAGATTATACTAATGACACGAGCGACCAACCTAATGAAGGTCCAACAGATTATGACAATTTGATTGATAAGGCTTTCAAGTTCTCTTAATATTGAAACCAAATCACATTTAGGCACACAGGTTCCTTGAATTACTAAGTTTAGTTTACAAATTGTAAAAGCTAATATGACACTTATCGTAATAAATGTTTTTGATTATTATGTATTTGTTTTATATTAAATTACCTTTATTTCCGTCTCCAGTACTTGATTCAAAGCTTGGCACACTTCGGGTATTATCAGCGATATCAGTTGAGGTGACACTTTAAACAAAAAGTGTAAACTTTCTAGGCTATCTCCAGTTGCCAAAAATCGTAATGTAATGGCGAGGCGTGTTTTAGCAGGGATTGCTTTTCGTAATTGCGTATCTTCCTTAGCAATTAGTGGAGAAACTTTACATAATAACTTCTCGAAATCTAAGAGAGACATTCTTGTAAACTTTTTGAATTCACCCGAAGGTTCTCCTACTAATTCGGCCAGCTGCTTTTCCATAATCGCACTGAAATAAATAATTGAAAAAAAAACATATTTTTTTAAATGGCTAATAATATTTTTTCGCTGTGCTATCTACAGTCAGCCACAAGCCATGCTATATAATCTGCTAAAGGAAATGGGGTTGGCAACTGTCAAATATTTGACTGATGGTGCCATTATAGATCTGTCAATAGCCTTTTTCTATGGGATTTGGCTTAAACAAGAAAATTCCGAAAAATACAAGAATTTGAGTTTTGGTAAGACTGACAGGTTCATCCTATGCTGGCGCCATCTGCAAATACCTTCGCCCGGCCAACCCCATTTGTAGTAACTTATTAAGGTCATACTAGACTTGCCTGGTTCTGGAACCGCGGTTCGCGGGCGAGTGTAGAGCCGCCTTTAGAACATCAAGAACTGGAACTGCCAACCTTAGGCGGTCCCCTCTGCCGAAGTACATGAACGATCGGTTCACGTCTGTTTATAAAAAGTAAAAACTAGTTTGCCGCGATCGCTCGCCATTTTGCCTCATAGCTGGCGCAATACGGAGCTCACTAAATATCCTTGGTATTGCCGTGATTTCGTGTAAAAGGAAATCGGAAACATTAGATTGGATTTTCTTTAATATTTTTTTTAATAATTCTTTGATTAATTGTATACATAGTTTATGGGATTAAGGGGATTATTGGGGAGTAAGGGGAGAACGGACATAACATCTCATCCGACCCAATTGTCATCCTCACCTGCTCGCGCTATAGGTTCTTTTCAGAATAGCTAGCGGCGGCGACACAGGGGTTGTCGTGGTGCTCCCTGCTAGATAACAGACGAGGAAATGGCGACCGAGCATAGGCGGTATATCCTAACACCCAGTAGGGCGACCATCTGGATGAGGCTACAGCAGCCTGGGGAACCAAATAATCTCCAAAAAGTCTGGTGCAGAAGGCAACGGGAAAACACTGCACTATTTTCCCAATAAATCAAGTATGAAATAAGTGGACATAGAGATGATATGGCATGCGATCCGGCCACCACCCGACCCCATGACGATTCCAGGTCGCATGGTGAAGTATGCTACCGGCCACGCTGGGGTGACTCGCCAGGCACAGTGTGGAAAAAATGCCCCACACACACCTCCAGAGCACAGCGCGCTGCGGCCGTAGTGCGAGGCGGCACGCAACGACGAGCGCACCGCACTCAAGATCCTAAAGAAGGCTTCCAGACGAAGCCTAAGCAATTGCCGATCGTTATATCGAAAACGCATAAGTAACACATTAATCTCGGATTTACTATTTAAATAAACTGCAGTGTTGTGAAGTCTGCTCAGCTTGTAGATACAGAATTTAAGAAACTATCGACTATTGGCTGCGGAAACTATTGACCATATAACATTAGTGCTATTAACAATAAAGCATAAAGTGACGTACAGATCGCGGCACGTAAAATGAACTATGTGCAGAACACAATTTCGGGTCTCAATCTCAATGCGGTATGAGGTTTGGCGTTTAGTTATCTACTACTAATATAACTATAACGTTATTACGCCGTATTAGTAAGTACTTACATCAAAACTTGAAGAAACACAAATCTAGGAAAGGTAAACAAAATCAATGACAGCCATTGTTGGGCATTTTTCTCACCATTTTTTTTTACCATTGCCAATGTATCACTTTCATCCTCATGTTTACTTTTACCTTACTTTTACTTCCTTACTTTTGGGTAACACTACAAATAAGATGTGAACATGGTGCGAGATTCAGAAACGACGACAGTGCGAACGTTAATCGTGACAAATCTTAAGACAAACATGGTTAATATCATGTTATTATACAGTGCGACCATTGACAGCATACGATAAACAAATTTGGAAATCTTTACCATCGTCGAAGTCGGTACAATGCAGGCAATATTGTGATAATGGATACTTTCGAACTATCATGGTACCGACGTGAACAAGTTATTTCACACTTTTTAGTGTTGAAGTCATTCACAGTCATTTCACAGTTCTATTTTTTGATATTTTAAAAAAAAAACCTGTATAGTTTTCTGCAGTGGGAACTCAAACCTCAATAAAACAGGCTGTGAGATTAATTATGTCAAAGAAGTTTCACAACATTACATGTATAATGTTAGTTAACCTACGGTTATGCACCCTGCACCGGGAGTTGTCGCAATTCGCTAGAAGCATACCGCTGACACAGCGTCTGGGATGCAGTGCAGGTGGCATAACCATTTATCATTAGCTAGTATAGTTGTATTGTAATTACCGTATTGTATGAGGAAAGATTTAAGTAGACGGGGTATGTAATTCAGCTCGGACATATTTTCTGTTCTTTTTATTTTAATTTAGTTTTTAAATAGTTAACCAAAGTCTCACTAAACTTGACTATATCGTGAGAAACAAATAATATTATAGTGAAACGATTACGCAAATAATAACTTAGACGTTGTTTGGTGTGCGTATAAGAAAATCTTACAACATAATTATGACTATCAGCTATCAACATTTCTACGAAAATAGTGTTTTTTAAGGTGTGAGATGTTTGGCGGAATGTGAAGCCCAAACTATTTTGTCAGATCTTGACAATGTTTATAAAAGAACCGCCCATATGACAGGTATAGCTTGTTATTGACTGTATTTCTACCGACTTCCAATAAGGACTTTTTTATGTTTGTTACCCCATAACATTCGACTGGGTGAACTGATTTCAAAAATTCTTTTTTTGTTTGAAAGCGGTCCAGTAGTTTTTGAGTTACACTCCAATAACTGATTTTTACCAAAGCAATAGAATGGAAGTCGGTATTAAAAAAAATTAATTGCACTTTTACTAAATAATGTGCCTGTTGACCATATTATGTGTGTAAAAAAGCTTATCCTTATTGATTTTTAACAATATAAACATAGGTTACAGTTTACAAATTGCGTATAGCGTACCTAACTCAATTTGATATGTAAGCTTTGATATAGATAGGGTGCATAACTCAGACATCGCCCGAGACGCAACAAGTGAGGTGTGGTTGAATTCGGATATCTTTTTACGACATTATTTTTACATTAGGCGTAACAGTACTCACAATATATGGATTATAGCGTTCTATTGATTTTTTTCAGGAAGCAGCTAAAAGGGCATTCCAAGTAATTTACTGGCTATGTGTGTGGTGGTTAAAAATGTAAAGGAAATAGGGAAATATGCGTGTATAACACTGTATGAGGACATTGATACACTAGCAAGAGTAGTTAGAGAGCACACTTGTGACCCCGACGTGATACTAGTGTTACTAGTTATCTTATACATCCTGTGGTGTGAGTTTAAAGCACGCACATTTCAAAGGAGAGAGCTGCAACAGGAGGAACCGATGGTGGTGATGCGCGGCGGTGAGCCAGGCCTCAACAGCCGCCCCCTGCCTGCTCAACAAATCATAAAATAAAATGATGTTATGGTGATAAGTAGTAACAAAGTGTTAATAGTGAACTTGTACCCTATTCTGTGCTAATGACAAGTCTGTAACCATATGATAAGCCCACATATAATAGGGATAGATATACTCGTAGGTATCAATAAGGTGTAGTATGTCAGAGTATACCGAATGTATGAAAAGGTATTCCATCTCATTCAGGAGTAGATAATTAGATTTGTTATTGTTTAATGTTTTTATACATCTAATCGTTAATGCTTGTATATCTTTCATCTTTCTATTATATATCTAATGTTATTGTCTTATAAATATTTTTAATATATTTTATTGATCCATGTATTTTCATTGTTTTACTGAACTTTTGTGTTTTACTGTTGTTTTATAGACCACAATGTAGCCAAAAATATTTAAAAAGAATAAAGGGGGATGTATTGTGCCTATTCGTATGTAATAAATATGTAACCAGTGATCGTGGAGCCAAGTAATAAACGGACGTGTCCTGTAATTATAATCTTTAATTTGTCTCGCTCCTCCATATACGGACTAGCTCTCATATAAGGACAGAATAGGTAGAGAACACACATTCATAGAAGAACAAATTTCAGAACTCAAACACCTATAAGATGCCCTTGAATATAAACAATTTAAAAAAAGTGTTTTATGGCGGCAGCAGCTGTAACCTAAATGTTCGAAAATATCACCATGCATGAGCGGCTCACCGTAATACCAGCACTTCTCTCCCACCGCGGCCTCCCACTCTTAGCCGCGGTGCCGCCCATAAGACACCGCAACCCGCCTCTGTGGCAACGGCGCCCATACACCACCGCAACCTACAGTGACTGCTCCCATGAGAACTCCAAGTCCATAATGGGACCGCTCTGGTCCCTCCCCGGGCACGCCAGCTATCTCTATCACTGGGAATACTGGCAGGCCCATTGGTTCCTCTTAGCTTCACCGTGGTGATCCAAGCCAACGTGTCATCTGCGTAGCAGATTACGTGAGCGCCCGGATTGAGATTGCCCCACAACACCCATATGAGCAGCCGAGGACCGAAACGGATATATCACTGTCGGACGCCGCACGACATTGTAGTAAAGTATCCTAAATTAATCTATCAAGGTCAAGCATCAAGTTTCTTTGTCGTTCTATTGGGGTTGCTCGCGTTAAGAAACTTTTGCGTCCCATAGTGGCGCCCCTATTAATTTCTTTTCTTTTAAGCCAAGCTGTAAAACAGTTGGTACAAGTGAGATGGTTTTTCGAGGAGTCAAAACTCAAGTTACAGTTTGAACCAAGTAACAACAAGAGTTTTATTAATTGTCTTGTAAGTTAGTCCCTGTCTAAGTCATGTCGTTTTTGTCATTGTATCAAATGAAATAAGTTTATTGTTTTAATAATTAACATTCGTATTGATGTCGCAACCCTTTATAATTTTCACAATACTTATGATTCTTAAATCACTAACGCCTGCTTAGCTATAGGTACCAAACATTGCAATAGTAGAGAGAAAAATTAACAACCTGGGACGGGATTACAACCTGCATCTTCCGAGAAATGCTACACGCATTGACCACTAAGCCATAATACAACTAAAAAATGTCAGGTTAGCCAACCCGGTGTCATTTTTAAGAGGTGAAAGTCACAATGAGAGTTAAAAAAATAATTAACTAACTCCAAGTTTACAAACGTGCAAGTAGGCCTAAACCTAATAAAGATAATAAATCACTTCGTTTTAAAACCTACTTCTATTCAAAGACTTTAAGGTCTTTGCATCTATTAAACTAACTACCACAGACAATGGTCTGTGGTGTACTATAGCCATAATGATGGCTACGTTCTGGAAAGCGCCGAAATCACTCGCGGCGTTCGCACACCCATTCCCTTAAAAGCCCACGGTCATCGTGAGCGAACTCGATACGTCATCGATGACGTCACTGAAAACGCTCACAGCGCTCGCAGATCATAGGTGGGTTTTCGCGGTCGTTTACGAGCTGTCACTGTCAAGCATCAAGTGTATAGGATTCTATCGATTTTTGACAGAAAAATTGGCGCGCTTTTCGCAACCGCGTAACCGTTCCGCTTGGGTTGAACATTGCAAGCATTCACTCTAACCGGAACGCTAAACCGGGGCGCGACAGTTGTGAGCGTTGACGGCGTTTTCCAGAACGTAGCCTCTGGCTACGTTCCGGGAAGGACCGAAATCACTCGCGGCGTTCGCACACCCATTCCCTTAAAAGCCCACGGTCATCGTGAGCGAACTCAATACGTCTCGATGATGATCGATGACGTCACCGAAAACGCTCACAATGCTCGCAGATCTTAGGTGGGTTTTCGCGATCGTTTACGAGCTGTCACTGTCAAGCATCAAATGTATAGGATTCTATCGATTTTTGACAGAAAATTTGCCGCGCTTTTTGTGACCGCGTAACCGTTCCGCTTGGGTTGAACATTGCATGCATTCATTCTAACCGGAACGCTAAACCGGGGCGCGACAGTTGTGAGCGTTGACGGCGCTTCCCGGAACGTAGCTTATATGTACCTACTACGTACTAACCATAGAGAATATGGTACTAACTAAAAAAAAAACAATAACTGAAGGAAACTGTCAATCAAAGACTGGAAACTGTCTATCAAAGAGAAATAAATATTTTTGCTGCCTGTTAAATTGGTTTAGTCTGAATTTTCGTTCTCTGATCATGGTAAGAGGTTTCTTTATTAGTATAGTACTTACTCTACCGTGATACATTAACGGCCGTTTTCAATAACCTATCTATCGCCAGTTTACCTTACTAAAGATAGATATTTGACACTGCTTGTATGGACGTTATGTCAAACGTCTATCGGTAGTAAGAAAAACTATGGATAGATAGAATATTGAAAACGGCCGTTAGCCCATTCAATAGGAAATAGGTAGGTATATTACTCCCGTAATATTATGCTCTCGCAGCAGAGCTTTACTCATTATTATAGTAGGTTACATTACTACTTAGTATATTATACTAATATTATTATAGTTTATATATTGGTTTATATACAACATAACTAAAATGTTTCTTATTTATTAATATGGGTTATTTCCAATATTTTTTTGTATAAGTAACATCAATTTCTTACTTTTTTGCTAATTAGTAAGTAACCTCATAGAATATAAAACTAAGTACATAATTACCTAATTAATGTTGACATGTGTACACCGGAAACGGTAGAATGTTGGAAACATGTAAAATTATGTAAATAAAATAATATAAATACAAATTAACAATTTGAATTTGAATCTGAATTTAAGCTCCTGGGGAAGATAAGTTTCTGAGGAAATCCATAGCATGGTGATGGGTCACTTTTTAATTCTGACTTGATGTTCTGTTACCCTCAATATGTATAATCCATCGTTATGTACCTAACTAACCGTGTGACCAGCAGCTGTCCTGGAAAGTAGTATTTCCATGTCTCCCTGACCTTTGTCCACGTCTTCTGTGATCATCAATTGAGATAATCATCGAATGCTAACCAATGTAAATTATTTTAAAAGAACCCACTGCACTTAGCGGGATATGTACGTAGTTTCGTATTACTCTGTGTTGACACACGCTGTTGCGAATTTTTTTCCACTGCCTCATAGTTTCGAATGCTTATGGACTCGAATGATGTTGTCGCGAACGACGATGTGTCGAAAAAAAATTTCACTTCCTCATACGCTCGAATGCTTGTGACTTCCCCCTCCCCCCCTTACGCGACGTCCTATGTAGGCGATTCAATGTGAACGCGATTGAGAAGCGATGCGATGCGGTGACAGGCGAATTCAATTTGACGCGGCGGCTTTGTCTTATGTTCTAACGGCGCGCGAATCGTCTCGCACTGCCGCGCCGCCGCCATTGATCATCATCATCATCTCAGCCGTAGGACGTCCACTGCTGAACATAGGTCTCCCCCATGATTTTCCAAAAGGACCGGTTGGAAGCGACCTGCATCCAACGTCGTCCTGCGACCTAGAGGTTCTCGAAGTTGTTGACGAGTACATCTACCTGGGACAGACAGTCAAACTAGGCAGGTCCAACTTCGAGAAAGAGGTCAATCCAACTCGGCTGGGCAGCGTTCCGGAAACTTCGCGAAGTCTTCTCGTCAAAAATAGCTCAGTGCCGCAAGACAAGAGCCTTCGACCAATGTGTGTTACCAGTAACGACTTATGGCTCGGAAACGTGGTCTCTTACTATGGGCCTCATAGATAAGCTCAAAGTCGCACAAAGAGCTATGGAGAGGGCTATGCTCGGGGTTTCTCTCGTGATCGAATCAGAAATGAGGAGATCCGTAGAAGAACGAAAGTCACCGACATAGCTCAGAAGATTAGACAGTTGGAGTGGCAGTGGGCAGGGCAGAAAGCACGCAGAACAGATGGCCGATGGGGCCGAAAGGTTCTGGAGTGGAGACCACGGACCGGCAAGTGCGGCGTAGGTCGTCCACCGACACGGTGGACAGACGACCAGAGTAAGGTCGCAGGACGACGTTGGATGCAGGCCGCTTCCAACCGGTCCTTTTGGAAAATCATGGGGGAGGCATATGTTCAGCAGTGGACGTCCTACGGCTGAGATGATGAGATGACTAACTGACCCGGCTTTGCTCGCTTGGTCTTGGTATAGTGGTGGGAGCGCAATTTTGAATTCCCGAGGTCCTGGTCGGGCAGCTATTGGGGTTTTCTGACAAAGAAGTTCTCAATAATAGTCCGAATCTGGAAAATTGTGCCGTAGATGGCAATAGGCTCGCTATCTACCATATGGGACCAAAACATACGAGTATCTCTCTGGCGAAACGTAGGTTTTTATACCGCCGCTGTGTACCCCTTCAAGCATCTATTATGGTGGCGATTTGTGATGTTGTAATAACAACATGTACATATATCATTTACATTTCAGTTTATTTTAACCAAGTTTAGAGTGAATCGCACCAGATAAATGTTTCGTATTATAAATTTCTGAACGTGACTTGAACAACCTCTAGTACTGAATAAATAAACTGGTAGTTCTACGAACAGTAGACCACGCGAGCACATAGTATTATGAGTGGCAATTTTTCGCAGTACTTCACAACCTATCTCTCTTTATCTCGGAAACCATTTGACCAATTATTATTATGCCCATATTCGAAACTCCTCTTTAAAGTCAGTTACCTAATGTGTGTACCCAACTTCCAAAATTATACGTAGGTAACCAACCCATTGCGCTACTATTACGAGTACTACAGTCGTACAGAGAAGACACCATCACATCACCACTGTGTTCTGGCTCTTATTGCTGTCTGTTACTCTGGTCTGTTATCAGTCGTAGAACGTACCTATGTGGCAGAGCTATGTTTTAGAATGAAGACCACGAATGGGCATCCCAAAATTATCAAAACATTGATGATGAGACTGGTGTCTATACTATCCATAAATCTCTATGCACTCTTTCAGGATGTGTAAAGGCATGATTATCATGCGTTTATACATCCTGAGGGCCCACTCCCACCTTTTACGAAACTATCATAAATCACGAGCGTTTTGTAATAAGCTTAGAATAATCATACTTACTATCGTACTCCCACCGACATAAAACGATCAACCAAATTTAATGGTACCTAACGTTGCAATATGACTACTTAAGATATGGGAGTACGAATCTTCAAAAAATTGACATTGGAACAATGAAACTTAGTGTCTAAAGTCATGAAAAAGTATGCGAACTGCGTCAAATATTTGATAATACGTCATCAAATTGTCTATCGTAATCCAATATTATTTTAAGCTTGCTATATTGACGTGGTGGTACCAAATTTTATGATAAGTTTAAAACATGACTGCTTTAAGAGGTGGGAGTAGTGCCCCTGAAGGTATCACCAGGTATCTATGTAAGAAAGTACCTTCGTATTATATTTTGAAGTAGGCACCTCTTGCATTTACAGGACAATCAAATGGAGGAAGACTCCCTAGGACCAAAGTTTAAGCAAGAATCGTATTCGGTTTGTAAGTGCTTAAGAGATGACGAGTCATTGGAGAAAGTAGAGATATCTGCACGAAAGCAACAAATACTAACTACTGTTGGAAGAACTGAATCGTATTTACGAGAACGTCGTATTCCGGAATTGATAAGATTTCTCCTGGCTAAAGTTATAGCACAAGGATCTGAGAAACCTATAGCATATCTTGAAAAACTATTGAATGCTTGTATGATGTTCCGTGCAGGTCATGGCCCTCCACCTGTATTGTATGAACACAAGTAAGTCAATTGTATACAATCTTATTACAACGTTCTATGTGCAGTAGAAATAAAATAAAAACAAGTGAGTAAAGTTAGTTTTTACCTTGAGTGCAAAGTTAAAATCACGAGCGTAGCGAGTGATTTTATCATAAGACTACCTATCAAAGTGAGTGATTTATAGGTAGGTACCATGAGACGTTAAAAGATTTTCTTACACGTATTACTTACACCAACTACTGCTACGCTACGATACGTTGTTCACTTGTACACGAACATGCCGCTGCAGTCTGTTCAAGCCATGCCCATAGAAACTCTTCTGAGTGACCATCTTGCGGTACGTGGGTAGGTAGGTAGGGTACTTGAGGTATTGTGCACCAAGCGTGCACCAGAACCTCGCACCCGCTTAGTTATGGATTTGTCACAGTCAAACCGTGTCAACTTCGCTATGTCATTAAATACTCTTGATTGGCTAGAAATCATTGAGAGAGTCAATCAATCAGCAGAAACGTTAGTTAAATGTTTTACTAACATTATTGTTGATAAAAAAGATATATGTTTTCCTCTAAAACGAAAGCCTTGTAACCTTACTTAACGCATCGTGGGTCACACCCGATGTAAAGAATCTGACAGCCCCGGATTTACGATTTTTTTCCGATCCGGGGCCGACATTAGATAGCTACGCCCATCAATCCAGTGTTTCAGATAAATTACTTGGAAAATCTCTCAAATTGTACTCTTTATAACTATTACACATTTGTTTTTTTACAAATCGATGGTGAGCCAACCAGATGCTAGGCACTTTGTGGAATGATTTCTTAGGCTTTCGCGATTCGTATACTTACATTTAAATGAAATTCAGTGAACATTCCATGTAAAATAATATGAAATTATACGCGATCTAATCCGTTTAAAGTTGCTTAATTTCAATATATTATCGATTTTGACGCCCCCAGAAACCGGCTGCCCCGGTTTGATTCCCGAAATTAGTAGAAGTTTAAAAAATCTATTAATACAGATTTTTTCACTAAAACCGATGACATGGTTCTTATGAAGAGGTCTTTGAATGTCTTATAGTTTCAGACTTTTCCGTGCTGATCTACCTGAATGGCCTATCTTGTATACAAACAATGAGTACCTAATCTAGTAAATAATGTTACAATTTGAAATCATTTTTATTTGACATTGCTAGAATAAATACTATACCTATTTCCAAATACGTTAAAATACAATTTATTATGAATGAGTTAATTAAGAAATATCACATAGTTATTATTAATAAAAATATCTTTCTGCTAATTTAATTTGTAACAGCAGAACCGCATCAAAAGGAATGTGGGGGTCAAAAATAAACTTCGGTGATGTGATTGTTAATATTGACGGCAGACCATTCAATAGTCTCAGGAAAGCTGTTAACGCGATTAACAACCTATTTTTAAACGCAGCAATCGCATGCGGAGTGCCTAAAGACGACATAACAAGAGTCTGCGGCGCTATAACGGCTGACCGTTCGCTCAGAATGCGTCCTTTTACTGCGTATGAAGTGTTCCGCTCAGTTACTGTGCGGATACCTTCGTAACGAAACCTCCATTAAAAAAAACTGTCATTACATTTCATCACCCTTGACGGTATTTGTGTTACATTTCATCCCCAGAGTCTAGTGTATCGAGCTGTCAAAATACGAGCGACACAAACTTAAGGCACAAACAAAAAAAAACAAACTTAAATGTAGGCGTTGGAACACCGCTGCTTACCCCTTCGAGGATATATAGGCGAAACCATTTGTTATGTTGTGTTTAAAAATAACATGTAAGTATTGCGGGCGATTCACTCAAGACCACCAGATTGATGTTTCACATAATCGCGATGCCGGAATCGCTCGACTACAGTCGGCTGAACAACAAAGACGGATGACATGCCAACTCTATCGCCAAGCACGTCTAGTGTATCCGAGCTAGCAAAATCATTGCGTGCTTTTGACTCGAGGTGCGTTCGTTTAGCAATGAGGGCATTGGTGACGTTGCAATTGTTGGCTTTTTTGTTAAAGAGTTCGTAAAGCTCAAAATCGTTATTATTGCCGCTATTTCCACACTCTACTCGAACGCTATGCCGTGCATAAGACCTAAAATCGCACGATTGTGCTGTCAAATAGATAGTTGTGTCAAAACATGATCAAAAACAACCGCAGCTCCGGACGTGGGTTAATAATTGTACTTTTCGGTGGCATAAATAACCCTTTTTGAGCTTTGCGGACGGTGGACAAAAGAGCCCTAAACGACATTTTCACACACAAATTTCCAATTCGAACGCCATTGTGAGCGTTTTAGCGTTATTTTCGTCAACTTGGGGCTATTCGAACGCACTATTATAATCAATCAGAAACTGACACAACTTTGACAGAACTCTATTGACAGAAAGTAAGTCATAATTACGATCTTGGCGTCGGTGGAGATCTTGTTATTTTGTCTATGCTGTACCCAAGAATATTAGGCCGTTTCACCCGCGTGGGTGATGATAATGATGATGAAAATGTCTATAGCCTATGTGCTATTCCAGACTATAATCTATCTCTGTGACAAATGTCAATCAGATCCGTTTAGCCGTTCTGCCGTGATTGAATAACAAACATTCATTAAAATCATCCATCCATCCATCCACACTTTCACATTTATGATATTAGTGGGATATAAGTAGGAAGTAGGATAGGATATTCGTTATTTGCCTGGTGGACGTTTTTCAGTGGTCGCAGAATACCTTCATTATCCATTATTTTAGAAAAGCATTGTGTTGATATTACTGACAGATTTATGAGCAACTCAAGTAAACCACTTCAAAATTTGCAGAGGGTGAATTTTCATTGGCTTATAAAATTAAACGTACTTACGTTATTCAACCAAACAATGAACTATTTTTTAATGCTATATTATGCAACTGTAGGTAATCGGTTATTACTGTTAATTGTTCATTTTCTGTAGTATTTTTTAGAGATGTTGATTTTTCGGGACGAATCATCAGCGTTAAAATGCTTAATATAAGATTGCTTAAATAAGATCGACATAATAATATAACTAAAAAAACAGTAGTAATTACTGTACAAACTGGGAGGATCTGCAGTTTTGTGTAACATGGTACATATACAATATCATTCAATTTACTTTTTTATTTTTTTTCTTCAAATTACATACAATACAACGGATTACATACAACGGAGTAAGTATATAATGCTGGTTTTCACAGGCATCTAGTCATACTTTTGTCTTTCTAGCTTAAGTGCAGAGGCATTTATTTTACTGCATTGGATCGGCAAGGAAATAAAAATAAAACAAAATAAGCAAAATACATTGCTGTTACATTTCAATATTCAGTTCTGTAAAAAAATATACATTAAACAAAAATAGACTGACTTTATTTTGCATAGTATTGACCATCTCGTTTGTATACGTATTTGAACATCTTTGAATATAAATGTAATTTTGCTACTACGTACTAATAAAAGTGATTCCTGGACATTTTAATCTTGTATGGATCCTGCACCACTTCACAACACGGCTGGCATGATGAATCACAGCTGTAGTTCACAATGATAAAAATTAAAATGTATGCGAAGATTTCACGTGTGCTCGCTTGCAAGAAAAATGTCCGACTATTGACGTACTGAACACGACTTTTAAGCCCCGCCTACTTGAACACGACTTTTGTTGGGTCATTTTTTTAACGCAGTTACTGTTTCTGACTTATTATTATTCGTAGATTTTATTTTATTTTAGTGGTGCTTATACGGTGGTCCAGTTATAAGTTAATTGTTGGAAGTAGTTGAGAATGGCGTATTGCGAATCACGGTGGATACTGTCCTAGGCCTAGCTGACATAAGTGCAATAATTAGTAGGGAATTATGTAATTTGTACTTACCTAGTGTTTTAGTATTTAAACTTAATGTGTATTTTCTAGGCATTTAGAAGCGGTAGTGAAAAGTTTTGATCCGGGACAACGTGGATGGTTAAGTGCAGGACAACTGCGTCGAGCTTACATAACGCTAGGACTCACACCAATTGAAAACATAGCTGACAAAACTCCAACCGATACAGCACTCAGCGATTTGGAAAAAGCTCAAGAAGATGAGTTACTCCATTTGCTATCCTCCGGTAGAGAAGTAGACGAAGAAAGCGAAGAGTCTGTCGATATATTCTGGATTTAAATTTGTTAATGCACACAATTAAGCAGATTTAGTACCTAGCGAATGATAGTAACAGTGCATATGGTTTTTCGTATAAAACTAAAGTTATTTGCATACTAAAAGTATTTTCGACTCAATGAGGACGGAGCAGGACAAATTTCCTAATTCAGATACTCTTAAAAAATAAAAACTGAAAGTGATTGTTTGTACTTTACATGTTGAATCGTTCCTTGCGCGGATGTTGGACGGGGTTATAGTAGATTATGCACCGAGGGAGTAAAACTGTGTCTTACGTCATGGGCGGTATATTGAACCCTGAGTGTAACGGGGACTCTTGGGTTAATCCTTGGCGTAGCGAGGGGATTAAGATTTAATTAGTTATGTAGAGTCCTGAGTGAAGCGAGGGGTTAAAGCCGCCCAAGACGAAGACAGGCTTTATCTTCGAGGTGCATACTCTACTTTTCATACCTACTGCGAGACAATAAAAACTCAGAGCTTTAAAATAGCAGTTATTTAGTTAAAAGTTAAACACATTATTAGTTAATATTCAAGTTGGACACATTTGTCCCGTTATAGAAGGACAGAGTAGGTACTAATATCTTTGGAAGGAACGTTTTATGGAAAACACTGTTTTAGACTTTCGCGGTTGTTTACTAAGTTATAATTAGTACTCACAATATGTAGACCACGATATAGTAGCTTTTGGCACTACTTATAGTAAAACCATTTCCCGCCTTTTTTCTGAATGCTGTCTCCGTACTAAGAGTATTCCTACAACTAACGTTCCAAATCCAAATCACTTTACTCCCCAGGGAGTTTCATACAACTTTACAGCCCCATGTATGTAATGCCTTGCTTTACGTAGAGATTGCGTGACATGTAATAGAACATTTTCAAACAGGTGGTATGAAAAATTAATAATATACCTAGTTACCACTCTAATTTATTTTAGCTGTACTCACTACCGCAAATAATATTTTGTTATTATAGGTGAATATGTACCTACTTACTAAATTGACTTGAGTATTTGCCAAAGTTATATACTAGCTACATTGCACATTGGGAAACGTTAGGTATGTATAAACAATATTACGAAATGGGGATAGTTATAAGCATAGGTTATAAGCTGTGCTGAAGCGCATCTAGACAGATTCTCAAATTAATGTTGTCGCAACTCGACAGATTATAAACTAAAAGAACACAGGAGAAGCAAGTTATTTAATCGTAGTTGGAGCCAAATGGGTTATAAAGCGGAGTGGATGTCTAGAGAGTTTAGTCTGGGTAGGGTAACGTAACACAATGCGTTCCACTCAGTCCGCAAATATAGATAAATATATAACTTTATTACTACTACTACACTCACTCTCATATGAAGAGACTGAGGGTTTAAACTCCAGTATTATAACATTACTTCTATTTGCATAACATTCACACAACCACAACTCATATACACACTCACTCCATACTCGCACATTTACGGACCACGTTACCGGAAACCACTAGTGCCCTACGCTCACGTTCTATGTCCACATCGTCTTTAAGGTCGTCGGTAAGATAATGTCCAAGATATTTGAATTGAAAAACCCGATTAATGTTCATGTCATTTAGGGTAATGGGTAGAATACTTAGTCTCAGGACACTTCCCGGCGGCCTTAAAGATCATGCATTCGCTCTTTATTACATTGTAAACGAGCCCATGCTTAGTGGCATAAGCTTCACATAGTCTAAGCATCTTCCTGAGACCACGAGCTGTCGGACTCAACAGCACCATGTCGTCCGCGTAGCTGATGCTATTCACACTAACACCCGAACTATAGGTTGAAGAGCTTAGGAGAGGTTAAACCCCCTTGCCTTACCCCGCACTCCAGCCTATAAGCCTCTGAAAGAGAGTTAGCCTACCTGACATGGTTTGTCTGGTTAGAATACCAGTACTTAAGGATACTTAACATTTCTCCCGTTATACCACTGTCCGCTAGCTTTCTCCAAAGCATTTCATATGACACGAGATCAAAGGCTTTGGAAAGATCCAGGAAACTGGCCGGGTACTTACGGTGTGTATAGTATTGGACAGCGTACTTGAGACTCAAAATTGCGCTTTCTCTAGATAGTCCGGGCTGAAACACGAACTGTGCATCATGTATGTTAAGATACGATTTCAAGTACGAATCAAATAAACTGTCCAACACCTTAGCAATCGTCGTTGCGAGAGAGATCGGACGGTGATTCCCCATGCCCGAGATGTCGCCTGTCCTGTTTTGTACTATAGGCACAACAATGGTCTTCATGAGTTCCGCCGGGAGGTGAGAGTGACTAATGCACAGGTTAAACAACAAGGCCAAGACCCTCGGTAGATGGGTGCCAGCATATTTTAGATGTTCTATGCTGATCCCATCTTATCCAGGAGACCTGCCTCTTTTCATTCTTTTAATGAGAGATTTAATCTTACTAGCTGTGAATCGCAACAGAGACGCGTCACCCCGACCACTGGACTCAGCATCTACCGCCACCGCTGACGGGCCCAGAGGAGATCGCACTTGAAAATGTTTCATGAACGTATTTGCAATCTCCTCTGGGTCACTTACACCGGCAACTCTCGCCGGGAGGCCAGGCTTGACATTCAATTTTCTAGTAGATTTCCAAAAATCACGAAATATTTTGCCTTCTCGGTGTTTAGCTATTAGGTCCATTCTAATTTGGTCTTGGTTCTTGCGACACCATTTCAGCCTGCCTTTATAAACTTTAGTAGAGTTTCACATTTCTTCATATGCTGGGCCTGTGGAGGGCTTGTTATGGAGCAACCACACATTATATTTAAGCCTGGCGTCCCGATGAGCTTCCCTTACATGCTGATTTCAGCCACATACAATTTTAGGTTTATTATGCCTAGCCTTACGTTTTCCATTACTTTTTATTGCTGCGTTTTTAAAATACGTATAATATATAATGTCATCATATAGCCTGTCATTGACAATTTTATGTTCATACATAATACAGGCTCCGCAACTAAAATCCGAGAACTCAGGAGGAAAGTCAATGTCTTGCAAATTTTTCTGACACATATCATCGTATTCGCTAATTTGGGAGTAATTTATCTCCCCCCATATAACTGCATTACTATGTTTGAGTTGGTTAAACAACTTAGGCCTAACTATGTCCGCGTTCCACTCAACATAAATGTGCAGATGATGCGATATATAGACATCCTCTATCTCCTATATCCTGAGAGACGGTATCAATTGTAGTTATTTACCTACATTTGATACCGTCTTCCAGGCCGACAAGGAGACCGTACAGTGATCTTGCCAACTCCTGCTTCTATAATATGTATCAATATAGGTATAACTACCCGACTCAAAGCCTAACTAAGACACATCCGCACAAATCCATTTTTGTCGACACAAAATTCTATAAACTCGTTATAGAACAGCTCACGGGGATTCGCATTAAAATCCCCCACTATAAATACCGTTTCCGTATTATAATTTTCCTTAATAGTGCTCATCTCACCCAATACATCTGTAAAAATAGGTAGGTTGTCGTTCGACTTCCCTGGCATATATACTTAGAAAATCAAGACAGACTGGCCTCCCATTTTAACTTTTATGGCTGCAAGCCGGGTGCTTCTACCCTATATAATGGACACTGTATCAAAGATGCCTTTTTATACAGAATAGCCACCCCGCCGAATGGTCTCCCTCTCAGTATCTCGGTAGATGTGTCCACAGCAGACTTGCCGGTATACTCGAAATCGTTTAGTAGGCTTTATAAACTCCGAAGTATTAAATATTTGATTCTTTATGAAAGTCTAATTGTAACTAATATTTCCTATCCTACAATGCCTACGATCTCCTAAAAAATCTAACTTAAGAGTCATTCAAAACTAGAAACCCGTGATTAACATTTACATTTAAACGTGTGGTAGGTATAAACTTTCTCCTTAGCAAAGGGTCCAGTCCCTAACTAAGGGAAAATCTGCATAGCAGAGTGATCCCGCTAGCTGGTTTCCCTAACGGAATCAGGTCGATCTCCTCCATTTAGATCTAATTAACACCTAGGATCGCGTGTGTGATGAGCCATCATCGATTTGCGACTTTGGAATTGAATCCGATCCGGGAATTATACCTGTAAAGTGCGAATAAATAAAATTAAATATATAAATATAGAGAGCCCATATCTTAGTATAAATACTTTGGTGTATAGAACGTGACACACTTGACGAGTCCCAAATACCGATACCAGAAAAAGCTATGAGACGAGACTGCTAGTCGCTTGCTGAGCAAAAGTACGACTCCTGGTTCGGCTCAATTTTCAGGCTCGGAGATAAGTATAGACCGTCATATGTTACCGTTAATCTCCAGTCTATACTACGAAAAACACTCGTTTTGCGATTTACTGATCGATGTACAATACCTACAAACTTTAAACTAAAATTGACTCTAAACAACGTTATAATTACTTAACAATATCATCAACCCGACCGCGGTAGTTTACGATAAACGAACTCTAAGGAGATTGCTACTCGATATAACAAATTCACTAATAACATCGCCACTGTATCGGGCATAGATTGTTTATTGCTTACAAATACTAGAACCACTTGTTATTTCATACATGACAAATTGTTATAATATAAAATGTATCTTAAATACAGCAATGGGTTCAAAACTAGGCGCGGCCTGTATCTTGGGTACCCGTGAATTTTAGGTTAAAATTATAATTTCTCATTCTAAATCATTGGACTTAACAGAATGAGTGCTTTACTTTACATATAATACACTCGAGAGCAATGAATCCGGGTCACTTAAAGAATGTTAAAAATCTCGGAAACTAAAAATGATAGGTTAATGCAATAAATTGTATTTAATAGACAATGTAATACTCCTTAAATGAAAGTAAAAAAATATGAGTCACCATACATTTTATTAACACAAAATTATATAAAGAAAAAAACTGCTGATCTCTCCTTAAAACAAAAATAGGAAACATGAAATTTTTGAACTTTATTACGATTTTCTTGAATTTTAATACTTCGTATTGCCTCCTCGTGCTTCCATTACTGCGTTTACGCGGTTTGGCATGCTGTACACCAAGTTCCTTATACGATTTTGGGGAATATTCTCCCATTCCTCTGTGAGAGCAATTTTGAGCTCACGAAGCGTGATTGGGGGAGGGTTTCGTTGTTTTACGCATCTGCCTAGCTCGTCCCAAGCATGCTCGATCGGGTTGATATCCGGGCTGCGCGCTGGCCACTCCATACGAGTAATGTTCATCTCTTGAAGGTAGTCATTCACAATCCTACCTGTATGAGGTCGGGCATTGTCATGCATAAATATAGCATCCTCACCTAAATTGACCATAAATGGACCAACGTGATCATTGAGGATTTCTTCCACATATCTTTCGCTAGTTAAAGAGCCATTTTCTATGATCACCAGCTCTGTGCGACTTTCAGAAGAAATTCCGGCCCACACAAGTACAGACCCACCACCGTAGGCTACTTTTTCTTCGATGCATGCTTGCTTGAATCTTTCCCCTGGTCTTCGATACACTCTGTGTCTTCCATCGTGCTTGTAGAGCATAAATTTTGATTCGTCGGAGAACATAACTTTTGACCAATCTTCAATACTCCAATTTACGTGGCTCTGGGCATATCTTAGTCTTGAAATACGATGCCCACGCTCCAGTTTAGGGCCGTTTGCAGGTCTAAGGGGGTTTAAGTTAGATTCAGCAAGCCGACGTCTTACTGTCCATGCACTTGGGTTACTTCCTCCGAGGCGTCGAAACTGATTTGTGAGTTCAGTTCCTGTGAGAAAGCGATTTCGAAGCATGGTGTTCACCAAGTATCGGTCTTCTCGTGCTGTGGTACACCTGGTTCTGCCCGTTCCTGGTCTGCGTAGGTTAGAACCAGTTTCTTCGTAACGTCGGAGAACTCTTTGTACTGTTGACAGCGACACACCGACAGTCCTGGCTGTATCGCGCTGACTCCGGCCGGTTTCCGGCATTGTAAGTATTCTGGTGCATTCTTCAGGCGTAAGCGACATAATTTCAGCATGAATAATGAATATAGAGCACTATCAACATGGTTTATGTACCCACATAAATGACAGATTACAAACAAAAGCAAAACCAAATGCTGTAATTTCGTAGTTCCATCTTCGAAAGTGGCCCTTTTTCAAATTTGATTTTTTTATGATATAACTTTACAATAACTAAGAAGTTTTAATACCTTCATTTAAGGAGTATTACATTGTCTATTAAATACAATTTATTGCATTAACCTAGCATTTTTAGTTTCCGAGATTTTTTGGATTCTTTAAGTGACCCGGATTCATTGCTCTCGAGTGTATATCAGTACGAGTCCAAAACGCACGGGTGTTATGAAACAATTTCAAGAGTTTCTTTCGTTAAAGCCACACAATATGTTGCACCCGTGCCAAACTAGATGGCTCTTACTGCGTGCTGCTGTAATGCGTGTTTTAGAGCAATACGAAGCATTAACAAATTATATTTTACTGAGGCAGCTTTCAGTGATCGATTGAATTCAGCGGAATCAATTTTACAAATGCTCAATAATCCATACAACAAAATATATTTGCAATTTCTGGAATTTGCATTGGATTTTTTTACCAAACTGAATAAAATAATGCAGTCAGAAAAGCCGCAAATACACAAGTTACATGAAAACTTGAGCAATACTTATAAAACCTTTTTCGACTGCTACTTGGACAGTGCATATCTGATGAGAACTGAACTCCAGAACGGGGTTGGCTTTAGAATCGTGACCCCTGAATTTGGTGAGACAAAAACTGTGGGTGGGTTGAAGGGGTTTGTATAAAGCGTATTTACAACATTTTAGCTGCCGGAGACACGCCAAAATAGTGTAAATAGTTTTTTAAAGTTTCAATAAAACACCGTAATTTTGATATAGTGACAGGTGACATAAATGACATTAATGCGTAAAACGAAACGTTTCTAGGTAACTTTTAGCCTTTCTTGACATGTACGTTGTATGTAAGTTCTTGAAACGGAACGCAAACATCGAAGATAGCGTAAGTAATGTCACTGTCGGAATACTCGCGTCATTCCGTTACTTCCGAGTGTACGTGAATGCAGTGAAGCGTTATATTAAAAAAGACAATTATAATAATACTGAAAATTTCACTAACTCCATCATAGAGTATTTATGGAGAAGAAATGTGACTAAAAATAAAAAAGACCCATACATCGAAACTATAAATGCTATAAATTATGTCTATAAAATATAAGTTCTAAAAATAACAAATTGTTTTTCAATTTTAATTATCAGACCCATACTAGTAGGAATGTGTGCACAATAGTATATTAGTACCTAATGAATTGGCAATGTCACTTGTCTGTGACAAACCTATAGGTTAGGTTAGGTTTGAACTGTGACCCACCAGGCGCGAGCCGAGCGAGCATAGCGAGCGTGCCGCGGCAGCGACCGGCGAGTGCTTCATCAAACTACTTTTGTTCCAAATTTGTGCACAATAGTATATCAGTAGTTATCTAATGAATTGGCAAAGTCACTTGTCTGTGACATACCTATAGGTTAGTTATAGTTAGTTAGAATAGGTCGAAGTCAGTGACAGAACCGACTCATAGCACCCCGATTTCAAGCAGTCTTGTCGGATTGCAGAGCCGACGCGGGGGTGGTAGTAGATCGAAATGCAGTACTTAACCTCAAAATACTTAAACAAACATAACTCGAAAACTAATGGTCTCCGGCGGGTGGGGTTTGCGGGGTTTCACTACCCGAACCCTTCGCGCACAAGACTGTGATGGAAAATTACATTATACGACTCTCAAAGAGATAGTTTCAGCCTTATTATGCCTACCCCACTCCAGTGCAACAGTAGAAATAATATTTTCTTCAATTAATTTGATAAAAACGAAAACTCGCAACCATTTAGGTACAAACACTATGGAATGATTACTCTTGACCAAACAATTATTAAAAAACGAGCCATGTTTCAAGCTAAATGTTAGTAAAAATATGATTGATAAAATGAATAAAAGTATGTATCAACAATAAATATGTTTTTCACTTGTCTACTACTTTATAAAAAGTTTAATTAATACAAGTTTTATACAGATTTTAGCTTTTTCGTATACAGATTTTCAGACTTAGCGACAGTGTTGTCATATCTAACTACTTATAGGTAGATCTACTTATTTTAGCTTGAGTCTACCTATCTACCACCCGAAGCCCTAAATCTACCTATTTTCGATACCACGTCTTATTGAAAATAATTTTGACATGAAACTTAGTTATGCGTGTAACAGAACCAGTAACGTCCACGTCTTTGGTTTCTACTTTCTGCGCAGGATGCGAGCAAAGTAAAAACCAAAGCCGTGGACGTGAGCATTCACTAAAAATAAAGAACATTAACAGCGCGTGACAGTTGATAATGTTGACAGTACAATTATGTTACACTTATGCAGATTTTCGTGCTAGACCCACAGGTAAATCTCACGAAACGAAGGTGTCACTGTCAACATTGTCAACTGCTCATGGTATGTGCATGGAAATTTGACTTCAATTTCGTTGGTTTACTTGATTCTGTGTATGTCATTCGTTGATGCTGATCATTGTTTCATAACCGACCAATCTTAGCTTATTTTCTAATCTATATACGTGGTACTGGCGGCATTGCGGCAATCCCACAGAGGTTATTTGAAAATGTTTAAGTTGAATCTACTACTTTAACGTGTGATTTTATTTTGTTTTTTTTGTGTTGTGACTTTCAATAAAAATATATATTTTAGAAGAATATATATATAATTATATTAATTATAAATAAAACTTGAGAGGTAGATCTACCGTTTTTCCCATGACATTCTACCAACTTCTACCAAATTTTAGGACTTAATCTACCAATTTTCCAAAATGGTTGACAACACTGCTTAGCGAGCAAGCTTAAGCATAGACTAAAATATACTTATACTAGGAAAATTATTATTATTATTAATTATATATGCCCCCAGGGCTACACCCTGACCCAACACGAATTTCAAGCGAAGTTGCATGCAGAACATAGAATGCTCTGTAATAGGCATTTTAAGAAAACATCCTTCGTTGATAATGACCACAGAAGGTTATTTAAATCTGCAATACCAAATGAGGAATCTGATGAGGTTAGTGAATAATTTTATTTCATACCTACTTTAAAAATTCTTTGTTTCTACCCATTTTCTTTAGTATCACAATTTACCTGTAATATTAAATCAGAAATAAGCAAAAATGTTTACAAGTATATATATATATACCTATGTTAATTGATAACATGGCCATTATCGGATGATATTTTAATAAGTTTAGAATTCTAGGAATCCTTGCTTTCGTTGTCTGTCTGTCCCTCTAGAGCCTTCTTGTTAGGAATACGTGGGGATATCAAGTAGAGCTCTATTTATATTGGTTTTACTCAATAAAACTGGAATAGTACAATCCCCTGAGATTACAAGTTTTATTCGATCATATATGGTTTTATTTTTGAATTGTTTCATCACTATCTGTAAACCACTATGGAATGTCAAAGCATTTAGCATTATGCTGAGAATAGTCCTATTTGAATAAACCAATTACGTATCTTCCTAGAGTATACTATAGAAGTACCTACCTAAAGTATGGCTTTTTATAATATTTCAGATGCTTACAAGCCCAGTTCTGGACATATCTGGATCAAGTTCTATACTTGAACCTATAGCAAGTACATCCGGGATGTCACAGCCTCTATTAGAAAATGTGGGTCTCCTTAATATAAACCAGCCAAAAGCAAGGATATTTACTGAGGTGCCGGTACCACTACAAGGTGGTTTACTAAAGGACTGTGAAATTGTTCCTCCAATAAATATTGAGAATCAATTGGAACCTTCTGCCATGCAAAAATCTACCAAGCAATCGGACTTAAGCAGGAAAAATAAGTACCTATTTGAAAAGTGCAGAAAACACATGAAAAAAGTTTATAGACTGCAAAGAAAGATAAAGAAATTGAACAACAAATCATTTATCAACAAGATTTTTAAAAGTTATTCTGTAAACTCTCTCATGAAAAGTCAGATATCACCAACTTTTGCATTATTATTGCAAGGGGAAATGAGAAACTTTAAGAAAGCAGGTAAAGGCCGCAAATGGGATACAAATTCAAAAATAGTAGCACTGAGACTCTTCAAAAGGTCTAAACATGTTATAAATTATTAAGAAGAATGGTATGCCTGCCAGCTCCAAGCACATTAAAATGTCTGTTAAACAAATTTCAACTCACTGTTGGAATAAATGAGCAGATCTTCAAAGTTTTGAAGAATAAAGTAAAAGAAAATGAGGAGAAGTCTGAAAATGAGCATGTTTTAATGTTTGACGAAATGTCAATAAAAAACACTTGTATTACAATGTAAAACAAGACTTAATTGAAGGTTTCCAAGACCATGCAGCTCAGGGTAGACAACTACAAGTAGCATCATATGCTCTTGCCTTTATGGTTGCTGGCATTAGAAAGAGAGTAAAACAACCACTTGCATTTTACTTCTCTGGTGGATCTGTGACTGCTGATAGACTGGCAGTTATAGTAAAGGAGGTGAGCAAAGTTCTTAGTCTTTCTCAATCAATGTTTACCCGACTATGGCGAAGCAAAGGCAAGGTTATGTTTTGACCAGTATGTGTGTATGTATTATCATCTCATCAACTTAGAAGCGTCTTGTGTGTCTGCTGGTTACAGGCTAAATTACATCACATTAAATTGAATATCTCTAGGTGGCCTCTAGGAATAACAAAATATTTTTTAATTCCCCATTATGTGTGGTATCATTAAACAGGAGATGTTAAAATAAAGGTAGGGTTATCTTTTGTTTTTTAAACAGGGTATTATTCTTTAAGAGTATGCCACCCTTGTAACGAAAGTATATCACATAAAATATAACCTGCTTACATCATATTTTTAGTACAAAAACTGTGGTATGCTACTTTGCAGAATCTATTGTTTTGTTACAGTAGGTAGTATGCAATCACGGTTATCCTCTTATAACCATATGGCATCGTCTGATAACGATATGGTATGCTCTGATAATGATATGGTACTGTGTCGCAATGTAGTGCTCTCACCATACTCAGTGTTCTGCAAGATCGAATAAGAAATGAACAAATCCATAGGTGAAAAATTGATGACAGTGGATTAGTAAGTTTGAACCACAAGCTGCGTAAGTTGGCCCGAAGGAAGCACTGGATCCAGATTACTTCCATTGGTCATTATAGATTTGTCAATTTCAGATCCGTACCAGTTATTTTGTATTTTAGATTGTCCAAAGTAATTTTATATTAATTTCAGGTTTTGCATCACTGTTTCAACGCTGGGTTGAAGATCTCTGCCACAGTCTGTGATTTAGATGGAGTAAACAAAAAGGCATTAAGTATATTAGGTGCATCTGTGGACCGACCATACATAGATATTGAAAAGCAAGAACTAGTAACACTTTTTGACACTCCACATTTGTTAAAATGCTTCAGGAATTTATTTTTCAAGTATGATATAGAATGTCCAATGTCTATTGGAAGCGGATGTGGAACTGGTAAGATAATAGATTTCACATTTTTATGATATTCTTTATGTCTAACTGCTTGTTAAATAAGCACTTGGTGCAATCATAACTTACTTTCTGCTTGGTACAACAATCTACTATTGATGAACTGATTAAATATTAAATATAAATAATCTAAGCACATGTCACTTTTTACAGGTATAGCAAAATGGAGCCACATTAAAAAGTTCTATGAGCTTGACAATAATAATCCTAATTTTGTATTTGCCCCAACCTTAAAACAAGAACATTTGGAGCCAAATACAAAACAGAAGATGAAGGTAAAACTTGCTGCTCAAGTATTGAGCCACTCTGTTGCTGCAGGGATGTAGGCAAAAATATCACAAGGTTATTAATGATTATTCTTTGGTATCATTTGGAATAAAATAAATTTAATTTCACTAAAATCAATGACACGGTTTCTAAGAAAAGATCTTTGTATGTCTTGTAGTTTCAGACTTTCCAATATTGACACATGGAAAGGGCCCTGTATACATTAAGTAATTATGATAAAGATTTTCAATTTACCCAGATGAATTAAATATTTTTCTATTTAGTAATGGATATCCTATTTTCAGTGATTGTGATGTTAAGTATAAATGTTTTTTATTTAATGGTTTTTGAAACGAAATTCGTTAATTCCCGAATAACTATTTATTTGTTAATAATATGTAGATATTTGGCCTAGTTGATACTGTATCAGTAGTTTGCCTCTTGTTAAAAATCTCGTCTGCCTATGACAGTTGCAGGGCTACCCAGATGATAATTCTCAATGTTCATAATTATGCGCTGGCCTGCACTCCAGTGTTCGTCACCCCAAGATGTTTACACAGACTACAGCTCTGAGGCGTAATATCTATAACTGCAGTGGTACCGGACGGTAGACGGACACTAACCTTAGATTCTAGAGCCAGATGTATAGAGTCTAGAATACTAGATGAAATAGGTTGTAGAGATTTGTATAAAAATCACCTTATACGGTCACTGGGTGTATCGCTTTTTTTGAATTTTTCAAAATTATATGTAAACTTTGTAAGCAGTAAGTTAAAGCATTTTCTATTTTGTAAAATTTAAGATTTTATTTTATTGCGAGAAAAAATTAATATTTTATAATTTTCAGGAGAGTTATCAACAGAAGCAACAACAACTGCAAATGTCATTGCAAAAATAGACAAACTGTTTGACAGTGTGAATGCCTACACTCCAGATCTGAGAAGAGGGAAACCGCTTGCCACCAACATGCAGAATAATAGTATGCACATAGAATACTATAAAGAAATGAAAGATTTTTTCAAAAAAATTAAATTCATTGGATGCAGAAGAACACCCCCATCTCAGGAAGAATGGGTTTGGACATTGAACGGGCTGGAACGTGTTTGGAAACATAATAAGTATAAGGACATTAAAAGTTTAGCAACTAGAAGATTTCAACTAGAAAATTTATTCGGGTGCATTAGAGGCAACTGTGGAGCCAACGCAAACCCAACTGCTGGACAGTTCGTTGCAGGGCTTAAAACTGCAATCTTAAGCAACTTGTCCCACATTGTTGTAGGAAACTGCGAAAACGATGAAAATGATGTTTTCATATCAAACTATAAAACATTGTTGACACCAACCACAGACATATGCAATAAAAATGCCATTGAGGCAGAACCTGCTATAGAATGTAACATTCACTACACGTTTGAAGAGGTAATTAAAGAAAATAGTGGTGAAACGCAGGCATGTGCATATGTCTGTGTCTTTATTATTAAAAACAACCCAAATAATAAGTGCCAACAATGTAAAAAAATATTTGTGTCTGAGACGCAATTGGATGAACACATTTTTAATGACTTTAAAGAGTATGACGATATTAAAAAGTCGCTAATGTATTCCTCTAAGCAATTGATTGCGTGTGTAGAAAGTGGTGCAACAATCATGAATACATATTTAGAAAACGACGCATATAAAAAATATAAAGAAAAATGTTAAATACATCCTAACAGAATCAATAGATTTCAGTTTCCTCAGCAATTGTGCAGACCACTATGAGTGTAATATAAATGATATGATAAACAGTATATTTTTTATCTGTATTAAAAGGTTTTGCATCTTGAGAAATCGGCAGTTCACAGAAGAGTCTACTAAATCTGCTCTCAGAAGAAAAATAGATATTCTTCAACACAAATAAATGTTGTCAAGGTACACATTACCATGTAATACCATGTAGTAACAGCTAGTACTATATTCTATAGCAAAGCATTTCGGCTAAGGTGATAAATACAAACATTGTTAGCTTAATACTTTTATTTTTATATTTTTTCTTATTTCGCAATTTTAATAAAAATGTTGTAGCTTTATTAAGACTGTTAATGTTGTTTAAACATCTTAAGTTAAAGAATAAAAAGAAAGCTTTTGTATGGAATTCAGTACAATCATTGGGAGGTGGACTTCATTTCTCATATTGGTTCCTAAACTAGTTTTCATATTTCCAACGGCTTAGGAACCAATACAAGTAATGGGGTCTATCTATATATTATATAAGAATCAAAAGTCCTGAATGATTGACTGACAGACAACACGTAACCTAAACCGCTGATAGTAGAAACTTGAAATTTTGGAGAATGTTTTTGTCTTGGTGGATATAGGTGGTGTATTAAGAAAGAGTATTTCGATATAAGCCCTAATAATAATGGGTGAAGACGTTTGTATGAAAGTAATTTGCTTTTGAACTTTGTATTCAAATAGTTAATTTAAAATAAAAAATGGTGTTCCTTAATTTAACACATAGTAGTATGGCGATAGCCATGAACATAGCTCTATATTGTTAAAATAATTCAAATCTATAAAAAAGTACGCGGATGAAGTCCCGGGCAAAAGTTAGTTAGTGATAAAAATCAAGACAATGAGCAGTCAAATTTGCGATTGCTGCGAAAAGCTTATAACTTCCCGCCACAGGTATGACCATGCACTAAATTATTTTGTGCAACATTCGAACACATCTACGTTTATGAATAAGTTTAAGAATTTCTAATTAATTAATTGTTTTATAATAAAAACAAACCCAGACTTTAACCACTTGTTAAAATAAGCACCTAAATCATTTTATATTATTTACGTACCTAGAATAAAAAGATGTTATTCAATTTCATACATAACTGATTCGTTTGTAATAAACACTGTTTACAAGATTGTTTCCGAGAGCATATTTATCAATAAAGTCTTCTTAGTACCATACTTGCTTTTCATTTAATGTACCTACCAGCTTTCACTTATATAAAGCTTATAAAATATAATATTAGAGCCTAAATTAAAAGTAGAAACGGATTTGAATATCCCGCATGTGAGATTTTGAATCACGACATCTATGTCGTACCCCCTAAACTTTTTACTAAAACTTGAAATCTACACCCCACTTTTTTTAATGAAGTCGGCGTTCTTCCCCCCGGTAATATTGTTCTGTGATCATGGGGTTATCATATAGAAGAAAAGTATAGATCATATTATCATTGCATAACAAATCAAAAAATGGCTCTTTTTTCAGTCATATATTTAGGCAAATATACAAACTATAGGAGTCTACTTTATAAATGTAACAACAATTTTTTATTCATAGATTAGTGTGACAAATAAAAGAATATACCACCATTTCCGCTAGTCAAACATGGCGGCAACCACGTGAACTGAAGTACTTCCGCGAGTCCAAGAACAAATAAAAGAATACACCACCATTTCCGATAGTAAAACATGGCGGTAACCACGTGAACTGAAGTACTTCTGCGAGTCCAAAATGTAGGGCATCACGTGGTTAGACGTAGCCTCCAACAGCCAATGAAGAGCGTGGTATTGTCCCGCCAAGAAAATGGCGGCGGTGAAGGGAAATCCCAGCGGTAGACATCGCTATGAGTTTATAAAAGGCGGCGCGCAGAACGGTCGTGGCTCACTCTGCCTTCAACCGTCGACGAGTCAACATCTCCGAGTTCGTTATTGCGGTGAGTCAATCCTTGTCGTGATTTTGTATAGTGTAGTAGGCTAATTGAAATTGAAATTTTGTTTATTTGCTGTAAATGTGGTACAGTTTGAGATCTTAAATAATAATAATATAAGTTCTAATTCATATTCAGCCTTAATTAAAGCATGCAAATATTTATGATGTCATACATGGTATATAAAATTATTAAATGTCATACAATCATGAATTATTATTAGGCAGTTTACAGGCTACTTAATTAAACTATTTTCATGACAAAAACTCTTGTACAGAATAAAAGGTGTTTGTCCTTAACCAATTAAGTAACTCTAGTTTGAACATTTTTATATTAAGAGCTTTTATATGATCAGGAATAGTATTATAAACCTTAACGGACATTGCTTGACTTTGTTTGAGATACAGAGTAGTCCTGGGGTGAACATCAAAGACCAGTCTGTCTGGATTGCGTGTACATCGAGGGAAAATCTCACGTGCTGTCTTGAAGTAATGAGGATTTGCTTTTACGAATATTGCAAGTTCGTATATATACATACATGGAAGGGGAATAATATTGAGCTTTCGAAAAAGCGGTACACAAGACTCGTATGGCGGCACCCCGCACATTGCACGTATGCATTTTTTTTGGGCAATGAATGCTTTGTTAATATTGGTCGAATTAATTGTTACTTAACATCTTGTAAATTCAGTTGAATGTAATTGGTATAGATTTGAGTTTCAAGTTATGGAATACATGTGCATAATCTGGTTTTATTGTTTTATTGTAATGGGTGTTACATTTTCAGAAGTGGGATTTACCCGTCTCAACCGATCCCCTGGTCTACCGAATTGGAATCACTAATGGATCCCCGCGGCCGGTCTCTGGGGCCAAGACTCTGAGTGCAGCTCTGGCACCGTGGCAGCTGTCGACATCGAAACCGCCGGGACCTTGGAGTCGTGTACAGCGAGCAGCTTGGGATGAATCTGGTAGGTGCAATCCATATTTTTGTAACGTATCGCACTGTTTCTATTCTAGGTGTGCATTGTTAATTTAATTTTACCACTCTGTTCATGTATGATATAATAGTATACATAGGTATGAGATACTATATCTGATCTGATGAGGTATCGTGTCTTGTATCATAGAGCGACTGCCTTTACATCGTAGGACTATGCAGTGCTTTAGACACGTAATGAGCTGTGGAAAATAAGAACTCTCTTCGAATAGCTAAAATATTAACGCTACCCGCGATAGATATCTTTAAAGTGGCTGTATATGTACGTACTAATATGGAGACTTGTTTACGTTAGTGATTGTCGCAGCTACTAAACACCAAGAAAAGGAAAGTTAGGTGCCATATTTATATCGATCGCAAGTTAGTGGATTGACTCCCTGAGGACGTTGTTTTGTTATAGCTAACGCCTTTCATATATTTATGGGCCAGTGTGACTGAACCAACCTTGAAAAGGTATTCCGCACATTCACAAATAAATCCGTCGGCTAAATATGAGAATAATTATTAAAGGAATCTTGTAAATTATTGTAAAATAGAAACGAAGTAGAGAAAATTCCATACAAAATGAATCAACTGTCAACCATTTTTAAGTTTTTCCGCCAATACGTTATATTTGCGCCTCGAAATGAAGGAAAGCTTCAAAGTAAAGGTATCGAATCTATTAGTTATACCCACTATACCTATGTAATAATAAATAACGTTACACAATAATATAAGATTTTGCCTACAATATTCGGATAATGTGGTATTCTAGATTTTGAGAGAAATAGGATAATGTCGGTAGGAGGAAATGATAGATTTACGTATTAGGCGTCGACTATCTATACATGCGTTTAGATATCTAGTTATGTAAAGCTAAGAAAATATAACAAGTTGCTTAGATGTACAACAAATATTTAAATTAGACAGACGACGGGTCGGTTGGCGAGTCGGGACCGATTTTTGTAAGAGTATGAGAATTCCGCTCATTCACGCATTAATATATACAAGAAACTTTATAAGTATCATAATAAAGAATTTAAATAAAAACCAAACATAATATCTAACCTATTTAAACATTAGTAACAGAAACTTGTCGTTTTAGGGGATTAAACTCCATATTCACCCTAACATCACCCTAAAGTCATAAAGTATAGTATTTAGTTACAATATCGATTCGTAAAACTAACTAATAAATTAAGCGGAATAAATAATTGAAGTAATTGGAACTTTTAAATAAACAAGGAAAAAGTTTCTTTCGAACAAACTAAATAATAAATAAATTCGTTATGCCTAGTCTAGATTCTTCACAAAAGCGAACAAAAAAAAGTAAATAGGGATACCAGCGGTCAAAGAAAGAAATGCATGATGGAAATTCGGGGTGAAATGAGACTTTTAATACAGTTTTATAGCAGTGGCAACATTTAGAGCAGGAAGGAAACCGCGGCAGAGCGAGACCGCGTCGAAAAAGTTCATTGATAAAAACGGCACCATACTCGGTGACATTAAAAATTACACTATTAGGTATTTACCCCGTACCCCGCTCACAGCCTGGCTATTTCGATAGTCGTGATGGGTGCTTAGGTACACAATTAGCACTAGGTACACGGGAGGTTGCTCCTCCACTAGTTATGAGCTTAGCTGTTAGACAGGGAGCTACCTGTGGAAACTCTCTGTGCATCTTTCATATTTGAGCTAGATTAGGCTTTTCGGACAATTTGGTTCTTACGAAATTCTAAGAGCAAAACAAGTAATTTATATTACGCAAAATACTTGAATAGGTAAAAATAAATTAAATCTTAAACGAATCCGCATAAGAGAGTAGCAAATAAGAGAAAAATTATGAATATATATACTATGTAACAGAAGTAAAAATTTAAAAAAAAACAACAACAAACAACCAAACATTAAAATAAATATATGCAGAGCTAGGATAGTATTTAGGAGTTTCGTGCTAAAAGCTACGGACTTAGGGAAAGAAACATAAAATGTATGAGGAAGTAGGTATATGAATAAGGGGGATAATATGGCCATATTCTAACTCGCTTTTAGAAGGGGACTTTGGTATAATTGGTGAATGTTGGTAACCGCAAAGAGTACTCTTAAGCCAGCCCAAGCCGGTCGTCAGACCGGGGGTATCAAGGTTCCTTTTCTTTAGGAATAATAGACTTCACATTCCAAAGTATAAATAAAAAAATAAAAATCTGATATTTCTAAGGAAATTATCTGTACAAACAAATTACTAGGTTTTAGGAAATAATATAGTTATACAAAATAAATTGTCTAAAAGGGAGGCGATATGCTAAACTCGCGTAACAACTATCTAATGTATATACATTTTTCACGGATTTAACTTATGACGTCGACATATCTTATTATAACCAGTACTAGGAAACAACAGATAAGCTACAATTGAATATATCGAAATTTTTATCGCAATTTGTAGTAAAAGCAAACAAAAATTTATAAGGAACCGCTATAGGTATATAAAATCAATAGATGTACCATCAAAGATATTTTGATATTTCAAATCCACAATATTTACTCTGATTAATTATATTAGTACCGCGCTAATGGTAGGTAGATATAGATGCGTAATTATAGGTAAGTACCGATCAGTGAAGAGTTCGATTTGTTAATATCTCACACAGCCTTTAACGTTCCAGGGTTACGGACTACGTCTATACGCAGGGTCTCTGTAGGTAGCCACTAGACGAAATCATAGCCAAATCAGAATACCGACTCACAGATTCTTAAGCTAGTATTTAATCAACATTTGGAACTAGGTATTACTTTAGCCAGCTGACTATTATTAGAATCAATTTATTTAATGTAACTCCGTTAATATCTATTATCAAAATCTTTAAATGCCAATAAAACTAATGGAACAAGCTCAGTAATTCCGGTAAAGCAGTAAGTTATGAACATCCAAGAGTTTAGGCGTCAGGTAGGTGGAGGGAGGTTAAAACCTATTCATATGATGTTGGTACCGCGATGACTCGAATTGAGTTAGAAAATTACAGTTAGTTAACATATGAATGAAGTGGTTGCTACGCTCAGGGTTCAGGTAATTAAGTTAGGTCAGCGATAGTTAGTAGGTATCAGAGGTGGGTCATTACAAGTAGTTATTATAGAGTACAACATATACATAGATAGTTTAAGATTTAAGAAAAAAGAAGAAAAAAAGGGGGGTTACATTTTGGTAGTGCCGTGACAAGGATTAGAGTCGTTTAGAGTCGTTAGGTACTCATTACAACTGATAGGCACTGCCGTACAAAAGTTCGAAAGTGGAGAGAGATTCTTCTAAATTGTAATTAATGATTATGTCTTATTTAGGAAGTATGTAAGTAAGTAATAAGAAGTTGGTTAAAAAGCTAGTTACGAGAATCTGAGTCGGTACAATTTGTTGACACGAAATAGAAAAAAGGCATTGTGTGAAATATCTAACCCGTCGCGTGTCGAGTATACACCATGTAGGTACTTATACATACGAACCAGTGCTAGGCCATGTCGCGCGTAAACATAACATGTATTAACGATTGATTAAATGCGGAAATAAAATGCTGTTATTTATTCTGTGACCAATTTCATCGGATATGAAATGGCCGTTTTGGAATAGAAAATGATTAGATTTTAAACTACTGTCAAAAAACGACCTCTTACGAAAAACAACGGAACTAAGATAGCTAGCCTCATCAGGTGAAATATCAACAATCGGCGAATATATGTGTTAGTACTGTGGGGGTTAGATAGATGGCGCGGCTAGCAGTATCGAATGGATGACGTGATCTTCAGTTAGGTAAACTAGCATTACCATGCCTTTTGATGTTAGTTTTATAAGCATTAGATAGATGGCGCGAAAAATATCTTTAATTGCTGGGGGCTGTAGTTGAGAAAGTGAGGAACATGTGTTTTGGATAGGTGGCGCTGTGAGAAGAAACTTGGGATTAAATAATTATAAAACAAACGTATTTGTAGACAACTAATAAATAAATAAGTTAACTACACCGGCCATATTTAATTAAAGGATTAAAACAATAGTATACGAGAGGTTATTGTATAAAACTAGCGAGGTTAAAAGGTCTGGGGGTGATATCTCATTTTATACATAAAATAAATTACTCTGTACCTACTTATTTACTGCTACTGAATGAAACGCGTTCTTAGTGTATGTAATCTTAAAACAAAATATCAATTCACAATTAGAACGAGATATAAATAATGTTGAATGGTATCAAAATAAATGCTCAAGTAGTGGCTTTATAAAAGTTAACTTGGAGTAGAAGTTACCTAGGCGGCTCACAGATGGCGGTGTGGCTTTTTATAACATGAAAGTGGTTGCCAAGTGAACGGAAGCCAACTGCCATAGTTCAAATATTAGTAAACGGTGTCAAGAGTATGTAGAAAATTGTAGGCTTGCGTGAAGTATATATTTAGAGGGAAAAGGGATCTAATAATGTACTTGTTTTGTTGACATTAATTAAATCACTCATTACATTAATAATACATTTAAATTAAATCAAATACCTGTTAATTTATTTCAGTAAATCAAGGATTTTTGTTGAATAAGAAAATAGGAAAGGGCAATCGATATAGCGTTTTATAGTACGTATCTTATCTTAGCGAAATTATGCAATGACCTCTGATTTAGGATATTCAATTCAAAATACATACAAGTGAATACGCGTCATGACATATCGAATACATGCGGTGTGAAAATAGAGCGAGATATAATAAATCGCTCATGATAATGTTCTGTGATTTCGGGGTTTATTAGGTTTTAAAGTTTAACAGACTTAATATATCTTACTTACATAAATCATATATAATTTTGTTTAAATGAAAATTGTTTCACTATGATGATATCAGCCGAATAATATGCCAATCTGAAATAACAGTTGTATAGGTTATCGCTCTCGTTTTATCGTACTTACTATTACTTGACACGATCGTCTATTAGGTACCTACGCGAAAGTAGACGCATCCGCTATTTAGTAACGTTTACGTATAGCTTACTATATTCCTATATTTAGTATTCGTGATATATTTTGTGAATATTTGATTAGAACAAGTACAAGTACACGCATCGTTTTCAATAAGTAAATGTGTTTATTTTATTCTACTGAGTAAAATACCTGGATTAATAAACTAAAATGTAATTTTAATGAACCTTTCTTAAAGCATTCACAACTAGTACTAATTCAATTTTGCCGTGATAAACGAATAAGGTAGGTTCATATTGGATTATATTCGTATGAAGGTATGTGAGTGTGGTACATATCTAGAATGGGTCATAGCATTATAAATGACAAATCAATTGTTAGATATAGTAGTAGGTATTCATATAAGATAATGACAAATAAGATCTTAAATCAAAATTGAATACCTAGGAAATTACCTTAATAAAAAATAATAAAAAAAACATGGAATAAATATCTAAATATTGTTATCAAACCTAAATTGTTTATTTTATTCTATAACAGATTATTTGAAAGAGTAATTACGTGTCGGCGAAGTTAGTATTTGTGAGGTTCAAGTCAAAATTTCTTAGGATACATATATAAAAAAAAACTAGCTCAGTTAAAATTGAAGGTTACGTCAATTGCGCGCGCGTTCCATGAAACCTTAAAAATAGTCTGCAATCGTGAAATAAGTATTTAGTCGGAAGTTAGGGATTAGTCATTTAAGAAGTCATAAGTTATTGTAAAACGCATAATTCTCGTTTACTTTAATTGCTTGATAGGTATCAATGAAATAAATGGATATGAGATTTAAGGGGTTGTTTAGTTAAATACATAGAAAACGCGTTATTGGTACACAAAATTAATATGAGAAGGTAAAATCTAGCAATTAAAACAAGTAGGTACAAGGTCTGTATAGGCGGGGGTTAGCACTAAAATAAATTGCTTCCAGAGGACTTAGTGTGCTGACGGGAATAAATCAATAAATGTATTAAGTATACTGGATTAAGATTTATTAGACGATGGCAATTGAGGTGGGATTGAAAAAATAAAGTAGGATAAGTGTATTAACATTAAAATAATTTTGTCGAGAACATAAATTACTAGCTGCGGTTCGCGGTTTCACCCGCGTGGTGATGTATGTTATTGAGAATGGATCAAATATAGCGTAGGTATGTTACTGAGACATAATGTAGCTTTACATATTATTATACTCGTGAAATGATTGTTTAAATCGGAAAAGTAGATTCACGTGTACCCATAATCTAAAATGAAATAAACCCTCATATATCTTTCCTTTTACTATCAGAGTAGTAATAGCTGTTATGTTGACGTCCTCTCTATGGAACTGGGGACGATTCAACTATTTCACAAGTTCAACAATCCACTCGGCTGCAACTGCGGTTCGACTCCGGTTGTAGTTCGATAATTACCCGAAATGCCATCCTACTTTTCCTGCGGACATTGGGACGTGACGTCACGTAATTGTATCGTAAACGCTACGGCATAATTTAATAGATAAATAGTAAACACTAATAGGAGTTAGCGTGGTGTACCTGGTCTATTGAGTAATCGTAATATAAAATACTATTCGATCGCTGGCGTCAATAGAAGCAAAACTGTAGTTGTGACTGTTTTCTTATAGCAGCTTAAGAATGTGTGTAAATCGGCTACGGTTCGAATCTAGTAGCAACAAATTAAGTTAGTGGAATTGTACCCTTTTCACTATGCTCTAATGCCAAATAGCGTAGACTTATATTAGTTGTATATAATATGGTCAATAGATTCCGTTCGGCAGCATACGCGATATATGGACTAATTGTTATTCTTTTCCACACTTCAGGTTACGTTATCGAAGTTTTCATACGGAATTCTAACCTTTTTGATAATATTATATAGCCTGTGGTCATAGGGAAACAAGTAGGATCCGAATGGCGAAAAAAAAACCTCTGATCGGTCCAGTAGTTTTGGGGTCTGTTTAATACAAAGAAACAAATAAATAAATCTTCCCTACTTATGATATTATAGTGTAAATAAGCAGAGTTAAAATTGGCAGGTAAGAAGAATAAAACATGAAAAAGAAATTCATAGTAGTTGGCTAATAGAACTATAGGGAATATGCAACAAAATTATACTTAGAATCCCAATTACCTAATACTAGCTACGCTCTACAGTTGCGTTCGCGCGGTGTTGTGTTACATAATATTTGTACAGGTATAATATAGATTTATACAGGTGGATTTTTATGAAAATTGTTCTCTAGATTTATGTTTGCTGTTACGTACAAAAAAAAGTATGTATATATATATGCGATCCCATTCGTACAATATTGCATCAAAGGAGGGCGTAGCATCAGAGGTCCATCCATGTTTAAGCACACTGCCACCTCTGTTGGTTTTGGTAAGTAGAAAGTAGTTTCGTCCTGAGGAAGTTCTTTAAAATAAAAATAAGGGACAATAAATGTTATAACGCTCACCTCCTATATCAATAGGGTACATTGGTTAATTATTAGTTATGTACGATAATTTCATATACAATGAAAAACTTGCAAAATAAGACATTTAGAGATAGATATGAATTAGGCAGTCTTAGACGAGGTTTAAAACAGCATTGTTAGTTTATTACCGTCATGATAAAATATTCGATTTCGTGACAAACCTTAAAGTTATTGAGTTAAACTATATTTCAATTTGAAATATGGGTTAATAAAAGTTAAGAATTATTGGTTTCAATGTTCAGATTTCATACTTGACGAGTTTGTTGAATTGTTAGAGTTGCGTGAATCAGCGATTGAGGAAGAATGATAACAAAGGGGACTAGAATGTTACGAGTAATAATTAGTAATTTACTTGGGGATGAATTAATCAATAAGGTTAATTTGAATTATTGAATGAAATGTTTTAATAAGTATGAAGGGCTCGAATGGTCCACCAAAATGCCGAAAGTCTGTAGAAAATAGTTAAATGGTAAGGCTATTGATATGAAATCTAATGATTAGTGATAAGGGAGATAATGGGCTATAGAAGAGACTACGGCACCTGTCAATTTCAGTCTCATCTTAAAATATTTAGGTGACTTGCCACCCACTTAATGGGCCCCCCATAAGAGCCATCATCAATGGTAACAAAAGGGGCAACGTTGGCGTGGATGGCAAAAGGGTGTCGAGAGGTTTGCTGCGGTTTCACTAGAACGCTACTACCGGAGTCATGCCCTGTAACATTTCCACCCTTGGAACTTTTTGTTACTTGCTCTTGCGTCTCCATCCCCAGACGGCCAATTAAAGCAAACTGGGGTCAGGGGTCTCATTTAGCCCCAGGGAGAATCAGGGTCTATATATATTAGTATGAACTATATCGTACTGGGTGTAGTTTTTATGATTTTCGAGGGCGTTGATGCCGATAGTGCTAACAAAACTGAAATCGAAGATGGCGGCTGGGCGAAATTATCAACTTTTTTTGGAGTAAATAATTTGTAATCAAAAAATCCTAAGATCTACAAGTAGTTGTGTGTCAATACTAAACAGTTTTCCGTATTTTAAACTATCAAGATTAACCGACGCCATGATACACCTACATACATTTTATTATTAAACTAGAATTAACTAGATTTAATGTTTACAGCAGAACAACGAATGTTTTATTTAAAAAAAAACAATACTGTATAACATTAAAAGTGAGAACCCTATGGCTTCAATGGGGCATAGATAATTATTTGATCAACTAGGCTTAGTTTCCATACTGTTGCATCTTTATACTGCGACACCGTAGACCCTGAATCTCCCTGGGGCTAAATTAGACCCCTGACCCCGGCTTGCTTTAATTGGCCGTCTGGGGGTGGAGACGCAAGAGCAAGTAACAAAAAGTTCCAAGGGTGGAAATGTTACAGGGCATGACTCCGGTAGTAGCGTTCTAGTGGTAGTTCTAGTGAAACCGCAGCAAACCTCTCGACACCCTTTTGCTATCCACGCCAACGTTGCCCCTTTTGTTACCATTGATGATGGCTCTTATGGGGGGCCCATTTAGTGAGTGGCAAGTCACCTAAATATTTTAAGATGAGACTGAAATTGACAGCAGGTGCCGTAGTCTCTTCTATAGCCCATTATCTCCCTTATCACTAATCATTAGATTTCATATCAATAGCCTTACCATTTAACCATTTTCTACAGACTTCCAAAAAAGGAGGAGGTAGTCAATGAGACTTAGTTTTCATACTTTTGGCATTTTGGTGGACCATTCGAGCCCTTCATACTTATTAAAACATTTCATTCAATAATTCAAATTAACCTTATTGATTAATTCATCCCCAAGTAAATTACTAATTATTACTCGTAACATTCTAGTCCCCTTTGTTATCATTCTTCCTCAATCGCTGATTCACGCAACTCTAACAATTCAACAAACTCGTCAAGTATGAAATTTGAACATTGAAACCAATAATTCTTAACTTTTATTAACCCATATTTCAAATCGAAATATAGTTTAACTCAATAACTTTAAGGTTTGTCACGAAATCGAATATTTTATCATGACGGTAATAAACTAACAATGCTGTTTTAAACCTCGTCTAAGACTGCCTAATTCATATCTATCTCTAAATGTCTTATTTTGCAAGTTTTTCATTGTATATGAAATTACCGTACATAACCAATGTACCCTATTGATATAGGAGGTGAGCGTTATAACATTTATTGTCCCTTATTTTTATTTTAAAGAACTTCCTCAGGACGAAACTACTTTCTACTTACCAAAACCAACAGAGGTGGCAGTGTGCTTAAACATGGATGGACCTCTGATGCTACGCCCTCCTTTGATGCAATATTGTACGAATGGGATCGCATATATATATACATACTTTTTTTTGTACGTAACAGCAAACATAAATCTAGAGAACAATTTTCATAAAAATCCACCTGTATAAATCTATATTATACCTGTACAAATATTATGTAACACAACACCGCGCGAACGCAACTGTAGAGCGTAGCTAGTATTAGGTAATTTGGATTCTAAGTATAATTTTGTTGCATATTCCCTATAGTTCTATTAGCCAACTACAATGAATTTCTTTTTCATGTTTTATTCTTCTTACCTGCCAATTTTAACTCTGCTTATTTACACTATAATATCATAAGTAGGGAAGATTTATTTGTTTGTTTCTTTGTATTAAACAGACCCCAAAACTACTGGACCGATCAGAGTATTTTTTTTTCGCCATTCGGATCCTACTTGTTTTCCTATGACCATAGGCTATATAATATTATCAAAAAGGTTATAATTCCGTATGAATACTTCGATTACGTAACCTGAAGTGTGGAAAAGAATAACAATTAGTCCATATATCGCGTATGCTGCGGAACGGAATCTATTGACCATATTATATACCTACAACTTATATAAGTCGCTATTTGGCATTAGAGCATAGTGAAAAGGGCACAATTCCACTAACTGAATTTGTTGCTACTAGATTCGAACCGTAGCCGATTTATACACATTCTTAAGCTGCTATAAGAAAACAGTCACAACTACAGTTTCGCTTCTATTGACGCCAGCGATCGAATAGTATTTTATATTACGATTACTCAATAGACCAGGTACACCACGCTAACTCCTATTAGTGTTTACTATTTATCTATTAAATTATGCCGTAGCGTTTACGATACAATTACATGACGTCACGTCCCAATGTCCGCAGGAATAGTAGGATGTCATTTCGGGTAATTATCGAACTACAACCGGAGTCGAACCGCAGTTGCAGCGGAGTGGATTGTTGAACTTGTGAAATAGTTGAATCGCCCCCCAGTTCCATAGAGAGGACGTCAACATAACTATTACTACTCTGATAGTAAAAGGAAAGATATATGAGGGTTTATTTCATTTTAGATTATGGGTACACGTGAATCTACTTTTCAGATTTAAACAATCAATTAACGAGTATAATAATATGTAAAGCTACATTATGTCTCAGTAACATACCTACGCTATATTTGATCCATTCTCAATAACATACATCACCACGCGGGTGAAACCGCGAACCGCAGCTAGTAATTTATGTTCTCGACAAAATTATTTAAATGTTAATACACTTATCCTACTTTATTTTTTCAATCCCACCTCAATTGCCATCGTCTAATAAATCTTAATCCAGTATACTTAATACATTTATTGATTTATTCCCGTCAGCACACTAAGTCCTCTGGAAGCAATTTATTTTAGTGCTAACCCCCGCCTATACAGACTTGTTTTAATTGCTATATTTTACCTTCTCATATTAATTTTGTGTACCAATAACGCGTTTTCTATGTATTAAACTAAACAACCCCTTAAATCTCATACCCATTTATTTCATCGATACCTATCAAGCAATTTAAGTAAACCAGAATTATGCGTTTTACAATAACTTATGACTTCTTAAATGACTAATCCCTAGGAGCGTGAGCCTCGGTTGGGCGCGTGGTAGGCGCTGCAGGTGGCGCGGGTGCAGTGCTAATGAACTCTGTTTTCGGGTGTTTGTCACGCATTTTCGGACTGAACTGCGTTTCAACCTCAAACATGCGTTTGATACATTGTAATTAAAAAAAACATTACATAAAAAATACTTTTATTCTTCATAAATTACAAATTATTGACTCCAAAAAAAGTTGATAATTTCGCCCAGCCATCTTCGATTTCAGTTTTGTTAGCACTATCGGCATCAACGCCCTCGAAAATCATAAAAACTACACCCAGTACGATATAGTTCACAATAATATAATAATCTATTGCAGCCGCCATCTGAGATTTGTATTTTGTGTTATGTTTTACGAATTTATTAAGCTTTATGATCGATCATACAAAAACACTATTACAATTTTAAAACACATAGCAGTCAGTCAAGTGTGACATTTCATATTTTAGATCATATAAAAAAGGTTATGATGTAAAAATAGTTTGTAACACTCACTACTGACTGCACCGCGAGAACCGCTTAGGGGTCTCGTCGATGCGCATGGTTATGTCACTGGGCCGTTTCAAACGATTGAAGGTAGTTTCCGTACTGTTCTATATATCTACTGTGACGGTGTCACACTCACCGACGGCTCGCCACAAAGCCGCCCCTGCGGTATTATTATTTCTTTTTTTCTCGTATTTTATCCAGTTTTTACAAAGACATAAGTGGGGTCAATGTAGTACCTACATAAACAGCATTTGAAATGAAGGTAAAATGGTATAGCTATTGCTAAAATTAGTAACATAGTAGGGCTATAGATATGAACTCTTAAATCATAAAAGAAATGGCTATTGACGAGACTACGGTACCTGCCAGTTTCAGTCTCATTTTAAAATATTATTATATATATATATATATATATATATATATATATATAATATTGAATGCTACATTTAACGACAATAAACAATACATTATACAATTACCTACGCAGTCTATCTCTCACCTAACTACACAACTTTATTATATTTTAATCACACCTATCCTCGCATATACTATTTTTCAGATATACCTGAAATATGTTATATTATTTATGTATTGCTTCAGATTTTTTAAATTATTGTTTAGTATTTAAGTATTATTCCTTTTGTACAAAGTCAGCATACATTCTATAATTATTATAACCTTCTTTTAAAAAAACTATAAAATCCATGTAAAGATCATTGGAGTAATTATAAAGGAAGGGACTGAATCTCACGACACAGGCCATCCTAGTGTGGGATTCAGTGATCATCACCCAACTTAAGAGTACTATAGTAATTAGCATAAGTTTCATTTCCTAATAAACGTTTCCTAGTTTCCTAATTAATTTCCTAATATATATGTAGGGGGCCACTAAACGGGCCCCCACAAGGGCCTCCATCAATGGTGACAAAAGGGGCAACATTAGTGTGAATGGCTAAAGGGTGTCGAGAGGTGTGCTGCGGTTTCACTAGAGCACTACTACCGGCGTTATGCCCTTTAACACTTCCACCCTTGGAGCTTTTCGTTACTTACTTTAGTATTATTATCCTTTCTAAACCAAAACAACTTTACCTGCGTGGGTACGGGTAAAAGATGGATCACCAATAGACATTTAGATCACCACATGTCAACCTTTTTAGGTATGCAAAAATAATTATGCTTACCTATTGTGAAACTACCAATAGTAATTATAAAGACTCAAACTTTAGATTTGGTTTACTATGAAAGTTGTTCGAGGTATAATTGACAATATTTATTGTGTTATCCTCTAGCAATAACGATGTTTCATCTTCTTAGCATTTGCTGAGTCATTCTCCTATATAGGTAGTACCTGTATAGGTATGTACCTATACCATATTCCCGCTCTCCGCTTGCATAAAGATGCGTTCTAAGCGGCCTGTAAGGAAGAATCCGCCGATTGGAACACATTGGATTATGAATAAAAATTAATGGTTCTCATAGAAAATGCTTGGCAGAACACGGCTCTTGTTTTGTACATAAAAAACATACATTGCAAAATGTGGTCTTTGTACAAATTGTTAGTCTGTGCGAACACAGACAATATATCTTGGTATTCGTACAAATATACAAAAAATATGGTTGTCTATAAATTCGGTACGTGATAACGTCATAAGACAAGCCGAATGCTTAGGCTGATCGTGCCTCTCTATTGCTTGTTCCGCGCTCTCGCTTGCACGCTCGGCTCAGGCGGAACGTGACAATGAGGCATACTTTTACGTGCGTTTTGGCGCAAACGTAACGGCGGTTTTATTAGAGATAAAATAGTTGTTGCGACTAGCTGCCCTCCGCGTTTCCACCCGCTGATGATCAGGGTTAATGTAGGATTGTAAAGGTGACATTATATTTCAATCCGGTCTAGTAGTTCCGGAGTTTATTAAATTCAAACAAACAAATCTTTCCTGTTTATAATATTAGTATAGACGAGGATGGATGTTTTAAGATAATGTATTAAGTAAACACGTTGTTTCGCATAAACGTATGGTTAGGTGCCGCATTGACATTAATGCAAACATGCAGTCACTGAAATAAATAAATCAATTATGAGTATGTAAACGTAAAGACTGATGTATTCGGATCCATATAATTGTTCACAGGTGATGCACTAAACCACTATGAGAACTTAACACTCCATTAGTTTCGGCTCAAGGTTCTGATTTGATTAGTGAAACAGAAATAGCAACTACATGTATGATGTTTATCTCTTTACTACTTTGGATAAATGCATATGTTTTGTTTCATCTATCAAATTGGATTCTAAGTTTACACAGAACAAACTTAAATATTATGAAAGTGAAAGTTTCTCTGTATTTAACCCTTTTTATACCGTGATAATTAAAACAGAAGATTTATGAATGAAACCCAAGTAAATTTACTTCTCTGGTAGGCAAAGGGTTAATATATTAATTGCGGTTAAACGGATTTTGATGAAATTTGCTTTATTAATTGATGATGATGATTTTTTAATAGTGAATTTGTGTCTAGTAATTATATCACACTATGATATCATTGTTGGCCGCACTGTCACTGACCATCAAATAATTAAAAAAATGGTGTGTGGTCATGCAAACTGCCGTGTGTTATATGTGAACACGTTTCTCCGAGTCAAAAGTTATACTAATTGCAAATCTCCATACGCAGCAAAATAACCTCAAAATGGCAGCGCTTCCCCCTCCACCCCTCGCGATGCGTCTCTATTATCGTTTATCACAATGAATTCCTTGATCCTCTAGCTATCCAGTGGTATAATTTATTAGTACTAATTCTAGTACATAGTGGTGTAGTGCATCACCTGTGAACAATTATATGGATCCGAATACATCAGCGTCTTTACTTTTACACACTCATAATTGATTTATTTATTTCAGTGACTGCATGTTTGCATTAATGTCAATGCGGCACCTAACCATACGTTTATGCGAAATTTACGTGTTTACTTAATACATTATCTTAAAATATCCATCCTCGTCTATACTAATATTATAAACAGGAAAGATTGGTTTGTTTGAATTGAATAAACTCCGTTACTACTAGACCGGATTGAAATATAATGTCGCCTTTTACAATCCTACATTAACCCTGATCATCAGCGGGTGGAATCGCGGAGGGCAGCTAGTCGCAACAACTATTTTATCTCGAATAAAACCGCCGTTACGTTTGCGCCAAAACGCACGTAAAAGTATGCCTCATTGTCACGTTCCGCCTGAGCCGAGCGTGCAAGCGAGAGCGCGGAACAAGCAATAGAGAGGCACGATCAGCCTAAGCATTCGGCTTGTCTTATGACGTTATCACGTACCAAATTTATAGACAACCATATTTTTTGTACTTATATTTGTACCAAGATATATTGTCGTCTGTGTTCGCACAGACTAACAATTTGTACAGACCACATTTTGCAATGTATGTTTTTTATGTACAACACAAGAGCCGTGTTCTGCCAAGCATTTTCTATGAGAACCATTAATTTTTATTCATAATTCAATGTGTTCCAATCGGCGGATTCTTCCTTACAGGCCGCTTAGAACGCATCTTTATGCAAGCGGAGAGCGGGAATATGGTATACATACCTATACAGGTACGAGTGGAATGACTCGGCAAATGCTAAGATGAAACATCGTTATTGCTAGAGGATAACACAATAAATATTGTCAATTATACCTCGAACAACTTTCATAGTAAACCAAATCTAAAGTTTGAGTCTTTATAATTACTATTGGTAGTTTCACAATAGGTAAGCATAATTATTTTTGCATACCTAAAAAGGTTGACATGTGGTGATCTAAATGTCTATTGGTGATCCATCTTTTACCCGTACCCACGCAGGTAAAGTTGTTTTGGTTTAGAAAGGATAATAATACTAAAGTAAGTAACGAAAAGCTCCAAGGGTGGAAGTGTTAAAGCGCAGCACACCTCTCGACACCCTTTAGCCATCCACACCAATGTTGCCCCTTTTGTCACCATTGATGGTGGCCCTTGTGGGGGCCCAATTAGTGGCCCCCTAAATATATATTAGGAAATTAATTAGGAAACTAGGAAACGTTTATTAGGGAATGAAACTTATGCTAATTACTTACAAAATAGATTACATCTTTTGGCTTATATATTATAATATAGTACTCGTAAGTTGGGTGATGATCACTGAATCCCACACTAGGATGGCCTGTGTCGTGAGATTCAGTCCCTTCCTTTATAATTACTCCAATGATCTTTACATGGATTTTATAGTTTTTTTAAAAGAAGGTTATAATAATTATAGAATGTATGCTGACTTTGTACAAAAGGAATAATACTTAAATACTAAACAATAATTTAAAAAATCTGAAGCAATACATAAATAATATAACATATTTCAGGTATATCTGAAAAATAGTATATGCGAGGTTAGGTGTGATTAAAATATAATAAAGTTGTGTAGTTAGGTGAGAGATAGACTGCGTAGGTAATTGTATAATGTATTGTTTATTGTCGTTAAATGTAGCATTCAATATTATATATATATATATATATATATAATAATATTTTAAAATGAGACTGAAACTGGCAGGTACCGTAGTCTCGTCAATAGCCATTTCTTTTATGATTTAAGAGTTCATCATCTATAGCCCTACTATGTTACTAATTTTAGCAATAGCTATACCATTTCACCTTCATTTCAAATGCTGTTTATGTAGGTACTACATTGACCCCACTTATGTCTTTGTAAAAACTGGATAAAATACGAGAAAAAAAGAAATAATAATACCGCAAGGGCGGCTTTGTGGCGAGCCGTCACAGTAGATATATAGAACAGTACGGAAACTACCTTCAATCGTTTGAAACGGCCCAGTGACATAAACATGCGCATCGACGAGACCCCTAAGCGGTTCTCGCGGTGCAGTCAGTAGTGAGTGTTACAAACTATTTTTACATCATAACCTTTTTTATATGATCTAAAATATGAAATGTCACACTTGACGGACTGCTATGTGTTTTAAAATTGTAATAGTGTTTTTGTATGATCGATCATAAGACTTAATAAATTCGTAAAACATAATACAAAATACAAATCTCAGATGGCGGCTGCAATAGATTATTATATTATTGTGAACTATATCGTACTGGATGTATTTTTTATGATTTTCGAGGGCGTTGATGCCGATAGTGCTAACAAAACTGAAATCGAAGATGGCGGCTGGGCGAAATTATCAACTTTTTTTGGAGTCAATAATTTGTAATTTATGAAGAATAAAAGTATTTTTTATGTAATGTTTTTTTAATTACAATGTATCAAACGCATTTTTGAGGTTGAAACGCAGTTCAGTCCGAAAATGCGTGACAAACACCCGAAAACAGAGTTCATTAGCACTGCACCCGCGCCACCTGCAGCGCCTACCACGCGCCCAACCGAGGGTCACATACGCTCCCGCCAAAACTTGTAAAAGTTTATGCCATAATGATAAGTTAGTGTAGTAAACCTACAAAAAATCCTAAGATCTACAAGTAGTTGTGTGTCAATACTAAACAGTTTTCCGTATTTTAAACTATCAAGATTAACCGACGCCATGGTACACCTACATACATTTTATTAGTAAACTAGAATTAACTAGATTTAATGTCTACAGCAGAACGAATGTTTTATTTAAAAAAAAAACACTCCTTGTAAACATTAAAAGTGAGAACCCTATGGCTTCAATGGGGCATAGATAATTATTTGATCAACTAGGCTTAGTTTCCATACTGTTGCATCTTTATACTGTGACACCGTAGACCCTGATTCTCCCTTGGGCTAAATGAGACCCCTGACCCCGGCTTGCTTTAATTGGCCATCTGGGGGTGGAGACGCAAGAGCAAGTAACAAAAAGTTCCAAGGGTGGAAATGTTACAGGGCATAACTCTGGTAGTAGCGTTCTAGTGAAACCGCAGCAAACCTCTGGACACCCTTTTGCCATCCACGCCAACGTTGCCCCTTTTGTTACCATTGATGGCTCTTATGGGGGGCCCATTTATTGGGTGGCAAGCCACCTAAACATTTTAAGATGAGACTGAAATTGACAGGTGCTGTAGTCTCGTCTATAGCCCATTATCTCCTTTATCACTAATCATTAGATTTCATATCAATAGCCATACCATTTAACTATTTTCTACAGACTTCCAAAAAAAGGAGGAGGTAGTCAGTGAGACTGTATTATTATTTTTATGTTTGTTACCTCGTAACTTTAGACTGGGTTAACCAATTCTCAATTTTTTTGTTTGAAAGCTGGTCCTTTCCGTGTGGTCCCATTTAAATTTCTACGCATTTGGTCTAGTAGTTTTAGAGAGATATACTTACTCCAATAACTGAATAGAATGGAAGTCGATATAAAATTTTTCAAATTTTACTTGTAATATACTCGTAGGTTACCATGTAACTATCCATTCAAAATGTTTCTGTTTTTAAACTACTTTGTTTTTTTAATACGAAACAGGCCTCTAAGTGTTGGCTACAGCCCCACTTATGCCTTTGTAAAGGACCGGATGAAATCCTATTTTTGCACGTGGTCGTTTTAAACATTAAGATTGCAATACAAAGTGATGGCATGTATAAATCAATTTAACAGATCCAATTGTTATAGATTAATTATTATTGGCAAATTATTGTATCCGCGCCGATATATATATATATATATATAACTCTAACAATATATATATATAGTAAAAGACGAAAATAGCCTATTAGACCGAAAAGTATAAAAGGCGGCGCACAGAGCAGTCGTGGCTCACTCTGCCTTCAACCGTCGACGAGTCAACATCTCTGAGTTCGTTATTGTGGTAACGTCAATCCTTGTCATGATTTTGTATATGCGCTGAGCGGCTGCCAAAGCCGCTGTCCCGAGCAGTTGTCTGCTGGAAGTCAAGTCCGGAGTAATCGACACCAAAGATTACCTTGTGTGGTGTATGCAAAGGTGGTATCGTAAGTTTGTTGAGACATTCGACAGTAAATCTTCACAAATTGATATCACGCGCTAGTTGTCTTTGGTATTTATTAATAAAGAAAAATATCACTAAACTGTGCGAGTGAGATCTTGGTAAAGTATGTAAGGCATGGAATATTTTTCTTTGTTTCATTGCATTGTGTGGTGCGGGTGATGGAAGTCCAGAATTTTATCGTAATACGTCGACAGATATTAACACATTCATTTGTTTTTCAGCTGTCCCGAGCAGGAATCCTGAGCGGCTGCCCAAACTGCTGCGCTGGGCTGCTGCGCTGAGCAACTGCCCGTGCTTCTGCGCTGAGCGGCCGTCCAAGCCTCTGTCCCGAGCAGTTGTCTGCTGGAAGTCAAGTCCGGAGTAATCGACACCAAAGAAAACCTTGTGTGCTGTCATGCAAAGGTGGTATCCGTGAGTTTTTGAGATATTCGACAGTTAATCTTCACAAATTGATATCACGCGCTAGTTGTCTTTGGTATGCATTTATAAATAAAAGTATCACTAAACTGTGCGAGTGAGATCTTGGTTAAGTATGTAAGGCATGGAATGTTTTTCTTTGTTTTCATTGCATAGTGTGGTGCGGGTGATGGAAGTCCAGAATTTTATCGTAGTACGTCGACAGATATTAACACATTCATTTGTTTTTCAGCTGTCCCGAGCAGGTATCCTGAGCGGCTGCCCAAACTGCTGCTGCGCTGAGCAACTGCCCGTGCTTCTGCGCTGAGCGGCCGCCCAAGCCGCTGTCCCGAGCAGTTGTCTGCTGGAAGTCAAGTCCGGAGTAATCGACACCAAAGAAAACCTTGTGTGCTGTCATGCAAAGGTGGTATCCGTGAGTTTTTTGAGATATTCGACAGTTAAACTTCACAAATTTATATCACGCGCTAGTTGTCTTTGGTATGCATTTATAAATAAAAGTATCACTAAACTGTGCGAGTGAGATCTTGGTAAAGTTTGTAAGGCATGGAATGTTTTTCTTTGTTTTCATTGCATAGTGTGGTGCGGGTGATGCAAGTCCAGAATTTTATCGTAGTACGTCGACAGATATTAACACATTCATTTGTTTTTCAGCTGTCTCGAGCAGGTATCCTGAGCGGCTGCCCAAACTGCTGCTGCGCTGAGCAACTGCCCGTGCTTCTGCGCTGAGCGGCCGCCCAAGCCGCTGTCCCGAGCAGTTGTCTGCTGGAAGTCAAGTCCGGAGTAATCGACACCAAAGAAAACCTTGTGTGCTGTCATGCAAAGGTGGTATCCGTGAGTTTTTTGAGATATTCGACAGTTAAACTTCACAAATTTATATCACGCGCTAGTTGTCTATGGTATGCATTTATAAATAAAAGTATCACTAAACTGTGCGAGTGAGATCTTGGTAAAGTTTGTAAGGCATGGAATGTTTTTCTTTGTTTTCATTGCATAGTGTGGTGCGGGTGATGCAAGTCCAGAATTTTATCGTAGTACGTCGACAGATATTAACACATTCATTTGTTTTTCAGCTGTCCCGAGCAGGTATCCTGAGCGGCTGCCCAAACTGCTGCTGCGCTGAGCAACTGCCCGTGCTTCTGCGCTGAGCGGCCGCCCAAGCCGCTGTCCCGAGCAGTTGTCTGCTGGAAGTCAAGTCCGGAGTAATCGACACCAAAGAAAACCTTGTGTGCTGTCATGCAAAGGTGGTATCCGTGAGTTTTTTGAGATATTCGACAGTTACTCTTCACAAATTTATATCACGCGCTAGTTGTCTTTGGTATGCTTTTATAAATAAAAATATCACTAAACTGTGCGAGTGAGATCTTGGTAAAGTATGTAAAGCATGGAATGTTTTTCTTTGTTTTCATTGCATAGTGTGGTGCGGGTGATGGAAGTCCAGAAATTTATCGTAGTACGTCGACAGATATTAACACATTCTTTTGTTTTTCAGCTGTCCCGAGCAGGTATCCTGAGCGGCTGCCCAAACTGCTGCGCTGGGCTGCTGCGCTGAGCAACTGCCCGTGCTTCTGCGCTGAGCGGCCGCCCAAGCCGCTGTCCCGAGCAGTTGTCTGCTGGAAGTCAAGTCCGGAGTAATCAACACCAAAGAAAACCTTGTGTGCTGTCATGCAAAGGTGGTATCCGTGAGTTTTTTGAGATATTCGACAGTTAATCTTCACAAATTGATATCACGCGCTAGTTGTCTTTGGTATGCATTAATAAATAAAAATATCACTAAACTGTGCGAGTGAGATCTTGGTCAAGTATGTAAGGCATGGAATGTTTTTCTTTGTTTTCATTGCATTGTGTGGTGCGGGTGATGGAAGTCCAGAATTTTATCGTAGTACGTAGACAGATATTAACACATTCATTTGTTTTTCAGCTGTCTCGAGCAGGTATCCTGAGCGGCTGCCCAAACTGCTGCTGCGCTGAGCAACTGCCCGTGCTTCTGCGCTGAGCGGCCGCCCAAGCCGCTGTCCCGAGCAGTTGTCTGCTGGAAGTCAAGTCCGGAGTAATCGACACCAAAGAAAACCTTGTGTGCTGTCATGCAAAGGTGGTATCGTGAGTTTTTTGAGATATTTTACAGTTAATCTTCACAAATTTATATCACGCGCTAGTTGTCTTTGGTATGCATTAATAAAGAAAAATATCACTAAACTGTGCGAGTGAGATCTTGGTAAAGTATGTAAGGCATGGAATGTTTTTCTTTGTTTTCATTGCATTGTGTGGTGCGGGTGATGGAAGTCCAGAATTTTATCGTAGTACGTCGACAGATATTAACACATACATTTGTTTTTCAGCTGTCCCGAGCAGGTATCCTGAGCGGCTGCCCAAACTGCTGCGCTGGGCTGCTGTGCTGAGCAACTGCCCGTGCTTCTGCGCTGAGCGGCCGCCCAAGCCGCTGTCCCGAGCAGTTGTCTGCTGGAAGTCAAGTCCGGAGTAATCGACACCAAAGAAAACCTTGTGTGCTGTCATGCCAAGGTGGTATCGTGAGTTTTTTGAGATATTCGACAGTTAATCTTCACAAATTTATATCACGCGCTAGTTGTCTTTGGTATGCATTAATAAATAAAAATATCACTAAACTGTGCGAGCGAGATCTTGGTAAAGTATGTAAGGCATGGAATGTTTTTCTTTGTTTTCATTGCATTGTGTGGTGCGGGTGATGGAAGTCCAGAATTTTATCGTAGTACGTCGACAGATATTAACACATACATTTGTTTTTCAGCTGTCCCGAGCAGGTATCCTGAGCGGCTGCCCAAACTGCTGCGCTGGGCTGCTGTGCTGAGCAACTGCCCGTGCTTCTGCGCTGAGCGGCCGCCCAAGCCGCTGTCCCGAGCAGTTGTCTGCTGGAAGTCAAGTCCGGAGTAATCGACACCAAAGATTACCTTGTGTGGTGTCATGCAAAGGTGGTATCGTAAGTTTGTTGAGACATTCGACAGTTAATCTTCACAAATTGATATCACGCGCTAGTTGTCTTTGGTATGCATTAATAAAGAAAAATATCACTAAACTGTGCGAGTGAGATCTTGGTAAAGTATGTAAGGCATGGAATGTTTTTCTTTGTTTTCATTGCATTGTGTGGTGCGGGTGATGGAAGTCCAGAATTTTATCGTAGTACGTCGACAGATATTAACACATACATTTGTTTTTCAGCTGTCCCGAGCAGGTATCCTGAGCGGCTGCCCAAACTGCTGCGCTGGGCTGCTGTGCTGAGCAACTGCCCGTGCTTCTGCGCTGAGCGGCCGCCCAAGCCGCTGTCCCGAGCAGTTGTCTGCTGGAAGTCAAGTCCGGAGTAATCGACACCAAAGAAAACCTTGTGTGCTGTCATGCCAAGGTGGTATCGTGAGTTTTTTGAGATATTCGACAGTTAATCTTCACAAATTTATATCACGCGCTAGTTGTCTTTGGTATGCATTAATAAATAAAAATATCACTAAACTGTGCGAGCGAGATCTTGGTAAAGTATGTAAGGCATGGAATGTTTTTCTTTGTTTTCATTGCATTGTGTGGTGCGGGTGATGGAAGTCCAGAATTTTATCGTAGTACGTAGACAGATATTAACACATTCATTTGTTTTTCAGCTGTCTCGAGCAGGTATCCTGAGCGGCTGCCCAAACTGCTGCTGCGCTGAGCAACTGCCCGTGCTTCTGCGCTGAGCGGCCGCCCAAGCCGCTGTCCCGAGCAGTTGTCTGCTGGAAGTCAAGTCCGGAGTAATCGACACCAAAGAAAACCTTGTGTGCTGTCATGCAAAGGTGGTATCGTGAGTTTTTTGAGATATTTTACAGTTAATCTTCACAAATTTATATCACGCGCTAGTTGTCTTTGGTATGCATTAATAAAGAAAAATATCACTAAACTGTGCGAGTGAGATCTTGGTAAAGTATGTAAGGCATGGAATGTTTTTCTTTGTTTTCATTGCATTGTGTGGTGCGGGTGATGGAAGTCCAGAATTTTATCGTAGTACGTCGACAGATATTAACACATACATTTGTTTTTCAGCTGTCCCGAGCAGGTATCCTGAGCGGCTGCCCAAACTGCTGCGCTGGGCTGCTGTGCTGAGCAACTGCCCGTGCTTCTGCGCTGAGCGGCCGCCCAAGCCGCTGTCCCGAGCAGTTGTCTGCTGGAAGTCAAGTCCGGAGTAATCAACACCAAAGAAAACCTTGTGTGCTGTCATGCAAAGGTGGTATCCGTGAGTTTTTTGAGATATTCGACAGTTAATCTTCACAAATTGATATCACGCGCTAGTTGTCTTTGGTATGCATTAATAAATAAAAATATCACTACACTGTGCGAGTGAGATCTTGGTCCAGTATGTAAGGCATGGAATGTTTTTCTTTGTTTTCATTGCATTGTGTGGTGCGGGTGATGGAAGTCCAGAATTTTATCGTAGTACGTAGACAGATATTAACACATTCATTTGTTTTTCAGCTGTCTCGAGCAGGTATCATGAGCGGCTGCCCAAACTGCTGCTGCGCTGAGCAACTGCCCGTGCTTCTGCGCTGAGCGGCCGCCCAAGCCGCTGTCCCGAGCAGTTGTCTGCTGGAAGTCAAGTCCGGAGTAATCGACACCAAAGAAAACCTTGTGTGCTGTCATGCAAAGGTGGTATCCGTGAGTTTTTTGAGATATTCGACAGTTTATCTTCACAAATTTATATCACGCGCTAGTTGTCTTTGGTATGCATTAATAAAGAAAAATATCACTAAACTGTGCGAGTGAGATCTTGGTAAAGTATGTAAGGCATGGAATGTTTTTCTTTGTTTTCATTGCATTGTGTGGTGCGGGTGATGGAAGTCCAGAATTTTATCGTAGTACGTCGACAGATATTAACACATACATTTGTTTTTCAGCTGTCCCGAGCAGGTATCCTGAGCGGCTGCCCAAACTGCTGCGCTGGGCTGCTGTGCTGAGCAACTGCCCGTGCTTCTGCGCTGAGCGGCCGCCCAAGCCGCTGTCCCGAGCAGTTGTCTGCTGGAAGTCAAGTCCGGAGTAATCGACACCAAAGAAAACCTTGTGTGCTGTCATGCCAAGGTGGTATCGTGAGTTTTTTGAGATATTCGACAGTTAATCTTCACAAATTTATATCACGCGCTAGTTGTCTTTGGTATGCATTAATAAATAAAAATATCACTAAACTGTGCGAGCGAGATCTTGGTAAAGTATGTAAGGCATGGAATGTTTTTCTTTGTTTTCATTGCATTGTGTGGTGCGGGTGATGGAAGTCCAGAATTTTATCGTAGTACGTAGACAGATATTAACACATTCATTTGTTTTTCAGCTGTCTCGAGCAGGTATCCTGAGCGGCTGCCCAAACTGCTGCTGCGCTGAGCAACTGGCCGTGCTTCTGCGCTGAGCGGCCGCCCAAGCCGCTGTCCCGAGCAGTTGTCTGCTGGAAGTCAAGTCCGGAGTAATCGACACCAAAGATTACCTTGTGTGCTGTCATGCAAAGGTGGTATCCGTGAGTTTTTTGAGATATTCGACAGTTAAACTTCACAAATTTATATCACGCGCTAGTTGTCTTTGGTATGCATTTATAAATAAAAGTATCACTAAACTGTGCGAGTGAGATCTTGGTAAAGTTTGTAAGGCATGGAATGTTTTTCTTTGTTTTCATTGCATAGTGTGGTGCGGGTGATGCAAGTCCAGAATTTTATCGTAGTACGTCGACAGATATTAACACATTCATTTGTTTTTCAGCTGTCCCGAGCAGGTATCCTGAGCGGCTGCCCAAACTGCTGCTGCGCTGAGCAACTGCCCGTGCTTCTGCGCTGAGCGGCCGCCCAAGCCGCTGTCCCGAGCAGTTGTCTGCTGGAAGTCAAGTCCGGAGTAATCGACACCAAAGAAAACCTTGTGTGCTGTCATGCAAAGGTGGTATCGTGAGTTTTTTGAGATATTTTACGGTTAATCTTCACAAATTTATATCACGCGCTAGTTGTCTTTGGTATGCATTAATAAAGAAAAATATCACTAAACTGTGCGAGTGAGATCTTGGTAAAGTATGTAAGGCATGGAATGTTTTTTTTGTTTTCATTGCATTGTGTGGTGCGGGTGATGCAAGTCCAGAATTTTATCGTAGTACGTCGACAGATATTAACACATTCATTTGTTTTTCAGCTGTCCCGAGCAGGTATCCTGAGCGGCTGCCCAAACTGCTGCGCTGGGCTGCTGCGCTGAGCAACTGCCCGTGCTTCTGCGCTGAGCGGCCGCCCAAGCCGCTGTCCCGAGCAGTTGTCTGCTGGAAGTCAAGTCCGGAGTAATCAACACCAAAGAAAACCTTGTGTGCTGTCATGCAAAGGTGGTATCCGTGAGTATTTTTAGATATTCGACAGTTAATCTTCACAAATTGATATCACGCGCTAGTTGTCTTTGGTATGCATTAATAAATAAAAATATCACTAAACTGTGCGAGTGAGATCTTGGTCAAGTATGTAAGGCATGGAATGTTTTTCTTTGTTTTCATTGCATTGTGTGGTGCGGGTGATGGAAGTCCAGAATTTTATCGTAGTACGTAGACAGATATTAACACATTCATTTGTTTTTCAGCTGTCTCGAGCAGGTATCCTGAGCGGCTGCCCAAACTGCTGCTGCGCTGAGCAACTGCCCGTGCTTCTGCGCTGAGCGGCCGCCCAAGCCGCTGTCCCGAGCAGTTGTCTGCTGGAAGTCAAGTCCGGAGTAATCGACACCAAAGAAAACCTTGTGTGCTGTCATGCAAAGGTGGTATCGTGAGTTTTTTGAGATATTTTACAGTTAATCTTCACAAATTGATATCACGCGCTAGTTGTCTTTGGTATGCATTTATGAATAAAAGTATCACTAAACTGTGCGAGTGAGATCTTGGTTAAGTATGTAAGGCATGGAATGTTTTTCTTTGTTTTCATTGCATAGTGTGGTGCGGGTGATAGAAGTCCAGAATTTTATCGTAGTACGTCGACAGATATTAACACATTCATTTGTTTTTCAGCTGTCCCGAGCAGGTATCCTGAGCGGCTGCCCAAACTGCTGCTGCGCTGAGCAACTGCCCGTGCTTCTGCGCTGAGCGGCCGCCCAAGCCGCTGTCCCGAGCAGTTGTCTGCTGGAAGTCAAGTCCGGAGTAATCGACACCAAAGAAAACCTTGTGTGCTGTCATGCAAAGGTGGTATCCGTGAGTTTTTTGAGATATTCGACAGTTAAACTTCACAAATTTATATCACGCGCTAGTTGTCTTTGGTATGCATTTATAAATAAAAGTATCACTAAACTGTGCGAGTGAGATCTTGGTAAAGTTTGTAAGGCATGGAATGTTTTTCTTTGTTTTCATTGCATTGTGTGGTGCGGGTGATGCAAGTCCAGTATTTTATCGTAGTACGTCGACAGATATTAACACATTCATTTGTTTTTCAGCTGTCCCGAGCAGGTATCCTGAGCGGCTGCCCAAACTGCTGCTGCGCTGAGCAACTGCCCGTGCTTCGGCGCTGAGCGGCCGCCCAAGCCGCTGTCCCGAGCAGTTGTCTGCTGGAAGTCAAGTCCGGAGTAATCGACACCAAAGAAAACCTTGTTTGCTAACATGCAAAGGTGGTATCCGTGAGTTTTTTGAGATATTCGACAGTTAATCTTCACAAATTTATATCACGCGCTAGTTGTCTTTGGTATGCTTTTATAAATAAAAATATCACTAAACTGTGCGAGTGAGATCTTGGTAAAGTATGTAAAGCATGGAATGTTTTTCTTTGTTTTCATTGCATAGTGTGGTGCGGGTGATGGAAGTCCAGAATTTTATCGTAGTACGTCGACAGATATTAACACATTCTTTTGTTTTTCAGCTGTCCCGAGCAGGTATCCTGAGCGGCTGCCCAAACTGCTGCGCTGGGCTGCTGCGCTGAGCAACTGCCCGTGCTTCTGCGCTGAGCGGCCGCCCAAGCCGCTGTCCCGAGCAGTTGTCTGCTGGAAGTCAAGTCCGGAGTAATCGACACCAAAGAAAACCTTGTGTGCTGTCATGCAAAGGTGGTATCGTGAGTTTTTTGAGATATTTTACAGTTAATCTTCACAAATTTATATCACGCGCTAGTTGTCTTTGGTATGCATTAATAAAGAAAAATATCACTAAACTGTGCGAGTGAGATCTTGGTAAAGTATGTAAGGCATGGAATGTTTTTCTTTGTTTTCATTGCATTGTGTGGTGCGGGTGATGGAAGTCCAGAATTTTATCGTAGTACGTCGACAGATATTAACACATACATTTGTTTTTCAGCTGTCCCGAGCAGGTATCCTGAGCGGCTGCCCAAACTGCTGCGCTGGGCTGCTGTGCTGAGCAACTGCCCGTGCTTCTGCGCTGAGCGGCCGCCCAAGCCGCTGTCCCGAGCAGTTGTCTGCTGGAAGTCAAGTCCGGAGTAATCGACACCAAAGAAAACCTTGTGTGCTGTCATGCCAAGGTGGTATCGTGAGTTTTTTGAGATATTCGACAGTTAATCTTCACAAATTTATATCACGCGCTAGTTGTCTTTGGTATGCATTAATAAATAAAAATATCACTAAACTGTGCGAGCGAGATCTTGGTAAAGTATGTAAGGCATGAAATGTTTTTCTTTGTTTTCATTGCATTGTGTGGTGCGGGTGATGGAAGTCCAGAATTTTATCGTAGTACGTAGACAGATATTAACACATTCATTTGTTTTTCAGCTGTCTCGAGCAGGTATCCTGAGCGGCTGCCCAAACTGCTGCTGCGCTGAGCAACTGCCCGTGCTTCTGCGCTGAGCGGCCGCCCAAGCTGCTGTCCCGAGCAGTTGTCTGCTGGAAGTCAAGTCCGGAGTAATCGACACCAAAGATTACCTTGTGTGCTGTCATGCAAAGGTAGTATCCGTGAGTTTTTTGAGATATTCGACAGTTAAACTTCACAAATTTATATCACGCGCTAGTTGTCTTTGGTATGCATTTATAAATAAAAGTATCACTAAACTGTGCGAGTGAGATCTTGGTAAAGTTTGTAAGGCATGGAATGTTTTTCTTTGTTTTCATTGCATAGTGTGGTGCGGGTGATGCAAGTCCAGAATTTTATCGTAGTACGTCGACAGATATTAACACATTCATTTGTTTTTCAGCTGTCCCGAGCAGGTATCCTGAGCGGCTGCCCAAACTGCTGCGCTGGGCTGCTGTGCTGAGCAACTGCCCGTGCTTCTGCGCTGAGCGGCCGCCCAAGCCGCTGTCCCGAGCAGTTGTCTGCTGGAAGTCAAGTCCGGAGTAATCGACACCAAAGAAAACCTTGTGTGCTGTCATGCAAAGGTGGTATCCGTGAGTTTTTTGAGATATTCGACAGTTAATCTTCACAAATTTATATCACGCGCTAGTTGTCTTTGGTATGCTTTTATAAATAAAAATATCACTAAACTGTGCGAGTGAGATCTTGGTAAAGTATGTAAAGCATGGAATGTTTTTCTTTGTTTTCATTGCATAGTGTGGTGCGGGTGATGGAAGTCCAGAATTTTATCGTAGTACGTAGACAGATATTAACACATTCTTTTGTTTTTCAGCTGTCCCGAGCAGGTATCCTGAGCGGCTGCCCAAACTGCTGCGCTGGGTTGCTGTGCTGAGCAACTGCCCGTGCTTCTGCGCTGAGCGGCCGCCCAAGCCGCTGTCCCGAGCAGTTGTCTGCTGGAAGTCAAGTCCGGAGTAATCAACACCAAAGAAAACCTTGTGTGCTGTCATGCAAAGGTGGTATCCGTGAGTTTTTTGAGATATTCGACAGTTAATCTTCACAAATTTATATCACGCGCTAGTTGTCTTTGGTATGCATTAATAAAGAAAAATATCACTAAACTGTGCGAGTGAGATCTTGGTAAAGTATGTAAGGCATGGAATGTTTTTTTTTTCATTGCATTGTGTGGTGCGGGTGATGCAAGTCCAGAATTTTATCGTAGTACGTCGACAGATATTAACACATTCATTTGTTTTTCAGCTGTCCCGAGCAGGTATCCTGAGCGGCTGCCCAAACTGCTGCGCTGGGTTGCTGTGCTGAGCAACTGCCCGTGCTTCTGCGCTGAGCGGCCGCCCAAGCCGCTGTCCCAAGCAGTTGTCTGCTGGAAGTCAAGTCCGGAGTAATCGACACCAAAGAAAACCTTGTGTGCTGTCATGCAAAGGTGGTATCCGTGAGTTTTTTGAGATATTCGACAGTTAATCTTCACAAATTTATATCACGCGCTAGTTGTCTTTGGTATGCATTTATAAATAAAAGTATCACTAAACTGTGCGAGTGAGATCTTGGTAAAGTTTGCAAGGCATGGAATGTTTTTCTTTGTTTATATTGCATAGTGTGGTGCGGGTGATGGAAGTCCAGAATTGTATCGTAGTACGTCGACAGATATTAACACATACATTTGTTTTTCAGCTGTCCCGAGCAGGTATCCTGAGCGGCTGCCCAAACTGCTGCTGCGCTGAGCAACTGCCCGTGCTTCTGCGCTGAGCGGCCGCCCAAGCCGCTGTCCCGAGCAGTTGTCTGCTGGAAGTCAAGTCCGGAGTAATCGACACCAAAGAAAACCTTGTGTGCTGTCATGCAAAGGTGGTATCCGTGAGTTTTTTGAGATATTCGACAGTTAATCTTCACAAATTTATATCACGCGCTAGTTGTCTTTGGTATGCATTAATAAAGAAAAATATCACTAAACTGTGCGAGTGAGATCTTGGTAAAGTATGTAAGGCATGGAATGTTTTTTTGTTTTCATTGCATTGTGTGGTGCGGGTGATGGAAGTCCAGAATTTTATCGTAGTACGTCGACAGATATTAACACATTCATTTGTTTTTCAGCTGTCCCGAGCAGGTATCCTGAGCGGCTGCCCAAACTGCTGCTGCGCTGAGCAACTGCCCGTGCTTCTGCGCTGAGCGGCCGCCCAAGCCGCTGTCCCGAGCAGTTGTCTGCTGGAAGTCAAGTCCGGAGTAATCGACACCAAAGAAAACCTTGTGTGCTGTCATGCAAATGTGGTATCGTGAGTTTTTTGAGATATTTTACAGTTAATCTTCACAAATTTATATCACGCGCTAGTTGTCTTTGGTATGCATTAATAAAGAAAAATATCACTAAACTGTGCGAGTGAGATCTTGGTAAAGTATGTAAGGCATGGAATGTTTTTTTTGTTTTCATTGCATTGTGTGGTGCGGGTGATGGAAGTCCAGAATTTTATCGTAGTACGTCGACAGATATTAACACATTCATTTGTTTTTCAGCTGTCCCGAGCAGGCATCCTGAGCGGCTGCCCAAACTGCTGCGCTGGGCTGCTGCGCTGAGCAACTGCCCGTGCTTCTGCGCTGAGCGGCCGCCCAAGCCGCTGTCCCGAGCAGTTGTCTGCTGGAAGTCAAGTCCGGAGTAATCGACACCAATGAAAACCTTGTGTGCTGTCATGCAAAGGTGGTATCCGTGAGTTTTTTGAGATATTCGACAGTTAAACTTCACAAATTTATATCACGCGCTAGTTGTCTTTGGTATGCATTTATAAATAAAAGTATCACTAAACTGTGCGAGTGAGATCTTGGTAAAGTTTGTAAGGCATGGAATGTTTTTCTTTGTTTATATTGCATAGTGTGGTGCGGGTGATGGAAGTCCAGAATTTTATCGTGGTACGTCGACAGATATTAACACATTCATTTGTTTTTCAGCTGTCCCGAGCAGGTATCCTGAGCGGCTGCCCAAACTGCTGCTGCGCTGAGCAACTGCCCGTGCTTCTGCGCTGAGCGGCCGCCCAAGCCGCTGTCCCGAGCAGTTGTCTGCTGGAAGTCAAGTCCGGAGTAATCGACACCAAAGAAAACCTTGTGTGCTGTCATGCAAAGGTGGTATCCGTGAGTTTTTTGAGATATTCGACAGTTAAACTTCACAAATTTATATCACGCGCTAGTTGTCTTTGGTATGCATTTATAAATAAAAGTATCACTAAACTGTGCGAGTGAGATCTTGGTAAAGTTTGTAAGGCATGGAATGTTTTTCTTTGTTTTCATTGCATTGTGTGGTGCGGGTGATGCAAGTCCAGATTTTTATCGTAGTACGTCGACAGATATTAACACATTCATTTGTTTTTCAGCTGTCTCGAGCAGGTATCCTGAGCGGCTGCCCAAACTGCTGCTGCGCTGAGCAACTGCCCGTGCTTCTGCGCTGAGCGGCCGCCCAAGCCGCTGTCCCGAGCAGTTGTCTGCTGGAAGTCAAGTCCGGAGTAATCGACACCAAAGAAAACCTTGTGTGCTGTCATGCAAAGGTGGTATCCGTGAGTTTTTTGAGATATTTGACAGTTAAACTTCACAAATTTATATCACGCGCTAGTTGTCTATGGTATGCATTTATAAATAAAAGTATCACTAAACTGTGCGAGTGAGATCTTGGTAAAGTTTGTAAGGCATGGAATGTTTTTTTTTTCATTGCATTGTGTGGTGCGGGTGATGCAAGTCCAGAATTTTATCGTAGTACGTCGACAGATATTAACACATTCATTTGTTTTTCAGCTGTCCCGAGCAGGTATCCTGAGCGGCTGCCCAAACTGCTGCGCTGGGTTGCTGTGCTGAGCAACTGCCCGTGCTTCTGCGCTGAGCGGCCGCCCAAGCCGCTGTCCCAAGCAGTTGTCTGCTGGAAGTCAAGTCCGGAGTAATCGACACCAAAGAAAACCTTGTGTGCTGTCATGCAAAGGTGGTATCCGTGAGTATTTTTAGATATTCGACAGTTAATCTTCACAAATTGATATCACGCGCTAGTTGTCTTTGGTATGCATTAATAAATAAAAATATCACTAAACTGTGCGAGTGAGATCTTGGTAAAGTATGTAAGGCATGGAATGTTTTTCTTTGATTTCATTGCATTGTGTGGTGCGGGTGATGGAAGTCCAGAATTTTATCGTAGTACGTCGACAAATATTAACACATTCATTTGTTTTTCAGCTGTCTCGAGCAGGTATCTTGAGCGGCTGCCCAAACTGCTGCGCAGGGCTGCTGCGCTGAGCAATTGTCCGTGCTTCTGCGCTGAGCGGCCGCCCAAGCCGCTGTCCCGAGCAGTTGTCTGCTGGAAGTCAAGTCCGGAGTAATCGACACCAAAGATTACCTTGTGTGGTGTATGCAAAGGTGGTATCCGTGAGTTTTTGAGATATTCGACAGTTAAACTTCACAAATTTATATCACGCGCTAGTTGTCTTTGGTATGCATTTATAAATAAAAGTATCACTAAACTGTGCGAGTGAGATCTTGGTTAAGTATGTAAGGCATGGAATGTTTTTCTTTGTTTTCATTGCATAGTGTGGTGCGGGTGATGGAAGTCCAGAATTTTATCGTAGTACGTCGACAGATATTAACACATTCATTTGTTTTTCAGCTGTCCCGAGCAGGTATCCTGAGCGGCTGCCCAAACTGCTGCTGCGCTGAGCAACTGCCCGTGCTTCTGCGCTGAGCGGCCGCCCAAGCCGCTGTCCCGAGCAGTTGTCTGCTGGAAGTCAAGTCCGGAGTAATCGACACCAAAGAAAACCTTGTGTGCTGTCATGCAAAGGTGGTATCCGTGAGTTTTTTGAGATATTCGACAGTTAAACTTCACAAATTTATATCACGCGCTAGTTGTCTTTGGTATGCATTTATAAATAAAAGTATCACTAAACTGTGCGAGTGAGATCTTGGTAAAGTTTGTAAGGCATGGAATGTTTTTCTTTGTTTTCATTGCATAGTGTGGTGCGGGTGATGCAAGTCCAGAATTTTATCGTAGTACGTCGACAGATATTAACACATTCATTTGTTTTTCAGCTGTCTCGAGCAGGTATCCTGAGCGGCTGCCCAAACTGCTGCTGCGCTGAGCAACTGCCCGTGCTTCTGCGCTGAGCGGCCGCCCAAGCCGCTGTCCCGAGCAGTTGTCTGCTGGAAGTCAAGTCCGGAGTAATCGACACCAAAGAAAACCTTGTGTGCTGTCATGCAAAGGTGGTATCCGTGAGTTTTTTGAGATATTCGACAGTTAAACTTCACAAATTTATATCACGCGCTAGTTGTCTATGGTATGCATTTATAAATAAAAGTATCACTAAACTGTGCGAGTGAGATCTTGGTAAAGTTTGTAAGGCATGGAATGTTTTTCTTTGTTTTCATTGCATAGTGTGGTGCGGGTGATGCAAGTCCAGAATTTTATCGTAGTACGTCGACAGATATTAACACATTCATTTGTTTTTCAGCTGTCCCGAGCAGGTATCCTGAGCGGCTGCCCAAACTGCTGCGCTGGGCTGCTGTGCTGAGCAACTGCCCGTGCTTCTGCGCTGAGCGGCCGCCCAAGCCGCTGTCCCGAGCAGTTGTCTGCTGGAAGTCAAGTCCGGAGTAATCGACACCAAAGAAAACCTTGTGTGCTGTCATGCCAAGGTGGTATCGTGAGTTTTTTGAGATATTCGACAGTTAATCTTCACAAATTTATATCACGCGCTAGTTGTCTTTGGTATGCATTAATAAATAAAAATATCACTAAACTGTGCGAGTGAGATCTTGGTAAAGTATGTAAGGCATGGAATGTTTTTCTTTGTTTTCATTGCATTGTGTGGTGCGGGTGATGGAAGTCCAGAATTTTATCGTAGTACGTAGACAGATATTAACACATTCATTTGTTTTTCAGCTGTCTCGAGCAGGTATCCTGAGCGGCTGCCCAAACTGCTGCTGCGCTGAGCAACTGCCCGTGCTTCTGCGCTGAGCGGCCGCCCAAGCCGCTGTCCCGAGCAGTTGTCTGCTGGAAGTCAAGTCCGGAGTAATCGACACCAAAGAAAACCTTGTGTGCTGTCATGCAAAGGTGGTATCGTGAGTTTTTTGAGATATTTTACAGTTAATCTTCAAAAATTTATATCACGCGCTAGTTGTCTTTGGTATGCATTAATAAAGAAAAATATCACTAAACTGTGCGAGTGAGATCTTGGTAAAGTATGTAAGGCATGGAATGTTTTTCTTTGTTTTCATTGCATAGTGTGGTGCGGGTGATGGAAGTCCAGAATTTTATCGTAGTACGTCGACAGATATTAACACATTCATTTGTTTTTCAGCTGTCCCGAGCAGGTATCCTGAGCGGCTGCCCAAACTGCTGCTGCGCTGAGCAACTGCCCGTGCTTCTGCGCTGAGCGGCCGCCCAAGCCGCTGTCCCGAGCAGTTGTCTGCTGGAAGTCAAGTCCGGAGTAATCGACACCAAAGAAAACCTTGTGTGCTGTCATGCAAAGGTGGTATCCGTGAGTTTTTTGAGATATTTGACAGTTAAACTTCACAAATTTATATCACGCGCTAGTTGTCTATGGTATGCATTTATAAATAAAAGTATCACTAAACTGTGCGAGTGAGATCTTGGTAAAGTTTGTAAGGCATGGAATGTTTTTCTTTGTTTTCATTGCATAGTGTGGTGCGGGTGATGCAAGTCCAGAATTTTATCGTAGTACGTCGACAGATATTAACACATTCATTTGTTTTTCAGTTGTCCCGAGCAGGTATCCTGAGCGGCTGCCCAAACTGCTGCTGCGCTGAGCAACTGCCCGTGCTTCTGCGCTGAGCGGCCGCCCAAGCCGCTGTCCCGAGCAGTTGTCTGCTGGAAGTCAAGTCCGGAGTAATCGACACCAAAGAAAACCTTGTGTGCTGTCATGCAAAGGTGGTATCCGTGAGTTTTTTGAGATATTCGACAGTTAATCTTCACAAATTTATATCACGCGCTAGTTGTCTTTGGTATGCTTTTATAAATAAAAATATCACTAAACTGTGCGAGTGAGATCTTGGTAAAGTATGTAAAGCATAGAATGTTTTTCTTTGTTTTCATTGCATAGTGTGGTGCGGGTGATGGAAGTCCAGAATTTTATCGTAGTACGTCGACAGATATTAACACATTCTTTTGTTTTTCAGCTGTCCCGAGCAGGTATCCTGAGCGGCTGCCCAAACTGCTGCGCTGGGCTGCTGCGCTGAGCAACTGCCCGTGCTTCTGCGCTGAGCGGCCGCCCAAGCCGCTGTCCCGAGCAGTTGTCTGCTGGAAGTCAAGTCCGGAGTAATCGACACCAAAGAAAACCTTGTGTGCTGTCATGCAAAGGTGGTATCGTGAGTTTTTTGAGATATTTTACAGTTAATCTTCACAAATTTATATCACGCGCTAGTTGTCTTTGGTATGCATTAATAAAGAAAAATATCACTAAACTGTGCGAGTGAGATCTTGGTAAAGTATGTAAGGCATGGAATGTTTTTCTTTGTTTTCATTGCATTGTGTGGTGCGGGTGATGGAAGTCCAGAATTTTATCGTAGTACGTCGACAGATATTAACACATACATTTGTTTTTCCGCTGTCCCGAGCAGGTATCCTGAGCGGCTGCCCAAACTGCTGCGCTGGGCTGCTGTGCTGAGCAACTGCCCGTGCTTCTGCGCTGAGCGGCCGCCCAAGCCGCTGTCCCGAGCAGTTGTCTGCTGGAAGTCAAGTCCGGAGTAATCGACACCAAAGAAAACCTTGTGTGCTGTCATGTCAAGGTGGTATCGTGAGTTTTTTGAGATATTCGACAGTTAATCTTCACAAATTTATATCACGCGCTAGTTGTCTTTGGTATGCATTAATAAATAAAAATATCACTAAACTGTGCGAGTGAGATCTTGGTAAAGTATGTAAGGCATGGAATGTTTTTCTTTGTTTTCATTGCATTGTGTGGTGCGGGTGATGGAAGTCCAGAATTTTATCGTAGTACGTAGACAGATATTAACACATTCATTTGTTTTTCAGCTGTCTCGAGCAGGTATCCTGAGCAGCTGCCCAAACTGCTGCTGCGCTGAGCAACTGCCCGTGCTTCTGCGCTGAGCGGCCGCCCAAGCCGCTGTCCCGAGCAGTTGTCTGCTGGAAGTCAAGTCCGGAGTAATCGACACCAAAGATTACCTTGTGTGCTGTCATGCAAAGGTGGTATCCGTGAGTTTTTTGAGATATTCGACAGTTAAACTTCACAAATTTATATCACGCGCTAGTTGTCTTTGGTATGCATTTATAAATAAAAGTATCACTAAACTGTGCGAGTGAGATCTTGGTAAAGTTTGAAAGGCATGGAATGTTTTTCTTTGTTTTCATTGCATAGTGTGGTGCGGGTGATGCAAGTCCAGAATTTTATCGTAGTACGTCGACAGATATTAACACATTCATTTGTTTTTCAGCTGTCCCGAGCAGGTATCCTGAGCGGCTGCCCAAACTGCTGCTGCGCTGAGCAACTGCCCGTGCTTCTGCGCTGAGCGGCCGCCCAAGCCGCTGTCCCGAGCAGTTGTCTGCTGGAAGTCAAGTCCGGAGTAATCGACACCAAAGAAAACCTTGTGTGCTGTCATGCAAAGGTGGTATCCGTGAGTTTTTTGAGATATTCGACAGTTAATCTTCACAAATTTATATCACGCGCTAGTTGTCTTTGGTATGCTTTTATAAATAAAAATATCACAAAACTGTGCGAGTGAGATCTTGGTAAAGTATGTAAAGCATGGAATGTTTTTCTTTGTTTTCATTGCATAGTGTGGTGCGGGTGATGGAAGTCCAGAATTTTATCGTAGTACGTAGACAGATATTAACACATTCTTTTGTTTTTCAGCTGTCCCGAGCAGGTATCCTGAGCGGCTGCCCAAACTGCTGCGCTGGGCTGCTGCGCTGAGCAACTGCCCGTGCTTCTGCGCTGAGCGGCCGCCCAAGCCGCTGTCCCGAGCAGTTGTCTGCTGGAAGTCAAGTCCGGAGTAATCAACACCAAAGAAAACCTTGTGTGCTGTCATGCAAAGGTGGTATCCGTGAGTTTTTTGAGATATTCGACAGTTTATCTTCACAAATTTATATCACGCGCTAGTTGTCTTTGGTATGCATTAATAAAGAAAAATATCACTAAACTGTGCGAGTGAGATCTTGGTAAAGTATGTAAGGCATGGAATGTTTTTTTTTTCATTGCATTGTGTGGTGCGGGTGATGCAAGTCCAGAATTTTATCGTAGTACGTCGACAGATATTAACACATTCATTTGTTTTTCAGCTGTCCCGAGCAGGTATCCTGAGCGGCTGCCCAAACTGCTGCGCTGGGTTGCTGTGGTGAGCAACTGCCCGTGCTTCTGCGCTGAGCGGCCGCCCAAGCCGCTGTCCCAAGCAGTTGTCTGCTGGAAGTCAAGTCCGGAGTAATCGACACCAAAGAAAACCTTGTGTGCTGTCATGCAAAGGTGGTATCCGTGAGTTTTTTGAGATATTCGACAGTTAAACTTCACAAATTTATATCACGCGCTAGTTGTCTTTGGTATGCATTTATACATAAAAGTATCACTAAACTGTGCGAGTGAGATCTTGGTAAAGTTTGTAAGGCATGGAATGTTTTTCTTTGTTTATATTGCATAGTGTGGTGCGGGTGATGGAAGTCCAGAATTGTATCGTAGTACGTCGACAGATATTAACACATACATTTGTTTTTCAGCTGTCCCGAGCAGGTATCCTGAGCGGCTGCCCAAACTGCTGCGCTGGGCTGCTGTGCTGAGCAACTGCCCGTGCTTCTGCGCTGAGCGGCCGCCCAAGCCGCTGTCCCGAGCAGTTGTCTGCTGGAAGTCAAGTCCGGAGTAATCGACACCAAAGAAAACCTTGTGTGCTGTCATGCAAAGGTGGTATCCGTGAGTTTTTTGAGATATTCGACAGTTAATCTTCACAAATTTATATCACGCGCTAGTTGTCTTTGGTATGCATTAATAAAGAAAAATATCACTAAACTGTGCGAGTGAGATCTTGGTAAAGTATGTAAGGCATGGAATGTTTTTTTTGTTTTCATTGCATTGTGTGGTGCGGGTGATGCAAGTCCAGAATTTTATCGTAGTACGTCGACAGATATTAACACATTCATTTGTTTTTCAGCTGTCCCGAGCAGGTATCCTGAGCGGCTGCCCAAACTGCTGCTGCGCTGAGCAACTGCCCGTGCTTCTGCGCTGAGCGGCCGCCCAAGCCGCTATCCCGAGCAGTTGTCTGCTGGAAGTCAAGTCCGGAGTAATCGACACCAAAGAAAACCTTGTGTGCTGTCATGCAAATGTGGTATCGTGAGTTTTTTGAGGTATTTTACAGTTAATCTTCACAAATTTATATCACGCGCTAGTTGTCTTTGGTATGCATTAATAAAGAAAAATATCACTAAACTGTGCGAGTGAGATCTTGGTAAAGTATGTAAGGCATGGAATGTTTTTTTTGTTTTCATTGCATTGTGTGGTGCGGGTGATGCAAGTCCAGAATTTTATCGTAGTACGTCGACAGATATTAACACATTCATTTGTTTTTCAGCTGTCCCGAGCAGGCATCCTGAGCGGCTGCCCAAACTGCTGCGCTGGGCTGCTGCGCTGAGCAACTGCCCGTGCTTCTGCGCTGAGCGGCCGCCCAAGCCGCTGTCCCGAGCAGTTGTCTGCTGGAAGTCAAGTCCGGAGTAATCGACACCAATGAAAACCTTGTGTGCTGTCATGCAAAGGTGGTATCCGTGAGTTTTTTGAGATATTCGACAGTTAAACTTCACAAATTTATATCACGCGCTAGTTGTCTTTGGTATGCATTTATAAATAAAAGTATCACTAAACTGTGCGAGTGAGATCTTGGTAAAGTTTGTAAGGCATGGAATGTTTTTCTTTGTTTATATTGCATAGTGTGGTGCGGGTGATGGAAGTCCAGAATTGTATCGTAGTACGTCGACAGATATTAACACATACATTTGTTTTTCAGCTGTCTCGAGCAGGTATCCTGAGCGGCTGCCCAAACTGCTGCTGCGCTGAGCAACTGCCCGTGCTTCTGCGCTGAGCGGCCGCCCAAGCCGCTGTCCCGAGCAGTTGTCTGCTGGAAGTCAAGTCCGGAGTAATCGACACCAAAGAAAACCTTGTGTGCTGTCATGCAAAGGTGGTATCGTGAGTTTTTTGAGATATTTTACAGTTAATCTTCACAAATTTATATCACGCGCTAGTTGTCTTTGGTATGCATTAATAAAGAAAAATATCACTAAACTGTGCGAGTGAGATCTTGGTAAAGTATGTAAGGCATGGAATGTTTTTTTTGTTTTCATTGCATTGTGTGGTGCGGGTGATGCAAGTCCAGAATTTTATCGTAGTACGTCGACAGATATTAACACATTCATTTGTTTTTCAGCTGTCCCGAGCAGGCATCCTGAGCGGCTGCCCAAACTGCTGCGCTGGGCTGCTGCGCTGAGCAACTGCCCGTGCTTCTGCGCTGAGCGGCCGCCCAAGCCGCTGTCCCGAGCAGTTGTCTGCTGGAAGTCAAGTCCGGAGTAATCGACACCAATGAAAACCTTGTGTGCTGTCATGCAAAGGTGGTATCCGTGAGTTTTTTGAGATATTCGACAGTTAAACTTCACAAATTTATATCACGCGCTAGTTGTCTTTGGTATGCATTTATAAATAAAAGTATCACTAAACTGTGCGAGTGAGATCTTGGTAAAGTTTGTAAGGCATGGAATGTTTTTCTTTGTTTTCATTGCATAGTGTGGTGCGGGTGATGCAAGTCCAGAATTTTATCGTAGTACGTCGACAGATATTAACACATTCATTTGTTTTTCAGCTGTCCCGAGCAGGTATCCTGAGCGGCTGCCCAAACTGCTGCTGCGCTGAGCAACTGCCCGTGCTTCTGCGCTGAGCGGCCGCCCAAGCCGCTGTCCCGAGCAGTTGTCTGCTGGAAGTCAAGTCCGGAGTAATCGACACCAAAGAAAACCTTGTGTGCTGTCATGCAAAGGTGGTATCGTGAGTTTTTTGAGATATTTTACAGTTAATCTTCACAAATTTATATCACGCGCTAGTTGTCTTTGGTATGCATTAATAAAGAAAAATATCACTAAACTGTGCGAGTGAGATCTTGGTAAAGTATGTAAGGCATGGAATGTTTTTCTTTGTTTTCATTGCATTGTGTGGTGCGGGTGATGGAAGTCCAGAATTTTATCGTAGTACGTCGACAGATATTAACACATACATTTGTTTTTCAGCTGTCCCGAGCAGGTATCCTGAGCGGCTGCCCAAACTGCTGCGCTGGGCTGCTGTGCTGAGCAACTGCCCGTGCTTCTGCGCTGAGCGGCCGCCCAAGCCGCTGTCCCGAGCAGTTGTCTGCTGGAAGTCAAGTCCGGAGTAATCGACACCAAAGAAAACCTTGTGTGCTGTCATGCCAAGGTGGTATCGTGAGTTTTTTGAGATATTCGACAGTTAATCTTCACAAATTTATATCACGCGCTAGTTGTCTTTGGTATGCATTAATAAATAAAAATATCACTAAACTGTGCGAGCGAGATCTTGGTAAAGTATGTAAGGCATGAAATGTTTTTCTTTGTTTTCATTGCATTGTGTGGTGCGGGTGATGGAAGTCCAGAATTTTATCGTAGTACGTAGACAGATATTAACACATTCATTTGTTTTTCAGCTGTCTCGAGCAGGTATCCTGAGCGGCTGCCCAAACTGCTGCTGCGCTGAGCAACTGCCCGTGCTTCTGCGCTGAGCGGCCGCCCAAGCCGCTGTCCCGAGCAGTTGTCTGCTGGAAGTCAAGTCCGGAGTAATCGACACCAAAGATTACCTTGTGTGCTGTCATGCAAAGGTGGTATCCGTGAGTTTTTTGAGATATTCGACAGTTAAACTTCACAAATTTATATCACGCGCTAGTTGTCTTTGGTATGCATTTATAAATAAAAGTATCACTAAACTGTGCGAGTGAGATCTTGGTAAAGTTTGTAAGGCATGGAATGTTTTTCTTTGTTTTCATTGCATAGTGTGGTGCGGGTGATGCAAGTCCAGAATTTTATCGTAGTACGTCGACAGATATTAACACATTCATTTGTTTTTCAGCTGTCCCGAGCAGGTATCCTGAGCGGCTGCCCAAACTGCTGCTGCGCTGAGCAACTGCCCGTGCTTCTGCGCTGAGCGGCCGCCCAAGCCGCTGTCCCGAGCAGTTGTCTGCTGGAAGTCAAGTCCGGAGTAATCGACACCAAAGAAAACCTTGTGTGCTGTCATGCAAAGGTGGTATCCGTGATTTTTTTGAGATATTCGACAGTTAATCTTCACAAATTTATATCACGCGCTAGTTGTCTTTGGTATGCTTTTATAAATAAAAATATCACTAAACTGTGCGAGTGAGATCTTGGTAAAGTATGTAAAGCATGGAATGTTTTTCTTTGTTTTCATTGCATAGTGTGGTGCGGGTGATGGAAGTCCAGAATTTTATCGTAGTACGTAGACAGATATTAACACATTCTTTTGTTTTTCAGCTGTCCCGAGCAGGTATCCTGAGCGGCTGCCCAAACTGCTGCGCTGGGCTGCTGCGCTGAGCAACTGCCCGTGCTTCTGCGCTGAGCGGCCGCCCAAGCCGCTGTCCCGAGCAGTTGTCTGCTGGAAGTCAAGTCCGGAGTAATCAACACCAAAGAAAACCTTGTGTGCTGTCATGCAAAGGTGGTATCCGTGAGTTTTTTGAGATATTCGACAGTTAATCTTCACAAATTTATATCACGCGCTAGTTGTCTTTGGTATGCATTAATAAAGAAAAATATCACTAAACTGTGCGAGTGAGATCTTGGTAAAGTATGTAAGGCATGGAATGTTTTTTTTTTCATTGCATTGTGTGGTGCGGGTGATGCAAGTCCAGAATTTTATCGTAGTACGTCGACAGATATTAACACATTCATTTGTTTTTCAGCTGTCCCGAGCAGGTATCCTGAGCGGCTGCCCAAACTGCTGCGCTGGGTTGCTGTGCTGAGCAACTGCCCGTGCTTCTGCGCTGAGCGGCCGCCCAAGCCGCTGTCCCAAGCAGTTGTCTGCTGGAAGTCAAGTCCGGAGTAATCGACACCAAAGAAAACCTTGTGTGCTGTCATGCAAAGGTGGTATCCGTGAGTTTTTTTGAGATATTCGACAGTTAATCTTCACAAATTTATATCACGCGCTAGTTGTCTTTGGTATGCATTTATAAATAAAAGTATCACTAAACTGTGCGAGTGAGATCTTGGTAAAGTTTGCAAGGCATGGAATGTTTTTCTTTGTTTATATTGCATAGTGTGGTGCGGGTGATGGAAGTCCAGAATTGTATCGTAGTACGTCGACAGATATTAACACATACATTTGTTTTTCAGCTGTCCCGAGCAGGTATCCTGAGCGGCTGCCCAAATTGCTGCGCTGGGCTGCTGTGCTGAGCAACTGCCCGTGCTTCTGCGCTGAGCGGCCGCCCAAGCCGCTGTCCCGAGCAGTTGTCTGCTGGAAGTCAAGTCCGGAGTAATCGACACCAAAGAAAACCTTGTGTGCTGTCATGCCAAGGTGGTATCGTGAGTTTTTTGAGATATTCGACAGTTAATCTTCACAAATTTATATCACGCGCTAGTTGTCTTTGGTATGCATTAATAAATAAAAATATCACTAAACTGTGCGAGCGAGATCTTGGTAAAGTATGTAAGGCATGAAATGTTTTTCTTTGTTTTCATTGCATTGTGTGGTGCGGGTGATGGAAGTCCAGAATTTTATCGTAGTACGTAGACAGATATTAACACATTCATTTGTTTTTCAGCTGTCTCGAGCAGGTATCCTGAGCGGCTGCCCAAACTGCTGCTGCGCTGAGCAACTGCCCGTGCTTCTGCGCTGAGCGGCCGCCCAAGCCGCTGTCCCGAGCAGTTGTCTGCTGGAAGTCAAGTCCGGAGTAATCGACACCAAAGATTACCTTGTGTGCTGTCATGCAAAGGTGGTATCCGTGAGTTTTTTGAGATATTCGACAGTTAAACTTCACAAATTTATATCACGCGCTAGTTGTCTTTGGTATGCATTTATAAATAAAAGTATCACTAAACTGTGCGAGTGAGATCTTGGTAAAGTTTGTAAGGCATGGAATGTTTTTCTTTGTTTTCATTGCATAGTGTGGTGCGGGTGATGCAAGTCCAGAATTTTATCGTAGTACGTCGACAGATATTAACACATTCATTTGTTTTTCAGCTGTCCCGAGCAGGTATCCTGAGCGGCTGCCCAAACTGCTGCTGCGCTGAGCAACTGCCCGTGCTTCTGCGCTGAGCGGCCGCCCAAGCCGCTGTCCCGAGCAGTTGTCTGCTGGAAGTCAAGTCCGGAGTAATCGACACCAAAGAAAACCTTGTGTGCTGTCATGCAAAGGTGGTATCCGTGAGTTTTTTGAGATATTCGACAGTTAATCTTCACAAATTTATATCACGCGCTAGTTGTCTTTGGTATGCTTTTATAAATAAAAATATCACTAAACTGTGCGAGTGAGATCTTGGTAAAGTATGTAAAGCATGGAATGTTTTTCTTTGTTTTCATTGCATAGTGTGGTGCGGGTGATGGAAGTCCAGAATTTTATCGTAGTACGTAGACAGATATTAACACATTCTTTTGTTTTTCAGCTGTCCCGAGCAGGTATCCTGAGCGGCTGCCCAAACTGCTGCGCTGGGCTGCTGCGCTGAGCAACTGCCCGTGCTTCTGCGCTGAGCGGCCGCCCAAGCCGCTGTCCCGAGCAGTTGTCTGCTGGAAGTCAAGTCCGGAGTAATCAACACCAAAGAAAACCTTGTGTGCTGTCATGCAAAGGTGGTATCCGTGAGTTTTTTGAGATATTCGACAGTTAATCTTCACAAATTTATATCACGCGCTAGTTGTCTTTGGTATGCATTAATAAAGAAAAATATCACTAAACTGTGCGAGTGAGATCTTGGTAAAGTATGTAAGGCATGGAATGTTTTTTTTTTCATTGCATTGTGTGGTGCGGGTGATGCAAGTCCAGAATTTTATCGTAGTACGTCGACAGATATTAACACATTCATTTGTTTTTCAGCTGTCCCGAGCAGGTATCCTGAGCGGCTGCCCAAACTGCTGCGCTGGGTTGCTGTGCTGAGCAACTGCCCGTGCTTCTGCGCTGAGCGGCCGCCCAAGCCGCTGTCCCAAGCAGTTGTCTGCTGGAAGTCAAGTCCGGAGTAATCGACACCAAAGAAAACCTTGTGTGCTGTCATGCAAAGGTGGTATCCGTGAGTTTTTTGAGATATTCGACAGTTAATCTTCACAAATTTATATCACGCGCTAGTTGTCTTTGGTATGCATTTATAAATAAAAGTATCACTAAACTGTGCGAGTGAGATCTTGGTAAAGTTTGCAAGGCATGGAATGTTTTTCTTTGTTTATATTGCATAGTGTGGTGCGGGTGATGGAAGTCCAGAATTGTATCGTAGTACGTCGACAGATATTAACACATACATTTGTTTTTCAGCTGTCCCGAGCAGGTATCCTGAGCGGCTGCCCAAACTGCTGCGCTGGGCTGCTGTGCTGAGCAACTGCCCGTGCTTCTGCGCTGAGCGGCCGCCCAAGCCGCTGTCCCGAGCAGTTGTCTGCTGGAAGTCAAGTCCGGAGTAATCGACACCAAAGAAAACCTTGTGTGCTGTCATGCAAAGGTGGTATCCGTGAGTTTTTTGAGATATTCGACAGTTAATCTTCACAAATTTATATCACGCGCTAGTTGTCTTTGGTATGCATTAATAAAGAAAAATATCACTAAACTGTGCGAGTGAGATCTTGGTAAAGTATGTAAGGCATGGAATGTTTTTTTTGTTTTCATTGCATTGTGTGGTGCGGGTGATGCAAGTCCAGAATTTTATCGTAGTACGTCGACAGATATTAACACATTCATTTGTTTTTCAGCTGTCCCGAGCAGGTATCCTGAGCGGCTGCCCAAACTGCTGCTGCGCTGAGCAACTGCCCGTGCTTCTGCGCTGAGCGGCCGCCCAAGCCGCTGTCCCGAGCAGTTGTCTGCTGGAAGTCAAGTCCGGAGTAATCGACACCAAAGAAAACCTTGTGTGCTGTCATGCAAATGTGGTATCGTGAGTTTTTTGAGATATTTTACAGTTAATCTTCACAAATTTATATCACGCGCTAGTTGTCTTTGGTATGCATTAATAAAGAAAAATATCACTAAACTGTGCGAGTGAGATCTTGGTAAAGTATGTAAGGCATGGAATGTTTTTTTTGTTTTCATTGCATTGTGTGGTGCGGGTGATGCAAGTCCAGAATTTTATCGTAGTACGTCGACAGATATTAACACATTCATTTGTTTTTCAGCTGTCCCGAGCAGGCATCCTGAGCGGCTGCCCAAACTGCTGCGCTGGGCTGCTGCGCTGAGCAACTGCCCGTGCTTCTGCGCTGAGCGGCCGCCCAAGCCGCTGTCCCGAGCAGTTGTCTGCTGGAAGTCAAGTCCGGAGTAATCGACACCAATGAAAACCTTGTGTGCTGTCATGCAAAGGTGGTATCCGTGAGTTTTTTGAGATATTCGACAGTTAAACTTCACAAATTTATATCACGCGCTAGTTGTCTTTGGTATGCATTTATAAATAAAAGTATCACTAAACTGTGCGAGTGAGATCTTGGTAAAGTTTGTAAGGCATGGAATGTTTTTCTTTGTTTATATTGCATAGTGTGGTGCGGGTGATGGAAGTCCAGAATTTTATCGTAGTACGTCGACAGATATTAACACATACATTTGTTTTTCAGCTGTCCCGAGCAGGTATCCTGAGCGGCTGCCCAAACTGCTGCGCTGGGCTGCTGTGCTGAGCAACTGCCCGTGCTTCTGCGCTGAGCGGCCGCCCAAGCCGCTGTCCCGAGCAGTTGTCTGCTGGAAGTCAAGTCCGGAGTAATCGACACCAAAGAAAACCTTGTGTGCTGTCATGCAAAGGTGGTATCCGTGAGTTTTTTGAGATATTCGACAGTTAATCTTCACAAATTTATATCACGCGCTAGTTGTCTTTGGTATGCATTAATAAAGAAAAATATCACTAAACTGTGCGAGTGAGATCTTGGTAAAGTATGTAAGGCATGGAATGTTTTTTTTGTTTTCATTGCATTGTGTGGTGCGGGTGATGCAAGTCCAGAATTTTATCGTGGTACGTCGACAGATATTAACACATTCACTTGTTTTTCAGCTGTCCCGAGCAGGTATCCTGAGCGGCTGCCCAAACTGCTGCTGCGCTGAGCAACTGCCCGTGCTTCTGCGCTGAGCGGCCGCCCAAGCCGCTGTCCCGAGCAGTTGTCTGCTGGAAGTCAAGTCCGGAGTAATCGACACCAAAGAAAACCTTGTGTGCTGTCATGCAAAGGTGGTATCCGTGAGTTTTTTGAGATATTCGACAGTTAATCTTCACAAATTTATATCACGCGCTAGTTGTCTTTGGTATGCTTTTATAAATAAAAATATCACTAAACTGTGCGAGTGAGATCTTGGTAAAGTTTGTAAGGCATGGAATGTTTTTCTTTGTTTTCATTGCATAGTGTGGTGCGGGTGATGGAAGTCCAGAATTTTATCGTAGTACGTCGACAGATATTAACACATTCTTTTGTTTTTCAGCTGTCCCGAGCAGGTATCCTGAGCGGCTGCCCAAACTGCTGCGCTGGGCTGCTGCGCTGAGCAACTGCCCGTGCTTCTGCGCTGAGCGGCCGCCCAAGCCGCTGTCCCGAGCAGTTGTCTGCTGGAAGTCAAGTCCGGAGTAATCGACACCAAAGAAAACCTTGTGTGCTGTCATGCAAAGGTGGTATCGTGAGTTTTTTGAGATATTTTACAGTTAATCTTCACAAATTTATATCACGCGCTAGTTGTCTTTGGTATGCATTAAAAAAGAAAAATATCACTAAACTGTGCGAGTGAGATCTTGGTAAAGTATGTAAGGCATGGAATGTTTTTCTTTGTTTTCATTGCATTGTGTGGTGCGGGTGATGGAAGTCCAGAATTTTATCGTAGTACGTCGACAGATATTAACACATACATTTGTTTTTCAGCTGTCCCGAGCAGGTATCCTGAGCGGCTGCCCAAACTGCTGCGCTGGGCTGCTGTGCTGAGCAACTGCCCGTGCTTCTGCGCTGAGCGGCCGCCCAAGCCGCTGTCCCGAGCAGTTGTCTGCTGGAAGTCAAGTCCGGAGTAATCGACACCAAAGAAAACCTTGTGTGCTGTCATGCCAAGGTGGTATCGTGAGTTTTTTGAGATATTCGACAGTTAATCTTCACAAATTTATATCACGCGCTAGTTGTCTTTGGTATGCATTAATAAATAAAAATATCACTAAACTGTGCGAGTGAGATCTTGGTAAAGTAGGTAAGGCATGGAATGTTTTTCTTTGTTTTCATTGCATTGTGTGGTGCGGGTGATGGAAGTCCAGAATTTTATCGTAGTACGTAGACAGATATTAACACATTCATTTGTTTTTCAGCTGTCTCGAGCAGGTATCCTGAGCGGCTGCCCAAACTGCTGCTGCGCTGAGCAACTGCCCGTGCTTCTGCGCTGAGCGGCCGCCCAAGCCGCTGTCCCGAGCAGTTGTCTGCTGGAAGTCAAGTCCGGAGTAAGCGACACCAAAGATTACCTTGTGTGCTGTCATGCAAAGGTGGTATCCGTGAGCTTTTGAGATATTCGACAGTTAAACTTCACAAATTTATATCACGCGCTAGTTGTCATTGGTATGCATTTATAAATAAAAGTATCACTAAACTGTGCGAGTGAGATCTTGGTAAAGTTTGTAAGGCATGGAATGTTTTTCTTTGTTTTCATTGCATAGTGTGGTGCGGGTGATGCAAGTCCAGAATTTTATCGTAGTACGTCGACAGATATTAACACATTCATTTGTTTTTCAGCTGTCCCGAGCAGGTATCCTGAGCGGCTGCCCAAACTGCTGCTGCGCTGAGCAACTGCCCGTGCTTCTGCGCTGAGCGGCCGCCCAAGCCGCTGTCCCGAGCAGTTGTCTGCTGGAAGTCAAGTCCGGAGTAATCGACACCAAAGAAAACCTTGTGTGCTGTCATGCAAAGGTGGTATCCGTGAGTTTTTTGAGATATTCGACAGTTAATCTTCACAAATTTATATCACGTGCTAGTTGTCTTTGGTATGCATTTATAAATAAAAGTATCACTAAACTGTGCGAGTGAGATCTTGAAAAAGTATGTAAGGCATGGAATGTTTTTTTTGTTTTTATTGCATTGTGTGGTGCGGGTGATGCAAGTCCAGAATTGTATCGTAGTACGTCGACAGATATTAACACATACATTTGTTTTTCAGCTGTCCCGAGCAGGTATCCTGAGCGGCTGCCCAAACTGCTGCGCTGGGTTGCTGTGCTGAGCAACTGCCCGTGCTTCTGCGCTGAGCGGCCGCCCAAGCCGCTGTCCCGAGCAGTTGTCTGCTGGAAGTCAAGTCCGGAGTAATCGACACCAAAGAAAACCTTGTGTGCTGTCATGCAAAGGTGGTATCCGTGAGTTTTTTGAGATATTCGACAGTTAATCTTCACAAATTTATATCACGCGCTAGTTGTCTTTGGTATGCATTAATAAAGAAAAATATCACTAAACTGTGCGAGTGAGATCTTGGTAAAGTATGTAAGGCATGGAATGTTTTTTTTGTTTTCATTGCATTGTGTGGTGCGGGTGATGCAAGTCCAGAATTTTATCGTAGTACGTCGACAGATATTAACACATTCATTTGTTTTTCAGCTGTCCCGAGCAGGCATCCTGAGCGGCTGCCCAAACTGCTGCGCTGGGCTGCTGCGCTGAGCAACTGCCCGTGCTTCTGCGCTGAGCGGCCGCCCAAGCCGCTGTCCCGAGCAGTTGTCTGCTGGAAGTCAAGTCCGGAGTAATCAACACCAAAGAAAACCTTGTGTGCTGTCATGCAAAGGTGGTATCCGTGAGTTTTTTGAGATATTCGACAGTTATTCTTCACCAATTGATATCACGCGCTAGTTGTCTTTGGTACGCATTTATAAATAAAAGTATCACTAAACTGTGCGAGTGAGATCTTGAAAAAGTATGTAAGGCATGGAATGTTTTTTTTGTTTTTATTGCATTGTGTGGTGCGGGTGATGCAAGTCCAGAATTTTTTCGTAGTACGTCGACAGATATTAACACATTCATTTGTTTTTCAGCTGTCCCGAGCAGGTATCCTGAGCGGCTGCCCAAACTGCTGCGCTGGGCTGCTGCGCTGAGCAACAGCCCATGCTTCTGTGCTGAGCGGCCGCCCAAGCCGCTGTCCCGAGCAGTTGTCTGCTGGAAGTCAAGTCCGGAGTAATCGACACCAAAGAAAACCTTGTGTGCTGTCATGCAAAGGTGGTATCCGTGAGTTTTTTGAGATATTCGACAGTTAATCTTCACAAATTGATATCACGCGCTAGTTGTCTTTGGTATGCATTTTTAAATAAAAATATCACTAAACTGTGCGAGTGAGATCTTGGTAAAGTATGTAAGGCATGGAATGTTTTTCTTTGTTTTCATTGCATTGTGTGGTGCGGGTGATGGAAGTCCAGAATTTTATCGTAGTACGTCGACAGATATTAACACATTCATTTGTTTTTCAGCTGTCCCGAGCAGGTATCCTGAGCGGCTGCCCAAACTGCTGCTGCTCTGAGCAACTGCCCGTGCTTCTGCGCTGAGCGGCCGCCCAAGCCGCTGTCCCGAGCAGTTGTATGCTGGAAGTCAAGTCCGGAGTAATCGACACCAAAGATTACCTTGTGTGCTGTCATGCAAAGGTGGTATCGTGAGTTTTTTGAGATATTTTACAGTTAATCTTCACAAATTTATATCACGCGCTAGTTGTCTTTGGTATGCATTAATAAAGAAAAATATCACTAAACTGTGCGAGTGAGATCTTGGTAAAGTATGTAAGGCATGGAATGTTTTTTTTTTCATTGCATTGTGTGGTGCGGGTGATGCAAGTCCAGAATTTTATCGTAGTACGTCGACAGATATTAACACATTCATTTGTTTTTCAGCTGTCCCGAGCAGGTATCCTGAGCGGCTGCCCAAACTGCTGCACTGGGTTGCTGTGCTGAGCAACTGCCCGTGCTTCTGCGCTGAGCGGCCGCCCAAGCCGCTGTCCCAAGCAGTTGTCTGCTGGAAGTCAAGTCCGGAGTAATCGACACCAAAGAAAACCTTGTGTGCTGTCATGCAAAGGTGGTATCCGTGAGTTTTTTGAGATATTCGACAGTTAAACTTCACAAATTTATATCACGCGCTAGTTGTCTTTGGTATGCATTTATAAATAAAAGTATCACTAAACTGTGCGAGTGAGATCTTGGTAAAGTTTGTAAGGCATGGAATGTTTTTCTTTGTTTTCATTGCATAGTGTGGTGCGGGTGATGGAAGTCCAGAATTGTATCGTAGTACGTCGACAGATATTAACACATTCATTTGTTTTTCAGCTGTCCCGAGCAGGAATCCTGAGCGGCTGCCCAATTTGCTGCGCTGGGCTGCTGTGCTGAGCAACTGCCCGTGCTTCTGCGCTGAGCGGCCGCCCAAGCCGCTGTCCCAAGCAGTTGTCTGCTGGAAGTCAAGTCCGGAGTAATCGACACCAAAGAAAACCTTGTGTGCTGTCATGCAAAGGTGGTATCCGTGAGTTTTTTGAGATATTCGACAGTTAAACTTCACAAATTTATATCACGCGCTAGTTGTCTTTGGTATGCATTTATAAATAAAAGTATCACTAAACTGTGCGAGTGAGATCTTGGTAAAGTTTGTAAGGCATGGAATGTTTTTCTTTGTTTTCATTGCATAGTGTGGTGCGGGTGATGGAAGTCCAGAATTGTATCGTAGTACGTCGACAGATATTAACACATTCATTTGTTTTTCAGCTGTCCCGAGCAGGAATCCTGAGCGGCTGCCCAAACTGCTGCTGCGCTGAGCAACTGCCCGTGCTTCTGCGCTGAGCGGCCGCCCAAGCCGCTGTCCCGAGCAGTTGTCTGCTGGAAGTCAAGTCCGGAGTAATCAACACCAAAGAAAACCTTGTGTGCTGTTATGCAAAAGTGGTATCCGTGAGTTTTTGAGATATTCGACAGTTAATCTTCACAAATTGATATCACGCGCTAGTTGTCTTTGGTATGCATTTATAAATAAAAGTATCACTAAACTGTGCGAGTGAGATCTTGGTATAGTATGTAAGGCATGGAATGTTTTTCTTTGTTTTCATTGCATTGTGTGCTGCGGGTGATGGAAGTCCAGAATTTTATCGTAGTACGTAGACAGATATTAACACATTCATTTGTTTTTCAGCTGTCCCGAGCAGGTATCCTGAGTGGCTGCCCAAACTGCTGCGCTGGGCTGCTGCGCTGAGCAACTGCCCGTGCTTCTGCGCTGAGCGGCCGTCCAAGGCGCTGTCCCGAGCAGTTGTCTGCTGGAAGTCAAGTCTAGAGTAATCGACACCAAAAATTACCTTGTGTGGTGTCATGCAAAGGTGGTATCGTAAGTTTGTTGAGACATTCGACAGTTAATGTTCACAAATTGATATCAAGCGCTAGTTGTCTTTGGTATGCATTTATAAATAAAAGTATCACTAAACTGTGCGAGTGAGATCTTGGTAAAGTTTGTAAGGCATGGAATGTTTTTCTTTGTTTTCATTGCATAGTGTGGTGCGGGTGATGGAAGTCCAGAATTGTATCGTAGTACGTCGACAGATATTAACACATTCATTTGTTTTTCAGCTGTCCCGAGCAGGTATCCTGAGTGGCTGCCCAAACTGCTGCGCTGGGCTGCTGTGCTGAGCAACTGCCCGTGCTTCTGCGCTGAGCGGCCGCCCAAGCCGCTGTCCCGAGCAGTTGTCTGCTGGAAGTCAAGTCCGGAGTAATCGACACCAAAGAAAACCTTGTGTGCTGTCATGCAAAGGTGGTATCCGTGAGTTTTTTGAGATATTCGACAGTTAAACTTCACAAATTTATATCACGCGCTAGTTGTCTTTGGTATGCATTTATAAATAAAAGTATCACTAAACTGTGCGAGTGAGATCTTGGTAAAGTTTGTAAGGCATGGAATGTTTTTCTTTGTTTTCATTGCATAGTGTGGTGCGGGTGATGGAAGTCCAGAATTGTATCGTAGTACGTCGACAGATATTAACACATTCATTTGTTTTTCAGCTGTCCCGAGCAGGTATCCTGAGCGGCTGCCCAAACTGCTGCTGTGCTGAGCAACTGCCCGTGCTTCTGCGCTGAGCGGCCGCCCAAGCCGCTGTCCCGAGCAGTTGTCTGCTGGAAGTCAAGTCCGGAGTAATCGACACCAAAGATTACCTTGTGTGGTGTATGCAAAGGTGGTATCCGTGAGTTTTTGAGATATTCGACAGTTAATCTTCACAAATTGATATCACGCGCTAGTTGTCTTTGGTATGCATTTATAAATAAAAGTATCACTAAAATATGCGAGTGAGATCTTGGTAAAGTTTGTAAGGCATGGAATGTTTTTCTTTGTTTTCATTGCATAGTGTGGTGCGGGTGATGGAAGTCCAGAATTTTATCGTAGTACGTCGACAGATATTAACACATTCTTTTGTTTTTCAGCTGTCCCGAGCAGGTATCCTGAGTGGCTGCCCAAACTGCTGCGCTGGGCTGCTGTGCTGAGCAACTGCCCGTGCTTCTGCGCTGAGCGGCCGCCCAAGCCGCTGTCCCGAGCAGTTGTCTGCTGGAAGTCAAGTCCGGAGTAATCGACACCAAAGAAAACCTTGTGTGCTGTCATGCAAAGGTGGTATCCGTGAGTTTTTTGAGATATTCGACAGTTAAACTTCACAAATTTATATCACGCGCTAGTTGTCTTTGGTATGCATTTATAAATAAAAGTATCACTAAACTGTGCGAGTGAGATCTTGGTAAAGTTTGTAAGGCATGGAATGTTTTTCTTTGTTTTCATTGCATAGTGTGGTGCGGGTGATGGAAGTCCAGAATTGTATCGTAGTACGTCGACAGATATTAACACATTCATTTGTTTTTCAGCTGTCCCGAGCAGGTATCCTGAGCGGCTGCCCAAACTGCTGCTGTGCTGAGCAACTGCCCGTGCTTCTGCGCTGAGCGGCCGCCCAAGCCGCTGTCCCGAGCAGTTGTCTGCTGGAAGTCAAGTCCGGAGTAATCGACACCAAAGAAAACCTTGTGTGCTGTCATGCAAAGGTGGTATCCGTGAGTTTTTGGAGATATTCGACAGTTAATCTTCACAAATTTATATCACGCGCTAGTTGTCTTTGGTATGCATTTATAAATAAAAATATCACTAAACTGTGCGAGTGAGATCTTGGTAAAGTATGTAAAGCATAAAATGTTTTTCTTTGTTTTCATTGCATAGTGTGGTGCGGGTGATGGAAGTCCAGAATTTTATCGTAGTACGTCGACAGATATTAACACATTCTTTTGTTTTTCAGCTGTCCCGAGCAGGTATCCTGAGCGGCTGCCCAAACTGCTGCGCTGGGCTGCTGCGCTGAGCAACTGCCCGTGCTTCTGCGCTGAGCGGCCGCCCACTCCGCTGTCCCGAGCAGTTGTCTGCTGGAAGTCAAGTCCGGAGTAATCAACACCAAAGAAAACCTTGTGTGCTGTTATGCAAAGGCGGTATCCGTGAGTTTTTTGAGATATTCGACAGTTAATCTTCACAAATTGATATCACGCGCTAGTTGTCTTTGGTATGCATTTATAAATAAAAGTATCACTAAACTGTGCGAGTGAGATCTTGGTATAGTATGTAAGGCATGGAATGTTTTTCTTTGTTTTCATTGCATTGTGTGCTGCGGGTGATGGAAGTCCAGAATTTTATCGTAGTACGTAGACAGATATTAACACATTCATTTGTTTTTCAGCTGTCCCGAGCAGGTATCCTGAGCGGCTGCCCAAACTGCTGCGCTGGGCTGCTGCGCTGAGCAACTGCCCGTGCTTCTGCGCTGAGCGGCCGTCCAAGGCGCTGTCCCGAGCAGTTGTCTGCTGGAAGTCAAGTCTAGAGTAATCGACACCAAAAATTACCTTGTGTGGTGTCATGCAAAGGTGGTATCGTAAGTTTGTTGAGATATTCGACAGTTAATCTTCACAAATTGATATCACGCGCTAGTTGTCTTTGGTATGCATTAATAAAGAAAAATATCACTAAACTGTGCGAGTGAGATCTTGGTATAGTATGTAAGGCATGGAATGTTTTTCTTTGTTTTCATTGCATTGTGTGGTGCGGGTGATGGAAGTCCAGAATTTTATCGTAGTACGTAGACAGATATTAACACATTCATTTGTTTTTCAGCTGTCCCGAGCAGGTATCCTGAGCGGCTGCCCAAACTGCTGCGCTGGGCTTCTGCGCTGAGCGGCCGCCCAAGGCGCTATCCCGAACAGTTGTCTGCTTGAAGTCAAGTCTGGAGTAATCGACACCAAAAATTACCTTGTGTGGTGTCATTCAAAGGTGGTATCGTAAGTTTGTTGAGACATTCGACAGTTAATCTTCACAAATTTATATCACGCGCTAGTTGTCTTTGGTATGCATTAATAAATAAAAATATCACTAAACTGTGCGAGTGAGATCTTGGTAAAGTATGTAAGGCATGGAATGTTTTTCTTTGTTTTCATTGCATTGTGTGGTGCGGGTGATGGAAGTCCAGAATTTTATCGTAGTACGTCGAAAGATATTAACACATTCATTTGTTTTTCAGCTGTCCCGAGCAGGTATCCTGAGCGGCTGCCCAAACTGCTGCTGCGCTGAGTAACTGCCCGTGCTTCTGCGCTGAGCGGCCGCCCAAGCCGCTGTCCCGAGCAGTTGTCTGCTGGAAGTCAAGTCCGGAGTAATCGACACCAAAGATTACCTTGTGTGCTGTCATGCAAAGGTGGTATCGTGAGTTTTTTGAGATATTTTACAGTTAATCTTCACAAATTTATATCACGCGCTAGTTGTCTTTGGTATGCATTAATAAAGAAAAATATCACTAAACTGTGCGAGTGAGATCTTGGTAAAGTATGTAAGGCATGGAATGTTTTTTTTTTCATTGCATTGTGTGGTGCGGGTGATGGAAGTCCAGAATTTTATCGTAGTACGTCGACAGATATTAACACATTCATTTGTTTTTCAGCTGTCCCGAGCAGGTATCCTGAGCGGCTGCCCAAACTGCTGCTGCGCTGAGCAACTGCCCGTGCTTCTGCGCTGAGCGGCCGCCCAAGCCGCTGTCCCGAGCAGTTGTCTGCTGGAAGTCAAGTCCGGAGTAATCGACACCAAAGATTACCTTGTGTGGTGTATGCAAAGGTGGTATCCGTGAGTTTTTGAGATATTCGACAGTTAATCTTCACAAATTGATATCACGCGCTAGTTGTCTTTGGTATGCATTTATAAATAAAAGTATCACTAAACTATGCGAGTGAGATCTTGGTAAAGTTTGTAAGGCATGGAATGTTTTTCTTTGTTTTCATTGCATAGTGTGGTGCGGGTGATGGAAGTCCAGAATTGTATCGTAGTACGTCGACAGATACTAACACATTCATTTGTTTTTCAGCTGTCCCGAGCAGCTGTCCCGAGCAGGTATCCTGAGCGGCTGCCCAAACTGCTGCTGCGCTGAGCAACTGCCCGTGCTTCTGCGCTGAGCGGCCGCCCAAGCCGCTGTCCCGAGCAGTTGTCTGCTGGAAGTCAAGTCCGGAGTAATCAACACCAAAGAAAACCTTGTGTGCTGTAATGCAAAGGCGGTATCCGTGAGTTTTTTGAGATATTCGACAGTTAATCTTCACAAATTGATATCACGCGCTAGTTGTCTTTGGTATGCATTTATAAATAAAAGTATCACTAAACTGTGCTAGTGAGATCTTCGTAAAGTTTGTAAGGCATGGAATGTTTTTCTTTGTTTTCATTGCATAGTGTGGTGCGGATGATGGAAGTCCAGAATTTTATCGTAGTACGTCGACAGATATTAACACATTCATTTGTTTTTCAGCTGTCCCGAGCAGGCATCCTGAGCGGCTGCCCAAACTGCTGCGCTGGGCTGCTGCGCTGAGCAACTGCCCGTGCTTCTGCGCTGAGCGGCCGCCCAAGCCGCTGTCCCGAGCAGTTGTCTGCTGGAAGTCAAGTCCGGAGTAATCGACACCAAAGATTACCTTGTGTGGTGTATGCAAAGGTGGTATCCGTGAGTTTTTGAGATATTCGACAGTTAATCTTCACAAATTGATATCACGCGCTAGTTGTCTTTGGTATGCATTAATAAATAAAAGTATCACTAAACTGTGCGAGTGAGATCTTGGTAAAGTATGTAAGGCATGGAATGTTTTTCTTTGTTTTCATTGCATAGTGTGGTGCGGATGATGGAAGTCCAGAATTTTATCGTAGTACGTCGACAGATATTAACACATTCATTTGTTTTTCAGCTGTCCCGAGCAGGTATCCTGAGCGGCTGCCCAAACTGCTGCTGCGTTGAGCAACTGCCCGTGCTTCTGCGCTGAGCGGCCGCCCAAGCCGCTGTCCCGAGCAGTTGTCTGCTGGAAGTCAAGTCCGGAGTAATCGACACCAAAGATTACCTTGTGTGGTGTATGCAAAGGTGGTATCCGTGAGTTTTTGAGATATTCGACAGTTAATCTTCACAAATTGATATCACGCGCTAGTTGTCTTTGGTATGCATTTATAAATAAAAGTATCACTAAACTATGCGAGTGAGATCTTGGTAAAGTTTGTAAGGCATGGAATGTTTTTCTTTGTTTTCATTGCATAGTGTGGTGCGGGTGATGGAAGTCCAGAATTGTATCGTAGTACGTCGACAGATACTAACACATTCATTTGTTTTTCAGCTGTCCCGAGCAGCTGTCCCGAGCAGGTATCCTGAGCGGCTGCCCAAACTGCTGCTGCGCTGAGCAACTGCCCGTGCTTCTGCGCTGAGCGGCCGCCCAAGCCGCTGTCCCGAGCAGTTGTCTGCTGGAAGTCAAGTCCGGAGTAATCAACACCAAAGAAAACCTTGTGTGCTGTAATGCAAAGGCGGTATCCGTGAGTTTTTTGAGATATTCGACAGTTAATCTTCACAAATTGATATCACGCGCTAGTTGTCTTTGGTATGCATTTATAAATAAAAGTATCACTAAACTGTGCTAGTGAGATCTTCGTAAAGTTTGTAAGGCATGGAATGTTTTTCTTTGTTTTCATTGCATAGTGTGGTGCGGATGATGGAAGTCCAGAATTTTATCGTAGTACGTCGACAGATATTAACACATTCATTTGTTTTTCAGCTGTCCCGAGCAGGCATCCTGAGCGGCTGCCCAAACTGCTGCGCTGGGCTGCTGCGCTGAGCAACTGCCCGTGCTTCTGCGCTGAGCGGCCGCCCAAGCCGCTGTCCCGAGCAGTTGTCTGCTGGAAGTCAAGTCCGGAGTAATCGACACCAAAGATTACCTTGTGTGGTGTATGCAAAGGTGGTATCCGTGAGTTTTTGAGATATTCGACAGTTAATCTTCACAAATTGATATCACGCGCTAGTTGTCTTTGGTATGCATTAATAAATAAAAGTATCACTAAACTGTGCGAGTGAGATCTTGGTAAAGTATGTAAGGCATGGAATGTTTTTCTTTGTTTTCATTGCATAGTGTGGTGCGGATGATGGAAGTCCAGAATTTTATCGTAGTACGTCGACAGATATTAACACATTCATTTGTTTTTCAGCTGTCCCGAGCAGGTATCCTGAGCGGCTGCCCAAACTGCTGCTGCGTTGAGCAACTGCCCGTGCTTCTGCGCTGAGCGGCCGCCCAAGCCGCTGTCCCGAGCAGTTGTCTGCTGGAAGTCAAGTCCGGAGTAATCGACACCAAAGATTACCTTGTGTGGTGTATGCAAAGGTGGTATCCGTGAGTTTTTGAGATATTCGACAGTTAATCTTCACAAATTGATATCACGCGCTAGTTGTCTTTGGTATGCATAAATAAAGAAAAATATCACTAAACTGTGCGAGTGAGATTTTGGTATAGTATGTAAGGCATGGAATGTTTTTCTTTGTTTTCATTGCATTGTGTGGTGCGGGTGATGGAAGTCCAGAATTTTATCGTAGTACGTAGACAGATATTAACACATTCATTTGTTTTTCAGCTGTCCCGAGCAGGCATCCTGAGCGGCTGCCCAAACTGCTGCGCTGGGCTGCTGCGCTGAGCAACTGCCCGTGCTTCTGCGCTGAGCGGCCTCCCAAGCCGCTGTCCCGAGCAGTTGTCTGCTGGAAGTCAAGTCCGGAGTAATCAACACCAAAGAAAACCTTGTGTGCTGTAATGCAAAGGCGGTATCCGTGAGTTTTTTGAGATATTCGACAGTTAATCTTCACAAATTGATATCACGCGCTAGTTGTCTTTGGTATGCACTTATAAATAAAAGTATCACTAAACTGTGCGAGTGAGATCTTCGTAAAGTTTGTAAGGCATGGAATGTTTTTCTTTGTTTTCATTGCATAGTGTGGTGCGGATGATGGAAGTCCAGAATTTTATCGTAGTACGTCGACAGATATTAACACATTCATTTGTTTTTCAGCTGTCCCGAGCAGGTATCCTGAGCGGCTGCCCAAACTGCTGCTGCGTTGAGCAACTGCCCGTGCTTCTGCGCTGAGCGGCCGCCCAAGCCGCTGTCCCGAGCAGTTGTCTGCTGGAAGTCAAGTCCGGAGTAATCGACACCAAAGATTACCTTGTGTGGTGTATGCAAAGATGGTATCCGTGAGTTTTTGAGATATTCGACAGTTAATCTTCACAAATTGATATCACGCGCTAGTTGTCTTTGGTATGCATAAATAAAGAAAAATATCACTAAACTGTGCGAGTGAGATCTTGGTTAAGTATGTAAAGCATGAAATGTTTTTCTTTGTTTTCATTGCATAGTGTGGTGCGGGTGATGGAAGTCCAGAATTTTATCGTAGTACGTCGACAGATATTAACACATTCTTTTGTTTTTCAGCTGTCCCGAGCAGGTATCCTGAGCGGCTGCCCAAACTGCTGCGCTGGGCTGCTGCGCTGAGCAACTGCCCGTGCTTCTGCACTGAGCGGCCGCCCAAGCCGCTGTCCCGAGCAGTTGTCTGCTGGAAGTCAAGTCCGGAGTAATCGACACCAAAGAAAACCTTGTGTGCTGTCATGCAAAGGTGGTATCCGTGAGTTTTTTAAGATATTCGACAGTTAATCTTCACAAATTGATATCACGCGCTAGTTGTCTTTGGTATGCATTAATAAATAAAAATATCACTACACTGTGCGAGTGAGATCTTGGTAAAGTATGTAAGGCATGGAATGTTTTTTTTGTTTTCATTGCATTGTGTGGTGCGGGTGATGCAAGTCCAGAATTTTATCGTAGTACGTCGACAGATATTAACACATTCATTTGTTTTTTAGCTGTCTCGAGCAGGTATCCTGAGCGGCTGCCCAAACTGCTGCTGCGCTGAGCAACTGCCCGTGCTTCAGCGCTGAGCGGCCGCCCAAGCCGTTGTCCCGAGCAGTTGTCTGCTTGAAATCAAGTCCGGAGTAATCGACACCAAAGAAAACCTTGTGTGCTGTCATGCAAAGGTGGTATCCGTGAGTTTTTGGAGATATTCGACAGTTAATCTTCACAAATTTATATCACGCGCTAGTTGTCTTTGGTATGCATTTATAAATAATAATATCACTAAACTGTGCGAGTGAGATCTTGGTAAAGTATGTAAAGCATGAAATGTTTTTCTTTGTTTTCATTGCATAGTGTGGTGCGGGTGATGGAAGTCCAGAATTTTATCGTAGTACGTCGACAGATATTAACACATTCTTTTGTTTTTCAGCTGTCCCGAGCAGGTATCCTGAGCGGCTGCCCAAACTGCTGCGCTGGGCTGCTGCGCTGAGCAACTGCCCGTGCTTCTGCGCTGAGCGGCCACCCAAGCCGCTGTCCCGAGCAGTTGTCTGCTGGAAGTCAAGTCCGGAGTAATCGACACCAAAGAAAACCTTGTGTGCTGTCATGCAAAGGTGGTATCCGGGAGTTTTTTAAGATATTCGACAGTTAATCTTCACAAATTGATATCACGCGCTAGTTGTCTTTGGTATGCATTAATAAATAAAAATATCACTACACTGTGCGAGTGAGATCTTGTTAAAGTATGTAAGGCATGGAATGTTTTTTTTGTTTTCATTGCATTGTGTGGTGCGGGTGATGCAAGTCCAGAATTTTATCGTAGTACGTCGACAGATATTAACACATTCATTTGTTTTTCAGCTGTCCCGAGCAGGTATCCTGAGCGGCTGCCCAAACTGCTGCTGCGCTGAGCAACTGCCCGTGCTTCAGCGCTGAGCGGCCGCCCAAGCCGTTGTCCCGAGCAGTTGTCTGCTGGAAGTCAAGTCCGGAGTAATCGACACCAAAGAAAACCTTGTGTGCTGTCATGCAAAGGTGGTATCCGTGAGTTTTTGGAGATATTCGACAGTTAATCTTCACAAATTTATATCACGCGCTAGTTGTCTTTGGTATGCATTTATAAATAAAAATATCACTAAACTGTGCGAGTGAGATCTTGGTAAAGTATGTAAAGCATGAAATGTTTTTCTTTGTTTTCATTGCATAGTGTGGTGCGGGTGATGGAAGTCCAGAATTTTATCGTAGTACGTCGACAGATATTAACACATTCTTTTGTTTTTCAGCTGTCCCGAGCAGGTATCCTGAGCGGCTGCCCAATTTGCTGCTGCGCTGAGCAACTGCCCGTGCTTCAGCGCTGAGCGGCCGCCCAAGCCGTTGTCCCGAGCAGTTGTCTGCTGGAAGTCAAGTCCGGAGTAATCGACACCAAAGAAAACCTTGTGTGCTGTCATGCAAAGGTGGTATCCGTGAGTTTTTGGAGATATTCGACAGTTAATCTTCACAAATTTATATCACGCGCTAGTTGTCTTTGGTATGCATTTATAAATAAAAGTATCACTAAACTGTGCGAGTGAGATCTTCGTAAAGTTTGTAAGGCATGGAATGTTTTTCTTTGTTTTCATTGCATAGTGTGGTGCGGATGATGGAAGTCCAGAATTTTATCGTAGTACGTCGACAGATATTAACACATTCATTTGTTTTTCAGCTGTCCCGAGCAGGTATCCTGAGCGGCTGCCCAAACTGCTGCTGCGTTGAGCAACTGCCCGTGCTTCTGCGTTGAGCGGCCGCCCAAGCCGCTGTCCCGAGCAGTTGTCTGCTGGAAGTCAAGTCCGGAGTAATCGACACCAAAGATTACCTTGTGTGGTGTATGCAAAGGTGGTATCCGTGAGTTTTTGAGATATTCGACAGTTAATCTTCACAAATTGATATCACGCGCTAGTTGTCTTTGGTATGCATAAATAAAGAAAAATATCACTAAACTGTGCGAGTGAGATCTTGGTATAGTATGTAAGGCATGGAATGTTTTTCTTTGTTTTCATTGCATTGTGTGGTGCGGGTGATGGAATTCCAGAATTTTATCGTGGTACGTAGACAGATATTAACACATTCATTTGTTTTTCAGCTGTCCCGAGCAGGCATCCTGAGCGGCTGCCCAAACTGCTGCGCTGGGCTGCTGCGCTGAGCAACTGCCCGTGCTTCTGCGCTGAGCGGCCGCCCAAGCCGCTGTCCCGAGCAGTTGTCTGCTGGAAGTCAAGTCCGGAGTAATCGACACCAAAGAAAACCTTGTGTGCTGTCATGCAAAGGTGGTATCCGTGAGTTTTTTAAGATATTCGACAGTTAATCTTCACAAATTTATATCACGCGCTAGTTATCTTTGGTATGCATTAATAAATAAAAATATCACTACACTGTGCGAGTGAGATCTTGGTAAAGTATGTAAGGCATGGAATGTTTTTTTGTTTTCATTGCATTGTGTGGTGCGGGTGATGCAAGTCCAGAATTTTATCGTAGTACGTCGACAGATATTAACACATTCATTTGTTTTTCAGCTGTCCCGAGCAGGTATCCTGAGCGGCTGCCCAAACTGCTGCTGAGCTGAGCAACTGCCCGTGCTTCAGCGCTGAGCGGCCGCCCAAGCCGTTGTCCCGAGCAGTTGTCTGCTGGAAGTCAAGTCCGGAGTAATCGACACCAAAGAAAACCTTGTGTGCTGTCATGCAAAGGTGGTATCCGTGAGTTTTTGGAGATATTCGACAGTTAATCTTCACAAATTTATATCACGCGCTAGTTGTCTTTGGTATGCATTTATAAATAAAAATATCACTAAACTGTGCGAGTGAGATCTTGGTAAAGTATGTAAAGCATGAAATGTTTTTCTTTGTTTTCATTGCATAGTGTGGTGCGGGTGATGGAAGTCCAGAATTTTATCGTAGTACGTCGACAGATATTAACACATTCTTTTGTTTTTCAGCTGTCCCGAGCAGGTATCCTGAGCGGCTGCCCAAACTGCTGCGCTGGGCTGCTGCGCTGAGCAACTGCCCGTGCTTCTGCGCTGAGCGGCCGCCCAAGCCGCTGTCCCGAGCAGTTGTCTGCTGGAAGTCAAGTCCGGAGTAATCAACACCAAAGAAAACCTTGTGTGCTGTTATGCAAAGGCGGTATCCGTGAGTTTTTTGAGATATTCGACAGTTAATCTTCACAAATTGATATCACGCGCTAGTTGTCTTTGGTATGCATTTATAAATAAAAGTATCACTAAACTGTGCGAGTGAGATCTTCGTAAAGTTTGTAAGGCATGGAATGTTTTTCTTTGTTTTCATTGCATAGTGTGGTGCGGATGATGGAAGTCCAGAATTTTATCGTAGTACGTCGACAGATATTAACACATTCATTTGTTTTTCAGCTGTCCCGAGCAGGTATCCTGAGCGGCTGCCCAAACTGCTGCTGCGTTGAGCAACTGCCCGTGCTTCTGCGCTGAGCGGCCGCCCAAGCCGCTGTCCCGAGCAGTTGTCTGCTGGAAGTCAAGTCCGGAGTAATCGACACCAAAGATTACCTTGTGTGGTGTATGCAAAGGTGGTATCCGTGAGTTTTTGAGATATTCGACAGTTAATCTTCACAAATTGATATCACGCGCTAGTTGTCTTTGGTATGCATAAATAAAGAAAAATATCACTAAACTGTGCGAGTGAGATCTTGGTAAAGTATGTAAAGCATGAAATGTTTTTCTTTGTTTTCATTGCATAGTGTGGTGCGGGTGATGGAAGTCCAGAATTTTATCATAGTACGTCGACAGATATTAACACATTCTTTTGTTTTTCAGCTGTCCCGAGCAGGTATCCTGAGCGGCTGCCCAAACTGCTGCGCTAGGCTGCTGCGCTGAGCAACTGCCCGTGCTTCTGCGCTGAGCGGCCGCCCAAGCCGCTGTCCCGAGCAGTTGTCTGCTGGAAGTCAAGTCCGGAGTAATCGACACCAAAGAAAACCTTGTGTGCTGTCATGCAAAGGTGGTATCCGTGAGTTTTTTAAGATATTCGACAGTTAATCTTCACAAATTTATATCACGCGCTAGTTATCTTTGGTATGCATTAATAAATAAAAATATCACTACACTGTGCGAGTGAGATCTTGGTAAAGTATGTAAGGCATGGAATGTTTTTTTGTTTTCATTGCATTGTGTGGTGCGGGTGATGCAAGTCCAGAATTTTATCGTAGTACGTCGACAGATATTAACACATTCATTTGTTTTTCAGCTGTCCCGAGCAGGTATCCTGAGCGGCTGCCCAAACTGCTGCTGAGCTGAGCAACTGCCCGTGCTTCAGCGCTGAGCGGCCGCCCAAGCCGTTGTCCCGAGCAGTTGTCTGCTGGAAGTCAAGTCCGGAGTAATCGACACCAAAGAAAACCTTGTGTGCTGTCATGCAAAGGTGGTATCCGTGAGTTTTTGGAGATATTCGACAGTTAATCTTCACAAATTTATATCACGCGCTAGTTGTCTTTGGTATGCATTTATAAATAAAAATATCACTAAACTGTGCGAGTGAGATCTTGGTAAAGTATGTAAAGCATGAAATGTTTTTCTTTGTTTTCATTGCATAGTGTGGTGCGGGTGATGGAAGTCCAGAATTTTATCGTAGTACGTCGACAGATATTAACACATTCTTTTGTTTTTCAGCTGTCCCGAGCAGGTATCCTGAGCGGCTGCCCAAACTGCTGCGCTGGGCTGCTGCGCTGAGCAACTGCCCGTGCTTCTGCGCTGAGCGGCCGCCCAAGCCGCTGTCCCGAGCAGTTGTCTGCTGGAAGTCAAGTCCGGAGTAATCAACACCAAAGAAAACCTTGTGTGCTGTTATGCAAAGGCGGTATCCGTGAGTTTTTTGAGATATTCGACAGTTAATCTTCACAAATTGATATCACGCGCTAGTTGTCTTTGGTATGCATTTATAAATAAAAGTATCACTAAACTGTGCGAGTGAGATCTTGGTAAAGTTTGTAAGGCATGGAATGTTTTTCTTTGTTTTCATTGCATAGTGTGGTGCAGATGATGGAAGTCCAGAATTTTATCGTAGTACGTCGACAGATATTAACACATTCATTTGTTTTTCAGCTGTCCCGAGCAGGTATCCTGAGCGGCTGCCCAAACTGCTGCTGCGCTGAGCAACTGCCCGTGCTTCTGCGCTGAGCGGCCGCCCAAGCCGCTGTCCCGAGCAGTTGTCTGCTGGAAGTCAAGTCCGGAGTAATCGACACCAAAGATTACCTTGTGTGGTGTCATGCAAAGATGGTATCGTAAGTTTGTTGAGACATTCGACAGTTAATCTTCACAAATTGATATCACGCGCTAGTTGTCTTTGGTATGCATTAATAAAGAAAAATATCACTAAACTGTGCGAGTGAGATCTTGGTATAGTATGTAAGGCATGGAATGTTTTTCTTTGTTTTCATTGCATTGTGTGCTGCGGGTGATGGAAGTCCAGAATTTTATCGTAGTACGTAGACAGATATTAACACATTCATTTGTTTTTCAGCTGTCCCGAGCAGGTATCCTGAGCGGCTGCCCAAACTGCTGCGCTGGGCTGCTGCGCTGAGCAACTGCCCGTGCTTCTGCGCTGAGCGGCCGTCCAAGGCGCTGTCCCGAGCAGTTGTCTGCTGGAAGTCAAGTCTGGAGTAATCGACACCAAAAATTACCTTGTGTGGTGTCATGCAAAGGTGGTATCGTAAGTTTGTTGAGACATTCGACAGTTAATCTTCACAAATTGATATCACGCGCTAGTTGTCTTTGGTATGCATTAATAAAGAAAAATATCACTAAACTGTGCGAGTGAGATCTTGGTATAGTATGTAAGGCATGGAATGTTTTTCTTTGTTTTCATTGCATTGTGTGGTGCGGGTGATGGAAGTTCAGAATTTTATCGTAGTACGTAGACAGATATTAACACATTCATTTGTTTTTCAGCTGTCCCGAGCAGGTATCCTGAGCGGCTGCCCAAACTGCTGCGCTGGGCTGCTGCGCTGAGCAACTGCCCGTGCTTCTGCGCTGAGCGGCCGCCCAAGGCGCTATCCCGAACAGTTGTCTGCTTGAAGTCAAGTCTGGAGTAATCGACACCAAAAATTACTTTGTGTGGTGTCATTCAAAGGTGGTATCGTAAGTTTGTTGAGACATTCGACAGTTAATCTTCACAAATTTATATCACGCGCTAGTTGTCTTTGGTATGCATTAATAAATAAAAATATCACTAAACTGTGCGAGTGAGATCTTGGTATAGTATGTAAGGCATGGAATGTTTTTCTTTGTTTTCATTGCATTGTGTGCTGCGGGTGATGGAAGTCCAGAATTTTATCGTAGTACGTAGACAGATATTAACACATTCATTTGTTTTTCAGCTGTCCCGAGCAGGCATCCTGAGCGGCTGCCCAAACTGCTGCGCTGGGCTGCTGCGCTGAGCAACTGCCCGTGCTTCTGCGCTGAGCGGCCGCCCAAGCCGCTGTCCCGAGCAGTTGTCTGCTGGAAGTCAAGTCCGGAGTAATCGACACCAAAGATTACCTTGTGTGGTGTATGCAAAGGTGGTATCCGTGAGTTTTTGAGATATTCGACAGTTAATCTTCACAAATTGATATCACGCGCTAGTTGTCTTTGGTATGCATTTATAAATAAAAGTATCACTAAACTATGCGAGTGAGATCTTGGTAAAGTTTGTAAGGCATGGAATATTTTTCTTTGTTTTCATTGCATAGTGTGGTGCGGGTGATGGAAGTCCAGAATTGTATCGTAGTACGTCGACAGATATTAACACATTCATTTGTTTTTCAGCTTTCCCGAGCAGGTATCCTGAGCGGCTGCCCAAACTGCTGCGCTGGGCTGCTGTGCTGAGCAACTGCCCGTGCTTCTGCGCTGAGCGGCCGCCCAAGCCGCTGTCCCGAGCAGTTGTCTGCTGGAAGTCAAGTCCGGAGTAATCGACACCAAAGAAAACCTTGTGTGCTGTCATGCAAAGGTGGTATCCGTGAGTTTTTTGAGATATTCGACAGTTAAACTTCACAAATTTATATCACGCGCTAGTTGTCTTTGGTATGCATTTATAAATAAAAGTATCACTAAACTGTGCGAGTGAGATCTTGGTAAAGTTTGTAAGGCATGGAATGTTTTTCTTTGTTTTCATTTTATAGTGTGGTGCGGGTGATGGAAGTCCAGAATTTTATCGTAGTACGTAGACAGATATTAACACATTCATTTGTTTTTCAGCTGTCTCGAGCAGGTATCCTGAGCGGCTGCCCAAACTGCTGCTGCGCTGAGCAACTACCCGTGCTTCTGCGCTGAGCGGCCGCCCAAGCCAAGGAAGTCAAGTCCGGAGTAATCGACACCAAAGATGACCTTGTGTGGTGTGGTGTCATGCAAAGGTGGTATCGTAAGTTTGTTGAGACATTCGACAGTTAATCTTCACAAATTGATATCACGCGCTAGTTGTCTTTGGTATGCATTATTTAAAAAAATATCACTAAACTGTGCGAGTGAGATCTTCGTAAAGTTTGTAAGGCATGGAATGTTTTTCTTTGTTTTCATTGCATAGTGTGGTGCGGATGATGGAAGTCCAGAATTTTATCGTAGTACGTCGACAGATATTAACACATTCATTTGTTTTTCAGCTGTCCCGAGCAGGTATCCTGAGCGGCTGCCCAAACTGCTGCTGCGTTGAGCAACTGCCCGTGCTTCTGCGCTGAGCGGCCGCCCAAGCCGCTGTCCCGAGCAGTTGTCTGCTGGAAGTCAAGTCCGGAGTAATCGACACCAAAGATTACCTTGTGTGGTGTATGCAAAGGTGGTATCCGTGAGTTTTTGAGATATTCGACAGTTAATCTTCACAAATTGATATCACGCGCTAGTTGTCTTTGGTATGCATAAATAAAGAAAAATATCACTAAACTGTGCGAGTGAGATCTTGGTATAGTATGTAAGGCATGGAATGTTTTTCTTTGTTTTCATTGCATTGTGTGGTGCGGGTGATGGAAGTCCAGAATTTTATCGTAGTACGTAGACAGATATTAACACATTCATTTGTTCTTCAGCTGTCCCGAGCAGGCATCCTGAGCGGCTGCCCAAACTGCTGCGCTGGGCTGCTGCGCTGAGCAACTGCCCGTGCTTCTGCGCTGAGCGGCCGCCCAAGCCGCTGTCCCGAGCAGTTGTCTGCTGGAAGTCAAGTCCGGAGTAATCAACACCAAAGAAAACCTTGTGTGCTGTAATGCAAAGGCGGTATCCGTGAGTTTTTTGAGATATTCGACAGTTAATCTTCACAAATTGATATCACGCGCTAGTTGTCTTTGGTATGCATTTATAAATAAAAGTATCACTAAACTGTGCGAGTGAGATCTTCGTAAAGTTTGTAAGGCATGGAATGTTTTTCTTTGTTTTCATTGCATAGTGTGGTGCGGATGATGGAAGTCCAGAATTTTATCGTAGTACGTCGACAGATATTAACACATTCATTTGTTTTTCAGCTGTCCCGAGCAGGTATCCTGAGCGGCTGCCCAAACTGCTGCTGCGTTGAGCAACTGCCCGTGCTTCTGCGCTGAGCGGCCGCCCAAGCCGCTGTCCCGAGCAGTTGTCTGCTGGAAGTCAAGTCCGGAGTAATCGACACCAAAGATTACCTTGTGTGGTGTATGCAAAGGTGGTATCCGTGAGTTTTTGAGATATTCGACGGTTAATCTTCACAAATTGATATCACGCGCTAGTTGTCTTTGGTATGCATAAATAAAGAAAAATATCACTAAACTGTGCGAGTGAGATCTTGGTAAAGTATGTAAAGCATGAAATGTTTTTCTTTGTTTTCATTGCATAGTGTGGTGCGGGTGATGGAAGTCCAGAATTTTATCGTAGTACGTCGACAGATATTAACACATTCTTTTGTTTTTCAGCTGTCCCGAGCAGGTATCCTGAGCGGCTGCCCAAACTGCTGCGCTGGGCTGCTGCGCTGAGCAACTGCCCGTGCTTCTGCGCTGAGCGGCCGCCCAAGCCGCTGTCCCGAGCAGTTGTCTGCTGGAAGTCAAGTCCGGAGTAATCGACACCAAAGAAAACCTTGTGTGCTGTCATGCAAAGGTGGTATCCGTGAGTTTTTTAAGATATTCGACAGTTAATCTTCACAAATTGATATCACGCGCTAGTTGTCTTTGGTATGCATTAATAAATAAAAATATCACTACACTGTGCGAGTGAGATCTTGGTAAAGTATGTAAGGCATGGAATGTTTTTTTTGTTTTCATTGCATTGTGTGGTGCGGGTGATGCAAGTCCAGAAATTTATCGTAGTACGTCGACAGATATTAACACATTCATTTGTTTTTCAGCTGTCCCGAGCAGGTATCCTGAGCGGCTGCCCAAACTGCTGCTGCGCTGAGCAACTGCCCGTGCTTCAGCGCTGAGCGGCCGCCCAAGCCGTTGTCCCGAGCAGTTGTCTGCTGGAAGTCAAGTCCGGAGTAATCGACACCAAAGAAAACCTTGTGTGCTGTCATGCAAAGGTGGTATCCGTGAGTTTTTGGAGATATTCGACAGTTAATCTTCACAAATTTATATCACGCGCTAGTTGTCTTTGATATGCATTTATAAATAAAAATATCACTAAACTGTGCGAGTGAGATCTTGGTAAAGTATGTAAAGCATGAAATGTTTTTCTTTGTTTTCATTGCATATTGTGGTGCGGATGATGGAATTCCAGAATTTTATCGTAGTACGTCGACAGATATTAACACATTCATTTGTTTTTCAGCTGTCCCGAGCAGGTATCCTGAGCGGCTGCCCAAACTGCTGCTGCGTTGAGCAACTGCCCGTGCTTCTGCGCTGAGCGGCCGCCCAAGCCGCTGTCCCGAGCAGTTGTCTGCTGGAAGTCAAGTCCGGAGTAATCGACACCAAAGATTACCTTGTGTGGTGTATGCAAAGGTGGTATCCGTGAGTTTTTGAGATATTCGACAGTTAATCTTCACAAATTGATATCACGCGCTAGTTGTCTTTGGTATGCATAAATAAAGAAAAATATCACTAAACTGTGCGAGTGAGATCTTGGTAAAGTTTGTAAGGCATGGAATGTTTTTCTTTGTTTTCATTGCATAGTGTGGTGCAGATGATGGAAGTCCAGAATTTTATCGTAGTACGTCGACAGATATTAACACATTCATTTGTTTTTCAGCTGTCCCGAGCAGGTATCCTGAGCGGCTGCCCAAACTGCTGCTGCGGTGAGCAACTGCCCGTGCTTCTGCGCTGAGCGGCCGCCCAAGCCGCTGTCCCGAGCAGTTGTCTGCTGGAAGTCAAGTCCGGAGTAATCGACACCAAAGATTACCTTGTGTGGTGTCATGCAAAGGTGGTATCGTAAGTTTGTTGAGACATTCGACAGTTAATCTTCACAAATTGATATCACGCGCTAGTTGTCTTTGGTATGCATTAATAAAGAAAAATATCACTAAACTGTGCGAGTGAGATCTTGGTATAGTATGTAAGGCATGGAATGTTTTTCTTTGTTTTCATTGCATTGTGTGCTGCGGGTGATGGAAGTCCAGAATTTTATCGTAGTACGTAGACAGATATTAACACATTCATTTGTTTTTCAGCTGTCCCGAGCAGGTATCCTGAGCGGCTGCCCAAACTGCTGCGCTGGACTGCTGCGCTGAGCAACTGCCCGTGCTTCTGCGCTGAGCGGCCGTCCAAGGCGCTGTCCCGAGCAGTTGTCTGCTGAAAGTCAAGTCTGGAGTAATCGACACCAAAAATTACCTTGTGTGGTGTCATGCAAAGGTGGTATCGTAAGTTTGTTGAGACATTCGACAGTTAATCTTCACAAATTGATATCACGCGCTAGTTGTCTTTGGTATGCATTAATAAAGAAAAATATCACTAAACTGTGCGAGTGAGATCTTGGTATAGTATGTAAGGCATGGAATGTTTTTCTTTGTTTTCATTGCATTGTGTGGTGCGGGTGATGGAAGTTCAGAATTTTATCGTAGTACGTAGACAGATATTAACACATTCATTTGTTTTTCAGCTGTCCCGAGCAGGTATCCTGAGCGGCTGCCCAAACTGCTGCGCTGGGCTGCTGCGCTCAGCAACTGCCCGTGCTTCTGCGCTGAGCGGCCGCCCAAGGCGCTATCCCGAACAGTTGTCTGCTTGAAGTCAAGTCTGGAGTAATCGACACCAAAAATTACTTTGTGTGGTGTCATTCAAAGGTGGTATCGTAAGTTTGTTGAGACATTCGACAGTTAATCTTCACAAATTTATATCACGCGCTAGTTGTCTTTGGTATGCATTAATAAATAAAAATATCACTAAACTGTGCGAGTGAGATCTTGGTATAGTATGTAAGGCATGGAATGTTTTTCTTTGTTTTCATTGCATTGTGTGCTGCGGGTGATGGAAGTCCAGAATTTTATCGTAGTACGTAGACAGATATTAACACATTCATTTGTTTTTCAGCTGTCCCGAGCAGGCATCCTGAGCGGCTGCCCAAACTGCTGCGCTGGGCTGCTGCGCTGAGCAACTGCCCGTGCTTCTGCGCTGAGCGGCCGCCCAAGCCGCTGTCCCGAGCAGTTGTCTGCTGGAAGTCAAGTCCGGAGTAATCGACACCAAAGAAAACCTTGTGTGCTGTCATGCAAAGGTGGTATCCGTGAGTTTTTTAAGATATTCGACAGTTAATCTTCACAAATTTATATCACGCGCTAGTTGTCTTTGGTATGCATTAATAAATACCTGAGCGGCTGCCCAAACTGCTGCTGCGCTGAGTAACTACCCGTGCTACTGCGCTGAGCGGCCGCCCAAGCCGCTGTCCCGAGCAGTTGTCTGCCGGAAGTCAAGTCCGGAGTAATCGACACCAAAGAAAACCTTGTGTGCCGTCATGCAAAGGTGGTATCGTGAGTTTTTTGAGATATTTTACAGTTAATCTTTACAAATTTTTATCACGCGCTAGTTGTCTTTGGTATGCATTAATAAAGAAAAATATCACTAAACTGTGCGAGTGAGATCTTGGTAAAGTATGTAAGGCATGGAATGTTTTTCTTTGTTTTCATTGCATTGTGTGGTGCGGGTTATGGAAGTCCAGAATTTTATCGTAGTACGTCGACAGATATTAACACATACATTTGTTTTTCAGCTGTCCCGAGCAGGTATCCTGAGCGGCTGCCCAAACTGCTGCGCTGGGCTGCTGTGCTGAGCAACTGCCCATGCTTCTGCGCTGAGCGGCCGCCCAAGGCGCTATCCCGAACAGTTGTCTGCTTGAAGTCAAGTCTGGAGTAATCGACACCAAAAATTACCTTGTGTGGTGTCATTCAAAGGTGGTATCGTAAGTTTGTTGAGACATTCGACAGTTAATTTTCACAAATTTATATCACGCGCTAGTTGTCTTTGGTATGCATTAATAAATAAAAATATCACTAAAATGTCCGAGTGAGATTTTGGTAAAGTATGTAAGGTATGGAATGTTTTTCTTTGTTTTCATTGCATTGTGTGGTGCGGGTGATGGAAGTCCAGAATTTTATCGTAGTTCGTAGACAGATATTAACACATTCATTTGTTTTTCAGCTGTCTCGAGCAGGTATCCTGAGCGGCTGCCCAAACTGCTGCGCAGGGCTGCTGCGCTGAGCAACTGCCCGTGCTTCTGCGCTGAGCGGCCGCCCAAGCCGCTGTCCCGAGCAGTTGTCTGCTGGAAGTCAAGTCCGGAGTAATCGACACCAAAGATTACCTTGTGTGGTGTATGCAAAGGTGGTATCCGTGAGTTTTTGAGATATTCGACAGTTAATCTTCACAAATTGATATCACGCGCTAGTTGTCTTTGGTATGCATTTATAAATTAAAGTATCACTAAACTATGCGAGTGAGATCTTGGTAAAGTTTGTAAGGCATGGAATATTTTTCTTTGTTTTCATTGCATAGTGTGGTGCGGGTGATGGAAGTCCAGAATTGTATCGTAGTACGTCGACAGATATTAACACATTCATTTGTTTTTCAGCTTTCCCGAGCAGGTATCCTGAGCGGCTGCCCAAACTGCTGCGCTGGGCTGCTGTGCTGAGCAACTGCCCGTGCTTCTGCGCTGAGCGGCCGCCCAAGCCGCTGTCCCGAGCAGTTGTCTGCTGGAAGTCAAGTCCGGAGTAATCGACACCAAAGAAAACCTTGTGTGCTGTCATGCAAAGGTGGTATCCGTGAGTTTTTTGAGATATTCGACAGTTAAACTTCACAAATTTATATCACGCGCTAGTTGTCTTTGGTATGCATTTATAAATAAAAGTATCACTAAACTGTGCGAGTGAGATCTTGGTAAAGTTTGTAAGGCATGGAATGTTTTTCTTTGTTTTCATTTTATAGTGTGGTGCGGGTGATGGAAGTCCAGAATTTTATCGTAGTACGTAGACAGATATTAACACATTCATTTGTTTTTCAGCTGTCCCGAGCAGGTATCCTGAGTGGCTGCCCAAACTGCTGCTGCGCTGAGCAACTACCCGTGCTTCTGCGCTGAGCAGCCGCCCAAGCCAAGAAAGTCAAGTCCGGAGTAATCGACACCAAAGATTACCTTGTGTGGTGTGGTGTCATGCAAAGGTGGTATCGTAAGTTTGTTGAGACATTCGACAGTTAATCTTCACAAATTGATATCACGCGCTAGTTGTCTTTGGTATGCATTTATAAATAAAAGTATCACTAAACTGTGCGAGTGAGATCTTCGTAAAGTTTGTAAGGCATGGAATGTTTTTCTTTGTTTTCATTGCATAGTGTGGTGCGGATGATGGAAGTCCAGAATTTTATCGTAGTACGTCGACAGATATTAACACATTCATTTGTTTTTCAGCTGTCTCGAGCAGGTATCCTGAGCGGCTGCCCAAACTGCTGCTGCGTTGAGCAACTGCCCGTGCTTCTGCGCTGAGCGGCCGCCCAAGCCGCTGTCCCGAGCAGTTGTCTGCTGGAAGTCAAGTCCGGAGTAATCGACACCAAAGATTACCTTGTGTGGTGTATGCAAAGGTGGTATCCGTGAGTTTTTGAGATATTCGACAGTTAATCTTCACAAATTGATATCACGCGCTAGTTGTCTTTGGTATGCATAAATAAAGAAAAATATCACTAAACTGTGCGAGTGAGATCTTGGTAAAGTTTGTAAGGCATGGAATGTTTTTCTTTGTTTTCATTGCATAGTGTGGTGCAGATGATGGAAGTCCAGAATTTTATCGTAGTACGTCGACAGATATTAACACATTCATTTGTTTTTCAGCTGTCCCGAGCAGGTATCCTGAGCGGCTGCCCAAACTGCTGCTGCGCTGAGCAACTGCCCGTGCTTCTGCGCTGAGCGGCCGCCCAAGCCGCTGTCCCGAGCAGTTGTCTGCTGGAAGTCAAGTCCGGAGTAATCGACACCAAAGATTACCTTGTGTGGTGTCATGCAAAGGTGGTATCGTAAGTTTGTTGAGACATTCGACAGTTAATCTTCACAAATTGATATCACGCGCTAGTTGTCTTTGGTATGCATTAATAAAGAAAAATATCACTAAACTGTGCGAGTGAGATCTTGGTATAGTATGTAAGGCATGGAATGTTTTTCTTTGTTTTCATTGCATTGTGTGCTGCGGGTGATGGAAGTCCAGAATTTTATCGTAGTACGTAGACAGATATTAACACATTCATTTGTTTTTCAGCTGTCCCGAGCAGGTATCCTGAGCGGCTGCCCAAACTGCTGCGCTGGACTGCTGCGCTGAGCAACTGCCCGTGCTTCTGCGCTGAGCGGCCGTCCAAGGCGCTGTCCCGAGCAGTTGTCTGCTGAAAGTCAAGTCTGGAGTAATCGACACCAAAAATTACCTTGTGTGGTGTCATGCAAAGGTGGTATCGTAAGTTTGTTGAGACATTCGACAGTTAATCTTCACAAATTGATATCACGCGCTAGTTGTCTTTGGTATGCATTAATAAAGAAAAATATCACTAAACTGTGCGAGTGAGATCTTGGTATAGTATGTAAGGCATGGAATGTTTTTCTTTGTTTTCATTGCATTGTGTGGTGCGGGTGATGGAAGTTCAGAATTTTATCGTAGTACGTAGACAGATATTAACACATTCATTTGTTTTTCAGCTGTCCCGAGTAGGTATCCTGAGCGGCTGCCCAAACTGCTGCGCTGGGCTGCTGCGCTGAGCAACTGCCCGTGCTTCTGCGCTGAGCGGCCGCCCAAGGCGCTATCCCGAACAGTTGTCTGCTTGAAGTCAAGTCTGGAGTAATCGACACCAAAAATTACTTTGTGTGGTGTCATTCAAAGGTGGTATCGTAAGTTTGTTGAGACATTCGACAGTTAATCTTCACAAATTTATATCACGCGCTAGTTGTCTTTGGTATGCATTAATAAATAAAAATATCACTAAACTGTGCGAGTGAGATCTTGGTATAGTATGTAAGGCATGGAATGTTTTTCTTTGTTTTCATTGCATTGTGTGCTGCGGGTGATGGAAGTCCAGAATTTTATCGTAGTACGTAGACAGATATTAACACATTCATTTGTTTTTCAGCTGTCCCGAGCAGGCATCCTGAGCGGCTGCCCAAACTGCTGCGCTGGGCTGCTGCGCTGAGCAACTGCCCGTGCTTCTGCGCTGAGCGGCCGCCCAAGCCGCTGTCCCGAGCAGTTGTCTGCTGGAAGTCAAGTCCGGAGTAATCGACACCAAAGAAAACCTTGTGTGCTGTCATGCAAAGGTGGTATCCGTGAGTTTTTTAAGATATTCGACAGTTAATCTTCACAAATTTATATCACGCGCTAGTTGTCTTTGGTATGCATTAATAAATACCTGAGCGGCTGCCCAAACTGCTGCTGCGCTGAGTAACTACCCGTGCTACTGCGCTGAGCGGCCGCCCATGCCGCTGTCCCGAGCAGTTGTCTGCCGGAAGTCAAGTCCGGAGTAATCGACACCAAAGAAAACCTTGTGTGCCGTCATGCAAAGGTGGTATCGTGAGTTTTTTGAGATATTTTACAGTTAATCTTTACAAATTTTTATCACGCGCTAGTTGTCTTTGGTATGCATTAATAAAGAAAAATATCACTAAACTGTGCGAGTGAGATCTTGGTAAAGTATGTAAGGCATGGAATGTTTTTCTTTGTTTTCATTGCATTGTGTGGTGCGGGTTATGGAAGTCCAGAATTTTATCGTAGTACGTCGACAGATATTAACACATACATTTGTTTTTCAGCTGTCCCGAGCAGGTATCCTGAGCGGCTGCCCAAACTGCTGCGCTGGGCTGCTGTGCTGAGCAACTGCCCATGCTTCTGCGCTGAGCGGCCGCCCAAGGCGCTATCCCGAACAGTTGTCTGCTTGAAGTCAAGTCTGGAGTAATCGACACCAAAAATTACCTTGTGTGGTGTCATTCAAAGGTGGTATCGTAAGTTTGTTGAGACATTCGACAGTTAATTTTCACAAATTTATATCACGCGCTAGTTGTCTTTGGTATGCATTAATAAATAAAAATATCACTAAAATGTGCGAGTGAGATTTTGGTAAAGTATGTAAGGTATGGAATGTTTTTCTTTGTTTTCATTGCATTGTGTGGTGCGGGTGATGGAAGTCCAGAATTTTATCGTAGTTCGTAGACAGATATTAACACATTCATTTGTTTTTCAGCTGTCTCGAGCAGGTATCCTGAGCGGCTGCCCAAACTGCTGCGCAGGGCTGCTGCGCTGAGCAACTGCCCGTGCTTCTGCGCTGAGCGGCCGCCCAAGCCGCTGTCCCGAGCAGTTGTCTGCTGGAAGTCAAGTCCGGAGTAATCGACACCAAAGATTACCTTGTGTGGTGTATGCAAAGGTGGTATCCGTGAGTTTTTGAGATATTCGACAGTTAATCTTCACAAATTGATATCACGCGCTAGTTGTCTTTGGTATGCATTTATAAATTAAAGTATCACTAAACTATGCGAGTGAGATCTTGGTAAAGTTTGTAAGGCATGGAATATTTTTCTTTGTTTTCATTGCATAGTGTGGTGCGGGTGATGGAAGTCCAGAATTGTATCGTAGTACGTCGACAGATATTAACACATTCATTTGTTTTTCAGCTTTCCCGAGCAGGTATCCTGAGCGGCTGCCCAAACTGCTGCGCTGGGCTGCTGTGCTGAGCAACTGCCCGTGCTTCTGCGCTGAGCGGCCGCCCAAGCCGCTGTCCCGAGCAGTTGTCTGCTGGAAGTCAAGTCCGGAGTAATCGACACCAAAGAAAACCTTGTGTGCTGTCATGCAAAGGTGGTATCCGTGAGTTTTTTGAGATATTCGACAGTTAAACTTCACAAATTTATATCACGCGCTAGTTGTCTTTGGTATGCATTTATAAATAAAAGTATCACTAAACTGTGCGAGTGAGATCTTGGTAAAGTTTGTAAGGCATGGAATGTTTTTCTTTGTTTTCATTTTATAGTGTGGTGCGGGTGATGGAAGTCCAGAATTTTATCGTAGTACGTAGACAGATATTAACACATTCATTTGTTTTTCAGCTGTCCCGAGCAGGTATCCTGAGTGGCTGCCCAAACTGCTGCTGCGCTGAGCAACTACCCGTGCTTCTGCGCTGAGCAGCCGCCCAAGCCAAGAAAGTCAAGTCCGGAGTAATCGACACCAAAGATTACCTTGTGTGGTGTGGTGTCATGCAAAGGTGGTATCGTAAGTTTGTTGAGACATTCGACAGTTAATCTTCACAAATTGATATCACGCGCTAGTTGTCTTTGGTATGCATTTATAAATAAAAGTATCACTAAACTGTGCGAGTGAGATCTTCGTAAAGTTTGTAAGGCATGGAATGTTTTTCTTTGTTTTCATTGCATAGTGTGGTGCGGATGATGGAAGTCCAGAATTTTATCGTAGTACGTCGACAGATATTAACACATTCATTTGTTTTTCAGCTGTCTCGAGCAGGTATCCTGAGCGGCTGCCCAAACTGCTGCTGCGTTGAGCAACTGCCCGTGCTTCTGCGCTGAGCGGCCGCCCAAGCCGCTGTCCCGAGCAGTTGTCTGCTGGAAGTCAAGTCCGGAGTAATCGACACCAAAGATTACCTTGTGTGGTGTATGCAAAGGTGGTATCCGTGAGTTTTTGAGATATTTGACAGTTAATCTTCACAAATTGATATCCCGCGCTAGTTGTCTTTGGTATGCATAAATAAAGAAAAATATCACTAAACTATGCGAGTGAGATCTTGGTAAAGTATGTAAAGCATGAAATGTTTTTCTTTGTTTTCATTGCATAGTGTGGTGCGGGTGATGGAAGTCCAGAATTTTATCGTAGTACGTCGACAGATATTAACACATTCTTTTGTTTTTCAGCTGTCCCGAGCAGGTATCCTTAGCGGCTGCCCAAACTGCTGCGCTGGGCTGCTGCGCTGAGCAACTGCCCGTGCTTCTTCGCTGAGCGGCCGCCCAAGCCGCTGTCCCGAGCAGTTGTCTGCTGGAAGTCAAGTCCGGAGTAATTGACACCAAAGAAAACCTTGTGTGCTGTCATGCAAAGGTGGTATCCGTGAGTTTTTTAAGATATTCGACAGTTAATCTTCACAAATTAATATCACGCGCTAGTTGTCTTTGGTATGCATTAATAAATAAAAATATCACTACACTGTGCGAGTGAGATCTTGGTAAAGTATGTAAGGCATGGAATGTTTTTTTTGTTTTCATTGCATTGTGTGGTGCGGGTGATGCAAGTCCAGAATTTTATCGTAGTACGTCGACAGATATTAACACATTCTTTTGTTTTTCAGCTGTCCCGAGCAGGTATCCTGAGCGGCTGCCCAAACTGCTGCGCTGGGCTGCTGCGCTGAGCAACTGCCCGTGCTTCTGCGCTGAGCGGCCGCCCAAGCCGCTGTCCCGAGCAGTTGTCTGCTGGAAGTCAAGTCCGGAGTAATCAACACCAAAGAAAACCTTGTGTGCTGTTATGCAAAGGCGGTATCCGTGAGTTTTTTGAGATATTCGACAGTTAATCTTCACAAATTGATATCACGCGCTAGTTGTCTTTGGTATGCATTTATAAATTAAAGTATCACTAAACTGTGCGAGTGAGATCTTGGTAAAGTTTGTAAGGCATGGAATGTTTTTCTTTGTTTTCATTGCATAGTGTGGTGCAGATGATGGAAGTCCAGAATTTTATCGTAGTACGTCGACAGATATTAACACATTCATTTGTTTTTCAGCTGTCCCGAGCAGGTATCCTGAGCGGCTGCCCAAACTGCTGCTGCGCTGAGCAACTGCCCGTGCTTCTGCGCTTAGCGGCCGCCCAAGCCGCTGTCCCGAGCAGTTGTCTGCTGGAAGTCAAGTCCGGAGTAATCGACACCAAAGATTACCTTGTGTGGTGTCATGCAAAGGTGGTATCGTAAGTTTGTTGAGACATTCGACAGTTAATCTTCACAAATTGATATCACGCGCTAGTTGTCTTTGGTATGCATTAATAAAGAAAAATATCACTAAACTGTGCGAGTGAGATCTTGGTATAGTATGTAAGGCATGGAATGTTTTTCTTTGTTTTCATTGCATTGTGTGCTGCGGGTGATAGAAGTCCAGAATTTTATCGTAGTACGTAGACAGATATTAACACATTCATTTGTTTTTCAGCTGTCCCGAGCAGGTATCCTGAGCGGCTGCCCAAACTGCTGCGCTGGGCTGCTGCGCTGAGCAACTGCCCGTGCTTCTGCGCTGAGCGGCCGTCCAAGGCGCTGTCCCGAGCAGTTGTCTGCTGGAAGTCAAGTCTGGAGTAATCGACACCAAAAATTACCTTGTGTGGTGTCATGCAAAGGTGGTATCGTAAGTTTGTTGAGACATTCGACAGTTAATCTTCACAAATTGATATCACGCGCTAGTTGTCTTTGGTATGCATTAATAAAGAAAAATATCACTAAACTGTGCGAGTGAGATCTTGGTATAGTATGTAAGGCATGGAATGTTTTTCTTTGTTTTCATTGCATTGTGTGGTGCGGGTGATGGAAGTTCAGAATTTTATCGTAGTACGTAGACAGATATTAACACATTCATTTGTTTTTCAGCTGTCCCGAGCAGGTATCCTGAGCGGCTGCCCAAACTGCTGCGCTGGGCTGCTGCGCTGAGCAACTGCCCGTGCTTCTGCGCTGAGCGGCCGCCCAAGGCGCTATCCCGAACAGTTGTCTGCTTGAAGTCAAGTCTGGAGTAATCGACACCAAAAATTACTTTGTGTGGTGTCATTCAAAGGTGGTATCGTAAGTTTGTTGAGACATTCGACAGTTAATCTTCACAAATTTATATCACGCGCTAGTTGTCTTTGGTATGCATTAATAAATAAAAATATCACTAAACTGTGCGAGTGAGATCTTGGTATAGTATATAAGGCATGGAATGTTTTTCTTTGTTTTCATTGCATTGTGTGCTGCGGGTGATGGAAGTCCAGAATTTTATCGTAGTACGTAGACAGATATTAACACATTCATTTGTTTTTCAGCTGTCCCGAGCAGGCATCCTGAGCGGCTGCCCAAACTGCTGCGCTGGGCTGCTGCGCTGAGCAACTGCCCGTGCTTCTGCGCTGAGCGGCCGCCCAAGCCGCTGTCCCGAGCAGTTGTCTGCTGGAAGTCAAGTCCGGAGTAATCGACACCAAAGAAAACCTTGTGTGCTGTCATGCAAAGGTGGTATCCGTGAGTTTTTTAAGATATTCGACAGTTAATCTTCACAAATTTATATCACGCGCTAGTTGTCTTTGGTATGCATTAATAAATAAAAATATCACTAAACTGTGCGAGTGAGATCTTGGTAAAGTATGTAAGGCATGGAAAGTTTTTCTTTGTTTTCATTGCATTGTGTGGTGCGGGTGATGGAAGTCCAGAATTTTATCGTAGTACGTAGACAGATATTAACACATTCATTTGTTTTTTAGCTGTCTCGAGCAGGTATCCTGAGCGGCTGCCCAAACTGCTGCTGCGCTGAGTAACTACCCGTGCTACTGCGCTGAGTAACTACCCGTGCTACTGCGCTGAGCGGCCGCCCAAGCCGCTGTCCCGAGCAGTTGTCTGCCGGAAGTCAAGTCCGGAGTAATCGACACCAAAGAAAACCTTGTGTTCCGTCATGCAAAGGTGGTATCGTGAGTTTTTTGACATATTTTACAGTTAATCTTTACAAATTTATATCACGCGCTAGTTGTCTTTGGTATGCATTAATAAAGAAAAATATCACTAAACTGTGCGAGTGAGATCTTGGTAAAGTATGTAAGGCATGGAATGTTTTTCTTTGTTTTCATTGCATTGTGTGGTGCGGGTTATGGAAGTCCAGAATTTTATCGTAGTACGTCGACAGATATTAACACATACATTTGTTTTTCAGCTGTCCCGAGCAGGTATCCTGAGCGGCTGCCCAAACTGCTGCGCTGGGCTGCTGTGCTGAGCAACTGCCCGTGCTTCTGCGCTGAGCGGCCGCCCAAGGCGCTATCCCGAACAGTTGTCTGCTTGAAGTCAAGTCTGGAGTAATCGACACCAAAAATTACCTTGTGTGGTGTCATTCAAAGGTGGTATCGTAAGTTTGTTGAGACATTCGACAGTTAATCTTCACAAATTTATATCACGCGCTAGTTGTCTGTGGTATGCATTAATAAATAAAAATATCACTAAACTGTGCGAGTGAGATTTTGGTAAAGTATGTAAGGCATGGAATGTTTTTCTTTGTTTTCATTGCATTGTGTGGTGCGGGTGATGGAAGTCCAGAATTTTATCGTAGTTCGTAGACAGATATTAACACATTCATTTGTTTTTCAGCTGTCTCGAGCAGGTATCCTGAGCGGCTGCCCAAACTGCTGCGCAGGGCTGCTGCGCTGAGCAACTGCCCGTGCTTCTGCGCTGAGCGGCCGCCCAAGCCGCTGTCCCGAGCAGTTGTCTGCTGGAAGTCAAGTCCGGAGTAATCGACACCAAAGATTACCTTGTGTGGTGTATGCAAAGGTGGTATCCGTGAGTTTTTGAGATATTCGACAGTTAATCTTCACAAATTTATATCACGCGCTAGTTGTCTTTGGTATGCATTAATAAATAAAAATATCACTAAACTGTGCGAGTGAGATCTTGGTAAAGTATGTAAGGCATGGAATGTTTTTCTTTGTTTTCATTGCATTGTGTGGTGCGGGTGATGGAAGTCCAGAATTTTATCGTAGTACGTAGACAGATATTAACACATTCATTTGTTTTTCAGCTGTCCCGAGCAGGTATCCCGAGCGGCTGCCTAAACTGCTTTGCTGGGCTGCTGCGCTGAGCAACTGCCCGTGCTTCTGCGCTGAGCGGCCGCCCAAGCCGCTATCCTGAACAGTTGTCTGCTTGAAGTCAAGTCTGGACTAATCGACACCAAAAATTACCTTGTGTGGTGTCATTCAAAGGTGGTATCGTAAGTCTGTTGAGACATTCGACAGTTAATCTTCACAAATTGATATCACGCGCTAGTTGTCTTTGGTATGCATTAATAAAGAAAAATATCACTAAACTGTGCGAGTGAGAACTTCGTAAAGTATGTAAGGCATGGAATGTTTTTCTTTGTTTTCATTGCATTGTGTGCTGCGGGTGATGGAAGTCCAGAGTTTTATCGTAGTACGTAGACAGATATTAACACATTCATTTGTTTTTCAGCTGTCCCGAGCAGGAGTCCTGAGCGGCTACCCAAACTGCTGCGCTGGGCTGCTGCGCTCGACTGCTGCGCTGAGCAACTGCCCGTGTTTCTGCACTGAGGGGCCGCCCAAGCCGCTATCCCGAACAGTTGTCTGCTTGAAGTCAAGTCTGGAGTAATCGACACCAAAAATTACCTTGTGTGGTGTCATTCAAAGGTGGTATCGTAAGTTTGATAAGACATTCGACAGTTAATCTTCACAAATTGATATCACGCGCAAGTTGTCTTTGGTATGCATTAATAAAGAAAAATATCACTTAACTGTGCGAGTGAGATCTTGTTAAAGTATCCGTGCTTCTGCGCTGAGCGGCCGCCCAAGCCGCTATCCCGAACAGTTGTCTGCTTAAAGTCAAGTCTGGAGTAATCGACACCAAAAATTACCTTGTGTGGTGTCATTCAAAGGTGGTATCGTAAGTTTGTTGAGCAATTCGACAGTTAATCTTCACAAATTGATATCACATGCTAGATGTCTTTGGTATGCATTAATAAAGAAAAAAAATCACTAAACTGTGCGAGTGAGATCTTAGTAAAGTATGTAAGGCATGGAATGTTTTTCTTTGTTTTCATTGCATTGTGTGGTGCGGGTGATGGAAGTCCAGAATTTTGTCGTAGTACGTAGACAGATATTAACACATTCATTTGTTTTTCAGCTGTACCGAGCAGGTATCCTGAGCGGCTGCCCAAACTGCTGCGCTGAGCTGCTGTGCTGAGCAACTGCCCGTGCTTCTGCGCTGAGCGGCCGCACAAGCCGCTGTTCCGAACAGTTGTCTGCTAGAAGTCAAGTCCGGAGTAATCGACACCAAAGATTACCTTGTGTGGTGTCATGCAAAGGTGGTATCGTAAGTTTGTTAAGACATTCGTCAGTTATTCTTCACAAACTGATATCACGCGCTAGTTGTCTTTGGTATGCATTATTAAAGAAAAATATCACTAAACTGTGCGAGTGAGATCTTGGTATAGTATGTAAGGCATGGAATGTTTTTCTTTGTTTTCATTGCATAGTGTGGTGCGGGTGATGGAAGTCCAGAATTGTGTCGTAGTACGTAGACAAATATTAACACATTCATTTGTTTTTCAGCTGTACCGAGCAGGTATCCTGAGCGGCTGCCCAAACTGCTGCGCTGAGCTGCTGTGCTGAGCATCTGCCCGTGCTTCTGCGCTGAGCGGCCGCCCAAGCCGCTGTTCCGAACAGCTGTCTGCTGGAAATCAAGTCCGGATTTATCGACAACAAAGATTACCTTGTGTTGTGATATGCAAAGGTGGTATGGTAAGTTTGTTGAGACATTCGACAGTTAATCTTCACAAATTGATATCACGCGCTAGTTGTCTTTGGTATGCATTATTAAAGAAAAATATCACTAAACTCTGCGAGTGAGATCTTGGTAAAGTATGTAAGGCATGGAATGTTTTTCTTTGTTTTCATTGCATAGTGTGGTGCGGGTGATGGAAGTCCAGAATTGTGTCGTAGTACGTAGACAGATATTAACACATTCATTTGTTTTTCAGCTGTTCCGAGCAGGTATCCTGAGCGGCAGCCCAAACTGCTGCGCTGGGCTGCTGCGCTGAGCGACTGCCCGTGCTACTGCGCTGAGCGGCCGCCCAAGCCGCTGTCCCGAGCAGTTGTCTGCTGGAAGTCAAGTCCGGAGTAATCGACAACAAAGATTACCTTGTGTTGTGTTATGCAAAAGTGGTATCGTAAGTTTGTTGAGACATTCGACAGTTAATCTTCACAAATTGATATCACGCGCTAGTTGTCTTTGGTGTAAATTAATAAAGAAAAATATCACTAAACTGTGCGAGTGAGATCTTGGTAAAGTATGTAAGGCATGAAATGTTTTTCTTTGTTTTCATTGCATAGTGTGGTGCGGGTGATGGAAGTCCAGAATTTTGTCGTAGTACGTAGACAGATATTAACACATTCGTTTGTTTTTCAGCTGTCCCGAGCAGGTATCCTGAGCGGCAGCCCAAACTACTACGCTGAGCTGCTGTGCTGAGCAACTGCCCGTGCTTCTGCGCTGAGCGGCCACCCAAGCCGCTGTCCCGAACAGTTGTCTGCTGGAAGTCAAGTCCGAAGTAATCGACACCAAAGATTACCTTGTGTGGTGTCATGCAAAGGTGGTATCGTAAGTTTGTTGAGACATTCGACAGTTAATTTTCACAAATTGATATCACGCGCTAGTTGTCTTTGGTATGCATTAATAAAGAAAAATATCACTAAACTGTGCGAGTGAGATCTTCGTATAATACTATAAAGAAAGAGAAAAACATTCCATGCCTTACATACGTAAGGCATGGAATGTTTTTCTTTGTTTTCATTGCATTGTGTGGTGCGGGTGATGGAAGTCCAGAATTTTATCGTAGTACGTAGACAGATATTAACACATTCATTTGTTTTTCAGCTGTCCCGAGCAGGTGTCCTGAGCGGCTACCCAAACTGCTGCGCTGGGCTGCTGCGCTCGGCTGCTGTGCAGGGCAACTGCCCGTGCTTCTGCGCTGAGCGGGGCCGCCCAAGCCGCTCTCCCGAGCAGTTGTCTGCTGGAGGTCAAGTCCGGAGTAATCGACACCAAAGATTACCTTGCGTGGTGTCATGCAAAGGTGGTATCGTAAGTTTGTTGAGACATTCGACAGTTAATCTTCACAAACTGATTTCACGCGCTAGTTGTCTTTGGTGTGCATTAATAAAGAAAAATATCACAACTGTGCGAGTAAGATCTTGGTAAAGTATGTAAGGCATGGAATGTTTTTTTGTTTTCATTGCATAGTGTGGTGCGGGTGATGGAAGTCCAGAATTTTATCGTAGTACGTAGACAGATATTCACACATTCATTTGTTTTTCATCTGTCCCGAGCAGGTATCCTGAGCGGCTGCCCAAACTGCTGCGCTGGGCTGCTGTGCTGAGCAACTGCCCGTGCTTCTGCGATGAGCGGCTGCCCAAGCCGCTGTCCCGAGCAGTTGTCTGCTGGAAGTCAAGTCCGGAGTAATCGACAACAAAGATTACCTTGTGTGGTGTATGCAAAGGTGGTATCGTAAGTTTGTTGAGACATTCGACAGTTAATTTTCACAAATTTATATCACACGCTAGATGTCTTTGGTATGCATTAATAAAGAAAAATATCACTAAACTGTGCGAGTGAGATCTTCGTATAATACTATAAAGAAAGAGAAAAACATTCCATGCCTTACATACGTAAGGCATGGAATGTTTTTCTTTGTTTTCATTGCATTGTGTGGTGCGGGTGATGGAAGTCCAGAATTTTATCGTAGTACGTAGACAGATATTAACACATTCATTTGTTTTTCAGCTGTCCCGAGGAGGTGTCCTGAGCGGCTACCCAAACTGCTGCGCTGGGCTGCTGCGCTCGGCTGCTGTGCAGAGCAACTGCCCGTGCTTCTGCGCTAAGCGGCCGCCCAAGCCGCTATCCCGAACAGTTGTCTGCTTGAAGTCAAGTCTGGAGTAATTAGTTTCGCAGTTTCCTGCTAGCTATACGCTCGTTGATAGGGGGGGGGTTAAGTGTGGTTGAGCAGTTTCCTGCAACCAGAGAATAGGTAAGGGATAATTGATGGTAAATACCTTTGTCGAGGAGCTCGTGCTCTGGTGAGTGCTGGTGACCGTGGGTCCTCGTGGAGGCGTCCTGCTGTCGACGGCGTGCTGAATGAGCTGAAGAACTATTGTCACTTGGTTCTAATGTTTGTATTGTCCCTTTGGGTTGTGCACTGGTTTACGCGGCGGGCTGAATGCGTGTGTACACACGTGCTGATTTAGGAGTAGTGTCTGGTCGGGCCGAACACACCCTGAAGGTCACTCGCGGCGAAGTCATTCGCGGTGACTCGTGCTGATATAAAATGGCGGTGCCATGCGGTTGCTGCGCGGCGGTACACGTCCGCCGGTCGCGAGTACAAAAAGGTGACTCTTTTAGCTGACGCGTAAACGCGGGGCTGATATTGGCGGTTCCCGGTTACGCCGTGCGGACGCGACGGCGCCGAAAAGGTGACTGTTTCCGCTTCCTTTTGCAGCCGCCTTCTTCTAGTTATGACAGCTGCAGGCGAAGCGGCGGTGGGGCACGCGGGCGCGGTGCGCCTTAAGGTGACGTCACGCTTTGGCGTGAACATATTCCCCACTCGGCAAAGGTGTGGTGTGGTGGTCAATCGACAGTCAGGTGGTCGTTCTTGATTTCCACCACTCGGGTGACGCCATCCCTTCATGGGTTCGTCTCGTGGCTCATGCGCCAGTGTAGAGGCGGCACCTGGTCGTCCACTATCAGTACCAGTTCCCCGACTTGAGGTGGGCTGGATCGGGGAGTCCGTTTGGAGCGGGTTTGGATGGTGTGCAGGTAGGGTTTGGACCAGGATCGCCAAAGGTGTTGGGATAAGGGTAGGACGAGCTTGAACCTTTTTGTGTGCAGAAATGGCTCGTCCTCCTACCGAATACTCAGGTAGGGCATTGAGCTGACGTTTTAAAAGGACATGACCCGCGGTGAGAAATTCAAATTCCGCGGGGTCAAAAGAGAGTGGGTTGAGAGGGCGTGCATTGAGCTTGGCTGCAATGTGCGCTAAAAGAGCTGAAAGTGTAGGTGCGATATTGTTATTGTTGGTTGCAAGAAAGTCTTGTATTTCCCTAAGTTCATTTCTAGCGCCTACATAAATTGTACCGCAATTATATCTAATTAACGTCGGTACACCGCGCCTAGAAACAAAACGCTGTAATGCCGCAAGGAACGCTTCCGTGGATAACTCAGATACCGGTTCGAGATGGACCGCCTTCGTGGCTAGGCATGTTACAACACAGAGGTAGCCTTTTAATAGCTTGGTGTTTCTCAGTGTACTGGATTTTATCAAAAATGGTCCAGTAAAGTCCGTCGTGACTTTGCTAAATACGGGCTGAACGTTTACGCGGTCGGCGGGTGAGTCGGCCATGTACGGAGCCTTAGTTTGGACGCGGAAACGTAAACATTGTATACATTTGTATACTGATAACGTCCAGAATTGCTGGCGCAAGGGTGAGTGCAGAATGTCAGCACCTAACTGACTTAAGGTGTTTGCGATGACAGTTTGTCGTCGTGTTGTGTGTGTGTGCTGATTCTTTGTGGGCTGAGTCGGTATTTGTTGGATGTGCCGTCCTAGTCATTGCCTAGGCGGCGGTGAAGGACGCGAGGTAGTGCGCGGTGGAGTACGACGGGAGTACACCATCTGGCCCGTATCAGGTGAGGGACGGCGCCGTGGTACCTCGCGCTGTTGTACCGGCAATAAGCGCACTGGTAGTGCGTAGTATCGTGTACATACCCGAGGCTTGTGACCCTTTACATTACTACATGGGTAGCAATGGTTGTCACCATAGTGAGGTTGCGGGTTCGATACCTGTTTGGGTCTTGGCGCGGAGCTGAACGGTCGTGGGTTCGAACCCTGCGCATAGCGCGGAGGTTGTGGGTTCGAAACCTGCTGAAGTGGGGACGAGAAGCGCGCGGGTATAGTCGCGGAGCCGATAGGTTGCAGGTTCGAATCCTGCTGAGCAGATGACGAGAAGCGCGCGGGTATAGGCGCGGAGCTGAGAGGTTGCAGGTTCGAATCCTGCGCATAGCACTGAGGCTGCAGGTTCGATACCTGCTGAGCAGATGACGAGAAGCGCGCGGGTATAGGCGCGGAGCTGATTGGGTGCAGGTTCGAAACCTGCGTACAGCACAGAGGCTGCAGGTTCGATACCTGCTGAGCTGATGGGGATAAGCGCGCTGGTATAGGCGCGGAGCTGAGGGGGTGCAGGTTCGAAACCTGCGTATAGCACAGAGGCTGCAGGTTCGATACCTGCTGAGCAGATATTGAGAAGCGCGCGGGTATAGGCGCTGAGCTGAGGGGGTGCAGGTTCGAATCCTGCTTATAGCACTGTGGCTGCAGGTTCGATACCTGCTGAGCTGATGGCGATAAGCGCGCTGGTATAGGCGCGGAGCTGAGAGGGTGCAGGTTCGAATCCTGCGCATAGCACTGAAGCTGCAGGTTCGATACCTGCTGAGCTGATGATGAGGAGCGCGCGGGTATAGGCGCGGAGCTGATTGGGTGCAGGTTCGAAACCTGCGTATAGCACAGAGGCTGCAGGTTCGATACCTGCTGAGCAGATATTGAGAAGCGCGCGGGTATAGGCGCTGAGCTGAGAGTGTGCGGGTTCGAATCCTGCGTACAGCACTGAGGCCGCAGGTTCGATACCTGCTGAGCTGATATTGAAAAGCGCGCGGGTATAGGCGCTGAGCTGAGAGGGTGCAGGTTCGAATCCTGCGCACAGCCCTGAGGCTGCAGGTTCGATGCCTGCTGAGTTGACTTCGAGGGGCGCGCGGGTATTGGCGCGGTTATTACATCGTCATTGGTAGCTAATGACCATGTTTTTTGTTCTAATACTACAACGAGAATCACGTAATAGGCGTCTATTGTCCTTCCATACTGCTCGTTGTAGAATTCCTCCTCGTCGTCTGATAAACCTACGGAGTCTAAAATTATATAATATGCCGCGTCAAATCTATCGCGGATCAATTTTACGCCTGCGGCTCTGGCAGCGAATCCAGGGCTATAGCGCCTAGGTTTGCTAGACCTCAATGATAACGCTTCCAAATTAAGCTTAATAATAGCGATTTGTAACTGTCTAAATCTTGCTACCTGTGATTCAGAAGGCATCGTTAATCGTCGTAGGCGAAGTCAGGCACAAGGACGCAAGCAAAATTAAAAGGAAATAAAAATATTAAAGTATTTAATCGTAGGTGAAATTCCGCACCTCCTTTTTCGGAAGTCGGTTAAAATAACGTCTAAATTAATAACGTGTGTACGAAACCTTATGTGAGCTGATGGTTTAATTACTTTATTAATTGAAACCTGTAAGTTCGTTCGGTACTAAATATTTAATAACTGCGCGGAACCCTAATTTACATATAAGTAGTTAACCCAATTATAAATAACCTATGTAACCTAATTAAGTAGCATGTCTAAATGATTTATGAGTGTTGAATCACAACAGCTAATTACGTAATAATTTTCACGGAACTCCAAAATGGTGTGCGGATCTCTATTAGGTAAGGATATAGTTCTTGAAATAAAATAAATTGGGCTGAATTCCAGACGTTCGACTATGGACGAATTATGATTATTTAATCTCAAGAACACAAGCAAACCCGTCTAACAGTACTTAGTATAATTTTATAATTAAAATCAACAAAGCACCTGGCGTAGGTAGGTACTTAGCCTTAAGAATTTTAATTACGAACCTTTCTTGCAAACAATTAGTGAACAATCGTATCGGCAGTCGTTCCAATTAGTAACAAGGGTCAGTTTCGCTTGGCAATATGTTTGTTCCTAACGAGTGGAATAATAGCTAGTCGGGTTTTGTTTGATAAGCAAATACCTGAGTTAATTAGGTGATTTGTATGACGGAAGGGATTTAAATTAAATCAATATCTATAAGAAGTAGTTTGTAAATTAAATAAGATTGATATCCGATATTTGGGAATTATTGAGCTTAAATGTGGGCTGATTTGTATGACGTAATTTGGGTAATATTAAGTCAATAAAATCTAGTTTATATTAGGGAGATTTAATTAAGAGCTGATTGATTTGGACTGTATTAAAGGGATAGGGGGTGATAGCATTGGTTTATCCGGCAGCGAAAGAGATTATGTTGCCGGATATCCGCGCTCGTGGGAAATGTGGTTTATCCGGGTACCCGGTTATATCCGGATAACCGGATAAATCCGGCTCGAAGGAAAATATAGTTTCGCAGTTTCCTGCTAGCTATACGCTCGTTGATAGGGGGGGGGTTAAGTGTGGTTGAGCAGTTTCCTGCAACCAGAGAATAGGTAAGGGATAATTGATGGTAAATACCTTTGTCGAGGAGCTCGTGCTCTGGTGAGTGCTGGTGACCGTGGGTCCTCGTGGAGGCGTCCTGCTGTCGACGGCGTGCTGAATGAGCTGAAGAACTATTGTCACTTGGTTCTAATGTTTGTATTGTCCCTTTGGGTTGTGCACTGGTTTACGCGGCGGGCTGAATGCGTGTGTACACACGTGCTGATTTAGGAGTAGTGTCTGGTCGGGCCGAACACACCCTGAAGGTCACTCGCGGCGAAGTCATTCGCGGTGACTCGTGCTGATATAAAATGGCGGTGCCATGCGGTTGCTGCGCGGCGGTACACGTCCGCCGGTCGCGAGTACAAAAAGGTGACTCTTTTAGCTGACGCGTAAACGCGGGGCTGATATTGGCGGTTCCCGGTTACGCCGTGCGGACGCGACGGCGCCGAAAAGGTGACTGTTTCCGCTTCCTTTTGCAGCCGCCTTCTTCTAGTTATGACAGCTGCAGGCGAAGCGGCGGTGGGGCACGCGGGCGCGGTGCGCCTTAAGGTGACGTCACGCTTTGGCGTGAACAGTAATCGACACCAAAAATTACCTTGTGTGGTGTCATTCAAAGGTGGTATCGTAAGTTTGTTGAGCAATTCGACAGTTAATCTTCACAAATTGATATCACATGCTAGATGTCTTTGGTATGCATTAATAAAGAAAAATATCACAAAACTGTGCGTGTGAGATCTTAGTAAAGTATGTAAGGCATGGAATGTTTTTCTTTGTTTTCATTGCGTGGTGCGGGTGATGGAAGTCCAGAATTTTGTCGTAGTACGTAGACAGGTATTAACACATTCATTTGTTTTTCAGCTGTCCCGAACAGGTATCCTGAGCGGCTGCCCAAACTGCTGCGCTGGGCTTCTGTGCTGAGCATCTGCCCGTGCTTCTGCGCTGAGCGGCCGCCCAAGCCGCTCTCCCGAGCAGTTGTCTGCTGGAGGTCAAGTCCGGAGTAATCGACACCAAAGATTACCTTGTGTGGTGTCATGCAAAGGTGGTATCGTAAGTTTGTTGAGACATTCGACAGTTAATCTTCACAAACTGATATCACGCGCAAGTTTTCTTTGGTGTGCATTAATAAAGAAAAATATCACAACTGTGCGAGTAAGATCTTGGTAAAGTATGTAAGGCATGGAATTTTTTTTGTTTTCAGTGCATAGTGTGGTGCGGGTGATGGAAGTCCAGAATTTTATCGTAGTACGTAGACAGATATTCACACATTCATTTGTTTTTCAGCTGTCCCGAGCAGGTATCCTGAGCGGCTGCCCAAACTGCTGCGCTGGGCTGCTGCGCTGAGCAACTGCCCGTGCTTCTGCGATGAGCGGCTGCCCAAGCCGCTGTCCCGAGCAGTTGTCTGCTGGAAGTCAAGTCCGGAGTAATCGACAACAAAGATTTCCTTGTGTGGTGTATGCAAAGGTGGTATCGTAAGTTTGTTGAGACATTCGACAGTTAATTTTCACAAATTGATATCACGCGCTAGATGTCTTTGGTATGCATTAATAAAGAAAAGTATCACTAAACTGGGCGAGTGAAATCTTGGTATAGTATGTAAGGCATGGAATGTTTTTCTTTGTTTTCATTGCATTGTGTGGTGCGGGTGATGGAAGTCCAGAATTTTATCGTAGTACGTAGACAGATATTAACACATTCATTTGTTTTTCAGCTGTCCCGAGCAGGTATCCTGAGCGGCTGTCTAAACTGCTTTGCTGGAATACTGCGCTGGGCTGCTGCGCTGAGCAACTGCCTGTGCTTCTGCGCTGAGCGGCCGCCCAAGCCGCTATCCCGAACAGTTGTCTGCTTGAAGTCAAGTCTGGAGTAATCGACACCAAAAATTACCTTGTGTGGTGTCATTCAAAGGTGGTATCGTAAGTTTGTTGAGACATTCGACAGTTAATCTTCACAAATTTATATCACGTGCTAGATGTCTTTGGTATGCATTAATAAAGAAAAATATCACTAAACTGTGCGAGTGAGATCTTGGTAAAGTATGTAAGGCATGGAATGTTTTTCTTTGTTTTCATTGCATTGTGTGTTGCGGGTGATGGAAGTCCAGAATGTTGTCGTAGTACGTAGACGGATATTAATACATTTATTTATTTTTCAGCTGTCCCGAACAGGTATCCTGAGCGGCTGCCCAAACTGCTGCGCTGGGCTGCTGTGCTGAGCATCTGCCCGTGCTTCTGCGCTGAGCGGCCGCCCAAGCCGCTCTCCCGAGCAGTTGTCTGCTGGAAGTCAAGTCCGGAGTAATCGACACCAAAGATTACCTTGTGTGGTGTCATGCAAAGGTGGTATCGTAAGTTTGTTGAGACATTCGACAGTTAATCTTCACAAACTGATATCACGCGCTAGTTGTCTTTGGTGTGCATTAATGAAGAAAAATATCACAACTGTGCGAGTGAGATCTTGGTAAAGTATGAAAGGCATGGAATGTTTTTTTGTTTTCATTGCATAGTGTGGTGCGGGTGATGAAAGTCCAGAATTTTATCGTAGTACGTAGACAGATATTAACACATTCATTTATTTTTCTGCTGTCCCGAGCAGGTATCCTGAGCGGCTGCCCAAACTGCTGCGCATGGCTGCTGCGCTGAGCAACTGCCCGTGCTTCTGCGCTGAGCGGCCGCCCAAGCAGCTGTCCCGAGCAGTTGTCTGCTGGAAGTCAAGTCCGGAGTAATCGGCACCAAAGTTTACCTTGTGTGGTGTCATGCAAAGATGGTATCGTGAGTTTTTTGAGACATTCGACAGTTAATTTTCACAAATTGATATCACGCGCTAGTTGTCTTTGGTATGCATTAATAAAGAAAAATATCACTAAACTGTGCGAGTGAGATCTTCGTATAATACTATAAAGAATTTTTTTTCATTGCATTGTGTGGTGCGGGTGATGGAAGTCCAGAATTTTATCGTAGTACGTAGACAGATATTAACACATTCATTTGTTTTTCAGCTGTCCCGAGCAGGTGTCCTGAGCGGCTACCCAAACTGCTGCGCTGGGCTGCTGCGCTCGGCTGCTGTGCAGAGCAACTGCCCGTGCTTCTGCGCTAATCGGCCGCCCAAGCCGCTAACCCGAACAGTTGTCTGCTTGAAGTCAAGTCTGGAGTAATCGACACCAAAAATTACCTTGTGTGGTGTCATTCAAAGGTGGTATCGTAAGTTTGTTGAGCAATTCGACAGTTAATCTTCACAAATTGATATCACATGCTAGATGTCTTTGGTATGCATTAATAAAGAAAAAAAATCACTAAACTGTGCGAGTGAGATCTTAGTAAAGTATGTAAGGCATGGAATGTTTTTCTTTGTTTTCATTGCGTGGTGCGGGTGATGGAAGTCCAGAATTTTGTCGTAGTACGTAGACAGATATTAACACATTCATTTGTTTTTCAGCTGTCCCGAACAGGTATCCTGAGCGGCTGCCCAAACTGCTGCGCTGGGCTGCTGTGCTGAGCATCTGCCCGTGCTTCTGCGCTGAGCGGCCGCCCAAGCCGCTCTCCCGAGCAGTTGTCTGCTGGAGGTCAAGTCCGGAGTAATCGGCACCAAAGATTACCTTGTGTGGTGTCATGCAAAGGTGGTATCGTAAGTTTGTTGAGACATTCGACAGTTAATCTTCACAAACTGATATCACGCAATAGTTGTCTTTGGTGTGCATTAATAAAGAAAAATATCACAACTGTGCGAGTAAGATCTTGGTAAAGTATGTAAGGCATGGAATGTTTTTTTGTTTTCATTGCATAGTGTGGTGCGGGTGATGGAAGTCCAGAATTTTATCGTAGTACGTAGACAGATATTCACACATTCATTTGTTTTTCAGCTGTCCCGAGCAGGTATCCTGAGCGGCTGCCCAAACTGCTGCGCTGGGCTGCTGCGCTGAGCAACTGCCCGTGCTTCTGCGATGAGCGGCTGCCCAAGCCGCTGTCCCGAGCAGTTGTCTGCTGGAAGTCAAGTCCGGAGTAATCGACAACAAAGGTTATCTTGTGTGGTGTATGCAAAGGTGGTATCGTAAGTTTGTTGAGACATTCGACAGTTAATTTTCACAAATTGATATCACGCGCTAGATGTCTTTGGTATGCATTAATAAAGAAAAGTATCACTAAACTGGGCGAGTGAAATCTTGGTATAGTATGTAAGGCATGGAATGTTTTTCTTTGTTTTCATTGCATTGTGTGGTGCGGGTGATGGAAGTCCAGAATTTTATCGTAGTACGTAGACAGATATTAACACATTCATTTGTTTTTCAGCTGTCCCGATCAGGTATCCTGAGCGGCTGCCCAAACTGCTGCGCTGGGCTGCTGCGCTGGGCTGCTGCGCTGAGCAACTGCCTGTGCTTCTGCGCTGAGCGGCCGCCCAAGCCGCTATCCCGAACAGTTGTCTGCTTGAAGTCAAGTCTGGAGTAATCGACACCAAAAATTACCCTGTGTGGTGTCATTCAAAGGTGGTATCGTAAGTTTGTTGAGACATTCGACAGTTAATCTTCACAAATTTATATCACGTGCTAGATGTCTTTGGTATGCATTAATAAAGAAAAATATCACTAAACTGTGCGAGTGAGATCTTGGTAAAGTATGTAAGGCATGGAATGTTTTTCTTTGTTTTCATTGCATTGTGTGGTGCGGGTGATGGAAGTCCAGAATTTTGTCGTAGTACGTAGACGGATATTAATACATTCATTTGTTTTTCAGTTGTCCCGAACAGGTATCCTGAGCGGCTGCCCAAACTGCTGCGCTGGGCTGCTGTGCTGAGCATCTGCCCGTGCTTCTGCGCTGAGCGGCCGCCCAAGCCGCTCTCCCGAGCAGTTGTCTGCTGGAAGTCAAGTCCGGAGTAATCGGCACCAAAGATTACCTTGTGTGGTTTCATGCAAAGGTGGTATCGTGAGTTTTTTGAGACATTCGACAGTTAATTTTCACAAATTGATATCACGCGCTAGTTGTCTTTGGTATGCATTAATAAAGAAAAATATCACTAAACTGTGCGAGTGAGATCTTGGTATAGTATGTAAGGCATGGAATGTTTTTCTTTGTTTTCATTGCATTGTGTGGTGCGGGTGATAGAAGTCCAGAATTTTATCGTAGTACGTAGACAGATATTAACACATTCATTTGTTTTTCAGCTGTCCCGAGCAGGTGTCCTGAGCGGCTACCCAAAATGCTGCGCTGGGCTGCTGCGCTGAGCAACTGCCCGTGCTTCTGCACTGAGCGGCCGCCCAAGCCGCTAACCCGAACAGTTGTCTGCTTGAAGTCAAGTCTGGAGTAATCGACACCAAAAATTACCTTGTGTGGTGTCATTCAAAGGTGGTATCGTAAGCTTGTTGAGACATTCGACAGTTAATCTTTACAAATTGATATCACGCGCAAGTTGTCTTTGGTATGCATTAATAAAGAAAAATATCACTAAACTGGGCGAGTGAGATCTTGGTAAAGTATAAAAGGCATGGAATGTTTTTCTTTATTTTCATTGCATTGTGTGGTGCGGGTGATGGAAGTCCAGAATTTTATCGTAGTACGTAGACAGATATTAACACATTCATTTGTTTTTCAGCTGTCCCGAGCAGGTATCCTGAGCGGCTGCCCAAACTGCTGCGCTGGGCTGCTGCGTTGGGCTGCTGCGCTGGGCTGCTGCGCTGAGCAACTGCACGTGCTTCTGCGCTAAGCGGCCGCCCAAGCCGCTATCCCGAACAGTTGTCTGCTTGAAGTCAAGTCTGGAGTAATCGACACCAAAAATTACCTTGTGTGGTGTCATTCAAAGGTGGTATCGTAAGTTTGTTGAGACATTCGACAGTTAATCTTCACAAATTGATATCACGCGCTAATTGTCTTTGGTATGCATTAATAAAGAAAAATATCACTAAACTGTGCGAGTGAGATCTTGGTATAGTATGTAAGGCATGGAATGTTTTTCTTTGTTTTCATTGCATTGTGTGGTGCGGGTGATAGAAGTCCAGAATTTTATCGTAGTACGTAGACAGATATTAACACATTCATTTGTTTTTCAGCTGTCCCGAGCAGGTATCCTGAGCGGCTGCCCAAACTGCTGCGCTGGGCTGCTGTGCTGAGCATCTGCCAACTTGTTGGTCAATAATAATATTATATTTCTCTAAGTATGAGTATAAATTACTATGTATATATTTTTCAAAATTTTTAGAGAAAACGGGGACTAACGCAACTGGCCTGTAGTTTGTCATGTTTTCTCTGTCATGTTTTTTGAAAAGTGGTTTTACTATTGTCATTTTAAGTTTATCCGGAAAAACACCATTATCAATACATATGTTAGTAATATAGCTAAGAATAGGTGATATGATAACAGCCACACTTTTTATGACTTGTGTATTTATTTCGTCATAGCCTGTGCTCTGACTGTTTTTTAGTGATCTGATGATGCTTAATATACCCTCAGGAGTTGATGGCCTCAAAAACATTGAATTTGGATTATTCGTAATTAATTTATGATAATTATTATTATTAGTAACTTTGTGCTGAACTTGATTAACATAGAAATTATTAAATGCGGAGGCAATATCACGTGGATCTGTTATTAGTTGGTTATTTAATTTAATTTGGCCGATTTCTATCTTAGGGGGTCTTGCTTTGGAACTATTTATAATATTCCACGTAGCTTTTGATTTGTTTACTGCAGTTTTAATAGTGTTATTGTTACGTGCCTTCTTTATTAGTTTCAATATCTGCTTTAAACGTTTTGCATAGGTCCGAAATTTAACGTAATTTTTTGAGCTTGGTTGCTTTCGGTATACCCATAGCATCTGCCTTTTTCGCCTTGTACATAATTTTATACCCTTGGATATCCATTTAGATTTTTTATTAATATAATGTTTAATTCTTATAAGTGGGAAACAAAGATCATACATCAATTTGAACAATTCATGAAAGTAGTTAAAAGCTTCATTTGGATTAGGACTATCCAGCGCTTCACTAAAAGATAAACTATTTAAATGTTCCTTAAATTTGTCCAAATTCTCATTACAATAATCGCGTCTAAAATGATACCAATATTTAATAGGATAATATTCTTTAACTGGACAAATAAAATATTGTGCTGTGTGGTCTGACAAAGCAAGTTCAATTATTTCACTAGAAGAATTTCGAACGTTGTGCATAAAAATATCGATACAGGTGTTCTTAGCGAGCCGAGTTGGTTCATTGCTAGATATTTTTAAATTACAACTCTTAATTATGTTTATGAAAGTAGTTGTAGTATTATTGTTCTTCAATATATCTATATTGAAATCACCACAAACTATAACCCTCTTCTTCTTAAAACAATATTTAGCTAAAAGAGCCTCAAAATTTTGAAAGAATATGTTTAATATATTTTTTTTATTTATAGGTGGTCTATATACACAAATGACAACAATGTTATGCTCTACAAGTTCTATAGCGCTACATTCAATTATACTTTCACAACTAAATTCTCTAGCTTCAGTTAGTTCCGTAAATCTATGCATGTTATTTAACAATATGCAGGAGCCACCATTGCGCTTTTTTCGACTATAACACGCAACGAGGTTAAAATTGGGCATATGTAGCAAATTGGTATCACTGCTGAGCATATTATGTTCCGTAATGCATATGACGTCAACTCTTTTGTTTTTATGTTTTAATTCCTCTAGATGTACCTCCAACAAATTCGCTTTATTAATCAGGCCGTTAATGTTTTGATGTAAAATATTAATGTGATGATGTAAGAAAAAGCTCATGCCCTGGAAGTTGGCTTTTTGGAAAGTTTTCACCCACAGCAATATCACTTATGACTATAGACTCAGTTTGTGTACTTTTATTTACCTTTTCGTATCTCGATGTATTTAACGCTTTTATCTCTTGTAATTTAAATTTATATGCTATTTGGATAATAGCCTTTATAGTTGCTCTACATATGTCCACACAGATATTGTATTTATTTGGAATGTATCTACTATAGCCCATATTGATAAAGGTGACATGGCTGTAACTAGAAGAAATGAATCTCAAATCGTAGTTAAGTTTGTTTTCGTTCAGCGATTTATTATACGGGATCTCCGTGACTATTACATTTGTAAAGCTAAAAAAGTTAAAGAAACTTCTAAGAACAAACTTAAACTCACACGGATTACAGTCATTTATGCCACCCAAAACAATTACATAGTCTTTCTTTGTCAACTGCAACAAGTCATTTTTTCCTGAATTTAAAATATCAGCTATTGTGGCATTTGGTTTACAGAAAGATGTGACAATATACTCGCTCCCTATAAGGCGTTGCAGATTTTTTCTCAATCCGGTTCCTCGTTGATCGGCCAAGATAATAATTTTTCTTTTTTCTTCATTTTTCTTTTTGATATTTTCTTTGATCTTAGTAATACTACCACGTCCATTATATTCGATGTTATTTTGTTCATTTGTTTCGTATTGTTCCTTAACTTCAATTTCTGCAACAGGTATAGCTTGCAGATTTTGAATTTCTTTAGTATTTTCTGCATCACATCGCATTAAAATCTGCGTATGTAGATAGCTGTCGTCTACAACCTGTTTTTCTACTAGAACATCTCTGTGACCCACGTGACATACAATTTCTTGACACACACTTGTATCGGATTCTTTATTCAATTCTATTTCAGCTGCTCTAGATGGGGTAGACAAAGACCATTTTCTGTCTTTTTTCTTTTTCCCCGATTTAGGTGTTACACCACGACGTTCTAACCTGAGCATTTTTTTCATACAATATTACCTATCGATCTGTTTCGTTACACTACGTGTTTAAACATTCTGCTTTTTACTATTATCAGGATAAGAGCGCGTCTATAATCGTAGCTATATAAGAGTACCTAATAATCGTACTACGGGGCTACAAGCTACGGGTATGCCCCCAATATAACAAACAACCAGTGCAAGGCCGCTGGGATTTCATTTACGCGGGCAACTGGTGCGCCAAATGTCTAGGCCCGCATTATGACGATGAGTGCACGTCAACGGGCCTATGCAAAACATGTGTCAGTGCAAACCACCACACAACCCTGCACAGGTTGGGGTGTACCTCACCAACGCACAATTCCGCGCATTTGCTTCCCGCACAACAGCGCGAGATACCACGCCGCCGTCCCTCACCTGATACGGGCCGGATGGTGTCCTTCAGACGCACTCCAACGCGCACTACCTCGCGTTCACCACCGCCCCCTAGGCAATGACTAGGGCGGCACAATAAACGCATACCCACTCAGCACACACATACTCAGCACATATCAGCCCAGCTCACGGCTAATCATCAGCACACACATCAGCCCGAAGCTAATCAGCACACATCCCAGCGCGTAGATAATCAGCACACATCTCAGCGCGCAGATAATCAGCACACATTTTATCAGCCCACAACTACACACACAACACGACGACAAAATGTCGTCGCAAACACCTTGAGTCATACTACTGACATCTCAACGCCAGACAGTATTCACAATAGACCTGTACTACTACCTACAGTCTCACTCGAGATAGCAGACTGCAAAGGCAATTTTCACCAAGCACGAGCGGTATTAGACTGTGGCTCTATGATAACACTAATAGATGAAAACATAGTAAGGCGACTTTGTTTACCTACTCAGCGCACCCAATTAAAAATAAAAGGTATAGGTGATCAGCACTCAGAAAATTCTTCATCATATGTCGACATTACTTTTCGACCTGTACATTCGGACAGGCCCGTAATAAGGACAAAGGCATATGTGCTCAAAACCGTAACGGGAGTTTTACCGCACACTAAACTGCCTAGTTTGGATGAAAGCACCAATTACGTTCCACTAGCAGATTTTTCTTTTAATACACCTGCACCGATTGACCTCTTATTAGGGTCAGACATATTAGGTAGCATCTTAGACGGTACTAAAGTTTCTCTAGGGCCCGGCAGACCCATAGCCTTCGGCACGATATTTAACTTCACGTTATTAGGCCCAGTATCTCAAGATACGGGCACTCAGCTTCAAGTCAACTCAGCTCAAATTGACCATACTGACTTGGCACTACAGTCCAGCCAAGACAGCCAGTCAGCTCTAGAGAGATTCTGGGAAGTAGAAGAAGTCAGTAATACCATTCCCGATGGTACATCAGCTCACGAAGAGTGCGAAAAAATATACCAGTCCACCACCACGAGGGACCAGTCTGGTAATTATATAGTCGCGCTACATATTATTATTATTCTCGATATATTATTATTCTCTGTATTTCAATTATGTCACGGGTTTAACCCGGCCTTTAAGTGGGGCTGTAGCCAACACTTAGAGGCCCGTTTGGTATAAAAATACAATGTAGTATAAAAACAGAAACATTTTGGATGGATGGTTACATGGTACATCTATTCAAAAAGTGGGTAAAATGGCATGGCTATTGATATGTACTTATTATTGGTACGGGAGATAGTGGGCTATGGACGAGACTACGGCACCTGCCAATTTCAGTCTTATCTAAAAATAGTTAGGCAGGTGGTGACTTGCCACCCACTAAACGGGCCCCCCATAAAAGCCACCATCAATGGTGACAAAAGGGGCAACGTTGGTGTGGATGGCTGAAGGGTGTTGAGAGGTGTGCTGTGGTTTCACTAGAGCGCTACTACCGGCGTTATGCCCTTTAACACTTTCCATCCTTGGAGCTTTTTGTTTCTTGCTCTTGCGTCTCCACCCCCAGACGGCCAATTAAGGCAAGCCGGGGGTCAGGGGTCTCATTTAGCCCCAGGGAGAATCAGGGTCCGCGGTGTCGCCACTCACCGACGGCTCGCCACAAAGCCGCCTCTGCGGCTTATATTATATTATTATTATTTATTTTAATGAGAAAGTGTGTGAGTATGGAGTGAGTGTGTATATGAGTTGTGGTTGTGTGAATGTTATGCAAATAGAAGTAATATTATAATACTGGAGTTAATAAACTCTCAGTCTCTTCATATGAGAGTGAGTGTAGCCAAGTGCGAAGTTTTATCTTAGCTTCACTTGGTCAGCAAGGACACAGTCACAGTGATCAAGAACTCTACTATAAGTATAAGGAAATTACACCAATGGCATTCTGCGAGCAAGTGCAGTATTCGTCTTAGGAAGAAAAAGTTTGACAGGGCGTTTGATTTCATTATACATCAAGCATCCAACGCGGATTTCGCATGTTATTTTTGCTAAGAACGTTAATGATGATCACACCCAAAAATACTGTTCCACTCGGAAAATATCGAAAAAATACATTATTTTCGTTTAGAACGTCTATGGGTGACTGGAACTGGAACAGCTGCTATCATCATCATCATCATCATTTCAGCCGTTAGACGTCCACTGCTGAACATACGCCTCCCCCATGATTTTTGTCAAAAGGACCGGTTGGAAGCGGCCTGCATCCAATGTCGTCCTGCGACCTTCATCAGGTCGTCTGTCCACCGTGTCGGTGGACGACCTACGCTGCGCTTGCCGGTCCGTGGTCTCCACTTTCGAACCTTTCGGCCCCATCGGCCATCTGTTCTGCGTGCTAAGTGCCCTATCCACTGCTGAAAGTCACTGACATAGCCCAGAAGATTAGTCAGTTACAGTGGTAACTGACTTATCTTCTGGGCTATGTCAGTGACTTTCGTTCTTCTACGGATCTCCTCATTTCTGATTCGATCACGTAGAGAAACTCCGAGCATAATCCTCTCCATAGCTCGTTGTACGACTTTGAGCTTGTTTATGAGAACCATAGCAAGAGAACACGTTTCAGTGCCATAAGTTATCACTGGTAACACACACTGGTCGAAGACTCTTGTCTTGAGGCACTGGGGTAGTTTTGACGAGAAGACTTTGCGAAGTTTCCGGAATGCTGCCCAGCCGAGTTGGATTTGACGATTTTCCTCTGTCTCGAAGCTGGACCTGCCTAGTTTGGCTGTCTTTCCTAGGTAGATATATTCGTCAACAACTTCGAGGACTGAGTTCCCAACTGATATGGGGGTAGGCATTTTTTCATTAACGAAGTGTCGAGACAGATGTCGAGATATGCACTACATACGCCTACGCATAACAGTTGCAGTGTCACAGTTTTGTGTAACACTGCACTGCACGAATGGTATGCTGTACATATGCTAGAAATTATATATATAGCTATTTGCTAGAAAATAATCAGATAGTGGATAAATTTTTGTTACTGTTTAAATCTTATAATATGTACAATATTTTCTTGAAACCTACTAGGATAACAGCCACAAGTTCCACCTGCATAGACAATTATATTTACTAATCTCAAACCTATTAAAAATTTCATTATAAATAATCTAGAATCAGACCACTGTGGTCAACTAGCAGTGTTTCCAAGAAAAACAAACAAACCCCAAAGCAAATATGTTAGCTTTGTTCCAATAAATGCTAGCCGCCTAGAATTGTTAAGAAGTAATATATCCCAGAAAGTGCCAGAGTTGACCAGTCACAATGACCCAAATATATTATATAACTCACTGTTCCATCTTATCAATGATGAATTTGGCAAAGTATTTGTACCAAAAACAATATCTGTTGATAATCGTGCTAGGTTTAGTGAATGGGCAACTCCAGGAATTTATAAAAGTAGGCAAAAGTTATATGAATTGTACCATGAAAAATCGCATAATCATAATCCTGTATTTTTGGAATATGTCAAACGTTATTCTAAGTTATTTAAACGAGCCTGTTCCTCAGCTAAATCTATTTATTTTAGAAATAAGATCAAAAATTCTGTTAATAAAATAAAAATGACGTTGAACATTATAAACAGTGAAATTGGTAGAAATACAGTACGTAATCGAGACTTTCATTTAAAAATTAATATTAAGATGTAAGAGCAGATTTGGAGGTATCGGCCGAGTTTGAGAATTTTTCACTAATATTCCTTCTTTAACAACCAAAACTCTAAAATCTTCCTCCATTTCTGCTGAGATCTTACTCGTACTTAAGCAAAGTGTAACTGAATGTGACACAACTTTTAAATTTTCAGTAGTTAATTGCAAAGATATTGTAAGCAGTTTCAAAAGTCTAGATGCAAAAAAAACGGCAGACCTATGGGGTCTTTCTGTGAAGACCGTTTCTTCAATTATAGATGTCATTGCACCCAATCTAGCAGCTGTGTTTAATAGTTGTGTTGCAAGTGGTGTATTTCTGACCTAATGAAGCACAGTAAAGTGGTTCCTTTATTCAAATCTGGTAGTACTACTGATCCAACAAATTTTCGGATTATTTCTGTACCTACGCTAAGTAAGATTTTCGAAAAAAATATATTACGTCAATTAGTAACTCATTTTAGTGCAAACAAAATTTTCCATAAAAATCAATTTGGGTTTACAAGGACTCTCTCTACTATAGACGCAGGTATAGAACTAATAAAAGATGTGTTTGATGGCTGGGAGAACTCTCAAGATGCCTTAGGTGTTTTTTGTGACTTATCTAAGGCATTTGACTGCGTCCGACATGATATACTTGTCCGGAAATTACAACACTACGGTATTAGGAACATGGCTCTCAACCTTTTGACTTCATATTTAAATGATAGAATTCAAAGGGTTGACATAAATAGTAAAAAATCGCCCGGCTCCATAATCTCAATGGGCGTTCCACAAGGTTCAATACTAGGGCCGTTCTTGTTTTTATCTATATAATTATTATTATATATTCTCTATATGATTTTATCTATATTAATGGCTTACCTTATTATGTAGAGAAGAATCACGAGATTGTATTGTTTGCAGATGACACTTCACAGTTATTTAAAATTAAAAGGCAGTTATTAAACTATGACGATGTTAACAATGCATTAGCTAAAGTTGTGAAGTGTGACCCACTGCCTTACATGCAAAAAAAAAGCAATGCAGAAATATAAAAAGAAATTTAAAAGTAAAAAGCAAAACAAATAAATTAATGTGTTTTATTTCAACAGGACCTCATTATAATTGTGAACCCTATTAGGTTAAAGTTACCCTAACTAGGTTATATTCTTTTACAAAGCCAGTTAAAAATGTAACCTAATTAACGGAGAGTATCTGTCGCATCTGAGGTTTGCCGATAATCTAATAATCTTCTCACAATCAAAAGAAGAGCTACAGGTAATGCTAAACGACCTAGACAGGATAAGTCGTAAGGTAGGACTAATTATGAACACACAAAAAACCAAAGTAATGACGAATGGAAAAAAAGAACCTATCATTGTTAATAACAACACTATAGACTATGAAAATGAATATATCTACCTAGGTCAAGTTATCACACCTCAGGACTCAACATCAAAAGAAATAGACAGGCGAATAGGAAATGCATGGAAACAAAACTGGAGTCTGAAAGACATCATGAAAACCAGAGACATGAGTATGGCCATTAAGAGAAAATTATTCAACACATGCATACTGCCAGTACTCACATATGGATGCCAAACCTGGTCAACTACTAAAGCCCACATTAAGAAACTTACAACCTGTCAAAATGCCATGGAAAGAAGCATGATGGGGAAAAGGCTGTCAGACAGAGTAAGAACTGACACTATTAAAAAACAAACCAAAACAAAAGATGTTACAGTAACAATTAAGAAACTTAAGTGGAAATGGACAGGGCATACAATCAGAGGGAAGGAAAAATGGTCGAAAACAATAATGTACTGGTTTACCAGGGACAAAATAGTCCACATTTCTCCCAATTTAGCTGGTGAAAAATCTGCTCAAGGACGGCTGTAAAAAGTTTAGTTTAGGTGACACAGGGTCTCCCTGGCGTACACCTCTTTCTATTTTTATTTCCTTACCTTCCTTTTCTAGTTTGATTTTGGCTCTGCTGTTTTCTGGTGTATTTATTTTCTATACCTTGGTTTTTCAGCGCTCCCCAGATGCATTCATGTTCCAATGAGTCGAATGCTTTACTGTAATCTACAAAGGAGCAATAAAAGGTTATATTAAATTCTTTACCTTTTTCAAATAGTTGTTTCACTACGTGTATGTGATCTAGAGTCGAGTATCCACACCTGAATCCCGCTTGTTCTCTCGGTTGATTCTCATCCAGGGTTTTTGTTATTCTATTGAGTATTACTCATAGACTAAAATATATACTAGGAAATAGGAATATATACTAGAAATTATTATTGGTATTACTTTGGAAAAAAACCTTGTAGATATTTGACATTAAGCTGATAGGTCTATAGTTGTTTATGTTATTTTTGTCTCCTTTTTTATGTTGCAGTATTATTGTTGATGTTGTCCATTGGTGGGGTATTTTCTCATTGCATAATACGTCATTAAAGAGGTAAGTAAGAATTGGAATAAGATAGTTTTTGTTTTCAATAAGAAACTCATTGCTAATGCCGTTAATATATTACTGTTATATATATTACACATAATTAAATACATGGTGTTTTTATATACAACATAACAAATCGACATGTTTACATCCTCAAAGGAATAGGCAGCGGTGTTTGAAACACATACGTTTTGCTAGAGGGATAATAATTTTAGGTTACATATTTTGTAATAGGAAGCAAATTTCTTTGTTAGAAAAGCAACGACAATAACAGTCCGACCCAGGTATAGAACCCACGACCTCGAAAACCCAAAGCAGTGCTCCCACCACTACACCAAGACCAAGCGAGCGAAGGTGCTGACGAGTCAGCTAGTTCTAACTTAAATTAAGAACAATTAGTATTCTAAACAAGAATTTTATTCATATGCGATACTCTTAGATCATTAATGTCTGTATGAAAAATTTAATTCAAATTAAATTACAATCTCATCTGAAAGTATAACCTTATCTAGATTCAGGTGAGAAGGTGTGCTATACAGTTTGCTGTACCTATTCCTCATCTAACAAGGTATTATTCCGCCTGTTTCTTTTTGAAGCTATTAAAATACGATTTATTAAATTTGTGCCTTTTATGTTTTTGGAAAAGTACATTCTGGGAAACGAATTATTTAACAATCGGTAGTGACGGGGACAGTCGGTTCAGGATTAGGCCTTATTGGGAAACGGATATGAAGCCAGACTTATATTTTGAGAAAAGCACATTGTGGCAAACACATAATATCGGGAAACGTATTATTTAGGAAACTGTAGTGATGGGAATTGATGTTTTGGGAATGGGTGTTTTGGTAAATGGATAGCATAATCCGAAAGGACAATGGACATCTTTAAATCTTGAATGTAAGGTTAGGACCATCGTAATTACCGGTGCTTTTCCTTTAAAAATCTCGCAAAAAATCGCTTTTCACAGCAGTGCCACTCTTTGATTGCCACAAATTTCACATGTGATACTTACATAAGTAATGAAATTTGGATATTGTCTAAAATACAACGAAGGTCCCACAACGCAACCTTGATGACAAAGAGTCTTTTTCTCACAAATTCTAATGCTCACAGAGAACACGGAGGAACAAGAAGCTACACTCAACGTAAAAACCGCGAAAACTAATAAAATTATGGAAAAAAATCAAGTAATACAAATAAAATAGCAACAATCCACGGCCGACATTTTGCTTGTGGGGCTGCCATTTGTAATTTCCAAAAATAGTTATGATACTAATAGTTATATTATTAAACTTATAACATTTTTAAATAAAACGAATTGTAATTGACTTTTAATGAGCTATACTGTAAATCATGAAGAGAAAAAATATAAATGTGTGATAGTTAATTGATAAACTGACATAAATTATAAATTTCTTAAATTTACAAATAATTTAGTGCAAATATATATATATATATATATATATATATATATTGTGAAGTTGTTTTATGATATTAGGTACTAGGTAGCTTAAAACTATAAGGAAGTGTAATTAGGGAAGATATGAAATACAGAAAATGTAAAATATGCGGTTTTAAATCAGAAAGGAAAGATGGTACCTACTAAACTTTGTTTTATGGCCAGATATCCGCTGGAAAAAGTACGGTAAGTAGGATATCTACTATATAAAAATAAGTTGGGTTTTCCTTCCTGACGCTATAACTCCAGAACGCACGAACCGATTTCCACGGTTTTGCATTCGTTGGAAAGGTCTCGGGCTCCGTGAGGTTTATAGTAAAGAAAATTCAGGAAAAATTAAAAAAGAAAAGCGGGAAAATATTTTTTCACATTCAGCGCCATCTCTGATACATAGCATGTACTACAAACCAATATTTTAAGTAGGCGCCAAACGAAATGTTACATAAAACGAAGCCATCTGGTGGCGAAACGGAAATCGCAGGGTTTGCTAGTTAGTTCATAATAACGACCCCTATTCATATAATAAGAGCTAATATAGCCATAAATTAATTTTACATAATACCGACCGCTTATTTAATAAAATAGTGCGATGCCGCGATAAATTTTTTTTTACATATCGATATCGATGGTTTTCTACCGACTTCCACACAGGAGGAGGTACTTAATTAGACTGTATTTTTTTATGTTTGTTACCTCATAACCTTTGACTAGGTAAACCGATTTTCAAATTGTTTTTTTTTTAATGAAATTTAAATGGGAAGCCCCATTTAAATTTCATCAAATTCGGTAGTTTTTAGTTACCTACACTCCAATTACTGAATAGAACGGAAGTTGGTTTAATTTTTTTTAAATTGTACAAATATTATTTAAGGTGTAATAAATGGGTCAAATGTACGGGCAACGAAGACTTAGTCATCATCATCATATTTCATCATCATATTTATTTTCGTGACCAACATTCATTCTTATATCATCTTATACAAATATAAATTTAACAACATAAAATAAAAATAACGTAAGATATACATGCAGCCCTAGCTCTCACAGTAGGATTCCCTGTGTTTGTGAGAGCTAGTTTACTCCCTAAGGTTATCTTAATTAAGAAAATTAATACTTATATTTAAAGAGCAAATGATGTTTTTATTTTAAACGTTTATAGAAATAACCACGAAAAATAATAAAAATATTAAAGATAATAATAATAATACAAATAAAATTAATTAACATATATTCCTTCTTCTCTTTTATGACTTTAGTGTGTCTATATATTGATTCTAAGTAAATCTTCAGTACCCTTGAAGCCCAATGCTAGTAAGTGGTTTTGGATTTTGATTTTGCAAGTTTGTCTCGTGTCACCTACTATGTCGAGTATTTTGTTTAATTGCTTGTAGATATATGGTCCCAAAAAGTTATAGCATTTTTGTCCTATTCTTGTTTTAGTACTTGGTCCCAACCATGATAGTTTGCGCCTGGATTTTATTTTTGTTTGATCACTGTTCGTAAGAGCTGTTTTATGGAACCTCAGTGCACACGCTAATACAAATATTTGTCTAACTCTTAATTCTTTAGTGTCGCTGTATAAATCGTCTGTTGGATATCTGTAAGGCTTTTTGTGAGCAACTTTCAAAATGACTCGTTGTGCTCTTTCGGCTTTTATTAGATGTGTAATATAGGCCGCGCCCCATGATGTAATGCCGTAGCTGATTACTGATCTGCATAATGCAGTATACACAACATTAATAGTATCTACATCTGCCACTTTTCTCAACCTTTTGAAAATATGTACTAGTTTCCGTAGTCTACAACTCAATGATTTTATTTGTTTGATCCACGATAAGAGCTCATCAATATATATTCCTAGATACTTGATGTCACTGACTTGCTCTAGCTTAGGACATGTACATATTTGTTGTATTTTAGCGTCGCATGTGTGAAGATTAATGCATAAGGGATTAGGAGGCGCGGACCGACACGACACTCTAAATGCTATGATTTTCGTCTTCTCCGCATTCAGTGTTAGCAAATTATTTTGCAGCCACTTCACTACTTCACGAAGACCATCATTAGTTACTTTTGATAGTGACTCCCAGTTTCGGTCGTGGAAAATAATAGCGGTGTCATCAGCGAAGGCGAACATCTTGGCTTGACCCACTTTAAGATGGCAAAAGTCATTAAGGTAAGCAAGAAACAGGGACGGTCCGAGTACACTGCCCTGTGGGACTCCAAAGGGGATATCTTGGAACTCACTATAGTGGTCGCCTATCTTTATTCGCTGTCTTCGTCCAGTAAGGTAAGATTGAAACCATTTTAACGCTGTCCCACGTACACCAATGTATTCCAGCTTTTTTAGTAGTATCGGTCGTGACACAGTGTCAAATGCTTTTGCTAGGTCAAGGAAAACGCCAATGCATCTCTGACCTATGTCTAGTTTGCCTGCAACAAAGTCTACCAGTGATGTAACAGCGTCCTCCGTTGATCTTCCTGCGCGGAACCCCCATTGACAAGGAGAAAGAATGCGTTCTCTCTCTAAGAATGACATAAGGCTTTTATTAGCAACCTTTTCAAGAATTTTAGCTAAAGAGCTGAGTAGCGATATAGGCCGATAGCTCGAGGCCTGTTCCTGGTCTCCTGTTTTGTAGATAGGACAAACATTTGCATCTTTAAGTGAGTCTGGGAAAATGCCACTTTCGAGGCTAAGATTACATATGAATGCAATTGGGTTGGCGAGAACATGCTTAGCAGATTTTAACAATTTATAACTAATATTATCTGCACCTGGAGCAGATGTAGTTTTGAGTGCTGAAATTATTTGTGCAATTTGAACTGAATCAGTAGGACCCAAATATAGGGATTTAGAAGGGGACTTACTTGGCTTTACGGCGGCTACTAGATCGTTTTCGGTAATATTTAGCTTATTTAAAATGTCATTTGCCAGTGTTTGTCCCACGGAGGAAAAGTATTGATTTACATTATTTAGGGCTTGTATTGGAGTAGGTGCTATTTTAATCAGATTTTCGTTTTTTGTGTGCCTTGTGCTAGTATTTATATTGCACATGTCTTTTATTACACTCCATAACTTTTTACTGTTTCCTTTGTTATTAATAATTTGTTTACAGTCATGTTCATTTTTTAAATTCTGCAAAATATTATTGCAAACGTTACGGTATTTCTTATATTTATTACGTAGTTTTACATCATTAGGTCTTTTCTTGCTTTTTTGTTGTAAGAAGTCTCTTCTTCATACATTTGATAAGACCAGGGGTGATCCATTCTTTACGAATGTATTTAGAATTTCGAATTAGTTTGACATTAGTATATTCATCAATTGACTGGTTTATAGTTTGCACAAAATAGTTTATTGCCATGCTAGGATCAGTATGACTATATAAACCCGTCCAGTCAACACTTTCAAGGTCTTTGACGATGCTATCATAGTCAGTCTTTTTAACCTGTATATTGTCTTGGCATTCTTTATCACCAACTCCACTGTCAAAACCAATAAGCACTGCATTATGGTCTGTAACATCATTTGAGCAAACTACTACCGTCGATTTTTGCGTGCTCCTAATGAATGCATGGTCAATACAATTATGTCCATGAGTTGGTATTTGATGACCATAGATATAACCCTTACATGCTAGTAAATCTAGGTATTCGTCAGCTCGTGGATCTGTGGTCGTCAATTTGATATCTATATTCATATCACCTATTATAACAGCGGTCAAGCCCTTCAGTTCATACAATATCGTTTCCAACGAAGTACGGAAATTATCTATATTATAGACTGAGGGAGACCTATATAATGCTAGGATTGAGTATTTGCTTGAGACATTTACTATGAGGCCAGATGATTCCAATAAAGGTGGTTCCGTTATGCTTATATTCAGACCCGCCCTAGTCATTACAACAACACCGTCGTTTTAATTTAAGTAACGTTTTGTAAATGAACAGCGATAGTTATCCAATGAAATTCCCGTGAACGTATCGTTTAGCCAGCATTCGGTAAAAATGATAACATCTGGTAAGAAATGAATACGTGATAGAAAAACAATGAAAATGTCAAGATTTTTGCGTATACTTCTTATATTTTGACATATTATTGTGAACTTACCTTTACTTTCTTCCAGCTGTAGGTATATTTTGCACATTTCTGGTATAAAAGTATAGTAACTACTTATTATTTCAGTGTTATCGATTTCCTCTGTTAAGTCGTGCCTATCCATAATAAGAAGTTATATGAGATACACGGGTGCGAGAGTTGTGACGGTAAGTGAGGGACAATATTTTTTGTATTTTTATAATTAACTGGTTCGTCGTATTCTGCAAAGAAAAAATCGTACAGTTTGTATATCGTAAGACTTCCGCGGGTTTGAACAGAGCATTATAAGAAAAGAATGTCATACAATTTCTATGGACAGTCTTAATTGATAATACTTCCATAGGTTGGAACAGAACATTAGGCACAGAACTGTCTTTTATGGCTAGTTTCCGTGGATCCCGGAGCGAGACGGTCGTGCGCAATATCATCATTGTTTCCGAACTACTAAGTAATATCATATATATCTTTGTCATACTGATTAGGTATAGTACCTTGCATATTCCTGCTCCAATCACGTTAGTGCGGTGTACCGACTCAGTTAGGTAGTTTTCTAAGCAATCAATTGAATAAGACAATAATAATGAATTAAAAAGGCTATGGTGATAAATTTGCATTTGTATGTAGCTATAAGTAATTTTTATATGACAGTTGACAATACCTACATCGTTGTAGCGTGAACCAAGTTTTAGTTGAGTTTTTATAAGTACTGGTGTTGATATTATGTGTAGTGAATTATATAATCGCCTGTTACAAGTTACATAAATAGTAATGCTTATGAACAAAATACGACCAAGCAACTGGTAAGTCAAATTTATCCATAACATACATTTATATCTTTGTTTAACCACTACAAGTCCAACAAACATAATAATTAAGTCGTGTTTCGAATTCAAAGCTGTGTTCAAGTTAATAGTGCTCCAATAAAGTAATAGATAAAACATGCATATGTTAATATTCCACACGTTGTTCAATAAAAAAGTTAATGAAGGTACGTTTAAAGTAAGTTTAAGACGCTTATTTAAAATAATGTACCTCCTCGCTCTAAACGCAACGACTGTTGTAACAGCGAAAAGATATATAATATATATGTAGAAGTTATATAGTGTTGGGCAGGCTGTCTGTTTATGTACTATACGATTACATAATAAACATAAGAACTGACGGAGCAAACTTTCGTTTACCTTAGAATAATTTCGATCTAACAAAACTACTGTAACACAAGCAAACACCATCCCGACATTAGACTTCAAGGGCAGGCCTGTAATGATTTTGTACACACTAACTGACACAGTACAATAGGAATAGTAACTATACCAATTCACATATGTGCAAACTATATACAATTTAGAAGTTATTCCATTAACTTGCAGGCCAAAGCTACAACCTGGTAGCCACAGCAAATCACAACATTCATCCACAAACAACACTACAGAAACCAGATAAGTGGGCATTGTTGCAGTTATATGGTAGATACCTATTACACATTGTTTACATGATCGGAAAGTTACAAAGGTTGCTATATTATACAGGTTATGTTTATTTAGAATATTTATGTTACATTGTTTAGTCAGAAGTGACCAAGATATTCTATTAAGAGCTAAGCCATGCAAACATATTAAAATTAAAATTAATGCACTAATTGAAGAAAACAGTCACGCCCTTTTCCTTAGGCCTTCGAGTTGGGCTTCGGTTTTTACAAGGACGTGTGGTGCACCTTCACGTTTCCGTAAGTAAATGTTGCCGTTAGAGGTCCAGCAAAACGCGTAGTTCTCGGTCCTAGCTAGGTCTCTTGCTAGGTAATGAAGCCTTTTGGATTTTGGAGTTAAGTACTCTGACACGAAGAGCAGTGTAGAAGGCCCGTCAAGCCCTAGGTTTCTTGTGCTGAGCTTAGAGTTGTTCTTGTCAGTATCATACTTTTTTGCGCTGCTAAGTACCGTTTCTTTCAACAATGTGCTAGAGAATTCGACTACTAGTGTTGAGATCGTATTGTTCAATTTGTTGGGTATCCGGTAGATATCCCGCAGCTCAGAGGGTAAGTACTCAACATTTAGTGCACTGAACAAGTTCCTTATCATTGCAAAGAGTTCTGTCTTTTTCTCACCTTTTTTTTTTGGAATGCATTGAAATCAGAAGATTTCAATGCAGGTTTTACGTGACCTTCTTTCCATTATATCTATTTTATCTTCGAGCATATTTATTTGCATCTTTATCTCATTTCGATCTCCTTCCAATGCATCAATTTTCTTTTGCATATCAGTTAGCTGACCTGACATATGCGCCAGCGATTTTTCAATGTCAACAATTGGAGCTGTATGGCTTTTTACTTCTAGTAGTTGTTTTTCGATTGCCTTCATTCTTTCGCTTTGTCTATTTGTGAATGCTGGGAACATCCTGCTTAACATGTCTTTTATCTCGTGCTTAAAAACATCCAAATCGTTGTAGTCTTCGTCAGATAATCGAACTCGCTTTCTGTTGGAGACAATTTTCTGTCCCTGGTTTTTCTCCTCGACAGGAGTTCCTGGCCTGGAGTCAGTATTCGAATCAGAGGTAGTAGGATTCATCTTATGTGGTGGCGAACGATGCGTTTTAGGCATTCTTGCGGCGGATTACAATTCTAGGCCTAAATGTAAACGATATTTTTCACACAATCCTTACGCAGCCCGTTCAACGCGTGCGTCCACAACTTATTTTTATCAGTGTGTGCGGTTCGCTAATGCACACTCGTACGCAGGAGGCGTGGTTAGTCGCGTAAATGAGTACTCAGGATAAGTCTGAAGTTCATTCAACCTCCAATAGCAGCTGATCAGACTAACAGTCAGTGGTCGCCAGGTGATTTGTTATTTGATTATTTTTAAAGCGGGTGAGACTTACATTTTTTGGTGGTTGTGACTATAGACGCTGTGAAGCGACGACGCGTCCGCTGCGATTGGGGTCCGAGGGGGAAGAACTTAGTGTATATACCGATCGAAAAACTTCCCTCGCCGAAAGTCAACTCTGGGTGCAGCAGCTATGTCATGATGGAGTATAGAACAGGGTATATTAAAGTTAAACCAATTGACAAAATTTTGTGTCTTTACATTTCGCCGTTGCGGAGTTCCACTATCCACCTCCTGACTCCATTATCAGATCCTGACTTGATAATGTGGCCCATTACGGGAGTATACTCTTTAGAATGAAAAAAGAGTTTTTTAAATCGGTCCACAAATTGGCGAAAACATTGATTAACGTACACACAAAAAAAACATGCAGACGAACATATAACCTCCTCCTTTAGAAAATCAGTTAATAAGTGTTATGTACCGTGTGTAATACACGGGGAGCTACTTGTTTTTAATTTCTATTTTTAATTTGAAGGGGGCGGTTCATTGATATATTTTTTATTTTATACTTGAAAGTATATAATTAGAAGATAGCATAAGCATAGATATTTAATCCATGATGCTAATTCCTGAATTTCACCACCGCACCATACGTCATCAACAGTATTTTCATTCTTACTATCTCAAGCTAATTTTGAAAATGGCATACTATCTTCAAAGTTGCAGAGTATTCGTTTAAAAGTCACCAAATGAAGAAAAATAACGCAAATATACTTATGTTACATGAATATGGTATTATAACCTCAAAAGTTGCTGGAACGAAATTTAATTCAAGTGTCCCTAGTCCAAGTCCAAGTGTGTATAAAGTTATTGAGACATACCATTACCGTACCAACTTAAAACATAAATAAATAGTTAGTTTGCTGATAAATATCTAATTTAAGTTCCAAATATAAATTGAAACTCGATTACACTATGGAGTTTTTCTTGTTTTGACGAAGTTCTGTTGGCTTCTTACATTCTGCGGCCCTCTCAATTTACACTTTTCATATTTTTCTTATAAAAATATTGGCTATGCTCTTGATAATTGTGGTTTATTATTATTTTGCTGCTTGCGACTATAGACGTTCTCAATTTATTTCTTTTTCCACATTTCTTGTCTAAATAAAAAAATAGAATAAATTACAATCAAAAGCGTGCAACATTGAACCCGCTATTCTGGAAGTCGGTTAAAATTTAAAATAATTTAATGACGTGTTTAGAAGCTTTTTATAACGTATAACTCTAACATGAAAATCATTGGAAAACAGTCAAGAAACAGCACACTAGTAATAATAAGTATCCAAAGAATATAACAAACATTTTTCAGAAAACGATTTGAAAAGTGTATATGAGAGGGCTACAGAATGTTATAGGCCTCATAACTAGTAGTTATGGAATCAATATCGATAAGTTTCGAATAAAAGTGGTGCACATCCCTATTTTATCCCTAATGTTGACAGAACTGTTAACACTGCGGTCACAATTGGCCATAATCGATATTAGCGCGATAAAAGTCGGTCCCTTTCACCGTGAGCGTGATTACGATGGCCCACGCTACGTCATCGATGACGTCTTAACTGCCGCCATATTGACGATTACATGAACCATGCTCTACACCATAATCGTCGTGAGCGTTCTGTCAAAAGTGACATACAATGTGTCCCTTCTTTTTGATGAAAAGTTGTAAAAGTTGGTCCATCCATTCCAGTATTTCTTTTTAATCCACACACTACATAGTTAACCTTCACACAATGCACGATATTTTTATGAATTTGTTTTTCGCGCGCAAATGGTTCGTTATTGCTACAACTTTGGTCCGAATTAACAACACGCTTACAGTGCCACGAGCTGTCAAAATCGCGATATTTGTCTCGGACCAGCTTTGGTAGACGATAGCACTGTGAGCAAAATTATCGCAAAACGGACCACGGCATAAGTTCGTCAGGTGGGCTTTCAGAGGTAGCCCCGTTTTGACGTTCAAATATTACAATTTTCATTGTCTATGATGTCCTGTCTCTTCTCTATTGTATTCTCTTTGGCATCTTTTATGCTGTCCATTAATCTATGGCACTGACTTCGTGTGTTGTGGTTTGGTTTCGATTTTTTTCAAAATATAAATCGTGTTGTTTGTGATGTGAAAATTTTATAAAGTTTGTAGCATTTTTGTAATGGTCTGAATAATATTTTGAAAATGTTCTTATTGGGTATATGCATACATCTTACTTTTCTTTATTCAATTTTTGATATATACTTCAAATCGCCGATAGTTAAGAGTGTGGTCTCCTATCAGCCTCAACATGATCCACCTGCTGACCGGCTGGTTTTATTTGTGGTAGATGGACTGCGGGCAGAATCCTTTGTCAATTATACTACCATGAAATATTTGAGGCATGTCTATCATAAATATAATAAATACTTATTTTGAAAGATTTGTTACTTCAACTAAATTAATTGGGAAATAATTATCTGTTACAGGTCTGTCGCAAACTCAAATGGCAGGTGGGGAATCTCTAACACTCAAGTGCCTACTGAATCGCGACCTGGACATGTGGCCCTCATAGGTGGTTTCTATGAAGACCCTTCTGCAGTTTTCAAAGGATGGAAGGAGAATCCAGTGGACTTTGATTCTGTTTTCAACCAGTCCACTCGTACTTGGTGTTGGGGAGCATATGACATTGTCAATATATTCACAAAAGGGATTAAAGATGATCACATAACAGTCCAAGATTTTGATCCTTATGAGCATAGTTTTAGTACAGATAAAAATACAACACAGTTGGATGCTTGGGTGTTTAGTAAAGTAAAGAATTTCTTCTTTAAAGCTAAAAGTGAATCTAAGATTCGACAGGAGCTACATAAGAAAAAGATTGTTTTGTTTTTACATTTGCTTGGCACAGACACTTCAGGACATACACATAAACCAAAAACTTTGTAAGTAAGCTCTGTCGATTTGGAAAATTTACTTTACCATTGCTGTGACAGTATGACCTGCTTCCTCTATGCCTACTCCTAGTGCATTCGAATAGCTCTGGGGAAAATAATGGTAAAAACACTCACAAGGGTGTTCAAATTGGGAATATAAGGTGAAAATGTTGTTTTCGACTCTTTCCATTAAGCGTTGGCAAAGCTAAAAAAGAGTTATTTATGCCACCAAAGAAGGCAATTTTTGACCCAGGTCTGGAGCCACGATAATTTTTCAACAGCATAATCAGGTGATTTAGGTCTTAAGCTTGGTTTAGTGTTCGAGTAGGATGTGGGCAAAAGTGGCAAAATAATGTTTTTGAATTTTTTATAAATGCTTTAACAAAAGAGCCAACAATGGCAACACCACCAATGCCCTCATTGCTAATTGAAATCACCTCCCCTAAAATACCCAAGATTTTTTGATCCAGTAATTGAATTAACTAATTTGGCGTGTTATGAAAATGGGTTTTAGATTATGAGTGTGATAGTGGATCACTACTTTTGTAATAGTGAAAGTTCAAAACAAGAACAAATACTCTGTAAAATAAATATTTAGATATATCGAGGAATATTTCTAGGAACTTCTTGACAACTTTGACACATGTTGATGAAGGCATTAAAGAAATTGATCAGGTTATAAGAGATTACTATGGTGATGATGGAAAGACTACATTCCTGATGACTTCAGACCATGGAATGACTGACTGGGGTAAGATGAATGACTGCATAATTTTTTTGTAGTACCTACCAGAACTTAAATTTACATGTGTGTGTTTTTTTATATAATGTCAAAAATTATTATCTTAATATTTAAACACATGTTCATTATTTACGTTCAGTATTATCTACATTTAATTTTCAATAAGGCACAAATAGATTGCAATACATAATTTAATTTATTAATTATTTATTTTGGCATCTATGTGTTCTAGATACTTGTTGAATCTATAATCTCCTGAACTAGTTACAAACTTTGTCTTGAGAGTACCAGAAAACTAAGGTCATTGTTCATTATTAATATCAAGCACATTACCTTAGGTTCACATGGTTCGGGTGACAATCATGAAACAGAGACACCATATGTAATATGGGGTTCAGGAGTACAGCAAGTTAAAGAAGAGCGATTGGATCCAGAAACCCTGGATATGTCTTTAGAACACAGACTAGATATCAACCAAGTTGACTTGTCACCGCTTATGTCTACAATTCTATCGATTCCTGTGCCTGTAAATTCTATTGTAAGTATATATAATCCCACTTATTGTTTATATGGCTTGTTGCGCAATTTCGCCAATGTTGCGTGGATAAAGATAGTAAACTGTAACACTTTTATAACCTAATTTGGTTAACTTGGATACATCTGAACAAGAATATTAATTATTGGAGTGAAAGCAAGAGTTATGATGGAACTCTAGTAGTGAGAGGGATTTCTGGAGGAAGCATATTGCACAATGAATATTGGGGCTTCAATGGTCAAAGAAAATGTGGTCTGTAGAATAATTTGTAATAACTACCCATTGAATAACTTGCCCAAATATCATGTCACGCGTATAGGATTCTATAGCTGATAGTCAAACAAAATAACACATTATTTTTATGATGTAGGTTATCAAATCTAAGGTTACCAAAGAGGTATTGTTTTCTAGGATAATTTTTTTCTTAGTTCAACCACCTTTAATTTTTATTCTTATCATTCTCATTATGACTCTAAAATATTTAATCAAATTATGGGCAAAGTTATAACATTATTTTTTTTTACATATGGTTTATCAATGTAAGCCATTATTCATTTTATATGTGGCTTAGCTAAGCTAATTTGGGGGTCATATTTCACAAATTATGCTTCAGATTATAAGTGATTTATGTAACATTAACTTCATTTTAATATAGCTGTTCATTGGTAAACCACATGAGAGTATGCAGTTTAAAAACACAATACTAGTGTTTTAATAGTAGTTTATGCAACTGCCATATAAGAAGGGGTATGAAAACACGAGAGTCTGTTTATATAACGATAATAGGTTGACTCAAGTGTTTTAATACCAAAGTTATATGCAGTTTCATACACTACTTTATCTTCACTCATAGGAAGAATTGAAATTAAACAAAGTAGGTAGCTTACAAGGAAGTAATTTTTATTATTATTGGTATAGTGATTATTTAAATTGTGGATGGTGCAGTTATGAAATTGAATGTTAATTACTGCATTCTCGTCAGATGCGGTATATCTGCTTGTAGTTGGTGCTGGTATGTTTATATTTACTTTATTGGCTTTATTTTCTATGGTGTTCATTATAGTAATAATAATAATAATAATAATATTTATTTGCTTATAAAATTAGTATACAAATTATTTTCTTAAGTAAGTACAATCATAAAATCATCGAACACGTACAATATAAATGATATAGTCACTTAAGAGGGCCGTTAGTAGCTGTACTAGGATTCCCTGTGTTACAGCTACTACGATTCCTTAAACCATCCTAATATTAAGTACATACTGTATACAATATAATGTAACGAATACTCATTACATAGACAAAAGAAAACAGTTAAATAAGAATAATATTTTATAACAGTGTAAAGAGGGTAGGCATCGTTATTTGATATGTACACATTGGCGGGTCTGCCGTATATTAAGTGTAAAGAATTTGGTGTGTGGTCCAAGATCATGGGAGCCAGCGAACTTCACTAATATAATGTATTAATTGAATATAAACGTATTGATTGAATGAAAATGATTAAATATAATGAAAACTATAATTGGATATTTGAATGATTAACATAATATTGTAATTAATAAATTTATGTGCCTGTTTAAAATTATTATTATGAAATACTTATGCAAGTGCTAAGTTATTAAGGTTATTACCACTCATTCAAAATATTTATAGATATAATATATATATATATATATATATATATATATTATATATATAGATTGAAATTAGAAAAATAAAATATATGAAGTAGATTTTATTTAATTAATTTTTTTTATTAAAAATTAGATATCTTTATAAATTATAATTATTGTTGTTATTGAACATAGTAGTTAAGAGTTTGTTATTATTATTTAGACACAGTTAATAGGGCTTCTGTCTCATCATAAGTAAGCAGTTGCAATAAGTGAGTTAATTCCTTTTTGCACTTTCCTCTAGTAAGACAATAGATATTTGTAATTTGAAGAATCTTTCTATATAAGTATGGTCCTAAGAAACACTGATGCCTTTTAGCAAATGTACTGGAAAACATTTCGGATGAAATAATGGAGTCTTTCCTGCGCTTTTCCTGGAACTTAGCTAAATCAAATATTATGCTTTCATGCGTTAAGCTTACAGATTTTTGAATAAATAATTGTCTAACCGTAAGAACTTTCGCTTCAATGTACAGTTGAGTGGTGCTAAATCTAAAAGGTTTATTTAGCATAACCTTCAGAACAGCTCTTTGTGCTCTTTCGGCTCTTAACATATAAGTTATATATGTGCCGCCCCAAGCTGTAATACAATATGATAGAATTGATTGACACAATGCATGGTAAACTGTTGTGATTAGGTTCTTATTAAGTACGTGTCTTAGACGTTTAAATATAGCCAGTAATTTGCGTGTCCTTCCAGTCAATGATTTAATGTGTTCGTACCAGGTAAGATGGTTATCTACTATGACACCCAAGTATTTAATCATGCTTACTCTTTCTAGTTGCATGCATGTACACAAATTATGTCTTGAGTTTTGACATACGTGTGCTCGTATAGTTGTAGACTCATGATTAGGTTGATCAACAGTTGAATTTGAAAAAGTAAGATATTTGCTTTTTGATACATTAAGGGTTAGGAGATTTCCTCTTAGCCAGGACAAAACTTCATTCAATCCTATTTCTGCTAATCTAAGTGTTTCATCCCAGGATGGAGCCGAAAATAGTAGCACAGTGTCATCAGCAAATGCTATTACTTGACCTCCCTTCAGATTAATGCTGCATAAATCATTTACGTAGATTAGGAAGAGTGTAGGACCCAATACGCTGCCCTGGGGCAGGCCATAAGTAGGGCTGTCTACTTCACTAACATAGTCCCCAACCTTAACCCTTTGGGTTCTATTTGACAAATAATCTGAAAATAGCTGAAGAGCAGCACCTCTAATGCCCATTCTTTCCATTTTGTTTATAAGAATGGGGACAGAGACAGTATCAAATGCCTTAGCCAGATCCAAGAAAATACCTACACATTTGTTTTTACTATCCACTTGTCGAACAATGTAGTCCGTAAGTTTATTCACTGCCTGTTCAGTTGATTTGCCTTATATAAATCCAAATTGATTTTGAGATATTAGGTTATATTTATTAAGGAAAGATGTGAGCCGTTTGTTAAGCAAGCGTTCCAAGATTTTTGATAAAGAGCTAAGGATTGATATTGGACGGTAATTATTAATACTGTCTCTGTCTCCTCCCTTATAAATCGGTTTTATCAGTGCAGTTTTGAACAATTCCGGGAAGACGCCACTAGAGAAACTGAGGTTAGCTATGTGAACCATGGCTGGAATAATTGGCTTTATTAATTTAATCACTTTTGCCGAAATACCATCGTAGCCAACCGCACAATTTACCTTAAGGCTCTGGATGGTATAACCAACTTCTATTTGATCAGTTTCCAATAACATAAACGAGTTACTAACTGATGGGACAATCGTATTACGTTCTATATTATAGCTCAGTATAACATCCGCTAGAGATTTTCCTACATTAGCAAAGTAATTGTTTATATAGTTTAGTGATTGAATTGGGCTATCTTTCAATGTTAATAAACAATCTTTGTCATCTTCATCGTTAGTTGTGCTAAACTTAGCAATTTTCTTTATGACTTTCCAGGTTTTTTTTGAGTCTTTGCGGGCGTTCATTATTTCAGCACTGTCAAATTCGGCCTTAACCTTTTTTAACATGTTGCAGCAAAAGTTCCTATATCGCCTATAAGTGATAGCAAGAGTATTGTTTGTAAAGTTTTGTTTTAAATTTTGATGCAGTTTATCTCTTTGTTTAATGCACCTAAGCAATCCTGGTGTTAACCAAGGCTCCTTGATTATTTTACGGCAGGGTACTTTAGTGAGTTTAGTGTTCCTATCAATAGTTCTCTTGAGTTCTTCCACCAAGGTCACAGTAGCGCTATTCACATCGTTCATTTTAAGTATATCGTCTACAACAGTAGAGTCGAAGTCGGAAGCTATATTTTTAAAATTTATTACGTTTTGGAAATTGTATTTATTATTGTGTTGTTCACGTTGTTCGAGAATGAGCGCAATGGTGTAATGATCTGTGACCGTAGATGAGATAACTAAAGTAGTCGACTTACTTTTAGTTTTAATAAAGAAGTGATCTAAACAATTATTTTCCCGCGTAGGGAATTCATGGGCTGTTAATAATTCGTGATGGGCCAATAAATTTAAGTACTCCTCGCAGTGTTTGTTAGATGTGTTCAGTATATTAATGTTAGCATCCCCTGTCAGTATAAGATTCTTAAATGATTTAAGCGACGTTAGTACAGTATCTAAAGAGTTCAAGAAATTTTCAAGGACACGATAGTTAGGTGGTCTATAAATTGCCACTACGGCGGTCTCAGTTCCTAACTTAATTGTTAAGCAGTTGGCTTCAAAAGATGGTGGTTCAGAAACAGCAGCTGAAATGTCCTTTCGAATAAACACTACAACGCCTTCATTTTGTGACTTGTTATATTTAGTACTATAAGAGGTATAATTTTCAAGGGTAGGGGAGTAACTAATTGAATTAAGCCAACATTCGGTCAAAACCAGAATATCAACATCTAATTTTATACGTGCTAAGTAAATTTGGAACTGCAGCAAGTTGCACCCAATACTTCGAATATTTTGGCAAATTATTATTAGTTTTTTAGGTGATTTACTATTATATTTACCTGCATCATCCGCATTGCATTGGAAAGACTTGGAAATTCTAAAGTTATCTAAATCATTAGCTATTATATTACGACTGTCCATTATCTGTTTGAATTTTAGGTAAAAGGCCAACTTTAATAAAGCAATATATTTTTTGGACAGTATGTCCATTACTAACATAAGCATCTATTAGGTTAAACAGTGCTATCTTCAAACAAGTCATCCAAAACAAACTAAACTTTTGGAAAACTCCAACAAAGTTACCATAACTGAACTCATTGTTCAGAATATTGAAAACATAATTAGACCAGAATTTAGCATTTAGCATTTTTAAACCAACGTGTTGTATTAATTATTATTATTAAATATTATTATATTGTAGAATATGATTGAGAAATAATAATTTGTAATAAAAGTATTGTTACAGTTCTATAAAGCGCCTTACGGAACAACAGCCTTTTTAAGTTCTTCGAGACGACTTTCGTTCTGGACAGCGATTTGCGCTGCGCCTTCTTTTTTGCGTAAAAATATTCTCCCATGAGAACACCAGCAAAATTGAAAATTATTGCTTTTTGCAAACTCTCTCGCCAGAAAAAAAAGTTTTCGCGTCTTCACTGTTAAATGTTCAGCTACATAGATTGGTACTGTGGGTGGTCCCAAGCCCAACTGTAGGGAAGTAAACTTCGAAGAGTGGTCTTTATTGTATTTTTTAGCAGCTCTTATAATTTCTTCCTTTCTTACTACTGTCGTGAACTTTACAAGTACTGTAGAATTTTTCTCGTGCTTGGGGTTAATTCGGTAAATGTTATCAATTTCAGTTTTTTTTAGGTCTAGGCCGAGCGATGTACCCAAATTTGCAGCAATCTTTAGTAATTCCGACTTTGACTCCATCTCATTTCTGGGGACATTTCTCATCTCTATACAGGAAGCCCTCGAGACCTTATCAAATGCTTCCAAGGAATTTTCCAGCTCCCTGATATGTCTCCGATCTTCATCCCTTTCTCGAACCATAGTTATTATTTCTTTTTTCATTTCTTCGTATTTTGTAGACATAAACTCTATGGTTTTGCACATTTCCTGTAGGCGATCATCCAGCTTTTGGAATTTAAGATCAATAATTTCGGTTAGATGTTTTTTCAAGGCGCCCACTGAGTCATTTAGACCATCCGCTACTCGCCTGCGTTTGTGCCCTTTTTGCGGCGCAACTCCAGATACTTCTGTCTCGCTCGCTGTCGGCAAGTCGGAGTCGACGGAGTCCGAGTGCACGCTGTGAGGTGGCGGAGTTCGCTGCATTTTAACGATTATTAAGTAAGCGAAGAAAGGGCAGGCGTGCGCACGATTCGCGGATACGTGTAAGCCTGGCAACGTCCGAGGTAGGAATGTAAATGTAATTAGTGTTGGACACTTGTATCTTACTTGTCATTGATTCGTCAATGTAACTCTCTGCCATAGTCTTAGATTTCCAGCCCCCGTGCTGCTTGAGGGCTGTAAGGTCTCCTCCACCGTCTACTAGCAATGTAGCAGATGTTCTTCAGAAACAATGTCCTGTAAAAGTTTCCGGGTTAGGAAGGTTCAGGTAGTGTGCGACAGCCTTTCCAAGACTTCCAAATTTATTAATGCCAATTTGCTAGCTGTAGCATTTTCCAGCATAATAATTAATAAAGAAACTAGGCGTTTTACAAGCATTTGGTCGAAGTTCAATGTATTTCTTACAAAGTTTAAAATATGATCCTGTAATAGTAAAGGGTTCGGTTAATTTTCGTTTTGGTATTCCAAATCTTACTAAAATAGTCTACTCAAAAACTTCCACATCCTTCAATTCAATATTATACAGCTCTATATAAATAGTAGTACCTACTATGCGAAAAATAAACTACTACTTACTTTTACATGTTTGGAGTAGTTATTCAGTTGTCACAGACAGAAGGACGGAGTAATCTTTATAATGTACTAGCTTCGCCCCGCGGTTTCAGCCGCCTGGTGATGCGAGGTCTACCATACCAAATTTCATCCACATCAGTTCAGCCATTCTGATGTAATCGAGGAACAAATTTCTATCCATCCAAACATTTGAATTTATAATGTAAGGGTTTGTTATAATACTACAAGACTTGCAAATTTATATCTATATAAATTAATCCCTATTTCTCCTGGTCACGTTATAACTTGAGAACGGATATAACAATCTCGTTAATTCTTTTTTGTCGTGTTAATTATTGTTAGGAGAAGGTTTTGAAAGAAAACCAAGAAAAGATGGGAGGTTATGGCGAGCCCGAAAGCCGAGCCTACTACGAGAACGAAGTCGCGGGCAGACGCTAGTATCTAAATAAATAAACAGAAGACAACGCAGTCTAGCACCGCGTAGTACCACTCGTGCTCCATGCGCCACCGCTGCGCAGCGCTGTCTATGTCGAAATCATTTCTAATGTGGTTTGTCTGATCCCTGCCATACTTTTCGTGATAAAAACATAATTATTTTGTGTTCGAATTCTTAAGTACCTGGTGTTCTTTTTGACTTAAAAATAAATGTCTTATGATTTATAATATTAGATGTTGCTAAAGAGGTTGAACCTAGTCATTGGCTGGGCACACTTCATGAATCCTTATAAATTTCAGGGCAAACCAATAGAGGGGCTGTTGGACATGACTTTACCAAACAGAGCTAAATCCATATACAGCATTAGTCGTCAGCTTGCATCACAATATGACAAGAAGCGGAAAGATGTTGAGACAAATGCGCTCCCTATGCTATACCAGCCTTATAAGCCATTTACTAAGCAAAAATATGATGAAATGATCAGTTTTACAGAACATTTACTGCAAGATGAGGATTACAAAGAGCTCATCATATTTAGTAAAGAGATAATTCATCTCAGCCTCTCAGGATTGAGATACTATCATGATTACTACCAGAGGCCTTTGCTTATTCTAGTGACGCTATCATTTTTGGGATGGGCTGCATGTTTATTGAAAGTTTTGTCAGAACAAAAAGTAATATCCCAAGCTGAAACAACTGACATGAGAATTAAAAAGCGGTCAATATTGAAATATGGCAAAGAAGCAGTATGTTTGGCTTTATTATTATCGGGAAGCTATCTTGTTTATGGTAACTATTTCATTTAAAATTTATATATGTTATTTTGTATTTGTGGTGGGCATTTCAAAAGTCTCCGTTCAAAGTTTACCTACATATAATAAGAGAATTATCTTCAGTTACATAAACTAACGTGGTTTTCACTAATTTATAGATACCTACTGAAAAGTACGAGCTTACTCACGTAATACTTGTCGGATAGATTCGACTAGATCCCGTGGCCTTTTTAAAGGAGTGTTCGGGACGCCAGCGTCGATGAAGACAGCACAGCATTGTTTATCCTAATCGAGACAGATGTGATCGACACTATAGTCTGATCCATCCGACATGTATTAATACGTGAGTAAACCCGTATTTTTTTTCTGGTTTATTTGTTTTAAATATAATGCAGGAATTGTCTGATTGTATTTTTATGTTCCAAGCTGTTTTACGTAGGAATGACAGAGAGAGAGAGTGAGAATATTACTTCTGCCATCGGGATGCAAATCGTAAGAGGCGAGAGAAGCCCGCCCTACTAGGTGGTAGGCATCTTGTGCAAGAGGCCGTCTTGCTTTGTTCCACCGCAGTGCCAGATTTTCTGCCGCGAAGCAGTAGTGCACAAACATTACTGTGTTAGGGTGTGAAGGACACTGTAGAAAGTGAATTAAGGTAAAAACCTATGTCTTGGGGTGACGAGTACAGTGATGAAGGGACTCAAAAACCTATGTCTCGGGGTGACGAGTACAGTGCAGTGCCAAACAAAAGTACAGGATGGCACTGCATCTGTCATGGGTGGACTGTAGTAATTACTATCAGACTCACATAATGTCAATCCCTATTAACCACGCATGTTGCAGTTCCTGGAAAAGTAGTTTGATTTCCAGAGTAAGTCAAATATGGCGAATCGCGAGTCAACGGGTTAAGTAATAGGTACATATTTATGAATATTCTAGTTCAGAAATTCTTTAGTGATGTGTATATTTCCCAATATTTTCAGAGATCTAATAATATACATGAGATAGTTTTGATGTGCATATGGATGTTTGATACGCAATCACGCAAAAACGGCTGAGCGGATTTGTATATAGTTTGGGAGTGGATATGGTTTATTCCTGGGCTTAACACATTCGCTTTTATCCCCATTTAACGGTTAGCTCGAGGTTTTTGTGATGTATTTATTCAAAGATGGATGAAATAGCGCACAGTAAATAGAAAGAAGACTGGGTCAAGTGTGTGAGGCATGCCAAGTAACTTCAAAACACTGACTTACAGAAAGCCATTATAAGAGATCATGCACCATTCATAATCAATCTACAGAACGATACAGAGGATGAAGATTCCGATGAGGAAGAATAAACTTTATTTATTTAACATTCATTACACACGGCCCTTGTCAGGGCCACGATACTATCTACTATGTTTCTATCTGATTTTATTCTTATCGATATGAGGCTATAACCATCTTACGCACATCACCATGCATCTCCATAAGTGCGAGCGAGATAGACATAGTGAAATGATTTATGGCCGCACGACTTGGTAACGCGGTGGGTGACTATAGTATAAATTTTCACCCGCGTGGTGATGGATGATGATGATTAAAAGTATGCCAGGGAAGGATACTTATACCAAATTCCATCACGATCTGTTCAGCCGTTTAGGCGTGGTAAGGTAACAAACAGTGACAGAGTGGCAAACGTTTTTAATTTTTATAATATTAGTATATATATATGTGCTCATTAATTAATGTTAAGTATCGATTATTTTTCTATTTCAGTACAGAGTTTACCTATCCAGTATCACATTTATATCCAAATGCCTTTACTGCTGTGGTTCAGTGCTCTCTTCCCGTTCGATGTTTGGATGTTTACTATCAAACAAATGAAAAGCAGCCGACGTCTTAGCACTATGTGCCTTGAAGTTGTCAGCTATGTTGTCGGCTGTTTGGCACTGGTAAGTAGAACAAGAACAAGTTCAAAAATTTAATACCGACTTCCATTCTATTCAGTTATTGGAGTGTAACTCAAAAGCACTGAACCGAATTTGATGAAATTTAAATGGGAAGTATCAGCTTTCAAACAGAGAATTTTGAGAATTGGTTCACCCAATCGAAAGTTATGAGGTAACAAACATAAAAAACAGTCGAATTGAGTACCTCCTCCTTTTTGGAAGTCGGTAGAAAATGTAAATTATTGTCACAGAATCACTTTTTATTCGACTTCAAAAAAGGAGGAGGTTGTGTGTTTGATTGTATGTTTTTGTGTATGTTTTACCTATTTCTCCCCCATTTGTGGACCGATTCCCAAAATTCGTTTTTGTTTTTTAGATTATACATCCGAAATGGGCCCATTTAAATTTCATCAAATTCGGTCAAGCAATTTTGGAGTTAATCTTCAATGACTGAAAAGTGTCACGCCAGTCTTAATGATATCATCATTAACGATGAATGATAATCGATCCCGTAAGTAGCAAGGGTCACTAACTAATTTAACCGACATCAACACCAAAAAGTGGGAAGTAAATGCACACACACAATATTTTGATAAAAGGTATTTTTGAACTATCATAGCACCGACTTCAACAAGTTATTTCACACTTTTTAGTGTTGAAGTCTGTTCTATTTTTTGTTTTTTTTTTTATGACCTGACCTTTATATAAAGTTAGACCATTGTGCTAACCACCATTCTTGAGGTGGAAATCTCTACATGTAACTACGTAGAGACTTTCTCTCCGATCGCTTTAAAACAGAAATCGGTCGGTAAACCGCCACATACTGTTAGGCGCTAGGTAGACGACGGGGCGGGGCGGTCTTTTTGACTGCGAAGCAATAAAGACTGCGTCTGACCGTCGATACCCGCGACTGCCCTTGCCGCTACGTAGCTACGGATACCAGTGACCGCCGGACACTGGCGGTGCGGCGCGGCGCGGTCTTTTTGCCCTCCGTGTGCGTTGGTGTATAGGAGTCCCTTTGCACTATCGTTCGCGGCGAAATTGACCGCCTCGGCCCGCCCCGTCGTGTGCCAAGTGCCTTATAGGAATTTACCTTAGCTGCGGTAATCCTCGTGACGGACCGCGCTAACGTAAAATCCTAGATTATGGCGATTTAACGACTTTCGTTACGCTCGTGCTTTTATGAAACTTCACCATTTTAGGGTATGCTATCAGACAGAGAGCGGCCAACGCGTACACGCGGTCCGTTTGCGTTCTTTGTGTTGTATCACCTTACATAGATATACCCACTGTGTTGTACCAGGCCAGCCTCAATGACCTGCAAACTCCAGCAGTGGAAGCGCTTTGTATTTAGAGTATGCGAGTTGCTGGTTTAAGATTTGACCGATATAATGTCCTCCATAAACAAGGAGCTGAACAAACAATATGCCTAACAAGATCTTCTACAATGGGTTCCTACAATATGTAACTACCTAACCTACACGGATGGAATAAGTAATCTTAATAGTACTTACAGCAATCCCGCTGCGTCGAGAGAGCATCAGATAGTCGGTTCTGTTAGGGGAAGGAGAGAATAGGCGTTGGGCAGGAACCAAGGATGGGAAAAACCAACCAAACACATTGTCCATGTCCCAAATCACAGGTAGATTCAAACCGGTGTAATATACCACTCTAACACTAAACACTCAACAGTGAACTACAGTGATTGCCTAGAATAACTTAAATTAATTACAATTTTCAATTATACATTTCCAAAACCAAAACTAGCTCGTTAGCCATTTTTTACAAGAAGTGAGTATCTCTGCCCAAAGTGAGCATTACAAAAGTCAATACAAAATCCAAGTGACGTTACGAGCGGTGCCATCTAGTGTTAGAGTTCGGGACCAAACACCCACAGTTAGCCGACCGCTCTCTGTCTGAGAGCACCCTTAGAGACTTCCCTAGGGCGGAAGTATCTAAGATAGTGGTAATGGTGTACAAGGTTTATGTACTATGGACTTACATTCAGAGTAAGGTTTTGTAGGGTGTATGTAGTATGTATTGATTAATTTATATCATGTATGTAAGTAGCTTGATGGAGTTTGATGAGTGTGGTATCATCGGATTCATCTTTGCCACCTGATTGACATAGGATATACGAGTACATATATTGTACTGTATCTGTCCACCATACTGCATTTCCTATGAACATAATTTAACTAAATCCTATCGAGTATCAAAATGAAGGTCTTTAAAATGTCTTTCCAAAAATGTTTATAACATCTTCACTTAAGACTTTAAAAAAATAAAATATACCTGCCGAATTGAGCACCTCCTTTTATTCAGTCAGTTAAAAATAACTTAGTAACATTAAAACAAAAAATACCGTAAGCCTTATGCCGAGCACACTTGGAAGTATCTACCAAAACTAATGTTGAGAGACAAATCGTCCACTTGAGTTTAAGAACTATGCTGTGTTATAGTAGTACCCGTTGCAGGCCACCCAAATTTCTTACTAAAATGTCAACTGTCATTGCATTTTGGTCAAATTGCCAAGATTTTTGATGTGTCCGCAGTCGGGTTCTTTTACAGGGTTCTGGACTGATAAAACTAGACCCTATTACTAAGACTCCACTGTCTGTCCGTCTTTCACCAGGCTGTATTTCATGAACCGTAATAGTTACACAGTTGGCATTTTCTCACGTGATGTATTTCTGTTGCCGCTTTAACAATAAACACTTGAAACCGGCCAAGTGCGTGTCGGCGTCGCGCACGAAGGGTTCCGAAACATTATCTATAAAAACGGCAAAAAAATAATGTCTGTTGTATGGGAGATTTATAGATATCGCACTTTGAGGGTTTTTTATCCTTCATAATAACTTATTCCATTACACGCTTTCTGTTTCAGGGTATGTCATTTACGTATAGATGGACTCTAAGTATACCGTTGCTAGGTATGGGATTGTGGCCATTGTTCTCGTCGACACGGCAACACCTGTCCAAGCCCATGCTGTACTCGTGGACGATTGGTTCCTTGTTACTTAGCGCGTTTGCCTTCATGCCAGTTGTGGGAAAAGACACTTTTATAGAATTAGTGTAAGTTCAAACGTATATAAATATATTAAATTTAATGAATCTACTAGCTGCGCCCCACGGTTACATTCGCGCGGTGATGGATGATGATAAAAAAAAATACCCTAAGTGTTAATCCAGCACGTCATCAACCTCCATACCAAATTACATTAAAATTGGTTCAGCCGTTTGAGGCTCGTGACAAACAATTTTGTGTGAGCCGATCCTATAATACTAGTAGTTTTGCGAATAGTAGACCTTGCAAGCACTAACTTTCTTCGTATGTCAAAATGAACTGGTAGATGGCAGCCCCAAAAGTATTTGTGAGAATTAACATGTCTGATTGTGTCCACACAGGACACACTCAGATATGTATATCAGTCATCAGTTAACCAGGCTCTGAAAATTTTGCCCTGAAGACCATATGTGGATGTTGTCCCATATTATAATAAAAAATATAGTAAATGATAATACTATCGTGCCATTACAAACTACATGGTTATACTATTTAGAGTTTTTGGCGAACTTGGTGTTAAGTGTCTTGTTATTGAATTTGTATTTAATTGAGAATATAATTTTACAACAGTTCCACATTTTTGACTAAACTACTTAACGAACTTGTATTTTCAGATTAGTAGCTGGATTAGCGTGGCTTTGCATCCTTATCGTACATATATGGCGGACGCTGATGCCTTTAAGCCTCAAAGGGTCGGGTCGAAGAGAGCTGCAGTTAACTTTTCTACAAATGGGCCTGTTGATGTTCGCCCTACAAAATATCTATGTACAGTCGAATAGATTTGAAAAAGGGAATCCAGTTTCGTATTTTGATCAGGCAGTGGCTTGGATTATTGCAGGTACTTGCCTACTTTATTGAGGACAATGATAGTAATTATTCATATTAGCGACAATCAAGATGTCTTACAGTGGCCCAGTGGCAACCGTTTGAATCAAATGCTAAGGGTGGATGTTTCCCAATCCCAATCCAGTGTAATATTTTAACAAAATGTAATTGATGTGCCTACCTACCTTATAATAAGATTCTTCATATTTTTTCGTTCTTTACAGTGTTATCACCCATCCTGCCAATGCTCTATTCAAAGAGAATGCTAAATCGTTTGATGGCCATAAATACATCACTACTAACTTTCTATCTCATGATGTCTGTAGCACACGAAGGGATTTTCATGGTAGCATTAACTCTCCACGTCATGAGCTGGGTGCTAATTGAGTTCTATCTCCTTAATTTAGAAAAATTGGAGGTAAGATATATATGAAATATGTTGAACTCGGTCATGTGCCTACATACCACATTGCTCCAAGTCTCTTAGCTATTGAACTTCGCTATCGCAACTCAATAGTACGAAAATTGACGTTTTTGACAGTTTTCCTAGTCTGCTCGCTATTTAGGTTCAATCGCGGTCCAGCGGCTTGCTATCGATAGTTTTTGACTTAATTGGTATGCTTAAGCAATTGTGCTGCGATTGGGTTACTACGATGTGGAGACCACAGACCGGCAAGCTCAGCGTAGGTTGTCCACCGAAAAGGTGCAGAGACGACCAGATAAAGGTTGCAGGACAAAATTGGATGCAGGTCGCTTCCAACCGGTTCCTTTGCAATAAGTGGGGACGCGTAGGACTTTCAGCAGTGAACGTCCTACGACTGAGATGATTATAATGAAAGAAAAGAGCATTGAAGTCGAACTCTACGTTACCTACGTAATTACGTAGGTATGTAATATTTTATTACTTCAAACATATGATTATATAGAGATGAAGAGGATAATCAGTAAGTTTTAAGACTTTTATAAAGTCTGATTGTCCTCTTTATTTGCAGTAGGTCTTAGAGGTTAGGTTCCAATATTAATTATGTCCTTCCAATTAAGTTTTATAAAGTTTTCCAGCACGCGCATGCAACAATAGCAATACACATTAATAGTTCAAAGAATCTGAGTAAAATATCCTAGGTGAGCAATTTTGGGTGTTATTATTGGGTAACAAGGCAGTTCAAAATATTCTACCACTAGTTTGTAACCATTTTTGTGGATATATAAATCATTTTTTCCATATAAGTGATGAGCCAAGCCAGTCACTCTACTGGGACTAGAGCCTTACGCGGGGCCTAGAAAAGGCTACATGAAGCCTCAGCAAACGACGTGTCGCAGCGACACTACTGGTTTCTATGTATTTCTATGAAATACCATTCGTAGTTAGCGATACGAAGCTAGCGACTCGTCGTCGATCGAGTGGCAGACAACACTGTCGCCCGACCGAAGATCAGTAGTGCCGCTCGCGGGTACTAATCTACCTATTACAACTGAAAAACTTTTAAACAAAGCCTTTTGTATCGCTTTTCAAATGGTTTATGCCATCTACAGTCGTGTTCGAAATCATGACTGCAGAGACGATGACGTGTCGCGGCGACATAAAGCAACGACATGTCGTCTGCTGCTGCTACGTGTACCTAGCCGGCTACCAACTTGCACCTTTACGCAGATATTGATGAGTGATGCTAGACCCCTGGCCACATTATTCGTACCTTGGTATTAATCCTTATCTACTCTATAATTCTAATAAAGAGGAAAGATATATACATAATATAAAGATACTTACATAACCCTACTTAAATACATAACTGATTCAAATAATTCTTTCACGAGTATAAAGATACAATATTGCTGAGTAACATTACGCTATAAGTATTTGAGTCATTCTCATCATCCACCATCACCACGCGGTGAAATCGCGGAGCGCATTAGTTTCTTGTGTCAAAAATGTGTTGATACTTATATTTTGTTTTATGGGGGATCCCAATACTCTATCCACAGTTTACCTTACTACCGATAAAAAATTGACATAACGTCCATACAAATATTGTCAATATCTATCTTTAGTAGGGTAAACCGATGATAGATAGGTTATTGGGACCGGCCGTTAGACATATCGTTACTCACGGGATGACGGATATAATTTCGTAACTGACAAATAATCGTAAAAGTTTAATAAAGAGTTAATTTTGTTTCAGTTGGCGGACTGTACATTCGACCTAGAAAAGAATAAACACATTAATGAGATATTTGTAGAACGAAGTCTAAGCCATCAAGATTTTCGTAGAGCCTTCTTTTTTGTATCCTTTTGAAGATTATATTTTGTTTGAAACTTCTTGGAGTATCCACAATACAAAATTTTGGTCATATTTAACCGTTTTTTTAAGTAAAACTATAGTACAATAAAAAAGCGCTACAGTTGGATTGGATTAGCAAATGGCGAGGAGCTCTTACAGGCAAAGCATGGAGAGGAGTTTTAATAATTTAGCAAGGGGAGCTGGGTGAGGTACACTAGTGGAAAAGTATACTCGCTACATCAGTTTAGTCATATCTCGTAAAATCCCGACCCAAGCCTACTTATAATTACACATACAATAACGCCAGTCAACTCTACTGTAGCACATGCAGCCTTATTTTTTAAACAAAGTTCGGTAAGTAGCGAGTCATTTTAGGGCACGGTTTGAAATAACATTAGCTCGCCATTGTCGAAATCTACACAGAGGACATCATCCTCATCTTTATATTCAATAGGTATTCAAACTGTACAAGCGGTTAAAATATGGAGAGGTGCTTGTACCTACATGCACCTCGATTCACTTCCAATTGTTGCTTAACTGGAATTCCTTTTATCCCACGAAGTTTATATAAAATGTTTTCCTAAACATTTATTACCAGGTATTATACATAATTCTAGCTTTCTTCGGCACGGGGAATATAGCGTCCCTGAATTCGTTTGAAATACGATGGGTGACCTGCTTCGTAACCTCATTCGAGCCGTTTCTCATCACGACATTGATATTGCTGAAGACATTTGCCCCTTTCATGGTGGTCGGATGTGGATTTGTTGCTGTACAAACTTTAACGGAGGTAAGACTAAGACTATTACCCAGATAAATAGTCAATTCTTAACAATAGCCGAATGTATTACTTTGGAAAGTACGACTTTGACTTCTATATGTAACCTACCCTATATCATATACATATATATATCACTGAAGGTCTAAAATAAACGTTACTTTCAACGAAACTTAGCAAACTACTGCTTTTACTTAGCGAAAGTTCAGCTATGAAATATTTGCCTATGTTTTAAGATGCGTTCATAAAATACGAAAATGGTAGAACTTTAAACTTCTTATTGAAGTTATGATGAAATAATGTTAATATCACTGTACGAGTATGTTTCATATTCAGTTATAATAATACATTTAAAATTAACTTTTTTATGTCAGGAATATATTAATTATGAACGCATTCTGCTCATTTTACATTGGCAGCTCGTTCTAACAGGCATATTTGCATCAGTACTGCCAACACACAAATATTTTTTTTTTACAATTAGGTTACTCGACGAGTACGGTTATTTTTTACACTACTGCGCGACACAAAAGAGGTGTTTACCTATAAGCATAACGTAGGTAGTCAAGTCGGGTGCGCGCAGGAGGAGCTTTTAAAAATACAATTTATTTGTTTAAGACGTCTAATATCTTTAAAAGCTTTAATAAGACTAACTTAACTCTAAATAATATCTAGAGTCTGGACATCAGACAACCGTGGGAGCGGATGGGCTTATCAGCTAAGTCTGTTGAGTCAGCGTATCAGTTTCTAGAATATAGAACGCTGACACGTGAGATTCGTAGAGTCGACAGACTTAACTAGGTATGTACTACTCTGTGTAAAAAGTATCGGGAATATGTCAATAAAAAGACCCGTGTAAAAGAGGTCGTTCTAATTTTTTTACTGCATGTTGGTAGCACTGTACTGATTTAGCGCGCAAAGTTTGAGCGGGATCTGTCATTTAATTTGTTTTAAACTTACACTTTTTGTTGGTCATAGTTTTGAGTTCTCGGCGATTTTTACAATGGAAAATATTGTTGAACAAAGAGTGTGCCTTAAATTTTGTGTTTCGCATGATATTTCATGTGGTGAATCACTAAAAAGTTGCGAAATACCTACGGCGAATCGTGTATATCGAAATCAAGAGCTTCAAGAGCTTATGAATGGTATAAGGCTTTTAAAGAAGGCCGAGAAGTAGTAGTAGACTTGCCTCGTTCTGGTAGACCTTCAACCGCTACGACCAAAGGAAACATCGACAGAATCAAGAAGCTAGTGCTCGAAAATCGACGTATGAGTCTGAGAGAGTTGGCTAGTGAGTTAAACATATCTTTTAAGTCCGTCCACAACATTCTGATTGACATTTTAGGCATGAAACGCGTCGCCGCTCGACTAGTTCCAAAAGAGCTCAATTTTGTTCAAAAAGCGCAGCGAAAGCATGTCGCTGAAGACATGCTTTCCCGAGCTTCTACGGATCCGACCTTTATGAAACGTATAATAACTGGCGACGAGACATGGGTTTATGAGTACGACATGCAAACAAGCCAACAGTCTTCAGAATGGCGTCTCGAACACGAGCCGAAACCCAAAAAACCGCGGCAAAGTCGCTCCAAAATCAAGGTGATGCTGACAGTTTTTTTTGACTACCGTGGTGTGGTTCACTTCAAATTCCTTCCAGAGGGAGAAACAGTGAATAAAGAATATTATTTAGGCGTCATGAAGCGTTTGCGTGAGAGTATCCGCCGAAAACGTCCAGATTTGTGGCAACACAACTCATGGATGCTGCACCATGATAATGCACCATCACACACAGCCATTAAGTATAGTGAAATAGTTTTTAGCGAAAAATTCAACAAAAGTTCTCGACCAAGCACCGTATTCACCTGATATGGCTCCGTCTGACTTTTTTTTATTTCCCAAGTTAAAATTACCACTTCGAGGAAAACGTTTTGAGTCGATAGAAGCCATAAAAGAAAATTCGCTGAATGAGCTAAAGGTCATGCCGCAAATAGCCTATGAAAAATGTATGGAAGACTGGGTGAAGCGTTGGAGATATTGTATTGCAAGCGATGGGGCCTACTTTGAAAGCGATAAAAAAAATTTAGATGAATAATTTGTATTTTCTGTTTTATTGACAAATTCCCGATATTTAGTACACAGAATGTATGTATGTTTGTTTGTTTCTTTGAGGCATTCTAGAGACGAAATACGTGGTTACGTACACACGAAATCGCCTATTTTGATGATTCTTACGTTAATCATAGAACTTCGAAAATCTGGGCACATTCAATATTATGGCATCGGAATCTTTGATATCGCGCGAGATCCTGTCAATATCCTCAAATAAATTAAACAAACTTTCCAAACTACGATCCAAGATACGATCCGAACATTGTTTGAGTAACTTTTTCATGTGTTTTTTTGGCGGGATGTAATTGTCAGATGTCAAATTGATCGAAAAGTAAGTGCTAAGTATGGTATATCCATTACTGCCTTTGCTAAATGTTAGGTTGACTTTCGTTTAAAGTTTTGTTTGAAAGTACTGTCTATTTATGCAAAAGCATTGGTAATTACGGTTTGAAAGTAAGACTTTGGCTTAGCTAGAGTAAAGTAACGACTATTTATCTGGACCTATGTGTATAAATAGTCGCTTAATGCAGAGGTTGGGTATATACCTACGTACATGCATAAGGTGAAGCGTTTTGACTTGCGGCGAAAAGACGCACTCGATTTCAAACTTTGCAACTCTGCTCTGTGGACCTAGCACGAAAATTTGAGTAAGTGTAATGTTATCGTATCATTGACGTATACAGTAATAACTATGACTTATCACAGATGTACCTACTAGCTAGATAAATTAAAGCTGTACTCATGGATTTAGGAAGAGAGAGGATGCGTTGAGAAGGCGTGGCACGAATCGCAGCAAGAAGGTCCGGAGAACTTGTTGGCTAAAATAATAAATATCGGCGCGCCAGTGTGTAGCATATTCATTTCGACATCCATTGCTGGTAGTGTTATGAAATTGTTAACAACTCAACCAACAGATACCGCAATGTAGTATAGCGTATAACGATACTCGCGCATCGTCGCGTAGTGCGGCCGCTGCTATCGGTGCCGGGAGTTATTGGCGTTCATTGGTTGATTTGTCAGTGTGCATTGTAATGAGTTGGTGTAAGTAGCTAATAAGATAGTTGCCGTCAGTATGTTACTTTGTGAGTTTATTGTTTCATTTGTAGGTGTGAAGTGCACTAGGGATGCGTAAATGAAAAACACCGAATCAGCCGAATAAATGCCTCGCGCCACATCCTCTCCCTTTCTAAATCCATGGCTGTACTATTTACGTCAACAATTACGTTACACTTACGTAATATTTCTAGCTAGGCTGGATGCGCTCATCACTCTAAGACTTTACTCTCATTCTGTATGTAGGTGTTTCTAATCACATTCTGTCACAACTGATAGCCCTCAGTATATCACACAAACGTTACGTTTATGGATATGTAGGTGGACGCGTCGTTTGGTACCTACTTGATTTGGTTTCAACGTTAATATGGCAATTATACAATCCGACGAAGTATACTGTACTGTATCCACTGCCCAATAAACTGCGCGTACCTACCGTTAACTTTCACTTTATCTTAGACGATAAAGTATCAACGTGGTGAAATCATGGGTGTGATAATTTAGAACTTATCACACCCATGATTCGTGCACGTTTGGTACTTTTTGTGCGTGCAAATCAGAACCATACCCACGTCTTCGTCACCCGGTACGCAGTTGTGAGGTGTAAATGCAGTGTTTCTATAAGAATGGTCTAACTAACGCTCTTTTGGGATGCTATTTGCTCTGGTGGGATGCTATTTGTTTATATCCAAATGGTAGTAAAAATGAAACAGTGCTTGCACGCTGCACTACCAAACCGCACTACTGGTACTGCATAAGGGCTTTTTTACTCACTGCGGTAGCAGCTGGTAGTTGTGAATTTATAATATGCAGACATTGCACTACCAAATATTATTTCATACATGTTCAACTCGTCTATAAGGTTCCGTATTGATTTTTGTATGCTTATTATGTCTTATTTTGACGTAAAACGATAGACAGTAAATGCAGATTCTAAATTCTTCACTGCACTACTTTTACGTTTGGTAGTGCAGCGGGGAATATTGACAAAACCTAAACGACAAACTGCCTTACCAGTTGTAAGTCGATCCTTCAGACGGCTTGGAGTTATATAAAGCTTTAGAACTAGAAAATTAACTAAACTTTCATTTAAACTTTTTTGTTACAGGCTCCGGTCGGGTGTCTTAATATAATAGTCCTGATCTTCTCTAACCTTATGGGTATACAGTTACTGTACAACGTCAGAAACACAGGCAGCTGGCTGGAAATCGGCACGTCAATATCACAATTCGTCATTGTGCAACTTATTACAGTATTCATTGTGATTATTAATAAGATAGCTAAATTTTACACTGAAATCAGCATAGCTGGTAAAGTCTATAAAAATAGAAAGAAATATGTTTAGATTTTTTATAACTATAAGGTGGCTTGCCTGATTGTTGCATAGATAAAAAAAATAAACCAATTTATTATTATAACACATTGGATAACATTCATTATTTGTCCCCGAAATATGTTACATTGCGATTTCTAGTGTTTTATGTAAGTATATAATATACATACTTACCTTATTTCTTACCCGACTACGGCGAATCAAAAGGGAGGGTTTTGTTATAACCCGTATGGGTGTATGTATGTTCATCTGTTCCATCATAACTACTAAACAACATTATAATAATTTGAATGAGTTGTCGTTGGAAGCGTCTTTTTTGCAACATAATATTTATTTAAGCCAACCTACTCGAGATCGTCCTTTTCGTAGGAATTGGTTTGAATGTAGTATATTACGCCTAGGGAATGCCTGCCTGGGAAACGATTTTCCCAGCTGTCAAATTATTAATTAGCAGCTAACCCGCCCGCAGCTTCGCTCGCTTGGTCAACGGGAGTGGAAGCTATAGAAATGATTGAACATAGTAGTGATGTCTGTTATTTCTGTACCATCTTCAAAGTAACTGCTGTCAAAAAAGAACGGACCATGCGTTAATGAAAAAATACGATGTCTCAGAACGACATTGGTTGAGATAGTTTAGCGACATGATCGCTTACCATCTTTACACCATCAAGAGTTTAGATCTAAATGTTATACTAAAACTGATAATTGTGTTCATTTGGTGCTAAAAAGTCGCCTAAAAATATTAGTGCCAGAGAAATTTCGGATCATGACTCATCCAATATGATTATCTCTTTTTATGAAAGAGGTCAAACATAATAATGTTAAGCACTTTTTTAAACTTTCGCAGTTGTTTTCAATATTGTTACTTACGGGGTGAAAACTGTGGTATTTATTTCTAATAAACGGTCTAATATGGACTCGGAAAAACGAGGTGATCCAGTGAGCGTGTTCTGTCGTGAATTACGATCGAGTTCCAACAGTGCGCGTAGCAAAAGACAGAGAAAGAGGGTAGACAGATATGTCTGCTCTTAATGTTAATTCATCCACCCGCATTCTCCAGTCGTCCCGCGATCATTGCGCTTGCAACAGTGTCCAAATATTGGGAGCCATTAAATACCATGGTTTTCATCCCGTAAGTAACAATATGTTTATTAAAGATGTTTCTTACTCACCACCATGGTAAATATTTAATAGAATTACTAACACACTTAATTAGCAGCAACTAACACATGCATACTTCAATGGTAAATTGGTAGACGAAGGGTCAGTACCTCTTGAGTTTTTGGTCAGTAAATGGTCAGTATTTTAAATGCTTGCAGTCAGTAAAATCAGTATTTTTAACCATGGAATCAGTTTCGACCCCTTTTGTCAATATAATCCTGTATTTAGCTTAATTTTAACTAAATAAGTAATGAGTTAAGTGTTATACCAGTTTAAACATACAATAGCATTAACAGAAATATATTCCTATTATTATAAGCATCACTATGGATCTATGACTATGGTGTGGTATTGGTGCACAAAATATTGATACCACTTGTATTACTGTCCTTTGTATAAAAATATAAAAAATAAATCTACTTCTATAGCACAAACATTTAATATAGAATAGAGATAGAATTTTATATTACATCAATAGATATCTTTGATAAACTATCAAAGAGAATAAACTAACATATTTAAAATATATTTACATGTATAATTCAAAATCCATTCTGTTTGAACTGTAAAATTGACTGTCATCACCATGTTTTCTGACCCAGACACCAGTTTTGAAGTACCCTTCTTCTGACCACTTGTGCATTTGTTCTGTTGAATGTGGGCCTGATAACTCTGCATTATCATCTTGACTCCACTTAAACTCCCATTTTACAACATTACTATTTTCTTCTTCATTCTGTTCTTTATTTTTTTCTGTATCCTCATCCTCTGTATTTCCCAAAGTGGCTTTCTCTTTCTGATCGAAATCATCAGCATACATATCCAAGTCTGCATCTTCATGTTTGTTTTTATCCTTAGCTAGGATACTTTTGATTTTCTCATAGGTTTCTTGATAGATGTCCATGTTGCCAGTTTTTGTTAGGATTTGATTTGCAAGTTCCGTTATTCTTGTGACAATTTTGCCACTCTCATCTACAATACCAGCTTTCTTCCTTTTCCATCTTTCTACACTTGATATTTTGGTGCTTGCACCTGAAATAAAAAATATTAATTGAATAACCAATAAAAACTTGCAACAAAATTTAATCTATTCTTTCTCCAGAGTTAGGTAAATTTTATTAATTTTATTGATTTCAATGCTTCCTTTAGTGGCCACTGTTTCTCATCTTGTGATAAAGAATGAGCAGTATGATAATGAGAACAATAATACAACAAAGTGCAATGCCCTAGTTTATTTATATTATGATATTTTTACAACTGGTTGGTTTGAAGTAATGAGCCCAGAAGTGATGGGAGTCAGATACTGACCAGGAGGATTGGTGTTGGAGCATTTTATGGTGCTTGCCTGACTATTCCCAAGATGTAGAATGCACTTGAGCCAGCTGCTATTGCAGGTGCAGTGACTTATCATCTTATCAATGACCATCTAGTACATAGTATTCGAAAGGTAACCCAGTTTTCTACTGACATAACTATAATTTTTGAAGGGTTTCCTTTCTTTTTGCTGTGACATCTTGATTTTTGCCAATTTCATGATTCTAAGTCAACAGAAAGTAAGTAAGGTTTGGATTTATTAGTGAATGTTTAAATATGTGGCATAAATGAGAATTTTATAATGAAAACTAACATGGTTTGTACACATTTTTAATATGAAAAACGTGCTGCTGCCCGCAGTGCGAGTCGAGATGCAACCACGAGCGTTCAGCACTCTCCTTGAAAAAGACGACCGGATGTGTTAGAAACTATAGTCGGAAAGATCTGACTTTTTATGTGAGTGAATCCCGTTTTTCATATTATAAAAGATAATATTTTTGATTGCATTGGCTTAACCCAACTTGCTTTTTAAAAATCTTAAGGGGCCAATTGCAGAGATTCTGTAAGGGATTTTCCTATTGAAATATTGAATTTAAATATAGGATATTTTTAAATTCAGAATCCCGGGACTACAAGGCATGAGTATAGGCATATATATTCGCAATTAATAAAACATGACTAAACTTACCAAGTCTCTGTAATGATTTTGCTATAGTTTCTTTTGGCTTCATATGCTGTACAATTTCTCTGTAATTCTCAATTAAATCAAATTTTTCTTCAGAGTCATCTTCTTCACTGCTAGATTCATCTCCTAACCCTTTACTTTCATCGTCTTTGTGTACTTTATACTTGTCTTCAGGGCGCCCCTTGACTTTAACCCAGTCAATGTTGTCAAGCCAGCCATCTCTTATTTCCTTTTCTTTCTTCCAATGATAGTGCCCTTGAGTGTCAAAGTGGCCTTCCTCTAATTCTTCTTTCATGTTGAAGGGAGTGATTGTAATCTGTAAATAAAGTGAAATAAGTAAAGCAACTTTGGTGTTTTAAATGGTGAAAAAGAGCAACTTGTTCTTAAAGGCCAACGCAGACCGGGACGGGATGGTAAAGGATTTTGCCGTCAGTCAGCGAACACTAGCCGCTTAGATACAGCGGCATTTCAGCATCTTGGCACGGCATGCCACGGCGTGCCGCGGCATGACAAAGTTTGCCTCGGCAGCTTCTACTGCCCAATACACATTTAGTCTCCAGTTGCATTTGATCGAGTGTTCCTCAGTTTTAAAATTGTAGATTGGTGTTAATATCGATTATTGCAGATGAAGAAGTGCTTAGCCGGCTTGCACGGCCCTACACGTCTAGGGGATGACCTTGGTGAGCAAGACCACCCCTTCACAGGCGCTGAGGCCCGGTTTAGATCAATCCGGGCCTACCGCTGGGGCGAGATGGTGAATGCCAGCGGGACCCTGTCTCGCCCCACCTTGGCGGAGGACTGCTCACGGGGGGGTTTTAGTGGGTCTGAGCCCCACATACCCCTTTTCGTCACCCCCGCGGCGGAAGGGAAGTGGACAGCATTTCCTCCTTCAAATAAAAAAAAAAAGATGAAGAAGTGCAGACGCTATTAATATTAATTATTTTATATGCGCCTCACCCCGCGGTGTCACAACGAGCACCTGCGGCGTCCTCTGCATGCCGTGCCGTTGCCTACCGCAGTACGCCACGGCATCCCGCCGCGGGAGCCCGGTGCGTCTTTCAAGATATATATCTTCCAATACACTGGTCACTCAACAATAGAGAGCCAGTTTGCGGATTAAGACATTTGGACATGTATGGGAATGATTACACACACTATGCATTTGGTTTCCAAGCTTGCAAAGAGGCAATAGGTGGGTTAGTGTGGTCCCAGCTATTAAGTTACGGAATGCTTTATAATTAAGACTAGCTGTGCTCCGCGGTTCCACCCATGTGGTGATGGATAATGATGAGGATGGATCAAATATTATAGCGTACCTATGTTACTCAGGCATAATGTAGCTCTAAACTCGTGAAATAATTGTTTGAATCGGAAAAGTAGTGTTTAACTGTATCAATTACAAATTTACAATCATATTATCTTTCCTCTTTATTATTAGAGTAGATAAAGATAATTACCAAGATACGAATAATGTGGCCTGGTTTCTACCGGTGTTACTATTGCATATCTATAATATAAAAATGAATCGCAAAATGTGTTGGTAAGCGCATAACTCAACAACGCCTTGACCAATTTGGCCAATTCTTTATTCTACATGTTTGTTGAAGTCCATTGGATGGTTTTTACGCCGAGAAAAAATCGAATAGTTGCCGGGAAAACCCTAAAAACAGCCCTTTTCTTATTCCCATACAAACGTTTTCTAACTAAAATGTAGAGTCAATTTGAACTTTATTACTATTTAATAAAGTTCATATTAAATTACAAGCACTCACTGTTGTCTAAGCAATGTAGGTGTGTTCCTAACGCCAAAGAGTCAATTTGCACTTTATTACCGCTGCACAAAGTTCAAATTCAATCATATCTATCAAAACCGTGTGCGTTGGAGGACCTAATGTCGCGTTCCGAAACTCAACAATAAAGTGATAATATCGCGCACCAGACCTAATTGAATACTCCCAAAATGGAAGAGTTATAGATCATTAGTACTGATTTTCAATTTGGTTGGCTTCGCGATATTTCTTTTGTTTTAGTTTCAGCATAGACAAAATAACAAGATCTCTGCCTACGTCTAGATCGTAATGATGGCTTAAACACAACATAACCAATAATTTCGCCTATATATCCTCGAAAGGGTAAGCAACGGTGTTATCGACGTCTATGTTTCGCCATATATGTTATTGGACATGTGATCATATAACAGGGGGCGAGCGTGAGGGTCACTGTTCCAGTCTCCGGACTGTTATTGAGATCATTTTTGTTTCTCTGAAAAACCCAATATCTGTCCATCCCGGGGATCGAACCCATGACCTCGAGGTTCCAAAACGGCACTTCACCACTACACCAAGACCAAGCGAGCGAAGCCGCTGGCGGGTCAGCTAGTTTCAATATGAAAAGTAATTATTGTGCCCATTTCCCCTGACCCGCCGGATCCTCCAGATTAGGACCCGCCATTAGCTGTTTGTTTGTCTTCGACACAAAGTTCGACGGCGACGAAACGCCAACGCAGGGACGAGGATCAAGGTTGTCCGCGTAAAAAACTAATTACAGACAGCGAGACAGCGTCCGCATCAATTCAAACTGTGTTCACCCATCCCTCAATCGTAGTTGACGGCATAAGATCTTACGAGTCGACTGACTCGGGGCCTTACATTGTTTACGTTTCCAAAATAGAGTCTGATCCAGCCGCAGGCACAGAGATCAGGCCAATTAAATTCGGACAATTCTTACACACTAATAAGATTGAGAATATCTGCCAAGATGGTGTTAAGAAGAGTAGGGCGAAACAAAATCTTTGTCACTTTTAAATCTGCTTTGGGCGCTAATAAATTCTTGGATAATCCCATCCTAAAATATTACAATTATGAGGCTTTCATCCCTACATACAATGTAACTCGAATGGGCCCAGTGCGGGGAATGCCCGTTGACTGGTCAATGGATGAGTTTGTGGAGTCATAGATGGTACATGGCGAATGCACTAAAATCCTTAAGGCTAGACGGATGAATAGAAAGAACAAAGTCGATGGAAACATTACCTGGGAGCCAACACAAACAGTAGTTCTGACATTTAGGGGTCAACAACTACTGACCCGTGTATTCTCATACTACTCTTCCCTAGTAGTGGAAAATCACCAGTATCCCACCATTCAATGTTTGAGCTGTTGCCGGTTTGGACACATTAAAGCTCAGTGCCGTTCCAAGCCTAGATGCTAGAGATGTGCCCAGCCTCATACAGTTGATGAATGTAACATTCAAGAGACGTTATCCACATGCATGTACTGTTCGGCTCACCACTTTGCTATAAGCAGGGACTGCCCTGAACAGGATAGGCAGAAATATATCAAGGTCACAATGTCCCGTGAGGGAATTTCTTACCAAGACGCATCCTCACAAATACCAAGTGTTTGCAGGACTTTCTCTGAAACACTTAAATCGTCACCTGCCCCAGCTACCCATTTACCCCAACCTATTACTTTTATCCCTAGACAATCTCGTGCAGCTACTCAATCATATAGAAAAACAGTAATGCAAAACCCTAAGCCTAGGGCCCCTCTAGGAAAGTCTTGACAGAGCTGCCCATGAAAATATTGTTGGTAACATACCATCATCCCTTCCCAACGGCTATGCACTCCAAATGGCCCAAGCTGATCCGCCGTGCCGTGAGGAACCACAAGACCAGCTTCTTGTGCAACTCCTTACAATAATCATTAGCATTATCTCACAGAAATCTATTAACCTACCCTCCAACGTTGCCCGAATGATTAGCCAGCTCTCGTCCTTCATTGGCCATAATGGATCAGTGTCCAATTATCCAATGGAACTATCAAAGCCTCCGAGCGAAATCTCATGAACTACTCTATTTAATAAGAAAATATTCCCCCATCCTGGTGGCCATCTCGGAGACATGGTTAGTTCCCGTATCTCATTACCGAGTATCCGGTTACTCCTGCCTCCGGGAAGACCGCTAGGATGGGTATCCAGGATGTGCCTTGCTAGTTAAGCGTAGCATACTCACAGATATTAGCTCCCGCTCACAGCTTAGAATTTAATGTTGTAGAGGTCCGAGCATTTGATGTTACATTTATTTCATTTTATATTTCCCCCCTCAGTTCTATCTAATCCCAGATATCTTGTTAATCATTTCCTCTGTCCCTCCCCCTGTCATAATAATGGGTGACTTTAATGCTAACCACACCTCTTGGGGTTCTGCAAATTGTGATCTGTTTGGCTACTCTCTACTAGATATATTTGACGAGGCAAATCTCTCGTTTTAAATGACGGATCCCGCACTTGCAGAGTCCGACCTTTGCAAGACCCAAGAAGTGCTGTTGATCTGACAGTCTGTTCCCCATCCCTGTCCTCCATTTTATCCTGGGAAGTTCTCTCTCTTTCCTTTGGAAGTGACCATTACCCCATCCTAATTAAACTTTCTGAAAGATCCCCTGCCCCAAATCACTTTTAAAGTATAGGCTCTCAGGCGCTAACTGGGAATCATACTCAACTGCCCTTGAGCATAAATTGGATCTAATCCCTAGCCCTAACCCTAAAAAATTCTTACTATGCTATTAAAAATATATTGAATCTATCACTGCCTCTGCTGATGAGCACATCCCTCCTTAAGAATCGCCTCGCTATCTGATCATCTAGTGGGATCGTGACTGTTCTAGAGCAGTTAGGACCCGAAATGAGGCAGAGGTTAATTATACCAACTCTATGACCTCAAACAATTTCGAAGACTACCAAAGATCTGCTGCAGAGTCAAGAAAGTTACTGTCCACAAAGAAAAAAAAACAGGATGGATTAAATTCTGTGAAAGCTTGTCTCCCACTACTCCTCCTTCATTAGTATGGAGACAAATATGCAGGTTCAGAGGTTATTATAGTTACTCAAATGCATCTTCTAATGATGCTTCATCGTGGATAGAGGCCTTTGCCAAAAATCTTGCCGCACCCTATGTCTACATGGCCCTCTCTCACACAATTCCCAAGCCCATATTCACTTATGATGAAATTCCGGTAGCGCTGGATGGTTTAACAGACTTTTCTCTTGGATAGGATGGGATTACTTATTCTTTTATAACTACAGCCTCAGGAAAAACAAAACTTTTTCTATTAAATATCATTAACTGTTTTTATGAGCAAGGTATTATACCAGAATCATGGTGCACTCAAATTATTATCCCAGTGTTGAAGCCAGGTAAGGTGGCATCTGACCCCAACTCCTATCGCCCTATTGCTTAGTCCTGCGTATTGGCAAAAATATCAGAACTGCTTATAAAGAACAGACTAGAATGTTTTGTTTCGATTTATGGCTGGTTCATTGATATAAATAATACGAAACATAAACAATTAATAAAGAACTGTAATTCCAATGGAGTAGTTTAATAACTTTACAATAGCTAAAGTATCAAATTAATATTAAATATATCGAGGTTATTGACCCGTGTCTTATCGAGACAACATACAAAAGGTAAATGAACTACAAGAATGTCCGAATGACAGCTCACAGAATACATATCTTTATTACATGAAGTTAGCACTTATTGTGAGATTCAAACATGGTTGATTGAAAATAAATGCCTCCTTGCTAAATCTCAATTTGGATTTAGAAAGGGTATGAGCACGCTTGATAGTCTTTGCATCATAACAAATGAAATACAACACTTATTCAAAAACAAGGAATACCTTATAGGTGTGTTCCTTGATATCACCTCTGCTTATGACAATGTCCTTCTCCCTGAGCTCAGAAACAAATTGTTGCAGCTGAGCATCCCTATGAGGATGACTCAATTCATAAGTAGCTTCTTGATGCAAAGAACTATCCTAATAAGAACTAAAGACTCATTACTATCCTCCAGAACTGTTTGGAAAGGCCTACCCCAAGGATCAGTCTTTAGCCCTCTCCTCTACAGCCTGTACACACGGGAACTTGAACTCTCAGTTAACTCTTTTTGTCAAGTATTGCAGTATGCAGATGATCTAGCCCTGTTCTTCCAAATCCGTATCAGAAGCAGAAAATAAACTAAACTGTGCTTTAGAATATCTTAGTGACTGGCTAACTGATCATGGCCTATCCATATCGGCTTGTAAGAGTAGTCCCGTTATTTTTACTAAAAAAAGAAGCGTCCTAATATAACCTTGTCATATAAAACTGAACTCATCCCACAGCAAGGGGGGGAATGGGTTGGTTTTGGTCTTAGTGGGGTATGTTCAAGGCCAATGAACATGCCTCTATAAAATGCTAAGTAATGCCAGCTGCGTACGTCTAGAAGTGCGGATCTAGACTACAGGCGCACACCAACAAGTGCTCCATACACGTCCACGCCATCTCTAGACTAACGCCGCGGTCTAGGGCTGGGCCCACATACTAACATCTTTGTGGGTCGTCCTCCCCGGGCAATGTTATGGTCCCCAACGAGCCCGCCTATAACATCTACCTCGAGACCATAACAGCCAAGTATGCAGTGCGAAGGCGAATCATCGGCGCCCATGTGACATGCCCATCTCCTGCGCCGCCTGTGAAATGGGACGGGCTACTTTCGTAGCTAGATCCAGATCACGGGCGGAATGGGAGATGGAACGTACACAAAACCGATAAAACTGGCCGGGGGAAGGAAACCCCTGTATAAAAATCCAACCACACAATGGCTGCAAATATTAAAAACAAACTACCCCAGGAGGGTACCGGTTTATCCGGAGAATCCCTCCCTGAGCATAGCTCGGGCTGCCCCACGTATTCTGGGGGGGGCAAAATATTGCAAGAAGTGGTAGAAGAGAGAGGAGAGCAAACCCCCACGGGTTTGGGTGAAGCGGTGAAGGAGCTCGTGGCGGCCATGTCGGCCCCGGAGCCCTGCACCTCTGCCTGGACGGTTGTTGGACCGAAGGGCAAACAAGCAAAAGACAAGCAACAGGGACTTAAGCCGAAGGCTGGATTCCCCCATGCTGACGCTAAGGGACTTAAGCCGAAGGCTGGATTCCCCCATGCTAACGCTAAGGGACTTAAGCCAGAGGCTGGATTCCCCCACGCTAACGCTAAGGGACTTAAGCCTGAGGCTGGATTCCCTAGTGAAAAGAGACTCGAGGGGGCGCAAGTCCCAGAGACTCAAGACTTAAGCAAAAGTCAAAGAAACCGACTAAGGCAGAAGCTAAAGAAGCAGCAAAAGGCCGAAGCGCGACTGGCTAGTCAAAGGTCAGAAGCCGAAAACACCGGTACGGGATCTAGCCCAACGGGACTTAAGCCGCAGGCTGGAGTCCCCAAGGCAGGAGACCATCCGGAAGGTCAGAAGCAGATGACTGGAGATGCCAGCAACGGCGCACCTGGCCCGAGCTACTTCTTTAAAAAAGCAGGACAGAGCACCGCACCACCTGCCAAATCATTGAAGACTGGAACACCACTAACGGCAGAACCAGGACCTTCAGGGGTCCAGAGCAAGTGGTCGCACCCTAGATATGGCAACCGGTACAATCGCCAGAGGCGTGGGGCAGTGGCCATCTCTAAATCTGCACAGGCCCCTCCCCGCACTGAGCCCGGCAAGCGTACCCGGTTGGATGACACGGTGTCACCTAGAGGTGGACACAAAAGACCCAAACTGGACAGCTCACGGCGCACCCTGACCAGCTACGCAGATATTGCTCAAAATGAGCTGTGCGTAGCGGTGACGGGGGAAAGCCAAGAGCTGAAAGAAGAGCAAGCCACCAAAGTAAAGAAGTACCTGGTCAACAGGATACTAGCTGATGTCAAAGATCCGAACATCACATTCTCCCCCTGCTTCAGAGGGAAGCCCATCATTGCAGATGGAGCCCTGAAGCTGTGGTGTGAGGATGATGCTTCACTAAGGTGGCTCAACAAGGCAGTTAGCAATCTGTCAGCTGACTCAGGGGTAAAACTCACTGTCAAACGACAGGGAGATTTAACCCGAGTAGTTAGAGCAGCACTGTTCATCCCGGAATGTGACAGCTCAGTCGAAGACACGAGCTTGATTCTGGCGGATCAGAACAAGTGGGCCCAGGTGAACACCTGGAGACTGTTCGCGCATAGCATGCACGGAGACGACACGATGTTCCTCACGTTGGGGATTCCCGAACCCCTTATACCTACACTCGTAGAGAAAGGGCGGAGGCTAGCCTTCAACCTGGGGAATGTCTACGTTCGATTCTATGCAGCGAACGGGTCTCTTCAGGACGAACCACCTGCACCAGCAAGCAAGTCCACACCGGCAGACAAGCCGGATACCATGCGGGCTCCAGACGGCAAGACGGAGGAAACTCCGGACGAGCCGTCACACTCATCGCCCAAACCATCGTCCTCAAAGGCGACGGAGGATATGAGTGTGGATCCTGACCCCCCTACTAGAGGAGAGTGGAGGGATCCAAACGGGGCCAACAAGGCAGAGTCAGAGGAGGAGGGAAGCCTGGATGATGGCGACCCAATCCTCCATGACGTGTAAGGTCATACAGACCAACCTCCAGCACAGCCTCACTGCAACGGCTAACCTGCGCAGAGTGCTGGGGGATGACAGCGAGGAGACCATGGCCTTGATCCAGGAGCCGTGGATCAGGGCGGGGCGTGTGTGTGGTCTCAATAATCTAAGGGGTAAGTTAATATGTGACAACACCTCCAAAAACATTCGAGCATGTATATATGTACCAAGCAACATTGCATCAATGCCTCTAACCGAGTTCTGTTCGGGGAGGAAGCTGGGGACGTGATCGTCGCGTCAGCCTACATGCCCGGCGACGAGGAGATCCCATCGAAAGACGTTGCGGACCTGGTAAGATACTGCGAACTCAATGACTTCAAACTAGTAATATCAGCAGACACAAACGCCCATCACCCTATATGGGGTATGCCCACGTCAAACAGCAGAGGGGAAGACCTGGTAAACTTTTTATTTACTACAAATCTCCTTATAGCAAATACAGGCGCGGAGCCAACTTTTATTAGACAACGCAGCCGTACTATCATCGACCTCACCTTGGTCTCAGGTAATACAAACCTCATAGAGAACTGGGAAGTATCAGGCGAATACTCCGGCTCCGACCACAGGTGGATCAGGTATGAACTAAAAATAAGCAAACAGATACTAACACCAATCCGCAACCCTCGCAGGACGGACAAGACGATCTTTACAAGGTCCCTTGAACAAAACATGAACAAAGTAAGTGCGAACACGCAACTGGTAAACATAGAAGAAATAGAGCAAACTGTTGAACAACTCACGTATAGTCTCACTATGAGTTTTGAGAGCGCATGCCCCCTATCTTTGCCAAATGCCAGGGGAGGCAATCAAGGGTGGACCAAAGCGCTGGAACGACAGAGGAGGAAGGTACGCAAGCTGTTCAATAGAGCCATGAATACCTGCATGGACGAGGACTGGGATAACTATAGAATAGCCAAGGCTAAATACAAGAAAAATATACGGTCCAGGTCACGCAGATCATGGAAAAACTACAACACCAGCCTCAAGTCGAATGGACAAGCGAATAGGGTTAGGAAAATACTAGTTAGTAACCCGAACCGCGACATCGGCTCCATAAAAAAAAGCGACAATACGTTTACAAGAACTATAACAGAAACCCATACAATACTCCTGGAAACTCACTTTCCTGGGTGCCTAATATCAGACTCGAATGTTTGGACAGAACACCTCATGGCACCACCTACAGCGACAGACTGGGCTGTTGCACAGACTGTTGTTACAGGAGAGAGACTAAACTGGGCAATCAACACATTCACACCGTACAAAACGCCAGGTTTGGACGGGATATTCCCAGGACTCCTAGGAGGAGTGAATATCATATAAACGAGACATTGAGCGCTATCTTCAAGGCATGTCTGGCGCACAGATACATGCCCAAAGGGTGGAGAGAGGTCAAGGTCTTGTTTATACCAAAGCCGGGTAAGAGTGACTACACAGAAGCTAAGGCTTATAGACCGATAAGTCTTACATCTTTTCTCCTGAAAACCCTGGAGAGGCTCTGTGATAGGTACATCAGAGACACAGTTCTCATTACCGCGCCACTTCACCCAAAACAGCACGCTTACAGCTCAGGTAAGTCTACCGAATCCGCCCTACACAATGTTATACACAAAGTAGAGGGGGATATTAAAAGTAAAAATCTATTTCTAGGAGCTTTCATCGATATAGAAGGAGCCTTTGACAAAACTAACTTTAGCAGCATCAGAGCAGCATTGCTTAAACATAAAGTAGACCTGACCCTGATCGATTGGATCATTAACATGCTAGAATTAAGGGCGATACGCATTGATTTAAACGGCACAACCAGGGGAGTGGTGGCCAAGGGGTGCCCCCAAAGAGGTGTCCTGTCCCCGCTCCTATGGAATCTAGTAGTCAATGATCTAATCACCAGGCTGAATACAAGTCGCTTCTTCACGGTAGGGTATGCAGACGACCTCGCAATACTCATATCAGGCCATTTTGCCAGTGTGGCATGTGACCTGATGAGAAATGCGTTAAAGGTTGTCGAAAAATGGTGCATAGAATACGAACTCTCCGTAAACCCAGCTAAAACCGAACTGGTGATGTTCACTAACAAACGAACCCTAGGCAGGTTTACACTTCCTAGCCTATTTAACAAGCAACTGAAACTGTCAGAAGAAGTGAAATATCTGGGAGTCACACTAGACAGCAAGTTGAATTGGGCCAAGCACTTAGAGAACAAGTTAATCAAGGCCAGTATTTCGTTCTGGCAATGCAGAAGGATGATAGGTAAAACATGGGGACTAAGCCCTAAGATCACCCTGTGGTTATATAAAACTGTAAACAAACCTTCACTAACATATGGTGCAATTGTGTGGTGGCCCAGAACCACCCTGAGCACCACCAAAACCAAGCTACAAACCTTTCAGAGACTTGCCTGTGTAGCCGTAACAGGCTGCATGCGCACTGCACCAACCGCCGCGATTGAGGCCCTGATAGGCCTAACCCCACTACACCTATACATACAACAAGAGGCCGCGGCGGCTGCGTACAGGCTAAAGGCACTAAACCTCTGGTATCAGGACCAATTAGCACCCCATACAACAATCATAGAAGACTTTGCAGTTGGAAACCCTCTAATAAAGTCTATCTATGATAGAGTACAAAAGCAACACTTCTTTACAAAGAGCTACCGCGTACAACTAAACGAAGAGCCAAGCGACTGCTCAGGTATTCATGAAATCAGAATTTACACAGATGGCTCTAAGATGGCAACAGGCACCGGAGCGGGAGCGTTCTCGGAGGAACTAAACATACACATAGCAACAGGGCTAGGTAAACACAACTCTATATTCCAAGCAGAATGCGTGGGTGTCATCCAAGCCACAGCAGCAGTACTTCGCAGAAAGGTAACCAATAGTAATATTAGGATACTCTGCGACAGCACTGCGGTACTACGAGCCCAAAATAGATACGACCACTCTTCGGGGCTGATCATACAATGTCACCGACTATTGGAGGAAGTAAGTAACCATAACAATAATGTCACACTCCAATGGATAAAGGGGCATAGCGATTCCAGAGGTAACGATGCGGCTGATGAGTTAGCTAGGAGAGGTTCCGGAATGACGTGTGCAGGACCAGAACCAATGATCCCCCTACCTTTCAGTCAAATTCGTGCATGGATTCGCAAAAAAACTAAGGACCAGCATCAGGACTACTGGGCAAGTATCGAGGGTTGTAGGCAGTCGAAGGAGGCTTTTCCGATTCTAAATCTGAAATTCTCCAGAAAACTCCTCAATCTTAAAAGAAATAATGTACGACATATCGTCGGAATTATGACCGGTCATTGCTCCTTAAACAAACACCTGTTTAATCTAGGTGTTACAGACAGCCCCCTATGCAGAGGCTGCATGGAGGCGGAAGAAACAGCTGCGCACCTGCTCATTGAATGCAGGAGCGTGGCGGCACAAAGGGCAGCAAACCTCGGCTCGCCGAAGACTGTGTGGGAAGCCTGCGCCAAGCTGAAGGAGCTGCTGGCTTTCCTGGGCGACTCTGGGTGGCTGGACTGATCAGCTTCACCCGGCTATCACGCAAAATGGGCCGCGCCACAGCGGCCTGGTTGCGGAAAAGAGCCAGCCCACCAAGTACCAAGTAAGTAAGTACCATCCCACAGCAAACTACTATCAAGTATCTTGGAGTTTGGCTAGACTCGAGATTGACTGGTTTCACCCACTTCAATTTTCTTGTCACCAAATGTGAAAGTAAATGTCAACATTCTCTGTGCATTATCGGGAGCATGGTGGGGATCCCACCCATTCTCACAAAAGATTCTGTATAATGCAATTATCCTCGCCTTCATACTTAGTAACCTCGTCTTCATACTTAGTCATCGAATTCCATCCGTTGGCACTGCTTTCGCTTACAGCACAATAGCTTTGTATGTAGCCGGTCCCAAGCCCGGACAAAGAGGGAGTGGTGGTTGCGGAGGACGGCATAATCATCTCATCCGATACTATGCCGAGCTCTGAAACCCCCTTACTGTGGTAGCCCGTGGCCGCCGTGTCTATTTGGGGGAGGTTCGACCCCTGTTTCTTGGGATGAACTTTTGCCCCCAAATAAATACGCAAAATATCGGGGGTAGGCAGCTTGGGCAACTGCTTGCACCATTGCTTTGCGCCCATTAACCACTTTCTGGTCCACAGAACCTATTTAAAAAAAATGAACACGGAAAATATGACAAATGAGATGCCTTGCGACCCGGCTAGCACCCGGCTCCCTTTGGTTTCCGGGCCAGGGGGTGTGAAGTTAGCTACCGAAGGCGACCGTGGGGTGGAGTCCCAGGCCCCGTCGGCCGCGGATGTTACTGGACCGACGACGATGGCGAAGGAGTCTGACCAGTGCCTGGACCAGTGCAGAAGAGTGGACCAGTTCCCCATGGAGCGCGCCACAACTCGCGCAAAAGGAAGCAGCTGCGGCGGCGGCGGTTAGGTAACGAGCGGGGGAGCGGTAAGCCTGACAGGCGTACCGACAACCCGCAAAACTCTCACCGCGGCAAATCACGCCGCGAGGAAAATAAAGAGCGCTGGCAGCGCGAAACAGAACTGGCGGACGCGCTATACCAGCAGAAGAGGGAGGGAGTAATGCACCTGCCTGGGCTATCGGCGCTTGCGCCGGCGGTCACGGCATGTATGCTGCGCATCGACCTACACGGAGCGCCCGCTGCTATCAGGAAGCAGATCCAGTGCCCTGAGACTCAACTGAGCTTGCCCCTCACTGCTATGCACAGTGGGCCTGCCACGATGTCTACCGAGGCACAAGGTGAAGCGACGAGAGAGAAGCGGACGAAACCTTCTGCAGCTGACGGGAACGTCAAGAAAGATTATAAGATAGATAACGCTTTACCGGAGGTCGCGCCCTCACCGTGCTCGTCTCGCCCCCCTTCCACACCTATACCCAGCCAGGATAAAGTACCAGTAAGGGTGAGGTGGAAAGTAAGAAGGGATGCGTCGTGGCCGAGTGTGATGAGGTTGCTTCTGATGGGACGGACGCAACCAGAGGCGCGAAGCGACAACGCAGATCTGACTTGTGTCACCATCCCAGACGGTCGCCGACAAAAAGATTCGCCTGGAAAGTGGAGCCGCTGCTGGCGTCGGTAACAAACGTGGCGCGACTTCGTCCTCGTACGCGGAGGTGACCAAAGCGGCCTACAAGGTGGTCGTTTTGGATCGCAACCGAGTACTGATGGACGAACGCCGCGCACTTCATTTAAGAAAGGCCATCGACGAGACGATCATGGGCATGCTCCTGGGAAACGATGGCAGCCCCGCCCTTCGCTTTCCTCGGTTCCACGTCCATGCCGAAAGCGTTTCGCGGTGGTGTGAGATATACGCCTCGGGACGACTTCACCCTCGCCTGGCTCACCACTACGGTGAAACACTTACCGACCCTGTGGGAAGGGTCTGGTGGTTGTGTCGTCGTACCGGAGAGTAAGGTACCGCGGTATAGAACGGCAGTAGTTTTCATTCCGGATTTCGGGCGAGGCAGGCAGGAGCTGGCGAAACGCTCAGATATCCTTCTGAACTTGATAATCGCTCAAACTCCGGGAGTAGGAGTAGAGAGATGGCAACTGTTCACCCATGAGACGCGCCCTATGGGAGACACTTTTAACCACATCCTCGTCTTTGGTATACCACCCGAGGATGTGGAGAATCTTCAACGCGAGGGCTAAACAGTAAAAACTCGAATTCTAGCAGTGCTCAGAAGCTAGATGAAAATAGTATGTTTGACATCATTCAAGCAAATCTACAACACAGTATCACAGGTTTCGCCGCTCTGCGCAGAACCCTGGAGGAGCAACCAAACACGATAGCACTGGTCCAAGAACCCTATCTTAGTCGTGGAAAGGTGAGTGGTTTCAATGCCTTAAGGAGCAATGTCTTTAATGCCCCCCTGCAAATTAAAACGCGGGCATTCATTTATGTACCGAATTTATACAAGGCCTCTTTGTTAACACACTTAAGCACTGATGACCTTGCTGTAATCAAGCTGGAAACGGGCCTACATAGACCACTCAGAAGCGTTATCATAGCATCAGCCTCTATGGATATTGACGATGAAGCGCCACCTGCAGCTCTAGAAGAATTAATGCACTTTTATGCCACAAATAAACTGACAAAGAAACTTGATGACAAATGAATGTATCATTGGATGCGACTGCAATGGACACTGTTCTGTCTGGGGAAGCACTGACACAAACGAAAGAGGTAAGGATCTACTGAACTTTATCCTCAAACACAACCTAAACGTTCTTAACCGAGGCGCAGAACCCACTTTTGTGACATCTAGGGCAAGGACAATAATTGACATCACACTAGCTACGAGCACAATCACCGAGCTGATCAACAGATGGTACGTAACAACAAATGAAATTTCTGGCTCTGACCACCATATTAACCCTTCATTATATTGGATTTTGGCATTGACAAATTCACAGTAGAACCTTGTAAAACTTTCTCTGAATAAATTGACTACGAATGGAGAGATTGGGTGGCAATATATACCGATGCCTCTAAGTTGACGCAAGACAACAACGTAGGTAAGGCTGTTTGGATAATCAAGAATGTGGACTTGATGAGGGTACAGCTGAACATATTTTTTTTAGTTGTACGACACTTTGCTGCTCTTTGCTTGATATGCTTCCAGTAGAAATCCCTCGCCCTGCTAACCTCAGTTCCCTCCTATCTCTTGTTTTCACCCCCTATGTAAATATACTAAACAAATGTATTTGTGCTAACAAAATTAAACTGTAGATATATTTACACTAATGCAATTCTAACTGCTCCCCTTAACTAGTTATTTATGTTTGCATGTTACATCCTTTGTACTTATGTTTTGTGTTTGTCTTCCTTAGGTTTGGTTGCTCAGATGCAAAATTTATGATCCAGAAGCCGACCAGTCTCCTAAGTTTGTTATCTACTCTATCCACTCGACATTGGCGCAATTGCGGCAATACAGCAGAGGCCATAATCTAAGAAATAGAATAGAAGCCTGTTCAATTCAAACAAACAAATCTTTCCCCTTTGAATTTTTATGAATATAACTTTTCTGGTAATAACAACGAAATGTAATTATTATTTATATGACTAATGTGGTGATCTTTTTATTAATACTTAAGTAATACTAATCATAATAAATTTAATCTAAGTACAAATTTACTGATATAAAATAAATCTACCTATTACAATAAAACTAATTCACTAAAATATTTCACTATATGTGGTGATAGAAAGAGGAACATTTACTCACTGACATGGCAGCAGTTATTTACATGATTAAAAATAACAACTTACTTTTGTTCATAATAATCTGAGTGATCTAAAGTACAATATTTTATCGAACTACATGGTTTCTGCAGAAATGCAGTGTTTCTACTCTTTTTCTCTCTACTATTAGGATGTGAATTCTAAGTTACAAGAAAACCTGACTGAGTTGATGGGCTTCTTGTCCATGCGACCATCATGGTGCTTGGATCTTACTCTTGAGGACATTATGGTTAGGGTGTAGCATTGGGGGTGAAAAGATTATTTTTATTTATTTGGTGTTTTTTAATGACCTTGATTGTTAAAGGGTCAAGGTCATTGGCCTAGATGTTCAGGTCAATTAATCTGTCCACATCAGGCTTATACTATACCAAAAGATTTATGAATGAACTGGAGGCTTGCCGATTCCAACCGAGTAATTTTGGTCCAAACATTAATTTAACCTTTTTTGGATGACAACTAGAATTACAGTAATAATTAATTATTACAATTAATCTTACAGCTGACCAACATTAGTTTCGATATCTAGGTCAAGTGGTTGGTCACAAATTAGGTCCATGGGGTTAAATTGCTCCAAAATTTTCCGTCGGACAAATGTGGTGTTCGTACAAAGGCTGGTGCCCTAAGGGTTCCCGACAAGATGCCAGATATTCTGCCGCGAAATCGTAATGCGCAAACTATACTGCGTTAGGGTATAAATGACACTATGCCTAGTGAAAATACTGTGCATGTGAGACTCAAAAACAAATAGCTCAGTGATGAGCGCAGGCAGTGCCATGCAAAACTTCAGTTCTTAGGCCTGGGTGGCATTGCACCTGTTACAGGCAGGCGTAGTACTAACTGTCGGGCGCACGAATTAATCGACAAGTAATGTTCTGCATCTATCACTCATTGCTCTCACTTACTTCACCTTCCATTCCAACAACGCCGTCCTCCTCGCCTTCAATGTCGTCAGCATTGAGGACATTCTTCTTCTCCTCTTCCGCACCGCTGTCTTCTTCGTCAGAATCTAACGAGTGCTTCTTGCCTTCTTTCTTTTCTTTTTGCACATTGACATTCTCTGCATTATTTTCGTCGACATCGAATGCGACTGAGGCAGAGCGTTTTGCCATTTTTACTTAGCGATTATTATTGATCCACTTATCATAGATTTTATTTACTGAATTTTTTTTTTTCTTGAATGGCCATGACGCGACCTACTGAATTATTCATGCTATGCAAAGAGAATATAATGATGCTATGGTATCCACAGACTATAAGATCCTACGTATCAGACGGACATCTGAGGTGCGTTCGTTTAGCTTATAAGGGCATTGGGGGCGTTGTCATTGATGGCTCTTTTGTTAAAGCGTTCGTAAAGCTCAAAAACTCTATTTTTGCCACTTTTGCCCATACCCTATTCGAACGCTCAACTAGACTGTGCACTATGGTGAAAATACCGATCCGCGCGAGAGGCCTCCCGTTGGGAGTGTGTCCCTTTTTCACTTTAGAAAGGGACTTCTGTATGATCACATACAAAACACAGGATAAATTGCTTGTAAAAACGATTGTATCCTGATATATTGATGCTATACAATTACTCTAGATACACCTACCTAATTCATTATCTAACTGGTTTAAATCATACCTTTAAAACCTTGAGCAAATAGTTGAAGTGGAATATCATGACTCAAAAAATGCTAATATCAGTATGGTGAAATCTGACGTCATAAAAATGGACAGCTCTATCCCCCAAGGTAGTGTACTCGGGTGTATTTTATTTTTATTATACATTAATGACCTACCTAAGATACATAAACAGATATGCATTCTCTTCGCAGATGATATTTCCCTTCTAACATCTTGCAGAGACAATAGTAAGTTGAATACGAACTTAGTTAGCATGCTGAATAATACGGTAAATTTGCTTTCTGACCATAATCTAGAACTAAATCGAAATAAAACAAAAATAATACAATTAAGACCGTTTCAAAAACAATCTTTCAACATAAATTTCATTCAAAACGAACAGAACAAAAATTTAGTATTTATATATATGCACTTAGAGAGATAAAAAAGTAACAGATATGAAATCAACCTTGTCTACCTATTATGCATATATATATATATATATATATATATATATATATATATATATATATATATATATATATTCGACACTGCGATACGGTATTATTCTATGGGGTAATAGCGTTGATGCACATGATCTTTTTATTTCACAGAAGAAATATATTCGAATTATGAATTACACAAAAAGCCCTGACAGCTGTAAACCTTACTTCATTAAACTAAAAATACTAACTATTAGTGATAAGGGAGATAGTGGGCTATGGATGAGACTACGGCACCTGCCAATTTCAGTCTTATCTCAAAATATTTAGGGAGGTGGTGACTTGCCACCCACAGAACGGGCCCCCCCATAAGAGCCATCATCAATGGTGACAAAAGCAACGTTGGTCAGTGGCGGACTAACAGGGGGGTGGAAGGGGCGACCCACCCCGGGCCTCCGGTCTTTGGGGGCCCCAAATGCCTTCACGTTCTCCTGATCAAATCCTAAACAAGACTTTAAAAATGTGCTTAGTAGTTAGTACCTACATAATTTCATCAAGATCAAAACAGACAGCAAACATATGTGAAAAGTCTACTTAATGTGATATTAATAAGAATTCCGACTCCGACGTGACTGACACCGAAATACAGGATTATGAAACTAATAAATTAAGGAAAACTACTGAGAAAGCCAAAAAATATGTCGCTTCTATGTTAGAGTTCATATAATCCAATGATGCTGCACACTGGCCAATACCTGTGCCAGAGCATATCAGAATTTCCATTATCGAAAAGGGTAGTGAAATATTTCAAAACAAGGATGGATCTTTTGAATCTGTAGAAATACCAGGTGAAAGCACTAAGGAATCGTTATTTAATTTTGCCGTGTCTCGTTTAAATGTGAGTAGTTTTAATACTAAATATTTATGAAAATGGATGCTATACTCACCAATCCAAATCCAAGAATATCACAACATGAATCGTCTCCTGAACATCTATCGAACTTAGAAAAACGTTGAGGATGGGCTTGAGACTTAATAAAACTATTGATAAAGACAACTTGAAGATTATTAACGATGAAACTAAGAAATGGAGAAACATTTTACATCGCCTTTTAGATGTAACGCTATTCTTAGCCCAACAAATTCTTGCCTTCCGAGGCCATCGTGTAGATATTTCTTCGGAAAACAGGGGACATTTTCTAGAATTAGTACAAAATATGATTCGGTGTGGAAAGAGCATTGCTAAAAATTAGAAGAGGCTGCTGGTGGGTCAAACAGAGTACCCCCCGAGGGTTTCCACCTTGTCGTGGCGGAGGGGCTCTGTAGCCGTGGCTTGGGTCACCATGGTGAAGCTAAGAGGAACCAATGGGTCTGCCAGTGATGGCCGATAGCTGGCGGGCCCGAGGTGGGACTGCTCCTATGGGCTTTGCCCTCCAAGTCTACATGGGAGCGATCACTGTAGGTTGCGGTGGTGTATGGGTGCCACTGCGGCTGAGGCGGGCTGCGGTGTCGTATGGGCGGTACCGCGGCTGAGAGTTAGAGGCCGCAGCAGGAGAGTAGTGCCGTTATTACGATGAGCCGCTCTCCCTGCCTTTCGCGGCCTTGACGGGGCCACCACCGTTAGATGCCGGACGCGGTGGGGTCACAGGGGAAGAGGACTGTCGGTATTGAGAAGCGCCGCTGTCCCTATCCCCTGCGGCCGAAGTAGCAGGCGGTGGGGCTACTCACCTGACCCATCGTAGGGGGACTTAAGGCGCCCAGACTCGGGGGAATCTGGCATCCATTTGCGGGTTTGTTCCCCCGAGGCAGTTGCGGCACGCCAAGTGTTCTGGCGTGCTGCAAGAGAGAAGGGTCCGGAAACGGACAGCCGTAGCGGGTTCGTGGTCGTGTGCGAAATCTGTCCCGCGTTCTCGCCAAAAGTGGCAGTGACGGAACACCGCAGAGGTTTGGTGGGTATGCTGTCCTTCTGGCAGAGACACCCACATAACCACCGTGCTCCCCCCGGGGCCGGTGGTATCCATAAAGGATTACTCTGCGTAAGAAAAAATGGGTCAAACAGAGTACCATCTTATTTGTCAAAAGGAATACAAAATGAATTTATTCAATGTTTGGGCGATCATGTAAGGCAAAAAAATATTGCAGATATTAAAAAGGCTAAATATTACGGAATTGTTTTTAACAGCAGTCCCGACGAAAGTAAAATAGGCCAAATGAGTCAAATCATTAGATTCGTTCATATAAAAAAGAGGATGACATTGTGGAAGTACGAGAATCTTTCTGGGGGTCTTTTTAATGTCTGGAAAAACTGCTGAGGATATGTCAAAACACATTCAGCAACAGTTGGAAAAAGATGGACTGGATATTGCGTTGTGCAGGGCTCAAGGTTATGACAATGTCGCGTCAATGTCAGTGTCCATGGAGGGATGCAAAGAAAAATCCGAGAAGTAAATCCAAATGCATTGTTCAGTCCTTGTTCTAATCATTCCTTGAATCTTTATAATGTTCATGCATTTGCATGCGTTCCTTCCAGCGTCACGTGTTTTAGAACAGTAGAGAAATTATATGCGTTCTTTTCGTCATCTACACAGAGATGGCAATTGCTGAAAGAGAAAACTGGAAAAATTTGAAACGTTTACAAAAATTTAAGCGTTTACAAAAACGTTTAAGCAAATCTAGATACAAGATCAGGAGCAAGACTTCTCCCGCCGGCTTTTTGTGATTTTACCTTTCTAACCTATATACAAATCTGGCTAACTATACTGGAGGAAGTAAATTTAGTTCAACAATATTTGCAGTCTCCAAAAATTATTCTGGATACAGGAATCACCAATTTAAACGCCTTGAATGAGTATTTAGTGACCGAACGAACTGCGATTCTAGACAATGATGTAACTTTTGGCATAAAATATGTAATGAAATGGACTGGACATCAACATCGAGAAACGAGGAAGACGTAAGGTAAAAATGCTGGATGTATGTGTGTAGTATGTATGTTTATTTAGCTTTAATAATTTAATTCGAATTTAAGTTTCACTTGCCAGATTTTAACGAAATAAACATTAAACACTTCTTAATACATACAAATATGAACTGAATAAAAAGCTTGTAGTACAACATTTTTTTAAGTCCTTAAGCTTAAGCTAAATAAGGCCCCCCAGGGGCCTCATTTAGCTTTGTCGCCCCGGGCCTCTGACGGGCTTGGTCCGCCACTGACGTTGGTGTGGATGTCTAAAGGGTGTCGAGAGGTATTGACTATTGGTATATTGAAGAGCTGAAGTGTTTGTACAAAAACGCCATGTCAGTACGAGTACAGGAGCAGAGTTCGAAGGCAATTCCATTGCAAAGAGGTGTGAGACAGGGAGACGTTATATCTCCGAAACTGACTTCTGTCTTCGACCAATGTGTGTTACCAGTGATGACTTATGGCACTGAAACGCGGTCACTTACTATGGGCCTCATAAGTAAGCTCAAAGCCGTCCACCAACACGGTGGATAGACGACCTGATAAAGGTCACAGGACGACGTTGGATGTAGGCCGCTTCCAACCGGTCCTTTTGGAAAATTATGGAGGAGGCATATGTTCAGCAGTGTAAGTCCTACTACGGCTGAGATGATGATGATTATTATTATTAAATTAGTGTTAGGTCAAATAAACGTGTTATATTCTGGACACAATAAAGATTGAAATTTGAATAAAATTATATTGTCTTGTGACTATACATTTCTGAACAATACAGTTTTACGTAATTTCTGTCATAATGTAGCCTTATCTCCTATGTCTTTGAGGGTTAAGGATTTCCCGTAACTTTTAAGTCTTAAATTTAAGTATTTTTGACCAATACTCAATTATAACAATGCTTGGAGCTTGGATGGGAAAATTAAGCACATATTACCTATGTGCTTAATTTTCGGGGAAAATTGATGTCATATTAAGCATCTTTTTCATGTTCAAATTTTGTAAACCAGCAGATATTACCAAAAATAGTTTTTCTATATATTTTACTACATCGAACACAAATGTTGAAGCATATTTTAGCCCTCCTCTGTCTACAAAGGCTGTGAATGAAGAAAATTCACAAACATCAATCAAGTGGTCATGATCTTTATGTGTACGATGCGTTATTAGCAATGCACAGCAATGTTGACATGTTAGTTTGTCTAATATTTTCATCACAATGTAGAAGAAATAAATTAAATAAAATAAAATAAATTACGATTTATTAATTAATTTAATTAAAGTAAATTACATGTAGAGGATTCTTATTAATGTGGTAGGAAGTACATAGTAAAATACAATTATTTAATATTAAATATGCAAATAGGAGTAGTAAAATATCAGTACTAAAATTTGAATACCGGAACAAATCTGTTCAGATATTTGTGATATGATGTGGTTCATTAACCATTATTTTATTTCTGTAAATTTTACCACGGGGGCGGTAGCGGGTGAATGAAGGAGAGCTGGGAGAGTCGACTCACGATAGTCATACATTTTGACCGGCAGGTGCACGACGCCACAATTGACACAAACTAAGTAAAGAAGCAACGTAGCAACTTCGAGTCCAGTTAATTTAGTAAAGTTTGTGCTTTGGTGTTTCGAACACATGTTAGGTACCTACTTCAAAATTTACTTTTTCTCTCTCGTCGGATATAATACGAGTATACCCTTTATTATTTGCTATTTTTTTTCTTCAAAACAACTACTTATTGCTAGAAACAGTTTTTACTACACTCACTCATGAACATCAAAGCACTGAGATACACGCGGAAACAAGCTATTATAAATAAATAAACTAAAAACAATCGAGAATAACCGAGATTGCCTATGAATACCTTAATAATAAGAGTATCAATAATATCTGTAGCGAAATTGTACACTACTCTTATTTACATGACTAAATGAATGTAATACAAACAAACAAATACTACTCATTTAAAAAGGTATGAATGCTATACAAAATAACTCGGTACACAAATTACAAAGGTTTAAACACCATACTTAAAAATAACTGTACTGCAATTATTGTATAACCAGAAGATAATTACAATTACATACGTCATACAGAAAAATGTTGTACAGATATTCATAGCGGTATACCTACAGTCCCTGCTACGAATTAATTATTAATTATAAAATCTGTAGAATAATTTAAATCAGTTTTAAAGCTTATGAATAATTCGTATTCGTAAATCATAAAAGCAAAATTTACAATTTTCAACCGTTTCTACCTAACCCAATGATTAGAACTGGCAAGACGTCAGACAAGGACACACTCCCAACGGGAGCCCTCTCACCAGGACCGCTTTTAGCTAGCTACTGCCATTATGGAAATAGCTGCCCTAATCGTAAGACAACAGATCTTAATTTGGCTCAACAAAAAATATTGGTACACAGTCTAGTTAGTAAGTATAAGGTCGTTGCGTTCAAGTGCGCATAAGACCTAAAATCGCATAATTATGCTGTCAAATACATAGCTGTCAAATAACGATCACAAACAACCATGCTCCGGACGTGGGTCAAAAAATGCTCTTTTTGGTGGCAAAATTTACTCTTTTTTAGCTTTCCGAACGCTGAACAAAAAGAGGCATGAACGACATTTTCACCCACAGATTCCCAATTCGAACGCCGCTTGTGAGCGTTTTTAGCGTTATTTTCGCCAAAAACGATCAGAAGTGATCTATTCGAACGCACTACTGAAGTACATTCTTTGCTAGACACGAGTTCTGCGCTCTGATGGGCTATACAGCAAAATGATGTATGACAGTTGATTTTTAAAATTTTGCAAAATGAAGGATACAAGCTACATAGTACATAGGTGCGTACGTAAGTAGAACTACTTACGTACGTACCTATGTAGGTTGATAGGTTCATTACAATAAATTGACCTTTGTATACGTACTTTTAATTATTATTGAAGACTCCTTACGGGAGTATCTATGTTACAAATGAAACATATTATTTTATAGATCTATCATTTATTTATATTTTATTCTTTTTAGTTTTACTCTGTAGGTATTGAAAAGTTTTCTACATTTTGTGTATTCTTGTCTTCTTTTACTGTATTTATTGTTTGGATCCGAGCGTATAAATGGCACCTGCTGATGTCTAGGATGCATCAAGAGGATATTGACTAAGTTGTTACCATAATCATGTCAGCATATAGACACTTATTAATAATAATTATCTTCATGCATTTTCATGGCAATTTAATGACTAACAAGAGGGTTCACTTTCTCTACAAAACAATAAATGTATAATTATTACCTAATCACAAAGATTTTAACACACAACAATGCTAAAATGACAAATACAATACCTATGTAACTTATCAGAGGTTCCAGGAGAAGTAAGTGGAATTCCACTGACAATTTCCGATAGAAAGAATAAAGCAATCTTGAAAATGTCGTAATTTTTCGGTGACGATATATACCTCAAAATGTTTGTGACACACTTGAATTTAAAGGTACTCGGCTTATTCGCACTTATATATTGTAATGATTCACAATAAATGTCGAGCCATTTCTGGACTCTTATTTTTGGGAAACATGTGTAGAAAGAATGGCGTCCTGTCGTGAACTTGTACAACCCAGCACACGGCACTTGTAATACATATCTCTTTCATATGAATTAGTTAGTTTTAAAATATAATTGTAACAAATACGCAGTGCAGATAATTAGCAAATATTAAACATTTATTGAACATTACGGCTGGGCTGACAGTCTTTGCTGACAGTGACTGACTTATCAAATCCTAGTACATATGTAATATTAGTCTAAGCAAGTCGCAGGGGCCATACACAAAGAATCTAATCTAATCTAATATTAGTCTATGGAGAAATGCAAATTGCAATTCGGTATGTAAAGTTTTTTTTTGGTATTTTTTTTATATTTTTATTTCGTAGATTAGGTCATTATAAGAAACTAATTTCAATATTTTTGTTTTATATTCAGTAGTTATTTTATAATATTTTTTTGAAAATTTGAATCCTATGACGTCACTTTTTTGCACAAATATGTAGTTGCGTTGAGGAGCCAAGAAAAGCACGCGAGTAAAAAAAAAGAAACTAGAACACTTGACAGTGACACCTACTAATTCGTAAGTCTCTATTCAATCAAAACAAAAGTGCAGAAAAGTGACGTCATTTAGAGGTCAATGAAAGTCGAATTATTTCATCGTTTTTTGTTAAAATAAATGGCATCTTATCGTTTTAAAAGGTCAGAGTAGAAAAATAAGGGTTTGTAACATAAAATCTCGAAATGGTTTCGGAATTGGCATAGGTTAATTTTTTTTAGCATACCGAATTGCAAACAAAGAGGATTTAATAACATTCCAAGCAAAACAGAGGAGAGGGAAAGGGGTGAGAGGGGAAGGCAAATGTCATATATCATTTTGCTATGACGTTTCTCGTGTCTAGTTTTTTTAAGTAGATAGATTACTACCCGTGATGGTATCTATTTTGTTATTGTGGTAATTGTCAACATGACATTTGTGCCAGTTTCACGTAACAAAAACAAAAACATCCTAAAACGAATTTCAGCAAACTATGAACCAGAATAGGCTTATTTTGTATGAAAAAATGAAAATATACACACATAACAATAAGAAAGAACAATAACTAAAAGAAAACTTATTCGAACATAAACAAAATGTATTAAAAACAAATAAATATGTACAAAATTATAAACGAATGTTATTGATAGTGAGGAAGTGAACGAAAACTTTATATATATCAATATTAGTAGATGATAAAAGTTCAGGAATATGAGTCGGAAATGAGGCTTTTAATGATATGAGAGAATTGTAGAAAAAACATATATCATACAATGGACAGGAAAATAATATATGGTTGAGATCGCCCTCATGCAGGCCACATTCACATATAGAGGAATCTTTCACATGAATCTTTTTTAAATGTGAAGGTGAGCAACAATGACCAAGCCTCATGCGAATTAAGGTCGACGTATAAATCTTACCGAAGTACCACCGCGAAAACCAAGATTTACTTGGTATTTCTGGTTGGATCTTAGCAAAACCAGAGCCTTTGGATGAGGTAGTCGTTCTCCAGTATGTAGACCATGACTTATAAAGAAAACTTTTAGAAAGGCAGATAAGGTCAACGCTATAATTAATAAACGGGACCTTATCACCACAAGAAACAGCTTCTTTGGCTGCTTTATCAGTACGTTCATTACTAGAAAGACTAAGGTGTCCTGGTATCCAAGCAAGAACCACTTCTAGCCCTTTATCAATACAATCAGATAAAGATTTTTTAATTTGGAGAACTATGGGGTGAGATTTAGAGTGAAAAGGGTTAGACAGAAGGGATTGAAGCGAGCTACGAGAATCTGAAAAAAATATAGTCTGACGAAGTTTGAAGAGAAGGATATATTTTACCGCCTCAAGAATTGCTAGACATTCACCTGTAAAAACAGAGAACTCAGGAGGGCATTTTATCTTTTGACCAATATTAAACTGGGAGTGAAATACACCACAACCAACACATCCAACCTGAGACAATTTTGAGGCATCCGTAAAAATGGTATGCCATCCACGCCAATCCCTGAGCAAGAGCTCTTGAAAATACTTAACAGCGTAGAGCCCTTACAGATACCAAAGTCCAAAACTATTTCCAGCTGCGATATTATAAAAAAGTAATTAATATTATAAATCGATAGTTTTGTAGACCGATACGTGGGATCCTTAAGCAATTTAAAGATTGAAAAACTTTTCAAAAGAAGCGGATGTTTTTTAAATGTCCAAAAACGGGAAGTGTAAACATATTGTTTGAAAAGTTGGAGTTTAGGAATGAGGGGGTGATTAGAGAAATGAATAGAACGGGAGAAGAATCTAATCTAATCTAAGAATTAGCTAGGAATTGACGACGAAGATGAAGAGGGTCCACACACTCCACCTGAAGAGCGTTGATTGGAGATGATTTCATAGCACTAGTAATAATCCGGAGTGATTTGGATTGAATTAGATCAAGTTTGGTAAGATCTCGCTTACATGCAGGTTCCAGCAAGAAGGAACCATAATCCAAGACACTACGGATAATGGCATTATATAGTAATTTAAGATTAAACAGGGCACCCCACCACACACCAGACAAACACCGTAATATGTTTATATTCCTCTCACACTTATATGAAATGTATTCACAATGCTGACGACCACATAGTTTACTGTCCAACCAGAGACCTGAAAATTTAACTACGCCTTTTATTTTACGAGAAAACAGAACGATATTATTCTTTGTAGGAGATAAATCTAGACCATTTTTTTGAAGCCAGTCATTTGAACATTCAAGGGAATGGGAAATACACTTACTAGCCACATCAATTTTGTGATGAGAGCTGTAGACAAGTATGTCATCAGCGTATTGAAGGATACGACTTAGACCAACAGAGGATTCCAGATCATACGTGTATATTATACTATACATTATATAGAAGTAGATTTAGGACAGAGCCCTGCGGTAAGCCCCGCCAAATGACCCTATTAGAAATAATAGAAGAATCACTGCAACGGAGATATACATATCTCTCTGAAAGAAGATTCATAATAAAATTGCCTAATTTAGCTGGAATTCTCAATCGATTTAGTTTATTTTTTAAGAGGGGGAAGTTGGACACTATCATAAGCTGCGGAAATATCTTGGAAAGCAGCTATAATAGATTCATTGCGCGTAAATGAAAGTCGTATGTCAGTCGTAAAAATGGCAAGGCTGTCCATAGTGCTCTTGCCTTTTCTAAAGCCGTATTGAGACTTAGCGAGTAATTCATTGCTCTCAAGAAACCACTCAAGGCGGTTCTTAATCAAATGCTCCGCAATTTTAGTTAAGACTGAAGAGAGAGCGATACGACGGTAAGAATTAGGGTCCAACGAATCTTTATTAGGTTTCGGAATAGGAATAATAAATTGAGACTTCCAAGAAACTGGAACAAATCCGGTTGCGAAAATTGTGTTAACCAAAGTTAAATAATAGTTCTGAAGGCGGACATTAGCTTTAGAAACCAAGGAATATGGTATGCTGTCAATACCCGGAGCAGAATCTTTAACGGATTTCAAAATGTTTTCCAACTCAGTGTAAACGGTTGATCGAGGGGATCATTAGAAAAGGGATTAGAAAGAGATGGTAATTCTGAATGATGGGGACAATAATGAGAGACCAATTTGTCCATAAATGCATCAGCCCAAACTTGGGAAGGGCAACAACTACGATAAGGAACACATTGAGACCGACGATACCTATGTATTTTCTTCCAGATAAGAGATGAAGGAGTATTGGGGCCTATGCTGGAGCAAAATGACTTCCAACCATTACGTTTTTTATCATGAAAGATACGCTTAGGTTTTGCAATCATTTTATTCAATTCAATAAAATTATCACGGGTCATAGACAGACAAAAGATAGCTTCTGCTTCATAGCGAGATCTGGCGGCTTCAGAGCAATCCTTATCCCACCATGGAGGAGAAGGAACTTTGTCTGCATGAGATTTCTTAACCGGGAAAGTCATATCAGCACATTCTACTAAAGATCGTACTAACATCTCAGAAAAGGTTATAATGTTAGAGGAATTTATAAGTGGTAAAGTTAAGGCTTTGGAATCAGTACGATCATTGAACACATCCCAGATCGAACTGTTATTGTCAATAATATATTTTAGAAGAGGAGAATTAATTGAAGCAGGACGGGAATGTTTTTGCAAGATTCGTAAAAGAATTGGAAAATGGTCTCTACCATGAGTAGACGGGAGAACCATCGTTACACCAAATTTATGAATACTACTAAGTATTCAATAAAAGACTTACAAGGTTTTCATGGAGTTTTAATTTCTATTTTTATATTCTAATATGTTGTTGAAAATAACATGAATTAAAATCAATAAAATATTTATTAAATAGGCACAAATAATGCACTTTAAACGTCAAATACACACGGTATAAAATAATTTACTTTAATTAAACCTAGCTAATAAACTTTAGTTATATTTAGTTTGAGTTACGAAAGATATTTTCTGATTAAATGAAAGAAAAAATGTTAATTAAGCTGGGAACATTAAGTACGCTATCAGTCGCGCGCAGAGTTATCTTGGGCGCACTCTAGTCTACCACTAACTTTAACTTTTAATCCGCCTGACTGCCTACTGCCAACATTCACCCAGAAAAAAGTAGTATTTTGGGTTAAACTTAATACATAACATGATACATTTTATTGTGATTGTGAATGTTGGGATGATGCTAAAACAAAGATTATGCAATATTTAAAATTGTCGTAAGTATTTAGGTATTTCTGTCTCTATACAAGGCGTCCCACGGCTATGCCTCATGGAGGGAAAGTAACTTGAATATTATAGATGGAACATTTTACTGAAAAATACATAATTTTAATTTAAGAAGTAATTTTAACTGCATTCATATATTTTTAAATAATTACATGGTTGAACTGGGAATCAAACCAACTACACGAGAAAAAAATACAATGTAGCTTTATCGTACGGATTATTTTTTGCTAAATAGCATAGTGTCAGGAATAAAAGGAAGACCATAAATTTTAACTTTGATGTGAAATATTGTTTAGAAAAATGATAAGCTGAAAAGACATACAAATGAGAGCCAGCAGCAATGCGGCTGGCTGAATATAAAGAAATAATTCAAAAATGTGTTCCATTTTGAAAGTATTATTCTTTTGTTCCTGTGATTTTATTTTTTTGGATTTTTGCATTGTATTGTGTATTTGTTTTATTAACCATGCCGTAACAGAATTTCGATTTAATGGAAGCATACATTTTGAACCACAAAAACATAACATTAGCCTTACAATGGTACCGCGAAAGATATAAAGAAATACACCATCTCGATTTATTAGGAAACGGTTGGTGGATAATCTGATAAATTAAGGACGTTTCGATCATCGCTTACCACAACCGCGGCACCAAATGACACACACTAACGATGAACTCGACATTTTGAAATACTTTGAAGCAAATCCTAAAAGTTCAGTGAGGGAAAGTGAAGAAGAAATCGGAAGTTCGAAAAGCTAAATACACCGTGTACTGAATAAATATAAATTCAAAAGTTACGTTGAAGGGCGATTAGTACAAACATTATGGCCGTGTGATGTTGAAAGAAGACTTATTTTCTACCAAGAAATCGAAGGCTCATCCTAGAGGATCTGTATTTTCTGAATAATATTATCTGGCCAGACGAGACTAACTTTAGCAATAGTGGCATGTACGAGTACAACCGACACAATAATCGCATTTGATCCAGATTCCCTTACGTAACCGCGAGACTAATAATCAAGTGCGTTTTTCGTTCAACTATTGATGTGGGATAGTACAAAACCGGGTCCTCTTAGTACAGTTTTACGTCGGGCACCTGAATACAAAAAGGTATTTAGAAATACTTGAGATTTTAAGAAGTGAGATAAATAATCTTCCGGTTGAAGAACGACGAAACCTTACTTTTCAACGAGATGGGTATCCGGCTCATAACAGTCACAGAACAAAGGACTATCTCAATAAACACTTTATTTCCTGGATCGGGCCAAATTGATAAATAAGGTGGCCGCTGAGATACTACCCAAATCTAACCCCGTTAGATTTTTAATGGGGTTATGTAAAAAATTAGTTTACAAGAACCAGTACGAAAGTGTACTCCAGCTAGAAGCAGAATTTAGACGTATTATTCTAGATACGAGGCATGCCTTTTAAGTTCTGTCGTATCCATATTTCCCGGCAATTTTGAATTTGGAACTGTTCTATATTCGAATGTGTTTAAATTTTGAATGTCAAAGCAATTGAAAGTATTAGGATTAATGCTATTATTTAGTCACAGCTCGAGTGGAATCTGTCAGGTTACGTGCGAAAATGAACCTTTCTAAGGAAAATGTTCGTGCAATAACTTTCTACAAATTTAGAAGAGGCCTAAAACGGCATCAGTGTTTTGAAAAGCTAACATCTGTGTTCAGTGATGAAGCCCCATGTCTGCGGACTGTCGAACGCTGGTATTTAGGATTCCAGCGTGGACATACTAGTGTTAGTGACAAATCTCGCGAAGGACGCCCAAATCCGACTTCACTGAAGATAACAATATTGTTGTGAGACACCTAATTCTCGAAGATCGTCATGTGACATATCGAGAGATAGAGGCTCTATTAGGCATCTCAGGGACAACGATTCAGAAGATCTTACATAAAGCGCTTGGTGTGAGAAAGCTAGTATGCCGTTGGCTACCGCATCTGCTTTCCGACGATCACAAGGCGGCCCGCGACAGATGGTGAAAGAAAACTCTGCAAAGGTTCAACCGAGGAGAGTCAAATCACGTCTACGATATCATCAGTGGTGACGAATCTTGGATCTATGCCTATGATCCTGATTCCAAACAACAATCTACAATCTGGGTCTTTCAAGAAGAGCAAAGCCGACTAAAGTTGTTCGTTCTCGAAGCACTTCAAAGAAGATGGTGGCCACGTTCGTTGGAAAAACCGGCCATGTTGCGACTATTGCACTTGAAGATCGTAGAACGGTTAACGTAGAGTGGTATACCACAGTTTGTTTACCACAAGTCATCGCCGAACTTCGAAAATCTAACTCAAAGCGACGCATCATCCTGCACCACGACAACTCAAGCTCACACAACAAACTTTAGCTTATAGTACACAACTCGCACAACGACATAATTAACTACACTGACAAGATTAAAAGAACACAAATATATATTTTTAGAGAGATGGATGATGCGTCCAGAGGTCCCCTTTGTATTTTGTATACAGGTCTTCGATGTGAAATGACACCAGGGCTGGGAGTTGAAATATCTGTATATTATCGTACAAGTCTCTACGAGTATTTACACAATTGTGTGGTATATAATGCAAAAAAGAATATCTCTTCTTCTTCTTCTTCTTGTTTGTATGGCTTGTGCGGTATAACCACAATTTTGCCAATAACAGTTCGCGCGGATAGGAAGGGCAACAAACGATGGAGAATGATCGGTAAGCAGCGAGATGATCGGTAGTTTTTCAACCATTTAACAATTTTGCGTCTGAGGATACTTTATCTGAAGCAACTTTTATAGAACAATACAGGACGGCACAAAATAAATACTATGTATTGAACTACAATGAAGTATACTATGTATTGAATATAATAAAAATGACTACACAAAAATGTTAGTTTCCTAAAAACAATTATGATAAACTACAATTTAATTTTATTAATTATGATATACATACTTAAAATTGTTAACAATATATAATTATTTCACTATAAAAAAACATACATTATAGACAAATTAATTTCAGTAGGTTGAAATTAGCAAAATTGTTGTATTATTAGATAAATGGAATGTATTTGACTCGCAGATGTTTTCTAAATTCACCGCAAGGTGGCATTGTTGGCGATCACGGTAGGAGAGTTGTTCTACCGCTAAAATATTGTTATAAAAGTAGTAAACGTGGCGGAAAGCGGGCAGTCTGTTGTCGTTAGCCGAGGTGAACACTAGGAAGCGTTGAGCGTCGAATTTATGTCGGAACAACTATAAAATCTGAGCACAAGTTGACTAAAATCTTTATTTAGAGGGATATGTTGTTATACTTTAAATAAATAATAATTAGAATAGTTTATACTTGTGGTTTAACATTGTTGAACAGAGAGAAATTGTATTAGATGCGAGGTATGTGATTAGTAAATTGTTAAATAAAGTGTAAAATAATGAGTGAATGCTCTGTCTTATTTACAATACCTTATTGAGGAATACATTCCTTATCAAGTATGCTTATTACAGCGATAATGTTAAATGAAATGTTACAAATCAGAAGTGGGATTACTCACGTAAAGCTGTTTAAATTTAAACATTATTTAATAGTTCCCAAACTGTATTTCATCAAGATGTTAGTTGCGGTCTGATTTTTTTTATAGAAAACAGATATATCGCCCAATTGGCATTGAAAGCGTGCCATCACATGGATCTTGGGGGCTCGGATGTGCAACGTACGAGCAGCGAGGGATTCGCCGTCCGAGGTACGAGACGCGAGGCTCCGCTGTGCGACGTACGAGACGTGAGGGCTCCGTTGAGCTAAGTACGAGACGTGAAGGCTCCGTCATGCGATGTAAGAGCCGCGATGGCTCTGGCATGCCACGTACGAGCAACGAGGGCTTCGCTATGCCACGTACGAGACGCGAGAAATCTGTTGTTCGACGTACGAGACGCGAGGCTCCGCTGTGCGATGTACAAGACGCGAGGGCTCTGGCATGCAACGTAAGAGCCGCGAGGGCTCTGGCATGCGACGTACGAGAAGCGAGAGCTCCTCCATGAGACGTACGAGATGAGGGCTCCGCCCTGCGACGTACGAGACGCGAGAGATTTGTTGTGCAACGTACGAGACATGAGGGCTCCGTTGTGCGACGTACGAGACACGAGAGATCTGTTGTGCAACGTGCGAGACGCGAGGCTCCGCTGTGCGACGTGCGAGACGTGATGGCTCCGTTGTGCGACGTGCGAGACGCGAGAGATCTGTTGTGCAACGTGCGAGACGCGGGTCTCCGCTGTGCAACGTGCGAGACATGATGGCTCCGTTGTGCGACGTGCGAGACACGGGGGATCTGTTGTGCAACGTACGAGACGCGAGGCTCCGCTGTGCGACGTGCGAGGCATGAGGGCTCTGCCATGCGACGTGCAAGACGTGAGAGCTTCGACGTGCGACGTGGGTGTGCAGTAAGTGCAATCCCGAGCGTTCTGAGGTGAGTCACCGCAGACGCGAGCGCTCTATCGTGGATTGAGAAGAGACTACTCCAGAAGTGAGTTGTTGTTTAATATAACTGATGTTTTAAGTGGGGCCAGTTCTTATAATTATCATGGAAACTTGTGCCAGAGTTTATTCCGTCCTACAAAAACCAAAGTATAGCACATGGGTGCATAAAGTCAATGAAGTTCGTCTGCTTTATAAATGGTCAGACAGACAAATCGTTCAAAATGCTCTATAGTCCAATGCACTATGATTTATTTTTGTATATTGTTGACAATAATTCCTCAAACTGCCTACTGTGCAAAGCTTTGCGAAAACCGCTTCTAGCTTTTAGTGGAAGGTTCTTCCGCCCGACATTCTTTCGCTATATCGTGGTAATTTATATATCTATTTATGGGTGTGGGGCGGAATCCGGAAATATTTGCGTGCCGAAAAGGCAGAAACTAAAAAGAAACTATTTTGTGCCATGGCTTGTTCGGGAAACATTCCTGCGTATTTTTTATGATTATTGATTTCTTTTCTACACACGTTGCAGTTCCTGGAAAAGTGGGTGGATTTCGGCAAAGTCTATTGTATTATTGGCCAAATATGGCGATTCGCGAGTTGGCGGGTTAGTACAGCTTTGTACAATTATCAAAACGGTAATGTGACTATCATGCTATTATCCACTCGATACATTGCATGAAATTGTGTTTGTGAGATGCAATGTGTTTATTTACATCGGTTAAATATGTGCTTTCAAGGGTCATCGCAAGCTTTATCAATGTGAGTTTGATGAGGTCCAGCCTCCGAAACGGGCTAGTTGGGTATAAGACACATACAGGACTGTGTTATCATTGGTCGCATTCACACGCCACGGGTTATGGGTTTTTTTTTGCCAACAACTTACTTACGGAACTTACTGATTGTTGGTCTTCTCCAATTTGATAATTGAATGCTTGCAGTGCCCGCAGATGGTTCTTTTTTTTGTATATATCATATAGTTATTATTTTTTGAATGATATAAGAAAACCATACCACATGCACTTTGGTAAACAAAGGTTATTTTTGAATAAACGTGCCTATATGTTTGGGGTGAATCTTAAAATGATGATTTTGGTAAGGGAAAGAGAGCACAAACTGATGTTTGGTTCGTCATTTGATTTTGTCATGAGTCGGAATAGTACGGTGATATGGCGTCTGACTCGTGGCCCCCTCAAACATCCTATGGAGTGAAGAGTTCGAATCTCTTTAGAGTATATTTTTGTATTTATTATTGTTTTGTAAACTCGCGACTGTATTTGTCGCGGGTCTCGCTTCACTGGTGCTGGTCGCCTGAGTGCCGTCAGCTGTGTGTGGTCGCGTGACGCTGTGACGTGCAGTGACCGGTACGGATGGTTTTTTTCTTAGGTTGAGGGTGTATTAACATTTATGTGTTAAAAACGAGTGGAGTACATCGCGGTCGATTGCAAGATGGTTAATGTAAAAACGTTTTAACTGTATTTTCATTGTGAGTGCGAGTACATCGCGGTCGAGTGCTTTAATATAAATGTGCGCCGATATATTTGTGTTATTATTGTGAAACTAAGTGAATTTGGTTATCGCGGACGGACACGGTATCGGAGGGCTACGTATTTCTGTGTTTAGGTTAAGGACGGCCGTCTGGGGTAGGATAATTCTACGGTTGGCTGGATCAGCTAGGTACTTGCCACTGCGACACGACCCACGGATGGATCGGGAAGGTCGCTGGAGCGAACACTACTTCCTCGCCTTGACGGACCGAGGAGCCGCCTGGATGTTCCAGGCATTGTGAGTTTTACCCTTAATTTAATTGTCTATGTACTGTATTGTTTGTTACTTTTGATTAATTAGCGCTACGTATCGTAGCCGATGTTCGCTGGAGGCGCTTATGGGCCCCGCCTCCCGAAGACCCGAGTAGGCTCTTCGACAAAACCTATTGGCCCACGGTTGGGCCAAGGTTGGTTGTTAACAATTATGTTTGCATTTCAGTTTTGTGTGATGTTCTCGAAACTGAACATGGCTGATAAATATATGGGAGAGGAACAGAGATACTTTCTGGAAATTTGACTAATAAACTAATTTATGAGAGGTCTGCCTGCCTGGTCTTGCCCATTTTCAATATAGATATGAATAAATGGGGTGTTACTAGACTTGAGCATAATTAGATACGACCGAAGAGATAGAAAATTTAAATACACAGGATAATTGAAGTTATATTAAAATTATAGCTCTTTTTTTTTAATAAAAACTTAGCATCACAGGTAATTTCGCAAGATAAAACCTACGTACAGTGGCTGCGAATTGAGGCGGACTCGCCCTGCGCATTGGCGCCCTTACTGATAAACGCTGCTTGGATCGTGAATCGTACAAACGGACCTGTGCACGTAGTTCTCGCCGAGTTGCTGTCAGGCTTGTACGTCACACGGCCGTAATACAAAGAATGGGAAAGTATTACATATTATATTATTTATGTTCAATACGTTGATAATATGTATACCTAACTTAAAACTGTAATCCTGTATTATTAGTTCTCAACCGACTGGCAAAAAAAGAGGTTCACAATTCGTAGTAAAATTATTATGTTTATTTGTGTCAACGCATAACTTTTTGTGAAACTGAGTAGTTGTTTTCAAATTATATTCAGCACCGGGTATAATAGAATGGACTTCCATTATCTAACGGTTGCGCCCTGCAGTATTACTTGCAAATATGCACATACTATCCACTACATGTGGGCTTTTATGGCGGAATCTATATAGTGAAATTATCATTTTAAAACTCCACCATGTAGCACACGTCAAGTGAAACTGCTGCCTTAATTAGTTACCGAATCACTAATAAAGGTCCGAAGTGGCTTGTAGCAAAGGGGGCATGGCGGGTGTAGGGTTTTTGTTATGATGACATTGGTCACATTTCTCAAAAAAAAAAAACGTTGGCGCAGTATCACATTCGATGACTGGTTTCCCAAAATTAGTAGTCATACAAAAGCTCTCGGTAGAGAGTGAGATATTTATTGTACAAAAGACATTGTCAAGCCTGGATTCGGTGTGCTCCTGGTATGGCTCCAGACTTAATTCGGTTCTAAGAGTGCCCCAGCCTATTCATACTACACGCACACACTGACCATTTTGGTCAATTTAATGATGGTAAAAAGGGGACTAAATATATATACTATTGGATAACATAGACGGGTTCACAGGTTTAGTTGTTGTCTGTGCGGTCCAGGAGTACAATAAGTAACACCACTATAAATGTGTATGTTGCTGTGTTTAGTGTGCCATATAGAGTTCTCTAGTAGACTTAGTTCAGCGGCTTCTTTAGGCTGTTGAAAAGAAATAGTGCATTGACTGATGTAGACACAGCCGGTGTGGTTTGTTTTGATTGTTTCCATATCGTTGTGACTTATGGCAAACTGCTCTGGGGATTTTATGCAGGATGCAGATCTTAATTCTATTATCATTCTGCAAAAGAGGGCTATACGAGCTATCTACAGTTTAGCTCCCAGAGTTTCCCTTAGACAGAAGTTTAAATATATAAACATTCTGATTGGTTTCTCAGTTTATCTATGAAAATTTCATATATTTCAAGAAAAGTGTTTTGTTAAACAGTTTTGATAAAAGGGGTGATGCTCATTCCATCAACACGCGGAATAGGCACAAGCTATCCGAACATGTGGCGCGTCTCCACAGAGTGGGTCGTTTTTGTATGGGACAATATATACGATGCTATAAATAAACTTCCCAATATTATCTGAGATTTGCCAATTAATAAGTTTAAAATTACTGTTAAAAGTAAGCTCTGTCAAAATGGTTATTACAAGATTTCGGATTGCTTGGAGGATGGGGATCTATGTACTTGTTTATTGCGATGTCAAAGTGTAGCGTGTCTGCCCTACTGATACTATTATTATGGTCTCTTTAAAATAAACGGACAATTAGTAAATACATTAGTTAATTGGCATAAAATTTAAATATGTAAAGGACAAGCTCGCCGAGTTTCTTGCCCGATCTTCTCAGTCGTGGTCGCGTTCCGATCCAGTTGTGGATTTGAGCAGAAAAGAATAAAATAGGATGACAATAAGTAGGGCTTTACAGAATAAATGATTTGATTTTGATTTTGAGAAAAGTATCATGATATAAAAACATGTAAAGAAAGAAAGAAATAAGTTGTATTCCGGATAAATGTTCTCAACGCTGTTGCCACACCACTGTCAAGTAAAAAGATTTAATCGCAAGAAGTCGGCTGAGAAGTTCAGGGTTGCATTGAAAGGAATGGAGAGAGCTATGCTTGTGTTCGCGTTGCGCGACTGGAAACGAAATGAATGGATAAGAAGCATAACTAGAGTGGGTGACATGATGGCGAAGAAACAGTGGACATGACACGTTATGGTGAGAACGGGTGCGAGTCGTTGGGTGTGAGTTCTTGAGACATTGGACTGACACAAGAGGGCAAGGCTACCCACCGCAGCGCTGGGTTGACGACACCAGGAGACACGCAGACCGGGACTGGATGCCCAGACTGGAAGCCGGGATTGGACGAAACAAGATCGACAGGAATGGAAAAAAAGGAAGAGGTTTACATCCAGGAATGGAGTACAACGAAGCCTTTATGAAGATCAAGATGACTAAATTATAGGTATAAAGTAGGAGATACACTTATAACATGGAAAAGGACTAGCATTATGTGTCTTTCTTTATGAACGTAGATAAAACTCATCCGTGGCTTGTTTTTAGATCTACAAGGTACTGACATTGTAAGTTCCTCTGATAATAATTATGAAATTGGATAAATGGCTTAAGATATGGTGTCATTATTTAAAATTATGTCTACTCGTTGAATAATGATCGTTAAAATATATTAATACAATTATTATAACACATAATTCAATTATGATTGTTTATATATGGCTGATTAGGGTTAGTGTTGTTTTCGTCCATTACTTAGCACGAGGACGTGCTGGTTATGTCAGGATGGACGAATGTTAACAATATATAATTATTTCACTATAAAAAAACATACATTATAGACAAATTAATTTCAGTAGGTTGAAATTAGCAAAATTGTTGTATTATTAGATAAATGGAATGTATTTGACTCGCAGATGTTTTCTAAATTCACCGCAAGGTGGCATTGTTGGCGATCACGGTAGGAGAGTTGTTCTACCGCTAAAATATTGTTATAAAAGTAGTAAGCGTGGCGGATAGCGGGCAGTCTGTTGTCGTTAGCCGAGGTGAACACTAGGAAGCGTTGAGCGTCGAATTTATGTCGGAACAACTATAAAATCTGAGCACAAGTTGACTAAAATCTTTATTTAGAGGGATATGTTGTTATACTTTAAATAAATAATTATAATAGTTTATACTTGTGGTTTAACATTGTTGAACAGAGAGAAATGGTATTAGATGCGAGGTATAGTGATTAGTAAATTGTTAAATAAAGTGTAAAATAATGAGTGAATGCTCTGTCTTATTTACAATACCTTATTGAGGAATACATTCCTTATCAAGTATGCTTATTACAGCGATAATGTTAAATGAAATGTTACAAAATATAGATGTGTTTGGTAAAAACGAGTGATAGAAGAGAACTCAGATTAACAGGGCGAGATATGAATGATGGTAACTTGTCGTACAAAGAACCGTAATCTCGAACAACTAAAGAAATGTGGTCCGGTGTACCCTCATCAAGACCGCATTCGCAAAGTGAGTGGTCTCGTATTCTAATTTTGGCCAAGAAAACTGGAGTGCATGCGTGACCCAACCGCAGGCGACAAATTGTTGAAGTAGTTGTCTTATTGATATTTTTGAATTTAAAAAACCAAGGTTTAGGGGGAATAGATGGCTGTATTTGACCATAAAATTTTCCTTTCTTGATTTTTGTATTTTGCCATAAGGAATGCCAGGTGTTATGCATCTGAACTCGACTGACAGAGGAGAGATCATGGGAGTAAACCTTGTAATAGTCCATGCCACCATGTGCAACAGCCTGTTTAGCACATGAGTCTGCTGTTTCATTACCTGGTATGCCAACATGTCCAGGAATCCATGCTAGAACTACTCTTAAATCAGCTTGGAAGCATTTGTAAAGCGCTTCTTTAATTTTCAGTATAAGAGGAAATCTAGATTTAGATTTAAATTGGTTAGATAGGAGGGCCTGTAGGCAACTTTTGGAATCAGTGAAAATTATTGTTTTGTCAGGTTTATGGGAACTGATATATAAAATGGCTTCAAGAATAGCAACAGCTTCTCCAGTAAATACAGAGGATAATGAGGGGTATTTGTTATTTAGAATGATTCTGTATTTTGGGATCCAAACAGCAGCACCCACTCCACTGTCATCTCAAAGTTTAGACGCGTCTGTATAAATTGCAAGCCAGTCTGTCCATTTCTTGCCAATTATTTCATAAAAAAGATTACAAGGTTCTATAGAGTTCTTATCAATACCGAAATTCAGAATTATTTTTGGTTGGAAAATTACAGCATCATAACTTATTGAAAAAAGTGGGTTAGTTCTTAGTTGGACTATAGGACAAGGTAACTGTGAGAATTTCAGGTAACTACGAACGACACATGGGAGTTTTTCTTCAGGAATACAGTTGGAAGATTTAGTAAGCTCAAGCAATTTTTTTATTTTGAGTATAAGAGTGTGGTCTGGGTTTTGGATAAGCTTAGAGACAAACCTGTCTGAAATAAATTGTCTACGAAGATGTAAAGGCGGGTCGACACATTCTACCTGCATTGCATTTATTGGCGAAGATTTCATTGCACCCAGAATAATAAGAAGGCATTTGGACTGAATTTTGGACAATTTATCTAGTGCAGCTCTGTTACCTGGATCCAGTATAAATGTACCGTAATCCAGATGGCTTCGTATTATTGCGTTATACAACAACTTTTGGCTAAATGGATGTGATCCCCACCATACGCCAGATAATGCACGAAGAATGTTAATATTTTTTTCACATTTAGCCACAACATGATTGAAATGTGCTACTCCTGTCAGTCTCGTATCTAGCCAAATTCCCAAAAATTTGACCACATTGTGTTGTGGGACGAAAAAATTTTCATAACGTATGTCCAAATCGGGGATGTATCTTTTTCTGGTGAACACAACGCAGTTACTTTTGGAGGCAGATACTGATAGTCCATGATCCAGGAGCCATTCGCTTAAGTAGCCTAGTGCAGAATTTAAATTATGCTGTGCCTCCGAAATGGTTTTTGCTGATGTAAACAGAGCTAGGTCATCAGCATATTGGAGAACATCACAGAATGGACTAACGGCTGATTCAAGATCACAAGTGTAGATGCTATAGAGGAGTGGGCTAAGGACTGAACCCTGAGGGAGACCCTTCCAAAGCATTCTGGGGCCGAAATATGAGTTTTGAGTTTTTATTAAGATTGACCTTTGTATTAAGAAACAGCATATAAAGCGAGCTATCTTCACAGGAATGCTCAGCTGTAACAGCTTTGTTCTGAGCATAGGGAGAAGCACATTGTCATAAGCAGACTCAATGTCCAGGAATACACCTATTAGATATTCTTTCTTTTTGAAAGAATGATGGATTTCTGTTGTCAAAATACTAATGCTATCTAAGGTACTCATACCTTTTCTGAAACCAAACTGTGTATTAGCTAGAAGGCCTTTGGACTCTACAAGCCATTCTACTCTGTATTTAATTAAGATTTCTGCTATCTTTGCTAAAACACATGAAAGGGCTATCGGACGATGAGAGTTAGGATCTGTTGGGTCCTTGCCTGGTTTAAGTAAAGGAATACTGACTTGGGTGCCCCAAGACTCTGGAATGCAACCTTGTTCATAAAAATTATTAATTAAATTCAAAAATAAATTTTTGGTTTTATCTGTTGATTGGGTTATGAAAGAGTAAGTGATTCCATCTAAGCCGGGGGAAGAATCAACCAAACCATTTAACGCAATTTGCAGCTCATCAGAAGAAAAAGGAGAGTCCATACTTCCTGAAGCGGAGATGTTGTTAGGGATATTAAAAGTTAAGGCAATATGAACAAAAGGTGGAGAAAGCTTATCAGCAAAGGCTTCCAACCAAGTTGAAGGATCATTAGATGTTCTATTAGCTGAGTTATAATATCCCCGAAATCTTCGAATCTGCTTCCAGACCAAAGAAGGAGGAGTGGTGGGAGACAAGCTTTCACAAAATTTAATACATCCCATTTTCTTTTTGGATGAGAGCAATTTCTTAGCCATTGCAGCAGTCCTCTGATATATCAGGTAATAATGCATGGTCATCGACTCATTGTAATCTAGTTCAGCATTATTGCGTTGCTGGGCAATATTTGAACATTCTGGATCCCACCAAGGAGGAGAAGATCTATTTTTATAACTTCTTTTACAAGGTATATGTTCATTAGCGGAAGAGATAATATGGTTAACAAATGTTGTATAGCATGACCGCATTGGGATAAGGAATTGAATTTAGTTTTTTGTCTAGAGAGGATGAATATGAATCCGAGTTTGCTTGTCTATGTCTAAGAAGAGGATTTGGAGAACTTTCAGGGGGGGCTCTCTGTGGCATATTTATTAAAATGGGGATGTGATCACTACCATGAGATAGGGGTAGAACCTCCCAGGAAATGCTAAAGGATAGGGATGGAGAGCATGCGGTAAGGTCAACAGCGCTTTTTGGGTTTTGTGTAGGAGGTACCCTTCGTGTTGGGGATCCGTCATTTAGAACACAAAGGTTAGCTTCATCAAATGTATCTAATAATGAATACCCAAAAAGGTCACACTGAGAAGAACCCCAGGAAGTATGGTGGGCATTAAAATCACCCATTAAAATAATAGGAGGAGGGATAGAAGATATAATCATAAGGATGTCAGGTATAAGACATGAATTTGGATGGGGAATATATATACTAATATAAGTTATACCATACACTCAAACAGCCATAGCATTTATTTGTGGGCTGTGAGCAGGGATAACTATTTGCGTGTAGGTTAAGTTATGCTTTACAAGAAGTGCACAGCCAGCATACCCATCCTGGCGGTCATCCCTTAGACAGGAGTATCCCGAAACTCGATAATGAGATCCGGGGACTAACCAAGTCTCTGAGATGGCCACCAGGATAGGTGAATATTTTCTAATTAAATAATATAATTCATGAGTCTTCGGACGAAGACTTTGCAGTTCCACTGTAGGATTGGAGACTGGTCCATAATTATTATGTTCTATAAAGGATGATAGTTGGGCGATCATTAGGGCAACGTTGGGCGGTAAGTTGATGGAATGTTGAGAAATCATACAGATTATAATTGTTAGTAGTTGAACTAACAATTGGTTTTGGGGTTCTTCTTGAGATAGCGAAGTAGCAGATTGATTCATTTGTAAGGCATACCCATTAGGTAGAGTTGATGCCTCATTAGCTATAATAGCTCCATGAGCTACTTTGTCATATGACTTAGCGAGGGGGGCCCGTGGGCGAGGAGAACGGATGTCTGTCTTTCTGTAAGATGGTGTAGAGCTTGGGCGGACTGGAGAGGGAATATCTCATGATCTGTTTGGTAGTCGACAATGAGACAGACTATAATATATAAATCATAGATTATAAAACTCATAGAGCTATAAACTAATATAGTGCGTTCATGAAAGCCACACCACCCCCCCACGGAGAAGGATAAACATAAATTTAAAATATTATCATGTTTAAAACATTAACAATAATCAGGAAAATCCTTAAATTTAACCTGTCTGCCAGACCGCGTGGTGTATGGCAATTTAGCATTGTTGTTGTCGGCGGTGGTATTTGCTGGCGTCTTAACAGAAAGTGAAGGAGCAGAGGAAGGAAGAGCAGAAGGAGGTGTTGGATCATAAGGTGATGTAACGGCATCTGGAATTGGCACCGATTCCGTAGAAGTTGCACCAGATTCCATGTGTGCCGGTTTTACACGATCATGTAGGTTTGACAGTAGTTTCTCTGCCATTTACGTCCAGAGTTAGCGTCTTGTCCCTTCTTCCCAATATGCGATAAGTCCGGTGTACGGAGGTTGGAAGGGTCGACGCACTGTGTCATCGCGGAGTAGAGCATGCGTTGCCGTCTCTTAATCCTTAAATACAAAAGATGAAGATCGTGCGTGACGGGAAGACACGGGACGTAACCGTTCCATGTGCTGTCTAAGCTCAGTTACGAAATCTCTGATGTCGTTAGGGCTCTTAGGTGCCGCTGGAGGCACGATGAGTTCGCCAGACAAGCGAAGGCTTACCATAGACGAGCTCAGCGGACGAGGTCTTCAAGTCCTCTTTGAGCGCCGTCCTCATGCCAAGTAGAACGAGCGGTAACGCCTTTGTCCAGGAACCAGCGTGGCACATCAAAGACGCCTTCAGCTGACGGTGCACTCGTGAGTTACCATCCCGTTTGCACAAGGGTGGTAACTCGTTGTACGAATCCTTTTTGTGGCGCACATATTCATGAGTCGCTGAAACAAGGCTGTCTCAAATTGACGTCCTTGATCGGTCGACAACAAGTTGGTTAGGTGGGTTGTGTTATTTGTATGACGTAATCCGAAAAGAAAGTATTTTCTGAAATTCTACCCCGGTTGTATGGAATAACGTGATTCCTTGGTCCAACCTACTTCAAATTTTGCATAAACATTCTTTACAGAATCAATGGAGACGTGTTTCGTATTTTATAGCAAGGGTCACTAACCCTCGCTAATTACGGGATCGAGTCATTCAACGTCAATGATGATATCAACTTATCAAAATTGGCAAAACATTTTTCAGTTAATCAATTACTCAAAAACTTCTAGACCGAATATGATGAAATTTAAATGGAACCACCTCGGAAGTATAGGGCCAAAGCACTAGTTTGCGGCCTTTTAGTAATTCTTTCAACTTCAAGCCATCAGAGTTGAAATAAGTTTTTACCTAACGTGTTTATGTTAATTGTAGTCTACATAATCAAGTTTTGATTTAAAATACCAAAACTGTGATTGATGCAGCGCAATTTTTATATTAATTTAAAATCGCAAATATGACAAAAATACGGTTTTCGGCCGCAAATCTTAGTGTTCGGCCTCCTGCAATCTGTCTGCAATGTTAGTATTCCTTGGAGTCCTTTAAAATACTTCATTCCCGGAACAACACTCGACACTAAGCTCAATTGGACAAAAAATACTTTGAAGCTCTGTATCAAAGGAACCAAGGCGCTGAATGCAATAAATCCAATCCTGAATAGACGCTCGTGTGTCAGTAGCCTCACAAAGCTGCGAATATATCGCACGCTTGTCCGACCTTGTATTACGTATTCTTGTCTAGTGTGGAGTAGCACCTGCCAAACAAACATTAAAAAAATACAGGTTATACAGAATAAGGCACTCAAGTATGCCTTCAATACCCCTGTCCGCACAAATCTACATAAATTGCACCTAGAAATAGGATTGCCCAAAATTAACGTGTATATTTATACCCATCAGAAAAATTATATGTGAATATTTACCCTTTGTAAGTAGGTATACACAGTTTTACCCTTTGTAAGTACACACAGTATCAAGTAGGCAGAATAATAAAAAAGGAGTAACTAAAGTAGCTTCTCTAGTAAAGTTAAGTAGGAAGTAAAGTCTAGTAAAGTAGTCCCTAGCTTCTTTAGTACATTTAACACAATGGTAGAATATCATTAATCACGAAGAAATCATTTGGATTGAATAAAATGAATTAGCTTACTTGGTGGTTATTATTATAGTCTGACCGAAACCGCTGTACCCTGCCTATGAATGCCTGTTTTTGGTTGATTATGTCACTTAAGGCTGATATGTTATCACTCTCAACTTCAACCATTACTTATAACCGCCGACACGGACTCCTGACACTTTAAACACACAAAAACACATTTCATAAATTGTTAAATCCCCTGGTGATGCGGCCCAGACATCAACGTCCCTTCGACCCATCTCCACAGTGCAGCCCGGACATCTTCGTCCCTTCGACTCACTGATACTCCCTGATGCGGCCCGGACATCAACGTCCCTTCGACCCATCTCCACAGTGCAGCCCGTACATCTACGTCCCTTCGACTCACTGACACCCCCTGATGCGGACAGGACATTAGCGTCCCTTCGACCCATCAGTGAAAGCATTTCGTGGACCGGACATCAACGCAACGTCCTTTCGACCACCCCAATGCCCTTCGACCCATCAGTGGAAGCATTTCGTGGACCGGACATTAGCGTCCCTTCGACCACCCCAATGCCCTTCGACCCATCAGTGGAATCATTTCGTGGACCGGACATTAGAGTCCCTTCAACCACCCCAATGCTCCAATACGGATACACACCACATATAACATCATGCTTCCCTTTAACCAACCGAAATTAATCAAAATTACTCATCTTGTCTTGGTGACAACTCCAGACTATTAGATGCAGTCAGCGTACCCGAATCGATCGTTAAAATATCAATATCGGAGTGAGATTCGTTATGTACTACTGCCGTCACGGTCACGGTATTATCGTTTTCGTCATCATCACCATTTAACAATTGACTTGAGATTATAAACCTTCAAAACCTCTTAGTACTGTGCGCAAATTTTCATGTGAATATTTGTACAAATGATAAGAGTCATCAACGCTTCTTAGTTCATAACGGTAATTTTCTAAGACAAGAGTAATAATGAAGGAACCCCTTAAACTTTCAATTTAATTCGGTTTGCTTACGCTCACAACCTTTAATGAAAGCAAAATCATCTACCTGAAATGCATTTTGAATATGGTACTTTCAGAAAACAATGAGAGACAAAACAATGAGCTTAATACCCTCATCCTTTACATTGCATGCATGAGACGTTGAGTTTCGCAAAAAATGTTTGCGTGACCTACCCTCAATAGGAATATCTTCTAATTACGTACAGTACCGGAAAACTTAGAAACCAAATTTCATTTACTCAAAGAATACGCATAACCACTATCAAGTAAAATTGGACGAGCTCACCCGATGACGTTTCCAGTGTACTCCTCGCAGTTTGATGGTTGCAGATGTGGACCTCTTAGACCACCTTCTCTAGATAGGCTGGCGATGTGTCCCGGCGTGCCACAAACTAATCAGGATTACTTGCCAGCGCCTTCCTAAGGTGTCGACTTCATAATAAGGTATGTTTTTACCAATTATTGCTCAAAATAATAATAATACGTGAAAACTATATTCAGTAATTTCTAATGCATATACTAACATAAGAATTTATCTAATTTACATAGACATTGGTTTAAAAACTTACCTTTGAAATGCATATGCGCCGTTATTTTTTTCGTTAATTTACGCACGTTACGACGCCTCCGAGGCGAGCGGCAAATTTAACTATTTGCTATGTAGTGCTTGCTAAGGTTGGCAAGCTAAAATGTATTTACGGATGTAAGGGAACTTTTAGAGAATGGTTAGTGCATGGTTGTGTTAAGAGTTTTTGCAACGTAGGTACGCTCAGTTTACATTGTTTTAGTGGGACATGAACCTCAAAAGACCGAAAATACATGCATGCCGGGAAACTAAAAAAAACCTACCCTACTCTACCAAACGAAAAGAATCATCAAAATCGTTTATACGTGAACATACAAAAAATGTATATATGCGGTCAAATTGAGAAATCTCCTTTTTTAAGTCGGTTAAAAATATTAGAGCAGGGATATCAAACTCATTAGACCAAATGAAAAAAAAAGATTGCCGACAGGCTGTGCCACACACTCTTAGATGAAGTTTTTATAGGTTCTTTCATCAATTATCAAAACAAAAAAGCAATATATTTATTTCCAATGAGTCTTAGCATAGTTATACGAGGGTGAATCAAAAAGTTCTTAGAAGTGCATATATATGAAACCTTTTTCATCAAGTTTGATATTCAAATTAAAGAGTGTCTATCACACTATATTTATGCAGACTGTCACTTGTTTTTGTCAGTTCGTTCGCATGTAATAAATTTTTTTGTTCAACGAGTTGCTAAAAAGTCAAAATTATGGATAAAAGTTACGTGCGGTGATAAAATATCTCAGTTTCAAAAAAATGTCTACGAAGGAAATTTTTTTGGACATTCAGCAGACATTAGGGGGTGATGCTGTACCCTATTCTACGGTTGCGTACTGGGTGGCTGAATTTAAAAGAGGTAGATCAAGCTGTAAAGATGACCCGCGTTCTGGGCGACCTTCAACCTCCGTTACAGAAGAAAATGTCAAAAAGGTTGAGAATCTGGTTTTGGAAGACAGAAGAATGACTATATAACATATAGCTGAGATCCTAAAGATATCTTTTGGTAGCGTTCAATCCATTTTAATTGATTCACTGGGGTTCAAAAAAGTGTCTGCAAGATGGGTGCCACGAATGTTAACCGACGAAAACAAAAAGCGACGTTTGGAAATTATCAAGCGTAATCTCGAAATGTTCCAGCGTGATTCGGATAATTTTTGACGTCGTCTTGTCACCATGGATGAAAAGTGGGTCCACCATTTTGATCCTGAAACTAAAAGACTAAGCATGTCTTGGAAACGACCATCCTCTCCATCCATTAAGAAATTTCGAGTTGCTCCTACCGCTGGCAAAGTTATGGCCTCTGTGTTCTGGGATAGTGAAGGAATCCTTTTTATTGATTACATGCCAAAAGGCCAGACGATTACTGGACCCTATTATGCAAATTTAATCCCGAAAGTGCGTGAAGCGATTAAAGAAAAACGTCGTGGAAAACTGTCGTTGGGCGTGTTGTTCCTTCAAGATAACGCTCCTGCTCATCGATCGGAAGTTGCGCTCAACGCAATCCGCTGTGCTGGCTTCAATCTCCTTGACCACCCACCATATTCTCCGGACTTAGCCCCAAGTGATTTTCACTTATTTCCAAAATTAAAAGAGGAAATTCGTGGAACAAAATTTCACGATAATGACGCGGTTATAGCTGCCGTAGAGGACTTTTTCGAGAGTCAAGAAAATAATTTTTTTTCACAAGGAATAAGGAAGTTAGAAACGCGTTATTCTAAATGCATTGCATTGGAGGGAGATTATGTAGAAAAATAAAATATTATTATTTAAATCTTTGCATTTTTTAATATTGATTCCAAGAATTTTTTGATTCACCCTCGTAGTATTAGGGTTGCTTTCTACATAAAATAATATTACTTTTCTCGTAAAAAGTAATATTACTTGTCTCATGTTTCTATATCTGCCATTTGCAGCACTCCTCAAATTTTGAGGTGTAATAATGATGGATTATACTAATTTATTGATTCAGGCGTTACTTTGCGGAAATCCATTATCAAAAAACGATACCTATTAAAAAATATTTAGTGACACTTCCGCTGAAAAGTGCGGTCTTTTCAGCGGAAGTGTCACTAAATATTTTTTAATATCGTTTTTTTTTATGGATTATACTGTTTATATTATTTTGTTATGTTATTATATTACTGATTTTGTTAATTTGTTTGTGTCTTGACTATCATGTCCTGAGTAATAATGTACTTTTGTGGATGGTTCACAAGTGTAGGCAGTGTTTAAAGTCACAAAACATTGTTTTCATGTTCTCCTTATCAATCAATATTGAAAGTTTTAACCATTTTACTAAAACGTTACTAAGACAGAACATTGATACTAATGAAATATTTATTTATGTTACTGTGACTCTGCTTCGTATGAAAGCCTCGGCTTAGCACTATCCACAAAGTGCTTTTCTAAATGCACAAACCATGTGATTTGGACATGCGGTCTGGCTTGCGTCTAAGTCACACATGACATGGTTGATTTATTTATATAATTATAAGCTTTATTTATTTACTAAATTTAGTCTTAAAATATACTTGATTTAATACAATCCGTGTAAGTGTAAGTCAACTGGTTAAGTTTCATACTTTTAAAGAAAAATATTCATAAGTGGGCCCTTAAAAATATGTTACTATGTCAGTTTGAGTTAGGGGGCTTTATTTAAAAACTTTGTACTTGCGCTCTCATAACTTTAATTCATGTTTTAGATTTTAGTTGACTACTATTATTTTTTTAATAGTACTGTTATAATAGCATAGTGTAAAAAAATGTGCATACTACTATACTATGAATACATTAAATGGTTGTATCTTCCTTTTTATGATTGGTTTATATTTACTTATAGGTCTAATTTTTCTTCCATATAAGTGTATAATTATTTGAAGGCATTTCTACTGTATCCATGAGAGATAAATTGTTATGATCTGCTAATTTAACCAACTCAGTAATATCTCGAAGACCCCATGATGGATCTCTTGCTTTTAAAGAAGTATTAAATTGAATATTACTTTCTGGTGTAATAACACCATCTTTACTATAGGGTCCATATGTGATCATAAGAGCATCAGGTCTTAGGTATTCACCAGCATTCTCGAAAAGTCCAATTGTACATTCATATGGGCTAATGTGAATCATATTAGCATTGTACATATAATCTATACTATTTTCTTCAAAACCATACTTTGACATCTTGTTTCGTATATCAAGTAAAATTGGCTGGTTTATGTTTTTTGTTATGCAATTGTCTGCATAATATTTTATACTTCCATGTAAATCTTCATCAACTTCAGTTGGTTGGAAAGTTACAGTTGGAAAATGTGGAGCAAAGTGTGCTACATGTTGTCCAGAGCCTGATGCTATCTCCACAAATACGGGTTTCTCATCTTCGTTGCTTTCATCACAAAATATTAGTCTTTTTAAAACTTGCAATATTGGTTCTTTATTTCTGGTGGCAGCTGGATAGATTAACTTTTCATTTTTGATACTACAACACAAACTTAAATTTAATTTTATGTTAAATACAATGTAATGACACATTAGGGGGTTGAAGATGTTCTAATTGCTGGGTAATAACATAACAAGCATGTAGAAGTGGTGTACAAACACCCAAACTCACAATTAGTGATCTGTTTGATGTAATAGCTAGTTAATACAGGTTGCATCTATTTATTATGTTATGTAAGAATTGTATTGCATTATGTATGTATGTATTTATGTTAAAATAATAGTCCTCACGCACACTACATCGCTTTGTGAATTATTTCGTAACTAATATATTTTAATAAAAAATAGTAAAACAATACCTATGTAAAAGATCTCACCTCTCAGTCGAATACATGCCTACACCAATATTTTGAGACTTAGACATAGCTCTATTTATAAACTGAAACGATAGCGCTTTTAGAAAATGAATTTTGTTTTCTTGTGATGAATAATTATACTTATAATTACATATATTAATTTTTGAAGACAATTCAATTCATAGATTCAATTCACAAACAACCGAAGGCTACAAATACATACCGATACTCTAATCTATGCTACAATCTACGGGTACGTTCTGGCAAGCGCCGTCAACGCTCACAACTGTCGCGTGTCGCGTCACCGTTTAGCGTTCCGGTTGGAATTAATGCTTGCAATGCAATGTTCAACCCAAGCGGAACGGTTACGTGGTCGCGAAAAGCGCGCCAATTTTTCTGTCAAAAATCGATAGAATCCTATACATTTGCGAGCGTGAGCGTTTTCGGAGACGTCATCCAGCTCGCTCACGATGATCGTGGGCTTTTAAGGGAATGGAAAGCGCCGAAATCACTCGCGGCGTTCGATACGTCATCGATGACGTCACCGAAAACGCTCACACCGCGACCACTACGCTCGCGGTTCGAAGGCTGTCACTTGGCAAACCAGGGCGCGAGAGTTGTGAGCGTTAACGGCACTTGCCAGAACGTACCCATAGTCTGTGGTGGTAGGTAAATAGATAGATATAGGTCTTTAGATATAGGCTACGTTCCGGATAGCGCCAAAATCACTCGCGGCGTTCGCACACCCATTCCCTTAAAAGCCCACGGTCATCGTGAGCGAACTCGATACGTCATAAATGACGTCACTGAAAACGCTCACAACGCTCGCAGATCGTAGGTGGGTTTTCGCGGTCGTTTACGAGCTGCCACTGTCAAGCATCAAATGTATAGTATTCTATCGATTTTTGACAGAAAAGTTGGCGAGCTTTTCGCGAGACCGCGTAACCGTTCCGCTTGGGTTGAACATTGCAAGCATTCATTCTAACCAGAACGCTAAACCGGGGCGCGACCGTTGTGAGCGTTGACTGCGCTTCCCAGAACGTAGCCATAGTGTGATTAATCTATGGATAGAGGTTATAGTAAGGGGAAACATCAATTGCCGACCATGATAACGCCCGACCTGGGAAATACCGCCCCGCAATTGGTGACCCGTAATCGGCGTCTATGTACATGAATTGTCAGGTGAACCAAATGATCAGTCAAAAGATCAGCAGCAATCACCGCCCCATCAATTGGCAACTGGTGTCCATGGTTGTACATACATTGACTGGCTGCGAATTATTGTACCGGTTTGATATTTACCGACCCTGGATCGACTGGCCTGACAATTGGAAGCCATAAAGTCTAGTGCACAGTGATTCACTCATGTATCGAAATTGTCTTGAACGCTCATTATTCAGAAGCTTATACCAACTTTTGGGAAAAAACACGTGTTGCGTTCAAATTACTACGAAGCAAGCTGTTATTTTTATCAGTTTTAATCTATCTTCTTCTTCTATATATATAAAAGCGAAAGGTCACGCACTCACTCACTCACTCATCACGATATCTCAGAAACTACAAGTGCTAGGAGTTTCAAATTTTGCATGTGGGTTCTTTTTAGGATGTAGGTGATCACTAAGACGGGATTTTATAAACAAAAACCCTAAGGGGGTCAAAAGGGGTGAAAACCTTTGTATGAAACTCCTTTGTTGTGGGAGTAGTGTCACGGCGCTGTGAAGTAAACATCGGCACCGTGTCGAATAATTTAGAAAAAATCATAATCATAGTAATTTATGTTCGAAAGTGCTCATAAAACCTTTTTAATAAAGTAAATATCATGTATAAGTGTTGTCAGAAGTGTGTGTTGCTTAAAACCTATAAAGTAGTATCAAACCTATAAAGGAGTATCAGTGAAAGTACATATAATACGCCAATAATATAAACATTTTGGAGAAGCAAGTTATTACCAGGACTTTTAAACAACCCAACACAGGATATTTGTAAAGCCGTGAGTTACAAAAACTTTCTAAACACAGTGTTTGATGAAATGAATCAAATGTAAACATAACAAGAACCGTTAACAGCTGATTTAAAATCTTGACCTTTGGACTTGAACAACTTACTCAACGAAACCGAACCTCAGTAGCTACCTACTGCTATTATTCTGGGACCGCTAGACAACATCTGAAGTTGATGCTTAATTTCACGATATAATTCAATGTCTCCGTGGTGTATCGGTTAGCTACTGTACCGAAGCGAGCCAGTGGTATCGGACACAGAGTTCGTATCCGCACGGCGCATCCTATTTTGTGTTCACTTTTGTGAAATACAAACAACCAACAGCGCAGCGTACCAACATGTTATTTACCAACTAAAAATAATTACCTACTAAGAAACTCAGTATGGATTTAGATGCACACGTTACCCATCGTACACGTAAACTCCAGCGAGCTAGCTCATTGTGTGACGTATCGCGAGCGGACTCCTCTCTCTTTGATACAACAATGACAAGCCTACCTAATACATCATTATACGAAACCCACTTAATAACCGAGCTCAATGATAAAGTACAAGCTCTTACTAATCAATTAGCGAGCGCTCATGAAGAAATAGACAACTTAAACACCGAAAACTACCGCCTCAAAACCGATTTGCAAAAAAGCCAAAAAGTTGCTGAAACATGTAAAATGCTTACTTTGACAGACACCCGTTGTCTAACACCTCTTTCAGGACGAAACAAAAAACGAAAAAGTCACAATTATACGTCACAAAACGTGATTTTGCAACAAAGTACAGATACTGAACCTATCGAAATAATGAAAGTGAAGTGTATGTCGGATGCACCATCTGAGTCACCATATACTAGCCCGGAGAAGGAGACTTTGAGCAATAATGAAAGTTTTAAGAAAAGGTCCGTAGATCATGTTGAAATTATGGAAACTACTCGAACACCGCATTTTGCATCTCTAACCAATAGTAATGTCACCGGAATAGAGCATAATGTAGTTACAGAGAAGACAAATATAAAACCTGGGAGCTGTGTCTCTATTAACTCTAACTTGGCAGAGCATAAAAATAAAGTACTTGTGGTTGCGGATGACCAGGGTCATCATATACAGCACACGCTGCAGCGTTTAATTGGTGATAGCTTTGAAGTATACTGTCTCTGGAAACCGGGAGCTACACTACAAGATATACTGGTCACTGGGCCAAAAATAAACACTTTAACTAAAAATGATTATATTTTGGTATTAAGTGGAATTAACGATAGATCACCTTGTATCTTAAAAATGTGTATAAGTAATTTTTTGTGCAATACTAGACATACGAATGTTTTATTCTGTGAAATACCCTATAATAAGTGTATGCGAGAATCGAAGTTAAATTATGAACTGAGATATCTATGTTCCAAATTTGTAAATGTAAATTATGTTGACATGGGTTTTTCTATGAAACTGCCATCCCGAAGCTTCTTTTCGCGACATGTATGTCAATTATTACTAAAGGAAATATTGGCAATAGAATATAAAATTAAGTTAAATGAGTTTCATATCAACGCCAATCTAAAGTCAGCCTGTTCATCAATTAATAAGGCTACTCAAACTGACCATGTATTGATGACGGATGAGTCAAATGACAAAGAACCTGCGATTCCTGGAAAACCCTTTTTTCGTGTAAAAAGAACTCAATATCTTGCACCAAAATATAAATGGGATTATAATGAAATCTGAACTATTGACTATAAATTTAGAATGGCTTATAGACAATGGTTCCCCTGCTGATATAATATGCTTGACAGAAACCAATATGATAAAAGATGATACTGCATTACTGAATATAACAAATTACTCTCTTGCCACTTTTTTTAGCCGTAATAACCGCCGAGGTGGTTCTTGTATTTTGGTTCACAACAAACATGAGTTTAAAATTATTCCCAAGGTGGAAAAATATAGCGTGTCTGGTATTATTGAATGCTGTGCTGTAGAGCTTATAAAACATAAATTAGTTATTGTGTGCGTTTACAGGCCACCACGAAATAAGTCTTCAAATTTCGAATGCTTTTTCAATAATTTGGATTTCATTCTTCATGAAGTTTGCTTCAGTAAAAAGAATGTAGTTGTTTGTGGTGATTTAAACATAAATACCCTTCAAAAAAGTAAAGAAACTGCCATCTTATTGCAAATTATTAAAAGTTTTAACCTTAAGTTGGCCAGTAATGAACCAACCCGACTTATAAGTGGAACATGTATTGACATCTTTTTTCACAATGTAAGAGGATGCAAGCACAATATTCAAGAACTTGCTCTATCAGATCACACGGCTCAAATTTTAACCTGCCCAGTAAAAGAAAGTTGCTCACTTAATCACTGGTACATAGAGAAAAGAGACTATAGTAATGAAAATGCTAAAAAATTTAAGGAATGTCTAGAAGCTCTAAGTTTTGACGATGTCTATGGTACAGATGATCTTAACACAGCATTTGATAATTTTCATGATATGTTTACCTTATTATATTATTTGTGTTTTCCATTAAAAAGAATACGAAAATCTGTACGAAAAAGACCTAGGTGGCTGTCTAACGGAATAAGAAAGATATGTTTACCTTATTATATTATTTGTGTTTTCCATTAAAAAGAATACGAAAATCTGTACGAAAAAGACCTAGGTGGCTGTCTAACGGAATAAGAAAATGTTCAAAACGTAAGCGCGAGCTTCTCTAGCGTTACAGAAGATGTCGCGACGAACACAGTAGGACTACATTTAGAACATACTCTTTACGTTTAAATAAGATAATAAAGTTAACACAAAAATCTCGTAACGATCACCTCATTATGACTGCTAAAAATAAGTCGCAAGCCACTTGGTCAGTAATAAATCATAATAAAAAAAATCTGCCTAAAGACGACATCAAGCAGTTAAAAAAATCGAATGGTGAACTTGTTAATAATCCCCTAAGTATTGCGGAAGCATTCAATAGTTTTTTTATTGGTGAACCTCAAAAAAACTTTAATTCTAATAATGTAAGTTGTAGATTAATGACAATTAATAATAATTATTCGCATTCCTTATTTATGAATCCTATTACTTCATCGGACATTCACAATATAATCCAATCATTGAAAAATACAAACAGTACCGGCTATGACGATGTTACCACTAAAATCTTAAAAAATGTTTCTCTTATTATTTCACCTGTTCTTTGTTTTATCATAAACTTATGCATTGTTACCGGCGTATTCCCAAAAAAGCTTAAAGTAACTATAGTCAAACCCTTGTTTAAAAGAAACGACAAAGAAAATATGAATTCTTATAGACCTATCGCACTAATCTCTGTATTCTCTAAAATATTTGAGAAAGTAATTTACAATAGCCTGAATACATTCTTTGAAATCAATAAAGTATTTGTAGAAGAGCAGATAGGTTTCAGAAAAAACAAAACTATTAACTTGGCTGTTTATAAGTTCCTATACACTATAATGACAGGCCTAGACGATAAAAAATTAGTTTCAGCATTATATATGGATTCAACGAAAGCATTTGATTTTGTTTGTCACGACGTTTTATTAAATAAGCTAGAAACGTATGGTGTTAGAGGCAATGTTTTAAATCTTCTCAAATCTTACCTCAGTGACCGAAACCAATGTGTACAAATTACACGCATATGTCCAAAAACAAAGAAAGAAACTACATATTGTTCTAAATTTTGTGACGTGACACAAGGAGTGCCACAAGGCAGCGTATTGGGGCCTTTATTATTTATCATTTATGTCAATGATCTACCTGAGTTTGTAAACAAAGATATGGTCTTGTTTGCTGATGACAGCACAATGATGTTTACAAGTAAATGTAAATCAAATCTTGAGTCGGAGATGACTACCAGTCTTGGAAATGTAGTCAAGTGGCTTGAATTAAATAATTTAGTTATAAATCTTGATAAAACCAATTTAATGACATTTAGAAATAGGAAAAATTATTTAGTTGACATCGATTTAAATTTTAATGGCCATAAAATTGATGACGTCGCCAACGCTAAGTTTTTGGGTCTACATCTTGACAGCAATTTAAATTGGTAACACCAAGTGGATAATGTATGCAATAGATTAAACCAATTTTCATACGCTCTTTATATGCTGGCTAAAGTTGTGAATCAATCTGCAGTGATCACTGCCTATCATGGTTATGTTGAATCTGTTTTGAGATACGGTATAATATTCTGGGGTAACTCGATAGACAAAGAAGCGGTATTTAAGGCTCAGAAGAGGTGTGTGAGAGCGATTTGTAGACTTAGGCAAACTGACACTTGTAAATCTTCTTTCATTGGTTTGAAGCTAGGTACTAACGTTTCCATGCATTTATATTTATGAGGTTTGTGTTTTTGTATAATATTCAAATAAAAATATGTTCGATCACCTAAATAGCCAACGGCATAATGTAAAAGTGTGTTTTCCGCCAAACAAGACTGCACAATTTAACAAAAGCATTTTATGTATGGCCCCTCGTATTTTTAATCATTTACCAATTACGATAATTATCTGTGAACATATTATTCAATTTAAATTTAAATTAAAACAGTTTTTGTTACACAAGGCGTATTATACTGTAAATGAATACTTTAATGACAACTTTTATCCACATTAATTATTTAATTTATAATTGCTTAATTTGCAGTGACTTTCATAATGTATATATATTTTATTACTTTGACATTGTATATTTAATTCATAATTGACATAGGGATCAAATTATAATTTATTTAAGTAGTTTTCGTATGCTAAAGCACGGTGTGGTGTTATTATTGTGTAACTTTATTTTTGACAGTCTCAAGCATGTCTACCTTCACCAACTTTTATTATTGTTGCATGCCGAAAGGCTGAATATAGCCGAGCATCTGAACTTGTAACAACTTATTAGGTAACCTATATTCGCAATAAATGATTTGAATTTAAATTTGTTTTTGAACTTATAGTTGTGAAAATTTGTATTTGGATAGGTCATTCAAAATAAAAAAATGTTGTTTTATTTTTTTTGATAGTGGTGGTTTAAGAGGGTGAAATGGAGGAGTGAAAGTTTGTATGGAAAGTTTTGTGTTTTCGAACATTCAGTGGTGAAATTTAGCATTTGGACAGTTTAAAATGATGATTTCATTATTTATTGACAGGGACGACTTAAGGGGTGTAACGGGGTATAATTTTTTTTCAAAAATAATTTTGTGTTTGAACCTACAGCGATGAAATTTGATAACTGAATAGTTAATTCTAAATAAATAGTGATGCTTACAATATTTTTGTCAGGGATGGTTTAAGGGCGTAAAACGAGGGATGTAAAAACTAATACATATGATAAACTGTAGAGGTCAAATTTCTATACAATGAAAACTATGCTAAAAACCGAGTCAGGGGATGTACGGAGTTCAAAATAACTTCAAATTGTTTGCTTCTCTGTCTGTTTGTACGGGCTAATCTCCGAAACGACTGGACTGATTAAAATGAAATTTCGTATGGTGGTAGCTTATATCCCTGATCAACATATAGGATATTTTTGATCCCGGTAAATTAAAGAGTTCCCGTGGGATAACTAAAAATCTGTATATACCGTATCCCGCGAGGCCACGCGAGCGTAGCCGCTGGCGGATTAGCTAGTCATAGTATATGACGAAGCAGAACCCGTTATTATTTTTAAAAAGCGTGACATTAGCATTGCTGGCGTCACAACTTCCATGGTCACGGCTGTCGCTCATCTTCAGTGATCAAAGTAAACACAAGTACTTAATACTTTCTGTAAATTATTCTCGAACGTTTGAGAAGATCCGATCACTACAATGGCTCAAGTGAGAATGCCTGAGTCCGGCATGCGCTCGGCTTTTTATAGTAAAACTAGATGAGTTATTTGAACAAAACACCTATCCTTGCACAATAAAAATAGTTTTTACATTACAAAATGTTACAATTTGTTAATCAAATGTTTTAAATTATTTTAAAAGCTTTTAGCATGTGTAAATCTATTTTTTACACGTGATAAAACAATGACTCATGCTTTCACTTTAGGAATGCAACTTCCTTACAAACAGAATACATCAAAAATAATCTGTATCTAATCATAAGCAACATTATTCCATTACTCTAATGATTTTAAACGCAATCTATTGCCCAATCACAATAAACAAATCCGATTTGATTTTGATGTCATTCCGGACACGCGTTTCCGTCCCTGATATGTTTTGCAGTGTACAAGCCCGCCAACATATAAAATAATATATTATATGAATAGTGTCCAATTGCGGGCGGGAATAATCCCCAAAATGGCTGTCGTTGGTTTTGTTTGACTTTCCTAGATTTGTGTTTATTTCAGTTTTGAAGTGCTGTAGTGGTGGAATATTAATCCTTGAGGCTTTATCGATAACTAATATATGCGTCCCAGTGTTCACAAAAACCCCGGCAAAAATCTGCCATTTAAAAAAATGCGCGCGTATTTCAACATCAAAGACTTCATGGAACCTTTGAATCTCTGACAGATCAAATTTTTTGTCTATTAGGATTACCAGTAACCAGGATATTTTCCTTTACTTGTGAAATCAATGGATACCAAGTGAATGACGCCACCCGCGAACTGTGAACAGATAAATTATAAAATCAAATGATTACTCCAATATATTGGATGTAAGACACCACGTAATACAAAGGTTATTAAGCATGGTTTCCCACTTATATAAATAACACTTGTTTTATGTACGAAATAGGTACTAAAACAATGTCAATTACATTTGCGAAATTTTTTAGCCGTAAATTAGTCGGCGCTCCAGGTATTGTATTCATTTATGAGTCGATGTTCGGAAATACACAACAGAAACAAAACAAATCTGAACTGAGCTCTTCCCAATCAATTCGTAGGTATTTCGATTTTTCTGATTGTTAACAATGCTTTGCCTATCCGATCCACAGATAAGGAAATTTAGTGCCCATCCAGGGGCTTTACTATGAGCTCTTAAAGCAGGACTTCTCGACAACTGCCCGGTTTATTCGTACCATGACAACTTTAAAGCAGGCCTGCCCGGGCCTACTATTCAAGAACCACAGAAAAACCCTTCACCTGTTTTTTTGTATGGACTCTCATTAACATGTCGCTCTAAATCCACTCAGTTCATTAGCTAACAAACATCTAGGCGTCTGCAATGTTGGGTATAGTCAATTGTTAGAATGCCAGAGACAATATTATATGGTCACCTTTGAGAAAACAATATTCAAACAGTTCACCTAAATGAGCGTCAAGGTATGATTTCATTCAAAACTGTTTATGTCAGGTTTAAGAACTGCACGGAACTTGCATGGTTTTTACGAAGCTGATAATAAGGCCCCAGGACAGTGCGAGCACATCCTTATATTTTCATCACATCTGTTAAATAGACCAATAGGAATGCAGGAAATCAGAGAATAGGATGATGGTCACGAGTTGACAGGCTGGTATTTCACGGATACAGCCAGGAATGCGCGACCTTGGAAATACCGACCTGATAATTGAAGTACATTGGTAGGTATGTACAAAAGTTCCTGGCCGAGTTTTGCGTGGTCGGGAAATACGTGCCGTACCTTATGGTGCTCGGGGCGGAATGCACGGCCTGACAATGCGCAACCCGTGAAATACCACCCCGACAACTGAAGTACATGTACACGATTTGCGGGTCGGGTGTTCCATTAGCTGCCAGTTGACGGGGCGGCAATTCCATGGCCGGCAATTATACACACTCAAAGAATTCTGGGTGGGATGGGACTGTGGGATAGGGATGTGACATTGTACCTAAAAAATCAATTTTTATTAATCGATTTTTATGTAGCATTAAAAATCGATTTATGAATAATCGATTTTCTTAAGAAAATAATCGATTTTGTTATATTAATTTATTTTTTACTAATTCGTCAATTAAGTTCAAAATAAACGCCATAAATATTATATCAATAGATTTATTAATAAAAAATCAACAACAGAAATAGCAAGCTAATACATATAATCATTACAAATTAAAGTTAAAAAAAAACTTTTAGTCGTAGACATTATAAAAACGAGACTTTTAATAACATCAAACACTTTTGGTCACAAAAAACTTTCAAATATTCGTTTGAAAAATAAAGTTTCACCAACGAATAATGAATGAATGACATATCAACCAAATGTCGGTGAAATAGTACAGTTCATCTAGTGAATGTTTGATTAAATAAATCTACTAAACTGTTGCAAAAACACAGAAGGAATGCCATCATAGATGCACAGATGGCGTTAATGTAATATTATGGAGATAGTATTTTTTGGCAGTTCACGTTCCGGGCTCCGGGCCAGAAGACCAAATTTAATGTCGGGTGGAATTGCAGATGAAAAATCGGTTATAATTGATTATAAAAAAAAAACGATTATTCATAAAAATACAATCACGTATTAAAATCATTTTTAATTTTAAATCATCGGTTCTCAATCGATCATTTCCATAATCGATTAATTTTTCACATCCCTACTGTGGGACTAAAAAACAAAAACTAAAACATAAATAATTAAATAATATCAAATCTAAAATAATGAACAACTTCCAAAAGGAATTTGTAATGGAGCTCTTCATGGACAACGAAGGTGTAACAACAATCAACAGAATAGCTTTTGCTATTGCAAATGTATTAAATGAAAACAACGAAAATTTAAATAACTATAAGAATTGTGTACAAAAAGAAATTGATGCAATTAACCCCAGCTATTTCAAGATTGCATCTACCCCTAAAAGGTACAGAGATTATTACGAAAAGGATGTTCGTAATTTTAGTGATGAAGAATACGAAGCAACTTTCAAAATGAAGAAGTTAACAGTTCAGGTGATATTTTTGAATTCCTTTGCATTGCAAGATTGTATTTGCATATTACACCAGTTAAATTTGACAAAAAGCAAATATAAAATACCTATATATTTAAAAACAACACTCAAGCTAAGTGTAAGCACTAGATTTTATAGATAATTTCACTCTGGGCTTTTTGAGGATTGTTTAAGCAAAAGTACACATTTTTTTATATTAAACCATATGACAGTACATTAATTACCTAATTATATTGTTTTACGGTTATAGGTTTTTAACAGTAAAACTCAATTGTATATATTATTATCTTATATTCAGCTTACTTTAAGTACTTTAAACGTCTTCACTCTACCGGAGCTCAGACTAAAATGCCACGCTCCGAACCAGAATACAAATCATCGTAGCTACTCCCACCCGAGAGACAAGTGGAAGTCAGTTCAGAGACTACTAGAAAACGGAAACGGATATGGTACTAACAAATACTTCCACTTGCCTGTCGTTACAATCGCAGAGTGGCAGCCAATACAATTACTATTAACAAACGAAGTGGTACAAAATAGTAATATAATTCTTGAGTTGTTTGAACATGTTTACATGATAATAAACAGATACAGATATTAACATAAATAATGTAGACAATGGATCATACCTATTTATATAAAAGCTAACAGTCGGCCTTTCCTGCTGATTTCACGTCCAGTGAAAATTGCGGATCAATGAATAGCTATCACACTATAGCATATTATAAATACGAACGTTTGTCCAAAACGGATTATTTGTTACTATACCAATTGAATTGTAAACACTAGACTACTTCATAAAAGATTTCATGGGGATAGACATTTTTGTGCGTGGGTGGAGCCAGCAGTTGTAGTTACGTAATATATAAACAATATAATAACATAACTTCACATAATCATAATCATCAATACAGTATTTTTTTGCAAATTAAAACTTACTACATGACATGAGAACGAAGCCCCTTCATGTCTTCGTCTCAGTAGTGAATATATCTTAGTGGTAGTGAACGTATTGTAGCCTCTTCATATCTACAATAATACCAATACTGAAGCCCCTTCATGTCTTCAGCATTGCTATGTTATTCCACTGGAACCTCTTCATATTTCCAGTAGCTTAACAAAATTTATCAACACTGAAGCCCCTTCATGTCTTCAGTATTGCTATGTTATTCCACTGGAACCTCTTCATATTTCCAGTAGCTTAACAAAATTTATCAACACTGAAGCCCCTTCATGTCTTCAGTATTGCTATGTTATTCCACTGGAACCTCTTCATATTTCCAGTAGCTTAACAAAATTTATCTACACTGAAGCCCCTTCATGTCTTCAGTATTGCTATGTTATTCCACTGGAACCTCTTCATATTTCCAGTAGCTTAACAAAATTTATCAACACTGAAGCCCCTTCATGTCTTCAGTATTGCTATGTTATTCCACTGGAACCTCTTCATATTTCCAGTAGTTTAACAAAATTTATCAACACTGAAGCCCCTTCATGTCTTCAGTATTGCTATGTTATTCCACTGGAACCTCTTCATATTTCCAGTAGCTTAACAAAATTTATCTACACTGAAGCCCCTTCATGTCTTCAGTATTGCTATGTTATTCCACTGGAACCTCTTCATATTTCCAGTGGTTTAACAAACTTTCATACATTTAAAAAAATAGTAACCCATACAAAAAAGAGAATCATCTGTACATATAGTTTGTCGTAATTGTGTTCATTAACAGTTTTCTTATTCAGAGATCTAAAATCTATGCAGAGCCTGTAATCACCCGTTTTCTTTTTGACTAACAGAATCGGAGAAGCATAATCAGACGTAGATGGACGGATTATTCCTGAATCTTCTAATTCTTTCACCATTCCTCTTACTACTTCGCGTTCTGAGTGAGCTAATCGATATGGTCGATATACGACGGGAGTGGTATCATTTAACTTAATATTCACAGCAATATCCTTGACGCATCCTAGCTCTTTAGTCGTAAACGCAAAACAGTCTCTATATTCATTAAGCAAATTCAATAGTGAATCTTGGTCTGGTCCTTTAAGCTCAGGATCTACGCTAACTAAAGAATTATCTATAGTATAGTTTGGTATATTGTCGTTATCACTCAAAACCCTATTAACCTTATATGAAAGCATTTCTGTGAGGGGCGTAACGCGGGCCAATAATGCGTTTTGTTTCAAAATAAAACTTGATGTATTTAATCCCTTGAGTACCACCTGACCTCTACCATCAGTCAAAGTTATTATACTTTGGATGACTTCGTATTCTTTATGTGGTGTCTGATTAAAACTTTGTTCTACTAGAACATCGCCATTATAACCGGGATCAGAGTAGATATCAACAGTGGTAAATCCCGTGACGTTAGCATCATTTGACACGCGTAATAAAACTTTATTAGTGTTTGTGATTGATTTATCTAAAAGTTTTAGAACTTCGTTCGTTTTGAATACAACTACGTGGTCTTGTTCGGTAAAAGTTTGACCTAACAGTAAGGGAACTTGCAAGAACTGGTCAGGCACGACAAGGGTTGGTACTGTTGCCCTTACAGAATCAACTTCAATTTGAACGTTGCATTTACCTAGGCAACTAACAACAGAGTTACCAAAACCTCTTAAAATAAGTAAATCATCTATTGTCCAATTGGAGTCTAAAGATCTTGCAACGGATTCTACGGAACATAGAACGTTAGCTCCCAAAATCGATAAAACTATCAAGAGGTCTACCATTAATCAGAGCTGGCTTAAATTATTTAAGGTCATTGTCTTGTTCTTGTGAAATGCGTAAAACTGTTTATGGGGTGACTTCTTCCTTTTTAGGACAGTTGGTAAAGAGATGCCCTACTTTATTACAGCTAGTACACCGTCTGATTGGCTGTTTACATTTATAGTAGGGATGACCTTCTTCGTTGCAATTATAACATTTGGATTTAAATTCTGTAGTATTGGTTATAATTTCACTATTTCTATTACGCCTATTGTCAGATGTGCCTGATTGCTGTATCGTTTTATCAGGTATTTTAATTGTTTTAACGCCTTTCAAGTAAACAAGTAATTTATCAGGGTCTGTATACTGTGCAGCTTCTGCACTAGTTCTCACAGAACGATCTTCAATCCCATACAAAATGCAATCTATTGCATTATTTCCAGAAATATGACATCTATTTAACAATACCATTTTTTCGTAAAAGTATTCCTCTAGTGATTCGCCAAACCGTACCTTACAAGCGAGCATATCTGACAATAGTTGAGCATAATTTTCATTGCTAGGGAATGCTGAACGTAGTTTATGTTGCCATTCAGACCAGGAAAACATTAGGCTAGGGAGCCCTTGGTACCATTTATGGGCTAAACCAACTAGTTTCGGTAAGGCGTAGTGAATTGTCTGCCTCTCCGACCAATTATATATCTGTGCACACTCGTTAACTTTTAAAATCCACATTTCTACAGTTTGTTCACGTTTTGAGGGGTCGAATTCAGGGACTACATTGAGGGTAGGAAATCGATCGTTACTTCCATCAGATTTTAAAGTGTGAACGAGGTCTGTTAATACTTGAGTAAATAAAATGTTATTTGCAGTTGGTGTACTTTGTTCAAACAATGTCTTCGAAACTGGTGTAGCACTTGTTATTGCTTGCGGTGAAAGACTAACCTGTTGTCTAACTTCCTGCTGCGTTAGGTAGTCGTTGCTCTGGCTGCTGCGGTGGCCTTTCGCATCGACGCGGCTACGTCTGGTGATGCTGCCACTACGCCTTGTGTTGTCACGGCTGAACGTAGCTCTGATGTGGCGTCGGCCACGCGACACGCTGCGGTCGCGTCGCGCTGCGCTGTGACGGCTGTGTGACATGCTGCTGGCGTCTGGCGCTGCGCTGCGGCGGCTGCGCGACGCGCTGTGGTCTCCCCGCACTGCACTGCGTCGACCACTCGATATGCTGCGGTCACCACTCGACATGCTGCGGTCGCGTCGCACCGCGCTGTGACGGCTGCGCGACACGCTGCTGATGCCTGGTGCTGCGCTGCGGTGGCTGCGCGATACGCTGCGATTTCCTTGCACTACTCTGCGTCGGCCATGCGACACGCTCCGGTCGTCTCGCGTAGCGCTGCGGCGGCTGCGTGACTCGCTCTGGTTGCGCAACTGGCTGATGCGATTGCATGTCTTGCCACGTGGACTTCGTTTTCTCGCCTGTTTGCGGTCTGGCAACTCGGATTCAGGAGTGTCCGATTGCCTAACACGCTTACTAGGCTGATTCATAGATGTTCCTGGAATGTAAAATATTTAAGCAAGTCACTGTTTCTTTTTTTACATTAACAAGTAGATATTTTCATTACTAAGTTTATTATAGTGTAGTCTAATTTATTAATAATTTTAAAATTAAATAAAAAAAAAATAATAATTGGATGTTTTTACTTTATAATTATATATTATAAATATTAAGAATTTATTATTATTTATTTATACAGTACCTTAATTTTGTTTCATATGGGCGTATGGTACACCAAGGTATAGGTTACTTTTCTTGGTGTTATCCCGGCTTCTGATCTTTTACGGTTAAAGGTTTTTAACAGTAAAACTCAATTGTATATATTATTATCTTATATTCAGCTTACTTTAAGTACTTTAAACGTCTTCACTCTACCGGAGCTCAGACTAAAATGCCACGCTCCGAACCAGAATACAAATCATCGTAGCTACTCCCACCCGAGAGACAAGTGGAAGTCAGTTCAGAGACTACTAGAAAACGGAAACGGATATGGTACTAACAAATACTTCCACTTGCCTGTCGTTACAATCGCAGAGTGGCAGCCAATACAATTACTATTAACAAACGAAGTGGTACAAAATAGTAATATAATTCTTGAGTTGTTTGAACATGTTTACATGATAATAAACAGATACAGATATTAACATAAATAATGTAGACAATGGATCATACCTATTTATATAAAAGCTAACAATTGCTTTTATCCTACAATAATATTTATAGGACTCATAGCTCATAAGATTTTTTAATATTATTTTGCCAGTAAGGTCATTTACATGGTAGGTACCTACATGTACTATGTAACTTAATTTTAAAAGAAAGTATAAATCAAAAATCAGTAGCACCTAAGTCACTGATCCTTGCAGGTCATCTACATCTGTATAAGGTAAGGTCTTCAATAAATCAAAATCAAATCAAATCATGTTTATTTCAGGATATAGGTGTACAATATGTAGCTTAAAATTACGTAGCTATACTAAGTTTTACTTAATTTATCTATACTTTTAAGCTAAGTTATGAGCACTAGCTCCCACACTAGGATTCCCTGTGTTGTGGGAGGCTAGTCTCTTCCCGAAGGTTCAGTAAGTTTCATTCATGACAGTAAAATTAGGAACCACATTGGGTACATAAACCAGATGACACAACATTTCAACACAATATTTCAATAATTATGATATAAAGTTAACAGTCTTATCAATTAACTAACTACACATATAAATTTACTTAAGTACCTACCTGTTGTAATAACTTCGACAAAATTATTGGTAGATATCGATATTTTATAAGCATTCTCTAAAGTCTAAACTAAACAAAAACTCTAAATTTAATCTTCATCATCATCAGCCTGTAGCAGTCCACTGCTGGCCATATGCCTCTCCAATTGCACGCCACTTAGGTCTATCTTGGGCTTCTCGCATCCAGTTTTCGCCAGCCGTCTTGCGCAGATCGTCACTCCACCGTGCCTTAGGACGTCCTACACTACGTTTGCCAAGACGCGGTCTCCACTCTAGAACTCGTTTACCCCAACGGTTGTCGGTTCTACGGCTAATATGGCCAGCCCACTGCCACTTCAGCTTGCTGATCCGGTGGGCCATAGCCCACGATGCGATGACCTTGGCTCTCTGACGGATCACTTCATTTCTGATGCGATCCCTCAGAGAAACACCGAGCATAGCCCTTTCCATAGCCCGCTGAGCGATCTTGAGCTTGTGGACCATTCGAGCCGTCAGTGTCCACGTTTCGGCTCCGTATGTCATTTTTTTTTTTTTTTTTTAATATCGAACTGGGTAGCACTTGACCACTATCTCACCTGATGCTAAGTGATGATGCGATCGATGATGGAGCGCGCTTACCCAGAAGATACCTATGCACTCGTGTTTTGAAGACCCTCATATCGTACTTAACCGGAAACACCGACTCAGGGAGGGTGTTCCATTCCCTAGCGGTTCGTATGATAAACGAAGAAGTAAATCGCTTCGTCCGGGTAAATGGAATATCCACCATAAAGCGGTGGCGCTTCTGAGTATCTCTGGATGTCCGATTATAGAATGGGGATGGCGGAATCAAATTGTGAAGTTCCATTGCACACTCACCGAAATGTATCCGATAAAAAACCGATAAACAAGCGACTTTGCGGCGATGCTCGAGACTCTGGAGTCTCTTGAATCATGACGGGTAGGACGCACTGATTGAAGACTTTCGTCTTCAGGCACTGTGGATTCGGCGAAGTAAGGACTCGACATAGCTTCCCAAACGCTGCCCAGCCCAGCCGAATTCTTCTATTCACCTCGTTCTCAAAGTTGTTTTTTCCCAACTGCAATGTCTGCCCGAGGTACACATATTTTTGAACAACTTTGAGAACGGCGCCGTGTATCGCAATCGGTTCCGGTAGAACCATGTTCGTTGAACATGACCTTGGTTTTGTCCAAGTTCATCCATAGGCCGATGCGTATAGAAGAGTCAGCCAGGTCATTCAGCATCTGTTGCAGGTCCTGCAGCGTCTCTGCCACGATGACGATATCGTCAGCAAATCGCAAGTGAGAGATGTATTCGCCGTTGATATTAATGCCACGTCCTTTCCAGTTCAGCGTCTTGAACATATCCTCCATTGCATTTGAAAACAATTTCGGGGAAATAACGTCCCCTTGTCTCACTCCTCGATGCAACGGTATGGGACTTGTTTGCTGATTCTGTACTTGGACGGACATGGTGGCGGTTTCGTAAAGACATCTCATCACTTGGATGTATCGCCAATCTATCTGGCAACGCTGCAGACTCCAGAACAGACCAGATTTCAACCGAGTCAAAGGCCTTCTCATAGTCCACGAATGCTAGACACAGGGGCTGATTATACTCTTCAGTCTTCTGTATAATCTGCCGCACTGTGTGAATGTGGTCTATGGTGCCGTATCCGCTCCGAAACCCAGCCTGTTCCGGTGGTTGGAATTCGTCCAGTCTACGCGCAAGACGGTTCGTGATCACTATTGAAAACAGCTTATATACGTGGCTTAGAAGGGATATGGGTCGATAGTTCTTCAGCAGGGTCTTATCTCCCTTTTTGAAGAACAGGACGAACACACTCCTACTCCACGCCTCTGGAGTTCTCCCTTCGAACAGGACAGCATTAAAATTTAATCTTATTTAGGCTAAATTCCAAATTAGCACAAAACTCCCGAATCACCACCAAAACCAGATGATTTGCTTCATTTGCGGGCATATTTTAGACAGATCCTCACGTAACTTGTCACGTAACTTGGTGCTTGCTAAACTATCATGAAGATACCCAGAACTGAATAGAATAATCCTATTTCTAGAAATGTCACTGTAGACACTACATGAATCTGGATTTTAGTGATTGCCTATTATGTACCTAATACACCTAAAACCAGGCATACGCCAGTTTAAGTGAGGAAGTTACCAATAATTAAGTAGGCATACAAGTGCTAATGATTCGAGTCGAGGGTAGCGAGCCGTCATCGTCACCGCATCTCAACGCTGCATTGCTGCGTTTGAGCAGTGCATACTTATGTGTGTGTAAACCTGTACTGACCTATGTCAACACGCGGAATCCGGCGATATGCAGAACCGACGTTAAGCAAGTGTCACACTGAGCTGTGGAGTGTTTAGAGACTCGTACGTTAGATGTATTAGATGTAAGTATATACAGGGTTATTGGTAATTAGACCGGATCCTTTTAAGGGGTGGTAGGGAATGCCATTTGCAACAATATGACTGTACATTGTGATATCCGGAAATGAATCATTTCTGTGATATTCTTTTTTTTTTTTTTTTTTGGAAAATCCAGTTTTACTACTTTAAAATTCAATAAAAAAAAAAGTAATCAACCGATTTCAATTCTGTTCGCAGTTTTAGAGAAACCTTGTTACAGCTCTTAATAATAAACAATAATATCGTACTAATGTAGATCCATCCAAAAACTAGAGGCTTTTTCATAATTTTTATTTGATAATTTTTGTAAGATGCTTTACAAAAACCTTTATTTTCTCTACAAAAACGATAGTAAATTAAGTCTGCATTTTATTTAAAAAACATCTACAAGTCTTTAGCTATCCAACGAGGTAAAAAAATTAGCACTTTATTGCACAATTGCAGAAATAATGCGATAACAAAGACTCAGGTAGAGACATTCCGAGAAAGGGTTTTAGACAACGGTATCCATGTTGAATGCGCCGTCTCCCTCTCGCTTATGTTTGTTGAACGAGCAATGAGATGAGAACCCAGTTTGCTCAAGCGCATCGTACTGTTCAGACGCTCTTTGGCAACCCTTTATTACGATTAAATTTCGACCTTGATAACGTTATTGGACTTGTGTAACTTCTTTTTCTGTGATTCGGCTAGTGAACTGGACTTTTTGATTGATTGCTTACCCGACGACTTGGCTTGTACTAAAGGATCTGATCATGACTGCGGAATCCCACGACCATCTACCTCGGCTTCGAGAGTTCACAAACGAAGAGTATGCGGACATACTGTTTTGCTATGGTTTTGCCATCGGCGTCGCTACACATGCTCGAACGGAGTATCAGTCTCGATTTCCACAGCGCCGTTTACCCCATGTGAGTGTATTTGACGGAGTGTACCGGCGACTACGAGAAACTGGTCAAGTTCAAAGACGACAAAGTGATGCTGGACGATCTCGTATTTATCATTCGGATGAAGAGGAACAGATAATTCGCATGTTTGAGCAAGATCCTACGACTTCAACAAACATCATTGCACGACGACTTGGCATGTCGCAATGGAAAGTATGGAACACAGTGCACCGCTCAAGACTCTACCCGTATCATTTGACTCCGGTACAAGTTATCCAAGACGGAGATCCTGCACGTAGAGTCGAATTTTGCAGATTCATGTTGAACACCGATATGGAAGATGCCAATTTTTTATTAATAATCTTATGGACCGACGAATCCAAATTTGATCAGGATGGAATATCAAATTATCATAATATTCATTATTGGGCCCCGAAAGATGACGGTAACCCAAACAAGAAAAGATTACAAGGATCACAAAGAAGGTTTTCAGTTAATGTGTGGATGGGCATTATTAAGAATGAATTGATCGGCCCTTTCTTTCTGCCCAACAACCTCAATGGTGAAGTGTATGAATTTTTTTGAGAAACGAACTTTATGAGCTACTCAGTGAAGTACCCCTTGAAACCCGCAGAAACATGATTTACCAACATGATGGTTGCCCCACACATTTTAGTTTGAGCGTCCGTGAGTGGCTCAATCGTCAGTATCCCAATAAGTGGATTGGCAGAGGAGGACCCATTCCGTGGCCGGCCAGAAGTCCCGACTTGACTCCCGTCGACTATTACGTATGGGGTCACATAAAAAGCTTGGTGTACGACGATACTCTTGGACCTGTGGCAACCATCGAAGAACTGAAACAGCGCATAATAAATGCAGCAGAAAAAATGAAAATTAATTTAAATACAAGTGTTGTTAAAAGCAATTTACGCAGACGTATGCGTCTCTGCATTCAAAATTCTGGCTCACATTTTGAGAACGAACTGTAAAAATAATAAATACAGACTAATTACATCTACTCTTTTATTTCTTTAAAAGAAATTAAGTTACCTTAAGAAAGTATTTCTTCCATAGCTACTTCTCATGGACTATTCTCATTCCTTTCTCGGCCTTTTGTAATCGCATTATTTCTGCAACTGTGTAATAAAGTGCTAATTTTTTTACCTCGTTGGATAGCTAAAGACTTGTAGATGTTTTTTAAATAAAATGCAGACTTAATTTACTATCGTTTTTGTAGAGAAAATAAAGGTTTTTGTAAAGCATCTTACAAAAATTATCAAATAAAAATTATGAAAAAGCCTCTAGTTTTTGGATGGATCTACATTAGTACGATATTATTGTTTATTATTAAGAGCTGTAACAAGGTTTCTCTAAAACTGCGAACAGAATTGAAATCGGTTGATTACTTTTTTTTTATTGAATTTTAAAGTAGTAAAACTGGATTTTCCAAAAAAAATAAAAAAAAAGAATATCACAGAAATGATTCATTTCCGGATATCACAATGTACAGTCATATTGTTGCAAATGGCATTCCCTACCACCCCTTAAAAGGATCCGGTCTAATTACCAATAACCCTGTATAAGTGTTATTTATGTTAATGAGTATTAAATTAAATTATATTTATTATTAACTATTGAAGTCATAGGCAAGAGGACTAATAAAAATTATTAAATATTATGTAAAAATGTGGAAGTAATGAGTGAGTGTGTATGTTTGTTTCTTCTTCATGTTACAATGGCTGATTAGATTTAGATGAAATTTGGTACGCAGATTCATCACACATACTCGTAAACAGGCTTTTATTATAATAGAATATATCTGTACATTTGTAAAGGGTGTTTTTAGATGTATACATATGGGTTCAAAATGAAATGAAACAAATTTAAATAATGATGATGTGTATGATATTGGTTTTATTCAAAAGATAATTTTATGCCATTATTGTCAAATATGAATTCGGCCATATAAGCGCCACGGCTAGGTTGAATGAAGTGCAATTGTGAAGTCTAATTTTCAACAACTTTATCGAACATTTGGGGTCGTATATCAGCAATAACACAGTGAATTTTGACTTTCAAATGCTTCAATGCAACATCAGCATTGACTAGTGACTTGATATACCCCAAAAAAAAAGATATCTAAAAGAAAAGGATTGTAGAGGTTAGTTCACAGGTCTATTAGGCGTTCACCAAATGTTTACCGCATAAAACTGATGGTGCCGCCTGCTGTGTAGCATGTTGCGCTATCTTGGTAAAACTAAAGCTGTCTCATCAATTGCCAAATGCTGCAAATATGATAAAAGTGTTTAAATTTATAACCGGCGCATAGAGATCATATTCATCATACTCACTCTGTTGGAACCTCCTTGCCACTACTCTAGCTTTGTAAATAGTTTCACCTTTTTGATCTTTCTTCAATTTTAATACCTAGGGGAAGGGGGGGCATAATGGGGACTTTAACGATAACAAACAATAAAAGAATAATCAAAACATATTTATTAATTAAAACGAATCATAACACTTTGGTTACTTATTAAACTAAAATTAGGCATAGAATTTTGTGAAATAACTAATCAAATAATGGCTTTAATTAAAATTTTCGAAACCCTTATGAAAACCCCATTGTGCCCCAGGGTAGGGGCAGTATGGGGTACCCAAATCGGGGCAGTACGGGGTATGTATTCATTATGCGTCACAGAATAAACAGATGTGAATTTCTTCTGAGTTCTCGTCGTCAACACCAGCACACGCTGTATGAAACCAACGGCCACATAACTGGCAGGCGACCCAACCCTCTGAAGACTTCAAATATGAATTGTTTACGTCAATGCAATATAGGCATAAGATATCCTCGTCTACATTTTCTACATCAGAGCAAGATTTTTGTTTTTTTGCATTTTTCTTCAACCGGGGATCATTTGGATTTGAACACTTCTTCGTCCGCTTAAGTTTATTTCGTTCTTCTAACTCGTTTTTGTAGGGCGTTGATGTAAGAACAGCAGTTTTCCCTCTTCGATATTTTTTCCTTGTTTGGCTTCTTTGTTCAACTCTTGGAATCGGGAGAATGTCCTTGGGAGAAGCATTTTCGAAGGAAGTTGTTAAGTCACGACAAGCTCTTTGAATCGGAGATTGTATTATACTATCATCGTTTTGAATGGATGGTCCAGGCTGAGGCTCTGAGGTAGGAGTTCTCTGATGTGAAGGTGACATAGATGCAGATAAAAATGATTCAAGGGGTGGTTGTTCAATAGCAGACGATAGTTGCTGCTGAACTTCAGCAGTTGAGGAAGCTGTTTCTGGCTCATCATTTGTCAGCGGCACATCTGTTGTTGATGCAGCTAAAAAATCGCAATCAGTAAAATTGTTTTGATTGAATGGGCATATGCCACATTTTTTGAATGCATTGATAGCTGTAGACATTGTTGCAGCTTGAATATATGCATGTGCAAAGATTTCGCTTATTTGGAAGGTAGTTATTACTCGCCCCGGGTGCGACCTTAACCAGTTAGAGCATGCTTGGTCATAATATACACTCAAGGGTTTCATAAAGCCAACATCCAGTGGTTGGAGCTTGTGGGTGCAGTGCGGAGGAAAGCAAAGCATAACAACACCACTCTTGCGTGCAATTTCGATAACCTCTATGTTCTGCGTGTGCGTTACATGGCCATCTAGAAGAAGCAAGACCGGGTTATTTATTGAAGCACCAGAAAACTTAACGAACCTTTGAAACCAGATCATAAACGTGTCCGTAGTCATCCAGCCTCGAGCGTTGCATTCTGCTGTCGTCCCTGGAGGAGCTCGATCTAATAACTCCTGCTTCATTCTCTGGCGAGGAAATATCAGCATGGGAGGCATATACGTTCCAGCTGCATTAAAACATACCTCAACCGTAACCGTCTGCCCGCGTTCTGCAGAAGAAAGTGAGCCTACCTGTTTTCTTCCCTTTTCTGCAACAATTTTGCTCTTTGTTTTGGAGACGCACGATATACCAGTCTCATCGCAATTGTATATTCTATCTGGCGGCAGATTATATTTATCATATATTTCTCCCAGCAATGCATAGAATTTATCCACAGCTACTTTGTTGAAGCCCATTGCTCGAGCAGCTGATGTAGCTTCCGGTTTGCGGATGGATAAATCCAGGTGACGCTTCATAAACCCTTTTAACCAATCTACGCCAGCCATCTTTTTATTATGGTTAAAATTGTGAACCTTAGCATTTTTTTCCGCCAGCTGATACGCTAACTTTCGTAAGACGACAGTGGTCAATCCAAACAACCGTTTCTCCATTTCTTTAATATATCTCACGAGCTCATCTTCTTCTGTTTTGGAAAACACGGGTTTAAAATTACCTGGAGTTGAGTCAAGAGACAACTCGCCCTTTTTTACTTTGGCGACGTGACGCTCCAATGTGGTCTGTGGAACACCGTATAGTTGAGCTGCTTTTCTGTACCCTGCTGTTTTGCTTAAGACTGCATCGATTGCCTGTTTCATCCTTTCTACAGGCCAACTTCCTCTCAAACTCTTCTTTTTGTACGTACGTACCATTTTTATAACTAAAACAAATTATATTATGAAATGAACAGTTAATTAATTAAGGCTTAAAAGGGGCACAATGGGGACATCAGTTACGGGGCACAATGGGGTACCCCATCGTACCCCATAGCCATGTCCCCGTTATGCCCCAATGAGAAACATTATTTTAAAACATTTATGAAAGAAACGCATCTATAGAGAGAGTGATTTCGTTCAAAAATACATCAATATGTAAAATCTCTAGAAAATCACGATAATAGAACAATAGGTAGTCATTTGAACACTCACCTTTTTACATGCGTTTACGTAATCACTCAAAATTACATGAAATGACGTCGAATAATGTTTTCTATTGTGAAAAAAAAACGCGCGCAGTCCAGTCGGCGATCGCTGTCAGACTGAAGAGTGACACAAAATGGCCGCCTATTAGCGACAACAACCCACGCCTAATGCTCGTAGTTACTTGTATGTGTTGGTGGCCCCGTCGTGCCCCGCGACCCCGTTATGCCCCCCTCTCCCCTACTTAGTACTAATGATTTCCTGTCCTTCTGGCACTTTTTATAGTAATGTCCAGGTATTCTTTTGTTTTAATTGATCTAATTCGTTATCAATAGCTCTTTTCCAGCTATCATCATTATGACTTCCCATTGCCGATCTGTAGCTTGTAGGTTCTCCTTCTGTGGCAACTAGTCCTAAGTAGTCAGATAACCAGGCAGGTTTCTTCACTATTCTCCCACTTGTCCTTACTTGTTCTTCAGACTCATCAGGTGATTCAAAGCTTTCATTTCCACTACTATCATTTTCGCTCTCTATTCCGGCCTATTGTAGACAGGGGCGTATTTTAAAATTTGGCGCCCCGGGCCAATAACTTTCGCCGCCCCAGAATTCACATATAAAAAACCGGCCACGTGTAAGTCGGACTCGCGCACGCAGGGTTCCTTCCGTACCATTATCTATAAACCTCCCATACAACAGACATGATTTTTTTGCCGTTTTTACGGAAACATTCATGCACGAGTCCGACTCGCACTTGGCCGGTCTTTTTATTATTTGTTGTTCTAGCCGCAACAAAAATACATCATCTGTGAAAATGTCAACTATCACGGTTCATGAGATACAGCCTGGTGACAGACAGACGGACAGACAGACGGACGGACAGCGGAGTCTTTGTAATAGGGTCCCGTTTTTAACCTTTGGGTACGGAACCCTAAAAACGATTTTAGATAAAAATGACATTTTTTTTAATTATTGTCTACACTTTTTTACGGTGTACAAATTGATTTACAAAGTCATTAATAATTCTTTACTTAATATTTTATTATTATTATTTTGCTAAATTGGCTTCAATATTAAGAATAGCTGAGCTATTTCAATGTTCTTCACAAATCCGTGAGCGATGATAATTTTTAATTCGTTTCACAACTGAAAATGATCTTTCTGCACAAAACGATACGTAACGCAATTTCCGTGTATGGATATGCTTCTTGTAGATTTCTTTCTTAGATATGTAGACATTTTGCTGTCTCAAGCGCATATTTTGTTCATTAAAATAATGTTTTAAGATTCGGGTACTTTCGGGTACACTTGCTGAAGATTTTTTGGCGTGAAGTCGAACTTGTGCTTCGTACGGTATATTCAATCTAGACAAAAATGCGAAATGTTAGGTTACTGCGTCATATTATTATGAAGTCTTACGCCGCTTTACACGCCCAACAACTGAACACATACAAGAAAGAAGGTATTCATCCTGAAATTGTCACGGCCTTGTAACAGCACTTATCCATCGCTCGAGTCGTCTCTTTTCTTCCTATTAATAAGTCTTTTTTGAGTGCTTTTATATTATTTTGAGGTTTTTTACCTGCCTCTTCAAAAGCATCAAAACATTCTCTTTTTTCTGTTACGAGATCATAGAGGCGCAGAGATTGGAAACGATCTCAACGTCTGTGTCGCCTCCTTGTAAAATTTTAGAAACAATATTAAACTGTTTTAATTAGCTCCCCAAAATGGGAAAGTAGAGCCGTTTCTAGGGACCTAAGCTGACTTAATAAACCTTTGGAATTATTCTTAGCTAAAGCTTTTTGAGTAGCGTATTTGTTATGGTTTCAAGGGCCGCTATATCTTGGGTCCAATCTCTGCTAAGACTTTTACAAGCATTGTCCCTCGCCGACCATCGCGTGTGTGACACACTTTGTAAAGTTATATGTTCGGGCATAGTCAAAAATGATTGTAGTAGTAATTTTGTATGGCCCGTTGAAGCCATAGAAAATGCAAACAGATTTAGCAACAGCCCGAAAAACTTTGAAGCTTCTGAACAACTTTCAGCTGCCGATGTACCTACCATTCAAGTTTAACGAATGAACGGCGCACGGTACGTAGGTATGTCGCATATAAACATTTTTCGTTGATCTTAGCTTGTAGACCGCCATACTGTCAAAACATTTTAATGTCAATATTGAGTGTTTCGAAGGTGTCCATGACGGTTGTTAATCGCCCGTGCCCCGCTCGCCGCGCCCGCGCTGCCCCCACATCGTTCGGCGCCCGCACCCCGTGCGTATGCTTTATTCGGAGCATGTACTTATTGTATACTTAGACGCGCTCCGTAGGTATTGACAAAACTTTGACAAGCGCGTTTTCGACCAAATGACTTAAGAGTTCTTGTTTTTTGTATTTTAAATTAAGATTGACACGTAAAAATAAAAAAGGTGTAGGTATATGCAGGTAGGTGCAATCGGCCAGGGGGGCTACGCCGCCCTTAGAGAATTGGCTCCCTGGGCCATGGCCCGGATGGCCCTAGGGTAAATACGCCTTTGGTTGTAGATCTGTCTGTTCCGGTATATACTCAGTTCCGGCTTTAGAACTTTTATCCATAGTGTCCTCCTTGACACTCAAATCCAGATAAACAACTTCTTCAACTTCAGTCATATTTTTATCTTCTTTAGAAGTTGCTACATTTGGTTTCATGAATACAACATCTCGTTTTACTTGCACTGTTCTTTCCTTCCCATAAAATATCCGGAAGCCTTTTGTACTTTCTTAGCCTATAAATATACCTTCTTCGGCTTTGGGGGCTAATTTACATCTCTTTTCTTTTGGGATATGTATCCAAACCTTTGTCTCAAATATCTTATTTAGTTTACTCACATCATAGTCTCGTCCAGTCCACACTTGGTAAGGAGTCTTACCAATTATTCTACTTTTGCTTGTTCTGTTTAAGACATAAGCCACAGTATTTATTGCTTCAGCCCACAGCTCTTTGCTAAGCCTCTTGGCAATCAACATCGTTCTAGCATCTACCACAAATGATCTCATATCCCTCTCGGCCTGACCGTTCTGTTCAGGAGTATAAGGAACAGTGGTTTGGTGTTGTTTACCCTTACTCTTGAATAATTCTGTCATTTCTCTATTAACAAACTCTCCACCATTGTCTGACCTTAACACTTTTAATACACAGCCTGTTTCCCTCTCAGCTATCTGGATAAACATCTTTCCTTTTTGTATGACCTCTAACTTCTTTTCCATGAAATAAACAAAACGGTATTTACTGTAATCATCATCAACAAAAAGTACTTTGCTCCACCAAGTGATGCTACTTCTAATGGCCCGCAGACATCTGCATGAACCAGCCCTAAAGGTTGCGTTGAATGGTATGTACTTTCTTTAAAAGGTAATCTGTGCGCCTTTCCCTTGATACACTCGACACATTGCTTTTTTTCATCAGTAAAAGTGAGATTATTATTAGCGAGTACAGTTTTTATGTATTCCATGTTCTGGTGACATAATCTCTCATGCCACTCACCTAGCGACACTACTGCACATTGATCATCATTATTAGTAAAATTTATGACATATAAATTGTCTTCTTTGCATCCCGACGCATATAAAACACCATCTTTAGGTTAGGTCCACTGAATAACCTTTATTGGTAGTGCTCGATACCGATAAAATATTCATTTTAACTCCGGTATAAATATTATAACGTAGTATCCACAAATCCTATTTCGCCAACTCCAATAACTGGTAATTTCCGACCATCACCAACAACAATTTTATTGTAATAAAAAAAAAGTTGTTGAAGCAAATGAACACTTGTGCTCGACTTTTGTTCGTACACACTCAGTAATTTTCACCACAAATGAGCAGCTGTCTAGCAGGTTGTGACATGTACCATTGCACTTTCATTCATCCTGGTCACTATAGGACCTTGTATATATGACCTATGACCCGAACTTTTTTAACCAATCTTTTAGTTCTTTTTCTGACACCACCTCCGTCCCGTTTAGCACTGAAAACAAGTCTTGCGACTTCAACAGCACTGTCATTTGGAACTTCCATAGACTCCAGTTCGGTTGACCTTTGAGCTTGAATACTCCCATCGACGTCGTGAGCTGATCCATTTCCCCGGATTGCTCAAAACCCTTCACCGCCGTAGAAACAAGATAGGGTAAGCACGCCAATGATTGAACGGTTAAGAGATTTTTCAACTTTAAAAATATAAACAGCAATGACGTGGTAGCTTTAGCATATTAGTTATTTGTTATATGCCACACTCATTTATCAAAGAATAAAGTAATTTCTTGATTTTGAATTATTATGCATACATTTCTATATATTCATCAATATGCTAAAAATGGTACATATCACCAGTTAATGAACACAATTTCCAGTGAATGAATTCAATAAAACTCAGTAAATGAATAATTATAAAAATATTTTAATCTGCGTAGAAACTCAGTGTTCCTGAGAACATGCATAAGATAATTACTTATGAATGCTCTTATAATACCTACCGTAAATGCTTTTAAAAAATTAGAATATTTTGAGAGTAATATATATATATATATATATATATATATATATATATATATATATATATACAAATATACGTTTAAATTAATGAATAATAGTTTCGCACCTAATATTAAGAAACCTATCAATACTAGAAATAACAATACTCAATCTAAAAGCTCATAAAGACCACCGTATCAGTAGCAGGTGGTTATTAATAAAAAATGGCACAGCACTGTGTGTGAAGCGCAAATGCGTACATAAATCTAAAGCTCTAAATATCTAATTATTTTAAATTTGTTGCGCGTTTCTATTTTTTGGTATAAATGTTAACTCTGCTACTTTTGCTTAACTCACTTATACATAATTATTGAGTTCAGTAGTTATTGATAAATAAATCAACACTGATTATATATAAACTTAACATTCTATTCAATGTCCTTAAAACCGCAAAAGAAATCAACCCACGCTTCAGATATTGGGATTTTCTAGCACACGATGGATATCGACATAATCTCTTGCTATCAGCTATATCTGGGATTTGCGATTTTACAAAAGTAACAACATTCTCTAACACTGACTTTTTCTTATAAAATTATTTTATTTAGTGTTTTAGATATTTATCACTTGCCAATAACAATTAAACCAACAAAATAACGCATTCTGTTTTCAGATTTAAATCGAACGATAGCATATTTACCATTAATGAGGTCACTTAATTTTCCGTAGCTTTTCTTTATTCTCGTTCCGTAGTTCTTTACATTTATTTCTAGATTGTGTTTGTGTACTTGTATTTTATTTAATTAAAGTTTTTCTTCTTTTTTCTCTTTTGCTTCATTTTCAGTACATGCTCTTTTTTTCTTCTACTTTTCTTTTCCTCAACTGTACTTCCTCATTTCTTGTTTTTCTTTTTTATCGTGGTCTCTTCTTCTTTACTTTGCTTTTTCTCGTCTTGTAGTTTTATGTCTTCTTTATATCTCTGCCCTGTCAATCCGAACGGTATAGGTTCTTTTTCTTGTTATTTTTTTTTATATGTTGGTATTTCAGGATACAATAACTCTAAGAAATTATGCAGTGGCACCGCTGTTAATTTTTTTAGTACATTTAACCAAACCACCTGATGAATAGCTTGTTGAAGGTGGATAGGGCAGACATTCAACTGTTCCCGCTTGAGAGTTTGGACACAACATTTTGTTTTTTAGTGTTGCAATCAACTATTCTTATTTCGTCGTCAGTTTTTGAAAAGGTAGAGGTATGACCGATGGTAAGCTCGTATCTTGATTAACAATGAAGTTTATTATAACTTCAGTTTTATCAAAATCAGGTCTTATCCAAATCAAAAATATAAAGTATCGTCGAGAATCAAACTGTGAGTTTCAGTCACATTTTCCCTTTGTTGGATGTCATCTATTGCAGACTCGACATGAATTTGAGCAACATCTTCAATTATCTCGAAATAAATAAATAAAACTCGAAGTAATGTAAAATTTATATATAGAACTATATTAGTCAACGATCGTAACAAGTTTTTTTAGTACTAAGTATTTAAAATATATCACTTTTTCCAGATTAACATAATCAGGCATTCATTTATATATAAAGGAACACAAAAATTGTTAGTTCATTCACTGGTATACTAAAGCCAGTAATTGAACAGTGTAATAATATACGTACTTCATTTACTAGATTTCATAATACAATAAATAAACACATATGTTCCAATACTAGCTCAAAGATTCAAAACATTTTTCTAAACGTATGATCAAAAAACGATATAAATTTAATACGTTAAAGACGATATATTTCATACTTTCAACTTATCGTACATTACTAATGAATGAACACCCCGTTCATTCACCGAATTGCAATATTATAACAAGCCAGTGCTGGAACACTAAATAATATACAAAGAAATATCCAGTACCATTGTTATGATAGTTTTAAACTAAGAAGCAAGCCATATTCTATTGGCATTATAACTTAAACGATAGTTTTTGCTTCAAACGTAACTACAAAGTTCACAACAATAGGGCACGGATCTTACCCGAGATCTAATTTCTCCATACAAAATATCACACACGAAAAAACTATGTCTCTAAACGTATGCTATCGTGTAACTAAACGCTAATTGGATGAAACAAGTGTTACCATTATAAGAAAATAATGTGATCAACCAGAAAAAAAATACTCATTTTGATAGAATGGGATAATTATCTTGTTTTAAAAGATATATTACGTTTTGTTCATTCAATGGGATGTGTTCATTCACTAGACGGCTTACCCTACTCGTAGTAGCGTCAAATGTAGTGCTTCCAATTCCAACCGCACCACTAGCCCTAAGACGCCGCCCTCTTGTCAAACCCCTCTTCGACGAGAAAATTTGCTTGCTTTTCACAAAATTAGATCTTCACCTTAAACAGAGTCAGGAAACTGCCTGGGCCCATAACCTGTTATAAGGACTCAAGTGAAAGATCGTATAATGAATGCAAGTTTAATAATAACGATGGAAAGTGTATAAAAAAATAAAATTATGCTCTTTTTTCAATCTTCCATCATTTTAACACTCTACTTCAATATTGTCACTGATACATTTTATCTATGAACATTTAAGAGGTGTTATATGCATTATTGCTAATAAGGTTTATTCATTATTCAACATTGTGGAGGCTGCCCAACTATCAATAATATTTCATTTGCTTTGTTTCAGTCTCTAATAAAATATTTAGAAGCCATTGTGCAGCCAGGAATTATCCCACTGGAAATAAAGGTTCATGTTTTTATAATGTTCCTAATGACAGACTTGTCCTACAATGATGTTGGAAAACTGTTCGGCCTTCACGAATCTTCAGTAAGCCATATATTCAAGGAACTTGGATCATATATTGCTGATAATAGAAATAACTTTATCAGCTGGCCGACAATAGAAGAACAACACTTAACTAGAATAAAGGTAAACAGTAGGTTTAAGATTCCAAACTGTGTCGGTTTTATTGATGTATGCCGTCTCCAAATAGGACGAAAAAGTAAAAAGCATGAGACAATTCTCTTACAAGGAGTTTGTGATGAGTCCCATATGTTCATTGATATACATATTGGTGAAATTGGTAAAACAAAGAAAAGTAAAGTGTATAAAGATAGTCCTTTAGCAAAGGAACTGCAAAACTTTGTTGATTTTGATAATCACATATTAGGAGATACAGAATACAAAATGAAAATGAACTTAATAACTCCCTTCAACAGTAACGAGTTGTTGACGAGTGAAGAGATGAAATTCAATGAAGCTCATTGGAATACACAATCATATATTAGATACACTTTTCAGCTGCTTAAAGATAAATTTCGTAAACTGAATAGAATTGAGATATTTAAACCTGAGTTCATCAATATACTGATTTATTCAGCTTGTGTCTTACACAACTTTATATTAATGCATGAAGGCAACTCTGATGTGAAAGAGGAAGTCATAGTTTGTGATGATGGAGTCACCATGAATACTGATATTGTGCTGACACCACATGAAAAGAGACAATTTCTTTGTAATTACGTTAATTACATAGACTTTGACGATAAAACATTGATATCAAAATAAATGAATAATCTTGTAATAATATAATAAATAATGATAATAGTAAATAATGGAAATATTATTATTGAATAAGTTGTAGTTTAAATTAAAGTGATACTAGGAAAATCAAATACTGTGTAATATTATAATACTTATATTTTCTCCACTAATACAGAAAATGTATGAAGTTCCTAGTTTAATGGATTTATCATAATATAAAAATATAAATAAAATGATTTTTGTCAATATTCATTTATCAGAAATGGAAATGATATTATATACAAATGTATTTACTAGATAAATTATAAAAAATACTATTGTATAGATGTCTACAAACATTTTATTACAAGAAAACAGGATGTGGATAACTTAATTTATTTGCTAAAGCTTATATTTTCATAAAATAATATATACAGAAACTGATACACCTCCATAATGAGACTTTGATTTTTACACGGTGGGAACACTTATATTTTAGATCTCTGGTGGTTACTGCAGCCTAATATTTTAAAAATTAAAAAATATCTTTCAAACATAAAGAATATTCACCATTCATAACTTCCATTCGGTGGAGACTTCATCTTGGAAAGTTTTTGTGCAACATAGAAGTAAATATAACATCTGTCAAAGGGGAAGCAAAATAAACTTCACACGGTTCTGTAGGTTATAAATATTTAACTTTCTGTCCTAATATTAGGCACTAAATTGGCAACCTACAAGGCACTATGCACTTAGCACAGCAATTTATGCTATAACTATAATAATTTTATTTTTAAACAAAATCTAATAACCTTTATAATACATGCTATGATATAAACTTCTTAACTGTAATGCCAGCCTTTGCATAATTATGATATTGTTTGAGACTATCAGTTGAGGAGTTAGACAAATACATTGAAACTATACATGGAGTAACATTATAATATGCAAATACATATACTTACATATGGCACAGGCAAGCAGCCAACAATTTTCAAGTCAACATTGATACACACATTTACAAGAGTGAGATGTATATGACTGAAAATATACTCTGTCATTACAGCAACACATTATAAAGCAGAGTACTGTAAAGGCTCTCATGCCACTTAACAGTGCCATTATATTGGTATATGAGACCTGGATAATTGTGATTCAGTGCTTCACACGAATTACTGGCGGAGAAATCAAGCAATCGAGCTGAGTACGTACTATCATTTATCTTGTGTGGCACAGACAAGTGACAGTTTGTAAGACAGAGTGGCAAATCGAAGTATTTAACTAAGTGCATCATACTTATATGGGAATTGCTTATGTTGACCATGTCGACATTTAATCGAAATTATTTGTGATTCACAGAATTGATTGTGGTAGGTACTTAGAACTTTCTAACTACCCACTTAAAATTAATAAATATAAAAAAAAGGTTGCAAATAATGGTACTAAAATTCAATAATTTCATAATGTCAGTTGGCTACTGGCCTAGCTTTATAATCAATAAAAATGATTTCAATTCAAGCAATTTCAAACAAGTCCCTTTGGTTCTAATACATATACTATAGTAGTAAAATTGAAATCAGCATGATAATATAAAAAAAATATTCTTACACAATTCTTAGACAAAGCCGACATTACAATGATAATGTTTTAAGATAACTGACCATGTTGAGTCATGTCCGACTATGTCAAACAAAGTTGTTAAGCCTTTTGGCTTTTATTCTAGCACTATATACACTCTTCCCTATATTTACAAAATTAGCTGCACCGCGATATTAAACTAAAAGGTTTATTATGGAATGTAACAAATATAACAGTTAATTCAGGACTAAAGCAGAATAATTCTAAATAATAATTTCTTACATTTTATGCAGTTCAAAGACTTGAAAGACATTACATGAAATAAAAACGGTTTAGGAACCGAGTTCTCTATGAACTATCAACTATGAATCATGATTGTTGATATCGGTTCAAGTTCTGCTTTAGCCTTAACTACTGAAATAATTTCATGAAGACAGTGGTTTCGATATCCTACTTTTAAATGCATTATTTGATTCTTGTTTACAATAAAAGTCTTAGGCATATCTAAACTGTACATGCATTCAGCGATATTTACAGAATTTGAACCATCAGTTTCCCTTCACTCACACTACACAATCAATTCAACTAACATTGCCTTAGCCGATTCGCTCGGAAGACTTGGCACACGCGACGCGTTACACATATCGTTCCAATCACTTAGAAATGGACCCATATACAGTCTGTTTAGGTAATTCTCAAATATATGTCTTTTTCACTTTTTGCAATGTGCCACACTTGAGATCTTTGTCGAGGGACTCCGTTGAGTTCCTCAAGTCGAGCGTACGCTCCTTGCCTAGTTCGAGGTGTAGATTGTCAGGTTTGGGGCAGACATTTGCCACCATGTTGACATTCTTCGACCGTGGGGGCATGTATGTAGTGTTCGCATTCAGTGGTGTTTCTAAGGCACATCTGAAAAGAAAATTTAAAGTCAGTAAGGTAAAAAGATTTATATCAAAACAGGCAACATCAATAACCATGCTGTACATTTGGAAAGTTTCTTCAAGCAGTCTTTGAATAAAATATTCGGTGCATTGACGAAAAAATGTAATAATGAAAAAAATTGTGCAAGTGAAAATTTGGCGAGTATATTGGACTCACTTCCAGGGATTATAAAAACTCGCCTGTAAAAGAAAACTGTCGCGTTAGTAACTAAATAAGTAAGGCTTAGGTTTATAATATCTACTTGTACTGTATATTATGCCAAGACGTGATTCGTACCGGTTTAGTCGATTGTGTTGTTCGTTGAAGGGTGAGGTATCCTGGAGAAAAGGGTGCCGAAATCGCCGCGAGAAAAGATATCCAATAACGAATCCCACCATGAGGGTTACTAAACAAGACGCCACTACTGCCGTTAGTAGGGCTTGTGCACTGTAGATGTTGCCTTCAGCAGCTTCCACTGTCAGCAAGTCTAAAAATTGAGTAAGTGTATTAGACAATTTTTATTTAACAGTAATGTTTATTGAAGTGCATAGTTTTAAATTTTTATTTGGCCGTTCACCTGATGACAAACGTGCCGAGTTAGGACAGTTACAGTACTATTCAGATGTTTAAGGTTCGAAATCCATCCCAAGGCATGCTACCCGAGATGTCGAAGTCCCATTTCCCACGTTAGGTATTATACTTGTTGCAATACCGTTCAACTTTCACATAGTAGTGACTAACACTACAGGTTCTAGGAAGAAACTATGGTATTGTGTCGGTACCTACTAAGACGGACACTTGCAGAATAGTTGTACCACCAAGTAAAAGACGCAGAATGAACTATCAAAGACAAATAATCTGTTCAGTTAATTACCTGTTTCGTGTTTATTACTGTTTGTACTCTTTTCTTCGGATAAAACGTTCGTTTCGACGACTTCTATTAAAATTTCATTTTGAATATCGTCTGTTTTCTGACGTATTTCGGATTCGGATTGCGTAGGCTTCTTTGTGCCCGGGTTTCTGTTAGTGTGCCGGTCACCCGGTAAGAGAGCCGGCAGCTTATTACATATTTCAGTCTTTCCATACTCTACATTTTGTAGAAATCTCTCAGGATTTGGAAACTGTCGGTTCCCTACCCAAGAACATTGCTGCTGTTTGGAATCCCACGCGCAGTGTGGGTCTTGAAGTGCAACACATTCTCTGAAATAAAATAAAAAATATACATACAATATAAATAATTATTAAATATTAAAACCGACTTTACTCTCGTAATTAGCCGACGTTATCGACCTAGGTTTCGGTTATTTAATAAATATGTGTCAAACTCACGAGAATTTTCAAACTAAAATATAAATAATAATTAAACAAAAGTTATCTATGTCGGTATAGCGCGTTCGATACCACGTAGTGTTGAACTAATTTTGATGAAAGTCCTGTGTAAGTAGATACTTGGACATTTAAGGCATTTTCATCGCATACATACATACATATGGGACAACAATCACACAAAGGCCTTCAGGTCCCAAACTAGGCATAAAAACTTCTAATATGGTAACCTGATGACTGATATACATAGGTACTTATATACATATACACACCCAGACACAGATCAAACAGACATGTTCATGCACACAAATGTTTGACCTGTCCGGGGATCGAACCCGGGACCAGCGGCTCAGAAGGCAGGGGTGCTACCAACTGCGCCAAAGGGCCTGTCTATCGCATAGAGTCGCGGGGTGAAGCTAACATTAAATAATAACCCTTCAAGAGTCGTTATATTATAACTATGAAATTTCTATTGTGTCTGGCCGCATGATGACCAATGATTGATGAACCTTTGATGGAATAAGTAAAGTTTTTCTCTCTAAATTTGCAAAGTTTTACTCAAGCGTTATTTTATCATTCAACATATCATGCCAACTAACCTGCAAGTTTGCACGTTCCCACAGTGAGATAGCGTTACAGCCTTTATTATATCACCCGAAGAGACTATTAGCTTCTCAGTAGTGAGAGCAACCTGCATCTGCTTGATCGGCACGCCTTGAGGTAGGACTTGCATCTCAGAAATAACAGCCGTTCTAACCGGGTTTCTGCTATACTCTTCTGAACTGGTGTCGAATACGCCCTCATTCGAAGCAACGTTCACAGCCTTAATGACTCTACCGTCGTCTGTGCCAACATACATAACATCAAATTTGTTTCCGTTCATCGCTTGCACTTGAGGATGGACAGCGATTGCCGAAAACCTGTACTGTAAACTGACTCTTATCAGAATTGGCCGTGCTAAGAACGAAGAAACTGCTTTGTCCATTAGAGAGTGCGTCTTTATAAAGTTAACTGATGAATCGGAGAGTGTTCGACTATCTTCCACGCAGGAACCTGGCCTTTTTTCGGGCACCTTTTCTCTTACGGGTAACCAATTAGCGTTCATACTCTCTTGGCCTTTGAACGATCCTTCGAAAGCATCAAGGATATCTCTCATTGCAAATGCGCATACGGCAGATCCACCAATTGCGTTTTGTGGTGTCGTAAAAACTGCATACACAATATCGTTTCTACTGCTTCCACTCCCATAAACCCCGTTTATAAGTTCTGTTGTAGCCTCTGAAATAATAGGTGAAAGTGAATAATTACATCAGTTATGCCGCTTTGTCGCTGTCAGCGTTACATTTTGGTAAGATGACAAGCCAGGTATTAGACTTACGTATTTCGTCAAAATAGAAAGGATATTCGCCGGGAATAGAGCAATTTAGACGAGCTTTCAAAAATGATGTCCATCGATCACTGAACGTGTGAGGACCGCCTTTGTCGTTTGTGCATACTCTCGCCACTCTTGAATAGACAGCCTGCAAAATACAATGACGCTATAAGAATTTGTTTCACTAGTAACAATAGGTCATGAATTAGTTCATTATGCTACAAGTGTGTGATGATCAACATCCTACACGCGTGTTGTTTACGACGTTTTTCATCACACATGCGAAGAATTAACAGACTTGTAGTATTAACGTATAACCTTTTAATTAAAAATACAATAAAGCGAATATTTTCATATGTATTGCATAACTAGCGACTGCCCGCGACTTCGTTCGCGTAGTAGGCTCAGCTTTCGGCCTCGCCATAATCTCCCTTCTTTTTTTTTTTTTTTATGTAAGAACCTTGTACGAATTATTCGAAAACATTTAAAAAAAGATGAAAAAAAATCGGTAAAGCCGTTCTCAAGTTATAGCGTGACCAGGAGAAATAGGTGTTCATTTTTATAATATAGATTCATTATGAATTATGAACAATTTGATAAAATTAATTATTTATATATTCATGGTTAATACAATTTATTTATGTATTGAAAATGTGTACTATATTTAGCTATGCACATAAAAACTCTTTGTTACTTACTACGACTTTATGGACTTTAATAAAGTATTTTACCCGGGTTACATAAGAATGCTTCGTTTACACGCGTGTAACTTGCAACGATATACAAATTTATTTTTTCGTTCCAATTCTATGACGTACTTGTGCGGTAATGGCAAAATAAAAAAGCATTTGTGTTTAAATCTTGGATTCCGATGTAATAAGAGCCACTTAACGAGCATGTGTGTCGAAAAATATTTTACTGAGCTTAAGAAATCTATCAATAATTTAAGAATTACCTTTCCACAGTTCATGTATTCGACAGCCGTTTCTCGGTAGAAGAAGTAGACGTGGCTTGTAGAAGCCACCGCGCTTACGAAGGACGGGTCATTTAGCAACAGCGAGTCTGAACGTTCAGTGCGCACTGGCTCGCGGTAGATCAACGGATCCGTCCCAGAAAAGTCAGCGGCCGTCGCTGTAAATAGCTGTCCGTCTGGAAAGGAGTTTACAATAGAATTAGACTTCAATCAATCTTGACAAAACGAATCATTGAAACACACAAGCACAGTTCAAGTCTTAATATACGAGACTCGTACATGTAAAAAAATAATGTATTTAACCTGAATCGAGTACTATTTAAACAAACATATTGTCTATATATTTAACATTTAGACTAGTCGCCTTATAATAAAACGTAGACCCTTGGTAAGGGAATTTCCAATACAAAATTTGCTTAAACCATGCTTTCAATTCGGCATTGTCCACGTTCCATAAAAAGTCAAAACTTTTTATAAAAGTCAGTAGTGTAGTTATAAGAGTAAGTATTGCGTATAAGTAATGATACTCGGTTTCTTTATTACAATGAAGGCCAAATAAAAGTTCTAATTTTTGTGTTTGTATAAATATCATAAAGAAAACTCCACACATCTAAACAAGAAAGTTATAATGCTTTCAATAAAGGTACGCCCCTGTATACGCATCTGATGAAGAATAAAAGAAATATGAGTTTTGTTTTACATGATTATGGTATAATGATATGACTACATGTCATGTTTCAAATTGCGGAACAAATTTATTTTGGTATTCCATGTCGGTGTTTAGTGTACGTTTTCATATTCAATAAAAGACTTTACTTACCAACGTTGCTTAAATTTAATCGACGCCATTTAGTTCGGCGCAGAACAATTTGGTGTGCGCAGTACCTAATAACGTCATATAAGTTAAGCAGCGTTTATAAGTAAGGCCATGAATGTGGGCACACTATTAGGATGTTTACATTATTCTCTTGCATTTAACGGTAAAGGTAATAAATCGATAGATATCGGGGTCTTGGCTCGGTCGTGTCTCGCGCAACCCCTCTACTAGCAAAGTGAGCGCAGCTTCGTGTCTAGTTTTCAGATCATCTTCACAATGTGTGTTCACGACGGTACAAGGAAGCAGTGGAATAAAGGTTAAAATAATACGTCGGTGACATTTAAAAGGAAGAACTAGTACAAATGAGGTTGTGAGTTCATGAGAACTAAATGTTTTTCTTTTTACACAATCGTTATCATGTACACTTTGAACACACTTTTGCAACTCTTTCAATGTCTTTGCGTTTTCGCCCATACTTACTTATAAGTATATATAAGATACTAATAAATATCTTAACATTGGGAAGGATTCATTGGGAAAGGTCAGTTTCTCATATGCAAAGTACGCACCTGTGAAAATCGAGGTAGAGTTATGTTGTGGGTCATACGGGCACCTGCCGGAACCGTCGAACTCTTCGAGATGATGGTTCGCTGGGTGTCTGGCGTACCGCCTGCAAAGAGGCTTGAATGCGTTGGTACCGCATACCAGCAGCCGGCCATGAGAACGCGCAGCCACGCGAGGATAGTTCTGACACTCGTCTGCAGACTTTCCCTTGAGCTGGCATAGTTCTCTGTGGGCATCGGTTGACTGCCACTCTATTCGCTGTGAAAAAAGAGATTGAAGAATAGTGATATATGTTTAAGTAACCTTAATGGAAAGTATGAGAGTTTGATCTGACAATATATTTATCGAATCTAAACCATGTATTAATATAACCTATTACAATGTTATATTCCTATTGATGTCCATTATTTAAGATGAGATAGCGATCTTCAAATGTGTCTACTCGTTAATGACAGACGACGTACGTGCGGCTTGTACGAGTACATGTGTAGTGGCTATGTACTTACAGAATACATAGTTTTATACATAATGTATGAACGTTCCGAGCAAACTAATTTTACGATTTCATTCAAAATAACGCCAGTGAGCGTACGTGGCAGAAGAGCCGAAGAAAAGTAACCATGTAAGGTTGATTAGTATTCGGACGACGCGAACTGGACGCCCTGCGCCATTGTGCTTGAATAATTCAACGTTACACCGGTCAGCTCTAATATGTGACAAGTAATTTAAAACATTAGTTCTTTGTGGGCTTTTTATATTCTTTGCATCTTGTAATAATTGTGTACCGAAACACAATATGTGACCTAAAACTGCTAAAATTATAAGCTAACCAAAGGTTAATGTTATAACGTCTGTTTGCCAGTTTAACTCAAACCCGGGTAAAAATAACAAACTTAAAATGGAACGCTTGTTTAATGAAAGAATTAAGGTCTGTTAACAAATAATTCACACTGAAACTGGCGGTTTAGTTTGTTATGACCTTTTTATAGGTTGCCTTTGAATACATTTTTTGTTCTTTCTATGCCACTGGTTCGTGAGCACACTTCGAACTACAGTTTTGATTCCAGAGGACATTGAACGCATTTCCATAAAATGCCTTGCCATACCATGTAGTATAAATAAACTGAACATTTTTTGATGAGTGAAACGTTAGCGATTTCTGGCTGCGAGCCAAAAGTTGGTCCAGCCCTATGTCCGTCCGTATCGTATTTTTATTTCATGCGCAGATTGTGATGCCATTAATCGTAGCCCCGAATGAATTATATATTTTTGCTCTCACGAGAGCCAGATTGAAGTTCAGCTCCGATAGTAGACGCGAAATGTTTTACTACTGCGTCTATTATGTTTTTATTTCTGTTTTGTTTTATTCCTTTCAGCTGTATTTTATAGGCTTTTTCCTATTTTATTTTTATGCGATGCGATTTATATGACAGATTATTCAGTTTGCAACCGATTTGGTAAGTAATATGTAGTTGAGGTAATGGATAATGCGTAACAGCGTACACAGGTCTCTTGCAATAATGCACTTCACTTGCATAACCACATGTTCCATTCACGTGCGTCACGTTAAAAGCATTCGAGCGGTTAAAATGTTAATGCGGAGAGTGTGGTGCAGATATTATTGTAAATAAAACCAACATGATTTAGAAAATAAACAGTACGCTAGGCGAAATGGGTCGTAACTAAGAATAAACAGTAAGTGCAGCAAGAAGGAACGGGGATCCGTCGTTGTTTGCGCAAGATTAGATACATAAACCTGTAGTCGAGTGCGAATGCGATACCTATTATGGGTTACATGGTGCTGACTAGGTCGGCGACCGGTAGACGGTAGCTATCTCTGGCCAGATTTACTACAATAATATCGCCTGTAGATATCAATTTGCGGAGTTACAGTTATTTATTCTGTGGCGTTCAGGATATAACCCACTCGTGTTCCTCAGATAACTGTCTAGAGGTGCTATATTCTTTATTTATCAAAGCCCTGATAAGTTTTCTTGGTCAGCATGATAGTGAATTGAATTGCACTGTTTGTAGCTCCTGGTGTTGATTTTATTTTGATGTTTGACGTTTGTTCAATCCAGTATGTGTTTGAAACATATTGTTAGCCCAGTCGAATTAGGATTTGACCCGGAAAAATAATAAGTAGCAATTTTCTTTCGGATTTTGTTTTGCGTGGTAATCGATCCATTGCGTCATCCGCCATCTTATTTTAACGGTTTTTTTTATTGACTAACTCGTAAAATTTTAATTACACACGAAAAATAGTTATAACAAAAGTGGTACCTATAGAATTAAATTTCCTACCAAAAATTGATAAGAGCCAAAATTGTGGGATTATATTTCAAACAACTTTGGTTATAACAATTTTTCGTGTAAAATTGAAGATACACGTGATAATGCAATGATAACATATTCCCCCCACCTATTTTCGGGTATAAATCGAAAACTATCGATCCTATAAAAACAAAACTTTAGGAAATTTAATTCTATACAACTTTTTTTTTTATTATTTTTCGTGTGTAATTAAAAATAAACGAGTTCTTCTATAAACAGAAAATACCCTTAAAATCAAGATGGCGGATGACGCAACAAATCGATTACCAAGCTAAACTAAATTTAGACTGCCAGTGACCTTCCCCAACGATTTACGAAAGCCAATTGCTACTTATAATTTTTTGGGTTTGCCTTTTCTACCGACTTCCAAAAAAAGGAGGAGGTACTCAATTCGACGGTATTTTTTAAAATGTTTGTTACCTCATAATTTTCGACTGGGTGAACCGATTGTCAAAATTCTTTTTTTCTTTTCTTTCATCAAATTCGGTTCAGTAGTTTTTGAGATACACTCCAATAACTGAATAGAATGGAAGTCGGTATTAAATTTTTCAAATTGTAGTGTTGAGCTATTTCGAATGGGCTATGTGACACATATCTACACTGTGTTTTACACTAGAGATCATACCATCACTTACGTCTGCTTACGAAGCTGTGTGTTGTTTTTATACAGATACGAGGAAAACGGCAAAAAGTTCAACATACCTGATCAATATTTTCGGACAAGTCGTACAGGCTGAGATTGTAGACAGTGTTTCTGTAAAAAACATACTCACATTAGTATAGATAACCTTACTAATCATACCAAGTTTTATCATAACACTAATTATCATCTCCCGCTTTAGGCATGCAAAATTTGATAAGATGTATGACAACAGGTCATGCTTTATGATGTCATCTTTACAGTAAATTTCTTTATTTAAAAAAAAAATCTATTAAAAAAAAATCTTATAATGAAATATAAATAAACTATAGTTTCTATCATTTATGATTCAACTACTGGCGCATATGAGTTACTTCCACACTATGAATTAATTTTACTGTAACTGGTTTTATTTAAACAATAGGTCCACACCTGCCGCCGACTATAATGGAAAAGTCATCTTTGTCCAAGATCCGGAAGTGGTCTGGCGCCGTCGCGTTGCCCACGAACTGTTCTGAAGTTTCATCGCCTGTAACAAACCAATTCATTAAAACTTTTGCACCGACTCGATATTCCTGGATATGAACTCTTAATTACCGCGTAGAGCTTGGGTGGCGGTCAGATATTTTCTTACTACTCGTAGTAACTTTGTAGCGTTTTCCAATCTTAGTTATTGTAAAGTTTCTTTCTTATTATTTTTAGAACGTCCCTTTCTATATGAACTAAACTGGTATTTCGCGCGTGCTTTGATGAGACGGTGTCTAATATAATTATACTTTAGCCTTGCGCTTTACGGCCTTACTTTACAATTATAGTTTAGGCAGCGTAACACTGTCTAAATTATAAAAATTAAATTTTGCTGAGCACAGTACTGAACAGCGTCATTTAAAGTTAAGCAGCGATAACTTGCCCTGCAGGTAATTAGCTTTAACATTAGCGTTGGATATAGGTTCCAGAAGAATTTTTTCTATATTAATTTATTCTAAAAGCATACGTACGCTTAGTACTTATATACGATCGTAATTTTAAGTTTTTTACTTTCGTAGGTAGTCAAGATTTGATGGTATCGTTTTAGAACGTCCCTTTCTATATGAACTAAACTGGTATTTCGCGCGTGCTTTGATGAGATGGTGTCTAATATAATTATACTTTAGCCTTGCGCTTTACGGCCTTACTTTACAATTATAGTTTAGGCAGCGTAACACTGTCTAAATTATAAAAATTAAATTTTGCTGAGCACAGTACTGAACAGCGTCATTTAAAGTTAAGCAGCGATAACTTGCCCTGCAGGTAATTAGCTTTAACATTAGCGTTGGATATAGGTTCCAGAAGAATTTTTTCTATATTAATTTATTCTAAAAGCATACGTACGCTTAGTACTTATATACGATCGTAATTTTAAGTTTTTTACTTTCGTAGGTAGTCAAGATTTGATGGTATTCGTATGAATGTGCCCATATCCTATTATAAAGCGCTTAGTGCGAGAATTTCGTAGAATTCCATGTACAACATACCTAGCCTGTCTAACGCTGGTAGCAGCAGACGCCTTTACAGAAATCTCTTTTTGCTAGATTAAACGAACAATACGTCTTATGCGTCTATTGTAGAGCGATTAAACAACAATGAACGTTTGCGATTTCATAACAATCGGTGGGTAGATTCTCACGTGGCAATCAGCCGAAATCGCTTATTTATGTTGGTGCGTTTTTGCACCTGCAGTGTCAGTTGCGATGCATGGGAAGGGAATCATTTTACTTCCACGTGAACCACCTGCCCAAGTAGGTATTTACTTGCTTTTTTTATATTGTCTCAGGGTGTTAGTTATGAACAACTTAGTTTTAGTGTGAAAATGCTTTATTTTTATTAGCTGAGGCCGTAGCACAAACAATTTGCGAAAAAGTATTCGTATCGTCACCATGTCACGCTTCGGCTTACAAACTATGAGTTGTCTGTGTCACAATTGCCCTAAATAAATGACAGTGTGTACTGTTTCACGTGAACGACACGTTACGTTAGGTACACTTCAGTGTGCTTAGCATGAATAACTGCGTATCTGTAACGTAACGTATCGTTCACGTAAAACTGTTACCTACACATAAACGACGTTAATAAAAGTAAAATAAGTTCTTATGTAAGCCAATCTTAAGTAATACCTTGTTTGACGTATATCCTAGCATTTGCGTCCGGCATCCAAGCGTGCGCCGTGGATGCGAGCAACACAAGAACCGCGCGGGCGACGACGGCCATCTTGGTTTAGTCTCTCCTTTCCACGCACGCCATCTTCCCGTGCCTTTCTCTCCTTTCTATAACAAAAGATACAAATGTTGTAGTATTTCAAACATACTTACTAGTTACTTACACAGGTGCAACAAAAAACTTGTTTAAATTATGAGTACCTATACTATGTTGCATGTTAAATATTTTATAGACGTAAAACTGGTTTCATATTGAAACGCTAGTTTCAACTTACCTACTTTCCATAGAACGGGACAGTGATTGATATATAAATTATTCTGTAAAAGTATGCCGTATGTTATGAGAATTGAATTTATTTTTAATTATTGTAAGTAAGTAGGTAGGCATATCTTTATTAATTACCTATATATGTTGGTAATTATAATTGGTATCTTTCGAAAGGTACGACACATGATATTGGTGTTTTAGATAACCTTTGATAATCTCAATTATCAAAGACCATGAGAAGAAACCGATATAATAAGTAATTACTTATGCATGAACTCGGCGTTAATTGTTTGTATAAACAACTCGTGTAAGCAAAGTTATCAGTTATATTATCATTATATTGTAAACAATAATTATTTTTGCTTTGTATGTGATTGTATGTGACAGATTGCATACTTTTTTATGATATTATTTATGTTCCAGTAGATTGTATGAAGGTATCAAATTATTATTTAACTCAAAATGTATCGGATAAAATACTGACAAACTAGCGATGTTGCGGTCATTCTTATCACAATTCACAACTAGAGTTTTTGGTCCTTCACTTATAAAATAGTACCTACTCCATAGATGAAGAACTTGTGCTTAATCCTTCCTATATCATGATAATTAAAACAAAAGATTTATGAATGAAACTAACGTATATTTACGTCTCTGAGACGCAAAGGGTTAATACGAGTTGACCATTTATTCCAATGTAGAGTACCTACATTGGAATAAACCTGTGCGTAGATGCCCAGCTTCCAACTGTTGAAATCTATTAATTTTACTGCTATATGAAAAAGTTAATGTGCTTTGTTTGTATTGAAGACTCATAAATAAAGAAACCTAACTTATTTTTTCATAATCCACACAAGGTCTTCAGGTCCTAAACTAGGCAGAGCATATACTAATACACACCCAGGCACAGGTGACAGACATGTTCATGCACAGAAATGTTCGACCTGTACCCGGGACCAGCGGCTTAGAAGGCAGAGTTACTACCAACCTGCGTTTACCGACCAATTATGTATGAAAATGCAACCGTATCTCGGCCGTTTATAGACTAAGTGTGTACAAAACGGACATATCTCAAGATAAAACTATCCGCAAAACAAAACCAGATTAAGCGCTTAATGATATATGGTATAAGTAGGTAGGTTCTATAGTTAATATTGATAATGGTGATACGATGCATAAGCATGTACTCGTTTGGTGGGTTCTCAGCTTCTCGTTCACACGAGACGAGCTATCACGCACGCACTGCATCCTCCCGCACTGGTCGGTCAGGATCAGGACTTCGCATTGCAAACCTTTTTTATTTAACTATTTTTTAAGTGTCATCGTGAGAAGCAAAACTCGATCCCTACTCCTGGCCATCGGATGCTGTCTGATATGTTTCAACATCTTATTTTGAAACAAGTTTTATATCGATCAAAATAGTTTATTGTAAGACATTCAAGTTTTTATTTAGACTTTTAAGTTCGTATAGCCCTCGTAAACTTTAGATAGATATTACAGAACGCGCTATAAATATTTATTACGTATGAGAGTTTATGAGTGATATAAGAGTTGCGTAATAATGGTAATAATAGCCAGGTAATATGATCAGGCTGGACGGATCGAGTCTCTCTATATACTTTTATATACACATGTATCGAAAAAAGTTAGTGCTTGTAAGGCAAAACTCGATTACGAGATATCTATATGGGTTAATTTCCAAGTACTTACTACGTTTTTAACTTTATATTGGTAACATCTTAATTTTAAAATAAGTATTTTTTTTTGTTATTGATTTATCCAGCTTATACCTACGTCTCATGTTAAACTCACTGCTTTATTTTCAATATTAGTGCATATTATGCTTTTTAGGTATGCGCATTTATAATTGGGCAGATGTGGGCAACTGGGTACAACATTTTGCATATGACGTTAAGTAGCATTATTACTCAAAGGGTAAAAAGTTTCATGAAACAGACCTGCTGTTGAATTGCGCAGATGGTGCTCAAAAGGATTGCGAGGGGGTATGCGCTGTAATAACGTTACTTTCCGCTGCTCTATCCATCTGTTTCGGAATTGCGCTGCTGTTATGGGAGTAGGCTGCCTGACCTGATATAGATACCCTGCATTGTTACCGTTACAATATTTTAGCTCGTTGGACTTTGCCGCGGCGATATATAACGCTTCGAACCTGCAATTTATCGACCGTCGAACTAGCGGTACAATTGTTAGGCAAAGACAAACGAGCGGTCACCCGACGTAGGGCGTGACACCTCCACTATATTATCATACTTGTGTACTCCAATGCCCTTGTAGCTTCAAATAGAACCTTCATCAAATATGTATAAAAATTGAACCCCGAGAATCCCTCGAAACATTGGCACGCAAAATAATGGCAACTCGGATCGCAATGGTAGAATAATAAATAATGATGGGCCCCGAAATAAGACGTAAAAGTGTGGAGGAATATTTGTATAAATATTTAATAGAACAGGTTGTGGTTTTCTTTGTTTTCTAGTATGGTAACATCACAATTCTGAGTGCCGGCCATCTCAGTCTAGTTAAATATGTATTTGAGATAAATAAAACATGCTTGCACTTCAGTATTGTATTCTCACATTAGTGTGATTGCCTCGAGCGTCTCTGGATAGGATTACAGAGCAGGGGACTGTATGTGTGGCATAACAAGATAAGGCTGTAATTACGCAGCCGCGGTTGACATTTGAGCTCGTATGTCGTTGATGAAGACCTACGTGATCCCACGCACTCCGGGAAGCTGTGGTTCTTTCTGTCCGTTACTATAATATAAATTCGAAGCCGCAAACGTCGCGTTAACAGACAGGGTGAGGGGGTTACAGGGATTTACCCTAAGACGATAAAAGACAGTTTTTGCGACATTTTTCCATATCAACGCACGATTTATAGCCGCTTCCGGCGGTGTCACGCCTGAAATATGTAGCTTTTCAAATGAAATGTGATAGAGATAGTATGAAAACGTGACGGAATTTTGGGTCGGAATGACTATCGGACTTTTCCGTTTATATCCAGGTATATGTTGGTCACTTTAGTATTATGTTGCATAATTTAAAGAGAGGTTATCATGCAAAGGGACTCTATCCTATTCCTGAGAAGAAGTGAGGACATAAGCTTTCCGTGCATATAAATATATATAGGTAGAGCCTGCAGCTATGGTATATAATATAAATATTTTTAATTGAATACTTTGCCACGTAAGAAGTATTTTCGTTGGACAGGGCTATTGGTCATGAAACCAAACTTAAATATTCAAATAAAATAATAATCAGAATCAGACAATGTACGACTCTACATACATATTATAGCTGCGATAAGTGTAGATGATGAAAAAATTCATACGTACAGGTACACATATCCGCAGACAGGCGATGTTCTTTACGGTATCTAATCTTGCCTTATTTTTAATTATGTAGTTATCGTGTATTGTTTGACTTCTTTTTATTTGCTCTGTGTCGTGTTGATATCAAGTTTACCTACTTGGTAGAAATTATATACTCACAGCGTATACCTATATTTGTAGTACCTACCGTTATTCATTCGGTGATTTCCCTCTGAACAAAACTGAGCTTATGACTCCGTTATAAGTCATAACTATTACTATTTGAAGCTATAATATTACAATTTGTTATGTTTCTAAAAGCACCAAAAATAAAAAAAATAGGATACAAAAGATAAAATTTATGTTTCCCCTGTACTTGAATGCGGGGACAGAATACACAAATATTCCAATACCTATATCTCCGAACGGGGACATACAGGTTAGTACAGAACCGAATCGATCGGTAGTCAGGTAAAGTACTCGTAACAAGACATTTGCAATGGCCATAGCAAAGAAGGATCATGCTGGAGATGCCAAGGGGATAATAACAGCATATTAACTTCTTTTTATTTGCAATATAGGATGCTGAAGAATATTTAAGTAGTATGTTATTGTTATATGCGCTTCGCAGCTCCTTACACATTTTTGTGGATAAAAAAATGTTTGTACTTCCCTTTCATTTGTTTTAGGGGTTTCTCGCTGAATTAGTATCAAATATACTAAGACACACCCTCGTAGGTGTCTACTAGGAAAAACAGTTGATTTTAATACTCGAAGTAATTATTTTTATTAGGAAGTATGTAAATACGTACATAAGGATAAAGTCGATAACCAGTTATGAGCACCATGTTGCAAATTTGTAATTGTATGTGAGTAACTATGCAATATAAATATTAAAAGCGTTGCCTGGATAGGTATAATAGGTTTCAGCAAAGTGTATGTGTAATGTGTACAATATATGTGAGAGGCTGTGTAGTGTGTATGTGTAATTATGTTTGTTATACCATGGGAGCCGATTTGGATGAGCTTGTTTATAACATAATTATGTCTATGTATTTACTTATATCCCGGACATTACGGTTTTAGCTATATACTTACTGTGGGTGGCTAGTTTCTATAAAATAAGATTGACTTGAGATCGTATTTGATTGTAGTATCACAGATAATGTAGTATAGCCCAATACTTACAAAACACATTTAGAAAAAGCACTTAATTTGGCCTTGCGTTCCGCTCCGTAAATCAGTTTACTCCTAAGAACCTACCACTTATTCTTACTCACGTCACAGAATAAATGATAGTACTACGTGCTTACATGATATTTCATATCTTATTAGGAACGAGCTGACCTGCCAGCGGCTACGCTCGCTTGGTCTTGGTGTAGGCTTTGGGATTTCGAGGTCCTGGGTTCTATACCCGGGTCGGACTGTTTTTTCTGACAAATAAATTATCAATATCAGTCAATAATATAGTATAATAATATAATAGAGTCTGGACTAGTGCCTCGTAGATGACAATAGGCTCCCCTCCTATTAGGTACATGGGACCAACAATATTACCTCTGGCGAAACGTAGATGTTTCAATCACCGCTGCTTACCCCTTCGAGGATAATAGACTCGTGGCGATTTGTTATGTTGTATTTAAAAAAAACATGTATTACATTAAGTATAAAATACTCGGTAGTATTGCACAAATAAAAATACATGTTTAATTAAGTACACATAATTATTAATACACCTCTACCCCCCTACCCCTAGTAATTCACATACCGGTGTGCTGGTTTTATTTTATTGTTATCGCGTATAGCTTCCCTCGGTATTTGCATTGGCCCGCATGAAGCTGTACTCAACAAAGATATTCAAAATAAATGATTTAAGGGAAAGCGACGACTAAAAAAAGTATGGACGGACGGAGCTATTTGAGAATACCTAACTAGTAGTTACATTAACTAGAATACTAATTAAAATCGTTTATCGTCTTATTTCTTTCATATTTCAAATGAAAAATAAAATAAATTTAGTGTGTTCGGGTGTGTATTTGAAATTACCGGCGCTGAAACGGTGGATTATGTAGGTAGGTAATTTGGAGATATATGACATCATACCGAAATTCTTAGATACCATTATTTTAGCGGTAGCTAAGTCCCTGGTATTAATAGGTATTATACGTTTAGGGCCCTGGGCTCAACTGCGAAGCTCGACCAGTTGGCCGTTCGGACTTTTTTTCCCGTAGGCACAACTGGTTGTGTCGATTAGTATACTGCCATGTCTAAAAGTAATTAATGGCTTTATTCCATAGTTCCCGCTTTAAGAATGAAAGTGATGAAAACAAAAACATAACCAGCGAATATGTGCTTCTTTATACCAATATCGACTCCTGGATTGTAAAGATGCGATGATTATGTATCTATGAAAGTTTTAAGGTAGGTACTTAGTGGCAATGTAACTGACATGGGCGTGAATAATAAGGCCCGCTTGCTCAATCAGAGGTAACTGCAGAGTTCCGTAGCCTATTTAATTCTTAACTTACGGCTCTTAAGCCACGGTAATATAAAATTACCAACGTAACGTAACAGCCTTTCATTTATGAATGAATTTTCGTCATATCCTACCATACCTTGGCTAATGAATTTTTATACAATTATAGTAAACTCGTAACTAACAGTGAACGCAGTTTAGTGAATAGAACAGGCTTGAAGTAGGTAGGTACTTGTTACAATCGAGTTATAATTTTTCAAGATACCTACTACCTATATAAAAGTATAGTTTTGGTAGAGTTCATCACAACAATAACTATATGCGGTATAGTATATTGGTACTAGTATGGGTGTACGTGCGTTTTTATCTTTAGTCATGCATGTCTGATACCTATTCAGAGCTGAATCATCGTATTCGTGGATATTACTTTCATGCCGACCAAGTATAATGCAGTTATTTAAATCATTACATTTATTTGTTTTAATGAAATATAAAGTTTACTTGCTCTAATTGTGCGCTACACTAGTAAGTATATATTTCCACTTGCTGTTTTTAGGATTTTCTAAAGTAGATAAACAAAAAAATAGACACTCTACCTACTTAGCAAAATAATAATATTGGCGTCTACGAATAATATTATTATTCGTAGATTGGCGTGCAAACAATTGATAGAGCAGTAAACACACAAGAAAAGATATCACAATAACATCTCAGCCCAAAGTATTAAAGAATCAAACAGGAAAACCATTGTATCATGTCTTAATAAACAGTGGGTAATGGTATAAAGCACAACTTTGAAAATGTAGAAAGATTCTATATCTTACTGTGCTCACGCAGTACAGATTGCTCGCTCGATCGCAAGTTCAGTGGATTACTCATTCTCCGAATCGACCGTGCTAATTACAGAAGAGTTCATCGCGCTCTTTGTAGCATATAAAGTATATAGCAAAAACCTGATAAAATACGGGAGTACCACCAAGAATAATAAATTTGCACTTCTTCGTTTCTCTCTCCATAATAGCACTGCATAGCTAGCCAAAATATAGACACAATATAGACCTCCAGGACGTATGCATTCTTCCTATCCTCACGTAAGGTGCACAGTCCTGTTGGCTGTTCTTTAGATGTCCTCGAGGATTGCTAGCGAGAAATGGAGCATAGTATTCTAGGATTCTTACTCACTGACATTGTTAGCCGTAGGTAGAATAATGACGTCAGAAACAAAAAAAATCTGATATAAACAGCTGAAATACTATCCTGGGCACGTCAGTCGTATATCAAAAGAAAAGTAGACTCTACACTAAATTAACAAACGTGGCCCCACTCGGATTAAAACTTCTCGCACTCGCACTGGGTCAGCATAGCTACGTATCGAAGATGTTAGAAGAAATTGGATTCTTTACCTAATAGTGGCATGAGCAGGGCTAAAATAGGTAAATAAATATACTATTTCAAGTAGCTAATTTAATGATCTATGGTCTCAATCTTTTCTTAAAACTGACGTATACTTATGACCTGTAGATAGACATCCATGACAATTAATGACTAAACTTTGAGGATATCCATACAACGCGGGAACAAGAACTTGACTTAGCGGGAATTACTTAGACCTATATTATAAGAGAGCGACACTTTGTACATTCAATTTGATTAAACAGTCACTTTAAATTTAATATGTGGTACTGCGATATTCTCATGACAAGGTACCTTTTATTTACATAATTTAATAGCCAGTTATTTCACTTCCTAAATTAAAATAACAGTAGATAATACTTTTATCATAGTATGATGGTTAACCAGTGACTCTACCATAAGTTGGCAACATAAATGTCATCTATAGTCGATACTCGATCTCGCCTACCTATTAAGCTTTTGTTTGGCGTACTCGCTATCTAGTAGTATCTAGTATATTTTAGTTCTACAATTGACCGCAAGGTGGCACTGTGTTTTTTTTCATAATTTTGTCGCGGCCGTCAATACCGAGCATCGATTAGTGTCAATGTAAACTCATGGTAGACTTACTGGCGACCACGTGTTGGTAGGGGTTAGCTGAATTTTACTTCCTCTCATTCAGGCGTGGGTGACTCCAAGACTTTACAGATATTAACGCACGAAATTCTTCACTTCCACGTGGGTGTTAATTACGTGTTACTGAATGACACCCAACTACGGACCTAGTTGACCAACAAACGGGCGGTATGGGGCGCTTAACTAGGCCCGGTGACCCATTGGCCTCTGCTTTAATTATTAGTCGTTTAGTCTGCGCGTACGTATCTGGTATATTCGTCAATTCAGGATTGCTGTTTTATTATATAGGCATTTAGGATACTTCCATACATCACATGTTATTATATAATTAAAATCGAATATAAGATTAGGAAGTTACGCTAGATGAATATTCTTTGATGAGTTTATTGTATATACCTACTACCTACCTAATAATTCGAAGCTTGAAATTGAATTTAGTTTCACCAATCTGAGAATTATACATGTAGGTAATTATAAAGATACTCGTATCTAGGTATAATCAATTATTATAGTTTGCTATTGAGATTAGATAATGATTCTCTGTTTGAAGCGCTGATAAAAATTACTTGTGTAGGGCTTACTTCCCTTTTTATGTGTATTATTAGAATTTTTATCACAAGCATGAGCATCTGGCTAGACTCTAGAATCCAGGGTATAAAATATCCATTTTCATCTTGTCTTTAGATTATTTTTATATCTTGTTATAAATTGCTTTATTAAACATGCTTTCTTAGCTATTATTTTAGTTGTTTTTAGACATAAGTGTGTAGTGAGTTAGTAAGTGCATATGCTTGTTACTTCACGCTGAAATGTTGAGTCCTATAAATTTGTTTGATTTGCGGAACGGAATAGCGGTCGCTTAAAAACGCAGGATTAACATCACAGCGATATATTATACTAGTTTGGTACGAACAAGACTGCCTAAGAAGGGAGTAAAATAAGATTATTACATGGAAAATATTGTAAAAAATTGTAAACATATTAATCAATATTAAGTTTATTAAATACTATCTATGCCAGCGGCTGCATCCGCGCGGAAAATGACTTTTTCTCGGAACCCTCGGTGGCTCCTTTCCCGTTATTTTTTATAAAATAATGGCATTTTTTTTTACTGGATGGTTCGATTTTGGTCATTAGTTTTTGTTCCATATGTTATGGCTGTAAATTGGACCAACCCATTTAAATGATCTGATAATCTTTAAAATATGCTCTATAAAATGTGTAGGTATATAAAGTTTTTGCTTCCTTTGATAAGATTATAATAATTATTTAAATATCAAGCTTTTCGCTTTTATAATAGTCAATTTAATTACTTAGCTATTTATACAATGTATTAAATTGGATCGTTTGTTTGTAACATCAAAATATCAGCTTTTTACTAGGAGTACGAGTACCTATATTCATAATATATTATGGTACATATGTATGACAAAAACGTGTTTCAAAGTTTCGTCTGTCTGTCTGTTTATTCCGCTTACCTACTTAGGTACCCATCGTTGTACTCATAGGTATACTGTAAAGGTATTCGGTACCTTAGGGTTTCGAATATTGCCTTTGCATCACTAATACGTGGTTTTTGTTTAGCATGTGACATATACATGATGCCAACGTAAAATAACATTATACTTCACTATCAAAGACAAATGACGCATATATTTAAATTATGCCAGGATGTTGATAATGTCTCCATTCATTGCTATTGTTGTAACATGATTAAATTATTAAGAGCTATTTATGAATGGATTTTTTTTAGATTTGTGACAAATTAGGAAGTTGCAAATTATTCAACTTTGATACTTATCTACGATAATTGATAAAACTTAGACATTACGCCAAGTTTCATAGAGTCATAATTTTACATTAATTTTGGATTAGATCGATCTTTGCTTGTTATTATAAAGATACATTCAGTATAATTTACTACTACAGACAGGCATTCGCGAAATTTATTTTCTTAAATTTTATATAGTAAGAAATATTCCGAGAACAAAATAATCTCGAAACAACCCCCAAATCTAAATGTTCCAGCTTAGTTGTTATGCATTTGTTCCAAAAATATACATATCTAGCTGCCCCGCCAACGGCTTTGCTCGCTTCACCCCTTAGGGGTGAATACTCCAAAAAAAGTTTTGTTAGAGCCAAAATTTGAAGTTTGTATCAGGTCCATCCAGATCCTACTAATATTATAAACGCGAAAGTTTGTATGTATTGATGATATGTATGACGAGGCGCTAAATTAACACATAGGATACTTTTCATCATCATCTATAACCATGCGGGTGTATCCACGGGGCGCAGCTAGTTAATTATATATGTGCACGTATATAAACTTATTTGAAATGGCGTTTTGTCAACAAATTATATTTTATCTAACAATCTCGCTTAATATTTTTTTGTTGTGTTAATTATTGTGAATAGAAGGTTCTTCTGAAAGAAAAGCCTTAAAAAAAGATGGACGGTTATGGCGAGGCCGAAGACCGCGCCTACTACGCGAACGAAGTCGCGGGCAGTCTATTAGGTCATATAAATGACGAGAATTTATATATGCATTTCTTAAGATATGTCGTGAGCCAAGATCCCGATTCCCATCAGTGAAATATAGGTTGTATGCAACCTATCCTACCTATATCCCAAACTTTGTGTCGGTCTGGAACTTAGGCACAGAATAATAAACGTGTATGGTATGGTATATATGGACACTATTATTCATCATCGTAATTTTCTAGTGGCGAATCCGCGGGACGCAGCTGCCACTGTTATACTATTGCATTGTTTGCGACGAATTGTTATATCTTTACTTTAACTGATTAGATATATTAGTAGTAGCTACCCACATACTCGTAGGCACCTACAAGGAACCCTTTTATAGGTATGCTTGCGCACTCCTTGGACAGTGTTCATGGCTAAGCTAAGGAGTATTTTCATTTTGTGTGCCTTGAGGACCAGGGGGTCAGATATTTCTCTGATGTCTGACCCCCTGACATCTGAACATCTGATATAAAGTTGTATTTTAATATACATACTTAAAAATAATTATATATGATAAATTTTTTTGACTCTACATTTGAGATTTATCAAATGTAGAGCTAAAAAAATACCATGTAGTTTATCTGAAGGTATATAACCTATATGTAATGTGTTGTCCTTATTTTATTCACTTTTGTATTTTATGACATAAATATACATTTGATAATAACAAAACAATGTATGAAGTCATTGTTTTGTATATATTTTATTCTATTTGTTATCTCTATGTGATTTCTATTAAGTACCTATTCAACTGTGTGCGGTCCAATAACACAAATGAGAAAGCACTTATCTAATTACTCATAATTTATCAAGGTATCAGTCATTTAGATTATAAAGTAGAGCAAGTACTTCATTGAAATATAACATGCACGAATTAACCTTCTCAGAGAAAATGAAATAATTTTCTGAACTAATTTTCAATTAACAAATACCGCTATTTCAAAACTGCTATTGTTAGCGTTAGTGGCACAAAAAGGAGGGCATAACAGTATGCTTTTGACTGATCAATTTACACGTTTTACACAGTAGATTGGTGCGCTCGTTAGTATGGTAGAGCCATAGAGCGTGGTTTTCGAGATCGCCGCTCGGTTGCTAGTTACTTGCCCTGTGTCAACAATGCCCGCTCTCTCCTTCGCTCCCCTATTCCGTTTTGTTTGTAACGCCTCCACAACGCGTCGAGCCCATGATCGTCAATTTACTGCGTAACTGTTAGCTACATTTGTTTTGTGAATACTTGTCACTCACCACTCGAAAACGTTCTCCGCTCTGTAATCCAATTACGGTCCTTTTCCAACTCCCGGGTCATGAGGGCAGTAAAATCCAATTTTGGTAACACAAACACTCACAATTATACAACACTTTTGTTACTGGCGTTCATATAGCGCACAGCGATCACGATAAAATCACAAAATCGGTCGAAGAGACAATATCACAGACAGTCGGCGCAAACCGGTTGTTAAAATGGGAGAGTGTAACAACTTGGTAGTGTTTACTGTGGACGCTTCGGGGTCGGGACTCTGAGCGATTCAAGCGGCGAGTAGCGCTGTCGCGTGCTCTCTCGGCGCACTCGTCAGGGGCACTGGCGCGACAGGGGCGCCTCCCCGCGCCCGCCGCACGAACTTGCCGAACAGGCTTCTCTACTTCTCTACTATGCGTGTGCGCCGGTCGCAGCACCGATGCCACGTTTACAACTCGCTCGATACAAAGCGTTGTTGCCAGCTCTACGATTTTTTGTTTTTTGTTGACGCTTCCAAAATGAGGGGCCACGACGTAGAAACGTGGATCGATGAAAAAATAAGAGTAGGGTACTTACAACACAATAATTTATAACATTAGTCGTTGGTAAGATGGTGGATAGAAAATTATCAGTAGGTAGAGTAAGTAGTAGAGTAGTTCAAGAGTTCGTGAGCTACAGAATAATATACAATAACTAGTTACTCATTGATTCGTCAGTATTCGGGTCCAGAAATTATATTATCGAACGGGACAGGGGCTGCGCGATGGCTAACGATAAGTTTTAAATCATGTATACTATGTAGGATCTGCAAATATGTACCTATACCTACTTACGTTGATATTTGCCGATAGAGAATCTGAATAAAGAATTGTTTATACAAGTATTAAAAATGATTAGGTACTTTAAAATACTAAAGTCAAAATTGATTATAAGACCCAAAAACTATAAAAAAACATACTCGTATATAACATTATAATAATCAATGCAAAATCGTGGCGTCCGATCAAAGGACGCCAAATGGCAAGATCCACATGTGGTGGGTGATTCCAGTTTGTTTTGATTATTATCCCTCGTGCACCCCTCGCTGTGCCAGGTAGGGAGTAGGGACCAATCTATGATGACGAGCCTATAATAAACCTTTTAATGTAACATCGAACCCAGTTAGGTGAGACTTATCTGTGTAAATTGTTTGACTTGGCTTACGTGTTCCTTAAAAAATTAAAATGGAACAAAATGGGATTTAATGTTTGTTTATGCAGTAAGTGCAAGTAACTCGGTAACTCGTTGTAGGATATAGGAGTATGTTCATACTCATCTAATGATTAACGTATTTAATCCCTTTGTGCCATAGACTTATCTCTTATAACAAAAGTGTTTTGATGGTTTTACGACGAGATATTTTAGAGTAGATACTTTTACTATTATATATGTATATATCGTTCAAAATTATCATGATAATACCACGAATTCTTAAGATCAAATTCCCACGATTATTTTTTACGATTTATTTAATTGAGGATGTCAAAGTAATAAAAAGCTATGCGAATTTGAATTAATTGAATATATATTGAGTATATATCTACATTGTTGGTTTAATTTTTGGTTCCTTAATTGTAAATTACATGTGTGCCGTGTGGGGATTTGAGAAGACAGATGATAACCATATCATTGCTTTCAACTGTTCAAATGTCAAGAATTCAAAATAAAGCTCAAGAAATTTAAAAAATCAGACAAACTCGTGATCATCAGAGAAAAATAGATAAGATCGTAAATAATGTTCTAAAATATGAATGTATTAGAAAATGCCACAACATGCATTTGTTGTGGGAATATTTGTACGTGTCAGGTGCTACTTGCAAGATTACCTGCGGTAATGCCATTATGCTACCACAGCCTTGTGTCAAATCTGTGCGCTCGCAGTCGACAATTTAAAGATATTCGTAACTAAGCATTCGTAGCCTTAAATATTCCACATTTCAAGAGATTTGTTAAATGTTATCTTTTAATGGGAAAACACTCGCTGTTATCCTTACTATTCTTGCAGCTTTATGCTTGTTTCTAAACAGTCGCACATCATACAGAAGCCGTAACACAAACAGTTAGCGAAAAAGTATTCGTATCGCAAACGTCAATGCGTCACGCTTCGGCGAAAAAACTATGAGTTATCTGTGTCACAGTTGCCCTAGATAAATGACAGTTTGTACTGCTTCACGTAAACGACACGTTCCGTTACACTTACGCAGTTATTCGTGCTAGGCCCACTGACACTAATTTTCTACATAATATAAGTAGGTAGGTAAGTATGTAGGTTTGAGTATACTCTTAGATATATTTGTCATGGTGGATACAAACGCAGTGACCGAGATCAGCCAAACCCGTAAGAGTTTCTTCAAGTATCATCTGTAGCAATTAAGAAAATGATCATACCTTACTGGAGATACTAATAAAAATTATCGTTTCGCGGCGAAAAGCACAGTAATGTGGCGCGCAGATCTATGTGTGTGGCACTGGACCAATTATGGTATAGGCATGCTTACAGATGCTGGCGCATCTGGCGGATAATCTTCATAACATAAAAATAGAAATCAATATTGTTCTTAGATTTTATTCATATACCTAGCAAAAGTAACAATAATCAACGAATATGCCCTGCGGCAACAAGCGTCCGACTTTCTCTTGAATAACATATTACGAAAGATAACTAAGAAGAGGTCCGAGATCTCAGTCTTGCGATAGGCGACGCGACGCAGGTAGTAGAGCCCCGGGAGGGTACAACGCGGTGGGTTATCGCGAACATTTGTCACGGGCCAGGCTATTCAGCTATGATAAAAGGTTTTGCTACCCAAACTACGAATACCTTCGTCAGCTAAGTTTCCATCTTTGCATCAATATTATGCTGAAAACAAATAATCTAAATTACAACGGATTAACAAGTAGAACGAAGTAACTCTTAGAAAATTGTCCCTATAGCAGGCAAAATTATTGTATGGGTATTATTTTAGCTTATACTTTCCTCCAAATTACGTTATTATCAGATATGAAACGGTTTACGATCTCTCTGGAGCCTAAGCATTTGCATATCAGTGCCGGGTGTGGGCGCGGAGTGCGCTGCGACTCGGAACAATATATTTCAGCAAAAGACGACGTCGCTATCTCTGCCTATTGTACAAAACACCAAGAAAGGTGCTTTTGCTACTGGCATCGTGCCACGGCACAGCCAAACAAAAGCATTTAGGTGCTAACAGAGCCTTGGTACACACCCGTGTAAAAAGTAAAAACCTACTTTGATAGTAGGTACCAGTACGGCGAGTAGTTTTTGTTTTACTGTAAAATATTATCTAAAGGAGCAGAATCAAAATGCAGATTTTATTACGCTTGTCCCAGATAAGTCGCAGCGACGACTAGAACTCGGAAATCAAAATAACCACTTCAAAAGTTGTACAGTTTGTAATATTATCGATAAAGCGCAAATAGTTATCTCTGGTGTGCCGAGAGGCGAGAGGGTGGCGCAGATATCAGCTGGATGGGGCTTCACTAACGACATCGCCGGCGTTTCTCTTCGTTTAGAAAACGACTAAAACATCTTTTCTCAGACCGCTCTGATAAGGCACAACGTCGTTTGTCATTACAATTTCTCGTCTATTGGTTGCAGCGAATTTACGAGATTTATCACTTTTCGTTATAATTGAATTAAACACTTGGTTAACCCGTTTTGCCATATTTGGCCAATAATACAATAGATTTCGCACAAATCAACCTACTATTCCAGGAACTGCAACGTGTGTGGTTAATCGTCTTACAGTTGTACAATTGGGAATCAAGGCATGTAATTGTAAATATTAGTTTTGAACATTTTACGTTTGAACGTAGTTTGGAACATTTTAGAATATTAACGCGATTCAAAAAACCGTAACAGATCAAATGAAAGATGTATATTCCTCAAATAGGTCGGTTGAGCACGATGCTTCGATCTAACCTAAAAAAATGACGTCTCACAGTCTAATCCACTCGAGTTTTCTAAATTCGTCTCGTCTACGCCGAATATAAAATTAGAGCGGAGTAAAGGAACGCGTGTGTTCCTCTCTTTTATTATAATGCCCATAATACGAGTTGCGTGACTTTAGAATCGGAATGCCATGCTATTGGTATGGTAATGATGGTTCGTTAAATTAAAAAAAAATATTTTAAAAATTGCCCTCTATTTGTTTCACAAAGCCGGACAATATTAGATTGCAACTTATTCATTGTAATAAGTATCGACATGCGTACGTTGTGACTAGAATAGTTAGATGCAGATGTATTATGGCTATTGAAGATAAACATATAGGACCACCTTGCCGATGAACAAAGGGTATGTGTCATTCTAATCAAGGCAATAGCCAAGTTGAGCTTAGTGTGGTTGACTGTATAGGTACCCCATTAATTAAAACCAATCTGACACCTGCAATGCCACAATCAATTGAGTTTTAAAAGATCTCGGTGGAAACATACAGCATTTTAGTTTTCTTGTCTGAAGATGAACATTTCCGCGATGCTGTGTTGAATTAGACGTTAAAGTAAATGTTTTGAATTTGCGCACAATAAAACGATCGGTTAGCCACATACATTTTGTGGAACATATGAAAGCATGTACTAATGTATGTGTACTAATTGCGGTAGGCTATAGTATGGGTCATATATCTATAGCATATAACAGGTGATACAAAGCTCGTGGATGCGAACTGCACATCTATTTCCAAACAAATGCAAATTGAGCGGGTGTGGGCAGGCCGAGTGGCCGAGCGGCCGAGCTGGACATCCGCTTAATAGCCGCGTATTGTGCTCTGTGTGATAATGGGCGGGTAATTGGCACGAGGTCAGTTGCGGTCAGCCGCTTGCCAGCACTACTGTACAGCTCCACATCGTCACGTACCTTCTACTTCCTCATCCCGCAAGCTGTATCTCCTGCAGTCGACGTCTCTCAACCGTAACATTTAATTATACAGGTAATTAAATCCAATCGAGACTTCAATTTCATAACAGTTACGCTCGTTTACTAGATCAAGACGGTGTGCGTTTGATATTCACGTTATAGCCAATGGAGCAGAAATGTGGACCTATTATATACCTATCCAATGTTTATGTCGATATAAAGAAAAGCAAACTCGCACTAGTGCGGCCAGTACTACTTCACTTTTATCGGAATTCCTGGAATCAAAAACCGAGGGATTGATTGAGATCAATTCATCTCTAATTTATCTAATTATTGCACATTTCTTGAGCATAGAATTTCGTTTCATCTAGCGACTTTTTAATTACTGATAGCGTACATCTTGTATATCTAAATATAAAAAAGCATAAGTAGGCATAGAATAAATATGGAATTGAGAGCAAGTTAGTAATAAACGCAGGCACAACTAGATCAGCTTCACTGCACTAAGTTGCGGGAACTTACTCCGAAGTGGAATACGCCGCAATAGGGTTTAGATTGGGCTACATGCAGCGATTGTAAGATAAGTGAACGGTCTCGCGTGTCAGGCAGTTTGTCCTTGCTTGCCCGCTGGCCGCAGGAAGTGGCTCATTGTGTCGCGGTGACCCGTGTCCACTGCGTCCACACACCGTTGAGTTGATACTGATCCATTGTGCTGACTGCTAGTATAATTTACCTCACCACGTCACAATAGAACTTCCATAGGGATCAAACCTAAAGGGCTTTGTTTCTCGTTTTTTAAACCAACAATATTCCACTAGCCTTAGTGGTTTTAATGCAAGCAGATGGGTGTCAATAGACGTGGTGTCAGTCCGGATGCAAGCAAGTAATAAAACAGAATGACGTCACGCGACATCCCACGGCTCCCACACGAATACTCAATTATGACGACAATTTAATCGCACTGACCCGCTGCAACGACCCCTGTAGTCTCGGCTGGATTCTTTAATAACATATTTTCAGGAGAGCTGGCAGTAAAAATAAGTAAGTAAATTATAGGTGGGTAAATTACCTAACTTTTCTAGAGTTCCGTCTGTGTAAAATAAAACAGAATAGGTATGACTGACTAATGAAGACACTTCTGTAATCCAGTCTCATAGCTAAAATATCAATTATGATCATTTATCTACTATAGCCACTACAAACAAATAAATTATTATTTTCGATAAATAGTTTCGTAGTATTATTTTAATGAAATAAAATTGTATGTATGAAAATAACGACGACGATAAAAATTGAAACAAAAAATTATAATATGTTTGGTTTTTATTGTAGGTGCTGGTCAATGTTGTTAAGGACATATATCCGACCAAGGATATTGAGGATTTGATACAGTGTCACAGATCAAACACACGAGGCTAACAGAACTGAAAAGAACTATTTGTGTCTATTGGAGGACTTCTCCAGATGCTGCACACTTCCCTACGTTAGCCGGTTTGATATCTCTACTCAAGAACTGTCTGATTTTTTATTGAACTATTTTAAGGTAATGCCACTTTATTCAGGCTGACTTCAGGCAACTCTTCTCTGAAGTGGCGTAGTCACCTGTTTAAAATCTGGCTGAGGCTCATGCGATAATGTGAATCTAAAAGTGATGAAGGATTGTTCCACACAAGATGTTGAATGAATACTTCTGCTCAAATAATCTTGTGCTTGTAATTAAAAGAGTATCATAGAAACACAGGTCGCGTTGAACTCGCTTTGTGATGGTGCTGTGTTTTATTTATCGAAGTTGCGGAAGTATTTTATATCGTTCTACAAAGCGTCGGTATACTTTTTACCAGGCTTTTCTTTTGTATTTTTGGTTGCAACTTGATTGAAACTTTCGGAAGTATTACACATATTAGTATTATTTTGACGGTTTAACTTACGCGGTAGGTATAGTATATAAATAAGCATATATTTTTGGTTGGTTAACATTTCACAAAACTCGTTCTTACAACGCTCACAACTTCCCTTATGACTTCTTTTTTCTTCTGTTGGTTGGATAACTTAGAAATTAAGCGGGTACTGAAGGTGTCGAGACTTTTAGGTACTTACTTGACAGAAATGTATACCTACCTACTACTGGCAAGTAATTTGTGGTTTAACAGACACCCCAAAAAGGAAGAAAGGAAAGTTGAGGAAAACACCCGAAAATCGTTAATTTATTGTTATATCTATTAAATGCATGCTAATGCATTACCTACATAAAGACTTGACACACTTGATGTAATTATAGTGTGAAAGTCGGACTCGTGCTAAAGATGGAGAGAAATAAGATAAAAATATTTATTTGCTGTTATGGCTGTTCGGAACCCTCATTGCTCATCACGTGGATGGTTTTTAAATAATAGTAGTTATATCAGTCACGTGTTTTATTACAGGTCCGTCATTTTCCGTACTTCGGTTAGCACAAAGCAATCATAATTGTTTAAGTGTGGGTACGGATCTAATCGCATAATTCAGATAACATTAACAGAACGGAAGCGCTTCGTGTGTAATTAAGGTTTCATTTCCGGCATTTACCAAAGCCACAATAGAAATACTTAGATCATCTAAGGTACTCTGCATCACTGGAAGCATAAACCGCTTAATAATTAATCTTAACTAAGTATTGACTGTGAGAAATTAAAGTAAAATAGAGTGTCGTGAGACCAATGCAACAACAATAGTCGCTACTTCAGGCGCGAGGCGTCACATAACAACATAACAACATAATTTCCCACAACTGGGAATATATTATTGTTGAGAATGGCTTTGTGTCTCTGTCTCTGTAAAAACATAGTGTTACTTACTAATCAGTGAGGACGCGAATATTTTAGGACAATGGGCAATTTTACTCACGTGTTCCCAACCACCACAACAGAGCTATGCTTGTGCATAATAGCTGGTAGTACACAGGCGAAACTGGTACGGGTTCGTATGCTGTAGGTTGGTGTCGTGCATATAGGTACCATATAGCTCTCGATACGCTCCTATACCTACTTCTGAAGCCTCAAGTAGGGAAGAATGTCTCATTAAAATTCCCACACACCAACGATGTATAGGTACTACAGTAGGTACCGCCTTTTCTTCAACCACGTTCTCGCAATCCCAGCAAAATAAGTGTGGGCGGCCGTTCCTACGACACATCTATACAGTCCACTACTGCCGTATAACCTATTATCTACGCAAGAAGAGTGTCCCCCACATCTTGACTATAAGTACATAAGGTATATACTATGCTTAAGATAGTGCCTATACCTTAGTGAGACGATTAACTTAAAATAAAATATCTGTTATATTTACAAACGGTGATTGGTTTCGTTATTTACAAACTATATAGCATTGTTATATGCTACACAAACATGGATAACTTCTAAACTACTTTTGGGTATTCTCTGATTCAATTGTGGTATTCTTACATAAGTAGGTAACAAAAGGCAAGCTAATGTCTACCCCACATGTTGCAATAGTGATGACTTGTTGTCATAAATGGTGGGTACTTACTTTCTGTCCATTCAAGAACATCTATGTAACCTAGTTTGCTTTCAAAAGTCGTTTGATTTTATTTCTCACAATGAGATATCGACCATTGTTATTAATGCTCCATCGTTACGTATGAATGCAACTACAGGACTATGGTTTTTATTGTGTCACTCGGTCGTTATTTCTGCCCACACTCGTCGAATTTTCTTATCGCTAATACATATTGAAATGAGCATCATTATTTAAATTGCCGATTTTAGTAGGCAAATCAGAAAATTACGTATTATAAGTACAGGTTTCGCAATTCGTGTCGTTCTACTAACAATAGCTTAGAAAGTGAGCTGAGTGAGTGACGGTTCTGCGTGGCGCAACCAAGTTAGTGGCTTCCTCGCCAGATATACGAGATTATTTTTTCATAGAATTAACACATTCCTAATAGCCCACTACAGTCATAAAACAAGTATAAACAGGGAGGAAATGTTCAGTGGCTATAAAGTTATTTGGTTTTCAATTAATATTTAACAATAGCTTGGCCTCGATAGGAAATTGGAATAAGTATACTCACCAAACATTAAATTGAAGAGGTTCCCTATTGAATACCATCTTGAAATAACTTGAAGCAGTCCTGTATTGTGCTATTTCATTACTTTGTAACTAAATTAAGTGCTTAGATACTACCTAATGCCAATTTTAGACTGAAATAACTTACTTTATTATGTGCCAAATAAATGATTAACATTTATGCTACCTACCGACTTTTGGACCTTTGCGTCTTTCCGAGATAAGCTGGGGATGAAATCCAGTACGCTTGCACTCCTTATTTTCGCATATTTTTTTCCAAATTCAGTAAGCATATAATTATGTAGATGGCAAAGTTGAAGATCTTTCCCTGAGCACATTACGGTGTATTCCTGCATCTATCCTTAACACCCAGCTGCCATTTAAGATCTATTGGATTGGATTACCAGTTACTATCTTCGACCACATCTTCACTAACTATTAAGTAAGAGAGCGGTCTAATACTTAAGCGTTTCCACACATCGATTTTCATAAATCAGTAAACATTTTAGGTTATAAATATACCAGGGCGATACCTTTTTACTAGCATTTCTTGATGAGATTGAAAAGTAGCTATAACTCTTAATATTTTTATTAAATTAAATCCATTTGGTTACCCAAGAGCTCAGAACATAAATGCCCCGTCATCTCTAACTTACGTTAGAAGACCTTCTAACAGTAACTCTAAATGCAGGAGCTAAATGGTTAGTGAAAAATATATGTTCGTCGAGTTGAGTCTAATTTTGGCTCGGTCAGTTGTTAGCAATAAGGCTACAACTAGTCGGTTAAATGTGACAAAACCTCATTTGTCATGAGCCGCTGTAATGTTTAACATCCTGTTTCACTCGTGCCCTTTTTGTGTTGAGTTTCGCGATGTTTTGTGCGGTCGTCGGACACCGGAAGTCCGGAACGTTGCGAGATGTGTTACTACATATACATGGGCTGTATGTACCACGTAAATGATTCCACTGAACACATTGTTTTGTTTGTACTACTTAAATTTAACGTCAACGATCTATCTCAACTGGAAGTCGGTTTGTGATGGTTTAAATTACGAACAGGCAGCGGCACTGTTAATTTGGGTGAACTATATTTGCTGAGTCTGATTGGATAGCACAATTTAGCTTAATGACTTTTTATTAATGGTAAAACTTCTTTTTTGAATAAATCGGATGAATCATTTAGGTAAAAGGGAAAGTGGAGGATCGTATATCAAAATGGAATGGTCAAGCTTTGCAAATGAATCAGATTTGGGGCTCCAAAGGGTCAGATGATACAAGATGAGATATAACCGAGATGATGCGAATGTTATGATTAGAAGGAATGTTCAAAGGTTCAAGTCTAATTACATTTACGTCCCTTGGTAAATATTTTTTGATGTAGATACGTCGTAGGTATATGAAATTGCCGTGTTTAGGCGTAGGTATCTTATGACCATTTTCATGGGTTTCCCCGCAATACCAGATATTTTGTTGGCAAGCAGTACCTACTTAGTGAGCAACCGTAAGCGCAGATAAACAAAAACATTAGGTATAGATAGATACATTAAACGTATCTGCTATAACTTTATTGAATTATCTGTTTTAATGCACGTGAGCATGTATAATTAGAATTACACAGGTTTTGAATTCAATTTGTAGCCTAGGCTGTGATGTGTTTAGCTAAGCTACTTTCTGTACCCTGTGTAGCGTGCGGGTAGCTGTGGGCCTAGCACGAATAACTGCGTAAGTGTACCGTAACGTGTCGTCCACGTAGAACAGTACAAACTGTCATTTATCTAGGGCAACTTTGACACAGATAACTCGTAGTTTGTACGCCGAAGCGCGACGCGTTGACGCTTACGATACAAATACTTTTTCGCAAATTGTTTGTGCTACGGCCGATGATGTTTTTGCTTTGCAATCAGGAAATACATTACCTACCATTTTGCCTATAAGTATTAATTATTGTCTATTTTTCAGTTATACTACTCACATTGTAATGTTATATTCTACATCTACATACCAACTTACTGTATGGTAGGTTGACGGTACTGATGACGCTGATAATTATGCTCCCTTAGCGGACGAACGTTGACAATCACTTTCATATATACCTCAGGGTCAGGTTATTTAGATTCATGGAAACTAATGTCAAACGGTGAAATAAATGATACATGATGATGTTTCCTTTCATTGATCTTTTGCATCAATCGTAGTTTTCTCTTTAACTAAACTTTCAAAAAGGAGGAGGTTATATGTCCGAGTGTATTTTTTTTTGTATTTTCACCGATTTAACTAAAAAAAATTACTACAAAAATGAACATAACTACCCGGTCAAATTAAAAATTCTCTGCTTACTCGTCTTTAACTTGCAGTAAAGCACTAATTTAAATCTGTAGGGATGATTATATTATGCACGTGTGTGTTATAGCTCGGTTTATGGCCCTAAAAACGATGTAATATGGTTCACTTTACGAGCAATTGTCTAGAAAAAAAAAATTTACGTCAGGGAGCCGAGTGCTATAAATAGCAGGGAAAAGTCAAGTAGTGCCTGATGCTCTAAAAACGACCGTGTCGATTTAGCTCTGTGTAAGTATAAAGTGTAGGTACTTTGCATTGCAATCTAGAGGGTAGTTAAAAAAAAGTAGCCCGCGAGTCGGGCGAGATAAATACATAAAACACCGTACTCATAGAATACATATTGTACGGTGGAACGACAGTACGGATACCACGATGTTTGAGTCCCACTCACATTTGGTCCGTTTTTTTATATTAATTTAAAAGTTGTTATATTCAGTTTTATACCTCGAGTTTGTTTTATGAACATGGTATATTAATATTAATTATAGCTCATAAAACAGAGAGGTAAATTTTTTTAAAATAAAACAGCGCGAGTTTACGAGTCTGCTGTCAATGTCACTGATTGCCTTTCGCGCGTCTTTTCCAGTATCAAGGTCACACAGAATTGTGGTGGCAGGCAGACTAACAAATGACAAGTATTGGACTAGGTAATTAGTTAAACTATTAAAAAGTATTTAAGTATCAGGTTTCCCAAAATTCTATAAACGAGTCGGTATATTTACCTACTTAAATTAAATTGTCATTACAATTTATGTTAAACATGACAGGTATTTTATGGTTAAATTGTTTTTAATAGAATAAGTATTAAATATTTTATAAGTTATTTAAGTTTATCTGTTGTGAAGGAGGAGCTACATTCTAAAAAGAATTATGTTACAGTGTCTACCTTAATTATTTGTAAGCGACATATTCAGTTGACTTGAGAACTTTCTCTTTTTTATCTATCTGTCTAGACGGAAGATTGTGGTTTTCCGCTGTACGTATTGTTTGGCAGTTTCTATGGGCAAGAGGCTTCGATAGATTTAGTTAAAAGGTCGCAAAGCAGAGCCTAACTCCTATATCGTTAAATATTACTTAAATATTACTCCGTCACTCGAACTCGGATCAAGGGCTTGGAAATACGTCACGTATGCTTGATACGGCGAGGGAAAAACATAGAATTATCTGTTCAAGTCAAATGTTCGTTCCGATCAAACTAGCACGTAGTCGGAACTACTCGGAAGTACTCGAACACAGTTTAATATCTATCAATTAAAAGTCGGCCTAATTTCGAAACGCATTTGGGCTGAATAAGCCGTGTGATATAATTGGTCGTATCGCTTTCTCGCTTGCTGTTAATGCGTCAGCTGGGATGATTTTCGCATAAGATGTAATGCAAATAATAAGGCGGCCATATTGCCGCGGCTACGGACTAACTAAAGTCAGTCGCAGCGTCATTGGTAGGTATGCCCGGTCCACCGCAGCGTGATTGGTATTGGGCTGTTTTCAAGCTTTACGAATGCTTCTATGTGTTTTTCTTTCGCCGGCTCTGTCATATTTTCCTTGAATAGATGACGTCATTGTAAGCCCTTGACTCGCTCGAGGGACGGATGTTCTGAGTAATATTTAACGATATGGGTATAAACCGTTGGCGTTGTGGTGTAAGCCTTCTAAGGAAGAGATTTTGGAAATGTGACAACTAAGAGAGTGAATTCAATTTATTTATTTGGCTTCGTATCTCATAGACCAAGCGAGCGAAGCCACTGGCGGGTTAGCTAGGATATGAGCACGTATATTATAAATTAGAAACTAACTCTCCACTACTTTGCTCTTTTTTTTGTTACAATTTACGACAATCAAATTAGTATAGAGTAAGAAATAGGGTAACTTGTAATCATCATTATCCATGTATGGATTTTATTAGACATTATATAGAAGACAAAGATGCTTAGAATACTCCACTGTTGGCAAGCTGTCACTCTGCCACCAATGTGATATTTGCAGTACCTAAGTAGAAACCTTGTAAACATCTATATAAAAAGAAGGCTCCGAGTTTCTTGCCGCTTCTTCTCGGTAGGCTCTATATATTTTGGAACGCGGCGGTAGAGTCTTTAAAGTACATTATAATGAAAAATTGACGTTCATAAGTGCGTCTTTGATAAATGAATAAATGATTTTGACTTTGACTTTGAATATCGCGCATTGATTAGATATTATCAAAATATACTCTTGTTTATTTCGATAATATGTATAATATATTGGTAGCTACAATCGCTATCACCTGATAGCGATTGTTAGCGTAAACTATTACAATCGTTACAATCGTCAATGTAACAATAAGGGTGTGCGAATGTAATAGTTTGTTCGCTACAAACATACACACACAAAGTAACTAATAGCAGTACCTATACCCAGTCATTGTTTCAAGACATCCAGTCTAGTTTTCTATTGGGAAATAGCGAGTCGCAAGCGAGGAAGACGTTTAACCTAAATTGTATGATTGGTCATCGCGTATGTCCCTGTCCTGTGGACCCTGGAGATCCGGCCGATACGCCCGTCACACGCCAACACGAGGTAGGATACTTATTGAACTGTCCATGCCATATGTGGCTTAAACATGTATAGATATATAGACAGGTATAGACAAGATATCTATCGATGTCGTATCAAACGACATGGATTTCATATTAAAATAAAACTAGTCAAGTGCGAGTTCGACTCGCGCACAGAATTCCGTACAAACTTGTATGTCCTTACCTATTTTTTCAAATTTTGTGTCGACGAAGTTGGTTGCAGTATTCTGATGTAGTTCGACTTTAAATCGTCGAATTTCGGCAACTTATTCTCGATACTAACCAGGGTGTTAGTTTCAATTAACTTATAAACCTACTTCGATACCTTTATCGAAGTAGGTTTATAAGTTAAATAGCTTGCCCAGCGAAGACTTTTGCGACAAACTGAACTTTGAACCGTTCGATCCCTAGATACGGTTACCTATTTCACCGAACCCAAATAATACGTGTGTAATAGTAAATTCACTTTTTTGTTATTAAATTACTTATTAATATTTACGGTTTTCAGATTTTTTCATTTACATGTGCTGTAAGACATTGCTTCTTGTAAAATTTCATGATTCTAGGTCAACAGGAAGTAACCCGAGGTTTTGATTCCCTTGTGAAATCGCCAAATATGCGACATAAGTTATATATTTTGATAGTGTTCACATAAAAATTTCATTCTTTCACAGCTGCAAGGGACCGTATAGACCCAAGTATATGATATAAATTTCGACTTAATACCTATACGCGTTCCCGAGAAAAAGGACCTTGACAGATGGACAACAAAGTGATCCTACAAGCGTTCCCTTTTCCTCTTGAGGTACGGAACCCTAAAAATGATTTCGGTTTATAGCAAATAGTGGCTACCTGGGAATAAATAGCGGTCTGTTTTGGTTAGGGACATGCATTGTTTTTTGTATAGTATCTAAGCTAGGTCTGAAGAGGAGATTAACCGTGAATTCCTGGAATTAGAAGCTTATTCCAAACCCAGCTGTTTGGATTTTTCTGTGAGAGGATGGAGTTGTAGTATATTCTCTCATCCGAATACAAATCGTAAGACGTGAAGAAACCCGGCTTAATATGTGGCAGGTTTCTTGTGAAGCTATCTTGGTTGGTACCACCGCATTGCCAAATATCCTGCTACGACACAAGCATTACTGTGTTACGGTGTAAACGGCACTGTAGCAACTGATGATGAGAGTCTCGAGGTGATGAGTGCAGTGCCACGCAGAACTTCAGGATGGCACTGCAACTGACAAGCGTAGTGATTACCAATAGGTGCACGACTTGCCCGTCTCGTTACTAAGTAAATACTTAACAAAAAGTCGGAAAAAATCTGCTTAAAAAATAGGGGTTTCTACTAAGTATGCCGTAAATTTAGTTCATAAAATTTTCAAAGGTTTATTCATTTCATAATAATTTCCTCACTTGATTTTAGAAAAGAATATATTAAAGTTGAGCCTGACGTTTTAGCTTTTTATATATTTTGGTACCGACCTAAAACCACTTAAGTAAAATATACTTGTTTAAAATCTGATATATTTGCGCCAATTTTCAGTATATAAACTAACATTTTAATTACTAAAGTGAGCATCGATTAAAACTTAATGAAAAGGTTTAAATCACGAGACGTCAGTAAATAATATTGGACAGCCACTTAGATTTATTACTGTGATTGTGCGACTGGATTGTTTCTTCGAAAAACAATATGTAAACGCTTTGCTTGTCTAACCTCGAGACTTAACAAACAAACGAATGACATATTTGTATAAGCGATTTCGGCGAACGGGTACCACCCGGGGATTATATAATGAGGATTTACTTAACATGACAACGGTTACAAAACAAAACTGTAAATTTCGAGCTCATTCGAATTTACATTATTAATAATTTAATGTTTATATTATATATTTATGTGGATATTATAGAAGAAACGGTCAGTTTGTTTTCGAAACATTGATGCTGTCCAATCAATGTTTCGCAATCGTATTCAATTTCGGTTGGTTTATTTTGAAATCGATATTGGTTCGTTCCAAAATACTTAATACAAGCACCTGTTCGTAGAAGGTTAAAATAAGAGCGGTTTGATGTTCGCGTTAATAACATGGACCGTGGGCGCGAACGCGTGTTTGGTGCCACTTGCCTTCGCCAGTTTATACTTCCCGAGACCGAAATAATCCGCAATCGACGGCATCCGTCATTGAAATGAGGATTGTAGCATTTAGATGTTGTTTGTTAGTCGTAGGTTTAAGGTAGTGCTGTAAGTACCTAAGTAGCTTGATGTTCACATTACATGCATACATTTATAACAATTTATTATACCTATATGTTACTGGAAATGTATGATAACTAGGAAATGTGTACTATTTCGAGGTTATTTTTAGTAAAATGTATAAAATATTGTTTAAAAGATTTTTTAGTACACACATATCCTGGGAAAAGCATACATTTCCTGGGAATTGCATGAAATTCCGATATTGTTACTCCAAATTCAACACTATTAGGTACACAGTCATGCTATTTCTGCATATTGCCAGAAGCTTTCGTGTTCACCAATAATTGAATCATTAGAATCGACAACATCCGCTATTGGTCAAGAGCGTTGTAGCATTTGATGAAGCAACGGGCTTCTGCTGACTGCGGTTCGAAAATAGCACGCTTGAAGTTGATTTACTGATTCATATTGTATATACTTATAGAACTTAGTCTCGAATGTCAATATACATAAAATTACTTATATGACAGGTACAAAAAACAGGATTACAACAAGGCTTTATTAAGTTTTTCTTGCTTATATTTGGTTTTATAAGCATGTAAGGAAACTGAAAACAAAATAGTATAGGTATACTAATAATATAAAGAAAAATAATCTAAATCAAAAGAATATAACTTTATTTTAAGCAAATTTTAGCATAATGAGCTTACTAGTAATCACTCTACACGTATTGTAAATAAGATAATTAGAAGGTATTATTTACCTTTACTTATATACTATTATTATAAAGGTTTAGGGCCTTACTTATAAACGCTGCTTAACTTTAAATGGCGTTATGTAGTAGTGCGCAAAGAAAGTTTTTCTGTGTCGTACTAAGTGACGTTATTTAAATTTAAACAGCGTTTATAAGTAGGGTTATAAATGTATACTTATAACATTATTAAACGGACATAATATAATACAGTCTAAACAGTGTAAAAATTACCGGAAGTTTAGTTATATATACAACTATATATATGTACTTAGTTATGTAAGTTATTATTACCAGTATCCAGTTGGTATAATTATTTGGGAGGTACTGGAGTTTTTGGTAGAATTGACTGGCAGTTAGTAACAACCCTGCCTTCTGAGCCGCTGGTCCCGGGTTCAATCTCTGTACAGGCATTGAGGTACCATTAGTAGTAATTGTACTTCAGTGTGGACAGGTCAAGCATTTGTGTGCATGAACATGTCTGTCTGTTTCTGTTTGACTTGTGTCTGTGTGTATATATGTATAAAAGTAAGTAAGTATTATGTAAGTATATTTGTCATCACGTTGCTATAGTTTGGGAACTGAAGACCTTGTGTGAAAATAAATTTGTTAAAATTATCAAGTCCAGTAACAATTTTAGTTACAAAGATGTAGCACTGACACTTGGTTTCTTGTTGCCATTACGCTACGACGTTCTTGTATTAAATAGTTTACGCAAATATATATTTCTTATGCAAATGAATATGTAGGTAGGTACATGCTGTAACAGTAAGTGGCTAATAAAAAATAATATTTTATATTTATTTATTGTGTGTGTTGTTTTGTTATACGCTTAATGTCATCACTCAAACGTCAGGCGTACTATGCGTCGGAGGAATTCGCCTTAGCATGCTACTGCAGTTATGAAGGTGACTTTACAAGAAAGCAGAATACAAAACATTTAATGAGAAAAGTAAACAGCCCCGATTGTAACGTGGAATCAAAGATGATATATACCACTTTTTGACTGAACGTGCCCGAAGTGTATGTATGAGGGAGGATCTATCTACCCACTTCGGACTTAACCGATGTGCACGTCACACGTATATTCCAAAGTATCCTAGCTGCGCAAACATCCGACGCAGCTAGGTTTCTATATCGATCCGTATATAGGATCACTAAAGAAGAATAAAGTTGTTAAGTGTATACCTAGATCTAAGAGTAGCACATATGGGACTGACATAGTCGTTGGACGACTAAAAGCCCCTAAATATAGCAGAAAAAAAAGAATACAAAAAAAACACTGAGTTTTGTACTCATGTGACATTAGTTGTATAAAATAGTACTTAAGTAGTCAGGTTTAAATAGTATGTGCACGGACTTTGGTAGAATTCAAGAAGATGCAAGATCAAGTAGGTAGATTACAATTTGCTGCAACTGGCTTCTAAAACCGTTGGCGCAATTCAAACAATTTCCCAACACAGGCAATGGAATGGGCACTATTCCGGTAATGCCGGCACAGTTTGCGACCCAGGGCAGATTTACGAGACTCCAGTCAGAGTCATCTCGATGACGCGGCTCGCAGTCGGAAGTCCGACCGGTTTCAAGCATTCCTATAAGTCCTGCGCCGGTCTATTTCACCGCGGTCATTACCATATTTTCAAAGATTGAATAATTATATTCCTTATCTTCTTTATCACGTGAAAATGGGAATGGGAAAACTATCTAGCTACGAGAAAATTTAGTTTTGTTATTTATAAGCTCTTGGTTTTCTTCAAATTTGTTTACTACTGTACTTAGTTGAAGGAAATTAGACAAAGTTGAAATGCTGTAAGTAAATTATAAGTATCTATACGGTAAGTAGAATAAAATAGAAGCGCTTATTTGTTGTTTTCTTTATTTTTGAGGTTCTAACACGACGTGGCCGCTCTTTGTTTCTAGTACTTAAGTAGGTACTAAATTTTACTAGAAATAACTTGGAAGTTCAGCAATTACTATGATGGGGGCTTGAAATCGTTTGGTATTCGATATTAAATCGATTATAAGATACGTGTGCTTGCGATCCATTTATTTTATTACTTCACATATTGCGTGACCTATCACAGTGGCCACCTACTACGATCCCTAACCGTGACATTTTTAATTCTTCAAAGGAAAGTGATTGGGTACGGTCGTATACGATTTCCTTTATTATTTCAATTTATAGTTATACATTTTTGTTTTGCATGAATCACGAACAGGTTTTTCGATTACTTAACTAGGCATACAATATCTAGCGTTAAATAGAATTTAATGCAGTTTTAATGTTTGTTGTGAAGCGGAAAGCCGATTAGCCATTGCTCGTACTCAGGCACAAATGGTCGCGTGTTGCTTGTATTGCGATATATAAATTGCTGCTTGGAGAGACAATGGACTGGCTGCGCCATTAACCGGCAAAAATATCTGCTATCTACCGCCATTTTTTTTATGTAGGTCAAGTGGATTGCTAAACCTTGATAATGGGGTGGCTAATGATGCTTTCAAAGTCGCGCGAGAACATTTTGACACGTCAAATGGATTGATAAGGCATCCAAGTCTCAAATAAGATAGGTTTATCATAATTCGACTAGGTAGTGAAAAAATCTTCGTATATTAAATTAATTTTGTCTGATACCCAGGTTAATTACAAAAATATCAAACAAGCATTTTTAGAATTCCAAGATGATGCCTAATAACATAAAAGTATACATAATACATACTATATACATACATGTATAATGCGGAAATAGGTATCGCATATCGCATATGTGCTTACCTATATATATTTGGATGGTCACGATGATACGTTTGGGTGATTGCAACATTAGTTAGGTATACTTTTGGAACTACAATGCGTAAACTAGTTATAGGATAGATGGCACATTTCACAACGGCTAATCATAACGAGGAAACTAAAATAGCCTGGAATTTGTTCTTGTTATTGAATGAGTGTGACGGCAGCTTCTCGTTGAGTGCCGACACAAATTGTTGATTACAAAAGAGCAGCAATTGAGACGTCCGAGGCGCAGGAAACGAGCAGATTGAAACTTATGTCTACATTGGACAATCTCAGTTCATCTAGCTTACATTGTTTAACACCTATAATTTTACATTCTTAATTTACCATTAGATCTTTAGCAAGAACAAGAAAATGTACAAAAAAGAAAGAAGGTTACCTAGACATTATAATCAAACCTGATGATTATATCTATATAAGTATCATGCATAGGTTGAAATTGATAGAGAGAAAAATTCACAGCCTCGGACGGGATTCGAAGGGACTCTCCGTGTCAGACGCCATTGACCAACTAATCCACCGAGGTTCTGGTCCGAGCATCGAATTTTAACTCTCTATCTAACTAACCGTCTTACGGGGACGGAGCGACATCTATTGAACAGATTTTGACAGTACTATCCAACCGAAAGAAGCATTATTTAGAAATACTTTAAACTTTCGTATTGACATCCCAACCCTTGTGATTTTTATAGTATTCGCTTGTATTTATAACTCTATAAATTAGAGATGTTAGAGATCGCTAAAGCAGGCGTTAGTGCTTTGAAAATTAATACTATAAAATCATGCATAGGTATAATAAAAATGTAACGGATCGCTGTCTGTACATGGAAGATAATTATGAGAAAAAATGTTATTGTAACTTATACTATAAACGAAAACAGAATGAACAAACTGATTGTTAGAATTTTTATCAGTTTGTCTGTTTATCTATCTGTGAGTTTGTGCATGGTAATCTCAGAAACGCCTTACCTGATTTGGATGTGGTTTTCACTAATATATTGTGGTAAGCTTCATTAAACATTTAGTGTATGTTTCATGTCAATCGGTTCATAAGTAAAAACGTTATTGAATAATAATGGTTAAGTAAGTACTTTTATTTTATAGCCTCCGTATCCAGCGAAGCCACGCGAGCGAAGCCGCAGGCGGGTCAACTAGTCATCAATAATTATATCCACCATGTAAGTACCTAAATGTATCTGTGGAGAAAGTTACGTCTATTTACAAGTTCTGAATACATATCGTTTTCGGTTACCTATTGATTTCAAATGACGGCTAAACTATTGTTATTTAATTAATACTTTGCGTATAACCTTTATCCAAAACCCCTGATTTCTGCTTTATCATTTACGTTACGCGCATGTGTTCATGCCTAGTATTCCTATGATTTATTGGACAGGCAGCGAGAAAATAATTCAAGTATGATTTAACCAGGTTTGGGTTGGTTTTTGAATATGCTCGTTATGAAAACGGCTGGGAGAATTAAATTGGTTGGAAAGCGTTGGAGAACTGTGAGCAGATGAGTGAAAGCGTGGTCGGAGGTCGCGGCGAGGCCCGGGGGGCTGTGTCATCAAAGTGTGATACACCAAGAGACAAACGATGTGATAAACTCAGTTGTAGGTTTTCCCAAGCCTAACTTATAAGCCAATATGACATGACTCGCTTTGAGGATACAATATGTAGGTTACGCAAGTTATCAAATAGAACAACTTGTTGAAAACAAATGAGTTACATAATATCGTGTTGCAGCATTCCAAGTGTATGAGGGGTTTTATTATCAAACCATAAAGTAAACAAAGGTTTGTCTAACAATAAAAGTTGATATCCCGTTGTCAGCAATTCATGGTGACGGCCGTTGGTTTTACGATTGTCTCCGTAAAGACAAGGATATCTTGTAAAAGGTTTGGAAGGACGTATAGTAAGTAAGTACCTACCTATTTTTTGCGCTACGAGCCTTGTATGAAGGCCTCGTGGACATAACTACATATAAGTTACTTGTAATTATAGTAGGTAATAATATTTTTTGTAATAGATACTACCATGTCACCATCCATCCAAAATGGTTTTTTTTTATATTAAGTGTTGGCTACAGTCCCATTTATGCCTTAGTAAAGGACCGGATGAAATCTGTGAAATATTTGAATATAAGGAATAATTATAACAAAGCCTCTTTAGTTTCCGGTTCAGGTTCAGAGGTTTAAACGAAATCAAATTTATACTTGTAATGATATAGACTATAAATACTATTATTATTAAATGTGGTAAGTAGGTCTTTAATTTTGTTGCTTGTAACTAAATAGGTACCTATTTATAATAAGATTTCATTAGTGAGTCGCAACGTGGCACAAATTGTTGGACGCAATCGCGACGTGATGGTGAGCGGTGACCGGACGAATCTCATTAACAGCCCAGATTGATAGCCCCTGGAAAATGCTTTAAATTATTTCACGCCACATTAATAATGAATATCGTGCTGACGCTAATTCACCGATGTCGGACACTTTGTTAATATTTAACACCTTCAATATTATTTTGGTCTTATCAAACTTAGTACTAGCAAGATACTCGTAAGTAGATTCTACTTTATTAATGTTTGGCGCTGCCTGGAACTTTTCCATCTACTTAATGGTTCCTGTTTACCCACTTCATTAGGGTCTCGCAGAAATATAAATAGAATCAAGTCCGTATATGAAATGATTACGAAATTTTCGTGACTTCTTAGAACACACCTTAATTTCCAAAAATTGCTAGCTTTAAGTGTTCAGTTGAACATGACTTATGATTTCGTGCTTCTGTAACTTTGGGCTTAAAATGCACCTTTTGAGATAGCATCAACAGCTTTTGAAATGGGTGACGTAATTGCAAGATGCGGTCCAGAGTCACGTAGTGCTGTGTAATCTGACGGTTTTTGTGCTCGGGCTGGGAACATCTCGATTCTTATTCGGAGCGCCCAAGGGCCGTGCTGCCTGCTGCTACATCGAATCAATCCGAGCTCAATTTAAATAGATAGGTAACGGTTTGTTGCGCAATGGAACATCGCGACCATCGACCCATAGTCCGTGAAGTCCATTTGATCACTTATGCATCAAACGCGTTCCGACACCTTCGCGCTCCGCCGACAACATAACAACCTCAGCAGCGCGTCCCGCTCTTAATAACACTTTAATAGCCCCAGTCAAGTTCAAAAACATTTTAAATTTAATAGGCGGTTGCTGCTATATACTTGTGTTGGCTCTACATCAATCAAACTCTACCTTTTTGTGTTTTTATAGTATTAACAAAACAGCTTCTAGAATTTTTGATGTCGTTTGATGTTGCCTACTTGAGGGATTATTATTCCAGCTCAGTATGAATTGTGGTTGGACATGACTTAACTGATAAATTAGTTAAGATAGTAAAAACGAGAAGATTGCCATCATTGCTTGTGCTCATAAAATTCCTGTTATATGCCTAATGCGAAACATGAAAGTGCGCAACACGTGCAACATTACATTATTCAACCGGAATTAAGTTCATAGATTTTTATACGAATCAGTTGATTACCACGAAGGGGTTTTCATTAAAGAAGTGATAACAAATCACATTTGAAAAGTATTCTTGAACAAAAATTTACCTTCGCATTGAAACGGGACCTACCACATTATCGGTATGGGAATTTCTGTGTCGTAAGTAGGTACCGTGCTTTTCTAAGGTTAATTGATGGCTTACGGTCCGAGAATGCGTGTTGGAATGCGGCCCTTGCAGATATATTTATGCTGTTTGTGTTATAGTAAATTATTTTTCCTTGTAAGTCGTCGAGGTTCCACATTTTGGGTTTAGCAAACTACCATGCCGCAGCATATTTCTTCTACAGCAGCGTTTAGGAAGTTGCACATGATTCGAGGTCGACGATATAATCATTTTTACGTGCTCGTTTAAAAAGCAGCCAATTAAATTTTAACAAGTAGTCGCATAGAGCTAACGGTCGCAACTGCATCGTTGGAAATGGAGCGGAGAGTCATTAGTTCTAATTGAATTTGATTTACACTTTACACATTTATAACTAAATAATATGAATTTCTCATTTGCAATACTAATCTAAATCTAAAATAACATAACATTTAAATATGTATTTATATAAATTGAGTAGTATTTTTCTTCATCCAGTACTCTGGCTGAGTAAGGCAAGACTAATAACGAATTATGTATACATATAAATTAAGTACCTAATAAAACAAGTACAATTTGAAAAATTTGAAACCGACTTCCATTCTATTCAGTTATTAGACTGTAACTCAAAAACTACTGGACCGAATTTGATGAAATTTAAATGGAACCACACGGGAAGCACCAGCTTTCCAACAATAATTTTGGGAATCGGTTTACCCAGTCAAAAGTTATGAGGTAAGAAACATAAAAAAAAAACATACAGGCGAATTGAGTACCTCCTCCTTTTTTTGGAAGTCAGTATAAAAATAAGAATGTATGACCTAATTATAAGTTGTTACGAGTCATGAACCAAGCTTCTGTTCTACGGATCACTGGTCAGGATTGTCCGTTACAGACTTCTGTCTCCTGTGACTGAACTTTGCCCTTAGTTTATTAAACACAATGTTATGCAGTAACCCTGATACAATACTTATGGATATGTACATTATCCAGTGAAGTAGAGAAGATTCGCATGTCAATAATATTTACTTTGTTTGCGTTTCTGAACTTTAAACGGCACTTACAAATCGAACTTACAACTCAAGGCCGTGAGCGTCATGTTCAACTTAATATATAGGTTGTTGTAATTCTTTGGTAACCGATGATCACAAATCATAATAGAGCTACATAACTACAGATCTACGACGCCGACTAACCGATTGCGTAATCAGCCCTCTCGGGAAATAATATTTATGTGCACATACCCACTTCACGCACGTCTATCAACTAATGTAGATAGACAATACAGCATTTGAATTTGACATCTATACCCATTCTATAAAATACAACTTTGCTTTGATGTTGAAATATTTCTTTTCAAATGTCTCTACGACCAAACGTTCCCTGAATTTTGTAAAAGTGCGCATGTAGGCAGACGGCTCACGGGTTAAGTTGTAACTGTTATTTAATCTGTGCCACGAGTCTGCAGTCAAAAGGAGAAAGCGTCTACTTTATGAAACTCGGCGATTACTCATTGGTAAGAAAAATCATAATGATTTAATACAATTTTCTATGAGTTGGTTACAAATATCGACAATAGGTATACAAATACAATAGGTACATTATTTCTAATAATCTGAAAATAAATGTATTTTTATAAGATACTATTAGAGACCTCATAATATTATGAATGGTAGAGTCCTTGTTACTGTAATTGACTCTTCCTTGATGGGTTCAGAAGACAAGCTCAGTCGAAAAGGCCCAAAGAAGCGTCACGATGTAAGAAAAGTCATCAATCAAGTGCCACAAAAAGAAAGAATCCGCAACGGGGGACAACATTTCAAGCAAAGTTTATATAAAATGAAATATTTTCTTCTCAGCGTTGACAAGCTGAATTGAAATATAACCGAGTTGTTTTGGTATAAAAATTAAACGGGAATTAAAACCGATTTTGCTTGGAGATCTTAAAGAGTAGTTAATCTCATATGGGTAGAAACGAGTGGACGTCTAGTAAGGTTCGTTTACGGTAAGGATGCTCTATTTGAGTTCTTGCTTGATATTGACATTGCGTGTTGCTTATTTGGTGCAGCATACAACTTCTATCGCAGGGTTTACATCTCTGACGGGTGTTGCAAATGTTGTAACTCTACACACTTAGTTGTGCTGAACGATTACTTAAAAAAAATACGCAAACACAAGGCATACGCGTACATTAATGCCACTCCTCGTTTATGGTTTCACACTTCATCTTATCATGTACATTTGAATGTAAGTATTCATATCGCCGCAGGCAAAAACAGTTGGTACCTGAGAACCTATTAGATCCATGTCCATTAATTAACAAGTGTTACGAGAACCGGCCAAGGTTAGGCAATATCAGCAACCAGTAACGTATGCGATCGAGCGGTGTTATGTCCGCTGTACCATATAACTTGATGTTGATGGTTGAAGGATATTACTCATTCTAAGCTATCTACAGCCATGGTACTGGTATACTTACAAGTATTATCTACCTTAGATTATAAGAATTTAGTACAGCGCAAAATGAACTCGATTAAGTATGTCTATAATCATCACAATTTAGGTTAATCAAAGCTAATCCTAACTTTGCGATATACTTTTTTTATATAGGTAACTTAGATCTAATTCAACAATTCACCCTTTTTTTGCATTCGATCAGCAGCGCTTAAAAAATAACCTACTCTAGTGATAAGTATTTAAGAGATCGTTCAGAAGAGGTGAATTAGAATTTCGCGGGTGGAGCTTTGATCTTAAAATTATAAGCTAGATTTACTCATGTAATAATCAACACTAGCTCTGCAAACGTGATAGTACGGTTAGATTCTACTAAGTACACGAATATGAAATGTGAGCGGAATATCTAACCGTGGTTTGGAGAGGACAGTAACGGTCACTTCATGTTAGATAGCAGTAGATAAATGCCTATTTGCCAACTGAACTGGATATAAGCACGTTGACGACAGTAAACTCTTAGATTTATTGAATTTAAATCGCATTCAATTTAGGCATTTCAAATTAGTTCGCATGACGTAAGTGTTAATGCTTAAAAAAAATAACGTTTTTACATACATACTTACTATTATTCAAATCAGGAATCCCTGAAGGCCTCATTTTGTGTCATAATTCTTGGTCTCATCACAGCATGTGAGAAGAACTGTCTGATCAAGTTGTCGAGGAGCTAAGAATGACAAACTGTCTGATTAATTGAAGGGCATCCAAAAATAAAGTTTCCAAAAATAAAGTCAAGTCATAAGTATGTCATTGAAAATATTTGGTATTCCTACTATGTAATTAATTTTACGAGCTTGGTGGATTTTTCTGTCACATGTCGATTATCTAATACATTATAATCTAGTAATAGCTAATACCTACTCGTGCCTTAGTGATGTACTACAGTTGGATTGATATGTTTACATTAAATTAATGATAAATTAATTACTCACTGCTAAACATTGAACGTAGGTAAGTTATAAATTTACATTAGTGAAATAGTCTTCTAAGTGCAATGTAATTTCTTTTGGCAATATAATTGAAAAAATGAAAAAAATGAAAAATGTTTATTAAGTCCGCAAACACTACATAATAAAAGTATCAAAAATATGCATATACGAGTAATTATAAGTTACAGTGTAGCGCTTAAGGACAACATTATTTAACTTACAAAAATTATTTACCGCGATCTCCGAACTAGGCAAAGCCTGTATCTCGGGGATCTGGAACGATTGTTCAACAAGACTTTGACCTCGGATTACAAAAATAAACTGTATCTCATATACATAAAAGAAAATATTTTAAAGTAGGTACCGTTACATAGGAAAGTACCTTTAATAACAAAAAAAAGAACTTATAATAACAATACTACAAATAAAATAGCTGAAATAGCAGCTGCCTTACTTATAAATCAACGGAATTATTTTAAACGATCCTTTAAAAAACATTTCAAGTTATTGTTAAATTTACCACAGCAAATTATTGGATCAGATTAGGTAGTTGAAAGAGCTAACAAATTATTATACGAATAAATATTATATGGAGTTGGATGGAAAATAGAGCTTTGTCCCAAAAACAGCAGTTGTGCGTGACATGGACGAGATAAAAATCATTAGATTAATGATGGTCCGAATTCGCTGCCGAGCTGCGTCGCGGTCCCGCGGGACCCGCGCCATTTGTTACAGGCTGCCGTTTCGCCGCGATCAATGCATGGGACATTTGGCCATTTATTTGGGTCGGTAATGGTCGAAATGGTATATTATCTGTTTGTTTAGAAGACAAAGTGGAACATGAGGGTCCTGAAATCATGCAATTAATTTGACAGTTTTCGTAGAGTACCCCTACTCTACAGTGAAAATTGTAGAACGATCAAAACACATAAAACTCAACACCCGTCACCCACAGGAGGACCCCACGGGAGGCGCGGGACCCCTGATCATACATCGCACCACGCTGGATCGCGCCCGCTTGCTATGTGTCAGGTTACATACAAATTCGAACATTCCAAAAAAATACCGTCCCGGATCGCGACCGCTTTCCCCCGCCTCCCGCCTCTTTGGGTGTTGAGCTTACAAATATAGTAAGTATTACTTACTTTAACACAGGGAGAATTGTAAACCTTACATAACTTGAAGAATACAATAATCGTCGTATAGAAAGCTTGCTGGAGAACGGCCAACTAATAACTGCTAGCCGATCCGAGACACCGTCATTTCCATCTGAAATTCAGAAAGCCAAAAGAAGCACGATAGATATAATCTATGTTCATCAAACACAAACATGTCTATTTTCGTTTACCTAATCTGCGGTATCTGTGTACTCTTTTAGGGTTGTCGACGTTCAGTTTTGCCGTAACTGGATTTTCTATATGGGAAAATTGAACGTGCACAATAAAATTCAATAGAATTGAAAACAGAGATTTATGTGCGGCATTGTACCTTCATACCCGCTTTATCTAACAAAAAAGAAATTCGCGAAAGCGTCAGAATATAAATCAAGATACGAGGATGATTTAGCAACCCTATCGGTTTCGACAAGCGTGTGCCAACGGCTATGGTACAACGTGAATGGCATGCCGAGAGCACAAGCCGCGACATCCGACTGAAGACTGCTCCATTCCACTTGCATAGTTGCATCACCAAGATTTTGCATAATACCTGCTTTATTGCATGCGAGCTGAATGTCACCCACGAGGCCAAATCCTTTTTATACACCACCGACTCGTTATTCAGCACGTCTCTTATTTACATATTGTACAATAAAGCTCAATATGAAACTTAAACTTAGGGATAAACTAGGATATACGAAGTACAGCGAGTCTACGAATAGATGGTCTGCTAGTTTTAGGGATTATCATAAACTCTTTTGTAGTGGAGTCCTTCAGACTGAGACTATCGCTTGGGGCTTACTTAGTTTGGAAACTAATTTCGATCCGTGTTTGCATTGCGATTTGCGATATACGTACATTTATCTACATCCTTAAAACTTCCAGGATACGCCTTCTGTCATCCTCGCTTTTCTTCAAGTTGTAATCGTGAATGAGTGAAGTGAATAAATAATATATATTACTAAGAATTTTCGTGAAAGCTGCTTTTTATAACACCTTTGTTCTTGCCATATCTGGAAACATTTTAAAGGGTTTCACATCAAGAGAATTTTACCGTATCAAAAGCTAAAAGGGTTTTGTAATCTTGAGAAATATGGTTAAGTACCTATTTACCCTGTCACGAATCTGCCTGTATTTGACTTAATTTATGGTTCCATAGCTCATTGGTAAAACAGTATATACGTACAATCTACGGTTCCGTTTCATGATCCGTCGAATGCTGAACCTTAGGAACGAGAAGTGATTCATTGGCAAGTATAAGAAATGAAAGACAAGGCAGTAAACATTACATATATTCATTACAGTACTCTTACCGTGTTGGTACCGCAAACGCGAATGTACCTAAAAATCCAAGTACTTAGGTACTATAGTACTATCAAGACTATATTTAAGAACACTATCTTAATTAGAGCAAATAATCAGGAAACAATTGAGTAAGTAGTGATGTACCTATATAGGTAATGAGTCAAAGCCAGAGCTGCTAACTGACTCACGACCGCTAACAGATATTCTGAGAATAGCAAATAACTAACCTTGACAATCACACGAGTTGCGCATTGAACCAAGTTGGAGCAAGATACTATAGTATCTTGCTAAGTAAGTAATATGCATTCCCAAAATTTCATAAGGACTTTCATAAGGTATTGTCAATTTGGACACTTTCGCCAAAATCTTCCAACTGGTCTACAAACACAAATAGACGACGAAAGACAATGAATGATCTTCTGGAGAGAGGCTAGCTAGAGAAGAAGCTAGTGTAATCCAAACCGACGCGCATTTATACTTACATATTGCTTTGGTTATGCCGTACTTAGAAATAAAAGAGATATATAGAAAAAAACGAAAGTTCTAAGAGGTGCTTTACTAACATCGTTATGAAATACAAAAACAAATGTCTACCTAGTAAAACCCCTTGGAGTTTCATAACACACCATTGGGGGTTTTATAAATGGTCATAAATTTAAGCGGTCATTGTACGTGTGTCACAGGCAGTCTCAGAGGCGGGTTAAGAAAGTTCTAACCGATCGGGAGTCTCAATCGGAACGGGTATCGCCTTTCACAGCGATCGAGTGCGTCGTTTGATTCTATCAAAGAAAGATAAATGGGACCGTTGAATGAGCGTACAGGAGGAAAGAGGTTAATTTGAAGAAATTAGATGTTTGAATGCGGATCGCGTAACATAATCAACCTAGAGTAGAATTTGAATGAGCTTCTATCCCTGAAACTACTAGACTCCATGTTTTACCTATCCTTGAAAGCTCAAGCAGGTGTTAATCTCCTACCTTAAATAACAAGAATTCAACCTGCTAATTTTTTAATGCATTAGATTTTTGGGTTCACGCGGCTATGAGTCCCTCAGGGCACAGGGGCATGAGGCTAATTGGCTGTCAGATATGAGTCCTACTGACTGTCTGTAGTCCTACTCGACAAACGACCGTGTGAGTGCCATAGACGGCTCACGGACGCCCACCGTCGCCACCGCAACGTGCTGGAGTGCGCTCCCTCAAGCTCGTGACATGTGCACTCATAAAATAAAACAATGATGTATGATTGGGTATAGACACTGAAAGACGAAGGTACGTAAAATACTCACCTATCCATCGAAATTTTGATGGATGGACGTGTAACGCGACGATAAATGTAGATTTATATTATACTGACGGAGCAGAATACTTATTATTATACTTATATAATAATAAGTATTATAATTATACTTATACATATTATTAGGTTTTACCTTCAACTTAAAAAAAAACAGAACTTATATTTTTTATAAGACAAACGGATGTACATTTTAGATGGTGGTATAGAATGGAGTAAGCAGTTCGTGAAGGTTACCGACAATTAATCCATACTCTGAGGTGCATATAGGTACATACATATATTATATATTTTTATTAAATACTTGCCGGGTGATTTCTAGTGTTTTATAATTATGTTAATGTTAACATTTAAAATATTCCTGCATTTGTCATAAACTTTCAGATACCAAAGTGTAGCAGTGTATTTCATTATGATAAGGTACTTAAACAAGGCAAGGCAAATAATATTTGTAAAGCTTAAATTATGTTTATCGACTATTCTGTTTAATTTCAAATTCATAAAGGTCGAATGAAAACAGGCCGAATAAACAATACTAAATTATCAATCTAAGGGAGAGTTCTTCATTCTAGTAATATATAATGTGCTCCTCAAAGTTCCTTAACTCATTCTGTAAAGTATTCTTAGTAGGATTAGCGGATATCTCAGTTCTTCATCAAACACATTTTCGAAGTAAATGTAGAGCTTATAGCAGCGTGGCGCTAAAAGGCGGATGCCTGTATCGACAACCTGGCGAGTAGTCTCGCTGCTGAGAACAGGCAGGTGTTCTCATTAGCATTATACAGTCATTAACGGTATCGTCCGGCTCCCAAGCCTCACAAAACATGTTTACCCACTAAACTTGAACTTACCATCCATTATTTGTGTTTCGAAACATACTTCGACGGAGACTTTTTGTCATCTGTTTTTATCCGATGTGGTTACAGCATTGCTTTAATAAATTCAAGGTCCAGTGACTCTATTTGCCAAGGTTTAGTAAACGAATCACATAGAACGGCAAAAAGTCTTATTTATGTTCTTCCTCGCTTGACTTCCCAAGGCATATTTCTTTATTAAGATTAGGAACAGCATGGATTTCAATTTAGTCTGAACTCTGTACAGATTTTAATTTTGCTTCAGAGTCCATTTTATCCTTATTCATCGGGGCCTATTACCGCGTCCTTATTTCGGCAATTTATGCGGAGTAAAAAAAAAACGCAATTTTGTATTCCGGCCCAGAGCAAAACATGGAGGTTCACATAAATCTGCAGAGACATACAAAGCGGCGAGGAGCGTCCCGGGACAAAGTAATGAACTAATTACATTAGTCTCACGATGCTCGCGAGAGATGCCACTGAAATGGCTAAACCGACCGACTATTAGGGGCGTGATGTCTCGAGAATAATGATGATTGCGGCTTAACTTATCTCACAATTACTAGCTTAGCTCCTATATCCTATTATATTATGGTCAGCAAAGATATTGGACACAAGTTTGGCATAACCACAGTGTATCTTCAGTGACCTAAACACATTAAGGAGAATAGCACAGTGAACCGAGAAACGGTCCTATGCAATTCTCGACGGAAAGTGGTTACAAAGTGGCTGTAAAGCATTTTGGCCGTACATTATGTTAGGTATTTTATTAATTAGCATTCTTATACTGTGATTAAATTGGTTAAATATAAATAAAACACACGCCATATATATTGGTTTATAGCACACACTTACCCGATTGGTTTTGTACAAACTACTGAAAAAACAACATAATACAAGACACTGCTGTAAAATAGTTGGGTTTCGTATGCGACTACGGGACTCTATTACTTTGTAGCATTACCTTTAAAAGGCTGTATACAGTCCATTTTTATCCAGAATGTACGTTATTATGGCAGATTTCCTAGCCCATACCAGAACCGAGATATTTTAAGATACTGTAAGGGATAGTGGGAAAAGTTTAAAATCAATTTGGCGTTCTATTGAACAGTGAGCCTTAAAGACAGATATTTACAAACTCAATTTATCAGTATATCTGGTTTGGATGCACGATTTGTCATTGAACAAGTGATTATAGAGGCTAATATTAAATCACGTAGCAATTAAGGTTTAGGTGTAGAAGTTGCTTTGTTTCGTAATAGGATATTTGGTGGTTATTGATGTGGTGGATTTTGCTTGCGTCTTGTGGACGCGAATGCTGGTTTCTGTTCTCCGCAAAGGCGGAATACAGTTTGATGCCGTTATTCTGATTTGGAGTCGTGTTGCAGCCGCTTATAACCTCAGGTTGTATCGTGCTTGCTCTCAAAACGTAGAAACTCACTTAAGGTGCTGTCAATTTAAGACGACGATATAAATTAATGACTGAAAAATATTTTGTGAACATTTGTTGTACATAAAAAAATCTAAATTACCCATTTTCAAAGGTCTAGTTTTAAATATTCCTGATGACGTATTTTCAAATTTGGAGCATATTTCGTCTTAACAGATAACCTACCATCAAATTAAATCGTCAGTACATAGAAACTTCTTATAAACCGATCATCAATTTTGGTTTTGAACAAACTGTACTTATGCATAGGTGCAAATAGTACAATGAGTAAAAAAATTACTCACCTGCAGCTGCAGAGTTCAGTCTTAAATTCTGATCGTGACTTTCTTGATTCAAGTCAAGAAAAGATTATTATTACAATACTTCGTTAGCTTTAACGATATTGAGTCATATGGCTCAATGTTGTACAGTACTAATTGTCTTTATCCCGTATACAACTCGTATATTCGCATATTTTTTGGATGGATCGATTTTATACATCAGCGATAGTCCAAATTGTTATTATATACGTACTATTATTATATAAACGTACTATTATGTATAACTCTAAGTAGACCAGTTTATCATAAAATTAAATTTATATCAGAACCTAATACTTACTATTTTTAATTCGTTTCAATTACAATGCTTTACAAGCTAGTATTTTTATAGTTTTATGACCATTCACCGACCATCAAATTAATCGCTAACTTAAATATACCGACGTTTACGAGACGCTTAGACAAAGTTGTAAATAATACACAACATTTAATAAGTTTTAAATGTTGAGGCCAATAGGCTATCAGGAGCATCGTAAGGCAGCATACGTTTGCCAATGTTTATTACTAGTCACATCTAAAAATATTTTGAAATTATTAAGAACGAGATTTTGTTTTGATATTCGTCGTGAGCAATTAATAATTTCAAAATTGAGATGTTTTGCAACAATGTTTTTGCAACAACGAACAGAATAGTAATGTTGAATAAATTATTTTGAATGGCAACTACGACTTTTTTGTGGATTCTGGTCAGTTTTGGGCTTGCGAATAGGTATTCGTAATTTTTAATCAATTTTAGATTTGTCAGTGGAGTCGTGACCTGCCGAGGGAGCCCGCGGGCTTCCGTGCAAATTGGTATGGAGCCACCAACGTAAAAAGTAACTGTGCTTTTGTTAGCCTTTTGGTCGTGATATCAGAGGTATCTAATAATTAACTAGTTCATAAAAAGGATGAAGATGACGAAAACAAAAAAAAAACCTATTCGAACACCAATGTTTGAGGCAATATATTGTGGAAGTATAAAATTACCTACCACCAAGTACAAAATTACCTATGCTTAAAACAGATAAAATTGTTGATGGAGTAAAATACCGAGTTTGAAATGTATTGGCAATACCTAGGTACATTAGAATTACCGCTAGTTTTGCGAATATGAAAAGTTGGAGATGATGAAGCGATTTTCTTACCGAAGAGTTAGTTCTAAGGCAATCAAACATTCTCCTTGTCGCATATTTTATGTCATTAAACACACAACATGCAATGACGATAACCTTAATTCAAAATTTCACCCAAATCAATCTACCGTTTCAGCAAGAAGTAACAATTATACATGACACTCAATGACAACTTAACTCACACATTCCCAAACTTTTGCGTTTATATTCATAAGTATGATTATTATTCAACCACAATTAGCTCAATAAAAAAGCGCTCCACCTCAATTCCCCGGTTAATTTATGGATTTTTTTTTTGCGATTTGCATATACGAAAAACTCGGTAGAGCGCGATTTAAATCTGGAACAAAGAGTTCCAAAGAGAATTTTAGCTAGACGGAACAGTTGAGTAAAGTCCGGGACAAATTGTCGCCGTGGCTTTTGCGGAGCGGCGGGGATCTTGGAGGATTGTTATTGATGTGAGAAACGGACTGCGGAATCCCGGAGCCCGAACTGTCGGATAGTCTTCATTACGAGCGATCATGCGTGCTCGTGCCGGCGCCATTGCGTTGAAAGCGGAAGAATCGTGAAATATCGTCCGGGACCACAGATCTAACGTTTATGAATTGGTGCAAATCCAGCTTTTAGATGCCATCCCAAAAGTGTTCCTTCTAGTTAACTTAGAATAAAAATAAGCTATGGTATCTTGAAATAGGAATTAAGGTTATGGTAGTAATTACATGATTGTGTGTTAATTCAAGGAGCTCTGGATACCTACTGGATACTTTGTTGCAGTTTATTTTATAGGGGGCTTACTCAATAAGTATGAGCGATTTTTTTCACACAGAGTGAAATTGTATAAAAGATAGGTACTTATGTCAAAAGTTCCAATATAGCGAATGTGTGTACATTCCCATATTACATTTATAAGGCCTGAAAGCACTGAACAATTTTTTTATCTTAACATGGGGGGCACATATTTTAAGGGTCTGTGGGGCACAGTCATATTTTTAGAAGGACATTTTTGTAATTAAAGGCCTGGTTGGTCGGCTCTCGCAAGCAGCTCCCACGAGTATGACGCATCTGCCAGCCATCGCCCTCCTCAAGCCTATTTGAGGGAAGAGGACGAACCGCCCCACGACGCCGCGCCGCCACGAGAAGAAGCCTGTGAGCGTGAATGTTCAAGGTATACCTACAAGTTTCCTAATACAAAAGCCGTCTTATTTGTTTTTAACTTAATTTAATTTAAGTCCGCTTTCTCCACCCGGCCCAGGGCCTCCATCACCTCCTCGTTTTGATCTTTCATGGCCATCTGCATCGCGGATGGCATGCGGTGACGCAGACACCGCACGCCGCACGAAACGGCCGATGGCGTCTTCTTCGTCGTCGGCGTAGCAGGTGAAGGTCCTGGTGTGCCGCGAGACTGCAACCACCACGTGCGGGACGCTCTCGTGCAGACTCATGTTGACCTTGGTCTTAATGGCGATGACTGAATCGTATGTCAGTTCCTGTGCTTCATGGATGGTAAGGATGCGCGACCCCTTGCCTCCACCATGGCCCTGGTTGGTCAAGGTCTCCTTTCCTCCTGAGTATGTACTAGATTCTGTAGCTTCTCTGCTTCAGGGACCTAATACGTGGGGCTGAGGAATATATGCACTTAAGAAATGCTCAAATCATAACATTCGCTGATGACACAGTTATACTATTTAGCGCACCCACATGGGAAGAAGTTAGAGACATATCGGAGGAAGGATTCTCGAAAGTGAACAAATGGCTGGATGATAATATCCTTACGCTAAACCTTTCTAAAACAAAATATATTACTTTTTCTATCACAGCTTCTACCCAACCAGATACCTACTATGAAATTAAGGCTCATACTTGTGACTTAAAAACACAATGTGCCTGCTACTGTCTGTCTCGTGCTGACTCTTTAATATATTTAGGGGTGACAATTGACAAAAATCTGCGTTGGGATGAACACATCAATATCATGGCGATACGTACAAGGAAATTAATACATGTATTTAAAAAACTACGGCATATAGATGATTCCAAAATTATTAAATCAGTATACTATTGTTTATGTCAATCTATCTTAACATACGGTATAAATATATGGGGGGGTGCTGTGGAATACCTACTTATAAACCTAGAAAGGTGTCAGAGAGCGGTTATAAAAGTAATCAACTCAAAAAACTATCGCTACCCGACATTCGATCTATATCAGGAATACGATGTATTAACAGTACGCCAACTCTATATACAATCAGTCATTTCCAAACAACATCAAAGGCCTGTTATTAATACAATTAATTTAAGATGTGAAGACCTTGTTTACAGGACTCCACTCTGTAATACGGCATTTGCACAGCAATTTTCCTATTTCCGTGGACCATACTTGTACAACAAAATAAGTAAAGCGATTAAAATAAAACTGTTAAATAAATATTACTTGAAGAAAACTCTATATACTTATTTACACAAACTTAACTATAAAGAAACAGAAAACATACTAAAAGTATTATCATAAAAAAATACTTTTCTTTTTATTCAATGTGGTAAATATAATAAATTCATACGTAAGCTATATTTATGTACACTTGTACAATCACAACATTTATACAGACACTCACAAAGGTATATTGCTCTGTATCCAATATTGATGCGTTCCAGTCTGGCCCAAATTAATGAAAAATTGATCGCCCATATTGTTTAATAAAGATTCTGTCAAAAATAACTATGTTACTATCTTTATTACAACATAATTAATACGTGTTTGTATTATTGTATAATGGGTAAAATAGTATGCAAACATACCGTTTTCAATCATTTTGAGTAAGTAAGTAGTAATAAAAATACTAAGAAAAAACAATAATTCATCTTATAACATAAATATTATATTTAATACAAATAACTAAAATACCGAACTTTTCCAGTTGGATTTTATAATACATAAACACATGACGTAAGTCACTATTGTTATACTAGTACTATAATTATAATTACTATAGGTCTATTGTTTTTTAATTTTTTAAATATTATTATGTCTATCATTATTAGGTGTTTACTTATTTACCAAGTTTAATAGTTTGTATAATGTAGTGAACACTATGTTTTATTTCATTATGTTTACTTTTGCTTCACATTTAAGCACATAGTGTTGATCTTACTTACTACATTTATGAGATTTCAAAAATCATTGTCTAATTTTTCATACAATAGATATTAAAACTATAAAGGTATAACATCTAGAAGGTTTGATCTGTAAGTTTAACATATACTGTAAAACACAACTCTCACAATGTTCACTTCTAACCTATGCTACAATGATGACCCACACGGTAGAACAAGACAGTGTATGCAAGTGTAACAGGAAAGAGCAAGATGCACTACCCTGCCGTAATACAGTTTTACTAGCACGGAGGGTAGTTGTAAATTGTCTCCGATACTGTAATTGTTCATCACGTTCATTTGACTTTCACGTTTAGTTATGATGTCAGTAAATAGTAGTGTTTATTACAAAGCAAGACAATGTGTAACAAACCATAAATTGAATGACAGTGATTATACAATGTATTCAAATAATAATATTTGTAAATTGGAAGTGTGTCCTCGCTTAATTCTTAATGTTTTAGTGTACCTATGTCCGCTGCGATTCACAAAGGTGGTACCTATGCAATTTGTAATCATATTAACTAAAATCTTACTTCTAATCACATTTATCTGTATTATAGTTTTTGATTTGGCTGTTTGTAAAAGTTATAAGTAATTTAATTAGGTGTATGAATAATAATATTTGTGAATTTGACAATAGTACAACAACAAGTCAATTTTAAATTAGGTATACCTAAACTTTTACATGAAACACACTCAAAACTACTTTAAATATTTTTTTATGCCTCTTAAACTATAAACTGTTTGCTTAACTATTACGGGGAGAGGTGCTCAAATAAAGTTGTTAATGATATTATTAGTTATTTGAAAAGATCAAATATGTTATCATTGCTTAAGATAAAAAAGTCAATGTCTACCTAAATTAGGATATAAGTTATGGAATAAAGATATTATTATTATTATTATTATTATTATATACCTAAATATATTTCCCTCAGTGTGTACTTGACATCCATGGGGTTCCGGTGTGTGCGCAACAACTCCTGGTTGATGGTAGCTACCAGGTTCGAGCGATTGTACCTGAGCTCAAATAGGTTCTCTCTATCAGCATAAGGCAACTGGTTGATGTCTCCAATGAGGACAATTTTGCGAGCACCTGCCAGCCGCGCTGCCATGACAATGGCTCCGAAGTGTTTCATGAGAGCTTCGTCTATACCATAAGGCGTACGACGCTTCTGCCTCTTCGAATGCCATTTACGAGTACAGAGGCCATGGTGCGCACATTAGTTTTCATCATATAATAAGGTACACACTTATACCATATAGGTATTTAATATCAACTCTTCATGAGTTTAAATTAAAATAATACAAAAAGCTTTTGACGTACCTCTAAAATAACAAATATTTGTATTATTAAGGGATAAATGGTTCAACAACCCATAGCAGTTGCATGTCACCCAGAGTTTTAAAAAGCTATCTCCCGTCTATGTCATTCGTCAAGATTTTTACATCTCGTTATTTATTTCTGAAGTAATACCACAGAATGAACAATAGTACTCTTTGTAATAATACAAAGTTATAAAACCATGCCAGTACATATCACTAGAATTTGCTATTTCTTTGGACTTTAACAAACAGTTCAAAAGGTTATGAATTATCGTAAATTTTTAGTGCATCAAACTATATGCCTTAATGAATGTTGGCATTAGACAGACCAAGAGTATTTATACTATACCTCCAAAATCTCCAAATGACAAGAACCGGTGCGGCCAAGTTAGTTGTCCGCGCATTCCCGTCAAACGAGGACATTTCGAATCGGCCCCATTACCGCGACAATATGCCGGAATGTCTAATTTACCCACGTAATTTCGACGGAATCCAGGATTGGGACGGATTCCCGGATGTACAGAACTATTTTTATTACTTGTTTCCTATTTCGTCCGAGGGGAACAATATAAAGAGCTCGCGAACTCTAACCAACTTGTCTGGGAACATTTTGTGAACAAGTGTATTGTGAATTGCACGTCGGCCGTGTTACTGGTGACGCTAAATACGTTTCCTTTTTGTTTCTTGCTGGTCCCGTGGGAAAAGTTTGCTTGCTGTCGATTTCGATTACAGTATACCTATTTTAATAAATGTATAATGGATTTAAAGTTTTTCTATTATAACGGGTCCGATTATGAACTATACTGTGGATCTCGGTTACAATTTGAAATTATAAAAAAACCCTTTAAGTACCTACGTTTCTCAACTGTTTCTATCTATATTCTAGTTCTATGTATATTTCCTATATTAAATATACCTACTTAAACTATAGTATTAGTGACAATTTGGAATAAAACATATACTAGTTATATGCACAGATGCAAATTGTATTCGATTGCAAGTTGTAATTGTAAGTAGGGGAGGGGAGGGTATTTCCGCACACTTAACTTCAAACATCAATTAAAAGGATTCTGTTTTGCTCAATGCCAAACATTAAATGACAAAATCTATATAAGTAATTGGTTTTTATATAAACCAAAGTAAGTTTAAATTAATCTACCTTTTAATCGTAAAAACTAAATATTTTCAAAAGTAAGCATGTACTAAGTTACCCTACACTTGCGTGTTATTTCGTACACGGTTCGTCTAATATCGTACAACTATTTAGTCTTAAAAATCACGAATGTGTATCACCCTGGACTTCTTAGTGTTCAAGAAAGAGATCTAACAAATATTGTTCAACCAACATCAGGCGTATTTGTCGTACTGATAAGCAATATTATGCCCAAAATATTATTATATTACCAGAGAGAATAATAAAGTAGTTCGTTCATAACTCCAGAATTAGAAATGACAATCTTGACGATCTCGTTGCTGCAGAAAACCCAAAGAAAAAAGCTCACGATGGAGGGCGATCAATCTGCAACAACCTCGATGCTCCTATACGCGATGTTTTACATATTGGCGACAAACAAATAACAAAAAAATAAAAAGTCGAATAATTGATAGTGGTAATAATACTAGACTGTAGTAGTAGATTAACTGATTGATAGTAGATAGGGTCACGACCACAGAATGTCACGACCCTCAGTAATTAGGACTATATTACTCATGAAGGAGAGAGATAACGTCTCGGTGGCCATGCACGACAGTGTTTAGCTTTCCATTAATCAAGTAATTTCAAATAAATTTAACAAATAGTCTAAATTACGACAATAGCCTATTAGTGAATGGTGAAATCGGCAAACACTCACGTCTATCCTCTAGTATTTATACTCCGACCGGTGTTCGGGCAGTACTGATGTCCATCCTCATGAAGAGCGTTATAATAGCCTATTATTATATAATTAGAATGTATTCCTTAGATTCGGACCACTTTTTACGTTCCGATGCCTATTAATGTAATTAATCAGCGTATTTAAATCAAATAATCATAATTAAGAAAATAAATACATATATACATATATGCACCACGGTAAGAAATTATAACTCCTGCTCTCATATTATAGAAGCATCAATCTTCTCGCCTGCTCGGTCAGGAATTGCTGATATTACTGCCTCTGTATGTACTTTGTAGATAATAATCATTACAATCTTTGTATTTTTTAAAGAAATCATGTTATTAATAATTAAGTCACACACATCATACTCTAAAGATGTCAACACAGCTATAGCTACGATCGCAATTGAAAACCTACTGCGACACTATGAAGTTTAAGACTAATTATATTTTATTTCTTTGTTTGATGTTGAACCTATAAATTAACAGATGTATTACGTGAACATGATTGATACATGTTTCCTCTTTCAGCAAAAATAGTCGACATCTATCACCAGTTTTCATCGTTCACCTAAAATAAACATGAGTGGCCTTCGCCGTACTATTCAATTAATTTCATAAAATGGTCGACGCGCACTCTAAATCAACAGTATTTATGGTTTTGTTGTCAATCATTCTACGTTGCACTCTACTCAAATAAACTAGTTGTTTGTTACATGACCACCATGTGACTTGCCTTTTGATGGTATTTAGTTCAACACTATGGATTCACGAGCTCTAAGCTTATAATTCACATATTAAACTACAAGCATTGCATTACTAATGAAGTTAAAAATATTGTTTGCTCTATCTAACCGTTGTTGGCTGATAGATGTACTTATGTAAAATATGTATTTAATCAACATCGTATGTTTACAACTAGAAGTGTTCGTAGCACTGAGAGTTTAGAAATTTGCAGTATAATCGGGAATTAGATTATTACATTCTGATTCGGAAACAAAGGAAATTAATATAACGATAAAGCTATCCGAATTCTAAACCAACCCTGGCTTTCCGGGCAGGATAAACTCGTTACATTCAAAATGATAAACGGCATTGGCAGTTTCAGTATCTATAGGTTCGTATCCGTATCGCAATTCCTGTTAACAATAAAGCGAGATAAGTGATTTTGGAATGATGCCAGGGCATTGCTCGTGGACTCCGTGGCCCGTCTAGCCTCACTCCATTTGCTCTTTACATAACTCAGTATTCACGGCATCATTAATCTTCCTAGTTCCACGCCAGCCTGAGTTTAATTTTAATAAACGGCTTTAGCCTTACTACGGTATTAATTTACATGCCTTAATGAATGGTACTTGTTTCAAATCGTAGATTTATTCAAGATTCTAATTGTGATACCACATTATTTCACTCCCAAGTTTTGAGAATAATTTAATTAAGATTATATGACTCATAAATCGTGAATCATAAAGTTTGTGGACTTACTTCTCCATAATCGAGTTGCCTAAATCTAAATTAGCCATGCCCAGATCATTGTTTTACGCCACTTCGTTTTAAATTTAAAACTCACAGAAGTCATGTAAAATCCAAGCTTATATCACAGGCTTAGATGAACATAATATGTTACCATTGTAGTACTAAGTTTATGTTATCTAAAATACAGTTTTTTTAATTTGATTGATTTCTGTGAGTTAATTAAGCTAATTTTTTTTTTTACTATGCAGCGTTGGTCGCGCTCCTGCGGGTCTACTTTTAGTTATTTTGTGCTAAAGGGTACTTTGTAGTGGGTGTGGCTTATCCAATTTATTCCAAAGGGTAAGCTTATTGAGTTTTAGTTCAGGTCCTGTAATAATCGTGAATGAAACCATAATTCACGATCCAACATCTCGCCTCGACTCGTAATTCAGTGGCCGCTGATGTGGCACAGTGGCACGTAATACAAGGTTTAGAAGCGTTCCAGCCCCCGGGAATGACCCTCGAATGGTCGAACTCGCCCTTCATCGCACACGCTGCCGTGTTTTATAGCTTAGGGTCAAAATTTTACTAGCATAGTACCTACCCTTCAGATCACAGGTGCGGTGTGTTAGGGTTTACCTACTAAAATCTGCTGGTTTTGTTATATGACCGTTCCTATAAAACGTAAAAGATCTGATTAAAAATAATAGCCAAGCAGGGTATTAACAAATAAAAAGATAATAGTAATAAATTTTCTTCCATAGCACCGTTTAGAAGAAAACTCACGTAAACGGAGAACAATGTTTACAAATGTTCGTATATGAGTGCGTGTTATTAAAGGCGTGAACGTTTACATTTGTAAGTAGAAACACGGCGCAAAACAGAATGCAGACTACTTTTCTAAGAGTATATCATTATGTCACTTATTTTCCGAATATTATGTACCCAGCCCCCTTACTTGTGCTTTCATAAAAACAAAACGAACATTGAAACAGGATCCGCAAGCCGTTCGAAAAGTTGTATCTACCTACCATGAAAATCGTGATTTATCCGTCTTCAGGGAAATACCTTCGAATGCCGTCTGTCGGTGTCGATGCGGGCGTAATACCTTAATTCGGCTAATCTCGGTATTGAGCCGAGCCTGCGGCTTCAGCTTCTGATAAGTACTCGCTTCGCTCAGCCTAAACATCTCCCCTGGTTGCCATTTGTCATCTGAATTATTCATCAGACAATCACTCACTAGCTCAGGGCTAGGCACATGTTAACTTATTTTACCTACGCAAACGTTCGAGTATTACAATACTGTTTCGAAAAATATTTCAATACGTCTTGTTTAGTTTAATAAAACAACGTGGTCGACAGTATTGTTAGTTGCGTGCGCACGGTCTATGAATACAAATGTTTGAAATATATCAGCACCGGCAAGACAATTATGTAATGTACGTGGAAAAATTGGTCGCTCTACCAAGACTAGAAGCGAATCGTGCATTTCTAGCGTTTTTTTCATCGCAACATTACATCGACATGCAAATCTCTATCACGACGCTTGCTTTACTTTAAAGTAGTTTCGAGAAAAAGTGTCTCAAGTTCTGCGAAGTCACTTACTTAACTTTCAGTATTTCCTTTTTAAAGGCGATAAATATGTTGTTAACTAGGAACGGGAAACGTATTTTCTGTAAAATTTAAGATTACAGATGTAAAGTGATTGACTGACCGAGAGAAGAGAGTGAGCTCTCGTGTCTCGGACAAATGGGCGAGTGTATATTTGCACTTGGCTATAAGTAACTTGAGAACAGTTTATCAAATCATTATAAAACTTGTTAAAAATTTAGTTCGTATCAATATAATTTTAAAGGTTCAAAAGTTTAAGTAAAGCTTTTATGCATTTGTTGCTGCACCCCGCTTGGCCTAATTGACCTTGATTGTTCTTATATATAAGTATATAAACTCGGAGACCTGATTTCGCTCGGTCTATAATTGCTTAGCTCTGGATTAAGATCAATGTGGCAGATATAAACTTCAGGGTGCGCCTCTAGTTATTTACATTAATGTACTTCATCTAAGATCTTTAAAGGTATGTAGCATTTTACGCTATTTTTTGAAACTAAAAGGAACTATGTAGGATGCCGTGGTCATAATTTAAAGACAAAGAGACGCTAGACAATGATCTACAAATATAGAGTAAAATCGCATTGGAAAGTGTTCGGAGGTGGAGTGGGACTTTCGCTCGCACCATTATGTTCATGTAGACTTCGATTCCTTAAAAGGTTCAAGAGCTAAGCGCAGTATGTAAGAAGACAACGGAACGAAACGATTGTCTTGATTTACATAGTTCTTGATTGCGAGAAAAGCTATGCCCTAACAGTTAAAAAAAATGTATATAATGGATTTTCATGGATACTGATTAATTAATAGATGATAGATGATGGTTTGATGTTATGGTCACACTCCATCGAAGAAGTTTGGATATTTAATGAGGAAGGAAACATTACCTAATTGCGAGTCATGTGGAGTGGCAGATGACACCAGAATGCAACCCAAAGGCATGTACTCATGACATCCGTAAATTTAAATGTTTTAGATGTAGGAGTATTTATTGGTATTCTCTAATAACCTGCATCAAAGGATGCAGTATAGATACCTATATAAAATATGTAGTAGATGAATATGTCAAAGGATACGATGGGACTCACATGTCAATAGACAAAAGTCCCTAAACTAAATTCAGATAACAAAAAACAAATAATCCTCTAAGAGGTCTGAAAAACATTTTTCAACTTTGTTTCTTTTGGGGCCCATGTAGTAGATGAAAGGGATAAATGGCAATACAATACCTAAGCCCTAGTTGCCATTTCGTCCCTTAGTCGATTTTTATGACATTTATGGAACTGTTAAGTTTTTAAATTCGATCAGCTCCGATTTCAAGAATTATTTTACACATCGCACCGCGAGCGAATGGGAAATTATGTGTATACCTACATGTAAAAGTACCTACTTATAAGGTAGGTATAAAATAATACCTCAGAAATAGCGGTTTAAATGAACTACTTGCCTACGTATCTGCGCCCTTGTCAATATTTGCCGTTACAAAGTTTAGTCAGACGTGCGAATAACTTAGTTAATATGCTGTTTAAATGTTCTACTTACAGTTAACATTCCAACAAGTTGTCAAACTATTGTGTGCAGAATATTATTATTACTCATGATTAAGAATAAAACAGTTCCAACGTAATTATTTTGAGCTATTAATACCAAAATTGAGGGCAACTTTATATTGATGTCCTCTGATTATTCGTAAAACTATAGAAACACCTAGATACTGAAAAAATCGCTTTAATACATAACTTTTGTTAAATTATTTATACACATTTATTAGGCCAGATGCTATGTTTTAGATCTCGCTTTTTCTCTGATCTCTCGTCTTTTGTTTACATTAATCATTAGATAAACGTGTCTGCAAAAAACATCTCACCAACTCGGATGCTCCAACATTTACTGTTTCAAAAGAAAAACATCTATAAGATCGTTGCCATGAGGTTTGTTTTTCCAAATATATATTGTGTGTAAGGAAACTCGTTTAGAGAGGTTATCTCTTGCAGAAAATTGCTTTGCATCTCCAAGGAAATATCACGGATACGGAATACGTTTTTTCGTTACTTGGAAAGGCACTTGAAACAAATAATACCGAACTTATATATCGACACTGACTTGGGGTATCATGTGAACGATTTCTCACTTCACTTTTGTTTATTGACCTGAATTGTACGTGTTACTTCAACGTTTGCAAAATAACTTTTTTGTGCCAATAATTCAAGCGTGTATGTAGCTTTGTATCTTTTATACATGGATCTTATCATCGTAGTCATTGTAGTATCGTTTTAAAATGGGAAATTAGAGCGTATTAAAGTTAAACATTAAGACGCGTGATTTGTCTCGCCGAGCTTTATGCAGGACGATGTAAAAAATATATAAATTGGTTCACATCAACAAATATAGATGTATATCATTAAAATAAAATTAATATTCTCTCGTGCGCTATACAAAAGGGTTGTCCTGTCACACACATCGGCAAAAATTTTAAATTAGGCATTTGTATTAATTATATTATGAATTATTATTAAACTGTTAATTAAAAGTAATTTATTAATCTAAGAAGAATACTTATGAATGTCGATTAATTATGTACCTATTACCTTAGTTTAGGCTTTAGTAGCAGAGATAACTCTTTGAGACTGAGTTCGTACGGGTAAGTACAGTGCCACCATACCCTATTTCTATTGCGAAGTTTAATGTTTGCGATAGCGTTCTGGTTGTAACAAACTATATAGTGCAACTACCGAGAAGAACCGACGCGAAACTCGGGATCATTCTTTATAGGTTTTCTTTAGAATGTAACTAATACGTTTTTCTTGAATTTTCTTTTCGTGAGCTTTTTTATGTCTTTGGGAATTTATTGGAAAAACGTACACTACACTACATGTTCCATACGAAACAATGATTCGTCTTCTTTATTCTTAAATTAGGCCTTATTTCTAGTGTTAGTACAATTGTCGAGGGAGCTACGGACAACATTGAGTAATAGTATTATAGTTGTCATACATCAACATGCCACAAATAGGCTAGGTCTGATATCAGACTATTACACTTACATAATTAATACTTGGCCCGACTAGACTTCGAATCCTGACCTCAAGGCAGGGTCACAGATCAACCAATTTGAACAGGTCACGTAATTACTTAGTACCTACATGGTATAGGATTTACATTTTTTTGTTTTTATATCCGTTGGTTAAGACTCTGACGATTGTAGCGAAAAGTGCTGGTATAATAAAATAATATAAAATAAATATATATGTATATATATTGACACAGTTACACACACACACACATTGTAATGTGTGTGTTACTCAAATATCACTGTCTGTACGAATATCTCGCAGCGTTAGTTTTTCAACAATAAACATAAAGCAATACACAGATAAAGTGTATACTCTTACAAAGTACTATTATTTATCATGTGCTCGTACTAGTCGTAAATATATTTGTGATTTTGCTTCTAATTATCTTTATACCAAATTTAAATTACAAAAGTAGAGTAACTACCAAAACAACTCTGTTCACTTAAGCAGACACTGACGTTTTAATAAGCGGGGTTGGTAATTTAGTTTCCGAAGGGATGCAAGGGTGCAAGTCACGCTACTTGCCCTGACACTCGCTACGTATTCATATTTAGAGATCGGTAACCATGAATTGCTAAAAAAATAAGAGATATTTTTTTATTACAGCAAATTACAAAATACCTACCCATATTTTTTTTTACATAGTTCAATTACTTAGTGATTGAGGGTTGTGTTATGTAGGTACTATTAACGTTGAAACGACTCAATTTATCTGGATGAAATTTGAAATGAACATAGCTTATACCCAGCAATAAAGGGTTGTTCCCGAGGGATCTTGATAGCCTTATTCCACGCGAATGGAGTCGGCGGCAGTAGCTCAACTAGCTTCTAAGCTAAGTAAAGTAAAGGCTTAACACTATAGAAAACTTCCCAGTTAAGAATCATTAAGAGAAATTATAGTAAAACTTTTTTAGTTCATATCAATGCGTTAATATAGACATTTTAGTACAAATATTTTAAAACTTAGCTGCCGCATTTTTTTGCACGTTACATGTAAAATATATGTAAGTACCTAAAGATGAACAAATTGGAACAGATAATAAATAGTAAAATGAAATGTAGGTCAGTGTAAGTACATAGAGTACCTACGCTGTTACCTAAGTTACCTACTTAATATCATTATAGGAGGAACATGTGTCGTATGTTATCACTTGGTCGAAAGTTTGCTATTTCTTTTTAGATCATTAATATGATGAACATATCAATTAAATATATCTTAATTATGTTTTAATCTATCTATCCCCGCCTAAAATGCATGAAATAAAAATTTGGGGCAACAGAACGAAAGCAATAATACATTACCAAAAGCTATTAAAAGCATTAAACTTGCCATTGTAAAAACCGCACTGAATAATATTAATTACGAACCGAGAGGCGACTAATAAAACCCATGATTTTACTACAGGATACTCCCTGCAGATATACATCTACCATATCAATTATGGGGTAAAATGGTCGAGTAATGAAAGGGGAGTACACACAATGCTGGATAGCCCAGTGAGTCATGCTGAGGCGGCCAGACGGCGCCAGTGAGTGGGACACGCACTGTCTTCCCCACCCTACTTACTTTCTAACTTAGGCACGGCAATGCGACTAAATTAGCTTTGCTAATATTTTACCCGGAAAATGCTTGTTTGCTTGTCATTTATTTTGGTTCAATTTAATTGAATCCAATGTGTTGCTATTATAAAACTGTAACTGAGTTATACAAAAATATATACTTATTTAAAAACCTGATTTGAATCAACACATGCAAGATCAAAGATCTTATATTTTTTATAGATTGCCTGTATGTTTGTTTGTTTATTTATAAGTAATAGACCTGGTATTTACTAAGGGGATTTCAATGTCGTTTTGATAGCTTTAATCCCAGTTAAATTTAACAACTGAGTTAGGTATATTTATATAGCGCTGAGTCATCTGTTTCTAGAGTTTTGGATAAGAGGTTCACTAACAGGCAAGATTCAGGCAAACTTTGCAATTTTAAAGCAAAAATAAACATCCTCGAGCGGGATACAAACCCGCGTCGTCCGACAATCCGTGTCAGACGCCATTACTGCTAGGCCACCAAGGGATATCATCCGTGGATCGAATTTTAACTCTCTATTTGAATTTAACCGTCGTATTTTTCTTGGAATATGTAACTTAATCTCTAAAATACAAAGTTTGGTCTTGCTAAGCAGGCGTTAAGTAGTGCTTTAATAATCATATAATACATATATGCAGTTGTTCTTTGTTCTGACGCCTAATTAGTAAATGCGAGATAGATATTGACCAGTACAGTAGACTCGCAGAACAATGCAAACACGATGAGAGCAAAGTATTTCCGTAAATGCTGCTGACGGCATTGGGTAGGGTCACGTAAAAGGCATTTTATAGCGTATGCGTGCGAACCGGCGGGCATAAGCTTGTTTCAAATAAAATACATAATATATTTTTTTATCTGTGTCATATACGTGAAGACCTATAATTGGGTGCTTAATTTATAAGACGTTATTTTGTTAATTTATGCTGTAGGACTTCCTATGTAATAAATTAAATAAAAAAATTCAAAAGTCAAATTAATGACCAGAACATACCTACGTTATTTAGAAATACGTTCATTCTAGAACAAAAAGACACAATAAATAAGTAAAAACTTACTTTAATTAAAAATAAAATAACCTAGTCCAAAGAACCACGAACCAGAGAATATAGCTAAATGCTGGCAGCACTAGCACGTTGAATGGTAATGCTTTCAAGCAGATAAACGACAGAATTTTAGAAACGTATTGTTTTGACAGACGCACAGAGAAGACTTTAAGGCGCGCTCGTACCCTGATTAAAGAAAAAGCAGAATTTTTAAACGCTTAGTGTAACAAAACAGATCGATAGTATATAATATACCTACTATCGATCTGTTTCGTGAAAAAAATACAAAGGTTAGAAAAGGAACAGAAAAAGAGTAATAACAGAATAGAATTCATAAATATAACTCTCTTTCAGCAGAAAAAAATCCTGAATAGGTCCACAAAAATACACTTTCACGTCCAAACTCTCAGAATTTTCCGCGATAACACTATATTTTTTTTAGGTAATTCTTAGCCAACGTATAGTACTAAAGTAATAACCAGCAGTTTTTTCAATTGTGTTAGTATATATCGAAAAATATAAAGAAAAAGTACAAAATCAACGCATTTGCATTACATCGTCCAATCTAACAAGCGATTTTCAACCTTACGTAAAGCATCGTAAATTATTTTAAAATTGGGGTTGGACCGCGTCAGGCTCTTGGTCTCCAGGGCCCGTTTGTAGGTAAGCTCAGTGAGCCTAGCCCTAGCATGAAAATTTGCGTAAGTGTACTGCAGTCGTATAGTGGAAGTATTCAGTACTAACTACGAGTTACGTGTTCAACAATTGTACTAAATAATTAATAATTTCTACTATCAACGTCAATGATACGATAACACTCTTACGCAAATTTTAGTGCTAGTGAAATAATATTAAAATATCAATATCTGCCAGCAACTAACTGCCGAGTCTAAACAACTAAGAGTAATGACTTAAGTAAAACTAATTACATAAGCAAAGATTTTAACTCTACTATTCTTTTAAACTTCAACTATTATTTGCCTGAAGTTAGAACTATCAAAGGCTAGAATTCTCAGCCGAGTAATAGTCACCATTTCCTTTACTTAAGCAATAAGAACACGTAAATTTTCGCTTTAATTGCAAAAGTGAAGTTGTATAAAAATGAGCACACAAGTCTGAACTGTGAAGGATCTATTATGCTGCAAAAATTAAAATCCCATGACAACAACCTAATACAAGTGTAAAAAGATACATTCAATTTTGATAGAGGTTATGTCATTACTTACTTATGCGTTTACTTTAGTAAGTAATCGTATAACTTTAAGTACATATAAGTAAGTAATCGTATAATAATAACGTTCATTGCTCGACTATAAAATAAGATTTTATGATGAAGTATTCTATCGTCAAGTAATTACTTAATTGAGAAAATACTTAGCAACAAGTAATTATTTGTTTATAAATACGGCTGTAAGTCCGCGTGGACGAAGAATATCGTGATTCCAAAGATTTTTTGACAGATTATATCATTATATAGTATGTTACTTGTGGGCAAGACTAATTGAGTGATAGGTATCTCATGATTCTCATGTAACAAAATCCATCAAGCCGTTTAGGCTGTAGAATGATCCTAAAATCTTACATACATACACCCTTGAAACATATATTATGTACCTTTAAAACATATACTTTTGCTTTTGTGTATGTGTACCGATTTCAAGTAACATAGCTTGCTATTGCGTTTCGTCGGTTTGTGGGAGGTTTCGGAGGAAAGCAGTAATGTACGACCATTGGAATGTACAGCCAAGTATTGCACAACCCGTATTGTACAGTCCGTATTCCGTGTACGTGGCCTCGGAATATTTGGCTGTGCAATACGAGTCGTACAATCCAGCCTAAGCAAAAACGGTACAGGGTGACAATGCACAGCCAGGAATGTACAGCCCGTATTCCTTGTACATAATATCTTCGAAATGATGGGCTGTGCAATACGGGGCGTGCAATATTGGTCGCGTAATGCTGGCACGGACCGACATTGTACAGCCCGGAATTGGATGCCAACTATAGACAAACATAGAATCTCTACTTGCCTTTGCGATGCCTCGTTTGTCTAAGGCGAGTAATCAAAATCGATCGATACCTACAAAATTATGTTTTGTTTTCATGACTGACGAGCGAAGCGAGGAGGAGTGTTAGGTTACTTGTTACTACAACGCGCAAGCCGAGCGAGCGCAGTGAGCGTGCCGCGGAAGCGGCCGGCCCTTCCCCGTTCTCCCTCTTCTTCCCCCTCCCCTCCACCCTCACCCCTTCTATCTCTTCCTTCCTATGATCCTTCCTCAAAGGTCGGCAGCGCATCCTCGAGACCTGGTATATATGGTATTGCGGATGTCCGTAGACGACGGTATCACTTACCATTAGGTGAGTCGCTTGCTCGTCTGCCAACCATTACATAGAGGGTATTAGAGAGAGACAAACCGTGGGGAAAGCCGCGAGGTGCAGCTGTATAGCTATTGTGTTACATGTGTATTTCGCCAACGGAAGTCTGTTTTGCATATAAAGGGTTCCATTGATCGCTGCGTTCGATAAATATTTAATTATTTTACGCAATACGCAATGTAGCGGTCTGTTGCTCTAGATGGACAGCTCTACTTTCCCTTTCGCTCCGAATTTTGTAGAATTTAAATATTCAAGGTTTTAATTAGGTGACACAAGAGTTCGTTAATTATGACAGGTTTCTTAATGTATGCGAATAGGTGTCGGTATAATTAGACTTATATGTCATTATATGAACCGATTTTGTCAACCACGCATAATTTACTCACTAACAGCTTAGTAAACATTGTAACATTTCGATGTAGTTAAGTACGGTTCTGCTGGTTACATGAATGCATTATGAAATTTGATGTCAATTGTAACTGTAATAGATAATTGTACCAATTTCGCACTAAGCTCGCACCTAATGTTAAAATGGGAATGTGTTTTTCAGGGCATTTGTTTGTTTCTTCTTCACAATGAACTGAACCATTTGAATCAAATTTAGAATGTTTATAGTTTATACCCAGATTTAACAATATAGGGTACTTTTTATTCCGATTAGATTCGGAGTGTTCCCAAAGGATTATGATAACCATATTTCATGTGGGCGAAATCGCGAGCAGAAGCTAGTTTTTGCAGAATACTTATTCACTTTACTATTCACACTTACTACGATACTATAAAATACCAAGTCTATTATAACTGGCGAATGTACATAATACAAGGAATGGCAAATGTACAGATTAGAAGTACGAGTCCAATTATAAAGAGAAAAAAAGACCAAATTCTCTTTATGATGATGAAAACATCATCAGAAATTCGAATTTCAAATCATATCCAGCGAGTTGTGATGTATTAAAAGATTTCGACATGTACGGATGCGGACGGGCTAAAGCCTACCTACATCGATTCAATTATTTTAATTTCGTATGAACCAATTACTGTATGGCATGTATGAGAAAAATACAATAGCCGGACTTATAACTAAACTTATAAAATATTTCATAGTGCCTAAAACATGGATGTAAAATCTGTTTTCTGCGTTCTCTTCTATTACAACAATAAGTTGAAAAGCTTTTTATTAGATCAGTTAAACAAAACTCCGTATAAATTGTCTTCAATACATCAAAGCAAACCAATTTAACAATAATGTAGTTATTTAGTTACTTTATTTCATTCGGTTACGTTTTAGTTCATCGCACTATCAGATACATCCACATAATCCTATTCATTAGGTATTAGATGCATCCAATCGGTTGAGTACATAGAACGTGATCCGTTACAACTGCAAGCTGATCGCTTTTACCCTGGTCTTTAAAAATATAGTCGAGTCGTCTTCATTGAGCCTGGAGTATGGTTTGTCTGCCTGTACACTATAACCTTAAGACGCGGTCCAACCCCAATTTGAAAATAATTTACGATGCTTTACGTAAGGTTGAAAATCGCTTGTTAGATTGGACGATGTAATGCGAAAATGCGTTAATTTTGTACGTTTTCTTTATATCTTTCGATATATACCAACACAATTGAAAAAACTGCTGGTTACTACTTTAGTACTATATGTTGGCTATGTATTACCTAAAAAATAATATAGTGTTATCGCTGAAAATTCTGAGAGTTTGGACGTGAAAGTTTATTTTTATGCAGCGAGCGACTAATATTTATGAATTCTGTTCGGTTATTACTCTTTGCCTGTTCCTTTTCTAACCTAAGTTTTTCATAGATTACTATCGAACTGTTTCGTTAGACTCGATGTTTAAAGATTCTGCTTTTTACTATTATCAGGATACGACCGCGCCTTAACAACTATTGAAAGGATTTCATCTTTCATTCATTAAGAATTGACGAGGAAGGTTTAGGTGTATAATTTATGCAGGTTTTGTAAATTACCTGAACTATTATGACTATTGTTAATTGTTCTAGTCTAAGCCGTAGTTTTCGGCTTTTTAGGACGAATTCTCCCATTTGGCACCCGGTAACCGATAGCGGGTAGGTAGCAATCTTTAAAATACGAGCACCTTTGTTTGGTAAACTATATATTGTCCTGCTCTCCAAGGCAGGATATAGAAAGGAAGAAGCTAGAGTTAGAAGATTAGAAAAATTTCAAGTCACCTAAACGCATTCCCGGTGCGCACTGCGTATAAGCAGGTACATTTCTATAAAAATATTCTAATGTGGTAAACAAACTAAACTGTATAAAATCTTGTATATCTCATAACAATACTAATCAGTCTGGATTGATACTTTTAGCACTGGACCGGATATGTCGTCATGCGTTTGTTGCTAATAAAGTGTACTGGGAGAGAGTAGGTAGTACTTCCGCGATATTGGCAACCACACGGTTGAGCCGGGTGTGACCGCGTCCCATCAAGATATTATTACAAGATACGGCCCAACTGACTTGCGGTTTGGCTCCGCTCTACACTTCTGGGGTTCCGTCGAAACCATGTTGTTGCTACGCTGCGCTAGCTGGCTAACTGTTTATCACGTCGGTACTACAATGCCATTTATACTCTGAGAATATCTGTTGGATTTCCTAGGTTGAATCGTTGGCGTATAAATGTAGACGTCAAGCAATAAGCTACAGGTATCTATAGTAATAATCCTTGTTTTTTTTTCACTATTTTTTTACAAATAAAATGTCGCTTGCGGTGTTAAATCATAATTGAAAGACATTTTCTTATAGGATACATGGCTTAGTTTTAGTTGATTATAAAGTCCATACGCGTTGGTAATCTAGGGTTTGATGAAGTTTCGGCGTAACTATGCAAATGTCACCGCATATTACAATAAAATTGTGCTATGGTAATTTTTCCAGCGCAGATGTTCTCGAAACAAAGATGAATATTTAATGTCTGCATATTTCAGCTGCAACTGTATGAGACGGTGCGGCAGACGTGTGCGATCTTTATATAGAACGGGCGCCTCGTGGCAAATATAGCGGCAGGCGGGCAGACGCTGTCGTCGGTCGCTTGCTGCTTGTATGTAAACAAATGTAAATGGGGGTACTTTAAAATAAGGCCACCAATAAAACCTATAGTAGAGCAGAATTCGAAGCAAAATGCGTGTGATGATGTGGCTGCAAATATAGACTGATGAAACTAAGCGCTGGCGGTTAGGTACTCCTTTTTGTTTAAGTGGTAATTTGAGGACAGTCAGACATTAATCTAGAGTAGTTAATTCTAAGCTCACATCGACAGGCGTAATAATCTTGCAGGATTTTAGTTCCCCTAAACCGCTTGAATTTTAGGTCCATGACTTTCTTCGAACGTAAAAAAACATTTTATCTTTACGTACAACGATTCATAAAAGTTGTATAAATTCGTATAATAAAATAATAGAACTTTTTAAGGTATCTACGCTACATCAGTTTTCTTACGTAAAAAAAGTATTCGTCATCAATCATAAGGGTAAAAGCCTTAACCCTAACGTAAAACACATTATACAACGGTACATTTGGACTGGTCTGTTAACTTGATCACTTGAAGGCAAAGTTCTATTTGTACAAGTCTGAATAACTTTCACTGGGTTCGATGCCCTGTTAAAGGCGAGCGGAGGAAAATAGCATAAGGAGCAGTAATCGTCCAGCTCAGAACAATGATCTTTCGAGTTACTCGCTTCGCAGACTTAGGCCGTCCATTTTTTTTTTTATTGTCCAAAATTATTACAAAAACAAATTGAACTTAACATTAAAGACTGCGGAAGCCTGAAGGGCTTATGAGCAGTCAATGAGTTCGGTAACATATCATATTATGTATCTATATATAAATTATATTATAACAATATTTGCAATTGCACTTGATTCGAGTTTATCATAAACTTCGCTTATAATGTTATATGTATAAATTTCTCAGTTTAATTTATTACACGACACGACCTTGAAGTTTGGACCTCTAAATTTCCTTTATTTGTTTTTGAAAAGATCATATTTTTACTATGATTAAAACTATTGCAATGATACCTCGTAAGTACTTGGCTGTAAAACTAACGAGACCGCAATGATTATGATTCAATCCCTTTAACCGCATGGTTTGCGGATGCCCTAATTTTCATCAACTCATCACTATGTCTTCTTCACTTCAGTCGTATTATTATATATAGATTAACTGTAGACTAGCTATAAATATATACACACTTGCACTGAACATAAAATAAAGCTATATACATAAAAATTTACCGCGTTATACAAATATGTATATCCATTTTACTTTGTGATATAGTTGGATATAAAGAGAGCATCGTGGCGTTGTCGCTCACTGTCGCGGGTTAGTTTATCGCGCAAAATGCATGCAGTTTGTTGAATTGGTCGATTTTCTTCTACCACTTTCGTTGTGTGAACAAACCCTTAATAGCAATACTCCTAGCACTGGAACTGTAAAGTCTTGAATCACGTTGCTCTTAACCTGTTTTATTCTTATTGTATTTTATGTAGCTCCTTTGAATTATCTAATTAATATTGAATTAGCTATTTTCTATAGCAAGAGTAATTAAGATTTCATTAGCCAGTTTCGGAAGGAATTTCAGTATATGATGAAATGTTACCATAAGATAATATTTTCAAGACTACTCCAAAATAGATCATAAACTTGAACGTGGTATGTGTCAGTCGATTTGTTATCGCCGAGAAAAAGTGTTACTTTAATAAAGTAAGGCGACCCGCGTCCTAATGTAGCCGTGGCCATTACCTACTCGCCTGCCCTAATGGATATTTACTCTTGTAGCTACCAACATAAAAAGTCACATCTTATGGACAATTCGATAGCTATATACCGTTCATTGTAGATTACTCGTACCAAGCTCGTACGTAGCGTTGTAGGGTAACAATAATTCTTTTCGGATTTCTTTCTGTTAAAATATAATAGAATAGATATACGTTTATCCAACGCAAACAATCGATACAGACATAAAAAAGGTATACAGAAAATACAGAAAACTTATTCCCGCAATCATAAATTGTTCAAAAATAATTAGTTTATTGCCTGAAGATACAAACACGTGTCATAGGATTTAATTAAATCTTGTAACCAACATTTGAAGTGACTTTTAACGAGAATAGTGATGATTGGGCAGTTATAAGTTTGCGATTAGTAACCGATTTGAACTTACCCAATAAGCCGAGTATGTAGGACTCGACCGGTTGGCATGCACATCGTCATGCGCATGACAATATGCATGCGCGGATGCGGTCGGGAGCGCACGTACTCCGTGAAGAAGCGGCTCTGAACGTCGCGAAACCGGTCGAGTCCTATATTAGGATTATTATTATATAGGCTTATTGCGTAAGTTGAAATCTGTTACTAATCGCTTAAAAATGTGTTCAACGAAATGTTTAATTAAAAGTTATAAGTTTGAGTGAATTTGAAGTAATTTGTATATTTTGGCGTTGGTGTGTGACTGTTGGCTTGGTCTATGGGTTAGGAAATTGAATTCGTCCTCTTAGGGGTGAATTCTCCATAATTCATGCCAGATTTCACTCAAAGACTTAGATTCTAGGTTGATGAACATTTATAGATAAAAATAATTTACATGCACTTTTACAAGGCACGTTTAAATCAAGAAATACTAGAAAGAAGCCGACAATATAATAGGAGCCACTAGTTTTCTTAAATGTTTCTCTATTCCAAATCACATAAAGAGAATTTAATAAATTTTTACCGAAAACGGGAGCGGAAAACAGCATTTTTAATATTGGAAACGCATTTACATTTTTGTGCTTCTTTTTATTTCTGTTCATTAATGTAATCGTACCTGAATATACCGTTCAAAAAGATTTCAAAATAATAACTAACTAGCTAACTAAACAAGTACAATTTGAAAAATTCAATACCGACTTCCATTCCATTACTTTGGTAAAAATCAGTTATTGGAGTGTAACTCAAAACTACTGGACCGAATTTGATGAAATTTAAATGGGACCACACGGGAAGCACCAGCTTTCAAACAAAAATGAATTTTGAGAACCGGTCCACCCAATCGAAAGTGATGAGGTAACAAACATAAAAAAAATACAATCGAATTGAGTACCTCCTCCTTTTTTGGGAAGTCGGTAGAAAACTCTAAATCTACTAATTTACAGATAAGTACTCTAAAAAACCTTTAGTGTTTAGTATATAAACATTAGAATATATGTATATAATACTATCAAGTACGAGCCGGACTTGTCGCCCGCCTGATGATTAGCACGGCTACCCATGACAGTTGCAGAACAACAACTGAAATTTACGTAGCATTGCACTGCGCTCGTCACCCCGAGAAATTAGTTTTTGTGTCTTTCGTCCAGTTATGTCACTGGTGCTCTTCACACGTCAACACTTTCATGCTTATGGACTAACTCTTCATACTTGCTTGGTACGCGGTGGTACGGTGAAGACTTAGTCTAAAACAAATACGCCTAAGTAAGTGAGGTTTCCTCTCTTCTTTCGATTCGCATGACGCATCCCGACGGTTGAAGAACATTCTTCAATTCAGTACCCTTCCATAGTACGTGGAGTCCATGAATAAATCTTGTCCTACTAGGCATCAAGGCTATTTTAACCACACTTATCTTTAAAACAAAAATGATATGGTAGGTAACTTGGCAGAAGTGGAATTCCCAAGCATCTTAGTCGTTCTAATAATAAATTAATCATAAGTACCTAGCAGAATAATTAATAGTAGGTACTACGTTACGTACGTATACCTACTATTATTTATTCTGCGTGATTAGGTACCTTTTTCATTAAAACATTTTTCACGTGCCACTTAAATTTTTCTTTTGTGAGCTACGTCTCTTAGACGTTTTATTATAAAAGAACACAGTTATACTTTTGAAGGACTTGTTACTCTTTGTTAATCCCATAATTACAACACGTATATGTCGTGGCAGGCCAAAATTACACACCATTATTTTTGTGTGTAATTTCGGCTTCCATTTAGATATTAAATGTCAAAGGAGTGGACGTTACCAGACGTACCGTTTTAAAGTTTGTGGATTAAAATAGACGTGATGAATCGGAATGGACAACATTGTTGATTTAACCGTTGCTAAATAGAAGATTGACCGCGTGGGCGGGCGGGTGGCGTCGGGAGACACAGTGAAAAAACACAAGGGCAATATGAAGATGCAGTCTTATTAGATCTGCCAAGGTACACTGAACTTCGAAGTTTTGTTGGCATGCCAAGGTTTTTGCTTATATTGAATTGAAAACCTCTTCTTATTTAAAATTCGAAATATCCAGTTAATTCTTTATAGTGCGCACTAGGTGCGCATCATCGACTTGGACTGCCAGAGCGAAACATAACCTAAGAGAAAGGTTAAGTTTTGTAAGTATCTATGCAATCTTACAATACGGTTGACAATTAGTTCGCAAAATGCAGAGGATTTTCCGAAAAATTTTAACGTACTTTAAGAACTAAGTTCAACTTTATTACCCGGCACTGAAATAAGATCTTTGGCCAAAAGACTGTCGCGTTGAACCTAAACAATAGACCTGCCTCCTTAACGCCCCTTTGATTATAGTTTTTACGTTTCAGGTTCTTGACATTAAATTGCAATGAAACATGCCTTACCTTATAAGCTAAAGTGTAGAAAATAGATCTGCGCAACCCCCATGGAGTAATATTTTAGTGATCTTATATAATTATGCATATTTTTTTAATTATATGGTACCAACTTGAATAGCAAAACAATAACATCAATAACATTCTTCTGTTTCCCAATGTCAATCCCTAAATGATGTAGGTATTACTTTATTAACAATAACAAGTAAATTGTTGACATAAGAGGCCTGAAACATAGAAAGTCTATGTGTAACTATAGCGGTAGTGTTTATGCTAATGCAAATATTTGTTTCGAAGCCATGTTTGAGTTTTAGAAATAGTTACTACATTTTTGTTATAAACAAATATTGATGAACTAAATCTCAAACTGGAATTATCTATGTATTACAAGTAAATTATTGACAAAAGTTGTCTACCCCTAGGAATCCTGTGCATTACTATATAGTAGTGGAACATTCTGCTTATTTATGCTGTGGCGGGCAGCGGAAACTGCGCATTTTCCGTGACCCTGAAAGCTAATGACTGCATGGTCTGGAATTTCTATTCTTATACGAATAAACTAAAGTCAACTTCTATTTTGAGCAAACTACAATTGTTGTATTACTGTAAGAACAAGTACAATTTGTAAATAACTAAAATTTAATACCGACTTTCATTCTATTAAGTTATTGGAGTGTAACTCAAAAACTACTGGATCGAATTTGATGAAATTTAAATGGAACCACACGGGAAGCACCAACTTTTTTAATGTTTGTTGACCTATATGACTAAACCAAGGATTCAGTAGTTAGTAAAGAGTATTCAGTCTTAAATATCTACTTATATTATCACTAAATAGTTAGTAGTCCACGGCAAGGCAAGAATTTTGTATAATGGTCCTTTGTCTCTAAAAGGTTAAGAACCACTGATTTAAACTATACAGTTCCACGCTACAAAACACTTAGACCAAGCAATTAGGCGCCGTAACCTAACTCATGTCTAATTTTCGCTGAAAAACCTACCGCGTTTCCACAAACCCGCAAATGACTACTATATTTTACAACCTATAGACGCGTAAATAATCACTGACCATTATTTATACAATACAGTGTATGTTGTGATGGTAATTACGTCAGTAACGAGTAACGGTCACCACCGACCACCGTTCCACCCCATAGACGCCGTTTTACTGCACCGCCCCTAAGTATTGTGTATTAAATTGCATGTTTAGAAAATGCTTTAAAACCACAGCAATAATTATAAGAAACACCGTACCAACATCAAGGAAAAAGTTTTTTCAGACAAAACCTATATTAAAGTATGCATTTGAAAATATTTTCTGTCATAGGTATTTGAAAATCCTAGTAATATATGAAACAGAATATTCGTTCAGCCCTTAACGCACAACCAAAAATATATTAAATATTTCTTCTAATATCGTTTTTGATAATGGATTTTCGCAAAGTAACGCCTGTATCAAAAAATTGTAAAAAAAAACGAATCGTCGTTATTACAGAAATAGGAATATATGAACAAAATGGCAACACACCAGAAATAAGAATCGCCGACAAACAGAATGGTTATTGAGACCTTGAAATGAGTGCGTGATATCTGACTATAGCATCGTATACGCAAAGTATGATATTGAACTTTTATTCTGTAGTAAGAAACTAAGCCAAGACCTTGAACGATCAAAATAATAAGTATAATAGGATCCGTAGCCATGTTAGGTTTGACAAAATTATAAACGAAATGTTAATTTTTAGGTTATAGAAGAAACAAATAGGTATTAAGAAAATAAGTTCTTAACAATACCTTTGAGTTTGTTTTAAAACTTTAATGATAAACTGACACTACCTTTAATAATGTCAATATTTCAATGTGTTATATATTTGATGTATCGTGAAACCATAGTGTAAATGATACCCGAAAAAAAAACATAAGAGAGGCAAAGACTCTAGTTATTAAATTAGTTTATAGGGTTATTCTCATCACATTGAAATGGAAAATAGTATTATACCTAAGTCCTAAATAAACTAAATATGTATCATAATCATATCTTTATACATATTTTGATCTTATTATTACCGCATGCCTGCATAATATATATATGTACAGCTAAACTAAACATATATTTCAGTTTGTAAATATTAAATAATAATAATATATACAAAATATATCAAAGTCCTGGTAAGACTTTGTTATAATGGAAGCGTCATGATGACGCGTGTTCTATCTACTGACATGTGTGAGAGTGTGTGTGTAATGTTAATAAAACTTATCTGTTTAGGGAACTCTTTAGTTTAACTCCCTTACTGCGTTTGTGAGGTAATAAGTATGGTAGTGATATCACGCTTCACTAATAATACATTTATATACGCGGAAATTTGTGAGGGTGGATATGGGTGGGTGACGAGTGTGTATATTTGATATTTCCTCACACTGAACTAGCTCAACGATTTGGATCCATTGCAATGAAGATATTCATAGCTTTTTATCCCGATTCAAGGAAATGCGATAACCTTTTTCCACAAGGATGAAGTAGCGAAGAGAAACTAGTTTTTAGCAACTGGGGATCATCTCTACTTTATATCATTCCTTACGTGCAAGCTAACGGCGAGTTGCCAGTATGTAACTGTAAAAACATTCTCCTCGTATAGTGTTTAATAAGAGCCTAATCAACGAGCCTACTGAGTTATGTTAAACGCACCAATCCATCGGAGCGGTGCCGGAAAAGGACAAATGACAGAAAATGTCGGGAGTGCCTTCGTAATGGCAACACTGACTAAGTAAAGTACCCACGTGGTAACGGTCCTGCTATTTATCAGACATGCCAACAAGATTGTTGAAATGGGATAAAAAATTAACACTAGTAAACTTTATATCGAAATAGTTTAACTAGTAAATAACATAACTTGAATATACTGATGACTGCATTTCAGCATACAATAAAAAGCTTGTTTGCAACTTTTTCACTTAAATAGGCAGTTCATTTTTCGGGTTTTGAAATACTTATTAGAATTGTAATACAAGGAAAAGTGGTTTAAATACCACAGTATGCAATTTATGTTGAGTGACAATAAATTCCAATAATTCCCTAACATATAATTATAGGTAAGTACTTCTATATTTAGTTTAATCGATGTTCCGTAAATTGGCGTACACCATAAAATTACGGCATTGTGCAATATTTCGGGTACCCTATTTATGGACAGGCCCAGTAATTGGCTCATTGTTTGTTTGTAGTTTATAACACGGAAGATAATTTGAAATTAATAAACATATTGCTTAGACCAATATGTTTATTAATTTCTGTCTAGCTGAGTCTGGGTGGTCATATCACAAATTCAATATTACCTAACTTTTTAGATGATATTGTTTTTTCGAACAAATTTTGTTGCTTTTATACCATACAAAATGAAAAATAAGCTATCTTAAACGATGTAAAATACCTTATGCTTCAATTAAACCAGAATATCCAAGATTAAGTTTTTGTTAAGAATATCAGAAGGTTGTCTGGCCATTCGTATCGGGTTCAACGGCACAACTACATCTGCCACAGTATAGAATATCATATATATATTCTTGATGACCCTTAAATATATCGAATATCAATTATAGCAATATGGTTAGGTGTGCAAAGGTCGGGGGAGTTCAGTAGTCCCTGATATAAGAGGCAGGTGGATTGGCACCTGCTGTTAACACGCGCTTATAATTATTATAAATAATTGCGATAGAGTAAAAATAATAAGAAAATAAGAGTAAACAATATCAATTACATTTATTTTTGTAGAGATAGTTTAAATACTGATAATAAAGCCATGAGTATGCCAATTATAGCCTTATCATATTGTTTATATACTACCTAACCTTTCCACAATCACGTGAGTAGGGTTGCCACACATACAATATACGTAGTAAAGTAAATCACTGTACACTATTTTAGCCTATCATCGTTATCGTATCGACATCGTATAAAATAAAGTTATGTCTTAATAGGTATTTCTTAAAACTACCGTAAAGCTTTCAATTATGGTTTAACTGAGAAATAACATTAGTAAAGAGGAAGGTTCAGGTTCGATGCAGATTAGTTTACAAATTATTCTGTAAAATCCGTTCAGAAACTTTTCAGCTCTGAGTGGTATATCGCACACATATTTAACGTTTCATAATACTACGAATTATAATGAATTTATGATTCAATTGAAGATTACTTCGTAGTGAATAATGCATCAGCATTAGTAAGTAGTAAGTGGCACTCTCCAAACTTTCAGTCCTCTCCTCAGTCATCAATCATCGTTAATCCATATATATATCGCCGCAAAGGGTCTCCATTTCACACGCTCCATTTCGATCTCAGACGTTTCCGCAATAAATATAGAATAGAAACGTAGGAAGTAAATACATTTAGATGCTGTATAATCAAAGGTTTATGGGCCGTCGATATTCATAATGTACCCATAGTTAATGTCATAAAACAATACAAGCAATAATCTTATAAGGTGTCGTGTCCGATAAGTGTACACAACGGGGAGTATAGGAAACGTCTGATCATAAATTCCATTAAATTAGAGGGTGATAAATGTCAGTGTGTGGCGTTTCGATTAACCTTCCGTGGAACAGTAAATGGCTATTTTCTTTTGTTGAACTTACCTACTACGTCTATTACTGACCGCATTCTTAGAAAAATGCTTGAGCAAAAACTAGAAAGGTGAGTACTAGTGAGGCTTATTTTCTTGTTAGTCGACAGTAATTGATTTGCTGCGCAGCATTAGAACCTACATCATTATAAAGGTGAACAAACTAGATCAACAGGATTTATTTTATTGTGGCCCATGAGTGAAACAAGGCCAATGCTTCTCTAAGAGCACGCAACAATAAGAATGCTAATGCCGACATTTCAGCGCGACCTCCACTTTTCGTTTCTCATTCAATAGTCCTCCGATCGAAAGTTTCACTAACACGACATGATTTCGCAATTAAGAATTTAGATTTGAATACGTTAGAGTTTTCATAAACTGAATGCAAGTTTATAATATTTTATATCATATACATTATTTATGTAGTCGTAGAACTAGTCGAACAGTCTGCTAGCTGAAAATGTTTTCCTTTGACAATGTTGACTTACTCGAAATAAATTTTCCAACTCAGTGATGTCAGCAGCTTGCCTTGAAAGAGCAACATTCCACCTCATTCATTGCACGTGGAAATGTTCTACACGCTAATTATACATTTGCAATTGAACGAACATACGTCAATAGAGTTCAATAGCGGCTGCGCGAGAACGGTGATTGCCTCATTCATTTGCGGTTAAAATAGACAAGTCGCCATCAGCGAAATAACTTTCATACTTTTCCTACTGCGCTGTTTTTATTATCCTGAAATAAGATTTGTTTATTATATCTTAAAAACTTTTTAGAGAGATAATTAACAGGTTTATGTAGTTAAAACTACAATGGAAACATGAGCATTGTGTTGTTCCTTATTGATCCAGCGATATTACTGGATCCAGTGATCATCTCTAAATGACTTATATCTTTCAGAACCACGTTGTTTACAGTTATCGCTCAGTGCTGAACTCACTAATCCAACGGATCGAGGATGGAGTCGTCTCGTATAGCCTTTAATCTTGAACAATACTGATTGACTGACATGATATACGATCGCTTCCAAGAAAACTGTAACCTTCTTTCATCAACTCTAAGTAAATCTACATAGGAGGTGAAGACTAAACATGTCAAAACACAAACAAAATATTTTCAATGTCCATGTACAGTAAAGGACTCAGTTGAAACGTATTTGCGAATCAAATGTTTTATTTAGGTAACAAATATGAACAAAACTCAATAAGCGGCCTAAACGTTTTCAAAATAAATGCGAGGCAGTTATTAGGAAAATTTATAAACAATAAATAATGTTATGCTCGTATTATTTTTAAGTTGTTGTTTAAAATTCTGTTAGCTACGCTGAGTTTAATGTTTTAACCTTTAACTTTGGTCTCTCGGGGACCACACATTTTTGGCTTTATCTGAGGGCACAATAAATTGTCCAAAATTGTATTCTAACTGTGGTAAGGGTAAAAATGATTGCATAATTTAACTTGGATTTCCCTTATTCAAATTTAACGTAAGCCTCTTTACCGAATTACTTTTTAAGACTGTGTTGCATCAAGAAGCAACATTAAATAAAAAGTAATTATAGATATAAAAATATGAGAGCTACAAAAACTTGCGATATCGACGCGAAACTTAATTGTTTGAAAAACCCTTTTATTGGTCGGAAAAAGCTTCTTAAGCTGTCTCAAATGATAAATGACTCTGTCACAATACGTACAAGTTTCTATATAATACTAGCTGCTCTCCGCGGTTTCACCTGCGCGGTGATGGATGATGATGATGATGAATCTTATATAGCCTATGTTACTCAGGGTGAGTGTAGCTTTCCAATGGTAAAAGAATTTTTGAGATAGGTCCAGTACTTTTTGAGTACTTTCGTTACAAACATACATACAAATCTTTCCTCTTTATAATATTAATATAGTAATAGTAAGTATAGATAACAGTTACATTACAATAACTGGAGAGAAAAAATATTAAGTACTTCGGTTTTTCGTGGTTAAGACGTCTGACACGGTGACTCTGGGGAGTCCGTCTCCGGGCGTCTGGGGCGTTACATGTTGTTTCATTTAAAATAACCTTAACATCGTCTGCTTATAGTGAGATAAAATCAAATAAAAAAAATACTGTATAGTTGTGCTAAGCAGGCAACAGCGCTTTGAAATTGTTAAATAAATATATTCACATTTTCTCTCGGCAGTGAGAGTGCAATATTACTGCAAATATTGCTCTCAGTTGATTAATAATAATATTATAATACTTATAAATAAACTAATGGTTAGCGATATTCATACCCGATCCCCCCTCCGGACCACCCGTTGTCTTATGAATGAACAGGTGGCTTCCACCCACACGAGATGTCCATTTATCGTATAGATTGTAATCACTACCGCTTTATTAACCAGGCCAGCACCGTCGCAAGGACCCTGACTGATAACCTCTACGTGTTAGTAATCTTTAGGAGCACGTTAAGTATAGCTGACCGTTTATACTTGAGCCAGTTCATAGTCGATGCAATAGGATATTATAAGGGTTGTGTTGTCAGAATGTTGAATTCGTGATATTCTTTTGAGGTTTAAATGTTTTGTACTTATGTCCCTATTTCAATCTTCAAAGTACGAGTATTATTATATAGGTATATAATCATTACGAGGGTTATGTAATAGTAATACTCATAGATATTGAAGAAACAATCGTGTTAGTTCATATAATTAAGTACGTTAATTAAGTGCACTTATATGTTTACATTTTCACTATTATGTAGACTCAAAGTAAATTTTAAACTAACATTTTTTTTTTTATATTTTTACACATACGAATAGCTTCGGATAATGAAACCACTATGTTCTTACTGCTGAGAATGGCCCATAAGTTCTGGGAGATTAAAATGACCCATAAGTTCTGGGAGGTTAAAATGACCCATAATCTAGCTAGCAGGTCCAGCGCGTTTATAAATTAGGCGTGGCCAGTGACCAGTCGTCCACGGAGTAAGAGTTTCAAAGTAAGACTGACCAAACGGTGACCAATTCCACTTAATAAATTTTGCTCCAACTGCAATCGAACCGTAGCTGAACGATGGCGTTTATAAGTTTTCTTATTCTACTATTGAACAACAGACCAGCTGCAGTTACGCTTCTATTGACGCCAGCGATCGATCAAAGGACCAGAGGTTCTTATGAAAGAAAAATCAATAAAAAGATTGGAGGTTATGCCGAGGTCGAAGACCAAGCCTACTACGCGAATTAAGTCGCTGGCGGTTGCTGAATAAATAGTAGCGTTTGAGATGACGTTATGCTCCAATTTAACTATAGAAACAGTAGAATGGCTTGAGTGATTAGCGAATGACACCAGGAGTCGAACTGCTGTACCGCAGGGCAGATTATAGACGTTGTAAAATAGAATTGTCATACTAGACGGAGGATGGCTTTAGGTTAGGACGATGGCCTACGTGCCCTCCGAAAAATGGAAGGTACCTAAATACTATTGTGCATAATCTTATAAACTGCTAACAGCATTGTTTCCAGAATTTGACATTGGCACGTTGATTGGCCCCTATTTTATTACAATAGTTTTCTTAGTTTTACCAAAGCACTTAGACCGCGCGGAGTTACTTACTTTGGTTTTACCATAGTAAAATAATTTATACTATAATACATATGGTATGGTAATATATATTAACAGTTATTAAAGCTAGTGAATGCGCTGCTTACGCACGCTAATAATAAAGTGTATAGTAATAATCATCAGTAACTCACTCATTACTCTATGATGTGATGCACGATGAAAACTTCTGTGACTTTCCGCTGTCTGAAACAAATAAAAATAGATTACTTGTACCTATATTACCTGATAAACATATTGGCAGGCAATAATTAATTTTAATACAACAATCAGAACAAGACTCCTTGACAATTTTGAGTGACGTTCGATTGTATTATTGTATTTATTTGTTCCGATTCTACCGCAAAGATTTTTTTTAAACTGAGCACCAGAAGCATTACCCTCTTATAACTGTGATCCAACTTGTGAAACTATGAGATTTAGGTATTTCACGATTCAACCCCCTGGACTTTTAGCTCAAATTGCTAATATACCTAAAACTATCTTGTGGGTCACGGAACAACCGCAGCAAATACTCTTTAACATCTATCAGCAGGGCTATTCTGTATCTTAGTTGCATTTGTAACTCAGTTTGTTATACAGTACAAACTGTCATGTATCTAGTACAACTGTGGCACAGATATCTGTAGGGCTATTATGTATCTCAGTCGCTAACAAAAGTTGATTGAAATCTTAAAAAATGGCGGCTCTATGTAACTTTTGTCAGCTCCAGTAAGCAAAATGATAGTAATTTGATGACTGGAGCTGACATAGAGCCGCCATTGATTTCGAATGCAATTAACTTTTGTTAGCAACTGATATACATAATAGCCCTACGGATATCTAGGTGCTATAATAGTACCTACTAGATACATGATAGTTTGTACTGTATACACCAACGATAGAATTACGTTACACTTACGCAAATGTTCGTGTTAGGCACACAGTCACTATTCACGTTATATTGGCAATAATATTTGATGTCATTGTTAGAAGAAAATAATAATGAATCATTGTTAATTATGTGTGAGTTTGTGTTATATTATTGCAAGGATTGAATAATTTGATGTATAATATCTTACTTATATCTACATCTACTCTAATATTATAAAGAGGAAAGATTTGTTTGTTTGTATTGAATAGGCTCCAAAACTACAGGACCGATTAGAAAAATTATTTCACCATTAGATTTCTACATTTTCCCTGATAACTGTTTATAAAAAAATTGGGGATCCGTATGAAAACTTCGATAATGTAACCTAATAATCTGTGCCTAAGGTGTGGAAAAAAATCCAAAAAAAGGCTTTATATCGTGTACGCTGCGGAAACTATTGACCACTTATATATACTTTATACTTTAGTCTATGCTATTGACAATAATGGCTGGTTTACACTTTGATTAGTGCGAGTGCAGGTGATTAGTGCAGGAGCTTAGTGACTAGGTGTGGACAGCGACTGATTAGTGCAAGTGATTAGTTGGTTGTGTAGTAAAGTGGGGTACCGGCTTAGAATAGTACCCCCCAACTCTACCCGTGGGTGCGTAAAAATCTGCTAAGGGATAACAATTGGAAGGTGGGCAGCAGCACCTTCCCAGTATTAAAACCTCAAAACTGTGCCTGCCAAGCGTGGCGAGTATTGGCAAAATCCCCTTATGGATTGGACAAAAAGAACCAGGCCCCCAGTCCCCGGCAGCCCCGCTATTCCTGGCTACGGTAGCGGCCACGGTAACGGTGGGGCAGGGGGTGCTAAGAATCCCCGGCAGACGCCCGGCTACCACCCCCAACGACGACGACTGGCCCTGGTGACACACAACATACGCACGATGAGGACAGACGAGAAGATATATGAGCTGGAAGAAGAAATGAGTAAGTTACACTGGGACATTGTGGGGTTATCTGAAGTCCGTAGAGCGGGTGAGGACACGATAACCCTAAGTCAGGTAACCTACTCTACTACCGGGAGGGCGACCAACAGTCCCAAGGTGGTGTCGGTTTTCTCGTCCAGAAGTCCCTTACTAACAACATAGTTAAGATCGATAGTGTTTCCAATAGGGTCGTATACCTAATACTTAGAGTATCCAAACGATATTCGCTGAAGGTCATTCAGGTATACGCACCGACGAAGTCGCACCCGGATGATGAGGTGGAGGATATGTATGAGGACATTAGTCGGGCCATACATACCTCTGAAACGCACTTTCTAGTTGTTATGGGGGACTTCAACGCGAAGTTGGGTAAGAGAAGCGAGGATGAGTCGAAAGTGGGGCAATTTGGCTATGGACAACGGAACCGTAGGGGACAGAGGTTGGCCGACTTCCTGGAGAAAGAGGGATTCTTTATGATGAACTCTTTCTTTCATAAGCCACCTCACAGGAAATGGACCTGGCTGAGTCCCGATGGTTCCACGAGAAATGAGATTGACTTCATTATGACCATCAAAAGGCAAATATTCACTGATGTCTCCGTGATCAACAGGGTTAAAACCGGTAGTGATCACCGAATGGTAAGAGGCACGGTGAATATTAATGTCAAACTGGAGAGGTCTCGTCTGATGAAGTCTACGCTCCGACCCACTCGTGCCCATATACAAGACCCCGAGAGCTTTCAACTTGAGCTATCCAATCGCTTCGATTGCCTTGAGAACATCGCTTCAGTGGACGAGATCAATAACAGGTTAGTAGAAACTGTCCATACAGTGGGTTCCAAGTACTTTAAACCCCGGTGGGGTTTAAACAGGTAGGCCACAGAAACTCTCCAACGATACCCTCAACCTCATGGCTGAACGACGCTCACTGAAAATGCAGTCTTCGCATGATGCTGAAGCATATAGGCTGCTCAATAGACGAATATGGAAGTCCTTGCGACACGACATCCGGATCTTTAATACAAACCGTATTAAAGAGACGATAGAGCGGAAAAAAGGCTCCAAAGTGTTTGCAAGAGACATGTCTATTGGGCAAAGCCAGTTGACGAAGCTGAAGAGAGAAGACGGCAGTGTAGCGTCGACCAAAGCAGAAGTATTAGGAGAGGTAGAGAGTTTCTACGGACAGCTATACACCTCGGTTGCTAAACCTGTTAGCAGCTCGGCCAAAGACCCAAGAGCCAAGCTGACCCGACATTATACCGAAGATATCCCGGACATCAGCCTGTACGAGATTAGAATGGCCTTGAAACAGATTAAGAACAACAAGGTGCCTGCTGACGACGGTATCACATCTGAGCTTCTGAAAGCGGGTGGAACACCGGTCCTTAAAGTCCTTCAGTAGCTCTTTAATACCGTCTTACTCAAAGGTTCAACGCCAGAAGCATGGAACAAAAGCGTGGTGGTGCTGTTTTTCAAGAAAGGTGACAACACTTTACTTAAAAATTACAGACCCATCTCGCTTTTGAGCCATGTTTATAAGCTGTTTTCGAAGGTCATAACGAACCGTCTCAGTCGCAGGTTTGATGAATTCCAGCCTCCGGAACAAGCCGGTTTCCGAAAAGGCTATAGTACCATAGACCACATCCACACGCTACGGCAAGTTATACAGAAGACCGAAGAGTATAACTTGCCTCTTTGTTTAGCGTTTGTGGACTATGAGAAAGCCTTTGATTCGATCGAGACGTGGGCAGTGCTTGAGTCTCTCCAGCGGTGCCGTATTGACTATCGGTATATTGAAGTGCTGAAGTGTTTGTACAAAAACGCCTACATATCAGTCCGAGTACAGGAGCAGAGTTCGAAGGCAATTCCATTGCAAAGAGGCGTGAGACAGGGAGACGTTATATCTCCGAAACTGTTCACCGCTATATTGGAAGACGCCTTCAAGGTTCTGGAATGGCAAAGACTTGGCATCAATATTAACGGCGAATACATCACTCACATTCGATTTGCCGACGATATTGTAGTCATGGCAGAATCCATGGAAGACCTCAGTACAATGCTCGAAGGCCTCCATCGAGTTTCCCAACGGGTAGGTCTTAAGATGAACATGGATGTTACAAGTTGTCGATCTTGGTACCCTGAATAGGTGTTGCAAAACGAGTAAACTAATTCCGTTAGCCAATAAGTATAAAATAGCGTGCAATTTCACTTTCGCCGGCAAAGCAGGTCTCATAAATGTATCGCTTTTCTGTATGACGGGTGCAACAAGGTTTAATAGTATATTAAACGACTCTTCGGTTATCCTGAGAGCACAGTAATATTCCGTCGTATCTTCAACAGCCAATTCCGTAAAGAGTTGGTAGCTTGCGCCATGAATGGGTCTTCTATTAATCCATTTTCGAACCCATACTCTTCTTGGTCTTGCAAGTTCAGCTTCCAAAAGTTCTTCGGTTTCAGACACCACCGCGTTTAATACTTCTTTCAGTACTTCTTCTAATTGCAAGCGCGCTTCTCGATGTTCGTCCATACTTGCTGGTCAACGGCCAACTGAATTTACTAAACAGAGCCACAAGAATTGGACACTACTCGCACTACATACCTGCACTCACACTAATCACCTGCACTGGCAGTGAATTGGACACTACTCGCACTACACACCTGCACTCGCACTAATCACCTGCACTCGCAGTGAATTGGACACTACTCGCACTACACACCTGTACTCGCACTAATCACCTGCACTCGCACTAATCAAAGTGTAAACCAGCCTTAAAGCAGAGTGACGTAATACAGTTTTATAGAAGACATCAATACAATATCTACAAAAAAGTCCACATTACCAAAATTTTTAACTATTACAGTTTATGTCATAATATATACTTTTTTAATTTTTAAATATGGAATAGTAACGCCGGTATGTATAGGCCACATTATTCGTACCTTGGTTTTAATCACAAACTAGTATAGATGCTAACGCATTTTAATCCTTATCTACTCTAATAATAAAGAGGAAAGTTATATGATTTGTATGTTTGTAATGGATACAATGAAAATACTTAACCGATTCAAATAATTCTTGCACAAGTTCAGAGTTATATTATGCCTGAGTAACATGCTATATTTGATTCATCCTCATCATCATCCATCACCACTTGGGTGAAACCGCAGAGCGCAGTTAGTACATATATAATTTGAATTCCTGTCTAATAATAGGTTCAATATACGAGTATTTAATTCTGTTCTCTCATATTAGCTAACACTGCACAACTAAATGTTTTTGAATAAAACTAGACATAAAATAACATGGATGAACGGAATGATCAAAGATGTTACAAAATAATACAATTTAAACTCCAAAATGGCGTATACGCCGACGACGTTGACAAACTGATGCGCCAAGCATGTCGGTCGGAGTTCTAATCTCCGTGGTGAATCTATCATCACGGTTTTCAACCTCGATTTCTGAACTTATATAACTCCTCTGACCTACTTATACTATTGTGAAATACTATTCCAATTTTGGATTTAGAAAGCTTTTAAATACTATGTATATACCTAATAGATGATCATAGGTATTGTGGCATGACGTTTTAAAATAATATTTAATTTTAATGTAGGTCTTATTTACATACACATATATATGGATGTGTAAGGGTTATTTGCAAAATTTATTACTCCAATCTTAACTCAATTTCCATCCAAAATATCAAGGGCAATTTTGTAATAAATGATTGTGAAGAATGTTATTTTAAGTTGTAAAATCGTAAACAACCGTATACCATAAATCGTTAAGATCCATCACACAGGAAAGCATTTATCACGAGATTTAAATTACTTAATTCACGTATTAACACATTTTTGTAATTAAATTAATTCAATTTCTCATACCGCATCGGTGGGTGCTAATAGGGCCAACTCGCAGGGTCATCGGTGACCCAACGCTGTTGTGAAACATTTCCTAATAGGCAGGCTACAAACATGCCGCGCCCAATGTTGTGAAGATTCTACCAAAAATATATCAGACAGTTTATAAATCAACAACAACCAAATTGTATGGCAATTATATATAATTTTACATCTACACCTACTCAATCGATTTGATAACTCGATTTACCTGTTTTCACCGTTGAACGTGGCAATTTTACAAATATCAGAGTTTGAGTTATAAATAATGTAAAAGCTATTATTCAACAATTATTTAGTTGTTCAATGAGCAATTAAGAAACATTAAATTACCCTGGGTTTTGTTCAGTGATCGTGTTATGATAATTACAGTTAGAAGACAATAGACAATTAAATAAAACGAAACGATGATGGTAGGATGTGACGTGAACTTTAAAAAGAAAAAGAACTGGGCGTTACCATAGAATGTTTTAAACTAATAACAAAGTACTTTTACCATAATTACCGAAGTTTTAAAGATATCCACGAAATTGATGATAGCGACGTGGTTACCCAGAGTGCTATCATCACTCCCTGCCGTTTGAAAATTTTGAAATTACTGAAAGCTGTTCCGAAAGTGAAATAGAGATATGGGTCATTGCCAGTTTCCTAATGAAGCTACGTACGGTTATCTACGTTGAAATGCTAACAATTAAATAGTATATCAAGAAATGTTCACATTGGGAGTTTGGAAGAGAGCTACGAGTAACACTGAATATCCGAACATCCTCCATCCGAATTCCTGAATCGTGGATTTACTCATGGAATGTTATTTATTCAGCTATTTGTAATTTTTGTGGCTTTACGATTTTAAGTGAAAAGTCTAAATTTGTCTTCTTTATTCAATCTTCATATATAGGTGCATACTGCACATAACATAGGACATACTGCATAAGGCCACATGAAGTGCTGTACTTCAGCTACATAACTTTGGCTAGCTAAAATGACGTAAATAGTTTTATCGATAAGTTTTTAGTTTTTATCGTAGGATTATCATGCTATCTATGAACTGCCTCAGAACTATCATACCGCTGTTTGTCATGATAATTTTCCTATAATATACATTCGAATATACATATTTTAATTAATAGGAGATATACGCTCAGTTTTATAGCAGTATATTTATATTACATAAAGTTTTCTAGTCTAGAATTAACAGCCTCGCCAATTTTTCGTTAAACTCTATTGTAGATATAATAAAATTTGACGAAAAAGTGGCGTCACTGGAATAAATGACATGATTAGACTAACATTGAAATCATGTTGGTCTGGGTTGTACTAAATGTCGATATTTAGAGTAATTTTTACACAGAATTGGTCGCAGAAAATTAATAAAAAATGTAGAAAAAATGCATTTACTGTACAGGAGGATGATCAGTAAGTTCTAAGGGCACGTAATCAAGAGTTTTGCATCGTTCCACAGAACAGTTTCTCTTTCTGGGCACTGTTTGACACTGGGCAGTGTGAGAAGAGACAAACATTAATTATTTTACTTAAAATAAATCAAATAAGTGGATTTGTTTACTGTTTTTGTGCTAACGTATGTACTCGTTGAAAGAGACGAGACAGCTTGGCCGTCGCTACGCAAGACTGTCCTTAATGCCTTGACTATTTTACTAAGCACAAAAAAAGAAGATCAAGGATTTTTCCACGCACGAAATGATCACAACTCACCCGCTACTCGGGCGCTTTTCGGGACAATATACAAAGACTTGCTATTTGCATTTCGAAAAACTCATGGTGAAAGAAACTCAGACTAAACCTGCAGTATTTGCCCCGAAAGAGTGTAAATTGCGGTAGTTGTGAGGCAACTGTCGTTTTCATCTGGCTACACGTAGTAATCGAATTTAACGGTTATTGGTCTCTGTAAAAAAGTTGCAACCGGCATTATCGGCGGCGGCGTGACGGACTGCTGAACCGAAGCAGGGTCGGTCACTGTTATGGCTCATGATTCATAACTTCTGATGTTATTACAAAATGGCTTGTTATGAAACTTCATTGAAGCCATATGAAACTGTTTAAATTTTATGATAATCCTTTGTTAAGTGCACTCCAAAAATGGTGGATAGTGGCTCCCAAAGATCAGCAAGCGATATGCACAAAAGCAATCTTTTAAAAATATTTATTTTTTAACGTTGCAGACTCAGACCTTTGAACTTGTTATGCTAAAAAGTTTGAAATAAATAAATTTATTTCTATAATAATTAATGTCAGGAAGCATAACTCAGAACAAATTCCACACAAAAAGTGGTCCTTCAATCCAAAACGACGTATGATTCCAAATTACTTCCGAGGTTACAAATAGACATATTCGGTGATTGGTTTAAATTTCAGAAGGAAAGCAGGGATTGGTCCACGCGCGTGCTGCAAAGTCTACTATGACAGCTGAATGAACGATGTTATTCATTTAGCACGACTTTTATTTGGTATTATTTTTAAGGCGGTTACTCTTCCTGATATTATTTCTTGGTAGACTACTGTACTATAAAAATAGCGTTAAGAAAATGTCAACGAAACTACTTTGTAAGACCATTTCCACATTGTCACTACTGACAAAAGTCCTTTAAATAATAAAGAAAAAAAAGACCATTTCCTTTCTAGAAAACCTAATTCTGAATACGTTCATCACCGTTGTTTGATGTCCGCTCGCTGACATCTCAATTACCTACTGAGAAAATTGGAGTTCTATTCCGCGAAATGGAGACTAGACTCGTAAATTAAGTTTCATGCCTCAAGTCTATTTTCTTTCAGTAATTCAATCAATTAAGGTAAGGTTTCAACATTGATAATGGGAGTTCTATTCTCTCTAAAGTTCTATTCTTCTACGCACACAATATCACATATTTGTTTAGATGATTATCTATAAGATTAAGATGATGTCCAGTGTTTAATATTGGCTTTACTCGTAGAGAACTTCAATGAATCGGTATACTGGCCGTTTATTGTGATTGCCCCTAGTGGGTAGTCCCTAGCCCTAGTTCATTGGTTTGCCATAATTGTTAAACATAGAAAGTGATACCTACCTACTAATACCTGCTGACAATGTGAACAGACGACCTGATGAAAGTAGCAGGACGACGTTGGATGCAGGCCGAGAAAAAATTGAGCCATTGAGAAGATCCAACGCGTCCTTCTAGAAAATTATGGGCAGGACTATCTTCAGCAGCTTCCTACGGCTGTGATAATGGAAATCTTCCTCTACATTAAAATTTGTAAAGCCGCATCATCTAAATATCGTTATAACATATTTGAGTGAATATACAAAAATCTTACAGTATTTGTTAACTCGGTGGAATAATATCTTCCAATTTACAGGGAGCGTTAATAAATTCAAATTTCGACTTATGTGATCTTACGGCAGTGATGCTTTATATCATAACCTATAACTGCAATCTTTCGTATCGTTACGTTATCACCATCACGAAAACGTTCAGATATTTGAAAAGTACGTGTAATGGGCACCCGGGGATAGTATAATGGCAGTCTTAATGGTCTTAATCGGTAACCGCGAGATCGAGGTGTAATTAACATCAATCATAGACATGTGGGCTCTGAGGAGTAATCACGCACATCACTCCCGGACGACGGCTCCGTGAGCGTGGTGCCTCTATGCTCGTGCGTCCCCAGCGAGCACGTAGCTTCTAGAAGCGTGATGAGATACCATCACTTTGATTGACATTTCACCCGAGTTATATTCGTTCTCATGTTAAAATGCGCCGAACTAATTTTATAGATATTTTGAAGCATCATAAATTAGTAGGTACCTATTCGTTAATGTAAACCTGAATGTATTAAGTTTTACTTCTGCTTCAGGTTTCAATGAAAGGCAATAACTTCACTAATCGTAATTACACTATCAAGTGACGATACGTAAGTGGTATTTACTTTAGTAATGGTTGCCAAAACTAGTTGTTACGCCACCCTGAGCTTATTGCTCAAGCTTTACGTGCCCTGCGATCGTTTGATATATTGATTAGGTAATTCATTCACACATCATTTCAGTTGCTATAGTGCTCTTCAAACCTTAATACGGTAGTGCTTTCATGTTTCTGCTTCGAGGCAGAATATCTGGCGTTGCTGTGGTACCATCGTCTCTTCATCCATGGTCTCTTCATCGTCTCTTCTATTAGTATCTTGCTCAAGGGGCACTCCAGCTAATAATAACTTTGGTATTTTCCTAAACCGATTGTAATGAAACCGGTAGCTTGAAATACGATAAAGGGGCTCTCAAATCGTGATGTTTAAAATTCAGATTAGGTATATGAGGATGGTATAGGCACGGCTAAAAGAAGCACAAATATGAGTACATTTCTAACAGGTTTAATGCTCGTTGCCATCGTGCATTGGTCTACTCGTTGTCTCTCGCGTTATAGATGTAGTTGTGAGCTTGTGACAAAAGAAATGTTCTGGGGATGACGCTGACTAATAACCCAGCACCGCTTAGCAAGGGCTGCCTCGGTAATCTTTTCTACGTGGGTTAATTAAAGGTCACAACATGAAGGATGGGACGATGTGCTTTGTGAGTCGGAGTTATGTGGAGGACTTCCGCTTGTTGAGCTATACAGATTCTTAAATAGGTTGGAATTCTGTTGTATTAGTAGTAATAGTCTAAAATATCGTGCTTGTCCGTAACAGTGTCACCTAAATCTTTAAAGTTCTGTAAAGTTCTGCCGGCATCTTCCATAGTTCATTAGTATAATATGTCGCCCATAGATTAGGATCCAGAAGCTTTTCTTACCTTACTTTAAATGTGAACAATGTAAATTTGAATGCCTTTAACTAAAATAAATTATCATTATTTGCTTGAAACTATCGTAAGTATTACACATTTTAATGTTATTTTGAGTGTATAACTTACGTTCGCGCGGACGCAGCCGGGTGGCCAAGTACTCCACGAAGAAGTGGCGTGGACTACCGCGTAAGTTAAACCGTCCAAATAACATTAAAATAAATTATCATTATTATTATTATATATGTCGCCCAACGATTTTATTTGCAAAGGGTTTATAATCTATGTGATTATTACTTAAAAATCCAGTAAAATTGTCACAGTAACTTCTGGAGTTCTAATGACAAATCGGAAACGAAACGAAATAACAAACAAAAACATTTGTGGATTCCACGTCTGTAAATTATGCAAAAACAATCAACTTATATGCATGTAATTATATGTATATGCATTGAAATACGCCTCTAAGGTGCGGCTGGGACGTTCAATTAAAAACTAACTAAGCACCTACTAAAAAGCTTAAGACCACAAAGTGAAATTAAATCAAAAAGTAAAGCCGTAGCAACACAGTTTTTCGCAAAGTAGAATTTACTGCTACAGAGCTCGTAGTTGGGCCATAATTTTCTTATAATTTCATATTTTTTCTCATTCCCATTTTGTGTGGTAGGATCGCGTGAGGTAAATGGTGGTGCCTGGCGGTGTCCCACCCGCCGTCGCCGCTGTCATGTATCTGGTCACGCCATACCACGCCATGCCGCCGCCGCATTGCCTCGTCGTGCCACTCGAAGAAAACGAGGAGTTTACCACTAGATGATTCATATATAGGCGTTCGTAGCGGAGTTTACGTGGTTATTCTATAATTTGTTCAATTAGGTTAAGCTGCTCCGACATTTTCAACTTGCTTTCATGTTTTGAAGGGCACGTTAAGTCATTAGTCGATATAGTTATTTGTCTTAGGACAACCGTGCGATTCTCTAAGAGCAAAGATCGTTTCATCTTTGACAACATCCGAGAAACAAATGACGAGATGACAAGAAACGTTGGAAAAACAACCTAATGTAAAAGGGCGATATCTCATAAAGTATTAGACATCGGTGAGCTCGTCGACGAACGCAACGACGAATCATTAGAGAATCGCACGGCAGAACATGAACGGCAGCAACTATGTGAAACCTGCATGAAAGTGTGAGTTCTGAAAACTTCAACACTAGCGACAGTAGATCATCAAATATGAGACCTGAAACTGCATCTAGCAATAGTAGCTCAGTTCGTCTCTACCTGCGGGTATGTACCTACTCTATTAGGGTAGTTTTCTAGATATATGTATATACTTAAGTGGCACGAAACATAGGTACAAAATATATGACGATCTTATTTCATTCCAAAGTCATTACAATACTTTCGCGTGATTTACAAGTGCAATTTGAAAAAATTATACCGACTTCCATTCTATTACTTTCGTAAAAATCAGCTACTGGACCGTATTTGATAAAATTCACATGGGACCACTCGGAAACCACCAGCTTTCGAACAAAAATACGGAATTTTTGAAATAGGTTCACCCAATCGGAAGTTATTAGGTATCAAATATAAAAAAAATACAGTCGAATTGAGTACATCCTCCTTTTTGGAAGTTGGTAGAAAATATCAGCATATAATGATCCCACAGAGGGAGAATGGGCTAACTATGTAAATATTACCTACATTATCCTTGCTTTGGATATCTTGAAAGCAAATCGTGTGGGTTTCTCTGATACCTACTGTTTGTTCTTTAATCCGACTTATCTTTTCATTGTTTGTTCGGAACGTAACCCTCAGAGTCAGACTGGCACGTTTGCCCAATTTTTCTATTTACCTGGATTATTAAAATATCCTTGGGTCACTGCCTGCTGTATCTCTTCAATAATCAAATAAGTTATCTCCAAAATTTTACATTATACAATTATTCCATTGTATTATCCATTTTACTCCACATAATTTTAAACGTACTAATGTAATTTACTTTGTAAATTATTATATAAATCGTGATCTGATCCTGTGATTGAATATCGATACATGTGATGCTTAGATCATATACAATTTAATAATCAATACTATCAAAGGTCCAGCAACACCAGAGGAATCACACAAAAATTAAATCTAGACCCGGACCCGGAATCCAAAAGTTCAGCGTAGCGTGTCGTGATAAGACAAACATCACAGTGCGAACAATACCTACAATAGTAGGGTTATCGTGGGAGGCATCGCACGATAAACGAGTGCAGAAGAGGGTCTACTTGTAAACATTCACCAAACCGCGATTCCTCCGTTCATCCGTGATCATGGCGCTTATGCCACAGGGCCAAAATATCAGAATCTCAAACCAAATATGCGTGGTAATTATCCCGTAATCTGACTACATATTTCCAATATTTGTAACCATGATAGTATAAAGACTTTTTTAACACTCTTGCCCATAAAATGGCTCTACTTTCACCGCAATTAGGCACATAAATACACCTGTAATCAAACTGAAGATTGTTCATTGCTATTATTCACAATTGAGTTATAGAGTTTTTATTTTATTTATTGGTTGAGTTAGCTTTGTTCTTAAAAAAATATCGATCTAAAAAAGATCGCATTCAATAGTACAAATAAATTAATGTACCTACCTATTGGTTGCTCATTTCATGCAACTTCCTATTGAAATAAATAATTTCAACGCATTTAATACATAAAACTTTCACTCAAACATAACTTTTATTTTCTCCGTAATAAAGAAAACTTGAAATTCCCCATTTTGTACATAGCTTAAACACTATCCGCGAAAAATAAAAAAAATAAACCTCATTCTTTTAGTATAGACTAAAAGAATGAGCTAACAATAACGATCGGCCATAGGGCCGATCGTTATTGTTAGATGCGCGCACATAGGAAAACTGATAATTTTTTCGCGCTACTAAACAAAATGTTTTTTTAGTATTATTTTCTTCACAAGATTTGTAGAATAACTACGTACGACACACGTGTGTATTGATGTTTACCGTCCTCGGCTCTCTTAAAGGTTCCTCAATGACGCCTCAGCGGTAATCACCGACATTACACACTTTTGTACCAATTACAAATGTATGTATTATGTAATGGACATAAGAACGTCAATCAACACACAGGCATGACAGAATGAAATTTCTGGTACGGGATCTGGACCCAGACCAACCATAAAGAGACCGATGAAGTTAGGGACTTACGCAGTAATAGCACCTGCCCAAGCGGAATCTCGTTTCGCAACTTACTTCATCTGCGTTGTCAAAACACTGACTTCCTAGCATTAGTGTCTGTTTTCTGAAGCAGCTGCGTATCCCGACGTAAATCAGCGCCTGCGCATCGCAGCGGCCAATAAGAAGCCCTGCCACGCGTTAGCACCTGCCGGGAAAGGAAGCTCTAATGATACCCGTCGTGTTCTAACCGTTGTTGGTTAGAATATCAAACATTTTAGGAAATGCGATGATTGTTTGCGTAGAATATTCGAGTAGGTTATACTCCATTAGTAAAGTATGTGTTTTTGTCAAAGATTCTAAGTAATAAAACTTATTCTTCTTACAAATACTAATTAATATTATAAATAGAGAGGTCTTCGGCAAAAATATAAATATTTGCCGATCAGTAGGAGGCTTAATATTAGTGTGAAGCTGCTCCATACATATTGTTATTATATGTAATGAACCTACTCCAACACATGATGAAAAAAAGTTATCAATAAAACTTAGGCACATCTACAATTATTTACTATTTACAATTTACAAACGTAAATCTAATGATATTGTACTCATTAATTTTAAGACAACTAGTAGGTCCAGAAGAAATAGCCGAATCACTTTTCGTGTTGCGCAGGCGCACGTTCAGAAGCAACTGCTGTCAATCTCCGCTAACAAGCATATGCCTTACGTAAGCTACGCATACACGTTAACGGACTCCTGTCCTGATAATGCGTTCTTAACTTCAGATATGACGGTGAAGATATGAAATGAAGGTGTCCCTTGCCCTTGTATGAAACTGCCCCCCCTCCCCCTCTTCCCCTTAGTAAAACCTAGCCAAAATTATCTAATATTGAGTTTTTAATAGCACTAAACCTTCCGGCCAACATAGAATATTAAAGAAAGGAGCGTTATTTGCTATGTCATTATCAATGATATGCTACGCCCAGCTTAAGAACGGCTTGATCGATTTAATTTTAATGTACCGTAATTCGTAGACGAAATTGGTATCTTTGAACTGGATTCCTGATTTTGAAACAGTCCTCATGTAAATTGTATTATTTTATAGCAGCCATATTGCTATGTACGCTGATACAACCATTATGTTTATGATATTATGTTCGATATTTGCACCAACTTGTTATACTGTGCTCATTTAGAAATATGCGCAGTTTCATAACTTACATGTCAAAATAATATACCTATTTATTCAAGGTACCGTAGAATTCATTAATGAAGATTTCACATAAATTTTGTATTTTAATTCGATAGTGAATCAGTTCAAAATTTGCGCATTTAATGCGAATAGCATTTCCAGCCGAGTATAGCTTTATGTGAACCGAGCCGATTATGTATAATATGAAAATATTGATGGAACATGAATTGACGTTATTTCAAAGAAAATTCCTACATTAATTTTACCTATGCATCATACTTTGTATCAACCGGACTATTGCCACTGAACAGTGTCACAAGTTCGGTCAACCGGAATAACAACCAAACTACTGCTACTAGAGCATAATATTACATCTGTTCGTTATTATTGTGACGGCTATTCGACGAATCGGATTGGTAACGACTGGGAAATTAAGACTCGTTTATTCCCGAGAAATACAAAATATATTAAAAGATAGCCGTATTTTTTCATAGCATGTAGCTTTAAAATCATACATTTTCCTATAAATTTAAGTGTACGAGTATAACTACGAACACCATATAGGAATTAACGTCAACTTTTGGCTTACATCAGGCTAGCCAGCGGATGATTGGAAAACTAGAATTCCAGACTGTAATACCTTTTATATATCAGTGGTCCCATTACATAAAATGCGCAACGAACAGAGCGACGAGACTCCGGGGGAGACCGTAAAATTAAAATTCAAAGCCTGTACAAATATAATTACTTCACTTCTACCCACCCTCAACTGAACTTAAGATTCAATTCCAGGTGGGTGTAAAAACTACATCATTTTTATTTCAATAAATATCGATAGTTCTATCAGTGAATTTAACACGCAAATGTGTGTAAGTAGTCCAGGAATATAGTTGCGCATGTGCTATTTTATTGTTCTAATTGCTAATAAATATAAAACCGGACAAATTGCTGTTTATTTACAATTTTATAGATTCATCGAGTCGAAATTTGCACTGACAGTTGCGTGACGGGACAGATAATAGCTGCCGTGCGATTCTCTAATGATTCGTCGTTTGCACTGCCTGTGTCTATGTATAGAGTAGCGTACGCACTGTCACAAAGATGTAGATACAGATTCAGAAACAACGCAAATCCTGTACAGTTTTCTGGTGTGGGAACGCAAACCTCAACAAAATGAGTTGTGAGATTAATTATGCCAAGCAAGTTTCAAAACATTACATTTATGCTGTTTTTGGTGCAAACCAGGTGATACACTTATATATACGCATATTTTCGTGCAGACCTACTGCACGGTGATTTATTTTTTTCTGATATACTCGTATTTCTAATACTTAACTAGAGTAACTTGCAAAAGTCATTCTGTATGAGTTTCTGTCTTTAGATTTGGTCAAAGTTCCTTTTATTCGTAGCAATTAAGCATAATGCCGGTTTTACGTCTTGACGAGAGTTCAAATCGACTCGTTGGATGGCTCGCCGCATCGATCAAGATTATGGCAATCATCATTAGATGTTGTAAATGTCAAAGCATTTAGTTAACGGTTAAATTTCTCATATTTTATGCATTTTGTTGCTGTTTCTAGAATATTAATTACTTCGACAAATGGAAATTAGTTTTAACATTAACGCATGTATTTACAACACTGTGGCAAGTAGCTTAGTGATTGCTAATGTTGCTATTAGTTTTAAGTTAAACTGTATGTGCTGTGTACTCAAATACTTTACCTTCTTTAAACTGGATTTTAGGCTTCTTTACCCAGTTTCAAAAGAAAGGTGTCGGATTTAAACGACATATAGATCATTAACATATATCGGTTAGTTCAATGATGAAAAATACACTATGAGGAAATCGTCATAAATATCCTGTGTTTCATTATCAATCAAACTGGTAATTTAATGAATACCTCAAACAAGGCAGTACATCCCGGAGCTAAGTGCTATAGGTGCAAAGATGTGACGCATTTACCCTATTTTGGTGCCAAAACCGCATGACAGATCCTGTTCCCATAGTTCGGAGTGTTCCTATACTGGCTTCCTCTTCTAGTTTGCTCAGGTGCGCCAACCGCACAATTTGCAGTAAAAAGGAATGGACTCCCTCTAAGATATCCCACCGGCCTTTATGCCTCATAATGACTCGGTTAAAATTTTATAACTGGGTTTATCTCGAGACCATTTCGAAATTAATGACTTAACCGAAATTGCTGTCGTAATACAAAACAAAAATTCGTTTTACGATTTAATGATAAAAATAAATGATAGTAAATGGTTTGATTGTAATTCTTAAAAATCTTTAAACTGATTTAAATACAAAAGTTACAAAAGTTCGTATAAAAAGGTTAGTAAGTTTAGTAAGTACGCAAATTTACACTCATCATCGTCAACATCATCTCAGCCGTAATACGTCCACTGCTGAACATACGCCTTCCCATAATTTTCCAAAAGGACCAGTTGGGAGCGTCCTGCATCCAACGTCGTCAAAGTCAAAATCATTTATTCCATTTAGGCATCAAAGACGCACTTATGAACGTCAACTTTATAAGATTAGGGTGACCAATGAAAGACGTAATTAACGAATTATAAAGATTAATTTATTTGTATCGTTATTTAACAGGAGAGGTGTGTGCGCACTCTACTGCAGAGTTCTATTCAGGCGGAACGCAGAGTTGTAACTAACTGAACTGTGCCCTTCATACTTAAATATTATATGAAACTATAAGGGCTGTTATTGTGTAAATACGTAAGAAAGAGAAATACTCTCATACTACTTACTAGAGTGGGACGGATTTATTTTGTCATACATATTCCAACAAACTTTTCATTATAATGTACTTTAAAGACTCTACCGCCGCGTTCCAAAATATATAGAGTCCACCGAGAAGAAGCGGCAAGAAATTCGGGGCCATTCTTTTTATATAGATGTTTACAATGTTTCTACTTAGGTACTACAAATATTACATTTTATGGGTTGCCATGAGAGACAGCTTGCCAGAAGTGGAGTATTCCAACCATCTTTATCTTCTATATAATGTCGAACTTTATAGTAAGCTTTTTTTATTAAAACGTTTTTTACAGTCAACTTGAATTTGCCCTCTGTGAGCTCAGTTATGTCGTCCTGCGACCTTTATCAGTTAGTTACTCAGTGGGTAGTAGGCAAGTTTACACTGTGTGCTACTAACTAATATTTATTGCTATGGGGGTTTTATACAAAGTGACTATGTAATACAATCGATGATATGTAATGATTGCGTAGCCCCGATGGAGGTGCACACAATAATTGTGTAAATCGGAGGATGGAATGGAATCTGTTAACCAAAGTCACATTTATTGCAGCATTTCTTTTCCAGAATTAATATAATGCAGAGATAACTTCTTCGTTATACAACCAGTTTAGTTATGTGATTTCCATGGAACACATTACGACATGTATTCAAGATTTCATGACTAAACAATAGTTTTATGAGCCAAGTATTCCGCGAATCTGGGCATGTTATACCGAAATCTTAACTGCGTTTACTTTGAGCCAAGGATTGAATTACCGGTATGTTTCCAAAACGTATATACTATTTTAGCATCGAATTTTCAAATTATTTCAGAACTAGCCTACTCGTTACAGTATATATTATACTGTACTAGTTTATTATTGGTACAATAATTGAAAAGCAGATGATGAGCAGATTATAATGGGAAATTGATAGTGTTGTGGGTACGCTACTATCTGCCACTGGCGTAGAACATTTGGTATTGCTATAAGCTAGCAAGTACTGCACAGTTACCCATGTGGAATATAGTATTAGTTATGATAATTTAAGAAAGAAATCAAAACCGACACTTGATAAATATCATTAAGTAAATAACATGCACTAATAAAAGTTTGTGAGGATGTAAGTGACGATGTGTATGAAAGACTGTGTGAGTGAGTGTGTATATTATTTAAAACTATATCCTAATCCATTCGACCGTTTCAGTGAAGAAGTAACACTAATATACTCAGAAATAACACATGAGCTACTTTTAATCCCAACTCAACAAGTAGGTAACTCTCGAAAGTACACGCGAAGTTGCGGGCAGTGCCTAGTTGATAAATAAATACGAGATAAGTTTTACAAAATACTTGACGAAATTTATAAAAACGATTTGGGAAATGAAATAAATTTATACACATTGAAATTGGGATTTAAAGGTTGCGGATTCGTACATCGGGGTATATTTTAAGAAACTGTGATATATGATACTTAATTCTTTTATTAGGTAAATTCCTTGTATATAATTAAAAACACACGCAATGCCAAAATACCGGTACGAATACTTCAAATGTAAACTAATATCAGTCCTTACTCTTGTTGTTTATCGCAACGCTTTAACATTAACGCCGTATCTTCTTGAGAAACAGATAGTAGAAAGACAGAGCCCTCTCCAGAATTAAAACTATTCTGAGAACCGCTCAAACATAGAAACCATTCTGGAAAATGCAGAGGTAGAGAACTCGACAAGCGTAAATACAATCATGCTAGTTTAAAATGCACTGTATAGGTAAAATGTGCTGTATATTTAATTTTAAATTAATAAATCTTTTAACACTTAAATCCAACATAAAAATGTTTGTTTTACTATCTCCTTACTACCGCATTATTACGAATCCTCTCCATGCAAGGTTGTCTGTAAGAGATTGCTATAGCGATTAGGTCGCCCAATCTACTGTAGCGTTTTTTATTGTATTATGATTTTCTTTTATGATTGGATATCAATAAAGAATTTTTGTATTGTTGTATAGAAAGAAATAAGTAAGTTTTAACTACTTGTACCATATTTCACTAACTACTATATTCTAGTAAAAACTAAGTAGGCATCAGATATCAAAGAAATTTGTATAATTATTAAGAAAAATAGTATTAGTTTATTTAGTATAGTGGTGAACTTTTTAAAACTTTCGGAGACAGCTTTTAACTCAGGTGATTTTGTTGTTTATATTTAATAAATATTTTTAGTTTTTTAAATCTTCACTCTAGGTAGTATATAATATAAAGTATAAGTGAACTTTTAAGCTCATTTTTACCAATTTTATTTTATTATACCCCTTAATAGGGCATACATTTTTTTTATTGTTAACGCAATTAGGTGTTTTAAAACATCCATATCGGATTTTTGACGGATCATATAATATTCTATACGACAGTTGCGTGGCTACAGATTCAATAATGACTATGAATTTATGAACTACCTCATATAATTTGTAATTTATGAACTCAGAGAGTGTCTTAGGTTGAACCTAAGAAGCTTACAATCGCACACCCTAAAAGCATATCTAACTCTCTTTCAATCAGTTCTTGTTTGACTCATATTGATACTTTGGAAATCCACTCGTGAAAATATGAAAAATTTGAAAGTCAATACATACTGAATATACAATACAGTTTTGTATTTCGAATTGAAACAAACAAACACATTTGACCATACAAAAATAGTTTATATCTTTATCGAGCTTGGTCACAATACATATTTCACTGTCTATGATAGGAATTAACCGCTGTATTTTTTAGGTTAGTGCTTATTCCGTATGCAGTCTCAACAAATGCTTTAAAAGTTAAATTTCCTTGAATGTATCAGAAGCGCTACCACACGGCTACATACTAAATTATAATATATAATTTTCTTCTTGGTTAGCTAGTTTCTTGTGCAAGAATCTCTCTGGATATAACGTTGTTTAATATTCTGCTTCAAAGCCGTACTTAATTTATATACGAATAATATAGACCTTCACAATTTGGTTTCACAATTTGAAACTTACCGTATGTAGCTTATAAAGTTGTGAATTGTGATGTGCGTTTTCATAGAGCTTGTGTGTATCCCTGAACACTTATATTTCTTTGAATCTAAGTTTTTATTGTTTAAGTGTTTTACTATTAAACTTGAGAATTTAATGTTACTTTTGAAGACGTTATTAGAATAATATAGTACAATAGTTTCAGCTTTTATTTGTTTTATGGTATTAGGAAACGGTATAAGCACGAGGCCCACCTGATGTTAAGTGGTAGCATCTGCCTAGAACAGATGCATTTCCTCCCAATGGACTAACTGCACTGCGTCCGTAACCCTGAGACATTAAGTTGTTAAGCCCCACGGTCCAATCCTAATTTTAAAACAATTTACGGTGATTTACATAAGGTTGAGAATCGCTTAACAGATTGGACGATTTAATGCAAAGATGCACTTGAATACGTGCTAATACTTTTTATATTTATTTCGTACAATCAAATGATTAAATTTTTATTATGAAAGAGTCCATAGTTCACTAGTAAATTTCATTGGAAATTCGAATATGATACATTCATTGAAATATATTTGCCCATGATTTAATAAAAATGCTTTTTCCCACGGAACACGCAAGAAAAATTGCAAAATTTAGGGAATGTTGCCGATTTTTTTCTATCGAGCAAAGTTTGCTCAATCGTGTATTGGCTCCCATACTTCATAAGAACGTATATTCAATTTACATTACGGTTTTTTTCGAACTTAGGTTATTAGGTTTAAGCATCGAAAAATTAAGTTTTGTCGAAGTCAAATCATGAAATTTGGTCGTAATTTACACTCATTCCGCCTTAAGTCTCATGTGCCTGTAATTTCGCCGGCAACTCTACCCTGCAACCAGAACGCAGTATTGCGAACTTTTCCGCTTCACGGTAAAAACAGGTATGGTGGCAGTAGTTCCCCGGAACGAACTCATTCACAAAGAGTTCTACTGCTTTTTTTTAAAAGTGCTACAATTACAAAGTCACAATGGGTACTTGATACTAGTTACATACAGATAGTATCAGTATACTTGAAATTACTAAAATGAAACAATTTATAGTTTAAGAATATAATATTACGATGTGGAAACCTATAGTGTTAACTTTATAATTGCCCACAGTTAGATAGGTTTTCCATTACGCCATCTCGAAGGAGTTTTTTCCCTATTTTTTATGTTTCACAATTATTTAAAATATTATCGTTGTGTTATGAATAGTCATACAAAGTAATCGTTGACCTTAAGTTATAATCAACTCTTTATCGTGGAGGCTATAGGTGATCATGTATTATTAGATCTTCCGCATACGAGTATAAGTAATTTAAATAGATACTTACTAACTAATATCATTGTATTACTAATTGTTTGCGAGATGGTAGGTAGAAACTTGAAGGTTTCAATTGATCATATTTCAAAAGAATCTGAGTATATTTTCTCAGAGAGCAGAGAAAAATCTTATCAATGCATTGTTAATTGTGTTAGCTCTACGAACACAAAGCCTTTAATTAAAGGTTGCCGCGGATACCTGCATAGGAGTACTTTGAATATGCACCATAAATACATTGGTATAGGTACCAATGTATATTACTAGTACTAAGCCTAGTATATAAGACGATCCACCTATCATATAGTCACGGTAATGTTGTCTATCAATTTTAGAGGGTAGTTTAATTAAAGTGTAAATAATTTATAATATAAAAATGATCCCCTATTTTTCCTGGTCACGCTATAACTTGAGAACGAATGGGACAATCTCGCTAATTATTTTTTGTTGTGTTGATTATTGGCAGGAGAAGATTCTTATGAAATAAAAACCGAGAAAAGACGGAAGGTTATGGCGAAACAAAAGGCCGAGCCTACTACGCCAACGAAGTCGCGGGCAGTCGCTAGTCTACGTATATATAACAATGAACCCCTATTTCTCCTGGTCACGCTATAGCTTGAGAACGGATTGAACAATCTCGCTAGATTTTTTTTGTTGTGTTAATTATTGTCAGAAGAAGGTTCTAGTTGAAAGAAAAACCATCAAAATATATTTCCTTTTAAGAGTTTGGTTCCTAAAAGGTGGATTTTACCTCAAGAGGACTACCATACTTGGTCCAACATTTAGACGACAATAACAGTAAAATAAATAAGCCTGTCATGTGCACTATGGTACAATTTGTTTCTTAACACCTTATTATGCGCGGTTTGTAACTTGATAAGTAAGTACTACTGTGTTATTACGCATACCTCTTGAGTTAATAACATACACGTCCGTTGGGTCATCAGCATTCCTGAGTTAGGATTAATAACGTCAGAAGACCGCTTGGCGGCGAGACTGTTCGAGCGCAGGTGGCCCCTATTGCATCACAACACAGCATTCTTCGTGCCTACTGTCCGAGTCTCAATGATACCCATGAATATATTGGTTCTGTTGTAAACTCATATAACGTTACGTAAGAACTGCGCGTACTTGTACTATAGTATTGGTACATAATCTAGACCGAGACCCAAGGGATCTAAATAACAAGATTCCCTCGCCAAACGAGCTTAAAATATGGTAGTGCTTAAGCACCATATTTTAGGCAGCACAGTTAACTGTTGCTGTGTAACTTACACAAGTGAAAATAAACACCAGACACCAGTCCTTATACGATTAAGTTATTTGCGTGCTTTAAAAAGCGTTTAGTTTATTACCTGTCAGTGGCTTTACTTAAATGGTGCGAATTCACACCTATGCATGCGTGTGGAACAAGAAAAATCTGAAACAGAGAGCTTTAGTTAAATACGAGAGTGAGTCGGTACATAATTGGACTCTGTTGTAAACAGCGAAGTTTGAAGTTTATTCGTGCGTACGAATAATGGTATTGTTGAAGGAATAAAGTTCGATGTGGGCGTTCCACATTAGCCGATATGGTGCCATGTAACCGGTATCGGTAAACGTGAAATGTCAATTTAATTGTATGTTACGACACGGTTTTCGATTGATGTTGGCAGTAGCAAGGACACGTCTAAATCATTCCTTAAATATTTTATAATTATGGGGGAAACTTTGCAGTGTTTATTGTGTTAACGATGTTATTTTTCTAATCAATATGTACAAGTTACTATATAATCTTATTTTAGCTATATATTATATATGTTATATACGACGTTGGGTGCAGGCCGCTTCCAACCGGTTCCTTTTGGAAAATCATGGGGGAGGCCTATATTCAGCAGTGCTGAGATGATGATGATGATGATGATAATTAGCTATATGTCTGTCAAATCCCGTCTTGATAAAGTTTATATTGCCATTAATTCAACACTGTACTTACTTACCAAAAATTATTTATTATGTAACTTGTTGTGTATGTATGTATGTATGTACAAATGAAATTTATTCATCATCATCATCATCAGCCTGTAGCAGTCCACTGCTGGACATAGGCCTCTCCAATTGCACGCCACTTAGGTCTATCTTGGGCTTCTCGCATCCAGTTTTTGCCAGCCGTCTTGCGCAGATCGTCACTCCACCGTGCCTCAGGACGTCCTACACTACGTTTGCCGAGACGCGGTCTCCACTCTAGAACTCGTTTACCCCAACGGTTGTCGGTTCTACGGCTAATATGGCCAGCCCACTGCCACTTCAGCTTGCTGATCCGGTGGGCTATGTCGATGACCTTGGTTCTCTGACGGATCACTTCATTTCTGATGCGATCCCTCAGAGAAACACCGAGCATAGCCCTTTCCATAGCCCGCTGAGCGACCTTGAGCTTGTGGACCATTCGAGCCGTCAGTGTCCACGTTTCGGCTCCGTATGTCATGACGGGTAGGACGCACTGATTGAAGACTTTCGTCTTCAGGCACTGTGGAATCGGCGAAGTAAGGACTCGACGTAGCTTCCCAAACGCTGCCCAGCCCAGCCGAATTCTTCTATTCACCTCGTTCTCAAAGTTGTTTTTTCCCAACTGCAATGCCTGCCCGAGGTACACATATTTTTGAACAACTTCGAGAACGGCGCCATGTATCGCAATCGGTTCCGGTAGAACATGTTCGTTGAACATGACCTTGGTTTTGTCCAAGTTCATCCGTAGGCCGATGCGTATAGAAGAGTCAGCCAGGTCATTCAGCATCTGTTGCAGGTCCTGCAGCGTCTCTGAAATTTATTGGCACATAAAAATTTACCACTTAATTATGTTTATATTTAGGTTAGAATCAATAATTGATATTTGACTTTACGTTTTGCAAGTCTATTGATCTAATAAGTAGATAGTGTACAATATACATACTTGTAAGTTAGTAGATAGACTAATATAATGGCATGTAAAATAAGTGGGTTCAGGTCACGCCTTGTCAAGCAGCACTCGCGAAATAGCCTTGAGTGCTCAGACGGCGTGCCTCCGACTCCGAAGGAACGATGACATACACAGATGTCCCCGAAATAAACACGCATATCGCATAAATCATAAGTATCACAGCGCCTACATTATGTAAGTACCAGTAACACACGCTACGCCCATCTAACAATAGTAGCTAACTCAATAACGTTTTTTACCGTGATGTCTGTTGAAGCTCACTCACTTTTTTGTCCTCACTAAAATAACGCAGACAAGTAATTAAATTTGTAATTCAATTAAGTTGATTGATATTTTGACGTCAAATAAAAAGATAATTATTCAAAATCTCGGCATCGGCAACATAAGATCTCTGGATTTAGTGAATTGGCACTTTATAAGACTGCTTGTGTAAAGTTCTTGAGCTTGAGAAACTAGAAATTGTATCGATTAAACTGCGTCGAATCGATATAAAAGTAAACTGACGCTAACTACTTCAGCTGTCACTAATCGATTGCCAATATCGAATTATGTAGACATTATTTTGTTGCACTGATTTTATTTTTACCGTGACTGCTGTGCAATCGGTTTTTTATTACTCTTGTCGACAGACGTATTAATAAATAGTATAATTACAAATTAGATTAAGAAACTGCGGAGTATTTCGACTGATGTATAGTTAGCTTTAGGTACTTCGTAGCATTTTAATAGATTTAGGGGCAGTTTATTTAGAGAAATTGAGTGTAATTGGTTAATTAATTAAAATTCACCTAAATGCTTATAATTGTACTTAAAGGAAACATTTAAGTTAAATATAGTGTTTCTTATATCGTTGTGTTACGATAGTTGTTACGTCAATGCTAATTGAATTTACTGCAAGGAAATATCCTCCCACTTCTAAATATAGGTATATTACGACGATACCGGTTCCTTATATTCGACTGGAACAAATTACAGCAAGTGGCCGCCTACGCCGCCGCTAATCGGTTCTCCAAACACCCATTTAAAAGCTCCAGTTTACTTTTCACCTCCATACATTAGATATATAGTCTGACATAACGCTCGTTATTTGTGACCCACCATTTCTTTACACAACATTGAATACACATAAATGTGCTTATATGGGATTTTACGTTGCTAAGTGTAAAACGGAACGGAATTGGAATTAGTGTCTTGTAGCTGTCCCGACAATTTATAGGATCCCCTTTTCTATTTCCATTTGCGGAGTCCGGTAACGAATGTGCCTATTGGAATTTAGCAATTGGGACCTGTGAAATTGGTTACTGATAAAATTTCTATAATATAATTGCTTGTTCATTGTAAAATAAAATTTCAAAATGCATTGCCTTTTTGTAGGACGAAGGTTATTTCCCTATGCCCCGTCACTCGGTATGAAAAACAAAGATAGGCTTTTTTTGGAGGTGAACGTCGTTGGTACAACCCCTGTGCCCGATATACAGCCTCAAAGGAGTAGTGTGCGTGAAGTATAGAGTTAAGGTTCGAATAGAATTTTCGCAAGCACAATTGCGAGGCAAATGAGACTCGAAAACCAATGCGTATAGGGTGTAGAGCGCAGTGCAAAACTTCAGCATTAAGTTACGGATAGGATGCAAATGTTTTAGTTACGGAGAGCCTGATGCACTCGACTCAGATCAGTTTCATTCCTTGAGGGTACAAAGAATCTACACATAATACAAGAGGGTTGATTTAGAAGAGAAACTAGAAAAAGTAGGACCAAAGTTGTAAAAAAAGTTGTACAAAGCAAAAGAAAATTTAACTAAATATAGGTAATATCTAGATAAGAATTTGTTAAAACATCTAGGTACTTACCTATCAAGTTAAAGTAAATCCTTGCTACAGTGCAAGCTTTGAATACAAAGAGAATATAAATAAAGAAAAAATAGTGTTCTTCAAATTAGTTTCAATAGTCACGTTTTAACTTTTCCCATGGAAACATACAAAGTGTAATTGGTATCGAATCACTTTCAATTCGATCAGCCAGGCCATGACGGTACCTATTGTGCTCATTTTCACAAAAGATCAAGGTTTTTCACCTCAATTAATAAGAACTTTCAATTGGCTAAAGAGGCATAAAAGTAAATAAGGAGCCACTTTCTTTTCAATTTAAGTAATTGTTCCGAAAATATACGCCGAGCATCAAGTTTTGAGAGCTTTGGATTATACACGCCATTTTGATACTTCATCAAATGTCAGGAGGTATCTAAGTGTGGATTATGGCACCTACGTAGTCTATGAAAATTAATTAGAAGCCTTAAGATGTAGAGCACGAAACGAAGTTCCAAGGTTGCCGGTGATTAATCGTTGTTTAGCGACTGCCATCGCTACGCACCAAACTATGCCTACTATTGTAAACACGCGATATGAATGGAGATGAATTAATAAGAGGCTTTATTATTACTCGTAGAACCTTGGTAAAGTACCTAACTACACATCATTACAATGGTATTTATTATGTTATATTTCTGAAAACTTTTAAGATGTTGTTGATGTGTTCAATACTTTTAGAAACATTTATAGGAATGTTTCACTAACATCACCATATTAAAATATGTCCACTACGATAATGCTCCACTCTACATTTAGGATTGTTTTTATCTTTGTACCGTTTTCTCCGTTAGTTCCATTATGGAATCAATGGCAGTTTATACTGAGTGGGAGTTCAATCGACCACTTTACTTTCCCTAGCAGGCTGCGGTCAGTAAATAGCTCTAACCTTGTTCCAAGTTCCTGCTACCAAGATTATTTTCAACTGATTTGTAGAGTTAATACTTTCTAACAATACTTTAGACGTTTGAGATTCTCAAACAACACTGAAAAGATTGTAACACTTTAGGGAATAAGAAGTTTTATTAATGTACAAAAATAATTTGATCTTAGTTGAGTTATAATAACAGCGTTATGTAGAAGTGTAAATGAAGTTTTTGTTTTATGAACAAAAGTGGTTTAAATACGTTTTATTGATTCCAAAGGGTTGGATGATATTAAAACACTTAACGGACACAATACGGCACGGATGACACTCGCCTGCCTTCTGAACAATGGCCTCGTTACTGCAACAATAACTGTTCACCTGCCGCCGGCCACTCGTCCAATCCTCTATTAACAGGTTGAAAATGAAAAATATTTCAATTGGAATCCTTCACACGTTCTGATTTGAATTACTCGTTGTCCATTGAGTCCGCGCGACATTTACCACTGTCAGAAGTATAGTCACAACCGGTTCAGCCAGTCGATGCGAGTGTGCGTTGTGGTTATAGCTATCGGGTTAAGTTAAGTCCGATACATAAACTAGCATGTTGCAGAGTCGTTGTATAAACATCAAGTTTTATTGCTTGGCTGTGTTCCACGCAGGAGCGTTAACCCGGCTGAGCCCTGGAGCTGTTAGTATTTACACGATAGTTTGCGTATGTGCTGCTAGTTGCCAGAATTGGCTTTGGTGGGATAGGAGTGGGGACTTGTGAGAGCTATCCGTTTTCCATTCCATACACATATATAAATAGCTTCTGCAGCACCAAATTAATATTATAAATGCGAATGTTTGTTAGTGAGCGAGTGTGAATGTGAATTTGATAGCTTGGTGGCTAGGTACCTTTTAGTATCCACCTAGGTACCTGGTGAACCTAGGTGGATTAACACATAGACTACTTACTTATCTTCATTCAACGGGCTTATTTCAAACAGCTTGTATTATAAAAGAAAAGTAATAGAGACGTCCGTTATAAATAATACCACAATAAAAACTAATTTGGCGCACTATATACCCATAGCCACCAATGGCCAACATTATGGTGATTACCTACTGAAGAAACTTGAGCTTTCATTATTTAGTTGAGTTCACCGGCTTCCTGCTGTTAATGTACTAATATACCTACATACCCAGATACAGCTGAGATCTAGGCTCAGTAATCAGCAATCTCCATCGAGGTCGTGCATCAACTGCGCGCGCTACTTACCGCGTAGGCTTTCACGTACACACGACATGTGTAGATTTTACGACATGGTCTGTATCTTTTTCTTCTTAGGGTTTCTTAAGGTATTGCGGTACCCTATTTACAAAGGCTGCACTATAATAGGGCTGTATATTTTTTAGAAATATTTAAATTATCAACGGGATAGTTACTATGTATATTTTCTATGAATGCATAGAGAAACATATTAGAATAATTAAAAATAATGACTCGCAAAAATCTGCCATCGCTCAAAATCTCCTGGAGTCAGGCACGAACCACTGGATCGAGTTCCATAACCCTCAGATACTTTCGACAGAACGCCACTACATACTAAGACTCGTCAGAGAAGCGCTTGAAATCAAGAAGTTCAAAAACATCAATCGTGAGGATGGTTTTCAACTCTGGTCTGAAATCCAGTGGTACGATTGTGCAAAAACAAAAACAGTAATAGTCCCAAAGTTCGAGCTGATACGGTTAGTGTTGTATGTCGGGATACAACAAAAACTAACAGTGTGAATAATAGTAGTGGTGCCTCGCATAACAAACGATTACGGAAGAGGGTAGACCGCTTCGACTGCTCGTAAACATTCACTCACAATTCCTCAGTTCATCCGTGATTACGGCGCTTGCCAACAGTGCCGAAATATCGGAAACTCACAGAAAATATACATGGTAATTATCCCGTTGATAATTTAAATATTTCTATTGTTTGTGACTATGATAGTTTAACTAATATTATAATTAGTATGAGACGAGATGAAATTTTCATAGATTATGTGTTGCCTATTCAGGCGCGGATCCAGCCCACAAAAAAGGTTGTGGTCACAGCCACCCTAAAATCTGCAAAGTACGAATCGGAGTGTGAACTCTCTCATGATCGATATAGTATCAAGACACTCGCCTGATGTTAAGCGCCACGCTTGCCCATAGCAGTCCAGTGCCATTCAGAATTTTAAATTAGGTACGACACAAAACCGTGCATGACAAAGCACTGCGCTTTTTACTAGGATATATAAGATGTTCTTGCGCTGTAATTTCGCTGGAAACAACTACAAAGGATATCAAATGATGTCAAATTACCTAAATTTAATAGAAGCTTTCGTTTCTTTTTCACGAACACGTTAATAATTTCATCGGTATCCAGGTTTTGGATATTTTATAAAACGTCATATCATCGGCCTGTCGAATATGAGAGTGTGACGTCTGATGCTACAAGTCTTTTAGGGTTGTGGGCATGCCCATCGTGCCCTCAAAGGTGGATCCGCGCTTGTGCCTATTCAGGAAATGTGTTTTGCCGACGTTTTATATCGGTAATACACACAAGCGTATAATATACAGCGTGTAACAAAAATGTGTACTAATACTGAAAGGTGTGCTTATATACCTAGTCAGAATGCACATGGCAAAGTGTCAAAACTTTAATCGTTTATAATTTTATTTTATACAAAGTTATAAAAAAATCATAAATTTTTTTAGACTGCCCTATTAGACATTCCTATTCTTGGAGTAGATAGTTAGGGCCGATGCTCTCGATCCCCACGTCACCTATTCTATTCATACACCACGGTCTCCCTACCTTACATGCGCCCTCTCCTTTCGCCGCACCCCAATCCAAGCCCCGCCTAGACCCCTTGTTTACCTAGTCTATACGTTCTAGAGGTCAGTCGCGACTTTGGCCTAGTTTTTCAGGGATGAACCTGCTTGAGTATTTAAAACATTGGTTACTCATAACTCGAAATGTTTACTACTTCTTGTGACGCAGTAGTTAGGTGCCAATTGAATGTAAACTTCTGCGTGTGTGGTTTTAGCATTACCACACCTTTTTGTTATCGAACATTATTTTTGCAAAAACTGTGAATTCGTGCTTTTTACTCTAATCTGTCTAATGTAACTACAGCAGTGTTTTTTATATCTCACTGAACTTTATGGAAATTTATTCTTTCTTCGCAAGCGTATTGAAAAATTATCTTCTTCTCGTTTTTGCTTCATTGTACCCTATTAGTTAGCACTGCAATCTAACCTCTACCAAAAAGTAAATAATAGTCCGCTACTATGATGACCAAGTTAAAGCACTTGTATCCATCGCCCTTGTAACCCCGGGGTTATAACTTATAACTCCGAGGTTATAAGGGCGATGTATCATAATGTACTGTGATGAGTTTTGAAAGTGCCCTTATAAACTTGTCATACAAGTATAGGTACCTACATACTTTACTCAACTAATTAACTACAAATCCAATATAAATATTGGTAGAAATTCGAGTGTGTTTTATTGCAAGAAGGTGATTCGCGTGATCATATAAAGTAAACCAAATTCACGTAATTCGTGCCGCCATTTTGTAGTTTTGGTACTCTACGTCTACAATAACGTGACAGCGTGCCATCCAAATAATTAAAATACATGTGCGCACGATATGTTCCGCACTTGCTTACGTAATGAGAGCATTTTCTTTTTGCTAACGTTATAATATAAACGGAATAAGTTTCAAGAGTCTAAAGAAATATATATATATATATATATATATATATATATATATATATTACATAGGAATACCAATGATAAATGGCGCTAGCTGACCTCGATTCTGCTCTACTAATTTTAATTAACTCTATTTTTACTATTTTAGTTTGAAAATTCTCGTGAGTTTGACACATATTAATCATATATCGATCAAACCGACTACGATTGAATCGACTACGATCGAACGTGGTAGCCTCGATCTTGCAGCCGTAAACTCCCTGAGGATGGGCATCGGACATGCCCGAAACCTTAGTCGATTAGGTGATTATCAGTTAATTACGTAACGTAAGTAAAGTCGGTTTTGATATTAAACAAATATGTATTTACTTATACCATTTGTAAAAAAAATACATTGTTATCTTTGTTCGGTTATCAATTGACTCAGCACAAAATATTATCCATTTCGTACTTTTTTCTCTCGGCAAGAAAATATTTGTTTCAATATAATAATACAAGTTGGGCCTTGTGGTTTTACCCGCGTTGTGATGGATGGTGATGGTAATGATGATGTTGAAAAGTATCCTTTTTGTTAATCCAACGATCTACATCCACACCAAATTTCGTCAAAATTGGCCCAGTTCAAACGCGTGAAGATGGATGATGATGATGATAATGATAATGAAAAGTATCCTATGTACTAATCCAGCGCCTCATGTACCTCTATACCACATTTCATTTAAGTTGGCCCACTTCACCTACATGCTGATGGATGATCATGATGAAATGTATCCTGTGTTAGTCCTTCGCCTTATCTATCTCCATACCAAATTTCCCGCGGTTAAACCCGCATGGTGATGGATGATGATGATAAAAAGTATCCTATGTGTTAATCCAGCGCCTCATCTAACTCCATACCAAATTTCATCAAAATTGGCCCATTTGACCCGCGTTCTGATGGATGATGATGATGATGATGATGATAAAAATATCCTATATGTTAATCCAGTGCCTCATCTAGCTCCATTTCAAATTTCAACAAACATACGTACATACATCCATATACATCCATAACAAACGCTCCGAAACACTTTTCAAATTTGAAGAAATTTGAATGGGTAGTCCCATTTAAATTTCATCAAATCAATCCTCGGAAGTATACTCTACCAAACAAAAAAATAATCATTAAAATCGGTTCATAAACGAGGAAGTTCTCCGCGAACACACATAGAACACACGCAATGAGAAACCTCCCCCTTTATTGAAGTTGGTAAAAAAATTACCCTAGGATGATAAATTATTTCAATTTTGAAACATGTCTAAATTCTGATTATTTTCTGTTTCTTGTGAAATACTGACGAAGCTAATATCATACCTAATGGTCTTGTTGCTGTCCGCGCATATATACTTTACTCCTTTAATACTTTATTTGATACTGGCGACTGCCCGCGACCTCGTTCGCGTAGTAAGTTCGGCCTTCGACCTCGCCATAAACTCCCATCTTTTCTTGGTTTTTCTTTCATAGAACTTTCTCCTGACAATAATTAACACAAAAAAAACGAAATATCGAAATTGTTCCATCCGTTCTCAAGATATAGCGTGACCAGAAAAAAATATTGTTCATTTATATATATATGTAGATTTGCGGTAACCGCATTGAGCTGCTTATCTACCGACTTCCAAAAAAAAGAAGGAGGTACTCAAATCGACTGTATATATATTGTTAGAGGCAACACTGTCAGTGGAGGGGGAAACCTATATAAGCCGGTGTCAGATGTCGGAGCGTCTCTTGTTGCTCCGTCCGTCGGTTCGGTAACATCGTTGTTAAATCGTATAGGTATCGTACTGCTATAGTGTTTTTGTCGGTCTTGTCTTAGCTATTTAAATTGTTTAAAATAATTAATTTTAAAAGCATAAATGTTTTTGGGTATATTTGTTTTTGTGTAAATTGATTAAATTGTAGCTACTCGTGTATTTCTTTTTTTAAAAACCATTTCTGATCCAGTTTCTAAGATCAGAAGTGGGATTCTTACTTATTTTATGCCCACTTGTTTTGGCCTAAATATTTAATTTTTTCGGTCTACCCGCAAATATTTTTTTTTTCTTTTTGTTATTATTTAAATCGCTTTGTTGTATCGCGACACGCCCGTCCAGTCATATAACTGTCTTTCTACTCATTGCGGAGTTTCGTTTCCGTTTCGTCAGTTGATTTTTCTTGATAAGATGTCTGATCGCGAACGTATTCGGAGTCGTAGCAATCATGATAGCAACTCGCGTCGTGATCCTCGTAATGACCATGGTAGTAGGTCTCGCGAGCAATCTCTCGACGAGAATAGTATGTTGAGGCTAGAGATGAGGGCAATGCAATCCCGTCTCAAGGCACTAGAGGCAAAAACTAAGAAATCGCCTTTGCCAGGTCCATCCTTGGGCCACATGTCGGTACGTTCGGGTGATCGCGATAAAGATCAATTGTCTGCCGGTGAACGTCATAGGCCTGCATCGCGAAGACTTCAAACACCACCGCAACACCTCGATAGGTCCCCGCGACTACCTAATCGCCGCGAATCTCGCAGTATGCGTCAGTTGTCGCCATTGAGGCGACGTTCGATTTCGCTTTCGCCTGCACCCGCAACTCGCAAACGCGACCGTCGTCGCAGCTCGCGTTCTCGCTCGAGAACACCGCCGTCACGGTCACCAAGGCGCATGGCTGGAGACTCGGTCAGACCATCGGATCTAAAACAAGTTACTATGGCGGATAGTATTGCAAATGCAATTCGTTCCATTAGTGCGGTAGGCAAATCGTCCCAGCATTATTATATCTCGAATTTTGACCTGAATTTGCATAATATTGACGACTGGTGTGTGGAAGTGGATCGCGCGAAAGAGTTAAATGGTTGGAGTGACTTCGAATGTTTGTCGCGTGTAGGAAACTGTTTGAAAGGGGACGCGAAGTCGTGGCTTGACGAATGGGTGTCCAGTGATCGTAGCTGGACCAACTTCAAGCGAGAATTCAGACCTTTATGTCCGAAGGTACCAGACTTCGCGGGTATACTATTTGATGCCATGATGAAGAACTCCGATAATTATCCAACTTACGCGGAATACGTGCGTCGCTCTTTGCTTCGCTTACGCATGGTGCGGGGACTGAGCGATGAGCTCATCTCAGCAATAATAATTCGTGGCATCACCGATCCGAATATTAAAGCTTCAGCAACTAACGCCAAACTGTTGCCAAACGATCTAGTAGAATTTTTCTCGATCTATGTTAAGCCGAGTTCAAGTAGCGTGTCAAAGGCTGCACCCTCACGTTCTGATTTACGAAACATGACGACGGGTACACGTAGTATAGAAGGGTCACGTAAACGTAGCCTTAGCGATATTAGGTGCTACTCTTGTGGTCAGTTAGGGCATAGACAGGTTTCGTGTGGTAAGAAACCTAGATTTGAACAATCGTCAGGAAGTGCGCCTAATAATGTAGGGACCAGTTTACCGCCACCTGCGTTTGTACCAACCAGGCCCGAGCCGTGCTCTTATTGTAAGAAACCGAGACACAAGGTTGAGACTTGTTTCGCTAAACAGCGTGCGGAAGCTGCTAGCAAGGACAATGTAAATTTTTGCAACGCGTTTGTTCCAACAGGGACATCGTAGTGGCGGTTATACAGGACGTACCCGTTGATGTCCTGATCGACAGCGGTTCGACTATCTCGTTAATATCCTCATCATTGATCAAGCATTTCAAATGCTCGCGCACGCCTGCGTTACGGATACTTAAAGGGTTAGGTAGTCAGGAAATCGAGAGTACCTTTTATGTCACATTATCTATTGAGTTTGACGGCTTGATCCTCGAAGTAGATTTGTTTGTGGTTTCTGACGAGTATATGAACACACCGGTGATCATAGGCACGGATGTTCTAAATAGGGAAGGTGTCGAATATCTTCGAACCAAAGACCGTCAAGTACTTACAAGAGTCATTGACGATTCAAAAACGGTAATGAACTGTTCAGAGGTTCCAATTCAAATCAACACACCTCTGGCGGGGGATGATTTAGACAACTTGCTAGGTATCATTAACGAGTTTTCACAGAATTTCATTTCCGGAACCGCTACTTCAACTGTCAACACGGGGTGTATGTCAATCAAACTAAACACCAACACACCCGTGTATTATCGACCGTACCAACTCTCACAAGCCGAAACTATTCGCGTCCGCGACATAATCAAAGACTTGCTTGATAAACAAATCATAGAAGAATCCGAGTCTGACTACGCAAGTCCGATCTTGTTAGTTAAAAAAAAAGACGGGTCAGACAGAATGTGTGTGGACTACCGTAAGCTCAATGAGGTCACTATTAAAGATAGGTTCCCGTTGCCACGCATAGACGATTGTTTGGATCGTTTAGGTCACAATAAATATTTCACTAGCCTTGACATGGCAACGGGCTTCCATCAGATTCCATTAGACCCTGAGTCAGTTCCGCTTACAGGTTTCGTCACACCGGAAGGTCATTATCATTATTTAAAGATGCCTTACGGTTTGGCAAATGCTCCAGTAGTTTATCAACGTATCATCACAAAGACCCTTCGCGAGTTCATAGATTCTGGAGACATCCTCGTTTACATTGATGATATTTTGATCATGAGTAAAAGCATCGACCAGGGTCTTGACCTACTGCGTAAAGTGCTTGGTGCGTTAACAACGGCTGGTTTCTCCATCAATTTAAAGAAGTGCTCGTTTCTGGCCACCAGCATTGAGTACTTGGGCCGAACGATTAGTGAAGGTCAGGTTAGGCCGAGTCAAGAGAAAGTTCGGGCTCTGATTGACTCGCCCGAACCTAAAAACGTTAAGCAAGTACGACAGTTTATGGGCTTAGCCAGCTATTTTAGGCGGTATATAGCTGGTTTCGCTCAAAAGGCTTCTTGTATTGCGACACTTACTAAAAAAGGAGTTAACTTTCATTGGGGAGCGGAGCAACGGGCTGCTCGTCGGTACATCATTGATTGCTTAACAAGTGAACCGGTACTCGCAATCTTTGATCCCTTGTTGCCAATTGAAATTCATACGGACGCAAGTTCTATCGGTTATGGGGCTGTTTTTATGCAAGTTCACGAGGGGGGTCGCAAACGAGTGGTATCTTACTTCAGTAGATTGACTCAGGGGGCCGAGAGTAGATACCACTCGTACGAGCTTGAGACTCTCGCGGTAGTCAAAGCCTTGCAGCATTTCCGGCATTACCTCGTTGGTGCGCGCTTTAAGGTAGTTACCGACTGTAATGCGTTGAAGCTCACCCAACGTAAGAAAGACCTCTTGCCTAGAGTGGCCCGCTGGTGGGTATATCTCCAGGATTTTGATTTCGGTCTGGACTATAGGAAGGGCAGCCTCCTGCCTCATGCTGACTATCTTAGCCGGAATCCGGTCAATGTGTGCACGGTTCAGAAGCCACTGAACTGGGCGCAGATTGCTCAGGCTTCTGATGAGGAAACTCAGGCTCTTATCCAGAGGTTGGCCGATGGGCAGCTGGATTCAAGTCGTTATATTGTCAAAAACGACATCCTCTATGTCAAGTCCGAACCTACGGGTAAAAATCCCAGACTCTGCTGCTTCGTCCCGAAAGGTCATAGACTTAGCCTTCTGCGCATTTTTCACGACGAGCATGATCACCACGGAGTTGATAAAACTCTCGACTTAATTTCAAAACACTTTTGGTTCCCGGGGTTAAGAGCTTTCACGCAGAAATATATTTCGCATTGCTTAATATGCCTCTCCCACAAAAAAGTACCTCGCGCTCCTTTACAGCCCATTCATTCGTGGGAAAAATCAAACATGCCGTTTGAAACCGTCCACTTAGACACATTAGCCCCCTACCTGAAGCTGATGGGTATCGTCATGTCCTAATAGTTGTAGATGCTTTTTCGAAATATTGTTTATTGTATCCAATGTACCGACAAGACACAGACGAACTTAAGAGACACTTCGAGAACATGATATCGTTGTTTGGAACCCCTAAGTTAGTTGTTGCCGACCGAGGGCGTATGTTCCAAAGCACTGAATTCCAGAGCTGGATTGAGTGCCTGGGGTGCGACATCCACCTTATAACACCAGAGATGCACCAATCCAACGGGCAGGTGGAGCGCTATTGCCACACCGTGCTCAATATGGTCCGCATCGAGTGCAATTATCGGCAGCAAAGATGGCCGGTAATTATGTGGAAGTTGCAGTTGATCCTGAACATCACAAAGCACAGGACGACTCAGCACTCGGCATTGAAACTGCTAATAGGCGTTGAAGCTGCCACACCACTTATCCGCAGCTTGGTACGCGACGTAGCAATTGAGGGTTCAAGCCCGAACCGGGAAGCGCTTCGTGAGATGGGCCGTCGGAAAGCATCCGAGCACCTTCGTGCCAATCAAGCTCGTCAAGATGCTTATGTTAACGAGAGGCGTAAACCAAGTCGTATCTTTGAGATGGATTCCTTCGTTTTTGTTCGTAAGCAGGCGCAGTCGACTGGGAAGCTGGACTCATGTATGCGTGGACCTTATCGCGTTCCGAAGGTTCTACCACAGGGTCGCTACGAGCTGAAGCTACTAGCTGGCTCGTATGGAAAATCGACCCAGGCGGCTGCAGAATACATGATTCCGTGGCTAGGAGAATGGACTCCTGAAGTGTGCTCAGCTTTCTTTGATGGTGAGTTTTTAATTTTATCATGCGTGAGAATATTCTGTTTAGATAATTTTCTGTTCAAGTCCTAACCTATTTCATATCTATTTTCACAAATAAGGTTTTTATTGCTGTTACATGTTGTGTTAAGAACCCCTTTTAGTCGTGGGGCTAATTTTGTGGTATGCAAAGGTTGAGTTGAACTAGGAGGAGCGTTTGTCTTGGAGCGCATCGGACACGCTATCCTAGTGTGCTCGGACACTTGATGCGTCAAGCTATCCTAGAGCAGGGGTGCCGAAAGGTCATTTGGGTGAAGATTCGTGTACCGCGGAACATGTTTGTCGGCAGGCATTGTCGTTTTGTTTTGGACCGGATGAGCGTTTGTCTTGGAGCGCATCGGACACGCTATCCTGGTGTGCTCGGAAACTTGATCTGTCAAGTTGTCCTGGAGCAGGGCTGCCGAAAAGTCACATGGGTGGCGATTCGTGTAGCGTTGGACATGTTTGCCGGCAAGCATTGTCTGTACTGGTTTAATGCATGCTTATATGTGAACCGATACACACACGCAAAGCCATGCCTCACGTAAGTACTCGTAGGTCTCTGACGAGTCGTGGGGGCGATCTTCCGACAAGTCCCGCCCCGAGTGGTTGGTTCATGTATTTGGATGTTTTAAACTAATTGTGCATAGGCAATAATAATGGGTTCTTAGCTAATAGTGACTATTTCCTATAGCTATGATTACTGAACGAACTTGTGAAGTGGATTCTCTCGTTTTCTTCTCTTTTGTCTACAGATGCAGATGACGAAAGGGATGAATTAGCTCCTGACGTCGACCAGGCTCCTGAGGTGAACCAACTTGTGGATGACATCGAGCCACAGCCAGGTCCCTCTGGAGTACAGAGGCACGCGGAGTCAAACACCTTTGCTGCGAACGAAGAGGATTGCTCACCCTCTGTACCAATCTTGGAAACAGATCTGGATTGTTGACGGCGGTGAAGATAACATGGAGCCCGGGGACGGTCTCCTGTCAGGAAAGGCCGTGTTAGAGGCAACACTGTCAGTGGAGGGGGAAACCTATATAAGCCGGTGTCAGATGTCGGAGCGTCTCTTGTTGCTCCGTCCGTCGGTTCGGTAACATCGTTGTTAAATCGTATAGGTATCGTACTGCTATAGTGTTTTTGTCGGTCTTGTCTTAGCTATTTAAATTGTTTAAAATAATTAATTTTAAAAGCATAAATGTTTTTGAGTATATTTGTTTTTGTGTAAATTGATTAAATTGTAGCTACTCGTGTATTTCTTTTTTTAAAAAACCATTTCTGATCCAGTTTCTAAGAATATAATATTTAGCTGAAATGATTTTTATTTATACATGCACGTTTTAACATCATAATTTTTCATCGCACAGGTAAAATTACTATGTTAAATTACTTATATTAAATTACTATTACTAAACAAGTACAATTTAAAAATTTAATACCGACTTCCATGTTATTCAGTTATTGGAGTGTAACTCAAAAACTAACTACTGGACCGAATTCGATGAAATTTACAGAAAGCACCAGCTTTCAAACATAAAAAAAAACAATACAGTCGATTTGAGTACCTATATATATATATATAAAATGGCTGATAAATTAAGTACTTATGCAATCAATAACGCTTTATTATACAAAAAATGCTTTATTGTAAAAAAGTGCAATGAGTATCTATAAAATTATCTTAAATTTACAGTACTAGATATTTACAGTACTAATACATAATAGAAAGAAATAGAAGGCCAAAAGTTGCAGCTGTGAGAACTACTAAAACTGAGCTAAGATTGATGTTCAACTGTTTCACATACTCAAGGCTTTTTCATAAAGGCATATTCTATCTCAAGCAATATGCAATACATATAGGTACGTCAGTTTGCAGTTCGACTCCTTGCCGTGTTCCGTATTTGATATTATGGAGCATTGCCAACTAACAAGAAACGAAAGGATAAAAAAATACAAACATTGTATTGATTCAAAATGGTTTTAGCACGATCTTTGTTCATTGCCCTGGAAACTGCTAATAAATCTACGAAATCCATACAAGCAGGTTTGTTTCTATAGTATTAAAATTGTCCCGTTTTCCAACCAAAGTTTATAGATCCTGAAATCCAGAGGCAACTTATTAGAGGTTGTAAATTGAAGTAAAATTTTCATATAAGTCTCGCGTCTCGAATCTAAAGTTTCTAGCGTTTGATTTACTCAGACAGTGCAGTGGTAAGAAATAAATTTACCTCCTAACTACGAGTACACAGGATATATTTAAGTCGTATGGTCGTACCACTGATATTTTATCCAAATATATCCTTTAAACAAATCTGTATTGGAAATATCTAAATATATTAATAAGACACCGCTTTAATACACCAATGTACACACACCAATATCAATGATTACCTTACCCATTGTAACAGAGATCATGAACAAAGATTAGTGGTGTGTTTAGCTGAACCCTAATTTATTATTCTACCGCTGTCGCAGGCGGGGTAATTTATATACCTAGCGCATTTATCCTAGACGAATGCGGCTGCGTCGCTTTGAGAGCTGATTACAGCTTCTATCGGTGAGATAACATAGTAGGCGCGCTGTGTTTTGCATTTGCGGGGCTTTGACATAGTTTGAGCTAATTCAGCATGCAATAATTGCAAGGAGGTAAATATAGCTATAGAAACATTGGCATTCAGCCCGCGCTCGCAGCTCGGCGGCCAGTGAACATCCTCGCATGCATCACAATAAGCATCAGTGGCCCCTCCAGCCTACGAATAAGCATTTAACTGAATGTACAGACGTTCTAAAACAATGGCCGATGTTACCTGTAAACAATATATGTTATATAAGTAAGTACATTACGCACGAAATCAGTTATTCCTCTTGTTCATTTATGAGTATTAATATTCTAAGTAGCTGTTTAAACAATATAGGTACTCGTTTATGTGAACCTAAATGAGTATGTAGTCAGTGAGTTTTGTTAAGAATTGTATCTTATTGGCCGTAATATTGCACAGTAGATAATCTTCTTCTTCAAGTGCCTCTCCATTACTAAAGGTTGGCAGTCAGCTTCTTAAATTGTTCCTTGTCAAGCGCCAATCTGAACAATTGCTCCACGTTCTTAATCCCAGTCCACTCCCTGATATTACGGAGCCAAGACATCTTACTTCTACCCCATTTACGCTTCCCGGGTATGATTATTCCTATCCCGGTATTCCATGATGGTTTGCAGGAGGGAATACCGATCATGCCGTAGAACATGTCCGAGGTAGGCGACCTTTCTCTGTTTGACAGTCCGGATAAGTTCCAGATTATTTCCCATTCGGCGGTAATAATATAATAATAATAATAAACCATTTATTACGCATAAATAGATTTCCACATTAGCTGATATATATTATGGAGGTAGGTGTAGTGCATTAGCAGTACTAGACATCATTAGTGTTTTGATAGTACGTTCAATGGAAAGCCTTTTGATAAGTGTTTGTTCGTTGGCTAGAGTTTGCATTGTGTACTTAAAGCAAACAGAGGTAGAGATATATATGTAAACACACGAGATGTACCGCTATCGGCCCAACCAGTTTAATGAAGAGATTTGGCACGACTGCACGAGCTTTAACGGTGTCTGTCGCGTTGCCGAGATAAACACGTTTATTACGTACACAAAATAATTATACAACTGTGTTTCACATAACGCTACTGACATTGGCGTTTAAATTGAACACATTATAAAAACATGGCTACAGTGAGTTACTGTGCAAAATTATATTGCATGCTCAATATTATTTGGTGACGTAACATAATCGCAATAATGCTGTTTAAAAACAGTCCACCGCTGAAAACAATAAACATTGTTAACAAAAGCACAACTCTATTAAATGTGTGCTGGAAATTTATCTCTTTTACGTATTTAAAAACGACCTTTTAAAAGCTTAGGTATACGTATGTATATAATATACTCTTATACGAGTACACATATATGTGTATGGTGCTATAACAAGAACACAATAACACAATTTCTGCCTAAGTACTGTGCAGAGTTGTTTTCTTTTGAAGAGTTCGTATTCTTAAGTGCATTTCGTCAGATTAGCTCGTCAAATTGACCATTTGGAGCGATAATGAATGTCGTCACGACGGCGGCAGCCCACGAGCACACAGCAAGCAAGAAACTCGTCAGAATCGATCACGATTCGAAACAAACACTCAGGGGTACCGTTTTGTCATGCGGACGACGCTTTTCGTCCCGACCCCACACATATCGAGTATATTCGTCGACGTTCTACCTATATGTTTTTGTAGGATGCACGGGTAGTTTATTTCATACGCAGAATTAATAAATCCATTCTGTTCATGTTATATAAGTCTTAAAATTTCCTTTCCGCATGTAAAATAATTATCTATATATACATATATATAAATAAATGAACCCCTATTTCTCCTTGTGACGCTATGACTTGAGAACGGGTGAAACAATCACGTAAATAGTTTTTTGGTGTGTTAATTTTTGTCAGGAGACGGTTCTTGTGAAAGAAAAATAAAGAAATGGGAGGCTGTGGCGAGGCCGAAGGCCGAGCCTACTACGCGAACGAAGTCGAGGGCTGTCGCTAGTACCTACATAAAACTACGAGTGCATACCAGCGCCGCATCACTCATCCCCGTAACTAACTAACCCATCATGTTTGCATCTTACGCAAAAACTGTTAAAAGTAAGTAGTTTAATAAATAATTAATTTAATACTTACATGATACAGAAGCTCGAAAAATCGTTTTTGTATAAAGCGATATGTTCTTATTTGCAAGAAGCTCCCTTTTACAACTAAACTCTCTGAATTGAAAATACAAGGAAAAGTATAATAAAAAGTATAAGGAGTGGAACAATGTTGTCTTCATAGCTTCCTTAAAAGCTTAAGCACATTTTGTGGGGCACAGTACGAGCGTATCACCGCGTCCCACACAATGGGTATACGACAATGGCGCACCAAGCGACATCTACGGTACTCCCAATCTTTCTCATTTGCATGCTCCTACTGACGATGTAGGTACCTCTCCCGCCCTAACGTACCGCTTTGACTACGCTATATCTCGATAAATAAAATGAACATGGATATATCACTAGGTACTTACTAGATACGAGATGTATTCACTAAGGTTTCAGGCACAACACAACTCCTACCGATCAAAGTCAAGATAAAGATATAACTTTTAATAGTTATTGTTAGAAAAGTCTTTTAAATTTGTTGCACTCCTTTCTAGAATGTGTGTCGGGTTCTTTCAAAAATAATTGGAAACACATGGTATACTTTTTGACCGGCTAGTAGACGCAGTTGGTATCAAGAAGCCCTGCCTTCTGAGCCGCTGGTCCCGAGTTCGATGCCGGACAGGTCAAACATTAGTGTTCATGAACATGTGTGTTTGACTTAGTATAGAGCATATACCTAGTATATATCATAGTATAGAGGCGCTGCTTAGTTTGGGACCTGGTGTGGATTTTGTGACATATTATTTTCATATTTACACGAAGAAAACTGCAAAATCAATTCACATCTTTATGAGCAACGTTTTTAGTACTGTTCAATGATTCACTATAAAGAAGTAGCTACTATGCTATATTAAATTTAAGGTAGCAAATTGAATAACAGAAGATCCTTTTACAATGTTACAATGCTCCCGACGTAACATAGTAAAAAGAAAATCTGCGAGAAGAAAATTACAAAAACGACAAAAATGTTGGAAACAATCCAGCGGGCATGCTCTTAATTGAATGAGACCACTTCCTCTGAACGACATCGAGCTTTGCGCCACCGTCGCCTCTCGTTCTGTACTTTTTCATATTCAAGTAGCAGCACCAAGCTGAACTGTTAACGATTGCAAATCACCACTGAAAAGTTTTAAAATAATTTCGAACTAGTTCGTGCACACAATTGCTAGTGTGCGGCTTTTGTTGTGTACGAGTTCAATATACAATATGTTCACGTACTGCGACTACAATCAAGTTGTAGAGGAGCAGTAATAGCCCAGCGCTGTTCTTGCGGAGTCATGTCACGCGACGTGGCCTATTGTTCTACGCGATGTCAAATGACGTTAGATTGTTCAAGTTTTTGCTATTGGTGAGCCGAGCGCTGAGAATCAATGAGGTCAATGCTAAACACAAATGCGACAATGCGAGACGAGACGTAGACTTCGCAGACGCCAAACAAATCGTAAAATATATTCTAATTTATTTTTTATCTACTGACTTTATGATTTCAACCTGTATGTTGAGTTATGTTACGTATCAACTGAATAACGACTAAACATATTTTATATTTAATTAATGGTAAATACACAGACGACGGAAGTTGTAAACATAAATGATTATGCCATACCTACGTAGATTCACAGAACACCTACTAATATGTCTGATTTACCTATAAAATTATGAGTTAAATTATTTGTGATAACATGTAAAATGCAAAGTCTTAAAATATTTCTTATCAACTATTTGTGTTGTACCATTTAATTATTCTCAGTTTTTATAGATTAGTGGGTACATTATACTGCATCTGTGCACAGCAGTTAGACGGCACGAAACTCCTGAAATTAAGTTAGCCGTTTCTAAACAACTGACAAACCACCGTTACGACGCTTTCTTGGTTGTTGGTAATATACGTTTATTTACCAACAAACCATTTACTACAAGGTTGATAGTTTGATGGGTATTATTAATTTTTTTGTTTACTGATGGATAAAATAGATGGTTCGAAGCGCTCGTAGAGGAGATTGGCTTGGCGATCTTAACCGATCAATAAGTTAAGCAACACTTGCTGCGGTCAGGACTTGGTTGGGTGACCGCAGTGGCAATATTCAACTGAGCGCTTCCGTGCTTCGGAGGGCACGTTAAGCCGTTGGTCCCGGTTGTTTGTCTTAGGACAACAGTCGCTAGGCTATGTCGAAGGCCTTCGGGCGAGCTGAAAACTTCGACATGGGTTGGCCACTAACCTATCCACCAACCCGCACTGAGCCCGCGTGGTGGATTATGGCCCAATTCCTCTCTATGAAAGGAAGACTCGAGTCCCAGCATTGGGAAAAAAATGGGCTGATTATGAAAATTGATGGGTTTTGAGAAAAAAACACTAGTTATGCATGCTAATTAGTGTTTATTGTTGTAAAAATACTGTATATGGAACGCCATTTCTCTTTCAATTTCATATATATTAGTAGTTTTTAGATTGTGTTTAGTGATTGACACAATAAAATAAAAAGGAAAATATTAAATCGTGACATTACAGCCCGTTTATAAACACTTTTACGAAATCCGTTTCATCTATTCTAAGCATAATCTATCCATCTCATTTAATATGATAGCCTTTAAAATTTACATATTCAACAAAGGTGGCTTAGTCAAGGGTTGAATTTTAATACAGATCTACGGACTGCTAGCGTAGCGTGTTGGTCGGTCGGTTGCTATCCAAAAATAGGTTCGACGGGGTCAATGCCACGATGCGTCTGGCAGGTGGTTCCTACCCAAATGTTATTGCTACAAAACTGGTACCAAATACCATGATTTATGGATACATCTCATAAACATAATCAAGGTGTTAGAAAACACATGTAGATGAGATATCTAGTATCTGACGTATATGCATAAAATAAACATAGACACGTTTCAAACTAATGTCAAACTAATAGACGCTAGAAATACATTATTAAATAGCTTGCTCCTCTCAAATCAAATACAAAATATTTTTTACTGGCTCTCTACGTCTCGTGAGAAACCTTTCAGTTGAATTTTGTTGACAATGGCATTTCAGATCATTATTTTCATAGACTTATCTCTTCACATTGCTGAGATTAATTTGATGTTTTATTTCTTGTTATGTGGAACTTGTTCAAGTTCTATTTCTCAGAACAGTTATTAATTAATTTTATAGGTCAAAGAGTAATTTGATAAAAATGTCTATTTTCTACCGACTTCCAAAAAAAGGAGGAGGTAATCAATTCGACAGTTTTTTTTTATTTACCTCATAACTTTCGACTGGGTGAACCGATTCTCAAAATTCTTTGTTTGAAAGCTAGTGCTTCCCGTGTGGTCCCATTTAAATTTTTATCAAATTCGGTCCAGTAGTTTTGAGATACACTCCAATAACCGAATAGAATGGAAGTCGGTATTAAATTTTTCAAATTGTACTTGTGTTCTATGGCCTTTTGAAATCCTTTCACGTGTCTTTAGTAATTAAACCATTTAAATAAAAATTATGCATGTATGTGGAGTAAAATCAACTTTCGCTTAGAAATAAGGGTAACATTTTTGACGTTATGTAAAGGTTTTAAACGAGCACGCCACCATTTTATAAATATTTGGATCGATTTTGTTTTTTGTTTGAGAATTAGAGCAATGCGGGTTCCAACGGGCTGGAATGCTTTTTGTTCTGAGCCAATCTGTGAAGAAACCTGTATAAAACACTTCAGAGGATATAGTACCTGTACCAAGCTCTATGAGGTGAGAATGTAGTCAGATCATATTATGATACCTATATTAAATTAAAACTCTTTTCGAGAATATTTTTGCAGACACGATCTAGAAACTCGGTGTAGTGTTTCCCGTTTTTGTTACGTTATAATATATGGTTTCAAAGCTTCGAGATAGGAAGGAAGCTTTAAATTAATTTTGTAAAAAATGTAAAAATAATGTATTTTCTGTATAACAACGTTATAAATATAAATATTAAAAGTCAAGTATGTTTTCAACTACATTATGTTAAATACCACATTTATAAAATACATGTTTTCTTTGAAACGATGTTTAACCTTTTTTGTTAAATAATTATATAATAAACAACCTTATGTACCAATCAAGTTTGTATATATGTACTAAAACATTGTGTATTATGCAGGGCTCTTATGTATCTCAGTTGCTAAAAGTATTGATTGAAATAAAATAAAATGGCGGCTCTTTGTCACTTTTTTCAGCTCCAGTCATCAACTTTTTTGTTTACTGGACTGGTCAAAACTGACATAGAGCCATTTTCAAGATTTCAATCATCATTTGTTGGCAACTAAGGTACATAATAGCCCTGCCGGTATGTAGAAGCGAAATTTATCTAAATAAACGAGGTGTAATATTTTGTTATATAAGTATTCAAAAATATATGCAATAACTTAAATAATACATTATGCATAGAGCACAAGTAAAATTAAATAGCCGAGTCATAAAATCGCCCATCAATTCTTTTATTTCACGCTTAATATGACGCAGAACTAAGACTTCCAGATGAGAAATATTTGTATGACCGCCGTCCACCATATTGTAAGATGGGTAAACTTTTAGAAGACAACGACGCAGGAAGAGAATTGTTTTATTTATTTCAAGTTTAAGCTACTGAAATGTATGTTGGGTTCAAAATATTATGCAACATATAGTACAGAGAGATGTGATATCAATTATTTTCTTGTTGTTGAAGTGAGTTTTGTTGAGAAGTGTTATTTTGTGAATTTCAATCGAAAATAGCGCTCATTGTGCAGATAATATAATCAACCAGAGTTCAGAACAGAAAGACGGTTAATAAAACCGATTTCGAAGTATTTTATTAAAAGTTTCACGCATTGTCTATAACATCGCTCCGCAGCTTTTGTCTCTGTTCTTTTAAAAGTTTATATTACGCTAACTCGTTTAGTATCTAAAGTCAATTTAAAAGAACTTAACGATGATTTCAATCTCTTGCAAATGTCTATTAAGGCACAAAGAAATTTCTTTCAGCCCTAAAGTGGGTACTCACAGAGAGGCATAATGACAGGCAATGAGGAAAAATAACGTTGGCTGAAATATAGTCGGTCAAGTTTTACATTTAACTTTTTACAAAGCTACTAAGATTTTATTAAAAATTCACTTTTAGAATAGGGATGTAGATAACCCTTTAACAATTTCTTTTTTGTCCCTCGCATTCTACATTTTTGAAATTTCAATGTAAAGATCATAAATGTTGACAAATACGAATTTGGAATACAATTCATTGAACTAATGATACCGTTTAAAACTATACGGTGCAGCGGTTTGAGCAGCTACATATAATATAATAAAGAGGAAAAATGTGTTTATTTGTTTGTTTGTATTGAATAGGCTCCGAAACTACTTAACCGATTTGAAAAATTCTTTCACCATTAGAATCTTTCATTATCCCTGATGCTCATAGGACATAGGAGATTTGCACAAATTCAGGAAAACGTATGAAAACTTCGATAATGTAACCCAAGGTGTGAAAAAAAATCCTTATATCGCGTACGCTACGAAAACTATTGACAAAGAGCAAAGTGATGTAGCACCTTTTTATAGAAGACGCCAATGTCTACAAAAATGTTAACAATACATAATTAATGTTAACATTAACAATACAGACATAATATGTGTCTGACTTTTAAAGCTATGTCAAAATAAATACATTTTCATGTTTAAATATACAGTTGTATACATCTATGTATACAACTGTATACATAGATACATATATACATAGATGAACATCTATGTATACAATTGTATACCGAAAAATCCTTAAATCGCATAGGTACGCTGAGGAAGTTATTGATAATAGAGCAAAGCGATGTAGGTAATATAGAAGACAATAATAACTACAAAATAGTCTGCAGTGCCATATGTCAACTATTAACGTGCTTAACATATGCTTGCCATGGTCACTTAGGAGAAAAGAAAAGAGAACATTTCAATATGCCAGCGAAAGATGGATAGTAGCATTTAAGGAATCAAAACTTACAACAAAGTAAGTAATAAAACTATAAGAAAGAGAACTAAAGCACCAGATCCAACACGAATGCTAAGACTATTGAAATGGACATGGGCAGGCCATGTCTGCAGACTAAATAACGAATGATGGACAAAAAGGGTTACAGAGTGATTACCCCTGGATGGAAAAAGAAACCAAGGATAGTAGAGGAAAAGATGGGACATATTTTCTAAAATAATCGTACCCGACTGGATGAGGAAGGCAAGAGAAATATAGTATACAGATTTAGGGGAGGCCTACGCCGCCGGAGAAACGATACATTAAATTGTAAAATAAAATTAAATAATTAATTACATGTTACAGTTTTGTGGGAGAATAAAGGCTTTTTATTATTATTTTTATATTATATTTTATGTCAACTATTACAGCTATAGTATTACTTTTTTAAAGCACTAACGCCTGCTTATAGCGATACCAAATATTGCAATGTTTATTAGACAGAAAAATTCACATCCTCGGACGGCATTCGAAACCACGTTAGCCGATAATCCGTGTCTGACGCCATGACCAACTAGGCCACCAAGACTCGAGATCCGTGCACCGAATTATATCTGATTTTAACCGTTGTATGGGGACGGAGCGACATCTATAGAACATAAAAATTGCAACATTATAGTTGTCACAAATACTACTTTTTCACGTTTAAATATGCAATAGTAACGCCGGTACAAAATAAGCCACATTATTCGTACCTTAGTATTTAAATCTAATAATACAAAATAAAGATTTCATTGTTTGTTTGTTTGTTTTGAAAACACAAAAACTACTAAACTGATTCAAAAAATACTTTCAGCAGTAGAAAGCTGCATTATGCCTAAGTAACATACGCTATATCTGATTCATCATCATCATCCATCCCACACGGGTGAAACCGCAGAGCGCAGCTATAGTCTTTGAATACCTAAAATGGAAATGAATAGGTGGAAGTGAGCTCGGGGTTTGAACAATCATACTAATTGTTACGATGTCTTTGCAAATCGGTCAAGCGGACAGGCAACGTGACCTACTTACTGCAATTGGCGTGAATTGATCCCCATCATTGTACAAGTATAGTCTCTATCGCATCAATCAAACCTCTCTAGCGCAATCGTCGATATTTATTGATTCCTCGAGCTGCAGTCTTGATTGAAAGATTAATGGGTATTTTATAGATAGCAGATAACTAATAGAAACGGCGTTAGTATGTCGCGGTACTTTCATGGTTCGATTACTGAACGAAAAGTTGCGTTACTGTGCACATAAAGTACGCTGTAGATCGACGATGAACTTGAATCTGTTAGCTACTTCTTACTCACGGGTTCTAACAATGATACTCAAAGGTAGATTTCCCGGTGTATTCAGCATAATTCAAGTCTTGTCCTCGCATTCTTACTATGTAAATAGGGCGAATTCTGTGCTTTGTGTGTTTGCCTTTTTCTAACGCCGCAAAAGTCACGTGTAAGCGATATTTGGAATGTATAATAGCTTAGCCCAGGATTAATGCATAGGCTATATTTTCATGCTAATTCCTGCGGATGAAGCCGTGGGGTGCATCTACTTTTTAATTAATATTTTGATACTGCTATAATAGATATCTAAACTACGGGTGAGCTTAGAGTGAACAGTAGGGTATTATGTATCTCAGTTGCTAACAAAGTCTGATTGAAATCTTGAAAAATGGCGGCTCTATATCAGTTTAGACAACTCCAGTAAGCCAAAATGTTAGTAAATTGATGACTGAAGCTGACAAAAGTGACATAGAGCCGCCGTTTTTTTTAGATTTCAATCAACATTTGTTAGCAACTGAGATACATAATAGCCCTACAGAAATTATATTAAATACTAGTAATTGAACGTGTTACTTATCTAATATAAAAAATAACTGATATGGAAAGTTTGATATTTCTATTGTTATCATAATGTCTTAAAAGAGAGTAAATTTTTGTTTCATTCACGACGCGATAACGCTTGAAGAAAGAGGAAAAGAGAAGAGAGAATGCTTTGGAGAAAGTTTCTCTGTCTCAACCTGTGAGACACAAATAATATTACAGCCAGTATGAAACAATATAAACAATACAAAACTCAATCGCGTATTCGGCTAGTGACATAGCACTTGCGAGGCTTTACGAATGTAAGGAACGGCATTGAGACTTGTTAAATTCAATGATTTGTTGTTTCTTGTTGCCCCAGTTGTGCTACCGAACTTTGTAATATTGTTACATTAAATACCTTTATTTGCAAACTTGTAAGCTTGGAATGTGTTTTAATATAAGACTTGTAAGAGCTTAGGTACATTGATTCTGGACTTGTAAGATTTATGAAGGCTTTGCATTAAACATACTTCGTACTTTGAGTATTAAGCTTGTCTTGAGATTTTATGCTTGGGTTAATCTACGGAATAACAAATGAGTTTAAAAATATAATAAAGACATTCACCTTGAAACAGTATTGCAAACTTTTATATATTTTTTTATGAAACCATACTTATAACCATGCTAAATTAGTTAACAGCTAAGTACGTATTAAGTGCTCATTGTTATATAATCTGTACATAAAATCAGGAGGCCGAAGTAATACGTAATATGTCTTTGTAATCAATTAAGAAAAGTATATATATCTGACCATAATTATAACATTAAATAAAATACCTGGAACTCAAGTTATACAATAAAATCCGAATTTATTTAATTGATTGCAAAAGTCCAATATTTACAATGAATGTAGGCTGAATACACACGCACGATTCGCATAGGTCACGTGCCAAGTTTAACAACTTTTCTCTTTAATAAATTTACTATCGAGATTGTAGTACATACAAAGAACATTGAAATAAAAAGTATGTAGTTAATTTAGCGAGTCCCTATTTCTTTTACAAGAACCCATTCAGACTCAAATCTGACTTCAATTATTTTACAAAAAACATTAATCAGTCCATTGATATTACCACTACTGGGACTTGGTTGTTTCTCTTACAGAGAAGAGTATGGGCAAAATCCAGGACATCAACCCAGTACGGTTCGATGGATAGTTGTCAAAGAATTTGGATTAGGCAAAAGTCTCCGACATAGGCTTACGATTCTTTTCCTAATACCAGCAACCTAATAACATGCCCTCCGAAGTTGACAATTGAAAGTGCCATTAATGGTTACCCGGCCAAACTAACCAGAGATAGGTTTACTTCATCAGTTGAGAACGTTAAGGCAAACTCCACTGCGACCGTTTCGCAGCACGTTTAGAGCATTGTGTTTCATAATTTAAAGTTTTGCCTCCATGTCCCGCTTTATACATTTCAATGTTAATCCAGTCTTTTAATGAGCAGCACTCTGTTAATGCGACATATAAAAATAAATCACCTACAAGGCGACTTTGAAATTGCCAATTTGCATTTTAGTGCAGTTTGGTTAGCAAATCTATGCTAATTTTTAGTCTTTTAATAGTCGTGCTCGGTAAGATAGTTATATAGTACAAACAGATAATAAATACAGGTTGAGTAATATAGGAGTATAAGTTTACATTTAAAACACACGATGTTTCAAATCTCTTTCGATATAAAAAACCTTGTTAGTAAACTTGCAGAATGTAATATATTTTTTAAGTTTCCACCAATGTATAGGTAAGGATTTAAAGATCATTATTGTAAAAGTCATTATTATATGAACACGTAGATCGAAGTGGGGTCAGATTGATGTGAGATAAGTGAAGCGCAGCGGATCGCAGCACAGGTCACGAACGCCGATAGAGGCACCTACTATACTATCTATTTATCTATCTATCTATATACATATACATATGTAACCCCTATTTCTCCTGGTCACGCTATAACTTGAGAACAGTTTTATCAATTTCATTAATCTTTTTAAAAAAAATTTAATACTTCGTAGAAGGTTCTTGTAAAATAAAAACTAAGAAAAGACGGTAGGTTATGACGAGGCCGATGGCCGAACCTACCACGCGAACGAAGTCGGGGGCAGTCGCTAGTATTTGATATAATATATATTTATATACATTATACCTAATATTAAACTACTCGAAGCGCTGATAGCTTAGGTTTTGATATCTACCAATGGCTGAAGTTAACATAGTGAGGTACATGCGACGGTAATAGAGCACTTTCTAGAAGTCCTACAGCAAACCCTCATGTTTGAAAACCCTTCGCCAATAATTCAGTTTAGTCATTTAGTCTCATTCATATTCCATAACTGGTAATTTGACTGGGAATAGTTCCAGTCCCATACCCAGCAATATTACTTGATGAAGCCTTCAAACCCCAAACCAGTAATACTTACATACTGCAGCAATACCTCGAGGTACGATATCTGGCACTAATGTACATATTATTACGTTTCAGTTGACTTCATGTTTTATAAAATGATGCATAAAGTTACTATTTACTAGCTGGTTATTCTCGTGGACTTTTCCAACTAAAAGAGAACCTTATTTTATGAGATAAGGTTTTACTACATATATGTATAATGTTCACAACGGATCTATCTACCTTCATAGATCCGTTCTTGTTTACCAATTTCGCTTTAAAAATTAGCTAAATGGAAACCTGCAGTGCAGAGCATGAAACAATTGATTATTAAGTGTAGCAGGATCTTATTATAATGAAGTCATGGTGTGGTAAACACGAAGTCACGGGTCGTAGATCGCAGCGACCTCATCTGCATTTCGCTGCGTGAGATCCTTGTAATTGTTTTTTGCGATTCCATTAAAAATTCCCTTTTTAGTAGAAATAAGAATTTGTTTCGCAGATTATCAGCTTTCCGATCCTGATCACGTAGCGGCCGACCCGGGCGATACATTTTTAATTGGGTGTTGCAAAATTAGCCAGGAGGCTTTGTTTACGTTAATTTCCTAATGGGGAAATTGTACTTTACCTGTTATTTAATAACTGTGTACATGAAATTATTCAGCGCTCTGATCCCGCTGATGGTTTAATAACTAGGTGATGGGATTAGGGGGTTGCGTGCTCGTTATGCTACCTATTTATTATTTTTGTAGTACACAATAATTAAGCCGCGACTTGTTGGTAAGGTAAATTATTTTTAAAAAATAATTTCAAGCTTTGCGCTACTTCAGAATTAATTTAATTGGTCTTTACCTTCACGTTCAATGTTAAAGTTGTGTTGTTATACGTTCACCGCGTTTGTGGACCACTTATGCCTACGATATTGTTTTATGTACAGAATTACTGACAGTCACCCACTTTCAATCACACCACACGAACCGGTCTAAACAAAGAGCTTGTTATTAACAAATAATGCTTTAATATTGTTGTTATTTAATTATTATTACAGGAGATTGGATAAGACAACAAATAAAATCTTAATCTATTAAAGGTATTTTTTGTACGTAAGTATTGTAAAAATATTTAATTAAAGTTGTTTAAATACAAAAGCTTCAAAAGTTCAAGCCTGGGAAGTTTATTCCAATTCCGAATTTTAACGAATATGCCATAACAAAATGGCGATATCATACGATAACAAGTTAATACTAACAAAATATCAATGAGTTTACGTCACAGAGAACAAAAACATCGTATAGCGTGGGCGTTGTTAGAGTACACGAGACAGCCGGAGCGGCGCACGCGCTTCGGAAACTATCGGCTAGCATCGGGCCAGTGTAAAAATAAAAGGAAATAAGCTTTCCTATCTCGCTCTCACATGCAGGGAGTAAGGAGTCTTCACATTAGATCAGCTGCCTTACTCTTGACACTCGATTTCAATCGAGATTTGAAATTGGGATCGAATTCGTGAGATTTGGGACTCTTGAATGCGATACTAGCTCACGATTGGATTAGTTTTAATGGAATTTTACGGAACTAAATGAAATCGTCCGCTACTCGACATTGCACTTTTTTAGTACTCTTGACGTTATTTTGACATTGACAGATCGAGATTGTAGTCGTGTTTCCGATAGAATTTTACAGTTTCAAAAACATAACTTTATTGTAATCGAGTTTATGTGTTTGTGGTGATAAAAAACAATACAAGTGAAATAATGGCTCGTTTAGCTCTAATATTTGATATTTTAGAAGAGTCTCACAGAATGGATGTAAGGCAAAGGCGAAATTTAAGAAGAATAGCGCGTTATACAGACAAAGCATTTGCTATGACTGATGACGAATTTAAAAGGAATTATAGAGTGAATAGAGACCTTTTTGAGGTAATATGTGCCGATTTAGAGTCGTTGATGCCAAGACCTACTCGTCGTAGCGACATATCATCAAAATATAAGGTTAGTAAACAGCATTTCTGAGTAAAAACATGACAAGTGTATGGTATCTACCTATATATTTTTAACCTATATGCCGGTTTACTTTTCCCAGATATTGGTTGCGCTATCATTTTATGCCACAGGCAGTTACCAAAGATTAGTAGGTGGAACACAAGGGACAATGATGTCCCAACAATCTGTGTCAAAGGCAATAATGGAGGTAACAGCAGCACTCAACTCTGACGAAATGCTAACTAAGTGGCTGAAATTCCCACAAACAAGATTACAGAGGGATTCTATAAAAAGAAGGTATACAATGAGTCACTAATGTGCTTTTTTTTATTCCTTACCTTTTCACTATAATCATTGTTAATCTAACGAAGTAAAAACAACCCTCTATTCAATTGAAATGATGTACCTATATCTTTAGTGATATTAAAATGAACATATTTTACAATCCACAGGTTTTATGAGAAGTATAAAGTACCATCAACATTGGGATGTATTGATGGGACACACATAGCCATTGTAAGACCCAATCAAAATGAGGAGCGTTTCTACAATAGAAAAGGGTTTCATTCCAGAAATGTTCTTATTGTGAGTTTAAATTAAACCCTGTTTTGTAAAGAGACTATATTAACATACCATTTCTAAATTGTTATGTAATAAACAATTTTATAATTGTTTTTGTTTCAGATTTGTGATGCAGACCTTAATATATTAAGTGTTGACGCTTCATTTGGAGGAGCCACACATGACAGTTTTGTGTGGAACCAAAATCCCATCAAGGAACATCTGGAGAACTTAAGGAATGCAGGCGAAAGTGTTTTCTTATTAGGTAAATCATTATTATTAATTTATAATACATCATTTATTGGCATAACAGTATGTTCAGTATTATGATAAAGATAAGCCATTTAATACTTATTTTATATTGTTGTTTTAGGTGATTCAGGCTATCCTCAAAGGGATTTTCTTATGACCCCTATAGTGGATGCTCTGCCAGGCTCACCTGAAGAGTATTACACAAAATTGCATTGCACTGCCCGCAATACTGTTGAGCGTACCATTGGGGTACTAAAGAACAGGTGGCGGTGCCTCTTGGGTCACAGAGTCCTACACTATCACCCTGACAAGGCTGCAAAAATAATAAATGCTTGCTGCGTGTTGCACAACATTTGCAACATAGCCCGGCTGGGTTATGATGATATTGAAGACCCAGCTACCATACAAGATCAAGGTCCACAAGATACCAGGGAAACATACCAGCTAGAGGCAACTACTTCAGCTGAGCTGCAAAGGGGATATATAACTCGTGCACATCTTGTTCAAGAACTGTGGGAAGCACGGCGTCTTCATATTTAATATATTTAGTAGGTAAATGTTAATAATAATAAAAAATAATGTATAGTATAATAATATACACTTCATTGTTTTGTTTGTCTATATCAGTCTATCCTAGTTTTACCAACCATTTTAGATTCAAGATGAAACCTACCATCAAACTACTTGTATAACTGTACAACTGACTAATTCCTGCTAATAAAATACTCACTAATTTATCCAAATAAAATAGATAACATTTTTATCCAACATCCGAAAAGGAAGAGTTTAAATGTACGATACTATGTATGTTCACACATAACTTTTTACTGGATCATCCGACCTTGATGATTTGCTGCATAGAGTTATAGTACATAGATAAGATGATTTTATTTTATCACCATTGCTTGAGGGGTGTTTTACACAGCACAATGTGCAGATCATACTTTGGAACCAATATGGTACTGACTGTAAAGTTATTTCACACTTTTCAGTTTAGAAGTTGGCTTAATTTTATTCCATAAAGCATTAAATTACTAACAATAGCTTAGGAACAACGAAAAACTAACTATAAAAATAAACAGTTTTATCTGAGTGGCAATGACTATAGACTGCCAATCTGGAGGTGGACATGGTACGAGTCCATCTGCAGGCTGGAGGCAAAGATGCGGTGAACATCATGGTGGCAGGGTATTTTCTTAATACATTGTGTGATCCAAAAGCTGAGAACCAGTTCATTCTAGTCGATGCCTATTTAGCACTTTCAATCACATTATTACTGATCTTATGATCCGTTGAGATTGTGACCAAAAATGAACATCAGCTATAATCAACTCAGAATAAACTTTAAAAATTAACTAATATTTGGTGACTGGTTTTAAATAAGTAATCATGAGTTATTTACCTATATAAAAAATCTAAAATAACAAAAAGTATTAATAGTGCAAATACACTTCATGTTTATAAACCTAAAATAGCATAGCTATAGGTTATCAACCAGCCAAAGCAAAAACCATAAAGTGCACAAAAAATCACTCACAAGCTGGGCCGAAAAAACTAAACCACTTGAAAATCCTTCACTGTTCTTTCTACCTGCCTAGCCACATGAAGGGATATGTTGTAGATAAATGAAATGGAATGTTGTCTGGTATTTTCTTTTATACAAATTATCAGTGTATACCTATAATATAAAATAGGTAGTAAAATGTAATATAAAATATATTTAAACATGTTAAAACCAATTTATAAGAGTAAAATTTAAAGTTAAATCTATATATATTTGGTAAACCAATTTATGAAATAAGGGTAAAATTTAAAGTTAAATCTAAATATATTTAGTAACAATTGTAAAAATATACCAACTTAAATTAGGAATATACAAATAAATCAGTCTAATACACCATAGTTACAACCAAAATAATACCTTATTGTAAAAGAACTATAAAATCAAATTAAATAATTATGTAAAACTTAAACTTATAATATATTTATTAGCTATTATTGTTGCGCTGTAAAGCAGCAGCAATATTATTTAGGGCATCAGAAATTTTTTGTGCACCTCTATCAATGGCTGCAGTAAAATGAGCAATTTGATCTACAGCTTGCGACAAGGCCCTCGCTGTATTGACCTCTGCTTCAACCCTCTGTGTCTCAATTACTGCAAACCGTTCCCTACTTTGGTCCAAAATAGTCCTCCCAGTCCGCGTTGTATCTCTTTGGGGCTGCCGTAGTGGACTTCTTTCCCGTCTCGGTACTGGAGAGTCTACTGGAAGGAAAATAATGAGTACAAAAGGAGAACTATATTATAAAAAAGTATTATAGGTATGCATAGGTAAATAAAACCAATTCAACTTAACTTACCTCTAACAGCTGTCTCTGCAACCTGTATAGGAGGCAAGGGCTCCACAAGTTCAACTAAGGTTTCGGCTTCCTCAGTTTCCACAATTTCATACTGGATGGGTTCCTGTATTTGAGACTGCAATAAAAAAACAAGATTATTTTGAAATTAATAAGCAAAGTTTTGTATATAACATATATTATCAACTACTGTACTGACTGTTGATGGAAACGGATTGACAGTGACATGACTGTCTCCTGCAGCAAATTGGGGGCCTCCACAAACCGCCACGAAGCGTTGCTCAATGGGTGTTAGGTAACTAACATCATCGGCTGGCCCCCCACCTGTGCGCCTCATAGATTGTATGTGCTGTCCACATGTCTTCTTTAGATAGCATTTCTTATCAGCCCAGTACTAAAACAAAAGATGAAAGTTACATATGTACTTATTTATTGTGAAAATTTATGAACTTATACATAGTTTTACACCTGCACCATGATTTCTAATTTTTTACCTATAACAAATATATAAAAATTACCTTCGCCCATTCTTTTCCACTTTTCTGCGCACCGCCTAGTGCATTGATGGATACCGACAACTCACTCCATTTCCTTTTTGTTTCCTGCTTGCCCTGGGCGGACCGCAAGTGACCCCTGGCAACGCCTGGATTTTGAATGAGGAATTCAATGAGAGCCTCAAGCTGCTGATTTGTTGGCCTCATTATATTAGCTACCCTATTAATTAACACAAGAATTATATTTTTATATATGTACATAAACATCAATTTCACTCTTTGTTGTATCAAAGCTTGTTTTACCTTGATGTTTATCTCAGTAAAGCACACACACGTCTTCGTAAAACACTTGTGTAAATTTCACTGAAAGCTAACACGGTCTCGCCTTCGTGTGATCGAAGCACTTTGTTATTGAAGTGACCCAAAGCAAAGCACTTGACTTGACAAGAAATATGCGTATTATTACTCCAGCAAGGTGCAAAAAACTTTTGAATACGAACCCAAAAGAGCGGGAAGTTTTTTTTTCTCTGCGATTTTGGCTATGGCATATAGTAATCGTACATCTTGTCCTAGTGATGTTTGTTACAACAGCTGTAAATGACCATATTTCTTATTTTACTAATTCCCAACAATGTAAAAATGGAAGATGTGGATACAATAATACATTATTAATACAGATTTACGCAAATACGCATTGTTATAGTTTTGGTAGTTCTTATTGAGTTGTGTACGGCTACCCTTACGTAGTGTATTTGTTTCGATGACTCTGTAGTCTATTAGAATATAGAATTCCCATATTCTCTATGGCTCGATCCTGCACACGATTTCAATTCCAATCTCGATCTTATTCGAGAGTACGAATTATGTGTATGTTGATATTGAAATTGGAATTGGTATTGAAATCGAGTAGTATTGAAGCTGAATTCCAGAGTAGGCCTACAGATCGCTGAACCAAAAAGAAACACATTGTCAACGTCCACATCGGCGGAACCGGTTTGTGTGTGTCTTTCTATAATCCTTAGAAACAGATAATCAAGAACCACTCGCAGGAAGCTTACGAGGGGCTGCCTATGTTTAGTGTTGATTGTAAGGAAACTTATTGAACGTAAATGGACACGATAGATTGGTAGAGTCATTAAAATAGAATGACATTTAAATAAACTTCAAGCATGGATGGGTTGGATTTAGATATTTATTACAGAATACAGATAAGTAATTCAGATATAGATACGGCCCGGTTAGCCTTCTTAGAGCGGAGCCCCAACCCAAAGTCGATTCCTGACCAGTACAAATATAATAATTTGTGATGAGTATAGATGTTTGTCATCGGTTCTTGGATGTTGTCATGTTTTTATATGTGTGCCTATGCCTCCCGCGATACAGTGAGCCCCCTTCTAATAGTCTAATTACATATATAAAAATTAACCAACCCCTATTTCTCCTGGCCACGCTATAACTTGAAAACGGGTGGAACAATCTCGCTATTTCTTTTTTGTTGTGTTAATTATTGTCAGGGAAGGTTTTTATGAAAGAAAAACCAAGAAAAGAGGAGGTTATGGCGAGGCCAAAGCCCGGGATAGATAGAAAAACTCTTTATTGCAACACGCATAAAGTCGAATAAACAAGGAAATATGATAATATAATAGAAAAATATTACTCAACAATAAAAAACATAAAATTAAATGTCACTATGGACGGTCTTATCGCTCAGAGCGATCTCTTCCAGACAACCACACTATACAATATCGTTCGCGTGGTAGGCGAACGAAATCGCAGGCTCTCGCTAGTTAATAATACCATCTGACAGTTTAATGGCACGGTAATATTTTCTATAGGTTTTCGCCATGGTTCATCTTAAGTAAATAAAAGTAACTGAAAAATCTAAAAGTTTGATACAATACATCTTGTTAATCTCAATAGCTTAATGTCGGTTATCTGGTTATATATATATAACCAGATAACCGACATTAAGCTATTATATATAATGATATATATATCATTTAAAGCAAACATTTTTGTTTTTGTTTTAATCTTTTTTTATGGGGTTTTATCAACGATGACAATGCCACCCTGTAAAATCATATTATACGTATAATTAAAGCTACCCGGAACAGTTTCCACACAGGCAGTTAAGTTCTTTAAACATTAAATAAATTTGAACCAGTACCCTGGCTTCCCCGGAGCCAGGTGAGGCCAAGACTACGCAAAGCATACATGTAGTTAAGTTACACACACTCGTATATACATTTTCACAGTTCTGACTCAATAAAGATGTACATTACTTTTTAATATAGTGAAAACTAGATTATGAAAAATCTGCTACGGTCTACGGAGAAAGGAAGTCAGGAAGCATAACTCAGAACAAATTCCACTCAAAAAGTGGTCCATCAAACCAAAACGACGTATGATTCCAAATACGAATTACTTTCGAGGTTACAAATAGACATGTTCGGTTATTAGTTTAAATTTCAGAAGGAAAACAGGGACTGATCCAAGCGCGTGCTGCAACGTCTACTATAGCGAAGTCATAGTCAGCTGAGTCATAGCGGCGTGAACGATGTTATTGATTTAGCACGACTTTTATTGGGTCATTTTTTAAGGCAGTTACTCTTCCTGGTATTATTTCTTCGTAGGCTACGGCATCTAATATGCAATTTTTACATATTTCGGTATTTTGTTTTGCAACCATGACCTTTTAAATTTGCTAAATCGTAAAACAGCTCAGTCGCAATATAAAAAAAACTAAAAACGCCAAAATACATATTTTATACTGTAGCACATTTTACGCAATCTAGTGAATAGTGGTAATTAAAAAAGATTGTTACTTCTCCATGTTTTTTTAATAAGATAAATAAGTGATTATTAAAAAAGGTTTTCTCAAATATGTTTTAAGTTATGGCATTTTTCACAACCGACCCGCTATTTTTGCGGCCCAGTGTACTTATATCAGATTGTGAGCTATGATACAAATAATGACGCTTTAAATACAGGGAAGCCTTCTCGGCCGCATTAAACAAGACCATCCATTATTACTTACACGAAGTGAACCGTCCTAAATACATACAATACAGAGATTTCCCAGTGTTTTTCTTCAGTCGTAACAAAACAGACTGGCACTAGGTTTTACTGTCCCGAATAAATATTACAGGAGCGGACTTGGAGACTGTCTTAAATCGTTACTTTGATAGCGGCTTTATTGTGGTGGCTTAAAGTTCAAATTGGTATGTAAATTTTAGTGACAATTGCAGCGTTTCGATGGTTCCAGCACAGTAGAGGACAAGAGGCCGTTAACGAGAACAACGGTTGTTTATTTTCCCACGCCTCTTAAACAGTGACAATCAGTGGAAACCGCAACGAAATCGTCGATCGTCTATGGCAAACGGTCGCTTGTTCACGGCGATTGATACGACTTGGTTTCACAAAAAGGATATCGGAACAATCGGAAGAATTATTTTCCATATAATTCCATTAACCGATCGTAGAATTCTAAAGCGAACCGAGCACCTCAGCTTTTTCAATAGTTTGTGCCAGTTGCTACAATGTCAAAACGATCGTTAGGCCATCGGCAATGAAGAATCAGCAAATACTTGATACAATCTTAAAGAACTATTGTTTTATTGAAAGTCTATAAAACAGTTCCATGTAAATAACACTCATTTAAGTTAGAAGTGGAACAGTTAGACGTGCTAACGTCGTACGTCTAACGTACGTACGTCGTGTACATCTTACTATTCCAGAAGAATTTAAAATTTTAAACATTGGATTTTACACCGATCCTTTCAATGTAAACCTAACACGAAAAAAATACTTAATTATAGCTGCTGATATGTATGACATTTTCCCAACGAATAAAATTGTTTTTCCAACCGTTACCTATCTAAAGGATCTCTTTATTAGAATCCGTAAAAACGTACGATAATTCAATAAAATACTTACTTAATTGAATCAAATTACCAAAATTAGATCCCAAATAATTGGAAACTCGTTGTACAATACAAATAAAAGCATCTCGATGTAAGTAACCGAACCTTTTCAGTACAGAACGACTAAAATAATATATTTTTTTGTATATTTATAATTAAACTCCTTTGGTTATATTTTACATTCTTCAAAGCTTTACAAATTATCCACTGATTCATATGAACCTTTTTCAGCATAAAAAAAATATTTATATTATGTAATGTTAAAGGTTAAGGCTTACCTTGCTGCTGAGGTCACAAGTTCGTGATTTCGTTGGCGAGAACGAAAGAAAGCGATACCTCTTCGAGAAGTTTGGGGAAATCCTTAAAGTTTATTCACATATGGAGATATGATCCTTTATAGTGGCAGTCAATATGATTTGAATACGCAGATCACTTACTGAGCGAGAAAAAGACACAAGATAGCAGACACTTTAGCTGTTTTTTAAATAATACATTTCTAGTTGATGATAAAATAATGTTGGTAAAGGCCAAGCAATGCATGCAGTTAATCTGATATGTTTAAATATGCCAAATTGATATACTTATATATTACATATGTGATAAATCTAGGCATCCAAATAGAGATATTGGATCAACAGTTATTGAAGAAAGAAATTAGGGAGTTTGTTAAAACAGTAGATATACTTCTTTATATATATCATAATTATTAAGCTTTCTTAGTTTATCTCTAGCCTGTTCAGGTTGTCACATTTTCAATTGCCTTGTTGTTGATTAATATGAATTGCTAAACACAGTTAGTTTTATTTATGAATGCAACATAGACAATTCTAAAAAAAAAACAATTATACCATGTTAAGTTTAAAAGTCTACTCAAACATTAAGCAAAATTCTAGCTCTTATTTCTGATATTTGATGACCCTAAATAGGGCTCAGCACAGCTTAATCCAGTAGGTCAGCTATTTAATAAAAAAATGTTACGTAATTATTTTACCTACATAATAATTAAATTATCATAATTTAGTTAGGTACGTACGAGAAAAATATCTGGAACTCTATCAATTCGCGTCTATAGTAAAGTTAGTAAACAGTCTTTTTGTCGCTCTGTAAGCTTTTAAACACTTATTTCACTCACTGTGCAAATATTCGTAAAGTGCGTATCCAACTGTCGACAGTGTTTACGAAGCCAGTATATTTCGAGAGTGGCAGCACGCGTTCGTCTACATGGGCGGCCCGCGCTACACTGCTGGGCGGGCGGGTTTCAGCAATCGCGAATCGCGTCCGCCCGCCCTTGCACAAAGTTCACGGCGACGCTGACTTTCTTTCTGCTCAGTGACATTATTACATTTCAATCGTACTTATTTGATGTTAGCAAATAAACACGATATTAATTTCTACCGGGAATAGTAAATATTACAACAGAATAATACCTTCAGAATAATTTTGTGACGCACAAAGGGCAGACGAAAAATGTAATTAATTTCTGAGTAAAATGTAGGTGTTCCTGAAAAATATATACACTGTACCAATACGTGGAACTCGTGATTCATACATTTTACGAGCTTAGCTCTACAAAACTGAAATGTACGAAGACTTTTATTAATAACGCCTTGTCAGGCAATGAACCTATCAGGGTGCTTTACTTCAATCCACATATTTTCAGTATTAACAGCGATGTTACTTCGTATCACCCAAGCACAAAATATGTATTACCTAAAATTATGATGGTTATACATTGAAAAGTTCTACATAACATCGTATGTTATGTAGAACGTACGTTTTTACTTTACAATAATTGTCATGTAGAAGTTAGAGTACCTACTTCACTAGTGTACAAGTCTATTTATGTACAGCATTAGGTACCTACTGGAGGTAGCAGATCTCTTCCCATACCATAAATAACAAAAAAAATCTTTCATAACTAATCATTACGTAATTTGTCTAGACTAAAATTACAAAAAAAGTTAATAATATAAAGGTTTTGAAAATAAACATTATTATTATATAAAATTACTAGCGACTGCCCGCGATTTCGTTCGTGTAGTTGGCTTGGCCTTCGTTCTCGCCGGAACCTCCATTTTTTCTTGATTTTTCTTTCTAAACAATCTTCTCCTAACAATAATTAACACACAAAAAAAAACATTGCGAAATTGTTCCAACCGTTCACGCGTGATGCCACGTCCAAGGGAAATAGAGATTGATTTTTATATGTATTGAATAAATAAAAACATTATAGGGAAAATGAAAGGGAAGTTCAGTTTTCATAATTAAGCCTTTCGGTTAAAATGTTTTGATAGAGTATCCACCATAAGAATAGCTCACTAAAAAAACTAAACTTAAAATGTAGATGTAATAATTTACCATGCATTCCTCCTAAAGAAAAACAACATTATGTAGTTAACATTAACTATTTTTTTTTAATATTACTATTATTATTTTAAATCTGTGTCACATATTCGTGTTAGTACATCATTCATACTAAAATCGCCGATTAGTATGAATGAATAACCGATTAGTCGCACTAGTCACTTATAATTAAAATTAAACCTTATTAATGTCAAATTTCAGAGTGAAACTTTTATTTAAAATTTTCAGTACGAAAGGCAATTTCATACTATAACCCCTAATATTAAAACTTACGTAACATTACATCGTTAGCAGCAGTAACATGTAATTTCATTATACATTGTGGTTACATGTACATACCTTGGTCCAATGATCTTAGGTGCTCCTTCACCTGGAGCATCACTTGTACTGCCTCCCTGACTTGACGAGCATTCGGTTGTAATGTTGTAAGTTGTGTTACAAGTTGTATTAAAATATTACAGACGTTGCCCACTGATTTTCCCTCACCAACGAATTGCTCGAATTTGTAACATTACAGTTTGCGCACTGTAGTGTTCGGTTCTCCTCCCTCACTGATGTAATGCTCGACTCTGTAACGTTACATTACAGGCGAACGCTTGAAGTGAGGGAGCACCTTTATAGCCTATTTTTAATGCGTTCGACCTTTCAAGTTAACTCAGTTACTTCTCCGTTTCACTGAATTTATTGTTCTTAAAGAGATAGTTTTTTAGTATATTATTACATTAATATTATCTGTAAATGCGAAAGTTTGTGTGTAAATATATTATGGCCAGCATAACTTATAGGTTACTTTTTACGAGGAAACTGTTCACTGTTCCTACCAATTCCAAACTAATCACATCAGACCAATATTATAAAGGTGAAAGTTTGTGAGTGGGTTTCATGTTTGTTACTTCTTCACGATCAAAAGGCTGGTCCATTTTAATGAAATTGGTATGAAGGAGATGAGGCGCTGGATTAACACACATTGGATTTTCATCATCATCATCATCATCCATCAAGACGCGGGTTTAACCGCGGGGCACAGCTATTATAATATAAGAATAGCAATATTACACACGGATCCACGTTGCAAAGTTAGTATTCGTTTAAAACAAATTATGAGGGAAAACGAGCAACTTACAATTTAATCTTAGAACCAAATCTTCAAACAGGTAAAACACATAGGCCGAGTAATAACAGTCCAACGCAAATATTAGAAGCGTGCATACTGCATTGCGCTCGTCATACTCAGTCATAGGTTTTTAGTCTTCTTCCACGACGCCCGTCATGCCTTAACACACTGTAATGGCCATACACCACATTGTTCCTATCGTCAAATCGGTATGACGCCGTCGATTGGATCAGTTGGAATTGATCGTGTGTGGGCATGGATTGGCATGACAGTTATACTTAAGAGCATATTCAAATTTCAATTATTTTGGCATGATCATGCCGGTTGGAGCGTGTTTAGCGGTGGGCGATCGTCAGTACAGTAGAGTCAAGATTTTGCGTATATCATAACAGGTGTCTTGCTTTTCAATTAGAGGAGTCACTAACAATAGAAGTTTCATGTAAGTTTCTTCATACATTCGTAAATAATTACGATATTTTTTGGTGTAATCCTAAATTCTTTAAATAAATTTGTATGAGTAAACTGATTTATTTTCATTAACTAGTGTTTGCACCACTCTGCTAGATCTTTTATTTTTTTATCACGAGTTAAATGCCCAAAACGGCAAAAACATCGTCATCTGTCGTTGGTGACGCCATGGCTTCAACTGAACGTCGCTGCCGATTTGACAATTTAAACTGATCGTGTATCGTGTATATGGACACACCGATTGGTGCAAGCCTACAGCATCAAGCCGATTTGACGATAGGAAGGATCATGTATTGCGGCCGTAACTCTTGCGCACTATTGCTTCAAGACAACAAATCTGGCGAAAATCAGGTACGGACCATCTACGAGCATCTTGCACAAAACGCATACCGCCTAATAGACCAAACAAGCTTTATCTATAACATGACACACGAGGATCGATTCTCTTCTTAATCAGCACTGCGAACATGAATTGTCCAAAATTTTACAGTAATTATCGATAAAAGACAGCTTGCGATATTGTTATCGCGGCTAGATCACTTCCATGGACAAGATACGATAGACAAAAATTCGTTTATTACTATCAAATTTATCGTAGCTTATCTTATCGACAATGCATGCTCGTTGTAGCATGTTTTCCATCTCCATGCTGGCACGTCAGCCAATACAGATAGCCGGAGCCGAGATTACATGTCAACATTCCAAAGACCACGCTCCAATTCACCTGCTCTAACAAACGTTTGTTACAAGGCTCGGTATGCAGGCTGTGTTAAACTGAGGGCTCAGTTTGTAACTATTTTACTGTCGTCCCCCTTTTTATTGCCCCTTCTGCCCAGTAGTGGCTCTATTCGTTTTTGAACGCAGCGTTAGTCTTTTACCAGGCATTTATAAAAGGCTAACGCTGACAGAATCAAATCATTGAAATTGAACTGAGGATCACTGATGTCAGAAAGGCACATCGCATTAACAAGAGCGCCCATGATGACGTAGTTGAATTCAAAAGTTTTGATTTTATTTACCTTCATTTAATCCTTCATTATTAAAACAAATAAAATCACTCAGGATCCTAAGCGACTTCTGCACCTAGCTCATGTGCCCCTCGTTAATAAAAACTAACGAGGGGCAGTCTCATTCTACCAAAACTCATGGCATTAAATAATCTCTTTAGTGCCATGCTGCCATAACGACGTGCATGCCTATAATAATATATGTATCTCAGTGTTATCACCATATTTTATGAAGAAGCTGCCATCTTCTGCCAAAGTCACGTAACACTCTTCTATTTCAGTTTATTTGCAGTATATCATATCATTGCACAATATCATATTTATGTCTGCTCGTTACGGATTTCAAATAATATCATGAGGATTTACGAGCGAATATATCTATGAGTAGATATAAAGGCGAAGATACGCCTATTAGATACGCAGATGGTATCGGCTGCGCCGGTTATGAGAAAAATATACGCCGGTATTATGAAACAGGCCGCCTCCATTACAACGCTCTCAAACGTCTCAATTTGATATTTTTTATGTAGAAAGACATAAATCTTAAATAAGTCCTTGATACGGAATCAAATACCAATGAAAACATAAATAATTTTTGTCTCCATATGGGTAGCGCGATTATTCTATTGATATTGGTATTTTACGAACAAATGACTCTGTGAGCTGTAGACATCGCGAGTACCTATGTCTTTGCATAGCTTAAACTGAATAAATATTCACCGCGCACGAGGTTTTACTGATTTCACGAGAACCGTTTGAGAAATGTGGCCTGCCGTGCGATTCTTTAATGATTTATATATTAGCACACATTAGACACATGTCAATAAGTTTATGAGATATCGCCCTTGTACACAAGGTTGTTTTTCCAACGTTTCTTATCATCCCGTCATTTGTTTCACGGATGTTGTCAAAGATGCAACGATGTTTGCTTTTAGAGAATCGCACGGCTGTCTGACATCCGGACATAAGAAAGCATTTTTGCTCACGATATTGCAGAGACGCTTCGCTCGTCCTTTGCACTCTCTAGGTCAATGAGTCCATTAAAAACCTATAGTTAACAATAAAACCACCACATAACTTTATATTTTACACTGTATACAGTGATATCAATAAAATATTACATAATGCATTTACAATACGTTATTAAATTCCAATCAATACCTAATAGTATTAATAAAATAAATATAATAAAATAAATATAATAAAATAAAAATAATAAAATAGTAAAAATAAATAGTAACAGTAAAACTAACTAAAGTACCGAGTATGACATATTATAGAAAAAAAAACATCGGGTTTCAGTGACACGCTTAGGCACGTGGAAAACTTATAAGTCTATGCTAATAAAGTGTAAAGTGTGTAAGGTACAATATTTATGTCGTATAAGTATTTATAATAACAGTAAGTAGAGAAGTATTAGTTTCATACCTCTTACTCTAAGAAAAGCAAAATGTACTAAATGAAGCCAAACAAGCAAAAGAAGTTCATTAAACTCTCCACACACCGAGACGCAGATACCAAAAAGAAACAATCTCTGCCAAGCGCCACTCTCGCCAGCCAGTTTATTTTTTCGAATAAAATTACCTAACATATATAACCTTAGACTCAGTCCCTACTTAGCTGTTACGAATTCTATAATGTGTAACGTAACCTTTACACTCACTTCGGTATTTACTAATTTTACGTACAGTTTTTCTATAGAGCCAAGCTCAATTTCAACAGAGCCAAGATGCTCTTGCTAGATTTTTTAATGTATAGCATTATTATAACTTTAGACCCTCGATAGGTACACCTTATCGCTTATACGGGGACGGAGTTCATGAATACTCCTTCCGCCGTTGGGAGTGAATCTTAAGAACTGATGAACCCGTCTCACTAGGTGGTAGGTCTCTTGTGCAAGATGCCGTCTTGGTTGGCATCGTCCCAGTGCCCGATATTCTGCCGCGAAGCAATAGTTCGCGAGCTTTACAGCAACAGTGTACTGTTTTTGCACTTTAGCACGTGAAATTACTGGGCGAAAGAGACTCATAACCCGACACAGTTGTGACGAGCATAATTTAGTGCCACGTAAACTACTGAGCGACACTGCAACTGTCACGGGCAAGCGTAGCTTACTTCAGGCGCACGACTATAATAAAACCTTTTCGTAACCTGAAAACATAAAATAATATCTAATTTACGGAATTCAGTTTCTAATCTTAGCCTTAACACTTACAAAATAGAAAACTAAATACTAATACCAAATAAATTATGTTGATACCATTTTAAATATTTCTTACGTCGTAAGTAAAGATTTGGTAGGGAATTCTAACGAGTAAAATCATTTGACGAGCGTGTTCTGTCGGTAGGTATCGAATCTAGTTTCTCAAGCGCGTAGCTACTCGAGTCATACACCTTGGATATACACACAATACATATACATCTAGGCATAAGCATGCAAGACAGACAATAATTTCTATGTCCAAATTTGGTAAACGTGAGGCCGTAGCACGAACAATTTGCGAAAAAGTTTCATATGTTTCGGCGTAGGTTACAAACTATGAGTTATCCGTGTCACAGTTGCCTTAGATTCAATGACAGTTTATGTTGTTTCACGTGAACAACACGTTACGTTACACTTACACAGTTATTCGTGCTAGGCCCATAGGTATATACTGTAACTTTGAAATACGGAATCGTAAAGCGTACCGTGCAATAAGTCTTTTAAAAATCCAAATTATGAAAAACATCGGTTTTGGCTAGTCTTATAAAAATATTACTTACTACTATATTTAAAAAAACATTAGGTACTGTGTAATTTCTAATTTTCGTAGATTCAAGCCCGGTGGATGTCGATACGTATGATATACATGAACATGAAGTGACACATGACATGAGAAAACAAGCTTCGCCTTTTATCCCACGTATATCTCCGCTACTGATAACCACGAACTGACGTTCTACTGATTTACAACTAGCCTTCTATTTCTGACTGACGAGTGACGACAGCTCAATGAAGCCGACCCAAATATTAAACATTCATTTAAGTTTGATTTGTGAGCCCGAACTACGACTGACACGAAAAGCCTTTTGTTCACTCCCGAAACCAAGATTGAATAATGATATCTACTGTTATTAATTGACTACTTTACAATAGATATATCTACAGGCGCGCTCGTATCCTGATAATAGTAAAAAGCAGAATCTTTAAACATCTAGTGCAACGAAACAGATCAATAATATTTTATAAAAAGAAATACTTAGGTTAGAAAATAAGCGAACAGAATTCCTAAATATTACTCGCTCTCTGCAGAAAAAAATCCTAAATTGGTCCATAAAAACTTTCACGTCCAAACTCTCAGAATTTTCAGCGATAACACTATATTTTTTAGGTAATACATAGCCAACATATAGTACTAAATTAGTAACCAGCAGTTTTTTTCAATTGTGTTAGTATATATCGAAATATATTAAGAAAACGTACCATATTAATGCATCTGCAATCTAACAAGCGATTTGCAACCTTACGTAAAGCATCGTAAATTATTTTAAAATTGATGTTGGACCGCGCCTTAATAGCCGTTTGTATCTACTTCAAAATATGTTTTCGTGACTCGGAAACAAACAATGTAAGAATTTTGGAATATACTTAAGTTACAATAAACAAGAAGCGATCCTCCCTAATTATTAAAGTTACACAGTTTAATACAATAAAGTAAGAAAACCGACAAGAACGCAATCTCGCTCTTTAGGATTACTTAAAACAAAGTACATAATATGATCCAATTTTACGGTGCTGAATTATTCTACGCTGAAGACGCTCGACGTCGATTCGAGTCTTCCCTTGGTACTCTTAAACTCAAGTCCAATTAGACTTAACAAATGAGGTTCTATCTGGGAAACATGACGTGCCCGTTGGCATTACCAGAAGTATGAGCAAAAGAGCACATTTCTATTTGAGATATCGATTTAGACTTAATTTACACTGATTTTGAATCGAAATGTTACTACTACTACTAATCGGTAGTTACAATCTAAAACGTTACACGATCTATAAATTGATCTTTGTTATAAACATATGATTGACAAATTTGTATAGAGACAAAAAGATAGGTGCATATACACGTTAGAGATTATGTAACGTAGAAGCAGCCTGATTTAGATAATGTTATAAAATGTACTTACTGATCGTGATAAAAATGTGACAGGTAATATTTACTTTTATATACAGTCAGTTCTCAAATTGATTATAATGTTATAGTTAATTTATTATATGTATAAACTTAGATCACGCCAACTTATGTAAGGTCATATTTGATCAATTACTATATCTAAGGCTGAGCCTATATAGAAGGTTTATAAGAGTTACTCGTATTGATTCGCTTGCTATGCTAAACTAAAATTATCTAAACTATGGGGGCCGTCCGCTCTCAACTTGTTTAGGGATCTGGCGAAACGTTTGTTTGAGGCGTCGGGTGACCGAAATGCTGGCGCCTATTTTGGGCAAAAACTTAGCATATCCAGCGTGGCAATGCCGCCAGCGTTTTGGCCACTTTTTCCCCCACCATGGGGCTTATAGATTAGATAGTTATTATTATTATTATTTTATTTTATTTTTAATTACTAACAATGTAATTTTTATGGAGAATTAATTAAATTAAAGTTATTACACAACAAGTTAAAAAAAAACTATGGTAGTTCTTATTATGTTAATAGTAAAATCCATATTCATTTAACACTAGAATGATAATTCTGAACACATGATTATTCTATTCAAATATGGGTAGTTTTACATCAGCTTATACTAGTTTAGAGAGCACGAACTTACATGACGATTAAATTTGCACTAAACATAACCACAATTAAACAGAAACTACAAATTTAAGAGTTGTGCTTCCAAGCGTTATACGAATTTGGACTTTAGCATGAAAAGAACTACCATAATCTACTAAAAATAGATTTTAGTTCGCTAGTTTAGTTTGGTGTTCTGAACAAGTGAATTACTACCACTGTTTGACTAAAATCACTTTTAACCATTTTTATATTTTGATAATATTAATCTTTGTACATAAAACTCAATATTAATTGTATTTGTACTTCAAACATTTTATCACAAGTAGTCCTCGCTGAGAGCTCAGTCTATCAATCTAGCTATCAGCGGAAATTTTTCGCAGTCTAATCTATTTGTAGTTGGAATATTAAGAAAGTCGTCCAGTTTTTAAACCTATTATCCCAGCAACTAATCGACTGCTCATAATCGAAATTTATTGTTAAAGTCAGGTACCTAATGTGTGTACCAAATTTTATTATAATCGGTAGGTACCTAAATATTGCCTTACTCAAAAATCACCTCGCTGGTTCAATTATACACGGCTAGCTCCTCTCCGCGGTTTTACCCGTGCGGCGATGGATGATGATGATGATGAATATTATATAGCCTATGTTACTCAGGGTGAACTTAGCTTTCCAATGATGAAAGAATGTTTGATATCGGTCCAGTACTTTTTAAGCCAATTCGTTACAAACATACTTACATACAAATCTTTTCTCTTTATAATATTATTAGTATAGTATAGACAAGCAAGACGAGCTGTCTTTTACACCATGCCCATCGCGTAGCTCGACCGGGTGAAAAGACCGCCCAGCAGAACTTACCTTTGAATGATATCATGTCGTCATAATAAGCGTCACATTTATGCACTTTGACTCTGCATCAGTGTGAAGCTAGCCTTATATATGCCCTCTATATTTCATGCCATTGAAGAGAAGATGGCTCAAATAATTCTTCCGCTCGTTAGAATGCGGATAAATAAAAGTATTAATGCTGGTATGTAACGAGAAAGAAACCGTATCGAATTGATAAGTCGTTTCGACATTCCTGCCATAATTATAATCTTTGAACGCTGTATCGGAAGCCGAAAACAAATTACACTTCATAATAGAATGGTAAGTGTCGGCTGTAACAGCCATAGAGGTGCGTTAGAAAAAGGATTCTACTCGTAGTTATGTAACATTCAATATATTTAACAACGGGTGTTAAGAGAGCTTTATAAATTGTGTATACGATATGTGTAAAAGGAATTTAATGTTTTTTATTATATGATATCTTATTTGATGCTCGGACGGATTGCCTCGATAGCCTAGCGATCATGCCGAACCCGGGTTGTCGGAAGACGCGGGTTCGAATCTCGTCCAAGGACGAGACACCAGTGGCTGGGGGAGGATCCAAAGTAGGTGCCAGGAATTCCAGGTGAGGTCCCTGTTACATTGTTCTGATTAAAATTACAAATAATTGAATATTGCTATGATCTTAGTTTGGATAATAAATTACATGATGTACAAGATGGCCCTAAGGGCGATGGCTTATATTACGTCTTATTGTTTTACCTATTGAATTTTATTGTAAAGAAAAAACAATATACAGCTGCATCTGTGACATGTGACATAGCTTTATTTCATATATTTGTATCTTCTACAATATTGAGGAAGAAATATCAAGAAACCTCGTCCAAACCCGTCTATGCAGTTAAAATAATTCAGCTGTCAAAATTAATGAAAACTATATGATACGGACAAATTACATGCGTGAAATATTTCGAAAATACAAGAAGTAGAGTTGTTTCTTCATTAATTCATTTTAGTTTTGAAGCGAAATCAACTGGCTTAGATTATAATAAGTATACATATCTTTCTAAGCAATGTATGTTTTATGGATATGGTATGATGCAATTGTAATTGATAGTGAAAAATATTTTTCCTTGTCCATCCTTGTTGAATCCATTTTTATTTCAGTTTCTTTAGTAGGTACACAATTAAGTAAGTTCACAGTGGGCCATCTTTTCGGAAAATACCGGGCAAATAACATAAAGCAGATATTCGGCTTATAAACGTTGCTTAAATTTAAATAACGTAACTTAGTACGGCGCAGAACATTTTTCCTTTGCGCAGTACTAAATAACGTAATTTAATGTTAAGCAGCGTTTATAAGGCCGATAGTCTACACCTTTCAAAGTCTCATTCGATTATCCATAGACTAATACATATTCACTAGGAAACTATTATCTATAAGAGTAGCTAAATACGTCTTAGTTATTCTATTCTGCAGTTTTTTCAGAAAATTTATATTCCAAATAGGAGCTAACTTAGTATGGAATAATACATAGAAAGAAATGTTGTCTTCAAGATGCTCCTTATAGTTTGAAGACTTGCACGACTGCACATGGACCGCAACTGTAGATCAGAGAATTCGAGTGAACAGACGTGGCACACCATGTAATACCCAAAGTACGCTAAGTACCTACGTGCTCTCTGGACAGTGCCTAGTTTAACTCCAAGAGGTACGCCTTTTAATGGAAAGTCAGTTTTGTTTCGTACGCTATAATGACATGTATTCTGCATCCAAGCAGAATTGTGTGTTTATGTTACGAAGTTTTGCAAGAGTAAATGGACTCAATACTATGTCTTGGTGTGACTGGGGCAATGCAATGCCACAAAGAACTTCTTTAGAGTTCTGGGTGATAACTATTGTATGTTGAAACAAAAGAGTTACATTTACCCAAAAAACTGGCAATCGGCAAATGACGTAATTTTAATACCTGTACGTCATCGTCAACCTACTAAAGTGGTACTATCCAACATTTTTTCACATCCACATTATTACAGCTGAGCCCAAAGTTATTTAATTGATGATAAACTTCATACTTGCCCATGACGGAACCACCAACACCTTTTGAGGCCGTCACGATTGGCATTGCATTGCATTCGTCGTCCCGAGGAATTGGTTTTTACATCGAGTTCTGCCAGTATTTTCACTTGCTACACTGCCCTTCAAACCCAAACATTGTATTGCTGTTATACTAGGTAATGCAGGCAGAATACATAAAATAGTGTGGTACCCACAAAGACCAGACTCGTGTATAAGAGAGAATACATATAAAGATTCTTACTCTAGCTTGATTAAGATTCCTAACACACAGAAGCGGACCGCGGCATTCATGATATCTCCTGATAGATTTTTAGAAATGTAACACAATTAAATATAATTGAGATATTGCTTTAAGTAGGTAATAAATATACCCTCTCAACATTTCATATTTCATAGTCTATGGAAAGTAACTAGAAGCAACAATCTACGCGAGAAGGCACCGGATGCCGTCGCGCCGCCGCAGGGAAAAACTCATAAATGGTTCTCTATATCTTCAGGTTTTACTGGTTACTAGTACATAGTCTGTGACATCACCAACGCTAGATCCTATTAACACTTCACTAAGCTGTGGCATGACTGGACGGGTACACAACACTACCTCATAGATACTTTATAGTAACCTGCAAGTTGTTCTCCGATGCACACATTAAAAGAAATCCCGCGTGACTTACCTGCATATCTAGGTACCTACTAGCAGTCACCTGGGTCGACCTGTCCCGAGTAATTCTTAGGAGTTGATTACGATTGTATCACGCAGCATCCTGTTTTTTATAATTGGCAGCAACTTTTTACCTAGTAATAATTCTAAAGAAGTCAGATAAACTTCCAATTCTAGATAAACGGTCACTTTAATTTCCCCGAATAGGACATTGAAGAAACCATTCGCGTTTTGACTCTTTACACATAACTAGCTGCGCCTAGCGGTTACTCCAGCGAGGTGATGGATGATGGTGATTATGATGATGATGATGAACAGTATCCTATGTGTTAATCCAGCGCCTCGTCTATCTTCATAGCAAATTTTATCAAAATTATCCCCGTTTGATCGTGAAAGAGTAACAAACATTCATACATCCATACATACAAACTTTTGCGTTTATAATATTAGTAGGATAGGTTATCATCAAAATAATTGTAGAATATAACGTATTCCTTGTGAAATTAAATCGAGTTATTGAAAACTTCGGGGAAATATACGCCTACAGACACCTAATAGGGCTCAAAGTTATATATCACTGAATTTCACGCTAAATGTATTTGAATATATTTTAATTTAATTTTTTATATAGATTCAACGGTAACGGTAATAGTTCCCGAGGAATCTGGATAACTTTATTTTACTACTTCTTAACTTTAAAAGTTTTTCAATCAATGAATGAATGCAAATGTAGGTACTGCCGTGCGATTCTATAAGAGCAAACATCGTTGCAACTTTGACAACATCCGTGAAACAAATGACGAGAGGACAAAAAACGTTGGAAAAACAACCTTATATACAAGGGCGATTACTCATGAAGTATTTGACATCGGTGAGCTCATCGACGAATCATTTCAGAATCGCACGGCAGTTGTCTAGTCCTATACATAACCTTTTTACATCAAATGTGCAATGCATGCAGTCCATCCGTTGTCTATCGCCAATTGTTTGTAATTCATAAGCCATCGTGTAGTGGTGTAGTGATACTCATTCGGTCGATAGCGTCGAGTGTTCTGCAACCACAAAGGGCATGGGGACATGCAAATTGTTTCTGTATTATAATGCCGTCGGATGCGGCGACGCGATTTACATAGGAATGGAGGCGACGTTAGCGACAGTTAGGCGCTTCCGTGAGTCCGCAGACCCGGGCCAGAGCACGGCCCGGGCCGTTGGCTGCCAGCCTTCACGACCGACGATTACAGACGCAAATCTGCAATGCTCATTCATAACTTCAGGCAAAATGTTCCTGAACTATATCTGCATAAACGGCCCATTACAGCGTTGAAAATCTAATTTGAAGACCCACATTCTAAAGAACTAAAATTGTCACGTTTTGCTGAATAAGAAACAGCTTTCAATTTCAAATTATGCAAGTTTCGCGCTTAAAAGTCAAATGTACAAAGTTTTCTACGTAATTGTGATATATCTTTCTAAAAATTAAAATAAACTGTAGGTATTAACCTATTAAATTATCATTAAATGTATTTTTGCTTTGCACATACGAGAAGATCTTCGTAATCAAAATTGCATTAGGATGCCTTATCCTACTTAAACTTTTTGTCAGTTGCTCAATGATCACGGTTAAAGTTCAGATTTGTTTAGCAAACATGATTCGTTTCATCACATTGATCTGTCTAAAAACGTCTGTTCATAATTAATTTGGCTGCTCAGACTCGGTAGACATGTCGTGGGTTGCGCAACCGGTACGTGTATTGCACCCGCCTGCGCCCGCGCCGCTATGTTTCAACTGCATTAACCTTGGACTCGACAAATGGGCGGTGAGTGTGGTGTAAAGGACAGGCTGTCGGAGAAAACTTGTTTCCTTTGTTTGCAAACTAGATTTGTTTATCTAAAGATAAATAGTTATTTAAAGCGATGATTGTAGGGGGGTATAGTGCGGGCACAGATTACAGAATAAGGCGGGTCGGTCGCTAACAGTACGGTCCCAATTGAGCCATAATCGCTATTAGCGCGATAACAGTCGGTCCCTTTCACCGTGAGCGTGATTACGATGGCCCACGCTACGTCATCGATGACGTCTTAACTGCCGCCATATTGACGATTACATGAACCATGCTCTACACCATAATCGTCGTGAGCGTTCTGTCAAAAGTGACAGATGTTTGTTTATTTCTACAATGTCGTTACTGGTGTCCCTTCTTATTGATGTAAAAGTTGTAAAAGTCGGTCCATCCATTCCATTATTTCTTTTTAATCCACACACCACGTAATTAACCTTCACACTATGCACGATATTTTTAGGAATTTGTTTTTCGCGCGCAAATGGTTCGTTATTGCTACAACTCTGGTCCGAATTAACAACACGCTTACAGTGCCACGAGCTGTCAAAATCGCGATATTTGTCTCGGACCAGCTTTGGCAGACGATAGCACTGTGAGCAAAATTATCGCAAAACGGACCACGGCATAAGATTGAAAATCTATCACGAAATACTTACGGCATCTATTGTTGTATTCATAAGTCTAGTGACCTAGAACTAAAACACATGCACGAAGGAAAAGAAGGTAAGTTTGTCAGTTGCTAAACGTACAAAGATTTCTTCTCGTCTTTCTTAACAATAGTTTTTTTTTTAATTTACACAAAAAAAATATTACATATAATATTGGATAAAAAACATTGGTCACATGTTGCCATTTTAAATAAAGTACTTACCTTTTATAGAGAAATTTAGTAAACAGGAATTATTATACTCGTACTTCATTAACTAAGTACTTCTTTACAGGCGTCGTTCACCATCTCATCCGATTTGTAATTTATTTCCCTTATAAACAGTTATCAAAGTTTCAATAAAATCTATATCGTTTTATTATTACCTATGTTAAAGGGTTCTGCTGGTTCAACTATTGCAATTTATGAATATTGCGTGTTCATGCCACGACTGTGTGAATAGATTACGGGTAACTTTGGGCCAAACGTCAAAACAGTAATTTTGTCATATATGTATATGTATAATTTAGTTACTTAATTGAAAATAAGTAATAGAATCGTATCGTATGGTTACAGAAACAGTGATATCGTAAAAAATTCGAGCTCGGGTACATTAACACAAATTATTAAAAAAACTTAATCTAAAATTACATTTAGACTTCAAAAAGAGTTTACCTAGTCAACACCAAACATCTAAATTAACTTAGTACTCAATTTAGTATTTGGTGTATCCAAACAATAGTGCTCTCATAACTTGTTCGGGCCAATTTGGTCCGTTCACTTATCTGTAAGGAACGAATATTACACCGAAAAACAATGATAAAAGTTATGTTGTTGTTATAACGAAGATAATACAATATATTTTATACTACACCTGCTCGGAAAGTACCTTGATACTTTATCAAATTTACGGTAGAAAGTACGTCATTGCATATCGAACAAATATGCGGCGAGAAAACGCATCTGAGCGGGAGAGAAAAGTGTATGAAAATCCTTTTCTTACGTGGTTTTTCTTTTTTAATTTTGGGTAAGTCTATGCGCTGGTAACCTAAATATCAAAAGCCAAAAAGTTTTTACAGTGAGTTTTTATCTCCAAGTTCGCAAAATGACACTGGCCACTAGCTGTGTGTTGGATGGTGTCAAACAATTTGAAAAAAGAACATGTGAAAATTGCAGACGCCATTGGCGCCATTTTCAATTTGTGTGTTGTTTGAGGATTCAGTTTTCGTAGAAAAGTAAAATAAAACTATCAAAGTAGTGATAGTGATGATGAAGATTTTTTAACTCCGCCGCAGTTGAAGGAAACAGCAAAAATACTGATTGATAACCTTTTACCACAGAAATCAATTAAAAAATATAATAAAACTTATGACGATTTTTTGCAATGGAAAAGTGAAAAAAATGCGGCATCTTTTTCTGAAACTGTTTTGCTAGCTTATTTCAGTGAAAAAGCGCAAAAATACAAACCAAGTACGTTATGGTCTATGTACTCAATGTTGAAAAGTACTATATTGACAAGAAACGACATAAATATTCAAGAATACAAAAAACTTACAGCATTTCTGAAAAGAAAGTCGGAGGGATTCCGTAGTAAGAAATCAAAAGTGCTTACTACAAAGGATGTTTATTCCTTTTTGCAGAATGCTCCAGATGACAAATATTTGTCATCTGGAGAAGGTAAGTTTATGAACAAAATGCACTGGTTTAAAATTTATTACGTACCTATTTATGAGTAGAAATCTACTAGGTTTTCATGTTTGATATTTTTGTTTACAGGTTATTTTGATTTTAGGAGTAAATGGGGCCTGTCGTTCGCAAGAACTTGTGGATATGACAACAGACGATATCGAAATCCTCGAAAATGGAATAATCGTCAATATTCCTAACACAAAAACCAAAATTCAGCGATCATTTGTTATATCGGGCTTATTTTATGAGATAGTGAAAAAATATAACGAAATTCGCCCCAGTGACCCCAAAACCAATCGGTTTTTACTACAATATAAAAACAAAAAATGTACGAAACAAGTAATTGGGAAAAACAAAATAAGAACTGTGCCAAGAGAAATAGCTTCGTAACTTAATTTACTCAAACCACTAGAATACACTGGCCACTGCTTTCGCAGAACTTCAGCGACTATTCTTGCCAATACTGGTACTGATTTAACCACAATAAAACGTCACGGTGGTTGGAAATCGTCCGCTGTTGCAGAAAGCTACATAGAGAATTCCGTAGAAAACAAAACACGAATAAATAACCAAATATCGGGATCGATTAATGTGCATCAAGACTCATCTCCTCAACCATCAACGAGCGCGGCGATGCCAGATGCCCCTCATCAGCCAGTTGCCCCTTTGGCACCACAGCCTTCTACGAGCGCAGTGCCAACAGCACAACCAGTTATTCCTCCTACATTATCGCAAACATCTCAAACAAACATTAATGGAAAAAGTGTTACATTAAGCTTCACTAACTGCAACAATTTCAATATAAATTTCAATTAGTAAAGATTTAGTTTTTTATTTTCCTCCTAGGTGTAGTATAAAGCACTATGTATCACTCGAGAGAAAGTGCGATTCCCGATCTCGGGTATTTTAAACGACACCCTCGACGGTAATCGGTCACTTTCTCCTCTCGGTGAACAATGTACTATTGTTCTACAGGTTTAGATTTGTACCAAGATGAAGAGGGTTAATTAATATAAAAAAGACTGATTCCCCTCTCATCACATTCTTGCTGTTCTGTAATGTATTTACATTACATAACAGCAAGAATGTGATGAGGCATGCTTAATGCGATCCATTGGTCCACTGCAACCATTTTAAAAATATTTATCGTAAACAGAGCACAAACCGTCAATCTTCTTACGTATGACCTGCGATGAAGCTTACTCTCTCTCTACTCGGTCCCTCATTACTGAGAATCGTGGTCAATGGATGTATTCGAACAGACAATCTGTCGCCACTGATTCGTGTTTATAGTCGCCCTCACCATGTGATAGAACTTGCTTGAAGAGGTGGCTTCTTTTACTTGGTGAGACCATCGTGTTGAGGATCGGCCTCTTGCCCTTTTGCCTTCAATGTTTTCCACAATGACCAGCAGTGCGATTCTCTAAGAGCAAACATCTTTAACAAAATCCGTGAAACAACGACGAGATGACAAGGAACGATGGAAAAACAACCTTGTGAACAAGGGCGATATTCGGTGGGCTCGTCGACAATCGCAACGACGAATCATTAAAAAATCGCACGGCTGTTTTTCATGACTGTCATATTTTCCTCTTTGCATTATGTGGCTGAAATTATGTCATTACGCGTTGTAGGCATGCGGTGGACAATCGAGTTTTGACACGACTAGTTGTAAGAGAATAGATAGATTTGTGCGCTACAACTTACGATAGTACCGCTTTATTGATAATGTGTACCGCTTGTATCAGCATAATTCAGTCCTTGCTTATCTAACTTATCGTCCACACCGCTACCGCTGGCATTGTAATGGACAATAAAATCCACAATCTCGATCGTGTTAGATACTTATTAACTGTTCGATCTACAGATAATATTGACAACCGATCTTATTAGATATTGGCTGAGGTTGATTATTAATTTAATCGTATCTATGAATAAAAACTTTATAAATAGGAGTTTTTTTATTTTTTGTATTTATTTATATTAATTCACGTGTGACGGGTCCTGACCAACAAAATTGTAACTACAAAGTATAGTTTTTGATTTGCCGGTTGGCGCAGTAGCAACCCTGTCTCCTGAGCCGCCCGGGTTCGATCTCCGGACAGGTCAAACATTTATTAGCACGAATATTTTTTATGACTTATGTGTCTGAGTGTGTATATATCTATATAAATAGGTATGTATATCAGTCAGCAGGTGACCTGAACATTTTGTGTGAATGTTATCCAATATGAATTAATATAACTATTAACTAAATCATACAAATAGTTAACTCCTACTGCTCATCATCACTAACCTCAAGTGAAATCAACAATTAAATGTTTATTAATATTTTCTTATTCATATGATTCGGCCGGCTTACCGAGATCAAAATGCTCCGTATACCCATACGCCAGCTAAAATCAACTAGAGAGATAAAAATCGATGCTTGTACGGAGCGCCTCAGTGTTTTACCGATTATGGAGTCTGACATGGATTGTCAGAAGACGCGGTGTCGAATCCCGTCCGAGAAGTTGTAATTATTTTCTTCAAAATTGCAAAGTCTATTTATTTGAGATAAAACAAGTACCTACATAATAAGGTTGCACTAGCAGGTGAGATTTAATTTTATTTATTTATTTTAATTATTGTTGCGCGTTCCCGCTGTCCGTAAGTGTCAATATGCCAGCCGTGCGATTCTCTGACGGTCGTGTTCAATAAACTATCTATCGCCGGTTTACCTTACTAGAGATAGATATTTGACACTATTTGTATGGACGTTATGTCAAATTTCTATCGGTGGTAAGGATAACTATGGATAGATAGAATATTGCAAACGGCCGTAAGAGCAAACATCGTTGCATCTTTGACAACTTCCGTGAAACAAATGAAGAGAAGACAAGAAACGTTGGAAAAGCAACCTTATGAACAAGGACGAAGTATTTGACATCGGTGAGCTCGTCGATGAATCATTACAGAACCGCACGTCTGGCCAAGACGGTCTCTACATCTAGACATTGATCCTACTTTAATTTACTTACCGTACGTTACAGATACAGATAAACTTTTTATAAGTTAGAATGTTGGCAGCCTGTCGTATGTAAACTTACAGTACGTAATGTATATACACCACTTTGTTCACGGAATAAAATATTGAGCTTTTTTGTTACTCTAATAAGCACAAGAAGTCTTCTGAATACTTTTCTTTGATGTCTCCGTCTCACTTCATTAGGTCTGAAACTGATCAGACGTTTGAAATATTTCTTGGAATATACTTTGTCGTATTCTTTTTATTTATCTTAAATAAATGTTGTTCCTACTTAATACATCTCACGTATAGTATAGTACCTTCTAGCTGGCAGCCGCTTGTGTTTGCCCGCTTGCCAGGACATAAGAAATGTATTGAAAGTAAACCATAGCCGCAGCTGTGCTACAGCGCTGCCGGAAATTTATATTAGATTTATTTCGTTAGTGTATCAACATTGTTTGCTCCTACATACGCTCAGAAGTGAATCAAGGCTTGACCACAGATCGAAGTCAAGTTTTAATTCCAAATTATTAATTTTGCCTATTCTATTTATTTCATATTCTGGACTTTCCGCATTGTTATATGTACATGTTATTAATTTTACACAATTATAATAAAACATTTCCGGTCGCAATAAGTATAGACTCATCCACTTAAATATGTGGGGTATATGCCCTTCAAACTAGGTATATAGTATATGCATAACACTATTTATGTATATACTATACTATACCTACTGATGAGACGACATAATGTCAAGTCATATTCAAATACTAATGGGCATTTTCGCCAGTAGATGTCCCCTAGCTTTTTAAGATGTCCCACGACTTTCCATGACAATTAGTAAAAATCTGTCGGGTCTATTGGTTCAAATTTATAATGACATCGAAGATAGTACATTTCTTTTTACTTCTAAACATTAAAAATAGAAGAAAGCATGTATCATCTTTTAAAAATGTATTTTTTTAATTAAATTGGTACTCATTTTTTGAATGTCCCATACTGACTAGTTGAAGTTTAAAACATTGTTGTTCATTTATTATTAGCCCTATGCTGACGCAAAGTATTTAACTTCATGCATTTTATTAGCTTATTTAAGAGTATGAGAGTAAATTATTTAAATGCATATACATTATTTTATAAAATTCATTTTTATACACACGTATCGGATTTTGGTCCTGACATGGAATTCGATTTTGTAACCGCCTTTTTGCAAAGAAATTTTTAAAAACTACCAATGAATTATGCTTTTTTCGGTCTAGCAACACTAAATCAATGTCGTAGAATATTTTTTTCTTACGCTGGCAAGAATCTTATTTTGTCAGTACAGGTTAAAACTTGTCGTTGGTGTGTGGTACAAAAAGTTAGCTCTGCTTTGTAACCGCTAAAATAAAGTGAATATCAAGGTTTTGCTGTTTGGACCTGCTTCATAAGGTAATTTGGATTATATTGCAATGCATCATTATACAATTTTAACGATTGGGTTCACTCTTTACGAAAATTTACAGTTTTTAGTTGCGGAAATGGAGGAGCGTTACTTCCACTTTGTTTGGTTACGTATAGGATGGAACCTCATAGTTACAAAGTGGAAACATAAAGTCGAATTCATACACACACAATATTTTCAAAAATATATGTTCCGTCATGCCAGGTACTTTTAAAATAGTAAAAGTTGGTGTAAAAGGCAAATTTATGTATTATTTAAGTACATGTCATTTGCTTTGCACACCTACTTTGTCTTGGTGATGTGTGTGTGGTGTCAGTGGGCTTACCGATTCAGTTTAATTAATCATATTTGCACTCTTTATGTGACCTTGCTTTACAATTTTGCATGACTTTATTTTTCACAATCACCTGATTTAGCCGTTTTTATGTTTTATACTTTTTTAACAAAATATTTGCAAAATACTCATTTTTGTATGTTTACACACACATTTTAAATAATGATGTTTACTACAGTATGTGTTAATTAAATATTGAGGACGAAACGATAAAAGATTGACTGCCTCGTTGGTCTAGTGGTTGCAAGCGCGACTGCTGAGCATGGGGTCCTGGGTACGATTCCCGGGTCGGACAAAGTGTTATTGGGTTTTTCCATCAGGGATTTCTCAGTAACAGTCACGGAGTCTGGATTTGTGCTCGGTTGATTGAAATAGGCTCGCCCCCTATTACAAGGGACTTAAAACAAAACTGGCGAAATGTGGGTGTACTATTAGGTGCACCTCTGCCTAACCCTTCGGGGATCACAGGCGTGATGATGATGATGTTATTGTATTTTTTTTAATAACACATCCTTTTTAAAAAATATATTAATATCATAAAATAACATTTATATTAAAAGAAAACTAACATACATCAAAAATGCATAGTAAATAACTAGCTTTTTAACCAGCTGCTTTAATTTAAATTCCTCTATTTTAAGTGCACAGCTTTGGTAGCTTTATGAGATCGATATTATATATACAGTCCAATAATCAAATGTTAATAAAAACCTATTTATAACGATGCTTTCTGTTGAAATTTTTTAGCATGGTTTTGAAATTCTCAATACATTTCACTTATTTTATTGTAACTTTTAGCTTTAATATTTTAGATAAAAATGCCGCTTACAAATGCTGAGAAGCAATAACGTTATAGAGAACGACTAAAAAATAATCCCACGAAAAAAGAAGAAATACGTAAGAAAAATTTGGAAAGGATTAATAGAAAAACTAAAAAAATTGCGGACATGAGTGAAGAAGAAAAAAATGAAAAAAGAGAATTATGGAGAAAACAGAAAAAACAACAAATGGAAAAAAAAACGGCTGCGAAAAAAGACACGGTACCTGATATAGAAGAGCTGCATCGTATTAAGGGTTATAAAATAAAATTAAGGAATCTGAAAAGAAGGTACAATAGAGCATGCGAACTAATTAATAAATTGAGATCAAAGTCACATGCTTTACGTAAGCAAATTAATCGGAATAAACGTGCATTTGAGTTAAAAATAGGTAGTAAGGACAAAGAAATAGAATTACTAAAAGTAAGGGGAGAAGTACTGGAAAATATGTTACGTGTATCGTATAAAAAGAAAAGCAAAGTTGAAAAAAGAAATATGAAAGCTGCAGTTCTTAATGAAACACTTAGAGCTAGCAAACCTGCGAGGTTTGCCGCCCAATGCTTAGGCCTACGAAAAATTCGAACCTGTCGTAAAAAGTATATTACACGCAATGAGATCATTTCTAAGGAAATGGAAATATTCTTTGACAGAGATGATATAAGTAGAAACACTGCTGGCAAGCGCGAATGCCGTACAAAGAATAAAGAAAAACGTCAAATACGTTATATGACAGATTCCTTACATAATTTATTTAAAATTTATAGATCTGAAGGAGGGACTAGAAGTTTAACGACATTTTTTAAATATAAACCATTTTATGTTCTTTCTCCAACTATTAACTCCAGAGACACATGTTTGTGTGTAAAACACAGTAATATTGAGTATGAGCTAAAGGGTTTAAAAAGTTATGAGATTATCGATTCGAAGATTAGCCTAGAAGTTTTAAAAAAGATAACTTGTAATATTCAGTCATTCGACTGTATGTACCATACCTGTGCCAACTGCAAAAACATTGAATTAAATTTAAATGCTACAAAATGCGATACTCAAGAAATTAAATGGTGGAAGTGGGAGAGAGAAAAGCATACATACACTAAACAAGTAAATGGTCAAATGAAGGAAATGAAAACGAATAGAACTGTTAAAAAACTTAAAACTGGTCCGGTTTCTCAACTTATCCATTCTTTTCAAGATAATTTAATTATGTTTAAAAAGCATTACTTTAATATGAAGATGCAACAATTTCAGTATCGTGAATGTATACGTCAATTGAAATCGCATGAAGCTGTAATTCTGTGTGATTTCTCGGAAAATTATACTAGCAAATTAGGCGAAGAGATACAAGCGTTACATTTTGGAGCGTCAAAGAAACAGATCACCATTCATTGTGGTATGATTTATTTTAAAGACAGAAGCCAATCATTTTGCTCGGTGTCTGATGATTTATGTCATGAGCCGGCTAGAATCTGGGCACATTTATTACCTATAATAAGATACATTAAAAATTCTAATTCCCAACTAAAAGTGCTGCATTTCTTTTCCGATGGCCCTAGTAGCCAATATAGGCAGAAAAAAAACTTTTTTTTATTAAAGTTATTTACTGAAAAACTAAATTTGGATTTTGCCACATGGTCATTCTCTGAAAGTGGACACGGGAAGGGGGTAGCTGACGGAATCGGTGGCGCTGTGAAACGTGCTCTTGACAGACAGGTGGCCTATGGGCACGATGTAAAAGATGCATCAGATGCTTACAAGAGTATCACAACTGTTTGTTCTGTCAAATGTTTTTCATATCTCCCCAAGATATTGACAACATGAAAAAGATTATTCCCGACAATCTTCGCCCAGTCCCACAAACCAACAATTTGCACCAGATTATTACTATCACACAACGGGAATATTACTTATACCGTGTCCTCAGTTGTTTTTGTGGTCCTGTTCCAGGATTATGCCTTTGCTATAATCCTCAGCAGCATTTTATTGCCTCAGATGCCGATTCCATTTCTTCTCTTAGCCGACTTGTTAAAACTTATAATGTCGCTTCTTTGCCTGTACTCAATCCGATCAATAAACGCACTACCCTCGGTAAAACATTAAACAAGTAAAATCAGAGATACATTCTCTTGGCTTGTCTGACCATGACACAGCTCAAACAATTACATTGAAGGCAAAGAAACAGAAAGCCTTAACTCATTGGTTTGAAAACAAAAGAGATTATAGTCTTGACAATATGAGAAAATTCACTGAATGTATGCGTTCTCTTTCCTTCACAGAAGTATACGAGTCGCAAAATTTAACTGAATCTTTTGAACATTTACACAATACAATTCGTTTATTCTATAATTTATGTTTTCCTACCATAAAAGTGAAATTTAGTAATAAAGCATCAAAGCTGAGCTGGCTAACAAAAGGAATTAAAAACTCAAGTAAAACAAAGCGGCATTTATATCTGACTTATAGGAGAAACAAAAAAAATAAGAGAGTAAATAAAATGATCTTTTATCAATACAACTCTATTTTTAAAAGATGTATACACAAATCGCAAAAAATTACAAACAGTAGACAAATACACAATAATAAGAATAAATGTAAAGCTACTTGGAATGTAATTTCATCTACCATTGCTGATAATTTATTTAATAATGACATTGAAACAATAAATTTAAATAACATGACATACAACAATCCTAATGACATATGTAATATATTGAACAATTATTTTAAGAACTTGACATTACAACAACCAATGATTCAATGTAACATAAATTTAAATAATATTAAAATAAACCCATACACTATTTTCTTAAGTCCCGTTGATCCTTCTGAAATCGAAAGAATTATTTTATCTTTAAAAAATACCAAAACTAGCGGTTATGACGAAATTTCTACGAAGGTATTAAAGTGCTGTGCTGAATGGATAAGTCATCCTCTCTCTCACGTAGTTAACTTATCTTTTATAGAGGGCGTCTTTCCTGAGCAATTGAAGGTTTCCATTATTAAACCACTTTTTAAGAGCGGTGATAAGGCAGACCCAAATAATTACCGACCAATTACTATAGTACCAATAATATCCAAAGTTATTGAAAAAGCCATGCTTATAAGATTAAATAATTTTATAACCAAGCACAATATATTAAAAAATGAGCAGTTTGGCTTTCGTAAAGGAAGTTCAACAGCTCTTGCGTGTTTTAATTTGGTAAAAACTGTTACTGAGATTGTAAACAGTGGGGGATCAGTAGTATCACTATTTCTAGACTTAAAAAAAGCTTTTGACTTTGTAAATCATGGTAAACTTATAAATAAGCTGGAACGGTATGGTATCAGGGGTATGGCGTTGGATTGGATAATTAGTTATTTACAAAACAGAAAACAGTATACTGAAATTACAAGAGTGGTAAACAAACAAAAACACTTCATAAAACAAAAGTACTCCTCTGAATCCACTGTATATAATATCGGAGTACCTCAGGGCAGCATTCTAGGGCCTTTACTATTCCTTATGTACATAAATGACCTTCCGGATTTCACTTTGCATAATTGTATACTATTTGCTGATGATACCACAGTTATTATAAAATGTGACAAAAATGAATCTCCTGAACAAGTTATACGTAAAACTATAGAAGACGTAATTAATTGGACGGAAATTAATAATTTAAATATAAACATGAATAAAACAAATATTATGCAATTTACTTCATATAATTCCATTCCATTTAATCTTGACATATCATTTAAAGATCAAAAAGTAAATGAGGTACAGTGTTTCAAATTCTTGGGATTGATTTTAGATATACACCTAAACTGGAAAGATCACGTCTCTGCTGTATGTCAAAAACTAAATCGCTTCGTTTTTGCACTGAAGAAACTAAGGCAAACCGTTTCTGCTGAAGCTGCTTTAACAGCTTACCACGGATACATTTCATCGGTCCTCAACTATGGTCTCATAATGTGGGGAAACTCAGTAGACTCAGAGAAGGCATTCAAAGTGCAAAAAAGATGCGTCCGAGTTATCAATAAAGCATGGTATCTGGACAGCTGTAGGCCTTTATTTAGGCTTAATAATATTTTACCACTTCCATGCATGTATATCAGAGATTTATGCATATTTGTCAAACAAAACTCTTCTTATTTCAAAGCTCGTAGCGAAATTTTTCCAAGACAAAAACGCAATCGTTTTAAAAACTTATTATATCAACCACGCTGCCATAAAGATATATATAAGAGAAATGTTTATAATATGTGCATAACTGTTTATAATAAATTACCAGACGAAATAAAGATATTAGAGGGTCATGTTTATAGGAATAGGCTAAGTCAGTGGTTATTAGAAAACTGTTTTTATAGCGTTAAAGAATATATGGAGGTTTAGTAAGACATAGATGTAATTAATATTTAGATTAAATTGTTAATATTACTAGTGTATTTTTAGCATTAGCTTTAAATATTTGCACGTCTGCTTGCAGGCAGAATACAGCGACCACGCATTTTACACAAGAACTCAAAATGTACATACATGATTGTATTCTTGCAAATAAATTATTTGATTTGATTTGATTTGATTTGATTTAACAAGTGGATGTCAAGAAAGAGAACCTCCTATTACTAAAAAACGACCCAAGGTGTTCAAGCCTGTAATTTCCAAGAAGAAAATAAAGATATTAAGACCCTTAGATAATGCCATGACATCTGGTCACAAAGAGAGCATAGCTGTCTCCAGTCTGACCACTGCTGAGGATGCCATAATCCAGCAATGTATAGTAGACGCTGATTCCTATCCTAATAACTTAAATAAATCGCCTGGAAGCCATCTAACAGCGTCTTCTTCTGATATTGTCGATGTCAATGAGTCTAATGACTCTGCATTTGTTACGTCAATTACTAGATTCAAGCCTGATAGTACCACCATTATTAATGATTGCTCTGATAGGTACTTTAATAGTCCTCCTGTTCTAGTCACTGATTCCTGTTTCACCCATTTTGATAAATCCCCTGAAAATCATCTGAAAGTGGCTTTTTCTACTGTTGCTAATATAGATGAGTATAGGTACTCAGTAATTGACGATCCAACTACTGCTTCTAAGCAAAACATCGCAATTGTCGAAGAATTTCCTCAAAATTATCTGAGCGGTCCTTCTAAAGCGGTTGGTGATTCTTGTGCCATTCATCTTAATGATTCTCTTGAAAATCATATGATAATAGATTCATCTGCACTTGACGTCGATCTCACTAAGGCTGATTCCAATTTATATGCCTCCCTACATAATGAATCTTCCAAAACTCACCAAAATGCTTTTGCTACGATTACAAATGCCGATATATCGGCATTTGTAATCGTAGCAAAAGCATTTTGGTGAGTTTTGGAAGATTCATTATGTAGGGAGGCATATAAATTGCTGATGCATTGTCGATGAAACTGTCCGGGATATTACTTCTGACACCGTTACTGATACATATGCCAAAAACCCCCAAAATGTTTTTAGTATCGCTTCTCCTAAAAATCTTAGTACTCAATCTCGGAAACGAGTACAGCCTTTCAATAATGTACCTCTTAAGCCCAAAAAATCATTAACTACTGTTGTTACACGACACTTTGTTTGTAAATTGTGCAACATCAAAAAATTATTTGTTTTGAAAAACATAATTAAATGCATTTCATGTAAACATTGGGTTTGCATGGATTGCTCAGGGGAAGCATATCCAATTGACTATATTTGTAACAAATGTTTCGACGAATAATTTATTTGCATTGTGCTTGAGACTTTATTTTTTTCATTTTGTAACCCTCTATTCAATTTTGTAACCTGTCCCAGTTTTCAAATATATTGAAATTAAAATATTGTTCAAATAATTAACATTTTGTTTAATTTTTTTATGTTAAGATAAAAAAAGATGTTTAGTTTCGTATTATATAATTATTTATTTAGTTATACTGGACGTTCTGAACACTTAACAAAGAAAATAAGTGTCCAATATGGATCACTAAGTTAAAGGAGGATATTATTTCTTAAATAAACTTGAAACTAGAGTCGTAAGAGCTTCCGATTTTCGGTAATTTATTAAAATATGAGTAACTTATTTAATGCAGTAAAAGTGCAATATCTCAACACTGTAGTTTTAATGTAAATTAGAAAACAGTATGGTTACAAAGTGGAACTCAAAATGCTGTTACATCATCTTTGAATCCGTTTTTCGCAAGTTTTTTATGTTTTTAATAAGAAACTTTTATTTCCAATCGGTAGCTTGGAATATGAGGAATATTTATACACCTAAATAACATAATATTATTATTTTAAAATTAAATGACATCCACTTTGTAACCGGGACATCTTCGCACGAAAACGCCCTAATACGTTCTCGGCAAATATACTTATTTTTTTTTTAAAGTAGTGAAAACATAAATTAAATGTCTTCTACTATTAGGCATATTGAAATATTGATTTTGTGAACGTCGAAAGAACAATTATCTGTAAAAGGGAAATTATCACATGAAGAATGATTAAGAAAGTTATGTTGTTATAAGTCAAATGTTTGTGTACCTACATATTTTATAAGAGAATATTAGGACTATTCCGCGCACAGATTAATATCAAAACATGATTTTGACTAACCTCGACGTTTCGATCGAGTTATATCTACCGTGGTCACAAGAAGACTGAATAAGTGGGTGTCTTCAGTCTACTCGTGACCACGGTCAATTCCGATTTTCTCGATCATGAATTTGATTCGCGAAAGATTAAAAAGTTTAGATGAAAGTCATTAGTGTCACTAACAACGAACCATGGCGCACTATAGATATACAATTAAATATAGAATAGGTATAACATTTCAAAGTCTCGTTAAATATTACAGCCAAGTTAAATTTTAGTTTTGACATGGGAGTAACAAACATCCATTCAATATTCAAAAGAGACATACTTAAGTATTTATAACATTAGTGTAGACGAGAGGGGCAGGCCTGTCACCTGATAGTACGCACTACACTGAGAAAAAAATTGACAAAAATACATTAATTATAACTAAAATATTACTAAATCCGAGGACAACAAATGGCCTGTGATAACTACAAATTGATTTTTGTAAACATATATAGTATATATCACAAATACCTGTTTTGTAATTTCAAGCGTGCGTAGTAATATCAAAAACGATGACGTCACGGATAAACGTTTGCTATTTTGTAATATCTACAAAACCCTAGTACTTTCAACAGTGTGCGGAGTAATCTCAGAAACGATGACGTCATGGATGAATACTACTGTTTTGTAATATCTAGTAAATACCTAGTAATATCTAATGTGGCCCTAGTTCTTTCAACAGCTTACTTTTGTAATATCTAATGATCCTTATTCTTTCAATAGCTTACTTTTGTAATATCTAATGATCCTTAGTTCTTTCAATATCTTAGTTTGATAGTATTTAGTAAAGCCCTAGTAATATTAAAAGCTACATTTGTAATATCTAGTAAGGCCTAAGTAGCTTATTTTTGTAATACCTAGTTGCTTGGAAAATTAAATTAGTAGACGTATGTACGTTTTCAGTTGTAGCGCAAAATGGCTGGTGGTAGGTAGAAATTACTTATCATGTGAAAATAAAACAGAAGCAAAGTAAAAAGTAGGTAGTTTGTTCTCATTTAATTTCACAAATATGTCATCACTGTAGACAACTGGGAACGGTAAGAATGGCTTTTCCATAGGTTACTAGGGGTAACAAATGGGACGAATTCTTAAAACAATTACAACAAACACACAACTTAAAACAAAATCACCACTGAACAAAGAAGGTGGTGACAACTAGGAATGACCCTTTCTGACGCTACGAATTATTTAACAAAATTCACAACTTTCCAGATTTGATCAGATGTGGTTTCAATGTGGTAAGAGATGATCCTTAAAAAAATATATTTCATCAAAGATATCAACCTATACAAAATAGACAACAGCTAAATTAAACTATAAGAACAGTTGATGTTTTTACTAGATTAATGTTCTTTCAGGAAAGTTTTGCACTTCACTATCTATATCGAAATTTTGATTGTGCGCCGCGCCACTCACTTGTTGTCGCCTCCAGTGCAAAAAACAAAATGGCTGTTGGTTAGCCTGCCCCGAAATAAGCTAGGTGCCTGCAGATGCACAAGCAAAAAACGTTTCTTGAAATTACAGTATTTCTATGTGTGGAATTACTAAATAGGTAACAAGTACACGGAGACTTTTATAATACAACATTTGTTTCTAGAAATAAGTGAATTTTATTACTTGGGATTACAAAACTAGAAATAATTAAACGTTGCTGTGAAATCAATAATAGCAATTTCTTAAAATTAAAAATAATGCTTGGAATAACTAAGCTAATTTCTTGGAATTACAAAACCAGTAAAAATTAAACGTTGCTATGAAATTAACTAATTGATATTTTTGAAATTAAAAACGTTTCTTGGAATAAATAATCTCTTTTCTTGGAATTACAAATAAGTAATAACTAAACGTTTCTTTTAAATCGAATAAAGTAAAAACTTGTATTTAGAAATGTTTCTTTGAATCAGATAAGCTATTTCATGGGATTACAAAATAGGTCAACAGGCTTGGAAATACAGATAACCTTACTTAGAAAAACTAAACATGTTTGCAGCTTTGGCAAAAACATGATAATATTTACTATGATGTGTAATAATAAATAAACTATGTAATAATTTGCATTTACTAAATGAGAATTTTAGGAATTACAATTAAAAAAACAAGGTAGTTAGTAAAATATAAGAACAATTGCAAATACAGCAAAACTTTCATAACTTACACTAAAACTTAGTTTTTTCTCCAAATACTAAACAGTTTTTTAATACTTAGTGGTGACTTTTTTCTCAGTGTAGAGATGGGTTGTACTAGGTAAATTCGAGACTAGGTGCATCTGTTCCTAGTCCATGCAAATACGTGATCCAAATACCTGTTCCACATAGTCTTACCTAGTATCGCCTACGATTTGCGTAGCGTGTACTTTAGTCTTCACATTCACACAGTCATTTTTAAAGAATGACTCGATACTTCAATTTAATTCATGAAAGATTTTTGAATTATAAAATAATAGACTAGAACAATAGAGTATAGGTACGTAGGTAGGTACCTATACTCTATTGTGATCTATGTGATCCAAAACCTGTTCCACATATTCTTACGTAGTATCGCCTACAATTTGCGTAGCGTATTGTACTTAGTCTTCACATTCACACAGTCATTTTTAAAGAATGACTCGATACTTCGATTCGGTTCATGAAAGATTTTTGAATTATAAAATAGTAGACTAGAACAATAGAGTATAGGTACCTACTACTTATATTTATTACTACTATTATTTGCTATATGTTCAAATGATATCTTCCCTTCATACTTTTATAGGATTAGGACTGTCAACATACTCGTATTATACTTTCAATTTATTCAAAGCGTAGGCTTTGGAAGATAGCGTAATTATGAGATTTGAATTCATTTAATCTACTTTTATAAAAATGTAATCATATAAATAAAAGAAAAGTTTGTTCTAATACCTACGAGTACATAGGGAATCTAACAAACACTACACAAACTGCACTTTAAATAAGTATACAATTACTTTTTACTTTCACAAGAATACTAGTCCAATACTCAATTCTACATCTAACAAAACGATGTATGTATGTATTGCATCGTCTCACTTCAGCTTCGGCTTCAGCGTATGAGAGAGAGAGATAGTACAGGTGATGTACTGAATGAATGCTTATTGCGAAGATTGGAATAGGTGCCACCTAGTCTCGTAAAATACCCGTTCCTTTGATCTGTTCTAGTAAATACGACTCATCTCTAGTACGCACCACGTCACCTTATGAAAATTATATTGCGACTCAGATTTTTAAGGTCCAAAGTAATGAGCGCCACTTTACTTCGTTACATATTCGTAGCTGTTTAATCTCATTCGTTCAGTAATTGCACATGCTACAGCGCCCTTTAAACCTAACCATGGTCGTTGGTAGAAAGACACAGTAGAACTTCATGCAATAGCTTCGAATGAAAGTATGTGGTACTGCGAAGTTACCCACCTAGACGGATACTTACATAAGTGGCCTTCATCTTCCATGTTACCTGATTGGCATCACCGGTGGACCAGGTGTTGCGTTGCAATTCGCTGTACGGATTTCCTATCCAGACCCTCCAGAGGGAGGAAATGGGGCAGGCCCCATAAATAGTAAAGATCTGAGCAGCACCTGCTTTGTGCTATTTTGTTCTATATATCTTTTACACTCGTTTTCTCATCAGTCTCACTTTTTCTACAGTGCGAATAGATAATGTATTTTATTTTGCTATTTAAGAGATTAAATTACGTTGCCTAGGACGGGATTTCAATCCGTATCTTCAGACCACCCGTGTCAGACGCCTTGCCTGCTAGGCCATATCAACACGAAAGTTAAGTGATCCATACTGTCCATCCGTACTATAATATTATAAAACATTTTGTTACTCTGTCTTTATATATTTTACTATAATAATTTAAAAAGCTGTAATCTAATTTCAGACATTACTGGAAGAAAAATTAGCTGGTACTACGGTGGTACTACCCACGAAAACGGCCTCTACATTACGAGTTCAAAATATTTTTGAAGATGGTAAAGCTATACTACACTATAAAGTGCGGAGTCCCAGGTTCAATCCCTAGCCGGGGCAAACATTTGTTCTCTGGTCTTGGATGTTGTGATGTGTTATTTGTATGTCCATGCCTCGCGCGACACAGGGAATTCTAATGCGGGGGTTTGCGTGTGTTAACATTATTATTATTATAATTACTTTCATTATATGGCTTAATTTGTGCTTTCATGTAAACTGCTCCACAAAGCCCGGCTTCGAAATTATTGTTTCCAAGTTTGGCAAACAATTTACCCCCAAAGCGTTCCAAGTGGTTGACCTAAGGTTGCGTCGCTTTCCAAACCCAAACGCGTCTCGTGACTAAATTTCACGGCACAAGGTGCGGTCAACGACCAGCTGCACAAACTTCTATTGATTCTTCTATCGTACTCAGTTTTGAATTTATACTTTTTTCCTTTTATTTCTTTTTTCATGGTGTCATACTTCTGTACATTTGCCATTCCTCAAGTTGTTTAGGTAAATATTTAAGTTGAATCACGTCTAATGTTTTTACAAGTAGCCAGAATAAAGTCACTTACAGTCACGTAAATAAGTCTTTCATTGTCCTGTCTAAGTCCATTCTACTAATGCGGTGGATGCACTACTACATCGTTCTAAGGCGATTGACGAGGAAAACACAAAACAACGTTTCTTGATTTTGTTCACTTTGCCTACCACTATTTCACGTCAAAACTAGAAGAGACAAGAATGTACGAAAATAAAACAAAATCAAGGATTTTATTGTTGGGCTTCTTTCCCGGCATCCTTATGTATAATAAGGTACTCAATAGTATATAAAAAAACTTAAAAATAAATCAAAACTTACAATATAAGCATACTCGTATATGCACTTCTTCGGGTTATTGAACGTCACTTACTTAAACTGGTTACTGGCAGCTTTAAATAATAAAATTGGAAGAACTTCTTCCAAGTTTGAAAATATCTGTTCAACCTACGCAGTGTCAACGAGAGATAAATACCTACATTTTATTGTTATTATTCGTTTATCTAGTTTATCCAGTTCTGAGGATTTACTTTTGGGGATTTCAGAGAGTCCGAAAACCTCCAAAGTTATATGCGTTATTAGATTAGTCTGTCTGATTTTCTGCTTCATCGTGTTCAATCAATCTTGTTATCCTTTTGGCTTTTAAAATTTACAGCTTGAATTTAAATAGATTTTATATATTTGTAGAAACCGTGCCTAATCATTCGTTTGAAGCGTGGTATACTCTTTGGGGATTTCAGAAAGTCCAAAATTCTCTGAAATTATATGTCTATTTAGATATTTATGTATAGTCTGTCTGATCTTCTGCTTTTCTTATCTCTGATCATCTTGTTCAATCCATCAATATCAATTTAGCTTTTACACTTGGGAGTTTGAATTTATAACTAGTTACTGATCATGTGTTTGTCCGCGTAGAACAATATAATCGCATTTAATCTATAACTTTTACACACTCATACCCACGCACTACAATTCAATGTGTGTATGGAGGCATGGAAACTATTAATTATTATTATTTAAATATTAATAAACGTATGTAAATGCGTTTATAATTTATCTGACATTTAAAAATTATCTTTAACTCCAAATATTATCTAAATTCGTCCAGCTGCTTCTGAGTAAACAAAATCACACATTAGTTCACTCATTCAATCACTCACCGCATACTTTCAAATTTTTATTATTGAACTGAACTTACAATGTATAAACAGCTTTAAGCACATTAAGGTTTCTCGCTTACAAAACTAAAGCAAGAAAAGGTAGTTGAAAATAAGTCAATAACGTGGCAAAAAATGAAATTCTTTATCGAAACTGGGGAAAAAGTAATACAAACTTAGCTGCGAAAAAACGATCACGTAATTCGTACCCCAGTTCGAAATTCATTTCATCGGTAGGAAACTTTTACACGGAGGAGTTCTATAAAAACGTCAAAAGAAAACAATATCGTTCACTCCATCCTCCACCAGCTTTGATTCCAAAATGAGCAAGTGGTGAAAAACAAGTTTGTTATCTTCAATTAGTTTCCGAAGAGAGAGATCGAGGTCAGAATCATAAAGAGAGGGAGCAATACAGTGCCAGTCAGCTGCCGTGTTGCCAGTTATGTAATAATATATTATCCACTATTTTTTTACATATACTGTCTCGTCAAAATAAAAACTTTTTATGTGAATTATTTTCTAAAAAGAAAACATCGTATACCTCTACCTATACGTCTACTATGTATCTATCTATATGCCTAAGCAGACGTAAAGACAGACTAACTTTTTTTAATTATTAGTAAACGAGCAAATACAAATAGTACCTACATTAGTACTGAAATATTATTACACAAGTACAATTTGAAAAATTTAATACCGACTTCCATTCTATTCAGTTATTAGAGTGTATCTCAAAAAATACTGGACCGAATTTGAAAAAAATTTAGTGGCACCACACGGAAGCACCAGCTTTCAAACAAAAAAAAATAATTTTGAGAATCAGTCAAAATCAGTCAATAGTTGTCAAACTAAAAGAGGTAAAAACATAAAAAAAAATTAAAAAATACAGTCGAATTGAGTACCTCGTCCTTTTTTTGGAAGTCGGTTGAAAATATTGGTAGAAACGCTTACTCTCTTACTCTATCTACAGATAACATGTAAATTAATATAAAAAAACTCAGAATATACCGTATGGATCTACGTGAATTAATAAAATGCTAATAAAATGGAATAGGTGCTACCTAACCAATGGTATCAGTCAAATTATGTAAGTAACCGACTCAATCGAGAGCCTGGTTAGTAAAAATAACACTATAATCCAGTATTCCACGCAGGAAAAAACTATGTAAAAGGTAAAAATATAAAAATGAATATAAAAACGGTTTCAATAACAAACCATTTGAAACTCTACCGTACGTAGTCAACAATCTATCACCTATCAATCACCTAAACGTGACAACTAAAATACATATTTAAATATGTAAAAATTGAGGTAGGGAAATTCAACCTGGCAAATGGCAACTCTATGGTGCCCCCTGAGAATCCGGTTTCAAAAAACGGTGTGGTCCAGCGGGCAGCCGAGTAAAAGGAAAAAAGGGTTGAGTTTCTTAGCGATGCTATCCTACACCATACACCTATAGAGGTACCTAAGTATTTATAGTGGACTCCGGTACAATAACGAGTTGTAATGCAACACCCGCCCTTTGCTACTATGGGAGGCTGACGTTAAAGATTTTTATTTACCTTGTTCGTATTTCTGTTGTGAAATATCTTTGCTAATTTACTTGAGTTTGTTAGTATTTAAGCAAGTTTTTTCTGTTATGAAATTGTATTCTCTTACATTAATAAAAGATTTCTTTCATAACTGAAAAACAAAACTTACTAAATATAAAATACTAAATTGAACGTGAATCGTGTGTTGTTGATGTTACGATATGTTGTATATCAATGCCTAGATGCCTTGTCTAATCATTTGTCTATAGGATAGAAACATGATTTGTGAACCCGAAGAAGGCTATATATATATATATATATATCTATGCGTGGCTCGAATATGTTTCCATATCAACATCCGTAATTCACAATAAATCACGTATAGGTCATAATATGTAGACTCCAAACAACGGTAAAATTAAGATTGACCGTAGTGACGGTGGATGAAAATGATCCAAATTAAATAATACAGGTATTTCGAACACTGTTCAGAGAGTATGGTCTCAGACAGTTTATTCACGATTCAAGACCATACAGTAAAATATGTAAAATTTCGAGATTGAAATTAATATAAACATAAAAGATCTATACTATGTTAATTTAAACTATGAAACTATATGTATTCTCTTCAAATGGACGTCTCCCGTTATATGCTAATTATATCAATAAATATTGGATAATAAATGTATTTATGTATTTTGAGCGACCCCGGCGTAAGCAGTTGTTCTCAAAATATTATGAAGGCATATAATTAGGTTGTTTCATAAATATTAATGCTATTATGTCGGCTTCATTTATAGATTTGTAGCTTAAGATATTCTAATTAATATGTAAATATACATCTCGAAACTTTTGTTTATATTGCTGTTAACTTGATACCACATTAGTGGTATATCTGGTCTTAAAACACATCTGAGTTTATAATAATTATATATTCTGAGTACTTACCCAAGTACTTAGTTTAAATGCAAAAGCAAGTTGATAAAAGTCTTAAAATGATGAAAACACATGTTTTACTTTCATTCCATGAAGTATTCCTTTTTCCAGACATATTCCAGTTTCGAGGCGCGTGGTGCCTCGAAGCGTATAGCTAATAATAAAATGTAGGTAGTGGAAATATTACAAATATGAAAGTTTGGGTGTTTGTCACTGAATCACGCAAAATGGCTGTAAGGATTTGGATGACAGAATGGGGATGGTTTAGACAACTTGTAACCGGGATTAAGTTCCTCTACACACACATACATATCATTTGATGCACGTGTAAAGTGTGCTGAACTTAAGTAAGTTTGTAATTTGATAGCATTACGTGCAAAATATGTTGCAATACAAGACATAAACATCAATCCGGTAAGATATTTAATGTATACAAGCAGCAAAGTCTTGGGATATTATTACAATAATAATAGACTAAAAAATAGCGAGTTCAATTTGAATAGTTCACACAAATTTATCATAAAATTAGCTTACCTTAGAAGAAATTCTTCAAAGGAGCTTACATAAAAAATAAAGTTGCTAGTTGTCACGGACGTTTCTGATCTTTTTCTCAAACATGCTTAGAAGTTTGAACATTATTTTGACAACCTTCTTCGAGATAAATCGAAATTGCTGTACCTACTTAAAGGCTAATTACATGCGAGCAGCGGCCGGCAAAAATTGTATGAAAATCCATGTCTGTCGTGATTAGATAGATATAGATTTTCAAAAATAGCCAAATAAATTACATAGTAAACTCATATCTATCGTGTAATATATAAATTGAAAGATCTTTTACTCTCTTTAACATGGCAAGGCAATCAAGGAGGTAACTTAGTACCGGAAGAATCACACATCGCTGATATGAAATACCTAGGTAGGTACGTAAAGATAAAATTTTAACTGTTATTCACGTGTATTCAACACGTCAAAAATAATTCTAAACGAATTGGGAGGTTTATATCAAATAAATGCACAGCCTGTGAATTCATAACGGCATTTTATAGCAGCCCGAGGATGGATTATTTACAAACTCGGTTATTATACATATAATTTAAAAATTAGTTGTAGGTACATACTCTACATATTTGCATATTTATTTAAATTTTGCAACCCAATAATTAAAAATCACGACTTTTTTAACATTTCGCACAACGATAGGTTCTTTGTTAAAATATAATTACACAATTTATATGAATGATAGATAATAAAATCATTTAACTTGTGTTAACTTTCCTCACATATGGTTCTTTTAAATAGTATAAGTATACTTACATTATAACTTAATACATTAAATATACCTATACTTACCTATGTAATATAATCCTTGAATTTGCATAGTAGTCCACAGTGAGTTTGTATAAAGTAAAAATTTGAATATTGAGTTCAAATGTTTACAGCCATGATTTAAGCCAAGATCAGATAGGCTATAGATATAAATATCAAAGATTTCTTTATAGAAGAAGTATTTGGTGTTGTTTCGCTTTAGATATACTTACTACAATATCATAGATAAATAAATACGTACTCGTACATTATCTTACCACCCAGCATATATACTTCTTATTTTTAGTTTATTAACTTACTGTCTACTGACCACCCGATTACTTACCCAGCATATTTATTTCTTATTTTTAGTTTCTTAACTTACTGTCTACTGACCACCCGATTACTTACACTAGTACTAGTGAAACTAGTTCCGCCGCCCCGCTAACCGTTGCCAACGAATATCTCTACCGCGCGCGGTAGAGATATTCGCTTTGGTGTGAACAGTGAAATTAATGCATACACTTTCGGATTTCTCTATCGCTCGCGGTAGCGAATAACGCCCAGGTTTGAATAGGCCTTAAGACAATACTCAATACGGATTCATGAATCGTTATGTCATAACGGACTATTACCATGGGGACCATCTTTATCTACAAAAACATGCTATTCGAGCTACATACGAAATGGGTCCCCACAAATCAACGCGTCAACGCGTTAACGCTTCACGCTTTGGCATACCAACTATGAGTAATAATCTGAGTCACAGTTGCCCTAAATAAATGACAGTTTGTATTAGTTCACGTACAATTTAATAGATATTTTTTAAAAGACTTTTCCAGGAACTGCAACGTGTGTGGTTAATATCTTAAGACTTGTAAATATATAAAAGAACTAAATATGCAGTTATTGTTTTCATATAAATCGAAGGCATGACTCCTTTCACGGCTTTTCTTTAACGAACTTGGTCATCACCAACCTGTATATTACTTTACATCTGTGCTTAAATCCGATACCTTCAGGTAGAAACTTAATAAACGGTACAATACCGTAGAGCAGGGTTTCCCAACCTTTTATTGTTGAGGCTCCCTGGACTATTTATAATATTTTCATGCGTTATTTTCATACGTTTACATTTTCAATAAAAATAAAAAAGTATATTATGTACAAGCTTTTTATTATAAAACAAACTTTAAAAGTTTAAGTAAAAACAATAAATGTATTTTATATAAAAAAATAGGAGTAGGTACTAATGAGACACTTAAGATTTCATATTCTGTACCAGTTGGTTAGGTTCTATTTTTGCCAGAGCTATCATCAGGTCTCTATCGACATCAAGACGATTTCGCTGTTTAGTTTTTATTAAAACTAGAGCTGAAAAGCCTGTCTCGCACAAGTAAGTTGAAGAAAAGTATCTAGTACTCGTAAAGCAAGAGAGGCAAGTTTCGAATTAAGAGACTATCTTTTGATCCAAAATGTCCCAATGTCAAAAGATGGAAGTTATCTTTCATGGAGGAATCAGCCTTCATTTCTAGAAATTCTTTCTGACCTTCTGGTAATTGTAACACATCGACAACAAATGGATATCTTGTCATGTGCCAGGTGCCATATTGGTGACTTTATGGAAATGTGTATGATGTTTATTTTCATTAATTTTATGTAAATTAAACATTACATTGAAATGTTTATGTTGTTTGTTTATTTTTTGTTTCTTTGCCTGTGGCAACCTTAGTTGTAGATAGAAAAAAATGCAAACACTTTCCGCCCCCCTGGACATCTCTCTATGCCCCCCTGGTTGGGAACTCCTGCCGCAGAGTATGCTTTTATAATATTCTAATCCCGTTATCGTTTTTAATTCCATAAAACTAATTAATATTCAAATAAAACTAATGTACGTAGGCGGAAAATACGCAGGTACCTATACTAATTATTGTATGGTATTGGCTTCTACATACGCCGTGTAATCAACTCGAATAATCGGCATCGCTAAACATCGTAAAATCGATAACGAGCCACACTTCACACAAATAAAACAATAGCTAAAGTATTCGTGCGAAAATGGAGACATTTTATTTGGAATTAAAAAGAAAACAGTTATAGTCAGTCTGAGTCAGGCCGACTTCCGTTAACGTCGTTACTGTCTCGAGAACTGGCATTATCGAGACCGCACCGAATTTCAAACCAAAGTTAAACAAAGTACGAACACTATTCTCTGAAATTTCACAGCTGGTAAGTACGTTGCAATGCTTGGTTTGCGTTGGCCACTAGTTACTCAAGTGGGTATTGAACGCTACGCTTTAATAATGTGATTGCTATGACTTTAATCTTATCTTTTTACTTTGTATTTGCACCTATTTTGATTGCATTATCTGTTTTGATTTGCATTGCTTGATTACTCATTTCAAATTAGTTATTGAAAATGTGTGTGATTTCTCTCCAAAGTTTGCGAAATAATTACAATACGTAGTTAAAAATATTGTCTATGGTTTCAAGACAATTTATATTATACACGTAGGTACCTATCTTTAATGTGTACGATTATACGTTAGTAATTGTTTGGTCAAAAACATTATAATATTGCGTATTTCAGATGTTGAAGATCTATTGAAAAATATGATATGTGGGTGCTGAGGCCTTTGAAGAAACTGTGAGTTTTTTGATTTGTTTTTAACCATCATGACTTAAGAAATGTTAACCATATTTTAATACCATAGATATTGACGGCGCCCTTGGTTTTACCCGCGTGCTAACGGATGATGATGATGATGATGATTATGAAAATGTCCTATGTATATATCCCGGGATATAATCTATCTGCTTGTCAAATTTCATTACGACCCGTTCAGCCGTTTAAGCGTGAAAGTGTAACAAACAGACGGAGATACACAGTGACAGAGAAACGTTTTTTTAATATTAAGGCGCTGTCAATTCATGACGTCGATAAAAATGAGGGTTTTTGAAGCAGTTTATCTCATAAGCAGCGATTTACCTAAAATTACTAAAAATAATATGAGATTTATAAAACTTTGAAGTACACATTAACGGACTTAAAAACATAGTTTAACATACCTGAGTACATTAAAAATAATTCAAATATACCGCTTAATTTCACCTTTAAAACAGTTTTGTTCTATATTCACAATTGTATTTGTCATGAAACACATATTATAAATTAGCAATGTTTAATATGCATACACTGACGGATACTGTTTTTATTGAGTAGTAAACATTATTTTTTATGAATTTTGTACGTTTTTACGAGATGCGCTTGCTTGATTTCAAGTGAAAGAAATTGAAGAATTCAAGCTCTGAACTGACAGCGCCTTAAGTAAGGATTACATAAATATTGTCCACAGAAATCGCCTTATGTTCATCTCTATGGTAATGTGATAAAATAATTTAGGGTCGCTGAAAGAAACCTAACCAAATAAAAGTTTTTGTATTGAAGTTTTCGTGAGTTTGACACATATTAAACTATTCATTACCGGCAAAACACTTACGTTATTGAATCCGTCTACCGGGTTTCGAGCATAAATGAGATTCTCATATTCAAAACGAGGGCTCAGCGGAGCCTGTGAGTCGAGAGCCGTATACAATTCTATCATGGGCGTTTTCCGGTAAACAATAGTCAAATTAAGTTTTAGTTATTTTTAGTATTTTGTCAAAGGACCGATGGATATATGCCGGTATACTGACACAGTTCTATAGGTAGAGTAGAGTATCGATACATTGTATTAGAAAGTAAGGTCAACTAGCGTGTTCAATAAACGCAATCGATTGCCTCTTAAGTCGTGAAAGTAAAAGCAATGACTGACACAGATTCAATAATATATACTAAGTAACCTACCGCTGTTCAGTTGTTTATGATTAGTTACGTGAGTTGGCTAATTTTCATTATCGTTTGTTTGTATTTCTATTGTTTGGATTTCAATTCAGCTAATTTATTAAATTTGGTAATTAATTAAACTTTTTGGTTAAATTTTAGAGCATATAGCCATTCGTTGTGTTCTAGTTTAAAAGATAAGTATGGTTATTCTGAAATGTACTAAGTGGGGACAAAGTCAACGACAATTCCCTCCGCAATCGCCACGTGAATCGTTACAGGCGCGGAACCCGACCTGGAAACATTATACTATTTATACTGCTCCTTACTAAAAACTATTATGAAAATCTATCCTTCTCTAGCTATTTATTGTGCCGCCTTGTCACCATAAATCTCTTATAAATGCCTCTGAGTATTCTTTAAAGTACCTAGTTTATTTAGTGAGGAGAAGAAATAATTTAATCAGGGAGGGTAATATTTGGCCCGTTCAGGAATATAACTTGAGAACCCAAACTCCAAACGCTTCAAAGGCAGGGCTATCTTGGCTAACGAACAGGTCGTCAATCATGTCCTTGTTCTTAAAAATCTATACCTTAGTATAATTGTTATTTCTCCCAATTTAAACTAGTGATTTAATTATTGTTATTATTATACCATTTATGCCTCTACTGAGAACAGGTACTTATATTAATAATAACCTGTACTGAGTACCAACTCCGTACAAGAATAACCTGGATAATAATAAGCTGGAAGGACAATAATCAGCCTATTTTGTTCCCACTGCTGGGACTCGAACCTTCCTCTCAGAGATAGGAGTTGGGGTATAATTCAACACGCGGGCCCAGTGCGGCTTGGTGGATAGGTTAGTGGCCAACCCATGTCGAAGTTTTTAGGCCGCCCGAAGGCCTTCGACATAGCCTAACGGCTGTTGTCCTAAGACAAACAACCGGGACCAACGGCTTAACGTGCCCTCCGAAGCACGGAAGCGCTCTGTTGAATAATGCCACTAGCGAGCACCCATCCAAGTCCTGGCCGCAGCAAGTGTTGCTTAACTTGTTGATCGGTTAAGATCGCCAAGTCAAGCTCCGCTACGAGCGCTTCCAATGAAGGATAATTATTCTCAAAACGAAAATATAAGACTGAACTATTTAATTAGGATGAAAAGGTAGAACAATAATCATACCATTTTATACATTTTCGGCCGTAATTTTGAGCTTTGGTGTACAAACCAGTACCACATGGTTTTTACGCGTAGTAGCGTGCGCAAGTGTGAATGATATTCCGGTGAAATTTCCATCGATATTTGCATCGGTTCGCATAAAACTGCGTAGTTTCGTAGTTTGACAATGCCACTTAGTTCAACTCCAACGCTGGTGAAGTTTTTCAAAATATTTCAATAGTCACATTATAGGTAAGTAACCTCTACTAAGTACTTAATAAGTACCGTTGGTGCGTAGTACTATCATTTATTCTGTTATATCGTGTTTGTATTGTATCTATCGTCTTCATGCTCATTAGCAACAGGTGTTCATGTTAAACATGCTTTATGTTAGCTAATTTTTCATTCATATATATTCTGTATCAAAAAAAAACATGACAAACCCACTTTACTTGGTACCTTTTAAAACTTGTAACTCAAAACTGGTTTGCACGCTTCGAAATCAAACCAAGTCATAAATGACTTTTTACGTGTGCTCTAAATAAATCTTACCTCACTTTGAACTGGCTAATAGCAATAAAACCTGCTTATTTTTTATATGCAAAGTAAATCCATTAAATTCAAAACATGTGTCGTGTTCAATTCAATAGACACGAATTTTATAGCTTGCGTAAGTAAAATGTTAGTTATAATGTTAACTGTCACGTGACTAATGTACTTGGAAACTTGGAAATATGTAAAATAGACCCATAAAGTGAGCCCTTCAGCGTTTTCATAAAACAGTTTTAAAGTTATTTTTAGGTGGAGGTTAATGCCCAAATGGCTGGTAATACAGCAGAGCTACTATTACACTAGACGCCAACCGAGAATACCACAAGCAAACCTTAACTCTTAAATATTATATCGTTAACTTTGGCAATAGACTTAGAAAACTCAGTCGCCACAATATTGCGTTAATTTTGTTTTATGTTTGTTTTGTTGTATAAAGACTTGTAATATATTCATGGATCGCGTATTTTCATTCGCTGTCCAGTTTAGCCTGTTTTTGATATAACTTTATGCATTTTCGTATTGAACCTCATCTCAGAATTCGCTAGCGGATGTGTCAGTTTTGGAAATGCAAGAATAAAAATAGATTGACAGGGGAAAGGAAAGGATGAAAAAGAGAATTGTGGTGGTGGAATTAAGGCAGGTCACAACTCTAAGTAAGAAAACAAAAAGATACCGGATTTGGTGCTGCTGGACACAGCTCAAGCTCTATATAGAGAGGAGGGTAGTAGTGGAATTGAAACAAGACACAGTTCCAAGAGGAAAAGGATTCTGATCTGGTTAATATGGTGCTGGGATTCTGGTGGAAAATTGGTGGCGGACAGCTCTAGCTCTATATATAGAGAGGATGACTAGGAATTGGTTTACCACAGCTCTAATCTCTATGTAAAGACGAACATATTAATTTGTTTGTATAATCGTAAAAGATCAGTTCATTTCCTTTAACTATACCAGTAAACGTAAAATCCCGAAGAGGCAGCACTTATGGGACCTATAAATCTTGAACGGACCGGCAAGCGCAGCGTAGGTCGTCCACCGACAAGGTGGACTGACGACCTGATAAAGGTAGCAGGACGACGTTGGATGCACGCCGCTTCCAACCGGGAAATTCCTAGGGAGGCATATGTTTAGCAGTGGACGTCCTACGGCTGATGATGATGATGATGAAATCTTGAACGAAGCAGTATCCTTATTGTATTGTTTGGATGGACCTCTATTCCTGTCAAAATTTGTATGTTTCCATTCCGTGGCCACATGTACATTTACACAGTGAGGAGTGAAGTGAGACTTTGTCAGATCATACTTTGCTTTTAATATATTACTTTATTTATTTCTAATTTTTTTATTTTATTTACTTATTTAGTTTAGGCGCTATTCTAGATGGTATCGTGTTACTAAGGGTCGTAACGTCTGTAACACTACAGACATACGCATAGTAAATATAGTTTTGTGTGTATTCGCATTAATAATAATAACTTGCCAAGAGCATGACAGGCCATGTTTGTAATAGGGTTCAGTAGATGTAATCCCGTCAAAAACATAAATGTGAAATGAGAGCCAAGTTCCATATTACGATATTAAGTATTCTCGGTTGTTGAATTCAACGACAAAAGAAGTGAGATATAAATGGGTGCCAAGTTGATGGACAGATACTAGCTGGATTTGAATGTAAGGTAAACATAACACCAGGACTGTTCGCATTTTACAAAGACTCTATTCGTAATGTTATAACTGAAATATGCTCTCAATAATAATTCTAAGGGATAATTTTACTGCTGAAGCATCTTTTCTCCCCAAAAATATTTCTGTAGGTCATACAGCTAAAATAAAGTTAAGTATTTATAAATATAGTATGTGGAATATTAAACATTGAAGATTTCCATACATATATTATTTTTAATACATAATACATAACGTCATGCCTGCTTTCCGGAGGGGTAGGCAGAGATCACTGATTTCCACTTGCTACTATCCTTGCATACCTCTTTTGCTTCATCCACTAGCATCACATTCTTTCTACATATAGTCGTCGGTTTCACGTACTCTTAACCTCGCCTTTTTTATATCTATATATGACGAGCCTGGCAAGTCCTACAGTTGATAATACCATCTGCCACCACTGTACATACGCGAGTCACCCACAGGATTTTGAATTTGATTCGCCTCATCAATTCAAATGCGAGGATACGGTAAGTAAATACCTTACGGCGATGGTGCCAACCAAGATAGATTACTTCACAAGAGTCCTACCAACTAGTTTGTGTATCTTAGCAAATATACAACTAATACGTATCTATAAAGTTTACGTTCTTAAAGGAAGATCATCTCCGTTCACATTATCACATTTTTACTACATCAAGCGAGTAACTAGACATTACTTTTTGACACATCCAGAACTTATACTGTAGTGTTGCGTGGCACTGTACTGCGCTTATCACACTGAGATATTGTTTTTTTTAGTCTGTTGCCTAGTTATCTTTGTTACCCCCTTCAGACACAGAGGCCGTAGCACAAACAACTTGCGAAAAAGTATTCGTATCGCAACCGTCAACGCGTCACGCTTCGGTGTACAAACTGTGAGTTATCTGTGTCACAACTGCCCTAGATAAATTACAGTTTGTACTGTTTCACGTGAACAATACATTACGTTACACTTTTGCAGTAATAATACCTGCGACGCGCACTATTGTTTGTTGGTTATTGTTTTGCGGCAGAATATCTGGCACTGCGGTGGTAACAACCAAGACGGCCTCTTGCCTACCACCTGGTTAATTGGGTTTGCTCGCCTTTGCGGAGGCTTTACGGGGGCCTAATACGGGATAACAATACGTGAGTTATCCCGTATTTTCTACTGACTTCCAAATAGGTGGAGGTACTCAATTCGACTGTTTTTTTTGTTTGTTACCTCATAACTTTTGATAGGATGAACCGATTCTCAAAATTTCCCAAAAAAAGGACGAGGTACTCAATTCGACTGTATTTTTTTTATTTTTTTATGATTTTACCTCATTTAGTTTGACAACTTTTGACTGATTTGGACTGATTCTCAAAATTATTTTTTTTGTTTGAAAGCTGGTGCTTCCGTGTGGTGCCATTAATTTTTTTTCGAATTCGGTCCAGTATTTTTTGAGATACACTCCAATAACTGAATAGAATGGAAGTCGGTATTAAATTTTTCAAATTGTACTTGTTCAATTATATTATACTTGCCGGAGAGATCCGACTATAGTTTCGGCCACATCCGGTGGTCCTTTTCAAGGAGTGTTTTCAAGCACTCTAGCTAAGCGAGACGTCAGCGACGCGGGCGTACCGAACAACAACTTGAAACCACCTTGAGGCCACCGGATGCGGTCGAAACTATAGTCGGATGTATCCGGCAAGTATTAAGTGAGTAATCCCGTATGTTTCAGTAAAATTGAGTGAACACCACGCTAGTTTTATAACAAAACATACACATCCTCGGACGGGATTCGACCCTGCGTTTTCCGACAATCCGTCCCTGACCCCTAGGCTACCGAGGGAACAAGTTTAATATTCGTAACTATAGATAGTGACCATTGGGATTCTTAAATGATACAACGGATGAGTTTACTACGATATTATATTATTCCATTTTACTATGTGTCCACCGCACAATTGTATTTGCAATACTATTCAACGGTGCCTTAGAACGTTGGCATGTAACATCAGGTCATTACTCATAGGGCTGTATAAATACAGAGTTTATTTATTATATACCACATCAACACAAATGCTAGAACAAGAAACTATGCGTGCAGGTGCTACATGAACTATGCAACAAAACATAAACATTTAAATAGCATCGAATGTATGCGGTGAACATCTTTGTCTTATCTTCGAATTCTTCCTAACTGAGGAATGTTAGTGGAGTACCATTCAAATGCAAGATGTCATACAAAGAATGTTTATTTTTTCGGTATCCGTATAAGGAATTGATCCCCGTTAATTTTATAAAGAAACGTAGGTACAATTAAAAACCAATAGAATTTTTGATTTGATAACTTACTAAAAAAATGCGTGTGTTATCATTAAAACGATAGCAATACATAATATATCGGTATACGCTACGAATAAATAATAACAGGAAAAGTAACTGTCTTATGGAGGATCCCAATAATCTATCTATCCACGGTTTTCCTTACTACCGATAGAAATTTGACATAACGTCCATACAAATAGTGTCAAATATCTAACTCTAGTAAGGTAAACCGGCGATAGATAGATTATTGGGACCAGCCGTTAAAAAAATGACCCAATAAAAGACGTGCTAAATCAATAACATCGTTGACGCCGCTATCACTCAGCTGTCATAGTCAGAGAGTTGAAAAAAAAATCTTAGGTCATAGTAGACGTTGCAGCACGCGCCAGGACCAATCCCTGCTTTCCTTCTGAAATTTAAACCACCGAACATCTCTATTTGTAACCTCGGAATTAATTCGTATTGGGAATCATACTTCGTTTTGGTTTGAAGGACCACTTTTTGTGTGGAATTTGTTCTGAGTTATGCTTCCTGATATTATTTCTTCTTAGGGTCTACGTTATTCTGATGGATTAAACTAATTGAATAAAAATGTGATGTTTTTAGAAGCGTTTCATTCGATGATAATTTGTATATGTTACAAAAACGACCTCAGAAGCATGAGAAAAGTAAAAAACAACGTTTTTTAGGTGCACATAACTTGGCTTAGGTATTTCATAAAATGTTTGTTGAAATACGCCTTTTCATAGTTATAATATCCATAGTAGTGGAAGTACGAGTAGGTATTCTACAATATAAAAGTCACGGTACCTATTTGGAATGACGCACACGGCTTGACACGCAAAATATCGTTATACGAGACATTGTTGCGGTACATTGCACTATACCATGTATACTTGTAAGGGCGTGTGATATTGTGGATATAGGCTCCTTGTTGCCGCTGCATTGTCGCAACAATCAGATTAAACTTAACCTTTGTTATTCCAATAGTGGACATTAACTGGCTATCGGAGGACGTTGAACGAATCCATTACGAATACGCACACAATAAACCTGTAAATTACTGCTAATAGAAACACATACTTACTTCATGAAGAGAACCCAAAAACTTAATCTACAAGAGTCCGCAGCTATGTGCAAGTAGTAAGACTTGCTGTGTTCAGTTTTGAAGGGCGCCGATGCAAATGAGATTACTTGGCAAATTAACTAAAGAACATACCTGGAGCCAAAGTACTCATAGTACAGTCACGAGTCACGATATTTAAACACTTAACAGTTTTTGAAACTTTTTTTCTCCTATTGTGGTGATTAAAATTTCACGTTTTTACGAATATAGTATTTAAGAAGTCATATTTTTTATTGAAAAGGTCCTATCTTCATGTTACAATCATTATTTTTCGAGTAAATTGCTTTTAATTTAGGAAAGTGTATACATATTGGTGCTCGTGACTGTATCGCCCAAGACGTTAAAACTCAAAGCTCTGGATGACTCTGCAATAATTAAGGGCAGTCGAAATACTTTCACAAATCTTCATTTAGTGGAGGTTGGCGATCAGCTTGCTGGTACAGTCCTTCCTGTTTTTGGTTCGGCGGAACAATTTGGACGCCCCTGATATTCCAGTCCACTCTCGGATATTCCGCAAGCACGACTTCTTTCTTCTCCCCACCTTTCTCTCATTCATTTGATGCGATACCGTAATTGTACCGATACCACAACCTTCAGTGGTGCAAACCCAGCGGTAGTCTGTGGTAATGTGGACTGCTCGGAAACTGATTTATCTGAAATAATGTGTGGATTTTTTCTATGAGAAGTAGAAGTATTCATGTGCTTACGTAGTAATTTGAGTAAAGTTTTCGGCTTTATTTTTATAAAAGAATCGTCTGTGTGCTTAGTGTGTTTTTGCATGCTTTCTGTGCTTGCTTTTACCTCAAGATTTATTTAATGTATTACGTAAATGCTTTCGGCTAAGGCTTTCGAGCATAAACATTTCGGAAAATTCATGCCACAGGACAAGGTAATCCATAAAATAAAACAACACTAGTTTTGGTTGAGTAGCATCTAAAACATTGCTAGACACATAATAATCGGCTAGAATACTGATAGCTGTATGCATACATGTTTACCCAAGTCATTCTGGTTTATATAGTTCCCTACAAATTCAATATTTAGTAAGTACCTACAGGAATTAATTAAAACAGTTCTGTTAAACCGTTTGGCAGTACGTTACATATGTTACCTTCTCGGTCCAGTCAGTTCATGCGCCCATGTTAATTTAATCAAAACACGTACACGTTGTGGGTATCTAATTAAACAAATCTAACAAGTTGATCCGCCGTATTGAGCTCTTGTTAGGGTTACCAAATAATGATATGGGATGATCCCTAAACTCAATTTGCATTTTGTACCTTCTTCCCTTCTCTCATCTAAAGGTTTGAGACGAGCCAGTACCACAGATTACTGAATAAGAACAGATACTTCACTCAGTAGAAAATTTCCAATACCTATTACGATAATAGCCTACTCCCTCGCGTCAACAACCACTGTATGCTAAAATGCGCCTAAATGCTTAAGCGTACAGCAGTGATTGCTTCGCACCGCGCGATTCAACAGTAATCGCAGGGCTGCCTCTTCGATAAAATTAAATTAACATAACTTTTTATCTATGTTATTGAGAACTGTGAATATGTTCTGACTTTTATGTGGCAGTTAAAAATTTTATCATTTATAAAATATTTAACCAACTTAAAAAAAAGGAGGTGATCAGACATACAGGCCAAACTGAGAAGTTTGACTTGTATGGTTTGTAGGTATGTATGTTTGTGCGCGATAATCTCGCGTTTGGCTAAACCGATATCGATGCGGTTTTCAGAAAAGGATTTGTTACATTTAGGAGAACGTTTTAAAATAAGTATAATACTTCTTAGTTTGATGATGATCTTCGGAGATGTTCACTAGAAATGAAAAAAAAAGCCTTAAAAAAAGAGAACCGACTTCAAATAAAGCACTAAGCCGTAAGTTATTTTATTAACAAGTGTAACACTCTCACACAAAAATACATAAACACTGCAGTTTTCGAAGGTTTTCACGCGAAAAGTCGATGGCCTTCAAAATAAAAAAATATATCTAGTTCCTAGTTGTACATATCTAGGTGTATTGTACTACTACCAATTATCACGAATCAAATTTATTAAGATTAATTAATTTGATTCGTTTTCTCGCAACAAGTCACCTTACAACAGACGCGGCTTGTTCAAAGGTTTTCATCGGGCGTAAGAAAAAGAACTCTCGCTACACAGACTTAAAGCGCATTTTGATTCGTTACGAGCGCGTCAAGGACTTGTAGGCACATTTTTTGAAGGTCACGTCGTGTTTTAGCAATGTTTTATGAACATTATTGCAGTTGTTAGTTTAGCAGTTTATATTCGAATGTTTTCTTTCGAAGAGTGCATCTTCTGTACCTTGTACTATTAATTATTCTGTGGTATAACGTTTCTATGCAACAAAATTATGTAAATCTGTGTCTGAAAGGCAAGCTAATGCTTAGTATATACCTATTTAACTGTCAAATTCTAAGTGGATACCGGTGTCCGCACACCTACTGTCTTTTAATTATGTCTCTAATGACGGTATGTGAATGGAAAAAAATTTAAACGACAAAAACTAGTAATAATTTATCACTTACCATTCTTCATTGACAGGTAAATGGAAAAATGTTAGGTGTTTATCCCTTCTTTTGCTTGATTTACACCCATCTACAGCACATAAGGCACCACACGGCATCGTAATACGCGTACGAACGAACAGCACTATTAAAATTGAACGGCGTGCGCGCGCTTCGCTTGCGAAAACCGCAGTGAATTTGAAGCGCCGGCGGACCGAGACCGCTCGGCTGGGCGGTAGGCAGTTATAGCGCGCAAGTACATGGAGTGACGGAGGCCTGCCAGTACTAACAAGAATAACGATTACATGAGATCAATATAAGGCCCGTATTCTAGAAGGCACTACTAAGTGACTTTAATAGGCTTGAGTACACAGATCTGAGTAAATTTTGTATATTAGCGTTTATAAATCTTCCTTCAAGGATTCCAAAAAGATGCTCAGTTGTAATTCTAGACTTGAGCAGAAATTTGGAGTAAGTTCTATACAAAATTTGTTTAGATCTGCATTCAAGGTTAGATTAACAACTAAACGAACTTCTTGGAGTACGGGCCCTAGAGTGTCTTTGAACATGCCATGAACAGTAATTTATAATTCTACATAGTTAATACCTTAAATGTAAATGACAGTTAAATTGTTAATCTCTAAGTAAGGTACCTACTTCATACCAAGTCCCAGACTTAAGAAACAAATTAAAATAGGTCTGCTATTGTCATAAGTAGCATTAGCTATAATTGCAATTATGTCTTAAATTCGTTCTACGTTTCCATCATTATAGTACGATGGCAGCGTTTTCTTCCCTGATGCCGAATATAACCTAGTGTAGGCTATGATTATACGAAATTTCGTACATAAATCTGTATATTGTTTCTTCTAAAGTGTTATATTGTTTTCGCATCTAAGCAACCCTAGCTTTTACGCGGTGGGCATAGTTAGGGACCCTGAGGTCAAACTCTCAAAGTCGGACCTTGGCGTCTCAAAACATTCCTTTGTGCTCGTCCTCTGAGATACATACTAATTAAACTTCACTAATTAACACTTTCGGTAGCTTTATATATGATTATAAAAGAAATTAAAATTGAATTTAATATATTCGTGAACAAGATTGAGTATTTTACTCCCGAGGTGTCACTTAGTTCAACTTGTTCACTTGCGACGTATAATTGAAGTTTTGCATGATTTAATTTATTATAGGTTTACTGATGAATTTACAAGTTTGTTTATCTAATGTTTTGCTTCAAGTCAAGTCACATTGAATATGTCTAGACACTTCAGTCTGAGCATTATTGTCTACTTTATTAATTAGACATAAGACACTTTTTATGCTTACTATAAGAATACAAGGAGTGTCTTTATTGCACGAATGCTTCCGTAATTGAAACGAAGTGCATTAACTTAAATTGAATATGAAGTTTTGTGCTAATAAAATCTCTGAACCACCCGGGGTGAATATTTCTCTCTCAGCTTAACTTTCTATTGAGTTCTAAAATTAGACTCATTTCATTATCGAAGTTAATTAGATAATTTGGTCTTGAGTAAGCAAATTATGTACTATTACACTTTAAAAAGGCGAAAGTTCGTGAGTGTGTAAGTGGGCTTGTTATTATTTGACGCTCAAACGACAGGAACAATATTGATGAAATTTGGTATGGAGGTAAATGAGGCGCTGGAGCTGCGCACGCGGCGCATTTTTTTTTCATGGAATCATGGCATTATATATATGCCCGCACGTTTTGATTTTTTCAGTATTTCAAAGTACAATAAATTTTCTAAAACTAACTTAAAAAACTAAAAAAATTTAAACGTACGGGCAAAGTAAACGTGTTGATTCCATGAAAAAAAATCACTGAATTCGGTCAATGTTAAGAGGTAGAAAAGAGTTTTCTCTTTTAGCATGGAAAGTACTAGCTATGCAATCCTCTTAATCCAACGCCTCATCTACCTCCATACCAAATTTAATTAAAGTTGGTCCAGCCGTTTGCGCGTGAAGAAGTAATAAACATACAAACACACTCACAATCTTTCACCTTCATAATATTGGTGTGATTAGGATTAAGATTCAACACAATTTTTCAATTAGGAATAAGACTGTTATAGTGTTTTTAAAATGCTTTCGTATTACGAGTATTTCAGGTAGAATGTGTGACAGGTGATCCCGACCAAAAAATGTGTGATCTTGAAGGTTCAGTAACGCGTGAACATGCCACCATCAAACCTTTCAAATTGTAAGATTTGAGAGTTGCACACGAAACTAAATATACCTACCTCGAATTCCTGGTGTCTGAATTACAGATTTTGTACATCTTCCGCATGTTTTAGCCTATTACTTACTTACTTACTTTATTTTTGAACCTATTACTAAGACACCGCTGTCCATCTACTGTCACCAGGCTGTATCTCATGAAACATAATATAACCATCACGGACAGTTGCAATTTTCACAGATGATGTATTTCTGTTGCCGCTATAACAACAAATACTAAGAAAATCGGCCAAGTGCGAGTCGAACTAGCCCACGAAGGGTTTCGTACCATTATCTATATAAAAACGGCATAAAATCATGTCTGTTGTATGGGAGATTGATAGATAATGGTACAGAAGCCTTTATGCGCGAGCCCGACTAGCACTTGGCTCTTTTGGCCCTCTTACTATTTGTTATGGTCTGTGGTGGCAGCACGAGCATAATTTACGAATCTCTCATCAAACTTTGATCTATTTGGTAATTTTACCTTCTATTTTACTGATTATATAACATCCATCGCCTTATAACTACCATAAATAAAAACAGTTAATTTCGATGACAATGCACCAGCTAATTAAAACATTCACAGAACTATGAACGATAAAGGAGAGAAATAAAATAAAGTTAATTAGCATGGTGGGCCGAAGACGTTTGCAAGTTAGTATAACAGATAAAAAAATATGGTATTACATAGACTTTTGCTTGGAATAATATATAACTTATAAATTATAACATTTTAGTTAGTATCCAAATGTCATATAATTTTACATCCTAGAAGGAGTCAGCACACGTGTTCTGTCAAGCCGACACTCTAAGTGATAAGATAAATAATAGTACATTGTTCACCGAGAGGAGAAAGTGACCGATTACCGTCGAGGGTGTCGTTTGAAACACCCGAGATCGGGAATCGCACTTTCTCTCGAGTGATACATAGTGCTTTATACTACACCTACGAGGAAAATAAAAAATAGTTTTATTTTACTTTTCTACGAAAACTGAATCCTCAAACAACACACAAATTGAAAAGGGCGCCAATGGCGTCTGCAATTTTCACATGTTCTTTTTTCAAATTGTTTGACACCATCCAACACACAGCTAGTGGCCAGTGTCATTTTGCGAACTTGGAGATAAAAACTCACTGTAAAAACTTTTTGGCTTTTGATATTTAGGTTACCAGCACATAGTCTTACCCAAAATTAAAAAAGAAAAACCACTTAAGAAATGGATTTTCATACACTTTTCTCTCCCGCTCAGATGCGTTTTCTATCCGCATATTTGTTCGATATGCAATGACGTACTTTCTACCGTAAATTTGATAAAGTATCAAGGTACTTTCCGAGCAGGTGTAGTATAAACATATTTCTTTTATAATTTGATAAACCACGAAAATAATTTCGTCAAAACATTTCCCATCAAAAATAATGACGCGTTAGACCGATAGTCCTTTAAAATGTTGATGATCAAGAGATCTTGTAACTTTGTCCGTGAAAATAACCAATAAAGTTTAGCAGATAGCAAGTATATCAAATAGATACTCGTACCTAACCGTATCCTGAACAAGCTGTAAAATTTTGGCTTTTGTCGTAAAAGAAAATACAAAATTTGATCGACAACGGGCACGATCGGAAGCTGTGCAACATTTTCCAGACGACAAAAGTGACTTTTGTGTTATGAACATGTAATCTTATCCCCTCTAAGGGATCAGTTTTGAAATTAATCGTTTCTAGTTAAACATCAAGATTGTGTTTACTTAAGTAAGTACTTAACCTACTTGACTTCCTTAAGTTACCACAAACGCTGGGAAGTATTATTGACGGAATAGTATGAAGCTGTAGGCCTAGCACGAATAACTGCGTAAGTGTAACGTAACGTGTCGTTCGCGTGAAACAAACATACTGTTATGTATCTAGGGCAACTATGACACAGGTAACTCATAGTTTGTACGCCGAAGCGTGATGCGTTGACGCTTACGATACGAATACGTTTTCGCAAATTGTGCTACGGCCTCTGAGCTCGTGATGGTAATGGTTGTACTAGAAATAAAATGTTATATATTTCAATATTCCCTGAAGTGCAATGCCAAGGCATTGGCTACATTAATTAGCAAGGAGGTCCGCTTGCATGTTGTACATCATGTAGATAATTATTTCTAGTCCGTTCGCAGCCCATCGTGGGAGAGTTGGCGAATAAATTCGCTGTTTACACTAATATTATAAACGCTAAAGTTTGTGCATGAGTGCGTAACTCAATTGAGTGAGTGTGTAAGTTTGTCGCTAAAACGCCCAAATCGATTCGGATGTAATTCAGAAATAAACAATCACACTCCCTATACTACAATCGCGCCTTTTTTTTCTGTATGCTGTTTCCGTACTAAGAGTTTTCCTACAACTAACATTCTAAATCCAAATTACTTTAAGCCCATGGGAGTTTCATACAAAATTACAGCCCCGGGGATGTAAAGCCTTGCTTTATACGTTGAGATTGCGCGATATGTGATTGGACATTTTCGAACAGGTGTTATGAAATAGTACATTATGCAACAAGTGCGCGAAGTTGTTTATTACAATCGAGACGGGTTTTAGGCCTGAGATCGAAGTACGGCCTAAATTGTTTTGTATTGTATTTTGACGAATACAGTTTAACTATTTGCAAAAAGTTTTTTTAATTTTAAGGTTAGAACTTTTAGCTAATTTTTTGAAAAATAAATTTTATTTACACACTCGTGCGGGAATGAAAAGTAAAAAGCACGCATTCGTAATACGCTGCATTTTGATTCTAATTACCGTTCAATAAGAGTCCCTTTTCTAGTAGGTGTGTTGAAAAATATATACCACGAGTCGCCGTACAAGGCCGTACGCCGACTTCAACAAGAAATTGTAATTAAATGAAAGTTCAAAGAGTTTTTAAGTGTGTTACTTGGTGTGCCCGTAGCATGGGCTATCTTGATGACGTCACACCTAAAAGTAGCCATGGATCCTATTCTCCAGCATCAGGAGACAGCACCACATACTAGTTCCCGAAATATACATATATATATACATGATTTTGGATATATATATATAATATATACACCTAGAAACAGTGAAATGGTACAACAATACTGGAGCCCAATTACATGGTTAATTGTAGAAAAAAAAATGAAAGATTTCACGTATTCCTTTTGCAAGAAAGTAAAGTTTGAGGAAAATTGTGGTACGATTTGTCATAGTGAATGTGTTATTTTCCTTGCACGTTAAACTTTTTCCGTCTACAGTAGCAACATCTAATAACTTCGTTTGAACTCAAACCTGTCATTTTTTCTACAGTATATTTTTACAACGTTTAATACATTTTTTGGGCATTTTCGCCATTACGTTATTCCTTATTCTCTTATTGTCGTGTATGCATTAGTTATATTCACAATGATTTCGATGAACAGTTAGTCAAGCTAATTATCCACCGAGATTTACAAACTCTAATAATAATTATCAACTCTATATATTCTATTACGACAAAGATTTCAGAAACAAAGCACAGTATGTTCTTTTGTACCTTTTATTCACATTAAGGTTTTTCGCAGTATATACATTATCATACATTGCAAAATAGGTATGGATTCATCGCTCGTCGAAATATTATAATATTTAGGCAAGTAAGATTAAAATCATAGTTATTGTGTTATTCACTTCTTTTGACTACCAAAAATACTAGGCGAGTATGGATTCGAAAGAGGTAGGGAGAAAATTTTCAGTGCAGTGGGATTACGGCTAAATTACTAGCGGACCCACTCGTGGAACATGGCAGTACGGTACGGTAAATACAAATGTAAGTATTTTTGCAGTACTTGTACATTAAACACCTATTTTTAGTAATCGGACCTCATTAATAACATAATGGAAAAGTTATTACCGTAAATGGGAAACTCTAGATGACAGACACAGCCTACGTACTGAATATTATATTAGTGTGAGTATTTTGTAGGACGTTCGGTAGGTCATTTTATAATTTTAATATAGGTACCCCACCTACAAGCTCAAATCACGTGATGACTAGTAGTTTAATTTACTCGTAGGTAGTCTCTAGGTCAGTCAAATAATTCTCTTAAGTATCACCAATTTCATCAAATCAACGCAAGTGGGTCGCATTACTGAGATGACGCTTCATAGACTTGGATCAATTCTACTAACGTACTTCCTTGATTTTCCAATTGAGTTGAAATTGTCTTTCAAAGTACACAAGTACTTATATTAAAATTTTGTGGTGTTTGATGGTACGCGTTATATATACATACTCAATAGGCTCAATAGCAATCCAAACGCACTGACTCCACAAAAATTCTCATATTTTGAAGTTGATAATGTAGGAAATAAAAAAGTAAATTAAGTTTAGAACTGTTTATTTCTGTATTGTTTACAATATTTCTGTAGTTTTTACATTGCAACTTACTTTGTAAAATTGCAACCTACTAGTAAAGATTGTGTGTAAGCAGTAAAATTATTTACATTTTTAAATTGTCTTATGTTACTGAACTACTTACTACCTTGAAAGTGGTAAGGACATAGCGTAGCTATATAATATTGTGATGTTATATAATTATACTGCCCACGAATTCGTTTACGTGGAGAAAAGTTGTCCCGATCCCAAAGGAACTATCCCTTAAATCGGGTTAGTAAGAAGCCTATATGATACCCTGGGATAATATACTTACATAGCAGAATTGACCCCGCGATGTTACTGTAGAGTGCTTCAGCTTTTATAAACCGTTAGCGAAATTACTCTATCTGCTCAATTAGTCTAACGTCTTATTTCATCTGCCACATTCATATCTTGAGACGTCTGATTATTTAGAAATTGGGCGCGGCGCTTTACTTAATAGCTGAAGTGAAATGATTGATCGCATGTGAGCTGCAGTTAAAAAACAGTCCCATATAAGAGTTTTTAAAGCATTCCTTCTTGTACGGCGTAGAAACATGGACGATACGAGCCAGAGATAGGCAAAGGATCGATGCATTCGAGATGTGGTGTTGGAGGCGGATGTTGCGGATACCATGGACCGCCAAACGCACCAATGCATCGATCCTTTCACAGCTTCGTGTTCGGGTTCCTCTCTCCACAATTTGCGAACAGCGCATACTGACCTACTTTGGCCACATAGTTAGAAGAGGTAACGAGAGCTTTGAAAGACTTATCATGGTGGGAAATACGGAGATCAAAAGGCGATCTCCAACCAGATGGAGCGACCAAGTAAAATATCCTTCCTCAATCGAGTTTTGTTCAGTTGTCAGAGACGCGATGGATAGGCACCGATGGAAGCAGATCATACGATCTCGGTGTACACCATCCACATCCACCGATGACCACGATCCTCAGTCATGAGGAAACGACCACAGAGAGAGAGAAAGCATTCCTGAAGTAGTCAGGGAAACTGTGGCAACTGCCTGCCTTACCTACACCAGATGTCCAACCACCTATTGTTGATCAGCCGTGCGATTCTCTAAGAGCAAACATCGTTGCATCTTGGACAACATCCGTAAAACAAATGACGAGATGACAAGGAATGTTGGAAAAACATCCTTATGTACAAGGGTGATTTCTCAGAAAGTATTTGACATCAGTGAGCTCGTCGACGAATCAATAGAGAATCGCACGGCTGTTGTCAGGGAGGTTACTAATACCAGCTGAAATGTGTACGCCATAAACCGCCTGGTTTTAAAGTGCTGGCCGCTATAAAGATGCTGTAATAACCAGCTTTCTTGAAGACGTGGGCGGTGTCACTAGGTTTTCTTGCAAATTATAGGACTCCATGTGGCGATCAGGGGAATGTGTTTCTAACAGTCAATTATACTTTGGCGTTAGAGTTTTTATATGGATTGATTAATTCTAATTCAATATCTAGTTTCGGGCCAACACACCAAATACCCATCAATATTTCATGTCTAACTCATTCCGTTTACAAGATATTAGCCCGTGCATAAAGATGAAACTGTACATAAAGAAGCAAATGGATGTTTTTTAATTTATAATTTAGATATCTTTAATATTGTGTTGTAGTTATACCGAAAGCTAGAATATAAACCTTAAATTTTTTATATGCCAACTCCACCATTCAACGCCTCCAACCTATATGCACGAGTCGCTTCAAATTTTGAATTTAATATTCATTGCAATTCGTCGAACGTGGTTCATTCGGTCTATGGTTGGTGTTGGTTTGTGAATATGCATGAGATAAAATGCTGCTTGGACGGAGCTAGGACAACATTCAGATGGGGGCAATCGAAAAATAGAGCATATTTTATTAGTATTAAAACGTTTAGGATATTAGCATTCATATCGCATGTGTGGTTAGTACATAATTTTCAAAGAAAATTAATCGTTGTAAAATTACAATGTAGAGAGAATAAATAAACTTATTCGGACAGAACATGAACCAGCGTCTCATCAAACTCAAATGTTTTACGTGTGGGTTTTCGGGGGCCGACAAAATACTTGATACAGTGTTAAATAAACACTGATGAATTATAATGCTTCATATATTTACTTTCACTTTTTTTTCATGTAAATTATTTTGATTTATCTTATCTTTATTTATTTATTTTATTTATTTATTTATTACTTTTACAACCATATAAAAAATTAGCACATCAAAAATCACAAAGATTTGTCCGGCATGCGTACAAGTTGAGTTTGTTCACAGAGAATAAATATTTACACTAAATATTTATCTAAACGTATGGACGGCGGAGCAAGACCTCTATGGCCCCGTCCTTGTTACATTCAGTTTGTCCTTGCTAACCCACCTACTAAACGTCACCAGCAGCGTACTCGTACCATAATGGATTGTAATCAATAGATCTTTGTTTAGTGCCGTTACTGTTTTCGATAAGGAAGTGCGCAAAAAGTCTCCCCTAAATGGCAGTACGTGCGCGTTACGTGTGGTGTATGTGGGTAATGGTGTCATTAGGCTCATAATTAGGTCCCAAATATGCTGTGTGTATGTGTTTACCTGTCCTATACCTACTATGAGTAAAGTTTTAATAGTGACTCGTTCAGTGTTGAATGTTCAAATACGAGTTCATATTATATAAAAAGTATGATTCGATTCAAGTCACTTACCTTAAAAGCTCATAGGTATGTAATTTCAAGAATATGGTGTGGTCGAAGATGCCTGTATGCGTGAATGTGTGAATGTGTATGTTTCATGTTTTTTATTTACTCTTAAACCTACAGATAGATCTTGTTAAGATATTGTGTTCTTTTGAACTTTACAACGAATTTAAAATGTATAATCATGTGTTTCAAAGTCTAGATAGATTACACATATACATTTTAGTGAACATACAAAAATAAAAACAATCAAGACGGTTATATTCGCTACACTATATTGGGAAAATGTTCTAGTTTTTTTCAACATACTATAATAAGTTCCTATCGATAATACTAATCGCTTATGAAAATATGCACTACAAAAGATACTAAACTCAGCATACATGTTATACGGTACGCAAGCCAAAACGCATGAGTTCGAGTTCATACATTCGAGCATGATAAACAAGTACTGTTGTTGTTGTATTTATTGTACATTAAGCTTAACAATAACCTAACCAGGTAAGTTAGTGGTTAGTAACCACTAACTTACCTACAACTCTTCTCCTCGCTCGCTCGTCGTACCACATAAGTAGGTATATTATCTATGTGTTTTTGGTCTGAGACACTCAGATTAAATAAGTATTGTAAAAATACGAGTACTACAGCATCAAATCTATACATAATTAATATGCAACTTCCTCTCTTCTATTAGTAATTTTAAAGGTTGAGATATTCAGATTCAGATATTTTATTGCTTCCATATACAATGTAAAGGTGTTAAAAAAAATGTACATAAAGTCTTATATGAACCCTGTCGGGCACCGCAAAGTTAGAAGAGAGGAAGACGCAATTATGGTTATATAAATATAAATTAATTTGTAACATATTAAATGTGCGTTATATTAGATGTGCGTAATATTTTTATCAAAATAAATACTTCCTAATAACCACTAGATTCTACTTAACTTTTTGCAAACTATCCCAACAGGCTGTCATAGAAGTTGTGAAGTTGAAATCCGTTGTAGCGTAGTAATAAAAGCACGTACTATATACGTACACAACTTTGTGGCGTTCCAAACAAAGTTCCTGCGGAGTTATTGATGAAGCAGACTCGAGACGTTGTAATCAAACAACAAAGAATGGAAGATGGATGAACGCCCTCGGTTTAGCTTAAAACGACACGAGAAATCCTTTGTTGAAAGCGCAGACATGTAAGTTCTACAAAAATATGGGTCAGAATATATTTTCATTGTTATTTATATGGATTACAACGTCGGACGTCTGAAATATAACTCCGAAGGTTTTTCTTCTAGAACCTGTACAAGCTTTCTTGTTATTAATTCCCTTGTCATTTCTAGGTAGGTGAATAGTGGATAACTAAAAGGGTTTGTGATTTCTCGAGGAACTCTGTAGCTCCATTTCTCCAGATTTTCAGAAAGTTCGAAATTATCGTTCACTTTGGTTCACAAAACCAATATTAATACACATGATTTTTTCCAGATGTTAAAAATCAACAAGCCCTAAAATAACATTAAGCTAGGCAAACTAATGAAAACATGCAAGGATACTTTATTCACATAATAAAAACCTTTTCAATTTTAACTGTTGAAGTACGCGTTTACATAGACAATATTTATTGACCGTAGGCATTTGGAACTAAAATATGGAGAGATAAAAAAATATTAAATATCCCTTCGCATTTATATAAATAAAAAAACAACTCCTTTTTTATATACAAATATTTTTGTCTCATGTTAATCGTTTCTCGAATCTCCTTGAATTTCGTAATCTCGAATTTCATGGAGATTATATATATATATAGATAGAAACTCTATATCAGTGGTCCTTGACCTTTTAGTGATGAGGAAGGATAAGATTTCTGTCCAGCCATCGACCACCAACTTACAGTAAATGTAATCGAATAAAGAGTTGTTCCATCTAAGTATACATACATTTGTTCAAAGCCAACAGTATCTAAATATTTGACCTTAATTATGTATTACAGAGATAAGCAGGTATGTATATTATATTTTCAATGCTATTTTTATATCTCCATACATTTTATTCACTTCTGAAACCTGTTCACAGTATCAGTATTTCGCGAATATTTGTGAAAGTGATTGCTATTTGAGTCCAAAATCTTCAAGAATAATTCCTGTTTCGAAAGTATCTTTTAATTTGGATGTATTTTGGACCACTTCGGATGCTTCCAGGGACCACCGGTTAAGATCCACTGCATTATATTGACTACTGAATGGTTGGAATATACTTAATAAAAAAAGGTTTATTTAAAAGGTTTACTTTGTTGTAAACCATATACCAAGAGATATAGAATACAGAGAGCAAATATAGGTACAAAACGTAAATTAAAAATGAATTTGAATTTGATGTATAACCTAATTACATATTAGAATTGAATGTTACTAAAATTGTATTTGTTTAACATTTTAATAATAATTTTATTATAATGAATGCCTTTATATATACTTTTGTATACTATTGTAAACGTCTGGTTTTGTTTGACTTGTAAATGAATATTTACCAATAAATAACTTTGACTTTAATCTGCCGATAACTACGCTAACTGAGTTGTCACACTTATATTATTAATATTACTATAGCTATGTGCATATCAACCTTCTTAGCTTATATCTACTTGTGTAACCTCGCCTTGCCTTGAAGTGCATCTCTAGGGGCATAACAAACAAATCTCGCGGGATAATTCGTGGCCTTGTTTGTTCTAAATAGCGACGTGCTGAGACTGCGGGGGCGACGATGTCACTTGCCAATTCAGTTCCTTCTCACTCGCATCTGCACAAAATGTCATTCATGATTTAAGTAAAGAGTTATATCATGAAGGCTATAAACTAAAGTGCGTTGTGAAACGTTCACTAAAATATCATAAATAATTATCAAATATTGAATGTGTGTCATCATATAGTTTTTTAAATAAAACAAAAGAAATAGAGGAGAGCCTAGCCTTGTTATCAAACTCGCTCTCAATATGTACATATTATATTACTTTAAAACGGGGTTAATGTTAAATTGCCCCTGTGCGCCACGGGTACCGGGACACAATGACGGCGGGCGCAATAAAGATCCTAAGGGGTTTTTGAAACAATTACCGATTAATTTTATTTCCCGTTTTGATATTACAAAAAAAAATTGGTAGATTTAATATGTGCATTTAAAAAATATTTAGGTATACGGCGTGTATAAAAAAGTTGCTGTAGGTAATTCTGAAAGGTGTGTATATGTACGAGTACCTAGTCAGGATTCACATGGCAAGGTATCAAAATTTACATTGTTCTAATTTTAGTCATACATAGTTAAATTAAAAATATCAGATTTTTTGGACAGCATTATTCGACATGCCTATTCTTGGAGTTCATTGGGGTCAAAGCGCTCTGTGGGCCGAGCACGAAAATCTGCTTAAGTGTAACGTTATCGTATCGTTTACGTATTCAGTACAAAATATGAGTTATCTGTGCCACTATTGTACTAGATAAATGACAGTTTGTACTAAATACGTTAACGATGCGATTATGTTACATTTAAACAGATTTTCGTGCTTGGCCCACTGCAATTCCGACGTCACATTTTTCACCTTTTACCCTGTATGCGCCCTCTCCTCGCGCCGCACTCCAGCCCAGACCCCGCTTAGGCTGTGCTTCTTGTTGACCTGAGTCTACGTTCTTGAGGTCATTGCCGTCTTTGGCATAGTTTTTCAGGGAAGGACCTGTTTGAGTTTTAGAAACGTTGGTTATTCATAGCTCGGAATTTAATCATTCCTGGGACGCAGTACTTAGGTGCCAATTGTATGCAAGCTTCTGCGTGTGTGGTTTTACAATTTCTACACATTTTTGTTACACGCTGTATAATTACGACACTGAAATATAATTCCCTAAGCATTTACTATGAATACATATACTATTTATTTACTTATTTTTGGAGGGAGCTCATACTTACTTTATCATCATCATCATCATCATCAGCCTGTAGCAGTCCACTGCTGGACATATGCCTCTCCAATTGCACGCCACTTAGGCCTATCGTCTATAGACCTTACTTTAGCTCCATATCAATTCTAGTGATTCTTTAGTAATGGTATTAAATCTTTTTTTTAAATGCGTTTTTCAATCAATTCTAACTAACTCAATTTAAAACAACCTTTTTTTTTAATTGAGAAATTTTAAAAATATATATATACATATATAAAATATAACTTTATATAGGTACAGTCAGTATAATTGTACCAGTAGAACTCTTGGTGCTGTAGCAGTAGACTCTTTGAGAAAGATTTCGTCCGGGGAAGTACGGCCACCGTACCTATTTCTACCGTGAAGCTGTACGGTTCGCATCACTGTCTTCGAGTTTAAAGAGTATAGGTGCCGGTGAAATTACAGGCACATTATATTTAATAACTTCATTTCTCATGGTGCAGTTCGTCACTAACTGTGATGAAATGCATTCGTTATCGAAGGTTACCGCTTAACACTAGATGAGGAACGTGTTTGTTTGATACCTAACGCCATAAAAAAAACTATAACAGCAAAAAAAAATATAAAACAATTATGATATATTTATTATGAACTTAAAAGTATAATAGAGGGTGCACTACCAGCAAGCGATGAATAGGAGTTTAATAAAATAGGTTGGACAGGCTGTTGTCTTATTTTTAACAGAAGATTGTATTGGACACTGATGTGCTCTTCTACTGACGGACTTCAATTAACTTGTCATAACCCGCGATAGATATTTGACTTCATTGTTGTTTTAGATTTGTTTGATTATACCAGCGTTTTTTTACCTTATTAGAGTGAGTAATCAAAAAGAATGTTGATGTTTTCGAGACACAAAAAGTTTTTTGAGACTGCGACATGATAACGAGGTTACGTTGTTCGGGTGATAGTAAATGTCATGAGTATTGTGACCACCTTTGGGGTGGTTCGGTACAATATCAACTTTTCTTGGTATTACAAACATTTCAATTTTGGAGACAAAAATTCACGTCCTCGGACAGGACGAGACGGATACCTGCGTCTTCCGGCCGTCCGAACATCTAATTTTATCTCTCTATATGATTTTAACCGTCGTATGGGGATTCAAAAAATCATATAAGTACTAAAAACTTTTCTTGACTCCATTAAACGACTGCTATATAATGCATCAACTACGGAATGGTGACTGAGAAGAGGTTGCAAAGCCTTGAGCACAGACGTAAAAAAACAGTCATTTACAATCTCTGGTTATTTTCCATTAGTGTCACTTTGCTTCAGAGCTCAAGAGCAGCATCAATTGTCAGTGTGGACCCCTTAAATGCGTAGTTAATTTGACTTCAATTTCTCTGCATCTTCATTTACCATCCTGTCAGATTTAATGGGACTATTTTTATATATATAATATGATTGGGCATATACAAAATGACAAAATGCATAAACAGTTCTGTCACTGTTTGCCCGTTAATTTAACCTGGCAGCTATTTTTTGGGTTACATTATTTAGTCCCAAGGGAATGAGCCGTAGCTTCGCTGGGATATAAGGTCGGGTTGCGACATCGCTCCTGCGTCGAGCTCGTTAGGAGTATATTGTGCATGTCAAAGTGTCTCTTCATATGGGGATGAGGCACTCTAGAGTTCCTACTCTTGACGTAAAATTATGTGTGTTTACGGTGTAAGTGAAAAGATGTGCAGCCAGTGTAACAAATTTTATAACAGCTTTAATATGTTCATTCCATATTTTATCAAGCTTCAGTTAATAGTTGGTTTATTGTGTCATGGGAGTAAACATTAATTATCTCCTATTACCATGCAAAGTGCATTTACGACTTATCTGTTGTAATTTATAAAAAATAGTTCGAAATATTTTAAAAGCAAGACATTTTTCTAGCGACTTCCAAAAAGGAGGAAGTACTCAATTCGACCGTTTTTTTTGTTACCTCATAACTTTCGATAGGGGGAACCGATTCCCAAAATTATTTTTTTGTTTGAAAGCTGGTGCTGGTGGTGGTGCCCGTGTGGTCGCATTAAAATTTCATCAAATTCGGTCTAGTTGTTTATAAGTTACACTCGAATAACTGAATAGAATGGAAGTCGGTATTAAATTTTTCACATTGTACGTTTAATTCTCTTATCGTACTATTCCAGATACCCCTAGAGCGCGTCTAATGAGCTTTTGACCAATTTAATCATTACTACATACAAGAGGGGGGTGACTATTATTACCACTGCATGCAGCTTTCAGTCACATTCCGGTCACCGCGCTCGAGTGGGACGGACGTGCGCTCAAGTGCTCCCCGAGAATATTCCGATCGGCCTAAAAGTGCTTGCGCTTTTAGTGCCGGTTACCTGTATCGTTTCCATTGAAGAGGATTCAGTGTTGGACTTCGCTAATAGTGGATTTTCTGTGTGCAGATTCGACGTCAAGCCACCGCTTCGTGTACCGTTCGGCGCACGGAGGCGTTCGGCTCGGCTCGGCTCGCGTCGCGAAAGAAGCGCGCTCTTGTAAGAGCGCTTCGACACGTCAATCACCTACATTGTTCATTGTCAAATCAAAACCGCTCTTCTCAGAGCGACCTATTGTTTCGATTTTTTAATTTTTCAATTTTCAATTTTCAAAGTCGAGTCAAACAAATCCACGCTTCACGTGGTCTTCTGGACGATCCTTGCGGTATTAACGCCACCCAGTTGGGCGCGGACCCGGTGCGTCAAGCCTTTCCCTTCTGAGCGTGGGAGGGAACGGCTAAAAACGGACGGGCCTGCCTTCACCGGCCTTGGGGTCTCCCCTCGCCGACGGCAGGTATCTCCTTCCCACCCTATTCTATCCTACTCTCCTATTCTCTGGGCAAGTGTTTGGTTGGAAGCCGGGTTTTACTCGGTCTTCTCTCCTCGCCCCCGGAGCAGCTAGGGCCTCACGTTTAGGCACACATCCCTCTGCACAATAAGACTGGCAGAGGGCACACAGTAGGGACACCTAGGCACTCACTCTCCCGCCTGTACCCGGCGGGAGTGGCATTCACCCCTCACTCGCATCTCGAGTATTCCCTTCGAGATGTCTCTACTCTCTCCCTCCCCCGCTATGAGCCTCCCGCAAGGCGTTTCGCCTCAGGCGTTCGCCTCGTGGGTCTCAAATTGCTACCCGGACATGCTCTCCGAGTATCTCCAGTCCAATAGGGACTTTAAGGAGAGACCCCGCTTCACGGACTCTCAAATTCCCTCCTCCGGCTCCCTCCCTCCGAGGGCGCCCTTCGGTTCTTCGGCGTTGAAGCCGTTAGATAGCCCTCTCTCCCCCGACCCTGCGCCCTATGCGCCCCGCGCTCCCCGCGCACCTCTACCACCCCGCGATCGTTCTCCAGTCCTTCGGACTGAGTACGAACGCGCCTACGACTCGGCATCCAACTCGGAGAATGAGATGGATGTAGAGTTCTCCCGCTCCCGCGCTAACTCTGTTGGCAACATCTCCAACGACGGGTTCACTACCGTCGGAAAGAGAAAGCGCGTCCCCAAAGCCGCCTCAGAGGCTCCCTCCCCGCCACCCAAAGCGGCCTGCACCGCCCCGGGAGCGAAGCCATCAGGCTCTCTCGCTCCCACCTCCCGCGACCCTCTCGCTCACTCCGATGCTCCCGCAAGCATCGCCGCGTCTCAACGCGACGTCTCCTCTCAAGGAGCGTCAGTTAGACGGATCGCCTGTACTGTAAATGCGCACGTTGTAACCTCGTCCATTTACTGCGTATCTACAAGCATTTCTTAAAGAAATTCTTGCCGATCGCTCCCGTGGCCACGGCTGCGGAGGGGATACTTTGCCCCACGACTGCCGGAGTGAGTACTATGCTTGCATAATACTCGCTCCAGTACTCGCGCACGGTACACTCGCCCAGCCGCCGTCATGGATTGCGGCGACCCTAAAAAAGGCCCTTCTAAGGGCCACCCACCGCCGACAGGGGAACTAACCACTCCCCCGACGCAAAAAGGCCCTTTTAAGGGCCACGTAACCCGACCACGAGCTACACAGAGTAGCGATAGTGATTCCTCCGACTACGAGGGTGGTAACCCCCACGTATCGGACGACAGTGTTAAGCGCACGGAGCGCGCAACCGAGTCAGCATTATCGCCGAGGGGGCGACACGAGCGTGATATCATCACACTCGCTCGGCTTATCGAAGCCGAGGCCCTCTCCGAGGGAATGCTGAACTGGATGGGCATTTACGTGCGCATTGAAGAAGCCGAACTCGAGGGACGTGACATGTCGGACGCTGATCGCAAAGTCCTTGCACTTGCGCAACGTTCGCTGATAACTTTGCCACCCACTAAACCACTGGCCTTCAATGCGCGGAGACGCAAATTGACCAGCCCACTGCAACCTGTAGAGGACCCGAAGAAGCCGCGGATTGTTAGATCGCAATCTGCGAACCCTCCTGCAAAGGAGAGAGAGGGACAGACTGAGGCCGTCCCAGTACATGAGGGAAAGGGACAGCAGGATATGCGTCCGGCGGGAGTGCAAGCGAGACAGCAAGCACCCCGCGCAACCGCACAAGCGGCAGTACGTCCACCCGTACACAAGGGTGCACATTCAAATGTCCAGACGACAATGCGTCCGCCTGCCCAAGCGGCCACCCGCCCGCCCAGCAAGGATACCGCACGCCCGTCGACATCGATGGCCAGTACAAGCGCTGAGCCAAAGCCGCAAAGGCCGAAGCGCAAGACCGCCGAACTACATTCGGACTCGGACTTCGACACACAGAAGCCCTCGTTTGCGCGTGTAGCGCAAGCCGGTACACAGGGCAGTACAAAGGTCCCCCCGCACACCGCACCTAAGCAGCCGCCGAGACAATTACCTACCGAGAGACAAATGCCTACCGCTAGAGCGGGACAGCAAGAGGTGAAGGACGGACAATCCCCCTCACCCCTTGTAACTGCAAGCGGGAAGGAGAAAGGACCACGCTATCCTCCTCTAATCGTAGAAAGGATAGAGAACTGGACGTTCCATTTTAAACAAATAGCGTCTATACTGGGAAGACCGCCAAATGGACGTCCGTTCGGGCAGGGAATCCGCTTTATGCCTACAGAAGAAGCCGAATATCGCGCTATCCAAACTTATCTGACTCAACTCGAGAAGGAACAAAATATAAGTTGGTTTAGCTACTCGCTGCCGGCCGAGCGAAGCCTGAAAGTTGCCCTCCGGGGTTTGCCTGCGGACACGGACCCCGAGGAAATAAAAGAGGCCCTCGTAGAAAAAGGATTCGAGCCGGAATATGTTAAGAACATACAAGCCAGGCAAGGGCGCCCTGGCAGTATTTTCTACGTGCAACTCCGGAAGAACGCACATACCATACCGGCCATCTACGATGTGGATGAATTGCTTCTGATGCCGGGAGTGATCATCGAAGCTTGGCGCGGCAAGAAAGGCCCCGCACAGTGCCACCGCTGCCAAAAGTTCCGCCACAGCTCGCACAACTGCCACCGAGCCCAGGCATGTGTACGCTGTGGCGAAGAGCACTCGGCGAAGGAATGTCCGCGCCCAAGAGAAGAACCGGCAACTTGTGCTAACTGCCAGGGTATGCACCCCGCCAATTTCAAAGCCTGTCCGGTGTTCAGGAAGGAAATAAGGAACAAAACGGCGGGGACCATAGCTGCTACCCAGACGATCCGTCGAGGTGTCGCTCCAATAGTCCCAGCCACTATTGAGGAGACTGCGGAGGCCACGCTTATGGCACCGGCAAACCTACCAAAGGGTGCCGGTCCAAAAAAAGCAAAAAACAAAAAACCAAAGAAAATGGTACAGCAGCCACAACAAACGCAAAGAGAGCAGCACCAACCACAACAAAAAGATGCTCCCCGCCGTGACTCACTGGGGCAGACTATCGGTGTCTTAAAGGAAATACTCGAGGCGGTGCAACAAGGCACCGACCCGGAGACGGCCACACTCCAGGGCCTAATGCGAATTTTAAACGCTAACAATGGACAGAGGGCTTAAAATCGTCCACTGGAACGCCCAGACGCTCGCGGGGAAGAAAACACTGCTGATCATCTTCCTCCGCGAGCAAAACATAGACATTATGTTGATCAGCGAGACGCACCTTAAACCGGGAAACACCTTTAAGATACCGAACTACCACGTCTACAGGAAAGACGAAGTATCTGACACCGGGCGGGCCTATCGCGGCCTCGCAGTACTGGTCCACCGAAGAGTTATCCACCAGCTCATCCCCATAGAAGAGTTCCAGACAATACAAGCCTTGGGTGTGCTAGTCAACATTGCCGGAGAAACGCGACGTTTGTTTGCGGCATACAAGCCGCCGAACACAATATTAAACCCAGGCGAATTAAGACGCCTATTACAAGCAAAAGAACCCACACTAATTGCCGGAGACCTCAATTCAAAGCACACCCACTGGAACTCAACTAAGATAAACCGGGATGGTAATATCTTACTCCAGGATTCGGTGGACCACGGCTATGACGTCATGGGGCCGGACGAGCCGACTCATTATCACTACAGCGATGATGGAGATATACTCGACGTCACCATTTTGAAGGGATTCAGAACACCGCCTACTCAAACCGTGTTACCGGATCTCCCCTCTGATCACCGCCCAGTACTCCTGACGCTGACGGAACTCCCAAGCAGGGTCGCCGCCCCAGCTCGGAGGCGGAAGATATGCTGGGAGACATTCCAGAGAGAAGCGCAGGAGCGGACCACTACGAGGCCAATAAACACCGTGGAAGACTTAGAAAGGGCGACTGAAGAACTGACCGCAGCCATCCAAACCTCCCTCGAGACAGCATCGCACACCACCACGCCGGTAGAGAGGGAACCCCCCCTCTCGGCATGGATTAGGAACATTATCAGCGAAAAAAGGGAGACGAGGAAGCTGTGGCAGCAAACCAGATGTCCCCGACTAAAGAGCAAGGTGAACGCGCTGGTGGAGCGCGTGAAGACCGCTCTACAGGATCATGCCACGCATAGTTGGTATGCACACTTGGACTCTGTGGCCACAGAGTTACCATCAGTCCACAGACTTTGCAACCAACTATCGCGCACCCCGGAGCCGACTAGACCACTGATCGGGAGGGACGGCCTGTTGAAATTCGTAGCCATAGACCGAGCAGAGATTCTTGCAGATCACTTGGAGGCGCAATTTCAACCCAACCCGACCAGCGATGCCACCCAGACCAACACCATAAGCAGACAGGTAGAACAATACCTGTCTGCAACACCGGACGCGACCGAAGAGGAGGAGGCGCACATCATTTTCTCACCGGGCAGGGTGCAGAGGATGATAAGGCGCCTACCCAATAAGAAAGCCCCAGGGCTCGACAAGATTTCAAACGAAACGCTGAAGCACTTGCCGCACAGAGCCCTGGCCGCCCTCACAAGGATCTATAATGGAATTGTGCGCTGTGGCCATTTCCCGAAGACCTGGAAGGCGGGCGTCGTAATAATGCTCCCTAAACCCGGAAAGAACCCAAAGAGACCGGACAGCTACCGCCCAATCACGCTGCTTAGTACCCTCTCGAAGACATTCGAGAGGCTACTACTACCGCACCTAGCACCGCACATCACACCCCGAGAGGAGCAGTACGGGTTTAGGGCAGAGCATTCGACTACACTCCAATTGACGCGCGTCATCAACGAAATGGCCACAAGCCACAATAAGAAGGAGTACGTTGTGGCCGCACTACTCGACATGGAGAAGGCCTTCGACCGTGTATGGCACGAAGGCCTCTTACTCAAGCTGTCAAAGAGCCCAATGCCAAAGAAGACCGTGGAACTCATAAAATCCTTCCTGACGGACCGACATATTGTCGTACGAGTCGAGGACGCCACATCATCGCAGAAGCCCGTCAAAGCAGGAGTACCACAGGGGAGTTGTCTCTCCCCGATCCTCTACGCGTGGTACACCAACGACATACCGTTGGTGGGCCGCGCAAAACTCGCCCTCTACGCCGATGACGCAGCATATTACGTCTCCTCGATTCGGACGGAAGCTGCCGTCAGAATAATTCAGGAGAATCTGGACGCCCTTCCAGAATGGTTGGCAATGTGGAGGATGAGAATGAACGTCGGCAAGACCCAGGCCCTTGTCACGGGCAGATCTAACCTCCCCACAAACCTCAAGATCCAAGACCAAGAGATACCATGGGCCCCGGTGGTGAAATACCTCGGGGTCGAAATCGACAGGAATCTAACCTTCGCACAACACGTGAACACGGTCGTAGGAAAGGCGAAAGGCGCCCGAGCACGCCTTATGCCGGTCCTACGATCAAAGCTGCCACTCCGGGTGAAACTACTCATATACAAGACGTACATCCGGCCGATAATCACGTACGCCGCCCCGGCGTGGTATGCACAAGCAGCCACTTACCTACAACAGCGACTACAAACTCAAGAAAACAAAACCCTACGCGCTATCGTCGACGCACCGCGATACGTCCGCAACTCGACGATAGCAAGAGGCCTCCAACAAGAGACTATTCGAAAATTCGTAGAACGCCTTACCACGAACTTGTTCGCAAAAGCGGACACTTCGCGATTACCACATCTCAGAGGCATAGCGCCGCTGCACACAAGACCCCCCGATGCTCGCGGGATTAGAAGATCGAAACCATCGTCACGGGAACTCATCCCAATAGGGATCGAAGATGAAGATGAAGAAGAAGAGGAAGACGCGAGGGTGGATCCGCCGGCGGTTGCTATCGCGGTCGCCGATCAGTTCGCTGGGCTTCCCCTAGGGCCACTAGGGGTCTCACCCGGTGCGCTTGACTCGCCCCGACATCAGTGACCACCGGTTGGAAAAGCCCGTGAAGCCAAACACCAAAGGACCCGTTCATTTTAATAAACGGAGACGAGCCAGGGGCAGAGGGCATAGCCCTGACCCCCTTTCCCCGCCCAACCGCACATTGGACGAGATGAAGACCCAACGTCAGTTAGACGCGAGAAACCGCCGCCGCCTCTGTTCCTTCAGGACAAGGCGAAGTGGGACATGGTCTCACGACTCTTGACGGATCGTAAGATCCAATATACTAGCGCCCGCTCAACCCAACTGGGTATTAAAGTCCAGGTGCCTACCCCAAGCGACCATAGGGCATTAACCAGGATTCTCAAAAACGAGAGTATAAGTTTTCATACCTATGCTCTCGAAGAAGATAAAGTCCTACGTGTCGTCATACGCGGCGTACCTAAGGAGGTGCAAACCGATAGTGTCCTCGCCGACTTGAAGGCGCAAGGCTACCCCGTCCGCGAATGCCACCGCATGTACAGTAGCAAGGACCGCAAACCGTACGACCTACTATTGGTCATCCTCAATCGCACGCCAGAGGGCAAAGCGATTTTTAATGTCAAAACGGTAGTGAACCTCTCGGGGATCACCGTTCAACCCCCATTCCGGAACCGAGCACCTGGCCAGTGTCATAACTGCCAACTATACGGTCATGCCGCCCGTTTCTGTTTCGCCCGCCCAAGGTGCGTCAAGTGCCTAGGGGATCACGGGACAGCCCAGTGTTCTCGCACTAGGGACTCATCAGACCCGCCTAGTTGTGTTCTCTGCGGCACACAGGGACATACCGCCAACTAAGCGCGGACCCGGTGCGTCAAGCCTTTCCCTTCTGAGCGTGGGAGGGAACGGCTAAAAACGGACGGGCCTGCCTTCACCGGCCTTGGGGTCTCCCCTCGCCGACGGCAGGTATCTCCTTCCCACCCTACCCTATCCTACTCTCCTATTCTCTGGGCAAGTGTTTGGTTGGAAGCCGGGTTTTACTCGGTCTTCTCTCCTCGCCCCCGGAGCAGCTAGGGCCTCACGTTTAGGCACACATCCCTCTGCACAATAAGACTGGCAGAGGGCACACAGTAGGGACACCTAGGCACTCACTCTCCCGCCTGTACCCGGCGGGAGTGGCATTCACCCCTCACTCGCATCTCGAGTATTCCCTTCGAGATGTCTCTACTCTCTCCCTCCCCCGCTATGAGCCTCCCGCAAGGCGTTTCGCCTCAGGCGTTCGCCTCGTGGGTCTCAAATTGCTACCCGGACATGCTCTCCGAGTATCTCCAGTCCAATAGGGACTTTAAGGAGAGACCCCGCTTCACGGACTCTCAAATTCCCTCCTCCGGCTCCCTCCCTCCGAGGGCGCCCTTCGGTTCTTCGGCGTTGAAGCCGTTAGATAGCCCTCTCTCCCCCGACCCTGCGCCCTATGCGCCCCGCGCTCCCCGCGCACCTCTACCACCCCGCGATCGTTCTCCAGTCCTTCGGACTGAGTACGAACGCGCCTACGACTCGGCCTCCAACTCGGAGAATGAGATGGATGTAGAGTTCTCCCGCTCCCGCGCTAACTCTGTTGGCAACATCTCGAACGACGGGTTCACTACCGTCGGAAAGAGAAAGCGCGTCCCCAAAGCCGCCTCAAAGGCTCCCTCCCCACCACCCAAAGCGGCCTGCACCGCCCCGGGAGCGAAGCCATCAGGCTCTCTCGCTCCCACCTCCCGCGACCCTCTCGCTCACTCCGATGCTCCCGCAAGCATCGCCGCGGCTCAACGCGACGTCTCCTCTCAAGGAGGGTCAGTTAGACGCGAGAAACCGCCGCCGCCTCTGTTCCTTCAGGACAAGGCGAAGTGGGACATGGTCTCACGACTCTTGACGGATCGTAAGATCCAATATACTAGCGCCCGCTCAACCCAACTGGGTATTAAAGTCCAGGTGCCTACCCCAAGCGACCATAGGGCATTAACCAGGATTCTCAAAAACGAGAGTATAAGTTTTCATACCTATGCTCTCGAAGAAGATAAAGTCCTACGTGTCGTCATACGCGGCGTACCTAAGGAGGTGCAAACCGATAGTGTCCTCGCCGACTTGAAGGCGCAAGGCTACCCCGTCCGCGAATGCCACCGCATGTACAGTAGCAAGGACCGCAAACCGTACGACCTACTATTGGTCATCCTCAATCGCACGCCAGAGGGCAAAGCGATTTTTAATGTCAAAACGGTAGTGAACCTCTCGGGGATCACCGTTCAACCCCCATTCCGGAACCGAGCACCTGGCCAGTGTCATAACTGCCAACTATACGGTCATGCCGCCCGTTTCTGTTTCGCCCGCCCAAGGTGCGTCAAGTGCCTAGGGGATCACGGGACAGCCCAGTGTTCTCGCACTAGGGACTCATCAGACCCGCCTAGTTGTGTTCTCTGCGGCACACAGGGACATACCGCCAACTACCGCGGTTGCCCTAAGGCACCCCGCGTATCCAGTGGGCCGGCTAGGAGGCCTATTCCCCCTCCTCGCCCGGTCACTACCCGCTCACAAGGGAACGGCCCTAAGCCTAACCTTACACCCGCACCGCAGGCAACACCTGTTGTACCCGCGCCCGCGCGCAACGCTTGGTCCAAGCCCTTGAGCACGGTACAAGCAAGCGCCCCCCTCACCCCCGCCCGCCCACAGGCCTCTGCCAGCGCGCCGGCTCCTAAGCCCAAACCGCCGCTCTCTAGGCCTCCAATGGCTGGGCTCATGGACGCCCCAGGTCAATCTGACCTGGCGGCCGACATAGCCCTTATCATGGACTACGCGATGGTCATAGACGTGGACGAAGTACGTGCATTCGCGCACAAACTTCGTACTGCCACAAACGACCAAGACCGCTTGCGAGCCACGCTCACACACGCGGGTTTAATCAGCGCAGTGAGGCGCTGCGCCCTCCCCAGCGTTTCTTAGGTATCATCCAATATGGATAGTACACCGAAACGAATTAAGCCCCACTCAGTCACCGTAGCGACTTTCAACGCTGACGGCCTCTCTAGTCAAAAGGATGAAGTTCACGAATTTTGTAAGACCCATCAGGTCGATATCCTATGCGTGCAGGAGACCTTTCTGAAACCAGGTACAGCGAACCCTAGGTTTGCAAATTACCGTTTGGTTCGTAATGATAGAGTGGCCACCCCAAAAGGTGGCACTCTCATCTATTACAAAAGAGCTCTGCACTGTATCCCAATTGTTACTCCACCACTTAGAATACTAGAAGCCTCCCACTCCTCCCACCGGTAAAATCATCCGAGGTTGTGTCTCTGATCAAGAGCCTCAAGACCCGTAAATCCCCTGGGGCTGATGGTATCAGCAACAAGGTGATTAAACACTTCTCAGTCCCACTAGTCCATCTCTTAGTTAGCATCTTCAATGCGGCTATGAGCAACTGCTCCTTCCCAGACACTTGGAAGCATGCCATTGTCATTGGTATTCACAAACCAGGCAAACCGGCAGCCGAGCCTTCCAGCTACCGTCCCATAAGTCTCCTCAGCTCTCTGGGGAAGATTTACGAGCGGCTCATTGTGAACCGACTCTGGTCCCACGTTAGGTCCAATAACCTCCTTCCCGATGAGCAATTTGGTTTTAGAGCCAAACACTCTTGCGTCCAACAAGTGCACCGCGTAACGGAGCACATCCTAGGCGGTTTCAATAAGAAACCAAAGCCCCAAGGGACCATAGCTGTCTTCCTCGACGTAGCGAAAGCGTTCGACAAAGTCTGGCACAACGGCTTGATATTCAAGCTGTACCAACTGGGTGTGCCAGACCGTCTTGTACTCATCTTACAAGACTTTCTCAGGGATCGAACGTTTAGCTATCGCTCCGAGGGAACGCTCTCCTCCCCGCATCCCATTCACGCAGGTGTCCCTCAGGGCTCTGTACTCTCACCCATTCTCTTCTCGCTGTACACCAGCGACATCCCACGATCTGAACCTAATGTTCAGATCGCTCAGTTTGCGGATGATACTGCAATCTACTCTACTGGCTGGTTCAAGGTCAGGCAGAGATGCGCCATCCAACGAGCCATCACCGTAATCGGTGCATGGTTTCGTAAATGGCGGATTGCAGTAAATCCTAGCAAAAGTGCAGCAGTGTACTTCACTGAGACCCGGCGGAATCTCATGCCGTCACCCATAGTCCTATTCGGCGAACCCATCCCTTGGGCTAAATCTGCCAAATACCTGGGCGTCACCCTTGATCGCCAACTCACTTTCGCGAAACACATCCAGATTGTTCGCAATAGGGCGGCCTTCATTATGGGTCGTCTTAATCCCCTCATAGGGAAAAACAGTAAAATGTCTCTTAGAAATAAGACGACTCTTAACAAACTTTGCATCCGCCCAATCATGACTTACGCATCTGTAGCGTTCGCCCATGCTCAGAAACACGACCTCCACAAACTTCAAGTGATTCAGAATCGCTTTATGCGCAGGGCAGTGGGCGCTCCGTGGTACTTGCGGAACGCCGAACTGCACTGCGATTTCACCCTCCCCTCTATTACGCAGTATATGAAAGACTGCTCCCGCCGCCACTTCGACAAAGCTCCCCACCACTCGAATCCCCTCGTGGTCGAAGCGGCGAACTACTCCACTGACATAACCGATCCCCACTTCCTTCCCCCCCGTCGCCGTCCAAGGCATATTTTGGGTGACCCGGACGACCCCATCGCAGCCGTTACTTCGGCAGCTTTAGCGTCGTCCCAAGGGAACCCCGGTAATGGTTGTAGACCCGACCAGGGCTGTGATCCCGATCGCGTTGTAGGCTCCGGCCGAGATCTTTTTCGCAGCCCCAGTCGCAGTCGAGGTAATTCACACACACACGATTGTAGTCCCAGCCACGGTGCGGGTGGGAGTATACACCGCGGCCCCGGTCGCGATGTATCCTCCGGCCCAGCAAATGGCTGCGGACGAGGTAACACTGGTTTTCTATGTAGTCCCAGCCACCGTGGCTGTGGGCGAGGTACTTCACATTCTTATTGTATCCCCACCCAAAGTACAGTCATGAGTGCACAACGCGACGATCCTGGTCGCGGTGTGGACCCATGTCGCGGAAATGGGGGGAGGCGAGGTATACAAGGTTATGATTTAGTGGTAAACACAGTCAAACACCGAGCTCGCCGGCGAGCTCGAGGCAAAAGTTATGTCTTGGTTAGATTCTCTCCAAATATTCGTAGAGTTAAAATTCATAGGGCCCACTTTCAACGGTACACTTATGTACCGGGGCGATTCTCTCCTACTCCCCTCTCTCCTGGCGACGGCCCAAGCCGAGGTCCGTACCCTAGTGGTGCCCTTGAGCAAGTCGCCTACTCCTCTCCTTGCGGCGAAGCGTCTTCAACGCTCGCCTTAGGCGGTGCGCCCTCTGCGCCCGTATCTGGCTGAGTGCCATCTGCGCTCGCCAACCGTCCGGTGACGCTGTAAATGCCGGTAGAGGCAAACAGCATTAGTCCGTTCTAAAAAAAAAAAAAAAAAAAAGCTTTCAGTCAGAGTCATCAGTGCATGTTGGCCAAAGCGATAATGTAGTGCTCCATATATAAAATAGAATATTCCGTAAACTCAGTATGTAGATATAATTATGTTATTGTTATAATTATATTAATTTCAGTTGTTAATGTTGTATTTTTGACGTGATAACGTCCTATAAGCCGGAACACCGACTACACGCACGAAAAAGTATGACTCATTGTGAGAGAATGGAACAATTGACAGAGAGGCACGATCGGCCTAAGCGTTTGGCTTGTCTTATGACGTTGTCACGTAAAATTATCGTCCGTTAACAGACTTGACAGACAACTATTTTTTATAATAAATCTGGATTACCTTGCCGAGTAAGTCCTGAAGAAAGCTTCCGATAACATCGGAAAAAATTGTCGATCGTGATATCGACAATGCGTAAGTCACACGTTAATCCAGTTTTATCGTTACAAAATCATAATGAACGCGAGTATCAATAACATAAGATTGTACCTACTTAGTGAAAAGTACGTACCTTCTCACATACTTATCGCTCCCCTCATTATACCCTACCTTGACAATCGTGAGAAGTTAGGGAGAACTATTTCCAGACCTACTTAATTAGTCGGGTAGTGTTAAAAAGTTGTTTCGAAAATGATGAAGATTATTATTATTATATTGATTGTATATATTGATTGTACCATTGTGGCTATTCTACGACTTAAAAAAAAGGTTGGGTAGGTAAGTAGGTACAGGCCACGATACCAGAGAGACTAAATAAAAGTCAATATACCGACATTTACTTACACGTACGAAAAAAAACTTCGTTTATTTACTCGGTACCAATAACGACAATTATCTTGCTTTAGGAGTCAGAACCATCCAGAACTCATTTTAATGTTTTAGTAATGGCAAAACTGTGCTCAGGTACCTAATGTTTTATTCATTCGACGTCATTAACTTGATTAATGAGACTCTGCAAAACAGGAGAAATCGACAGGCGGTCGGGGTTCAACATAATTATCTTACATCTGACACGCAAACCAATATTCATCTTTCTCAGCAAGCATAGCTGTTATTGATAGAATACTAAGAGGTCAGTAAAACACCGAGTCATGGCGCATGCAAACCAGCCGTGAAATATTAGGTTATTTGAATTAGGTACATTTAAGTCTAATTGAGTTGTACTCATAGAGCATTAATACTTATTATTCTGTGATTAAGTTCTCAATTATACTAAAACGAACCTATTCGTATCTACTAAATAGCTTCAGTTAACAGTTAACTCTATAAAATGTGTAATCGTTTTATATTAGCAGAGAAATTGTGAAAAAAGGTTGATGCTGACACAGTAAAATGAACTTTATATACCACGGTTCCGATGCGTACCCACAGATAGCGTGTACTCGCGCAAATGATGTCACAGAACCTAAGAAGTGTTCCGGTCGCCCGCAGACACATCGTCCCTTCCGATGACGGGGACATATCAAATACAATCAACCTGCACTGAACGTCGACAGAGATATCAAAGTACACATCTCTCGTTCTTCACAAAAATAAATGTGGAACCATTTATCTGAGTAGATAAGTTTTACGCCCGCTCCACACAAAACACAAAGGCTTTAGAGCTACAAATATGTACCTATTGAATAGATCCGTAAAACAAATAGCGAGTGCAGTTATTCGTTGCGAGTATAGCTGTATTTGCCTTCATGCTTAACTAATGCCAGCGATTACCTACGCGCATAATGAGAAGATAAACAATAGGGCGAAGTGACCGGAGTTGAGCGGGAAGACAAAGCTATGGTCAAGTTTGGCTGTTTGGGGGCAACGCAACGGGTCGAGTTACCGTATCTCCGGCAGGCCGCAGCCGACCCGCATAGCCGCACTGCGACCGCTATTGTCCAAAAGACATTATGCAAAAATATTACTAGAAAAGACTGCGGCAATTAGAGCATTATCATGGTAACGCTATTAAAAGTATCTGCTCGTTGTTACCTACCATTTCGTTAATGACACTGACTACAATTTAGCATGATGCTACTAATAAATACTGAAAGAGCATGCAACTAAATATTACTAGGTAATGTAATGGTTCAAAGGTTCAAACTAATAAAAGGTAAAAACTATTAATGGGGGATCCCTATAATCTATCTATCCACAGTTTTCCTTACTACCGATAGAAATTTGACATAACTTCCATACAAATAGTGTCAAATATCTAACTCTAGTAAGGTAAACCGGCGATAGATAGATTATTGGGACGGGCCGTAAATCAAGCGAGTAAATGGTTGGGTAATTTGTTAACGGCAATTAAAATGTTGATTGTAACTATATGTTTTCAAAATTTTAGATATAAGTATAGGTAGGTACCTAAGTAAAAGTAACTTATAGATCGTAGTTCTCTACCGACTAAATATTATTCTCTTATAAGTACTACTAGGTAGGTAAGTAGGTATGTCCAGGACACCCATCACTTATTTATTTATTTATTTATTCACTTATCGTGGAGGGGGTCAGGATCGAGGTAAAAGCCCAGATGAAATATCTGAGTCTAGTGCTCGACTGCAGGTGGCGCGTCGGCCCACACTTCAGCGGGCTGTCGACGCGCCTGCTAAAGGTCGCGGGCGCCCTCTCTTGGCTCCTTCCGAACTTAGGGAGGCCGAAAGCACGGTGCCGGCTCTTGTACACCGGCAACTTGAAGAGTATGGCCCTTTACGGGGCCCCTATCTGGGCTGACTCTCTCCTAAGGAGGGAACGCCACTGCATTCCGCAGGCCCCAAAGGGCCATTGCACTGCGGGTGGTGAGGGCCTACCGGTCGGTGAGCTTCGCGGCGGCGTGCGCTTTGGCTGGCACCCCTCCTTGGGAACTCCAGGCAGAGGTGCTCGCCAAAGTGTATGAGTGGACGCCGAGGCGTGAGTCGCTCGGGGAGTGCCCTTGGAGGAGGGGTGGCGGTCTGGCGTGAGGCGAGGGACGCAGTCGTCCATCATTTGACGGAGGACCTCGCCACAGCCACTTTTGACCGCCGTACGTTGGACGCTCTCAGGCCAGTCCTACAAGACTGGCTTGGGTGATCCCACGGTTTCCTTTCATTCCGTCTGGTGCGGGTGTTATCCGGGCACGGATGCTTTGGATCATACTTGCACCGGATCGGAAGGGAGGCAACACCGGCATGCCATGATTGTGGCGCGGCGGAAGATACGGTGCAGCACACCCTCGAGGTCTGTCCGGCGTGGTCCGAGCTGCGCCACAGCTTGGTTGCCGTAGTCGGGCCGGACCTCTCGCTCCCCAGTGTTGTCAGCGCCATGCAGGAGGACGAGAGGAACTGGGCAGCGGTCGCCTCCTTTTGCGAAGACGTGATGTCCCATAAGGAGGCGACAGAGCGAGCAAGGGAGGGAACCCCCTTGCGTAGACGAAGAAGGGGTGGAAGAAGGCGACTGAACGATAGCCGCCTTCTCCCTCCCGGGAGAGATAGGCGTTGGGGCGCCTTCTCTCGCATTGCACCTATTCACCACCTCACGTGTTCACCACATGCGATCTTCAAATACGTGCACTATACTGCTTGAAGAAAGAATATCTGATGCAGCGACTTCGATATAAATAAAACCACTGATACGAGTATTAAAAAGCGCGCTTTTCCGTTTGGCACTTTGTCAAGGCAGATGGCAGGCACAGTTTTGAGATAACGGCCAAGTTCTCAACTTTTCACATTTCCTCGCCGCGTCACTCCTCCGACAATCTCGACAAGACGCGACATTGTTGCTTTGAATTTGTTACTTGAAGTCCCACTAGCACACGACTAACGTGGTATACGTATTTAAAACAATGGTATTTTTTATGAGGTCCATCATTAGCACATGATGGTAAAGCAGAAGAGAAATTAGTTTTGTTTATTGTAGTTGGTTAGTATTTAGTTGGTATAGTTTAGTAAGTGATAGTTAAGATTGAGATTGTCTTCCGGCAAGAGACAATGATTATATCGATGATGATTTGTTTTAGAGTTAATGGGTTTTCAAGGGTAACTCTTATGTCTTAGGTGGGGGATAATTCCCCCAGACCTAATGGTCTATTTATAATTTTATATCAATACAATTGCAATATCACAATAATATGGCAGCAGCAATAATAATATAGCTTATAATCGGTTACTATGGTTACAAGTACAATTAGAAAAATTTAATACTGACTTGCATGCTATTAAGTTATTGGAGTGTATCTCAAAAACTACTAGACCGAATTTGATGAAATTTAATTGGGACCACACGGGAAACACCAACCATCAAACAAAAAAGAATTTTGAGAATCGGTTCACCCAGTCGAAAGTTATGAGGTAGCAAACCCTTTTTTTGGAAGTCGGTAGATAATTGGTCAATATGGTTACTTTGAAAAAAATTATACGTATACGTACATATAATTTATTTATTTGATGAAAATCATACAGGTAAATACCAACTCTTGAAATAAACAGCTGTATCTGTATTCAAGAGTTGGTATAAGTATAATAGGTAACACTTTTCAGTTGCTCAAAACCTGATTTCAACATTAAACATCTGAATAAAATCTAACTAAACTGAAGTGCGCAAACAAAACTTTATCTTAGGGCGAGATTCAAAACTATTCTTCAAGCTTTTCTTATCTCGTTTCAAGCACTTCAAGCCGCGAGTTCCAAGACAGAGGATAAGCTAATAGATTGCTTTTAAACCAAGGCCTGGATGCTGCTTTTTTCATCATTAGGACTTTTCAATGGCATAATAGTAGGTTCTGTGAATTAGCATTGCAGATTTGTGAGGTATAGTTGCAACTTAAATAGGAGCTAAGCGCTATATAAGCCTACATTAAAGAATAGGTGCCCCTTGCCAGGTCCCTCACCGTTGTGTCTGCGGTGAAATGGTGGATCGGTTCGGCCACCACGCGCTCTCATGCGTAAAGAGCGCGGGGCGGCTTGAATCCGTCAGGCATTTGTCAGTGCTGGAGTCCCATCAGTTTTGGAACCAAACGGATTGATGCGGGATGACGGCAAGAGACCAGATGGGATGACTATCGTCCCGTGGAAGATGGGACAGCCCCTGGTTTGGGATGCTACATGTGTGGACACATTGGCGCCGTCTCATCTCCCTGGGACGATTAATCAGCTGGCGCTGCCGCGTCTAAAGCGGAAGACCTCAAACGTCATAAATATGTGTATTTAGACAGAATGTACATGTTTGTGCCGTTTGGGACGAAACTTTAGGCCCATGGGGGCCGTCCGCTCTCAACTTGTTTAGGGCGAAATGTTTGGTTGACGCGTCGGGTGACCGAAATGCTGGCGCCTATTTTGGGCAAAAACTTAGCATTGCCTTCCAGCGTGGCAATGCCGCCAGCGTTTTGGCCACTTTTCCCCCCACCATGGGGCTTATAGATTAGATAAATATTATAATTATTTTTTTATTTAATTTTTTATACCTACTAAAAATGTTATATTTAAATAAAATCATCGATATTTTGACATTTCATGTATTATTGTTTATAAATTTTAGGTTTGTCATATAATAATAGGTTTGGTAATAATCTATTCTAAAATTGTATTCTAGAGAAGGATATTACATAATATAGGTATACCTTATTTGACACTAGCTGCACCCCGTGGGCTAAGGCACCGTTAACATTTTCATCCAAATCAGTTCAGCTTTGATCATTCAGACATAATTTTGCATCTAAGCCATAGTCTAAAGGACGTAATAATATGCCATCGGCATTTAATACTAATGCATGATAAATGGTAGGTATATATTGTATATATTCATATATTTGAATACCAGTTATCTACAGACTTCCAAAAAAAGGAGGAGGTACTCAATTCGACTGTTTTTTTTATGTTTGTTACCTCATAACTTTCGATTGGGTGAACCGATTCTCAAAATTCTTGTTTGTTAGAAAGCTGGTGCTTCCCGTGTGGTCCCATTTAAATTTCATCAAATTTGGTTCAGTAGTTTTATGATACACTCCAGTAACTGATTTTTACCAAAGTAATGGAATGGAAGTCGGTATAAAATTTTTCAAATTGCACTTGTTGAATTCACAAAATAGCAAAATAATTTAGTGAAAGCTATCATTACCATACCATTATCATTCTATTCAAACAGCAAAATTGATCCAAAACTTAAAGTTACATGGTAACTAGTACTCAAGCTTTGCTTAATGTGTTAAGTGATAGACAATCATTTTTTTATCTGTCTTAACCGGTGTAACACGTTTTCTTCGTCGTAAACACCTGACTTATATAGTGCAGGAACTTTGCACGAGTTTAGAGTGTACCTCTAAAATTAAAATCGGTCCTTACCTTTTCATCTTGGCAGGCCATACATATTATAAAAAAAGAGAAAAATACTGCTTATGATTTATAATTTGTAAGTTACCATCAACCAAATTTAATAATTGTGGATTGTTAATTCAAGATCATCTTGTCAGATCAGATTGCATCTTTAAAACGATTTTCTGAATTTAGACTACGTATACGATTCATATGTTACTCGAATGATGGAGTGATTCCTGGCAGTGAGTAAATATCGAAAATTAATAACGAGCTCCCATACTTCCTCTGCTGTCGCCGAGCTGTATACGGCTCCGTGATATTTTCGCGCATAGGTAGTACAATTTGGTGGTAGTGCCACGCTGTAACCCCACAGCCGAATGGGCCGGCACGACTGAGGAAGTACCACACTCCCACATAAGACCGACATGAAGTAACATAGCTTGCTATTGCGTTTTATCGGTTTGTGGGAGTTTCCGGAGGCGCAATTCCCCTTCCCCCTCCGCCCTCACCCTTTCTATCTCTTCCTTCTTATCTTCCTTCCTCAAAGGTCGGCAACGCATCCTTGAGACTTCTGGTATTGCGTATTTATTATATCACTTACTATCAGGTGAGCCGCTAGTGCTCATTTGCCAACCTATCCCATTTAAAAACAGGTCCCAGACCCGTAATACGGATCTTTTTGTACTGATTTTAATGTTGGGAACCGTTTTAAAAAACTGGTATATATATAGTAATTGGCCTATAGTGCCCACCCATGCAGACACAGGCCAGTCATGTTTATGCACACATATGTTTGACATGTCGGGGGATCGAACCCGGGAACAGCAGTTGAAAAGGCAGAACTGCTACCAGCTATCCCAAATAGCCAGTCATAATAATCTGTGGAATGAATCAGCCATGTGAGGCGTTATTAGTTCACTGATCAGTTGACTCACAAGCTGCAGCTGACTATGAGTGTCGTCGCGGCGGAAGATCCAATTGCACAATTTCCTTCTTTGCTTGTAGCTTAGATACTTAATTGAATTAAAAAAAAAAAAGTAGTACTTACCGACTTCAAAACTAAAAAGTGTAAAATAACTTGTTTGAGGCGGTATGATAGGTGATATTAGGTGATGTTCAAATGATATGATAGTTCAAAAGTACCTATTATCACAATATTGTGTGCGTGGTACCAACTGCGATAAGTTATTCCATCCTTTTTACTGTTGAAGTCTTAGTCAGAATTTATTATTATTTATTATTATTATATAAACAGATTTATTGGTAAAATCACATTTTATAAGCCAAACTAAACCTAATTATTACAAACTAGCTGCGCCCTGCGGTTTTACCTGCATGGTGATGATGATTTTTATTTGTTAACCTTCCCTGTATCAGACTGATTAAAACAATAAAATAATTATGCGAATCGGTAAAGTCGTTCGGAAGTTATGCGAGTACATACATTTCAGCGATTCATTTTTATTTATAAAGAGAAGAAATAAGAAGATTAAATATGTACTAAATAGTTACCACTTAAGTATAGGTACTTGAATTTGCATTCAACTCATCTTGAGTAAATTATATGTTAGCCGGGTTTCTGTCTCTTACGATTCGAACCCTTACGTTGGAGGGAATATTCTTTAACTCCGTTTCTTAAAGAATTCCACTATAATAGTACTCCATACTAAAAATAGTCTTCAGAAAAGTTTTCCAACAAAACAATTGAACAAACTCCCACGTTCTTAAAACTCTAAACTCACGTACAATTTCATTGTCATTCATGGCTTAAGTTTGAAATTGGCGTGCTTAAGTAGTTGTTGAAGTAGTTGCAGTTTGTCTGGTGGATAACAAGGTTAACTAAAATTTCCATAGTCGTGGGTTCGATTACTGAGCCGATCGACACGCCGATAGGTTCTACTCTGCAGCAATTAGGTTACAATTTGCTTGTTGTAAAGTACCTAGTCTCTACAAACTGAGTTCTTGAGCTTGATATGGCGAACAAGGTACTTGAACACACTCATAACCTGAAATTCTGCTTGTAAACAAAAGTATTTTGACTTTAATGAAAGTTATTTTCACGTTTGGATTAATAACACTATTATTATAAATGCGAAAGTTTGTGAGTTTGTATGTATGTTTGTTAATTATTTACGCTGAAACGGTTGGACCAAATTAGATGAAATTTGGACGAAGGTAGATGATGCACTTGATTAACTTACTATAGAAGAAGAATGAATTTATTTAGAAGTTTAAGATACTTTCCATCATCATCATCATTATGTTTACCACGCGGGTGTAACCACGGGGCGCTGCTAGTTACCAATACATAACTTTCGAGTTTAAAAAACAATACGTATATATTATACAGCCATTGCCTGTTAAGGGGAAACAGTCTCATATAACTTGAGTACAGTTGTTTATATAGAGTGTAATATCTCTAGCGTTAGATATTCACGTTCTAATTTGTCGATACGCACAATGCGAGAGGTCAAAACCGCACAAAAGGTTTTGGAAAGGGTGATACTTGGGTATTCTTTACGTGATCGAATCAGAAATGAGGGGATCCGAAGGCGAACTGAAGGCACCGACATAGAAAATATGAAAATCTAATACGTATCATATTCATGAACACTGATTGCAGTGTCTCGCAGTGTCATCGCCATCATCTCAGCCGTAGGCTTAACTTGGGTCTCCACCATGGATTTTACAAAGGACTTGTTGTGAGCCGTTTTGCATCCACCTTTCGGTGGACGACTGCGGTTACCAGTTTGGCGTAGTTTCTACTCCAGCAGTGCAAGTACCGTAATAGTCGTTAAATTTGTCGAGTCGCTAAGATCGATAAAAATCGTATCGAGCAAGTATGGAAGTCATATCGACGACTTATACGATCGTCAAATTGTCGACAATATATCGGTTATTACGAATTGTTTGCATTCCACAATGCGTCCTTCTATCATTTGGAGATTTCTATGAGCATTTCGCTCTTCTACGATCAAAAGAAGGCCGAAGTCTATTTTTTATTGAATACTAACTGCGCCCCGCGGTTACACCCGCATGGTGATGGATGATGACGATGTTGATGAAAATTATACTATGTATTAATTCATCCCCGTGCCCATGCCCCATCTACCTCCATGCCAAATTTCATCAAAATCGGGCCAGCCGTTTGAGCGTAAGAGAATAACAAACATCCATTCATCCATAAATGCAAACTTCCTTGTTTTTAATATTAGTACGCAACTAAACAATATCCCCATTCCCGTCGCCTAGCGATAAGATATATCGTGGTCATTTTCAAAGCTGACAAAACAATCGTTATAATCGATTAAATAGACGATCTCAAACGTAATTTAACAGTTCCATGCTAGGGTTATCGTTATAACTGTAAAAGCTTATCGAATTTGTCTACGGATCGCTTAATTTTGTTACTTACTTGCAATTATCAACACAAGATCGATAAAGCCAGTTTTTTCGAAGTATGACGAATTCAAGACTCAAATTTATCGATCGGTAAGTTCGGTACTTGCTCTGCAGAACCTTTCGGCCCCATTGGATATAGGTAAGTTCTGCGTTCAATTTAACCTGCCCAATGCAACTTCAACTGGCTTATCCTGTAGGCTATGCCGGTGACTTCAGCTCGTCTACGGATCCCCTCATTTCTGATTCGATCACGTACAGAATACCCGAGTATCGCTCGTTCCAAAACCTTTTGTGCGATTTCCACCTCTCGCATTGTGCATATCGACAAATTAGAACGTGAATATCTAACGCTATAGATATTACACTCTATATAAACAACTGTACTCAAGTTATATGAGACTGTTTCCCCTAAAACAGGCAATGGCTCCGAAAAACGATTTTCAACTGAATTATAAAGCGTTTAATAAATCCTTAAGTAGCAATGGAGATTGCAGTTTAGATCGAGAGCCGCTTCGGAGCTCGGTCGTCTATAAAATTAAAACTCTATTTCAATTTTCCGACGTATTTTCGCCAGTAAATATGTTATATAAATTCGCGTGTCCGACGCAGACAATCTCTATCAGTTGTGGTAATTCAGTGCCGCCCTCTGAGTCCGGGCACATGTTTTACCGAACAACCGGAATTCCGTGAAAATCTGCGGTGGGTCCATAAATTCCGTACTTTATAGCTGACTTGACCCTTTCGGTCAAAGAGGTGCGATGTCATTTTTAGTAGCCGAAAGAAGTTATTCGTGTAATGGGGTTTATGCGCCCCTTTGGCTTGTTACTGTGACTTTTTAAGATTCTATTATGTATCCTTAGTAAATGATTATATTTACGTACCACATAAACCAAATACGTTTTCATAAACATTCTAAACGTACTTGTTTACCATACTTACACGTGGTTGCTTTGGTATTAAGAACGAAGTATAATAACTTGCCAAGAGCATGTAAGGCCATGTTTGGGGTTCTGGTGGGCCTAGCGCGAAAATTTGCTTAAGTGTAACGTAATCGTATCGTTGACATATACAGTACAAACTATGAGTTATCTGTGCCACAGTTATACTAAATACAAGACAACAGTGCTAGTGCTAGACCCATGTTAGACCCTGAAATTACAAACGAAAATAAGGACCTCTATATGCACTACGGGCGGTTTTACGACACTCGTTGAACTTTTCTAATATTCGGATGTGTGCTATGCCAACATAACACAATATGGTACTTTAGAGAGAGGGATCAATTGTTAGACTACTAGTTAAAGAAGCATGCCACTTTAGCGGTCCATATTTTGCAAACGGTATCTACATCCAACGAGCTAATCTGCCCAGAACTTATTTTTTTTACTACTAATCCCATTTTTTTTTATTTTTGATACAAATCCTATTGTATCAAGATTTTTAACAAACATATCCTGAAACTGGATAAATGGTTTTTCTTTAATTTTCTATCTATATTGATCCTAATTATTTGTCGTTTCGCCTTTTCAACTTATTGGCCCACAGAACTGTTAACAAAACCTACTAGAGAAACAGATGCATGTTTAGTCTAATCACATAGCGTAAACCACGGCTAAACCAATACCTATTGCTGTTATTGTGCAATTTTCGACTTTACTATCGGTTTATAAAATGGGTTCACCCATAGCACAGCCCATAGTGGTATAAGCCATTACCTAAGCCACCTTTGTGTACCTAAACGTGTTGGGCCAACGATAAAAAGTTTAGTAATATTTGTTGTATACCTGACTACCTGAATGGTGTGGTAAATGTCACCTTAGCATGAACGGTGTTTATTTTGCTGAAATCATTGCTTCTACAAATATCGTTGCTACGTACTTCGAATACATGTCTTAGCTAATGATATAATTATAAAATAAAAAAATATATTGTCTTTAAATAGACATTAGGTAACTATCAGTCTCCTTATTAGTCTACAGAGGATCGTAGTTTGTTAAAAAGTTTTCTATCGCATTATATTTTGATATTCAAATTGAAATCATATGACTATATGACTAAATAGTATCATATTTTATTTTTGCCCGAGGGCAACCAGTAGAGGTTAAATTTGATGCGAGCCGAAATAAATAGAGTTATTTTTGCTATGCCACCCGCGGTCTCACACTCCATCTGATTCGGCATTTATAGCTGGGATAGTGCGAAAGAATCGTAAAATACTCGATAAAACTTGCTTTTATCGCGTTAACACTAACCATCTCTTTCCTTTACGTCCCAAATCCTAATACGATTATCAAAGCTCGAAAAAAGATCATCAATTATATTAAAACGAAATTTCAATAAGTTTGAAAATAACCTGAACCAAATTCATAATATTTTACAGCAATAAAACCCATTATTGATAATTTATATCGGCCATTTGCGAAGATAATTCGCCCATGAAAGCTCCCGAAGGCATCGGGAGTCACGACGCGATCTGAGTCGGGGCAGAGCCAGCTAACATCGTTACTTACCGATACGGGTCTGTCTAGATTTTGCAACCAAGCAATTGCTCGGTAATTCATTATCTGCATTGCAACCCACCCGACGCCCGGCTCGGCACGGCGCGGCGGTCGGCGGCCGATCATTTTGTGTTCGTGATTACAGGAACCCTCAATGGGAGCCGATTTCCGGTCGTATTCGTTTACCACCATCCGAACACGTTATCTTAACTAGGTATCAAGTGCTTCCATTGCAATGGTAATTGCAATTTATCGTATCCGTTGCGGCTTCTCGGTCGTTATCGGTAGGTTTTTATGTCTGAAAATATTAATGAGATGAGCGCTTATTATTAGAAGAAGTTTGCGAGGTATAACTATTGTGACTGTAAGGATGGCTATATTGCGTTGTTTGCAAATTTAATGGTTACCTAGTCATTCCGCTCATTTAAAAAATGATGAACTTCTCCGTAAATGTACGGTCTAAAAGTAGACAAGCAGAAATTATATATAGAGTACTTACTACGCTTGTACACGCAAAACTACAGATGGCCAAAGTTTCTTTGTGTATCGGGCCGGCCTGCCCACTTTACAAAGAATCCTTTTAAGCTAAGGTAATCAAGCATATGACGTATTCATGGGTATATAATATGTTGTCTTATTCAAAGTCAAAACATAAAATTCCCATAACAATCGAGGCATAATAAATTGTTTCGATTCCTGACGATTTATCTACCCATGACCATTGCCTCGGCCATCGACTTCAATATAGTGGCGGCATAAATTTCCGAGTGCACTCACGCCACCAGAGCGGATGTCAGGGGATGAAAAATGTAGTCGCGGCTGCGGCGGTAGTGGTGCGGGCGCGGGTGTCGGCCCGTCGCGACGCGACTGATTGCGAGCTGCAGGATGTGTAGAGTGTGGACGTATACTATCGATAGAGCGGCGTTTGTCAGAGCATCATACAAAACGCAGAACCGAACATGGAGGAAAGAAAATAGAAACAGACGTTGCAACGCTTTGCTAGTAGTACCCACTTAGTAGTTGTCTAGTTGCTTCTACATGGTGATTATTATTTTTATGTCTAAAGTAAGCTTTCTATGGCTCGATTTGATACAAATCTGAAACTTCGATGTATATGAGCACCGGCGGTGTTGTACTATAAAGTATAAGAAAGTATATTTAATGAAATATTTATTGAAATTTGTTAAATGACTATGATGAATGACAACTACTTTTTTGGACGCCATGGGAATACTATATTTTTAGTCTCATCCATAGCTCTTAGATGTCAGTCTCAATGCTCTAGTTCTTAACGTAAGTGTGCATTTGTAAAGTTTTTAGGCATTTATTAGAACCACCGGCTCATACATTAGCTAGGGTTAGTTAGACACAGTCTGGATGCAATAGAAATCACCCTTTCATCTAGGTCGGATTAAATTACCTTAAATTGTCACTTGGAAAGAAAAATAACAATTTTATTTTATACTATTTTGGAGCGTTTTTATTAACCCGTTGTAAAGATCTTAATTACTATGATCACCTAATATTTTTATCATAATTTTATTTATCTCATTATAATCACATAGCCTACAAAAAAATATAGGATGAATTCAATTCTCGACTGCTATGTTTTGGATGGCCACAATACTTTAGTACAATTGAAGAATTAAAAAACATCGATATACCTATCCCCTGTCAGTAAGCACAGCACTGCTATCTGATTCATTTCGCAAATACAATGCGTCATTTGCATACACACACACTGGCGCATTGTAATGCACAATCTTATCATTGAATAGGCACTGAGAAGGCACTAATGCAGCTTCTATTTTCTTTGTTAGGTCATTGGTAGGTTGGTAGGTACCTACATATTGCTCCTGTCAGATGCAAAGGCCACCGATGTGGAGTATTAATAAAGCTAGACGATGAAGATAAGACATAGGTAACATCAGCCGCATAAAAATGAAATGATAGAGTACTATACACGTGTAGGTATGTAGTTACAAACGATGTGTGCGAAGCTAATCACAAATTATTAAAGTCAGTCTTTGGATGCTGATATTGCTAGGTACTGCTTTGCAGCCACCCGCGGGGGTTGACAGAGACCACCCACACGAAATGTTATTTTCCCTCTCTTCGGTCGTTCCCTCAGGACTGAGGATCGTGATCATCATGGTAGCACTTTGGATCTGATGAACTGTCTCGTTCGGCTCCGGTCAGTGGCCATCTCCACCGGGGTGTAAAAGCGGGACGTTGGTGTTTCTTTCAGTTGGTCAGACCACCTGGTCGGGGACCGGCCTCGTTAACGTTTCCCTTCTACGTTTCTCACCACAATGAGCTTTTCCAAGCTGCTGTCGCCACGTCTGGCGATGTGGCCAAAATAGCTCATTATACGACGATGACATACGGTAGATAATCGGTTCTTAATTTTAATTGTGACAGAATTGAGACGTTAGTGCGTTTGGCTGTTATTTTCCCACAGGCGGCTTTTTAGGATAAAATGTAGCCTATGTATGTAGGTCTGTAGGTATAAATCCAGCCTTTAGTGATAACGACCACAAAATTCAATTCAATACAATTACCCGTTTCAGTACCAAGAAGTAACTAACGTCCACACTCACAAACTTGCGCATTTATAATATTAGTGTGAGTGTGGTAAATGTTAAAACGTTACAATGCAACAAAATGCATACAAAAATTAAATTTACTAGTACTCACAACAAGATAACCAAGAGTAGTATAACCGTAGCTTTTTGACTTTACTATTGCGTTACACTGATTCAAATAGCAAAAATTACCTTAAATGCCCCGTCGTCTAACAGCCAAAGTTTACAAGTTGCAGGTAGTATCGAACCCTCTTTCCATTTGTAATTGATTTCCTATAATATGGAGCTCTCGTGTTAATTAAAGCAAACAGCCCATGCCTAACCCTCGCGTAGTTGCTTTTGAGAAATTACGCCCTACAAATTACACGTGTTCACATCCAGGCAATTACGTTAAGCTTTGATGGTGACAACAAATATTACGGAGCGGTTGCGATAAAGTCAATTCGAAAATTGCATATAATAATAATATGTATCATCATATATATCTCATCCATAGCCATCTATTTTCCTTACACGTATAAGTTCTTATCAATAGCCTTGTTATTTAACCCATTTTTGTAATAGATCCGAGTAATCCATGTCACCGTCATCCCAAATTCTGTTTTATTACTACTTTGTATTTTTATACCTAACAGGCCTCTAAGTGTTAGCCCCACTTATGCCTTTGTAAAGGACCGGATGATATCCGTGATAAAAAATAAATTTTATATTAATAATATGTTTATTGACATTAAAAAGGAGCATGTTAACAAGTTACAGGCTTAGGACTATTTGATATATTGTATGCATCTTTATGTAAATACTACGAATAATAATAAGTCTATTATTCGTAGTGTAAATAGCAATGTTTATGGTAGGAACTAATGAAACCTGAACTAGTAATAAAACTGTATTTCAGACGCAAAAGCTCTCTGTTTTATGGAAACTAAAGATATCTTTGTATACTCCACCAAACTCAACTAGAATGTTTGCCAAAGTTTCGTTTCGTTCCATTCCACGTCCTCGTGCACATGATTTCTTTTTAATTAAAGCGTGATGAAAAAGATTCACAGCATATCGTACCCAATATTCGCTTCTATTCTCGACTCAATACATTTTAAAGAATGGAAAAACGTACTAGTACAGTAAAAGTCTAAAACAAGAAATTCTATGAGGCTTGATCACAAACTTAATAGTTAGTTGTTATGCCGCATAATGTAGTGGCATACTATGATATAAGTGTGTACTTGCGGCACGTGTATATTCAAGCATACTTCGGTGGACATGCTTAGAGTTTTTCTTTATTTTGTCGAAGTGGGCCTGAAGTCAGTCCTGACTTTTTGTTGCTAAGCTATCACGCCTAAACGGCTGAAAATATCGTAATAAAATTTGGCAAGGAAATTATATTTTGGAGAAAATCATAAGCTACTTTTCGTTATCATTATCATCCATCAGCACGCTGGTGAAACCGCGGGACGCAGCTGGTAATATTATAAAAAGCAAAAAAGTAAATTGTAACAGTCATTCAGTTTGTTACCCTATCACCCCTGAAGATACATATGATACTTTATCCATCATCATCGACATCATTTAAATCACCACGCGGGTGAATCTGCGGACCGCAGCTAGTTACATCACAAAGTTACCTTACAGATTTATTGGATTATGTCAGTATAAAAACTAGTAATGCAATGGATTAGGCAAAAGTCACATCAGTTTATTTTGGCGTTAATTACACCACACGTGGCTAAACGAATCGCTAGCAATTTGTTGCAAATATACGTATTGATGTTTATGTTTAGGGATAACAAGGAATGGTACTCAGCAGAGGGTCGGTAAATACGCAGCAAATAGAGCGTGCAGAGGGAATTATTTGTAGTTGGGCGCTTTCGAGCTGAGACGATTATGTTGCCAGATGTAATTAAAACACTACTGATGAATGATTCAGATTTCACTTTATATTTAGTAAAATTTGAAGTGAAATCATATTTCACTAAATCACTACAGTAATTAGTAAATTATTGTAGTCGGGATATGGAGCGATGGCTTTTATTCTTTGAATTAAGAATACAGTAGTGAGTGAAAATAAAAAAAAATCACGAAGCGTCACACAACATTAAAGTTCCACCATAATAGTATAAATGGTAAAGAAAACAAACAAATGATTTTATATTAGTACCTAATATGTATAATATCAATGACATAAGCATACACTTTATACTCATTTCATCAAAATAGCAATTTCCATAAAATATACGTTTAGTCAGATTATGATAATAATAGTGATTTTTCTTTAATAAAAACAACTATGTACATAGGGTATAAAATTGTTTTGTAAAATAATGAAATACACGGAACGGAAACAGAATTTTTCGTTAAAGCCTAATAAAAATTACAAATAAACCCTCTATACTGGTACACTGTGACAATCTCAAATGTGTGATTTTTTCACGTACGAGTACGTAAAATTAAACATAAATATTAAGTATATGTAAAAGATACATTTTAAAGAGTTTTTTAATGTAAGAATTTTAACGCATACCTTCTCAAGGGGTAACATTTTGCTAAAATGCTCAAATACAAACTTATTCTGGCAGCACTAGCCACTGCGGGGCGGTATTTGCTTGCGGCCTCACGCTCAGATACCCGCCTTAACGCAGCAGTTAACTTCGAGGATTTAACCGAATGTTGACACACTCACCCTACTTGTAGATGAAATACGGAGATAAAGGTTTATTACGTATTTTGACTATAAATTTTGTTCAACTAATAAACAATATCCGAAAGTGGTTGTTTGTTGGTCGGTCTTCCTTTCACGCAGCACGATGGTTGTGCAACGGATTGTTATAATTTTTAACCGCCTTCAAAAAATAAGGAGGTTCTCAATTCGACTGTTTACGATTTACTCCGCCAATTATGATTTGACTTTGATGATTCTTTTTGGTCAGAACAGTCCCACATATTTTTTTATTAATTATTATTTTTTATCAACTTTGAGTCACAGGCATACACAGATGACGTTTTGTTTTGTGTTCCCCTTCAGCAAAAGTTCAGATGAAGAATATTTCATTCTACTTTTAAGTTTAAGTTTGTATATAAGAAGCTGGATTTCATCTATTTTTTCGAGTTTAAAATATGGTTACTAGATTTTCCTAGAGATTACTAGATTATAATAATACTTATAATAATATACTACTTATAATAATACTAGAACCTGCCATTCTCTGGCTTTATTAATAATAAAGCCAGAGAATGGCAGGTTTTTTGATTAATGGCAGATCTCTTGATGATGACAGATCTCAGATGCTTATAGGGCATAGGCCCAGTATATGAGCAACTAAAATGTCGACCAGAGACGATTGAAGTGCAGTGCCGCGCAGCAGCAGAACTACCAAACTCTGTATATGGTTAGAGCTCGTTTGGTATAACATGGTTACGTGAGTTTACAGTTATTAAGCCATAATATGGCGGCAAGAGCCAACGCTCGTACTAAGTAGAAACGTTTAATCCTTTTACATTTTAGGAATAAAGTCGAAGGATTGACACCCGCCTATGGGTATCAACAATCTTTAGCAATTTTGGAATTATTAAAGATTAAATATTATCTATTTGATATAATTAGGAAGAGGATATATCCTGAATTGATATCATAAGGTACGTCGTATACTCTTAAACTCTTTTCTTAAATAAAATTAGAGCTTAATATAACAGCCAGTACTAAAATCACCGTGAAATTGTGAATCGCAGTTCAAACCCTCCATTCGAGCCAAAACTAAGTTTAATGCTATAAAGCACCGTGCCGTCCGGTCTAGGCGTAACAAATTGATTGTAGCCAGCGGCGATAACGCTCGATAGAAGTTACAACAAGTATCGGAGATGAGATCGAATGAAACAGTAAAGTAACTTACAGTACTTCAGTCCAAGTACCAAGAGTAAACGAGATATTCCAACGCATGCATGTTGGTGGCTTAACTACTACACTGGGACAATTGCAATAAATATCGTAATTAGATTTTCGTAGGGGCTGCGAGATGTCAGAGACAATAAACAAATAGTGCGTACCTGGGTATGCCTCGCATCTCACGCAGCTTCCTTCTAATCCACCTTCGATTAGTTCACGAGTCGTCAGCCTTGCGAATCTTCAAGACAATTGATTGAATCACGCACGTATGATGTCCAGACTCCGGAGGTTATGCTGGTGTCCAGCTGATCGTTGGTGTTAAGGGCGATGAGAAAACTGCACTTTTACACAGATACGAGACTCCACGATTAGAAACAATACGCACTGTTCAGCGGTCGGAGCGCCACTGGCTTGCCTATGACTTTTCTCGCATACCCTCAACCTCAATTTATTCTATGTGATTATTTTAGATTACCTTCTATTGTAAGGCACCTACGGTTCGTTGAGATATATATTTATAATAACCTTTAGTATCCTGTACTATCGACTTACTTACTTTCTTTGTTAAAAACTACCTTGCTTACTGTCAACTTGCGGGTCCTGTTTAGGGGGGATCAGTGGTTTTATCTTAATTACTCGTACCTACTGAACGATTGAACATGTGAACAACTTTTTTGTCTAAATTACTCGAAAATCTGGAATCTGGATCACGTCATGCTGGAAATAATTATAAGTAGACACAGTTTTTATGAAGGTATACGTAAAATATCGAATATAATACGCTGCTTGAGAACTCCTAAAACCTTCAGTACACCAAACGCGGGACATGCGCGGTGCGTTCCGTCGACGGGTTTTGTATTACAACTATAAGGTAGGTATCAAAATCGGCACATAAAATACAAGCTCAGGCTCACCGATGCCGCCGCATTTGGTGTGCCGTCTTTAGACCATATTTTGACTAGGTCTCTTTCAAAATCTACAGTATCCTATTACGTTTCTCTCCCTTTCATGCCTTTCCCTACCTCTCTCCTTCCATTTCCTACATCAAGGTGGGCAGCAGCACCTTTCTAGTATAAAATTCTAAAACTGTGCTCGCCAACCCGCCTGCCAAGCGTGGCGAGTACTGGCAACAATGATGGACATAATAGGAACCAGGCCCCCAGTCCCCGGCAGCCCCGCTATTCCTGGCTACGGTAGCGGCCACGGTAATCGTGGGGCAGGGGGTACTAAGAATCCCCGGCAGACGCCCAGCTACCGCCCCCAACGACGATAACTGGCCCTGGTAACACACAACATACGCACGATGAGGATAGACGAGAAGATGTATGAGCTGAAATGAGTACGTTACACTGGGACATTGTGGGGTTATCTGAAGTCCGTAGAGCGGGTGAGGACACGATAAACCTAAAATCAGGAAACCTACTCTACTACTGGGTGAGCAAAAGTCCCAAGGTGGTGTCAAGTTTCTCGCCCACGAGTCCTTTACTAACAACATTGTTACGATCGATAGCGTTTCCAATAGGGTCGTATAGCTATACTCAGAGTATCCAAACGATATTCGCTGAAGGTCACTCAGGTGGAAGATATGTATGAGGCATTAGTCGGGCCATACATACCTCTGAAACAAAATTTCTAGTTGTTATGGGGGACTTCAACGCGAAGTTGGGTAAGAGAAGCGAGGATGAGTTGAAAGTAGAGCAATTTGGTCATCGGCAACGGAACCGTAGGGACAGAGGTTGGCCGACTTCCTGGAGAAAGAGGGACTCTTTATGATGAACTCTTTCTTTCAGAAGCCACCTCATAAGAAATGGACCTGGCTGAGTCCCGATGGTTCCACGAGAAACGAGATTGACTTCATTATGACCACCAAGAGACAAATATTCACTGATGTCTCCGTGATCCACAGGGCGAAAACCAGTAGTGATCACCGAATGGTGAGAGGCACATTGAATAATAATGTCAAACTTGAGAGGTCTCGTCTGTTGAAGTCTACGCTCCGACCTACTCGTGCCCATATTCAAGACCCCGAGAGCTTTCAACTTGAGCTGTCCAATCGCTTCAATTGCCTTGAGAACATCGATTCAGTGGTCGAGATCAATAACAGGTTAGTAGAATCTGTCCATACAGTGGGTTCCTAGTTCTTTAAACCCCACCGTACAGGTAGGCCACAGAAACTCTACAACGATACCCTCAACCAAATGGCTGAGCGAATGAGATTAGAATGGTCTTGAAACAGCTTAAGAACAACAAGGCGCCGGGTGATGACAGTATCACATCTGAGTTTCCGAAAGCGGGTGGAACACCAATACTTAAAGTCCTTCAGACGCTCTTTAATACCGTCTTACTCGAAGGATTAACGCCGGAAGCATGGAACAAACCGTGGTGGTTCTATTTCTTAAGAAACGTGACAGCACCTTACTTAAGAATTACAGACCCATCTCGTTTTTGAGCCATGTTTATAAGCTGTTTCCAAAGGTTATCACGAACCGTCTCAGTCGCAGGTTCGATGAATTCCACCCTCCGGAACAAGCCGATTTCCGAAAAGGCTATAGTACCATAGACCACATCTCCACACTACGGCAAATTATACAGAAGACCAAAGAGTATAACTTGGCTCTTTGTTTAGCGTTTGTGGATTATGAGAAGGCCTTTGATTCGATCGAGACGTGGGCAGTGCTTGAGTCTCTCCAGCGGTCCCGTATTGACTATCGGTATATTGAAGTGCTGAAGTGTTTGTACAAAAACGCCAACATGTCAGTCCGAGTACAGGAGCAGAGTTCGAAGGCAATTCCATTGCAAAGAGGCGTAAGACAGGGAGATGTTATATCTCCAAAACTGTTCACCGCTACATTGGAAGACTCCTTCAAGCTTCTGGAAGGGCAAGGACTTAGCATCAATATAAACCGCGAATACATCACTCCACACATGGCAGAATCCATGGAAAACCTCAGTACAATGCTCGAAGGCGTCCATCGAGTTTCCCAACGAATAGGTCTTAAGATAAACATGGACAAGACAATAATTATGTCTAATGCCCATGTCGTGCCTTTTTTTTCGGAGAGAAATATTTTAGACCCTCATCACCAGCTCCAGGGAGAGCTGGTGCGCGTGTGGGAGTCTACGCCGACTATTGGCGGGGGCGTAGAACCACTTGCGTTATTCAGCTACAGCCCCCACCGACGTCACTGCTCACTTAGGCAGGCCCAGCCTGAGGAGAGGGTGTAAAGATGGATAAAAAGGAGATGCCCCGTAACACGCGGGCCTTCCACACCTCGTAAGGACCTTATTGGGGGCACTGTTGTTGCTGTTTTGGTTTCGTATTGAAACCGCCTAGGATATGCTCCGTTACGCGGTGCACTTGTTGGACACAAGAGTGTTTGGCCCTAAAACCAAACTGCTTGTCGGAAAGTAGGTTATTCACCAGAGGATTCACGGGTCTTGAGGTCTTTGATCAGAGACATTACCTCGGATGATTTTACTGTTGGGAGGAGTGGAACGTCAGAGATGGACATAGAGCTTTAACGACTTCAGATACCACCGAATCGAGGTGTTTCTGGTAGACGTGATCTACATTGAGAGTTCACTAAGCCTCGAGGCTCGGCTAAGCACTCGGCTTTGTCTTCGTCAAAGGAACGCTATGGAGAGGGGAGATGGCCTAATGAGTGGAGGCATTGTCGACTGTCCGTCAGATTTCAGAACTCGAGCCAACTGCCAGTATGCCTGGTGGGTTGGCTCAATCTCTGACAGTTTATCGTCCCACCTTTGATCACGCAGCTCACTCATGAGTTTCTTTACAGCACGCTGTAAGTAGCGCATGGTGTCTTTGTTCTCTCGGGTTGGCATCGAGTCATACGCCCTAGTGGCGGCGTTCTTAGCGGTCAGTAACCTCCTCACACCCTCGGGCAGTTCGAAGCGGCGATCATCCGCCACTTGGACCTGCTTTGAGCATTCACCTACTGCGGTGCGGTGGTTACTGAGAGTCTCGATCGCAATTGAGACGTCTTCTACTGTCTGTATGTCATCGAGGGGAGCGTTTTAAAAGAACAGTATCGTATAAAACTCTGTACCAACTTCCTCAGTATCGTATCTGTCAGGGCGTAACAAATTGATTGTTGCCCTGTGGCAAAGCGGCGGCGATAGCGTTCAGTAGCGCTGTAACTAGCCAACGATTATGAGATGAGATCGTATCAGACGATATAAATTGCCTTCCTATTATCCAACACGGAGATTGTGTGTATTTATAGAAAGATTATTAAACAACAACTAGTTATTACAACAAAAATCTACGTAAAACATAATTTTCGAAAATAGATAGAAATACAAATGAACAATTATTTTTATTAGAGAAAAAAAGATAGGATCGGGTAAACGATCTCTCAGAATAACTCCAACTGCCAGGGTGCTAGTCAGGCGTGACAATTAAAGGACTTGCTCGTCCCGTCACTTAGTATAAAAAACCTACTTATCTATACTAATATTATTAAAAGGATAGATTTGTATTTGTGTATGTTTGTAATGAATAAACTTAAAAACTATAGGTCGATTTCAAAAAACGATTCACCATTAGAATGCTACATTATAGCCTCGGAATACAGAACAGTCTGAGATTATACCTGAGTAACAAGTGCTATAATATATTTTATCTACACTAATGTTGTAACATTCTACTTATGTTTCCAATACTTGACTTATAATTACTACTGTTATAGAACAGACAACAAAACACTCAATTTAAGCAATTTCACATGATGGTGATCCACATCGATATCGTAAAATCTCATTATAACATCAATAAAACGCGACCAATTAACGTGGCGAGCCTTATGTCAAAATCCTCATACAAGTTGTATATAATTTTGATATTAGGCTGGCTTTTGAAAACAGTTGGGTTATACGTGAAAACTTCGTCGAAACTACTAAACTTACATACACAAAACTCTTTGGTAAGATCTTGTGCCAATTAAATAAAAAAAGAACAGCGCGCGCTCGCTCCTGATTGGCCCTGCTCGCGCAGCTGCATTTTAATGGCGGCAAGTTCACTGTGACAATAAATACGCGTGAATTTGATGTTTGTTTTGTTTTTAAAATACAAATTAAAAGTTAAAAATGGATAGCGACGATGATATTTGTACGCCTCCGGATATTCTAGAATTGGCAACAAAAGTAACTCACAATCTTTTGCCAGAAAAATCTAGAAAATTATATGAAAAAGAATATAATAACTTTTTGGCATGGAAGACCGAAAAGAAAACTACATCATTTTCTGAAAATGTCATTCTTGTGTATCTCAAAGACCTCTCCGACAAATTTAAACCATGTTCTATGTGGGCTAAATATTCTATGCTCAAGTCCACACTGAGTATCTACAACAATATTGATATCACGAAGTATTCAAAGGTCATAGCGTTCCTGAAACGCAGTTCAGAAGGACACAAGGAAAAAATGTCCTTGACGTTTACATCAGGTCAAATAAAGATGTTCCTGGAAGATTCACCAGATATTTTGTATCGTTTTGAAAAGGTAAGTGTATTTTAGTTCTGTTATTTAATCTACCTAGTACTTACGTACTACACACGCAAGTTATCTAGACACTCCGTTTAAGCGCTTTGTGTATAAATTTGGTAGTAGGTACTTACACTTTACTACTTCTTAAATCATAGTTTTTGCCTTGGCTATGTACCTCAAGCTTATTATATCGTTTATTGTTACAGGTTGCACTAATCTTCGGCATAATGGGGGCATTCCGAAGGCAAGAGCTATACAACATCCAGTTCGATGAAGTCTCTAACATAGACGACAGTACAATCATGGTGAAAGTTTCGAAAACAAAAACGAAAATAGATCGTTCTTTCGTTGTGACGGGCAACTGCTATGCCGTATGTAAAAAAAAATGGAACTTCGACCCACCCCCTGTCGAAACCCTGCCTTTTTCTTGAGCTGTTCGGGGAAGTGCGTCGATCAAAGAATTGGTATTAATAAATTTGGTGCTCTGGGAAAAACTATCGCAAGTTTTTTGAATCTGCCTAACCCAGCGTTGTACACGGGGCATTGCTTCCGGCGCACCTCGGCGACCCTTCTCATAGATAGCGGTGGTGATTTGACCGCACTGAAACGACACGGGGGGTGGAAGTCTTCTACTGTGGCTGAAAGCTACATTGATGAGTCTTTAATGAATAAAATTCAAGTCTCAAATACGATCTTGAACAGTATAGAAAACAAGACGAATGAAGTAATTATAAATATTCCGACTCCGTCTACGAGCTCTACTGCTTGCCCCGCGACCGCTACAGCTGCTGGATCAATAATTAACATTAACTTTCAAAATTGTACCATCCAAAATTTGAACAATTATTATAAATAAACTATTGTCAGCTTTTACTCTTGTTGTTTGATTAATTGCATTAGTGAAGATAAAGTAGTGTATGCAACTGCATATAACACGGGTATTATATGACAGTTGCATAAACTACTATGTCAACACACCTACTAGAAAAGAGACTCTTATTGAACGGTTATTACAATTAAAAAGAAATAGAAATACGGGATTACTCACGTAATATTTATCGGATAGGTCCGACTATAATTTCGACCACATTCGGTGGCCCTTTTCAAGGAGTGTTTGAGACGCCCGCGTCGATGACGTCTCACCTAGGATAGTGCTATAACGATTAATATTACATGTGTAATCCCCTATTTCTAATTAATAATGAGTAAAAACCACGTTCATATTTTTAACAAAAAAAATATTATAAAATATACACCACCAGAAATATTATCTGAAGTTCAAATTGCAAGTGAAAGCTTTACCAGCAAGTACAAAAGTGTGTTGAAAAACGTCGTATGAAACTCGTGCGCGTTGTTTATTACATTCATATATTACTTCATTCATTTATTATTTATTACAATTTTTATTATTAAAATTATTTTAATATTATTAATTTATTAAAATTTTTCATTTATTACAATCATAATTACTATTGATTCTTCACCATCATCATCAACCACGCGGGTGACACCGCTTAGCGCAGCTGATACAAAACTAAAAGTGCGTTTAAGCACAGAATAACTAATCAAGTACATAAATGTGAACGACTGTACTGTGTGAACTCTAGAAAGAAAAATACTTACATACACTTTACCTACCTCTTAGCACTACTAGCTCCGCCCTGCAGTTTCATCCACGTGGTGATGGATGATGATGATGTTGATAATAATGGAGAAAATTCTATGTTCTTCCCCGGGATATAATCTATCTCCTCACCAATTTTCATCGAGGTCCGAGTTTAAGCAAGAAAGCGTAACAAAAGCGTTATTTAGTATATAGTTAGTATGACTTTACAGGTCTAATTTTGAAGTCTATATCCAACAATTACCTACCTATATTTCGCATAAAAGTTTTAACATTTGAAACGTAGGTAGGTACTTACCTACTCTACATTTTTATTAAGCTACACTTTATATTCTTGTACATATTAAACGGTAGCAGGACTGATATCTATTGTTTTCCTTCCTCGTATACAAACGTATTATGCAGCTGAACATGTCCGGTAACACGTGCCTTGATGTGTGTATTTTAAGTCTTGTAGTAAACCAATCGACTATAAGCTAATTTCTGTCATTGCCTCGAATGAAGGCATTAAAGGTTACTTAAAAAGTGGTGCTCAAGTTGCCTCTGTCTACATTCAGTTACATTGCGGTTTTTATAATATGGAACTTCTTTGTTGATCTGAAGTATTATAATCTCTCTATTATAATGATGGTACATAGTTGGAAATAACTAAATTAGCCTTAGTCATGCACCAGCAAGACTGAAACAATTGAAAATAAATAAATATGAATAACTGTATGTTTATTTGCGTTTTGGACGATATGCTATCTGGTCTTTCTTTCCAGTCGTCTGTTTGTTTGTATAGCCGCACTTTTGTTAAACTAAATACCATAGCTAAAGAGTCTTCATAATTTTCATATAAAATTTATTGATTACTTTACCTTTAAAGGCAAATCAAGTTACTTCACCTTTCTTGCATAATTCAATCAATAGAAAGGCAAACATCTCGCAAATTCCCATCAAGTTACGAGACTAAGCTATTCCAATTAGAACGAGTAATCCGAAGAAAAGGTAGGAAGCGATTATCTGTTTATTGGGTTACAGTGTTAATTGTAACCAAAACAAATTGTTCGCTAAGATTTCACTTCAAAACTGGCTAGACACAAACAGGATTTCAAACATGAAGAGTGTACCTAACTAAGGCATTTAGCAAATGTCTGAGCAGGTCACGCCGGTGTTTGATAATAAATCATAATTACGATGTTTTAAATTGTATGCATATAATTTATTAACTTTTCTGTCAAGAAATGATTGTCATAGGTAAAATTAACAAAATTACCTAACGTTATTTGACTTCTCAAACGCTGTTCTATTATTGTATTGTAGATTATTATTGTTGGAAAGTTTTATTATTGGACATTGTTATCATGGAGTCATTATTTTTGACATGGCATTGGACACTTTTCTTTTTGGACATTATTTGTGTAAATCTACAAGACTGCCCATTTTGGTAACGATAAAATGCAATTCGAACGCATTAAAGTCGTCAATAATTGCTATTATAAAAACTTTTATCTTAAAGAATGAGTATGTGTAGGGCTGTAGGAGCTAGTAGCATATGCTTATATATTTTTTCAACACACCTAGTAGAAAAGGCGCTCTTATTGAACGGTAATTAGAATCATAATGCAGCGTATTTCGAACGCGTGCTTTTTACTTTTCATTCCTGCACGAGTGCGAAAATGAGACAGATTTTGAGACAGAAAAGAGTGACAGATTTTTCAAAACTGTCACTATGGTAAATGTACAAGTCATTGCATTGGAATAAATAAATTTGATGCCATGCCGAAAAAAAATCGCAAAGTTTCTAGGTTTACCAGATGCAGAATCATATACAGGACATAGCTTTAGGCGAACGTCAGCCACATTATTGGCTGATTCAGGAGCTTGGAGCGCCATGGTGGGTGGCGCTCCAATGCAGTGGCAGAATCGTATGTAGAAGACTCTCTACAAAATAAAGCCAACATAAGCGCCAGGATAACCCAGGATATCAATTTAGAACCAAAACCAAAAAAAATGTCCAGAACCGCTTCCTTCAACGTCCTTCTATGACAAGACCGATTTAGTATCTGCTACTTACAATAATGATGAAACACTTTTTCTTACTCCCTACGAGAACAATCCGCAACCTCCAACATTAACTCAAGTCACCCAAGAGCAAAATAATGATGTTTTTAATAGCAAAGCGTTAACCTATAATTGTCATAATGTATTTCAATAATTGTTTTAATAAATTAAAAATACTATGAACTGAAGTTTTTTTCAAGCAAGTAAGTGTGTTGAAAAACATAGTATGAAAATCGTGCGCGTTGTTTATTACAATCTCTACTCCATTAGTTTCGCCTTCGATCTTCGATCTCAGGCCTAAAACCCGTCTCGATTGTAATAAACAACTTTGCGCACTTGTTGCATAATGTACTATTAATCTCATATCTAAACTCTATAGATAAATGATAAATGATTTTTATTCACGAAAAATAGAGTAATACACAGGTCTTAGTAGCTATTTTCGTTCAGTCTATTTTATCGATAACCGACATGTGAAATTGTTAATGTGGTGATTATAAATATATTACAATTTTCCATTTAGATATAAAAAGGAAGAAAAAGTTATATAACTTTTTCTACTACTAACTGTCCAATAGATGTCGCTCCGTCCCCGCAAGACGGTTAGTCAAATAGAAAGTTAAAATTCGATGCTCGGACCCGAACCTCGGTGGCCTAGTTGGTCAATGACGTCTGACACAGAGAGTCAGAAGACGCGGGTTCGAATCCCGTCTGAGGATGGAATTTTTCTCTCTATAAATTTCAATGTTTGAGATCGCCAAAGCAGGCGTTAGTGCTTTAAAAAGTAATACTATTATATAAAGATATTATTTCAGTGCACATTATAAATATTATTTATAATACTAATTCAATATAACTTATATTATCTCTTAGTATTAGTATATACCTAAACATATATTTATTGAGCCCAGAGAGATACTTATAGAGATTTCTAATTTAATTGAGAATTGATTTTAAAGATTGAGTTATAAAATAAATAATCATACATATTAATTTCATTTATTCAATTCTGTTTCCTCATATTATCATATAAAGTACAGATCATAAAAAACATTATACATTAAAATAAGTGGGCGCTACAGAATAACTTTTAATTTACAAGATTCTATTTTAACTAGCTGCGCTCCGCGGTTTCACCCGCGTGGTGATGGATGATGATGATGAATCAAATATAGCGTAACCTATACAACCTCCAGCTGGACCAAGGAGGTTGAACCTCTACTTTAAAAAAAAAAGTTTCAGTGAACGAGTCCGCGACGACGCAACACGCATGCGCAATCGATGTTTGCGCCTTGGCGCCAACATTTGACATTTAAAAAATCTTTTCAGTATTTAAACAAAGTTTGGTTTTGTTTGTAAAATACATAGGTTTTTGTGTAAAAACATGTCTGAAAGCGGGGATAGTGGTGATTGTTCACCACCAGACATTCTGGAAGCTGCGTCAAACATGACCATGAACCTGTTGCCGGCGAAATCTAGGAGCAACTATAATAAATGTTACCACGAATTCATGGAATGGAAAATGAATAAAAATGCTACATCATTTTCTGAAAATGTGTTGTTAGCGTACTTTCAAGAGTTATCTGAAAAATATAAAATGTCAAGTATGTGGGTTAAATACTTCATGATTAAAAGTACACTCAATATTTACAACGAAGTTGACATAACTAAATATAGCAAACTGATTGCATTTTTGAAACGAAATTCACAAGGATTTATAGGGAAAAATCCAAGACTTTTACAGCAGAGCAGATAAATAAGTTCTTAAATGAAGCCCCAGACACATTATATCTCTTCACAAAGGTATTTTAGTTGTTTATCAGTTAACCATGTACATTTTTTTTGTTAATATTGAGTTAATTTACCGTAATATATATATGAGTTGTTACAGATTGCACTAATTTTTGGTATAATGGGTGCTTGCCGACGGCAAGAGTTATACAACATACAATTCAAAAATGTTGAAGTCTTCGAAACTACACTATTGATCAAAATAAGTAAAACTAAAACCAAGACGGACCGCTCTTTTACCATTACTGGGAAATATTATGAACAATGCAAAAAATACATAGAGTTACGACCAACTGAGTGCAGCAATCCCAGTTTTTTTCTAAACTATATTGACGGAAAATGCACGACGCAGAGAGTTGGCATTAACAAATTTGGAGCTTGAGGCAAAGTTATTGCCAGCTATCTTCAACTTACCGACCCCGAATTGTACACAGGACACTGCTTTCGCCGAACATCTGCGACCTTGCTAGTTGACGCTGGTGGAGATATAACGGCACTAAAGCGACACGGTGGTTGGAAGTCAACGACAGTTGCAGAAGGCTATTTAGATGATTCAATGACTAACAAGATCGCTATATCCAATTCAATACTTAACAGTATTGAAAATAACAGAAATGAGGTCAACATTAACATACCCTTTCCGAGTACCTCCAATAACGCTTCCTGTCCGGTTCAAATTCATTTTCATAATTGTAATATTCAGAAAATCAATAATTATTACAAGTAAAAATAAATTTGTTGTTATATTCAGCGTTTTATTTGCAATATAACACTCGTGTGATAAGAACCCTTATTATGCAACAGTATCATAATCTACTATTAACGATAAATATTGTATTATATGACATATCTAATTGATAAAATTGTTACTGTCGACCTCGCATTGTCGAATTTATCCATCGACAAAGTAATAGTACCTACAGTAGTACTTGCACTGCTTAAGTAGTTATTATACATGTACACTTATAAAGATAGGTACCTATATATATATATATATATATGTCGAATAAGAAGTTATACAAGCTACAAATTGACTTACCTACAAATTGAAAAAGTTAAAGCATGCTTGAATAAATAGCTCTCTAAAGAAAATTCTAAACTCGGAGCATTTGTTTCGTATAAAAAGGTCACAATCGGTCACATTGTGTTCTGTTCGTTACAATAACCCTGTCGGTCTGTCTTTGTCAAAAAACACGTGCGTGTGCTTAAAAGTTAACGTTTTTACGCGAAATATACGGTACCTACGTAACGGCCAGTTATCATGGCACGTTGAATTACAAAAATCAATAGCTTACATCAGTTGTTTACATTCTCGGTGTTAATAAGGGATATCGTAAGCGATGATTCTTAGGGTTCCGTAGACTACAAGACTAGAAATAGACAATAAGAAACGTCCAATCATTAATTTAAGCCCATTTGTCCGTCTTAATTATTTATAGCTTAATAACTTTTGCACGTAAGTAGACTACCTAAATATAAATCTTAATTTATTTTCAAAATATGTACTTCATGTGTTCTACGAGTGGCAGCCATACATGTAAAATGGTGATGAGATTTTCACTGTTCCCTATCATATTATGATGTATCCTTGAATGGACCAAATGTAATAAATGTTTTATTTATAAAAGTGTGCAGAATAATTAGTTTATAATATAAAATAAGTAATAATTACTAATATGTAATAAACATTTTAGATATTAAATATCAGATGTATCGTTTTCGAAATATGGATTGCCAAAGTGGCTTGCAATGTAGGTATAACCGTCTGTCATTTCTCAGAAAAATATTATCTTTCACGTTGATATAGTCCTTAGTAAAAACTCTCTTTTATAATAATTTTAAGCATAGTGGGATTAAGTTATGTCTAACACTTATTCAAAGGTAATTGACCTTAGAAATATATAAGTATAAGCTAATAACGCTACTTAGCTGCCAGTGCTTTCTAATTGATTCCAGCGTATAAAAGTTTATATTTCTATTAATATTTTGACTTGACCCACGTTTCACATTTGCCAAAGCTCAATGAGCCCGCCTGTAGTACTTGTGTCTCTAGTTTTCTACCGACTTCCAAAAAAAGGAGGAGATACTCAATTCGACTGTATGTTTGTATGTATGTTTTTTATTTGTTAAAAACAAATAAAAACATACATACACATTTCTTATGTTTCTTACCTCATAACTTTCGACTGGGTGAACCGATTCTCAAAATTCATTTTCATTTTCAAAATTCATCTTAAGTTTCAATTTTTTTAGGAAGCTGGTGTTTCCCGTGTAGTCTCATTTAAATTTCATTAAAATTCGGTCAAGTAGTTTTTGAGATACACTCCAATAACTGAATAGAATGGAAGTCGGTATTAAATTTTTCAAATTGTACTTGTCTTATGTAATTAAACCCACAGAATCCTATTTTAAATCTCACAATGACATGCCCTTGATAAGTAAATGAAGAACTTTCTAAGATAAACATATGGGTAAGTAAATTCTCTTTTAGCGTATTCTCAGATTAAGATAAACAATTTTGTCATTAAATACCTTACCGACTGAACTGATAAATAACGAAGTCGGAACTATTTTTAGGAAACTGAACAAATCGGAATTACCACACCAAAATCTTCAACAATATGATCGTGTTTTTGTTGTTGTTGAAGCTCTATTAATTTTCGCTAAGTATACGGAACAATCACGAGGCCCGTAAACTCTGCCTATCTAAGATGAATTTCGTCACAAGCGAACAGCCGTGCGATTCTCTAAGAGCAAACATCGTTGCATTTTTGACAACATCCGTGAAACAAATGACGAGATGACAAGAAACGTTGCTGTACCTTGTGTACAAGGGCGATATCTCATAAAGTATTTGATATCGGTGAGCTCATCGTCGAATGCAACGACGAATCATTACAGAATCGCACGGCTGCACTGCAACGCCTGCAACCCTGAGAACTTGAAGTCTCGTGTGCCTTTAATTTGACACTTATCCTACCCATGTATAAACATAAAGGCAATTAATTCTGTTCCTAACTGCTACAAATACTGATTACAAAATACTTTACATATTCCTAAATAATAATATTTGTTAATGCATACTAATAATGGACGAGCCCAATAACGAGGTTATTACGTTTTGATGTGTACATTTGTATGCAAAATGGTGTTCGTAAATATGTAACAAGCAATAGTTACTAACGCATTAGTTTGGGGCCTACTGAAACACTACTTATATATTACCCTAATGAAACACTATTGCTATTTTCAAAGTGCGTTAAAGTGTTTCGCAATGGTCCATAGAGTTCATGTAGGTAGGAATTGTAAAAACTTCTAATGCGAAATTGACGTTGACGTTCGATGACGTTCACACACTCGTACATCATACAGCCCCACCATCTTATCAGCCGCGCGATAACATCGTTGCATCTCACATCCGTGAAACAAATGACGAGATGACAAGAAACTTTGGAGAAACAACCTTATGTACGAGGCGATATCTCATAAAGTATTTGACATCGGTGAGCTCGTCGACGAGCTTTCGTTTCTTGTCTTCTCGTCATTTGTTTCACGGATGTTGTCAAAGATGCAACGATGTTTGCTCCTACAGAATCGCACGGCAGAGCACAGCGTCGCTAGTGGAGAATTTGGTATTGCAACCTAAGAAATTCACCAAGAAAAAAGAGAATCAAGACATAGGGCAGTCTTTCAAGCAACTTTTTAATCTGCAAATTCTAAAATTACAATCCTACTAATATTATAAACGCGAAAGTTAGTAGGTATGGATGTATACAGTAGTTCCAATTTTGCCCACCTGAAAAGATAAGTTGGTGACACTATACTAGAATTCCTTTATCTCGGGAAGCATCGAACACAGATAAACGCATGGAATATATCAGGGACTATAAACTTCTGGGGGCCGATACCGCTAACCAAATTGCAATCGAACCGTAGCTAAACGGTGTTTTTTATAAATTTTCTTAAATCTGCTATTGAATAACGGTCCAGCTGCAGTTACGTTTCTATTGACGCCAGCGATCGATCAAACTCTATATTCTGCTCACTTGATAGATCACGACACTAACTCATATTCGTATATGGTATAGGGTTTTATGTATGTTTTATAGCGTATAGTGTTTCAGATAACATTAAGTTCCAATTTGTCTCTAGAAATAGTAGAATGGCTTTTTGGGTTATGATAGAACTACAACAGGGTCGCACTACAGTTGCGATAGTTTGTTGAACGTTCTGATGTAGTAGAATTGAGCTCCTGCTCATCAACCGATATTTGCCTCGGTCAAGGTCGAACCTGGGACTCCGCGAAAGGACTTACACTTTGTGCACCAATTAGACACGGATTTGTTTTTATAGTCATTACACGTCATACAAAGTAAAATTGCAAAGGAATATATTAATTATTAAAATAATTACTACTATGATAATGTAATAACGTTTCATCTACGAATCAATGAAAATTGAATTTACATTCATTCCATTTTCAACATTTGTAACGGTGGAAATGAAGTTATTACATATTCAACCCATTATATTCCCACTGGTGGAATAGTACCTACTAGTACGTAGTACTTATTCTGTGCCTAAGTTCTTGCCGTTGCCACATATAACTTGGCCTAATCATAGTTGACGGCTGTTAGCTCAATTAGTAGCCTGGGCTTCAAAGGCACCCTGCCCTCGCGGGCCCCAGTTTCGAAGATTTACGTGCAGAGCAGAAAGAAATGTTATATTATGTGTATCTCTGCCTCCCGCGGCACGTGGAACCCTAGTGCTATGGATGTATGGGGGTATGAGTCTGTAACCGTTATTATAGTTATTATTATCTATTATTTCCTGAGCTTAATTAAACAGATACGAACGACTATACAAACATGGCAAAGGGCGCTTTGAAGAACAGAGAATGTTATTACGAATTTCACGTTACATGCCTTCATTATTATAATATAATGGATAAATTACGTTGACAAATCGTATCTGCAGTACTAGTTTTAACAACCCATACATAATATACATACGTAAATCTACTATTACTTATTCTGTGTCTATAGCAGTGCTTTCATGCCTCTAAAATTTGAGACGGTTCAGTGTAGCATCCCTGCTAATTGTCTCTAAGCTGTTTAATGAACTAGATTAATCCTCTCCCCGTAGAGTAGGGTACCTGCGGTCGTGTTCAGTACAAATTAGCAAATAATTCCAGTAATGAAAGTGCGACGGCCCGCCGCCCGCTGCTCTCTAATTTATACCGCCAACCTGTAATGTTCGAATTATGAGGTTAGCTGCTACTCATTTTGGGCTTTAACTGACTCACGCTACTGGCGTGCCTACTCGTGACTGTGACAATGTCCTAGGGCGGTAATGATTTATAGACTTAAAGCACGGCACGTGAGAAAAAAGTACCTAACTTTCACTGACAATTTCATTTTGTAGGGGCTACACGTGTTAACATTTCTGCTAGATTGCTAGTGCTACGGGGACGCGTACTGAATCGGGGTGACAGGCTGAATAGAAATGGATTGTCACCGTTTTTGTATTGTTCAATGTGTTATTTATGACTCGTATATTTTCTTGTTCCTATGTGTGATATAATTGTTCAGTACCTTTTTGTTTCTCTAGAAAGAGTTCGTAGTGCATTTAGTAAAAGGTTCCAAGTAACCTAGTCATTATATGATATTCCCCTTTTCATGAGAGCTATTAGTCATAATTTGATTTATAACTTCTTGAAGTGGCTCAGTAAGCTGCAGGAAGAGCTTATTATACTCAGAATCATTTCATGAATACAACTTTACCCCTTTTTTACCAGGGAATTACGCTATAAGCACCCCTAAGCTCAAATTGAGTCACTTCCCACTTCGAACCCTCTCTCTCATTACCTCTCTTACCTCTAAGTTAACAATTTCCTTGCAAACCCTACCACAAGCAATTGTACTGAATACTTGGGAGGTCAAAAATAAAGCTTAACATTCAACTTACCTAAAATGTATTCTCAATAACCACAAATGTGTGACACTGATAAGAACGAAAAATAATATGGTTATCATTGCAAATGTGTATTTATTAGGAACATTTATGGAAGTTGTGTAGTTTATTTGTGCAGTACTTAAAGATTCTGAAACTTGTGTCAGGCTCTCGTTTTGGATTGTGAACGTATTGTGTAGATGGTTTATTAGAAAATGAAATTGGCCACCACAGGCTGATCACATACAAATAATAAAAATGCTAAGAGTTTTCCTAAAAAGTTTAATGTTCCAAATCACTTTCATCCCTTGGGAGTTTCATACAACATTACCTCCCTTGGAAAGTAATGCCTTGTTTTACGTCGAGATTGCGTGATATGTGATTAGACATTGTCGAGCAGGTGGTATTAAAAGCAAATTCATTTTCAGGTAGCATAATCCTCATCACGCTAAACAATTTTAACCTGTATATAGTCTTACCATAATTAACAATATTATAAATTTTCTTTCTGCTAATTAGATGTAAAACTATGGGATGTGGATAAATTGAATATTGATGAATTGCTTTAAAAACGACTACACGTCTTGACTAATATTGATAGATAACGCCTTGTTGACTTGGTCACTTCCTAGTAGACCTAGGTACCTATCTGTAGCATTTATGTACTACAAGTGGTTTATGTTATTCACCTTTGAATTTAGAACTTTCACTAGAATTGTTTGATTTCTGACGAATCTCCGTTTAAACCTTACACTGTGGAGAAATGTTAAAATAGCGATAGCTCCTGACGCTACGGTGCGCAATACTATTATTTATTCTATACCTACGGGCGTAAAACGTGGCGCCCTCTTTGGCTAGACGAGAATGCGTCACACTTTTTTTCTAAGGAAACGTAAATTCAACATCACAATCTTTTGCAAAAATCCGTTACCATTTTCATTCCACGCTAAAAAAACATTTTTAATCAATAGGTATGTGTGCCTAGTGTAATTTTTCTTAGTCTTTATATTTGTCTAGAATATTGAGCAGTAAAATCATGAACGTCCTCCAATTCTGTCCAAATTTTCTAGTCGCAACCCACCATGTCATTCTACCAATATTCACGAAAACAATACTAACCAAAAATACGTTTATGTATGACAAATAAAAGAGCATGCGATCACATTATTTAATATTATTAACAGGGCGCGCGTGAATAATTAACGCGTTATTACAGTGAAGATCTCTTTGATATTCGCATCGGCCCGCTTAAAGCTCGATTCAACGAATCTGTTTGAAAATGATTTGATTACTTTACAACCGATCTATTAGTTCCAGCCGTTGTTATACCTAATGGTGACAATAGTAATATTCCATTCTGAGTGGCGGAGTCCTGAACCCACATATTTGCATAATGAGATTATAATTCATCATGACATAGCGCTGAGCTTAATTTGTGAGAGCACTGACGAACACCATGTACCTACGCAACGTCTGCACGCAATGATAATCCACATTTCCCATTCAATTCAGGTACCTACGATATTTGAATAGGGAAAAGAGAATATAGCTGCATTTCATGGTGTACTTCGTTCCGCATTTCATAACATACGTGTACGTGAATATTGGATATCATCGCCTTATTCTGACTTGACACCTACGTCATAGATAAAACACGCACGTCAGGGATCAAATACGTCGACCCGGGTTTCGAGCATATCAGAGGCCGTAGCACAAACAATTTGCGGTAAAGTATTCGTATCGTAAGCGTCAACGCGTAGTTAACGATGCGACGTACAAACTATGAGCTATCCGTGTCCCAGTTGACCCAGAAAAATTACAGTTTGTACTCTTTGACGTGAACGACACGTTTCACTAGACTTAAGCAGTTATTCTTGCTAGGCCCACAAGTTGTCCATCTTCTGTGTCTTGTACATCTGTTGTTCGTTTAGCCGGTTAATAATAGTTTAATATGACGTGTCAATCTCACGAAAATTTTAACTCCAATAACCTAGTTGGCAGTGACCCTGCCGTTGAAACGAGGAGTCCCAAGTTCTATCCTGGTCGGGGCAAATATTTGTGCTATGTTCAGAAATATTTGTTGTCGTGTCTTGGATGAAATTTTTGTTGAGTGTGTGTGTATGCACAGAGAGAGGAATGGGCCTCCCGTGACACAAGGAATCCTAGTGCGACTCTCTCTCTCTCTCTCTTTGTTTGTGAGTGTGTGTGTATGTGTGTGTGCATGCGTGTGTGTGAATGATAGTGAACATATTATGGGGTGTGTATATGTATTTAAGTATGTATATCAGTCATCAGGTTACCATAGTACAGACTCTGCCTAATTTGAGACCTGAAGACCTTTGTGTGGATGTTGTCCCATATTATTATTATTATTATACTAGCACAGCAGTAATAAGGCATATTTAACCGCCATATATATATTTTTACTCAAATTGTGTATTCTTTGGCGCGCGCTTTTATGGCCTCGTATAGTCAGAATACGATAAGCCATTTATAATGCTAAATGCGCTATAAACATACATATATACTTCGTAAAAAAATCTTTAAAATAAAACACACCAAATGTGACACTTAAAACTTGTGTCATAATAATATCCTCACCTTATGTAATACATAACTATACCCTCGGTCTAGCGTAGCGTTATATTCTCTTTGCCCTCGGTCTCAGCCATACAAAAGTAGTTCTCTCATATTCCTGAAAGTTGCGACCATAGATAAAATAACGATATTTTTATGGTAATCAGAACTTTTCTTGAAATTATTAACTGCATACGCGTACTTGTTCTCATGTCATTAAAACCATAATGAAATAAATTGTCTATCAATAAATTTAATCTCGGCGTGCACCGGCCGAGTCTACTTAGAATCCAGTTTTTCTATAGGAGTCGGGAATGCAGTCCAATGCACCTGCCTACTGCAGCACCTTGAAAACTCTTTTTAAAAAATTTTGTAACACGCAAACGTATGTTTAATAACGAAACTGTCTATTGGGAGGAAAAATACGTAAAAGGGTCGTTTGCAATTGCAAATAGAACAAGGTTAAAAGTAATAAATATGAATTAAATAATTTTGAGACTTATCAAGTACATATAGGTAAGTACATCTGTATAGATAAATGTTATGATCATAATGGAATATGTTCAGTATTTTTTTAGACTATGTGGATTAACAATGTATGCCTATGTGTAAAGACTACGACTATCAACTATGCTTATAGATCTACCCCATTACATTCATAAGTAGCCAGGGAATATATTATACTGGTAGAGATACTTTCTATTTGTTCACGTTCTGATCTGTGATAATCAGACTTCTCACTGGCATTTATTATATATATATACTGAAACCTAAATTAGAAATCGTTTCTCAGTAAATTATGCTAAATATTAACAGTAATAAATAACAATATCAGATTTTGGAGATACCTACGCCGGAGAGGCGATACATTAAAATTCAATAGTTAATCACATAAGCCAATTATGTTAAATTTTTGTGGGAGAATAAAGGCTTTTTATTTATTTTATGTCAACTATTACAGTTATAGTATTACAAAACTAATACTATAACTGTAATACTACTGTAATAAGCAGGCGTTTTTTAGGTTTTTTAGAGAGAAAAATTCACATCCTCGGACGGGATTCGAACCCGTGACAATCCGTGTCAGACGCCACGACCAACTAGGCCACCAAGACTCGAGGTCCGAGCACCGAATTTTAACTCTCTGTGATTTTAACCGTCGTATGGGGACGAAGCGACATCTATAGAACAAAAAAAAATCAACATTACAGTTGTCACAATAACTACTTTTTCAGGTTTAAATATGCAATTGTAACGCCGGTACTAACTAAGCCACATTATTCGTAGCTTAGTATTTAATCCTAGTAATAAAAAAGAAAGATTTCATTGTTTGTTTGTAATGCAAACACAAAAACTACTAAACCGATTCAAAAAATTCTTTCAGCAGTAGAAACCTCATTATGCCTGAGTAACATACGCTATATCTGATTCATCATCATCATCATCATCCATCTCCACATGAGTGAAACCGCGGAGCGCAGCTAGTACAATTACTTTTTGCATAAAAGGGGAAAACTTTTCGACGGCACCATCTAGCGATTGATTTTGATAATATCAAAAGAAAGTTTTTACTCGCAAAGTCTACTGTTCGCAGAATTACTACTTGTAGTAAGTATACAATAATATACGATACCATACTCGCTGTGTCAGCCACTAGCCAGTACTTTAGCTGAAGTTTTGCATGGATCTGAGTTCGTTGCCCTGAAGTTATATCTAGATACATTTTATAAGTTTCTTGCACCAACACTATAGTTTGTATTTCCATTTTGTACTTTGTAATCTGTAGCTGCAATCTTCAGGAATTCTTCGGTCTGCGAAAGAATCATAATATCACTCTAGTACCTATCATTTACTTGTTCGGTATACGTTTGTTCAGCGTCAAATATGACCTTCGGTCGTGCGACTACAACGAAAGAAAAACGCCTAAACATAATGCTATTCTATATAATATGTGCTACATGCCTGTCAGTCGTATAATTAAATAATATGACGTTTATAGCTCGTTAGGTACGCATCCGCCGAAGCAAAGCTCACTGGCTCAAAACCCTTGAGAGGCCGTAGCACAAACAATTTGCCAAAAAATATCCGTATCGTAAGCGTGAACGTGTCACGCTTCGGCGGACAAACTATGAGTTATCTGTGTGACAGTTGCCTTAGTGCCTTAGGACGGATCCCAATAATCTATCTAACCACAGTTTTGCTTACTACCTATGGAAATTTGACATAACGTCCATACAAATAGTGTCAAATATCTATCTCTAGTAAGGTAAACCGGCGATAGATAGATTATTGGGACCGGCCATTAGTGACGTTACACTTACGCAGTTATTCGTGCTAGGCCATCTGGCTGCAGTATGGCGTTTACGCCACCTACTTACTTTAAATTATTATCTCCTCAGTAGCCCAATACAGATGATTAAACAGTATTAACATTTATAAAATTACGTATGCTGATTGCGATCCAGAACAAATGACGTATTGATTCAAATTTAAACGATGCCAAACCTACACAAACAATATCTATTAAATTGTTACCCGCCTACACAAGACTTTGAGTTAGTTTCGATTAGCTGCAGCTGTAGACTAAGCTGATTGTGTTAAAAACGTGTATTACCTATGCCTAGGTAGCTAGTACCTACGTACATGTAGATTGGTGTGATAAGCCGCCTTATTGTAAAACACGGACTAAAGTCCAGAACTTAAACCATGGTTTTAGGAAACTTCATAACGAAAGTTGCTCAAACCATAGTTTAAACTGTGGACTATCTGTAGTCCACGTTTTATAATAAGGCGGTATAAGTTTTATTTGAATACATATGAAGAGTAGTGGCTTTCTGGAGGCAGGGAGCATTTATTTATTTATTTTATTCTATTAAGTAACAAGACATGCAAGACATGCGACTGATGGTAAGCACTATCCCTGGCCACAAAATCTCGCGTGAATATTACGATAGATAAGTATTCCAAGTTAAAATATAATATCCTCTGAAGTGTTATATTAAATGTTTTGAAATATATTTGATCACCTCGAAAATGAAAGATAGTAAATTACAAGTTATTATTAAAAAAATAAACTAAATTCCACTGAAATAATGAATTCCTGTAATAGGTGCTACCATCGCCTGAAAAACTAACTCTCTAAATAGGCGAATACTTTTTCTACTATTAATTAGCGCATAAGGTTTTTATTCAATAAGTAACATCATTCAATGGGAGCAACATCAAATTCACCAAAATTGTATTTGATGAGATTTCAACAGCCTCCTTTAATGCAAGTCAGCTAATCATTTTTAGTGCGATTAGCGTTAATGAATAAGAGGTATTTTTTTTGATTTATCAAGAAAGTAAAACGGCAATTTCCGTTTAATAGCCGGTTCGCATAAATCCGTCTATTTTGGCTCAGCGGCCCGGGTTCCATTCGGCCCGATGAATAATATCAAATATTCCACTACCGATTAAGTACAATTTGTACAGGTCAGCTAAAATTTAAAATCATGATTGTATCTAGGCCATGGAAATCGGTATTCGGTATTACCGAAAAACCGGTAATAGCGGACGCACGGTGCACGATTTGGCCGTCTCTTCACTTGATAGCAGCACAGAAAAGTAGCGTGAGTCAGTACTTAAATAGATATATAAATATATTTTGATATCTCAATATTTTACGAAGGTGCAGGTTTTTGTAAATATTTTTAAACCTAGGATATGATATTATTAAGCCTAGCGTGCACTGCGTTGCGTTTTTATAACGCTATTCTGTGAAGTACGGAGAGTCATAGAAGTGCGCGCACTGCGGTGAAATAAACGCACGGACATGCGGTAAAGTCACCGCACGAAATTTTGTATCGCATAGATGTATGTAGAAGGGATGCACCCAATACCGTATAAGTACCCATTTTTACGTAATAATAAATATATGCAGATAGCGACTCTTGTATGGTAGTCTAGAACGATGTGGTATAGGACCCACAGGTGTAACTTGAATACCAAAACGTGCGTTTTTTTCACCGCAGTGCTCGCTAGCCCTTATTGTCATTGTATTTATTACTATTATTACTAATTATATCTACTATGTTTATCTTAATGTTAATTAATTAAATGACTTTCAGCATATGCGTTCATGTTGTGTCATCGCTAAATCTAAATTTTCGTGTGGATCGTCAGTTGAGTGGAGGGACACAATGGACCAGTAATCTGGTAATCTTTACCAAATACCATTTAGATTAAGTACAAAAAGGAATGATACGCACAAAAATTGAATTACAATATTTTAATAAGTAAGTAGGTATTTATTTTTAATCTTATAATTTTAATTTTTGTGCGTGTCATTGCCTTTTTGTACCAGATTACTGGTCCATTGTGTCCCTCCATTCGAGTGACATTGATGAGACACCCACAATAAGGTTCAAATAAACACATTAGGTATTGCACAACGTTATCACAACCGCTATACCTACTTCTAGAAATCATCGCCTAGGATAAAAATACATATAAATAAAAATAAAGGAACTTGATTATGCATATCATATTACAGTTATTTTTTTATGGTCGTTTTTATACACAGATCATAATAAACGACTTATAAGGTGTCCACTGGTTGGATACTCCGTTTCTTTATACCTAAATAAAACTGTCTATTTTATGGAAATTTAAAGTTACTTTTTGGTAGTCATTTTATATAGTCACTACATATGCCATGATCGCGTTGAGTTTTAGTTGTTTAGATACTGTAGCGAAGATCGTTGAGTTAGTTAGACGTGAAGAGAATTGGTTTTAAATACGACATGCATTTTTGCTCGATGTAAAGTTTTACGTTGCCTGTACAGTCGTGCAAACTTATAAATAATCTCCATTTGTGGACGTATGCCACAGTTTTGGGGTGTACAAAAAGTTCATAGCAGTTTACGGTTGGTACAGTCGGTAAACACGGAAACATACAGTTCTCTAGGTGTGCTGACATTCATATTGCAATAGTTGTGCCTACATCGATGAAATATGCGGTAAGTTAGTTTTTACCAGTTTCACGCAAATTACGATATTACCTGTTACCAAGTTTCTCAAAATGTATGCTAGCGATTTATTTTAAAAGTTTGTTGGAGGTAGTATGTCTCTGTATATATTTACGTACCTACCGCGTTTATTTGTTTAGTAGCTGATTCAACTTGCGACTTCACTCGCATGGCCTCCCGTGGGCCTAGCTACTATGAGTTTTGACTTCCGCAATCCGTCTACGCCACCACAGCGTTTTTGGTACTTGCATCATAGAATACGATAATATATTTAATCTTTCGGATTAAATTATTTCCTATTTTTATCATAGAACAACATAATAAAAAAATGTCAAAACCAGACAGACAATTATTCTTTGCGATACATTTTCGGTAAAGTTAATGGGCACGAAAATAACACACACAGCATGCGGAGCAATACTAGGTTTACAACAATAATTATGGTCGTTTTTAGTTGCATTTCTATTTCGAACTATCTCACCTACAAATAATCTTGCGCGTTCTTATGGAACTTATGACTCTTATGTCATTATAAGACCAAAAAGCTGATTTGCATAATGATAAATAACTTTAATATTCAGCGATGCTGTCTAGAATAACACATAACGAAGTACCTGCCTATAACAGATTATAAGTATAAGTACCTACCTTTACTTTCGTTCGTATCTATCTACCTGACTATTTTAGGTCTATTATAGAAAATTGGAGTCGACGAGCCTTGACTTTGTTTATTCGAGATGAAACTGTTAAAAGACTCTTGAGAGACGCCCCTAAAGGGCTATATTTTGTCAATCGTTGTTTAGTTTCTTATCTAAATGAGCACTTTTTTCGCACGGTGAACTATGTGATGGTCGTGGTTTCAACGCTTCACATTCAGTAATCTGTGGCTTCACTAGCATCGTAGAGTAGGTAACATGATATTGAAAATAATGAAAAAATGCAATGCCAATAATGGATGATCAGCCAAATTAAGTTATTAGTTTTGGCGTGAAAGAGGAGCATCATACATATATATGATCGTACATTCGCGCCTGTGACATTATTGTCGAATGACGTCTACTGAATTATTTTGTTTTACTAATATATTTTAAAGAAAAATTACATCCTTGAACAGGGTTCGACCCTGCGTCTTTTGAGTATTCGTGCCAGACGCTACGGATAAATAATATCAGGAAGAGTAACTGCCTTAAAAAAATGACCCAATAAAAGTAGTGCTGAATCAATTACATCCAACTCTAATCTATGATTACATCGTTCACGCTGCACAGACTCAGCTGTCATATTAGACGTTGCAGCACGCGCGTGGACCAATCCCTGCTTTCCTTCTGAAATTTAAACCAATCACCGAACATGTCTATTTGTAACCTCGGAAGTAATTTGGAATCATACGTCGTTTTGGTTTAAAGGACCTCTTTTTGTGTGGAATTTGTTTCGAGTTATGCTTCCTGACATTATTTCTACGTAGGCCAGACGTCATTATAATAATTTTGCCGTCGCATCAGCAAAGCGCTATCTATCGCTAATTCCGAACGCGAGAATAGCTTAAACAATCACTTATTTTGTTCTGATCACAACGCAACTCTTCATAGTTTTTACTATATTATTTTTGAAGCACTATAACGCTTGCGAAACCAAATTTTGCAATTTTACGGAGTAAACTTGCACCTACTGAAAGTAATTTTTTTTTTTTCAAAAGTGAAGTATAAACATGAAATTAGCACACAAGTCTGAACTGTGAAGGATTTATTATGCTGTAAAAATTAAAATGCCATGACAACAACCTAATACAAGTGTAAAGAGATACATCCCTTTTTAATAGGGTTATGTCTTGCATTAGTTAGTAACGTTCATTGCTCGACTATAAAATAACATTATATGTTGAAGTATTCTATCGTCAAGTGCTTATTTAATTGAGAAATTACTCGTACTTAGCAACAAGGAATTACTTGTACAAATATGCGGCTTTTAGTGTCGCTTCTGTTCTTTCGAAGCACTCATGCCCTGCGCACACAAGCCGTCAAATAAAAACATAAATTTATTGTTCTCCTAAAACGCACGGGCACAGTAACCGCGCTGTGTAATGACGACTGGGGACTTATTCAGTACATAATGTATATATGATTAAGCAAACAAAAAACCCGCTGTCTTACGATATGTCCAAGGAGTTATCGTGAAATCAATACAATTTTAACAATGATGTTATATAAACGGAGATCATTAAATTTCAGGATCATTCCTTACAAATACTGTAGCGCGTCATGAATGGTCAATGGTCAAAGTCAAAGTCAAAATTATTTGTTAAATTTAGGCATCAAAGACGCACTTATGAACGTAAATTTTTCATTACAATGTACTTTAAAGGCTCTACCGCCGCCTTCCAAAATATATATAGCCTACCGAGAAGAAGCGGCAAGAAACTCGGGGCCATTCTTTTTATATAGATGTTAACAATGTTTCTACTTAGGTACTGCTTATTACATTTTATGAGTGGCAGAGTGACAGCTTGCCACAAGTGGAGTATTCCACGCATCTTTGTCTTCTATATAATGTCGGACTTTATAATGAGCTTTTTTAAAACCTTTTTTACAGTCAACTTGAATTTTCGCTCTGTGAGCTCAGTTATGTGTTTTGGGATTTCATTGTAAAAACGCACACAATTTCCTAGGAATGACTTATTATTCTTCGCAAGTCTAAAACTAGGTACAGCTACCCTATTTGTATTTCTAGTATTAAAAGGGTGGTGATCACTATTTAACTTATATTTATGTATTTTTTTACGAAAATACATTATATTGTCAAATACATTTAAGGAACGCAAAGTTAATATATTGATTAGTGTAAATAAATCTCTCAAAGATTCACGGGGACCCGTTTCGGATATAGCTCCAATAGCTCGTTTTTGTAGGATAAATATGGTCTCTATATCAGCCGCTGAACCCCATATCAATATCCCATATGACATTACGCTGTGGAAATATGCAAAATATACTAACCGTCATAGCGAATAAGATCATTGGTGACTAAAGTTACACAAGTCCTGTGAGTTGCTTGAGTCTGCACGTCTATTTTTTTAGTTTAAACTTTATTAAGTGATAAAAGTACACTTATTCCTTGTCACCCTGTAGTTAAAAAGACATAAGGACAAGTTTATGTAGGCACAGCTGTAAGTAGCCAAAATAATCCATAACAATTTTGTCACGGCATAAAAAGTTCGCCATGTTTTTTTCATTTGCAATGAACCGCCACTTATATTGTTTACAACCTAAGTAATCCCTGAACATCTGGTCATCTCCCGCACTTATGAAATATAGCTGTATCCTAAACGAGTTTATAGACCTACCACGGAAAACCAGGTCGGGCTTATACTAAAAATAAACATAAAAAATGGTTTTAGTCCGTGAGTTCGTCTATGCCGTTTTTGCACGGGTTCTCGATAGCTAGGGTAACCATAACCCACGCAAAGTATTTGTAATTTGTGTGCCCGCTAATAACATTAACTTATTAAAAATTTGTATGAAAATTTTGACCACTATTCCACTAATGGAATAATGCATCAAACCTTAACCAAAGATGTATGGTTAGGTACAACTTTGCATGAAGATTTTACAAGTACCTTCAAGGATATTTTATTTTCTACTACAAAGATATACACCAAATAGTTTATATTTCCACAACTACGCTAATGTATCCAACAAAGCTCATCTGATACTCTTCCAACATCGACTTAGAATTAATAAAAAATAACCAGAATCATCTGGTATTCTACAATTTCTATTAATCACTCTCAGAATACAGAATAAACTTTTTTCTGTATTCTGAGTACTCACTACAAACAGCCACTGTACTGCTCTCACATCGGCTAACCCTAAAATTATCTGGGATTGTTTAATTTTGTTTTTCATATACTACTAAATACGGCTATGTTGGAAATGATGGTGACCCTAGTAATGTCGGAGTTGACGGTATTACCTCCCTTGGATTATGACCTATATTTTGTGCTTCAACATCGGATTTAACAAGCTTCGATGTTTTATTGATATGGCGAAGGATATCCACGCCATCACTCGTCTTCTTTATAATAAGTTCAAGTTTTTTATTGATAGCCTAGAATTTGACCTTATCGCACTCTATTGCACATGATGCTTTGATACGTATTTTGACTTATGAGTTGTACACAGTACCTACACCTAGAATGGTCACTCACTCTCTAAGGGCAGCTGCCGGAACACTGTACGGTTGCATAACGATAAATTTTCAAGCTTGAGTGTGATAGCTAGCCAGGCGGGCAATACAGTTTGCGCCCTACCACCATCACGCAGAGGTATTTCGCCGAGTGAGCGAAGCTAAAGAAGTATCTTCAACGGACGACATGTTTTTGCTTTCCTTTGTCCGGAAGTTGGTACTCGCGGAAAGGTCGTATTGAGATGAAATTTGGTATCTAATATACGGATTCTGCGATTCCGTAGATTTTTTGGTGATTTCTGATTAAGAGATGTTGATTGAAAAGGGAGAAGTTGGCTGCGGCTCTATCTACTCGTTAATTTTGATACTATCAAGAGATATTTTCTCATAAGCTAGTTAGGTCTACTGTTCGCAGAACTACTAGTGCAGTTAGGTTAGTAAATAGTTTGCCAAATTTATAGATAGATTGCAATCGGCTAGAAATCCCGGAGATTTCCAACGGAGCCCTCTCTTTTCAACTGCATACATTCATTTTCTGCTGCATACAAACGATCTGCTAAGTATGCAGATGACAGCACAATTGTAGAGTTACATATTTAATGCACGGACCCGTGGAGCATAAATCCGCTCCCAGGCGCAACACTTCGGCCGCTTGAACTTTATACATAATATCCTTAAAAAACAGTTTCTTATATGTATATTCTATGGGCCTCATAAGTCGCACAATGCGCTATGTAGAGGGCTATGATCTGGGTTTCTCTACGTGATCGAATGAGGAGATCCGAAGAAGAACGAAAGTCACCGACATAGCCCAGAAAATTAGCCAGTTAAAGTGGCAGTGGGCACTTGGGCAGGGCACATAGCACGCAGTACAGATGGCTGATGGGGCTGGAAGGTTCTTGAATGGAGGCCACGAACCGGCAAGCGCAGCGTAGGTCATCCACCGACACGGTGGACAGACGACCTGATAAAGGTCGTAGGACGACGTTGGATGCAGGCCGCTTCCAACCGGTATACTTTTGGAAAATTATGAGGGAGGCTTATGTTTAGCAGTGGACGTCCTACGGCTGAGATTATGATCATGATGATGATTAACTGCAACGCCAGTAAGGTGCATACGGATAGCTTTGGCTTTTGCAGTCGGAAGTTAGAACACCATTTCGCAAATAGCTAACAAAATGTTGCAGAATTCTAAATCAGTGATATTTTGTCCACCCCACCTAGTTAACGAATATCCCGGCAGTAAAATTACCGTACCGTACGGTAGTCACCCGTCGTTCGCCAGTAATCAAACATCAGGTACCCCAACTACCAATCTGAAAACTAATTTCCCTCTAAATTGTTAGGGTGCGATGTTGTTTCAGGAGGCTGTGATCATTAGCAAAGATTACCTTCAAACGGTGCCTGCAAGGTACTGCGCTGTTACATTCTTAGATCAGTAAACCAACTTAAAGAATTTGATATGTTTTTCTCATTAATTTTAAGAGTTTTACCCGAATTTATATGTAATATATTTTTCACCACTTTTCGCACATTCTTACAACACTATTTAGAACGTATTAATGTGTAGTTACTCAGTAGTAGCAGATGGGTCTCTGGCTTCTAAACTTGACACGCAGTCATCTTATTAAAATCCTATCAACGTGAACTGAGTCAAACCCACCCACCTATAAGCGGTGATAATCAGGTGGCATTTATATCTCGGGATGACGAGAGTCGTACAATCTTTAGAACTTTAAAACTGAAAGTTCGGATACCTCTGCAACTGACTCAAAGGCTGATACTGAAAGGATGATAAAGGGTGATACTCACCATCAGGCCAACGATAAGCCTGTATGTGAATTTACTAATATAAAACTTTTTTAACATGTATAAAAATATTTATCTAAAAAGTCGCAACTTAATACGTATAAAATTCCTATCTAAAAGTAGGAGTTTACCGGAGTTTGTACCCTTAAAAGTTTATGGAAATAAACGAGAATCCCCAATTAGTGAGAAGGAAATCGCGTACAGTCCACACTCCACATAATGGGATTGAAATGGCGAAAAAAAGAAAGAAAGGTTTTCGAAAATATTTTCGAAGTACCTATGTAAAATCCCGTTCAGCGAGTATTTCCCCTGCACGCTGCACTGCGGTGGTATGGCACGGCCACGGCGGCCGGCGTGGTGCTTACCATCAGGGTCATGCCTTGCAAGTCATGGACTCTTCACTTGACAGTACAAAAACCTAAAAGGTGAGTAATGTATTTTTAATAAAACAAAATAACTAAACGCACTAAATATAATTTACTAGCGACTGCCCGCCGATTTTTTCGCGTAGTAGGCTCGGCCTTCGGCTTCGCCATAACCTCCCATATTTACATGGTTTTTCTTTCATAAGAACCTTCTCCTGACAATAATTAATACAACAAAAGAAGAATTAGCGAAATTGCTTCATTCGTTCTCAGGTGATAGCGTTACCAGGAGAAATAGAGGTTCATTTTTATATACATATAGACTAGCGACTGCCCGCGACTACGTAAGTAGACGGCTCGGCCTTCGGCCTCGCCATAACCTCACATCTTTATTGTACTCCATATTATTATTATTACTATATTCCATATATTATACATATACATATATAATATAAAGATTACCAATTGTGGTTGGATTCTGATATAAGTATGACTATACTTGTGATACTGTTTTTGTTCATAAACTATTGTATACCTATTGTGGCAACGGCAGGGTGCCGAATAATCAAATTGTTATCATAGACCCCAAGTCTCGTTCCGGCCGTTTGTAGCAAAGGTATCGTACTTAATAACTACTGTGTAACCTGTGGCATGACTCCATGTATGCCAAAACACGCCCAAGTTCTTAAGTCTCGGGATAATAGTTTTAATCGAATCGGCTGTTCTGTATTAACTTTTGTTCTCTGGTCTACCATCTTCACTTCGATCTAACTTGGGTATTGAGCCTATAATATGCTTCTGTAGCCACTAAGGATCTCTATAGTCGAATCGCTATCTAGGTATACTCCATCAAAGGTCACACGGCCAGACACAATAGAAATTTCATTGTTATAATGACATCGTCTCTTGAAGGGTATTCAAAGTAACTATATTCAGGTAGGTATTCAAAGTAACTATATTCATATGGCGGTTAAGGTGTGTGAGAATCAGATCAACAAGAAAATTAGAAGAAAATATGAGATTAAATTGAAAAATTGTATAATATGTGCAGTTTCATACATTTTCGCAGATTTTTGTTTAATTTTAACGATTAATTTTATTAGTATATTTCAGATTTTATGGTTTTCCTATATTAGTCCATTTGTCAGTCTATTTTTATGTTTGTAAGATTGTTTTATCAAACTTAGCCACCACCATAACCAGAAAAGAAGTTATCCAATGTATCCAAAATCCAATTCATATTGGTCCATCAAATTGCATTAACGCCAGTTGAAATGTTTAATTAAACTGTCATAGTCACAAACATTAGAAATATTTCACGTTATTTACCATGTTTGCACGTTTCACGTTATTTACCATGTACACCGCACTATATTTTTTTTAAGTTTCCGATATTTCAGCATGTTGCAAGGGCCATGATAACGTAACACCAGGCTAGTGCAAATATTAAAGCCTTGACATATTTTTCTTCCCACGGGTACTTGTTGGCAACTCGTTCTTTCTTTCTGTCTGTCGGAAGACGTAGCAATCTGTGGGACCATAGCACAGAATAACCGATAGACCGTATTCATAATATATTTTAATACGTTTTTTTTTCAATTAAAGATGGGATTAACTGACATCGAAGCGGGCGTCCCGAACATTCCTTGAAAAAGACCACCGAATGTGTTCGAAACTATAGTCGGACCTATCCGATAAATATTACGTGACTAAACTGAGTAATCCCGTATTTCTAATTAAAAATGAGTGAAAACCAAGTTAGTTTTAATATACAATATCTGATAAATTGTTATAATTTTTACTTTAAGCGGAGATCATTCATGAGACACTTCGGATATTTCTTCAGTTACCATGACCCAATAAGCACTTGTTCACTTTTTAATTAGCTTCTAAGCGAGGATTAAACATTGCATGTAGGTAGATGTTTATCTAAATAACAAGTGCAATTTGAAAAATGTAATACCGACTTCCATTATATTCATTAGGTAAAAATATGTTATTGGAGTGTTACTAAAAAAGTACTGGCTGAATTTAATGAAATTGAAATGGGCACGGAACACGGACAAGAAATTTGAGAATCGTTTCACCCTATCGAAAGTTATGAGGTAACAAACATAGAAAAAAAACAGTCGAATTAAGTACCTCCTCCTTTTTTGGAAGTCGGTAGAAAATTGACAGTGATTATAAAATGTAATTAAATATAATTGCGTTCATTGTTAATTTTACATTACAGCAATGCAACAAAGTCAACGCATTTTGTGTGAATACGAGTAATAACACATACAGGAGGACAAGATTACACAGCGACTCTGTTGATATTTCAATGGACAATACAATGTGTCCAAATGCGTAGGAGGTAAGCTTAGCAGGGATTGTCCAGCGACAAGCTGACGGCTTAGATTAGGGGAACAAGGCTTCAATTCTGCTGTACAGTTTCTGCAGTGTCAGTTTTTAGCAAGGACAGTATTCGAGTGTTTAAACTTCTCATCTTCTTATGAAAAGTGGGTTCAGATTAGGTCGGACCGAAAGTTTTACCAGAACAACAAAGCTGTCGGATGCATATTGGCATATACGTATTTCAATAGCGCCGTTCACAAGAGCAACTCGACAAAGCTGTCGGTGGCAACACTTTACCGGACGATCAGCCACGATTTCTGACGGGTCGGATATAATTAATTTCGGCATACTGCTTTGTATAACGCGGTTCGAACTTGTCGGCTGGTAGCGGCGCAATACGCGACCCGCGCAATACCCACCCACTCGCGCTTGCTCTCGCCCGTATTTTCGCCGGGGTGTACGCAGCAAGGACAATGATTGGATGCAGCCAATATTTCCATTTCTTATGTCAACTGTTTAAATACCACATTACAGAACGTCGTCGTCGTCCATTGAAAACTAAAAAAACTTGAGAAATACCAACTTACAAGTACCGGACTGTGAGCGCAGCGACTGGATGTTCATATTGGGTCGGACCGGTAGCTTATAGTGTAAATAGTATGAACAGAAAGACCCGACAGTCTGACGACGGTAAAACTGTCGGTACGACATAATGTGAACGTAGTCTCAGAACTATACGTGCACTAGCTGCGCTCCGCGGTTTCAACCGCGTGGTGAATAGTTGTGATCGTTGATGAAGATGAGATGAAATCCTAAGTGTTAATTCTGGGTCTCATATCTACCTACTAAACTTCATCGAAATCAGTTCAGCCGTTTTTGCTTGATTGAGTAAAAAACATACATACATGCATGTATTAATTATAAGTATGAGTTCGAAATACTATTAATTGTGGTCCCATTTATTCCATCCTCCATCCCATGGCATTACGTCACGTAGTATATAGTGCTCAGAATAAGAGGTGTATTCGATAACATAAAGCATTTGCGTCGCGTATTGAGATGCGCCAAAAGGCAGTGTTACATCAGAAAGCACAATATATTTTATATTTTAAACACCTCTAAGAGTTATATATTTTATGTTCAATTATGTTACAGACTAGTTTAATTTTTCATTCATTAAACCGCAGTGCTCTTAACGCTTCTCACAAAAATCGATGCGAAACTGGATAGGTATTTATTATGAACCAGCTTCTTCTCATATTTTCCAATTTCCCGTACAACTTTTACAGTTTTTCTTGTCAATATGTATTTAGATTTACCTTTAATTGTATTACATAATAACTAGCCGCGCCCCGCGATTTCACCCGCGTCGTGATGGATGATGATGATAATAAGAAGATCCTATATAGTTCTCCGTGATATGGCTAATAGAAAAACACAAAAATCATAAAAATTGGTACAGCCGTTCTTGAGTTATAGATGGTGTAACTAACACGACTTTGTTATAGATCTAGGATTAGAACGGCAGAATTGACCCAGGATCCAGGATTTCAGGTTTAACTCACAGATTATGTAACAGTTATTGAACTCACACGTTCCATAAATCGTGTTACGGCTCCACCCACACTGTTGGGACTGAATGGTACTGCAGCCTCCAGTCATGTTGCCTTTGTTGGATTAGCTTGAGTGGACAGGAAGACGAACATAACAACCCTTAATAAATCTCGTTAAATGGTACTTACTTTATGTACTCGTACTTAATCAACTCTACAGTTCAATGATCCATCTGCCACCAGCGCAAAGGTTATTAATTCGTGAGGCTTATTACTCTACCGACTTCCAAAAAGGAGGAGGTACTCAATTCGACTGTATTTGTTTCATTACATTCCTTATTTCATAACTTTTGACTGGGTGAACCGATTCTCAAAATTCTTTTTTGTTTGAAGCTGGTGCTTCCCGTGTGGTCCCATTTAAATTTCATCAAATTCGGTTCACTAGTTTTTGAGTTACACCCCAATGACTGAATAGAATGGAAGTCGGTATTAAAATTTTTCAAATTGTACTTGTTGACATAGTTTTCACTATAATCACAAAGTACTTTGACTACAATCAAACACAAATTTGACATAGGTAAGTATTAGCGTTATTATAAAACTAAACGAAAAAACACGTTTATTGCTTAGGAGGGACCGTCTTGGCTTATTACTTTTAGGTATTTTTTTTTATTTGTTTGATATCAATGATCGTAAGAGATACATAAGAATCAGTCCTGACCGACTGACAGTCAACGCACAGCCTTAACCGCTGGTCGTAGAAACTTGAAATTAAGAGGGAGTTTTGTCTTGGTGAGTAGAGGTGTACTATGCATAGTTTTAGAAATAAACTTAAGAAATATATCCTCGAACATCAAAAAGCGAAGAACCTCTTAAAAATGAGACAAGCGCAATATAAATTTATGGTTTACAACCATATGCGTAAGAACGTTGAATTTTCTGATAGTTGAGCTCCGTTCCTTTTGCAAATGAGTTTAAAATTGTCTTAAATTTTTCCGTATTAACACTTTTTTCTAAATGTTTTATGTATAAGTAATGCTGCTACTAAGAGTTTAAAAATTTATATAATGCGTGTATTTGTGTTGTTAGTCGTGTGTGACGTCACTTGCCGGTCTATACGAAAGACCAGCGCTAGTTGGCAACAACCGGCATTATGCTGAGTATAGGTCGGTTTGTGTTTGAAAACTACATAATATAATTATTATCTTGTTTGTTCGTTAAATTTAAGCTTGTGTGTTGTATTTAGTTTTCAGTCGTAAATAAAACTATTCTATTCTACTAATAAAGGATTTTTCGAACAGTTGTCAAAACTGATATAGAGCTGCCATTTTTCAAGAATTCATCTTCATTTGTTTGAGATACGTAATTGCCCTGGAGAGACACTATGTGGAATACCGGCATACAGACAGTCGGTCAGTGTCCGGCCTAATAATAAGGTCTTGTAGTCACATACGAATGTAGAAATTATTATTTGTTTTAATGTTGATCTGCTTATATAGGTTCCTAGTCTACTTTTTATTCGATTAATGTGAATTAATGTGAGCCAAAAAAAGTATATTTTTTTGTTTAGTGTGGTTTGACTACATTGCATACCTTTATCTATTGCAAATTGTACACAACTACACTGAACTTATTTTATTTTTCTGTTTCACCATGTTCTATTATTATTTATTTTGCATGATCTCGAACATTACCCCATCCATATCCCTTTTATTATTATTTTTAACAGTAATATATCATTTTTTTGAGGCTTTGGTTTTACGAGCGACCTTGAGTCGAACCCTCGTTTCTGGATTCGTTTTCATGAAAGTTATACCGCCATCAATCGGTCGTAAGGCTTATACTTTCGGGTTAAAAAAACCAAGCATAAGTTGTCGGATTTGCCGTAGTAATAGATACGCAATGAGGAGTTTGCATGATCCAGTTTTAGAGGCACTACGTCTAGAACTCTATGGACCTTCCGTCTCTCAAATAAGTAATTTATAGCAGGAATGTCGGTTACAAGAAATTTCTTGCAACTTACGTGTAGAATACATATAAACACGATTTGACACAAAATTAACTTGTTAAAGATAGGCCTAAGTAACTAGATTAGATGAAAAAATGAAAAGTCCTAAAAAAGGCTTGATTTCCATTGAAAAATCCTGAGATTACTCGTATGTTGCAGTTTGAGGATTTACTCTCAAACGTAAGTAGCATAGATATAAATCTATAATTAAAGAAACAACCTGAATCATAATCATAATGATAATCAATTTATTAATAAACCCAATTTACACGTCAAAGTTCAAAATCATTACAACAAATAGTCATGTACCTATTGCTATTTGCGGGTGCACATTGCACATGCAGACATACAAATAGCTTATTATATCATATCGTAATACTGTAGTATTGATAATATAACACACATATATTTAAAGTAATGTCAAATTATACATCGTCATTATATTTCCATTCAAAATAAGTAAAAACGTGGTAAAAACTATTAATTACTTACTTACTTAAAAAGGTATCTTCACGTTCACACAGTAAATATGATAAAACTTATTAAGTATGTACCTACTTACTTGGATATATACGTGTAAATTTTAGTTGTGCAATTATTACCAAAGTTGATTAACAATCACTTTATGAGTAAGGAAGATAATTTTTAGTTTGTTGTAACTTTTATTAAAAAGATCTTTGAAATGTACTTTATTTTATTGAAAATTCTTAATATCCTGAGATTTCCTGATGTATGGTAACCCTGATCAAAGGGAGCCATGACTGGCCGAAAAGTCAAATAAAAGACCACTGCAATAGACCTTAGGATTAGTTAAGCTCTAGACAAGATTTTTTGTCTAAAATGCACTTCTTGCACCAGGTGTTTAACAAAATAGGTTTCACTTTCTTTGTAATAACCTGGCATATACATAAATACAAGAACATTTGTCAATGATCCTGGGTATAAATTATATACCTATATTCAAAATGATACTAAAATTCGTTTCAGCGTCATGAAGTAACAAACACACTCACATATATGCTAAAAAAATAACCGTCGGACAGGGTTCATGTTTATGTTACAATTTTGTATTTGTATTTAGGTTGAAAAGGGAGGACCGCCAGGCTTTGCGTGCTTAAGGCAAGCCCCATTCTAACCGTAATCCGGATTGTAGGCCTTAACGCGGCCCAACTTCAAATGAATTTAATATTAATCCATTAAATAAGCATAGCTTCTGAAATTAGGGATTAGTCTTTTTATCCTCGCAACAAATTCTGCCAAAAATACAGAAATTGAAAAGTACAAGTACAATTTGAAAAATTTTATACCGACTTCCATTCTATTCAGTTATTGGAGTGTAACTCAAAGACTACTAAAACCGAATTTGATGAAATTTAAATCGGACCACAGGGGAAGCACCAGGTTCGAAACAAGAAAAGAATCGGTTCACCCAATCGAAAGATTGAGGTAACAAACATTTAAAAAAATACAGTAGGATTGAGTACTTCCTCCTTTTTAGAAGTCGGTAGAAAATGGATATCAACAGAATAGTGCTGCCGCAGTAATTCTATAACGAGTAACTATGCTTGAATTATCCAATGATCTACCTCAAACACGAGCTATGTAGTAATGTTAAAAACGGTGTTATTACTTACTTGTATAATTTTAATTTGATACCTTATATCATAATACCATTATACCATCCGCATCTTCATACTAATACTACGAAATTCGGAAGGGCATTTTTAGTTGTTTGTCCTTGTTTCACGCTTAATCCTTTGCGTACCATTGACGTAAATTTACGTGCGTTTCATTCATAAATCTTTTGTTTTAATTATCACGGTATAAGAAGGGTTAAACTACTTACTGAACTGATGTTAGTTACGCAGTTAGTTATGTTATATTTGAACCTAGCTGTAACACGGGCTACGTATATGTCAATATTATACACATATGCATTATGAAGGAGACGCAGAATCTACAACAAAAAGTTTTCTTAGTGTAAATTCAGCAAACCAATTAATTTATAACGATTACAAGCCATATTTTTTTAAGCTTAGTGTTTATGTGTATGTAAATCACAATATATGAAAACAAATAAAATATAATATAATAAATAAACTATTATTGTTACTACTAGCGACTGCGAAGTCGCGACTTCGTTGCCGTAGTAGTAGTAGGTTCAGCCTACTACATGCTGCGGTTACATAGGTACTGCGGTTACGGTCTCGCCATAACCTCCCATCTTTTCTTGATTTTTCTTCCATAAGAACCTTCTCCTAATAAATAAATAATACAAATAATTCGCGTAATTGATCCATCCGTTTACGCATGATGCAACGACCAGGGGAATAGATAATTTGTTTCATCAGATCATGGAATATATCTAAACATCCTTCAGTTTAATGCAATATATATTTAATTTATCCTTTTATTAGGTATATTAGTAGAACATAACACCACTCATATGTTCCCCAAGGGGTCGCAAAACCACCCACATCCCAAAGCTATAGCGACACTGCAACTGGCACGGAAAAGCGCAAGATTTACCATCAGACGAAAACTATTATATTCAATAAACCCCTATGAATCGTACCTAAAGGGGCAAATTGCAATAGCTTGTTACACTGTCACAAAGGCGTAACATATGGGCTAATAAATCAATACAATAGACCTAAATACATAATAGTGACAAATGCCATAACTCAGCCAGTCCTCCTACATCCACATCCAAACGAGTTACAGCAGCAATGGGCGCAATTTACTTATTAGTTTTGCTACGATAATTTTGGCTTGCTTGACGCTATTGTGCTTGTCAATTAACTCCTTTTTCACAAGCTTTTCTTTCGTACTCATCTGTGTTTCCAATTCAAAATATTTACTTACCCTATTTTACAAGCATTGCACAATTGCTAGCTTGCTTTTGTATTTATAGACGTATTTATATTGAAAAACTTCATCCTACAAAATAAGTAACGAATGCAGATGGAGTTCAAACCAATATTCATACTTAGATTTGCACGAAGTTTACACACTCATACACACTAAGTAGCTTTCTACGAAGTTAGTTTACACTTTGTCCTTATTCCTGCTGCCAAATTCGAAACAACAATGTTATTGGGCGCTCGCGAGCTTTCTTGGAAGTCTCGAAACCAGTTTAAACTTTATCAGCCTTTCTTATTTTGACCTTTAAAGCTCGACAGCTTGTGTCACTGGCTTTTTTGCCCTTGAATGTTTTTCTGTTATATTTCGTCAATAGTTTGAATTATTTAGGATTATAAGACTTAGTTTTTCAGTCCCATTTGCCACGGTATTCCTATTTACGATACAGTGCACTTCAACCCCAACATTGCACATTCGCGCATGCCGTCACACACCGCCATCCGCAGAGTAACACAACACAGTCGCAAAAGAGTCTTACCCACGGATTCCTAAGTATCTGCCTCATGTTATATTTAACTTGGACTCATGATGAGCTCATTCTGTTCCCACAGTTCACTTAAAAGTCGGGCCTTCCACTCAAGGAAAGAAGTAAACACGACGGATAGGCTAGTGGACAGCCCTAGTCTCGGAGTTTATAGACCGCCTGAATGTTGCCGACATGTCGGCCTAGCAACCGTTATCCTAATGCTATGTCCTAATTAGCTGTCGCAATACGACACAACTTTTGTTGTCCAACCGACCAACTAACGCGACAAAATTTAAACACAGCTCTTTGAATGGAGTTGTGGAACTGGCAATATGCATGGACGTGGAATTAGGACATAGTGTAGCACGACAATCGACTATCGAGACTCAAGGCAAGGTTAAACGGGCATTCCGAAGGTTGGTAGAGTTTTTTTGTAGGGCTGAACATACCTCTTAAGTGATCCCAGCAGATTTTCTTAACATATTTTTTATTATATGATTTTTAAAGCACTCACGCATGTTTAGCGAAAATTAATATTGCAATTTTAGAGAGCAAAATACACATCCTCGGACGTGATTCAAATGTCTTCTGACAATCCGTGTCTGACACCATGACCACCGCTAAAATTTAAATGTTTTCATAAAACTGTTGATGAGTTTAAAACGACTAGCTAGACTCTAGGTCCGCTATGAATACTTTATTTGGCTCGACCGCATTTAATTCATATTTTTAAACCCTATCTAATATTTCAGTTTCAAATTTTAATTCTAGATTGGCAAATGACTTTTAAATTAAATTCACATTCAATGATATCGAAATTACAGTTAAAAGTAATAGTGGTTGCAATAAATACTGATCCCAATTAGTGCCGGTAGATCAATTGATGTAGAATTTAATTACGCGACTGCAGACCTCCACTGCCTAGCGCAGGCTGCAGGGCATAAATCAAGGGTACCTAGGATACCGTAGTATGTTATCTATACCGGCATAATGTATGCCTTACCATACCCTCGGATCGTTCGATTGTGCATTGGGTTGAGACCGTCGCAATGAAGTAGTTTTGTATGAAGGGAGTACCATAGGCCATAGATAGGTAAGTATAAGTATATACCTAGGTACTACTAGGTACCGAGTACTTACTCGTACAGCCCAGTGAGTCTCACCTTTTGGTAAATTTGTAAATATATTCACGAATATATTTAAAAATTAACCAAAAGATGAGATCTTTACCGACAGAAAGCATACGAGTATGCTTTCTGTCGGTAAAGATCTACGTATAGTACTCGTATCCTACGAGTACTAACCCCACTAATATTATAAATGTGAAAGTTTGTATGGATGGATGGATGAATAGATGTTTGTTACTCTTTCACGCTCAAACGGCTGGACCAATTTTGATGAAATTTGGTATGGAGGTAGATGAGGCACTGGATTAACACATAAGGTGATTTTCATCATCATCATCCATCACCACGCGGGTGTAACCGCAGGGCGCAGTGAGTAATATTATAAACGTGAAAGTTTGTATGTATGGATTTATGAATGTATGGATGTTTGTTACTCTTTTCAATTTCTGTGAAATTTGGTATGGAGGTAGATGAGGTGCTGGATTAACACTCAACATGGTAACATTGTTGTCTGGAAGAGATCCCTTTGAGCGATAAGACCGCCCATTGTGACACTATTAATTTTATTTTAAGTATTTAATTGTGATATATTTTTAATTGTATTATTTATTCTTATTTCTTTATTTGTAACATATATTTGTATTGTGGTGCTTCAATAAAGAATTAATCTATCTATCTTAACTATCTTAACACATACTTACTATACTTTTCATCATCATCATCATCGGTTACCACGTGGGTGAAAGCGCGGTGTGCAACTAGTAATATGTAATTTATCTAGTTTTAATTTAGTTTTACGTGATTAGGAGACGGTGCAGTGCAACCGGTTACCACTAGGCCTGCCTGTGTCATGCAGTAAACTCTGCCTATAACAGATGCATTTCGTCCCATTCATCATTTGACACATAAAATCTTAATTCTACTTACTACTAAATCTGCTTTGATATCGGCAACTAAGGAATACAGCACAACCAATCAAATAGCCGTCAGTAGCTCTATCATGAGTTGGCAATGGCAACATAAATGGCATTAGTCGATACTCGATCTCGCCTACCCTCAGACTACCGCCTACCTAAAGCTTGTGTTTGGCGTACTCGCTACCGATTTTAGTTCCACAATTACATACATTTTTTCGCGGCATTCAATACCGAGCGTCGTCGATTGGTATCAATAGGTGTGTTCGTTTAGCTTGTGAGGGCGTTGGTGGCGTTGTCATTGATGGCCGTTTTGTTAAAGCGTTCGTAAAGCTTAAAAACGTTATTTTTGCCACTTTTGCCCACACCCTATTCGTACGCTCAACTGAGCTTAAGACCTAAAATCGCATGATTATGCTGTCAAATACATAGCTGTGAAATAACAATCACAAACAAACATGCTTCGGACGTGGGCAAATACCTCTTTTTTAGCTTTCCGAACGCTGAAGCATGAACGACATTTTCACCCACAGATTCCTAATTCGAACGCCCCTTGTGAGCGTTTTAGCGTTATTTTCTAAAAACGCTCAGAAGTGATCTATTCGAACGCACTAAATGTTGTAAACTCATGGTAGACCTATACAGGTAAATGTCGGGTAATGCAAAAGTATATGATTTAAAAAGGATATGAATTGTAAGCTTAAAACATTTTTTCTAGTTGATTAATTTCCTTTTATGCAAGTTGATGACGTGTTTATAATCACATTATGGAACGCGAAATATTTCTGCGCTTTTTTACTTTCCCCACATCAGTCACACTGCCACGTGAAGTATGTCTCATTTATCGTTGAAGTCAAATCTGCTTAGTACAAAGTACTGCTTAATAAAAATAGAGAACAAACTAAAATTTAATCTTTTCTTTTCTTAATTAATTAAATTCTTAATCGACTACATACGCTAAATAATTATCCTGAGCGTATAAAATTCTTCTGAGCTTTGCCGCACGCAGGTAATTATGTATACAGTGACGTTTGCACCATAAAGACGATTCTAAAGAAGTATAGGTATCATTTATCAAAATTGTTTAAGCCATTGAGTTGTTACGAGTGGACATACCAATGATGTTATATATCTCATTGGGGCAAGAACAGCCGTGCGATTCTGTAATGATTCGTCGACGAGGTCACATCAAATACTTTATGAGATATCGCCCTTGTACATAAGGTTGCTTTTGCAACGTTTCTTGTCATCTTTACATTTGTTTCACGGATGTTGTCAATGATGCAACGATGTTTGCTCTTAGAGAATCGCGCGGCAGAACACTCGCCGAGGCAGTGGGGCTTAGACGTACTTCTTGACGACAAAACTGTGTAGGTATTATTCGATTAATCAAGGAAAAATAAGAACGACGTTCAAAAAATTTCGATTGTATGACTTGAAAACCGTATTGAAATGTTAAATTATACTAACCTACCAAAATTTGTAATTTTAGAAAGAAAAATTACGTATTCTCGGATAGGATTTAAAACAGTCTTTTGACAATCCGTGTAAGTATCGAATATAAAAAAAATACCTAAATATAGAACCCACTTTAACACAAAAATCTGAAATTACTATTGAAGTCAGTATAGGTACGTAAGTACCTATTATCAAAATATTGTGCGCATGGTACAACCGACTTCGACAGGAGATTTCACACTTCTTAGTGTTGAAGTCGGTTAATTATGTTGGTAAAAAGTTTTAATATCCTATCCTTATACTTACGTACCTATATATATATTTTTTTGTGACCTTTGCTACTTGCAGGATTAATTGTCATTCACCGTCAATAAGTAGGCGAAAAACTTTTCAGTTATTTGGAGTGAAACTCAAAAACTGTTTTACCGAATTTCATGAAATTTAAGTGGCGGCACCTCGGAAGTATACCCTATACTTCCGAGGTGCCGCCACTTAAATTTTAAACAATAAAAGAATTATCAAAATTGGTCTACTCTGTAAAATAGTAGATATAGTAAACAAAATGAAATATACGCCCCGACTTGAGAACTTCCTCCTTTTTTATTTTTTTATTTTATTTATTTTTACTACTTTTGGAAGTCTGTTGAAAAAAGAAGGAATCAAAACTGAAAGAAACTTTCAATTTTAATTTTAAATAACATTTAATTTATTTTGCCAATGATTTTGAATTAAAAATATATTTTTCATTGAATTTACATTCCACACAATACATATTAATATGAATTAATTACACATACTGCCCTCTATTAGAAATCAAACAAACTACGTACTAATCACTACTTGGCCACAGGAGCTGGATATGATCCAAGCGGCTCTACAACTACCAGACAACTCAGTTTTAACTCAGAAGTACCTGAAGAGTAACATAGATGACGCTTTATTTAACAATGTAATATAGATAAAGATTTTTTTATGAATGAAAGTACATACATTTTAATAATTACATATTGGGTAGGTATGTTTAGTTAGATTTTCATTTATCATCACTCACAGCAATCTCAGTGTATTCATTTTCATTTTCATTATTTATTATCCCTTCAAGGGTCAATGTCATTATAACAATGAAATTTCTATTGTATCTGGCCGTGCGACCTTTGATGCATTAATATAGCATGGTTAAATAAAGCGTCATCTATGTTACTCTTCAGGTACTACTAAGTAAAAACTTAGGTAGGTATTAGTTAGGTAATAGAAGAATAAGCACCGAGGGAGTTACGTGTGGCATATTGGACCCTGAACGAGTCCTGAGTGAAGCGAAGGGTTCAAGTCACCCAAGAAGAATGCTTGATTCTCGAGGTGAATACTCTACTTTAAAAACTCAGGGCTTCATAAAAAGCATTTATTTAAAAGTAAAATAAATTAAAAGATAATAATAATATTAGACACATTTGTCCAATTATGGAGGGGCAGAGTAATATTTTTGTTAGGGACTATGGAAGTAATTAAAATAACAGCAAACACCGTCTTTTGTTTTAAATAAATTACAATCGCGTATTTTGTTTTTCTGTGTGCTGTCTGAGGTGACCAGTTTGATTTTCGAATAAACTCTCTTCACAATGCCCGCATCTACTCCGTACTAAGAGTTCCCTTACAAATAACGTTCCAAATCCAAATATCTTTAATCCATTGAGAGTTTCATACAACACTACCTCCCTAGGGATGTAATGACTTATTGCTTTACTTCGAGATTGCGTGATATGTACATTATTAGTAGCAGTTATCAGTAGCAGTAGTACATTATTGCAAAGGCCGCGAATTAGGCAATAGCAGGTCGAGTATGAGTTTGAAGGCCCAGCCGTGGGATAGGAGTTCACTAATACGAGACGAGCGAGGCATATACAGTACTTTTCTCAAAAGAATGCAAAATAAAACATTCTTTATGCATTCGCCAGTAAATATCTTCGATTTTTTGCTTTTGAATCCAGTCGATTGTCGTTTATGGATTTCCATAGTTTTATCAAATTAATGCCGTTTTTAACATGAACTCATTTTAGTATGGAATAAATTGCCCATATTGCAATGTAGATAGATGGAACTCATTCTTATTATTAAATTTATATATACATTTAGGTACCTACTATATTATTAATAATATTATTTAACAAATCAAGACGAATGTGCCGAAAGACAAACACATTTATGGCTATACCTACAGGCCACGTGCACGCAATTTGTACTCGTTCTAAGCAAAGATACTTTGGCAAAATACCTACTTAGACCGCGCGGCCCCGAGTAAGTAGAACGCCATCGCGATAAATAGGCGACAAATGTGGGGGGAAACGGTCGGGGTTGACAGTTTTTTAATAGTCATTGTTTTCTGTTGCGTAGGTATGCTACCAACAAAACTTAGATGCGATGCTTGTTTTGTGACGATGTTGACATCCACGCATCTCGCGCCAAACCTGCGTGAATCAATGCTAGTACCTACCTAAGAAAGTCATTCTACTTATAGATATTTACTTACTTTGACTTTGGTATGCCAAGATTGATAAAAGAGATCCAATCAAAGAGTATTTAATGACTCCATCCAGCACGCCGTTTCCTACAACATTGCGTGGGCCTAGCACGAATAACTCTGTAAGGCCCCATTATTGGTACGTTGCGTTGCGACGTCCGCGTCGTTGCGTCAACGATGTCACCCTTCCTCCCGCCTCGTCTCTTGTCCGTCGATCCCGTGCGACGACGCAAAGCACTAATGGGGCATGTCACAAAATGTATAATGTAAAACGTCTCAGCGTTAACGCCGCAACGACGCAACGCAGCGTAACCAATAGGGCCTCACTCTTAAGTGTAACGTAACGTGTCATTCATGTGAAACAGTACAAACTATCATTTATCTAGACTAGAGCAACTATGATACAGATAACTCATAGTTTATGCCGACGCGTGACGTGTTGACGTTTACGATACGAATACTGTTTCCCAAATTGTTTATGCTACGGCCTGGTGCCACAGAATAATAAGTACAAGTACTGGTGCGTTGTAGAGTTCCAAATTTAAAACGCTCCAACAGTGAATTTGATTTTCATTGTCCGTGTGGGCATTTCGGCTCGCGGGCTGAGAGGCTGAGAGTGGGCTGAGTTGACCAAAGAATCGTAAATTCGTGTGCCTTTTTTCGAAAATAATGACAATATTTCCATGCATGTTTAATAAAAAATAGTAATGCAAAGTTTTCGATAATACCATACAGAGAGTTGAAAAGAAAAACTTAGCTTACATATCATCAAATTCTGTTCTTATTAGCGCCCAAACAGACAATATTATGTTTAACTTTGATTAGCGCTAAACATATTTTAGTACAATTTTGGGTAACATATTTTGGGCCATTTAGAACTGTCAGTATGGGCAAGTCTCTAACTATAAGACATACAAAGATCTCTTCTTAAGGGCCATGTCATCGATTTTAGTAATAAGAAAAACTTCAGAAAAATACTAAATTGTACTCTGTTCGGGAACCGAATGGTATTGATAAAAAACTTACATTAGTAAGTAAAAAACAAGCTGCGATACCACTGAAGATCTACATGCAACCATAGAGACAATTTTTAAAGAATATGCAATACTAGCTGTGCTCCGCGGTTTCACCCGCGTGCTGATGGATGATGATGATGATGATGAATGAAATATAGCGTATATTACTCAGGCCCCTTCCTTATAGCGCTACAATAAAAATCACCTCGCACTTTATTAGTATAATAGAGGATTTTCATTAGCATGGCCACAGATTATCTAATAGTTCCTACTTGGCTGTAATGGAGACCTTCAGGCCACAAGAACGTCCAGGTCAATGGCATTGATTAGTCTTACTAAGTACATTACTCTTTCAGTATCTAGCTATTTACATAATTTGCGTGCTGGAGCGTAAACTCTGCATTCAAACGTCAACCGTGAAACAGAAACACTTCGCAAGTAATACGTAAGTACATAACTATACAATGTATGTATTACTTGCATGTATTTCTGTATGTTTTATTATTATATTACTTACTTATACCTGAATGTAATCAGTTATCAGTAATATTTATTGGTAATAAATCTACGCGTCAATAATATAAGAACAAAATTATAGAAAAAATAAAAACCTATGAAAGGTTGGGTGCGATAACATTGGTACGTACTACTACTATTGTAATTATTTAAAATGTCCGCAATAAATTTATAAGTAACTATAATAATCTAACCTGATCAAAAAATATAACAATATACTTTAAATATAAAATATACTAGAACAGTATTATTCATTGTCATCACTGATGTGATCATCTATTTCCGTAGGTGTTTGCCTGACCCTGAGAACACTAAATAATCTATGACTACTTATTCATTGAGGATATAAGTAGATAGGTATAGTACCCCATACTTATTATCTATATATACTCACATATGATAAAACTGTAACTGAGCCAAATCTTAAAACATTTTTGCAAAATTATCATATTGTGTAGTGTACCTACTTTGTTATCGATATAGAAGCCAAAATTGAAAATAAGTATATTATCTATATATACATATAATTTTTTTTGTTTCTCTCTTTATCTGTCTGTATGTACGGGCTATCTCCGAAACGACTGGACCGATTTAAATGACATTTTTTATGGTGGTAGCTTATAGCCCTGCACGGCTAGCACGGGCAGGTCAACATATAGGGTTCTTTTCATCATCATCTCATCCGTAGAACGTCCACTGCTGAACATAGGCCTCCCCCATGATTTTCGAAAAGGACTGGTTGGACGCGGCCTGCATCCAACGTCGTCCTGCGACCTTCATCAGGTCGTCTGTCCACCGTGTCGGTGGACGACCTATGCTGTGCTTGCGGGTCCGTGGTCTCCACTCCAGAACTTTCCGACCCCATTGACTTTCGTTCTTCTACGGATCTCCTCATTTCTGATTCGATCACGTAGCCATAGACCAAACAAGCAAAGCCGCGGGTCCGCTAGTTTAAAATATATCTATTAGGACCTGTCTTTGGAGTAGTTTTAGAAAAGTTTCATAGACACCGATGCAATAATTTTTACTTTCAGTTTTGGTGTCCAATGTATTTTTTACATTAAGTATTTATGAACATTACTTAAATACTTTAAGAGGATCTACATCCGCGTTTCCAAATAAATTTACCACTACAGAAAAGAACCGGCAAGAACCTCGAGGTTACAAAAAGCAAAATGAAAGAAACAAAACAAATGTATATACTAAATAGCATTTACATGAAGGGCCTTCACCTTTTGATTCTGAAATATAAAGCTCTTGAATTTTTTGTACTGAATTTCTCGTGAGTTCGACACATTTTAAACTATGATCAACCTGTAATACACTCAAGACAAAAACAAAACCCACAAAACTCTTTAATATATTTCTAAAGTTATGCAAACTTTGCAAGTTCCTTTTGGCGGTGGAATGTTATTCCAGCACTTAGTAGCAGCCTAGCGAAAGCTACCCCGAAATGCAGCCGTTTTATGCTTACCAATATATACCTAAGTTCCTAACCAACACTACAAAACAAATAAAAGTACCAACCAAAGGTAACCAACACTTCTGTTACCTACCTACACACCTACAGCACCTTTACCGTAGAATGTACTGTAATTTATTCTGTACCTTTACTTTACTTCATACTGGCTTCCGTGGATATTAGATTTCAACCATGCCTCACTGACTACGAAACGTGTAATTGACCCTAATAGGAGCCGAACAATCCAGAATATAAATATAATAGGTAGGTACCAGCTCATATCCTCTTACTAACCATACATTTTATAAGTAAGTATAAGTATACATTTTATAAGAAGCTCTTGTCAAAAACATAAAGTTTGGTCAATGATATGAAATATAGGTATAGCTATGAATATAAAGTAATTATAAATTCAAATTACTTGTTGACGTGAATCAATAACGATAATAAAATAATATTATTGTTATGGTAGAACCAGTTCGCCACCTTTTCAATTCAAGAAAGTATATATATGTAATTGGATATCCTACTAATGCCACTAATATTATAAATGTAAAAATTTAAATGGATGGGTCGATGGATGGATATCTGGATGTTTGTTACTCAATCACGGCAAAACGGCTGAACGGATCTGGTTAAAATTTGGCACAGTGATAGATTATAGTCTGGAATAGCACATAGGCTACTTTTCATCATCATCATAATCATCAACATCTATCAACACGTGGGTGAAAAAGCCTCTAATATTCTTGGGCACAGCATAGACAAAATAACAAGATCTCCGCCTACGTCTAGATCGTAATGATGACTTATTTTCTGTCAATAGGATTCTGTCATAGATGTGTCAGTTTCTGTCTAGCGATGACGTAGCGATAGACGTGCCCGGCGATAGAGTCGGCATGTCATCCATCTTTGTTGTTCAGCCGACTGCAGTCGAGCGATTCCGCCATCACCACGGAGGTGAAACATCAGTCTAACGGTCTTGAGTGAATCGCCCGCAATACTACATGTTATTTTTAACATAACAAATAGTTTTGCCCATATATCCTCGAAGGGGTAAGCAGCGGTATAGGATACTTTTCCTCATCATCACCACGGAGGTGAAACCGCGGGAGGCTAACATCAGTCTAGCGGTCTTGAGTGAATTACTATATATACTTTGGCCTACTTTGTGAATTACTATATTATATACTTTTGCCTATATACTTCTGCCTACTGTAGATACTTTTGCCTATATAGTCATCGAAGGGGTAAGCAGAAGCAGCGGTGTTTTCAACGCCTACGTTTCGCCATATATGTTTTTGGTCACATGATCATGTAGGTAACGGAGGGCGAGTATATTACCATCTACGGGCACTGTTCCAGTTTCCAGACTGTTATTGAGAAAATCTTTCTTTCTCAGAAAAACCCAATAACTGGTTGAGCGGGGATAAAACATATATAACCCGAGGATCGAATCGAACCCATGACCTCGAGGTTCCAAAACGGCAATTCCACCAATACACCAAGACCAAACGAGCGAAGCCGCTGGCGGGTGAGCTACTCGTAGTATTAGGTATAAACGCGAAAGTTTGCGAGTATGGATGTATGTATGTGTGGATGTACTCGTATAGATGTGTAGATCTTTGTTACTACTCACGCTCAAACGGCGGTGCCAATTTTGATGAAATTTGTTATGAAGGCAGATGAGGCGCTGGATTAACACATTGGATACTTTTCATCATCATCATCACCCAACACCACACGGATGAAAACGCGTAATATTCTTGGGCACAGCATAGACAAAATAACAAGATCTCCGCCTGCGTCAAGACCGTAAAGATGACATTTCTGTCAAAGTTTGTGTCAGTTTTTGATAGGTTAGTTTCAAAAGCGCGCTATCATTTTGACAGCTCAATATACTAGACGTGCTCGGCGACCGTCAAGGGTGATGAAATGTAATGACAGTTTTTTCCATGGAGATTCGTTTTTTATTTGTGTGTACGTAGTTACTGTATTTTATTATTAGCGTTTACTGATCGATTTACTCATTATTTAAATTTAGTCATATAATACTATTATAGCAATAGCGATTGACCCACTGTGTCATTCACCGTCAATGATGATATCATCAAATCATCAACATTAAAACACATTTACATCTTTCATATTCGGTAAGTAGGTCCTTATTACCCACAAGTGGGGCTTGTAGGTGATCAAATAGTGCTCTAGGGTAATAATGTAGCTAGAAAAGCCCTAGGGCGGTAAGGAATTTAATAAAACACAAGTGGGGCTTGTAGGTGACCAATTAGCGCTCTAGGGTAATAATGTAGCTAGAAAAGCACTAGGGTAGTAAGTAATTTAAAAAATTCATGGCAATGATCATCAAAATGGCATTCAGCCCAATGACAAAAGAGGTCGCTTCGCTATTCAGCCTTGTATGAGTATAATAGTCATCAATTTTATTTTGGTAATGCCGGTTTTTTCTACTTACCTCACAATCGAGATGTAAAGCAGAGTAGTTAGCTCGGGTGTAAGCATCAATTGCACCCTCGAACTATAGGCTATACCTATATAACTATATAAAATATCTCGGGCTGTAATTGATGCCTTACAGCCCTTGGCTACTAAAAAAGTACTAAAAACTCAAAAAGTACTGGATTGAATTTGATGATATTTTAATGGAACCACTTCGGTAGTATACTCTAACAAACAAAAAAATAATCATCAAAATCAGTTCATAAACGACAAAGTTAACCGCGAACACAAATAAAAAATATAGATACGACCGCATTGAGATACCTCCTCTTTTTTTAGGTCGGTCAAAATGAGTTATAATTATAATTCATAACAGATTCATCAAATCATGATAAAGTAGTTTTGTATACTCGTATATATATATGAAGCTTGTTGGCATTCTGTAACACTTTAATAATTATTGTGATCTTGTGTAAATTACCTACGTAAAATTATAAGAAATTTTTCATACCACTTGCGCGATAATGCCCAATTACAAATCACGCAATCCCGACGTAAATCGAAGAATTACATCTCCAGGGATGTAATGTTGTATGAAACTCCCGAGGGATTAAGTGATTTGGAACGTTAAAATTTGTAGGTAAAAAAAGACCACAGGTATAAATATAGGAAAATCTTGCTGAAATTGCAACTTTATACTGTGGTAAAACTCTCAGCATAGATACGGTCATTGTAAAAAGAGTTTATTTGATAATCGAACTAGTTTCCACTGACAGCACAAATAAGAAAAAGAAAAGAGGCGTGATTGTAATGAATTGAATCAAAAGACGGTGTTCTTCTCATAAAGCCTTTCTTCGTCTTAGGCGGCTTGAACCCTTCACTTCACTCAGGACTCTACATCGCTGCGCACAGGGATTAACTACTCGTATAGAGTCTCCCCCCCCCCCCCCGTTACGCTCAGGGTCCAATATGCCGCCCATGACGTGAAGACACTTTTTTACTCCCTAGGTGCATAATCTACTATTAGGTATTTATTATATATACAGTACAGCGAAAATCAACCATCAACAAATAATGATTTAACTGAATCCGTTCATCATTCTCCGAGATAATATGACAACTCGAAAACACAAAAATCAAAAAATTGGTCCAGCTGTTCTGGAGTTATAAATGGTGTAACTAACACTTTGTTTCATATTACATTAGCACCCCGCCGTTTTCACCCGCGTGGTGATGGATGAAGATGATGATGATGAATCAAAATATCAGCCTATGTTAATCAGGGATAATCTTTCTCACGGCAAAATATTTTTTGAAATCGGTCCTGTAGTTTTTAAGTAGATTCGTAACATACAAACATACAAATCTTTCCTCTTCATAATATTAGTGAGATAAGATAATACAGATAACATTTGACGGATCAGTCTTTACTTTTTTATTATTACATACTGTGATAATCGTTTCGGTCACTGAAGTTTTAGGATATGGAGCCTGCCATAATTTTTTAGTTATTGTATTCGTATCATACATTTTTATATTTGCCGCGGGGTGCTGGCATAGAATAGCACTCCCCCAACTCTACCTGTGGGTGCCGTAGAAGGCGGCTAAGGGATAACAATCAGAAGGTGGGCAGCGCCTTCCCTGTTAAACACACAAAAACTGCACACGCCTGCCAAGTGTGGCGAGTATTGGCAAAACCCCCTATGGATTTGACAAAAAGAACCAGCCCCCCAGTCCCCGGCAGTCTCGCTATTCTTGGCTACGATAGCGGCCACGGTAACGGTGGGGCAGGGGGTGTTAAGAATCCCCGGCAGGCGCCCGGCTACCGCCCCCAACGACGACGACTGGCCCTGGTTACACACAACATACGCACGAAGAGGACAGACGAGAAGATTTATGAGCTGGAAGAATAAATGAGTAGCTTACACTGGGACATTGTGGGGTTATCTGAAGTCCGTAGAGCGAGTGAGGACACGGGAGGGCGATCAACAGTCCCAAAGTGGTGTCGGATTTCTCGTCCATAAGTCCCTCATTAACAACATAGTGACAATCAAGAGCGTTTCTAACAGGGTCGTATACCTAATACTCAGAATGTCTAGAAGATATTCGATAAAGGTCATTCAGGTATACGAACCGACATAGTTGCACCCGGATGATGAGATGGAGGATATGTATGAGGACATTAGCCGGGCCATACATACCTCTGAAACGCACTTCCTTGTTGTTATGGGTGACTACAACGCGAAGTTGAGTAAAAGAGGCAATGATGAGTTGAAGGTATATATATATACGTAGGTATATACTCCATCTTTTCATATTTAAGTTGCTAGAGCCCTTCAATGGCATAATCGATTCCGTTTCAACATTAGTTATTGTTTACATGCTATTTAGAATATGTTAGCTAACAATTTGCATTTTAATAACATTACTTGGATAAACTTTAAATCACGTTAGTAAACGCCACAATTTCTATCAATTTCTTCAAGATTAGCTTGAGTTTAGGTAGGGCTAATAACTAACTAACTACCAACAATAGTCGTTTGGACGATCGGTGCAGATACGAAGTCATACAAGTAGTGGTCTCCATTCATAACACACGCACTCCACGGCGGCCGTAACAATGAAACTAACTTACAAAAAGCGTTTGTTTGAACAATTGTGTTAACAACTACGTACACTCTTATTATGTAAAGTGTTTTATGAAGCGGTGTATTAAAAAGCGAAGTGTTGTTGACAATTTGTTTTGATTTGATTGGAAAATGAGTGTGAAATACGGCTCTACCGATGTCAATGAAAAAGAAATAGGCAGTGAAAATGGGATCGGGAAAAGTGTGGATCATTTAAGGTACGAGTACGAATTTCTTGTCTTATTGAAACATGTCAAGAGTCATTATCTAATTCAATGCGAATTCCGAGCCACTGCTGATCATTCAATTTGACGGAATTAGGACACAAAACGGGAAATAATTGAAGTAGTTAAGTTAATCTTCTTGGAATAAGGAAACATCAATAACTTCTGGAGACGAGTGACTGTGCGATACTTTAGTGTAGGCGATCACCAATTACCTACGTCCTTAAAAAATTAACGGTTATGTGCTTGTAGCAAATGGGTTTTGATTAATTACTTATCGGTCGACTTTCGGAAAATGGGACTGTCTATAATTTATGTCATTAGGTAATTATCTATTTAAAAATATTTTAATAAGATACTTGATGAGCTGGCCGCTTAACTGTTAAAATATTTATACTTACTTAAAATTTTAAATTGGATTTTTTTTGTGCAAGTCTACTAAGCCGATTTCGCAGAAATTTTAAATGAAATTTTTATCTTTCATAACTGCGTTACCTATTTAGAGTGTGGGTGGGTCGCGGACCGCAGCTTTTAAATCATAAGTAAGATTATGATTGTGATACGGGAAGGTAGAGTTACATAGAGAGAGAGTTGCTACTAGTGTTACAATGTCACTATTACTTAATCTGTACTATCGGCTATCCATAACAACGAGCAGTGTGTGAGAGAGTCCTATGCGGTGAACGGATGTAACGTATATCATTCAAAGAAAACTATCTCATAACAATAGATATATTCTGCTCGCAGCTCTATAGTTACACGTAACTAACAATGTTTTCTTTTGTCAAGGTGTTTAAAATGATATGCAAGTTTCACGTAATACAGGTGCGTAGGTTTTCTCAGCTACTGGAGGGGTTGGGCCTTCAACAAATTTTGAAATACCTTGTACCAATAACTAAGAATCTATTGTTTTTGAAGTTAAACCAGATACGATGTCACATTTGTAGGTGTTCGCAAATTCAACTGACGCTTAAAACAGTTTTTTCATGGCTGTTCAAAGTTTCGCCCCATCAAAAGTATTTTTGATATTATATAAACAATTTTGTTGCAGTGGGCAGTACAGAAGAAAATGGTGGTGTGTCAGTCAGAATGCCCTATTTGGGCTGGGTCACGTTTACAACGACCTCTGCGCTGCTATGTGGTTCTCCTATATGATGCTCTTTTTCCAAGCAGTCCTGGACATGAGAGCTGCTGTTGCCGGAGCCATGCTTTTATTAGGTAAATTGCTTTTACTTTTGTTTATTGTAAATATGCTGGGGTAAAAGGGAATAACCGGAAAAAATAGCCGACATTTGACGCAATTTGAAAAAAGCATAACATACCCGTAACTACTTATACCATAAATCTGGCGATGTTTCGTGACAATTTCTCGAGCCGTTTTTAAGATAGTCTTGTGTTTTTAAGTCAGTGCTTCAGTCACACCGTCATTTAGAATTTGGCACTATGCTACCCTAGCTAAAGGTGCGAGTTGTCTACATGAAGCCGCAGCAAACGACGTGTCGCAGCGACACTACTGGTTTCTATGTATTTCTATGAAATACCATTCGTAGTTAGCGACACGAAGCTAGCGTCGCGTCGTCGAGCGGCAGACGACACTTTCGCCCGACCGCAGATCAGTAGTGCCGCTCGCGGGTACCAATCTGCCTAGTAAAACAACTGAAAACCTTTTGTATCGCTTTTCAAATGGTTTATGTTATGCCATCTGCAGTCGGGTTCGAAATCATGACTGCAGCGACATGAAGCGACGACACGTCGTCTGCTGCTGCTCATTTAGCCGGCTGCCAACTTGCACCTTAAAAATGGAGTTTTACGTTTAACTTTTCTTATTGACAATCATTCGCTTACGTTCTTTAAAGCCATATGTTATTTATGTGATGATGATTACGTAAGAATGCCAGGTAAATGAATAATTACGTAATACTTAAGCCGAAAATTCGATTCATATCCTTTTCAATTTTCATTATATCTATTTTTTATACGAGTATCCTTGTCATATATCATCTTTTGTACAATGCGTATATCACGAATCAATTTGTTTTAACAAGAAAGGAAAAATCGCAAAAGTTTTTTCGAGGAAAAAACCAATTCAGTTCAGTTCAGTTCAATGGAACCCCCTAAAACATTATACAATATATTTTCAGAAATACTTTTTAGTTACTTAATAGTTATTCTAATTTGCAGGTCAAGTTGTAGATGCTTTGGCGACCCCAGTTGTTGGATTGCTTGCTGACAGATACGGTACGAAGAAAGGCTGGCATTTGGCTGGTAAGTAATCTCACAAAGAAATGTACTTACATAGATTGGTCGCATTAATACCCAATGATTTAAAACTTCCTGTATAGCCGATAAGCGTGAAGCGATTGTTCAGTCCAGCAGTCAATTTGGCTGATGTCATTGCAGTTATTGGGCTGTTTTAACGAGAGTGTCTACTGAGACAGAATTTAAAATCGCTAGTATGAAAGGAATAGTAATGTATTACTTGTAAAAAAGGTTCTTACACATACGAGACATGTTAATATGAAGTGTTTTGCAGAAAAAACCAAGTCATAGTCAAGTTAACTTGCCAAGTAAACAAGTACAATTTGAAAAAAATAATACAGTTTTCCATTCTATTCAGTTATTGGAGTGTAACTCAAAAACTACTGGACCGAATTTGATGAAATTTAAATGGTACAACCACACGGGAAGCACCAGATTCAAACAAAAAAAAAGAATTTTGAGAATCGGTTCACCTTATCGAAAGTTATGAGGTAACAAACATTAAAAAAAAACAGTCGAATTGCGTACCTCCTCCTTTTTGGAAGTCGGTAGAAAAACGTTCCAATTATTTAGATGTGTAGGCGGCACCAGATCACCATGAGATAAATAAACTTATGCGATAATGAGGTTTTCAAATACTTATGTACAATGTATTAAATTGAATACAATATGCATAAAGGCATCGCTCGCAGCAGAGCTACATTTTCATTCTAAGCAAAGCAACAGGTAGTAGCATTTTAAACTGAGCGCTTCCGTGCCCTCCGTCCTCCCGGTTTAGTCTTAGGACAACAGCCGTTAGGCTAGTTAGGCTACCTTGGAGATATTCGGGAGACTCCTCCCTCTAAGTGAAGGACTTGACCCAGCAGTGGGAACGTAAAAGGCAGATACTTCGATTTACTTTTACCTATACTTACCTTTTTATGTTATTTGGAGACGGTACAAGCATAAATATTATTCGCTATGACCATTCAATAAGTAACGCGGCGCGTTACGATATCTTCAAGGAATCATTGCAAATTTGTATTGAGTTTACGATCATTCCTTGAAGATAATATAGCGCACCGCGTTACTTGTAATATAAGGGCCCAGGTAACGTATATACGTTCCAAGGCCCTTATTCGCAATGACAACCTCTGCCTAGAACAGATGCATTTCGTCTCTAAATATGATGAACTGCACTGCGCTCGTAACCCTAAGACCTAAATCCTTCCTATTAATATTATAAACGTGAAAGTTTGTATGTATGGATGTATGGATGTTTGTTACTCTTTCACGCACAAACGGGGGGGCTAATGTTGATGAAATTTGGTATGGGGGTAGATGAGGCGCTGGATTAACACATAGGATACTTTTCATCATCATCATCATCATCATCCATCACCACGCGGGTGAAACCGCGGGGCGCAGCTAGTTGTTAATAATCATATGTATGTGATTTTGCCGGCACCCATACCCTTCCAACCAGAATGCAGTATTGTGAACATTACCGCTTCACGGTATGGTGGTAGTACTTCCCCGGACAAACTCATTCACAAAAAGAGTTCTACTGCAAAATCCTAAGTATATTTACTACGAAAACGAGTTATCTAAACTAGATTCCAAAGACATAAATAAAATGATTGGTAGGCCTCCATTTTATGACGAAAATATGTAAATTTTATATTTATACCTTATTTGTCTGGCGGCTCCTCCTGCGCTGATTATAAAAGTTTGTGTGTCACTTACACACAAACTTGTTTGTCCACATCCACGCCGGAACGACAGAACGGAGTTTGATGCATAAAGTATCATATACCTGGGAATAACACGTACTTACCTATATCTATTTTATACCAGTGCAATGTGCTTGTTATATGTAATGGAATCATAAATCCAAGAATCCTCAGGCAATGACTCCATATTCATTGCTTGAGTTGTCATTTTTCCCATAGTTAAACAATCTAATAGGGGTAGGTTTCTTCATCTCATGAATAATTAAGTATATCTAGGGAGGTCGTAAACCGCAGTGAAACCGGCTATAATATAGAGTACTAGCTTTTGGCCGCGACTTCATCCGCGTAGAGTTTTTTTTTTCTAGATATAAATTATTGTAACAATATAGAGCTTAGTTCATGGACTTTGCCCGCCACTGCGTCAGATATTTGACTAAAGTTCATGTAGATACCATCTTTTAAAGGATTTCTTTAAACAATGTTTTTTCACTAATTCGGAAGCGGGCACTAATTTATCCAGGCTAGTTTGAGAGCCGTGAGTATGCCACATAAAACTGGCCATAGGAAAAACAGGGCCGCAAATCAACTCCAGCAAATTTCAGAGTTTGTCCCTAGTGTGACTTATTATTCTACTATTATTTGTCATCGCCAAACTTTATTTTAAACTGTTGAACCGTAATCTTTTTACTCGTAATCCAAAAGGAAGGTCATTTGGGATCAGCTGTACACGCGGCACGAACACTGTTCGTCCTTTGGCCAAGTCAGTTAATATTTTTGCTATAACATTGCGGCGTAGAGCTGATATTTGGTGTCAAGTTCCATTGCACAATTTTGGAGGCAGTACATTTCCGACCAACATGACAGGAATACCTACACGCAGCATAAGCTGTACACGGAAGACCCCGGTGGATTGAGTTTAAAAATTCAGCAGGATAATTTACCAACACGTCCTTATCGATCATAGTATTAATCGAATTATACAGAATTTCTTCACCTTCGAATCAATTTGTGAACATTTTGTTGATTGTGGATTTTGAACTCATCTATTTATGGAAAGTTTCCCTTCCCGATTTGAAGATGAAACTTCATATATTTACTCTCATGTTTCTAGTAAGGTTTAGTATTGAAAGTAAATACTAAATATTATTATTTTAGAAATGGGTACCGTGTATTCAATTTTGTTTGAGTTCCCGATATTTCGACACTATTGCAAGCGCCATGGTCACCAGTAAACTCGGAGTTTAGAGAATAAGACAAATGTGACCGTGATAGTATCAAAACTTTTAGTTTAATTTTTTAATACATTTTAATCAAGTTCAGTTTTCCATACAAAGTTTCATCCCCCATTTAACCCCTTAAGTCATCCCTGTCAAAAATATTAAGGTACTACATTTTTTATTTTAAATTAACTATTTAGATACAAATATGCACAACCATAAAATCATTACAATAAAATATAAAGTTTCATCCCCCATTTCACCCCCCTAGGTCATCGCCATCAAAAATATTACGAAACATCATTATTTATTTTAAATGAAATATCTGAATACAAATTTTCACAACTGTACATTTAAAAACAAATAATTTTTTCGACAAAATTGCACCTCCCATATCGCTCGTAAGTCATCCCCGTCAAAAAAATATAAGAATACCATTTTGTTATTTTAATGAATTATCTATATATAAATATTCACAACTATAAGTTTAAAAACAAAGGACTTTTATACGAACATTCGCACCCATTGTTATCCCTTTATGGATGTATTTTGGCAAATCCTTTCTCAACGAATACCTACGTCATTATATCTGCGTGCGGAATTTCAGCTGTATAAATAGCCGCTTCTTATAGAATATTATATTAACATATACCTACCAGGTCTAAACTAGGCAGAGCCTGTACATATATATATACACCCAGATACAAGTGAAACAGACATGTTCGTGCACACACATGTTTGATCTGTTTGAGGATCGAACCCGGGACCAGCGGCCCAGAAGACAGGGCGCTACCAACTGCGCCAACCGGTCAGTGACATTTTGTCCTAACCATTCGTACCAGTCGAACTTATTTGAAGTAGGTACGTCTGGGAGTCACTGTCGTGCACAGAGGCGAGCTCTTCCAATAAAACCGAAACTGGTCCAAGGAAATTTTCCGGTAAATATCACGAGAAATAACCTGTTTATTGTTACCCGCGGGATAACAAATAGCTTACATATGTGTTAGCCTTCGGTATGAGCTATCTCCGATTCTAACTTCGTTCAAATTCCTTCAGCTGTTTGAGAATGAAGAAGTACCAACGTATATACATTCGGTTACTCAAAATGTTTGCTTTTTCCAATTCCGCTGACATGATTCCGCTGAGATGTCAGCGGAATTGGAAAAAGCAGGCGCTGCCACAAAGTAAAAAGTTAGTACATGTACACTATTATTAAATATTCCCTCTCATAACGTGCGGGTGTAGAGCAAAACCAGCCGAGCGATTCTCTAATGATTCGTCGATGCACTCGTCGACGAGCTCACCGATGTGAAATACTTTATGAGATATCACCCTTGTACATAAGGTTGTTTTTTCAAAGGTTCTTGTCACCTCGTCATTTGTTTCTCGGATGTTGTCAAAGATGCAACGATGTTTGCTCTTTGAGAATCGCACGGCAGATAAATATCCAACAAGTTGTCGTCAAATATCCAAACATAATCTTTTGTTTTATGAAACAAAGACCGGTGGTTGCTGTTTTAAACATTAGCCACATTTCCTTCTTCACTTGATTTTTGGCTGTCTTTTGTTTTGGCTGTATTCAATATTACTAATCTAAAAATCTATTGGATATTGTAGCAAACATCGTGCAAATGTCAGTAGTAGGTACAGCGTATTATTTCACTGTGAACTTTTTGATACAAGTACAGAAGTTGCCCTCCGAGGTCCAGCAGGGGTAAAGAGCAATGGCTCGGGGCGTCCACCAGTCCAGAGGCTGAATAAACTACTAGCTAAAAGTATCAAATTTGGCACAGAGGTAGCCGACGATGATCAAATTTTAAGAAGCTGCAAATTTAGTTTTGGTATTCTAAAATCCCAAAAAAAACAGGACTACTCAGATTATCGCGGCTAACGGTGGCGGTTAAATTACTACTTTTCACATACTTACTTTAATACTTCAGAGCAATATTGTAAAGTTAAATGAATATTTTGTATTTATTTATTTAAGTATACTTACGTAAATATATATTATTATTATATATTATATATTTTAAAAAGTGAAATATAAAATAACATATACATAAAATACATAACTTACAAGTTAACTAGTGTGATTTCATTCAAAACATTCCCTAAAACCTTCAGCAAACTTTATATAACTTCTGTTGTCTTGCGGGTGTGTCCACTTGCGGCTATTGTGGAAAAAGGCCGCCACGGCCGCCACATCCGAGTGTGTTCATATTACCTATTTCGAGTGAAAAGCGCTCGCAGCGGAGCTTCACTTGGCGATTTTAATCGATCAACAAGTTAAGCAACACTTACTGGTCAGGACTTGGATGGGTGACCGCTAGTGGCATTACCTATTTAACTGAGCGCTTCCGTGCTTCGGAGGGCACGTTAAGCCGACCGGTTGTTAGTCTTAGGACAACAGTCGTTAGGCTATGTCGAAGGCCTGTAAACTTCGACATGGGTTGGCCACTAACCTATCCACCAAAAACTGGGCCTGCGTGGTGGATTATGGCCCAACTCCTCTCTCTGAGAGGAAGGCTCGAGTCCAAGCAGTGGGAACAAAATGGACTGATTATGATTATGATTATGACCTACATCGCCTATTACCCCTGCGCCTAAGGTGCTTTTATCAAAAAGTGCAGAATGACTATTTATAAAGCTTTCTATTATGTATTTGATTTTTATAGCGACTGCTTAGCGAGACCAAATATTGCAATATAATAATATTATTCTATAGAAAAATACACATCCTCGGATGGGTATGGTGATACTACGGTTAAAATCAAATAGACAGCGCTCGCACGGTATACTTCGGTGGCCTAGTGGTCATGGCGTCTGACACATATTGTCGGAAAACACGGGTCCGAATCGTGTCCAAAGATGTGTATTTTTCTCCCTAAAACTTTGAGGAAAGTTTTGTTTGTTTGCAATTGATAAACTCAAATATAAATATCGAAAAAACAATCTCCAGTAGAAAGCTACATTACTCCTGAGTAACATACGCTTTATTTTATTCATCATCATCATCATCATCATTATCCCGTTTTCACCACGCTGGTGAAACCGGGATAATGATGTGGAGCGCAGGTAGTGTTGAAATATCCTGGCTAATCTCGCGCACTATAACTTTTTTAAGCGACGATACGGTAATAAAAATAATCCAAGTCCATGGTAACTAATTTACATACATAACACGCTGCATCAAAGACGTCAATTAACGCTGTTATTCTATAGGTTAAATTTAAAAAAAACATGTAGGCCTAATATTTCATCGTAATGGTTAAGGTTATAATTGACTTCTCTGGGCACGCCAGTAAAACATAATTAAAATTTTTGTATTATGATTATCGCGAAAACGACACATATCGATTAAAAAAATATTTTTGGGCATGATTTATTGGACTGGAACTGGACGTGCAAATTTTTAAAAAGGTAAAACTATTTCTATAGTTAAAGGTATATTTTTAGCGTTCCGTACCTCAAAAGGAAAAAGCGAAGCGAAGAAGGAACCCTTATAGGATCACATTGTTATATCTGTCTATCTGTCACAAACCTATTTCTCAGGTTATTATGTATCTCAGTTACTAATTAATGTTAATTGAAATCTTGAAAAATGGCGGCTCTATGTCACTTTTGTCAGAAAGTTATCAGCAAAATTTGTAAAAACTAAAAACATCCGGTCTAAAACATACTTTACAAATGTTATGGTGGTAAATAGGTACAATATTGTAGAAAAAGAGAAAATTCACAAAAAAAAGTTAAAAAAAATTGGGATGTCGGGGATTTTTTTTTGGCCAACTTGTATTCTCCAAGTGGGCCCCCGAATACGCTCATTTGGTTTGTCGGTCCCTCTACCAAACACCCTGTATATATCGATCGTTAGCCGAGGTTAGGCTAAGGATCGAACCTGAGATCCTACGCTTTAAAGGCATAGGTCACTACCACCTGAGCTGAAGGAGCCGTCAATAGTATTATAACAGTATTGTGATATTTCTTTTTTCATTTATTATGTTGTTATAAGTTAATCTATCTTTTTCATAGCCCTGTTGCAGATTTATACATGTCTATAAATTTCATATCATATACAGCGTGTAACCAAAAGGTGTAGTAATATTGAAATGAGACCTATGTAGTAATATAATGTAATAACAAAAAAATAAGTACATAATTAATAATTGACGTTCATAAGTGCGTATTTGATGCCTAAATTGAATAAATGATTTTGACTTTGAATTTGACTTATGTACCTAGTCAGGATGACACGAATCGACATTTAAATCGCATACAAATTGTGTTCATACAAAGTTAAAAAATATTATCCGAAATTTATTTGAACAGCCCTATTCAACATGCCTATTATTGGCGTTGGTTGGAGTCATTAAGATCTGAAATCCCCACGCTACTTATTCATTCTCCTCCGTCTTACTGCACTGCATGCGCCCTCTCCCCGCGCTGCACCCCAGCCCAGGCCCCGCTTTTAGTCCCTTGTTTACCTAGTCTACGTTCTGGAAGTCATTGCCGTGTTTGACTCAGTTTTTCAGGGATGAACCTGCTTGAGTATTAGAAAATCCCAACTGTATGCAAGCTTCTGCGTGTGCAGGCATAGATTAAGTGTTAGTATTACCACAGTCTATGTAAACCTTACGATTTTTATGCTGTGGTATCACACCTTTTTGTTACACGCTGTATATGTCATCTTTAGGTTGCCCAGACGAAACTAATATTTGTAATTTTTAATTTTAAGTTTATGTTAAGTATTTTACGCAGTACCTAATGATTTTTGAGTAACAATAATTTTATTTTATTTTATTTAACAATTTTAGGAAAAATTACAGCTAGATATAACAAAACAAATAAATGAATAAAATACAGAAGGCCAATTCAAAGTTTTCACCAATAAGTCTAAGACAAAATAAAAAAGTCAAGACAGAATGTTGTGAACAGAGAAGTGAGGCCGGTTTTCTAAACTACATGTGCGTGACTCGGTACTGTCATGGTTATTCAAATTAAATGTAAGTTATTAAAAACTATCAATAATTAATAAATTTAAATTAAATGATAATTAAAACTTTACGTGTTTCTTCTACGCGCCGCGATAGTTCGACTGACGAGCTAAGGCGTAGTTTCGTTGTAGGTTTTGTATGTAAATATGTATGGCCACGCCGAGGCGTAGTTTCACTCGGCCTCACTTCTCTGTTCACAACATTCGGTCTTGACTTTTTTATTGTGTCTGAGCAATAAGTTATAAATATCTTGAATATAAAGAATAATTTTAGGTAAATGTAATAATATGAGAAATGATACGAGTAGGTATAGTATAAATATCTATGTAACATTATACAAAAGTAATAAAGGCGAGTGCACACGTAATAAAATAATATTGTTATTTATAATACTACCTATTTATCTAAATGTATGCAAATAATGTCTATATATTTAACTATGTCTATCTGTCTCATCATCATCTCAGCCGTAGGACGTCCACTGCTGAACATAGGCCTCCCCCATGATTTTCCAAAAGGACCGGTTGGAAGCGGCCTGCATCGAACGTCGTCCTGCGACCTTCATCAGGTCGTCTGTCCACCGTGTCGGTGGACGACCTACACTGCGCTTGCCAGTCCGTGGTCTCCACTCCAGACTGCCACTGCCACTTCAACTGGCTAATCTTCTGGGCTATGTCGGTGACTTTCGTTCTTCTACGGATCTCGTCATTTCTGATTCGACCACGTAGAGAAACCCCGAGCATAGCCCTCTCCATAGCTCGTTGTATATCTACTATCTGTCTATTTACCGGCAATTTTATTATGATCGATTACGTTGATCTAACATGAGTGTTAATAGATAAAAGGTTTATTATTAAATTATAGTTTAATGCTTACTATGAACTGGGCCTTGCAATGTAATTATGTGTTCGTTAATTGCCATAATTAGTTATTATTATAATACCTAATGACATTATAATAAGTTAAATTAGTCACTACTTTTCAAATTACTTTATTCCAGTCAAATTAGGAGAAAGTATGGACATAATTGTGACAGTAGTAGATTTTTCTGGAATTGTTAGGAAACATAGCTAGGATCATCTCCCCGGTTTGCACCGTCCGCATCTACCGAATGATGTTAAATACGAGTATTATAAATACACTTTAACGAACTCTTAATTAGAAACATTCAAAGAAGTTGTAATAGTTTATTGTATTTATGAATTTAGGCTTCCTTTATGTATTGTGACTTAGAGTCAAAAAAGTAGTGCGACATACAGAATATTTGTTATTGTTTTTTTTTATTTGTGGCTCTAGGAAAATTCCGACATATGCAAACTTACAATTAGGTATGTATAAGCATAATAAACGTTCAGTTAAATTTGCACCAATATGCAAGATCATATCTTTTCAACATTTTTAACTGTTTTTCAACATTTTTGGTATTTAATGTTTTAATCTATTTAAGTTTAGTGTACTTACATTGTTAATTATATGCCTCAGATTTAAGTTAAAAATATTTAAGATTATTAGTAATTAATACGAGGCTAGCTTCATGAGATAAAATAGGGGGAGGGCGCTGTATGCTGAAACACAGGCGATGAGCCTAGTTCGACGACAGACACTTCAAACATTTTTGTGTAACATTCTAGCCATATTATATAAGTTCAAAACTATGTAAGTGCTAATATTATGAAATAAATTATTTTTATATTATAATATTTCTCGATATTTAAAGAATGTCGGTGTTATTATGACACCCACGGGCCTAAGCCAAGTGGATCTCATTTTCAGTATTTAAGTCCTGAGTTATTTCGTCCTGCAAAAATTTACGAACAATTCGGCAGGTATTTAATATAACCGCTTTCTGCATCGTAATATATATAGTTTTGGGTAAGTCTAACAATGTAACACCATGCTGTAAGTGTTTTGGGATAACTCCTGTACTGGAGAGTACCAGCGGCACAATATACACTTTGTTCATCTTCCAAATCCGAATAATTTCTTCTTTTAGCTCTGTATTTATGATTTTTTTCGGCTATTGTTTTTTGTATATTGTGTGTGTTGGGGACTGCAATGTCTATTATATATACATACTTATTTACTTTGTCTATTACAGTAATATCCGGTCTATTGTGATGTATGGTTCTGTCTGTTAATATGGCTCTGTCAAAGTATATCCTATGAGTGGGACTCTCCAGTACTGGTTTAGGGACATATTGATAATAGGGTTTCTCTGTATTTTCTATGAGTTTAAATTTAACAGATAGTTTTTGGTGAACTATATGACTTACTTGATTGTGCCTATGAGTGTAATCGGTTTGGGTGAGGGTGGGGCAAGCACTGGTGATGTGTTGGATAGTCTCGGATACGCGGTGACATTTCCTACATTTGTCATCGGAGAAGTTGGGGTCTTTAATTATGTGCTTTCTGTAGTTTTTTGTATTTATTACTTGGTCCTGAATAGCGATCATGAAGCCTTCTGTTTCTGGAAACAGAGATCCTAACCTAAGCCACTGATTGAAAGCTGCTTTATCTTCGTGAGGTAGCTCTAAGTCGTGTATATGACGTCCATGGAGTTCTTTTTTACGCCACCTGTCTATTTTTTCCGTTACTTGGTCTTTCGCAGATTTGTAATGTATATTGCTTTGGTTTAGGTTTAATGGTGTATATTTGCTGTCTAACTGAACTATTGCTTTGTGAATTTTAGATAAATCTGATTTTTTATAAAAGAAGTCGCGTAAATTTTTGATTTGGTTTTCCCACAGTAATTTTAAGTCTATTAGTCCTCTTCCTCCTTCTTCCCTTTTAACTGTCATTCTTTCTATTGCCGATTTTGGGTGTAGATAATTATGCTTTGTGAGAGTAGTTCGGGTTTTTGTTTCCAAGCGGCTTATGTCTGTAGCTGTCCATTTAATTATTCCGAAAGAGTATGTAAGCACTGGAATAGCATATGTATTAACAGCTTTAAAGAGATTTTTGGAGTGTAACTGTGTTTTGCAAATTATATTTAATCTTCGAGTATATTCAGTGGTTAGGCTACGTTTCATTTCAGTATGGTTGATGCCATTTGATTGATGAATTCCAAGATATGCATATGTGTCTGTTCGGTCCATTACTGTAAAAGTATTGTGTGTAGCTAGATTATTATTGGCTATTTCAGTTTTGCCTTTTGAGATATGAAGAGTTTTACATTTATCAAGCCCGAAATTCATTTTAATGTGACTACTGAATTGTTTTGTTGTGTCAATTAAATTATTTAAGCCTTTTTTGGATTTAGCGAACAATTTTATATCATCCATATACATTAGATGGGTGATGTCTGTATTAGTTGTCAGTTGGTATCCACTATTAGTACCTACTATTTAGTAATTTAGAGAGAGGATTGAGGGCAAGACAGAACCATAATGGACTCAAAGCATCCCCTTGAAATATTCCATTTTTGATAGGAATTTCATCAGTGATAACTTTAGCAAATTTGGTAGACAGATGTAGTGAGGTTCTCCATTCAGCCATGGTACTTTGCAAGAAATTAATAATATGGGGGCTAATTTTGTATATCTGCAATACTCGTAATAACCAGGAATGTGGGACACTATCAAAAGCTTTTCTGTAGTCTATGTAGGCAATATTAAGATTTCGTTTATGGGTACTACAATGCTTGAGGACCGTTGTGTCTATTACAAGTTGTTCTTTACATCCTTTATGATTCCTCCTGCATCCCTTTTGTTCCTCTGATAGAATATTGTGAGTCTCTAAATGGCTATTGATTCTTTTTGATATGCACGATGTGATGAGTTTGTATAGGGTTGGCAAACATGTGATGGGTCTATATTGTGAAGGGTTTTTGGTATCGTTACTTTTAGGGAGCATGTATGTAATACCTTTTGTGATAAACTTTGGAGGTTTCTGTTGACCTTTTATTAAGTCTGTGATGTTTTTTGCTAATATATCATTATTATTATTATTATTATTTATTTGTCATATTTCACGGGTTTCACCCGGTCCTTTACATAGGCATAAGTGGGGCTGTAGCCAACACTTAGAGGCCCGTTTGGTATAAAAATACAATATAGTACAAAAATACAAAATAGTTAAAACAGAAACATTTTGGATGGATGGTTACATGGTATATACTATTACAAATATGGGTAAAATGGCCAGGCTATTGAGATGAACTTATTAGTGATAAGGAAGATAGTGGGCTATGAATGAGACTACGGCACCTGCCAATTTAGTCTCATGTTAAATTATTATTATTATTATTATTATTATTTATTTGTCATATTTCACGGGTTTCACCCGGTCCTTTACATAGGCATAAGTGGGGCTGTAGCCAACACTTAGAGGCCCGTTTGGTATAAAAATACAATATAGTACAAAAATACAAAATAGTTAAAACAGAAACATTTTGGATGGATGGTTACATGGTATATACTATTACAAATATGGGTAAAATGGCCAGGCTATTGAGATGAACTTATTAGTGATAAGGAAGATAGTGGGCTATGAATGAGACTACGGCACCTGCCAATTTAGTCTCATGTTAAAATATTTAGGCAGGTGGTGACTTGCCATCCACTAAACGGGCCCCCCATAAAGGCCACCATGAGTGGTGACAAAAGGGGCAACGTTGGTGTGGATGGCTAAAGAGTGTCGAGAGGTGTGCTGCGGTTTCATTATAATTATTATTATTATTATTATTATTATTATTATTATTTGTTCAAAAAGTTTCACGGATTTCATCCGGTCCTTTACAAAGGCATAAGTGGGGATGTAGCCAACACTTAGAGGCCTGTTTGGTATAAAAATGCAGAGTATCAAAAACAGAAAGAATGTTGGATGAAGGGTAACATGGTACTTATAACTATTACAAAAATGGGTAAAATGGCCAGGCTATTGAGATGAACTTATTAGTGATAAGGAAGATAGTGGGCTATGGAAGAGACTACGGCACCTGCCAATTTTAGTCTCATGTTAAAATATTTAGGCAGGTGGTGACTTGCCATCCACTAAACGGGCCCCCCATAAAGGCCACCACGAGTGGTAACAAAAGGGGCAACGTTGGTGTGGATGGCTAAAGGGTGTCGAGAGGTGTGCTGCGGTTTCACTGGAGCGCTACTACCGGCGTTATGCCCTTTAACACGTCCACCCTTGGAGCTTTTTGTTACTTGCTCTTGCGTCTCCACCCCCGGACGGCCAATTAAGGCAAGCCGGGGGTCAGGGGTCTCATTTAGCCCCAGGGAGAATCAGGGTCCACGGTGTCGCCACTCACCGACGGCTCGCCACAAGGCCGCCCCTGCGGGTATTATTATTATTATTATTATTATTATTATTATTATTTTCAACTGACTTCAAATAAAAGAGGAGGATATTCTCAAATGGATATATATTTTTAAAGTTTAATCACGCATAACTTTATACTGAGTAGTCCGATTTTGAAAATACATTTTTATTTGGTAGAGTATACTTCCGAGGTAGTCCTATTTAAATTTCATCTAATTCAGAAAAACAGATTTTGAATTACAATCCAATAACAGAAAAGTGTTTTCGTCTATCTCGATAATTTCGTAATTGACGGTGAATGACAATCGCCACGTAAGTAACAAGAGGCATAAAAAGGGTGAAATAAAATGTTTAAAAGCCTTGATATTTACTTAGAAGGTAGATTACCATACTCTATGTATAGTATAAAAATATAGTGGCCACCACACTTTCCAGAAGGAAGTTCAAAGTTTTTACTCAATTTAAGCCCCTTCCAAAGGTGAAGTTTCGTAGGGAATAAGTTAAACCATAATAAAATATCGCCTAATTTGACTGAACTCGTTTATCTTTTAATGGTGGAATAGTTATGGCGACGGTTATACAATACCGTAGTATATGTCAAAATACTTCAATATCAGTTTAATTCATTTACTGGGCTTATTTCCGTGAAATGACAATCATCTTTACGTTATTTAAAAGAATTGTTTAATTCGAGACGATCGCAATAAATTTTCGTTGTTTACAACTTTTAAACCTTGCTTTGAGAGTGTAGTCAAAATAGATTTTGTCGCTGTGATCGTCATCGTCATTCTAAATCAACGGAAGCGCGACAACGTAGACCCATGTGACGTCATGGATTACGTCTACGTCCAAGGCCGCCATTTTACGATTTCAACGACCACGCTACGAAATGAAATCACCGTGAGCAGGCCGTGAAAAATGACTGTTGATGTTTGCGGATGCGCTATAGCATCCGTTAGTCTGTGTGCATGTGTATGTGTATATTTCATGCCGTGAGCAACGTGAGCGTGATTTCAACCCTTCCGAATGGCTGACAGATCTCACCTCTCAAAAGCGCGATATTGAATCGGAATGACATAGTGATAATATCGCCAAAATCGGCGATGATGCCACTCGGAAAGCACCCAAAATGACATATATATAAAAAAGACCTTAATGGGTCTCGTACTTCCGTACGTTTGACATGTCTCAAATAATTGAGAATAATTAATATTTAATGTTGCAACAAGTTACATATCCATTCAAGCAGTCAGAGTCAAGTCACCGTCACTTAAATAAGTCAGTCATTAAGTCACTATCCTGCCTAAGGCCGTTCTAGCAATTCGGTGGAATCATTAATGGAACGTTCTTAGGCGTTTGACGAGTAAAACACAAAAAAACGTCTCATGTTTTTTTTTTCACTTTGGCTACACTCATCATCACTTATGGTGCTTAAACGGAACTTGCTTGTTCAAAGCCAGGTCAGCAAGCCAGGACAGTTTACTAGAAAACTGGCTTGCCTGCCTTGAAAAACTGGCCTCGTGTCACCCGCGCGATGGGCATTTTACCCGGCCTATCGACATTTATTTTTCTTCAAATTTCTTTCAAATGTTTTAAAGTTTAACATTCCCAAATCAGCATAATAATAAAGGTATTATAGGGTATTTCCAGCTCTATAGTAGGAAATAGCTAGTACCTAGTAACCCGTGTCCTAATTCGGGACAAATTAAAGAGACAGCTAAATAATATATCATAATATATATAATAGTGGGCGAAACCGAGTGCGATAGCTAATAAAGTTTATTTAGCTACAAACATCTGAATCTCATCAATTCTATACGAAATTAACGGTGTTAGTTACCTAGTTCTACGAGTATGTAACACAGTACAAGGTTGACAGGTAGGTAAAATTTCGATTTATTACATACTTATCAAAGTAAGTAGGTAGGTTAAGTTATGGGCTCTATAACATTGTTTATCCATAAAATCACTTGTAACGGATTCTCTGCCTCTTAATTTCAAGAAAAATAAAATCATATATGCTATATAATATACCCTATAGTATACTATATACTATATAATATCATAGTTCTAAAAAATGAAATTTATAGTACTTTGAAATACTCAAAAAATCAAAACGTACGGGCATAGTAAACAATGCCATGATTCCATGAAAAAAAAAAACACTGAATTCGTACAATGTTAAGAGGTAAGTTTTCTCTTTTAGCATGGAAAGTACTAGCTATGCAATCCTCTTAAGTCTCATGTGCCTGTAATTTCGCCGGCACCCATAAATATTACCGAGTCCATACCCTTCCAAACAACACGGCAGTGTTGCGAATATTACTGCTTTGCGGTAGAAATAGGGTATGGTATGATGATTGTTCTTTCCCAGACGAACTCAATCACAAAGAGTTCTTACAAAAGATCCATACTACAAGCAAAATCTCGTTCGCGTTTAAACACCTCAATACGATACTTTGATGTCATAACTTAAGGCCCTGCAACAGCAAACTTTTAGGTATTTGAGCGGGTGAAGCACTGGCCGTGACAGGAATAAGCGTGCGTCTGTAAACACGATAACTTTTTCGCAGTTTGAATTTGTTTGAAAATAAAAGAATATTCAAGGGTAAAAAAAATCTAGATAATTATTTAATTGAATAAATTACCTTGTTGTAGTTTTTCGTAATCAAAAAATATAGTAGTTGTCACTCAAAATATTGAGAAATTTGAAACGAATGTTTTTTTGTCGTTTTATTTACGATTTTTTTCTTCGAGGTGCCAGATAAATATTGTGGAATAAATAAATAAGTAATATATATAAGTCTTTTTTTATCTTTAACTATGCACTGTATTTTATCCAAGTATGTATCAATAACAGTGCGACTAAACTATGCGACGAAAAACGTCTCAGAAAGTTTCCATTACCTAACTAGATACCTACTCAAATTCGGTTGTCGTGTTTCTGTTCCCCAGCATAGCCATAGAATAAACTATAGTACCTTCGACGTAATAGTTCACTGGCTTGCCATAACATTCAGGAATCAATAAACTTTTCGTTTTGAAAATAAATTACTTAAATAAAAAAGTCGAAGTGAAAGTTTTTTTTTTCAAAGTACTGTAATTAGTATAAATATATACTTGTACTTTAAATAGTATAAGTAATTGTATGTCAATGTCTAAATCAAAGTTTTTATTAGAAGTAAAATATCTATTACAAATTTATTTTTTAAATTAAATTAATTTTAAAAATATTTAAATTTTGTCCCTGTCATATTATTTTAAGCTTGATTATACGTATTTCAGTTAGTAGTAGGTACTTAGTTAGTTCCCAGTTCGGTATTTACAATTTTTCATCGAAATACGGGACGATGGCTAAATATGGACCGGTGACAGTCCAGCATATCCGAGACGTACAGCAACCATAAATAAATGCTGTGATATTATTCAAAACAAGATGGGTCGATAATTCCTTATAATATTCAATAATTAAGAAAACGAAATGAAGCTGCACGAGAGCGTCCCGCACGCAGTCGTTGCAGTTTCCCGGCATACCGGATGCTTCTCTTACTACGCCGGTGATGATGGTGATGCCATTAGGCGATTCGTGAGGAAAGCGATGGTCGCAAATACTAAAACCATATTAGAATACAACCTGAAAATGGCCATCAGGGATCAAAACGGAGTGGTAATTGAGGCCCTGCTTCAGTGCAATACAGGAAGGTATATAAGTGAATAAGTTAACATTAATAAGTTAAGCTGTATTTGACAAAGAGTAAATATGAATCTACAGAGCAGACGCGCTTACGAAAAGGTGTCGACAGGTGGTGGCGTCGTGTGGCGGGTCGCCATCTTCCCTCAAATATGGTTGAGGAAGGCGATGGCTGCTACATGCGTCAACTTGTGAACGGGTGCTGTCTGCGGAGACTGGTCTGCTCTGAATGCTGACTGAAGGCAAACTCAGACATGATATAGCTCTTAAGTAATTTACCATAAAAATCCTATGTTCCCTAATTAAGTATATGTATTGTTGTCTCATTTTTGATGGTCAAAGGAAAAGGAGTCTGTGGAGGCTAGTTACAGTATTTAAAAAAATTTAAGAATACGATCTTCTTTAAGAACATCTTAAATCAATCTCTTTATTTCAGGCTGTGTCTTAGTAACCTGCACATTTCCCCTGCTCTTCGTGCGATGCTGGGGCTGCTGGACTGGCGGCACTGCAGAGTACCTAAACTGGTGGATGCCAGTCTACTACGCGATCCTCATAGTCTTCTTCCAGATCGGATGGGCTGTAGTGCAGATATCCCATCTGGCTATGATACCAGCGATATCAGATAACTTACAAGTCCGAGCAGAGTTGACATCGATAAGGTAAACTTATACTTATGTTTACGTTTCTATCATTGTTCTTTCAGCTACATTATAATCTTTTTTATTATGTAAGTTTATGGTATTGTAGTTCAAATGGGAACATTAGATTAACGAATCGACGTTGTAGACTAAAGGTAAACCCTTACCTAATCGTGTTTTGTTATTAAATAAATAAACTCAAGTCAAACACGGACCAAAAAGTAGGTATATAGAGAAGTAGGCGACTTGCTCAAGGACGTCGAAGTGGGATTGGGGAATAATTGCACAACATTTTTATTTCACGAATGTGCCTATACTCTTGAAAGTGGGCTCTATGAATTTTAATTCTTTAACTATATGGAGAGTATCTACTTTCTCTGCCGACACGATAATCTCGAACTACAAATTGTAGTTTTTGCTTCGAATACGCCAGCGAGCTCGGTGTCTGTCTGTGTATATCGGTGAATTGAGAAGATTCTCTCCTCACCCACAGCCATTTACCTCTACCGGAGCCTAAAAAAGCGACAGTAGGCAGTCAATACCTAGCTTTACCAGCTCCACTACCATTTCCATATTTTCTTAGATAAATTACTCAGTTACACAGTACACTTGTTGAGCGCAAGAGTGTTTGCTACTACTACTAAACTACTCATAATACCTAGTTCAAAGCTGATGATCACACTAGCAGTGCCCCGCGGATCCGCCCACGCATAGTTATCAAATGTCTTTTACCCTAACGTACCATAGCGTTACTTGTTCCTATATCACTCAACACTACATATAAGTAACAAAATTGTGTATATTGTATTGTATTACTTTTTGTAGTGTTGTAGAGAAAATTATTAATGAAAATGGTTAAAATGATTATTCCTTGCCTGGTGCAAGCATGCTCAAAATCCATAGTGGCCAGGGTCAGACGACAATAAAGTACCTAACTTATCGCATGCTTCAGCTTCGAAATAAACATGTCTGGAAATAATTGATATGAAATTGATAATGGTGTTATTTTAATCAGGTGATCTGAATAAATATCTTATTTTTTTCTTTTTCCCGGATACAGGCTATCTCTACGGCAAATTTCAACAAAATCGGTTAGGTAAAGGGAGAAGGGTTAGAGGGAAAGAAGGTCAAACAAACCAACAAACGACAAACTAATAATCACACGTTCGTTTTTTAGAATATCGGTATAGACACTGCCCACGACTTCGTTCGTGGGGCTTCGTGATCCCTCGGGCGGGACCCACCAGATGAATTATAGGGATAGGAAGCTATGTATTATTCCTGGGTCTTAACATTCACTTAGTTTTACAATCTATATATTTTGATTGCTTATATAGTTATCAATAGATCCATGCTTATATTTTAGTTTGATTTTCCATCATCGCCTTTTTTTAAAAGAAACCAAGCAAGTGTAACGCAACTGTACAAACAAAATATGTTTAAAATGTGACTCCTTCCTATTCTTTCAGATATATGGCTTCAGTGGTGTCGAGTTTAGCTGTCTACCTCATAACTTGGATTGTATTGAGGGCAACGAACTATAGCACTTTCATTGGACCAACAGACGATTATAAATTCAGGGTACAGTATTACTTATATTATGTATGCAACTGTTGCATAATGAAGAGTATAACATGAGAACAAACTACAAATTTAATAATCCGAATAAAATACTATTAAAGCACATAAAATCAGCCATTTTTAACTACTTCTAAAAAAGGAGAAGGTTCTATGTTCTACTTTATTTTTTTTAGTGTATGTTCACCCATTTCTCCGCCACCTGTTTACTGATTTCATTTAAAATTGTGCTCTGTTCGCTAGGATGCTTCCAGTTTGGGCCCATTGGGATTTGATGATGGGATCCAGAGAAATTAAAGGCAACCCTTAAATTGTATAGGCACTTATTACGTTCTTCATATAATATTTTCTAAAGATGTTCAAGTATTTCCGTCAGATAATCATCGTCTTATGCATAGTTGTATAAGTATATTAAGAGTTAGTGGATAATCAATAATAACGTGGAATTCAGATTTTCTTATTTTTCAAATAGTTCTTGTTCGTTATGTTTTCCCAATTTCATAATGTAAGTAAGTACTTAAGTAAATTAATAAACGAGTGTTTTCTTTCCAAAATTTCAATATTATTCATATTCAAAATATAAATCCCGAACAACGACCTCCGGAACCTCCCACAGACTAAAACGCAATTGCAAGCTATGTTACTGTGTGGTACTTCCCCGGTTGTGCCGGCCCATGTGGCCGTAGCCCGTAAAAGGGTTACAGCGTCGCACTACCACCGCCAATATATACCTACTTAGCTAAAAAAAAAAAAATACATATTTTATAACAAAATATAACCGACATAATTGTAATAATTAGACATGTGGTATTGCGGACTTTTTTGTAAATATTGATGTCCTCTATAAAACTGTAGTAGGTACTTACATCACTGCTATATTGTCATAGTTTCGGCAGCGTACGCGATATAAGGATTTTTTTTCACACCTTTGGTTGCATTATCGAAGTTTTCATTCAGATCCCTAACTTTTTTTTAAATGTTTCTATAGCCTATGTTCATCAGGAATAATGTAGGATACTTATGGAATGAGAGATTTTTTTAATCGGGCCATTAGTTGCAGAGCCTATTCAATTCAAACTAACGAACAAATTTTTCCTCTTTATAAAATTTAGTGTATATTATACGATGTGTAAGTAGATTTTGACTTCCCGTGCAAAAGAAACGATATATACACAGAATTCGCCCTATTTACAAAATAGGTATCTATGGATATATTATTAAAATAAATTATAATAAAACCGTTTTAATCATAGCATAACAAATTATTTGAAAAAATAAGTGTCCTATAGATGCTTGATAGATCCCTCGGTAGTGACTCTATATTTATTTTTTAGAACGCGGTGGTAGAGTCTAATTAATTAATTTGTTTTATCCATCCTCCCTCCTCCTTGTGTCGATTCCTCAATTTTGGGGGTCGTGCGTGCCCATCATGGCATTAGCCTCACCCGTATGTGTTTCTCCATCCATTCCGGCTTCCAGGTGCACGAACCGCTTATAAGCCGAAGTACGGCTACTTCGGCTAACCAAAGCGACTATCTAGTTGATTTTTATCCATAAGTATAAACAATTATAGAACATATTTTTTTTATTTTATATTTGTATTTTTTGTTGTACTTTTTTATTTTAATAAATTATAAGTGTGAATAAATTAGGAAGCACTTATTTATAAAATTTAATTTAATTACAAATGCTTACTAGAAATACTTTCATATGGTCTCTTGAAATAATAAACCACCAAGGGTAGGTACTCTATCTACTCAGAAAATAAAATACCTAGCCGCTAAGAAAATTGTAACAATGACCATAACGGTGAAAATGTGTTTCTTTGTGGCTTAGGTACTTTCACCTATTTGTCCGAGCACAAGCGTTACATCTTTTATAGTAATACCACGTAATACTGCAGAATAATCACTCTCATTACGGAGAAGATTATTTATCTGCAATCAACATTATTATGTGCATATGAATGAAATGCAAAGAGTGGAAGCAAGTACATACCTACCTATAAAAAAGTACGAGTAGGCGACTGTAGCCAAAAGTGATACCTATATTACTTTTAATTTTAGGTATGCAATGGAGGTTCTCAAACCTCCTCCTTTTTTGGAAGTCGGTCGAAAAACATATGTACCTATATCTCAGATTTATCACTGTCCCTTTCTTGCAAAACAGATTTTTAGCATTAAGAGAAGATAGATAGATAAATAACACTTTATTGAGACACCTCATTAATGACTTAATATTAGGAAATAAAATAAAAGTAGGTACCTATAACTAAGCTATTACCATTATCTACATAATGTTAAAAATATGAAAAGGTTTTAAGTGTAAGTAGTTATGGCGTGAATATCCATACATCCAAACAGACATACTGTCGCATATATAATATTAGTGCGATTATTTTCCAGAATGTATCAGTCATAATATCCTGCATAGGCATCTTTGCCTTCGCCTTATTTCAAATATTCTTCCACATCAAAGCGCCGAAGGATCGAAAAGCAAATGGTCACACGAACATCGGGACGCCGCCCCCTCCTGTCAATGAAGCGGGTGAACCTGTCAAATTGGCCAAATCTAAAATCATGTATTTCCTGCAGATGCCTCTATTGTACCAGACCAGCTTATTGTGAGTATTGGTTTACGAAGTAACTATTGGCAATTCTGTACCACAAGTCAATGTAGGTATACGACTTAGATGTTCGTATACATTGACCTGTTCTAGTGCTAGTGTATCTAGAGTTAGACTTGATCAATTGAATGCAATTGATGGCGAATGATTGTACCTAATCGTAGAGTTGAACTGGTTGAGAAATTTAAAGAAAACACTTCTTTGAAACTTATATTTTTTAACATTCAATTTGTGTGATATTTAAATATTGTTTGTATGGTCGGTTTGTACGGAAATTTTGTTTTATTTACTAAAAAAAGTAGGTAGGTACATGAACCAATGTTAACAGAATTAATGACTAGTAGTTCTGCGAACAGTTGACCTCGCGAGCACATAGTCTTATCAGCGGCAATTTTTCGCAGTGCTTCACAACCTATTATCTCGGAAACCACTTGACCAATGTATGCTCATATAAGGCTCATATTCAGATTCTTCTTTAAAGTCAAGTACCTAATGTGTGCACTAAATTTTATTAAATACGGTCGGTAAATAGCGTCGCAGCAAACCTCCCTCTTTTTTAGGAAAAGTGAAATTCAAAATCACTGACGAAAAAAAAATAATCAAATAGTGGAACATTTTTCAACAACCAAGTTTCGTCAAGATTGGTTGAAAAATGTGACCTGTACAGGAAGACAAACGAACAACCTAACACATATACGGACAGATGAAAGTCAATTTGGCCAGCAGAGGTGAGGGAGGCGCTACGCTCGCTTCGATCCCTCGGTCAATTATGTTTGATGTCCTGACTCCTAAAATAAATTTACAATAGTAACTACTTACCTACTAAACTAACCAACTTACTTATTAAAAAACTAAACCTCAGATAATACCTACATATACATACCATCACTTAGTAACTAAATGTTACTTATATATACTTATATATATAAGTAAGATTACCTAATGCTGAGAAAGCTTAATGACGCGGGCACAGGTCGCAACACTTACTAGGGGGTCGCAGCGATCGTTAAGACACTTTAAAGCGCTTTAGTCGTTAAATAACTTCTAACGGTAACTGTAACTAGTTTTGATACTAAGTATATTTTTATTTAATAATTCAGAGTACAACCTACATAAATAATTATTATAAGTACAGTTTCATTTTGGAGGAGCATTTCCTCGCGAAGCAAATTTTCCTTTCCTTAATTGCTGATTTGAAACTGTCATTGTCCTGAACGAACCATGTAGTTTATTCCATGAGACATAGAGCAAAGTCATGTTTTATATTGCACCAGGTTTTTTATAGTGCTATGACTTTCTTCCTGGTTTATAAAAGAAAATCAAAATATACAGAATTAGTTTAGTAAACTTTTTGTCTATTCAAATTACAGATACGTCTTCTCTCGGTTGTATTGGGCACTGAGCTTAGTCTACGTTCCACTATTCTTGGAGGAGCGTCTATCAGTTAACCCAAGTGCTGGATCAGAGCTGGTCGCCAGTGTTCCTCTGGTGCTGTACATCTCTTCATTCTTCTTCTCGCTTCTGTTGAAGAGTAAGATGTATAACATTGGAAATCAAGTAAGTGGACCAAATATGTTGTGAGAAATCAGATATGTTGGAAATACTTAGACATACATATATACCTACCTATATAGGTATAGGTATTTTAATAAAAAAAATTAACTTATTAAATTTATAGCAATATTATCCTCGTTCTTTGCCACTAGCGGGTCTAGTCCGTTTCGTTTGCTCTTGTCTTTCCTAGTAGGTATATAGGTACTAGTATCTAACTGGGCTCCGCGGTTTCACCCTCGTGGTGAATCAGGCCTATGTTCATCAGGCGTTACCTATGCAGAATAATAATAGTGAAAGAATTTTTCAAATGGTAAAGCTATATAAGTAAATTTAGAAAAATGCTTCCTATTTTAAACGTGCTCTCCTCGCCGGAACCACGGTAGGTAATATATTACCGTGCCGGAACGCAAGATGTAGACGCACAGTCACAGAATCCGAATCAGAAAGTAATGTTATAAACGCGAAAGTTTGTACATATCACAGACCATATATCCACTATATGGGCAGTGGTACATATGGATGTTTGTTACTCTTTCACGCAAAAACTACTGAATGTATTTTAATGAAATTCGGTGTGTAGATAGATGAGGCGCTGGATTAACGTAAAAGATACTTTTTCATTTTAATATTATTTTGACGGTTTAACTTACGCGGTAGGTATAGTCGAATATCTCGACCGGTTTCGTGACCGTCCGGGCCACTTCGTACTTGCGCACCCGGCTGCGTTCGCGCTAGTATTCGACTATACCTACCGCGTAAGTTAAACGTCAAAATAACATTAAAATGTGTAATACTTACGAAAATTACAATCAAGTTATAGATACTTTTTCATCATCATCATATTTATTTCATTATCCATTACCATGCGGGTATAACCAAGGGGCGCAGCTAGTAAATAACAATAGTCCCGACGACTCTCCGCACGTTACCACAGTTTAACCGATAGATTCATACTCAGCATCACCGATCAAAAAAAGCTCGGCATATTCTGTAGAATAATGTACAATGATTTGGTCGGGACAACAAAAATATTGACCTATGGAATTGGCGTTTTTCATGATAAAGGTAATTAATTACCTATGCAATCAATGCATTTTTGCCAACGTAGTGGTAGCTTATTGATGCCCTTTTTGAAAAAGCCTGCTGGACAGGGGCAACAAATTCTTCAAAGGCATTTTGAACTGCATCTCGGATATTAAATTTTTCCCCGGCAAGAAATTATCCAAATTCTGGAAAATTTAGAAGTCTGGTGGTGGCAATTAAGGTCTGGCGAGTACGGTGGAAGACGGAGACCTTTCAACCCCAGCTCTTGTAACTTGGAGACTGTCCATTGTCGTGCAGTTAGCGATCGCGCGTTGTCGTGCAGGAACAGCGAAGCCGAACGATTAGCCAAAGCTGGTTGGAGATGTGCGAGCTTCCCCCATCATTATATTTAGTTCTTCACAATACACATCTGCAGTAATGCTCATTCCGTTTGGTAAGAAGCTGTGATGGCGGCACCAGACCACCAAACAGTGACCATCATTTTTTTAGGGGTCAGTTTTCGTTTGGGGCATAGTCTAGTATACAGTACAACTCTTTCTTGTACTGTGTTCACGCTAATAATATTTATAACATTACCGTGCTGTGGTCATGTTAAGTATTATTGCTGTCTCTCTTATACTCTCTTAGTTGCACAATACATTGATTTCCTTTTTATTTTCTATCTTGGTTTTGCTTATGATTTTCATTCTAATAACATGTACTTATTTGATTCAAACTCACTGCACAGCTCACTGGTTGATTTTAACCGTCGTATGGGCACAGAGCGACATCTATTGACAAGTGTTATCCAACCAAAAGGAGGCTAGCGGTCATGGCGTTTGAGACGGGAAGGCGAAAAGTTTGAAGAGTTAAATTAGATTAAGATTTATATTAGTTAAATTAGATAGATTAAGTTTGAAGAGTTAAAGAGATTAATTATTAGTTTGTGTATTTTTCTCTCCAAAATTACAAACATTGATTTCGCTAAGCTGGCGTTAGTGGTTAAAATAATCTGTGTATTTGATTGTTTCAGGTATCTTATCTCTTAGGAAGTGGCCTCAGCTTAATTAGCTGTCTATGGATAGCGATGGCTATAGATCCCCAGGCTAGCATAGTGCAGATTTACTTGGTGGCGACTTTAATAGGTAGATAATCTTTTCCATAAACAAATGCAAAATCTCGCTTATTAAAACGATGTTGTGTTGTGAGAGCAGATTTTTCTGTACTTACAGCGCACCACGCATAGATTATCTAATGCAGTGTTTTTCAATCTGTGGGTCGCGACCCCTAGAGGGGTCGCGTAACCTTAGTCAGGGGGTCGCCGGCAGAAGGAAAAAGGCAAGGTAGACTACATTAAAAACACAATTTTAGTGAGAAGGATGGGCTTGTTCAATTTTCAAAAATGTATTTAATCGTGGTGTTAATTTTGAAACATTAACAAGTGATTGTTATCATTATCAAATTGAAGTCTATTTCTCTTTTTAGTTTTAATGTCCCCAATTGAAGAAAATGTCACATAGGTCACAATTATTAGTAGGTACTATTAATTTTAGAGCTTTCCTTGCTGACTCCGAATATTCTTGTTTTCTTTTCACCCAAAAAACGAACGAACGTTTGTGAATAAAATTCTATTTTAAGCATGCCTTCAGCAGCTAAATCTATGAAGCATTCTTTAAAATTTGTGGAGAGATCAGCCAATTCTGTTGACTTATCCAAGAAAGGAAAGATTTGTTCTGTAGATAGAGCAGACAACAAACGAGAGAGAATGATAGGTGTCTATTATCGTAGTATTTTAAATTATAAATTCTTTGCCTGTCTGGCAAGAGGGTCGCCAGAATTTTTCAAGCTGTAAGGGGGTCGCGAATACAATAAGATTGAAAAACACTGATCTAATGCAATGAGATTAACTAGAGACGTTTTACTCCTTGAATATGGAGTTTAAACATGGCAAATTTTATGCTATAGGGTGATTGTGCTTGTTATCGTCCAATTAGCAGAGTTGCCAACTTTAAGACATCAAAAGAATAAGTTACACTAATACTAAACCATTCAAATAAATTGCATATTTTTGTAACGTCATTTAAATCAGTCTCATATTAGGGTTCAGTAATAAATAATAATAAAATTATTTTATAAATATGTAATGTTATAGGTACTTAAGTATACTGTTAAATTTGTTTATATACCTACGTAGCACCGGCGTTAAGGCACATATTTTCCCGTTAACCGATTCTAAGCCTCCTTTGTCGTAGCCGTCGTCGTATTGAAATAAAAGTTGTCGCAACAAACTTAAAAAAGGAAAATTCCTTAAAAAAAATATTTTGCTTGTCCTAAAAATTATTCTGTCATTTTGTTAAAGTTGCTTATGCACCTGCTTTAGTGCTCACATTGTCCGTTAAAATAATTATGTCACAGTAACAAAATCAAAATAAAACTAGACGCGACGTTCATTTAGTAAAAAATGACAATAATGTTGTAAACAAGTGCAATTTGAAATATTTTATACCTACCGACTTCCATTGTATTACTTTGGTAAAAATCAGTTATTGGAATGTAACTCAAAAACTACTGAACCGAATTTGATGAAATTTAAATGGGACCACTCGGGAAGCACCAGCTTTCAAACAAACAAATTTGAGAATCGGTTCACCCAGTCGAAAGTTATGAGGTAACAAACATAAAAAAACATGCTATAAAGGATAGAAATGAAAACTATATATATATATTATGCGACAAAGAACTGGGGGGTGCGGGTTAGTTCTTAACACTGCGTCGAAAACACTGATTTTATGAAGAAATCTATTAATTATAACTGCGTACGTGCGGACCGTTCAAGCTCGTAACCGCGATCTTTTTTTAACAAAGTACCGACATCAAAATTATAAAAAATCGACACGCACCCTCCAAATTCAACTTTATTATTAATTTCAAATATTGCAACAGATGGCGCTAAGTGTTTCATAATTACTTATCTAGTGCCTATATTTTATAAATCTATAAACAAAAGAAATATGCTACAAAACATATTGAAATATATTATGATACACAATTGTTACATGCGTCGCCTACACATGCAGTCGAATTGAGTACCTCCTCCTTTTTTTGGAAGTCGGTAGAAAATATTCTGTCACTTTGTTAAAGTTGCTTAAGACCCAGCGTTTAATCAAACATTTTTTCTGTTAACGGTTGTTTTAAGCCTGCTATGTCGTAGTGACTACCTCCTATGTCGTAGTGATCACCTCCTTTGTCGTAGTAACAACCTCCTTTGTCGTAGTAACAAAATCTAAATAAAAGTTGACGCCACGTACTAAGGAAACTAGTCGTAGTGACAAAAACATTTCGACAAGAAAGATTATGATGCAGAGTTTGAGCTTAGTAAAGCTATTTCAGGAGCACAAAAAATCGACAAAGGAATTTAGCAACTTACACGACTGAATTTTTTGAGTGTAAGTAGCTTGCCCCCGTTCTGAGAATTTTCACTATCGTACAGAGGCCGTAGCACAAATAATTTGCAAAAAAATATTCGTATTGAAAGCGTCAACGCGTCACGCTTCGGTCTACAAACTATGAGTTATCTGTGTCACATTTGCATTAGATAAATGTCAGTTTGTACTGTTTCATGTGAACGACACGTTACTTTACACTTACGCAGTTAGTCGTGCTAGGCCCACTTACTGTATTCAGTGCTATCGACGTGCTGTCATGTGCATACCCAAAAGTGACGGGCTAAAGTCCGTTCACAAGAATAGTGTTGGAAAGATCACGGACCGTTGACGAATAGTGCCATTAGTAGTCAAATGATTAGTTGAGTAGCAGTCAACTATATATTATCTCAGAAAGTATGATTTTTATCCAAACCCACGTGAGAAGTCCTGTCAAGGAACTTCATTTCGAAAGCTGTAATGCCAGACCCTATCGAAGCCCTTACAATATTTAGTAAAAATGCAAGCGCTTCTCAATGACCTCATATCATATTAGTCTAATGCCATACTCCCACGGAGCAGAGGGTTGTTTGAGATTTATTGCATTCGTAAGATCCAGTGAACCGTTACGGCGCTCATTCAGTCCCAAGGTGAATCCTTTTTCAGGATACTTTCCATTCTCTTATAGAAAACGACTGAGAATAGAATAGAAGAACTGACTGAGTTGGAACTGTGCTTGACAGCGTCGGCACGACTACCATATTTAGGCACAGGCTGCACTAGACGGCTTATTCAGCTTTCAAGCTTTTGGCACGTTTACCTGTGCTGTGTATGAGAACAAATAGTTATTGGAATAACACTCCTATAAGTTTTGAAAACGGTTTTATAATGTTACTCGTTGAGTAATGTAACTCGCACAGACCATATAACCACTATGGTCTGTGGTAACTCGTTATAAGACAGAGAAAAAATAACAAATCAGAACCTACTTCCTGTTTTTAATATCAGTATAAAACGCTACCCACGGTTCACACCACTTTCAAAACCTATAAGAGTAGGTATTATTCCAATGACTATTCTGCAACAGTAATCTGCATGAGAGATGAAGATATTCTGATTAATATAAGGTCTTTGTTAATTAGTGCACAATATTGAACGGAGTGGTTTGGAATCGAAAACTTTCATGAAAGTGAAAGAAAAAAATGCATATTTTTTTATTATTATAAACTCATACGCAACTGAACGCTTGACGGCGCCCCTACATCACAGAATAGATAACAGTGACTACGCGAGACATACCTACCTACCTAGAATAGGCACGGTAATAATTATCTATATAATATTACCGTGGAATAGGTACAACGACGTACGAACCTACCTTCTAGCGAATGTTTACACAGCTGATCTCTTTGCCTAAACCTAGGTACTGCCTAAACGACGGCGGGCCCGGGCAGGGTAACGTCAGACTTTAGTAGGTACGTTCGTATCGTATTGTACATCGTTGTACCTACCTATTCTGTGATGAAGCGGTGCTGTCGTGCGTTCAGTTGCACTTAATTACCGTGGCACTATGGTTCTTTCGCAGAACGGTGCATATGGGTTGATAATATAAAAAAAAATATACGGGAATTTTTTCACTTTCTTCGCCAGTTATATTTTCGATTCCAAACCCCGTTAAACACTAAACCCCAAAAATATTGTACACTAATAAAAAATACCTTAGGTATATATGTAAGTAAATTTCACAGGAGCGGGCAGTTCCATTACACTTGTATCCAGTTTATGCGTGACAGCTGACCTGATAGGTCCACATTCCCATCAGGGAGCAGCCATTTACTCCATCGTCACGTTCGCCGACAAACTCGTCACGGGAATAGCAGTCGTGGCTATTGAGAACTAGTAAGTTTATATTATATACCTACATACTTTCGGTACCTAGTAAGGTAACGTACCTACTAAACCAAAAGGCTGTAGATAGGAATACTAACAATTTATAAGTACCTGCACCAGATCAGAATCTAAGGTGCCTGTACTAAATATAACTGCCATATTCTAAGTATAAGTACTAAATGACGATGTCACAGAATAAGTAAGGGGTGTCAGTACCTATACTATAACTTAATTTTTGGCCGAAGTGAGTGAACGTCGTAGAAATATAGTAACTTATCCATACTTCATATTTTAACGAATGAATAAGGCAACTAAGTATTACTAGCTTATATCAATGCCATAGAGGCAAAAGGGGATAGACCCACTAAAACCCCCCGGTAAGCACAAGTCCTCCGCCAATATGGGGCGAGATGGAGTTGCGCTAGCATTCACCATCTCGCCCCAGCGGTAGGCCCGGATTGTACTTAACCGAGCCTCAGCGCCCGTGAAGGGGTGCCCATGCTCACCAAGGCCACCCCTCAGACAAGTGGGGTCGTGCAAGCCGGCTAAGAGTCCCCCGACTCTTCACCAGTGACTCCACTACGGAGGAGGGAGGAGGCGTGCGAACTACCCCTGTCCGTCGGCGCCGGAGCGGGTCAGCTCGAATATAATTCTCCCTAACGCGCTTCGCAGCCTCCTTCAGCTGCGCCATCACCGCTTCAATCTCTCGCCGTCGACCATGGAGCTTACCACGCTCAGCAGCTAGAGATAAATGCCATAGTGACCTTGCCCAACTAACTATAATATGTAAGGCTGTCTTGAGCCATAGCATCAACTCAGTCCGATTTTTACAAATAATTACTAAATTCATATGCAAATATATACAGTACTTTAACAAAAAACAATCTAGAGTTTTACTTTGTCTGTCTGTTTATTTCGGCCAATCTCTAATAATTAAGACCTATTTTAAAGGGCTTTACTTAGGCTACTTTTATTTTAGAAAAAGAATAAGGGATCCGCAGGCGTGCCTTTAGTTTTTATTTTACCAAATATTATTTACATGGTTTGGAAAGAAGTAGTTATACTTATAACTTATGTTTTATTGTGTAAGAAAAAATGCTACCTATTTGGTAAATAACTTAGTTTAGTTTACGCTAACTTTTAAACTTTCTATTAGGTAGGTATATTATTTTTAAAGCAGGAAATTATGGCACTCTTATATAAATATGTAAGTACGTATCTACTCACTTCTAATCCACCTAGATATATTATTACTAGTAATTATTCTGTAGATATCTCTAGATCTTCGAATATCCGGGTTATTTCCATGTACCCCAACAAGTCCAAAAACATAAATTAAGCGCAGTATTTATACCATCTCTTTTGTAAAATAATCATAAATCAGATGTGTATTTATTCACCAGTTTAAGATGGCTTGATTACTTCCGTAAGCATGCAATACTATCAAACTTCATACAATAAACTAACACTAAAAATAAACAGTGCCACCTTGCGGTCAATTGTAGAACTAAAATTGACAGCGAGTAGGTACGTCAAATAGGTAGGCGAGATCGAGTATCGACTGTAGATGACAAATTTAAGTTGCCAACTCATGGTAGGGCTACAGACAGCAGCTGCACGCAAAAACCCGTCGTCAATTTGTCTTTTTCACTATAGCGTAATCTGTAACTTCGTACATTTATTGTAGGTAGGTACTTGTTTCAGACGACTTGGTAGGTACTTAACTGCCGTGACCTTTTGTACAGTAAGTACCTTTAGCGATATTAAATTATAAATAAAACAACATACATACTTTCATATCAGTGACCTAGTAAGTAGATAGTCGTTTAAAATTCAATACAATCTTATTCCGGTTCGTGTACCTAGTTATTTTGAAGGTAAACGAAACTATTGGGCAGGTACTATATTTTGTTGTTAAAAATATCTTTTTAAATTACTTAGTAGAAAATGGCTATTGGTAAGTATGTGTAGTAAGTATAGATACTGCGTTAGTTAGTTGAAGTTACATGAGTGTTTTCCTTTTCCACTTACGGTCTTATTAATAAACTTGGCTTACACCCGGAGTAGTTAAAACATCTATCAGTCAATTTTTCGCTTGCAGTAAATGTCACGCGTGAAAGCAAGACAAAGCATGTTACGCCTAATATAGGTTTTATACAACGTTTATTAATAAAGGCCCTAGAGACTAAGCAAGGTGTACCTAATACGTACAGTTTTATAATAAGTTTTATATAATTGTATTAACATTGTCTAGCTGTCTACCTAGTATTGATAATATAGTGGGTACCTTCGATACTATCTCTAAATCCAAAGTAGAGTAAGATCTGCTAGGTACTTAGTTCTATGATAAGTATCTACTTCAAAAATAAATGTTCGTATTCGCATCCGTACGGACGGTCTACCGATCGGTAAAGCGTAGCACTGAACGCAATAACATGTTTCCATAGCGCATCGTTCAACCGACAACACGCATGCGGACGCGCTTGACCTACGGTCTTCGTACGTAGCAATATACGCGTGCGTACTGACGGTCGAGTCACTGTCACTGCTTGTGAATTTGCATACAAAAATTACCAGTGCGATCGACGTAGCACCGACGATCGGTCGATTGCTGAAACTGGCCTTAAGCATTTGAATTACTAATTAGCCAAATATCTACATTATTTCCTAAAAATAAGCTGGCAGTCCTACTGGTATAATCAATACTGCGCGGCGTTGTTAACATCGTTCACTGAGCAGTAAGTAGGTTTAGCAGGAATCATTTGAGAGAAAGTAGGTATTCATATCGTTGATGACGTAAACAGTTTTTTGAATAGTGACCTGCACATCAACGTCGTACAAACTATAATTTATCTGGGCCACACAGCATGCACGGCAGCTACTGGATACCTATATATTATGGCTCCCTAATTAATTTCCGAAACACAGTTGCATTAGTAAATTTTATTATAGTCCATATTAAAAAATTACTTTACTTTTCGGAAGTAATTCTTGCTTCGTGCAGGATGGACCGTTGCCATCTACTCGTAGATAATTTATCGAAATGGTAATAGGTACACCTATTCCGTATTCGACCGAATATTGCAAACAAAACATTCGGTCTAATAACGAATAAGTATATATATACGAGGGTGAATCAAAAAATTCTTGGAATCAATATTAAAAAATGCAAAGATTTAAATAATAATATTTTATTTTTCTACATAATCTCCCTCCAATGCAATGCATTTAGAATAACGCGTTTCTAACTTCCTTATTCCTTGTGAAAAAAAAATATTTTCTTGTCTCTCGAAAAAGTCCTCTACGGCAGCTATAACCGCGTCATTATCGTGAAATTTTGTTCCACGAATTTCCTCTTTTAATTTTGGAAATAAGTGAAAATCACTTGGGGCTAAGTCCGGAGAATATGGTGGGTGGTCAAGGAGATTGAAGCCAGCACAGCGGATTGCGTTGAGCGCAACTTCCGATCGATGAGCAGGAGCGTTATCTTGAAGGAACAACACGCCCAACGACAGTTTTCCACGACGTTTTTCTTTAATCGCTTCACGCACTTTCGGGATTAAATTTGCATAATAGGGTCCAGTAATCGTCTGGCCTTTTGGCATGTAATCAATAAAAAGGATTCCTTCACTATCCCAGAACACAGAGGCCATAACTTTGCCAGCGGTAGGAGCAACTCGAAATTTCTTAATGGATGGAGAGGATGGTCGTTTCCAAGACATGCTTTGTCTTTTAGTTTCAGGATCAAAATGGTGGACCCACGTTTCATCCATGGTGACAAGACGACGGCAAAAATTATCCGAATCACGCTGGAACATTTCGAGATTACGCTTGGAAATTTCCAAACGTCGCTTTTTGTTTTCGTCGGTTAACATTCGTGGCACCCATCTTGCAGACACTTTTTTGAACCCCAGTGAATCAATTAAAATGGATTGAACGCTACCAAAAGATATCTTTAGGATCTCAGCTATATGTTTTATAGTCATTCTTCTGTCTTCCAAAACCAGATTCTCAACCTTTTTGACATTTTCTTCTGTAACGGAGGTTGAAGGCCGCCCAGAACGCGGGTCATCTTTACAGCTTGATCTACCTCTTTTAAATTCAGCCACCCAGTACGCAACCGTAGAATAGGGTACAGCATCACCCCCTAATGTCTGCTGAATGTCCAAAAAAATTTCCTTCGTAGACATTTTTTTCAAACTGAGATATTTTATCACCGCACGTAACTCACTTTTATCCATAATTTTGACTTTTTAGCAACTCGTTGCACAAAAAAATTTATTACATGCGAACGAACTGACAAAAACAAGTGACAGTCTGCATAAATATAGTGTGATAGACACTCTTTAATTTGAATATCGAACTTGATCCAAAAAGGTTTCATATATATGCACTTCTAAGAACTTTTTGATTCACCCTCGTATATACCAAAATACATATATAAACAAAAAATATTAAACAACGAATATGATTAAGGCTCATTGTAGAATAAATACACCTACAGTTCGATTGCAGTTGAATAAAATTTAGTTAGTGGATCCCCTTCAGTGCTTGTGTAGTTGAAGTTGCTCAGTGAACGACCCTAAATTACGGTACCACATAGTGTTGTGAACTAATACGAAACCACAAACTGTGCTATATAGTTACTCTAATACCATATTTTAATAAATTATGTTTTTTTCAGCAAATGTGACAATGACTTGGAGTGCCCGCAGTACTACAGAGGGGTCCTCACATACGCTTGCGGCGGCAGCGCACTGCTCGGCATTTTTTCTCTATCCATCACTAAAATAATATCAAAAACCAAACATGAAACACATATATAATAGAAAAATAATAAACTAAAGTCCTATTTCGTACACTGTCTTTTATTACAGATTTTCTATAGACAAAAATATTTAATAATTCGATTACATTGCATCTACTTACGGTAATAAATAATAACAGCAATTTTTAGTTGTTTTACCTTGTCACAATCAATGCATCTGACTGAACTCTTCTTTATTTCAATTTTTTTTTTATAATGATGTTATCTTCTCTTATATGACAAGGTATTTTTTTTTACAAATACTACATTCGATATTGCATACCTACTAATCGGTACGTAAAACGAGCATCGAAGTCTAACACCTGTAATCATTCAATGTTACAATTTATCTTATTTTAACAATGTATGCTTTTCTACACTGATTTTCACACACATACTTACGTATAAATATTAAAAAATGCTTAATATCTTAATGTCGTACAGTCCTTTACACATTTACTTAGTGACTACTTAGGCTTCGTTCCGGGAAGGACCGAAATTACTCGCGGCGCTCGATACGTCATCAATGACGTCACCGAAAACGCTCACGCCGCGCTCACAACGCTCGCGGATCTTAGGTGGGTCTACGTGATCATTGCGAGCTGTCACTGTCAACCAAAGGGAACGGCAAACTGGGGCGCGAGCAGCGAGAGCAGTTGTGAGCGTTGACGGCGCTTCCCGGAACGCACCCATAGCGAGTTAGCAAAACTCTCACTAAACACAATTACTTTATGACGAACTTAAATAATAATATATTACACTGTTTAGGCGCATAACAGAAACGTAAAATGTCAGAATCGCAAAACGTCAGACGTTAGTAAATTATCGCATAATATGGTAAAATTCGCAAAATCAGAATGTTTTATGACAAACTCGCTGAGATATAATTTAGAAATGGCTTATTACCAGAATTACAAATAAGTACTTTAATTATCACCACCTAAGTGTCGATGATCCAACAGATATAGTTGTATGTGTTCTACACCGTAGCACAGGTTGAGGGTAGTTTTAGACGACAGCGGCGGCGGCGCGACTGAAGAGTGGTACAGCTATCGGCACATAACTTGAACCAAAATGGAGGTCGTCCGCGTAGGTACAATTATGGACAAAAGTGATGCCAAGACGAATACTCCGCTGTCGTTAAAAATGAAACACAAGTTGAACCAAGAATTAAATTTCATAAACTCTTGGATCTCTTGCCTCGTCATCGTGTTTCTCGAACAAAAGTGTTGTGGTAAGGAATCGTTAGGTATTATTGAATAGAACAGTTGTTATAGGAATACTAACACTAAAAGTAAATGTACCTACATGCTTAATCAGTTTTACTCATGGGCATAACAGCTTCTACATAATATATATTATGTAGAAGGTTTTTATATAGGTACATATATATATATATTATTATAGTCAAAACACCTTCTACATAATATATATTATGTAGAAGCTGTTATGCCCATGAGTAAAACTGATTAAGCATTGGTAAGTGACATCTATGTCACTTGAAGAATACAATTCAGAATCACTACTGTCAGAATTTCCAACTCGTATTATAAATTCTTCCATCATTTTATCGATGACGTGGTCGCTTTTAGGTAAGCTTCTTGGATTTTATTGACCTTGTCGCATAGCTTTTTCCAGTCACATGATCCTATTGCATTTACGTTTTCGTTCCCTAACTGTATAACACGAGGCACATTGCACAGTAGATCTGTAATTATTTTTGATTGTATGATTACACATATTTTGACAGAGATAAATATCGAAGAACTGGATCATTTTTGCACGATTGTACTCCAGGGCCACGCGGGGCGTGCGCGGGCACTGAGGGCGGGAAGTGTGATTGCTTGGGAGCAAGTGTCGCTGCTGGGTTACGCACGGGCTCTTGCGTCGCACCTCACACCTCATTTCGGTTGAGACACAAAAACCGTGTTTTGCGCATTCAAGGTCATAGTTCAACTTACGTGCCGCGAACTGTACAACGATAATAGATAGATAACATTACCGTGATGGTACGCTTTGATATTATAATCAAACGCGGTATGCTATGATCCATTTGAACATTGGAGTGATGTAATGGACTAGCTGCTGATAGTGTCTTTTTGAGAATAAATAGTTGCAAACATACCGAAATAATGAAAAAAAAACACTAATACAGAAAAAAATATATAAATAAAAACTTGTATGTTATAAAGTATTTATTATGTAGTACTTGTTTACCACAAAAATAGGTAAGATGAAATATTATATCTCCGTTGAAACCATTAAAATACTGTTTTTTGGTAGGTAGAATGAATTGGTTGAATTAGATAATGCCTGGACCAATTTTTTGTTAGGGCCTGCGCAGACCGGGACGGCATACAGCGCTAATTGGGTAGTTATTAATAAGTGAATAAAAGTTGGTAAATTCTGGAAAAACCGAAAGTGCTATTTCTACGGGAAAGGACAATGTATTGATCAGCTAGTACGAAATCAATAAACGACCATAAAATATACAACACAAGGTTAAGCCGGCGACTCGTCTCATTGTCATGCAACGAAAAACAAACGAGCAAGACCCCACCTGGGCCCCACAACCGCCGCCGCCGCCTACAAATTTATACAGTATAACTATTTAATTTTTAACAGAGTTCAAAAAAGAGGAGGTTCAGTGTTCGACTATAAGTATTTTTTTATGTTCACCGATTTCTCCCACATTTGTGGAGTGATACCCAAAATTATTTTTCTATTTATTTGAAAGATTACTACTTTGTATAGGTACTTTCGAGGTGGTCCAATTTAAATTTCATCAAATTAAGTCAAGCTGTTTTTGAGTTACACTCCAATAACTGAATCCTTATTGACGGTGACAATCGAGCCCGTAAGAAGCAAGGGTCATTAAAAATGTTGACTTTAACTTTGAATATAGTGGTAATAGGAACTTTTGAACTGTCATGGTACCGACTTCAACAAATATATAAAGTATACATTTTCACATTAACAAAATAGTATGATATAACCCGTATATTTATTTTTTTCCATCTGGCGGCCCTTTTGCTTGTTTGCCGCCTGTAGCATAAAAAGGCGTACTGGCGTGATTGAGTTACAAACCTCCGTCTATCCAAACATTCGCAATTATAATATTTATCTTACTAAACTTATCACTTTTAGGTAGCTGATGTAATAACAAGTACATCAATTTACAGGCGGCGCGGACAGGTCAGCTAGTAAATATATAAAAATAACCAAAATAATTATCCTTTACTATAGAACCTGAAATAAACTTACCATCATTCTGACATTTTGCGTTTCTGATTAATAATTTGCATTAGGCCAAGCGGTCGTAGCGGAGCTTGACTTAGCGATCTTAATCGATCAACATGTTAAGCAACACTTGCTGTGGTCAGGACTTGGATGGGTGACCGCTAGTGGTTATTCAACTGAGCGCTTCCGTGCTTCGGAGGGCACGTTAAGCCGTCGGTTTCGGTTGTTTGTCTTAGGACAACAGTCGTTAGGCTATGTCGAAGGCCTTCGGGCGGCCTGAAAATTTCGACATGGGTTGGTCACTAACCTATCCACCAAGCCGCACCGGGCCCGCGTGGTGGATTATGGCCCAACTCCTCTTTCTGAAAGGAAGGCTCGAGTCTCAACAGTGGGAACAAAATGGGCTGATTATGATTAGGCCAAAATATGACCTTTTACTATTCTAATTGGTTTCTTTAGTGCTGGTAAGTGATGAGAAAGGCAACTCGCTCGCCTGGTGGTAAATCATACAAACACACCTACCCATGAACATTGTACTGGCTATCACAGCTTTAGGTTTTAAAGTTATGCACTGCACGACACATCACTCATTACCTCAGGACATAATTATTAAGCAGAGTATTGGTTGCTGCGGCGGTACCCTCCAAGTTAATAGCACCACCTCGGATACAAGGCCAGAGATTCTATGAAGGTTACTTTCAAATGGATGTGGTAACTTGGCACCCAATGAAAAAGAGTTGCTTACCTGTTGATTACTTACCCTGCGAAAAATGTTTAGGATTTTACTCTAGAAAGCAATTATGGAAACATAAAAAGATATGTCAACCGTTATCACAAACTGCTAACACTCAAGTTCAAGCCCAAAAAACTTTAAAATATTGTTGTGTTCAGCATTTAAAAAAATACGTTTTGTTTAATATTAAGACAATCGTATTTAGTGAGATGTTAAGCAAATGACCAGTTAGTTAACAATTGAATAACACTAAATAATACAAGAGAAATAACTACTTACAAATTGAATTGTGGAATGCTATAAAATATATTAATATAATTTAATAGTTTTTGTTACATTTAGTCCTAACGTTGAGAAACATCTATTGATTTAGCATTATTGCCATTAATTGTAGCAATTGATTGATGGCAGTTTAATTAACAACATGAAAAACACCTAAATATATTGACTATGCGATGCTTATGTTCTTGAGATTATTTCGATAACTTAAAACTTAGTTGATTTAACTTACATTAGGTATTTGCTTTATCGGATTCAAGTTATAAACACTTAGGAACGGATCATAGCTGTAGAAAATTCTGTTTATATCCGATCTGACATGTAACACCAAATTAAGGTGATGCTTGTTACAACTCATTTTTGCATTATGCAATATCTGAGTTTTCCTTATCCGGACTGTCTCGCTCATAGGTGCTTCAATGAACAAATGGTACAAATTGGGGCATTCATCAATTATAATGGAAGGGTCTCCGATGTCGACTGTCTCGCCAATAGTTAACTCTGCGACATGAACATTTTCTAATGTCTTACATTTTGCTAGAGCAGTGAATAATGTCTCAAAATCAATCTTCTTATCAGTGAAACGTAAATTCTTCAGTCCTGGACTCAAATGTATAGAGCGGCTAATGGGTGCTGCACAAGGATATATCGGTGATGATTCCATATTCATAGTGACTAGGTTTACGCAGCTTTTAAACAAAATGTTAAAAAAATCTGCACTGTATCGCACACTTCCAGTTATACTGAGGAATGTGAGTTTCTGTAAATAATCACAGCTTGTGGGAAGTGCCACAGGATTCCTGATGAATTCATCGAAGATTACCGACAGTTGGATGCGTTCTTTTTTTTTAAATAACTCATCATAGTTTAGAACATTCATAGGTGGAGCTGCTCTTCTTCGCCTGAAGTCTGAAGGTGGAGGAGGTCGCTCACAATTATTATCTGCTTTATCCGCCGGCTCAGGAGTTATATAAAACCAATCATATTTTTCTGGCACAGATGATCCACTGTACAATTGACAATCACAAGGGAAAAATGGTTTCAACAGTTTTGTTACCTTTGCAAAGAAGCAATCGTCAAACTCGTGAGATTCCTTGTTCCAAATCATAATAGCTGCATTACCTATTATGGCATCTTTATATTCTGAAATATATATTTTGTCCGCATCTACATCAAAATTTTCTTGAAAATAATTCTGAAATGTAGGTGTAGCATATATACAGTATTGTTTGAAATTTTGTTTGATGATAATAATAGCTTCGATTGTGCTTAAGTCTACCATAGATAAAACAGGCAGCATAAAAAATGATCCAAAAAATGCATAAATAGTTGTCCAATCTAGGAAACATAGAAAGAATTGCTTGAATTTTACCATATGTGTATGTTCAGCTTGCTCTGGAACATAAATTGTATGCAATCGATCACTCTCTGCTATTGTGTACTTCAATGTGTCTAATTCTGCTTCTTGTAATAATAGGAATGGTAATCTTGAGTACAATAAATTGGTAGCAGAACCCACAAAGTGAACTTGTTTGAAATTCTTAAACGCTTCTTGACATTGCACTATTGAATCTTCAGACATCTTTGATAAGCCTGATTTATTGACCATAAAATTCAAAGAAACATTAATAATTGTTGGACATGCTTCAAAGATGTCTAGAAAATCTGTAATATTCAGGTTAGTGAAAGATACGTCCAAAGTTTGTAAGCTTTTCATTTTCTTCATAGCAGGTACTAGATAAGACTTTCTAAGATCAGGTACTCCACACAAGTTGAGTTCCAGTAAATGCGGAGCAATATCTTTGAAAAAATCTGTTTTGAAAGTGTTTACTGTGGCCAAGGTGTTCATGGACATTTGACATTCCTTCACCACACCTTGCATTGAAACTATGTTTCTAGTATATCTACAAGTGTTATACAAATCATTTATAGATTTTGTGTCCAAGTGCTGTATAATCATAATTATTATTTCTTCTGGGAGCTTTGTCAAACTCATGCTGAAAAAAAAATAAAAAAGAATTACATATGGCAAAGGCAGGCCTAATAAAGAATGTACAACTTTATTATTTGTATAAATATGGGAATAATCATATTTTCATTCATCTGCAGCATTTTAAGCCCCCATTTTATGTCAAACTACAAGTGGGTACTCAGTTTGTGCATCAATGCGACACCGTGTAGTTTTAAATGAAAATACATAACTTCATGAAAATAATATCAGAAGTATGGAAGTAATTATTTACTGGGTATCAATGAGTGTTCATTATTGAGCCAAAACAAATATGGGCATGACTGGATAAAGCGGATAATTTGCCACTTGGCTGTTGCTGTAATGTTTAAAATTGAAAACATAATATGCTCTCATTTTTGTATCTATGAAGCTACTGAGGGCCGAGCATGAAAACCTGTTTAAGTAGAACATAATAGCACCGTTAACATATTTAGTACAAACTGTCATTTATCTAGTACAATAATTGCACAGATAACTCTTAGTTAGTACTGAATACATAAACAATATGATAACATTACACTTAAGCAGATTTTTGTTATCAGCCCACTTATGTGTACTATGTGTGCATTCGTTTAGCTTATGAGGGCATTGGTGGCTTTGTCATTGATGGCTCTTTTGTTAAAGCGTTCATAAAGCTCAAAAACATTATTTTTGCCACTTTTGCCCACACCTTATTCAAACACTCAACTGACAATAAGAACTAAAATCGCATGATTATGCTGTCAAATAACAATCGCAAACAACCGTGATCCGGACATGGGCAAATATACCTCTTTTTTAGCTTTCCGAATGCTGAACGAAAAGAGGCATGAACAACATTTTCACCCACAGATTCCCAGTTCGAACGCCTCTTGTGAGCGTTTTTACTGTTATTTTCGCTAAAAACACTCAGAAGTGACCTATTCCAATGCACTATTTGTTAACATATGACAATACTTTTTAATTGTCTTATATATAAAAATTTACTATATAATCCTATTTAGTTTAATTTTTTTTTGCTAATATAAAATCTATACAAAAGAAACCAATTTAAGGTTAAATTTAGGTTGTTATGGTTGAGTACAGCTTAATAGATAGGGATTTTGCATTTGAACCTCAGGAACCTATCTGAGATACTAATACAAATATAGATACACATTGCGCTTAAACATTTTTGCATCTTTCTACAATTATACATCATCAGTCATTAAAGCTGACTGGTTATTCCTCTCTCTCTTTCTATCTTAGAAGTTTGCCTGGTTATGCATGGCAAAAATTTTGAGTTGGAGCTTATGTACTTTGGTATGAGTTATATTATATTTCCAGAAACACTATTGAAAATCTCTGCTTGGAACTTTTATTTGAAACTGCAGCTTGTAAATTTATTTATTACTAATTTCACCTTACTATTAGAATTATTTGGATACCTGAAGAGCAGACCTTGTACAAGTTAGCCAGAAAATGTAATACTAATTATATGTTAGAATGAATAAGATAAACTTACGTTGATGTCTAGTATTGTAAACTTTGGTAAATATATCACAGATTATTCAGGGTCGAATAAGTCTTCCCACTTTTCTTCTCAAAACCAGACCTGTAAAAAATAATGACCGTGTACTTACAATACTATTGCCAAGGCTAAAAATGTTTATATATACCGACGAAAGGTCAGGTTGCATTGCAACTTCAATCAGCCTACAAAATGTGATAAAATGTACTGCACTATTCGAAGTGTAGGTAGGCACATAGCTGATACTTGATAGCTTTTTCGTGTAATTACAGAGAAAGTTTAAATATTCCGATTTGATATCCGATAGATAAATAAAAGAATGAATGTAGAAGTACATACTATTCCTAGAGTTAACCTCCTAGCCACGGATGGTTCTCTTCCTTACTCACTTCTTTAGATTAGATTCTATAGATTACTTACTTCTTTAGATATAGTCTGATTAATTTATGCTCCTACCAATCCTTTTTGAATTTTTCATCTGAATGCCATTGTACAGTCACAATAACTACTAAATCACCTTTGTCGGCGAGCAGTTCGAGACGAGAACTGACGACACTGGCGGACAGAAAAGTATTGCGAGAACTGGTCGTTTATTACACTCTATTGTGAGTCTAGAAACGCCTCATTTCAATGCCTCACTAAACTCAACTCGAAAGTCAAAATTTTAACACTGCGGATAGTGATGGGATAGTGGCGGCAGGTACGAACGCAATTAAATAAGCAGTAGACAGACAGATTTCCGGTATGTTACTATTCTCTTTGATTGTATCTCAGTCAGACAGTGTTGTCAACATTGAAATTTTCCCCCTAAAATTATTTGAAAACCCCCTAAATTGCCCTAAAATCAGACCAAAACCCCCTAACACACAGATTATATAAAAAAGGTAGTTTATTGTTAAAAACAATAAGTTTTTATATATGTAAACGTAAATAGATATTGATTTACAAGTTGAATTTACTACACGATTTGTTTTCAGCATTTTGTATGCAACGCAGTTTTATATTAAGTATCTTAATATAAAGTTATGACTATTTGACAGTAATTGATAGAATTTGAATATCATTATGAGTTTCTATTAACTTAAATAGGCACATGATTATTATCCAAGCGTTCCTGTTCTGTATTGTGTGCCGCAACTGTACTTCTATTGATCATTTATGAGGTGCGGCTCATCATGTTTGGTACCTTATCTGATACAAGCTACATAATATATAACTTAGCAAAAAAACGGTAACAACAGAAAAACGTGCCCTTTGGAGTAGGTACCCATCATACTCCTGACCGCAGCAAGCATTGCTTAATTAACATTGTTGAACGGTTAAGATCGCTAAGTCAAGCTGCGATGCGAGCATTTCATCTTGCAGTGTATGTTTTTAATGTATTTTCATAATAATACCTAGGTTGAAAGAACAAAAATATAGTCATAAAACACCTCTCAACATAATATTCTATCCCCCTAAAAAACCCTAAACATTTTAGGCCCCTAAAAATCCCCCTATGCGCGTACTTTCCCCCTAAATTTAGGGGGAAAACCCTAAGTTGGCTATACTGGGCCGCGTTCAGAACCTCGGTGAGAGCGCACTCGGAGTGCAACTTTTCGCACTAACGCCGTTCCGAACCTCAGGGTAAAGCACTCGGTTGTTCTAACTCGAGCGTCCCGAACCTCGGAGCGTCGCAACTTTTTCACCATCTCAATCGATCGGTAAAAGGTTGCAACCTGAATCTGACATAACTTTGACCAATCAGACTACAACAAACTTCTTCTTCTTCTCTCGTCTCAAAGAAAACTAGGTAGAGTTCTAAGGATCAAGTGATCTGTCAAAGTCGAGTTTGTCAAAGTCTGTTTGAGGTTAGAAAACAACCGTGACCGTTCCGTACCTCAGAGCGAGTTAGAAAACAACTAAACAACCGCGCTCTGAGGTACGGAACGACCTCCTGCAGTCAGACTACATAACGGTTCAGACGGGTATCTTATCTTGCTAACAAATTGTTGAGACCGTAGGTACTGGCTCCTGATTGGCTAGGGGAAAATGATGTATGACGTTTGTTTTTTTTAAACTGGGGTATAATATGATATGTGGTTACTTTTTTATTCAGCCAAATAATATGTGCTCTGCGCTAGGCTTGTTCTATTCCAAATTTATTTTATTCAACTTTTATTAGTGAAATAAAACATAAATAACATTTTAAGACATTTATTTTTAATTTAGCAAAATGGACAAGAATAAAACCATAAGTAAAATGATGATGTACGAGAAAAATCCTACTAACAGAATGCTAAAAAACAGTTTTAATACATAGTTCATAGGCATGCTAAAAATAATATCATGGCCACAAAAAAATAGGCAGCCTAAAGCATTAGTTAAAATTTCCCGTGGGTTTATCCACGTATAGGTTTCATTTTCTTCACCCAATGTAAGCTTGGTTACTTGGTGGTATTAACATTTATTTTGCTTATATATATTACCACAGTAAATGGTCGCGCATGAAGTCGTTCCCCTCTTGCTCCAGGAGGCTATATCTTCAACTAGGCACCTACTTGCTTGGTCTGGGGATTTATTTAATTCATGACGTGCTTCACTTATTTCATCAGTAAGAGGTTGAGTAAGCCATCTAAATACAGATCCCGTAACCATCAAATAATGATTTAAAAGTATTCACAAAGGTGTGACATCTGAATTAACACAATATCTAAAATTGTATGCCTTAACCTGACCAAAGCAATTTTCAATTGCATATGAATTAATATAATGAGGATGCATTATTTTAATATCTTTGCTGCTGAAAAATTGCCACAGCCTTCTGAAACTTTTTAGGGTAGATACCTAATTACTTATACAGTAATTTCTTGATTCTGTTGATTTACAAACTTAAAGTTACTTAACATTGAATAGCAAAACGAACTCTCCAATAGTTGTGATGTATTGACGAGGCTGCCACGGTCATCCGCAGACCTTTTCGTTTCGTTCTAGAAGTAAATAAACTAGCTCCACTGCCACTGTCATAAACAAATCATCCAAGATGACACCACCTCCGCATTATTCTTTAATGTGCTGCATATAGGTCTGCCATCAGCATAGTTTGCTAAAACAAATAAATTATCTTAAATTATTTACATAATACCATGTATTAACGTTAGTCACAAAAAAACAATGCAAATTTAATACTCACAAAATTCAGAAGTGTAGAACAGGGCGCCTGCCATGGTTTTCTAAATACACACAATGTTCGATCTGAAAAGTAATTATGAATAATATAATATCTAATTTATGGAATTAATCTATAGTAGTTTGTTATATTATAATATAGTATGTTTTATTTTAAATTATTTTTATCGGTTAAAAATAGACCACAAGAGACTCCAATGCCTATCGAAATAAACCATGAGCAACGAATTCTATACTTTTTATATATTTGGAGTACCTACAGATAAAACAGTAGTTTCAGAGCCTTTTCAAATCAAACAAAAAAAACAAACGAACAAATTTACTGCTTTATAATATTTGTGAAATATATATATAGCTAGCTATATATATATATAGCTTTTGGAGTTAAACCTTTCAAATTCAGGTATTTTATCACTGCACGATGTTCAATTTTATCCATTTTTAAAAATAGCTCTGACTTGACTTACTGTATCACGTGTAAACGAACAATGAGTTACTGTGAATAAACTAAACTGTGCATACTTGTTGCTAAATAATGTAACTACAAAATGAGGGTAGTTATAAAAAAACCAATGACTTTAATGTTAGGCTAAGAACTTTTCAAATGACCCTCTTAAATAGAAAAACAATACTTAAAAATGAAAAGATATATCATTCTTGTTTTTACAGTCGTCCCAGTAGCTCTGCAGTTTCTGAAGACACAAGAAGGCATTTTTTTCTAAATGTTGAATACGCACTGCGTTGTTGCCAGACAGGCTGGAACTAAGTTGACTCAAGACAATTAGCTTGTGTTGATGTCGCCAAGCTGAGCGCAGTATGATGTATCTACCTCCATTTATATATAACATCATTGGAGTGGATGATGGCTTCGCCGTGATTCGCCGACGAACTTCAATACGTTCTTTTAGTGTGGGCACGACAGCAAAGCAAGCGAGCGTGCGGTACTGATCTGCTAATTCCACTCCGTTAGCATTCGCTCGGGCTGATATTGCTCGGGCAATAATACGCAGCCAGGAAAAGGAATCCATTCCATGTACAGTCGCCTGCACTAAGATGTATACATTTCACAATATTCAAAAGAGCTTTAATATGCTATATATTTAATATTTCATAAAAAAATACGTCAAAATGATTAAAAATTAGGTCTAATTTTAATATTTTACAGCTTAAAATAATCCCTAACCACATTGTTATAATATGTAGTATTGTATCATAGTTTTAAACATAACCGATTGTTTTATCATATTGCAGGCCATGAAATATTAGGCTGTGCATTATTGACCGTTAAATACGGTTCGGACATTTTTTGTACAGAGCGATAATGTACAGTCAATAATCCGTATTCATACCAGACTAAATACACATGGCACATACAAAGCCGCGTTTCCAAGTTCCAGTGTCCAGTGTAGATATATTTTGCAATATTACACATTTTTAGTACGCTGTTCAGTGTTATTAATCATAATTCTGGCGTTGTGTGGTCACCATTTAACCTAACGCTCCTCCTCGCTTCGCTCGTCGTCGCACCTACTATTAGATTATTAGCCGAGTATTTGAGGTTATTGTAATGTTTGTAATTTTGATTCAGAAATTTCTCAAAATTAGCGATTTCCAAACTTATTCGCATGAACTGCTAACCGAATTTGTTGAAGCTTTTTGAAATAACAGAGACGAAAATATGAAGTTTCAGGCATACAATAATTTATTAGAAATTATACGTAAGGTGGCCAGAGTTGCTACAATTGATAACGTCAAGAAAAAACATGTATTTAGTTTTTAATATTTAATACAACATAATTCCTAAATAACACAAAGCTTCTTCTGTCGGCGACATTACAATACTTAGTGAGTAAGCTTCACGTGTGTCACCGACGTCGAGCCGAGCAAGTTCACGATCTATAAAACCGTGTACTTTATGTTTGTACTCCACCCACTTTATGGTATGGTTGAACATTATTGCCTCCCAATCCTCCATCGTCAAGTCAAGTCAACAATTTATACTCGTAGTTTAATGTGAAACCTGTGCACTTTGCCACTTTTTAGGGGTTCAATAAGTTTGCATTGTAATTTCATAAAAAAATATTTGAAGACACTATTACGAAACAGTCATGCATCAAAAGCGTTGCTATACATGTCATCCATTTTAAAATCTTCCCTTAAAGCAGAATGGTCATCTGGGTACCCACTGAGAACGAAAACCACGGAGAATGAAACTATGCCAAATTTATTTATTATTAGTAGATGCAAATAATTTATATGTTTATATTTAATTAGCAGTTGGGAATAATGAGAAAACCTACATGTAAAACAATAAAATTAATACGCAGAAATGCTTGTGGGTAATAACGAAACGCTATTTAGTTCATAGAACTTTCTTGATACTACGTATATTCTGCCAAAAGAGTGTGGCATGTGACATGACAAAGTGACACCAATAGTTTTTCTTTTGTTGTTGGATTCGTACGTGTTGTAAATTTGTCATTTCTCAAGTAAGTTTTATCATGTTATCACATAAAATATTAAGTAGTTACATCCATATCTACGATAACGATACCTAATGCCAAGCACCCGTTTCTCTAATACGATGCATTTCTTTTGAAAAACCCAGTCAGATACGAGTATTTTAAGCTAACGAATTCTGCCTATCTAACCTAACCTAGAAAAAATATAAGTGCTAATAACTTTAAAACCCCAACTTAAAAAAATATGGTACAATTTTATTATATCTTAGTCTTATTAAGGACTACTGGTTTTGCATGGTTTCCTTTCTCGTGGATCCGTCTAATATTATCTTATTATATAGTATAATATTATCCTCTTTCTCAATGACAGTTTCAAAAGGGGAAGACGAGTGACACAGTTTTTAGGCTGGTCCATCGAAAGTGTGGCTGACACACTTGCGCTTTAGTTGCGGTCATGTTGCGGTTGAAACCTTGTCGTGAATGCTTGTGTTCTAGTACAGACCCAAAAACACATCATAGTGCCTTCCTGTGTATTCAAAAAGTGCTTCAATCACTCCGGGAAGAAAAATAAATCTCACGAAATTACTTTTTACGCGTAAGTATAGTTATAAACGTTATTTTTGTGAAAATTACAATATCAAACAATAATTACTTCGCCATATTTGCCAGAAAGAGATAGACAATACAAAAATACACGATATGACATTCGTGACGAGTCGGCGCATCTAGAAGAAAACTCTCGGTATGTAACGTTAGCAAAAAAACATTTTTGAATGACTAACTATTTTTACAATGAAATATTTTTAATCTAAACTTTTTTTACTTTGTTAATTATTGTATCATAACATTACACTAAAATATTATTTTCATGACATATTGTAAAAGAAATCTAGCATGGCTACTTATTGTCCTGATGTTTGGCTTTTCTTTTTGTTATGGATTGTTTTAATAATATTGTTTGTTTCTCAGGTTCCCCAAAGATTAATTAAAAAGACAAAAATGGCTTGCAGTTCTTCGGAAACAAAGACAAGAATCTGATTTCTGAGAACCTTCATTATACAGTCGAGTATGCTCAATTCACTTTAAACCAGAGGACACATACAAAACCAGCATTTGTTTCTCAGGTTCCCCAAAGATTAATTAAAAAGACAAAAATGGCTTGCAGTTCTTCGGAAACAAAGACAAGAATCTGATTCCTGAGAACCTTCATTATACAGTCGAGTATGCTCAATTCACTTTAAACCAGAGGACACATACAAAACCAGCAAAGGATTGAAAAGGATATCAAAAGAGGCTGTACCCTTCTTCCAGGTATGTAAGACAATATTTTTGTCACTACCCACGGCTTCGCCCGCGTTGAAACTAATTTTCTCAATCCTTCAGGAACCATTCCGAAAATTAAAGTGACCCTCGTATGTGTTAAGCCTAAAATATATAAGTCCTAAAATAAAGTACCTAAGGAATTTATATATATATATATATATATATCACATTTCATCTTAACCCATTCAGCTATTTCGCAGGCGACATACGCATAAAAATATTCAAATTTAAAATATAGTAAGATATGGTAAGAAAACTTTATGGTATAGAAATGTAATTATGAACGTTATATAGTTATTCTTTTTTATGTTTTAAATGGCTATGAAATCATACGACTATTCCTGAAAACCCTGCTCCCCAAACTCTTTGCAAAACGTCAATATTTCTGACTTGGAGTCAATATTCTATACGCCGCGTAAAGTATTTCTGAAATCAAAAGTTAGAAAAATAACATTTGACAAGAGGAAACTTACGAGAGAAAATAACAATATGAAAAGAAGACATAAAAAACTGGAACAAAAGTGCAAATCCCTGAAAGAAACATACATGATCTTGAAGAAATAATAATAATAATAATAACATATATTTATTTCCTCCTCACAAAAGGTTGGTAAAAACAATTTAAAATAATTAGCGAAGAGTGACAAAATAAAACCTAACTATGTGAGGGGGCTGGTGCCCGAAGTAGGTTTTTTAAAATAAAAACCTGTGTCACAGGTCACCAGGTCTCCTCCTACGGATAGAATATACTTTGGCACACACGAGTACTAAACTTTATCATAATTTTTAGTGTATTAGATGTTGAGGGTAGAATAAAATAATATGTGCGTAAGCAAAGTGTTGTGATTGTATCTGTGTGAGTCTGTTTAGTGTCAGTGTGTACGCAAGAATGTATCTGCGGTGTTTTTAATGAGCATGTGTGTGTTTTGTTGTGTGGCTACGAGTTATATAGTAAGAGTCAGTAGTCAAGATCAACATTTTGTATTTTACTATGATAAGTAATCATATTACTTTATATGAGTATTTATATTCGCAATGTACATTTGGGTGAATGGGTGGGTGAATTATTGTGTGGATAGATGGAAGGTTAAACAACGCAACCTTTGAGTATGTCCTCTTAGCGATACATTTTGCTTATTTCTGTAATTATAATTCTTCTTAAGGCGCGCTCGTACCCTAATTAAAGAAAAAGCAGCTTTAAACACCTAGTGTAACGAAACAGATTGATAGTATATTATGAAAAAAATACAAAGGTCAGAAAAGGAATAGGAAAAGAGTAATAACCGAATAGAATTCATAAATATAACTCTTTCAGCAGAAAAAAAATCCTGAATAGGTCCACAAAAATAAACTTTCACGTCCAAACTCTCAGAATTTTCAGCGATAACACTACATTTTTTTAGGTAATACTTAGCCAACGTATAGTACTAAAGTTATAACCAGCAGTTTTTTCAATTGTGTTAGTATATATCGAAAAATATAAAGAAAACGTACAAAATTAACGCATTTTCGCATTACGTCGTCCAATCTAACAAGCGATTTTCAACCATACGTAAAGCATCGTAAATTATTTTAAAATTGAGGTTGGACCGCGTCTAATTATAATTAATAATCTAATTATAATTCTTATGCTACGTAGTGTTGAATGGTATATAGTTGGATGGCTGGGCTGGGTAGATGGGTAAATGCAGCGTATAATAGCGAATGGATGGTTTATGAAATAAAATAATTTAAAAAAAACAGTATTAATAATTAAAACATAGTCCTCAGTAGTTTTTCCGTTTCATAGTAGTCAAGTGTCTTGAGATATTTAGTAACCGCTTGCTTGCAGCTGTAGTCGTGGAGGGGGTATAGGTTCAGGATCTTATTTAATTTATTATAGAGATATGGGCCTTGAAAACAAAAGAAATTGTGTGACAGGGAAGTGTTAAGTTGCGGTAGTTGACAAACAGTGCCCTTTCTACGCTTATTCTTTACAAGCTCAGGTTCAAAGTGCAGCTGTGAGTGTTGTTTGAGTACCGTGTGAAAAGACTTGAGTGTACATGAAGATCAATTTCAAGAATTGTGAAAACAGAAGCAGCCGATTTGTTTGCACGAATGTGTAAGCACATAAAGTGCAAAAAAAAAACATTAGAATGAAATTTAGCCTGGCTTAAGAAAATTTGCTCTGTCGCTAAATTTTTACTCTCCAGCGGGCTACATAATACGTGAGAAAAGTTTTTGAAGACGCCTTGCTTCATCCTCGAACGCTTACCAAATGGTACGAAAAATTAAATGCTGAGCCTGGTTTCACAGCGGAAGCGTTCCAAGTCCTTAAAATAAAAACATGTAATTCAGAAAAAAATATGTATTGTACGTTAGTCGTCGACGAAATAGCTATTCGGCAACAAACTGTTTGGAATGGTAGAAAAATTTTAGGTCTTGTCAATTACGGAACTGGAACCTTAGACGTGGACAAGGTTGCTACACAAGCATTTGTAATGATGCTTGTTTGTCTTAACGAAAACTGGAAAATTCCTGTGGGCTATTTTTTTGTGAATAGCCTCACAGCTGAGTGTAAATCAAACTTAATAAATATTTGTTTAACAAAATGTTGGGAGGTGGGCGTTCAAGTAGTGGCATTAACTTTTGACGGCTGTCCAACTAATATTAATGCTGCTAATCTATTAGGTTGTAATCTCAAAGACATTGAAAATCTAAAAACAACATTTAAACACCCATCTTGTGAAATGGATGTTGCAGTATTTTTAGATCCTTGTCACATGATAAAACTAGTCAGGAATACGTTTGAATCAAAAATGATATATTTTGATAACGAAAGTCGAGAAATAAAATAGCAATTATTAGTTAATTTATTAAAACTGCAAAATAGAAAGAAAAACGCTTACTTTCGAAAATAAATAAACGCCAAAACACATTGACTTTCGTAATCAAATAATGAAAGTTAAGCTCACTACCCAGCTTCTCAGTCGCAGTGTTGCAGAGGCGTTACGATTATGTGGACAGTTACTTTCCTGTTACGCAAGGCTAACACATGGAAATCGCTGCATAAGCAGTGACCCCAATAAACATCGCGCACACGGCGACAGCACCGTCAGCGGAACGTGAGCATTGACGTCAATCGGAGGCTACTTGCGCCGTCGTTGCAGCGCCCTTCGCATTCTTTGATCCAACTTCGATCACTAATCATACATTAGTTAGTTCCTATAATAATTTTTGTAATTGTAATTTATAAGTAAAGTTTTAATAAATAAAACATTTTTTTTGCATCCCTCTGGGCTGATGCACTTAACTTTCCTCAAAACATTTCGATGACACAGAAGGAACAATAAAATTTATTAAATATTTCAACAACTTATTTGACGTGATGAATTCACGAAAACGTTTTGGCTATAGCGAGTTAAGAGACGAAATTTTTGTCAGAGATAGTTGAATAACCAAGAAATCTGATACATAAACATTAATGTCAAATGTATTAGTAAAATGTTATGTTACACGAGGACAAACTTGACGTAGGTAGCCGAAAAAATCAGAATTGATGTGGAAAAAAAATTTAATTTAAAAATTTTACATTAATACCTATAGGTTTTTTGCGGTAATTAAATAGTAAAAATACATATCTATCTAATTACATTCAAATATTTGAATTCGTAGAAGAAATAATATCATAAAAAAAACTTGCAATCTGACCACAAAAATTAAGTTTTATCAATAAATAATGCTTACCAAGACAGGATTTTGATTTGATATTTATAAATATTTTGAATGTCTAGAACAGAAATATTATTTTTACCTAGTAACATATGCTTAGGTTATTAATAATTACATAAAAAATTAGAGCTACTTTGAAATTTCGGCCAATAATGATTTTTTTTTCAACTTGGGAGCCCATTTTCTAGACTTAGACATGGTGATTTCCAAAAAAATTTTTTTTTTATAGAAATATAAATTTTCTTGTTGGTTTTTTTATTTTATTGGAATTCTTATTAGAAATTCTACAAACCAAAATAGGTTTCAAAGAATGATTATATATCAGAAATATTTAAAAAAAATTACAAATTTTGAATTTTTAGTACAAGCGAATTTAACTGTCACGTGACTTTGATTTTTTATCGATCCTGACATGATATGGCGTATTTATCATATTCTGAGTGGGTGTAATTACTTGACAACATTATTTCTGTGATATTTTACAATGTAAAAGTATAATCTATTTAAAATAAAGCAAATTATAACCAATCATAACAATGAGAAATTAGCCTACCGAGTGTTGTCGATTCGTGACAAATTTATATCGTGTAAATTTTGATGTCAGAACTTAAATCACTATTTACAGTATTCCTTACACATTCACGATCATATTCATGTTTAATTTGTATCAAAATCATGAGTTTAACCCGATTAATTCACTAAAAACTATAGCACAAAACATAACCTCACCGCCAAACACAGATGAAAATATAAACATTGTTTTTTTTTTTAAGTTCACAGATAGAATATGTCCATCTGTAGTGTTGCCATAGAAAGAAAATATATTACGCTAAAGAATTAAACTCTATGGTTAAACATTGGGATGACTTTAAAAAATAAACAAAAGAAAAACGCGCGTGACACTTACTTGTAACAATTGTTGCGCCGACACTTTGGACCTCAAAAATCCTGGCAGTTTTGTGGCGCGGGCAAACTAGTCGTTAAGTAACCAATTTGCAGTGAAAACAAAATTAATATTTTTCAATTTCTAAATTATTTAGCCTCGTCAATAGAATAGGTATGGAGACTGTATCAAAGGCTTTTTGGAGGTCCAAAAAATCCCTAAGCTTTTGTCTCCATCATCCAAATATGACGTGACCAAAGAAGTTAGCATCAGAATAGCGTCTTCAGTCGACTTACCTTCTCTGAATCCATGCTGGTTTTTATGTAACAGGTTGTTCTTTTCTAGATATCGCATTACTCTTCTTTCCACCAGTTTTTCTAGGACTTTAGAAAGAGTTGAAAGAAGCGATATAGGTCTATAATTAGAGGCACTTTCCTTATCACCAGCTTTAAAAATAGGGCAAACAACAGCTTTTTTAAAAGCAGAAGGGAAAATTCCAGACTTAGGTTACATAAATAAGTGATTGGTTCGATAAAAAAATGTATGAACCTTTTTAATAAATATGTGATTATTTTGTCCCATCCGGGTGCATTATTTGATTTCAATTCAAATATTATACTTTTCACTTCAGCTGGGTAGGAAATAGAGTAATTGAGTTGACTGTGGAGTTTGGTGATTTAGCAAGTGAGGCCAATTGACTTTCAGTGACATCTAGCTTGTTAAGAGTCTCGTTGGCAAGGGTACCTCCAATAGATGTGAAATACTTGTTTACTATATTAAGCGATACGGTGGGGGTATTAGCAATTTTCAATAATTCCTTAGAAGGCACTTTAGATTTTTTGATGTTACACACTTCTTTTATTATTTTCCAAGTTTCTTTTATATCTCCCTATTTTCTATTACTTTGTTTTTGTAGTATTCTTTTTTTTTAATTACTTATTATTTTATTACATATATTTCTATATGTAGTATACTTTTTTTTTAATTTCTCATTTTTAGGTGATTTCTTAGCTTTCATATGTAATCTATCTCGCTTTCTAATACATTTTACTACTCCTTTTTGTAATCCATGGTTTAAGTGGTTGATTCTTTTTTGATATAGTTTTTATATGTGTATTATTATTTATTATATTGAGTATTTTAGTTGTAAATAATTCGGTCGCAAAATTAACATGATTAATTTTATATAATTCCTGCCAAGTCTCTTTTAAAAATAGTTCTTTTATATCGTCATATTTAATTATTATTTTACTATACGTTGTAAGCTTCTTAGTTACTTTAGCATTATTGATGTAAAGCAAAATTGGTGAGTGGTCAGTGAGCTGTTGTTCAAATACAATAGTTTTCAGGTTTTTATCATAAAATGATCAAGGCACGTAGATATTCTCGTTGGGCGATTAATTCCTTGACTTAAACCGTGCATAGCCATTAGGCTTAGGTAATCTTGAGAACAGGTAGATAGATTATTAGACAAAATATCTAAGTTAATATCGCCAGTAAATATTATATTGTTTGTACGTATATTTCCCAATATTATATTAACAGATTCCAAGTATTTAGTCGCGTTTCGAAAACCCGGCGGACACAATAGTATAATCTGGTAAAATGTTAACTATAAAGCAGTTACCTTCGCAATGAGAAGGTTTTATCGCAGTGGTAACAAGTTCATTTCGGACGTATACGACCACGCCATCGTTCTGATTAATACTATGTTTAGTCCAAAAAACGTTGTAACTATTTAGTGCGGGTGGAGGTATATGACCACTCGTCCAGCATTCTGTCAGAACAAAAACATCTACCGATATGTCCAAGCTAGAAACAAATGCCAAAAATAGGTCAAAATTACAGTTTATACTTCTTATATTTACTGTTAATACTGCAAGCGAACACTTAATGTTACTATCTGGATTTAGCAGATTAACATAACCAGTAGTACCACTTAGTGAGAAACATTCAATCTTCTCCATATCATCGACTTCTGTGATAATAAATGAATTATCCATTATTGAAAAACGAAGTAAATTGGTGCAAATAAACATATTTAAGCATATACCTTGCAAATATATACCTACTTATAATTGATATATATGTTGAGTAGTATAATTTATTCAAATATAAATTAAATGCTATATTATGTGTATAATAAAAATATGTATGTATCAGGAGATTCAAGTGTGAAAGATCGGTATAAGTGTGTAAGTTGTGTACACAATATGTGTATTTGTATTTTGTGTGAACGTGTTGGTTTATTTTAATGAATCCTTGTAATTTTAGATTGTGTTTTAACTTTATAAAAATATAATCCAAAAAAATATAATTTTACATTACTGCTAAAAGCTGTTTTTAAAAAATAGCGAAATATAATTAATAATAAAATGTAAAGTAAATAAATATTTATATTTATGTTTTCTAATTATGTTTTCTAGGTCGCTTTCGTGATTTACCCGTATAAGTGGAGCTCCATCTGCTCTTCTCAGGTACACTCTGCCTCGCGAGGTCCAGCAGTACTTGTACTCGCTTTTTTTTGCAAACTCCCTCGCCAGGAAGAACAACTTCCTATCCTTCATGGTCAGGCTCTCGGACACAAATATCGGCTTAGGTGGGCCTTCAAGTTTTATATTTGAAGTGCTGAACTTGCAGGTCGTATATTTTTTATTGTACGCCTTGACGGTACCAACGATCTTGTCTCTAAGAGTTACACTAGTGAGCTCGGCAACTATAGACTGGTTATTTACGTTCTTGTTATTAATTCTATACACATCACGAACCTCAACCGGCTGGATTGTTACACCGACCGCAGAACTCACTTTCCTAACCATATTCAGTAGGTCATCCTTTGTTTCGCCTGCTTTTTAAGGAACATTGCGCACTTCAAGGCTCGAACTACGCAGGTTTCGTTCCATCTGCTCTAACCTGCCTTCTAGGGACTGTATATGCTTGAGATTCGCAGCTTTTTCCTGTTCTAGGGAGCTTACTCTTGAGACCATCTCATCATATTTTTTTGCAAGAAAATCGATTGAATTGGTGATGTCTTTGTTTTGCTCCGTGTGTGTATTTATTCCACTTTGAACCGTATTGATAAGAGCCTTAAATTTATCATTTTGTTTATTCTCGAGCTCGGTAAACATTTTCAAAATATCCTCCTTCTCTCATCCTTCCTCTTACGTTTACGCACAGCAATGTTGGGATCGCTCGTTGCATGTTCGCGCGAGATCCTAGGCACTTCGATAGTATCGACGAGCGGCTGCGGCGGCGCGATGTTCGAGTCCGACTTACAATGCGTCAGCGGGGCGGAAGAGGAAGGCGTCGTTGGCGGGGTACGTTTGAGCGGCATCTTGGTTGCGCGGGGGGCAGGGCAAGTGCGAACAAGTGGCTATCACGTACCAGGTACTAGGCGCGCAGAACGTTGAAGCGTGCGCGTAAACAGCGGGCAGTCGTATAGTCACACGTACAGATGCACGTTGCGTATGTGTGCAATGCGCAGCAAGTAGGTACAGCACGCTGACGCGCTTTCAAATGTGTGTGTATCCACTCACCAAGTTCTTTAGCTCCTCACGACTTATGCGATCCTATTATTTCGTTCGATTTATGGAGTCAATAATTTTGTTTAAATTTTGAATAAAAATTTATTGAGTACTGGTTAAACACGTCTGCTTGACACAGCGGTCCGGGGGAGAGGGAGTGTACAAGTACTCGTGTGCCGAGCCGGCCCGACGAGCCGAGCGAGACCAAGGTATACTATTGCTTTGTTGAAGCGTCACTTGTCTTCCCCTTTTGAAACTGTCATTGCTCTTTCTAATATTATTAGTGTAGTATTAAATATACAGAATATAAGTACTTCAATATTTAAACAAATCAAATCAGCATAATCTAGTGAAATCAGCACAGTCGCAAAGAAAGTGGTTTTATTTTTATGATAAATTACATAACACAAGTGTACCTAAATTATTTACGTGTAATTATTGAATTGAAATAAGGTTTACTACTTGGCAATTATTGGTTATTGCGGTTTAAGTATATTTCTTTGGAAATATTAAAGTTTACATAAAGTACAAATGGAACTTTGAAACAAAACGCGAACGGTACTAGACTCTTATTTTATCTCAACAAATTGGAAAAGACAACATGCATAACAAAAAATACATACTTAGAAACTTAAATTCAATATTTGAACATTCAAACCTAAATCAAGTTACTTAAATAGCTTAGATCATCCTAATATCATAATGATATCTATACAAAAATATAATAGTTCCTTATACAATACACCTATTTTAAATTGCATTACCTAACTTTATTTACATTATTTAATGAAAGCAATCAAAAGTGCCGTGGGGTACCGTCTTAGAATAGTACCCCCCAAACTCTACCCGTGGGTGCCGTATAATTCGGGTAAGGGAGAACAATCAGAAGGTGGGCAGCAGCACCTTCCCAGTATTAAAACCCCAAAACTGCGCTCGCTAACTGCCTGCTAAGCGTGGCGAGTATTGGCAAAATCCCTCCTATGGATTTAATAAGAAGAACCAGGCCCCCAGTCCCCGGCAGCCCCGCTATTCCTGGCTACGGTAGCAACCACGGTCACGGTGGGGCAGGGGGTCCTAAGAATCCCCGGCATACGCCCGGCTACCAACCTCAATGACGACTACTGGCCCTGGTAACACACAACATACGCACGATGAGGACAGATGAGAAGATCTATGAGCTGGAAGAAGAAATGAGTAAGTTACACTGGGACATTGTGGGGTTATCTGAAGTCCGTAGAGCGGGTGAGGAAACATTAACCCTAAAATCAGGTAACCTACTCCGGGAGGGCAACCAACAGTCCCAAGGTGGTGTCGGTTTTCTAGTCCACAAGTCCCTTACTAACAACATAGTTACTATCGATAGCGTTTCCAATAGGGTCGTATACCTAATATTCAGAGTATCCAAACGATATTCGCTGAAGGTCATTCAGGTATACGCACCGACGAAGTCGCAGCCGGATGATGAGGTGGAGGATATGTATGAGGACATTAGTCGGGCCATACATACCTCTGAAACGCACTTTCTAGTTGTTATGGGGGACCTCAACGCGAAGTTGGGTAAGAGAAGTGAGGATGAGTTGAAAGTGGGGCAATTTGGCTAAGGACAACGGAACCGTAGGGGACAGAGGTTGGCCGACTTCGTGGAGAAAGAGGGACTCTTTATGATGAACTCTTTCTTTCAGAAGCCACCTCACAGGAAATGGACCTGGTTGAGTCCCGATGGTTCCACGAGAAATAAGATTGACTTCATTATGACCACCAAGAGACAAATATTCACTGATGTCTCCGTGATCAACAGGGTTAAAACCGGTAGTGATCACCGAATGGTAAGAGGCACGGTGAATATTAATGTCAAACTTGAGAGGTCTCGTCTGATGAAGTCTATGCTCCGACCCACTCGTGCCCATATTCAAAACTCCGAGAGCTTTCAACATGAGCTGTCCAATCGCTTCGATTGCCTCGAGAACATCGCTACAGTGGACGAGATAAAAACAGGTTAGTAGACTCTGTCCATGCAGTCGGTTCTGAGTTCTTCAAAGCCCACTGTACAGATAGACCACAGACCTTAACCTTATGGCTGAACGACGCTCATTAAAACTACAGTCTTCAGATGATGCTGAAGCATATAGGCTGCTCAATAGACGAATATGGAAGTCCTTGCGACCTGACATCCGGATCTTTAATACAATCCGTATTAAAAAGACGATAGAGCGGAAAAATAAAATTTCAACTCAGTTCATCAAACGATATTAGTTAGAACTAGCATCGCCTTATGTAATTTGAGTTTATCAAACGGAACCTTTCTAGACGTGTTCAAGCTATTGTGTGTCCTATTTTCAAATCAGTTGACAAAAGAGTTGCCTCAATTTAGAGACCGATCTCATTGCTTTGCACTATCTGTAAGATACTGGAAAAAATTGTGCACAAAAGACTGGGAAAGTATCTTGAATTTGGTAATTTACTGTCTCTGAACCAATATGGTTTTATCATCTATCGACGAATGATGCGGTTTTAAGGCTAACATCTCTTATAACTGCATCCATAGATAAAGGCAACAAATGTTTAGGTATTTTCTTGAACTTACAAAAAGCGGTCGATACCGTTTCTATTCCCGTACTACTCACGAGGCTGGAAAACGTAGGGATAAGAGGAATACCACTTAAATGGTTTAAAGATTATCTAAATATGCGAAAACAAGTAGTGGGGATCAATAAATTGGTCAGCAACACCTCTGCTTGCACGTACGGAGTCCCGCAAGGCAGCACGCTTGGCCCAACGCTTATTTCGAGCTATATCAATTCGCTATGTACACTAAAAATCGAGCGTGCAGATCTGGCTGGTTTGACAGATGCCTTCAATGCTCTGGTGATGACGTTAGAGCATTCGAACGTTAAGATTTCAGTGGAAAAGGTTATGGCAGCGTTGTTGAAGGAAAGTATTAGAAATAATACAATGGAAGACAATTCTGCCCTTATGTCAAAGAGTGACAAAGCCAAGAAGGTGGTTATACAGGGTTATTGGTAATTAGACCGGATCCTTTTAAGGGGTGGTAGGGAATGCCATTTGCAACAATATGACTGTACATTGTGATATCCGGAAATGAATCATTTCTGTGATATTCTTTTTTTTGGAAAATCCAGTTTTACTACTTTAAAATTCAATAAAAAAAAAAGTAATCAACCGATTTCAATTCTGCTCGCAGTTTTAGAGAAACCTTGTTACAGCTCTTAATAATAAACAATAATATCGTACTAATGTAGATCCATCCAAAAACTAGAAACTTTTTCATAATTTTTATTTGATAATTTTTATAAGATGCTTTACAAAAACCTTTATTTTCTCTACAAAAACGATAGTAAATTAAGTCTGCATTTTATTTAAAAAACATCTACAAGTCCTTAGCTATCCAACGAGGTAAAAAAATTAGCACTTTATTGCACAATTGCAGAAATAATGCGATAACAAAGACTCAGGTAGAGACATTCCGGGAAAGGGTTTTAGACAACGGTATCCATGTTGAATGCGCCGTCTCCCTCTCGCTTATGTTTGTTGAACGAGCAATGAGAACCCAGTTTGCTCAAGCGCATCGTACTGTTCAGACGCTCTTTGGCAACCCTTTATTACGATTAAATTTCGACCTTGATAACGTTATTGGACTTGTGTAACTTCTTTTTCTGTGATTCGGCTAGTGAACTGGACTTTTTGATTGATTGCTTACCCGACGACTTGGCTTGTACTAAAGGATCTGATCATGACTGCGGAATCCCACGACCATCTACCTCGGCTTCGAGAGTTCACAAACGAAGAGTATGCGGACATACTGTTTTGCTATGGTTTTGCCAACGGCGTCGCTACACATGCTCGAACGGAGTATCAGTCTCTATTTCCACAGCGCCGTTTACCCCATGTGAGTGTATTTGACGGAGTGTACCGGCGACTACGAGAAACTGGTCAAGTTCAAAGACGACAAAGTGATGCTGGACGATCTCGTATTTATCATTCGGATGAAGAGGAACAGATAATTCGCATGTTTGAGCAAGATCCTACGACTTCAACAAACATCATTGCACGACGTCTTGGTATGTCGCAATGGAAAGTATGGAACACAGTGCACCGCTCAAGACTCTACCCGTATCATTTGACTCCGGTACAAGTTATCCAAGACGGAGATCCTGCACGTAGAGTCGAATTTTGCAGATTCATGTTGAACACCGATATGGAAGATGCCAATTTTTTATTAAAAATCTTATGGACCGACGAATCCAAATTTGATCAGGATGGAATATCAAATTATCATAATATTCATTATTGGGCCCCGAAAGATGACGGTAACCCAAACAAGAAAATATTACAAGGTTCACAAAGAAGGTTTTCCGTTAATGTGTGGATGGGCATTATTAAGAATGGATTGTTCGGCCCTTTCTTTCTGCCCAACAACCTCAATGGTGAAACGTATGAATTTTTTTTGAGAAACGAACTTTATGAGCTACTCAGTGAAGTACCCCTTGAAACCCGCAGAAACATGATTTACCAACATGATGGTTGCCCCGCACATTTTAGTTTGAGCGTCCGTGAGTGGCTCAATCGTCAGTATCCCAATAAGTGGATTGGCAGAGGAGGACCCATTCCGTGGCCGGCCAGAAGTCCCGACTTGACTCCCGTCGACTATTACGTATGGGGTCACATGAAAAGCTTGGTGTACGACGATACTCTTGGACCTGTGGCAACTATCGAAGAACTGAAACAGCGCATAATAAATGCAGCAGAAAAAATGAAAATTAATTTAAATACAAGTGTTGTTAAAAGCAATTTACGCAGACGTATGCGTCTCTGCATTCAAAATTCTGGCTCACATTTTAAGAACGAACTGTAAAAATAATAAATACAGACTAATTACATCTACTCTTTTATTTCTTTAAAAGAAATTAAGTTACCTTAAGAAAGTATTTCTTCCATAGCTACTTCTCATGGACTATTCTCATTCCTTTCTCGGCCTTTTGTAATCGCATTATTTCTGCAACTGTGTGATAAAGTGCTAATTTTTTTACCTCGTTGGATAGCTAAAGACTTGTAGATGTTTTTAAAATAAAATGCAGACTTAATTTACTATCGTTTTTGTAGAGAAAATAAAGGTTTTTGTAAAGCATCTTACAAAAATTATCAGATAAAAATTATGAAAAAGCATCTAGTTTTTGGATGGATCTACATTAGTACGATATTATTGTTTATTATTAAGAGCTGTTACAAGGTTTCTCTAAAACTGCAAACAGAATTGAAATCGGTTGATTACTTTTTTTTTATTGAATTTTAAAGTATTAAAACTGGATTTTCCAAAAAAAAATAAAAAAAAAGAATATCACAGAAATGATTCATTTCCGGATATCACAATGTACAGTCATATTGTTGCAAATGGCATTCCCTACCACCCCTTAAAAGGATATGTGTGTATATATATATATTTCGGTGCGGATACAATAATTTGCCAATAATAATTAGTCTATAACAATAAGATTTAGTAAATTGCCTGCGAGAACCTGCTAACATAACTTACAAACCTCGATAATTTCAAAGCTGACAAGCAGATATGTTGATGCAGCTAAGTTTACTAATCGCTAAGACTCCTAAGTTTACATAACAGTTGTGTTAATTTAACAAACAAGATAAAGCAACATAAGTTGTTTACAGACTCACTGCTCAGAGAATATCTCATTCTTTGCAGGCCAGCGATAATTAACAGCAGTCTGCGAGAGTTAACGAGTCAACAAGGCTGGTGCAGAGCGCGCACCACCTGTCAGTATGGCCGTATCGGCGCGGATACAATAATTAGCCAATAATAATTAGTCTATAACAATTAGATTTGTTAAATTGATTATTTGAATTGATTTGTAAAACATAGATTCATACTTTTGTAATTGTTTACAGTAAATTATTCCAATTAAAATTAATAATTTAATTATTCTCAAAATGATTTAAGCTTATTACGATGTACAATTAATTATAAATCGCATGCCATCACTTTGTATTGCAATCTTAACGTGCAAGTACGCCGTAACCTATAAAAGCGGTCGCACTGGCGACGGGATGGCATCTGCGCCATAGACTAAAATATATACTGGCCGCACAGTACGGACCTCTCTGGGACGTCGTCACGCTACCGGTCGAATATATGAAACCTATCAGTGATTTGTGGAATTTTATTCGGAACAGAATATAAGTGACGTCAGCAGTTCTGACGTCACATTTAAAAAAAACATGGAGGAGGTCTCTTCTCCGTCATATATATATATATATAAAAGTAAGTTTATGTAAGAATTCTTATAAAATTATTTATATTTCCATTATGTACACCACCGTCCTAGAGTAATTATACATAATATCTATTCGATCTTAAGATTGTCTGGAAGAGCTATACTATAATATAATAAGGAATCGCTATAAGCGATAAGACCGCCCATTGGACTTTAAGATATATTTCTAATCTGTTTTTTAGTTTATTTTGGTGTCAATAAAGTGTTATTGTATTGTATTCTTGCCACCAAATTCTACACACATTTCCCAGCCATTAGATGTTACATTTTTCGGCCCATTAAAAAGAAGTGGCGTCAGATATTCACCGCCTATAAGATAGAAATTCAGGCTGAAACTCAACTCAATAACAGTACATTTTCCGATGTTGCTTAAATCTTTGTTAGATGCTATAGATATTAACAGTAACGAAAATATTATTTCTGGATTTAGGGCAACTGGAATATTTCCTTTCAATCTGCAAAAAGTATTAAGCAAACTATGACCAGACCGTGATCAAGAAAACAACTATTATACCATAGACAGTGTCCTTTTAGACTATTTAAAAGTAAACTGGTCAGCAAACCCTGTTAATAGAGTAAAAAATAAAAAGATTAAAATTGCTCCTGCATCAGTTTCTACCAGAGAATTAGAGTTGTTAGCACAGTACAAAACGAGCAACCAAAATTTGAATATGTTGACTATTTGAAAAAGTGTCGTACACAAAAGTCTTACTGATCCCATGCATATTCCCGATTCTTAAATAGAAATTAATTATCTTACGCGTACACCAGCTGAACCTGCTATTGAAATTATTTACCCTAGGCCTACACTTAATTGGCAGATGGAAATAATTCATCAAGGCATGCTTGAACCTGAAACGCGTACTGCTTTGTCATCTACACCAGAGCCTGAAATAGAATCTATTCAGTCTTATCCTACACTTGAAAACGAAATACCTGCCGCTTCAGATATGACATCAAGCCTCGAATATTTAGAAAAATATAATGGGAAGAAAGTTACAATATTATCGGAAGTTAAAATATATATCCTGCTATTCGGACCTATATAAATTGTCACAAAAAATACCCATCTTATGATTTGTTTCAACCAACAACGTGTACAGGAAAGCGCGGTGTAGTTTCAAATACGAATAAAAAAAACAAAAACAAGAAATCCAAATAGCCAAAAATAAAAATAGGGAAGAAACATTAGCAGAAACTGATGAAGGCAGTGATAATTATACATTAAGAGATTCCTTAGATGAAGGATCTTTCATTTCAAAATCAGCAACAAGTGATATGAACAAGGAAGATGATGGTGAACAACAGAACGTTGAAGTCTATAAGAGCTATGTAAATGCAATTGGCAGTTTACTTCCAATCAAATTTCGTGGACAAAAACACATAAATTTTATGTAGGAAAACTCTTAGAGTTGACTGAAGGATCATGAAAGCTTTTGAAGTTTGTGAGAAAAAGAAAGGGTGGACTTTTTTATTGGCCCGGCGAAAATGACATTGGCTATGTAATAGACACAGGTGTGGAAATGGTATAAACGAACCCTCAGGAGAGTCGTCGAGGGATATTCAAATTTAATGTAGACTTTTCAAAGTACAATGACCGGTAAACATTTTTATTGTAAACTACTTTTGATTCATCATCATCTCAGCCGTAGGACGTCCACTGCTGAACATATGGCTCCCCCATGATTTTCCAAAAGAACCGGTTGGATGCGTCCTGCATCCAACGTCGTCCTGCGACCGTCATCAGGTCGTCTGTCCACCGTGTCGGTGGATGACCTACGCTGCGCTTGCCGGTCCGTGGTCTCTACTCCAGAACCTTTCGGCCCCATCGGCCATCTGTTCTGCGTGCTATGTGCCCTGCCCACTGCCATTTTAACTGGCTAATCTTCTGGGCTATGTCGGTGACTTTAGTTCGTCTACGGATCTCCTCTTTTCTGATTCGATCACGTAGAGAAACCCGGGGCACAGCCCTCTCCATAGCTCGTAGTGCGACTTTGAGCTTATCTATGAGGCCCATAGTAAGAGACCACGTCTCAGAGCCATAAGTCATCACTGGTAACACACATTGATCAAAGGCTCTTGTCTTGAGGCACTGAGGTATTTATGACGAGAAGACTTCTTGAAGTTTCCGGAATGCTGCCCAGCTGAGTCGAAATCGACGATTGACGTCTTTCTCTAAACTGAACCTGCCTAGTTTGACCGTCTGTCCTAGGTAGATGTATTCGTCAACAACTTCGAGAACTGAGTTCCCAACTGATACTGGGGTACAGGCAGAACATGGGCATTAGACATAATTTTCGTCTTGTCCATGTTGATCCTACTGGTGAAACTCGAGGGAGGCCTTCGAGCATTGTACTGAGATCTTCCATGGATTCTGCCATGACTACAATATCGTCGGCAAATCGAAGGTGAGTGATATATTCGCCGTTGATGTTGATGTCTAGTCCATGCCATTCCAGAAGCTTGAAGGCGTCTTCCAATGCAGCGGTGAACAGTTTCGGAGATATTACAGCTCCTTGTCTCACGCCTCTTTGCAATGGAATTGCTTTCGGACTCTGCTCCTGTACTCGGACTGAGATGTTGGCGTTATTGTACAAACACTTCGATATACCGATAGTCAATATGGCACCGCTGGAGAGACTCAAGCACTGCCTACGTCTCGATCGAATCGAATGATCGAAAGGCCTTCTTATAGTCCACAAACGCTAAACAAAGAGGCAAGTTATACTCTTCGGTCTTCTGTATAACTTGGCGTAGCGTGTGGATGTGGTCTATGGTACAATAATGATACAATGGCCTTTTCGGAAACCGGCTTGTTCCGGAGGCTTCATCAAACCTGTGACTGAGACGATTTGTGGTGACCTTCGAAAACAGCTTATAAACATGGCTCAAAAGCGAGATGGGTCTGTAATTCTCCAATAAGGTGCTGTCACCTTTTTTGCAGAATAACACCACCACACATTTGTTTATGCTTTTGGCGTTGGTCCTTCGAGTAAGACGGTGTTAAAGAGCTTCTGAAGGACTTTAAGTACTGGTGTTCCACCCGCTTTCAGAAGCTCTGATGATACCGTCATCACCCTAATCTCGTACAGGCTGATGTCCGGGATATCTTCGGTATAATGTCAGGTCAGCTTGGCTCTTGGATCTTTGGCCGAGCTGCTAACAGGTTTAGCGATCGAGATGTATAACTGTCTATAGAACCTCTTGACCTCCATCAACACTTCTTCTTTGGTCGACGCTACACTGCCGTCTCTCGCTTCAGCTTCGTCAACTGGCTTTGCCCAAAAAAAATGTCTCTTGCAAACACTTTGGAGCCTTTTTCCCGCTCTATGGTCTCTTTAATACGGTTTGCATTAAAGGTCCCGATGTCGTGTCGCAAGGACTTCCATATTTGTCTATTGAGCAGCCTATATGCTCCAGCATCATCGGAAGATTGCAATTTTAACGAGCGTCGTTCAGCCATGAGGTTGAGGGTATGGTTTGAGAGATTCTGTGGTCTATCTGTACGGTGGGGTTTAAAGTACATGGAACCCACTGTATGGACTGTTTCTACTAGCCTGTTGTTGATTTTGTACCCTGTAGTAAGCTATAAAATGCCATTTAATTTAAGTAGTCTGCAACATGTATTGTCCTGAATCATTGTACGGCATTATGTTAATATTTATATCGCCCCTTAAAATAATATTTTAGCTTGTGTATTTTGTAGAACATTATTAATCATCATCATCATCATCTCTGCCGTAGGACGTCCACTGCTGAACATAGACCTCCCCCATGATTTTCCAAAAGGACCGGTTGGAAGAAGCCTGCATCCAACGTCGTCCTGTGACCTTAATCAGGTCGACTGTCCACCGTGTCGGTGGACGACCTACACTGCGCTTGCCGGTCCGTGGTCTCCACTCCAGAACCTTTCGGCCATCTGCTCTGCGTGCTATGTGCCCTGCCCACTGCCACTTCAACTGGCTAATCTTCTGGGCTATGTCGGTGACTTTCGTTCTTCTACGGATCTCCTCATTTCTGATTCAATCACGTAGAGAAACCCCGAGCATAGCCCTCTCCATAGCTCGATGTGCGACTTTGAGCTTATCTATGAGGCCCATAGTAAGAAACCACGTTTCAGTGCCATAAGTCATCACTGGTAACACACATTGGTCGAAGACTCTTGCCTTGAGGCACTGAGGTATTTTTGACGAGAAGACTTCGCAAAGTTTCCGGAACGCTGCCCAGCCGAGTTGGATTCGACGATTGACCTCTTTCTCGAAGTTGGACCTGCCTAGTTTGACTGTCTTTTTTTTTTTTTTTTTTTTTTTTTTGTCCCGGGGAAATCCTTTATGGATACCACCCACCACGGGGAGGGAGGTGGTTATGTGGGAGTCCGTATACCCACCAAAACCCCGGGGTGTTCCGTCACTGCCGCCCTCGGCGGGAACGCGGGACAGATTTTTCACACGACCGCGAACCCGCCGTGGCTGTCCGTTGCCGGACCCTTCTCTTCGCGGCACGCCAGAACACATGGCGCGCCGCAACTGCCTCGGAGACCAAACTCGCCAACAATGGGCGCCAGACTTCCCCGTGTCTGGTCGCCCGTGGTCTCCTTGCGGTGGGTCGGATACGTAGCCCCACCGCCTGCTACGTCAGCCACAAGGGATAGTCCCCCCGCGACCCCACCTCCTCGAGTCTGCGCCGAGCGCCCGGACCCCACCTCCTCGAGCCTGCACCAAAGTGCCCGGGCCCCACCTCCTCGAGCCTGCACCAAAGCGCCCGGGCCCCACCTCCTCGAGCCTGCGCCAAAGCGCCCGGGCCCCACCTCCTCGAGTCTGCGCCAAAGCGCCCGGACCCCGCCACTCCTATGTGGACTTGGCGGCCAAAGCCCATAGGAGCGGCCCGCCTGAGCCGGCCAGCGCACCCCAACGCCGGCGCGGCCCCTGGGTTCCTCTTGGCTTCACCGTGGTGTACCTAGCCACGGTTACTGAGCCCCCCCCGCCACGTCAATGCGAGAACCCTTCGGGGGGGAGTTTGACTGTCTGTCCCAGGTAGATGTACTCGTCAACAACTTCGAGAACTGAGTTCACAACTGATATTGGGGTAGGTACAACATGATGATCATCTTAAGACCTACCCGTTGGGAAACTCGATGGAGGCCTTCGAGCATTGTACTGAGGTCTTCCATGGATTCTGCCATGACCACAATATCGTCGGCAAATCGAAGGTGATGTATTCGCCGTTAATATTAATGCCAAGTCATTCCAGAAGCTTGAAGGTGTCTTCCAATGTAGCGGTGAACAGTTTCGGAGATATAACGTCTCCCTGTCTCACGCCTCTTTGCAATGGAATTGCCTTCGAACTCTGCTCCTGTACTCGGACTGACAAGTAGGCGTTTTTGTACAAACACTTCAGCACCTATACCGATAGTCAATACGGCACCGCTGGAGAGACTCAAGCACTGCCCACGTCTCGATCGAATCAAAGGCTTTCTCATAGTCCACAAACGCTAAACAAAGAGGCAAGTTATACTCTTCGGTCTTCTGTATAACTTGCCGTAGCGTGTGGATGTGGTCTATGGTACTATAGCCTTTTCGGAAACCGGCTTGTTCCGGAGGCTGGAATTCATCAAACCTGCGACTGAGACGGTTCGTTATGACCTTCGAAAACAGCTTATAAACATGGCTCAAAAGCGAGATGGGTCTGTAATTTTTAAGTACAGTGTTTTCACCTTTCTTGAAGAACAGCACCACCACGCTTTTGTTCCATGCTTCTGGCGTTGAACCTTCGAGTAAGACGGTATTAAAGAGCTTCTGAAGGACTTTAAGTACCGGTGTTCCACGCGCTTTCAGAAGCTCAGATGTGATACCGTCGTCACCAGGCGCCTTGTTGTTCTTAAGCTGTTTCAAGGCCATTCTAATCTCGTACAGGCTGATGTCCGGGATATCTTCGGTATAATGTCGGGTCAGCTTGGCTCTTGGGTCTTTGACCGAGCTGCTAACAGGTTTAGCGACCGAGGTGTATAACTGTCCGTAGAAACTCTCTACCTCTTCGAACACTTCCGCTTTGGTCGACGCTACACTGCCGTCTTCTCTCTTCAGCTTCGTCAACTGGCTTTGCCCAATAGACATGTCTCTTGCAAACACTTTGGAGCCTTTTTTCGCTCTATCGTCTCTTTAATACGGTTTGTATTAAATATCCGGATGTCATGTCGCAAGGACTTCCATATTCGTCTATTGAGCAGCCTATATGCTTCAGCATCATCCGAAGACTGCAGTTTCAATAAGCGTCGTTCAGCCATGAGGTTGAGGGTATCGTTGGAGAGTTTCTGTGGCCTACCTGTTTAAACCCCACCGGGGTTTAAAGTACTTGGAACCCACTGTATGGACAGTTTCTACTAACCTGTTATTGATCTCGTCCACTGAAGCGATGTTCTCAAGGCAATCGAAGCGATTGGATAGCTCAAGTTGGATCTTGAAGCTTGAAGTCGGGATCTTGAATACGGGCACGAGTGGGTCGGAGCGTACACTTCATCAGACGAGACCTCTCAAGTTTGACATTAATATTCACCGTGCCTCTTACCATTCGGTGATCACTACTGGTTTTAACCCTGTTGATCACGGAGACATCAGTGAATATTTGCCTTTTGGTGGTCATAATGAAGTCAATCTCATTTCTCGTGGAACCATCGGGACTCAGCCAGGTCCATTTCCTGTGAGGTAGCTTCTGAAAGAATGAGTTCATCATAAAGAGTCCCTCTTTCTCCAGGAAGTCGGCCAACCTCTGTCCCCTACGGTTCCGTTGTCCATAGCCAAATTGCCCCACTTTCAACTCATCCTCACTTCTCTTACCCAACTTCGCGTTGATCTCCCCCATAACAACTAGAAAGTGCGTTTCAGAGGTATATTATGGACCGACTAATGTCCTCATACATATCCTCCACCTCATCATCCGGGTGCGACTTGGTCGGTGCGTATACCTGAATGACCTTCAGCGAATATCGTTTGGATACTTTGAGTATTAGGTATACGACCCTATTGGAAACGCTATCGATCTTAACTATGTTGTTAGTAAGGGACTTGTGGACGAGAAACCCGACACACCTTGGGACTGTTGGTCGCCCTCCCGGTGGTAAAGTAGGTTACCTGATTTTAGAGTTATCGTGTCCTCACCCGCTCTACGGACTTCAGATAACCCCACAATGCCCCAGTGTAGCTTACTCATTTCTTCTTCCAGCTCATATATCTTCTCGTCTGTCCTCATCGTGCGTATGTTGTGTGTTACCAGGGCCAGTCGTCGTCGTTGGGGGTGGTAGCCGGGCGTCTGCCGGAGATTCTTAGCACCCCCTGCCCCACCGTTACCGTGGCCGCTACCGTAGCCAGGAATAGCGGGGCTGCCGGGGACTGGGGGCCTGGTTCTTTTTGTCCAATCCATTGAGGGGTTTTTGCCAATACTCGCCACGCTTGGCAGGCGGGTTGGCGAGCACAGTTTGTGTGTGTTTGACTTGGGAAGGTGCTGCTGCCCACCTTCTGATTTGTTATCCCTTAACCGCTTTCTACGGCACCCATGGGTAGAGTTGGGGGGGATGCTATTCTAAGCCGGCACCGCCACGGCAAGACATTATTAATAGAATCTATGTAATTGAAAGAGTTCCGAAAGCCCTATACGTGGTCTATACGTGCACAAAATTGAAAATTCATTTCCCATGTCTATTTTTAGACAGTTATCATCTTTAATAAAAGGCAGTTCCGATACGAGAGCATTCAAAGACTCCTTGACGAATACGACAACTCCGTCATTTTGATTTATATAAGTAGATGTACTGAACCTTGCGTAATTAATTATACGTGGCAAAACAGGTTTATCTTTAGTATAAGATATTACTTATTTCGTAGTTCGTTTTTGGGAGTAGGCGGGTCGTTCTTTGAGAGCCCAACATTTTATGTAGCATATGAAAACTTTTCAATCATAAAGTATTTTTGAATACATTATATTGCTTTACGTACCTAAGTGGCCACTTGAAAAGCAATCCCAGCCAAACTCAGGCTAAGGTCACCGAATAAAAGATATTAACATAAAACCACTCAGAACGCTATTATTTTACATGTCGCTTTCGCTGGTTGTAGACTGCTTACTCAGACTAAAAATAAATTGAGTATATTGAATTAATTTACTATTGTATGCTTAGTAAATATATAATGCATCTTTGTGGCTATATAACGATTAAAAATATATCCTTGTATATCTAAAAAACTATATTAAAAAATGTTCATAAAATTAACGTCATCACCATTTTTTAATATCTACCGTAAAAGGGAACGGTTTATTGCCAAGTTTCGTGGCGTTGAAAATAACTGCCCTCTCCCCGCATTCGGCTGGCAAGGGTCAGACGAGATATTCGTGATGGATTTCGAACTGGTGAGTCTTGAATAAGATTGTCCTATTTGTGTCATTTTAATAGTCATTCGCATTTTTAACTATAAGGGTTTATTTACATGGGTTGATTTTCGCCAAATTTTTTTCGCTAAAATTTTAGCCACGTGGCCAAAATCATGCGGCTTTAGTCACCCGTGTAAACTCCCTGTTACTTGCTAGTTGAGGTGATTCCTTGATAATTTACACGTTAATAAGGTTACGTTCATAATTATTTATTCACACCTGAATAGTATGTTCATCCCAGTGTTCGTTTTTAACGTGTTCGACATGTTTTTTTTATCTAAATGTATCATGAATGGCAACGTAGTTGTCAGCAAAAAAAACAATATAGAAGACAATGAAGCATGCTGCGAACAATGATCACGTGTTAAGACGTCAATGACTGTTGTTGAGAACAATGATTTCGTGCGCTTCGATTGAAGTTAAGATAGGTAGAGCTGCTGGGCTATTATGTATCTTAGTTGCTAACAAATGTGGATTGAAATCTGAAAAAATGGCCGCTCTATGTCACTTTTGTCAGCTTCAGTGATCAAATTACTAACATTGTTGCTTCCTGGAGTGGCCAAAACTGACATAGGGCTGCCATTTTTCAAGATTTCAATCAACATTTGTTAGCAACTGAGATACATAATAGACCTGCTGGTGACAATTGATTGGAAATCACTATTAGTGATTCAATTAAAAAAACTCGTCTAATTGCGGGTCAGACTCACCAAGTTTCCGTACATCATAACAATCTATACTGACATCAAACCTGGTACTAGAGAGCCCCTGCCCAGAGGTGAGAGCAGTACTCCATGTGAAGCTGAACTTGAGCCTTATAAAGTTGCAGGAGATGGCCTGATGTGAAGTATCATCTCGCTTTTCCAAGCACACTAAGCTTCTTAGAGGCTAATTTAGTCTTTCCTTCCTATTGACGGCGAAAGGGAACGACGCTCGAAATGTCAACGCCAAGGATTCTGGCTGAGGCAGTTAGGGAAGTATGCTCAAAACAGAGGGACAGGTACAATAATGAGAGATAATTTAGTAGTAACCGCGCCAACTTGTGTTTTCTTGGGGTTAAATGGAACTAAGTTCAGTTAGCCCCACTTCGAGACGTTGGACAGTAAGGACTCGACTTCAGACACAAGTTTGTTCCGACTCTCGTAAACGTTTGCCAGAGAAGATTTAGCACGGCCGGCGTATGGGGCATCGACGGTGCTGTTATCGCATGCATTTGTAGCTGAATTGCAACAAGTCATCGATGTACAAGAGAAACAGGGTCAGATATAATACACAGCCTTGCGAACACCAGCATTGATTGTTTTTAAGTCGGAAGATGTACCATCAATACCAACGACTTTGATGCTGCTATCTGCCAAATTACTAGAGATCCACCAACTAGAGATTTCACAGGATATCCGTAGGAAGGAAGCTTCGAAAGAAGCGCTTTCTTCCACACCCGATCAAAGTTACCGCCTTCTTTAGCCTTCTCTATGTCAAAAGTAACCGCCAACGCCTCACTTTTTACTGTACCATTTCCCCCCATCTATGTGATCCTAGAAGATCACCAGCTGAGCGACCACGACGAAAACCGCCCCTGCGATTTCTAATCAGTTGTTGCTCCTCTAGATATTTCAAGAACTGATTGTTGATAGTGGGTCCCATTATCTAGGAGAACAAAGGCGCTATGGCTATAAGGCATTAGATGGACGGATCGGAGCGGTCACCCTTTTGGGAATCGAGTGCGCCAAAGCAGTCTTCCATGTGGTGGGGATAACGCATGATGTGTAGGAAATCCGGAAAAAACGCGTTATAAACGCTGTCATCTCTGGAGCACAAGTCCGCAACACTATCGGAGGGATGCCGTCAGGCCCACTCGACTTGCCTATGAATGTCCAAAGAGAACAGTGCTTGACGTACTGCACGCTGCCGGAAAACAATGTCTGGCAAATAAATATCACACCTCGTTCCTCGAGTTCCCTCGGTATTTCAAGTAGATTTGGCTCAAAGAGAGAGCTTCACAGATCAGCCTTCTCCTTGGCGACAAGGCCAGAGTGTCATCCTCTCTGTGCAGGGACGGTAGTGATGACTGACAAAAAATCTCTTGGACGGCCTGCGCATGCGATGTTGTTTAAGTATTTCTAAATAATGCTTCTTTCGGTTGGATATTACTGTCAAAACTGTTCAATAGATGCCGCTCCGTCCCCGTAAGACGGTTAGTCAGATAGAGAGTTAAAATTCGATGCTCGGTCCAGAACCTCGGTGGCCTAGTTGGTCGATGGCGTCTGACACGGAGAGTCAGAAGACGCGGGTTCGAATCCCGTCCGAGGATCTGAATTTTTCTCTCTATAAATTTCAATAAATTCTTTGTCTATGTCTATGTCTATTTCAAAAATACCATTTTGTGCGATGAGATTATGTAAAAATTTGAGTATATGTAAAATAAAGGAGACCACGGTCGCCCTTCACGCAAAAGCAGTCTCCAACACCTCTTTTTAAGTGTTTTACAAGAGATTTTTCTAATAGTATGCAAAACTCAATTAGTGTTACCACTCTAATCGTTTAGTTTCCCGATTGGGTGTCATTTAGGTTTCCAAAAGATCAAGTTAAAGATACACTTTGGTACATATCAATATTTTTTATTAAAATTATAAAATGCTTTTTCTTTGCTACTAGTTTAGAAATAACAAACAAGTTTTTTAAGAACAAGTCATGATGTAGATTGGTAAATCTTAGAGACAATTTATAGTACATTAATAATAATATCCTAGATTGCCGTCTTTATTTTTGAATTTTGGCTTATCTATTATTTGGTACGACTAGTTTTTTATTGTCACGTAGACACAATAAACTTATATTTTTTCTGATTAGATAGATATAATAGATAGATTCACCCTTTATTGCAACATCGAATACAAATACATATTACGAATTATGAAATAAGAATAGATTAATAATACAATCAAAAATATTTCACAAATAAATACTCAAAATTAAAATTGTCACAATACGGCGGTCTAATCGCTCAGAGCGATCTCTGCCAGACAACCATGCACGGAAATAAATAGGCATAAACTTATAAAGGCGGTGCTGTATAAAACAATTGTACTAAATACTACATATATAGCAAAACTCAAGAATATAGCTGGAAAAAAATACTTATAATAAATATGCAAACAAAACTTATATTATTAAACTATACATAGATACTACAAAATATATGCATAACTATACATACTATACATATACCATTTAATTATTTAACAAAGATAGTAAGTAGGCTTGCAGTTAGTTATTTCGAGAAGTCAAATGCTTTGACACGATGCCGATGTTTGAAGATGTCTAGAGAAGGCGCGCATCTAATTTCGTAGGGTAAAGTGTTCCATTGACGAACAGCTTCAACAGAAAAGGAGGAACCAAAAAAATGGTGTGGTGTATCGGGGTACTTTACATTAAGTTCTCTGATGATTTTAGAGAATACGAGCTTCCAACATGTAAAATGCCAACATTTTTCTGAAGATAGCATGGGAGTGAGGGATTGAACAATATACTATAAAGTAGGGACAATATATGAGTATTTCCGTGACAACGATGGGAAGCCACTTGAGTTTAGTGCGGTATTCAGAGACATGGTCATATTTGCGAAGGCCAAATATATACCATATGCAGAAACTTGTAAAACTTGTTAAACTTATTGTATAGTCTGTTGCATATCAAACAGTATGTACAACTTTTAAATTACCGCTCAGACTCGTATGTGACTTGCTCCGGTGTCAGTCAAGGTAGCACGCTTGGACCAACGCAGTTCTTAATAATGATCAATGATTTGCCGGATGTCGTTAGTTCGGCGAGGTGCCTTTTGTTTGCTGATGATTTGAAGCTGTTCTTGGGTGTAGGAGACACAGAAGATGCCCATGCGTTGCAGAGGGACATTGACAATGTTGTCGCATGGAGTGAACGTAACCAACTCGAGTTCAACTTGACGAAGTGCAAAACAATGACTTTTACTCGATCCCGTTTGCCCATAGTGTATCCCTATAGCATAAATGGTGTCCTTCTGGAACGTGTAAATCGTATTAAGGATCTAGGATTAATCCTGGATCCAGAGTTAACTTTTAATACGCATATTACTGAGCTGTGTGGCCGGGCATTTAAGTCTCTCGGCTTTGTCATGAGACAGACAGCGCAAGTACAAAAGAAATTCGCACGCTATCTCTATACGAGGGTGAATCAAAAAGTTCTTAGAAGTGCATATATATGAAACCTTTTTGGATCAAGTTCGATATTCAAATTAAAGAGTGTCTATCACACTATATTTATGCAGACTGTCACTTGTTTTTGTCAGTTCGTTCGCATGTAATACATTTTTTTGTGCAACGAGTTGCTAAAAAGTCAAAATTATGGTTAAAAGTGAGTTACGTGCGGTGATAAAATATCTCAGTTTGAAAAAAATGTCTACGAAGGAAATTTTTTTGGACATTCAGCAGACATTAGGGGGTGATGCTGTACCCTATTCTACGGTTGCGTACTGGGTGGCTGAATTTAAAAGAAGTGGATCAAGCTGTAAAGATGACCCGCGTTCTGGGCGGCCTTCAACCTCCGTTACAGAAGAAAATGTCAAAAAGGTTGAGAATCTGGTTTTGGAAGACAGAAGAATGACTATAAAACATATAGCTGAGATCCTAAAGATATCTTTTGGTAGCGTTCAATCCATTTTAATTGATTCACTGGGGTTCAAAAAAGTGTCTGCAAGATGGGTGCCACGAATGTTAACCGACGAAAACAAAAAGCGACGTTAGGAAATTTCCAAGCGTAATCTCGAAATGTTCCAGCGTGATTCGGATAATTTTTGCCGTCGTCTTGTCACCATGGATGAAACGTGGGTCCACCATTTTGATCCTGAAACTAAAAGACAAAGCATGTCTTGGAAACGACCATCCTCTCCATCCATTAAGAAATTTCGAGTTGCTCCTACCGCTGGCAAAGTTATGGCCTCTGTGTTCTGGGATAGTGAAGGAATCCTTTTTATTGATTACATGCCAAAAGGCCAGACGATTACTGGACCCTATTATGCAAATTTAATCCCGAAAGTGCGTGAAGCGATTAAAGAAAAACGTCGTGGAAAACTGTCGTTGGGCGTGTTGTTCCTTCAAGATAACGCTCCTGCTCATCGATCGGAAGTTGCGCTCAACGCAATCCGCTGTGCTGGCTTAAATCTCCTTGACCACCCACCATATTCTCCGGACTTAGCCCCAAGTGATTTTCACTTATTTCCAAAATTAAAAGAGGAAATTCGTGGAACAAAATTTCACGATAATGACGCGGTTATAGCTGCCGTAGAGGACTTTTTCGAGAGTCAAGAAAATAATTTTTTTTCACAAGGAATAAGGAAGTTAGAAACGCGTTATTCTAAATGCATTGCATTGGAGGGAGATTATGTAGAAAAATAAAATATTATTATTTAAATCTTTGCATTTTTTAATATTGATTCCAAGAATTTTTTGATTCACCCTCGTAAAAGAATGTATGGATACTACCCATACCTCTATCCATCTTTATTCGTTGGAGGTATCGTAGGTATAAGTACCTTAGAACTAAGACGTAAGTGTGCTTTAATGTTCCACTATTATCTGCTCCTCAATAACAGGATAGATAATCCTTGCACGTTGGCGCGCTGTTCCCTATTGGCACCGGACCGGATGCTGGCGGCGCGCACGGGACGCTCGCGGAACTTACTCGCGCCACTTGCACGGCGCACGTGCGCCGCACGGTATGCACCCACGGCCCATGCCGTCGATCTTCTCAATGCCTTGATTGCAAGCGACCCAGATGTTTATCTGTTATTATATGTAAGAATGTATGTATTTATGGCTTGCTGCACGGCTTGGTATTAACTGTAAGTGCAACAAGCATCTGAACTAAAATAAATAAATAAATAAATAAATAAATATCATTAAGGCTATTTCAATCTTTTCTGATCAAATAGCCTTAAAACACTGAGCCGTGTTATTTTTTTTATATTAAAATTTCGAATCCAAATTGGATTTTATTAGACTTTTGACCGGGTTACAAGACCAATACTGGGATAAAATTTTGTTTACAGATGATTGTAAAACCAACTTTTATCCACTCAGTTTATCAATGAATTGACAAGATTAAGTCAAATACAAAACAGGACTAAGATGGAACCTTGTGGTACTACACATGAAATTTGATATGGAGGTAGATGAGGCGCTAGATATATATACTTTTCATCATCATCATCATGCATCACTATGAGGGTGTAACCACGTGGCGCAGCTAGTACTTAATAAAGTGGTTTTAATAGAATACTATATACCCCGCGATTGTGAAATGAATGGTTATTATAATGATGAAAAAAAAGGAGCATACGTGTTTATCTATGGTATCTGTATTCATCACTGCGAACCCCCATATCTTCAAAGTATCGGCAAATATTGTTCAAAATGTACAAATCCCTCCAGCGTGAAGGAATAACAAAAACACAGACATACCAACACACATACAAGATTTCGCATTAATGCAATGATACAGGAGCTACAGCTATACAATGTTAATGTTTGCTAACGCCACACAACACTAAAATGTAATAACATTAAATTCGATGGTTTTGTTGAGAAAACCACTCAATCCGTTCATATTTAAATTACCCGATGATCCGTGTAAAAGATTTCCTATGGCAAGATAAAACCATAAGTATTGTTTTGTAATATTGTCAGTTCTGGCAGGATGGCCAACCAAAAAAAAAATAATTTGCTCCACTTTAAATGTCATTTGTATGAAAACTATCCTTCTGGACTTATGTAAATAGGGCGAATTCTGTAGTTGGTAACAACTCATTTGAAAAATTGTAATTTTTTTCTAAAAGTAAGGCTCGGTTCCATATGTATGCCTAATAGATTAAAGTGATAGATATCAACAAAATAATCATCTCCATACAAAATGTTACTTATATACCTAGGTTTAAAATATCTTAGTTATTTTTTGCCAAAAATAACATGAGCAGGAGCAAATGAACAGGAGAACCACCCAGGCCTCATACTTAACCTCAAGAATTGTTTTCATTGTAACTTTTTTTTCTGATTGACAAATTAAAAAATATTTATATATCTAGCAAAGTAATCACTAATAGATAGTTTAATGCACTAACAGTCTATATACATCACGTACATAAAAATCAGAATGACAAGACAACACATAATATATGGATCGTGGGCCTTGTTCTTTAGAAGGTCTCAAGAAAGAAGACTGTAAGATCGCGGCAAATTCAAAAAGTATTGCATACCAATAATGTGGCCATCTTGGAAACAATGGAGAATAGTAATGCCATAGCCCGATTCCAGCTATCCCTAATCTTTGGGGAAAATGTTGGAATTTATCTCACATTTATGCTTATTTTTTCGATTTAGAATCCAAGGATTCAATAAAAATGATTTATTTTAAATTATTCATTTGATTAGAAGTCGTATTTAGTTGGTCATGCAATGAACATACTAAATTATCGTGTAGTGGCAAATTATATTGGTGTCAACCTGAATTATTAAAAATTAAAAACAGACAACTAAAAGTCAGTAACAATTCACTGTTTTAAACTATCACGGTTGTTCTCTAAAGTTACATGATTATTAACGGGATATTTACCGTGGTAAGGTTGTGGAATGAGCTCCCGATATTTCGGCGCAGTTACATGCACCATGTTCAAGGGAAGACTGAAGAATGCGGGTGGTTGGTCAAAAAGTTTAAAAGTTAGGTGCAGACATAACGATCTACCCTCTTTCTTAGCCTTTTGCTACGGTTATCACTGGAACTCGAACTCGATCCTAAGTCCCGACAAAACACACTCACTGTATCACTGCGTATAGTATTTTAAACATATTTTGAACACATTTTGAACGCGGACTTTTATTTTCCGCGTCCAGCAGATGCTCAGCTATGGCAGATTTGTGTCTATGGCAGATTATAGCTGAGCATCTGCTGGACGCGGGTCCTAACCACTGGATTGAATTCCATAACCCTAAAATTTTGTCCACCGAACGCCATTACATACCAAGGCTAGTAAAGGAAACTATTGAGATCTCGAAATGCCAGAATTTCAATCGAGATGATGGTTTTCAACTCGCCAGTGCGTGGAATCCAGTATTAGGTTGTTTTAAAAATAAAAGTATGCGTTCAAAATGTGTTCAAAATACTATACGCAGTTATACAGTGAGTGTGTTTTGTCGGGACTTAGGATCGAGTTCGAGTTCCAGTGATAACCGTAGCAAAAGACTAAGAAAGAGGGTAGATCGTTATGTCTGCACCTAACTTTTAAACTTTTTGACCAACCACCCGCATTCTTCAGTCTTCCCATGAACATGGTGCATGCTCAGACAAAATAAAACAGTCAAGACAGAATGTTGTGAACAGAGCAGTGAGGCCGGTTTTCTATGCATGTAGTGCGTGAATCGGTGCTGCCATGATAATTTAAATTACCCCATAAAAATAACGTTATCAAATTCTTAACGTTATAAATTTAAAAAAGTTATAACGTTATTAGTTTTAATATAATAATAGGGTTCCTCCATTAGGTGTCGGTAAAAAGTAGTGGCATTGGGTGGTGATAGAGAAAAGACAAAGAGTTTCAGAAATAAAATTACTCGGTGTAACTGCTAGTTTTATTTAAAAACCTTTATGCTGAATTATTTTTTTGTACGCTTGTCGTTTACTTTGCACTGATTTAGAAATACTTTCTAATTTAGCAATATGGTGGAATCTAATGTTTAAGTATTTCTCAATTACACACCGTATTAAATTAAGTTTATGTTCCTGCCCAACATATTCATGTTTTGACTCTAAATTGATAAAAATCTGATTGTTTCCAATGAATTTCTTTAATATGTTCAAGACTATAAATTGGTGTTGATTTTCTGCGGTTATTGCAATATTTTCATTCAATAATTTTCGAACAACTGCTTCACAAGTGACACAAATGTCAAAAAGATCCTTAGACGGGAAGCGAAGACCGCCTTTGTTTTTTAAACTAATGAGCTTGTGAAAATAAAGTTTCTCATCAGTCTGCAAGGCATCTTAACATTTAGAGCATTTTATGGTTTTAACAAGATAGTGCACTGTATTTCCAGATATGTAACCAATTATCATTTTTCTGTAGTCACCATAATATGAATTGTCATGTAAACAACTGGCCCAATCAAATGATTCATTAACAATTACATTAAGAAGTTGCAACGAAGAATTTTCAATGGTTTCTTCTTCTTCTTTGTGTCTTTACGACGATGAAGTGCTATTTATAATTTTATTTGTTGAAGTGCAATTAAGTATTGCTATGTGTTCTAAAGGAACACAATTACTTTTTGTAAGACATTTTAATTCTAAATGACATAGTATTTTTTTGTAGCTTGCTTGTAAACTGTCTAACGTTAGGGTTATCGTTGAACTCTCCATGCATCCTAATATACGTAAATAGAATCTCCAAATGAGCCTGGCTTAATTTATAAGTAGATAAAAAAAACAGCCTTTTTTCATTTTCTATGTACTTCGTATAAAGCGCTTTTAAACATTCAATATTTATTAATGTACTTATGAATCCTGCTTTGCATTTTTCTTCTACGACTGGTTTATAAAATCGCGTGATGACAAAGACTGGTCGACCATCTCGTATAACTTTCCGCATACTAACTACACACAACAACATTCAATATAGATACACCCTTAAAACAAAAGAATTCAATAGAAATATGGTTTATTTTTACAAAAATACATAACCGCCTTCAATATGTACGAAATTGAAAATCCAGTGTGAAATTAATGCGAGTCCATATTAAAGGTATCAGGTTTCCAACAAAAAAAGAATTGTTCAAATCGGTTTATAAATAACGGACTTATGAGGTAACAAGTATTTAAAACAATAGAACCTAATTGCGAACCTACTCCTTTTAGATGTCGGCTGAAAATAAACTAAAAATAAAAAAAAAGAATTGCCTATTTTTTTAAATTTTCTTTCAAACGACGGAACCGGTTTTGTATAAAGATATTGCGTCGAGTGTCATACAATATTATATTTAAAGAAAAGTCTAAATGAGAACCTACTTCTTTTTGGAAGTCGGTTAAAACACGTTGATAAACTATTATAAAAACGTACCCGTATTAACGTAACATATATACTAAATATTAAGATTACCCAATAATAGGGTAAACCTTACAGGCTTTCCCATGGCAATACTTTCTATGTTCCAAACAATAACCTTTATTTTTATTTGTATCTATTTAAAATATTGCTTTCCAAGTTACTTACGTGTGAAATGTGATTCCATCCTGTTTTTTATATTTTGATGTTTGTTTTAACACCGTTTCACGACACAATTCGGCATTTTGACTGGTAAATTTGTTGATTTACTTTACGTGTTGCTTCCACGCGCAGCGATAGTTCGACTGGCGAGTCAAGGCGTAGTTTCGTTGTGCGTGTGTGTGTGTGTAATTGTGTATGTACACGGCGAGGCGTAGTTTTACCGGCTTCACTTTTCTGTTCACAACATTCTGTCTTGACTTTTTTATTTTGTCTGAGGGTGCATGTAACTGCGCCGAAATATCGGGAGCTCATTCCACAACCTTCCGGTAAATATCCCGTTAATAATCATATAACTTCAATAACAATTTGTTATTATTAATTATTGCATACCTCTAAGCACCCCTTTATGAAGCATAATGCCCGGAGGTAGAAACACTTTAGTATGGCAATGTAAAGAGATTCGAAAAATTTCGAGTGTACTTTCGGACTATCTTGCAGACGGAACAAGAAAATTAGTCTATGGTTGATATTGTCACGTTAGAACGGAAGTTACGTCATACTTGCGCTGACAATGACAGCTGACAACATTGATTTTGTTCCCTCGAGTGTTGCATGTAGCTAATGTTGTGGTATACTGGTACTTGAGTATATTGGCATGTACGTATTTATTGTCACCTCTAAGTTACTGCAGTTCAGATGCTATTTGCCTTAATAAACAAAATGACAAATTTCTGATTTATCCGTAGAGAAAATGTAAGGTTATAATGTAAATTTTCTAGAGAAACTGCATCTGAGCAAATGTAACTTAGACGATTCGCCGAGCACGAGTTTCAATTATCCTGTACGTAAACTTAAAACAGAAAGGAATTAATAATGTTAGTTTGAATTTCATATTACTGCTGTCTCGAAACACTTACAAAATAAGCTGTAAGCGCTTTTATTATAACAATATTAATCTATTAACATATTATTCAGATTACTTACGGTATGGTACGGTATTATATACAATCCCTGGTATTTTAATAGATGAATCCTAATAAAGTAATATTAAACGCAAAGTTATTTGGGATAGAGACCCACAATATTGAGTTTATTATGTCCTTTTTATAAAATGTAAGCTGGCAATGATATTTTTTTTTCCTAAAGAATCATATATAAGGCTTTTAAAATTATTATTCAAATTGGTAAATGAAAAATATTTTGTGTCTTTCGTTGAAGAGACCGCTTTTGTATAATCTCTTGTGGCGATTATAAATTTGTAGAGAAAATTGCTTTTTATGTGTGTATCGATTTGACGTTCATTATGGTGCTAAATGATTCTCAATTTGATAATTTTTTTAATAAATGATTAAAGTTATTTTATAGTTTAACTCCTAAACGAGAGAAAAAATATCACTTTGACGTATGGCAATAAGTTATAACTTTCATTAATACGTGAACGAAATTGCAGGCTATAGTTTGCTTTGCACATATTAGGTGAAACCAACAATAACGTATAATTCTGGAACGTAGTTTGTGATTCTTTTAAGTGTCACCATCTGCGACAATAGATTCGTACAGGTTGTACTATCTTAAACAGTTGATAAAATTTATCTTAGTCTGATATACATTTGACATATATGTATATAATTATATTCATAATTGTCTAGGGGTAAAATAGGTATTAGATTCAGTCAAACATTATCGAAGTTAAAATAACATTATAAGTTATTTATGCTTATAGAGACTGAGCCGAAACTGTTGGGAATAATATACTTAATTTCGTATTAATGTATACAAATATACAGTTACGATTTTTAATTTTAAGATAATTTTGTCAAGAAACAATAAATGCCTATGACATTATTATAGTTAGTAATATACCGATATCACCTCTAGAACTTTGGGTACGTAAGTACTTTAATGACCATACCAGTTACTTAGTATGATACAATGTCACTTCACTAAAAATCGTAAGGCAGGTGGCAGATAGGAATAGATGGGAGTATGGCCGTAGCTTTCGAGTTTCGCTGGCAGTGCGCGGTGCTCGCATCATTTCCAGTACAGGACGAGTGTTTCTGACGGCTCATAAAGTTTAATTTTTTAATTTTTTAGTGATTTCTGGTTCTGTTTCCGTTAATTTTACTGAATTTGGGTGGTTGAATTACTGGTTTTTCATTTCCGTCGTCACCAATTCCCGCGACGACAAAATGGCGTCGCTTGACGAACTTTTGCTGCAAAATGATTTTTTGTATTTATTTGCGCTATCATAAAAATACTGAAAATATTTTGATATCTTGTGTTTTACTTGGGGTTTTCTTAATGTTATATCCAATTTTTATTGAATTCGCTCATAAGGTCCTGAAGTTATCGTGTATTCCTTGAAACTGCAACAAAATGCTTCTGGTAAGTGTATATTTGTATATTTCGGCATTGTTTTGGGGTTTCCGTATATATTTTGTAACTTTAAGTGTTTCTTAAAAGTGTGGAATGTTCTAGAAGTCGTGGGTGTGGCCCTGGAACACAGTGAAAAATTGAGTCGTAATTCAGGATTTTAGGGATTTTGTGATTGTTTACAATATATTTCAGTGTTTTTATGTATTAAAATGTTACTAATTTCATGAAGAAACATTTTCTGCTGAATCTTTGTTACGTAATCTTTCTATACTAGTTACTGAAAATGGTTTTAGAAATGGGTCTATTTCTACAATTTAACTTTAAATATTAGTCTTCATCAGTGCCTGACATGAAAATACAAACATTAGAGGTTATGCTTTTGTATTTTGAAAACTATGCCTTCTTTTGAACAACTTATATTAGAATATGCTGTTCTATATATTTAGTTTTTGAAGATAATGTAAAGAGATGTTATTTCTGCATTTTTTTGGGGTTTACACAATAATAACATTGAATTTTGAGGTTGTCTTTAATTTTATTCTTATAAATTGCTGCAGGAGTCCTTTTTGTTACCAGGTTATTCACTGGTGTTCATGTATAGGCAATTTTTCGTTAGTCTAAAAGTATAGTCCTATTCCTCAATTTTGTTAGGTCATTACTCTCTCGTGATTTGAGATAAGTATCAGACATTATAATAAAATCTATGAAATTCATGTTAAATGTCTAGTTTTGATACTGATCATTTTTAAAGAATCAAGTTCTCAACCTGCCTATTACTTGTTAAATTTGTTTTCTATTATTTTTATAATTTTTTATACTCTTAGTCTAGTTTTAGTTGTAGCACAGTTTTATAAACAAAACTAGGTCCTTTATAATATTACGTGTTTTGGTCACTAATATTTCGGTTATGATCATTTCATATTCATTAAAAAATCTCTTGACAGACTGGATCCATGAATGAATCTGGAAGTGAATCTACCAGCGAGAAAGGTGAGAAGACTGATTCCAGCGCCTCAGGATCAGGAAGTGAAAGGTATCATATTTGGCCTCCTGAGAAGATATATTAGTTTGTTTATTATTATTGTATTATATAGTAATTTTGTATTTTTAACAGTGAAAGTGGATCAAGTTCAGGTTCTGGCTCAGCATCTGAGAGATCAAATTCTGCAAAATCAGGTGTTGACAGATCAAATCATAGCGATGACACCAAGTCATCACCAAAACATAGTAATGCAAACTCTTCAAAATCTGATCATCACTCAGATCAGAACACATCTGATGATGATTTTCCCAAATCAAAATCTAGGAATAATCATGGGAAGTTAAAGTCTGACCTCTGGGAGGATAACCCTGACATATATGGCATCAGACGTTCCGCCAGATCAAGGAAAGAACCAGATAGATTAAAAATTGCAGATAGTGACTCTAGTGAAAAAGGCAGATCGCACAGTAGAAAAAGTAGAAAAAAAAGGTACCTAGCTAAAATTTTAATTTCATAAGTAATAACTTTTGGCTATTTCATTAATTTTTTATATTCAAACTTATTTGTAGGATATTTATCTTGGGATCTTATTTTTAGTGATTCATGGAATTCAGACACATCAGAAAGTGATAGTGACTTAAAAGGTTCCCCACCACCACCTTCAAAACGACCAGGCCAAAGAAGTGTACCTCTCAGAAAAAAAAAACCAGCAAGGAGAAGAAAATACACAAGTGATGAAGAAGAAAGTACTGAAGGCTCAGATGATGAGGGAAAAAGGTGAGTCATGATACTATATATTAAATTGATTAACTAGTAATTGTGACAGGCAGGCTATAACAAGGTTCTCTTTGCCCAATAGAACAGCAACAAGACGAGGAGCAACAGTTAGTTATAAGGAAGCTAGTGATGAACAAACAGATTCTTCGGATCTATTAGAAGTAGAAGGTGATGGTGAAGCAGATGCGGAACCTGAACCAGAAGATAACAGTGAGACCATTGAAAGGGTTCTAGGCATTAGACGTGGCAAGAAAGGAGGTATTTATCACTTATCAAACTACTTGTTAGTAGTTATTATTCCTATAGTATATTATGTAAGATGTGTCTATTTTAATTTGCATTTTGGTGCAAATATAATATCAAATTTTAGCTAATATCTTCTTATCATTATGCAGTCACTGGGAATGTGACTACAGTTTACTATATAGAGGAGAATGGAGACCTTAATGAAGGATGCAATCCAGCTGATGAAGAAACAAGTGAACCTCAGTACCTGATCAAATGGAAAGGCTGGTCACACATACATAACACATGGGAGTCAGAAAAGTCACTTGCAGAACAAAAGGTTAAGGGACTTAAAAAATTAGAAAATTATATAAAGAAAGAAGGAGAATTGTCATGGTGGAGATCACAGGCTGGTCCAGAAGATATAGACTATTATGAATGCCAATCTGAACTACAACAAGAATTAGTCAAGACATATTGCTTTGTAGAAAGGATAATAGGTAATATTAAATTTTCATTTTCTTGTGATAAATCACATAAGCAGGTCAGTTACATACTCATATAGCTAAGAAACATGATATTTGACTATTTATTTTGGCAGCTGAACAGACAAGAGAATTGGAAGGTGGTGGAACAGCCCATGAGTATTTTTGCAAATGGGAGTCTCTTCCATATGCCGATGCAACTTGGGAAGATGCAGTTCTAATAGAGAGAAGATGGCCTGAGGAAGTAGAACGTTTTAAGCATAGAGAGGCTGCTAAAACCACACCTTCCAGACATTGTCCTGTGTTGAGAAGAAGGCCAAAGTTTCACCAAGTCAAAGAACAACCGGAGTATATAGGAAAAGATAAGGTAAGAAATTATGGTATTATTTTACTTCTTTCTCCAATGATCTATTTGTTGTTGCTAATTACTAAAACATTATTAATTACTAATGAATGCTAAATCCTAATAAAGAATAATGAATGTGTTCTCTTCCTTAATAATCATTTGTTTTCAATGTCATATTGGTAAAATTATTGGTTTATGCATTTTTTTAGTTATTAGTACATTTTATGCAAATTTGTACTTATTTATTTTCATATCCATCATTGAAATTTGATAAATAATTTTATCATAGCCTTAATTTTGAATATAAATTTTTGTCTCTTCAATCTTGTGTAAAAGTTATATAATACTAGCAACAGCCCACGACTTCGATCGCGTAGTATCGGCCTTCGGCCTCGCCATAACTTCCCCTCTTTTCTTAATTTTTCTTTTCAAGTAATATGTTTAACCAGTTTTTTAAAATGAGGGTAGTTAAATACAAAGTGCACACTATATGAATAAAATCTGTTGGTTTTGTGATGTTAGTTTATACAAAATTATTTTAATTGTTTTAAAAAACTTGACTTTTTTTAATGGTGCTTGTTACGTTTTTTATATTGAGGGTAGTTCATACATTAAGTTCAGTTTAATAATACTGAATCTTTTGAATGATCCTGGGTTTTATTAAGTTAGGCATTCATTTATATCAATTAAAGCTAAAGTTATGACTGCTCTGTTATAAGTATTATTCACAATTTTATAGAGGGTAGGACGAAATAATACTAACGGTTTTCATTAGCCATTTTTTATATACTGATGACAGCTCTGTCATAAGTATTATTCACAATTTTCTAGAGGGTAGGACGAAATAATAGACAAGGATTTCATTAGCTTATATAGTAAATACTGATAACAGCTATGTCATAAGTACGCAAAGGGTAGGATGAAATAATATTCACGGTTTTCATTGGGCATTTTTTATACACTGCTGACAGCTCTGTCATTATTATTCACAATTTTCTAGAGGGTAGGACGAAATAATACTCACGGTTTTCATTAGCCACTTTTTAAATACTGATAACATCTCTGTCATTAGTATTATTCACAATTTTATAGAGGTAAGGCCGAAATAATAGGCATGGTTTTTGTTAGCTATTTTGTAAATAATAATGACAGATCTCATAAGTATTACTCACAATTTTAAAGAGGGTAGGACGAAATATTTTTTGGTTATCATTAGCTATTTTGTAAAGATTGATGACAGCTCTGTCATAAGTACGCAATTTTGTAGAGGGTAAGATGAGTAAATAGTCACTATTTTATATTATACTAATGTTTTGTTCCAAAATGTATGCTTTGGTATATTTCAACATTGATATTCCAGCACCAATATCTTCTATAATTAGTTGTATTTATTGCGTGTTGAATAAAATGTAAGCATTATTGTAAATGTACTAATAATTTTACCATTTCCCTTTTTGATTTGGTTTGAATTGTCATCTGTTTGTATCTTTCAAAAAGTGTAACGTAAAGATTACACCTTCTGAGGTTACTTCAATAACATTGTGGTAGTGTGCGCTTATTCATAATTATTAGATTGACTCCACATTCATTATATAAACATATTATTAAAAAAAATGTATGAGTTTGAAGCATTGAATCTTTACATCAAGGGCAATTTAATTTCAACAGTGTTTTATTTTTTGTTATTAATTACAGTTTAGAGATTATTTATTAAATAAGACAGATTCCATTCTTAATACTAGTTAAACACATGACTACTAATAGACTATTTAATAGCCATTCATTTTGTTTAGATTTATTTCGAAATAAAACCCGCCATTTTTATACATTTACACATATTTTACCAATTTTTCCAAGAGTTGTATTTGTTTAATTTGAGGGTAGCTTGACATTTTAGCACAGGTTTTTGAAGGCCTAAGGATTTTACTGTGTGAATCAAATTACCCCTGTTGTAAACATTTCTATAAATCAAATCAATTAATAAAAATAATACACTTACATATTTATGTAATTTTTTCGGTATATTTACCTCAATAATCAATTTTTCAGTAAAGCTATTCAATATTATTGCAAATGTGCATCCAGAAAATGCCATTGGTCAAATACTTCTGGTTCTATAAAGCGTCATAGGTACTCAGTATTGGCAAGTCATGACTATACTGGCCGCCATTTTGTGTGGTGTGTGCGCGACTCGAGAGACTGAAGGTCAACCTCGTTTCGTCAAAATGATAATAATTAAGTATTTTGTTTATTCAAATGCGGAACTTTTGGTTTTCCTTAAAAAAACAACTGACTCTCTACATCACTAGATATATTATATTTTATTGACATTCATAATATATGAACTCATTAAGTATTATTGAGAGCTTTATAGATCATGGCGGTTAGTTTATTTCCATAAAATTCCGTGAAAAATTCCAGACAGTAATGCCTGATGTGTTCCATGTCATCAGTACTTTAATGTTTATGTTTAGTATTAAAAATGAAAACTACAATTTCTATTTTAACCTCTATTTACCCTTGTGACGTCAATGCTAAAAATACACATTGTAAAGCCTGGATATTGTAAAAAAAATTAAGTCGTACATAGTTTTTTTTTCTCAAAATTTGAAATGTACAATTTCTATTTAGGAACAATATGATTAGAAATATTAGTATGTTACTATTATGTATTAAAATGTGTAATTTAACACAGCGCCATCTCACGGCGTTTGCTCGAAATATAATTGTTCCGATTTACGAGGTGTGTTGCTGGTGGACTTAAGTTAGTAATTTCACCAGATATTGTAGGTGGCGCTAAATGACTAAGTTTTATCGTCTAGAATATTAATGTTTTATTGAAGCAATAATGATGGGACATCTAATATTTGAATAAGTATAATTAAGTTTTATTATTATTATATATAGTCACGAAATAGGATTTTACTGATAGGCAACACAAACTAGCAGCTATATAAAACAAAACTTGATGCATCAACCACTTGTTGCTTATCAGTTATTCTTACCTTCTTGTAATCATATGCCAATAGTTCTTGTTCATTATTATTGTTAATAAGCTATTTTTAATATACTTTTCAGCTTATTTTATTACATTTCTTTTTCAGACATACATACTTCGAGATTACCAAATGGATGGATTAAATTGGTTGATACATTCCTGGTGTAAAGAAAACTCAGTAATTCTTGCCGATGAAATGGGATTAGGTAAAACTATTCAGGTAATTATTTTCATCATAGTCTAACATATCAACTTAAGTCTTCAAGTACTGAACTTTCTCAATTCTTCACTTATTTACTTCTCTGCAATTGAAATGGTTGCTTGTGTTTATTCCTATGGAGGATTTTGATCATATGGAATTTGAAAGGCGACTCTTTAGATGATCATCTCAAATGTATAAAATTAAAGGTTATAAAAAATGTTAATGTATGGTTGGTATCAGATTGCATTGAGATCTAATAGGGATTTTTACATACTTACTTCTTTCATATATCATGGATTAGTATAATTTGGTGGCAGTGGATTTATATATTATAGTTAAAAAAAAGATGTGCATTTTTTTTTAAATTGGTTATCAGCTGTTCTGTATACTCTTTAGTAGTGTTTTTTTTTATCTTCAATCAGAGAGGATAGAGAGAGAGAAATAAATAAAAACTTTGGGCCTTTCCTAATTTAAAGTTTATAAAATTTTAGTAAATTGATTATGCACTACTTTATTTTTATTCTGTGGTTAATATGTGGTAAATCAGTGGTTATTAACAATTTTGCTTTCAATCATCAATTGTATTATTGTGCACTCAATGTTTCAGTTCATCATAATCCTTCCTATGAATATTGTTGTGAATGAAACCGACATATATGAACGTCTCTGGGATGCAAAGGGTTAATATGATTTCTTCACAAACATATATAGCTCTGTTGATTTTTACGTTTTTATTGCTTTCAGACAATATGCTATTTATACTACCTCTTCAAGTCACAGCAGTTGTATGGACCATTCCTGTGTGTTGTGCCTTTAAGTACCATGACTGCGTGGCAGAGAGAGTTCCAGCAATGGGCACCAGACATCAATGTTGTCACTTACATTGGTGACCTTTCAAGTAGGGAAATCGTGAGTATCATAATTGAAAATATTTCACTCGCCTGTAAATTAGTTTTTCGAATATAGTACCAACTATTAATTATCTGTTACAACTGTGGCACGGATAACCGTCTGTGTGACGCCTTATTTAATAATTTATGTATACAATGTGAATATTTTTACGCACATTAGGACCTCAGGGATGTAGTACAAAAATAACATAATATCCTTCCTCTACAACGAGATAATTCTGATACTGATAATTTGTTAACTTTTTTAAGTTAACAATTTGATCACTTTTCCATATTTCTCTGCTAATCCCGATTTGTTTAATTTCTTTTTTTATATAATTTTTTTAATCACATTTATTTTCATTGCAGCTCAGGCAGTTTGAATGGAGTTTTGCGAGCTCAAAAAGACTGAAATTCAATGCAATATTAACTACTTATGAGATTTTATTAAAGGATAGACAATTCCTAAGATCTTTCAGTTGGGCGTGTTTGCTGGTGGATGAGGCTCACAGATTAAAAAATGATGATTCATTATTGTACAAAGCCCTGAAAGAGTTTGACACAAATCACAGATTATTGGTCACAGGAACACCCTTACAAAACTCACTCAAAGAACTATGGGCACTTTTACATTTCATCATGCCTTACAAGTAAGTAATAATATCTAAATGGAGATTATACAAGATTATGAAATAGCTCTACCTATTCCTTTTTTTAACAATTCAGGTTCGAGTCGTGGGAAGACTTCGAGAAAGACCATGAAGATGCAGCAACAAAAGGTTATGAAAAGTTGCACAAGCAGTTAGAGCCTTTCATATTGAGGAGGCAGAAAAAAGACGTCGAAAAATCATTACCAGCCAAGGTAGAACAGATTTTGAGAGTAGAAATGACGTCAATACAAAAACAATATTACAAGTGGATCCTGACTAAGAACTATAGTGCACTGCGAAAAGGTGTGAAAGGATCTATAAACACATTTATAAATATTGTTATTGAGTTGAAGAAATGCTGCAATCATGCACTACTGACGAAGCCAGAAGACTTTGAGTCCAGGGCATCCTTAGCAACCACTGATGCTGTAGAGGTAATGTTTATTGTTTACTCATTGTTTTAGTAATTGAGATTTGGAAGGTTTGGGAGGTATTTGTATAGTAATGGCACAATACTGACTAGCTGAACCCCTGTTTCTCCTGGTCACGCTATAACTTGAGAACGGCTTTACCGATTTTATTCATCTTTTTGAAATGTTTTCTAATACTATGTAGATGGCTCTTAAAAAAAAAAGAAAATTTGCGCAGAAACTTATAAAATTTAGATTATATATATATATATATATCTATAGATGAATCTCTATTTCCCTTGATCATCGCATGAAATAAAAATCAAGAAAACATGGGAGGTCATGGGGAGGTCACAGCTAGGTCATGGCGAGGCCGAAGACGGAGCCTACGACGCGAACGAAGTCACGGGCAGTCACTAAACTTGTATTACATATAAATCGTTTCTCAATTAACTAGTATATAAAACCACTTGACAAGATGTAATTGATTGATTTGAAGATGTAATTTTATCTTAACTTGTTTTAGAAATTACTAAGAGGTTCTGGTAAACTTCTACTTCTGGACAAATTATTGTGCAGGCTGAAAGAGACTGGTCACAGAGTTCTTATATTTTCTCAAATGGTTCGAATGCTGGATATCCTGGCAGAGTACTTGCAAAGGCGGCATTTCCCGTTCCAACGACTCGACGGTAGCATAAAGGGCGAGATAAGAAAGCAAGCGCTTGATCACTTCAATGCAGAAGGATCGCAAGATTTCTGCTTTTTGCTATCTACGAGAGCAGGAGGATTGGGAATAAATTTGGCCACTGCCGACACTGTGATAATCTTTGACTCTGATTGGAACCCTCAAAATGACCTGCAAGCTCAGGCTCGTGCGCATCGCATTGGACAAAAGAATCAGGTAAAATTTAATTTATACCCATTTATAAGTGTAAGCATGACTCTGTCTTTGAACAATTCGAAATAAATGAAGTAAAATTCACAGGTCAACATTTATAGATTAGTTACTGCCAGGTCAGTGGAGGAAGATATTGTGGAAAGGGCAAAACGGAAGATGGTGTTGGACCATCTTGTAATCCAACGGATGGACACTACGGGGCGGACGGTGCTGAACAAACGCGACGGAACTTCGGGAACCACGGCAAATAATCCGTTCAACAAAGAAGATCTGAATGCTATCTTGAAGTTCGGCGCGGAGGAATTGTTCAAAGATGATGATGAGAATGATGAGGAGCCTGTCGTAAGTATTACTACATACCTCCCAATGTTCTTGTTTATTCAAAGCTAAATTATTGACAAAAAGAAATACGTTACTTATTCACCATACAATTTTCATTTGTAGTGTGATATCGATGAAATCTTACAAAGAGCGGAAACCCGCGACGAAGCCCCTACTATGGCTGGAGATGAACTTCTGTCTGCTTTCAAAGTTGCCAGTTTTGCCTTTGACGAAGAGAAAGCTGTTATGGAAGTGAAGAAAGAAAACACTGAAGATGACATCAAGGACTGGGTATGTATTAATTATTATTGATAAATGTTTGTGTCTACCATACTTTTCCTAGGCACGGCACGTACTTGTGTGTAGAAAAGTCCGATAGGGATGACAAACACACAGTGCCAGTTTTAATTGCCGCCTTATATCGTCCTGAAACATAAAACGAGATATATCTGTTGTTGTCTGATGTTTAGGTAACATGGCAGCTCCCAGACTTTCATTATGTTAGATAAGATTCCACTTCACTACAATATTGCTTGTCTAAAATGAAATTAGAACCATAAATGTCTTAACTCATACATGTGATATGTCACGATGGCTTCAGCAAGCGGCATCAAGCAGGCAACCAACAGCTGTTGTCTGAAGCTGTTTCTCTACTTTTCATTCCATTTGAGGTTTTTCTACTCCTAACAAGATACGGTGAACTGATAAAAAAACGGTGAAAATGAACGCGCTTAAGAACAGAAGGTTTTTTTCTGAAATTAAAATTGTTAAAACATTTGACCACTTTTGGCGTTCGTGCATGGGCGCGTTCCCACTTTGTCGTGACGACGTATAATCGTGTAGTTTTAAGTGTCGTGGCTTATATATTTAAATGGAGGTGTTCACATATAGCACGACACGATTAAGCTGTCGTCGGCAAAATGCCGTGAAACGATAAAATTCCATAATAATCGTTATAATGGGAACAGCTAGAGATGATAGTCGTCCGACGATAAATTAATCGTTACGACTTAGTGGGAACGCACCCTTACTTGGTAGCGTTGATAGCGCCGTCATACGTCGTCGCCGTCGTCTTCAGAAGCTATAAATTATTATTTCTTTAATTTTTAGGACGACATTATTCCGGAAAATGTTCGGAAAACCATCGCCGAGCAGGAGAAGAGTAAAGAAATGGAGGACTTATATTTGCCACCGAGACGAAAGAACTTGCAGCAGAATAATGCCGATGCCAGTAAGTTGGTTTCTGTTGTCACCTTACATAGTATTCAAAAGTTAATTAATAAATTAAATTAATTTTAATGCGAGCGTCGACGAGGCCGCATTGTAAAGCCCAAACTAGTGTTGCTTGAGCCATATCCATAGGGTAAAAATATATATTCTCTCGCTTCTTCTCGTTCTGAAAACGCTTCGTTATTTGAATTGAAAGTAAACAACAATCGGCACTTTGTGCGCTACGAACTAACTTGCAACATAACAATAATATAAATTTCGGACTCCTTTTTTCTTTCTATGTTTTGTTACACAATATTTAAACGAATATACGCGAAGCTCTTTACAAAGTACGAAGACCACGCACTCTCGAAATTCCGCAAATACATTAATTTATAATTTCCTCGCAAATTATAAGAAATATTCTATACAAATCTCGACATAAAGAGCCACTAACAGCCTCGTTTAGTTCAGTTTTAGTTCAAAAGAAATTAGGAATAATGTAGTTTAATGTGATAACTAACTAACTGGTACGATTCGGCATCGTAGGGAAGTCCGATCTACAGTCGGCCATTTCAAAACCTGACCAATATTATGATCAAAAAAAATATGCACATATACTGTGTTATTTATGATATGAAAAACACAGTGTGCTCATAATATTTTTTGGCTCGATAGGAAAAAAATCGCAAAATTTCCCAACACCCTTGAAGACGTTGCCGTCGATGGAATTAATCAACTCCATTCATTTTCTATGAAAGATATTTATACAAAAAAATAATGTATGTAATCCCAACAAATATTCAAGCTCAGATATAAAATAGCACCAAATTTGCCAAAAAAATATATTTTATGCGCGCATGCTGAGTTTTTCATACAACCAAACAACTTCATTACCATATCGCCTTAAGAAATTCTGTACGATGTGACGATATAGCTGCTTCATCATTTGTTCAAATGTTGATCACTCAGAAGGCGGTCGCAAGCGGCGAGGGCGGTCGGGCGATGGCGCCGACGCAGACGGTGCCGAGGGTGACGGTGAAGCCGACAGCGACTATTCTGAAGGCGAAGGCAGTGCGGACGACGACAGGCCCAAGAAACGAGGACGGCCGCCCGCTTCTCACCGGGAAAAAATTAAAGGCTTCACTGACGCAGAGGTTAGTGTGCTGTTACATTGTATGCTAAGACAGCCTTATTATACTGGGCATATTAAAAAGAAATTAACCGTTTTTGATAAGTAGCTTTTGAGATTTTTCGTATGAAGAAAACTCAAAAAGACTCGGTCCATTTCTATAAATAAGATCTAGGGTTAGTCTTCAGTGTCAAAGGTGAGACATACACACTCTTCTTCGAAGTTGAAGGCAGTGCGGACCACAAAAGACTCAGGAAATGGAGTCGACCCTCTGCATCAAACAAGAAATAGATAAAGCGTTTTTCTAATGCAGAGGTTAGTGTGACGTAAGATTGTAAAGTAAGGCGATACTCCGAGTGGCAGTGGTGAAGCACACACATTCTACTCCGAAGATGATGACAGTGACGTGGACGGCGACACACCCATGAAATGAAGCCCTCGAAACCTAATGAAGAGACAGCTAATTAGCTGAGGGTGATGCAGAGTATAAGGATGATGATGACATATTTATTACCTACTCAGACGATAGCCGACGACGGTAGAGCCAAGAAACGTAATGGCATTTCAAATCCTGACAAATAAATAATTGATTAATTATGAATTTGAAGATGTTTCTTCTTCTACGTCATTTCCTCATATCTGAGAAACATCAAAAGTGGTTACGTTTAGACTCATGATGTCTTTCTTGGGATGCATAGTAACTGTAGTTTTCCATTCCTTTCCGTACCAGTCTTTTAGAGGTTATTTCTGGTCTTCACAGCCACTAAAGCCGGTAAAGGGGGTCGGGTTATTTGCCGCCGCCCGATACTCGGCGTTGCTGCCCGTTTGGCACCACCCAGGGGATACATACAGGGTAGTAGAAGGTAGTTCCTGTGGACGCGAGAAGCTCCACCCTTCTATTATAATATGATGCCCCCAATTGAAGATTATGCACCAATAATAAAATACTTAAAATCATGCATTTCTTATTTACAGATACGTAGATTCGTCAAGAGTTATAAGAAGTTTTCGGCGCCACTGAAGCATTTAGATAGCATAGCTTGTGATGCGGAATTGCAGGAGAAACCCCTTGCTGAACTCAAGAAACTAGGAGAGATCTTAGAGGAGAGATGCAAAGCCGTTCTAAACGATACAACAGAAACGCCAAGTAAGTTTATATGCTTATTTTTTGTTCAGATAAAGATTTACGTGTTTTTATTTTGATATTTAAAAGTTTAAGTTACATAAAGTTATCAAGAAGATACGAGTTCAAATCCCAAATACAACAATTTGTTTCTTTGCTATAGGAACTCTGATCTGATTGGCAATATTAGTGTTTATAGTAGATCCAACCGTTTATCCTCTTTTTGACAGCACCAATAGAACGTAACATGACGATGTTACGCAAAAGTTAACTTATAAATGCGAGGTTTTAAAAATATGACAACTGCTTAAATTTGCTCCTTGATCCCGTATAATAATCATCTTTCACAAAATGAGTCCATAAGTGCAGTAGTTTTTTTATAAATTCCATAAAATAACAAACGTTTTTAAAAAATTACGTTCTATGGCTATCAACATAGTGATGTTACGAAGTTACGATTGAGATATCGATATTGTTTATGAACTATTTTTACACGGGTGTTTTCCGTTCTCGGCACATAATATCGGATTTATTTTTATGTAAAACCGTTATATTGATGCGCCTCAGGAAAACATACAGCATTATTTGAAGACGTGTTTATCTCCTGGTGTATATCCAAAAAAGAACAAGGTTATGATGACTATGATGATTACAAGTACAAGTCATACTTGACGAAGCTGTTACCGGTTAAATCTGGGATGGCCAGCGAGCAACACGGAAGGGAGTAGGCATACACAGCGTTTCCCCTCTGTCAAAGTACAAGTCCGCATGGACCATGGAGTTTGATAATATACTGTGGGGTGAGGGCGGGGCTAGATTTGTGAATGGTGCTTTATTTTTTATGTGTTAGTGATTTGGTTGTGTGAGTATGATCGGCAATGGATCGGTACAGGTATGTTTTGTATGTAATAGTGCGGCTTTGCGCTAGTGTGCAACTTCCCCTCCCGCAAGAAATGACAGAAAGATTTGAACAATATTTTTTAGCTAAGGCTACTCCCTTCCGTGTTGCTCGCTGGGGATGGCAGACATTAAAGTCTGCCGTTTGGTACCAGAAAATAGTAAAGTTTGAGCAACCCCAATTCCAATTTAAGCAAACGAAATCTAATCTTTTATTTTTATTTATTTATTAATCAAAATCAGATTCATCGTTGCTGTCACTCGAGCTATTGCCGACATTTATAATTAATTGTTGACTCATATAATCTATCGCCACGTGTTTATCCCAATCTGCCATTATAGTTTCTTGTGTTTTTTGAATTACATTTTGCCAGCTTTCCGCAGTTACTTTCACACATGCATTTTTTAATAAATTTACCATTTTGTTTGCCGTGAATGGGGGTTTTGTGTTATTTCTAGCAGCGTGTCCTTTAACTTGAGCCCATATTAATTCAATGGCATTGTATTGACAATGATAGGGTGGAAGTCTAAGAACCCAATGACCATGTTCTGCAGCTATTTCGTCGATCACATATCGTTTTGGGAAGTGTTTTTTTGTTCGTAATATATTTAGTAATTGTACTTTTAGTAAGGAGTTATCAACATTTTCACCATGTCGTTGAAGCCAGTCAATGATTACTTGTTTTTTGTCGGCCTGGGTCGGCATTTTATCAATTTGGCGTGAGTGATAGGATGCGTTATCCATAATAATAACTGACGGTTCTTCCAATGATTGTACCATTTCCTTAAACCAACTTTCGTAAACCTCAGAATTCATTTCTTCGTGGTACTCAACTGTTTTTTTGGATTTAAAGGCCAACAAAGCATCTGGCATGAATCCTTTCACAGACCCTGCATGGCAAATGATTAGACGTTCTCCTTTTCCCATCGGTACTGAGGTAGTGGAAGCAGCGGTGTCATCAGTCCAGCTCTTAGACACTGTGTGGTTCGCATTCAGCCAAGTTTCGTCAGTGAAAACAACATTTGACCAATCTGTAATTTTTTTGGCTTCGCTCAAAAATTCGCAACGAGCAAAAGCTACGTCGCGACGCTCCATCAATATTTTGCGTTTGTCCGATTTTTTATAAGTAAATCCAATTTCATTCAAGACCTTTACCAATGACGATTTTTGACCTCGGAACAAATCACATTCACGCAAAGAAGCAACAAGTTTTTTAAGTGTTGGAACTTCTTTACGTAAGTAATAGTTATATATATGACGGCGTATAGCGTCTGCGTCAAAGTTGTCAACCGAAGTCACACGACGTGGTTGGCGTTTTTTCTTCGGCGTACGAAGCTTATTCTCCTGCATGCCGCTTGTTCCGTAGGCTTCGGTAGTAATTTTTGTAATCGTAGATGCACTAATACCTAACGCGGCCGCAACGCGCTCTCTCACTTGCGACAATGGTAAAAGCGGGCCGCCATTTTGATACTCTGCTTCAAAGTAATTACGAAGCTTGATCACCATTTCTCTCGTCTGTCCTTTCAGCACTGATCCTTTCGGCATTTTATAGTTCCAATATAAAACTCAGCAAATAATTACTAGCACGGGCGTCTTGTTGCGAGTGACAGTGACAAATACAAAACGGCGGTGGACCATTGAGTTTTACTACCTTGATAAAATACTACTGCTTACCCATAGACAAAAAAATTGGCAGTCATAGGAATTGCCGATAGAAGTGAAAACTTATAACTCAGAATTTGATAGCTTACCTTGGAAACTACACGGGTGTAACCGGACGGCGTGGCCTCGCCATCTGGGCATGGCCATCTAGAAATGCGTCAGCATTTCCCATTGGCTGATGCGTTTCTAGATGGCCATGCCATGACGGCCTGTCCACGCCCTTTCAACATTCCCCATTGGCTGACGTATTTCTAGATGGCCAATAGCCATGGTCATGGCGCCATTCCTAGGACTATTCTCTTTCCGCACAGACTCGATAGAAAAATGAATCGAAATCGTGTCCACTATAATCACTTGGTCACAACACTTTAACTGACAAATTAGATCTGTCAAAAAGAGGATAAACGGTTGGATCTACTATAGCCTCTTATCCGCTTTTAGTCTAGTAAATCGCAGTTACTTTCAATGTATCAAGACTAGAGTTACACAAACAGCAGACACATCTACATAGTCTTCTTTTTATAGTGCTTCTTTTTATGTCCAATGTAAAAATTAATTAAAACTACCGCTCTTAAGGAAAATGTTTTGAATGTTTCTTTATCACTTTAACCGATTATCACCAGATGATGTACCTGGCTAAATGCTAGTTTCTATTAAGCAAAATACTTCTAAGTAATTCAAAATGTTGCAATACAGCTAAAGCTCTCTTTAATTTAGAAATCAAATCACAGTTACAAATACATATTATCAAATGCAATAAAAACAAATTACCATGAAAGCACTAAGAAAGTTTTTTAGATCTTAGATACTGCTAGAAGAATACTGAAGAAATGTGGGAAAGTGTTCAAATAAGCTGGATAGAAATCCGGACATTCACAATTAGTAACAAATATGGTACAATCACAAATTTACTTCTAATATTTGTCACATGTTTGGGAAAACTAAGAAATGATAATATATGTTCAGTCATTGTTAGACAACATGTTATTTTCAGATGAACAAAATGAGGGTGGCCGAAAGAATAACAGAAAAACATTCAAGCTTGGCGGTGTGCCCGTAAATGCCAAGACGTTTTCGGCGTGCCTGGACGAGTTGGCGCCCTTAGATGTCTTCCTACCAGATACTAAAGAAGAGAGGCTAAAATGGCAGTTAGACTTTAGGTATGAATAAGATATTAACACCATACCCTCTAAACTTTACACTGTGTTAAGCTAGCGAATGAAACAAAAGAGGTATATGAAGCTTATAGCGAGTCGAAATCTACAGTCCCTGACTATTCTTTTGGGAAACAGGTACACCTTCATGTATGTATATCAAGTAGCATATAGTAAGTGTGTAGCTGTGTAAGTGAAGAGATGGAAACCAGTGTAAATCTTGAGTCTAAATAACGGATTTTAACAGCTATTTCAGAAGCTTGTTTGTGCATTTGTAGTACATGTATTATGTAAGCTTTATCGTAGGTGTATTTCATCATAACGCTTTAAAGAGCGTACACCTTCTGTCAATGTCTACCACATGTTTTTTTTGTAATATACTCAATCAATTTGTTTCAAAACCTAATTGCTTAATTGGAGAAGCAAACATATTTCTTAGTAGACATAGAGACTAATCGCATGACATACGCCTGCCTATGACATATTATGCAATGCAACCAAGATCTTAAAGCCACACTACAGCTGTGAGGCAGAAGATCTAGCATTGTATACCATCAATATGGATACTTGCAGAAAAGTCCTTCCACCTTAATGACACCACATCAGACAATTAAATAAATTGAACAGTAATAACAATAATGATGTTCAAACTCCTGTGAGGTGGATTTTGTCTGCCCCCATTAGGGGGGCTAGGTACGGACAAAATCCACCATATATTGGTTGTATATCTATCCATATCACCATGTCTTGTTTCCATATCTCGAAAACTGAGACTGGATCTGATCTTTTAAAGCGACTTTGAATGGACTTCTCATATTAAATTTTGTTAGAATGTGTCACCCTCTGCAAAACTGTATATGTTATGCATGTTTAATATATCAAAATATGTCATTCTGCAGGACAAGGCCAGCAAACTTTGATGTGGAATGGGGAGTATCCGAAGATTCTAAATTACTAGCAGGTATTTACCAATATGGCATGGGTTCCTGGGAGGCCATAAAGATGGACTCGTCCTTTGAAATAGGTGACAAAATGCTCACGAATGAAGACAAAAAACCTCAAGCGAAACACCTGCAATCTCGCGCCGACTACCTCCTCAAACTTATTAAGAAACTCCTTGACCAAAAAAATGGCAAACAGAAGCAAAGAAAGCCTCGAGGGAAACGAGGCAATAAAGAACCAGTCACAAAAGACATAGTTGAAGATGACATTAGTTCTGGAGATGATAAGAAAAACAAGACTGTAAGAAACGATAAAAATGATAAGGTAAGCTTGACTTTATTATTTTTATATGTAATCTTGTACCTTGTGTAGAGAACTTTTACCAAACGATTTTGGTTTTAATCTCCTTATAGCTTCAAAGGTCATAACCAGATTTTGTTTTATTTCAGGGTAAATCAAAATTTGAAGAACTATCAACACATGACGAGACTTCGAATGATAAGAAAGAAAGAGATAAAAAGAGGCCAAGAAAAGATGGCAAAGAACGTTCTAAGGGAGAGAAGGTGAAGGGTCGAAAGAAACCGGCTGGCCCGATGCATTTTACAGCCAATAATGAACCTAGGGCTTTGGAAGTCTTAGGTGACCTTGATCCTTCTGTATTTGAAGAGGTGAGCTAGTATTAAATTCTAATAAATAGAAACTATGTAGACTAGCACTGGTCCTTTTCTAAGTCTAATTATAATTTATATTATTTCAGTGTAAGGAAAAGATGAGGCCAGTCAAAAAAGCACTTAGAGCTCTTGATAATCCTGACCAAACACTCAATGAAACTGAGCAAGTGGCGAAGACGCGATCTTGTCTTGCACAAATTGGAGCTCAAATAGATATCTGTCTAGAAGCATATCCAGATAATGATAAGAAAGCAGAATGGAGAAGTAATCTCTGGTATTTTGTTTCCAAATTCACTAATTTCGATGCGAAACAGTTGTACAGATTGTACAAGTTTGGACTCAAGAAAAGTGAAGGTTCTAAGAAAATTGGAAAACACAAAGAAAATGTGAAGGTAGCTGTACTATTTTCTTCAATCTATTTCATATTGGAGGACTTTATTTGTGACCTAATTCTATTATTTTACAGACTAACAATAAAAACAATCACAATGCGAACAACCATGTAAAATCATCAAAAAAAGATTCAAAGCAGAATGATAGTAATTTAAAGAAAGAAAAGAAATCCAAGATTGACAAAACAGAAAAGAACGACAAAACTTCACACCCATCAGGTGTAAAAAGAAAGTTAGAAGAAGGTGAATGTGATCCTGATCCTAGTGAAAAAAAGCGCCACGAGAGGTAAGTTATCAAAACGCTAACATATTTCATTGTTGTCAGAAATATGTCAATACATTCTCACAAAGTGCTGTTCGATCAACATATTTCCTTTTCTACTTATGTCATCCTCACTAACAGGGATTATGATTCCATTTCCCATAGCACCTATAATCATCTCTGGCATCACACATGTGCATCATAGCCATATAGCTTACTCCCTTAGTTTGTTCACCACCATGCCGCTTCTTCCATACCTGCAGACATAAACACAAGAACAAGGATCGAAAGGATAGGGATGGGAGCCTGAAGCGGGACGATTTGATGTACAGAGGGAGTCGGACGGAGCGCGAGCGGGAACGAGATCGCGATCGCGACCGGGAGAGAGATCGAGACAGGGACCGGGAACGAGACAGAGATCGTGATCGAGAACGGGATCGGGACCGGTCGAGAACACGGCGGGATAGCGGCGGGCTTGGTACACCGCGGTCCCGACCACCTGCGTATGGGATGCCGCATCCCCATCCCGACCACTCCGCGCATCCCGCTTGGACGCCCGCCTACCCCGGGCCCAGGCAGTACCGCGGCGATCGTAATCCTAGACACGGCACACAGATCGCACACGACAAGAGAAAGTGAGTTATATACCCATACAATTCCTTGACTACTTCACTTACCTTAGAATTTTGTGTAACTATGTCCCCATCATATTTTTCTGCATAATTATTTAGAATCTGGCAGGTACAAATAACTTCATAAAAGTTTTGGCTCGGATCAGATAAACATTCATTTAGAACACATTTCTAAACCAAATAACCATATTTAATATAAGTACATACTATAATCAGGGAAGCAAAATTTTACTATGTACTATATATTATGATATGTTTTAGAATTACATCTCATATTTTCTGGCTAGTGATCAGAAAAGCAGTTTGTGTCACTCGAAAGCAAAGTGATTAGAGAATACAATCCGCGCATGTTTTTCAATCCCGGGACTACGAGGTTATTGGTGGGAAATCCTCGTATCCACGGAGATATCACGAGATTAGACTATGTGGTTTCTAATTAGTCTCAAATGAAAAAAATATTGGGTAAATTTCTTAAAATACAATTTTTATTATCGTTGCACACAACAAATATATATAAGAGAAGAAAATAGACAAAACAATAATAAACTATTATACTTTGCAAGAAATCAAAGAGACAACACAAAAAACTATTTAAACATTCGAAAATACAATCGCACAAATATCAAAGCATCTAATGTTTGACTTCCAAGTCTGCTTCGTAGTTATTGGCAACATAAGCATCATCTTAAAATGCTCGCTCAGGTTTTACACTGGTTGGAGAATGTATTCTGTTCTCTGTTATATGGTGTTCCGCCTCTATTTTTGTATGTACTCAACATACAAAAATACTGATATTCGGAAAAGTCAATAAAATATAACGAAAAAGTATTAAATACTGAATCTTGTCACATTGATGCCAACTAGACCTGTTTGTGGCAATCCCGAAAACCCGAGATTATTATTTTTTATTATTATTACGAGCCAAGGAGAGCCCCGGGATCATCGTGTCCAGATAGCGGCCGGGATCCCGGGATTGTATTCTCTAAGCTAAGTGATATGCATCTTGTGATTTTGTTTTCCTTGAGCTTTAGCTTGCTTGGAAATCAAACTCAGCACTCGCTATAAAAAAGAACTGTTCTCTTGTTCCACTAATAACTATCAGCATAGTTTTACCAGAAGGCACAAGTATTAGACAAGGTTGGAGATCCGAAAAGTATTGATTTATGTATTTCAGCAGGTACGGTAGTGGATTCGGAACGGCGGCGATGGCTGCAAACCCGTACGGGCAGTACTACGAGAGCGCCGCGATGGCTAGCGGAATGGTGTTCCCACCGGCGCGTCCTTACCCTGAGGACTGGCGAGGGTACGCCCAGCCGCCTGCAGACTACCAGTACGACGAACGCGATTACGAACGCGAAGTCTATAGAAGGGACTACGACCGCCGCGCACCACCGACGTAATCACGCGGATGCTTTCCGCATCTTGTAAATATTAGCTTAACATGAGTTGTAAATAATCTGTAGAGTAAAATTCTTCTGAGGACGTGGTCTGACCGAGATACTGTAAAGTGTAAGTGACATAATAGTGCTGTGGTTTCTATCTATGTGATAAGCGAAGCGCGCCGATTTTGAGACTTAGTGACTCCCTATTTTAAGTGAGACTGTGCTGTATAAAAAAATTTATTTATTGCCGAATTCGTCGATTGTTTGTGTATGTGCAGACTTATTGACAAAATGAATTTATCATAAATTTTTATATTCATTAAATTTTGCCGCTCATTTTATCGGTTCCGAAAGTATATTTCTTTTACAACTGGTACACTATTATATGCCTCACCATCACGTTTATTGTATTTTAATTTCAAACACAAGTGATATAAATAGTGGTTAGGAAATGTACAAACTTAGAAATTGTTATTAGATTTGCATATTTTTTTAATCATGTGCAATTTAACGTATGTATAGCTTGATAAAGGGGGCACATATACTTTGTCATTGCATTTTAGCAGTGTATTTGAATCTTTGATTTGTGCATTGTTTTCTCATTCTATGTGCATTTCTAGAGCCCTAGTGGGGCTCGGACAGTCCTATTTTTATACATTATGTAAATTCGTATTCTCTGTTACATGAAAGGAAATGTAATATGAGTCAAAGCATCTTGAATGGTATGTACCATTATAATGAATAAAAATATTAAAGTTTTCAATTTTGTTTATTTTCCCTGTCTTAATATTATAGGCGTTCTAGATTTTAATCAAGTGGAGATATGCAATGACATATTGATAAAGTATATTTTTTAAGTATGTTTTATAGTGTTGAAAAAATATATTGTTTTGATGATTCCAGGGCTGGAAGACAATGCTTTCCCGAATCCCAAATAGTCTAGTAAAGTGTCTTATATATTGTATAGTTACATAGTACTATTATTTACGTGGTATAGTATAGTTGTGCCCCACAGAACTAACAGTATGATTGTTTTTTTTTGTGATGGGAGATTATTAATCAGTTTTTACTTTTTTTATTAAAAATACAAGATGCATTACATCTATATTTTAGTTATAGCAGACATTTATTCCTATGTATATCTTACTCCCATCATACCATATTACCCATAAAGTTATTGCTTTTATGACGATATAAACCATGAATTAATTTTGTTGCGGTAATGCACATTTTGATTTGTGATCTATTAAAACCATCGCTGGCTCACATCACACCCAGGAACAAAGAGGCCCTGACCAGCCAGGGCTAGGGAAAGGGAGAGGGATCACGCACCCTTACCATACACGAGGCGCAGGGACTGACGTACGAGTCAGTCCTACTCATAAAAACAAAGAGTAAAATGAAGCTGCACGAGATCGTCCCGCACGCAGTCGTTGCAGTTTCCCGGCACACCGGGGCCTTCACATACTACGCCGATGATGATGCCATTGAGCGATTCGTGAAAAAGAGATGGTTGCATATACTTAAACCATATTAGAATACCGCTTCCAACCGGTCCTTTTGGAAAATCATGGGGGAGGCATATGTTCAGCAGTGGACGTCCTGCGGCTGAGATGATGATTAGAATACAACCTCAAAATGGCCATCAGGGATCGAACCGGAGTGGTAATTTAGTCCCTGCTCCTAGTATATATTCTGGTCTATGGTCCCTGCTTCAGTGCAATACGGGAAGGTACCTAAGTGAATAAGTCGGTGACCGACCCGTGGTACAACTGCGATGTCAAACTGGTTGTACTACGGAGAAGTAAAGTTACCCATGGTTCAACTCTTTTTTTATATATTTATGATTATGATCCATGGTACAACGGTGGAATTATGTCCAACTGATTGTTCTATGGGGAAATATCTTTATTGGTCTTGAATAAGTCGACATTAGTAGTTATTTAAGATAAGCTGTATTTGACAAAGAGTAAGTATGAGCATACACAGCAGACACGCTCACGAAAAGGTGTCGGCAGACGGTGGCGTCGTGTGTCGGGTCGCGATCTTCCGTGTCTGTGAACCTAGCATTACAATAATTTTCCAGAATCTCAATTTTTTTTCGGAGTTCTAGTATCATCCTCAATAGTTCTATAGTTCTTGATAGTTATTTTGAATAGTACACTTATTTTTGACAAAAAAATCGAATTTAAAAAATGAGATGTTAAATTCATAGCCCAGCATCTCAATAATTTTCAATTTGACCACAAATGTGGTTGAAAATATAGAGTTCTATCGACTGCCGACGTTCCAACAATAGTTCTAGAGAAAAATAATAAAAATGTTTAAAAACGTGATGATAACGTCACACACCATCTAATAGCATCTCAAGAGTTCTGAGAAGTTAGGTCACAAATATGCTTAAAAATAAATAGTTCTATTCATTTTAAAGCAATAATTGCACCCGAAAAAGTAAAAAATAAAAATATTAGCAAAGTCTTGAGATTCTGCACTATAGCTTGCAGTTCTACGTAGCATCTCGGGAGCACTAATACGATTGAAACTGTAGGTACAGTTCTGCAACTTCTGCAGCCACAAGGTCATACAGCCATAGTTCTAGCATAGTGTAATACATACTAAGTTCTAGTCATAAACTAGAATAATAAATTGAAATAAAATCGTTAAGTCTTGAGATTCTGCACTATCGCTCAAATCATACTCATTACATGAAATGGGTACATACTAGTTCAATTGCATACAAACAATAGTTATTAATTAGAAATACGGGATTACTCACGTAATATTTATCGGATAGGTCCGATTATAGTTTCGACCACATTCGGTGGTCTTTTTCATGGAGTGTTCGGGACGCCCGCGTCGATGACGTCTCGCCTAGCACTGCGGGCGGCAGCCCGTAGCGCTCGTGATGTTAAAGGTTGGTGCGGGGGGCGGGATACTATCACGCGCCAACGCAACATGATGAGTGAAAACCATCATGTTGCGTTGTCATATAAGGAACCTTTATAAAGCTACTAGCGAATGCCCGCGACTTCGTTTGCGTAGTAGGCTTGGCCTTCGGCCTCGCCTTAACCTCCCATCTTTTCTTAGTATTTTTCTAATGTAAGAACCATCTGCGAAGTATTAGAAAACATTTAAAAAGATAAAAGATGAATGAAATCGGATAAGCCGTTCTCAAGTTATAGAGTGATCAGGAGAAATAGGGGTGCATTTTTATGTATATTATATAGATGAGGCAGCGTAACTTTCATCTAAAGTATCAGTGCCTCCTTCATTAAATGATGATAAGTATTATTACCAATTCAATAGTTTACAATCACTAAAAAGTTGCTGAAGTTTTTGCTCGGCAGCAAAGTACTTGGAGCGCGCGGCCTCGACTCACTTACTTTACCGACAGAACAGAGTAAGAGAGTCTTCACACGTACCAGTTTCACCAATCAAAATCCCCGAGAATTGATGATTGTGAAGACAATCAACTTTTTCAGCGAACAAATATCCCTCACAAGTTTTAAAGATGACATAGAATAGCTGCTATTCTATTACAGAGATGTAGTGCAGTTATGAGCAAGCAATATTAGTCCGGTCAATTTAGACATTCGAAGGTGCATAAAATCCCTACAAGCTGAAAATCAGTAAAATTGTTCAAAACATAATTATAAATAATATTTAAAAGTTCCCCATCATTCCCGTGTATGGAAAAAAATTTATTCAAGGTCAAAGGTCAAAAAAATGAGTTTTTCGCGATTTTCAGCAAAACGGTAAGTTTTATCATAAAAGTACCTTGGACAAAAATTGTAGATCATAAAATTATCTATAAAAATTGTATAAATACTTTTTTTTCTACGAGCAACCGTTTCTGAGATATAACGATTCAAAAAGTTATAAAAGATGTTATCGTCATAATATGCAATTTTTCAATTCGCTATTTTCAATGTAAGTAAATATTCCTCCATTGCCAGATTCGTAGCTTCGTCTTTAGGACGACCCATTTTAGCTCCAGTGAAAGGTTTTAAAAAAGTAGTATAGCAATCTAGATGATACTTAGCTTCAGCAGCAACTAAATCATATTCAAATTCGACTCGAGCAAGAACAGCTTTTGCTATAGCATCGTCACGAGTCCGAGCTGTTTCCAGAATTGAATCTTTAAGTTGAAGTGTACCTACTTACAAGATGCACAGATATTGTGACCGGGTTGTACTTGGCTAATTCGACGGCGACAATCTGAGGAAAAAATCCTCTTTCATACTCTTCATTCAATTTCGGGCCACAAAATAAGCATAGTTCTTTAAAACAAAAAGCTGATTCATTGATACGTGATCTAGTAGAGTAGTAGAGTTTGAGGAGGACTTGCTGTGGATGTACTGGCTTCTTGTTCTTCACGTTTTCTTTTATTAGCTGCAATAATAGAAGACTTTCGAGTGTAATTTTTACGACAATTTTCATGTATTGTTATAGATTTCAGATTTTTGAGATATTCCGAAAATTCATCAGCTCTTTCGATACTTGCATTAATTAATTACTTACTGTGCAAACAGGTAGGTACTGCAGTTTTGTGTAATATGGTCTTTTGTTTTAAAAGTCTATATTATGTTTTTGTCAAAATTAACGGAGTATAACTATGCTGATTTTCACAGGCAGTCATACTCTTGTTTTTCTAGCTTGTGTGAAGCCAAGCACTTATTTTGCCGCATTGAATCGGCAAGGAAACGAGAATTAAACATAATAAGCAAAACACATTGCTGTTACATTTCTTTATTTAATTCTGAAGAAAGAAATACATCCTAAATTAAATGAAAAATAGATTGACTTTATTTTGCATAGTATTGACCATCTCGATTTGTTCACGTTTTTGAACATCTTCGAATATTTATAATTTTGCTACTATTTACTAGTAGGACAAGTGATCCCTGGACATTTTAATCGTGTATTGCTCTTGCACTACTTCACAACGAATGCTGGCATGATGATTCACAACTGTAGTTCACTATGATAAAAATGAAAATGTACGCGAAGATTTGAAGTGTGCTCGCATACAAGAAAAATGTCCGATTTATGACGTACTGAACACGGCTTATAGTTATAACTTATATAATTTATATTTTAAGTATAAGTTACAATGACCGATAGAAAAATATTTCAACATAAAATATATAAAATTTGTTAACGTTTTGAATCGTTCAAATCAAGTCAAAATCATTTATTCAATTTAGGCATTAAAGACGCACTTATGAACGTCAACTTTTCATTATAATGTACTTTAAAGACTCTACCGCCGCGTTCCAAAATATATAGAACCCACCGAGAAGAAGCGGCAAGAAACTCGGGGCCATTATTTTTATATGGATGTTTACAATGTTTCTACTTAGGTACTACAAATATTACATTTTATGGGTGGCAGAGAGACAGCTTGCCAGAAGTGGAGTATTCCAAGCATCTTTATCTTCTATATAATGTCGAACTTTTAAACTTAGTGAGCTTTTTTATTAAAACATTTTTTACAGTCAACTTGAATAATGCCCTCTGTGAGCTCAGTCATGTGCTTTGGGATTTTATTGTAAAAACGCACACAATTTCCTAGAAATTACTTATTAGTCTTCGCAAGTCTAAAACTAGGTACAGCTATCCTATTTGTATTTCTGGTATTAAAAGTGTGGTGATCACTATTTAACTTATATTTATGTAAATTTTTCGAACATAAATTATATTTTCAAATACATATAAGGAAGGCAACGTTATTATATTGATTTTTTTAAATAAATCTCTCAAAGATTCACGGGAACCCATTTCGTATATAGCTCTAATAGCACGTTTCTGAAGGATAAATATGGTCTCTATATCAGCCGCTGAACCCCATAGCAATATTCCATATGACATTACGCTGTGGAAATATGCAAAATACACTAACCGCGCCGTAGAAGCATCTGTTAGCTCTCTTATTTTACGTACTGCATATGCAGCAGAACTGAGTCTTCCAGACAGGGCATTTATATGGCAGGGCGTTATATCTCTGAAACGGTGGCTTGTAGGAAAAAAGTATTGAGAGATTTTTTATAGATAATTGTATGATCTACAATATTTGTCTTAGGTACTTTAATGATAAAATTTACCGTTTTGCTGAAAATCGCGAAATACTCATTTATTTGACCTTTGACCTTGAATATTTTTTTCCATACACGGGAATGATGGGGAACTTTTAAATATTATTTATAATTATGTTTTGATCAATTTTTCTGATTTCAGCTTGTTGTCAGGTACCTACCTAGATTATGAAAAAGCTTTTGGTAGATTTTACTTTACAAAAAGCTTAACTATATAGATACTTATTTGTCGCGACGCGTACCTACTCATATTTTATGGCAAAGAATATATTATCCGTCGCCAATATACCTACCGCGATTTTAATGATGTCGTATGCTAAGGCTAAAGTATGCTATTCCGGACCACCTAACACACTATATACGCCCATGTATGATCTCGGTATGTACGATATTTTGAAATTAGTTAAAAGTCTATTTGTGTACAAAAAAATGTATTATGTAAGTTAAGTTAAGAAAAAAAAAAATGTCCTCCTGTATTCTGTTAGTAATTATAAAAGAAAATTATATAAGTTTAAAATATAAATGTAAACAATGCCACGGACCCATTGAGTCTGTGAACATAGGCAATAATAAAAAAAAAAGCCTAAGAAATAACTGCCTTTTTGGTGAAGTGGTGGAATTTAGCAATATCATCATAGTTTATGGTCTACGATTTATGGTGTTCATTATCTCTACATCTATATAGAAAAGAGCTAAAAATTCTTTTTTCTTGAAACAATGAAGACTTTTGATAGTTTTAAACAAGAAAAACTCCTTTGCCCAGTTTATAACAATTCATAGCCGGAGTGGCAACTGCGACGCGGAGAGCTATATCTAAATTAGGGTAAACATTAGACAGAGATTGATTTCTGAACAACGTGGAAAGACTGAGTAGGTAGTGAGTTTGATCCAGGCTTCACTGCGCACACTCTTGCAGTCTTATTAATGGAACGTTGATTTTCTATAGGGATTCAATCAATCAACGTATTAGTATGAGAAACTATGAGAAAATCAGTAAACTTCTTTGACTTTTATCCTCTGAAATCGAGAGAGCGAGCGTCTTCTATAGGTCTACCACAAGTTTACAACATTGACACCAACTGATGCTCAATATCGACTACCGCAAAAAAAAATATGAAAAAAACAGTGCCACCTCGCGGTCAATTGTAGAACTAAAATTGACAGCTACTACGCCAATCACAAGCTACACAAGGTAGGCGAGATTGAGTATCGACTATAGATGACAGTTATGTTGCCTACTCATGGTAGAGCTACTGAAATCTGCCGCCCCTATTGACAAATCCAGGACTGAATTAGTATGTATTACATCTGTAATAGGTAGTTATGTCTTAGCAGCTTTTTCTTAATACTCATTCCACCTTGTTATAAAACGTGGGCTATAGATAATCCCGAGTTTAAATCATGATTTAAGCAAATGTATGGTGATTTTCCTTAAAGCAAGGTTTAAATGCGGGACTATCTCTAGTCCACGTTTTTTAAAAAGGCTCTGCTAATAATAATGATTAGGTATATTACTGTTTTTTTATGGGATAGGTTGGCAAACGAGCAAGCGGCTCACCTGATGGTAAGTGATACCGTCGCCCACTGACATCCGCAATACCCGAGTTCTCGAGGATGCGTTGCCGACCTTTGAGGAAGGAAGAGATAAAAGGGGTGAGGTTGGAGGGAGAGGGGGAAGGAGAGGGAGAATGGGGAAGGGGGGAATCGGGCCTCCGGAACCTCCCACAAACCGACGAACCGCTTTAGCAAGCTACGTTACTTCACGTCAGTGTTAACTTCTGTTGGTCTTACTTTCATATTATATCTACATAATAAATAGTCGTTTGCTATTACTATAACGTCAGGAGAAAGTAACGCAAGTCCATTGTGCATTATTGTGTAGGCTCTATAAGATTTGTGTGTATGAAATACCAGTATCAAACTCTGCATCATGATAGGATAAATACCGAGTAGACGACATCTATACCTACGTAGTAACAGTACACTACCCTAACCTAACTACTAGATAAGTAGGTACTACGTACCTACCTAAGTAAGGTTAATAAGTACATTATGTTGTTCCCTAGACTTATATCAATAGTAACGTGGTTCTTGCCTATAGTCCTATATTACATAGGACTATGCTCGTTTTCATCAACATTTTATAAAATATTTGCGAAAGCTGGCATTGGGCAGCTTTTAATGAACAGGTAAAAACTAATAAATAAATTATGCTACTAACAATCTTCTTCATTCTTATATCTATATACTAGCTGACCCTATTTCTATTTTCACCACTATTCCTGGTCACGCTATAACTTGAGAACGAATGGAACAATCTCACTAATTCTTTTTTTGTTGTGTTAATTATTGTCAAGAGAAGGTTCTATGAAAGAAAAACCAAGAAAAGATGGAAGGTTATGGCGAGGCCGAAGGCCAAGCCTACTACGCGAACGAAGTCGCGGGCAGTCGCTAGTAGGTATTACAATAAAAATCAATTGCTGTTCGTTAGTCTCGCCAAAACGCGAAAACGGCCTGACCGTTTAGATTACCTAAATCTATTGTTTTTTATTTGCTTTGATATAGGGTCGGTTTAGAAAAAAATAATCAACATTGTTCATCACCACGCAGGTGAAACCGCGGGGCGTTATTAGTCACACTATATAAAATCACACTAATATTATAAAGGCGAAAGTTTGTGAGTATGTTTGTATGTTTGTTACTTCTTCACGCACAAACGGCTGGAACAGTTTTGATGATATTTGGCATGGAGGCAGAGGAGCTGGATTAACAGATACCTACGACTTTTCATCATCCGTCATTACGCGGGTGTAACCGCTGGGCGCAGCTAGTTTCTCATAAATTTCGTAAATGCTTGCAGGAATGTCACTGGAAATATAAATGTATCTATCTATGTGTAGGAAATATGTAAGTACAAAAATACCAAATGCAGACACCAAGTATGTAGTTAATCTGTTTAATCTGCGAACGCATTACATTATCGACGCGTATGGTTCTTCTGATAGTTAATTACGACTACCAGATTCGAAATGGTTGTTTATAACTAAGTAAAACTAGAAAATACCTACTCTTTTTAGCTGAATTTGGCAATCATACCATTTTACAAGATATTTTTTGTTCTGTTGTTCAAAATGCCCCTTGCTTTAAAATGTTATCAGAAAAACTAATTAATATCATGTTATTTTCCCGTTATGACATACCTAATGCTGCATTATTAAGTTCAACTCTGTGTACAATTTAGACCACGAGGAATTTTAATCTCAAATGCGAGGTTTGCGTCCTAGTTTGGTCACGAGAACCCATATCTCGACACTGTGGAGCAAGTTGGATTACGCACAACAAACTGGTAACGACTTTTACATACTTTCCATTAATTATTTTTTGCTTTTAATCTTAATTATTATACCTAGTGTGTTTCTATCGCATCTGAGCAGTGAGACTTGAAAAATGTAGGATAGCTAACTGCGCATGTCTGGGCTCATTGTGTAGTCTGCTCGGTTTCAGTCACACCCCGACTTTGGGATGGAAAACACGCAATAAACCATTAACCTGCCGTCGCCATGTACATACCAACCAGTTCTCACCATCGAGCCTAAGCGATGAACATTGGAAGGCGGTGTCAAGTGATTGGTACGTGAAAATTATAAATTTGCAACCTGTTTAGCTTATTTCAGGTGTTAAGTTCAGGTGGAAGTTGTTAGGGCTAACACTTCCATCTTTGATCGGCATTATTGATCGGGTTTACCTACACCTCGCTGTATGTCTCCTTCCTTTGCTCTCTCTATGTCAGTGATTCACATCGCTCGTCCTACCTACCTCTTAATATCAATAACGTAAATTATTGTTTCAACTTCGAAAATACCTACTTATACCTACTTACTGTGATTTAACTCTTTTCTGCCGGTCTGTCGGAGTAAGATTTTCGATCGAAGCCGACTCCATTTTAATTCGTCTATTGTAATGTGTTCAATCAATACTTTAGTTGGTAAGCAAGGTTTCTAGTTCTAGTTTTTTTAAGCTTATTAGTATGCAGGAAATATAAGAAGAAGCTCAGACTTTTCTATAACGGCTGCATGGTTTGAGAATATTCGGTACCTATACATGAGAACAATAAAATTGACTATAAGATACCTTGCAAATGCCTTTTCGTCAAAATAGCTAAAATAAGTTGAGTGCCATAACGCATGGTTCCATAAGCAAGTACCTATAAGTAGGTACGATAAATTTATTGCATAAAACGATGATACATAGTAAAATGATATGCACATAGTTGTTGACTTAAAAAATCTGTTCCACCGAGTTTTGCCTTTGCAGGCGTACACTATTTTGAGGTGGAGCAACCAGTCATTAAGTGACTACTAAAATTATAATTATTATTTAACATTTGGATAAAAAACAAAATTAAACTTATGTCATCATATTAAATCAAAATTTATCATTAAAAAAGTCCTGGATATTATAGTAATATTTATCAACCAACAATTTTTGAAAATTAATTTTAACGATTACCTACGTTGATAAAGTTCTATACTTAGGTACCTCTGTTTGTTATAGTCCCATGTGCCATGACAGCAGACGATGTGTGATGGTCGGAAGGCTCAAGTGCGGCCTCAATGCCAGACAATGGTCGATTTGGTGCTTTTACTGACACCGTTGCTAGTAGCTGCTGAATGCTGCTATCTGTTCCCTAGCGGTAAGTTCTTTACATTTTGTAGCCCTATAGCAGATGCTATTGTGTTTTTATGATTCGAATGTCCAAATTTAATACCATTGATTACAGTGGGGGTACCTAAGTACTTTTTTATAATATGATTCTTAAAGCACTTCGCCTGCTTAGCGATACCACACATTGGAATTATAGAGAGAAAATTCAAATATTCGGACGGGATTCGGTCCCGCGTCTTCCGCAATTCCGTGTCAAAAGCCACGACCACTAGTCCACCGAGGCAGGGCTCCGTCACTAGCTCAAAGTCACGCGCTATATGCCTACCGCTCGGCATATCGTCGACGATACAACCGACAGTGGGCTGCCAAACGCCCGCCTGAGCGCGCGCACCGCACGTTTCCCGCGTAGTATTATTGACGAGCGAACGAAGTACCTACCTACTTTTTTGCGAGTCTACTGCCCACAGGGCCACTAGTAATATCTGTGCCCGCGCTTACACTTCGAAATGCCGAAACCACGTAATTATTGTGCAGTAGATGGGTGCAAAAGTCAAAAAACAAATAAAAATTTGTCGTTTTTTTCATTGCCGAGAGACGAAGAAAGGTGAGTAGTGTTTAAAATCTATCTTTATCAATTTTGTCACCATTTATTTCTTTGAACACGTGTAGTTAAATCGTAAAAGGAGTTTTTTGAGTCAGGTAAGTATTATAAAAGTGTTGTTTTTATAGGTAATAATAATTCCTACTGTAGTTCCCATACTTAGTACTTACGCAATGGGCATTGTCCAATAATTTTAGGTTTCATTGATATTTTTGCTATGGGTATGCTATGTATGGGTATTGCTATAAGACGTTTGTCTGTGTCTCGTTAGGTACCCAGGTACGTGTAGATTGTAAATTAAAGTAGTTACAACCAGATTCAATAAAGAAACGATTCAAGTCAGGGTCAACAAAAAAAAAACAGGATGCAGGGGCGAATAGTGTTCTAGATTATCCCATCACTCAAATAAACAACTAGGAGTCTAGAAATTTCTACATAATTCTACCACGTTCCAGAACAGCATCGAACATTCTAGATAACCAGAAACCCATATGCAACATCTAGAAAGATCGATAAAGTTTCTGGAAATGCTTACTAGAATGTTCGATGCCCGTGTGTTTATATTCTGAACTTTAAATTAAGGTTCCGCGGTAGAATTATGTATTTACCTATGTCACCGTGGTTCCGTGGTTTCTTTATTGGTGCCGTATACAGGTTGGTTTGGTTATGGTTACTTTTTTAGCCGGCATTCGGCAATGGCTGGCATGCGTGCCGGGGTTGCCACGTTGTCACACGGTGGATCACAGTGTTGCCGTTTTATATTTTAGAAAAATGCTAACTTTTCGCCCGAATAATGCTAGAAAATGCTAAATACAATTTAAAAAGTGCTAAATAAAATGCCAATTTGATTTAAAGTATTTATTCATCAAAAAACAATATTTGACTCTTCTATTTTGAACAATACCTGAAGGTAAAGTATTAATAAGTCAAATATCTAAATCTTAGTCATCTATTTCGAAAAATATCTGAAGGTCATCAACTTGTTCGTCTTTTTCTTGTTGTGACGTTGACGGGCCACTATCATCAGTCGCTGCATGTTCTTTAATACCCTTAATGTGTTTTAGTACGTCATCAGGAATATTATAAGAATTGCAACATTTTCCTGATCTTCGGAGTCCATATCTGACATACAGTATTGAGTTTAGTGTCGTCAACGACATCCGATTCCTCAGTTTAGTTTTCACCACATTCATTTGACTAAACACTCTCTCCACTTCTGCATTGGAGTGTGGAAGACAAAGGATAGACATCACTAAAGATGCCAACTCGTGAAATGGATTGTTATCGGCACAGTCTTTGTACTCACATACCTCTGACCAGAACTCTATCGTCGAATTTTTGTTTTTCCAGTCAATGTGACTAATGTTTCTCCATTGTACCACAATAAGCTCTATATCGACTGCGTTACAACCAAACTCTTGAGCAATGTCAACAATTTCTGGTTTAATTGCTTTCAAAGTTTCCCGTACAGAAAACATATTCATTTTTCTCAATGTTTGAATATTTACTGGCAACCTTGATCGCATTTCCTGGACGAGCTTCAATGTAAATTGTTTACAGCGATGTCGTAGATTCTGAACTGATTCTGATGAAAGTTGGTATTCCGTAATTCGACGTTCTACACTGAAACCCATGTATGGAGATGGATCCAGGTAACTGGTGATGTTATCTGTCAAAATATTTACTATGGCTGATGCTGTTGGCATCAAAATTCGCCTTGCCACCGACTCAACCAATTCAACCAAGTCATTTAGAAGTTTGGTCGGGTCTCTGTCATTGCTTTCGAAATTCTTATTCACTTTTTGTACTTCATCTAAAATTGGTAACAAATATAGTAGATGCAGATGATTGATGGGATCATTATACATAGAGTAAAGCATTTCTGCCATGTAACAGTTTTCTTTTTGTTTCATAATTTCAAAATGGGTTTTCAGTTCTAACCATTGATCTACTATTCTACGGACAGCAGGTTCAATGGACAACCACCTGGTATTACACATTTGAGTAATTTTTAGAGGTTCTTTGCCACAGTTTATAGTTTTATAAAGTTCCTTGTAGAACAATTGTCTATTAGAAGAATGGCTAAACCAATTGTGGGTTTCTCGGATCAGGAACTCGATGTTTCGTGGTAGAGTTTCTTCAGATGCATGAGTAATAGCCAACTGTAAAGAATGACATAGGCACCGCACTAATACTAGATTATTATTGCCAGTTTCAGATTTCAGAAGGCTGTGCACGCCGTTGTTGACACCAGTCATAGGAGAAGCATTGTCGGTTCCAATCCCTATTAAATTGTTTATATTTAAATTTAATAGTGTAAATAGGGTCTTTATGCCATTGACTATGGCAATGGCTGTCCCGTTCTCAATTTCAACCAATCCTAAGAATGTTGTTATAATCTGTTTTTTGGTCTGGCTATAGTATCGGATTGACATACCGAGAACTTTTGTGACTGATATGTCTGTAGATTCATCTATTAATATGCTGAACTTTGCATATCCCACATCTTTTATCAATTCAGATACAAAGTGCGGTGCCAAGACTTTATTTACATTTTGTTTATTGTTGTGTATTGTTTGTGTATTTGCTACATTTTGTTCTATGTAACTTCATGTTTTCTGTACTTCTACTGTCAGAAAATGTCTTTTTGCACAAATCCGATAGGTGATCCACCGTTAAAATTGCAGTATGCTCGCAAATAAAAAGTGCAAGATTGCCTTCTGCTTTCTGGGTATCAAGGCGGGTTTGAATTTTCGAAAAATTAATTTTTGTTTGACTTTTCATGGGCTCAGCACACTTCACATGTTTACTTGTAGAAATATGTTGTTTTAAACAATACAGTTTTGCAATAATATTACACTTACAATATTTGCAGTAGGCTTTAGTGGCATCATCTTTGACCGGTGATAGCCAATCCTTAAACTCCCTCATCTGTTCCCATTCTTCACGATAATGTTGTGAATATTTGGGGGGCATTGTTCTCACCAAACTTGTATTTTAAAAAGGTTTTTGCGCGCAATCACTTTAGTTTTCCGCAAGCGTAACGTATTACCTATATAACTTGTGATGTGTCTGTCACTGACCGAACGAATGTTTGAGCAAAACATAAACAATCGACTAATGGGGAAAACCAGAACCATAACAAACAGAACCATCACCGAACCTCGAACGTACGAAATGATATCTCTTAACGATGGATGGGATTTCCCCTTAAGTATTTCTGAACGATGGTTAAAGTGTTGCCCCAGCAAAGTTGAAAAAATGCTAAAATAATGCAATATGCTAAGTTCCAAATTAACATGCTAAATTAGGTGAAAATATGCCAAATTTAGCATTAAAAATGCCAAAACGGCAACGCTGGTGGATCAACCCCATAAAAGGGGTGGGACTTACGAACTTTAAAAACCATAGTTCAAAATTCGGGAAAAATAAAATTGTCAATACAATGCATATTGAAATATAAAACATCTTTGTAGATTGTTTTTTTTTTCGATATGACCCATAGTTAATGAGTAAAATAAATAACAACCATCTCCTTAGTATGGAGAGTAGCATAAAAAGCTATGTAGGATCATGATTCCCTCCTTGTTTCGGATTGCGGTTTTTAACAATATAAGTATTTAAATAATTATTTGCTAATTTTTATTCATTTACACATGGTGCCCTTAACACGCCCCTTAAAAGATATTTGCGGTTTTTGCTGCTATTAGCGTTCTTGTCAGCAATCATAGCTTGCCAGAAGAGGCTCAATATACCGCAGACTTTATAGAAGAAATCAATAACATATTTGATGTCCTAAACTCTAGCAAAGTTTCATGTCCTAACAAGTATCAAAAAGCATTTTCGATGAAACAATGTCAGATTGGATTATTAGAAGAAGCTGCATCAATGTTTGAGAAAATTATAGCCATAGACAAAAAGACAGGAAGAAATAAAACTAAATACTAAAAACTAAATAATAATCAAACTTTTAAAAATATACAAATTACTATTAGATCTGTAATAATGTTAAGCAGAGATTTACAGGAAAAGGGAATAAAATTTATATTTACACGACGTTTAAACCAAGACTGCCTGGAAAACTTCTTCGGAGCTGTCAGACAACAGGGAGGCAACTGCAGAGACCCCACCCCTATCCAGTTCACAAGAGCGTTTTCTAAATTATTCCTCAGTAATATGTTGCAAAATTCACGTACTAGTAACTGCCAAGAAGATATTTGTGACTTGCTGCAGAGGTCTGATACCACCTCATTTTTTGAACGACCCAAATTGGGCCCAGTTTTCCTTTTTTGTACCTTATATTAATCTGTGACCGAGGCACGAGGTCGGAGTATCGAATTTTAACTCTATTTGATTGTAACCGTCGTATGGATACGGAACGACATCTATTGAACAGACTGCCAGCATTATCCAACAAAAAGACATTTTTTTAAACACTTAACTATGGGGTATTGATGTCGTAACCCTTCATAATTTCCTTAATATGTTTTAAACACTAACGCCTGCTTAGCGATACCAAACATTGCAATATTAGATATAAAAATTCACATCGGATAGGATGCAAACCCGCGTCTCTTGACAATCCGTGTCAGAAGCCACGACCAATAGGCGACTGAGGCACGAAGGTCCGAGCGCCGAATTTTAACTCTATAGATTTTAACCGTCGTATGGCGACGTTATAATTTTTAAAGCACTAATTCTACTAGCTGTCGCCAAGCAGGCGTGCTTAGCAACAGCTAGTAGACCATATTAAAAAATTATGTAGGGTTGCGACATCAATACGAAAGTTAAGTAGGTATTTGATAAAAATCTTCTTTCGGTTGCTATATTTCGGTAATGCTGACAAGATGTCCAATAGATGTCGCTCCGTCCAAATATCCTCAAACCGGTTGGACTGATATTATTGTCATGATTGAACTGTCACGGCGTTTTAAAAAGTATCTAACAATAGTACCTACCTATATTATGCAATTAGTGAATAAACGACGGATTTAAAGCGAGGGCCATAGGTGAATCACGAGTAATTGAAGGATTCTAACAAATGAATCACGACCGCAGGGAGTGATTCGTGATTATTGAGTCATTAGCGTAGCGAGTTATTCAGTGTTAGAATCCTGAGCGATGCGAGTGATTCATGGCCCTCGATATAAATCCGTTTTATTCAAGAATTGCATAATATACTTTATACGATGACTACAAGAAAAAGTATAACTTAAGCGAAAATAGACCTTTAATTACGAAAAAAGGAAGGTTAAATAATTTAAAATGCACATTAAAATTGGAACAATTACTAAAAATAAGAGTAGTTTTCTTATTATTCCTTTTATTAAAACAAATTCACGGATTTAATCCGGCCCTTTACAAAGGCATAAGTGGGGCTGTAGCCAACACTTAGAGGCCTATTTGGTATAGCAAATACAAAGGAGTATAAAAAACAGAAAAAATGTTGGATGAAGGTTAACATGGTACTTATAACTATTACAAAATTGGGTAAAATGGCCAGGCTATTGGTATGAACTTATTAGTGATAAGGGCGATAGTAGGCTATTGACGAGACTACGGCACCTGCCAATTTCGGTCTCATTTTAAAATATTTAGGCAGGTGGTGACTTGCCACCCACTAAACGGGCCCCCCATAAGAGCCACCATCAATGGTGACAAAAGGGGCAACGTTGGTGTGGATGGCTAAAGGGTGTCGAGAGGTGTGCTGCGGTTTCACTATAGCGCTACTACCGGCGTTATGCCCTTTATCACTTTCACCCTTGGAGCTTTTTGTTACTTGCTCTTACGTTACTTGTCTCCACCCCCAGACGGCCAATTAAGGCAAGCCGGGGGTCAGGGTCTCATTTAGCCCCAGGGAGAATCAGGGTCCACAAAGCCGCCCCTGCGGTTTTCTTATTTGTTTCTTATTATTATATTTTTTTTCTGTAATGGCAGCAAAGAACACAACAGTTTTTATTCTAATGCTAAACTCCTTGTCGCAAATGTCGACCAATCAAATCTCGAGGAGTTATTTGCACAAAGAGTTTGTATGTCGAGTATTCTTTGCGCAAGAAGTTTGGATCGCGTAATTTTTTGCGCAAGAAAGTTGTGCATTGAGATGGAGATCGAATATATTGGTGTGTTCTAAATTCAAACACCAAAATAGTGATAAAAAGGTCTTTTTATTCACTGTTTTCAGTGAATAAAATAAGCTTTTTAGAGTGGGAATGGTATAAAATAATGATATATCTATACTCACTTATATACTTACCTACTTTCGCTTTTATAATATTACCTACATTTTATATGATTAAATACGGTTAATGGTTGATTAATTGTTTCCCAGACGTTCCGAATCCTTGCGTCGGCGTGCTTTGTGGGCCGGGCGCGCTCTGCCGACCCACTCCCGATGGGCGCTCACATAACTGCGAGTGTCCTACGTCCTGTCCTAGCTACGGCGATCACGAAGGGTCTCGTCCGTTGTGTGCCAGTGACGCACACGACTACCCTGGCGACTGTGAAATGCGCCGCGCTGCCTGTGAATCAAACACCAACATTACTTTCAAGTACTACGGTAAATGCGGTAAGTTTAATCGTATTCCTAGCATAGCTCATATATTTTCCCCAAAGCCTTTAGTCCTCTCAATCATTAATGTGCGTCTAATGTGTACAAAGTGCAAGAAATCGAATAAGTTTATTCAGGGGTAGATGATGAACTGCTTAGGCGCTTTGCAGACGACGGGGCGGGCCGGGGCGGTCAATTTTGCCGCGAACGATAGCGCAAAGGGAAACCTATACTACCAACGCACACGGAGGGCAAAAAGACCAAGCCGCGCCGCGCCGCCAGTGTCCGGCGGGCACTGGCGGCGTACCCGTAGCTACGTTGAGGCGAGGGCAGCCGCGGGCATCGGCGGGCAGATGCGGTCTTTATTTCTTCGCGGTCAAAAAGACCGCCCCGCTCCGTCGTCTGCATAGCGCCTTATTTGCCTCGAAAGGACTTTTCCACAATATGTAGGTCTAACCGGGCGACACCGAATTATTCCTCAAATAGGGGCGCTGACGCACCACACTTCGTGTATTCACAATTGCTTATTCCTCAATAGCTCTTCAGCAGTTAGAATGGCTCTTAGAACCAGCCTCACCATTTCCGTGTGTAGACACGGACTCCCCGTATCGCTCGACTCGATCGATGGAATTGTGGCAAATGGATGGCCAGTTCAACTGTTAGCACAATTATTAGTAACTAGGGATAATACTTACTTCATACTTTAAAGGTATATGCATACCATTAAGCTTTTTTATCTTCGTATTCACATTCGAGGATTGGCATATGAACGCCTTATCTTACCCAATGTTTCAGTTTCGATGGATAGTATCTGGATTAACTTCCCCGGAGTTTGGCAGGTTTACAGGTTACGCCACCGGCCGAAGTTTAACTTTGCGGTGTTTTCTCAATATCTCCTCTTCGAGAGGAAGCCCCGAATCCCACCATTGGGATCATAGTGTTTTTTAATGACATAAGGTTACGGAACAAGCACGAGGCCCAACTGGTCTTAAGCGGTAACCTCTGCCTATAACAGATGCATTTCGTAGCAAGTGATCAGCTGCACTGCTCCCATCACTCTGAGATATTAAGTTGTTAAATATCAAGTACCTGTAATTTCATCGGCAACCATACCCATCAAACCGGAATACAGTGATGCGAACATTACTGCTAAATGGTAGAAATATAGGTATGGTGGTGGCGGTAATAGGTACTTTCTCGGACGAACTCGTTTACAAATAATTTTACTCTTCTTAATTTAGATTGATTCAACACACTCAAGACAAGAGTCTTTGACCAATGTGTGTTATCAGTGATGACTTATGGCACTGAAACGTGGTATCTTACTATGGGTCTCATAAGTAAGCTCAAAGTCGCATAACGAGCTATGGAGAGGGCTATGCTCGGGGTTTCTCTACGTGATCGAATCAGAAATGAAGAGATCCGTAGAAGAACGAAAGTCACCGACATATCCCAGAAGATTAGCCAGTTGAAGTGGCAGTGGGCGGGGCACATAGCACGCAGAACAGATGGCCGATAGGGCCGGAAGGTTCTGGAGTGGAGACCACGGACCGGCAAGCGCAGCGTAGGTCGTCCACCGACACGGTGGACAGACGACCTGATAAAGGTCGCAGGACGACGTTGGATGCAGGCCGCTCCCAACCGGTCCTTTTGGAAAATCACGGGGGAGGCCTATCTTCAGCAGTGGACGTCCTACTGCTGAGATGATGATGATGATGATGATGGATAATCATGTCTTATGTTTTTATTTATTCTTTACAATTTCTAACTTCAGACCCGTGCGCGGGCGTAACCTGCCCTGACCCCGAAGTGTGTCAGCTAGACGACCGTCGATCGCCGTCCTGTCGCTGCGCAGAGCCTTGTCCACTCGAGTTCTCTCCAGTCTGTGCTTCCGACGGCAAGACCTACTCCAACGAGTGTCAGATGCATAGGGAGTCGTGTCGAGCTAGGAAACAGTTGAAGATAATTTTCAAAGGACAGTGTAGCACCGGTAAGTATCTACAGCGCAGTAGATTGTAGTGACTTTGTTCCGGTCCAAGTTAACACGGCCGTTCTGTGGTAAGGTTTTTTTTAAAAAGGTAACTAAGTAAGTAACTTTTATGTCACGAGAACAGTTGAGAGTTTAGAGTTCTTTCTTTTTAAGTTTAATAGCGGGACATGTACTAAATCAGGACAAGAATCTTAATGTCCTTCTCCGAGGTTTGGTACAAGCTATCTCTGTGCCAAACTTCATCAGGTCGGTTACTAGAACGACAGTCGTTTCTCGATAAAAGGTGTCGAACAAAGCTAGTTTGTAAGTAAGTAGTTATGTAATTAGTCGACGTGTTATTGTTAAACAAAGTTAAAAAAACGTTGCATTGCATCGAGATGCGCTTTTGTTGTAATATAAATAATAAACGTTGGTTTTCAGTAAACAGCTAGGTATATTGGAAAGATTTAGTCTTTACAGTTCAATAAAAATTTTCAGACAGACATATAGATGATTGACAAAGCTTAGAAAACAAAAATAACATTCAAAATATAAAAAGAATACATCTATCTAAAAAGAGTTTCTAATGCTAGACCCTCAGTTACAAACCTCTTCAACACTCCTCCTTAAATGAGGTACTAGGGCCAGTCCAACTCCTCCTAAGCTTGCATTCCTTTCAAACATCTTTCATGCTTTTCTCTACTAAGTCCTTTCGTCAACACATCGGCAGGCATCTCATTCGTCGGCAGATAGTTAAGTTTTACCTTACCTGTTCGCACCATTTCCCGAATATAGTGATGCCTCACATCTATATGTTTAGTCCGTCGATGATGCATGGGATTCTCTGCGATTTGAATTGCAGACTGGCTATCGCTAAATAGTATCACAGCTTCATGAATCCCAGTCAACTCGGCTAGAAGTGCAATTAAAAATGCTGACTCTCTACATCCCTCTGAAAGAGCAACATACTCGGCTTCAGCACTTGAGAGTGATACTGTCGTTTGTTTGCGACTTTCCCATGCTATTGGAGATCCTCCAAGAGTAAATACAAATCCAGTATATGATTTTCTGTCACATAAATCCCCTGCGTGATCTGCATCCACATAGCCAACCAGCTTCTTTCTAGTCTTTTTGAAAATTAATCCAAAATCTTTAGTTCCATTTAAATACCTAAGCACTCGTTTTGCAGCTGTCCAATGTGTTTGATTGAAACAACTATTAAACTGGCTTAAATTGCTGACTGCATATGCAATATCAGGTCTTGAGCAGACAGCTAGGTACATCAATGAACCTATCAGCTCCCTGTATGGCAGTTCTCTTGGTGGAGTATAATTCTCTTCTTGTGGTTTCACAAGCTTAATTCCACTTTCAATTGGAGTCTTCACACTCTTGCAATCAATCATTCCAAATTTCTTCAGTACCTTATCAAGATACTCAGTTTGATTGAGTCGTATAGAATTCTCCTTACACTTAATTTTCATACCTAGAAAGACATCTACTTCACCTAGATCTTTCATTTCGAATTTTGTTTGAAGATCCCCTTTCACTGATATTCTCTCTTTCTCACTATTCCAAAAAATTAGAATATCATCAACATATATTGCAATGAACATCATGTTATTGTGTTTCTTTCTCATGTAAACACAGGGTTCAGTTTCGCACCTATTAAAACCCATATCTAGCAAAACTTTATTCAATTTCTCATATCATGCTCTGGGAGCTTGCTTTAGCCCGTATAAAGATTTCTTCAAAAGACATACATGTCCTTCTTTGCCTTGCTCTTCAAAACCTTTTGGCTGTTTCATATAGACCTTCTCTTTCAAGTCCCCATTCAAGAATGCAGTTACAACATCCATTTGGTCAACTTTAAGGTTATTCTCTACAGCTAGAGCTAAAAGTAGTCTCAGAGTACTATGACGTACTACAGGTGCAAAAGTTTCATTATAATTTAATCCTTTTATTTGCGTAAAACCTCTGGCTACGAGTATGCTATTTTCAATAGCCATTCTCATCGGCTCATACTGCTCTCCTAGCCCTTGTAGCATAAGTGCAGCCAACAATTCGTCATCTATTTCTTTGCCCATGTCTGCTAGTTGATTGGCTAGAGACAGCATCTCGGTGACGTAGACTCGTGGACTGTTATACATGCTCAACTTCTGACTAACAAGGCGTCCTAGTAGTCGACATTTGTTGTTAACTCCTTGGTCTTCAAAAGGCGGCTTTTAAGGCATTCCAGCTCTCTTTAGCTGTAGTTGCTTTCTTCACGTGCACCAAACAATGGGGTTTAATCATTAGGAGCACCTTTGCGCGTACCTTTCTATCTATCTATCTTGAGACCTGTGTCATCAGACGGTGTTGTCTCTATGTAGTCCCATAAATCTTCCATAACCAAGTATAGTTCCATTTGGATTTGCCAACTTGCGTAGTTCGACGCAACATCCAATTTTTCTATACTTTGAAGTATTCCACTGGGGACGGATGTATGCAGCATGTTTGCGCTAGCACCACTATCACCAACACCACCGCGTGATCTTTCCATTTTAAACTCAACGTCTGTCGTCGTTGTATCAGGCGAAACCACGCTCTGCTACCATGTTGTAATATAAATAATAAACGTTGGTTTTCAGTAAACAGCTAGGTATATTGGAAAGATTTAGTCTTTACAGTTCAATAAAAATTTTCAGACAGACATATAGATGATTGACAAAGCTTAGAAAACAAAAATAACATTCAAAATATAAAAAGAATACATCTATCTAAAAAGAGTTTCTAATGCTAGACCCTCAGTTACAAACCTCTTCAACAGCTTTAGACATAATATTATTTTTATTTAATTTTCTTTATTATTATTTTTTCCTTGTCCCATGAGGGATTTTTTTAATTTTATTTTCTAATGTTTAGGGGGCTAACAGCTATTATTACAACATAATTTACAACATATGTAAATAATCTCATTATTATCTCATTGTACGTAGGTAACAAGTGTCAGATCAATCAATTACTTTCCTACTGGGACTAGGAAATGAAATGAAATTACAAGAAATGAAATCATTTATTTTGTATAGGCCTACGGGGGCACTTACAAATTGTCATATTACATTTATTATTTCTTAAATCGACAACCGAAGATCCTGAGAAGATCCGGCGGAGAAGATCCGGCAAGAAACTCAGGAGGCTTGTCTTTTTACATTTTTTATAGCCAATTTAATATTGTATATCTATATAAAATATGTTCGTTTAATTTTAGCTCCAGTGTGTTGCCTTACAAAAGATACCATAATAATGGTTATCAGTAGGGCAAGACACGCTACACTTTGACATGGTAATACAAGAGTATCAGTGATCCTGGAGTGATCAGTCCCAAGCTGTTTTTTCCTCCAAGTAATCCGATATTTTTTATAACCTTTTTGACAGATTTTAGTTAGATAAACTGAGAGACAACAGTTAGAATGTTTATGTCTTTAAACTTCTGTCTAAGGGAAACTCTGGGAGCTAAACTGTAGATCGCTCGTATAGCCCTTTTTTGCAGTATGAAAATAGAATTAATATCTGCAGAATATCACCACCAACCAACAGTATGCCATAAGTCATAACGCTATGGAAATAACTAAAATAAACTATTCTAGCTACATCAGTTAATAGTCTAATTTTTTTAACAGCATAAGCCGCTTTACTGAGTCTACTAGACAATTTGTTGGCCTTAAGCTTCTCGAAAAGTCGAGTAGAGAAAAGTGAGATCTATAGAAAAGATACAATGACATTTTTTTGGGACTGTGTGCGATATCGGTAATCTGTTGTGTTCACTTTAATTAACCTACAGGCGTATTTTCATTTCAATACAATGCCTGCGACGCCGTTAGACGATGTAGATTTAAGATGTAGGTATACCGTACGTACGGCGTTGGATGTATCCTATGCATAATTTTGTCATTTTCTCATTTTCAGGGGTAAACCCTTGTGCAGAGGTGGAGTGCCGTCACGGAGCCGAGTGTAGAGTAGAAGGTGGTGGAGCGGTCTGTGCCTGTCCGCCGCCGTGCGAGCCAGTACTGCGGCCTGTGTGCGGATCTGACGCACGGACGCATGATAGCGAGTGTGAGCTGAGACGTGCTGCGTGTTTACTTGGAAGAGAGCTAAAAGTGTTGCACGCAGGAGCTTGTGGTAAGTACCTAAACGTATATACTTACCGTTCTAGGTTTGTCATCTGTTGTGACCAGTATTGTGACCAGTATTGTGACCCGTTTATGGATGATGCAGATACGCGGGTGGATGATAGCGTATTAAGACAGGCTGCGTATGTACTTTAATGCGAGGTAAATGGTGCACGCAGGAGCATGTGGTCAGAAACTCTACGTATATCGGTATAGTCTAGGTTTGCCTTTTGTCGTGCTAGCCAGTCTATTTGTATACATGGCATATTGCCTCTTTTCGCGTTTATAAAAAAAACACTGGTTTATTATTAACTTGAATAGTGCTAGTCAGACTTACACATAATATATTGACTTATACACTTATGATAGCGATCGCGAACTTGAAACGTCCTGGCCGTGGCGAGCCAGTCTGCAGTCACTAGGGTTTGGGAATTCCCGACCATTCCAAAGTCCCGGGACACGAGACAGCCTGCAATCAAAGTCCCGGGAATTCCCGGGACTTCGAGACTTTAGGAAATAAAATTAAGAGGGGTTAGTCTTTTTTGAAGAATTTAAATTGAATCAATTTAAGGGGAAACGTATTAAAAAAAGGTTTTTTTTTGTAATAATAAAAACGTTAATTTCAGTAATAATTGCTTTGTTCTTTTAAAAAATCTGTAAATTCTGAATCATTTCTCCTATTTTTCTTCATAATAATTCAAGACAATTTTCATACCAGTCTCGTTCTTAGGCATTTTATATCCTCGCTGGGTAATCTCTAACGAATGAATTTACTATTTGTGATATATAAGCTTATAGTAAGTCCATCCTCTGCCGCCGAGCGAGAAATTATTTCAGACTAAGACTTTTTCGCAACATATCCTGTAATATCAGACTTCTTTTAGAGTTTTTTTTTTGGATTCCGGTTAACAAGATCTCCCAGACTGTATGACTGATGTTGGTTCTTCCGGCGGTCGATTTATAAAAAAATATTGTGAACTCTTTGAAGGTCTCTGTCAATGCCTGAAGTATTCGATCCTTTTCATGAAATTGGTTTATATTTGTTTGTATTAACGAGCACTGTGCTTATGATGCGTTTATTTTTCCCGTTCTTGGAAGGATGATACACAAGCGTCTACATTGAAAGTACCAATGAAGAACGGCTTACTGGCATATTAATCAAAAACCACTACTCACTACGAAGAAATGGATGCCACCACATTTAAAGAGTGGTTCCAGAATGTGCTATTGTCCGGCCTGCCAGAGCCTTCTGCAATATTTATTAATAATGCCCCTTATCATTCGGTGCAAGTACAGAAAGCACCTAATCGAGCCAATAGAAAAGAAGAATTGGTGCATTGGCATGGCTACAAACAAAGGGCATTGTCGTAAATATGCAAACGTTAAAAGCAGAACTAATGAGTGCGTTATGAAATAGATAAATTGGCTCTGGAATAAGGTCAATGCGATTGAGCTAATCTAGGCTCGAATAAAAAGTTACGCAGCCCACCACAACACTTCTACACAATACCGCAAAAAAAGATGATGAGCTTATTAAAAGAAGCCTGCGGGAAAGCCAGAAGAGTGGGAAAATTATATGGATAGATAATTATCGTGGGAATATTTCGAAAACTTTGACCGAGAAATTAAAATAGACTTGTGTTAACTAAGAATAAATCTGATGAGTTAGTTTCTAATTATTAATTAAGGTATGTAAATAACTAAAAAACATAAGTATTTATTATGAAATGTCATCATTATTAATAAATGTTATTATTCAATGTTTTTCCACGTTTCGGATTTATTATGCACCAAATAAGGTACAACACATCACAATCTAAGTCCAATTTAGCGCCAATGTCAGAATAATGAGCAATTGTGGTTGGGTTGTCATTTATTACCATAAATAACCATACTAAAGACAAAACTTTAACTTTAACTTTTTTTCATATAGGTAAGTATAAGAATAGTTACTTATATTACGCTACTTGCCTTTGCGCGTTTGGTTTGGGCGCTGTGTTATAATATTATAAATTTTATAAAAAACGTTATTTTATTATCAAATTATTCAAAAGAAACACGCATCATTGTATAGTATAACGACATTTAACCTTACTTTTACCTGCTATATTTGGCACATCGCTACAAAAATAATAAACAGCTGATCTATCCTTATAACAGCTGGTGTAGTGTGGTATACTGTTTCTGAAATTACTATAAATTCTACACCCAAAGTTATATCATCCGATCGAATGAACGTTTGGTCGAAAATATCGCAAGCAGGTTTTGCGCTTGTCGAATAGGCTAAAACTGAAAAAATCTCAAACGGCTAATCGAACTTCAATCAGCAGTGGTTCAGTTCAAAGAATCTTTATTACTCATCAAGACAATAATTGTCACTTTTCGTCATTTGTACCGTCCGTTAATTACAAAATGAAGACTCATTGTAGGTACATTGGTACATTATTTCAGAAGTGAATGATCACTGATTATGTGTTCAGCTAGCTTAGATTTAAAGACACCAAATGAGTCTACATTTGTTACATTTACCGGTAGCTATCTATTAGGTGGTTAACTCACGATCGTCACGTTCTTTTAAACTAAGTTCAATTGATTTAACTCTGGGAAGAAAAAATAGTACGAAAATACATACATACTTTGAAAATTCAAGAATGAAGAAGCGTGAAGAAGGTCATCCAGAGTGTGAAACATTGACTCGCTTGCCGTTCCGACGTAGACGGGTTTTAATTCCACGCCTGCGTCGGAACGGCGAACATGTCGGTGTTTATGAACGTCGCATATTTTGTGAAACTATGTTGGTTAACTCACGATCGTCACGTTCTTTTAAACTAAGTTCAATCGATTCAACTCTGGGAAGAAAAAATAGTACGAAAATACATACCTACTTTGAAAATTCAAGAATGAAGAAGCGTGAAGAGGGTCATCCAGAGTGTGAAACATTGACTCGCTTGCCGTTCCGACGTAGACGGGTTTTAATTCCACGCCTGCGTCGGAACGGCAAACATGTCGGTGTTCATGAACGTCGCATATGGGAAACTGTGAGTAGTGAGTTTAGAGGTTTTTATTAATTTTTACGTACTTACTATACATATATTGTTCTTAGTGTCCTACCGAAACTGTTTTTCAGCCGAAATCGAAACCGACCTTTTGGCCTTGCTCTCTGTTTATATATAAACAAGTGTTAAATAAAATAAAAAAAAACAATCATTAAAGATGTAATAAATATATTATTTTAAATAATATATTGAACGACGCACGAAAATTTACAAACACTCGAATTGAAGCGGGGACGAAAGTTTCCACTATATTGTGGCCGAAACCGAAACTAAAGCCGAAATTTGATTTTTGGGCCGAAACAGAAAATAAAATTTTGGTCGGTCGCTAATTGTTCTACATACACTTAGAATTCCTTTTCAGTCAGTGATGCCACGTTGTTCACCTGATGGTTATGAGAGTTACAGTATTACAGAGCTGCAAGGTTTAAGCTCAATCACATACTTACCCTCTACAAACATAAAATACGATTCGGGTTCCGTTTGAATTATTTCAAAATGTATGCATACATATACTCATTGAAAAATTTAGACAAGCCAAGGTAAAGGTAGATATTAATGAAACTAGTTTATTATGGGTTCCTTTAGCGTAGTTTGTAATTAAATATTACGCATTAAGACGTCAATAATTGCGTTTCACTCCCTACCAATTAAAAATCACTTACCACCATCTTTTTATTTTTATTCTTGCCTATATTTAGAAAAAAAGATCTGCTACGCCATTGCTTCGCTATGTCTTATTTTAAACTATCGATAGTGCTTCTGAATTACCTTTCGAGTACTTAGTTCATTTAAGAAAAAAACCCGACCAGTAGGTATTAATTATACTTGCGCACATATCATAGTACAAACAACGCAAATACAAAGTTGCATTAAATGGAAAATTTATATAATAATACCTATTTTTTGTTTACACTATACCTTGACAAAAAACTGCAATCTACTATTATCAAGTTCTTTGACAACAAGCTCGATTGATTTAACATTATTAAGAAAAATAGTAAGCAACTACATTGAAAATTCAAGAATGAAGAAGCGTGAAGAAGGTCATCCAGCGTGTGAAACATTGACTTGCTTGCCGTTCCGACGTAGGTGGGTTTTAATTCCACGCCTGCGTCGGAACGGCGAACACGTCGGTGTTCATGAACGTCGCATATGGGAAACTGTGAGTAGTGAGTTTAGAGGTTTTATTAATTTTGTACGTACTCTATACATATATTGTTCTTAGTGTCCTACCGAAACTGTTTTTCAGCCGAAATCGAGGCCGACCTTTTGGCCTTGCTCTCTGTTTATATATAAACTAGTGTAAAAAAAACAATCATTAAAGATGTAATAAATATATTATTTTAAATAATATATTGAACGACGCATGAAAATTTACATACACTCGAATTGTGGCGGGGCCAAAAGTTTCGACTATATTGTGGCCGAAACCGAAACAAAAGCCGAAACTAGGTTTTTTGGCCGAAACAGAAAATGAAATTTCGTTCGGTCACTAGTTGTTTTACATACACTTAGAATTCCTTTTCAGTCAGTGATGTCACGTTGTTCACCTGATGGTTATGAGAGTTACAGTGTTACTCAGAGCTACATGGTTTAAGCTCAATCACATACTTACCCTCTATAAACATAAAATACGATTCGGGTTCCGTTTGAATTATTTCAATATGTATGCATACATACACTCATTGAAAACTTTAGACAAGCCAAGGTAAAGGTAGATATTAATGAAACTAGTTTATTATGGGTTCCTTTAGCGTAGTTTGTAATTAAATATTACGCATTAAGACGTCAATAATTTCGTTTCTTTGCCTAACAATTAAAAATCACTTACCACCATCTTTTTATTTTTATTCTTGCCTATATTTAGAAAAAAAGATCTGCTACGCCATTGCTTCGCTATGTCTTATTTTAAACTATCGATAGTGCTTCTGAATTACCTTTCGAGTACTTAGTTCATTTAAGAAAAAAAACCCGACCAGTAGGTATTAATTATACTTGCGCACATATCATAGTACAAACAACGCAAATACAAAGTTGCATTAAATGGAAAATTTATATAATAATACCTATTTTTTGTTTACACTATACCTTGACAAAAAACTGCAATCTACTATTATCAAGTTCTTTGACAACAAGCTCGATTGATTCAACATTAATAAGAAAAATAGTAAGCAACTACATTGAAAATTCAAGAATGAAGAAGCGTGAAGAAGGTCATCCAGAGTGTGAAACATTGACTCGCTTGCCGTTCCGACGTAGACGGGTTTTAATTCCACGCCTGCGTCGGAACGGCGAACATGTCGGTGTTTATGAACGTCGCATATTTTGTGAAACTATGTTCATGAATATGTAATTTAAATTGTCCAGGTACTTTACAAATAATGGTTTTGCTACTTGCTACTTACAGTTAGAATTCCATAACGGTCAGTCTGCCATTACAAGGTTTCCGATGGTTTCCAGTTTCTTCGTATTTTCGGTTTACCTGCCAAGCCGTTCTTAATGTTACTCCCACCGTTCTCGCAGTAAATTATCTTGTATATTTTTTGTGTTAATTTTCTGTATTCTGGTGAAGCAATAAAGAGTTTATCTATCTATCTACGATACATATACTGATGGCTAGTTCCAGAATGAGAGAATATTCCCCAACATCATCCCCGAAACCTCTTCTTGTATCCCAAACCGGCACAAAACTGTAACGAGAGACCGAAGTGCCAATAGCAGTTATTAAAATGTAATTAAAACTTATGGCTTAACACTTACTTAGTAAAAAATACCAAATAAATAGAACCGTCTTCAACTCCAAAAAGTGTGAAATAACTTGTTAAAGCCGGTACCATGATGATTCAAAAGTACCTATTAACACAATTTTTTGCACGTGGTACCGAGTTCGACAAGTTATTTCACAGTTTTTGATGTTGAACTCGGTTCCATTTGTTGGTAAAAAACAATTTCTACCTTGTGACCCTGGCTACTTACGGGATCGATGTCTTTCACCGTCAATGATAATATCATCAAATAGACGAAACACTTTTCAGTTATTGGAGTGTAACTCAAAAACTGCTAGACTGAATTTGATGAAATTTAAAAGGACCTCGGAAGTATACTCTACCAAATAAAAAAATAATCATCAAAATCGGTTCATAAATTATCCGCGGACACACATACAAAATATTATTTATTGTTTCCTAGCAACTGCCCGTGACTTCGTTCGCGTAGTAGTAGAAGAAGAAGTGATTATGCAATAGCATCATGACGATTATGCATAAGACTAATTATTTTTCGTAGTTAAATTGTAAACGCAAATGTATGTTTTTTTTTGTAAAGGATTACTATTTTTCTATATACTATACACACATTTGGTACAAACTGCAATCTACAATCAAGTACAATCAAGTCATGATCTCTGATATCAAGGTCTATTGGCTCCACATACAAAAATATATCCTAGTTATTACGAAAGGACTTTGAAGATAGAAGAATGAAGAAGTTTTGCCAGTGAGTGAAACATTGACTCGTCTGCCGTTCCGACGTGGGCGGGTTCTAATTCCACGCGCGCGTCGGAACGGCAAACATGTCGGTGCTTATGAACATCTGATAGTTATATGAAACTGCGATGGTGAGCTGAGAGTTTTAATTAATTATATTTTTTTACTTATCAGAATTTTTTGTATTGCTATTTATAGTTGAACTCATATTCAGTCAGTGTCGTCACGTCGTTCGCCTGCTGGTTATGAAAGTTATAGTACCTACTACTCAGAACGAAATAAACAATTACAATACATTTCAAGATTCACATTCCGTTTGAATTATTTTGAGAAAGATGAAGCTCACGCCCTATTGAAATTTTCGGTACGTTATTTGCACTTAGAGAAAGGAAAAAATATTTAATTTAATAAAAATTAGAAAGGTGTGTATCTAATTACGTAGGTAGGTCACTATATTCATTCTCAGTAGTTTTACTTCACAGATTTATTTTGTAAATAATTTTGTGACTCTAATTTTGTACCACCACATTTTAAATGTAAATTGGGCTTAAAGGCGGCTTAAAACAAACATACTATTTTTAAAACAGCATATCACTGAGCATCGATTATAAAATGGTTTAAATATGAAATTGTCTATTTAACGCACTAGCCACATAAAATTAAAATTAAACTTTCAGTGTCAGATTTCAGAGTGAAAATATAAAGATTATAAATTTAATAATAGTATGTATTTGATAAAGTTTGAATTTCAATTGTTTTTACATTCAGTTTTTAACGTGAAGATGGAAATAGCGAAAATTAGTCACAGACAATTATATGTAGGCTCTACGTAAATTAGTGTAATTTTTAATACGGGTTCCGACGTGGGTGACTAAGCAGCAACTGCTTGAAATATCAGTACTGGAGAGCATACGGCTAACGAACGCACCGTGCGTTTTTAGTATAAGGCCTTTCATAGGGGAAACTTCGACTTTAGGAATAATTCACGAGGAAGACCATCCATAAGGTAAATACTTAATGATAAAAATATGGAGTTGGTGGAAGCCGATCCGTATCAAACTACCAACGAAGCGGCATGGTTTGATGTTAGCATACCCAAACTATTAGTTTATTTGAACCAAAACCGTAAAATTGAAAAACCTTGAGAAGCGGATACCTCATGATTTGACTGATGTGCAGAGAGCAAATTAAACCGATACAGAAATAAATAGAGGGGTTTTGGACCGAATTGTGACGTGTGATGAAAAGTAGATTCTTTATGATAATCAAAAGCGAAAACCGCAATGGTTGACCTCGGGTCAAACGCCACAACAATGCCCTAAAGCTAGGACTTATCCATAGAAAGGTGATGGAAATGGTTTGGTGGTCACTTAATGGTGTAATTCACTATAGTTCCCTCAGACCCGCAGGCCTAGGCAAAAGATGTTTCTGTTATCGTTAACGCCAAACGACAACTCCAAAATGTATGGCGTTGACATTACCTATGGAAAAGTTACGTGACGTCACGCTAAGTTCGTCTACACATTTTTGTCTGTAGCATGTGCGGAAACACGCCTGTTTGAATTTTGTCTAGGCCTGCCTGCAATAACAGCGGGTGTCGACTGTGCAAAACTCCGAATAATGATAGCGAAACTCGCAATAAGGCAGTCCCGACTTGTCAATCGGTCTTCGCCATTATTGCTTCATGTTTACGCAAGAACTCGCACTGCTCGTCAATTAGTTTGAATACAATAAGACCTGCAGTTAGAAACTATCCGTCATCCCTACTCGGCGGATCTCGCCCAGACCGACTACCATTTTTTTTTGCGATTTAGACAATTTTTTGCATGGAAAAAAATATCTTCCCAGCATAGCCATGCATGTACCTATATGAAACCGTACTTTTTGTTAAAAATAACCTAGATTACTTTGAATCGGTAAGAGATGTACACAACTTGAACTTAAGAGATAAATCTCGGCTGTGCATCAGAATGTCCCATACGACGCTAATGCACAAAAGTGTATTTTGTATGGCTCCTAAAATTTATAATAAATTGCCAGAAGTCTTAAAAGCGTGTAATATATCGAAGTTTAAAAATAATTTGAAGACGTTACTCCTTGACAAATGTTACTATAGTATAAATGAATTCTTTAGTGATAGAACATTTAATATAAAACAATGACATTGTATTTTAATTATTAATTTGTTTTTGTACTGAAACTATTTATTTTATTTGTTTTCATTGTACCGCTGACTTTGATTTTCAATCACATATTTCTTATTATTTGTATATTTTTAAGATACTATATGTTATAACAAACTAGTTAATATTTGCATGCCTTATATAGGTGAGAATGTACCTGGGACTTACCTTTTTAACCATGTTACAACTTTATAACCTGCATTCTGACAAATAAATGAATTTGAATTTGAATTTAGGGTAGTACAAAATGTGTTTGACACACATGACTGGACTTCACAAACACACAGTTTGTGAAGTCCAGTGGGTAGAGCACGAAAATAACTGTCAGTTATCTAGCACAATAGTGGCACAGATTACTCATAGTCTGTACTGAATACTTAAAAGATACGATAACGTTACGCTTAAGCAGATTTTCGTGTTCGGCCCACAGGCACTGCCACAGGTCTCCAGAGTTCTATCACAAAGGTTTGAATGATATTCCTAGATGGCAGAATTGTATGGGTAACGATGGTAAATACTTTTATTAAATAAATATATATTATCACACAAAAAGGAATGTTTTTATTTTTCAGTACGAAAGGCAATTTCATACATTGACCCCTAATATTATAATGCCAATGACATGTCTAAGCCGAATCGTTTTCAAAATAGATAACTGATTTAGTGTAACTGTTCACTACTTTGGTAGGTACATACTCATATCATTAATCGTCACGTTCTTTGATACCAAACTCCATCGGTTCAACACTCAGAAGAAAAGTAGTTACGATGAAACTACTTTGAACATAGAAGTACAAAGAAACGTGAAGAAGGTCATCCAGCGTGTGAAACATTGACTCGCTTGCCGTTCCGACGTAGACGGGTTTTAATTCCACGCCTGCGTCGGAACGGCGAACATGTCGGTGTTTATGAACTTCGGATATGGGAAACTGTGAGTAGTGAGTTTAGAATTTAAATAGAATTAGAAATTTAATCAACTAGGTACATACATACAGATATTTTTCATAATAGTTACTCATATTAAGCCTTCTTGCTTGCTTACTTGCCTTCGCGCGTTTGGTTTGAGTGCCGTTTTATAATAATATTTTCAACACACTTGCTTGTAGAGTGAGCTTCATTACATTGGTTTTAGGGCCATAAAACGAAATACACGTGCTTAATAAAATTATAACCTAGTGCATAATATAACTACCCCTTTAAAATGAAATTAGTACCTTACTGCAAGTTATAGGTGAGTCATCAGAGCATTTTTAATTGGACCGGATAAAACAGTTATTTTTTTAGTAGCCACAAACAATTTTACGCCGCTGAAAAGCCACATAAATTTTTGGAATTAATCAATGTGCAAGTCCTTATATCAATCAAACAAACATTTATCAAATATCAACTTCACAATAATTGTAAATATTTTACACAATAAGCAAAAAATATTTTATCACTTATAATTCTAATTTCTAACTTGAAATAGTATTGCGTTTAGAACTTACTCGTACCTGCCTTGCAGATGGCGCGTGAAAAAAACTACGCGCTATTTCCTATAATTTTCATATTTTTTTATCGTATTAGTCGCTGTGTGGTAAAAGCAATAATAATGTTTGTTTTTTCCTCACTAATGTGTTGAAAATCGTCGTATTAAACTCATGAGCTCTGCTCACTTGTATCATATTGGTATATAATATACCTCCTACTTATAACTCTATCTCTACATTATTTTATTATTACATTATTCGAACGAAAATTGTTGCATAGTTTTTTTTTTTAATTTTTTAATTGTGCTCTCGTCCATAGCCCACTATCTCCCGTACCACTAATTAGTAGGTACATATCAATAGCCATGCCAATTTACCCATTTTTTAAATAGATATACCATGTAACCATCCATCCAAAATGTTTCTGTTTTTATAATACATTGTATTTTTATATCAAACGGGCATCTAAGTGTTGGCTACAGCCCCACTTATGCCTTTGTAAAGGACCGGGTTAAATCCGTGAAATCGTTTGAATAAAAATAATAATAATACCGCAGGGGCGGCTTTGTGGCGAGTCGTCGGTAAGTGGCGACACCGCGGACCCTGATTCTCCCTGGGGCTAAATGAGACCCCTGACTCCCGGCTTGCCTTAATTGGCCGTCTGGGGGTGGAGACGCAAGAGCACGTAACGAAAAGCTTCAAGGGTGGAAGTGTTAAAGGGCATAACGCCGGTAGTAGCGCTCTAGTGAAACCGCGGCACATCTCTCGATACTCTTTAGCCATTCACACCAACGTTGCCCTTTTTGTCACCATTGATGGTGGCTCTTATGGGGGGCCCGTTGGTGGCAAGTCACCACCTGCCTAAATATTTTAACATGAGACTAAAATTGGCAGGTGCCGTAGTCTCGTCCATAGCCCACTATCTACCGTACCACTAATAAGTACATATCAATAGCCATGCCATTTTACCAATTTTTGTAATAGATATAAGTACCATGTTACCCTTCATCCAAAATGTCTATTTTTTATACTACGAGTATAATGTATATCTTATACCAAACAGGCCTCTAAGTGTTGGTGACAGCCCCACTTATGCCTTTGCAAAGGACAGGACGTAATCCGTGAAACAAATGGAATACGATAATAATAATAATGATACCGCAGGGGCGGCTTTGTGGCGAGCCGTCGGTGAGTGGCGACACCGCGGACCCTGATTCTCCCTGGGGCTAAATGATACCCCTGATCATAATGCCATTTAATTAATTAAATTTAATTAACATTCAGCCATTTAACTAATTTTTAAAGCGGAGCATATCTTCTTGTATATAAATTATCGACAAAATTAAACACATTACTACAAAAATAATCAGTTGATCTTATATCTCTATCTTTATAACAGCTAACATAGCATGGTTTAAAAATATTTCTGAAATTACTGTAAATTCTATTATAATTTTTTCCCGATCTTCAAGACCAACGCTTTTTTGCAGCAATGGTGTGAAACGGCCAGGAAACGGCAGATTAAATGTTCTATTTTATCCGGTCTCTAATTCTTGTTATAGGATCAAACGGCGTGTGTACTGAGCGCGTGTGCCCTCACGGCGGGGAGTGCGTTGCGGCGGGGGGTCGGGGGGTGTGTCGGTGCCCGCGTTGCTCCAACGAGTTCGCGCCCGTTTGTGGGTCCGACGGCATCTCGTACGGCAACCGCTGCAAGCTGCAACTGGAAGCGTGTCGTCATCGGCGAACGGTGCGCGTACTTTACATTGGACCGTGCAGTGAGTCATATGCAAACTAAACTTCATTTTATAATTAAAGTCACATTTGTAGTAAGTATATAGTCTTCTCGGTTTATGTTCTCGACTTCTTGACACAGTGCGTGTACTCTATAATGGATAATACAAGCATTATATTTATAGCAAGCTGACCCGAAAATGTTAAAATGTTACAGTTAAAAATGTAATGTTACAGACGGATGCGAAAACAAGAAGTGCGAGTTCTACGCGGTTTGTGAAAGCGACGGAGTTTCCGAAGCCAGCTGTGTTTGTCCGAAGCATTGTGAAGAAGGAACTGTAAGTTTTACATTACCTTTTTGAGCAATAAAAGTCTAATATCATATATGTAGCTCTGCATCAGAACTATATGATTTTAAAACTGTGCCCGGGTGCAAATTATTAGAACGCGCGGCCCTGAGTAAGTAGAACGTCATCGCGATAAATAGGCCATAAAAATGGGAAGAGGCGGTGGGTGGGGGCGGAGGACGCTTGCAGGCAATTCGCGAGTGCCGGCAGAGCGATCGGGGTTGGCAGTTTTTAAATGAATGTCATTGTTTTCTGTTGTGTAGGTAAGCTACCAGCAAAACCACAGTATAAAGATGCAATATCGACTGTGACAAAACGTAGCTGCTATGTGTACTTGGTCTGTGGCGATGTAAACATACGTTAATGTTGACATACGATGTTAACACATACCATCTCGCGGCAAACCTGCGTGAATCAACGCTAGTAGGGGAGACGTTTTACTTAATTATATTATAGATATTTACTTAATTGGAGTTACCGGGTGTAAAAACCATCGATTACCGTTCGATTATCGAATACAAGGATTTTCAAAGGCATATCGATGGTGTAGCGTAGGTCGTCTACCAACAAGGTGGACTGACGACCTGATAAAGGTAGCAGAACAACGTTGGATGCAGGCCGCTTGCAACCGGTCTTTTTGGAAATTTGTAGGGTAGGCCTATGTTCAGCAGTGGACGACCTACGGCTGAGATGATGATGATGATCGATGGTGTATTTGAGAGGTGTATTTTAATTGGTTTACGGAAACGTAGTGTGCAAAATTTTGGTGTTGATCCTACGGGTTTCACTGCTGGTACCTATGCTGCGCCCCTTGGAATATCAAATCACCAAAAATCTTAAATCTTTCCTTAGTAGATGCTTACAACAGAAAAAGCATAACTACGATCTTTTCAAGTTTTTAGCCTCAACGTTGAGGATTCAGTCGAGTCAGACAGATTTTAAACACGCGAGTTAGGCACTTCGCTTTCCTGTTTTTATTTGCATCCAACTTGTTAAGGTACCTAGAATATAGGTAAATTTGGTATTCTTTTTTACAGGAAACAGAAGAAGTTTGTGGGAACGATAATAAGACTTATAGTAGTGTCTGCGCTTTACGCGACGTGGCTTGTCGAGAAAAGAAACGACTTCATATCAAGCACATGGGTTCCTGTGGTAAGCGCTAATTACGTAAAACAATTCAAGTATACTTTTTTCATATCTTTTATATTTTTTTTATTCTACACTAACAGACTATATGTCTGGCATGCGTTGCAAATATTATTTTTGTTACTCTTTTTTTGGTACACAAAAAAAGCAAACCAATTTATTTGGCAGACATCTTTGTGTCATTGTATTCATCAAAGTGTCATCGTAATCGGATAAATAAATAAAGGACGCGTACAAACGGTTACAATCGAACTGATATTCATCTTCACAGAGTTCCGGAAAAGTATCAGAGCAAAAGTTTGTGCTTTGCTAATCTTACGAGTATTATGGATGATGTAATGTAGATGACGATTTAAAAAACAGATGTACCTACAAGGTGTCCCCGACAAAACCAGGACTGAATTTTAGAAACGTAATTATTTAATATCTATAGTACCTATCTGATATTTATTTATTAATTTAATTTCTTATGTGTTCATTATCTAATAAAGTTGATTGACGAAAGGACGTACTCCACAGGATAGAAAGTTGACAAATATTTATTTTTCTACCGACTTCCAAAAAAGGAGGAGGTACTCAATTCGTCTTATGTTTGTTACCTCATATCTTTCGACTGGGTAAACTTATTCTCAAAATTCTTGTTTTAAAGCTGGTGCTTCCCGTGTAGTCCCATTTAAATTTCATCAAATTCGGTTCCGTAATTTTTGAAATACACTCCAATAACTGAATAGAATGGCAGTCAGTATTAATTTATCAAATTGTACTTGTTTAACAACAGAATCGTGCATGAGTGTGCAATGCCCAGCCGGAACCTGGTGCGCCCGCGGCGTCTGCGCATGCGCCAACCCTTGTGCTGAGGCAGAAAGGGAGCCCGTTTGTTCCAACATGGGGCAAACTTATCTTCATGAGTGTGCGCTTCAGAAAGCGGCATGTGAAGCGAGGATGAGAGGAGAACCTCCCTTGAGGGTCGCTTACTATGGCGAATGTACTGAAGCTCAAGATGATAATGGTACAGTAGGTACGAATAAGTTGCTAGTCAATTACACTACAGTGTAGGGATTCCACGGCTTATTTGTGTCATGCATCCCTATTTTAGAAACAATTAATTTGAGTGCCGATTGTCACACATGTATATAAATAATAGTATTATGTTTATGAATGTTACATGGCATTGTTGACCGTTAAAAAATAAGAATTATTTCCAGTCATTCCCCGCTGCACTACCAAACCGCACTACCAAACCGCGTTACTGGTAGTGCAGAACGGTATTAATAGTCCCCACGGCACTACCAGCTATGTAGTAGTGCCGTGAGGAATTTATTCTGTCTACTTTGCCTTTACCCACTGCACTAGGGTTCCGAGTTGATTTTTGTTGTACACTATTTATTTGTTGTATTGATTTAATGCGGTTTCCGACTTCGTCAATTTTAGAAACCGCTTGTTAATTTTACCGTCTTTATTTACTTAAGTAGACATCTAACCATATTTCAATACTGGATGAAGTTGTCAATACGATGAGTAGGTATGTGAGACCACCGATTATAAATCTCAGATGAAATCTCTTTCTAAGTCGTTATATTTGGCCCATGCACCTTATTGTTTAAATGATACCTATACGCACCACCCTTTGCCTGCGGTCTCTGCGCCCCTGCGGATGTTGTGGCCTCTATTGAGAAAACCTCCTGCTCGTTCAATGCGTCATTCAGTGCATAATGTTTCTACCTTCACTCTACCTTGATGTGGGGTCTGTACCTATAATATTTCTTTTACTAACCAAACATAAAGAATTCGCAAACCAAAGGTTTTGGTTTTTGTGACCGAATGCTGACCCTCATTGGGTAGCGCGCAGAGAGTAATTTTGATATTCTGGGTAATACAACAAAGTGCGGGGTCCCAGGTTCAAGCCCTGGTCATGGCAAACATTTGCGTGATGAGCATATACATGTTTGGTCTTGGATGTTTGTGACTGCTATTGAGGTATAAGTGTGCGAAGTTCTTATTAAAGTTCTTTCTTTTTCTGAAGTTTTATAATTCGGTTCACATAATCAAGAGCTCTGTTTTACCTCATGTACAGCAACACCCTCCTTCACATCAGCATGAGTAGTGGCGCTCTCGTTCGGCGCGTTTTTAACATTTACGATTATGCAATGTAAAGATAGGGAATAATCTTGGATCCAATTCTTTACTGAAACACCACTGGTATGCCAGTGTTTATTCAGTGAATATCAGAATGCAAATAATGAAAATGCAAACGGAGTTGCCGCCTGTGCTCACTTTAAGCTCACAATATTATTTATACCTAATATTATTTATTAGTGCCTAAACCAATTGACGTTTGATCAGTATTAGTATTGGTATCAAAATAGGCTAGACGAGCTCACTGTATACGATTTCTCAATTAAAACCAGGGGCCTTACTATCAGCTTTGTAAAAACCATGCAAGTTCCGTGCAGTTCTTATACCTGACATAAACAGTTATGAATGAAATCATACCATGACGCTCATTTATGTGAACTGTTTGTTTGAATATTGTTTTCTCATAGGTGAACGGATAATATTGTCTTTGGCATTCTAACAATTTACTATAAACAACACTGCAGACGCCTAAACGTTTCTAAGCTAAAAAACTGAGTGGATTTATAGCGACATGTTAACGAAAATCCATACAGAAAAAACAGGTGAACGGTTTTTCTGCGGTTCTTGAATAGTAGGCCCGGGCAGGCCTGCTTTAAAGTTGTCATGGTACGACTAAACCGGGCAGTCCTGCTTTAAGAGCTCATAGTAAGGTCCCAGGAATTTTACTTTTCGACGTCCATTTATTGAACACCAACTTATAAATTTCATGTCACGAAACGACACCGCATTCAGGAAATGTGGCCGAACGTGTGGCGCCATCTCTTGACCAAGCTTTGATAAAATAAATCTCTCTGTTAAGTACTCATATAAAATGATCTTCTATGTAACAGCTATAACAGTCACATAGCTTCTATGAGACATCGAATTAAAGTGTCCTTTCTGAGAAATAATATTGTTTCTAGGAGGAAACAAATCAGCAAAGATATCCAATATCAGCAACGACATTAGATCGGGGGAGGAGAACCCTGAAACCTCCAGTGAACCTGCTGTGGGTACTGCAGTCTGCGCTAGAGTGCAGTGTGCTTACGAAGCTACGTGTGCTGTCGATTCTAACGGACAACCGAGGTAAGGAACAAGTATGCACTAACAAAGGAAGTACACAAATCAGTAACAACATATGGTCGAGCAACAATAATGCTGAAAGCTCCAGTGAACAAGCAGCAGCTAGTGCAGTCCGTGTTAGAGCGGAGACAATATTACAAAAGTATAAAATAAAATTTGTATAGGGGCTATATGGGGCAACCGCACATTCAAGTGTATGCCAGCAAGTTATAGTTGCAATTTACGTTGTTTAGTTTAGCTCGCGCACGGACACCATCCGAAGGAGATAGTAATAACCATAACATATGTTTGAAAAATGATGACATTACAAAATTATTTTCATGTATACAATCTGGGACTTCAATAGGTAACCCCCATTGAACATAGATCGGTATCGGTTTTCAGTTGCGTCGAACAAAGTTTAAATTTTGTCGCCATTTTTACGCCGCCATCTTGTTTTTTTGATCAAATTACCCCTCCATCCCCTATGACATTTGTTCAAATACCCTATATATTTCTGCAACGGTTTCGGAGCTTTAAACATTTTCATTTAGTATGGGAGCGATCGTCTTTTGTATGGAGTCATGTTGGTCTTTTTAAGTTTGAAAATTTGCCCTAGGTCCTGGTCAGTTTTTGTTTCGGCACCAATCCCCCATCTCTTTTCGTTTACAAGTGCCCTTGGGCTGTTCCATGAAAATTTCCATATTCAACTCATGCAGGATTTTTCCCGACGGTTTAAAAATTTCTCCTACACTTTTCCCCTACATCTACATTTCCCAAACGGCTTCTTCATAGCTAAACATGTCTTAACATGATTCATTGACATGCATGTTCAAAGATTTTGTACATTTAAAATTATTTAACAGTTATAATAAAATAAAATATTTAAGAGTTATATGTATTTTCCAGATGCGCTTGCCTATTCGACTGCGCGGCCGCTGCAGCCGCCGCTACGTCTTCGAATCCCGTCTGTGCGTCAGACTTACGACTTTACCCGACACTATGTCATATGAAGCTAGAAGCATGTCGACGGCAGGAGGACTTGAGGCTACGTCCATTGCCACTTTGTAGAGGATTGGAGGTAAGCATGAAAGATTTTGTTTATACACTTGATAGATTGACAATATCTAACAACTCACACTAGACCTAGGAGAGCGACTGGCTTTTAAGAAAGCAAAGCTAAAGATTTTCAAACGTGATGGTGGTAGATAGTCAAGCGGACACCAGATGTGCCCCACCACCATGCTGTGGATTTCATCACGATGTTACCTTTACCAAAAGCTCAAGACTGGTGTTAGAGATTGAACCCGTAGCCGTCTAATCGACGGCAGACCCTTGTTATCCCTAAGCTATCATCTCTTCGAACGAAGTCAGTCAGAGGTTTTGTAGGTCAAACGCTGTTCGTTAGCCTTGTAACCTACATACCCTAATATCACAATGTACATACAGGTGTGATATGTGATATCCTATTTTCAAACGCAGTTCAAGCCATGCGGAGACGACGAGCCAATAACAGACGGTGATGGTCGTCCCTTGGATTGTGGAGGTGGTCCGCATCGAAAGGACTGTCCAATCGGCAGCTACTGCCATCACACTGCTAAAGCTGCCAGGTGCTGTAGAAAAGGTAATTCAAATATTTTTTCGAGCCATTACCAGTTTCATATTTACCATTATTGGCGTCGCAAAATGATCTCGTATGTCAAGATGAAATAACTTTTAATGAAATAAAACAAGTACCAAACATAAAAAATACGTGGAGTAAAAGAGAAACGAGGTGAAGAGAGTTAGTGGAGATTCTACGTTTGTCCATAGTTCTACGTATTTAAGAGATTTGGCCACGGTTTATATCAATTTTGTGTTTGAGCCGTCTTGGTCATTGAATAAGACCTTTGTATGAGATTATCATTCTTATAAACATATGGTACAATGGGTTTGCATGTCGAATCATTGACATAACTCGCTATTTTTAAAATACGATCAAGACTATCTGTATTTTTTTCTAAATCAAGAGTTAGACATGTTTTGACTTTTTTGTACCTATGGCAACAACTTAACCAAATTAGTGCAATAAGGTTATTTTTTTACTTATCGTCACGCCTATATATCCTCGAAGGGGAAGGCAGAGTTGTTATTTAAACCCCCACCTTTAGTTGTTATGTTTTTTGGCCCATTTAATAGGGGGCAAACCTATCCGTAGCCATCTGTTGAGAATTTCTTTGTCAGAAGAACCCAATCATTTTCAGACTCTGCGATTGAACCTAGTACTTTGATATTCCAAAGCGACGCTTCCACCACTACACCAACGAGGCAGTATTATCATTACTTTTCCAATATACTTTCTTATTTCCAGATAAAGCAGTGGTTGAAAAGAAAGGATGCCAAGACTCTTGGCACGGATGTTGCGCCGACGGTATCACACCTGCGCGCGGGCCGGGAGGAGTGGGGTGTCCTTCTCAATGCGGCTGTCATAGACTCGGCTCCGTCACAGAACAATGCGATGAAAGCGGCCAGTGTAAATGCAAACCTGGAGTGGGGGGACTGAAGTGTGACAGATGCGAGCCTGGATACTGGGGGCTGCCCAGGATTGGTACTACTGGACACAGTGGCTGTATACGTAAGTATTTTACCAACCTATAAAAGCAGTAGTGCGAGCATGATTCCTTGCTTCAATGAGATTCACGTTGATAAACTGACCGTGTCTCTAGCGTGGATCTAGCCGCGATAGCTATATCGCGGATTGTCTGTATCGACAATTTCTGTCAATCGACATTTAAAAATAATCGACAATCCATGAGCAGTGCAGCAGTTACAGACTTAGAGAGGCTCCGTAACAGAATATTGTGACAAAAGCGGGCAATGTGTAAATGCATAACTGTGATGATGACGATGGCATTGGGCGATTTGTGAGAAAAGCGATGATTTCAAACACTAAAACCATATTACAATACAACCTCAAAATGGCCATCAGGGATCGAAATGAACTGGTAATTGAGGCCCTGCTTATTAGTAGTTATTTAATTTAAGCTGTACAAAGAGCAAACACACTCACGAAAAGGTGTCAGCAGGCTGTGGCGTCGTGTGACAGGTCGCTATCTTCCCTCAAATATAGTTGAGGAAGGCGATGGCTGCCACATGCTCAACTCGTAAACGGATGCTGTCTGCGGAGACCAGTCTGCTCTGAACGCTGATGCAAACTCAGAAATGATATACTTATATTACTTAGTCCTTAAGAAATTTAACATAAAAATGTGTCCTAATTAAGTATGTATTGTTGTCTCTTTATAATATAATTTAAATTAAAAAATTCGTAAATAACTAAAAAATGTCACGGAGTCAGTGGAGCCTAGTTTAAAACTCCAAAAAAAAATATGCATACCTACTTGTATTGGGCGTATTGAAGTGTGACAGGTGTGAGTCCGGATTCTGAAGACTGCCTAGAATTTTAAGCTTCTTTTATAATATTTCTCCCGATCTATCTATAGTTTATCTCGGCTATCACAGGCGTAGCTCTAATATGACGGGACTAGTTTAACGAAAGGGACCAGCCGTGCGATTCTCTATGAACAAACATTGTTGCATCTTTGACAACATCCGTGAAACAAATGACGAGATGACAAGAAACGTTGGAAAAACAACCTTATGTACAAGGGCGATATCTCAAAGTATTTGTAATCGGTGAGCTCGTCGACGAGCGCATCGACGAATTATTTCAGAACCGCACGGCTGTATAAGTGCAAACTGGTAGTTGGAGAATTGAAGTAGGTATAACACAACCCTTATAATGCTTCTAAAGTCAGTAGGGTATTATTGGGCGTCCTACTCCACCTTCCGTTTCTGAGGCTCACTCCGTTCGCCTCATCCACTCTCGGTGGAGTAGGACGCCCAATAATACTTCGAGATCGTGCAACATATGAGCTTACCTTGATTAAGATATCATCGAGTGTTTGGTCTGGGCGCTGTTCCACTGCACTACTTCACTACATCAACAAAGATTTACAATTCAACCCTATTCCACTTTTCCAGTTTTTAAACCTAACCGGATTTATATTATTTTATATATGTCGATGTAATAAATGAATCTACTCATTATTAATCAAACCATTTCAACCGGTGGCCATGAAATTTGTAAAACAATCACAATCGTTAGATTTAAACAGAATCTGCGTTGAGGCTGGAAAGTCTGATTTACGTCATGGAGAATTATTGCCTAATTCGGTTCGGTGCATTATTTGTGGACCATCAAATTGTGGAAAAACTAATTTACTGATTGGTCTTCTAATACATGAGAATGGTTTAAGATTTCAAAATGTGTATGTTTATTCAAAAACCCTGCATCAACCGAAGTATATTTTTTTAGAACGAGTTTTGCAACGTGTACCAAGCCTTTCATTTCAGAAATATTGTGAAAATGAAGAGGTATTAAGTGTTCAAGACGCAAAACCGTATTCTGTTATCATATTTGATGATGTTGCATGTGAAAATCAAAATAACATGCGTGATTATTTTGCGATGGGGAGACATAAGAACATTGATTGTATTTATGTGAATCAAACATACACTAAAATCCCGAAACAGTTAGTAAGAGACAACGCAAATGTAATCGTACTTTTTAAACAAGATGAAATAAATATGAGACACGTATATGATGAACATGTTAATACAGACATGACATGGATTGAATTTCGTGAAATGTGTTCTAAAATATGGAGGGAACCCTTTAATTATGTTGTAATTAATAAAGACTGTCCCAAGAATAAAGGTTGTTACAGAAATAAATTTGACACTTTCGTAGTCTTTGATTAGGAACATGAGTTATATATAAGACCGTTACCTGTGCGGTAATATTATTCGTCAGACAACCCCTAATCAATTGTGACCTATTTTAAAAATATGGATAAATCATTGAAAAGGCAAATTGTTGATGCAGCAGAAGCTGTGAAGAAAAAAGTACGAAAAATGAGAGATGATGAGATTAACAATAAACAAGCACTGGAATTCGTTTTCAAGCCTGTAACAGAACCTCTCAATTTAATTGCTAGCGCCAGTCAGCAAACTCCTCTCGTGCATGCTATGGAAGATGAAGAGACCGAAGTTCCATTTATTGATAAAACTTTGCACAAGGAACCTGACTATCAAAGCAGCAAGGAAGATGAAAACGAATACGAATCTGATAGCGACAGTGACATTTCATATAAATCAGTAGGTGATACGTCATCCTGGTCAGTATCTTCAGATGCGTTAACAGACATACCGTTTGGTGTTAGTGTAGAACGTGGGAACCTAATGTTAGGTTCTGCTCGCATAACTATCAATGATCAATACATCATCGTGGCAGGACGTAAATACCGTAATACGCCTGGTTTGAAGCAGTTGCTGTTAAAGAAAGACGTGGACCTGAACTTGGTTACAGATAGTGATATGCAACATTATAAATCGATGCTAATCGAAACAAATGCACATCGACGAGGCTTTGATCCAAGTAAGCCAATAAAAAGTTATAAGGGACAAAAATATTTGCAAGTAATTAAACCTCTTTTCAAACTGCGAAATACAGTTCAGGGTATCCAATCGAAAGGAAAAGGACTACCGCTGACAAAAAAATGGAAGAAAAACGTAGATTTTGTGTATTGGGATGATCCGAACGAATTAGTGGAAAGGCTAAAATTATTAATTGCATCTCGAGATGCTGGTAACACAGGTTTAGACAACGAAATAATATCTATTATTGAAGAATTACGTGAAAGTAAAGTAATAAATAAGTAAAGTATTTTTTTTATAATATGTTTCATTTTATCATTGACCATTCATTACAATACACCCTAATCATGAATGTCGATAAGTTCGGTCATTTTATTCATAAAAGAATGCGTTTATCAGAAATATTTGACTTTAACGAAAACGCATTACTAAAATCAGAAAATGGAAATTTCAATCTGAAAAATTCTAGATTGGGAGGAATTAAACCTCCCGTAGAATTAGACGATGCTGTTAATAAGGATTAGGTGGATCGATTGAATACTAAAACGATAAGAGAATTTGATAAACTGATTGGTTCATTACGATCTCGAATCATATTAGACGTACACAAGATAGCTCAGGATACTTTAAAAGCAAAGATACCTGAGGTTTTAATTCAATTGGAAGATAAGTTTTACACTAAAGCAGATGTAAATAAATTAATAAAAAAGACTCCGTAATGTCAAAACAGCAAATTGTAAATGAAATACACAAAGCAGCACGAAGAAATTTTCTTCGACGTTGTGTTATTCTTAAGGGAATTGACGACTTGTGGCAAGCAGATCTTATGGACATGCAAAACTTGAGAACGTATAATAAAGGACATAATTACGTTTTAGTAGTGATTGACTGTTTTTCAAAATACGCCTGGACAGAGCCATTAAAATCGAAAAATAAATTTGAGGTTAGTAGGGCATTTGAACGTATACTGCTTAGCACTCATCGGCATCCTGTTAATTTACAAACTGATATGGGGACAGAGTTTTATAATAGCACGTTTCAAACGCTCATGAAGACGTACAACATTAATCATTACTCATCGTTTTCCACAAAAAAAGCTTCGATCGTAGAACGACTGATTAAAACGGTTAAAAATAAATTATATAAATCTTTTAGTTTGAATGGAAACTATAAATGGTTAGGTTCAACATTAGAAGATATACTGAAGACATATAACAACACAATCCATCGAACTATTAGATGTAAACCGGTTGATGTGAATAAATCTAATGAATCAGTAATAAAAGAAAATATTTAAAAAACATACAAACATATATCCATCAAACGACTGCCTAAGTTCAAAGTTGGTGACTGTGTTCGTATCAGTAAATACAAACACAATTTCGAAAAAGGTTACACCCCCAATTGGTCAACTGAACTATTTACTATTAAGAAGATAAATAAAACCATACCAGTAACATACCACATAGAAGATCAACGAAAGAAAGATATAGTAGGAGCATTTTATGAGCAAGAACTTCAAAAATCTAATCATCCTAATGTTTATTTGATAGAAAAAGTTTTAAAAAGAAAAGGACGTAAACTGTTCGTCAAATGGTTAGGTCTAAACGATGAAGAAAACAGTTGGATTGATAAAGCTGCAATAATGAGTTAAGATATATAACTAATGCTGATGTAACATTCCTATCATTACACTTCGAGTAATGCAGGGTGGTGGACTAGTAAATAACATAATCAATAATCTACCGTTTGAAGTTCATTTGCCTGGATACAATTATTGCGGACCAGGAACTAAACTTCAAAAACGTTTATTACGAGGTGATCGAGGTGTAAATAAGCTAGATGAAGCTTGCATGCACCACGACATTGCTTACGCAAATCATACAGATCTATCCCATCGTCACAAAGCTGACTTACAATTACTCAACATGGCCAAACAAAGACTTAAATCAAAAGATGCGGGAAAAGGTGAAAAGTTAAGCTCATGGCTAGTGAGCAAGGTTATGAAAGCAAAACTGAAGTCTGGTTCCGGAGTTAAAACCTTCAGAAGCTTGGTTTCAAAAATAAGAGCAAAAATAAAAAAATTGAAGCCTAAGAATAGTAAAACTTTGATTAAAGTTGCTTATTTAGCAGCTAAAAAAATGTTTCCAGAAATTAATCGAATTCGAGTACCGCGAGTAATACCTTTGCCAAAAACTGGAGGGGTCCTGCCTTTAATCCCTATTTTCGCTGGTTTATCAGCTTTAGGCGCTTTAGCTGGTGGTGCTGCTGGTATTGCAAAAACTGTAAACGATTACAAAGCAGCTCAGCAAAATTTGCGAGAAACAGAACGACACAATAAGGCTATGGAAGGTTCGGTGCTGGGCAAGGGTTTATACATTAAACCGTACAAAAATGGTAAAGGATTGTTTATAAAATCATCAAAAAACTAGAAAGTTTGCTACCTGATCGTCCTCTGACTAATGTAGATATTCAAAAGTATGCAAGAGACATCCCATATTTCCGAGGGATCTACATGAAGGATCAGTTACCAAGAAAACCGAAGAGAATTGAATGCGCTATCGTAAACTTAGACGATTCTAAGAACGAAGGAACTCATTGGGTAGCTTATGTTAAATTATACAAGTATTGTGAATATTTTGATAGCTATGGAGATTTAAAACCTCCAGCAGAATTAATGCGATATTTTAAGAATTGTAATGTTTATTATAACTACACAAGATATCAAAGATTCAATACAGTAAATTGTGGTCACTTATGTTTAGAGTACCTGCTAACTTTTTGGAATAAAAAATTATAAAATGTATGTTTTTCTTTGAATTCAAGCATTATCACAATGTCACTCACATTGTCAATAACTGGAAATTCGTCAACGTTATCTACATACTATCCAAATACATTGCAACTAGATGGTGCTTATGAGTGTGCCTTATTGCAATTTTCAACATTTAATTCAATTCCAAATGTTGACAAAAGTAATAATAAGTTTTATTATGGCTCTAACGAAGTTATTGAAATACCGGAAGGCACTTATGAATTGCAAGATATCAGTGATTATTTAAAAACTGAAATAAATGATGCAACTATAAAACTACTGTGCAATAACAATACGTTAAAAACTACTATTTTCTGTACAAAAGACATTGATTTTAACAAAGAAGGCTCTTTCAGAAGACTGTTAGGATTTAATAAGCAGATTTTAAAAGGTAATAAATGGCATGTATCACAGTTCCCAGTCAACATTTTACCTACGACCGTGATCAGGGTTGAATGTGATATTGTTAGTGGGTCGTTTATAAACAACGAACCAAGTCACATCATTCACGAATTTGCACTCAACGTGCCACCTGGATACAGGATCATAGAAATACCGAAGAACGCAATATACTTTCCGATAAATCAAAACAATATAAGCTGTATTCACATTAAGCTATTAGATATAAGGAATCGCTTAATAAATTTACGTGGTGAAGAAGTGCAGCTGTATTTGCATCTCAGACGAAAAAATGATTGACTACAATAAATATGTACCTCAACAAGTAAAAAATATCAGTTCTACTCGAGCTATCCGCCATACAAGACCCCGCTCTAAGAAGAAAATAAAATTAACCAAAGACAATAAAGCATTCCTGAAAGCAATCGGATTACTAGAATGAATATCTTAGACGTTTTATCCACTCCGACTTACGACACCACGATAGAAGGCATAGAATTTCATTCTTACAAACCCTACGTAACAAGTTTTAATAGAAATGATGAAATACGTATACCTATCAACCAACAGGACCTGTACATATTACCGTCAGCTAGCACTTTATATTTGGAAGGAACCGTTATAGTCAGCAAAAAGGATCCGAAAGACAAAGCTACTAGTGTCCAATTCACCAACAATGCTCTACTTTACCTATTTCAAGATATTAGGTATGAGCTAAATGGAGTAGAGATAGATAAAATAAAAAATGCTGGTATAACTACAACCATGAAATCGTTAATATCAATGAATGAGAGTGAATCAAAGATGTCTAACGCCTGGGGTTGGAATATCGACGGTGTAAAAAATATTAACGAAGGAAGTTTTTCTGCTTCTATCCCACTTCGCAATATCCTCGGTTTTGCGGAAGATTTTAAAAAAGTCGTTATAAATAGTAGACACGAACTGGTACTGTTACGAAGTAACACTAATTTAAACGCTGTAAAACTTAACCCTGGGGAAGTAGTGGATGACATTCACATCAACAAAATCATATGGCGTGTACCACATGTTAAAGTATCAGACAAGGAAAAAATTTCTTTGCTTAAACTGTTAGAAAAAGATCGACCGCTTCAGATGATTTACCGAAATTGGGATCTGTACGAATATCCAGCTTTACCTAAAACTACAAAGCATACATGGTCTATCAAAACTGCATCTCAAATCGAAAAACCAAGATACGTCATTATAGGCTTACAGACAAATAGGAAAAATAGTGCAAGTTCTGACATGTCTCAATTCGATCACTGCAATGTTCGTGACGTAAAAGTGTACCTTAATTCAACTTATTTTCCATATGAAAGTCTTAACGCGAATTTTGCTAATAACAGGATTGCTTTATTATACGAGCAATATATCAGATTTCAACAGTCGTATTACGGACGTTGTCCACAACCGTTGTTAAGTGAGAAACAGTTTAAAGATTTAGCACCGCTGTTTGTGGTTGATTGCTCTAGACAAGCAGAGAATCTAAAGACGGGTCCTGTTGTAGATGTAAGAGTAGAAATTGAGAGTGATTCGGAACTACCAGATCAGACAGCCGCTTATTGTCTCATTCTGAACGACTGCATTGTTGAATACAAACCATTAAGTAGCATCGTAAAGAAGATATCATGAACGTAGATACCATCATAGTTGACCTCCAAGGATTTAAAGATATTCAAAATAATTTTATCGTGAAGGAAGTGGCCATTGTAAGTCAGGAGCTTACACAAACATTCTTAGTAAAACCACCATATTCGTTTCATTATTTGTCTGATGAAGAAAAGAAGCAAGTAAGATGGTTAGAAAGAAATCGAGGAATTTACTGGAGTGAGGGTTACATAGATTATAGAGAATTTCTACGTGTTATAGTATTATATCTCGAGAATAAAAAAATAATGACAAAGGGTTTGGAAAAAATACAGTGGATTAAAGAATTGTGTACAAAGTGTGAAGTGATTGATATTGGTGAAAAGGGATGTCCTAATCTTCCAACATTCAAAAAAAAATTTTTAAAAAATAAAACTGACTTTAACTGTGTGCATCATAAAATTAACTGTGCATTAAATAATGCTATATGTATTAAAAAATGGTGTTTTGATAATCACATGTATATGTTTGATTTGTTTAGAAAAAATAAAACATAATCGATTTATAACTAATAGCAGTTTTATTTATTATATCATCATACCTATACACTAAACATACAGTGTTCATATTTCATTATCATAAAACTTAATAACAAGAAATTAAATACTTATATACTTTAACTACTTACTGCATAAATTTAAACATTTTGATTACATCTAAATTCTTAATTATTTACAGTAAATGAAATTAAAATAGTAACATTTCTTATACCAACACACCTTTAATATTTACACATAACTAGAGTCTTCACATAGTTTTTTCCATATTTTGTTCACTAATCTTTCTGCCTCATCCATAATGTTGTCCACTGATTCACTCACTACGTATTGCGCACTGATCAGTATATTATTATCATCTTCACTGAGGTCTACCACTTGTATTTGAAGGAGTCTTAAGCCTTTTTTCTTTTGATTATTGATCACGTAACTATTAAGTTGCTTCCGTTTTTGAGGCTCCCGCCTCGTCCTTGATTTTTTATTGACCGGTTCGTCTTGTGGTTCAGGAATATGCCAGTTTGGATTTGGGCTCGGAAATCTTTGACCATACTGAGAGAAAATATCAGGTGAATCATTCATTATTGTTGATAATCTGAAACAATAATAGAAATTATTTATTTGTACATATAAAAGGTAATCCTATAATCATAAGATTCGTAAAATATGTATAGGTACTTACGATTTATTAAATCGATGTGATCACCACAACAAGCACCAGCTTAATGATTAATAAACTAATATTATTGTACGGCGAATGCATAGTGTAACATAAAACTTATGACACAATTTGATGTTTCCTTCCAACAAGTTTGAACTTGTTTCTCGAGCACAATGAGTGTTGGAAACACCTGACTAATATTATATTTCAAAACTTTATATGTTTTGTATGGCAGTTACTTACTGAGAAAAATTATATCATGTTTTGACAGGTTTGTAAATTATACAACAGGTTTCAACTTGTCTTTGTATGTGATATATTTCAAAAACTTTATAACCTTATTTTATACCAGTTAATTACTGATTAACAATATCATCGTATGTCAACAGGTTAAAGCTTGTAAATCCTTCGACAAGTTTGAACTTTTTTCTATATATTTTGTATAGGTACCTACCAGTTAAACACTGAGAGACAATAATATCAACAGGTTTGAACATGAATGCCAGTTAATTACTGAAAACAATAACAGGGTACCTTTTTATTGAATGTACGACTGGCTTCTATTTGGTATAGTACATTCATAGACGTGGTAGGTAGGTATTACTTAAATGGATAAAAATAAAAGAGTCTATATATTCACACAAATGTATTTATTTTCACATAAAACTTACAATTTATTTTACTACACAGCTATTTTTAATATCTTTAAATAATATTTACGTTACATTAGCACATAGTATTCTATAACTATTTATTACTCTGTATACAGTAGAAACATTTAATTTATAACTAATAATTTAGAAATATATAGATACATTACTTTAATATAGATGCATTACCCCAAGCTAAAGTAGATACTTTATCAGGTAATAGCAAACGTTTATCGTCATTGCTAGAAAGTGCTATTTTATTAACACTCTGTGTAAATATTTCATGTTTGATTGACCTAAAGAGTAAATTTTTCTTGCGGATGACATTACAATTATACAAAACATTTTTATAATCTATCATATGTAAATTTTTCGTTACACTTTTTTTTTTTTGTTCCCTTTGCTTTCTTTATTGTTTTGTCTAAAGTTTTTATACAGTATAGCTTTGAATGCAGTCCTACAAATTCTTTAATTATTTTACCTCCCATTTCGTCCTTAAAGAGCCCAGGTACTTTTTTATTAATAATTGGCAGGCCAAACTTGTTATCAGAATTGTAATTGCTAGTATCAAAATATTTAAGGAAATAAATTTTAATATCTTTGTAAAAGTCATTCGTATTTACATTATAAACAAGACTATCAGTGTCAGTATAGCATAATTCAACATTATTGCCATAAAATGGTTTTATAGTAGAATAGTGAAAATCGTACATATGACTCTTTGATAATTCTAACACAGCGAAACCTATGTATATCGGTTTATTAAGAATAACACGCGAAGGTTTCATTTGTATTGCTACCAAATCATCTGAAAATACTGAAGCACTATGAAAATATGGGCTGGCGATTAGTTTTTCAGCACATGTTGATTTCTTGGTCTTATTTTTTAAATCATGCCATTTGTTTACTAACTTTAAATCAATTTTATGCTCATTGTTTTCTAGAGTTTTACCAAAAATACTGTTGTTTAGTAATTTAAAAAAATCTTGTTCAAACTGTGACTCGGCTTTTTGACGTAAATGAGTGTTAAGATCAATATATTTTTTAAAAAAATTACTTTGCTTAAAAACGATAGCGCGATGGATCTTTTTCAATATTAAACCGTGACGTATGCATGTTTTTAAATGAGTATAATGAATAACATAGTGGTATTTATCATACAAGTTTGGTATTAGTTTTTTATTCTTACCACCAGGGGGCAAGCACTTTTCTGGACAAAATGGAAAGTCATTGTGTTCAGTGTGTAAATTCTCAGGGTATGTTAAATCAACTTCGAGAATATATCCATATTCCACGTTATCACTAATATCAGTCAAGTTCAAATGTAAATTATCTATTTCATTGCTCGACATAAATCTAAAATCTGAATACGGCAAATATTGACACATGCTATGTCCATATAAATTGTTACAGTCTAAATAAATGATGAATGAATTTTGACGAGTCTGATCGTAAGTATCTAAATATTTGTGATTGGCTTTTACGTGTCGTTTGAAACACATACAAATACCTCCGCGAATACCTTTTTGTATCATTCTAAAAATTTCTACATCGCTAATAAGGTCTAATTTAACGCTTGTTTTCAAAAGCATTGCATCGAACGATAGACTTTGTGCTGTCAGGTAAAATGCCGGATCAAGATTATAATACCGTTTGCAAGTTTTTCTAAAACTTTCAAACACGTCTGCGAGCAATAACACATCGGTTTTAAGATATAAATCTGTGTACATACCCATATTTTTTATATCAAACTCTAACCAAATGGAATGCGCGTGTGCATAGTCGTCATCAGTGATAAGCTCATTTGTCAAGGAGTTATAAAAATTAGTTTTGCTGGGCAAACACGTATCTTCATAACGGTTCAATTGTGACATATAATCATACGGATATACTCCTTTTCGAGTAAGGAGCTCAAATTGTCTTGTATCAGGAAAATACGATTTGAGTAATTTAAACTCTTGTTTTTTCATTGTATTAACTAATTTTTCTAAACTAGTCCCTAAAAACTTGAAAGAATCTACAAAGCGAACCTTTATACTTTCTTCTTTCGAAATAGGAATGAACTTTGTGAGCGAAATATAGTTTTCTTTTGTTTTAGGTATTACTTTTAAAGACCCAGGAGCTTTGCCTAATTCTTTAATGAAAAGGTGACAGTCATAACCTGATAAATTATGAAAAAACACTGGTAAAAATGTAGGCAATTTATATTGCAAGTTACAATAACTATGAGCCGTGCCGCGATATTTACCGGTCAAATGACAGTGGTCTCTCTCTCTAATGAGTAGATTCATTTATTACATCGACATATATAAAATAATATAAATCCGGTTAGGTTTAAAAACTGGAAAAGTGGAATAGGGTTGAATTGTAAATCTTTGTTGATGTAGTGAAGTAGTGCAGTGGAACAGCGCCCAGACCAAACACTCGATGATATCTTAATCAAGGTAAGCTCATATGTTGCACGATCTCGAAGTATTATTGGGCGTCCTACTCCACCTTCCGTTTCTGAGGCTCACTCCGTTCGCCTCATCCACTCTCGGTGGAGTAGGACGCTCAATAATACCCTACTAAAGTCTATTAACATAAGTTTTTTATTAACATAAGCAAAATTTTTATTTAGTTATCTACAATTTTTTTCTTACGTTATATAATTTGATTTCAATAATCGTCAGTTTGAATAAGTAACAGACATACACACTCATTTACTCAAAAACGTGTCTATTTTAATAAGCATAGCGATGGTCATTCTCACACTGAGACATACTTTTGTACAAGCTTCTATTGCCAATTCAATACCACTATATGATTACACTATGATTCCTTATCAGAGTCTGAAGAAACATAGAACAAGAAAATATACATGTGTATATTTATATAGTAAAATGTCAACAGCGTGCGGCTGCTCTGCTTTCGGCTCGGTGCGGGAAGACTGCGAGCAGATGACCGGGCGTTGCGTGTGCAAGCCCGGGATACAAGGACAAAAGTGCACCGTTTGCTCCAATCATGAACATACTCTGGGGCCAAACGGGTGTTTCGATCGTAAGTATCTACAACTAATTCCGTTACCAATTGTTTCCCACATATCGCGATAAATCACAAACTAGTATAGATGCTAACGCATCGATAAATCAACGAAGAAATAATGTCAGGAAGCATAATTCAGAACAAATTCCACACAAAAAGTGGTACTTCAAACTAAAACCACGTATGATTCCAAATACGAATTAAAAATGGAGGTTAAAATGGACATATTCGGTGATTGGTTTAAATTCAGAAGGAAAGCAGGGATTGGTCCACGCGCGTGCTTCAACGTCTACTATGACAGCCGAGTCATAGCGGCGTGAACGATGTTATAGATTTAGCACAACTTTATTGGGTAATTTTTTAAGGCAGTTACTCTTCCTGATAATATTTCTTCGTAGCGATAAATTGATTTTTAGAAATTTTTACTTCGATGTAAAGAATTATTTCTTTAAAAATATGAATGATTTTATCATAGTCCTCTCCTCTGAACACAGGCCTCTCTCATAGATTTCCAAAGGTAACCGATTGTAAACGGCTTGCATCCAACATAGTCCTGCGACCTTTATCAAATCATCTGAAGAATAATGTAGAATTAAAATATTAACTATATACTACTACCCTTCTTACAAGTTCTTAGACCTCTGATCAGTCGTTCGAAAGATATACACGAACTCAGGTACAAACGTCGATTTGTGTCAATAGACTTGTAGACTTCACTTTGCTTATTTAATACCACTATAATAATACGTGAATAAAAGTTTTGCCGACATGAATGTTTCTTTTACAGCGGAATCAACCCAACTGCCTCCAACAAACTGTGAGCGCATGACGTGCTACTTCGGCGCTCACTGCCTCGTCCGAAGCGGACTGGCAACTTGTGACTGCGCAAACAAAGAATGCCCTAAATCCGAAGCACCTTCAGTCTGCGGCAGTGACGGAAGAACTTACCTTTCTGCTTGTCATCTTCGCAACCACGCTTGTAAGACGCAATCGGATATTGTGGTCCAAGCGTTTGGACCCTGCAGTGAAGAGCCCCACGTGAGAAGAGGTAGCCGCGCCGGTAGATCTATCCTCCGCCAATCACAGCACTCTTCACAAGAATCACCATCCGAAAGAACCTCGCTCAAAGAATACCAGCTAATCAGTATCCACACAGATGTATCCGTAGACACCAGCGATAGCGGCAAACCCGATAGCCCAGAGCCAGAACTAACTTGTATAGACATCCTCCCGCCAGTCGGATATCGCTAGAAATTAGATGCTAGTTTCAGTAGTATTAGTAGAAAATTGACTATCTTTTCATTCTGTCTTGGACTGATTCGCAGAAAATCTCTACGCTCATGTTGATACGGCACCGGCTAATTGCGCACTCAAGACTACGAGAAAACCAGACATTCACGATGACGTCGAAGGCGATTTTATAAATGAAGTGAACGAGGATTATTTGACGGATGAGTATTACGAGGAGTTTTCGGAAGTGGGGTATGAAGTGCCGTTGTTTGATGAGAATGCGCGGATGGTGTTTCGTACTAGATTCCCGGCGAAGAAATTCGATGTATGGGCAGAGATTTCCTCTGTTTGCAATGAGGGTGCGTTATTAAGCGCTGCGGGTACAAGGGACCATGTTTGGCTTGGGTTCGTTCAAAACAAGGCTGCCTTGCGTTGGGATGCGGGAAGTGGACCTTTCGAATTGCATACTGGTAAAGTCAAGATTGATGGTAGACAGAAAGTATCCGCTAGAAGGTATAAGAAGGATGCCATGTTGAAGTTGGGTTCGGCGTCAGCGTTCGGCACGGCTCGTGGTCGAATGACCTCGTTGGACGTCGACCCCTTCATATATATTGGACGGCCACCCGAGAATGTGACAAGGTAATATTTAATCTATTTATTTGTTGGCAATTGACTGAAAACATTATTAAAAAAATACAACTTCATATTGTATTTTTATAGGAAGAATAAATACTTTAAAGTCACATTCAAATGTGGAGTTGAGCATAATAAATCCGTTACTTACCAAATCTGCATTCCTTCTAAAAGAGAAGTTTGGACAATAATTTATCACGTGGACCCAATGTAGGCAAGGTGCAAAGGCTGGTCAGCTCTTAGTGTCGGAGGCCATCCGAATGCTCTCGACATCGCTTAACGTTAACAGAACAAGCGGGGACTGACGAAGTGCTCAATTGAAATAGCATTAACGGTGGTTGATCTAAGTACCGGCCAGAAAAAGATTTGCTCATTGAGGAACTATTATGAGCAACTAGTAGAGATGGGGTCAAATATTATAGCAATCTTACGGTGTTCAATGTATGCTCATGATTTCTTTGTCAATTATACAGGCTAGCAGGAGCGTCGAAGATACCAGGTTTCGTCGGATGTGTGCACAGACTGCGAGTTAGTGGAAGAGATTTAATCCCACCTGCCAGAGGTCTCATCTTTACGTCGCAAGGAGTCCGGGCTTGTAATCCACACAACTTGGCGCAGTTAGTCTGCCCTTGAAAGATAAACTGGTATTATGGTATTAAAAAGACCACATTAAATTTAATATAATAATACAAATATTAAAAAACAATTTTCTGGGACTTAGTTCATTTTCGTACTTGTATTGATTTTAAAATGTGTGTCAAAGATAAATATGGTTATGATTCGTATACAAAATGAGATACATGAAGGTGTAAAGTAGATATTTTAAAGAGTGAATGTATTTTTCGGATCACCCTCATTAGTTCTATTGTTCGTTCTATGATGGAACTAGAAAGGAAAATGACTATCTTGATGACATCTAGAACTCATGTCAAGAAAGTAATTGTCCATAATAAATATTTGACAGCTGTTGTTTGAAATTAAGACCTTCGCGACATCTACTACTTCAATAAAAGAAACTAATATTCTTGGGCTAAATGTTTCCAAGAGAGTTTTGTCTTTTAATTTTTAATAAAATTTAACAGCTGTCATCCGAAATTAAGATGTCTATGATTTATCTTACTTCCTTAAAGAAACTATATTGCCCTTTCAAGTTTGACAGCTGACACGATGACAGCTGTCATATTTATATTTGTCATATCTAAGTACAATTCTTGAGTCAGTATGAGTATTATGAAAGCGCAATCAAATTAAAAATCCTTTTACCTGTAGTAGTTTGACATCTGTCACCAACCACATTGAGTATGAAGTAAGAATAATAAGTCGGATTTCACCATAGTAACTGAACGCGATCAATTCAATCTAAATGCTGTTAAATCGATCATTTAAGTCTGCGTATGATTATAAACAATTACATAAGAAGTTCTTGCATTATTGGAACTTGATCTCGATTACCCGGAACTCTATTTTATTGAACTCTGTTACAGGTGAAATCAGACTTACGAAGTGAGGTAAAATTGGCAAAACGGAAAAGAATTACGTAAAGCGAGACGTAAAATTATTTTTTTAATATAATTTTAGTTTTCAATAAACTCTTATTCAAGAGAATTGAACGAGTGCGTATAAAGCTCGTAGTAGTTCCGTCATTACAACAGAGGAACTAATGGGAGTGATAATTCCTTCCTTTCGATAATTATCAAACTACACTCGAGCTATCACCATTATTCATATTGTTTGTGATTTCTCTTCGTAGTTTGTCTTAACCTAGCAAAATTGTTTCGATCTAAGCCTTCTCGCCGCGACTATAATTCCTATGGTTCCTATAAAAATGTATCAGTCTATCTATATTAAATTATATATTTTACTCTTTTTGTATTTTCACTAAGATTATACTCTTAGATATAGATACATAAGCGATCTGTCTACCTCAGATCATACTGAAATCTGGCCAAATTGATTACCTAAATATAAAACTACAAAAGAATAATGGCACGCCGGAATAGTATGTTTTTTTTGCAACGAAAATAGTTCGTAATATTGTATAATGTGATCCATCTGGTAGTGAATTCGAACTAAAGAACTGTAAAATAATGTTTATCTATTTTTTGGGTATAGAAATACTTGACCATGTTCATATATTTTGAAGTAACTAATTTATATAAATAAACTTTTTTAACTTCCACATTTTAAGGTTCGCATAATGCGAGCACCTCAGATTGGAGGTTTAGTGTTTTCAAAACGCAGCGGTAGGAAGTCACTTCTTGTATGGATGTAAATGTGAACGCTGTTATTTGCGACGCGTGTGATACCAGCGCATACAAAAATATACCCACATAGCCATTAGTTACATATTATGTAACTTTACTAACCAATTAGTTACATCATACATTATTTCTTTCATAATATAAGTATTTGTAGTTATAACAAACCTTTTTACTGCATTTTTTCTGATGGATCTGTAAAAATCTGAAAACATGACAGTTGTATTATGTAAACAATAAACTGAGAATAACTAATGACTAAAATATGCCATTTACACCTAAATATTTTCGGGTACATATAATAAAATTGTTTGTTTATAAAAAATACTCTGTTTTTCATCATTGATACACATATGAATCTAGTTTTAAAATAAATTTGGAGAAGATAACAGCATAGGTATACTATATTATTCTTAGCTTGATAATTGATGATGATATACGCGATCTTTACTTGACACCTGGCGGGGGTTTATCCAAATAGAAGTTTTCTATTTGGCAGCTTTTAATATGTATCTGGACTCTCTTAAAGAGTCTTAAAAATCTAATGTACATGTATACCACTGCAATGGCTGGATGACGTCACTGCGTCGAAATCTAAACTTCTAAGTGAAGGTACATTTTAATATTTAAACGTATCATGATTTATCAATTGTCTATAAACTTCAAGTGAATGTTCAAAATTTAATATAAATGGTTTATTACATTGTGCTTTTTGCGTGCCAAAGTTCTTAAGTAGCGCTGTACAAAAGACACAATATGTAAATTTGTCGACTTAATCTTCTATGAAAATGTGATATTTGTATAATTCGATCATATAACAATTTCTGTAATAAATATATCATATTGTTAACATATCTAAAATTCTATTAAATTTTAGGCATTTTGTGATAAAACTATCTTCTTATTATAACGTTATTTAAAAAGATTGTTGTTTTTATTATGAAATTTTCACTCATTGTTGTTTTGTACATGTACCTACAAGCATCTGTAAGGTAAGTCTGACTGAAAAAAAAAAACCATTCATTACTTTTTTATATGTTTTTAAAGGCGATTACTAACGCCAGCTTAGCGGTACATTCATATGAAAGTACATAACATCAGCTCCGATAATATTTTGAAAACAATAATTCAAAAAAATATTGTAAAAGATATAAATTATATCTAAAGAGCATGATGCAAAGCCATGCTGATGCTATATCTCGTATAAATGTAAAACCTTTTTTTATCTTCGTTACCCCTGTGAATGTTTTAGCCCGTGTTACCAGTAAGTGCTCTAGTAGTAACGCTTGACAATTTTATTACCTACTAGTGACTTTGGCGGGCAGCGTTGCCGAAACTTCGGGAAGTCTAGTCAATAATACCCCAGTGCCCCAAGACAGAAGTCTTTGACCAATGTGTGTTACCAGTGATTACATATGGCACTAAAACGTGGTCTCTTACTATGGGCCTCCTGAGCAAGCTCATAATCGCCCAATGAGCTATGAAGAGGGCTATGCTCAGGGTTTCTCAGTCACGGAAGCACAGAAGATAAGCCAGTTGAAGTGGCAGTGAGCAGGCCACATAGCACGCAGAACAGATGGTTGATGGGGCCGAAAGGTTCTAGAGTGGAGACTACGGACCGGCTAGCGATAAAGGTAGCAGGACGACGTTGGATGCAAGCCGCTTTCAACCGGTCCTTTTGGAAAAATGTGGGGGAGGCATATGTTCAGCAGTGGACGTCCTACGGCTGAGATGATGATGATGACTAGCGACTGCCCGTGACTTCGTTCGCATAGTAGGCTCGGCCTTCGGTATCTTTCATCTTTTCTTGGTTTTTATTTCATAAGAACCTGCTCCTGACAATAATTAACACAATAAAAAAGAATTAGCGAGATTTTTCCATCAGTTCTCAAGTTATAGCGTGACCAGGAGAAATAGGGGTTTATTTTTATACATACTTCCGACTGCCCTCGACTTTGTTAGCGTAGTAGGCTCGGCCTTCGGCCTCGCCATATAACATCCCTTCTTGGTTTTTATTTCATAAGAACGTTCTGCTCACAAAAATGAACACAATAAAAAAATATTAGCGTAATTGTTCCATCCGTTCACAAGTTATAGCGTGACCAGGAGAGGGGTTAATTTTTATATATATAGACTAGCGACTGCCCGCGACTTCGTTCGCATAGTAAGCTCGGCTATGGCCTCGCCATAACCTCCCATATTTCTTATTTTTTAATGCAAGAACCAAAAAGTATTAGAAGTCAATGAAAAGAAAGATGTATGAAATCGGTAAAGCCGTTCTCAAGTAATAGCGTGACCAGGAAAAATAGGGGTTTATTTTTATATTATAGATATAAGATCGATATTACAACTGGTCAATATTGTTGAATACAACAGCACTAGCGATGAGCGTGGGATTTGGTGCCACGATCCTTTACACTACATAATCGGGACACCAATCATAAGTCAATTGAGATTACAATGAGAAGGGTTGCAACTTCAATCCGAAGTTAAGTATTAACTACTGTCGGTCTGGTTAAAGTTTATTGAGCAATTAGATAGATTTGACCTCTATCCCCATAAGACGCTAGAGCTAGAGAAATAAATTCGAACCTACCCAGGCACCCTCAGTAGCCTAGCGGTGCGGTGTCTTATATGTTTAGTCAGAAGACATGGGTTCGAATCCCGTCCGATGTTATAAGTAATTTCGAGTCCAGCAACAAGTTGACAGTTTCCGTAATTCGGTACTTTCCTTGATTCGACACATCTCGAATTTGGCTCATTTCTTATTGGACACTTTCCTCTCCTGACACTGTTCAATAATGGACAGAAATTAATACTTAGTATAAAAACATTTAGAAATGCTAAATGTTTTTTGTACTATTAATTTCTGAATATTTTTGTGAACCGTTCTTTTATCTTTTTCCGACATCATATACCTTTTACTTTCTATTACGTCGCGATCAACCTCTTAGTTCTATAAAGGTATTCCCCTAGGTACACATTTTCTACCTCTTTTACGTGCCTCAAGCAGTGAAAGATAATAAATTTACGATACGTACGAACGATACGAATGAACCCTTATTTATGTAGGTAGATAAGTATAGTTAACCAATTTCGGAATGTATTTTTTGTTTCAGTTAAATTAATAAATTCAGCCGTTGTGTTTTTGCTTTCAAATAGGAAGATAGTTTTATGAATGACTAGTGTCAGGTTTGAAAGTGTCCAATAAGAAATGTGCCGAATTCAAGAAAGTGTCGAATTAGAGAATGGAGCAAATGAACTAAAGTGTCGAATTAGGCGAAGTCGCCCATTAATAAAAGCACCGAATTCCAGTAAATGTCGACTTGTTGCTGGACCCGTTATCTATGTAAAATAAGGAAGTTTGATTTCACTAGGCAAGCGCTAATGCTAAAACCATACAATACACATTGATAAGGTTTGTGCCATCAATTCGAAAGATTGTATACATTTTTCTTTCGTTTGAATAGAGTTTAAATACAGAGAAGCTTGCTCACTATACTCCTTATTGGCAGAACATCAGACACTACCTAGCGCGACCTCGGCGGTAGTGTCTGTAGTCACCTTAGGTAGTCACTACAGTCATGGAAGTATTTAGTAGTACTACTCATCTAGTAAAAGTACTATAAGTCAATGGATTGCGTTTCGTCCCCATTGAAAGACCTGAGTGATAAATATGATGCTTGGACTGGCTCCTCGGTGGCCTAACACTCTTGCCGTACCTACATGTTTATTATATTTTTTATAAATGTAAGATTAGGTGCCCATGGTCTCTTGGTTTTAGTAGAATCAACTAAAACTTCTAAGCTACCATTAAACCAAGAATAGCCAATATTCGCAACTTCATCAGCATTAACATTATACACCAGTAATTACTGCCCGTTTTATCTCCACCCATTATTCCCTTATCAACCCTTCGCCTCCACTTCCCTTTCAGAATAATCCGTCTTATCGGGCCCTACTTCATAAAAGCCGCGAACTTCATTCAAACCCCTTGTTTTCAGACAAGAGAATATTAATAAAAAGTTTTAACATCTATCACTTATCATTAATAGAGTAATAAGTGTCCAATTTTGATTTTTATTGCGAACGTAACCTTGTGTTTTATTGTCTTCGAGAGGGGTTAGATTATGAAATTAATGACTTTTTCCTTTACATTAAATTGTGTTTTCCATCAAAAAGGCACTAAGCTATAAAATACCAGCGATGTTACTCTGTACTGGCGATAAAACACCCGCCTACTCAGTTTAATTACAAAGCTTTTCACTTTGACTTTTTTACTACAATAAGTAGACTGTAGGTACATAAAATACGACATAATACAGTGTGCCTAGCACGAATAACTGAGTACCTAAGTGTAACGTAACGTGTCGTTCACGTGAAATAGAACAAACTGTCATTTATCTAGGGCAACTGTGACAGATATACCTAACTCATAGTTTGTACGCCGAAGCTTGACATGTTGACGCTTACGATACTACGAGTAATACCTACTTATTCGCAAATTGTTTGTGCAACGGCCTCAGATCTATGTAATAAGACTTAAAAAAGCAATGTCTCTTCAACTTTAAATACTTAAGTAAATACTTATATAGTTAGATAGGTGTGCGTAGATATGGGAGGCTGACAACACGGAAATACCTAATCTTATCTATCCATGTGGTGTGTAACAAAAATGCACTGTATTATTTCATTTTGGGGTCCAGATATGCGTAGTAAAATTACTTAATACTTTGTTAATGCTAAATTCGTTTTGGGGTGTTCAAATTGGATATCTGTCGGTGAAATTTTCGTAACAGGTTTAATATTTCACGTCGATAATAGTATTTTTATTCACCGAGGGAGTAAAGCAGCGTCTTACGTCACGGGCGGTATATTGAACCCTGAGTGTAACGGGGAGTTAATCCACTGAGCGCAGCGAGGGAGTTATGTAGAGTCCTGAGTGAAGTGAGGGGTTAAAGCCGCCCAAGGCGAAGACAGGCTTTATCCTCGAGGTGCTTACTTTACTTTTCATACCTACTGCGAGACAATAAAAAATCAGAGCTTTAAAAAGCAGTTAATTAGTTAAAAGTAAAATAAATTAATAGTTAATATTCAAATTGGACACATTTGTTCCGTTATTCCCGAAAAACACTGTTTAGACTTGCGCGGTTATTAACTAAGTTATAATTAGTACTCACGAGATGTAGACCACGATTTAGTTGCTTTTGGAGATCCAGATATTTCGGCACAGTTACATGCACCATGTTCAAAATTATAATATTTTATGGAAGTGGTTCAAATAACACCAAACACCGTGTATTATTCCAAATTCATTACAGATCGCGGCACGTAACTAGAACTATGACCTTGAATGCGCAGAGGGGCCGTGTGTAACCCATATCAACGCGGCGCACAACACTCACACTATATAGTACAATCGCGCCTTTAATTCTTTTTTTTTCAGTATGCTGTCTCCGTACCTACTCAGAGTTTCCCTACAACTAACGTTCCAAATCCAAATCACTTTACGCCCATGGGAGTTTCATACAACATTAGAGCCCCGGGGATGTCATGCCTTGCTTTACGTCGATATTGTGTGATATGCTATTAGACATTTTAGAGCAGGTGATATGAAAAAATTTAAAATGCCCATTAAGGCTACCCAGGATTATCGATGAAAATGTCAATATATTTTCGGTGAGGTATAAGAAAACATTAAAAATACATAAGTACGACGGTGGACGACCTGATATAGGTCGCAGAATGACGTTGGATGCAGGCCGCTTCCAACCGGTCCTTTTGGAAAATTATGGGGGAGGACTATGTTCAGAAGTGGACGTCCTACGGCTGAGATGATGATGATCAAAAAAATGAGATGGCGTTCTTATTTTCAACCAATATCTAAATTAGGAACTCGTAGGCCACCAACTAACGCAGGGCGCGCAGTAACCCTACATGTAGAAAAATTGTATCAATGCCAACCGTTACGCTTAGTCTGAGAGAAACGCAAGAAATAATAAATAGAGGCTTTTAGGTATATTACTGCGGAACGGTTGAGCAAGCGACTGTTATGACAAAATTAATGCCAGCCGTCTAAGTGAGTGCTCATATGGCTCACCTCATTCCTGATTATGGGGGAGCCATATGCGACTCTGGAGCGAGTATTCATCAGCTAAACACGCCATAAAAGAAAGTTATGCGTTTACTGCCGAGCTATAAACATAACTCTTGAATGCCTATCCGACTTAGCCGTAGAGGGGCGAAATAATGAGCTAAATGGAGAGCTGGATGTTCGGAAAAGATGATAATATAAATACTATCTACCTAGACAGTGATTAAGTAAGGTACATAAGTAAGATAAATAAGATACATAAGTAAGTTACATTTAAACTAGGTATGATTAATTTCCTAGTGTAACCTTTTAACGGGGCATGGATGGCGATGGACAATAACACCATGTGTAGCAATTGTTATTAAAATGTTGCATTACCTATGCATAACATAGATAGAAATATAATATTTGAACGTAGCCCTTAATATAGGGCCGCTGATTTTGCTTAGAGCCGAGAAAATATTATAGCCTCAGTTGACTTAAGTGCCATCCAATTAAATGGGTAACTTTAATTGCCTTAGTAAAGGGTGTTGGAACTACAGTAGCAACTGCAGCAAAGCATTTTGGATCACTTAAAATTACATAATAGGACAAAGTTCTAAATTAAATGTAGCATAGGAACTTTTTTTGCATTCCTTATTTGTTAGCATTAGTGGTCTATTACTAAACAATGCAGAATAGGGATTTTTGGGCTAAATGGCTTGTAGTGATTTCTGAAAGAAGATTGTCTGTAGCCAAAGGACTTTGGAACAACAATATATAAATATCATTTGAGAAAACTGTTTAATAATCGATTCTTAAGTCACAACGTTAACGTTGTGACCTTGTTTGCTTAGGTATTAAGTACACACGTAGGTACTTACGTAACTTATAAATAAATTTTAAAGTATACATATATTATTCTAAAATTCAACCCATAGAATATGATTAAAAAAATCCCCCTGTAGTCTAAATACAATAATTTTCTTCTCTTTCCATAATTAGATAACACCCGATCCGATTGATAAACGGCTTTGGACTCTACTATTTTATATTACCAAGTAATATGTACAATAAAATGGGATGCTTTCCTTAGCTTCGTACTTCTTCAAATTTTGACATGGTGGATTACTATGGTGGTAAGTAGTACTTATACAGTGTACAAGTAGGATTATTAACTGTTAAGTACGTGTAATGCCGCACGAGTGTAGGTTTACATATAGGTAATCATGAAACTTGTTTGTGTTTTCTCGTCAATCAACTAGAAATTAGGATTACTAAAATTTAATGCTTAACAATCCACCACTGAAGCCCTCTCAGCGGAGCTTGGCTTGGAACAAAATGGGCTGGTTGTGATGTTTATGAACTCACTATTACCTATACGTTAAAACTAGAAGATACACAAATCCGGAACTAAGCGAAATTATCGATAGCTGGGTAATTGGGTATTTTTTTATTTTTCCCGCCGTCTCCAAGTGTCTTATTTTTTTCTTGTATTTAGATTTTGAGTAAATATTGTGTTTGGCATTCCGTACCCAAGATACCCCTGAAAGATACCCCTGGTATCACGGGAACTTGGATTAGGACCCGTGGCACCCCCCCCAGCTTGATATTAACGTTACGTTACGTACTACGCTATATGACACTAGCATCTACGGACACTGGCAGAATTATGGCAATTATTCTCAAAAGCCATCTATTAAAAAAAGTCAAGTCGTAATTGAAGAATCAAGGAAATTGTATGTGTAATAATTCCTTCGAGAGAAGAATGGTCCTGTCTGCTTTAAATAGATAAATGACTTTTGAAAGTCTTCACTAGCCCGGAGGGAAAACTATCTCAAACTTTTTACTGGCTGGACGATCCTAATATTTTTGCCAGTAACCGCTGAGAGATTTTCCTATCTTTATGCGCAATTTAAATCAAATTATATAACGCTCGACGGTCTTTGCTGAGATTAAATTTAATTTGTGGTCTCTTTGGGATTTCTAAGATGCTATGAAAAGTTTTAGGAACTAATTTCATTTTGCATTTTATACAAAATATTGATATCTAGGTACTTAGGTTTTTCTTCATAAGTAATTAAATAACCGATGACTATAACAATTGCTAAACCACACCGGGCCCGCGTGGTTGTATATTATAATTCATACTTTTATTATGGGAAGGCTCGTTTCACATCTGTGACATCGTAATGCCATGCTATAACAGTTGCAGTGGCAACCAGAGCATTAAGATTTTTTCATACCACCTGCTTGAAAATGTCCAATTACTCGTACACATCACGCAATACCAACGTAAAGCAAGGCATTGCATCCCCGGGGCTGTAATGTTGTATGAAACTCTCATGGGCGTAAAGTGATTTGGATTTGGAACGTTAGTTGTAGGGAAACTCTGAGTAGGTACGGAGACAGCATACTGACAAAAAAGAATAAAAGGCGCGATTGTACTATATAGTGTGAGTGTTGTGCGCCGCGTTGCTATGGGTTACGCACGGCCCCTCACTGCGCATTCAAGGTCATAAAGATACGTGCCGCGATCTGTTATAAATTTTAACGTGGTGCATGTAATTGTACCGAAATATCGGCAGCTCCAAAAGCAACTAAATCGTGGTCTCCATCTTGTGAGTACTAATTATAACTTAGTTAATAACTGCGAAAGTCTAAAACAGTGATTTCCGTAAAATTATCCTTCCAAAACTATTACTCTGTTCCTCCATAACTGAACCAACGGTCCAATTTGAATATTGACTATTAATTTATTTTACTTTTAACTAAATAACTGTTTTTATAAAGCTCTGAGTTTTTATTGTCTCGCAGTAGCTATGATAACTAAAGTACCTATGCACCTCGAGGATAAAGCCTGTCTTCGTCTTGGGCGGCTTTAACCCCTCGCTTAGCTCATAACTCTACATAACTGAAAGCTTCATACGCACTTATTAAGACGCTTGCGACGAAAAAACAAGCATTGCATAAATCGTTAAATTATTAAAACAATTGATGAATGTACAATAAATTTTCAAAACGATATTGGATTGTTTTTGAGTGCAATTTCACAGTTTGAGTTACATTGGTAGGTATTTGCCATTTCTGTAGGTACTGTACCTTCATTTACTTCTTGTGTAAATCTCGGCAACAAAGGTAAATCATTCAAATTACTGGAAGGAGAAGGCACCAAATAACTCATGCTATGAGATGTACATGGTTTTGGTTCGGGGCAAAACTTTTTGGGCTTTGGCTCCAAATTAATGGCTTGCGTAATTTTGTCACTGATTTTCGCTTTGTTATGAATTGAGTCTTCTATCAATTGTTTATCTTCTGTACCTACTAAAACTTGATATTATTACAATTATATACCACGTAGCAACAAAAACGATAAAAAAAATGATAACTGTAGGAAAAGCCACGCAATTTTTAATTTCGCGCTTGATCTGCATGGTGATTGAATCTACAACCTACTTCAAATTACAATTGTAAATTATCAAATGCAAATATTTAAACATTTTATATTAAAATCAATATGAAATATTAATAATTTGGTTGTAATAAATGCTTTTTTAACTTAATTGAGGACGTAAAATATTGACTTATCTATTCCAAAAATGTATATGAATTTTTTACGGCATAAAACATCTTTGTTTTTTTACTTAAATACTGTATTATAGCCGGTTAAATTGCAAATGCTCTGAGCTCTATTATGTAATAGTGTGTAATATTATTGTGCATGTATGTGTTATAGTTCGGTTTAAGGTTTAAGTACGATGTAATAAGGCTCACTTTACGAACAAGTGTGTTGAAAAACTATTATCGTAATTTATTTTTAATATAATTTTGGCCGCAGTTCAACGATGTTATTTAAAAAGAAGATATCTGCTATGGCCTTCATGCAAATCTTCGGTTCTGACTCTGGCTGGTACTGAAACTAAGGCATGAATATTACTTACCATTAGGCGCACGGCTTGCTCGTCTTTTCACATGATAGTAAACAAACTATCTAAACCTTCAAAGCTTAACATTGCAATTTTTGAGAGAAAAATTTACATCCTCGGACGAGATTCGAATCTCCGAAATTCCGAAAAACTGCGTCAGACGCTATGTCCCACTAAGCCACCGAGGCACGAGGTCCGAGCATGGTATTTTAATTATCTATTTGATTTTAACCGTATTATGGGGACGCGGGTTCGAATCCCATCCGAGGATGTGAATTTTTCTCTCTAAAATTGCAATTGTAGGTATCGCTAAGCAAGCGTTGCCTAGTGCTTTAAAAATCATAGTATAAAAAACTTCAAAGATTACTTTAGTTAGAAATGGCTGCATTAAGTAAAATGATGGTCTTGAGAATGACAAAATAGACATATGACGCGTTACCAGTGTTCACCATAAAACATTTCAACGGTTCTTCACAATGCTGTATGGGACTAAGTAGTGAGCGATGTGAAGCACTTCCCTCCAAATAACTCGTCCCAACTTAATAATGTAGGTCCCTTTTGAATAATAAATAAGGGTTAAGATACAAGTTTCTACCTACTCATCTCAGACTTATTCCGCCAAAGCCACTTCTAAACATTCCTATGTACATTCGACCATCTTATCCTTGGGCACACTTCGTCGACCCTTACTTAAAACCTATCCTAAGTGCTGACCGTGTTTGCTGGAAAATGTGTCATTATTCCCGCAGTATATTCTTAGCGAAGTATCTAAGTAGGTATAGTAACCTACTATATAATATATACTATAATAGGTAGGCTTACTCTATGACCGCTTAGAATCGATGTTTCATTATATACATCGCAGCCGTTTTTTCGTTTTAAAATTGACAGCTTTTTTTACTAACGACGTAGGTATTTTTTTTCAAAGTTCAAATATGGTTATGGCAATAAATATGGTTCAATAAATAATTGTGGAAGTATATAGGTAGTAACTATAAGTCACACTTATATTTTAAATACAAAATAATACCTGTAAGTGATATCTAGATATTTTTTAACCTAGTGAGCTCCCGACTATGATCAAATTTGCAAACCAGAGTTGCAAAAACCCCGCAAAAAACAAGTGACTGTCTTTTTTTCGTTGATATTACCAATCTGGTATCTTTCAAATGATAATTAGTAATGTAAAAAAAAATCCAGGTCCTTGAAAGCATCAAAAAAACAAAACATTAGCTGAAATCTATTGTTTATTTGAATATTTAACATTTTTAATTGGATCCTTATTTGATTTGGCCTTGGCGTATCTGTATGCCAAGGCGGCTTTACGGGATGTTTTTTGGCATACAGGTATGCCAAGGCAGCTTTACGGGTTAATTGTTATCTACCACATCGATTTAAGCACGGCTCTTTTAGCCTATTGCTTTCAAATTAGGTAAATTATGACCCGTAAATCAAACTTTGTCTACTTCCATTATTGTTGTGACGAACAAACTCCGTACATCCAAGTTTATCATCATTGCAGCAATCGAGTATTTTAAATTGGGACAGCGCACGGGTGTATGTGATCTGCGGAAAAGTGTGACCAAGTCCGATACTGTAGAAATTAAGGGGAATCTGTCTTGGGTCCGTATTCTAGATTTATTTATGGAAACAGCGCATCAAATACGGTACATTGTCGATCAATGAATTCGATAATATAACATCGATATAAGAGTTTTTAGAGATAAATATTGTGAAATATGACATTTATAATTAATGATACTGATTCTGTCGACGTGAAATTGTCTAATGTATCGATCGATAAAGTACCGTTCTCGCACTGCAGTTGAGGCATAGTGTGTGTTTTACATAAGCATTTTTTCATAGCAGTAAAGAAAAAAACTGGCTGACTACAGCTGAAGCTGGTATATGCGGAAACTTAAGAAAAAAAACTTTTCATATACCGCCATTTCCAGAACTAAAACTGTTTGTCAACAGAAACAGAGTCATATTGTGGTTCAGTTCGGAACCGTTTTAATATTCGCACAGTTATGCCATATCCCTCGACAGGCTATGTAAATAGGCACGTATGCGTTCATAGGATCCGCCTAGTATACGACATTGTTAGAATTTTCAAACGGGTTGATATTAAAGGGGCGGAATGTTTAATCACCGCGCGATGTTTGGAGATAACGCTGCCTCGACATCTTGTCAACTGTTTGGTAATTATACAGCTTGACTGACATGTGTTAGCTTGGGTGGATTTAAAGCAGGAAAAAGGGGGTAACTGAAAATAAATTAACATTAGAAAAAACAGCTGTACCTATAGCTTAAATATACTAAGAAGACTCGAACTGAGTGAACTGATATAATCTTAGAAACAGTTTATTCCTACACATGTTTCGCACACTCATTAACCGACTTCAAAAAAGGAGGGGATCTAAGTTCGACTGTATTTTTATTTATATTTTTTATGTTTGTTCTTTTGACTGGGTGAAAGCTGGTGCTTCCCGTGTTGTACCATTCAATTTTCATCAAATTCGGGCTACCAGTTTTTGAGTTACACTCCTATAACGGAAAAGTGTTCCATGGTGTGAACCATTTTTTTACCAAATTATGGAACTGACTGTAAAGTGTGAACGACTTGACGAAGTCGGTGCCATGCACAATATTTTGAAAATAAGTACTTTTTTTCTTTTAATTTCATAAATATTCTCCTTCATCAACAAATTTAAACGGACTCCCATAGAGAAACTTTGTATACTGGAGACGGAATGCCACAGGTAAAGTTGTTCCTTGATAATGTTAAAGAAACGACGGACGTATGTTGTATACATAAAACACGGTTATATAACGTTATTTTCTTCTATGTTTCACTAAGTTCGATTTGGAAGGTTACAACAACAAAATTGCTTGCTTATGCAAAAGCCACAATAATTGCTTACGAGGTTTCAACGAGGGAATTACAGCAGCCGCGGTACATTATGTTTATTTACGGGTTATAATTTCTAGAGAGGAATTATTTAGCAAAGGAAACGACATAAGTGGTATAGTAATTCACGGAACGCAGGTCATGGAGCGCAGTAGTTGTGAAGGTGAAAACTAGATCTGGTAAATATAGTTAAATAGATTTATACAATATAGGGCTAGCTTAGGTGCAGTATTAAAACACAGCAATTTGTTTATATGCCCATACGCTCTCTTTTTTTTTCAGATATAATTATATATATCTGACAATATTTTTTTTTCTTCATTTTGTATAGACTGGGAATTGTTAAATTCGCGAGTTTTTTTTAATATTATTTACATTATCTAATGAACTCGAAAAGAAATTATTTCTTAGAAAAATAATACAGCCATAAATACACTGGACCGTAAAGAAAGTGAGTCGGTTAGCTAGTCGGTTATATTTTATTATATTTATATTATGTATTATATTATTGATGCCACGAGCTGGTAAACGTGCCAAACCGTATAACATTGATATATGTATAAACAGATCATTGTCAATACAAAATACTAAAATGTTTACCGTTACCGTAGTATTTCGATTTGAAAAAAATATATACAAATACGGTAAAAACTAGTAATTTTAAAAATAAAAAAGGTTAATTCTTAATGAAATAAACTTAGTTTTTATTTTAAAAGGTTGGGACTAATATGGTAATAACGTTGCATTTTTATAATGGATCAGCTTTTTAATAAAAAACCCTCTTTTGCGGGTTAGTGTAATTACGTTTATAATTATAGTTAATTATATTTATAATGGATAAAAAACTATTCTTGAAAACAACTTCGAATCTACTGCAGTTTCGTAATTAGTTGAAGATAGTGTAAAAATGTTGGTACATAATGTTCATACTTGTGTTAATACTTGTTCTTACAATTATTCATCACAATGTGCTGAATCGTTATGTAATGATTATGTTGAATAATTTCCCAGGCATGCTACCAAACAACGATGTAAAATTTCAAAATTTGAAACCGACTTCCATTCTACCGAAGATACTCAACATTTCAAAACTCGTAGTATTATTTTAATAAATGATTATCCAATAAAATGTTTTTTTTTGTTAATCGGTTCACAACGACCGATATTGAGTATTGTTTTTTTGAAAGCGCTGAATCAATTTCGATACTTGACAAACGAAAAAAGGGAATTGACGAAGCAATCGCGTAACAAATATACATAAAAATACAGTCGAACTGAGACCCTCCTCCTTTTCTTTAGCCGTTTAAAACACTTTTAAATTAGGATTTCCCGTTAATAGCATACACTTTAATATTTTTTTACTTTGCGCATTTGGCAGGTCCAATGCGGTCGCATAATCTTGGTCACCCCATTAAATTGTTGAAAAACAAATTTCAAGAGTACATGCTTATAAGATCCTAGCGGCAACGTCCCACGCGGCTAATATTAAATGGCCATACCAAATTTTTTTAATGAGGAAAATGCTGTGCTCTTTCTTTCCACCACGGGTGTGACAAAAGCGGGTACGGGGGGTTCATACCTACTATAAACCCCCCGTGAGCAGTCCTCCGGCAAGGTAGGGCAAGATGAGGTCGCTTTAGCATTCACCATCTCGCCCCGGTAAAGCTACGGCCGTACCTACTGTGCATGACGCGGGTTGATTAATTTATTTTATGCAATAAGTCTCCTTATACAGAACAACAACACTTTATTTGCAGCTATTTATGTCGCACAAAGCTAGTCACTTGGAAATTCCATTCTCTGTGGACATGCGGAGGGCAGAAGTGCTCATTTGTAATGCACTAACAGACTGCAATACGGGAATACGGAGGACGGATTTGTTGCAGATCAATCGCTACACGCCACGCTTGCCCAATAGGTTTTTGAATTTATGATTTACGTGGCCAATGCCGGGTTTGGAATTTATTGGCACTTTGAGTTTGTGTAAACGATTCCAGGTGAATGATTACTGAGTGTCTATGTATTTGGTATGATTTCGTTAGATGTTAAATAGAAAAGATGTATATATATTAGGGTCACAGATCGAAGACGCTCATTGCTCAAGCGGAAAAAAGGCTTGCGGATTTGAGCGGAAAAGAGGCAGCGTGTTATGGTAGTCCACGTAGATGGACCAAATATTGAAATTCGTGTTATGGTTCTTACAAAACGTATGTATGTAACGTCATGACACATAGGGAACCAGTACCGCGTAGTGAGTTGTTCTTTCGCTCATTGGATATCTTCAGACTTTGAGATCGTAACATACAAAAAATCCAAAACAGTACATTATACTGAACCGCACCCGGATGTCGTACAAACGTCTAGGAGTTACTAGATGTGACCTGCGTTAAATCGACTCTAAATAAGAGGTCACTTTTCTTCTAATAAGATTACATAACATTAGAAACATAACAGCCAAAAAAAGAGTGTACAAAAAAGTATAGTATAATGCCCAAACTACGCATACAGAACCCCATGAGGATTAACACATTGAGGATAATATTAACTTAGAAGAACTTCCGTTTTGAGCTACAGAACCCTAAAATACATATCTTATTACTACCTTAAAATTAAAATCTACTGTTATTTTTATTATTTACTTACTAAAATCGAGATTACAGACATTTAACCATATCTATAGCAATTTCTAAACTGCATATGCAGTACGTAAAATAAGAGAGCTAACAGATGCTTCTACGGCGCGGTTAGTGTATTTTGCATATTTCCACAGCGTAATGTCATATGGGATATTGCTATGGGGTTCAGAGGCTGATATAGAGACCATATTTATCCTTCAGAAACGTGATATTAGAGCTATATACGAAATGGATCCCCGTGAATCTTTGAGAGATTTATTTAAAGAAATCAATATATTAACGTTGCCTTCCTTATATGTATTTGAAAATATAATGAATGTTCGTAAAAATTTACATAAATATAAGTTAAATAGTGATCACCACACTTTTAATACCAGAAATACAAATAGGATAGCTGTACCTAGTTTTAGACTTGCGAAGACTAATAAGTCATTCCTAGGAAATTGTGTGCGTTTTTACAATAAAATCCCAAAGCACATAACTGAGCTCACAGAGGGCAAATTCAAGTTGACTGTAAAAAACGTTTTAATAAAAAAAGCTTACTATAAAGTTCGACATTATATAGAAGATAAAGATGCTTGGAATACTCCACTTCTGGCAAGCTGTCTCTCTGCCACCCATAAAATGTAATATTTGTAGTACCTAAGTAGAAACATTGTAAACATCCATATAAAAAGAATGGCCCCGAGTTCCTTGCCGTTTCTTCTCGGTGGGCTCTATATATTTTGGAACGCGGTGGTAGAGTCTTTAAAGTACATTATAATGAAAAGTTGACGTTCATAAGTGCGTCTTTGATGCCTAAATTGAATAAATGATTTTGACTTTGACTTTGAAAACTCAAGTGCTATCAAAAAGCATGAGATAAGTAGATAGTTCCTGAATGTTACCTCATTTTGAATAGTCTACTCAAATTAAATCAATTATTTTCATACCTGCAACAAAGGCTCTCGCAAATAATATGAAAAGCTGCGTGCTATTTACGACATCGACGTGGAAATTATTGCTGAGCGCAATATTTACTGACATCCCGTATTTTACACGTCAGCCGGATTACGTGCGATATATAAACAGATAACCATGCATGGAGACAATATGCGTTGTGCGATTTTTGTTGTATATTCAAAAACTTACTGAAAACATAATCTCCATTTCGTGTTACTTTTAATTCTTCAGTAGGTGAAGATTCTATTTATAGTTAACAAATTAGCAAAATTAAACGGTGCATCTGGGATTGTGTTTGGTAATAGTTATTATTATTATTATTATTATTTTCTTCTATTTATTTCATGGCTTCATGGCTTGAAAAAACTAGCAGAAGAAATAATTTTACAGAATTTTGCATAAAGGCTACGAAGAAATGACTATATTTCTTCGTAGCATAAAGGATAGGTTTTATATTAGTATTTTTATGGTTCTTTATACGAGATGGTCCAGAGCTGAATGTGATTAAAGTGGTTATATTTTTTTTGAAACCTAGGGAAAGTGCGGACCTTAACGGGGTAAGGACTACATTCTAAAACCGTCTCTGTAGCTCATATCATAAGCTCTATTAAACGAAATACCCGGCATTACCCAAAGAAAACATCAATTAATGAGTTTTTGAGATATCGTTTCTAAAATCAATAACAATGATAGATTTTTTTTTATTTCGATATGCCGGTCTTACCCCAAGATCAAAACAACTTTTTTGTCTTGGGGTAAAACCGGTTGGTTGTTATGTTTCTCAAACTTTGACATCCATTGAGCTCATCTAATACTTTATTATTGATTTTTATATGAGTTAACGGAACAAAGCACGAGGCCCACCTGATGTTAAGCGGCAACCCCTGCCAATATCAGATACACTGTGCCCGTCATCCCGAGACATAAAGTAATTAAAGTCTCATGTATATGAAACGTTCGCTATCTACCTACGTGTTGGTCTGAGCTTCTTCTTCTCTTCATTTAAAGTATAACATTTAAATATCTAATATATTTTCTAAACATCAAAATAATATTGAATATCTCTACACAATGACGAGTTGTGAGTTTATAATTTAAACGCAATAAACCTGCAAAAAACCGGCTTCTAATTAGGCTAGGGATACCTTCATCAAATCCCGACTCGGTAAAAATGGGACCACTGCCTGGGAAGTATACCTTAATAAACAACAAAATAATATCCCGAATCGGTGCAGGTGTCTTCAAATAATCGGGAATATATATATAAAAAAGATAGTAACGAACTGAGAACTTCTTTTGTTTAAGTCGGTTAAATATACTTTCAATTTCTTGAAAAATTCTGAGAATATGTTTACTAGTAAGAAAGATCGGATGGTTTTCATGCGATTTTCGCCCATTGAAATTTTAATGGGGAAAGATCGGATCTCAGTCTACAACCGTCAAATGTCTACCACATGGTTCCAATATTATGCAAGACTTTGCAAAAAGTAGTAAGTTAGGTACTTACTAATATTTTAAAAATATGTTGTCCGGGGCCTGGATCTTTGAAAAACTGCAGGGTACCGTTATCATTTAGCGACGAATAAAATGCGTCTGGACAGGGTAAACGACTTGTGTCGAATGGCAAAAATAATATTGTCAAATGGCACAGGCCACTTGGCAGGATGGGTAGAACAAAATGGCGTCGCAGGCTATGTTGCCATACTTTATAAAACCCTTAGATTAGGAGGTTATTTCATTTATCCAATCTTAACCCAGATACGGTCTTACCCCGGTGCACCTTACTAAAATGTTTGGTCCAAATATCTGCATATAGGAAATATTTTAAACATACGTGGCGTGTTAAAATTATGGTAGATCTAAGACCAACAAGGAACAATAAGTTTAAAATTTTCAGTTCGTCTGTCTGCCAGCAATGTTGCTACCTACCTTATTGCTAACTGAATATCATTTGATCGGAATTTGACGAATAGTTTCATTCATTTCAACTTACATACAGAATCTTTCACTAAATGTGACGTCAAGGAGCTGAGTTATACAGCGAAATTTGGTAAAATGCTACAAATCTGGCTGCTGAAACACAGTTTTTACTAGTTCGGCAGCCTATGGATTCACTAAATACTTAATTGTACAACAAGTTATATCAATAAATTATTTTTTACTTTACTTTACTTTATCTTGAACTACAGAATAGAATGACGTCTTGTTTTCAGATAAATTACTGATTTTTATATACTTTAAAAATGTGTTTGTCTAAAGTATGACTTCAGAGACATCAGGGCATGGCAGTATTGGACTTAGACTTAGAGACTTAGTTGTGTGCGCCACGCCGCGCCAGCCCGCCGCCGCCGCTGCCGCTAGGCTGACCGGCGTGAAAACGGCGTGCGCGCAACAAACAATCATAGCGCACAGTGTTGTGTGGCGTACTGACTGATGTAGGCGTAAGTCTGGTGTCTAAAGTGTTTGTTGTTCTTGGACACGATCGACAGATTTTCACTTTTTGTTAATTATATCTTATTGAATTTGAATCTAAAGATGATTCAAGCCTGTATGAACCCAGATGATGATAATGGTCCAGGTTGGGAATCTGTACCCGTATCCGCGTCGGGATTTTTCAAGAAACTACAGGAATACCGTTTATGCATTTGCCGTTTTACGGACACATTGACTGATTATAATTTTAAAATGGCGCATGTTATTAAGTAATAGTAAAATAATAACCATTGCTTAATTAGATTTTAGACTTCATCATCGTCATCTCAGCCGTAAGACGTCCACTGCTAAACATAAGCCTCCCCCATAATTTTCCAAAAGATCCAGTTAGAAGCGGCCTGCATCCAACGTCCTCCTGCAACCTTTATCCGGTCGTCTGTCCACCTTGTCGGTGAACGACCTACGCTGCGCTCTCCGGTTCGTGGTCTCCACTCCAGAATGTTCACGCCCTATCGGCCATCTGTTCTGGGTGCTATGGTTATTGAAGTCGGGTTTATCATTAATATATTTGTTAAACCGGGAAAATAAATACAAACTGCCCATCAGTTGTTTGTGTTATATTGTGGGTATAGGTACATTTTATATCTTGAAATAAAAATATTATGACATTTAAAGGGTCATGAATATTAGAAATCAATTTTTATTCGACTTTATTACCATGAGTACTGTATTTAATTTCATACGATCACAATGGTACCAACTCATCATCATTATTAGACCATTATAAGCCTACTCAATTAGCAGAAATAGCCTCCCCCTAAATATTAGCCATAAAGAAATTAAACGTACACATTAAATACAGATTAACAGTACCAAATAACGCTGCAGCTGTTGTCCGACAATCCAATTACATAATTTATTATTGGTGTGGTTAGATGATTATCTAATTAAACAATATATAATTAGCAATGTGCAACAAAACAGCCACCGAAAACCCCCCAGTTGCTCCTCATTAGGTAATTAGGTACTTAAGTCGTTTTACATCATGTAAAAGTAGGTATAATGTCTTTATTAGTAAAAAAATACGAAGTATTTTACATTAGTCTATCCAACGGAATTATATTAGAGGCTTGGGTGACAGAGCAACTACTAAAAAACGTGGTGCATAATAACATCATCAACGATCACCTTTCCGTTTTGTCCTTTTGATACTACGAGTACCTTTTTTTCGGGTCGGGTACTGTGTCTATCAGGCCTGGCTTCTTGTTGTGCACTTTGCTTGCGATTTATATATCATGTGCCAGGCCCGGATCCAGCCCGCAAAAAAGGTTGTGGTCACAGCCACCTGAAAATCAGCAAAGTACGAATCGGAGCATGAACTCTCTCATGATCGATAAAGTACCAAGTCGCTCGCCTGATGTTAAGCGTCACGCTTGCCCATAACAGTCCAGTGCCATTCTGAATTTTGAACTAGGCACAACACTTCAAAACCGTGCAAGGCAAAGCACTGCGCTTTTTACGCGGAGATATAAGATGTTCTTACTCTGTAACTTCACTGGAAACAACTACAAAGGATATCAAATGATGTCAAATTAAATTTAAAATAAGCTTACGTTTAATGAATAAATTAATTAGTTATAAATAATGTAAATATAATAAATGTAATTATTAATTTTCATGACTATGAATGTGTAACGTCTGATCTCACAAGTCTTTTAGGGTTGTGGACATTCCTACAGCTTGCCTAGAACGGTAGATCCGCGCTTGTCATGTGCTTTCTTATAACAGAGGGAACTTATTGTGCAGCTGGCGCTTGGACTATTATACCTGAGCTCCTTGTCTGTCATGGAGGATTGCTACAACAGATCATAATCATCAGTCTTGTCGCAAGATTGCATAGTCGTATTTCAAAACAAAAACAAGCGAGTCTCACTGGATAACAAATTTATTTGTGATTACATACATCACGTACCTCAGAGCTCTAATCAATTCTGATTTTGCAGTGCACTAGCAAAACATATAATTGCATTAACATCTGCTTAACAACACGAGTACTTCATACCTATAATTGATAAAATATCATCTGCAGGCGTGATCCATTGTAGACCGCAACATGACATCAGTAGGTCTACCATGAGTTTACAACATTGACACCAATCGATGCTCGCTATCGTCTGCCGCAAATGTATGAAAAAAAGAACAGTGCCACCTCACGGTAAATTGTAGAACTAAAATTGACAGCGAGTACGCTAATCACAAGCTAGGTAGGCGAGATCGAGTATCGACTATAGAAGCCATTTATGTTGCCAACCCACGGTAGAGCTGCAGGAGAGATAGTGACCAAACTTCAGCCTATGTTATGAAGCGTGTAACGAAAAGGTAATAATACAAGTTTGCATGTGCATATATATTCAGAATTCACATGGCACGGTATCAAGATTTAAATCGCTTATAATTTTTTTCAGAGTTAAAAAATAAAAACAGAATTTTTTTTTGGGCATCCCTATAAGACATACATATTGTTAGAGTCTCTTGGGGTCAATGCGCTTTGCAAACCTCACGCCACCTATTCATAGTAGTAGCACGTAGTAGGGTAGGGGAAGTAGTCACCTTCTTCTCGCTTAGGACCCTTGTTTACTTAGTCTACGTTCTGGAGGTCATTGTTATCTTTGGCCTAGTTTTTCGGGGATGAACCTGTTTCAATATTAGACAAATTTTGTTCACTTCGTTCTATCTTTTTGTTTTGGGTTAGTTCTATATTAAAATATTATGAAAAAATATCAGTCCGTTGAGTAGAGAAACCATGGATAATATAGCGTTATTATGAGATCCTATTTAATGGTTGAGCTGGATCATTGGCCACGCTTCGAGGCTGCCTGAAACGTTATAGCGCGATACGAACAATTTCAGTATATTACACCCTTAATGAACCGTTATGTTTTCATAAAGATTAATACAATTGACTGTGTAAAATACTGAAATGTAGATATTGAGTATAGTATAAATTAAATAAGCACATGGTTTATTGATTTCATATTGGGAATATGTATGACCTAGATAAAAGTGTACTATTATTTATTCTGTGGTGTAGGCGCACAGTAACAAATTATTTTTAGCACTGAAATAGTTTTGATACTTAAGTACAGATCGCGGCACGTAAGTTGACTGTGGCAGAACACAATTTCAAAAAAAATACAGTCGAATCGAATACCGCCTCCTTTTTTTGGAAGTCGTTAGAAAATATGATTGTGGAGTGGACATGTTTCATCTGATGACGTACAGGTTTTGTCTTCCAACATTGACCTAAAATAAATCGACGAGTAATGAATTAAAAATATAAAACCGACATCACTACTCAAGTATGAAATCCTTACACTAAGTATATAAATTTCGGGAAGCTTCGATCCACCTTTTCGTCCCCAATACCTCAGAGCTTGAAGACCAAAGTTGTCAACCACTGTGTGTTGCCAGTGATGACTTTGGCACTGAGACGTGGTCCCTTACGGTGGGCCTCATTAACAAGCTTGAAATCGCTCAAGGAGCAATGGAGAGTATTGGAGAGGGCTATGCATGGGGTTTCCCTGCGTGATAAGATCCGAAGAGAACTAGGGTCACCGACATAGCTCTCAAAATTAGCAAGTTGAAGTGGCAATAGGCAGGCCACATCGCTCGCAGAGCTGATAATCGATGAAGAAGAAAGGTTGTCGACTGGCGACCACGCACTGGAAGACGAAATGCAGGCGGGCTGATGGACCGATGACCTTGTCAAAACCGCGGGGAGTCACTGGATGCAGGAAGCGAGTAGCCGGTCCAAGTGGCTTTCTATGGGGCCTATGTTCAGCAGTAGACGTCTTCCAGCTGATAATGATGATATAAATTTAATTTAAACAGTGATCATGATAGCACTAATATAGAGATAGGATAGCAGTAACTAGTTTAGATAAGAGAACACGATTTTTTAATTTGAGGAGTGTATGCATTTTTCAATATAATTGTTCATAACTAGTAGTTCGGCGAACAGTAGACCTCGCGAAAACATTATCTTATCAGCGGTAATTTTTTGCAGTACTTCACAACCTATCTATTATCTCGGAAACCACTTGACTAATTATACAATCGAAATTCCTCTTTCAAGTCAGGTACCTAATGTCTGTACCACATTTTATTAAAAACAGTAAATAGCGCCGCAGCAAACTTCCCCTTTTTTAGTAATAGTACCCCCGCACTCATAATCGCCAACGATAATAAATTGTATTGAATAGTTAAAAATGCATACCAAGTTTCGCCGATATTGGTTGAATAATGCGAGCTGTATAGGAAGGCAAACGAACAACCTAACAAATATACGAACAGATCACAAAGTCAATTTGGCTAGTTAAAGCAGAGACGCTCCTTTCACTCGGTTAATTATTACCCCAAAAACATAACAGAAACTCACGGAAAGAAGATTTTAGTTGGTTGAACAAAATAATAATGTTATGAATTCCTATTCTCTTGGTCACGCCATAACTAGAAAAAGACTGCCGATTTCGATGAAATTTAGCAAAGAGATTATATCCCGTGGAAAGACATAGGATTAGAATTTTTCATCATCATCATTGTGGTTTATCAACAGCTAGTCTAAACAATAAAAATTAAAGTAAACAGTATTTAGAAGACAAATATACTAGGAGTTCTACACTTTTGCCAAGTCGACACACATGTAATTGTTCTACAATAAGTTAGTCTACAAATACATTATTAAACATAATTGAAAAGAAAGGTCTTGAGTTTCTTGTCTGTTCTTGGATTCTAGTTGGACTATACTGCCGCGTTGAAACGCGAATTTTAGAGTACATCAACGTTCGTCTTTTGTCATAAGTGAACCTTTGATGTCTAAATTCAAAAAATGCTACTAATTTCGTCCTAAGCTTTTTAATTTCACTAATTAAGTTCTTTTGTTCACATCAATTAAAACTACCTTATTGCATAGTTATCAGGAACTCAATCCCTTGTAAACGCCAGTTAATTTTATCTTTTCACATCGGCTTTGTAATAAAAGCAGTCTTCCTTCTGCCACCCTATCCGGACTACATTAAATTTTATTGAGACATTTAGATAACAAATGACCCTTCGATATTGCCGTGTAAAGGGAAGCGATAGTTTCTAGCTCAACAAATCAAGATAGTGACGATAAATGTCGCATCCAGTCGATTCCAATCACTTATTTGGTGTAATGTTACTAGGACTAGGTGCGTGGTGTTATTTACGCGAGACCAATCAGCATGTAAATATGTAGGGTAAAACGGGTAAGTCAACGATCCGCTGTGAGTGGGTGGAGAGTCTGACAGCCTGAGACGCAGTGTAGTGTATCTACGGAGTAGCTTAGATAGCGCGATGCTATGGCTGCTAGAAAGCTTTGGGAGAACTGTAAAGCTCACAGGCCGTAGCACAAATAATTTGAGGAAAATTATTCGTATCGTAATCGTCAATGCGTCACGATTCGGTATACCAACTACAGAGTCTACTAGAGTCTCCTGTGTCACAGTGGACCTACATATATGTCAGTTTGTAATGTTCCACTTGAACGATACGTTACGTTACACTTACGCAGTTATTCGTGCTAGGCCCACAGGTTACTATAGTCTGTTAGGAATATGTATATGAACGCAGAGTGAAGGATTAGTTTACAGTGCAATATCAAGGGTTTCAAATGTTGCTTTCAAACTTTATTCTTGCAGTATTTGCTAAAGAGTTATGTTATGAATTATGTATAACCACCTTTATCTCATCGTGTAGTCTACATATTTGAGTCCGAAGATTTAGATGGTACAAAAAGTGCGAAGGCAGTATGTATACAACTGTCATACTTGTAGCTAGAGTATCTTAGTTGTTGAGACAGCCTCTGGCACGGTCTGCGCTCGTGCGCACGCTTCTAACGCATCTTTCGCGTGATAAACTTTCATTAAAGCAAATAAACTGGGTGAAACTGTGCCTGAACTTTATGGAACATTTTGTTCACAATGCGTCCTCTAACATTTATTCTTCTGATGATCGTCCTGGACATGTCCAGACCGAGGATAGTACAATTATCGTCAGTCAGACAACGTTACGCCATGTCCGCTTGTAACGCCAGTTCCACGTACGATAGAGTTTTATTGAAACGCGTCACTCTGCTCTCAAAATATATTTTTACGGGAAAAGTAGCCAGTGCGCGAACCTTGAATGGCACGAGAGTGTACAAAGTGAATATTCGTCGTGTTCTAAAAGGTGATCTGAACGATATTGGAGTTGTAGTGAAGTTCGGGACGGCCAAATCGTTGCGTTTTAGTGATGCCACAGTGTTTGTGGAGGGATCAAGTGGGGTTTGGTGTCCTCACCTTCGAGTGCGTACTTATGGGATATTCCTTACGGAGAAGAGAAGGAATGGGGGCACGCTGTGGCTGACCCTCGTCGTTGATCCTTTAGAACTGACCCTGAAAAGTATTGAGATCATTGAAGCTGCTGTTAAAGGTATTTTTTTAATATTACACTATAACATAATAATGTAACGGTTTATGATTATCTGATACATTTTATGGGAACAACTTTTGGTTCTCATTGTGTGCAACTCTTTAATTTTACACCGTGGTGACCCAACAAAAGAAAAAATCAAGTTTTCGATAAACCAACTTGATTACATATTACTAGTTTAACAGCTATTAAATACAAGCCAGTAAATAAACAGTAGCTGGCAATTAGTCGATGGGCGGAGCGACTGCAGACGGCCGCTGTTACGCAGAAGCTGCTATTTATTCTATGACTTATACGTATAGTAGATAGTAGGTATAGTTTATATTAATATTTAGATAATTACTTTTGGTAGTCTGTGCTAACTAATCCGGAGGTGTGTGTGAAAGGCATTAAATCAACACAGGATCTCTCTGATAATTACAAAAAGCATTGGTTTGCAGCATTATAAAATGTGCGGAGAAGTAGGTATAAAGCTATTAGGAATACTTATACGAAAGCTTCTGTGGCAACTGGACTAATAGTTTTACGTGTTGCAAAAATGTTTAAGGGTTTGCAACTAGAATTTGACACGTGTCTCGGGGTAAAACGTGCGGTCATGCATTGTAATGCTGTTTAATCACACACGTTGCAGTTCCTGGAAAAGTAGGTAGATTTCTGCGAAATCTATTGTATTATTGGGCAAATATGGCGAATCGCCATTCAACGGACATCAAGAATCAATGTAAAATCGCGACGCCTTAGTTCGGGTGAATGCATTAGCTATTTTATTTCTGAAATAACTTTCCACGTGGTTGGTCTCCAATATTCATTAAGTTTCTGGATTGGGTACTTTCCAATCATCATAATCATAGACAAACAGTTATATCTAGTAGGTGCCTACAAAAACTTTTAGATAGGAACGTATTAAAACATTCAAAATTTGAGAATTGGAAGTATATTAATATGTGTGTATGTAATTATAATATATTAAACTTATTGACTTTACTATATATTTTTTGTTTATTATGCAGTCTCTATTTTCCCTTTTCTACACTCAGTGGTGTATAGATTCTATTTAAAAAGCTATTGCCGTACTGCTTATTTCCATATACGACTTTATCTTCACAAAAAGCTCAACCTCCAAGCTTCATGGGCGACATCGGCGGCTGATCCGCATGGGATTTGAGTTACCCTTGCTCCAATAGTGATTCTATAACATTTATTCAAGAGTGGGGCAGTTTTGAGTATGGAATCTTCAATCTTCCTGCAACGTTCTTCCACCTAGTAAGACTTTTCTCATAGTTCGAAGCCGCATCGCCAGAATGTCGAATAAACTCGTTTATTTTTTCAGATAGATCATTACAGCTGAGTGCAACTTCAAGTGCCCCATTCCTGCCTAATCCCAGAATCCCGAAGTACGTACAAACTGAACAACATGCAGCGGGAATATTAAACTTCCTAGTTTCATGTCTCTGAAAAGTTCTTTACCCTTAAAATTTCCGTTTACCTGTTCCCAACGTTCTGGAGATATTAATTTTATGAAAATACAAACAAGTAGGTACATTCCAGGCGCAGCAATTAGCACATTTTTTCATGGTTTAGTCTACTCCTGTGAAAGTATTCATAAAATATCTTGTTATATGGTGTAGGCGACACACGTAACGATTGTGTAACAAAAGTATTATCAATATGTTTTGTAGCATATTATTTCTTTTGTTTATAGATTTATAAAATAAAGTAGATAAGTAATTATGAAACACTTAACGCCATCTGTTGGCAGTATTTGAAATTAATAATAAAGTTGAATTTGGAGGGTGCGTGTCGATTTTTAAATTTTTGATATCGGTACTTTGTTAAAAAAAGTCGCGGTTACGATTTTGAACGGTCCACACGTACGAAGTTATAATTAATAAATTCTTGTGAGAGTGTTTTCGACGCAGTGTTAAGAACTAACGCGCACCCCCCAGAGATTTGACGCATAATAGACATAATTTTCATTTCAATCCTTTATATATGGGATCTGATTTCGCTCGTAGCAGATAGTAATTCTGCAATTAGGTTATGTAAACTTAGTGCTGGTCACCACTTGAGATGGTAACTGTTGGTGGAGTTTTAATTCTGATTCCGAGGAGCGATTTCGTGCTTTGATCGGTCCTGGTTGTAGTCTTGACGGCAGTCGTTAGACCATGTCTTAGGCATGAAGGCTTAAGATGGCGCAAACTTCGACACTAGAGTTGATCATTGCCTTTTATATCAAGTAACAGGAAACTGGAGTATTAAGTAGTCTACTATATGGTAGGTATCTTGTGCAAGATGCTGTGGTTGGGACCACCGCAGTGCTAGAGAAGCCATTAGGGCAAAGCAGTTGGAGAGCGCGGCCCCGAGGAGGTAGAATGTCATCGCGATAAATAAGCGATAAAAGTGGGAAGAAGGTGGGGGCGGAGGACTTGCCCGGCGATTATTACGTGAGTCCCGGGGCTGCAGGCTTGCGATTCATGGCCATCTAATCAAATGTAAAATTTATTTTTAAATGTCATTGTTTTCACGTAGGCCACCAATTAATATAATTGATCGAAGATTTGTTCGTATAGATTGCGATGTTGACATTCCTACCCGCATCTCGCGCCAAACCTGCGTGCAGATGGGTTTAGGGACTGATACGCATCTACTGGCATAGGCCACCACGTTACAATATAAAGATTGAACGTATAAATAGTTACAGCAGAATACTTTGGTATATAAAAATATCAAGAAATCAACCTTGATATAATGTTATAATCGTAGTAACTGTCACTAATAGGGTGATATCTGATTTAAAGTTGATAGTTCATAAATTTATAATTACCAAGTAGGGTTAGCTACACTGTCATCTTTCGTGCATGTGCTATTTTCATGCCATGCACTGTAAGTTACTGTGCCAAAGGTAGAAATTGTTAAGAATTTTCATAGAGTTTGATCTTAAAGTAAACACTAATCCTAGTAACGATTTCCAATAGCTACGTACTCTTGTTAAATAGAAGTGTGGGAATACACACTCGAATTGCAGCCACGTATACTACTTTTTTTAAAGTTTTTTCAATTCATCAAAATGATTAAAATGTGCAATGATTTTTCACTTTCGCGTGACTTTAAAGTTGTCATGGAACTAACACACCTTCTTGGTTAGCTGAAAATAGTAAATTAGTAGTAAAAAATTAAAATTACTTCTAATAAAAAAAAATTCGATGCATCTCTCTATTTTCTTTTTTATATGAATCGCCAGTAATTCTCATAACTATTTCAATTGCAATTCTTTCTGCACTGAATTCTATGCATATATCGGTTATGATACTAATTTTGTTTATGAAACCCGTAACGGACAGACAAAAGAGTCACACCAGTCGAGCTCCCCCCCATAAAATTATAAAAAACGAGACAATCTTCTTGCCTCTTATTAAAAATACTGTCCATAGTTAAAATTCATCAAATTATTGCTTTCACTAACAACACTTACGCTAACTTTATTACTTGAAAATATCTACAGTGCTTTAGACATGTGAACCAAGTACAGTCGAGTAATAAAACGCATACGATAAATAAAACACACTGACAATAGTCCTATTTCAATAAGTGCTACAATAAAATACCGCTTGCCTTTACGACGCGATCATGAAGAGTAAAACCCAAGTGCTCTGACAATGACTTATTTGCCAAGTTATAAAAACGAGGTTCTAGAGGATTTTTATGTTTATTTCTACCTTATATTTCACACGTCGTAGCCAAGATTATAAGAAAACATAAAGTTTAAGACGGCCGATGGCTTATTATGGTGCAAGCAGTTGTAGAATTGCTATGCGTGTAATTGCCGTGGGGAGCGTGGTATTCAATCAACAGCATTTAAAAAAAACACGAGGGTAAATTTATATATAAATCCACATAATACGTAATATATATACTTAATACTATCTACTGACATTACTATAAAATAGTAAAAATCAGTGCGAGGGATTGAGAATTCTTTTTGAAGGCAAGTGTCAAAACCAAGTGTTTATATTTTTGGAAGAGTTCATTCTGAAATGTGCTCTGGGATGGGTTTAATTTTGTCCAACTTAAAAACTGAAAACTGAAACTGGATAAATTGAGAGATACGCGAAGAATTATTTCTTTGGCAACCGTATTACCCATTTTACCAATAGACTGAGTCAAAGATGGTCGGTCGTATACAAAATCAGAAGTTCTCGATGATATCGGCATGGATGTTTTTTTAAACTATTTCGAAACATTTTGGTTAAAAACTGACGAATTTATAAAACACTACTTTAGCTTTGGATTACGAAATCGTACAAACAATTTCGGTGAGGCACGGCACTTCTAAATTAACAACAAACGCAATACTCATTTGAATTTGCTACAGCTTTTCAGTAAATTACACAAATACTCAAACGTAATCAGAACTAAATTACATAAAAATAAAAACAAATTCATATATTTTGAAAAAATGCCATATATTAAGAAAAACGTTATAGAAAATACACATACACATTGGACAAAGTTTAGAAAAATTACGTTAATACTAATTGTGTGTAATCAATCGAATGTAATAAAAACTTTTCTTAAAGACAGTACCTATTTTTGACAAAAACTAATCAATAGGCATAGGTGGAATAAACATCCACTCTTCCCTACCAGTGGGGATACGCTGTTAGGGACTAGTGGAATAGCCCGAAATGTTTCTACCCCAAAGATATATTAAATTAAATATATTCAGTCCGTTTAATCGAAATCACAAAAATAGTGAAATTCTCATATGGGGTGCGTCCTCAAAAAAAAGTCTGCATCTCTGGAAACGCATTCTTGCAACACGAAGAAATGTTGAAACCATCACATTTCACTTGAAACATACGTGTTTTGATGGTAAATAATGTATCTACATGATATTACTGATATCGAGTAAGATATTGGTGGCAAGGACGCTGTTGAACGATTCTGATAAAGGCTTTCTTTGCGGCCGGCTTTTGGTATTTTTCTTAGACATAACACATCTTATATGTTCATAGGAGAGCACTGAATCTAATCAAAATAAGCTGCTCTAGACCTAGGTTGTACGGACATATAAAAAGCAACTAAGTCCTAGAACTTTTTTAACCAAAAAAAAAAATATCTAAGGCACCTCCCGTACGCCATACAAGAAGCTACATCTTGGTGTTATGGGCATACCATAATATGACCTATGTGCATGTTTTAGATTTAGAGTTTCTACATATGTATCATAAGGTCCTATGAAAAACACACCGCCAATTTGTATCATACATAGCGAAGATTTATTCCTTTATAATGTCTTGTACATTTTTACATTTCCTACTCCTCTTTAATATTTTCATTCAGGTAGTAAAATCACAGCCATATAAATAAGTCTGTAATCGAGTCACTGCCCTGTCAATTTGATACTAAAACTTACGATTGCAATTGGAGAGGAAAAAAAACAACGTTCGATGGTTTCCTACACTTTGTCTATCTCGTGCAACATTAAGAACATTTAAAGGTTAGTAATACACCATTATGCCACGTCAAACTAAAAAAATAATAGGAAAATTAAACCAAATCTGCAAATAGCCATTGTTTTTTCGCGCAATCCTAGATTATTACTTGCTAAACTTAGAAACGAATACAGAATTGAGATTCTGTTATATAATTAAAAATATTAACAGCTTGAAAGTAGAGTCAATGACTAAAGTTCACTTGGCTCCAAAGTTGATCTACATAGTTAGTTGGCTTCCGCTGCCGGCGGGATCCATTGGGGATACAACATAACTATACATTTTGGATTTAGTTGCTATAAGTGAGCCCCTTTCTTGGATAAACATTGAATAGAAATTCGTAGCTCTACGGTGGGTACATTTAGCTGTAATAATAACTAGCCATTTCAATTTCCAAACTCAGTATTTATACTATCTGATCTGGCCCTAGGCTCTTTTAACCCTTTTACCTTCTACCGCGGTATTATGTTTCAATTATAAGTATTATGTATACATGTGTATTTAATAAGTTATTTTACGTCACATAATGTTGAATGATGAATAATACTGCCTATGTATTATTGTCTATGAATGTTTTTGCATGCATGATTACAAACTCAAGTTGAATATGACTGAAATACTTTTATAAATAGACATTTTTATTCCCAAAATGTATACGGGTTAGATATTTAATAAACAATTACCTACAGTATTATACGGTACTAATTAAGTGGTACATAAAATACACAGGCGACAGCGCAAAGTCTAATACCTAAACACATTTTTTTACAAAAAAGCATGTGATTAAAATTACTATGTCTATGATTTTTTCGCACGCATGATTACAAACAAGTTAAATAAGTATAATAAACTTACTTTAATACACATTTCTATTCTCAAAATGTATACGGGCTAGATATATTAATAAACAATAACCTACAGTATTGTATGGAACTAATTAAGTGGTTCATAAAATACACAGGCGACAGCGCAAAGTCTAATACCTAAACACATTTTTTTACAAAAAAGCATGTGATTAAAAATACTATGTCTATGATTTTTTCGCACGCATGATTACAAACAAGTTAAATAAGTATAATAAACTTACTTTAATACACATTTCTATTCTCAAAATGTATACGGGCTAGATATACACTCGAGAGCAATGAATCCGGGTCACTTAAAGAATCCTAAAAATCTCGGAAACTAAAAATGCTAGGTTAATGCAATAAATTGTATTTTATAGACAATGTAATACTCCTTAAATGAAGGTATTAAAACTTCTTAGTTATTGTAAAGTTATATCATAAAAAAATCAAATTTGAAAAAGGGCCACTTTCGAAGATCGAACTACGAAATTACAGCATTTGGTTTTGCTTTTGTTCGTAATCTGTCATTTATGTGGGTACATAAACCATGTTGATAGTGCTCTATATTCATTATTCAAGCTGAAATTATGTCGCTTACGCCTGAAGAATGCACCAGAATACTTACAATGCTGGAAACCGTCCGGAGTCAGCGCGATACAGCCAGGACTGTCGGTGTGTCGCTGTCAACAGTACAAAGAGTTCTCCGACGTTACGAAGAAACTGGTTCTAACCTACGCAGACCAGGAACGGGCAGAACCAGGTGTACCACAGCACGAGGAGACCGATACTTGGTGAACACCATGCTTCGAAATCGCTTTCTCACAGGAACTGAACTCACAAATCAGTTTCGACGCCTCGGAGGAAGTAAACCAAGTGCATGGACAGTAAGACGTCGGCTTGCTGAATCTAACTTAAAACCCCTTAGACCTGCAAACGGCCCTAAACTGGAGCGTGGGCATTGTATTTCAAGACTAAGATATGCCCAGAGCCACGTAAATTGGAGTATTGAAGATTGGTCAAAAGTTATGTTCTCCGACGAATCAAAATTTATGCTCTACAAGCACGATGGAAGACACAGAGTGTATCGAAGACCAGGGGAAAGATTCAAGCAAGCATGCATCGAAGAAAAAGTTGCCTACGGTGGTGGGTCTGTACTTGTGTGGGCCGGAATTTCTTCTGAAAGTCGCACAGAGCTGGTGATCATAGAAAACGGCTCTTTATCTAGCGAAAGATATGTGGAAGAAATCCTCAATGATCACGTTGGTCCATTTATGGTCAATTTAGGTGAGGATGCTATATTTATGCATGACAATGCCCGACCTCATACAGGTAGGATTGTGAATGACTACCTTCAAGAGATGAACATTACTCGTATGGAGTGGCCAGCGCGCAGCACGGATATCAACCCGATCGAGCATGCTTGGGACGAGCTAGGCAGATGCGTAAAACAACGAAACCCACCCCCAATCACGCTTCGTGAGCTCAAAATTGCTCTCACAGAGGAATGGGAGAATATTCCCCAAAATCGTATAAGGAACTTGGTGTACAGCATGCCAAACCGCGTAAACGCAGTAATGGAAGCACGAGGAGGCAATACGAAGTATTAAAATTCAAGAAAATCGTAATAAAGTTCAAAAATTTCATGTTTCTTATTTTTGTTTTAAGGAGAGATCAGCAGTTTTTTTCTTTATGTAATTTTGTGTTAATAAAATGTATGGTGACTCATATTTTTTTTTACTTTCATTTAAGGAGTATTACATTGTCTAATAAATACAATTTATTGCATTAACCTATCATTTTTAGTTTCCGAGATTTTTAACATTCTTTAAGTGACCCGGATTCATTGCTCTCGAGTGTATTAATAAACAATAACCTACAGTATTGTATGGAACTAATTAAGTGGTACATAAAATACACAGGCGACAGCGCAAAGTCTAATACCTAAACACATTTTTTTACAAAAAAGCATGTGATTAAAAATACTATGTCTATGATTTTTTCGCACGCATGATTACAAACAAGTTAAATAAGTATAATAAACTTACTTTAATACACATTTCTATTCTCAAAATGTATACGGGCTAGATATATTAATAAACAATAACCTACAGTATTGTATGGAACTAATTAAGTGGTACTTAAAATACACAGGCGACAGCGTAAAGTATAATACCTAAACACAAATTGTAAGTAGGTACTTACGCTTCCATTATTAACTGGAAACCCCTCGAGCGCTTTTAAATAAAATCGTGAGGCGTCTATATCTTGTATAATTAACTTATCCCGTTTTAAATCACCGAAAATACGGTATGGGTTGTTGGAATGAATTTATCGGATATAAATCGGTATTCCATAATTGTTTATGTGAGATTAATTGTTGTACGGAGGCCGGTCTTCCCGAGCGAGGGTCTCGTACATGTCTGACATGGATTCAATTAAGACAGGGAATGAAAAAGCTGAATGGATAAATCATTAAATTAGTCTGATTCTATGGATTTATTTGTTGTGTTTATTAGATTATATTAGGTCTTTACCTAAGAAATTAGAGATTAGTATGAACATTTTAATATATAAAAGTTTTGTATTTATTTTAGCTAATCAAAGTGCCGGCTCAAAAATTATCTACCTATACTATTTTTGTAATTTTGATGGCTGTTTATCCCTTTACAGTAGAAGTCTGCCGGATGGGAGGCGAAAAAGTCAGCGAAGAGTTTTGTGCTACCTCTCAGGTGTTGCTAAATGTTAAAGATATAGTAAACATTTTGAAATAGGTATAAATCTTGTAATTATGAAACGGGATCAACGTGAGACACGCATTGTCGATTCCACTATACAACACGTTTTCCAGCTTTGTGACAGTGCCCACCTTCTATCTCGATTGAAATTTTTCAATCGAGCATTCGAGCAATCGGCCGACCCCAGTACCCCTTGTGTCGCTCTCTATCCAGAATCAACGCATTTCTTGACGCCAACACCGAATGTATTGTATTTTGTGACAAATAGCATAGTATTTTTAAGTTATTACTTACTTAAAAATATTTAGATATTATGAAAATTTTAAATTTTCCTGCCCTTTTCAACTTTGATTGACATTATTAACTTTTCTTTAACACGCGAAGATAAGAGTGACAGTAGATATACTAAACTTAATAGATAAAATCTATGCTATTAATTTATCACAACTTCTCACAAACCTTTATAATTATAAATTGTTTTTTAATGGTAAAATAAGTGTAAGTGATGTATGCGCTGCTTCTTATAATAAATAAATACAAATATTTTCTACTAATTCTTTAGACAACTATTCAATCATTGGGGTAAGATAAGATACATGTCCGAACCCTTCTAGTTATAACGTATGGAACACGTTATTACTTTAAGGTACACAAAAACGATTGGTTTGCTGGAACATTACATCTGGAAATGGTTAGCTAGCCAGGCTGTTAATGATTTTATTGATGCCTACTCGACTTGGTTATCAAAAGTTTATAAGTTCGTGCTAGAAGTAGGTAAGTAAGTTCACATATACAGTATTATATTATGTAAATAAAACTAATAAAATTATTGCTCTACCGTTTCAATCTTGCCTAGTAAACGGACTATCAGCAATTACGTTGCACCCACTTTAAGGTTGTAATCTTAATATAGGCGTTTAAGATAATAAGCTATTTGGAATACAGTCGTTTATGTCACCATTTGACTTGTCTTTAATACGCCGACAGTAATTAGATATTTACTCACAACTTTGCGGCCCCTCGCATTACTTTCTTTTTAAGATAAAATAGTAAATATTGGTACTCAATGAGTTGTAGAAAATGACATTTCACATGCTAGGTAAGAAGACTTTGGCTCTCTTTCTCATGTCCTCCGAAAGATAATTGTATTTGATTTTCTCGCCTATATAGGTATTGAGTCATCACTTTGTACCTGGAAGACCTCAGTACAATGATCGAAGGCCTCCATCGAGATTTCCAACGGGTAGACCTTAAGGTGAACATGGACAAGACGAAAATTATATCTAATGCCCATGTTAGCCCAATACGAGTATCAGTTGGGAACTCAGTTCTCGAAGTTGTTGACGAATTCTATAAAGAGGTCAATCGTCGAATCCAACTCGGCTTGGCAGCGTTCCGTAAACTTCGCGAAGTCATCTCGACAAAAAACCTCATTTCCTCAAGATAAGAGTCTTTGACCAATGTGTGTTACTAGTGTTGACATATGCCACTGAAACGTGGTCTCTTACTACGGGCCTCATAACCAAGCTTAAAGTCGCACAACGACCTATGGAGAGGGCTATACTCGAGGTTTCTCTGCGTGATCGCATCAGAAATGGAGAGATCCGTACAAAAACTAAAATCACCGACATAGTCCAGAAGATAAGCCAGTTCAAGTGGCAGAGGGCAGGCCACATAGCACGCAGAACAGGCGGCTGATGGGGCCGGAAGGTTCTGGAGTGGAAACCACGGACGTAGCGTAGAGCGTAGTGCGTCCACCGACACGGTGGACTGGCGACCTGATAAAGGTAACAGGACGATGGATGCAGGCCGCTTCCAACCGGTCCTTTTGGAAATTTGTGGGGGAGGCTTATGTTCAGCAGTGAACGTCCTACTGCTGAAATGATGATGACCAAGACTTTGTACCTTATTATGTGTGTAGACACATTATACTTAGTAACATACCTGAATTTCATGCAAACCAATTCTAGATTGCCTCTAGAATCTAGAACCCAAACACTGTTAATCAGTTTTGGGGAACGTCGTATATTTCCATGGCGTGCCGTTGCGGCAGCTTGAATTATTTTTCATAATGTGCAGTGATAGGTTTTTTTATGTTATTAGGAGATAGTACAAGCATGAGGCCCACCTGACGTTAAGTGGTAACCTCTGCCTAGAACTGATGCATTTCCTTACAAGTGACAAACTGCACTGCGCCTGTAACCCTGAGATGTTAAGTTGTTAAATCTGCAGTACCTGTAATTTCGCCGGCAACGAGACCTTCAAACCTAAACACAATCGATACTATATCTAAATATTCACGATAGAAAAAGATATGGTGGCAGTACCTACTATCCCGGACGAATTCATTCACAAAGAGTTCTCTTCGTCATCATCAGGCATTAGGTGTTAAGATGCCCTTCGATGTGGAAAATATAAGCTAGTTTTTCATTTCCGGATGAGTGTTTGATGGAATGTGAAGGTATTAAGGAGAAATAGAAGTTTATTTTTATTGCGAACAAAATTGATACCAAGTAAACATACGAAGATAGGGGTCTAACAGTAAAAATGCTGTAGGTAAAATCTGTTACTACAAATATGGGTAAGTATACCTCCTAATCAGGGTGGCGAGCACAAAGCATTGCCATGCAGGGTTTGCAGTTAAAAACTCTTAACAGCACTGAACTCTTATGAGAAATCGTGACGCTTCACATCAGGAGACCGACATACTCCTCTCGCTACTGACTGACATAAAAAATAAGCCGCAAAGAAAGCGGGTCGGCTATAAAATACGATAACTTAAAAAAATCAGCTTTTAAAATAAAAACTAAATCATAAAACATATAGGTACAAGGCAAAGCTTTCTTTCTCCTTTTTAAATTATTATTTTCCCACTAGATTTTGAAAAATGTGCTAAAGTGTCAGGATATGCAATTATTACACATTTTAGTTTATATGACTGCAAAAAAAGAAAACGTTTTCAGTGTTGTACGCGCGCACAAATACAGACACGGTCGGTTATAAATAATACGATGACTTTTAAGATATATCAGCTTTTAAAATAAAAACTAAATCATAAAATATATAGGAAGAAGGTAAAAGCTTTCTTTCTCCTTTTAAATTATCATATTTCCACTAGATTTCGTAAACTCTGCTATAGTGTCAAATATGCAATTTTTACATATTCTAGTTTATATGACTGCAAAAAAAGAAAACGTTTTCAGCGTTGTACGTGCGCACAAATACAGACACGGGGTGGCGCCCAACTAGGACTATCATTGATATTGTATGATTTTTTTTAGTTTTGTAATTTTTTGACTATTACGGACCAAAGAGTCTGTAGACTCTTTGGTCCGTACCTTTTTTAGATTTGATTTGTTTTTTAAGATATTACATTTAATCGTTCTCCAAACATCACAATGAATATTTTTAAGCTATGGTTTTTTTTTGTTTTATTACATTATTAAAACTTATTGCTAGTGAACAACATATATTAATTTTATATTTATGTGTCTGATGCTGTACACTATTGGCCAGAAGTACCGGCTTCAGGTACACGCCTTTGCCCTGTCCTTTTTAACACAGCCTTCACGAGCTCCTAATTTCGGTCTTTTATCGCCATTTTGAGATTATATTGTATGATTCGATGTTTGGATGTTTTTATTTTCATCGCCCGCCTGACGAATTCGCCAATCACGTCCTAGCTGTGCGAAATACGCGCAGTCGCCTGAGTGTCGAGATACTGCCACCACTGCATGAGAGACGCTGGCTTATGGACGCCAAGATTTAGGACTATACCTTATCTCGAATAATATAAGATGCTAAATCTCTTGGCCTGTAATTTCGCTGGAAATATTGCCTTTCCACTAAACACAGTACATAATGATTGCACATTACTGCTTCACGGTTGCATAACTGGCAAAGGTATGATACTTCTCCAAGCGCACTCTACAAAAGTTCCACCACTACAAAGTATGTATAGTGTATAAAAATTGTTGAGGTGTTGGTTTTGTATTTCCTCGTCAATTGCCTTAGAAAGTTTTAGTAATGTATCCATCGCTCAAAGAGGAACCTCTATGCCACCGCTTTAATAGAACGTGACCCCGGTTTCCTATATCTAAAAATGGACCGTTTTACTTACAACTCGTTACTTTTTGACAGTTGTCTCACACAAAAAGTGTCAAAAAGTAACGAGTCGTAAGCAAAACGGAAAACCGGTGTTAGACAGGACTGTGACTTATTTATGTGACTGTGAGTTGACTCTGACAACTTAAATTAAATACTTTTTAAACTTACACATTTTCATCTTAACTATAAGAATGGCAAATGCACAAACGTATGTAGTGCTTTATTGAGAAAAAACGTCTACTGTTACTTTTTCAATCATTTTGGTAACATTCGAAATCCAAATAACCACCTTACATGGGGAGTAGGGCGAGCGTTTGATCGTTGGTTTACGCATTCGCTTTGCTCTGCGATTTAAGCTGAAACTCAAAATCCGAGCTGGAGAGATCGATTCCGCATGTCGCGATAAACTCCGACTAGGAGTCAGTTGAAACAAAGAGAATAATAAAGGGGAGCGTTGTGTTTTATACATTCGTGTGTCTTAGTTGTGAAAAAGAATGATAATCACCAAGGTTAAAGATATTATATTCAAACCTTCCGTTTGATTGTTGGAAGCTGCAGTAACATTTTAACGCATATATTTAACAGCAAATAAGCTGTTATTAGAGATCACAAAATAAGGGAAATTGATACTTATAATAGTCACTATTACTTGTGCAGAACATAGTCTGCATTTGTATTAAAAGGAAACTTGTATAATAATTCCCATTCAAATACTGCTGTTATTGCGGATGCTTGTGGTTACTGATCAAAACGGTTTAGCGTTGTACAGCGCCATCTGTTATGTCGACAACGAATGACTTTCGTTGTTACAGATGTTAACATAATTAGTTGTTTGTATAGAGTAGGTAGTAGCATATAAAATGTATGTAGTTATATATATTATACCATTTATTTAGTGTTTATTAAGCTGCAGTTAAAATTCATGCTGTTTTACATATTATAACACCTACACTGTGTAAAATAAAGTCGAGCATGGGCACTAACTTATGAGCGGTAACTACACCAGTTTACAGAATGTTCTCCATTGTAAAAAATAAATATATTCACAAAGCTCTCACTCTGTCAATACGTATACTGATTCCATGTTTTATAATGCGGATTAAGTCCGACAATGCGTTTAATCGGTCAGCGTATGAAAGGAGTAAGAGCATGCGATGCTGGTTATTGTCGTGCTCACTTTTATGGGTCTGGCAAACGAGCGGCCATTGTGCTGTAGCCATCGATTTAACAATGCAATATCACAGACGAAAACAACCCGACCTGATTGCACTTTAGAGCCAAACTCTTCACAAGCTGACCGAGTGTTCTCTTTGTCAGGACCTTTCGAGTTTTACTTTGAACAATTGCTACACATAGGTACCTATCCGTTTTGAACTGGATAGTTTTTATCTAATATTTTTGTTATAACCTACGCAATTCGATCATATTATCTATACTGATTAGTGGTCACCCAAAACATAAAGTTTTTGCTGTACTGATTTATAAGCACTTTAACTTGCGTACCTTTAACTTGCGGATACTGTAGAACATCTTTAAGTCGAACTTTAGGGAAGATACCAAAGAAGTAGATTTATATAGTTTTAGAAGTACATACTTCGAATTCGACGAATTTATATATACGATATATTTTTCGATTTATTCTAACTACTTAATTCAAGTTACAAAGTACTTACTAAACATAAATCCTAGTCAATTAGTAGCCTTACCATACATGCCTTTATCATTTCATCGAATTGGTAAGTAATTCCGCATGTCGGCAACATATTTTCTTTTGAATAGGTAGATGAAGGAATAGGTTAGTAATTAGTTTCAAATGATCGAGTTGTAAAAGTTGTAAAATCAAACATGGTTAATGTTATACTATATATACTCGTATATAATATTATAATATATATAATATTGGAAAACATGACATGTACCAAAATGGCTTGTAGAGACTCACTTATTACCAGTGGTAATAACCACTTATAGAGGGTTTAAAATTCGAGTAATGGAAGTTTTGGGTCTTAAAAGAAAGACAGCGAATCATTTTTTCGAGTTTTGGAGGTTTTTGATTTATGAACATTGTACTGTACTGTATATATATATCGCATACGTAAGTTTCAAGACAATATCTATTAAATTTCCAGTGCTACCGGAAAACTTTACGTGTTCATGAGATGTAGGTACTTATTGTACTGAATAAAACGAGAATTTTGAATAAATTGGAGTAGCGATCATATTGACATTGTCAGCACGGCTGGTGTTGCCGCTGAAACATGCAAATGAAGACATGATCTCGACATCAAGATGTTTATGCTCCAAGTCGACGACGGCAAGTAGGGCCAGATGTTGCGAACGCTGCAACACTAGTGGCGCGTTATCAGCCCGCACCGTCTTAAACACGTTTTACGTAACACCGATAGCTATTTACATAAATTTGCGGTTATTTGTAGTCTCATAACGGTGTAATTTGCGAGCTGGGGCGCTGAGTTCGGGCCCATTCCGCTGATGTTGTATTCCGGTGATACAATCAAGCGCTTAATGGAGGTCGAACTTTTGACGACTTTATCTTCAAGCCTTTAGTCATTCTACATATTTGTGGGCCTAGCACCTTGTAGGCTGCACGGGCAACGACAAACGAGTTATTTTTTTGTAAGGAAAATGAGTCACTTGCCGTTCTTAAAACATTTTTAATAAGAAAAATTGCTCATTCTCGGACGGACAGTCGAATTGTACGGAACGACATCTATCGAATAGTTTGAAAAACTATACAACCGAATGAAGAGTTAAGAGAAAAAGACACTGTTTTAATAATCTATATATAAAGTTTAGGGACTTTGTCTTTTGAGATGTCATTCCCTTCTTGCCTTATTCTTATTTATCTAGTACACATTTTATAAACCCTTATTGTATCAAATGATGAAGGCTCCACCATTATATGAGTAAATATTTAATGATTTTGTAAAACTGTAAATTATTGCATTTGACTTGCGTTTTGGAACGTATAGGTACTATGAGCGATAGTTTTTAAAATTTTAATACAAACACGTTTCGCATACAAATACTTACGTTTCGTATTGATGTCACAACTATAGACCTAGATCGTCACAACCCTTCATAATATTAATAGTTTCAAGTTTCGTTCATCTATGATTCAATCACTGGAGCTTATCTTATCGATTAATGTAGCGCAACTAATGTACCTACCAGTTAATATTACCGACCAATGTAATAAGTACTTTTGATATGGAATGTTTTTGAAGAAATAGCTTACTTTCGGTAATTTATAGTGACCATTGTGACATATCTCACGGAAAATGACTATTCTACCGGTAATTTATTTCGGGCTATTAAGTAGCCTGTGTATCATTCCCGCTCGATCATCTTTATATCATGTAAAAATGTAGCCTAATTTGTTTAGTTTTGGTGTGAAAGATTTTACTTTGGCGTTTACAACAGTTTCAGAGAAAGTAAACCTTCTTTTGTTTTTCAAACATAATCATGTTGTTGCATAGTACTTCCACTTTTAACAAATTGATATCCCACCTCAGCCGATTGACTATTTAATTACATCAGCTCAGTCCATTAGGCGAGTGTACCTTTATTTAAAGCGCAATTAAGCCGAGTGGAGCGTAATACTCATGCGCACCATTAACCCCTCCCCCAACTTTCTCTTCCCCCTGCTGGCTCTCCGTTCAGGGGGAAATAAGTGACAGGGGCGAGCCATTTATCTCATTGATCCCTTTGCATACGTCTCAGTCAATGCTCGTGGGGACTGGAACTAGGCGGGCTACTATTGTTTGGTTTTTATCTTGATTATATAAATAAATTCATAAATCACACTAATACTATAAATGCGAAAGTTTGTGACTGATTTAGGCTGAAACTAAATGTGAGTTACTTGCGTCTTCACGGTAAACAGCTCCACTTAAAATTTGGAATGGAGGGAAATTTACCTATAGGATTAACACTCTACCTATATGTAACCCAATTCAACGAGTCGGGAAGAAAATAGTTGACATAATACCTAATAAGGCATTCCTCAAACCTATATACCAACAATCTAACTCTATAGAAGCTACTTATATATATATATACTTATAATATTGAAAAATGTGAGATAAATCGCCAACTGAAGAGATTTATGAGGGCCGCTATTCACAAAGTTCCATTAAATTATCACCTTTATTTGTACACTGGTTGCGCCCCGCAGTTACACCCGCATGGTGATGGATGATGATGATAAACAGTACCTATCCGACGTGTTAATCCAGCGCCTCATCAACGTAGTGTAGTATTATTAGACAGCGGCAGATGACAGTAAATATCAGTATCTGCCGATTCGGCTTTATGTATTTATGATACTGAAATTCTGCGACAAAATTACGTTCGTTTGGTTTTTATCCTTAGCCATAATGTTTATATCTTGATATAATATGTGTTCATGCCTCCCATGAAACCTGTTCAGCCGTTGCAGCATGAAGGAACACACTCTCTTATTCACACATTCACTCGGTAACTCACCCACTCACTTACATAATTATTTTTATAATAATAGTGTGGTTTTATTTTACAATTTCTCCGCGTCAATACCTGATGCTATTGCTACTAAGCAATAATATTATTAACGCAGTCGCTAATGAGTTAATACTTTGAAGATAAGTTTTTGGTTTTCCAACTGCGTAACATGGTGTTCTTCTTGTCAGTCGTTACGCTCTTGACAGAGCGGTCGTGGTCGTCATGTAGTTGTGGTGGAAGCAGATGTAATGCGCCTCACGATGTCATTCCATCTCCTTCTACTCTTAGTAATCCATGGTGCACTCATGCAAGGGACCTCCCACCGCAGATTTGATCTGGTCAGTCACATGGGCGCCCTCGCGCTCAGTCTACTGCCCTTTACTTTGCCTTGAACGACAAGACGCTCTATAGACTGACTGCCTCGCCTTGAAACGTGTCCGAAGAATGCAAGAATCCGCGATTGCATCAAAACTGAAAGACGCTGCTTGATTGCGAGTTCTTGAAGTATTGAGACGTTTGTGTTAAACTCACACTTGGTAAACAACATGGTATAGAATGAAAGAAAAACATCAACCTTCATTACTGCGAGCAACAGTACAGTGGCAGAACAGCATTTCTTGCCACCGATGCGTGGAGGCACCGGAATTTAACCGCAAATATGCGTTAAAGAATAAGTCTACACATATTTTGTAACGCAAATATCGTTTTAGTACAAAATTAAGGTAATCAAGGAAGTGATCCTAAAAGCTAGAGTGCCACTAAGAGCTTGTTATAATGATCTTATTATTTTGTAGTCACAACTAAATTAATACTAAAAACTTGAATCCAAATAATTTTGTAGCACCAATATTATATGGAAATTTGCGAGGCAATTGGAGCTTGCCTAGATGTTTTTAACTTCATTAAAAAATTTAATAAATAAACGTAACTCAACCTAAACTTACTGCATTCAGTGTTTGGATCAGTTTCAACTAAGACCGTGTTTTATCGCAGGGAACGTATCTGGTTATTTAGCCTAATAAGCTATTACTGCATTCTTATACTTATAATTATTTTAACGTAACAAAGAGCGACATTTGTTTGAAATTTGGTGGTTCAATGATTGAACTACTATTTAAATAAAAAAACTCACTGGTAGCTTATCGTGCCTCATTTCATTCTGATTCCCTGATTCCATTCAAAGTCAAAGTCAAATCATTTATTCTGTATAGCCTTTCTTAAATCTACAACCGGATCGAAACGCGTCCACGACTGAGAAGAACCGACAAGAAACTCAGCGGGCTTGTCTTTTCTTGTTTACATTGTCTAAAAATGAAACCTAGCTAGATGGATTTATTGTCCCCGAAACACCCGCATAGTTAATTTAATGAAAATCTTTGGAGCCATTTCTGAGATTCAGATCATTTTATATAAATTTATATATATAAGAATTGGTCCTTTAAAGGTATTAGTTTGTCGTGGTTCATAAGTATCCTATCACGAGGAGTAGGTACATAATTATTATATTTAATATTATTTAGAGTCTATAACTTCATAACGCCATTATGATGTACAAGACTTGTACACGACGATAACGATTTTACACTTAGTGTAGAATCGTCTCTAGGTGTTGATTGCAGCAGATTTATTAGCACAACTATGTCTACCTACGGCATTACTAACCGTATTGAAGTCATTATATTACACTATTAAACGTTAAAGTTTACAGCTTCTTACTTTACACAGTAATATACCTATGATGATCCAGTTTTGATGGGTGTTGGTTTATAGAGATGGCCACTCTACACACATCAAAAAAAGTTTGTGATCAGTTTGAAATATCGAATATTTTTTGTTATAAGTATATGAGGCTTCAAGACACCGGACATGTATAGAGCAGTTGCTATTAATGGAATTGTCATACCGTTCTGAGTAAACCATGGATACTAATTTGTACTGGTCGATGATAATGCGCCCGCCCATCGAGCTCAACGAGTCAATTCTGCTCTCCAAGAATACGACATCACAAGTTTAGACTGGCCTGCCGGCCTGCCTGACTTAAAGCCAATAGAACACGCATGGGATGCTCTTAAGCGAGCTGTTTGGAACCGTCAGCCACGTCCCCAGACAGCGCCAGATCTCAGGGAAGCCGCTATTCAAGAATGGGACAGGTTACCCCAAAAAATTCCGAATAACTTGATTCTCAGGATGCCCAGGAGAATTACCGCATGTTTTTGAGCCAGGGGAGGAGTTATGTTATATTGAATATAAACCTCTTATCAATAAATTTTTGATAAAGTTCAGATAAAGAAAAAGTGAAATATATATCAGCTTATGCTAGTGATCACAAACTTTATTTGATGTGTGTACATGTAAATATCTACGCTATGTCTACCTACGTCATTGTAACGAAGTCTTTTACTTTACCATTAAACGTTAAAGTTTAGTTTCTTAGTTTACACAGTCGTAATATTAAACCTATGATGGTCCAGTTTGGACGGGTGTTAGTTTGTTTATATATATATTATACAAGCTGCGCCTCGTGGTTTCACCGGTATGGCGATGAGTGATGATCAAAGTATCCTATGTTCTTCTCTCATTTAACAACAGGCAAGGTAAAAACGTTAATCTAATTTAAATTATTAAAATATATTGTGTTATTTCCGTTTGATCCTATACATAATATAAATATTTAATTTAGATCCTAATTACGTAAGAGAAGTTTAAACGTAGGTGAACAAATTTTATCCTGCACGTATTACTACGTAAGTACCTACACTTACTCATATACTAGACACTGGTACAACGATGTAAGTGTAACAAGTTGCAAGAAGTTATTTATTTGTTTCAGTCTTTACTTCTTCCAAATTTTAATCATGATCTGAAACTCGGACGACTATGATGGCCTATAAAACAAAAACGGTACAAGATGTAAAATTTTATCCCGTATTAAAGTATTCCAGATTTACCTATCATGTATCGAAGAACCATCACAAATAACTTATGCTTTACAAAACACGTACCACCCATAATATAAACGAATGTCACACGAGATAGATCAAAACGGTATACAAGTAATTTCAACATAAACGGTCCCACATCCCTTATTCTGTTGATACGAGATCCCTTAAATCCTTGCCACAAGGGGCTACCATGGAAATTGAGAAATCTTGCACAATGACAATAGACGGAATACATTGAATGCGACATTGAAGTTCAGTATCACAAAGGCATTGTGCTTTTTAGGTGTTAAAGGCACCAGAGAGGATTTTCTAAATCCTGGCGCAAAAGGGAATTTCTCGAATCTGAAAGCTATAGACTTAGCTTTGAATCGAAATAATCTGCGGGATTGATTCCCGCTTCTGGAACTAATTATAAGTGCCAAGTTAACTCTTACTTGTACAGGATCTACTTTTATACTGCGGCGTGAGGGATAGGAAGCCAATAGATATTTTTATGAAGTGAATCGCATATTGCATTTTGGAAATGTTCATTGTTGAACACAACCATTACAATAGCCAACTTAAAGCGTCAAGGATTAATACTTTCTCAACCCAGACCTTGATCCAATTATGTAACGAGAGCCTCTTATGGTTGGTCGATGTTTTTCGTTTTAAGGCGTTTGCTGAAACGACTATTGGGACAATATTTTTTGAGTCGACATCCCACATAGCGGACCTCGTGAGAAAAACAAATGGTGTGTCAAGGTACTTGCTGAGCTTGTCCTTTTCAGCTTTCACGAGTTTCTCATCATAGGGAATATTTGGTATAAATGTCATGTACTGTTATATACAACAATCGTGGTTAAAAATTAAAATTAAATATACCTTACTTCGCAACGATTCTCTTTACCTTTTGCACTACGTTATATACGAAAAAACTGTGACTAGGACATCTTTGTGTTGTCCTAGATTATTAAAAAATCAGCAGACCTCCAAATCCGCCATTCGCACTTGCTAGTCGCAATTGAAAAACGAATTATTTTAGTATGATTAGCATATCACCATTCAAATTATATGTAACAGATTCTACATTTACATACATAGCAGAAACCTCTTTGAAATGTTATTTTCTCCTTTATTACCGGTTAGTGTATAGGTATAGGTAGTATTAAGTTAAAATAATTACGTTTAAACCTTATAATGTCTTTGTAATGGGCATTACAGATCCAAGTTCGTAATCACACTAATATAAAAAAGGTGAAAGTTGTAAGTGTGTTTAAAATAAATTAAACAGTACCTATCCGACGTGTTAATCCAGCGCCTCATCTATTATCATACCAAATTTGATGATGAAGTGAAAAATTAATAAACACTAAGTGTAAACACATTTAGTGTTTATTAATTTTTCACGCTCAAACAGCTGGACCAGTTTGGATCAAATTTGGTATGATAATAGATGAGGCGCTGGATTAACACGTCGGATAGGTACTGTTTAATTTATTTTAAACACACTTACAACTTTCACCTTTTTTATATTAGTGTGATTACGAACTTGGATCTGTAATGCCCATTACAAAGACATTATAAGGTTTAAACGTAATTATTTTAACTTAATACTACCTATACCTATACACTAACCGGTAATAAAGGAGAAAATAACATTTCAAAGAGGTTTCTGCTATGTATGTAAATGTAGAATCTGTTACATATAATTTGAATGGTGATATGCTAATCATACTAAAATAATTCGTTTTTCAATTGCGACTAGCAAGTGCGAATGGCGGATTTGGAGGTCTGCTGATTTTTTAATAATCTAGGACAACACAAAGATGTCCTAGTCACAGTTTTTTCGTATATAACGTAGTGCAAAAGGTAAAGAGAATCGTTGCGAAGTAAGGTATATTTAATTTTAATTTTTAACCACGATTGTTGTATATAACAGTACATGACATTTATACCAAATATTCCCTATGATGAGAAACTCGTGAAAGCTGAAAAGGACAAGCTCAGCAAGTACCTTGACACACCATTTGTTTTTCTCACGAGGTCCGCTATGTGGGATGTCGACTCAAAAAATATTGTCCCAATAGTCGTTTCAGCAAACGCCTTAAAACGAAAAACATCGACCAACCATAAGAGGCTCTCGTTACATAATTGGATCAAGGTCTGGGTTGAGAAAGTATTAATCCTTGACGCTTTAAGTTGGCTATTGTAATGGTTGTGTTCAACAATGAACATTTCCAAAATGCAATATGCGATTCACTTCATAAAAATATCTATTGGCTTCCTATCCCTCACGCCGCAGTATAAAAGTAGATCCTGTACAAGTAAGAGTTAACTTGGCACTTATAATTAGTTCCAGAAGCGGGAATCAATCCCGCAGATTATTTCGATTCAAAGCTAAGTCTATAGCTTTCAGATTCGAGAAATTCCCTTTTGCGCCAGGATTTAGAAAATCCTCTCTGGTGCCTTTAACACCTAAAAAGCACAATGCCTTTGTGATACTGAACTTCAATGTCGCATTCAATGTATTCCGTCTATTGTCATTGTGCAAGATTTCTCAATTTCCATGGTAGCCCCTTGTGGCAAGGATTTAAGGGATCTCGTATCAACAGAATAAGGGATGTGGGACCGTTTATGTTGAAATTACTTGTATACCGTTTTGATCTATCTCGTGTGACATTCGTTTATATTATGGGTGGTACGTGTTTTGTAAAGCATAAGTTATTTGTGATGGTTCTTCGATACATGATAGGTAAATCTGGAATACTTTAATACGGGATAAAATTTTACATCTTGTACCGTTTTTGTTTTATAGGCCATCATAGTCGTCCGAGTTTCAGATCATGATTAAAATTTGGAAGAAGTAAAGACTGAAACAAATAAATAACTTCTTGCAACTTGTTACACTTACATCGTTGTACCAGTGTCTAGTATATGAGTAAGTGTAGGTACTTACGTAGTAATACGTGCAGGATAAAATTTGTTCACCTACGTTTAAACTTCTCTTACGTAATTAGGATCTAAATTAAATATTTATATTATGTATAGGATCAAACGGAAATAACACAATATATTTTAATAATTTAAATTAGATTAACGTTTTTACCTTGCCTGTTGTTAAATGAGAGAAGAACATAGGATACTTTGATCATCACTCATCGCCATACCGGTGAAACCACGAGGCGCAGCTTGTATAATATATATATAAACAAACTAACACCCGTCCAAACTGGACCATCATAGGTTTAATATTACGACTGTGTAAACTAAGAAACTAAACTTTAACGTTTAATGGTAAAGTAAAAGACTTCGTTACAATGACGTAGGTAGACATAGCGTAGATATTTACATGTACACACATCAAATAAAGTTTGTGATCACTAGCATAAGCTGATATATATTTCACTTTTTCTTTATCTGAACTTTATCAAAAATTTATTGATAAGAGGTTTATATTCAATATAACATAACTCCTCCCCTGGCTCAAAAACATGCGGTAATTCTCCTGGGCATCCTGAGAATCAAGTTATTCGGAATTTTTTGGGGTAACCTGTCCCATTCTTGAATAGCGGCTTCCCTGAGATCTGGCGCTGTCTGGGGACGTGGCTGACGGTTCCAAACAGCTCGCTTAAGAGCATCCCATGCGTGTTCTATTGGCTTTAAGTCAGGCAGGCCGGCAGGCCAGTCTAAACTTGTGATGTCGTATTCTTGGAGAGCAGAATTGACTCGTTGAGCTCGATGGGCGGGCGCATTATCATCGACCAGTACAAATTAGTATCCATGGTTTACTCAGAACGGTATGACAATTCCATTAATAGCAACTGCTCTATACATGTCCGGTGTCTTGAAGCCTCATATACTTATAACAAAAAATATTCGATATTTCAAACTGATCACAAACTTTTTTTGATGTGTGTAGAGTGGCCATCTCTATAAACCAACACCCATCAAAACTGGATCATCATAGGTATATTACTGTGTAAAGTAAGAAGCTGTAAACTTTAACGTTTAATAGTGTAATATAATGACTTCAATACGGTTAGTAATGCCGTAGGTAGACATAGTTGTGCTAATAAATCTGCTGCAATCAACACCTAGAGACGATTCTACACTAAGTGTAAAATCGTTATCGTCGTGTACAAGTCTTGTACATCATAATGGCGTTATGAAGTTATAGACTCTAAATAATATTAAATATAATAATTATGTACCTACTCCTCGTGATAGGATACTTATGAACCACGACAAACTAATACCTTTAAAGGACCAATTCTTATATATATAAATTTATATAAAATGATCTGAATCTCAGAAATGGCTCCAAAGATTTTCATTAAATTAACTATGCGGGTGTTTCGGGGACAATAAATCCATCTAGCTAGGTTTCATTTTTAGACAATGTAAACAAGAAAAGACAAGCCCGCTGAGTTTCTTGTCGGTTCTTCTCAGTCGTGGACGCGTTTCGATCCGGTTGTAGATTTAAGAAAGGCTATACAGAATAAATGATTTGACTTTGACTTTGAATGGAATCAGGGAATCAGAATGAAATGAGGCACGATAAGCTACCAGTGAGTTTTTTTATTTAAATAGTAGTTCAATCATTGAACCACCAAATTTCAAACAAATGTCGCTCTTTGTTACGTTAAAATAATTATAAGTATAAGAATGCAGTAATAGCTTATTAGGCTAAATAACCAGATACGTTCCCTGCGATAAAACACGGTCTTAGTTGAAACTGATCCAAACACTGAATGCAGTAAGTTTAGGTTGAGTTACGTTTATTTATTAAATTTTTTAATGAAGTTAAAAACATCTAGGCAAGCTCCAATTGCCTCGCAAATTTCCATATAATATTGGTGCTACAAAATTATTTGGATTCAAGTTTTTAGTATTAATTTAGTTGTGACTACAAAATAATAAGATCATTATAACAAGCTCTTAGTGGCACTCTAGCTTTTAGGATCACTTCCTTGATTACCTTAATTTTGTACTAAGACGATATTTGCGTTACAAAATATGTGTAGACTTATTCTTTAACGCATATTTGCGGTTAAATTCCGGTGCCTCCACGCATCGGTGGCAAGAAATGCTGTTCTGCCACTGTACTGTTGCTCGCAGTAATGAAGGTTGATGTTTTTCTTTCATTCTATACCATGTTGTTTACCAAGTGTGAGTTTAACACAAACGTCTCAATACTTCAAGAACTCGCAATCAAGCAGCGTCTTTCAGTTTTGATGCAATCGCGGATTCTTGCATTCTTCGGACACGTTTCAAGGCGAGGCAGTCAGTCTATAGAGCGTCTTGTCGTTCAAGGCAAAGTAAAGGGCAGTAGACTGAGCGCGAGGGCGCCCATGTGACTGACCAGATCAAATCTGCGGTGGGAGGTCCCTTGCATGAGTGCACCATGGATTACTAAGAGTAGAAGGAGATGGAATGACATCGTGAGGCGCATTACATCTGCTTCCACCACAACTACATGACGACCACGACCGCTCTGTCAAGAGCGTAACGACTGACAAGAAGAACACCATGTTACGCAGTTGGAAAACCAAAAACTTATCTTCAAAGTATTAACTCATTAGCGACTGCGTTAATAATATTATTGCTTAGTAGCAATAGCATCAGGTATTGACGCGGAGAAATTGTAAAATAAAACCACACTATTATTATAAAAATAATTATGTAAGTGAGTGGGTGAGTTACCGAGTGAATGTGTGAATAAGAGAGTGTGTTCCTTCATGCTGCAACGGCTGAACAGGTTTCATGGGAGGCATGAACACATATTATATCAAGATATAAACATTATGGCTAAGGATAAAAACCAAACGAACGTAATTTTGTCGCAGAATTTCAGTATCATAAATACATAAAGCCGAATCGGCAGATACTGATATTTACTGTCATCTGCCGCTGTCTAATAATACTACACTACGTTGATGCGTATTATTACTCCTATTAATGTAAAGTCTTAGATCTTTTTGTAAGATATTAGTCTCTTAGGACGCGAACTGTTACGCTAGTTGAACTACTAGTATGTCGAAGTTGCAAATTAAGTCGCGAATGGAAGAGTGATCATTTCGTAGAAAGTAAGTCACTGCTGCAGTAGTGTTCTTCAATTAGCATAATTGGAAACTGGACACGTAAAAAAGCATTATTTGCAGTATGGAAAGTAAATATTGATCTTACGTAATTACCTATTATAGATTTTAGAAAGATCATTCACTTAGATGTGATAGATATATAAGTACCAAAGTAAACAATTTGACTAACAAAAAAGAGCTGGAGTTCATGTGCATTTTGTGCATCATTTGAATATAGTTTGTTAGTGTTTGGGACCGCGTTATTGAGTTTTCGCGTAGTTAGTAGGATTTTATAGAACACTGTATAAATATATTTTAAGAAACATTTTAACTTGGATTACTTGTCCATTCATTATAGTTTAAATAAGTACCTAGTTTTCAACATGATCAAAAAAAGTTGTATTAAATCGATAGTTTCATAGTATTATGTATTTTCAGTACTTAACTAAAATGGTTTCAAAGCATACATGCATTTATTAAACTTTCATAATTATTATGCATCATCATCATCATCATCATCTCAGCCGTAGAACATCCACTGCTATGCACATAAGCCTTCCCCACAAATTTCCAAAAAGACCGGTAAGGAATTATTATTACTATAAAATTTAATTGGTAGTAAGTATATTTTTCGTAATAATTAAGACTATATATGAAATATAGCGGCTACGGTTACACAACTTTTGATATAATATAATAAATTATATAAAATAAATATACAAATAATAGGACACATACAAAAAAACAAGAATATAAAAATTTATGCGTGTCATATTTCTAGCTGCGCTCCACGGTGTCACTCGCGTGGTGATAGATGATGATGATTAATCAAATATAGTGAATGTTACTCAGGTATATAGAGTAATGTAGCTTTTAGTAAATGTATTATTAGAGTAGATAAGGATTAATACGAATAATGTGACATAGTTTGTACCGTCGTTACTATTACTATTTTAACATGAAAGTATGTGTTGTGAAGTATCGCGGTATAATGGTATTGCGGACTTTTTTGTAGATATTGATGTCTTCCATATAACACTTTACGCTATTGTCGATATTTCCGCAGCGTACGCGATACGAGTATAAGGATATATTTGGTATTTTTTTCACACCTTGGGTAACATTATCGAAGTTTTCGTACGGATCCCTAACTTTTTAAAATTAGATAGCCTATGTCCACCTGAGCTATTGTTGGATTCTAATAGTGAAAAATTTTTTAACGCGGTCCATATATAGTTTCAAAGCCTATTCAATTCAAACAAATAAACAAATCTTTCCTCTTTATAATATTAGTGTAGAATCTTTACTAATCTATTATACACTGTAGATTTTGTTATTAAAATGTTCTATAGCACGGTTGTTCATAAATGTGTAAACTATAGTGATGTGAAATATTAAGTATGCCAGTTTGAAAAAAAAACCGGAAAATTACCGGTTAAGGCGAAATGAGTTCCAAATTTCATGATTCGACTTCGCGAAAACTTGGTTTTTCGACGCTTAAACTTAATAATCGAAGTTAAAAAAAACCGTAGTGTAAATTGAATATACGTCCTTATGAAGTATGGGAGCCAATACACGATTGAGCAAACTTGGCTCGATAGAAAAAAATCGGCAACATTCCATATATTTTGTAGTTTTTCTTACGTGCTTCGTGGAAAAAAGCATTTTCATTCAATTAATGGGCCAATATATTTCAATTAATGTATCATATTCGAATTCCCAATCAAATTTACTAGTGAACTATGGACTCTTTTATCATTAAAATTTGATCATTTGATTGTACGAAATAAATATATAAAATATTAGCACGTATTCAATTGAATTTTCGCATCACGACGTCCATTCTGGTAAGCAATTCTCAACCTTATGTAAAGCAGCATAGGATTGGACCGCGCCTTAACATTATTAGCATCTCTAGTACTCTAGAACTACAAATTATATCGTAACTGTTACGAGTATTAACAGTATGGTTTCACTCGATTAAGACTCAATTGGTATGCAAATACACGTTGTGCTATAGTTCATTGGCAGTTTGCTTGTTGGGCATCAGTTGGCTGCTAACTAGGTTATACATTTAGATACAGATAGTCTGTACACAGAACAGTTATAGTCCAACTATGTACAAACAGCGTAAACCACATATAATAGTTGATAAATCTCGAAGTGAAAGTTGGCCACGCTATTTGCTTACGTAATTGAAATGAAATATGGTCTAAAGTGCCTTAGTTATAAACGCTGCTTAACTTCAAATGATATTATTTTTATTATTGTGCAGCAAAATTGTCCTGCGCCGTACTAAATGACGTTATTTATTTATGTGAATGCCATTATAAAACTAACTCAGATCTGGGGACCTACTCCCATCTTTTACGAAACTATCATATATCAGTAGCGTTTTGTAATAAGCTTAGAATAATCATGTTTATTATCGTACTCCCATCGACACAAAATGGTCAACTAAAATTAATGGGAAGGTTGCAATATGAGTAATTTAAGGGATGGGAGTACGGATCTTAAAAAAATTTACATTGGAACAATGAAACTTAGTGTCAAAAGTCACGTCAAAGTTCGCGAATTGAGTGAAATATTTGATACTACTTCATTAAAACGTCTCTCGTAATGCATTATTATTTTAAGCTTGCTATATTGTCGTGATGGTACCAAATTTGATGGTAAGGTTGAAACATGACCACTTTAAGTGGTGGGAGTATGGCCCCTGGACTCTAACTTCGATTTATGTTACGCGTACTTCTGGAACACGTAATTATATCGTATTCTCTTTAACCCTTCCTACCGTGATAATTAAACCAAAGTTTTCTTTCTTTCTTTAATTCTTTATTGCACATAAAAACACATTAGGTATAGATATACATAAAGTAAATATATGTATAAAGGCGAGCTTAACCCAAAAAGAGTTTTCTTCCAGCAAACTAAGCCTAAGGTGCTATTCTAAGCCGGCACCGCCACGGCATAGCCGGCACCGCCACGGCATACAAAACCAAATACACACAAATTTATTCATGGAATAAATGTGCTCGTGCTTACATACTTCTACTTCGAGGCATTATACTAGCATCTCCAACAACACCAACCATCAACCACAAATCATGTATTAAAAGATAAACAGCTTTATAGGCAATTTAAATTTAGGCAAATCGCTTATTTTGACATGAGAATTTTTGACATTTTATACATACTGGTTCTTTGGCTTTTCACGTTTAAGGCAAACAGTTTCCTAGCCTAAAACTCTTGTTTTAGGTATAATGTTTTTTTGGCAACTTTGCTTTAATGATAATCCGGTCAAAAGAAGCACTACTATTTAATTAATTTAGTAATTACGTTAATAAGAAATCAAACTCCCTTTTTATCACAAAATTTCTACAAATACAAATCTATAATTTTGTAATAATAAAACAGGAGCATTTACGCGTTGTCGATATCACGATCGACGCATGTTTCGGCTTCGTCCGGAAACCTTCTTCAGCCGTGCGATTCTCTAAGAGCAAACATCGTTGCATCTTTGACAACATCCGTGAAACAAATAACGAAATGACAAGAAACGTTGGAAAAACAACCTTATGTACAAGGGCGATATCTCTTAGTATTTGACATCGGTGATCTCGTCGACGAGCACATCGACGAATCATCAGAGAATCGCACGGCAGGATCTTGAGTACGCTGCGCTCGTCGTTGCCTCAGTCTCACGTTAATCCTGTTTATTATTACAAAATTATAGTGAACGTGAGTTTCAATAACAAATCTATAAATTCAGAACCGTAAATAAACCTAAAACATATCTGATACACTAGTTCCGCGCAGTTTAAGTTGAACTACACTATCAGCCAGATATACTGATGGATAGTTCAGCGTACAATAGTAGAACAGGATCTAAGGATGCCCACTCGTTGTGATGGCAGACAAGATAAGGGACAGACGCCACCTAGCTTCCATTATTCGATATGTTTTAGACGTCCGGCATTTTTGCATTCTCAAACCTACTATCCGGCTACTTTTCTCTTTTATTCAAACATTATTGTAGATGAAGGTTTACAAAAAATATAAACTATTTTCGATAATAAATGTTAATTTAAAATAATTTATTTATCATGTAAGTAAATATATTTGCTTCTTTTAAGTGCTTCTTTCACAGAATGAAAAAAGAACCTGTGTATTATCTGAAGTTGTACAGAAATCACATACACACAGTACAGTCAAGCCGAATATATTATAATCGTTTAATTTATTTTTCATCACACCTATTCGAAAAATGACAGTGGGATTCTTAGGACAGCGGGAGCATAATAAAATTTTGTCCCCACTGAAGTTATTTCTCCCTTCTGATTAGTCCATTGAAATCTGAAAGGCACCGTTTGCAGAGCTCTGTGGTCTCCTTCATTAGGGAAAGGTATTTGTGTCCGTTAAAATTTTACAGCAATGCGCGCTGAATATAACTATTTCTCATAGAAAGTGGCGAAAAACCGTGTGTGCCACTAGGAATAAAGATATTTTGTTTTCGGGAGGCTTATAATAAATTCTTCGGTTTATTTGGGATTCTACTATAAAATCCATCACTTCCCTATGAATTCTAAATAATGCCATATCACAAAATCTTAGTTTGCTCTTTGAAACACAAATAACTATAAGACGCATCTTCACTTTCTCCTTAATTAAATCTGTATAAACTAATTTGTGTCTGACCTCCTTATATAAAATAGTTCTTTAAATTAAAACCAAAAGAACTTCTCAATTACAAATCGAAATTGACATTACTGAAAAGGACGTTCAATTGTTTTTCCGTTGGTAGCATTTACATCAATTTGTGCAATGGTTTGCGTTAAAAAAACCTCCAGTGCCAAAAACACTTTGAATACCCGAGCCACCACACCACATCATTTACCCACCATTTGAGAATGTAGATGAGTAAAATTAGAGTATTAGGATATAAACTTAAATAAAGGCTAAATCGTGCTATCCGGCTTAAATAAAGTAGCCGACTACTACTCTAGATCACATCAACTATTTTATATTCTGTAACTTGAATCAGATCGCACGCCATGCTAAGATATTGAAAAGGCTGTGGGTGGTGATAGATGAAAGTGCGCTTCAAATCTTCAGATGCATGTGGAATTTAAATAAACTCTTTACCTGTTCAAAGTTATATCTGTTTTGATATGTTGATAAGGGAAATCAGTAATAATTATATTAGGGAAACTGTCAACAAAGAATCAAGTAACGGAATGACGAAACACGTGATACTTGTAGCACGTAGGAACTATGAAATCACTATCACTTTTGTAAACGACATAATAGTATGTATCGTCACCGTAAGTTTCATAAAAATACGATTACTTCAGATATATTATAATGTAACTTTACAAGGAAGGGACTGTTGTATTTTACCCTATATTGCAATCGAATGCATTATAGTCTAGAACAATCAAGTGCATAATTTTTAACTAAGTTATTTGTTCTCAGAAGCCCAATATATGGTTATAGTGGGGTTTTTCTTGTCTAGGGTTCCTTTCACAATGTCTGAATAACATTTGGAACTATATCATCCTTTTTAAAACTGATCTGCGGCCTTATTGTCTATTTTTACGGAAATTGGGAACGGGCTTCATTTTGACATTTGAATCCCATTCTGGGCGAAACCCTGCAAGCCGATTGACTAGAACCACAAATGGGAATGAGAATTAAGTGACATTTCATTCTCATTCAAGTTAGACAATAAGGCAGCCGTTCTGATATGTGTGATACAAACTTATAAACGCAAGTATTTTAAATTAAATTTTTCATCCCTAGATGGGATTTTTTCTTTTGCTTAATAATTTACTACCTACTTCATTAAAGAAGGACAGAAGAACAAGAGTATGCCATGCTATTGTTGTATAATAAGAAGGTCCTTTACACTAACTACAACGAGTAACGTTCAAACTTTGGAAAGCTTAGCTCTAACCAAAGCCACGCTTCATTAAGTAGATCGATGGGTGCTCAACTGGCCGATCGACGAAGCCCAACATTTCTCTTCCTGACAGGAAGCGCAAAAAATCAATGAACATAAGTATACTTTCAAGATAACGAATACAAAGTAAATATGCCTTTTACATTGCATGTTATGTTATCGATGTTGCCTGTTTTTCTATCGGACATTATGTGATTGACATAATATGCTAATCGATAGGATTTTTATTAACCCTTTGCGTCCCAGAGACGTACATATACGTCAGTTTCATTCATAAAAGTTATGGAACTTTCTTCCATATACTATTCGTGCTAGCCCTTCTCTAGATGCATTCAAAGAAAAAGTAAAATAGCACTACCTTTCTCAATAAACTGACCCCTTATTCAATATGTATGACTTCTTTATATGTATGTATATTATTGTATGTGTAGTCATATATATATATAAATATATGTATAAAGGCGAGCTTAGCCCAAAAAGAGTTTTCTTCCAGCAAACCCTTGATGAAATAGAACTTTCATACGAGCAGTAGGTTTCTGTGCAAATTTTAAATATAATACTACAACTATATAACTATATAATAGAATCTATATCTAGAATGTGCACAGTAACATACTGCTCGTATGAAAGTTCTATTTCATCAAGGGTTTGCTGGAAGAAAACTCTTTTTGGGTTAAGCTCGCCTTTATACATATATTTATATATATATATGACTACACATACAATAATATACATACATATAAAGAAGTCATACATATTGAATAAGGGGTCAGTTTATTGAGAAAGGTAGTGCTATTTTACTTTTTCTTTGAATGCATCTAGAGAAGGGCTAGCACGAATAGTATATGGAAGAAAGTTCCATAACTTTTATGAATGAAACTGACGTATATGTACGTCTCTGGGACGCAAAGGGTTAATAAAAATCCTATCGATTAGCATATTATGTCAATCACATAATGTCCGATAGAAAAACAGGCAACATCGATAACATAACATGCAATGTAAAAGGCATATTTACTTTGTATTCGTTATCTTGAAAGTATACTTATGTTCATTGATTTTTTGCGCTTCCTGTCAGGAAGAGAAATGTTGGGCTTCGTCGATCGGCCAGTTGAGCACCCATCGATCTACTTAATGAAGCGTGGCTTTGGTTAGAGCTAAGCTTTCCAAAGTTTGAACGTTACTCGTTGTAGTTAGTGTAAAGGACCTTCTTATTATACAACAATAGCATGGCATACTCTTGTTCTTCTGTCCTTCTTTAATGAAGTAGGTAGTAAATTATTAGGCAAAAGAAAAAATCCCATCTAGGGATGAAAAATTTAATTTAAAATACTTGCGTTTATAAGTTTGTATCACACATATCAGAACGGCTGCCTTATTGTCTAACTTGAATGAGAATGAAATGTCACTTAATTCTCATTCCCATTTGTGGTTCTAGTCAATCGGCTTGCAGGGTTTCGCCCAGAATGGGATTCAAATGTCAAAATGAAGCCCGTTCCCAATTTCCGTAAAAATAGACAATAAGGCCGCAGATCAGTTTTAAAAAGGATGATATAGTTCCAAATGTTATTCAGACATTGTGAAAGGAACCCTAGACAAGAAAAACCCCACTATAACCATATATTGGGCTTCTGAGAACAAATAACTTAGTTAAAAATTATGCACTTGATTGTTCTAGACTATAATGCATTCGATTGCAATATAGGGTAAAATACAACAGTCCCTTCCTTGTAAAGTTACATTATAATATATCTGAAGTAATCGTATTTTTATGAAACTTACGGTGACGATACATACTATTATGTCGTTTACAAAAGTGATAGTGATTTCATAGTTCCTACGTGCTACAAGTATCACGTGTTTCGTCATTCCGTTACTTGATTCTTTGTTGACAGTTTCCCTAATATAATTATTACTGATTTCCCTTATCAACATATCAAAACAGATATAACTTTGAACAGGTAAAGAGTTTATTTAAATTCCACATGCATCTGAAGATTTGAAGCGCACTTTCATCTATCACCACCCACAGCCTTTTCAATATCTTAGCATGGCGTGCGATCTGATTCAAGTTACAGAATATAAAATAGTTGATGTGATCTAGAGTAGTAGTCGGCTACTTTATTTAAGCCGGATAGCACGATTTAGCCTTTATTTAAGTTTATATCCTAATACTCTAATTTTACTCATCTACATTCTCAAATGGTGGGTAAATGATGTGGTGTGGTGGCTCGGGTATTCAAAGTGTTTTTGGCACTGGAGGTTTTTTTAACGCAAACCATTGCACAAATTGATGTAAATGCTACCAACGGAAAAACAATTGAACGTCCTTTTCAGTAATGTCAATTTCGATTTGTAATTGAGAAGTTCTTTTGGTTTTAATTTAAAGAACTATTTTATATAAGGAGGTCAGACACAAATTAGTTTATACAGATTTAATTAAGGAGAAAGTGAAGATGCGTCTTATAGTTATTTGTGTTTCAAAGAGCAAACTAAGATTTTGTGATATGGCATTATTTAGAATTCATAGGGAAGTGATGGATTTTATAGTAGAATCCCAAATAAACCGAAGAATTTATTATAAGCCTCCCGAAAACAAAATATCTTTATTCCTAGTGGCACACACGGTTTTTCGCCACTTTCTATGAGAAATAGTTATATTCAGCGCGCATTGCTGTAAAATTTTAACGGACACAAATACCTTTCCCTAATGAAGGAGACCACAGAGCTCTGCAAACGGTGCCTTTCAGATTTCAATGGACTAATCAGAAGGGAGAAATAACTTCAGTGGGGACAAAATTTTATTATGCTCCCGCTGTCCTAAGAATCCCACTGTCATTTTTCGAATAGGTGTGATGAAAAATAAATTAAACGATTATAATATATTCGGCTTGACTGTACTGTGTGTATGTGATTTCTGTACAACTTCAGATAATACACAGGTTCTTTTTTCATTCTGTGAAAGAAGCACTTAAAAGAAGCAAATATATTTACTTACATGATAAATAAATTATTTTAAATTAACATTTATTATCGAAAATAGTTTATATTTTTTGTAAACCTTCATCTACAATAATGTTTGAATAAAAGAGAAAAGTAGCCGGATAGTAGGTTTGAGAATGCAAAAATGCCGGACGTCTAAAACATATCGAATAATGGAAGCTAGGTGGCGTCTGTCCCTTATCTTGTCTGCCATCACAACGAGTGGGCATCCTTAGATCCTGTTCTACTATTGTACGCTGAACTATCCATCAGTATATCTGGCTGATAGTGTAGTTCAACTTAAACTGCGCGGAACTAGTGTATCAGATATGTTTTAGGTTTATTTACGGTTCTGAATTTATAGATTTGTTATTGAAACTCACGTTCACTATAATTTTGTAATAATAAACAGGATTAACGTGAGACTGAGGCAACGACGAGCGCAGCGTACTCAAGATCCTGCCGTGCGATTCTCTGATGATTCGTCGATGTGCTCGTCGACGAGCTCACCGATGTCAAATACTAAGAGATATCGCCCTTGTACATAAGGTTGTTTTTCCAACGTTTCTTGTCATTTCGTTATTTGTTTCACGGATGTTGTCAAAGATGCAACGATGTTTGCTCTTAGAGAATCGCACGGCTGAAGAAGGTTTCCGGACGAAGCCGAAACATGCGTCGATCGTGATATCGACAACGCGTAAATGCTCCTGTTTTATTATTACAAAATTATAGATTTGTATTTGTAGAAATTTTGTGATAAAAAGGGAGTTTGATTTCTTATTAACGTAATTACTAAATTAATTAAATAGTAGTGCTTCTTTTGACCGGATTATCATTAAAGCAAAGTTGCCAAAAAAACATTATACCTAAAACAAGAGTTTTAGGCTAGGAAACTGTTTGCCTTAAACGTGAAAAGCCAAAGAACCAGTATGTATAAAATGTCAAAAATTCTCATGTCAAAATAAGCGATTTGCCTAAATTTAAATTGCCTATAAAGCTGTTTATCTTTTAATACATGATTTGTGGTTGATGGTTGGTGTTGTTGGAGATGCTAGTATAATGCCTCGAAGTAGAAGTATGTAAGCACGAGCACATTTATTCCATGAATAAATTTGTGTGTATTTGGTTTTGTATGCCGTGGCGGTGCCGGCTATGCCGTGGCGGTGCCGGCTTAGAATAGCACCCCCCCAACTCTACCCGTGGGTGCCCTAGAAAGCGGCTAAGGGATAACAAATCAGAAGGTGGGCAGCAGCACCTTCCCAGTCAAACACACACAAACTGCGCTCGCCAACCCGGCTGCCAAGCGTGGCGAGTATTGGCAAAAACCCCTTATGGATTGGACAAAAAGAACCAGGCCCCCAGTCCCCGGCAGCCCCGCTATTCCTGGCTACGGTAGCGGCCACGGTAACGGTGGGGCAGGGGGTGCTAAGAATCCCCGGCAGACGCCCGGCTACCACCCCCAACGACGACGACTGGCCCTGGTAACACACAACATACGCACGATGAGGACAGACGAGAAGATATATGAGCTGGAAGAAGAAATGAGTAAGCTACACTGGGACATTGTGGGGTTATCTGAAGTCCGTAGAGCGGGTGAGGACACGATAACCCTAAAATCAGGTAACCTACTCTATCACCGGGAGGGCGACCAACAGTCCCAAGGTGGTGTCGGGTTTCTCGTCCACAAGTCCCTTACTAACAACATAGTTAAGATCGATAGCGTTTCCAATAGGGTCGTATACCTAATACTCAGAGTATCCAAACGATATTCGCTGAAGGTCATTCAGGTATACGCACCGACGAAGTCGCACCCGGATGATGAGGTGGAGGATATGTATGAGGACATTAGTCGGGCCATACATACCTCTGAAACGCACTTTCTAGTTGTTATGGGGGACTTCAACGCGAAGTTGGGTAAGAGAAGCGAGGATGAGTCGAAAATGGGGCAATTTGGCTATGGACAACGGAACCGTAGGGGACAGAGGTTGGCCGACTTCCTGGAGAAAGAGGGACTCTTTATGATGAACTCTTTCTTTCAGAAGCCACCTCACAGGAAATGGACCTGGCTGAGTCCCGATGGTTCCACGAGAAATGAGATTGACTTCATTATGACAACCAAAAGGCAAATATTCACTGATGTCTCCGTGATCAACAGGGTTAAAACCGGTAGTGATCACCGAATGGTAAGAGGCACGGTGAATATTAATGTCAAACTGGAGAGGTCTCGTCTGATGAAGTCTACGCTCCGACCCACTCGTGCCCGTATTCAAGACCCCGAGAGCTTTCAACTTGAGCTATCCAATCGCTTCGATTGCCTTGAGAACATCGCTTCAGTGGACGAGATCAATAACAGGTTAGTAGAAACTGTCCATACAGTGGGTTCCAAGTACTTTAAACCCCACCGTACAGATAGGCCACAGAAACTCTCCAACGATACCCTCAACCTCATGGCTGAACGACGCTCATTGAAATTGCAGTCTTCGAATGATGCTGAAGCATATAGGCTGCTCAATAGACGAATATGGAAGTCCTTGCGACACGACATCCGGATCTTTAATACAAACCGTATTAAAGAGACGATAGAGCGGAAAAAAGGCTCCAAAGTGTTTGCAAGAGACATGTCTATTGGGCAAAGCCAGTTGACGAAGCTGAAGAGAGGAGACGGCAGTGTAGCGTCGACCAAAGCGGAAGTGTTAGGAGAGGTCGAGAGTTTCTACGGACAGTTATACACCTCGGTCGCTAAACCTGTTAGCAGCTCGGTCAAAGACCCAAGAGCCAAGCTGACCCGACATTATACCGAAGATATCCCGGACATCAGCCTGTACGAGATTAGAATGGCCTTGAAACAGCTTAAGAACAACAAGGCGCCTGGTGAAGACGGTATCACATCTGAGCTTCTGAAAGCGGGTGGAACACCGGTACTTAAAGTCCTTCAGAAGCTCTTTAATACCGTCTTACTCGAAGGTTCAACGCCAGAAGCATGGAACAAAAGCGTGATGGTGCTGTTCTTCAAGAAAGGTGACAACACTTTACTTAAAAATTACAGACCCATCTCGCTTTTGAGCCATGTTTATAAGCTGTTTTCGAAGGTCATAACGAACCGTCTCAGTCGCAGGTTTGATGAATTCCAGCCTCCGGAACAAGCCGGTTTCCGAAAAGGCTATAGTACCATAGACCACATCCACACGCTACGGCAAGTTATACAGAAGACCGAAGAGTATAACTTGCCTCTTTGTCTAGCGTTTGTGGACTATGAGAAAGCCTTTGATTCGATCGAGACGTGGGCAGTGCTTGAGTCTCTCCAGCGGTGCCGTATTGACTATCGGTATATTGAGGTGCTGAAGTGTTTGCACAAAAACGCCTACATGTCAGTCCGAGTACAGAAGCAGAGTTCGAAGGCAATTCCATTGCAAAGAGGCGTGAGACAGGGAGACGTTATATCTCCGAAACTGTTCACCGCTACATTGGAAGACGCCTTCAAGCTTCTGGAATGGCAAGGACTTGGCATCAATATTAACGGCGAATACATCACTCACCTTCGATTTGCCGACGATATTGTAGTCATGGCAGAATCCATGGAAGACCTCAGTATAATGCTCGAAGGCCTCCATCGAGTTTCCCAACGGGTAGGTCTTAAGATGAACATGGACAAGACGAAAATTATGTCTAATGCCCATGTTGTACCTACCCCAATATCAGTTGGGAACTCAGTTCTTGAAGTTGTTGACGAGTACATCTACCTGGGACAGACAGTCAAACTAGGCAGGTCCAACTTCGAGAAAGAGGTCAATCGTCGAATCCAACTCGGCTGGGCAGCGTTCCGGAAACTTCGCGAAGTCTTCTCGTCAAAAATACCTCAGTGCCTCAAGACAAGAGTCTTCGACCAATGTGTGTTACCAGTGATGACTTATGGCACTGAAACGTGGTCTCTTACGATGGGCCTCATAGAAAAGCTCAAAGTCGCACAACGAGCTATGGAGAGGGCTATGCTCGGGGTTTCTCTACGTGATCGAATCAGAAATGAGGAGATCCGTAGAAGAACGAAAGTCACCGACATAGCCCAGAAGATTAGCCAGTTGAAGTGGCAGTGGGCAGGGCACATAGCACGCAGAACAGATGGCCGATGGGGCCGAAAGGTTCTGGAGTGGAGACCACGGACCGGCAAGCGCGGCGTAGGTCGTCCACCGACACGGTGGACAGACGACCTGAGGAAGGTCGCAGGACGACGTTGGATGCAGGCCGCTTCCAACCGGTCCTTTTGGAAAATCATGGGGGAGGCCTATGTTCAGCAGTGGACGTCCTACGGCTGAGATGATGATGATGATGGTTTTGAAAAGCAACGGAAATAAATGACACATGCAATAATATTACCTATGTACATCATGTTTATATCAAAGCATGCCCTGTTGTATGTCCTAGAACAACAGTCGCTAGGCTATGGGCAGCCTGAAAACATTGGTATCATTTTGCTTGTTCAGAACACCAAACTAAACTAGCAAACTATAATATTTTTTAGTAAATAATGGTAGTTTTTATTTTGTTCATGCTAAAGTCCAAACTTGTATAACGCTTGCGAATGACAGCTCTTAAATTTGCCAGTTATGTTTAATTGTGAGTATGTTTAGTGCAAATTCGTCATGTGATTTCGTGCTCTCTAAACTAGTCTAAACGGATGTATTATATATATTTATATATATAATATATAATTAAATTTTATATATATATTATATATATATATATATATATATATATCTACCCGCAATTGAACAGAATAATCAGTAAATAATATTATAAAATTAATTTTAGTCTAACAGTTTCAGTAGATTTGCTGTGAGTAAATACAAAAATCTATCCACACATACCTTTGATGTTTCACTACTAGCGTCATTCGCGCGAAGCTGTAGTGACGGCAACACACGATCATTCTCTGCAAAGGCACGACGCCGACTGGGCTTCCTGCTTTCTTTTTGCAATTACTGTCCTAAATCCTTTTCCAGCAAGGATTCTTCCACTCGGAACCGTCCTTCCTTCCTAATTAGGAAGCTTTCTTTCATTTTTGCCACACTACAGCTTGGTATAGTACAGCGGGGAAAGGCTGCTCTTTTTCTAGTCTCCATCTCGGAAATAATTCTAGAAATGAGATAATATACGTAAAGTATATCTTTAAATTTAAATAGTTTCCAATAGTCATTATGAATCCGTATTACTATGACACCTTCATTCTTCCATACTGTTTCGGATTACAGCAATTGTATACGATGTGATCGTACGTGATGTGTATCATCGAACCTTCGTATGTATTAATTTAATTAAAAGCCTCCTCTGTTTCATTTCATTATCGAAATCAGTTCGTTACAGATTGCTTTCTACTTAATTGATGTGGTTAGAGGAGAGATAATGTCGAAAATTGTATTTTTACGTTTTTATTGACCGAACGAGCTAAGCGTCTCCGCTTTAACTGGTCAAATTGACTTTCATCTGTCCGTATGTTTGTTAGTTTGTTCGTTTGTCTTCCTGTACACGTCGCATTTTTCAACCTTCTTCATCAAATCTTGACGCAACTTGATATGCATGTTCTATATTTAATATAATTTTTATGTCGTCGGTTATTTGGAGTGGAAGGGTGTTCTTTCCTAAAAAAGGGGGAAGTTTGCTGCGGCGCTATTTACTGGTTCACACATTAGGTAACTGACTTTAAAGAGGAATTTTGAATATGAGCATAATTGTCAAACTGGAAGAAGCGCTCGTAGCGAAGCTCGACTTGGCGATCTTAACCGATAAACAAGTTAAGCATATTGCTGCGGTCAGGACTTGGACGGGTGACCACTAGTGGCATTTTTCAACTGAGCGCTTCCATGCTTCGGAGAGCACGTTAAGCCTTCGATCCCGGTTGTTTGTCTCAGGACAACCGTCGTAAGGCTATGTCGAGGGCATTCGGGCGGTCTGTTAACTTCGACATGGGTTGGCCACTAAACTATCCACCGATGGGCCCGCGTGGTGGTTTATGGCCCAACTCCTCTCTCTGAGAGGAAGGCTCGAGTCCCAGCAGTGGGAACAAAATGGGCTGGTTATGATGATTATGAGGTCAAACTGGTTTCCGATATAATAGGCGTGAAATCTGCGAAAAATTGCCGCTGATAAGACTATGTGCTCACGAGGTCTACTGTTCGCAGAACTACTAGTTTTTAATTAGGTTTGTATAGTATGTTAATTAAAATAACGACGTAAAAACATATCAAAACAGTGCTTATCGTCCAAGATCAGAAACGCACGGATAAGCTAAGCATGGAGATTATAGTCAACAATAATGAACGGGTATTACGTTTCATTTCAAGTATTACGAGCTATTATACTATTACATAGAGGACTAACGTTTCTACGGTGCGGATAGTACATTTTGCATATTTCCACAGCGTAATGTCATACGGGACATTGCTATGGGGTTCAGCGGCTGATATAGAGACCATCTTTATCCTACAAAAACGTGCTATTCGAGTTATATACGAAATGGGTCCCCGCGTCTCTTTGAGAGATTTATTTAAAGAAATCAATAAGCATATTTTTTAACTCTTCGGGTACACACACACTGAGGTCATCAGAAAACCTCTTACTCAAGGTGCCTCCACATTTTAGCTCCTTTTATGCCAAATCGTTCACCGTCCAAGCTGTTCGTTTGTGGAATACGTTGCCGGTCTCAATTAGACGCGCGGAGACACTTCCTGCCTTTAAAGACCAAGTAAAGAGGCTTTATCTCTCAAGTTGATTCAATGTTATTTTTGTTAGTCGCTTGCATTTACAAAATTATATAACATTATATGAATACGATTCTTATAAATATGTTTTGGAATGTGTATGTGATGTGTATGTATTTATATATGTAATATATATGTATTTATATATATATTTATTTATTTATTTGTAATAAATATTTATTTATTTATATTAATGTATGTTTGTGTAGTTTATGTAATTTTAATATTATTTAGGTTTACTTTTGACGTTGTTTTTCCAATACATTGCCGTCTATTCGTGTATCATAATTTCTCTCCATTCAAAGGTTGCCTGGAAGAGATCGCTTATAAGCGATAAGACCGCCCATTGTACAACAGTATTGATAATTGTATATTAAATGTATCCACGTTTGTTTTATGTACAATAAAGCGTTATCTATCTATCTATCTATCTATCTAATCAATTAAAATTGAAAAAGTATAACTGTTGTCTTTAAACAAGCGATACAAACGGTCTGTGATGAGGTTCCGGAGGCCCGATCCCCCATTACGCCTCTCCTACCCCTCTCCATTCCTCCTCCACCCTCAACCCTTTCTCAAAGGTCGGCGACGCATCCTCGAGACCTCTGGTATTGAGGATCTCCGAGGGCGTCGGTATTACTTGCCATCAGGTGAGACACCTGCTCGTTTACCAACCTATCCCATAAAAAAAAAACAATCTATATTTTTCTTAAAATGATGGCCAGTACATTTAAATTAGGAACACGAACACCAGCTTGAAAGAGATTAGAATCCAAAGAGTTCGTACTACCAATATAATGCTACTTATCAGTTACTTTCAGTTTAATAACTTACACTTAAATATAAATAAGCTAGTGGCCCTTATATAGTTTTGAGTAGAATATATATTATATTGCTGGATATAAAACAAAATAAATTAATAACTTTGAACGACAATCAATGAAATAACTAAAACATATCCATCGGTAAAGGTTTCGGTAATAGACATAAATATCTGGTATCAGGACAGCTCTAGGGCACATTGTCTGAACACCTGCTCGGCGTATCGCCCGCAGCAATATCCCGCCAAACCAGCATAAATATCCATGATGTTTCAATTTATATTCATGATATTAGTAACTCAGACGGAATGCACGTCACATTTGATTCCCTTTGTTGGAAGATAGCTTTTAGTCTGGGATAGAACGGAGTTAAAGATACAGTATACGACATCAACAAAAAGACTTCAGGTTCCAAACTAGGCCGACTGTACTATGGTAGCTTGATGACTGATATGCATACATACTCACATATACACCCATTTTAGTCCAATCATTGAGGGGTTTGACTATAGCAATAATTCCTCAGTCGCTGAAAATTTGCAGCATGATAAACTAATGCTTTTAAGTGATTATAATAATAGTAATAATATAATATTTATTATAGGTAATATTGTAATTAAATAGGTATATTATTATACTTCAATCATTGCATCGTAGCATAGTCGTAGATTACGATTAGGTATATACGAGTACATATTATAAAAAGCACTTTTTTTAATAATTGTGAAAAACTTATATATAAAAGACCTGCATGTATACCTTCATATGATTGCAATAAAATATTGATTGATTGATTGATAAAGAAATAAAAAAAACAATGATGGAGGAATTTTCCTGAAGAAGATATGATGCAAAATAGGTTGCATATCTATATATATTTATATAAACTAACATATACCAAAGGAATGTAGAACGGAGGAAGTTTCCACCGGGAGCTAGAAGCGATTTTCATGTTTAGATGCACATACACCTACCTTCAAGGTAATTTTATTTTTGATAATGTTTTAATTGTATTATATAAACAGTCATAATGCAATTATACTGCAAAGTTTCAGCGACAGAGGAGTTATTGTAAGAGTGCACATACAAGTAATTCATGCATCGGACTATAATATAGTCAATCATTAGACCGCATCGACCAATCATAATTTTTGGTCGATGCGGTCGTCGACGAGCTCACCGATGTCAAATACTTTATGAGATATCGCCCTTGTACACAAGGTTGTCTTCCCAACGTTTCTTGTCATTTCGTCATTTTTTTCACGGATGTTGTCAAAGATGCAACGATGTTTGCTCTTAGAGAATCACACGGCAGGTTAAATAGACATGTCATGCACACAAATGTTTGACCTGTCCGGGGAAACTGGCCAGTCCTTAAGAATACTTCCTACGATGTCGGGATGCGAATCGTCAGCGTTGAGGAAACCATATTTATTATAGTCGCCTTGATTATTACCACCGCAGTGCTAAATATAAGGCCGCAAACTAATACTTAGTGTCCAATAATTATTACTAAGTTAGGTTGTGAAGGGCATTGTAGCAAGTTAACTTACTGGGCTATAAAGTTCAAAAGCACTGTCACGGGTTGCCAAGCCCAGATCGGTGCTACACAACATTTCAGTTATAAGATCTGAGTGGCACTGCAAATGCTATATGAAAGCGTAGTGCTTACCATCAGTCCCCAAGTCTCTTAGCTATTGAACTGCGTTATCGCAACTCAATCGCACAAAAATTGACGCGTTTTTGACAGTTTTCCTAGTATGCTCGCTATTAGATTGTATCGCGGGCCAGGGCTTGCTATCTATAGTTTTTGACTCAATAGCAATAATTGTAACGCGGTTGAGTTGCTACAGTGGCATACGTCGGGAGTCTGTTCCATAATGTGTTAAGGTGACCTCAACACCACTCTTGATTACAGATTGCATTCGGCTTAGCCAGAAATTCTGCTCGTAGAAGTAGTGTGCACGCATAATTCAATATTGGTTTGAAGGCACATTTTGAATTATTAGGCGAATACGGAACTTGTCTTGTTAGCTACCACCAGTACAGTTATTTTGCCGCAAAATAGTAGTTTGCACTGTGCACGTAGATAGTATTAAGGCTTGAAGGCATTGTATTAAATTAAATTATTTCCGAATAGTAAGTCGTCTAGTTAGGGACCACCACAATGCCAAATACTTTGCCTCGATGCAGTAGTGTGCACGCATGTTTGTATGTAATTTAGAAGAATCACAAATGCAGTATCAAAATTAAAAATATTTAATAACCCAATGCGAAGTTTTCAATTTCATTCATGGCAACAATCGCAATCCGTAGCACAGCCATACGGTAGCGATGCGATTGCTATTGAGAACTGCGATTGAGAACTAGATCTGACAGACTTCCGAATTCGACATTAAAGGCAGTTCAATCGCAGAAGCATCGCTGTAGCGTGACGTTTGTCAATAGATATGAGACTTGCTCGCCTCCTCACTTAGCATACTCGTAGAAGTAGCCCCTACGCCTTTGAAATGTAATTTCATCTAGCGCAACTATGTCGTAGGCATCTTGAAGGCAGTGCATGATATATTAGATAACGTTTTTTCATAACAATGGAGTGCTTAAATAGTATTTAATCTTAGTTAATAAAATGTTCTCGTAGGTTAGAACCTATCTATCAGAATGCATCATCATCATCATCATCATTATCAGCCGGAAGACGTCCACTGCTGAACATACGCCTCCCCCATAGAACGCCACTTGGACCGGCTACTCGCTTCCTGCATCCAGCGATTCCCCGCGGTTTTTATGAGGTCGTCGGTCCACCTAGCAGGGGGCCGGCCTACAATACGCCTTCCGGTGCGTGGTCACAATGCATACTATTACGCAATATTAGTTATTTACTAAATATTTTAATCTATGGGTACTCGTGCGGGTTAAAGGACTAAACGTACCTTCCGTGTCAAATACAGTTTGGATTAATATCCAATAATTATTTAGATTCGGTTTACACAGTTATGTTATTTATGTGGAAATAATTGCGCGAAACTGAAAACTACAGTACAACCTTGAGTGAAAAAAATGTAAAACTCGAAATAACCTGCAAACAGCCTACAATACAATCCTGAATCATAGAATGAATGAACCTGCAAATTGAGCGGCAGACAGAACGTATAAACTGCAAATTCATTCCATAATTATGAATACAATATTTTAAGCTTTTTTGCACTTCAACTAGCTGAAAGTAGTTTAAAAGATTCGATTTTTCTAAGAAACTATTACATTGTTTTGTTTCTTTGCCTCATATATAATTTCTCAAACGAGCTATTAGCGTCTGAATGTTATAATAGCAATAAACTCAGGTTATCTTGGCTAATGGCGTAGTCGAATTCTAAGACGCATTTATGTTTGAACATGGCTGTTAAATGGCATGAATTAATATGGATTCAGATAATTAGGCGCAACATTGCAGTTTTTATTATGGGTTTTAACTGTAGATTATTAACAACAAGAACTTTTTTCCGACCGGTTTATAATATCCTGTTTGACATTTACAGCACCACCAACCGGGTGGCAAGTGCAGAAGACACTCATTCAGAGAATAATGAAAATTCTTCATATTCATCATCATTATAATTAAATGTTAATATTATGCTGTATATGTGCATAATGGTTCACTATTATAGTCAGGTGGAACTATATGGGGCACATCTACGGAATTAACCAGAGTTGTCTTGGGTCCAGATGCACGGCGTTTGGTAAAAAACCTGTCCAGACGCCTCAAAGATATTACAGGTGACCAAAAAGCTGGTGCTTACCTCGGGCAACGTATCAGCCTGGCTATTCAACGAGGTAACGTTGCCAGCTTTTTGGGCACTCTACCCGTAGACAGGAACTTAAATGTATATCTATAAATTCGAAATATTTGAATGAATTAGTTTTATTGTAATAAGTAGAGTTATTTTTTATGAGTAACTTTGTTCTTATAATAAATATACTGTGAATTAAATGTTTAAATTAGTGTTTCACCAAGGAGTACATTTTATACTAAAATATAAAACTTACTTGACAAGTGAATATCTTAAACTTTAGGTACTCTTCCAAAACGTCATGCATACCTATGTCTACTATTAATAATTGCAGTGTTACCCCAGAGCTTCAAGTTTGAAAACTCTGAGCGGTACTACACTTCGAGTAGTGCTTCAATCCTGCGATGATATTTTAGTTCCCTTCGTACCTAAACAAAGTAGGTAATATTTGCCAAATACTGCTCAAGATAAAACATCGCAGAATCTAGATGCGATAATTAGCTAAACGGGCATTTGTATGTCGAAGAAAGTAAAGAAAGAAATAAACAGATGATTCGTACTAGCTAAAGAGTAAGCAGATATCAATTAATATACAGACAAAAAAACTCTGAGTTCAATCTTTAAAATAGTATTTAGATATACGCAACGAATGGGCAGCGCCCTAAATATGAAAAACTATAAAATGATAAAATATTCGCCATTTTTTTTGATGAGTCGGAATAACCTTGTCCCATAAAAGTTAATACCTATGTAAAAGTATTTTTATAATCAAATATCGAGCCATTGTTGCTTTACCGCGTGAAATAAGGTTAAACTAATAAACACACTTCATCATTTACTGAAATACTACCTTCCTCTGTCATTTACTGAGGATAAGCTCTTCCGCATGAATATGTTTTGAATAGGTGGTGCCGGATTGATCTCTGCCTCGTGCTTGAGCTTTCGGTAAAAGCATCGTGATGAAATCCACAGCTTTGTGGTGACACATTATCTAGTGCCTGTCTGATTGGGTACCACTCTTAAGATTTAATACCTGTCATGAAGCCTACCTGACCTACTTTGTGACCCAGCAGCTGTTTCTTGAGAGCCCGTCACAATTATACAGAATTTTAGTGTTCTCGCAAAGGTGCGACAGTACTTTAAGCCGGAACAGTTGCTTACCTTGTATCAAGCACAAGTTCGGTCGTGCATGGAGTACTGTTCGCACCTTTGGGATGGATCGGCTAAATGTCAGCTTCAGGCGCTGGAATCGATTGAGAAGAGAGCCAGGAAGCTCATAGGCAGTGAATCCCTTTGCAAATCTAAGCTGCAAAGTTTAGAACATCGTCGCAAAGTTGCTTGCCTTTCGGTTTTTTATCGGTTGCACTTCGGAGAGTGTGCATCGGAATTACACGATCTTATTCCCCCATCCCCATTTTATCACCGGACGAGCAGAGACACCTCAAGGCGTCACCGCTACATGGTTGAAGTTCCAGGGACTCGCACTAAGCGGTTTTCTGGCTCTTACATTGTGCGAACTGCCAAACTGTGGAACTTACTGCCGATGTCTCTGTTTCCTGATAAATATAATCTACGAGTCTTTAAGTCGAGAGTGAATCGGTATCTTCTAGGTAAGCGCGCTCCATCGTAGATCACAACTACGCTTAACATCAGGCGAGTTGTGGTCAAGCGCTAACCTATTGTACATAAAAAAAAAAAAAAAAAATTCTCTATTCTGTAGAAGTCAAACACCGGCCATCTCTCCAGTTTTTTTTATTATCTAAAAAAATCAACTATAGAAAGATTTCTTTCCAGTCTTAAATTCTCCTGCAAAAATCTCGTTGAAAAGTCATCTATTTCTGATATGAAATTAATTACAATTTCATCATAATTTCAGCCGTAGGACGTCTACTGCTGAACATATACCTCCCCCATATTTTTTCAAAAGGACTGGTTAGAAGCGGCCTGCATCCATTGTCGTCCTGCGACCATTATCAGGTCGTCTGTCCACCTTGTCAGTGTACGACCTACGCTGCGCTTGCACTACAGAACCTTCCGGTCCCATCGGCCATCCGTTCTGCGTGCTATGTGCCCAGCCCACTGCCACTTCAACTGGCTTATCTTCTTGGCTATGTCGGTGAGGTTAGTTAATCTACCGATTACATCATTTCTAATTCGATCACGTAGAGACAACTCTACGTCACTAACTAATCTCACCGACATAGCCAAGAAGAAGCATAGCCTTCTCCATAGCTCGTTGCGCGACTTTCAGCTTACAAATAAGGCCATAGTGAGAAGACCACGTTTAAGTGCCTTATGTCATTACTGGTAAAACACACTGATCAATAACTTCACTAGGAGCTATATTAGCATCATAAGCTCACACCGTGATACTTATACAACTGTCTCCAGCAATCGCATTCAGGAGGACCTGAAGGCGACAGTTGAGACCTACCTACCTATTAAGAATGAGTATGGCCATAAACGCTATTGAACGTTAGTATAGGTAGGTACTCCACTCAGCAGTAACAAGGCGATCTACATTGGTCCAATATCCGGAGGTCGGAAGTTTGTCCGAACACAATAGGCCCCGCAGTTGAGTAATAAATATCGCGGATATCGCCCGCGCGATCCTATTACTTTCTTTTAATAATTCACAATCACTTAAATGCACAATTTCATACAAATTACAATAACAAATACGGTCAGCCATACCAGCAAATGCTCCCAAAACGTAGATTAAGTACTTTACAAGAGGTTATTGTCTTCTTCTCTTTCCTTTTTTTCACAAGGCCAATTCCAAGTGTTGCTAGTCAGGCGCGGTCAAAAGTTACGTTACTATTTCGAACAGATAGGATATAGAAACCGACAGCTTATTTAGACAGAAACGACCAATCTATTATAGCGTCCGATCAATTGCGGGTATTTGGAGATTTCAAATGTATCAGGTATTATACTGATTAGGTTCTTTATCTGCATCAGTTGTACATTGGGATGATCTGAATTGTATGTAATTTTTAATTATCTTTCTGAATACAGGAAGTAGAACTGAATACGTTAACCAGAACGACCCTTTACCCTTATTCACCTGCTCATACTATGTATAGATAAATTATTGATGATATTTATATAACGGGCTATAATGTATCCCTAGGTCAATTACTTGAATATTCCATCCAAAATACACCAGGCACCATGGCAGCGCGACAACAGCGCGCTGTCAAAGCTGCGCTACCAATAGACGGGAGTAATTGAACCCAAAACGGCTAACCTATCTAAACCGTCAATCAATGAGTACCTACTTATTTCGGGATTTTAGATAGATACTGGAATAAATTATGTGTCATTCTATTTAAATGAAAAAATAGCATTTCAATAAAATTTTTTGTTTGAAAATGTTATAATGGTTCCGTTTTTAATTTATTGTATATAATATCATAAAGTCCTTATTTTCCATAGAGACATAACTGTCAAGGTTGCGTGAGAGATTCGTGCTGGCACTCAACATGCTGCACATGGATAGACATGAATTGATTTTAACCGTAGAATTGATTATAACGTGTGCAAGGCCGTCGCCTCTCCACCAGTGACCACACTACACAGAAGGGAAGGAGGTGGGTGATCCTCAACATCCCTACTCTTTTAAAACTCTGCAAAGCACGATCGAAATCCCGTCACACGAGATAATCGTTCGCTGTCATCGATGCCACCACAAGAATATAAAATTTGATTCTTCTCTTCTATCTTCTATCTTTGGTTTCCGATTGACGCGGCTAATTTCAACCCAAACGCCGATCCTTTATAATAACTCAATTACTGGATTTCAGAATTTTAGGAGGCATAGGTACTAACCCAGACAGACAGAGAAAATGATTAATCTATTTCAAATTATTGTTTTTATTTCATTTATTTATTTATCTATTCTTTAGCACAAAACAAATGTACAAGGAGGACTTAATGCTAAGTAGCATTTTCTACCAGTCATCCTGGAGGTGCAAGAAAAATTGTAGCGGTGCAGTAAAATAATATATTTGTAGAGAGATATTAAAAATATAATAAATACTATAAACATTTGTATACAACCAATAATGAAACAATATATAAAACATATAGAGAGTAACAGCAGTAAAACATTACATTTATCTATAAGATAAATATTTTCAAAACAAGACATATTTAATATACATAAAAGACAAAATGTGGTGAAATTATTAATCAAGTAGTGTTTACATTAGTGGGACAGATCAGGAACATGGGATCAGCGGATGAACTTTTCTAATGTAAAATAGGCGCACTTTTCTCTTAAACGCATCTTTTGAGATTGACCTGTTAAGATCCATAGGTAATGAATTCCACTCAATTTTATGTCTGTGAGTATAAGATTTATTCCTATACGGCAAAACTAGTTACTACATATTATACCTAAATGATGATGAGGTTTCCACTACCTCAGTGCTATTAGCTGCAAAGAGTAGCAGTGTCTTCATATGACTATTATAAGAATTATAAAGCATCCAAAACTCCGCCCATTCCGTTGGTTTAATTTTTATATAAAAATAAATGTACACCTCCGCACTAGGGTTCCCTATGTTGCAAGAGGCATGGACACACACAATAACACATCACAACCTCTAATACCTGAGGATACTTTCTGCTCATCACACAAATATTTGCCCCGGTCAGGGATCGAACATGGGACTACGCACTTCGAAGGCAGGAATTACCAACTGAGCTCACGGAGTCGTCAATATTGTATATGTGTGAAAATTTACATCCTAAAGTTGACTGGAAGAGATCGCTGTCAGCAATAAGTCTTTGTACTAAAAATTTAAGTTACATTTATAAAATAATATTGTTTTTTTTTTGTTTTATTCATACAATGAAGTCGTTTTGTAATATATGTATATATGTACTCAATTTTAGTCTAATTATTAAAACTTTGACGGTGAGTTGACGACATAAATATGGATAATATTAATGACCCACAAAAACAAAATATCAAATGGGCAAATGTCAAATTATGGTTATATCTAAAATAAAGATATTACTTAGATAAAGGCGAAATCCATTTCAGATAAAAAAATTCGCAATAATTATACACTGTCATAAAAATAAACATTCCAAACAAGTTTCTTTCACATAAACTCCTCCTATTTGTAAAAGTGTCTAAAATTGGAAAGGAGGGCATCATTAGCCTTTTACCTCTGTTCAATAGAGCGTAAGAGGGCTCAAAGGTGTCGCACTCAGACGAGTCCGGAGCTTCGACTCGCTGGGAGCAAAGCGACGACGATTGCTCTGTAGTCTGGGTGTAATCAGGACGGGGCCTTTTAAAACAACAACAAAGATTTGGGTCTTGGCTTACTATGGGCCTCATAGATAAGCTCAAAGTCGCACAACGAGCTATGGAGAGGGCTATGCTCGGGGTTTCTCTACGTGATCGAATCAGAAATGACGAGATCCGTAGAAGAACGAAAGTTACCGACATAGCCCAGAAGATTAGCCAGTTAAAATGGCAGTGCACATAGCACGCAGAACAGATGGCCGATGGGGCCGGAAGGTTCTGGAATGGAGACCACAGACCGGCAAGCGCAGCGCAGGTCGTCCACCGACACGGTGGATAGACGACCTGATAAAGGTCGCAGGACAACGTTGAATGCAGGCCGCTTCCAATCGGTCCTTTTGGAAAATTATGGGGGAGGCATATGTTCAGCAGTGGACGTCCTACGGCTGAGATGATGATGATGATGATGAAAGATTTGATCTAATCTTTTCTTTTACGTAGACTACGTTTCCCCCTTTACAAATTTAATTGAAATCCATCTAGTCCAAAGGCTTCTATATAACTTCAACCTATCACGAAAATTTGCGTAAGTGTAACGTAATCATACGATTACGTTACACTTACGCAAATTTTCTGTAATTTTTTTGTAAAGGGGGAAATGAAGTCGAAGTAAAAGAAAAGATTAGATCAAATTTTTGTTGTTGTCAGCGATACCGTTGACGTATATTACAGTATAAACTATAATGTATCTAGTACAACTGTGGCGACTACACCATACTTATTCAAATTTTCATACTAGGCCCACTGAAGTCTTCGATCTACGAGTAGTTGTTCTAGTGAGTGGTCAAAACATCAATACTACATATATACAGTACAATTTATTATACGATTTTTATTCGTTTTTTTAACATTTACATTAAAATGCTGTAAAAACCGACTAATGTATAACTTCTGCGAACAGTGAGATTCTGCGTATGAAAAGAGGGCAGCATACCAATTTGTGCCTTATGAGACCATTGGTGGACATTGCTGCACCACTAAAATAATTCCACAAAAGCGGCTTGACTTTTTGCATAATGATACGCACTTTTACAATATGGAGAAATCACTTATGAAACTGCCATATAGCTGGAATAAGGGTAGATGCCAATAAGGAATAACGTGGTAGTAATTTTTTTTAACTTAACAGGTCTTTGGGAGTCTCCAGTCAGTGATAGTACATGTAAGATTAGCTTTTATTCTGATATTATAATTATATCGTTTTAATGTGGACGCCCCTAAAACGACTCACTGCTTACGCCCCTGGGAAGCGACACAGCGACGACGCGCGTTTAAAGTAGCGAATGTCTGGACTTTCTTGAAATGTAATTTAGTGATACTCGTATGATTTGCATGATAGTAAAATACATTTTCAGACGATTTCGCTGTTGCACGTACTTAAGTACTGGATACGTCTAGTACAGACTTAGCGAATTCAGTACTAACAGTGAAACTATGCTTATTATTTTTACTTTGCACACAAAGTAATCTGTCTAAGGTAATCTATAAATTTTTTTAAAATCTAGTCCAATTAGATAGATAATCTAATCAATCCTTATTTCTATCTATTTATCTTACTAATAATATAAACGCGGAAGTTTGTGAGTATGGATGTATGGATGTGTGGATGTTATGTTATAGATATTTGTTAACATTACTCATTCACGCTCAAACGGCTGGGAAATTTTGATGAAATTGGGTATGGAGGTAGATGAGGCGCTGGATTAACACATAAGGTACTTTCATAATCATCATCATCATTATCCATCACCACGCGGATGAACTGCGCCATTTTTAAAGAAATTCGATATGGAGGTAGAAGAGGCGCTGGATTAACACATAAGGTACTTTTCATCATCATCATTATCCATCACCACGCGGGTGAACTGCGCCATTTTTAAAGAAATTCGGTATGGAGGTAGATGAGGCGCTGGATTAACACATAAGGTACTTTTCATCATCATCATTAACCATCACCACGCGGGTGAACTGCGCCATTTTTGAAGAAATTGGGTATGGAGGTAGATGAGGCGCTGGATTAACACATAAGGTACTTTTCATCATCATCATTATCCATCACCACGCGGATGAACTGCGCCATTTTTAAAGAAATTCGGTATGGAGGTAGATGAGGCGCTGGATTTACACATAAGGTACTTTTCATCATCATCATTATCCATCACCACGCGGGTGAACTGCGCCATTTTTGAAGAAATTGGGTATGGAGGTAGATGAGGCGCTGGATTAACACATAAGGTACTTTTCATCATCATCATTATCCATCACCACGCGGGTGAACTGCGCCATTTTTGAAGAATTTGGGTATGGAGGTAGATGAGGCGCTGGATTAACACATAAGGTACTTTTCATCATCATCATCATCATTATCCATCACCACGCGGGTGAACTGCACCATTTTTGAAGAAATTGGGTATGGAGGTAGATGAGGCGCTGGATTAACACATAAGGTACTTTCATAATCATCATCATCATTATCCATCACCACGCGGATGAACTGCGCCATTTTTGAAGAAATATGGTATGGAGGTAGATTAGGCGCTGGATTAACACATTAGGTACTTTTCATCACATCATCATCATCATCATTATCCATCACCACGCGGGTGAACTAGGCCAATTTTGGAAGAAATCTGGTATGGAGGTAGATGAGGCGCTGGATTAACACATAAGATACGTTTCATCAACATCGTCTATCACCATGTGAGTGAAACCACGGGGCGCAACTAGTCTTTAATACTGTTCTAGTTCATGTTAATAATAGTCTAGTTCAGTCTTGTTCGCAAGAGTAAGTTTGTTTCTTAAACAATATGTATTGCTACGTGGTAAGGCTTCTTGTACAAGATACCGTCTTGGTTATTCACCGCATAGCCATTACTCCAGATATTCTGCTGCGATGCAAAAGTGTGTAAGCATTACTATGTTAGGGTTTGAAGTGCATCGTAGCATGGCACCATGCGAATGCGAGTCGAAAACAATGACTTGCCGTGATAAGCGCAGTGCTGCCAAATTCAAACCCACGAACTTTGCTCAAACCTGGGGGTGGCACTGCAACTGTCATGGACAAGCTTGGTGCTTACCATCTGGTCACCTTGCCAATCACATGACACTTAAAAAAATGAAAATAGCAAGAAGATATGTTGTCTTACTACAATAATACTTATTTACTTTTTTATGTTATCAGAAAACGGTAAAAACACGTGGCCCACCAGATGTTAAGTGGTAACCTCTGCCTAGAACAGATGAATTTCCTCACAAGTGACGACCTGCACTGCGACTCTAACCCTAACGGCCTTATTAATAAACGTTGCGTAAACCTATATTAGGCGTAACATGCTTTGTCTTGCTTTCACGCGTGACATTTATTGCAAGCGAAAAATTGACAGATAGATGTTTTAACTACTCCGGGTCTAAGCGAAGTTTATTAATAAGGCCGTAAGACATTAAGTTGTTAAGTCTCATGTGCCTGTAATTTTGTAGGCAATACTACCTCCAACAGAAAACACAGTATTGAGAATATTACTTATTCACGATAGAAAAAGGTAGGAATGCTACCCCGAACGAATTCATTCACAAAGAGTTTCACTGCTCTTAAATATATAATATAGGCTCGCACCCTGTTACGTGATCACATGACCAAAAACATATATGGCGAAACGTAGGCGTTGACAACACTGCTGCTTACCACTTCGAGGATTAACATTAATATTAATAATAATAATAATACCCTTCATCCAAAAAAAAATTCTGTTTTTTATACTCCTTTGTATTTTTATACCAAACAGGCCTCTAAGTGTTGGCTACAGCCCCCCACTTATGCCTTTGTAAAGGACCGGATGAAATCCGAGATTTGGTTTTGAATTAAAGAAATAATAATAATAATAATGTTGCCCCTTTTGTCATTATTGATGCTGGCCCTTATGGGGGGCCCGTTTAGTGGGTGGCAAGTCACCACCTCCCTAAATATTTTAAAATGAGACTGAAATTGGCAGGTGCCGTAGTCTCGTATAGCCCACTATCTCTATATCCCTAATCACTAATAAGTTCATATAAATAACCTTACCATTTTACACATTTTGTAATAGATATATTTGCCATGTTATCATTCATCCAAAATGTCTGTTTTTATACTATATTGTATATTATATACCAAACAGGCCTCTAAGTGTTGGCCACAGCCCCACTTATGCCTTTGCAAGGGATCGGACGTAATCCGTGAAATAAATTGAATAAATAATAATAATATGTTTTATTCAGTTCAGATCACAAAGTACATATCTTAACTATATCTCTAATTAAATAAAGTATGTATATGATTATAAAATAATAAGCAAAAGTATCGATTCACTCAAGACCGCTAGACTGATGTTACCGCCCCGCAGTTTCACCTCTGTGGTGATGATGAGGAAAAGTATCCTATTAAAATACCACTGCTTACCCCTTCGAGGATATATATGCGAAACTATTTGTTATGTTGTGTTTAAAAATAACATGTAAGTATTGCGGGTGATTCACTCAAAACTGTTAGACTGATGTTTCACCTCTGTGGTGATGGCGGAATCACTCGACTACAGTTGGCTGAACAACAAAGTTGGATGACATGCCGACTCCATCATTGCGTGATTTTGACTACGCTATCAGAAACTGACACATCTTTGACAGAACTCTATTGACAGAAAATAAGTCATCAATACGATCTAGACGTAGGCGGAGATCTTGTTATTTTGTCTATGCTGTATGCCCAAGAATATTAAGCTTTTTCACCCGCGTGGTGATAAAAGTAGCCGTAAAGTGCTGTTCCAGATTATAATCTATCACTGTGCCAAATTTCAACCAGATCCGTTCAGCCGTTCTGCCGTGATTGAGTAACAAACATCTAAACTTTCACATTTATAATACTCGTATTAGTGGGATTATCTGAACCCCGCGGTTACCTATACCCGCGTGGTGATGGATGATGATGATCAAAAGTATTCTATGTGTTAATTCAGCGCCTCCTCTACCTTCATACCAAATTATATCAAAACTAGCCCAGCTGTTTGAGCGTGAAAGAGTTACAAACATCCGTACATCCATATAAAACATATAAAACTTTCACGTTCATAATAATAGTGGGACTACTCCATACACCTAATTGTTTTGGCTCATATCATTTTATTGCTGACGTTTAAAATTTCGTCGGCATTCTTACATCCACTGAGACTTCTTCATAACCAGGGTCGGATTAACCCTATCGGGGCCCCCAGGCTATGCTATTCACGGGCCCTTTTCTTACTTTTTAAAATATATTTTTTCTATTGCAAAAGTCCAGTCGATTAAATCGACGCCTTTGGTACTGTTACTTCAATCTCTTCATCATCTACACTACACTATTATTATACGAGTAAACAGGAATTATTTGTATTTATATAATGTTCCGGGGCCTCTAGGTTATAGGTAGGTAGTTGCCTAATCCTTAAGGATAATCCGGCCCTGTTCATAACTGAAATATTTTCCGCACAACGAACCGCTGTACTAGCAAAATCGCAATATTACAGAAAGGTGCAAAATACTTTGCTTACATCGTGTTTCTTTACCTCCCCTGTAGAGTCGAGGCAGTGCAGCGCACGCACGAATCGAAAGCTGCCTACAAAGGAGAATGTTTCAGCTTTATTTCAACAACCGCATAATGCTCCATTTCTTCTTGCTTAGCAAAGATATTTATTGTTATAAACTACACATGAAGTTGCTACTAGAAAAAAAAAATTGCTAAAATTATTTTTTATGTGGTCCAAAGATAAGTTGTGATACTATTCTTAACCGACTTTAAAAAAGTAGGAGGTTATATGGTCGTGTGTATGTTAGCCGATTTCTCCCCGATATTTGTGGACTGGATTCTCAAAATTCTTTTTTGTTTGGTAGAGTATTCTTTCGAGGTGATCCTATAATATTTCATCAAATTCAGTCAAGCAACTCTTGAGTTTCACTCCAAAAACCGAAAAGTGTTTCGCCTATTTTAATGAATTGAGTATATCATTGTTGACGGTGAATGACAATCGATCCCGTAATTAGCAAGGGTCACTAAATTGGTGAAAATTTTTTGGAAAAAAATGGAACTGACTTCAACACCAAAAAATGCATAATAACTTGTCAAAGTGGTGCCATGATAGTTCAAAAGTAGGTACCTTTTATTTTCAAAATATTGTGCGGTCGGTACCATGGTACCACTTCGACAAGTTATTTCACACCATCGCAGTCGGTCCATTTTTCAATTTGACGCTAGGTTTTTTATTTTTTGTCGTGCAGCTGATGTGAATCACTAGACGTGCCCTTGACAGTTGCAGTGCCACCCAGATTATAACAGTAGTTTTTTGCGGCACCCGCACAGAGCTCGTCACTTCGAACTTTTTGAGTTTCTTTTGCTCAGTAATTTCGCTTGCTGCAGTGCTGTTTTAGGTTCGAAAAGTTACCACAAAGGAGCACAATGAAACTATGTCAGAGTTTCCTAGCACAACTCCGCGATCTGTCAACCAGGCAGATCAATTACAGACCCCCACTTAGCCACGGGATATTGACGACATCGTTTAAAGATAATTTCTCAAGAAGACTGTCGTTGAAATGACGAGCCTTGGGCGATATCTAGGTACTCTTTATGATCTATCATGATATTTTAAACGAAGATGATTTATAATAACCGTTACAAAACTTTGACGTTACTTTAAATACTATAAATAAGTAACTGACAATAATAAAACTTGGGACTTATCGATAAAGATAATGAAGTCGTTTAAATTAATTGCTGCACAGAATATTTGGTCAATTACCGAAGCATTTAGTTTAATTCACAGAATTCACGTGGAGTGCTGATAATTTCGCTGAAAATGGATCTTGTCAAGTCTGCGGATTAAGAAGTGCTTTTAACGGAGAATGTCTAGTCGTTATAATGTCTTGCTAAAGCGACTACATGAATGGGTGACCGCTATTTACTAGCAGTATGCTACGGATGGCGTATTATTCCGTCCGTCTGGTCTTAGTGTAGTCATAATAGTGGGTAGGCCGAGTCGGAGACAGCTGGGTGCTCTGATACTAATCACTACTACGGGCCACTAGCCAATCTGCAAAGAGGCGCTGAACCCGCTTGGCTAACCAAAGGCCGTAGCACAAAACAATTTGCGAAAACGAATTCGTATGGTAAGCATCAACTACTACTAAATACTCTTTTCTCTGAGCGATGGAGAAGTATCCCCGCAACAGGCTACTGTTAATTAGTTCTATATAGTAACTTATCTAGGTGAGTAATGTTAATATAAATTACACTATTACGCCATGGAGTGACAAGCGCAATGCCACGCAGAACTTCAAAGCGTAAGTATTTGGTCAGAACTGAAATATTTATGTGCTGCGGCCTAATTGTCTATCTTTACGGAGAACGGGAATTGGCTTCATTTTGACATTTGAACCCCATTCTCGGCGAAATCCTGCAATCCTATTGGCTGAAACCATCAATGGCAATGAGAATGAAGTGACATTTCATTCTCATTCAAGTTAGACAATAAGGCGGCAGGTGTGACACTTAACCTCAGGCGAAAAACTTGTCCGACACATCACTTAGTACTATCAAAAATATCATGTTGAGTTGACTTGATTTCTTGAGTATGGTCTCTGCAACTGAATAATGTCGCAATTCTGCCAGTATCACCTACTTACAAGATTATATCGAGAAGTGATGGGAGAATAATGTGTTATTTACGTAGATACGGTGCAACTATTTGGGAAGATCAGCAGTTTGATTTTTTGTTCAGAAACAAATGAATGTCAACAAGCTTCGGCGTCCAAACTATGCAATCTGTGTCACAGTTGTATTTATATTTGTTGTACAATACAATACAATACAAAAATTATCCAACCAATCTTATACAAAACAAAACAGTAAAAAAGCACTACAGTAGATTTGACAATTGGAGGCCTTATCGCTATAGCAATCTCTTACAGGCAACCTTGCATGGAGATAATTCTTAATATTAATGCGGTAGTTAGTAGATGGTAGATAAAAACAAACATTTTTCTATGAGAAATAAGTGCTAATAGATAATTTAAATTAATTACATAAATATAATATTAAATAACAAATAATGATAAATTAATACATAATATTATAATATAAACATAAATACAATATTTTAATACATACTAATAAATTATAGTTAAATATAATTATATTTATATATTTGTTTAATTATATATTTGTTGTACTGCCCTGCGATTCTCTAATGATCCGTCGTTGCGTTCGTCGACGAGCTCACCGATATCAAATACTTTATGAGATCACATATCGCCCTTGTTCACAAGTTTGTTTGGCCAACGTTTCTCCTTATCTCTTCATTTGTTTCACGGATTTTGTCAAAGATGCAACGATGTTTGCTCTTAGAGACCCGCACGGTTGTTTTACGTTAACAACACGTTACGTTACACTGACTTATTTCCATAGCGTTATGACTAATGGCGTACTACTCTGGGGATGTTTTGCAGTTCTTAATTTTGTTTTCATACTGCAAAAAAGGGCAATACGAGCTATCTACAATTTAGCTCCCAGAGATTCCCTAACGGCCGTTTTCAATATTCTATCTATCCATAGTTTTCCTTACCACCGATAGAAATTTGACATAACGTCCATACAAATAGTGTCAAATATCTATCTCTAGTAAGGTAAACCGGCGATAGATAGTTTATTGAAAACGACCGTTAGACAGAAGTTTAAAGATATAAACATTCTAACTGTTGTCTCTCAGTTTATCAATGAAAATCTAATGTATGTCAAGAATAACATGAACAGTTTTGAAAAAAGGAGTGATACTCATTCCATCAACACGCGGAATAAGCACAAGCTATCCGTACATGTAACGCGTCACCACAGAATAAGTCATTCTTTTATGGGACAATGTATACGATTCTATAATAAACTTCCCAATGTTATCCGAGATTTGCCTATTAATAAGTTTAAAATTACTATTAAAATTAAACTCAATCAAAAAAGTTATTATAAAATTTCGGATTACTTGGAAGATAAAACAGCTTGGGACTGATCACTCCAGGATCTGTGGATGTAGAAGATGTATTACCATGTCAAAGTGTAGCGTGTCTTGCCTTACTGATACCATTATTATCGTCTCTTTTGTAAGGCAACACACTGAAGCTAAAAATAAACGAACATTTGTTAAATACATTAAGAAATTGGCGGTACAAAAAAATGTAAAAAGACAAGCCCGCTGAGTTTCTTGCTGGATCTTCTCAGTCGTGGTCGCGTTCCGATCCGTTTGTCGATTTAAGAAATAATTAATGTGATATGACAATTTGTAAGTACCCTCGTAGGCCTATCCAAAATAAACGATTTCATTTATTTTTTTTAATTTTCACGCAGTTATTCATGCTTTGTCCATTGGGTGTATGCGCTCTAGGGTAAATATCATCTAGTTCAGTTTCACAAAGTCTAGTTTAACATTGATGGGGTTGACGTCACAACCCACCAGAGATTAATAATAAGTTGGTTCAGGTTTAATGAGCGGCTTGTTGTGTGCGACAGTGTGATTAAACACCACGCTGCGATCGTTTCAGTAAATCGGGATTAGTTCGGGCCGAAGCGTGAGTTATTGCTGAATACACGAAAATCGTCGAATAAACCATGTGTTCATACATGAATTATAATTCGCCGTCAACATCACGTCAACTATTTATATAGCAACAACATTAATATGCTGATATTTTGGTGATCGCTTTAATGTTTATTTATGAGATGCGTATGGTTGAGTGCTATAATTTGGTTGGGTGATTTAATGTCGTTTAAATTTTGAGTTTATTTATAGTCTTTTGTTACTGGAATGTATACAATGAAAGGGAGACTATCGCAGAATGGTGTTTATTATAACAGCAGTGTTGAACGTAAGTAACAAATGAGGGTGGCAGTAAATTTGTAAAAACTACCTACATATTCAAAACATTACAGTTACCAAACGACGTTTATAGTTTTAATTTCACTAACGTTATTTACCTATTGGTAAACAATTGATTAACTCCTCATATGTCAAAGTCAACATTACAATGAAATTTCTATTGTGTCTGGAGGTTTGACACTTGGTGGATTATTATAAACAAGTGTTGATTCTGTTAAATTTTCTTAGATTTGATAGGTTATATAATATAGGTATATATGTTCTTTCGAGTTTTGACGACTGCTAGTTGTAGATTATTAATAGTAAGTGTTCGTTATAGTGCAAGGGTGTAGGCAAAGTGTCACAAAACAACCAAATGTTGTTTTGGAGTTTTTTCATCATCATCATATAACGTTTGAGTAATGTATCACCACTTTACTAGAACGTGAGTTGAACAAGACAGTTACACAATTACTGTCATATTTATCTGACTGTCACTTGACTGTGACTACTCACATAATAAATTCACTAGATGCAGTTTTAAATTTATATAATTAACTTGAATGTATGGGCAAATGTATAACGGATTTTTTTAACAAAATTGGAACCGAATTAAACGCTAAAAAAGTTTGATATAACTTGTTGAAGTCTGTAGTATGATAGTTCAAAAGTACCTATTAGCACAATATTGTGCGCATGGTACCGACTTCGACAAGTTATTTCACACATTTTAGTGTTGAAGACGGTTCCATTTTTTGGTAAAAAACATGTTTTCACACTTTTTAGTGACCCTTGCTACTTACGGGATCAATGTCATTCACCGTCAATGGATGGTATCATCAAATCATCAAAATAGGCGAAACACTTTTCAGTTATTGGAGTATAATTCAAAAACTGCTTAATCGAATTAAAAAAAAATGAGATCACCGCGAAAGTATACTCTACCAAACAAAAAACAATCATCAAAATCAGCTATAAACAACGTAGTTATTCGCAAACACACAACAAAAAAATATACGGTCGAATTCAACCTCCTTTTTATTTTAAAGTCGTTTAAAGAGGCGACTTACAAAGAATAATAAATTGGTATATATATAATTTCTATTTCTAAAATTTCGTAATCGATAAACTTGATTCTATCACACTTTTATACGAATTGTCTACCACGTACCACCCATCCACAATAGTAATAATTTCTCATAACCACAAATTTCAATATTGTGAATTGGCATCGTTGGTGGCATTGCCAATGTACATAGATATTCTACATTACTGGTAGTATGCTCAATAATGCTCGTGTTGTAATAAGTGACGTCACTGCAGAAACTACATACTCATGAGGATAAAATGAAATAAAAACGATACGATAAAACGAATGCCTAGGCATATTTACACTCTACATGCACTATTAAATAGATATATTTATACCGCAGGCGCCTAAGGGGGATAAGCATAATGTATTGTTATATTAGATAATGTTATATTTTTAGTTGACTGGCCGGTTAGCGCAATATACTATTATTCCCAGCGCGATGCTAAACTAGTAGCAACACTGCCTGCCTTCTGAGCCGCTGTTTCCAGGTTCGATTACCAGACAGGTCAAAAATTTATGTTCATAAACATGTCTGACCTACCTGTGTATGGATGTGTAGATGTAATTCTAGGATTATTCTGGTCTTCATAGGGGTGGCGATTAGTGCAGCTTACGGCTGTACTAATGGTCATTGCTTCTTAATTCCATCTTCGCTTTCCATCAGGCGAGAGGGAGTCACTTTTTTGAACCACTATATAAAAAATGTAAACTTATAAGTATGTATATCAGCCGTCATGTTACCATAGTACAGGCCCTGCCTAGTTTGGGACCTGAAGATATTATTAATTACTTACCGAACTTGACATATCTAAACAGTTTTACATTCGTGTATAGTAAAAAGTACATACTACAGTACATACACTGTTGACGATACTGGGATGTCGCTTACTTGATGACCGATAGTTTTTGATATACAAGTAGTAAGTGTAGACTATCAATAGGCCAAGGAAATTATATCAAACCTTGATATTTCCGTATTTTATTCTTCTTTTTTTTTGGGGACTGCTATTCCACGAAGGGGGTGACGGAAGGGAATGTTTGGGGTTCAGCCACACTAAAACTCAGCAGTCTCTCAGAGCAGTCCTCCGTCAAGATGGGGCGAGATTGGGTCGCGCTGGTATTTACCATTTCTAGATATTTCTTTCCCCTAGTTCAAGTACAGTTTAAATCAAATGATGTTTTAATTGAGTTGGAAAAGGAAGAGGTTCTCAAGTTTAAGTGCATTTTTATGTATATCAACGGAAATCTTTTTCAAAGAAACGCGAGTAAAAAAAGGTAAAGTAAAATAGAAAAGGATAAGCAAACATTTCTACGGTGACATCTAGTGGCAACGGTTCAAAGCTTTGGAGGACACTGAACTTGCGCTGCTCGTCTTGCAGAGCGCCGTTGACGTTTATGATTTGAAGCCTTCGCTTTCAGCTGTTTTTCTACCTTCTACAGTCTTTGTTATGGCGCGACACTACTATTATAGTCTAGTCTATCAACTAGATTTTCTGCTAGCTCGTACTGCCCAAGTCGTAAATGAACTGCCGAAAGAATTCGCATATGTCCGTATAAACTCCTATATAACCTCGCAGGTAACCCACTCTGTGGTAGGTAATATGTTTATGCTCAGCCTCGACCGCACAAAAAGAGTATGAAGATGCATTGTGCGTGTTTAATTTTATACATTCACTTCGTAATAATATTATTTCGATATTATTAATTACAGGCGCGGATAATAATATTTCGAGGTACTGAAAATAAACAAAATAATTAATTCATACGACTTGACTCCGACTGGCGCATAAATTATTTTGTAATATGCAAATGATCTTTTATCTCTTGCCATGTCTTGTCATATTCGCTTATCAAGAGAGTAAAAAGAATGAGAAAACTTTATGCTGAATACTTATTGAGTGGAGTTGTGTATATAATGAAGATTTTTTTAAATATTTTTATTTTATTCAGGCTTGTGATCCATGTAACCGATTCGGACATAAGTTTTAACCGATAGTTAAGGGTAAACATAGTCAATGCAAAGAAACGAATCTTTACGTTCACTTAGACTAAAATAGTAAGTTATCGTTTATTATATATTGTAGGTTATATTTCTATTGCGTGTCTTTGGCTGTCTCTGTCGACGCGATACATAAAATATGAAAGCCCCTACAATATAGTTAAAACCCTGTAGGTTTAAATCTAGTTGACCACAAAGTTCGACAATAAGCAGACAGGTATACGTCACACGTCACTTTTAAATTTTTAAATTATAGGATAGTGCAACTAATACATGACCACGTGATATAACGTTATCGCGGTCTTGCGGACATCACTCGTTGAATTGTGAACTTTTCAGTATTATGTATATATATAAATAGCAGTCTATATGTTCTCATTCAGCTAAGTACATTCCACACACTGTCTGAATCCGTCTAGCATTTTCAGTGCTGAGTGGTAACACATGTACGTAAGACGATAAAATTGATCATTATTGTGGAACTAGGGCAACCTCTTCTATTTAATTTTCTCTTTTTTGCCCGTCACTATTCTTATCGCAGGATACAGCAAGATGCTGCAGATATTAAATAGAGCTAAATTTGAAATATAAACGTTACTAATATCTCGGTCGTTTCGGATACATCGTTTCGCTATTAGTGTAGTAGTTTGTAAAGCAGATAACGTTCCCGTTTTGTTGGCGTCTCTGTTTTAAGGTAGTACTGCAGCTTTACTATATTACGCGGTAAAATGCTATTAACGTCCCCTTGCCTTAAGTAGTGTGTTATATTAAAAGTAAAGTATTTTTTTTTGTATTGAAATTTTCGTGCGTTTGAAACATATTAAACTATTACTGTTAACCGGCAAGACACTCACGTTAGGGATCGAATACGTCGACCCGGGTTTCGAGCATGTCCGATGCTCATCTTCAGGGCGAGCGCAGCGACGTCTGCAACCTCCCGGCGGATACACGGCTCGACGTATTCGATCCCTAACGTGAGCGTTTTGCCGGTTAAAAGTAATAGTTTAATAAGTATTTACTCTTACAAAAATTCTATCGACTAAATAGCTTAAGTAAAACAGGCGAGGTAAACATATATACGAGTAGGTATTGAAATTAAAAGTTATTTACAAGTCTTCAATTAAGTTACTCATATTTTATTCATGCAAAGAGTATTTTATTTAAGCTTTACACGGTTGCGATGGATACATGAGTGAATTATTTTATTATCACGATACTACTTAAACAATAATTAGGTAAACTTTTATATTATTACATATTATTTATGAACCGATTGACATGTAACCACACTAAATGTAATGTAAAACTTACCACAATGTATATATACAAGTGATAACCGCATCTATAATTGATAAGCCGTTTCTGAGATTAGCGGGCACAAACGTACAAATAAATTTTCAATTTCCAATCTGTGGTCAACGATGCTGGTACACCAGCTATTAACTGTTTTATTTATACTGATTTATTTCTGTACTTCCGCTGTGTACTGTTTGTTGATCCTTAAATAAATAAAAAAAAATAAATAGACAAACAAATAAACATACAAAAAAGTACAATTTGAAAAAATAAATACCGACTTCCATTCTATTTAGTTATTGGAGTATAACTCAAAAACTACTGCACCGAATTTAATGAAATTTTAATGGGACCATACGGCACTAGCTTTAAAAAAAAAATTTTAGAATCGGTTCACCCTTATGAACCCAGTTATGAGGTAACAAACAAAAAAAAGCATACAGTCGAATTCTCTCCTCCTTTTTGGAAGTCGGTAGAAAATGTAACAAGCATTCTATTTTCGTTATAAAAGTCCCCATAATATTTTTTCTCATATATCTTCCATGTACAGACAGCGATCCGTTACATTTTTATTTTATGTATAGATAGATTATCTTAACACGAATGTTTAGCATTGCAACGGTAAACAAGTCGCTCTTTTACCTTGCGCGTAGGATTTATCACTAACGCCTTACAAAAGAGTTCCTAGACTAATGGCGCAGCTTATACTCTGGTTTAACTATAGCCTACTTTTTATCACTGAAAAATATCCCGGCGAGATAATCTACTATACTAGTAAAAATCTAATTCGAAATAGGAAATAGACAAGCACAATAAGAATCTTGTGCAGTTATCACACACCTACACGCAATTCCAATTTTATGATCACGTATCAAGAACGATACGAGCTGTTACGCCCAGTGTAGTAGCACCTTAACATAGGTACACTGCAATTACAGCTCAAAGATTTGTTAGCAGCACTGGTTGTGGGGTAAGTCACTAGCGGTGGGCGATTTGAGGTAAATGCTGACTGTTTTTTAAACATGAACGTTTACACGCTAACAACACTGGACTAGGATTCTCTATATCGCGCGAGGCATAGACACACAATTAACACATTACGAATATCCAAACCAGAATAAAAAAAACATCACACAAATTTTGCCCCAACCAATAAACGTGGGGTTTGGACACGTTCACTCGTTGTCTCTTAGCTATTGAACCGCGTTATCACAAATCAATTGTATGATATGATCGATAGTTTTTTAACGTAATTAGTAAGTATTCTGTAAACTATTGTGTTGCGATTGCGTTGCTACAGTGGCGTACATTGGTAGTCTGATCCATAAAGTTTCCGTGATAAGTTTATAAGTTTCCGTGATAAGTTCATAAGTTTCCGTCATATTTTGAAGGTTTTTAGGGAAGAATATGATTAAAAATGTATCTATTGTGTTTATTTCAAAAACCACTGTAGGTATTGATGCAAGAAACGAGATATTTACCATCTTACATCAATTAAATACAATACATGGTGAATATCCCGTTTCTAAAGTTAATTCTTGCATGTGTGACCATGCCAGTTTAAAAACTTATATCACTGTATTGATGTTTTGGCTGACGAATGATGGACAGAATGTTTTCAATCTTATTTCGGCGGCAACATTCGCAAACCGTAGCACAGCCATATGACAGCGATGCGATTGATGTACAACTGCGATTGAGAACTAGATCTAACAGACTACCAAATCTGACATTAAGGGCAGTTTAATCGCAGAAGCATCGCTATAGCGTGACGTTTGTCAATAGCTAAGAGACTTGGGTCCCTGCCGTGCGATTCTCTATTAATTCGTCGACGAGCTCACCGATGTCAAATACTTTATGAAATATCGCCCTTGTACATAAGGTTGTTTTTCCAACGTTTCTTGTCATCTCGTCATTTGTTTCACGGATGTTGTCAAAGATGCAACGATGCTCTTAGAGAACCGCAGGGATGGTCACAGGCAACTTACGCTAGCGACGCCGTCTCTTTGTTGAAGTCACCCTATTTGGAATAAAACCCGCAATTTTTGGCCAGTTTCGAAGTCAGTAGGTACAATAAATACAAATGTTAAATGTTTTGCATAGCTTAAAGAGATTAAATATTTACCGCGCACTTGAAAACAAAGTCCTTAATACTTAAACTGGAAAATTTTCCTAAAACTGAATAGTAAACGTTCTATATAATTATATTCTATTTAAACCTGCTCACAAAATTTCACAAGGATCCAGCCGGACATCCAGACATACGAAACCATATTTACTTAAGCTATTGCAGAGAAGAGAGTAAGAATAAATTATAAACCTAGATATAATGTGTAATAGTTTTGAAATGTCAAATACTGAGCATGTTCTGCAGTGGCAAGCATAATATTAAAATTTAAAACTTAAACTTAGAAACTTAAGGATATGTGGAAATTGTGGAACAAACGGATTCCCCATTGTCCTTGTTGAGAGACTGTTATATATAGAATATAAGATGAAATACGCTGCGGTACATTATACAAATACAAATTAAATAGAAGTGGAAAAACAAATGTAAGGATGAAAGTGACAAGACGGCTACTTTTGTGGGAGACTAGGATTGACTTTATATTAAAGAAACTATTTTAAGCAACTTCTATATTATAAAGTACGCTGTAGCTTACAGCTTAAGGTGCATCGATACAGAGCGTTCGCAGTGCTAGCCTGTTCGCCCACGCATCGCATCGCGATCGCGAGCTTTCACAACCATCGCTCGCACGCCGCGGTTGAGCTATCTCGCAGGCTCGCAGTTATCCCAATGCCCTATCAATGGACTTGGATGTGTTTATGGGATGTAAAACGAAGTCCTAATTTGGAGAATGCACTTACTGCAACAGCTTTCACATTATGGTGACTTGTATAAATTCATTTCCTTAATGTATATTGGAACGTTTACTTTTCAGAATACGCTGTTTGGCTTCTGAAGAAAAGGTGTTTTTTAAAGATATTTGCGAGCTGACTACGAAACTCTTTACGCTTTCGGATAGAATACAAGACCAAAAGTGAGTATTTATACAGAAACGTTATCGACACATGAGAGATAACATCAAATTATACAATAAACTGGAATTTACTAGCATATCGGTGTTAATTAGCATAGTTTAATGTGGAGCCATTAGTTAAGCATATAAGGATGAGCTTAAGAGGTTAAATGTTTACATTATGTGTCATATCGAGAGCGAAGACAGCCTCCCTATTTTCTAGCGGGAAGCTGCGAGTGACAGGCTTACTTATTCAGTAAGCGCCGACTAGCAGCGCGCGCGCACGCTTTGCATAGCGTCCCGGTCCGAGCGATCAGCGTTTGTTTACATCGCGATCGAACCCGATAACAATCTGTTAAAAAAAATGCTTAATTTCGTATAATCGGCATTTAATTGGATTCGGCATCTTAAAATTATATATTATACATGATCACTTTCTGTTATTGAGATGTCAACGCCTCTATCCTTAAAAAGCCACGGGCACTTTATGAGCTTCCGTGTGCATAAATAACGCGCATAATGTGACAGATACATTTGTAGTAACCGCATTTAGGCGTGTAAGCGATTCTGCGACATGAAGCCTTCGATATTTATTGTTTACGTTATCGCGTTGGCGATCGTCGTCGCCGGCGAGATCAGGATCCGCGGCAAAGTGAGAAAAAGATATTCGCACAGGAGACATAGGGCTATTCTGCCTCCGTGCAACTTCAACGAGACAATCATAGAAGATGAATGGTCCTTGATGGAAGCGATAGGGAAGTCAAAGTATATTTTTACGGGTAAAGTTTTAAGCGTTAAGAAGTCGAAGCCGTCCGACGTTAGAGCAAAACGTTCAAATCTGTATAGAGTTTATATGAGACGCGTTCTAAAAGGAGATATGAGTGAATTGAGGTCTTACGCGAAACTGGACAGTTCTGACACTTTGAGTGGAGCAACGGTGGTTGTTGAGAAGCCAAGGGCTAAGGAGTCATGCAGTCCTAGTCCCAGGCCGCGACTTTCTGCTATCTTCCTAAGTGATGGAGTTTATAAAGATATGGAGAGATCTGTCCCAAGGCTGCGACTCCTGACTGACCCAGTTCCATTAACACTTTATCATTTGGACAGGATCAACGCTGCTGTTACAGGTTAGTTCTAGTTAAGTCATTTTAAACTTTTATGTATAATAACGCCGCAGAGAAAATCTATACCTACACAATAGCTTCATTATCGATCACATTTGGTATATGAACTGGAATTTTAACTATATATTCCAGCACCTATTACTTATATGGACATAGCACGCAATAAAATTACAAAATGAGCAAACTAAAACGAGCAAGGTTTACACAAGGCAATCAATAAAGTTGATCCTAGTGCACAGAAAATACAATAACGCGTGGGCGCCGCATCCATAATGTTCATCGTGAAGGCATTAAGAGCTGATTCTGATCGACATCTTGACAACTGTTCGTTAACTTAATGGAGTGAATGCGGTCTGTTGCGCCGCACAAAACAAACAAGACCTTAAAGCGAAGGATCTACACATAATACACACTCGTATACCATAAAGGGATTATCGATAACGCAAACACATTCCAATTAGCCGAACAAATATTACGACATCAGTAAGTGCCAGCCGTAAACCAAATATAATAGAGTGTCATCCCTCTCCTAAGTGTTAAGCAACGTTCAATAAATTTTAAGTGATATTTTTATTTCGTCTCTTAATGGAGCGAGAGCCAGACGCATTTATCTGCATAAGTGTCTTTATTCTCTTTTATAGTTTGGTGTTAGCTTAACCAATTTCATATTATTAACATACCATTCTCATCTTCTTTTTAATGGTAAAAAAAGATACAGTCGAGCGCTAAAGGCGCAAATAATATTGCGTCGAGCCAAGATGGTATTTAATTGAATTCACAGTGGGTCACGAATAGACTTTATTCCAAGTCAAATACTCTGCAATAAATTTTATTGCGAAAGCCATTTTAACCTAAAATTCCGAGAAGATCCAATTTAAGCCTCGCATAATCCAGCGACGAGATGGGTATCGCGCCAGCTCATCTGCAGTCCACTCGTAGTCTGCAGGTTTTAACTTCGGATGAGCATATCTAGGCACGCTATCTAGGCAGCTTCACCAGCTCGTAAAGTAACGTCAGTCCACTGTTCTCTGGAATAACTCGGACCTCTGCTTAGTTAGTGTCAGCGCCTGCGATACATATCAGAGTGCTGTCCGCGCGTTCCATGAGAATCCCTCTAGATAATGTATGGGACTCACACGCGATTCAATCTGCTTCATTAGACGTCCATGTTGCGTATCGGAGGAGCTCGCGTGAGATAAACTTACCCTTCTACTTTATAGATTTTTGAAGATAAGTAAATGTGAAGCAATAACATGAAGAATGCCTATCGATTCCGATAGGCCGTCGGGTTCGTATCTCAAGCCATCATCACAGGAGGCGTTATAGACTGTAGAGAAAGTAATGACCAAGTTCATTCGTCACGATAGTTCTGAACCCACACACGAAGTTTACTTCTGATTACATAGTTTTGATCTGTTGTTACCGAGATATAACTCTGTTAAAATTGTATAGATTTTTTAATGTTTCAATAGAACAGTATTTACGGTATGAGTTGAGATTATAAAGACATTTCAAATCGTAAATTAGCTAACGTCAATCGTAAATTTCAACCGCAGAATAATATTAATATTTATTTATGAAGTTGATTTCATAAACGAGATTATGAATCTTTAATAGGTAGATTTATGATTCATGATATTGACTCACAACTTGACATTAAACAAAGTCATAAGCCGAAAAACGGCTGTGGACACTAATTAACTTAATATACACCTATTTTCGATTTAAGCGTCGGGCGACCAGAAAAAAAGATTAAATACCATAATTTATCGGCTGAACTATTTCACCGGGAGCTATAAAGTAAGCACTTAACACAGTCTGTGAAAAATGTTAAAAATATAAAGTGCGACGTAGAAGATTCGTCAAGAGCGACGAGACGAGACCCGCCCGCCCACGCCCGTACCACTTTCCAAATTCCTCGAGTAAGCGCTTGCAATCACCTACGTCGTACGTGCGACAACTAACAACCATTTTAAAATGTTTTATATAAAATCTCACAAAGCCCTCTCAATAGATTTATACAGCCTACATCAGGCACAATGGAATGACAATGGCGGCGTAATTGGGGGATAGGACATCGATTCTATTGTTGAATAACTGTTTAAATAATTGAGGTTTGTCCGTGGGCAGAAAAGATTTACGTGTTAGGTTTTTATTTTATTTATTTAAAAAATTGTTATGCCTATTTAAGGTCGTATAAATTTACAGCTATAAAGGTATAGAATTAATGTGAAATAATGAATTTTCGCTATGATCATAAAAATCGCCCTAATGGCGGGTTAACCTCGCATATTAATATATTATATGCACGATGATGACTAATGTATGATATGCTGTCATCAAATGAAATACAGTATTGAGACGGCTATACGAGAAGAAGCTAGTGAAATATATATTTCACTGACTGTGTACTTTCACTTTAGTGACTTCGTACGTGTGGATTGAAATGTCGAATCGAGATTAATGAATATTATGATGAACCTTACCATTTATATCCCTAGTTTTCTCTATCTTGTGTTAAGACTACTTATTTTGTGGTATAAGCTAATTAAAATCAGAATCCGTTCTGCCATTTCAGCGTCAATAAATAGCAAACATACACACTCACTCGTCCAAAAACATACTGTTATGTGGTATAAATGTTATATACATTTTTTGTACTTGATTTATATGTAATCATATAATAAGAAAAGGCGTTGATTTAAACTGTGCTGCACTTTTTATAAAATTTGAATTTAAATCATTGCACATTCCGTCGCAATAGTTGAAAACTGTAGGGGAGTTTATATGCTCCGACTCATCCTAGCTTGTCCCTGGTTGAAGCATGCATATTCAGGGCAGGCGGTCCCAGCCGAGGCGTATAGACTGTGAGGCAATAACTGTTACTTACATCGCATTGCACCCAACACTTCTTTTGTTACTATGCTGTTACCTTGCTTCGTACCCTTCACGTATCAAATAAAAATTGCGATAATTGATTTAATCTATACGTAAAGCTTTGAACTCTCGACTTTCTTATTTGAAACTCTAAGCTAATCAACACTCATTAACAAGCCATAAGCTTTAAAGTATCGTAAAGCGTCATTTGTTTAGGTTGTTGAAGGTTGCATTGAATTGCGAGGTAACCCAGTCTACGCGTGAGGCTGCGCTAGCGCACGCGTCTCGGTGGCGCCAAAGCTAATTCTTGCGCAACTTTGTGTCCGAGCTTGTTTACGATCCAAAGTTTTACGTGGCCGACAGAAATGGCTCTACTACACGCTCTCTTGTACAAACTTTAACTTCGGACTTTGAATCCACTATAAAAATGAAGCTACAGTTTTTAGTGTTACCGTTTTACTACATCACGATAATTTACGCCCAGTCTCGTACACAGGGTGTCGTGAGGAAGCGGGATACGGTTTACCGCAAGAAAGACGTAAATGGTTCCAAATGTGTTTTAAACGAGACGATAACTAATGACTACGAGATTCTGTCCTCTGCGGTGTCTGAATCTAAATACATTTTCACAGCTCGAGTTCTCAGCGTGAGGAAGATAAACCGGGGCGGAAAGCGCAATGTGAAAGTGTTCATGGTTTACAAGCTATACGTTCGGCTAGTTATGAAAGGTAGCGTCGAGGAGTTGAAAAGTCACGTCTTTTCAGGAGACGAGCGCACTCTGAACGGCGCGATTGTGTTTGTCGACTGGCTTCGCACGAATAAGTGCGCTTACAGACTGTACCGGCATTCGTCGGGCATATTTTTGAGCGACGGTTTTTACGAAGGCTTGAACAAGAGGAACAAACGATTGCGACTGTTGAACGAGCCCCTTCCACTGTCGCTTTATGATTTGGACAGGGTTAATGCCGCGTTGAAAGGTAAATGTTTACTGTCATAATAAAATGTCGGCTTTTGTGAGTGAGAGTACACAATCTATAAAACTATACTTGCTCTGCATCTATAATATTGTCTCGTGTTTTGCTCTTGTAGCAAGGACGTTAAGTTTAGACATTAAAAGAGACGCAAGTGAGAATTAAAAGATAAATTATCCAGAACTTTATGCTGATTTGGCACCCGTCTGTTTTTTATTAAAGCTCGTAAAAGCTTTTTCATTTTATGCATGCAACTGCCAGCTGAGGATTAACGTCGATGGCAGATAACAGAAATTCTATGTATGTATTAAACAAAAAAAAGCTTCTACAGACATATTTCAAATGGAGATTTTATCGCATTTCAATATTTTGAATACCATAAAGTGTATTGTTAAGAAGACGGTCTTTTGTGTGAGATAGCGTTACATTTTATTATTCCAGAATAAAATAAAACTCACTTAAAGCGGAACACATGTCTTGATCCAATTTTTTATTCAATAACTATGGTTATTACTTACGGTTGACTAATGTACTATTGATATAAAAGGGTTGAGTGTAGAAATTCTAGTACTTAACAATATCAACTACCCAAAGAAGAAATATTAGTAGGTTCTACTAGTAACTTTCTGCTTCGTCATTCATGTATCGTAAAACTGTCGCAGGCTGTTTGCTTAAGATTCTACCTTAATAGTATCCAGTGCCAGTTCTTCTGCTTCAAGATGTATATGTATAGTATGCAAGCACTATAGGATTTCAGTGTGAGACACACTACAACGTCAAGTGAAATTACGGGGCAATTGAGCTTTGAGAACTGAGATCTCTTGACATTCTGCCACTGTACGCAGTCAATTGCCACCCAGACAACGTGCTGTTTCTTCTTCATCATCGTATTCTATATTGCTGAAAGATGTTCCCGTTTTCGAAGGTTTAAGTGGAGCGCTGAACGAGCTCTCTATGTTTGCTTGTGTTCAATTTATCTTGGATCGGAATTCCTGTGAGTCCTTTACTACAACTTAATGGGCTCCGCAATCACTCCACATTTTTGTAAATTGTCAAGATAATTTTAGGCACCTTATTTTAGATTTCCATTGTTAAGAGTTGACCTAATTACCTATATAACCCATTAATAAGAACGCCAATAAGAGACCATTATTTTAAAGCTATTTTTATTTATCTAAGTTTTATAAACCGGCATTTTAAGTATTTTGCAGTTCACTTACTTAGAAGTCATAACAACATTATGCAAAAACTATTTAAGATTGAGTTTAATTTTAAGTTTAATCAACATGGATTATCATAGTTCAGAAATTGCAGAGGAAAAAGACCTGCAAGCCACTATGCTAGGCCTAATTTCGCAAATAATGATAGAATAAAAATGAATGATTAAATAAAATATTCCCTTACCTATTCAGTTGTGCAACGAAATGCAACATATTATCCTCATTTCTCATGCATGGATGCCAGACCTAGTTTGAGATATATTAAAATGTGTTTTTTTTTGCATTTATGTTTATTCAATAAATATGTATTATGGTGAATATACCATAATACACCAGAACCATTATGGTATAATATACCAGAATATGAAGGACAAAAGGACAGACAGACTGACAGAAAAAATTGGAAACTTGGTTCCTTATGGCACGGAATCCGTTATCAAAAAATATATGATCTTACAGGTACGTCTTCGTCTGCAAATTTGGTTGGTACTTCTAGATTATTAAAGTTCATTGTATTTGAAGTATTTGAATATAATAAGAAATTTGTAGTTTTAGTATCACTATATATAGTTCACAATATTTAAAAGTTTTATCGATTCTATTTTTGGTGCCGCAATAACTAAGTAAACATGATAATATTTAAGTAATATTTATGAAAGCCATTGGAGCTGGGGGCATACTCCCACGTTTTACGAAACTATCATGTATCAGGAGAGTTTTGTTATAAGCTTAGAATAATCATACTTACCATCGTACTCCCACTGACACAAAACGGTCAGCCAAATTGAATGGTAATGTTTGTATATGACTACTTTAAAAGATGGGACTACGGATCTTCAAAAATTTTACATTAGAACAATAGAACTTAGTGTCAAAAGGCACGTCAAAGTATGCGAATTGACTGAAATATTTGATACTACGCCATCAAAACGTCTATCGTAATTCAATATTATTTTAAGCTTGGTATATTGACGTGGTGGTACCAAATTTAATGATAAGGTTGAAACATGACTGCTTTAAGAGGTTTTCCCAGTTTCTTTAGAAATAATTGTTAACAAAACTAAAAACTAACATTCACTACTAACTTGTATGAAATCCCTACAATATGTCATATGTGCTGCTTATAGCGTACAACTTCGTCCAGTCCATGTCCATGTCCATCTGTATGTCTGTTTGTCCGACTGTAAAGAAAATGTATAGGCCAAATAGCAAAAAAATTGGCACGTTACAAATGTGACAAACTGATTTTTAAAACCGTTGAGTAAAATTTTATGTTTTTAAAATATTCTTACACATGAAGGTAGAAATAAAAATAATTTGCTACCCCGTGTAGTTTAGTATCCTTAAATGGGTGTTTTGAAGTCATCATGAAGTTTCTTTGATTTTAAAAACTAAAGCAGACACTTCTTATCATTTTGGGCTAAGTAGTATTTTTAAAACACTATCTATATACAATATTCATTGTACTGTTTACCACATGTCATAACTTTTTCTGTGGTTTCAAAAACGTCTCGTTTCCTAAAATAATCTTTTAAACGTGCGTTCACAAGGAAGGTTTTTAACAAAAAGGTTTGTTTAAATAGGTCATTTGCAGTATCATTATGGTGGCCATAGGCGGCACGGTCCGTGTGGGCGAAGGCCGCACCATGCAATTTACTTGGAGAACATTTCAGCCCGTAAATTTAATGTCTTATGGTCTATTACACCCACAGAATGTGCGAAGGTTAACATTGCCAGTAGGTATTTCAATCACTATGATTCTCATGTAAGGAAAGTGGCGTTTACTCCGAATTACTGTTTCTGTTTATGAATCTGTTCTGTTTAAATTTAAATATTTTTTGTAGAAAAACAGGTGCTGTGCTAACCTTCTTATTTCCACAAAACAATTTAATTATACCGTAGCTACATTTACTTGCTGACTACGAATAAATAATAATCTATTTATTCGTAGCTTGCTGAGGATTGAATTTAGGGAAATATGTTTGAAAATGGCAAAAAATGCGTTACGCTCTGTTTATACTTGTATATAATTCCGCTGTTATAAAAACTTAATCGATTACATTACAATATTTGATAATCATTTTATATTGAAGTTCTCGTGAGATTAGCACTTATAAAACTTTTATTTATTGGCAATACACTAACATTCAAGAATCCTATAAATCATCCCGGGGGTCGTGGCTCACTCACTCGCTAGAATTCAACACTGCTGCATAGTAGTAGGTATATTGGATAAGAATCTTGCCGTATAAACTTTATGGATTACTCCCTCCACGTCCGTGGAGGGCACCCAGAAGCGTAGATTGTGTAGTTTGGTAGGAAGGTCAAGCAAGCGACATACGAGTAGCCACCTTGTCTGGATAAATTGGGTTGTTTGTGTGTTGCTTATTCTGTATACTTCCTGTATGCATTTTATGCGGGATGGGGAGTGGTGCACACTACATATCTCCTACAAGCATTTTTCCAGAGGAAGTGTCACTGATTATCTTATAATATCGGTATAATATGGATTTACGCAAAATAACTTGTTCCAAAGTGCACACTTGTGACACACACGTGAAAGTGGAAACTTGTGTAAGCGGTGGTGTCTTGTTCGGAACCACCGCTGTGCCGGGTATTATTCCTTCTTGTATAGCTGTAGTTTGAACGTACTGCTGTGCTAAACTTTAAGATAATTGTAGTAAGGTAAGATTCACTGAGGCGAATGGAAGACACTAATGGCGGGTTTCTATAACTTGTCTATCAATGGTATACCCAACTAAATATACATGTATATATGAGAGATAAGATTCATACAAATTTCTATTTCATGTCAATTTTCTAACCCTCTTAAGGCAAAACGTCGATATAAAAATATATAGAAAACATAGAACATATAGAAACTAGCCCTTAGTCTCAGGATGACGAGCACTTCCAACTATCTAGCGACTGGCAGGCGTGGCGCTTACCATTAAACGAAACATTTGTCACTTATTTACTTCTCCATTATAGTAAAAAAAAACAGAAGAACTATGTACATTTTTGTATTTAAATTCTCGTGAGTTCGACACAAATTTTAACTATTATTATTATAGAGTGCCCACCGGGAGCTCGCAGACGCCACTGTGTACTCGCCCTAAAGATGAGCATCGGACATGCTCGAACCCCGGGTCGACGTATTCGATCGTGAGAGTTTTGCAGGTTAATAATAATAGTTAAATATGTTAATATATTTTTTTATTAGGTTCTGTTAAGTTCGAGTACATTTTATAATTATTTTGATATAATATATTAATTACAATTAATTTAGCCGTTGGAAATATTCTATACGTTTATAAGTACTATAGATTTATAGTATTAAAATCAGAGTTTGCTGACAGGTGGGCTAGACAATTGGTCGCGTAGTTTACGCCTCAATATTTTACCACTTGCTGTCTTCGGTATCTCTTGTACAAATCTGACACCACCGCGCAGCTGTTTCCATGATGATACCTATAAACACACAGAAAATAATACAATAAACACTTACAAAAAAGTGTTAAGGCACATGGATGTCGTAAAAGACGCCTTCGTTAGCTTAGTTGGTAGTGATCCTGCCTTTGAAGTCTTATGTTCGATGCCTGGCCGGTCCAACTAATGTGTGATGACTAGAAATTTTTGTTCTTTTATCTTTTTTTTCATTTTTTATTTATTGATTTATCCATACAGCGTTACAATTAGTATGTGCATATGTGACATTTCTTATCCACAGTATGGCTAAAAAAAAGGATACAATTAATTAGCATACAAATATACTCGTATATATATATATATATATTTATATATCTTGCATGTGTTCATGTGGGTTCCATGCCTCCCGCGACAAAAACTGGGAAGTCTAGAGGTCTAAGTGTGTAATTTTTTTTAAATATATTACTAGCTGCGCTCTGCGGTTTCACCCGCATGGTGATGGATGATGATGATGAATCAAATATATAGAGTATGTACATTAAGGTTAAAATAGGATTCTAATGGTGAAATAACTTTTCAAATCGGTCCTGTAGTTTTGGAGCCTGTAAACCTCAAACAAACAAACAAATCTTTCATCTTAATAATATTACAGTACAGAAAAGATGACCGATTAAGATACTTTAGTCAGCCTTTACGGTTCGCGGGTTGATGGATGACAATAAAATCGACAGTATTACTTACATGAGAAAATTTGTGTTTGTTATACCGCTGCCGAGCACTCAATATTGATAACTCGAATAAACTCTTTTTAGTTGTATTTTTAATTGATGCAATATCGAATAGTAATGGAAAAGGGACCCGTTAATTTAAATTGATATGTCATAAGTATATAGTATACTTACCTAAATAAACGTACACTTAGATGACGTCATTTGATGTGCGTCATTTAATTGTGTCCTTCACCTTAAAAAAATTACTATCATTGCTGTTGTCAAAAAGGGTTATATGTTACCTACCTTATCAGCAACGAAATTCACTAGCTGCTTCTCCGTGACACCTGAGGAAGGAGTTTTCACAACGAAGGCGGTGGGAAGTTCACCAACTAAAGGGTCGGGGGCTCCTATTACGCCAACGTCCTTGACGGCAGGATGCTGACGTAAGAGTGCTTCTAGTTCCGATGGGGCAACCTGCAAAGTTTTGAACAGTGTATTTGGGTAATTAAGGTTATTAAGGGATATTTATTAACAAAAAAAAAACAGTTTTAAACTATCACGGTTGTTCTCTAAAGTTATATGATTATTAACGGGATATTTACCGTGGTAAGGTTGTGGAATGAGCTCCCGATATTTCGGCGCAGTTACATGCACCATGTTCACTGGAAGACTGAAGAATGCGCGTGGTTGGTCAAAAAGTTTAAAAGTTAGGTGCAGACATAACGATCTACCCTCTTTCTTAGTCTTTTGCTACGGTTATCACTGGAACTCGAACTCGATCCTAAGTCCCGACAAAACACACTCACTGTATCACTGCGTATAGTATTTTGAACACATTTTGAACGCGGACTTTTATTTTTAAAACAACCTAATACTGGATTCCACGCACTGGCGAGTTGAAAACTATCACCTCGATTGAAATTCTGGCATTTCGAGATCTCAATAGTTTCCTTTACTAGGGTACTAGTAAAGGAAACTATTGAGATCTCGAAATGCCAGAATTTCAATCGAGTTCAATCTCGAAAAAGTTGAAAACTATCACCTCGATTGAAATTCTGGCATTTCGAGATCTCAATAGTTCCCTTTACTAGGGTACTAGTAAAGGAAACTATTGAGATCTCGAAATGCCAGAATTTCAATCGAGTTCAATCTCGCCAGTGCGTGGAATCCAGTATTAGGTTGTTTTAAAAATAAAAGTCCGCGTTAAAATGTGTTCAAAATACTATACGCAGTGATACAGTGAGTGTGTTTTGTAGGGACTTAGGATCGAGTTCGAGTTCCAGTAACCATACAACTTAAAAAAAAACAGTAATTCGGATTTGTGATTCACCACAAGTAATGGCATTTCAACCCATTTCACACCCATTTGCTAGAAAAATGCATTTCAAAGACTATATTTATACACATTGTACGAAAGTAAAAAATTACATATCATACATACATCGGAATGTGCATGAGTAAATTAGGTGCTATCACATTAGTAATGCATACTCCGTTGTATAGCGCCGTGCGTAAGTAAGTATACGGTTTATTTTATTTTCCTTAAAAAATATAACAATTCCCACCAAGAACTTTCATATTACGAGAAAAAATATATTAATTATCAAAACTCCTTCGAAGCACTATTGCTCTATACATTTGTCTCACTTAAAAAAAGAGAAAATGAGACGAAATATTAGATATATACTCGTATATACCCAGTTCTAATTTTCACCACGTGCACGAGGCGCCAGATACAAACCATAGAAAAAATCTGATTATATTACAAACGCGCATCATTTGAATTTTAAAAACACGTAAAGTACAGATTTAAGATCTGGATGTGTGTGTGTTACACTGTGAGCTACACTTCGTGAGGGTCAGACACTTATTTTCTTTTTGCGTCTAATTCATCTCATTTTTATACTAAGTTTGACGGTTTTATACATATTATTGATTTGGCGATTTTTCAACATTTTAAGAAAACTAAAAGAAAACGTTGAAATTATTACTTTTTTGTATACAGGTGGCCTCACTTTTAAATTTTTTATTATTTGGTGCGATAAAAAGACAAACATATAGACAGACAGGCAGACAGTCAGACGGACAGCTTATGCTTAGTACGGAATCTAAAACTGATTGCAACTTTGTATAAGAGTTTGATAGTTTCCACGACTGACATCTTTTAATATTATTATTAGTGTTTATACTAGTGTAAATAGCTAGTGAACGCATTAATATAGTAACTTGAAAAAATATACTTGATAGATAGAGCGCATTCACAATATGAAGTTATATAATTCTAGCTTTAAATTCTTCTTTAATTACGCACTATTAAAATATTGTCTTATTAGATAGTAGAAATTAGAAAAAAATATTGTTTCAATAATTGATTGAAAGAAAATTATAAAGTCAGTAGAATCAAATCTGACATAATATGTGCGGCAATGCTTTTTATAGAGCTCTCCTATTCTGATTATTATTTTAAAACCAACTAACCTGTCCCGCTTTATATTTGATCAGCTCCTTCAATCTGTCCACGACATAGAAGTATCCGTCTTCATCGTAGTAAGCTATATCACCAGTTTTGTAAAAGCCTTCCTCGTCTAAGTCATCTTTGAGGTCTTTGCCGATATAGCCTTGAAATAATACAGGTCCCTTTACGCAAACTTCTCCTGGCTGATTTGGTCCTAGAATCTTTCTTGATTCGACGTCTACAATCTTAACATAATAAAGGTTAATGGTTATTAGTATATGATTTCCATTGCTATAGTTAACTATTGATTGATTATTTCTAATAATTACTAAAGTAAAATTACTGGTTCCCTTGCGTAAATTTATTGGTTACTTCACAATGGCAAAGTTATTATATAAGGTCATTGTTAATAAGTGCACAATATCGAATGTGGCTGTTTGGAATTGATAACTGTTCATTATCGTAACGTAAAAACATGTTTGTATTAATATTATGAACCCATATTCATTGCTCCGTAGCTTATATCCATTGCGCGACTGAACGCACGCTGCTACATCACAGAATAGACAACAGTGACTACGGGAGACATACCTACTCACTTAGAATAGGTACAACTACGTATGAATCTACCTACGCGCGAATGTTTACGCAGCTGATTTCTATGCCTAAACGACGGCTGGCCCGGGCGGGTCATCGTCCACACGTGTACCTATTCTAAGCGGTAGCCTTATTGTCTATCTTTATGAGAATAAGAATGGGCTTCATTTTGACATTTGAACCACATTCTGGGTGAAACCCTGCAATCCTATTGGCTGGAACCATCAATGGGAATGAGAATGAAGTGACATTTGATTCTCATTCAAGTTAGACAATAAGGCGGCGGGTAGGTATGTCTCGCTTGCTATCTATTCTGCGATGTAGCGGAGCATCGGGTTGTGCTTGCAGCCGCAATATGGCTCTTAGACGTGGAGCGGCGAATATGGGTTCATAATAATAAATAAAAATTTCATTTATTTTCTTTTACCTTCATGACCAGTTATCGATTCCAAACCACCCCGTCCAATATTGTGCACTAATTAACAAATACCTTATATAGACCTTTAGAATGCAAACGAAACAAACATTACAAAATATTGGTCAAACATTAGAGTTGATTTTTTTTTTATATTACGACCATTACATAAATAATATATATCGTATCGATCATAAATAAAGCGACTGCATGCAGGATAACAGGATTTTAAAGAAAATTGCTGAAAACTCTAACTTTGACATTTTTGGATCTGCTGTAAGTATTACCTTAATAATATTTCCTTGTGCAATGCTGCCAACACTGCCTTGTCTTGGAGTGTTGTCGTTGTCTTCCGTCAGTGCCCCTGTGGTCTCTGTCATTCCGTATCCTTGTAGGACATATTTCAGCTTTGGAAATCTAAATAGTTGAGTATATTCATTTTAACTTCTACTACATAGTATTTTCAATCAATTTCTTTTACAGAAAATGGAACCGACTTCAAGACTAAAAAGTATGAAATAACTTCTCGAAGCCGGTACCATGTTCACAATATTGTGATAATAGGTACTTTTGAACTATTATGGTGTCGAATTTTTTCTCCCCTTTTTAGTGACCCTTGCCACTTACGGTATTGACTGTTATTACATGTCAACTACGATATTATCAATGTATGCGAAACACTATTCAACTATTGGATTATAACTTAAAAACCGCTTGACTGAATTTGATGATATATAAATGGGACCACTTTGGAAGTATACTATAGAGTATACTTCCAAAGTGGTCCCATTTATATCATAGGAAACAAAAGAATTCTAAAAATCGGGCTACTCAGTAAAAAGTTATGCGCGTGATCATACATAAATATATGTACATATATACGCCTCGACTTGAGAACCTTATTCCTTTTTTTGTGGAACACGGTTGAAAACATTTTTACAACAGTCCAAGACTTAAGTCTAGAACTGTATTAAAGAAAAAGGTATAATAGAGAGCAGAAAATTTAAAGTGTTACATTTACAAATACAACTGTTGAGCAAAAAATCGACAACAACCACAGTGTGCGTGCAGTATGTGTGTTTGTTGCATGTGCGTGTGAGGGTCAACAAATAGAATACATATAATAATTAAGTTATTATTTAATAGAGCATTAATATAATAAAATTAATAAGAATAAACACGGATAAGGATATCTATATTTCATGTTAGCGATCACAAAATTAAACCATCCCTTTATCCAGTTGTAGGTACGAGTAGGTTCTTATAAACATTAATTATTTAATATGTTTAGGCGCGGTCGTATCCTGATAATAGTAAAAAGTAGAAACTTTAAACATCGAGTGTAACGATACAGTTCGATAATAATCTACGAAAAAAACACTTAGGTTAGAAAAGGAACAGGCAAAGAGTAATAACCGAACAGAATTCATAAATATTACTCGCTCTCTGCAGAAACAATCCTAAATAGGTGCATAAAAATAAACTTTCACGTCCAAACTCTCAGAATTTTCAGCGATAACACTATATTATTTTTTAGGTAATACATAGCCAACATATAGTACTAAAGTAGTAACCAGCAGCTTTTTCAATTTTGTTAGTATATATCGAAAGATATAAAGAAAACGTACAAAATTAACGCATTTTCGCATTACATCGTCCAAACTAACTAGCGATAATTTAATAATTTACGATACCTTACGTAAAGCATCGTAAATTATTTTAAAATTGGGGTTGGACCGCGTCTTAATAACAGAGAGTCTAAAACTTTTTTTTTACTATTAAACAAGTCAATTGAGCTAAAGTGTTTATTGAAGCTTTTTTGCGTTCGACACACAGTGGAGTTTTCAAAATAATTAGAATGGGTGCGCGGGAGGTAGAACATGTTCCTTGTGGACATACCATTCATGTGACATGAATATTTTGTATTTCACTGTAGACAAAATAGTGGAGTATGGATATATCTAGCTCAATCATTAATCGTACAGATAAGTAACAGTATGGCATAGCGCGGTACGTAATTTAATAATAAACGTTGACGTTTAGATGTTGTTTTCCTAATAAATATCTGCATTTTTCACAAATTTTTACAAATAAAACTTCTGACGTAAGCTTGTAGATTACAAGGTTCGAATATCCCGAACGAAGCACAAAGTTTGGGTATGAAAACACATGTAATATACGATAATAACTGCTGATATAGACTAGAGTATGCATAATTAAGCACACATTTCAAAAAACTACATTTACTTTTTTAAATTGTGAACTTTTTTTTTGGTGTAGATCGACAAACGAGCAAGCGGCTCACCTGATGGTAAGTAATACCGTCTCCCACAGACATCTGCAATACCAGAGGTCTCGAGGATGCGTTGCCGACCTTTAAGGAAGGATGATAGGAACTAAAAGATAGAAGGGAGGGTGGAGGGGGAGGGGAAGGAGAGCGAGAACAGGGAAGGGGGAATCAGGCCACCTCCCACAAACCGACGAAACGCAATAGCACGCTATGTTACTTTACGTTGGTCTTGTGTGGGAGTGTGGTACTTCCCCGGTCTTGCCGGCCTATTCGGCTCTGAGTTTGCAGCGTGGCACTACCATATATAAACAATTTCAGTAAAGTATCTCCCATTGCTTGAACATTTTGTTTTATAAACAATTTTATGAGGTAGGTACTACAAACTGATGTAATACTACTAAAAGTTTGTACTTATAAGGTTTCTCTGTGTTGCGGAAGAAACTCACACACACATTAATACATCGCACAGACACAAATAAATAATAGTTAAGGCATAATAGGGAGGGGGGATTTAAATAACATTCCATTCGTTTTCAGGATGCGAATCGTAAGAGGTGAGGAAACTTGACAACAAACAATTTGCGAAAAACTGTTCGTATAGTAAACATCAACACGTCACACTTCAGTCTTAGTTTTTAATTCAAATTATTAGACAAAATAGACTGCAACTGTCATGCAAGCGTAGTTTATAATTACGACCGTCAATTGATTGAATAAAATAAATTTACTAAAAAATGGAACCGACTTCAATACGAAAAGTGTGGAATAACTTGTTGAAGTCGGTACCATGTGCCAATATTGTGCAAATGGTACCGATTCAGACAAGTTATTGCACAGGTTCCATTTTTAGTCACCCTTTTTAGTGACCCTTGCTACTAACGGGATCATGTCATTCAGCGTCAATGATGATATAATCAAGATAGGCGTAACTCGTTTCAGTTTTTGGAGTGTAATTCATAAACTGCTTGACTGAATTTGATGAAATTTAAATGGAACTACGTCGGAAGTATACTCTAACAAACAAAAAAAAGTATACTTCCTTTCTACTACCACTACTTTCTAATTCTTACTAAAAGTATACTTTAGTAAGAATTAGAGTATTCTTCCGAGGTGGTCCTATTTAGATTCTTATATTATTGTTATTATATATTCTTCTATATAAATAAAAAACAAAACAAAAGAAATATGAGAATCGGTCTACAAATGGGGTGAAATCGTCCAACAACAAACAAAAAAATACAGATGACATATAACCTCCTCCTTTTTTGAAGTCGGTTAAAAACCAGGACCCAAGAACAAACATTTCCGTTATTCACAGAAATATCTGATCTGGCCAGTGTCGAACCTGGTAGCTCACGCTTCGAAGTCATTACCAACAAAGCTACTGAGGCCGTTATATATAATATAGGCACATAATAATATGAGTTATCAAAGTACATACGTTTTCTTGGCTTGACTCATTACGACTTGGTCTAAAGGTGCACCGCCGCTGTATATAAGTTGAACAGAAGACAGATCATAATTTCTCAAGAGTTTTGATTGATTTAGCAGCACAATTAATGGGGGCACAGCCAGCAGTATTGCAACCTATTCAAACCAGAAGTTTTTTGAGTGTTTTATTATGTGTCGCAAGGAAATGATAAAGATAGGGATTTTATCAGATTCTTAAGCTAAGATGATCAATTTACAGAATGAAAATATAAACGATTCTTATAGCAAAAATGTGTTTGTATGTTTGTTTGTTCCGGCTAATGATAGTTACAAAAGACCTCACACCGCCTTATTATAAAACGTAGACTGAACATAGTCCAGAGTTGAATCCTCCCCATACCGTGATAATTAAAACAAAAGATTTATGAATGAAACTGACGTAAATATACGTCTCTGGGACGCAAAGAGTTACACCCTCGCTTAAGAAAATCATTTCATATAGAGAATTTTGTTAAACTATGGTTTAAAGTAGGGACTATAGTTAGTCCATGTTTAAGTATAAGGCGGTGTGATTTCTCTGTGCAACTGAGATTGAACGAAACAAGCAAACATGCACACAAACACTTTTTTGTGTGATAAGATTCTATTTATCCTTTCATGTATATAGTATATAGCTGTCAAAATGATATTACAAAAAGACCGTTCAGTTTTATTTATTTGTAGGTATGTTAAGTTACGTAAATTATTTAGTAAGTAGATAAACCGAAATGTTACTAACCTTATATTTTTCAATGCATTTTAAATACGTTTCTTCATTAAACCTGTTCAAATATACTACAGTTTCGTTGTAGACGAGCTCGTCCATTGTGAGAATGATTCCAACTGTATTTGACCACGGAGCTATAGAGAGGCATATTAGACCTCTTTTAAATGTTCTGAAAATAATTACGACTAAATAAACTTGTGAAATCAATCATCATCAATCAATCAATAATAAGACATTTTTGTGACAAGTGACCTGCCATACTTACTCTATTTTTGACGTTCTGTGAAGATAATTGTTATTTATAGTACCTATTATTTTTAATAATTGTATGTATGTGACTTTTTATTTTGTAATCGATGATTAGTTTAATACTTGTGTTTTGTTTTCTGTGTTGTACTTATCTTAACTATGTAATTGGTCTCGGCCGTATAGATAATGAATAAATAAATAAATAAATAAATAAGAATCTAAGTCCTGATTCGTGACTGACAGACAACGCACAGCCTAAGCCGCTGGTCGTAGACACTTGAAATTTGGAGGGTATTTTTGTCTTGGTGGTGGTGATCTTGTGTAAGAAAGGGTTTTATGTAATTCAACCCCCAAAGGGATAAAAATGGCTGAACATTTTTGTATGAAATTTCTTTGTTTTTGAACTTATAGGTGTGAAATTTTCTATTAAGATAGATCATTTAAAATTAAAAATATTGCTATTTAATATTTTTGACAGGGATGACTTAGGGGGTGAAATGGAGGGTGAAACTATGTACGGAAAATTCTTTGTTTTTAATTTATTGGTGTAAAAATTTCTATTTAGATAGTAATTAAAAAAAATAAGTTACATAATATTTTTAACATAGCTATTACATTGTTATAATAATTCATATCTATAAAAAAACAACTCTACGCAGATGAAGTCGTGCGCAAAAGTTTGTATTATTGAAAGCATAAGTCACCTCTAAGAGGTTTTCTCTATATACAATGTAATAATATAAAAAATGTGAAAGCTGCTAATGGCTTCATCAATTTAATGTACGCACTGTCCATAACTATTCGATGGAATAACAAACACTTAAAATGTACATCAGCAGCACCAGCAAGCTTTTTGACTATATGTTTGTAAGAGAGATTTCCTAGATGTTGACAGTTTGTAAACCAATCTCCATACGTATTTGTTGGGCATTATGTGTCTTGTGTCTTATTAGTAAACAGTTCTCATAAACTTTGAATAAAGGCTAAATGTACATATTTAATTTGCGCCCCGCAGTTTCACCCTCGTGGTGATAGATAATGATAACGATGAATAGTATCCCATGTCCTTCCCCAGGCTATCGCCTTGCCAAATTAAATACAATTATATTCAATTTAATTTAGATTATTAATTATAAAAACGTTTGTAATACGTATATCTGTCTGTTTGTTACCTTATTAAGCCTAAACCACGGTAATATAAATATTACCGTGCCTGAACGCTGAATGAAATGCTGAACGGATCGTGATTTAATTTGGCAAGAAGATAGATGATATTCCGGGGGAGGACATATGATACTTTTATCATCGTCATCATCATTCATCACCACGCGGGTGAAATTGCGTGGTGCAGGTAGTAATTTATATATTATTTTTGATAAACTCCATTCAAGTGTGTCATTGTTTACACCGATCCAGAATGATATGCAAGATATTTAATAAGTTAGATCTGTTTTCTAATAATACGTACATAGTTGTACTACTTTGTATATAGGGTCAAGTATAATGTATCATGCCCATTTAACCATTTAAATAGATGTATAAGAAGGTAATGCCTAAAATATTTGTAACACCAATGCTAATCGAAACGATATAAAGTAAACACATCACGAACACGTGTACCAAATTAACTTACAAGGGTTGAAGTCCAGATATAATTAAATTGCGGTGTGACAGCTTCGCTCCTTTAGGGAGTCCCGTGGTCCCCGACGAATAAAGTATCAGAGCAGTTTGCTCGGATCCTGTTAAAACGACATTCCTTGTAAAATATGATTTCAATTATTCAGTTTGCACATCTAATAGTCCATTATTGTATTGTTGGGTCCGTTTTAATGAATTCTTGACGAATAAAACAAGCGACAGTCGTCGGATATTAATTTGTTATAAATTGAACTACATTTTGTGGTAAAGTTGAAAATCGAGTTTGGAGTGATCTAATTTATAGAGCCACTTTTATTTATTGTTTTATTTTAATGCAGCAGTAAAGATATTATAATGGATTATCATGTAATCAAATAGATAAGACCCAAAATGAAAATACATACAATATTACAGGTACACGTTTACTGTTTACGTTACTTCAATATATACTATATATAAATACTAACGACTGCCCGCGACTTCGTTCGCGTAGTAGACTCGGCCTTCGGCCTCGCCATAACCTCCCATCTTTTCTTATGTTTTTGTAACAACCGTAGGGGTTATTTTTTCATATATATATATATATATATATATATATATATATATATATATTATATTATATTCATTTTAAATTACTTCTAGATAATTTTAGGTAACTTACTACCTTTTTGCTTACCATTAAATGTTTCAGTTTTGTATGAATAAATTTCAACTTTTGCCGTGACAAAATTGTAAAAGTTGATTACTCCAACTTGCGATATTTCAGTCCCGAATAAGATGAATTTCTTTACAAACTCCATATTTTTCATTGTCTCGTAATAATTCTTAAAAGTTTTTGGCGAGAAAAACATAAATTTTGGTTTAGATATCTTTGTTGTATGTACGAGTTCTCCTGAAAAAATAAATCCAAAAAGTATTTAAATTTATTTTATTGTTAACGCAACTCTTTGCTTTGTATAATATACTTATCTATTAAATATTTTATAATATGGACTTAAGTCAAAAGTTAGTAAGTGTAAGGTCTTTGCTTAACCCTTCAAGGGCCGATGTCATTATAACAATGTAATTTCTATTGTGTCTGGACGTGCGACCTTTGATGCATTATTGCAAGGTGGTAATTAAGGGAATTATTACATAGTTCTTAATAAGTTCTTTAACAAATCTGTTGGATAAAAATAAATAGTGCATGCCAAATGCAGCATAATTTTCTTCGACATATATCATGTTTGCATGTACAGCTTAAAAGTTCGACAACTACTTTAACATAATTATGTTTTGCGTAATTTACCTTTACTGTAAGCACTATTGATAAATGTAACTACGGCTCCGATAGTCCATCCAGCAATGGCGGTTGTTAAAAAATCCGTTTGATTTTCACTGCAAATTCCTATGACGTCACCGATTTTGACGCCTTGTTGTTTCATAGACTCAGCAATATTAATTGATTGCTGGGCTAACTCGCCGTATGCCACCTTTTCGTCTGTTTCTCCATTAATCTTGCCAAATGAAAGAATTTACACTATTAGTTAAAATTGGTCATAATTATTTAGTATTTATTCCGAATCGATATCAAAAATATAAGTTCAAATGTTATAAAATAATTATGAAATAATATAATGCATTAAGATTCTGGCTTACTCATCAGGGTAAAGCTGCCAGAATTTTGTTTTATGTTCTTCTCAGAGAAAAGAGTTGAGCCATAATCCACCACGCTGGCCCAGTGCGGCTTGATGGATAAGCTAGTGGCCAACCTATGTTGAAGTTTTCAGGCCGACCGAAGGCCGTTGACATAGCATAACGACGGCTTAACGTGCCCTCCGAAGCATGGAAGCGCTCAGTTGAACAATGCCACTAGAGGTCACCCACTCAACTCCTGACCGCAGCCACCGGTGCTTAACTTGTTGATCGGTTAAGATCGCCAAGTCAAGCTCAGCTGCGAGCGCTTCATTTCATTCAAACTCCTTAGACTGTTATTTACTGTTATATAAAGTTAATAGAATACACTAAGATTTAAGCAGTCTTATTGTATAATCGACTATTACAAACACACACGCACATCACCAATGTCCAAGAACCGACAAGATACTTTTCTGCTTATCACTCCAATACCTGCCCCGACAAGGGATCAAAGCTGAAACCCGGTTGCGAGGGCGAAGCGCGGGGTTGAATGGTATACCATCTAAGGGCTAGATTTAAAATTTTTAATAATATAATCTAGGTTACCATCCACTTCGGGATAGGAATAAAGTTGATAACAACCGGTTTTGGTATGGTAACTTCATAATCGTAGATACCATGATAATATTAACCTTCCTTTTCTATCTTCAGGTCGTAGTGATACCACTTCTGTGCTATAATCAAATCAAAATCATTTATCCAATTTAGGCATCAAAGACACACTAATGAACGTCAATTATTCATTACAATGTACACTAATGACTCTACCACCGCGGTCCAAAATATATAGAGCCTACCGAGAAGAAGTGGCAAGAAATTCGGGGCCATTCTTATTATCATACTATATTATATATATTTTAAAATGTTTCTACTTAGGTACTACTATTATTACATTTTATAGGTGGCAGATGACAACTTGCCTGAAGTGGAGTATTCAAAGCATCTTTGTCTTTCTACTTTTAGGGCTCTTGAGCGGTACAATCTAGTGATTGTGCCTGCTTCAGACCTAAAAAACAACTGTACGCATATTCCCGAACGTTGAAACACTTGCATCTACTGCTAGGAGGCACAATATCTGGCACAGCTGTGGTAATAACGAACACGAGCAGCAAGCAGTTATTTCATTTTACAACACCAGTTATCGTTGTTTTGCACATAAATTTGTAAAAACAATATTGATTATGATTTTTAAAGCAATAACGCCTGCTTAGCGATACCAAACATTGTTTTTTTTAGAGAGATACATTCCATTCTCAGACGAGATTTGAACCCGCGTCTTCAGAAAATCCATGTAAGCGACAGTACTAGGCCACCGAAGCACGAGGTTCGAGCATCGAATTTTAGCTCTCTTTCTGATTTTTCACTGTCGTATAAGGACGGAGCAACATCTGTTGGACAGCTTGACAGCATTATCCAACCGAAAGAAGATTTTTTCAAAACTTAACTTTCGTATTGATTTGCCCTTCATATTTTTTTTATTATATGATTTTAAAGCACTAACGCCTGCTTAGCGATACCAAACATTGCAATTTTAGAGAGAAAAACAGAGATATTATATTAATAAATATTAATAATATAAATATTAATTAAATAAAATTAAAATATTTAGTTTAATTAGTATACATCTTTGACTTACCAATGCGATTTTTTCTTTGCTTTTCAACAATCTATCCAACACAAATCTCCCATAATTCATGTGAGATGGAATATCCAAATTCTGATAATCACTGTAAATAACACCGGGGCTATTAAATTTTGTCATTATAACGTTATAAGATCCCAAATTCACGAATATTATTCGACGAGTATCTCGAACACACTGAAGGAAGGCGATAATAAGTGCCAATGCCGAAACGGTAGGTACTTTGACGTTGTTTTGATAACAAAAGGTAGATGCCACATTCTCGACAGATATGGGTTCAATTTTTATCAGCAAACACAAAATATTATAAATTTAAGTAGGTGTTTTTAAACACCGACGTTAGTTGAGAGTTTGAACAGTCGATATCTAAAGAGGAACGTTATAAAGTCCTTAGGGCATTATTTTATTATTTTATAGACAGGTATTTTTTCATTGTTACCACTATTTTAATTTCTTTTTATTTTTATAAATTTAATACAAAAATATTTAACAAAATAAAGAATCTTATATAAAGTTGGATTTTAAACTAACATGTTATTGTTAAACTAAATATTGTACACATCTAAAGTAAATATATATATATATATATATTATATTGTACTTATCACATTTAAAGTACCTCGCGCGGTGAGTGGACATGGAGAACATACAATATTATGGTATAAAAAATGGGTAACTCGGTTCTATACTGTCTCAAAATAAAATTTTAGATCGTTTTTGAAACTACCCTACAAAAAGTGCATTTTAAGATGTAACAGTATACGTTTATATTAAACAAATATGACCACAAATCCAAAGAGCCATGAGTCAACTAAGGACAATACCAATATATTTTACCATTATCTTAATGGTAAGTTGTCATCATAATCATCATAATCGGCCCATTTTGTTCCCACTGCTGGGACTCGAGCCTTCCTCTCAAAGAAATTAATTGGGCCATAGCCACCACGCGGGCCCAGTGCGGATTGGTGGATAGCTTAGTGGCCAACCCATGACGAAGTTTTCAGGCCGCCCGAAGGCCTTCGACGTAGCCTAACGACTGTTGTCCTAAGACAAAAAACCAGGACCAACGGCTTAACGTGTCCTCCGAAGCAAGGAAGTGCTCAGTTCAATAATGCCACTAGCGGTCACCCATCCAAGTTCTGACCGCTGCAAGTATTGCTTAACTTGTTGATCGGTTAAGATCGCCAAGTTGAGCTCCGCTACGAACGCTTCATGGATGGTAAGTTGTAACGAATAAAAAACTAAAGTTAGGTGTATATAGCACTCCAGAGGGTATATATATTAATGATATCAATATGAGTATTTTATTTGATACGCAGGCAGTAAACGATGATAATTTTGAACCGTATTCGAACTATATATACAATATAACAGTATGTACTGTTTACATTGAGAACATTTGCAGAGTAAAGCGTTTGCTTCGCTCCTTATTTTCTTGCACATTTGCCTTCAACAATTGCGTTACCTCACCGCATATGTACCGTGATTCTGAGGCATAAAGCTGACAAGTCTTTTAAAGTGTCAGCACTCATTCTCATCAAACCGGAACACAGTAATGCCAGTATTGATGTTTTTCTGCAAAACTAGCCAAGTAGTAATTTCTAGAAAGAACAATGCGTGTTACTTCGTATACCTACTAATATAAATAAATACAGCAAATTTATCCAATCAACCTTTTTTATAGTTCTCATAGTACGAACATAGTACACGAAGATAGAGACATAACTGCTAGCTGGCTGGTTTAATTAGGATCTTTCGCAATATACGTCGCAGTATTTTACCGCTTGGGTTCTTAGTGATTTCTTCCATACATCGCACACCACTGCTCAGTCTGTTTACAACCACATCTTGAACATTTTTCCAAAGAACAAAGTAAATAAATATTACTTTTGCCAGTTGCAATTATATATTGTTGTATTAATTTTTTACGAAGTCTGTTTTCTAGGTTGATATTTTTTTAAATTATTGCCCGATAACTTGTGTTTTAGAATGGCATTTCATGATGTTATCTTTTATAAATGTAGTGTACTATACGATAAGACTGCCCATTGTGTAACATTATTTCAAGTTTTTAATTGTTGCTTGTAATATTACGCTTTCAATATTATCGAGTTTCTTTGTAATATTTTTGTAATGTGGTATTGCAATAAAGAGTGTATCTAAATTATGTATCTAACTCTTAAATTAGACAAACATAAAGGCTTCGATCAAGTATGTACATATGTGTACATACTCGATCGAAGCATAAAGGTATTTCTATAATTATAATTGTATGTATATAATTATGCCCGTAGTAACCCGATTCTATGGATCTTTTAACTTTAATTACGTTTTTAATGTTATTTGACGGTTTAACTTACGCGGTAGGTATAGTCGAATATCTCGACTGGTTTCGTGACCGTCCGGGCCACTTCTTCATGGAGTACGTGCGCACCCGGCTTCGTTCGCGCTAGTACTGTTATCTTACTAAATAATATTTTTACCACCCCTTTGTTAGCCATTTTCAACAGCCGTGGCGCAGGTCTCTTTTGAACTACTTAATGCTCTAGTTGGGTAAACAGAGGCCTGTTACTTCCCGTTATCCCCCACAATATCATCTTACTACCTAATTTGCAGTATTCCTTCGGGTCTTTTGCAGTCTTCACTCTAGAAAATTTTGCATAATGAATATCGATTGCGGTTTCTACCCACTCTAGAGTCTAGGATCTAGCAATCCTAACACGAACGTCTGACGCCCTGTTTTTTGTAAGGCAACTCACTTTCCTATCCTTTATTTAATAACCTTCCAGATTATTTTCTACTAATACCATGACTCTACTAATAACTAGTGCGATAATATCTAACATATACCTACTCCATCCTTAGACAGCATTTACAGATCAGAATGACAGATCCTTATCCTTAGACCAGCAGCCTTATTGTCTATCTTTATGGAGAATGGGAATGGACTTCATTTTGACATTTGAATCTCATTCTGGGCGAAACCCTGCAAGACTATTGGCTGCAACCATCAATAGGAATGAGAATGAAGTGACATTTCATCTCAATTCAAGTTAGACAATAAGGCAGCAGGTATATTAAGCTCAAGTGCTGGTTTAAGGGCATCTTCTAATTCTGTGGAAGAAGCCTGGAAACATAAAGAAGAAGAAAAATCAGTTTGTCATGTTTCTAGAATAAATTACTAATAAAACATACTGTATTACATTCTTCGTTTGATGATAACTTCTTTTTTACTATCACCGTTTTATTTAATGTCGACGAGTGGCGTTTGATTAGTTTGGCATCTTATCTGAGATAACGAATATTTTGCCAAAACTACTAAAGATAAGACTGTACTATACATATATAAGTTTCATCAAATCATTGTAGGTTAAAGTTTTTATCTAAATTGCGCTGCGGGTGATGGTTTTATCGTAGATACGGAAAGATTGCCATGCAAATTTTCACTGAGTTTATCACTGGTACTATTCTTCAACTTTATTATATCTATCGATTGTACGTCATTGTATTATATGATATGATGACTTTATTATGATATAGGCAAAACACTCCCAAATGTTTATATCGTTTTTATAACTTTATAACGCACTACCACATAATAAATGATAGTACAATATCTTACATTATTTTAAAACGCAGTACTTGTCATTAATCCCTATCGAACAAAGTCCTCCAATTAAAGAGTACAATATATACAATTTCTATCATCTCACTGCATTGGTCAAAATTAAGAAGGCTATATTTTTCGTGACCTATCCTCTCGGTAGCTGAGTAAATGGTATTTGCGTCAGATCTCTCCAGCTGAGTTTAAACCATACAGACAAAAAAAACCTTCAAAATATTTCACACTTTTTAGTGTTGAAGTTGGTTCCATTTTTCGGTAAAATCTTTTTACACCCTCTTTAGTGACTCTCGTGAATGATGATATCATGATGATAGGCGTAACACTTTTCAGTTATTGGAGTGTAACTCAATAACTGCTACAGCGAATTTGATATAGGACCACCTCAGATGTATACTCAATCAAACAAAAAAAGAGTTTTGAGAATCGCTGAACAAATAGGCGAGGAATTATTTAAATTACACAACAAAAATATACCCACAATCGAATGTATCTTTCCGTCTCCTTTTTTGAAGTCAGTTAAAAATGGAGGGTACTAATTACTACCATAATGATGATGTCTACTTGCTATACTTAATATGTATTAAGTAATATTAAGTATAGCATATATAGTGTGATAATGTCAGTGTTTATTTGTGGAAACTTATAATTAGCTTTCTACGAGTATGTTATATGTGAATTAATAATTCACCTAGCTGTAAGTTTTCCTAAGAAAATAAAATAAAATAAAAAATAATGGAACTACAGAAATATTACATTATTTTTTATGTTAGTAGGAGACGAGGATCCACGAGGACCGTTACCGCACCGACCTGGTGTTAAATGGTGACATCTGCCTAGTACAGATGCATTCCGTCAAGTGACGAAGTGCACTGCCCTAAATGACGTTATTTAGCAGTTCCCCTGACGAACTCATTCACAAAGAGTTCTACTACACCAACACATTGTTCACACAGAATTGGAATTGGTAGTATTGATAGTACTAGTGTAGTAAGAGTGCAAGTTGCAAGAGCCTAGCTAATGGCCCCAATGGAATGTCTTATATTTCCTGGTAGGTAGAGCAGTCTCTTGTATGGGATGTCACATAAGTAACTGCGCTTACGCACTTATATACTCAAATACACACATTTACATTCACTCATAATCACAAATATTACTAATATTATAAACGCGAAAGTTTTAGAGTATGGATGTATGGATGTTTGTTACTCTTTCACACTCAAACGGCGGGGGCAATTTTGATAAAATTTGGTATGGAGGTAGATGAGGCGCTGGATTAACACATAGAATACTTTCATCATAATCATCCTTCACCACGTGGTTGAAAAAGCGTGATATTCTTGGGCACAGCATAGATAATACGAGTATAACAAGATCTACACCTACGTCAAGAGCGTAATGTTGACAGGTCTGTCAAAGTTTGTGTCAGTTTCTGATAGCTAAGTCAAAAGCACGCTATCATTTTGACAGCTCGATACACTAGACGTATTCGGCGACCATCAAGGGTGATGAAATGTAATGACAGTTTTTCCATGGTGATATTTTTATATTTGTATGGACGTGGCTACTGTATTTTATTATTAGTGTTTACTGATTGATTTACTAAGTATTTAAATTTACTCATATAATATAAATTAAAGCAATTACGTTTGACCATGTAAATATTTTATGACATTTTGGCATAAAGATAGATATGACCTTGGAGAAGATAATAAGCTACTCCAAGTACTAATCCTTCGCCGACGAAGTCGCGGGCACCAGCTTGTCACACATATATTATGTTATATCTATACTATACATACACACACACACGCACACTTGCAATGTGAGATCGTACTAATAATATTATGTAATGTAATGCTTATGACTATGTAAGTTACTTGCGGAACTTGACAGGTAGGAGTAATGTAACTTAAATGAGCCAGCTTTACTCCCTAGGGAAGACCCGTCGTACCAGATGAATAGAGTATTAGTTACTTATGTGTTCGTCATAGAAACTAGATCTTATGTACTTTAGCAACAAACTTAGGCAGGCTCCTAATTAGTTTGGATTACTTGCCTTTATGTACATAATTAAAAAATTACACGTGCAGTTTATCTGTAAAGCATGGTTAAGAAAATATGCTTCGTCCTTGGAAACTTTCATTTTAGATGCCAGTGTTGCTAGGTCAATTTTTATAAAATCAGAGGAGGCGACTAAAAAAATTAGAAGATGTATGGGGATGTTAAAAAGTAAAAAAGTAGATATAAGAGATATATATCGACGGCAAAAAGCGGAAAGGTTGTAATCCACAACTTATAAAATGTTCAAGAGAACCAAAAAACTTCGGAGATTTCAGAAAAAAATTACTATCTTCTTTGTTATTTCACCTACAAATGTCATTCTAAGAATCTAAGAGTATTTTTTGATCATTTATCAAGATAAATATCTAAAATCGACTAAAAGTTTCTATAGATCAATATTTTTGTGGGTTACAGCAGTAACACCTATTTTTTGTAACGATAAAAAGCTGTAAGCAAAACAAAGAACAGTATGGACGACTCCAAATCAAGTATTTTTCTATAAAGCCAAAATGATGTAAATACATAATACATTCAAGTAATTTACCTTAATTTTGCCTTAAATTCAAATGTCTATGTAACAACGAGCGCTGAATTGTATTTACTGTTAAAAGATAAAAGAGATATATTATCTAAATAAAATGACGTAAATGTTGTATTAACTTTATTTATAGTTTTTTAAGGACTGTTAAAATAACAAAAATAATCATGAGATCACAATTAGGTTACGTAATAATTAAAAGTAATAAAGGGAAAATATTTAAAAAGTTTGTTTGTAATAGGTACACGGAAAAACTACATAACCGGTTCAAAAAAATATTTCGCCAGTAGAAAGCTATATTACGAGTATGTCTGAGTAACATATAAGCTTCGAGTTTCCCAACAGATGGCTTAAGATGAACATGGACAAGACGAAAATTATGGCTAATGCCCATGTTGTGCCTACCCCAATATCAGTTGGGAACTCAATTCTCGAAGTTGTTGACAAATACATCTACCTCCATAGGAGGAGACGAGATCCCTATAGAGATTTTTAAGGCTATGGGAGAGACTGGGGTGGATTTCTTGTACAATATCTGCTGCAAGATATGGGAAACCGGAATATGGCCAGATGACTGGTCTCAATCAATATTCATACCCTTGCACAAGAAAGGTTCCACAAAAAAATGCAACAACTACAGGTTAATCTCACTTATATCACATGCAAGTAAAGTGTTGCTTCACATACTAAACACCAGACTGCAAGCCTATCTCGCTCGGCATATTGCACCTGAACAAGCTGGATTTGTGAAAGGAAGAGGAACACGCGAACAGATACTCATACTGCGGCAAATCATCGAGAAGGCCAGAGAATTCAACACGCCTATTTTCATTTGCTTTGTTGACTTCCGTAAGGCATTTGATACTGTTATCTGGGAACGTCTTTGGAAAGTCCTGTTGGAAATGGGGGTACCACATCATCTAGTATTCCTTCTCAAACGACTTTACGAGGATGGCACAGCAGCGGTACGAGTAGATGATGTTTTCTCAGACAAATTTAAAACTGAGTCCGGTGTTCGACAGGGATGTATACTGTCGCCACAGCTCTTCAACACCTACACAGAATACATAATGCGGATTGTCCTGGATGGGTGGAATAAGGGTATCTCGATGGGGGGACGCGTGATTAATAACTTGCGATACGCTGATGATACCACACTTCTTGCACAAACAAAAGAAGACTTGGAAGAGCTTCTGACTCGTCTGGAAACAACTAGTCTCCAATTCGGACTTGCCCTTAATAGAGACAAGACAAAAGTAATGGTAGTAGATCGAGCAGGACACAACACTACAAGAGTACTGAGTGTAGCAAACTGCGAAGTGGTGCAAAGCTACATCTACCTCGGCACTACCATTTCCAACTCTGGAGGATGCGAAGACGAGATCAGGCGACGTTGTGCTATCACGAGGTCAGCAGTAGAACGACTGGGAAAGATTTGGAAGGACAGGCGTATAACCAAGAAAACAAAGGTTCGTCTAATGAAGTGTCTCGTCTTTCCAATCTTTCTCTACGGAGCCGAAACATGGTCTCTGAAACTGCAAGATCGCCGGAAAATCGATGCGCTGGAGATGTGGTGTTGGAGGCGGCTGTTGAAAATACCGTGGACAGCGTTCCGCACCAATAACTCTATCCTCAAAAAGCTTCATATACGAGATAGACTATCGTCGATTGTGCAGTTGCGAATACTGAAGTTCTTTGGGCATATCTCCAGAAACATGAACTCGATAGAGAGGCTTGTGGTACAGGGCCCAGTAAAAGGCAAGCGTAGCCCTGGTCGGTCACCAACTCGCTGGACTGACTCCATCAAAAATGCCACGCAGTCTACCATGGTGCAGTGTACTCGCAATGCAACCAGCCGCCAGAAATGGAGAAACATTGCGAGACGAGCGGCAGCCCTGGGAAGAGACGAAGACGACAGCGAGGAGCCTTGATGTGCCATCACCGCAATCACGACCACTCTGCCAAGAGTGCACGACTAAGAAGAAGACATCTACCTAGGACAGACAGTCAAACTATGCAGGTCCATCTTCGAGTAAGAAGTCAACCGTCGAATCCAACTCGGCTGGGCAGCATTCCGGAAACATCGCGAAGTCTCCTCGTCAAAAATACCCCAGTGCCTCAAGACAAGAGCCTTCGACTAATATGTGTTACCAGTGATGACTTATGGCACGTATACTTATGAAACGTGGTGTCTTACTATGGGCCTCATAAGTAAGCTCAAATTCGCATAACAAGCTATGAAGAGGGCTATGCTCGGGGTTTCTCTACGTGATCGAATCAGAAATGAGGTTCAAAGATTAATTCATCTTCATCATTGGCATCAGTCACATCTTCATAAACTGTATCTAATAAAAAATCTTTACCTTATTGTCATTTTTTAGGTTTTTGTATTCTGGAGCAAATCTTAAAGGAATGACATTTTTGTAAACAAGATTAATTAAATCTTTGTAAGTTTTTGTAGATATGCCTAGTTGTGTCGGATATAAGTTTTCTTTCAAACCAACCGTGTATTTTAAAGGAAGCAAAGGAATTTTTATAGTGTCAGCATCAGGCATAATCGAGTTTTTAATGTATATCACATTGAGTTCTTGTTTCTCAAAAGCAGCAATGTATTATTTATTTTTTTATGTGGCTTTAAAAACATCAACGAATCAAATTTACCATTTAGTACCTTAACTTTATATAGCTCTGCATCTTGACGTGTGAATTCCATAATAGTTGGAAAATGCGACGACGCCAATAGTAGAGATTTTTAATTATGGTCTCAATGGTCGGTAAGTCATAAAACAAATATTGTTTTACGACTTTATTTTAGATTTTGTCGATCGGGACTTTCTGGTAAATTACATTGAACCTTGTACATGTAAAGTAAGTAATAATATTATGCCATATTGATTGGTGTGGATGTGGGGTATTTAGAACCTTCTGGGTATCGAAACTTGTACATATTGTAGTTTTATCTTGTATATGTAAATTTTGATGACATTTAAACAGCTTGTAAGACTCGTGTTTTTCTTTAATATGCTTTTCTATTTTTCCTTTATCTGCTTCTATTTTTTGTTCATAATGTTTACTACAACAAATGAGACACTTATCTTTTTTAGGCACGTGAAATTAATGTTATACGAGTTTTTAAACCAGGTCCAAAATACTTGAAAAGACGTTCCTTTAATTGAGCTCTGATCACATTCGTTTTCTACCAACTTCCAAAAAGGCGGAGGTACTCAATTTGACTGTATTTTTATGTTGCCTCATAATTTTGGACTGAGACTTTGATTTTTAATTTTTTTTTTTTGTTTAAAAGCTGGTGCTTTCCATGTGGTCCTACGTAAATTTTATCAAACACGGTTCAGTAGTTTTTAAGTTACTCTCCAATAACTGATTTTTACCAAAGTAATAGAATGGAAGTCGGTATTAAATTTTTCAAATTTCACTTGTTGTAAATACGATGTAATTTACTCACGTTTCGAACTTCTTCAGGTAGATATATACGGTAAGAGTCTTTTCTGCAATAATGCGATGGCACCTTTGGCAAGCTTTCGACGCGAGCGCGTGTTATAATGGCATTAAATCCTATTAGTCAACATTTAACAGCTGTATTAAAAGGGACATAACTGCGAATATCCCAAAAAATATATATTTTTAAATTAGCGTAACTATCAATTTTCTATAATACCGTGTATGTGTAAATTGCAGTAAACCAGGCTGATCTACAATTTTTTATCTAATTAATGTAGTTAATGTGGTGCGTCACAAAATGTTGATACGTAAAAACTCTGTAAACCACATCGCCCGACATTTCAACAGAGCTGTAATTACCGTGGATTAATTATTTGCAAAAGTTGAATTGGTATAATGCAAAATGATAAAAATATGCTGTTTTTTATGCTATTTACAACATTTGTTCGATCGGCCTTTTAAAAAAATGGAAAAAATCTCAACGTCGTACAAAATCATTTATTGACCATAGAGCCAAGGGGATTAGAGCGTTCGACGCAGAAAAAAAAACTCATTCCGATTCTGCAATAAAAATAAAATGACAGGGGTGTCGGTTACAACGTTTCCGCTGTTTGCCGTCGATATATATATATATATATATATATATATATATATATATATATATATATAATATTTTGTTACTTAAAACAATGTTTAACATTAAAATAGCATTAAAAAGATACATCGCTCTTGGACAGCTTAAAAATGGAAAAGCCCCTGGAGAGGATGGCGTTACAACAGAGCTACTAAAAGCAGGAGGTAAACCCGTACTGAGGGAGCTCCAGAAGCTTTTTAACGCTGTCCTGTTCAAAGGGAGAACTCCAGAGGCGTGGAGTAGGAGTGTGGTCGTCCTGTTCTTCAAAAAGGGAGATAAGACCCTGCTGAAGAACTATCGACCCATATCCCTTCTAAGCCACGTCTATAAGCTGTTTTCAAGAGTGATCACGAACCGTCTTGCGCGTAGACTCGACGAATTCCAACCACCGGAACAGGCTGGGTTTCGGAGCGGATACGGCACCATAGACCACATTCACACAGTGCGGCAGATTATACAGAAGACCGAAGAGTATAATCAGCCCCTGTGTCTAGCATTCGTGGACTATGAGAAGGCCTTTGACTCGGTTGAAATCTGGTCTGTTCTGGAGCCCCTGCAGCGTTGCCAGATAGATTGGCGATACATCCAAGTGATGAGATGTCTTTACGAAACCGCCACCATGTCCGTCCAAGTACAGAATCACCAAACAAGTCCCATACCGTTGCATCGAGGAGTGAGACAAGGGGACGTTATTTCCCCGAAATTGTTTTCAAATGCAATGGAGGATATGTTCAAGACGCTGAACTGGAAAGGACGTGGCATTAATATCAACGGAGAATACATCTCTCACTTGCGATTTGCTGACGATATCGTCATCGTGGCAGAGACGCTGCAGGATCTGCAACAGATGCTGAATGACCTGGCTGACTCTTCTATACGCATCGGCCTACGGATGAACTTGGACAAAACCAAGGTCATGTTCAACGAACATGTTCTACCGGAACCGATTGCGATACACGGCGCCGTTCTCGAAGTTGTTCAAAAATATGTGTACCTTGGGCAGACATTGCAGTTGGGAAAAAACAACTTTGAGAACGAGGTGAATAGAAGAATTCGGCTGGGCTGGGCAGCGTTTGGGAAGCTACGTCGAGTCCTTACTTCGCCGATTCCACAGTGCCTGAAGACGAAAGTCTTCAATCAGTGCGTCCTACCCGTCATGACATACGGAGCCGAAACGTGGACACTGACGGCTCGAATGGTCCACAAGCTCAAGGTCGCTCAGCGGGCTATGGAAAGGGCTATGCTCGGTGTTTCTCTGAGGGATCGCATCAGAAATGAAGTGATCCGTCAGAGAACCAAGGTCATCGACATAGCCCACCGGATCAGCAAGCTGAAGTGGCAGTGGGCTGGCCATATTAGCCGTAGAACCGACAACCGTTGGGGTAAACGAGTTCTAGAGTGGAGACCGCGTCTCGGCAAACGTAGTGTAGGACGTCCTGAGGCACGGTGGAGTGACGATCTGCGCAAGACGGCTGGCAAAAACTGGATGCGAGAAGCCCAAGATAGACCTAAGTGGCGTGCAATTGGAGAGGCCTATGTCCAGCAGTGGACTGCTACAGGCTGATGATGATGATGATGAAAAAGATACATTATAAGTATTACTGTTATACTTGTGTAACATTTGTGGGCTTGATTGAAGTCGTAGAACATTATATTTTTCAAAATTTGTATATTTGTATATTCATGTTATCATCTTAGCTGTGTTAAGTCAAACTGGTTTATTTTTCTATTACAATGTGGTTAAAGCAATAAGTGTCAATATTCAAGTATCCATCAAGTTCAGTCCATTTTACGATGAAAATTTAGTAGTGCCACCATAATAACACAAAATAAACATGGTTATGTTTCCTAACCTAGTTAATTTTGTGCTTCTATTCACGCAGTATTGTTCACTCATCATGATTTTTAAAGTATAGCGAGTATTTTAAATAATCAGTAGAATTTTGGGAAAATCAGTAGATTACCCGAAAAATCAGGAGATTTGGCATCGTTGGTTCAACCAAACCGGGGATAGTGAGGTTTTCAAGGAGCCCTGCCGTAGAGCTAGAATAAATTGTTTAATGTTTTTTTGTTCTTTTGATGTTTTTGAGAACGAACAAAGACACGGTCGGAAGCCCGCGGTTTTAATTTTCATTATTAAGCGTTTACAAGCGTGTGAATATATTAAAGGTTTAGTTATAGGTAAATTGTTTCCTGCAAAATTTAATAAGTCTTATAACATATTCAGGTTTTTGTCCGTCATTTTTGAAGTTTTAAGCGAAGCAGACATATTCGGTTGTAAACACACTGCATTTAAAAAAAACATATTTGTTCCAAATTGTCTAAAATATCTGCACAACATCACAGTCCGATTAACCATTTAGCTAATATCATTTAGTTTATTTTTTTGGGGCCATTAGTGACTGAGGTATGCACAGATATTGAAATCTCATAAGGATTCGTTTCGTCATACCTTACATATAATTAAATATTAAATATAAAACGAACGGTCTTTCTGCGAATAACAAGTTATGCCTTTGTATTTGAAGTATCTCCGTTCTGCAGTCCTAGAGCTTACAACGAGATACTTGTAGAATTCATATTATATTCAATTATTTTAGGATACAGATACGTTTGCTTTACTTTTTCAAAAGGTTCTCGTAGGAGGCTTTTTTGTCATAAAAATAATAGGTTTTTCCTAAGCTTATTGAAACACAGGTCTTCAGTGTGACCTTTCTCTTTTCAGAAAGCAAGAAATTTATTTATTGTATTATTTTTCTCCTGAAGGCTTCTTGGACAAATAATGGACGAGAGATAGAACATGCTGAGATTAATTTAATATATTAGGCAAGAAAATAATTCTCTATAGAAATATTCTTTTATGAATACATTTGTATAATATGTATTAAAGTACAAGATAGAGCATTAAAAATGCTTGAGCGAATTTTAAGTGATGCGATATAAGTATTTTATATAAGCCTTTTGAGAAAGTAAGGGATACTAATAATTATTTTTAGAATTAATAATCCAAAAACTATCTAGCTATGTAATACTTTTTTTACAAACTTTTCTAAATATTGACGTCATTCCTGTAAGTGACTTACCTTTAATTAATAATTGATAAAACATTTAAGACACCCGACCTTAAATGTGTCAGCCCACTGCGACATCGTACCAGAACAGAGAGCTAGAACATTGCCAAGCCAATTTAAATTGCAATCATTGTAGTTTTAGAGAGAAAAATTCCATCCTCGGACGGGATTTGAACCCGCGTCTTCCGACAATCCGTGTCAGACGCCATAACCACTAGACCCGAGGTCCGAGCATCGAATTTTAGCACTCTACCTGATTTTAACGTCGTATGGGGACGGAGCGACATCTATTGGACAGTTTGACAGCATTATCATACGAAAATGAGAATTTTATCACATACTTAACTTTAGCATTGAAGTCGAAACCCTTCATAATGTTTATAATATGTTTTTTAAAGCAATAATGCCTGCTTAGCGATACCATTGCAATATAAGAGAGAAAAAAAATTGCGAATGATATGAATTGCGATGCTGATTTGTTTGGCCAATTAAGTACTTTTACGGCTGCATACCAGCAAGCCTTAGAATAGACGATATAAAGTTTGAACAAAACATGATCGATCGTGGCTGGAACGTCCCTTTAACATTATCTTTCAAAACCGAATTAGACATAGAGTTAGACTTAGGTCTTAGCTTTGTTTTTGTTTTTTTAGATTTCATGTAAATTTATTTTGAATGGTGATTTGATTCGATTTTAGTACAACTAATTATACTTGTCTATTCGTCGTGAAAATGCAACAAAACACAGCTGCACAAGCAAAGCTATCAACACTCAGTCACTTTTGACAGGCGACCAAACATTGACTCTCTCAATAGGTAGAAAATTTTTGGCCAGTTGGGACAAATTTGTTCTGAATGTATTTGTACAGGATATCGTGGAACTGGCGTGATCAAATACTGATACGTGCAAATTTTGGCCTAGAGGCGCCGTGGATCAGTTTTGTCAGATTTTGGCTTCAACTTTGGCCAAAGACTGTGTCTTGCTGGAACGCAGCTCAGTTTGGTCGCGCTGCGTTACTAAAAGGCGTGATTCACGCGTCACATCAAAGACTGCCAGTTTTACATGTCCGTTGACCTGCGAACAAATTATTTGTTCGTAGGCGTTATCACTACAAACGCGTTTGCGTTATCATAATGGTAGTTTGCATAACAATTTTAAAAACCGTTTTAATTGTTACAATATAGCTACTATTCTATTAATGCAATATACTGTGTACACAGTTGAAAAGTAGATTGATGGAAAATATAGTTGTAAATTGGACGTGATTATACTACTCTCGGAACAGGCGTCCTCGGTTCAAATACGTCCTAGAAAATCATATGAGCTCCCAGCTCGCAAGTCCCCTTGGGTGCAGTGCATGTTTGCTTTACACTTTTCAATATTGTGCCTGTTTGTGATGGTTAAAAAGTATTGTTTTAGGATAAGTGCAATAAAAAAAGAAAGTTCAATGATAATATTAATTTTTTGATAGTATAAACTCAGGACTATTCAAGAGTTCTAAGAATACAAGCATGGTGAGTCAGATCGTGAGAAGAGCTAGCACTAGTAACCTAGCAACTGTGACAAAATCTGTGGTATTGAGGTGATGTGGGCGGGCTGGTCCTGGGAATACGCGGGCGCAAACAGCCACTAAAACTGTGGATATAGGCTAGTAAATGTAATAGCATATAAGTTGTTATGATATGGAATAAATATAATTTGTTTTGAAAACGTCTTAAAACTTGATAATCAAGTTTAACAATATAACAACATTGAAAAGAATGCACTTCTCAATAAAGTCATCACCCAATTCAATAGTTTGTGTTCAAAGTGTTTCTTTAATATCTTCACTGGTAGCGATAGTATATTTAAGACTATCCTCCAATATGACTCAGAACATATTATATAGTTCACTGTCGGTCTAGCGCTCACGAGTCAACATCTCCTGAGGATGCCTCGTGTAGAGGCGAAACACGTGACGAATCGGTTTTGGTTTATTTGGGGTTTCTTGTGTTTTTTATTTTGTATTCTTCCTATTAGCATTTTATGCGGGATGGAGGATGGTGCACGCTCCCAAATAAGCCAAAAATCATTGTTTTCTTTTCAGCGGAAGTGTCACTAAATATTTTTTAATATCTTTTTTTGATATTATATAGTACTTCGTAGTTTATTTCTTCTAAATTATATAACTTTTTATTTATTTTATCTATTATTATCTCTTATTATTATTAATATTATGCTGTGTTTGGGCATGCCCTTTTGTATCGTGAAGAAATGTACATCTTTCTAGAATATAAATACATGGTTCTTCGAAGAATAGTCTACACCCATCTATCGTTATATATTGGAAATAATTTTCGTTAGCTTTTTTCTGCAGTGTTACGAGAACGTTTGCAGTTTATCTCTAGATTATATACCTATTCAATTAAGTTGAAAGTTGACTTTGAATTTTGTCTCAATGTTTACATGCAGTATTATCAGGGCAACAAAACTATTCCTCATATGATAAGAATAAATACGAGGTTATCCAAATTCAATATTACAAAGTGAAATTTACGTTAACTATGTAAACAACTACTGTTTCATTTTAATACACTAAAATGGAAAATATACGTGCAGTATATATTGCGAAAAAATCATATATAACGCACGTGGGGCTTAACAATGGCTGAATACACAACAACATTATAGGCTGCCTAAACGTACCTACTACACTACTACAGGTATTGCCCTTAACCCATATAAACCGATAATATTTTAAATATTTTTTATTAGGTATATCTGTTTTAAAGCACTAACGCCTGCTCAGCGAAACCAAACCATGCAATTCAAGTGAGAAAGTACACATCCTCGGACGGGATTCGAACCCGCGTCTTCTCACAATTCTCACGTGTCAGACGCCATGACCACACTGATGCACGTCCGAGGATGTTTATTTTTCTCACTAAAATTGAATAATTCTAACAGTTAATTGGGCATGCTATTTTATAGCAGATGTATATCCATTTTGATCTATTCGTAAGTCGGTTATTAAAGTTTACATTTTTACATACTAAATAGTATTAATACGCATGACTTTCTCTATTGGAGAATTCGGACGTTTTGCTTTATGTAATTAATTCCAGTATTCAACTTTAGGTTATGATTTCTACATCTACGAGTAAGTGCTGCGGTTAACATGGGTAGTTTCCTTGGAGACCTGTGGAAACTTTTCACATGCGGAACACTCTTCCTTTAGAGTCAAATAAACTAAAACTTGCTTACAAGTTCACTTTGTAAGTTATTAATGGATTGTAACTAAGTTCAAACTTTTCGTTGTGTGTGTAGTAACAAATTACGTTTACCCACATACTCAGAGTAGCTGTAAGTAAGTTAACGTAACGTAAATGTTATATTAGAATATAGGATGTAGATAATAGATACAGCATACTTATTCCCCATAGGAAAAAAATCAAATATTTATAATATTATTTCCTATCCTATGGCCATTTATCGTATATGTAAGTGTGTATTTATACATTTAAAGATGTTGAGATGAGCGCTGAAACAGCTGTATTGGTTAAGATGATATTTGTAATTTAAATAGCTGAAGCTTTTCAGCCCGATCGCGGGCAGAAGCTTTTGTCTTGTCAGAGCGATTGGATCTAAAGACAGTTGCTGGAATACACTGGTCCATCACTGCTTGATGGCAGATAATATGAAACTGTGGTGTAGACGGGCTCTTGATGTCTTGGACTCGAAGATTTATCTACTACCTAGTACGTAACCCGATTGAAATCATCAAAACCATCCGAGGATTGATTGTAGAAACTAAAGAGAACTCTCGTACGAGTAATCAAGGCATCCATTAAACATACGTTTAAACCTACCTATCCATTTGATAATCGGTTTATTTTCTTGACATTACTTTAAATCTAAACGTGTACAGTACGGCCGACGGATCAATGCCGGTCTGAAGTAGCGTGTAGATGGCTGCGCACAAGCGTATTTAGGATCTCAACCGAGGCAAGCGGCAGGGCGCGGGGCGGGCTAGTGATGTGGCCCCTTTTTTCAAGGTGCTATTGATTTAAATCGACATTTATTGATTGATAATCACTCGATTATCTAATCATTAGAAATTTAACTTTTCAAATGATAATATGTAGAAACGTTAATATGTAGAATTGCCATATTTGCCAGGGCCATTTCATTAGACTGCGAGTAAATAAGAATTATTTTTATTCTTGTTTATTTTAAAGGGTTTTTTCCATATGTGTTTTTAGCGGAGCGTAGCTAGTATCTAACATAGATAAGAGCCTATCGTCTTCTAAGTGTCTACAGGTAACAAATATGTACTACATCTACACACAAACAATCATTCTTAGTTATTGTTTTAGGTAAAGTAACATAGGAAAGAAAGCATCCGAGTTATATATAAATAATTTATGATGTAGGATTTAAAAATACCAAGTAATTAATCATATATGTTTTAGTTAAATTATAATCATATATGTATCTCTGTTGATATCCTTTCATATAAAAAAAAAAACATGAATCTTAAACGCAACTATACTATCTATCGGACTTAATAACATGTAGCATTAAATTAGAACATTGACCGAGCGAGTGCGAAGCACGAACGAAACGTAATAACTTGGACAAAATTGTTTCGTATGTCCGGAGGTCCGCAAATCCACATATATATATATATATATATATATATATATATATACATTATACAGGTCGCATTTCTCAAATGATTCTCTTGAAATTTTATGAGGAGGTTCAATAATTTTTTTTTTTTTTGTTGCTTCAGTATGTGGAAATTTTCCAACATAGGTATAATTATTTCGTAAGTTTTTAGTATCCTAAAATGAAACTAGATCAATGGCTCCATAAAAACACTATAAAGACTTGCAGACCAAGCAAGGTGAGATTGATTAAAGGATTTTGATTTAAGTCCGCGGTGAATATTTATTCAGTTAAAGCTGCGCAAAGACATAATCGCAAAGTCGACTGGTCACAGAGCCACTAGTTAATATCATACAATAAATAAGGACCAAAATTTTCTACATTGAATTTAATCATCCGAGTCTAGTGTCTCATCAATCGACTAGTGAAAACACTTATACCTCATCACTATTCGCATGGCCTGATGTTGAAATCGCCGATAATGTGTCTCAGTCACTCGTATACGTTTGGCGCATGATTGTTACTCTTTCGCCCGGGCGGTACACCCTTTAACAGAAATATTTGTTTTTCGGTTGATTTTGTGGATATTTTTGTTATTGATGTTTTCATATTTAAGTTTGTAAAGATTAGTTCGTATTATATTTCGGTTGTTGTTTTTGTTAAGTATTATTTATTTTTTGTTAGGTTAATTTGTTATCAGTGGTTTAGTACGCGAAATGCCACGGTGCAATGTAGTTTTACGCCGCCGCCAGGCAAAAAAATACAACGTGCTTAAAAAATTAACACATTAAGTAACTAACGTGAGAGTTATACAAAACGATATGGTGTAGTCCATACGCACCGTTCGTTACATCCTTGGAGAAGATAAAAAGTGCGAGTTTGTCTCATCCTTTCATACTCCGGGCAAGATAAAACTCCGTTCAAAACCTGTTACAGGCATAGACAACTTCGATAAATATGTAGTTAAACGCATCATACATAACCTCTATAAAACCGAAAAGGAAATTCCATCATATGAATGGTCGAAATTAAAAAAAAATATAAAAAAAGTTCAAGGAGATCGTAGTCGTTTAGCCACAATAACAGAATAATTAAGTTTTCATTAGGGAAAATCAGTCCACAAATTCTAATTGAATTGAGCAATAATATTTGAATAAAAAGTAATACTTAATTGAAAAATAAAAATAATCTAAGATATGAAGTTAGGCTCTATAAATTAAACCAATTATAATTAAAATAGTTTACGTTACATACATAAATGTTATTATTTGGATAAATATTTATGGAGCAAAATAGTTATGACTGGGAAATTTAAGCGGATTTAGAACAGGTATAGTTAGTAATTATTTATTCTCAATTTTACTGAAGAAAAATAATAATATTACAAAAGCCTGTCACTCAAAACATAAAATTAGTGTTCGATATCTCGTTTCGGTGAACAAATTTTTTCACACAACTGTACATGCGCGAACAGTCTACGTGCCTACCTTCCGATCGGCATTGATCCGTCGGCCGTACTTGTACCAACACCACTAGTAGGTTTAGCTACTGTTTAAGGGCCGATCCCAATACTCTATCTATTCAAAATTTTCCTTACTATAGATAGATATTTGACGTAACGTCCGTACAAATAGTGTCATATATCTATCTCTAATAAGGTAAACCGACCCTAGATAGGTTATTGACACCGGCCGTTATACTGTTTTGACGGCTCCGTCAGCTTAGAGCCGACCCCAATAATCTATCTATCCACAGTTTTCCTTACTACAGATAGATATTTGACATAACGTCCGTACAAATAGTGTCTCTAATAAGGTAAACCGACTCTAGATAGGTTATTGACACCGGCCGTTAGTGGGTAGCGAATCTGCCTGCGAAGCGCAACGTTCCTTTGATTTGTTGGTTTGTGGTGATGAGCATTAATGTTTGTTCTCAGGTCTTGGATGTTGTGATAGGTTAATGCGTATGTCTGTGCCTCCGTGTGTAGTATTACTATTTTTTAGAAAGTATACGTAATGATTATGTAGCACATTAAAAGTTAAATAAACAGTAGTTTATGATCGTTTCCCCCCGAGGGGTCTGTGAAGTAAATTTTATTACCGAACGTCTTCTTTTCTTGTACAGCTTTCCAGGGACTGGTCCATGTTATACCATTAGATGATAATAAAAGGAGTAACACAGGGCTCTTGACGATCTACAACTCTTATGTCTCTAAAAGTCAAATACGAATGAGGATTACAAAAGAAAATTGGCCTCAGGTAGGCAGCCGACGGTTTGGCCGAAGCCAAGAAACGTTTAACAGTAAGTAACATAATCTTAAAGTTGGCACTGGGGTACAAAGATGATAATCATGATTTACCAAATTTATTAACCCCGGTTTTCTATATCTAAAAATGGACTCGTTACTTTTTGCCAGTTGGCTCGTACAAAGAGTGTCAAAAAACGAGCCGTAAGTAAAACGGTCCGTTTTTAGATATAAAAAACCACCGTAAGTAGGTACCTATACTTATTGGCTTTAATATGCGTGGTATCGGTACGTAGAAGTATTATTTATTCTGTGGTATCGGTAGTTATTTCAATACCCATGTCGATATTTGACACATGTATTTACCGTTCTCTTCTTATCATTAAACCATCATATTTATGCTTCCTCTCAGATATCTTTTGTATCTTTATCTTTGATCTAATTTATTTTCAATCTCCGCTATAAAAACAACATTGTTCTTTACTGTTTATTTGTTGTTCGCATACATAGTCTATTTTGAGATTATTCCCATTGGGCAGGCCCGCGGTCTCTATAAAATTGCCCCCTGTAGTGATGGGACCAGAAATGTCGATAAACCGGTCCAAGGACTTAATGTCCTTATTCATTAAGCTATCGGAAGATAGCACCGAGGTGGTCGCAACTTGTAAAATAATGCTTTAAACGTTGCACTTATAGTTAATGGGTACTTAGAAGCATTAAAAGTCAAGCGATGTTTGTGAAAGCATGATGAGGATGCTGCAACAGTTATATCTTTATGAACAGTCAGACATTTATGTCTGCTGCGTTATTAAAACAAGGAAGCTTTTTAATATTTAACAAAGGACTTTTAATGAGCGCATTTAGCTTTGCCCTCTGTTACTAAACGGTCCTAAACAAGAAAAAGACGGTACACAAAGTGACTTTAGTTTTATGCTCTATTTGCACCTTTTGCTTTTTACTACAGAATGGGTAATGGATATATTAGAAAATAGGTATCAGTTGTTTCATATTTATATATATTTTAAAAACTATGAATAGAAGAATGAATAGATACATTTATTAAAAGTATACTCGAGGGTGAAGTAACCCACGTACATAGGTTTAGCGAACCTCTAAACGTGGTCCCTCTAAGTGTCTACCTTGGTTACTACAAGTAAATTGTAGTTGTATTGTAATAAAATTGTAATTTAGTATTACGGGGAAATTGGATATAACAGCTATGTTTCGGTGTGAAGAGCGCAGTATAGTTCTGCACGGTACCGTCAAAGTTAAAGATCTGTCGTGCGATTCTCTAATGATTCGTCGTTGCGATCATAGAGTAAATTATATATTTGTAGATATATATATATATATATATATGCTTTTGTATATATATGGTAGATATATGTATATATATATATATATCTACAAATATATAATTTACTCTATGATCGCAACGACGAATCATTAGAGAATCGCACGACAGATCTTTAACTTTGACGGTACCGTATATATATATACGGTACCGTCAAAGTTAAAGATCTATATATATATATAAGATATATATAAGTATAATATATATAAGAAGAAGATATATATATACATATATCTACCATATATATACAAAAAACATATATATATATATATATATATATATATATATATATATCTACATATATATAATTTACTATATCGAGCGATCATCGACGAGCTCACCGATGTCAAAAACTAAAGAGATATCGCCTTGTCATCTCGTCTTTGTTTCACGGATGTTGTCAAAGATGCAACAATGTTCAGACCTTTCCAGGATTTTTCCAAAAACAGAAAAGATGTTTGACAGTGAAGTGACAGTATCAGTCATATCCGTACATTTTGAATTTGTGTTGGATCCTACACAAGATTATTCGATCTCCGAGAATATTTTCAACGATCAAGTATTAGTTGTCAAAAAGGACTAAAGAAAATAAATATTTTCTCTGTTTTTCGTAAAATCCTGGAAAGCAAAATTATGTCGTAGCACTCTTCTTTTAGTGCGCGCTGAAAAAAACGCTAGTAATGAAGTAAATTTTTTTTTATACAAGGTCTTCAGGTCCCAAACTAGGCATAGCCTGTACTATGGTAACCTGATGACTGATATACATACTTAAATATATATACACACCCAGACACAGATCAAGCAGACATGTTCATGCACACAAATGTTTGACCTGTCTTGGGATCGAACCCGGGACCGGCGGCACAGAAGGCAGGGGTGCTACCAACTGCGCCAACCAGGCCTGTCAAAGCCGTCAAGGCTGTCAAGGTTACGGTATCAATCAATTCGACATGTAGAACCAGCATTCAGATGCTTATCTAAGTCTTATCACATCCCTTATGATAAACGTATACCACTTAAGACTCTCTCATTAATTAGCCACGCATTGAAGCCCCAACGTCTAGTCCAATCAAGCAAAGGCATTCCATTGATACATGGACTTGCCCACGATATGTTAAGCACAAACAATAGGTCTGATTTGATTTAGATCATCAATACACTACGTCCATTATATTGCCGCATTAACTGAGCCAATATCTGCGAGCTCCGAGGTAATTATGACGTAATCAGCCACTGCGTTATGGGATATGGCTTTCATTAATTTTCTTTGTGATGGCGGGTTACGGTATTGGTTTTTGCTATATACACAACATTGTTAAATGTTTAGATACAAGTTATATAGGGTGTTTGGTAGAGGGTCCGACAAATTAAATGAGCGTGTTTGGGGGCCCACTTGGAGAATACAAGTTGGCCAAAAAAAATCCCCTAGCCCCCAATTTTTTTTAACTTTTTTTTTGTGAATCATTCCTTTTTTCCGAAATTGTACCTATTTACCACCAAAACATTTGTTAAATCTGTTTAAGACCGGATGTTTTTAGTTGAATTTGGTCTCTAATACACCTTCAGGCCACGTAAAGCAAAATTGGATACAAAACAGCTAAATGATTTAGAGCTCATAGAGTGAAAATATGAGATAAATTTTACCTCATAGTTCAACTTTCACAGTGATAAAAAAACCCACTACCATGCTTATTTAGAAAAAAAAAGAAAGGGAAAATTAGGGGGTCGGAGATTTTTTTGGCCAACTTGTATTCTCCAAGTGGACCCCCGAACACGCTCATTTGGTTTGTCGGTCCCTCTACCAAACACCCTGTATAACAGAAATAGGTGATTACGTACGAGCAGACACTTTACGTACATAGGTACATATTATGAAATATTTTTTCAGGTACAGTTAATAATCAAATCAATGTATAAATTGTCCTTCCAAAACCTGCTTATACGAGCGTATGAAATTAAATAATCTGATGATTATTTTCAAAACTTTTCATTTACAACTTTTACTTTACAATTACAATTCATGATCACTTTATGAACCGCCAGGGTCGAGACACACCTGGTCCATAAAACAAACGCGATTTGAGATCGTGATGTAAACTAATTGTAACACTCCATAATGCGGAGGCAGTGTCATCGCACACCGATACGAAGATGCGATCCAGCAATGTAATTCAAACATGACACGAAAACTTAGTCCTGAATTGTGGACCGGAAAGACCGGAAAGTGACCATTCTGTACGTAGTAATAGATAATATTAATTGTGTGACGTGGTACCGGAACTTTATATTTTGTTTGCTAGTCGCGTCTAGTCACGTGCGCCTCGATCTGGTGACGCTCCCACTCTTGTCTCCTGACCGCGTTGGTGTCCGCAGCAACATCAGAATCAAATAATCGCACGGCGCGACTTATAAACCATAAATCTTATTTCATACAGATTGTAAACATCTGCTTTGAGGCAGTACAATCAAATCCGATATTGCGGCGCGAAAAAACAGTTAAAGTATATAAAATGTGACCAACGTATCTATCGCAAAGTTACTCATTGAGTACTATTCCTTATGAAAGCGTGTTGAAGTGCGTGTCGGCTTACACATAAGAAAGAATCCCGTAGCCATGTTAAAGACGAAATCGTATATTATTTGAGAAAGTTATTTTCCACGAACTTCCAAATAAGGATGAGGTTTTTGATGTGTCTGTATTCTTTGTGCGTTTGTTACGCGGTTTCTTCGAACCATCTGGTAATCACAGAAGATAAAAAGAAAAAGCCAGCTATAGTCATTATGTTCGTTCGAATAGTATGGTTACAAAAATATTTAGTGTTTAAATGATTTTAGTGTGACAATGACTTATGTAATGTATGTCTTCTAACTTTTCCCCTAAAGTTACGCAATTCCCCTATTTGAACACTTTTGAATGACTTCCACTTATGGAAGCGAAGCTCCATGACGTCCAAGTTTGCGCTCATCGAAAATGACTAATGATATTTCAGCTCTAATGGAGTTCACACGTAGCTCGGTGATCGTGTTTGGACTCCGGTGTTAGTCAGTATAGAGTTGTATATCTAGGAGGTTATATAATATCGAGTGTTGGTATAGATGCATGTAGTAAAGTTTATGCCTTACCAGTTCAAAAAGGTTTTGGTTTGCACATGTGCATTGCAAGCTAACTCCGCCTTTTATGATTTCACACAAAATTCACCCTAAGATGGTCAGGCTCAAATCACCACTGATGGTACGAAATCGCAATACAATTATTCTGGACTCAAACCTTTATATAGTTGGGATTGAGTTGTAATAGCTACTATTGAGTACTGTTGAGTAGTAGGTACCAGCTGTGAAGATTTATAACTTTTGATTCGATCTAAGAGATGTAGGTAGAAGAAACCCTTCGTGATGGTCAAAAGAGACTGACAAGCTGGAGAGTGGAGGATCTGAATAAAATGCATTTGGAGCCGACAACAGATTTTTGTACGTTCAGCAGTTTCGTACCACTGACTTCTAAGATACGTTCCAGATTCCGAAATTATTAAGATTTGTGCCTTGAGTGACAAAATACATGCCACATAGAAGATTCAACTAGCAGCCATCCATTTCATTAGCAATTTAGTATTTTGTTACATCTACCTACGTTAGAGCTCTACGAAAAACCCCATAAGTATTACATGATTAATTAACATTTAAAAACACTATGGTATGAATATCTTCTTATACTTACTCTCGGGGTATCATGAGTAATACTCTTGTTGTAACAAGAGATCAAAGTTAGTTATTGTTGCGAGTTCTTAGTTTAAATTCCGAGCAAGCGAGGGATTCTTAAATTAAATCACGAGCGTAGTGAGGGATTCACACTTTTGTGACACACTCTTGACCTCATTAGCGAAGAAATACTCGTATTATATGTACAACTAAGAAGAAAAAAATAAACTATACGTGTTTGTATATTTTACACTTAAAATATAAATATATTTCAAACCAAAGGTTTTGATTTACTAAAATATTTAAAACGACAACTCTGAAATCTGTTATTACATGGACACATATTAGAAGTGTGCTTGTATAAGTTCGGGCACACAATTATCGGACAATACACATAGTCCGGCGACCAAATTTAGTATTCGTGTATGAGATGGCCGATTACAAGTCACTTAACACCGTTTGAAGTATATATTAACGGCTTCTACAGATGCGACATAATTCATTAATGTGCATCTAAGTGGCCGGCCACTTATGGTGGTCACACACGCACTTCACTACATTAGACCATACGGTAGTGGAGCTTGGCACATTCCAAGAAAAATAATCAACCCAATGCTGTTTACTCTGTGAAAATACGGCAGAGCAATCTGTCTTGGAAGAATTTGGAAATAATATTTAGCATTAGCGACTGCCCGCAACTTCGTTCGCGTAGTAGGTAGGCTAGGCCTTCGGCCTCGCCATAATGTCCCATCTTTTCTTGGGTTTTCTTACATAAGAACCTTATAATTTACACGACAAAAAAGAATTAGCGAGATAAACCCATCTGTTCTCAAGTTATAGCTAGAGAAATATTTATTTATATATACTAGCTACTGCCCGCTACTTCGTTCGCGTAGTAAGCTCGGCCTTCGCCCTCGCCATAATTTCTCCCTTTTTATTTTAATATTTTTTAAAGTAAGGACCTTCTACAAAGTATTTCAAAACATTTAAAAAAGAGAGTAATGAAATCGGTAAAGCCGTCACCAGGAGATATATGGTTTAATTTGTATATATATAGATAGATTATCATTCCTTTCTATGAAAGGAAATATAGTAAATATATAAATAATGTATAATAAATATTTGCTTATAAAGATATGTGTATCAGACTGAATGAAAAAATAATAAAAAATAATTTTTAGAGATCATAATCTAGCCCAGGTAGGGAGTTATAATGAAGATCGTCCGGGGACGCACAGCCATACTTATTTCTAGCGTAAAGCAGTAATGTTCGTGCTGGTGATATTACAGGCACATGACATTTAACAATGTGACGGTCGCAGTGCCCGTGCGCTTCTCTAAGAGCAAACATCGTTGCATCTTTTACAATATCCGTAAACAAATGACGAGATGACAAGAAACGTTAGAAAAGCAACCTTATGCACAAGAAAGATATCTCATAAAGTATGTGACATCGTTGAACTCGTCGATGAACACATCGACGAATCATTAGAGAATCGCACAGCAGTTCGGCACTTGTGACAGAATTCATTCGTTACAGCCGTGCTTGTTCCAAAACCTAATCACGTAAAAATCTTTTAAAATACACAGTCTACTGACAGAGGCTGTTTTGGTGGTAGAATTCAATACTTAATTTAATAATTAAAATCTACTGTATAAGAATCAATCTCCTTTGATATCCATCTTTGTTTCCAATTGTAAATTAATCCTTTGAGTACCACTGACGTACGTTTACGTGGTTTTCATTCATAAATATTTTGTTTTAATTATCACGGTATATGAAGGGTTAACAGATCAAGGGTTAATAATTATAGATAGCATTACCCTTCCATAAGTTTGTGCTATACCATTTGTATTCCTACTCAGAAGCCACTATAGTAGACTTAGTTAAATGTAGGATAAAGGGTTATTTCAAGAATGTGTTGTAGCAACATATAGCGGCGACAAAACGTATTCGACAAAGCGTTTACAATTAGTTTGTATAATAACAATAAAAACAGTTGGTTTTGGAACGAGCATGAGGCTTACTATAAAAATAACTAAGAAAATAGATAACATTTACCATAAAATGCTCTGCAACTTAATATATAAAAAATATAAATAAAATAACAAGTACAATTTGAAAATTTTATACCGACTTCGATTCTATTCAGTTATTGGAGTGTATCTCAAAAACTACTGAACCGAATTTGATGAAATTTAAACGGGACCACACGGGAAGCACCAGCTTTCAAACAAAAGAGTTTCGAGAACCGGTTCACCCAGTCGAAAGTTATGAGGTAACAAACATAGAAAAATACAGTCGAACTGAGTACCTCGTCCTTTTTTGGAAGTCGGTAGAAAATCAAATAAAAATCTGACAAAAGAGATATTTCTGTGCTTAGACCAATAGGGTTCCAACGCACACCACTGCGGGAATGACGAGCCATTGTAGCGAAGCGTAGTACCTAATAATTCTTGTACATGTCTCGTCATTAGACATATTTTTTTTTACCAATAATCGGAACCGACTTCAACACCAAAAAGTGCGAAATACCTTGTTGAAGTCTGTACCATTATAGTTCAAAAGAAACTATTATCACAATATTGTGTGAATGGTACCGACTTCATCACCAAAAAGTGCGAAATACCTTGTTGAAGTCTGTACCATGATGAAAATAGGCGAAAATCTTTTCATTTATTGGAGTGTAACTCAAAAAGTGCTGGTCCGAATTAGATACAATTTAAATGGGACCACTTTGGAAGTATACTCTACAAAAATAAGTTTTGTGAATCGGTTCACAAATGGGGGAGAAATCGGTGAACATACACAAAAAACATACTTAAGAAAAAAAAGAAAGAGGCTATAGTTCAACAGCTATAACCTCTTTCTTTTTTTAAGTATGTTAACATACTTAAAAAAAGAAAAAATTAAATGTAAAAATATGTTACTTTTCAAATGAAGTCTATTAGTTCTTTTGTGGTATTAGTGAAGTGAAATCTAGACAAATGAAGTTTACGCTCTGCGCATGAATCTCCACACTGCACCCATAGACATAAGTGCAAACGTAAATATGACTTGTTTCACAGTCGGCGTTCGAAGCGCTTATTACGTGTCAATATAGTGGTAATGGAAATTATTGCCATAATTGGTGGCGCATAGGCGGTGGATGAGCTCGTAATGGACACGCGATAGGGTCTTATATATGATATAACATATCTGTGTTTGGCATAAGCTTATGATATTTATATGAATGTGATTTTTATATCTCATTTTTATTTTTTTAAGTACCAATCAATGCCGACGGTAAGCTTCACACCAAAACAATTTAATGGCAAATGCAGTGCCGTACAGAGCTGCCAAACTCTCTCGCTGGAACTGCCGTGCTATTCTCTAAGAGCAAACATCGTTACATCTTTGACAACATCCGTCTAAGATTTTTTTCTCTGACATCCGTGACAACAAATGACGAGATGACAAGAAACGTTGGAAATGCAACCTTATGTACAAGGGCGATATCTCAAAGTATTTGACATTGGTGAGCTCGTCAACGAGCACATCGACGAATCATTAGAGATTCGCACGGCTGTAATTGGATGATTTTTTTCCCGGGTTAACAATATTCTAGAATATTTCGGTAAGTAAATGAAGATTCTGGGAAATACATAGGCACGCATCTAAATTCAAATGATTTATTTTCAGATAACAATGAGCCATGGTTTTTAGTAATTTCATGCAGGTAGGTACTTAAAAAATAATATTGGTAAAAAAATTACATTCCAAAATATATGACGTTCAAATAATAAACGTCAGTACGCAATATTAGCTTTATATTAATTACATGTATATAATATGACCATCCATTTAACAAATGCTTGACAAAAGGCAAAGAAAAGCTTTCTGCCATCAATTGTAGAATAGGTTTGTCACCTACCCCGATTCTGCACCTCAATGCTGCTACTTTTTTAAGAATAATTTATTTATTTATTTATATAATGACGTGAAAGCCATCACTTTGGTACAGTGCGAACATTTTCGAGGCACTGCAGAACCGGGGAAGACCCAACAGCATCCTAAACACATTGTTGTATTGGACGCGAAGTCTGTCTGACAAGCTTTTGGCATTGTTGAACCATAGATTACCCGTGTACATATCCTGGCAATACGCTTTAAATAGCGTTATTTTGATCTGGTCTGTACAACGAGCAAATCTACGTGCCAACATATTGCCCCGTACTGCTAAAGCTCTACGCTCCCGCTCTATGTAACATTATCCTTAAGGTCGTTGGTAAGGAAGTGCCCGAGGTACTTAAATTTAGTTACTCTATTAATTTAAATTCATCAAAGTTTCACTCAAATCCGATGAGGCGTTTTGGCGTGAAGAATAATGATAAACATAAGTACATCAGATTTAATGAGTACGCTTATAAACTTTCACATATAAATGAGTAAACTATGCGCTTACGAGTATATTACGCAATTTAGATAAATCCCACTATATCACATCACACTAATATTATATAGGCAAAAGTTTGTGAGCGTGTTTGTATGTTTGTTACTTCTTAATGCTCAAACGCCTGGACCAATTTTGATGTAATTTAGTATGGAGGTATATCAGGCGCTGAACTAACACATAATACATTTTTCATCATCATCCATCACGCGGGTGTAACCGCGGGCCGCAGCAAGTAACACTAATATTCTAAACGCGAAAGTTTGTGATTAAGTTTACTACTTATTCCTGCTCAAACGGTCGGACCATTTTTGAAGTTATTTGGTATGGAGGTAGATGATGTGCTGGATTACCACAAACGATACTTTTCATCATTATAATCATCATCCATCACCATGCGGGTGTAACTATGGAGCGCAGCTAGTTAGAAACAAATATGATTTAATGTTGTACCAACATTTATACTATTTCACTTAATTTTTAAAGGTTTCGCTATCTAGAATCGATAAGTAAAGCTAAACTAAAATGAAACGTGTACGTATACATTTTTAAGTCTAAAGTCGTAAGCTAAAACTTTGCATATATTTAAATGGATGTAGCTTTGATAATTTACTATTCAATAATCAAAGGCATGTAGAAACTAATCAAATATATAGAAAAAGTTGAAACTCGAATCAATCAAACCACAACCTAAGACGTCAAAACCATCACTGTACGTAAATACAAAATCAACATCATCATAATATCCGGGCCAGCACATTTAGCTATTCCACTTAGCACTGGATAACCGCCTAAGTCCACATTTTCACAGAAATTGTCCAGTGGGCGGGTGCGACCGTGAGAAACAAATACCCTGACGAATTCACGGCAAGTAACTGTTTACTAATCTGTGTTAAACTCTTTGAATACTGACTAATCTCGCCCCAAATAACTACTACCTAATCTGTCCTCAAAGTCTAGTAAACTGTAGTCAAAGCTGCTGTGGTCACGTTTCTCTGATGAAGAATTGTATAGCTTACTGGGATATGGTTGTAATTGCTTTTAGGTAATCGAGATTTATTGTTGTGACAATATGCTTTGAAAGGATTATCTCTTGACACATAGCTGTGGGCAACTCCTTTCCGCAGCGAGAGGACGGAGTTAAATTCAAATTCAAAATCATTTATTTCGAGCAACCAGCTGGGCTATTATGTATCTCAGTTGCTAGCAAATGTTGCTTGAAATCTAAAAAAAGGCCGCTCTATGTCAGTTTTGTCAGCTCCAGTCATCAACTTCCAAACATTTTTGTTTTGTTGCCAAAACTGACATAGAGCCGCCATTTTTCAAGATTTCAATCAACATTAGTTAGAAACTGAGATACATAATAGCTCTGCAGGACTCATCATAGCATTGTAACTTATGAATACATCCGCAGGCAAAAAATTAAACCCTAAACGATCAAATCATATGAAATGGGTACACGCTAGTTCAACTGCATACAAACAATAGTTACTTACCTATAAGTACATTAAAATACAATTTTAAGAAATGTAAGTATATGTAGCGGGCATAAAACTTTTTGTAGTATGTATGTAGCGAATGCCCACGACTTCGTTCGCGTATTAGCCTAGGTTTGTCCTTTGGCCTCGCCATAACCTCACATCTTTTCTTAATTTTTTTTTATGTAAGCACTATCTGCGAATAATTAGAAAACATTAAAAAAGACATGAGTGAAATCGGATAAGCCGTTCTCATTTTATAGCGTGACCAGGAGAAATAGGGGTTAATTTATATTATATATATATATATATATATATATATATATATATATATATATATATATATATATATATATATATATATATATTTCCTCATATATATATATATATATATATATATATATATATATATATATATATATATATATATATATATATATGAGGCAGCAACTTTCATCTAAAGTATCAGTGCCTCCTTCATATGTATATACCTACAGTGAATTGGTAATTTTATGTACCTACAATGAACTTTTTCAGCGAACCTAGTACAAAAAGCCCTCACAAGTTTTAAAGATGACTCTGCCATAGATAGAATAGCTGCTATTCTATTACAGAGATGTAGTGTAGTTTTGAGCAAGTAATAAGATTTTTTGACGTGACAACGTCCTGTTAAATCGATGAACGCCAGCTGCACGCACGAAAATGTATGACTCACCATCACGTTCCGCCTGGGCCGAGCATGCAAGCGAGAGCGCGGACCAAGCTATAGATGGCACGATCGGCCTAAGTGTTCGGCTTGTCCTAATGACGTTATCATAGCACGTAAATATCATATAAATATCTCTTGTCTTAACTCCCGCCCCATAAGCCATGCAAAGCAATGGAAAAAATATTGCCGACAAACTAAAGCGCGATTTACACTTACACTACACTTACACAGTAGCGAGTTCACTTGCGACATCAGTTGTTATTGTCGTTTGAACGGCAAACGCGAGTTAAGTAGTACGTTGTTGATTTGAATATCGCGATCCTATTTTTTGGCAAGTCTAGCCCGAAGTAGGCCCCTCTCTCGCGTCTCCCGCACCCCGCCAACTTAACTGGCCAGCATGTACCTAGACGGGCGAGTAGTACCCCAAAGTACATTGTATTAGTTTAGTACATAAGTTTGTACACTGCGGACGCAGACACGTGTTATTTTTGTGTTTCCCATATTATGCGTTTGGGTGTGGTGCACCCAACAGCAAAGTATTAGAAATTTGCAATATATAAATATATCTCTATCTATGTGTCTTGATTCCTCGTATATGTTAATAAAGATACAGTGAAAGGATGATACATAGCGTATAGCGTTCATTTCAAAGACATTCCGATCCTGAATATTCCGAGCTAATGAGATACCACGTGGAATCCGAAACATTTATCTCATCCTCACACGCGCAAAAACATTTCCCCTCGACATTCCGCAATATGCCGTGAGATACGACACAACGTAACATACGGTAGCGCCTTGATAACATTTCCCTCAGTTTCCAATACACTTGACACACATTACCAGTAGGAGAGGTGCTGCTTAAGACTCTTAGATGCCAATTTTACGTATTTCGTATCCAGTGTTCCGCTACTCTTTGCACTTTAGGTAGAAAAAAGCAAGAAAATGTTTTTTTTACTATAGCTATGACTACTGGCGTTGAAGTTATCACCTAATATTTTTAAAAACCCTAGAATTTTGAGCAAAACTCCTGTGGCTCTATACGAAAATCTGTTTAAGTGTAACATAATCATATCGTTAACATATTTAGTACAAACTGTCATTTATCTACTACAATAGTGGCAAAGATAGATCATAGTTTGTATTTAATACGTAAACGATACCATAACGTTTCACTTAAGCAGATTTTCATGCTCGGCGCACATTAGTGTAACCGTTACACCTAAACTGCATTGATAACCTATCAAAAATAGTACCGATTAGTATAGGCACTATATATAACTAAAATAAATAATAAAAGAAATTTTAGAAATAAATACAGATATAATAAACAAATATACACGACCTGGCAAATTCACTATAAGTCCTAAAAGGTCGTTCGGCAAGTTACACACTTAGAAGCTCCAGACAGCTTCTGCGTTCGAAGAAGCCTTCGACCAGTATATGCGATAATTTCAATGTCTTGTTCTGTATTAGGAATCTATTGAATGCCTTAAGCCCTTGGATTACGTCGTCAGGGCGAGAGTATCAATTTACAACTTCAAAACATCATAAGGTCATGACTCCAGGAATGTATTAACGATAAGTTGGTGGGCGATTAATTGGGTCCAACTTCATTATTCCAACAATTTAACAATGTTCACCACTCGCTCCTCCATCATTCATCATAACACCATCCTTCCTTGACACCAAGAGTTTTTTTTTACTCTTTGTGCCTCCACACCCAAATTGGAATCCAAGAGAATATAAATAACTGGTTCTCAAGAGTCCTCACTCCGCTCCACCTCAAATCGGAACGTCAACTCTTCTTTGGGTTTTTCTTCATTGAGTTTTCCATGTAATACTATAATTCTTTTTAATTTTTAAATTTAACACATTCGCTGACCAATTCCAAAATAAGGATAGTACAAGATACAGGAAGGTATATAAAAAGGTTTTAAAGGGAAATGAAATGTGTGATGGTGAATATATTACACACTATAATCGTCCTATAAATCCGTGTAAGTTTTATTGTTGTAACCAAATTTTTTCATCAAGAATCAAAACAGTAACAGTTATAATATATGACGCATAGACAATTACACCAAAAATAATACAGTATTTTTTTTTATATTGTTATTGTTTCATAGTGATTAATAATGTCCATTTTTGTTTAATAATGGCAACGGGCTAGGCGTGAAAGGCGCTTTGTAGCGCGTATATGCACGTTGTTGCAACGACACTTTTTTCGATATAATGCGTCGGCTCAAATGTGACTGCTCAGTTGGAAATAACATTTGCTTTAAATAATCACATCTACTCATGCATATGATTGTATGCCGGTAATTTCTAGCATACACTTTACATTACAATTACCATATTCAAGTCTGTATTTATTCGTTACAGTTAGTATAGTCGAAGAGTACAAACTGTGCGAAATGTTACGACATTCTTTGGTCGTGTATGGGAAGATTTACAGTGTATTGCAGTGTCCTATCTTTTTTGAGTATATGATTATTATTGAAGCACTAACTTAGCCTGCTTAGCGAAACCAAACTGCGCAAGTATTAGACAGCATAACATTTTCCATCAAATTGTTAATGCCATCAATCGAAACAACTTGAAAGCTTTATCCAGCCGAAATAAGAGTTTTGGAAACATCTAACGTATTGATGTCGTGATGGATCGCAGCCAAATTTCTCAATTTTCGGGGTATTTTTTTTTTGTGTTAATCAGACTCAAACATATAGCGGCACGCCATGGGTCCGCCCGCGCACTGATAACTAACCCACATAATATATTTATCAGTTAATCTATTTCATCTATATGTTGTACAAGTACAATTTGAAAAATGTAATACCGACATCTATTCTATTCAGTTATTGGAACGCATCTCACAAGCTACTGGACCGAATTTGATGTAATTTAAATGAGACCACATGGGAAGCATTCACCAGCTTTTCAGCAAAAAAAATTTTTTTGTGAATCGGTTCACCCAGTCGAAAGTTATGAGGTAACAAAATAAAAATACAGTCGCATTGAGTACCTCCTCCTTTTTTTGGAAGTCGGTGGAAAATTCAGCCAAATTAGTACAGTAGCTTAATTACGAAAAAGTAACACATATCCAAAAACACATACTTTCGCATTTATATATGTAATTGTGTGATATATTGAACATAAGAGTAGTATTCATCATTTAATTTATCAGAAACAAAATTATCTCTTTTTATTACTATACAGATTTCTAAACTAACATTATGCAAGAATCACGATGGCTTGGCTACTGTCTTCTACTTATTCATTTAAAAGTTACCATATATGTACCAGTATAGGTTCGATTGGTCAACAGACAAACAGTGGGCTGTAAAACATGCGGTCAGTATTGACATGGCATTTGCATGGAATGTGGCCATGGACATCATCAGTTTATGTCCGTCTGTGAAACACAGGGACAGAGAAGGTTATAAGTTTTACTACTGTTACTTATAGACTATAAGTTTTGCTAAAGGGGATGACGGACTTTGAGAGGATGAGATACCAGAAGTGGCAGTAAAAGTTTAATGATGATTAATTCTCAAAGTGATATAGAAACAGGTATAATTTATCGATGATTTCACAATATATTTCGCAATAGTACATGTGATTGAAATTGCTAAACGAGTGCATTTAAGGCAAGGAACGTAAAATTATTTTTGTAAATAACCGCTGTAAGTTAGTGGTCGACTAATCAGCTAGGTTTAATTTATTGTTTACGAGTAAATGTTTTATTATTTATAGTTATAACTGTATGTAATGATTACCTACTAGTATTATGCTCTTTACTCATATGACCGTACTTTTACTTAGACTTAGGACTTTAAAATTAATCTCTACTCAACGTTGTTGGTAAATTAACCAGCAAGATGGTCGGCTGGTACAACTGTATAACACAAATTTCAATGATATTGATATTGCGGCAACGCGACCTAGTATGTTTAAGAATAAAATTATACAACTTCTAGAATAGATAGTACCTACTACCACCTATCGCATTATGTACCTAAAGTTAATACTTTTTAAATAATCCGTGGTAAACGGTGCTGATACCATAGTTAGTACTATTTTAAATATAAGTTTTATTAGGCTTAAGCTTTTACTGTGATATTGTTTGTTTACCCCAATAAATAAAAAATAAAAACAATATTATATATAAACTATTGTATCTATATCTTCCTAGCTGTAAACTGATTGATCCTAAAATAATTAAATATAATAAATGCAGGGTTTTCGAAGGGTATTCGTTTTCTGGAGAAATTGCAGATGCTTCATAGTGAAAACAATCTAGAGGACATAGCTTTAACGACATGCAATGTCAGTGGAAACACAACCTAATTTACCTATCTCAAAATAAACGTTTTAAAACAGATGTCAAAGTTGTATCAGTTATTGTAATTTATTTGAATTTAGATTACCATAGTTTTACCGAAACTTTACTATAAACTGTAATGAACTATATTTTTTACTATATACTATTTTTTACTTTGTATCCTTTCTTCAGTACAGTTCAGTAGTGCTACAATTATTTGCTACTCAAAATTTTTCGTTTTATTACTGAATTTCAACCTAGACGTACGACGGCTACATATTCGTGTGTCGGCGTAATTTGCAGATTATTTCTTCCTACGTTTTTCGAACGGGCTAAATACTGTTTGCTTCTACCGCTCTTGCCTCTATCTAGGCATTTACAGTAAAACCGGATGGGTGGCGAGTGCTGATGGCACTCAGCCAGAAACCTTTGAGATGGGGTCGGTATCATATAACTATCTTGTGGCTTTCGTTTCTAGTCACCTGCCTGACTCCAACCTTTTTATGGAATTAGTGTTTGTACTATACACGCTAAGAAATGCATATATATTGAAGTAAATTATGATAAATAGAAGATAATTTTTAATAAAAAGAAGGAAGTCCAGTTATGGAAAAGAGTTATTTAATGATTTTCTAAGCTTTCGAGATTCTTATACCATTGAAATTAAACAGCTACAATGCAACATCCGTGACATGTGCACTGAATAATGTTCCAAACGTCGGGATAAAAATAATGTAAAATATACGCGATTTAGTTGGATTAAAGTAATGTATACGAATGTTCCGCATGAACATTTTCCCGATATAAAGTATTCTGTCACTTGAGGCCTTTTGAATATCTGATAAAATAATTAATGATAAAACACCTCAACTCGTTGCTTAATCCTGCGTGAAAACATAACAAAACAACAGATTACAAAACAAGACTCCAAAAGCAATTCTTTAAGATAAATAACATAATGTGTGATAATTTGATTATAATTAATTAAAACATGTAATTAGTGTCATAAAAGTTTGGCTAAAATAAGGTACCTTCTAATAGGAATGCCAGGAACATGAGCAAGTTGACATCATAGATATTTACCTACCCCTACGGGAACCAGCACTGCAAGTAAGCATTGTCGATAGAAGAAAATTTTACAGTAATTATCTTTATAGTGGTAGCAGTAGCAGGTTGTCTACCTGCGATATTGCTATTGTGACGTTTTCGTTGATAAACATCAGCCGTGCGATTCTGTAATGATTCGTCGACGAGCTCGTCGAATAGCCCACCGATGTCAAATAGGTACTTTTTATAAGAAAAGGTTGCTTTTCCAACGTTTCTTGTCATCTTTTCATTTGTTTCACAGATGTTTTCAAAGATGCAACGATGTATGCTCGTAGAGAATCGCACGGCAGTTTACGACGTGACAAGTTTAATGTGGATCCATATTCACACATTTACACACAACAAATTATCCATCAGTGTTTTAAATATGTTTTGTCTTACACGTCTTGCCATTAATAGTATAAAAAATGTCCGTCATTATGCCAGATTAGCAAGATGAGGTGGCATTGGTAGCTGTTCAAAATCTACCTAAGAAATGATAACCGTTGGAGTAGACACGTTCTTGAATTTTGGACAACCCGAAACTAACGAGACTGACGCTATACGCCGGAAGCGACTAGAGGACAAGATCGATAATGATTTAGCAGAAGATGATAGCATATTTTGACATACAGGGTGTCTGGCGGCAGATTTATGTTTTTAAAATTAAATAAAAAAGCAATTACTTGGCTAATCGTTTTATTGAATATATTTTTACAAAAAGTTATGCTGCGGATTTTATTTCTTAAATATAATGTCATCTAAATGCTTTCCGTCGAGTTGTAGGCACTGTTCAAAACGGAGCTTCGTGTTTTGCGCTACACGCTGCAGTAAACCCGGTTGGATGTCATTTATTTCACGGCGAATGTTTTCCTTCAGGTCTTCAATAGTTAGTGGATTGTTTTGGTAAACTTTACCTTTGAGATATCCCCATAAAAAAAAATCCAAAGGGGTCAAATCGGGTGACCTCGGTGGCCATGGGATGTCTCCAAAGCGACTGATCAATTTTCCAGGGAAAGCTTCCCGTAGCAAACTCATCGAAGCCCTGGCCGTGTGTGGGGTAGCTCCATCCTGTTGAAACCACGTGTGTGATGAGAAGGATGAATGCGCTCGCAGATTAGGCATAAAGTAATCCGCAATCATGCTTCCATAATTCTCGGCATTCACATTGATCGCTTGACCACGAGAATTTTCAAAAAAAAATGGTCCAATAATTCCATGTGTGGAGAAAGCGCACCAGACCGTCACCCTAGGGCAATGTAATGGTTTTTGATGCTTGACTCGTGGGTTACGGGTTCTTGGAGCCCAATAACGACAATTTTGTTTATTAACGTTGCCGTTTAAGTGAAAATGAGCCTCATCACTCCAAAATATGGAATTCATCGTTCGAAATCTTAGCAACATCGTTTCACAGAATTGTTTTCGTAAACCAAAGTCATTTTCCTTGAGTGCTTGAACGATTTGAATTTTAAAAGGATGAAACTTCAAGTCCTTCTTCAAAATTTCATGAACAGTTGCTCTTGGAAGACCCAGTGTGGCTGCTCTTTTCCGTATCGAAAGTCTGGGATTTTCAGTTAAACTTCTTTCCACACATTGAATGTTTGCGAATTGAATCCTTGAAGATCGACTAGGCCCCGGCCGAGAGATGTTGATAGCCGAAGCAGTTGTGCGGAATCTCTGCACCCATGAGCGAATTAGATTTACACTCGGTCCATCACTCAACCGTCGAATATTGAACCGTGAACAAAATTGTCGACGTGTGATAACATAAGAATCATTACTCTTGAAATATGCCTCGATAGCAAACGCGCGATGCTCTGCCGACCACGGTGGCATCGTGACTAACGAATCCGCACGATCCGTGAGTCGAATGATACCTCCCCCGCCCCGCACCATTCGTTACTTTTTAAAATATTCTAATTTCAAAACATAAATCTGCCGCCAGATACCCGTTATTAACAACTGTTTCTCGAAGATAGTTGCCAAAACACACCGACAGTTGCTAGAAGACAGAGTTAAAACTCTGGGGTCTCTTGGGTGGTCGCTAGCCGGGGAGCGATCCATGTGGTAGTGTTTTTTTTACTTTTTAGAAATCTTTATAGGCGCACATTAGGAGAAGCAAAAGTCTGGTCCAGTCGTAGAATTACGTGGGCCCATAATGATAACGATGCTATTGAACACGCATGCCAAAGTTATTAGCCCAGGATACTAATTTCGTTGCGCGGTTCTCTACTCGGTGAAAAAGGACTAATAGGAACATTTTTCTACTTAGTTAGTACGTAGAATTGTAGGTAATTATCTACCTGTATGAAAAATTGGGGCATGTCAGTTCAGAAGTTTTAAAAAGAGTGTAATGAGAATGTAACGCGTCGTACTTACAAATGTGTTACAGTTAAGAGATCATTAAAATAACTATCACAAAGGATTTCTAATTAACATGTCCAATGAGTCAATTTAATTTATAACATAGGGACTAAATAGTTCCCCTTCAAGATAGCCTAGAACAAGATTAACGAGCGAGCGTGCAAAACGTTTAAACCCATTTCCAACTGAAATCCGACCAGTCAGTAACATATATTAGTGTGAGCGGAACGCTCTTGGCACACCATCACTTACATAAACCGAATTAGTTGGCTTTAAGTCCTTTGTGAACTGGCTAAAGTCGGATCCAGGTCATTAAGGACCATCTGGATGAATTAGGGGCTGATCAATATATTTTCCATTTAACACACACGACTTAGTTCAGGTGTGGAAAATGAAGGCATGTGTATTTTTTTATACCAAGCAAAGACGTGTCGTTTCCTCGTCTTTTCGTCAAAACCGTCTTAGTATCAAGAAGAGAGGAGCAAGTCGATTGTCTTATGATTAAATTCACGCCTGACCAAGAAAGCTTTACTGCAACATAGGTTTATTTTAATATTAGGTACTAACGCCTGCTTAGCGAAACTAAGTTTTGTAATTTTTAGAAATACAAATTAAATATTAATTACATTATCTAATTATATAGAAATTATACTCGTATAATTTCTCTAACTGTCTTACAATAAATTCTATGTACTCGTACAAAGTTAAAAAAAATACATATTGTTTAGCAAGCAAGTTTATCTCAGATTCTAAATGCGAAAACCTAATAAATGGTATATAGATATAAATATTAGTTGTATATTAGCTACCTATCTAAAAGTGTCATTTTCGATTTGATAGTGCTTGTCAAGCTGTGTGATAGATGGTGCTTCGGCGGTCAAAAATCAACTTGAGAGAAAAAATCGATGCTCTTGTGAATGCCTCTGCGGTCTAGCAGTCAAAGCGTCTTATACGGATGACACTAGTCGCTAGATTTCGATCCTTGTACGTACTAAACTTTTTATATCTAAAAATTGCGAAACGGAGGCTTGCGTTTTCAGTTCTTCACTGCCACGCCGATATATTATGTTGTTTAGTCCCAATCGACCAGTAAATTTACTTGCTACACTGCTCAACAAGCCAATGCATTCTGCGGTGGGATCTACCAGGACGGACTATTATTTAGTTAATATTGTGGTGGTATCGTGAACATCGATCTTTCAACCTACTGCAGCGGACTGCACCATCACATTTACCTGTAATTTAAAGTTACTAAAGTTAAAACGATACTGAAGAACTTCTTACAGTAATCACCTAAATAGTTTACTTGGTATGTAAAACACATACATACACACACATACACTCACTCACACACACCTACACACACATAAACACACACTAACACTATCATCATCTTTATATGTAATATTAGGACCTAAGATTAATTCTAAATTCTTAAGATTAGTATTGTACCAAATTGGCTAGCAGTAGTCCAACGCTGGGGAAAGAGCGCTGTATGCTGAAACACGGGTGATGAACCTAGTTCAGCAGCAGATACTCTTGCACAAATTTGTTCATGTTTTCTAGCCCCATTATAATGTATGAAATAACATTGTACAATTGTTTGAATAAAGGTTTTATTATTATTATTATTATAGTACTACATTTTATAACAATGTATATAAGGAGTATTTTAAACTATAAAATAATATAAATGGATTCATTTAACATTATGTTTGATGTCAATTTTTATGAAATAAAATGCTGAGGCGCTTTTGAAAAAATTGTGAAAGTGTTCTAGCAATTATATTTCAAGGCGGTCAATACACTAAATACCTGTGATGCATCATAATTAAATATAGATTAGGGTTACAGATATAATATGCTATCTAAAAATAGTATGAGTAGCCTAATTTAATTAGACAGGTACCGACTGCTCCAAACCCTTCCACATGGATGTCAGAAAAGAGTATGATATCTCTTACTATATATATATATATATATCTACTCTGACATCTCTTACTAAGTCTGGTACTAGGTAATGACAGTAAACGTACACCCCTGTTAAATGAGATACAGTTTTTCACATATTGTCATACCTACCTATTTCTACCGATAATAAAATAGGTATGTTTGCGTAACGGTTTCTAGACCTTACAACTTAATATCAGCAATTCTTTATTTGTGAGGGAATACTTCTGTTATAGGCAGAGGTTACCGCTTAGCTTGGGTTCCGTAGAACAAGCACGAAACTGAAGCTAAGAAGTGATTACGACCTAATCAAATTAAAAAACTTCTCTGGTGAAACCAACAAGATAAGTTTTTTTAAACATTTCTGCTTCGGGGATATAAAGGCGTGAGGGTATGTAGCTAAAATGTGAAATTTCACTTGCCAGAGCATCTTAATTTTTTTTGTGACAAAATCTACTTAGTATATACCTACTTCGAAAACCTACTTGGAGAGCATGAACGCTCACAATTATAGCTAGGTAGTACTTCCGTTTGTTTTCAAATACTAATAATATGTATGATAATCAACCTTCTGATATTTTCGAGGAATAGTTTTAAAATTGTAAGGTAAAAAAATCGTGAACTAGTAACCTCTCTAGTACCTATATTTTTTACAACATCTTTATTGTGCATTGATACGTACGTACATTGATTTGTGGATCTTGAATTTTACAGGTTTTGCGTAAGTACAATTACTTGCAATACGATCGACCCAACCTTAAGACTTACACTTTCTATAAAAAATAGAAGAGAAATAGAACTAAGGAAAATCAAAGAAGACAAGAAAGTGCGAAAGTAATAGAATGACCGTAGGCGTTGCATCAGAGAACACTGACCGCCTGTATTGTATTTCATGTCATCTTATTATCGCCTGTATCTGGCCCCGTCACGACTATAAAGTCATATCGTAGGTGGTCGAGCGAGGAATACCTACTAACATATTTTTATTGAACTGTATAACATTTACTGCCCCATCCAACAAATCTTTATAGCAAACATGAGGACTTCTCGAAATCACACTACGGAATCAATTGTGAAAGTTTTTTCCAGATTTATTTTGTGGGAATTGTGGTGATGGTTGGCGCGTACAGTGAACTTATTGTGCTCATAAATTACTTTTATGTTTATTCTTTGTTACGTTTCTATATTTTTATTTACATTTTCTCGGTTGGGGTTAACGTTTGCCTTCGTTTCTCTTTCTATATTCAGATTACATTTTTATACTTTGTTATGATTTCAAATACATATTTTTTACTTATTTTTTTATCAAAAGTTGTGTCTCTGTATGTACGCACGGGTGTATGTTCAAACATTCATTTACTCGTAATTATATTTTGACGTTTACTATTATATACCATTTCATTGCCGTTCGTACTTTTCAACCTCAAACTTCGTTGAATTTAGGAGCTTAATATATTTACAGTTATTAAGAAATATACTAACGACAAATGAGAAGCGCTTAAAACATCATAAAAATTTTTCGCCCAAGGCATTTCACGTTATTAAGTCGGTTATACTGTAAAATAAATTAATAAGGATAAATGAACCAGTCATAATATTATTGTACGGGCGTTCGCCGACATGAATGGATGTTACATTAAGGTCACAGACAGCAGACACTTTCTAAAGTAAAATAATTGAGTCAATTTATTGAGCGTCGCCTCGTCTAAGGCTCGGTGACACTTAACAGGGCATTGATTACGATTACCACTCGAGTGATTACTCACACTGCGGTCGTGTGTAACAAGACTAACAAGGGCATACTACTGTGATGACATTTGTAGTATTGCTAGTTCAAGTGGTTTTAGTTAACCTTGATGTACTTTTTATTCGACGAAATTTCAAGTTTAAATTTGTGATTTATATCTTCCAACTGTTATATAATCGCGGCTTCATAAGCGTAGAAGATTTACAAGAGATGAAGTGACATACTTGTAACGATGGTGATGCCCTCCGTGTAGATTTCGATACTTGTAATACTAATATAGTGGCACTTGTTGTTCAAGTTACTGTTACTGTCAGTTGTCACTCAAGTTGTTTTCGATACCTTAGTGTACTTATAGAAGAATATTTAGTTTAATTAAATTTGAAACTTATTACTATCTAACGTGTTTCAATTTCAATTGTAATAGAACGTTGAAAACAACATATGCATTACTATGTAGGGGCAATTGTAGTATTTCTCATTTACGTTGTTTTACATACCATAATGTGCTTTTATATGTTGAAATTTTCGTTTAAATTGATAATTTAATATTATATGACGCGGTTGATTTTCAACTGTAAACGTTGTTTGATTTTCAACTATAATAGAACGTTGAAAACAACATATGCATTACTATGTAGTGGCAATTGTAGTATTTCTCATTTACGTTGTTTTACATACCATAAATGTGCTTTTTATATGATGAAATTTTCGTTTAAATTGATAATTTAATATTATATGACGCGGTTGATTTTCAACTGTAAACGTTGTTTGATTTTCAACTATAATAGAACGTTGAAAACAACATATGCATTACTATGTAGTGGCAATTGTAGTATTTCTCATTTACGTTGTTTTACATACCATAATGTGCTTTTTATATGATGAAATTTTCGTTTAAATTGATAATTTAATATTATATGACGCGGTTGATTTTCAACTGTAAACGTTGTTTGATTTTCAACTATAATAGAACGTTGAAAACAACATATGCATTACTATGTAGTGGCAATTGTAGTATTTCTCATTTACGTTGTTTTACATACCATAAATGTGCTTTTTATATGATGAAATTTTCGTTTAAATTGATAATTTAATATTATATGACGCGGTTGATTTTCAACTGTAAACGTTGTTTGATTTTCAACTATAATAGAACGTTGAAAACAACATATGCATTACTATGTAGTGGCAATTGTAGTATTTCTCATTTACGTTGTTTTACATACCATAATGTGCTTTTTATATGATGAAATTTTTGTTTAAATTGATAATTTAATATTATATGACGCGGTTGATTTTCAACTGTAAACGTTGTTTGATTTTCAACTATAATAGAACGTTGAAAACAACATATGCATTACTATGTAGTGGCAATTGTAGTATTTCTCATTTACGTTGTTTTACATACCATAATGTGCTTTTTATATGATGAAATTTTCGTTTAAATTGATAATTTAATATTATATGACGCGGTTGATTTTCAACTGTAAACGTTGTTTGATTTTCAACTATAATAGAACGTTGAAAACAACATATGCATTACTATGTAGTGGCAATTGTAGTATTTCTCATTTACGTTGTTTTACATACCATAAATGTGCTTTTTATATGATGAAATTTTCGTTTAAATTGATAATTTAATATTATATGACGCGGTTGATTTTCAACTGTAAACGTTGTTTGATTTTCAACTATAATAGAACGTTGAAAACAACATATGCATTACTATGTAGTGGCAATTGTAGTATTTCTCATTTACGTTGTTTTACATACCATAATGTGCTTTTTATATGATGAAATTTTTGTTTAAATTGATAATTTAATATTATATGACGCGGTTGATTTTCAACTGTAAACGTTGTTCGATTTTCAACTGTAATAGAACGTTGAAGACTAACAAGAGCTGAAAAAATGTCTGCACTATTTTGTGGAATCTGTTGTAATGCCCCTTAAATAAGTTTATGTCAACATTGAAGCACTTTTTAATTTGACTTAGGTACTTTCAGTTTTATTTTATGATTTATTGCTTTTTATTGCTTTATGTCGTTAAGTTTTCAGCTGTTATATACAGTGCGGTTTATGAATGTATAAGACTAAGTAAAGATGAAGATGCATATGTACACTACTTTGGTAGCATTTGTAGTGTAGTCGTTAAAGTTGTTCTAGTTAACCTTATGAACTTTTTTTGTTATTCTCTCAGTTAAAACTTGGAATTCAATGTTTGAACTCGTTTCATTTTCAACTGTAAATTACCGGATGGTGTATGATTGTATTAGAACATAAATAACAAGAGATGAAGATATGAGACAGTCGTATGTGCACTGCTGTGGGGGTATTTGTAGTATATTCGTTCAAGTAGTTTTAGTTAACCTTAATGTACTTTTTATATGATGTACTAAAATCTCGGTTAAAAATTGAACTGAATGCTTTAACGTTGTTAATTTTTCATCATAATCAAAATCAGCCAATTTTTCTCCCACTGCTGGGACTAGAGCCTTCCTCTCAGATAGAGGAGTTGGGCCATAATCCACCACGCGGGCCCAGTGCGGATTGGTGGATAGGCTAGTGTCGAAGTTTTCAGGCCGCCCGAAGGCCCTCAACATAGCCTGATACATATATATATGTATCCTGTATTAAATGAGTAGACTTAAAATATAAATACTTAAAATATTACTAAACTCCTGGACTCGTTCACATTCGGGTTCGTTTAAGTCAAGTGAGAACTTGAATAAATGAAAAAAAAGGTTTACGTAAATATATTTCACCTTTGCGAGTGAGGCGGGTTCAACGATTTGCCTTCCCTTTAAACAAGATGAAGGTTAAGTGGTCTGCTGTCTGTTTCACTTATACCATCAGCCACAACAAATCTGTATAGTGTGATGATATTCGGCGCGTGTGAGAAACCCTTAATTTTTTCCGAAATGATTCTATGCAACGCGTCAATTTATGTTGTCACGATGGCACAATTTCATACATTATACTAGCAAAGTCATGAATTAAAACCAATATTCTTACATGCACTATGTAACTATTTTTGAATAACTTCACCTAACCGTTTCCTTACAGCGCGCTGTAAGTACATATTATACACTTTCAGGCAAAACATCCACAAACACACACACACACAAACTTATTTTTTTCTTAGTTATATCAATACTTACCTCTAATTGTTTTCATAGCTGCCTTATTTTCATCAGCCCTAAGTTTTATTGTAGTGTCACGGGCTATCATTGTCATGGGCTATCATTAGCTGACTCCTGGAATACTGCCTCACAAGACACAGTTTTTATTAAACTATATAGTTTGTGAGGCCACATACATTACTCTAAAACTAGCCTACTTACTTGTTATAATATATTATAACAAGTTTGTTATAATATATTGTACCAAAGAGTACCGAGGCCATAGGTTTAGAGTGTCTAGGCTGCTTTGTAGTTATCACTTTGAATCTGGTTACACTCTATAACATTGTAATTTTATCTAAGTTATTGACTACACGAACAAATACAATTTATGCAATAGTTTGCCTCGTGTATACAATGATGGCGAAAACTTTGTGTCGGAATTGGCGGTATGGTTTCTAGGTGATAAGTACAACAAAATAACTCTGATCAATCTTGACTTTCAGAACCTCCAACGCCCCCCTCAGATGTACGGATAGACTCGGTCCGGTCTAGGACAGCAAGTATCTCTTGGCGCGACACTCTCAGAGCACATGCGAGACACTGTTAATAATATATTATAACAAGTTTACGTAACAAATTGTAACTGCATAGTACATAAGGCTCATATGCAATAAAGTTTAATCTTATCTATCTTTAATAATAAAAATGCCAAAGTATGTCTTTTTGGATGGATGGATCGATGTTAGTTATATACTCTTTTACAATTTCACATACAATTGCTCCTACTACACTGTTTGAAGTGAATTATTTATTTAACATAGGTAGACAAGGACCAGAAATTGCCTACGTTTTATCCCGGAAAAATGTTGGGAAGTCATTTTACGCGCGGGGAACCAAAGGTCGCAGCTAGGAAATTGTACAATTTTATTCATTAAGGCTCCGTACCTCAGGAGTCAAAAGAGACCTTCATAATTGTACTCTGTTAAGAGTTTATTTTTCAGAAATGCATGAATGTATTATGTTGAAATGTATATAAAATACTTGGAGCTGTAAAAAAAATGTTTTCAAAACAAAAAATTTGGTTATTATGCCGCATACACTTGCCGATAAATCAAGATCTCTAGGGTAAGTAAGGTACTTCCCGCTGACTTAGAATCATACAATTTCATAAGATGCGATAAGACCTCACAATACATGTGAAAGGAAAATCAGTAGACTGGTATCTTGTAGTTTCATCGCGTAACTTTTATCTATACTAGTACTAATAATATTATAAAGAGGACAGATTTGTATGTAACGAATATTTTAAAAACTACCGGTCCGATTTCGAGATTCTTTTGCAGTTAGAAAGCTACATTATCACAGAGTAACCTAGACTATAATATAATATTTTCAAAACAATTAAGGGACCGTATTAAAACTTCAATAATGTAACCCAAAGTGTGAAAAAATACCAAAAAAAGTCCATAAATCGCGTACACTGCAGATTTTTTTGAACGTCGTTATTTTATGATTTTCGAAAATTTGTACAATGAACTTGTTAATTATTTTATAATTCTCGATAAAAACCTGATTGCGAATCATATTTTATAACTCCTAAAGCATTTTCTAAATTATTATAAATGTCCCTATAAGAACTGAAAAACTACGAGCAACATTGTAAATCTTAGTGAACGATTACTATAGAAGTTTAAGAAAATAACTAATTTCAGAAAAATATACATTTTTCTTTCGTTTACTTCGTTATTAGTTTCGTTAGTTCGATACGTTTTTTGACGGAATCTAAAACTTACTCAGTTAAAATGTAAAACTACACGTCGTGATATCACCCGTCCCGGGTCTAGTGTTTTTCGGTTTATTTCCGACCTACGCATAAAAGTTCAAATAAAAAATACTACTCTTTAATAGTTTGACCAACTAAAAGCATGTTTATACCGGTGGATTGTATTAAATCTGATAAAATTAATTACAAACTCAAGGTCTAAAAATGTGTATACAATTTGTGTATGCGCGACATGGTTTAGCACTTTTTTAAACGTACACATGGTGTACGCGCGACACGCGATGGGTTAACTATAACTACGAGTATCTTATACGCGCGACTTCGTGCGCGTTGAATAACGCTATCGCGATTATATCCTTTTGAATCTATCCGTCAAACTGGAATTTACATTTTAGTGGCTTAAGTGTTAATCTCAGGTACAAACCATCTCCACTGCAAATTTAATCAATAAAGAGATTAGTCGTTTTTGTGTGATTGTCTAACAAACATCCTATTATTTAAAAGTACACACTGGACAATCGAATTCCACGCAAATGAGCGCGTTATAAACCGTGATTCGAGAATTACGAGCAATAGAACCTTAACTTACTGTCTACACTGTACCTACAGGATTGAGTGGTAGCCACTTTTAAGTCCTACAATATTGCACACATTATCATCTCGTCCGGTGGGCTCTGTTCGAACGGGGCCAAACCAAAAACTCCTCATATCATGTAAATTGTCCTTTTCATACTATGAAGTACTTAGCAAATTTACTTTGACATCTTTAACATACCTACCTACAGACGGTGGAGGTTAATTTCAAGAGGTAAATAAGGTAATGAAAACATCCTTTTCCAACCATTGAATTTTATAGAGAGAAAAAAATCACATCCTCGGACTGGATTCCAACCCGCGTCTTCTGACTCTCCGTGCCCGAAGCCATGACCATCTAGGCCACCCAGGTACAAGGTTCAAGCATCGAATTTTAACTCTCTATCTGATTTAACCATCTTACGGGGACGGAGCAACATATATTGAACAGCTTTGACAGCACTATCCAACCAAAAGAAGCATTTTTAAAAATACTTCGTATTGACGTCGCAACCCTTTATAATTTTATATTACTTGTTTTTAAAGCACTAACGTCTGCTTAGCAATCTCAAAAAAAGTAATAATATAAAATCCTTTTTCGAGTTTAGATTAAATTTCTACACAATATTGATTGAGAGTGCAAACATATTAGAAGCAATCATTGGCTCACCCGCGCTTAAAATGAGTATCCCCAGGAACATTTTCGGGATAATATATTGGCCTATTTGGAAATCCAGCTCGACGTTTTCCTATGATAAACATTTCTGCAAAATGGTTCATTAATTTTGGTGAAAAGAGTAGGAACCATCCATCAAATATAAGTGTGATAGAAAGAAGTTCCGGATATTTCGATGGAGATGATGGTTTAAAAGTAGCATTATATTTAAAAAAATCAATCAATAATTAATACAATATGATTAAAAAGGATTTACTATATTTATCAGGACAAATAACTAAATTTATTACGAAACACTGAATATATCTACTTTTATGTGTTCAAATCACGAGGGTTAAAAGCTTACTTATATTTCCATACCAAAATTTTATCTAGTGTTCGTTTATTAAAATCATATCATAAATGATATCGTATGGATCTATGAAGCCCAACTTTTGGGATCAGCTTACTCTTAAAAGTGCCATGCAAGAGTAAGCATAAAAGAACACAATGATTGAGCTTCTTTTGTTTGTTCGCATAAACGAAATCAATTCTGAGCTTGCTCAATCACAAACGAGGACGGAGGGGAATTGGTTTTATGAACTACATAAGAATAAACAGTTTCATCGCAGACGAGGGTGCTCGGGTTGCTCCAAAGCACTCGTAAGTTCATCTCAATCGTCGCAATCGTCTTGAATAGCCATCGAGATTGCTTATGTTGTTGCCTCTGATTGAATTCGTCCGAGCGACCGCACCGCGGCCCGACCCGGAAAATTACCCCCCGGAGATAAATACCGATATGTGTCAAGTGGTCACGAGTATTACTCAGGCTGTAGCTAAACTTCGCTAACGGCCTGTTACATTTTTCCCCGTTGAGGAAATTACTAACACGAGGTCACGACGTCTTCAGAATGTGTGTAAAGGTTCTTTACATGTTAACACAGAAAAGTGGGAATGCCAAATTGAAGTGTGGGATGCACTTTGTCTATTTTAAATTTGGTTATTTCTTAATAACCACCTTTCCATCCACCTTTTCGTCTTGGTTATTATCACAGACAAGTCAAAACTGGAGTTAGGCGTGGACTTAAATCGTATTGAAACTGGCTGCAAGCTGAACTGAATGTTGGGATCTAATGAAAAATTCGCTGCGAGGTCAGCGAGACTCAGAACTACGAGTAAATTAGCTTGTATTATAAGGTTTAAAGTATACAAGCCTAACTTACCTCAAAGTTATACCATGTAGGACTAGTGTCTCTGTGAGCTGTAGACCTCGTGAGTATGTCTTTGCGTAGCTTAAACTGAATAAATATTCACCGTGCACATAAAAACAAAATCCTGAAAAAAAAAAAAAAAAAAAAACATGACTTTCTCCAAGAGCATTGTTTTTAATAATAGTATTCATGCAATGATAGAAGAAAATATGGATAGCCCTATTTTTTAATGCAACTATGTAGTTTAAAGAGAAACAAATATTGAAACATGCGTTACAAAGAAACAACTTTATGAGTTGAAAAGCAATTTAATCTTTAACCTGAATCATTATGCTATTCAAACCATTGAGACACAGTAGCCACGAACCAGAAGTAGTAAACGGGAAGCGCGGGAACCAAGTTAACATAAATAATGTGTAGAATCATAAAACGACGTAACATTGTACCCCGTAATGTTTTTACAGGGTCATATTAATCTCACTTGTAACTAAAGTTGCACCAGTCTCAGTTTAGCCGGATAGGTCTGCCAGCCGTGCGATTCTGTAATGATTCGTCGATGCGCTCGTCGACGAGCTCACGGATGTCAAATACTTTATGAGATATCGCCCTTGTACACAAGGTTGTTTTTCCAACGTCATCTCGTCATTTGTTTCACGGATGTTGTCAAAGATGCAACGATGTTTGCTCTTACAGAATCGCACGGCTGATCTTTAGTATAAAAACGGGAACACTCAAGTAAGTAACTTAAATAGAAAACTGAAGATTCATCTATATCAGTTGGTCTTTTTCAAGTAGAGCGCGGTTGCGACTTGCCTCGTACTTCTAAAGCTGATACGATCCGACTTATTTATATTAGAAATTTGTTAGTTTTTATGATAAAGCTGTTAGATTGTTTGCTGGGAAGTATATTTTTCACAGAAACTCATGATTTTGAGAAATTGTATTTTACGGATACGTTTATCGGATAAAACTGCCTGTGAATCTAAATATTTCGAATAACAAGTTATGATGTTAATTTATTGATTCAGGCGTTACTTTGCGGAAACCCATTATCAAAACGATATTAGAAAAAGAATAACTAAAGAATAAATAAGTTAATTTAGATGTATTTGAAAGTACAAAGTTGTGATCTCAAAATATTGTATTTACGGTGTGGAAATGTTCTATACAAAATACGAATATCATAATACTTCATCAGTCGAACGATCCAGACTCAATCGAAATTTCATTGTTATATTGATAATCGACTGGTGAGGGGTGTGAAAGAAATAATATATTGACATATATAAGAAATATTCAAATTATCAACGGAATAGTTAATTAGTTACCATGTATATTTTCTATGAGTTTCTGTTATTTCGGAACTGTTGCAAGCGCCATGATCACAGATGAACAGTTAGTTGAACACGGATGAACAACAGAGCGTCAGTTCATCCGTGATGATGACGCTTGCAATAGTGTTAAAATAGCGGAAACTCAGAAAATATACCGGGTAACTATCCCGTTGATAATTTAAATATTTCTAATGTTTGTGACCAAGATAGTTTAAAAACTTATTTTTTGATATAAATATAGTTTTATGTTTAATAACATATCACTTTTAATCTTTATTAACGATATTACTTATGAACCAATTAATTTCTTTGCATTAAAATACAAATGTATATAACTAAATCTACTTATAGCTTAACGACAATATGATATTTTAAAAGACGTGTTGAAATATTAGCTTTTCCATTTCTATTGCGTAAATACGAAACGAGTCACTTGAAGTTTTTTCATATGTTTATCATTCGTCTTGATGATATTTTCAAATGTTAATATCAGCCTCACTTGCTTCACGTGCGAATGTTTTCTCACGCCGTCGCCAATCATTATTCCACAACAGTGGCTGTAAATGATAAAACTTTTTACTACCAATCAGCAATAAATAAAACATACGAACTTATACAACATTTTGGTAACTAAGATTTTTCACCTGCCAAATCTGAATATAAAGTAGTATATGTATCTTCATACCAAATTCCATCCGAATCCCTTTAGTCGTTTCAGTACGAAGAAGTAACATACATGCCACTCTTATACTAGCATTTAGTCATTTACACACCAAGATTTACATTTAGATCATAATTGTCTATATCTTCGTATATGTAGTAAATGTTCTATAATTTAAAAAAAACAAACGTATATCCAAACAACAACTCATTTGTAGAAATCCAGTGTGGTTTGTTTAAACCTGAGTGGCAGCACTACTGATATGGTCCCATAAATACGTGGTTATCTGATATGTCAGTCGAAAATGAAATTTGTAAAATATATGCTAACAAATCGCCATTTTAACGCAGCAAATCACAGTGTCAAGAAATCATGCAGGATAAAAAAAAAACAACGGTATGTTCAGAAACAGGTAAAATAAATAATAATAATAAATAAATATTCCACAACTATCACACAACGCCATCTAGTCCCAAGCTAAGCAGAGCTTGTGTTATGGGTACTAGACAACTGATAAACATACTTAAGTATATATTTCTAAATACATACATATTATAGATAAATTACACACAGACACAGAACAAATGATCGTGCTCATTACACAAACATTTGTCCTGGGTGGGAATCGAACCCACGACCTCCGGCATAGCAGTCAGGGTCACTAACCACTAGACCAACAGGCCTGTCAATCCTAAATAATAAAGAAATCCCCTTTCATTAAAAGTATTTAGATAATAAAAGATTTTAAAATTAGCATCTTTATTAACAACAAAAATTAGCAAACTATATATATTTTGGAACGCGGCGGTAGAGTCTTTAAAGTACATTATAATGAAAAGTTGACGTTCATAAGTGCGTCTTTGATGCCTAAATTGAATAAATGATTTTGACTTTGACTTGGATCTTTATCATTATTATAAAGTTAATTGCCATGTTCAATGAAGTGCCGTATTATAATACAGTAGAACCTCTATAAGTCGAACATCAAGGGAGACGCCAAAAAATTCGAGTTATAGAGTTTTCAACTTATGGAGGATTTCGACTTAGGCGGATTTTGATTCGACATAAAGAGTTTGAGGTTTTTTCTTATAAATTTTGAGTTAGAGAGGTAAAATAAATAAAAATTCAACTTGCAGAGGTGACAAACATATTTTATTTATTATAAATCAACATTATTTCAAATCATTTTAAAGTAAAAAATATGGCATTAAAAAAAAGTCAGTAATTTTTTTTTGCTTTAGATAATTTGGTTGTTCTCTATCTATAGCATTGTATAGACATAGACTCAAAGTTTTTAGTTTACGTTTCACAGCACTCATGTTAACTGTTGTACTAATTGATGTGTATTGCAGTAGAACCAAACTACTTCTGACAGTATTTAAGTCGAAAACAAATGACTTGCTTAGCTAAATTTCAAAGGAAATCAAAATTGAACACCTGACACCAAGCAAGAAAACACGTGTTTACGTGAGTCATAAATTTATTATCGTATACTCCTAAAATGTTTTCTAAGAAACAATAGTGTACTCACATTGTCGGCAAGTTCTTAAAGTCGGTAACTTATTTTTGTTCGAACAATAAAGGTAATAAATTCCAAATGATCAAGTTGTAAAGGTTGTAAAATAAAACGTTGCTATGTTCGAGATACAGAGGTCAAATTTAATTTTTCGAGTTATAGAGTGTAAATATGTACCAAAATGGCTTGGAGGGACTCTGTGATTATTTCGACTAACAGAGGGTCAAGATTTCAAGTAATGGAGGTTTTGGTGTTTGAAGGGAAGGGAACAAAACATTTTTTCGAGATTTGGAGGTTTTTGACTTATCGAGGTTCGACTTAACGAGGTTCTACTGTACTTGTCAGTACAATAATATTATAAGTTTATGCTATTTTTAAATAGTAGACCGATTTGCGTGCACTAAATAATGCCGGAGATATCTCCCATCCCTACGAATGCTATCAGTACTTTATACCTAGTGTGAAATCTCTGTGGTTTATAGCGTCACAAATGAAGCAATTAACACCGGGAGGATTTACATCGACCAATTAAATGGCCGTTGCGGTTATTGTTTTTTAATTATGCTCTCACGTATCTGAAGAGCTCATGTGTAACTTTAAATATGACTCATTACAAATCCTTACTATTGATTCAATTGCTCGTTAGTTATTTTTTTATTTATATATATTACTAGCTGACTCGCCTGCGGCTTTGGTCGCATTATTGATGGGATACAAAACCATTAATTTAAATTGTAAAAAAAATTGTTTAGCATTTATTTTCAAGACTTATGTTAGTAACAGGAAACACTAAGAAATACATTAATTTTTTCATAAAAGTACAAATATTTCGGTATTCATAGAATTCTATGGTATGAAATATAAAACTTACTTAGGTAAATTATCGTATGCATATCTTACAACAAAAAAATTGTATAATGGCACGGGCACATCGGGCCATTTACTCCTAGGCCTTTATTAATAAACGTTGCGTAAACCTATATTGGGCGTAACATTCTTTGTCTTGCTATCACGCGAGACATTTACTGCAAGCGAAAAATTGACAGATAGATGTTTTAACTACTCCGGGTGTAAGCCAAGTTTATTAATAAGGCCACTAGAGATCCACATAATCTTTAACCCTCAAGAGTTTTTTTTCATATCTTTAAGTTTCAGAAATTGTTACAATTAATAATTAATTATATAAAATATATGCTGTCAGTGTCACTCTACAAGAATGTTACACTTTTTTAAATTAATATCTACTATGGTGTAGTTGAGAAAAAAATATGTTAGCTGTGAGCATCTCGGGTATTATGCATATAAATAATAACTTACAAACTATAGTATAACTGACCGTCTACTAGCTATGTTACCTCTTGTCTAATATGTCTATAATTATATTTTATTCTTAATCGGGCACTCTTTGCAGAGTAGTCGTGGTTGGTATTATGGTGGCACACGGTAGTTCTTTAACGTCATCTGTTTTCATCGTTGTCTATCCTTTTAAGTATATCCCCATTATGTGCTAAGTATAGATTTTAAACAGCAGTGGTGATACGCCCAACCAGTGAATAACTCGCCCGAAAGAACATCACTACACGATCAGCCTCTTTATACATTTGCTTTATAAGGTACATGATATGATATAGGACTCCCATGACTGAACTTTTCAAAGCTCCTCTCGTATAGCCATATCGAATGCCTTGCAAATCCAACAAAAATCTACAAAAGAGATCCACACTGGGGTGTAAAACTTTATGGCTTTCTCTATGATTTGACGCAGTAGGTATGTACGAGTATATGGTATCAAATGCATGCATTCAGTAATTGATATCAAAATTTATTCTGTAGGAATCGAACAAGAATGACCAATGGTAGGCATTTTGGCTTAATTCAGCCTACCATACCTTCAAAACCTTGGTTTTTTAAGTTTAAAAATGCTGAGAAATGGGTCACTTCCACCGTAATTCGTTTGCGCTTAGGTCACGTTTGTTCTCCCGTGTTTCTTGCTAAAATCAGGGTCAGGGATCATTCGCTTTGTGAGTGTGGCCTAGATGACGGTACTTTAAATCACATTTTCTTTTCATGTCCTAAGTTAAATTCTTCTTTGTATGATAAACTTAATTCTGATATCGCTAGACCTACTGATATTAACTCTCTTTTATCGCTTGTTTTCACACCATTTATTTATATGTTATGTAATTTTATTAAAACCAATAATATACGTTTGTAAAAGCGAAACCAGTTTTTAATACTTTTGATATTCATATTACTTTCATTTGATTCCGTACCGTACAATGGTCACTCCTTCAGGGTTGGGGGAGTACAAGGGACAACAAGGGTAACGTCTTTCCACGTTAAAAAGCCACATAAGAAGAAGAAGAAGAAGAAATTTATTCTGTAGTTTTTGCGTGATGCGTTTACACACAGAAATGCAGACATGACCACAGTCAACCGTCAGACAAGATAAAACAATCTGTTTTAGATTTATTTAACTTGCTTTATACCAATAAAAATAGTGTTTCCTATTTATCTTATTTTATGTAAATACACACCCTTGTTTACAGTTTTAATAAATTTATAGGTAGATCATAAGTAGGTGCATAGTTATATATATATGACAGGTCATTGCAAAATTATTATTTATAGATTAAAGATAGTTGGCGTGATATAAAAAATGTTTCAAATGATCAACTTTGATATAAGATCAAGAGTCACTGTTTCACAGTGACACAGCTGTGAAACTAAATTAAAAACTTTTAGTGAATACACAACACGGAAATGGGATATCCACAAAAACGTGGAACAAGCGCTTTTAATTATCAAAAGCTAACAAAGACATAGTAGACGCTCGCAAAGGAAGTCTTCGTAGGGTTTCGTCCTAACCTAATTAAAAATTCTATTTAAGGCGACACAAAGTTCGTAATTAAGAGGGGCAAATGTCCTAATACAGCACGCCACTGACGTCGGTTAAAGCTCTCAAAGTTGCAGCCTCGTTAGTCAGGCCAGGCGTTTGTCACCTACGCGAGTATTGCGCATTCATTTCTTTGAGCTTCGATTCAACCGCGAGCTTCGTTCATAAATTGAATGCGGCTTACGACTTGTAAAGGGATTGGTGTCGTGATGTTGTCAGTGTGAAGAGCCTCTTTGTGACACTGCGGAATTAATATCGTCTTTAAGGCAAATAGCATCGCCAACCGAGACTCTTTCCTTGGGTCGATGTTTATATCTAGGGAAATTTATTGATATATTGTTCATGATTGCACATGTTACAAAGTGGCTATTACATCAGAAACTAACAGAAAAGGACAAAAAGATTTACATCTGCTATACAATTTGTTACATTAATAATCGTTTATATCTGTTTCAATTTGACGCATAAAATAAAACTGGATACATTTGGAAAAAAATACACATGAAGGAAAGCTCATAAAACAACTAACCGTTATTCACATTCAATACTAATATTTAAAGTAAAACTAAATGTCAGTCTTAGAGAAGCAGTAGCTGTACCTAATTTTGTACTGTACCTAAACTATAAATCTGTATTAAACCGTTTAAGACAGCTTGCATTTGTTATAATATTTATTTATTTATATGCAATATTTATTTTATATGCATTGGATATGTTTAAATAACTATTATGTTGCAAGTACAGAGCTGCAGTGAGTTGTATGGAGTGGTCACATTTCCAGGATAACACATTTGTTACTACATTACACTAGCAGTTAGGTTTACATTCGTTCCTCTATAGCTCATTTCAATCGCGAGCTCCGTTCATAAATTTAATGCAGCAATATCATATCGCTGTTTGTGTCGCCTCGGCGCGGCGTGAAGCCTGCGGTGTTCATATGAATAGGCCTTTCTGAAATCCAATGCTACAGTGTACGACAGTAACATAACTTCTCAAAATTGTTACAATCAAATTCTGCACTCCATTGCAGCTGGTCGTAACAGCCCTAAAAGTACGTAATGCAATTATTTTTCGATAATAATTGGGGCTATTGTTTACATAGTCAAAACCTACTGCAATATAGAGCAACATTGTTAGGGCACACTTTGCGTTTACACCGATTATAAAATTGTTGCAATCATTTCCAAAAGTGCCCGTGTTGGCAGAGGAAATTTTTCTTTCGCTGGCCCGTGTATAGAATGCCATAATATGCCTCTTTAGAATTAAGTGTCACGTTGACATAGTATATATATAATAATATTTACCTATAATGCTGTAAGGTATATAAATATTAAGTAACTAAAACAAAAATTTTATAAAATAAAAAGTAGGCACAAGTGATCCACGTGAACAGAAGTGCAACGCTTAGACTTTCAAAACCCTTCCATGGGTCCATATAATTAAACTTGGTTTTTACTTTTAGACGTATATTTTCCGGCCACCTGTGTACAAGTCTATAGTTATTGAATAGTAATGTATGTATGTATATTATGTATATAGATTTGTGTGATGAGAAAACATGTTTGTTCTCGGATTATGGATGTTTGCAGATGTGTTTGTAGGTGTATGTATGCCTCTTCCGATACAGGAAATCCTAGTGCTATACACTTAAATATAGTGCGATTGGTGTGTGAACATTAAATAAATTACAAAATGAATAGGTAACTTTACTTTAACTTAACTTACTTAAAATTACGATAAAAATCTTTATATTCTAGACTTCTGTAGGTCGTACAACAAACGTCCTCGCTCTTATTCTATACAACGGATAAAAGTGCGATATACAACGCTTTCCAGATTAAAGTTTGAGCTTCGCTACTGTCATTAGTGTTACGAAATGTATTCAGCGTAATTACTATTAAACTTTATGAGATATTAGGCTCTGGATTGTTGGCTTGTTGGCCGTAATCCGTGACAGACTTCATAATACTCACGTGCTCACATTTAAACGTATGTGCGAAAGTAAAATACGTAAACGTGAATGTCGTATATTTATCGTCAGTGAGATTAGTGAGTGTAATATTTCGAATTGTGGTACGAGTCTCGGTTTATTACGTGAAAGGAGTAAGCAATCGTCATTTGCGTTAGTTATGTCATTTGGAAGGAAGGCGTAGACATGTTGAGACAAGATAGAATATAATTATCTGAACGCGTTGATAGCGTTGCAATCTAACTGACTTCTAGAGTGAAAGTTTAATAATTGCAGAAGTGTTTTTTATAAGTATAAGTTTAGTTTATAATAATAATGTAATCGAAATTTTTACTTTTTCAATATCTTTAAATACAAAAAATATAATGCATTATGCCTTATATTTTTTATATACTAGATAGTACTTAGTTAAAGAACTGAAACCCCTTACTCGTAGTTGCATTTATATCTAAGTAGCTTATCTGTTAGCTTAGTTGGAAGTGATTCTAACTTCCAAGCGTGAGTTCTAAGTTCAATCCCTCGCCAGGGCAAAGTTGATGTGATGAGCAGAAATGAATGCTTCTGACCACTGATTGTGTGACTAAGATTAATTTTGGTCACACAATATTGAAAGTTAGTCAGGTTAATGTGTCTGTCCATGCCATAATGATTATCATATAGTTGTGTGTGAATGTTGCCTACAATATGCAGTATATTATTTGTTTAGGTACGTTATTTAGGATTTGTTTAAAAAGGACGCCTTTAAAGTTTTTAAGGGTCGGCAGTGCTTTATTCGGCGCGTCTTTAGGCGACGGTGACAACTTTCTAAGTTTCTATTCTAACAGGCGGGCCGCCTGGTCGTCTGCGTGCTTATGGCAATAAAAATAATTAAAATAATATTAGTATAAATAAAGATTTTTTTTACTAAGAAAGTATTCAAAAAGAAGTCGGTTATTCCATTGTCGCTCTAAAAGAGACAAACTACATTTGCTTCTTGCTTTAGTTCCAAACACTATTCTTCTATCAGAAACGTGTTGCATTTGAATTATCATCTTACGTTAAGTTACATTTGAGAGATTCTCACCTCCTATAAATAAATATGTATTTTGTTGACGCCAACCCATGTCTTATCTTCCAGCGTCACGTCAGCCCTCGCCGCTAACTTTGCCTCCTATCACACCGCAATAGCCGACCGCTAAGCTAATGTTTAAACGGCTTACAAAGTTGATAGGGCATGCGCTCCAATAAATGCGTTTAACTCGGCAGGGGAGGTGTTGCGCATAAATCATCGCTAAGTAAGATCGAGCCCGATGTGTGATCTCGTAAATCAACTGTGTAAATGAGGCCGGCCCGACCCGCGCTGATGGTGGCCTATCTGGTAATCGCATTATTATTAATCTTATTCAAGGACGATTTCCTTCCCCGTCTGTTCATTTCTTTATTGTATCTGACAAAAGGATTGTCAAAAGGCGTCCAGTTATAAGCTTTGTATTATAGTTACCTATAAATTAATTTACAATGCATGTGTTCGGTAATAGTGTTAAGTTTTAAGAATTTCCCAAGCGGTGAAATCGTTCGGCAAGACCTTACTGGTCACGTGCTATTCTAATTCTATTTTTTTAAGCATAAATGACGCAAAAATACACCCGCTAAATATATTTCCGCACGTGTAGCATAAACAACTATTTCCAATAGGAATGATGTTTTGATTTTTCTGTAGTTTTGTCTTTTCCTCTTCACTCGCCTTAGAAACTTTTAGTAACCATTACATCCATCGTATTATTAGAACATGACTGACAGGACAGTGACTAAATCACAGACTTATTTGTGTGATTGTGACTTGACTCTGACTACTTAAATAAAAATCGAACTTGATGCAAGTCTAAATATGTACCTAAATAACTTGAGGAATGGCAAATGTACAGAAGTATGAGTCCAATTACAAAGGAAAAAAAGCAGAAGTTGGTGACATCGGCAAGATGGCGACTATAGACTTGTCGCCACCTATGTTCAATAAAGCGAACTAAAGGTGTTGGTCTTCATTTACGGATCAACATGAGGCTCGAACACCTATATATATAAAAAAGAATTACTTACCTGAGGATTAAGACAATGCTGCAGATATAAGCCAGTAAGTCGAAAAGTCGGTACATCACGAAGCTTTGTTACTAGGTGAATCACTGTTTATATGTGGGTCAACAAAGCATTTAAAGTTGTATCTACTCGTAGTTGAAGTGATGTTACTATGCCGCTAACTTGCGCGGCTTGGCGTAAATACGCCCTATTGTTGGATGTTTCAGACTATTCGAAGGCTTCCAATATGATCTAACGATTGTTCTCGAATAAAACAGTAGGTAACTATCAGAGAATAAATGACAAACCCCACCCGCCGAAAAAGATGATCAAAGAATGTCTTGGGCCCCAGACACACGGAGAGCTTGAAGCAGACAGCATGGACTGCTTCAAGCAGCGACTGCACAATGAACTACAATCTTCTACGTACATACATACACGAAACTGCTCGAGCAATTGCAAATGATTCAGGCGGTCGGCGGTCAAGCAGTCGTCAGGCATATACTGACAGCTCGAGCTGTCAACTACTCTCTCGCAGTTACCTCCGCCCGCGGTTTTCATTCCTTGTCGCGCGCGCTTCTCATTAAAATTGTATTATGACTTGTTGAGCTTCAAGGTGTTGACTATCACAGAACAGTCCGTGTATAATCACTGGCTAACTGCTCGAGCAGTCTGTGTATATCGCCCTTTAAAGCGATCACCAATCTTCTGAGTGGCAGCCGCAAGTCCTGTTTTATCTAGCTGATCCCAGTAAAAATTACACACACCCACAGGCATGTACTCGTATATGCACACGCCAAAATAATATTATTAGATTTTCAAACTAATAAATAGCGTGACACTCGCACAAACTTCTCTAAAGTGCTATTATTAGTACGGCGTGAAGCTATAATTGTGACAAATAGTCTGTCATCGTCGCTCCTAATTCTGGAAGTGCTGAGGATATATATTAAATTGTCATCTCAATCGTCATCAGCCTACATCTCCCTGGAAACTTAAAGGTACCTCCTATATTCCCTCGGTTATCCTCAAACGAGTAATTCTAATTAAATGTGACGAGATATCATAATGGAACCGATACGCATAAAGTTTAGTTAAGATATAGCTACCACAACGGCTTGCTACGCGTGATATCGCTGCGAGGAGATTAAACCAGATACAAAGCCATGTATGTTACTGGTCAACTCAAAAAGCACATATAGTGGTTAGCTAAATTAACTAGATTTTTCACTAACTTCTAAAAAGGGGAGGTTCTCAAGTCAACGTGTATATTTATTTTCTTATGTGTACCTATATATTTTTTCTTAAAAAAAAACTTCAAATAAGACACTCAATAATACCTTTAAGTTACAGACCTACTTATTTCATTAAAGTCACTTATATAGTTGAGTTTTATAGTAGTGGATTCAAACGCCACTATAGTCAGGTTTTCTCGTTAATTTGAACTTAACAGACGATAGTTACATAAACAAGTTACAGCAGAATGTGTTTATATAGTCCACCCGGCATTCTTTTTTTTTATGATAACAGGTGATGGTACGGGAAAATCGTTCACATGGTGTTTTCATCACGCTTGGTTTTATAAAAGTTATATAGGTATAATGTAACGGTTCCCTTCAAATCTATAGACAGTAAATTACGTTTGAACACAGACAGAATATCTGATACTCTAATATCATGGGGCTAATATTACTATTATGGATAGCTATGAAAGATTCTATCTTCTAATTTATCATCTGATTGGCATTTCGAACCTGTGGGGTTTTACTGAAAGGTTTCATACTACGAATACACTCGTAGGTAACTAAACTATAAAGCTTGAAATTTTGTAGAAGTTTCGCATAAAGCGGAAGTCTTAATTTGGTCATAAAGCGGTGCAAGATAGTCCATAGTTTATGTAACGTACTCCATATGCCTTACGCATCCATACTTATAGTTTATGTAAATAACTTAATAATATTACAAGTATATATTATATAACGAAGTATAAAAACATATTGAAAGTTATGGAAACCGAACATGCTCATATAAGAGAATTTCAGCTAGAAGAGGATATACGTTATAATGCACTTCCTAATTCTACAGTGGGCCTAGCACGAATAACTGCGTAAGTTAGACGTAACGTGTCGTTCACGTGAAACGGTTCAAACTTTCATTTATCTAGGAGGACTGTGGCACAGACAATCCATAGTGTGTACGCCAAAGAGCGATGCGTTGACGCTTGCGATACGAATACTTTTTCGTAAATTGTGCTACGGCCTCAGTAAAAAAATAGCGTGAAAGATATACCGTGAAAGTTGTAAATCAATAATGCCCAAAGATGCGGTTACACCAGTGACAGTTTTGCATGCATTTACCCATACAATGTAGTTAAATACACATCTATTAGACGATCTTCTTCTTCTTCTTCTTCTTCTTCGAGTGCCTCTGCAACTAGTGAAGGCTGGCTGTCAGCTCCGCATATTTCACACGATATATCAGACGATGCATGGTACTTAATTATTGCTTTAAATTTATTGTGTGAAACAGTCATGAAGCATGTCTACGTGGTCTTGCGTATACAAAACGGTTGCTAGCGACGCTTAACGTCTTCGCCCTCTTCCACAGCAGTAATTTTTCTCCTCTTTTCACTCTGAAATGCTACTTTTGTACCTTCAATAAAATCTTTCTGCACGCTTGCCTATGGATCAAAACTTTCAAACTTCACCAGTAACATAGCCTGTATATTAAAGCAGAACATTCCCGACCGAGGTGTAAATGCTCTTGTAATAGACCTTCCTACATAGTTACTTACATATGGCATAGAATATCAGTCTACTCAATACGTTTCAATATGCAATACGATCGAATTAATTTGATATTTTTTTATTTATTGTTATAATGGAATGGTAAAAGGCTTTTGCTTTAAGCCATATCGAATTCATAACTGTTTTATTGTTATTTATTGTATCAGTATTCATATCTACTCTTGAAATAATCGCCTTTAGACAGTAGCTTACATATTACTAACGTAATGTCCTTATTAGATAGAGGTTATTGTTAAAAATGGTTTAACGTATAACAGTGAAGGACACTTTTCATGAATTTATGGATGCCAAAGCGATTTCAGCTCAATAATTAGTAATAAAAAAGCGGTTTCTGAGATCTGCCCCCGCGATTACAGGATATCTTTCTGTAGATTCTTTCATTCCCATCTAAGCTAATCACCATTAGCATAAAAGTACATGAAACTGTAGTCGTGATAGTGATAATAGTGATATCTATATTTATAAAAAAATATCTGTTTCCCTTGGTCTTTGCAGCACGTGTGAACGGATGGGACAATTTCGCTAATTCATATTTTGCTGTGGTAGTTATTGTCAGGAGAAGGTTTATATGAAAGAAAAACCAAGAAAAGATGGGAGGCTATGGCGAGGCCGAATGTTGAGTCTAATACGCGAACGAAGTCGCGGGCAGTCGCTAGTATATAATAATATGAAATACATAATAATTATAATATAGTGACAACCTCACTGAGCTCACAGAGGGAAAATTCAAGTTAACTGTAAAAAAACATTTTAATAAAAAAGCATATTGTAAAGTCCGACATGAAATAGAAGACACAGATGCCTGGAATACTTCACTTCTGGCAAGTTGTCATCTGCCACGCATAAAATGTAATAATAGTAGAAACCTGTAAGTAGAAACATAAAAAAATCTATATTAAAAGAATGGCGTCACGTTTCTTGCCGCTTCTCGGTAGGCTTTACATATTTTGGAACGCAGTGGTAGATTTCATTCTTTAAAGTACATTATAATGAATAATTGGCGTTCATTAGTCCGTCTTTGATGCCTAAATTGAATAAATGAATATTGACTTTGACAAAGATTCGCATCAGATCCTTGCTTTTATCAGTTTTTATTAAAAACATAATATATGTAGTGTACCATGCACTAATATCTTATAACGTGCGCTAAACGCATACCTGTGCGGTTTAGTTCTATTTAAAGCAACACTATCACGCGAGCCGACTTATCATAATACACTTTCTTGCCTTAAATATTCAATTTAATAACTAGTTTAATCTTTACCACCTCAGCCAGCTTCGGCTCTTATTTCCTAGGAAGCAAAGTTGGTTTTTGTGTAAGTTTGTAGCAAGACAGGGGGGTTGTAAGTAATTGCACGTTCTGTATTAATTGAGTTAGTTCGGTATAATAACGCGGTATCGGTATTTAAGCTCGCATCATTAGCTTAATGGTAGCGGTTTAGGGTGGTTGTGCCACGAGAGGAAGCCTCAACTTGGTAACGAGCGGAATTGATTTAAAATCTGATATTGATCAGGATGTTACTCCGTATAACGCATTTATAACTATGCTAATGTATTGATATACAGGTCAAGTAATGCTATAGAACGATATGCAATTAGACTTCTACAAGTGCTTTTAGTAGGACTTAGCTGAAATAAATGAATTTTCTACCGACTTCCAAAAAAAGGAGGAGGTACTCATTTCGACTGTATGTTTTTTTATTTTATGTTTGTTACTTCATAACTTTCGACTGGGTGAACCGATTCTCAAAATTCTTTGTTTGAAAGCTGGTACTTCCCGTGTGGTCTCATTTAAATTTCATTAAATTCGGTCACGTAGTTTTTGAGATACACTCCAATAACTGAATATAATGGAAGTTGGTATATTTTTTTTCAAATTGTACTGGTTATTTGTATTAAGCGTCAAACCAGGCCATAATGGTTTCAGTGCCAGAATACGTGTCTTATTATTTAGAAGTTACACTATATTAAAGAAAAAAATATGGTGCAGATCCGCTGTAAAAGGTTTTATATCTATCCTATAAGCAGCGTACACTCGCTTCATGTGGAGTTGTTCAATTGATTGTAATGGAAAAGTACCAAAAAAAAGATCGCAGGTAGTAAAGTGTAGTTACTCAACTCTTCTACATCCGTTTCGTCTCCATCTAAGGTATCTTTGACTTGATTTGTATTATTAACTCGACGAACGCTTGAACGAGAGCACCACGAAGTAACGTCTGACTCTTTATTTTCATAAGTTGATTACTAACAGTACATTAGCAAGCCTGAAAAATAATTGTAGACCGCTGGCTGTAAGTTGTAAGTCCGCCTGGACGAGTAGAATTAAGGCGTATTTTGCTTGGGTGGCAAGCCAATTTACTTTTGATGCAGTGATTGAACAAAAGTGATCGTGGTTAAGAAACAATTTAAACGAATTAACAGGATTGTACCAAACACATTGAAGAGTTATGAACCTACATGCTTTGCTCGTATTTGTAATCAGATGACATAGCTCATTAACTTATTGAAGTTATTATTGGCCATTTTGAACGTCGCCCTTATTGCCAAATACCCTAAAAACCAGAAAATGTACACCGTACAGTGGCAGATGAGCACAAATCCATACCTTCCGAGCTGTAATGTATACGCATTGCTGCCTGGACTCTTCAAACGCTGGCCAAAAAAAAACTCCTGGTGACTTCATTCGATAGTAAGTTTTTTCAGTTCTTGTAAGAGCAGACTCAGTCCAAGCTCTCAATTTGGCAGCCGTATGGCCTTACATACAATTACTCCTTTACTAAACCTTTTCTTCTTTATTTACCTGACACATTACACCGCGGTCGCTGACATGTATAATTATTTATTGCGTTACAATGCGTTTAAATCATATTTTATGGTCGGTTCAATGCGAAATAAGATCTTTACGACCGTGTTCCCGGTTTCACGAGTGGCGCCCGCTATGGACGTTAGAGTTATCTGTACAGTATACGGGTAAGCGTAGATCAACTTTGGAGTGTTAGACGTGGCAATCAAAAGTTTTTCTATTAAAAGTAGGCATATGTACTTCTTCCGAACTCCACATGTCGTTAAACTGCTGCGACATGTAAGTGGGCTCGTCAGTACTGACGCATGAATGACAATTTTGATTTTGCCTCAAGAAGAAAGTGTTTTAGTTTGAGGTGCCAAATTCGTGTTATACAGAACGGAAAATTCAAATTTAAACAACATTTTCGGTTTTAGTTTGAACTTTTGGTACGTTTGGTTATATAGAACATGAAATTCAAATTAAAACAACATTGCGCTTTATAACTGGCTTGGAGAACTATTGTACAAAATCATGCAAAATTGTGACAGTCTAAAATTATGTTGAACATTATTTAGGCGACAGGACTGTTCCGCAATAGGAAACAAAGTGCAAGATGATTTCAATTAATTGTATAGACTTTTTTGCCCCCGATACTTAATGGCCTTGACATTACACCCAAAACCATTATTTTCTTATTAAGTGTATATTTAGTTTCAGAATACTTCTAAAATCAAAAAGTGAGAATTGAGGGAGCGAAAATCTAATTAGCCACGGCATAAGATTTATTGATATTTATAGTGCCGTGTTTGAACGAAAATTTGTTTTTGTTTACATTTCTGTAGTATTTTCCATTATCTAAATTTCGAATCAAACTGAAAATCTTAACTGTCTATGCATATAGTAAACGACACTGAACGTGGCCTGTGACGTCATCTAAAGCGAGCAGCAAAAAAATGGGGGGAAGCGAAAAAACGTTCAAGCTAATCACATATAATCGGTATTTCATATATTATGTTAAAAATAATTTTCATACTTTCAGCATAATGTTTTCTATCCTATAATGAAATAAAAAGTGAATAAAACAAAAAAAAAAACACCATTTATAGTGCCTTTAATGTTATTATATACCCTTGCTACTTACGGAATCGATTGTCATTTGCCGTCAATGATGATATCATCAAGATAGGTGTAAGTAACACTTTTCATTGCTTCACCGAATTTGATGAAATTTAAATAGGAGCACCTCGGAAGACGTATACTCTACCAAACAAAAAAAATATTTTGAGAATCGGTCCACAAGTGGGGGAGAAATCGGTTATAACCTCCTCCTTTTTTGAAGTCGGTTAAAAAGTTCACAGTTTCTTGCCTTTTCTTCTTGGTAGCCAATTATATTAATTTTGCAACTCGCTGGAAGACACTTTTAATCAGGAACAACTTGTGTGTCTTGGCACTTACTAGTACAAAAAGGCACGTCTCTAAAATACCAAGTACCTTCAAACGCATTACTCAATTGTGTTTATTTGCAGTTTACAACTAGCTCGCAAGCTGAACGATAAATAACTAGTGTACCATCGTAGCATCTAGATCATATTCCGAAAGCGATCCTATTTTATGTTGCATAGAATTTGTACGGGGAATAAATTGTAACTAGATAGGCATTTGTGACGACAAAGGAAGATGTAGGGGTATATTTTGCCGGATTGATTCGGATTTTAGTTTTTATCTTATATTCATAAGTTGCTTATCAAAAAATACATTATTTGTCTGGTAATCTTTCTACTATCCTAACTTCCTCACGAATATCATGCGAAAGTTTGTTTGTTTGTTTTTTACGCTTTACGCCTAAACAGCTGAGCGGGTCGTTATGCAATTTATTAGGGAGGTATCCAAGAGTTACCTATGTAGTATCAATGAACTATGTAGTACTACACAGTACTACATAGTACTACATAGTACTATATAGTACTACACAGTACTACATAGTACTACATAGTACTATATTGTACTATGTAGTACTGTGTAGTACTATATAGTACTACACAGTACTACATAGTACTACTTAGAACATAGTATGTACTACATATACTACTACACAGCACATAGATGTATGTATGTAGTATCTTGTCTCTATCTATGTAGCATCCTATGTCCTTCCCCGGGATGTAATTCATACATAGGATACTTTTCATTATGATCATCTTACTCATCATTCATCGCCGTGCGTGAGCAACCGCGGGACGCAGCAAATAATATTATAATCACGAATTTTGTGGGATGGATGTTTGTTACTCTATGAGGACAGCACAGCTGAAGAGATTTGGATGAAATGTGGTGTGTTGGATGAGGCACTGGAATAACATAGAGTACTTTTTATCATCATCATCATCTTCCAACATCACGCGGGTGACGCGGGACGCAGCTAGTATAGAATAAACAGTAAATGTAAGAAGGCGTTATATTTTAATTTACCGGAGTATGCAAAAAGGAGGAGGTTCTTAGTTCAGAAGTTCGATGCTTATTTTCTACTGTGTAACCTGAAGTTAACGTTTAAAACTTTCTAATAGGTTACCTAGCTTTGATGATTTTTTGGAAATATGCTAGCTTCAAGTCTGTCCCATTTAAATTTCACCGTCATCGGTAGCATAATTTTTGAGTAACGTTTAACATTTTGTCCCCTGTAAATTACGCAAAATAAAATTATTGCATAAGTACCAGTTTACCAATAAAACATGGCCATCATATTTTGATACCGACAAATTACTACGTGTTATTTTATTACGAAGGCACAACCATCAAAGCAATATTTCCAACTGTCAGGATAACAATGTAAGAGATGACCCTAAAATTAAAAGTTTCGTTCGTCTTTACGTTTCTCATACCAATTTCGAATTGCTTTTCCTGCTCGGGTGATTTTGAGCTTCATACAAAAGTGTTATGGTATTAAATCCCGTGATGTCGAAGATATACCTTGCTCCACCGTGCAGATCTGGATGTTTTAAGGTGATGATTGAGTGACAGGTTGACAGCCGTTCGTTAACGTAATTGTGCCTTGGTCTTTAATTAAGACAGATATATCATTTGGGCTGAAAGGCTTTTATTTGGCTAAAGATGTGCAAGCAGTGAACGTTTTTGGGGTGGGGTTTTACAGCGTAATAATATGAATGCCTGAAGTTAGTAATAAATTTGTTGTTTGTTTTTTTCTCTTAGTAGTGGCCTCGCCCGTTTGCACATTTACTATTCGAATCCTCAACCAAATACCTACTTACGTTATTACTTATGGTTGCATCAAATGATGATATTATTCATGAAAATTGAGAGTCAAGTTACAATTACATAAGTTTCTCATTAAGGCACTGTCCTATGTAAGTCACGTTTTAGAAATGCGATGGATGGATTAGTAAAACATTCTAAGGCGTTTGACTAGGAACAAACAAACACAAAATCAATGTTTTTTTCACTTTTCACTGATTAAATAGGGGCTTTTTCCAACATGGTATGCCAGCCACATCGTACCCTAAACTTATATAACTACAATTGAGTATTTTATCTTTAAAACCTAAATGGTGGAGACGTATGTTCAGCAGTGGATGTCCTACGGCTGAAATGATGATGATGATCTTTAAAACCTATTTCATAACAAAACTTATATAAAATATGGCTTTCACCACATCACACGCGGTGAACCTAAAACATTTATAAATGTACCTAAATCTGATTTGTTTATACCGAAATTATTAAAAAGATCTCTTTCTCTTTAATTCCTCGGACATGCATGAGAAGGTTGTAAACATCTTCAAGGGTGCCACACAGTTCACAATTTAGTAACGCCGTTTTTTTTATTAGAAACGCAATCTTTGTTACACGCACAATGACCAGCCCGTACCATATGTGCAAGAACAACATCATTTCTAGATTTTTCACATCTTACAAACCAGGGTACAAGAGGAGGCTGAAATTGAATCGTTTTATTGCCAAATTCATTTCTATGCATTTTTTGTCGAAATATTCATTAAGTGTATTTATAATAAATTTCTTTACATCTAAATAAATGTTCTGTGTAATAAGGTTTCATTTCGTATTCAGTGCCTTCTATAACCGCTAATTTTGCTAATTGTTGCTGTTTTTTTAACTGTGTTTTTGTTACTTACACGCCAAGAATCAAAAAAACAAAATATATTTAAAAAATCATAAATGGTCATTGTATTATTATATATAAATTCAGCAACAAATAGCGGAAATTAATGTTTCCAATGAACGGCGTAAAGCAATTTGCATATGTTTTATTCGTTAAATATACACAAAATAGGAAACAACGTTCAACGAACGGATGTAGGCCGGATGTTGGTTCCCAGAACCATGTTAGTTGAACTACCTACAGGATTATACGTGGAAGTTTTATTTTACGAAGTAAATTTGTGCGATGCAATTTTATGTCAATATCGTATCGTTCGAATTTTATGTCGATCGACGGCTCTGTTACCTCAGTCCTCTGGCAGAAGAGACTTTTTTCTCGATTGTCTTGGATGCTGTGATATATCATTGTTGTCCAGTCGGAATTAATATTTAGTGGCCTAAATCACAAAATATACAACTGGACTGAAGGTAATAGCGAAGTTCAAAGTTTTTTAATTTTGTTTAAAGACGGTACAAGCGCGAGGCCCATCTGGTATTAAATGGTAACCTCTGCCTAGAACTGCAATTCGTCACAAGGGACGATGTGTACTACGCTTGTAACCCTGAAACATTAAGTTGTTAAAACTCATGTGCCTGTAATTTCAAAACTGCTTCGTTTTAAGAAAAAGGTGTGGTTTTTTAGTTTAGTTTTAACGTATGATAAGAAGAAATTTACATGGGTATGTATATATAAGTAAATAAGTATGTATATCAGTCATCAGGTTACCGGTACAGGCTCTGCCTAGTTTGGGACAAAAAAAAATATATTACTATATATGTTTTTATTCCCCGTCAATTACGATGTCATCAAGATAGGCGAAACACTTTTCAGTTATTGGAATTTAACTCAAAAACCGCTTGACCGCTAATACAACACAACGAACGCAAAACTGACCGCTTGAACGCGTGACTGCTCTGTCTGATAGCACCCTAAATGTATAATGAAATTATATAGGTACTACAGTAAAAATACGGTAAGTACTTAGATTTTTGTCTGTCTGTCGGCCAATCTCCGAAAAAGCTGAACTTACTTTGACGGGACTTTCACTGGCATAGTTGTTGTTATAAGGAATAACTTAGGCAACTTTTACGTAGGTGAAACCGCTGACGCAGCGTGTTAAAAATATTATTCAGTTACGATCAGCGTGTCTACATCATGAATAAATAAGAAACAGTAAATACTCACTGAATCACAAAACTTCGCATTTGATATTAGTGTGCCTATATTTATTTAAATTCTAAATTTCTTCTTATCATACGTTAAAACTAAACTAAAAAACCACACCTTTTGTGTCTGGTTTTGTGTCTGGGTAGACACCGATGGAACAGACATATTCATGCACACAAATGTTTGACCTGTCCGGATTCGAACCCGGGACCAGCGGCTCGGAAGGCAGGGGTGCTACAAACTGCGCCAACCGGCCTGTTCTATATTATATCCCAGGGTGACCAGGACAGTGCATTGTTATGCAGGGTTTTGAACTCTTGTGAATGAATTCTGAATGGCACTGAACTGTTATAGGCAAGTGTGACGCTTAACATGAGACGAGCTACTTGCTCGTCTCATCTCCAATTGCACATAAAAAGGCGCACGATGGCGTAAAGTACAATAAAAATATATTAACATACCGTTTGGCAATACAACCAAAAGTAAGTTTAGCTACGAGTATAAATAACAAAGGCGTATCATTTTATGGGAAACCTTTTCATAAACGATTTCATTTTAAAATTTAAATGCTTCAAAAGTGCTTACACAAGAAAACAAACGAATGATTAGTCTTTCATTTGTTTTAGGTGGATGAAGATAAATCGAGACCTACCCAGAGATCCCTAAATGCTTAGGCGCGAGGAACACATACCATGAATATTCACAGGATTCTGTCTGTAGACACGAACTAATCAATGTCAATTAACGCATACTTGCCCGTCTTCCTCTATTGTGGATGTCGAGACTCCAGCTAATCGTGTTAGACGCTCGGTCGGTTTTTGATGGCAGTGATTTCCTTGTTAACTCCAGTAAATTAGATCTGAAATAAACATCGTTAGAGGGACGTTTAAGTGAGTTAAAAGCGGTAGGATAGATGAAGTCATATTTTCAACCAGAAATCATGTTGATTTAGCACCTAATTAGTACTAGTAGTAGTTTACTTGTTTAATAAAGACTGTGACTTTAAAAAGGATGGTTTTGAAACTTTTGATTATGTTGTGGTCGTATGGTTAACTGGTTAGTTGGTACACAATTTTACAATAAGTAAATCACACACGCACACATATGTTTATAAATAATACTAATATTATAAAGAGAAAAGGTTTTATTTTTCTATGTTTGTAACGAATAAGCTCGACTACTGGATATATGTCATAATTGTTTCACCATTATAAGGGATTTGTGCTATATTATCACTGAGTGACCTAGGCATTATTTTGATTCGTAATCGTCATCCATCACCACGCGGGTGAAACCACGGAGTGCAGGCTAGCAGCTAGGCAGCTAATCATATATATGTATCAAACAATTAACATAATATTAATCTCTAGTATCTGCCCGGACTATTATTCGCTAGGAATAAATTTATCTCGATTCCTCGAATAATACCCGATGTCCTCGATTCTTAAGTAAGTTGTTACAATTATGGTATATACAATATCCTTTATAGTTATCACATGGTAAATAAAAAATATTTTTTAGGGTATGAGCTATGTCTATTTGAAATTCATCCAATTCTCACACACTCACATACACTTATGTTATAAATAAAAAAGTTTAGATTATGGAATGAATTGGGATTTAAATGTATAAGAATTTGACGAAATTTTAAATTAGCTTACTTAACCTATGAAACCGCGCCGGTACACCGGTGGCCAAATCTAAACTTTGCATAAAGCCGCGCTGGTACACCGGTGTACCGCAGTAAAAACCCATATCAAGACTGAATATAAACGATAACTGTTCAAATATTTAAAACATTTCGGTTTATTAGATTTTTTTTTATGCTAATACGCACCTAGAAATCATTTTAACATAGAAATTTCTAATTTATTGGGTATCAATAGGCTAGTAAAAAAACTATCGGCGTCGTTACCATTTCTCCAGCTAGAAGCTATATAATGAACTTATTAATTTGCGAATGCAAATATAAAATTTAAAATAAACAACCTCTCTCAGAGAACAGTGGCAAGTCATTAAAAAAAATAACATGAAATGCAAAAAACAGATAAGCTGCGGAGAGTTATATCGATAGGGGACTTTTAAATCTTAACCTCCACTGAGCTCCCGACCCGCTCAACAAGATTCTTGCCTGAAGGTTCTAAATGAGGTAAAAGTCTGTTTAGGTAATTAATCTGCTCAAATTTATGTTATAGGACAATATGGTTTATCAGGATATGAACTGTTTTCTCTATTAAAAAGGCTTTATTTACAACCTAATCTGCTACGGTGTGATTTATATTTATTGCACCCGTCTACGTAAGCATTTTATGTATTTATTACACAAGCATAAATAATTAGAACGACGTTTATATTGCTAACTCGACGCATGGCTAATGAGAGCTAATAGAGAATCGATAATTTAAGTATATTAATGTATAGTTTAGAAATAGGCTGTTAAATGTTACTAAATAGTTATTTTATTTATTTAATTGTCACATATGTCACGCGCTCTTACGGAAGCGCGCGTGTTCAGAGGCCGTAGCACCAACAATTTGCGAAAAAGTATTCGTATAGTAAGCGTCAACGCGTCATAACCGCCGTACACCAACGCCGTACTAACTATGACCTATCTGTGTCACAGTTGCCATAGATAAACGACAGTTTTTCATGTTTCATGTGAACAACACGTTACGTTATACTTACGCAGTTATTCGTGCTAGGCCAGCTGTACGCGATCACGAGGTGCATAGCTCGTGGAAGCGTGAGTTTAAGTTTATGCGATTCCTATCTTAAGAGTTAGTTTAGGAATTCAAAGTCCTGCAAGACACTTTACTGTACTCATCACCTTTAACACTTCTATAAATAACTGTTAAGACCGATTGGCCCAATAAAACTTTTAATAACCCTTTGAGTACCATTGACGTAAATTAACGTGCGTTTCCTTCATAAATATCTTGTTTTATTCGGTATAGGAAGGCTTAATCCTTACATATCCCTAGCTACGTAGCGGCGAGGGCAGCCGCGGGCATCGACGGTCAGACGCAGTCTTTATTGCTTCGCGGTCAAAAAGACCGCCCCGCCCCGTCGTCTGCCTAGCGCCTAAGCGGAAACAGGATGCCGAGTTTTTGATAATTCAAACAAAAGATTTATGAATGAAACTGACGTATATATACGTCCCTGGGACGAAAAGTGTTAAGGTGGGTCACACTACAGGGTCGTCGTCAACGTTAGGGTCGGGGGCAAGGCTTACTCGTACTTACCAGAATAAAAAAACGACAGTCGAACATTTTTGAGAAACAATGATTGTAAGAGACAGAGTAATCAGAAAATTCACTAGAAACGAGTGTCTGGGGAAAATTGTACTTGAATAAGAATAGTCATTTTCAAAACTGCATTAGCCTGACAGTTCGCAGTCTTTTGTAAAATATTAGTACCTAGGGGATCCTACAGAGATTCTTATTGGCTAGAGGATCCGTGTGGACAAAAATCGAAATGGATACCCCAGGGGATCCATGTTACGGGAGCCAAGCGGACGGAATGCTGTTTCGTGGGCGATGATACTGTACGCACAACATAATTAATACACATTCTTTATGTATATTATTAGTTAGTGACTTTAACTATTGCGGAAAAAAAAGTAATTATACAAATTTAAACAAATCATCATTAAATCATCTATATTTTGTATTATCTTTATCACGACGTATAAAACACTTTTAGGTTGGTCACGGGTTGAATAAGATATGGATAGAAATACTACTTTGTGTCTATATATAACAATGTTGGGTTAGGTACACCATTTATATTTCGAGAACAGGTGAACGGATTTAGGTGAAATTTGGCAGGTAAATAGATGAGGTATTAGATTAACACGTAAGATGATTTTGGTCATCATCATCATCGATCACGACGCGTGTAAAGCCGCAGGGCAATCTAGTATGATTATAAAATAAAAATATTCGAACAACTATGTAAAACCATTAAGATTTACTATTTAACGCTATCCTTTTTAACAGACTGCAGACTTCTGTTGCCATGATGATGATACCTAGTCTAAATTTTTTTTTGCTTGGGGAAATAGTAGATTAAGCACCGAGGGAGTAAAGCAGTGTCTTACTTCGCGGCGTTACGAGTAGTATATTGAACGCTGAGTGTAACGGGGATCCTTGGGTTTATCCCTGAGCGCAGCGAAGGGACATTGGTTTAATCCCCGAGCGAAACGAGGGAGTTATGTAGAGTCCTGAGTGAAGCGAGGGGTTAAAACCGCCCAAGACGAAGACAGGCTTTATCCTCGAGGTGCATAATCTGCTTTTCATACCTACTGCAAGACAATAAAAACTCAGAGCTTTAAAATAGCAGTTATTTAGTTAAAAGTAAAATACAATAATAGTTAATATTCAAATTGGACACATTTGCCCCGTTATAGAGGGACAGAAACATTTTATGGAAAACACTGTTTTAGTTTTCGCGGTTGTTAACTGAGTTATAATTAGTACTCACGAGATGTAGACCACGATTTAGTTGCTTTTGGAGCACCTGATATTACTTTCAACATGTTGAAAATATTAATATTTCATGAAAGTTGAATAACACCAAACACCAGATCGCGGCTCGTAACTTCAATTTTGAACTTGAATGCGCAGAGAGGGGCCGTGCGTAACTCATAGCAACGCAGCGCACTACAATGACACTTCTTAGGTGCGTTTGCTATTGTTGGCTCTTTTGTTAAAGCGTTCGTAAAGCTCAATTTTGGTGGCAAAAATAACTCATTTTTAGCTTTTCGAACGCTGAACAAAAATAGTCATAAACGGCATTTTCACCCATAGATTCCCAATTCGAACGCAGCTTGCAACTTGTGATTTTTAGCGTTATTTTCGCCAACTTATATAGGGCTATTCGAACGCACTACTTTGAGTACAATCGCGCATTTTTCGCATTTTTTCTTTTTTTTCTGTATCCTGTCTCCGTAGTTTTCCTATAACTAACGTTCCAAATCCAAATCACTTTACACCCAAGGGAGTTTCATACAAAATTACATCCCCGGGGATGTAATGCCTTGCTTTACGTTGATATTTCGTGATATGTAATTGGATATTTTCGAGCAGCTAGGTGGTATGAAAATGCATTTACGCATACCCGCTCGCTGGGGATAGCGAGCGAGCTATGTCGGACTCTCACTACCGATTAAAAAACCCTACCATGTCCTTCGGCAACGACTGCAAACAGGGCCACGGGCTAATGCTTGCGCGTTCTCCACAGCCTTGTCTTGCCGACGTCCGCCCCTCGATGTTTCAGGACAGACCCACCTCAGTGGAGGGACAGATCACCCTCCACCATACTGCTACATACAGCGCGTCGCTACCTCAGTAAGACCTTATAGATGAGGGGTGCCGAACGTCCCCACGTCCGATAACCCAGGCCCTCCTAGCAGAGACGGAGTGCGGGCTCGAAAAGTTCGCCTCCGAGTGTGTGAGATTAACCCCCTCTCTGTCCCGCTCCGGAAGGCGTGGTCCGGAGCGGGAGAGAGAGGGGCTTAATATCTTTCTCGCGCTCTTTCGTCTCTCTCTGCGACATCACGTCCTCGCAGAAAGAGACCATCGCCTCCCCATGACCTCTCGTTATCAAAGATCCTGACTAAGATGGTCGGTAAAGAGAGGTCCTAGTCTACTTTCTGCGTAAAGTCTTTGTAAGGTATGATAAATATATTTTACTTACCTACTATTTAGTTATTTATTTAATATTGTATACATTTTTTATACTGGCCTAATGCACACCGTAAAAAGGCGTAAGAGAAAAAATATTATACATTTAGTAGTGCCCAAGTGAAACCTACATATATTCAAGATATTAATGATCGGAATACTAATGAATGAAAAATCATATCAGCACGTGCTCTAACGAAGCATTTTGATATAATTGAGTGAAAACAGAGCGACGTGTACGTAGTTACGTAAATCAGAGAGATACAATTGCACACAAAAAAAACCTTTTATATATAATTTTATTTGGCAATGTTATGGTAAACCTTCAAAATTAATATACTTAAACAATTTGCTATCTTAAGAAGTAGGTTGCCAACAAGGTGATCCGCTTGGACCAGCTATTTTTAGCCTAGCAATCCAGAGTGGATTGCTAGGCTTCATCAAAAAATTTTAATCGAAATTGAATGTCTGGTACCTGGATGATGGGTCCCTAGGAGGAGATGTTGACACTGTTCTTAAAGACCTACAGAATTTAATACCAGAATTTAGCTCAATAGGTCTTACTCTCAACTTTTCAAAATGCGAACTTTTCATTCTCTGTTTGTTAGTTAAATGTATGTATGTATTTTCAGTCGCAAATAAAACTATTCTATTCTACTCTATTCTATTCTATTAATTCCAAATTCTACAACACTACTAAGAAATAAGATGTAAACATTTTCGAGCGAATTGCTCCAAATATCAAAATATTAGATAATCGATCACTTCGCCTCTTAGGGTTTCCAATCCTAGACGAGTCCATAGAAAATTTTGTTAACGACAAAATTCTAAACTTTAAATCAGTTTCAGACCGCCTACGAAAAATAAATAGTCACATGGCCTGTATTATTATTCGATATTGCCTTTTTGTCCCTAATTGTATGTATTCTCTCTATTATGTATTATCAATTCAACTAGTTCTTTCGCAGAGCGTGCTCGCCTGTTAGCTGTTACTCGATGGGAGTCGAGGCTTTGGCTACATGCTTTGCCGTCTAAAAATGTTGGAAATCTTTTGGACAACAATACTTTCGGAATAGCCGTATCCCTACGCGTAGGTGCCCCTTGCCAGGTCCCTCACCGTTGTGTCTACGGTTAAATAGTGGATTGGTTCGGCCACCACGCACTCATGCGTAAAGAGCGCGGGTCGCATACCGCGGCACGCCAGCTTGAATGATATAATCCGTCGGGTATTTGTCAGTGCTGGAGTTCCGTCAGTTTTGGAACCAAACGGATTGTTGCGGGATGACGGCAAGAGATCAGATGGGATGACTATCGTCCCGTGGAAATGGGATAGCCCCTGGTTTGGGATGCTACATGTGTGGACACACTGGCGCCGTCTCATCTCCCTGGGACGAGTGATCGGGCTGGCGCTGCCAGATCTAAAGCGGAAGACCTCAAACGTCATAAATATGTTTATTTATACAGAATATACATGTTTGTGCCGTTTGGGGTCGAAACTTTAGACCCATGGGGGCTGTCCGATCTCAACTTGTTTAGGGATCTGACGAAACGTTTGGTTGAGGTGACGGGTGACCGAAATGCTGGCGCCTACTTTGGACAAAGCTAAGTTTTTGCCCAAAGTAGGCGCCAGCATTTCGGTCATCCCAAGTCCAATCGTGTAAGTATTTCTATTTTAATCAAAAAGTTGTTTTCGAGCTGGATTGGTACATTTGTGTCACTCTTGGGAATTGTACAATTGTCTACTACTGACCGTTAATTTTGTGTGAAAGTGTAGTTATCTGATGAAAGTTATATAACTTTGCAAACAGCTTCAAGGTGGTATTGAGCCACATACCCAAGTCAATTGATCGTATTTTTTGTTTGTGAGAATATAGAGTTGCAACACGCACGTAGGTAAGATTTTGGTAAAGTTACCTTACGTAACTTCGGATAAATCAAGTTTATGTGACATCTTCTGTCACATTAAGATTTATGTTACTACGAAAGTCTAACGTATTCCATAGGTAAACCATTTGGTGGAGTAAAAAGTTTTATCATAAAATTTATGTTCGATTTTCTTTTTTGCTTATCGATTTGGGATAAGGTGTCATGCTCAAGTTGTATGGGAGATAATAAATGCTCATTCTATTTGCTGATCGAGTGGCGTAAGCGTTACGCTTAAGCCGTGAGGTTTAGGGTTCGATTTTTAATTGGATAGACCAGTGTTAGAAATAATCAGAAGTGAGAAGGTTTGTTTAAAAATAGCGGTAACATTAACCGAACAGTTATTTATTTTTACAAGAACCAGAACATTAATTAAATAACCGACAGATCTATACAAAAACGTCCGCACTGTACACACACAAAATCGCATAAATAAATGACGTCACCATTACGGACGGATATAACCTCGGACTAACCAATGTGTGTTACCAGTGATGGCATAATATGTGTCATATTATGGCACTGAAAGGTGGTCTCTTACTATGAGCCTCACAAGCAAGCTCAAAGTCGCACAATGAACTATGGAGAGGGCTATGCTCGGGGTTTCTCCACGTGATCGAATCAGATAAATGAGGAGATCCGTAGACGAACTAAAGTCACCGACATTGCCCAGAAGATAAGCCAGTTGAAGTGGCAGTGGTTAGGCCACATAACACGCAGAACAGATGGCCGATGGCATACGCCGTAGCACGTCCACTGCTGAACAAGCATTGGACGTGCTACGGCTGAGATGATGATAATTTCGTAGATGTTGACTACGGATGAGGCAGGGTAAGGGCAGCGCCTTTTTTTTCAACGGGCTAAATGCCGTTGTCACCGGATCCCTGCATTGTCGATCGTATTTATAGGACGTTGGTAGTTCCCGGTCTGGGGGAAACTGGAATCGGTAAGACCGCTGAGTATGAAACTGGTTATGTGTGTACTTTAGCATAATCACCTATTATGTTCCCATTGCTGAGACCATAATTGTCTGCGGCTGGGGCCCTTCTCCAGCAGGCGTTATCAACCATCTCTTTACTGTTTGTTAATTACTGTTTTTTTTCTTATTTTCATATGAAACCCGGCCGTCTGTTCAGCGTATTGTAATCAGACAATAGAGCTAAAGCTACATTATATTATGATACAAATAAGCACAGCTCACGAGTTTCACACGACTTTTTTCAATACAATATTATATTTACATTTGTATATTATGCCGCAGACTGCGTGTTTACCGTACAACGATCCTGTCACCTTTGAGCGGGAGGGATGAGCTTATCAGCTATTAGTTGGCTGATATTTTTTTGCGTTTAGACGCTCAAACGGTCTATCTAGTATTTAATAATCTAAGGATTTTCCGTTCCGATTCGTAGTTTAAAGCACACTTTTTATTTGTTGTAATCGCTTCCTTTACCTCATTCATAAATTAACTGCAAAAAACTGGTGAAGTCGGTTTGGCTTTAACCCTTCATATACAGTGATAATTTAAAAACTTTATGAATGAAATGAACGTAAATGTACGTCAATGGTACTCAAATGATTAATCAAGTTTTTTTTTAAATAATGCAAAATGTATGAACATTACTCATTTGAATGAGTACACGAGTTTAACTTCAATTCATTGTGAACGGTGAAATCTGGCCTAAAACGAGTGTTGCCCCTGAAATTATCCTATTAAGGGACACCTTCCCGAAACTGATAATCGATAGTATATCGATTGTAAGATCTCAAATCAAATGAGTTCGGCTGTTCGATAATAATTCCTTAATTGCTGGTAACCAAAGTAAACTGCACTTTAACGCACTAAGACCAAGTACGATATTTTTTTCAGGTATAATAACTCAATACGTATACCTTGTTAAGGATCAAAATACACTATGTCTGAATTATAAGAACCAATACATTATACTTTTATTTCTTTGAACTTTCACAAACTTTTTGTCTGACAGCGTCAAATTGCAGTGACCGTGGTAAAAAGAAAACTGAGTCAAATGATGTCCGCGAGTGTCAAATAAAAAAATAATATATCTTATAATATAAAGAATTGCAACATAGCTAAAGAAAAAGAAATGTAAAAGAGTGAGAAAGAGGGTAGATCGTTTTGTCTGCTCTTAAGTAACTTCCAACTTTTTCCACATCCACCCACGTCTTCAGTCTACTCGTGAACATGGTGTATGTAACTGTGCCAAAATATCGAGAACTTCATAATCGAATAAATCGTGGTCTACATCAAGTGAGTACTAATTATAATTCAATAGATAAAGAAGCTACAATATAGCAAAATATAACCACCATATTGTCGCTGCTGCATCATTTGACTTCCTGTGAGAGCGCAATATGTATGTATATGGACTGTGATCCACCACGCGAGCTCAGTATACCTTGGCGAGTAGGTCAGAACAGTGGAAGTGCTCAGTCAATGTGAATACCACTAGCAGCCGCCCATCCAAGTAATTGCTAGTGGAAGCTTTGCTTAAACTAATTGGTCCAACATAAGAATTGGGAGAACTGCGTTACGCAAAGGCAAAAATCACATTACATATTATAGATAAGTAAGTATATAGTCAGTAGTCAGTAGTATATAGGTCATGTTAGCACAGAAACATATCCCGGTAAATCCGGGTACATACACGATAATAAAAACACATTTTCATTACAAAGATGTCTTTTAGATAGATTAATGTTTTTTTTTTCTCTGTAGCTAATTCTTCTCATTAGACTTAAATTTAAAACATAGGTAGACGATGACTGAATGAAATAAGTTAAAATAAATTGTGCTAAATGTCGTCGTGCGACTCAACCTTAAAACTCCGCATACGTGACTCAATTTGAATATCAAAAACCTCCCCGAATTTAAACACAAAGAACAATAATTAGGGCCGATAATAAGAAGGCATTTATTCCACGTCGCCTGACTATGTAAATGATTATGATAATATAGAATCGGAGTTAAATGGAGCAGAGTTGTGGAGTCATGGCTAGAGTAAGCATTCGAACGCGGTTTCCCGGCTACAGAACCGGTGTACTGACGGGCGTGATGCAGCAAATATAGATGTGTGGTGCAAGTGATAAGTGAAAAGAGATTTCGTTTAAAGTGTCCATACATCATACTCTTAATATTATAAATAAACCCTTTGGAATAAGGAGTCACTACATATATGGCTAGAGTGAGGATTAATGCTCGTGACCAATATGTAGAAGGTAGAAGAAAATTATATTTACATACTACAGGAGATACAATTGTAGGCCCACAATAATACATGATACTGTTGTGTCGAAAGCATACACAGTGGAATAGTTATTTTCTTACGCTGAGTAAGATGCGGATGCAGGCAAGTAAAAATATTAAGTTTACCAACTTTTGGAGAGTGAAATGTACTAACCGAACTGAAGTGAAACTAACCATGCCAGATGCCGTGATCAATAGGCCACCGAGGAGCCAGTCCAACACTCTGACTTGTCTCTCTAGTTATTTTAACCGTCTGAAATGTAATGTCTAAAAACTATAAAGTTGGCATGGCATTGGCAAGCAAGCGTTAACTTTAAATTTCACATAAAATTACTATTCGTGTTATGAACTAGTAGTAAGTAAGTAGTAGATAATAGAAAACATTTGTTCTACAGAATTTAAAGACACAATTTATTCTCATTTTAATACCAATGACTATATAAACTTCTGTTTGTATCGTTTTTGTTGTAGTCAACTCAAGTGAATTTAACTTTCAATGTAAATGCAGGCTGTTGGAATACGTCCAAGTTTTTCTAGCATCTTATGAGTGCCAACATACATGAGTATATTTATACATATATTGGCATATTGAACAAGAATGTATTGCACAATTCGTAATTAGTAAATAATGGTGATCAAAATCGTGTACATTATCATAACATTAACATAAACACACATAATAATAATATAATATTACCGCAGGGGCGGCTTTTTGGCGAGCCGTCGGTGAGTGGCGACACCGTGGACCCTGATTTTCCCTGGGGTCAAATGAGACCCCTGACCCCCGGCTTGCCTTAATTGGCCGTCTGGGTGTGGAGACGCAAGAGCAAGAAACAAAAAGTGCCAAGGGTGGAAGTGTTAAAGGGCATATCGCCAGTAGTAGCGCTCTAGTGAAACCGCAGCACACCTCTCGACACCCTTGAGCTATCCACACCAACGTTGCCCTTTTGTTCACCATAGATGGGGGCCTTATGGAGGGCCCGTTTAATGAATGGCAAGTCACAACCTGCCCAAATAATTTTAAAATAAGACTGAAATTGGCACGTACCTCGTCTCGTCCATAGCCCACTATCTCTCGTACCACTAATAAGTACATATCAATAGCCATGCCATTTTACCCAATTTTGTAATAGATATACCATGTAACCATCCATCCAAAATGTTTCTGTTTTTATACTACATTGTATTTTTATACCAAACGGGCCTCTAAGTGTTGGCTACAGCCCCACTTATGCCTATGTAAAGGACCGGGTGAAACCCGTGAAATTGTTTAAATAAAAATAATAATATTATAAATAAAAATATAAAATTATATAAATTAGGTTTTGAAGGTAAAACGCGTAGGCAGTGGTCTTATGACTTTAAAAGTCAACTGAAATGAGCTGCGTCTGAACCTTCTGATGGAACAGCTTGACGGCTCTCGGAAACTAAAAAAGATAAGGGTAAGTGCGAAAACTAATATTGACAAGCACCCTGTAAAATTTCTAAAAATTAAAAAAAAAAACATTTTTTTTATAATAATATAATTATAATAATAATATAATGTTTTGAATTAAAGAAATAAATATAATAATAATTTACATATCAATAGCCATGCCATTTTATACATTTTTGTAATAAATATTCCATGTAACCATCCATCCAAAATGTTTCTGTTTTTATACTACATTGTATTTTTATATCAAACGGGCCTCTAAGTGTTTGTAAAGGACCGGATGAAATCCGTGATGTTTGGCGAATAAAAGGAATAATAATAATAACAAGCATTAATTGATACCAAAAAACCTTTGTAACTTACAATTAACACAAAACACAATATAAAATAAAATAAATTTAAAATTTCAATAATTACTCACAACACTAAAGCATTATGGGATACAAATATATAAGCTTACAAAGTTCGACTGCTTAGACCCTAGCTCTCACGGTAGGATACCCTGAGTTTGTGAGAGCTAGTTCTTCCTAAATGTGCACATAATTTGGTATTTGTATATATTTTTATTTTGTATATGAATGGCACAAAGCAGTTATAACATATGTGTCCTCTTATTGTTTTTGAAGTGACAGTATCCCATTTTTGTGTACGTACAGATTTGTTATTAATTATATAATTGTTTTTAATTGATGTTTTGTGGAGCCGAAGTGCGCAAGCTAAGATGAAAAGCTGTCTCACCCTAAGTTGTTCACACAAAATCACAAAAAGAGTCTCAGAAACGTATAACCTCTATTTTGACAGATTGCATGGCTTCATCAAAAGGAAGCGAGCCTTTTGGCGTTTTAAAGGAAATGCACGCTATCTCTTATAACTTGCGTTGGAACCGAGAATAGGTACTGTCGTGATATTTTAACCAAACGTGGGCGTCGACGTTAAGTCATATTTCAGTCTTTTGTATCGAAGCTCTTTATAGCTTTAGCTATTCATTACCGACTTATTAAATAACAAGATGACGCCCGCGGCTTCTCTCACATCAGCAAAAATTGGCGATGTGAACGACATTATTGATTATTGACCCTGTCGAGGCTTTCAATGAAATATCTGCTAACAATCGCAAAATTTTAGTTAGTTAAACTCACTCGTGACTAATTGGATATGGTGCCGCAGACCAAACTCCTAGGATTAACGTTAATCCAAGTAATAATTATAATATCATATGTTTGTTTTATTAATAAAGGACTAAAGTAGTATTGCATTAACATAGTTGCATGATATCATAACTTCGTTCGCGTGGATATAGCGATTCAATCACTCTTTGAAAAAATCGCGAATCATAAATATTGAATCAATTAATCATGAATATTGAATCAGGATAAAAGTAGCCTATGAGTTAATCTCGAGTACAAACCATCTCAAATTTTAACCAAATCAGTTTGGACATTTTACCCTGATTGAGCAAACATTGAAATATCCAAACATACAAACTTACACATTTATAATCAGTAATTATCTAGCGTAACTACCTCCATACCACATTTCATCACTATTGGTCCAGCCAGTGGAGCGTGAAGAAGAAACAAACATACAAAGACACTTTCTCACAAACTTTCGCCTTTATTATAATTGTGCGGGAGGTGTGATTGATAACAATTCAATTTTTCTAAAAAATAAATTGTAGGTTTGTCAACCTAAATCACCTCAAACATTGATGAGCTGTGCGGATTTTATAATAACAATCAGACAGACAGTTAGTCGATTAAAATAACAGTTATTAACAAAGTTATATATATTCCCATGAGAAATACCACTTATTACATCATTGTACAAGAAGAATTTGTGCTCGATTCCGTCACATAAACTTTTCTTAACTTTTTATGATAATCAGATGCATTAAATTGAGAAAGCACATCAATCATTTCTCTAATGGTGTCTATTTTATAAGATATTCAATTAATATTCAATAAATTGACCATTCGCGCTGTTTGTCTATCCGTATGCATAATAATTTTGAAGTCAATAAAATAACAATTACAAGGTTTTATGATCGTTAAATAGAAATCTCATCGAAATTGTGACAGTTTGATGTTCAAAAAGAGCCGAAACGGGCCCTGGAATGAATTAGCCGTTGTTTAGATGGAGAAATAGTCATAAAAGTGCATTTAGTGTTCTCTTTTAATTATTGAACCATTTTTGAACCCAAAGAGGTTATGTTTACATCATTTGATAAATTAAATAATTTATAGTGCGTAGTTTTTTGGTGGAGATACGACGATAGACGGAGACGCATCATAATTCAAGGTTCAATCTGAATTTGAATTCTGTAAGAGATAGGTGCTTCGAGAATCCAGGTTGGTTGAGTTTTCTAAAATAATGCTATTTAAACCCGATTGATATCAAATTACCCAAAACAAAACAGTAGTAGGTACTTCTTAAACGAGAAATTGATAATGCTTCATAAAATATTTTCTGACTTATTATTCAGATTTAAACGATCGAATGTACTAAATAATAGTAGTTTATGCAACTGTCATATTATAATAGAGGGTATTCAAACATGAGTGTAGTTTTTTGTTAAAACGAGCCGCAGGCGAGTTTTAAAATAAGATTACACGAGTGTTTTAATACCTAATTATATGCAGTTGCATACATTACTTTATTTAATCTCATGACATTTTTGCTACTAAAGTTTTATGCAACAAAATATTACTCAAATTCGTCTTCTTCTTCGTCTTCGTAAAATTCTTCTTCTTCTTCTTGTTTGTATGGCTTGTGCGGCGTAACCGCAATTTTGCCAATATCAGTGTTCAAAGTCTGTTATTGGTCTATTTGCTCGGAACCTCGGAAAATGTTTTAAAACATTGTTTTTTTAGGAGAATAATGCTTTAATTTAATTTTTTAATTTTTTTAAAGATGTATGTAAATAAAATATGCCAATAAAAGTCTGTATTTCATTTCATAATTAGAACATTACCGAATGAGATTATATAAATGATTATTATTTACGTTGGACACTCAGCAAGTTTAGTAAAAATAAAAAAATGCTCTATAAATAAATATTTTTTATTAAATCTTGCCAAAGTATTCTGCACCAGCCTTTATACAAAGTTTTATACGTCTGAACCAGTTTTCAAAACACTTTTTCTAGTCCGCTGCAGACACCTTGTTTACAGCCTGCTCGAACGCTGAAAGCGCATCTTTCGGCGACATTTTTGTCGCCGAAAGATGCGCTTTCAGCGTTCGAGTATCCCGTTGAGATGATTTTTTATTATCGGAAATAAAAAGAAGTCTCTGGTTTTGTGAGTGTACAGGCGCGTTGTCGTGGTGGAGCAGTAGCCCGCGTAACCCTGAGTTTGACTGCTTGTTGCTTACAACAGAGAAAACTTCTGCCAAGTATTTGTTAGTATACTATTCGGCGTTGATGCTTCTTCGGTTCCGTAAAGGAATTGACTCCAAGTAGCGAGTCAAATTGAAAAAGCAAGCGATCAAAATCTTCCTCCCGCTTCTAGATCACTTCACTTTGGTAGACGTTCATTCCTTTTGAAACACTCAAACCGTCGACTGGCGCTTCGTTTCTGGATCGTATTGATAAATCCAGGACTCATCACATGTCGTGATGTCGTAAGCACGCTGAGACGTGCCAGTTTCAGATCTGTTTATCATATCATTTCCCCGTGGTCTGCTTCTGAGCATCGGTGAGGTTGTACGGCACCCAGCGTGAAACTGTCCTCCTCACGCAAAGATGCAGGTGTAAAATTTCGTAAAGGCTTTTCGATTTAACCTGCAGTATGTGCTGAATCTCTTGACACGTCACTCACCTATTGTCTTGGATTAATCCTTCCTATACCGTGATAATTAAAACAAAAGATTTATGAATGAAACTGATGTAAATATACGTCTTTGCGACGCAAAGGGTTAACGTTTTCACTGCTAAGACGTTTTCTTCCGTAATATCCGTCAAATGACGATCACTTCTTTCTTCCTCTCCGAAAGTTAGTCGACCGCGCTTGAGTTCGTTATGTCAACGATACACGGTTGCCTTAGAAGGGCGTTCATCTATGAATGCCATTTGAAGTCTATTGTACAATTCGTCCGGTTTCAGGCGACTCTTGAAATCGTAAAAAATCATATCGCGAAAATGTTCCTTGTGTGTGTTGACAAGGTAATTTAAAATATTTCGCAAATAATGTGGAGGGAAATTTTAAATTTGGAAGTTACATATTTTTACTAATAATTTTGAAAATAATCATATTTTCAAAATAGATTTTAACTGAAAAATCTCTCATACATAAAAACTGTTTTCGCAAACTTTCTGAGTATTCTGGTACGTTGAACGCTTTTAATTTTTTCACAATTTTATAAAGAGAAAAATCTTTTTTTTTTAAATCAGAAACAGTGATAATTTAAAATCTATTACGAATGACACCGACAAACTGTGAAAAAGAAAAAAATACACTTTAATTCCGTAAATATTTTACAGATGAATCCATTTATTCTCATACATAATGATTATTTTATTATTTTATTACAAAACAGTTTCAAGCAAATTGTTTTTTTTCACGTTTTTGTGATAAGACTAGACTTGTGTATGATTACAGATAAAACATATTTTTATCAATCCGTATTAAGCCGCTTAGTAGGCTAATGATTCATATTATCTTGGACAAGATCCTGAGTAGTAGAGTAGTAGTAGTACTTTTGCAGAGCGCGCCTGGGGAAGTACCACTTCTTTGCCAGTAATCAACCGTGAAGCAGTAGTGTGCATTTGTAGCGAGAATTGTATGGTTTGATGTAAGGCCTTATTCCAGCAAAATTACAGGGCAAGAGATTTAAGAGCTAATATTTCAGGGTGACGAATGCAGAACATTGCTATGAAAGGTTGTGAACTCTCTTAAATTGTAGTATATCTCATGTTATGCGCAAACGTGAGGCTTAAGATCAGGCCAGCAAACTTACTCGCCTCGTCACCAATTGACATGCACAAAAATACGTTTTACCCTGAATTCCTATAATAAATAGCTTACCTTACGTTTTTTTTCTAATACATACTCCAAATGTAAAAAATGTAAAACTCCAAACGGAACCAGCGTTCCCAAACAGAATAATATGCACGAATCATGATTATATATATAATTGGTCAGTTTTACAAACATTTGAACACTGTAAGTTTCATATTTGCCTGTTAGTTTGCAGCCCGCGGTAGGCACTCACTACTCGTATATCGGTTCAAATTACATGCGGCGGCCGCGCTAAAGAAAACCAATAGTCGCTTCACACCAACGGTTTTATTGAAAAGCTTCGTACGCGCTATTTTCACAGCCCTTTCACTCCACAATCACTACAGTTATTTCAGTTTTCTGCTTGTTTGCGCTTTTGTTGGTTTGCTCATATATATTAGAACGCGCGGTGAATTCTTTTGTTTGTTTTTAATAAATTATTTATTTATTTATATCATACATGTACAAGTACATTCTTATTTCCAAAGTTCTTATGGTAGGATAAGTAGGTACATGCACCCTGCAAGGGCGTTTGCCAGTGAGTGTGATGCATTCACATTTTATAGTCATATATTTCTTACATTGTTACAATTGAAATATAATATAAATTTTTGACAACCATACATATTAGTCAACATAAAATAAATTAGATCTTTCAATAGTTACTAATATTATATTATGATATAGATATTATTTAATTATTTATCATTATTCTTAATGCATAATTACTTCTAATATCAATACATATTTCAAAACAAAGAATAGTAGTACCTACGGTAAAATATATTCGTCAGTCATAAGTAGGTATACATAGCAATTAATAGCAAGTAATACTTTTGCAATATTAGTCAAAGATTAATTTATATGTATTTTATTACGGATTCAGTTTTAAATAGCAGTATTCTCCATAATAAACTCTCGTAAGGGTTAATAAAGAGTTAGAATATTATATGAAATAAAATTAAGAGATAAAGTGCTATAATAAAGTAATATATAGAATGTATTATAAATATTTAGTATTAAAATATAAAAAACTAAAATTTCTAACTTAAATGTCGCAGTTTTTCCACACGTCACTTTTATCCATATTAAAATAATTGAAAAGTTTGTAATGTTTACATAGGTATATATATAGAAAACTTATTATATTTGCATTTCTTAATTTCCCATGTTATGTTTTATTGCTTCAAATAAACTGTCGAAAATTAAAACTGTATGTTAAAAAAAGTATTTACTACTCAACCTTATAAATCAACCATATAATTGAACTTAAAAATAATTACATTTTTATCTATTTTGTGTCCTTTTAAATTTTCATAGGATTATAATCTATTAATATAGAGCTTCTAATACTAGAAGTTTCATATTAATATTAATATTTATGCTTTATGTCAGTATTAGGTACAATATCTGTCTGACAGATACTGTCATACTGACATAAAACATAACAGAGTGTGTAACTCTATGATTATGTTAGCACTGACAATGATAACTACAAAATTTACAATAGGACCAAGCTCATTGTATATTACTGAACTACAGCGTAAAATTCTATTTTGACTCTTATACTCAGACTACAGAATCGCCGCCCAGGCAGCACTTTCACTTATGTTTCCAAACAAAATATCATAAAACAATGCCACATAAAAATGCACTGACATATTGTTCCTTCCTTTATTATACCGTTAACTGTGCATCAAGAATTCACTCCCGCCCGCCCACGTCTGCCCACCGCCCGTCACATAGATTCCGCTGCGTGGTCGCTTGACAACGCGAACATGCTTTATAGCCCCTATAAAAATATAATGGTTTAGACTGTTTACCTCATAAGTGCTATCTAGCAAACGTTACGAAATCTGAATCATAATACAGTTGGGTCTCAACAAAAATATCCCAAAGAAACGTATCCAAATGATCCAAACGATAGTGAAGCATTATCATAAGTGATATTTCAGGCAGCGAAGTAGCATAGCATTATCCAACATACATTTCTGTAAATGTATAACATATCTCAGAAGTATTACATGTATTTCAAGTATTGCTATTTCGAATACATATAATAGTTGATATTCATATTAATTTCCCACTCGCATTCGCGACACACATAGGTACTAGACTTGCAATATTATTATACATCGCAATAAAATAAAGTAAAGTACTCATTTTCTTCAAAGGCAAGTGACTAGAATTTGACCATATTCTCACTTAATGGTCAGTGTTGATACGGCCGAAGTTACACATCATACAGGATCTATCTACTCGTGTACTAAGATGTCAAAGTGTAGCGTGTCTTGCCCTACTGATACCATTATTATGTTCTCTTTTGTAAGGCAACACACTGGAGCTAATATTTGTAGTACCTAAGTAAAAACATTGTAAAAACATCTATATAAAAAGAATGGCCCCGAGTTTCTTGCCGCTTCTTCTCGGTTGGCTCTATGTATTTTGGAACGCGGCGGTAGGCTTTAAAGTACATTATAATGAAAAATTGACGTTCATAAGTGCGTCTTTGATGCCTAAATTGAATAAATGGTTTTGACTTTGACTTTGACTCTCCTAGAACGACGTCTTGCGCTAAGGAACGGCCACCAGAACATCCTTCACAACTCGTTGATGTTATCAACGGGAATGTCAATTTTGAGGATAGTAGCTAGCCGGATAAAAGTGCAATATCCTGATCTTTACCTTCTCTATGGATTTTCTCGTAACGCTGTCTTTACCGAAAGCTCAAGCTTGAGAGAATAAGAATCGAAACGGCGACCCCTACTAACCTTGACCTTTCATGACTATTCAAAATGGGCGAATAAATATGATATTGATAAGGAAAGAGTTTTAATTTTATGTTCAGGAATTCAACTGATGATATAATGTTGACTGATAAAAAAACTAAGCTGGAGGAGGAATAACAAAAATGATTTTGGAAATAATGTGTTTACTTTAATATTGTTTCAGGTAATTGCAAATTTGTCTTACGATTACCAGTTTTTGGTAAGTGACCATAAATGATAAGTGCTAAAAGAAGTATTTTTTAATTACAAAAATACTAGGACATATTATGAATATGAAAGATTGTAAGTGAGTGGAAAGTCAAAGTATTTTATTTGCATGAATATGGGTACAAATATAGATAGTTCCAAATAACTTTAAAGTTCTCCACATTCCACCATTATGATATACAAAATAATTTTATATTAAAGTTGACATGTATCATCATAGCGCATTATCAGAAAATAAACAAATCTCTAAACTAAACTCAGTATACTTCAAGTAAATCGATTGCCTTACTATCCATCAATTTACACAAAGAAAGTAACTGCAGATTACAATAATAAATGTCAACAAGAAAATACTATTACACATACGAGTAATTATGATTTAATGTCCGATTGATTACCATTAAGCAAAATTATAGGGACGTGGATGTATATTTGTTACTTCATCACGCTGCAGAGAACAAAGTCATAGTAATTTATAAAACCAGAATATTTCCTTCATATCAATACATATAGCATATAGAACTAACATTCTTTGTATATATTTTATATTATGATAAAGAAAAACATTATTTTTAACTTTACAAAACTTGTAATAATGTAACATAGTTTGAGCAGTACTTTTTGTTACTATAATTTAAGTTAATATTTAATATAATGTATCATATCATATTACACATTCGTACAAAATAATCTATGCGTATAACATGCTTAGTTTCAGGAAAGAAATGATTTTCAAAGACATTTAGATTCAACCTACGAAGAAAGACTATTATTTCTTCGTAGGATTCAACTTAGGTACCAGCCGTGCGATTCTCTAAAAGCAATCATCGTGCATTTTTGACAACTTCCGTAAAACAAATGACGAGATGACGAGAAACGTTGGAAAACCAACCTTGTGTATAATACGATATCTCATAAAGTATTTGACGCATCAACGAATCATTACAGAATCGCACGGCAGAACACTCCTCAGGAATCCGTTTTGGTATATACGATTCAGTGCTAGAATTTCCTTCAAGAAGCAGTGTGCAAGAGTTATTGTTTTTATGTTTATATGACATTGTATCAATAGAAATTACTACAAAAAATTTATAATATGCTATTAAGATGTGAGTGTGTCACAGAGTGTAAAGCCGAAGACGTAGAAAAAAACTGAACGCTCTGCATGATACTCTATCTGTAAAACGGGTAGGCGTGATGTAAGAATCACATGAGAGTTTAAACAAAGTACCAAGTAATTCTCAAGGGATACTTGAAACATTTGTACTGACTTTAAGTAGATTTAATAATTAAAGACCCTGTCATATCCAGCTGGCCCGCGAGGTGACGCTACTGGGTAACATTTGTTCCTCGCTTGCGAAGTTTCACCGCAGAATACTTAAAAAGCTTTTAGAGAAGTAAAGTGCGTCTAACTGCTATTAGTCAACGTTAGTTCCAGTAGACGGTCTGTTATTAGCCTGTTAGACGGCGAAGTACGAGCGTGTCATTAGAAGCGTCTTATAGTAGAAAATTAAACGAGCTATGTTGCAGCTAAGTCGTCTACTTTCTATGTAAGGTAACTTTATTTACTTGCTCGTACGAGGTAGTAAAAGTTTAAATATGCTTGTACTAGGATTATAATTTGTTGAGTTTATACATGTTCAATTAAACTGGATTCGCTCGTGCATTTTGTAATGATTGTATCTCATAGAATTTAATCGCCGTGCTTAATAATGATAACTATAGCGATAGTGTTTATAACCACTGTTGTTAACTTTGTTATGAACACTAATTACTACATGAACTTCATTGTAGTAAACCATTATTTTATCTACCGAACTGTTAAAAGGAGGAGGTACTCAATTCGACTGTATTTTTTTGATGTTTGTTACTTCATAACTCTCGATTGGGTGACCCGATTCTCAATTAGTTTTTGTTTGAAAGCTGGAGCATCCCGTTTCATATAATGATTTCAGTAATAAAAATATAAATATCATCGAATTCGGTTAAGTAGTTTTTAAGTTAAACTCCAATAACTGAATAGAATGGTAGTCGACTTCAAATTTTTTTAATGGTACTTGTCATTATTATTATGATCTGGTATACAGTTTATGTATTTTATACCAAGTAGACTTTTGTTGGTTAACGGTCTTTGCAAATGACATGGACATTGCTTAAGATTAAAAAAAAAACAAATTAAACCTAATTGTCAATGAATAACTAACTCTGTTCGCAACTTCGTCCGCTTGGGCTTAGTGTCATATCGTGATCTCTCAGGACCCTACCAAATGAATCGGTATATAAAGTAGCATAAGTTATAATTTCCTGTTTACGCTTAGAACAAAAGATGTATGACTGAAACTTATATCGACGGATGCGTAAGGGTTAACCATAGATATAAGCTATATCTAAAAAAACCTTTAAATGGCAGGTAAAGCTCTGAATGGAACCAATATACACACATACTTTTGCATTTAGATAGTAGTAAAAAATGACTACTAACACAGTTACAGTTAACAGATACTACACAGACCGTTTATATCTTCTTCATACCTACCCAGATTACAAATCACATTGGAGTTTAGTATTCTCTATATCTCGATATCTGTATTCTATCTATCTAAATCTCTATACATAAGGTCATTGTTAATTAGTGCACAATATCGAATGGGGTAGTTTGGAATCGATAACTGGTCATGAAAGTAAAAGAAAAAAAAACATATATTTTTTATTATAATAAACCCACATTCGCCGCCCCGTTCAAATTTTCACTCAAATCACTAATTAACAAATACCTTATATAGTACTCTTTTTTTAATTTTTTAAATAACAACTGATATGTAGTTTATGCCTATGACGTAATGTTATTGAATGCAGAGGCACTATGATATTGAAAATTGTGAAATGTACCTATACATCTTATTGCAGGCGACTGTATGCACTTGGAAACACATTAGTATTTATAATTCATTATTGCTTGTAGGCAGAATATTTGACCTTATGATACTATCGATCATGCCAGAATACTATCACCTATGATAAACTGGAATGCCTCGGCTCATACGATTCTCCCAGATATCAGAGAGGATCTATACCCGGATGGCAGAGTTACCTATTTTTTTACTCAAACGAGTAATTCAAATAAAGTGCAATGTTACCTACCAAAAAACAACGAAACCTCATAATGAAGAGAAAATATTTTATTATAATATTATAAATTAATCTGTTATATACAGAGACAGATTCAACTGTATCCTACTTGTATGTACTGTATTAAATTTGTGTTAAAAATCGAAAACTCTAAATCTCGCTAAATTTAGAAAGTGTTTTTGAAGTACCCAAAAAACATCTAACCTTCCTTTAAATCCTTGTCACAGAACATAATACCGCTAAAGCAAGTATTTATACCTACGTCGACGTCAGGAGACAATAGTGGACTAATCCATTAGACAATACGTCATTGATCTTCGAAGACAGATGCTGGGAGGTAGAAATGTTCTTTCTGGAGTTTTCAAATACACCGAGACGTAAAGGAGGCCTTGTTGAATTCAGTAGTTTTTTTATTTTAATTTCAAGTATATTGATTCTACTAGTTATTTAGTTTACAGTGATACAGTAAATTTTTTTTTATTATTATTATAAATATGTATTTAACGAAAATAAATACTACAAACAAAAATAAAACAGTGTAACAAGCGCGCTTGGAGGCGGGTAGTCAGCCTTTAATATTCGGGTAAGTCACCCTTTTAGAAAAAATATAATATAAAAGTTACTTCTTACACTACTACTACTATTTACTACTTTTACGGTGTCTTATAACTAATTTCTCTGTTGTATGTCTTAACTTTTAAAGAATGTAAGTAGGTATCTTTAAACCGTTATTAAGTAAGGCGTATATCTTAACAAATATTAACAAGTACAATTTGAAAAATGTAATACCGACTTCCATTCTATTCACTTATTGGAGTGTATCTCAAAAACTACTAGTTCGAATTTGATGATAATTTAATGGGACACACGGGAAGCACCAGCTCTAAACAAAAAAAAAGAATTTTGAGAATCGGTTTACCCAGTCGAAAGTTATGAGGTAACAAACAGAAAAAAAACAATCGAATTGAGTAACTCCTCCTTTTTTTGGAAGTCGGTAGAAAAAAAATGGTGTCTTCAATAACATATGTGTATTTATATTTTTTTGTTTTAAGTTTATCGTAAAAGCTGTACTGTGCACAAACGTCAAACTTAAAACAAATCTAAACTTAACAGTACTCTTCAAAACTTGGCCGGACTAACTAAAAAAAATGGTTTTGCCCAATATTTAACACAAGTACCTATTATATTTATGTTATTTAATGTATGGTTAGCACGATTCTCGGTGCGCGAGTTTAACTCTTCCTTTCAGAATCCGGTTTTAATAAATTCTATATATTATGATCAAAAACATGTATTATAACACATTTATATAAATCGATCTCTACCAAAAGCATTAGTGAGTCTCACCATAAATCAGCAGCGAACTAAATCGATGTTCATGAATTTGAAGTTCTTTGAAACTGTCAATCGAAGTATAAGACAATTAATCACTAGGCTTCAGAATAATATAATTGATAGTCTACGGCTTAAAGTTCTGATTTTAATTTAATATTCTCTATGGAACAAGATTCCAGACTGAATTAGAATTTGAGTCCTCCGTACAAAGTGAATTAATTTTGTGTATAGCTATTTGGATGGAATTATGTAGTTGTACGAGTGAGTGTCATAATTGCTTCAATATTTGAGCCAGCTTAGAATTCTCAGTATTGATGTTGAGTGCTTTTATTCTTGTTAAACGGGCTCTTATCGTAGACAGTTATCTACAGAAGTGTTAACAGTGTACTTTTGTACTCGATTTGCCGAACGCCTCTTAAATTGTTCGGGTATGTACACATGTAAGTATATGATTGCGGTATGTGTATGTAGGTACGTAGTATGCGGTTTGTTTTATTATTTTTTTATTTGATACATATAAATAATAAAATAAATTAACAGTTTTATTTTTTTTTACTTGTGTAAATAAAAATTTAAATGATATAACGTAATTTTGTTAATAACCAAATTACTAAGTATTTATTCACCCATGCGCGTACCGTATAGCCAAAAAAATTAATTAAAGATTTGTCCTGATTTTCTTTCATGCTGTCTTGACGCGCTTTATCATAATTTTTACGAATTCCTTTATAAATGATATAATTTTCGGTCATTTTTCTATTGTTACTTGTTTGTTATTGTTGTTGAATTATTTTTATTGTTAATTTTCGCTGTTTGAACGGGTGGACTGTGTGGAAACAAAAATTATGTCTCCGTGAAATAGACGGAAGATAGTTACAGTGATGCAGTAAGAGATAGTGCATTTCATAAAACATGAAACATGGCGGCCATTTGTTATGTTTTGTTTTATAATGTTTTTTACGAAATTAATTATTTAACAGTACGCTTTTAATATTTCTATATAATTTCCCAAAATGTCACCTGATAGTGAATGTGACGATTTTATAATGATAAAGCCACCAGATTGAAAAACGATGTCTTTGATTTCTTACAAAATGCTCCAGACAACAATTATTTACTATTGAAGGATACTTTATTATTCTTAGCTATAGTATAAAGCACTATGTATCAGTCGGAAGAAAGTTCTATTTCTGTTTTTGAGTTTTCTTTCTAGTGGAAGGCATAAACATACTCTTGAACAGAAATAGATCGTTTTCTCTCCTCGGTGTACAATGTACTATTAAACGTCGAGTAAAGTTTGATACCTTACCCGGTACGTAATAATACCTAAAGGCGATTTTGAGAGTTTGGAATCAGAATGTCTAGCTCAGCGGTATAAGAGCCCTATATTACCATACCGCAGAATTTTAATCTTTATGTCTTAGAATGGAACGGAAAAGACATAAAGTAAATACTAAGAAGTGTCTCGATGGTACAATTTTTTATGATAAAATAAACGTGATGTGTACGTGACTGTATTTATCTGTGGATTAGTTTTAAGAACACCACTCAGAAGATAAAAGGAAAAATCGTACAGTAAATTCTTGTTATTTTTGTTCGATTTTACTTCAAATGTTTTTTGTTACGATGCCTCTTCTGCCGTCTTTGTCTTTATATATAGATCTTATTATTTTCCACCAAATTAGTAAGTAAATTTGAAGAAAACCTTATTATATTTATACAATTAATCGATACTTTGTACCTGATCTATTCAAAATTAAAGTATGATAGAACGTGCGCACGATGACCCGCCCGAGCCCGCTGTCATTTAGGCATAGACATCAGCTGCGTAACCATTCGCGAGTAGGTAGGTTCTTACGTCGTTGTACCTATTATAACTGGTTAGGTATGTCTTGCGTAGCTACTGTTGTCTTTTCTGTGATCTAGCGGCGTGCGTTCAGTCGCGCATAATGGTCATTAGTTGCGGAGCAATGAATATGGGTGATGGATGGAAATGATAAGAAAATGCATTTTTTTCCTTCACTATAATGACCAGTTATCGATTCCAAACTACACCATTCAATATTGTGCACTAATTAACAATGACCTTTTATATTAAACTTGTTGCTTTGATTTATATTGTGTCTTACAGACGGCAGTGTCTTCCTGAACTAAAAACGAATACTTCATTTTTGCTCTATGACTGCTATTCCTACCTGTACACGGCTATTTTATAGTTTTTCTTTTTTCTTCTTGAAGCCATTTTATTATTAAACATTGAAAACATAATTTATTCTGACTCCCAGACTCTAGATTTTAATATTCTAGAGTCTATTAAACAAACACAGGGACATAATGGATGAAATAGTATTATATATAATTAAATTATATTTCAATTATCCTAACTGGGAGATACCCGACCGCAAGGATCATATAAGCCACGGATCAAGGTCTGAACTGGCTTACGAAATAGTAAGGGGATATTACTAAACTGTGATTTAGACGGGAGTGACGGGAGTATGATTAGATATGAATGGAAATAATTATTAATGCTACAAGTGCGGAATAGTACAGTATAGCAAAGACCGTGAAATAGGCAATTGCAGGTCGAGTATGAGTTTGAAGGCCGAGCCGTAGACGAGGTCGACTTCGACGAGGTCGCCGATGCATCCTCGAGACTGCTGGTATTGCGGATGTCCGTGGGCGACCATATCACTTACCATCAGGTAAACCGTCTGCTCGTTTGACATTCTAAACCATAAAAAATCCTAAATTTCCATAGTTTTTCAAGGTAATGCCGTTTTTAACATAAACTGTACATTTCAGCATGGAATAAATTGCCCATTATGTAAATAGCTGTTTAGTTTTAGCAATGTCATTTAAATACGCTAAAAATACCGTTTCGGAGAAAACTTTCACTTTTTTCTTGTTTTTCTAACTCATACATTTTTTTATTAATATATTTTAATGTAATTTTCTTTTGACTTCGCTGGAAGCAGGTTTTCCTCTGCCGATTTGGCTTCTGATCTTAAATCTGGTGGAGTACAATCAATCTCCATTTAACTCTCTGCACCAACTCATTTTAATTATTAAATTTATTTATACTATAATAAGTAATTAACAAATAAAGACGAATTTTTAGCTTTGCCGGCATTTTTTTACTTATCACCTGTGCCGGAAGATAAACGCATTTATGCTATACAGGCCACGTGCACGCAATTTGTACTAAGCAAAGAGACTTGCTTTGGTATGCCATGATCCAATCAAAGAGTATTTAATAACTCTAGCACTCCGTTTCATACAACATTGCTGGAACGAAGTTATGTTCCAAATACAAAAAACGCTCCAGCAATGGAATTCATTTTCTTTGTCCGTAAATTCGATACTTCGCATGGTCTTTTTAATACAGTTGCTCAAAAAGTGGCGTATTGCAGGGACGTATAGCGTTCGGGATGTGGGCTATTACATACTCGCTATTACATATGCTTTTTTTTACCTTTCCCAAACTCGTGCGGTCTCTTTCCCAACTGTCAAAGTAATGTCTATTAAAAAGAAAAACCAACCATGAAGTTTTTACTAAAAAAATTCGTAGAAGTTTTTATGATTCATGCAAATACGTATATTTCTAAAAAGAAGCTACTAATTTGTTTCAATATCAGGTTTAATGATTTGATTGAATGAGTTAGGTTAGGTTTTATTTCATTTCATCTCATTAAATTTCATTTTCATTTCATATCAATAAAAAAATTCTACTGAAGACTTGGCTGTATGGGAATAGTTCCCTTTGCCTACCAGAATGGGTAAAGAAAAAAAATCTCTGCTTATGTTCTACGGTTGGCGCCATTTTCCAGAAATTTTCTTTGCGAGTTTATTTTATTAAATTGCTTCATTTTTTCACAACTGTATTAAAAATAGTCGCTCAGTACACGTGCGGAACCGTCATTGCAATTTGTCATTGCAACAGTCGGAACTGTCAAACATTTGTCAGAACTCTTTGCAATGACAGCCTTTCCCCACTTGTAATGAAATATACTATTTTCGAATATAATGACAATTTCCATGCATGTTTGAGTAAATTATCATAACGCACGTGTATCATGACGTTTTACTACGCATTGTACGAAAAAAAGAAAATTATTAAATATGTATATTGAAAAAGGCTTTTAGTTTTCAAAATATACGCTTAATTTAAAACAAAAAGTTCGTCATTTCACTAATTTCTTGTTTATTATGGGATCGACCTGTGTTGAATCTTCTGAAATTATTGAGTTTAAGCGACGAATAAATTAATCTAATTTATTGATCAAGATCAAAATCTATAATGTTTAGAAATACGTTTAATGAAATGTACCTATTCGCTTTTAAGTACCATAAGAATAAAAATCTGTTTTATAAAACTTTTCTCAAATAATAAAATCTTTTTGGTTCAGGGTGACGACGGAGTAATAAACAAAAAAAAACTGATATGAAAAGCACTAGTGCTAAAAAGGCACTTTCCGCAGGATATAGAACTAAGCACTTGAAAACCTCTCGTTTCGAACATATTTTATTAACACCATATTTATATGTTTTAGACGTCGTGATCTCATCTCAAAATTTGCGTGGGATACCTAAGTTTCTAAACAAAGTATTACATTGTTTTGTTTCGAAAGTGACTAAACTTAAAGTCACCTGCCCAAAAAGAGATAAGCTAACACATTCGCAAAGACGTGTTAATTTGCTAAGATATCCAATTGTGTTCCATATTATTCATACTTTATAAGGATTTCTTAGAAAATGGAACATTTTAAGGTCAAAACGTGATCACGAGCGACTACAATCTCTACAGACTCTAAATGACATCACCCGTAAGTAAATTGTGCATTACATTTAACTTATAGATATTTGCTTTCATACATAGCGATATAAATTATTACGCTATCTGTTGTTATGTTATTATGTTAAAATATACAGTTGAGACTAGCAAAGAACATCTTTTTCATTTATAACGATTTCAAATTAACCCATTGCGTTGTATTTCTTGGAATCGTAGAATAGAAGTAGTTCTTAGAATTATATTATGATATAGTAAGTGCTAAATATCTAAAGTATGTGTGTACATCTTTTTGAATCTTCGAAGTTTTGGGAATGGTTAATCGTAGTGCAAGATATTTGATATTCTTCCTGGAAGCTGTTATGCGAGAGCAACTGTGTAAAATGGTTGAACTCTAAAGCTAGTGAAATTAGTTGGAAAATGGGATAATCCAGTAATTTTGGGGTGGTGATCATAGTACAGTGCCGTACAGATGTTTCAACTAAGAGCACATGAGTAGATTACATATAGAACCCGTAAAAGGTTGCAGAAGGTAGAAGTACAAAATCGCACTATGATATCATAAAAGTTTCTAGTGTACTAAAGTATATAGGTACAATTTTATCGTTTATTGACGGATACACCTAAGTATATCCGTTAACTATTAAACCAAGTGGTCACGAAGTCGCGGGCAGATACTAGTAACTCTTCACGTCAAACACAGCATCAGTTTTGACTTTAAAAGAAGTGTCTCATGCGGAGCCATAGCAAACAAGTTTTATATTAAAGTGTCTTAATAACAGTTAGTTACAGTACTATTTTGTAATGTGATGAATCCAAAGACAAATATTGCAAAACTAATGACATAGAGCATCACTGTACCCAAATATTGAAACTTATCTGATGATGAAAATTGCAACTGCTAGGTACATGACATGCTGTGAATAACTTATTTTTGACCAAGCGTGTGCAAACTGCGAAGCACGAGAGAAGTGTCTGCAATAGCTTGGGCAAAAATGCTTTCGTATGTCCGGGTGTTCGGCTGTTCTCATGGAATTTTGTGATCAGGTTCAATAACTATATCGATTTCTTTAACTTTTTTTAGGGTGTGCGGTGTTTATTTATTCAGTTTAAGCTACGTAAAAACATACTTGTGAGGTCTAAAGCTCACATAGCCACTAGTGATAAACGATAATTTTCCCAATTCACTTAATATTTTCTGTTAGATGTCCATTGTTTATTCTCAATATTATTTTTTGTAAAACACAAAAATACATCATAACATTTTTATTATTTTAACTAGCCTCCACATACTCCAGGGTGCGTGCCATTTTATAGTTTTTTTTTGCAAATTTATCAAATCTATAATTAAAAAGAGACAACTTAACTTACTTAATTAGAGGACATAGGATTTTTATATTTGGATTTTTGGATGTTTGTTATTCAATTTTTATGTACATCATAACATTTGAATAGAGCACCCCGAAGAAAATATTCCTTGTCTCGCAAATTCATAACGATTGGCCACCTTACTTTAAAATCCGCCCGTGCATCGTACTTCTTGGAAATGTAACTGCGTTATTAAATCATATGCGAGTCAACATAATTACACATTGAAACTTCTTTGCTTCCCGCTATAGATGCATAATATTCACATGGTCCTGTGGCTGGAACACACTACTACAACGGGAAGTCGCAATGCAAAATGTACAACTTAAACATTATAGGGTGTATACACACGCCCTCGAATCTCAGGTACATTACATGTCACTACAAGAGATATTCGGTTATGAATTTTGACTGACTTAAATCATTTGGCACACTCTCTCAGCCTTAGTAATCATAACATTGCCATATTTATTTGAACATCTGTTTTAATGGCTCAAAACTTCTCTGTCGCATGTTGCGACGTTGTTGCTTTTCCGTCATAGTAACATCACAACTAGCATTGAGGTCGTCAGGGGATATCATAAGAAGATTTTACTTTTATTTTGGGAATATTCTTAAGTTGCAGATGTAAGGTTGTAAATCGTGTACGAATTGCAAGTGACAGTTGCAAATGTAAGTTTGCGATCGGGGCTTGTACGCCGCGGGCTCCAATATAACGAGCCGTGGTGACGGTCGACGGTGATAGTCGCGGAAGAGGACTCTTAAAAATAATTTTATATTTTGGCGTGTCGTCATTTTTCAGTCGTGTTTTATCTTTTCTGTAACCTTGTAAGTGGTTTAAGAAAATCATACAATTATGCTCAATTTTAAACGTATTTTTCTAAATTACTTATTAGTGTTTATCTACGCATTATTTAATTACAAATATACCTATGTTATCTGTTGGAAAAAGTCTATAACGATTAGCAGAAAAACACTAAACGATAAAATTACTGTCACTGGTTTTGTTTCAATTTTCTAGATTTGTAATTCATCCAGGTTGGACGTGTGACAATGCTGGATTATTAACTGTAGAGTGTTCGTACCGGTCCAAGAATGTAGACAAGGTGTACAAAATCATAAAACTATCTCCATTTCACCTTTTTTATTTTTATGGACTTTTAAATTAATTAATGTAAAAAGTAACCATTAAGTGACCATTTCATAAAATAAACTGGTCTGTTTATAATGTATATTTCAACTTTTTGTAACATTGCACACTTGAAGGAAAAGGAATTCCCCGTACATTGTTTTATTTGTGGGCCGTAAAACTTCGTGCCGGAGATGTAAAACAAAAATAATGACACTGCAAAAAGTAATGCGACGTTTATCCCCGCCGCTCAAACAATTCATACCTCAAATGTCAGATTAATCTAAGGCCCGTGTACACCGTTGATTGTGCGAATAATAATCTGCGAGCTCCGTCCGTAGTCCAGAGTGTCAAAGCCGCGCGCAAAGGAACAAAGCCTCCAATTACCCAAGCGAGCACGCCGTGGGCTTTTAGTGAATAATGAGGACGCTTATCCCAGCGGATGACGGCTTCACTAGAATTGTTTTTGAGTGGGACTGCGGACCACCCGAACGCCACTCTAGGGCCAGGTTACATGTTTGTTTCGCCAGCTCGTCACACACGGTCAGGTGACTGGCATGGGCGTAATGTAGGCGAAGTGCAGTATTTAGGTTTTAAATAAGCATGCCTGCTTAATTAAAATGTTTGCGATTGTAGTAATGCATTTATCAGAACCAGTATATCGTGTCGTATATTTAGTGTAACTAGGTAGTCTGCTTCGCGAATCATTCACCGAGCCATATAGGTTCAATCAAGTGAAATTGCACAGATAGGTACTAACTGACTTGACAAATACGAGTACCAATATGAACGCCATTATCCAATTTCTTGTATCGATTTGCTAGATGATCATATCGCGATACTATTTAAATGTAAAAGTTTGAGTATTTGAAGGCTTTATCGATTTTGATAAAAATTGGAATGAATTCACATTTATAATTTTAATATAATTGTTATTGGATGGATTATTATAAAAATTGGATTTTAAAGCAATTTCAATAGATACTGTTATTTATTGTCATACGTGTAAAACTTAATATTTACGCGATGGGACCGGGAGGAAATGTTTGATTTACTTGATTTAATGTTTAAGGCCAGTACTTGTTCACATCTTCTGTAAATAAATTAATTATTTGATTTCTTTTCTTAGATAACATCATATATCTATTATTCTCATAGGGTTAGTCAAAAGTATATAATAACCCAGTTCACAACATTGATATATGTTCAGTAGGTTATGTTTTTGAGTTTAATGCTCCTGGGTACTACTGAGATTTTGTTAGAAACACTAAACTAAACTGAAGCTAAACACCCCAAAGCAGATGTGACGTTAACGTTAAGGCACGAATGAGACAATATTCAATTCAAACAAAACATTAATTCTATCAATAATTAATTGATAAACATTGTGATTTGTCAGTCAGTTCCTTTTAACGCAGAAGCAGTGATAAGAACCGATTTATTTCCGTGTAAATGGTGAGGTCATTAGGATACTTTTACTTAGTAATATAAACTGTATGTAGTTTCTCAAGTGAATAGAGCCACGGGACGAAGCTACTAGTATTATATTTAGTTGAATCGATTTCTCTGGCCGATAACTATTCAATAAACAACTATTGATAGCTATACATTGCCTTAAACTTTTACACTAATACAAGCTAATCAATAAATATATATTTATTGTTGGGAAACATTTTGAAGAATGTGCATCAATCGTAACTTTTGGAACTGTTTAATATCGTCATAAGGATGGCACTCCATTGCGGAGCTTAGTGGATCGGAGCGGAGCTGTGTGCAAATTCAACAATTCACTTGGAAAAATCTTCTCTACTTAGCTCCAGGGTAAGGAGTTTAGCGAAGCGGATGAGCGACATCCATATATCTATGGAATATCTAATACGAGTAGTGTCGGCAAAGCGGATTGGAGTAGAACGTAGCAGGGCGCTGCGATATCACTGCAGCTGTCACTTATGCTACTTTTAATGAATTAAACATAACTATTTAAATGTAGCTAATTATATGAATCTAGATGCATCTTTACTTATATTACGTCTTTAAGGAGATAAAAGATATAGGCGGAGTTTCTGTATTGAAATGAAGGGCTAAGAAGGACAGGAATGCTATGCTCCCCTTCTATCTTCCAGCCTATTTTGCTCCAATCCGCTCCGCTTATTGCTGATAAAGCTGCTCCACTTGGCACTGTTTCGCTCCCCTCCACCTCAACGGAGTGTCAACCTTTTGGGTACAGCCTTGCACGTTTGTCGTTGCGGTCACTGCGTCAACAGAATTTACGCCCGCTCCGCGCTCTTTCCCTCACTTTGACATTTTACACAAAGCAGACTGCGCCGCAGACCGTACAAGTCTTTTCAACGCAACTTTTGTACCATCACAAAAACAACTTCGTTGAAACAAGACATTTTTCGTAAAATAAAATGACTAAGTACTTAACGCTAAATTGCGTTCTTAAAGGAAACGTTTTTAGATCAGATGTTTTAACCACTTGTAAGTGAGTTTTATGGCTCTGTTTAAGCATGCTAATGTTCACCATCCACAAGTGCTGTTTAAGTTCACCACTTTATGGCAATGGGGTAAGTTCAAGAGATAATATTAAGGGTGGCAATTTAGCAGTTTGTAAAGGAACTTTCAGGTCCAACGGTCCTAAACCAACATGTATGAACCGAGATTTTAACATGTTTACCAAGCCTGCCAGATTTAATAATATTAGGGTCAGGTAGTAATTAAATCTATACTCATAACCTGGGGTTCATGAGAATGCAAGTAAAATATACCTAGCCTGCATTTTAATGTGTGGAAACCAGATGCAAATGTTGATTATCTTGCATTACTTACCTAAGGTAGATTGCATGAGAACCAATACTAGTACTAGTAGTACTAGTACTAGTACATTACTAGTAATTTATTTTATCTCTACCACAATCCATGCTCGCTGTACTGGCGTCCTTATTTTTATAAAACCTGAAGTATTTCTCATTTCAGTTATAAATTGCGTGACAGATGAGCGTCTAGGAAACTCGTGATTTGAAGGGAAATTTTCATATTCTAAAAACCTGTATGTAAGAAAACCCTCACTTTACATTTACAGCGCCTTATGATAATCTTACACGGACAATTATCAATCAGCAATGAATAATAACAATAGATAGAAATAAGGTTTACACACTCACACCCTGCACCAGGACTCCATATGTCGCAGGAGGCATGGACATAAACAATAACACATCATAAGATCCAAGAACCCAGAAAAAACTCCGCACACAAAACTTTCCCGGCCAAGGGTCGAACCTGGGACCCCTCGCTTCGAAGGACTGAGCTAAGGGAGCCATCGAAATCATAAATAATGCAGCATTTTTGTACTTACAAGCCTAAAAGTACTGCCACATGGAACAACCTATAACGACATAACCTATTACACTGAATACGATTGCCGAAATAATTGCTCGTATCACACACACATCTTTTTGTTTTAAACGTCTTGTTTTGCAATCAAAAAGTAGCCGAGTACTTATATAAATACTACATCACGAACATTAAGACAAGTACGAGTACATATCCACTTAAAAAATATCGTATTGCGTAGATTTAAAATTAAACAAGTCGACTCTAAACATGTTTGTTTATTACAGTGTACAAAAATGATCTCAATCTACATAAAATACATTTATTCTATTTTTTAACACGTTTCTATGCTGTTCAGAAAGATAAATGGTGCAATTTATTTTCTTCGGACCAAAAACGAACTCAAATAACAACATCGGATTCAAGTGCCATCTTAAGTAAGAATCAGTTTTATCGGTCATGATTTTTTTTTACGTTTAGCACTCTGCTCTAGGTGTGACGTTAATTTTCTGCAAACACATTAAAGGAAACTTTAATGCTCCTCTTAAACGCGATATAAATAAACACAGACAGTAAGTCAACTTACCAGTATTCAGATGTACCTTAATAAAAAAAATTTGAGCGTTTGAATCCCGGTCACGTTTAACGAGTACATTTATACGCGGCTGTAAGTGTACATTTTCACTGGAATAAATGATTGTATGAAGTTGAGTAACTGTGTGATTATATTATTGTCCTCTGAACGATGGGACCGAACAGCTCACCATGTTTTATTGTGAGTAGCTATTCCTTGACACAAAATTGCGAATTAAAAGAAAATTCACGTTTTTATTACATCGTAATTTTGGTCCCTGGCAATTCCGCCGTTTAGTGTCCGTATTTAAATGTTCCAACTTTTGATATTTGATAAGAGGCTTTAGTAAATATGTTCGGACGTTTTATGTAATTCTGAAGAGGATAAGTTTTACGATGTAAAAAGGTTGAAACTGTGTGTTTGAACTGACTTTATCAAATCGAACAATGCCTAAATATACGAGCAAGGCAAAGCTTTCGTTTAAAATGTATCAATTTCTCAATCTATATGGAGTTAGTATGTACCTACTTCGTCGTATCCACATAAAAATTATGACAAAATATGTACCTACAAGATGCGCGAAGAGACCTGCGAGGAGCATGAGCTTATATGTGGTAATACTTGTGGTGTGGAACACTCCGCCGCATACAAAGTAGCTAGAGTGTAAATATTTTGCAGTAAATTACGAGTAGTAAAAATGATCCATCCATCGATATAAGCAGTCATACTCTCGCTTTTATAGGTAGGTACAACATGATTAGTATGATATATTGAAACCTGGTCATTTATTTATGTTTAATGATGGATACTCACAGTTATTGGACGAGAGTTGGAGACTCAGTGGTACCGTGGTAGTCGGGTTAACGGCAGTGCTCAGACATGTGGTGGGACGCTCGACGCAATCAAGCGGATGCAATTTGTAGTTCATTACTCTCGCATGCTTCGTGACAACCCTAAGGATTTGTGCGTAAGGACGTATACGGACTTTCGGTTCCCGTTGACTCGCGATTCGCCATATTTGGCCAATAATACAATAGATTTCGGAGAATTCAACCTACTTTTCTCAACGTGAGTGGTTAAATAAATTTAACGTTTTTCTACCGACTTCCAAAAAAGGAGGAGGTACTCAATTCGACTGTATTTTTTTTTATGTTTGTTACCTCATAACTTTCGACTGGGTGAACCGATTCTCAAAATAGTTTTTTGTTCGAAAGCTGGTGCTTCCCCATGGTGTGGTCCCATTTAAATTTAATCAAACTAGGTCTAGTAGTTTTTGAGATACACTCCAATAACTGAATAGAATGGAAATCGGTATTAAATTTTTCAAATTGTACTTGTTTATGTAAATATTTCAGCGATATAATGATCATCCGATTCCTCGCTTATCTTCATAGTGTTTGTTTAATATTTGTATCTTTGTAGCGGTTATCAACTTACACATTTCTCATTAGAAAATACACCATGACGCGTAAATGTTTGCAAATGCCGCAAGCTTTAGAATAAAAATATTTTTTTATTCTCAAGTTTGCGGAAAAAGAACTGATCAGTAAACTGTTTAAGAATTTTAATACAAAGTGAGCGGCAAGTCGTGCTCTTTCTTTCACGTTTACAAGTTTGAAAAATTGTTGAGACTTGAGAATTGTTGAAATTTTTCCGCAGGCTTCGACGGTCACTTTGTTAGTGGGTTCAGTTGTGCATAAAATAACTATCGAGCAACTGAGCATGGACATTCGGGGATCGTGTTCATGCAGTGGACATGGTAGGTATACTTGCGGCGACAGTATCGAAACCTAACTTAAAACTCAAGTCTACAGAACTGTTTGAAATTTCACACTAAGTATTCGTTTCAGGCAATCGTGTTTAAAGACTGGAAGCTGGCCTGCCTGATGGTGAGATCTACGATTGCCGATTACAGTTGGCAGAGGTATGCAGAAGTTAGAATTGTAGGTTTGAGAAGCACTGCACTGCGCTAATCACCCCGAGACATTCGCTTTGAGTCTCGTTCACCCACTAATTTCACTTGCTACAGTGCCCTTCACACCCTAACACAGTAATGCCTCCACGCCATTGCTTCGTAGCAGAATGGTTCGTGGCTGTCACTGCGGTAGTATCAACAAAGACGGCCTTCTAGTAATTAGGGTTTCTTCATCCTATATTATTTCACTCCGTCCCCTCACGATAATAAATTTAGAGTCACCCTCGCGACGTATTTTTAATTACACCTACGCTAAAGCAAACTTTTCATTTTAAGGGCAGTTTTAGTGCTCGACCGACCGTCAGTGCGTACCATCGGTCCTGACGACACGCATAACCGACCGTCAGTTTGTGTCGTTCAGTGCTCTACTAATCTAACAACCTGGCCGGACTGGTACAGTCACAAACACGTACCTACACGAAATTGACGCGTTTAATTGCTGCTTATTATACGTAAACAGAAGACGTAGATATCACGTACACCCAATCGTCGCCCAAAGAGCACTTCAAGGGGAATTTACTACTCTATATTAATTATGCGCGAAGATGAAATTTATTTAATTACTAAAGCATGTCGATTAAAAGTTTTGATGTTTAATCAGTTAAATTACAAGACAACTTAAAACAGCTAAACTTATTTAAGCCATGTTGATGAAAATTACTCAAATGAAGGTAATGATACCTATAAAAACAAACAAATTTATTAAAGATTTCAACTAGCAGGTTCGAATTTTTTGATGATGATACGCGTATCCATACGGTCGGTCCACCGTTCAATATAGCACTGAACTGAACGCGTTAATATACGAGTATGTAATTTCCATAGCGCGCTGGTACGCATGTGGACGGGCTTGACCGACGGTTCTCGTGTCCCGTATAAATACCAGTGCCATGGTAATATATAGATAATATTACAGTGGCAGTTCGTAGCAATATACGCATGCATACGGTCGGTCGAGCACTGAAACGACTGGCTGGCAAATAATGAAAATTCATTATTTTATTTATTTATTATCATTTTACAATTAATGAGCAGATGTTTTACAATAAAAAAGAATCGAAAAACCACTGGGTTTGTCTCGATACTGTTGTTCGCAACGCGCGCTATTTACAATAAACTTGAAACAGTTAGCAAGCACCTATTCATAAAATACTAATAACTACTTATATCTCATTCGCCTATTGCTAGCAAAGCGACGCTGTTCGTCATACGGTCGGAACTCAGACTCGAACTCGTTCTCCGAGTACCGGAGAACATACAAATGACAAGCGCGACCGACGTATGCGCCGACGGTCGGTCGAGCTCTGAAACCGGCCTTTGCAATTTTGAAGATTAAATCATTATTTAATAATTAAATATACATATAAAATAGGTACATGTACGAGTAATAATTTTACATGTATATTTATTTACTACTAGTCAACTTCTTGGTTACGCCTGCATTACAAAAATAATCTGTTTTACAAAAAAACAAGGATTTACGATACTAATTGGTACAAGGCCTAGAAATGTAACTGTGTAAAAGCAATTATTTCATTAAAGTCGGTTTTCAATAACGGCATGATCTATCTTTTGTCATCTTGGTATATGGAAACATATAGTGCTAGTGGTAGCTTGTAATAATTGTGATCTCAAACACATAATTTTTTTATTTGACATTTCTTGTAATCAAATGTATTGTAATGTAGTTCATTTACTGTTCTACACTGTGATTGTATTCAAGCCTTGCAGCACTCGCACGACGCAATTTGTCGGACGTTTCTCTTGTGTGTCGTCGTAACAAAGCTACGATTCGAGCTGACGCGAAACTATCGATAGCTCTGAGTGGAATTAGTGCTATTGTTCTTATTTTCTACTTCGCTCAACGATTTTCTACTTTTTCAAAGAAATAACCATAACTAGTGCACAGTGTACTCGATGAGGGTTGTCTCGTTAGTTTAACTCAATAAATGTAGGAATGGTTGAAATAATTCTCAGTATTCCACGAGAACAAAGGTGACTTTTTCTCTATAGAAGTGTCTGTTTTAAAAGGAAGGCAATATTTTATTTGAATGTCGTTTGAATGTAGAGCAATATTTTAGCGAATGGCAGTGGCAGGCGGCGCGTCCCGACGTTTAATCTCGCGGTGTGGGGTGTACGTATCTCATTTTTGTAGCAATTGCTAGGCGGTGTTAGGGCCAACTGAGACTTATGTTACGTGTTATTCTTATTTTCTTATATCACTTTATTATTGGCTATAAAATCAAAACGAAGATTATTTGAGCTGTAATCCAGATAGAAGTTTTCAAACTGGTTTGTTGTAAAAAGCATTTCTTAGGTAAGTAAGCTGTGAAGTGTTGATGGAGTGCGATAGGATACGATGGATGACGCATGATGGCTCAATTTATAAGACACCTGTTCGTTCTTGAAGTTTTTTTTAAATCCATCCTGATAATGGAATAATTATAACAATAATACTACTCAGCTATCAATAATACTACTACTACGGCTACTCTCATATGATGTGGTAAAATAACATAAATATTGAATTTAGCGTTACTCTATCGATTTCATTTACTTGCTGATATGAACGTTATGATGATTTGCAAGTTAATGCAATCCGGGGTATCGTTTAAAATCGTTTTAAAAATACTTATTTTCAAGCAGTCTCATCCCGCCATTCAATTAAGCTAAGTCAATCTTAAGATATTTGTACTATTGGAGTCAGAAACCGTTCCGAAGCTCGACTTGGAGCTTGCTTATCCGATTGAGATTTCTAGAAGAAAACTGAAGTTGTTTGCGTTGCGTTCAATCGGGCGTGCTTGCTTAAAGTGGAAGGCCGGCCACGAAATGAGGACCGAATAACCTCAAACTAGAGTAGTAGTGGTGCTTTATGTGGTGGTGGCATTTTAAAGTACAGACTTGCGACTACGGATGTGTAGAAAATTAAAGAGAAAAAATATGCGTTACGGGTAGTGATGGTTAGCTGATTATCTGAGCTATAGCAGGCTTAATACTACCGAGGGCTTGAGCTTATGGTAATGATAAAAATGTGTAGAAATCCACAACAATATGGTAAGGCCATTCGTTTGACAATTATAGTCCTTATAGAGTATTGAAAATAGTAGTCGAACTCATGGAAGGACTTCCATGAGTTCCAGTGCTAGTATAAAAATAAAGTCTCTTTCAGGAAAAGTGTATCGCCACATATATATATGTACCTTCAATAGATAATGCAAATGCGTGTACTTTCCGTGTCCGAACCCCGACCAAGAGGCAAGATTGGCCGCCGCTACTTTCAGTCCACACGTGTCTGTTGGTGCAACCGGACGGCCGCGCAAATTAAACAGCGTGATAATTAACTGCACTAGTCCAAAAATGTCGAGTCCCCTAATGCAAGAACGTATTTTCTATCATTGTAATTTTAAAATTCTATCATATCTCATCGTATTATCACATGATTCAATTCATTAAAACTTGGCACGCTTGCAATACAAATCGTGATACTTGCGTTATCTATTGTACATATATATATATATATACTCACAGATATATATATATATATATATATATATATATATATATATCTGTGAGTATCATCTTTGAAAAATACTTTACGAGAAAAGGCTCGTCTTACCTTGCTGGCAAGACTGACCTCCAGTTTCTGGAGCGTTTGTCAAAGTTTGATCAGCTAAGAGACGGAATACTGCCCGCTGATTGGTCACATATCAAGTCATAGAACACCATTGACCAAAGCGTTCTAAAAACTGGGGGGTAGTGTGTTAAAATAAAACACACATAAACCTATTTAATTATGTAATTGATGGAATAAGGTTGTGTAGGTAAATATATTTTTGTTCAATATATCGGTAATCATTAAATACCGTCTTTTCTCCCCCAATCTCGGTCCTCAGAGCATGACCACAAAATACAATTATCGACCGATGTCGGCCACAGCTATGCTCGAATTGCATTCCAATGCTGTGCCAACGATGAGCTCGCAGACGGAGGGGTCCTCGATGTATGAGCGACAACGACAAGCCAACTTGACTTGTCGTCTTAAACGCTTTGCAATGTCGGCTATTTGGACATTTCAAAGGTCCTGAGTTTCTGAAAGGTGTGGTCATTCCTTTAGTAGGTTCTGGCATAATTCTAGTATTCGTGTTTTTTTTTTACAAGTGGACATCGCACGTTTGTATATATTTGCCTTTCGTCAAGTTGTTAAGTAAATATTTATGGTTGAGTAGATATTTTTATTCAAGTAGTCAGAGCTAAGTCACACTTATGATGTCTCATCATAAGTTCGTAGTCCTGTCTAAGTCGTTCAATTAAAGGGGTGGATGCATTACCAAAACTTTCTACGGGATTGACGAGGAAAACATATTTGCACTTTGTCTACACTCGTTTAACGATGTGAAAACTCAACGGTAAATAATTCACCATTATTACTCGTTAAACCTTAAGGACGCACAAATTTAAAAAAATTAAACATAATTACTGACAACCATTGTTTTATTTTTCCGCCATCTTAGTTCGCTTATTGATTGGAGTGGAGTATTATAGCCTAGTTTCACTTTCATTACTCAACAAAGGTACTCGATGAATATAGGTAGAATTAAAGGACCAGAAAAAATACATATTCATCATGATAACGAACATTCTCATAAGCTTGTTATATTGGCATCTATATTTATATCCATGATCATATACAGTTAAATTCAAGAGCATTATTTACACAAATTATCGCCTGTCTTCGATATGTTAATAATATTTCCGTCATCGAATTTCAATTCATCGCTACTCAGTTGCAATTTTGAATCTCGATATTATATAGGTAAGATTAAATTTTATTAGGCAGGTAATGCACCGAGCATTACTATAATGAACATAACCTCAACTAACAACCATAGTAACGGCATAAATGGAAGTGGCTTAAAACTATTCCTTGATGTTCTCATACCAGTATGTTAACTTTGAAATTGTAAGCAACGCAATGCTGTAACAGTTGATAAACTCAAGACAAGACTTTTTTACCGATATCATGTTAAGATACGGAAAAGCTGCGTATCTGAGGATATCTGACCATGCCTACCAATTGCAGTTGTAGTGCCACTCAGAATATCTGTCCCTAAGGTGGTATCAACCAAACTTTACACTAAACTATATAACGGGATAGTCAATAAGTTCTCCTGCCGTGCGATTCTCTAAGAGCAAACATCGTTGCATCTTTGACAACATCCGTGAAACAAATGACAAGAAACGTTGAAGAACAACCTAATGTACACGGGCGATATCTCATAAAGTAAGTGACATCGATGAGCTCATCGACGAGCGCATCGACGAATCATTACAGAATCGTATTTGTCACGCCTGCCCGTGGCAATCGCAGTAGAACCCTATGTTCGTCTCATACGCTTAGTGATTTAATTTGCTACAGTGTCCTTCTCCTTAACACAGTCATGTTTTTGTAATGACCCAGAACCACTAATCACTGTGGTAGTACCTACTAAGACTGAGAAGTGCAGAATATAGAATTTTGTTTTCTGATTGCCATCACCCTTGAAACATGTGAAAATGTATTTTTCTACAGAAGAGGGTTTCTTGGCCTTAAATGACAAAAGTATTTGAAATTATGCATGACAAACGTGAAATTTTAGCTTCAATATCTAGCTATATAGCCTCATTCATCCATTCGCTCTTTTTCTTTCACACACACACACACACACACACACACACACACACACACACACACACACACACACACACACACATATACACACACATACACACACATACACACACACATACACGCACACACATAAACACACACGCACATACGCACACACATTCCCTATCCTTCTCTACACTCTTACAACAACTACAATTTAATATACGACTGTAGTTAATAGTTACATTTATATAATGTAAAGCCGTTATTGGCCTTAAGTTATGTTGCCTGATACTGTTTTGTTTATTTAAGGGCTGTGGATTTTGTACAATAATAAAATAAAAAAAAATAAAAAAACCAGTATAGTGTAAACATATAAATATTGCTATTATATATATTTAGTGCTATTTCAAAGCTGTAAAATATACAGCTTTGAATAAGCACTTAGTCATAGCTTTAGCTATAATCATGACAGATTATGTATTGACATTTTTAGTATGTCCGTATAGCCAGCTCTATATCCTGAGGTTATTGCATTCATGTCTTCCTTTTGATGTAACTTTTCTCATATAAAACTAAGTTATGTTGGTAAAGGAAATGCACGATTTCAAAAGCATGTTTAGTTCTAAGCAGGAAATACCTACCTAACCAGAAATAGTGTGGTGTTCGTTTTAGTTAAACTCCAATAGAGCTCTTGAGATCTGTGAGATATTATTGACCATAGTTTGTAAGTTACCCTGCAGTTTACAAAGACTTTTTTGTGAAAAACAATCATTCTAAACGCAATAGTAAAATATTTTATTTTCATGAATTTTATGTCATTTGTTTTATACATATAATGTTTGGCTGTTTTGGCCAGTTAGTAGGAACCGTACCTTTTGAGCCCCTAGTCCCGGGTTCGAGCTTCGGACAAGACCAGATATTGTATCGATAGACATTACTGTATGACTTGTGTCTGGGTGTGTATATGTATGTCAGTCATCAGGTTCCCATGGTAGCTACAGCTCTGCCTAGTTTGGTACCTGAATACCTTGTGTGGATGTTGTCCTATATTAAGTATATTCAGTTATGTTCACGGATTTATTATCCGGTCCTTTACAAAGGCATAAGTGGGGCTATAGCCAACACTTAGAGGAATGTTTGGTATAACAAATACAATGTAGTATAAAAAACAGAAACTTGTGGATGGATAGTGACATGGTATATCTATTATAAAAATGGGTTAAATGTCAAGGCTATTGATACTTTATTAGTGATTGAAATGATTGAACTTATTAGTGATAAGGAAGATAGTGGGCTATGGAAGAGACTACGGCACTTGCCAATTTAAGTGTATTATTATAAAATTAGATTTTTGTGGTTTCAAGACTTTTAAGGCCGTATAGTGACTGTACTGTAGGCTTTACATAGTTAATTAGTGGTTTACAATATAAGCATAAAATAACATTGACTTTTATTATAATGTGGATTACTCTGCTGGCTCTTTGATAAGATTACAATGTGGCACATCATAGGGTTCAATAAATTAAGTTGGCTGGTTCTCAGCATAAGCTGAACAATGAGTTTATTATGTTGTGGTGTAAGTACATTTTGGATAATTTGATAATACCTATTACAAAATAGTAGACTATTTTCACATAGTTTAATCATTTTATGACTTTATGTATTTAATGAAAGAGTTTAAAATCTGACTATTAGGCTCTTTGATATAATCACAATCTGATACATCAGCGGGTGCATTTATTTAACCTGACTGAACGTTTAGTCTATATATGTTGTGGTGTAAGTACATTTTGGATTATAATAATAATAATAATAAAATAAATAAACCCGCAGGGGCTCTGATTCTCCCTGGGGCTAAATGAGACCCTTGACCCCCGGCTTGCCTTAATTGGCCGTCTGGGGGTGGAGACGCAAGAGCAAGTAACAAAAAGCTCCAAGGGTGGAAGTGTTAAAGGGCATAACGCCGGTCTAGTGGCGCTCTAGTGAAACCGCAGCACACCTCTCGACACCCTTTAGCCATCCACACCAACGTTGCCCCTTTTGTTACCACTCATGGTGGCCTTTATGGGGGGCCCGTTTAGTGGATGGCAAGTCACCACCTGCCTAAATATTTCAACATGAGACTAAAATTGGCAGGTGCCGTCTCTTCCATAGCCCACTATCTTCCTTATCTATAATAAGTTCAAATCAATAGCCTGGCCATTTTACCCATATTTGTAATAGTTAGAAGCACCAGGATACACTTCATCCAACATTTTTTCTGTTTTTTTTATACTCCTTTGTATTTTTATACCAAATAGGACTCTAAGTGTTGGCTACAGCCCCACTTTTGCCTTTGTAAAGAACCGGATGAAATCCGAGATTTTGTTTTAAATAAAAGAAATAATAATAATATTTATTCAATTCAAAAAGAGGTACACTGTTATATAAAACATTATCATAAAAATGCATGCAAAGTAAAAATAACATATTAATTATTTAATTATTCAGCCATAACATTTCCATATTTGGTACATCTGTACCAAAAATCTTGTAACACAAGCCCTCACGGTAGGATACCCTGAGTCTGTGAGGGCTAGTTTACTGCTTGTGGTTCATGTATTATGAATTGACGTGCTTTCAACATTGTGTAATTTCTAGAGTAATCGGCACTTAGTATACAATAGGTACTGTGAGACATACAGTCTTGTTTACAAGAAGGTGATGACATAGTGCGATCTTGAATAGGTTTCTTAAGTTCATCATCATGTTTTATGTGGGAGGTGAAAACTATATGAAATAGGTGGGGGCTATGTTTATATTTAAGCTTTAGTGTGCAGATTGCAGGCAAAAAATAAACAATAGTGTAATGAGTATTGAATCTAATAATCGTTATGTAATGGTATTTCGCATATGTTATTATTGTCATATATTGCTTCTGAGCAGGTTTTCTGTGCTAGTGTTGTCTAGCGATAGTAAGTAAGTTTTTATTTTCTTTTTACATGCATATTGCGTGTCCTTGATTATGTTTAGTTTCTTATTAATTTTTTTTATATAAGTATGTTCCCAAGTAATTATGACATCTTTGTCCAATATTTCTTGAGATTGAAAGATTTTGTTATTACTGGATTATCGTTAGTGGTTGATAGGGCAGTTTTGTGGAAACGTAATGCACTTGCTAAAATAAAAAGTTGTCGAACCGTCAGTTCATTAGTTTTCCTCTACAACATGTCTGTTGGTTGTATACTGGACAGATAACAACTCTATCATTTTTTAGATGAAGATTGTACATATATTTTAGACTTTTTTATTTAGACGGTTTGTGCGAGGTTGCGCAATTTCGTCCATGCCACGTGGATTAATAAATATGACTTAATATCTTCAAATATGACATGTTCATATTTTTATTTTTCTTTCAAAAGTGGAATCGACCTTTGTACATAATCCATCACCGCGCGGGTGAAACCGCGGAGAGCAGCTAGTTTTTTATAAAGCCTTTTTTAAGAACCCCTATCACGAACATTGGCGTAAATGTAACATAATCAACGTTGGTTGGTTGAAAACAGCACAATAAAAGACTATTTATTTATTCAAATGTCGTATAGTGTTTAGCGTAGATGAATATCAATTATTGCAGTAATTTAGCATATTTGAAAAGGAGAAGTCGTGTTTTCTTCTAGACTAACTGTTTGTGTATGAAATTAAAATAGATGTGTAATTATTTCATTGTTTCATCTAACATCTAGATAAAGCTTCATTATAACATAGAATAAGGCATATGTGTATAACATATGTTTAAATGATTTTTTTGCAAATAATCTTACCAAAACTTTTCGTTGAACCAGTTATCGTTAGTTGTTATTATCAGAATGTACCTATTGTTATCGGTATTTACATGCAGCATTTATTATAAGTACAATTTACGATGGAGTTAACGATACTGCGTCAGATATTTGTAATAAATCAAGCTTGGTGCGTTTATGGTTCGGATTACTGATATATGTTGAATTTCGTTTATGGTGGAATATGTAAGAATGTCGGTTTGTCATTTTGCCAACTATGCTACAGAAAATTTATTGATTCAGGCGTTACTTTGCGGAAATCCATTATAAAAAAAAAACGATATCAAAAAATATTTAGTGACACTTCCGCTCAAAAGAAAACAATGATTTTGGCCTATTTGGGGGCGTGCACCACCCTCCCTCCCGCATAAAATGCTAATAGGAAGAATACAAAATAAAAAACACAAGAAACCCCAAATCAACCAAAACCGATTCGACACGTGTTTCGCCTCTACACGAGGCATCCTCAGGAGATGTTGACTCGTCGAGCGCTAGGCCGACCTGTCGGTTTTGGTTGATTTGGGGTTTCTTTTGTTTTTATTTTGTATTCTTCCTATTAACATTTTATGCGGAAGGGAGGGTGGTGCACGCCCCCAAATAGGCCAAAATCATTTTTTTCTTTTCAGCGGAAGTGTCACAAAATATTTTTTAATATCGTTTTTTTATGCTACAGAACCTCGATTACTATCAAGGTTCTGTAGCATTACCAAAAAACCAGCATTACTATGCTGGTTTTTTATATCAAAATATGACGGGAAGAATTTAAAAGAAATTAATCGAAATTTGATTTCAACAGTATATAGAACTCATTGTATTTTGTTTACAGTTTCAAACTAGACAGATAATATAATCAAGGATAGGATTTGACCTGCGTTATCTGGGTTGGTCGAGGAAGATGCCGTACTTATAACAACCAATATACCTTATAATACCAATATTCTGCCCCGAGGCTAAATTGATGTTTCTATTTTTTTTCATTAAATTATCATTATTTTTATTTTTTTATTTATTTAATAACAAAATCCACAGCCCTTAACTAACAAAGTTTATATGTATATATTTTACACCTATGGCCAATAATGGATTTACATTTTACTAACTTTATTTTAAAGTCAAAGTCAAGTCAAAGTCAAAATCAAAATCAAAATCATTTATTCAATTTAGGCATCAAAGGCGCACTTATGAACGTCAACTTTTCGTTCATTATTAACGTCACAACCGCCGCGTTCCAAAATATATAGAGCCCACCGAGAAGAAGCGGCAAGAAACTCGGGGCCATTCTTTTTATATAGATGTTTACAATGTTTCTACTTAGGTACTACAAATATTACATTTTATGGGTGGCAGAGTGACAGCTTGCCAGAAGTGGAGTATTCCAAGCATCTTTATCTTCTATATAATATCGAACTTTATAGTAAGCTTTTTTTATTAATACGTTTTTTACAGTCAACTTGTATTTGCCCTCTGTGAGCTCAGTTAAGTATGTGTTTTGAGATTTTATTGTAAAAAGGCACACAATTTCCTAGGAATGACTTATTAGTCTTCGCAAGTCTAAAACTAGGTACAGCTATCCTATTTGCATTTCTAGTATTAAAAGTGTGGTGATCACTATTTAACTTATATTTATGTAAATTTATACGAACATACATTATATTTTCAAATACATATAAGGAAGGCAACGTTAATATATTGATTTCTTTAAATAAATCTCTCAATGATTCACGGGGACCCATTTCGTAAATAGCTCGAATAGCACGTTTCTGTAGGATAAAGATGGTCTCTATATCAGCCACGGAACCCCATTAATTTCGATTGCATGCTTTAAAACAATTATAATACTTAAAACAATATATGGAAATATATTGTTTTAAATGTACACAGTTAGACTGTTTGTTAAATAAAACAACGCATTTTTTTATACATTGCAATTTAATACATTCGTTTATAACGTAATATTTATATTGTAAAACGGGTACCCTTTCACGGAGCTCACCTTTACCCATTTTTAAAACAGAAATGTAAAAAAACCTCACTTAAATTGCATAATTATAAGTAGGTACTATATGTACAAATCAGAATGTGTTTAAGCACCATGTTGCATATTGTTATTATCGGGTGTCGTATTCAGTGGTGCTATATAAAGCTGAGTTTACATGCTTTCCTATGGAGCGTTTAGTTTCGCAGTGTAACTTAACTTTGTCCAATCCGTATCCGTACTGACATGATTTTGATCGCGACTAACTAGGACTTTTGTAAAATTGGCCTAGAGAATCAACTGCGAGAATTTGTATTCGGATATCATCTACAGTTGTCCGATGAGAGATACCTTTCGTTTCATAACGGTTTTCTATAACATTTATCGTCTGCGTTTAGCCTTACAGGACTTTGGCATAAGCTAAAGGAGTTAAACAAGTTTCAATCATTTTCAGAGTGTCATTTCAAAAGTAATCTAATGTTACTGTTAGATTACTTTGGATATATAGACACTGCTACAGTTGACGTTTTAGATATGAGGATAGACCTTGACTAGACCGTGTGTTTCTCTTAAAGCAAACATCGTTGCATCTTTGACAACATCCGTGAAACAAATGGCGAGATGACACGAAACGTTGAAAAAACAACTACATGTACAAGAGCGATATCTCATAAAGTACTTGACATTGGTGAGCTCGTCGAGGAGCACATCGACGAATCATTAGAGAATCGCACGGCAGGCATATTTGACATCTTAACCAGTAGCCGTAGTAGTTGGCTTTCCATGGTTTATTTTGCACCGCAACCACTAGAAAACTATAATAATTTTCTGAAACTGTGGTGAAAAATTAAATTAAGAAATAATATTGTGTTTTAGGTCGTATAGGTATGTGATGATTATATAAAAAGCAATTTTTTCATCCATTTCGTATTCACGCCTCACTATTTAAATTTTTTTTATGATACGTCTAAAGTATTGATATTATTGTACAACTACTAATATAATATGAAGATATTACAAATCACTTCTTATATACGTATAGATATATATATATATTCTTAGATTTTGATGTTTGAAGTTCGCCGCCATAAACATGTTCATTTGGTAATGACTTGCAAATAAACAATGTTGTAATTTCAATGACAGCAAATAGCTTACAATAGGAGTTCAAACCGCGATATCAATATTTAAATCATAGTTTTATTGTTACAATTTGTTTGTAAATACGGAATGTTTAGTAGGACCGTTCATTTGGGACTGAGCTTAATAAAAATTTCCAAAACTCGACTAAAATTGATTACGCCATTATTATAAATGGTTAAGTAACACCTGTTTCATATTCTTTGTCTCTATTGTCAACTACTGAAACAACTTGATGGAATGATCTAAACTAAACTATCTATCAAATGTTTGTCTTAAATATGTATTAATAAATATCAAACCAAAAGAACTGCAAGGGCAGACTAACCTGGTTACGAACATCAGCCAGGAGTTGTTGTGTACGCACCGGAACCCAATGGATGTGGTGTTTGCGCTGAGAGAAATATACTCCGGTATATATTCCTCAGCTCCCAGTATAAGGTCCCTGCGACTCGAGAGTTACACGGGAGCGAATATCCCTAAATCCCTCCCAAACACCCTTTTCCTGGTCCACACTCAAGAGGAAAAGGAGACCCTGACCAGCCAGGGCTATGGAAAGGAAGAGGGATCGCGCACCCTAACCATTCACGAGGTGCAGGGACTGACGTACGAGTCAATCCTGGTAATAAAAACAAAAGGCAAGATGCAGCTGCACGAGAGCGTTCCGCACGCAGTCGTTGCGGTTTCCCGACACACCAAGACCATTATCTACTACGCCGACGACGAGGATGATGCCATCGGACGGTTTGCGAGGCAAGCGATGGTTGCGAGTGAACAAGCCATCCACAGCTACAACCTGAAGATGGCCATCAGGGACCGTAATAGCGTGGTGATGGAGGCCCTGCGTCAGCGCATAGTTGGACCATAACAATCTTTGTTTGTTTGTTTCGTCATTACTGACTGTTCTTGTTTTTGTGTGACTGTAAATTTGGTTCTTGGTTTTTATTTGTTCATCTTCTTGTTAATTGTCTTATTTAACAAAGAGATGGTGTGGGCACTCGAGGCAGACATGCTCACGAAAATGTGTCGGCAGGCGTCGACGTGTGTGGCGGGTCGCCATCTTCCCTCAGAAATGGTTGAGGAAGGCGATGGCTGGCACATGCGTCAAGTCGTCAACTCGTGAACGGGTGCTGTCTGCGGACACTGGTCTGCGACGAGTGCTCACACCATCTTAGAACAAACATGTAGTAGTAGTTAGAGTGTAGTTTAATCATTATTTCTATTTGTAAAAAAAATTGTAGGTTCCCTAGTTATGACTTATTTATTGCATGTCTCAAAGGTGTTATCTTAATAAAACATTCAATCTATGTTGAAAAAAGGCACGGAGACCTGGAGTGACCCTGGAGTCTGTGGAGTGTTATTAAAAAAAAGGGCAGACTGCAACATTTATTACAAATAATTTGCAATGATCACATTTTACCCTTTTAAAAGAATCTACCTGAAGTACCAATACGATAAAAATAAAGGTGTAAAATGAGGATACAGAGCACACAAATTGTAATATATCGTTACAGCATCTACGGTTGCTTATAGTAGTTCAACTTCACGGAGACAGTATTTCAAACCATATGCTTTGGACATAAAGGCGAAGAGGAATGTCAGTGTAAAGAGTTGATCGTACTACGGGTGTAGGGTACTTGTTCGCCCACGTGCCTATGATGCAGTGAACCTTGTCGTGTCTTCACGGACATATACTCTAAAACGCATAATATTGCTCTTGATTATATTGTATATTGCAGAAGACAAGTTGTTATTCGTTGAACACCTCTTATTTTATCTTATTACATACTAATGAATAAGCAATAATACGAAGAAGTAAAAAAGCCATGCGTTTAGTTCAAATTATTTGGAAATATTTTAATACATTTTAACATACCTTGTCTCATATATAGTTAGTGATATTCGTGCAAAGTCAAAGTGGAATCATTATATTCACTATATTATTAAGTTGGAAGTAACTCGTGGTCAAGCTTGCCTTGGCCTTCTCAACAGATGTACAAGGCTTAGCAACCTTGTCCTGGTCACGGCGTAGATGGGTGACCGTTACTGGTACGGTATGTCTATGCTGTTATTCTTTGTACCACATAAGCAAAAGAAATACCCAGCTATGTACTTTTACAAGTGTTGTTGGTTAAATTGAAATATTGGTCCAACAACACTGAAGGAGAAGCACTTGTTAAAGAACCCTAAAATCATGAAGACAATACCTCTAAAAAACTACGAGTTTCACCGACCATCGCAATTGTATCTTATTGAGTACTGGGCCATGATGTCAATAAATTAAAACTGTGGTTATTGTTTCACATACGTTAAAGTTTTATTGATAATATAACACAATTATTTTCTCAATAGGCTCAATGATTTATTGTGTTCCAATAGCCTGCATAAATGTGAATCGGAAATATTGGAATTCCTCTGGGCTTAGGTCAAAACTGTAGGCGGTGGGCGTTGAAATAACGAACCGACGTATAATCAAATAATTGCAACCTTTGCCTTTTTGTTAACAAAACAACAAAAATAATGATTTTACAACCTGTTCCCGCTTCGGATGAAAAACCTGACTTGTCTGGCAATTGATTATGCCAAATTCTAAGGGTACATTTTACTGTACCGGTTATATGAACTTGTATGTATGTATATATTTATGTATGTATATATGTATATGTATCTATGTACTTATATCAAAAAGGACAGTGATTTCTGAGTGTTTCATGTTATTTCTTAAAGAAAGAAATATGAGATTAAATGGTAATAATAGAGTATATATTTGAAATGTTCATTACCTTTTCAAAGTGCCTGAACGTCAGACTAATAACACAACTAGCCACATCTTGCGGCTCCACTTGCGTACAATGATTATACCACAGAAACTATTTTTAATGCAGCACAATGATAAGTAACGGTTAAGTAAATTACGGATTATTTATTAATGTATTATATAAACATTAAAATTATGTTTAATCCTTCCTATACCGTGATAATTAAAACAAAATATTTATGAATTAAACTGACGCATATTTACGTCTCTGGGACGCAAAGGTTAATGCGCCGGGTCATTTGTGGCGTAAACTAGTAACAAACATACGCACTCTCACACATGCTTACTAACTATAGCGCTTACATTAGTAGTGTGATTGAATCGTACGCGGACAGTTAACTTCATAAAAGTCTAAATCAGGCCAAGAAATTCGTATATAACCATGTATTCGTGTTATGTGCGTTTGTCACAATGTTCACGACGGCTTTAAATACAAGTGCAATTTGAAAAATTTAATACCGACCAGATTTTTACCAAAGTAATAGAATGGATTCTATTACTTTGGTAAAAATCTGGTATTGGAGTGTAAATTAAAAACTACTGGACCGAATTCAATAAAATTTGACTTTTCGGAAAGCACCAGCTTTCAAACAAAAAAAGAATTTTGAGAATCGGTTCACCCTATCGTAAGTTATGAGGTAAAAAAATAAATAAAAAAAAATATACAATCGAATTGAACACCTCCTTTTTTTGGAAGTCGGTAGATAAAATGACAATAACTCTACATTTATTGAAGACAATTATTTAATATAAATTTTAAATACTTGAAAAACTTGTTATATAAAAGCAATTTAAGGCAATAGAGTGAGAGAAACAAGATTGTCTACTGATTGTGTAGATACTACGAGTATTTATTTGTAAAGCTGTTACTAGGCTTTTGAACACAACTATACCTCTACATAGTTTTCCATAATTTACAACTAGAGTAACATTACAATACAATCCTACTATAAATCTTGTTCAAAATATTATCACAAAACAAAACACCGTCTACATCAACAACGTGCGGAATGGTTCCCAGAACACTAGCCGCATTGCCATAGAGTTGCCAGGCTCAACTTTTGGGCAAAGTACACACCCGCTCTTAGATCCCCAGAGGCAAGGACCAGTCTTTTAGTAATTTCTTTATAAATATATTTATTATATTATATAATATATTTTTTTTTATTTATTTGCTACAGTAAAACTTGTGTTCTACTATATTAAATGGGCTTTTATACCAATGAAGTTGAAGTGTACCTACACTAAATTCGAATACACGAAGTTTCTATCGGCGACAATTTTACAGTCCATTTACATTAAATTATGTTTAATATAGTACTATAGAAGTCAACATAAAAAAACATCGTGTATTGTAAACACTTCATTATCAGAGTAATTATTTAAATTATTACGATCTATTAGTACTGATCATAGTAGCCAGTGAAACCTTTCTATATACGTATACAACTACCATAAATTGTCTGTAACAAATCGCTCAGAGCGATAAAACTGTCTTGTTGCGCCTAGTTTTTAGCATTGTTTTTTTTTTATGTATTACGTCATAAATGTGGTGTCTCAATAAAGTGTTATCTATTTATTTACCTATCTACCATTTAAGAAACATTCCGCCTTCCTTTTGACGCATGTCAAATGCCGACTCAACTGTTTGGTGTAACCGTCAGATTTATTGCACACCCTAGAGATTTTCTAAGCAATTTTCAATTTCAGGTCAAACCATAAATATTTTTCACGTATTCATTTAGGTAACGATTTCCATACAAATGCATCTTTACGATTGTGTTAACATCCCAACCACTTAGCGTCCAACCGAAGATTTTACCTGCGCCTCCCATGCATATTTAAAATACTTGCTAATTTTACCTCAGCTGCTGTACCGATTATATAATTGGAATATATTAATGCGAGAGGTACGTACAAACAAGACAACTCTATTAACATGCTCGTCCATCGATACGCTCTCGTACTAACAAACCAATAGTTTACTTGAACGGGTGTAAGAACTTGTACGAATCAATCAAAATTCTTTATGACATCTCTAATTTATACACGAAAATATTCTTGTCACTTCAAAATTATACAATAGTTTTTGAATTACTGATCAATAAGATAATTAGTTACTTTATTTTTCGACATCTAAATAATTATTTATTAAATTATTGTATATAAATGGATTTGTTTTAAATTGGCAAAAAAACACCTTGTAGCTTATTAAAGCTTATTACATTTGTATTATTAAAACAAAACTCAACATAGGTATTTGTTCCTTGTTCTGCGTATTGTTTAAACAAATGATTGTAAGCTTTTAAGTTTAAGACGTTTGTAAATATCGTAGACGTGTTTGTAGTGTGTTTACAAAAAGCTGTAGTAGTAAGCTTAAGGATTAACATACAACAGGTTGCAAGATGCAGCGAGTTCGATAAAGCCTCCAGTCGAGGTTGGCACGGCAGGCTGCGCGCGCGCACCCAACTTACACTTGCACTGATACTCACAATTACGGTACGACAACTTTATAAAAATTAAATCTGTGTAGAAGTGAAAAATGTATCAACAAAAACGCGCGAAAAATAAAAAGAGAATTACAACATATTCAAAATGATAAAACCAATTTGGATCGTACTATTCGTGTTAATTTCCACGACGGATGCCGACTTCGTTATAAAGGGAAAAGTCAGAAAGCGGAACACAGTAATAAAATTAAATGACATTTCACCACTGAGATGTTACAGCAACAATTCCATATTCAGGAACAATGACACGCTGAAACGGATCGTGTTCGCGTCAAAATATATTTTCACGGGGAAGGTTTCGAGTGAACTGAGAAGAAAACGCGGGAAAGTGAAGAAGAAAATCTTTAAAGTGTTTGTGAGGAGAGTACTGAAAGGAGACTTTGGTGATTTGAGTGACGTGCTCAATTTTGAAACAAGAACGTTAAATTCGTCGAATCGTGCATACGTTTTCGTGGAAGGCAAGAGTTGGACAAAACAGTGTGAGAGCTTACCGCAAGGATGGGCAGCTTTGCTTTTTACTGGTGGGCAGTTTGATTCTCCTCTAAAACTATTGGTAGATCCAGTGCCCATGAACCTTGAAAGCGTGCGTCGGGTGAAAGCAATAATAAAAGGTAAATGTTCATAATTTAATTAAAATACAATAACATTACCTAGAAAAATACGGAAACTCTTATTTGAACCGTAAATACGAGTATAAATTATATATAAAAAGTTGATCAAAGAATCCCGTTAGTGTCGTATATGAACGTAATATTTTTATGTGATTAATGCACTTTTTCACCAACATTTTAAGTTCCACCTAAGCCAAGCTAGGCGACATTTTTGTACTAGTAAGGGTTACCTAACTGGCTTAGGTGCTACCTAGAATGTTGGTGACAACGAGTATTACACTATTTCGTACATATTCTATACGTGATGTATCAAGTTCTATACGAGATTTCGTCCCAGTACATACCTATCCTTCTAAAATTATTACTACAAGTAAGCAAAATAATGCGAAGTTTTATCCCTCAAAATTGTCCATTTCCAGACTTCATGTTATCTCTGTGCAGTTGCATAAACAAAATCACTCTGTCGTATTAACACACCTAAAACACTAGCATGTATGTCATATAATTACAAATAGTTTGGACAGCCTACGTAAAATTATATTTCATCTATACCTAATAATTGTAATTAAGGCTAATGTTTCGTATTTAATTTTCCAATAGTAGTATACAGTAAATTGCGGATTAAGTAACGCGCAAATTAATAGCTTCAATAATATAAAATTACCCTGGGATTAATTTATTGACATTTTATTATTAAAATGTATATTATTTGTCATTAAATGTCTCTTTGCTCATCGATGTGTTTATTATGTCGTTAGTTAGTTTATAATTGTCGTTAGTGATGGTAAGCTGTAGATTAGATGTACCTACCTCTTATGTGTAATAGATAAGTTATTCTTTTGGAAATAAACTATTTATTATTATTTGAATTAACTTTTGTACTTTTAGCGTGTTTAGGATTCCTTACCTCAAGAGAAAAATGAGGACTATCTGTCTGTTTCACGGGAACGCGTAGAAATTGCAAATTAATGAATTAATCAATATCTTTTAACTATTCCGTCGGTCAAATTTATACTGTTCTAGAAAAATACCGCCAATACAAATAAAAAATGGAGCCAAATTAAACACTAAAAAGAGTGAAATAACTTGTTGAAGTAGATATGATAGTTCAAAAAGTACCTACTCGTATTATCACAATACTGTGCGCATGGTACCAACTTCGACAAGTTATTTCACACTTTTTAGTGTTGAAGACGGTTCCATTTTTGGTAACATACATTTTTCACCCTTTTTAGTGACCCTTGCTACTTAAGAGATCGATTATCATTCACCGTCAATAAGAATATCCTCAAGATAGGCGAAACACTTTTCAGTTATTAAAGTGTGACGCAAAAACAGATTTTAATGATGAAATTTAAATGGGGCTTTTGGGGCACTTTGGATGTATACTCTTTCAAATAAAAAAAACGTAGAGAATTGGTCCACAAATGAGGGATATATAGGTAAATATTAATAATATTAATACAGTAATATTAAAACACATACAGTCGATCATAGAACCTCTTCCCATTTTGAAGTCGGTTAAAATATATAACGGCCAGAATTATTTAGCGTTGGTCTAAAACTACGAAATTCGAAAAGAAGCAAGGTCTCACAGTACAAGTTAAGGGAAAAATCTAATTGTTAATTGGGTATGTAATACAATATATAATAATACATATAAAAAATTACGTTTTTGTTGTTGCTATAACAAGATAATACATACAAGCATCAATTTTGATGTGATTATAGTTTAAAATCAGAGTTAAAACGACATATAATAAAGTCCAGCCCAACTACATCGCATGGAGGATATATGCATAAAAAAAATGTTGCAAGTTGGTACGAACCGCTCAGTATGCGAATCCGTCTCACGTAATAAAAATAATAATCATAGCGTACTTTCCTACAGTCACAGAATAAATAACAGTACCACCTACAGTGCTTAAAATATGCCTATGCTACGAATACACAACACTTCACAGCTGGCGTTCCTGATTTAATTCAATCGTCAAAGCTATAAAACCTCGTCTTATAAAACCTTATATCAGGGAATCTGTGAGATGCACCAACCGTCGGCGGCTTTATCTCAAACAAGATTATCGAGTGTGAATTGCCGGCCCAAACGTAGACTGCAGTTGTAAATATGTAGACGAATTACGAAGATGGGAAGAGTCGGCACTTCTGTTCAACAGTTGTTGAACAGAAGTGCAGATAATTGCTAGTCAGCAACGTTGTATTTCACAATTGATTAATAAAACAGATACTTAATTAGAATATAACTTCAAGTACCTAGCTGATTTCTGAAACAAGATAGTGTTGATGAGTATGATATGAAGCTAGTCTACATTTTCTCAATCAAACACGAATCCATTCATTCGCGACAGCTTTTATTTCGGATTGCAGATTGTAATCCAAAAGATTAACTTTTCTTCTCTTTTGACTTTCTGAATTTAATAAAACTAATATGTTTTATGAATTATTAAACTGTCATCTGAAAATTTTAGCCAATATTTACATCTATTAATTTTTTTTATTATGCTAGGTAGTGAAACCAACCCAACCAACCAACAGGCCAACCAGCGCATCTGTTGCACTATACTTGCCACTGACAGCCAGTGCTATCCAGAGCTTACAACTGTAGCACTGTGTTGTGCTCGTCGCGTCGAGACATATTCGAGGAATATCAGTATATTCCTCGAATATGTCGAATAATAAAGAAGATTTTCTACTTCTTAGAAGGGGACACCCCTCGGCGGGAAAAACTTCTTTGTTTATGTGATTACTACGTCTAATAGTCATTCTGCCGTAGTTTTAGGCTTATTAGTCCTGAGATTTCGTGTATTTTGTAGTTTTCATGGACGTCGTTGAATGTAAATACATGAAAGTTATATAAGTTAATATATGAAAAACGTAACCCTCCTATTTGATAATTGGGTAAACATATCTAGAAACTGTTTGCCATAATTATACTACGTTTACAGACGCACGTTTTGTATTAAAAAAAATATTTATATGCTGAATAAAATAGAATGAAATAAATTTGTTTTCTAAATATACATTTCAAGTGAATTTGATTGTGAAAAAAATATATATATACAAAATATCAATAATGTGCATAAAGTTATATGCAGCTCCATCGAATTTACATATCGTTCTGTTGTACAGGAGGCCTACCCACCAGACAAGTCGGGTTTCCTCGCATTGTAAGAAGAATTCCTATCTCGTAGAGACTTGTTTCGACTCTGTCCTTTCACGGTGTTACATTTTTTTTTAACTGCCTGACAAACAAAAAAACACAATACAACATATTACATTGAATCGCTTATAGAAGTATATCAATGTCTTCAATACGGCCGTGTCACACTCACTTCATACCATCATGCCCAGATATTCGAAATAATACCCATAACAAATAGATAAAGGTTAAACCACGAATAGATACCCCATTTGGATAGATGGTTAAACATGTCCAACCGTGCGATTCTGTAATGATTCGTCGTTTCGTTCGTCGACGAGCTCACCGATGTCAAATAGTTATTCAATAATTATTATATACAATATTGTTTTTCCAAAGTTTGTCATCTTTTCATTTGTTTCACGGATGTTGTCAAAGATGCAATGATGTTTGCTCATAGAGAATCGCACGGCTGTTTCCGATTATAAACCCCCGTCATTATTACTAAACAGGAGAGCCTCTCACCTGGTAGTTTCAAGTGTGAAAAGGCCATGTGTGTGGCACTCGGGTTACACCCGCTTATTGATGGATGAAGATGATGATGGAAGGTATCCTATGTTTTAATCCAGCGTCTCATATACCTCCATATAAAATTTTATCAAAATTGGTCCCGCGGTTCCAGCGTGAAGAACTATATAGCAAACATACAAACACATTTTAAAACTTTCGCTATTATAATATGAAGTGTTATATTATCTTTTAAAACGGATTGCACATAATCTTTTATTTAAACATGTGAAATTTAATATATTGCTTATTTTTATAAAGGTATCTTTTAGGTATCACTTTAGAAGATTCTGACTTTTGGAGACATAGACGGCCCTTATACATTGTTATAAAATGATTCTAGTTTGATCAAGTTAAAAACAACATCGTGTTAGTTTTGGTTATTTTGCTTTAGTTCTGTGCGAACTTATGCTAGTTGACTTATTTAAAAACTTCAATGTGAAAACTACTAAAAAGGAGACAGGAAAAGGAGAAATATACCTCATTTATATAACAAATGAAAAATATATAGTATTCAGTCGATATGCCGTTTAAAAGGTACATTATGCAGACATTTTATAAATAAAGATTCAGACAATATATAAAAAAAATATTCATTAGTTATTCAAATTTTCGTAGCGTATGTTAATAAAATTAATATTCAAATAGAATAATAGTATTTTCTTGAGTAGGGTATGTATCCTACAGCCGCTTCTTACAGATGTGGCAATTATAGACTGTAGAGATGTACCTTAAATAGTATCGATACATAATTATCAAATAACATCTTTTTTTATATTTTACAGTTTGGTTGTTTTCCAAAAAAGAAGGAGTTTGAACGACCAATAAATTTGCACCTATCACATACATTTCGATAAACTTACTAATCGGTGAACATAAAACGAACTATGCTCGGTTATTATAACCAAATGAAATAAAAATCTAATTTGTTTCAACTACTCATCACAAAACTTCGAAGATGCCGTCTGCCGCATTTTTGTAACTGAACAAAAGTACAAGTTTTCTAACAATATTTATGTGATGTATAATAAACTATAAAATTTAAACTCCCATGAAAATATCACAAATGTTTAGCCATAGCCTCTCTACTCGCCATTGAACATTATATTTACAAAATGTATATTTCGTTGATAAATGACGACACATCAAAAAGCACAGTTATTCGTTTATCCACGTTATAGCTAAATTATGAACACAAAGTTCTACTCCTTCTGAAATGTATTCGTGGAAGCCTACGTGGGCGTACTGGCACCGTGAGAAAGTCGATCCGAAAATTGTACCATTTTGCCTACAAAAGACATGGTAACATATCTCCATGTTATTCCACCAAATTAGAGACATCCTTCGGTTTTGTTTTTAAAGGCTCGACTTGTTAAATTGTTCGTAATTGAAGTCCTGTCGGCTTGTTCTCAATAAAACACGTACGTTTGTAATTGAGAAGTAGAGATTTTGGAGCGGACGCGTTGAATTGTCTTACGGTGATTGTTTGATTGGAGCTAATTTATCAGCAATCAAAAAGCTCGAGATTTACGGCTTAACGGTCTTACTTAAACTTCATTGTTGTACAGGTTTTAAGATCTCTCATTCGATAGTCGTTCTGTCGATAAAATCTACGGAAGATACATTAAAATGAGGACAAGGTCAGAAGATAAAACAAACATTGGTCCTGGAACGGGCGATCCACCGGTCCGTGTCGCGGCGACCCGAGACTAGCACCTTTATCAGGACCACCGGCGAAGATACAAGACCGCCGAACTATCTCGACAAATTTATTGACACTCTTTCAATTAAATCTATTGTTGTGAGGAAGAGAACAGTCATAACAGAATAAACCACGATAACATGCCGCGTGTTCCTGTAAATGCGTTTCGTATCAACCACCGCCCGCCGTAAAAGGAGATTTATTAAAACTATTTGGAAACTGATTCGATCGAAACCGAACGATTTGACATTTAGATAAAGAGTAAAATTTATTTTTCCCTCGGATGCACCGCATCGTCCGAGTGACAATGGAATAAAAAGGTTATAAAATGCGGCAGTTGTGGCTCGCCCACGTCCCCCGGGTGTTGTCGGATGTTCAGACGCGGTGCATATCTGTTGGAGCCGGGCCGCAGCTGCCATGCTGGCAGATAAAATGCGACGACTGGGTTATTACGGCCCGCTACTCGCAAGCACGTGTAAATTTCTATGTGAGAACATGGCCGATAAGGCAAGTGTGTGGGCGCAGGGAAATTCACAGCGACGGCGCCGCAAACGGCCTCAGGCGCCGGTCCGCGATGACTTCGTAGCAAACTTTATGCTTTTTTATGTGAAATGCAAGCATGTGCTAATGATATTCCGAGTTAAGTGGATAATCTATCCGATACTTGACAGGTTGCAAAAAATAAGCTTTTGATTTATGGCCGTCTTTTTATTGTTTTAATGATTTTTATTACAAAAGGCTTGACCACAGAGACATGTGCAAGCACTAATCATATTACAGAGTTCATATAATACGAGTATACAAATTGGGTATCATTTATGTACTCGTACTTACTGATGGCTTGAAGAATCTGCAATAAATTTATCACAAATAAACATTCCCTTATGTCGTAGAGTCGCGATCCCAGGAATTCCTTAATTTAATGGTGCTCTAACAAATTCTGAAATTGGTGAACATATAATGGTCACATTAACGAACGTCTTTCCTGCCTTAGGACTTATTTGAATATCGTCAAATTTTGCTACATATAATCATTAGTACCTATTTCACTGAATTTATTTTGAGTAGATAACTGCGCCGTCACGTCGTCCGAATGAGGTTTTAATTTACGATGCCATAAAACTTTGCGATTATATAGTTTTGACAGCTTACCACTATATCGTTCTCGTAACTATTAATGCGATAGGTAATATACGTAGGCTCACATTAAAGCCATAAATAAACGCCTACACTACACACACTTCAAAAGGTAAGCTATTGTTTAGCTTTGAAAATAAATAAAACGACCTTTGGTATAAAATATTAAAATTTCAAAACCATCGAGTCGAAACTAATCTTTTTTTTTGTACCTTGAGGTAGATCAGTGTGACAAAGATAATCTTCTTAGAGTACGTGACACAAGAATGAGCAGTTTTTGCTGACACATTGTTTTCGAACGAAAAGGTCGTGTCATTCTATTCGGAGTGTCCGACACTCCCAAGATGTTTCTTATCTATAGACGTTCGATTGTAGACCCAATATCTATATTACGTATTATCCATATATATAAAATTGAACCCCTATTTCTCCTGGTCACGCTATAACTTGACAACGGATGAAACAATCTCGCAAATTTTTTTTGTAGTGTAAATTATCGTCAGGCGAAGATTCTTATGAAAGAAAAACCGAGAAAATATGGGAGGTTACTACGCGAACGAAGTTGCGAACAGTCGCTAGTATATTTATATTTAAAAGTAAGAATAAAATTAAACTGTTAAGTCATCGGATTGTCAGTCATACAGTAATAAACGAACCGTCAGCACGAGCAACCTAGTTACATTATATTATATCTTTATTAATAATCTTGTGAATGTGAAACTGAACGTCATGAATTTCAATTTAACGATGGACAACTCTACGACGTTCCTTTAGAACCGAGTGTTACAATCTTTACGGGAATACAATCTTCGATCGCTCTCCAAGAAACTATATATTATTAATACGGCAAAATTCAAAAGCGATGCATACTCGTATACGTATGACGATGTATAATTTACATATTTTCCATTGTATAAAACAGTTTCCATAAAATTTAACAACACTCCAGTTCATGTGTCCTGCGAGCACCCAAGATGCTACTTTACGACGATCCTCAAGACCGAGTTAAGGTTATGTCTATAATTCAGTTTTATGAAACCCCTTTCAGGTAGCAAAGTGAGTATTTCGAAACTTCTCACATAAGTTACATTAGGCTTGAACGAGTGGTTGAGTTATAACACTTTAACTTAAACTATCTATATATATAAATATATATATATCTATGTATATCGTACATGAAAACTATTTTCTAGTACACAGGAAGTGGTGTGTTATAAACTGTTTTACTTTACCCGTTTGAAAGGCTTTTGAGCTCAATTAAACCTAAAATGCTGTAAGAGTTAACAGTAAAATGACAGTAATAATATTATAATTAGAACATAAAATGGCGCAGTACATTTTATCGATCTAGGTTTTCAGCATGTCCGATCTGTAACCCTTAGGTACGAGTAAATTATATAGGTTCGAAAGCATGCCAACTAGCAATTACCCAGTAGTCGACCCATCGGTGGTTTTACGAACCAAAATAGGATTTTATACTATTTCTGAGATTTTTACGTAAAACTATTAGCTCTTATAAGAATAACTGCCGACAGATTAAATATCGCGTAAGGCCTTTAGTCGAGAAACTCGACTATTAACGTGAGATACACTATTTAAGTTCTAATTATGATAATTTATAACGTTACTTGAAAACCTAAGATATAATATATAAGATGAAATGATAATAAGATGAAATATTCAAGAGAACTCAGAACTACATCACGCCATTATCTCTAAAAAGATTTACTTTGAGCCAACTTTGGACCAATTTTACATTAGCAGGTGCGTCGCGCAAATATTTGCCATTAAATACATATCTCCATCAACATAATAGAGCAACAAAGACTTAATTTTCTTTCAGACGATAACTAAAGTTAATTGGATTTCATATTCAGAATTGTACGCATCAAATTGCTTATTAAAACAATTCAAAACTCAGAGATAATGTTACCTTCATTAATTTATACTAATATTTTTCTTACATATGGCTTTGTCTGGGTCTGAATTTCGTTATATTCTCCTTACGAAATGTTATAGCAATGGGGAATTCTTAACAAAGGTTTATTACTTCACGCGGTTTACGACTCATATCGCGGTGAAGCACGTGTCAAAAGTATAACACACGGCTCTTCACGCGGTATTCCTTATAATATAAAATTTGTTTTTCAATAAATTACGACAGAAGTCTCTTTAGTGAAATCCCTTGTTATTTATATATTTTTTCCTAAGTGCGTGAGTATGACTTGCACTTTACCGGTTCTTCAGTAAAGTTTTGTGATGAAACTTCTTTGAGTATTATAAAACATAACCTGGATCGATAGATAGAAAGGTAATCTGCAGTTTAGTTCTGTGGTTCCTTCTGTGGTTTCATATCAAGGCGAGAAAATCCGGGGACCGTGGTAGTATTTATATAAGAGGTTGACTAGGTATATAATCGCGAATAGGAAAGTATTCTTTTAACTGTTTTACTTCCAAACAAGATGACTGGAAGAGGATGCCAGGGTCGTAAACCTTGTGCAGGGTGTTTCTGTCATAAACCGTACCCCACCCGTGGGTTCCTTCCTATTGAAACTCAGCAGATTTAGTGGCTTAGTGAATCATGTTCAAACGCCTTGGTTTGTTTTAAAACGCTAGCTTGTATAGTAAAAATGTATGCAGGATCAGTAATTTGGTACTAAATTTGAAACAAAAATAGGGTCAGATGAAAATAAAGGTAATTAAAGCACCATAACCCGTTCATAACCATACCAGTCTGGTACAAAATATTTTAATATTAAAAAGTCACTACGCTTAAATTATCACACTTAACTGGACAAAGCGCGCGTTGAAGTCGTTTATTTGTTGAACTGGGGAGCCATTATTTATTTATCACAAGATGTATTTTGTATTATACGTCCTTTTATCTCTCTGCATTAATAACCTTTTACCCAAAAACACAAAATACAATTCAATTTAAAAGGTATACCATTAGAAACAGAGTAGTTTTTTCTCTGCATATCTTTCTTGACTCTTCGTGTGCAGGTAGGACTCGAATGACATTCCATCTTTTTGTTGTACAGAATCCTCCTCCCACGCACTTCCGGATGTTGTAACTGTTCATATAATTAAATTAGTTTACTGTTACTAAACATTATTGTTATGGGATAAATGTCACCTTTAGAAGACAGAATAAGGCTTTAAAGATAAGGTTAGATTGCTACCGCGTGGGGTGGTATGAATTTGTTGTTATACTGCTCGCGGATAGGGGAAGTTGTGGGCGCATCTCGCGTTACGCATCTGGCAATCAAGTTTAACTAATGCGAATATTCAAGGCGCAGTCAATGTTTTAATGTATACCTTAGGGCCTAATCGTCCTACGCAAACTTAGACTATCATATACAAAAAAATCAATACGTTTCAATAAGATGATCAGCTGAGCGTTTTTCAAGATATATGTTTGTTCGTCTTCGTGATGAAGAGCACATTGAGAAAATGCTCACTAGTGTACAAAATGCGAAAAAAACATACGGATTAGTGTGATTTAGTGCGACTGAAAATTTAAAGTCACTACCAATGAACTTAGGTGAACATTTTACAAAAAATATGGATATGTATTTAATATCGCGCTTAAGTTTACTGGAGATTCCATAAGTTGTCCCTGCTTTACAAAAAAATAAGTAGCTCTTCTGTTTATACCAAGACAGAATGGCTACAGCGACTTCAGTTATAGATAATATAGTCTGTAAATAGGGCGTAATCTGAGGATGCAAAATTGTTATATGTCAGTCATATTAAAAAAGTTTTCGCGTCATCAGCTTCTTTGTATGATTTTATAATCTTGATCTACCGGTAAGTTATTCTTTGCACGTAATTTTATTTGGAAAGCCCCTTTTACTTCAATGTATAATTTTTACGTTTATTTCTATTGATGCTGAAAGCGTTCATATTATCAAACAGAGCAAGTTTGGGTTAGGAATTGTTACAATTACTATTGTCAGGGTTTCCAGACCACCCACAAGCCTCCACAATTGCCAACGTTATAGACGTAAGACAACAATCAGGATCGAAGGCATAGTGTCCTCCGTAGAAACGCGTTAAAAAATCCCATTAGGGGTCACTAACCTAAATAGCGGCAGCAGTAGCAAGTTCTTCTAAAGCTAAAAAAACATTTTCTTATCATACCCCTCCGCACTAAGATCCCCGCGTAGCGGGAACCATGGACACACTTAACACATTACAATATCCAAGACCCGAGAACAACGATTTCTGCTCATCACACAAATATTTGCCCTGACCAGGGATTGAACCTGGGACCCCGCGCTTTGAAGGCAGAGTGACTACCAACTGAGCTAACGGAGCCGTCAAACTAGATGAACAGTTACGAATAACTTGGCTTACTCCGCTACGAGCGCATATATATTTTGTCAAATGATGTTAATTTGATTTGAACGTAACGTTTTAGTGGCGCCAATGTCAGCTCTGATTTTATAAAAACCAGTAAAATTAACGACACACGCGCTAATTCGAAAATTTGACGCGTCAATATGCTAACAAGATTCGGCAAGATCATACTTGACAGCATTCCTGACCGCTACCTGTGTCGATACCGAATATCTGGACCGCTCACTGAGTTCCGTAGGCGGTAATTAATGTTTTTTAACTGTCAACACGACAAGCCCTAAGTAATGACGTGTGTCATTAATCAAGTCCGATGATTAATAGGATTTATTTTTTTACGTATTACTTTTAGGTTTTAATGTTAAGCTTTGGATACACTTGGTGATTATCTACCGACATCCAAAAAGGAGGAGGTAATCAATTCGACTATTTTTTAAAATGTTTTTTACCTCATAACTCTCGACAGGGTGAACCGATTCTCAAAATTCTTTGTTTCAAAATATAAAAATTCAATTATTTTTTAAACTGGTGCTTTCCGTGTGGCCCCACTTAAATTTCATCAAATTCGGTCCAGAACTTTTTGAGTTACACTCCAATAACTGAATAGAATGGAAGTCAGTATTAATATTTTCAAATTGTACTTGTATTCGGTACCTTCAAAAATAACATAAGTCCAATATCTAATATCACATAAATAATGATCCCATCAAAAACAAAACTTGTAAAAAAACCAAGTCTCGCAACTCAGTTGTTCTACCGTAAAAAGTTGTGAGATCCAAGTCGGTTAATTTATTCAGTCGCTACTTAAGGGACCTTCTGTCTTAAGTTATTTCATAATTAGCTAACGTAATAACATCTTATAGTGACCTTATCAATATTAAAATCTATTATGTTTTAAATAAAATAGGTTCACTTGGTAATCGCATTAAACATGTTTAATTAATATAATTGTTTTAATGTAAAGTGCGATATATTGCTTGCTTAGGAAGTGAAAATTCAGGCTTCTAGTTTTATCACCAAAGTTATAGGGGGGCAAAAATGGCCTGAACTGCTTCTAGAGAATGGTACGGCCGTGCCGCTTTTTTGCTCGAGTTGGCCAGATATTAATTAATCACATTTTGTTCTACAAATTAGCTGCTAGGATACAGTGTAAGTAGTTAAACTAAGAAGGGCTTTGTGGAATTGCAAGTAAAATTATTGAGAGAAAATATTTTGAGGTGACAAGTGCAGTAACCTGCACATAATTTGTACATGTAGAACAAAGCTGATGAGGCAAACAAGCATCGTCGTCATTTGATAATATGTATCAAGTTTTCACCTCTTATACCTCATTACCCTTATTGTAAGGTAAAAGTATCAAAATTTTAAAGCTTTATAGCTAAATAACTGAATAATATTACGTTCGATTATTGGCAATTAGTGCAAAACGGTTTATGTAGTAAGCCGCAGTGCGATAATAACCCTAATAAAACATGCGCATTTAATCGCATTGCGCTTATTCTAAGCTCTGACTAGACTTTGAAACCTACTGCGCAAATTAATCGGCCTCATAAATATTATCTTATTTACTCAAAGCGTGTCTTCGCCCAACTATATTCACAGATTACGAAATAGATACTACGTCTATATGTAACGAGTAACACCCACCTTGGTTTACTTGCAACAATGCTGCGGGGGCCCTGATATATTGTTATAAACGTGTGAGGTAACTGATTTACTAATTGTTTTTATTCTTTTGTTCCAGGTAAGGCAGTGTTGCTGTCAATCAAGGTCGAGATGTCGAAGCTAGGAAGTACTTGCCATGATATATTTAAGATCTGAAGTCATTTTTATAAAGATAACCAGTTCATGTTTTGAACTCTGGTGTCTCGCTTAATATTATAAAACTAATAAAATATTAAAAGAACGTTGTGAACTGGGTAACCAAAGTAATTTGTTAGTTAGACTAGACGAGCTACATACAACGTTTTAAAAATATGTTCTTAAGTTACTTTTGCCATATTTAAGCAGATAAAATTAAGAGCGGTGTGTCAATACCTTTTTTGCGGCTCTTTAGTAACCAGAAAGTGAAGCTTATTGTCTACTTAATAAGGAGTTAACAAAGTAAATTACTCAGTAAGTGACAGTTGGCTAATTGCTTTTGAAGCTCCCTGTCCTTTCATAATGTGGAGAAGCTATTATTACAACTTTTACTCTGCGGCTAACGGCTGGCAAGAAGTATGTGGCTGTATGTTTAAACCGACAAGTCAATGCATAAAATATATTTTTTTATGTATGTTGATTATTTTACGCAGAGTTTAATGGTTTGTGCTGGATAGATTACTAAGAAGTTCCAATTGCGAAGACCCATTTCTATTTCAATAGCGTTGGTTGATAAGTTTTTGAGTTCGTGGAAAATAAATTACCATTTGCTTATGATGTCTTTGTTCTGACAAGCATAGATCAGTAGCACGCGTTGTTGGTGAACGAACGTGGTTTACCTATAAACATATAATAAAAATATAACAGATCGTCGTCTGTATATGGAAGATATAATGAGAAAAAATATTGTTGCGACTTTTATAAACGAAAATAGAATGATGATATTGTTAAAAATTTTGTCTGTTTGTGTGTGCGTTTGTGCACGCTAATCTCAGAGAAGTCTATTTGATTTAATGGTGGTGTTCACTAATATATTGTGGTAAGTTTCATTTTACATTAAGTGTTTGTTTCATGTCAATCTGATTATAAATAATAAAAAATAATGAAATTAAAAAAAAGAACTCTCTCGCCACTACACCAAGACCAAGCGAGCGAAACCACTAGCGAGTCAACTAGTAAGTACATACATTTCATCAATATATAGTTGGAACGACTTGGCATATATTTATGGCAGTGTTTTTCATTAATTTATATACAATATTTAAAATAATCGTAAATTTAAACAGATATTCTACTTGGCTTATTCTAGTAGATATTACCCAGTGGCTCACTTGACTATTGTTACCACAAATAAACTATATCTTATAAACCGAAATGAGCAATGCATAAAACGCAAGTGCAGCTAACTAAATGCGCCTGTCCCTGCCAGAAGTTAGCTAGTTTAGTCAAGTCTCTTCTAATTAATATATAACTTCGTAGGGACGTGCCCAACAATTCTTTGGTCATGACAAAGCTCAGGATTTGGAACCACATATTTGGATCTATGTAATTTTTACAGACATATACTTTTTTGTTTGATAATAATGTCCTGTAGAAGTCGGCGTTGAACCTCACAGTGTGTAAAACCTGTAGTTCTATGGTGAAGGTTGAAAGAAGATAGATGGACATCACGCTTTGAGTTTCCATTAAACATGTGCGGTTCTGCGATACCTAACATAGTCCGCCGAGCTTTTATCTCGGCAAATGTCTCTTGTACGCTAGTTAGGTCGCCGGCGTCCTAACTAGCGTACAAGGCGTTGCTTAATCTGGATTAAGGAAAGGAAAGGTGCCTCTTTTCCCCCCAACTAAGGTTTTTACTGGTGCAAGGATAATTATTGCCATCTAGAGTGGAATTTCTGCCAGTGTCATAATACTGACATAAAATTAAAATTCAAATCAACATTATAATGAATTAATGTACTTTTTAAATCAGCATTAAAATATTGGATCGGTTAGACCTGCATATCTACGAACCTAACGTGCTTATGTAGGTATGTAAGTTTTCCAGGGTTTCTTTTTCAAGAGTAAACGAGTTGATACATTTCCCTACAACCGTTCGGATACAAATCGGTAAATGCAAGGAAACCTGACATACATGATGAGAGGTCTTGGTTGAGTAATACGAGATTGTGTTTTATTTATATAATGGGTACTTTATTTTCGCGACCGTATCTATAATTATAACATTACACTACTTCTAGTAGGTAAATAATAGGAGTTGGGAGGCGTGCCCAGAGGCTGACTTTCGCCAACTTCTGTTTACGTATGTCGGCACAAAGTTGACAGTGGTGCAAAGGCGCCGCAAAGCCGGTATAGTACACTACACGTCAACGTAAATATAACCGGTTTTAGAGAAATCAAAATTCAAGTGCAACGATATGAGGCTTGCGGTTATATGGTTATATTCCGTAGTGCATGCGACGTGCGAAGTGTTTATGAATATCCTGCATTTTCAATTGCGCGAGTGTAAACGTACACAGACAATCTTATCTATATATCCTTATTTTCTACACTGAAAATTCTCTTTTGAATGTGTTATTATGTATGTATATGAGAGTTTGATTCTTTGCTAGGAAGTTTTCTGGTATCTGAATTGTCATTGCTGTAATTATCATAAAACACTGATTTACAAAATTATAAAATGGGAGAAAGCCATGATGCAGAAAATTCCTAAGTTTCATTGCAGTTGGATTTTGAGTCACATCTTCCCCATTTTGCTTTTTAGCTTCTTCTTTAGCGATGTATCTTATTGTTACTTGTGCATTGTCCAGTACCCGTAAGGTTTTGTACAGTGAAAATCCAAAATAATAATAATCGCAACAATTACGAAATGGACAAAGAACCAAAATTTTTGCGAAGGTTGATAATAAAATAAGATACACGATTCGCAAAAATAGTGCCATAACGGTTATTTATGAAAATAAGAAAGCGCTTTTGTAAGTGAACTGCATCTGAACTATATATTTGAAAATAATGGTGCTACAGATAGCCCTTTGTGCAAAGGAGTTCTATACTGGAAATTAAAACTGTGCTGCGAGTGCTCTTGCAGTGCAAAGTCACTTTAAAAAGACAATCAAATAATAGTATTGCACAACATAGTTGATGAAAGAATGCATTCAAAAGAACAGTTTATTTTGCCTTTTATTTTAGGATTGGGACCATCTACTTTAAGACTGATACTGTTTATGTCGGCAATCTAAAGCTATTGTCCAAAAAAGTGCAGGATTAATGATGGCTAGAGTAGTTCCCATGATATTCATTATTGAAATACATATATTTTTAACAATAATTGTCTCTCCGTTTTTAACAACAATTTAACTGTGTAAAATTTTTGCTCAAGGCACCCCATACCACAAAATACGACACAACTCGTTATGCGTGCTTGCTGTTACGTACGATCACGGATCATTTCACTGCACACACATTGCCTTCAAGAGTTTCTAACTCTATTCGTCTTATCTTAGTAAAAAGGACTGACTAAACGATAAAAAAACTAAACTATGAGAAATCAAGTATAAAATGTATCAAAAACTTGCTATAGTTACGACAAATACTTGTGATTTGAGAGAAAAAGCCACCATTATACAGATATGCCATTATTGACGGTAATTAAATGTATGCCTTTCTTCAAAATATTTAAGTATATTGTACTGAAATATGTTGAAATTATGTAATAAATGAGGACTGACGCCACTTAAACTAGATTCTGTAAAATATTAATATAACCTGTTTCACAATCAACCCGTAAGTTCTCAATACCTTGTCTTCATAGAAACGTCTATACATAGAGTTTATTTAAAGGCTGTGAAATAAATGCTTCGGCTTATTAATATTACTTGCTAGGTTCTCACAGAAAATCTAAGTTAAGTATTGAAAATAAAATCTATGCATCAGTATAGATTTTATTTTTAATACTTTTATTTAATTGAATTGATTTAATTTAATTTCTTAATTTGCAGATAGTGGTTTTCATAAAATAAAATGAATTTCATAAAATTCAAGCGGATTGGTTAGAAAATAATCATTAATGTATCTATCGAAAATCGAAAAAAATGCTCTGTTACATAATCCTACCATTTTGACACTAAATACTTGACATTAAAATATGTGTGCATGTATAACTTAACTAGATATAAATCAATAAACACTTACTATTTCTTTTTTATGTCTCCTTAAACGACAGAACACTCAATTTTTTGCTCCAATTTTTAATGGTCCGCTCTTTAATTCATCATTTTTTCATATTAATGCACCAAATGCAGAGCTCCGAAACTGCACATAGGATTCACTTTCTTAATTTTTGCTGTTACCAGCAATTTAAGAGACATTTCAGCAATATTTTGTACAGATAGAGGAAAACTAATAAAGATTTTAGAAAATGGTACCTGTACCGTTATTAAACGCGACTTGCCTAGTTTTCAGTCCCTGCTTATAAGTACGCCACAGTTATGCAAACATGTGGTTGACAAATAATTCAGTGAATGTAGGTGATCAGTAAACAGTAAAACGAGTGGAGATTTAAAGTTGATCACAGTCATTTGCATGTTTAAGTTTCATTTAGAAAGCTTCGGACAAACATTTTTTATGAACGTGGCATAATTATAGTTGAACACTTAAAAAATGTATATTCATTATTAATATTTTTCGTAATTAAAGAACTTATTAAAATAATTACTTTATCCTATGTTTTTTTATACAAACATTTATAATTCTTACAAACTAAACTTTGTACCAGAGATTACATATTTGAAGGGGATTTAAACCTGCGTCTACCGACTAAACTGTGCACACCATTGTCACTAAGTCACAAGAACACCCATCTGAATATTGGAATTATGTATTGTTTATACCGTCGTATAAGGACAGAGCGCTCGCAGCGGAGCTTGACTAAGCGATCTTGACCAATCAACAATGTTAAGTCATGTTTGCTGTGGTCAAGAGTTAGATGGGTGACCGCTAGTGGCATTATTCAACTGAGCGCTTCCGTGCTTCGGAGGACAACCAAGCCGCACTGGGTCCGCGTGGTGGGTTATGGCCTTATAGCCCCTCTATAAGAGGAAAGCTCGAATCCCAGCAGTGGGAACATAATGGACTGATTATGTATTATGAGGATGAGGCGCTATTTATCGATTTACTTAAAAACTTTATCCGACCGAATAAAACAGATTTTCAAACACTTAATTACTTTCGTGTAAATGCCACTTTTTATTACATGATTTTTAAAGCCGCTTAGCAAACTCAATCTGATGTTTAAGAGAGAAAAATTACATACTCATAGACATCGACTTATCTTAAGTTTATAATAGCTTAATTTGCGTTAAGTTAATATCACTTTATTCCGCATTCATGTTTAAGTGATTGACCGCATGTTAGCTGCATACAATGTAGATCATTCGTGATTTTGCATTAAGAGGGTTGTAACATGTCATTTTTTTAAAACTCGATTAAACTTGTAAAGTTACAAGTGTCTTAGAGCTTTAATAAACTGTGCGACAACGAACTACACTCATCAATTTGAAACATATTTTATAGTTTTGACAGCTCAAAGTACTCATAGTTTTGTGCTAGTCTTGTCGTTTGTAAGTGTTCATTTAAGTTAATAAAAGTTTACGTTAAGCCACTGGCCTCGGTTAGTGTTCTAGAACAACAGCCTTTAGGTTATGTCAGAGACCTTCAAATAAACACTCGATTACTAGAGCTAGCCTATACGCCAATCCGTACTTACTGAAATCTTTTCTTGAGTTATGCCCGTCTCAACCAGTCTCAAATCAAAGGAAGGTCCGTATTTAAATAAATATTTGATTGTCTAGTATTTGAATAATGTCTCACGTGATAGTGCGTTCCGAGATGGTATCACGCTAGATCAAAGATGGAGACTGACTCTCTAGGACAGCTGCTGGAACACGCCGTTAGCTACTAAGGAACAGCTAGCCAAGTGGGCAGAAAGTGATTTAGCCCCAAGCTTGAATTGATTTCATCACGATGTTACCTTCACGTCAACCCTGAGGTAACGATTGATTCTGACGCCGACTCCCATTACGTTTTAAACCCCCTTACCCCCATTAAATCGTTGATGTTCTATGGACGTACAAATAAGGTGTGGTAGGATAATGTGGACAAAATAATCATTATAATAAACCTTTTCACACCCATAAAACATAAAGCGCATATCAACTTACGTATTGGTATACATACATACTCCTTTCTTACATCACAAAATCACTTTAGTACTAACGCCTACAGCGCACGTTGTTTAATAAAACGAACATGAATAGATACGTTTTGTTTATCATTATGTTCAGTAAAACTTTGAAATGCAATAAAATTTCATTTCACACTATTCATAAGCGAGGAATGGTTTTCTTAAGAATTTTATCAGTTATTCCAGCAAGTCTATAAAACTCACGCTCTTGTTAAGGCCGTAGTGAGCCCACGCGATGTCGAGCGAGAAATATTAGAACAGCTACAAACACACTGTAAAATGCAGTTCTATTTGTTTTAATGTTAGAAAAAACATTTCGTTTGTTATATGTGTCAGTTGACATAGGTAAAAATTAACCGTAGACCAGAATTATATGATTATTGTTTTTCCTTATTTATCCATAATTAAAATGAAAAATAGCAATAGTAAGGTGTAAAATAGTAAACAGAGCACTAGTAAAATCTTTAAATTAAAGTTGGTTTTATACTTTACTACTTTTCTGAAAGCGTATAACTTTAAATATCAAACACAATAGTCTATAAACACGTAGTACTCGAAGTACAATCGCCAAGCTTACGCAAAACTAAACAACCATTTATTCGCAGTCGGCATTTCAATCAATCAACTGAAAAGTGCAACAATGGCGAGCGGCCGAGTTGCCAATATTTCACGTCCACCTGAATTTTAAAGGCTCGCAGGTATCGGCAATGATTACAACTGTCCGGCTTAGTTGTATACTATGCACAGTTAATCACCACACCGATCGAACCTTCCGCACAGTAACAAGCTTAGCGACAAGCGAGTTCAAAGGCGGAAAACATTTTCTATTAATAAGTTATATTCTATGATTTGAGATATTTCTTTTTCCTAGATTTCATGCTTTATTTTTTTTATATTGTATTCTATTTCATTGTACTGATTTCATTATATTGTGCTATATACAATATAGGAGATATTTCTCGTAATTAATCAGTTTTTTCTGTCTAACTATTAATTGATATTTAAGATTAATTTAAGATTCCCGTGTTATCATATTATAAGTTTAAATCCATTGTAAATAGTTCAGAGATCTAAATAAAATGCTATATTATTATTATTAATTGATATAAAATAACATAAATGTAAACCATAAGCGGCAAGGAAACCCTGCTTAATAGGTAGAAGGCCTCTATAATCTTAGCGATCTTATACTTTTTCATATCATGTTTTAAAAAAATGTGACAAGACGCCCCTTAGAAGTTATCGAGGTCACCTACAACGGGTTTCCTTGCCTCTTATGGTTTGCATTCCGAAGACGGAGGGAGAAATCTTTACTTACCTCCTTACTCACGGAGTATTAACCAATGCGAAGGTTTATAAGAAAATGTGTCTAGGCTTTTAACTCGTCCGCATCAGGACAAAAAATAACAATAGATTTATGAATGAAACTTGCCTGGAATGGGAGTTGCTGATTCGGACGGGTTAAAGAACTCCGTAGGCAGGACTGGGGTTGGACCGCACCGCACCTTAATATTTATAAAATATATATACATATACACGCATTTGCTAAAAAACGGGCACATAAGATTTTTTATTTACTTAAATGAATATTACAAGAAAGAGGTTTTTATTATTTAGCTGATGTATTGGCATGTTATTTGAAGCATCCTGGCATGATTCATTACGTTCCAAATTTAAATTTTGAAATTAAGATAAGAAAAATAATGATTATTGTAAAATTGATTTACTTACAGCTAATGGCGCGAATGGCTGCAATAAAGACAAGAAGATTGTTTAATTTTTATTTATTTAAGAAAGTTACATATGTAAAAACCTAATAACGAGTGTGACCTCTTCTTGCCAAAAATCACAGCTTGAATCCTTCTGGGTATGCTTTCCACTATATTTTTATTAACGTTTTGAGGAATATGTTCCCACTCTTCTGCAATGACTCTTTTTAGCTCCATGATGTTTTGTGGAGCGGGTTGTACTGATCTAACACGTCTCTTTAGAACACCCCAGACATGCTCAATTGGATTGAGGTCGTTTTCGAGCTGGCCAATCTAAACGACGGATCCCAACTTCTTGCATTACGCTTCCACGTCGCCAGAACGGTGCGGGAGAGCATTGTCATCCATAAAAATTGAATCTTCCGCAAGAGCATTCAATGCGGGTTCTGCTATAAAAATATTAATAACTAAAAAATCGTTTCAGCAATTCGCTCCATTAGTAAAGCAATTTATCATTATTTTTCTTAATTAATTTCAAAATTTAAGTTTGGATCGTAACAGAATCATGCCAGGATGCTTCAAATAACATGCCAATACATCGTCAAATTAATAAAAATCTCTTTCTTGTAATATTAAAAAACAAAAGGGGCAACAACGGGAAAGTACCCGTTTTTTTGCAAAAGAGTTTATATGTTTTAATCATTACCGCGGCATAGACACCTCACAGTTTAGATTCGCTATCAAAACAAGCACGGTGTGTTTGGTTAGTTTAATACAATGCCCTGAATATAGCTACTGTTCAATAAATTGAATACGTTGTGATACTCTCTCTACGCTCTCGCTAGCGTCTATCCACAACATTCTGAGCTTTATTTCGCATTGGTACTGGTCCACCCACGCGTCAAGTCTACTGGCGCCAATTGCTAGATAGTGACCAGAGATACTCCGCTTTCGAACTCCTAACAATTTATATTCTCCTAGTAATTAGATTTTTAAACGACGCTTAACTGTTGTTTGCATGCTTGTTAGTTTAGAATTGTCGGTCCACTATGCGGTAAATGGATGTTGATGGGTGATGTATGTGAATGGAATAAAAGATTTTGAGATTGTGATCATTTACAACGTGTTTGGTATATTTCACAGTAGTAAATTAAGTTTGGATACGTCTAGCGCCATCTACGGAAGAACGATGGAACGAAGTTTAGATTATGTAGGTAGAACATTTCGCTACCTTCATATGTTAAGAATTTTGTTTACAACCTAAAAGATTATGTCAAATAACCTAAACGTTCTTATGTTAGACGGGTTAATTTTTAGCTAATATAATACTTGACAAAGTAACTATCGACTTAGGTAAGTTATATTACTTTATAGGTCATAAGTAATAACACTAATAAGTATAGAATACATTTATCCTTAGGGCGAGGAAAAAAGTGTTCGCATGTGCAGTTGATATTATAGTTTCAAGCGTAGGATAGGAACTCCATACTGCAGTAGTGAAAGTCAGTTTCGGTTCAGTAATCTGTGGTTTCGGTTTATTTTTGCCATAATTATAAACTCATTCCACACGAATGAAGTCGCGGGCATAAACCAGTGTGTATGATATAACGCTACTTTACATTTCCAGAAGAGACTCATGTAACAGTCGTTACTTCCTGCTCAGCATTTCTCCCTCGATTTTTATCGGCCCGTATAAAGCTGATCAGATGGCGAATGCATTCGCCTTAACAATGGTAGATTGTCGGTATCCTTTGCTTATTTCAGTGCAACCGCGAGATGAAAGATATGGTCTCATTATTTTCCGGGGCCACAAGGTAATTCTAAACATTGTACTTAGCTGTTATATTTAAACTTTGCCGTATTTCACTTATCATACTTTCTAAATAACAAATCTATGTTTGAAAATAGAGACGTATGAAACGTGAGTTATAAACACCTACTTTCTAATTATAGGCCTGTTCCAGTTACGAAGCATTCGATACAGTTACGATAGCTTATGTTACGATATACCAGGAAATTATTAATGATCCTGAGACATCCATACGCACCTTAATTGTTGTTTCTGAGTTACGGTGACTTATTGATTACGGAATCGTGAATTATTAACTTACTCGCGTGAAGTTGAGAAATGTTGGGAGATTTTATTGCCAGGTTTTCTTACGTTTTCACTATTGATGTTGGTACTATACACGCATAGAGCTAATAAGGCGATAAGGTTTTTCCGGGGAAAAGCCCATAGTCTCGTCCAGAGCCCTTATCCTTAATATAGGTGATCACCTCAAAAGCCTTACCTTCTATTTTACCAATTTTTGTAATAGATCTACCATATTATTATACAATTTACTTAACTGTTTTTGTTTTTATACATGATTGTATGTTTGTACCGACTTCCAAAAAAAGAACGAGGTACTCAATTCAACAGTATATTTTTTTAAATGTTTGTTACCTCATAACTTTCGACTGGGTGAACCAATTCTCAAAATTATTTTTTCGTTTGAAAGCTGGTGCTTCCCGTTCAAATTTCATTATAATCGGTTCAGTAGTTTTTGAGTTGCACTCCAATAACTGAATAGATTGGAAGTCGGTATTAATTTTTTTAATTGTACTTGTTACTACACAGGTCTTGTATTCCAAACTACGCTTAGCACTCTAATACAGGCTTACATCGAGTCAAGAATCACTACAAAACTTACTTCTGGAATACGTCTGTAATAACAGTTACAGACGTATTCCAGACTCATTTTGTCAAATACAAAACCATAACAGATATGGATTTTCATATAACTTTGCCGGTCCCTGCTCGCACATATTTGGCTTTTACAGCAATTTCGAATTATCTCGAAGAAAGTAGTCAAAATAATGCTCATATTATCAAGCATGTTTGAGAAAGAAAACTTCAATCATTCAATGACACATCAATAAATTTATTTAAAAATACAATTATAGGGAAAGTGCTGCATGAAAATTATAACAAATAACAAAAAAGTTAATAAATAGAGAAGGTTGTTTTCTGTTTTAGTTAATTATTGCACACATAGTCGCTGTCATTACAGATTACGTGATACGTTCGTGTATGTTTATTCAAACATTTATATTTATTTCATCTGATGATAAAGTAGTAGTGGAAAGAGACGTTTGCAGAACTTTCTTGTTCGCCAATGGAACTTTAAAGTTTATTTTAATTTAAACAAGTGAAGGGATGGGCAAGTCGCGTATCTGATGGTAAGTGCTTGCATTCGCAGTACCTTATAAAGCTTATAGCTGTAGTTTTGCGTGGCTATTACCATTTTAAATTTAACGTAAATCCAAAAAGTTTCAGCGTCCACTCCACAGCTGAAACTTTTTCGCATTTGTTTTTCAGACCAGAATAACAAAATACAAACTTACACTAGTCAGAAACTTTATATTTTTTCCTTTAGAATTGGGGTTGAAAGTTTCAATTTTTTTTTAAATGCCAGGTGGATTTAAAGTCTTTGTTTTTCCATCCCCGGGATAGCGATACCGAGCCATTCGATTCGTGGAACTAATGGGTATTGTATGCTAGCTTAGTTGCTGAGATGCTGGCTCATCTGTCAAACTAGTCAAGAGAGACGTTTTATTGTTGTAATACGTTGATTTGTATTTATTTTATGTTTGTTATATCGCAATCATTCTGAATATTAATTATCAAACTTAAAACAAGTATATTTCATATTTATATAACCACTAGCTCATGGTGATTGTCCCCAGTTCTTTCAAAATCTTGCTGTGAAAATAGTTTTGAACTGTCGTTTTAGTAGAAAACCGCTGTCAAAAAAATATCATCATTGCATTTTGTACCACGACACCTCTGGCAATACTGTAAAAGATTAATCCTTATAAAGCAGTTGCGTCACTGGTTGAGAATCAATTAATCTTGAGCTCAATAGAGGTAGACTAGATGCGTTGGTGTAGATGGTTTAACCATGTCAGTTACAGACCACCGGGAAGATCGGTTTATGTTTGTTTAGTTGGAAAACACAACTTGGTACCTAACCTTACAGAGACAGATGACACTGGGCCCTTTCGGAGTTTCAGTATTTAATCGCGTCATCAGAATTACGTGAGTTTGAAAACTTGTGATAAGAATAATTTCTTTGGAACTATCATCTATTTATTATTATCATCGTTACGTATTTATTGGAAAAAGGAAGGCAAGCGATTGCGTGGTCGGAGCCCGATGCGTTGGTCTGACCAAGTCCGAACCGCACTGGACACTTCCGTCTACGATGCTAATCATGTAGCCAAAAATAGGAGTAGATGGCGAAACATCGTATGGGAGAGGATAATGGATGGAGGTGGTCACGACCCTCAGACATGAGGAATACGAATCGAGGAGGAGGACGTATTTATTAACTGGCCGCGCCTAGGTGATATGTGATACTGATGATGAAAAGTATCGTTCTGTAAGATATACCTAAAGTATCTACATACCAAGTTTCATCCAGATCCGTTCAGCCATTCTGGCGTGAAGTAACAAATATCAGTCCATTCAAATTACAATAATTAATTTGTACAATAAGGTGGCTTTGAAAATACATTCATATTTTGTCGTTCTGTATATCGATTTCACTTTAGTTCCAGTGCTGCTCTAAACCTAATCACGGTAATGCTTAGGTTCAGAATCTGACGCTACGGTGGAACAGACTGAGCCAGCGTTTGCTGTAATATCCTACAATGTATTGGTATATATGTCATATACATATATACATATATATTATGTACATTCAAGCAAGCAATCGCGTATAATATACACGAATATAATAATATATATATTATAGTGTATTATAATTATATCGTAAATAAGAAATTCCTACCTCAGGCACATACATGGTGTTAACTAGGCTAACATAATCAGCGAGAGTTAAAAAAAATATCAACCACTTTAACTAAATGTAACAAAAGTTGAACACACAATGAACATCTCCACAATCAAATCCTTCATCAATTTTTATCTTATCTAGTGTAAAATGTAATGCCAGACAAGTAGGTAAACAAACGTCTCAATCAAAATCCAGGCCCACACACACAAAGACCATATTGTTTGTATTCATACAATCTGGATGAGAGCCGTTATAAATTGCAAAAAGGCGAAGCTCGCTTTTGAGAAAGCGATTTCTCGAAATGCTTTACAATACAATACCCGCCCGCCTCGCATTGTGTCGAGATCTGGGCGTTACCCTGCATCCTTCACTGGATTTATACACTTTTGTATTTTACTCTAATACCGTATAAGGTATTGCACTTATTTGAAAAGCGGGATATACGGTTTTGCTGTAAAACGTTTAGTAGCTTAAAGTGGTAGTGTATCTGAGTGAATAGTATTGTAACTCTTTCCATTGGATAGATATATAGGTACTTCAAATACAACCGTCTCATCGCTCGAACTTGGACTGTTTAAGTGAAGAATACAGTTTAAAGAAACGATAACCGTAACCAAATAACAGAGACGTAATAAATTGAGTATTATGCTCATTCACTTTCATAATGAAAGTAACATAATACCCTACGAAGAAATAATAGTCAGGAACAGTAACTGCGTTAATAAAATGACCCAACAAAAGTCGTGTTCAAGTAGGCGGGGCTTAAAAGTCGTGTTCAGTACGTCATCAGTCGGACATTTTACTTGCAAGTGAGCACACTTCAAATCTTCGCTTACATTTTCATTTTTATCATTGTGAACTTCAGTTGTGGATCATCATGCCAGCATTCGTTGTGAAGTGGTGCAGAAACAATACACGATTTAAATGTCCAGGGATCACTTTTACTAGTAAATAATAGCAAAATTATAATTATTCAAAGATGTTCAAATACGTTAACAAATCGAGATGGTCAATACTATGCAAAATAAAGTCAGTCAATTTTATTTTATTTAGGATGTATTTTTTTCTTCAGGACTAATGATTGAAATGTATGTAATGTGCAATGGTTTTGCTTGTTATGTTTTATTCTCGCTTGCTTGCCGATTCAACGCGGCAAGATAAGTGCCTAGCTGCACTTAAGCTAGAAAAACAAGTGTATGACTGCCTGTGAAAACCAGCATAGTTATGTACGTTAATTTTGACTGAAAACAATACAATTATACATAATAAAAAAAATATGGACCATGTTACACAAAACTGCAGTACCTACCTACCAGTTGGTACAGTAAGTACCTACTATTTTTTAAATTATGTTATCTAAAATATCTGATGATTTGTCCCGAAGAAACATCAACATCTTTAAGAGCCTTTATTCTGCGCAGCGCTACGCGAGTTTAGGTATTTTACATTAGCGAGTTACTTACTAGCGCGCCCTGCGGCAGTGGCCCGCTTGACAAAAATAGCGCGCATTAATATTTGGATCTTTTTTATCTACTTTGGTTTTTATGTCACAAATAGACGTAGGTCAAAAAGGTGCAATAAAATATCACGCAGGACACATTTTATTTTTAATATCGACATTAATTAACATAAAATGATAATTATTAATCAAGTACATGTTATCTACAAGAGCATAGACAAGAAAAAAGTAAGATTTAACTCATGTAACTACCAAAAAGAGATGAGAATAGCAAATAAAACAACCATCAAATAGTTCCTGCTACCAGTTTCTGGATCCAGCATCAGGTCCTGGTCACCTGCTAGAAAAAAGGTATCGCTATATGAGACGATTCATACGATCCCAAACACGGTGTGTCTACTATTAACCATCACATAGTTTCTGCTACTAGTTTCCGGCTCCAGCATGGATTCCTGGATACCAAGTATAAGCATAAGAAATTTGGTTAATACCAAAATACTAGCCCCTCAAGGGTCGATGTCATTATAACAATGAAATTTCTATTGTTGATGCACTAGATGTCATATAAAATTATTTGTTAGAATCCCACTCAAAACATTTCTATGTTACCTCAATAAGTATCAGGAAGTTTTGAGTGCACTAATATTTAGTTGTGTAAGCGCGGGCGTCAAAGCGATACGTCCTCTGACCTCTCTCTAAGAGGCCTCAGCCGCGTCTGACGATTCGTGACTGGCGCGACCGGTTTTATGATTGATTTTAAAACGTGTGTGTGTGTAGAAACCGCTCGGCAATAACAAACTTATAAACAATTTCTAAATGTAGTCTGTGGAACTTGAACTTGTTAAACAAATAATGTTCTATTACATCAGGTAAGAATAATTGACATAATATACTACGAATATATCAATCATTATTATGTGAACCTTCAAATACTCAGCAGAAACGCGAATTTAAAGCGTTTACGCTCTAAAGAAATAATACTACAGACAATGAACAATAAACGATTGCCTACAGTTGGTATGTAATATAGGTAACTATATAGCATTAAAAAATCAGGTCATTGTTTGGTCAAATTAAAGCACGTTTAATTTTTGAAGCTAATGAAAATTCACCCTCTGCAAATTTTAAAGTGGTTTAGCTGAGTTGCTAATTAATTTGTCAGTAATATCAACACAGTGCTTTTCTAAAGTAATTCTATAAATTGATTGAATTTTCTAAATTGATAATGAAGGTATTCTGTGACCACTGAAAAACATCCAGCTGGCAAATAACGACTTATTTTTTTTTGGTAAAATGTATACGCCTAAAATGTTTCATAATCTTTCTTTACTACATTGCGAAGAATCTCTTCTAATGTCTTCTAGACAAAAACTTAATAAATTAATCATATTTCGCGAGACATACGAGATTTACGATTGATTTATTATTGAGTTGGTCCAGTGCACTTGTTGCATAACATCGTCCACGCCGCTATGACTCTGCTGTCATTGTAGACGTTGCAGCACGCGCGTAAACCAATCCCTGCTTTCCTTCTGAATTTAAACCAATCACCGAACATGTCTATTTGTAACTTCGGAAGTAATTTGTATTTGGAATCATACGTTGTTTTGATTTGAAGGGCCACTTTTTGTGTGAAATTTGTTCTGAATTATGCTTCCTGACAATTATTTCTTCGTAGATAATACCTAATTAGAAGAGTCTTAAACTACTTGAGGTCGGTTAATTTTTTGATGTTTCACAGCTGTCGATATTTTCTGTTAAATATGCCCAACTTAATTAGTTTATTTAAACTTGGTTACCAACGAAGGGTAAGGATTGGTTAATTATATGTTTTATTGAAATCATTCAATTTGAGGTCTTTTGCTACATGTCCGAGGATTGTCTGAACTCCATTTTAAACTCAATTCTCCAACGCTAAACGAATCTGTTATTATGACAATTATGGATTTTAAATGGCACGATGTCTCTATTCAACTAGAACTGGCTTTAAGGACACGCTATTTCACATGACAAAAAGATTCCATAACTACGTTTCTAATTTTATATTCAAACAGCGATAAAGATATCTTCATTTAATAACATAGAGCAGAAAATATTTTAAAAGCTTATTTCTTCCCCAAGTCCGAAGGAGCACCACTTTGTGGACAGTGCAAAACGTCTGAACAAAGTCGTGTCGCAATCTAACTTAGAATGCAATAAGGCGTTTGGTATTTCAATAGACGTCCTTTTTTGGTCTTGCTTGATTGCATCCCAGTAATGACTTAATACAAAGCTTTCACGGAAATTGTGTGCCATTACAGCACTCACGATGTCCAAGGTGGTCATTAGGGTCTCATCAACTTAATAATAATACAGTTCGTGTGGTGTAGTTTGTTTGCGTTTACCTTTATATTTGTTTTTTAATAAAGCCAAGGATATGTGAAAATCTGGACAGTGTAAAATTTTGTGCTTAGTATTTTTAAGTAAACCCATTATTTTTTTGCCTGTTTATTATACTTTCGCTTAAAAATAGTTTTAGTTTTGGACTTTTCCATTAAATTGCCCACATAGTCTTAAAACTGATTAGGGATTTAAGATCACCCTTTTTTTACTTGAGCTAGGTTTTCTTATCTTCTGAGATTCAAGAAGCCACCAATCATATTTAGTGAAATGTAGGATGTTTATGACACCTGTTACTCTCTCTCTGCTCTTTGCATTTATGCTGGTGGTGCAAAGACGGGACAGTTTGCGTATAAGGCTCTTGAAAGGGGTTCTTACACTTAGATGGTATATGCGTTGGTTTGTTAGTTTTTGTCACACGTTGTAATTTTTTCACACGGCAACGGAACCAATCAACATAATTGCATAATCGAAATCATTGCTTAACTCCTGGAGAGTGAGATAGGGTACTTTTCATCTCAGTAAAACTCTTAGTTCTCCTGGGATCGCAATATTAACAAACTCCACACGGACAAAGACATAAGCATAAGCTTGTTATTAATAATAATAGAATAAATAAATAAACATACCATATGGTATACACCATTTTCTGTTCGTGGCTTCAAATTATATATTTCTAATTCAATTGTCAATCGCAATAATAAGTAAAAATTCTTTTATTTTTCTTTAATTGGATATCTTCTACATTTTTAAAAATAAGTTTAGACAGACGGCGTGACTGATTATACGGTACACAGTGTGCGAAAACATTAAATTGTGTTGAAACTCCCGATTGAAATCATTTGAAATAAAGGCTGCAATGAAAATATGTACTTGTAAAAATAAGCGCAGAAAAAAACAATATCAGACGCATAATTTCACTTTTTTACAATTAAATATATTAATAGTGAAATTAATTTCACTACGTACAGTGTTATCTAGAAGTTTATTTTATGCTATCAGGTGATCAGCAGAACAAGTTGTGTACATGATAGTAAGCACTACAGTCGCTTTTGATAGTTGCTGTGCAATACTGCAGAGCTTGAACTGTAGTTTGCTGGCACTGTACTGTGGTTTGTGGGTGTGGTTGGTTGTTTATCCCAGTAATTTCACTTGCCACAGTGCCCTTTACACCTATACACACTAAAATCTACTATAAGTTATTCTGTGCTAATACCGTAATATCTACTCGTTCCGGCCTAGCATTGCATCCTTAATACTGTTCGAAACTTCTTACCACAAACCAAAAAGTTTGGCAGTTCCTACCTCTGTCGTATAAGTAAATTGTGGAATGCTCTGCCGCCGTATGTATTTCCTTGCAGCTATAACCCTGGGTCTTTCAAGCGGGCGTGAAAAACATCTCTCAGGTCGTGGCGATCTCATAGGGGTGGATGAGTGCAGCTTACGGTTGCACTAATGGTTATCGATTTTTGATTCCATCTTCGCTTTCCATCAGGCGAAAGGGAGTCACTTTGATGAACCAACCAAAAACAATTGTGCATTATTAATTCGTAGCAAGCAAAATGTTGAGCACTGCGGTTGTAGCTGCAGGTAGTAGGTGATACCTAGTTGTTGTTTGGTATACTGGCGTCTGGCCGTTACGCATTCGGACCTAAGACTGGCAATTGCGTCTGACCACCAGTATACCTGTCGCTTAGGAGGTCGGGGTTTCGCACGGGACATGCCAGCGTCGCAAATTTGCGACAAGGCGTCCCGGAACCACTCCGCTTCGACATCTACCTCGACCGGTTCGTTCGGGAGGGACTGCCAGGCGTAGACAATGGAGGCCTCCAACAGCGCCTCTTTGTCTAAGCTCCTCAGAACCCACCTAGGGGGCTTTGGGGTATTCCTTGGACGACGACACGATTCAGGGTTGTTTGAAGACGCAGAAACATCAAAGCGAACATAAAGATGGTCGGACAACGTCTCCACGTCCACCAGAACCTTCCAATCCTGAACACGACGTCCGACAGCAGTAAGTCGGGTTTTGCTCGCCTTTTAAGATTCACACTTAGGAAATATAGTATTTAACGCCATCCCCTCATAGAACAAAATATAAATTCAAATGATAATGCACCACCACAAGTAGTTTACATTAGAGTCAACTAGACAGAATAGGTATTCTCCACTTAACCCAAAGCACCGTGTTTTGTAATACGATCACTGTATAATTTCACCCATTCTAAAGTCGGTTGCGTAGTTGAGCCCTTGAGTCACCCACCCGTGTAATTCACGTCAGGATACCGCCATAAGCCGAGCGGAAGTCAGGAACGGAGTAAATAACGTTTGTTTTGGTTATTATTTGGGTGGACAAACAATTTGATGTGGGTGGAATATTGGTATTTCTAAGAAGATTACGGGCGGTGTCATTACAATAGCAAAATTATCATGCAATAATATGTAAAGGGCAAGAAACTCTTATAAAATCGCTCTGTCTGTCCGTTTCTCCATCCTAAACAATCATTTACAGCTTAATAATTTATACAGTTGTAAAGAGTAACGTATTGTGTGCTAAAATAATTAAAATATATATCTGATTTCGTATTTGGATGGTACTGGCATTATAGGTGAGAATGAATAGTGTTATAAAGCAATTATAAAACCATAGCAATGTAACATAGTAATTCAAGGTATCTGTCCTTTCACTACACATTAAAAGACATATATTCTATCCTGTGACTAGAATGATGATGAAAATTTGCTCTGTTCTCGGTAGTGCATTTATTTGTTTTGGAACGTAGCAGTGACGGTTCTATTGCTGGTTTTTCATTGATATAGCCCAAATTTCACCACGTGTGCCCGCCTAGGTGGTAGTACTTAGTTAGTAACTTGGTAGCCAACAATAGCGATCGGGTTATTATAGACTGTCTGAGAGACTCCAAAATAACCACACTGTTGGTTGTCCAGCCCATAAGGTTACCACCATGAAAGGCGTGCGGCCTAACCGCGAAACCACGCGACGCCCTGAGTTTGATAATAAATATCCTGTCATATACAATACACAAGTGTTGCACAACAATGGCTATCGTTGATTTTGTGTCATATTCCTAGATTTGTGTTTTTTCGAGTTTTGACGTAATAATTGGGGTTAGTATTGAAGGTAACACTTGTATTAGATAACATTAATTAATAGTATCTACCTGAAAGAATTCCGTAAACTTACAAAGTTCACTAATTCAACATTGAATATGATTCCGATATATATATATGTCGCAATCAACGCGTAATACGGAACGCCAGCGCCATCTGTCGGCGTTCGATGGAGTCAAAGTCACCGGCTGAGTGGAGCGCACGACACTTCTTGTGTGGCGGTCAGCCAGAGCGGTAGAATTTGAACCATCGCGCGTTCCTATGTACGAACCTATATTGTAAATTCATTAGACATTATAATTCGATTGAGTACTTTATTTCGTTGCACCGACATTACCCAACGACGCCCACTGTAAGAAGACTAGACATTATGGACCCGGCTGATAACGGAGACTATTACCAGCCGTTATATATATTAACATTTGTAAGTTAATTAAGACAGTCGGTTTACCTTATCCAAGTATTGCTACGTCAAAATGTACCAAGTTTGCGGCGAGTTATCTCTAAAGTTCGCGAATCTACCTCGTAGGGCGCGCCGATTCCTTGCAAATGGTTCTCTAAGTAGCTTAAAGGAGTTATAGTCTTACCATAACTCTCAAACGTTATGAAAATCCTTTTTGCATAAAGGTAGTAAAGGAAAGTAGCTCGTAAACAAGCTCACGTTTGAGTGTATGGATTTTGTCCAGCACTGTCAATACGGTAAATCTGCGCATGATAGGAAAATAATTTTCTTTTCCCTCGGCGCTCATTTCGATTCCGCACAGCCAGTACCGGCATAACATTACAAGCAAATGCTACCCAAACAGAAACTTTAAAATGCAATCTTTGCGGAAGTGAAAGATTAATGGCGGGAACGTTTAAACGGTGGTGGGTGACGGTGCCAAAAATCCTCTTCGTGTGTTCGCTCACAAAAACGTCCCTGTGGAGAATCCCTTTCATTAACGGTGTAGAATTAGTGCGCATTAGTTCAAGGCACACTCTCGTAAGTGTGGCCACATGCAAGTCATTATGCGGACGATCATTGAATTAATTACGTGGCCGGTGCGGGTTAAAAGTGTTGCACAGCCGCATTTCACCGCACCCGTCAAAGTTGCATTTTGCTTGATAAGTTACTTGCTAACGACAGTTACTTAGCTGTGTAAAGATTCCGTATACACATTATAATCCACAGCTTACGTCCAATGACCACATTTGGCGTGTTTCCGTGGTATATTAATAATTACCTACTGATCACTACGGTCATGTTCTCAGGTCCAAAAAGCACGACGATGCCAACCCACGGCTTTTTAAGCCCGCTCTAATCTGCCGTGTCGCGCTCTTTGACGTTACGCTAGAATGTCTGTTAATGAAACATCCATTTTCGTTCATTCAGATAACATACATCCCCGAAGCTTTTGACAGAAGAATACAACTACTTTTTACTCCAGTACAGGACGGAGGTAAAAAGTTTTCCCTTAATCATCGGGATACGAATCGTAATTGGCATGGGAACCCAAAATACTAGATGCTGCTCTCCTATATACGACTAACTACTACTCTTAGATACGACTCCCTAACACATCAGTGTTAGGGAGTCGTATGAAATTACTGAACGAATGAGATAAAAAACAATTTATTGCGGTGGTGAGTGCAGTGCTGTGCAAATTTTCAAGTTCTCGGTGGCACTGCAACTGTCAATGCGTTTTGTCCTAATGTTCATAACATCTTTTTCTGATACTAATAAACCCAAATTTCATCAGTAATTTTCTTACATTATTTAATAATTAGTAAGTCTACACCAATATAGTTCTTTACTTAGCTATATCTATTTTACAAACATATGTTAAGATATTTCTAAGCTTAATCATAAAGGTTTCTAACTTTCAGAGTGACATACACATAAATCAAATGACACTTTATTAACGAAATCGGTGTGTGGTCGGTTTAGACCATGTTCTGATGTCATACATGGTTGATGGACTAAAATTATCAAGCTTTACACTAGGAGATATAATTCTATCTCATAAGTATGTTTTTGTGGATACCACCGCAGTACCAGATATATCATCTCCAAGCAGTATCGTCTAGGTTTAAAGGGTACAGCATTTTTTTCAGAAGATTGATTTAAAATTACGTAACCACGTGGATACGTACAGAGGTAAGGTTCCCCATCTATTAACGCACTTGACCGTTTATATTACCCGTAATATAGACGCTTCTTTCAGATGAAAAACTTTTTATTTTTTTTTCCACATTTTACTAAATTTATTTTGTTAACGTATTCAAGCGAAAACTATGCAAATGTTTTAACTTGTTAAGCCCTCTATGGATGATTAGACTTTTACGATCCTCTAGAAAACTTTGTGTTCTGAACTCGTTGTTTTTAATAACCAAATAATCGTAAACACCAAGGACTATACAAGACATTAAGCGAAGTAGATTATCTAGCTCTAGGGATGACTTTGGGGCGTAGTTTGCAAATATAAAAACTTTTAAAGCAAAACATAAGTTTTGGAAAGTTTTAATGTAATATTGAAGGCTAAAGAAAACCATTTTGCAAACATTTTGTTTTTCAAGGCGAGAAAGTGTTACAACAAAATTGCAAATTGATATTCGTGATCCACCGACGAGTTTGCATGTTACTTCAGATAAGGGAGCTGTTACATTCCATCGTTGGAACACGACTTTCCCTGGTTGGAGCTAGGTGGATATTGTGTAACTATCCAACCGGTTAAACATTCATCGCAAAAGGTATTTTTCACATCACTAGCTCAAAAGGCCTCAAAAAGGATTTGTTGCTTAAAAGCAGTGACTAAAAGTTAATTTTGTTCACTCAGTGAAACAAGTATATTGAACCATTGTGCTTTATGATATGCAACCCAAAAAAGTTTTTAAAAGATACTAGCGACTACACCCGCGACTTTTTTCGCGTGGTAGGCTCAGCCTTCGGCCTCGCCATAAACTCTCATCTTTTGTTAGTTTTTCTTTCATAACACCCTTATCCTGACAATAATAAACACAGCAAAAAAGAATTGGCGAGAATGTCCCATAATTTCTCAAGTTATAGCGTGACCAGGAGAAACAAGGGTTAATTTTCATATATATAGATTAAGCACTATACCGTCATTCGTAATATGAATTACAATCAAAACAAGCGTGTTCAAATTAGTTAACCCTGTTATTTGTAAATCTTGCAATACTTTGCTAGTACTCATTAAATGCCGCGTGAGTTAGTTTCGTGATATGAAACCCCTGAACTACGCTCATGGACTCAATGCTATATAATAATGTATAATGATAATAATAAATTCCTACTACTTTGACTTGGAAACATTTGCTTTGTCGGGATTCTAACTCAGTTATCTTCAATAATTAATATTTTATTGAGATATATGTCAACAACGTGTCTGAAAATATTCGGTAGAGTTCCCTTATCATATATAAATATTGTGTATTGATTACATAAATTCATCAACTAGGGCAAATCCGAAGCCACTATGCAGCCTAAAGTGGCTAAAAGCCAGATGATCTGACCCATGAGTTTGGGTCACAATGTCCACTCGGTAGCAGTTTCTGATCATAGATTTCGTGTTACATAATAAGCGGGCTGACTTGGCTAGCGTAGGGTAGGCAGGCCAATGCTCTAGCTAGCTGGCTGGCTACCTCGACTAGCGAATCGAATTAGGTCGGGTACGCGATGATATCTCGCCTGCAACGCCCGCCGTCCGTCCGCCGATAACAAATCGTCTGAACACCAGATACCGGCGTTCGTTTGCTTATTGCTCTCTGCCTGATGACGACTCCTTTAATAGGCCACGGAAAGGTTTTCCGTGTCCGTGCCTTATCTACGGTTTTCTCATTTAAATAAAATCGAGCCAGCCCACTCGATGACGTGTTTTTACTCCGCAATATTACCATATCGTTTGAGTAAGGATTTTGTGGCAGTGCGGAATTTCATCGCGATGTTTTTAATTTGAAAAGTACATTCGTTATATTTAATAATTATCAGTTTCTTATTATTATTATTTCTCTCCTAAAACAATTTATAGTGCTTAGTAATAATAGAAAAAGGATGGCAAGATTCAACATGCAAGTAAGTAAATACAATATTCTTACTTAGTACATCTAATGACATGTAGTTTTTGTCGTGATACCACATAATAGATATAGTAAAAATGCATTGGTTCTTTAATGGTTACCGCTGCAATAATGCCATGTTAACTAGAGCATTCGAAGGATCAGTATATCGTATGAGTGTTTTCCGAGCTTTATACGACATCTCATCCTGGCTCTAGTGGACAAGTGCTATATAAACATCTAACAGGATTAAGGGATTTAGAAAAGGAAATTGTCTTTTATAATACGTTATAGAGTTGTATGTGACAGAATAAGCCTGATTCAGATAAAAGGTCAGCCATTTGGAATATAATATTTTGGACATTTAAAAATAAAGAGTCATAGTAAGCACGCCTCTTGTGCAAGCGTCCATGTTGGCAGGTACCACCACAGCGCTATCTATATATATTTTATTGCGTTTTTATATGAATAGAATTGTAGCAAAATGAGCGAGTTAGATGTCAAGGTGACGAGCGTAATACAGTTCTACGCAGACCCAAAGAACCCCTGATTCCCAGGTAATAGGTACGCATTAAGTCACATTATCACTGGATTGTGAGATATATAGGTATTAGTGTTAGGGTTGAAGGTCACTGTACCAAGTGAACACTCTAGGCGAATAAGACTAAACAGGTATACGACGAATAGGTGACGAATACTTTTTAGCGCTATGCAGAAGTTTGAGTATCAAAGAACTGGGTAGCACTGCAACCGGCATGGGCAGTGTGACGCTTATACCGAGGCGGACGACTACGACGCCGATGTAAAATACAAAATAACAGTAATAATTATTAAATTACCAGATTAATAAAATTAACTACAAATAAAATTAAACCTAAATTCTTGTAGATTCATATACCTAGGTAAGTACTTACATTATGACCTGATTTTTCCAAGTACCGAGTATTGTGGCTTGAAGAAATTTCCGTACGGAACCTTATTAACTAAGCCTTTGCAGTGCACTTAAAGCTGACTTCCTTATTAGACCTAAAAGGCGAAGGCAAAATGTAGGTAAATGACACGGCGGCTATAAAACCTGCCTCATCGCGCCTGAGTCCAAGAGTTTCATAAATAGGGTGGTTCCTTCCGTGTCCCAATGAGTTACCGGCGACCTCATTAACCTATATGAGCTACTGGATCTACTCATAGTACGGCATTAACAATTAAATGAATCACCCTTGTAGGTAAGGGCGACCCAAAATGATCCTACTGAGGCACTCAAGTGCGAGTTAGGGCGAAAGGCTTCGAACATTGGCTGTTGTGTTGGTACTTATTAATTAGGGTTAATTAAGACTTTGACTACTGTCAATAGTGAAAACTACCAATTAATCATCTAACTAGTAAGTTATTCAATAAGATTTTACTCGTCTGATTAATCGTAATCAGGCGCAAATTACCAATATGACATATCTATTTCAGACGCCATTTACTTGAATTCACTTTCAGTTTAAATAACTTCACATTAAGTTATTGCTTTGCATTTACTTATTATGTAAATTTAGGGTGTCTTATTTAAATGACGAGCCCGATATTAACCATGTCACGTGTTTAAACAATCACAGTGCTTTAAGCTTTTAAGTACTACCTATGCTCGTCTCCCGAAGCGTTTGGAATCTGCGTTTTTCACCGACTTCCAAAAAGACCGAGGTACTCATGTTTAATGTTTGTTACCTCATAACTTTCGACTGGATGAACCGATTCTCAAAATGTTCGTTTGTAAGCTGGTGCTTCTCGTGTGGTTCTATTTAAATTTCATCAAATTAGGTTTAGCAGTTTTTGAGTGACACTCCAATAACTAAATAGAATGGATGACGTTTTAAAATTTTTCAAATTGTACTTGTTATATATTGAGAAATAGTACCTTGGTCTTATGTATTGCCCAGATATGTCACTTCATGCCCTTCAAACTCAGTAACAGGTGTTCCAGCCCGACGCGGGCTATCTGTAACACATATAACTATGATTATGCTTACTTGGTGTTGGTACCCACTAACACGATTTCTGGCAGAAAAGTCCTACTAGCTAGTAATGTCACCTCAGTATAGAGTAAAGTAACCAAATATATACCACTACCGTCTTCTGCTTCTTAAGATAGTGTCCACATACAAATGTTGGCTGGAAGTAATCGCTATATACGATAAGACCACCCATCGTCATTACTAATTTAATAGTTTATATATTTACTTTTTTGTAGATTTTGTTAAGTTTATCGACTAATTCTGCTATATAGCACGTAAGAGTGACAACAACATGAAGCCTTTGTTGCTGACCGGCAAGGTGGAAGGAAAAAGATCGATGGGTTGATTGTCGCACCGTACTCAACAGCACCGTATGTGAAGCCATTCACGCTGACGAGGATAGATCAACGTGGCGTGATGTGGTCCACCAGAAAATACTTCATAGAGGTCACGACCCTCAGCATGGAGGATATACGACATTAGGAGGAGTTAAAGTGTAAAGAATTAATATAATATTTGGTGTCAGCGCTACCCAAGGAGTACAAAGACCAAGTGCAGTGATTGGCTGAAAAGTGTCTAAAGCATGTAACGATAAGTCACGGTCCACGGTGGAGAGACCGCCAAAGGCGGTAGCAATCAATTATAGATGCTGAGTGCTAAAGATCAAGCTCTAATATATGACTGACAACGTACATAAATAGTTATTATATACGTACGTAACTATTTGTTTAAAACTAGCGACTGCCAGTCATTTCGTTCGCGTAGTAGACTCTGCCTTCTGCCATAACCTCCGGTATTTTCTTGGTTTTTCTTTCATAAGAACCTTCTCTTGACAATAATCAACACAACAATAAAAAAATGGCGAGATTGTTCCATCCCTTCTTAAGTTATAGCGTGACCAGGAGAAATATGGGTTAATTTTATATAATAATATATTATTCAGGGATAATGCATTCTTATTATGAAATAATGTTTGATATCAGTCCATTAGTTTTGAGTTTATTCGTTACAAACATACAAAAATACAAATCTTTCTCTTTATCATATTAAAATATAGTACCTATAGAGTTATGGATATAGATTGCTACCCTATGCAAACTACATGCATAGTTAACAACTTAGTGTCAAAGATACTCAAAGAGAAGTCTACGTTCAGCTCTGGAGAAGTATGGGCTGATTATAAAATAACTAACATTTAAGGCGGTACTATGACATGATGAATGAATATTCATGAACGATTTTTAGTATTTATATATCGGATATTGCGTCACTTGCATAACTAACATCCTACATGCACATGTTGGTAGCCTTAAATTTGTTATATCAGCTGAAATATGTGTACCCATATTTAGCTACATTTCTTTTGTGATTATATGTATAAAGGTCTTTTCAGACCTGAGCGTTATTCGCTACCGCTGTGGGTAGCGAAAAATACCACGCGGTACTCGATGGGTAAATAGTATGAAGTTCCATAACTGCAGCGAAACTTGTACCGCCTAGTGAGGCGGTGTTTTCTCTTGTTTGGCGAAACTAGTTCCGCCGGGCGACGCGGGAGCGAGTGCGACATGCTTCCATACCAACGGATATCTCTACCGCACGCAGTAGCGATATCCGCTCAGGTGTGAACAGCTAAACTAGCGCATAACCCTTCGGATTTCTCTATCGCTCGCGGTAGCGAATAACGCCCAGGTCTGAATAGGCCCCTTAAGGCGAAATGATGTGTAGATTATGACCAAATTTCATGATTCGGCTTCGCAAAAACGTAGTGTAAATTGAATATACGTTCTTATGAAGTGTGGGAGAAAATACACGATTGAGCAAACATGGCTCGATAGAAAAAAATCGGCAACATTTTTTAAATTTTGCAATGTTTCTTACGTGCTTCATGGGAAAAAACATTTTATTCAATTATGGGCAAATAAATTTAAATGAATGTCATATTCGAATTCCCAATGGTTTACTAGTAAACTATGGACTCCTTTACCATTAATATTTATTCATTTTATTGTACGGAATCAATAGAAAAAGGGTTAGCCCGTATTGCATCTTCGCATTACATCGTCCAATCTGATAAGCAATTCTCAACCTTATGTACAGCATCGTAAATTGTTTTAAAATTCGGATTGGACCGCGCCTTAATTAAGATAAGGTGCAACCGAAATTTTCACGTAACTCTTCATCGGCTAATAAAATTCGGGTTATATACTACCTGTTAATAGAGCATTCCCACTTGGCCCAGCAATAAAATGTCCCGACGCCACGTGACTAAATGTCGAGTCGACAATAAGCTATACTCGGCGACCGTAAGTATACCAATGGTGGTAGTAAAATGTGGAACAATTTCTCCTTGGTTGTTGGCAACGAATTGTGCAAAAGGTGAAATTCAGAACGTAGAGACAAAGCTCTGTTTATTTATCGCAGCCCGCAGGCAGCCTTTTATGAAGTGACGACTTTGAAAATAGAGCACAGACAGGCGACAAGTTTTACTTCACATAAAATAATAGTGATTAGGTATGTAGTGTCCATACCAAGTTAGTATAATTCATGCAAAAGTGAAATTATCTGTCTTTATATGTGCTGGTTCATGGGTAAACTATAGAGAAACATCCCTTATGGATTGCGTAGGTTCTTGAATTGCCAATTGTCTGATGAAGGTCACATTTTATTAAATACAGAAATAGATATCTGTAGTTCCCTTTTAGTAGTTCTTCGTAGTTCTACTTATGTAATTCTCGTAAAATACTTCACTTATGACGTGTTTTTCGAGAACTACAAAACTGCGAAAACCCATGAATCAATTATTTTTTTCTATCAATTTCACGGGCTTCACCCGGCCCTTTGCATAGGCATAAGTGGGGCTGTAGTTAACACTTAGAGGCCCGTTTGGTATAAAAATACAATGTAGTATAAAAACAGGAACATTTTCAATGGATGGTCACATGGTATATCTATTAAAAATATATATACGAGTATTATTATTATTCTTACAAAACTGTTGAAATTTTTAAAACATTATTTATATAATTAAATGTATGATATATATATTTGTAAGTAAACAATATTCAAGCCACTCCGCAGTTTTAAATTCGTTATATTGTGTTTTCTTTGATATTATTGTGAAAAAAGTGACTGTGTGTAAATGAAATGACACTATTAACGGAAATACCTTTATATAATGCAGTGACTAACCTGTAAAGAATGATTCAGTGAAATTCTTATGCAAATCAATCAGTTCAATACGGGGGAGAATACGTTATACTACTCAATTCTAGTGCTACAATAACTTTAACTAAAATATGATAGATCAAGTGACAATTAGTGATAAGTAAAAAAGTGCTTGCCAGATCTAGCCAAAATACCATAACCTCAAAAATTACAACCAATTCTTGCTATATCATTTCCTTGTAACATTTCACGTACAACGCCATCTGTATAACAACATCGAAAACATAGCAGTAGCGACATCTTGTGTTGATCATTCGCACTACCAGCACATCGAAATACCAAAGCCTTTGAAATAGGAAAGATTGACATTTTCTGTCTACTATTATCAAACATGAGTTTATTATTAGAGGGCGCTGGTGTAGCGACAATAGAGCAATTGCTAAGAGAGCTTAGATCCGATATTAAAAATGATGTCGATGAATCTTTAACAACTCTAGAATCGAGAATAACAACGAACATAAATGAAAATATTGATCATAAATTTGACAATATTAATCGTGAGTTAAATAACATCAAGGAATGTTGCGCTGAACAAGATAAAAGAATATTAGAGCTAGAAAAACACGTCCGACGCAGAAATATAATATTTTTTGGCGTACATGAAGGTGAAAAACGTTATGAAGAGCTAGAAAATAAAATACTAAAAATAATTAAACAAGAAATGAAAATTGATTGCAATAAAATGGAAATAGAAATGGTCAGACGTATGGGAAAGCCAGTGGAAAATAAAATAAGGCCTATTATCGTCACCTTCACCACCTTTGGTAGGAAACTATGTGTCTTACAGAATAAACAACAGTTAAATGGGAAAAATATATATTTAAAAGAAGACTATCCAAAACAGATATTAGAACAGAGAAAGGAACTTCAGGAGCAAGTAAATAAAAAAAGGGAAGAAGGTAAAATAGCATATATCCGCAACGGCTTAATAGTCATCAGGGAGCAAAACACAGGATCTAAGGATCTACAATTAAAAAATAGATCAAATTACAAAAAGCGTGAATTAGAAATTACCCCTCCACAACAAAAGCAATATTCGTCAACAAAGTTTCAACCTGCGAAGAAAAATAAGTCAGAGAATAATAATACACCAACAGGTCAAAATTATGTGACTAACTATTTTCAAAAATGTAACGAGGCACAAGTTAACTCCTTTGATAGAGCTAAAGAAGATGATGAATAGCAACTAAATACTCCCCTCCAAACTTCTACACTAGACAGAGCCACCCTCGATGAAACAAGCAAAATTAAAAAGTATAAATCTCTCCCCCCAGAACGGCTGGTCACCGCGGGGGCAGTAGACTACAACCCTCCAAAAGGCTACAAATACTATATTGCTACTTTTAATGTAAAAACCCTCATAAATGAAGCCAAATTAATGGATTTAGAGCATGCAGTAAGGCCAATAAAATGGGATATACTTGGCATATCTGAAACTAGACGAGAAGGACTGAAAATAGAAGATAGAGGTCACTATGTCTTTTATAACTATGGAACCAAAAAAGGAGAGAAAGGAGTTGGGTTTATGGTTCGGAAGCAAAGAAATACGGTCGTTCTTGATTTTATCGTATTATCAGAGAGAGTTATCTTACTTCAAGTAGAGATACATAACAAGCCATACTCACTCGTACAAGTATATGCTCCTACGAGTACCAAGCGAGACAGCGACATTGAAATAGAGAAATTCTACAAATCTCTAGAGGCAGCTTTAAATAAATGCAAACAAAACATAATACTTCTGGGTGATTTAAATGCAAAGATAGGAAAACCTGAGCCACATGAAGAACTTGTTATGGGCAGGTATGGATATGGAAAAAGAAATAAAAGAGGACAAATGTTCATAAACTTTTGTCATCAATACAAATTAAAAATTGCAAACACAATGTTTAATAAGCCAGAAGAATTGAGATGGACATGGTTACACCCAAATGGCATTACAAAGAATGAAATCGACTTTATAGCCACAAATATCTCCAAGTATGTAGAAAACTATAGCGTTTTAAAGAGAATATTACATGGGAGTGATCATCGAATTATAAGAATAACTCTCAATATAGAGACTAAAAAAACATCTAGAATTCACTACAAAAACAAAACTCTCAGCTGTGACCTAAATAGTGTGGCCGTACAAAGAGGTCTCTACAATATGCTCCAATGCAATGAAGAAAAAGTTCAAACTTACTACGACATCCTAGAAAATACATTCTTTAAAAGCTCTACAAGTAAACTAACTAGTAAAGAAAACAAAAGTAAAATAGTTATTGATAAATACATTGAAGAGCTTAAGAACCAGCAGTACACATTAAAAAACAAGCAAAACAAAACAAAAGAAGAAAAAATAAAACTTAGTAAATTATACAGAGAAATTAAACGAAAGATAGAAAGAAACCTACAAAAATATAGAAACAAAACCTTTGAATTACATTTAACGAAAACAGGTGGAGTCAAAAGAGCATACAGAAATTTGGATAGAACCAAAGAAATTTTGATACATTTAAAAAACAACTATGGACTCACTGTAACAAATAGAAAAGACTTAACTAAAATAGCTACAGAGTTCTACAAAAACCTGTACAGCCCGCACAATCAAAACTGCCATAAATCTGACTTAAAGCTCACCTGGACCAACACGGACTTGGTCCCAAAGTTTATGGAAGAAGAAGTAGAATCGTCTATTAAAAACTTAAAATATGATAAAAGCCCTGGTCCTGACGGAATAACCAACGACATGATCAAAGCGGGTTCTGAACTAATTGTAAAACCACTTACAAAGTTGTTTAACAATATATTAAAGCAAAAAGAATTTCCAGCTCAGTGGACTTGCTCAGAAATAATACTTCTCTACAAAAAGGGTGATGCAAAGTTAATAACCAATTACAGACCAATAAGCCTCATATCATGTATCTACAAAGTATTTGCAACAACACTACTAAGGCGTATAACTAAAACAATCGATGAAAACCAACCCATAGAACAAGCCGGTTTTAGGAGTCATTACTCTACAGTGGACCATATCCACACACTGAAAGCAATCATAGAGAAGTATGTCGAATACAAAAAAGTCTTATATGTGTGTTTTATCGACTACTGCAAAGCATTCGATACTATAACTCATGAGGCAATATGGCAATCTTTAAATGAACAAGGAATCAACTCTGAGTACATAGAGCTCATCCAAGCAATATACAGAAATAGCACAGCAAGGGTAAAACTTGAGTCACCCGGCCCGACTTTCCATATTAACAAAGGGGTAAAGCAGGGAGACCCACTATCACCTAAATTGTTTATTTCTGTACTAGAAAGTGTTTTTAGAAAGTTGAATTGGCAAGACATGGGTATAAACATAAATGGCAAATACTTATCACATTTAAGATTTGCGGATGACATAGCTATTGTCTCTGAAGATAAGAAACAACTTGAATACATGATAGAGTCCTTAAGTGAAGAGAGTAAATTGGTAGGTCTAGACATTAATAGAGAGAAAACAAAATTAATGACAAATGGAGAGAAACTACCTATCTATATTAATGGCACACCCTTAGAGTATGTAGAAAACTATATATATCTAGGACATCTCATTTCTTTCCGAGCAAGTACTGAAAAGGAAGTAGACAGAAGAATAAGGCAGACATGGAATAAATATTGGGCAATGAAAGAAATATTTAAAGGACCCTTACCAACCAAATTAAAAACTAAGGCAATGAATATATGTCTCATGCCATGTCTCACCTACGCTTGCCAAACCTGGCCGATGACTCAAAAAATCATTAATAAATTAAAAGTATGTCAAAGAGGAATTGAAAGGAGTTTCTTAAATCTAAAAATCAGGGATAGGGTACGGAACACAACCATAAGAAACAAAACAAAAGCAAAAGATATGGTAAAACATGCACTTACTTTAAAATGGAGATGGGCAGGTCACACCCAGAGACTAAGGGATGAGAGGTGGTCAAGTACAATCACCAACTGGTTTATACTACACCAAAAAAGAAAAAGGGGTCGACCATTTAAAAAATGGAACGACGACATCGTGAGCACAGCTGGGAAAACATGGTCTAGAACAGCTAGAGACAGATCAAAGTGGAAACAATTGGAGGAGGCTTTCACCGCAATAGGCGGTCCTTACAGCTACTAACATTAGAGAAAAATTACTAACAAAGTATTATATGTTTCTTAAGTTATAAGGAAATAAAGCTATTATTATTATTATTATTATTATATATATTTGTAAAATAATATATTTTTGGGGATATACTCGTAGTAATGTTTTTTTTACCTACCGTAATAAAATATACAGTCAGTAGATTTGGTTTGATCTGCCACACCAACAACAAGTATCCAAACAGAAATAATAACATTACATTTATTATATTAATATGACATTTGGAAATTTAACTGTTCCATACACTCAGAATACTACTAATGCCCGTTTTCACTGTAGGTAACACCTAAGTCTAGTTTGGTGACATTTTGTACTACTAAGGGTTACCTAAAATGTTGGTGAAAACGGGCATAAGTTTCATATTTACTTTTTCGGAATTCAAACTCGAAACTTCTTTCTTTGTCAGCCAATGAATCACTCGAGTTATTTTTTATCATTCTTTTATGGAACTATCCTTCATTCCAGCCATCTATCGGACAACTTTTAATAAGATTTATCGGACTGAAACAAGATTTTTATCTGACAGACGGAAATAATTTTACATCTGTTACACTTATTAGTGTGTTTATCAATTGTCTGTTCTTCATTAATGCCTAAACTACTGGACTTTTTTGATGTAAGTAGGCACAGAGGTAGCTTGTAATCATAAAGGAAAAGGACATAGAATACATATTGGCGTCGATTCTGTAAGCATTCTCTAAACTAAAAATCTCTAAAGTATGGCACCTCTTATTTTGTTTAGGTTAAAGTCCAAATTAGTCTTACCTTTCCGAATGACTGCACTAAAATTAGACATTTCTCTACAACTATAGGTATATTTTAGACAGATTAGTCGGCACATAACGTGGTGCGCGCTAAACTAACGTAAAAATACCCAAAATTGAATAGTACAATCCTATTTTTAGAAATGTCATTCTAATTGTTATATGATTTTATATTCTAGTGTTAACTGAATAAGGACAACCATAATTAAATTTTAGTTCGATAGTTTAGTTTAGTTTTCCGATAGAAATCAAAAGTGCTTGCCGTGGGGTACCGGCTTAGAATAGTACCCCCCTAACTCTACCCGTGGGTGCGTAAAAATGTGCTAAGGGATAACAATCGGAAGGTGGGCAGCAGCACCTTCTCAGTATTAAAACCACAAAACTGCGCTCGCCAACCCGCCTGCCAAGCGTGGCGAGTATTGGCAAAATCCCCCCAAATGACGGACACAATAGGAACCAGGCCCCCAGTCCCCGGCAGCCCCGCTATTCCTGGCTACGGTAGCGGCCACGGTAACGTTGGGGTAGGGGGTGCTAAGAATCCCCGGCAGACGCCCGGCTACCACACCCAAACAACGACGACTGGCCCTGGTAACACACAACATACGCACGATGAGGACAGACGAGAAGATTGATGAGCTGGAAGAAGAAATGTGTAAGCTACACTGGGACATTTTGGGGTTATCTTAAGTCCGTAGAGCGGGTGAGGACACGATAACCCTAAAATCAGGTAACCTACTCTATTACCGGGAGGGCGACCAACAGTCCCAAGGTGGTGTCGGTTTTCTCGTCCACAAGTCCCTTACTAACAACATAGTTAAGATCGATAGCGTTTCCAGTAGGGTCGTATACATAATACTCAGAGTATCCAAACGATATTCGCTGAAGGTCATTCAGATATACGCACCGACGAAGTCGCACCCGGATGATGAGGTGGAGGATATGTATGAGGACATTAGTAGGGCCATACATACCTCTGAAACGCACTTTCTAGTTGTTATGGGGAACTTCAACGTGAAGTTGGGTAAGAGAAGCGAGGATGAGTTGAAAGTGGGGCAATTTGGCTATGGACAACGGAACCGTAGGGGACAGAGGTTGGCCGACTTCCTGGAGAAAGAGGGACTCTTTATGATGAACTCTTTCTTTCAGAAGCCACCTCACAGGAAATGGACCTGGCTGAGTTCCGATGGTTCCACGAGAAATGAGATTGACTTCATTATGACCACCAAAAGGCAAATATTCACTGATGTTTCCGTGATCAACAGGGTTAAAGCCGGTGGTGATCACCGAATGGTAAGAGGCACGGTGAATATTAATGTCAAACTGGAGAGGTCTCGTCTGATGAAGTCGACGCTCCGACCCACTCGTGCCCATATTCAAGACCCCGAGAGCTTTCAACTTGAGCTATCCAATCGCTTCGATTGCCTTGAGAACATCGCTTCAGTGGACGAGATCAATAACAGATTAGTAGAAACTGTCCATACAGTGGGTTCCAAATACTTTAAACCCACCGTACAGATAGGCCACAGAAACTCTCCAACGATACCCTCAACCTCATGGCTGAACGACGCTCACTAAAACTGCAATCTTCGGATGATGCTGAAGCATATAGGCTGCTCAATAGACGAATATGGAAGTCCTTGCGACACGACATCCGGATCTTTAATACAAACCGTATTAAAGAGACGATAGAGCGGAAAAAAGGCTCCAAAGTGTTTGCGAGAGACATGTCTATTGGGCAAAGCCAGTTGACGAAGCTGAAGAGAGAAGACGGCAGTGTAGCGTCGACCAAAGCAGAAGTATTAGGAGAGGTAGAGAGTTTCTACGGACAGCTATACACCTCGGTCGCTAAACCTGTTAGCAGCTCGGCCAAAGACACAAGAGCCAAGCTGACCCGACATTATATCGAAGATATCCCGGACATCAGCCTGTACGAGATTAGAATGGCCTTGAAACAGCTTAAGAACAACAAGGCGCCTGGTGACGACAGTATCACATTTGAGCTTCTGAAAGCGGGTGGAACACCGGTACTTAAAGTGCTTCAGAAGCTTTTTAATACCGTCTTACTTGAAGGTTCAACGCCAGAAGCATGGAACAAAAGCGTGGTGGTGCTGTTCTTCAAGAAAGGTGACAACACTTTACTTAAAAATTACAGACCCATCTCGCTTTTGAGCCATGTTTATAAGCTGTTTTCGAAGGTCATAACGAACCGTCTCAGTCGCAGGTTTGATGAATTCCAGCCTCCGGAACAAGCCGGTTTCCGAAAAGGCTATAGTACCATAGACCACATCCACACGCTACGGCAAATTATACAGGAGACCGAAGAGTATAACTTGCCTCTTTGTTTAGCGTTTGTGGACTATGAGAAAGCCTTTGATTCGATCGAGACGTGGGCAGTGCTTGAGTCTCTCCAGCGGTTCCGTATTGACTATCGGTATATTGAAGTGCTGAAATTTTTGAACCAAAACGCCTACATGTCAGTCCGAGTACAGGAGCAGATTTCGAAGGCAATTCCATTGCAAAGCGACAGGGAGACGTTATATCTCCAAAACTGTTCACTGCTACATTGGAAGACGCCTTCAAGCTTCTGGAATGGCAAGGACTTAGCATCAATATTAACGGCGAAAACATCACTCACCTTCGATTTGCCGACGATATTGTAGTCATGGCAGAATCCATGGAAGACCTCAGTACAATGCTCGAAGGCCTCCATCGAGTTTCCCAACGGGTAGGTCTTAAGATGAACATTGATAAGACGAAAATTATTTCTAATGCCCATGTTGTACCTACCCCAATATCAGTTCTCGAAGTTGTTGACGAGTACATCAACCTGGGACAGACAGTCAAACTAGGCAGGTCCAACTTCGAGAAAGAGGTCAATCGTCGAATCCAACTCGGCTGGGCAGCGTTCCGGAAACTTCGCGAAGTCTTCTCGTCATAAATACTTTAGTGCCTCAAGACAAGAGTCTTCGACCAATGTGTGTTACCAGTGATGACTTATGGCACTGAAATGTGGTCTCTTACTATGGGCCTTATAGATAAGCTCAAAGTCGCACAACGAGCTATGGAGAGGGCTATGCTCGGGATTTCTCTACGTGATCGAATCAGAAATGAGGAGATCCGTAGAAGAACGAAAGTCACCGACATAGCTCAGAAGATTAGCCAGTTGAAGTGGCAGTGGGCAGGGCACATAGCACGCAGAACAGATGGCCGATGGGGCCGAAAGGTTCTAGAGTGGAGACCACGTATCGGCAAGCGCAGCGTAGGTCGTCCACCGACAAGGTGGACAGACGACCTCAGGAAGGTCGCAGGACGACGTTGGATGCAGGCCGCTTCCAACTGGTCCTTTTGGAAAATCATGGGGGAGGCATATGTTCAGCAGTGGACGTCCTACGGCTGAGATGATGATGATGATGATGAATCAAAAGTATTCCTAATCACAATTCGCGCAGGCAGACTCCTTTTCAAAAGTCTTATACCAACAACTCCCACACCCCATCAGGCTCTTATATCCTTCGGCAAAATGATATAGATCCGTCATTGGCAATTGATATTGCAGTCACAGCCAACTATATATAAAATACAAATTTGCATATCAAATAAATAATCAAGGAACGTATAATATCTCCATCATAAAATTACTATAGCATTAAGTGTAACTATGCTAAAATAACCAAATTGTGTAAAATAAAAATACTAATTATCAAATTAACGGGTTTCCTCGATGTAGCCGAGTGTAATCTGGTCAAGGCAAAGTTTTACACTAATTAGTGTGACGATGAGTGAAGCAAGAAGGACTAAAATTGTGACTACAATGGATTTAGTTTTAATTAGGCTCTATGTTTTAAAACTACGCGTAAATAAACGAGTATTTTATAAAATCATACTCATTGGCTTTTGATAGTTCTACAGTTTACCTGATTTCTTTTTCTCAAACGTGCTTGGAAATTTGAGCATCATTTTGAAAACCTTCTTCGAGATAAATCGAAATTGCAGTACTGGCCAAATACATGCGCGTAGCGGCGGGCACAAGTTGTATGAAAATCCATATCTGTCGTGGCTTAGCCACAGGGTTTAGCGGCCATACAAATTAGTTAATAAACTCATATCTGTCGTGTAATTTAAAATTGGAAGGATCTGTTACTCCAAAACAAACTAATGAGATAACTTATCAAAGGTTATATTTAATTTCAAACTGGCTTGCACTTAAAATGCTGTTTAATGAAAAATGTATTATTCAAAATAAAAAGTTCTGCCTACGTTACTAGGTCATTATTTTGCTGGCCGCTGCAGTTATGTACTTTGCAGTAAAGTACTTTACGGTATTGTGCAATAACGATTTTTACTGTATTTTTTATAAGATTGATGGTTATCAATAAAGAATGTTTGCATTATATTGTAATGTAATATTAAAGTGCATATGTGCAATTAGTATTTTTAACACGTAACTTCGTTGACTAACTTGACTACGGTAATAATTAGCACGCACACTCAAGCCTTTAATGACATATCATTAATCAAAATCACCTAAGCCGTTGAGTATTTACTAATGGACATAGGAATATACATTCATACATACAATTCAAACACATAACCTCCCTTTTGGCCTTTACCGCAGTCGGGTAACAGTTAATTATTCCTTCCATATGACAGTTAAAATCAACTAGATAATTAAATTCGATGGTCAGACGGGTCGTAAAAGTGGCCTAGCGGTCATGGCGTCGGACACGGATTGACGGAAGACGCGGGTTTGAGTCCCGTCCGAGGATGTGTCTCTTTCTTAATTGCAAACCTTGGCTTCGCTGAGCAGGCGTTAATGTTTTATTATAATCTTAAAAAAATAATGAATTATTGCTTATGGTTGGTTATATACTACACTTTATTAAGTATATTAAATTTCAGTGCCTGCTTCTTCAGTTGCCCTTGCGATAATTTGAGAATAAAATATAAAGCAACTTCACCTAAATTTGGCTGTGAATCTCGGAAGAGGTTAAATTTGCAGCAAACAAAAACAAAACTTGTAGAGGGGTATATTTAGTTTCCAGATAATGTCCTGTACAACTTCAGTGTCCAACTTAAAGTAAGTTTATGTCTTATATCTGCTGACAGAATAGTAACAAAGTTTATATCTAGAGCTCGTAAATATATACTACGCAGTAAAACGTAAAGGAAATCCTTCGTTCTGTCGCCGGGCTGTACGTAATTGTAGGTGAAAAGCCGGATTCTAAGATTTCCACTTTTGGTAAGTATGGCCTAAACGATGCTAAGTATTGAGGTCGATGAAATGGTAGTCTAGACGATAAGCTATACTGAGAGGTTGTAAATAGACTGACGGCAACGGTAGTAGTAAACTGTGAAAATGTGCCGTGATTTCGGTGGCGATAAATGTAGGCGAAGTTAAGGAACTTGATGACAGACTTGCTATTTAGTTCAGACTGTTTAAAAATAAATATGCTTATTATACAGTGCTAGAAAAGTAGGTTTCATACTAAAATAGTTTATTAATAGATTTAGATGTTACTGAGCGAATATACATATAGAGATTATGTATAAGATTTTAAGGACGGTTATCATTTTCTATTATTTTGGATAATAGATAAATGATGATGACTAGGTGAATGGGACCTAAAAACGAATGTATACTACGCAGTTCAGCTTAGCACTCTGGGTGGCACTGCTATTGTACTGGGCAGGCGTGGTGGTAGGCGATCGGCACACGAGTTATATCAGCCTCGTTATTTGATGGTATTAATACCACTAGCCGAAAATTCTTTGAAAACAATTCTACCCTGGCTTGCTATATTTATTGCATACGCCCTGATATCTTGTATGCAGTACTCCAAAATAAGACTACAGAGCGCTACGCTAATGAAATTTTCCTGCAAGCACAAAATAAATGCCCACATTTCTTGCAGTTTCATTTCGATCCCACATATTGAGTAGTTAGTTAGTACGTTCGACGTTTCTATTTAGAAGAGAAATCGCACCAACATGACTAGGGCCCGTGTCGAGGCTCCATAGAGGCTATACGGCTGTAAAGTGCACATGTTACGGGCAGTTACGCCGGCCGGCGCCGGACCGATCCCTCATGACTGTGGGACTCCGCAGTAAACATGCTGATAAATATGCCGCAGGATCATTCGATTATCCGGAGCAAGACAAGTTTTCCAAGTAGCCCGTATTGTATTATAAATATAGAATATGAAAATGAAATCATATAACTGATGTTAGGCCACACAGCTTGGTTTTTAGCTCCTCATGTCCAGTTATTAACAGTCACATTTTAAAGCCTGTGGCCTCATTTGTCCGCAACGTGGCCTAACACCTTATTTACATTTATATTGCTATAAGATTAAGCATGTGTTACCAAATTTGCAATTTTAGTGAGAAAATTACATATTATCGGACGGGATTCGAACCTACGTCTTCTGACAATCCGTATTAGACGCAATGACCGCTAGGTTACCATAATAAAAAGCCTATACCACTCTGCAGCTCCTTCACTATCTATATGCAAATAACTACATCCTTAAGTTTCACCGTGGCTGCGTAAACGACGATTAAATCGATTATAGTATTGATTGATCGATATACATATTTGAGTCTCATAATTAAACGTGTATTCTGCGGTAGATTTTTCTTATGTATTAAAGAAACTAAAAGTCCACCTCGTTTCATTGATAGATATCGTAAAACCAAGTTTCAGTATCACTTAAGTTTCTAGAGTCATTTGCCGAGAAACGCTGGAACATTATTTATTCAAAAGTTTTGCTCCGGTATCGAATTCAAGGTAATAAGCTCGACGAGTGCTCGTCAGATGCTCTTCGTAAATTGTCAGCGATTGTGCATAATGTAGCCACTTAAATATCATCATACAGATACGATACTTGTCTCGAGAACTTGTTTCTAATTGAGCTTTTAAAACACGCTAAGCTTTGCATTCTGCTTTTAATTATTCCTTGGTTTTGAGCCCACAAAAAGCACCTGACATAAAATGTCTCAAAGGTGTAATTTAAAAGGTATTGAGTATAACAATTAAAATGAATAATGATGTCAGAATAAATCATGTCCATAAAAGTAAGCGTGGGCCGCACTAATAGGTGCATCGCCATGTTATATTGCGCAACTCTTTGTTTATACCTTTAATAATTGACTGTATTATTAATCGCAGTAATACGTTTACAAAGGGCTGTAATTGTTTTAGATGGTGCTTAGTAAATATTGAATGTTTCGACTGCGAAAGGTTAGAATAAATTTGAACCCACTCATTATAGTGTGTATTTGAAGAGAAAATTTAATTTCGAGTGGGAGTTTCCATTCGTGTCAGATTTCAAATTAGTTTTATTAGGAAACTCGATATACCGCAATCACAATACAGTAGTATGGCTAATATAATCCGAAAATGCTTTGCACGTACAGAGGTCAAACATTTGTGGTCACGGCACAGTTGTAGAATAGGCACGGTGCGTGCCATTTACATTGCTAAGACTATAATATTATAGGCATGTAGGTAATTAGGGTGGGACTAAAGACGTGTGTGCGTGCCTTTAAATAGGCCTGTCGGATTTATTGTTTACGTCGGTGGAGTTATTTGCAAAAGTAATTTCGTGCCGGGGACATTGTGTTTCACATGTTACTGGGGTTAGTGTTTAACTTTGTAAAAGTAAACAGTGTTCGAGTGCCGACTGTCATAATGTTTCATACATTTAGATTATTTTTAGTAATATAGTACAGCACGGTTTAATCAAATTTCCTACACATTAAAAACGAGATGCAGAGAAATTCACGTCTGGCCGTCAATAAATAAAACAGTTTTAATAAAAGTGTTGCTCCCAACGTCCGGGGCGAGCGGGCGGCACGGTACGACCCGCCATATTGCATTCGCACAGTATAAATTCACTAATATGCTTGAACTCGCTCGATAAAGCCTAAAATCGTACAAGTTATTTTACTGCAGGAATAATTCTTCGTATTTTTGACAGCGCAATCGAAGTTCTTCGCCAGGACCTGCCGCCGGGTTTAATTAAGAGCTGCAAACTCCAATACGTATCAGAAATCTACGTTGCAAATAGTAGTTGGTTAATTTATTCTATCACACACAAAGTTCTTTGATACTTCAAACAATTTATTTGTTCAGAAATTGTTTTTAACTTCTCTATAAATATATAAGTAGGTTATTATAAATAATATAACATAACAAAAATGTATAATATAATATAACAAAAAACGTGTTATTTTTGTCTGTCTGTCGGTTTTTTTTGCCGTTTGTTTTACTGGTTTAGACGGAAATTTCACTGGCAGGAGCTGATGCTATAAAGAGTAACTTAGGCTTCTTATATCTTAAAAATATAAAAATAAATGGGTTGAGTACCAAAAAAAACTCTCTGTTATACTCATAGTCATTTAAAATAACTGACGGAAAATCATTTTCCACACAGGTGAAGCCGCAAGCGCTGCTTTCACACAAATAATTGTAAAAAAAATGTTGCGAGACAATTAAACAAAATGTTGACTATCTTCATGCTCAATAGCTAATATACTCATACATAATATAACTACGCATTTCATTTTTTATTACATAAAAATTACAATTTGTTATGTAAAAATAAATCTAGATAAGAACTGAGATTTAAAAAAAATTGAGAATATGAATGTATAAAGTATGTATGTATTGTAATATAATTATGTTATATTTGTATATTATATTACTATTATTATATATTATATGTATGTCCGTAGATGCGTGAATTCATACAAACATTCGCGTAGATACATAATATTGAATGCTTATTTATTTGAATATTTAAGTATATACCTATCACTACATCACTACATATAATAAAGTGTAGAGGTCGAATTTCTGTAAAATGTAAAAAAATGCTTAAAACCGAGTCAGGGGGATATAAGGAGTGGAATAAAACTAATTTCTCCGAAACGACTGAACCGATTTAAATGAAATTGTATGGTGGTAGCTTATATCCCTGGTCAACATATAGGATACTTTTGATCCCGGTAAATTAACGAGTTCCCGTGGGATAACTAAAAAAAACTGTAATTAACAGTATCCCACGAGGCCACGCGAGCGAAGCCACTGGCGGTTCAGCTAGTAGCAAATATTATTTATTTGTACGATTAATTTTACTGGTTACACAATATTATACAATCACTAAGTATAATAAACTGTAGAGGTCGAATTTCTGTACAATAAAAAAAATGCTAAAAAACGAGTCAGGGGGATGTAAGGAGTGAAATCGAACTAATTTTTTTTTCTAATTATTTGTTTCTCTGTTTGTCTGTTCGTCTGTCTATTTGTACGGGCTAATCTCTGAAAAGGCTGGACCGATTTAAACGAAAATTTGTATGGTGGTAGCTTATATCCCTTTTTTAACGCAGAGGAAGAGTTAAGTTAGAGTTGAGAGATAGTTAAAAAACTGTAGCCCGCGAGGCCATGCTAGCGTACCCTGGCGGGTCAGTTAGTAACATAATTATATTAATAAATATAACTGCAAGGGCGGCTTTGTGGCGAGCCGTCGGTGAGTGGCAACACCGTGGACCCTGATTCTCCCTGGGGCTAAATGAGACCCCTGACCCCTGGCTAAATTGGCCGTCTGGGGTTACTATAAGCTCCAAGGGTGAAAGTGTTAAAGAGCATAACGCCGGTAGTAGCGCTCTAGTGAAACCGCAGCACACCTCTCGACACCCTTTAGCCATCCACACCGACGTTGCCCCTTTTGTCACCATTGATGGTGGCCTTTATGGGGGGCCCGTTTAGTGGGTGGCAAGTCACCGGCAGGTGCCGTAGTCTCGTCCATAGCCCACTATATCCCTTATCACTAATAAGTTCATATAAATATCCTTACCATTTTACCCATTTTTGCAATAGATATAAGTACCATGTTATACTTCATCCAAAATGTCTGTTTTTTATACTACATTGTATATTTTATTTTATACCAAACAGGCCTCTATGTGTTGGCCAGCTCCACTTATGCCTTTGTAAAGGACCGGACGTAATCCGTGAAACAAATAGAATTAATAATATAATAGTTTTAATAATATCAAAGGTATATATATTAATATTTAAGACACGGTTTAGAAAGGTGAGCGATTACGGTAATGCCTCTAAATTCGCAACTGTGCAAAATCAGCCGAAAAAGGAACGAACTTTTTTATTGCTTGTCCAGGGCCCGTACCGATTCTAACGAGCTCATTGGAAATTCAAATCATACTGGACCGCCGCACCCTGTAATCAATAATATTACATGTACGTGCTTCCTGGACTCTCGACTTCGAGACCGAAGATCGGACGTGGTAATACTGGACTGTTTGGTCACTGCTTACTCAACGATATATCGAAAATTATACAGTTGTACAGTATCAACCTTTAATTCAGAACATTTGTAGCAAAACTCAATATAGTCGGTTTTCATTTTATTTCTTTGTATTTTATTAGCAGTGCAGTCACAGTACAAGAAATGTAACACAATATACATACCATTCTCATCACACCTATCATGTATATGTATACTCGTAAAAAAGAAGTAGGCTGTTTAAATATCCAGAAAACAACTTTACAAGATTGGATGCGACGCCAATAGCTGACTGTGGATATCTAAACTGGCCGAATGAAGTGACAACTCCCGAGTCTCAGCATGCTTAAGTAAAAGACGCACTTACTCAATCGCATTTAAATTAATAGCATTTGATAAGGATACAGTGTTACTTCTGCGAACATTATGCAGAAGCGCTTGTGATAGAGCGGTGTGAACATTATGCAAATGATTCTTGTTAACGTTAATATTGAGTTATACATTCGGACTACCTAATGAGACCACATCAGGGAGAATATCCATACAAGTTATCAAAGTCCAGTCGCGAAACTCGATTTACAAGTCAGATTCCAAAAGCAATTACAAAGTATTACTCATTCCGACCATAGCGTTCCCGGCGATAGCATTCGTGTAGTGGATGCGAAGAAAATTGCACTAACTAATGATCATATCGTTTCTTGAATACAAATTCAGCGCTTTCAGCACTCGCCGGGCAGCGGCTGGCCTATTACAGCCGTGTTACACTCGGTAAATTGAAATGGGGTTATGATTTATAGCGAGACTTCACGAACCAACATGACATCTGCGTCATACGCCTGAATCTTAATAAAAAGCAATAAAAACTGTTAGCAAGCGATGGCCCTTATTCTTTTAGCTATTGAACTGCGTTATTGCAACTCAATTGCGTCGATTTCAATCGCGTTCGAATCTAAATAGCGAGCAGACTACGTAAAACTGTCAAAAACGAAAATTTTCGTGCAATCGAGTTGCGATAACGAAGTTCAATAGCTAAGAGAATATGGGGCCCTGGTCTGAAATTAACATTGTGATGTATCTAAAACACGGAAAATCCAATCAGCGATCCTATTAAAACAAAAATGGCATACTTCATGTGTCGGTGCCTCGGAAACAAAAGCTTATTTTTTTGCTGGAAAGCGCTACTGCCGCTGCCCCGTTAAAATATTCAGCGCGCGTTTTACCCGTTGCGTAGCTCAAATTCAAATCACATTAATCTCACATGATAACATTTTGACGAGTTGGTGTAAATTTCTTCAGTTCCAAATTAAATATCAAGGATGGGAATGGGACGCACGGAAATGTGCTCGTTTAGCAAAAAGGCTGGAATATAGAGAGGCTTCTGGCGGCGAGCTCTTAGTTTAAAAGTCATATTTAGCTAATTACGCGGTGGTTGCCCGAATAGCGGTTTGGCGTACTGTGGCTGGGAATTCTACTCTGGATAGGGTTGCCGTCACTTAAAGAAAATACCTAAAAGTGTGAAAATCTAAAAACTCTTTTAGAAACCCCGCTGGCTCCTAAATATTGTGGTACCATATGTGGTACTTTCCAGAGATAAAAAAAACGTTCTATTCATGCTTCTTGTTTATCAACAATGTTTAGAAGTCTTTTAGTAGGTAGTTTTGTAGATTTTGGCATAAATTTAAACGGTTTATATTATACCCATTATCATCTTGATATTTTTAACTTCATATTTTTGTTTGTAATTGGAAAGTAATAATATGTACCAACCCTAGCTCCGAACTGTACTTACGTGAATATATTATAGCTCCTATGTCCTATTAAGTAGAAAATTTAAAACCTGTGTGAATCGTACCTTTTATTATGGTTTGCAATTTGCTGCTAAGTTGAACTGTTAACTGTAGATTAAAAATGTTTTTATGCGCATTTTGTCTGCATTTCTGTATGTATACTAGTCTATTGGTAATTTTACTTCATGATAAGATGTTACTACGCAGTAAGACAGTGTAATATATATCTTGAGGGCATGATGTTTTACAATATGTCTTTCTATCAATTGACTGACAAAACTGTATAAAATTCCGTAACCATACATTGGAAAATACCTAACGTTTTTTATTTTATTACAGTGAGTAAAGAATTATTTCTTCTTGCTTATTGATACATTAATCTGCAATATTAAGCTTTTTCCTATAATATAAAGATATCCCATGAATGTCAACACCACTGCAGTAAATGCATGCACTGTCTATAAACCAATAATATTGGTCACATATGACTATTTTAGAATTCTGTAGTATATACAATAAGGAGCTATTATATTTCTATCCGTCTGTTCATCTGTTCGTCCTGATCATTTACAAGTAAAATAACTTTTATCGGTTACTAGTTGCGCTTCGCGGCCCGCCCCGTGGAGAAGGATGGTGATAATGATGATGATGAAAAATATTCTATGTGTTATTTTTAGTGCATTATCTATTGACATACCAATTTGCATCCAAATCCGTTTAGCCGTTCTGGCGTGATTGAGTAACAGACCTCCATCCATCCAATCATTCGCTTTTATAATTGACGGAGCGAGCAAAGCGTCTCTGCTTTAACTGGCTAAATTGACTTTAATGTGTTCGTATATTTGTTAGGTTGTTCGTTGGTATTCCTGTACAGGTCACATTTTTCAACCGATCTTGACGAAACTTGGTATGTATGCAATACTATTTATTTGAGTTTTTTGTCGTCGGCGATTTTTCATTGGGGACACCCCCAATGCTCGGCGCTATTTACCGACCGATATTGATAAAAATTGGTACACACATTAGGTACCTGACTTTAAAGAGGAATTTCGAATGAGCATTATTGGTCAAGTGGTTTCCGAGATCATTGCGGTGGTACCAACCAAGACGGTCTCTTGCATAAGAGATCTACCATCTAGTAGGTTGGATTCCCTCGCTTTTTGCGATTCGAATCCCGACGGCAGAGGGATTATTCTAATATTGTAAAAAAAAAAATACTGACTTAGAATAGTATTAAAAATAGACATTCACACGGGTTCGAATTCGGATTCAACAATCCTATGACGAGTATAACAAATGACTTAAAATGTAAGATGATCAGCAAATTTCGTAGCTGCCTATACATATCACTGAAATAATATTAATATCGGAAGATGTATCTATCCACTTTTACTGAGACGTTTATTATGATGTAGACTAAACCAACTATTGTTTAACTATTTTACATAAAATCATATTGTCATCAAGTAGATACGCTGTAATTTTCTAGAAAATCAAACTCAGTTTTTTAGCATCATATTTGATGGCGTGGCTATATCTCAATATTTAAGCTTTTAAAGTTTCGAAGACATGTCAGCACCAACAGAGCTTACCGGGCTTATGAACCTTTTCAGGAAGGGCTATACAGCCGTGCGATTCTCTAAGAGCAAACATCGTTGCATCTTTGACAACATCCGTGAAACAAATGACGAGATGACAAGAAACGTTGGAAAAACAACCTTATCTACAAGGGCGATTTATCATATAGTATTTGACATTGGTGAGCTCGTCGACGAGCGCATCGACGAATCATTAGAGAATCGCACGGCTGGCTATCCCTGCGAATGTTATCATCAAAATGGAGTCAGTGGTATAGACGTGTTAAACACACTCGCATTCATAATAATTATGTTGTTCATGATTTTGAATGATTACAATTAAAAGGCATATCTAATTATATACAGATACATGATAAAATATATGCTATATCATTACAAAATATTAAATGTACTATTATATTAAAACATATGTAACATAATGTATAAATGTATATAAGTATATATTCAATGTTATGAAGCTGTTTGGCGATGTGTAAGCGTGTTGCTTAACATCAGGTAAGTACCTTGTTCGTATAAATTATATGCATATTCGATATACTGACATAAAAAACCAAATCTGGATGTGAATTGCGTTATCTGTAATTGCAAGTGTACAGAGATATTTTACGTTATAACTGTTCCATTGTTAATCACATCATTGCCTCAGTTTAAAACATAATAAATTTTCTTTTGCCATTAACTACATTACATTACTACCTCATTAATAATATAGTAAAATAATTTAATAATTACTTTTTAATATACTTTACTGTATTTGTAATAAAGCTCATTTTAATTGGCCTGTGGACTTTATCGTTAAATTTGAAAATTGAAAAGAAAAACTGATTGATATAGTGTACTGAAATCAACAATAATTCGAAAAAGTAGGGAATTCCGAATTTAGATCTAGCGGAGAGATGTTGAAAATTTATAAAAGGATTAGAATAGTGGATTTGGACCCAATGAATCATCCAGCAAACTTATCGACAACTACATTCCTGAATGTAATTGTCATGACCCAGGGTATTATGTTTTGAAGTTGTAAATTGATAGCAAACTGAAGGTTGTTTATCAACATATTGAATGGGTTTGTCGAGTACTCTGCCCTGACGTCGCAATCAAAGTAATCGTAATGCATAATTTTTAAAACGTGCGTTAGAGTTAGAGTAATTAAATTTAAGTACCTCGGGCACTTCCTTACCGACAACCTTAAGGATAATGTTGACATAGAGCGGGAGCGTAGGGCTTTAGCAGTACGGGGCAATATGTTGGCACGTAGATTTGCTCGTTGTACAGACCAGATCAAAATAACGCTACTTGAAGCGTATTGCCAGGATATGTACACGGGTAATCTATGGTTTAACTATGCCAAAAGCTTGTCAGACGGACTTCGCGTCCAATACAACAATGTATTTAGGATGCTGTTGGGACTTCCCCGCTTCTGCAGTGCCTCGAAAATGTTCGCACAGTACCAAACTGATGGCTTTAACGTCATTAATTGTAAAAAAGTAGCAGCATTGAGGTGCAGAATCGGGGTTGGAGACGACCCTAATTCTACAATTGATGGCAGAAAGTTTATCTTCGCCTTTTATCAAGCATTTTGTTAAATTGATGGTCAAATATTATGCATATAGACGACAATAATATACAGATAGATAAACGTAAAATTTATTTTTAAGCTTTTTCTTACTAACATTATATTTTAAATACCTACACTAAGTTACTGAAAACATGGATCATTGTTATCTGAGAAAATAAACATTTTAAATTTGAACTTGACTAAAACGAAGTGTTTATAATCTCTTTCGTAAGGCATTCAATGTCTTGTTGAAGTCAAACCCAGAAGCTGACTGGAACCTCTACGTGTGTAACCTGCTGAACGAAATGACCTTTCAAAACGTACAGTGAATTTTTTTTTCGTTTATCATGTGTATATATGTGTATATAGTTAGGTAACTATATATACATATATATTTCTAAAGGTCCTTTTTTATTTCTATTAGTTAGTGAACGCACTATTCTTGATAGGTTAGCAATGCAGACGGTGTTAAACTACAAGTTATCAAACAAATGAACTTGTATCAGAAACCACCGACAAAAAAAGTCAGAAACCACCCGTTATGTCAGTCGTCTGAACATGGTACAAGGTAAGTGATGTAAGTAAGTTCAAATAAGTACCAGGGGGTCGATTCCACTAACTAAATTGCAACCGAACCATAGCTGAACGGCGACTTTTATGTGTTTTCTTATTCAGCTATTGAAAAACAGTCTAGCTGCAGTTACGTTTCTGTTGAAGTCAGCGATCGATCAAAACTTTAAACTTAATCTGCTAGCTCGAAAGATACGAGTATCATGAACGCGTTTTTAACTCATATTCATTAGTGTCTAATAAATATTTATTGTAAAGTAGCGTTTGAGTAACGTTCACGTGATGCTACGTTCTAATTTGTGTATAGAAATAGTAGAATGGCTTTTTGGGTAATGATCGAACGATAACCGGAGACGATCTGCAGTTGCAGCGGGATAGATTGTTGAACGTTGTCAAATAACAGAATTAGCCTCCTGACAGACAGTCTAGACAACTTACCGCGAGTTATTTTATTAACATTGTTAGTTTTTCTGAGATTCAGAAAAACAAACAGTCTGACAAAATTATTCTCATATTTACACTAGCATAGTAAGTGTATCGTGTAGATACTATATAGTGGTATAGAGGTAATATAGTAGTAGTGGTTTAAGATAGTGTTTATAGAAAAATTCTTGTAGCTGTCTCAAGAAGCTTTGCTCCTTTAGTTGATGTATAGTCGCCTGCAATAAGATGTATACACCTATCTATAAGTTTGAAAAGTGTCTCAGTATTCAATTTTATACAGGGTGTTTGGTAGTCATCATCATCATCATTATCAGCCTGTAGCAGTCCACTGCTGGACATAGGCCTCTCTAATTGCACGCCACTTAGGTCTATCTTGGGCTTCTCGCATCCAGTTTTTGCCAGCCGTCTTGCGCAGATCGTCACTCCACCGTGCCTCAGGACGTCCTACACTACGTTTGCCGAGACGCGGTCTCCACTCTAGAACTCGTTTACCCCAACGGTTGTCGGTTCTACGGCTAATATGGCCAGCCCACTGCCACTTCAGCTTGCTGATCCGGTGGGCTATGTCGATGACCTTGGTTCTCTGACGGATCACTTCATTTCTAATGCGACCCCTCAGAAAAACACCGAGCATAGCCCTTTTCATAGCCCGCTGAGCGACCTTGAGCTTGTGGACCATTCGAGCCGTCAGTTATGTAGTAAGTTAGTAATTCTCCAAGTGGGCCCCCGAACACGCTCATTTGGTTTGTCGGTCCCTCTACCAAACACCCTAGATAAATGAACGACAATATTACTTTAAACTAATGTTATTAAAATTTTTTACTGCTCAACATACTTCTTGAGTACATTTTAAGAATTAAAGTAATGTATCGTAGTTGGGAACTTTGTGGAATGTATACATATAATTGCAGGCGACAGCCTAGATTTCAGTTAAACAAAGTTTTGTGCTAATTTATAGCGTTTATAACAAGCTATGATTTCCTCTAATTAACCGTCCTAAATGTTTTGCTAACATGACCTAACTTTCTGAGAAATTATACTCCGCCGATCTGCCGTATAGTTTTCGGTCTTCCCTATCCCCTATAAGGCTCGATTACCGCTGATTGACTCACCGATTGACGTAATTGTTATACTAGAAGGATATATGGAGAGTGGAAGTGATGTAAGTTGAGGAGGTGATACTGTGAATAAGACAAAATATCTAAATGAGCTTCTTATTATGTTTTTTACTATGCAAATGAATGCAGTCATGAATAGAGACAGCGCGCACTTATTTAACACTAGCCGTATTTATATACGTAAATAATTCGAATGACGTCATAGATACATTAAATAAATAAGGTAACTTCGTATTTACTTATCCCTCGCTTTTAAATTTTATTTGCCTACAGTTGACGTCGCGCGGTCGACACGACGTCCATTGGACGACGACGTGTGACAAATACAAAATTGCGTCCAAAACATCCAACCATGCGAGTTGTAGGCGAGACTTTCCATTGCGTGAAATTAAAATTTCCTTTAAGCCATTTTACTAACCTCATGTACGTAAGTTTGTTAAGAGTTGATCTTGCTAAAATGTTTACTTTAGTTTTGAATATGCATTTGTTTAATGAGACTTAAAAAGTTCTAAAACAATAAGGTAATTTAATTTAGACCTATTTCCTGAAATTCGATATGTTAATTGCACTTTATTTTAGCCAGATGGCTAGAAGCAACGTTTTATATTATGTATGTGTGCCCCTCCTACTTGGCTACAGTCATGGCTACATGCTTTCTGAATTATTTTACATACTTAAATTATTCTGTAATCCAAACGTGTTTAATCCTTCCTCTACCGTGATAATTAAAACAAATGATTTATGAATGAAACTGACGTATATATGTACATCTCTGGGAAGCAAAGGATTAAGAAAATATGTTTATAAGGGTATTATATGTATTATAGTATATTATACAGCTTATCAAATATCAGCTAATATATGTACATAAGGACAGTCAAGCTATCAGTGCTAAGTACTGCTCGAATAAGCAGAAAAGTCATTGAGACCCTCAATATCCCAAAACTTTATGATATACCAGTCATCAGATTACCATAGGCTCTGTCTAGTTGTGTCCGAAACCTGAATACCGTAGACCTGAGTAGATGTTTTCTCATATATTTCTATTATCCTTAGTAAATAATACTACGTAAAATATAACGTATAACGTATCTGTTGAATTAAATCTAGTTCAATTAGCAGATAAGCAATATTGAAACATATATCTTATTGCAAATATATACCCAGTCCATCAATGACTCGCTCATTGCAAAGGTCACGTATCACTGAAGTTAACGTGTTCGGAAGCACTGCACCCCTCGGATTGCCTTCCTACATACAGATGTTGAGACATTAATTCAACATGTGAAGTAACATATCGATAGTATGTAGCCTTAAGACAGTATTATAGCTTTAACAAGCAAACTAAAATATAAAATACTATTCAAACTACCAAAATCTAGTCGCTTACTAGATTTTGGTAGTTAACATTGTAAATTATACGAGTAAATCGTGTATATGACATGTACAAAAATAAAAAAAATTGGAGCACACTTTTAAATCATATCTTAGCTCCCACATTTTAATTCAATAGGTTGCGATAACTGTGACTTTTTAAATAAAACAAGGTTAAACCCAATTAATCAGCAGCGATATGTTATGTTTATTTTGTAGCGACGTACGATAATCTCTAGAATGCGTCGGTGTGCTTTTTTTGATGTATTATTAGGTTACGAAACAGATGCATTTAGGCTCAAGTGACGAACTGCACCGCACCCATCACCCAGAGTTATTAAGTTTTTAAGTCTCATGAGCCTGTAATCACCGGAACTCAAACAGCAATTCATTGTAATGCTAACATTACTGCATAGCTATAGAAAAAAATATATATTGAGTGGGCGTACTTTTCCAGACGAACTCATTCAATAATATGTGGCCTGGTTTAAGAACATAATTTGTAGAGAGCCTTTGCACTGTTTTACACTACTATCAATGCGACACGGTACGTAGGTGACCCGGTTACTTAGAAGCCTTAGCTTATTGCGGTGCTCTTACAAGTGTCTAGGGAAACTGCGAGTTGTTATTACACCAAAATTTATGAGGAGAATGGCTCCACTAAGTTCCAAGTTCGTCGTAAACAACAATACAGAACTTAGCCAATGTTTGGGCGGCAAGTCTAATGTGACGGTGGAAAACGGAAAACATCCACCTTGAAAAATTTGTGTTATAGCCGCGTTATGAGACTTTATTAGCTTCGCGGGACACGTTTTGTTGTTATTTCTTCTGAAGTTCTTTAAGGTACCGTCAGTAACGAAATACAAATAAATGAATGTATACTTTCTCAAATTGTTTACTCGTATTATCTTTACATATAGAGCAAATGTATGAGTTTTAAATCCTTGTGGTCACATGACCACAAGGGGATTTAAAACTATTGCAATTTTGCTTTTGACCAATCATAACAATTTACGTTTTTTAATTGTATTACGTAATACGTTTCTGCAAATTGGTCTACATTAATATCCTATTTAGGAGATACTTTCTATAATACGATTTTTAATGCACTATCGCCTGCTTAGCTATACAAAAAGCTGCAATCAAAAAAAAAAAACTATCTTCGGACGGGATTTGAACCCGCGTCTTCCGACAATCCGTGTCAGACGCCGAAAAAATCTTCTTTCGGTTGGATAATGCTGTCAAGCTGTCGAATAGATGTCGCTTCGTCCCCATTCGATGGTTAAAATCAGATAGAGAGTTAAAATTCGATGCTCGGACCTCGTGCCTCGGTGGCCTAGTTGTCATGTCGTCTGACACGGATTGTCGGAAGAAGCGGGTTCGAATCTCGTCCAAAGATGGAATTTTTCTCTCTAAAATTGCAATGTCCTATTTAGTATTCCATAATACTATGAGGAACCCTTCAGAGATAGTTCTATCAGTGCATCTGTCAGTCCTAATTCTTCTTAACAGCGTATTAACTTCTACAGTTACGAAAACAACTGCATTCAATTTTTTACCGACATTATGTATAATATATATATATATAATACATACATACACGTATGTACGTCACTATCCCTACCAAGATGGTAACTGTATATATATAATATATCTCTGTTTTATAAAAATATTATATCGTATTTAATTATTCTATTCTTGTCACTTATACATGGGTTTAAATCTTTTTTCGATTCTCCCACTCGTGTATGACATGGAATATGTTTATTAAAATGAAGGTTATATTTCACACCTAATTTTATTATAAGACGTACCGTTTATAGATGGCTATTATTTATATTTATTAATTTCAACGTATACATTATGTATTCCCACGGATATTGCAAAACTATTCAACACTAGCTGCGCTCCGCGGTTTCACCCAAGTGGTGATGGATGATGATGTCGAGGATGAATCAAATATAGTATATCTTAGCTTAATGTAGCTCTAAACTATTATTAGAGTAGATAAGGATTAAAACCAAGGTACGAATAATGTGGCATGAGTACATACCGACGTTACTATTCCATATTTCAAAATGAAAAAGTATTTATTGTGACATAAACTGTAATAGTTAGACATTATTGTCATGTGGACTGCATTGTAGATTTTGTATTAACGTCTTCTATAAAACTGTATTACGTCACTCTGCTTTATTGTCAATAGCATAGACTAAATGGTCAATAGTTTCCGCAGCGTACGCGATATAGAGACTTTTTTGGATTTTCACACATTATCGAAGTTTTCATACGGATCCTATTTTTTTAAATATTTCTACACCAGGGGCAATTTCCTAAGAGTCGCAGTAACTGTATGCTAAGCGGACGAAATCGTACGCGTAAACTAGTATTCATTAAGCGAAAGTTTGTATGTGAGTGAGTGTGCATGTTTATTACATCTTCACACTGGCTAAACGGATTTGGATTTAATTTGGATGAATGAATGATCATTTATTTTTAACCCCGGTTTGTTTTTTTTTTTTTTAGAACGGACTAATGCTGTTTGCCTCTACCGGCATTTACAGCGTCACCGGACGGTTGGCGAGCGCAGATGGCACTCAGCCAGATGCGGGCGCAGAGGGCGCACCGCCTAAGGCGAGCGTTGAAGACGCTTCGCCGCAAGGAGAGGAGTAGGCGACTTGCTCAAGGGCACCACTAGGGTACGGACCTCGGCTTGGGCCGTCGCCAGGAGAGAGGGGAGTAGGAGAGAATCGCCCCGGTACATAAGTGTACCGTTGAAAGTGGGCCCTATGAATTTTAACTCTACGACTATTTGGAGAGAATCTAACCAAGACATAACTTTTGCCTCGAGCTCGCCGGTGAGCTCGGTGTTTGACTGTGTTTACCACTAAATCATAACCTTGTGTACCTCGCCTCCTCCCATTTCCGCGACATGGGTCCACACCGCGACCAGGATCGTCGCGTTGTGCACTCATGACTGTACTTTGGGTGGGGCTACAATAAGAATGTGTAATACCTCGCCCACAGCCATGGTGGCTGGGACTACATAGAAAACCAGTGTTACCTCGTCCGCAGCCATTTGCTGGGCCGGAGGATACATCGCGACCGGGGCCGCGGTGTATACTCCCACCCGCACCGTGGCTGGGACTACAATCGTGTGTGTGTGAATTACCTCGACTGCGACTGGGGCTGCGAAGAAGATCTCGGCCGGAGCCTACAATGCGATCGGGATCACAGCCCTGGTCGGGTCTACAACCATTACCGGGGTTCCCTTGGGACGACGCTAAAGCTGCCGAAGTAACGGCTGCGATGGGGTCGTCCGGGTCACCCAAAATATGCCTTGGACGGCGACGGGGGGGAAGGAAGTGGGGATCGGTTATGTCAGTGGAGTAGTTCGCCGCTTCGACCACGAGGGGATTCGAGTGGTGGGGAGCTTTGTCGAAGTGGCGGAGGGAGCATTCTTTCATATACTGCGTAATAGAGGGGAGGGTGAAATCGCAGTGCAGTTCGGCGTTCCGCAAGTACCACGGAGCGCCCACTGCCCTGCGCATAAAGCGATTCTGAATCACTTGAAGTTTGTGGAGGTCGTGTTTCTGAGCATGGGCGAACGCTACAGATGCGTAAGTCATGATTGGGCGGATGCAAAGTTTGTAAAGAGTCGTCTTATTTCTAAGAGACATTTTACTGTTTTTGCCTATGAGGGGATTAAGACGACCCATAATGAAGGCCGCCCTATTGCGAACAATCTGGATGTGTTTCGCGAAAGTGAGTTGGCGATCAAGGGTGACGCCCAGGTATTTGGCAGATTTAGCCCAAGGGATGGGTTCGCCGAATAGGACTATGGGTGACGGCATGAGATTCCGCCGGGTCTCAGTGAAGTACACTGCTGCACTTTTGCTAGGATTTACTGCAATCCGCCATTTACGAAACCATGCACCGATAACGGTGATGGCTCGTTGGATGGCGCATCTCTGCCTGACCTTGAACCAGCCAGTAGAGTAGATTGCAGTATCATCCGCAAACTGAGCGATCTGAACATTAGGTTCAGATCGTGGGATGTCGCTGGTGTACAGCGAGAAGAGAATGGGTGAGAGTACAGAGCCCTGAGGGACACCTGCGTGAATGGGATGCGGGGAGGAGAGCGTTCCCTCGGTGCGATAGCTAAACGTTCGATCCCTGAGAAAGTCTTGTAAGATGAGTACAAGACGGTCTGGCACACCCAGTTGATACAGCTTGAATATCAAGCCGTTGTGCCAGACTTTGTCGAACGCTTTCGCTACGTCGAGGAAGACAGCTATGGTCCCTTGGGGCTTTGGTTTCTTATTGAAACCGCCTAGGATGTGCTCCGTTACGCGGTGCACTTGTTGGACGCAAGAGTGTTTGGCTCTAAAACCAAATTGCTCATCGGGAAGGAGGTTATTGGACCTAACGTGGGACCAGAGTCGGTTCACAATGAGCCGCTCGTAAATCTTCCCCAGAGAGCTGAGGAGACTTATGGGACGGTAGCTGGAGGGTTCGGCTGCCGGTTTGCCTGGTTTGTGAATACCAATGACAATGGCATGCTTCCAAGTGTCTGGGAAAGAGCAGTTGCTCATAGCCGCATTGAAGATGCTAACTAAGAGATGGACTGGTGGGACTGAGAAGTGTTTAATCACCTTGTTGCTGATACCATCAGCACCAGGGGATTTACGGGTCTTGAGGCTCTTGATCAGAGACACAACCTCGGATGATTTTACCGGTGGGAGGAGTGGGAGGTCATAGATGGACATAGAGCTTTTACGTTCGACTTCAGATTCCACCGAATCGAGGTGTTTCTGGTCGACGTGATCTACATTTAGAGTACACTGAGCCTCAAGGCTATCAGCTAAACACTCGGCTTTGTCTTCGTCAAGGAACGCTATGGAGAGGGGAGGTGGCCTAATGAGTGGAGGCATTGTCTGTTGTCCGTCAGATTTCAGTTCCGTTTGATCACGCAGCTCACTCATGCGTTTCCTTACAGCACGCTGTAAATAGCGCATGGTGGCTTTGTTCTCTGGGGTTGGCATCGAGTCATACGCCCTAGTGGCGGCGTTCTTAGCTGTCAGTAACCTCCTCGCACCCTCGGGCAGTTCAAAGCGGCGACCATCCGCCACTTGGACCTGCTTTGAGGATTCACCTACTGCGGTGCGGAGGTGGTCACTGAGAGCCTCGATCGCAATTGAAAGAAAGAAAGAAAGAAAATAGATTTATTCAGGACATCACACAACATAACATACAAAAATACTGACAAAATAGGACAACCATCATAATAATAATGTTGCGTAATGCCATGAAAGAGCCCCGACTCAGCATACGCTAGGGTAAACCCAAGCACTGATTTTCAGTCGGCGCTCCTCACTGACACCACGAACGTAACCCGTGACACAACAGATACAAATAAACAATAGAAAATAAACAAAGATACATAGTATGAAACAAAGATAATTATTATAATTACTTACAGTCAAAAATACAGACAAGAAAACAAAAACAAACAAGATGGTGCATTCCGAGACACTTCGCGCGTTGCCGACAGCATGCGTTAGCATCTGTTAGTCTGTGCCGACAGCCAAGCGTCGATTAGCACTATTGGCGTGTTTCGGGCTGGCCAAAAATATCAAATTATTATGGTAACACCATGACGTGGCACCATGCCACCAACGATTCTATTTTATCTATGCGTGCCACGTACCGCCACGTCTACAAGCAACCGCTATGTAGTGTAGTGTAGTCCACAGATAACTATAGGTACTACGTAATGTACGTCACTCAGTCTACAAATACAAAGTGAATATAATATAATACAAGTTTGTGCACAATACTTTAAAGCTAGAACTAATGATTTATAATTTTTATTATTGATTTCAAGTTGACTGTGATAATTTAACATTGATTAACTGGTTTTGTAACCGTCATCTACAACTTACTAAATACAATGTTATCCACTTCCTAAGAATCAGGTAGACAGTGTTTTTGTGGTGAGAAAAACAAGCAATATCATCAAATCTGGAACCGTCTATACGCCAACATATTGAGCAGTACCATTTGGTAAGTAAACAATATATAGTATTAGAGGTACTTTAGTAATAATAAGTAATCGGTAGTTACTGCATATTACTGCATCACAAAACAACCATAAGCATGTAAAAAAGAGAAAACATCCAAGTAATGTATCTGTAGGTATATGTATATACACACACAAGCATTTATACCACATTTGTGTGCATGCCCTGGGTGTTTATATACATATACATATATGTATGCACATGTAACTAATTACCCGTATATGCAGCTAGGTGCTCCTTTAACCGCCTGCTAAATGTTTTTATTGCTTTCAGGGCTCGAAAAGGGGGAGGGAGGTTGTTCCAGCAGCGTGTAGCTGCATACCTAAAGCTGCCTTTAAAAGATTGCGTTCTATGTGGAGGTGTGACTAGCAAATACAAGGATGCTCGAGTATTATACATTCGTCTCTCATGAGCCCAAGTCAGCCTACGCAGAAGGTATTCAGGAGTTTTATTTATGATTGTGCCAAATAGTAAAGTAGAAAAATGTAGCTGTCGCCGTGCCTTCATGTTCATAAGATTAGCACTTTTAAGAAAAGGAGTAATATGGGCACGAGGAGGAACATGGAAACAGAAACGTGCACAGGCATTTTGTACTCTTTGAATCAAACGTTCTGTCCTGGATAAGAGACGTGGACCATAAACAACATCTGCATAATTTAACTTGGACAAAATGAGTGACTCACACAATGTTATTCTGAGATCAACACTCAGAAACGGCCTGATATTGTATAAAACCTTTAAGCGAAAGAAACAGTTGCGTACTGCTTCATGCACATGTTGTTCAAAATGCAAATGACTGTCCATAATCAGACCCAGATTTCCAGCTTCAGTTACACATTGTATTTTTTCATTAAGGATGGCTACCTGAGGGTTGTAGTTAGCTATGGTTTCTACCTGCTTCCTAGATCCCATAATCATAAATTTTGACTTAATAGGATTCATAACCATGCAGTTAGCTGAAGACCATTCTGCCAATCGGCATAGATCTTCATTTATCTTTGTAACTGCATGATTTGTATCATCTGGGGTAAAACTCATGTAAACTTGTAAGTCATCAGCATACATGTGGTATTGACAATTCTGAATGCAATTTATTATGTCAGCACTGTACAGCACAAAAAGAATAGGGCCAAGAATAGAACCTTGAGGAACACCTCTCAGATTATAGACACGACTAGAAGAGTCAGTGGTGCCATCAAAATTTGTAACCTCTACAATTTGAGATCTATGGCGCAAATAGCTATCAAACCATTTTACAGTATTTATATCGAAGCCGTAAAATGAAAGCTTAGACAACAGAAGGGGAATATTAATGGAATCGAATGCCCTGGAAAAGTCCAGGAGAACAAGGATGGTACCCATACCCCCATCTTGAGCTGCAAGAACATTGTCAACCACATCAAGCAAAGCAGTTGCAGTACTTCGGTTTTTACGAAAACCAGATTGCATTTCTGGTAAAACTTTCTCTGTCTATTGACACGTCTTCTACTGTCTGTATGTCATCGGGGATTCTATCGAGAGCGGGTGAACTGATAGCTTGGAGGGATTCCCCCAGTTGCTTCCAGTTCACTACCGTTCTAGTGATAGGGGTTATGTCCGTCGGGTCGGGGCCTAATTTCAACAATACAGGGCGGTGGTCTGAAGTCAGTTCGTGTAACACTTCTATAGAGCGCAACCGGAGAGTGACGTTCTTGAGAAGTGCTATGTCAAGTATGTCTGGTCGTTGGTTGTCAACATAGGGATATCTTGTGGGCTCCAGAGGGGAGAGAATATCAAAGTTTAAGTGGCTGACCAAGCCTTCAAGGATTTTACCATTACTATTGTTACTAGTACAGTTCCATATGACATGTTTACTGTTGAAGTCACCGATCAGAAGGACGGAGCTTCCTAGAGAGAAGAGGGCTTCCAAGTCTGTCTGTAATAGTTCTTTACCAGAGGGGAGGTAACATGAGGCTATGATGACAGGTTGATGACCTGACATCGCTAGAAAGCAAACAGAGGCTTCTAGTATTCTAAGTGGTGGAGTAACAATTGGGATACAGTGCAGAGCTCTTTTGTAATAGATGAGAGTGCCACCTTTTGGGGTGGCCACTCTATCATTACGAACCAAACGGTAATTTGCAAACCTAGGGTTCGCTGTACCTGGTTTCAGAAAGGTCTCCTGCACGCATAGGATATCGACCTGATGGGTCTTACAAAATTCGTGAACTTCGTCCTTTTGACTAGAGAGGCCGTCAGCGTTGAAAGTCGCTACGGTGACTGAGTGGGGCTTAATTCGTTTCGGTGTACTATCCATATTGGATGATACCTAAGAAACGCTGGGGAGGGCGTAGCGCCTCACTGCGCTGATTAAACCCGCGTGTGTGAGCGTGGCTCGCAAGCAGTCTTGGTCGTTTGTGGCAGTACGGAGTTTGTGCGCGAATGCACGTACTTCGTCCACGTCTATGACCATCGCGTAGTCCATGACAAGGGCTATGTCGGCCGCCAGGTCAGATTGACCTGGGGCGTCCATGAGCCCAGCCATTTGAGGCCTAGAGAGCGGCGCTTTGGGCTTAGGAGCCGGCGCGCTGGCAGAGGCCTGCGGGCGGGCGGGGGTGAGGGGGCGCTTGCTTGTACCATGCTCAAGGGCTTGGACCAAGCGTTGCGCGCGGGCGCGGGCGCGGGAACAACAGGTGTTGCCTGCGGTGCGGGTGAAAGGTTAGGCTTAGGGCCGTTCCCTTGTGAGCGGGTAGTGACCGGGCGAGGAGGGGGAATAGGCCATCTAGCCGGCCCACTGGGTGCGCGGGGTGCCTTAGGGCAACCGCGGTAGTTGGCGGTATGTCCCTGTGTGCCGCAGAGGACACAACTAGGCGGGTCTGATGAGTCCCTAGTGCGAGAACACTGGGCTGTCCCGTGATCCCCTAGGCACTTGACGCACCTCGGGCGGGCGAAACAGAATCGGGCGGCATGCCCGTACAATTGGCAGTTATGACACTGGCCAGGCGCTCGGTTTCGGAATGGGGGTTGAACGGTGATCCCCGAGAGGTTCACTACCGTTTTGACATTAAAAATCGCTTTGCCCTCTGGCGTGCGATTGAGGATGACCAATAGTAGGTCGTAGGGCCTGCGATCTTTGCCACTGTACATCCGGTGGCATTCGCGGACGGGGTAGCCTTGCGCCTTTAAGTCGGCGAGGACACTATCGGTCTGTACCTCTTTTGGCACGCCGCGTATGACAACGCGTAGAACCTTCTCTTCCTCGAGAGCATAAGTATGAAAACTTATACTCTCGTTTTTTAAAATTCTGGTGAGCGCCCTATGGTCGCTTGGGGTCGGCACCTGGACTTTAATACCCAGTTGGGTTGAGCGGGCGCTAGTATATTGGATCTTACGATCCGTCAATAGTCGTGAGACCATGTCCCACTTCACCTTGTCCTGAAGGAACAGAGGCGGCGGCGGTTTCTCGAGTCTAACTGACGCTCCTTGAGAGGAGACGTCGCGTTGAGACGCGGCGATGCTTGCGGGAGCATCGGAGTGAGCGAGAGGGTCGCGGGAGGTGGGAGCGAGAGAGCCTGATGGCTTCGCTCCCGGGGCGGTGCAGGCCGCTTTGGGTGGCGGGGAGGGAGCCTCTGAGGCGGCTTTGGGGACGCGCTTTCTCTTTCCGACGGTAGTGAACCCGTCGTTGGAGATGTTGCCAACAGAGTTAGCGCGGGAGCGGGAGAACTCTACATCCATCTCATTCTCCGAGTTGGATGCCGAGTCGTAGGCGCGTTCGTACTCAGTCCGAAGGACTGGAGAACGATCGCGGGGTGGTAGAGGTGCGCGGGGAGCGCGGGGCGCATAGGGCGCAGGGTCGGGGGAGAGAGGGCTATCTAACGGCTTGAACGCCGAAGAACCGAAGGGCGCCCTCGGAGGGAGGGAGCCGGAGGAGGGAATTTGAGAGTCCGTGAAGCGGGGTCTCTCTTTAAAGTCCCTATTGGACTGGAGATACTCGGACAGCATGTCCGGGTAGCAATTTGAGACCCACGAGGCAAACGCCTGAGGCGAAACGCCTTGCGGGAGGCTCATAGCGGGGGAGGGAGATAGTAGAGACATCTCGAGGGGAATACTCGAGATGCGAGTGAGGGGTGAGTGACACTCCCGCCGGGTACAGGCGGGAGAGTGAGTGCCTAGGTGTCCCTACTGTGTGCCCTCTGCCAGTCTTATTGTGCAGAGGGATGTGTGCCTAAACGCGAGGCCCTAGCTGCTCCGGGGGCGAGGAGAGAAGACCGAGTAAAACCCGGCTTCCAACCAAACACTTGCCCAGAGAATAGGAGAGTAGGATAGGGTAGGGTGGGAAGGAGATACCTGCCGTCGGCGAGGGGAGACCCCAAGGCCGGTGAAGGCAGGCCCGTCCGGTTTTAGCCGTTCCCTCCCACGCTCAGGAGGGAAAGGCTTGACGCACCGGGTCCGCGCCCAACTGGGTGGCGTTAACACCGCAAGGATCGTCCAGAAGACCACGTGAAGCGTGGATTTATTTGACTCGACTTTGAAAATTGAAAATTGAAAAATTAAAAAATCGAAACTAGAGGTCGCTCTGAGAAGAGCGGTTTTGATTAGACAATGAACAATGTAGTTGATTGATGTGTCGAAGCGCTCTTACAAGAGCGCGCTTCTTTCGCGACGCGAGCCGAGCCGAGCCGAACGCCTCCGTGCGCCGAACGGTACACGAAGCGGTGGCTTGACGTCGAATCTGCACACAGAAAATCCACTATTAGCGAAGTCCAACACTGAATCCTCTTCAATCGAAACGATACAGGTAACCGGCACTAAAAGCGCAAGCACTTTTAGGCCGATCGGAATATTCTCGGGGAGCACTTGAGCGCACGTCCGTCCCACTCGAGCGCGCTGACCGGAATCCCTCAACCCCGGATTAACACATACGCTCCTTTTTATCTCCATTTAAGGTGTAGGTACGATAAACTTATTTAAAGCTATTGCAATCGCAAATGTAAAGCATTAGAAGACACAAGTAAATTACTCAATATTTGCTTAGAGTTTGTAGAAGCTAGCGGCAGTAGACAAAAATAAATAGAGAATTGTTTAATAGTCTTTTGACATGCTAAAACACAATTAGGCATTTCGTACTAATTATGTAGGACGTCGCACGTCGCAAGACAGTATTACCATTCATCCGTCACTAGACAATTATGTTCTAACTGCTGTACTTAAAAACCTCTATGAATTTTGTAGCTCAACTGGAATTTAAAAAAGTACATAATTTATTTTTAGCCACTTTGTCATGGAAACGACGTCATATGCGTTAATGACGTCGTATTAATGATTTGTAATTAATAATTGACGCTATTTGTAATCGTACTCATTCAATTTTTGTAATCCCTATCCGGAGAGTAGCACTGTCAAACTCTCTTGGCAATTGAGGAAATCAAGATCTTATCGTGCGGAACCTTCATTCGAGTAAATCGACGCCGCCATACACAATCGGTTCGGAGCGTGTATTAAATCAAACGTCAAGAGCTTAGATTCGGGGCCAATATAGATCGGTGGCAGCCTTCACATGTACCGTTCATTAACTGAATATGATCGATAGCAGAGCAGAACCGGAGGTTGGCCGTAGCGGCGCTAGATCATTACTGATACGCGAATGGCGCCCGACTGCGGTTCGAAAACGCCCTTCTGCACGTTATTAATTGCCCCACGAACAAAAGCAAATGACTCGGTAGAGGTGATCCTGCGAGCGGGGCCCGACGTTATCCATTCACCCGGTTTAGACGTCCGCGCTGAGAAATGTTCATTCACGATAGGAGAATTTATGACTTTGATTTACGCGAGACTTTTCACGTGGCGCCTTCCAAGTCGGCCCATAAATAGAGAAGGGTCGTTTTGGGCGCCTCGTTATTATTGCATGCTTTTTCGCGCATCGCTTGTCGCTATTCAGCGTACATAGGCCCGGATGAATTGACACCGGAAGCGGAAACACTCATATTTGCATATTGACTTTTTCACTCTATTTTTTGGGAGCGAAATTCGTTGTTTGCTTTTGTCGTTTGATTGACGTTAGCTGCACAACGGTGGTTAGATATTCTAAAACGTATTGTAACTATAAAAAAAAATTTTTATGCTTGAAGGTTGTAAAGCTTACAATGCATTGGTAACAATTTGAACAATATCGAAAGCTTTAAAATGAAGTTGTAGTATATAGGGTAAAAGTCGTTGTTGTCACCACATTGTTTGGTCAACATTGCAGAGGCAGTTAGGTAGTTTTATCTCTCACACAATTTCAATTTTTCATCTGCAGCTGTCAGCTCGACGGTGGCGGCAGATAAGTAACGTCCACGTTTACGTCGCGTCCCGGCGTAAAAGTTTGTTCCTAGCCAGTTTGTTCGCTCCACTTCCTTTTATAAACTTTTGTATGAGCCCGTGCGATATCAATAATTCTTACAATTTGTGCCCGGATTCAGCCGATATAAGACGGCTAAAAGCGAACCTGCTTACCTTGTTTGAAACGATACTCTTGTACTTAAATATACTTAAGTTGAGGGAAATGGAAAATAATACCGTAATCCGGTTGTCGAACTTTATTGCATCCAGCGGTGCATCCCTATCTATATGTTAAAAAAAATATTTTCAGTAATTTTGAGAGAGATAAACTAATGTCTTGGAGTAACGAGCGCAGTAAAGTGCCACGCATAACTACAGTTATGATCTTTGGGTAGCACTTCAACTGTCATAAAACAAAATAGGACTACTCTGTAAACAGTTATGCGTGTTCATACATAACATAATAAAAATACTTCGACTTTACTTTCGACGTCGACTTGATAACCTCCTCCATTTTTTTTGAAGTCGGTTGACAAAAGAATAGTCATTTAAATTTTTAAACAAGTAACTTAAGTAACGAGATGGCATTTTCCTTCATTTAATGGATGTGCAAGTCGATCATGTACGGGTGTCACACCTGTCCATAACAGTTGCAGTAGTACTCACTTCACTCCGTGAGGGGACGGAGTTTACAAACACTTACGAGGTTTTAGGCATCTTGTACCACTGCAATACCAGATACCTACTATCACTTCATACTGCGAAGTAATGGTGCGCAAGCAAAACTGTGTTAGGGAGTGAAGGGCACTGTAACAATTTAAATTACTGGGCAAAGGAGACGCTTAATCTCTCAGTGTGATGATCGCAGTGCAGTCCCACGCAAAACTAGTTCTTAGCTCACGGTGGCCTATCGACTGTCATGTGCAAGCTTAGCGTTTACCATCAGATTCACATCCACGTTTTGTCGCTCTATTTCATAAAAAAGATCATTACGTTTCAAGTTCGTCTGTGCTCTTCATCCCGAGAAGTACGAGTATTTAGACTATTTAGGCCCATTCATTCACTCTTAGTAACACATTATCACATTACAAGTCGCAGATAGGGTGCCGGACACTGTCGTGGTACTCATGGAAGAATCCTATAATGTATTATGTAAGCTAATTGGCACTATGTGTAGGGATTCCCTGAAGAGATCTTCTGCGTAGGTAGGCTAGACGGGAGAGGAGACAAAGTAGGACGTAGCCGATCCGCCCTCAAAAGCTATGGATGAATGATTGTATAGAGCCATGTTTTTTACCATGTTTTGACAAAACTTATGAACCACCCGAAGCCTACGATTCAAGATATAAAAACGTTTCAGATACACCGGTATACCCTTATGTTGCAAAGGATGTATAAAAGACAATTTAGTGCCGTTAAGGCATGTGACACATTTTTTGCTGTTTCCTTTTCCTTAATATTTTGAAATGTAATTTAGGTATGCATTAGACTTAAGGTTATTCAAAAAGAAGCAACTGTCAGTTACTTTCATATATATCGTTGATCGCAGCGCCATTATCCTCATTAATATGAAACTTTTCAAAGAGATAGTTGAAATATATTAAGTTTTTGTTACCTAATCAAATTAAGCCCGGTCATAATGTTTATCTACAAATACAGGCTTGTTTACTTATTTCGTATTGGAAGTCAATCAACGTCCCAACCGCCTTGTTTTCGAAGTTGCGCTCGCTCAACTGATAACTACAGAAGGCTGTCGTGTCGGATCTTTGCGTTTGTTTAGCTATTTTATGGACAGTTAATTAAAGCCCGCGTTCTTAGTTTGACTTGGGAACTTTTACACAGATAACAACATTAATGAAAACTCGTCTGGATTTGGGGGAAGAGCCCAGCTATGGTGCCAGCGAGGGTGACAGAGCGGGCGAGGCAAGGGCGGGCGGGGTTCGCTTCTCTTCTCGGGCGGCCGTCAGTCCGCGCTGTGCTGTAGCGAAGGGACGACGCTTCCCCTACGCTTGATCTCATCCGCTCGCGATCGTAACTCCAATTTCGGATTTCCAAACTAACACTCATGAAAAATAATGGGGACATATAAAATTCAGAGAACTGGAAAACTAATACCGGCGTTTAGTGTGTCGAGTGACTGTGCAGTTACATGTAATGTGTGAAACGACATTTTGTATGGGTGCACTGGTTCGACGCCCGGCTTGGTTTGTCGCCCACTTTCGATGATTGGAACGTACCAGTTCGTGTCACTTGGATAATTTGATGACGTACTACAATGCTATTTTTGTCTACTTAAACTAATTAACTTGATTGATTTTGTAATTAAGTCGTATGTTAGTACTTTTTTAACAGTCTACAATCTAGAGTCGTTATATTAATTATGATGAGTTTTAAAAGCTTCCCCTAATGGAATTTGTAATATTTATGTTGTAAACATTTAGAATTGATAATCTTAACATAAAGTATTTGGTTTATTTTAGAGTTGTAGGCGTGTTGCGTAGGTTGGTCCTAACGAAATACATTTATTTTAAAATCTGAATTGCCATTATGTAAAAATCTCTGATTCTTTTTAACTATTTAAATTAATCTTCAAAACAAGTTGTCGTATTAGTGACAAGTTATTGTACTACCTACATACATTGGGATTTGATTGCAATTACAGCTACATAAAAACATTTATTAAAAAACCTACGTTACTTATTTATATTTGTAACATAAACTCCTATCCTACTAAATAATTAACCTGTCATTATAATTAAATATACACGATGCGATTGCTATGTTTAGTATACGTACTAAATTGTTTTAATAAGTTATTTTGATACCTAACTGAAATACAAAGTTATGTACATATCTGTGCTTATCGAACTACGTAGGTAGCTAGGACCGTAGCTCACACGAATCTTTTACGAAAAAAGTGTCAAAAGTCAACATTATGATTATCTAATAATTATATTGCTGACGTTTACAATTGAAATCAGTAGAAACTATTGTTAATGCAACTTTAGTATATCTGGGGCACAGATGACCTATAACTTGTATAATGAAGTGTGGCTATTCGCTATTCTATTGCTTAAGTTAACTATGCAAATACTATTGTAAATTGTTCAGACTAGACACAGTTGTAGTTTTACACATATAGGTACCTACCTATGGTTGGATATTTTTAACGTATACAAATCCCTTAGAAGCCAGCCACACCAATATACCTATATGTATATACAGTTACACCTAGCGTTACGTAGTTACTACGGCGTAGACAAAACACAAAAAGTAAAAGGGGCTACGGAGACAAAGTTTCTTTTTGTGCTAACATAGCCCGCATCGTGTAGAGGATCGCTTTACTTTGCCCGTGTTCGTTGATGCGTTAAACTACTTTGAAATAGAGAAGACTATTTTCTAGAATTAGTTAAAAGGGGGACAATGTTGTATTAAATATTGTTGCTTATGAACGCTGGGAGTTTAGTAACATACATCAGGATTATATTTAAGACTAGCTGCGCCCCGTGGTTTCACCCGCGTGGTGGATGGATGATGATGATGATGAAAAGTATCTTTTGCTTGTATGTGCTTACCGGTATATAATCTATAACCTTGCCAATTTGATTACCCGTTCAGTGTTTAGGCGAAAAATAGCAAGAAAGAGACAGGAGTTTTCTAAACTAAAAGAAAGCTTAGTTACTCCTTATAACATGAGCTATCTGCCAGTGAAAGTACCATTAAAAACAATCCAGCCATTTCAAAGATTAGCCAGCCAGACAGGCACATACAATTTTTGTTAATTGTTTAAAATGTATGAATCGTATATACTTTCATATACATTTAGTAAAAAGCTGTTAAGTTTTAATTACAGACACTTCCAGTTTGTTCATCTGTATGTATATGTATATTATATAGATCAGAAATCATTTGTTGCCACTTAAAATAGTATTATACTACAAATAATAGTGTCTTATATTATAGTAAAGCAAACTTATTATATAAAAAGGTATCTTAGGAGAAAAGGGGTATACTTAGCATATGTTATGGTCACGTTATGATACGATCATAACGCTTTAAAGTAACAGCTAACCTTTTTCAGTCTATCCTTGAGCTCATGCTATAGTATTGGGCGAGATACACGAGTAGGAAATATCTGAGGCCTATGGAGCGGCATTATATATTTGAGGACTCCGGTAGCTTAGTTGGAGACCTTTCGAAGCGTGGGGTCCCAGGTTCAATTCCTCGTAGAGGAAAATATTTGTGTTATGACCAGAAAGGTTTGTCCTTGCGATGGTGTATTGTGGTATTACGTTTCCATGCCCCCCGCGATTGGATTGCCCCAGGGATTGCTAGTGCAGGGGTATGACTGTGTATGTTACACGTACATGCTTATAATCTTTCTATATATATTATTATTCTTTTGACACATATGCATAATACAACAGCTTCTTTAAACACCAATTATTTTAAGGTACTCAGCACGAAAACGATTGGCTACTGAAGCAATTAAAACTTCAACAACATTCGGCACTTAATTTCGTTTTACTAGTACTGAAATGTCTGTCGGGAAGAGATTGAAAAAATACCAAAGAAATTAACAAAGGTTTTGGTTTAATTTGGTTGACTGAGATTTTATTTGGAGCGATTCTTTTGAACGGGGATCTAATAAAGAAGTTCCGACTAAAGATAACTTAGTTACATTATATATATACTCATAGGGTGATTGGCGCATGGACCGGCATCATTTTATTAAAATTATGTATTAACAAGTACAATTTGAAAAATTTAATACCGACTAAGTGGTTCCATTAAAATTTCATCAAATTCGGTCTAGTACTTTTTGAGTTACATTCCAATAACTGAATATATGAATGGGACCACACGGGAAGCACCAGCTTTCAAACAAAAAAAATAATTTTGAGAATCGGTTCACCCAGTCGAAAGTTATGAGGAAACAAACATTAAAAAAATACAGTCGAATTTACAACCTCCTCCTTTTTTTGGAAGTTGGTAGAAAATAAACTCATTAAATCAAATCATCAAAATAACAGGAAAAATAGTTTTTTTTCTTTACTTCAATTAATATTACAAGAAAGTTTATTTAAAGCATCCTGGTATGATATTACGTTCCAAATTGAAATATTAAATTAAATTTACTAAAATAAATATTATTATTATTTAAAAATGCTATACTAATGAAGCGAATTGCTGAAACGATATTTTACATATTACTTAAATGTTTAAACCTGCAAATTACACTGTATTAAAACCACAAACAAAAATTTCTGACGATTTATAGGCATTTTAGGTGATTTAAGAAATAATATATCTAAAATACCGAAACACGTAGGACATAGAGAGTATATCAGGGAAGAGAAAAGCATCCTGTACAATACAATTACTTGTCATGACTAGCTTACTTATTCATCAAGGAATAACCTAAGCTGCTGTAGCAATAAACTTGAAATTTTGACAATTTTGTTTAAAGCATCAACTAAGGAAGAATATTTGGAAGTTTCACTAGAATAGAGTTTATTTCTGATTCCATATACCAAGAGGATCGGGCCAGCTAGTATTATCATAATATGTATACTCATAAATATGTAAATAAAAATAAATAACCCTGTAGTGGTAGGACTTTAGCAGAGTCCGCATGGGGAAGTACACACCTTTGTCGGTTATTCAACCGTGAAGCAGTAGTGTGCATACATTACTGTGTTTCGTTGAAGGGTGTTTGAAGGGTCGAATGTTTCCAGCGAAATTGCAGGGCTAGAAATTTAATATATTTTAACTCAGGGTGCAGTGCCTTGTTATGCAAGGTTTTGAAACCTTGTAGTTTAAAAATGGGCAAGCGTGACGCTTATAGTCAGGCGAACGACACGTTTCGTCACGAGGATGTCAGTATGGATTTATGGATGCATGGGGAAGGTTAAATATATATTTGTTGCTCTTTTAATAATTCATATTTAAACTGATTAGGTTCAATTGTTTAACATTGGTAGATAAACACCAAGAATACCGCTGCTTATTTTTCAGCCTTTTTCGCGTCGGCCGAGCTGCAGGGTACAGATAATTTTACACATAATACGTACTATCTTTTGTTTTTCTCTCATATTGTAATTAAAACTTTAAACTAGTTAAATCGCGTGGATTTAACTTATATTATTTTTTATCCTTACGACGGTTTTACGATTATTTTTCCGTGAACACGGTCACTCATATACTCGTATTATAGCTATTGATAATTTTGAAATTCAATAGGACAATTTTTTCACGCTCTTGATATTTACTCTAAGATTAAACTCACGTTCTACTCTATTTAGTGCATCACGTCACACATCAACTTTAGTTATATCAATGTAAATTCGATAAAAAAAGCAAAACTAGTACCTACTTTGAGTATTGAGATAAAGTTTGCAGATTATTCGTGGCTATTCTGGTTTTAACACTATTAACCTAACTACATACTGAACAATTTCCACCTACTTTGAAATTATTTACCGACTTCCAAAAAAAGGAGGAGGTACTCAATTCGACTGTATGTTTTTTTTAATGTTTGATACCTCATTACTTTCGACTGGGTGAACCGATACTCAAAATTCTTTTTTGTTTGAAAGCTGTGGCTTTCCATTTAAATTTCATTAAATTCGGTCCAGTAGTTTTTGAGTTACACTCCAATAACTGAATATAATGGAAGTCTTAAATAATTCGTAAAGTCATAAAAAAGTCGTTAAGTATTAAATTTTTCAAATTGTACTTGTTTCAACTAGTTGTTTCCACAATCTATACTTGGTGTCATATCATACTTGGTATCTTATTTTTTATATTCGTCAACGACACACTTATCAAATTCCAACCAAATACATATGGATTTCCAGAAGTTCTGTTAGTTTGTGTGTTCTCGTATTATTTAAGGTTATACGCTACTATTATTCTTAGTTATTTTTGGACAAGATAAAAGTATACTTTACTTTTAATTTAGCATTTAGTGTTTTGTAAAATCACAATTACAAAATGAGGTAATTTTCAGTCACAAAAATAATCAAGAAATAGGTATTAATTTCTAACTACTACGTTGGTACGTACTCGAGACATCTGTCGCGTAAAGATTTATGGTCACTATTAGATATTATACGCTACATTATCAGGTAGGTACGTTATGTACCTGGTATTTAATATACCCGTTGTAGTGAGGTATATGAGGAGCTGGTATCTGCAATAAGCTAAAATTAAACGTTGTTTTAGGTATTTTTAAATATTAATTTTAAAACTATTTACATTAACAATATTTTGACCACAACATCTAGAGACTCATACATTAATAAAGTTATTTTTGTCACTTTTTTATAAATCATATGGCTTGAAAAGTAGACTGGCTTAATAATTTGTTCACCAAAATAGAAAAGTAACTTTAAAAAAAATATATTATGTATAAACGAACGAAGCCAATAATATGCGCGTGGGAGGGACTTGCGCAATGCGAGCGCAGGGTTTTCGGCCAAAAATCATACTTATCTTAAGCAATAAAAGCCAATGTGGTTTTCTCTTATTTTACTGAAAAATACGGGAATACTTACGTTATAATTCGGTATGTAAAGTTTTTTTTTGGTATTTTTTTTATATTTTTATTTCGTAGAAGTTAGGTCATTATAAGAAACTAATTTCAATATTTTTGTTTTATATTCAGTACCTAGTTATTTTATAATATTTTTTTGAAAATTTGAATCCTATGACGTCACTTTTTTGCACAAATATGTAGTTGCGTTGAGGAGCCAAGAAAAGCACGCGAGTAAAAAAAAAGAAACTAGAACACTTGACAGTGACACCTACTAATTCGTAAGTCTCTATTCAATCAAAACAAAAGTGCAAAAAAGTGACGTCATTTAGAGGTCAATGAAAGTCGAATTATTTCATCGTTTTTTGTTAAAATAAATGGCATCTTATCGTTTTAAAAGGTCAGAGTAGAAAAATAAGGGTTTGTAACATAAAATCTCGAAATGGTTTCGGAATTGGCATAGGTAAATTTTTTTTAGCATACCGAATTGTCAGATACATCCGACCATAGTGCGATATGACTTGTCCCTTAGGACTTGCTTAGTGCTAAACGAGACATCCTCGACGAGGGCGACCCGAACACTCATTTAAAAAGTCTATCGGATGTGGTCGAAACTATAGTCGGATATATCCGTGAGTAATCCCGTATGTTTCAGTAAACAGTCGTTTCATAAGTGTAGACAAATACGCCCTTAAGAAGAACTATATATATATATATATATATATATATTAATAATAATATACATAAGTTCGAAACTGATCGGAGACTATTTCCGGTAAATATTATACGCGAGTTTTAAAGCATAAGTATGAATAGAACTCCCGATAGTTTTCTATTTTTAGTTTTAGGGGGTTTATTTTTCCTAAAAAGGAGGAAGGTTTGCTGTGGCGCTACTTACCGACCGATTTTGATAAAACTTAGTGCACACATTAGGTACCTGACTGTAAAGAATAATTTCTCATAGATATAATCAAGCTAATAATTTAATCAATTATTATTAGTCACTTACTATTTAAAAGCTGAGAACGAAAATGAGAACATTATTTCCAGCTTTCAATTTCATTGATCAATTTCCACGTAGCTGCGAGCTTTTTTGTTACGCTTTTTGAATATATTGACAGAGTTAATAATGACTGACCAGTATTTATGAATTATGAGTTTGTTTATCGGTTTCGTATCTAGAAAAATGATTCCGCCTTTGTAACTTTACTCTTCCGTAACTCGTAGGTTTCGCATACAGAAATAAAATTCTTAGTACAAAACTGGTTTCGTATAAAGAATAAATTCGTCTATATATTTTTTTCCTCATTCGTAACTGGTTACGTCACTACGATTCCGTAGACGGCCGAAGCGGACTATTTAGTCTGGTGCATATTTTGGCAAACACAAAATATACTAAAAAAAACATTTTGTTACCAGAAACATTTTGTTAATAGAATACATCCTACAACTTAACCTTGTTACTGTCGTAGTATCATAATGCTTTAATCCTTCCTCTACCGTAATTAATTTAAACAAAAGATACAACTATGTGTTTGTATGATGTGAGTATATGAATATGTGAGTGAGAGAGACAGAAGTAGTGTGCTCAGATTATGGATATGTGATATTGTCGTATATGTAGTATGTATATGTATAAAGAGAAATGAGATGAATGTAATTTACATAGTGTTTTCAATGACTGTTGTTTTAAGTAAAAGTTTTTTCTTAAACAAATTACTCAACTGTATTACGAAAATCAGCGTTCTGCGAGGAATGTGTTTCGTGCACTTGAAACAATTAATCAAAAAGTTTGAATGCCAAATTATATTATTAGATAACACACGACCAAATAGACCACATCTTGATCAACTTGTAGCCAACATTAGGTACTCGCTTTATTCGCCAAATACCAATCGAAATGCTCGGACGCGTCATCGAAAATTGGAACGGCAGAATGCACTATGTTAACCGGAGTTACGGACAACATTTAAAAGCATTTATCTTTAAAAAATTATGTAAATAATAGTTCTTTTGTATAATAATAAACTTTTCCCGAAAAATATATGTATTTATTTAAAAAAAACTGTTTTGAAAAAAGTACCTCCAAATGAATCACCCATTACTTACGGATTCAAATAATTACTAAAATCTTACCGTTCCCATTTATTGCTAAATTACCTGATATTACTTATTTGTTCTTACTTATCAGTAAAATAATAATCTTATATTTACATCTCTCATGGACTACGGGCCCGTATACGGACGTATCGGAATTCATACCAAAATTCATGAATACGTTGCATAAATGTTTGACTTAGGTTACACGCATAAGGCAGCAAGACACAAACTTATCACACATAATTAACTCGTGGGAAGTGAACTACGACCTACAACTTTGGTTAAAAATTAGTCGGTGCAATTTTGAATTTATATAATCTGTTTGTAATTACGTAATATATTCGTACATTACAATACATGATCGCCGAAATCTTTAAAAATTACTCGTGTAAATACGCAAAGGAAAATAATTTTAGTAGGTTTTCGGTAGGTTCATGGTATTGTAGGGTTTCGTTTTTGTAATCAGACACTCCTAGAGCGGTTGTATTTCGTGGCATCCTTAAAAGTTAACAATTATTTCATTCGTTTATATCCTTAACTTTAAAGTTTGCTAAATGTAATGCTTGTGAAAAACATTTGCTATGTATTTGATTTTTACAATAAAATCATTTCTCATGACAGGAGAACACAATCTTAAAAGAGGTTACTAAGGAAACCAATAATGACAAAAACATTCATAATTGATTCACACTACAGTTTAAGAGCTGCTAAACTCTATTACGAGTATCAAAGTTAAGCGCATCTATACCGTACAGTTCCTGAGTTTTGGACTGTTCCTTATCCGCCCACATGTATGTAGAAAAAATCTGACTATGAAATAAATAAGACGGGAATAGGCTATTACTCTATTACATGTCTCCTACCAAGAAAATGGCTGGTGAAATGTGGGTCATTATTCTCCTGTGGCGTCCTCTTGGAGAATGTTCAAGGCGTGTATGATATGTGATTATCCGTTCTGTATGGTATACGATTCAAGCCTAAACCGACAAATCTTCTTTTAACAAGTTCTATCGCCACATTTCGTAGGTTGTCGCTCCACGTAAAAACATCTATAATGGGGCCTAGGTAAAGTCGTTACTTAAGTAAACGTTTCAGCTATTTGCATGCATCCACGAACAGATAGGTACTAGCCGGTGTCTGCAATGTCGGCCTACTGTAATAGATTTGACCCAGTCTACGGTAGTGCTACGTTGAATGTCTGAAATGTCCGTATCTCTTCAGTTATCATTAGAGGCGATACACGCAATATATCTTACCCAAGGATTAAAGCTTTCCTTTGGTTTAGAATATGTATTTGCTGTATGTGACAGTTTATTTACTTGCAATATTGGTAATTAGTCATATGACAGATAGATAGATAACGCTTTATTGTACATAAAACAAACGTGGATACATTTAATATACAATTATCAATACTGTTGTACAATGGGTGGTCTTATCGCTTATAAGCGATCTCTTCCAGACAACCTTTGGATGAAGAGAAATTATGATACACGAATAGACGGCAATGTATTTGAAAACAACGTCAAAAGTAAACCGTCAAATAATATTAAAATTACATAAATAACACAAACATAATTTAATATAAATAAATCAATATTTATTACAAATAAATATATAAATACATATATATTACATATATAAATACATACACATCATACACACATTGCAAAACATATTTATAAGAAACGTAACAAAAATAACATTGAATCAACTTGAGAGGTAAAGCCTCTTTACTTGGTCTTTAAAGGCAGGAAGTGTCTCCGCGCGTCTAATTGAGACCGGCAACGTATTCCACAAACGAACAGCTTGGACGGTGAACGATTTGGCATAAAAGGAGCTAGAATGTGGAGGCACCTTGAGAGAGAGATTTTCTGATGACCTAAGTGTGTGTGTACCCGAAGAGTTAAAAAAGGAAAAGCGTTCTTTAAGGTACTGTTGAATAAAATAGTGTACAAAAAAGAAAGAATATGAATATTCCGACGAAGACGTATGGGAAGCCACCTGAGCTTAGTACGAAATTGTGAAACGTGATCATATTTGCGCAAACCAAATATGAATCTGATACAAAAGTTCTGGAGACGCTCTAGTTTGTTTAGCTGGTCCTCTGTGAGGTCGAGATAGCAGGCATCGGCATAATCTAAGACAGGGAGCAATAGAAACTGCGCAAGCGACACTTTAGTGGCTATGGTAAAAAAATACGGAGTCTTCTTAAGGAACCCGCAGAAGCAAATAACTTACGACTTGCAGCCTCAACTTGGGGACCCCATGTTAGAGATTGGTCTAGAATCAGACCTAGATTTTTACACTATTGCTAAAGGGTATAGCCACTCCATCAAACATGACCATAGGTAATCTGCCGTCATAACAAAAAGGGCATATCTTACATTATGTAAATTTTAAGAAAATCTGGTTTAAATATTTCAATTTCAAATGTCAATAATTACGCAACTAAATAGATATTTCGAAAATGTTTAAATGAAAATTATAGGAGTTTAACCATTACTAATAGATTATAAATATAATATTATGTATTTCATATGTATATAATATATAACTGAAAAAAATATTTTCAACGTAGCATAAAAAATCAAGAATATTATGTAATATTATGCTTAAAAGGCACAAATATCCAAATATGACCTTTTAATGTGATAATATGCGAAAAAAAAGTTAAGCATTACATTGAAAAGGCATATTTATTCAATTGTGCCTATGCTTTGTACTAAAGTTGTCAGTATTAATGCACATTTAGTTAGACGGAAATAAATAAAATGTCATGAAAAAACGGTTATTAGGACACAAATTTTTATTATAAAATGTTATCAGAAAAATTCTTCTTAAAACTAAATATTTATATTATTTAACACATTTTTTACACTATTGCTAAAGGATATAGCCACTCCATCAAACATGACCATAGGTAATGTGGACCAATTTACTTTGGAAATCATGCGAGGGCTGCCATGAACCATCACTTGTGTTTTAACAGGATTCACCTTTAACCCATAAGATTTACTCCATTCCGCAATTTGGCTCAAATTGTGGTTGGTAACGTCTATGACACCCCTGAGATCGCTTAGTGGAGCTTGAGAATAAATCTGGAGATCATCGGCGTACAAATGATAGGGCGAAGTGATATAAAGGGTAATAGAATTAATAAATATTGCGAACAAGAGAGGAGATAACATCCCACCTTGAGGCACTCCAGCTGAAGTGTCACACAAAGACGAGAAAGATTCTTCGAACCGCACACGTTGCCGACGACCACCTAAGTAACTGCGGAACCAATCAACCGCTGTTGGAGATATGTTAAGAGACTGAAGTATTGCGAGAAGAATGTCGAAGTTGACGGTATTGAATGCATTGCTGAAATCTAACAGTGTTAGAACAGTCAGATGACCGTTATCCATGCCAAAGCGTATATCTTCCGTAATTTTAAGGAGAGCAGTAAGCGTACTGTGTCCGGAACGGAAATCAGACTGAAAAGGATTTAACAAGTTATGCATGGAAAGAAAGTTACTAAGTTGATTATGAATAAGGCGTTCCAAGACTTTAGATAGAAAAGGTAGTATGGAAATTAGACGATAATCAGAATATAATTTAGGATTGCGTTTTTTAGGTAAAGGAATAACTTGGGCTTCCTTCCACAGAGAAGGATACACACTGTCTGATATACAAGTGTTAAAAATATGGCATAGCATGGAGGTGATCGTGTTTACGATGGGAATCAGCATGTTTCGACTAATACCGTCACTTCCCACTGCACTGGACGTTATCGACAATATACTCTTCTTAACATCACAATCAGATATTTGATTAAAAATAAAAGGATGGCAGTCAGGAGTTGTAACCGAAGAAAGATAAAACAATGTTGATATTTTTGTCGAATCATCAATGTGAGACGAAGAAGAGAAATGTTTGTTAAGTGAATCAATATCTAAATCATTGGGAATACCATCTTGATGAGATTTACCAACTCCTAGTGACCGCAGAAATTTCCAAATTTTAGCTGGGTCTGCATTTTCCACAGATTGATGAACATAGCGACGCTGAGCATCTCTAAGTGCTGTGTTACATTTATTACGTGCACGTCTATACTTTACCTTATTATTATCATTGGCATGATGTTTATACTTGTTCTTAGCAGTTACTTTATTATGCATCAGTTTTTTAAGATCTGTCGTTAGCCATGGTGCAGGAAGGTGTTTTATTTTAATAGGCCTTAAGGGAGCATGCACATCATAAAGTTGAATGATTATAGAATTAAAAATGGAAATTTGGTCGTCCACCAGCTTAGCATTGGTGAGAGGACTCCAATCTATATTCTGCGCATCTTGACAAAACCGTTCCTTATTAATGCCACTAAAGTTACGCTGAAGGATGATTTTGGGTTTCGCTTTTGGAGGGCGAATTTTGTAAGAAAGAAAAATTAGATCGTGGTAAGAAAAAGCATCAGCGGAATATTGGCCGTACTTAGCAACGTGTTGGGAGGATGACACGAACATAAGGTCTAGAAGGGAGTGAAATTTGGAGAGTGATGAGTAGCTGTAAGAGGAAGAATATGCATGTTGCATGAAGAAATTATAGACTCTAGCAAAGAGGATCGAGCATCTTATTTTAGGAGACAAGTGTTAAAATCCCCCATAATAATGGTGTGCTCATAAGAGGGCACCAAATCAACTAAAAGTTTCTCGAAAGAAGAAAAATAATTGATACGTAAAGATGCGCTATAGTAGACTCCAAGAAGCACTTTATTGTGGGATAAAACTATTTCAATGAACAGATGCTCTCCGGCATTTTCTGGTGGTGGCTGTGGTGACATACTAACTATAGAGAAAGGAATATGAGCACGTAAATAAATTGCCACACCGCCACCTACGCTACCGGTACGGTCATTTCGGATTAAACGAAAACCAGGTAGAGGATAACATATGGAAGGGAGGCTAGGCTTAAGCCAGGTTTCTGAGATTACTATAGCATGAATGTTTTTGTTATCGAAGGTTGCCAGCAAATCTGAGTAATGCGCCGGAATACTCTGCGCATTTATATGAATACAATTCAGATTTTTTGGTACATCAAGAAACTCGCTCTCAAGGGAATCAGAAAGTGATGGTATGCTATAAAAACTGTCACTACTAAGACTGTCAGAAGAAGAAAGAGACAGGAAATCGCTGCTATCGTCATCGCTATTTTTAAATATGTTTAACATTAAATAATTTACTTAATAGGTATATATAAAAATGTATGTTTAAAAATATACTAAATATGTATATATATATATATATATATGGATATGTATAGGTATATAATATTATTAATAATAGTTAACAGCAACTATGAATATTAAAATATGCAAAAATAAATTCTCTCTCCACCCGCCGGTTGTGCATTTACAATAAAAAGAAAATAAACAAAATCAATACACCAAATTAAAATAGAAACTGAATATACTAAACTAATACGCCAGTAAGCCAATTTGTATTTAACTATTGTATGCAACATAGCATAACACGGAACATTATCGTAGAAACCGTGACGTGAAATAATATACAACGATATCACTTGAATAGCAAATTTGCTAACCATATGAGTCCATATACATGGCAATAAAAGTATAACATAGATATCTATGATTTTACTTGTGTGCTCTGTGGATTGAAGGTACGCTACGTCTTTTACTACTCTGTGTGCTACCTACGTTATTACATCCTAGATGCGTTAGCATCTGTTAGTCTGTGCACCCTAAGTAGGTACAGTGCCACAAACTTATCTGGACCGGTGGCCAGAAGAGGAACTAACGACGCCATATTGAAGTGTCAATCTGTCTGCCATTCGTTGACATATCCGCCATTGCTTGTTTGCCCCGTGTGTTTATTATTCGTTTAGTGTTTAAAACCTTGTGAAAAATGCCGAAAGCTTTAAAAAGTGATGCCAGGAACGTCATATTACAAGTCTTAGCTTTTATGAAGGAAGAAAAGCGCCTTAAGACACCGGTAATACCTTTCGAAAAACTGTATGAGCGCGTAGCTGCCGCCACAGGTTAGTGTTGTCAGCTTTTGAAAATAAATTCCACGAAAACATTATTTCGGTTATTTTAATAAAATAGATTTTTAATTTTTTTTTACTTTTGTTTTAGGTGTTACGGAGCGATTCGTTAGGAAACTTGTAACGGAAAAAGAACAGGCAAATGAAGCTGGCACAAAAGTTTCCACGCCGGGTAAAAAAAGGAATAGGACGAAAGGTAAAATTGAAGTGGATGATTTCGATCTCGGTATCATAAGAAGAAAAATTCATGAATTTTACACTATGCGGAAAGAAATTCCCACAATACCAAAGTTGTTAGATGTGCTCCAAGAAGACATTGATTTCAAAGGGAGTCGAGAAACTCTTCGGAAAATACTCCATAAAATTGGATTTCGTTACAAGAAATCAAAATCGAACAGAAAAGTTTTGATAGAACGAAATGATATTTCAGCATGGAGAGCAAATTATCTTCAAAAAATTAAAGAGAATGAACGAGGTGAACAAAAACAAGTCATATTTTTGGACGAGACCTATATTCACGCATCTCATACAGCTGGACGCTGTTGGCAAAGTGATGATGTTGATGGTGTGCTTAACCCAGTTTCTAAAGGAAACAGATGGATAATTGTTCATGCGGGAGGACAAGCAGGGTTTGTGGAGAATGCTTTATTGGTGTTCCAATCGAATACGAAAAGTGGCGATTATTATGATGAAATGAATAGTAAGAATTTAAAAAAATGGGTGACTGATAAACTTCTGCCCAATTTACATCAGTCAACACTGATTATAATGGATAATGCCCCTTATCATAGCATTTGCATAAATAGAACTCCTAATGGAAATCATAAAAAGGCTGAGATGCAAAAGTGGCTGACGGAAAATAATATAGAATTTAACGAACAGTTTACAAAACCGCAGCTCTACGAACTCATTAAAAGACATAAACTAAAACCTGTATATGAAATAGACGAACTGTTGAAAACACATGGACATAGCGTGTTAAGATTACATTGCGACTTAAATGCAATCGAAATGATTTGGAGCTCGATGAAACGAAACGTAGCTAATCAGAACATTGGTAAATCCAATTCTGAAATGCCTACCTTGATTGCAGAAGCATTCAATAAGATAACAGTAGATGAATGGCAAAAGCATTGCAATCACGTGAAAAAACTAGAAAACGACTATAGCAAAGGGGATGCATACTTAGACGAGCCTTTCATCATTAATTTGGACAGTGAAAGTGAAAGTAGTGACTGTGATGATGAAGTGAGTGCTGATGAATCAAATAACCCTGGTGGCTCAGGAATACCTGGAGTATTCCCGTTGGAGAACACTCGCCATACATATGTAATTGATCATAATTATTGCGTTAAAATATAAATATTTTCGAAGAATATATTTGTTTTGTTTTTAAGTAGATACCTAATTAACATTTTACCAACGTTCCTTTAAGTAGCCAGCTGATACATGGGTAGTGTGTGCATAATAGGGTATTTTACACCATGCAAGAAAAATATAAAATGAATGTTTAAGGCAGATTTCGTAAAAAGTGTTCTAAGAACGTAACGCCATGAGACGTCACGAGCTGTTTTCACAAGGAAAATGAAAAACATAAAATCAAATTTTAATTTTTTTTTTCACTGAAATAAAAATTCTGCTGGTTCATTATGACCTACCTTAGGATTGATTTAAAACAGTCTAAAAAATGCTAAAATACCTTATCATACATTTCTAACTCAAAAAAAGGAGGCTATTAATTTAATTCGAATTAACCTATGTATTATTATTAGAACTGCAATCACGGAATCTTGGTTAATATTTTGTTTACCACTTTATTGTAAAATTTATTTTTCTGGCAACACCGAATGCGATAACAGCGACTCTCTCACCGGTCCAGATAAGTTTGTGGCACTGTACGTTGTTTGTAGTTTTTACCATAGATAAATCAGACTATATCCAAGGTTATTACACATAAACAACGTCTATCAACTATAAAAATAAATTAGTCTAACTAAATGGTAGGTTACAAAGAGAATACAATACAACGTAAGAGTAGGTTAGGTAGGTAGTATCCAATCACTGCTATCAAGACAAATTAATGTAAACTACAAGTAGGTACCTAGTTAAAAGTTTCTAACAATATGAGTGCCTACATACATAAAACACATGTTTGTGCTATCACATAAACGAATGAGAAAAGCAAAAGTAGGTAATACAGAAGCAAAGTAAGATTCTGTAACCTGATAAAGATGATAAGTACTACTTTCTGCTAACTGCAGTAGTCCGCTTGCTCTTCGTACCTGTGACCGTGACTTCCTTAACGGCTGCGGCCTGCTTACACACAGTGGGCTCGACAATGTTGTCTAATTCCGAGCGGCAGGTCACTCGATGGATACATTTAAGAGATGTATGAGTCTATATGAAAACACACTAACTTAACTAGCCTGTAGGAATCTCTGTTGTCATCATATCTGTTCTCAACGTCTCTGTATATTCATACCCATATTATGTGTTTTTTTGGTGGTTGTGCCACGCTGTACCGTACAACCGAAGGGGCCGGACCGGCCGGTAAGAACCACACTCCTACATAACACCGACGTGAAGTAACATAGCTTGCTATTGCGTTTCGTAGGTTTGTGGGTGGTTCGGGAGGCCCGATTCCCCCCTTCCCCGTTCATTCCCTCTCCACCTCCACCGGCAGCCCTTCTATCTCTTCCTTCCTATCATCCTTCCTCAAAGGTCGGCAACGCATCCTCGAGACCTCTGGTATTGTGGATGTCCGTGGGCGACGGTATCACTTACCATCAGGTGTGCCGCTTGGTTTTTTGCCAACCTAACCTATAAAAAAAAATATCGCAATGCCAGGCAATTTACCAAGCAGGGGCGCTCAATTCAGCAATTCAATCCAAATAATGTAACATACGAGTACAAATTACATGAAAGTACCCTGAATAAAATATAGTCTTACACCATTTGAAACATAAATCAGTTGCCTTATTTTTTCTCGTATGTTGACTTTAAAAACAGCTTTCATAGTTTATTTGTTTACTAGAAAAATCAGCAGCTTTTCGCAATTCCTTTCAGACATAGTTTGTAGACCGTTACTGTTGAAAAACTGCAAAAGGTTTTCCCACAAAGTGGGCCATCATCAAGTTTGTGAGTTTTTGCTAACATAAAAAGCCTGACGTAAATGAAACTACGTTTTACGTTGTACTATGCTTACGCTCACTAACGTCAACACGTTCGGCGAACCCGTGAATCAAAGATAAAGGCAAACGAGAGCATTTTTTTCGCTTACCTAGTTTATGTTCCTATTACACTTGGGCAATATTTTATGGTCTTTTCACGGATACCCTTCAATTTTATACGAAAAGGTTACAATTTTTACATTGTAACATCAGCGCATGTTTTTTAATATGTTATTACGTTGAGTTTTTGGACGACTAAATTATAGGGTGACATTGGTTCACATTTATTAGGATTATCTCACCTTCTGTGAAGATGCTAAGAACAACACTGAAAATGTAGGTAAAAAAAAAAAAAAAAAGTTTTAAGGTAGCTACATACACTAGGAATTTAATTTAGCAAAACCATTTCGTAATATCGGTTCGAGATTTCGACCCTATCACATACTCATCACATACACATACACATGCAGTAGTTTTCCGTTCCAAGGTTAGAAATTCCGCATGACAGCCTCTTTTTTCGGGATCCCGCGCGGTAACAAGCCGTTCTAACCGCAACACTTTCATAGTTTTTGTACGAGTCCCATCACGCATTTGTTAATATTGACTCCCATTTTTTAATATTGACACGCATTTGTTAATATTAACTCGCACTTGTTTATATTGACTCGCATTTGTTAATATTGACTCGTATTTGTTAATATTGACTGTCTTGTAAACTTTGGGTGATAAAGGAATACACCCAGTAAAGGAGATGTATTGTTTTCTTCTTATCTAGATATAGTAACAATGCAATCGCAATTATTTTATTCCAAACGATGGTATACGTTTGTGTCTAATGTGTTTAAGGAATCCTGATTCTATGTTTCGAATCGAAATTTCGAAACGTAATGCGTAATGTATTGGATTTATAAATTTGATTATTCCAATTTGTAATCATAACCATGATTTATATAATTAGCAATATGCATTATCTTATCGTCATGTAACATGAATAGATTTTTTTTCTTTATTTTTTATACAGGGCTTTAATAAAATGCCACCCGTATAACTAAACAAGTATGTTCATATGAAAACTATGTTATATATTTAAAATATTCAATATGTATTTATAAAGGAGACTTAAGGAGTAGGTTGCACTGCAAAGCGCGGTCTTTGGTTCAATCTTTAACGTTGATGATATGAATACTTTTTTAAAAGGTAGTAAGTAATACAGCAATACTATTCTTTTAGAATACCTTTTGAAAGATCCAACTCATAGCAGACTTACTAGTGTACTTGTGGTATATTTATTTAATTTATGTATAATATGGTTGCGTATACCTACATTAAAATATGTCCTGTCAATTTAAATATATAATATAACAACCTACAAAGATTCATGAAGTTATATTACTTGAGACCGGCTTGTGTCAACGAAAACCAGTTCATTTTCTTAATTATGTTTTATTTCTTTTGTCTGTAACCTGCTTTTTTGGCACAATAAAATTTATGTCTATGTTATATTATATAACTAAAAGTAATCAACTAAAAATTATAAAATATTAAGTACAATAAACTATTCTGTTTTTGAGACTATTCTATAATCTATAGGTATATATAAAAATTTACCCCTGTTACTACTGGCCACTTATGAAAGAAACGCCAAGAAAAGATAGGAGGTTATAGCGAGGCCAAGCTTACTACGCGAACGAAGTCACGGGCAGTCGCTAGTGAAATATACAATATAGAAATCTTTATCCGGCCGTCTACTCGTCACCACAATCATAAAAAAATCGTATTATTAAAAAACACAAAAAAAGCCTAAATAAATAATAAACGTAATACAAAAAATTAAAAAGAATTAAGTACATACATATGTAATTCTAAAACATAAATGATTTAGGACCATTTGCACGTCGTCTCACCGTGCAAATACGTTGACCGCTACACAAAATTAAAATCTCATTCTATTTCTGTCTTTTGTTTGCATACCTACCGAGGGAAATTAAAAGTTTCAAATACGTTGATAATTTTATATTTTAGTATTAGTAATAGTCGACAGTTTCTATAATTTTAAAGTCGTTTAATGGCAAATATAAAACCGTAACATTGATACTTAAATTTCAAACAGCTGACACATCAACGTTGCAATAATATCAAGGTTTTATAGCAGTCCCACCGGGTAGGGGTGGTTCACCCCGTTCGATTCAATTGTTCAAACCGGTAAGAGTGGAACATAGAGGATTCTATTTTTTTTATAATGTACAGATCTGTAAATAATAACGATTGGCTTTCTCTTTTTGATGCAACTTCAACAACGCACACTTGTATATACATTTACTCGTACATATATACTTTGATAAATATCGTAGAAACTATGATTTCAAATTCAATCTGTAAATTCAATAAAGATTAGATAAAAATTATGATGAAATTCTCTGAAACATTGATGGGAATGTCTTAATTTGTGATTCCCTTTCAAAACAACGAAAGGAAAGCCATTCACTTAGAGCCGACATACACGGACTGCTCCAGCAATTAGAAAGTGATCAACATACACGGACCGCTCTTGCAGTCATAGCCAACAGATTGAAGCTGCCATTGATAACTAACTGCTCGAGGAGTTGGAATTAACTGCTCAACAAGTGACCATTTCATTTCGGGGGGGGGCGCGAAGCGCACGCGACGTGGAATTTAGAGCGAGGGCGGAGGTAACTGCGTAAATGCAGTCGACAGCTCAAGCAATCCTTGTATGCCTGGCAACTGCTTGACAGCCAACCGCTCGAATCATTTGCAACTTCTCATGTATCTGGGCTCTTATAGATATTTACTTACTTTAGTCAAAGCTTATTTAAATATCTTTTTAATCAGTCACAAGACAACTTAATGTCGAAGCCAAACTCACTGTAGACTCTCCGATACATACAATATATATATATATATATGAAACGTTATCTAGCTACTTATTTTATGAGAGATAATAATTAAACAATGTTAAATTACATTACATAACATTTGCGGCAAAATAATAAGCCAAGTAGGTAAAAATATAAGTCGTCGTCGTAATAAAATCGGGAAGTCAAAAGTTATACTCTGGTCTCCCAAGACTCTATTTTTCATCAGGACTTTTTTCCAACGTAAATTTCGTAACAAACGTGTATATAGAAAATGATGCATAGCTATAGCAATATAATAAAAAAATATCTCACTCACTCACACCCCCGCGCTAGGATTTCTTGTTTTTCGGGAATCATCGACACAGACGCTAACATATCACCAGCAAAACTTGCCCTGTCCAGGGGTCGAAACTCGGACCTGTCACTTATGAAGGGTTTACATGAGTCGATTTTCGCCGTGCGGCTAGTCGCTTCACAAATCGCCTCACCAAGCCGCATCGCTAGCTCATTTACACATGTGACTGAAATCTTAAGCGACTACGTCATTTTCTTCGAAAATGTTGAGCAGATCAGGTAATACAAAAACACCTTCACACACGTTTATGCGGCAGTCAATCGCCTGGGATTAACCAATTTTACGGTCAATTTTAGTCACCAGCTGCTTGCCACCGTCGCTACACGGAGTAAAATAGAATGCTAGACTACTTTGGGGCTTGCGACTTTAGTCACCTGCAGCCTAGTCGAATTGCCATTGTCTATTTTCGCCGCGTGGCGTAAATGTGTGGCTTTAGTCACCCGTGTAAACTCCACATTAGGCAGGGCACTACAATCGAGACTACGCATAATCATGCCAAGCACATATTACAAACTCACCAAGTAAATTAATTGTTCAAAATAATCACTTAAGTGTACGTATACTTAAGTGTATGTTTTAATGTTTATATATTATATTTGTATGTTTTAAATCTCTGGCCCTGTCACTGGAAACATTGTCCTTCAACAAAACACAGAAATGTATGCACACTACTGCTTCACGGTTGAATAACTGACAAAGGTGTGTGGTACTTCCCCAAGCGCACTCTAAGTCTTACCACTACACATATAGAAGTAAATAAGATGAGGGCTTGCTTACATTTTAACTATGTAAATACGTTAAAATTTGAGTAACATGTAGTGGAGTAATTAATGCCCAGATTGTGGACAGACCCTTAATTTACAACAAAGCCACCAGAACGAGCCTCAACTTTCTGCCCCCAACTTTCATGTAATGACTTCTGTTTGTTTTTAATTTAATTAATTAAAACGGATTATCCTAGGTATCGCAGGTCTTCACACAGGCGCTTTTTGGTTTACTTCTATTACAAAGGTCAATGATTTATTAATGATACAAACTTTTGTTTCACCCACACGACAAACAAAATAAAAAAGATACACAACTTAATCAGAACTTCTGTAAGATACTTGTTGATAAGTTCCTACTAACCCTTGTTTCGTTCCTAATCTAGTTACATAACTCTCACGTGTCAAAATCAGGGAAATAATACGGTTAATTTACGGAAGCTCTATTTACCCACGTCGTTACTTCTTTGTCTACCTACGTCGGCGGCGACGGTACGCGGCGCGCGCTTGTTCTAATACAAAAGATAAATAAATACCAACATGAACGGATAATTGAGATAAACAGATGTGTTTTCTGCTCTATAATATTTTGCCTTAGGCTATGGATGCGTAATAAAATCAGTTTGCCTGTCAAAATATATTCCAATGGGGAAGCTTGTTTAGTGTATGAAACGTCACTCATAAATGTATGTTATTACTACTACATCTTAATAAAAGCATTGTGGTAAGCATCAATACGGAATTTAAATCGATTTCAGAGCTGCTTTAACAATGTGTTCTGCAATGAAACATAAGCTCAAATGAGGCGATTGAGCGTTGAAGATGAACAGGCCGGGCTACGATTATACCGTGCCTGTATCCACAACGTATTACGCGAGTAATACACGGCCACCACAGTACGAGCGGGGATACGGCCAGCTTACTGCCGGCCCTGTGTACAGTCCATCCTCGCACCCGCTCTCCAATTACGCAGATGTTTACGAGGGAAACAACGACACAACTCTGCGAGCTGAAGAGCGAAATTGGTATATAGAAAACCACAAAAACTTACAATCAAACTATGACGTCAGCCATGAAACTATACCTCAAGATGTCAAAATTAAGAAAGAAGAGGAGAAGAAAAGCGACGTCTCTGTCAGACGCGCTGACACAGCGCAGCCTCGTCAGAGACGGAAAGAGGATAGATGTTCCTGCGAATGTTGGCCTACTACTGACAATAATGTTGTACAAGATAGCGCGGGGAATGAGGCGACACGGTCAGTCTCGGGGGTCGATATGGTGGCCTCATATGGAGTTTACGGGAATCCTCACGAGGATGAGAGTTCGGGGTTTGCTAGGCTGTCGGAAAAAAGTGCAATGTACGGACAAGGGAGTGATGCTCCAGTGCAAGGTGTAGTAGTGAACCAGCAAGGAAACAGTGCAGTGGTGCGGGCTTCAACTCCAACTCAGTCCTCTTGCAAGTGTTGCTGGTCGCCACAGTCAAATCCTCCAGATCCTGCAAATTCAGAAGATTATTGTTGGATACACTACTGCAGGCCTGCACTGATAGTGCTACTGTTGCTGTTTTTTCTAGTCCTGCTGGGAGTTTCAACAGGGTTCTTATTGACAAATAATTGTAAGTAAATATTTTATTTCAAAACATATGATACTGTCCATAACTCATTTCATTACCGAACACTTTGATTCTCTTCTGTACGTATGGAATAAACGATGCAAAATGCTCTCATAAATATTTTTAAATAGTGATATCATAAAGAGGAAAGATTTGTATTTTGTATTCCTGTATTTTGTAATGAATAAACTCAAAAACTACAGGACCGATTTCAAAACTTCTATCACCAATAGAATTGTACATTATCCCTTCGTATCTCAGGATATAAATAGGTACCTATATTTTTACTTATCATCATCATAACTATCCATCACCTCGCGGGTGAAACCGCGCAGGGCAGCTATTATAATATATTTCAGTACAGCTTTTTTTTAATTTACGCGTCCGCATTTTTTTTGACTTAGATTTTAACTGATAGAGTTGATTATTAAAAGAGGTATATCGAGTGAGCGATCGTAGACTTCAGGCGTGTCTAGACTGAGTCAAACCAACTGTTTGGCAATAAATAAATATATGTCTCAGCATATATGTATACTATGCAATGAGTACATCTAAGAACTAGCAAACATCGTTGCATCTCTGACAACATCTGTGAAACAAATGACGAGATGACAAGAAACGTTGGAAAAACAACCTTATGTACAACGGCCCTATCTTATAAAGTATTTGACATCGGTGAGCTCGTCGACGAGCGCATCGACGAATTATTACAGAATCGCACGGCTGCATACTATTTTCAAATTCATTAGAGCTTTCACACAATAACATAAATTACCTTTATGCAGTTTGCATCGTTTCGGCATCTCATTTAGCCGTGGCTGGATTACAGCGATAGTAAGCGTCCAATTTGACTCAGTACCTATTGTAAACTCGGTCGGTGGATAATTTGCTGTCGTCCACCGCTTGATGACGCACTGCACCGAAAACTGTTTTCTATTCATCCGCATTCTTACACAGTTATAACACATTATGTTCCAACAGCTGAGAGAGTTCCTCTAAGAGAGAAGCATGTGCCATAAGATAAGATCATATATTGGCCTTATACCTAACTGTGGTTGTTAAATTGGAAATTTCAAAGTTACATAATTACCTTATTTATTATGTTCTTAAATTAAAAATTACAATACGAATACTAGAAATACAAATAGGATAGCTGTACCTAGTTTTAGACTTGCGAAGACTAATAAGTCATTCCTAGGAAATTGTGTGCGTTTTTACAATAAAACCCCAAGACACATAACTGAGGTCACAGAGGGTAAATTCAAGTTCAAAAAGCGTTTTAATAAAAAAAGCTTATTATAAAGTCCGACATTATATAGAAGATAAAGATGCTTGGAATACTCCACTTCTGGCAAGCTGTCACTCTGCCACACATAAAATGTTATATTTGTAGTACCTAAGTAGAAACATTGTAAAAACGTCTATATAAAAAGAATGGCCCCGAGTTTTTTGCAGCTTCTACTCGGTAGGCTCTATATATTTTGGAACGCGGCGGTAGAGTCTTTAAAGTACATTATAATAAAAAATTGACGTTCATAAGTGCGTCTTAGATGCCTAAATTGAATAAGTGGATTTGACTTTGACCATAAAAATTTCACACGATGAGAGATAATTAACAAACTCTATAAAGTACGTACATACTTAGCCAATAAGGACTGGTTTTAAGCAGACTCGTACAAGAAAGAAGATTCGGTTAGGCGCAAATTCGTATACTTTCTCATTAATCGAATACATTGGATTTGACTCAAAAAACTTTTTTAATATTTTTTTAAATGTACTCATGTTTAATATGTTTAACTGGTTTTAAGCAGACTCGTACAAGAAAGAAGATTCGCTTAGGCGCAAATTCATATACCTTCTCATTAATCGAATACATTGGATTTGACTCAAAAAATTTTTTTAATATTATTTTAAATGTACTCATGTTTAATGGTAATGCTAATCGGCAGTTTATGGTACCTACATTTTCATTTTGTTGTATATTCCTTGTTTTTGAACCTTTTAATATCTAATTTTAGGTACATACCCATTACGATAGTATAGATTCTCCCTATTACGTAAATAGTATTAATGCACGTCCTTATTTTTGTTTAATGACGACTTTTTTTCTTGTATCTCTAGCAGGCTGTTATAAATGTACAGTGAGATAACTGTCATTATCCCATTTTTCTCAAATAATCTCTTATAAATGACGTTCGCTTACGTATGCCAAACATTATTCTCATTGCCTTCAGCCGTCCGATTCTCCAAGAGCAAACATCGTTGTATCTTTGACAACATCCGTGAAACAAATGACGAGATGACAAGATACGTTGGAAAAGCAACCTTACGTACAAGGGCGATATCTCATAAAGTATTTGACATCGGTAAGCTCGTCGACGAGCGCAACGACGAACTTTTACAGAATCGCACGTCTGTGCGGTTTTACGGATAGGCTAGTGGTTCTAGTGTATTTTTTTCAGAGATATGGCATATCGACTAATTGTTTAAGAAATCAACCATTGGTTGAATGTGCCCTAAGAGGAACGAAAGCAAGTAAATGTGATTATCGCTCACCCATTTAAGCCCTTTCCTTAATTTTTACATAAATGGTTTTTGGTGCAATGACGGCTGAATATTAAAATATTGCAATACTAGGGAGCAACATACTATCCTCGGACGAGATTCAAACCCGCATCTTCTGACTCCGTGTTGGATGCCATGATTAAAAGTACAAACTCTTCTTTCAGTTGGATAAAGCTTTACAATCTATTCGATAGATGGCGCTTCGTCCCCATATGACGATTAGTGTTAACAAGAAATATTAATTAGATACTCGGATGGGTACTTCGATGCGCTAGAGGTGCATGACGTCTGACACGAATAGCCAAAAATTGTAAAAAGGTTTACTTAACTTAAAACTCGATACTCGAATGGTATGTCGCACTGACCTATGGGTCATTGCATTTACCGATTGTCGGAAGACGCGACCTCGGACGATATTCGAACGAATATCGTCCGAGGATGTGCATTTTTACCGACTTCCAAAAAAAGAAGGAGGTTCTCAATTCAACTTTCTTTGATGTTTGTTACCTCATAACTTTCGACTGGGTGAACCGATTCTCAAAATTATTTTTTTTGTTTGAAAGCTGGTGCTTCCCGTGTGGTCCCATTTATCAAATTCGGTGTAGTAGTTTTTGAGTTACACTACAATAACTGATTTTTACCAAAGTAATAGAATGGAAGACGGTATTAATTTTTTCAAATTGCACTTGTTCTTTATAAGGATTGCGACATCAAAAAGAAAGTTAAGTGTTTGAAAAAACGTTTCTTTCAATTGGTTAATGCTTGTCAAGCTCTTCAATAGATGTCACTCCGTCCTATACAACTGTTAAAATCAAATAATAATAGAAAAAATAGATAAAAATATTCGATAAAGAAAGTTCAAATTCGATGTTTGGACGGTATCACTCAGTGACCTAGCCTAGCGGTCATGGCGTCTAGCACTGATTGTCGGAAGACGGGGGTTTGAATCCCTTCCGAGGGTGTATATTTTTTTTCTCTTGACGAACATTATCCAAGGTTTATTTAAACCTTGTTCATCAGTTGCGAATAACAAGGTAAGGCTCCATCTAGCGTTTCATTATTCTATTACTAATTCAAACAAAGATAATTACAAATGAAGAAATGTTTCATGTAAATGTGTGTGTGAATACATTTTAAATTAAATAAACGCGCATCTAGTTAAACAGTATATACTAATGCTCTTTAAAACGACACGTCTCTGCAAGCAGTCGATGGTTCCGTCACTGGATTCAATGATCAAGTTAATCTAATTAATCGGTTTAGCGGGATATGCTACTGCAGTTGCCAATGCGCCAATTCACGTAATAGGTATTAGAATACGTATGGAAGCACATTCATATTATAAATGCGAAAGTGTGAGTGAGGGTGTGAATGAGTATTTGTTAATGTTATTTGATTTTTTACGTTGAAATGTCTCAACAGATTTGAATGGAAACTGCTACTAATTGGAATTTGCTTTAGGTACATAAAGTTTTTTATCGCGATTGAACCGATTGGTACAGAGGAATAGTGATTACCTTATTCAATTCTTTCTCTATACAGTTGAAGTTGCTGTCAAATAACAGTTACTATAATTTGTATTATTTGTAGTAGCAGGCGTACCTATATCTTTTATACTTGGTGCAACGTTCACATTTTTTGGTTTATTACGTTAGTAGTAACGTCAGCTATAGCTATCGACGCTAGTAACGTAATAAAACCGGAGTTAAATTATATAGACCTTGAAGTAAACATAATTATAATTTTGTTTACTTCGAGGTCAATATAATTTAACAAAATAAAAGTTTCCAACATATTTATACACAGTAACGCATACACATTACAAATTTAAACGAGAAAATATTGAGTCTCAATGAAGGTCTACTATGAATGTGGGTATCTCGGTCCCACAGTATTAGGAAGGGAGTCCTTTCCTAAATCCGTGCTTGGTCCTCACAGAACAGGGTGCAGATGCCGCCCGTTGTACCTTTTTCTTAGACGTCTTGTACTTAGGCAAAACTTTGCTAAGGTATTATTTGGCATATCTTGACAAACTAGTAAATAATTTATCATTTTTAAACTAAATGATGTTCTAATTATAAGTCCCGTAAGGGCATGGCACTTGCAGAATTTGGAAGTTTCTCTGTATAACTTTGCTCTCAGGAACACAAAGTATACAGGAATGTATGTGCCACGTACAATAAAATTATTCCCGTGCAAAAAGTCGACAACCACTAAAAGGTACTCTTGAAACTTAAACTTGATTTTATCCCAGTAAATGGAGGTGTGTAGATGTGGATGTATGGATGGCGGGTTCCGCTCGTTTTTCTCTCTGGCAGCACATTAATTTTAGTGGCACTTTGGGCGGCACAACGACTCGGATTTTGAAATTGCGGCGGTGCTACCAGTATTAAGGAAGTACCTTAAATGTTCACAGTAGGAGATAGCACTGGTAATTGTCTACAGAAGTAAAAATAAATAAAAAATATCCTCCATACTTGTTCTTTCATTGTATGTTATGTAATGACACTCAATTACAATAATATATAAGGGTACCTAATGTTAGAGTCTTTAAAATACATCTTTGAAAAAAATACAATATAAATATTCTAATTAAAAAATATATTATAATATAGCATCCTAGTGATCGCACTAACGATAAAAACCACTTATATCTTATGTTACAAAAAGATGACAGTGTGGTTTTAATCAACTCGTGAAATGAGTTCTAAACGCTAATATATATAAACGCTATAACCTTTCTATCCATACACGCATAAGTAGTTTTTTCTCCAGCGCATATTACCTACCTAATAACTCAATATAATACAATAACTATTAATATTGAATATTTGAATAGATTTGCGTACATAACGTGCAGTACCTACACATCATTCGTTCGAACAACATGTTGAGAGTTAAAACTTCCAATAGATTGTCAAAAACTCGATTCAAATCGTACGTTTTTTAGCGGCGGAATTAACTTCCACCAGTGCCGGTGCGACATTGTACCAGTTCACGAATCACGTTCAACTTTAGTTTTGAAGTCGAGCGAGAATGGCTAATCGATCGATTAATTTTCACACCGTTTGAGCACAGAATTTCTCTATGCATTCCAGGCTGCAGCATATTCACGATATACCTCTATTATCCGCTCATACGTTCCAATAAACGCCAGCATGTTTCACTTGTATTGTTATAGCTTATTATACACTTACCAGGACCATTCCTGTTTATCGTACTTCGGAATTAAAATTATTTCCAACCCTATCATAAATCTCCGTTTTATTGAATTCCATCGAACACAAAATTAAATCGATATCTGTATAAACAGCAATGATTGGACGCGAGCATTTCAATCGACCGATTCGAGATTAAGTCCGATGCGGACGCAACAGGAAACTGGAGCGAAATCGATTCATACAACGAATCGAGCAGAGGCGGCTGTTATGGCGCCGCAACAAATTGAAATTGATACCATCGGTGGGCAGTAGCTGCCGACCGGATATTACGGGTGTCGAGCGCAATCACGCACTTGTACACGTGAAGGCTTGGCTTTGCCGTGTCTAACACTAACGTTAGATCTAAGGTACTTGTACTGTTGTACTTCAACTATCTTAGAAATCTCTTTTAACTGCGCTCTAGTTGAATGATACGTCAAAATCTGCAAGTAAACATTTTATTTGCGTCGTCTTTTGTTTCGTTTTGCACTTTGCACAACTTTTGATTAGTAAAAGTTTACAGGCCTCTAACGGCCGGTCCCAATAATCTATCTATCGCCGGTTTACCTTACTAGAGTTAGATATTTGACACTATGTGTATGGAAGGTATGTCAAATTTCTATCGGTAGTAAGGAAAACCGTGGATTGATAGATTATTGGGATCCTCCATAAGTCGGCATCTAAGTGGTTTAAGTACGAGTAGCTTTAATTAAGTATACTTGCCCCTTGATTCATGGGATATTATTCTGCCGCGATCGAATATACAAGTGGGTGCTACTGTGTAGGGTTTGAAACTGAAGTATATGAAACTTAAGGCCAAAAACCTACGATGTATGATTCCAAATACGAATTAAAAGTATTATGATAGATTTGATAGATTTGAAGTGTGCTCGCTTGCAAGAAAAATGTCCGACTGATGACGTACTGAACACGACTTTTGTTGGGTATTTTTGAAACGCAGTTACGTTTTCTGACTTATTGTTTCTTTTTAGCCAAAAACCTATGACTTCGGGTGATGAATGCAGTTAAGTGCATCAAAATTGCAGTTTAAAGTTCTGGAAGGCACTGCAATTGTAAATGGCAGTTGTAGTGCTCACCACCAAGCGCCCCACTTCCCCTTCTCGTCACTGCATATATCATCACATCACACTATTATCAAATAAACGCGAAACTCTATGAGTGAATGAGTGAAAATGTTAGCGAGGTGTATAATATAAATATGTTCATTCATTCTTCACGCTGTAACGGCTTAATTTGGTAGTAATTTGGAATTAAGATAGCTTATACCCAAGATTAACTATACTACTACTATTATTTTTATCCTATATATTATTATATTTATATCCATTTATCTTATTCCATCTGGACGAAGGTGCTGGCACAAACTAGTGTACTTACAAAAACTTAAAATAGCACAAGCAGATTACTTCGCAATATTTAGTACTGACTTATGGTAGGGGAGAGGTTACCTAATTGTTGTTATTATTTTTGCTTTATTTCTTTCCTCCCATCGACCACTGAACCGCGGATGGATCCAATGGTAACAAACCCCAAATTGTTAATCACTAGTCATTATTTTGATCTGATCTAATTGTTCCTGTTCTAGTTTAATTTAAATTTAACTGATTAATGAACTAGGACTTGTAAGGCATTCAAGAATTCATATGGAACTGGCCGTATGATAATTATCTTTACAAATTTCCTTTCTCGGTTTCCCTGGAGCAATTATTCAACGTCTTTTGTGCACACTTTATGTGACTCAGTGCTACGTATTAGGGTAAAACCTTCGTGATAGGGGACCGTTAGTCATAATCATTATCGTTGTATAAATTATAGTTACATATACAATTTTGTATAGTCTGCAACTGGCAGTGGTGCGTGATTCACAAAATTTAACATAAACCGTCGCTGACATCTGATAATCAAGTAATGATATTGCATTGATGATATCCCGCTAATTGCCACTTTGCTGATTAATATTTTGTTGCGGAGTAGAACAGTTACAGCCGTGTGATTCTCTAATAATTCATCGATGCGCTCGTCGACGAACTCACCGATGTCAAATACTTTGATATATCGCCCTTGTACACAAGGTTGTTTTTCCAACGCTTCTTGTCATCTCGTCATTTGTTTCACGAATGTTTTCAAAAGTTTGCTCTTAGAGAATCGCATGACAGTTTTTATGAAATTCAATCAAATTACTTTAGGATGGCGGAAAAACCAATAATAGCTTTCTTTGATTGTGTAAGTATTATATTATAATGGAGGATATTAAGTGTTGTGTGCTCCTGGTGGAACACGATAATCACACACTTGATGCAACTTTTCTTTTTACTTCGCTGTTTTTGGCCACGCTATGGCCTTGACGACTTTACAAGAAAATGAGAACACGTGATCCTACACTATTGTTAAGAGTCATAACTACTTTATATTTGATTGAATTAAAGCCCAGCTAAAACTAAATGCTGGATACTAATCTTTTTTGTATGTTTAGGAGAAAGAATATTCATATTAATTACATTCACAGAAATTATTGTACATTTACAGTAAAAATGATTTTGTACCATGTCACCCCTTATATGGAAGACATGATCAGTGTAGTTGGGTGACTTGATCCAGGAAAGATCAAGACTCTCTGTACTTGGAGACATGGTACAATTGCTATAATATCTAAGTAATTAACATTAGTAAAGACTAGAACAACGACTTTGAAATAAGTACTTACACATAAAATCTTAAATTCTTTTTACTATGCTTAATCAATATTTATTATTTTAAATCTGACGATCTACAACAAAATAAAATCACAATATTTAATTCTTATTATGGTCATTTTATATTAAGATCTTAATTTTATTTGTAGTAATTTAAGTCTATAATCATATAAAAATAAATTCGAGATTCTAAAATAATAATCTTTTAATTATTCTTGTAATAAATAATAAAATTTTCATTATTTTATTTTAATTCTACTACATTTTAAATGTACGCAAGTAGCGTACATTTTTACTTTTGTTATTTACAAAGCTCAACAGTTCCAACATGTTTAGACATTGACTTAAAAATAATGGCACGATTAAGCTTTTTTATCACATGTTTAACAAATATATTTTTCAGGCCACTTAAATCTTGTGTCATTGATTTTTTTCGCAATTTTTATTTTGTATTCTTTTGCCTCATAATTAGGCCAACATATATATAGAAAATAGAATATATAGAATATTCTTAACTATAACAAAATGAACTATAACCCAATCTTGCTTACTAACTTACCTACATAATATTTACATTAGAAGCAATAATGGTGTCACTTGATCCGTGTGGGGGAGACTTGATCCCGGATCAACTCTCCCCAACCTCTTGCATACCATGTGTACCCCGATATGAGAAGAAAGAAATGTTATGCAGGTAAGTCATGTAAAAATGTTAGCATTGAAGTACAGTTCATTTAAATAGTCCTATATTAAGTTTAAATATGTTGTTTTTCACAAAAATAACGATATCTTCAAGAAAAACAGGTTGATTGCGGATGTTAACACACTGACCGCCGCCATTTCTTAATGTCACGCATTTGGCAGATAAATTTTCTTTTGTGGGTTGGGCACTGAATAGATAACCAATGTTGCTAGTTGAACTAAATAAAAAAAAGTAATTGTGTCGTAACAGAGGTGTACCATGTGCATACCGTAGGGATCATATGTCGTCATTTTCCCTGCCTTTTCTGCAGTAAACAACTATAACTATTTACACAATAACATTAGGAATGGCAAATATACAACCGTACGAGTCCAGCTGTACAGAAAATGTATTTTTATGACAGAAAGTTTCGTGCACGCTAATTGGATATTAAACATTTACGTGATATTTTTAATTCACCTGGTAATAATATTAAAGTCTCTATTCAATTGCTTAGGTAGTCTATAAAACTTTCATAATTTTATTATATTTTATCGAAAATCTAGATTACAAGTAATTTTAACCTATTTAGGTACGTAGGCATTTTATGCAACTGTTAAGTATTTGCAACGTATACTTATCGAAAAAGTGCTTAGCTTAGCATTCTTAAATAATCTACATGGCAACCCTAATCGTAGTAGGTAATCCTCATAATTATTCAAATTATTGTTAAAACACTTTCATACTGTAAACAAAAAATATAAGCAATAAATGTTAAAAAATACCAAAACTGCAGGGTTTTTCGAACTGAAGAGTAAATAAAGCAGTCTACAATCGAAAAACCATAAAGGTAAATGTCGATCTCCTCTCCGAGCCAAGTATTCAAACGTTAGCCATTTTTATGGCTCACAATAGAAGCGGAACTTTTACGTCGCTTAATAGCGGTGAACGGAACAAAAGAAAAAACATGTTCTAGAAATTTCGTTTGGGACAAAACAGTACCTGCGTTTGAACAGCGGTTTTATAATCTGAGTTAGACGATACGGGCGGCGACCGACTTCCACCGTCTCACATTGTATGCAGCGATCGGATTCGTTTAACACGTGACTGGACACTACCCGTAGTTTAATAGCCTCGTATATGTAAAGGACAGGCGCGGTCTACGTCCAACCAATTTGCAATAAAACAATATGGCGCACCGCCCGACTCAACCCGGCTTGCGGCCGACCGTTCAGCCTCTTGTATTTTATATTTATCCCAAATGTGACTGCGAACCCATTAGTCGCGACCTCTTTGTGTCACATTCCGAAACATATTCTTACCCAAGGGCGAAATTAATTCACGATCTCGTAACACGACTTTGAAATCTCCCTTTTTTCTTCCGCTACAAACCGAAGAGCAGGCAAGGTAAACTAATTAATATGCGCTAGAAGAAAATCGGATTAAAATAACTTTTAATGAACCTTATCCTTTAATATTCATGGGAAAACGAAGTTGAAATTGGAAATAGGGATTGCGTATTGAGATCATTGTTCAGTTCTTTCGATTGATGTATTGAAAAGTAAAACACTTTTTTAAATATAAAAATGAGGAACTATAGTATTGATGTACTTACTAATTATTACTTTAAAATTCATCCTTACGCTATTGATTCAGATTTGTACTACACACAATTAATCTATAGGTACCTAAGTACTAAATAAATTGTTCTTACTTACGATTAGTCTACGAAGACAACATATACACAAAATACTCGTAGTATACATTACCTGAGAAAAAATGTAAGGTACACGAGGCATTTAAGGCCCACCTTTATTAAAAGTAAATTATATTTAAACCGAACAGAGTAAACAAAGAGAACACATATAATTTAGATTCTCCGTTTATCAATTTATCTTCAAACATACAACAACAATCCTAAACAGATTGTTTTCGTGCTTTAGTGTATACTTTTCAACAAGTGTTTGGGCCTTTTTAAATTACGTCCGGATATTAAGGCCCGCAAAATAAAACATCGTAGTGAAATTACTGTGAGGATCATTAAACTTCTATCATATTAGTTGTAACAACACTAACATCTAAAACTTTCTTAGCTAGAGAAATAAGTTCTTTTCCCAAAATTCATGATAGTGGGCCTTTTTAAACTTATGAAATAATCAACTATAAATTTAACTTTTAATAACCAACCATAACACAAAAAGCATTTGCCTCAGTTTAAACTTTAGAAACATAAACTAAATACTAAATAAAAATTAATTAACGCTTCCTTTTTTTTAATTTATAATTAATATGGGCCTTATTATACGGACGTATTTGAAAATATAATATATAAGAATCCGTGTGATCTTGAACGATCAATTCTAACGAAGGACTATACCCTAACTGCTCTGGTATGTTTATTAACATGACTTATATCAGACAAAATGTGATTCTATCAGCCTTACCTATATTGAGATCAAATAAAAAAATCGTCTAAGTGAAACAAGATAATGAACGCAGATAGCGTAACAAATTTAAATACAATCAGGACAATAGAAATAATCGAGGTCGTGTTTTGTCAGTCCTACGCATTCTTCATGATAAAAATTTTGGCAAACTATGCAGCTTCTCATATCTTCTTCTCTTTCCATTTTGCACCCATGATAAAACCAATTATCATTAATGTCTTTGGTCTTTTTCTTTTTCATGACATTTGGCTTATCACTTTTGTTTTCTTTATTGTTAGTCACTTTTTACTTCCTTTTTTGTTAGATTTATTTATATATGCATTTATTTTAGAATTATTTCTTTTTCCTTTTACTTTCTTTCCTACCTCATCCTGTTTTTTATCAAATAAATCTTTGACGATTTTTTGACCTTTGTAATTTAAAGCCTTGCGCCGTGGCTGAGGCTTCGTGACTGCAAAATTTGGAGTAGGAAGAAGTTCCTGAAAGGATGTTTTTTTACTTTTTAACTCTGCCAGTACCACGTCATCGTCGGAATCATCCTCATATGTGTTACATAACTATGTGGTCTTGTTTGGTGTCTGTTCTCCTTTTTGAACCAAATCGTATGCTTGTTCATCGGAATCACTGTAAGGATCATAAATATTTACGACACGCCTGTTTTGGTCACGAACAAGTTATTCAATATCCAGCGATGCTTCAGATGATGATCTATTGTAATTGGAGTGTAAGGAAGGGTTCCTGATTCCAGAAGGTCCTGGAGCTGATAAATTTTCAGTAGACACCTCAATAGGTTTTTCTGGTTTTTATTTAATCTTGTTTGAAGGGGAAAATTAGATGAAACTGGTATGGGGCTAAATACGAAGAAGTTCTGTCTGGCAGTCCATTTTGTAACTCGTCCAATAGAGATGGTGTAGCCACGTCACTTCTAGCATCCGTATTCTGTGTAAGTTCTTCGACATCAGTAGCGTCCGAATCAAAATCATAATTTACACTCGTATGAAGCTTCGGCATGTGTCGGCGAGGGAGTTGGTTCTAGAATATCTGATACGTGGTTTGGATTGTGTGTCAATAGAGATGGTGCATAAGCATTGCTTTCTTGTAGTTTCAAAATACCGACAATACGTTTATGATTTGTTCTCAGTCGATAATGTCCCCAAGCATAATAAGGCCCGGGCCTTGTTACCCATTCTGGGTACGGGCCATATTATCTTTAGGCCAGTGTTTTCAAATAAACTAACGCATTTAAATAATATAACGACAAAATATATATTCTTACCAATTCTGACAGTCCTCAATCTGTGTACTACACTTCACAGTAGAAAAAAACAAAGATTTATTTGAGTAAACTGCTACAAATGAGCGATTCTTATGGCAGAAAATAATAAGAGGCGCAGCCGCAACCACTTCAACTGACTGTTCGGAAGGTACTGACTAGATGGCGGCGCGCGCGAATCGGCGCGACGTTGCCAGCTCGTTAAATCTGTGTTGTCTATGTGTGCGTAGAGTAGTTAGTGTATTATAAAGGCGGGACTCATATTTTTAAGAAGTGGTCCTTCCTTGCCGCTGGGCTTTATACCCCTCAGGTACCTTATTTAAACTTAATGAAATGAGCTATTTATTGATCTAACCTTAAAATAACAAACTTATTGTTGATAATATTTATACCAGATTATAACTTTGCAAGAAATTAAATTATAATATAATGCAATATAATAAATCATAATAATAATAAATTGATACACATAATTAAAATCATAACCGTGATCACCTACCGCACTTCGCTTCTACAATAAAATTAATTGAATTAAAATCAATTACCGGATTTTGATTTGTGCTAAAGTTATGTGACAGGTCATAAAATTATATCTTTAGCAGTAGATAAAATAGTTTCACCATACATTTTAGTAATATCAGTATGGATCTTTCTCGTGAGTCATCATTCTGTTTCAGTATTTTGTTGAAGGCATATAATGACACTGACTTGTCAGTAGATACTTATGCAATTATGTATAATTTTTAGAATGTAACTCGTATAATTGTGGTAAACTTATAAAATATAAACAGAGTAACATAAATGGTCAACCATTTTATTCATACTCAATTAAAAGGTATCATTACATAGTAACAATAAAATTACAATTAAAACAATATTGTGTTTTAATTGTAATTTTAATGTTAAATTATAGAAACAGGTATTCGTATCGCAATATTCCCAAATATTTATATCATTGTATTACTACTCTACTTCGTATTTTGAATTATAATTAACATACAAATAATAATCATACAAATAAAAAAAAATATAATTTTAAATTATACTAATAAGTAGTGTACTCTAATATTCCTTCCTGGGTTCACTAATATTCCTTAATTAACAACCAAAACTCAAAAGTCTTCCTCCGTTTCTGCTGAGATCTTACTTAAACAAAGTGTAACTCAATGTGACACAACTTTTAAATTTTCAGTAGTTAATTGCAAAGATATTGTAAGCAGTTTCAAAAGTCTAGATGCAAAAAAAACGGCTGACCTATGGGGTCTTTCTGTGAAGACCGTTTCTTCAATTATAGATATCATTGCACCCAATCTAGCAGCTGTGTTTAATAGTTGTGTTGCAAGTGGTGTTTTTCCTGACCTAATGAAGCATAGTAAAGTGGTTCTTTTATTCAAATCTGGTAGTACTACTGATCCCACAAATTTTCGGCCTATTTCTGTACTACCTACGCTAAGTAAGATTTTCGAAAACATTATATTACATCAATTAGAAACTCATTTTAGTGCTAACAAAATTTTTATAAAAATCAAAAGCTAAAAATCAATTTGGGTTACAAGGAATTGCTCTACTATAGACGCAGGTATAGAACTTATAAAAGATGTGTTTGATGCCTGGGAGAACTCTCAGGATGCCTTAGGTGCTTTTGTGACTTATCTAAGGCATATGACTGCGTCCGACATGATATACTTGTCAGGAAATTACAACACTAGGGTATTAAGAACATGGCTCTCAACCTTTTGACTTCGTATTTAAACGATAGAATTCATAGGGTTGACATAAACGGTGAAAAATCGCCCGGCTCTATAATGTCAATGGGCGTTCCACAAAGTTCAATACTAGGGCCGTTCTTGTTTTTAATCTATATTAATGTCTTACCTTATTATGTAGAGAAGATTCACGAGATTGTATTGTTTGCAGATAACACTTCACTGTTATTTAAAATTAAAAGGCAGTTATTCAACTATGACGATGTTAACAATGCATTAGCTAAAGTTCTGAATTGGTTCAATTCAAATAATCTTCTCATCAATGAGAATAAAACTAATTGTATAAAGTTCTCGACACCAAATGTGAGACAAGTAGAATCCAATATACAATTGAATGGAACAGGGTTGGACCTTGTGGAGTCAACGGTCTTTTTAGGAATTACTATAGACGCTACATAAAAAAATTGTCTAGTAGGCTCAGTTCAGTGGCTTATGCTGTTAAAAATTAACTGATGTAGACACAGCTAGAATAGTTTATTTTAGTTATTTCCATAGCGTTATGACTTATGGCATACTGCTCTGGATGTTTCGCAGATCTTAATTCTATTTTTATTCTGCGAAAAAGGGCTATACGAGCGATCTACAGTTTAGCTCCCAGAGTTTCCCTTAGACAGAAGTTTAAAGACTAAACATTCTAACTTTTGTCTCTGTTGACTATTGTCTCTCAGTTTATCTATGAAAATATAATGTATGTAAAGAAAAACATTAGCAGTTTTGATAAAAGGAGTGATGCTCATTCCATCAACACGCGAAATAAGCTCAAGCCATCCGTACATGTAACGCGTCTCCACAGAATAAGTCATTATTTTATGGGATAATGTATACGATTCTATAATAAAGTTCCCAATGTTATCCGAGATTTGCCTATTAACAAGTTTAAAATTACTATAAAAACTAAACTCTGTCAAAAAGGTTATTACAAAATTTTGGATTACTTGGAGGATAAAACAGCTTGAGACTGATCACTCCAGGATCTATCTACTCGTGTACTAAGATGTCAAAGTGTAGCGTGTCTTGCCTTACTGATACCATTATTATGTTCTTTTTTGTAAGGCAACACACTGGAGCTAATATTTGTAGCACCTAAGTAAAAACATTGTAAAAACATCTATATAAAAATAATGGCCCGAGTTTCTGGCCGCTTCTTCTATAGGTAGGTTCTATATATTTTAGAACGCGGCGGTAGTCTTTAAAGTACATTATAATGAAAAATTGACGTTCATAAGTGCTCAAAGACGCACTAACCTAAATTAAATAAATGATTTTGACTTTGACTTTGACTTTGAGTGTCCGACCGAAACAGGGTTTTCATCCGAAACCGAAACCCAAATTTATTAAAAATTGTTTATAATTACGATTATTTACTGAATGTTACTGTTTTTTATATTTATTTGAAGAAGAAGAAGATATATACGTATAGACAGTTTAACAGTGTTAAATAAAATACAAAAAAAACAATCAAAAAACAATCTAAGGCACGAGTTAGCTACGAAGTTTAAGTTGCAAAGTGTACACAATCATGAATCGTTTTTATGTTTTTCACGTCAATCGCCTTAGAAAGTTTTAGTAATGTCACCATTTCACTAGAACGTGACTTAGACAGGACAGTGACTTGACGTTACGACATACCTATGCCACTGCGACATGACTCTGATTAATTGAATAAAAATCTTACTTGATGAAACTGTAATCATTATAATCTAAATAGTTTGAGGAATGGCAAATATCTAAACGTACGACTCTATTTATAAAGGGAGAAAGAATGTCGGCCAAAGAGGTAACATAGCGAAATTTTATTTCAGAAAAAAAAACAAATGAACATATAAGCGCCAGATAAAATAATATTTATCGTTATTTATGGGGTCGGCATGTAACTTAAACCAAAATGGTGATCTTCTGCGCAGGTACAGTTATGGACAAATGTGACAGACGAATACTTCCTCTGCGGTGGTTAAAAATTAAACGGAAGTTAAATTCAATATCACATTTCATAAATATAATCTCGGATTTCCTTTCAAATCATTGTATCTCTCGAACAAAGCGGTGTGGGAAGTAATCGTTAGGTATTATTAAATATAACAATTATAGGAACTCTAATCTTAATCACTATCATTTATGGGTGTAACTAACACCTTTATAATTTTTAAGTGATATTAAGTTGTATGGGCAAGTTCTAACTTGCCCAAAGAGTTGCGATTTTAGCTTCTGTTTAAGTTGAAGAATCCAATTCAGAATCACTGCTATCAAAATATCCGACTGGGTTATAAATTCTTCCGTCATATTATCGATGACGTAGTTTCTTTTGACCTAAGCTTCTTCGATTGTATTTACGCTATTAACTAGTATAATAATTAATGTTGTTTTCTCCTAAAAATAATTATACATGTCAAAAAAGCGTGCGCGGGTTGCGGGGGCGGAATGTGATTGTTTGTCGTCGCGTTGCTATGGTAACGCATGGTCCCTCGCCCCGCACTTCGATTGAGAACCGAAAATGTGTTCTGTGCATAGTTCAACTTACGTGCTGCGTACAATAATATTTGTTTATTGCTAAAATATTTGAAACCCAGTGATAATATTGTATATAAGTATTTTCAAATAAAATGTTCTGAAAGGTCGATTCTCACCTTTTGAAACTAATATATACCGCGGATCTTATTGAAATAGTATTATGCGAATATGTGTGCTCTGTTTCGCTTAGACCCACTGTGACATTCATCCATAATTAGGTAGGTACCTGTTTTTTCAGTCACTAGAGAACTCTACTCAATACTTTATATTTTTTTTATGTTTTTTCACTTCTTATACAGTACGAGTAACACACTCGTACTATTTAAATGAGTGAAGTAGTGAGCAAAAAAAGAGTATGAAAGTATGTCGTAAAATCCGACAAAAGAATAAGACAGCAATATAGGTTAGCTCATATTATATGAGTCCGAGAACAGAGGTGTCGGAATTTAGGTGTTTATGACGTATGTCGATCTTTCCCCCAAGGAAATGTTAAGTCTTGAGAAGTTCTTAGGACCGTTTGTATCACATATTATGATGATAAGTTTAAACTAATTAAATTTAATACAAATTTACTCATGCAAACTAAAACCGTATTTATTCAGATTCATTTTAGATGGATCTCTCAGTCACAATGGGGTATCTCCAATTCCGTCTCAACTTTTCATACGAAAGATACATATTACCAAAGAAAAGGGTCTAGCTTCAGGGAGAAATTCTATTAAGTTGGTAAATTATAAGAGTCTATTTTTTATCATAATAAAATTCTATTCCCTTACGCATATAGAACAACTTGGTAAGTATTTTGAGTTAATAATAAGTAATAAGGCCAGCTAAAACTATTTAATGCGTTTAAATGTTAATATTTTATATCATGCATTTAGGTACCTATACATCACTAAAGGCGTCGCCAGGCGTAAACAAAAAAACTCGCCAAACTTTGTTATACAGCAAAATAGCGCAATTAATTACAATATTTACTCTTACATTAAGCACTTACATTTTTGCGATAACGATAGGTCCATTGAAATTAAACTACTCGTATTATGAATACTCTTATTGCCATAATATCTCTAATTTAACGTTATTGTTTTAAACGTAGTTTACACAAGTACAATTTGAAAAATTTAATACCGGCTTCCATTTTATTCAGTTATTGGAGTGTAACTAAAAAACTAGCTTAACTAAACTTAATGTACAACTGAACCCTAGGTGCGCGAGTCCATCTCGTACTTGGCCAGTATTTTTTGTCAAAACATGTTAGATTTTGTATTTGTCGCTAATAGCATTTTTTTTCATATGACAAAAAAGAGTCAAAATCTATGAATAATATTATTATTCGTAGGTCAAAATCATTTGTTCAATTTACGCATCAAATACGCACTTATGAACGTCAATTATTTATTTTTATTTATTAATAGCATATTTATTCTGAACATAAACACAAACAGGACCAAATATTAATTTTCAAGAAAGGATCTACTATTAGCATTTTGTTTATTTAAGTCTTCTAGAGAGTATAAATTTATGTTTTATTTCGTTCATTATTTCATTTCATTGAGTGTTATGTATGAACTTTTATCTTATAGTGGGTATACAATAACGTTTTGTACAATGCATTTCAGTAAACAAAGTAAATTTATAATAACGCTACCTTGTTTAGTTTGCCCCAATTTTTCCCTATTTTAAAAAAGACGTGTGGCACTCGGAGACTGCCGCGGTAAAGTTATTGCATAGCTGTTTTTATCAACTTATGCAATTATAATTTTTTAACCAATGCCATCTAGAGGCGAGTTGCTGAACTAAAGAGACAAGCGTGATATTTCAAAAAGTCATTAAAAGTTCTGCTATTCATCGATGGATGCCAAATCAACTTATGCAATTATAATTATTTAAGCAATGTCATCTAGAGACGAGTTGCTGAACTAAAGAGACAAGCGTGATATTTCAAAAAGTCATTAAAAGTTCTGCTATTCATCGATAGATGGAGTCGGAGTGGGGGGTGTTAGGTTGTTTTTAGGTTATTTTTATATTTAGGGTGTTTACGGAATTTCTGAATTCGGTCTGCACGCTCAAGGCTCGTGATAGAAGCTATGCAATAGCTTAAAAACACGGCTTAGGTATATAGTCTGTAAATACTGAATTCACAGAAAATGTTGTCTGTCGGGGCTTAGTATTATTCTTTTAATTCGCATTTACTCACATTCAAAGTTATCTGACAAACTTGTTGGTTAGTTTTGACAAAATAAATATTACATTACATACGACGTCCACTTCCCTCGGCAACTTTATGTTTTGAAAGTTATAAATCCCTTTTTTATTGTTTTGGCTTCGCGTGGTTTCTTATTGATTTTTTTTGATGACGTTAAAAAAGGTTTTGACCGCAGTCTTACCTGAAGGAAAGTGACGATGCAGTCGTCAGTGAAACATGATTGCCAAGAATTCAGTGTGTACTTGAGGACTCCCAGATTATACCTATCTATTGGTTACTACGGTGTCGGCTTATTATGGATGGAACCAAAATTTTAGATACACATAATATTATACTCGTACTTATACATTTTAAATACTATATAACTATAGGAAGTTCATTTGTAGACACAACTAGATATTGCTTATTTTAGTAGCAGCGTGTGGGTATTGAAAACTTTACAAAGCGTTCTTAAAGTATTAAGTTCCCAGAGAACTGCCTTACAGAAATGATCTATTTTACGCACTAGCTCTGAATGAAAGTAACTATGTATTAGTAGATTATGCACCGAGGGAGTAAAGCAGTGTCTTACGTCATGGGCGGTATATTGAACCCTGAGTGTAACGGGGACTCTTGGGTGACCTGAGCGCAGCGAGGGGATTAAGATCTAATTCCTGAACGAAGCGAGGGAGTTATGTAGAGTCCTGAGTGAAGCGAGGGGTTAAAGCCGCCCAAGATGAAGACAGGCTTTATCCTCGAGGTGCATACTCTAATTTTCATACCTACTGCGAGTCAATAAAACTTAGCGCTTTAAAATAGCAGTTATTTAGTTAAAAGTAAAACACATTAATAGTTAATATTCAAATTAGACACATTTGTACTGTTATAGAGGGAGATCTTTGGAAGAACATTATGAAAAAACACTGGGTTAGACTTTCGCGGTTGCTATCTAAGTTATAACTAATAATATAATAATCTAAGTACTCACGAGATGTAGACCACGATTTAGTAGCTTTTGGAGCACCCGATATTTCGATATGTACATTGCACCTTGTTGAAAATAATAACATTTTATTAAAGTTGAATAACACCAAACACCAGATTGCGACACGTAACTTCAACTATAACCTTGAATACGTAGAGAGGGTGCGTAACCCATAGCAACGCGGCGCACAACAATCAAACTCCTTAGGTGCGTTCGTTTAGCAATGAGGGCATTGGTAGCATTGCTATTGTTGGCTTTTATGTTAAAGCGTTCGTAAAGCTAAATTTTCGTGGCAAAAATAACTCATTTTTAGCTTTTCGAACACTGCACAAAAAGAGCCATAAACGACATTTTCACCCATATATTCCCAATTCGAACGCTTATGGTACAATTGCGCCTTTTTTAATTTTTTTCTGTATCTGTCTTCGTACTTAGAGTTTTACTACAACTAAAGTTCTAAATCCAAATCACTTTACACCCAAAGGAGTTTCATACAAAATTACATCCCGGAGATGGAATCAAAAAATGGAACCGACTTCAACACCAAAAGGTGTGAAATAACTAAAAATAATGTTTCTTATTATATTGTATCTGTGATATTATGGTTTGGCAATATCTACGGATATATTTTATAACTTATTTTTTTTTATTGTTGTTTAGTTTCAGTGAAGTAATGTCTAAAATTGGTCAAGCAAATACTAATAACAGCTATGTATATGTTGTCCATACCTCCAACCATAAGTTTCATAGAATAATAGTCTTACATAATATGAAACTTCCTATTCGTTGTTACTTTGCTCATACATTATGTAGTCCAGTAATGGACGGCATGTCCATCATTGGTTGTTCATAACTGGTAACGGTACAATGATTTTCAGCAGTTGTTTATTTTTTATATACAGGTATGATCCCTAACAAAAACTAAGGATGCGAAAAAGCACAGGAAACAAAGAAAAGAGACGAGATGGTTAAGGCCACAGGCGAAGTGAATAGAAAAGATAATTTTAATAGTACATATTAGGCTGTCCATCATTGGCAGTACGTCTAACGATGGCTGTCCATATTTGAGTTTTTTTCGCCAACAACTGGATGTATTTCATAAAAGGATGTTGCGAATTCCATATAATATATTTGTGTTTCTATGGTATGATTGTAAATATTGATAAATAAAGTGATTGACTATACCATCATACATTACTTACAACTACTCTTCATACTCGTATTTAAACTTGGAAAGTAACTACGTGTAGATAAATAGTTAAATTACAAATGTCTCGTTATTCCGTCCATAGTTGGTGCCATTATCTTATGGTAACCTATATAATATATGGTACCATCATGTCATAACTTTTTACCCGTTAATGAGACTTACTTCAAAATAATATTTTATAAAATATCTTCAAGCTAAAATGAAGCATTTATACCTGAAGTTGGTGCACGTGTGGAATTTAATTTACACATAAAATTCAAACCCTTATTACACACCTGGATGGATGATTTCATAAAAGCACTTTACATATAGTTCATTATTTTTTATTATTTTATGAACCATGTTTCGATCTAATCTGCTCACATATTGCTCAATTTTGGTACAAATTCTAACAACCCAAAAAATAACTGATATTTTACTTATTTACCTCTATTTATTACTTTAATTATAAACTAATCTTCTTATTTAAAGTAAATATAATATATACCAATGGACTCGACTGATTTTTATCCAATAACGTTAAGTAAAAATAGAAATTCAGTTGGCTTATGTTGCTTTTGTTGGGTTAAATTTGCATTCAGAATATTCAATTAAAATGCATATAAAGCGAAATATTAATGAAACTTGTTTTAGTACGAAGTGGGAATGGACTGGTGGTAAATTTAAAATTCAATTTTTCACTTCATCAAGTCGAAAAAGCAAATGAAATATGTTTGTTAATTTCTTTAATAAACAGTGCAGTGTTATATAAAGGTGTAGTAATTCTGAAAGGTATGCATATGCACCTAGACAGCCGTGCGATTCTCTAAAGATTTGTCCATGCGCTCATCGACGAGCTTACCGATGTCGGATACTTTATGAGATATCGCCCTTGTGGCCACCTACATATGGTGGTTTTTCCAACGTTTCTTGTCATCTTGTCATTTGTTGCACGGATGTTGTCAAAGATGCAACGATGTTTGCTCTTAGAGAATCTCACGGCTGCATTCACATGGCAAAGTATCAACATTTAAATCGCTTATAATTATTTTCATATCTAAGTAATAAAATAATATCTGAAATGTTTAAGGGCAGCCCTATACATGCCTATTCTTTGAGTTTGTTGGGATCAATGCGCTTTGTAATTCCCACGCCACCTATTTATTCACCTCTATCCACTAACCCTGCATGGGTCCTCTCCTCGCGCTGCATCCCAACCCACCTGGGTTGGGACCCTTATTTACCTAGTTTATGTCATGTTACGAAGTTCATTGCCTTCTTTGTCCTAGTTTTTCAGGGATGAACCTGGTTTATTATTAGAAAAACTTTGGTTACTCATAACTCGGAATGTTTACTACTTCCTGGGATTCAGTAGTTAGGTCCCAATTGTATGCAAGTTTCTGCGTGTGTGGTTTTAGTAGTATATATAAAAGTACTCTCTGGCTCCTGAGCTATCTGAGTGGTATATATATATATATTCTATGTCTTATTCCATCCAAATATTCGCTATTATTAGTGACAAGATAAATATTTCACCCAAATAAATAAGGATACATAGAATATGTTCAATCTTTATTTGGATAACAACTTCTAACACGAGAAAATCACCATACTTCTTCATTTTCTATAACACATAAGGCCCATAGTTAGATAGAAGGCAACATCTCACATTATTTCGTTACCTGTTACGTGAATCTGCCGCAAACTAACTTTCGCACTTTTTAATACAGACAAAACTGATAGCTGCATTTATCGCAGTCGCATAATTTTTAGTTTTTATGAATAATTTAGTTTTTATACATAATTCGAAAATACAGAGATACCTAAATAACATGAAATCTTCTCCAAACCCCTCTAAATTGTCCAGTTATCTACTCCTTTGCATTGATTTACTTAAAACAATATAAAATGGAATAAAAAGGTATTTATAAAGTCTTTATTATTTGTCCATTCTAATAAAAACGTTATGACGTTATAATTATGCTCAATTTTATATTTTTGTCTAAGATTCGTTAACCGGTACTTATCAGTTTACGCGAATATGAGTTTTGTTACAATACAACTTCTTTCTTCAGTTTTTTTGACGTGATCAAGAAATTCAGACTACTCAGTAAATACATTTTTGGAAGAGCTTATTGAATTGAAATGCCAATATTCACTTAAACAAGTGAAAACTGTGAGTCTCTTTTAAACTATTTGAATAAGCTTGAAACAATTATAATATAAAAATGTTAATATATCTTAGTTTTATTTATCGTGTTGACATGCAGTATTGTAAAAATTCACCCTTTTAAATCGTGTTTAAAGTGGGTTCTAAATTTAGTAAACGGTTTGAATTAAAAAACAAAAACAAACAAAAAAACAATAGTGCTAGCATTACTGTTGGGTGCGAAGAGCACTGTGGTGAGTGAAATTACTGCTCGAAAGAGACTCAAAAACTGACGTATCGGGGTAACGACACGGTATAGTCCACGCTGAAAAGTTAGAAGCTTTAGGTGATACTGAAACTGGCATGGGCAAGGGTAATGCTCAACATCAGGCGCAAGACTTACCCCGTCTTCTCACTCGATTGCATAAAAACCTACCTTTTGAATATACATAATACGGCAACGCGTAAAGCGCACTTATATCATCCAAACTAACTCTTAATACTGTCTTGCACCATTAGGCTAACCTTAATGTAGATCTAACAAAACGACACACCATTCCAATTATTTATGAATCAATGTTTCGTCATATCCTGTCACTGTCACATTGTAATTTCCGTTGTTACATGGTTGTAGTTGATACACTACATTAGTTATGTTAGTATTACTCTATTTGTGATAATCTCTTCAAAGCGTTTTGGATGTTCATCTGTGTGCATATAATCAGAAATTAAAAGGGTTTCAAAGTACGCTCTATGATAACGTCTGCTAAAAGCTATTATTAAAAAAACACTGTTTGTATAATCGTTAATATAACTCATCATTCTCAATCTTTAGAACTCCTACTCTCTCATTCTAGCAAACTAAACTACAATAATAAATTCTCCAAAATACTGATCATCGCATCAGATACATATATACATATTCACAATGCTAACTACACTCACACAAAACACAGTACCAACCCGAATGCCGTTTAAAAAAGCAAATTGTTTTATTGCTAAAACTTTTGTTAAAAATTAATTCCATATTAATTTTAATTTCAGTTCCATATTAATACGCTTTGTTGTTATTGTATCTCTATAAATTTTAATTTACTTTTGTAGTACTTTTGATGTCACCTCAATTAAACAATTTAATATTCGATATTCTATCGAGTATATATATATATATATATATATATATATATATTATCGAGTAATAATTTAAATACGATTAGATAATATTTAGCTAAATATGTATATAATTATAATGTAAAATTATATGTAACCTGAAATGCTAATTACAAAATTATGAATTTAATTATTTGGAATGAATTATATAACGAGATACGGGTGTATTAAACATCCAGTTTGGCAGATAGAGCCGCAATGTATAATGATGTAGTAAAGAGAAAATAAATTAATTTTAATTTAATGAAAACCTTAGCTCATCAAATTTATCAGGTTGGTTTTAAAAACTTTTTTTTTTCATTCATTCATCATCAGCCTGTAGCAGTCCACTACTGGACATAGGCCTCTCCAATTGCACGCCACTTAGGTCTATCTTGGGCTTTTCGCCTCCAGTTTTTGCCAGCCGTCTTGCGCAGATCGTCACTCCACCGTGCCTCAGGATTGAAACTTCCTTGTCTTCAATCTAAAATAAAATAGCTGAAAACATAATGTGGATTTAACCCAAAATGAAGGGTTAATACTTATGTATGGATATCGCAAGTGAGCTTTGACACATGTCACTGAATGATGCCGTAGTTTAGTAGAAATGTATGTTAACCGAATGATTTTCTTTTGTTACAGATTTACATTATCAACCTAGACCACCCGCTCCAGAAGGTAAGTACGAAGGCAAGATTCATATATACTTTACGCTCAAAGAAATGAAAGTTAAATCTAATCAAATATTTACAACCCTTAGACGTGAAAAGCGCCACGAAATTAACAATCTGTAGATAACGATAAGAAGATAGAAATCTGGTATGTTTTCTCTTCTTCATTTCGTAAGGCCCTATGTTGAGGTAAAACCCCGATACAATGCGTCTCTATTGCATCTTAGATGGCGGTGAGCTTTACCACCAAGCAAGTCAAGCTTATAAGCTTTGGTTTTGCTATCACTGATCGTTACATAAGCTTATTATATATCCAAATAAGTTACAAAAATGTAATCTAGTAGACACAATACTTCTAAATATAACCTATTATCAATTGTAACTGATCAGTTAAATAACATATAATAATCAGAAGATCGTGGAAAAACTCTTGCAAAGTTTACTTTTGGCACTGTACAGCGCTATTTATTCCAAGATATCAACTCTTCAGTTTCAATCATCCTATGATTTTGAAACCTTAACATAGAAATGCTTTCACACTACTTCATATAGGAAAAATACTATTGTTGTGTAATCAATAAGATAGAGTCTTACAAAAGAGGCTTACCGTTTTGTATGACACGTCCGAAGACCGAAATTCAACTCTCCTGCCGTGTGATTCTATAAGAGCAAACATCGTTGCATCTTTGACAACATCCGTAAAAGAGAGATGACAAGAAACGTTGAAAAAGCAACCTTATGTACAAGGGTGAAGTATTTGAGCTCATCGATGTGAAATACTTTGTGAGATATCGCCCTTGTACACAAGGTTATTTTTCCAACGTGTCTTGTCACCGCTTATATTGTTTCACGGATGTTGTCAACGATGCAACGATGTTTGCTCTTAGAGAATCGCACGGCAGAATCGCATGGCTGGGTGCTACTGACAAATATGTGTGTTACGTGACATTTGAGATACCATGACACCGCGAATTTGTCTTCCCCGTTTAAACCAAACAACTTTGGACATATTCTCGTACCTAATTATATCTGAAGCCGTAATTCACGTAAAATAGCTACGGGTACATCTTCAAAGCTACGAGGAGCTTATCGTTGGTCCACAATCCACATACGTAGTGCGGGTGACATGCCAACTAAGTCGGGTGCACGGAATAATAAATTTAAACAGTACCAAAGCTACGCTGTTGTTGAATTTCAGACACGGATTACGCGCCAGGTTTGAATACTAAAATGCAGCGATATACCTGAAAAGTAAAGATAAGGCCTGGATATGCTGACATCGATCGCATGTAATATTTATTCAGTGCTATGAAGCACCTTGAGATGCTGACATGCACAATAACTTCATATCTGCTATCGTTTACCATTCGCGAACGCCTAGGCATAGTGTACTAAGTATAATATAATATAATATAAGTATACTAGGATATGAGTTCTTAAGTATATGTAATAATACATTAACTCCTGGTGACCTGCAGTTTTCTTTAATTTTTTTATTTGCCTTTGTATGGCCCATTGATACTGTTGCTTTTTATAATGCAACAACATTTTATTATTTTGCTTTTTACAGTATATATATATATATATATACACGAGTGTTTTTTTATATATATTTTTTCACAAAACTTAAGTACTTTCAACTAATAGCTAACGTTTTCATGTTATTGTTAATGCGCAGTATTACAGACCGTATCAAGTTTGAAAAACTAAAAAAGTTCATGATTGTAAATCTGAATTTCTTATTATATAACTAGTTGGTAGAGAAAAATCATTAGTCCAGGTTGTATGATCCGTTTTCCTTCCCTATTACTCGCGCCAATCGTCGTCATTAGTTATAACACTCGGATTGCCTATCTTAATATCTGTATCAATTTCAATCTCGCAATGGAATCTGTGCCTGAAAAATCTCTGTATTCTGCAGTTATACCATATGACACTGAAACGTGGTCTCTTACTATGGGCTCCTCATAAGCAAGCTAAAAGTCGTACAACGAGCTATGGAGAGGGCTATGCTCAGGGTTTCTCTGTGCGATCGAATCTTAAATGAAGAGAATCATAGACGAAATAAGGTCATAAAGTTAAAGCGGCATAGGGAGGGCACGCAGAAAATATAGCCGATGGGGCTGGAAGGTTCTTGAGTGGAGGCTACGGACCGGCAGCGCAGCGTAGGTTGTCCATCAATGTACGTTCTAACCGATCCCTTTGGAAATTTGTGGGGTAGGACTATGTTAAGCAGTGGAAGTCCTACGGCTGAGATGATGATGATGAACCTGCAGTTAATGTGAATAATTGTTATTTTCTCAAGATGTTTTCAATAAAAGATCTATTAAGAAACTGAATAACTTTAAACGGATTAAATCGCGTATTATTCCATATTATTTTATGTCGACGTATCCGAGTACTTTTCAGTGAACATGGTCACGATTAGACTGGATGACAGTTGTCTGTTTTAAAGTTCTGGAAATTATGTTTTGTACCGCCTATCATATTTTAATCAAAACGTTCTCGATGCACGCAATAGTCACTCACAGTGTGTAAGTAGGATATTTTGTACTACTTGTATTGTTACTAGGGTAACGCATTACCCTAGTAACAATTTATTAAGGTAATGCGTTCAATTTGGATCGCCATCACTTGGCAACGTGGCATGTTTGTAGATGTAGGTTGTCATTAAATATTTAATTTATATAGATGTTTAACACTGTCTTACACTGTATTGGGTGTTTTGAGCCAACAAAATTGCGAAGTCTGTGAGACTTTGGAGGCGCCTCACATCATGTGGGCGAGAGTAACGCCATATAATTCACCCTTTATTATTATTTTCATCTCATTTCTTTGAACTGCTTTTTGTTTAAGCAAACCATGTGGTTCCTTACATTTGATTCACCTGTTTCGTATATGTCTTGCGAATTGCAAAGTGTATACATCTAACGGTGAGGGTGTGTATTTGAGTGAGTTGGCGTGTGTCAGTATGTTTGTGATTGATTTTTGGAAATTCATCTTCATCTCCCAAGAAAAGATAGTAAAAGTACAAAAATTATGCATAAGAGTAATTACATAAACATAGCATCAAATCAGCTCATTACTGCCCACTGATGGGCACTAGCCTTCGTCTCGAGAGTACAGTATGTCTTTTAATTATTTATTCCTACTGTTACAAAAATAAAATTTACATGGTTATAAGGTTTTAGAAGACTAATGTCCATTGAGTACCTTACCAAGATATAATACACGCTTTATAACAGGTACATTAATTTATAAAATTATGATATTTTTTCCCACCGTTCGGTTTGCTTTGATATTTCTGTTTCTGTGAATGTTTATAAATTGAAATTATAAAACAGTTTCATTTTCCATTTTATTACTAGACAAACTATGTAAGATATAATAATATCTATATCTATATATATATATGAAAATAAACCCCTATTTCTCCAGGTCACGCTATAACTTGAGATCGGATGGAACAATCTTGCTAAATATTTTTTGTTCTGTTAATTGTTGTCAGGAGAAGGGTCTTATTCAAGAAAACTAAGAAAAGATGGGAGGTTATGGCGAGGCCGAAAGCTAAGCCTACTACGCGAACGAAGTCGCGGGCATTCGCTAGTATTATAAAGATATATATATGTACTTCCATAAAGATAATAATCTAATATACATCTTATAAACTCTCACATTGTTGTATATATATAGAACAAGTAAGTGCACTTGGCTACCCGTTAAAACAGCACAATCACTTGCCAACCTTGATATCTGAAAAAATAAATTGTATTGCACAATTATTATTTTTTGCATTTAGCATAGTAATATTATTATGTGAGTTAGTTGCCCAATGTCACAGAATACATAATAGTACTAAGAACATTCTGTGATTGGATGGGGTGTGTATACTATGTTTCTTACGTTTTCGTCTTGAAATGCTTTGACGGATTTGGATGAAATTCGAAAACAACTAAATTAACACGTGGACTACTTTTTATCCTGTTCAATAAGTAGATCCCGAGGGATCGCGAAAAATTGCTTCTACGCGGATGTAGTCGCTAGCTGTTGTGTATAAAAAAATATGCACGTTTTATTATATATATAATACAATATTAATTGGGCAAATAGCATAACGAAATTTGAACTGACTCTTAACTGTTTTGTTGTGTATGCCATTAATTAATCCTTCCTATACCGTAATAATTAAAATAAAAGATTTATGAATGAAAGTGACGTATATTTACGTCTCTGGGATGCAAAGGGTTAAACGATTTATTACGAAAGATATGATTTTATGTATGATGCATCGTTCGTTCTTTATCAAAATAAAAACTACAATCAAAATAATAATGAAAATAGCCAAATCTCTACAAAAGACGCATTTGTGAACGTTAATTATTAATTATTTTGCTTATAGGCTACGGCTGCGTTTTAAAATAAATAGAGTCACTACCGAAAATAACCAACAAGAAATGAAATCCAAACTTATGGCATATAATATATACAAGAATCCAAGTCCTGATTTACTGTCTGACAGGCATTGCACAGCCTAAACCGCTGCCGTGCAATTCTCTAATGATTCGTTGTTGCGCTCGTCGACGAGCTCACCGATGTCAAATACTTTATGAGATATCGCCCCTGTACATAAGGTTGTATTTCCAACGTTTCTTGTCATCTCGTCATTTGTTTCACGGATGTTGTCAAAGATACTCTTAGAGAATCGCACGGAAGGTCGTAGAGACTTGAAATTTGAAGGATGTTTTTGTCGTGGTGTAGAGGTGTACTACCCCCTAAGGAGGTAAAACTAGGGTGACATCGTTTGTATGAAAGTCCTCTGTTTTTGGACTTATAGGTAGGAAAATCTGTATTAAAATAGTAAATCTATAAATCATCATCATCATCATCATAATCAGCCCATTTTGTTCCCTTTGCTGGGACTCAAGCCTCACTCTCAAAGAGAGGAGTTGGGCTATATTCCACCACGCGGGCCCAGTGCGGCTTGGTGGATAGGTTAGTGGCCAACCCATGCCGAAGTTTTCAGGCCACCCGAAGGCCTTCGACATAGCCTAACGACTGTTTTCCTAAGACAAACAACCTGGATCTACGGCTAAACCTGCCCTCCGAAGCACGGACACGCTCAGTTGAATAATGCCACTAGCGGTCACCCATCCAAGACCGCAGCAAGTGTTGCTTAACTTGTTGATCGGTTAAGATCGCCAAGTCAAGCTCCGATACGAGCGCTTCTCTTTCTAATAAAAAATAGTGTTTCTTAATATTCATTTGACAAGGATGACTTATGAGAGTGAATTGGGGATGAAACTTATTTGTTTTTGAACATTGAAAGTTTGAATTAATATATTTTATGTTATTGAGGCTAATGTAATAACTGAAGCCAAAGGAGTAATAGGCTTTGTGCCGCATGTACCAATTAAAAGGTTTGCTACGCGATTACTATTATTATGTCACTCTGTGCTGGAGTTGATTAGCGGCAGGACTGTTTTTCCCACAGCCAGTTTTATATGGCATGCTCGCATATGAGCTCTCCAACTAGCCTAGTGCCCGCTTCTGAATTAGCCAACAACATTGTGCAAAGAAATACTGTAAATGATGGTATCTACCTGATCTTTTGTCAAAAATCACACGTAGTGGCTGGCAATAGCTCACATCTAGAAATACTCTAGAGGACCAAGATCGGGCTGAAAGCTAGTAATATGTAAGGCATATTCATATGTAAGATACATAGTAAAACTAGCAAGAAACTAATACTAACCAAAAAGAAATTATAGACGAATGTAATAGTACGATTCTTATGAGTCTCCTCTTACAATACTTATTATAGAAATACAAAAGGGAGGGTATACCCTAAACAAATAACGATTTCATTGCTCTTGTATCTCAGTGGTTTGGACTTCTAGATTGAATATTACCTTTTATTTTATTAGAACACCCATAATGTGTTTTTTAATAACTGGAGTACATTGAGAGGGCAAAATAATCAGGCATTGAGTGAACCTATTACCTATTCACCTTATCTTTATGTTGATTTATTTTGATATTATTTATTTATTTTAAGAATTTTAACTTATTGGTTTATTGGTATTTTTAATATTGTGTCCCATATATCGGGTGTCCCGAAACTCAACGATAAGCTGGTACCGGGCGAGAGGCCCAGGTATACCAGTGATCAAATTAAGAAATAAAATCCATGTCACATAGACAAGGGATAATAGACATTTTCGAAAAAGTTGAAAATTATTTACAGTTATTTTATAATGTTTTCTCAAATAACAGTGCTGGTAATCGCAAGCACAAATCAAAGTTATAAACATTGTTAGCTAAGTAAATAAAAAAGTTTTGACGAGTTATGGTTTACAAAACTATTGTCTGTTAACTTTGACACTCCATTTTATTGACACTCCATTGTAAAAAAAATATTTATTTTTTTATTTTTTCATAACTGGAATACTTTGGCCTCTCATCCGGCACCAGGTTATCGTTGAGTTTCGGGACATCCTATATATAGAGACATTTGACTAATAGAACATGAAAAACTTAAAACATTTTCTTCGCTTTTAAAAGTAAGTTGTAAATATCTATGCTTAATAAAGATCAATATTATTTCCATGATTAATAGTGGTAAGCCACAGAAATGTTATTTTACATTTATTTCACCGTCACTGTACCTTCCTTATATAAACTATTGATTAATGGCTAAAATACCATACGAGTATGGCTTGGTATCTCACGTGCAGACGCAGTTAAATCATATATCTGATATAATATACGATACGACCACCCGCCCCACATACGGAAAGCGTATACCACGCTCATACGAATTTATGCTCGGATAATGTGGATAATTTAAACAGCTTCCAGGACCGAAAAGGCGGCGTGGTGAATTTCCTAATTTTCTTCCATTCACAAGACATCCGCCATCATTTTTATCTCCCTCCCCTGTCTCCATTTATCTCGAGCCTCTTCTACAGCTATTTCGCCTCCTTACATTTTGTTTGTTTCTTACGAAATTGTTATTTCCGGCTGCTTTCTTTTCTTTAAGCGGATTCGTCGACAGCCTTATATGAAAGACGAGGAAATGAGATCGCGACGGAATTCTAATACTTGACCTCTTTCGGGGACAAATGTGATATTATAAACCATTTTGTCGCTGATTGTGTCACGGTTGATATAAAAAGGGGTTGTTTTGTATTCAGTTATATTATGTATGAGGTTTAAAGATACGTTATTACGTATGAAATTAAGTTATATTAGAACTTTATATGCTTTAGTTTGCAAGGTCAGTAAGTATATCTATAGTGAAAGTTATTGGTACTAGTAGAACTTATAAAATAATACATTTAAGTGAAATATTTGTGTCAAGAGCGCACTATAATTTGAACAAATTGCACACTACCATAACGATATGTGCAATAAACTAACTTCATATACAACCTGTAGACGCTTAAAAGTTTAAATACGAAAAGAACATTCTAAATTAACTTTTACCATGCCGCTGTGTGACTTCGCACCCGAGAATCTGCTCGGAATATTAACTAGACGATAGAAATCGCTGATCCCTAAACTCGGATCCAACACAATGCTGTGGCAAAACGGATCTGCGCATCTTATTTTGGTCTTCCTTAATAATTTAGTCACGCTTTGGGCTCCCCAGGTAGAAAATTGGAAATTGTGTCATCCTTAGCGAAGTTCCCCGGAGAATTATGTCTTCTTTAAAAGAATTTATCTTTCGCTCGCGTCACTGGATATCAATTTAATTATATCTAATTACCTACGTATAATAAGAAGAGTATACAATTCTTTATGTTTCTCTTTCACCACATGCCTATTGTCATATTTCACATGCAGTGGCACAATTAGATATGTGATCCAATTCAAAAGTCCAAAACTGATCATAAACAATTGAGTTATGACGCGAGTGAATCCTATCAAGCGTTTTATCGTGGATTGTGCGAAACATTGGTAGGTTTTTTTTGGAAAATACCAATAACTCAATCACCTACACAATATAGAATGTGTATCATGGGAGAGATAAACACAATTTGGAGGTTCTGTTTGATTTGTGGGATGTTGGACTTCGATTAAAGGTACGCGATTTTTTCAGGTGACTTTTTTGTTTGCAGAAGCGTGTGAAAAGACTTTCTGTCGGTGGGGAGCGGAATGTGTGTCCCTGGGGGACGGACGTGCACACTGCGCGTGTCCTGCCAGTTGCCCGGCGTCACCAGCACCCGTGTGCTCCACCACGGGCCGCACTTATCATAACCACTGCTATTTAAGAAAAGAAGCATGTGAAAGGAGACTGAACTTACGCGTCAAACACGAAGGCGAATGTGGTGAGTATTGCTTAATGGATATTAATGGTTTTCAGCTATCAAAGTTTTGTGTCAACACATTTCAAATCAATAATGTCAACATTTATTAATGATAATTTTCATGACACGCGCACTGGTGTGGCCGGGGATGACAATTTAATGTTAGTATTATAGAACGCATTAAATAAAATATATTAATTATTTTGTATGTTGGAACTTGTCTGATTTATTTATTTTATGCAGAATCTGGAGATCCTTGTTCGGGTGTGCCATGTCCTGTAGGGGCTAGATGTGTTCCAACATTGAACAATGCGGAATGTCGGTGTCCAAGGAGTTGCCAAAAACGAAAACCAGTATGTGGCACAGATGGGAAAGAATACGCTTCATCATGTCATTTGGACAAATATGCCTGTGATAACCAATTCAATATCACTATTAAATACCATGGGAAGTGCGGTAAGTTTCAATGTGTTCGGTGGTTGCTACACAAGTGGCAAAATACAAAATCTTATTTAATTTTATTGTCATTGACATTCCTCAGATTTGCTAGCAGCTTTAATGTTAAAATATTATATAGATTAAACATTTTAATATTAAACTTCTGTACTAGGATTTAATTATATTTCCATGAGCTCTCTAATTGTTAGTGCCACAACAAGCTTTAATGAGAAGCCAGTAATTGAAACAAATGAGCGCGTATTGTTGATCTCTTGAGACTTAAAAGGCACTCATTAAGAGGGTTCCTTTCTTAATAGGAGGAAAGTGGGTTAAGCTACAAAGAAGGTTCATTCTCCCAACGTCCCAACTACTCTTATATGAAAACGTGACTGCTAACGTAAATAAAATCGGGTTTCCCAAATAAACGTGAGTAAAAACTTGATGCGGGATCATATTACCTGAATCCATCCATCATACCACTTTCCCGCAATGCTTTTGCCATCGTAAAAAGTTATCATATAATATTTCGTAAGCACTGAAATATTTTTCTCATAACTTTCTGAAATAATGTACGCCCGGGCTCGTAAGTAAATTATACGAACTCCTAAAAGTTATATACAAACTGTACGCGTTACAATATTTTCATACATAAAATCGGTGAATTAGGTCGCCCGCTTTCTTTTTCATAAAAGTAATTTAATCTCGTCTGCTTCATGTACTTGCTAACCCTTTTCAACTTGTCCCAGAACATTCGATCTGAACTAAATTTGAACAAGACCAAATGCCCGCACATTCCAGCGTCCTTTGTGAGATTCTCTATTTACATTACTAGCTTTGCTTTTGAGCTTTTATTGAATTGTTTCACATTTTCTGTCTCTTCTTCTTTCTTAGTTAGAACAATGTGGTTTCCGTTTAAATTTTGAAGACTTTTATCTTTCCCAACGTTAGTATGTACGGTATGTTCATAAAAAATAGTTAAATTTGAATATTTGCCGGTCATGATCGCGCTAAGCATAATGCATTTAGGTATTTTATGGTGGTACGGAAGTCAAAACTCATAAAACATGAGTTTGACTTGCACTTGGCTAGTTATTTTGAACGTTTACATTTAAATTACTATTGTGAAATACGAATATATATTTTTATAACATTAAACTAATTTCCAGAAATAGTATGACGGAACCCCTACAATAAACTACTGCGCATATCTAATATTTGACACCTTCAGGATATTGTTTAAATGAGTTTTATAAAAAACATTTTCTATTTTATGCATACCTTAATTTATTTCCAGTCGACGTGAATTAAATTGAAGTTGGTACTTGATGGAAACTTGAAGATATACCTAATAAAATAAAGTATCACAATCAGACGATCCAATGAAAAGTTATGCGTGGTCATACGTCAACAAAACAAATAAACCCGTCAACTTGAGAAGCTCCTTTCCATTCCTTGGATAATCCCTTATTGGATTTTTGACTTAAATGAGATTTTGTATAATCCGTTTAATTTTTGAGAGGAAGATAGACAGAAATGCTGGCGCCTACTTTGCGCAAAAAATAGCATAGCCGTCCAGCCTAGCAATTCTGTCAGAATTTTGGGCAATTTTCCCCCACCATGGGGCTTATGCGAGTAGATTCGTTTTTATTTTTACTTTTATTATTCTGAACATATTTGAATCATTATGTAACTTTTAGTCTTAATTATACGAGTAATTCCGAAAATATATCTGGGCAAAACTATTTCACGAATTTATTCGTAACTATATTAACTGTACAGTCCATTTTGCAAGAAGCCATTTTTGAAAACATGCCATAGGTGCTTTAAATTATGTACTTATATGTTATGAAAATACTAAGTCTTTTATATATAAAAAACGATATTAAAAAATATTTAGTGACACTTCCGCTGAAAAATTCCGCTTTTCAGCGGAAGTGTCACTAAATATTTTTTTATATCGTTTTTTTGATAATGGATTTCCGCAAAGTAACGCCTGAATCAATAAATTTTCTTTTATATATCATGAAGTTTTCTTCTTGTCATAGATCCATGTTCAGAACACGAATGCCTCGACGGGGGTGTGTGTCAGTTGAACGAGGTTCGGACTCCTGTATGCAAGTGCGGGCCCCAATGCGATCTGATCGTACGACCCGGCTCAGCGGTTTGTGGCTCTGACTATAAAGATTATCCAAGTGAATGTGCCCTAAGAAGAGAGTCATGTAGAACGAGACAGCAGATCACGATCGCTTACAGAGGAGAATGTGCTTCAGGTAATCAACCATGCATAGTCAATACGTACTCTTATTTGCTCTTATCTGTGTACACTTTACCGCTATTGCCGCAATATGAAAAATAAAATAGGAGTTATCCTAATTTTGTAGATTTTAGTAATATTAATTTGCATAAACAATATAATAATAATAATAGGCCGCCCCAGTATGAAATTTCTACGAAAATGTAATTTTACAATTAGGAACAATGAATATACTTCCACTCAATTATTGGGATTACCTCAACCAGAGACATTTTTGCACTTTGATAGCACAAACAATTTACGAAAAGTATTCGAACTGTAAGCGTCAATACGTCACGCTTCGGCGTAGAAACTACGAGGTGTCTATGTCACAGTTGCCCTAGACCCCCTGCTCTGTGGACCTAGCACGAATAACTGCGTAAATGTAACGTAAGTCGTTCACGTGAAACAGTATAAACTGTAATTTATCTGGGGCAACTGTGACACAGATAACTCATGGTTTGTACGCCCAATTGTGACGTGTTGATGTTTACGATATGCATAGGTACTATTTCGCAAATTGTTGTGTAAAATACTTTCACTCCATAATTGTTTATAACACAAAAACTTCTCAATTGACATGACGAAAGTTCAACAAGATACCTATATCCAACAAAGAAATTATTAAAATCAGTTTACAATCGGCGAGGAAAACGCGTGACTAAACAAAAATACAGCCAAAATGAGAACATCCTCTTTTTTGGAAGTCAGGTGAACAGTTGGCCGTGATGAACGTTTGAATATAGGAAGATCATAACCACAGAAAGTTACGTCAATTTTTGTACCGCGCATTTGTTTTTATTGCGCGGATGTTTCCAGTGCCAATAATTCACATTATTGCCTGTTCCTGACAGATCTTTGGGTAAATCGTTAAGCGAATATTCCAAGCATCTAATGTAAAAACATCTCGTAAACATGTTTCACTTACAGCAGAGGCTTCTAAGTAATTCCAATATTAGATATTTTGCTATAACAACTTTGAGAGCTTACAATGTAGATTGTAAATTGTGCGTATTCGGTGTTTCCTTTGCACGAGTCAATTATTTAAATATGATATACATAAGCTATCCCCAAATAGGTACACAAGTCCAGTAACATTTTAATTAATGGTTCAGTTAATTGTTTATTGTTAAGTTAAGATTTTCTTACTAAATGTTTTCTACAAAATGTACCAAGCAGGCACTATCGGATGAGGCATACAATAAAATAAAATATTACTTGTAATTGAACATGGGTCATACCATACATACACTTAATATCATAATTATGAATTTTATATCAAAAACTTCCTTAATTTTTTTTATGATAGAAATAACCATGTCTTCTTTTAAAATACTTTCGTAAATTACTATTTAAATGAATCGACTCAAATTGATAAAAGGTAATGCCCATAGAGAGTTCGTATCAGAGAGACGATTTTCATTATCATTTACATGTAATTTAATCCATTCAAAACTCTAATTAAAGGTAAGGTTTAAATATTAAACACATCAACTCTTTATGGAACGTAAGCAGTCCAAGGAAATAAAGAAAAAACATAACATTCTAATTTATGCGAGAATAAAGTCTCTTTTTCTGTAAATAATAGTACTAGAAACTCAATTTTCGGAATAAGACGCTCTTATATTTATAATTTAGAATTGTAATAAAGCACGTGCGTGATCTAAGTTTATATTTTTATTTTGCACGTTTCAATTCGAGGACAAGGCAAACGTTTCTTTCAGATAATGTTCCACAACAATGTTTTCGATCGTAAAAAATCTTACAAGTTTTTCATTCTGTAACCTTCTTTTCTAATCTAAAATTAAATCTTTATTCGAAAATGCGGCGAGAATTTTCAAGCAGCGTTATTGGTCCATGTTGAAAAGACATTTTGTTCTCAAGAAAGTAATTTGAATCCAACATCTGACTATATGAGCGAAGAAAAACTAACTATTCTCAACGAAGGTATTAATTAAGATGAGAATGAAATTCAATTCATTTAAATTATTATTTATATTTAAGTTATCTTAAGAAACATATTTATAATACACATACTCGTACATTTCAAAGTATTTATGTGTTACTAACGCATGTGAGGGTAATTCAATTTTAAAACTTTTGTTTGTGTACAGTGATTATCACTTTTTATTGAATCGAGAGTTATTATAATAATATAAAATAGAAATTAAAGAAAAAGAAAATAAATATATCAGTATAGAAAGTAGTAAGTTGTTGAGGAATATATAGGTTCAAGTAGAATAATAAGTAACTTAAGTTACTAGTGCACATTGTTTCTGTCAATAATTGTATCAGCTCACAAAAAGCTTCTCGGTAAGCGAAGATATGCGTCTTAAACCCTTATAATCATTAGAATTCCTAACACTATTGCGCACAACAAATTTTGCTGTGCGCAGTACTAACTGACTTACTTAGCTTAACGAGCACCAAGCAACACGACTAACCCGTCTAAAATATACCCACAGTTGAAGAGAAATAATCATCTAACTTTAGTGTTGTTATTCGGAAGTGTTATACCAATTTGGAATTTAGTTTGAACAGAATAAGAACTGTTATAATTTAGAGGTTTTTAGTTTAGATAATGCTACAGAACCAACACAATTATCGGATTTCATTTGTTTTATTATTCTCCCAGCCCAACACCCATGTGACTCAGTAAAGTGTGGACTCCGAGAACATTGCACTCTCGACGCTCGCGGGGTTGCTGTATGCGGCTGCGGAGCTGATTGCGAGGAAATCGTACGACCGGTGTGCGGTACCGATGGACGAACGCACGACAGCCCGTGTTTCTTGGAGCGCGCGGCGTGCCTTGAGAATAGAGATATCAAATTGGCTTATATGGGAACTTGTGGTGAGTGATTGATAAATAGAAAGCAAAAAGCATATGTTGATACAAAGTAGTGGGTATTGATGATATTTGTCTTGAATGCTTGTGATATTGATATTGACTTTGTCCGTAACGTGGGTGTTTTGTCGGAAATAATGGTTTTGTTTATGTGTGTCCATATGACCGCGCGACACTAGTCTGGGAGTATATAAGTGTGAGGGAATGGAGATGAGGAGAATGAGGATTAACGCCAGAGTAGTCCTCTTTCTCAAACAGATTTATGATAGGAATCATCTGTCCAAAGTGTCTATTTCTTGAATAAAAACTACAATTAGAAGGAATTGTTATTGATTTTTTCTTACTTCAATAACGCTACTATTTTTTTTAGTACCTGGACTTAATGTTTTCCACCTTTTTAGGTTGTATCTACTTATTGTACGAATGCATGACTAAAGGTGCAAGTTGGTAGCCGGCTTCATGAAGCCGCAGCAAACAACGTGTCGCAGCGACACTACTGCTTTCTATGTATTTCTATGAAATACCATTCGTAGTTAGCGACACGAAGCTAGCGTCGCGTCGTCGAGTGGCAGACGACACTGTTGCTCGACCGCAGGTCAGTAGTGCCGCTCGCGGGTACCAATCTACCTAGTAAAACAACTGAAAAGCTTTTAAAGTAAACCTTTCGTATCGCTTTCCAAATGGTTGATGCCGACGGGTTCAAAATCATGACTGCAGCGACATGAATCGACGACGTGTCGCGGCGACATGAAGTGACGACACGTCGTCTGCTGCTGCTACGTGTAGCCGCCGGCTACCAACATGCACCTTTACTTGACTAACAATAATTACGTCGGTGCACTTGCCTACTAAATGGAATTCTCGATAGACATAACAAATAAAAATAAATAAATTACTACAAATAGAAATAAGCTTATTATCTGAAGATACGCCATTTTATTCAAAACAAAAGTTTCAGTTCATTGTTTTCAACTTAGATCTTGTTTTTCTTTTTTCTGTAGAAAGCTTAGATATAAAATAAAATGCCTGAAGATATAAAACATGTAAATTAGTCGTCCGAGAAGAATAAGGTTCAAATCAGAAAAAAAGAAGTACATTCAATCTCATGTTAGTACAGCAATATTAGTATTAATTTATATCGACACGTTCACACTTAGCGATACTATCAAAAGAACGCTGACTATAACTACTATATTCACAGATTATGCTAGTCAACGCAAGGTTAGTTTACTCTGTGAATGCACAATGTAGTCTGAAAGTATAGATTTAAAGTACCGATTTGATATTTTTTTCTCTAGGTATAGAAAACCCATGCGCACGTGCATCTTGTCCATGGAGTGGCGCATGCATAGCACGGAACGGTGCCGCACAATGCGCATGTCCCGTTTGTGACGCCACGCTTGCCCCGATCTGTGCATCTGACCACAACACGTACGGCAGTGACTGCAAGATGCGCATGCATGCATGCCAAGAAGGCTTAAAGGAGGGAGATCTGAAAGTGCTGTACAACGGAACTTGCCGTAAGTAAAATAGGCAATTGTTTAATGTAATTAGTGAAATGGGTCTATGTAATAAAAGTATGAGAACCGCAAAAGTGGTATGCAGGTAGCAAAATCATTGCAATCATTCTCATACAACAATAAATAACACCTACTGCAAAGCAATGGTTTCAAGCATGTAAAATTATCTACTTAAATCTTGGTGCAGCCAATCTCGTGCTGAAGTTTCAGGGGGGAAAATAAAAGTGTTGCAAAAACTACCTGGAATTATTATAGTATAGTAATTCTATGTTTTATGGTTCACGTTTCTGTATGTATAAGTGGCGTATTCATCATCATCATCATCATCATTTCAGCCGTAGGACGTCCACTGCTGAACATATGCCTCCTCCATAATTTTCCAAAAGGACCGGTTGGAAGCGGCCTGCATCCAACGTCGTCCTGCGACCTTTATCAGCTCGTCTGTCCACCGTGTCGGTGGACGACCTACGCCACGCTTGCCGGTCCATGGTCTCCATTCCAAAACCTTACGGCCCCATCGGCCATCTGTTCTGCGTGCTATGCGCCTTGCCCACTACCACTTTAACTGGGTAATCTTCTGTGCTATGTCGGTGACTTTCGTTCTTCTACGGATCTCTTCATTTCTGATTCGATTACGTAGAGAAACCCCGAGCATAGCGTTCTCCATAGCTCGTTGTGCGACTTTGAGCTTGCTTATGAGGTCCATAGTAAAAACTACGTTTCAGTGCGAAAATCATCTTTGGTAACACACATTGGTCGAAGACTCTTGTCTTGAGTTTAAGTCGCGTATTAGAAATTTAAAATTACGCTTTTTTCCTCAAAGTTGAGTTTGTTCTTTTTTTCTAGGACATTTTAGGACTTACAATCATTTAATCAATATACAATAAAACTTTAAACATTCGTTTACACGTTGTTGCGCCTATGCCATTCTAATGAACATTCATTTGATTAGTGTTACATGATATCGTCACAAAGCCACATGAGTAATAATCTCTAACAAAACACGAAATAATATTAAGATTAAAACAAATTTTCTCTATAAAACCTGAAACATCCACTTCTAAAAACTTTATCATTATAATACAAGTGATTCAAAATATCTTACCGCAGCATCGCGGCGGTGAATTTTTAGATGAAATAAATTAAAGAATTCCATCTCAACGAAAATCGCTATCAATTTCTCGTGATGAAAATCTTTCCTTCTTATGAAATTGTCAATAAATGGCGCACGGTATTCCTTTGAAATATAAATTATCCGGCGTTGTTTTGACGAGTCAGAAGAGTGTGCTTCTTTGTAAATGCGATGCGATAAAATGAAATCGTCGTCGGCCATTGATGAGGAAAAATAGATTACCTGTTTGTTGTTTCGCAATTTTTGGGAATGTCGAATGAAAACCCTGGGAAGGTAAAGATAAACATTGAGCCTCAGGTCTGTTTGATTAGACAAACAGCGGGCCGTTCCCCAGAGATAGGCTATTTGATTGATTGGAGAAACGCGAGTGTACCGAATTATTTTTTCTACTGATTGAAAACTGCTGTTTGTTTTCACTTGTTCATTTCGTTACCGAGCTTGTAAACTCTGTAGTAAAATTCATTCGAATACGTAATTGTTCGCTGAAATGTCAATTAGAGATTAAAACTGTTCAATGAAATCGAAGCCGACGTGAATTGATGAACGAGATTTAATTATTACGAAGAGGCTTAAACTGGTTATTAATTTTAGAAACAATATTTGATAGACACTTGGCGAAGTTTAAGGGGTAGGTAGGTGTAATGAAGTTTCTTAGATGAGCTTTTAATTGACCAATATTGTTATTTTTAGATTATCTATTAATACCAGCTTATCTTCTGTATTTAATGGTTGAAAATAAAATATACGTCATGTTTGACAGCAAACTACCAACCCTTTACTCCAAATTCAATATTTAAACAATAGTTTATAACTAGACTTTATATACAAGTCAAACTGTCTATTGCCTTAGTCTTTCCTCGTGATTGAGAATGACATAAAACCACCTTGACTACGTACCCTAGCGTGGTGACGTTAATAGTTATCAAGAGACAGCTTGCATAGCAGGGGTTTAGCATTGGCTTCCTGTCGTATTGAATTACTCTGGTCTGAATGGGGGGTATGAGAAGCAATTACGGTCACATATATTTTTAAGACAGGATTGATTACAACTATTACTAGCGAGATGGTTTTGCCTTAGTCTTTCCTGGTGATTGAGAAAACGATAAAAACGCCGTCGTAAAATCTCATGCAAATGCATGAAAAGTTTTTCACTTAGTTTCATGCCACTTGGGAATTTAATTATTTTTGAGATGGCAACATTGAAAAATCAGTATTCTAGGAAACGACGAAAGTTCCCGCAAACACGATTTTTTATCGTTATGGGACAATTTGTAACAAAGTGAATGGGAAACTATTTTAGAACTGAAGTTCTTATAATTTTGTGTTATATTTTTTTGCAATATCGAACTGAATTATAGCGTAGGTTATTATTAAAAAATCATATTAGGTACATTTTGCTAACGTCTTTTCAAATTACTTACATCTATGTACATACAATATTTTTGGTTAATATTGTGCTATTTTCATACCCTATGCTATTATAAATATATTAATTATATTATATAGAAATTGGCATCTATGTGTAAAGAAGGAATTATGAGAATGTCAATGGTATTTGTTATGTGTATGTAATAATTGTAAAAATATTGTTTCTGAACGTTATTGAAACTAGCTTTTAACTTCTGCACTACCGCGTTATGATCAACATAACCTCATGAGCGCCATGTCTTAAAAGGTAGTTGTATTTGTAGCAAGACGCTAATACGCTTATTGCCTAATTATTTTGGGTTAAAGATTATTCCCCGTAAGGGAGTGTCATATAGGAAATTTGAAGGACTTTCTCTAGTCCTTTTTTCATATTAGCGGTGAATGTTTGTTAAACGAGATGAAAGCATCTCTAGCATATTTCATATGCTAGAGATGCTTTCCTAGATTAAGTTCGCCTTCATATCATTCGCAGAATATAATTCTGAACCAATGAATATCAGTGTAATATCTTGTGCAGAATCGTGTGCTGACATCGTATGCCTCGGAGGTGGCGACTGTGTTGTATCATCAGATACTGGACGGCCGGTCTGTCAATGCAACCACAACTGTTCAGAAGCTCAGGTATGTACTGAATAAGTTTACATTAAAACAATTAACAGACGTCTTACCCTCGGGATGACTGGCCCTTAATCCTTTGATAGTATACTTACACTTTGTTTCTAAATCCAGCACCGTACTTGTCATTTATTGCTACATGGTCATTCCTTTGGGATGGCTGGCCCGTGTCTCTTGATAGCATACATAAAGACTTTATTTTCTAAATACGGCCGCGTACTTGTCTTTTCTCGATACTTGGTCGTTTCCATTTTAATTTAAGTGTGAGATTGTAGATTAGTAGCCAAGGGCTGCAAGGCATCAATTGCAGCCCGAGATATTTATGCGCACGAGCGCAGCGAAGGCGGGCTCCTATAGTTCGAGGGTGCAATTGATGTTTACACCCGAGCTAACTACTCTGCTTTACATCTCGATTGTGAGGTAAGTAGATAAAAACGACATGACAAAAATAAAATTGATGACTATTATACTCATACAAAGACAAGGCTGAATAGCGAACCGACCTCTTTTGTCATTGGGCTGAATGCACGATGTCTATTGCCAGTATGATGGTTAGATGTACGCGAACTTTTTGAAAGAGTGAAGTGTTTTTTAATTACTTACCGCCCTAGGGCTTTTCTACCTACATTATTACCCTAGAGCGCTAAATTTCAACTACAGGCCCCATTTGGGGGTAGTAAGGACCTACTTACCAAATATGAGAGATGTAAACCGCCCTAGAGCTTTTCTAGCTACATTATTACCCTAGAGCGCTAATTGGTCACCTACAAGCCCCATTTGGGGGTAATAAGGACCTACTTACCGAATATGAGAGATATAAACTCATATAAACGTCATGCTTCAAATAACGTAAGCGTTAATTGTTTACGCATTTGGAACCTTATGTATCGCTTAGAAAATTATTATAACAGCAGAGTTTTAGGATAGTTCCTATCAGCAGCGTTTTAATTACCTATATGAAAAATGTCTAATAATATTTTATGTTGTAAATATATGGTATAAGACAAAGTATGGGTAGAATAACAAAATACTTGATAACATTAAACTCTGTAGTAATTAAAATTGTTTAATTTAAAAAAAAACGATTGATTCTAATTTACTATATGTAAATAATTATGTCAATTCTAAATAAGTTGTAATTGGCTACAAAAATTTTTGGTGAAGTAAGTTGAACATAACAAGGTTGCATTGATTAATTTACAATATCGCAATCGAAACAAATCTTGGGACATTTAAAATCATATGATACCTGTTTTTATCACTTTATAAATTCTTTTAGCTTTTATAGTATGAATTTATGTATTTTTAACGTTTCTATTTCAGTTGATTAAAACTCCTTCTTTCATTTCATTTCTATTTCTTTGAATTATATTATAGAATATATATAGAATTATATATCTGTAGTTTAAAAATATTAGCTGATACAAAAACTACAATTGGTCCGTTTTTGTGCGTCGGCACCTTTTACAATTATATTTATTTTCTTAAGATGACGCAAGAGTAAATCATATTTCTGCAGCGAGGTGAATTTCAAAGGAAGCTCTATTTAGGTTTTTTTAGAACGTTCCCATTTCTTTCTATAAAAATAACTAAAGTTTATAGCTGATTGAGCTGAAGCTGATGTTAACAATTTTAAGCGGTAGTGCGGTAGCCTTTCTATAAGACTTGCAAAGATGTAGGTCAGAGAAAATGAATGAATACCACAGTGACTTCGTGCGGACACAAATCTAGCTCAGAGCAAGATGTTAGTGTTAAGTTAAAACAAGTCCAAAGGACGCAGGTTCTAACATTGTTCCAGGTTTATTAATGCAGTTTTGAAGAGCTGATTGTCAGTTACCATGCGTTAGTGTTATAAAAATCAAGTAGAACATATTTTGTCAATCCTTTGTATTTGAATAAATATACGTACATATCAGTTACAACAACATGTTTACCAATTAATTTATATCCTGCTCGTAGCATCATTCGAAATAAGATTGTATGATGTGTAACTTACAACTGTCTGGTTTGATACGACCGCAACTACGCCGGAGATTCGAACGTGGGTATTGGCCGTGCTACAGGTGGCTTAACTGATCACTTTAGTTTAGTTTAACTTTGTCCCGGACTCACTAGCCCATTGCATTGCAACAAACATTCTATATTTTTTCTTTTTTAAATACTAGGTTTATATATAATATCAAAATATGAATTACAAGCCTTAAATGCATGTTGCTACTTAACATAATCGGCCCATTATGTTCCCACTACTGGTACTCCAGCCTTCCTCAGCAGTGTGGATTGGTAGATAGTCTAGTGGCCAACCCATGTTGAAGTTTTCAGGCTAACCGAAGGCCTTCGACACTACCTAACGACTGTTGCCTAACAAGACAAACAACCGGGACCAACGGCTTAACGTGTCGTCCGAAGCACGGAAGCGCTCAGTTGAATAATGCCACTAGACCAATCGGTTAAGATCGCCAAGTCAAGCTCCGCTACGAGTGCTTCATGCTAATTAACAGCTAGAGCTAATTTTAAATCATACCTATTATGCATTCAAAACTGGTCGGCTTGCGCCTGCATTCGTCATCCTACGAGTGTGTCATTATAACTATTATATCAGTACTGGTTTATCAAGAAAGTTTTTATTAACAACCGAAAATAGCTTCATTGTTAAAGTGTTCACAGTGTTTTATTTTAATATAGGTTAACTGCTGTAGTATATATACTTATTTGAAAGTATAATGAGCGTAAGCTAAAAAGAAATAATGTATATTGCCCTAATATCCATAATTGACGATATAATTTCAATAACAAAATTACGACGATAAATATTATTGGAAATGAATTAAGGTCAACCAAATAATATCATCAATTATTTTGTAAAAGGAAACCGTTCGAATGAATTTCCTCGTTTGAACTCACGGAGCATCTAGCCAGTGGAGAAGCAATAGGCCGTTTTCTCGTATAAAGAACACTGTCCATTGCAGGTCGGTAGGCGAATAGAAAACGGTGTTTTGATTGGCCCACACATTATAGAACCAACATGCATGAATCACAGTTGCTATAAGCTAGCAGCAAACTGTATACGTTTGGCGAATGATGGGTAGGTACGCGCAGTCAAGTATTGTTTATTGATCTGCGTTTGAATATACAATACTATAACGTAGTAGTAGAAGTATACCTTTTCTACCGACTTCCAAAAAGGAGGAGGTACTCAATCTACTGTATTTTATGTTTGTTACCTCATAACTCTTGTTTAGGCTGGACCGATTATCAAAATTCTTACGGACTGGAAAGCTGGTGCTTCCTGTGTGGTCCCATTTAAATTTCATCAAATCCGGTCCAGTACTTTTTCGGCCTTATTAATAAACTTGTAATAAACCCGGAGTAGTTAAAACATCTATCTGTCAATTTTTCGCTTGCAGTAATTGTCACGCGTGAAAGCAAGACAAAGCATGTTACGCCTAATCTATGTTTACGCAACGTTTATTAATAAAGGCCTTAGAGTTACACTCCAATAACTCCTATATATCCTGAATAGAATGGAAGTCGGTATTAAATTTTTCAAATTGTACTTTTTTATTAACTTGTGGGGAATGCTCTTACACATCCCCACCAAACCCAGGGGGATTCGCCGGGGTATGTCGGACTCGTCCTTTACGCGCCAACTGCACCCATAGAAGCAAGTAAACCATACCGACTAAACCACCATACGGTGTTTCTGCGGACGCCTTAATGTCGGGACTACGCTTTCGCACTCTTTCACGGTCCCGGCGGCGTTGGCCTTCCCACGAGGACCTCATCCCGGTGTGGTGGGATGGAGTACCGTTGGCCTTCCCATTAGAATCCCATCCTGGTGCGGTGGGATGGAGTACCGTTGGCTTTCCAATGAGGACCCCATCCCGGTGCGGTGGGATGAACTACCGTTGCCCTTCCCATGAGGACTCCATCCCGGTGCGGTGGGATGAAGTACCGTTGTTCTTTTTATGAGGACCCCATCACAGTGCCGTGGAGAGTAGAAGTCAGTCCACCCCAGCACTCCTGAGGAGCGCGCGCGAGTTGGAGGAGGGCTTCATACGCCCTCCTCCTACGCCCGGCTCTCCGGGTGCGGATCGAAAGAGTAGAGGTGATCTCCCACGGTAGGGGTATACCTACTACTATTACAGACCAATCTTAGAAAATAAAAAAACACCACTAACAATAATAAGTACACACACTAGTAATAACATGTATACGTAGATTGTTTTTACTAATTTACTAATATTTTAGTTAGTTATAATATAATTCATCTTAAAGTGAAGTCAAATAATAATTATATAAGCTATGAAAATATGTGTATGCAAATAGTAGACTAGTCAATCAAGATACACACTTACACACTTGAACTCACGGTTTCACGCTGACAGTTCAAGTTTGTAAACGCTAATGTAAACAAACCGATAAACCATGCTATATTCAAGCGGAAAGCTTAATTCAAAAATACACTCCACGAAAATAGGAAAATAATAGTGTCAACTGAACTCATTCAATTGGTATCAAGTTAGACATAACAAATCCTGAAGCACATCCAAAACAATCACTGAAAGAGAACCTCTTATTATAACCCGTTGGCTCCGGAAACCGGATAAACAGCTTCGCAACAATACCGCTTTGAGTTATCTTCCGTTGGTTAATTGGGATTTTCACCTTGTATATATTCTCAAAATTTACGCAGTTCGGAAATGAAAGATGGAACCTCGGTAGTGGTTTTTGAGTTGAATGAAACATACTAATATAGGCAGATAGTTGCGAGATTTCATTTAGGAATATTAACGGTATTTGTTGTTTCACCGTGCTGCAGTATTAGCATTACAGGTACTGTTACACGCTTGCACGAGCATAATTGTTTTCTAGTGAAGAGAAGAGAAATAGAAGTAAAAGTTCTTTTGTTTTCAATTAAATAGTTGCATAAGCATATTTAGCCAATACTTCCCACACTAAAGCGACGAGGACTTTCATCTCAGAAAGAGGTATTAAACCACTCTAGTTTTCTTTTTTTCTTTCTATTTTTTATCTAATAAATACTACATTAGTTTCCAAGGATTCTTGAAAATTACAAAGTCATAATGAAATAAATAAATAAATATTCAACAACTATCACACAACGCCATCTAGTCCCAAGCTAAGCAGAGCTTGTGTTATGGGTACTAGACGACTGATAAACATACTTATATATTTCTAAATACATAAATATTATAGATAAATTACACCCAGACACAGAACAAATGATCGTGCTAATTACACAAACATTTGTCCTGGGTGGGAATCGAACCCACGACCTCCGGCATAGCAGTCAGGGTCACTAACCACTAGACCAACAGGCCTGTCATGCGTATTATTAATTCAATATCCTGATGGTGACGCCAACTGCTGGTATTTCACTACAGAACATTGACTGCTCTGAATAAATTCTGCATAATTTCAAATATACAATTTGACATATACAGTTTCAAAATTATCATAGAAATTAAGTTTTCGAGTAAAATACCAGCAGTTGGCGTCACGTTCAGGATTTTGAATTAATAATACGCATGTCTAGTATTATGACTTTGTAATTTTCAATAACACTTGGAAACTAATGTAGTATTTATTTGTAGGGTTAAGTTATGTAAAGTGTAGCATAAGTAGTAGCAATACGACGAGAATATTTTAGTTGTTGTATAATTATGTGATATTTATTTTTCGCACCAGGACTCGGACGTTGTATGCGGTACAGATGGACAAACATATCCATCTCAGTGTGAACTGGACTCTACAGCTTGCCGAGAACAGAACGAGCTGCGGCTTGCGTTTAAGGGGGATTGCGGTGAGTCCTTGCGGTTTTATAATTTCTGTGTAGATCTCAAATGCATGGTTTTTTACCAGGATATGTTATAAATAGAAAATATTTAATGCAGCGTTCTTCTTTATGATACGCATTTTATACACGAAGCCTTAAACTTATTTTCTAATGGTTAAAATATTACATTGTATGAATCGAAACAAGATTACACGGGGATAGTGTGCCCTTTTTCTCAAACATGCTTGGAAATCTGAGCATTATTTTGACAATGTTCTTGGAGATAAAACGAAATTGCTGTACCTACTAGCCAAATGCATGCGAGCAGCGGCCGTCAAAAGTTGTTTGAAAATCCATATGTGTTTAGCATCCAAATAAATTACATAGTAAACTCATATTCCTCGAGTAATTTAAAAACGGAACCTTGTTTCCTCCTCCGATCCTCTAAGTGCGATCCTCTAAGAGCAAAAACCGTTGCATCTTTGACAACATCCGTGAAACAAATGAAGAGATGACAAGAAAAGACATGTTGGAAAAGCAACCTTATGTACAAGGGCGATATCTCATAAAGTATTTGACATCTGTGCGCTCGTCGACCAGCTCGTGGCAGAATCGCACGGCTGTTTATTGAAAAAAAAACAAAAAAAAACAAATGAACGCTTTAACGTAGGAAAATATATCGTTGTTCGTTTTTTTTTTTTTCGTCATAGATATAGGTATAGAATATATATCATAGAGAATCACAGTGAAAACTACTATACAACAAACTTTGACCTCGTTACAGTAATCCCAAACTAACATAATCGCCGGAAACTCCACTTTAATTTGAAAAAAAATTACATTCAACAACTGTATTTTTAAATAAAAATTTCTATCTAGGTACTACTTAGTTTTAATTATCCCGCATTATTTGCGAAAGGTTCTATACAAGCCTTGGCCAAAACTAGGCATTGATGGATTTACGTATATGTGCCTCGTTCGCCTATTAATGCTTCTCTTGCTGGCCGCTGCAGTAATGTACTATAACACCACTTGCACATCAATGTCACATATCATACATTTTGCATCCGAACTTACAAGATCGCACCGAAGTCATTACATCCTAATTTTAGTTGCACAGAGTTTCAACAAAACACGCTACTCAGTCACTGTCAAATGAATCGTGAACGAACATAAAATACCTATATAGGCCTACGCCAAAGAAAATTTCGCCTTCCCATGACCGGAATAATGTCCGAACATCAATCAAAAGTTTTTATGCACTACTTTTATGCAAACTTTTACTGCTTAGACAATTTACATGACATGACTTAAATGTTACCTTATACAACACTTAGCAGAAAAAGATACAAAGATGTTATTAATGTGCACCATGGTTATTAATCCTTCACGGTGAAACCAGAACTAACAAGCAAAATAAAGGCAAATACTTAGTTGACAGTCTTAGAAAGGCTTTTCAAAGTTTCGTATAATAAACATTATATTCGTGAGTAGTCAGCCTCCCCATCGTAATCAAATCCTCCCTTTTCCTGCTCTTGGTTTATTTGCTTAATCTCTAATCTGCAGAGTTTCAGTAATCTCTTTGAGGCAGGTTTTCTTACGTACCTAAATATTTATTATCTTTTTGTTATGACCATATATTTCAAGGTCCGACAGTATGCTGCCTGATAAACAAATTAAATCTTGTAATATGGTTGATTGTTAGATTTGCCATTTTTTTGAGTCGACACAACAGGCTGAAAACAGCAGATGTTAATTGTAATTAAATATATAAAAAAACTGTTAAACTGTGAGAGATAAGATATCTCTCACAGTTTAACAGTTTTTTTATTCATTTCAATTATTCGTGTTATTTTGTAATTTGACTTAGAACAAAAAGTTTAAGTTCATTTGGATTTGTAACACAAAGAGGTTTGACAATTCAATATTGAAGCAATTTATCATAGTTTAATGAATATTCATGGGCGTATCGACCTCGAACTGGTTCAGTTATAGCATATAAAGTATATGAAGCCTCGAATTCTTTCTAATAACTCGATCAATTTCATGATACACCATTAAATACCGAAGGCCTTATATTATGAAATTACACGAAAGTTTCGAGTCACCGACGGGGAAAATATCCGTAATTGTTGCGTAAACTTTTCTCCAAGGAAGAATTTTGATTAAAAATTGTTACAGGCTGTCATAAAATTACAGGTACGGAGAAGCTTTCTTGTGACGTCCTTGTATTAAAATGTGAACTGACACAAATAAGAATTTAAAACCTTGCCGTTAGAAATTAAATTCTCAACTAAGTATGAAGTTAAGATAACCTTTTTGGACTTTCAACACTATGGAGTTAGTAATATATACAAACTTAATAATAAGATAACTCTGTACATTTTAGTTAATTATTCGTAATTCAACAAGTTGTCACATATTAAATATTTATGATTCTGCCTCCAAGCATATGAAAATCCATATTTCATTAATAGTGTTCCGATTTGTGTCGCTTAACTTCAAACTCGGATAAATCCACTCTACCCTCTTAGGAGATATATAAAAAAGTAATAGTAATCTCAATTCGTTGATTTAAAAGGCAGTTTTCTATTTATTATGACAAAACTATTGAAAAAAAACGATCCTGCTCATCAAATACAGTATTATAACCATTCATTCTTTTAAAAATTACATATCAGGATTTGATTTACCTTCATTTGATAAAATGAAATGCAATTTATCTATCTTTGATAAAAAATAAAGTATGGATTGATAGAAATTTTATATTAGGCCGCTTGCCTTACTTGGTGGCACAATTCTCATTGGATTATCCATGGGAACAGTGTAAAAAATAAAAATAAACTATAAAAAGCGGGAGTGTACGTTGCTACTGTGGCAGATTTTCCGTCGACTGACGACCATGTTGAACAAACGAAATTCGCTGATTCTCGTGGATTTAACTAAATTTAAAAAAAAAACTGTCCTATGGATCTGTCTGACTTTAATATCTAATAAAATCTTATGATTCTGACGGTTTATATCTCAAGAGCCATGCGGATTTATACACAACTGATAAAATTGTATGAAAGATATTTTTTTACCCTTTGTTTTGATACCAATACCTTAAAAATTCTCAGAATTGGATTTATCCGAGTTTGAAGTTAAGCGACACATTTTTTCTTAATTATGGAAAATATCTATTGACTGTTTCCGACCAAAACTCAAAAAAGTTTTAACTAATAAAAATAAAATAAAATTAGATACGCGCATGCTTTTGTTATAACCCTTATCATAGAAGTTTAGGTTACGAGCGTGCTATTAATGGTAATGGTTACCTTTTAGACTACGGCAATGACGTATTTCGTTCATTAAGGTAGAGTACTCAAAAACAACCGCAATGAAATCACTATATTATGAACGGCCAGGTCTAGTACATCACTGAATCAGACCATTATATCAGAATATTATATTAATCTGTCCGTATCAGGACAAAAAATAACAATAGATCGAATGAGGCTTGCTGATTCATACAGATTAATGGAGAAGTGAAGAAGAATGATTCCTTGGTGCTTATGAAGAAACGTTTAATTTTTAATATTTTTTTTATGAACAAATAAACTCCAAATCACTTCCAATGTCGTGTAGATTATAACATATATTGTAAATGTAACTGCTATCTAACAAAATACATATACAATCATGTGTTTCTTGAACTATTCTATACTATAACTCATCTATAGTATTCCAACAAGAGATATTCACTTCACTTGATACATATTGGATGTTATTAGAAACACTAGCATTGATAGATCACTGGCTTGACCCGTGATATCTATACTGTCTAAGGATTAGACGCCGATGCCGGATTAAACCCCTCCATAGCTGTACACCCGAAACCAAGTCCGATTAAGTAAATCGCCTTTGTCGTACGCCGTCGCTATACTTCGTCTCTTGTACTGTTAAGTTTTATTCAATTATGTGTGTTGTAGCTTAGAGTTCGTTCACATCATAAAAGTCTGTTTGTGAAATGAGTCTACAATAAATAAATGATCTAATGCACTTACTTTCGTTGCTAAGGGATGCGTTTATAATAAATGTATATTAGGTTTACTTTTATAATATCATACCATAGAACTTTAGGGATGATCTTTTAGGTAATATGTTATATTATGTATATTATGTTAGGTGTCGGTACAACATTCCTCATTTTTCTAGTGTAATCATCATTTAACATCGTCACACCTTTCATTCACATTATACATCACGCAGTCCATCCTTTTTCGGTCTTCGTCTGTATCTTTGTTCATCCACATTCATACTCAACTCTTTTAGTATACGTGATGCATGTCGCAGGGTTAAAGACTAGACTGTTGCATATCCACCTACCTGGATGTTTTAAAAACCGATGTAAGATGGCGATATACCCATTTACTTATTAATGGAACCAAAAACGTAGCTGAAAAAATTTGTACTCGTACATCCCTTTCGATTCTTTAGGAAATATACAGACATTTTTGTATTGAAATTCTCGTGAGTTTGACACATATTTAACTATTATTATTAACCGGCAAAACACTCACGTTCGGGGTTGAATACGTCGACCCGGGTTTCGAGCATGTCCGATGCTCATCTGCAGGCCGAGTGCGCAGTGGCGTCTGGGAGCTCCCGGCGGGTACTGGACATGCTCGAAACCCGGGTCGACGTATTCAATCCTTAACGTGAGTGTTTTGCCGGTTAATAATAATAGTTAAATATACAGTTATGATGTTAATTATTTTACATTAACTAAACTAAAGTAAGTAAAGTTTAAGCCAAATGCAAAAAAAAACTAAAATAAATGCAAAGCAAAAATACCTACACCATAATTTATGGTGCCGTGAGTACCAATTAGATCGTATAACTGTCACAACTTTTAAAAAAATCTACATAAAAATTCCGTTCCTACACTTAACAAATTAATTCTTTTCTTACATAAATAATCACACTACATAAGCTTAATTTGACTTAAAATTATGTTTGTTACCAAGAGTTTAAACAGGGAACTAAGACCAAACAGTGAACCATAAAAGTAACTAAAGTTTATAATAAATATAAATTATTTTACGAAACTTGGTCATGTTAAATCTTATTACGAAACATCTTCCATTTTCCGTCCAGCATTAATCGACCGCTTTCACAAGGCTTTCATTTTGCGGAGAAGTGGTAAACAATCGTTATTAAATTTGCACGGGTGTCTTCTCTCGTTCCTCATTGCAGAAAAGAGAAAGGTTATTTTCCCAACGACAGAACGAGATAGAAAGATGGAAAGCTCGCAATTGTCCAACATAATGACATTATCCTGTTCAGCCATTCGTTTCTTGGAAAACTTCTGGCGGGTGCTTACAAAGTCGTAACCTTGCTGGCGTACGAAATAAAACTCGAGCCTTTATTATTATTTATGGTTCACACCAATACTTACCAGCGCGGCTTTGTAAAGAGTTTCGAAGTGTAATTTGGTAAATAAAACTTCCGGTGTAGATTGAAAATAAAACTTTGTCGACAGCTCTTTGCGATGGAGTTCAGTGCTCGTTCGGGGCTCATTGCGCAGCTGGTGAATGTGTTTGTCCTACTGATTGCGCCGGTGCTGTTAGAGAGCCAGTTTGTGGCAGCACAATGCAGACCTACCCCAATGAGTGTGAACTTCAAAAAGCCGCATGCCGACTACCACCTCCGGCAACATTACACGTCATCTTTTACGGAGACTGCAAAGACCGACTAGCCGTCGTTCCACCAATTGCTATGAGTAAGTTCCCAAACTTATACTTCCTATAATAATAACTTCCACAAACTTAACTAACTTATGGGTTGCACTAACCGTAGAAACTTTATCTCCTCCACTAATGAAACTTGCCCAATTTTAGGCGAAGTGATCAACACTGCCACTTAACGACATTCCCTTACCAGATGTGATCGCTGACAAAATATTTACCATCAGACCGTCATCAAGCCAGTTGTTAGCATTAATTCCAATAAAGCGACCCGTCCTAGATCAATTAGCTAACTTTCCGCTTTATCGCTTGACTAACATGCAAATATTTGGGGATGGGTAGCTACGACCGCGATGACCACGACCGAGATGGAAGAAGGTTCGACGGATTCGTCGGCGATCGACGAGACGGGGACTGTCAGCTCGTCAGCTTGCCGCGACATCCGATGTGACTTTGGTGCTAGCTGTGAGATTGGTGACGATGGGTACCCACGGTGTTCGTGTCTCTTCGAATGTCCGCCTGACGATGAGTACTTCCCAGTTTGCGCATCTGATTTTCGTCTGTACCCGAGTTTGTGCGCTATGCGGAAAGAAGGCTGTCAAAAGCAATTAGAGTTGAGACTTCGGCCTTTGGATCTGTGTAAAGGTTTGTGCTTACTTACTAACCATACTAATATTTCTGGTTGCAATCTAATATTTGGTTTGGTTTAGTAACATTTTTGTCTTGTACTTTGTTAATCTACTAAACATTTAGTCACGTGATACTTGAGCTCGCTGTTTCGATCGCTCAAAGACTCGTAAAACTTTACTTTTGAAAGTTTTGTTTCCTTGTAATTCCAAAACAAAATTGTCCTAACCACAGGCATGGAAGTGAGACCGTGCGGCAACAACAAAGCGATGGTGGATCCGACAACAGGTCTCGAAATTGACTGTGGCAACGGACCGCACCGGCAAGATTGCCCCGTCGGCAGCTATTGCCATATTACCTTGACTGCCGCAAGATGCTGCCCTAAAAGTGAGTATTACCTGCTCTCAACACTGAACGGTATGGTTTCAATTCATATTGCTTAGCATACAAACTGCCTCAACGTAATAACGAAGTAACAGTTGTTTATAAAAATGTTCCCATTTTAGTTCAGATGTTCATACTACATTTTCAAAGCTTTATACAGGTTGTTTCATCGAGATCGGTCAGTACGGAAAAGTCAGGAGTCAGAATTTATAAAAGAGTTAGAAATTTATTTTAAGATAGGTACCATGTTAGCACAATTCGTCGAGCAAAATAACCGCCTTCAAAGATTCACCTATACTTTCATACACGATCTGGAATAGAACCCAGCATCTTTTCTGAAAATAGTAGTGTAGGTTGTAAGAAAGACATTTTAGTGAGATACTATGTATCCACAATAGGTGGTTTTTTGGTAATTGTGATTAATTGAGTATAATTGAAAAAAAACTCTCATGATGTATTCACGATAGACGGCTCCGGTAGCGCAGTTGGTAGAGACACTGCTTTCGAAGCGCGGGGTCTCAGAAAATATTTCAGTGATGTGAAAAATATTTGTTTTGGTGTTTTGAATCTCTTGATGTGTTATTAATTGTGTGTGTTATGCCTCCCGTACCATAGGGGATTCTAGCATGGCGATATGAGTGAACTTTTTGTTTATTTCTCACTGTTTTTTTATTATTAACTTTCTGGCTGGCAAACCAATGAGTTTTATGTTACTATCACCAAACAATATTCATAATTACTATATCAAATTAAATTAGTTATTTATTCATCGTTGTGTCTTCAATTATAAACGTATATATTTTTTTTGTTTTAGGTCTACGAATAATAATAATTTTAGGTACATGATTTTGTAATAACACTTATTCCTTACAACCAACACTATCAGTAACCGTGACATTAATTAAAAAATACATTTATAAAAAAGTTGAAGCGTTTTTTTTTGTTTGAAAGATAATGAAAATCTTAATACACAGTAATTTTAGTCTAAAATTGATGTCATGGTTTCTTAGTGGTGCACTTAATTCTGCATCTCATGGTTGATTTACCCTTACTGATATCTCGATGAAATATCCTGTAGACAAACAAGTTTAGGTATATACAACTGAATTTGTTTTATTCTTGAGCCAGACCATTGTGTTTCTCTAGGATGCTATATCATGCATATAATACTGTGGTGACTGGTGATTTGTCAGAGCGAAGATACTAACGGTACGCGGCACCGTCGGTAAATTGGACACAATCACGCTACGTACTGCTTTGTCAGTAACCATCTGAAACCTTTGTCTCGTTCATAGTACTACCTACCGGGTTGGTTTTTGTGTTCTGCCTTTTTAAACTCTAATGGATTTTGATATCTTGAAGTACACGTTTGTATAATAATAAACTAGGGTGTTATTATTGTATCGGTTGGATGGACTGTAGTAATTCTTGATACGAGACTTCGTATTGAGAACTGCTTTACATCGTATGCTACTTTTTAAGTGCCATTGTAATGTCAAACTTCTTTTTAACTTTTATCCTGTTTGTTACTTTAGTGAAAAGGTAAGCTTCTAATACTTTTGTAATTTGAAGACTTGTTTGTTTATGTAACAGAAATGCGAATTTTATAAAACAGATATGAAAACAGTTGTTTACATAATAACACGAGTACAGGGAAATTAAATAGCGTTCAGGTGTTCAGAACAATGATTCTTAGCTTTGTGTAGACGGATGAGTAAATGGTATATTATACTAACGTAATCTACTTTTTTTGTTTTTTGTTTTTTTTTTGTACAAAAAAAAATGTATTACTTATGTAAGTTTAGTTAAGAAAAAAAAAAGTCCTCCTGTATTCCGTTACTAATTATAAAAAATATAATAATATAAGTTTAAAATATAAATGTAAACAATGCCACGGACCCATTGAGTCTGTGAACAAAAGCAATAATAAAAAGAAAAAAAAACGTAATCTACTAGTTTCCTTCCTAGTATTGCAAGCTACACGTAATATTATATCTGAAAAGTCAGCATTGGAGAAGAGTAGATTTCAACGAGGAACAGAGAGTGTTACTTGCCCGTTTTAATAGTTAGTTTCATCACAAAATTGGTAATTGTTCTACATTGAGAAAGCGTCTACACTGATATAGTTCGAGTACTACTGCAATGTGTAAGGCACGGCTAGAAAAGTTGTATGGTGAATTCATCACTTTACGTGTTCACCAGGGTAACACTAAAATTTTAAAAGTATTAGGCACTGACGCCTATTCACTGAAACCAAACTTTAAAACAAGAATACAGACTAAAAGCTTAATAACCTAATTATGAAAGTAATTCCTCCCTCGGAGTAGCCTCCTGTTGGACTTCGCCACAGTCGAGAAATTATGTACCCAGTGACATTCACGCCATCAAAATGAATCTAATGTCGTATTATTCTTCAAAAAGTTAATAAAAAGATAAAATAGATCTTCTGACTAACCGTCACCTCAGACGGCACGATCTCTAGGCTATTGAGGAAGCCTTATAGGTAATTCTCGCGTTATGCGCTTACCTACGAGCAGCATTTATGTTTTATTTATATACAGATGTATATACACCTTTTCAATTTACAACCTATTTAGTAAACAATCATTCGTATGCAATGCCGTAAGTTACTAGATTTGTACTTGCAACTCTCACCCTTATATACCTAATAGTAAAAAACAACACAGTATCAGAATATAAGAGTCTTGAGAATGTTATTGATTTACTATTTAGACAGTGACGGTAAACCACATTGACCTAAGAAATCAATAAGAAAATTAAAAACACGGCATGCATTGATTTTCTATAATACAGTTTTTACTATTTCTAATTCATGCTTATTCCCATAAGCCGTATAAAACCTTCTTAAGTAGTTGAATATGCCAGCTGATATGACTTGTATTTTGACAGATGATACAAAACAACTCGACGAAAGGAAAAACCACCTGTGTTCCGAAACCCCTCACGGATGTTGTTCTGATGGGATCACAGCCGCAATCGGGCCGAACGAAGAGGGATGTCTGATTACAAGTTCAACTTGCGGTTGTAATCGACTCGGTTCGGTGTCTGACCGATGCGATGATAGCGGCCAATGTCAGTGCAGGCCAGGGGTTGGGGGGCTCAAGTGCGACCGATGCGAACCTGGTTATTGGGGACTACCCAGAATCGGAACTGGACATACTGGATGTATACGTAAGTGATGCTAACTTAATGGTTTTGCCTTTAGAACTTTAACTTCAGTTTAGAACCGACACGGCTCCATGTCGATGCGATAAAAGGGATTACCTAGAATAGAGACGAGGCATACTTGATCTGTTGGTACGTGGGTATTACAAACTTTAATAGTTATGCCTTCAGAAGCTTTGATGCTAGAGGATTAGTAATGTACTCTCATAGTTAAGATAACTACCTCTCCAAGACAATAGGTAGGCTTATAATATCAGTGTGCAGGTTTCGTTTGAAAATAATCTAATTTCAAGAAAAAATAATCCAGTTTCAAAATCTTCCACTTTAGCCTTTTATTCTTTTTCTATCCGAGTCGAACCATAAAATCAACCTGAAATTGGGTTCGGGTGCCAACATAAAATATTTTTGACGTAAATTGTCATAAGCCAGCAGTAGCTAAGCCTTTTGATAAACAGGAGTCCACAATAACAGCTACCACCGCACAATACCAAAAATGTTTCTCCAAAACAGTAGCACCGATGCAATACTATAGCTAGGTCTGAAGAGCACCTGTACTGAGTGAAAGTAATGGGTGACTAAGCGGCACGAAGTCTTAAAAGTGACATAAAAACACATAAAATTAATCTTTAATTTTTTTCTAGCATAATGAGCAAAACACCTAAACCAGTATTGCTTACAACATGCATCGTTTGAAATTAAGAACAAAACTAATAATTTAACAAAGCTGGTGGTATTAAAACCATAATTTGCTTGCATATGCAATGTCTTGTCAACGCAAACTCTCCTATTAATAAATATCAGACTAGCGGCTTGTTTGTTACAATGAAAACAGGCAGAAAATTCAATATGTGAATAATGAATTACAGATGGAGATAATATAGTAATTCAATTAAAAGTGACTATATACGAGTACATAGTGACTTCATCACATTCACGAGAGCTATCTTTTTGCTCCTTTTTTAATTCGAGAACTGGGATTTGCTTTGACGAGGCGTTATTTGATTCCGATCTATATCGGTAGACGGATTGCTGAAAACCAATTTTGTTAAATACGGTTGGATTGATGTCCAAACTAGTCAGTTCACACTCACTAGATTAGAATTGGACGTGGCTGACGTATGCAACGATAACGGAAAAAGATGTCAATTTCCAACTACCTTCATGAACGCTTAAACTTACTCGTGAGCTATCGACTCAAGGAATAAAAAATACTAACTAAACGATCTTCTTTTCTTTAATTTTATTTATTAACTTATATGTCAGTTTACTTATATCAGCCCTCTAACTTCCTTCTCTTTTCATCTTAATTTTTATGAACAGCGTGTGGATGCTCAGCATTTGGTTCTGTAAGAGAGGACTGCGAACAAATGACAGGACGATGTGTTTGTCGGACTGGAGTTCAAGGCCAGAAGTGCACAGTTTGTGCAGATCACAGAAGACGACTAGGACCTAATGGATGTTCTGACCGTAAGTCCTTCAATCAATTAATTATCATTTATAGGAAATGCTGCTAGTGTAGCAGGGTCATTTGCTACACGTACGATGCTAGATGGATTATTCTACTAATTTATCATAAAGCATAGCGTAAATTTATGTAAGTATACGTAATAAAATGTGCCTTTCTTTCTTTTATATACTTAATGTTAGCTTATTTTATTGGTTCGTTTATTAGCAAAAACAATTAATAAGGGCGCAAAAGTGCATAATTTAACTGTTGGCTCTTTTTATTTTGTTTAGAAGTAGAGACATAATAATTGACGTTTATTGTGTCGAACTGTGGTCGAAACATGCAGAGTCGCAAAATATATAATAGAAATATATCGTAAGGCTCACCAACAGTTCAATATCGCTTTCTAGAAAATGAATGTATCAATATAATATGTATTTTGACAATAATGAAATGAAACTATTAAGAAAAAACGACTCTCAGGTAAGGTCTTGTGCTTGCGAAGTAGTAGTATTAAAAGGAATTATTGAGAATAAACTTTCATAATGTAATAGGTGTGTATATGTTTAATTCTAAACAAAATACCAACGAATAAATTTAGTGCTACATTACACGATTTTGCGCTTGACTCTAAGGGTTTTTTTACTTTTACTTACGACAGAGCGACGGGGTATAGTTTTGATTTACAAAAATAGTAGGTAATCTGTATTAATAGAATGTACCCAAACGTTTTTATATTCTGCTCTATAAGCGATATGTACGTGAAATTCCTCTTTTATTTGTAGGGAGTAAGTGGCTGCTTTTTTCCTTATGTGCCGGTTGCGTGTATTGGGACAATCAGATACAGTTTATGTCTATGATCAATGCGTCAGTTAATTTTGGAAGGCACACAAAGGAAAATAAAATAGCTACTCTCCTAATAGTGTGATCGAACGAATTCTTTCATATTGTTTCACGGTATTTTTCAGTAAAAAATATCTTCATATAGTTCTGGATACTCACATGTATAGTGTACAGGGTCCCAAATCTTTATATTGCAGATAAAGTATATATTTTAAATAGAAAAAAGTTAGGAAGTAACACCTACATTATCAGAAACACCCAGTAAATAACCAGTATCGTCATGAGATTTATATCATCGGTGTGTGTGTGAATAGTTCTTGAATAAATCATAAATATGTTTTATAACATAAGCTCTTGGAAGATTAAAAAATATCCCTCACCTTACAAATAACAAAGATACTATTGTTACTGACGCGGGTTCGAATCATGTCCGAGGATGTTTTTCCCCATAGTTTGCAAATTTCTTAACATGTTTGATAACATTTATGGTTAGCCCTTTCGCAAACATACATTTAACATATTTAATTCCATAATTTGTGATATTTAATGCGGATAAATATTTTCTTAACAAAAGCTCTTCTAGTTTATGGTAGATATACTTGTAAAACTTGAGCCTTGTTCAGCATAAATCTTTTTAACTGCTTCCTATTCCAAGATAGTATTTTTGGACGCGATCCTCATTACGTAACCGGCTGACCCACCGGACCCGTGTCAAGTGAATTCTTCCTTTGGACACATTTTACGAATGGGGTTACCTGTTTTATTCGTCTTCAAACATTTTATTTCGTTATTCACTTATACAATTTTTTGATATTTTGCGGGGAAAGTAGGTATTTTTATATGGAAGGAAGTATGTGTCATACTCGTAAAACCAATTTTTTCAGTTAAAAGAATGAAAACCAGATCTGCATTAATATCATATTAATATGATACATCATCAATATGATATTGTTTATATTATAATTATAAAAACAATGTCCCATCAAAACACAACTCACGCAACCCATAGAAATCGCTAAAACGGATAAACTTAAACCAGTTTTACTAAACTTAAAAGTGTGGTATCTGGATTATTAATCCCTCTTTTGTTGTTGCTGAATAAATTATTTTTTTTGCAAATTGGCAGTACAAGGACCGGAATGTGACGGATATGTTTATCCGTAAATATGTTACTGTGAAATAGTCAATAACCGCGCGGATGGACCTGCGGGTTGCATCATTTTTAATACAATGTGTAACAAAAATATGTAGTTTACAGTACTCAACTAGGACTAAGCTATAGTAACTCTTCTCACAGAAGTATGTAGTTATTATGTCCAGTTATGTCAAGGTTTTTGAGAAGAATATGCAAGTCAACCCTTAGAATCGGTCACAAAACGGCAATGACCTCAAGTACACACACACACACACACACTATTATTTGGGTATTAAACAGAAGTGACATATAACATACATACAGCTTCATGTGACTACAAACTGGATACATATGCACACCTTTCAGTATGACTACACCTTTATGAAGACTTTGTATAACATTGAGCTAGCATAAGTTACTGTTAAAACTGAAATATACCTTTAGCTCAAACATTTCATTCAGTGGTTACAGTTAACTTCAGTATTGCATTTAAATACCAATCAACATGTCCAACATAACGGTTTGTGGGAAGCACACAGTTGTATTCCCAGCGGCCGGTCAATCTATCCGTGCGACGCATGAACTCCTGACTGATGCAGTGACGTCGCTTACCTACATTACACATACATTTTGTGTCATTGAAAGGCGGACATTTGAATTGCATAGTCACTGCGCTACCTAGAATAGAATACCTAGAATCTAGATAAGTATGTAAATACAAAACTGTACCCAGCTTACGTTCGGAATTTTTCTAGTCGTTTTCTAACAGTTTTTTTTTCTTAATGTCGATCGAACATTTTAAATTTTCCCGGACGGAAACGTGTGACTCGTGTGAATGGTTTGTTAAAATCATGTTTTACTCTCATAATAGAACTAGAATTCTCCTCTAAATATCTAATACCTTAGATAATTCAGAACGGGATCAGCCAAGCACTACTTTCAGTACTAAATTATTTCTGTCTCTTTTCGCGGGAGGTGAGGTAAATAGCTACAGCACACATTATAAACGCACTCATAAGTGAAAACTGTACACAAACACAAAACATACACTCTAATAAATAATAACTGTTGTTACACTGATTTTTAGTCGCCCACTAACAGAAATTGTAGCGAGGAGGTGTAAAAGTCCGATAAAATGAATGATATTGAATCAATGAAAGGATTGTACTGTCTACTGTTTTTATATTATATTGTATGCTCGTTAATAATGAATTTTCATGAAGATTTTTTAATTAGTGTGGTGTGGTAGGACAAGGGCAGAAAGAGATTAGCTGCTGTGAGAACGGGTAAAATATTTTTAAACCCAGGGTTTTTTTTATGTTTGCTTTTGGCTCAGCACATCGTGTGTAACCAAGTATCACCGTGGTAGGTTGGATGCTAAGACGGGAGCTCAGCTGTGCTTTGCTCTCGCATTACCGTTCGTGGTTACTTTTTATTACAACCAAAAATGTGTTAAATATTTATTGCTCTATAGAATTAGAACACTTAAAATATAACTTACAAAATCAGGCATCGGTGTATGAACAGACATGAACCGATCGTTCGTGTACCTTGGCAGAGGGGACCGCCTACGGTTGGCAGTTATAGTTCTAGATGTTCTAAGGCAAATACTCATAGATATAATATGAAACATATATCTTATTATATAACCACATATGATGAGTAAACTAAATGTGAACATGCTTGATTTTGAAAGTATTCTATGGTTTAATTTCGATTTGCATAAGAGGTGCCTAGGAAAAGTGGTTTCAATGCTATTTACTTACTTTTATATATACGTCGGCTTACCTTAAGCGCCTCGGTCGACGAAGTCGTACGTTTCATTTTTCATTATATTATATGTAAAGTAGTAATTTAAATAATCAACCTAACAAATTATCAAACAACAATAGTATACGTAGGAAATATACAATAGACAATTTATTGGTAAATTATACATTTATACAAGTCGGTACGTATAAATCGTAGACGCAGAATAGCTGTATAGTATAAAGTACAAATAGGGTTTCGTAAGGCACAAGTAGGCTAATCATGTTTATGAAAGCTAATATTACAAAGAAACGTTATCATGTTTGTTTATCATAATGTATATTTTTTGTCATAGCATTGCCATGAAATGAAAATCGTATGGTAAAAGTACATCTCACAAACATTTCCATTCTTTTCGTAGCAGAAATGGGCGGTGTTGTTGCTTCATGCGCGGAGTTATCTTGCTACTTTGGCGCGGTTTGTACGGAACGCACTGGCGGCGCTCTATGTGAATGTGCCGCTGCACCGTGCCCCGATAGCGACACTAACATGCTGGTAAGTTAACAAAACAACTTTATACATTACTGGTAACCGAGGAATCTAGTAATCGCGATCTTTCGGGAATTACCCGTTGATTCTGATCTAAAAAGTATTGATAAGAGTATCCTATGTGTTAATTACGGGTACAAATCAACTCCATTCTATTTTATCCAAGTCCATTCAGTTGTCTTGCGTTATTGCGTGAGGCAAGCGCAGCGTAGGTCGTCCACCGACAAGGTGGACTGACGACCTGATAAAGGTAGCATGACGACGTTGGATGCAGGCCGCTTCCAACCTTTCCTTTTGTCCTTTTAGAAATTTGCGGTGGAGACCTATGTTCAGCAGTGGACGTCCTACGGCTGAGATGATTGAGTAACAAACATCTTAACTTTCACAAATATAATATTGATGTGATTTTGATTATTGTTTATGACTTAAAGCATAGCATTTGACAACCGCCTCACTTGATGGTTAGTTATTTGCAGTCGATGACACTAGACATAGAATAGCGACTTGCAGTCAAGGATTGTTTTTATTGGTCCACCTTTACTACGTTTACATACATTATATATGTACAGATTTTATGAACTGATACCACAAAGTATTTTCTCTTAGAAAGAGGATCATGGACCATATACCACTATGGTGATCTAGCGCGACTTGGTAGGTAGGCTACTGACCAGTCCAAGTGTTGAAGATTTTAGTATCACCCAAATCTGCAAGATGAAAGATATATTATGATATTTTGTAACTGTGGTCCATGTTCCAGTATTATTAATTTCATTGACTCAAAAAAGGTTCAAGTACAACGAAACTAAACAAAACAGTAAGTCCCTACTTCCCTTACGTTTATCAACGCTTCGAAGAACTTACAAATAACGTACTTATAACTAGGTATGCGGCAGCGACGGCAAGAGTTACGAGTCCGAGTGTCACTTGAAACTTCAAGCGTGTCGGACACAAGAAGATATTGTGGTCCAAGCGTTTGGACCCTGCAAACTTGGAGAAGTCGCGGGGACCGCTGGACCACCCCGACCGTCTTCACCTATACAATTCACGCAGCAAGATGACGGTGCAGCTTCTAAATCGACCAGGCACCTCCTGAACCCGGACAAATACTACAATAAATACGAGTGGGCAAGGAAAGAGACACCGAGCGACTTTGACAACATCCTGTCGGGGCAGAAGTTTAAAGGTGAGCTCAGACACTTTTCCATACGTATATACCATATATATTAATAAACACGGTAATTATTAGTTGTGGCCAGCGCCAATCATAACACTTATTTTAGGTTTTGTATTACTATCAATTACAATGACTATTTGTCAATCAGTATCTTAATTATCATATTTTAAATTTAAGTTGCAATACTCTACACGGAAACAAATTCATGGTTACTGCCGCGAAGTGTTCTTAGAAAAATACAAATGTTCTCAAAGACAGTTTACATTTACTGTAAATACTTACTGCGGTTTTATAACTACAGAAGACAGCTATGACTATAAACTTACACAGTATAAAATAAAGTCGCTTTCCCCGTCTGTGTATCTGTTTGTCGTTTTGTCTGTATATCCCCTAACTCCTCTTAAACTACGCAACGGATTTCAAAGTGGTTCTCACTATTAGTTATATAATTTGTCAACGAAGGTATATGTAAAATAAAACTCACTTAAGTTTTTATGTAAGCAGAAAAAAATTAACTTCACATTGTTCACCTCTGTTAGTCTAAATTACACCTGTTCGAAGTCGGGTGGGTTTCTCGTATAGCATATAATACATTAACTAAAAATATCTAAAAGCATATGTGTAATGGCTAAGGAAAATATCAAACAAAAAAGACTACGTAAAACACTCATACCTAGATACATTATATTCTCATATTAAATATATTGGACTACGTACAACACTCGTACCTACTCGTAGGTAAATTATATTCTCATATTAAATATATTGTTTAATATTTTACCGTTTAGAAGATATTTTTAGGCAAAATACGAGTATTTCATTAAGACTGTGTGTTCACAAACAATTTCAATGTTGGCAAGCATTTTATATGAGCCAGAAGATTATTACGCCTATATTGAACTTAAATATAAGCTAGTATTTACATGAGTTTTATTATTTTTACCTAACTTATATTGTCTGTATTTTTGTAGGAAGAGCCATATTAAAATGTACAAATTATGTAACATGCACTTCTTGATTTTATATGTTTTTAAACATTGATTTTATGACGAAATTTACGTACCTTTAAGTACATAGGGTTACAGTCATGATTTTTAATATGCTCAGCGTGAAGTAGGTACCTACATATGGTGGAACAGTCAGGCAGTATATTTGTTCTAAATTGTGTTCCAAGTATAAGCTTATTCACCTCTATAAACACTACGCATTTAGTATGTATGCGTATCACAGAGAATAAACAGTAGTTTGTACAACTAGTTTTATCGTTAACATACAAACTGTCAACAGTTCTGTGGTATACACAAGCGCGTTTATAGCATAAACAACTCCCAATAGGCACACTGCACTAATTAACATTTTGAGTGTAACCTCTATGCTTTGTCAAGAAGCTTCAGCATGAGGCTACTCATAATATGGAGATCTCAACGAAACTTTGAAATCAGCCACTATCTTTTGATCTGTGATAATATACATGAACCCTTCAGACTGATGTTTATCATGTATAGGCATTCTAGTACTCTCTAGTTCATCAAGAAACTAAGTAGGTGTAACTTGTTAAAATTCACACAAAAAATACACGACAGTACGTGTATACGTCTAATCTAAACTTACACAAAATCAAAACTATATACACGATATTTGAACTTATAGTAAGGCGAAAATTGTTCGCGTGTCTAATTCCCCTATTACTACAGTTAACATAATTTTCCAATGTCGATTTACACGATTCAAACCTAATATAGAAACCAATTTTGATAATAACAATTAAGATTCGCGGTTAGAAAATGACGAAACCCTGTTTTAGTTCCCACTCCTTTCGGAGTTCTACATTAAAAAGTGTTCGACATGATATTCTCACTCTTTGAGTAAATCTAATATTTATAAAATCTGGTTTTCTTTGATTGAAATCTAATACATTTAGAAAGGATTTTATTGTCCTTTGATCGTTATAAATAGAAACCGTTGCTTATTAGATTTGTGTTATAATTGTATGTAATTAAATATTAAATAATAACATAGAGAGCCGGGTTGACATAATTTCGTTTTAATAAGCTATATTTAACTCCTTTGGGGGAACAATAGGTGTAAGGGCTCTCATTATATCCCACGAAGGGCCAGGGTAGGCCACTTACACTTACCGAGTATTCATTCTCCAGACTGCTACTAATTGGGGGGAAGGCAACACAAAGGAGACTGTCAATTTTACATATTTGCGAACTTTTGTTTAGTTTTGTAAGAGTTCTGAATGAAACTGTTTTATTTAAAATGTAACAGTTGTAGTCATTGTGCCTTAATGGTTCAATAATAAAATAAGTAATTACTATGCTAACCTGAATTATTTATGGGGATAGGTTGCTAAAACATAATTTTATGGGTGGATCACTAAAACAGTCACTTTGGCTGGTATCTCGCCTCAGCGGGATTTTAGACGTCTGAAAATGAAAAACATTTTTATTTATCTACTGTCACTTTACAATACAATACAATACAATACAATACAATACAAAAACTCTTTATTTGCACCAAAGTAAATACAACATAAGGAAACAACTTAGATACTCGTAGTAGGCACAAATGGGCGGTCTTATCCCTAAAAGCGATATCTTCCAGACAACCTTTTATTTATTAACGTATATTATTATGCATAATTAATAATATAATATAGGGCAACATCCAGGTAAGGTCTTCATCAGGCACCAAACTAGGCAGAGTCGGTGCAAAAGGCTAAATATAACCTGATGACTTATATACATCTACATCTACAAACACACGTCAAATATAGATATATTCATGCACACAAATGTTTGACCTGTCCGAAGATTGAACCCGGGACTAGCGGCTCAGAAGGCAGGGTTACTATCAACTGCATTAACCAGCGCCAGTAAATGCTGCTGGCCTAAAATTTCTAATTTTTAGTATTCATCTCACGATCTTGATATAAGTCTTGTACTAAACAGACATGACATTATTATCTAAAATATTATTAAGTTCATTAGTCTTATTAGATATTAAGAGTCTGAGCGTAAATTGCCTGCAACAGTTAGATAATGCTATTAGATAAGCCTAGTGCCGCAATACTTGGAGAAACAAAGTCTAGAAGGCCATTCATGGTGGTCACGACCCTTAGAAATTGATCAAGAAGAAGAAGAAGACGAAGAAGAAGAAGAATTTAGGGAATTGAAAAAGTAATATATATGTAAATGTTTTTTTGTTATAAAAACTAACGTGGTTTTCAATCATTATTAATTAGAAATACGGGATTACTCACGTAATATTTATCGGATATGTCCGAATATGGTCTGGTGCTAGGCGAGATGTCATCGACGCGGGCGTCCCGAACACTCCTTGAAAAAGGCCACCGAATGTGGTCGAAACTATATTCGGACCCGTATTTCTAATTAATAATATGTAAATGTTCTATAGCAACCACAGCCACAGTAGGAGCCGTTGGCGCACTGCTAGGCGACCTCTGTGCAGATGACACTGACTGCGTAGTACTTCCCGGTGCATATTGCGCCCGCGGCGGTTGTGAATGCCGGCCCGGGTTCACTGCAACTGCTCACAGGAAAGCTTGTATTGGTAAGTCAAGATACAAAATTATCACTTTTACTCATCAGCAACTCCAGTCCTCCAGTCACAGTAGGAGCAGAATTCATTACCTTACATGATTATAGCACTGGTTACTTACTGCAATGCTTACCCCTTGCGCTCTTCACGAATGCAAACGGTATCTCATATTTACTTCAACTGTTCACAGGAAAGCATAAATTAAGTTAACAACTGTGTCCACGTTACATAAGAAGACGATATATATACCGCCTTATGTAACGTGGACATGGGATTAAAGGGAAGGAATGGAAAGGAAGTTCAATGGAATTTCATATATGAAATTTGCTTAAGCCTTCAGCTATATCAGGAAGACACAATAGAAAATCTATTGTTATCTTGGTTAGCGACAGATGAGAGGCTAAACCATGGTTTAAGCTCAACACTGTTTACTTTAAGACAGTATAATATTTAATAACAATCACAATCAAGATAGATGCAGTAAGTATTTTACTACGTGATCTCTGCGCTGACTACCCGGATTGTGTAATTGTGTACCCGCAGTATGTAATAAGCAGTTCTTAGTTCTAGACATAGATTTAGAAACAGTATACTCTAGGTGGCACTGCAACTGATATGGAAATAAAGTGCTTACCAACAGGCGTGACGCATAAAGAAAAGTGAGTAAGGTAAAATGTCCATGCATTCACATAATTATACGAACACTGAACATAAACTCTGAAGAGTCAAATAGGTTGCAATCGTTATGAAAAGAGTTCTTGTACCGTATTAAACGTAGCTATGTGTAGTGCTATTAGTACTACGGTTACGTTAGTCAACGAGTTACGATTTGAGGAGACCCCTCTTTAGCCAGTTTCCTCAATCCGTAAGCGACTGTGGGCTACGCAACGTGATTAGGCATTGATCTCAAGGTAAAAGTGGATGCCAACTTAACAGGGTAACAATTCTACTTTTTGTAACAAGTTACAATTTTCTACCGACTTCTAAAACGGAGAAGGTACTCAGTTCCGCTGTTTTTTTATGTTTGTTACTTCATAACTTTCGATTGGGTGAACCGATTCCCAATTTTTTTGTTTGAAGCTGGTAATTTCCGTGTGGTCCTATTTAAATTTCATCATAATCGGTCCAGTAGTTTTTGAGCTACACTCCAATAACTGAATAGAATGGTAGTTGGTATACATTTTTTCAAATTGTACTTGTAATTATTATGACTTTTAAATTAAAGAACCCATTTCACTAAAGTGTTCTTTAAATAAATATGTTCATATATACCTTCTGTGACATTATTACACAGGTTGATAATAAAACATTTATGTTATTAGCTATCTTCAGCAAAGTATTCAATATAATGTAGACATTTCATATCATTACGACACCATTATGATACTATTCCAATAAAGTATTTACCGACTTGTATGCCGACAGTTTACTTTTGTATTAGAAATTGAATCACGTTTAACACACTACATTTGCTTGACGTGCTGCGATAAGAAACAATCATTTCGTCGGCAAAGAAAACTGCTTAAAAAAGTTAATAAAGCAAGTTCGACTATGGCAAAGTCTTTTGACCTTGTAGCTTCGTAACGAACTATGAGTACTTTGTCACTATTTAATTATGCATTAATCATAAAAGATGAAAGTGAAAAATATGCTTCATAACATATTATGGTAGTCTTAAGTTAACAGAGAATAATGTATACAAAACGTAATTATTTATTGTTAATTTAATATACCGTGGCGTAATTAATAACCATTTTAATATGTAAATGAAGCTCCTTTTTTATATTAGAACATTTTCAACAGAAAACGTGCCTCAGGAGACTACAGAAGAATACAGTGCGTGCTTATCGGAGCCCTGTTATAACTTGGGAACTTGTATTGATCTGCCTGGGTCTACGTATACCTGCCTTTGTACAGCACCTTTTACCGGTGTCAACTGCGAGTCTCTAGCAAAAGAAGGCCTCCTTACTTCGTACATTGATACCCCATCGTTTGATGGTTCAGCTTACATCAGACTTAAACCATTGAAGGCATACCACAAACTGAATATTGACATTGAATTTAAAGCGTTCACTGAGAATGGAGTTATAATGTACAACCAGCAGAAATCCGATGGCACCGGCGACTTTGTTTCTCTTGCACTGGTCAACGGTTTTTTGGAATTTAGGTAAACAACATTAAATTACTTTATAAACCATTTTAACTAATCAAAAGCCACAGCAAATTCCAGCGTAAAATAATATAATGAAAATGTTTTTAATTGCTGTCTCTTATTTTAGCGTTGCTATGAATTAAATTAATTTTGTTTCGAAATCAGATACAATCTCGGAAACGGAGCTCTAATTCTAACGTCCCTAGAGAAAATAACATTGAACGAATACCACAAAGTATCGGCGAAACGGTATCATCGCGATGGAATATTATCGGTTGACGATATGGAGGACGTCGTTGGACAATCGAGCGGTCATTTGAAGGCATTAGACCTCGCAGAGGACGCTTACATCGGCAATGTACCCTCTAATTACTCTAGGTATACACACCCACCTATTATAATACAATCACCTACTCCATAATAACAGAATATAACCAATCACTCTCATAAATAAAACTTTTGTACAGGGTCTACGATAATATCGGCACTCGGAGTGGTTTTATCGGTTGCATAAAATATTTGAGAATAATACGACACCAAGTGACAAAGAAATTGGGCCGGCCAGACTCATTAGTCGTCGGTATAGAAAACGTTCAGGAGTGCCAATCTAGTCCGTGTATGAGTATTCCGTGCAAAAATGGGGCTACGTGTACCTCTGTAGAAGGGTCAGCGACCGAATATACTTGTAGCTGCCCTATCGGATTCCAAGGAGCCAATTGTGACGAGAGATTAGATCCGTGCGAGTCGAATCCCTGCGGATATGATGAGGGGCTATTGTGTGACGTCGGACCCGACGGCGGGTACGTCTGCCGCTGCTTGTTTGGCGAAATTGGATCTAATGGAAATACCTGCAACAACGGTAGGTATTCTGATCATAAATATCTTTAGAATCACTGTCTGCTCCTCCCAATTCCTAACTGAAATTTAAATTTTCCAGACGTAACTGTCGCACAAGAAACGTGGTCTCCTCAATTCAATGGGACGAGCTATATCGAATTACCACCGCTGGAAGGGATGGGTAAAGCGTTTCGCATTGAAATTTGGTTTTTAACGAACCGATTTTCCGGAATGCTCCTTTACACCGGCCAGTCTAATAAAGCCAAGGGGGATTTCGTTGCGATTAACTTGGTTAATGGTTATCTACAGTTTAGATACAATTTGGGGAGCGGGATCGCTAATATAACGTAAGTGGTACTTTCTATTTAGAAGTAACAACCATTTTTATTACTACAAAGATTAACTTTGAAATAAATGTCCAGGAAAATTTTATCACAAAGATACTTCATATTCAGACCAAAATGTTAAGGATAAAAATCGCTTTTTTACTGTTTACGAATTAAAAAGTCCGAAGATTATCTTTATTTAATGTTGTTGTTTTTTTTCCTGTTTGGGAATACATTTTGCAGTTAGAAAAAATAAATTTGATAAATAAAATTTCTTAATTTGGCTAATTAAATTAAAATATTAGCCTCTTTGGGTTAAGTTGTTCCTAATTATTTGTTGTTTCTAACAGGCAAGGTAGTATCGGGTTTGAAGCCAATTATAAACTATCAAGTGTTCGGTTTCGATTTGAATAGTTGGGTATAATTACTGTTGTTAATTAGTTTCTTTGTATCAAGGTCTCTGGTCCCCATCACAAAAGGTCACTGGCACAGAGCTAGGATATCTAGGTCGGGCCGCCACGGAAGTCTCCAATTGGACCATCATCCCACTCAAAAAGGACATTCTTCTCCACCGCTAACTCATTTGGAACTGACCTTGCCATTATTCGTCGGTTCTTTGCCGTAAGTGTTATTTTACTCGAGTTGTTTTATATTAATGAATAATCAAGCTGTTTAATCACATAGACGTATCAACATACTTACGTCACGTAATACAACTTAATAAAAAAAACGTCTCCAATTAGATTTAAATTTAATAAGATAAACAAATATGCCAATAAAAAGCATTTTATATAGGTAAAGAAATCGGTCACACGAATAGTAAATAGTGTCTATGGAATCAATTACAAACAGTAAAAAAAAATTAAACTTTAAAACACCTTTTTTATGTTTCTTGAAATTAGCCACATAAACTTCGATGTACACTAACCTCCATTACTAAGTTTTCCAAACATCATACTTCATAACCAAAGACATCGAGAATACATACTTATAGATTGATTTTTGTTTAAGATGCGATATTGCTTTAAAAATAACAGTAATCTATTCTAATACAACATTGAAGTGTTCCTAATAATACAATGTTATTTTCAACGAATACTTGTAGTACTTCTGTAGAATTGCGTATGTCAATCGACCTTTGCCGCTCCAAAATAGTATTCACACGAAAACACAGCAGATGAAAATGTTGGGGTTGATTTAGAGCTTTCGAAATCAACCATATCAACCGTGTCATTCAATTCCTGGTAGAGAATAGAGTTTCTGTAACCCCTTTAGCTTCACATTGTTCCTGCGTCGGTTGATATATTATCTACAATTCCATGCTATGTTTGATTGTTTAGACGCAATGCAGGTATACGTATTGATGATAGTTTATTTACTGAAGACTGAAACTGTAACAATGCCTAAGGGTGACGAGCGCAATTTAGTACCCTGAAAAGCTCGGCATAAGGCTCTTGGCAAAGCATTCTACGTAATTAATGAGGGGATTAATTCAACCGGCATGGACATACGTGGTTTTATCATGTCATGTCTCTTACTTAATTGTCACACGTTTATTGTCGATCGTTAAAGCGTACAAGTATGCATCAAAGTCCGGATTCTATATCATATCTAGTGGTGACTTTCAGTAGATACTGGAGACGTTCTATTTAATACATATCACATATTAACTTCTATTTGTTTATATAACAAAATCCACAGCTCTTTAACATAACATGTAATGTTTCTGTCTTATCTTACAGCCAATAATGGATATAAGTACATTTTATACAACAATTAATGATTATTAATTTCTATACCAACAATACCAACTTTTCTGTAGGGGCTGATCAGATATATCTCGCGTGATGAGCACAATGCAGTGCCACATAGAACGTTCGAAATCTTGGTTGCACTGTCACTTTCATGGGCAGGCATCAATCTTACCATCGGGTTAAAAAAATTGCCAATCTGGGCACTTATATAATATATATAAGTACATAATATATAAGTTAGCACTTATATACACCTACTATAAAAAAGTCAGAAAAATTGGCGGTTGCTAGGAATATATAGAAACCAGCCTTAGAAAGTGTTGTCAATATAATAATAATACAATATGGATAGTATATTATGATCAATTATTGCAACAAGAATTGCCGCTATTATATAGCCACTAGAATACGTCATCAGCTTATTTCGGACAGCCTTTCTGCCGGCCATTACAGTCTTAAAACATACAAATAATGTATTCATAACCCATTGTTACAAGTCAAATTAATTAATAGATTTAAATAAAGTCAAATTATTATAATAATTACATAGTTCATACCTTTATGCGTATTTTTTTTACGTAATTCTGGTAACTTATGAAAATTCGTTAATGCTGTAAAAACGTGTTCTAATAACCATTTCTTTAATATATATTTTGAACACCCCATTGGATTAGACATGTTGTTATCAAGATGGGTGCAACAAGTTCATAGCCAGAATGTCAACAGTTTTATTTAGGTATACAATTGCAACATAGATGACATAATTACTCGTGAAAAAGCTTCAATAAGATGTTCACGACACAATTTATCAAAATTACCAAGATTTATTGCATTCATTATTGTTTTAGGTCCTACATCCGCCCGCACAAAATGTCAGGTGTGACAAGCAGTTTCTTGGGAGCGATCCAACAAGTCTTTGTGAATGGTCTGCCACTGCCATTGTACGGAGCGGACACTGCAAAATGTGGCATAGTTCAAGATGAGGAACGACTGCCGTGTTCAACCACTGGTGTTACGAGGTTTACTGGTCCGCCATGTGGGGAGGGTAAGTTGTTGCATCTTGTTCTTCTCTGTTTTCATCCCTGTAGTCCTGTAGTCTACTTTCGTGGTGTATTTTCCATTGTTAATTAAGTATATTTAATTTAAAGAAAAAAACGATATTAGAAAATATTTAGTGACACTTCCGCTGAAAGAAAACAATGATTTTGGCCTATTTGGGGCCGTGCACCACCCTCCCTCCCAATTTAAAGTTTAGAGTAGGTACCTAGCCGTTACTTTTTATTTATCTATCGATACTTATTCATCTATCGATGAATAGCAGAACTTATAATGACTTTTTGAAATATCACGCTTGTCTCTTTAGTTCAGCAACTCGCCTCTAGATGGCATTGGTTAAATAATTATAATTGCATAAGTTGATTTGGCATCTAGCAGAACTTTTAATGACTTTTTGAAATATCACGCTTATCTCTTTATTTCAGCAACTCGCCTCTAGATGGCATTGGTTAAATAATTATATTTGCATAAGTTGATAAAAACAGCTATGCAATAGCTTTACCGCGGCAGTCTCGAGTGCCACACGTCGTTCTTTAATATATGTAGCACGAAAATGTATCCCTAAGACTTTTGGTTTAATTTCTTAATTCAAAATTATTTAAGTCTAACGAAAGTTGTCCTATTGTTCCCATGAAATATGTGCTTGTCTGTCCCAACAACGCTACTTTTAGTAATTCCAACGTTCAAACCCTATTCAATGTGTTCCCCATAAATCGTCCTATCCATTCTCGTCTTGCCAAACTTAAATTTCACAGTGAAAATTCCGAAACCTTACAAGATACGGCGGTCTAATAGTTACCACATATATATCACGTCGTAAATACTAACTGTTACATAAATCTCTTGATATTGGACAGAAATCTCATCGCAAAGTGGTACTTGGGGGCAGTAAGTAACCACTATGCGATACTTAGGTGCGCTCGGGAATAACTAGGAGACATAGAGTTTAATAGTTTTGTGGTAGGATTTATAGGAACGTAACATTACGGTAGCAATTCGTCAGAATGTCACATCGTGCTTGTAGATTGATGTTACAGACAATGAACGCGAATGAAGGCAGCGGTAGACATAATGATTTTCGATTAAAAAGTAATGATAACGTAAGAATTAAATAAATGATTTTACTTAGATATTATTTAATATATCTGTCGGGTGTCTTTGATTTAAAAAAACGTGTTATCTGCTCACCTGACCCAATTAGTAACAATTGGTCAAAATGTCACATCGTGCTTGTAGATTGATGTTTCAGACAATGAACGCGAATGAAGGCAGCGGTAGACATAATGATTTTCGATTAAAAAGTAATGATAACGTAAGAATTAAATAAATGATTTTACTTAGATATTATTTAATATATCTGTCGGGTGTCTTTGATTTAAAAAAACGTGTTATCTGCTCACCTGACCTAATTAGTAACAATTGGTCAAAATGTCACATCGTGCTTGTAGATTGATGTTTCAGACAATGAACGCGAATGAAGGCAGCGGTAGACATAATGATTTTCGATTGAAAAGTAACGATGACGTAAGAATTAAATAAATGATTTTACTTTGATATTATTTAATATATCTGTCGGGTGTCCTTGATTTAAAAAAACGTGTTATCTGCTCACCTGACCCAATTAGTAACAATTGGTCAAAATGTCACATCGTGCTTGTAGATTGATGTTTCAGACAATGAACGCGAATGAAGGCAGCGGTAGACATAATGATTTTCGATTGAAAAGTAACGATGACGTAAGAATTAAATAAATGATTTTCACTATGATATGATTTCATATATCTGTCTGGTGTCTTTGATTAAAAATAAAGTTTTTTCTGCTCACCTGGCCAAATTAGTAACAATTCGTCAAAATATCACAACGTGCTTGTATATTGATGTTACAGACAATGAACGCGAATGAGGGCAGCGGTAGACATAATGATTTTCGATTGAAATATAACGATGACGTAAGAATTAAATAAATGATTATCACTTTGATATTATTTCATATATCTGTCGGGTGTGTAAATAGATGATCGTTATTGCCAGTTTTAACCGAGTACTTCCGTGCTACGGAGGGCACGTAATCCATCGTCCGGTTGTTTGCCTTATAAGATAACACTTATTAAGCTATATTGGAGGTATTCGAGTGGCCTGAAAACATGGATGGTGTTTAACCGTGTTGATCACTAGATATTGTTTAAACTACACTAGCATTACCATTACTAGCAGCGCCAGGTCTAATAAACAACTTACTTAGATTAATAATGATTACATTTTAGGTCTAACGCCTTGCAAAAACAACGGATCATGCATCCCACTGCTGAACGAGTACAAATGTGTTTGCCAGGACGGATTCCAAGGGAGAAACTGTGAAATACAATTAAACGTAGAAATGTTAAATGACAGAAGTCCCGTGCATTTCGACGGAAACAATTATTTCTCGTACAGAAGCAGGGGAAGCCGCAGGTAAATATTAAACTGGTGGCTTTACCACTTAAGTTGTATACTTTATCCTAATGGTTTTACATTTTTCAAATATAAATTCACGATTAACTTTTTAAATCTTTCTAATAAACTTTTATTCACTCTAACCATTTGATGACTTTAGATATTTATAAACAATTCTAGTATAACGATGTCTACTAGATGAGATATATTCATTCCCTAAGTGGTAAAAAAAATACTTTATTTTTTTGAAACTGTTTTTAATGTGTTTTATGTTGAACATTTTATTTGATAAGCATGAACAGCACAAGCCCTATATAAACAATATGTTTAATAATGAGAAAACAAAAACTAAACCTATAGTACGTTGTACAAATTTGTTAATTTTCTTTTTTATTTCCACTATTTAAACGAATAATTTGTCATACTGAAACAATAATAACCAAGTCAAATTACTTTAAAACTATTCTGACTATGACTCGTAAATGATAACTGAAATTACACAAATTCGATGAAATTACCATAATTGCTATCAAAATTTACTGTAGGTAGATGTGCCTTACCTACCTTATAATTTTACTAATTCCCCTTCTGTTTTCTAGCTTACATACTAACACAGGCGACGGTATGGGAACTTACAATCTAAGATAACATTTGGAGGAGGCACCGAACGTATTATTTATTAACAGTAACACAACACTGCCGAAATTAGATTAGGTATGAACTAAACTTGCTTTTGCTCAAATCCCATTTGAAGGAATCAACATGCACTAAAGTATATTATAATAACCTGAGTCCAAAATATTATCTATATAAATTATAAACAATTTAATACTCGTGTCTATGCATTTATGTTGTAAAAATAATATAGAAGCACACCAAGTAAATTTATAAATACAAGGCCATAGGATTTTATTAAAATTAAATTTATGAAAATATCTACATGATGTTACGAGTACAATTTACTTTATAAATTGAATACCTAGTGTGAATGAAATCCTTCAAATGTGAAGCATGACCTAGTTTTATTCTTTAAGCTATTCGCATATCTAGCACTCATCTGCTTTAGCATTAAAACGAATCAAAAGTTATTAAGACCGTACTTAAGCAATTTATTCAAAAATGTTATTATTGGAACATCACCGAAAATGTAACAAGTGAGTTTGAGGAAATTGTTTGAAGTTGTCAGTTGTCTTCAATATAAAAATTATTATAGATGTACTCAAGAGCTAAAACGGTAGTAGTAACTATAGCGGTAGACTTTTATATATTCTAAGCAAACTATTTTCAATATATTATATACTAAACAGTATTTAACATAACATGAATCATGAGGAAGGTGGAGTATGCATATATCATCACATATGCATATAATAATATGAAACTACTTTAAATGACTGCGATAATAAAATTGGTTTGATTGTATTGATTGTTAATTGTATTATTTTATATTATACAAAAAAAAATTGTATAACTTAAAATAGTATTATGATAAAATTGTATTAATAGCACAAGCTATTAAATATTTCAGATTCTGATTCTAAAATAATACTATGTATTGTCATCAATACCATATAACCAATCGGACACAAGTACAATTATGTTAAAATGTGGTGATGGTAATACGTGTACATTTCGGTTAACGTTATCTTAATTTTGTGAATAATCTCAGTGATACACTTTCACGGTGACTAGTCATCAAACTATTGCATTAAAGAATCGAAAAATAAATGTTATCTTACAACTAATGCATTGTATTAAGATTTAAAATAAATTTATAAAATTTGTAATTTGTTGTGCACAAAATTTATTGAACAGTTTTGTATTTTTGGACTTTACTCAAGATATATTTTAATGTATTATTATTTGTACGCTTTAGGAATGCTTGAAATAAATATATTTGAAATTTGAAAAACTAGCACAATGGTGTATTATAACGAAGCCAAAATTACATTTATCTCATACACCAAAGTCCTTAAATATCTCTCGAAGTTAAATTCATATGCAGAGCTCTAAAAGTTTACTTACTATAACAGAACTGGCAACGCGAACTCAAACTTTGTTCTTATTATAATCTCACGTACATTTGGCATTCCTATTTCATTTCAGCTAATAGTAAACATTAGTTGGTACATGACGTTAGCACCGTAGAAATTCAGGTCGAGCCAAATAAGTTACGTGGAACTTTACGAATTTACATAAACGCGTTAACTTAACTACGTGAATGGAAATACAGTTTCGAGATATCCTCGTATAGAACCTTGAGTTTGTTCTTTATTTACTCGCAAACATTTACAGTTCACACAGTTCGCGAGGAATACAAACAATACAATTTTCAAATATGAATCAGCTTTATAGCGGGTAACTTTATTGGAAATTCACTATACAGTACAAAAATTCTTTATTGAGTACCAATCTTATAGAAAACAAAACATAATACAATAAAAAACACAGTAGATTGGACAATTGGCAGCCTTATCGCAATAGCAATCTCTTACAGGCAACCATGCATGGAGATAATTCTTAAAATAAATTTTATTGATTTATTTTGAATCTTAATTATACTAATCTATAGTAAGCATGCGGATAGATGATCACTGGATAGACGATAGATAATTTTTAACATGGATGATTACTTGAAATAACGCTGACCGCCTTATTGTAAAACGTGGACTAAAAATAGTCCCGAGTCTGACTCATGGTCTAAGGGAATTTCATATTGAAAATTTGCTCAAAGCGTGGTTTAAACTGGGGACTATCTTAGTCCACTTTTTATGATTAGGGAATAGACTTGTATCCTGTAAAAATGATCCTGAGGGATAGCCATATACATCCATGTAGAGTCCCGGTACGCACATAGTAATATATATTATACTAATTGTTGTAACAATAATTGCTTCGTTAACTGTTACTAAACAAAATATCTCTTGCATGTATTCCAGTGTGTAAAAGGTGTGCCTACGTTTTATATAAGTAAACATCAGTACAAATGTGGTGGTAAAAAAGACTACTCCTAGCGATAGTAGTATAGCTTAATTTTATTGTCAAAGCGACATAGCTGGCATTCTTGGACCATGAGTTCGAATACTGTTAATAGTAGATTTTTGTTTCTCATATTAGTTTCTTAGTCCTATGCTGATTAGATTAGTTATCATAAAAAAACTTATTGCTTGATATTGTTGTTTAGATATATGATAGGATGTATTTCATGAATACGTGTCACTGTAACCTTCCTAAACAGGTGAAATTCTAGATCTATTGCTCGAGCATAAATGCTTGTTTTAAAATGTACATATCAAAATGTTATCATAAAAAAATTCATTAAAATTTCATATTTGTAGGAACAACAACAACGCCCGCGGTATTCGCTACGAAATAAAATTCCGAACTCGCAACGACTCTGGCCTTCTCATGTGGCGACGAAAGATCGGCATTCGACCGCGCGACTTCATAGGCCTGGGAATTTCTGAAGGGAAATTGCAACTCATATACACTGACACAGATTCTAAAGAAAGTAACTCCATACATGAGGACTGGTTCCAAAGTATAGAGTCGAAGGTCAGGGTTGATGATGGAAGATGGCATACAGCAACTATGAGAAGACGGAAGAGGCTTGCGATGTTGCAAGTTGATGATACACCGCCTGTGAGAGGGTACTCACAGTCGCTGCTAGTACCTTCGAAAGCAAATCCCAAGCTGTGGATTGGTATGTTTGTGAAAGTTTTCCTTGCAATTATTTATGTAGTAATAATCTTTAGCTGTCGGTAAATAAGACTAATTAGGTTTATTCGAACATATTATAATCTTTAGCTTTCGAATAAGACTAATTAGGTTTATTTGAACTAATTACAATCTTTAGCTTTCGAATAAGACTAATTACGAGTAGGTTTATTCAAACATATTATAATCTTTAGCTTTCGAATAAGACTAATTAGGTTTATTCGAACTAATTACAATCTTTAGCTTTCGAATAAGACTAATTAGGTTTATTCGAACATATTACAATCTTTAGCTTTCGTATAAGACTATTTAGGTTTTTTCGAACATATTACAATCTTTAGCTTTCGAATAAGACTAATAAGGTTTATTCGAACTAATTACAATCTTTAGCTTTCGAATAAGACTAATTAGGTTTATTCGAACTAATTACAATCTTTCGCTTTCGAATAAGACAAATTAGGTTTATTCGAACTAATTACAATCTTTAGCTTTCGAATAAGACTAATTAGGTTTATTTGAACTAATTACAATCTTTAGCTTTCGAATAAGACTAATTACAAGTAGGTTTATTCAAACATATTATAATCTTTAGCTTTCGAATAAGACTAATTAGGTTTATTCGAACTAATTACAATCTTTAGCTTTCGAATAAGACTAATTAGGTTTATTCGAACATATTACAATCTTTAGCTTTCGAATAAGACTAATTAGGTTTATTCGCACATATTACATATTTTAGTGTTCCATACTTCAAAAGGAACAATGACCCTTATAAGATCACTTCGTTGTCTGTCTTTCTATCTATTATAGTTTAAATGAATATCGAAAATATAGATGCACGATCCCTCGGAGATAAAATTTCAGTTTTCTACGTCATCTTTATCAAAAAGTACGACCCTTTAAGCCGCATACATTGACACTGGAAATAGTAAATCAAAACCTATAGCTTAACCATACACATCGCAATTCCCGCAGGTCTATTATGTATCTCAGTTTCTAACAAATGTGGATTGAAATCTTGAAAAATGGTCGCGCTATGTCAGTTTGATAACTCTAGTAATCAAAAATGTCAGTAAGTTGCTGACTGGGGCTGACAAAAGTGGCATTAAGCCGCCATTTTTTTTCTATTTCAGTCAACATTTGTTAGCAACTGAGATACTTAATAGCCCTACTGATACCGTAGTATGATTTCGAAGAAAACTATTGTGTTTTTGGCGAAATATGGTGACTGGCGAGTCTACGGGTCGCCCTTGAAATAGTATCATGTAATTGGGAATGAAGCAAGATCTCACAACGAAGGAAACTTTCGAAAATCGTTTATTCATAACTCTATATAAAAACGATTTTACTATATCGTAGAAATACAAGCATCAAAATTAGCGCGATCATACAATCTTTAAAGTAAATTCGGGTTTATACTATAGATGTGAGGTGGTATAACGGTGCAATCGGTGCGTGAGTCCGACACTCTCTTGGCAGGTTTTTTACCCGAGTACGGCGAAACCCAAAAGGATGAGGGAGTCGGTCTGCTCTCGGTATGTACGATATTTACAAATAAGTTAAAATTCTGTTTGAATAAAAAATAAAAAAAATTACAAATACTTCTTTCTGGTCTTTTCTTAAAAATATTATACGTGCCCCTCAGGCTAAGAAATTAAAAATAAATGTTTGTGCTCTTCAGGCCCTTATGTGCTCCTCAGGCCGAAAAACTGTGCCTCTCAGGCTAAGTATAAAGTTTTCAAAGTGACCTTCAGGCGTTCATCAATGTAGTTGTCTAAGGTTAGTTAAGTAAAAAAAAACTGTCCTTCTGTATTCCTTTTGTAATTATAAAAAAAAGCTAAAAACATTAAAATGTAAATGCAAACAATGTCACGGACCCAATTGTTGTCTGTGAACAAAAGCATAAAAAAGCCCAAAAGGAGGGTTATGTTTTGACTTGTATGTACTCGTATGTATGTATGCATTTATGTTTCTATGTCCGCTCGCGTAATTACTCAATGGCTGGTGTCATTATACATCCGACTGCAACGAGGCCCAAAAGGACGCCGAATTTTATACTCTTTAAGGCTAATTATCTCAGTAGTCGGGCTATTAAACTTTTAGTTTATTTTATTATCCAATCACGTAACGAAACTGCAGCCTTGCAACCTTCTTGCAACATATGAGAGTTAAAGTGGTAGCGCCATACCTTTGAAATTCTGGGTGTCACTGCTCAACGTTCGGCTTCCTTGCACATTGGTTTTCGAGTCTAATTCACCCAGCAATTTTAATTACTTTTACAGTATTTCGCACTTAAAAATAATATTTACTATCTAGGTTAGTATTTATTATTAATAATTATTTATTTATTATTAATAATCTTTATTATTTAATAATTACATATGCTAATAGGATTTGAGCCTACTACAATTCGTATCAAAGAATACAGTACTACTAGTAGTGAACCATTGTATTTTTGACACCCTAACATTTTAAATGTTTCACCCTATTTCTTCGTGGCAGAATATTTACCACTGCGGTGGTAACAAGACGGTCTTTTTACTTAGTACCATTTAGTCAAGTAATAAATGATGAAAGAATGCCAAAATATTATGAAAATTTATTGACTAAAGTATAATAGCGTATTATGTTTAATAGTCATTACTTACCACTTTTGGTTATCATACAACATAAAAAGGTGCAGAATAAAGTAAAGGACTCGGAATTAATAATACTTATCTTGTCTGCTATAAATTCGTGACTGTAGATTCGCTTATTTTCAGCGCTACCCTTTCCTAAAACTGTTAGCTGATATTTTAATAGCTTTTCCGAACTTTTCTCATAATACGGGTTATTACGACCATGACAGACTTCCCAGAATCTATTAGGTTCCTTGTTATTAATAGATAATATGGACAGTTATGTTTTTAACATAACTTTACATAATTAAACGTATTCAGTGACACTCGAGCTATCAAGACATTAGGAGAGGACATATGAACGTACAAGTATACATACAGGTCAAGTAGTCAAGTAGTTATGGCTTTTGGGATTCTCCTTTTCTCAGGTGGGTAAAAAGTAGTCTGCCCCACGGTAGATTTTAGCATTGTTTGCAATATATATTTTTATTAACTTATTTAAACTAAATTTATTATGTAAATACTACGCAATGGCAAAACTTTGAACAAAGTTATTAAATCCACGATGTATTAGATAAGATAAGATAAGACCTTCAATTATTTTGTTTTGCCAAAAGTTTTAATATAAAAGGAGTTTGGCGTATTTCAAATCGCCAAATATCGTTTTGGCTGGGTTAAAGGAAACTATATTACGAGTATGTCAATCCACATTACCAATTGATTTATTTGCTGGCACCCATACCTATCTCTAAAAGTTCCCAATCGATGAGTGTCTGAGTTTATAGTATGAGCCTTGATTCTTGTTTGCGTTCATCGTTTTGTTAACCGAAAACATCCAAATATATTTTAAGTATTAGCATCGCAGCCTTACTATTTCTGATAATAGGCAAGGTTTCCACAATTTTGAAGATTTTTTATTCTTTTGTGCAAAGTGTCAAGATCAATGTTTTCAATTTATAGCAATTATTAAGGTATAACAATTTAGGATGGACAGATGGACAGACGAACAGAAAGACGGACAAGACAATCTTATAAGGGTTCCTTATTATACTGAGGAATCCCCCCATAGAGGATATAGACAATTAGACCCGTTTACTTTTTATTTATGTGTAATTTTAAATAGCAGCACAAATTTTAATATGTATCTATGATATAATCTACACTGATATGTTTTCATAGGGGGATCGCCAACTCTACCGTTGGGGCTACCATCAGCTTTATACAATGGCTTACGAGGATGCGTAGCAAGCGTCAAAGCCAATGGAAGGCACCTCGATCTCACATCGCCTATCCGACCATCAACTACGATACGACATTGCGACTAAAACAACGATGCTACTAAACAACGTGAAGCATTCAAAATATCGTGTAGCGACTGCCAAAAGCATTGTGACACATAAGTATTATTTTAGCTGTTTTATAGTACCTGTTTACAAAATGTACCTTATACATATCTATCCCAATCATTTCAATCCATATCAATAGCTAGTAAAAATACTTCAATAATATTGGTTATATAGTTTATAACCAAAAAATATGTTGCCATAATAACATAATGTAGAAATAATCATGGGAAAAACATCAATTTGATGTCGGTGCTCGAAAGACACATCACTGATATAGAATCAATGGAATATTGTTCCAAAAATCAATGTTGATTGGATTCTGATTTATTCAGTTGTTATTCCTAGAAGAAAATATTATGTCTAGATTTATAGTCCTAAATATTTATTGTATCGTTAAAGCTGAATGTATAATAGTGAATAAATATTAAATTACTAAAGTTTGAGAAACTTTGTACACGTAGAAGTATTAATTAATGATGAGAACATTCCACTTGGAGAGTATTAAATGTTGAAATTCTGTTTTTTATCCCGAGACAATTAAGTTTTTAAGTTCATTCCATTGCGTCTAATAGCATTCCTTTGATGACTTTAATAGTGTTATAATTATTGGCTTGTTTTAGAAGGCACCAAATTAAATAATTCATAATAATGGAATGATAGTCTTACATCGAATTCATGTAATTTGGTGGCTTCAGATGCAGGCCACAGTGCCATAGTATTTGTACAGTAGAAAAATCGATAAGCTCTTTGATGTAAACTTGCTAAAATGTTAAAAGAACTTAAACATAATTTTAGGTTAGATATTTTTATGAGATTCTTTATAACTTGCTTCAGAAACATCAACAACATGTTGCCATCACGCTTTGATTTTATTATGGTACTAACTGACGAGGTAGTATAAATAGGTAGCAATATCTTCAATGTCCTTTGCTCAGTGGTTTTCCAATGATAAAAGACATTCATTTTACTATTAACTGTTACGTTCTATCCCTTGTACTTGAATTGTCTTTCAACGTATCGTTTATCGGGTTTCATTAATTTTTGTTTTAGTTTTCAAGTCATGTCAAAGGTAAATTATGTACACTTACTTGATAGTGATCATCACGTTTTATCATAAAAAGGTCCACAAATTGATATAAATTGAAGTTTTTTTGTGGGTAACACATGAACTGCACTAGATGAGACTTTGGTTTGAAGCCTTTAACACCTAGTAACTTTACTGGCAATAGTTTTTTTTTTTGAGGGGGGAAATGCTGTTCGCTTCCCTTCCGCCAGAGGGTGACGGAAGGGGGTATTTGGGGCTTAGACCCAGTAAAACCGCCAAGGTGGGGCGAAATGGGGTCGCGCTAACATTCCATATCTCGCCCCAGCGATAGGCCCGGGTTGATCATAACCGGGTCTCAACGACTGTGAATGGATGACCTTGCTCACCTAGACGTATAGGGCCGTACACAGTAACATTGCTTGCACGCTCCTTAATTGAAACAGAATACCTGGCACTGCAGTGGCAACATCCAAAAAGAATTCTAACACAAGAGGTTTAAGTCTAGTTTCCTCATTTCTTCAGATTATTATCCTGATTGGGTAGATAATTCCTAAAGCTGAATAAATTTTCTTTATTTCGTGATTTGCCTTTAATATAAGCTTGCTGATATAATTATAATTTTGTGATGCCATACTAATTTTAGTTCACATATTTAATTAAGTATTTCAATAGTTTTAGCGTATTTTTTACTCGGACTATTTTGAGATTATTATTTTACAGTTTTAACAAGTTGATTGTAAGCATTTAATACATTTTGTAATATATGTATATAATTGATTAGATATAGTTTTTTTACGGGCCGCTTTACTATTTTTAATATTATGTGATTGTTCATGCGTATGTAGGTATATAACTTCATCATTCGCCGCAGCTTCAGTAAATTTCAGAGTTGTGAATTTCAATTCTCATGGGATATGAATACAGGTACCTACCATTTAATTAAGACATTACATCTGTGGAAGTTATGAATATGACTTAATTTTTTTTTAAATATAAAATACATTTTTATAAAATACCTACACCATTGAATTAAACAAATTCTCCGATCGATAAATCTTTGAATTTAGCAAGTATGGAGTATGGCTGTAGATAAGTTATAATATACGTATTAACTTGTAACGAATTTGAATTTTATTTCTAAGCCTGTACATTTTTCTAAATAACTACCTATGTAATGTTAAAAATTAAATTAATCAAGTAATCTAGCGTAGAACGAATTACCTAAGCTAAGGTATAAAACTGTTTGGTTTGAATTATGTTTTATTACATAGCTATGTAACGCAAAAACTTAATGCTACGAGTAAATTGTTTCTTTTTCTACGTTTGTCTAGCGGAGTTTGTAAAGGATATAACTATTTAAATAAAAACAATGACAATATTATAAATATATATCAAAATTGCATTTAGACTTACTTTTTACGTGTTAGATATGCTTCGTGAATTACGAAACAATCGTTAATTTTTTAGATATATATATATTATATGTTAGTGGATCTTTACTGCCGTTTATTAGGGAAATTATTTGAAGGTAGATGGCAATTTAATTCCATAGTTATTATTAATATGCTTACAGCGAGAATGCTAAGCATTTCGTACTGAAAGGGTTCTCTCGTTTCCCAATAAACGGCGTAAGGGTTAACAGCAATAAATCCAACCTTTAGATACAGAAACGTATCACTGGTTCACATATCTTCCAGTACAATTTGTTACCCAATGTGTGTTTTGATGTAACTACCCATCTTAGATAAATGGAAAACGATTAAATAAATGAGACTGCATTCATGTCGTGTTTTCTTTGTTTAGTTCTCGATTTCCCTATAGTATAAACATATATCAAGTATATGTACCTAATGGTATGCTCGATGAAGTTGTTGAGACTATTGAAAACTACCATATTATGTAGCACTAATAAGTGTCTTAGCACACTTATAAACGACTCCGCTCCCACCCGGTAAATATAATATTATTCAAATATAGGCTTTAATTACTGCTCTTTAGATATACTTTACATTGGCAACTTAAAACAAACTGCTAACAGTTCGCTGTCAGCGAGATTGCTGGCGTCAGACTGTTTAGGAAGTTGACGCCTCGCTTACCTCACATTGCAAGCAAGCGGTCTGCGAGCTGTCCGCGTGCAGACTGTTAGCGGTCGCCGCTTTGATTCAATAAAAAAATGTTCACAATCTGTTCGCGAAAAGTAAAAGCTATCGGCGGCGCGTGGACAGCTGGATGCCTGCTAGCTGCCGGCGCGTGGACTGTGAGCAGTCGCCTTAATTTAGGGCGGTGTTAGATCAGAGTCGTGTAAGTGGGCTAAGACCCCAACAGTCCGCCAAACCACCTATATCATATAAACATCTGTCTTGTATCGTGTCTTTTGTCACGAAATTTGCAAACATTTGAATCTCAAATTCATTATATATTACCTATATGAGTTTGTCTTTTATATTTACGTCATTCACTATATATCTCTGAGCATGACAAAATTGATATTGTGCGCTATTTTCAAATACGCGTTCCGATGGGACCAACGCAGCTTAGACGGCAGGCAATATCATAGACGTGTATGAACTAGGTACCGGAAGTGAAGTTGCTTTTGATTCGATAGCTGTCGTTCTGGAAATATCGATCTCAATAAATGGGCCCCGTACGATGAATTGAAAACCATAACGGAGGCAAATTCATACCACGTTAGAATAAGCAGCAACCTTCAAGGTAAGTGATTAAACGATACTGATTCATTACGTCGTATACGTATAAAAATACGAAAAGTAGGTACCTAACTACTGCATGAACTCGCTAAGCAACAAAAACTATATCGTGTCAAAGCTTATATTAAATTGTGGAATGGGTATACCTACCTACTCAATTGAGGGGATTCTGAGTCGGATTGTCATTTGTGATGAAAAGTGGGTCTCTATCACGATTTTTAACATTCTTCGCGTACATCGCAGTGGTTGGACACAAAAGGAGCCAGCCAAAACATCTCAAAACTAAAAATTGCGTCAAAAGATGTTCATATGATAAAAAGAGTCACAAGGTGTGATGTGCATGCTGCTTGTGACCTTATAATGGACCTGTGCCGCCATTGTTTATGATAGTTTATTAGAAAATGAAAAGTTACATTATATATGTACCTAGTTTCAAAGATTAAAAAAATAATTTGATACGGTCACTTCCACCTTGTATTGATTTGTATTTGTCCATAATAGCTGCAAAAAATTACAACATTATACAGCAGTAGTACGAGAATTGAAGCGACAGCTCAGATCCTCTCGATCAGCTCAGATGGGTGTAAACCCATCCTCGCGTTTTAGCTTACAGGTAAGGTAACATATTAATATTATATAGGTACATATTAAGGAATAATCCAGAAAAATAAACCCCAAGGTGGTAGAGTAATGTATAGTGCTCGATTGGACTGTAGCTGCTGTCCTGAGTTTGTAAATCTGTCGCTAAACGACTTACACTATATTCCGGCAGCAAATCAGTTGCCATTTTATAAATAACAAAGGGACTTAGTGTTTTTTTTTTTTTCTTTATTATTAAAAGGAGTTTTGTCAGTAGTGACAATGTCACTCCCGTAGAATATGTCTACCTATATTAACTTTTATGTACTAGTCGCCTCGCATAAATATACAATATAGTTTGGCCAGTATCTCAGCTTCATCAGAAACTGGAGAAGCTAAGATGCTGTTACAATTGCCCACGTCTACACTGCACTGCAGTGCTCTACGCTGAGTTTCGTTCCGCACACATTCCGTCAACACATGGTACACATCCTGTACAGTGCCGCAAACTGAACAGTTAGGCGAATCAGATATTCCCATCAGATGTTTAAACTTGTTAACCGGAATGTGTCCAGAACGAAGTCTACATAATGCCACAACATAGCTCCTCGGCTTTTCCACAACATCGAACCATGGGTAACGAGGCAGTTTGCATTGTATTGTTTTGTACCAAATGCCTTTTGATCGCGAACGCTCATCGAAGTACTTTTGCCAGTCTTTTCGACACATTTCTTTAATGTTTCCTAGAACCTCACTGTATAGTGGTAAACAGTTGTATTCGATTCCGTCGTTGATGGCCTCCTTTGCCGCTTTGTCTACTTCGTCGTTACCCATAATTCCAATATGTGAAGGTATCCACTGGATGACAATAACTTTGTTCATGGCACGAAGCTTACAAATCGTGTCTAATATTGTGTAGGCTATCGGGTATCCTCGAAGGTTCGAGGTTAGCCGAGCCAAATGTTGGAGTGCACTTAGTGATCTATCGCTAACTTATCAACTGTAAATGATGGTTTCTCTGTAGTAATAAAACATATTTACCTTCTTACAAATTACAATCATAATTCTACGGTAAATCATAAAATGAATTGTTTGTTATCTTTGTTAACCAAAGATTTTCGAATCTGTCTTCATAACAAGCCTCGGTATTGTGAAAGGTAAGAGCTAAAATATTCGTCAGAGGAATTGAAAGCTACCAATAGTGAATACCAAAGCAGAACAACTAAAGATCTCAGAGATGGCAGAAACTATTTCAATCAAAATTAGCTATATTGTCAATAAAACGCTTATCCAGCACAATAGCAACAATTCCATAGAAACGGGTAAATTTCCAAAACGTATTATGGGTCCGACATCGGTATTAACAATACATACGGTTGTAATGGCTATAAATATTATAAATACGAGTAATTAAAGTTATTTTTCAGGTCAAATGTCATAAGTTTCATTTCTTATTTATTTGCAAAAGAAATATAGTAGTAATATTCTCAGTTTTGTGTCGACAAAAAACATGTTCTTGAGTACCGGAAAAGCTAAACAGCTCCGTATACTTGATAAACACTAGGGTTCTTTTTGGATCTATTCAGTTTTCAAGAATATAAATTTAAAACCAGCAATATCAACTATATAATATTAAAAGAAGTCTTTTTATAATTTACCCATATTAAAATGTACTCCAGCTACTCAAGTTATTAACTGTGAATACAGATTCTAGAATAAAAAGCTTTAACCCACCGTGTGTCGCGCGTACACCATGTGTACGTTTAAAAAAGTGCTAATACACAATGTGTATGCGCATTGTATACACATTTTCAGACCTCGAGTTTGTAACTAATTTTATCACATCCAATACACTCCACCGGTATAAACTTGCTTTTAGTTAGTCAAACTATTCAATAGTAGTATTTTTTATTTGAACTTTTATGCGTAGTTCTGAAATAAACCGAAAAAACTAGACATTAAAGGAATAGTAATGCCTATTTATAGACAACTAAGAAACCTAAATCCGCAACTGCTTGTTATCTTGAGATCTCTGATTAAGTTCGGGTTATACTCGTAAAGCCTTCTAAGAACGTGCCTTATCAACTTCATGGTTAGAAAAATTTCTATAATGGATAATAAATTAAGAGACTATTTAGAAACCGTGCCTTTGTAGATTTACCTAAATATAACACTTTCGAACTTAGTCACAGAAAGTCTTCAAACATTAACTTCGTATTCAGTTCGTAGTGAATTCCCGATTCTTATAATGAAAAGGATCTTAAATGGGACCATTCTGCAGTCATTTGTAAGGCTTTTGATGCCCTAAATATTACAAATTACCTTTCAACACGAAAGCTTTAAATTGGTGTAAACTAACAATTACGAAAATAACCCCGGATCCGATATATCAATAATGTGTGGTATAATTTCAGAACTTTTGCGGTCAGTGTATCACTATGTTATTTTCTTTAAATTAATTTTAATTAAATTAATTAACATTGACAAAATTCAACACAATGCGACATACACCACAACAATCTTATATTTTTCTGAATTCACACTGATATTGTAAATGTGAAAGGTTTGATACTGAAATGAGGTTCGTTACTCTTTTTCCGCCACGGTAGATATTAGTAGACGATGAGCTGGAAACTGAAACATGTATCAGACAATACTTGTTAATTTAAAAAAAAACCTGCAAAAGCATTTCAACGAGCAAACGGAGGCCAGGCGCAGCTAGTTGCCAGTATCAAAGCACAATTTATTTCTACTCATCAACCAGACTGCATCCATGAAAATCAATACTTATTTTTACATCAACAGTTAATTTATTGAATGAAGGGAGCAAAGTCGTGTACAACGATTATTATTCGACTTTTTTCCACGCGAATTCTTCTTTCTTCTTTGATTTGTGACTTTAACTGAGTCCCAGGATTTCAGCTCCACACACAGATATATTTGAGAGTATAGTAGTAAAACAGAAAACACGAACTGGCAACACTTAGGTACGTAATATATTACGTAGCTTTTATGGCCGCACTTCATTATGTTTAAAGCAGAATCAAATCCTACCTATTTTTTAATTTAATTTCTAGGGAATAAGGTAAAACTTTAGGGAGGGTAATGATATTAAATCGCGTCGAAGAAGTCTTCTAATAATAGTGATTGAACATCACATACTTGGGTAAGTTCATTTGATCACTATCTACTATCTGAAAGCGAACAGTAATACCCTCAAAACCCAATGTTAATATACCTATAACGTTCTAGAGCCCAATGAGGTACTATTATTCATAAACAATTTGCGAAAGAGTATTCGTATGGTAAACATCAACGCGTCACGCTTCGGCGCACAAACTATGCGTTATCTGAGTCACAGTTGCCCTAGATAAGTGACAGTTTGTAATGTTTCACGCGTTACGTTACGTTACACTTACGCAGTTATTCGTGCTAGGCTCACTGTATGACTACAGATTAAGTATACCGTACAGCGATAAATTCTTAGGGTGACATCATATGTATTAGAAAATATAATTAGTAATAATATATCACCTACAGGTAATATTATATTATAGGGTCAAATTGAGCTATCAGTTCAATTTAGTACGAGCAGTTGTGACGCCTGCTATCTATCTTACATTAACTATTATACAGCACGCCACCAAATGCTCAAGTATAAGTGGAAATTTTAAAAGAAGCACAACATTTGCTTTATTCTATTATTGAGTCCATTTCTTCTACGGAAAAGAAAACCAACAAAAGAGACATCAAATAAAATAAAGCCTCCGCACAGATTGATGTATCATCCTCACAGAGCCGCCTCTAATCTCAACTAGCTTGAATTATGGCGTAGAAAATATCCTCTCATTCTTTGCATAAGCTATAAATCACGCGAGCCACCGGATTCCCCAGAGGCATTATGAAGGGGAAAAATAAGCAATAGGTAGATATTAACCAAAAAGTGAAACGCTCTCGGGAATTCATGAAAAGGAAAACGGGTCGCGTAAAAACTGCTTACTTACCTCCTTTTTCACACGCTTTATCTTATTATGACAAACGTCTCAGATGAGCACTGCCGAAGACTTTCAGCTTTTAGAATGATTCTCCTTACTGAAAATGTTATCTAAATAGTACTCGAGGGAGTACGAAATTATTTCTTAAAAACATTGAAGCTTCTCAAAGAATCTCATCTCAATTCTAATTCGTCAAATTTTCTTCCAAAAGTGCTTTACGTCCCTCGATAGTTTCTTTTGAAGTCAACGTAACTATTCCCTGAAGTTTCGAAGTTATTAAGGTTAAAAGTATGGCCAAATAAAAACATAAAAGGTAACGAAATGGGTTCATAAAACCGTCGCGTGTGGCGCAAGCATTTTATCACTTTATTAAATGTTCGAGCTGTATTTGCAGCAGTTGTAGGTGTAAGAAGTTCATTCCACAGTAAAATTGTGCCATAGCATGGTGAAGAGTAATAATCACACTTTTACACCACTAACTTGGTCCGTTTCAATATCTTCGCTACGATAATTTAACTTTTTCAACGACTTCATTTTCATGCATGTTGTTGAAAGGTTTACGAGAACGATGAACTTTTATTTCGTAATATTTCAAAGAGTAGCACGTTCTAAATCCACAGGTTAATTAAAGATATACGCCTATATATATTAATTGTAACTTTTTTAGTTTGTAATATTATATACCTACTTAAAAAACCTTTTACACACTAATACCCACTAATGCTTGTTTTATATAAATATCTATATATACATATCTATTATACTTATCTATTCAATGTGTACCGAAGGGCAGGGACACACACACTTTATCATAACATCTAAGACCCGGGAATAAACATTACACTGCATCACCATCTGCGCATCACACAAATATTTGTCCCTGCCAGGGATCGAACCTGAGACTCCGCGCTTCGAAGTCAAAGACAACTTATTTTAACAGTGCAAGATGTCAGAAAGAACTTCTACGCAACCCTTGTAGTCAATGATGAAAATGGCGAACAGAGGCAAATGCAATCGAATAAAAATAAACTTCTCCAGTTAACGTCTCCGCTGACTTTATTTAACTCTGAGAACATCATTGTGCAAAACTTGTAACACTGTAACAATTACTACACTGCTTACAATACATACATTTTATTCGATTTACAAAATCCTGACGCGGATAATATTTCGTTCGACCCGAGCGCAGAACAAAACCTTACAAAACGAAATCTTTTATGGCACACGATCATGCCCGTATTTTTCTTTCAATCGGATATAAATAAGGCTAAGGTGAGCATGGTATACACAGATTCGTAACGTCTCCCGGGATTTGTGTCTCGTCCCCAGCATGGGACGTGTTGCGAATAAAGTCGTGATACGCGACACCCGGCGCTAAGGTGCGCTGAAAGAAATCGTATCGTTTAAATAGGGAGCTTGACAGGTGTTCTACTGGTTTGGAATTTGATTAAGGTTGATGTCTTAATCCCGGAGGTATAAGAGAAATACCTACATATTACCGACTTGTTTTTATACAACTGTTAATTCTGCTCCAAATCTGACTGATGGGAAACACGTTCTCGGGGCGGCATCGATCTATTTAGTTAAAAGGGTTCTTTTAGTATAGAAAAGCACGGCCTATAAGAGGCCGTGCTTTCCTATGCCGTGCTTCTAAAAACTTTCAAGAAGGAGGAGGTACTCAATTCAACTGTTTTTTTTTAATAGTTTGTTACATCATAACTTTCGATAGGGTGAAACGAATCTCAAAATCCTTTGTGTTTGAAATCTAGTGCTTCCCGTGTGGTCCCATTCAAATTTCATCAAATTCGGTCCAGTAGTTTTTGAGTTACACTTTAATAACTGAAGAGAATGGAAGTAAATTTTTAAAGTGTGTACTTGTATATATAAGTATATATGTTTGTGTCACACCCAATTAATGCATTAAACATAACAATTACAGGGCTGAATTAACTACACATATTTTGTATTTTCGAATAGTAAAAAGAAATGGATGATAATAATTCATATTAATGAACAATTCACTAATATTATAAAGTTTGGCTGCATGGATATCTGTTAATCAATCACGTGAAATTTTTTAACTAATTTCGGTGAAATTCGCTAGTAGATAGATGAAACCTATGGGTTAACGTGCAATAGTTTTCATTATCATAACTATTATGATTAAGTACCACGTGTGTGAAAACGTCGGGCGCAGCCAGTCTGAAATAAACTCAAGTAGTGCTATTGAACGTAATGTTTCATTAACTACACACATAGTATGTATTTATTTTATCATTCTAGCTCGGTAAAATTTCTACCTAATTCGAATTTTATTACTCCTTCCAACTCGAACGAGGCTGCAATGGACTATCGAAACATAGACAATACTAGGGGGAAAGAACCCTGACAAATAAGTCAGCTATTTTACTACAGAGCTCCTGTACAGAAACACCAGTTCTTTCAGCACTACAGTTATAATCTTGTTACTAGCCACCAGAAAGGTCAGGGGTTATACAAAGTAAGGGTTAAGAAAGAAGGTTTTATAGGGAAATAAAATATTAGGGTATGTATTATGCCCCGATGGAGATTCCCATATGAATCGAGTATACGAAAGCTTATGATCTATATCCGCATGAGAAGAACGTCTATGGAACAACATTTTTTGTATGAATATATAGCTACTCGTAGTTGGTGTTGGAATGAAGTATAAAACAGTTGTACTTCTTGATTTTGTTAAGGATGTGAATATGGATTGTTGGTAAAATAAAAATTGACAGTAATTATCGGTAACACACAGCGCGCGCTGTAGCTGTCGAGACTAGATCCATAGTATAGACAAGATACGATAGATATATATAAACCAGTTTATCGACGTGACAAGTATATTGTGCATTCATGCTCACACTGTGGCAAAGTTTTTATTCTGATATCATTATACCGTTTTTTTAAATAAAATATACAAGTACTAGATCATTCAATAGTATTTCGCTTATTTCAAAACTACAGCGTGACAATAACGTTTAGATCTAAATAGTAACGCACGTCTTTATATAATTCATACATTGATATTTTAAAATTTAATCTATTCTCACTACAGTACCCAGAATGGTTACATTTTGTAACACTCGTAGAAATCCACTAAGGTACCTACTCTAGCAACACAGAATTAAACACACGTTTAGAGTTTTCCCATGAAACAACAACATTGCAAGCCGTCGGTGACATAGCACTGTAAATACCAGTAGCAAAAGTATGCTCAAAAACGTTATTTACCTTTTAAGTTAGTTATAATAAGTTAACCGACGGAAAATTTAAAAACGTTTCATTCTTGAAATTGTGATATCTACAGTCACCATAAATAAGCACCTGCGGCCTTACTTATAAACGCTGCTAACATTTAAGTAACGCCATTTACAACCGTATTTATAAACAAGTTGTTGCTGAGTAATTTTTCAATGAAGTAAACAGTTGATGATAGAATACTTCAACATAAAATCTTATTCTATAGTCGAGAAATGCGAACGTTACTTACAAAAGTAAATGCAGAACATAACCCTATCAAAATTGGATGTATCGTTTTACAGTTGTATTAGCTTGTTGTTATGGGATTTTAATTTTAACAGCATAATAAATCCTTCACAGTTCTTACTTGTATGCGAATGTCATTTTTATACAACTTCACTTTTGCAATAAGAATGAAAAATTTACTTGTTCAATGCTTAAGCAATGGAAATGGTGACTATTACTCGGCTAAAAATTCTAGCCTTTGATGGTTCTAACTTCAGACAAATTCTTGTTTATAGTATTAAAATCGTTGCTTAAGTAATTACTTTTCCTTAAGTACTTTTGCTTCTTTATAAATACGGTTGTTAGTACGGTGCAGAACAATTTTATTGTGTGCGCTAATCATCGCTACCAAAGGTTACGTCGTACTCAAACAGTTAACAAAATCCTACGCTATTTGTAGACTTGAAGATGGTATACCGTATAATATTGTATCGTGACGGTGATCCGTACTCCGTGACTACGATAAATCGTTTAATTCCACCCCGGTGACTCCACCGATTGCGAGAGGCCAAACGCCATCGCAATTTACTACGAGTCCCATCGTGGTGATACCTGTTCCAATTGTTGGCCTATTTCAATGGACTTAATAGCCTACCTATCTTCACTTAAATAAGTCTCTGTAGGAGAAGTTACATTTGTTTAATCAGATATTGCGAGTACTTATTTTTTATGATCTTTATTCGTGTTTTCTTAAGTACTTTCCGTTTTGTATTAAAATATGGACGTAATATCGTCACTCTCCTATCGTTGTTAATGCAGAGTGACTTCAGAGGTAAATGTGAAATTTGCTTTTTTTACAAAAAACGGAACCGAATAGTGCAATATAACTTGTTGTGGTCGGTACTATGATAGTTCAATAGTACTTATTTTCACAATATTGTATGCATCTGCGACAAGTTATTTTACACATTTTGGAGTTTAAGTCTTTCCGTTTTTTGTCCAAAATACAGTCCGCAAATTGGGGAGAAATCGGTGAACTTACACGAAAACAAAAATGTCACCTTTCGAGTTTAACGTTGATTAAAGACAAACTATTTCAACGGCTTTTTGCAGCTAACTTTTGAATGCGTTTACGTAAACAAACATGACATAAAATCATAAAGTACAAGTACAATTTGAAAAACTTTATACAGACTTTCATTCTTTTCAGTTATTGGAGTGTAAATCAAAACTACTGGACCGAATTTGATAAACCACACGGGAAGCAACAGCTTTCAAACAAAAAAATAATTTTGAGAATCGGTTCACCCTATTGAAAGTTATGAGGTAACAAACATAAAAAAACATACAGTCGAATTGAGTACCTCCTCCTTCTTCGAAGTCAGTAGAAAATACATGCAGTCGAACATACCTCCTCCTTTTTTTGAAGCCAGTTAAAACTTGTTTTAATTTCGTTCGATACAACGAGTCTACAAAATAGAAATATGAGTGCATAATGACGTCTATATAGTCTCTTATGGGTCTCTTATGGGCATGTGGGCAGCTCGCTTTGCACATGAGTTCAGATTGAAAATGTATATCGATACCTGGAAATTAAGTAATAGGTTCAGAAGAATTTTAACAAGAAATTTAAATTCTCTTAGCTTGAAGCATGATGCGTCTGCCAGCGTTACAATAACCGTAATAAGAGTTTGTGCCCGAAATGATGCGCCCAACAAACAGCACGCACCTAACCCAAAATAGTACATTACTGCAGAATCCAGTAAGTAAGCCTTCCTGGCCAAGTATGAGTTAACTGTACAAAACCGCAGGTGAGGTCTGGTTATATACGAGGCCAGGGTGGCTTTCTTACTGGTTAAGGCTTTTATAATGCTTTTCTCAAAAAAGAAAGAAAGTTTTTGCTAATTCGGCCTCAGCTTCAAAATCAGAAGGAGTGCCGTTATTTTACTCTGAATCAGATTCACTTGAACTATTTTTTTGTGATATCTATGTCCACACGGTAGCTAGATACATTAAAACACAATTTGATTGTCGCAATTGAATGTGATGTGAAATCCCGCCAGTAGTCGTTTATGTTTTTATTCTAAGCAGATCTAAAGAGGAAGACCTACTGCTCAGTAAGTAAATTACATACTTACTAACTGGACAGTAGGAGTTTCTAAATTTAAAATCTCGCTTCTTCCTACTGGACAGTTGTGAATAAGTCTCCAGTAGAGTTCACTTTCTGGATACTTTTACAAGATGTTATGGAAACATAACATACCATTTTTCATAAAATATACTTTTCAGTTTCTTATTTAAACAGAATCTGTTTTGTATGACCTAAACGTCACCTTAGTATTCTATTACTATATATTTTATTTTAAAAGTATATAAAACAATAAGGAAAACAACTTCTTTTTTAATCGACGAAGGTTACGCAGGAATACCTACCTTAAGTCTACTTTGAACTTGGCACAAGTATTATAAGCAGAACAGTTACGGCCACGACCGGACGGATTTCATAGTATCACGTGGTGATTATCAAATTTTGTTATAGAGAATATTCAGCAAAACAGACATATGCTAATCTTAACCGAAACATTGCCAAACTGTGTATTCTTAACTTACCTTACTAACCTAACCTAACGGAAGTGAGCGGAGCCTAAAAGTAGATACGTGTCCACCACATTTAAAGCAGCCGGAATAATTTATTGCCACGTGACAAATGCCACCAATGGGACTATTTAAATCTGAATCGGAATGATTGGTTTCGGCTAACTACTTCGTAGAATATATACATTTAAATTTATTAATAATTAAAATCCCATTTCGCCATGGCTTCAATCGTTGTTTACTTGTTGGCTTCTGATATTTTAGGATAACACATTGACAAACTATGAAAGTATTAAATCTAACCCAATAATATCAACCATACCTCATCATCATCATCATCATCATCATCATCAGCTAGTATCAGTCCACTGCTGGACATAGGCCTCTCCTAATGCACGCCACTGAGCCCGATCTTCGGCTTTTCTCATCCACCTGCACCAGCCACTTTGCGTATGTCGTCGCTCCACCTAGCCGGAGGACGTCCTACACTACGAGTGCCGAGTCGCGGTCTCCACTCAAGAACACGTCTACCCCAACGGTTATCGGTTCTTCGACTAATATGACCAGCCCCCTGCCACTTCAGTTTGCTAATTCTTTGGGCTATGTCGGTTACTTTGGTTCTCTGTCGGATCACTTCATTTCTGATACGATCCTTCAGAGAAACTCCAAGCATAGCCCTCTCCATAGCTCGCTGAGCAACCTTAAATCGGTGGACCAGTTGTACCGTGAGTGTCCACGTCTCGGCTCTGTATGTCATAACGGGTATAACCATACCTATTTATAATCAAATAGATATAAATCAGTCATTGAACACAGCGTAGGCTTGCTCCCTAAAAGTAGACCAACGACTCAGTAATAATTGCGGAGAAACGATGGATACAAACTGCTTAAAACCATTTGTTTTGAATTTCTTGTGTGGGAGGTTTATCACCTATGGAAGTTGTCCACCGTATAATGATAATGACGAAGCGTGTCAACTGCGAAAGTGATATGTAAACGTGACAACTACATAGGTAGTGTCTACTAATCAATCATGCGTGTTGCACACTGCCTCGTATGGAGAACTTCAAAAATCTCTCCAGTCTGTTCTACTGAAACCCCATTAGTGTCTTGGTCACCATTCCTTGAAACTGTAATGTCCTACAATGTCGTAAAACAATTCTAAGAAGTAGGATAGGTCAGTGAAATCGGTAGGTGATTTGAGGACAGAGGGGTGAAAAAGTGCCGTCTTTAATCGGGACCCGAATCGTAACACTTGAGAACATATATAACTAGTAAGTAGGTAGGTTGTAATAATAAAACGGGATTACGTGGACTTACGCGTAGTCGATATCACGATCAACAATTGTTTCGGTTTCACCCGGAAGCCTTCTAAAATGAAGATTATTACAAAATTTTAATGAACGTGAGTTTCAGTAACATAATAAGTAGGTAGGTTTTTTATGCGAGAGTTTCTGGCAGGTTAAAGGTAGCTTAACTTCCTCAAAGAAAAAGTGTGAAAGCATTCACTTCTATAGCTCAACGGTAGAGAAAGAACAATAAATATACTGACTCTATCAAAATATGTTAGTATATGATGGATGATGACAAAAATGAAATTAATAGACAAAAAGAGTGATGATACAACATGTGAGTGCTGCGATGAATTTCAGAATATTAAGTTCTATTATTTATTTGTATCGTCGTCATGAATGTAAAAAAGTAAGTGTGTATGTATGTATGGTTGTACCATTCTGCGTTGAAACAGTTGGATATATCCATCAAATTTGGACATCTAACAGCTGTATAATATATTCATGACTAACACTAATTCTTCGCAGACGATGTCGCAGACAGAAGCTAGTGCGGTATTTAAAAAAATGTGTATAATCTATATTATATAAAACAAAGTCGAGTTAGTTACGTCATATATAACTCAAGAACGGTTGAAGGGATTTGTATAAAATTGTACAGTTTTTTTTTGTCAATCGGTAACGAGATGAGCAAGTCGTTCGCCTAATGGTAAGCGTTACGCTTGCCCATAAGAAAGCCATTCAGAATTTCAAACTGCAAGAGAATCTATTACTTTTTATTATAATTAATCTTGTAATTTCGCTGGAAACATTGCCCCTCAACGAATCATAGTTGCACACTACTGCGCCACAGTTAAATAACTGGCAAGGGTGTGGTAGTTCCTCTGGCAGACTTCGCAAAAGCTGTAACACAACACTAGATAGATGAGCCACTGAATACACATGAGATACTTTTCGTCATCATCAACATCATCCATCACCACGTGGGTGAAACCACAGGTCGAAGCTATATAATAATACATTAAAAATTAGGTAGACGAATATAATTTTATCATTTCTTTACATAAATGTTGAAATGAAAGCAAGTAATTCCGCATTTACGAATGGTGGAATAAACTCGATAAGAAATTTGAATAAAGAATTCTCCAAAACCAAATCTTGCTATAGAAGTAAAAGCAACAATATTAAAATGATTTCGATTTACAGAAGAATAGGTACTCGTATAATAATATAAATGTATATTTATATCAAGACCTTCGGGGTTTTATTTCATGCTACTGGAGCCGCATACGGTTTCGTCTGTAAAAAAAGCGTTACCAACACACCGTGGTTCTGTTAAACACCGAACAATCTTGGGAAGGCAAGGACGCAAACGATGAGAAACTTCACATCGACAGAGTCTTTGCTTAAAATTTGACAATAGGTCCTCACGGATATTTAAAACAAGACCTTTGTAAACGGTTAATTGACATAATTTTATTGTAATAAATGTTAAATTTTCACAAAATACTTTATTCGGCTGTGTTCACCGATGTATGATTAAAGAAGTATGGATTGATACATTTTTCCCAAAAAACGCCCCTGACAGAAATAATCGACCCTCATGTCTACTTTACACGTACCTGAAAACTGTGTCGAACTTATACAAAAGACATGACAGAATTAAAGGAGGATTCATTCGACAATATTATATTTCCTGAACGGTAAAATAGGGAAACTCACATAATTAATACTTAGTGTTGTAAATACATGTATGTCATAGTTAATATAATATTTTAAGTATGAGTATTAACCCGTTGACTCGCGATTCGCCATACTTGTCCAATAATACAATAGATTTTGCAGAAATCAACCTACTTTTCCAGGAACTTTAAAAGTATAGGACTGCTCCATATCGTCCCATTAGATGAGTGTAAATTGGACAAAGGGGGAAAACTCGACAAATGTCTCTACTAACGTCGATGTGTATACATATATACATATACATCACGCACATGATACACACATACATGTAAACACACAATTGTGTGCACAATAGAGCTACTAACGAGAATTTCCTAATAGATTTGGCGTGATTTCATGAAAATGCAGTCAAAAACGTTAACATTGTTGGTAACGTTGTTCGCATGGTTCAGGAAAGATACTGTACCAACCACGTCTAAAATGTTGAAAAAGTGGAATATGATGATAAGAGTATGCAGTGAAAATAAGCTTTTCACAACCCTAACTAATTTTCAAACAACCATGAATATATGAAAGGAACGGCCTCGTATTTTTTCATTGGCTTCAATTGCCCGGATAGTGATACCTCCCAAGGGCATTCCGATATCAATTTATTCCGTACCAAAGGTCTTATCTGCGGCTACCCACACTCATTCTTTGCTATTTCAGCTCTTTTGAATAATATTATTGACGCATTAGGAACGTTTTATTATTTTGACTCATCTCCTATGTCAAAAAAAGTTTTGTAGGGATTTTAATAACAAAATTATGTTTTCAACGCTACTTCAGATGCAATGTGTTTTCAATCAATTATAATTATACATTATGAACGCTGATTTGTTTTTTTTAAATAAACTCCCACAAAAAATAAATAGAGCTACTACCGAGAAGTCGCTCTAAACCTATAATTATCCGTTTAAGTTAGAATAATTAGAAGCTTAACCGGTCGAGTGACGATTCCTGGTAATTTATTATTTTGTGGGCAGCTTGATCTAAGGATTTCATTGGTGTGATTTTATTGTGATTTCTTAGGGTTTGTGGCCAAAGAATTAAATTATTTGACAGGCCTACTGGCGCAGTTAGTAGATCTCTCCCTTCTGAGCCAATGGTCCCGGGATCGATCTTCGGACAGGTCAAACATTTGTGTGCATGAACATGTATGATTAGCCTGTATCTGGGTGTAACCGATATACATACTTATAACTACTAGGCTCTGCCTAATTTGGGAGTTGAAGACCTTGAGTAGATGTTATTCAATATAGATAAATTAAAATATATGTAGGTAAATCTCTCAGCTTTCGATTCCAGATTCCAGTTTCTTTATCTCATGACGCGTGGTTAATGCCACGATATAAAGCATTACATTATAACATTTTAAGAACATGAAAGATGGCAGCAAAACTTTCGAATAATATCAGTACTGAATTTCTTTATAACGTGATCCAATATACTTTACCAGCGATGTATGTAACAAAAATCTGTAGTTTTCTGATATGGGTATTTATATATTAGAACTTACGTATAAAGTAACAATACATACTTTATCCTATATACTCTATCCTACTATCTATTTCGTCTCCGACACTATGATAGCTGTTATCCCAGGAGAATGAAAGCTAATTAATGATATTAAATCAATGTTCAGACGCGTGTGTTTTCTTTGCGTTATTGTATTGGTTGGGAGAAAGGGAGATACAGAGAGTAGAGTCGTAGATTCGATTTATTCCGTAGTTTGTAAGAAAGACTCATTGTGTTTCTTTGTCTTAGGGGGTACTTAATTTACTTATTTTGTATACCATCATGATAAGATTGATTATCGCTACTTTTGCCTATGAAGATAGCAGTGTCATCTTAAGCATTAAAGTGAAGATACTCGTAGCGTGACACTGCGTTGCTCTCGTCATCGATGCGTTTCGAGTCTTGTTGTTCTCACGTACTTTATTGCACTACAGTGCAATAAAGTACGTAATTCAAACTTAAGACAATTGATTCAAGCTACAAATTAGAAGCATAATATCTGGACATAGAACATATACATAGAGTCCGTTCGAAAGAGAAGCGTTCTAGGATTTTAAGTCGTGAGTGTGCTAAACAACAATAAATAAAAACAGGTAAATAAAATTGTGGCTAATTTATTGTTTTATAGTTTAATCTAGTCGAAGTTCTCACTTGACAGTCTGAGCTATAGTCCAGTCAAATTAGGATAAAGTATGGAAATAATACTGACAGTAGTAAATTCTTCTGGAATCGTTAGGAAACACAGCTAATTCTATCTAAGTTCTTTAATTACAATTGAATTACCAGGTGCATGCAAACCAAACAGGGATATGACATTATTGTTAAAAACATTTACCACTTTGTTGATGTCATTGGGCTCTGACATTAACGACCTTACTTACGTTGCTTATATAGGGTGTTTGGTAGAGGGTCCGACAAACCAAATGAGCGTGTTCGGGGGCCCACTTGGAGAATACAAGTTGCCCAAAAAGCCCCCAATTTTTTTTAAACTTTTTTTTGAGAACTTTTACTTTTTCTCCGAAATTTGTACCTATTTACCACCATAATATTTATTAAATCTGTTTTAGACCGGATGTTTTTAGTTGAATTTGGTCTCTAATACACCTTCAGGCCACGTAAAGCAAAATTGGAAAATCGTTCGCCTGATGTTAAATGCTTGCCCGAAGAGTTGCAGTGCCACCTAGAGCTTACAACTGTAGTACACTTACAACTGTACGGCAATACGGTGGTACCAACCAAGACGGCCACTTGTACAAGAAAGCTACCGCCTTGTAACTCTAAAAGCTGCTATTCACATAAATGGCTCGCCAATAAAAATACAAACAACTTTCATTACTTTAACAAAATATAAAACAAAAAATCTGTTATTATTGAAACGAAATGTTACACGTAAACAACCATTTACGTAGGCATTATCTCGAATAGGGTGTGCTATTTATTACAGAAACACGGCGGCGTTTGTAATGATTGAAAAGTTGCATGTTAAGAGGTATTAAGCGCTAGGCTCTCGTGGTTAGGCGTCGTAAGTACGACCTAATTTTCGACAGTTAATGACTGGAAAAATCATCGTTTTATAGCCTTGTACCGCTAATTGGTGTTGTTAGATAAATTAGCATAATGTTTTCAGACAAAATATTGACTCTACTTCCTTTTGTTTGGTGTTTTAGAGATTGTGGTAAATAGTGTAAAGCTTGTAATGTTTATAGTTTTTTATAGTATAGTTTAGTAGATAGTCAATCGGTGATGTATATAATGTATACAATAGTTGCTAGCGTAATGCTGATCGTCGTGATGTTCCCGGTCCTTATCGCGGCAGAGTAGCCTGTATTCTTCGCTGTCTTCAGCGTGTGCTGCATTGTGATTTTTGTGTCAGTTGTTGGGACACTTGGTCGGACAGCAAACGAGCAAGCGGCTCACCTGATGGTAAGTGATACCGTCGCCCACGGACATCCGCAATACCAGAGGTCTCGAGGTTGCGTTGCTGAGGAAGAAAGATAGGAAGGAAAAGATAGAAGGGGTGAGGATGGAGGGGGAGGGGTAAGGATAGAGGGACGGGGGAGAGGGGAATCGGGGCTCCGGAAACTCCCACAGACCAACTGAAACGCGATAGCAAGCTACGTTACTTCACCTCAGTGTTATGTGGGAATGTGGTACTTCCCCGGTCGTGCCGGCCCATTCGGCTGTGGGGTTACAGCGTGGCACTACCACCAAACACTACGTCCTCTTGGTCTCTTTCCTTCCAATTTTCCAGCTATAATTGGTTTCTCCAGGTTGTCGGTCCTGGTTTTCGGGCGATAGGGTCAGAATATTGGAGCACTGTATAGAGGCAGATGCTGGAAAGCCTCTCTGTGATGTTTAACTCCTTGAGGATTTAAACTACACAAGAATTAAAAACCTTGCATGGCAATGCACTGCACTCGTCACCCTACGATATAAGATGTTAAATTAAAATTCTTGCCCTGTAATTTTGCTGGAAATGTTGCTAGAATGTTCAATTAAAGCAATTGTTATGTGAATTTATATTTTAACACCTTTAAAATACACCTACCGGTATAATTTTGCTTTACTATAGACGGAATCAAAGAGTTTACCCTCTAGGTGCGACTCGTAAGAACAGAAAAACCTGAATTATTATAGCTGTAAAGCTTCTTAAGCTACAAAAGTAAAAAAAAACCCTACATGGCAAAGCACTGCGCTATATAAATATGTTTTATCCTATGGCCTGTAATTTCGCTGGAAACATTGCCCCTCAAGGAAACAGTACTGTTTACACAGTACTGCTTTACAGTTGAATACCTGGCAATGGTAACATCCACAGGCAAACTCTGCAAACGCCCTAGCTACCACTACAAAAGCTGTTGTTGATCATTAGAAATTCAGAGGCTTGAACATCGCTGCTCACACAACTGCAAGTGTGGTGAATAGGACGCCTTGAATAAAAAATATACATTATTTGTCTATTTTTTTTCATTAATATGAAACACTATTTTTGGTTACTGGCTATAGAAAAGTTATGTGTATATAATGTCCGTTTACGATCTTTCACATTATTTTTGGAGTGTGCTGCAGGAAATAGTATTGAAACTTACTCTTGCATTTGTAAAACAAAGCTATAATAGGTTTAATTTCGATCTGTTTGTCATTTCTATTAGGACCATAATATGATTCGTGTAAAGTGGTTTTTAGGCCTGCTGCGCATCATTCAAGATTCTCGGAAAGATCTCCAACATACAACCATTCCAAAATGCCCGTTAGTTACTATTTTTATACCAATTACTTACTTATTATTTTACCAACTCGCTAACAACTCTCAGCCGAAACACAAAATATATGCTAAATATGAATGATTTAAATTTTATATCGTAATAAAGTTGTTACGTTATAAGTGTAGGTATACCTAAAGTTAATTTATCATTTATAAAAGAGTAATACTTTCGTAGCAAGCTGCATAGCTACAAAAATATCGAATAATTTTCAATCTTTAGTCGAAATTTAAAGTGCAAAGGTTTTTCGTGGCTTTAACAAAACATTGATTGTGGATATAAGTACAAAGATGTATAACAAATTGACTATATAGGTATGATGTTTTTATTGGCGTATAAGTACTCATAGTTATACTGTTTTTGTAATTATTTCGTCTACCATATTAACATGTCCTTTAAATGGTAGAATCATCAATATTGATCATTATTTCTAATCGTATTTAGCTGGTATTGTTTCAACTACTTCATCACAACGATTAAATCTAAAGAAACTACATTAGTATCCCATCTGTTACCCTTTATCAAATAACAATACAACTTTAACTACCTGATTTCCCAGATAAAGTGAACAATAAAACTCGTTTAAACAACATAGTTAGATAAGGAAAAGTAAATTAAAGTTTAGCAGTTGCGTTCGGTTACTTGAGCAGGTACTTATTTAGTAGTGATTCAGTCGCGGTGCACTCAGACTTGGGTAAGTATTGAGTTAATACATTTTGAGTAGCTCTTTTAAAACTTCAATTCAAACTTTTCAATTGAGATCTATTAGGATTCAAATGGGTCAAATAGTATTTTTAAGCATTATCTTGATTTAGTAGACTATTTTTATCCATTCAATATTCGCAAGTTTTAGTAGGAAGGTACATATTAATCATGTAACATTTCATTTGTTGTTGCACTCGATAGTGGTACGAAGCAAATTTTTGTTCACTTGCTAGTATTCGACCAATATCTTACTTGAAGGTCAGTGATGATGCGGTCGAAGTTGGTATAACACTAGACCAGGAATAGCAACTGGATCAAGGACAGCTGCCAGAATACATAGTTATGTCACAGATTACTGAATAAGAACGGATACTTCACTCAGTAGAAAATTTCCAATACCTATTACGATAATAGCCTACTCCCTCGCGTCAACAACCACTGTATGCTAAAATGCGCCTAAATGCTCAAGCGTACAGCAGTGATTGCTTCGCACCGCGCGATTCCACAGTAATCGCAGGGCTGCCTCTTCGATAAAATTAAATTAACATAACTTTTTATCTATGTTATTGAGAACTGTGAATATGTTCTGACTTTTATGTGGCAGTTAAAAATTTTATCATTTATAAAATATTTAACCAACTTAAAAAAAAGGAGGTGATCAGACATACAGGCCAAACTGAGATGTTTGACTTGTATGGTTTGTAGGTATGTATGTTTGTGCGCGATAATCTCGCGTTTGGCTAAACCGATATCGATGCGGTTTTCAGAAAAGGATTTGTTACATTTAGGAGAACGTTTTAAAATAAGTATAATACTTCTTAGTTTGATGATGATCTTCGGAGATGTTCACTAGAAATGAAAAAAAAGCCTTAAAAAAAGAGAACCGACTCCAAATAAAGCACTAAGCCGTAAGTTATTTTATTAACGAGTGTAACACTATCACACAAAAATACATAAACACTGCAGTTTTCGAAAGTTTTCACGCGAAAAGTCGATGGCCTTCAAAATAAAAAAATATATCTAGTTCCTAGTTGTACATATCTAGGTGTATTGTACTACTACCAATTATCACGAATCAAATTTATTAAGATTAATTAATTTGATTCGTTTTTTCGCAACAAGTCACCTTACAACAGACGCGGCTTGTTCAAAGGTTTTCATCGGGCGTAAGAAAAATAACTCTCGCTACACAGACTTAAAGCGCATTTTGATTCGTTACGAGCGCGTCCAGGACTTGTAGGCACATTTTTTGAAGGTCACGTCCGTGCTTTGCAATGTTTTATGAACATTATTGCAGTTGTTAGTTTAGCAGTTTATATTCGAATGTTTTCTTTCGAAGAGTGCATCTTCTGTACCTTGTACTATTAATTATTCTGTGGTATAACGTTTCTATGCAACAAAATTATGTAAATCTGTGTCTGAAAGGCAAGCTAATGCTTAGTATATACCTATTAAACTGTCAAATTCTAAGTGGATACCGGTGTCCGCACACCTACTGTCTTTTAATTATGTCTCTAATGACGGTATGTGAATGGAAAAAAATTTAAACGACAAAAACTAGTAATAATTTATCACTTAAGTACCATTCTTCATTGACAGGTAAATGGAAAAATGTTAGGTGTTTATCCCTTCTTTTGCTTGATTTACACCCATCTACAGCACATAAGGCACCACACGGCATCGTAATACGCGTACGAACGAACAGCACTATTAAAATTGAACGACGTGCGCGCGCTTCGCTTGCGAAAACCGCACTGAATTTGAACCGCCGGCGGACCGAGACCGCTCGGCTAGGCGGTAGGCAGTTATAGCGCGCAAGTACATGGAGTGACGGAGGCCTGGTTATGTGCTTACAGAAAGATTTTCAAACTTGAGGAGGGTAGCTAGAGGCGGATATTAGAATGGCACTTCTACTGTACTGTGTAACTAACATCATTGTGCGAATTTCATGTTACCTTCACCAAAAGTGCAAGATCGAGCTGGGGATCGATCTCGCGGCCGTCTAATCGACTGTCGTTTACTGTTACTTTGTTACCTCCAGAATCCCTTCAATTCAAATTCAAAATACTAGTTGTTAGCTTATCTTTATAGGTAGGTATTTTTATGGTATTACTTTTTTAAAGCACTAACGCCTGATTAGCGATACCAAACATTGCAACATACGACGGTTAAAATCAGATAGAGAGTTAAAATTCTATTCTCGGACCTCAAACCTCGGTGGTCTATTTGGTCATGGCGTCTGACACGCATTATCGGAAGACGCTGGTTCGAATCCCGTCTGAAGTTGTGAATATTTCTCTCTAAAATTGCAATGTTAATATGTAGTAGTTTAGTGACTGGCGGTAGTAGTGGTTCGCTTTGCATCATTTGATCGTAAAATAGTTTAGTAAGTTTACTAAAACAGATGCTTTTTCAAATTCATCTTATAAGTCATGTCTTACGTTCATAGTTAAAGGTGATATAGGCAACCAAACTGAGCTTTCAGTATAACAATTTCTTGTCTTTGTTTATTGAATACGAGTTGTGCTCGCAGGTTTACTACGTGCTGATGAATGGTGATGGTGTAGATAAATAATCCTATGTCTTATTACAGAATTTTTTTTTTTTTTATTAATAAAACTACGCTCCACAGACTCCAGGGTCCGTGCCTTTTTTAAACTTACAAATTTTGACAACTTACTTATAAATTTATAACATACAACAAAATACATACATGAGGAACATATCCTTTTTTTTTTTTTTTTTTTTTTTTAATTACTCATACAACATACATATAACATAATACACTTAAAGTTATTGATACATTTTATTCTGAGTTGGTGCAAGCATTCACAGCAGACCAGTGCCCGCAAACAGCACCCGTTTACGAGTTGACGCATGTGCCAGCCATCGCCTTCCTCAACCATTTCTGAGGGAAGATGGCGACCCGCCACACACGCCACCGCTTGCCAACACATTTCCGTGAGCATGTCTGCTCTGGATGCCCGCACCATCTCTTTGTCAGTTATAATTTCTTAACGCTAGCTTACATACAATTCGAAAAACTACATAGTACATTTATTGTGAGCCCACGTTGCCCACTTTGCGCTGAAGCAGGGCCTCCATCACCACGCTGTTTCGATCCCTGATTGCCATCTTCAGGTTATAGCCGTAGATGGTTTGCTCGCTCGCAACCGTCGCTTGCCTCACAAACCGTCCGATGGCATCATCCTCGTCGTCGGCGTAGTAGACAAAGGTCCTAGTGTGCCGGGAAACCGCAACGACTGCGTGCGGGACGCTCTCGTGCAGCTTCATTTTGCCTTTAGTTTTAATCACCGCGACTGACTCGTACGTCAGTCCCTGCGCCTCGTGAATGGTGAGGGTGCGTGATCCTTCGCCCTTACCATAGCCCTGGATGGTCAGGGTCTCCTTTTCCTCCTGAGTGTGGACCAGGAAGAGGGTGTTTGGAAGGGATTTGGGGATTTTCGCTCCCGTGTAGCTCTCGAGGCGCAGGGACCTTATACTGGGAGCCGAGGAATATATACCGGAGTATATTTCCCTCAGCGCATACGCAACATCCATTGGGTTCCGGTGCGTGCACAACAACTCCTGGCTGATGTTCGTAACCAGGTTAGGGCGGTTATACCTTAGATCGAACAGGTTCTCCCTGTCTATGTAAGGTAATTGGTTGACGTCTCCGATGAGGACAAGTTCGCTAGCTCCAGACAGCCTAGAAGCCATTACTATGGCCCCGAAATGGTTCATGAGAGCCTCGTCCACCATCAGGCGGACGTAGCTCTCATTCTTTTTAAAACCATTTACTAAAACCGAGGCCATAGTGCGCACCTTGGTTTTCACCAGGTCTCCGATTCGGTGCGCCAACTTCTCTCTCAGGTCTTTTGCTGCCTCTGTAGTTGTTGTTGCGATAACTTCCTTGTCAACATCGAAGTGTCTTACCACCCAAGTTGTTTTTCCGCATCCGGGAACTCCATTGACCCACTGTATTTTGGGTACCTCCCAGTGTTTCCAGAATGTCTCGATCTCAGAGTCTCTCGAAATGGCTTTCGCCATTTGCAAGACTTTGTCATCCAACATTATCTTGGTGCACCGGGCGGTGACAACAATAGGGTCGTGTGGTGGTGTTGCGTATTTTGGCCTACCAGTCCGTTCGGTATCTTCCTCATCCAGAAACACAAAGCCACTTATCGCGTTGAAGGCAGCCATATACTGACCAGACATTGCCCCCATGATGATCGAGGATGTGTCGTTGTTGTATATGGCTGCTTCAGCCTCTTCGAGTCTCTTCTGCAGCAGCCGAGATTCGATGATGCTGCCCTCGTTTGCTCGCCTGTAGGACTGCAGGATGTTCTTACAGTTCCTGAGATTGACATCTCTTGTCGCTCTCGTTATAGCGAGAAACTCGAAGAAGGCGTTCGCTGCGTGGCTCACTGGTTCCTGTGCTGGTACATACTTTGGCGGACTGACTTGTCCCATGTCAGCTCTGGTCCGAGGTCGTTTTTGGCGTATGGAAATGGGAGCAGTCTTTTTTGCGGGCATGGGCAATTTTGGCTCGCACGGTTGCAGGAATAGGCTTTGTGCTGCTGCTTTGAAGGATGCCAGGAACGTTGTGACTTGGCCCTTGCTCTTGGTAGGGCTGCGCTCCTGGTTTCTTTCTGCTTCTGCTTTTTCCTGGAGACGTTCCGAACCGCTTTTGGTGGTTGAAGCGGGGATTGGGTGCCCCCTACAGTCGGTTGAATTGTTGTGTATCGGCTTTCTGAGGTAACTGAGGTTTTCGCCTCCGTCTTCGTACACAACTACCTCATGATGTTCCGAGGCTCTAATACAACCTAGTTGGTCCGCTACCTCACCCTTGGAGTCTTCAATCACCATAGCGTCCACGCTTATCACTCGGGCTTGTTCCGCATTTTCTGCCAGTTTCGAAAGTAGCATGCTCGCTTTAGCGAAAGGAGTCTCGTCCGCCCACTCGATTAGTGCAACTGTTTTGTTTTTCAGTCGCACCAGCCGACAGGGGCAGCCCATGACGTCCAAAACTGGCATCGCGTCAAATGCTTTTCGCTTCATGGTGGTTTTGAAGTTACTTCCGTTTAGCAGGCATGCTAGCCCGGGTGATAACCGTACTCGGCTTTTGTCTCCAGATATGCAAAAACTTATTCCTAGCCTCTCCCTGCTGTTGTCCATGAAGAGAGCGACGCCTCGAATATGAATTCCAGGCTCCCCTAGCTCTCCATATGACAACAGCTGGGAAAGTTCCGTGTTTTTGGCTTGCTGTTTGTGCGGTTGTTGGGGTTGTGGGGTTTGTAGTGGGAATGGGTTGCTTGGGGGGGGGAAGATTTGAGTTCCTAGCTATTGCCGTCCGGAATGATCTCTCCACAAAGGACAGGAAATGTACTCTGTTTTCCGTATCTGCCATGATGGTCGGCAGTTCAGGTTCCAGTAATTTCCTGCACACTTTTGTTTCGAGATCATGCCGTGCGGCAATGAAGCGGGGGCAATCTAGGATTATGTGTTTGACTGTTTCGGGAATTTCGGGGTCACACTCACAACCTGGGCTGTCCTTGAGCTTGAACCTGTGGAGATATTCGGAGATTCCACCGTGTCCTGTCATTGCTTGCACGAGTATTGGCGACAGTTTTGCGGTTCTCGCTAGCCGGAATGCCAATTTGACATCCGGTAGGAACTTTCGCGTGACTGCGCCTGTGCTAGAGGTCTCATACCTGTCTTGCCAAATTTGTATGGTTTCCTCTCTTATTCTTCTTCTGACGTAGGAGAGGGGAATTTTGTCGTAGTCTTGAGTCGTGCACCTGAGTGCCGCTGACTTCGCGAGCTCATCGGCTCTTTCGTTTCCAGCGGTTCCCACGTGCGCTCTCAACCATAACATCCGAACATCTCTGCCTTCAGACTTGATCTTACCAATGTTTTCCTTTATGCTCCTCGCAAGGGGGTGACTGGTTAGTGGTCTTTTGAGTAAATCGAGTGAAGATCTTGAGTCACTCAGGATTGTTACTATTTGATCCTTACTCATTTTTACCAATTCAGTCGCCTTGTGGAGAGCATAAAGTTCCGATTGGAAGACTGTGCATTCAGGATGCAGCTTGAAGGTTGCGAACCTAATCTCTCTTCCTTCCTCCCACCAGGTCAATGCAGCACCTACTTTGCCCTCTATCTTGCTGCCATCTGTGTAGATTTGGGGTCCGGAGATGTGACTGGTGTCTGATTCGAGGAGCTCGTATTCTACAAACGATCTCGTGGACGGATGGTGTTGGTCCGCGATACGTTCGTTTTCTTCGAGCTCCTTTCCCAGGGGGAGGTAGTCTATAGAGAGTTTGTTTTTGGCTCTATACAGGCTCATTGCTTCTTGGATTCTCAGGTCTATAGGGAGCAACCCCGACTGAGCGAGAGCTGAGGTTAGAGAGACAGTACGATATGACCTACAGATCTTTTGGGCAAAGCCTCTTTGTAGGGCGAAAAGCTGTGATCTATTCATTTCGACATCCACTGCTTTCCCCCACACATTTGCCGCGTAGGTCAATATAGGTTCCACCACTGAAACATAGATCGTCCTCGTTATCTCACTGTTCAGACCCCAAGACACCTTTGCTGCACGCGCTAGCTGTTTGTAAATGTCCGCTGCCTTTTTACATTGTGCGGATACGTGTGTTTTGTAGGTGAGCTTGCGGTCGATTACTAGGCCCAGCAGTTTCACTTCGTCCACGAGGTCAAGTCTTACGCCGGACATGAATAGGTTTGGAGTGTCGTACTTCAACTTTTTTGTCAATAGCATCGCATTGGTTTTGTGCGGCGCAAAGTTGAGTTTGTTTACGACTCCCCATTCCACAACCATGTCTAGCGTTGTGTTAACCTCCTGCTCTAAGGTGTCGGATTGGCCTGTGAATACAAGAACGACGTCATCAGCAAAAGCTTGACAGTATGCTCCCTCGATTTCCAGTTTACGCAGCAGCGAGTCTAGGATTACGTTCCAGAAGATTGGTCCACCGATGGATCCTTGGACACAACCTTTTGTGGTTTCCTTCTCGCATTCTGCCCTGGCGTAATTGACTGTGATTTTTCTGTCTTGGAGGTATGAGCATACTGTCTCGAAGAGGTTTGATGGGCACCTCTTTTTTGCTAATTGATGTTTCAGGGCTGGCCACCACGCGTTATCAAAGGCGCCCTCTATGTCTAGGGAGACAAGGAGTACAATTTGCTTATTGTTCACTCCATTCTTTACATGCTCCAGCAGGTCATAGAGGGCGTCCTCGGTTCCGCGGCATGAACCCGTACTGCTTTCGACTGAGTGTGGGGAGGAGGTGCCATTGGAGTCGGCCGATCAAAAGCTTTTCGACGATTTTTCCTAGTACAGACAGGAGCCCTATTGGCCGGTATGACTTTGGATGTGTGTAGTCTGCCTTGCCAGGTTTCCTTAAGATGATGACGTGTGCCTTTTTCCATTGCTTAGGAAAGTATTTTAGCGACAAACATTTGTTTGCTATTGCAATAAATACTTCCCTATCGCTTTGGATTGCTGCGGCACATATGTCGGCAGTTAGCCCGTCCGGTCCCGGGGCTTTCTTCGGATTCAGTGCTTGAAGCACTGATTCCAGTTCTACCGAGGTGAACGGTGGGTCATCATCTGGCAGGGCGGATGGTAAGTCTCCTGTCTGTTCTCGGATTTCCGTATGGCACGGTTGGTCTGTGCTTTCGGTATCGTCTGGGTAGAAAGTACTGGCTAGGAGCTCTGCAGATGATTGTGGAGACAAGGTATTGCCGTCGGTGTCCCTCAGTAGAATGTCCTCCTTCTTTCTTGAGGTTTTCCTGATGACCCGGTATATCTTGTCCCACATACTCTCTTTCTCCTGAGTTGTGCAGAAGTCCTTCCAGCTTTCTGTCTGGGCTTTTTCGGCGTTTTCTTTGTAGTCACTGCGAGCTTTTTGATATTCCTCAATGACTAATTTGACTCGTTCCGGGGCTGCGTTTCTTATCCGTCTTTTCTTCCTGAGTACATCTCGTTTCCTTTCATCAAGCTGTCTCGTGTACCAGAGGGGAACTGGGTCCCCTTTCCGTGGGCCTAGCGTTGGGATGGTGTCTGCGCTGGCTTTGTGGATGCTGTTGGTGTATCTTGTGATGAAATTTTCGAGACTCTCAGTGCTTTCAGATTCTCTCACGGAGGCTGGCGATATATTTTCCTCTTGTAGACACTTTTTCATGTTGGAAGTGAATTTGGACCATTTAGCCTTCTTAGTGTTATATTTGCGCGTCGTTTTGGTTTCCAGTTGATCTAATTCCCTTCCGAGGCGCAAAGTGAAGGTTATGCTGTTATGGTCTGATGTCGTAAGAGTACTGTCTATTTGCCAGTCTTTGATCCTTCCCATGAGTGGTATGCTGCAAGCCGTGACATCTACTCTGCTTGTGTACGCTTTACCTCTCCGGTAAGTTTCAAAGGTTGGTTCATCTCCCGTGTTGAGAACCTGAAAGCCCATTTCGTCAAGAAACGTGCCGTAGGCCTCTCCTCTCTCGTTCTCCTCTTCGCTTCCCCACCAATGGCTCCAAGCATTTATATCGCCCGCGACTATGATGTTGTTAGTCGCTAGTTTCCCGTAGGATGCCTTGGTTCTTTGGATGTTATGCTCGATGGCTTGATCTCCCTCGTAATACACAGAAATCACTCCAAGTCGCAGATCTTTATTCACCAGTAGGACTGCTGCCTCCGTCTCTGTTACAAGCTGAGGGTCGTGAATTACCTCCAGCTTGTCACCGAATACGATTACAGCCGCCTTTACTGGTTTCTTCCTGTCTTTTGTGCATTGGATAACATGCGTTCCCGGGTATTGTTTCATAACGCCTGTATTCCCCACATAGGGTTCCTGTACTAAGGCGATTGAAACACCCTTGTCCTTTGCAGCACTCAGGAGTTCCGCTGTAGCTTGTTTAGAGCGTTGAAGGTTCGCTTGGATGAAGTGCAAACCTGTTTTGACATTACGGGGGGGAGTTGAGCCTTGAGTCTCGTGGCAGCCCTTAGCAGTAGGAGATTCTCGACCGCGCTATGCCATCCCATTTCAGCCTTTCTGGGCACACTGCGCTGAATGCGTTATGTGCCAAGTCCGCTGTTGGGTTTGCTTTCTGGGCGGCCGAGCAGTTCCTACACCTCGGCTGTAATCCCTCTTTACGGGCCTTGCACTGGTCCCAGGAGTGAGCCCTGCCGCAGTGGCTGCAGCTGCTGTCCGACTCCCGGCAGACCGCTTTTGTGTAACCAAAGCCGAGGCATTTGGTGCACTGTACCAGGGGTGAGTGGTCCAGCACTGGTCTTCGCTGGATCCCCAAGTACACTTTCCCTGCCTCTATCAGCCTTTTGTGCAAATCCGGCGAAACTTCTAGTACCGGGTGGCATTCCAGGGGGTTCCGAGCCTTCTTCCGGTACCTCACCCTGATCGTGCTCTCCTTGAGCTCTATCTCTTGTAGTAGATGTTTGTTTTGGATTAACAAGTTATCTACTATTTCGGCGTCTTTATGGTAGGACAGGACGTCCTTAATGATGACAAGTGGATTGCCGGCCTTTGCGACCTCCACCTTCAAGGTTTTGTCCTGCTGGACACGGCTTTGGACCAGGCTTAGGTCGTCTTTCGTGCCGCAGCTCAGTATAACCTTGCGGTTCCGAGCTTTGCGCACTCTGTCGACCCTTGCTCCAGTCTTTCTCGTGTCCAGCGCATCCCTTATCCTGTCTATTACGTTATCGGCCGTGCTTTCGGGGTTCGTCGTTGATATTATAAGGGTGTGGTTCGGTCTTCGCTCGGGGGGAGGCTTGGCTGCGACCTTGGCATAGGTGGGTTTCCCCTCGGCCTGGGTCAGTTCCGCCTCAATGCTCGGGGCAGGGGGGAGGAAGTTCAGTTTCTCCTGCCGCATCGTCCGAAGTTCGGACGATACGGCTTCCATACGCTTTGTCAGTGGCTGTATATGTTCGTCTATATTGAGTGTGGGGGGGGAGGGTGCGGGGGGTCTCTTTTTCTCTAGGGTTTGCACGCTAGTGTTTATAATGTGTAATTTCTCGAGGATTTCCTTGTTGTCTGGGGGAGGGGGTGGGGGTGCGCTGGCGCTCACCTTGGCTAAGGTAGCCTCGCTCTTGCATAAGACTTCTGAAAGTCCCGCCGAAAAGCTGTTCGTTTAACGCCTCAGCTCATCTAGTTGCCTCTGGAGAGCCTCAATTCCAGCCTTTAGGCTGGCGTTGTCGCTCCTCAGAGGCCCCACGTCGATGGTCGCCTGCTCGCGGTTTGCAGCTTCCAATAGGGCCTTCATTGTCTTTATTTCGGCAGTCATGTCTTTGATTTGCCTGTGAGGCTCCCTTGTTTCGTAGCCCTGCCAGTCTCTGATGGCTTTCGTCTCTGCAAGATTTGCAGAGATATCGGTCCTGGCAAGGCCAATTTCTTTCGCCACTGTCTTGGTGAGCTCCAGTATGGCTTTGCTGTGTGCCCGTTCCACCCGCACCAGCTCCCTTGCGTGGTGCGTTCGCTCCTGCTCCAAGGTGCGCATGTGCCTGGATCTGGAGTCGGAGAGGGAGAGGATGATTTCGTACATCGTCTGCAGGGATTCCAGCGCGACTTGTTTGCCCTCGCGTTTCATGTTCCCTGCAGACTCTAGTGTATCCTTGAATTTTAAAATTACAGAATTTTAAGGAATAAACATCCATTTATCCAAACTTTCGCATTAAAATTATTAGTGAACGTGATTAATTGGTTAAAGTACAGAATTTTGACAAATTTTGGATCAAAATGTCAAGGTAAGTATATATACTAACTTTGCAAAAACCAGTCAAGCACAAGTTTTTCACCCATCCTAATATTAATAATGTAGTAAATATAAATAAGTAGTACGCTTACACAAAACTAATATAATGTTGGTAACTAAAAGCTCAAAATTAATATACATGTTAGTTTGATCATTGTAACCTGTTACTGTTGGAGTTGAAACTTTGCACGTGTACAATCTATATCTATCTATACTTATAATAAATCTGTAGATATGAAAATTTTGTACATAGAAAATATCAAAAAAATAAATGGCAGGGGGTGTTACTAGACCGACACCGAACCCAAAAATGAGATTAAACATTTTTTCGTCTGTCTGTCTGTATGTTTGTTTAGGCATCACGCAATAACCGGTTATATTACGATGAAACTTGGTATAATTATTCTTTAACATCCTAGGTACCTGTTGTCCCGGAAAAGCATAAACAATAAAAAATTTGCGGTTCGATCCCTAGACCCTAGATTACTATAACAACCGCAAATAATAAGTTTGTCGTAGGTTACGTCAACCGCAGTGGAGTTTACTAAGTTATGCTGTAAACGTACGGGCTAATATCCGAAACGACTAGACCGATTTAAATGAAATTTTGTATGGTGATAGTTTATATCCCTGGTCAATATATAGGGTCCTTATGATCCCGGTAAATTAAAGAGTTCCCGTGTGATAAAAAAAAAACTGTAATTAACCGTATCCGCGAGGCCACCCCAGCGAAGCGGCTTGCGGGTCAGCTAGTATTACTAATATGATAATATTTTTTTTTAATAAAAAGTTTTAGTAAAACATCTTAGATAAAACGGGTATATTACATCAAAGCGTATAAGTCAACGTGGACTTTAATTATCATGTCTAATGTTGTTTCGTATATTACATGGCATAAACGCTCACATTCATCAATTTTCTATTAACCCTTTCGTCTGCCATCTGTTTTTCATATACCATTTTCCTGCCTAAATAAACACTCTATACTGAAACTTCTAGTTCACACATATACACGGTGTCAAAATTTGTTGGTATGTGGCTGCAACACAAGCTGTGTTCGCCAAAGTTAAATACGACTAAGTCCAAGTTTTGAGACATATGGAACTAAGATGCCAGTTTTGGCTGCGAAACTGCATTGTTGTACCAACCTAACCTGATAGTAGATATATGGGTATAGGTATACTATACGTACTCCAGATACGAATACAAATTTGTTGTTCAAAAGTTATTCAAATGTTTTGACAATTAGTGACTTTTATTTATATAGTCGTTTGATTTTTGGGTCTTCGAATTGTGTATTGAAATTGTTATACTACTTTTATAATTTAAAAAAATATCAACTTGTTGTTTTGAGATCTTTATGAAGTATTTAGAGGCCAAGATTTGTAAAATCTGCCTTATTCGTAAAATAGCTTGTGTTAGCGTGATGGATCATAATTTCAATAATCGCCATCAATATTCGTTTTCAGCTACATTTTCAGACTTTTAATTAACTGTGTCCTTAGTTCATTTATATATAAAATACTAGCTAGGCTATTCTGTAAAAGGAAACTCCCACAGAAAGGTTATCCTGGATAAAAGATTAATATTGGGTTTTTATAGGTTGTCTACATACTATCCTACTTCCTACTCCTACTAATATTATAAACGCGAAAGTTTGTGTGGATGTATGAATGTGTGGATGTGTGGATTTTTGTTACTCATTAACGCACAAACGGCTGGGGAATTTTCGATGAAATTTGGTATGGAGGTAGATGAGGCACTGGTTTAACACATAGGATACTTTTCATCATCTTCATCATCATCCATCACCACGCGGGTGAAAAAGCATAATATGCTTGGACACAGCATAGACAAAATAATAAGATCTCCGCCTACGTCAAGATCGTAATGATGACAGTTCTGTCAAAGCTTGTGTCAGTTTCTGATAGCTTAGTCAAAAGCCAAGTCAATTTGACAGGTCTTTACACTAGACGTGCTCGGTGACCGTCAAGGGTGATGAAATGTAACACATATACCGTCAAGGTCATGAAATGTAATGACAGTTATTTTTCCATGGTGAAATATTAAGAGAAAGAGTCTTCGACCAATGTGTGTTACCAGTGATGACTTATGGCACTGAAACGTGGTCTCTTACTATGGGCCTCATAGATAAACTCAAAGTCGCACAACGAGCTATGGAGAGGGCTATGCTCGGGGTTTCTCTATGTGATCGAATCAGAAATGAGGAGATCCGTAGAAGAACGAAAGTCACCGTCATAACCCAGAAGATTAGCCAGTTAAAGTGGCAGTGGGCAGGGCACATAGCACGCAGAACATTTGGCCGATGGGGCCGGAAGGTTCTGAAATGGAGACCACGGACCGGCAAGCGCAGCGTAGGTCGTCCACCGACACGGTGGACAGACGACCTGATAAAGGTCGCAGGACGACATTGGATGCAGGCCGTTTCCACCGGTCCTTTTGGAAAGTTATGGGGGAGGCATATGTTCAGTAGTGGACGTCCTACGGCTGAGATGCTGATGATGATGATGAAGTCCTGTATGTTATTATTAATGGTTACCGATTGATATACTTAGTATTTGAATTTACTCATATGATACTATTATAGCAATCGCGTTTGACTATATACATATTTTATGACATTTTGGTATAAAGACCGTATATATGCCCTTGGAGAAGATAAAAAACCTACTCGAAGTACTTATTCTGTGCAGACGTAGTCGCAGGCACCAGATAATGTATAATAATGAGGCTTAACACACACAAACGTATATCTAGGTATACTAATAAAAATTTAAGTTCTAACACGGAACCTGTATTATGGCAGATTCTGTACATAAAATATATTTATTGTCAGTTTATTGCTATTATGAAACCCAACAACATTTTTTTTAAATATTTGTCTGGCTGTCAGTGTATACTGTCATGCATGTATGAATACAAAACCCAATGGATGAATTATGTTTTAAATTTGATGCGTGATATATTATATATCAACCATTAGGATATTATTTTTGCAATTTGAGAAGGGTTGTGACATTAAATACACCAGTGAAGTGTTTGTAAAAACTGTTTTAAACTATCACGGTTGTTCTCTAAAGTTATATGATTATTAACGGGATATTTTTTATTGATTAACGGGATAGGGACCACAACCTTATCACGGTAAATATCCCGTTAATAATCATATAACTTTGTAAAAACTCTTTTTACTGTGATATAAAAGATTCAAGCAATTTGACTTGTGGCGCTCCGCCCCTCATGACGGTTCAAAGACAAAGTAGAGAGACAAATTCGATCCCTGGGCTGCTACGGTAGCCTAGCAGTGATAGCTTTTAAATCTGTTAATCAAAAAGGCGGATTCTTATCCCGTCCAAAGTTACAATTGTTCTCTGAAATTAAAATATTGGCCGTAGAATTTTCCGAAAAACTTTTCTCAACTTTGAAGTTAGTGGTTTGAAATAATGAAAATATGAAACAAAGTATGAAGATGTTTATGTAATAGGTAATTTAGATATGTCTATGTCTGATAGATATTGGTAATAAGTACCGTTGTACTATATATTACTTATTCTGTGATTATATTCAGCATCAAAACAGTAGTGTGCAGGGAATGTGTTTAAGGTTTAAGGAACACTGTAGCAAACGAAAATATAAGGCGAATTAGACTACATAACTATGTTTTGGGATCAAGATAATGCCTTAGAGCATTAGAAATTAAAGTTCGCGGTGACATTGTAACTGTATAATGGCACGCCGGGCGCTTCACATGAGACGGATGACGTGTTAGTTTTTATCAACCCGTCCAATGTCTAGTTCATTCAGTGTCTTTCCGAACTACGTATAAAAGTTTAGATTAAAACTACTACCGTTGAATAGTTTGACCAACTAAAAGCAAATTTATACCCATAGAGTGCAGGATCTGGTAAAATTAGTTACAAACAAGATGTATAAAAATAATTTATTGATGCAGGCGTTACTTTGCGGAAATACATTATCAAAAACGATATTAGAAGAAATATTTAGTGACACTTTCGCTAAAAACAATGCTTATGGCCGAGTTGCGGTGTGCACCTCCCTCCCGCATAAACTGCAAATAGGAAGTATACAGAGTAAACAACAAACAGAACAACCCAATCAACCAAAAACGATTCAACACGTGTTTCGCCTCTACACGAGACTGTCAGTCCGACCGACACTGTCGGTCTAGCCATAGACTAAAATATATACTAGGAAAGCGGTCGACGAGTCAACATCTCCTGAGTATGCCTCGTGTACAAGCGAAATACGTGAAAACAACCTTTCTGGTCATCACACAGATATTTGCCCTGGCTAGGGATTGAACCGGGGACCCATTGCTTTGAAGGTATGAGCGCTACTAACTGAGCTAACGAAATCATTAAACGTGTTTGTAGTGACAAAAATAAAGGCAATATTAGAACCATTTAAAATAACTTACCTTGATTATTTCCAATTGTAAAAGCACCAAAAAACTAAAAGCTATATTACCCTTAACTCTCTTACTTCTAACTCGTATAAGATTCCAAAGTTATCCGTAGTTTCAACAGGAAAAGTGGATTAAGATTTCCTATATCTACGTAATATTTCAACATTACGGTAAGTTCTTATGATTTATAGGCTAAGTTCCCAAAGTTTTGCATGTCATCCACTGGCTCTTTCCGGAATTTTCTAAAGGAACTTTAAACTTTTTACATTAGCCGGATGGTGAGGGACCTGGATACTGGATACGAGTACGTAATTTTCCAGTATATTCAAATTAAAAATAGCTGAGCGATATAAAGAACAAAAATTTAAGTATTAATACCTGGCATTTTTACGCGCTCACAGTGAAGGTGTTAAAATTAAATTTACGGAGTTTGTACAGAAATATTCCCCTGAATTATTTTTAGTCGCTCAGTTCGCAACAATCTGACCTTCTGAACCGCTAGTCCCGAGTTCGATCCCTGGACAGATCTAACATTTGTGTGCTTAGACTATATGTTTAATCCAGGCACAGGTCAAATATACATGTTTGACTCTCTGAGATATGTGTATGTGTCTATTATAAGTATGTATATCAGTTACATTATGACTGATATAGATACTTGGGTACAAGCTCTGTCTATTGTTTGGGCTCTGAAGGTCTTTTGTGGATGTTGTCCCATATTATTACTATTATTATTGTTTAATTAAACCTTGGTGGGTTCCGCTCAGTTGCAGTATCAGCCGTTCATACATCAAATTTAATATCACTCAGACCACATTTTATATCAATTTACGCACTTGCGTGTCTCCAATCAAACATGCCGAGCTCGTCAGTAGTGTGCAATCATTACTACGAGTATATTTAGGTTTGCAGCAAACTGTATAGCAAGGGAACCAACCGGGCCAATTAAAGATATAGTACAAATATGTCTAGAGGTGTCAATTGTACTGCAAAAACAGACGCAGCTACTGACATTAACTAGAAGAGAGCAGTTAGCATAGTTGGTAGTGATTAAGACGGTTAGGAGCTATGTTACATATAATATGCTTCTATTTTCTTATTTTTATGTGATTTATTAAGATAACTTTATTTCTATACGTAACACAACAGGCCGCCATTACAAGTAAGTAGTACACAAAACACCGAAAAACTTTCGAAACTACTTGATATTGACATCTACGAAGGATAGTAAGAGGTTGTGTTCCATTCGAGCATACATTGATACTTCTAATCTAACAGTGATCCTGCAGTCCAAGCGCGAGGCTCCAGGTTTGATCCCTGTCCAGGGCGAGTATATAAATACATACATGTTTGTTCTCGTGCTTTAGATATTTGTCATGTGTTAATATGTATGCCTTCATTAAAAATACTAGGACTAGGATCAGCTAGGACACCTGTGACACGGGGGAGCCCAATTTGGGGGGTACGAATTTTATACATTACAATAATTTTTCAACCAACTTCAATAAAAGGATGAGGTTCACAAGTGGATGCGTATTTTTTTTGTTTTATATATGATCACGCATAATATTTTACAGAACAGTCTGATTTTTTTATTCTTTTTTTGTTTCCTAGATTATCGTCAAGATCGTCCTATTTTCATCAAATTTGGTTTAGCTGTTTTTGAGTGACAATGCAGTAACTCAAAAGTATTCCACCTATCTTGATGATATCGTTATTGACGGTGAATGAAATCGATCCCGTAAGTAGCACAGGGTCATTAAACGGGAGCAAATAAAAATGTTTACCAAAAAAGGTTAATTTTTTTGGTAATTTTTTTGAATGGCTACATACTATTGGTTACAATGAGTCGTTATATTATAACAATGCAATTTCCATTTTGTCTGGCCGCATGATGACCTTTGATGGAATATAGAGAGCTACAAACAGTTTCTTTAATAATAGCCAAGTAACTTCGCCGTCAGATGGAACCATAAAAGCGTGGTCAATGTAAGATCTCCATAACTTATTCGATGACATCGCTCATCTATCTATATATATACATATATATATATATATATATATATATAAATATATATATATAATAAACCCCTCTTTCTCCTGGTCACCCTATAATCTGAGAATGGATGAAAAAATCTCGCTTGAAAAATTTTGTTGTGTTAATTATTGTACGGAGAAGGTTCTTATGAAAAAAACCAAGAAAAGATGGGAGGTTATAACGAGGCCGAAAGCCGAGTCTACTATGCGAACGAAGACGCAGGCAGTCACGTGGTACGCGCCACTTCGTTCGCACAGTACTACTGATATTTACAACCGTAGTTCTACTGATATTTACAACTGTAGTACAACTGATATTTACAACCGTAGTACAACTGATATTTACAACCGTAGTAAAACTGATACTTACAACCGTAGTACAACTGCTATTTACAACCGTATTTCAACTGATATTTACAACCGTAGTTCAACTGATATTTACCACCGTAGTACAACTGCTTTTTACAACCGTAGTACAACTGCTATTTACAGCCGTAGTTCAACTGATATTTAACACTGTATTTCAACTGATATTTACAACCGTGGTACAACTGATATTTACAACCGTATTTAACTGATATTTACAACCGTAGTTCAACTGATATTTACAACCGTAGTACAACTGCTATTTACAACCGTATTTTAACTGATATTTACATCCGTAGTTCAACTGATATTTACAACCATAGTACAACTGCTATTAACAACCGTAGTACAACTGCTATTTACAACCGTAGTTCAAATGATATTTACAACCGTAGTACAACTGATATTACAACCGTAGGACAACTCATATTTACAACCGTAGTACAACTGATATTTACAACCGTAGGCCAACTGATATTTACCTATATGTTACAAATAAAGAAATAAGTAAAATTTAAAAATTTTACTTATTTCATTTTTTTTACATATTAAATTAATTTAAGTAATATTTTATCAAAATTGTTTCACAATTAAATACTTAAAATTAAAAGTGTCACAATGTTCACAACCATGCTAGGTTATAAATATGTTATTTCTTTTGGATTAGAAATATATTATTTTGCGGTAGGTACCCATTAGAATGATTTAAATTAAAGTTTTTGAAAATAAAAAGCCTCGCGTGACATTTCAGTAGCAAACCAAAGGTAGGCCGACACCGAAGCTCTTCATAGATATAGGAATCAAGTTTCTGGTTTTCTTCTGGTACTTATTACATAATGAAAGACTATCTGCTCATTTTGGATGTTTTCCCACTTTTAATAACTATTAGTCACAAAGTCTGCTGTCGTAGTGATAATATGTATTTTAAGAAACACAACTTCGATCATTTTCAGGTAAGTCTAATTATTTACTGACTCAGAATAACTTATGTGCCTAGTCCAAATAATCTTGAAATTCAAGCGGTATCTACAAAACAATCGTTAACACGTTTACAGAGAACAAATTTATTATAAATCTCTAAATTCTCTAGTTTACCCGTTATGATTCCGTTTCTGCGCTGTCAGTTGTCCCATCATGGTACGAAATTGATGGAACGAAATTGTTTAGCAGTCATTATATCGCTTTGTTTCCGACAAACTTTATGACGATGTATAGTGTGCGTTACGTCATGGTACAAAAAACAGAACAATTCATTTTCGGACCTAAAATTTATAAACGACGTTGGTGTCCCTTGCTTTGTTCATGAAAAAAAATTTGAATATCAATGTAACTTTTTCAGTGAAATAATTTTAAGATGGGCAAATATAGAATTCGTGTATATCCCATTACCTATATATATGATGTTAGAGGAATATGCAGAAACTAGTTTAAAGTGATCTAATGATGAAAATCTATGAATTACGAGCTCTTATATTACTACACTTGTACAGCTCTTGTATACAGCAAATTCGAATCTCATGTCGTCGCCGGAGTCAACAATAATCAAACGTTCCCAATACCATTCCAAGCATCGTTTTGCAAAAAAGCGAAACGTTTCTGAAAACAAACTGACGGGCCCTCGAAAGGCGACGAAAGTTAATTTCACGGGTTGTGAATGCTTCTTCAGGACTCATCCCGCTCGAACAATCCTCTAGTCGCTTACCATTAATCACTGACAGGAATATTGCTAGTTCAGTCCGCGTAGCAGACGCTTAGCACCACTTAAATCTGGTAATAATGTTTATTAATTATGATATACAAGATAAACTGCAATTCAACGTGTCTCTGAAGATTGCACACGTGTATTAAATGTTTGTTTTGGGTGCTCTGTTACTGCTTAACTTCTCTGGGAAGTTTTTATGTTCCAAGAAAGTGTTACCATATTTTATTTAAGTATGCATACCTAATTATGAGGTTTGTAATACCATTACTTACTTACTTTTGTAATACCAATACTACTAAAATAAAATTAAATATAATACCATATTTACTAAAGTGTAATAATACTACATAAATATACCAATAGTATATAGCATTCGTGCTATTATTTCTATGTATATAATGATTTCAACCATGATTGAATGAACAGGATAGTTTATCAATACTAGTAGTAAAACTGATTTTTTTAATTAATATTAAAAAAATCAGTTTTTCAATCATGATTGTAAATATCAGTTGTACTACGGTTGTAAATATCAGTTGTACTACGGTTGTAAATATCAGTTGTACTACGGTTGTAAATATCGGTTGTGCTACGGTTGTAAATATCAGTTGTACTATTGTTGTAAATATCAGTTGTACTACGGTTGTAAATATCAGTTGAACTACGGTTGTAAATATAAGTAGTACTACGGTTGTAAATATCAGTTGAACTACAGTTGTAAATATAAGTGATAACTACGCGAACGAAGTCGTGCGTACTACGTGAATGAAGACTGCCCGCGTCTTCGTTCGCGTGGTCAGGAGACCAAGTGATGAGTTACCAGGAGAAATAGGGTTTGTTTATATATGTATATATATACTAGCGACTGCACGCGACTTCGTTCGCGAAGTACATTCGCCCCTTTCAGCCCTTGACTATAATTAACACAACAATATTAGCGAGATTTTTCCATCTCGTTCGTTCTCAGGGTATAGGGTGACCAGGAGAAATAGGGTTTCATTATGATATATATATACAGATATAGATTTACATAGATAGATAGATGGGCGATGTCATCGAGTAAGTTATGGAGATCTTACATTGACCACTCTTTTATGGTTCTATCTGACGGCGAAGTTACTTGCCTAATATTGAAGAAACTGTGTGTATAAAGACAGAGAAAGCTCTCTATAATATAAGTGACATTGAAACCAAAAATAAGTAGCCATTCAAAAAAATTACCAAAAAATGGAACCTTTTTTGGTAAACATATTTTTTTTCTACCTTTTTAGTGACCCTGTGCTACTATATCACCATCACCATCGATATCACCATTGACGGCGAATGACAATCGATCCCGTAAGTAGCAAGGGTCTTTAACTCCCAAAAAAGTGTGAAATAACTTGCCGGAGTCGGTACAATATTGTAATGATAGGTACCTACGAGTACTTTTGAACTACCATGGTACCGACTTCAACAAGTTCATACTTTTTGGTGTTGAAATCGGTTCCATTTGGGTAAAAAAAATGTTTATCAATTGTCTTTAAAATAAATCGTTTACTATTTGACGCTGATAGGCCTGCAGCTGCGATAAGATACAAACAAGAAGAAAAAATATCAATGTCATACTACGTAACGAATAACAAAATTTAAACAGTTCAATCAATATATGGCTATACTATAGGCACCTATAGTTTCAGAGTGTCATGGGTATACATACATAGCTACTGTAACTTAATTAGGTTAATTCGAATCCACATACTAATAAAAGTTATAACTCACGCGTTACGAACACAGTGGGTTGTACAATGGTTACGTTGCGTTATGTAATTTAACCAAACACACCGAGCGCCGGTATTTTGCGGTTGCAGCAATTATAGCATACATGAAAGTGGTAACGTAACAGGGACTTTCTGGACGCTTAGAATGAGTATCTTATTATGTTAGGCAGGTAATACTTGAAATTTGAAAATTTTAATATTTACGAGCATTCTAAAAAAAATACAGGTTTGTTAAATATTTGGTATATTTTACTTTGCTTATTTTACTATTAGTCTAGGAAGGATAAAAACAAATTTTCAAAAGTATTTACTTAGTGGATGCTTATAGCATAAACGGTATCAACTACCAAATTTTCTTCGTTTTTCAGTCGTTTAAGTTCTGCGTTAAAAAGTCAGGATAAGTAAGTAATTACCATAGGTAGGTACATATTGTGTTATATAGATACATAGAATCTGTAATGTAAATGCTTAGCCTTAAAGAAAGCAAGGAGTATAATTATATGTTACTATTACTTTTATTATATGTTATTGATCAGCTAAATTATCTACTATATAAATTAAGGAAGCAAGCATACGTATACCCTTCAACCGTACAATGCCTGAACTTATACGCATGGTTCCTGTTTATCGATTGGTGAACAAGTTTACTAGCTATAAGGACAAGTGGATATCTCCGCAAAAGTTTCAAGTTACATCAACATTCCAAACAATCTTAACAGAGCGCCCTCCAAATCCCCAAAGCCGAAACTATTGACAATCTCCATTGAAATCCATTTGACGATCGCTCAATAATCAAAATCAGTGAAGGTATCCAGAACTAACAGTGGGTAGAGACGGTAAATTAATCAAGTTTCGACAACCGATCCGTTGAAGCTTACTGAAGTCCCACCCAATCGGACTTGGTGCAAGTTAGCAAGAAGCTGCAGTGTGACATTAGCCTAACGTTCATCGAGATAGAATGGACTTCGAATGTTATTGTTTGGAAGACAAAGGTTGTAAGGAAACTCAACTTTACCAAAGTTTCCGTCTGTAACTTTCTTTTTAAATATATACCCATTGAACTCATGCACGTCAGTGCTCACAGTTGTTTTTGTTTGTTTTTGCATTGTTTATGTCTCAACTCATCATCAAGGTGAAACAATCCTTACTACAGTCAACGTTTAGATCTGTGGCCGTGAATAGCATTTTTTGAGCATAACTTCCATGCTTTGAAAGGCAAGTTAATCCGCCAGTCTCGCTTGTTTGTGTTCAGACAGCAGTTGTTTGACTGTTTTGGAGCATTCGGGCAGTTTTCAAGCTTTACAATAAGGCTGGGTCACTAGTCTATCTAGAAAACCATCTTTGCCACACTCCTCTCTTACCACAAGGTTCCAGCAGTGAACAGTAGTATGAAATTGGCTGATACTTTACTTTTACGTTCCGGAGCAAGTGAGCAATCTAAAAATGTAGCGCATCTGTTTTCGTGTGATGTTTGTCAATAGTGTTCGTTACCGCTCAGAGTAAAAGTAGTTGAACAGTATTTGAAAAAATTAGGTACACCTAAAGTTACTTTAGAAACGCAATTTGAGAATCATTTCGAACATTATTGAAATAGCGCTTTCTAAGTTACAATCTGTATGAAACTCATTACTGGAATATGTTAGTACTACGTATACATATGGCCGAGCTCAGTTCGATTTGTGAACTTGCTACGTGTATGCTAAATAATGAATATCCATCACACAAACGTAACCTCATCATTGTGACAAACGGCCCTTCTGCGACCATCACCGTTGCAGTTACCCCACACACCCACACACTCAAGGGATGGGCAGTATCACCACTAATGGATGGCCACGTACGCTTTGTGTCAATAATGCCTGGATTATAATGCTGCTTTTGTTGAAGTAGGCCAATTACTATCAGCGATGGTAATTACGAACGTATTTTATGCAATGGATTTCGTTCGAAATCAGTTCGTTTGATGGAACTCAACAATGGAATGTGATTGATTTACGACTGTTCGTTGATGGATGGAATGGTAAATTGACGTTTTGTTACAATATACAAAATATTAGATAACTGGTGCTATAATAAATGTTATAATAAAGATTAAAATGAACAACTAAATCTATATTCACGCTTTTAGCTTCTTATATACATAAACATATATTGTAGACAATACCGCCCCCTTTTCCGGCGAAATCTTTTACGGAGTTCGTTTACCCACCAAACCCCCGGGGTGTTCCGTCACTGCTATGGCGGGAATGCTATAATGTACACGACCGCGAACCTACCGTGGCTGTCCGTTTCCGGACTCCTCTATTCGCAGCGTGGCAGACACATTGCGCACTAAAATCTCCTCAGGGTACAAAACCCGCCAATAGGCACCAGTTTTGCCCGCGTCTGGAGGCCCATGGTCCCCCGTGGTGGGTCGGATGCGTCGCCCCACCGCCTGCTACGTCATCCGCAGAGGATAGGGAGTGCAGCATATCACCATACCGACTCTCCCTCCGAACTCACCTCTTCGAGCCAGCGTCCATGCACCCGAGTCCCACCTCTTCGGGTCTGCGCTGTCACTCCGGTTGGGGGCCAAAGCCCATAGGAGTGACCCCTCTCGAGCTGGGCAGCGCTACCCAACGCTGGCACGGTTCCTGGGTTCCTCTTAGCTTCATCATGGTGGTCCAAGCCACGGCTACTGAGACCCCGCCACGTCAAGGCGGGAGACAAAACCCTTCGGGGGAGACAAAATCGTCCGCCGTTGACATATTAGGTATGTCAAACCAGGATACATTTTATGCAGGAAAACAGTTTTCATGCGATAGCCGTGAACTTCTAGTGTAAAACCATATCGTGTAGCTTTATATTTTTTACCATCATTTACTAGGGTTACTAAGAGCCTGAAGTTTTATTAACATAATTTATGAAATCTTATTAAAGGTACAATTATTGCCTAAGCTTTAATGTTTCATTTATATTGCAATTCCAGAAAGATCACAAAATTTATGAACGCTTACAAAACGTTCAGTGAAGTTCAAGCATTCTTCGTTGCAAAATATACTTTTTATTCTCTACTGAGACAGGCAGTGTGATTTGGAGATCAATATGTAAATGCACTCGAGAGTGCACGCCCGAGGCGTGAGTGCATTTTGTCGTAGACAGAGCCAGCCAGCCGTGATAGCCCGCAGTGGCCTGACTTTGAGAGTTCCTATTTCAAGCATTCAAATGTGTAAAGCTTAAGTAATATTATAACAAAATGCAACGTTTTTTTTAAATGTATAAGTATAAAATTATACTATTTTACTACATATACTATTTATCAAGAGTATGACATGTAATGATCAGTACACGGGCAGTGCGAGATATTCTGTTTCCATACAGTAGCTCGTAGGCATTGCTGTTTAGGTTGGAAAGGTATGGTTACAAATTAGATATAGAGTATAAGAATATTTTACGAATTTTTTTTATTTAAAAAGGGCATAAAATCGTGAATATAATTTAAGCTATTGCATAGCTTCTATCGCGGGCCCACACCGACTCCATCTATCGATGAATAGCAGAACTTTTAATGACTTTTTTAATATATCACGCTTGTCTCTATAGTTCAGCAACTCGCCTCTAGGTGGCATTGGTTAAATAATTATAATTGCATAAGTTGATAAAAACAGCTATCCAATAGCTTTACCGCGGCAGTTTCCGAGTGTCAAACGTCTTTTTTATTAGAGTTAAATTTATTCGGTGTGACGTCGTGCATGTGAAAGCTAAACTTTATAATGCTATTTCGAAATGTAAATTGCACAGAAACGTTTTCTTAGACTTAGAAACATCCCAGCAATAAAACACATTGTTAAAAATGCCACAATACCCTGCGGAATGGAGAGCTTCATAAAACGATACGTCCAAGAATAAATGAAACATGGCAAGTCGTTTCAAACTCGATGGGATGTAACCCGTTAACCGTTCCCGGTGAAATCCCTGGGGATCGTAGACACGTTCCATTCGCTCAGCACTACAGTTTCAACTATTCTCAAAGACAATTCCACTGTTCTTTTCCCCGGCTCAAAAGCTTGCGATATTGCTGGCATAACACTTAATTTTGATGCTCTGTTAGCCGGGTTGACGATGCTTTGCCTAGACGTTTGGCATCGCGAACGCGTCACTGAAAGTTTTTCTAAAACACATTAGGAAAACATATGACTAAATACGGTTTGGTGTTTATTTTGTTGTGCTGCTTGGTAAAATTAACACTTGGAATACATCTAAAGCAACTCAAAACTTAGAGAAAATTCTTATTGACTTATAAACATACTTATTACAGTATCTATCATCATAAATAGGACGCAAGAGAGTTTGAAAAAAAAAAGTAGTACTTAATATTTATAAATTACTGATAATATGGCTGATAATAAATTATAAATTTTTTACACAGAACCCTAATTATTTTTCTAAAATAAAAGTACCTTTTCTAAGTAGTAGATCCTCAAAAACAAATATGATCAAACTTGAAAGAGCGCAAAGATCAGTTCTCAAAATGCTCTTAAAAAACCGCGGAGATTTCCTACAACTGAACTCTACTCGATCTGTAAGGTCCTCACAGTTAGACAGCTTTTCATACTGCAGACAGTACTACGCAAGCACTCTGAACTATACGACCCTCAATTTATAAAATCTAAGCGCAGATCTGATAGGGTATGTAAGGCAGTAAATCGTCGCACTCCATTGGCAGGTCGTCACTATTATTTCATAAGCAGTAATTTGTATAGTAGATTAAATAAAACAATTAATATTTACCCCCTTCCTTCTCATCAATGTAAAATAAAAGTTATGGAAAGGCTACAATCTTTAACATATGATGAAACCGAAGAGCTTTTAAGTTACAATACTTGACTACTGGAACCTGCGTGTGACCCAAAATAAAAACATAGGCACACACACACACACACCACATACGCACACACACACATACACAATAACACACACACACACACACACAAACACACGCACACGCACGCGCACTCACACACACACACAAAGAGACACTCATACTCATTCGGTAATATCTTGTAAAAAACAATTGTTTGTAATTTTTTTTTTTTTTACCAATATGTAACATGAATTTTAGGAACTAACTGTACTATAGAAATTAAGGAAGAGGGCGTTGGTATCCGCAACACAGTTTTTCTCCAAAACTCTCGCGGGTATCATCGTTTTTCTTAACAATTTATGCCATTGTTTAAGTTCCATGAATAAAGATTTATTATTATTATTTCTTATAATCAAAACAAAATCTCGGATTTCATCCAGTCCTTTACAAAGGCATAAGTGGGGCTGTAGCCAACACTTAGAGGCCTAAAACACTGTTTTGTAACATGTGTAAACATGTGTTCAAAATGTATCACTGCGTATAGTATTTTGAACACATATGTGTTCAAAATACTATACGCAGTGATACAGTGAGTGTGTTTTGTCGGGACTTAGGATCGAGTTCGAGTTCCAGTGATAACCGTAGCAAAAGACTAAGAAAGAGGGTAGGTAGATCGTTATGTCTGCACCTAACTTTTAAACTTTTTGACCAACCACCCGCATTCTTCAGTCTTCCCGTGAACATGGTGCATGTAACTGCGCCGAAATATCGGGAGCTCATTCCACAAACTTACCACGGTAAATATCCCGTTAATAATCATATAACTTTACTTAGAGGCCTGTTTGGTATAAAAATACAAAGGAGTATAAAAAACAGAAAAAATGTTGGATGAAGGGTAACATGGTACTTATAACTATTACAAATATGGGTAAAATGGCCAGGCTATTGAGATGAACTTATTAGTGATAAGGAAGATAGTGGGCTATGGATGAGACTACGGCACCTGCCAATTTAGTGTCATGTTAAAATATTTACGCAGGTGGTGACTTGCCATCCACTAAACGGGCCCCCCATAAAGGCCACCATGAGTAGTGACAAAAAGGGCAATGTTGGTGTGGATGGCTAAAGAGTGTCGCGAGGTGTGCTGCGGTTTCACTAGAGCGCTACTACCGGCGTTATGCCCTTTAACACTTCCACCCTTGGAGCTTTTTGTTACTTGCTCTTGCGTCTCCACGCCCGGACGGCCAATTAAGGCAAGCCGGGGGTCAGGGGTCTCATTTAGCCCCAGGGAGAATCAGGGTCCGCGGTGTCGCCACTCACCGACGGCTCGCCACAAAGCCGCCCCTGCGGTATTTAATATTATTATTATTATACTTAGACACAAAGTAGGTATGGCCCGGCAAAGTCTTGATATTAATGCAATGTTAGGTCTAAATGGCTGTAACATTACATTTTGACTCGTTTTACTTTCCCCTGTCAATCAATTTTTTTTTAATTTTCATATTTATTACACCCACTGGTCAACTCCAAGATGAAGTTTAATACAATAAATCATATCAAGAACAGCTTAAAATGGAAAGCGAATAAAAATGCGTGATCCATGAATAGTTACAAATAATACAAAATTTCGGGTTAAACGTTAATGTCACATACACTACTCATAACTCTACTTGGCTCAGCCAGCTTCGAAGGCAGGGTGACAACTAACTGAACTAAAGAAGCCATCAATTGAAAACAATATTATCATGTATAAAATGCGAGAACGATTTTGCTCAAATGAAATGGGATTAACGCGAGACGTTGTCGTTGACGATATCACGAACATCAATTTTATTGTTTTGGCTTTGTCCAGTCTTCAGGATCAATAACATTATAATGCTGCTCATCGTGCAAATATTTGCCCTAGCCAGAGAACACACTTGAACCTCGGAGGCTATGTCAGTACTAACTAAGCTAGCGGAGTCGTCAAATATGATAGTTTACGAATACTCAGATATAACTTTATAAATACTCAGAATAGGTATACAGGAATAGTAATTTATATTATATGTAATTTCTTTTCTATCCCCGTAACTAAGCTTTTGATGGGTATTTTCAGAATAGTAATATAATATTCTTCTCTAATTTGAAGTTCACGCTATCGTTTGTAATTTATTTTTGACACTTGAACTAGAATGTTGTATCTGACTCTCAACAGTAGCTCCCGGAACACATAATTACCTGGTATCAGATAATATTGAAGGTGGCTGTCAAGCAGGTACTAAGAAAGGCTCTGACACACTATTTACAGAGTAAACAATGTGATGTTCCTTTCATCACAAGTACAAGGTCGAGGTTTCCGGATCGAAGCGACGACCGCCTGATTGAGGGCCAATCCTCCTTATCCTTGAGATATCTTCACATCTACTCACTGGTGACTTGAGATTTATTTATTTTATTTTTTCGCTGGGAATTACTCGACAACTAGTCTCAATGTTTCTTTTAATGTTAGAGAAATGCTAGATTAGTCTACTATACTCTTTTTTCTAAACGACCAATTACTTAGCGTGGTATCTGCCTGGAACATTAGTATGATCGCACTGCACAATACATATAATAATAATTTATTGTATACTACATACTGGCCGCGACTTCGTTCGCGTCTCGAGCCGAACGGACGGAAGAATCTGCCTTCAGCCTCGCCATAACCTCCCATCTTTTCTTAATTTTTATTAATGTAAGAACCTTCTACGATGTAATAGAAAACATTAAAAAAAAAATGAATGAAATCGGTAAATCCGTTCTCTAGTTTTAGCGTGACCAGAAGAAATCAGGGTTCATTTTTATATCACATTTTATCATGTTTGGTACATACATATCAACACCGATAGCATTACTTTAAAAAGACAACATATGACTTCAACCACAAGTGTTCGCAGTAGGATTCCGTGTGTTGCGAAACCTAGTTCTTGTTTCAGAGATGCGTTAGAGTAACACATATTAGTATATTTATATAGGTATACAAAAACAATTAAAATGTTTCAGTAAGTTGGCAAAGTTACAGCATTTTACTAAATGCAAATGGAAGTAAAAAGGTAAAACAAAAAAAACCTTTTTAATAAAAAAAAAAAAATTAAGGTTTCTTAATTTGACCGTATATATTATATCTTTTTGTTGTATGTGTATTCACAGATAACTTTCGTCGTTTATGAACCGATTGAAATGGTTATTTTTGGGTTTTTGTTTGGTAGAGTGTACTTCCGCGGTAGTCCCTTAAAAATTTCATCAAAATCGGTCCAGCAGTTTTTGAGTTACACTCTAAGAACTGAAAAACGGTTTGCCTATTTTAATGATTTTGATGATATCTTTCACGGTGCATGACAATCGATCCCGTAATTAGCAAGAGTCACTAAAAAGGGGTGAATTTTTTTTTCATCAAACAACGGTCTGACTTCATCACGGAAAAGTGTGAAATAACTTGTCGAAATCGGTACCATGCACACAATATTGTGATAGTAGGTACTTTTGAATCATCATAGCACTGACTTCACACTTTTTAGTGTTAGAAGTCAGTTTCGTGTTGTTATAAAAAAATTCAGTCTGTTTGGGCTTATGGCAGGACTTTAATTAGCAGGTGACTGATGTTAAAAGAAGTTTTATTATAAAGTAGCAAGTATAAGCGAGCAAAGCTTTAGAAGGGTCAGCTAGTAAAATATAATATTTCAAATCATGGTTCAAGCAGGCGCTATAGTGCTTCAAAAATCATGTAATAAAAACTTTGAAGAGTGGCGACATCAATAGAAAACGTAAGTACTTGTAAAATTGTATTATTCTTTCGGCCGAATAAAGCTTTTCATGCTATTCGATAGATGGCGCTCCTCCCCACACGAAAGTTAAAATCAAGTGTGCCTCACTGGTCTCGCTATCATGGAGTCTGTTTGAGCCGTATATAGTTGTGGTTGTGAGGAATTCTTACCATTGTAAGCATTATGTGCAAATTAGCTCACTAGTTTGCGCGCTTTGCTCGTCATTCAAATCAAGCGCGCGAACGAAAAGTGTTGGATAGAACCGATACTACGAGCTGCGCATACGCGCTGCTTGAATGAACGAGGGACGAGTGGTGAATTGCGTCATGGAGTGTACTAACCGTAATTGAATCTTAAAAACTAAAACCTTCCAAGGGATCTTATCGCGAGTTCGTATCGTTGGGTCTCCTAATCGACTGCGAAAGACCTAGAAGTTACTGTAGCAGCATCAGGACAAATTGTGTGGTGCAAGACGTTTGTGCGTGAATGTGGGACTCTTTGTCTACGGATTGTCTGTGTGCCCAGCGCTGGGACAAACAAGGAAGCTGCGTTGGTTAAGCAGATTGCCCTGCAACCATACAATAGTTAGGGAAGGTTTGTAAGTACCTGGTTTCCAATCGGGATGTCGGGAGACTTGATGGAACTGATGGGTAGGCGTCCTGCTGTGGACGTCGTGCTGAAGGGGCTGAAGAACTGTTGTTCACTTGTAGGTATAATGTTCTTGTAGTGTTCTATTGGTTGTGCACTGGTTTACGCGTAAACACGGGCTGATTGTGTGGCGGTGGTGTGTGGCCGTGCCGAACACACCCTAAAGGTCACTCTGGGCTGACGCGTAACGCGAAGGGTTTATGCTGATGACGGTTGCCGATTACGCCGTGCGGACGCGACGGTACACTTCGGGTCACTCGTTCGCGGTGGTAGTTTACGGCTACCAATTTCGGGGTGCGCGCGCGCTGAAAGCGTCTCGGTGTCTGTTTCCGCTGCCCTTCAGCCGCCTGCTCGTAGTATGACAGCTGCAGGACAGCGGCGGCGGGACGCGCGGGCGGGGAGCATTCCTTGAGGTGACATCGCGCCTTTGGCGCGATCATGCGTGATCCTCCACTTCGCCAGGTGAGTGTGCTTACCGTATGCCTTTCTGGCCTTGTTAGGGGGCCCTGCCAACCACATCTGTTCAGAACCCCTGATGTCCATCTGATAGTATTTTTTGTATAGGTATACTTGCCTATCGGCCTTCGGCCAACACAGAGTCTGATACGAATTTTCAAAGAACGCGAGTTCGAATCTCTTGCGAGAATATGTTATTATTATCTCTAAGATGGCAAAATATGGTAACATTAAGCAGGCGTTAGTGCTTCAAAAATGATATGATAAAATCTTTAAAATATTCTTCCGAGGCAGCAACATAAACGCGACTTCTAAAGAAGTGCACTTAAGAATCTACACGTACTCTACTTTCTTCAACAAGCTTCACTTTTAAAAGTTTAAGGAAGGCTTCCCGATAAGACAGTGAGGCTACTTCCTTATATCCTCAGCTCTACGATGAAATGGTGCCTTAACAAACTTCTTCATTGGAAAACTTGACGAAATCACTTAGGGCTTCTAATTAGTTTTAGATATTTTAGTTTCAGTTGTGAGGAGCCATTGAGACTTTTTTGTTTGGCAAAGGTATCTGATAAGGTTATTATTGGTAATTGTTTTCTTTATTAGTATTACCTACCTGCCAAACAGTTACCCTGCGTGAAATACGAAGAAGCAGTTACATAATATATGATTTATTTTAAAGTGTTGTTCAAGATTTTTTTTAAACCGACCGGCTTTTTTGCTGTCTAGTGTATTAACATGTTTGCGATAGTGTAACATTAAATGGTAAATTTTAATCTAATTATAATTTTCCCTCAATTACATGCAGTGCGAACCACATAGTGCTGAAACAGTTTTCACCTAAATAAATAAATAAAAGTTACTAGGATCGACTGATTTAATCCCTTTCTCCGGGAAGGGACGGCGCTCGGGATGCTAACCGTGAGAGGCGCAGAAACCCGACTTACCAGGTGGTAGGCCTGTTGTGAAAGAGACCATCTTGTTTGGTACCGCTACAGTGCCAGATATTCTGCCGCGAAGCTGCTCAGGGAACCGTTGTGCTCTCATCTTCATAAAACAAACGAACTGTGTTTTATGCAATTAAATGACGATGAGTAAGTGAATGAATGGGTAAGTCTTGCAGCTTATGTTAAGCACTGCGCTCACCCATGACAGTTGCAGTGCCACCCAGATCTTGGAACTCACTCGTCACCTTCAGACATTGGTTTTTGAATCTTGAGTTTCTCGTTCGCCTTGTTATTTCAATTCAGATTTCACTTATTCAAACTGACCAGTTGGCGCATTTGTTAGCTCCTCTGCCTTCTGAGCCACCGGTCCCGGGTTCGATGCCCGTACAGGTCAAACGTTTGTGTGCATGAACATGTCGGTTTGAGCTGTGTCTGGGTGTGTATATGTATTTAAGTATGTATGTCAGTCATCAGGTTACCATAGTACTAACGCACGTACTAGAATATTTTACCCTGCGGTGATACCACCCAAGACGGGCTACCTTCTAATAAATTGGCTTTCCTAGCCTCTTTCGATTCGCATCCCAATGGCGGAGGGTATATTCTGGAACTCTTACCAGAAAAAAAAGTGTTTTTGGAACACCGCTGTTTCGACTCCATATATCTGTGCTGAATAGCCAATGGCATTTATATATGCACCTATACAGATAAATAAAATTGAAATGTCTGTTTGTAATTCCAAATAAACAGCTTTTTGCTAAATTCATAAGAAAGTTTATACTGTAGATACTTATTTTTTTATGTTGTTGTGTTTTATTTAGGTATTTCTGTCTGTTTCTTTTGGTTAATCTCTGAATCAGCTGAACCGATTTTAACGAGACTCTCACTGGCAGATAGCTGATGCTGAACAAAAAAATATTAATCCTAATTCCTAATAATATTGTAAATAGGAAAGTAAGTTTGTTTGTAACGCTTTCACGCTTAACATACTTATCAGATAAAATTTGTCAAGAAGATTGATTAATGACATATGGTGCTTTTAACTCGTCCGCATCAGGACAAAAAATAACAATATATTTATGAATGAAACTTGCCTCGAATGAGGGTTGCTGATCCCAACAGATTAATCATCATCATCATCGACATCATCATGCATCACCACGCGGGTGAAACCGCAGAGCTCAGCTAGTAATATATAAAACTCTGTCTCTATGTCTGTTTGTTACCTTATCACGCCTAAATGGCTGAACGGATCGTAATCAAATTTGGCTAGGTTATATAGGTTATATCCCGCGGCAGCACATATGATACTTTAGTCTTTATCATCATCATCCATCACCACGCTGGTGAGCCCGCGGTGCGCTGCTAGTACGAGTATATTCATATAAACGATAAATCTAACCTGAAAAGATTTTTCCGTTCAATTAAGGTCAGTAAAAGTAATACAATTAGCTCGTAAATAATTCGCAACTGCAATAAACCGAACAGCTTTATGAAAGCTGTAATTAAGGAGATTAAAAATAAACTTTTATGATTATAACTATAAATGGAACAACGTTCGACATAATATCACAAAGCAATATAGAAAATTGGTAATAATTATGAAATAAATGGTAACAAGGAAACAAACTAAAGGTACAGTAACCCGACTACGGAAATAATTAACCCACATATAACTCGAGCCTTCCGCTCAGAGAGAGGATCTGGGCCATAATCCACTACGCGGGCTCAGTGCAGCTTGGTGGATAGGCGACGACCATGTCGAACCTTCCAGGCCGCCCGAAGGCGTTCAACATAGCCTAACGACTGTTGACCTAAGACAAGCACCCGGGACCGACGGCTTAACGTGCTCTCCAAATCACGGAAGCACTCAGTTGAATAATGCCACTAGCTGTCACCTATCCAAGTCCAGCCGTGCGATTTTCTAAGAGCAAACAAGAAAGAAGAAGAGAAGACAAGAAATGTTGGAAAAACAACCTTATGTACAAGGGCGAAGTATTTGACATCGGTGAGCTCGAGTCAAATCATTACAGAATCGCACGGCTGCTGACTGCAGCAAGCGTTGCTTAATTTGTTGATCGGTTGTAAGATCGCCAAGTCAAGGTCTGCTGCGAGCGCTTCTCGCATATTAAAATTAAAAAGCATAAAATACGTTATGTTTATTATATAAAAATCAGAAGAGCCGTTGAGTAGTTACGAGCGGACATAGGTACCAGACATCCTACTAATAAACGAAAGTTTGTGAGTATGGATGTATGGATGTATGTACATTATGTTTGATACTCTTTCGCTCTCAAACGGCTGGGTCAATTTTGATGAAAATTGGTATGGAGGTAGATGAGGCGCTGGAAATCATCATCATCATCCATCATCACGCGAGTGAAAAAGCGTAATATTCTTGAACACAGCATAGACAATATAACAAGATCTCCACATAAGTCAAGATCGGAATGATAACAGATTTGTCAAAGTTTGTGCCAGTTTCTGATAGCATAAACGAAAGCATGCTATCATTTTGACAGTTCGATACTCTAGACGTGTTCGGCGACCGTCAAGGGTGATGAAATGTAATGACAATTTATTTCATGTTGATTTATATGTATATGTACGTAGGTACTGTGTTTTATTCATGTTTTTGATTGATTTGATTGTGATAACACATTACGGAGGTGTTGTTTGCGCGAAATCACTCAGCATACTGTCCCAAACTCAACTCACAATGAATCGCTTTATATGTAGCTATATTCAGACTGGTTGGTTGGTCATTTAGGCACCAACCAATCAGACGCAATCAGTTGACGCACTAAAACACCACCACCAGAAAGTCAATTACAAAACTAGAAGTACTTAAATACAAAATGGGGCTCATTCCGAAAAAGTGATTAGACCTCAGAATAATGTTGAATACAACTTCTTCAAATAGCAACATATTAATTTTAATACTAATCATAACATTATATTATTTAACACTCGATGCAATAATTCATGTGTCAAATGAATTAAATTCAATATTATACCAACCCGCTTTAGAATGCCTCAAAGGTACGTAACCTACCTTTTCAGGTATTCCAAAAAGCAATTAGGTTGTGATTAGTCACAACCTAACGTAGCATAACGTCCGTAGCTTAGCCTACGGAAATGCACTGCCGTTATACAACTGCCACTGTCCGTATACAGTCGTGCGATTCTCTAATGATTCGTTGTTGCGTTCGTCGACGAGCTCACCGATGTCAAATACTTTATGAGATATCGCCCTTGTACATAAAGTTGTTTATCCAACGTTTCTTGACATCTCGTCATTTGTTTCACGGATGTTGTCAAAGATACAACGATGTTTGCTCACAGAGAATCGCACGGCAGACCACATACGATAGAATGAATTATTCAACTTTATGATACTGTCGAGAAAAGTAATTAAGTTTTCCTTCGTGAAAGCTTCACTTGCGGCAGACTTGCTGTTAATTAATCATCCCAGTCGTCTCTTTTCTCCTTACCCAGAAATATCTGTAGGTTGTCTTTTTCGCATCCTTTATGCAATTTCCATAATTGAATACGCAAATAAAGTTCTGTGACTTTAATTAAACGCAACGCTGGACTTTGTTGTATTAAATTGTTTATATACGAGTGCATATTTCTTTTGGAAATTAGTAGGCATAGCATTTATTATTTTGATTTAAGTAAAATTTATATCACTTGACCTTTGAAGCTGTATGTAGCATTTTTATCGCGTTTTTCATTGAACAGACGACAAGCTATGTTCGAAAAGGGCACGAGACTTAAGGACACGCTTAGAGTTTATTGACCTGCACTGCATTTAAAAAAAACTTGAAACTTGATGGTATTTTACGATTATAGTGAAGAGCCAAAAGTACATGTTGAAAAGTTTGATGGGTACTTTACATTTGGCCCTTCCGTCCAGTGATCGAACCTGGGCCGCTTTAAAGGCAGTGTGACTACACACTTTTTTTTTTTTTTTTTTGAGCGGGGAAATGCTGTGCACTTCCCTTCCGCCACGGGGGTGACGGAAGGGGGCGTGTGGGGCTCAGACCCACTAAAACCCCCCCGTGAGCAGTCCTCCGCCAAGGTGGAACGAGACAGGGTCGCGCTGGCAGTCACCATCTCGCCCCAGCGGTAGGCCCGGATTGATCTTAACCGGGCCTCAGCGCCTGTGAAGGGATGACCTTGCTCACCAAGGTCACCACCTAGACGTGTAGGGCCGTGTAAGCCGACGAAGAGTCCCCCGACTCTTCGCCAGTGACCCCACTATGGGGGAGGGAGGAGACGTGCGAACCGTCTCCTCCGTTCTCCCGGTCGTCTGCGCCGGAGTGGATCAGCTCGAACATCGTTCTCCCTGATCCGCTCTGCAGCCTCCTTCTGCGCCATTACCGCTTCGCAGAAGGTGGCCACCGCCAAACGAGCTAACGAAACATTCTAAAACCCAACAGTGTGTATGGTGTATTACAACATTAAAACATGAACGAAGTCGAAGACAGTACAGCTAGTACTTCTGGCTAAACGCTCAAAAACCAACATCAATTTAGGTATACATTATCCGATTGGCTATTTCACAATCGACAATAAAACATTGCTTAAGAAGTACTCTTAGAAATACGACGGATAAAAATGGAAGAAATCGAAGCACATTTTCATCAATGCAATGCCCAGTTTCTTGTGCGAACAAAAGTCTTTAACGAAACGGAGTCCAATCCCGCTTGTTGTGAGCTTTGGAAGCGTTCAAAATAAAACACGAGAGATACGACGCGCGCTACAATAGCTCATTCTGTTCCCCTAATGCTGAAATAAGAATGAGAAAAATACTTCTGAAAGGATTTGTCCCTCGCTAATGAACAACAACTAATTGTGCACAGCAATTTATTTTTTCATCTCTAAAACGTCCGCTAATTGATACTTACTGCCGACGTAAAACCTTTTTCTGAAATTCAAACAAATATTTGCTTTGTTTCAACTTCTTAGGAATGTTTACATTTATTTATTCAGAAGGTACTTCTACAGTAGATGTTTATACTAACCGCCCGGTTGCAGCAAGTTGTGTTTCCTTGTTATCTCGGAAAACTCATTACAATGCAAGGGAATCGCAAGCAACCTGGGTAAATTGAAGGTAAAGACGCAGAATATTAATACGGTTACAGAGAAAAATCAACTTAAAACATAGGAATTTTTCTCAAATATCTACATCTCTGCAAATTTTATAACACAGGAAAAAAATTATGTTTAAAACCACCACAACAGACTTCACAAACAATAACGTTTAGTTTACAAAGAACTTACTACAAAGAATTATATTCAAAGATATTTCGAACAAGTCGCATTTAATGCATGTCCAGGGTGTTTTATTAAAAGGTCATCTCTTCATCGTCATCTAGTCTTATAGCTATATATATCTTAATATATAATGACATAATTGTTGTTTGTTACAAAGCCTTCAGCAAAAAGTCATGAATAAGATAAAAACTAATAAAATATTACTACAAATACGTGTAAAATAAAATGTAAAAGCCACGAAACATATTTCATAACTAAATTGATAACAAACACATCACACTCGTTTCATAATTAATATGAAAGGTGTATAGCAAATATTAATTGTTTTTAATTCATCTACAAAATACGCACGCTTGATCTACTCGTACTTAAAATAATAAACAAAGTTGAATTAAATTTATCCGAGTTAAAAGCATCGTTTAGTTGGCACAAGTGACTTATGCGAGTAAATTGGCAACAGTAACTCGCGCGAGTAGATCTTACGCGCCATAGCGTGGATCTAGAGCCCTACTAATTTAGGATAAGTGCTCACGTAGCGCAACGATCCGAATGTACCAAAATGTACCTCCTTCGACGCGTCGCGACAAATAATGATCCTTAAAATACGACGAGTAAATGGTCCTCGTGAAATACGCTCGATGTGTTTCTTGCTGAGCGAGAGACGCTTATGTGGAAATAATTTTGAGGCCCTCGTACTTACCGTTGAAATTTGCTACGGCTGGTACATGTAACCTGATTAAGACACAACCAGTGTAACAATGGCGCTTGGGGCTAATATAGATCGATATTAGAGATTTATACATAGAGCCAAATAGTATAAATTTAGAATATGAAGTAGGTAATGTAATTGAATTAATTAATTAAATTAATTAATTCAAGATTAACCAATAAAATTATATTAATAATTTAACCAATCCAAGATGTGTATTCAAAATATTATTATGTTAAAGTAATGAACTGAATCAACCGTCTGTCAGCCTATCCGTTGTTACTTTATAAATTAGCTGAATCGCCGGAGGCTTTTCTCGCTTCACCCCTTTGCGGTATTTTTTTAATGAAAATAAAAAATATTAAATTTTTATTTATAACTTGTACTAGGCATTCATAAAGACACCTAGAACTGGACAAGAATGCCTATATTTCTTAATGATATGTTTCTTAGCCTAGCCTATATTTTTCTGAACTGTGTCTACGATTATATACGTTTATAACAAAGTCGTGTTCCTTACACCATTTATAACTCAAGGGCGGCTAGACATTTTTTTTTGTGATTTTCGATTTGTCATATATCGGGAAGGACCAGATACTTTTCATCATCACCATCATCACCATCACCACGAGGGTGAAACCACGGGGCGCAGCTAGCCGTTTAATTATTATAATTTTATGGGCTTTTCGATTTGTCATATCTCAGAGAATCTTGGATTAGGATACTTTCATCATCATCATCATCATCATCATCTATCACTAAGCGGGTGAAAGCGAGGACGCATCTAGTAAGCAATAAGGGTGTCATATTCAAAATTAAAAAAGAAATATCTATACAAATTCAGAATAAGAAAAATAAAAAAAAACACCATTCAATGAGGGGGGACAAGTAAGTTACGCCTGATAGAACAGTAGAATTGATACCCAGAGCTTTGAAGCTCTATTTATTTCACCGTGAAGAAATTATGAGCGCAAGCTATCCTTACGTCTGTTTATAGTTTATTGTAGCGACCGCAACGGAGTTCGCTTATGGTTATAAGTGGCACAGTAGATATATATACACATATATATCCCACTTACACAGTATATATATATATATATATATATATATATATATATATATATATATATATATATACTGTGTAAGTGGGAAGCAAGTATGGTACTTTATCGATCGATAAGTTCGATATTTAACATCGATAAATGTAACGATATCGATAACGATAAATATTGTCAAATATGACATTTATAATTAATAAAACCGATCCTGTTGACGTAAAATTGTCTAGTTTATCGATCGACATGTCAAATATGATATTTATAAATAATAAAATCGATTGTGACGACGTCCAATCGTAGAATTTATCGATCGACATTTATCGATCGTCTAGCAATGAGCAAGCATAGGAAAGGTATGAGCTAATCATCCTATCACTTCATCATCATTTTTTTCTAAGCTTTACCTAAACTCAAACGAAAAACTTACGCGCCAAGAATAAAATATTATATGTGTATGCCTGAATACAATCAATACCTTCTTTATTTCGGTCCAAGTTGTTCTAAACTTTAAATGAGAAAGTTGTTAAATTGTTACGGGTCACTTGACACATCAGAAGCACTAATTAGTGCGCGATGCAATATAGCTGATAATGATAAGATTAACAATTACTGAACCTCCAGTTTCCCATCAACCGTACTTTTTTTTAGTAAAAAATTAGGTGTTTTACGAATATCTATCTAAGCTGAAGGTTTAGTAATTGTTTACGAACCATAGAAATTAACTTAACGGATTTCGTATTAATAAGTTGCTTAATATTTTTGATCATACAATTGAAAACGTCTCCATTCTGAAACCTTTTTTTGTGTTAAGAAGAGATATAATTATTTATGAACTATTCCGAAGAATAAAATTATAACCAGTCGAGCCTAGCTTCGAATTTCATTGTTGGAACAATTGATTTCTACGAATCGGTGATCAAGATCTTAAAAGAGTTGTAAATTCTGAATCAAAGAACAATCATTTGTTAGCTTAATGCAGCTCCATCGTAACTTTCGTGTTAATACGTGAACGTAATGCATTTATAAAAAATATATTATAAACATACATCAACTATAATATTTATGTATATCAATGGTTGGCACTATATAAAATATATTCTTGAATGTTTAGAAATTATATAGTATGAGCTTTTTTAGCGAGGATTTTTTTTATTTACAATAGGAATACAGGAGGACAGTTTTTTAAATGAGTCTGAGGTGCACAAACAATATATTTTAGGGGCCTGAGGAGCACAGTTATGTTTTTAAGAAGTCACCAGAAGAGCTATTTGTAAACTCATTTAATGGATAATAAAAAAATGAACCCCTATTTCTCCTGGTCACGCTATAACTTGAGAACGGATGGAATAAGATCGCTTATTCTTTTTTTTGTGCTAAATGTGCGCATAATAAACTTGCACTCATTCAGCGCATTTAAAAAGCACCTCGCTGATTATTTGATATCGGACATCAAGCTTTTAGAATAATGTTACAAGTGATGTAAAGTGAGATGAGTAAACAAATTAAATGTGTGAAGTTGGCTGGAAATATTTATTAGATATGTATTAAACAAAAAAAAAATATGTATTTTTAGAAATGATATGGCGAAGTATAATATTTATATTTAAGTTCACAAGTAAGTGACTCTGTATGTGTCTTATTGAGAATAAATCTCTTAAACCTTAAAAAAATGAACCCCTATATCTCCTTGGCACGCTATAAATTGAGAACGGATGGAGCAATTTCACTCATTTTTTTTTGTTGTGTTAATTATTATCACAAGAAGGTTCATTATAAAGAAAAAGCAAGAAAAGAGGGGAGGTTATAGCGAGGCTGAAGGCTGAATCTACAACGCGAACGAAGTCGCAGGCAGTCGTAAGTATCGTATATATATGATAATGTATGAGCTTTGAATTGCACGAATATGGAATGAATCAAATAATAAAATTATGCAAATGGGTCTGAAAGCTCTAGGAGCTCTAGAAAGCGCCCTACAAGACAACTGATATAATGTTTTGTGGTCCCAGTGCATAGATTCAAACGTTTATGAGAGGACTGTGACCACGATCACAATAACAAGTTGTCCCCGTCTACTGACTACTAATTTTACTAACCTTTACCTAAAAACCTAAAACTGCAGCATTTTGTGATCTAATAACCTAAAAGCATACCAGTATTTTAGTAACTAACTATAGCCTACTGATCTGTATGTACGTTGAGACATAAAATGAAGTCGCCTTCTTACTCGCGACCTCGTTTAAAGATGCAACTTTAAAATATAAAGCAGAGTACAGATTGATCCTGTGATCAATATTAGTGCATTCGTAGCTGAGTGAACGCGGGACGGCGCGGGACGGGCGCGGGCTGCGACGTGAGTGCATTCTGTCGTCGTAGGAACCAGCGAAGCGTACCCCTTGCTGCATAAACACACGCCAGGAACTGAACAGCTAAGCTCCTTGCCATAGGCGACGGCGGCAGATTTTTCTACCGGCTCTGAATATTGATGTTGTATAAACACTTCGCGGGGACGCGCGCTCTTGCTTGTCTTGTTTTTGTGACATGAAGAGCGTTGTGTAAATGACGTATCTCTTGTCGTTATATTTGAACGACATGAAATGAGCCATTAGTTTGCAGTTACAAAGACGGTATTGGACCGTTGTTTGGATCATCACATTATTTTTTTAATGCTAACGTAGTGAAAATTGAAATGTAATTCACACAAGGAGTGGTCCGAATTTCATAAAATTATATTTTAATAAGTATGACACTATTTCCCTATTTCCTCGATTTCGGGATGCGTGTACGAAAAGGCAATGAAAATCAACTCACTCTTCTTATGTACGTGACTTGCAGTAAGTATCAAGAGAAGTTACTGCGCGAATGATGTTGATAATAGATAAAAAATATGTCAAAAAATGTTCATTAACGTCGACGGCGGAGAGAAGCGCGGCCTCAAGATCTATGAAAATTTTATGCTCTGAGCCATAGAACTCGCCCTATTTACATCTTTATAAATATATGTTCTGAGCATGTATGATTCTAGCGCTTTATCTTGCGAGCAAGCGTGTTGCCTGTAATTTAAATTGCTTGAAAGTATAAAAACCGAAAAGCTTAAATTTCAAAACAACAATTTACCTATGCACTTATTTTTCACTTTGAAATTGCACACATTCACCAAGTTCGAATTACTAACTTGATAACTTTACCAAGATTTCCTAGAACGGACAGCAACCACAACCTTGTTAATTAAATTTCTAGACAAAACAGATGTTACGATAATAAACACTTCATCGACCAAACGTCTACGTCACTGTCATGGCAAAGAAGCAGTATGGACTTTTAATACATGCATCAGGAGGCTTACATAATTAGCCTATTATGTCCCCGCTGCTGGGACTCGAGCCATCCTCTTAGAGAGAGCTGTTAGGCCATAACACACAACGCGGGCCAAGTGCGGCTTTGTGGATAGGCTAGTGGGTAACCCATGTCGAAGTTTTCAGGCCGCTTGAAGCCTTCAACATAGCGTAACGACTGTTGTCCTAAGTCACACAAACAATCGGGACCGACGGATAACGCGCCGTCCGATGCACGGAAGTGCTCAGTTGAATAATGCCACTAGAAGTCACCCATCCAACTCCTGACCAAAGCAGCGCCGTTGCTTAACTTGTTGATCGGTTAAGATCACCAAATCAAGCTCCGCTGCGAACGCTTCACGAGGCATACTTAATAGATCTAAATAAGTTACGTGATCGACCTATTATGATAATAATAATAATAATTTATTCCATAGGTAGCTGACCCTTTAGCGGTTTCGCTCGCTTGGTCGTGGTGTAGTGGTGGAAGCGCTACTTTGGAATCGCTTCGGACTTTGGACGCTTTGATCCCCGCGTTGGACTATTATTGGGTTGTTGGGGCAAAGAAAGTCCGGTGTTTGGAACAGTGCCCCGTAGATAACAATAGGCTCGTCCTCTATTAATGTTGGACTAAAAATATATTAGGTGAATTGTAGGTGTTTAAGAGACCGCTGCTTACCACTATTAAGGATATACATAGGCGTGACGATTTGTTATGTTGTGTTTAAAAATAACATAAAGTATTTAAGTTTATTTTCACCAAGTTTTGAGTGAATCACACATTCCACATACTTATATACATTTATGACTGCACCATCTCCACGCGCCGCAACCAAGCCCAGGCCCTGCCTAGTCATTATTATTATCAAATGTTAAATTTTTCTGGAAATCCATAAGAACAGCTTGAGGCAAAAACACAAACTCAGAGCTTAATCAAATCAGGGGTCATGATGGAAGCATGATAAAAGGAGAAGAATGTGTGTTGAAAAGATGGAAAGAATATTTTGAAAGTTTATTTGAAAGAGAGGGAACACTGGACCAGGTTCCGGAAACCTATATGAATGATGATGAAAATGAAATAGGTATGGATTAAATTTTGAAAGCGTTAAAGGGTATGAAATTAGGAAAGGCTGCAGGTTATGATAGAGTGTCAGTCGAGATGCTGAGAGCTGGGCGAGGCATAGTAGCTAGTCTGTTGCACCGCCTTTTTAATGTGTTGGAGGAGCGGCCGTGTACCAGGTGACTGGTGCAAGGCTGTGATTGTGCCGCTTTATAAAGGAAAAGGGTCGCAACAAGACTGCAAGAATTATCGCGGAATCAGCCTCCTCAGCGTTGTCGGTAAACTATATGCGAAAGTATTGATTGAACGAGTGATAAAAGAGACAGATGAGAAAGTGTGGGATGCACAAGCAGGGTTTAGAAAGGGAATGGGATGTACGGATCAGGTCTTTTCTTTACGATGTATAGCCGAAAAATGCTTGGCGAAAAGCCAAAAGGTCTATTGCGCTTTCGTAGATTTATAAAAGGCTTATGATAGGGTGAGTAGGCATGAACTGTGGTCAGCGTTGTCTATGCATGGGCTGAATATTAACCTGATCCAAGCGCTGAAATCCCTCTATAAGGATTCCAGTGCTTGCGTTAGGATAAATGGGATATACACTGATTGGTTTAACATCGAAAAAGGTGTTAGACAAGGATGTGTAGCGTCACCGTGGCTGTTCAACTTATTCATGGATAACTGTTTGACAAACCTGAAAGACAGTGAATGTGGATTAAGAATGAACGAGTTATTCATCAAATGTCTTCTCTACGATGATGACCAAGTGATACTTGCGTCGTCGGTAAACGAGTTGCAGGAGATGGTAAATGTTATGCAAGAGGCTTTAGAAAGAAAGGGAATGAAAATAAATGTAAGTAAGACGAAAGTGATGGTGTTTGAACGAGATGATAGAGTGACCGATTGCAATATTGTGATTGGGGGTGAAAAAGTGGAACAAGTGAAAGAGTTTGTATACTTGGGATCCATGTTTACAAAAGATGGTGAGTGTGAAAGTGATATAGAAAGGAGAGTGAACGCTGGAAACATGGTAAACGGAGCATTGCACGCTTTTATGAACAGGCAGAAGGTATCTAAAAAGGCTCGTCTGGCTGTTCATGGGGGAGTGTTGGTTCCGACACTGATGTATGGTAGTGAAAGTTGGGTGTGGCAGAAAAAGCATGAAAGTAGAATAAATGCTGTGGAGATGAGAGCATTGAGGAGCATGATTGGAGTGAAACGGAATGACAGGATAAGGAATAGTGTGATAAGGGAACGATGTAGTGTGAATGAGGGTGTAGTGACAAAAATCGAGAAAGGTATGTTAAGATGGTTTGGACATGTGGAGAGAATGAATGAAATGAAAATGACTAAACAGGTATATATGGGACAAGTAAACGGATGTGTTGGAAGGGGAAGACCTAGGCGAACGTTCCGAAATCAGATTGAAGATGTCCTGAAAAAAGGCCAGGTCAAAAGTACCCTAAACCGACGCTTATGTATGAAAGGATTGATGAGTATAGATGAAGCGAAAGAGATATGTCAGGATCGTAGTAAGTGGAAATCCGTGGTCTCTGCCTACCCCTACGGGAAAGAGGCGTGATTTTATGTATGTTTGTATTTAGGATGGTATAAAAATCTATCACTTAGGCTGGCTATTTACCTACCCCCCGAACTGCACCGGTTCCTCCTAGTAGATCATAGCGCATAGTCCGTTTTCTGACAGTACCAGCAGTACGAACATGATAAGCCAATCATGCATCCCTCATTGGGCTTCACCCATACTGTTATAATTCACAGCGTTCATCGTCGCCTCGGGTACAAGCGACAGATTGCCTTTAATTTAATCGTAGCCCAAGAAAGAATTGCCTATTTCGCAGGACCAATTATTTATCGGGGATTCTGTATTTCGTCATAATACGGTGGTTTTATGTTTCAATTTTACTATTACACAAGTACCACGTTATTATGGTATTTAAATGTTTGGTGTTTTCATTTTCAATCTTAAATATACTTCGACGAGTATGCATGAGCATTACAAACCCTTATTTTAAATTTTAAATATTGTATATTGTTCTTCCGTGAGAAGTCCTTATGCCATGGTGTGGTGTATGCCATATATTATCTGGCTCGGATTTATCGTAACCGGGTTTATCTTACCAAGACCACCCCTAGATATTTGGGGCCGTGCAAGCCAGCGGAGAGTCACAGTTTTACAACGCGTACAGCAGTTACAATTGCGTACAGCAATTCGTATATTTATAATAGACATACCACTTTTATACATGTAACATATTTTAAGGCCTGCACTTTTGGTTGACATGATATATTCGATAAGAACTTGTGAGGAATAAAACTATATATATATATATATATGTAAAATTGTTTGTACATTTGGAAAATTATGGGGGAGGCATATATTCAGCAGTGGACGAGCTACGGTTGAGATGATGACGATGTCGACATAAATGCTGATCATGTAATAGTTTGTTCTTCTTTATTTTATAGTTAGTTCCATACAGTCCCCTAAGATGCCGGTGTGTCCTCTATAAATCTGTAAACAAATTTCCCGCAGCACTATACCAGAGAGAAATGCATCCAATACAAATTTTAGCTTCACATTTAACAGTAAGTAAGTGCGCGACTGGCTCACAGGATTCTCCCTAAATAATGTGCTTTAGTAGGATACGGGATAAAAACGGCCATAGCTTAAAAATAACCTACGATAGATTAAACCATATGATACCATAGATTAAATAAAAATATTCTACACAATAATGTTAAATTTTTATCCTATGATACTTAAATAACTGTATACGTGTACTAATAAATATGTGTATTAATAAATAAATGTATTTTATTTTACTCAAATGATTACATGAATATGTGAAAATAAAAGATTTGCGAAACACGTTTCAAATAAAATAGGACCTTAAACTGCTTTTACATGATGTAATGAGACTCAAGTGCGAGGGTAAGGTGAAGGTGAACTCATTAACATGATACATTTCGTGAAATTTTAATGCAGTTACATCTGTGGTTTCAGTTTTAAATCCTTTTTACTATATTTATAAAAGCACAAGCCAGTAAGAAAATAACCCTGAGGAAACTTTGCCCCCATCGCATAAAACGATACGTAACATAAGAGGATTCATCTCATGCATCGCCTACTTTACTGGATTTTTTGTAGCCGAGTGCCCAGAACGATGGTGAAGGTCCTTAGGTCGATGACATCTAAAACGTACATCACTTTGTTATCCTGGGCATTTTACAATATGTAATATATATTTTTTTAACGCTGCACATGTGATTTTTAATGTTGTGTGTGTTTTCTAATCTTTGTGTCTTTTTAGAATAAGATCAAGAAACATCTACTAAATAGGCATCAACATGCATAACACCAAAATTTTCGGAACCTTTGGTCGGGTAGTGTGTGTATATATATAAAGATAAGCCAAACGTTCACTGCATCTGCTGCTCTGCGACTGAATTTCTCCGTAGACTTTTAAGAAACTAGTATGGTTTCAGACTAAGTAAGTTAACAGTATGTACAATTGTTCATATAACATAATATTTTATGCTAATAACTTGTGACTTTTAAATGAAGTGGTAAGTACGAAATTTCTGCTTCTTGATCCAGGATCCTGCCCACACTTGCGTGATTCTTCACTCCTTTTCCGCAAGAAGTTTATGAGAGAGCTTATTCAACAAAGTCAAAACCAAAGTTCAGCAACGCATCCTCGAGACCTATGTTATAGCGGTTGTACGTGGGCGACGGTGATCACTCACCATCAGTCGAGCCGCTTGCTCGTTTGCAAAACTATCTCATTAAAAAATATGATGTAGGTAGATAGATAGATAGATATATCTAGTTACCGTTTATACTAGCAACTGGTTTTTACCGTGTCTATATATTGGTAATAATTTTGGTTTATTTCTCGTTCCTCAAAGGTAGGCAAATCATCCTCGAAACCTCTGGTATTGCAGATTTCTGTGGGCGACGGTGATCACTTACCATCAGATGAGCCGCCGGCTCGTTTGCCAAACTATCTCATATAAAATATGATATAGGTAGATAGATAGATTCATCTAGTTACCGTTTATACTGGCAACCGGTTTGAACTGTGTCTATATATTATTGGCAATATTTTTTGATTTTCTTGTGGTCATGCCCACTTTAGCTGTTTTTAGATTTTCAAACACAGCCATCATATATTCAACGTTTTCTGATATGAGAACCAAATCATCTGAAAACTTGGAAGAATGGAAGATTTTCGCTCATGGAAGGGGAACTCCGCCCCATCTCGCGTATCTCGCAGTCCTTTTTTGAAAAGGAATTCGCCAGTTTTAGACCTGCAAGTAGAGGTGGTTCAGCATTTTTATCGTGCAATTAATGGATGAGTTAGACAAGTCGTGCGTCTGATGGAAAGCATTACGGTTACCCATTAAAGTTGCAGTGGCACCCAGGCCTTAGAACTGTAGTTTTTCGTAACACTGCATGGTCACTCTGAAGAATTGATTGTTGAGTCTCTTTTGGCAGTAACTTTACTTAGTACAGTGTCCATCACACCCTAATCTAATAATGCTTACACACTAACGCCAAGCAATCTTCGTAATAGAATATCTGACACTGTGGTGGTATCAGCAAAGAGGTACCACAAAGTACACACCAAGAGCAAAGAGATTCATATCCTGACGTCGCAGGGTATATTCTTTAGGAGGGAATATCTGGACCAGCGGCCTATCTTTACGGAGAATGGGAATGGGCTTTATTTTGACATTTGAATACCATTCTGGGCGAAATCCTGCAAGCCTATTGGCTGGAACCATTTCAATGGGAATGAGAATGAAGTGACATTAATCTCATTCAAGTTAGATAATAATGCGGTGGTTTTGAGATCTTCCGGGACCCAGCTGAGTTGCGCTTGTACTACTGTATTGTTTAAAAGTGGCCCGGAAGTCGAAACCGGTTGAGATACTCGTCTATATATAAATCGTATATTTAAACCGTCAAAATAATATTTAACCAGATTGTCGGAAGACGCGGGTTCGAATCCCGTTCGAGATGGTGTATTTTACCTAATCCTTTTCGTTCACGGTGTCTGGAAAAGATCGCTCTAAGCGATAAGTAAGACTGCCTATTGTGACCCTTAACTATAAGTTTTTAAGTTTAGCATAATGTTTTCTTGACAAAATTATCTTGTATATTTTTATGTGTTATTTTTCTGTACTGTGGTGTTGCATTATAAAGTTTATCTATCTATCTATTTATATCTATTTATCTATCTACTTTTTCTAAAATTGCAAAGTTTGGTCAAGCTTCGATATTTTTATTTAACGACAATCTTTCGATACATTTTAGTTTAAACGCACCTATTATCACAATATCTTGTCCATGGTACCGACTTCAACAAGTTATATCACACTTTTTAGCGTTGAAGTCGCTTCCGTTTTTTGGTAAACATTTTTTGCACCTATTTTAGTGACCCTTTCTAATGACGGGATCGATTGTCAATCACTGTCAATAATGATAATCATCGAATCATCAAAATAGGCGAAACACTTTTCAGTTAATACAATTCGGTCTAGCAGTTTTAAAGTTACATTGTGATTTAACTTAAAAACTGCTGGACGGGATTTGATTGAATTTAAATGGGACCTCACGTGAAGAACCAGCTTTAAAATAAAAACAAAGAATCCGCCAGTCGAAAGTTCTGAGATAACAGACATTAAAAAAACATTCGATACAAGAACCTCCTCCTTTTTTGAAAGTCGGTTAAAAATTGCAAAGTTTGGTCTCGTTTCCATACTTTTAATTGTAACTCAAGTATATTTATTAGACGTTTTATCGGACGGAAATGATGTCAGAGAAACGGAAATGATGTCAGAGAAGACGACAAATAACTTTAACGAATTGATAAACTACGAGTAGACTAGAACTGTTTATAAGAAAGATATTATTTAATCAGTTGCTAATCTTCGTCTTAACTTTAAGCAGCGTTTATAAGTAAGGCCGTTAAAGTATATTTGAAACCCAGCTTTGTCTTTCATTGACGTCACAAAAGTCATAAAATACATATGACATCAAACTTATCCATCAAAGAATGCTGAAATCACACCGGAATAGAGCTGTTCCTTTTCTGAATAGAACTTATCCGTGCGGTTCAACCATAAAAAAGGTCTCTAGCCGTGAGCGTTTTCAGAACAACAGACCGCTTTCAAAGCGTTTTACGTCACTACAGTACGATAGCCAAAAATGTTAGATAAGAGCCCGTTTGATTCTGAAGTGATCACAAAAAGTTTGATGTTTAAGTTTATCCACGGTTTGTTCACTGTCACGGATGGGGCATTTGTGTTTGTGTGTGTAAACTTTAAAATTTAATTAAAAACTAAATAAAAAATTAGATCAACCTTTATATTTTAACTCTAAAACACTTCAAGGCCGACGTACTTTAAGAGATCAAATGTTTTTGTATAAAATCTTGAAAAATGTTATAGACTCTCCATATATGGTAAGTCAAATTAGTTTTAGATGTCCTCGTATAAATACCCGTTACACAAACAAACTATTTAATATTTATCCTTGTAATACTATTTATGCATCTAACTCATTCGTACCAAGAGCATGTAAATCTTATAATGAGCAATTCTCGGATTGTGACATATTTGTGTTGTCAGCAGCAAAATTCGCAAGGCAAATATCACTATTATAAATAAGTACCTATTTAATGTTATTGTTATCATATTTTATTGTTTCGCTTTGTACCAATTCATAAATTATTTTGGCAATGTTATTTATTTTTTGAGTACCGTATTGTAAAATTTTATATAACGTATATATTAGTGACAGCTTTATTGGTTTATGTATTTTAAATATAAACGTAATTTTAAGTATATTAAATACTGTTTGTGCCTTAATAAAGATAAAATAAAAATAAAATAATATAATAATATTATTTTAATGATCTTTTTCTTGGGTTTATTTTTTCGTATGTTGTTCGATGTATAATAATATAATGTAATAAGTGACCGAAATGCTGGCGCCTACTTTGGGCAAAAACTTAGCATTGCCATCCAGCGTGGCAATGCCGCCAGCGTTTTGGCCACTTTTCCCCCCACCATGGCGCTTATAGATTAGTTTTCATTTTTATTTTAAGCAATTGCATAGCTTCTATCGCGGGCCTTGAGCGTGGAGACCGAATCCTGAAATTCCGTAACGAAAATAACCTAACACCCCCCACTGCGACTCCATCTATCGACGAATAGCAGAACTTTTAATGACTTTTTGAAATATCACGCTTGTCTCTTTAGTTCAGCAACTCGCCTCTAGGTGGCATTGGTTAAATAATTATAATTGCATAAGTTGATAAAAACAGCTATGCAATAGCTTTACCGCGGCAGTCTCCGAGTGTCACACGTCTTTTTTTATTTTTAATACTTTGTAAATAAAAATATACTTTATTGCCAATATATTCCATATATTGTAATAATATTATTTTATGATCTTTTTGTTGGGTTAATTTTTTCGTATGTTGTTCGATGTTTACCTTTTTAAATGAACGTTCTCTGCCTCTACTTTTTCGTTGACCTGTACCTTTAATTAAAATTAAAATTAACCGAAACCCTCCCAACAGTCAATATTTACATAATTATAATCACGTCATTTTTTCATTTTTACCTCGAAACGTGATTATTCACCGTCTGAAGTTGGGGTTGTGACCCAGGGTGCCCAAAACGATTACTCTCTAGGTCGTAGTTATGTATGCGTTACTAAAGCAAAATAATATTTTGTAAAATCCGATATTCACATAAATCATAAAAAGCGAATGCACCTAGAGTCCTAGACATACAAGCTTTTAGTTAGTAATAATTCATAAAGTAATTTAGGAAACTTTAATATAGCGTTTGTAATGTCGTCTTGTATTTATTGCAGTCGTTATAAAGACGTTCGTATTGTATAATAACTTTTTTATGCAATTAACCCGTCCGCATCAGCGCAAAAAATAACAATAGATTTATGAATGAAACTTAACTCGAACGAGTCTTGCTGAGTCGGACAGATTAAGTGATGAGACGGGCAAGTTCCGCGCCTGATGGTAAGCATTATTTGCCCATGACGGTTGCAGTGCAGACATTCCTTCACCTCGAGACTTGGTTGGACTTGGTTTTTGATTCACTTTCTCCCAGTAATTTTACTTGGTACAGTGCCTTGCACACCTATATAATAAGTAATGCATTCTGCAAATGCAGTGTGCAACACTGCATTGCAGCAGAATATCTGGTACTGCGTGGTACCAATTAAGCGGTCTCTTGCACAAGAGGCATGCCGCTTAGCCTTAGTCAGGTTTTTCGCCTCTCGATTTTGCATCCAGATGGCACAGGGAATACTCTCTGTCTCCTCACGAAGTATATAAGCATAATATTATAATGAGCCATCGTGGTGTACGCGGTGAAATATGATCCTTACTCCATTAGAAAGGAAAGCAAGGTCCTGCCATGGGAACATAATAGTTGACAATCCATAAACTCTACTGTAGAATTAATTATAAATTAAGATCCTCATTACAGTTTTGTAATCTACGTTGTATAATTTAACCTCTATATCGTTAAATATTACCTCAAACATCCGTCACTCGACGGAGTCAAGGGCTTGGTGTTACGTCACGTATGCTTGATATGGCGAAGGAAAACATAGAAATATCCACTCAAGTGAAATGCTCGTGAACCTTAACCCAAAGTTCCGGAAGTACTCGCATACAGTTTAATGTCTATCAATTAAAAGTCAGCCTTATTTCCATACGCAATTGGGCTGAATAGGCCGTGTGATATAATTGGTCGTATCGCTTTCTTGCTTGCTGTCACTGCGTCACCTGGGATGAGTTATAAATAAGATGCAATGCAAATTATAAGACGGCCATATTACCGGCTACGGACAAACTAAAGTCGGTGTTAGCAATTTTATTTTGATTTGCGCAAATGGCATTGGGCTATTTTCAAGCTAAGCGAATGATTCTTTGTGTTTTTACTTCGCCGGCATGTTTTCCTTGAATTAATGACGTAGTTTAATGACGATCCCAAGCCCTCAACTCGCTCAAATGACGGGTGCTCTGAGTAATATGTAACGATACCAAGCTAGGACTGAGATTACTCTTAACTAGCATCTTCATGATAATATTGATTAAGTAAATAAATTCCATACGATACAATTAAAGCCATATTTACCCCCATAAAACAAGCCTTTAGTTACTGAAATCACAGAACATATCCTTGTTTATACAAGCAGAATGCTTACTGACATCCAAATTAAACGTAAACTCATGTATCCAACCCATCCAGCAGACATACGAAAACATGTGCTATAAATTGCGTGCGAGGTGCCGAGGCCAGCGCGGGCCATAAACCCGGGTATTACTCTTCGCCATGCCATAATGGGTGAAGGTTGTATGAATTGAAATTGCTTTATTAATACCAACACCCGAATCCACAGAGCCTTAATGCGATGCTGGAATTTAAGATCTGACCGCACTGTGACAGTTGCGGGAAGAATCGTTGGAATCATAGTGATCTAATAATGGGTAGGTTATATTTAGCCAGCCTATTACTAGTGATGAATTGCTAGATGTAGAATACTAGCCAAGTCTTAGTACCGTGGTGAAAATGATTGTTCCACAGGAGTATTATTTCGGGGTAAAGTAGCTTAGGTACATGTTAACCATGCGCTAGTAGCTTACGAGTTGAACCATTCCCATTATATTTTTAAAGGACTACAATAAAGGCGGATGTTGTATATTCGACTGTATGTATATTTTTGACTGACTTCGAAAAAGTCGGAGGAGGAGGTTTCTCAATTCGACCGAATTTTTTTGTGTGTTCGCGGATAACATCGTCGTTTATGAACCGATTTTGACGATTCTTTTTCGTTTTATTGAGTGTACTTCCGTGGTGGGCCCATATAAATTTCATCAAATTCGGTTGAGCAGTTTTTGAGTTACACTCCAAAAACTGAAAAGTGTTGATTTATCTTGATGATGCCATCATTGACGGTGTATCCCGTAGGTAAGTAGCAAGGTCACTAAAAAGGGTGAAAAAAAACTATTATCGAAAATTGAACCGACTTCTACACTAAAAAGTGCAAAATAACTTGTCGAAGTCAGTACTATGCACGCAATATTGTGATAATAGGCACTTTCGAACTGTCATGGTACCGACTTCAAAAAGTTATTTCACACTTTTTAGTGTAGAAGTCGGTTCTATTGTTTGATATTATGTTTTTCTATGTATGTTCACCGATTTCTCTCCTATTTGTAGACTGCTTTTAAAAATTATTTTTTAATTGATAGAGTATACTTCCAAGGTGGTCCCATTTAAATTTCATCAAATTCGGTTATGCGGTTTTTGAGTTACACTCCAGTAACTGAAAAGTGTTTCGCCTCTTGATGATCTTGATGATATGCTTATTGACGGTGAATGAAAATCGATCCAATAAGTAGCAAGGGTCATTAAAAAGGGTGAAAATAACATTTTATTCCGACTTTGACACTAAAGAGGTGCGAAATAATTTGTTGAAGTTTGTACCATGCGCAGAATATTGTGATAATAGGTTTTTTTTGAACTATCATGGTACCGATTTCAACAAGTTATTTCAAACTTCATATAGTGTCAAAGTTGGTTCCTATTTTGGTAAAAATATTTTTTTTTATTGCGTTCAGCTGTTGTGTTATATCAATCCTTCCTACAAACATTCCCCCATACTAACCGCAAAGCGCGAGGGTCGAGCCTGAGAGTATAGATCGTTGGAAAGAGGGGACAAATATAAGTGATTTATATATTTATTGCACTCAACTGCATATTTATTTGATAATAAATAATTACAATGTTTAACTATATAAATAAAAAATAATGCCTAAAATAAAGAAAAGCGATGAGCAGATTATTTTGTTCTCGAGTCTTAAATACGTCCCGCGACGCAGAACCATAACTTAGGAGCGTGGATGTGAGTATGTACCTAAACATTATTTGTTATGTATTTTACGTTACCTCATTTATTTACCAACATATGAATTTATATCATAAGTAATTTGCAATTTTTAGGGTAGTAGCTATGCTATGGATTTTATCATGATATTACCGTGTTAAACCTGCCCTGCCTGAGTATTGAATCGGCGCTGGCGTGATTGGAGACCGACTCTCACTACTCCCGACTTATTTCTAGCTTCCTAACATTTTACATCCGCCAGCATTAGGCAAAGTCATTCACCCTGAAGGTCTGTAGGAGTGACAGACCACGGTAACAACTTTCTATCAGATCGACCGTATGAGGATTTGGTAGTAGGTGACATTTATATTATAAATCATCAGTAACTCTTTAAAGTACTTTAAATTTTCACGACTATACTGCTGTTACTTTAAGGTCCTGAAGTACGACATCGGAAATTTTTCGACATCATCTTAAGTTTTCATCACACGGTTCAAAGAACTCTTTTAAGTAACTTTAATGAGCTGGATCTTTGTTGTGTCTGAAAAGTTTGTATTTATTTGACAATTGTAAATGCTTTAGCTTTGAGAATTCTTAAACATCTCTAACGCGTGGGTCGGTAGATAATTAACAATAACCCCGTGGGTATAGCAAAGTAGAATTAAATCATTTTTTCAAATTGTTATCGAATAACATATGTAAATGAAAATTATCGTAGGTATCCTGACTTATATATAAAATACTAGTTGCGCCCCGCGGTTTCGTCCGAGTGGTGATGGATGATGATGGTGTTAATAATCTTTAAAAAACTGTAATGTAAATACAAATAATTTATTAACAACACCAAAAGTTACATGTCAATAATTGCACTATGCATAGTACATTCAATTAATATAAAAAAACCTGTAAAATAATGCTTACCTACTTACCATGTACTAGTCTATGATACAGGCGAAATTTTCGGCAGTGATTCGTCAATAAACTGAACATTAAACTACTGCCTAAATATTTGCGATCCCAAGTTAAACAATCTCGGCTTAAATTCAATTTGATTCTCAAATATCCGACACTGACGGTATCTTGTAACCGATAACTTTGTTGGTTTAGGTGTTTGTGGGAAAGAATAGTTGGATAATGTTATCCGTATATATCTAGTTCTCGAATTAATCGGTCCGAATCAGCAAGCCTCCCATTCAATCATAAATTTTTTGTTATACCGTAAACCTGATGCGGACAGATTAAGAGATGAATGGGTAAATAATTATCATTGCGCATATCCATGTTGGCAGTAGAAAATGGATAAGATATACTTCTGACGTTAAACAGACGCATACTACCTTCGAAAATTTTAGGACATTACGATTTAATTTGTCATTATAGCCGTGAATGCTTTTGGTGGTAGTGCCATGCTGTAACCCCACAGCCGAATGGGCCGGCACGACCGGGGAAGTACCACACTCCCACATAACACCAAGGTAAAGTAACATAGTTTGCTATTGCTTTTCAGTCGGTCTGTGGGAGTTTCCGGAGGTCCGATTCCCCCATCCCCCTATCCTTCCCCTTCCCCTCCTGCCTCACCCCTTTTATCTCTTCCTTCCTATCTTCCTTCCTCAAAGGTCGGCAACGCATCCTCGAGACCTCTGGTATTGTGGATGTCCGTGGGAGACGGTATCACTTACCATCAGGTGAGCTGCTTGCTCGTTTGCCAACCTATCCGATAAAACAAGGGCTAATCTTCATCGAGTGTTTTGCAAGTTTAGAGATAAATATACACATCCTGGGACAAGATTCTAACACGCGTCTCCTGACAATCCGTGTCAGACGCCATGACCACTGAGGCACGCCGTCCTAGCATGGAATTTTAACTCTTTATTCGTCTTTAACCGTCGTATGAGGTTCAATAGATGTCGCTCCGACATTTATTGAACAGCTTCTCAGCAGTATCTATTCAAAAGAAGATTTTTCAAACACATAACTATCTTAATGATGTCGAGGAGGAGTCTTGGCCAGAATAGCCCTTGAATGCCACCAACAGATGCAATTCCTGCTTAACAACTAATGAGTATACGGTACGTATTGTAGTATGTACGAGACACTTGACGATCTGCGATTATATAATTATATATTATCGCACAGCACTGCTAAATATGAGGCTGAAGTGTAAAATTACTGAGATAATGATCACGTTGATTGTTGCACTACTATCAATAAATGCTTTCAACGGGTGGTAAGAATGAAACTTCGAATTTTAAAGATCTGGATCGCAGTGCAAATATCGATAGGCTTGCTTCATCACGTAGTGGTATAAAATAACTGAGTTCAACAACATCAGTGAACAAGGATTTGACTCGATTATAGAATTATATAAAGTCATTATAGGGTTTCCTTAATGAAAAATAAAGGGTTTCCCGAACATTTCGTTTATTTTAAGGGTATTTCAGTTAAAATCATCTCAATAATGATAATATTTTATAATAATAAAATGAGATTAACATGAGACTTACGCGTTGTCGATATCACGATCGGCAATTGTTTCGGCTTTGTCCGGAAGATCGCTCGTCGTTGCGCCCAGCCGTGCGATTCTCTAAGTGCAAACATCGTTGCATCTTTGACAACATCCGTAAAACAAATGACGAGATGACAAGAAACGTTGGAATAACAACCTTATGTACAAGGGCGACGTCTTAATAAGTAAGCTCGTCGACGAACTCAACGACGAATCATTAGAAAATCGCACGGCTGAAGAAGACTTCCGGACGAAACTGAAACAATTGCCGATCGTGATATCGACAACGCGTATGTCTTATGTTAATCCCGTTTTATAAGTACAAAATTATAATGAACGTGACGTTTATTAAAATCAAAGGTAGTAATGTTACAATGAATCAATTGATTTTTTTAACATTTGTACTCAACTAGCTACTTGCCAAGACTTTGTCTGCGTGTTATAGGTAATGGGAATCCCGCGGGAGCTACCCGTTGAGTTAGAGTTGATTGCAGCGTGATATGAATATCATTCGATATATATAGTTTTGGAGATTATGACAACGGTTTTCTTTCTCCTTCTCCAGGATACATAAATGAAATTCGCCACAGTCAGCAATCTACGGTCAAACTGTAGTTTTCAATACCTATGGTCAGCACTGAACGTCTTTTGTCTTATTTGTAGCAATTTGTAGATACACCATAATTTCTGAAACAGAATTATGTATCACGGGTAAACTTTTAAATTCAGGCAAAAAATGTTTAGGACAGGAGTTGAACCCATGACTAACCGTGCCAATTAAAGACAACCAGAGCTATAAATAAAACAAACACGTTGTCTTAAATTAACGGTTCCGTTAGCTAAGTTGGTAGGAGTCGTCTCTACGAAAGCGTAGTCCCAGGTACTCTCCTGGCAGAGGCAATGTTTGCATCATAAGGTGATGTGATAATATGTGTCCACCATGCCTTCCACTATACACGGAATCCTAGGGGTGGGGGTAGTGTGTAGATGTTGCTTTGAGAAATACTGACTATTACATAAACAGTGTCTATAATAAATGATCTTAATTGTGCCCACAATTAACCCATCACGTGTCGCGCGTACACCATGTGTACGTTTGAAAAAGTGCTAAGCCATGTCGCGTATACACAAAGTGTATACACATTTTTAGACCTCGAGTTTGTTACTAATTTTATCAGATCCAATACATTCCACCGGTATAAACTTGCTTTTAGTTGGTCAAACTATTAAAGAGTAGTATTTTTATTTGAATTTTTATGCGTGGAAATAAACCGAAAATGACTAGACACGGGACGGGTTAAATGAAAATATACCAAATAAAACAATAACTGTAAGTGGTATCAAAATCTATCCAATGGCTTTTGTGTGATCCGCGTACAAATATTTTTTTATAGACAATAGAACCTACGGCATATAGACAAGACAATATATTCAAAAATGTTAGTTTTGGATTTTAACCCTTTGCGTCCCAGAGACGTATATATACTTAAGTGAGTTTCATTCATAAATCTTTTGTTTTAATTATCACGGTATAGGAAGGATTAATAACTTCTTCTAAGCTGATTAAAAATAGGTATCTTAGTTTTACAAACAAGATCTTGTTTTCAGCTTAATTATATCAGAAAAAGAAGGTAAACTATTCATCTTGGAGTCAGTGTCTAGTTCTATAAATACTGTTCTGTCATTGCCAATTTACCTATTGTAGCAAAACTTGATCAGAAGTTTGGCGTCACTTTTGCTGCAACAAGGCACGAACTCATCTATGCGCATCTTCCTGCCGAAGCAAACTTTGTTACAACAATTTGTTTCAATGACAACTTTCAATTAATTAGGAAAGTTCGTTTCGAGTAAATTTAATAAGTGTTAATAATGGCAATTTATTGCAGAGTTACAAATTTTGTCTCAGACGAGAAATTATATGGTGATATTATTTGCACAAAGGGGTGGGAAGATATCCTCACAGTAAAAAACCACCAAGTGCGAGCGCACTCGCGCACGAAGGATTCCGTACCATTTTCCCCATACAATAGACATGTTTTTTTCGCCGTTTTACTTATACATAATAACTAAAATAGTACGTAACCCATCGTGCGCGAGTCCGACTCGCATTTGGCTGGCTTTTTAGTATGTTTTATTGTAGCGGCAACACAAATACATCATCAGTGAAAATTTCATATCTGTCAACTATCACGGTTCATGAGATACAGCCTGGTGACAGGCAGACAGACAGACAGACAGACAGACGGACGGACAGCGGAGTCTTAGTAATAGGGTCTCGTTTTACCCTTCGGGTACGAAACCCTAAAAATGGTGGAAATGGTTCGAAAATATGAAAAAAATATGTAGCTAATAAATGACTTATTATCAACATCGTCTAAACTGTTGAGTAGTTACGAGCGAATATAGTAACGAACATGCATACATACATTTATACAGGTCAAACACATTCCCCTTCTCTTGGCTTTCACCAGTCGGGTAAAATATAGGCATTAGGAAAGTACGGGAATGTTGTGGTGCGAACGAAGATGTGGTGATTCATGTACACTCATATGTATTATGTCCGCACTGTCAATATACTCTTCGGAAACCCACGACTAAGTCTGTGGCTGCAATCATAGAGCACTGCAAAAAAGATTAAAATAAAAATACAGATTAATAGTGAAAAGAATTAAGGGCCATAATCTATGCATAGGTTACAATAAAGCAGATGATTTCTCCAAAGCACGGGCCAAAAATAAATCAATGAAGATGTTTTGGTCCTTTGCAACTGCAATGGAAACTTGAAACTTGCCAAATCTTCGTGTGCAGAGAGAACCTCAAAAGTTATGGAACAAGAGAACATATTATAAAAAGCAAAGCTTATATTCCTATATCTTGGCAGAAAAATATCAAATAACTTGCTAAAATTAACAAGACAAAACTTATGCCTCATGGTATGTCTCATCACTGATCATTGTAACCTGAACTATTATTATTTACATAATGCTGGCGCTACAGATAGCCCTCTTTTGTTGAGGTTGTATGCTGTCCCTTTTTCTATGTAATTATTATAATATATCTATTTGATATTTTTTGCAATGCCGCATGCCACTCGGCTATAACCCTAGATCTTCCTGGTTTTCTAAGCGCATTATATCACTGCTGCTCTGTCCGTAGTGAAAAGAAGGATCATACCCTTAGGATCACTATCATTGTTGGGTATCGTGATTTCTCTTGCTGCCAGCACATATTTGTACATAATAGTGCTATAAATTTTCAAACTATCACGACAATTTATAAAATTATTAACATTAAACTTCATATCACGTCATACGCATTCACATAAAACTACTTTATACTAGTAAATTTCATTCTTACAATTCAACGGCATTTTACAGCGTATTTGCAAACTGAAAGCCATAGCGTAATCACGCAACAGTTCCACTAATAAAGCGGATTGGCCTGATTGCTTCGCCCCATTCGTAATGAGAGCCAGCTAAATGTCCAACCCTCACAAATACCGCTGGCCTAGTTAATAGGTACTGTGTACGAGCTACTGTGAAAACACTGTAAAATATTGGATGTAAAGTTTAGGTTCCCGTTTCTCAACAGGAAAAAGGAAATTTTTAGGATAATTTCTTTGTTTCATCTGCCTGTCAATCTATCTATTTACACTTGCGAAGTTTGTGAAAGTGTCAAGTAAGAACTTATTTAAAACACTAGGCCTAAAGACCATTGGAGCTGTAAGCTAGAGAAAAAAGAAAGACAAAGATTCGCAGACTGGCTATATCAACCACCCTGTACAAAAGATATTAACATTTATAAGAAAAATATGTACTACATGATGATCATAATTAGTAATGCCGTATAAAAGGACATTCAACTATTAGAAGGAAATTTATTTAGTAAGAAATAAACTGACTGTCTACTTGTTAATTGTTTTACAGTGTAGTAGTAAAGTATGATTATAATCACTAACATTAACAATAATACAAATAATATGTAGGAAACGGTAATATGAAAACATATATTTTTATATTTGCAGGTCTGTAAGCAGGCTAAATACTCAAAAGACATCGTAATCATAATGTATTCATGCAGATAAAAGATTTAATTTGATAAAAAAAATGTCAAGTAGACTCAATCATAAAAACGGTCATTTATGTTGCATATTTTGACATTCGCCATCAGATCAAAACCTATACGATAAGATAAACGTATTTTTCGTTCGCCTTGAATCATGAATTTAGCAAGACGCATGGTTTCAGCACAATTAGAGCACAAGACAAAAACGTATACTTGTAAATGTTTTGTTCACGCGTCATTATTGGTATGATTGTAGTCTATAAAGTGAAATCAGATTATATAAATCAGTCAAATGTAGTTTGAACTAGTGGAAAAGATCCCAAAAATATATGGAACTACTTACTTGGTACTTGGTGTATGTACTCGTAGTAAAGTTGCTAAATCTAGACACGCAAGTCCGAATCTCACTTAGCCAGATGTTTTCGAGACATCGTTATAAATTTGATGGCCAAATTATACAGTAGGTAATTATTTCAAACTCTTGAAATGTGACTACCAAACCGTTTTAAAAAGGGATATTGTATAGTATCATTATACTTAACTTTGAGCATTCATATAATATATAATATGAGGACGAAATTATGACGCCGTGACCGTATGTCCTCCTAAACGCCTCGATAAGCAGATATTTTGGTAATTTGGTCCTTTGATAGGGGTTCATACCCCATGAAATTATTTTACGTTCAGCATTAACTCCTTCTAATGCTTACCGTTGCGGTACCAAAATAAATGGTGATGATTAAGACCTTCATTATTTTTGATAGGTTGAAAACATTTACCCACCTCATTTGTAACTTGTACCTACTGTATCATTTCATATACAATTTTTATTTTCAATTGCCTGAATATTAAAAATATACTTTATAATAACTCTTATCTTCATATACCATATACTGCCTGAAATTTAAAAAAACTAAGTTTATTTATAACCTCTCTTATCTTCTGGTTCTTTTTAAGTTATCTCAAACTAAAAAGAATCATACTTGTTTGATCTATAAAGCTTTCAGTTTTCTATTTTAATAAGTTTTTTTAAGTTTTTTTTCTATTTTGCGCCTATTTTGGGCAATAACTTAGCATTGCCATCCAGCGTGGCAATGCCGCCAGCGTTTTGGCCACTTTTCCCCCCACTTTTACCACCCACACATGGGGCTTATAGATTAGATAGTTATTATTATTATTATTTTATTTTATTTTTAATAAGTTTATTTGATTATTCACCAATATTACCAGACAAATTAAAAACACTAACTGTATGAAATGTACCCTAGTGATGTTTTTTTTATCTTAACAGAGGTATGCAAATAGTAAGTTGGTATACCCTACCTTATCATACGCCCAGCCCATGACATATGACTACTACGAAGCTGATATTAAACTACGCTAGTCACCCAGTAGGTACCTACAAAACCACAGAAACTGGTGTCTTGGGGCAATAATACTCAGATATTAGTAGTTGTTAATGCATGCTTCAAACATAAACATAATATTGCAGCTTTACAGGCAGCAGAATTTCTAGAACTACGTAACCCGTACTGCTCAGAAGTAACGAGACGGGTACGTCTACAGAGATCTAGAGAGATGCCAATCCGTGCGCTGAGTACAACCGCTTCAACGTATTCTGTTACCTTCAATAAGTTCATTATCCACTGTGGTATTAAAACTTCAAGTTTGATTATTCGTTAATCAGAGCAAGCATTGTAAACTGTTTAAATGCAATATCGCGGCTGGCGTTCAGTCACATAATACAAAAGCTGCGACCCGCCGCCGCGAGTAATGTGTTCTGTTTTTTGGGCATATTGCTGCGACAGCAGCCCCGTCCCCTTTTCATATCTCCCTTGTTCCTGAGGGTACGTCATTTTCCCAACACGTCTACCCATGACAGTTGCGTTACCGTCTAGAGCTAATAACATGGGACTGCACTATGCTCCCGAGATATAGTTTATAGTCTCCTTCACCTAGTTAATTTACTTGCCTTAGCCGTAGCCTTCAAAGCATAAAACAATAACGTTTAAGCAATAGTGCTTTATGTACTTGAATGATATGGGCCAGTCGTGTTCCCGATGTTAAGCACTACTGTAACCGTCATTGGCAAGTGCTAATGACAGTTGTAATGCTACGTAGTGCTTAGAACTGAAATTTAGCGTGACACTGCACTGCGCCCTTTATCCCGAGACTTATTGTTAGAGTCAGAGTTGTTGAGTCTCTTTCGCCCCGTAATTTCACTTGCTACAATGCCTTTCATGCACCAACACAGTAATACTGGTGAAAAATTGCGTTGCGGCAGAATATCTGGCACTGCAGTGGTACCAACCAAGACGGTCTCATCCACAAGAAGCCTATCAATTTTTTCCTCCCCTCTTATGATTCACATCCCGACGGCGGCGGTGGAAGGAATAATCTGCTCCGTCCCTTGTCGGAGAACGCGGCATACCTATACGGCGCCAACTACACGATACTATACGATATTCTGTCTAGAGGCAGTCTATCATGTGTAGCCTTTAAGAAGAGGCACCTTCGGGTATTCCTTCAAAGTGTCAGTTGAAGGTATACCCGAATGATTATGTAAATTATGATGATGCCTACAGCTATTCCAGAGCTTTATAAGTTTTGCTTATCACGGTCACTTAAATAAAAACTGAATTATTATATAAAAAAAATCTGGGTTAATTATCTGGGTACATATTTTTTCTTTTGTTGATTTTCAATCAATCGCCTCTGTAGTATGATCTACCAAAAAAAATAATCATTAAAATCTTTTTATCATTGGTGGAATGATTTTGAATGAACCTACATACAAAAAAAAACATTGTCGAATTGGGAACATCCTCATTTTTGTTGAAGTCGGTTAAAAACGAGTTTATTGTTAATCTTCTATTTCAGAGTTTAGTATTAAAGTATTGTTCTGATATTGGTATTCTGGAGGTACAACAGAGAAAAATATTGTCGAGAGTATCACGCTCACAATTTTATTAAGGTGGTATGACGGTAGCAAATCACGCCGCTACGCCCTCAGACAACAAAAGCCCTAAAATAAATCACAGCAAAAAAGCGAGAATTCCCTTTAGATAATACGCAGGCTTACAAGGGGAAATTAATTAGGTTTACTGTTAATAATTATTTTGCAGAAGGGTAAGAGGTAGGAATGTAGTGGTCCGGTCACTAGAATAGCCAGATACTGTCTTAACATCCGACCAAATCTTACCTAATACCTATGTATAAAAATTATATAATTAATACCTTGATCACTATCTAAATAGGAATGCACAAGACAAGCAGAAACCAGTAAGTCTAATAATTCACATTTTAATTTCGGTAGTCAAACACTTCTTAATAAATATATATATTTGGCAGAATATGGCTGTACATGTTGTACTGTATAGTAGAAATCTCCAGATATTTATGATTAGAGTTCAATGTAACAATTTGTTATAAGTAGTATTATAATTATGTTGATAGTTGATATATGAAAGCCTAAGAAGTAATTAGTTAGAAATATGTTAATTCTAATAAAATCTATAATAATTTGTACTTATATATTGATGTTATTATATTACATTATTATATTATATGTTTATTGTAATTTTTTATAAATAATCACGTTAATGATTCAGACGGTGTTTTATTTTTGTAATATTATTTGAAAACGTTTCAAAGAAATTCATTGGTTTATGTTATGAGACACAAACAGGCGAAACCGCAAATTTTATATGTATTTATACTTATGTATTATACGATATTTGATATATTTTGTATATATGTTCGATTATGCCGGATAATGCCACCCGGCGAAAGTTGTACCGTGCACCTCGAGCAAGAGGTACAGTGAATAATTCCGAGAGCTACCCCCAGAGGGGTAGTCCTTGTTAATTAATCGTGCCACTAGCCCGGGTCCCCGTCTACTTTAGTTACAGAGAGGCGCCGCTTGTCATGAAAAACTTATAATGAAATAGCAGACTATGATAGTTAGAAAATTGTTTGCTATTATCTGTTTATTATTGCTTTCCTCGAACAATTAGTTGAAAATGTAGGAACAGAACTTTGCTGATGTTGACGATGTAATAAATAAATAACGAGTGAACCATTTTAAATAGAAACAATTTCAAATAGTTTTTATATAAGTTTTAAATAAATAATATGTATATAATAACATACGAGACACTGTTTTTTAGACAGATCATATGATTTGTGTCAGCCATATTGAATTTTCAATTAACTCAATAACGTCCTAAGCCTACCAAGTACGTACCAAAATGGTACACTCAGGTCTTACCAAAAACAAATTACTACAACACTTCCTGCTGAATTAACACACCATGAAGACTTATATTAAACAGCAAAAGTAATAACGAAAAGTATTAAATAAACTATTACAAAAACCGACTACAAATATCACAGAATAGGGTAAAGAAGTTTGAGATTCTTGATTTAGTGCTATAAAATGCAGGCCAATGCATCAAGTATTCCATTTACTCATTCAACATTTTAGATTTAAAATTTTAAACAACTAACAAATCAATTGATTACAATAAAAAGGGAAAATTAAAATCGAATTAAAACAAATATCCAAGCTGACAATCAAATTTAAAGTAAATATATTCGAGCATGTAAAATTGATTTGTAAATTGTATATAATGTTTTAGTGTACATTACATATCAAATATAAAATATATGTATTAATTGAAACACTATCCACATTTTACTCTAGCCACTTTTAAACACAATTAGCTAGGTACGTAACGAACCACGACGTTAATTGTATTAACGACAGATCTCGGGACCCATAGGACAGGACCTATCTCTAACAATCATTTTCAAATTTATAAAGTTTAAATGTTATTTGACAGTTTAACTTATGCGGTTGGTATAGTCGAGATATTCGACTATGCCTACCGCGTAAGTTAAACCGTCAAATAACATTAAAATGTGTAATACTTACGTAATTTCTAAAATGTTTGGTTACCCCTGGTATCAAGACACCACTCCCAAGAGTTATTACATTATCATCCTCATCATCTTAGTAGTTTTTGTAGCCACGGATACCGGGATCAGCGGGTAAATATTAATTCGTTTCTATGTTGGAAATAGATCCCGGTATCAGTGGATGCATACCCAGCTGTAGGACGTCCACTGCTGAACATACGCCTTCCCCATTATATTCTAAGGGACCGCTTAGAAGCTTTGAAGCGGCCTGCATCCAACGTCATCCTACGACCTTTGTCAGGTCGCTTGTCTACCGGCGGATGACATACGCTGCGCTTGGCGGTCCGTGGTCTTCAATATAGAACCTTTCTCCATCGGTCATCTGTTCTGCTTGCTATGGTCCCTACCTACTGTAATTGCTTTATACTACATACTTATACCTAACATGTTACATATTTGCCACCACCTGACTTAATGCAATGCCGCAAAAACTGTGAAGTTTAACGCTTAAGGTAATAATGCAACTATCATGGAAATCATGGTGGTCACCTTCAGGTGACTTGCTTCTCTTGTCACACGATAGTTAAATCAAAATCTTCTTTTAAGAAGTAGTTCCGACAATAGAGAAAAATCTGCTTAAAGCTGTGGTGGCACTGCAGCTGCCATTAATAGGCACTTAATACTAGTTTCAAATAAAAATTTGACGTTACTCATGAGGGTTGTATGTATACGAATATGGCTGATGGTAGCAAACAGGAGCCAGTGCTAAATTTTGCCAAATGTAACGCGTTCAGTTCTCTTCCAAAAACAATTACTGACGTATGTTTTATTGTGTAGCGTAATGACCTTCTTTAAGAGTACGGCCCAATAATGTTTTAAGACATAATTCTACTACTTTTTTTTGAGTGGGGGAAAGACTGTCCACTTCCCTTACGCCGCGGGGTGACGGAAGGGGGTATGTAGGGCTCAGGCCCACTAAAAAACCCCCGTTACCATTCTTAGCATCCACCATCTCACCCCAGTGGTAGGCACGGATAGATCTTAGCCGGGCTGCAGTGCTTGTGTACTGAGACCGTGCAAGCCGACGAAGAGGTCCCAGACTCTTCGCCAGTGACCCCACTACGGAGGAGGGAGGAGACGTGCCGACCGTCTCCTCCGTTCCTCCAGCGTCTGCGTCGGAGCGGTCCAGCTCGGACATCGTTCTCCCTTATCTACTCCGCGGCCTCTTTCTGCGCCATCACTGCTTCGCAGAAGAATAATTCTACTACTATATCAACATAGTACAAGGATATAAGTAGTAAAGAGAAGTAAAAAAGTAACTTCATTATTTAACAAAATACGATAAACCCCTGCAAAAATGCAAACCATCAAATTTTCTTGTTTACAGCAAGTATTTTTTTCATAACAGCCGTTTCTTATCCAACGCATAGCACATAACATTAATAAAAAGGAAAACAGAGGTAAACCTCACCCGAAATAAAATATCAGTAAGGACGATTCTAACAGACATGACCTACTGTGGCTCTCTAAAATAGGTTAGTGAAATTGTTGCAAATTTCTTTTTCATCGTGTTCGTAACATTGTTTGATTATATCAGCCAGTGGCAAATTAAATATCACAAACAACATTATTTCATATTCCATACAGCATTCTGTTGTAATAAACATTGAGCTATGTCAAACAGAGGTATAATTGGCACGAGTTATCATCACGTCTCACCAATTCCTATACTCTCACATGTTATATAAATAAAAAAAAGGTTTCAATTTCTATATTATTAAATTTATATATATATATATATATATATATATATATATATATATATATATATATATATATATATATATAAATATACTAGCTGCACCTCTTGGATTCAACTGCATGGAGATGAATGATAAGAAAAGTTATCATATGTCCTTCTTCGGGATATAATCTGACTCCTTGCCAAATTTCATTATGATCCGTTTAGCCATGATAAGGTAACAAACGCACACACACACATAAACAGAGAGAGAGAGAGAGAGAGATTAACATAGTTACAAACATTTTTATAATATTTGTATGGATATGTCAAATAATGATTAATTGCATTGCCGTAAAATGATCAACGTCAACGATCAGCCCTAAAACAATAAAACATTAAGAAAGATTAATATGAACATATTGTAAATGGTACGTTTATACATTTTTTAACTAATTATGGCAATGAGTTTGTTTTACAGTTAAGGCGCACATATAGTGTACTGGATTTTTTGGATGAATTCCAAATAAAATGAAAGCTACTCGTACTGCACCTCTAAGGATGCAATACAATCTTGTTGCTATATGATATTTTTTCTTATTTAATTTGAAAAGCCCTTACTGTTTCTAAATTAAGCTACCGGCCATCCGAGTAAATTGAGCACTTTTTCACCTTTACAGAATTTGCAACGTCTTTCGGTAAATGCGGATTACACGGTAATAATGTTTGGGCCCCGTCTCGTTTATTTCTAGAGGGCTAGTAATGAAGGTTGCCCGCATATTTTGCTGGTAAGCCTGAGTAGCACAATGGTACAGAAATTTCAGAGCACGTTCATTCCTTTTCTTACTTTAATATAATTAGTGGTTGTCTCTTGGTTACGTTGTTCCAGCTCTCTCACTATATACAGTCCACGATGATCAAAAGATAACGTCTTACCAAAAAGCTTTAGCAAAATTTGAGAAATAATGAAAAATTGATAAATGTGGTAAATTTTAAGGTCACTGCGAAAGTTCTATGAAATTACTGATAAGTATATGGAACTGTGGTTGGGTATATAGAATTGGACCGAGGATTTCGTAACTCCATACCATCTCACAAAATATTAAATATATTATATTAATACACACATAATATACACAAATATTTTATATTAATATAAAATATTTGTGTATATGTACTAAGCGTAAGCCCGAAAAGTATTTGGCTGGTATTTTTATTAGTGTTTTTCTTTAGACGTTTTAATCATACCAAGTATGACGCGTGTACGTACCAGCTTTACGTTACCCGGGTTACCACTTATTTTAAGTCAAAGAATTGATTATTAATTAAAAGAAAATAATGTTTACCCGCCTGCAATAAATTCCTAATGGAGGGTTTTGTGTTTGATGTTCGTTACAATGTCCGCTCATAATTACTCATTGGATTTGTCATTATGGCGCGATTGTTACTGCATAATTACCCGACTACGGCAAAGTAATACGATACACGATATACGATACGGCGGATTTTATGTTTTGTAATGTGCGGGCTAATTATGAATTATATAAATTATTAGCTGGTGCCCGCGACGTCGCCTGCGCAGGATTAGCACTTCGAGTAGCTTATTATCTTCTCCAAGGGCATATCTATCTGTATACCGAAATGTCATAAAATATTTAAATAGTTAGGTGTACGAGTACATTTAAATAGGTACTCAGTAAATTATTCAGTAAACACTAATAATAATATACAGTACCTAAGTACGTACATACAAATATAAAATTAATCACCATGGTTAAACTGTCGTTACATTTCATCACCCTTGACGGTCGCCGAGCACGTCTAGTGTATCGAGCTGTCAAAATGCTCGTGTTTTTGACTGAGCTATCAGAAACTGACACAAACTTTGACAGAACTGTCATTACTACGATCTTAAAGTAGGCTGAGATCTTGTTATTTTGTCTATACTGTGCCTAAGAATATTATGCTTTTTCACCCTCGTGGTTTGGATGATGATGATAGTAAAAATTATCGTATGTGTTAATCTAGAGCCTCATCTACCGTCATATCAAATTTCATCATAATTGGCGCCGCCGTTTGTGCGTTAAAGAGTAACAAAGATCCACAAATCCACACATCTATACATCCATACTCACAAACTTTCGCGTTAAAGCAGGAAGTAGGATATGATTCAAGGTAAACAGCCGTGCGATTCTCTATGAGCAAACACTGTTGCATCTTTGACAACATCCGTGAAACAACGATTAGATGACAATGAACATTGGAATAACAACCTTGTGTACAAAGGCGATATCTCTAAGTCTTAAGTATTTGACATCAGTGAGCTCGTCAACGATAGTCGTAGCGACGAATCATTGGACAATCTCACGGCAGTAGCATGTGCGTTTGTGTAGTATTTCTTTGGTATTTAACTTTCATATCATTTAACTAATTAGATATTTTGCTCTGTAGTCATTAAACCACTTAGATATTTTGCTTTGTAGTTATTTAACCTCTAAGGCATTTTGCTTCGTAGGCATTGAACCTCTAAGGCATTGCTTGTCCATCCATTTTGGGCAAATTACTTCTTAGTCAATTTAGCATTTTAGGCATACTGCTTCTTCGGCATTACGTTAAAGGCAAACAGTTTTCTAGTCAACTTATTGTTTTAGTTATACTGCTTTCATTGGCATCTTGATTTTCAGGTAATTCGATCATAATGAGTTTTGATTTGATGGCAAATGTCAAAATATGCGGATATATTATTATTACTATATTATTATTATTTATTATATACTATATTTTTTACTTAGGGTTTTTACAGCTACAGATCAGAGAGACAGCTAAAAACAAAAATGGATGCTGAAACGCTCTGCTATCATATTAACCAAGATAAATATTTCTACGTATGCCCAAGAAAGCCTAACTTCGTTTCATCTGTAATTGTAAAACAAGTCACGTGCCTCGCCGATCTAATTTACCGTCTCCAAAAAGTGCTGGTAGCATCAGTAGACCAAATTAATCCGTATATTTGGTACAATTTTACTTTTAGCATTTTCTTGGAGACTCTACTTGCTTGAAAACAATTGTGGTTTTGGAGCAATACAACATAATATGTAAAATATTTTTTCATATCCATGATCCATTTTAATAAGGAGGATGTGATTGGATGGATTAAATTTCCTTTTACCTAAATAAAAATCAAAACATATTTATATGATGAACCTTTTTACTTTTATAAAGGGCCATTTAGATGGAGCGAGTTTCTCGCCTCGAACATACGATTATCGAATGGAACATAAAAAGTTGCTTCGTCTAAACATTCACGATTCTCGCCCTTCCTCTTGGGCGATAATTGCCTCGCATAGAATATAATCTACCTTCATGTACCTAAACAGAACTACAAAGCGAGAATTGTCTTGCGAGAATTGGTGCCAGTCGCTACCATGAGTGCAGTCTGCGTGGTTTAATTATATCTGCTCTTCTAGGTTAGGGTAGGTAGGTAGGTAGGCTAGTTAATAAGACTAACACTAGTAGTTCTGCGAACAGTAGACCTCGCGAGCACCTAGTCTATCGCCTATCAGCGGCAATTTTTCGCAGTACTTCACAACCTATTATCTCGGAAACCACGTGACCAATTATGCTCATATTCTTCAAACCTAATTTGTGTGCCAAATTTTATCAAAATCAGTCCGTAAATAGCGCTACAGCAAACTTCCCCCTTTTTAGGAAAGGTGCGCCCTCCACTTAAAATCACTGACGACTAAAAAATTATATATAATAGTAGAACTTACATACCAAGTTCCGTGAAGATTGTTTGAAAACTGCGACCTGTACAGAAAGCCAAATAAACAACCTAACAAATATCTGGACAGATGAGTTAAAGCAGAGACGTTTCGTTCGCTTCTCTTGCTCGCTCAATAAAATACTTTACATATATTTATTATTACTGTAATATCCTTTAGGTAATATTCCTCAACTCCTAATTCTCTCACAAATGCATTAAGAACTGCTTTTCTAGCATCACGGCGATGATTATATAATGCATATTCTCCGTATTTCACAACACTCGTAATTACTATGGGTATAGTAGGTAATTACGAGTGTTGTGCAGTACCAAAATTGAATGGTTTTTCTATAATTTTGAGAACAGTTCCGTAGTGATCTCTAAAAACTCGAAAGGCAAATCTCGCATTCAAATCGGTTCGAACCGACTTGTGCGGTACTCGTATGAGCAAGACAAAATGTCATACGAAATCGTGTTTAGAAGAGTCGAGAACTCGTAAGCAAGAATCTTCTTACTACTCGTATATATTTCGCCGTGTAAACAGTCGACGGAAATTATTGCCTAGCGATATAATTGCTTGCGAATCTCGTATGACATAATCGTAGGCGAGAATTTAGTTCTTGCCTGTATGTAAACAGTATGATACGATTATCTTATGGCGATTATTGCTTGCAATAGTTGCGTACGAGTTTTCGCCTAGAAAAAACAGAAAAAGAGAGACTCCTCGTCTAAATGGCCCTTAACGTGGTACCTATATCACTTTTGCTTTAAAGTTTCTTCCATAAATAATTGCTTTTGGCCGTTGCAATATCTTAAATGTAGCTGCCATATTTCATGATATTTTTTTATTATTACTTACGTTAGGTACAACAAATAAAAATATGAGTAATTACAGTTTCGCATGAAAGTGCCTATAACTATAACTAGGTATAACACTCGTGTGATAGGTACGATAAACGTCGCTTATTGCTTGGTTTATAAACACCACACTGGGTTTATATAATACCCTTTATCATACAACAATTTTAAATGATACTGTTAAAATATAACGATGACTAGCTACGGTCCGCGGTTTTACCACCCACACCCTGCGTAATGAAAGATGATGATGATGATGATGATGATGATGATGAAAATAATCATTTGTTCTTCCCCTTGTCATGTAATGTATAGCCTTGCCAAATTTGATGACGATCAGCCATCTACGGTGATAAGGTAATAAACAGACGGAGAGCTATCTCTCAGACTATTTATTACTTTATGCCCCAAATGTTATAAATATATGTTTTTTTTTCTAACATAAAAGTAGGCTAATTTATTTCTTAATATCAGCTATCTGCAAGGGAAAGTAGGAAAGTCCCTTCAGACTCGGTCTAGCTCTTTCAGAGACTAGGCGGAACAAACAGATAGAAAGACGTAAAAATTATACATTGTTTTTTTTAATGTATATATCGTATATATTTTCATATCCATTTAGTGTATAGATGTTAATTTAGAATTACAAACAGACACTTCAACTTATTTATCTGTATAGATTATTGTGTTGATTAGTTAGAGAAAGATAACTACTTCAGTAAAATTATTAATTAAGATGCTGCGCCTGTGACTAGAACTGCACAGAAAACAACGAATTAGTAGAAACATAACTCAAAAATATTTATCCAAAAATGTTACTTAATTTGTATGTAAAACGCACATTGTGCCTGTCACATTTTTGATAAGATTATCTTTGATTATTTATATAAACAGATCGGTTTGTTGTTAAAGTACTGCGTGTTTTTTTTTTTACAAAATATGGAACCTACTTCAACACTAAAAAGTTTGAAATAACTTGTTGAAATCGGTACCATGATAGGTAGTTCAAAAGTACTTACTATAACAATAATGTGCGCATACCGACTTCAACAAGTTATTTCACACTTTTAGTGTTGAAGTCGGTTTCGTTTCTTTGTATTATTTGTATTACTCTTTTAGTGACCCTTGTGACTTACGGATTCTATTCTCATTCACCGTCAATAAGGATGTCATCGAGATAGGCGAAACACTTTTCAGTTATGGGAGTAAAAATCAAAAACCAGTTGACCGAATTTCATAAAATTTAAATGGGATCCTCGGAAGTATACTCTTTCAAATAAAAGAAGAAAAACTAACTTTGAGAATCAGTCCACAAATGTGGGAGAAATCGGTAAACATACAAAAAAAATAGCATGGTCGAACATAGAACCTTTTTTGAAGTCGGTTAAAAAAGAATATTCTGATAATCCAACAAAACTTCAATAATACTTTTTTAAAGAACGTTTACTCACTCATACCTTAGCGCTTCGGTTCCCTGTATCTCTGGAGGCATGGATATACACAATAACATATAAAAACATCCAAGACCCAATGACAAAAATGCTTTGCTCATCACAAGTATTTGTAACCTTGGACCTGCACAAGGCAGGATCAGTACCAATGAGGAAGACTGGCTGGAGCCGTCACTGATACAGTTGATTGGTGAAAATCGTATTCGATTACATAAACTAATGTTAAAGAAATTAATCCCGTATTTCCAAGGCAAACAATCTCAGCCGATATATCCGTATTTTAAATGAAATATTGACGCTATAAAGTTTCCAATTTTAAAAGAGTAATGGCAGAATCCAGGTGCTTGCAATCACAATTGGGAATAAAAATGAAACAAGATAAGCAAATAGGCATTCACTGTTCTGAATGCAAAAATATTTTTACTTTCTCTTTGTCTGATGCTTAATACATTTTCTGTGTCATGTAAAGTTATGAAGAATTGTACAATATGGTTATATGGATGAGTGATTGCTAATAATACCTATGATTTGAATAGAAACCTTTTTTAAGTTTCAGTAAATAGTTGATCTTTCAGGGGCTCTTATATTTGACTTGCAATAGACCAAAGTAGATTTACCAAATCTTTGGTAAATCTACAATTTTCTTACGAGTACCGAATATCAGAACGCGAAAATTTAAGAATCGAATGATTCTTAATTATAATATTATAAATATGAAAATATGTGCGTAGAATATTGAATCTCTTCATCGTAGGAAGGAAAAGATATAAGGGGTAAGGGTGGAGGAGGAGGGGGAAGGAGAGGGAGATTGGGGAAGGGGGAAGTGGGCCTCCGGAACCCCCCACAAACCGACGAAACGCAATAGCAAGCTATGTTACTTCATGTCGGTGTTACGTGGGAGTCTGGTACTTCCCCGGTAGTGCCGGCCTATTCGGCTGTAGGTTTACAGCGTGACACTATCACCGAAACACTGTTGTTTATACGACCATAGGTTCTGCTGAAACCTTAAAATCGACACTTTGATACGTTGAATATCATTGTTTCATAATTCAAAACTCGGTCACTGGTGGGTACTGGGTACAATGTGCAGATACTAATCTCTGAATCTAAACTATCGCAGTGCGGAACAATAACTTATAGACCTATACATTGTCTTCGCAAACTAATTTAAAGTAACCTGTGTATTCTGATCATGTGGTGTGCATGGTACTAAGTTTATGTTGCTGTTATCATATTGTTCTGTTAGTTTATGCAGTTAAGATATCAAATTTAATATGAGATCCGGTGTGTACGTATAAATAGATCTCGCAGCTGATGATCAATTCGCTTAACAAGTTACTTATACTCAATATGAATGGCGGTGCTTTTATAATTAGGATTTTGTTAATTTAGACACTAAGGTCGATATTCCAGAAAGACACTCAGTATTGAATCACGAGTTGAGTGGAGATGCAAGACTAAATTCCATACAAAATTCACTCAGATATGTACTCTGCTATGTAAGCCGTCACGACCATCAATACACCAATCCGGAGATCGAATTTATTATTCGAATTTTGTTTTAACGGTTGTGTCGAGTGAAAATGGATAAAAATACAGTAATTATTCTATCTCAATTTGCAAAGTTTGGTTTTGCTAAGCAGGCGTTAGTGCTTTAAAATCCACCCCTATAAAAACTGGGGTTTCCTTTATATTAATCCTAAGTTAACCCTTTGCGTCCCAGAGACGTACATATACGTCAGTTTATTATAAACCTTTTGTTTTAATTATCATGTGATAGGAAGGATTATACATCTTTATTTGATACGTCTTGATCTAGAATGGAAATGATATTATTAATAATTCATCATTATCCGTCAAGTACAACAACAAACTGAAAGTACCGGGAGTAACCTTCTAATATGTTATTGTTATCGGAGCGGTAATAAAACACAGCTGTGCTATTCAAATGTAATCAATAGAGTGGCAGAAGCTTGTCTACCTGCATAAACTACCCTAGAATATTAATAAAAGATACGTGGGTACATTACACCTCCACCCTTATTTAACAATTATATGCACAACATGACCTTGGCGTAGGAGGTAATGAAACATATTATTGAAGCAAGTATTACTTTTACAATAGAAGCTTACTTACTAGTTTTATAAATAAATAATATCAACAAAGTTGCATACTAATTAATCACATTCCAAGCCATATCTTGTAATTGTTTTTCTAACACGCTTGGATAATTCCACCGGTGGGGAACTGTTGGGTATGTTGGTAATATCATCAAGCCCAGTGTTAGTACCTCTTTCAACAACGGGTGAAATGCCTTGCTCATCTTCTCATCCACTCCTGTGATCGTCATCGTTATTTGTACCTGATACAGAAGAAGGTAAACACAAAGTACTCGATAACCTTTTCCTAACTTGATCGACATGACGTTTTAAGGGGGGCGCCCGTCTTCGCTACCGACAGTTAAAAGTCGCGAACCTTCGTTGCTTTCTACTTGTCCAGCTAACCATTTCTTTCCTCCCGTATAATTACGAGCCCAGAAACGCTCACCTACCTCTATCGGCCGCTCCCTACTCCTTGCGTATTCGACTTGTTTTCTTTGTTTTTCACGGATCTTATCTTGTACCTGCTGTACGAGGTCACCTCTCAGCAAATCGAGCCTAGAACGTAATGGTCTACGTTGCAGTAACATAGCTGGGAAAGTACCGGTAGTGCTGTGATCGACATTTCTATAAGCCATTAAGTAAGACTGTAGTGCAGCATCCAAATCGCATCCATTTCGTAGTGATTTTTTACGGCCCTTTTACATTGTTTGACAGCACCTTCCGCCAACCCATTTGATGATGGGTATATATGGGTGAAAATGTCATTTTGATAACATTGTTCTTCATGAAATCAGCTATTTCCTTGCTAGAAAAAGGCGGTCCATTGTCCGAGACCACTTCCCTTGGAAGGCCAAATCGGACAAATGTTTCCCTCAATACTTTTATAACTGCACTGGCAGTCGTCCCTTGCATGTGAAATGCCTCAATCCACTTAGTCGTTGAGTCTATTAATATTAAAAAAGTTTTACCATGAATTGGCCCCAAGAATTCTAGGTGCAGACAAGACCACGGTTCCGGTATGTACGGCCAGGGCTGGGGCGGTGCACGCGGCGGCGCCGAGCTCTCGGCCGCGCAGGTGGCGCACTGCCAGCACGTGCTCTCAATGTCCGCGTCTATGCCTGGCCACCACACTATGCTTCGGGCTAAACTTTTCACCTTTACAATGCTTAAATGACCAGTGTGTAATTTATTTAACTCATACTTTCTCAGGTCATTCGGTCTCGGATCCTGTATCCCCATATAATACAGTCTTTTTCTAAGTATAACTCATTTCGCTTATTGAAATATGGCAGCAATTCTTTATCTTTACAATAACTAGGCCAGCCAAATTTTAAACTCATCAACACTTTTCTGAGTAATTCATCTTTAGCCGTACACTCTTGTACGGTTTTACAGGTGATCGGCAAGAAACATTGAATAAAGTTTAAATAGGTTACCTCAGGTTTCTTTGGTTTTTCTGATTCTATGCCGATTAGTAAACGAGATAATGCATCAGCGGCATTATTATCACTTCGTACGTATTCTATATCATATGAATAGCCGGCTAATATAACTGCCCAATACTGCATCCTACTAGCGGCCATCACCGGTATGCCAGATTTTTCTCAAATAATACTAACGAGAGGCATATGGTCAGTTCTTAATATAAAACGCCGACCGTATAAATTAATTGGTGGAATTTTCTCACTCCGAAAATGATCGCCAGAGCTTCTTTTTCAATATGGGAATAGACCTTCTCCGCAGAGGTAAGGACACGAGTATGCGATGGGTTGCTCGCTTAGATACTCGGCATGATGTGCGAAATAACGGCGCCCACTCCCACACTGCTCGCATCAGTCTTCAGCACCAGTGGCAATTCGCCCGAGTAATGAGCCAGTATTACACTGGAAATTAATAGTTTTTAATTGTATTAAATGCTTTCTCGTGTTGCTCCTGCCATTCAAACTTTACATCTTTTTTTAATAGGTACAAGGGTGATAATACGGTGCTGATGTCGGGCACAAACCTTGCATAGTACATAACTAACCCTAAGAATGAGCGTTACTCTGATACATTACTTGGTGTTTTTACTTCCTTTATTGCTTTTATTTTATCCGGGCAAGTGTGAACACCTTATTTATTAATAACATACCCCAAGTGCGTTACTGACTCTGCGAAATAAATGCACTTTTCTCGTTTTATTTTTAAGCCATACTTCATTAATCTGCAAAAAAATTTGTGAAGGGTTTCCAGATGCCTTATATCATTTTCCCCTGTAATAATTAGATCATCCAAGAAAATTCCGACCCTCAGTATATCGGCAAAAAGCTCCTCTAATTTCCTCTGAAATATTCCAGGACTCGAAGCTAGCCCATATATTAATCTATTATAAATATATAGCCCTTTGCTTGTGTTGATAACGGTGAATTTCTTAGAGTCATCCAGCTCGAATTGTGCATACGCCTGGGATAAATCTAGCTTTGTAAATTTCTCCCCTTTATCCAGCTTAGCTAACAAGTCATCCATTCGCGGCAAGGGAAAACGATCAACTTCCAAAACTTTACTTAATGTTAATTTATAGTCGGCACATACCCTAATGGACCCGTCTTTCTTCATCACCCTTACAATAGGAGTGGCCCAGTCTGACGAGGGGACAGGCGTTAGCACTCCGTCTGCTACCAGCTGATCGAGCGCCGCCTCCACCGGCTGGCGCAGCACGTACGGCAGCGGCCGCGCTCGCAAAAACACTGGTTTCGCTCCCTCCCGTAGACTAAAACCAACATTCCCACCGGTGGACTTCCCCAAGCCGTCCTCAAACACCTTAGTTAGAGTATCTGGAACTGAATTCGTCAATATTAAATGTCACGTTCGGATTTTTTACATAATAACAACTTGCCGAAGATAAATTAATTTGTAATTCATGTAACCACTGCCGGCATAACAAACTGGTTTTCGCACTATCGATAATATACAAATCTAAGTATTTACTAACATTGTGGTAACTCACTAATGGTCTAATTTTACCCTTCGGTGTAACGATTTCTCCCGTATAATAGCGTAAAACTAAATCTTAATTTTACTAATTTGACAGCTAACAAAGTTTTTTAAATAACAATCATAACTAATGCATGATATTGCACTGCCGGTATCAATTTCCATATTTAGCGGAATGTTCTCAACACACACCTCTATAGTGTATGGTCCAAACAATTTCACTTTATTTGTGTTGATAGAAAAGTTGTTTACCTCGTCACTGTCGCTGCTTGTATGGTACATGTGCATATGCTTGTTTTCGACTACGTTGTGAAGTGATGCACTTCTTTGCCCATTAGGACACATCTTTTTCAAATATTACAAATTCTACACACGTACAATTTGTACTTACAGGTCTCACTCGCATGTCCACTACCACAGACTTTACATAATTTATATACTCCTCCATCCTTGTTGAGACTTCGAACTACATCACGCCGCTTTTCTCTACCCGCTCCGCTTGTGCCACTTGGACCACCGCCTCTGCCTACCGGTCCGGTTTGTTTGCTGCCGCCAGAGGCAAAGGTTTTGTAGGATAACTCTGATTGTTGCCCGCTCCGCCTCCGTGTTGCTGGAAGTATGAGCTGATTGACGCCCGCCTACAATGATGCTTTGTCACCCCTACCGCGGGTACAGTCTTCCACCAATGCTGCATTCGCCTCTGCTGCCTCCATCGAACTCGCCAGCTTGAAAGCTTTGTCGAATGTGATATCATCTTCCGCGAACAGCCTCTGTCTGATATGCTTACTCATTAAACCACAAACAAACTGGTCACGTAAGTTTTCTTTTAGAGTATCCGCCGTAAAATTATAATATTTCGATGATTCCTTCAGTCTAGCTACATAATCCGCGATACTTTCCTCGTGCTTTTGTGGCTGTTGTCGAAACTTAAATCGTTCCGACAGAAGACTTCGACCGGGTTGAATATTGCCTTTCATGACCTTCACTAGTTCTTCAAACTACTTTATTGACGGTGTGTCTGGCGTACACAAATTAACTAATAGCTCATAAAGTTCACTTCCTATGACGGTTATTAATATAGATACTCTCATCTCCGGTTTTATATCGTTTACAATATAATATTGCTCTTACCGATCCACGTACGATTCCCAATTGTATACCTATATATACCTTCGTGACATCGAACGATCCGATTTGCCCAACGCTTACAGACATTGTTTGTTTTAAGTATTCACTGTCTTCTAATGCACGCACGTAGATCACGTAATATCCACGTCGCCACTGAAAGTACCGGGAGTAACCTTCTAATATGTTATTGTTATCGGAGCGGTAATAAAACACAGCTGTGCTATTCAAATGTAATCAATAGACTGGCAGAAACTTGTCTACCTGCATAAACTACCCTAGAATATTAATAAAAGATACGTGGGTACATTACATAAACAAAAGCGCGACTATCACTTAATTAAAAAAGGTTCATAAAATGTAAATCATAAAGATGTACTTCAATATGCATACACCTTATCAATTTTTAACTGAAAAACCTACACGTGACTTGCAACTTGAAATTCTATCAACCGGTTGCTTTTTCAACCGTCTAGCGCGTCTCTCTAGCTAGGGGCTTCCAAGTACATTTGTATTCCATCAATTTTGGCCCATCTTGTATGCGCCGTAGCCGGGCGATCATTTGCGCTTGGTGTGCTTTGCATACCTTATTGGACACACGGCCTTGGCTCAGTATTCGTACAGCGCTTACTATCGGACGAAAAATTCTGTCTTTTCATAAAAATTGAACATCCATTTAACCTTCTTACACTGGGGAGTATATACATACTTTTTGAATATTACAAGATATTATAGTAAAACAACCGAAGCGTGGCGGAACGTGGTCTCTTACTATGGGCCTCATAGATAAGCTCAAAGTCGCACAACGAGCTATGGAGAGGGCTATGCTCGGGGTTTTTCTACGTGATCGAATCAGCAATGAGGAGATCCGTAGAAGAACGAAAGTCACCGACATAGCTCAGAAGATTAGCCAGTTGAAGTGGCAGTGGGCAGGGCACATAGCACGCAGAACAGATGGCCGATGGGGCCGAAAGGTTCTGGAGTGGAGACCACGTACCGGCAAGCGCAGTGTATGTCGTCCACCGACAAGGTGGACAGACGATCTGAGGAAGGTCGCAGGACGACGTTGGATGCAGGCCGCTTCCAACCGGTCCTTTTGGAAAATCATGGGGGAGACCTATGTTTAGCAGTGGACGTCCTACGGCTGAGATGATGATGATGATGAAACGAAGCGATGATAGCCCGGGGGTAATAAGGGTTGGCTGCCAATCCGAGGACCGCTGGATCTACCCCTACCTCGGGCTTACACTTTCGACTAAATTTAAAGCACTGCACTTTCTGGAGGCTGCCTGGATAGCTAACACAATCTGTCGCACCTAAGTGTTCCGGCAGCTGTCGTTGAGAGCCAGAACACGTGATTATTATATACCAAGTATATAATTATAGAACTCGTAGTAGAAGTACTAAGTGTAATGCGTGTGCCTAAAAAAAGGAGCAAACTTCCTAAAAATTATGCTAATTTCTAGCCATTGAGTACTTTATAACAGGTAAATTCATGCAGTTAAGACTAAAAGGGGTATAACCCGTGCAATCGGTCATCTAAAGTTACCCCAAGTAGATGCATAACCCTACTACGCCGCTATAAAATTCACTAGGTACCTACTCATTCGCACTAAAATGAAACTTCCCGTTTATTTACTAAAAGTGTACAATGTTATATGAAATATTCCCCGAATCAGCTATCACCGAAAATTTAATTACCATCATAAATAAAACCCACAACAAAACAGATCACAATTAACAAAGCTAATTCGGTTCGCTCGCGCGTACGAAAGCGACTTTCGTGATTTATATCTTTCTATATCCCATTTTATAGCAAATTTTGTACTTAGAATTCACCGGAACGATCAGGCATTCGTGAAGCATGTAGCCCGTACGTCGATGCGGGTACCTTTAATTTTTCGGATACTGAATTATTGATATCGACTGTCAATTCCTGACCCCGATTCGTGACATGGAGGCGGATAAGAGCTATTTTATTCAGACGTGTAATTTCTTTAGTATATTGACTTATCGGAGTAATGCTATAATATCTCAATTGGAGTTTAATATTCATACGGTTAGGTAACTCAAAATAAAATTTTGTTATATAAAAAACGTTAGTATACTTTAATCTGGAAACTCACCATGATACCCTTTATTATACGGTAAAATATTACCTAGGTACTCACTTGATACTGAACAGCTTATCCTAACCTAGTCAGATCAAGTTAGTGATCTTCGGCTCTCAACGACGAAGTCTGAAACGTGTAAGGTAAGTGTCATATAAATTGTATTTCAATAAAACCTCAATGTTTCTACACAACATACTGCTTATAAATTGATATTTTAATTTTGGTAAACAAAATTGAATGTGATTTTAAAGTACTTACTTTTTAAGTAGTATACTATTCAAATAGTATCAAAAATATAGTTGGAACAGGGCAATTTTTATTATCCTCATGATTTTACATATCGCGGGTAAAAATATAAATACGATAACTTTAACAATTTTGCTAGCACTATATATCAGTATTTTCAAAAATGCGACCGGAATGTCTATACAAGAGTAGTAGACAATCAACCACCAAACAAGAACCATTCTAACCGTAAAATATGGACAGTGTTTATGGTATAGTATTATTATGAGTACTACAATTTGATAAAGCACAATATCGGGACTATCGGGAGCATCTAACACATCCCTAGTCCATACATAGTCAAGGGAATATTGGCACGTCGAGCGTAAAATAAGACTCAGGTGTACTTGATAGCTTTTATCCGCCAAAACTGATAAAATATCCTTTCGCTCAAGCCCGGTTGTTACCGTTAGTTTCTGTTATGAAATTAATGCTTAGCCTTGGCTTAGCCTTTTCGGATCTGGTGACTGGTTCTATCTTTGTGATATTTAAGTAGGTCAACAATTAAAATGATTCATTTAACTGGTAATACTGTAATATTAATAATCATAATTATTTCTATCAATGAGTTCTAAGAACAATGGGAAACCATCGAAAACTCGATTGAAATGTCCTTTTTAACCTTTCATGAAACATTAGTAATACGCACGCAACGTTCTATTTATCTTTATTTAATTAAAATTAAATTAAATTAGAAATTTGGTTAGGTAGGGTGTTCCTTTGTAAATGGATAACTGCCTAAATATACAAAGTTTCTAGGGCCAATATAAATTTAACAAACTCTAGTGTACGAGTCGGATTTCAAATATAATTAATAAACCTTCTATTTGCTTTTTTATTATCTACTTATATTACTCTTTTATTGCTAGCAAATAGAGAACTTTTAAACTGATATTTTTCTAGAATAAAGAGTTAGTGGCACTTAAATATAAGTGCCAATAAATGTTACGGAAAGAGGGTAGCTGATGCCTCAAGGGAAAATTGATAAGGCACTCGTCAAACATTTTTCAGACCTCTAACCGGGATGTTGCTTGCCTGCAGGGCCATATTACTAAGGTATGTGTAAGAAGACAAAATATACGACTAGTAAATATAATCATAAAAAAATTGCAAATATGACTCATGATTGTAAATCTCGTATGTGACGTTTTTATGTTTTTTACAGCGTCATTGGGCCGGGCAGCGAGCGCATATGGCACTCAGCCAAAAGCGGGCGCAGAAGGCGCACTGCCTAAGGCAAGCTGCGTTGTAGACGCTTCGCCGCAAGGAGAGAGGTAGGCTGCTTGCTTAGGGAACCGCTAAAGTAACGGACGTCTGCTTGGGCCGTGGCCAGGATAAAGGGAAGTCAGAGAGAATCCTGAGTTTACCGTTGAAAATAGGCCCTCTGAATTTTAGCTCTTTGACTCTTTGTAGAAAATCTAGCCAAGATGTAATGTTTGCTTTGAGCTCACCGGCGATGATTAACTGTCTATACTGGCCGAAGCCTACAGCGCGAAGGAGATCGCTACCTTGGTTGGGGCTACAATCACGACTCATGAGAGGGTTACCTGACCACAACCAAAGCTGTACCTCGGACTGAGTCAAGAGTGCGATCGGGATCGCACTCTTGACCAAGTACCTTAACATGTGCCAAGTCGTGACCTGTTACCGTAATTTCGATGCAATTCGATACTTTTACCGGGGTTCCCTTGGGACGACGTTTAAGTTACCGAAGTAACGGCTGTGATGGGGCCGTCCGGGTCATCCAAAATATTTAATGCCACTTCGACGACAGTATGGCTCCAGTTTTGCCGAAGATGATCGTGTGTATGATTCGTTTATAATATCTATATATTCAGACGCCTTCAAAATATTCAACTCTTTGGATCCGCCATGTTTTCTGGACATGGCACACCGTAAGAAAACATTTTATTCTAGACACCATGACTTCTAGTTGTGTAAGAGTAAAATAGTGTTTCTGCTGTTTGTCTAGACTAACGTCTAAGCATTTCTTTTTTGCTCGGAGGTACCAAAATAAATAAAAGCCCATCACATCACTAAATTTACAGGAATTGTTTTTTAATAATGATTTTTTTTTTATCTATGAGGTAAATGTCATTTTAAATTCAATATTTTTTTAATGGACTCTTACTTATTTTGCTGAAAAAAATTACCAATACATTTAGTGTGCTCTACTCGTTCGTTCAGAAGCTGATGATCGGAATGAAAAAAATGCTGATGTGTCGGTATGATGTCAGCAAGCTCGGTTTGATTTGTATGCTGACAATTAAATACAGAAATTGTTTTATCGTTAGAGTTTGAAAACTATCGTGAGTATCGTCGGACATACACCCACATTGTACCAAGTGAGTGCAGTCGGTAGCTTTATACATATTAGTATAATGTTTTATCGTTGCCTAAAGCATGCCTTATTCCCAATTGATTAACAAGGTTCCTTTATCAAAAAAGTAAATAAAAAGCTGGGAGGCTATGGCGAAGGCCGAGCCTATTACTACTACGAAGTCGCAGGCAGTCGCTAGTTTATAGTTTATATATATAAATGAACCCCTATTCTTACTGGTCACGCTTTAACTTGAGAACGGATGAAAAAATCTCGCTAATTATTTTTTGATGTATTAATTATTCTCAGGAGAAGGTTCGTATGAAAGAAAAACCAAGAAAACATGGGGGTTATGGAGAGGCCGAAGGCCGAGCCTGCTACACGAACGTAGTAGCGCGTGGTCGCTAGTTATTTGTTTTATATAAATAACTATATTATATTGCAGTCTATTTATTATAATTTTGTAAATAGGTAACGCAATGATTTTATTTATATACGTACCTAATAAATAAATGCGACGAAACATGTCATATGCTATTTTCACTCTGGTGGGCAGTGAAAGTAAATCTAAAACGAATTATTAGTCAAGTGTACATAACTTTTTGTAGTGGTAGGAATTTTGCAGAGTTTGCCTGGGGAAGTACCACACCAGTTATTCAAGCGTGAAGCAGTAGAGTGTAAACATTACTGTGTTCTGTTGAAAGAATAGCCCTAAGCCCTTAGCGAAATTACAGGGTAAGAGATTTAATATCTTATATATCAGGGTGTCAAGCACATATAGTGCATTACCCTGCAGGGTTTCGAACTGTTGTAGTTTTAAACGCAGCGTTTTGCATCAAGTTTCATACAAACAATATTTTCTTGTTCTATACCTACGGCATCTTGTAATAATCGCTATTCTTTTGTCTGCCTCTATATAATCCTTTTAATAGATTGTACCTTTTCAGCTTAAATGGTAGCTATCTAAATTATGAACATAACTATGTCTAACTAGTTTTTGCCTGCGACTTCATCCGCGAGGAATAAGGTTATCCTTCAGAAACCGTTTCCTTACCGAACAGGGTAAAAGAAGAATTTGTGCTAAATCTGGCTATAGCCAGGCTATATCATATGCCTATGATATAGCCTATGATATGCCTATGATAAACGGCTGAATGAGGATAGCTTATAAGCTATCCTCATTCAGCCGTTTAGGTGTTTTAGTAATAAGTAGTAAAAAATATACATTTACATCATCAGTAAATAATCAAACTCCCTGAATGTATATAAATGAGGAGGAAACCAATATAAGTTACATGTTTTTAACGTTCAATTTTTATTATTTGTTAGGTATTATAACAAAAGTGGTTAGCAATCTTTGCAGTAAAAATAAATAGCAAAAAAGGACCAAGCAAAAGTCAAACTTGCGTTAAAGGAGAAACATCTATTTGTGTAAAAATGAATCTCTATTTCCCTTGGTCATCGCATCATGCGTGAGCAATTGGAACAATTTCAGCAACTCTAATTTGGTTGCTATTTTTTTCAGGAGATTTTTTAGAAAAGAAAAACTAAAAACAGGGAGGACATGGCGAGGCCGAAGGCCGAGCCTACTACGCGAACGAAGTCTAGTATAAATAAACAGTACAAAATAAATATTATTATATTGAGTATGGTTATGTTAGAGCAAGACTCTCGGTGCGCGTATCTAAAGCACACTTGGCTGACTTTTGATGATGATAATAATAATGACGGCATTCACCGTAAAAACTTTCAATCCACCGACAAACTAGTATCATTTCATGATTCTCTGCTTTTTCACTTTACTTTGGAGAGCGCAGTTACAAAAAGGACCTTGGCTCACGACACTATTTTACAAAATAAAAATACCAAAAATGGAACCGACTTAAAATCTAAAAAGTTTGAAATAACTTGTTGAAGTCTGTTCCATGATAATTCTAAAGTACTACTCTCACACTATTGTGCGCATGTTACCGACTTCGACAATTTATTTCACCCTTTTTTTGAAATAGATACCCATGCTACTTACTGGATCGATTGTCATTCACCGTCAATTACGATGATATCAATAATATTTTATTATTATTAATTTCTTCATTCATTATTTTTTACACGGATTTGTTATCCGGTCCTTTACAAAGGTATAAGTGGGACTATAGCCAACACTTAGAGGCCAATTTGATATAAAACATACAAAAGTGTATAAAAACAGTATTTAAGATGACAATGACATGGTTTATCTATTACAAAAATGTGTAAAATGACAAGGCTATTATTATGAACTTATAAATGATAAGGGAGTAGATATAAGACTATGGACGAGACTACTGCGAGCACCTCCTTCATTGAGTTTCAAACTCTTCCAGAGAAGTACCTCATTGTTTAATTCTCGTCCCTCCAGCGTTACTCGGGTCGCATGTTTAATTGTCAGCTTTGGCCACTCCAAGTGCCTAGTTCACCGGCCACTCGACCTACATTCCTTCCAAATTGTACTTTTACAAGGTACGCATTTACTTTTCCGCGTCCATATTCAATCAAGTTTTAGATCCGACCCGATACGATTATTATGAATACGTTATTAGGTAACCAATTTCATCGAGCGGAAAACATTTTGCAAAGCTTACGCGATCCAAACTCTGACCATATACATTGATATACTCATCTAAATTCAGTTTGTTCGTGACTAGAAATCCAATTGGCGGACTTCGCTCCTAGTTAATTTGTACTGAAAGTGCCACTCCAAGACGATCAGGAGTTGCCTTAATTGGTTTAGAAGTTACAGTAAACAAACATTATTGTCGCCGGCGATAAATATTGGGGAGTGAGAAGTTTCGCGATCTAATAGTTCTAAATGATCAATTATCGTATTGCCAGTTTTGGTGATTTCATGAAAATTAAATTACGAAAATTAATTATTTATTATTATGAAAATAAAGTGATGGTAAATATTTTTTATCTGTGAAAATAAGCCAGTAAAAAGATTATTATACATGTTGACTTTTCTTTATAAAGGTAGGTGCTTAGGACAAACTTCAAATGTAGGTAGTTAATCTACCTTCTTAGTGTTGATTATATAATTATGTATATGTTAAATATATGTCTAAACCATGCGTTTAATAATTACAATTTTAAGTCCTTAAAACATGTTTACTATTTAAAGAACATATGTTTTTGGTAGCTTGAGTTGTCGGTACTTAATCATCTAGATATTTAACTACATAAAATATTATTAGGGTGTTGAAGGTGTTCAACTCTAAAGGTTACATGGACCTTATTTATTAATTTACTAAATACACTATTATTATTAATGGGAAAATGTGTTAGCATGTGAATATATTGAATGACTGAATGTATTTGTATAAAAAATGTGATAAAGATAGGTTATAACCAGAAACAAAAAACCAGGTGCATATGCTACTTTTATCGCGTATCTAAGAGTACTTTCCATTCAGTCACGATAGTTATATTCCGCGTGGATGATGTCGCGGACAATAGCTAGTCTATATAAGTATATAATCTAACGCCACGTTCTAAAATAAATAGACCTACTACTAAGAAAGTAAAAGCCCAAGTAAATGAATAAAGTAATTATGATGATGTTACTTACTTTAACAACATTAAGTTAAATAATAATTGATAGACAAATGTTTGACTACTATCTCGCTTGATGGTCAATGATAGTGCTGTCGAAGGTCAAAAAAGATCTATAATGGCGCCTGGCCCTCATGGAAAGGTTTTGGAGTACACCGGAAGGTGCTTAGCGATAGGTTTTCAATCTTAATTAAGTGTGGTAGCTAGCCAAGTGGGTACCAGAAAGTGAACCATCACCATGCTGTGGATTTCTTTAACATTTAACCTTCATCGATACCTAAAGCCTCAAGTAGATATCAATTCATCGGCCGTTGAGTTAATGACTGGCCCTCAATGTTCCTGTGATATTATTCTCTCGTGTTCAATCAATCTTCTCACATAACAGAAATTGTAAAAATAAACAAAAATTGAAAATGTCTAGTATAAGCTTTTCTGTCGCAGAATGTTGCATGGAAGCCAAACCTACTTGTGTCAAGATTTAGAATGTTCTTTATTTTCCGTTATTTTATCGTTAAATTGTAGCGTATTATAGAGCACGCTGTTCTGAAAATCCATTTTAATGCTGCCCAGGGTTTCTGTGATCCGCTTTAAGCGTAGGATTCAGCTTCGTAGCCAAAGAAATAATAAGAAGGCAACATAGCGTAAAGTAGACGACTTTTGTAGCAAGTACTTTCTGATTTCTTATTGTACTTCTTTAAATATACAAAAAATTACGGGCCAAGTATTACGAGAATTAAGTATTCCATAACTGTACAAAATAGTATTTACAATGCAAGTGCTCGAAAAGAACGAATTCCAAGCAGCCAAATCATGCGGGAAGTCTCACTTTTCCGCAATAGTGTCTTTATTTTATTATGTTTTACTTCGTCGTCAGCCAGTTTCTTACTAGCCTCCTTATCTAGTTTTCGGGAGCCATGTATCCGTATGTGTAACGCTTAAACCTTTGTGTGGAACTCTAGAATATGTTTAAGGATAGCCTGGCCGATGTAGAGTTTATACAATATTATATCTGCAGGGCTATTATGTATTTCAGTTGCTAACAAATGTTGATTGAAATCTTGAAAATGGCGGCTCTGTGTCAGTTTTGGCAACTCCAGTAAGCAAAAATGTTAGTAATTTGATCACTGACAAAAGTGACATAGAGCGGCCATTTTTTCAGATTTCAATCCACATTTGTTGGCAACTGAGATACTTAATAGCCTAGTTGGTATTTAGTATAGTGCGTATGGTGTGCTTTGATTATCAATAACTGTCAGCACAAGTTTTTTTTTTGGGATATCATCCACAAAAGGTATTCAGCCGTGCGATTCTCTAAGAGCAAACATTGTTGCATCTTTGACAACATCCGTGAAACAAACGACGAGATGACATGAAACGTTGGAAAACTAACCTTATGTACATGGGCGATATCTCATAAAGTATTTGACATCGATGAGCTCGTCGACGAGCTGCAATATGTACGACATTAGAATGACTCTCAAACAGCTTAAGAATAATAAGGCGCCAGGAGAGGACGGAGTTACGACTGAACTTCTGAGAGCGTGTGGTAGACCGATACTTTTAGTCCTCCAGAAGTTATTCAATTCTGTCATCTTCAAAGGGAAAACGCCGGAAACGTGGCACAAGAGCGTGGTGGTGCTCTTCTTCAAAAAAGGTGATAAAACCGTATTGAAGAATTATAGGCCCATATCGCTCTTGAGCCACGTGTACAAGCTGTTTTCGAGAGTCATTACGAACCGTCTCGCACGCAGGTTTGATTAGTTACAGCCTCCCGAACAAGCCGGTTTTCGAAGAGGCTTTAGCACCGTAGACCACATTCATACACTACGGCAGATTATACAGAAGACCGAAGAGTATAATCAGCCACTGTGTCTAGCGTTTGTGGATTACGAGAAAGCCTTCGATTCTATCGAGAAGTGGGCTATACTGCAGTCCTTGCAGTGATGCCAAATTGACTATAGGTATATCGAAGCGTTGAAGTGTTTGTACAGCAAGGCCACTATGTCAGTCCGATTACATGACCAGAGTACGGAACAAATTCCATTGCAGAGAGGTGTGAGACAGGAAGACGTCATCTCTCCGAATTTGTTCACTAACGCATTGGAGGATGTTTTCAAACTTTTGGACTGGAGGCGAGGATCTGGCATCAACATTAATGGCGAATACTCGTACATCACTAAACTTCGTTTTGTCGATGATATAGTTATAATGGCAAAGTCGCTCGAGGATATCGGCGGTAGAGTTTCCCAACAGGTCTTAAGATGAACAAGGATAAGACGAAAATCATGTCCAATGTCCATGTTCCACCTATACCGGTAATTGTTGGAAACGATACACTCGAAGTTGGGACAAACTGTCCAATTAGGTAGGTCCAACTTCAACAAGGAGGTCGCACGAAGAATCCAGCTCGGATGGGCAGCGTTCGGGAAGCTTCGATCTATATTTTTGTCCCCAATACCTCAGATTCTGAAAACCAAGGTTGAAGTGGCTATGGGCAGGCCACATCGTTCGCAGAACTGATAACCGATGGGGAAGAAAGGTTCTCGAGTGGCGACCACGCACCGGAAGGCGTAGTGTAGGCCGGCCCCCCGCTAGGTGGACCGACGACCTCATAAAAACCGCGGGGAATTGCTGGATGCAGGAAGCGAGTAGCCGGTCCAAGTGGCGTTCTATGGGGGAGGCATATGTTCAGCAGTGGACGTCTTCCGGCTGATAATGATGATGATGATGATGAACTGCAATATGATTGTAGTTGAACCACTAACAAAGTATAATTCCCAAGAAAAGTTGTCATCACGCTAGTTCTCTAAGCTATCATCTGACTATAAATTTTAAAGCTTAGTCTTAATAATCTTAAAGTGCAAGAACTTAAGTAATGTCATCAATAAGCTAAAATCTATATGTACTCATGAAGGTTTTAACCCGAGCTAATATTTAATAATAATTTAACTTTTTACTTAATAATTTCATTGTAAAACCTAGATATTAGTAAATATCATTGTTAAGAAGCACAACAACATTTACCTATTTATATATTTTAGGCTAAGCTACATAGAAAATAGTTGATTAAGTTCTTAAATAAAAGTAAAATCATTGTAAGAACGTACCACCACGAGACCGATTTCAACCCCGGAAGACCTAGAAAAGGCAACAGAGGAGCTAACCACAGCTATCCAATCCTCCCTTGAGGCAGCATCGCACACCACCACGCCGGCAGAGAAGGTGCACCCGCTCCCGGCGTGCATTAGGAACTTAATTAGCGAAAAAAGGGAGAAGAGGAAGCTGTGGCAACAGACTCGCTGTCCGCGCGTAAAAAGCGAGGTTAACGCGTTGGTGGAGCGCGTAAAAGCCGCCTTACGTGATTACGCCGCACATAGCTGGGACGAGCATATAGATGCCATAACAGAGGATATGCCATCTATCCATCGTTTATGCCGCCAGCTATCGCACACCCCGGAGCCTACCAGACCACTGGTCGGGAAGAACTGCCTTTTGAAATTCGTGGCCACAGACCGAGCAGAGATATTCGCCGAACACTTGGAGGCACAATTTCAACCCAACCCGACCAGTGACGTCACCCATGTTGAAGACGTCAGACGCCACGTAGAAAACCACCTAGCGACACCACCGGACGAGACAGAAGGAGAGGAGGCGTCTATCGTTTTCTCACCGGGCAGGGTGCAGAGACAGATAAGACGCCTTCCTAACAAGAAAGCCCCAGAAAGAAGTGTTGAAACACCTTCCACCTCGAGCCCTGGCCACGCTGACCCGAATCTACAACGGGATAATGCGCTGTGGCCATTTTCCGAAAAGCTGGAAGACGGGAGTTGTGATAATGCTCCCCAAACCAGGAAAGAACCCCAAGAAACCCGAAAGCTACCGACCAATCACGCTGCTGAGCACCCTCTCGAAAACTTTCGAGAGGTTATTGCTCCCGCATTTGACTCCACACATTGCACCACGCGAGGAACAATACGGGTTCAGGTCGGAGCATTCCACAACTCTCCAACTCCGATGAAATGGCCACATGCCATAATAAAAAAGAATACGTGGTAGCAGTGCTGCTAGACATGGAGAAGGCCTTCGATCGCGTATGGCACGAAGGCCTGCTATACAAGCTATCGAAGAGCCCGACACCGAAGAAGATCTACGCCGTCATCAAGACCTTTTTGACTGACAGACGCATTACTGTCCGAGGTGAGGAGGCCCTATCAAGTGAGAAACCAGTGCTAGCCGGAGTACCACAAGGCAGCTGTTTATCTCCAACACTGTACTCATGGTACACAAATGACATCCCGCTGATTGGCCACGCGAAGCTCGCCCTCTATGCAGATGATGCTGCATATTACGCCTCCTCAATTCGGACAGAAAATGCTGTAAAAAGACTACAGCCAACGTTAGACGCCCTGCCAGAATGGTTGTTAAAATGGCGAATGGCAGTGAACGTCGACAAGACCCAAGCCATCGTCATGGGACACTCCAACCTACCAACAAACCTGAAGCTACTGAACAAAGAAATCCCATGGGCCCCGGTGGTGAAATACCTCGGGGTCGAAATAGACAGAAATCTCAAATTTAATCACCATGTGAAGACCATCGTAGGAAAGACGAAAGGAGCCCGTACAAGCCTAAGACCTATACTACGATCTAAGCTACCACTCCGGGTGAAAGTTGCAATTTACAAGACCTACATCCGGCCCCGTCTTACGTATGCCGCCCCGGCGTGGTATGCTCAAATATCCAAAACCCAAAGAGATAAACTTCAAACACAAGAAAACCAAGCGCTCCGTGCTATCGTTGACGCACCGCGCTACGTCCGAAACTCAACGATAGCACGCGACCTCAAAATGGAAAACATCGAAACCTTTGTAAAACGCCTTACTACGAAGCTATTCGCCACAGCGGACGCTTCAAGGCACCAACACCTACAGGGCATCGCGCCCCTACACACCAGACCACCTGACGCACCCGGAAAGAGGAAAATGAAGCCGTCTTCACGCATGCTCGTCCCACGGGAGGACGAAGAAGAAGAAGAAGATGCGAGGGCGGATCCGCCGGTGGTCGCTGTCGCGGTCGCCGATCGGCTCGCTGGGCTTCCGCTAGGGCCACTAGGGGTCTCACCCGGTGTGCCTGACTCGCCCCGACATCAGTGACCACCGGTTCGTGGAAAAACCCGAGAAACCTTAACACCCAATGACGCGCTCATAGTAATGAGCGAAGACGAGCTAGGGGCAGAGGGCACAGCCCTGACCCCCTTTCCCCGTTCAACATTGACTTGAACGAGAAGAAGACCCGAGCGAAAATCGAAGTTTTGTGAAGTGCGATCGGATACGTTAACTGGATACGAATACAACTGTGCAAGTGATCTTCTTCTTTTATTCGCCCCGCGCCGGAATTATCAACATTGGTCCTTCGTTGCCGGATCTGAAGAAGAAGAAAATGAGTATTCGGAGTTCTGTGACGACTCGTGGTCAATTAAGAAGGCTGGCCGATCGCCGCGAAATGGAAACAGGGACGGACTCCGGTTTGCCCTCCGAACGGGCGCCGGGTTCGTCTTCAGTCGCGAACACTACTTCAGTGTCTACCCCGCTCATCCCGACAGTGAGAGGAGGAACATTCGATCACGGCATGATCGATCCTTTGCCGGGACTGGAAGCGGCACAATACAAGACAAAGACAGCACGACATGGGACATCTCGCTCTAGCCGCGCGTCGTCCAAAGGCAGCCGCAGAAGCGCGGACTACCTAAAGAAGCGCGCCGAGTACGAAGCTGAGCGGGAAATAGGGAAAATAAGGGAAAGTTTAGTAAAGAAGAAATTGGAAGTGGAACTCGCCGAAATTGAAGCCGCAGCGGACGACGACATTAGCAGTGACGGGGAAGGCACGGTAAGACGTGTAGAAGAGTGGATTAATACCACGCCGCAAAACACACGAGAAGACACGACGCTCCGTGACACTGCCGCACCACTAGCTACGTCAACGTTATGTGCGCCCGCGCTGAATTCTCTTGCTGCTGTTCAAGATTCTCCGGCGTCGCCTACACCCCCCGCGCCCCGCGCGGCGCCCGTCGCGCACCGCACACTGTCGCCCGTGTGACCCGCGCATCGCGCCCCGCCGCCGCCGGCGACCCCGCGCCCCGCATGGCGCGCGAACCCCGCATGCCACCCGTGTCGGCATCGCGACGTGTGTACTACGATCAAGAAGTGCATAACGGCCGGCGGAGTGACTGGTTCGAAAAACGAAGGGATTTCTCTAGTGACAGAAGAGACCGGCGAATCGACAAACTCGCGGAAGCCATAACACATTTGGCTCGACCAAGGCCGGTCCCGCGCCAGGCGTACGAACTACCTTACTTTAATGGGAACCCATCTGAATGGATCTCCTACAAAAACATGTACGAAGAGACGACGAGGATATACGACTTCAAGTCACATGAAAATATGGCCCGGCTCAAGACCTCACTACAAGGAGAAGCCAAAACCGCGGTGGAAGATTTGCTGTGCTCATCAGTAAACCCTAATGAGATTATGAGGGCGCTAGAAAGGAACTATGGGCACCCTAACATTAACAAAATTAAGAATGCCAAAAGTCTCTCAAAGTGGACGGGAATTGCGTCAGTGTGCCACAGGAGTGTTCGGGACGCCCGCGTCGATGCTAAGTAAGATGCTAGTCAGTGCTAAGCGAGACGTCATCGACGCGGGCGTCCTGAACACTCCTTGAAAAAGGCCACCGCATGTGGTCGAAACTATAGTCGGACCTATCCGATAAATATTACGCGAGTAATCCCGTATTTTTAATTAATAATGATTGAAAACCACGTTAGTTTTTATAAGATAACATAACAAGTTCAATTTGAAAAATTTAATACCGACTTCCATTCTATTCAGTTATTGGAGTATAACTCATAAATTACTGGACCGAATATCATAAAATTTTAAAATGGGGCTATACGAGAAGCACCAGTCTTCAGACAAAAAAAGAATTTTGAGAATCGGTTCACCCAATCGAAAGTTATGAGGTAACAAACATAAAAAAATACAGTTTAATTGAGTATCTCCTCCTTTTTGGAAGTCGTTAGAAAAAATACATAAGATAACCAAAACATATTAGTTCAAAAGGCGGTCCTATCGCTTAAACCGATTTCTTCTAGGCAACTTTTAAAACTTTTACAATTTAGAACAGTTTTAGATTGTATTTTCAAAACTAATTGTTGTTTAACATATTTCTATAACTACATTTATAAACTAGGTTTAACATCAGTACATTCTACTGCACAATGAGAAAATATATATACCTACAAAAGAACGGTCGACTGAGAAAACCTTAATTTACTAAACACCGCATATCGTTCCAATCTACATATTTGCCGTAACTTGCGACCCTTCCGATAGTTTTGACGACGACAGCAGATTGTGCGACGTCCCGCACTCATAGAAACTACGGAGGCGCGTGATCAGAATTCCAATGCGGGGATTACGTCCCAATGCGACTTACTTGTCCCGTAGACTAAGCAAAAGTTACTGCGTTGAATTGACATCTCACCCTTGCAACTGTTTCTTAATCTGCGGTTGACTGCGTCATGTTAGGTTGTGGCTTTAGATATTTCCTCTGATGGCTTGTAATTATGACTGGTCTAATGGAGATACATGCTGTGGTGTCTTATAAGTAAATATTTGTGCAGGTAATGTTAGTGAGTTATATTTTGCAGTGATTAATGCTACTATGGTAGGGCCAACTACTATAACAGTGGGGTATTGAATTTTTATTTTTAATATATTCCAATATTTTTTTCCATCTATTTACCAGAGGCTGGACAAGACACAAATGATTATAGCAGTGGCAGTGCTATTCGTTTGGCATCTCAAGAAATGTTACCAGATGTAATGTAAGTACAGTGCCTAACTCCAATCATGTTTGGAGTTAGATATTTGTAATTGTGGTGCTACTCACCAAAACTAAATATTACTAAAAAACGCGAAATTTTGTATGAATGGATGCATGGTTGTTTGTTTCACGCTCAAAGGGTTGGGCCAATTTTGATGCAATTTAGTATGGAGTAGATGAGGCTCTGGATTAACACATAAGATAATTTTCATAATAATCATCGTCATCATTTATCACCACGCGAGGGGAACTGGGCCAACTTTGTTGAAATTTGGTATGAAGGTAGATGTTACCTGGTACATTACTGTGTTAAGGTGTGAAGGGCGCTGTAGCAAGTGAAATTACAGGACGAAAGAGCCTTAAAACCAAATTCTCGAGATAACGAGCACGGTTCAGCGCTCTGTAAAACTACAGGACTTAGCTCTGGGTGGCACTGCAATTGGCATAGGCAAGCATCAGCCGTATCAGTAACATAAATATCTAAGAGAACAATATTTACTCTAAAATTTTGATTTTTAAATAAAGTGGGCAAATTGTCTACTAGTATTAAAATCCAACATATCAAATTACCAATAGAAATGCAGCGTATTTTCTCTTTTACAATGTTATTTAAACAAGACCAAAGGAGCTCCTGTTTTCTCTCTTTAATTAGAGCTAATGTTAAACGCGCTCTCGAGCGCCGAGCTACAAACTACTTACGTCGATTCGACTTCATTAACTTTTATTATTTTTTAATCAAGAACACCGCACGTAATTGAAACGAGAGGAAAGTTACGAGGTTGCTATTTCTCTTCATGTCGTTCTGTTTACGTTCACGTCTAATGCCAATAGAGGCGTATTCGCTTCGTCTTATGTCAATACAGCTTTCATTCGCGTATGTGTCTTGTAGATTTTCTATTGTATCTTTCTTAAGAGTGTGTTTCCAATCTTAATAGCTTCCATTTTAGTTAATTATTTGTATTTAATATACCTGATTTTCTTTTTTAAGACCAAATAGTTTAAAGTGACGAAGTTCATAAAGAATCTTAAAAGGATGTATAAATATACGTTGCTACGCTACAGGCGTAAGTAGGTAGAATATAATCAACAAACTTTTCATTTGGACACAATAAAGAGAAGTGCGTACACACTGTATGTATGTCGCACTATTAATGGGAGTAGGGTGATGTTAAAAGCGATATTTTTCCATCGTGATATATAGAGATCTTGCTTGGAGCAGTAATGAGAAATTCCGATGTCACAGCATTGTGTATGACGACCCTAAAGTGGAATTTTTGAACGTGCACTTTGATACGATTGATGGAGGTAAAGTTGAATTTACTTAGGGGATTGATGTCTCAAATAAAGGAGTGAATAATGAGAATAATACTTTGTTTGGAACGAACGTTACATTTCTATTTCTAGTGAAGTAAATGATAGGATGCTGAAACCGGCCGTAAGTGCAATATTACACGGTTCATTCTTACCTTTTAATTTGGATATATCAACGTAATTTAATCATATCCTAGTTTTAATCCTAATAATACTATAAATGTATGTAGTTAAATATTTATTACCACGTATCGCAATAACTACTCGCATAATAAATACTACGCAATAAACCGATTTTATTAATGTAATTGATGTTTGGATATATGTATATATATATGGTTTGGTTTAAGGGGTAATAAGGGGGTTTAACAGAGTGGGAAATTTTATATGATTTTATTATTTCTTTGGTTAGACTCACTCAAAGCTTGGTACACAAAAATTTAAAATAAAGAATAGAACATGTATTTAAATTTTCATAAAACAATACTACAACGGAATTATACTCACGGCTCAACGTATTTTGTATTCAATACTAGTCATTAGATTCATCTTGATGGTATGAATCTGCGAGTGCCACATGAATGAATTAAAAAAACCATTATGTCTGATATTATGTGCTATAATGCCCAGTCGAATTAGGGTTTGACCCGGAAAAAATTATAAGTAGCAATTTTCCTTCGGAGTTCGTTGGAGAAGGTCACTGTCAGTCTAAATTTTGAATTGCGTGGTGGTTAGGATTTTGAGGAAATTTAGTTTCGTAACACCTTTGGTGGTAACAATTTTCCATGAAAAATTTAAAATAAACGTGATGCAATGATAAGATTTTACCCCACCTCTTTTCGTGTAAAATATCGATTCTATCAAAAAAAATATTAAAACCAAACTTGTAGGAAATTTTATTTACATTAATTTTCGTTTTGCAACTTTTCTGGTAAAATTAAAAACAAACGAGTAAGAAAAAGAAAAGATTAGAACCAAAACTGTGTTGAAATTTAACTGTCAACAATTTTTATTGTAACCATTTTTCATGTGAAATTAAAAGAGTTATTCAATAAACAAAAATGTATCCTTACAATCGAGATGGTGGTTTACGCAACGGATCGATTACCACGCAAAACAAAATTTTGATCTTCCCCAACGAATTCTAAAGGAAAATTTCTACATGTATTTTTTCCGGGTTTGCTCCGTTTTTGAACTAATTTGACTGGGCTACTAATTATTTTCGTGCGTAGTGGGTTTACTAAATTAGATTAAACTTTACTAACGTTATTATTTTGATGCCATATAATATCTGTGTCGAGGATAATAAGTAGGTAAATCCATGTCATTTATAACACGCTGTGCTTCAAACACCGTTCACCAAGTGTGATTTATAATGAGAAGTTATTTTATGCTTGCTTTGTGGAAAAGTAGCTTGACTATACAATTAGGTTTAAAGTTACTATGCAATCCTAAGCAGTAAGCAAGCAAATAAATAAAACAGAAAATAAATTAATCTAATAAAAGTGGTACTTCACTAGCGTGAGTATTTAAGAAAGGTTCCATTAAATTATAAATTAATTACTTTATACAATAAAAATGATTATAATAATATAAATTTGTTTATTTGACCTGATCGATAGTACCGGCTCAATGCAAGTGGGCAGATAAGCTGTAAGTGGATCACAAATTTACAATGAAACATGTCTAGTGACAATTAACATACCTCTCGAATACTTTTAGCATGGCGACCGTTAAGGTTGTTATCAGAAGACCAGGGCTGATGTCTTAACGTGCGCTCCGAAGCATGTATGCACTCATTCATCCACGCAGTGAATGCAGAAAAGCTTGGTTACTTTCAGTTTACTTGATACCTCCTGACCAGTTTAGATTGATGATAAAAGCTCTGATACATGCGATAATTAGTATTTAGGTTAAGTTATTGACTTAGTTTATATTAAATGACAATGTATGTACAAATCAAAAACAGTTTAATATCTCTTAGCTAAATTTCTCTGAGGTACAACAATAGAATAGATTGTATTCAATATTATTCTTAAATCATTTAGACAAGAACCTATATTTTCCACTCGCATTTCCATAGAAATTGACAATTTTATTTCCCTGCGGAGAAGTCGATCGCATCTCGATCCTATTGTAGTGCCCAAGTGATATCCGCAAAAGGGCTCCATTTTGCGCCAAGCGATAACATTTTCATGATTATGCGAGAGGATACCATCTTTTTGTATTATGGTAAAATTTTCTATCTACATAAAAGCTCTACAATTTGGTAATATTCAAAACGTTGTTTGGGTTTTCGTAACCTTTCGTTTTTGGACTTGTTGTCTAATTTTATTGACTTCTCGTTTACTTTGTAATTGAATTCATATCTTTTAAAGTAAGTCTTAGTGGCAGGATCTCTAATAGTGTTAAACGTAGATAATATCAGCTATATATAGCAACTTAACATTTAGGCCAGCATGCTAGAAAATAAATTTTAGGGTTAAATTTTTTATGATCAGAGGTTGCATTTGTCTGTATCTTCCTACCAAATAAGTTTAAGATGATGTACAAAATGAAACTAATAGAAAATTCAAGAAAATTATAAAATAACGTAAAAAAACGAAATGCAAAAAAATCTACATATACATTTTATATTTAGGTAAGTATATGCTTATATTTTGAAAGCTTTTTCACAGGTATGTAACTAAACTATGTCAGACGCTGAAGCGTAAGCGGGTGGCTTAAAACTCTGCTATTACTATACTATTCGTGTGAGACGCTAAGATTCAGGAGCACCCTAGAAGGAAATAGGTATGGATATACCAAAAAGAAATGCAACCTGCGTCGGGTTGTAATGAACCTCCGTTGTTTGATGGGATATGCAGTATATTTCAAAACGGTTATAGCGCAGTGGTAACAAGGGTCAGCGTGTCGATAATGCGGCCTCGGGATCAATCTCCACCTTTGGCTTGAGCTTTCGGTGAAGGTCTAGATGATAATACCTTTGACCGCATCAGCACTAACCATCAAGTGAGATGGTGATAAACGTAGCTTATAAAGTGTGACAAAGATGATACAAAAGATACTTTATGAATGACTAGCTGCCCCGCCAGCGGGTTCGCTCGGTTGGTCTTGGTGTAATGGTGAAAGCGCCGTTTGGAATCTTGAGATCCTGGGTTGTATCCCTGCGCTGGACAGTTATTAAGATTTTCTGATAAAAAAATTCTCAATAGCAGTCCGGAATCTAGAACAGTGTCCCGTAGATGGCAATAAGCTCGCTCCCTATTACGTTAGCCCAAAAATACTTCAGACGAAACGCAGGTGTTTAAAACTCCGTTGCGTACCTCTTCGCGGATATATAGGTGAGACGATTTATTATGTTGTGTTTAAAATAACAGTATTGCATTATTTTCGTTCAAGTTTAATATTTATTATATTATTTATTTATACGTATTTTTACCAAGTTATTATTGCGCATAAAATATTAAAAGTCTATATTTCATATATTACGCGCTATACAATTAATAGATAAAAGGCCTTTTAATCACTATTTTGGTGTTTGAATTAAGAACACACCAATATATTCGATCTCCATCTCATTGCTTGTACAACCTCCTTGCGCAAAGAATATTCGACATATAAACTCTGTGTGCAAATAACTCCTGGAGATTTAATTGGTCGATATTTCCGACAAGGAGTTTAGCATTAGAATAAAAACTGTATTGTATTTTTTGCTGCCATAACAGAAAAAAATATAATAATAAGTGTATCGCAAGCACGAAGAACGCCGTAGTCGTGAACAAGAAGAAAATTACTCTTATGTTTTTAATGTGCATTTTAATTAATTGTAACCTTCCTTTTTTCTTCATTAACTGTATATTTTCGATTAAATTATTTCTTTTTCTCGTAGTCATGGTATAAAGTATAGTATGCAACTCTTGAATAAAACGAATTTATATTGAGGGCCATGAATCACTCGCATCGCTCAGGATCTATCATCACGAATCACTCCCTGCGTTCGTGATCCAGTCGTTAGAATCCTTCACTTACTCGCGATTCATCTACGACCCTCCCTTTAAATTCTTCCTTTATTCACTAATTGCATAATATACTATTATATATTTATAGAAAGTCTATGAGTGAGTTTTTGATGTGTAAGTGAGTATGTATCTTTTTATTTGTTCTTTTTTTTTGTTCGCTTAATCTTTGGATTGAACGAATTTGAAGAAATTAAAGATCCGAGGAATAACTACTACATAAAGCTTCTTTACAATCGATAACTTTATTCCACGTAGATGAAGATCGCGCACAGTGAACTATAATAGTTTATCCATAAATAGTTAATAATGTTGATGTATTACATTTTAAACAATCTAAATTCTAAGTTAAAAATTTAATGTTAAAAATAATATACGCACACCCCCTACATTTTCACTTTGACCCTAGTTATATTTACAATAAAAATTTAATTTAATAAATATTTAGGGTCAAAGTAAAAATGTAGGGGTGTTCGATTTCTTTGCTCTCGAGTGTATATTTCGAAATAATTGAGATACAGTTGATGATTAAAGTAGGATTCGATCCTAACACCGCCAGATCAGCAGCTGAAATTCACTAATCTTGAGTCATTGTGGTTTGCAAATATTTCTATAGGTATACTTAAATAATCTAAATTTAAATGCAGGTCCTGTATCAAATCAAAGTCACCAGGCTCAACCGCACAAGCGCATAATATGAACAAGAAAGTAAAGTCCGATGTGGTGGCAGTAACACTAAAATTATACCGCTCCAAAGCGTTCCACGACACGCGACGGGGCGTAACGGTAGCCGTCGCGTGACCCTAATCAAAAGAAAGCATGATTTTTAATTTAAATTACTTAAATTAATACCCTGTGACATTTATAATATACAGGGAAGAAGACTGGCAGGTAAGTTGTTTTCGATTATTATTTGTGTCACATAAACAACAGTAACAGTATCTACTCGTCCCAAACGGAAAAAAGTATTTATTACAAAAAAGTAAATGAGGCCACAACTAACTTTAATTCAAAATTATAACAAGGTTTGTCGTCATTTTGAATATAAATTTATTGATCACTAGCGACTGCCCACAACTTCGTTCGCCTAGTGAACTCGGCCTTCGGCCTTATTCAAGATATATTACGTTACATTTGAACAGTTGAAACTAGAACTAAATATTTACAGGTTATGTATCAGTTTTATTTGAAGTAAATACTTGTTTTCGTTTAAATACAACAATACATAAAAGTATATAAACAGTTACATAAAAGACATAATTATCTTTTTTTGCAAAAATTCTTTAGTTAGTACGAAATTCCGAACGTGTTTATCTTTGAGGTCGAATTCAAAATCGTAACTTCGAAAGGGCTGGTCTTTGTCTCTCTCTCTCTTTCTAATGGCGGGAAAGAGATTGAGTGTAAATGTTTCGAATTGTATGATTAACCCAAGGCTGAATAAGATATTCGCGGCTATCTGAAAAAAAAAGTTACTTTGTCTCACTCAGTGCGCAAAATAGCATTTTCTCTCTGATTTCAGGCTGAAAAACCTACACATTTGAGCTACTGAAGTGAAAAGTTAATTTGTTTGCGATTCTCCTGGTTCCGTTCGTTATCAATATTATATTTGAGTTGTACATTTTAAAGCCTGACTTACTAGCCTTGTTTAATGTTTCTGTCATATTATATTACAGATATATATTATACAGACTTATATATAGACCTATCGCGAGCTATGTTCATATATATATATATATATATATTATATATATATATATATATATATATATATATATATAATATATATATATATAATATAATATATATATATAATGATAAAAAAAAACAAGCTTGTAAGTCAACGCAATCAAAAGATGTTCTCCGTTTATGTTGCATATATTTTACGATTTCACAGGGGAGTTAAACTCCATAGGGTACTTCCCCTTGTTGCTTCGATGCGCGAGTCCAACTCGCACTTGGACGGATTTTTATATAATTTATATAGAATTATAGATTATAAAAAACAATAAGTATAAACGTAAGCATCTTATCAGCACTCATCCCCGCCCTTCTCCCCCCTAGGATTGGCGAGAGCAATGAACGCACACACATCATCACACCCAAGACCTCAGAAGTAACATTTCTGCTCATCACACACCAGGGATCGAAATTCAGACTGAGCGACTGTGACTAACATTTTAGATTCCATCAAAGTATTTGAGGAACTCCCTTAACCTTCCCTTCTTCTCTTCTCTTCCTTAATGCCTTTTCCCCAAATTACCTAAGAGAACGTTTCTCTTTGCCTCCCATGGACGCTCTATGCGCTCTTCAAATCACCTTCTACTTGGGTTTCCACATCATTAATCCACTTTTTACACTTACTCTTTTACAGTCACTGCAATTCGGTTGTGGAATTCTCTTCCTGTGGCTGTTGTAAAGTTATGCTGTAAAGTTATAGTATATAAATAGTTTATTATTTATTAATATTCTTACTAAAATATCTGTTCTATAGAAACTCTCAAGTTTTAAATAAAGCACAACCAAACACACTTCCATGACACAAAGGTTAGCTGGAATAAAATGCTAAGTAGCATTAAGTTCGCCTATGTACTTTTAGTTGTGTGCAATAAAGAATTTTCTATCTATCTATCTAAACTTCCACAAAGCACAAGATGCATTTCGATAGGTAGATTTGTATGATTATTAACACCAAAACCAAACAAATAAAACTCAACAATTCGTTGAAAGGTTAAAAAATATCCCGCTTTTTATCAACATGAAATTTCACGATTTCTGTGCAAATCTGCCACGTTCCATTTACTGGAATCAATCACTGGACCGGATTTACTCAAACGTAACTTGTATGCTTAATGTAGCGATAAGTTTGCTCCACATACGAGTAGATATTGTTTTTGTTTCGTCTCGGTACGGGCCTGTTAAAACATTGATGTATCAAAGCCTAAGATAATGGAATCTGCTCGTACAAATTCAATGTAGGTATAAAATGAAATTTAATTACCAAACATAACAATCCAGCCTTTGTTCTAGTTAGATCTTTTACAAGGCTTTGTACTTCATTAAAATATAATAATAAAGAAACTGATACAACCTAAGGGTACGAATACATATTATGTTTAACCATTATACCGTAAAGTATCACGGAAAAATATGAAATGCTTGTGTAAATAATATAATTGTGATCGTATGTACATATTTGCCTATGGATTAAGTACTAGTTAAGTTAAGTAGTTAGGAATTAAGAGTAAGTAACAGAGATTTGCTAAAAAACTAGCTATCATCGAAATTGTATCTCAATAATATTATCAATCAATCAATCAATCAAAATTATTTATTGCACTAAAATGTATGTTTTAATAAGTTCTTATAAATAATTAAAATGCCATACAATCTGCCTCATTTAGAGGTGTGCAACATTCTTAATCTAATTAATACATTATAATGAATAATTAAATATCTATGTCAAGTTAAAAAAATATAAGTTGTCAAATTAGTAATTGCACATAAAATTAAAAGAAATTATGTATCTTAACAAAAATATTAATCATTTAATATAAATGGAAAAATATAAATCAATGATGTAAGGGATAATTTACTTATTTGTTTATTACATTACTAAGGAAATACTCATTAACACTGTAAAAACATTTGCTAATAATCCATGATTTTAGTTTATATTTAAATTTATTACAGGTCAAAGTCTTTATTTCAGTAGGTAGTTTATTATACATTTTGATCGCCATAAAATAAGTGTTTTTTCTTAAATATTTCTAACCGGCACATTGGTAGGTAAAGTTTGTTTAAACCCCTTGTACTATTATTACTAGTAGTATTACAAATATAACCGTGCCTTTATTAATATAAAGTCATATACATTTTAATTATGCCCGTTATATCTAATAAAACATACGTGTAGCAAAGTAAGTGGGTAAGTGGGCAAGCATTGCGCATATAGACCCTAACAGTCATACGTAATAAAACTAAGCCCAATTTGCATAAAGCGCTGATTTTTCACTTAAAATAAAACGACAAGAGCCACGTTTATACGTTTCTTTTTAAGGCGCAAAGGTACGAGAATTACCCTCTCTTTGTAATGCTAATTTAAAAACCAAGGAATTCATTTTTTATTCATAAGTTTTCTGCTCTAAAGCCAGCAGTCAGAGCATCCGACTCGTTTGTGATGAGTTTGAAAGTTGGAGATATATAATTCGCATGTTTTTATTGGTAATGTGTTTTTAAAGGTGGTGTTAATTGTCGTTTATATATTTTATTATCAAAATCAACTATTGCTGTATATATAGTATCTAACATTGTTTTGTATGAGGATTACAACTGAAGAATGAGAAGGAAGGTCACCGAATAACATAATTCTTTAAACTATCAGAAACAGTAACATATATTTAGTTTGCATCATTTTAAAACAAAAAAGCTAGTCTTGTGACATGAATATTATAAATGCCAAAGTATTTATGTCTTAATGGATGGATAAACAGATATACTATTATGTTTGCTGCTATTTTATTACGAAATGAAATATAATTATATAAACAGTTTTTCGCAGTTTATACAATTCTAACTTAGAGTATAATGGAAGTGAAAAAATCACACAAAAGTGCACGCAATAGAATTTTGCTTGATATACTCGTAGCATAGAAGTCCTCTGATGATATAGCATGAAAATAAACGCAGAAAGTTCCTCCATGTTTATAAAATGTATTATTAGCATGTAGGGTGTAGGCTCACTATTTTTTTAATGCAAGTCACATATCTTTTTAATAGTTTTTAACATATTGAATCAACTATCAAATGTAAAATGACATTTTAAAGATGCCAATAATTTAAAAAGTAAAATAATTACTTTATTTTTACTTCAATTTCCCTTATAATATATATCTACAAATCTTAATACAGTATCAACAAAAAGAGTATAAACAAAATTTATGAAAAATTACACAACAACAGGTACACTTTATAATATTTTTTTCACTCTAGAAATTGCATAAGCTCACAATGCCAACAGCCAACAGAAAAATTGCCCGCAAAACAAATTAATGTAAGTTACGTTGAATGTTAAGAGGTATGCTTTTCCAAGCGCTTGGAATGTAATACAAAAATTTAAGTATTATTTCATTTGAGAGAACACAGAAATTCTCTCGTAAAATGAATGCGGAAAAACAGCTATTTTTATATTAACTTGATAATCTAGATACGGGATCAAGCCGAACTGAAAACCTAATACCGAGATACCGTAAAAATGCAAACAAAGCAGGCATCGATCATCGAATGCAGGAAATATTTCAATAAACCCTTTTTTGAAAACGTTGACAGCGGAGTGGTTTGAAGAGGTTTGTATATGCGCTAATCTTTACTTACGTTAAGATTTTTGTAATTTTCATATAATATACAGATTAAAAAACAAAAGACACACTGTTTTAGTCTTTCGCGGCTGTTTACTATTTTATAATCAGTACTCACGGGATGTACATCACGATTTACTAGATTTTGAGTTCCCGATATTTCTCTCGTGTCTCACCGTACACATGTTGCATATAACTGAAATATCCGAAATATCTCACTAACTATAAATATAAATAATTAACTATAAATCGGTAACTCCAAAATACTATAATATATGTGGTCTACATCCCGTGAGTACTGATTATAATTTAAAACAAAAGAGGGGAACTTGTTTGTTAATTTGTTCTGTTGGTTTTCACAATAGTTGTCACCGTAATAATATATGTTGCAAATTCGGCAAGTTTCCTGCTTACTCAACTAACGGCAACTCTAAGTGGGTACGGGCGACCCTCGAACAAAAAGGAGAATTACAAATAGATACTGATCTCATTCGGGAGCCTGTTCTCATTGCGAAGAGCCAATATTCGATACTTTGTCCCGAGCGGCACACTTTTACATTTGGACTGGTGCTCATTGACGATTCAACCCTTGCGCGGTCGAACAAACTGGATTAGCTCGGGACATGTTCGCTCGCAAGGGAAATAAATTGATTTTTTTTTATTTTGTTGTGTTTTCAACTCGCGTCCGCAATAACAGGCCACAATGAAAAATAATAATGCACGGAAGATTGGACCGCAGTAAATGTTTTACGGTGTGTTAATTTCTACGGAAATAGGTCACGTTTGTAACGTGCCTCACTCACAATGATGCTATGCAAAACGGTGAACGAAAAAGGCTCTTTTGCGGTGTTCCGGTAAAACAATGACATTTTTTCGCGAGTTATTTTTTAAATACGAACATGGTTGGGACAATTTGAATAAATTAAATACAATGTTTTTTAATTTTTCTTTATTTTTGTTATTTAGAAAATGTGTACATGTAACTTGCAGTCTTTTTGGTGTTATCGTTGTGTCATATATGCACTAGGCCACAAAGAAAACGTGTAGGATGTAAAAAAATCTACTTTTTAAAATGTTTCAGCAATCCTTTCAGTTTTGGCAAGTTCATACAGAGTGTAACAAAAAAGTTGTAGTATGACTGAATTTGTTGAAACTGAATTGTTCATAGTCAGTATTCACATGGCAAAGTATCGAAATTATATAATTTTTATCATGCAAATTAAAAAATATATTATCCGAAAAATTTTTGACATCGTTATTAGACATGCCTATTTTTGGAGTTTGTTGGTGTCAATGCACTCTGCGATCCCTCTCTGCACGCGCCCCACCTCGGCCCGGGCCCCAGATAGGCCCTTGTTAACCAGTATACGTTCTTGAGGTCAGTGTCGTCATTAGTCTAGTTTTAGAGATGAACCAATTGAGTATTATAAAGCTAGTTACTCATAACTCAGTTTTTTTTCTACTTACTGAAACGCAGTAGTTAGTAATTGTATGCATTCTTCTGTGTGTAAAGTTTTATTATTACTACAACTTTTATTACACACTATAAAGCAATACCGTAGCATATTTTTCGGAATACTAAATGAAATACCAGTAATTTTAAAATGAAATAAAATGGTGATAATTCTTCTTCTCTATTATACCTCTTCCTATATCTAATAAAATAAACATAATTTGCTTTTTAATTTCCAAAAATTGGAGAAGGTTCTGATTCACCTTTTTGTACTATTTATATATTTATTTTTCATAGTAATCCGATTTCGATGATTCTTTTATTTAACCCTTTAGGTAGCTTAAAAATAAAAATATTTTGGCGCCAAATCGAACGGAAAAAGCGCGCGAAAATTCACTATTTAAAAAATTCGCGCTCGCCACATACGTCTGCAGGATTAAAATCGTAGTAAAACAGCTATTTGTTCTATTTTATATCTGTAAACGGCGTAAATTTACACTGGTTACCCAGTACATCTTCCTTTATTCTATTATTATGTTATCTGTTTCTTTTTAGTCAAATTATAGAGGTAAAGTCAACCAAAAAAATACATAAAACTTGAACCGCAACAAAAATAACTAATGAAATAAGACCAATTTTATCTCTCGAGCAGGTGTAAAAAGAGTAAACATACAATCACAACGGTATAATAGACTTTGAAAACCTATACTACCTATTTTATAAATTATCCATAATAAAGCCACAAATTGTCATACAAACATATACTCTAACGCTCGATCGACAAAATCGTAGTCCCACTCGTTATCAAAACAATATGGCGGCTGCCTTTATCAAATTACGGGAATTGCTCAAAAAACCATAATATAAGAGGATTATAAGCTTTTTCTTAGGTTTTTACCTCGAAATGGTACTTATTCACGAAAACAATACACTAGCACATGCACTGCTGCGAAAGTTTAAGAGATATGGTATCGACGCCCATTGTTTTTTTTACTAGCCTACTGATAAGCAAAATAATTTATATTTCTATGTGAAAATGATTTCTAGGTGCTTATTAGTATTAAAAAAAACATCTAATAAACCGAAATGTATTATATATTTGAACAGTTAACGTTTATGTTCAGTCCTGATATTGGTTTTGACTGCGGTACACCAGTGTACCAGCGCCACTTTATGCAATGTATAGATTTGGCCACCGGTGTACCGGCGCGTGTTTATAGGTTAAAAGCTGGTTGTTCTCATGTAAATTCCCATTTAAATAAGATTAAGTTCTAACAAATAGTTATCTTATTGATTATTAGTTATTATCAACATACAAGTAAGAGTTAGTTATCTTCGATAATAAAATTAAAGTGCGTTATACATTTGTAAAATGCATATTTCTTTATTATTTTTTATCACAGGAAAACAAAAATCTGCACACTATACGTTCTCATATGAAAACGACTACCGAATGTACGTATTCTACCACTCAACATTCTTTACCATAAGCGCGGCTGAAATTGTCTTTATTGCTACCGGCTTCGTCGCGCTGTGTTGTATTTTTTACTGCTATGAAAAGTCCATCGGTAGTTTTTTAGGTCGTTAGCGATTCTACGCCTAGCGGGTAATGTTTTATCCCCTGGCAAAACTCATATCGTTTACTTTCCTTTTCTTGTGAAAACTCTAGCCCGTCAAGTTTTAGTAATGTGTATTTTACAGTGTAATTATGTCATTTTCATAACCGCAACTACTATTATCTGTGGGTTATGAAGATGGATAAAACCTGGTTATGAAACAGCGAACAATATTATTTTTCGTAGCTGGTTATGAATCTATACGAATGAAATATGAACATAAATAAACTCGATGCTTAAAGACATCACATTATTTAATTTAGTTAAATAATGGTTTAGAAATTTTGGAGAAAAAATAATTTCGGGTAAAATATCTAGGAGCATAAATTATCGGATGCATAATTGGATTATTGGTTATGGAGTCTTACACCGTTAGTCAGAAGATGCGGGTTCCAACCCCGTTCGATGATACTATTTTCTCAGTAATAATTTTAAAGGTTTGGTTTCACTAATCACACATTACTGCAGTAAAAATAGATACTATTCACAGCCGTCGTAATTCAATATTTGATTTTGGTGAAAGCCAAAACAAAAATCATTGTCATATAGGTAGTATGTAACAAAATAATACCTTCTTATCCATAACGAAACCTGCCAAGAGCTACCACGTCATATAATATAATATACCATCCATTGTATCACAAGGAAGCTGCTTTACGTTGTGATACAATTCAATTTTCTGAAAGACTTCCAACGTCCGCGGACACATGAGTGTATTTGTTCGAGGCATGTAATCCAAGCAGATAGGAATTGCCTGAGAAAGGATTGGATGACAGTGGTCTTGCTATGGCTGATACATTTCTGTACATTTTGTTTGGAAAAGTAATACTCGTTTGGATGTTTGGCTTTGGATTCCAGAGATTAGACAGTCGGCGCCGTGCGAATAAAATTAATTGAAGTTCTTAAGCAGGAAATTATAGGGTACGTTTTACAATGCTGAATAAGTTTATAAGAGATGATAGCATGTCATATCAACAAGTTTAGCAACATTTGCTGTGGTCAGGCCTTGGATGGGTGACTGCTATTGGCATTATTCAACTGAGCACTTCCGTCCTTAGGAGGGCACGTTAAGTTGGTCTTGGGACAGTCGTTAGGCTATGCCGAAGGCCTTCGGTCGGCCTGAAAACTTTGACATGGGTTGGCCACTAACCTATCCACCAAACCGCACTGGGCCCGCGTGGTTATGACCCAACTTCTCTCTTTCTGAAAGGAAGGGTCGAGTCCCAGCAGTGGGAACAAAATGGGCTGATTATGATTATGGTTATGAAAGTACAAAGTAATAATCACAAGACCTTAACAAAAACTATCTTATTTGTCACTCCAAGTATAAAACTATAACTATAAAAAATCAAACATTGACTACTTATTTTTATACGAATTAATTTATATAATAAAAAAAATCATTTTAAAATGATCATGAAATACAATTAATAAGAAATGAGCACGTTCTTTTAACATGGTAATAATAAAGTAAGAAAATACTTTTAGAACATTATTTCGTTCCGTAGGGTTTGTAACCATGAGTATTATGCTCAGTCTAACAAAGCACACAGCATGTACGAGTATAATTACCATGTAGATATGGTATTTGTGAAGGTTCAAGCTTGACAAACAAAACTTTTCCAACCATCCATACATTAAAATCAGCCAACTCCATGTTTACTCCAGAACTCAATCGCAAACAAAAACGGACTGTTTTTCAATGGCACAAAATGGCACAAAGTGGGAACACAGGGGCGTAGAGGTAAGTAAGTTCTAATTTTCCGCGTTCCAAACAAATTAACCATGTGCCACTGAGCATTATTACAGTTAATAAACCATTTAATGGCTGACCTATTTATAACAGATTAGAGCGCACGTCAGCTTCGGCCAGTTGGAAGGACTTGGTTAGTCATATAGCTTATGAAATTGGACGCGGTTTTCGCAATTTGTCCGATATATAGTTAATTAGGGACCATAATAATTTACGTCATGGTTTTCGGATAGAGTTAATTTAAGTAATTCACTACGTGTATCGAACTATTATTATAAATGTGAAAGTTTTTATGTTGGGATGTTCGTTACTAAATAGCGGCAGAGCGGGTTTGAATAAAATTTGGAGTGGAGATGGTTTGTACCCGGAATTAGCATAGGCTACTTTTTATCCCGATTTATGGGACAGTTCTCGAGGGATCGCTATACTAATATTCTATACGGTCTTAAACGAGTCACGTGCTTAAACGAGTATTTTATATTTTAGAGACTGTTTCCAAATCAATATTAAGATCCATATCCGAACACATATTTAGTAAAAGCTGATCCTTTATTACATACTAGCATAAAGCTAGGGTGGGTCCATTGTATGAGAAGTTATTTCTCCTTCCTTCTTCATCTTCTGTGGTAAAACCAAGTATCTAGATGACTGGTAAAATTTAGACCTACCGTTTTAGGCGCGTCAACTATTCACGGTAAAAATTTATTTTCATTATCAATCTCAGCCCTCTATAAAGGCGCCAAGCATAATGGGCGCAATAAAATAAAATTGTATTTGTAGACTCAGACATTTTGTGATAGAGATATTCTGGATTGTTAAAAACACATATTTGCATCTAGTCCTCTAGATATATTACCGTACCATCACGTCCAGAATATCCATAGTTCTCGATGCAATATTGTCTAGTGAGGTCTCAAGCTCCAAGACAAACTTTGAATTGTTTGCGAAACTAAAAGCGGGGATTTCGCGTGTATGTACATATCGGTTTGATTAAAACCTCACAAGAATATGTATCAGAATACGTCCATACTATTTTACATATTTTGACGTGTTCAAATGGAAAATACGCTGGGTAACTATCGCATTATGAATACAATATATACGCAATATGTAAGCATATGAATTTTCATTCGATGTGTTAAAAATAGAAGCTTTATCGAATATTTGGCGGAGTGTTTTATTATAATAGAGTCAGCGTTTATTTTTCTTGCTTAAATTGAGGCCTAAATTAGATATTACGATAATGTTGATGTTTAATTGGTGTTAGCGTTTTCTTTTAAAATATAATAATTTTGTACGAACTTACAGCTCTTTTAAGGGTCCCGTAGTAACTAAATACTCCACCTATAAAATTATAATATATATTAGTTCGTGCTATCTACGTGTTAATTTTAATTTACCACGAATATTGACTTTATATTTAAAATTAATATTTTTTTTTGTTTATGTGTCCAATAATGACCGCAGGAGTTTATCTTTAGGTATTCATTTTTGAACGCGTGAAAAAGAAATATTGCTTAAAGCAGTTCTAATATTAATGATATATTTAATATTTGTCCTAGTATAGTATAGTAGGCAAAGATGTGAGTCAAATTGACAAGAAACATTTCCCACATTCCCGAAAACTACTTGATTCAAAAGGTTTGTAAACATATTTAAACACTACTATTTGAAAACCTCGTTGGCCTAGTTGGTAGTGAGTAGTGACTTTCCCTTCTAAGCGCAGGTTCCAGATTGGATTTTGGGGCAATATTTGCGTGATGAGCAGGAGTGTAAATATTTGTGTGCTCGGGTCTTGGATGTTGGTGACATGTTAATGCGATCCCATGACTCTCCTGATACGATGATGTGGATGATAGATGTAATCCTAGTGGGTTCCCTATTTTTGGCATAAAATTTTATGTATATAATTGTTAGTTAAATGCCAAAAAAATATGCGTAACTCGTTATGCCAAATAAAATAAGGACAAAAAAATTGTCGAAAAAAATTGATCCCGCTCTAGTGAGGGGTATGAGTGTGTAAACGTTGCTTATTATTATTTCTATTTCAGAGGTTACTATTAAAATATTATTATCGAGAGTCTCAACAACAACAAGTTCATAAACAACAGAAACCATGCATTAGCGGAGTTGTTTTGTTAAAATCTTATTATTTCTAATACAATTAAAATTAAAGCCTGGCAATACCCTTCCGTTCCGTTTTACGTACAGAAGTATCTATTATATTGTGACTATTATGTCTCTGTCCCTCTGTATCAGTGAAGATACAGTTGCTCACTGAAATATATACAATACATACTACTTTTGAACTGTATTCAATTTCCATTGTACCTAGAACTGGCTCAACTATATTGTATATTTGAAGGATATGCGGAGTTCTACTACGTTCTGCACTTCAATACTAAAATTTACACGCCATTTAAACATAATGTACATACTTGATTATTTTTGTATATATAAAAAAATATATAAGGCCTATTTGTACCTTTTAGTGAAAAATTATAAATATAGTATTTACAGGTTTTTAAAAAAAATCACGAATTTCATTCGGTTCTTTACAAAGGCATAAATGGGACTGTAGCCAACACTTATAGCCTAACCTGTTTGGTATGAAAAACACAAAGTAGTATAGAAACAGAAACATTTTCGATAGATGGTGACACGGTAGGTATATCTATTATAAAAATGGGTAAAATGGCAAGGCTATTGATATGAACTTATTAGTGATAAGGAAGGTAGTGGGCTATGGACGAGACTACGGCACCTGCCAATTTCAGTCTCATCTTAAATATTATATGCATACGTTACCGTTAATAATATGTGATTTTCAACTTGCCAGATTTCTCTAATATATCAAGTGTTACAAAACAACGTGTTGAAAATGAACAGTTTCAATCAACTGCCGGCGTTTGACTTGATGAATTCCTTCCTTGAAAGCAATCCGTCAATATCATGTACACGCGGAGCGAAGACGTATAGCTTCTTATTTTAACGTGCTCCAGTTACAAAACTAACGTGAGCAGTTTTGTGTTTAGTAAGTTTAACAATTTATCTGCTTTTCGCTACCAATATTATGGAAGTATTTTATATTTTAATCCAATAATTAACTCTAACTTCGTCCTACCTGCGACTTCGTCCGTGTACAGTAAGTTTATAGCAATGCTGGAGAACTACTTATTGTAGCGTGATAAAAAGACGTATGTCTTGACAGCACCGTAAGCGTCGTTGGTAGTGATCACACCTTCGAAGCGCGGGGTTCGAGGTTCGATTCCCGGCGGGGGTATATATATATATATATATATGCATGATGAGCAGAAATGATTATTTTTGCGTCTTTCGTGTTGTGATAATTATGTTATTGTATGTGTTCACGCCTCCTACGATACAGGAAATCTTAGTGCGGGAATGTGAGTGTATAAGCGTAAACGTAACACATGTGTTATAAGTAATTATGAGATTACATTATATTCTTTCAAATTTTTTGTCCAAATCCGATCAGCGCGAAAAAGTTTAATAGTATATTATGGTACAAGTGTGTAATGTTAGTGATTACCGCTGAGGCACCATTGAGACCCGAGCTGTCAGGTGAGGGTCTTAAGAGAGCCGAGGACGGTAATCAATAGTACACACGTGTATCATACGACGTTATTCAACACACTTGTGAAGAATATAATACTAAAAAAATATTTTCTACATAATGATTACTTGTAGACATTTTATTTAATAGATAACTGTAATTTAACAGTGAAAACGAATTGTGAAAAATGTTTCGCAATGGCAGGAAAAACTTATTAGTTTTCCTATGCGCGCGCATTGCGATCAGAAAGAGACTCAAGGAATGAGGTTTTTTTATTTTCCGCGCATATGGGTTTGCGCCTATTCTGCCACGTACAAAATGGGGAATTTTAAGTTTTCTTTTATAATATATAATAATTACAGAGAAAACAAATGTTATATTTGAGTAGTAGTTTTATTTATTAAACACGTACGAGTTAAAATTATCTATTTAAATAAGAAGTTGCATGAAATGAGCAAGCAATAGGAACATTAATTTATTTAAAGTTATATGATTATTAACCGGATATTTACCGTGGTAAGGTTGTGGAGTGAGCTCCCGATATTTCGGCGCAGTTACATGCACCATGTTCACGGGAAGACTGAAGAATGCGGGTGGTTGGTCAAAAAGTTTAAAAGTTAGGTGCAGACATAACGATCTACCCTCTTTCTTAGTCTTTTGCTACGGTTATCACTGGAACTCGAACTCGATCCTAAGTCCCGACAAAACACACTCACTGTATCACTGCGTATAGTATTTTGAACACATTTTGAACGCGGACTTTTATTTTTAAAACAACCTAATACTGGATTCCACGCACTGGCGAGTTGAAAACCATCACCTCGATTGAAATTATCAAAATTGAAATAATCATATGACTTTAGAGAACAACCGTGATAGTTTAAAACAGTATAATTTATTTGTTCTATTGAACACGATCTTTTTGTTTTTAATAAAATATTTTTTAAGAACAAAGCACCTCAACAAATAAAATTTAAAAAAATCTATAACTCACCAGTGAGTTATAGCAATGAAAAAGTCACAGTTTGATTATGGGTGTCATTCTATGCGTAATTGTGGTGACCATAGAGCCACTTTATGAGCAAGTGTGTTGAAAAATACATATTATTACACACTCACATTGTTTTATATTTATGGATCATGCATTTTCATTCGCTGCCCATTGGAAATTATTAATGTACTTTAATGTATTTTTTTAAATAAACCTCTTAAACGAAACGAAGGAAAAAGAGGAGAGGAGTGACATACAAAAGTCAAGGGGAGAACGAAAAACCCAAAAAGCGTGGATTCCGAATTGGATGAGAATAAGAAATACATCTCTTAGCTCGAGCGACGATGATTTTGATACTTAATAAAATAATAGGGCAGGTCCAGCTCTATAAGAAGAGTCCATGTATATAGACTGGGGTATCAAGAGCCGTTCTATTTTGTTACCTCAATGTTGAACCAATGAGCGATTGAGGAATAATATATACAATTGTGTGGCGTCGGAGTCTATAAAGAAAGGGATCCGGTGTCACCCGGTTTAGATCCTACATGTGGAAAAGTCCTTTCGAGCCATTAAGCAGTGAAATCAATTAAATAGGTAAACTCAAAGAAGCAGTTTATTATTTGGATCCTACGGCTGAGACGTTAATGATGATACGGACCCACATATATCCGCTTTCAGGCTTTGCCAATCATGTCTTTTGTTTATTACTCGTATATCACTATCTTAATACAATCTCACCAAGTTACAACCTCGACGTAGCGAAAGCGTTCGACAAAGTCTGGCATGATATTCAAGCTGTACCAACTTGGTGTGCCAGACCGTCTTGTACTCATCTTACAAGGCTTCCTCAGTGATCGAAAGTTTAGCTATCGTACCGAGGGAACACTCTCCTTCCCGCACCTGCTAAGGGCTGTGTACTCTTTACTAATAATCATAAGATTACACATATCAACAAACAAAAAAGTATAGAGAACTAGAAAAAGTATTCGCATCCATATGCTAGAACAACATCGCAATATTTGTCCGCACAAACTAATTTCACAAAACGAGTTCGTTCCGTACTTGTATACGCAAAGCAAATAAGCACCTCGATTACACATTCAAAAGAGGTTGGCATAAACTCTGGCTCGGTTTTAATAAACAGAACCGCTCGCGGTGTCAGATATGAATGTTATGTTATTATGCATACTGTAATAAGACGCGGTAACAACGCTCGTAGGTAGACTACAGAATCTGCAGTAAAGCATAATACGGACGTAGTTTATAAGCAGAAAGCCCATTTTACCTTTTGTAGTGGCTTTGTGTTCGCGGCCCGGCAGGTTAACCGTCGCCGCGTCGCCTCGCAACCGGGACAATGACTAGGACCTTTTTTAAACTGCCTCTCTCATTTTTGCTGTGCCTGAAACGGTTCAACCAGATCAAATTGGTTCTACCGTTTAGGCAATTCAGATGTACCTAGAAGTAAACGAATCTACTATCATGAAAACTATGTGGATGCAAAATAACTTTTCCTTTTAGCATCAACATAACAGCGCAGATCTTAAAAAGATATGGGAACAATATTTAAAATATTGAATGTGATATAAATCCATTTGAAATTTACAGCTTATTTTAGAAATAAGGAATATACCAGAAAATTATCATAAAATATCTAAAAATAATAAAATATATCCAGATTATAAAACAAATTTTGAAAACTTATGGTTAATTTTAAAAGATTATTTTAACATACAACACAACAACACAATATATTAAAAATACTACGAATATATATTTTTGTTTTGTGTGACATAAATAAAAAGCCAAATTAATTATATATTAACAAATTCTTACTTTTTTTGTTATATGTAAAATATTATGTTACTTTACTAATCGTATATATTTACATTAAACACATCAGTATTTTTTTTATTTTTCATTCTCAAAATTATAACTATTTCTTGTTATTTTTTACAATATTTCGTGATATTGGATCAATGTCAATCAATTATTTTTAAATATCATATACCTATTTAGTTCTAGTGATTCGCTTGTGCAATCATAAAACTAAACTAGTAGTGCTGCGACAGTAGACGAGCGCGCACACATAGCGCGAGCACATAGTCTTATCGGTGGCAATTTTACGAAGTAATTCGCAGTCCATTATCACGGAAACCACTTGACCAATTATGCTCACATTCGAAATTCCTCTTTAAATTCAGGTACGTAATGTGTGTGCCAAATTGTCAAATAAAATTATTTAATAGTAGAACATGCATACCAAGTTTTGTCAAGATTGGTTGAAAAATACGACCTGTACAGGAAAACCAACACATAACCTAACAAACATGCGGACAGATGAAAGTCAATTTGGCCAGTTAAAGCAGATACACTTCACTCGATTCGCACGTTCAATCAATTTACTTATGTATTTTTTGGTAATTTTGTATTTATTAAGTAAAATGGTAATGTTTGGTGACTTTGGTAATTTTACTAGTTTGGTGATATTTGTTCGCTAGGGAACTAAAATAAATTAGAAAGTAGCGTTCGGAATCTGTACATCAGTTAAATATTAAAAACTGTTGATAACCAGAATAAAAATATAAAAACATTTTTTTTATTGATAATGGTGCTATTAATTTGTACAATAGTCAGAAATACATGATAAAATTAAATTGTTGCAAAATTAGTAAAAGTATCGTACAGAAGTATAAAATTAAATTTCTTATACAATATTTCACGATTCCGAGCACAGTACAATTAGATTATAATCAAATAAAAATATATGTTTGGTCTTGACGTTTGAAGTCATAACACATTAAATAAAATCGGGCAGCTGTGCGAATCAATATAAAAACGATCAATTCAAATTTAAAGAATGTCAAATTCATCATTTCGAGTCAAAATACTCGTAGGGCTTGGATATTTACTCGTATGTCGGTGAGGAGTTCTTATTGGCATACCTTTGGGTTGCGAAATCAAATTAGGTAAGTTAAGGTTAGGATAAAGATAACGTTACGGTTCCATGGAGTTAATATTGGTAGACAATACAGTTTGGTTAAGGCATATTGTTGTAACTTTCCTTAAATTATTTAATATATATATATATATATATATATATATATATATTATAGACAGGTAAGCTGCATTGGCTGCACTAAATATTAGGAGAAGAACCTGGTTCCTGAAACACAGTACCCACTAGTTCGGGACCAGTGGCTTACACATTTTTAATTGCAACAAATTCTACAACAATAAATAATTTGATTGATTGATTGATTTAATTTGATTATGCAGCAGATATTGTTTCATTACTGAAGTTACGCATACCAAATTTAATTCAAACTAATTTGTACTAATATAAAAAAATTTCAATATCACAAATACTATGTAAAGATGTGTATTGTTACTAGCCGTATAAGAGGAATAATTTGTTACACAAGACACTGCTTTACCACTAAAAAAAAGCTTTAAAATGACTGTGATTTAGCGTATGTGATATTATATGTACATAGAAAACAGGTTAAATAAAGCAATAACTCTTTTCTCAGGAAATACAAAAAAATTGGTAAACACGTTCTAAAAAGCGGAAACCCAGGGGATCAGTTTGCCTTTTTACAAAATTACTCATACCCATTTACACGACCGAACGAAAGTGGGCTACATTAACTATGCATAGACCGAATTACTGATGCCGCGCCGTGCTAAATACATTACAAAGTGTACGAAGCCACACTGTAAGAACGCTGTAGAGGGTTAAACTTTATGTTGCCTTTTAAGTCCCTTGTTCTTCCACTGAGTACGCCTAGTTGCGCTTTAAGGCTAGCTCCCTTTTAGCTCATATAAATACGAGTCTAGACCCGTAAGTAAGATATTTGAATTTATATAAAATGACTTACTGCAGTATTCCAGAAGTACGCCTAGCAGTGATTCTAGGCTTGAGTCTGAGCTCTGAGTAAGGTTCGAATGCTATTTACTGTCAAATCTCTAATCAAATTCAAAATTCACTACTGCAGAGCGTCTTTTTATAATACTTACCTTGAAGACGAGCACTCACGTTGCGCCCTATATACCATAAACAGAGCTCTAGAAATTACTTCATCCAGATAGACTCAAGCAGCAAGTCTAACTAGATAAAATAATTTCCATAGTTCTTTCAGAGTAAACAATTCCATAAATCATTATGCCTTAAAGCACAAATATAACAAATCATTGTCTGATACTGGTTACTTGCTCCATATCCTTTCTAACAAGAGCTTATAATTCAGTTAAATGTTACTCTCATTACATACAAAATCCAATATCGGAATCAACGCTAACTTCTCTATTAAGCTGTTCCAATGTTTTTAGTTTTGCAAATTGCAAACTAACAACATGTTGCCAGATTGGTTTTGTTTCGTGTTTCAACTTTGCGATGTACGAAGTAAATTGATTATTTGGGTAATGGCATGTCGTGTAGATCAAATATCAATAATGTTGTACCTTGATTACTTCAATGCAAAAATTAAAACTTTTGCTATACTATTTTGTCATTTATAATGATTCTGGCTACAACAATCAAACGACCCTGATTTTGCCATGGATTCTATTTAAATTTTCTGTATAGTATTGATTCACTACAACAAATTTTAACATTAATTTTTACGTTATCTATAAACAAAACATCGATTTTATTCTAATTTTATACTAATCGTAGTAGAATTGTTGTTATAATTAAAATATAAAAGCATAATATAAGATAACTCTTTCAGTCGACTTCGAAAATTAGAGGAAGGACGGCCGATTCTTTTGTGACTAACTTGATGATTTTGCCGTTTGTGAACCTATTTTCGTAATTCTTCTATTTGAACAGGTTATTTAACTTTTACACTCTTGTTTACGAGGGCTGCACTAAAAGTATCGGGAATAGAATATTTCCACTGTTCCTGTAATATTAAAATCTTTTTAATTGAAAACTCCTTGGTTTTAAAAATCGAATACCATTTATTTATTTAAAAAAAGATTCTCGGTTTTGTTACAAGGTTTTGTCAAACTTGTTTAGTCGTAGAGAAAATGGAATTGACTCGAGAAAATTCAAGAGCAATGATTTATTATGACTTTCGAAGTGGTTTAACACAAAAACAGTGTGTTGACCGGATGATTTCTGCATTTGGTGATGAAGCCCCATCCAAAACCACAATTTATCGCTGGTTTGCTGAATTTCAACGTGGACGTGTCAAGCTCAGTGATGATCCCCGTCAAGGTGGTTCAAAAACTGCAGTCACCCAAGAAAACGTTCATGCTGTGCGTAAGCTGATTGAGGAAGATCGACATGTGACATACCGCGAAATTCAGGCAACTTTAGACATTGGCATGAGTCAAATACAAATAATCTTGCATGAACAATTAGGTGTAAAAAAGTGGTTTTCCCGATGGATACCGCGTTCGCTCTGTGAAGAGCAAAAAGCGGCTCGCGTTACTTGGTGCGTCAGAACTCTCGAAAGATTCCACGCAGGATTCTCAAATGCTGTATACAACATCGTATTAGGTGACGAATCCTGGATATACGCCTACGAACCCAAACAAAAAACCAGTCACGAGTTTGGGTGTTCGAAAATGAGTTTAAGCCAACAAAAGTTGTTCGTTCACGGAGTGTTGCAAAAAAAATGGTGGCCACGTTTGTCTCCAAAACCGGCCATGTTACGACTATTCCTCTTGAGGGACAAAGAACGGTTAATGAATAATGGTATGCTAGCATTTGTTTGCCACAGGTCGTTTCTGAACTCCGTAAAGAGAACTGCAACCGCCGCATCATCCTCCATCACGACAATGCGAGTGCTCACACTGCGCTCAGAACAAAAGAGTTTTTAGAGCAAGAAAACAGAATTATTAGACCATCCGCCGTACAGCCCCGACCTAAGCCCTAATGATTTCTATACTTTCCCTAAAATAAAGAATAAATTGCGTGGACAGAGATTTTCATCACCTGAAGAAGCTGTGGACGCCTACAAAATGGCCATTTTAGAGACCCGCAACTTCCGAATTGAATGGTTGCTTCAACGATTGGTTTTCATCGTATGGAAAAATGAGTCAAATTTCGCGGAGAATACTACGAAAAGCAATAAATACATTTTTAAATAGTAAGTTGTGTCACTTCCTTGATTCCCGAAATTTTCAGTGCCGTATCTCATTATATTTCAGTAAAATCGACTCTATAGTTTTTGAGTCATATTCATAAATAGTATTTTTGTTTTTAGTTAGTTTTTTTTGTTTTTGTTTTCGTAGGTTTGAAATATTTTAACATAATAATAATAATTATACTGCATTAATTATTTTTTTGGGAACAAATGCTTAATCTGGAAAATGTGGGTGCTACACCCCTGTGTTCGTGGATGACATGATTATATATGTATACGTACATAATAATAACATCACTCCGTGGTTTCACCCGCGTGGTGATGTACGATGATGATGAATCAAATATAGCGTACGTTACTCAGCCATGATGCAGCTACTGGTGAGTATTTTTTTAGTTTTTGCGTTCACCCATTACAAACACAAACAAAGAAATATTTCCTCTTCATTATCATCACTACATTAAAACTGTATAGTTCGAATTTGTGTACAATGAAAAAAAAATTGCTAAAAACCAAGTCAGTGTTTTAAGATCGCCGGATGTAAGGAGTAGAATGGAACTAATTTTTTTTTGTTTGTCTGGTTGTCTGTTTGTCTGTTTGTCTGTTTGTCTGTTTGTCTGTTTGTCTGTTTGTCTGTTTGTCTGTTTGTCTGTTTGTCTGTTTGTCTGTTTGTCTGTTTGTCTGTTTGTCTGTTTGTCTGTTTGTCTGTTTGTCTGTTTGTCTGTTTGTCTGTTTGTCTGTTTGTCTGTTTGTCTGTTTGTCTGTTTGTCTGTTTGTCTGTTTGTCAGTTTGTCTGTTTGTCTGTTTGTCTGCGAGCGAATCCGCTGGCGGTCAGCTATATTATATATAGCTGGTATGTATATATTATTAGTATCCACTCGTGATTACTTTTGCGTGTAATAAGTTTATATATATTTATATATATTAAATATATATTATGGTTCTTCAGGAGCTTCCCGTTCCATCTGATCACAATTTAACGTATGTGTTAATCCTGGCCATAATCCATACCATATCCACTCTAAATTTCAAACAATCCGTTTAGCCGTTTTTTCGTGATTTGCGTTGCGAACAAACATACATACAGCCAAGTTTTCACACATATAACCTTAGTGTGATGATTAAAACACATTTACCTCATAATATTTTTTAGACAGAATAAAAATATTTTCATTGAAATTCGCTTTTTGCGCGATGAATAGAATTTCACAACATGACTTGAGCTGACTGAGCTTAAAAGCTCTCAAACAAAATTATTTTCATTACAAAGGTTAGAGGTAATTTTTTATAACGTCTGCTCTGTCACATATCGAGAGAATTCATTTATGTCAAGTTAGTTTGTAGGTGACTAGGGAGAATAGTCCCTTATATATATATATATATATATATATATGACGGAGAAAGCACCTCCGGAGTGTTTTTAAAAAGTGTGACGTCAGCATTGCTGACGTCACAATTGTTGTTTTCATGATGATCACTCATTTTTGGGTCCTCGAAGTAAAACTTCACAAGTACTTTTATAAGCTTCGTATATTCAACGAGCAGCGTAACAACGTCACAAAGAGGTCCGTACTGTACGGCGACTCGAGAGCGACTGAGCTGAGCGCCTTTTTTTTTTTTTTTTTTTTTTTTTTTTTTTTTAGAACGGACTAATGCTGTTTGCCTCTACCGGCATTTACAGCGTCACCGGACGGTTGGCGAGCGCAGATGGCACTCAGCCAGATGCGGGCGCAGAGGGCGCACCGCCTAAGGCGAGCGTTGAAGACGCTTCGCCGCAAGGAGAGGAGTAGGCGACTTGCTCAAGGGCACCACTAGGGTACGGACCTCGGCTTGGGCCGTCGCCAGGAGAGAGGGGAGTAGGAGAGAATCGCCCCGGTACATAAGTGTACCGTTGAAAGTGGGCCCTATGAATTTTAACTCTACGACTATTTGGAGAGAATCTAACCAAGACATAACTTTTGCCTCGAGCTCGCCGGCGAGCTCGGTGTTTGACTGTGTTTACCACTAAATCATAACCTTGTGTACCTCGCCTCCTCCCATTTCCGCGACATGGGTCCACACCGCGACCAGGATCGTCGCGTTGTGCACTCATGACTGTACTTTGGGTGGGGCTACAATAAGAAAGTGTAATACCTCGTCCGCAGCCATTTGCTGGGCCGGAGGATACATCGCGACTGGGGCCGCGGTGTATACTCCCACCCGCACCGTGGCTGGGACTACAATCGTGTGTGTGTGAATTACCTCGACTGCGACTGGGGCTGCGAAGAAGATCTCGGCCGGAGCCTACAATGCGATCGGGATCACAGCCCTGGTCGGGTCTACAACCATTACCGGGGTTCCCTTGGGACGACGCTAAAGCTGCCGAAGTAACGGCTGCGATGGGGTCGTCCGGGTCACCCAAAATATGCCTTGGACGGCGACGGGGGGGAAGGAAGTGGGGATCGGTTATGTCAGTGGAGTAGTTCGCCGCTTCGACCACGAGGGGATTCGAGTGGTGGGGAGCTTTGTCGAAGTGGCGGCGGGAGCAGTCTTTCATATACTGCGTAATAGAGGGGAGGGTGAAATCGCAGTGCAGTTCGGCGTTCCGCAAGTACCACGGAGCGCCCACTGCCCTGCGCATAAAGCGATTCTGAATCACTTGAAGTTTGTGGAGGTCGTGTTTCTGAGCATGGGCGAACGCTACAGATGCGTAAGTCATGATTGGGCGGATGCAAAGTTTGTAAAGAGTCGTCTTATTTCTAAGAGACATTTTACTGTTTTTGCCTATGAGGGGATTAAGACGACCCATAATGAAGGCCGCCCTATTGCGAACAATCTGGATGTGTTTCGCGAAAGTGAGTTGGCAATCAAGGGTGACGCCCAGGTATTTGGCAGATTTAGCCCAAGGGATGGGTTCGCCGAATAGGACTATGGGTGACGGCATGAGATTTCGCCGGGTCTCAGTGAAGTACACTGCTGCACTTTTGCTAGGATTTACTGCAATCCGCCATTTACGAAACCATGCACCGATTACGGTGATGGCTCGTTGGATGGCGCATCTCTGCCTGACCTTGAACCAGCCAGTAGAGTAGATTGCAGTATCATCCGCAAACTGAGCGATCTGAACATTAGGTTCAGATCGTGGGATGTCGCTGGTGTACAGCGAGAAGAGAATGGGTGAGAGTACAGAGCCCTGAGGGACACCTGCGTGAATGGGATGCGGGGAGGAGAGCGTTCCCTCGGTGCGATAGCTAAACGTTCGATCCCTGAGAAAGTCTTGTAAGATGAGTACAAGACGGTCTGGCACACCCAGTTGGTACAGCTTGAATATCAAGCCGTTGTGCCAGACTTTGTCGAACGCTTTCGCTACGTCGAGGAAGACAGCTATGGTCCCTTGGGGCTTTGGTTTCTTATTGAAACCGCCTAGGATGTGCTCCGTTACGCGGTGCACTTGTTGGACGCAAGAGTGTTTGGCTCTAAAACCAAATTGCTCATCGGGAAGGAGGTTATTGGACCTAACGTGGGACCAGAGTCGGTTCACAATGAGCCGCTCGTAAATCTTCCCCAGAGAGCTGAGGAGACTTATGGGACGGTAGCTGGAGGGCTCGGCTGCCGGTTTGCCTGGTTTGTGAATACCAATGACAATGGCATGCTTCCAAGTGTCTGGGAAGGAGCAGTTGCTCATAGCCGCATTGAAGATGCTAACTAAGAGATGGACTAGTGGGACTGAGAAGTGTTTAATCACCTTGTTGCTGATACCATCAGCACCAGGGGATTTACGGGTCTTGAGGCTCTTGATCAGAGACACAACCTCGGATGATTTTACCGGTGGGAGGAGTGGGAGGTCAGAGATGGACATAGAGCTTTTACGTTCGACTTCAGATTCCACCGAATCGAGGTGTTTCTGGTCGACGTGATCTATATTTAGAGTACACTGAGCCTCAAGGCTATCAGCTAAACACTCGGCTTTGTCTTCGTCAAGGAACGCTATGGAGAGGGGAGGTGGCCTAATGAGTGGAGGCATTGTCTGTTGTCCGTCAGATTTCAGAGTTCGAGCCAACTGCCAGTATGCCTGGTGAGTTGGCTCAATCTCTGACAGTTTGTCGTCCCACCTTTGATCACGCAGCTCACTCATGCGTTTCCTTACAGCACGCTGTAAATAGCGCATGGTGGCTTTGTTCTCTGGGGTTGGCATCGAGTCATACGCCCTAGTGGCGGCGTTCTTAGCTGTCAGTAACCTCCTCGCACCCTCGGGCAGTTCAAAGCGGCGACCATCCGCCACTTGGACCTGCTTTGAGGATTCACCTACTGCGGTGCGGAGGTGGTCACTGAGAGCCTCGATCGCAATTGACACGTCTTCTACTGTCTGTATGTCATCGGGGATTCTATCGAGAGCGGGTGAACTGATAGCTTGGAGGGATTCCCCCAGTTGCTTCCAGTTCACTACCGTTCTAGTGATAGGGGTTATGTCCGTCGGGTCGGGGCCTAATTTCAACAATACAGGGCGGTGGTCTGAAGTCAGTTCGTGTAACACTTCTATAGAGCGCAACCGGAGGGTGACGTTCTTGAGAAGTGCTATGTCAAGTATGTCTGGTCGTTGGTTGTCAACATAGGGGTATCTTGTGGGCTCCAGAGGGGAGAGAATATCAAAGTTTAAGTGGCTGACCAAGCCTTCAAGGATTTTACCATTACTATTGTTACTAGTACAGTTCCATATGACATGTTTACTGTTGAAGTCACCGATCAGAAGGACGGAGCTTCCTAGAGAGAAGAGGGCTTCCAAGTCTGTCTGTAATAGTTCTTTACCAGAGGGGAGGTAACATGAGGCTATGATGACAGGTTGATGACCTGACATCGCTAGAAAGCAAACAGAGGCTTCTAGTATTCTAAGTGGTGGAGTAACAATTGGGATACAGTGCAGAGCTCTTTTGTAATAGATGAGAGTGCCACCTTTTGGGGTGGCCACTCTATCATTACGAACCAAACGGTAATTTGCAAACCTAGGGTTCGCTGTACCTGGTTTCAGAAAGGTCTCCTGCACGCATAGGATATCGACCTGATGGGTCTTACAAAATTCGTGAACTTCGTCCTTTTGACTAGAGAGGCCGTCAGCGTTGAAAGTCGCTACGGTGACTGAGTGGGGCTTAATTCGTTTCGGTGTACTATCCATATTGGATGATACCTAAGAAACGCTGGGGAGGGCGTAGCGCCTCACTGCGCTGATTAGACCCGCGTGTGTGAGCGTGGCTCGCAAGCGGTCTTGGTCGTTTGTGGCAGTACGAAGTTTGTGCGCGAATGCACGTACTTCGTCCACGTCTATGACCATCGCGTAGTCCATGACAAGGGCTATGTCGGCCGCCAGGTCAGATTGACCTGGGGCGTCCATGAGCCCAGCCATTGGAGGCCTAGAGAGCGGCGGTTTGGGCTTAGGAGCCGGCGCGCTGGCAGAGGCCGGCGGGCGGGCGGGGGTGAGGGGGGCGCTTGCTTGTACCATGCTCAAGGGCTTGGACCAAGCGTTGCGCGCGGGCGCGGGCGCGGGAACAACAGGTGTTGCCTGCGGTGCGGGTGTAAGGTTAGGCTTAGGGCCGTTCCCTTGTGAGCGGGTAGTGACCGGGCGAGGAGGGGGAATAGGCCTCCTAGCCGGCCCACTGGGTGCGCGGGGTGCCTTAGGGCAACCGCGGTAGTTGGCGGTATGTCCCTGTGTGCCGCAGAGGACACAACTAGGCGGGTCTGATGAGGCTGAGCGCCTACAGTGCGGCCGTACTTATAGGACTCGGCGCACGTGCACGAGTTTACAAGTTTGTTGGTAAAGTATTGAAATTACAATCATAACATTAATTTTACATCGTAATCAACTCAAAAATAATCAACTGATGATTTATAAACTATTTTTAGGGCAATCAAATGATTAAACTTAATTATTCTCGACGAACTGTTGTAGTTGCGCCGATACGGCCATACTGACAGGCGGTGCGCGCTCTGCACCAGCCTCGTTGGTTCTCGTAGATTGTTATGGATTCTCGTAGATTATTTGGATTCTCGTAGACCATTTATTCTGATGGGTCATCTTGGTTCGAGTCGTGGTTTGGCTGTACTTGCAGCCCTTCTCGTGAGATCGACGGAATGGGCTCATTTGATTCTGCAGTGGGATCTCGTTGAATAGGTGATTCGTTTCCCGCCGATACGGTTAACTGATCCCCAGGTTGCGGAGCGCGGCGCAGCTGATCATGGGCAATCTTGCGAGGTCGTCCTCTACCGACAACTTTCTTTACCAGATATCGGTCATTATCCAGTATTCTACAAACTTCATATGGTTCGCAGTATTTAAGGTCAAGCAAGGTTTGGTTTCGAGGATTATTTTTCACCAATATGTAGTCTCCTCTTTGAAAATGATGGATTTTGGCCTTGTGTAGGTTGAAGCGTTGTCTTGTCTTGTTCGCTACAACGAATCATTTTCTGTTGCACCTGTTGAGTGAGCGCTTTAATATCAACGGTTTCGTTGTCAATATCCACCAGGTTGAGAAGCTCAGGAGGTACACAGTGCTTTCGTTGTGTAATAAGTGTCAGTGGAGCAACACCGGTGACTCAGTGGGTTGTACAGTTCATTGCCAGCTGAAGTTCCTCGAGTACAGTGTGCCACTGCTCTGCTTCGTAATTTTTAATCATTACCAAAGCATTTTTGAGGGTTGCAACGACTCTTTCAACTTAGCCATTCGCTCGGCTGACTCCTGGAGCGATAGCATGGATATTTATTCCGATGGCGTCACAGTAGTCCTTGAACTCGCCAAGGAACTCTCTTCCTCCATCCACTATTATTTGAACCGGCGCACCAAATAGATGCACAGTGCGTTCTAGAGCGGCCAATGTGCTGTGTGGGTTTTTGTTGGTACTGAAGTACAGTAAAACGTACTTTGCGAAAGCGTCAATGGTGACTATGACGTATTGTTGATCATCTGGAGTGCCCAGCTTCCCTGTTATGTCCATATCAGTAACTTGGAAGGCGGCCGTTGGTTTTTGTATAGGGTGTAACTGGGCTTGAATGGCCCCGGATCTTCCTTTAGATGTTCGGCATACAACACAATTATCCACAAATCTTTCGGATAATGGAACTCATTTTGTTGAACCAATAGGTTTCTCTGATCTTCTGCAGTGTCTTTTCCCAGCCAGGGTGTTTTAGTGCAGTGTGAAATGAGTTTATAATGCTCCATTGAAATGATTTGGGAACGACGGTACTGAGCTGCTGACCGAAGACAGGATCATTGACGTTCCTTTTTTAAAACGTTGTCCTCTAACACATAGTCTTCCACTGGGTTATTGTCACTGAGACTGTCCCTCATCGGACGCAGTTCTTCATCCCGTCGCTGTTCAATTTTGAGCCAGTTCAAGTCTCTTGTCATAACATTGACTGCAAGCTCAACTGGATTGTGTTGAATCCTTGGCAGAAGGTCCTTTTTGTGTTTTGACGCTTTTAATGCGTTGCAATCCGTTATCACGGTGAATTTTCGCCCATATAGATACTGGCGAAAGTGTTTTATGGCTCGTACCACTGCCAGTGTCTCCAACTCGTAGGAGTGGTACCGACTCTCGGCTTCCGTGGTTCTCATGCTCATAAAGGCAACAGCATGTTGTCGTTTTACACGTTGACTAATTATTGTTGGCTAATTTTTGTATCCGCGTCGATACGGCCATACTGACAGGCGGTGCGCGCTCTGCACCAGCCTTGTTGACTCGTTAACTCTCGCAGACTGCTGTTAATTATGGCTGGCCTGCAAAGAATGAGATATTCTCTGAGTAGTGAGTCTGTAAACAACTTACGTTGCTTTATCTTGTTTGTTACATTAACACAACTGTTATGTAACCTTAGGAGTCTTTTGATTAGTAAACAGTACACAAAGACATCGTGCACTGCCTTATTGATTTAGAATCTGTAGTGTATACGTGTCTACCCATAGTTCCACAAGGCGTCCCCACGGTATCTCATGGTTCACTTGTGGATGCATCAAGGATCCGTGGTTAGCTCAAGGGTAACACATGGTTAGCTCAGAGGTATCACTCTCCAGACATTTTTGTAGATTACTACAGTACACTAAGACATCTTAAGTGCACTGCCTTATTAATTTAGAATCTGTGGTGTATACGTGTCTACCCATAGTTCCACAAGGCGTCCCCACGGTATCTCAGGGTTCACTTGTGGATGCATCAAGGATCCGTGGTTAGCTCAAGGGTAACACATGGTTAGCTCAGAGGTATCACTCTCCAGACATTTTTGTAGATTACAACAGTACACTAAGACATCTTAAGTGCACTGCCTTATTAATTTAGAATCTGTGGTGTATACGTGTCTACCCATAGTTCCACAAGGCGTCCCCACGGTATCTCAGGGTTCACTTGTGGATGCATCAAGGATCCGTGGTTAGCTCAAGGGTAACACATGGTTTAGCTCAGAGGTATCACTCTCCAGACATTTTATTCTTGTAGATTCTAGTTGAAAATATCGTGAAACATAATGAATTTTATACTCGCCGGTTTTAATCCGTTGATGCGTGTTCGTCGTTGTGAGTTATCCGGACTGACTGGCCAGCTTGAGATGTGGATGACACTGAATCAGGGGCGATTGCAGCGTTGTTTTGCAGTGTATCGAAATCATCTCCCGCAGCGATTGGTGTGGACGTCATGTCTGTGGTAATTCCCGTTGTGATGGGCTGCATGGTATTAAAGTTGTTTGCTGGTACTCCTGAAGTGTTCAATGAGGCAGGGCCTATCAGCCTGGTACTGCCCTGCGCTGTTCCAGTCGTGACAGGTTGAACCGAAGTCGATGAGGATGTGGTTGGGACCAGAGCTTGTTCTGATCCCACTTCTGATGACGGAGAAAGCACCTCCGGAGTGTTTTTAAAAAGTGTGACGTCAGCATTGTTGACGTCACAATTGTTGTTTTCATGATGATCACTCATTTTTGGGTCCTCGAAGTAAAACTTCACAAGTACTTTTATAAGCTTCGTATATTCAACGAGCAGCGTAACAACGTCACAAAGAGGTCCGTACTGTACGGCGACTCGAGAGCGACTGAGCTGAGCGCCTTTTTTATTAGGAAGGACATAGAGCTTTTTGCCACTACGGGCATTAAAAGCGACACAGGACTGTTGGTGAGCGCACGCAGCACTCAACAAGAGCTGAGCGCCTACAGTGCGGCCGTACTTATAGGACTCGGCGCACGTGCACGAGTTTACAAGTTTGTTGGTAAAGTATTGAAATTACAATCATAACATTAATTTTACATCGTAATCAACTCAAAAATAATCAACTGATGATTTATAAACTATTTTTAGGGCAATCAAATGATTAAACTTAATTATTCTCGACGAACTGTTGTAGTTGCGCCGATATATATATAATTATAATAGAGGTTGTTTTTAAACACATTCTAGCAAATTAAAAATAATATTTCAACTTGAGTAAAACATAGTCCTACTGTACTCGGGTACCGTATATTCTACTCAAAGATCCAAGTAGTAGGTTTTTATGCCATTGGCTATCACCCATCCAAATTGTGACCATAGTAACCGTTGCTTAACTTTGTTGGTCTGTTGGATCGACAATGCAAGCTCCGCTGCAAAAGTTTTGTTGTGTAACGTGGCGGACGTTAAAACACAAGTGTGGATTAATGGGATCAATTTTAAGCGAGATCTATAACAGTTTGACACAAGTGCTATTTAACCACCATGGAAAAACTGTCGTTACATTTTATCAACCTTGCCAGTATTTGTGTTACATTTTATTACCGACCGTTTAGTACCGTCGACGAGCACGTCTAGTATATCGAGTTGTCAAAATGATAGCGTGCTTTTGACTTAGCTGAAGTTTTATCATTACGATCTTGATGTAGGTGGAGATCTTGTTATTTTGTCTATGCTGTACCCAAGAACATTACGCTTTTTCACCTGCGTGGTGGTTCATAATTATGATGATGATGATGAAAAGTATCCTATGTGTTAATCCAGCGCCTTATCTAAATCTGTGTCAAATTTCATTTAAATTGGCCCCGCCGCTTGAGCGTGAAAGAGTAACTAACATCCACACATCCAAACATCCATACATCCATACTCACAAACTTTCGAATTTATAATATTATAGTAGGAAGTTGGATTTATACAAAAAAGATTGAGTATCCATATACAATCATCACACATCTCGTTAGTTAAGAAATATTTGTATATCTGTTCCACAAAATGCCTTACATGTATATATTATATATATTTATTTATTAGATCACCTAGATAATCGAGTTTCTTCGCCTAGTACGACAGCGAACAGAAAAATAATTTTCTTCCTTCGTCCTCATGGTTTGACCATGATGATATAAATTCTATGAGGAGGTAAGATACCCTAGAGGTCATATGCATAGTAATAGGAGCAAAATTTTATCTCTAGTCTGAACGCACATTATTTCAAATTCATTTAGTTTACAGAAACAACATTAGACATTAACATAAAATTAAATCCTTTAAGAATTTAGAAATAGTATATTTGGTATGATTCCTAAAATATATAATCATCTACCGAATAGTATATTACAAGAGCAAAATACTCGTGCATTTAAAAATAATTTTAAAAAGCTTTTGGTGAAAAAATGTTATTATAGAGTTGATAAATATTTAAATGAAAAATTATTGTAATGCGACTGTGGCAATAGGTATATAGTATTATGAACTGTTTTAATATCATTTCCTTTGAATTATCTAATATTTTGATTATTCGCCTCATTTAATAATCTAATAATTCTACATTGTACATACAAAATTTTTGTTTGACCTTGTGATTTACTACTGATTATTCTATTATTTATGACCAATTTAGTAAGTAATTATTTCGTTAAAGTTATAAATATCTAGTATTTATGTAATATTGCATGTTTCATGTAAAGGCCGGATAGAGTGTATCATAAAACGTTAAATGTTCTTACATTTAACGTTTTATGATTCTGTATCACCTTTATTCGCAATAAATCATTTGAATTTGAATTTGAATTACATAAGAAATAGCAAGAATTACTAAATACAATCTAAAGCCGTTTTTGGTTGTATAACTAAGTTTAGTATATTGAAATGCACGGGCAGTTAAGTTCAAGTTTAATCTTATCTACGATTTGGAACGCATAGCTTCCGTAACGCATACGAAGGGGTACGGTATGGGCGTAGATAAAATACTTTACTAAATAGTAACAAAGTCCAAACACGACATACAGGACCCGATTCGTTGTTTAACCGTAACAACTAATAGTGACATTGAGTCAGAAACCGTTACTCGAATGTTGCCCGCGGAACAATATTTTCCAATTTAAGTGACAAAGTGCACTTAGGTCGGCTTGTCTCAAACCAAAACTTTGCCATTTGAACTGCGGAGCGAGTTGCAGCGGAGAAAGAAATCTCTTTTTATGTTGTTTATTGCTTTTAGCAGTGCGTCGAGTTTTTGGGTCACATTATTTAGACCTTTTTCGAATTGAATTGTGAGTTATTTGTTACTTACTTTTACATACGTATTCTAAATCACGAACATTTTGTATGTAATCGATGTTCATTAACCACTAACATCTGTAATTAAACTATAAATATATGAGCTCAAAGTTACCTTGATTTATTCTGAACATTTTTCCTAGCACGTAATTGCTCAATTAAATTAAGGAAATCTTACTGAGGTCAGTACTTCAACGTGAAACGTGATCGCTCGTTGCTGCTTTTTTACTAAACATTTTGTGATGCAGATGGCAGGTCTTTCAGTCAGTCGTAACCTTAGGAGAACAACATATCTGGTGAGCTTGAGGGTTCCGGTGAATACAAAACCTAAACTAAAACTTTAAAAAACCTCTGAAACTTGGGCCTGGTCTATCTGCCAAACAGCACTAACTTACTCGTATATACGAGTAAATATGGTCATTTCGAAACCGTCCTTTTGGTCAGTGATGGTGCAAGATACAATGATATGATAAGCACAGTAGTATTAGAATATTTACTGCCTTCTTAGACCGACTGCCAAAATACCGTTATAACAAGTGGTTAGATGAGGTACGTATTTTTTAATTTTGAAAGTTAAAAGGTTTTTATTTGTTATAAACCAGCAGGCGCTTCACCAGCGACGAAGAGGGTACACACCGAGACGCGCCAACGCAACATAGTGCATCTCGCCCCCCGCACCAAACTTTAACACCACGGGCGCTACGAGCTGCCGCCCGCAGTGCTAAGCGAGACGTCACCGACGCGGGCGCCCCGAACACTCCTTGTAAAAGACCACCGAATGTAGTCGAAACTAAAGTTGGACCTATCCGATAAATATTACGTGAGTAATCCTGTATTTGTAATTAAAAATGAGTTAGAAGGTAGCTAGTTGGGAAGCACTAGAAACTGCCTACTACCATGCTGTTGGTTTTTTCTGACATTTCAGTGGCCCACCCTCTAACGGTACTACCTCTATGATATCGTCACGTTAAAGTACTATTATAAGCAAAGGTTTACATCCAATATTGATCCAATCATCTTTCGCTAGGCAGGCGTTTGTTACTCGTACAATCAAACATCGGAAAGCTTTCAGCGTATCGGCAGTCTGCAGTATGCAATACGTGGGAAAAATCTGTTATTCTATTTTCTGGCTTATCCACAGACACGATATAGGTATTGCAAATATTTCGGTAGGTAAAGTCAAGCTATATTTACGTCACGTCCAACGTAGTATCAGCTATCAATTTTTTGATCGGAAGCTGGTTTATTATGTTTGACATGATTTGATTGCCCACTGCCCACTGCCAGTGGGCAGGGCACATAGCACGCAGAACAGATGGCCGATGGGGCCGAAAGGTTCTGGAGTGGAGACCACGTACCGGCAAGCGCAGCGTAGGTCGTCCACCGACACGGTGGACAGACGACCTGAGAAAGGTCGCAGAACGACGTTGGATGCAGGCCGCATCCAACCGGTCGTTTTGGAAAATCATGGGGGAGGCCTATGTTCAGCAGTGGACGTCCTACGGCTGAGATGATGATGATGATGAGATGATGATGATTTGATTGAAGTTTGGAACAGTCACATCTTTAAATACTTGGTGTCAGATATGCAGTTTTTAATTATGTTAATCAAGTAATTTTGCTGATCGTATATAAGTGCCACGACTACCCATGTCAGTCAAATTGTCACCACTACGGATTACGCATAAACATAATCACTATGTAGCATATATAAAAAAAAAACAATTAAAAAAAACTTCTACGACTTCCATTCTATTATTAAAGATACCTACACAAAACTGTAAGCCCGATGTTGATATTTATAATTAATTATGAAAAAAATCTACTGGTCAGGTTTCAAACAACTGGGTCCACATAAGAAGCATCAGCTTTCAAATAAAAAATGAATAATCAAGTTCGGTTAACACAAAGTTCTGAGGTAACAATAATAAAAGATACAACCTCTTCCTTTTAGGTAGTGGATTGACAAGCATGCTTTTCTTGAACAGTTGCTACCTACCTCCTAGAATACTTGCCTAATAAGTATGTTACTATAAGTTCCGTATGAATTTGCACAGCCTTCATCACTAGTAACATTACAATTCTTGTTTTCTTCAGTCACAGCTTACGCAACAGGTATGCACTGATGTAATTGGTTTTCTATCAAAATGTTAACTGATTATGTTTATACAAGTACAATTTGAAAAATTTAATACTGACTTCAATTCTATTCCGTTATTGGAGTGTAACTCAAAAACATAGATATAAGTCTCCAGATGCCTAATACGTCAAAATTAATGAAGCAAAAAGATGTAACCCTAGCAGGGATACTTGGATTTCACTTGTCAAATTCAAAATCAGTCTGCGAGTGTCACTCGATGTGGATACTGCGTATAATCAAAAATCTAAAATACCATTTAGTGCGATTAGATTGCGTTGTTAGTAAACAACGAGTCGCGTAGATAGCAAACTAAAGTTGCAGCGTTTGACTTACGAAGTTTGGTTGAGAGTTTACTGCGCTTGGCACCCCTAAATATCAGTTTTTGAGTTTTATCCGCCCATTGATGTCATTTGGTACAATCGTTCAAGCCCTTGAACAGTAACGATTACTCAACACTGCTTGTGGGCTAAATATCAGACTCTGCAGTGGTTACCAAACAAGAAAAGTAAAACGAAGAGTAAAAGACGTCACACCACCAATAGGCATCCAGTGAATACAATTTCCCCTTCCTGTACAAACTGTATCCCAACGGTGGAGATATTTTTTAACTTTGTCCCCTCTCGAAGCAAACATATTTGTGTAGGTACAAATTGCTTAGATTGACATTGCCGAATCTCAAATACTCAAGTTCTCCTATCTTCAGTTATACTAATTTGAACAAATTCAAACTTAATTTATGTCTTTTGTCTATACTAGACTAGGCTAGATTAGAAAAGTTCTATAACACAGACAAATATTGGGATATTGGATGCGTACCACAGACTATGAATAAATGAACATGTCCATTCATTCATTAACATTAAGGATGTACCAATAAACCAATAAATAACTATATATCTATATCTATTATATATATTAATGAACCCCTATTTCTCCTGGTTACGCTATAACTTGAGAACGGATGGAACAATCTCGCTAATTATTTTTTTGATGTGTTAGCTATTTTTCAGGAGAAGGTTGTTATGAGAGAAAAACCAAGAAAAGATAAGAGGTTATGACGAGGCCGAAGATCGAGCCTACTATGCGAACAAAGTCGCAAGCAGTCGCTAGTATATATATAAAAAGGAACCCCTATTTCTCCTGGTCACGCTTTAAAAATTTAGAAGGGCTTTACCGATTTCTTTCATCTTTATTTTTAATATTTTCTAATACTTAGTGGAAGGTTCTTAAATAAAATAAAAGAAAAGACGGGAGGTGATGGCGAGGTCGAAGGCTGAGCCTACTACGCAGGGCAGTCGCTAGTCTTTAATAAATAAATATGCTCCATACAAATATTTATTATTATTATTGGAATAGTTACGATAGTTTTATATGTTACACATATTTATTTTAATCAAACATTCTCGTTAAGTGGTTTTTGTGACATCGTTTTAAGGCTCGGAATTCAAGATTTTTTAAAAATTTGCATTTTATTTTACCATTTTCGCAAAAGTTTTTCATAGAATTATCCCGAATAAATTCAATTTGTATCGCGTTGCAAGTTATATGCATGTAAATGAAGCAATCCTAATTTACCCGGGTAATACTTTATTTTTAAACGACTTTATTTAGCTTCACCTGTTAATACTAACAAAGAGTTTTTATGTCTATAGTTAAAAATAATAGGTATACATTTTCAATAAAAAAATAATATTGTATCAACTATGAATGAAAGTATTTAACTTTATCAAATTTTTCATAGTTCGTAGTAGTATAATATCGGCTGAATGACAATATCGTGCGCGCTCTAGCTTTCAAAAGCGCGCGTTTCGCATTTGGCACGGGAAAAAATGTTGCGCGCCTGTTTTACAAATATTCGTTATCGTATTTGTATATATTTCAACAAGATATGAGAATTACAAGATATAAGAAAACAACGAAATAATAATATAACGCTAATATCTGTGTATCTACTATACACATGCCGGGAAAAAGCATCCGGTACCATTTTGAAAACTGTACCTACTTTTAACAATTATTTCAACAATTGTAACGCTAATAATACAAGTCGTTATTTCCTCGCATGTATGATGAAAAACGTCGTATGGCGTGTGGAACGTTGATCATGACCCACACTTGTATCAGTACTATAATGAGTATCTACTAAGTACGTACACTATACAAATGCACATCAGTCGCTCGTAGGTACGTGTTATTTTATTAGATACCTGCATAAAAAGTTCACATGCATAAAGTATAGGTACTCATTTAATAGTGTGTGTGTATGCGTTAGTATGTATTGCCATCACCAGTTCAATATGGGTTACCTTATGGCGCTGAAAACAGCATATTTTTTGGCCTTAAATAAATTTATTATTATGTGTGTAAACCATCAACTTCTTTCTAGTATTGTGTTTACGGGTACAGTTGGCTGTACAGATTTTCTGTAGTATGTTCGTCAGGATCAACCTGGAACGGGAGATTTAATTTTCCGCTTATTAGCCAAGGGAATTCGTACATAAGAAATATTTGAGGTCAAGTAAGAAAATGTTAAAATCTATGAAGTGGATGATGAACTGTTCCATCAACGTGCAAAATACAAGTTTATGCTTTTACGAATTGATGGAACACAAAATGATTTATTATTACGAAATTTTCTCGCTAGCCCTTGTACTTAATTTTAAAGAAAACTAATAATTTTATAACTCCTTTTGTACTCAATGTGTCAACTAGTAACATGTTTTTATAGTATTACTTTTTAAAGCACTAACGCCTGCTTTAGCGATCTCAAACATTGAAATTTATAGAGAGAAAAATAGTCCCCGTAAGATGGTTAAAGTCAGATAGACAGTTGAAATTCGACGCTTAGACCCGAACCTCGGTGGCCTAGTTGGTCAATGGCGTCTGACACGGAGAGAAGACGCGGTTCGAATCCCGTCCGAGGATGTGATTTTTTTTCTTTATAAATTTCAATTTTAGTAACATGTTGCTATGTATAATATTGAAATTCTTTCATTTTGAGCATATAAATTAATAAAACTATCCGAGAATATTGCTTTAAGAATCTTCTAACTCCGTCTAAGTATTTTGATTGTAACCATTTCGTACAATAAATATTCATCCAAACAATATAAATGAGACATACTTTTGTCATTTATTTTTATTGTAAATTATTTTGTAACATTTTTTTCTTATTGATTTATTAACCCGTAAAGCTGCCTTGGCATACCTGTATGCCAAAAAACATTTCGTAAAGCCGCCTTAGCATACAGGTATGCCAAGGCCAAATCAAATAAGGATCCAATAAAAAATGTTATCTTCACGTCATCTATGTCATATTCAAATATACAATAGATTTCAGCTAATGTTTTGTTTTTTTGATGCTGTAAAGGACCTGGAGTTTTTTTACATAACAAATTATCATTTGAAAGATACCAGATCGGTAATATCAACGAAAAAGCGACAGTCACTTATTTTTTTGCGGGGTTTTTGCAACTCTGGTTTGCAAATTTGATCATAGTCGGGAGCTCACTAGGTTAAATTTAAGTAAAATGAAGTACTTTATTATAAATGTGTATAGTAGTTAGGAATTAACCCTTGAGCGGTCCGATTATAAATCTCAATATGAAATTTTTGGTGCAAATATTACCTATTATTTTAAATTTTTAAATTACATACGTCATATGCAACATTTTGTAACTTTAAACATTTTGAAACCATTTTCAATATACTATAATATTACGTGATTAAAATAAGGATTAATTCATAAATGAAGACACCATTGGAATAAAAATATCCACAGTAATCATCCGCCAACCGTGCAAAGCGACGTGGTCAAGCCAGCGAAGCTTTATCTCCTAACAAATAAAGTAAAATAAAGCGCTCAAACCTAACTAGAGGTATTTAACCGAAGCATACGTGTTTTACTCGCCACGTTCTATTGAAAAATGAACTTTATGACCACATGTGATAAATAAAATTTTTAGTTTTCCGGCTACATAACTTTTTCTGAATAGCGACGGAATAATTTTGCTCGCCAGTCGACAACCCTGCTTACTGTGTCGAGCGTGTTACAAAAATGCCGCAAAATTTTTCGATAAATACGTTCAAATATTAAAATTTATTTTAACAAAGGCTTCCCTGCCCTATTGTTACTATGCAACAAAGGGAATGTTCACTTTGAGCTTAAAAGTCAAAGTAATATTAATTTATAAAATAATGTATTATAGCGTTGTGTACACGGCTGCCGTTAAACTAATTTTTCACTTCACCTACGCCAAAACAAAAAAAAACCCTGCAACCCCGCATAGCGCAAACAAAATTCGAGGCTGTTCCCTAGGGAGAAAAAGTGATTTTTATTTAGGTGTTATGATAGCTTGCTACTTTCATCGAATATGGGAATGACGTATGGTGACGATAGGGACACTTGGGAACAAACGTAGGGATTCCTTCAATACATCCTAAATGTAAGAAAGATTTGATAAAGCTTCTTTACCTATGTATGAATATATAATATTTTTACTATGCAAATTACAAAAAAAAATCTTGGTCATTTATTTTGAGTTAAGATATTTGACGAGTGGAATCGAAACGTCCGTCAACGAAATTACATCAAATGTTGGACTTCGAAATTGGATAAAAAAATTTGACTAGTATAATGTCAAACTTAGCTTGATCACTGGCTCCCAAGCAGCCGTGCGATTCTGTCATAATTTGTCGATGCGCTCGCCGACGAGTTCACCGATATCATATACTTTATGAGATATCGCCCTTGTACATAAGGTTGTATTTCCAACGTTCCTTGTCATCTCGTCATTTGTTTCACGGATGTTGTCAAAGATGCAACGATTGCACGGCAGGTCGACTTGCCAACTGTCGTCGTTATTAAAATTAGCATGGAGTCTTCCTAGCTACAATTTTGGGCTAACAAACAAAACGAGTTGGGATTTTTCAGAACATGTTTATATACTGTAAACATTGTTAAAAATATACCAGTGTTAATTGTCCAATGTTAGATAAACCACACTCACAATCAAGCTTGTAAATACCAGCATCTTGTAAGGGCATTATTTAACATGCGTTTCAAATCAGGTAATAATCTGGATTGGAAGTGCAGCGGACACAAACGTTCTCTGATTTCCCAAAGAGAACTTCCAAAGTAACCTCTTACGAGTTTGAGTCTAAGCCATCCAGGAACATGTCATCTATTCTGTTTGTTCAGTAAACTCGTTCATTAGAGCCTTAAAGCGATAGTTCCCGATCAAAGAGCCGTCAAGGTAAACAATGGTTTACTAGTCGCTCGTAGCTGCACCGTGGACGCCTCATCAACGAGGTAGGACAGGCGTCCAATTATTTCGTCTAATACTATGTTGCGGTCACTGTGTCACTGTTCAACAACAGTTCAGTGGAAATTCACATATTCGTTTATCAACAGTGGGGATCAGTGAGCCGGTTGAGTTGTTCTCCTATCGCAATACATCTTGCCTTCTCATGGCAGCCACAACGCATTTTTATGTGCAATAGATACCGCACACACATCATTTGCTTTTCCGGTTTTTTCTCAAGCCGTTTATTTTCATTTATTGACACTTTGTACTAAAACTGCAACCTTAAACCATTTACGTTTGTTTTTGAAATACAAATATCTACCGATAATTTCTGAAATAATGAGGTAATAACACTTGGTAGGGAATCAATAGTATATAATTTATTTAGTAAACAATATTTATCGTTTTATTTTACTAATTAACAATAGAGTATGTCTGTTGCCCGATGATAATCTTCATATGTAATTAAATAATTGAAAACTTACAACGATTATATTATTCATAAGTCTAATCAAGATATTTCTCACCAGTACTCGACCGCAGTATTGGCCATGCGTCGCTGTAAGGCTTTGTACTTTTTAACGAGGACAGATTTATATAGTTTTTTCACATACATGTAAAATACCTATAGCCACCGTTTCCCGACACAAGTAGGCAAAACCACGAATCCCACTTTCTTCAGTATTAATACTTCTACATCCGACACTGCTTTAAATTGTACAAAATAAGCAATGAATGTACTGGATGGTACGATGGAGGCGGCATGGCTGCGACCATTGCGGCTAAAGGCTCCTTTAATTATTACAGAATAAAAAAAATACTTATACTGTTTTTGTGTCAATTTTAGTATTTATAACCTGTCTCAATCTGCAGAACGTGTGTAAAATTTCTACTCCCCCTTTACACAAATACACATACAGACATACTTAGTTATACAAACACACACAACTGAACATATAAGATCAGCAACCTAACTGTGACTGCATTGTTGACATTTATGATTAAATTCGAACCCACGAGCATGACATATAAAAAGTTTAAAATCTTAATCTCTATACTTTGTGAACGGTTATCATTTACTTAAAATATCCGCTATCACGTAATAGCACGTATAAAGGTTATTTTAATGTATATTTATAAGAGTTTCCCGTAGACCGTGAGGTGTGGACCGTGTGACTAATTTCACGTAAGTGCTCACGTAGTCATACCATCCACGTAAGGGGCACAGTGTAAGAGGCTTAAGTGGAAATTATAGTGCAATTTCTTCGCAATTTCATACATGAAACGCCGTATTTCAGATTCTACGAATAAATTGACGAGTAAGGAACGCCAGGAAATGCCTTAGCGGATTTGAGGCTGTATTTTAGAGGATGATGCTTAGATTACTTAACATACTTAATATAACCAGTAGTAGATTATATGATACACAGTTTTAAACGTTACTGAATTTATCAAAATGTTTCTTTTTTATTCTTGCGTATAATATTCATTCATATGTATTGTGCTTGTGTTCATAATGTGACGTCATAAGTATGTGATGATATAAATTCATTAATTTATAAAATTCTATTTTTATTGTTGCAACCTACTTTTTATTTAGAGATATCTATATCTTTAGATCTAGAGGCCTAGTATATGTATATATATATATATATATATATATATATATATATATATATATATATATATATAGATATACTAGGCTTAGAAAACAGATGGTGTTTATTGTGTTCAGAGGAATCCATCTGACAATTCCTTGATGGAACCTAATCGCCATTAAAAATCAATTAGAGCAAGCTCCTCATTAATATTGTCGCACCCAAATCACATTTTAATATTTTTCATACGAATACTCTCTCCATCATCTTTTGTCATAATTTAACAACATTTTCGTGTGGTACGCCGATGAATTATAGCTTTATGCCCAAAAATGTTCGTAAACGATTTTGAATAAAAAAAATTTTAATAGCCCTTTGAAATGTCAATAATGGCTTCCGAATATTACAATAGGGTTCCGTCTAACGACAGGCAGTATTGTAAAAGCTCAATAGGTGCCTTGCCATTGGAAAATGGCTCGTCGAATCATTTGCTTTTATGTAGCGAACGGTGACAAGTCCTCTTTGAAAACTCGAAGTAGTAAATTGAAATTTAGTCTGCAAACTTTGTGATGGATCTTTAAAATATATCCTTTTGTATGTTTTATTTTTAGTTCACTATAATTTGGATCATCATAAAGTTTAGTGTACTAACCCGTCAAGCTGCCTTGGCATACCTGTATGCCAAACAAAACTTTCGTAAAGCCGCCTTGGCATACAGGTATGCCAAGGCCAAATCAAATAAGGATCCAATTAAAAATGTTATCTATTCAAATATACAATAGATTTCAGCTAATGTTTTGTTTTTTTGATGCTGTAAAGGGCCTGGAATTTTTTGTTACATAACAAAATATCATTTGAAAGATACCAGATCGGTAATATCAACGAAAAGGCGACAGTCACTTGTTTTTTGCGGGGTTTTTGCGAATCTGGTTTGCAAATTTGATCATAGTCGGCAGCTCACTAGGTTAAGTTATGAATACAGATTTTTAACCTGTTAGTTATCAAGCATAGGTAAATAAATCACGACCTAACCGATATATGTAACCGAAACAAATACAAAAATTTAAACATGTATTCAATATTATATAAACAAGAAAATACCAACTAAATAAAAAAATTAAAGCATCCCTTTTCAGCACCTACGTATTTTAGGCCTAATTTTCAGCACGAATATATTATTATATATATTAAATATATATATATATTATAATAAATATTTTTAAGCTGCAACAAGAATTAAAGACAAACGTTACCATTACTAATTTATCTGTAACCATTTTTAATATACATTCTACCTCACATTTTAGTTTAAGTTTAGTTTAAAATATCAGATATGCTTACCGAAGGCCAGATGAATTTGGCACATTTATAAGAGACTTTTAAACGACCTTAAAATATATTTAATAAGATTTACACACATATCTGCAGTCTCTTTGAATCACTCAATCTGTTTATTTCGTGACAATTTCAAAACATAAACAGATATTGTCAAATAAAGCAAACACTTCCATTAAATTACAGAAATCTGAAACCCAGGCGCGGTAAGAAAACAATAAGGTAGAGATACCAGCATAGGTTTTGCATCTACACTCGAGCGTTATCTCAAATGGTTTTGCGCTTTGAAAGCACTCCGTGTACAATAAACTCCAGCGAGACCGTACTATGTGGCGGTTTTGCTTAAGCAGTAAGGGATCATGTACGAAAACGCAACGAGTAAGTTGCCACCAACCAACACCTTGTTTTTTATTTCGTACTAGCGACTGCCCGCGACTTCGTTCGCGTAGTAGGCTTTACCTTCGGCTTCGACATAACCATATTTTCTTAGTTTTTCTTTTATAAGAACTTTCTCCTGACAATTTTACATGACGAAAAAATAATTAACAAGATCAAGTTATAGCATAACCAGGAGAAAAAGGGGTTCATTTTTATATATATTATACAGATATGTGTGCGGTTGTATGCCAATTTAACGTCCATACTGTCACTAACTCTATTGCGGAGCGACCGTGGCAGTGCATTTGTGCCAGATAAAACTTTTAATGACTAAGAGCATTGGAGTATAAAGGATGCGATCGTGGCGTTCCTTCATCTGAACGACAGCGCAGTCGAGGCTAATAGATAAGAAACTTCTCGATTGAAAAACTTTCTTCACTCACCTTTTAATTGAAGCGCCCACCTACCATTTAAATTCGATTTGTTGAACATTGTTATTCGTAAACTGATTATTTAAATGAGCTTAATGCCTTTTGTTCGCATAAAATTTCATCAGTTGTAATGATGTCGAATAGTCAAATTAGTATGATTGTGTTCAAGCCAATTTAACACTACATTTTAGTTGTAGTAAATCAAATAATCGTGTATTATGTGAGTTCTGTGTAGTAATAATTCATTTAATTCAATAATACTGATTATTAAAAACTAATAAACGTTTTTAATAATTATTTAGATAAAGAACATGAAAATAAGTATTATATAAAATGATCAAATATGTCATCCTATACAATATTATACTTTTTATTTTAAACTACTTGTTAAATGTTTTATACCTATTTAATAGTAGTAATAAAAAGGATCACACAAGTACTAGTTATCTGCCGTCCAATTCTCTAAATAATAATAAGCCGGTCCCAATAATCTATCTATCGCCGGTTTACCTTACTAGAGTTAGATATTTGACACTATTTGTATGGAAGTTATGTCAAATTTCTATCAGTAGTAAGGAAAACCGTGGATAGATAGATTATTGGGATCTTCCATAAGAGCAAACATCTTTGAGAACACCCTTGAAACAAATGGCGAGATGACGTTGGAAAACCAACCTTGTGTACAACGGCGTTGTTCATGCAATATTTGACATCGTCGAGCTCATCGACGAAAGCAACGACGAATCATTAGAAAATCGCGATTCTCTAATGATTCGAACTTGAATTATTATTTTTATATAGTGATCTATATAAAAATAATAATCCAAACTAAAGGCAAAATTCGTCTGCATTTGATACCGCTTTAATGATAGTGGATTTCAGACTCTCAGGTACATCAGCCGTGCGATTCTCTAAGAGCAAACATCGTTGCATCTTTGATAACATCCGTAAAACAAATGACGAGGTGACAAGAAACGTTGGAAAAACATCGTTGTGTACAAGGGCGATATCTCAAAGTGTTTGAAATCGGTGAGCTCGTCGATGAATCATTACAGAATCGCACGGCTGATCACATACACATAATAACTCAAAAGCTAAAGGATCCGTATGCATTTGAATTTGTTCCATGCTCTACTGAAGTTAAAAATCAAAAATTTGCAGTGGACCGAGCACGAATAACTGTAACGTAACGTACATAAAACAGTACAAACTTTCATTCATCTAAGGCAACTGTGACAAAGTTCACTCATGGTTTGAACTCCGAAGCGTTACATGTTAACGCTTTCGATAGGAATACTTTTTTGCAAGTTGTTTGTGCTAGGGCCTCTGTAATCAAATCAAGATGGCGATGTTTCTAATTAACTTTTTTATTAACTTCTAACGCATTTAGTTAAAACTGTAGTCAATGTGTCATCGCTAAAGGGGCTGCAGTACCACCCAGGTTTTGATCGACTCGAAACCTTTTTCACGGCGCACAAACACATGACATAATGTCCGATCTTATCTAATAAGCTTGAGTGTAATATGAGTATATTTGAGTAAATTTTATATTACATTTACTGTCACCACTCAAGTATTCATAACTGGAATACTGGTTCAATACCTTGCGGTTTGACACCCGCACTCAGCACAATTGTTATTCCTTCATCACCTATCACCAATATTTAATATAAACCGTTATAATTTCATATAGACAGAATTCACACCGAATCAAAATTTGTTATCATCATATCCTACTAAACTATGCCTTATAAAACGTGGTATTCATCCAAGAACTCGCCAACTCTAGCGTTAAGCGTAAATTACTCAATTATTTTAATATGGTAATTTGTTAGGTTATCTTTATCATTGATGGCTATTATTATTTATTTTGTGATATTAAGTAAACTTAGGCTATTAATAACTATGAAGTCATGGTTATGACTTTCTAGCCGCAAGTGTCACCAATATTTTGTTACTGAACTTTGTCGCGGGTTTTACGCTTGAAGGGTAGGACATTTAAAGGTCGTCCCATTGTTTCTCATTTCAGACGGGTATAGGGTAAATAATTTGAGCTAGAGTTTATTACAATTTAATTATATTGAGGTGTTGGACATTTATCCTTGACTTTTTCACATTTTACTTGTATGTAAAACTCTAGGTACAATTATAGATTATGAGTATTTTCATTTAAATTTATTTTATTAGAAAGCAAACAGTGATATCGGCCTATAACTAATCTTATACATTTTAAAACTATATGTCATCAATTCAACTTTTTCGCTTATAAAGTCTGTAACTTACTTGTCTGCTTACATTCGTCAGTACGAACAAATAGTTGAATATTGCTAATGGTTTTTGTAAACGTAACCATTATGGTATTTTTACGGGTATAAATTTGATGTACTTGTGAGACTGTTAGGCATTTGCATCAAACCATTTCGAATAATAGTTCCAGTAAAAACTTTTGGTGAAGAATTAGTAGAGTGCAGTAGGAATACGCTGGAGAACCCTGTGCGGTGTCGCAAGGGGCCACGTTATATTTTACTGCCAGTATTTATAATTTGATTATTTTTTTCAGATGGTACATTTTACTGTGTTTATCAAATCTAAAATTGTTAATAAACCACTTGCCTATAATTTAAATGTTGATCATTTTGTTCTGTTATTTGATAACTTAATAAAAATAAATTTTGTCATAAACACAAGAATATCATACTAAGCAATTTTAAAGAAAAAAATACATATCCTCAAACGAGATGCAGATTGACAGAAGACGCGGGTTTTAACCCCGTCCGAGAATATGCAGCTTTCATTTTCTCTCTAAGTTTGCTACGTTTGGTTTCGCCAAGCGGACATTAGTGCTTCAAAAATGGTATAATAATTTATTTACATAATCAGCTCATTATGTTCCCACTGCTGGGACTTGAGCCTGCCTCTTAAAGGGAGGAGTTGGGCCATAATCCACCACGTGGGCCCATTGCGGCTTGGTGGATAGGCTAGTGGCCAACCCATGTGGAAGTTTTCAGGCCGCACGAAGGCCTTCGACATAGCCTAACGACTGCTGTCCTAAGACAAACAACCGAGACCGACGGCTTAACGTGCCCTCCGAAGTATGAAGAGCTTGATTGATGGATTGAATAATACCACTAGCGGTCACCCATACAACTCCTGACCGCAGTAAGCGTTGCTAAACTTGTTGATCGGTTAGGATCCCCCAAGACAAGCTCCGCTGCGAGTGCTACAAAAAAAAAATATTCAATTTTATTTTATTTAGATTTAATATTATGATTTTATTATTTAATAATAATATACATGGGGTTTTCTTAAGACGAATAGAACAAGAAAACCTGACTTCAAAAGTAATTTAGGGCCGTGCACCATGGTCAATTATTACCCAAGAGTATTCTTCGCGAGTCGGCGAAAAGGCTGCATATATATTCACATGCTTCCATATTAATTACTTTGAACTACTTGACTACTTCATGTGGAGTTCACTACTACTTAAAGTTTCATCTAATTGACACACTACAAATACTATGTGTATGCCGATGCTCACCGATGGAAACCGTCATAACGATGAGATTAATTGGGTTCCCAAAGTTATTTGAACTATTACGCACAGAAAAGTTATCTATGCTTACTTTTCTACCGACTTCCAAAAAAAGAAGGAGGTACTCAATTCGACTGTATACATATTATTATTATATTTTATGTTTGTTACCTCATAACTTTCGATTGGGTGGACCGATTCTCAAAATTCTTTTTTTGTTTGATAGCTGGTGCTTCCCGTGTGGTCCTTTTAAATTTTATCGAATTCGGTCTAATCGGAATAGTTTTTAAGTTACACTCCAATAACTGATTTTTACCAAAGTAATGGAATGGAAGTCGGTATTAAATCTTTCAAATTGCACTTGTATCACATCTATTATGCAAATAAACTATTTTATATGTGTTTTTAATAATCAACTCATATTTTACACACAGCACAAAGTTAACAATTTGTAATTACTTTCAATCCAAAATAAGTTACTAGCACTTACTACACAGTATTGCGAAGGAACAAAAATAACAAAAATTAAAAGACAAGCACCCAAGTTTGCCAGCAAAAAAAGATTTACCGAGTTAACAGGAAACAAACAATATCGGACGGCTGCAGACTGCAAACTTTTTTGGGAGTTTATATCGGTTCAATGCTGAAATAAAAAGAATCAACGATTTATCCTTACCTGTTAAATTGAAAAAGTTACCGGGACCACTGTAAGGGCAGATTTACGCGCACCGGCTGCTGAGTAATATCAAAAAAGTTTATAGCAAACGGTTACCGTTTGTAGAAGTTGCGACAGCACTGCGGGGATTTTAATAATTTTTGAACGGATTGAAAAATGTAGGGTTTGGTATCTGTTATAGAATTGGAACGTCAACATTTTCATGTTGGTGTATTGTTGTTGTAATCGGAATCAAAACAGAATTTTGGATGAAACTTATAAGAAATATACGTTTAACTTATAAGAAATATACGTTTAACTTATAAGAAATATACGTTTAACTTATAAGAAATATACGTTTAACTTATAAGAAATATACGTTTAACTTATAAGAAATATACGTTTAACTTATAAGAAATATGACACTACGAGTAAATCATATACCTACCTACTGCGCTCTTTGGATCCGCCGTGGTAAATGGCAATAGATATTTTTTCCAGTATATATTTAGCAATCCACAACATAACTGCATAATTTTTTCATTGTGATGAATATAAGTCCAGATAAACTTATATTCATCACGATGAAAAAAATATGCAGTTTTCTCCGTTGCTATGAAAAACAACAGACCGACAATAACTTTCGCATTTATAGTATAAGTAATGTATGTTTATTTAGATTCATATTTACATTATCAGAACAACCAATTATTTTCTTTCTTTCTTTTCTTTCTTTCAATTGTACTTTCGATTAATTAATCAAACATTTACATAAACTAAAGGAAAATTCATATTTTTTAACTGCTGTAATTTACTATACTGTTATTTTTCACAATGGATATAAACTTGACTGTCCCGTACAACACAAACAGATGTATGTGCTCATGGGACAGACGTTATATAATTGTTTTTGTAATAGTGTCCCTGAATATCTTTTGTAATGTCATGAGTGTGTTTTCAATAATTTCAATTAAAAATTATTATATCTTACTTATTATTTTAATATGTAATTAATGTATAATATGGATTCATGGGATCTGAAATAAATGACTTTATTATTATTATTATTTCCTTTACAAAGGCATAAGTTGGGCTGTAGCCAACACTTACATGCCTGTTTAGTATAGCAAATACAATGTAGTATAAAAACAAAAACATTTTGGATGGATGGTGGCTCGGAATAATCTATTACAAAAACGGGTAAAATGGCAAGGCTATTTATATAAACTTATTAGTGATAAGGGATATAGTAGGCTATGAATGAGACTACGGCACCTACCAACTTTAGTCTCGTTTTAAAATATTAAGGTGGTGACTTGTCACCCACTAAATCGGTCCCCATAAGTTCCACCATCAATGGTGACAAAAGAGGCAACGTTGGTGTGGATGATTAAAGGGTGTCGAGAGGTGTGCTGCGGTTTCACTAGAGCGCTACTACCGGCGTTATGCCCTTTAACACTTCCACCCTTGGAGCTTTTTGTTACATGCTATTGCTTCTCCACTCCCAGACGGCAAATTAAGGCAAACCGGAGGTCAGGGATCTCATTTAGCCCCAGGGAGAATTACGGTGTCACCACTCACCGACGGCTTGCCACAAAGCCGCCTCTGCGGTAAATTATTATTATTATAAACAACGATAATATCTAAGTTCACAAAAAAACAGATTGTTTCCCGAAAAATAAACTGTGCGTGCAATAGTTATAATCGCTTATTGTCGACTGCTACCCAATTGTTGGTAATCTGGATTTATGGCAATACAAATCCAATTTCCGATAATAATTAACATTGTAACCTTAACCACCTAACGGCAACGCAATTGAAAGCAAAACACGATTGCGTATGACATATAATTTACTACATTAATTATGCAATATGTAATTGTAATGTAAACGCAATACATGACATTACAAAACGTTAAATATAAGTTTACCAAACACAATCACCAGTTTCAAATTGATTTTTTATTGGACATAAACAAACATCCATATTATATCACGTGACTATATATTAATACAGTGTACACAATAGCTAGCAGTGACAGGAACAACATAATCTTATTTACTGAGGTTCATATCAATGTACGATCTCTTAGGCAGAAAACAAGCCAAGAAATCATTTTCCAATGTAACTATTAAATGTAGCAGGATGGCAGCACAAATGTTTGCTCAAGACTGAACGTAGCGTTGCTACAGCTACGTTGCTACGAGACGTTCCGGACTACGGAGGCTCGTAGCCGCTCTACGCGACGTGTCCAAATCATTGAGCTGGAAACATTTACTCGATTAGACGGAAGGCACACGCTTTAGTGGTGGCGGGATTCTCTCGACCATCGGGCGTTTGATTTGTGTAAAACACCTACGTATTTCAACTTCACGATAACAATGGCATTGTTACCGCTCGAGGAAGCATTCATATGTTGTGTCTGTCACATCGCATCCGGGCGATCGACAATCGTGTCATTTCGACAGCTAAATCAAACTGAGTATTACTAAGGGTAGTTTATTTCCCGGGAACTATTTCAGTTGTTATCTTGAATTCGGCGGAATAGAGACGTGTCGCATCTAACACTTATCAATGTCGTTTTACGGTCGCTCGGGTTAAAACGAATGTAGCAGTGGGAGCCTCCCCTCGCATTAGTCACTGGACCAACTTAAGTGGAAGAATTTGCGGTGAGGCTTGAACAATGGACACGTTTAGAGTAAAAATTTTTTTGTAGCCAGATTTCAAGGAAGCAATTTCATGCGATGTTTAATATTGCCATTCCTTGCGCCGCTGGCGTTCTTCAGTCACTTGAACTGTTTTTCATATTATAAATGCAACGTTATTATCGTTGAGATTCTTTCAAATCCAACGCAATATGTTGTACTCGATTTAATTATCAAATGCGCGGGAGTATTAATCATTAATAACTCGATAAGTCTTAGTAATAAAAAGACTCAATAAGATATTTCATGCCACCGAGAATAAGAACCGGCCAAGTGTGAGTCGGACTCGCGCACGTAGGGTTCCGTACCATTTTCTAGAATTATCGTCTGACTCGCACTTGGCCGTTTTTTATTTGTCGTTATAGCGGCTACAGAAATACATCATCTGTAAAAAAAAAACTATCTATCACGGTTCATGAGATACATCCTGGTGACAAACGGACAGCGAAATCTTAGTAATAGGGTTCCCGTTTTACCCTTTGGGCACGAAACCCTAAAAAGAAGCTCTTCACTTGGCACATGTGTACTTTCCTAATTAGTCGTAGCTTAACCATTTGCGTCCCAGGGACGTAAATATAAGTCACTTTCATTCATAAATCTTTTATTTTAATTATCACGCTATAGAAAGGATTAATATATTACGTTCAATGAGAGTAACACATTGCAAGTAAGTAATAGATTTTACTTACAATACTAAAATTAGCTCAAACATATTTACATGAAGTATTTACTCTCATAAAATATTTGATAGCACAAAGCTTTATAACAGATTTATAAAATGAAAATAATGTTACGGCTTCATTTTTTTCTACGTAAAAGTAACCCTGTAAGATGCTTACTTACTTTCAGTAAAATAAAGAGCAACGCAAAACTATGAGCCCCTAGTCCCGCAAAACACTTGCGCATCATTCACTTCTGCTTCATTGGGCTTAGTGTTTTAGGCGTGTCATTTACGTTCAAGAGGTTTACGTGTACCTTTCTGGGTAAGAAAGGTAGGAATTTATTGGTAAACGCTGAGATTTTTGTATAGCTTCGAAAATAAATTCCAGACTCGCTAAGAAGAATGTAAACTTGGTCTGTTCTTAAGATATACGATTTGTATCAAATATGCATTTCGACCAGAGCTTAAGTGTTTCTACAATACAAAAAACCACTTATCAAGACATTCAGTGAGAAAGTGTCAAATTGGAAAATAGTGTTAACTCTTTAAAACAATTAAATCTCCGACGAAAGTATTGAATTATTACTCCAGCATTGCTGCCTGATTGTCACGAAATTACAAAACTACGAGTATCAGTGCAGACGGTTTGAGAACTTCGTTATTCTAACCTGATCTATGATTGCCGTTCATGTACTCCTTAAGCATAGCAATTGCTAAAATCAAGTCAACTTGTTAACTTTGAAATGAAATAATTGCACTGCATTTAATACGGTTTGTATTAAAGATCCGGATGTCGTGTCGCAAGGACTTCCATATTCGTCTATTGAGCAGCCTATATGCTTCAGCATCATTCGAAGACTGCAGTTTCAATGAGCGTCGTTCAGCCATGAGGTTGAGGGTATCGTTGGAGAGTTTCTGTGGCCTATCTGTACGGTGGGGTTTAAAGTACTTGGAACCCACTGTATGGACAGTTTCTACTAACCTGTTATTGATCTCGTCCACTGAAGCGATGTTCTCAAGGCAATCGATGCGATTGGATAGCTCAAGTTGAAAGCTCTCGGGGTCTTGAATACGGGCACGAGTGGGTCGGAGCGTAGACTTCATCAGACGAGACCTCTCCAGTTTGACATTAATATTCACCGTGCCTCTTACCATTCGGTGATCACTACCGGTTTTAACCCTGTTGACCACGGAGACATCAGTGAATATTTGCCTTTTGGTGGTCATAATGAAGTCAATCTCATTTCTCGTGGAACCATCGGGACTCAGCCAGGTCCATTTCCTGTGAGGTGGCTTCTGAAAGAAAGAGTTCATCATAAAGAGTCCCTCTTTCTCCAGGAAGTCAGCCAACCTCTGTCCCCTACGGTTCCGTTTTCCATATCCAAATTGCCCCACTTTCAACTCATCCTCGCTTCTCTTGCCCAACTTCGCGTTGAAGTCCCCCATAACAACTAGAAAGTGCGTTTCAGAGGTATGTATGGCCCGACTAATGTCCTCATACATATCCTCCACCTCATCATCCGGGTGCGACTTCGTCGGTGCGTATACCTGAATGACCTTCAGCGAATATCGTTTGGATACTCTGAGTATTAGGTATACGACCCTATTGGAAACGCTATCGATCTTAACTATGTTGTTAGTAAGAGACTTGTGGACGAGAAACCCGACACCACCTTGGGACTGTTGGTCGCCCTCCCGGTGGTAGAGTAGGTTACCTGATTTTAGGGTTATCGTGTCCTCACCCGCTCTACGGACTTCAGATAACCCCACAATGTCCCAGTGTAGCTTACTCATTTCTTCTTCCAGCTCATATATCTTCTCGTCTGTTCTCATCGTGCGTATGTTGTGTGTTACCTGAAGGGGTTTTTGCCAATACTCGCCACGCTTGGCAGGCGGGTTGGCGAGCGCAGTTTGTGTGTGTTTGACTGGGAAGGTGCTGCTGCCCACCTTCTGATTTGTTATCCCTTAGCCGCCTTCTACGGCACCCACGGGTAGAGTTGGGGGGGTGCTATTCTAAGCCGGCACCGCCACGGCATGGCGCCATAGACCCGATACTAAGGTTAAATTTACAATACTAGCCCGTTTTTTTGTAGGGCGTCAAAGCTAAAGATTTCAGAATTATGTGTTTATAGTAGTATATTATATATAGTAGATGGTATAGTATAACATAAAGCAACATGAATGGAGTATTCAGCAAGAGCACGGTTTGGTATTCTACCTCCAACCATTACGAAACCAATATATGAGCATTACGTTAGTAGTGGCTCTGCATTCAAAGCGTGGGGTTCTAGGTTCAATCCTTGGCTGGACCACATATGTGTGTGATTAGTACGAGTAGAAATGTTAACGCTCTAGTCATGGATGGTCGTGATGTGTGTTCTTATCTCCCGCAAGACAGAGATTCTTAGTATGGGGTGGGTGTGTAAACGTTACTGTGATTATGTATGCAGCCGTGCGATTCTCTAAGAGCAAACATCATTGCATCTTTGACAACATCTGTGAAACAAATGATGAGATGACAAGATACGTTGGAAAAGCAACCTTATATTCTAGCGCGATATCTCGTAAAGTATTTTACATCAGTAAGCTCGTTGACGAGCTCGTCGACGAATCATTACAAAATCGCACGGCAGAATGTCAAGTTTCGAGTAAGGCGCATAATAAAGAAAAAATAGTTTTCCATCTCGCCCTTCGTCCGTTTTATGTCAGCTTGAACTTAAACAACAATTACAAACAAATCGTCAACAATACGCCTATAATATACTCGAACGGGTAGACGAAGTTATTTTTAAACACCAATGCATGCATTGCTAGCAAAGGTAAGTGTGTGGTCCTCTGTAATGGGTTTGAACTATTTATCTTAGTCAAAAAACCTCAATAACTCTCTGACCTGGGGATCAAACTAAGAATCTTGAGATTCCAAAACAGTGATACTACTACAACTCCAACGAGGCAGACTATAGTATCTCTTTAAATTTAAACTTATTTGTTTAAACTGTTTAGGCTTGGGCAGGTTGATGACGGCGATTCATAATTTCAAATACGTTACCCTAATGTAAAACTTCTAAACTGAAAATCAAAAATCTATCTTATCTAATATATATATATATATATCTAGCAATATGTTATTACTGATTTACAACCTCACCATATGTAAAAGCAAGGAATTCAAAACAAAACAAGCTCCTCTGCCAATTCAGTAAATTTTAGTTACGGGTCTAAAGCAACTTAACCAGGTTCACTCGACCGGAAAAATACGGACTCATTTGTACGTCTCATTACCCGCGGCCAGCCATTGGGAAACTACCGCCGCTTACTCCTTTACATCGGCAGTTTAAATAACAAGAAGATTCTCGCGTAAACATCAAGCGGTAATAAAAACCTGTTACCGCAATTGAAGCCAGATGCCGGAGCATTTAATAAAAAATAAACGGGAGCGGCGGGTGGTAATCTATCACGCTCAGTCATAAGCTGACTTTAATGCTGGGTCACTTCAGACCTTTTTGTTGACGTTAATATTACTTAACGTTTTTCAAAATAATAAAAAATACAGAGTCATCGGGCGCCCTTAAATGAAACGTCAACGTCAGAATAAACGTCTGAATATTCATGGGAGCTTCATGACTTGACGTCATTCGCTTTTAATAACGTTCAAAAGTATGAAAGTCCTGATAAATTGTATAATGTTGGTATAACAAATAGCAATGTCGTTAAGGACAGATGGTCAGACTGTATTTGAGAGTAAATAAATACTCGACAAATAAATGTATTGTGGTACGTAAATTGCTGTTTAAAAACGTGCGGTGAAAGAACTCGTTAGTGTGTAAAAAGCTGCTTTTACAGATGTAGCGTGGCCACAGTGCCCTCGACTGCGGTCAACGTACAAGGGAGAACCGTAGAATGCATGCTGCCTCGGGCAATTTCACCCTTTGTTTTAAATGATGAAAAGTCGCCTTCGCAAGGACGTTAAGTGGGAAGATGTCACCGTTCCATTGCTCCCTGCACACTCGAAATGTCAAGCATTCTTAGCGAGTCGTGATGTGAGATGAGTGCAGATTTTCAACAGCCTTTTGTTACGCTCAAGGGTGAGAAGTTTAAGAAAGTTAGTGAACAGATCATTTTTTTAACATGTGGAAGATGTTGCAATACATTTTAATTATAGTTGCACATTAATTTTCATTTATTCTAAAAGTGTGTTATTTTTCTAATAGCTTTAGATCATGTTGACAGACTCATCTTAGCCTATGATGAAAAGAAAACAAATTGATAACAATAGATGAATGTCACACTTTTTAAAAGAATAGATATACAGATCGATAGATGAATGTAAAATAAACATTTACTCAAAACGAATGCTATATAACTTTATCTCTGTCTTCCTATAAATATGTTATATATTTATATTTTTAATTATTATTTTATATTTTTAAGGTTTAGAATCTCTCTCTAATCTCTTAGGGCACGTTTCCTCATCACTATTGTGCATGTCCGGGTGAAACTATTAGCAGTACAATTTTGTAACTGACTTTTTACGGCGTACGTTAGCTAGAATCCTTCATAATGTCTTTGCCAAGAAAGTCACTATAAATCATTAGGCTGCAATTAGCAAGAATAACGTGCGCCTTTAACGATCCACATGTTGTAAGTAACCGCTTCGGATCCACTAGAAACGCAAATGAGGATCGTTCCGAGAGGCACCGCGCAAATGAGTTTCTCAAATGAATCGTTACTGAGTGAACGAGAAATCATTCTGTGGGTACTCGTTCGAGCCTTCATTCGAGCGCTTTCCAATTCCATTCGCCCGCTTTTTCAACGTGTCATAATGATTGACCCAAATGTTACACAAGGTGATTGTCTATAGCGCAATTACATCTTTTGTCAACATTGACGAATGGTTGGAATTGTTTTCATTTAGAAAGTTTTATTCACATACATTTTTGACATTATAGTTAACAAAATAAAATAAATTGATGTACATTACATTATCTTAATGAACTTACTTTAGATCATTAAAAAGAAACAAACAAATAATAAAAGGAATAAAACACAACAAATAGTAACTGCGGTTACTACTACTACCTAACTAACTAACTCTATTACAGTCAGTCCGCAGTCGTTGGAAATATCTTATTTATACATTTTCGCGGTACTTATAATAAATCTAATATGTTATTTCTGGCCCTCAACCTAAGGACCTATTGTTTGTACCTTACTTCGAAACCATTATTTATACATTTCATATAATATTAAATACCCGCAAAGATGAATCACAAATATTTTAACTGAATCAGTTCCCTAAAATAAATAAAACGAAATATACAACAAAATCTGTGAAGATAGTGAAAAATGTATTTTCTTCCACAAAGCGCATAACGTGAGGAACATGAAATATGGTACGGATTCCGTTTGGCTCAGTGTTGCGTTCGGAGTCTACCTATCGGTTTTCAGGTCTCGAAAAGCATTGAACTTATTTCGTGCATTTGTTTTCCATTCGTAGCCCGTCGATATTTCACATGGATCCCGGTGGTGGCGTGATTTTAAATTGTACACATTTTTATTATTTACATGTACATGTTTACTTTTGCCTATGCTATCGCTCTTGCTAGTAGGCTAGTTTTGTTTGTCCAGCAACTACTTACTAATACTTTTTAATCATTAATAATAAACTGTTAATACTTAACTTAAAATAAACTTAACCTAAAAAAATAAATTCGTAATACCTTCATTAAAACTTGTTACTGTGTGACAGTTATTTTCTGGCTAGGCAAAACCGCAGGGTTCAGCTAGTATGAAGTAGTTATTTTAACGCGCAGATTTTATACGTGTACTCAGTAAATATATTTAATCAAGTTCTAAAAACTTGTTATACTTTTATCCGCAAAACTTATACAACCCAGCCGCTTCTTTGGAATGTTCCATTTCTTTCTATATTGATATCATAAAGGCTGATTAATAATAGGATTGCGATAGGCCGATGAAACCAAAAATATGATTTACGAAATAAATCCTAGAATGTTATATCAATGTATACTGTACCTTACTGATAGGGTTTAATTTTGCTAGAAAGTATGCCTATCGTTACGTAAACAAATGAAAACGCGCCGTATTTCTTGTAAAACTATTGGCCTGTTTACACAGTGCGCGCTAGCGTACTAGTCAGCCTGCCGAGTAACTGCACTGCAGTAACTCACACTGTTTGGACGTAACTTACGAGTAACTTGTAGGTGTAGTAAGTTAAACAGTAGCTCGCATCCGAGTTACTTCAAGATTTTTTTTTATTTCAATCTCCTGTTCGCTCGGCAGCAACTCGGACATGACAGCAGCTCGGTCATCATTCGCATCGGTTGGACGCATTCGGCAGTAATTCGCCAGTGCCAGCGGGACAATTGCGAGTGGAACCTGTATTTTTTGCAGTTTTTAATTGGCATGTTCCAATTCTTGACATAATATTGTCGTCATAGACTTTTTTACCGTATTTTTTAAATTTAACCATGCGATGTTGTTCGCTCCACATCGCGACAACTCGCAAAACTGGCCAGCAGCTATGTATCATGTAGACAGCAAAGGCAAGCCGACAAGCCGAGTAGACAAGCCGAGCAGCAGTTTACTGACTAGACAGTAGCTCGCACTATGTAAACTGTCCATATCAGTTATCTATTCCACAATTTTAATACATTTAATATGATAGTTTGTTTTAAATTCAATTGTTTATCGTCAACGTTACGATTACGTCATAGTTGCTCAAATTTTCGTGCTAGGCCCACAGCAGCAAGGTAATAGTCATACAAGGTCGATATCTAATAATCGTCATGCATATGAACATCAATTTTTATGAACATTGTGGACGTTTCTTACACGAATCATGAAAATGAACGCAAGCCATCACAGTAACGACACACACGGCTGAGACAGCCCGACGCATATTACATCAACCGTTGACAAGCCGCCTCGAATTAATTAAAGTCAAACAACGTTTCCATGGGCAGAACCCAGGATTTTTGATCAAGGATCAAATAATAATACTATGAATAAAACTCATAGACCACATATCTGGTAGATTCACTCATTAAAGCGGTGTCAATCAAGTACATAGTTGGAAGTACTGATCTTAAAATGACATCAAACTACACTTGCACTGGGCTATAAAAACGAGTGCAAGAAGGTACTCGTAAGCGAGGTTCTGGTTTTCTTTCAACTATAGCAAGAACAAATATTTAATAATTTACTTGAGAAACAAACTAACTAAAATATCATATTACGAGTAGGAAGTAAAGGAAGTAAAGAAAGTAAAGGAAAGTTTTTCAGCTAGTAAGTACGTAATTTAAAATAGAAGCCATGACGTCATACGTTTTTTAATTATTATTGCAGCACTGTTTTTGTAAAGCAATAAGCAATTTGATTGCTGCTTGTGCTAATTACTTAGTATTTGGAAGGAAATCATTTAAATGAAACAGTTGTTGTTGACTGAGGGGGCTCTGTCTATTTTGATGTTTCGCAGTCTTTTTGCGAGTAGACTAGGGTGGGAATAAAAACCTTATTATGTCCAGTAAACTTGTGACATAATATAAAATTTACTCTTCTTATTATTATTAATATTAAACAACATTATTTTCAACATGGATAGCGAGGGTTGTTGTCGCACCAAGCCACGAAACAGGGAGCAATGACAAGTTTTAAATCCCCTGCCTTGTTACGTCCAGACGTGTTAGCATTCCGCAAAATTATCTGCGTACTTCGCAAACGGAATTAATAATTTCATTATGTAGGTATGCGTACGTAAGCGATGATTGTATTAGTATTTGATGTTGGGACAGTGTGATTGTAGAATGCACATTTATAATGGTAAATACAGTTAAATCTGGTTAATAATAGCTATTATAAGTAGGTAGTTTATTAGTCAAGCGGGGATAAGTGGAGTTATTAAGAAAAAACACGTGATCATATGAAGTTTCTATCAATTTGATCAGAATATTATGTAAGTAGCTAAGCTTTTTCCCAGTTGATTGAAGTTTAACATGCTCTGTCTCTGTTGCTCTACTGTTGCAAAAATGTGCAGTTACCTAACTAATAATTATTTCGACTTGCTTCAATGGATTTTATACGAGTACAATTTAAAAAATTTAATACTTACTTTCATTCTATTCAGTTATTGGAGTGTATCTCAAAAACTACTGGACCGAATGTGATGAAATTTTAATGAGACTACACGAGAAGCACCAGCTTTAAAACAAAAGCTTTAAAAAAATAATTTTGAGAATCAGTTCACCCTATCGAAAGTTATGAGGTAACAAACATAAAAAACTACAGTGGGATTGAGTACCCTCCTTTTTGGAAGTCAGTAGAAAATACAGTCGAAGTGAGTACCTCCTCTTTTTTTTTTGAAAGTCGGTAGAAAATGGTAGGTTTAGTATTTCGCTGCATTAATAAGCTCATTCGCAGAACTAGAAATACGTAGGATACGTACTAGAGTACGTAGGAACATTGCCAGCAACTTGTTTGTTGCTGGCAATGTTCCTACATTTTTAGACGGACTTGTACGATTGTATCTACATTAGCATTCCTGAAATTAATTATGTTTGTATGAAATAATATTTTATTCAAGTAGTCAAAACAAGTCATAATCAAGTTTATCATTAAGCCGCAACCCTGTCTAAGTCACGTTCTAGAAAAGTAGTGGATGCATGTACTTACATTTTATGGGACGATTAGTCGTCACAAAAACGTATTTCTATAATTTTATTTAGGTACACAACTACATATACTAGTATACCGTTTAGAACACTAATTACAGTTTAACAATCACCATTATTATACGTCTAAATACGAGGGAACACAAACTTGAGAAACATTTTTTTACCAAAAAACGGAACCGACTACAACATCAAAAAGTTGAAATAACTTGTTGAAGTCAACACCGTGATAGTTCAAAAGTAGGTACCTACTGTCACAATATTGTGCGCATGGTACCGACTTCGACAAGTTATTTCACACTTTTTGATGTTGAAGTCGGTTCTGTTCTATGGTAAAAATAAATACCATTTTTAAGTTACGCTCGCGTTTACGAGATCGATTTTCATTCACCGTCAATGATGATATCATCAAGATAACAATTTTCAGTTTGGAGTATGACTCAAAAAATCCTAGACCGAATTCGATGAAATTTAAATGAAACCTTGGAAGTATACTCTAACAAAAAAAAAGAATCTTGAGAGTAAGATCACAAATGGGGGAGAAATCAGCAAACACTACACAAAAAATACAATGGAACTCATAAGCTCCTCCTTTTTTGAAGTGGGTAAAAAATAAACAATATCTATGACAGCCATAGACGGGTTTTTCCCGTCATGTTGATTGCAGACTTATTAAATTCAGGACGCACTCAGCCTTGAACACCAGCGCGAAATCGGTAGTCTATCGATGTGTGTACATTGAAATACATAGATCATTATTCTGCCATATCCCTGTCATCATGGATGCGCATTGAATTTGTTTCACATTTCATAACATGCACTGCCAAGGCGTAGCCCTTATTGCCTGAGTCTGTGTTTACCGATGACACAAGCTTATTTATTATTTAAAAATTACTATGTTTGTTCGTTTTCTGTGCCTTCATGTGTTATTTACTCGATCACAATGATATTTTCCTGAGATGTGTGCACCTGGATAACTGTGAAGGTTTCTAAAAAATAAAGTCATGGTTGAGCCGGATTTGCGCGCCGAGGGTTCCGCACCGTCGAGCCTCCGTCATTGCAACACATGCCGGGCATAGCTAGCTCAGATAATAAAAATACATTTTAACCGACTTAAAAAAAGAGTTTTCTCAATTCGACCGTATACATTTTTTATGTGTGTTACGGATAACTTCGTCGTTTATTAACTGATTTTAATGATTATTTTTTGTTTGACAGAGTATACTTCCGTGGTGGTCCTATACTTCATCAAATTCGGTCAAGCAGTTTTTGAGTTACACTCCAAAAACTGAAAAATGTTGATTTATCTTGATGATATCATCATTGACGGTGTATCCCGTAAGTAGAGGTCACTAAAAAGAGCGAAAAAATATATCAAAAAATTCTTTTTTTTTTAATTTTTTTTGGTTTAATTTTAGATATTTTTTTTTCAAATATGCTTAGATATTGGGCATTATTTCAACAACCGTCTTCGATTTAAATCGAAATTGCTGTACTGGCCACATGCGAGCAGCGACCGGCAAAAGTTGTTGAGAAAATCCGTACCTGTCGCGGTTTAGCGGCCTAATAAATTACATAACTAAACTAAGTAACTAAGTAAACTCGCATTTATCGTGTAATTTTAAAATGGAACGATCTTTTACTCCGAAACATGGCAACCAAGGAGGGAACATATCAAAGGTTTTATTTAAATTTCAAAGTAGCTTGCAAATAGAGATCTGTAGCACAATCGGCCTCCCATCAAAGCTTTGAAATACAGAATCACACTGAAGAGACTACTATACAACAAACTTCGAACTCGTTAGAATTATCCCATACGAACATATTCGCAGGAAAGTCCACTTTAATTTTATAAATTGTACATTCAACAACTGTATTTTTAAATAAAAACTAGGTACTAATTATTGTTAATGTACTATACAAGTACTTTTCTCAAATAATTATTTATTTAGAAATTTATTTAATTAGAAATTAAGAATGCCTTGGCCAAACTAGGCGTTGATGGACTTACGTATATGTGCCTCGGCTTCATCTCGGCCCACATTTACACGTTCATATATATATATATATATATATATATTATAAATATATATATATATATATATATATATATATATATATATATATATATATATATATATATATATATATATATATATATAAATATATATATCGACGCTGGAAAGGCGACGCGAAGTCTTTTCGTCTAAAATACCTCAGTGCCTCAAGACAATTAGTGTCTTCGACCAATGTGTGTTACCAGTGATGACTTATGGCACTGAAACGTGGTCTCTTACTATGGGCCTCATAGATAAGCTCAGAGTCGCACAACGAGCTATGGAGAGGGCTATGCTCGGGGTTTCTCTACGTGATCGAATCAGAAATGAGGAGATCCGTAGAAGAAAGATCCGTCGAAAGTCACCGACATAGCCCAGACGATTAGCCAGTTAAACAGTGGGCAGGGCACATAGCACGCAGAATGATGGGCGATGGGGCCGGAAGGTTCTGGAATGGAGACCACGGACCAGCAAGCGCAGCGTAGGTCGTCCACCGACACGGTGGACAGACGACCTGATAATAGGTCGCAGGACGACTTTGGATGCAGGCCGCTTCCAACCGGTCCTTTTGGAAAATTATGGGGTAGGCCTATGTTAAAGTGGACGTCCTACGGCTGAGATGATGATGATGATGATGATGATGATGATGATGATACAGACAGACAGTAATTTTTTCAATAACATCATATTATTCTTGTTCAGTAGGTAATTTTACGGCATCTGACCCACATATTTTTTAATTTTACTTCCAAGTACAGACTTTATAGCCTCTACTTTTTTATTGAACTGAAAGCATGCACTAAGGAAGGATTGTTAAAAAAATCCTTTCTAAGGGGTGAGTTCGAATCATTGCTTCGTATCCCATTGACCAAGCGATCGATAACGCTAGTGAATCAGCTTAGTATAAAAATAAAATATGCATGATATGATGTATAAACATTATATCCATTATCATTCCACGTAGATCAAAGTATACGTATCACCGTTAATATTGATTGATTCATTGCCTACGTTACTGTGCTACTATTACATAATCTGCACCGAAATCTCCATTGTCGTGATCTAAAGCCTCCCGGAACACTAGTTTGACTGTGGGTTATAAATTGACTTCGATTTTGCTTCCGATGCCGGAAAGTGCCTTGAAGTTCTAATTTACAGATCTGGAGCATTCCGGGTCGCCCAGAGAGTTTTTCCTTGTAAAAACAATGAATTTATGAAAAGGTTGTTATTTTTCTCTGAGAATTCGATGTTCACTTATAAAACAGGCATGAACTTTCAGACGTCAAATATTCCTGAAATTTGATGTGTTACTAAAATAAATACAATATAATATTTATCAGAATTGAACTGTTACTTATTCAGACGCGTGTTTCCTCGTTGTAGATATTAGCGCGCTAAAGAACTCTTAACACCCCTAATACCATTGTGTGACTTTTACGTTTATTTAAAAGGGCCACAGTTAATGATCACGTGTTAGCGGTATAACTGCGTTCATTGTAGGCTTTCAAGTTTGAACGCCTATATGTTTACCAGTAGTCGTCTTTCAGCTGATGATGATATCCTGCCAGGTTCAGGTTTAAAAGCTAAATAAAGGATTCAAAAGACTCGACAGTTTTAAATAATATTTTTTTGTGATGAGAACAATTAACCCTTCACCTGCCGCGCCCTAATTTGTCGCTTCGACAAAACTGTCGCGCTCCCTAGCGTTAAAATAAAATTTTATACGCCAACGAATTAAAACGATGGTATCTCGGGTTTCGCTAAGTTTATAGACTTGGAACATATACCTACCGATTGAATCGTATTGATAATATATCATATATATCCTAATAAGTCCGTATCTTGTTCTCTGGCACAACGTAGACGGTTAGACATGAACTACAGAGGTGGTAAGGAGGTGCAACTCTACCGTGTTTTTGACATAATTACTTGAAGGTGATATGAGGTTCTCTTCTTCTTCTCTTTTATCTTCCTTCAGTTTCTACAAACTATAGGCAGTTTTGTCACTCTAGTATTTTTTACTATGAAGAAACAGCTAAGCGAATATTTTCTTAACAATTCCCAATTGACTAAGTAATTTATATAGATTGTTGCATTTTTTCCATATCTCTTATTAATATTATGTAAGTGAGTGTAGATTTTTGTAGAATCAGTATTATATCATATCATTTATGAATAAGGTCTTTTTACACATAAGCTCAATTTAGTAAGCTATTTTAGCGCTATCAGTGGAGGACTTATAATGACTCTGTGTTACTATAAGAAGTATTAATCAATTGTATTAGTCGATAGTCTTCCTAAGATTAAGTAATTAAATAAATGAATAAATGAGTGTGTGTATATGTGTATGTATGTTCTACAGACTGTATTTGAAAATCCTAAAGTACGGGATACGAGAAATAATTGAATATTATAATCCGACAACAGTAGTACGAGTACAATTAAATACGTACAGTTTAAATTGTTTTCTTAGATACATTTAATTGGTTTGATTAAGGTATCATAACACTACATTAACACATTAGTCACATTCAGCTGACCATTGCCTATAAAGTGTAAGAAAATTCTCAAAAAAATATTTTTATTTACTAGTACCTTTTAAAATTTTCACGAGACATCACAAGGTATAATCTACGTAAGTGCCTATTTAGCCTTTTAGGAGTTCAGGCACTTTGAGACTAAATTGTATTTTTCAGGGTTTCATCAATTTCGACACTAAGTAGATGATTTGGGATGTTCCCATTACGGTTTTAGTCGTATGGTGAAATATATGTTTCGTCTATGGAACATTTTACCCTAAGAAATTAAATGCGCTAAATTACTTTGTGAAATAACTAACTGCAAGCCTACTTACTATCTTTGTTATAATAATTAAACGGTATATGTATAGTATGTATAGTTATGTCTATATTTTGTAATATTTATGTATAGTTTAATTATATAAGTATAATTATATAATAGTTTGTATATATTATAATTAAATTTTTTTAGCTATATTTTTGGGTTTTGCTATATGTAGTGTTTAGTACACTTGTTTTATACACCACCGCCTTTATAAGTTTATTCCTATTTCTTTCCATGCATGGTTGTCTGGAAGAGATCGCTCTAAACGATAAGACCGCCCATTGTGACACTTTTAATTTTTAGTATTTAATTGTAAAATGTTGGGCTGGGTAGCGTTCCGGAAACTTCGCGAAGGCTTCTCGTCAAAAATACCTCAGTGCCTCAAGACAAGAGTCTTCGACCAATGTGTGTTACCAGTGATGACTTATGGCACTGAAACGTGGTCTCTTACTATGGGCCTCATAGACAAGCTCAAAGTCGCACAACGAGCTATGGAGAGGGCTATGCTCGGGGTATCTCTACGTGATCGAATCAGAAATGAGGAGATCCGTAGAAGAACGAAAGTCACCGACATAGCCCAGATTAGCCAGTTGAAGTGTCAGTGGGCAGGGCACATAGCACGCAGAACAGATGGCCGATGGGGCCGAAAGGTTCTGGAGTGGAGAACACGGACCGGCAAGCGCAGCGTAGGTCGTCCACCGACACGGTGGACAGACGACCTGATGAAGGTCGCAGGACGACGTTGGATGCAGGCCGCTTCCAACCGGTCCTTTTGGAAAATCATGGGGGAGGCATATGTTCAGCAGTGGACGTCCTACGGCTGAGATGAATTGTAAAATATTTTTGATTCTATTTTTATTTTATACTTATTTCTTTATTCGTAACATATATTTGTATTGTGGTGTTTCAATAAAAAGTTAATCTATCTATCTGTGTTCCATTGTATCATAGATTACATTATTATTGTTTGGAGATTGGATACCCAATGTATTCTTTTAAATATACAATAATGTAATAAAACCCTATTTATTTAAGGCAACATTCCTGTAAATATCAATTTAGATTGCCCAGAATGCGGACCGAAATATCCTTACAATGGTCACAACAAGTATTAGGAAGAAATATGTTCTACGTGACTCGATGTGGTGTAATCCAAACTTAAGTGAAAGTTAGTAACACACACAATTACTGTTATTCACTAAAACAATAAATGTGCTTTGTTCAGAAAGTTTGTTACGTGATCTTCGCATTTCCTCTGTTAAAGATTTATGAACCAATAACTGAATTGAAGTTATAAATGGTACGTTTTCATAACATCCGATGGTTGTATTTACTCACATAATCTATAAATATTGGCATTATTGTGAAATGAGTCAATTGAGTGACCTACCTTTCTGAAGATAATAGCTAAAAGCTTCCGTGGAAAATTTGAATTGCATAGGAACATTTATTCGATATAAAAGTAGCATATGTATATATTCAATAGCTTCTTCCACATTATATTATCGATAGATAGTAGATATTTATCTTCTCTCTGTCTATATTTTACTATCTATACTGTATAATACGTATAATTAAACTTTAGATGGCGAAAAGTATGTCATGCAAAAGTCATACTTTTATAGAACAGTATTAGATAGTTCATATCTGTACGTTTGTTAACTTATAACTCAAGGAATACGGAATGGAATTTGATATTATTTTCACAGTTACTTTACTTATTTTGATACTTACTAAAATAAGTTGTTCATAAAATTATGACTCAATTTTGGAAAACTGACGCTGTATGCTCTTAAAACACTGATGTGTTTCTTTTGTTACTTGATTTTAACTGATAGGTACTTGTGTTTGTTTGAATCCTGATCATACCTGATTAACTAATTGGAACGCGTAGGTTGTTAAAGTTGTAGTACATATTGTGTTATAGAGCAACATACCCTCCGCGTATATTATAAATTTAAGGTTAGGATACCAGTGACAAAACCAGGTTTCAAAATAATAATACTTTCAAGTATTTTCTTGCCGCATAGGTATTTCCTGTCTCATAATAAAAGTATGGATCACAATCGAGCTTGCAAAATAAGTATATATTCTAAGAGAAACTCTATAAGATACAGGCCATAAAATTATCCGTGCTGTCATCGAGTTTCAGTAAATTTAACGGTAATTTGAATTCGGCTGACTTGTGTATGTAGCAATTTCTTATTAATATGTACTAATAATAAAATTTATCATAACACAAATTTTAAGATGCGATATAATACTATATAGATAGAATAGTGCTTTCAAAATAATTCTATGAAAAAGAAACATTCAGCATTCGTGCGTTGCGCTGAAAAATGCAAGGGTGAACCATTTTTCCGTGTCACTGTACAAATAGCTGCGGGGAATGACTTGAATCTTAGAAAGTCACTGGATGTTCTTTCTATTTGCACGCCACAAACTCTAGCCAAGAAAAATATATTACAATTTAACACAGATAGTGCTGTGAGATGGGCGTGTAGTGCCAAAACTTTCCATTAAGGGCGCTCTGGAGTAAGGACAGTATTTATGTTTTTAAAATACTGTCTTAAGTGGAAAAGGATGCAGCACTGTCAAATTGTACTTTATACTGTCGACTTTATTTCGGAATACTAGTTGAGTTTCGATAGATATATGTGTGTTCTAGAAGATGTTTATAGAGTAACAAATTAAGGCCCGTGTTCACCAACACATGTTTAAACTGTAAACGGACGTTTAATTCTTAAACGACCGTTTGGCAATATTTTGCTGTTCACCAACCAGTAACCATTGATTTAGTTCCGTAACCGGCTGTTTAAGTTAAACGATGTCTTCGACCTTGTTTAACCATTGGTTATTGTTTATTTACGTGGAAATGTCAGATACTCTGAAATATATCTTTGAAAAAAATAACGTGTTCGATGATTTTGAAGATATTGAGCGAATTTTACGGGCACCCCGTATTTTACAAAGTGGACTCAATTATTTAGAAGAAACTGACGTAAAAGCATTCGTTACAAGATTTCGTTTATACAAACATAGTGCCTTGGGATTACTTGATTTAATTGAAAGAAAGTTGTATTATAATGTCATCTATAATCACTTCAATAAAACTCACATGAATTTTAGATTTAAATTACCACGAAACAACTCTGACGCCAACAATACAAACACATGGAACTTCGAATCGAACTTTGATATTACCATAAAAAAGGTGCTGAATTAGAAATACATACAACTTGGGAACATACCATTGACTTGTCACGCATTACATTTTGTGGTATATTAATATTACCTTACCATTTTGAATGTAGCTCGGGTAAATGTAAATGGTACAAGATACGCTACCATCTTTTCAAAGTAGTATTATACCATTCATTCATTTACGACTCATTCGTCCAAAAACGCTCGATTAGTTAAACGTTCGCTTTAAAAAGATGGTGAACACCAAAAAAACGCGACACGTTTAAACAACTGTTTAAGTTTAAGGGGGCGATTAGGTAATCAATGGTTAAGTTCTAGTTGGTGAACTCCAGCCTAAGACACCCAATAAAACGTCATTATATAAGTAAATATATTTACTCATACATAGCAATGGACAGTATAGGTATTTATAATACTGATGTAGGTTTTTATATATAATCAATTCGGAGATGCGTGTGTGAGTAAGTGTAAATATACACGCAAATGCGTTAGGACACTATTTTATCTTGGGAAAAATTAATGTGGGGTATTTATTTTCCATGCGGGTGCCACGGGGTGTGGTATGTAAGTTAATGCTACAAAATTAATTAGTACCTATTCATTTTTTATACAGTTAAGTAAATAAAAAACATGATATTATTTTATTGATGATACCTATGTCGACCCCAATGCAGTAATTTTTGAATGGTATGGGTACCAATAACAAATTTACGTGGATACCACACATGGAAGTAGTATCGTGTTAGAAAACTCATATACACTTTTAAGGCACTGCGCTCAGTAGCAGATCATAAACTATTGATACAGACCTATAGAGCTCTTGGAGAATGTATAATTAATTATTGCATTTGTTCCTGGGGTGGTGCTGCAAAAAGTCACATTATTAAAACTGAGCGTGCACAACGCGTTCTACTAAAAGTTATGCTTAGATTACCATTCCAGCATTCTACAACAGATCTGTATGAGAAATGCAAAGTGCTCACTGTTAGGAAGCTATTCATTTATCAGAGTATAAGAAGGTATCATGCGAATATTGTTCCGTTCCTACCTGACATCAAAAAAAGGCGGTTCAAATGCCCAGTCCTTAAATATAAGTGCCTCATTGCCTGGCGACACTATAACCATTTTGCCCCAATGATTTATAATACTTTAAACAACAACAGAAATACATATTGGAAGCTTAATTTTTACAAACTAAAACCATTAATAATTGAATGGCTGCAGAATAAAGACTATGAACAAACGGAAAAAAATGTTCGTTAAAATCCGATAACACTTCATATTAACTACACACACTTGCATAGATACACAAAATACAAGTACACACACATACAACATAATGAACGCAAACACACTGTAATAGTAGAAAATACACACACACACGCGCACGGCTAAACAATTTCGTTTATTTGGTTTTTATCTGTTATGTTAAATTTTATTTTTTTAAATTATTAGAATTAGCACACTACTTACATAAGTTTTTATAGTAAATATGATTGTCATTCATATGAAATTGTCAAAGTAATTAGGGGAAGACACTGCCTTCTGCAACACAGTAATATACTAAAGCAGTAGGCAGGGTTCCAATTAATATGTTTATATATGTATGAACATGAAATAAACATTTTGTATTTGTATTTGTATAAGTGTAACTACTAAGGCACACGAGACTTAATAACTTAATATTTCAAGGCGATGGTCGCAGTACAGTTCGTCATTTGTTTTTGTTTCAGTTGTCATTTGTGCCGAAATGCATCTGTTCTAGGGTACCATATATAGGTGGATACCAAGTAGGCCTATAGATATAAAAAAACAAACTAAGGTACTCGTAGTTACCATAAAAAAGTTAAATTTTATGCCATAATTTTATAATTTACAGACAGTTCAAATAGCAGTTAGCTACTTAAGTAAACGAGGAGGTGCTAAATAGGTGGCATACTAGTTGGTTGCAATCTTGTGTAAAATCAGTTATGATAAGTACTACATAACTATATAACCACAGTGCAAAATAATTTGCCTCCAGATAAAGTAAACTCATAACTGTGGTTTGCTATACGCTGTAGTGAGTCAAGTAACTGAACCAAAAATCTTGATGTAACACTGCTATTATGAAGTCAAGTTTAAAAAATTTGAATGACTTGTCAACACTTGATTTCCCAACACTTAATTTCTTAAAACCACACTAAAGTCTAAATCAGAGTGACATTGGCTACTGATTATTGATCATCTACATCTATTATTCTGTTTTTTATATAACAAGTACCTACCATTTGAAACATTTAATACCGAATTCCATTCTATTCAGTTATTGGAGTGCATCTCAAAAACTACTGGACCTAATTTGATGAATATTAAATGGACCACATGGAAAGCACCAGCTTTTAAACAAAAAAATACTTTGAGAATCGGTTCACCCAGTCGAAAGTTATGAGATAACAAACATAAACAAGTACAATTTGAACAATTTAATACCGACTTCCATTCTGTTCAGTAATTGGAATGTATCTCAAAAACTACTAGATCGAATTTGATGAAATTTAAATGGGACCACACGGGAAGCACCAGCTTTCAAACAAAAATAATTTTGAGAATCGGTTCATCCAGTCGAAAGTTATGAGGTAACAAACGTAAAAAAAATACAGTCGTATTGAGTACCTCCTCCTTTTTTTGGAAGTCGGTAGAAAAACGGGTATCACTCACGCAACCGGATGTGGTTAAAACTAAAGTTGGAAAGATCTTGACTTATTTACGTGATTTTTAAAAATGTGTATAAAGCACGTTAGTTTTCTTAATAAATTAATTATTCTGCAAGAGAGTCCGAACAAAAAGTGTTATGTCTCAAGATACAAACGCCTTTAAGCAGCGAGAGTACAAATACAAGTATTACGTAATCTTTATACAGTATTCATGATGTTTTTGTTGTCTGTTAGTCGTAGAAGGTTGTAGTCTCTTTACGAAATGCGGCATGCATAAAATAACAGGGATAAGATTTCTAGCAGAATATTGGTCAGTTATTTTTTGTAGTATAAAAACGGTTAATATTTGCGTAAATATTTTTCAACCACTTGTCTTTTTAATGAGAGCGCGTGACTCTGTCTTTTGAAACCGTTTTGCGAGTATTATTACGTTCTTCATATTGAAATTGTTTTATTAATACAAACAATTATAGATTACACTTCTCTTTTTTATTTTGTATATAAGTTTATTTTATTGGTGAGTTAAGTAATTGCGAAATAATGTCAGTATTTTTGTCATATACGACTAAAGTATAAAAATATCATGTAATTTGGGATTCATTACAAAAATGCTAATCTGTAATCATTTGATTCGGTGATTGTGAGTAAGCGCGTGAGAGAATATGGGCAAGTATTTGATGTGTCCTCGAAAGGGCAGACCGTTTGGATAGAACAATCTCTCGGACGTGTACGGACGTGTGCGAATTAAGTGAAATTCATCTACACTATAATAATAATCTAAAATAAAAGATTTGTTTGTTTGTTTTTTGAATTGAATAGGCTCTGAAACTACTGGACGAATTTGAAAAAAATACTTCACCATTAGATCCTACATTACCCCTTATGAACAGAGACGACCATAGAATATTTTCAAAAAATTGTAGGGATCCGTTTGGAAACTTCGACAATGTCACCCAAGATGTAAAAAAATACCAAACAAATCCTTTTATCGCGGTCACTGCGGAAACTATTAACAATAGAACAAAGCGATCTAATACTACATTATTATAGAAGATAAAATGTATAGTAAAGTATTCTAATGTCTTATGAGTTGTATGAAGAGTGATGTCAGTATTACAAAATTTTTACGCATCAATAGTCACTAATAACATAAGGAAAACACAATGACGGATAATTTCTTGGAACTCTATTATACCTACAAAATAAATGGTTCGATTTCCTTCCAAAGTCTTGATTGATGCTCGCCGACATTGAATGAAAAGCTGAATTATTCTTAATTCACATAAATCGGCCATCTCTCTCTACAATTTAAAACACCCCGTAAAGTGGTACTTACCTCGATTTAGCATTTCTCTGTATCATCAATCATACTTTCAAATCATTCTCCCTTGGAGAGATATGAAACGTTTTTTGAATAAGAATTTTTTTGAATAGCAAAGATATGGCGCTACTGAGTAGCGTCATTTACAGCGAATTAAGATAATAAGTGTAATAAAACGGTTTTTATTATATTTTAAAACAAAAAGATTACGGTTGAGAAAACCCAACCCTCGCTGGTTGAGAGGAGGGTGTTAAATAAAGTGTATTATAAAAATTAGAGGCGTCTTCCCATCGCAGACTTGCCTCATTTGTCTTTTATATAGCCGTTAGTGTAATGGTGCCCTAGAGGAACATATTTCTCCGATGATATTAATAACGATGGAAATGAACGTTTCGTTGTCCCTTAAGAATTCTTCGTGTAGTTTTTGTTCGTGACCGTCTTTAGTATAATCTATATGAGCGATGGAGAGAGCATGGTGATGACTGTATATACTTGTATAATTATAGACTGATGACTCTCCAAGGATTACGATTATTCTCTTTAAGAATGTTGACCGTCTTAAATAAAATCTAGATTAGTTATGGAGAGAGCGTGGTGATAACTGTCAATATTTATACAGTGTGTAATAAAAAGGAATAGTAATACTAAAACCACACACGCAGAAGCTTGCGTACAATTGGGGTCTAACTACTGCGTCCTAGCAAAAATTCCGAGTTATGAATATCCAAAGTTTTTCAAATACACAAGCAGATTCATCCTTGAAAAACTAGGCCAAGTATGGTTTAGACCTCCAGAACGTACACCAGGTAAACAACGGGCCTGAGCGGGGCCTGTTTGGGTTGGGCGCATGCAATGTAGGGGGACGGAGGTGAGGTGAATGAATAGGTGTCGTGGGGATTGCAGAGCGCATTAACCCCAAGAAGATTCAAGAATAGGCATGTCTAAAAGAGCAGTCCAAAAAAATTTAGGGTAATATTTTAACTTTGCATGAAAAATTATAAGCGTGATATTTTTTACACTTTGACACGTGAATCCTATACCTAGGTACATATGCATATCTTTCAGTATAACTACACCTTTTTGTTACACGTTGTATAATATACCATATCCATATTATGGACGAATGGCTCTCCAAGGATTATGATTATGTTGACCTTTTATAAAATACATACTCGTAATTTTTTCTAGCTTATTTGGATTTGTTTAGTATGGCAAGAATAAATGATTCATTTATTTATAAAACATTGCCAAACTGCAAAAGCAATTTATTAAAAAACTTAGCAATAGTTCTATTACTGACTTCTTCTTCTGTGATTTTTTATTCGTGATTCTTATACATTGAGTAACTAAAGAAATCGCAAAACCAAGAAATCATTATTATCAAAGGTTTTCTGACTCGACTTAAAATTAGAACTTCTAAAGTCTGGTAAAAGTATCAAGAACATAAAGAACTTCAAACTTCTTTATAAAACATAGTGAACATTGTTTAAACTAAATAGTTGTTAACAGCGTTTGGTAAAGCCTACGCGTTCATTATTTAACTTTTTGCGCCCTTCCCTACCGTTAATCTTCGTAACGAACACCTCTTGTTCGCAACATCTGTTCTGGTAATAATTTACAAGCATAGCGACATTAATTTTTTTCTGATAGCCAACATTTCATTTTAAAGCATCGTTAAAACTTTGATTTTATATTTTCTCTTTGCTATTTGACGTTAAAATACTTATCAGCTTTTATGTGTTTTTATATAAATTACCTACTCATGTAAATTTTATTTCCAACTGTCAACATTAACAATTTATATAGAGAACTGATTAACGTGATACGTAAAATATAAACATGCACTCCAAGGCGCACGCTCATTAAATGAGTCTATTTAAAACCTAATTCGTAATATTTATATAAAACATACTGGCCCAACGGCTTCGCTCGCTCGGCTTGGTGTGGTGATGGAAGTACCGCTTTGGAATCTCGAGGTCCTGGATTCGATTTCCGGTTCTGACAGTTATTGGGTTCTTCTGACAAAGCAATGCTCAATAGCAGTCCGGGGTTTGGAACTGTGCCCCGTAGGTGGCAATAGGCTTGCCTTATATTACATGCCTATACCGTTGCCTATCGAATATACGAGTATAGGCGTGACGATTGATAAATGACATGTTATTTTTAAATACAACATTTTAACCACACTTGTCGCAATTCCAGGAAAAGTAATATTATTTCTGAGAAATCTATTGTAGTATTGGCCAAATTAAATGTAAAAATATTAACACATAAATTGCATTATTTTCGTTAAAGTTTAATTTCAATAAGTTTTGAGTTATCCATCGCGTGTCACGCGTACACCATGTGTTCGTTTAAAAAAGTGCTAAACCATGTCGCGCATACACAAATTGTATACACATTTTTAGACCTCGAGTTTGTAACAAATTTTATCAGATCCAACACACTCCACCGGTATAAACTTGCTTTTAGTTGGTCAAACTATTCAAGAGTAGTATTTTTTTTGTACTTTTATGCATAGGTCGGAAGTAAACCGAAAAACACTAGACACGGGCCGGGTTAATCGCAACAGAAATATTTTTGATATTGTATATTCCTGAACTTAACCGCACAGGATGTGCAGTTAGGGTCTAAGCATAGTTTACCAAAGAATAAAAATACGTGTTACATTTTTAACTGTTACATTATTTTCTCGTAAAGTATACTCGTACCATAGGTGATTCGAATCGTGCGCATATCGCCTATCACCTATCGTATTGTGCATAGATTCCAGTTGTATGACAGTACAGGCTATTTTTATATGCGAGCGAACTGCTGTGCGATTCTCTAAGAGCAAACATCGTTGCATCTTTGACAACATCCGTGAAACAAATGACGAGATGAAGAAACGTTGGAAAAGCAACCTTATGTACAAGGGCGATAACTCATAAAGTATTTGAGCTCGTCGACGAATCATTAGAGAATCGCACGGCTGGCCTGCCCTTTGCCACTTCAACTTGCTAATTTTGAGAGTTACGTCAGTGACCTTAGCTTTACGGATCTCCTCATTTTGCATCTAATCACGCAGGGAAACCGCAAGCATAGCCGTCTCCATTGCTCGTTGAGCGTCTATAAGCTTATTAATGCCGCCAACAGTAAGGGACGTCTCAGTGCTACACATATAATAAATTAATAGTGTTTCTTATAAACTAATGGCACCATAATATAATCATCCGAAAATAATTAAATTATGAAATAAAAAACATTAATGCAAAGCATCATTTAGTGTTTTGCCATATTAGTTAATTTTCATTTTCCTTCATGTTAGTTCATTTTGATTATTTTAACTTCCATTTGTGGTTGGAGGCGTCTTTGTGACTTAGGTTATTTTTCTAGGGTTAAATACTTTGGCACTATCAGAGTTGTACCTTGAAATTAACTTTATATTTTATCGTAAATGTATATATTTAAATTTCGTTTTGTTTACGTTACTCCAATTAAATAATGAAGTCTGACAGTTAAAAGTACCATTTCACTATACATTAATTTCTTCAATTAATACTTTTATGACTCCAAAATGAAAGAAATTAAAAACCAAAGATAACGAAATAAAAAAAGAAATTACATAATGTACTAATTAACTCTGAATTTGTCGTAATAATAACCGCAACATGAGTTTTCCAGATTCCATAAAATCATTATTTGCCAAATAATTTGATTCTTATTATCTCACTGCTTTGTAGGTGTTCATTATATTGAAGTAATGTCAGATTAAATTTCAGACAAACAGCGGCTTTTCAGCGGCGCAGCTGCAGGGTTGAACTAATTTCATCTCGACATGACAAGGGTATTAGTTGGGTCGAGTTTCGGCCCTTTTTATAAGTCAGGTTACTAGCGGGTTGCAAAAGCTGCGGTTATGGGATATTTGTCACCGAAAGTTGACGGCCTTAAAATCTTTCCAAAAAAGTCATACAGGATAAAAACGAGAACAAGTTCATTTGAACTTGTACTCGTTAAATAAATTTTTTATACATAGCAAAGGCTTACTGGTAAACTATCGATACTAAATAAGAAGTTTGGAGTAAGATATAGCTAAGTAAATTTTAGCAAACGTTTAGTCCTGATTAAACGGAGCTAAATAATGCAATAATTATATGCTGAATTAAAGTCTTGTAAGTATACTCGAGTAAGTACCTACAATTCGAGAACCCGTAAGATTTAAGAGCACTACTTTCGTTCGTAGAATCTGGAAGACGTAAGAGTGGATCGTTCTAAGCTGGTGAATTACCGGCGTTTCTTTGTACAACATAGCGCCCGCCTTGTCTTTGAGACCAAACCGTGACTCAACCCGTGTGTGCTCGAATATATTCAAATTCTCAGCATACCTCGCCTCGAGTCGACTCAGTAAAGTTAGTAAGACATCATTAACTTGGCAATAATCGTAATGAAATGTTCTCTCTCCGTGACCCAGCTGCGCCCGCGTGAAAGACAATATTATTGCAAAGTTTATCGCGTTTTAACATTCTAAAATTACTTTATATTCGCAGTGAGTTTACGTTAAAAGAAATATAAACGTCGGCGGACTATAAGCAATAAAGGACGCCGTCAGTTTCGTCTTATCCGAAAAGGATCGCAAGGCACGTAGCACGCCTAATATACATATAGATTTTTGTGACAAATACACGTCGTCCTCATAAGAAATTCACCCTTGTCGCTGGCGTTAGGCAGGCCCTCGTGAATTATAACATCAGAGCCAAGTTTTTTGCAGCGATTAACTGCGTATTATTACAAGCCGAAAGTATGACAATGAGCTGGTGTTGCCGAACTTCTTAATTACTTACGAAGGGTTTTTTGTTGCGATTGCCTTTCGAAGGAGCGACACGAATTGTTTTCCCGTTAGGTATAAAAAAGAAAGAAAAGAGATTGCATAGTAAGTCCACCGCACAAAATTTTGCATGGAAGTTGCGTGGAGTATTTTATTAGATGATACTGTCAAAGGGTTTAATGAAGACTCGGATTTATTTTGTGATATTTAAAGTTATCTAATTTTTTTCCACTCCAAGATTGAGATATTTAATACGTCAGAGAGAATCTATTACGCAGTTTCATTTTAACCAAGCTGACCCATCACCGACTTCACTCGCGCGTACCAGCAAATGGCTCTTAATAAACCAAGTTATAAAATACAACAATATAAGTAAATTAACAAGATCTCTTGATACGTATATTATATGTAGCTGCATATTTACTTTATGCATGCGTATATATAATATATGCTGCAGTTATTTTCAGTAGCCTACTTTATATTGCGTGAGTAATGTTTAGCATATACCGTAAGCCAAGTCGTTCAAAACTAACAACAGATGCTGAAACGAAACCGCTGCACTCCAATTAGTATGCAGATTTAAATTTCCCAACAGACCACAGCAGCTACTTTATAGTCTGTTAGAAATTAAGTTCATAGTAAAGCCGGCTTATACACCATTAACAAATCGCATCGCTTATGTCAACCGCTTGCCGCCTTAAACACTGCAACTGCGATAATGCCTCCGACCGAAACGGTTCATCAGTATTCAGCGGCGAAGCAATTGAAACTGCGGCGGTGCTCGGTCCTCCCACTCAATTTTCCTTGTTCCGACGGCTCGAGTTATTTGCATCACAAAAACACAATGTCGAGGGAACGCGGGACCATTAATCACGCGTAGCGGAACTCGAACATAGCGGTGAATGGCTTCAGCCACACGCGAATGATTCAGACATTTGCCGTGACGATCGAAGGGTGAAACCATGGTGATATTGCCACCTTCCAAGACTCTGCCAAGACGTTTCCTACCTCTTTTGTTTCTCCGCCAGTATAAACTGTCATATTAGTTTAAGTTCAATCAGAAATAGCTGGTGCCCGCGACTACCTACGTCTGCACAGGATTAATACTTCGAGTAGCTTATTATTTCTCCAAGGTCATACCTATATGTATACCAAAATGTCATAAAAATGTACATGGTCAAACGCAACTAACAAATACAAACATACAATTAAACACCATGGAAAAAAACTGTCATTACATTTCATCACCTTTGACGGTCGCCGAGCACGTCTAGTGTATGGAGCTGTCAAATTGACTTGGCTTTTGCTAAGCTCTCAGAAACTGACACAAACTTTGACAGAACTGTCATCATTACGAGGTTGACGTAGGCGGAAATCTTATTTTTTTGTCTATGCTGTGCCCCAAGCATATTACACTTTTTCACCCGCGTGGTGATGGTGGATGATGATGATGATGATGATGGTGATGATGATGATGAAAAGTACCCTATGTATTAATCCAGCGCCTCATCTACCTCCAAACCAAATTTTATCAAAATTGCCCCCGCCGTTTGAGCGTGAAAGAGTAACAAAGATCCACACATCCATACTCACAAACTTTCACGTTTATACTACGAGTATTACTAGCTGTGATGGATGATGATAAAAAAAATATCCATATGTTATTTCAGCGTCTCATCTATCTACATACCGAATTTCATTAAAATCCATACAGTAGTTTTTGCGTGAAAGAGTAACAAACATACTATATAATCTATCCATCCATCCATCTAAACTTTCACATTTATAATATTAGTGTGATGGTAGATAGGAAGTAGGATAAGCTTTCGTTTATAACGACTATTGCACCTGATGTGAGGCGTCGAATAGAATATAGAACTGCAAACGAACTTGACTCCTTGGCCGAGCTTATCATAAAAATAGAAGCAAAAATAACTTTATCCGTAAATTTTACTGCAAGATAAGTTTGCAATAAACTCTTTTTATGCTTATCTAACGTATTCGTATATAGTTTAAAATTTTAATTGCAGCTATTTTCATATAAAAATTGTGTATTAGGGCGAAATGGTATCGAAGCTGTAAAGTTGTATGAAATACTCAGCGTGCGCGTTCAAATTTTTACAATATTTTTTTAATAAACTTACGCTTTTTCTAAAAACCGAGCTCGATAAAGTATAAGAATACTTGTTGGCTTCGTACATACTTTCTTTTTTGTATAAATATGTTACATAAAAACTAAATGGAATTGCTTCATTACATCGACGGCAACATCTTCAAGGCTGTTTTTGGGTAAGTTGGGTATTTTTTTTTCTATAGAACCAAATTTCTTTAATTCTGTATCGGTGAACATATCCGATTGAGGTATTTTGTGAACATTTGTTATACCTTAATAACAGTGTCAATTAACCATTATCAAAGGTCTAGTTTTAAATATTATTGATGAATTATGGATGAATTTTCCAATTTGGAGTATATATCGTCTTAAGTAATAGTTTTTAACACACGTGAATAATCTGTACATTTAATGTTATATTTTTTCTTCTGACAGTCGTCTAAAAAATTAAACTAATATGCATAATCACGAGTGCTTATTTTGTATGTTGTTTTATTCAGCATATCGTTGAATGTAACAAAAGTATGCTCTTATGATGAACACGATACATAAATATATACATCTGTATATATATATATTTATTTAGTCACGTTAACTGCCGTATGGTGTATAAAAGACAACACCTAAAGGGTTGCTCAGACATTTTTATGGTTACAGCAGGGGTGATTTGTAATGCCCGCCTCTACCCGCGTGGATAATTCGTTAAGTCCGACATGCACATTTTCCGGAACGAAACATGTTTGTGTATTTTCACCTTCTTCTACTTATGACAAAAATGTATGCCTAGTCGATCCAGTATTATTTTTTTGGTACTCTCGTATTTAAAATATAATTGTGATTCCTGAAAAGTTTACTTTCTGCAATAGCTAATACGGTTAACATAAAAAAAACGCCTGTATAGCGAGACCAAACTTTGAAACTTTAGAGAGAAAAAATATATACTCTCACATAGGATTCGTACCTGCGTCTACCGACAATCCGTGTCAAAGTCAAAGTCAAAATAATTTATTCAATTTAGGCATCAAAGACGCACTTATGAACGTCAACTTTTCATTATAATGTACTTTAAAGACTCTACCGCCGCGTTCCAAAATATATAGAGCCCACCGAGAAGAAGCGGCAAGAAACTCGGGGCCATTCTTTTTATATAGATGTTTACAATGTTTCTACTTAGGTACTACAAGTATTACATTTTATGGGTGGCAGAGAGACAGCTTGCCAGAAGTGGAGTATTCCAAGCATCTTTATGTTCTATGTAATGTCGAACTATATAGTAAGCTTTTTTTATTAAAACGTTTTTTACAGTCAACTTGAATTGGCCCTCTGTGAGCTCAGTTATGTGCTTTGGGATTTTATTGTAAAAATGCACACAACTTCCTAGGAGTTACTTATTAGTCTTCGCAAGTCTAAAACTAGCTACAGCTATCCTATTTGTATTTCTGGTATTGAAAGTGTGGTGATCATTATTTAACTTATATTTATGTAAATTTTTACGAACATACATTATATTTTCAAATACATATAAGGAAGACAACGTTAATATATTGATTTCTTTAAATAAATCTATCAAAGATTCACGGGGACCCATTTCGTATATAGCTCTAATAGCACGTCTCTGAAGGATAAAAATGGTCTCTATATCAGCCGCTGAACCACATAGCAATATCCCATATGACATTACGCTGTGGAAATATGCAAAATACACTAACCGCGCCGTAGAAGCATCTGTTAGCTCTCTTATTTTACGTACTGCATATGCAGTGGAACTGAGTCTCCCAGACAGGGCATTTATATGAGGACCCCATTGTAATTTTGCGTCAATTTTAATGCCTAGGAAGACTGTTGCCTTATCCATTATGAGTTTAGTCAGACGCTATGACCGCTAGGCCACCGAAGCATGAAATCAAATCGAGTCAAGTGAACTCAAAAACTTAAATTCATGCAATAAATCATATTGATAACAATCACATTTATTCTAACCTCTAATGACATCATGAGTTTCGCTGATTGATTTAATAAGACGTTTTTGTTTACGTAGAAGCCAGGAGAGTGTCACAATACAATGTAACACTTCGTTGAAACAATTTACGGTTTAAAATTCAGCAGGCAAATTACTTTGCCGTAAATGTTCTTCCTGTAATTTGCAACAAAACATCCGTATACATAGACACTGTTCAAATTGTCTGTGCCTATACTTTAAAAGTTTTTTAAGTGCCGGAACAAGCCGCCGTTTTAATTGCGCCAACCGGAAAGGGGAGAGATGAATGGAAGGAAACGGCGGCAGCCTTGCCAACCGCCCTACATTATTAAAACTTGCCTCTTACTCTACCGCGCTCCACTCTTGCAACTAGAGACATAATGAATCGCGCATCTCGAATAGACTTCAAATAAATTTTCATTCACAAAAAACATTGCAGACTCAAGAGGTGTTGAGGTTTATGCGAGAATTTATTCCACTTCAGCTCCATTTTCGCATTTCTAGTTTGGACAAACTTTGCAAAGCATCTGTATTATGTTTCAAGTGCACAAGCGGACTTGTTATTGTACACGTTCCACGGTATCATTACTGTTTACGCTTGAGTTTTTTTATGTACAATAAGACGAGATGGATCCCACTTTTGATGGTTTGGAATACAAATAAACTCTGAGAATAAACAACTTCATGCATAAATTCGCAACAGCTCCTAAAAAAATGGAAAGTACACTCTCAACGTTTCTTTATTATTATAGGACATAGACGTCTACAAAAACAGAATAATTTTTATAACATTTTAACAGCTAGCATTGTTTTCATAACCTGAGCAACAACCCGTCAGAGTTTTGTTGCTCGTGCCCGTTGGATTCATACGAATAAGTGGAAAAACAACAATGAATCTGGAACTAATTGCGTCCTTGATACAACGAGCCTGCGTCCCGCTGGCTTCACGTAAACATTGTTTATAAAAGGTGCAAATAGACGGGTCCCATGGTACGACGGCAGTAGCAGTAGAAAGACTCCATGCGAATAAAATAACAGAGGAAAATTTTGCGTCATTGTATTTTTACACATCTGTTTTGAACCCCAAAAAGGGTTTTTTTGTTTGACCTGTATGTATGTATATAATATGTCCGTTCCTTAGTCCGCTCCTAACTACAAGGTGTCAACTTTTTTTTGATAAATTGTACGTAATTATATTAATTTTGATGGTGCGATGGTGTGACTGGGTACACAATTTCCCGACAGTGGGAAGCCCAAAAGTAGAGCGAATTTTATGCACTTTAATGTGCGGGCTTTTCTCAATATATTAGTATGTTTCCTAATTAACATTATTTATTTAATTAAGCATCAAGGTCGCTGTTCACAGCGTTTAATGATAAATTCATTTAAAGACTCAACCACCGCGATCCAAAATAAATAGAGCCACTCCAGAAAATGCCATAATCAAGAGACCATTCATTTATATTAGAATTGAATTTATTATGAATAGTAGTATTACATTATCATATTTATAATCATCTAGATAACGATCAAGTAATGGGCACAAATGGAATATTTTTAGCACATTTTCGTCTTATCAATCACATCTTAATTCACAAAAACACTGTTTTTACTCAAACATTTGTTCCAACCAACGTGATTCATATTTCTATTTGATTTTAGTGATTTATTGTGAAAAGGCACACAGTTCCTCAGAAACACTTATTTTTGGGCTATAATTTTTTTAATTTCTCGCAAATTATATAAAGACAAAACATTATTACAAAATTACTTAGATATGACAAAGAAAGACTACGAAATTCATAACAAACTTAAATTGTTATTAGTCAAATCTCGAAAATAATAATAATAATCAGATACCAAACAGTTTCAGAATGATTGAAATTAAATAAATATTAATTAAATTGAATTAGAAATAATAATTATTGAAAAAGGAATAGAAATAGATATAATTATATACTAGCTAGTTTATTCACACATCTCTCTACTCTTATTTCTCTTGTTAAAATTGTGATGATAAATCTGAGTATTTTTGTATAAAACATTGTACGATAAATATAAGTCAAATACACAAATTAAAAGAACTTGTAAATATATCTTCGTCAAAACACGTGCAAATGAATATAGTATATAAATCTGAAAATCTTAGTATGAAGTTATGAAAGTTGCAATATTATAGAAGCTTGAGTAAATCTCTTCACTCGGGAACATAAATCCAATTAAAGTGTAAAATTTACACTTATGACAAAATAAACTTGACTATAAATAATCCTGTTTAAATCAACAGCACACCTATTTAACAATTTAATATTTTATTCAATTTTCAATACTCACTTTTTAATGTATACGGTACAGATTATTATACTCCACTGTTCATCCATTGTTGTCAACGGACTGACTTCCTATCCCTACTGTCACATTGTATCATAACCCTGGCCGCCTTATTACATTGCACAAGTACCTTCACAAAGCCTCCGGCGTGCCTTATCTGTGATACCACAAGAGCCTCGTAAGCCCAGGTTGTTACCTCGGAACACATTGTAACACATTATGCTCTGACATCGACCTAGCGCTTCTCGTAATAAGAATATGTAGTCTTATGAATATTTTTACACTTCCTTGTCAATGATTAGATTTAACGTGTTTTGTGGGTTCCTCCTGGTTCATAAGCAGATATTAAGCTTAGCGGTGGAGTTAGGAACGGCTTTGTTGTGGTTTGTTGATGAGACGTCGTTGATTATGTTTGAATGTGCTGTGCGGTTACTGTATCGCATATATCGTGTGTATATAACTGCTGCTATCTTGATAACTATGTTGAGTACATTGAGAATATGATAACGTACATGTATCTGGCAGGGTATCATTCGACCCAATCCGAGATAAGCTAATGATTACAACGACAAGGCTCAACCATTGTAAGCTTTGAATCAACGTATAAATATATTACTCGCAACAGAGAGGAGTTATTTTGATGTAGGTGTATGTCTCTTTCTATGTATCTCTGTCTTTATGTATGTACCTACTCGTAACATGGATGCACAGTGCGCATACCTTGCTGTGTAAAAGTGTGAAAGACAATGCAAAAGTGTAGCAAGTGCAATTTTTGAGCAAATGGTATTAAATACAGTGATGGCAGCTACAGTGCGATGTAACGCAACACTTCAGAAGCTCTGGGTGTCACCACAACTTTTAGGGACAAACGTAGTACTTACCATATTAATAATTCTTGGCATGGTTAAGATCGATTAAGATTTTATTATTCAGATGTTTTAAGATCTTCGGTTACATGGACATCTATAAAGATGACATAAATGTGCAGTTAAATATTTATTTTTGACATGAGTATTTGAATACTTATTTACTGGGCGCAGTTCGCACGCCATACCTACGCAGCTACAAATTTGATGGTATGATGAGGATAACCATAGATTATGAAACCATTTCTTACCTTACGCAGGTTTAAAACACTTAAAAAAGTTTCTCAAAAGCTGATACGAGTAAATAATTTTCTATTGCCGTTATGGTAAAATACGATAGTAAATAACCTTCCGTTTAAGGTAACAACGTCAGGTATTGTTATTTTTAAGTTTCCTAAATTAATTCTAGAATAAATGTGTGTGTGTGAGTGTGTTTTTTTTTCAAATAAAGAAGTAAATCCATAAGGTACCGCCACCTTAGCATCAATTCTTAAAATTGAGAGGTTTATTTTTATTTTTATTTTGTAGCCTTCCAATATGATAATATGATCCACTATGAAATCGTACTATGCAATTATTTTACCCTATTATTTATTGTTTATTCAATGTAATTTTTACATGAACAAGTTTTAATTCCCACAGTGAATTTAAATGTAATTTTAGTCAATAGAATGTGTAAAGTACTGCGTAATACTTTTATCCAAAATCCACTTTAGGGGATTTTCGTTGGTCATATTGGGTGGCATCTATTGTTTAACAGCCCAGCAAGTAATTCCGCTTATCTGCATTGTTCCAATGCATGTAAGCATCACCACTAATTAGTGCTTAATTGATGTATCAACAGAGACATGAATCCATATAACAATCGTTGTTTAATTTTCTTCACGAAAGATGTTCACATCATTACTTGTATAATACTAAACACACTCTAAGTCAAAGTCGAAGTCAAATTCATTTATTCAATTTAGGCATCAAAAACGCACTTGTGAACGTCAATTTTTCATTATAATGTACTTTAAAGACTACCGCCGCGTTCCAAAATATATAGAGCCTACTACCTAACTCTCTGTTCTCTGTGTCGTGGTGTACCTATCGTCAATTTGAACACATAAAAGAGTTAAAGGGAGATAGCTATAGGGTAAACACGGATCGAATGCATTACAAATAATCAATTGCGGTTAAAAAAATAAACGTTCACACTGAATTAAATTCTATTATTAAGAATATAAGGTCACATTTTTGCTTATCAAAGCATAGAGTAAAATGGTCGGGAGGTCGGCAAAAACAGGTGCAGTCGACCAATAAGGGCAGGCCAGCGAACGGACGCTTGCTCCAGAGATCGGCGGTGCTCAGGAGTGTGAACCCGAATTCTTTGAAACTCGGACGCGCGCGCATTTGTTTGGAAAATATTCTGAAGTCAGGGTGTGTACCGGGATTAAAACGACGGTCGCGCGTTCGTTAAAGTGATAACATAATTAAATTAGAGTCAAGTGAAGTGTAGTGTCTTCCAAGGCTGATTATGTAAGTGGTTCTTTAATTTTAACCTCTCAGCGAAACTCCGTGGGTTTTGTTTTAAAATTGGACTTATTATTTAAATTTTAATATTTCAAAGCTTGCTGTTTTTTTTTAGTGATTATTATTAACGGGATAATTCCTATAATTTTATGGTCTTTTATAAAATTTTGTCATTTAAAACATAGCAAAAATTGTCTAATAATTCATTATCATGCCAAAATAATTAAATAATTATTGTATGATAAAATGATTTACATATATTATAATATTGATTCAATACACAATTAATTAAATGTTTTCTAATATTTATGTAGTTAGTTTAAATCGAATTCTAGTATAACTTAGCATAGAAGAACATATTCATTATTCTATTATTAATATTATAACCCTTCTGAGCTTTGTCTGTGAGTGATGGTATCTTTTATGCATTTGAAAGGGTAGAACATTCATTAAATGTATCAAAAATTGTTGTTGTAAAGTAATATTTTAATGAGTGTTTTATTACTTCTGTCATAATCATATTTTTATTGTATTGTTCATTTTATTTCTTGTGTTTGGTTGTATCACTCATATAATTACACATTACATTATAATATATAATTTAAATTCAATTGGACGTGAATTAATATAATCCACGGATCTAAATGAATTTTAGGGAATGCTTACTCAATAAAAGTAATGATTTATTACTCTTAGGAGAATATAATAAATCATGAATGTGTGACAACATAAAATTAACACAGCTTAAATTTAAGTAACATTTAGAAGTAAGTAGTTACCTTCACATTTTTACATCATAAATTACACACCATAATTCAATTACCAAGATAAAAGGGAGCCTCGACATCATATATAATTGAATAACTGTAATTTCGTCTGTATTAAATTATTTGTATTGTGGTACAAGGCTAAGATTAATGATGTTACCCAGTCGATATTGAATCGAGCCTATCTGGGGATATCAAAATAATCTTGCATTGTCGGTGGGTTTCAATTTATTGATTATCCTATCGACAACCCTTGTGTCAAAATTCAAATTTGTTCATAAATAACAACACGCAAGTACACGACACTACTTAACAACAATTTTAAAGCTATTGGTTTAAGTCGGTAGTAATAAGGCTATTTGTACATGCCTTTCGATTTTAGTTTTAAGAATTTAGGGCAGTACTTAAACCAAGGCTTGAGATTAAATCTCTGTAATAATGAATTTAGTAAAATACACCTTCTGTGTATTTAAATAAATACATATGAGTGGTTCACCAGTTTTCAGCTAGTTTAAGTGGGAAGTTAGGCATTTAATAGGGACTGTGTTACATAACAAGAAACTTAGTTTGTATGCTCGTTATTTAGAGCGAAGTGCTAACAAGGGCGACTGCTTTTCGAATGAAGTTATTTCCCTTGCAAGTAAGAAGCCATAATCTTTAATTAGGTTTTTTATGTGTGAATGCACTTAATAACTTTAATCATTTGGTAATTAAATATGAACACAGACGCGAGTATAATCTTAAAATTATTAAATAATAAAATCCTGTCGAAGTTAAATAATATAACATTACTTTTGGAAATATCAAAAATATCCGAAATTGGATTTGATACTCTTAAGGTAATGAAGAGGAGAAAGTGACAAAAAATAATCAAACTCGTGGATACCCGATGACGTGTGCCGGAGGTTTCATGTAGATTTAAGTTAATAACTTTTTCTTTCAGCGTCCACGTGTAGATTTAATTAGACCTAAGTGTAGTTAGAAACATGAAACCATTAGTGATGGACAGTCGGGATCTTCTTCTTTCTCCTCCGCGGTAAATTCCTATTTATATAGTTGTAATAATTGCGTTATTTCTTCGATTTGGGGGGGTGATAATTCTGTTTCTTCCAGAACACAGGAAGTTCGAGAGCTGTTTGCCGAACTGTGGGTTGTCATGTAGATTTATCGTAAAGAATTGAATTATTCTAATATCGTCAATACTGAAAATACGTATTAAACTAGTAGTGTACTAGAGTAGATACAGATGTGTAAATTTTATCCATTGATTAAGCGAGACTTACTAGGACGTATCGACGTAATTGAATCTTAAAGCAAGTAACTATTTACTGGATGTTTAACTTGAATTATTTTATTCCAAAATACAAATCATTCTTCTGAAGTCGACGAAATAATATTCAACGTAAATTCAAGCGTAGTGAGGATTAAATAATAGATTGGTACTATTAGGTAAATTTCCAGGTTGAATTACATGACGACTCACAGTCTAAAAGAAGTCTTCGGAGGTTTGTGGCATGTTATTATAAGCTCACCATATCGGTTTTGTTTACATCCAACTGTTGTACTATAAAATTAAAATTATATTTTAATTGAAATAATTGTCTTACTAAAAAAAAATATATATTTTGAATATATTATTTCTAATATAACTATCATTTCTCAAGATGAAACGTTGTGTATGCTTAACCGATATGGGAAATCCTAATTAATACAATGGGTGACTTATTACCTTGCCAATATTTAATTTATTAACAGTAAATAATTACAAAGTCACTTATTGTATAACAAGGAAATACGATGAATTTGTCTATCCATTTTGTTTTCAGAGATGTTTACATATACGTTTTATATTATCTTGCTGTATATTATGCTTGCTGTTAAGTATATGTTGACGTGATCACTACTTCTAGGTATATCATAATACTACTGTATATCAAGGGAACTTATGTGCTTTTGTTTAACCAAATTCTTTCAGAGATGGTCATTGTTTAATTGGTATTAATTTATATTATGTTTTATGGTTACACAACTTTTTTATAGGTATGTCAATGGAACATTATATTGAACTTTAATTAACCAATTTTCAGAGATTGTCACATCGATTAATTAAAACTACCTAATCTAGCGGAATATTATTAATATGAGTATGTTTGACGTATTCACCATTTGTTATAGATTTTTCGAAGGAGACTTAATCATTTTACGGAATAGTTAATATTATCCTACCTTACCTAAGCTTTATAGCGGGTGGTAGAATATTCACAAGATATTTTTAAAGTTACAGCAAATAAGGCGACTCTTAGGGGTCAGTGTGTTCTTGGCTTGGAATTTATTACTCTTACAGGAATGTATGGGGAATATATGGAATAGCCTTGACTTAATATATTGATCTTTAATCGATAAGCAATTAAGCGTAAATAGATTCACTTACGAGTTAGAAATGAACAGGGACCGGAAGTAATCTGTTTTCAAAGTAACGTATTGCAGCCCAGCTTTGTTATCATTCTGTCTCTTAAGATGAATAATTAAGTTAATGCAGTTAAGGCGTATCTGTTCAATTACCATTTATTGAGTGCCAAGACTCGGAAATCATATTTCATAATCAATTCGGTTGTGATAATACTGGTTGCCTTTGACTTGATTAAATTAGATTCTTGTTAATTGAACTTAACTATGAAACCCTAAGTCCTTCTTTCGTTAATTCGTTCAAGTATTTAAATTGTGATATATTTAACCTGACAATAGTTTGGTAAATTCATCAGACTGGAGGGCTTTTATAATTATGTAATAAATGTTGAGCTAGTTGCGATTTTGGGGCCTCACAACCCCCGGGATTAATAAACTCCCTCGCATGATTGCTTAATTTGGAAAGCTTCGACTGCAAGCATAAGTACTATACACGTCGGTGAGAAATTTTCCCCACACTGGACACAGGTTCGATAAAGGGTGCTCTACGGCCAAAGAGTTATTTATTTATTGAACCATTTACAAACATTATACACGACATCATCGAATTATGGTTGGGTTAATATTAATTGATCGCGGGAGGTTGAAGTCCTACCCTAATCCATTTAATCACTTCCTACCCTTCTGTTCCTATATATTAGAAAGGAGAACTGATATTATTACAAGTAATTGAATAAAACTATTCAGCCCTAGCATGATGTTACTTATGAGTATAGAATTAATTATTCTTAAACTATACACATACTGAGTTCTATGTGAGAAAATAATTTATATGAAACATATAGAACTAATTATTATTTCAAGATGAAATTAACTTTCTTTAACTGTTAAGCAGTTTGGTTGTAATAAACCTCAGTATGATATGGTTCTTGATTACTATCATGAATCAATTGAGTATGTATCTTGATGTCTTCCGTAGTCAGGTACCCGGCACTGATAGAATATCGAGTGTTCGCTGTTGATACTACGGTGTAGGCGTACACTTGGGACCCTTTCGTGTAAATTCTGGCTCTGCTTGGTTGCGGGGATTAATTGGGATCTTATTCTTTGATGAATGCGTGTAATTATTGAATCGATTGAATAACTATGGAAAACTGGTATAACCAGATTGGGTTGAATCCCAAAATAATTATCTATTATCTCATCTTGTGAGGCAAGGAGATATATCTGACTGTATTTATAATACAGGTATAAAACTATAACCGATTTACAGTTGTATTGAGTATTGATTACTAGGCCACTGTTGTGTGCCAATTTACAAACCTAGGACAATTAGTCCTTTTGCTACATTACTAGTCAAGGCTAGTGCAACAGAACACCGATTTATAATCGTATTGATTGCTAGGCCACTGTTGTGTGCCAATTTACAAACTTAGGACAATTAGTCCTTTTACTACAATACTAGTCAAGGCTAGTGCAACAGAATTGAAGTTCCATCAAGCAGAGTTGAATGGTTATTGTTATACACTAAGTTAACCATTCCTATACTATCCTTTCCCCTCCAAGGGGGTGCAGACATTGGATGGCACTCATAGTTGTGGGCGATGGATGGGGCCCTCAATCTTATATAACAAGTAAAATTTTTATTACTTATATACGCACACATTAATTACCTTGGAAGTCTCTACAACTCTAAAAGAACCAAGGTTACTTATATTTACATAACGTATGGGTTGACGATCATTTGGCCAAAACAAGACGAGAGTAGTTCGTTCTTTTGAGAGAGGTGGTATAGTTACAATTTGGTGCCTTAGGAACCAGGATTATTAACTTCAGTAGAGTTATCTACTTAAAATGTAGGCTTTACAGCCTACAATTTGGTGTTCGTGAAGACGGAAAGAGTTAGAGTATTTTGAGGAATTAAATAAAGTATATGTTGTGACACTGAAATTAATGAATTTTGAGTGAAGATGGATTGATAGTTATTGTGGATATGAGAATTAGGATGATTAGAGTTAGGGGGGTGAGGAAACTGTAGGAAATAAAAAAAATATATAAAGTCTTGCCCTTTGCAGATTGCTACAAAAATAGGAAACTTAAAATTTAAATTCTGACGATCTAGAAAGTATTATATCGTTGGTTACAAATGTGGTTGTGCACTAATATGATAAAATCACTGATACCTTAACTGACCATAAACGCTTAAAAAAAAAAAACTTTTCACAAGTAGTTGAATCGCAAGTAGAGTATAGAAACGCTATGGTGAAATAATTAAGAATCTAACTATATATAATTTATACATAAGAAATAAACGGGAAAATATATTCCTATCATTTAAAGTTATAATCCCTTAACAGAAGCTAATTAAAAGGTAATTAAATAAAAGAAAAGGGACATAGTAATTCTAGCGTCCACCTTGTATCGCGTTTGAATTCGAGAAGGCAGGCTAACATTATTTTTTTTGCTTGAAGCAAGAGACATCAATAAATATATATACTCACAGATTCGGAAAATAAAATCTTTCTTACATAATAATTTATGGAGTAGAAAATGTAATACTTTAGTAGTTAGATTAGTAAAAGAATGACCGCACTAATATGTTATGTATTGCGTCAATTATTACGACTTAGCTATCAAGAGCAAACGTAACTTAGAGACATGTCAGCATTGTACTAGACGAAGTAGAGAAGTAAACATGCTATTTAGTGTGGTCTTACACAAATAAAATAAAAGCAAGCCCTGAAAACACACGAAGAAAACAAGCTTTTCCAATTAATACAAACACCAAATAACTAAATAAATAAAATCAATGCACTGAAAAATTTAGGAAAACGTGTTAAATAAAATAACTGTTAGATTTTAAATAAAAATTAGATTAATTATTTCAAAAGTTCAAGCATTTGATACAGTTTTTACGTCAAGCACTTTAATAATAAGACCAATTTAAAGTTATAAAACAGATAAAATTAATTTACTAGGTCATCTAAGACAGTTGAGGTTTAATCTACCTTTAAGAGCGCCTGCCGTCAATAGTAATTATAATCTCAATTCATATGTGTAAAGAGCTAATAATAACTTTAACAACTTAACTAGACTAGTAGGTATTGATTTGTTTTGTACAAAGGTAGCGTCCGCTAGGTGACTGGTTAGCAGAGAGTTGTTTTTTTCTTATATTTTTGTGTTTAGTACCGGACTACGTTATGGTTTTTCATGCTCGCAATTATTTAGTAACAATTCATATAACATCTATCAGTGAGCATCTATAATTCGCTTTACAATTCTACCGTCCCTGAAAGTACATATTATATAGCTGTTGGTCTTCCAGTAAATAAATAAATCAAATAAATACATAAAGAGAAAGAGCGTAAATAAGCAAATTCATTTTTAGATGGAACACTAATCGGTTTACAAACTGTTGAAAAACTTGACGTATACATTTTATTTATAACCTCATAATAAATATTACTATTGGATCATAAGTTAAAGATGTTAAACACGCGGTAAAAGTAAAATTATTCAAGTGGTTAAACCTTGTCCATACAAAAAACTGGAAATATTAGGAATCTTGTATTGATAGGCTTATAGGGCCATAGAGAGTCAAGGGGCAAATATGTAGTTTTATAAATGATAGTCATTCGAGATTAGTTCAGTTAGTTAAGAATGTATTGTTAATTGCGGAAACCTAGATAAAATCAGTAGGTTACAAACTGAAATTTAAAACAATGCTCCGTTCGATCATAAAAGATAATAATAGTCAAATTATAAAAAGGACTTAAAAGGAACATTTAAGATAAATTGAATTGAAACTAATTACCAACAACAATTCTCGACCAAACACTATTGAACGGTCAACAAAGACTTGGGCGGTCTATTTCGGACTTACTGTCATAAAAGGCATTCAAGAAGGTTCTTTGTGGCTTCCGAAACTTGAACATCTGTTTTATAATAATTATTTTATGATAGTATACCATAAATGCCTAATGTCACATAGCTAAAATACTAATAGCAAAACAATATAGCTCATAAACTGATAAAAATTAACTTCGATTACGTCATGTTCCTGAAGCAGAACTAATCAAATGCTATACAAATCACGAACAGGACTGAATAAATATATGAGGGACGACATTGTAAAAAGTAATCCTTTTCCAAACGTAAATAATGTTTTGGACCTAGTTACCTAAAACTTAACAGGTTACTGTAATGCGATTTACTTATCCAGATAATTTGGTAGAGTTTAATTTGGAGTAAGTTGATTAATAATATTGACGTGAATGGATACCAACGACCATTTAGTGATAAATATAATGATTTAAAAATAAGTAGTTGGTACTACTCACTCTATAGTAGAAACTAAGAGAACAATATCCAAATCGCGAATATTGATTATTATTAAGTAAAGTTATGTGTTTCGTTAAATCATATTGTATGTGTGAATAACTTAGATTGATTTAAAATATAAAACGCTCAAAATTAAACATAAATCTTTTATAAAAAAGTTGTGCTGGAATAAGTAGGAGTAAAACGTTAATAAGAAACTTAAGAAGATAGACATAACAAGTTTTACAGCCAAACAAATAGAAAAAACATTGATAGGGATAAGTGTTATTAATTAGGGAATAATAAAAAAATATATAATATATATTTGTTTATTGCAAAATTTAATTCGTTTAACACTCATAAAATTTTGGGGGGTGAATGTACCTATCGTCAATTTGAACACATAAAAGAGTTAAAGGGAGATAGCTATAGGGTAAACACGGATCGAATGCATTACAAATAATCAATTGCGGTTAAAAAAATAAACGTTCACACTGAATTAAATTCTATTATTAAGAATATAAGGTCACATTTTTGCTTATCAAAGCATAGAGTAAAATGGTCGGGAGGTCGGCAAAAACAGGTGCAGTCGACCAATAAGGGCAGGCCAGCGAACGGACGCTTGCTCCAGAGATCGGCGGTGCTCAGGAGTGTGAACCCGAATTCTTTGAAACTCGGACGCGCGCGCATTTGTTTGGAAAATATTCTGAAGTCAGGGTGTGTACCGGGATTAAAACGACGGTCGCGCGTTCGTTAAAGTGATAACATAATTAAATTAGAGTCAAGTGAAGTGTAGTGTCTTCCAAGGCTGATTATGTAAGTGGTTCTTTAATTTTAACCTCTCAGCGAAACTCCGTGGGTTTTGTTTTAAAATTGGACTTATTATTTAAATTTTAATATTTCAAAGCTTGCTGTTTTTTTTTAGTGATTATTATTAACGGGATAATTCCTATAATTTTATGGTCTTTTATAAAATTTTGTCATTTAAAACATAGCAAAAATTGTCTAATAATTCATTATCATGCCAAAATAATTAAATAATTATTGTATGATAAAATGATTTACATATATTATAATATTGATTCAATACACAATTAATTAAATGTTTTCTAATATTTATGTAGTTAGTTTAAATCGAATTCTAGTATAACTTAGCATAGAAGAACATATTCATTATTCTATTATTAATATTATAACCCTTCTGAGCTTTGTCTGTGAGTGATGGTATCTTTTATGCATTTGAAAGGGTAGAACATTCATTAAATGTATCAAAAATTGTTGTTGTAAAGTAATATTTTAATGAGTGTTTTATTACTTCTGTCATAATCATATTTTTATTGTATTGTTCATTTTATTTCTTGTGTTTGGTTGTATCACTCATATAATTACACATTACATTATAATATATAATTTAAATTCAATTGGACGTGAATTAATATAATCCACGGATCTAAATGAATTTTAGGGAATGCTTACTCAATAAAAGTAATGATTTATTACTCTTAGGAGAATATAATAAATCATGAATGTGTGACAACATAAAATTAACACAGCTTAAATTTAAGTAACATTTAGAAGTAAGTAGTTACCTTCACATTTTTACATCATAAATTACACACCATAATTCAATTACCAAGATAAAAGGGAGCCTCGACATCATATATAATTGAATAACTGTAATTTCGTCTGTATTAAATTATTTGTATTGTGGTACAAGGCTAAGATTAATGATGTTACCCAGTCGATATTGAATCGAGCCTATCTGGGGATATCAAAATAATCTTGCATTGTCGGTGGGTTTCAATTTATTGATTATCCTATCGACAACCCTTGTGTCAAAATTCAAATTTGTTCATAAATAACAACACGCAAGTACACGACACTACTTAACAACAATTTTAAAGCTATTGGTTTAAGTCGGTAGTAATAAGGCTATTTGTACATGCCTTTCGATTTTAGTTTTAAGAATTTAGGGCAGTACTTAAACCAAGGCTTGAGATTAAATCTCTGTAATAATGAATTTAGTAAAATACACCTTCTGTGTATTTAAATAAATACATATGAGTGGTTCACCAGTTTTCAGCTAGTTTAAGTGGGAAGTTAGGCATTTAATAGGGACTGTGTTACATAACAAGAAACTTAGTTTGTATGCTCGTTATTTAGAGCGAAGTGCTAACAAGGGCGACTGCTTTTCGAATGAAGTTATTTCCCTTGCAAGTAAGAAGCCATAATCTTTAATTAGGTTTTTTATGTGTGAATGCACTTAATAACTTTAATCATTTGGTAATTAAATATGAACACAGACGCGAGTATAATCTTAAAATTATTAAATAATAAAATCCTGTCGAAGTTAAATAATATAACATTACTTTTGGAAATATCAAAAATATCCGAAATTGGATTTGATACTCTTAAGGTAATGAAGAGGAGAAAGTGACAAAAAATAATCAAACTCGTGGATACCCGATGACGTGTGCCGGAGGTTTCATGTAGATTTAAGTTAATAACTTTTTCTTTCAGCGTCCACGTGTAGATTTAATTAGACCTAAGTGTAGTTAGAAACATGAAACCATTAGTGATGGACAGTCGGGATCTTCTTCTTTCTCCTCCGCGGTAAATTCCTATTTATATAGTTGTAATAATTGCGTTATTTCTTCGATTTGGGGGGGTGATAATTCTGTTTCTTCCAGAACACAGGAAGTTCGAGAGCTGTTTGCCGAACTGTGGGTTGTCATGTAGATTTATCGTAAAGAATTGAATTATTCTAATATCGTCAATACTGAAAATACGTATTAAACTAGTAGTGTACTAGAGTAGATACAGATGTGTAAATTTTATCCATTGATTAAGCGAGACTTACTAGGACGTATCGACGTAATTGAATCTTAAAGCAAGTAACTATTTACTGGATGTTTAACTTGAATTATTTTATTCCAAAATACAAATCATTCTTCTGAAGTCGACGAAATAATATTCAACGTAAATTCAAGCGTAGTGAGGATTAAATAATAGATTGGTACTATTAGGTAAATTTCCAGGTTGAATTACATGACGACTCACAGTCTAAAAGAAGTCTTCGGAGGTTTGTGGCATGTTATTATAAGCTCACCATATCGGTTTTGTTTACATCCAACTGTTGTACTATAAAATTAAAATTATATTTTAATTGAAATAATTGTCTTACTAAAAAAAAATATATATTTTGAATATATTATTTCTAATATAACTATCATTTCTCAAGATGAAACGTTGTGTATGCTTAACCGATATGGGAAATCCTAATTAATACAATGGGTGACTTATTACCTTGCCAATATTTAATTTATTAACAGTAAATAATTACAAAGTCACTTATTGTATAACAAGGAAATACGATGAATTTGTCTATCCATTTTGTTTTCAGAGATGTTTACATATACGTTTTATATTATCTTGCTGTATATTATGCTTGCTGTTAAGTATATGTTGACGTGATCACTACTTCTAGGTATATCATAATACTACTGTATATCAAGGGAACTTATGTGCTTTTGTTTAACCAAATTCTTTCAGAGATGGTCATTGTTTAATTGGTATTAATTTATATTATGTTTTATGGTTACACAACTTTTTTATAGGTATGTCAATGGAACATTATATTGAACTTTAATTAACCAATTTTCAGAGATTGTCACATCGATTAATTAAAACTACCTAATCTAGCGGAATATTATTAATATGAGTATGTTTGACGTATTCACCATTTGTTATAGATTTTTCGAAGGAGACTTAATCATTTTACGGAATAGTTAATATTATCCTACCTTACCTAAGCTTTATAGCGGGTGGTAGAATATTCACAAGATATTTTTAAAGTTACAGCAAATAAGGCGACTCTTAGGGGTCAGTGTGTTCTTGGCTTGGAATTTATTACTCTTACAGGAATGTATGGGGAATATATGGAATAGCCTTGACTTAATATATTGATCTTTAATCGATAAGCAATTAAGCGTAAATAGATTCACTTACGAGTTAGAAATGAACAGGGACCGGAAGTAATCTGTTTTCAAAGTAACGTATTGCAGCCCAGCTTTGTTATCATTCTGTCTCTTAAGATGAATAATTAAGTTAATGCAGTTAAGGCGTATCTGTTCAATTACCATTTATTGAGTGCCAAGACTCGGAAATCATATTTCATAATCAATTCGGTTGTGATAATACTGGTTGCCTTTGACTTGATTAAATTAGATTCTTGTTAATTGAACTTAACTATGAAACCCTAAGTCCTTCTTTCGTTAATTCGTTCAAGTATTTAAATTGTGATATATTTAACCTGACAATAGTTTGGTAAATTCATCAGACTGGAGGGCTTTTATAATTATGTAATAAATGTTGAGCTAGTTGCGATTTTGGGGCCTCACAACCCCCGGGATTAATAAACTCCCTCGCATGATTGCTTAATTTGGAAAGCTTCGACTGCAAGCATAAGTACTATACACGTCGGTGAGAAATTTTCCCCACACTGGACACAGGTTCGATAAAGGGTGCTCTACGGCCAAAGAGTTATTTATTTATTGAACCATTTACAAACATTATACACGACATCATCGAATTATGGTTGGGTTAATATTAATTGATCGCGGGAGGTTGAAGTCCTACCCTAATCCATTTAATCACTTCCTACCCTTCTGTTCCTATATATTAGAAAGGAGAACTGATATTATTACAAGTAATTGAATAAAACTATTCAGCCCTAGCATGATGTTACTTATGAGTATAGAATTAATTATTCTTAAACTATACACATACTGAGTTCTATGTGAGAAAATAATTTATATGAAACATATAGAACTAATTATTATTTCAAGATGAAATTAACTTTCTTTAACTGTTAAGCAGTTTGGTTGTAATAAACCTCAGTATGATATGGTTCTTGATTACTATCATGAATCAATTGAGTATGTATCTTGATGTCTTCCGTAGTCAGGTACCCGGCACTGATAGAATATCGAGTGTTCGCTGTTGATACTACGGTGTAGGCGTACACTTGGGACCCTTTCGTGTAAATTCTGGCTCTGCTTGGTTGCGGGGATTAATTGGGATCTTATTCTTTGATGAATGCGTGTAATTATTGAATCGATTGAATAACTATGGAAAACTGGTATAACCAGATTGGGTTGAATCCCAAAATAATTATCTATTATCTCATCTTGTGAGGCAAGGAGATATATCTGACTGTATTTATAATACAGGTATAAAACTATAACCGATTTACAGTTGTATTGAGTATTGATTACTAGGCCACTGTTGTGTGCCAATTTACAAACCTAGGACAATTAGTCCTTTTGCTACATTACTAGTCAAGGCTAGTGCAACAGAACACCGATTTATAATCGTATTGATTGCTAGGCCACTGTTGTGTGCCAATTTACAAACTTAGGACAATTAGTCCTTTTACTACAATACTAGTCAAGGCTAGTGCAACAGAATTGAAGTTCCATCAAGCAGAGTTGAATGGTTATTGTTATACACTAAGTTAACCATTCCTATACTATCCTTTCCCCTCCAAGGGGGTGCAGACATTGGATGGCACTCATAGTTGTGGGCGATGGATGGGGCCCTCAATCTTATATAACAAGTAAAATTTTTATTACTTATATACGCACACATTAATTACCTTGGAAGTCTCTACAACTCTAAAAGAACCAAGGTTACTTATATTTACATAACGTATGGGTTGACGATCATTTGGCCAAAACAAGACGAGAGTAGTTCGTTCTTTTGAGAGAGGTGGTATAGTTACAGTGGGATCACAACATCCAAGACCCGATAACATACATTGTTGCTAATAATACAAATATTTGCCCAGACTGGGAATCAAACTTGGACCCCTCGCTTCAAAGGCAGGGTCACTACCAAAGAAGCCATTTATTAATGCTTTCAATTATACCTCAATAATTTACTGTGATTTTTAATAATATAATATCAGCAAAATGCTAAAACATGTCTTAATCTCACAGTCAGGTGATGCGCAGTTGAAGGCGGTAACATAATAGACCTACAAGGCTTAGTTTGACAGTTAAATACATATCACAACGCTCGACGTTGACTATCAAATCAAATTTTACCATCTCATGGAAGTACAATTTGCAATCACTAGTACGCAAGTAAAAATAGTCTTTTTTTTGGTCCCCTCCTCCTCGCACTAAATTTTCGATATTTTTTTTATTTATAAGTGATAGTGCAACCACTGAGCATAAAATCACTGAAATAAAATGCTGACACATCCAGGTGGAGATTCAAGCGCCATCTTGAAAAAAGCTTTAGGTTGATGGGTATATACCCAGTTTACAAGATATCAACCTAAAGCTTTAGGGCAAAATTTAGCAAAAACTTTTATTCTAGAGAACAATATTTCGCATCTTTTATTGCTTGTAAACTTTTTGGTAAAACTTACCGTTTACAATTTATGGTCCATTTAATGAACAGGTTTTTTCTATCTTGGCCGATAACTCTTAAAATTTTGGATTAATCAATAAAAGTCATCTCACCATTTTTAGGGATCAATTTATTTTCTATAACTTTTGCAAGCACCTTTTTTTTCTTATGTCTATACTTTTTGAGTTATAGGAAATCTGGTTCTTTAAATGGGCCATAAATCATAAACGGCAAGTTTTACAAATAAGTTTACAAAAGTAAAAGATGCGAATTTTTTTCTCTACAAATATGTAATAACTTTTGCCTTAAAGTGCATAATATCCGAGATATCGGCAATTTTTTTTCCTGATGGCGTTTGAAGCTCATTGCAACCTGGATTTGTCAGCATTTTGTGATTATATTATGCTCAGTTACTACTATAGTTGCAGTTACTAGTTAAAAAATTGATTCGGAAATTTAGTGCGAGCGTAAAAAATATTTTTACTGGCCTATACGTAAAAACTGTCAAATGAGATAAACAATTATAGCCCTATTAGAATGGAAACTAACTTTATAAGGAAATCTGCTGGACCACTCGCACAGAACGATGACATCGGCGGTCGACTCTGACTACCACTCAGCTAATAAATTTGATTGATTGATTGATTTTTGACAAACTCGGCCATCAATAACTACAAGGTAATCGTATATTTTTCTAGTGGTTAAGATGGCTGTCTTTTTGATTGCTACACAAATCTTTGTATCTAATAAAATTATGTTGTATCATAGAGATCCATGTGATCTGTGTTTTGCATTGTAAGTTTGTTTTCCAACATGATTTAAATTTCAATTCGGCAAAAGTATCTGTGGAATTGTATTCATGCAACAAAAGTACGTGTCCAATATAGGTATTCCCAAATCTTAAACGTCTTCCTGTTAAACTACGTAACTATTCTCGTCCCGATTCTAGTAGGGTTGCTGACGCAGCGTGTTTACTAAAGCCCGTGTTTCCTTAACGACCTCACCTTACTAAAGACAAGCAAACTCAGCCCCCACGATATCATACGGTTTCGTTTCCATGTTTGTTTAAACAACAAACTAGCTTGTATGTATAATATCTATAGGTATATAATTAAATACTTATTCTGATTGTAAATCATCTAAACAAAGCCTAAATCGCTGGAGCTATACACTAGAAATTTGGCAGTTGATGTGCCTTTTATGTTGTAAGCATCCCATTTGGAAGCATTTTTAGAAATTTACCCCTAAGGGGTGAACTCAATTTAATACTGTGATCTCGTATCTCATAGACTAAGGGAACGAAGCAACTGATTGCTCAACCAACAATCTTCTATTGACGAACAGTGCTCAGGTAATTATTAGGTTTTAAAATAATATGAACACTTTGTGTTATATCGAGCACAGGCTTTCTGAATGTTTGTTCCACTTGTGGAATTTGTCTAACTAGCTATAAATTATAGGCATTGTTTCTTCATACACTTTGATTAACCGGATGTTTTATTGGGCAACATCTACACAATGTCTTCAGATTCCTAACTAGGCAAAGCCTATGATAACCTGGTAACTGATAAACATACTTATACACACCCAGACACAGGCCAAACAGACATGTTTATGCCTATAAATTTTTGACCTCTCTGGGGATCGAACCCGAGACCAGCGACTCAGAAGTCAGAGTTGCTACCAACTACGCCAATCGGCCAGTCAAATTTTGATTCATTTTAAGATTTACATGCCGCAAATATAGTAAGAACATTAGGTTGGACACATGTATGACTACTAGATACTTACATATAACATACCTATCGTACCTAATTATCATCGCTCATTGTACATACTTATTCTACCCATTTAGTCACACGTGGTACAGCAATAAAGTACTACTACGATCTCTCGATATTGAGTCCTTTAGTCCCGGAATAGACGAGACACTTCTTCAAACGGCAGCGCTGAAAAAGTCTCTCACAAGAGCTCTTCGTTCTATTCCCTTTGATTCCGAATGTGTATGTAAGAGCCATCGAATTTACGATACCTACTTACTGTCGGTTCATTGCTCCGGACTGAGAACATTCGCGAATTGGGGAAATCGTTGAATGGTCCGAGATTGTCTTAATACGGTTGGAAAAATCAGTAGAGTTCGTATCAAATCGTGTTTTGGATGATCCACCTTAATTCACCACATCAATTTAGTTTTAAGTGATAATAGATGGATATTATGTTTTCTAAAATCAAACGGATGGTATATTGACGGTCTTTTGCTTACAAAGGTACCTGTACCAAACAATAGATAGATAGATCCATTGGAATCGTGAATGACTCTCAGCATAGGTGCAAACGCAGCATTGGCAGATTCCTGAAGTCAAAGGGGTATGAAGATACTGAAAACCTTATAAAAGGACCGACATAACACTAGGGCCCTGGTAAATCCTGCCCGGCTGGTAAAACTGAACAAAAATATCCACATCATAACTGCAAGGAACCCAATACCAGCCAAATCGAGATATACCAGGCCCTACACAAAATTTTACAAACACAATCGGTTGAATATATAAATAACTATATTTTACTTAATAAATACACAAAAGTAAACACAAAGCATGAGGTTATTATTGGCTTTTGACTTTTGAATACTACCTGGCATACGTATCCCAATATCTACACTTGAATCACAGACTCCCACAAAGAAACACAAACACACACACACACACGCAAACTAAATCACATACACACTGCTACATAAGCACAGTCATTGATTTCCGACGTTTTAATTATACCTACTATGTTAACATGCAACAGAACAGAAAAGTATGAACGATGTTTTACTACGAGTAAATCATGTAAGCGAAAGAGACTAGATCCCACGACACAGGTTCTCCTAGTGTGGGATCTAGGGTTGTATTTATATCAATACCTTTAATATTTAATTTATTATTACTGGTGCCTATTTTATAAGTACAATTGTTAGTTGTTTTGTTAAATAAATAAATAAATATATAATAAATTGATACTAAATTAGCTATTTAACTGACTTCAATATACTTCAAAGTCAAAGCCAAAGTCAAAATCATGTATTCAATTTAGGCATCAACGACGCACTTCTGAACGTCAATTATTAATTATAATGTTCTTTAAAGACTCTTCTGCCTAGGTGGTCCCATTTTAATTTCATCAAATTCGGTGAAGTCATTTCTGAGTTACACTCCAATAACTGGAAAGTGATACGTCTATCTTGATGATATCATCATTGCCGGTGAATGGCATCGATTCCGTAATTAGTGTCACTAAAAATGGTAAAAACTATTTTTACCAAAAAATTTAACTGACTCCAACACCAAATATTGTGATTTTTTTTACCTTCTTAATTTAACCACACCACGCGCCAGTATACGTTGAAATATGGCCATGCATTTATTTAGCTTGTGCCAGCCAGAGTGATAAATCAATCATATAGCTTTGGTATTTTATTTTTGCAACAATATCGTCTTATCACACTATCACCAGTATACTATTATTTATGCTGTGCTATAACGCTAATATCATAAATGTAAAAGTGTCTATATGATGAATGAGTGTCTATGCGTTTGTTATTTCTTCTTGGTATCTACAAATCGGGGCGAATTGTTAAATGGATATTTAAATCCAGGCTTAATACTAAGGTTACTTTTTATATTTATTATTGTTTAGATTTTAAACTCGGAGCGTATTTAGATATTTAATTTATATAAGTATTATAGCGGAAACTTATTCCACATCTACGAAATCGCAGGTGCTACCTAATATTACAAATTAGAAAGTTGTGAGTGGGAATGCAAAAGCGTGATGAACTATCAACATACGAGTCGTCTAGTTTCAAAACCCGCTAAAATGCTTTTCCTTAAAATTTTAACGGCAAATGACATTTGAAAGTACTTCTAATGTAGTATACATTCGTGAATTTGGTTTCTAGCAAATTCCACTATAACCGGTCATAAAATACATTTCATGAACAGCATTAGGTGCAAAATACTCTAAAACGGAGCTTGTTAGTTTCAAATTCCTCTATAACAAATCCAACCAATAGCAGCCCAGCATTAGGTCACGTGGCACCGTGAATTAGTATGGCCGATTGAGATTTCTGCGAGTGACTTTGCTGCGGTTTTTAATTGTTTTTTATGTGAAAAATATGGAGGATTTACAACAATTTATTAAAAAATCGGAGCCTGGAAAAGCACGGAAGAGATTGGTCAACAAATCAAAGTGGAAACGTGAAGTGTTGCGTGAAAAAAGGTATGCTTTCTTTCTTCTACCAAACAGTCAACTGCCATTTCAAAAAGTGTTAAGCAAAACGGAACCATAAAATTGTTTTGACATTGTTTAGCGTACAAATAAAATTGTAAGTTTTTTTTTGTTGCTACATACACATCTAACTTTTGATAACAAATTTAAGTTTCCCAACAATAAAACAGTATCCCTTATCAGTTTGCCGAGTTAATACGAATGTTTTACACGTGGTTTGATGAACATTCGATATTCAAGATTGTTACAAGATAACATGAATTTGTTGTTTTATTTTTTGAAATAATATAAAAATAAACAATTAATCGGTTAACTGTATTAAGATGAAACTGTTTACAACTTTCCTTCAAAGCGAGTTAATTTAACTCTACGTCATGTAATAATTTTACAGTATACATACAGGGTGGAAAAAATCAATGGGCCCTGTAGGGGAACTACCTTAAATCCTTTAGTAATTTTTTTCCTGAATAATCCAACTTCATTTAATTTAATTTAATAAATCTTTTTTGTTGTAGATACAAGCCAAATGCCCTTCCGGAATTCCCATCATGTGGTCACAATCGCAAGGCATTTCAATGCGCAACTTTGACATGCACAGAAATAAGAAAATTTTACCAATCATTTTACAAACATTCGACGAAGGTTTCGCAAGATGATTTTATAATAAAATACTGTACTATCACGACATCCAAATTAGCAAAAGTTGGGAGCAAAAGAAATCATTCTTTAAAATATCTCATTCGTAACCAAAGTGGCAAGATGATCCCGGTTTGTCAAAAAACATTTACTAAGGTATTGTGTTTAAAAAAAGATCGCATACAGGGGGTGATGCGTAGGTTTTATGAAAAAGTATAGATGGCAAAAGAAAGAAGGGGTGGAGACCGAAAAAGTGGAAAGTTTGACGAGACAAGAAAAGCGGTTCATACCTTTATAGAATCATTTAAAGCCAATGAAAGCCACTACTGCAGGTCAAAAAACATAAAAAGATTGTATTTGCCCCCTGAATTAAATGTAAAAAAACTTTGGCGTATGTATAACAAGAGTCATTCAAGCTTGGAAGTAAAACAGCATTTTTTTAGAAACATATTTAATTGCAGTTATAACATTGGTTTTGGAACACCACGGACAGATGTTTGTTCAACTTGCCTGCTGTTAGATGAAAATATCAAAAATGAAACAAATGTTGAAATCAAAAACAAATTAATGATTGAAAAAAGGGTCCATCGTTTAAGGTTTCAAGCATTTTATGAGATCTTACAGGAGCAAAGAAGCGATCTTTTGACAATTAGCTTTGACTGTCAAAAAAATTTAGGGTTACCTAAAGTCCCAGATCAGTCCGCCTATTATAGCCGACAATACAATTTCTACAACTTCACTATAGTAGTTGGTAGCTCAAAGGCAAAGTTGACGAAAGATAACATATTTGCATATACCTGGAATGAAACCACACACAACAAAGGAAGTAATGAAATAATTTCAGCAGTTTATAACTTTTTAACAAATTTGGATATCGGTGAAGAAATCAAAGTACTTAAAATAGTAGCAGATGGCTGTTCTGGGCAAAATAAAAATACCGGCATGTTAGCAATGCTCGGAAAATGGTTAACAATAGAAGCACCCCGACAAGTCAAAAAAGTAGAAATTATTTTTCCCGTAGTAGGACACTCTTTTATTCCACCCGACCGCATATTCGCTCAAATAGAGAAAGATTTAAAAAAACATGAAGTCATTTCGTCACCTCAAAAATATCAAGATATTTTAGGTCAATATTGTAAACTGACAGCTTTAGATACCGTTGCAGTACTAGACTGGAAATCAGCCTATGCGCCAATTATTAAGCCAACCACCAGCTGGCATATACAGTTCCAAAAATGCAAAAGGTTTTTCTTGACACGTTCCAAAAAGAATAATTTGTTGCTTCAAGGAGAACAGTCCTATAAAATTGACATTAACGTAAAAAAGCCGATAACAAAAAAAAATAAAAGCATTACTATGTTAAATCCAGTTATAATTCCAGCTAATCAGGTGATTCCAAAAAGAGCAAAAGTTACAGATGTTTCAAATTTATTAAAAAAGCATTATGGAGAGCAATGGAGAGACATCGAGACATTATCATTTTTTAAAACAGTCGAAGATAGGTGTTTTGGGCAGGAATATCCTGAAAAGGACATTGAAGAGATGCCAACCGACCTTTGTGAAGAAGGCTTTGACGACGTCAACCTAATAGTGTGATTTAACATTTTATTTTTAATAACCTAATAAATGTTTTTTGCTAAATTTTTTCTTACTTATTTATTGTAAAACTTTACAAATGTGACTAAGCCAGTTCTTTCCTCTTGCCCTTCAAATGTGATTACATAATATTTACTGATCTTCTGATTTTTTATTTATTTACCGACTGCTTATGTTGCATAATATTATCCATCACTTATGCATAACGTTAGTTTCAAATCCCGCTAATTCACAACTGTCAGTTGCAAAAGCCTTCATAACAATATGTTAGTTTCAAAATACGCTATATCAAAAATCAAAACCTGTTTTTAGCTAGTTTTTTCATGTTGATGATAGGCTTTTTCCATTTGTTCAGATTAGTATGTTTGGTTGCCTTTCGCATAAATTTAAACTGCCTACAAAAGTGGATTTATTCCGGTTTCGATAGTTTTTTTCAATTTCTGCAAAATGGTATAAGATTGTTTTAGAGGAATTTGAAACTAGACGACTCTAAAACCTTGAAATTTGAAACTAAACACCTTGTATTATACAAGGTGTTTGTACTTGTTTATAGGCCAGTAAAGATAAAATTAAACCTCTTACCAAATTTCGATCCAATTGTTTGTTTTTATAAGGTTTAGGGTCACTTACTGTTATAAAATCAGAAAATGCTGACACTTCCAGGTGGAGCTTCAAGCGCCATCTATAGAAAAAAGAATTTGGCCGATATTTTGCAAACTATGCATTTTAGGGTAAAAGTTATCGAGACCATTATTGTAGAAAATAAATTTTCGCATCTTTTATATCCTGTTAACTTTTTGTAAAAAAATCACACAGACTAAAATAAGGCAATTTTTATTAAGCCAAAGTGGTTTAGTTGACTATAAAAGGTTTCTGCGGGATTTTAACTATTCGCACGGGCCGCAGGAGTCAGCTTATATCATTAAAGATATATAATAATGACAATTTGTGGTTGTTACGGTACAATCCGGTACATCCCCTGAATAATGTGCTAACGTTAATGTGTTTAAATGATTCCAAAACTCTAAAAATGATGTGGTCATAATCTGGATCCCTATAAAGGGGATCCAAAAGTCCCAACAATAATCACCGCTGAAACGTCAATCACACAAAGGTTGAGCTAAGTACAGAACTGTAGGGGTGGATTATAAGGGTCTAACTCTCTGAGGCAACAGGATTATTAATATTCAGGGCCACGGATGATGGCTTTAATTTACTTTTATTTAATATTCAATTCAATTACAGGTTGGTTTTTGTAAGCCCATCAAGGTTCGAATTATAAGGATTATGTTGTTAGGTTGCCTCGCCCTTTTTCCTGTATGTTTATGGAACAGGCTTAGGAAGTTAATAAGCGGGATCTGTCGCGATTACGTTAAAAATTACGGCCGTGCCTTAATTTGGAACAAAATACTGTTAATCGCGGAACAATGGTCCTTCGGGTGAGTCTTAATTGGTTTTTGTTCGAAAAAATAACATTTTATATTATACAATTGTATTCACGTGTTCAAAACTAACAGCGTCACGTGTCAACTGCATACAATGTAAAAGTATATGCAGTGAGAAAATTGAGAAATGCTTTTTTCTAATAAAACATTATATACTCAGTCTGCCAGGAACTTGAGAGATACCATGTTAGGAAATTTGACATTTCTGCATTTTAAAGTTTTGAAAACTATCGTGATTATCACACATCATAATAATATGAACATGCCGGCTGCACCCACTTGGTATTATTTCGGTTCAAGAGGATTGCATAGCTAGTACTTTAAGAAGAGCTCAGCTGCATGCACACTCATTTTTCACAGAACAATATTTACTGGAAGATACAATTGCGTCCTGATTGCTAAATTATATAACATGTTAAACACAAGTCTAAACATAATAGTACTTAACAAATATGAACTTAAAACTAAAATTAAAACTACCTCCAAAAACTAAATTATACAGATACGGAAGAACTACTTATTTAATACTAATTAACGCGTGCGTTTTTGTCCGCATAAAATAATGCTATAGCGATCCCTCTGGATATACCCGTTAAATCGGGACAACAGTTAACCCAACTGTTGAACCCGGGTACAAACAATTTCCACTCTAAGTTTCATCCACATACCTACTTGTAATCACACGTAGGTACACACCACAAACATACTCCTACACTACAATATAACATACCTAACTCTCCTATTAATCAAAAATATTGCACATGTATAAGTATGTAAAATATGTAAATTAAGTTTTTTTTTGGCATAACACCTTATTTTATTTAGCATTTTTATTATAATGTGCTCACGGAGAACCACTGACTCCTGAGATACAAGTCGTTCGACTTAGTTCAGGAGACAGAAGTTCTAATACCTACCTATAAATATTAAGTCTTAGCTAATGACCTACAATAAAAGCATCATGCAGTAGCAATACATACCATTCCTTATGTTAAGAGGATTGCATAGCTAGTACTTTCCAAGCTAAAAGAGAAAACTCATTTTTACCTCTTAACATTTTCCGATTTCAATGTTTTTTTTTCGTGTAATCATCACATTGTTTACTATGCCCGTACGTTTTGATTTTTTCAGTTTTTTTATGTTCTAAAAATGAAATTTATAGTAATTTGAAATACTGAAAAAATCTAAACGTCCGGGAATAGTAAACAATGTGATGATTACACGAAACAAAAATCAATGAAATCGGACAATGTTAAGAGACTGAAAAGATATATTTCTTTTAGTATGGAAAGTATGCAATCCTCTTAAAAGGCAGATGATCTTTCGAACGTAAAAGTCATTCTTCTGACGACGTTTCAAACTTCATCAAACTTAAACTGACATAATACCAAGTGGGTGCAGCTGGTTTTTTATTATTACAATTTCTAAAAACTTGATGTGCATGAACATGGCGACTTTTACAATCTAACCACACCTCATTTCAGAAATACCAAAGTGCCAGCAGCCTTCATGATTTTAACAAAGCTTTCTCTTATCTATATATATCATAGCATCAGCTGTTATCTTAACGTACCTCTCTTTAAATAATTCCACATTTATATGTGCAAATGCAGGAGTCACGTATGTGCATTATGCAAGACACACTACTATCGGCTATGCATGACGCGCGGCGAATGGCAAATCCACTGCAAGCTGCATACTGGATAACAGTTAATAAACTTTGTAATATAATTCAACTAATAATAGCACACATCATAGAATCGAACTTTACATTTTCGATGATTGCTCCCTTTAGAAAAGTCAGTAGGATCTCCTAAGCGCTATAATAAGTTTACACCCAATTTTTATCAGCGAAACCTCGTCGTTATATATAGTCAGGACAGGTAGTCTCAGTCAGGCATACAAGTGATAGGATATTTTTATTTTTGTATTTAATACACTGCAGTCCAGTGCGGAACTCAGATATTCTTTAAAAACGGGGCTTTTAATCAACGTACTTTTTACCTCTATATATACATATATACCTCATGTATAAATGGTGTAAGTAACTAATATAAAACAGGGATCTAAAAAAATTTAGTGAGGTAAGATTTTAACGTATGGGATATGTGTATATCTACTTTTATGACTCACTGTAGGTACAAGACTGACTGGGCCATCGAGGCCAATGGAATACACATTTTCTTTTCTAGTATTTCTTTTAATTTGTCTATAGGAAAACTTGAACCTTATTCAATCAATAGAAGAGATTATTAGGAATGACGGAATTTATTTATTAAATATTTAGTAATTATTAATAATTAAATTATCAATAGAAGATATTTTCCAATAATAAATTTCATATTGTTGTTTCGATCCTGTTAAATGAACTATGATGTTAATACCTTATAGAAAATCTATGAACTTATGAAATTTTTAACTAAAGTGTCAACATTAAAAATGTCAAAAGTAACTATTGCTTAGGCACGGTTTGATTATCGGTAAGAATAAGTCAGAGCAAGTCAGAGTTATACAAAACTAATAATCAAAACAATATTGTGTGGCTGACACTTCCCGCTTTATTTGTGATCGACAGATAAGACATATTTATTCATCATCAGCCAAATACTATGAGTTCGTTACATCCTAGAACTGATACCGGCAGAGGTTACTCTGCCATTATTTAACGTCTGACGTTAAAAAGCCAAAGAATGTAACAGAACTATGATAAGACAGATACTCGTAGTTTACCAATATTCTTATTGGCAAAATTATCTGTGCGACTGTGTGTTTCAAATCAAGAATTACTTGAGCTATCTCTTGTTATTTAGAATGGGAATCATGAATAGTCATTGCCACGAGATCATATCGAAACGTACATTTAAATATATGCTAAAATCGATCATATTTACCTTGTGTCTATCCTAGTTTATAATAAATACTGCCAGCCTCGACAAATATACTAGGTACACCCTAATTCTTAGCATTTGAATAAGCATAATCTATCTCTGAATCCACCAAACCTAAGATACTGTCAATACAAACTCACCATTTCATCTCTGTTTACTCAGTAATGGAATACGGGATGTAAACATTTTCGCTTCGCACGTGATGGGTTTTACAGGAATCGATAAAAGTCAATTAACAAAACCCCATCATGAAAAGACCACCGTCGCTTTGCTGATATAAAGATATTATGTATCTACTTGTTTTCGTTGGAAATTGAAAGTCTATCATGACATTTCGGACCTTTTTACGGTTTTTGTGACTTTATTCGGTATTATTTTGGTCGTTTGTAATTTGAACCAGTAGCAAATATGGCGCGTGCGTGAGCGATCCTCAGCCTTTTAGCCAAACAGGTAAGGTTTCAAAGTGTATGAACATTTGTTAAATCTTTGAGATAGATAAAACTCACAATTACAATATATATTGTGTTCATCTATTTCTCTTCTATCTATAACGTAATTTAGGGAAACCATATGATAGTATATTACTTATAAAAAATATTTATTACAAAAAAATATAAAATTGAGCTAATCTTTTTTCTGATCGACGTAGTTCCCTATAGATAAAAATAAAATCTTTTGAATAAGTATCACATCAAAACATCTGAAAACATTTATTATTGAACATGGAAAGATTATGTACTTATATATCATCATACAAACATGTTCATGTTGACCACTCAGATCAAAGGTTCTGAATTAGATTTCTGTTTAAGTTTATTTTATAGAAATTGGTCCATCGTGAAAGAAGTTATAAGTCATGATGCAACTGGCACAGATTAGGTAACAGTTACATAGCTCACTTTCACTGGCGTCACTGCAGGTAAATTTAACTCGGCGAATCAATATTCCCATGCGATCGGAAAGACTCGGTGTAATTACTTCGGGTTAATGCGTGACTGCGCGAATATATATGCGTTCTTAAAGCTATGCCCTCAAGACAATTGCTGGATTGATAAAGAAACTAAATATCTTAACTTGAACCTGCATACAATAATATTTTATTACTTGAACGATTCTTCTTTACCCAACTACACTACAAAAGGTTGTATATTTTACTTTATGTTCTGGTTCTTTATATCTCTTCACGTACATAACTAAGTAGGTACGGGTCCGTTTTGATGATCACTGAATTCCTTGGCCGCTGTTTCTACACATTCTTTAATCGAGCAGGCTGCGTGCCACGCTGAAAGCTGAATGATTTCAGTGATGGAAACGGCACGAGCTTCGAGCTTTGTACCGCTGCGCCGAGCATGTAGTTTACTATGGGACAGATATATACTCCTTTTACCTAAGATAAGAAGTGTGATAAGTTGTGAAATGCTTACTGTTCTTTTACTATATATATATATATGTGTTAGGTTTAGTATATGTTTCCTCCTTTTATGCAACGATGTATATTTAAATAGTAGAGTAAATAATTAAGTAAATGTAAAATATGGCACGGATCCTGGAGTCTGTGGATAGAAATATTAAAGTAATAAAAAAAAATTGTGAAATGCCGCGGGCAATCGCTAATGGCGTCAGAAGATTACCCAGCCTCTCCAGTCCGCCTATTCGTGACTGATCGTGCCAGTTTTTGGTCGACACTGGCAACCTCTGTGTTTTCCCGCGGTCTCAGCTAGGAGAGCGTCGTGCACCGACAGACTGTAAGCTGCAACTTCACTGCACTCAGTAACACCACTTTTTTATGTTATTATGTTACGACACGGGCAAGTCGTGCACCTCGTGGTAAGAATTCAGTTGCTACTGTCATAATGCTTACCACCAGGTGCTTAGAAATGTAGTTGTGTTGCGCTCGTCATTCTGAGATTTCGGGTTTGATTGAGGTGATAATTAATTTCATTTATTACAATGCTCTTCACACCCTAACACAGTAATGCTGGCGCAATACTGCGTAGTGATGCCAACCGAGACGACCTCTTGCACCTAGGAAGTAGTCCAGTTTTATCCGTCCCATAACAACTGTTACGGTGCCCTTCACACCCTGACAAAGTGAAATTGTAATCAAATAAAATGAATAATTAAAATATAAAGTCCTTTAAGTGAATTGCAAATCGACCGAGAGATTGTATTTACCTAGGCGGATTTATTCCGAAGATTTTCCTAACGAATTGTTTGTTTCCTTCAAAAGTTTTACAATTCCAAAATATTGTTTACTTTTTGGAGGAAGTCATCACGAAATTAGCATATTATATTTCCGCGCGTCGTCGCCAGCCTATTACCATGATCAAATTGGAAAATTGTCAGACGAGGCTTGTGAGTGAGTTTTAACGTGTGTTTAATAAATCTGCGGCATTTCAAACTTTGAGATATGGAAGTGCTAATATAACAATATTATAACATTGGATACAGAGAGAGTGGACTTGCAATATTTTGTCATTTAGATTAAGCCTTTATTATTATTATTTATTCATTTTTATTCACGGATTCGTTATCCGGTCCTTTAAAAAGGCATAAGTGGGGCTGTAACCGACCTTTAGGGGCATGTTTGGTATGAAATATATAATGTAGGATAAAAACAGATTCATTTTGGATGGACGGTAACATGGTATATCTATTACAACATTATATTATTACTACCGACTGCCCGCTACTTCGTTCGCGTAGTAGGCTCGGACTTCGGCCTCGACCTCTCATGTATTTTTATTTTTTTATGTAAGAACCTTCTACAAAGTATTAGAAAACATTTAAAAAAAGATGAATTAAATCGGTATAGCCGTTCTCAAGTTATAAAGTGATCTGGAGAAATTGGTGTTAATTTTTATTTATATATATTATTATATATATAAATAAAAATTATATTATTATTATTAAAACAAATTCACGGATTTAATCCGGCCCTTTACAGAGGCATAAGTGGGGCTGTAGCCAACACTTAGAGGCCTGTTTGGTATAGCAAATACAAAGGAGTATAAAAAACAGAAAAAATGTTGGATGAAGGTTAACATGGTACTTATAACTATTACAAAATTGGGTAAAATGGCCAAGCTATTGGTATGAACTTATTAGTGATAAGGGCGATAGTAGGCTATGGACGAGACTATTATTATTATTATTATTATAAGATATATAAAATAAAGAATAAATTATTATTACGTTTACTGTGTGGCTTTTGTGGCCACCATGATTTAGCCAGCGTCACGTAAAACGATAGAATATCAGACGAAAGAACACTGTGCGGTGAATAGTCACAGAGCAAACATTTTCCCTGTACGTTTTATGAGTCAGTTCCGTAGTTATTTTGTTTTTGTTCACTCTTTTCAACATAGTAACTACCCATATTAAGTTTTAATTTTAAAATCACTAATCTCACAGAAAACTATATATTATGCGAAAAAATATCACATAGATTGATGAAATCTAATACCTTAAACAATTTTCTAATCAGTTTTCTCGCTAGCTATAGCATAATAGCGTTAAAAACTTGTGACACACTAAAATAGTAGACTAGTGATTTCGTTTTAAGTATAATTATATTGGTAATAAAAGTAGGAGAAAGTTTATTGAAAACACCTTCTTTATTATTAATTACTAGCAAATATCCGCAACTTCGTTCGCGTAGTAGGTTCGGTCTTCTGCCTCTCCATAACCTACCATCTTTTCTTATTTTTTGACTGCACCAACCTTCTACGAGGTATTACAAAACGTTTTAAAAAAGTTGAAAGAAATCGCTAATACCGTTCTCAAATTATAGCGTGACCTGGAGATATAGGGGTTCATTTTATATAGTAGACTAGCGACTGCCCGTGACTTAGTTCGCGTAGTAGAATTGGCCTGCGGCCCCGCCATAACCTCCCGTCTTTTCTTGAATTTTCTTTCTTATGAACCTTCTCCTGACTATAATTAATACAACAAAAGAAGGATTAGCGAGATCGTTTTTTTTTAGGACGGACTAATGCTGTTTGCCTCTACCGGCATTTACAGCGTCACCGGACGGTTGGCGAGCGCAGATGGCACTAAGCCAGATGCGGGCGCAGAGGGCGCACCGCCTAAGGCGAGCGTTAAAGATGCTTCGCCGCAAGGAGAGGAGTAGGCGACATGCTCAAGGGCACCACTAAGGTACGAACCTCGGCTTGGGCCGTCGCCAGGAGAGATGGGAGACGGAGAGAATCGCCCCGGTACATAAGAGTACCGTTGAAAGTGGGCCCTATGAATTTTTACTCTATGACTATTTGGAGAGAATCTAACCAAGACATAATTTTTGCCTTAAGCTCACCGGCGAGCTCGGTGTAGCGAGATCGTTCCATCCGTTCTCAAGTTATAGCGTGACCAGGAAAAATAGATTTTCATTTCTATATATAGAAGATAGATATTTTAATTTTGTTTATCGTTTTTGTTTAATAATATCAAATAGAAAGTATATAAATATTATCATAGATCGTGGATGATCATCAGGCGATGTGTGTATCTACAATTGAGCTGGTACAGTATCTACCAACAAAGCTTGCTAATATATAACTACAATGTAATGTTGTCTCTGTCTAAATCTGTGACTGTGAGTCACAAAGCTGTGACTCAAACCTCAGCGGAATTGTGGCTGACGACGCATGAATAATCTGCCGTGCGATTCTGAAGTGATTTGTCGTTGCGCTCGTTGACGAGCTCACCGATGACAAATACTTTGAGATATCGCCCTTGTACACAAGGTGGTTTTTCCAACGTTCTTGGTCATCTCGTCATTTGTTTCACGAATGTTGTCAAGGATGCAACGATGTTTGCTCTTAGAGAATCGCACGACAGTCTATGTAACTACTGAACACTTGCAGAGGTACATGCATTTAGTTTACTTCTATTTAGAATCTGAAATATATTCACAGTAGGAGGTACATACTCTCATTGTTTTTATGTTCGTTACTGATTTAAACAGCTCTATTTTAGTTATGTATGTTTTTTTTACTAAATATAAAACTAAATATATATCTTCGAAGTTTAGTTAGTAAAGTTACGCCTTAATCAATAAAGTAGTAATTATTATGTACTATGAGCGTCATAGTAACTGATAACTTTTCGATTAATTTAATTAAAAATTAAAGGCTGTTCGTTTGTAAGCGCAACTTGAGCACGGGTAACCAATTTCGATTATTTGTTTATTTTATTGTTTATATGAGTTCAAATAAGGTTTTAAAGAATGAAATAATTAGAAAAGTACCTACCCGTAAAATTGGATAACTTAGAAAACAATTAATATGCTTTTATAGACCGGACAACGTCTATTGGGTCATTTAGTCAAAAATTCAAGCTCTTTTGAAATAATATGGTAATGTTGAAAATAAATTACTTGGATAATTCAGACATGATTCATTTTTTTTCGATTTCCATTACGAAATACACAAAAATGCCGTAGGATTATTGACAAAATAGATTTTTTATCGTTGGCTGCTAGGCGTTGCAATATGGATAATCCATCGATAATTAATATTTGATCTAAGGCATTTAGCTATTTACATGCCAGATCAGTCCGTTAAACCATTCAGCAAGACAAAGTTACAAATATAAATATAATATAATAAGGTACTCACTGATAGAGACATAATTAATTCATCCAATTCTTTAATACTTCTGGATGCAATTTTCAAATAATCATTTAAATTTCTCAACAACAACTCTTTGTTACCCCAGTTATTGTAAAGTACATTGGACATGGAATGGCAAGGACTCGGCATAACATCAACGGCGAATACATCACTCACCTTCGATTTTCTGACGATATTGTAGTCATGGCAGAATCCATGGAAGACCTCAGTACAATGCTCGAAGGTCTCCATCGCGTTTCTCAACGGGTAGGCCTTAAGATAAACATGGACAAGACGAAAATTATGTCTAATGCCCATGTTGTGCCTACCCCTACATCAGTTGGGAACTCAGTTCTCGAAGTTGTTGACGAATATCTACCTAGGACAGACAGTCAAACTAGGCAGGTCCATCTTCGAGAAAGAGGTCAATGGTGGAATCCAACTCGGCTGGGCAGCGTTCCGGAAACTTCGCGAAGTCTTCTCGTCAAAAATACCTCAGTGCCTCAAGACAAGAGTTTTTGACCAATGTGTGTTACCAGTGATGACATATGGCACTGAAACGTGGTCTCTCACTATGGGCCTCATAAGCAAGCTCAAAGTCGCACAATGAGCTATGGAGAGGGCTATGCTCGGGGTTTCTTAACGTGATCGAATCAGAAATGAGGAGATTCGTAGACGAACTAAAGTCACCGACATAGCCCAGAAGATAAGAAAGTTGAAGTGGCAGTGGGCAGGCCACATAGCACGCAGAAAAGATTGCCGATGGGGCCGAAAGGTTCTAGAGTGGAGACCACGGACCGGCAAGCGCAGCGTACGTCATCCACCGACAAGGTGGACTGGTCCAACCGGTCCTTTTCGAAATTTGTGGGGGAGACATAATGTTCAGCAGTGGACGTCTTACAGCTGAGATGATGATGATGATGACATTGAACATGATCAAGCTTATTATAAAACGTGGACGAAATGTAGTCCCGAATTCAAACAATGGTTTAAGGGAATTTCGTACTTGATTTGGTAAAACTGGTGTAATAAATGGTTTAAACTCCGGACTATCTTTCAGTCTACGATATATTATAATACGAGATTATGTCTATGAACTGTCACTCATAATAAACGCATAAAATCACGTTTACATGTAATTCAACGCTGGTTCATAATTATTTAGAAACTCACATTTTTCATGAAATTATTCTGTAAAAAGGTAACCATTTTAAATTCTTCAGCCTCATTTCTCACCGTATTACGCGGGTCAGAATTGTTTTATTATAAACTTTTTAGAATGTGGAGTTTTTCGCATACCTACCTCTGTTTCGTTTTGTAATCATAAATTCATTATAAATATTCCATTTCGTTTTTTGTATGTAAAAAGTAAAAGTTTTTTTGGAAATTGTATTCACCACTTTAGTAAAACGTGATATTTGCACATGTAACATGGCTTTGGCTACTTCAATAAAATCTCTTCTGACGAAACTATAAATGTTTGATTAACTTGAGGAACGGCTATCGTGAGAATACAGTCCTATAGGGGAAAAATATATCTAATCTGTCAAACCGATACAAATCTTTATTTGTCTATATATATATAAAAATGAACCCCTATTTCTCCTGGTCACGCTATAACTTGAGAACGGCTTTAACGATTTCATATTTTTTTATGTTTTCTGATAGTCACTTTGTAGAAGGTCCTTACATTAAAAACCAACAAAAGATGGGAGGATATGCACTGAAAAAATAATAATTTAGCAAAGGACCTTTTTGGCTCGGTTAAGTTTAAATCGGCATTTATTAACCAATGCTTGACTAAGTATGTAAGTAAACTTGGCAGTTAGTAAACATGCACATATTGCTAAATTTTATTGGCTATTAATAACAAATAACTTAATATATTTTAAATAACCGGATCGTTTACTTCAAACAATAAAGAACTTTACTAAACGATTTTATGTAGTTAGATATACATAACGATACTTGGTTGTTACTAACCTTGTAGCTTTGTTAAATGTAACAGAGTTGTTGTCAACAAGTAAATAACTGTAGTTGGTTATTGATTACCGTGAGTAATATTGCTGTTTATAAAGAAACAGACTTATTTATATTTAACAGAACACTTATTTAAATTTAGCCGAACACTTATTTACATTTAAACATGTAGCTTGATGGCAGATTTTTAGCAACCATGTTATCTATTTTCAAAAAGTATAACTCGTATACATCTAACCGAGTAAACTACTAATTTACCAATAATCGCTCGAACTCGCACATTGCTTTGTTGCAAGTGTTCCATAGAGGACGTCGCGTTTAACAAACCATTTGAATATATATTATTGAACGGCGCGTATTTTGTTCTTTTTCAGTATCGTAGGCGTATGCTTTGTTTGTCAAATTTTAATATTTCCTTTGACAAACATTTTGATATACAATGTTGATTTCATACAATGAAACAATAGGTATTGGTATCGCTAGCGTGACAAATTAATAAAATCACAATTTCAATTTGTTATCTGTTCTTCTGCACATTGTTTCGCGAAAATCTAATCAAGCATACTGAAAATCACAATGGTGCCAGATTTAATATCTCTTAATTAAAACCAAGAGATATAAAATGCTATTGTTGAAAACAAATTGAAAAAATTGACTTAGGGCGTTTTATTATATTTCATTTCCATGAATAATCCGAATCATATTTGTTTGGTAAAACATAATTTTGTTAGTGGAAATGAAATCCTTTTTAATGACATATAGTGTGTTCGAATAGATCACTTCTGTTCATTTTTGGCGAAAATAACGCTAAAAACGCTCTGTGAGTGGAAATGTCGTTCATGCCTCTTTTTGTTCAGCGTTCGGAAAGCTAAAAAAGAGGAATGCAATTTTTGACCCACGTCCGGAGCATGGTTGTTTGTGATCGTTATTTGACAGCTATGTATTTGACAGCATAATCATGCGATTTTAAGTTTTATGCTCAGTTGAGCGTTCGAATAGGGTATGGGTAAATGTGGCAAAAGTGGCAAAAATAAAGTTTTTGAGCTTTCCAAACGCCTTAACAAAAGATACATCAATGAAAACGCCACCAATGCCCTCATAAGCTAAACGAACGCAACTATAGTAATCACGGGAAAAGTACTGTTGCATGTATCTGTCATTTCCGACGATTACCTCTCAATCAGTGTTACCTACCCCATCTGGACGTGAGGATAAAAATGTTGGGACTCATAAAAATGACAGATTTATATTACACTTTTGGCAACACCATGTGAAGTAAACTGCTAAATATAAACGTCAAAACAGCAATCTCAAAATCTTACATGTGGAAAATGATGCGCTAAAGTAACGCTACTTTTTTGTTACGCATGGTGTTTTATAAATTTTGAAGTGATTCGCACGTGGATCCCCCTCAAATAGATATACCATATAGTAGGCGCAAGGAGTATCTTTTAATCTAGATAGATAAAAACTCCTCGGTAAGTTGTTATTCTATAGTTGTATGAAGCAATACCTGCGTTCCGTGGCTTCTTATGCGGATAATTGATTTTAAACAGATCTTTTTTACGAAATATAAATCCCAAGTTAGTTTCGTGTTTTGTGCCAAATTTCATTGAAATTGATTCATTTTAGTCTTAAAAGATGGACACACTATACATTACTAACATGCAAACCAACAAATACACTTTCGCCTGTTAGGGTAGGCGTGGTGATTAAATGAAATTTATTGGTTTATCCTATGAAGACTAGTAAAAAATACAAAAAAAAACGAATGAACTTTCACTAACATAATAATCTATTCAAGACATCATACATATGAAAACTAATAGATAAATTATATAACTATTCACAGGGGCCATATATAAACCTTAGGAATTAGGTAACTGCTTTTAGTTTCATTTAATAGATAAGAGCGTTTTAAACATATTTTTGTTATAAAAATCTACCATTTAGACTTTATACACATTTAGAGCACTGTATATACGAGTACCTATTAAGTATTATTCTGTAACAGTTATCGGCTATGTAGTCATTATAGACTTTATATAGTGTTGTGATGATTTAGAAATGGACTGACAAGACTCGATTGATTGACTATTTGTAACATTTACTCCATTCAAACGTGAAGTTTCGCTAACGTGGGTACCTACAACTAAGGATCGTTCGAAAAGTGAGTTATACGAAAGCATTTTTAATGTGATAAATATTACCATCCGATGATATATATTACCATTCGATGATATATATTACCATCCGATGGTATATATTACCATCCGATGATTATATTACTATCCGATGGTTTATATTACCATCCGATGATAAATATTACCATCCGATGGTATATATTTCCATCCGATGGTATATATTACCATCCGATGATATATATTACCATCTGATGGTATATATTACCATCCGATGATATATATTACCAACATAAATGATAGCGTCAAGAGTAAGACGTATTTACTTTAAACGACAACCAAATATCCACGTAGGAAATTAAATAGGAATCGGAACAAATGCCATTACAAACACTCATCCATCATATAACTTCGAAGGCGTTTAGTAGGTAGACGGCGTGCAAACACAGAAATACTTTTCAACATCTTATAAACAGGGAAAAGTTTGTTTTGGAGTGTTATTAACAATCATAATGTTGATTTTGTATATTCATTCCTCTTTATTCGTGGCTCTTCCTAACCTTTCTAAATTTCTTAAGTTGAGAACTGATGCTCTAAGAAAAGTGTAATATAACACTATACATGTGTAACCTTTAAAGCAGAGGAGTGTTATCAATCGCTCGAATTCCAGCGGTTCTATTTTAGAACGCATGTCCGCTGCAGTATGGATAAATATGTTTTTCATACCACCTGCTCGAAAATGTTCTATTACATGTCACGCAATCTCTACGTAATGCAAGGCATTACATACGCGGGGCTGTAAAGTTGTATCAAACTCCCTGGGGAATAAAGTGATTTGGATTTGGAACGTTAGTTGTAGGAATACTCTTAGTACGGATACAGCATACAGAAAAAAAATTGACAGAAGTGGTCAGCGTGGTCTGCTTCACAATGGAAACCCTGACCATGGGCTAAAATTCAAATTCAAATTATTTATTTGTGGTTTCACAGGTAAAAAGGTATTCTTAAAATGGATGATTGTATATACTGTAATCAGCTTTAAGCGTACAAATGTTACGTATTCGCCTAGGAGTAAATAATTTTATGCATATAAGTAAAATTTTAAACATTGCAGAATTTTAATTAATATAGAACGTTGAGAATAAATTGATTTGGTCAAAGAATAAAATATTTGATCACTCAAGGAACAATTTTTATTTAAATTCCTTGTTATATTTAGTATTTTTTACATATTTAGCACTTTTGTATATTTTAGGCGCCTTAGCAGTGATTTAGAACGCTTTTCCCATATAAAGCAGTTTTATAATTTAAATTATTAATGGAAAACAGATTGCTACAATTACGGGATAAGGCACAGTTTTAGAAGTAGTAATATTGATGCTCTTCAGCAGCATACACTTATTACTTATTGCATAAATGACTAATTACGTCTGCCATAGTACAGTGCAGTGTGACATTTCTGAAGGAAAAAGAAACCGTGTGTATAAAAAACAACTAACTAGCAATTTTTTATGTAACAAGGTACAAAAAAGTATAAAACCATTATTATTATTCGGCAAAACACTCACGTTAGGGATCGAATACGTGAACCCGTCAGTGCTCGCCCGGGAGCTCAGTGACGTCGCTGCGCACTCGCCCGAAGATGAGCATTGGATTTGCTCGAAACCGGGTCGACGTATTCGATCCCTAACGTGAGTGTTTTGCCGGTTAAAAATAATAGTTCAATATGTGTCAAACTCACGAGAATTTCAATACGAAAAAAAGTATTATCTTTATTTCCTAACCTAACGCTCTAATTACCGTATCTACTTGGTAAGGATACACTCGCACGAGGTATAGTTATTGTAGGACATATTTATTTAAAACTACCATGGATCCACTCGTAAATGATGATTAACTTACGGACTATGGTTAAAATTATATATCAATGGACCCACTAATGAGACATGGTGGTAAGACCATGGATAAACGATGATTTATCTAACGCACGTTTCATAATTTTTAGACAAAAGACAACGTGCACTCACATTCAAATGTTTAGGTAGGCCTGCACACGCACGTTAGGAAGTGAAGACGCTATTCGTATGCTCTAAGAATTTCTCTTTACCTCGTTATTTAAGTAGTGTTAGGTATCCTAGGAAGGCCATAGTTACTTAAATTAGAGTATGGTTTGATTATAAGGATCTGTGGGAAAACGTAGTAGTTTATAGTTTATAGTAAGTCACTGGTACTAGCCATAGGTAGTCACTATTATTAGGCATGTAGCCACTAGACTAAGCTAAGCGGCATGAGAAAGGTATGTACAATATTAATTTTTTGACTGTTTCTGAACCCCTCGTTAGATGAAATTTATCGAATCCATCTCTATTCAGTAATCTCAATTTCATAATCATCAACAATTTCAAATAGCAATTGTCGACAAGAAGAGGATCATATCAGAATAGTGTTTGACAGAAAACGTAAATTAACGGCTATTATACGAGAGTATAATTAAAATTGATTAATCAAATATATTTGCTCTACTAGTCTCGGGGTGGCGAACGCAGTGCAGTGCAGCAAAGTACTTTGAAGTATGAAGATATACGTCGCTACGCAACTATTATGGGTATAAGTGTCACTTACACTGTCAGCTGAACGGGTATGTACCCGTCCCACCATTTGACCACATTACACTCACACTTATAGCATAGGTAGTGTTTATATTTGTTATTCTTCACGTTGAAACGGCTGTACAGATTTGGACGAAATCACAATATACTCGTATATACGTACATAATACTATTTCAGTAATATCTTAAAATCTTAAAAACATTCTATCATGATTTAATTGGAAGTTCCTGAGAGATAGTGCTCATTAATCTTATACCACGACTTTCGTTGCCCGTTACTTAAGCCGAAATCAATTTGGATCTTTTTGACCTACGACTATGACTTTTTTATTACAAATCTACTCACTACAGACACGTTGTCTGTACCATTTTTGGATGTTTTTTATTTATTTTACAGATTCATACATTTTTCAAATTTTATTGCCATCATTTTTTGATCTTTTAAAATTAAAATAACAAAAAGTGGTTAATATTAAGTATATTATATTGATCTAATAGGTTGGTTCTTTTTTGTCCTTTGTTACTTCTATACTTATGCTATAGTTAATGAGTTGGCTGGAGCCGCCAGCCATGACTACTATTACTTATGAACTTTATTTTGATGCATGGCTGTATAATATATAAACTATATTATCTCACGTATATAGCTGGAGTAATGTACTAATAATCACTAATGTACTAAACTATACTACTGCTCTATAAAACCAATTTCGTGTTTTTCTCATTAAAAAAGGGCAAAAATAAAACAACGGAAAACACTGACCTTATTTTAAGCATCCCATTATGAGGTAGCTGAGATTCCTGAATTCTAGAGACCTCGAATACCCATTCTGTTTGGTTTATGTAACAATTAGAAAGGGAAATGCCAGGAAAGGGGTACGCCCTGGTCCGTAATGTCGGTAATTTGGGAACCGAAATTAAGCTCTACTTTGTAAGTCTTTTTTGTTTAAATTTGCTTGTGTGATGTACTTATATTATGTGCGTTCATTGCAAAAAGATGAACGTTACTTTACTACTCAATTATTGTTTAAATCAGAATTAAGATTTACTTTTATAGTCATGGAACAATCAAAATTGTAATATAGTAAGTTCTGGAAAGCGGTTCGCATGCTCTCGTCACTCAAAAACTATAAATCTAGATCGGTGAGTAAATTTAGGTGTTCAAATGTTCAAAGGCAGAAAGTACGCGGTTTATATGTGGCTGTAACTTTTGCTGCCATCAAAACAGTTTTTTTATCTACCCACTTTCAAAAAGGAGGAGGTACTCAATTCGTTTTTTTTTTATGTTTGTTACCTCATAACTTTCGATAGGGTGAACCGATTCTCAAATTTCTTTTTTTGTTCGAAACCTGGTTTCCCGTGTGGTCCCATTTAAATTTCATTAAATTCGGTCCAGTAGTTTTTGAGTTACACTCCAATAACTGAATAGAATCGAAATTGGTATTAAATTTTACAAATTGTACTGTGAAATATTTACTAGACTAAACTAGGTAACTAATGCATAATATGTACATAATATGTACGTATAAGAAACTAATAATGAACTCATAATTAAAACAGGATCACATTTCATAATTAAAACATGAACACCTTGAAGTTAAAGCTTTAATCTACACAACCTAGGTCGCGAATTAGGCTCCGGCCGAGGTATGTGTTGTTGACGAGCTATTTCTCTCAGTTAGGTTTGTAGACATAGCTGAACTAGCGATCCCAATGACAGTATAGGCTCCGACCAAAGTATTGTCTGTGGACAAGGTATTTCTCTCAGTCAGGTTAGACCCAGCTGAAGTAATTTCGGTAGCAGCAACCTGTTTTAGGAACAAACCCTTTTTTCACTCCAGTTTCAATAACTCAATTCATCCCAAAGCATTCCCCTTGGTGTAATTGCGTTCCGCACGTACATAATTCGGTGATTCTCTTCTCTAAGGCTTGGCGATGGTGTAATTAGATGCCGTTAATTAGAACCCATTGAGAGAGCACTCAGGTTTTCGTATACTTTCTGAGAGCTAGACTTACGAATTGAATCATTTTGAAAACGAGAGGGAAGTTTTCGTGATTACTAAATTTATGGTTTTGTACGAAATGCCTTTTATTAATTTGAAACTATTTAATATTACTTTTATATTGGTTTTGGACACGGCAGTTTGTGTGCATAGTTATGCTTAATAGTCCTGGTAAAAGCACTTTCAATTATCGCCATTCTTATTTGACTATATATGTAGTACGAAGGGAAACACTTATTCCTAAATTGCACATATCTCTCTGTTTGTATATTTATATATATATATATATATATACAAATATATGCAAGTAAGCTTTAGAATGATTTCCTTATGATACGATTTCCAATAACAATACTGCTAGCGTGCTGCAACTTGTAATACTTTTTTCGATTTATTTTCATTGTCGTCGATGACAGTATAGCTAGTTTTTCAGTATCCTTGGTTTTTTTCCATTAAAATATATCAAAACTAAAGGGTTTCACTGGTGTCGCCTAGAGCGTAGACAGAGAATCTCCACCCACCGTCTAGACTCTAGAGTCTAGACTTAGAGCGATGAAGTTAACGCGGGAAAAACTTGCTCAAACTCGAGGTTGAAGACTGGCAGGAGGTTAAATAAAACATTGCGCCAGCTGATCGAAAATATAGACTAATGTTGGGTTCATCATCTCATCATCATGTCAGCCGTAGGACGTCCAATGCTGACTATACGCCTACCTCATAATTTTGCAAAAGGACCGGTTGGAAGCGACCTGCATCCAACGTCCGTTATTAGGTCGTCTGTCCACATCGTCAGTGGTCTCCAATCCAGAACCTTCCGGCCCCATCGACCATCTGTTTTGCGTGCTGCGTGCGCAGTACTTGTACGGGTTACTGTGTTGTTTTAATAACCAAACAAAGTGTTAAAGACATATTTTTTAATGTAACTTTGATAGTAAATAGTAGTTCGACTAGTCGAACAAAAAAAAACAGATGATCTCAAAATTGTCTACCGTAAGAGCTAATCGCACACACAACATTCAGTAAAAACAATACCATAATCTATCTCAACGCCACAGTGAAAGAAAAATGGCTAATATAATTTTCCGCGAACACATGGCGTCCCCCAACGGCCGTAAGGGGAGGCTATTCTGTTAATGGAAGCACAATGGAAAAGAAAACTTAATCAAGCGCGCGAGTCACTGTGATTTCTGCGCCTAACTACGAGAGATATATTGTTGCCCGGGTTCCATCATTAGCCGGGAAAGCCGCATTGGCCAAAAGGAAATTCTTCCAAATAACCCTCGAGTAACTTTTCATATATGAGCCTGATTTAGCGGATGGCATAACTTTTCCGCGATTTTTTAGGTCGTTTTATTTAACGCTGGTGGCTTTTTGCTGCTGCAGTTTAAGTTGAAATAGGGGTTTTGAATGCTAGTTTGGAATGTTGGGCATGAAGTGTGCTTTTAGTTTTGAATAAAATATGTTTTGTATGTCTGGGTGTCCAATTTTATTAGGTTTGATTAACTTTACTTTTATTAGTAAAACTATAGGATGTTTCAACCACAGTTTCGCCTGGCTTCTCCAGCTGAATAGATAATTACTATACCATAGGAACATTCTTTCAGAATAAACTATTGCTTATGTGTTAGATGATCATGTATTCACACTAACGCAACATAATCGGTCAGATCTTTTGATCGCGTTGACTTACAAGTTTGATTTTTTCACAGTTAAAAGAAAGGGACCGTAGACCAAAGTATTTAAACTTGATATCTCCAAGCGTTCCTGAGATAAACGGTATTACAGGCAGACGGACATATAGACGGAAAACAAACTGATCCAATAAAGTACCTTTTGCCTTTTAAGTACGGAACCTACCAAAATGTGTATAAAAATATCTAACAAACATTAACTAATGAATAAAAAGAAAAACAGTAATTACAAAAACTTGTGTCTGATAGATGATTAACCCGTTTTAAGGAAAGATTACTTACGTACCAAATGTGTCATTAAATGCATTTTGATATACACTCTAATACTCACCCTCATTGTTTAAGACGTGTCGGTGTACTTAAAACTAGTTCTTAAAGACGTATTTGGCCTGATTTTGCGTTAACATTCATGAGGCTTCGCTTTTATTCATATTATATACAAAGTTTCATTTTATTATATGTCAGCTGAATTATAATTTACATACGTCAATTGCATATTTTAATGTAGAGGGCACGAACCGTTACAGTGCTAATAAATGCCATGTGAAATTTCCCCTATTTCAGTTCTATTTTTATGATACCATATACTTATATTTTCGTTGAAGTAGTACATACTGTTTAAATATATTAAATAAGCCTTGCAGCGGTCACTGCATGCAATGGTTGGCTGCTAATGATATTTTCAATTTTCAACTAAGCGGTTTCGTTGTGTTGAGGGCACGTTAAGCCGTTGGCCTCGGTTGTTGTCATAGGAAGGCAGTGTTACGGCTATGTTGGAGAGATTTGGGTGTTCCAAAACCTCCGATGTTAGAGGGGGCCAGTAATTAATCTGCATAATAGAACAAAAAATAATTCTGCAGCGTCAAATGAATATAAAAGCTGTCTCCTAATTTACTACAAAAGAGCCGAGACATTGCATTATGATTGAGTAAGAAACAATTAGGTTAACAATTTACAATATACGATAATTCTGAAAAAACTTGTAGGTATTATATCATATTTTTTGTATAGAAACACCGCATGTATTACGTTGCCACGCTCAGCACGTATGGTGTGCGTGCTCGGATGAATTGAAAAGGATACCTTCATGCTGCTATTCGGCTCATAATATTAGCGTGGGCAGGCTGGAAGTATTTTAGATAATTCAATAAAAAGTTATACTTACATTGCTTTTTGACACAAACATAATATTTTTTAATAAAAAACATAAATTATATCTATGTATTTAACTGTAAAGTCATGAGATACTAATAAGTGTTTTTTTTCAGAGGCAACGTTAGCTTATTTAGTAGTGATCCCAGTGCCAGATCTGAAACCTGGCTGGGAAGAATGACAATGTGATAAACAGAATTGTGATGGTTTAATCCATGAAGAGTGTCATCCGTGAAACGGGGAAACCTGGTGCGGAGGCATGAGTGTCTGAACGTCATTAACCTTATATATCAAAGGACATACATTTTATTATTAGACATTTTGTTACTCTCTACTTTACCTAAATATCTAAGTACTAATTACTTTATAAATCACATAACAAACTTTCGAAAGTTTTTAGATAATTTTAATTAAATTGTATTTACTCGCATACTGGCATAATAAGCTACATACGCGTGATTCTACCATCTCGTAAAAAATTATAGTATTACCTTATCCATATTTAAACAACGGAATTATTTTTACTATTATAAAGTAACTCCAAGCTGTAAACAATACCCGCAAGAGTAACAAGATATTCTTATTCTAGAAAACACATGTGTACAAAATAACAAGTTACGGTTCCGCACGTTTATAGGTATTCCTGATATAAATAATTCAGTATATTCCTACGCTATAACATAACGAAATTCTTACATCAACAAGTCTGTACTTTTCCCCACGGCCTAGTTTCCAACGCCTGTTAAAAGAGAAAAAAGCACAACTTTTTGTTACAAAACTTGTAATCTCAAAAACGCCTGTTCCTAATTTCTTTTCCGATTTTAAAAGAACGATCTTTCATTTACGACGACATTTAGAACAAGTAAATTTCAGGCTTCGACACGAAGTTTTGGCAATTTCCGCACTTGGCGAAGCTTTTTTGCGACGACCCCGTACTTTGTCGTTAATCTTTCTAACAAAAAAGTTGCTAATGCTCGGCGACTTGTTACTGTAGCTATGTGAGACGACAGATTTCATTTAAGAAATTAAATAGGATGCTGACTAATTTTGGCTGTGCGCGGTGTTTACATAAGTACTTAATAAACTCAATATTTTTAAACCAAAAGTCAGCAGTGTCGTTTCAGCTAATTCTTCCACTCTTCGTGTTAGATTTTTGTTTTACTCGTTTTGTGCATTCAGTCGGAATATTTATTAATTAAACTTTTTACAGTACAGCCGACAATATTATAATGAAAGCTTAGGAGAACGCTGCAAATTTAGTAGTATTAAAGTTGTTTTTATCATAACGCAGCAAAGGAAGTGATGAATTCTTTTTAATGATTTCGTTTTCTTTGGTCTCTAGGATTTTTAGACATGTGATATGATAATTTATATAATATGATTTTAAAGCACTAATGCATGCTTAGCGTTATTGACCGAGTGAAAGTTCGGTTTCGGTTTCAGCTTGCAATGAGGTGCAGAAATTTATAATCTTCCTAATTCATAGATCAAAAATAAAATCTCGCTTTTAATATTACTAGCTATATTATGCACAATGTTGTAATAACTTTATGACTAAACTAAAGAAAATTGTAGGATACTTATGACATCCTAGCTCAAAGGTTACTGACCTTATATATAATGCCCCCATAATAACCTTCTATTTGATTAAGTTATAAACATGTATATATTTATTGATACATATAATGTGTAGTGTTATAAAATATAGACTGCCAAAGCGAATTTCATAGAGACGCAGAAATTTATAATTTTCTACATTTATAGATCATACATGAGTAAAAGCTCGAATATTATATTGAGCACAATGTAATAATAACTTTACAAGTGACATATGAAGAATTCTGCAAAATACTCATGAGGCCCTAGTACTAAGGTCACTGAGCTTATGTATAATGTTCCTAACCTAAAGTCTTCATAATATGAAATGTGTTATGCTAAGTTTTCTGTTGGCTATTTTCTATTATGTGTTACATAATAAATCGATACGGTATTGGTAAGTTATATAACTATATAATCATGATTTATAGCAAGAGTTACCGTACCCTAGCAAATATCACTGCTACAATCAAACGTGCCCACTTATTTTTGTCCCTTTCAATATTTCTAGAGAGGCATCTTTTCGATCTTATTGCCTTTGTAAGAACCGTTCAGAATCTACTCGAGGTTATGTTCAACCTAAATTCGTCCGATGCGGACACATTTTCGACGTCTTCGAACACTTTCATTTTATTGGTATGTATATTTCCGGGAATTCATCGGTACTCAAGACTACGCCCGGAGGTTTTTCCAATTTTATTGCAAATGAAAATATAGCGAATTGATGCATCTCGTAAAACTACTGCGCGTGATGATGGCAAAGGAATATATTTATCAGTTTACGACTCAAGCTGCTGGTACACGTATGTGACGTAGAAATTGGGAGAAACACTCGTTAAATTATTTATTTATGTAAAATACATTTTTACATCTTGAACAGTAGGATGGAAGTAGAAGCACATAACATGGCAATATTTGCCAAACCTGTTGTCGCAGTTGGTAGCACCGATCTGAACTGCTGGTATAGGGTTCGATCCCGGACTAAATGTATGAATATATAAGTATATATATCAGTGATCAGGTTACCATAGTATATAGCTCTGAACCTAGTTTGGAACATGGAGACCAACAACCTTGTGTAGATGTTGTCCTATATTATTATTACATCAATTATGTCACGGATTTCATCCGGTCCTTTACAAAGGCATAGGTGGGGCTGTAGCCAACACTTAGTGACCTGCTTAGTATGAAATATACAATTTAGTATAAAAAACATAAACATTTTGCATACCCTGCATGCAACCTAACATGGTATATCTATTACAAAAATGGGTATAACGGCAAGGCCATTGATATGAACTTATACATGTGAGGAAGATAGATGGCTATCTACGAGACTTTTGTTATAATTATTTGTTCAAAAAATTTCACGGCTTTATCTGGTCCTTTACAAAGGTATAAGTGCAGCTGTAGCCAACAATTAGAAGCCTGTTTGGTGTACAAAATACAAAGAAGTGTAAAAATCAGAAACATTTTGGATGGATGGTGACATCTATTACAAAAATGGCAAGGCTATATGAACTTATTAGTGATATGGGAGATAGTGGGCTATGGACGAGACTACGGGACCTGCCCATTTCAGTCTCATTTTAAAATATTTAGGTGACTTGCCACGCACTAAACCCTGGTGATGGTGACAAAAGGGACAACGTTAGTGTGGATGGCTAAAGGGTAACGAGAGGTGTGCTGCGGTTTCACTAGAGTGCTACTACCGATGTTATGCTCTATAACACTTTCACCCTTGGTGTTTTTTGTTACTTGCTCTTGCGTTTCCACCCCAGACGACCAAATTAAGGTAAGCCGGGGTGTCAGGGGTCTCATTTAGCCCCAGGGATAATCAGGGTCCACGGTGTCGCCACTCACCGACGGCTCGGCACAAAGCCGCCCCTGCGGTATTTAATTATTATTATAGATTGAATTCTTCTTACGTTCTTCAGTTTTTACGAGATCCATGTAAGACAGGAGCAGGCTAAATCTTATAAATGACAAGAGGCATAAACGGAGTAACAAATATTAACTGGTAAATACATCTGATATTAGTGACGATACTATTTTAATATAAGTATAAAACATTTGTTGAGTACGTATATTAAAAACTTATAAAGTATAATCCGAGTACTTACAGGAGACAAGCGCACTGCAGTACAGCGCAAAAAAAACTAGTTCTGGGTACTGCAAAGTATATCAGGCGTGACGCTTTACATCAGGCGAAAAACTGCCTAGTCTCCTCTCTTACTATAATAAAAAAAACTATCTATAAAACTGCTGTGTCCAAAATTGCTTATAAATAACTAAAGTTTTCTCCCCTTTATAGACTCATATATTGTGCTTATTTTGTGCTGAACCCATTTTTATGGCTCTTAAGGATCATAAGTACGTATTTCAAGATAGTTAGCTGAAGGTGAATGTGTATATTTTCTATTTGTAGGAGTGATGTTACACTTATAAATTTATTTACTATAGTAACTTTGACAAAAGATTGAATTCCATGTACCTATATAATATAACTATGCATGCATTGTCATTCAAACATACACAGCGTGTATACCAAGTTTTAACTCAATTGGTTAAATATATAAAGAACTGATTAAAGACTGATTTAAAATTAATTAGCAAGATAAATAAATTGAGAACGCCTTGACAGATATGTGGGTTAGTTTTATTTTAAAATGTTCTTTGTGCTTTCCGGGGTAAAAATTGAAATTTGCCTGTCAGTTTAAAAAAATTGAGAAAAACTGAATCAGATCTTTCTGTTAGATAGAACGTCTGTAGATATTAGTACTATCTTTGAGTGTTTGCTACTTAATCGTACAAATACAGCCGAACTACTTTGGATGATATGAGTGCACATGGTTTGACCTGGGGTTTAACACGTGTGCTACTTATTAGTTAACGAAGAGTGCCTGAGGGCTTGCTATAACCTTATTCCAAGCAGACGAAGTCGCACGCTTAAACTTATCATATCAAAAAAGCATTAACCTGGAATGTCGTCCAATATCTTGGTCCTTTCAAATGGAATTGGCGTTGTGTCGAATTGGCCACTTTGATCTCAAATATCTGACGTTTGCCTAGGAATTCCAAGTTTAAATTTATTTTAAACTATTTGCGCCCGGAGTTCCACCCGCGTGGTGATAGATGATGATGATGAAATAAAAGTAAGCTAAGTTACTCCTTATAACATTAGCTATCTGCCAGTGAAAGTCCCTTTAAAATCAGTCCAGCCGTTTTAGAGATTAGCCGGAACAAAGAGACAGACAGACAGACAATTTAGATTTATTGTTTATGTAAGTAACATACTTTCATGTGCATTTATGCAAAGCTTTTAGTTTGGAATTACAAATAGACGCTTAAATTTTATTCTGTTTAAATATTATATAGATTTGTGTGTATGGCGTTTTTGTGTTTCAAATTTCAATTTGTATGTTTTCAGCACGCCATTTGATTTTCATTGAGATTGGTCTGGTCACAATAATAGAAAACTTAAAATAGCACGATTATTACGACAATGAGCTACCCTATGACTACCTTGGCACCAACGCTGCAGAAACAGCTCGAAGGATTATTATGTGGATAAGACAGCTACTGTAAAAGAAAACACGGTACGTGTTTTGTTCCAACTTTTCATTTTGACCTACAGAACCTACCTGGACAACCAGAGACCCTAGTTGACAACGAAGAATTAAAGGTGATCGTGAAAGCAAATCCATAGCAAACCACGTCAAAGTTAGCGGCACGCTTCAGCGTGAGTGACAATACAAGTTTGATTCACTTTAAACTACATAGTAAGAAAAGTGAAGAATCTCCAAAAATGGGTACTGCATGAACACAGTGAAGCACACCAACAAACACGTATTCAGTGCTGCGTTACATTGCTCAACCGTCACAACGATAGAATTTTGAATCTTATTATATACTTGTGATATAAAATGGATCCTGTACGACAATCGGAAATACTTTTCCGGTGGAGTAAGATACTACCATTACCCTGCGAACTCATCTAACAAGTAGCCTTATTTACCCAAACGCATCTGGATGTTTATCGACAAAAGGGTGAAAACCGTAAGTGGAATATGCGCAGCAACAAGTTTAAAAATCAATGGGTGACGCCGGCGCACCGCCTCGCCAAGTCCAACAGATCAGTCTACGTGTTAGGCCCAGCTGTATACAACCGAATACCTGTAGCTGTTCGAGGTGCACCTTCCACCGTGACTTTTAAAAATAGATTAAGAACCTGGTTACAGGAGAAACTGTTTTATGACTTAGATGAATACTTTAAATTAGACATTATAATAAAATTGCCGTGGCGGTGCCGGCTTAGAATAGCACCCCCCCAACTCTACCCGTGGGTGCCGTAGAAAGCGGTTAAGGGATAACAAATCAGAAGGTGGGCAGCAGCACCTTCCCAGTCAAACACACACAAACTGCGCTCGCCAACCCGCCTGCCAAGCGTGGCGAGTATTGGCAAAAACCCCTTATGGATTGGACAAAAAGAACCAGGCCCCCAGTCCCCGGCAGCCCCGCTATTCCTGGCTACGGTAGCGGCCACGGTAACGGTGAGGCAGGGGGTGCTAAGAATCCCCGGCAATCGCCCGGCTACCACCCCCAACGACGACGACTGGCCCTGGTAACACACAACATACGCACGATGAGGACAGATGAGAAGATATATGAGCTGGAAGAAGAAATGAGTAAGCTACACTGGGACATTGTGGGGTTATCTGAAGTCCGTAGAGCGGGTGAGGGCACGATAACCCTAAAATCAGGTAACCTACTCTACCACCGGGAGGGCGACCAACAGTCCCAAGGTGGTGTCGGGTTTTTCGTCCACAAGTCACTTACTAACAACATAGTTAAGATCGATAGCGTTTCCAATAGGGTCGTATACCTAATACTCAGAGTATCCAAACGATATTCGCTGAAGGTCATTTAGGTATACGCACCGACGAAGTCGCACCCGGATGATGAGGTGGAGGATATGTATGAGGACATTAGTCGGGCAATACATACCTCTGAAACGCATTTTCTAGTTGTTATGGGGGACTTCAACGCGAAGTTAGGTCAGAGAAGCGAGGATGAGACGAAAGTGGGGCAATTTGGCTATGGACAACGGAACCGTAGGGGACAGAGGTTGGCCGACTTCCTGGAGAAAGAGGGACTCTTTATGATGAACTCTTTTTTTCAGAAGCCACCTCACAGGAAATGGACCTGGCTGAGTCCCGATGGTTCCACGAGAAATGAGATTGACTTCATTATGACCACCAATAGGCAAATATTCACTGATGTCTCCGTGATCAACAGGGTTAAAACCGGTAGTGATCACCGAATGGTAAGAGGCACGGTGAATATTAATGTCAAACTGGAGAGGTCTCGTCTGATGAAGTCTACGCTCCGACCCACTCGTGCCCGTATTCAAGACCCCGAAAGCTTTCAACTTGAGCTATCCAATCTCTTCGATTGCCTTAAGAACATCGCTTCAGTGGACGAGATCAATAACAGGTTAGTAGAAACTGTCCATACAGTGGGTTCCAAGTACTTTAAACCCCACCGTACAGATAGGCCACAGAAACTCTCCAACGATACCCTCAACCTCATGGTTGAACGACGCTCATTGAAACTGCAGTCTTCGAATGATGCTGAAGCATATAGGCTGCTTTATAGACGAATATGGAAGTCCTTGCGACACGACATCCGGATCTTTAATACAAACCGTATTAAAGAGACGATAGAGCGGAAAAAAGGCTCCAAAGTGTTTGCAAGAGACATGTCTATTGGGCAAAGCCAGTTGACGAAGCTGAAGAGAGGAGATGGCAGTGTAGCGTCGACCAAAGCGGAAGTGTTAGGAGAGGTCGAGAGTTTCTACGGACAGTTATACACCTCGGTCGCTAAACCTGTTAGCAGCTCGGTCAAAGACCCAAGAGCCAAGCTGACCCGACATTATACCGAAGATATCCCGGACATCAGCCTGTACGAGATTAGAATGGCCTTGAAACAGCTTAAGAACAACAAGGCGCCTGGTGACGACGGTATCACATCTGAGCTTCTGAGAGCGGGTGGAACACCGGTACTTAAAGTCCTTCAGAAGCTCTTTAATACCGTCTTACTCGAAGGTTCAAAGCCAGAAGCATGGAACAAAAGCGTGGTGGTGCTGTTCTTCAAGAAAGGTGACAACACTTTACTTAAAAATTACAGACCCATCTCGCTTTTGAGCCATGTTTATAAGCTGTTTTCGAAGGTCATAACGAACCGTCTCAGTCGCAGGTTTGATGAATTCCAGCCTCCGGAACAAGCCGGTTTCCGAAAAGACTATAGTACCATAGACCACATCCACACGCTACGGCAAGTTATACAGAAGACCGAAGAGTATAACTTACCTCTTTGTCTAGCTTTTGTGGACCATGAGAAAGCCTTTGATTCGATCGAGACGTGGGCAGTGCTTGAGTCTCTCCAGCGGTGCCGTATTGACTATCGGTATATTGAAGTGCTGAAGTATTTGTACAAAAACGCCTACATGTCAGTCCGAGTACAGAAGTAGAGTTCGAAGGCAATTCCATTGCAAAGAGGCGTGAGACAGGGAGACGTTATATCTCCGAAACTGTTCACCGCTACATTGGAAGACGCCTTCAAGCTTCTGGAATGGCAAGGACTTGGCATCAATATTAACGGCGAATACATCACTCACCTTCGATTTGCCGACGATATTGTAGTCATGGCAGAATCCATGGAAGACCTTAGTACAATGCTCGAAGGCCTCCGTCGAGTTTCCCAACGGGTAGGTCTTAAGATGAACATGGACAAGACGAAAATTATGTCTAATGCCCATGTTGTACCTACCCCAATATCAGTTGGGAACTCAGTTCTCGAAGTTGTTGACGAGTACATCTACCTGGGACAGACAGTCAAACTAGGCAGGTCCAACTTCGAGAAAGAGGTCAATCTTCGAATCCAACTCGGCTGGGCAGCGTTCCGGAAACTTCGCGAAATCTTCTCGTCAAAAATACCTCAGTGCCTCAAGACAAGAGTCTTCGACCAATGTGTGTTACCAGTGATGACTTATGGCACTGAAACGTGGTCTCTTACTATGGGCCTCATAGAAAAGCTCAAAGTCGCACAACGAGCTATGGAGAGGGCTATGCTCGGGGTTTCTCTACGTGATCGAATCAGAAATGAGGAGATCCGTAGAAGAACGAAAGTCACCGACATAGCCCAGAAGATTAGCCAGTTGAAGTGGCAGTGGGCAGGGCACATAGCACGCAGAACAGATGGCCGATGGGGCCGAAAGGTTCTGGAGTGGAGACCACGGACCGGCAAGCGCAGCGTAGGTCGTCCACCGACACGGTGGACAGACGACCTGAGGAAGGTCGCAGGACGACGTTGGATGCAGGCCGCTTCCAACCGGTCCTTTTGGAAAATCATGGGGGAGGCCTATGTTCAGCAGTGGACGTCCTACGGCTGAGATGATGAGACATTATAATTTAATTTATTGTATTATTAAATTGATATAGTGCTATATAATCTAATAATTATAATATGTATATTATTTGTTTAATTCAATTCATCTAATTTATTATTATTATTATGTTACTATTAATTTATGTTGTTAACCATTTATGTTAACATGATGACGTGTAGCAATGGAGCTATAAATAAATTATTTGTATTTGTATTTGTACTCATTACAGTACAAATTAAGTCTAGTCAAGTTAAATCTAGGATACCGGCTAAATACTGTCCGAAGATAAAGTAAAATAAAATAAAAATTAAATTAAATTAAATAGACTCAAAAGTGTACTGATGATTTTTGGTGGATATTTCGGTATCTACAGCTTCTTAAGATCTACCAGATCGTTAGAGCCCTAGACTCAACTGCGAAACTCAACAAGTTGAGCCGTTCGAACTTTTTCCCGTAGTTGCAATTTTAGTTGTGTAGATTAGAAGAAACGTCTCGAAGGCTCAATCAGGACCTAGACACGAGGTTCAACTATTAGTTGAGCCGTTTAGACTTTTTTCCTCGTAGTCGCAACTCGTCAACAGTCGTGTACAGTCATTCCCCGTTGCACTACCAGCCAGACAGTGCCGTGGGGAAGCAGATATGTATTGCCAACAATTGTAAGCCATGATGAAAAGCTCGCTTTTCATCAACCGAGACTGGTCAATTGCTCTAGCCAACTGCTGCTTCAGGACAACGCCAGGACAACCTCACACAGCACGACAGAAGGTTGCTAAATTAAAGGAGCTGCGGTTGGGCCGACTCTTGACACCCACCATCTACTCCCCAGACCTTGCTCCAACTCGATTTTCGCAATTTGGATTTCATAGTGTTGGTTTCATAGTATCAGTAAATATAGTATGAAATATCTTAACTAAAGTAGTTGATAATTTAACACCATGTTCTAATGCAGCTCGTATCAGCGTTACTGAAACTCAAAGGCGTGAGGTAACCACAGGTACACAATTTCGTTTAACTTACCTCCGGTAATTTCAAAAGCGCCCAAGTCGGCCGACTAATCCTGTTATTTCCACGTCTACCAACAAAGCCCTGAAATCAGTGTTCAGCAAAAATTTCAGCCGATCCCGTAAAGTGATATAGGCGTAGACACCGTTCGTGATGGATCGCGGTAAATGGCTCGTGGGCCCCGTGACCCCTCCACTCTGCCGTGAAACTTTACGACGGAGAACATCTTTAAGATGACTCGAAAAATTATAATCAGGCCCCTCCTGAGACCTGTTACAGAAGCCAAGCCGTATAATACCTATTGTCCTTAAGTTCTTTAGGAAATGGTGACTTTAAAAATCTCGAAGTTTCATTACCAACACTATGTCATTTCATAGTGAATAACTTCGGTCGAGAAAAGTCTCGTCTCGTCACTTGACAGTAGTGACTCATTATATTTGTTAAAACGCATGATAACAATAAAATCTTTTTAAAAAAAAATACTTTTTATAAATGCCGATCTTCTTTTGTTTCAACACAATATAAAAAATATATATGTGTGTAGTGTATTGTACATACGTTATTATACATAAATACGTTATTATTATTACACCTATTAGCCTCAACCTGTCAACAGTTTTATTAAATCACATTCTTGCGGCAACAAGTACTCAAATAACAGATGTTTTTATTCAATTTATACGGCTCACTCAAGTTTAAACAGAGTACGTTGCAAATCTTGATTGATAGCACGTACGAGAGCCCATCAATTTTCAGCCGAAACCCGCATTTGCACTTTAATGGCTACGTAGGTAAAAGTAAGGACGGCTTTGTATTAAAAATCGATAATCGTGATGTGATTAAAGACTGGTACAGATTTAAACTATCTACAAAGTGATAGCTTATAATTTATTTTATGTACACATTGTTATTTATATAAGCGAAATTAGTAGTGTTTTTAAGAGTAAAAAGCACTCGCAGCAGGTGTAGCCTTAGTCGTTTGTCACTGTTGAAATAGGTTTTAAGGAAACCTTGTTGTGGTATAACTACTTGAATGGGTGAACCCTGCTGGTATTTTAATGTGAGTATTTCCGTGCTTCAAAAGGCAAGCCAGTCTTGGAGTTTTTTTTAGGACAAACGTCGATATACCATGGAAGTATTCGAATGTTCTGGAAACTGTGACACTCTGGCTGACCATTATTATCCGCCAACCCACAATGAGCCCGAGTGGTAGGTTATGGCCTCTCATTGAGACCGAGGCTCGTGTCCCAGTAGTAAGATTAAGACCGTAATGCTATTGATGTAAGTAGCTGTTATTATATATGACGGAGAAAGCACCTCGGAGTGTTTTTAAAAAGTGTGACGTCAGCATTGCTGACGTCACAATTGTTGTTTTCATGATGATCACTCTTTTTTGGGTCCTCGAAGTAAAACTTCACAAGTACTTTTATAAGCTTCGTATATTCAACGAGCAGCGTAACAACGTCACAAAGAGGTCCGTACTGTACGGCGACTCGAGAGCGACTGAGACGAGCACCTTTTTTGTTTTTTTTTTTTTTAGAACGGACTAATGCTGTTTGCCTCTACCGGCATTTACAGCGTCACCGGACGGTTGGCGAGCGCAGATGGCACTCAGCCAGATGCGGGCGCAGAGGGCGCACCGCCTAAGGCGAGCGTTGAAGACGCTTCGCCGCAAGGAGAGGAGTAGGCGACTTGCTCAAGGGCACCACTAGGGTACGGACCTCGGCTTGGGCCGTCGCCAGGAGAGAGGGGAGTAGGAGAGAATCGCCCCGGTACATAAGTGTACCGTTGAAAGTGGGCCCTATGAATTTTAACTCTACGACTATTTGGAGAGAATCTAACCAAGACATAACTTTTGCCTCGAGCTCGCCGGCGAGCTCGGTGTTTGACTGTGTTTACCACTAAATCATAACCTTGTGAACCTCGCCTCCCCCCATTTCCGCGACATGGGTCCACACCGCGACCAGGATCGTCGCGTTGTGCACTCATGACTGTACTTTGGGTGGGGCTACAATAAGAAAGTGAAGTGCCTCGCCCACAGCCATGGTGGCTGGGACTACAAAGAAAACCAGTGTTACCTCGTCCGCAGCCATTTGCTGGGCCGGAGGATACATCGCGACCGGGGCCGCGGTGTATACTCCCACCCGCACCGTGGCTGGGACTACAATCGTGTGTGTGTGAATTACCTCGACTGCGACTGGGGCTGCGAAGAAGATCTCGGCCGGAGCCTACAATGCGATCGGGATCACAGCCCTGGTCGGGTCTACAACCATTACCGGGGTTCCCTTGGGACGACGCTAAAGCTGCCGAAGTAACGGCTGCGATGGGGTCGTCCGGGTCACCCAAAATATGCCTTGGACGGCGACGGGGGGGAAGGAAGTGGGGATCGGTTATGTCAGTGGAGTAGTTCGCCGCTTCGACCACGAGGGGATTCGAGTGGTGGGGAGCTTTGTCGAAGTGGCGGCGGGAGCAGTCTTTCATATACTGCGTAATAGAGGGGAGGGTGAAATCGCAGTGCAGTTCGGCGTTCCGCAAGTACCACGGAGCGCCCACTGCCCTGCGCATAAAGCGATTCTGAATCACTTGAAGTTTGTGGAGGTCGTGTTTCTGAGCATGGGCGAACGCTACAGATGCGTAAGTCATGATTGGGCGGATGCAAAGTTTGTAAAGAGTCGTCTTATTTCTAAGAGACATTTTACTGTTTTTGCCTATGAGGGGATTGAGACGACCCATAATGAAGGCCGCCCTATTGCGAACAATCTGGATGTGTTTCGCGAAAGTGAGTTGGCAATCAAGGGTGACGCCCAGGTATTTGGCAGATTTAGCCCAAGGGATGGGTTCGCCGAATAGGACTATGGGTGACGGCATGAGATTTCGCCGGGTCTCAGTGAAGTACACTGCTGCACTTTTGCTAGGATTTACTGCAATCCGCCATTTACGAAACCATGCACCGATTACGGTGATGGCTCGTTGGATGGCGCATCTCTGCCTGACCTTGAACCAGCCAGTAGAGTAGATTGCAGTATCATCCGCAAACTGAGCGATCTGAACATTAGGTTCAGATCGTGGGATGTCGCTGGTGTACAGCGAGAAGAGAATGGGTGAGAGTACAGAGCCCTGAGGGACACCTGCGTGAATGGGATGCGGGGAGGAGAGCGTTCCCTCGGTGCGATAGCTAAACGTTCGATCCCTGAGAAAGTCTTGTAAGATGAGTACAAGACGGTCTGGCACACCCAGTTGGTACAGCTTGAATATCAAGCCGTTGTGCCAGACTTTGTCGAACGCTTTCGCTACGTCGAGGAAGACAGCTATGGTCCCTTGGGGCTTTGGTTTCTTATTGAAACCGCCGAGGATGTGCTCCGTTACGCGGTGCACTTGTTGGACGCAAGAGTGTTTGGCTCTAAAACCAAATTGCTCATCGGGAAGGAGGTTATTGGACCTAACGTGGGACCAGAGTCGGTTCACAATGAGCCGCTCGTAAATCTTCCCCAGAGAGCTGAGGAGACTTATGGGACGGTAGCTGGAGGGCTCGGCTGCCGGTTTGCCTGGTTTGTGAATACCAATGACAATGGCATGCTTCCAAGTGTCTGGGAAGGAGCAGTTGCTCATAGCCGCATTGAAGATGCTAACTAAGAGATGGACTAGTGGGACTGAGAAGTGTTTAATCACCTTGTTGCTGATACCATCAGCACCAGGGGATTTACGGGTCTTGAGGCTCTTGATCAGAGACACAACCTCGGATGATTTTACCGGTGGGAGGAGTGGGAGGTCAGAGATGGACATAGAGCTTTTACGTTCGACTTCAGATTCCACCGAATCGAGGTGTTTCTGGTCGACGTGATCTATATTTAGAGTACACTGAGCCTCAAGGCTATCAGCTAAACACTCGGCTTTGTCTTCGTCAAGGAACGCTATGGAGAGGGGAGGTGGCCTAATGAGTGGAGGCATTGTCTGTTGTCCGTCAGATTTCAGAGTTCGAGCCAACTGCCAGTATGCCTGGTGAGTTGGCTCAATCTCTGACAGTTTGTCGTCCCACCTTTGATCACGCAGCTCACTCATGCGTTTCCTTACAGCACGCTGTAAATAGCGCATGGTGGCTTTGTTCTCTGGGGTTGGCATCGAGTCATACGCCCTAGTGGCGGCGTTCTTAGCTGTCAGTAACCTCCTCGCACCCTCGGGCAGTTCAAAGCGGCGACCATCCGCCACTTGGACCTGCTTTGAGGATTCACCTACTGCGGTGCGGAGGTGGTCACTGAGAGCCTCGATCGCAATTGACACGTCTTCTACTGTCTGTATGTCATCGGGGATTCTATCGAGAGCGGGTGAACTGATAGCTTGGAGGGATTCCCCCAGTTGCTTCCAGTTCACTACCGTTCTAGTGATAGGGGTTATGTCCGTCGGGTCGGGGCCTAATTTCAACAATACAGGGCGGTGGTCTGAAGTCAGTTCGTGTAACACTTCTATTGAGCGCAACCGGAGGGTGACGTTCTTAAGAAGTGCTATGTCAAGTATGTCTGGTCGTTGGTTGTCAACATAGGGATATCTTGTGGGCTCCAGAGGGGAGAGAATATCAAAGTTTAAGTGGCTGACCAAGCCTTCAAGGATTTTACCATTACTATTGTTACTAGTACAGTTCCATATGACATGTTTACTGTTGAAGTCACCGATCAGAAGGACGGAGCTTCCCAGAGAGAAGAGGGCTTCCAAGTCTGTCTGTAATAGTTCTTTACCAGAGGGGAGGTAACATGAGGCTATGATGACAGGTTGATGACCTGACATCGCTAGAAAGCAAACAGAGGCTTCTAGTATTCTAAGTGGTGGAGTAACAATTGGGATACAGTGCAGAGCTCTTTTGTAATAGATGAGAGTGCCACCTTTTGGGGTGGCCACTCTATCATTACGAACCAAACGGTAATTTGCAAACCTAGGGTTCGCTGTACCTGGTTTCAGAAAGGTCTCCTGCACGCATAGGATATCGACCTGATGGGTCTTACAAAATTCGTGAACTTCGTCCTTTTGACTAGAGAGGCCGTCAGCGTTGAAAGTCGCTACGGTGACTGAGTGGGGCTTAATTCGTTTCGGTGTACTATCCATATTGGATGATACCTAAGAAACGCTGGGGAGGGCGTAGCGCCTCACTGCGCTGATTAGACCCGCGTGTGTGAGCGTGGCTCGCAAGCGGTCTTGGTCGTTTGTGGCAGTACGAAGTTTGTGCGCGAATGCACGTACTTCGTCCACGTCTATGACCATCGCGTAGTCCATGACAAGGGCTATGTCGGCCGCCAGGTCAGATTGACCTGGGGCGTCCATGAGCCCAGCCATTGGAGGCCTAGAGAGCGGCGGTTTGGGCTTAGGAGCCGGCGCGCTGGCAGGGGCCGGCGGGCGGGCGGGGGTGAGGGGGGCGCTTGCTTGTACCATGCTCAAGGGCTTGGACCAAGCGTTGCGCGCGGGCGCGGGCGCGGGAACAACAGGTGTTGCCTGCGGAGCGGGTGTAAGGTTAGGCTTAGGGCCGTTCCCTTGTGAGCGGGTAGTGACCGGGCGAGGAGGGGGAATAGGCCTCCTAGCCGGCCCACTGGGTGCGCGGGGTGCCTTAGGGCAACCGCGGTAGTTGGCGGTATGTCCCTGTGTGCCGCAGAGGACACAACTAGGCGGGTCTGATGAGTCCCTAGTGCGAGAACACTGGGCTGTCCCGTGATCCCCTAGGCACTTGACGCACCTCGGGCGGGCGAAACAGAATCGGGCGGCATGCCCGTACAATTGGCAGTTATGACACTGGCCAGGTGCTCGGTTTCGGAATGGGGGTTGAACGGTGATCCCCGAGAGGTTCACAACCGTTTTAATATTGAAAATCGCTTTGCCCTCTGGCGTGCGATTGAGGATGACCAATAGTAGGTCGTAGGGTTTGCGATCTTTGCCACTGTACATGCGGTGGCATTCGCGGACGGGGTAGCCTTGCGCCTTTAAGTCGGCGAGGACACTGTCGGTTTGCACCTCTTTTGGTACTCCGCGTATGACAACGCGTAGAACCTTCTCTTCCTCGAGAGCATAAGTATGAAAGCTTATGCTCTCGTTTTTGAGAAGTCGAGTAAGCGCCCTATGGTCGCTTGGGGTAGGCACCTGGACTTTAATACCCAGTTGGGTTGAGCGGGCGCTGGTATATTGGATCTTACGATCCGTCAAAAGTCGTGAGACCATGTCCCACTTCGCCTTGTCCTGAAGGAACAGCGGCGGCGGCGGTTTCTCGCGTCTAACTGACGCTCCTTGAGAGGAGACGTCGCGTTGAGACGCGGCGATGCTTGCGGGAGCATCGGAGTGAGCGAGAGGGTCGCGGGAGGTGGGAGCGAGAGAGCCTGATGGCTTCGCTCCCGGGGCGGTGCAGGCCGCTTTGGGTGGCGGGGAGGGAGCCTCTGAGGCGGCTTTGGGGACGCGCTTTCTCTTTCCGACGGTAGTGAACCCGTCGTTGGAGATGTTGCCAACAGAGTTAGCGCGGGAGCGGGAGAACTCTACATCCATCTCATTCTCCGAGTTGGATGCCGAATCGTAGGCGCGTTCGTACTCAGTCCGAAGGACTGGAGAGCGATCGCGGGGTGGTAAAGGTGCGCGGGGAGCGCGGGGCGCATAGGGCGCAGGGTCGGGAGAAAGAGGGCTATCTAATGGCTTGAACGCCGAAGAGCCGAAGGGCCCCCTCGGAGGGAGGGAGCCGGAGGAGGGAATTTGGGAGTCCGTGAAGCGGGGTCTCTCATTAAAGTCCCTATTGGACTGGAGATACTCGGAAAGCATTTCCGGGTAACAGCTCGAGACCCACGAGACGAACGCCTGAGGCGAAGCGCCTTGCGGGAGGCTCAGAGCGGGGGAGGGAGAGAGTAGTGACATCTCGAGGGGAATACTCGAGATGCGAGTGAGGGGTGAATGCCACTCCCGCCGGGTACAGGCGGGAGAGTGAGTGCCTAGGTGTCCCTACTGTGTGCCCTCTGCCAGTCTTATTGTGCAGAGGGATGTGTGCCTAAACGCGAGGCCCTAGCTGCTCCGGGGGCGAGGAGAGAAGACCGAGTAAAACCCGGCTTCCAACCAAACACTTGCCCAGAGAATAGGAGAGTAGGATAGGGTAGGGTGGGAAGGAGATACCTGCCGTCGGCGAGGGGAGACCCCAAAGCCGGTGAAGGCAGGCCCGTCCGGTTTTAGCCGTTCCCTCCCACGCTCAGGAGGGAAAGGCTTGACGCACCGGGTCCGCGCCCAACTGGGTGGCGTTAACACCGCAAGGATCGTCCAGAAGACCACGTGAAGCGTGGATTTGTTTGACTCGACTTTGAAAATTGAAAATTGAAAAATTAAAAATCGAAACTAGAATTCGCTCTGAGAAGAGCGGTTTTGATTAGACAATGAACAATAGTTGATTGATGTGTCGAAGCGCTCTTACAAGAGCGCGCTTCTTCCGCGACGCGAGCCGAGCCGAGCCGAACGCCTCCGTGCGCCGAACGGTACACGAAGCGGTGGCTTGACGTCGAATCTGCACACAGAAAATCCACTATTAGCGAAGTCCAACACTGAATCCTCTTCAATCGAAACGATACAGGTAACCGGCACTAAAAGCGCAAGCACTTTTAGGCCGATCGGAATATTCTCGGGGAGCACTTGAGCGCACGTCCGTCCCACTCGAGCGCGCTGACCGGAATGCCTGCCGTTCGCAAAGCCGTATAGTTAACTGTAAGTTAAAAAAGAGACGAGCACCTACAGTGCGGCCGTATTTATAGGACTCGGCGCACGTGCACGAGTTTACAAGTTTGTTGGTAAAGTATTGAAATTACAATCATAACATTAATTTTACATCGTAATCAACTCAAAAATAATCAACTGATGATTTATAAACTATTTTTAGGGCAATCAAATGATTAAACTTAATTATTCTCGACGAACTGTTGTAGTTGCGCCGATACGGCCATACTGACATGCGGTGCGCGCTCTGCACCAGCCTCGTTGGTTCTCGTAGATTGTTATGGATTCTCGTAGATTATTTGGATTCTCGTAGACCTGAAAGAAATGAAATAACTTTCTTTGAGTAGTGCGTCTGTAAGCGACCTGCGTTGCTATGTCTTTTTGGGGATATCAATGCTTATAGGGTTAGTAGGTTCTCGTAGAGTTCTCGGAGGGTCTCGGAGGGTCTCGGAGGGTCTCGTAGAATTCTCGAAGGGTCTCGTAGAGTTCTCGGAGGGTCTCGTAGAATTCTCGACGGGTCTCGTAGATTTCTCGAAGGGTCTCGTAGAGTTCTCGGAGAGTTATTTGAAATATTTGGATTTAGTTACTTATCTTTTATTCTGATGGGTCGTCTTGGTTCGAGTCGTGGTTTGGCTGTACTTGCAGCCCTTCTCGTGAGGTCGACGGAATGGGCTCATTTGATTCTGCAGTGGGATCTCGTTGAATAGGTGATTCGTTTCCCGCCGATACGGTCAACTGATCCCCAAATTGCGGAGCGCGGCGCAGGCAGCTGATCATGGGCAACCTTGCGAGGTCGTCCTCTAACGACAACTTTCTTTACCAGATATCGGTCATTATCCAGTATTCTACAAACTTCATATGGTTCGCTGTATTTAAGGTCAAGCGAGGTTTGGTTTCGAGGATTATTTTTCACCAATACGTAGTCTCCTCTTTGAAAATGATGGATTTTGGCCTTGTGTAGGTTGAAGCGTTGTCTGTCTTGTTCGCTACAACGAATCATTTTCTGTTGCACCTGTTGAGTGAGCGCTTCAATATCAACGGTTTCGTTGTCAATATCCACCAGGTTGAGAAGCTCAGGAGGTACACAGTGCTTTCGTTGTGTAATAAGTGTCAGTGGAGCAACACCGGTGACTCGGTGGATTGTACAGTTCATTGCCAGCTGAAGTTCCTCGAGGTGTGCCACTGCTCTGCTTCGTAATTTTTTTATCATTACCAAAGCATTTTTGAGGGTTGCAACGACTCTTTCAACTTGGCCATTCGCTCGGCTGACTCCTGGAGCGATAGCATGGATATTTATTCCGATGGCGTCACAGTAGTCCTTGAACTCGCCAAGGAACTCTCTTCCTCCATCTACTATTATTTGAACCGGCGCACCAAATAGATGCACCGTGCGTTTTAGAGCGGCTAATGTGCTGTGTGGGTTTTTGTTGGTACTGAAGTACAGTAAAACGTACTTTGAGAAAGCGTCAATGGTGACTATGACGTATTGTTGATCATCTGGAGTGCCCAGCTTCCCTGTTATGTCCATATGAATAACTTGGAAGGTTGCCGTTGGTTTTTGTATGGGGTGTAACTGGGCTTGAATGGCCCCGGATCTTCCTTTGGATGTTCGGCATACAACACAGTTATCCACAAATCTTCGGATAGTGGAACTCATTTTGTTGAACCAATAGGTTTCTCTGATCTTCTGCAGTGTCTTTTCCCAGCCAGGGTGTTTTAGTGCAGTGTGAAATGAGTTTATAATGCTCCATTGAAATGATTTGGGAACGACGGTACTGAGCTGCTGACCGAAGACAGGATCATTGACGTTCCTTTTTTAAAACGTTGTCCTCTAATACATAGTCTTCCACTGGGTTATTGTCACTGAGACTGTCCATTATCGGACGCAGTTCTTCATCCCGTCGCTGTTCAATTTTGAGCCAGTTCAAGTCTCTTGTCATAACATTGACTGCAAGCTCAACTGGATTGCGACAGCGATGAATCCTTGGCAGAAGGTCCTTTTTGTGTTTTGACGCTTTTAATGCGTTGCAATCCGTTATCACGGTGAATTTTCGCCCATATAGATACTGGCGAAAGTGTTTTATGGCTCGTACCACTGCCAGTGTCTCCAACTCGTAGGAGTGGTACCGACTCTCGGCTTCCGTGGTTCTCATGCTCATAAAGGCAACAGCATGTTGTCGTTTTACACGTTGACTAATTATTGTTGGCTAATTTTTGTATCCGCGTCGATACGGCCATACTGACAGGCGGTGCGCGCTCTGCACCAGCCTTGTTGACTCGTTAACTCTCGCAGACTGCTGTTAATTATGGCTGGCCTGCAAAGAATGAGATATTCTCTGAGTAGTGAGTCTGTAAACAACTTACGTTGCTTTATCTTGTTTGTTACATTAACACAACTGTTATGTAACCTTAGGAGTCTTTTGATTAGTAAACAGTACACAAAGACATCGTGCACTGCCTTATTGATTTAGAATCTGTGGTGTATACGTGTCTACCCATAGTTCCACAAGGCGTCCCCACGGTATCTCAGGGTTCACTTGTGGATGCATCAAGGATCCGTGGCTAGCTCAAGGGTAACACATGGTTAGCTCAGAGGTATCACTCTCCAGACATTTTTGTAGATTACTACAGTACACTAAGACATCTTAAGTGCACTGCCTTATTAATTTAGAATCTGTGGTGTATACGTGTCTACCCATAGTTCCACAAGGCGTCCCCACGGTATCTCATGGTTCACTTGTGGATGCATCAAGGATCCGTGGTTAGCTCAAGGGTAACACATGGTTAGCTCAGAGGTATCACTCTCCAGACATTTTTGTAGATTACAACAGTACACTAAGATATCTTAAGTGCACTGCCTTATTAATTTAGAATCTGTGGTGTATACGTGTCTACCCATAGTTCCACAAGGCGTCCCCACGGTATCTCAGGGTTCACTTGTGGATGCATCAAGGATCCGTGGTTAGCTCAAGGGTAACACATGGTTTAGCTCAGAGGTATCACTCTCCAGACATTTTATTCTTGTAGATTCTAGTTGAAAATATCGTGAAACATAATGAATTTTATACTCGCCGGTTTTAATCCGTTGATGCGTGTTCGTCGTTGTGAGTTATCCGGACTGACTGGCCAGCTTGAGATGTGGATGACACTGAATCAGGGGCGATTGCAGCGTTGTTTTGCAGTGTATCGAGATCATCTCCCGCAGCGATTGGTGTGGACGTCATGTCTGTGGTAATTCCCGTTGTGATGGGCTGCATGGTATTAAAGTTGTTTGCTGGTACTCCTGAAGTGTTCAATGAGGCAGGGCCTATCAGCCTGGTACTGCCCTGCGCTGTTCCAGTCGTGACAGGTTGAACCGAAGTCGATGAGGATGTGGTTGGGACCAGAGCTTGTTCTGATCCCACTTCTGATGACGGAGAAAGCACCTCGGAGTGTTTTTAAAAAGTGTGACTTCAGCATTGCTGACGTCACAATTGTTGTTTTCATGATGATCACTCTTTTTTGGGTCCTCGAAGTAAAACTTCACAAGTACTTTTATAAGCTTCGTATATTCAACGAGCAGCGTAACAACGTCACAAAGAGGTCCGTACTGTACGGCGACTCGAGAGCGACTGAGACGAGCACCTTTTTTTTTTTTTTTTTTTTTTTTTAGGAAGGACATAGAGCTTTTTGCCACTACGGGCATTAAAAGCGACACAGGACTGTTGGTGAGCGCACGCAGCACTCAACCGAGGGACAACAAGGGCGCATAAAGCGCTAGACAACGACAAGGGCGAACCCTTGCCTAGTAGGGAATAGAGGTGCCGGTAGCCGCCAGCACTGTCTGAAAGAAAACAAAACACAGGTTAATGAAATAAAACACAGGTTAATATTGATGATACTTATAAACTTTTAATCGAAAATCGATACGTTACCTTTACCTTAATACGCATTACCAAAATATAATACAGGTTACCTTGTGTCTGATTTAGGATTATTTCGAAGTCGCTTACGACGACCTCGATGTCTAACTGTGAAGAGAGACGAGCACCTACAGTGCGGCCGTATTTATAGGACTCGGCGCACGTGCACGAGTTTACAAGTTTGTTGGTAAAGTATTGAAATTACAATCATAACATTAATTTTACATCGTAATCAACTCAAAAATAATCAACTGATGATTTATAAACTATTTTTAGGGCAATCAAATGATTAAACTTAATTATTCTCGACGAACTGTTGTAGTTGCGCCGATATATAGTATAGAGGTGTGCCTCTCTAGCTAAGAAAACATCTACCAATCAAAATATACAGCAGATGTTTATAAGCTAGTCTTTTTCGTAAAATGGTAGTTTTCTTTTCTACACTTCTATTAATAAAATATTATTGTTCTTGATTTTATTGTTATTGAGCTTGACTTGGCAATCTTAACCGATCTACAAGTTAAGCAACGTTTACTGCGGTCAGGAGTTGGATAGATGATCGCTAGTGGCATTATTCAACTGAGCGCTCTCGTGCTTCGGAGGGCACGTTAAGCCGTCGGTCCCGATTGTTTGTCTTAGGACAACAGTATAGGGCTATACTATATAGGCTATGTCGAAGGCCTTCGAGTGGCCTGAAAGCTTCGACATGGGTTGGCCACTAGCCTATCCACCAAGCCGCTCTGGGCCCGCGTAGTGGATTATGGCCTAACTGCTCTCTCTAAGACGAAACCTTTAGTCCCATCAGTGGGAACATAATGAGCTGATTTTGATTGTGAAAAGATGTGTGGTGGGTGTTTTTGTATTCTACTACTCTATTGTTCTGAAGGAAATAGTAAAATTAGTCACAAAGTTGTAGCCGTGGATAACAATGAATTAAATAAATTTCACGCTACTACAAATCTATCCCATCTTCCGAATACTTCCTTATCCTGAGAAAGAAGACATGATAAAGGCATATACATAAACATTGATACTACAAATATTCGTTACTTACAAAGTGAAGAGACGGCTAACTAATATTTATTATTTTATTTATTTATTCTTTAGCACAAAACAAATGTACAAGGAGGACTTAATGCAAAGTAGCATTTTCTACCAGTCATCCAGGAGGTGCAAGAAAAATTGTAGCGGTGCAGGAAAATAATATATTTGTAGAGAGATATTAAAAATATAATAAATACTATAAACATTTGTATAGAACCAATAATGAAACAATATATAAAACATATAGAGAGTTACAGCAGTAAAACATTACATTTATCGATAAGATAAATATTTTCAAAACGATACATATTTAATATACATAAAAGACAAAAGGTGGTGAAAATATTAATCAAGTAGTGTTTACATTAGTGGGACAGATCAGGAATATGGGATCAGCGGATGAACTTTGCAAATGTAAAATAGGCGAACTTTTCTCTTAAACGCATCCTTTGAGATCGACCTTTTAAGATCTATGGGTAATGAATTCCACAATTTGACGGCAACAACAGAAAACGAATTATCTAAGAACGACGTACGGTGATGAGGAATAGAGAGTTGTAAGTTGGAGGATGATCGAAGTTCTCGCTCGTGAGAATCCATAATAAAACTATTTGATTACTCAAAATGGTTTAAAAAAGTGATGAGGTTAACTCAACAAGCACAAAATGATTATGCTATCAAATCAGCCCCAAATAAATCCAAATGCACGTGGAACATAATAAATCGCTCAAAACCTAAGACACCAAATGAGCCAATAAGACATTTAAAAGTCAACAACGAAGTGTATAATGATAGTTACACAATATCTAATGCGTTTAACGATTATTTCATAGACAGAATTGTACCTACAAAATGTAACAATCAGAGTCACATCAGCACCTCATTAATTGTAAGCAGATCGAATTCTATGTTCCTAGCTCCGACCATTTCTTATGACGTACTAAAAATATTAAAACCAATAAAGAACACTAATAGTGTTGGTTACGATGAGAGTCTGAGGCCGGTATACCAGAGAGATGCTCAGTTTGGAATATCGACTTAAGGTGGAAATTTGACAGTAAATGCCAAACAAAATATACTCAAATCATCACTGAGTGTAATTTTAGAATACGGCCACGAGTACCCTCCAAAGTTAATACCAGTAATACTGCACTACTGCTTTTGAGGTAAAATATCAGACACTGCAATAGTACTTAACTCGATGGACTCTCATCATTCTGCATAATTAAATTACTAAATTTACTTTATATTTCAAATGTTCACAATAGTCAAAGAGAGTATACAAACAAATAAATCAACGAAACCGTCCACTATCTTAGTGGTATTCCTAGCAAACACCGCTAGCCTCGTTAACGTTAAAATTTGGTTGGAGAAACGTCGCGTTCCCTCCAATTGGATAAAAGACTTTATTTTAGAGAAATAAATACGGTCTGTTAAAACAATTGCTAGATTTCCATTTATTTAATTTAAGAATGTAAAAGGTTACCTTTGTAATAAATAATAGGATGTATAAGCATTGACGAAATTAATTTTTTTAAGTTATTTGTACAGGTATCTATGGCTGTAAATGTCCAACTATAATTTAATGAAAACAGGAGAATATAGTGTTATTGAATCTTCACGGATCATCGGATCAAAGATCGATTCGAGTAGCAGTTAACATAATTCTATTTATGTTATGTGACCTGTGACTAGTCAGGCAAGTCGCTCGCCTGATGTAAATATGCAAGTTGTTTAGTTTAGATTTTTGGCATTTAAGGCTCATTTAACTGTAACTATCTATTTAAATAGCTCAACAATAGTGTAAGGAAACAACTAGACAGACAATTTTTTTTATATTCTTCATGATGAATATTTTATAACGATGCAAGTTTTAATGGACTAGATGTGTTCAGTAAACGTTAACCTGAGAGCCTGAAGTCCCTTTAGCAATAAATGTAAACAAGATTATGTGTATATTTTCTACCGACTTCCAAAAAACTAACTTTCGACTGGATGAGCCGATTCTGAAACTTCTTATTTTGTTTGAAAGCTGGTGCTTCCCTTGTGGTTCCATTTAAACTTCATCAAATTCCGTCCAGTAGTTTTTGAGTAACTCCAATAACTGAATAGTTTGGAAGTCGGTATTAATTTTTTCAAATTGTACTTGTAATTTAACAAATTCACTAGCTTTCAACAGTCGTTACTACGAGTAAGACTACTTAATTTCAGCAACATATATTTACAACTAAACCTTGCAATACTTTCTAAGGCCCTGAAAGTTAATCTCTACCATAGAACAGTCCGTCACAGAGTATTAAGGGCAGACTCTACATACAAAATTCTGACATCCTAAGTCCTATTTGCATTACAAATAAGAAATCCAGTTTACTCGAGTTCAGACTAACCCATTGGTGAGAAGACCTAGCTATTTGTAGTATAATTTTTATCGGCTTAGGTACCGGGCCGCATGTCGCCCGCACTTGTACAACGTAAATTATAGCACGGCACAGACGCGCCCGACCAAAATCACAAAATGATGTGCAAACAGTAGCTAAGCTCTAACTACTTATAATAGATCTATCTGCATCATCTATCTTCTATCATACTCACACTAATATTATAAAGGCGAGAGTTAGTGAGTGTGTTTGTATTTTTGTTACTTCTTCACGCTCAAACAGCTGGACCAAATTTTTATGAAATTTGGTATGTAGGCATTTAAGGCTCTGGAATGACACATAGGGCAGTTTATATTATTATTATCATCCATAACCACGAGGGTGAAACCGCAAGACGGAACTAGTCAGACTTATATTTTTTTGTTTATGAGTGTGTTTGTATCTTTGTTAGTTCTTCAAGCTCCAACAATTGCACCAATTTTGATGAAACTTGTGGAGATAGATAAGGCGCTGGATTAACACATGGGGTACTTGTCATCATCATCATCATCATCATCATCATCATCATCATCATCATCATCATGATCATCAGCATGAATAAAACACAAAAAGCATCAACGAGCAAAATTTCAAGTTGCTAATCCAGTGGCTTAGAGTCTGCGTTGATGAATCTGACTACATAGGTACATACTTATACAAGCATCATATTCGCCGGCTGGAAAAGAATCTATCCGCATCCGGACAGAGAAACAGAGAAAGGTCGCCTACCTCGGACATTTCTACGGCATGATCGGTATTCCCTCCTGCAGAGCATCATGATGGGAAATGTACCCGGGAAGCGTAAATCGGGTAGACGTAAGAAGTATTAGCTCCGTAATATCAGGGAGTGGACAGGGATTAAGACCGTGGAGCAATTGCACAGATTGGCGCTTGACAAGGAATAATTTAAGAAGCTGTCTGCCAACCTTCAGTAATGGAGATCCAGTTGAAGAAGAAGATATGTCTATCTTATTATATAGTTAATTATAAATAGACAATAGATATATTAATAAGTTACACAATACGAATTATCATGTATTTGACTATTATCTATTATTAGTTTTGGCAACTTTTCCCCCCACCATGGGGCTTGTAGATTAGATAGTTTTTTTTATTATTTAATTTTTAATACCATGTAAATAAATAAAATTCAAATAATTAATAGTAAGATAACTATCTAGTTTGTTACATATACTTAGATAGACAATAGACATTAAACTATAATTAACAGGCAAAAACCCACGTTAGTGATTTCGACCCGCGTTTCGAGCCCAGTCAGATGCCCATCTTCAGGGCGATCGCGCAGCGGCATCTGAAGCTTGGGTCCCACGTATTCGATCCCTAACGTGAGAGTTTTGCCGGTTAATAATAGTTTAATATATGTCAAACTCATAAGAATTTCAAGAAAATAGATAGATGTTACCCATCACCAGTGGTCGTCTTCTACGCTAGTGTGTGTAAGAATAAAAACACGTCACTCCGTTTCTATGTAAGCTATTGAAACTGTTACGCTGTCTTACACCATGCGCCGACCAAACTTGCCGTTTTTGTTTCAAAGATTAACGATGAACAACGGCCCTCGAAAAAACGTGTCACAGAAAACGGATATTGCCCAAAACTTTACGGTATAAATTTTCTTTTGTTCAGTTTTATGGCGTTTATGTAAATAATGATACAAACCGGTTTTCGGCTTGCTTTTTGTTGCTTAGAGCTTGCGGGAACTTTGTGCTGCGCTTATTTTTTAGTATTTTACATAGATATACTTTTTATTGAACACCTTAAAATAAAAAATCAATACAGTCATACAGCTTAGAACAGCGTAACAATATTCGGTCTTATCGCACGAAGATCTCTTCCAGACAAATATTGATTGGAGAGGAATAACAGTAGAAATAAGTGATGCACAAATATTATCAAATTAGGTAGGAAAATAATAGTAGAAAGATATACCTACTTATTGATACCTATTAGTTATATCTATACTAACATAACATAGAGGAAAGAATTGTATTTCTATTTTTGTATGTAACGAATAAACATAAAAATTACCGGGCCTTTTATAAATTTTAATTTTTTTTAAATTTTAAACTCTCTTTTTCTTGCTAAACTTTAGAAACCTACATTATCACAGACTAACATGGGCTATATAATATTCTCAAAAACATAAGGAACCGTATGAAAAAAATCTTTATATCACGTACGCTGAGGAAACTACAACAATAGAGCAAAGTGATGTACTACAGTTTTGTAGAAAACATCAATATCTACAATAAAATCTTAAACACTATAAGTCTCACTATTACAGTTTTGTAAGGCGTATACTGCTAAAACTATTGACAATAGAGCAAAGTGATATACTAAAGTTTTATGGAAGACCTCAATGTCTACAAAATGTATGCAATACCATTTGTCTAACTATTACGGTTACGTCACCACCAACATCATCGCGCGGATGAAACCGCGGAGTGAAGCTAGTTTACTATAAAGGTAAGCTGGAAGAAGTTTGATTTTATTAAGATTAATATCAGTTTCTCTTTTGTTTTTAGATACGTTAGCTTTTTTATGATGGTTCATCAAATTGACTCATTTTTGCCTGATAGAAAGCGAAGATGGAATCAAGAAGCGATGAACATTAGTGCAGCCGGAAGCTGCACTAATCGCCACCCCTATGATGACCTGAGAGATGATTTTTCACGCCCGGCTTGAAAGGTCCAGGGTCATAGCTGCAAAGAAATACGATCGCCGGCAGTTACATGCTGCAATTTACATGCTCCTGATATCAAACATGCCCATAGCAAGAGAAACTAATCCTCAATTCAGACTGGAATGTGTATAGATAGTGGAAGAGAAAGTATATGTACAAATAATTTTTTCTGATTCTGATTCTACATATGAGATATAAAGAGCCAGAAGTTTAACCGAAAATAAAAAGGGACGAAACGCCTGGTTCAATTATTATTAATGAAAACTATGATGAAATAGTTATACAAACACTGTGCCCAGAGGTTTCACTTCTGTAATAAAAACTGATGCTGATGATGAAACTACCATGTGTCCTTTCCAGTGTGCCTTATGATTTTATATTCTGAAAGTCTCAATCGGTGAAGAGACGAGTAATAAGCTCGCCTGATATTAAACGTTACGCTTAGCCATAACAGATCAGTGCCTTTTAGAATTTTGAACTACAAGTGTTCAAACCACTGCATGGATATGCTTTGATCTCGTCACCTTGACTTATAAGCTATTAAATCTCTTGCCCTTTAACTTCACTGGAAATATTTCTGTTCAACAAAAAACAGTGACGTTTGCACACTACTGCTTCACTGTTGAATAACAGGCAAAGGTGAGGTGGTACTTTCCCAGGCGAACCCTGCAAAAGTCCTTACAACTATAGGTTTGGGGGGTACTTTGGTATCCAAATCTATATATATAAAAGCGAAAGGTCACTCACTCATCACGAAATCTCAGAAACTACAAGAGCTAGGAGTTTCAAATTTTGCATGCGGGTTCTTTTTAGGACGTAGGTGCTCACTAAGACGGGATTTTATGAAATTCAACCCCTAAGGGTTTTTTTGGGGTTGACAGTATGTATGAAACTTCGTTACTGCTAGTTTCAAAAGTTTAAAATTTAGCATGGGGGTTCTTTTTTGGACCTATATACTCACTAAAACGGGATTTTGTGAAATTCGACCCCTAATTGAAAACTGATCCATTGAAATCTGTAATTACCGTATCCCGCGAGGCCACGCGAGCAAAGCCGCTGGCGGGTCAGCTAGTACACTATACTTATGTCACTGGCTCCATATTTGATTTCACGCTCCGCTTAAACATTTTTTAGATTATACTTAGGATAACTGTGCTAAATTTCAAGAATATCCGAAAAGATTAGGTAGGGTAAGTCATGTACGGCTGTTGTACAACTAAGATCATATAAGAAAAAATATGTGTGCTTTAGACCTTATGCCTACCGTAGCTGCTTACGTGTTGCAAAACAGTTACTCTCTAAATTATTTGCGGCCATAATCCTCTCCTGTAACTGATATTGTAACTTCCCATGACGAGGCAAAACTAATCATGCCTCCTCTATTATATCCTTTATAGGATAAGGTAGGAAGACTCCTTAGTAGCGTTAGGGGGTGCCTGCCATTAATGGGGCCTTATCCATTGTTTGATGACAAAACTCGAGTGCAAGGAACTTGGACGACACTTTGAACTACGTTTGAAGGGCTCTCGTAGTTTGCAAAATTTTGTACACAGACTTCGTAACCATCGTCGTACCAAACACTGACAATGGTACTTGTGATTTTTTGGTTTCACATATAAGTGGGAACCATAGGAAAGGAGATATATTTATATGGCAGGCACCTATTCAATAAGGTATGCAAGTTAGTAAATATCTATTTGCAAGTATACTCATTTATAGTTATATGATTGACATCAATAATTATAGGGTCAGGGCCTATACTCCCAAAAAACTAACTACGATGTTTTGTTTGACGGATTTCTAGATTTCTACTGTGAAACTAAATGCACAAATACAGAACCCTTGACTTTTTTGTGCTTTTTCACTTTCACAGTAGAAATCGTAAAATCCATCAAATTAGACTTCGTGGTTCGTTTTTGGTGGACACCACAGCTAAAATTGTTCTATTGAAAAAACTGATGCTTTTCCTACTTGTATCTACTCGTAATTGCTTCTTTAAGGTTCCACGACCGTGTTCACTACTAAAGATTTTACTTTACACACCGCTACGTCTTTACATCTTCGCGGGTTTAGCGGAGATGTAACACACATTTCAGAAGTCTTATTCTTGGTCTCATCACATAAGATGGAAAAAACTGTTTCAAGTAATATAAGAGAAGCCTATAGCACATTTCCTATTTCCGTTCACTCCAAGTTCAAATAGGGTATTTTAATTATTGTACGAAGTACTTGGTATGATTACTATTGTATGACAGTAGAAAGGTTCGCTACTATGTTTAGAAATCATGGAACTTAATTTAATCGTTTTTAAATTATTAAATATTTAAATCTTTGGACTTGCAACGTAACGGTGGTTAATGTTTATAGATTGTATAATTTTCCTTTCTAATGTTCCTAGCTCTAGTTCTGGTAAGCGACTTTTTTTTCAAGGTGCAATGCATTTAAAACAATATAACTTTAATTATTTACCCTCTGAAAATATATCAAAATATTTATCCAGAGAGTTATCGGTTTCCATCGACTGAAATCACAATTCGAGGGAAATATTATTGCATTTTTGTTTTCCATTTGCACGTTTTACGGTTACGGTTCGGTCTGGCGGCTTGCCTCGGGGTCGGAGAGGTGAACTCCTGTTACACCGATCTGTAAAGTTTAAGCATTCATTTAGTGGGAACGTGTTACGTGTCTCAGGGGTATTCTGTGGGGAGACAGGGTCAAATAATATACTTACCCTACTACTAATATACTATATTATACCGTTCTGTGCTCTGTATAATATACAGCTCTGTATGAGATCAAAAGCGTCATAGAAAGATAGGAAAATATTGTGCCTTTAACCTTCTGCGACTAACGTGCTTTAATGTTCACTATTCTGCTAATGTGGTAGTACACTAGACACCACCTCAAATGGTTATAAATTATTATTTACTTATAAAATTCGTGTTAACATGCTTTCTTTTGTTTGTTTAAATCATTATTTTACATTTAAAATTATTATTGAGCTGGAAATATAAATATAATGTATAGTTTACTTATGTATATTTTGTAAGCATAAATCAGCCCTCCAAAAGGTACATTGACACAAAAAGTGAAAAAACAATCAACATTTACAGTTTTTGTTATAATCTCATATTATTTATCAAAATTAACACTTATTTTAATAAGACTAAAAAGTTTCAGGAATATTCATTTTTTTTTTTGCCAATATTGACTAATGGGTTTGTAGCAATGGAGGCAAATTGGTTTCAAAAAGGACATCAACAATATTTTGTTACACTTTTTATTTTTGTTGGATAAATGTAACATAGCTTCCTTCCACTTGTTGGAATTGACCGAGTTCTTGGAGGATACGAGAAAACTCTACTTATCGTCATTTGCAGTTCTTTTGGCAATATTTCATTGTATACACGGGATTTCATGTGGTCTACCACTAAGTCCCTAGGCATACTCAATAAAAAAGTTCCTCTTCTCATGTTGTCATCGCTGTCTGCAAACATTTGATATAATATACAAATTTGCTTATGCCTGCCATATCTAACAATAATACAATTGAAAAATTGCCATAGGCCAACGCCGAGTCTTGCAACTACAAGAATAAATTGAGCACTTCTGGTCAACCTCATCAACTCCTCCTTTATTGTGGTTGTAGTCTACAACCAGAACTGGGGTCATCAACTTTACCATCAAGATTGCTCAAAGAACTCATGCTCGCTCTCACCTTCCAACCATTCTTCTATCAACAATCAGCATGTCATGACTTTTGTACGTTTCTCTTGAGGTTCTTGGAGAACCGCCGCGAAAATCTTTATTTGTATGAGCCATCTGAAAGATCTAACATCAATCTGAAATCGCGTTACGAAGGAACTGAAAACGAGAGCGAAATAATTTAAAAAATAAAGATGCAGAACGCATTTTTCAGTTTTGCGGTGTCTGTCACACTACCACACCAGTCGCAGACGGTTTAAATGGCCGTGTTTACCACCAGGCATATGATTCTTCCATCTCGTCAGCTAATGGTATAAAATGGCCACTGCAGTCTGCACCAATATATTTATTTCAATTATTTATATTCAGTAAAAAATTGCGTTTGGCTGATGTTAAGTGGGTTTTGCGATAAAACTTGCTTATGAAAGATGAACCCATTATAATTAGTAATATTATGAAAAAGTAAATAAAACTACATTTTAGCCGCACAGTTTGTTCTATGTAGGGTCTCCCACCTCAAAAAGAAAAATGAACCCTTATCGGATCACTTTGTTGTCTGTATGTCAAGACTCTTTTTCATTCATAAAAAAGAAAAAAAGTGAAATACATATATGTGTAACAACAATGATTACAAGAAAAACTAATTTACTATTGAATATTATTATAAGCTTAGGTATTTTGATAATATAAAAAAATGTATAATTAATTTATTATTTGAGGTTGCGGCAATAACCGTGTTTATGGATCGACAGTTTATCCTTTGACTAAGTAACTATGTATTTAGTTTTAAAGCAGTAATATTAGATATTTTTTTTCTTGCTTGATTCTCAATCTGTTGATAAGGCATGACACTATCATGTTTTTGCCATTATGACACCATTTCCTCCGCTACTTCCGTTTGTGGTCACGTGACTTCTAAATAATTTTTGTACACATTTTGTTCATCCAATGCATAATAAATAATTTGTTAATTATTTGAGTTATTTGCTCCAATCACTATTAAGTTAACATTACATTGTAATTTGTTTTTGGCCGTGTCAACTACCCTATTATAACCAGCCCCGCAAACTACTTCAGTTTTACCAATATCGTAAAAATATGTGGAATTATCTCTGAGAATAAAATAACAAAGTTACGTTACGGTTTGAAAAACGCTTAAAGCAATAACAGCACGGCTACGACGCAACGTCCGGTCGCGCCATTAACTACAGCATTATCTGCTGCTTCTCTTTTCAAATATTTGGACATTTCATTTGCCGTCACACAGAGTACACTGCGTTTCGAAATGGAAATAATGAGGGGATAATAAACGTTTACAGGCCATAGAGTCGCCAGTCGTATATATATTTGGCTAATAATACAATAGTTTTCACAAAAATCATACTAGTTTTTAACCGACTCGAAAAAAGGAGGAGGTTTCTCAATTTGCCCGTATTGTTAACAATATATAATTATTTCACTATAAAAAACATACATTATAGACAAATTAATTTCAGTAGGTTAAAATTAGCAAAATTGTTGTATTATTAGATAAATGGAATGTATTGGACTCGCAGATGTTTTCTAAATTCACCGCAAGGTGGCATTGTTGACGACCGTGGTAGGAGAGTTGTTCTACCGCTAAAATATTGTTATAAAAGTAGTAAGCGTGGCGGAAAGCGGCCAGCTACTCCTCTCCTTGCGGCGAAGCGTCTTCAACGCTCGCCTTGGGCGGTGCGCCCTCTGCGCCCGCATCTGGCTGAGTGCCATCTGCGCTCGCCAACCGTCCGGTGACGCTGTAAATGCCGGTAGAGGCAAACAGCATTAGTCCGTTCTAAAAAAAAAAAAAAGGAAAGCGGCCAGTCTGTTGTCGTTAGCCGAGGTGAACACTGGGAAACGTTGAGCGTCGAATTTATGTCGGAACAACTATAAAATCTGAGCACAAGTTGACTAAAATCTTTATTTAAAGGGATATGTTGTTATACTTAAAATAAATAATTAGAATAGTTTATACTTGTATGTTCCGGCCTATACTTTATAGGCCTATGTTCAGCAGTGGACGTCCTACGGCTGAGATGATGATGATGATGATGATGATGATACTTGTGGTTTAACATTGTTGAACAGAGAGAAATAGTATTAAATGCGAAGTATAGTGAATAGTAAATTATTAAATAAATGTAAAATAATAAGTGAATGCTCTGTCTTATTTACAATACCTTATTAAGGAATACATTCCTTATCAAGTATGCTTATTACAGCGATAATGTTAAATGAAATGTTACAGTATATATATATTTGTTTTTATGTGTGTTTATGGATAATTTCGTCATTTCTGAACCGATTTTTAGGTTTTTTTTTGCTAGGTAGAGTATAGTTCCGAGGTGGTCACATAGAAATTACATTATAGCCGGTCCAGCCGTTTTTGAGTGACACTCCAATAACTGAAAAGTGTTTCGCCTATTTTGATGTATTGATGATATCATCATTGACGGTGAATGACAATTAGCAAGGGTCACTAAAAAGAGTGAAAAACATTTTTTACCAAAAAACCGACTTCAACACCAAAAAGTGTGAAATAACTTGTCGAACTCGGTGCCATGCACACAATAATGTGATAGTAGGTACTTTTGAACTGTCATGCTACCGACTTCAACAAGTTATTTCACACGTTTTGGTGTTGAACTCGGTTCCGTTTTTTGGTTAAAAAAAATCAAGTGTTGCCACATGTGTGGCTAATAAGCCATATACTAATTGGTTACGCTCCGGGTCCCACGCGGTGATGGATGATGATGAATCAAAAACAACGTATGTTACTCCGGCATAATATAGCTTCCTACTGGTGGAAGAATTTTTTGAACTATTATTGTAGTTGTTGCGTTTATCCGTTTTTGCGTTACAAAAAAAGTTATCAAAGATTTATTATGAGAGTAGGTAATGATTAACAACAAAGTATGAATAATGTGGCCTAGTTTGTACCGGAAATAATATTTCTTATTTTAACAAGGCATATTTAACACGGAAAAGTAGTTATTGTGACATAACTGTAATAGTGACACATATGATATTCAATACTTTTATGTAAACATTAATCCCATCAAAAACATAAATGTGAAATGAGAGCCAAGTTAAATATTATGATATTAATGCCTCGGTTATTGATGTAAACGACAAAAGAAGTGAGATCTAAATGGGTGCCAAGTATTTATAACAAAATAAACTAATTTATAATAACTTAAAATATCATTTCTTCTTATAAATCAGGATACTAAATTGAATCCTAAGGTCTGACTTAGGTAGTTCTCAGACTTAGGTAGTTTACATTATCTAAGTTTTCATACGGATCCCTAAATTTTTGATATATATTATAACTTGTGTTACTTATTGATAGTTTCGCTTTCTAATGGCAAATGAATTTTTGAAATCGGTCTAGTATTAGTGTACATAAGGATGAAAATGTATAATTTTTGTATTCGTGAATACGTACAATTATGTTAAGTTTCATCAATTCTAATTATTAATGCAAAAACAAATTTTGGTCCGTTCTTTATTTCTTCTACAAGAATAAATGGCCAAAAACTATCAATAGCAATTTGCTTGTTCAGAAAGGTTATTCCACAAATCCCCATTTAGTGAACTTTTCTTCCACAAATCCCCATTAAGGTTTGAAATGTCTTGTAACGGGGATTGGTGAACAAAAAGAGTTCACTATTCTCCATCGGAACACCAAAGTAAACTAGCGAACTTAATTAATTTATTGTAAATTATGGTAGGTCATATTGTTTTAAAAATAAAGTCCATAATATTCGTATAACACATGCAAAAGACCATTCTTAAATGTGCACATCATGTTCAGTTGTGGTTATGTTTAATGCATATTTTCGTGCTCTCTAAGCTAGACTAAACTGATGTAAGATTACCCACAATTGAATAGAATAATCATAATTTTAGAATTGTCGTTCTAAGTGTTACACAAATGTGTTTTTTTAATATAAATAGAATAGGGTGTTATTTAAATGGTTAGCATAGTATTAGTATTTTTGAAAGAAGAAAAATATTATCTGTCAGCAGAAATAGCTAATTGGTCAGCAACTCATGGCCAGCAAACATTTCAAAATCAATCAGCAATTTATGTCATTATGGATGGCTGTAATTATTTTTGTACTGCATATTAATTATATAAGCAGCCATAAGCTGTTCCTGTTTTATAATATTTGGGTAGGCACTCAGTCGCCGGCCGCTGCCGCGGCACGCTCGCTTCCCTCGCTCAACTCGCGCGTTGTAGTCACAAGTAACCTAACACTCCTCCTCGCTACGCTCGTCGTCGTACCTATATATGACTTTGCCCTAGACTAGTATAATTACATATGGAACATATAGACATATTTTCTCTGCTGATCAATCATAAAATCTTGCTGACCAAGTAGTTATTTTGCGGACTTAATGTTTATTATGCAAACTCATGGTATTGTTATGCTGCCTATTAATGATTAAATTTTTGACCATTATCAAAATTATCTGCGGAACAAAGATTGCTGCCTGATTTTTATTATTGCAGACAAAATCTTTGTATGCTGACTAAATCATTTCAATGCTGGTTTGGGTGGGCTCACCAAATTTTATAATTACGTATCATTTAATTACTTCTCAATAGAATAAGAACAGCTTCATCCAACACCATGCGGGTTAACTGGGCCAATTTCGATAACATTTGGTATGGAGATAGATAAGGCGCTGGATTAACACATAGGATCATTTTCATCATCGTCATCATCCGTCACCACATTGGTGAACTGGGTCAATTTTGATGAAATTTGGTATGGATGTAGATAAGGCGCTGGATTAACACATAGGATACTTTTTATCATCATCATCCATCACCACGCGGGGGAAAACGGGAGCGCAACTATTCTAGTATTCACATAAATAGGTCAGGTAGTTTCAATGATAGATTCAATGAGATCAACTAATCTTATCATTTAATTAACAAAATAAATCCGAATTAATACAAACACAACTATCACTTATATATTATATTATAAAACAAAAGATTAATGCCAAAATTTCATTAATTTAAATATTTTACATGTACTCGTCGTAAATACCTTCTATAGACCGATTTTGGGGGGAAATCAGATAGTATTAAGTACTAGTGCCAATATAATTTTGTTACCTTGTTTCCCTTGCAGGATTAAGAGGCCTAGGGCACCTTTTATTTGTACAACGCAAGTATGTTATGGAAGCTTGTTGTTTCTCGCAACGCAATACAAATATGTATTATATTTGTTTGTACTTTTAACGCTTAAAGAGTCGATGTCATTATAACAATGAAATTTCTATTGTGTCTGGCCGTGTGACCTTTGATGGATTAAATGTGTATTTTATTGTTGTTGTGTGTTTCTATGTAACCCGCAGGGCTATTTATTATGTATCTCAGTTGCTTGATATATGGCCGCTCTATGTCATTTTTGAAAACCCCAGCAAGCAAAAATGGTAGAAAGTTGATGACTGAAGCTGACATATCACACAGAGCCGCCATTTTTATGGTTTTCAACCAACATTTGTTAGCAACTGAGATACATAGTAGCCCTACTGTTAACCTACAAGGCTTTGCCTGAAAGTCAGCGTCTGATCTCACAGATCACGGACATCTGACATATGTGCTGATAGGTAGGACCTGTTTGACATATTACTGTTACTGCTGCTTATATTACTATAGTAATATATAGGGTGTTTGGTAGAGGGACCGACATACCAAATGAGCGTGTTCGGGGGCCCACTTGGAGAATACAAATTGGCCAAAAAAAATCCCAGACTCCCCAATTTTTTTTAACTTTGTCTTGTGAATTTTCCCTTTTTCTCCGAAATCGTACCTATTTACCACCATAACATTTGTAAAATCTGTTTTAGACAGGATGTTTTTAGTTGAATTTAGTCTCTATACACCTTCAGGCCAATCCAATTCAAAATCCAGGAATCCAATTTTGCTTTGCTTGTTTAAAACAGATTTTACAAATGTTATGGTGGTAAATAGGTACGATTTCGGAGAAAAAGGGAAAATTCACAAGACAAAGTTAAAAAAATTGGGGGTCTGGGATTTTTTTTGGCCAACTTGTATTCTCCAAGTGGGAGCCCGAACACGCTCATTTGGTATGTCGGTCCCTCTACCAAACACCCTGTATATATAAATGATTTTTCTTTCTTTTTTCTTTCTTTCAATACTAACAAAGGTAGCAGTACGACTAAAAGTGAGACAGCTCCAGAACCCTCAGCATCAAGAATATTCCGCGGCGACAACATTGAACGCCAAAAGTGCGTGTAAATTAATAAAACTTGTCCCAGGATTCTTTGAAAATGCCCTGCAGCCTGCGAGACAAATGTTTGTCTCTTGTGTTGGAAGTGAAAGGTTTCTATTGAGCTTTTTTATTTCTTTAGTATAATTATGAGCGAACATAGTTTAGCCAAATGTGGCATTTTTTTTTAAATTTCATAACGTTATTAGGAAACGGTGCAAGCACGAGGCCTACCTGATGTTAAGTGATAACCTTTGCCTAGAACTTATGCAATTTCCTCACAAGTGTAACTTTGACGGCAACCACACCTTCAAACCAAAACACAGCACATGCTTCACGATAGAAAAAGGCATATTGGAAGTACTGCCCCGGACGAACTCATTCACAAAGAGTTCTACTGCTCTTAAATGTTCGGAGGACTTTTCTGAATTCGTATCTCAAAATTTAAATTTTTGGTGTTAACTTAAATATAGTGCAGAATATATTGTTTTTTTTTCAAAATAATTAAATGAAAAGTGTATACAACGCTGTAATCACGTGCGAGTGTTTCTCAAGTAAGAAAATATCAAAGTAAATATTAAAAAAGGTATTTTAATATAATGATGCCTCAGTATACGGGTTGTCTGGAAGAGATCGCTCTGAGCGATAAGACCGCCCATTGTTGCACCTAGCTTTAAGCATTGTTTTGTTGTGTGTAGCAGTTTACCAAATATTCTCAACCGGGTAAATATCATATCACAATACTTGTTTTAATAATTGATACCCACTACTGAATCTGTAATACCCATTTACCAAACTTATACCTATGTAGAATTTAACAACGGTAATTATTGTTTAAATTAATTATGTACACCTACTACTAACTATTAAAATGTTCTTGTTGCGGGAAGAGGTTGGTATCCGGGAAATAGAATTTCTTGTCCGGACGCCAACACACAAATCGTACATTTAAAACATTGATGTTATTATTATATAAGTTACATTTAAGATTTTCAAATTGTGCTACTTATTACCCAATAAAGTTTGAAGTTTGAAGTTTGAAAATGTTTTTTATTTTATTGTCTAATATTAAGTCATAAATGTGGTGTCTCAATAAAGTGTTATCTATATCTATACTTAGGGTGCTATCAGACAAACAGGATGCGTTCTGACCGCGTCGGTCAACTGTGGATAGACTGTGAGTATGTAGTACTATGTAGCGTAATAAAAAACAACAAACGCAAAACTGACCGCGTAGACGCTTGAACGCATGACTACTCTCTGTCTGATAGCACCCTTATCAACTATGGTAATGAAAAGAAAACAAAATTCCTAGTCGTCACAGACTTCATCCATAAATCACTTTTATGTTTCACAAACTCCCACATGTTTACCATAGGTACTTAATGTAAAAATAAATTGATGTCAAAAATCAGTTAGCATGTAAGCGAAGGGAAATTCAATTACGGGGTGTAATGAGACCTGTCCTAAGCACGATTTTACCAGCAGATTTTAAATGGAGGAAATAATGAATGCCGGTAAGCATAATGATTTATCGGTGATGCCGATCTCTATGGAAAGTTGTGTTAGGTTAGGGGCATATTTAAGGTATTTACTAGTTATGTAAACTACAGCTGCTGCTCGTGCAATTCCTGACATTAGCATTAAACTGTTCTATATTGGAACTAAGCTTGGTCTGTATTACCCGATATGTACCTAAATATAGATGGTATGTGCACAATTCCACGGTTATTATTTTATTTTGTAATCAATCTACCTCATGTTTTTCGTTAAATGAGTAAGAGAGATGCAAGTTCTATGTTATCGGGTTGCGCAACACCTGTGTATTTAAATTAATTCCGGGCATACCTTTGTAATACGGGGAATGCCCACTTCAAAAAATGATTTTATAAATTTCTGGTAATTTACAGATGGACCTGATAGGGGTTACGCCTGTCCGTAGTGTCCGTGGCTGTTAAAGTGAGAACCAGATCTTTGCCAAGATAGTGCGCAAAAAATACACAGCTATGTATCCGCACATAGCTGTTCAGTCAGCAATTAACCTACTGTAGCGCTGCAGTGTACTGAGGCCATAGCATAAATCATTTCCGAAAAAGTATTCGTGCTGTAAGCGTCAATACGTCCCGCTGCGCCGTACAAACTATGAGGAGTCTGTGTCACAGTTGCCCTAGATAAATAGCAGTTCAGTTTCACGTGAACGACACGTTACGTTACACTGAGACAGATATTCGTGCTATACCCCCTGTAGTTGCCAGTCATTCTCCGCTGCACTACCAGCTGGTAGTGCCGTCGGGAATTCAGAATCATGCATACATTACCGTTACCCACTGTACTACCAAATATTATTTCATACATGTTCAACTCGTTTATAAGGTTCCGTGGTTTTATTGTTTTCTATGGTTTTTTGCTAGGTACTTATTGTAGCCGTTTATTGTATTGCACTACTGTGTTAGTAACCTATGCGTGTACAGTAAGTGGCATAACTGATTTAGTCTTGATATTGGGTAAACCTAGCACAGTGTGACTACAGTATACTAAAGTTTTCAGTTGAATGTACTGAGGTATCAACCAAGGCTGACTCTTGTAGAAGAGTTCTACCACATAGCAAGTCAGGTTTCTCGCTTCTTACGATTAACAGCTCGATGGAAGACAAGAAATCCTTGTAGCACCGTCCAATCATGAAGTAAAACTTTCAAGGATAAACTATTATTATGGATATGTCTGCATGAATCTTCCCGTAAATAGTTGCGCAAAAATGTTGGCTTAACAAACAACAGCGCAGTTTATTTCGCGACTGATTCTACAGAAACAGGTCCCGATATAAGGATCAATTACAGGTATGTGGCAGATGGCACCTGGCAGAAATGAAATATTCAATAGTTATTTGTTATGCAAGAGTGCAAAGTTGCTTTTAAACCGCGTGCTCATTTTTGATGACCGAGCAAGCGATGGGTTTTAAAATTAAATCACAAGCGCAGCGAGTGATCCAAAATTAGAATTCTGAGCGTTAGCGAGGGAATCAAAGAGCACGACGTGAAAAATCTTTGCACTCGAGTGCAACACGTAACTTTTCAGCCCACCTCAGCGAGGAAATGACTAAATGCAAAAAAACATTTACAATCACAAGATACTTTTATTTCAGTTTAGGTATTAACTACTACATTATGAAAGTTAAGTATTAAAGAATAATCTTCAACTTATAACAAATAATACTTAACCCATAACTAGTTTTTAACCTAAGGTTTTAACAATATGACGTGAAAAGAAAATGGCGCGCGCAAAGCTAATAAAAAAAGCACACCAGGAAGGTTCCGAGTCTGAGTTTTTAACAAATTAAAAACGGTTGTATGATAAATTCGGCGCCATGGAGGTAAAAGTAAATAGGTTTAATGATGTTTTGAATTTACAAACTTAGATCTGTTCTAAATTCAATTTACTTTATCCTCTGGGATAAAAAACGGCTTTTGCACTCGATATCGAAGAGCAAAATTACTCTTGCTAAGATGGGGGGATGAAAAGTATATTATGTAGTAGTTTTTCTCGAACAAATTCTTACATCATAATACGCTTTTTTATGAAACATTCTACGTTTACTTTAATTTTTTAATATCAAACTACGTTCATGACAAAATTATGATTTTCTGTGTGTTATTGGCTAGTTTTAATATCGGGATATATTCCGTCCTATCTCAAACTACGCTGGATAATTTTCACCTGCAATTAAAGTTTGTGGCGGGGATGATATCGGTGCTAAGGCTGGTGCTTAATTACAGGATAGGAATATCCCGGGGGAAGCTATCTGATCGCCGTTCGCCAACGAGCGACGGCAAGATTTAATGCTTTTGACCTCACTTGATCCATCCGCGTATAACCAAACTTGTTAGTTTATATCAGAGAAATGAATCGATATTACCATTTTGTTAATACATTAATAGGCTGCCTCCTCGAGGAGCCACAGAAGCAATATAAAAAAGGTTTATATCAGCGTAGTTTAGAGTCATATTATATTTAATAACTAGCTGCGCCTCGTGGTTACACCCGCGTGATGGTATGGATGATGATATTAGAAGTGTGTTGTGTTAAGCCAGCGCCTCATCTACCTTCATTCTAAATTTCTTAGAAAATGGTGTAGCTGTTTGAGCGTGAAGAAGTAACAAACATACAAATACACTAACACACTCACAAACTTTCACCTTTTTACTTCAAAGCTCAGAGTTCCGGGTTCAATGCTTGGCCGAGGCAAATATCTGTGTGACAAGCAGAAATGTTTGTTCTCGGGTCTTGCTGTGTCCATGCATCCCGTGACACAGTGAATCCTGGTCCTAGAGTATGAGTGTGTTAACATTATAAACAGTAATGAAGGTATTGTGGCTTCAGAATAAGATTGGTCCAAATCCTCCCAATTGCGAGTCAAACTCGCGCACGAAGGGTTCCATACCATTATCTATTCCAAACCCAAAGGGTGAAACGGGACCCTATTACTAAGACTCCGCTGTCCATCCGTCTGTCTGTGTGTCCGTCTATCACAAGGCTGTATCTCATGAACCGTGACAGTTAGACATAGACGATGTATTTCTGTTGCCGCTATAACAAAAAATACTAAGAAACAGAATACACAAAAAAATTAAAGGGGGCTCTCATACAAAAAAACCGTAATTTATTACTCGTTTTTTTATAGATAATGGTACGGAACCCTTCGTGTGTGAGTCTGACTAGCACTTGGCCGGTTGTTTGTTCCACTTGTGACGTTTATTGTTGTGTGTAAAAAAACAAATAATATTATATTTTCTACTAAAATTTTACCGGCTATCAGCTTCAAACTGCCTGAAGTTGTTCACGCATGGCAATATTATAGATGAAAAACCGCGTTCAATGCAAAGAGTTTATTTACTCTGTTACAGAGGGTATTTGTTTACGTCTTTTAAAAAGCGTGGACTAAAAATAAAACTCGGGGCTGTATATCTTTAGTGCCTATATATACACCTTCTACAGGGTGTTTGGTGTATGGACCTACAGAATTTTTGGAGGGTTTGGGGGTAATGCGCTAATTTTCCCCAATAGAAAAATAACATATCTAAACTACCGTGACACGACATAGATGGGGAAAACTAGCGCATCACTCCCATTATATAATATAATAACATATTTTATAATCTGTTTAAGTTCATGGAAGAAACTTTTATGCAGCCGCTGCTCCTATATACAATTATATATATATGATTAAAAATTATTGCCGTATTTCATATGCAACGGGCAAATATGTTCTTTTATATGTAAATGTGGATATGGGTGTTCAATACCAGGTCAATAAAAATACAATAATAGAATAAAATGCATATGTAATGAAAATAATTTATTTAATTAACAGAAATTAATATTCCATATATTTTGTTATGATTTATAGTGCAATACCTATTTACATTTTTGGAGTGCAGGCTGTATTCCAAATCCTGGTGGTGGTGGATTTGACAACAGAGACGTCATTCCACTTATAGGCTCAGAGGCTGACCTCCCACTCCTATATAAAACACAAAACCATTAATATTTTTTGAGTTCTCATGATAAAAGAGCGTTTACGCCACGTGTACTGTGTTTTCTAGTAACAAATAGAGGCCATTTTTTTAAAATAAAACATTACTTTTCCCCCGGTTTCAGTTTTACTTGAGGCGATACCCCGGGAGATCCATCTGACACAGAAATTCTTCCAACACGGGAAAACGTGATATCATAGCGCGTGCTTCACTTTCAACTGTCATCACGCATGCGTTAAGGGCATGCACCACTTGCGCTGTTGACGGTGCTATGACGCATGCCACGAACAGAAAAAAGGCACAGTGTGGACATACATGGCGTTGTGTTTCTTAACGCATTCAATTATTGATAGCGCCAAACGAAATTCGAATAGAAAGATGAAGACGAAAATTTAAGATGAAAAGGCACAGAGTGGACTTAAATTATGCATTAGACAGCGACCGCTGGCAGCACTGCAGTCGTCTGCAGTTGAAGCCACAGTGTCACCTGCGACCGCAGTCTACGGCCCGTCTCGGACTTGCACCTTTAGATTAATTAATGCTCGGCAGGATTCAAACCACATGTTTGTATATAAGAAACACTATTATTTGAAAAAGCACTGAATAGAGCGGTGAAATTATTATTTACATATTGTAAAACAATTATTATATAAACAAACCAAAATTTAATTACTCATATACTCATATATAATATAGAATGTATTGAAGGTACTTACTGAGGTCCAGGTGGTGGTATACCACCACTCCGGATTGTCTGAATGATGTTGAATACGTCGCGTTCATTAAGATCCTCCTGGAATTAAATGGAAATTGTTGCCAGATTGTATTTAAAACCCACCAGTAAAATCATTTTGACTCTATTAAATTATAATAATAACGATCTCTTTGCATTTTTGCAAAGAGCTTATGGTCCAAAATAAAGACGAGTCTCTAATCAATGAAAACAACTGACTTCAAACCCTGAAACACGACTATTTACATATGTGCATATACCACAAACGCAATCATATCTTAGAATGTTTGTGTCAAAGTCCGTCTTACTGGAAATCCTGCTAGGTGCAGCCTTCAAGCTGCACCTAGTGTTATCAACTGAATCTAGCCCTGACCACCTACCTACACGACTACCTGAACCTGTATGGGAGATGCATATTCATCTATTAGTGTGTCTTGGTTGAGATCACCGTGGTATCAGATATTCTGCCATCTAGCTATGACTAGTGTATAAAATATTGAGTTTAGGTTTGTAAGACATTCCACAAAATTAAAATTGCGACCAAAGATGCAGAAATTTTCAAAAGTGAAACTTTTAAGCGCTTATTATCAAGTGTTCAACTATCACGTCCCGTCGTCGTCGTCGAATTATAAAATAAATATGCATAACTTACATAATAATCATCGTCGATCACCATGACTGGTGCGTTGACACATGCACCAGAACACTCTACGATATCCACTCCAAACATGCAGTCACTAGAAATGCTGCCAATGCAACAGCAACACGCCTGCTCGGCCGCCTTCAGGATGCGTTCCGATCCTCGGATCATGCAGGGAGTAGTTGAGCAAACTTTGACATGATACTTGCCGCGAGGGCGCCTGTTAGAAAACGTGAAACTTGAAACGTGGAAACAGAACAATACAGTACGTTCATGCTAGCAAAACTATGTTCTTTTATGAAAAAATTATGAGTTTGGAAAATGTTATGCCTAAATATAAGAAGCTTCACCTTAAGGGGTGGATCATTTCACCTCTTTGCTCTCGCTTGCGTATGAGAGCTGTTTTGGCCTTAATCATAAATAGTAATAATAATTTTATAGTGTTACTTTTTTAAAGCACTAACACCTGCTTAGCGATCTCAAACATTGAAATTTATAAAGTAGAAGAATTCGCATCCTCGGACGGGAAGCGAACCCGCGTCTTCTGACTATCCGTGTCAACGACATGACCATCTAGGACACCGAGGCTTGAGGTCCGGAAGGAATAATAATAATGTGGCACAAATGTCTGCAGATCCCGATCTAGGTAGAGCCTGTACTATGGTAGGCTCATTACATACATATACCCAAGGACATAGGTCAAACAGACATACTCATGCACACAAATGTTTGGCCTATAGGGGGATCAAACCGGGGCCAGCAACTCGGTGAGCAGAACTGCTATCAACTGTACCAACCTGCCAGTCAAATAGTGACAATAATACATAGATACAGATAACATCATTATCATATAAAAATAGTCCAATAATCAATAATGACCCGATTAAATAATAATATATAATTTTTACAAATCGACCTCCTACATGCAAAATATCTATAGTATAATATAATAATAATAATAATAAAACTGGACTTATGATTTAATCACAAATGTATCGTTAATACCCTTCTGTCACCATTCATGGTGGCCTTTATGGGGCCCCCCATAAAGGCCACCACCTGCCCAAAATATTTAAAATGAGACTGAATTTGGCAGGTGCCGTAGTCTCTTCCATAGCCCACTATCTTTTTATCACTAATAAAATCATTTCAATAGCCTTGTCATTTTACCCATTTTTATAATAGATATACCATGTCACCATCCATCCATAAGTTTCTGTTTTTTTATACTACTTTGTATTTTTATACCAAACAGGCCTCTAAGTGTTAGCTACAGCCCCACTTATGCCTTTGTAAAGGACCGGATGAAATCCGTGATTTATTTTGAATAAAAGGAATAATAATAATAATAATAAAACTGGACTTATGATTTAATCACAAATGTATCAGCATAAAACCGGTATATTAGTACGTAAAACATTAAATAAAAATATACACTCAAAGATAGTCTTCGCCAAAAATAAACACTTTCACAACCTAAACCTAAGACGGGCTAATAACACACATTTACAAAAGGTTAGAAATAATTATAGTAAAAAAGCATTATGTATGAGGGTGCAAAAACGTTTAAACGCCCTGCCCAAATTGTTAAAAAAGTCAAAAACTTTAAGTCATTTAAAACGCCACATTTTAAAAGTTCACGTAAATGATAATTAAATTTATAAGTTGTATTTGACACTGTAATGTGAACGCGCCTTTATAAAACCAGTATTGCAACATCTATTGTAATCGTCATGACCGCGCCAACTATTTTAGTTTTATTTATAGGTATATATGTAAATACCCTCGTTTGCTCGCTACAAACACATCAATAGTAAATTTAATAATTTACTATTGATTGATCATTGATCTTGAGAGAAAATATTAATAGATCTTAAACCATAAATATACACCTATGTTTAAAGCAGTTTATTTATAAATCTATGTAACTACGCCTGTTAATGTTTAATTTCATACTCTAAAAGCTAAAATAAATCATACGAAATATCACGTACGTTTCTGAAGCAATGATTAGCTCATGTAATGTAGTAAGGTAAGCCCGTTTAAATACCAGCATGAGCTTGAGCTTTCTGTGAAGATAATGCCGTGAAAGTTAGCCTGGCTCTGCCATCCTCAAGATAACACACACCATCTAGCGGTGTGCTCCAGAAGCACAAGATGAGTTATTTAAAATGCAGTACTATGAAACTTATTTCAAATACACTGCTTTCATAGCTGTGATTCCATTGCCTTCTTTTAAACAGATTGTATGTAAGTATGCCCTTTATCCTATTGTCAAATAGAGGTATATTATTGATAGACTCATTGCAGACCAAATAAAAGTGATGTGTAGTAAATACCTTTAGTAAAATTACGTGTACACAATTATGTGGAGGAAAATGATGATGGTTAATTAGGTTAGTGGTAGTAATCAAAAGAATTTGGAAAATACGCTTCCACTGAATATAGTTTACTTAAATATAGTTTAATTAAATGAAATGCATTGGATTAGCTTGAAAGAAATAAGTTTTGACAGATTTTTAGATGAGGTCCTATAGCGGTCCATGACCTCATAAGCCATAGCTGCGAGTAGGTAATTATTAGAAAAGTTATTTTCATGGCACTGGCACTGACAGAGCATATTAACGAGGCAAAAAAATAATATCCGGATAAACTTCCGCTCTTGTTTTCGAGAAGATATTAATGTTCGGGTAAATAAAAAAAAACATCAGGAAAATCATAAAATGTAAATGTAAGCGCAAGACTCGTAATAACATTTTTCATATCCACATTAAGTAAATGATTGTACCCATCAAAAGGCAACACCGTGAAAGAATTCTACTGTATGTGGGTGGAGAACTTTATATCGAAAATATGTAACTAAGCAACTTAAGTTATATTCAAACAGATGTCTCGAAGAACAGTCACAGTTCTAGGACTAATGCGCTGTCATCTCAGTAATCCGTGACATAATATTATTATTATCTAACACAAAAGTGTATTTTTTGATTTGATCCTTTGTTTGTCCTTCTTTGAGTTAAAAACTACGGAACTGATAAAACATTATATTGAAATATAGTTACGAGATAAGAAAAGGACATCTTATACTCTTAACCCGACAATATGTCCCTATGAGACTAGTCTACATGCGTGCGAGCGTTCTTTGGGGTTATTTATAGTCAAAAATTATGAAACGTTAATATCATTAAAAACGTATTTCTTCTTCCAGGACAAATGTTTGTGTAATGAGCACGATCATTTGTTCTGTGTCTGGGTGTAATTTATCTATAATATGTATGTATTTAGAAATATATAAGTATGTTTATCAGTTGTCTAGTACCCATAACACAAGCTCTGCTTAGCTTGGGACTAGATGGCGTTGTGTGTTAGTTGTGGAATATTATTATTAATTTCTCTTAGTGAGCATACTTTAGTTTAAAAAAACACCAAACGGTGACAAACTGGCAAAGGAGAATTAAAATAGATCAACTTGTTGTTACTAGCTTCCAACAAAAAACAATTATCATAAAAGATATCCATTTACTTTAATCTTTTTACAGATTATCCAATAAAAAGTCATCTGAGGGCATACATAAAGTATATGCGGACCCCCACTTTTTATTGGAAGTCGGTTGAAAAGTAATGCAGCGCTCTGGACGAACTTCACCGGAATCGTCACAATATGGCAAATTAAATAATAGTAAAATGTTAATAATTCATCATTTCCGTCCTTTCCATATTAGTTACTATAACTATGGGCATCATAAGTAAGCTCCAAGTCGCACTACGAGCTATAGAGAGGGCTATGCTCTGGGTGACCAAATCAGAAATGAGATCCGTAGAAGAACGAAAGTTACCAACATAGATCAGAAGATAAACCAGTTAAAGTGCCAATGGGTGGAGCACACATCATGCAGCATAGATGGCCGATGGGGCCGGAAGGTTCTGGAGTGGAGGCCACGGACCGACAAGCGCAGCGCAGGTCGTCCACTGACAAAGTGGACAGACGACCAGATAAAGATCGCAGGACGACGTTGGATGCAGGCCGATTCTAACTTTTGATCCTTTTGGAAAATTAGGGGGGAGGCATATGTTTAGCAGTGGACGTATTACGGCTAAGTTATTAGTGAATGTCAAACGGTAATGTAATCAAGTTTAGTCTAGTGAAAACTAATTAGTATATGTAATTATTCTACACTTTTTCGTACCTCTTAACCATGGTATAGAATGTAGCCCACTCGTAGACTCTCACTCTTGGTATTTCCAGCAGTTCAGCAACCTTGTGCATGGCGGAAATGGGAACCCACCCAATCTGTCTTTGGACGATGTCCATTGCATGAGAGAGTACTGATCGCTGGCTACCCACAGGATAGTTCTTGACCAGTGCTGCTATGCGCTGTAATTATAACATTACCTTTTATTTTACTGCTGTACGTGGACTTCAGTGGAAGAAGTAGGAGGCTGGTGCGCATCATTTATGAATGGCTTATATGGGCTTACTTCTCTAGAAGTTTATAATATTTTATAGGTAACATATTATGTTAATTTTCTAATATGCTCTAACTAAAATGAAATGTCTCTGCCTCCGTCTTAATAATAATTGGCGTTGTTTTTACTCTGTAGCGCGATAGACGTGCACATGGTTTGATACCGTGATATTATTGATCTTTCTCTTTGGTCTAATACTTAATATAAATATGACGTTATCCAAATATGCCAACCAAACGATGAGGTGACAAATATTTTCACCTAGTAAGCATCACACCTAATTTTGACACAACGTAACCACATATCTGTTACCACATAACGCAATAGGTGTTATGGAATGGCAACACTATTTGTTGTCTGTGACATCTAGTGTAATTTATCTATACTTTGTGGTTGTGGTCTATATAGTATTATCTATGGTTCGAGAATAAAGAAATGTTTTGTAAGGACTCTCGGCGTATTTCATTGGAAATCATAAATATTATTAGAACCAGCACCGAAAGTAAACTGATTTACGAAGCAGTATTATTTACCACATAGTGGCGACCGTGGGATAAAAGAAACATCGCTGTAGTGTTTATGATTATAATGGATAAAATGAACAGATGGATGCGGGAACGCGCCCAATTACGGCGAGTATTTACAAGACACGAGACCACGGCAGAAACTATTACTGATTTCGAGTTTCTGGAAGAAAAATATGAAGCGATGACGCGGCTCGATATATGCATACAACAAGAGATGCTAAACGCAGAAAATTACGATGAAGAGGCGTTCGGCAAAGAGTGCGACGAAGCCGACGAATTCAGAAAAAGATGGCTGCTGCTAAAGAAAAAAATTAAGAAGGTTAGTTGTATCAAACAAGAAGTAGAACAAAAACAAGAGAAACATAACCTCAATTTACCGAAATTAGAAATAAGAAAATTTGACGACAATCCGAAGACGTGGCTGAGCTTTTGGGGCCAGTACAAAAAAATTCATGAAGATAGCAGGATGGACGCCGAGACGAAATTCCAATACCTGACACAAGCTATGGTTTCAGACAGCAAGGCGCGAAGTCTAGTAGAGAGTTATCCTCCTACGGAGGACAATTACAGCAAAGTTATCTACACACTCAAAGAGAGGTTTGCAAAGGACGAAACATTGATCGAAATTTATGTGCGTGAACTTTTGAAATTAGTGACTAACAAAAACTGTTTTGCGATAGATATGTTATATGACAAAATAACTACTAATTTACAAATTTTTGAATCGTTAGGAATTGCTAAAGACAAGTATGAGTGTATTTTACTACCTATGATAGAATCTGCACTACCGGAAAGCACCCTATTGCTCTGGAGCAAAACACCATGTAGAGGGGGGGGCTCTAAACTTTCAAAATTGCTAGAATTTTTACAGATGGAAGTCGAAGCTGAATGCCGAGTGCAGATAGCAAAATGTGATTTTTTGTGTGAGTCACCGCCAAATTCACCTGCAACTGCAGCATGCCTGGTGAATGAAATAAGGGTAAAAGATAAAGAAAATATTCAAGGTAAGCAAAGTTGCCTTTTTTGTGACAAAACCCATGCCACTTTGGAATGTGGCAAGGCTGACAGCTTTAGCTTAGAAGAAAAGAAGGCTGCAATCAAGAAGAAAGGTGGATGTTACATTTGTTTACAGAAAGGACATCTAGCCAAAAATTGTAAAGCATTTATCAAATGTATGAGCTGTAGCAAAAGACATTTGATTGTCTTATGTCCAATGCTTCATACAAACTCTGCGTCTCCAAAGAAGGAGGTCACTAACAATCACTCCAGTAATGATGTTTCGAGTACAACATTGTTACAAACAGTTGTTGTAAAAATTTCAGGAAATAAACAAGAGAGATGTGTGCGAGCGCTGCTTGACTCCGGGTCGCAGAGGACATATGTGAAAGCGTCACTAGCAGAGGAACTTGGTCTACAGGTAATAGGAGAGGAATGTCTCAGCCACTCGCTATTTGGTGGAGTCAAGAAAGCAACACAAAAACACCAAAGTTTCAAATTTTATGTAAGTAACCTTGACAACACATTTATTACAACGATGACAGGTCTGGAACAAAAAATACTCTGTGGCAACATACCTAAAGTCCAGGATCATGGGCTCATAATGAAACTGCAACAAAAGCAAATACATTTGTCTGATGCTGAAGCTACTGAAATCAAAGAGATAGGGATACTGATTGGCTCGGACCAACTAGGTTCGATCCTAGAAAATAGTAAAGTAAGTATGACTGAAAGTTTAGTAGCTATCAAGAACAAGCTGGGATGGACGTTGCAGGGACCGATTCAGTCTGGTGTATGCAGTAATGTAGTACACAATAATTTCACAACAGCAATACCAGAATTGGATGACTCACTAGAATTTCTATGGAACTTTGAGACATTGGGTATTAAAGATCCATACAACAAAGAAGTAAACGATCATTGTTTTGACATTTCAGTAAATAAGGATGGACGCTATGAGGTGCCACTATTGTGGAAGGAGGGATACCCCAAGATCGAGTCAAACGTTGAAGCAGCACAACGAAGGTTATATAGTACGACAGCGAAATTGACTAATACTGGACAACTCGAAGACTACCATAGCATTTTTAAAGAATGGGAAAGAGAAGGTATCTTAGAATTAGTGGAGTTGAACAATGAACAGGATGGACATTATCTACCGCATCACGCGGTTGTCAAGCTGGACAGTTTGACCACAAAAATCAGACCAGTCATGGACGCATCATCAAAAGATAAAAATGGATTATCGCTGAATATGTGCATTGAGAAAGGTGTGAACCTTATTGAGATAATTCCCAAGCTGATAATTATGTTCAGAGCTGGCATGTACGGAGTAATAGGAGATATTAAAAAGGTATTCCTTCAGATATCAGTATCACCAGAAGACCGGAAGTACTTGAAAGTACTATGGTGGGAGGACCCTAATAAAAAAGAGGAAATTCTCACATATCAACATGCTCGAGTACCGTTTGGGGTTGCATGCAGTCCTTATATATTGGCAGCAACCATCAACCACCACCTGGAACAAGGTGCCCAGACATATTCGGAAACAGCAGCAAGATTAAAAGAATCATTTTATGTAGACAACTGCGTCACCAGCTTTGACACTCAATCAGAAGTTATCAAGTTCATCAATGAGGCAACGAAGCTTATGAACACAGGTAAATTTGAGTTAAGAGGATAGATGACAAATTCAAAGCAAAAGGAAGAGACAGTCTCAGTATTGGGAGTAATGTGGGATAGATACACAGATAAATTGTACTGCAATTTAAACCTAAAAGCTGTACCCGAGAGCATCACCAAAAGGGACTTGTTATCAATTGCACAGCAAATTTTTGATCCCATTGGATACCTTAGTGGAGTTACCCTAATACCGAAACTGATCATTCAGAAGACATGGTTGCTTAAAGTTGGATGGAATGAAAAGATTCCAGTAGAACTGGAAAAAGAATATAAGGAGTGGATACAAACAATTGACTGTCTTCAAAAGTGCAGAATATCAAGAAGACTCTCAGAGTTTCCACTGCAGCAATGTAACATCACTGTACATATTTTTGCTGACGCCACCAAGGATGCATATTCGGGTTGTATATTCCTGCGAACAGAGCATCAAGGACAGGTAACAGTCCGTCTAGTACTAGCTAAGAGCAGAGTTTCTCCTGTTAAACGACAGAATTTGTCTCTACCACGATTGGAATTGATGGGAGCAGTCATAGCATCAAGGTTGTACCTAGAAGTCATCAAATCAGGACTGCTTTCCACCTGCAAGGACTATAAAGTACACTGCTGGACGGACTCGGCTATAGTTTTAGCATGGGTGCAGAGACAAGATACCTGGAAATCCTTTGTAACGAACAGGGTAAGAGAAATTTGTACCAACACAAATAAAGAGGACTGGAACCATTTACCTGGAGTTTATAACATTGCAGACTTACCTTCACGTGGCTGCAACCCAAAAACTCTGCTGGAGACACAGTGGTGGCTGGGTCCAAAATGGTTATATCTGAAAGAAGAAAACTGGCCAAAGTCTACAATAAACTACACAAGAAATGAAGAAGAAATCATCAGTAGCGAAAAGAATAGAAGTACTACAGTTAACATAGAGATAGCTGCAGAAGACTTCCATAACAACTTGTTGTACTTCAACCAGTACAATAAGATAGTAAGACTTGTGGCTAGATTATTAAGACTTTGTCCCAGAATAAGAAAAATATATGATATAAGTTCAGAAAATATAACATACGATGAATACAAAAATGCAGAAAAAGCACTTATAAAATTGATACAGAGAGAAAGCTTTTCAGACAAAAACAAGTTAAATAAAAAACTTATAACTACAGAAGAAGATGGTATTATGAAAGTGAAAACAAGAATTCAATACAGCGGTGAAGAAAAAGATTTTATTTACCCTATTCTACTCCCAGGAAATAATGAGATAGTAAGGAGGATGATTCAAAAAGTCCATAAAAAGATGAGCCACGCTGGAACCCAAACCTTGATGGCAACAGTAAGAAACACATACTGGGTGATAGGAGTCAGAAAGGTAGTAAAGAATATTGTTTTGAAATGCATTATTTGCAAGAGATACAAGGCGAAACACTATATTGTTCCAGAACCACCACTACCGGCAGAGCGCATCACTGCTTCAGCCCCATTTGAAGTTACAGGTTTAGACCTGGCGGGACCATTGTTCCTCAAAAACAACCAAAAATGCTGGATAATCCTCTATACATGCGCCGTTTATCGGTGTGTTTTCTTGGACCTATGTGAATCACTTTCAACAAGTAGCTTATTAATGTCTTTAAGGCGATTTATAGCAAGGCGTGGGAGACCTAAAATAATCTACAGTGACAATGGATCAAACATGGTAGGCGCTTCCAACCTGCTTAAAGAAGTACAATGGAGTGAAATCGAGGATGCCACCAGCTTCTATAAGATAACTTGGAGATTCTCAGTACCAGCAGCTCCGTGGTGGGGAGGATGGTGGGAACGCTTAATCAGAGTTGTCAAGGACATGCTGCGCAGAATTCTTGGCAAAGCATCAGTGGACTGGATAGAGCTGTCAACTATTCTATGTGATTGTGAAGCAGTAATTAACTGCAGACCACTGACATATGTGGAAATGGGTGATGTAAAACCGCTCACACCTATGTTATTTCTACAGAGCTTACCAACAAGCGAAACACCTGATTTAGACAGATTGGATGAGAGGAACATACAAGTTCGCCATAGGTATTTGCAACAGCTAAGACATGACTTCCGGAAAAGATTTAAAAGCGAATATTTGTCATTACTGATAAGTAAAGGAAATGACAATAAAAAGGAACCATGAGTGGGAGAATTAGTCCTCATAGAGACAGAGAAAGGTAGACTACACTGGCCTGTAGGTATAATTAAAGAGATATTTACAGGTAAAGATGGCTTCACCAGGGCAGCACGAGTTCTAACGGCCTCAGGAGAAAAGGTCAGGCCATATCAAAGACTTTATCCACTGGAACTCTACTGTCTCGCAAGAATGGCTACACACAGCTCCAGTAAATACAGTCCCAGATTTACCTTCTCAGGGGTCAGACATAGGTACACAGAGCAGATCTGTACCTATGCCATTAGCCTCAACTACTAGGTCAGGACGGACAATAAAACTACCATACAGGTTTTTGGAATAGTTTATTTGGCTGGGGTGCTTTTCGGTGTGAATGCATCATACATTTTATTGTCAATAATTCAACCTATGTTTTTGAGTAATTTAGATATAAATTATAAAAGATATACTGCTAGATAAGTTGTATAAATAATGATGTGTTGTTAATATGGTTGCAAGGTATTTTGTACCTAATATAGTGTTTACCAAAGTACTGTGACATTTGTAACAGTATGTGCCTTTATAATTTTTGTACTGTAGAAATAATTAATGAACAGTTCTAATACTTATATGTGTATGTGTAATAAAGATAAATAAACCTTAGTTTAGTTGAGAAACTCGGGTGGCAACCTACTTCATATTCATGTACTTATGAACATGTATGTTAAATTGTGAATGTACTTGATTAGAATTTTGGTTTGTTTGAGTATTGCTAGTAATTGGCCCCCGGGGAGAATGTTATGGAATCGCAACACTATTTGTTGTCTGTGACATCTAGTGTAATTTATCTATACTTTGTGGTTGTGGTCTATATAGTATTATAGATGGTTCGAGAATAAAGAAATGTTTTGTAAGGACTCTCGTCGTATTTCATTGGAAATCATAAATATTATTAGAACCAGCACCGAAAGTAAACTGATTTACGAAGCAGTATTATTTATCACAATAGGATCATTCGCGTTACTTCCATTGCTACTTGTATAATAGAAATCCTACGTAATTCATGCAGTGCCTTTGAACTTTGAGGTGGTGAAACTCAACGGCACAATATTGTCTACAAGAAACCTGTGAAATGATTAAATGCATACTGTCGCTTGCTCTAATACAAATTTTTGTTAAATGTTTTTCTCCGGAACAAACAAATTAAAACGATGATACCTACATAACCTCCATAAAACATATTAAAGTATCTACTATAGAACTGTCCATTGAAATTAAAGCGAATGCAAATGGAAATCATTACACTTTGAGTCAATTAAATATTATTATCACCCATTGGTCCGTGTTTTCCCAGCTAAAATAATTAATCATAATAATTAAATTACTGTACATTGAAACGAGTAAACATTCCAAATGGCTCGCAAAGGCTGGAGTCCATTATACAAGTAGAATTATATTGTAAAGGCAATTAGATTCCTCATTAATTTCAGAAAAGGTAAATTAATGCCAGTGTCGTTTTAATTTCCTTGTCTAATTTCGCTTTCCGACGATGAAGAAGGCCATAATTATGTTTTTTTCTACTCTATAGGAAAAGTTTTTATTCTGCTCTGAAATGTCCTAATTGGAGTAAGTACATGAGTCTCTCTTAAGTTTTAGAATAAGCTTAAACAGTATTTAATAAACTTTGCAAAAAATATTTTCTTTGATGTTTAATGTAAGTATATAACTTGTAAATGTTACAAAAATTTCGAGTACATAGAGAGAGTACCTACCCTAAGTGAGCATTAATTCCTAGTTCTTATTATTGTTCAACTATGCAACGGGCTCATCGTATATTTCCTCTTCCTATTATCCCGTCGAAGTGTTCCCTTTGTGCAACGATATGGGTTGTTAATAAAGGGCGTCATTCATGTTCTTAGAAGTCGGCAGTGCGTTGACAACGGTCCTGGTGTTGCAAACGTCTTTAGGCGACGGTGACCACTTTCCATGAGGTGGGCTGCTTGCTTGTCTGCCTCCTTATGGCAATAAAAAAATTGCGGAATCTTGTAAGTTTAGTATGAAGTGTAGCATGAAGAAATCTTCAACCACCTCTACATGGGCGTAGCGAATCTAGCACGTAGCCTGGCAGATACCAAACAGATGTAAGTTTTCGTAACCACAAAGCGAAACCACTCACGCATACGTACGAGTACGTCAAACACGTTATGGATTATAGTCACCAAACAAGGTTATTTTATTTGAATGCTCTTAGAAGCAATTTTGTGACTTTTTTTATGAAAGCTATATACTTGAAGCATGTTTCGAAAATAGTTTAAATACCGGCTATTTTAATACCGTGTAACTAATTGTATAAACTTTTAACCAAACTTTATCAGATTGTATTAGCATCTTTAATTACAATTATTACATTTAATCTCATTGGGCAGTCGACCAAACAAAACATCTCTATATCTCGGGTTGACAAGGGCAGTGCTTGTTCAGAGGGTCTACCACCTTATTCCAGGTAAAATTAACCAACTATAAATTATGGTTATTAGATTCCTTTCACTAATACTAGTAAATGTACCTAAACATATTTACACAGGTGTGTTAATAAGAAAAAGCAAACATTACCCGCCGTATTAAGTTTGGGGTAGTAATTGTTTCACTTCGGCAATAGTGTTGTTTTGTACTTTCTCTCTGTTTTGGAACTATTTCTAATAAAACCTGTTTACTACTCGTATTTATATGAATAATAAACTGTAAATAGTTAAAAAATCCGAGGGATATTATTAAGAAGTTTGTTAGCATTTAGCAACACGTTTAGATATTTATCCTTCATATACCGTGCGTAAATAAAAAAGTGATAATTAAAACGAAAATGTATGAATGAAACGTACGTAAATGTACGTCTAGGGTCTGATTAGGTCTGGTACGCAAAGGGTGAATATATTGGTAGCAATTTGCTTGTGCGGAACATGAAACTAAAATTCTGTAAACTTTTTTGTTCGTAGTTTTTATTTTGTTTCAACTAAAATCCACATACGCGGATTTTATAAGTTTATACTAAAGTGGATACTCAAAATTACAATTCTAAAAATATGATTACCCTATTCTATTGTTGGTAGTTGAACGAAGTTACATGACGAATACATTTGCACTAAACATACTCACAATTGAACAGGAATAGCAAATTTAAGAACTGTTATTCCCAAGCGTTATACGAATTTGGACTTTAGAATATAGGCCTGAAAAATGGAATTTAAATAATCTCGCACTCAATTCCCGATCCATTTTTTTTATTTATTTCAGGGTCACTTACTGAACTCACATTTTATTTTAACTATTTCTATTTTATTTTTTACTGAACATTACATTAGAAAAAAAAGTTATAAACAAAAGTTGTAGAAAACGAATCTCTAAAAATTGTTGGATTATTGAATAATCCAATAGTTTCAGAGTTATCGGCAGAGACAGAAAAACCGGTTCACTAAATGGGCCATAACTCGTACACGGTAATATAAACAAAAAAGTTTAAATATTAAAATTTATAGAGAGAAAAATTCCATCCTCGGACGGGATTCGAACCCGCGTCTTCTGACACTCCGTGTCAGACGCCATTGACCAACTAGGCCACCGAGGTTCTGGTCTTAACTCTCTATTTGACTAACCGTCTTGCGGGGACGGAGCGATATCTATTGGACAGCTTAACAGTACCATCCAACCGAAAGAATTCGCCAAGACATTTCACTAGCTACAATACCTATAATTGACGAGAGAGACGAGTGGGCAAAATCAATTAACCTATTGGTTAGGTCCTGGACCTTATATTTTAAACTTTGCGCAATGGTACACTACAACTGGTCGCCTCGAACATATCGCACCTTGAGTCTAGTAGTGACCGAAGAGAGACTTAAAAAAGCACGCTCTATCGGTTAGTAAATCAGAAACTGGCTTATCTAGGCTGGAAAAAGAAATACGCAAATTTGTGTCTCTTTCTTAATTGTGCACATTGAATATTTCGTCATTAGGAGAGTGACGTATTTAGTATTTCGTTACAAGTGATTGAAATAAAACGCAGCGCAGTAACTTCAACAGTGACATAAGCCTTAGTGCGTCACTACCGTATACAAAACTGCGGTATATTAGTAATTCAATCTTAAAGTGACCCATGTTTGTATTGATTCACCTTACAAATAAAAACAGAGCTAGTGGTTTCAACTTAACACTAATAAGGTCTTTTTGTACTGAACATGTTATCCACACTAAGGACTTTCTAATATTTAGGCGCCTATACGTGATTAAATGTAAGTAATTTTTTTGGACATTTTTGTGCTTAGATCTGTTTTTTAATTTGTTCATGTAATAATCGAAAAACACATTTATTTATGCGGCAGTTTATTATTATGAATGTGTGAAATTGTGTCATTGTGATAACACAATGAAGAGAAAAGCCGATCATACTTGAACATTTCGCCTTCGCGCGCGAGAAGAAGAGGTAGGTAACGGCTTATAATTAAAATTATTAATTTTAAGAATACATATAATAACCAAGTACTGGCTTTGGTGCAGATCCATAGTGTTGTATAAAATTAGTAGGCATCCATTTACTGCTTACCCACTAAAATAATAAAAGTTTTACAGAATTTTAAATGAGATAAATCCTTCAATCTCCAAAGGAAACTAATTTCTACAGAATTCTGAACTGAAAGAAGTACAAGTATGTCATCATAGAAAAAATGCAGATAGAAGTGAGAATGTTTCCTTTGAATACCTTAACATTTATTATACACTATAAACTGGCTGTCTAGCCTAAAGTCACCTAGCCTCCTATGTACTTAACTCAATTTACTAAAATTTCGACCTCGGTCACTACTCGACTCAAGGTGCGATATGTTTAGTCCCATTTACATTAATTCACAATTGCTACAGTGCCCTTCAATTTTAACACAGTATTGCCTACACGTGGTGGTGCCCGCCAAGATAGACTAGCACGCAATTCCTATACCTCCTAAGTCACCCATGGAGCACGCCTAGGGATTCGCTGAAGACCTAAGTCTTAATTCTGCGAATGTGGCTTACTCGGTCCTTAGATGTAATAGTTATCATTGTTCTATTTTATTTTATTGCCGTGTTCGTATCATATGCGACGTGTTGTGCAAAATCTCCTATTATTGCCCTGTCACTATTTTAATAAACATAGGTGTGTTTCTTGCCTGCAAGTTGGCATCAGTAAACTCGAAATGCGTAGAAGGATTATTTTCTTCCGTATCTCTGTGAGTAACCAGCTCATTGCTCGACAAACGGCTGGTGGTAGAAATTTGTCTGTTCAGACGTGTAACCTGAAATAAATAACGAATAGGTTAAAGTAGTTTTTAAAACCATTTTTTTTACAAAATGGAGACATCATTTGTGTGTGTAGTAGGCACGTTAAGTCACGATAGTCACCATATTTAAATAATGTCATAGTTTGAATCTAGATTTTTTCATACATGATTTTTAAATATTTAGTTTAGTTCGTTATATAGATATATAGTTCAAACGTAAATAAAGCTTCGCCACACCACTGCCTACAGTCATAATACTCTGCATTGTAACCATCCACATCAAGAATCTTTTATAAAGAGGTGGGTATATGTATAAGATCTTTCTTGTTATTGCGACTAAAACTACTTGGTGCAAACTTTTTTGAAGCACTAACGCCTGTTAAGCGATACCTAACATCGCAGTTTTAGAGTGAAAACGTCACAACCTCGGACGGGATTCGAACGCGCATCTTCCCACAGTCCATGTCACTATATTATGCACTTGTCCTTGAATTTTACGATTAAGTTGCATTAAATCTAAAATTGTCTGCATTATAATGATATACATACGTATAATTATGTATATATGGTCAACAGTGCGAACTGCAAGCAGGGACAAAGGATAAAAAATATACCTAAATAAAACAGTGCTAAAAACATAATTTTTTCGGCGCAGCGTACGCTATAAAATCTAGACGTTCCTTCAAAAAGTTCAAGTATGTTTGTCGTTAACTGCCACTGTTATGGTACATATTAAGTACCTATAGCCTATTTATTGAAAACTATATCAAATTCTAATTTTGTAAAGCGTTAGCGGTAACGCTACGTTTTATTGACCGAGCAAGCAAAGTCTCTGCTCTAACAGGCCAAATTGAATTTCATCTGTCCGTATGTTTGTTAGATTGTACGTCGGTCCTCCTGTACAGGTCGCATTTTTCAAACAATCTTGACGGGTATGCTAGTTCTACTATTCAATATATTATTTTTGCCGTTATTTTTGGCGATTTTTGAGTGGTACTTTTCTTGAACAGTGGGAAAGTTTGCTAAGACGCCATTTACCTAATGATTTAAATTAAATTTCGTAAACACATTAGGAACCTGACTTTAAACTGGAACTACGAGTATGAGCTCATTTGATCAAGTGTTTAGCGAGAGAATAGGTTGTGAAGTTTAAACATTTTGAGAGCAGATTCGAGAGTTAAGTATTTAGAATTTTTTGTCGATGTTCTTGGAAATTTCACGACGAAGGATTTTGTTTTAAGATGCTCAATAAATATTTATTTAGTTTATGCTAAGCAAGCAAATATTTGCAAGGTCTACAGTTCACAGAGCTATTAGTAGTAGTAGTAATTATTAGTATATTAGGCTCAATATAATTTGAATATTTAAATTATTTTATGCACTAGAACTTTCGTAACCTATCCAGATAAAAAGTATCTTTTGAATGGTGGGAGTTAGCTAAGTTGGTCCTACGGTGACGCTTTTTCGAAGCTCGAGGTTCCAGGTTCAATCCCTGGCTGGGGCAAATATTTGTGTGAAGCAGAAATGCTTGTTCAGGGCTTCTATTTTTGTGATGTGTTAAGACGTCCGGTGGCACAGGGACTCCTATGAACGAGGGTACGAGTGTATAAACAATGTTTTTAAAAATGTTACTTTATAAATATATTAATTGGCGTCGAACTCTATCCACGTAGTTGATGCATGGACAGACCTAATATATTTCTGAAATTACTTTATTCCATATATATGGGTATCAATATTTACTCACTAGCATTGACACATGTTTGACATGATAACGTCTTGTACATCGATGAACGCCGGCTGCTCGCACGAAAAAGTATGACTCATTGTCACGTTCCGCCGGAGCCAAGCGTAAAAGCGAGAGCGCGTAACAAGCGATACAGAGTCAAAGCGTTCAGCTTGTCTTTTGACGTTATCTCGTCAAATTATCGTCTTTACAGACGACCATTTCTTTTAAAACGGAGCATCATAGATTCACCGTAACTAATATAGTTTAGTAATATAGTTATAGAAAGTTTGTGAGTAATATAGAGAATGTTAGTGAGTGTGTTTGTATGTTACTTATTCACGCATACGTGGGGATTTGATCAAATTTAGAATGCAGATAGCTTATAGGTAGGCCCAGGATGAGCACATAGTCTACTTTTTTATCGTAAATCAAAAGGGAAGCGCTTCTTCCGCGAGTGAAAATTTGGTTAGATTATTATCTCATAAAATTGTTATAATTATAAAATATAATAATAATAATAAGAGCACCGTCTGGGGGTGGAGACGCAAGAGCAAGTAACAACAAGTTCCAAGGGTGAAAGTGTTAAAGGGCATAACGCTGGTAGTAACGCTGTACACCAACGTTGCCCCTTTTGTCACCATTGATGATGGCCCTTATCGGGGGGCCCGTTTAATAGATGGCAAGTCACCACCTGCCTAAATATTTTAAAATGAGACTGAAATTGGCAGGCGCCGTAGTCTCGTCCGCCGCATTTATTATCCTTACATGTAAGTTCATAGCAATAGCGTTGTTATTTAACCCATTTTTGTAATAGATAATCCATGTCACCGTCATCCCAAATTGTGTTTTTATACTACTTTGTATATTTTTTATACCAAACAGGCCTCTAAGTGTTGGCTACAGCCCCACTTATGCCTTTGTAAATGACCGGATGAAATACATAATTAAAATAAAATAATAATAATAAAAAAATAAAGATGATTGTATAAGTATTACGAAATCAAAAATTTCAGTATGTATACTTATTTAAAGTAAAATATAAAGTTACTGCTCTTGGCTACAACAATTTAATTCGCTTTAATGAAATATTCGCAATGTCAATCAAGCCCGGGCCATTCAGAGTGGAACAATGAAAAAAGATTTTGGCTCAAGTTATCTTCAACTGAGAACTCTTCACTTAATCAAATTGATTTTGCCAAAGCAAAAGGAAATGCATTAGTTAATCAGTCCGTGATAAAATTCGCAAGTCTCGACTTTGAGCCTCCCTATCAAAGTTAGGAAGACTTTTACAAAGAATAAGGCTGGAGAAGGAAGTGATTCCGCCGAATGCGTGACCCATTCGTGATTACAATGAAACTGGGATCCTATCGCATTTGTGTATTTTATCCCGCTTCTGAAGAAAGTAACAATTTATAGCTACCACAAATTTTTGACTCAAGACAAGAAAAAGTCTGATCAATGTGTGTTACCAGTGATGACATATGGCACTGAAACGTGGTCTCTTACTATAGGCCTCATAAGCAAGTTAAAAGTCGCACAACGAGCTATGGAGAGCGATACGCTCGGGGTTTCCCTACGTGATCGAATTAAAAATGAGGAGATCCGTAGACGAACTAAAGTCACCGACATAACCCAGAAGATCAGCCAGTTAAAATGGCAGTGGGCAGGCCACATAGCACGTAGAATATATGGCCGATGGGGCCGGAAGGTTCTGGAGTGGAGACCACGGACAGGCAAGCGTATCGTAGGTTGTCCACTGACAAGGTGGACTGACGACCTGGCAAAGGTAGCAGGACAACGTTGGATGCAGGCTGCTTCCAACCGGTCCTTTTGGAAATTTCTGGGGGAGGCTTATGTTTAGCAGTGGACGTCCTATGGCTGAGATGATGATGACAGATTTTTGGCCTACTCAAAACCAAAGATTAATACGCCTTCGTTAAATGTAGGTGATGCAATAATTGACGATTTTTTGCTATATACGAGTACTCCACATTGTCCAATCATTTCATTTTTACGGGGAATCCTTGGTGGTTGCCAAGGATTTGCCGTGTCGTAGAAGGAATAGACACATAATGTTAACGCATCAAGATACGAACATGTACAATTTGAAAAATTTAAAACCGACCTCCACTCTATTCAGTTATTGGAGTGTAACTCAAAAACTATTGGACCGAATTTGATTCAATATAAATGGGACCACACGGGAAGCACCAGCTTTGAAACAAAAAAGAAATTTGAGAATCGGTTCACCCTATCGACAGTTATGAAGTAACAAACATAAAAAAATACAGTCGAATTGAGTACCTCCTCCTTTTTGAAAGTCGGTAGAAAACAAATCATTTCTCCTCACCACACCTCACAAATATTTACCACAGCCAGGGATTGAACCTGGGTGTATTTTTGAACATACTCGGGTACGGCAAGTTGCTTTTGAGAGATGCGTTTAGGAGCCTACATGCTACACTATATAGTTACTTTTGTGTTATAAATTTAACAAATTTGAAATCATGTAGCTTGAAAAAATAGTTCTATTAACGAATATGTAATAAAATAAACTATGGCGTGGGATCTGTAAACTATGCCTATAATTTTTTTATTTATATTTAGCTTTCCAAACAGGGATTTTAGAAAAGGTATTTTGAGACACCAGCTGTGCCTCTCGGATGCGTGCGCACGAAAAATGACCACCCCACAGGTTTTTTTTTTCTTTTTTAGGCTAAATTGTAGCCTATGTTTTCCTCCAGAGTAGAAACTGTTTTCATTCAAATTGTCTCTGAAATAAGAAGGGCCGTCCGTTTTGGCGTGAAAAAATCGCACTCACTCACTCTCTTATATATTGCATTTATAATGCAATGGTATTAGTGTATTATTACTTCAGTAAGTTTCAATAAGTACTTTGGGTAAGTTACTATAGGGTGCGTGATTATAATTTCGTATACATGTACCCACTAACCTTAATTATGTTTGTACTATGATTTTGTTGGGTAATGTTAGAATACATTTTAACAACAACTTTTTAGGGTTTCTTTATTTTTGTTGTGTAACATCCAAAGACTTTACGGAAAGTAAACACAACTGTGAAAGATCCCTGAAGTAAGTAAGTCCTTTACAATCTGTGGGTTCCCAAACTTTTAATGGATAAGAATTCTTTCACACGCGTGTTTTAAGTAATATACTTACATTCGTAAAAAGCTTTTTCAGTTTCAGCATTTCGTTAAATAAAATCAAGGAATATTTTACTCTCTACAATAAAATACACTTATCACTAAACTCTTTGACATTTTTTGACATTCAACCATAGAATAATAAATACATAAATACTCCAAGGAGCATTCTACAGTCCTTTTTTGAGGTCTGACAGATATCTAGAGATTCAAGACAAAGACTTAAATAAAAATCCAAGCTAAGAATAAGTATCTACATACCGAATTTAATTTGTTGTCTGACCTTTAAGGATACAATTCATAAACAAAAAACCTCAAGAAAGCTGCGCAAACAAGATAGCTTAATTCAGTTAATTATATTAGTATTCATAAGCATTTTTAATTACTTTTCTTGAACTTTCAACCCTTTTGTGGTAAGGTTTGAAAGAATTGAATAAGGTTCTTACGACAAAATTAGGGTTTTGAATTTGTAGGGAAAAGATAATCAACTGACGCTTCCAATTAAGTTATAGAACTGCTCATTAACGTTGTATTTAAAGAAAATGCTTTATTGACATTTTCCTGGAGTTAAACATAATATTCAACATTAATAGTGTGAATTTGAATTTATGCAATAATAAGAACGACTATGAACTATGAAATCTTTTGTAAGTTTAATTACTGGCTCTACCATCTCATGTTAAACTAACGTAAAATATATATGAGTGCTTGAAGACCATTAGACACAGAAAAAATATAAACACAAGAAAAAAGAAGAAAATATATACATAGATCGTGGCGCCTGAATTCGGGGGGAGGGGGGAGGGGGAGGGGGAGGGGGGGTTCGGGTAGTGCCCCCCCGTTCGTTTTACGCATTAATGTCATTTATGTCACCTGTCACTATCAAAATTACGGTGTTTTATTGAAACTTTAAAAAACTATTTAGACTATTTTGGCGTGTCTCCGGCAGCTAAAATGTTGTAAATACGCTTTATACAAACCCCTTCAACCCACCCACAGTTTTTGTTTCACCAAATTCAGGGGTCACGATTCTAAAGCCAACCCTTAGCGATACCCACCTAGGTTTTGAGCATTCGGTGAAGGTACAATCGTGATGAAATCCACAGCATAGTAGGGTAATTCCTGGTGCCCGTCTGGTTTGCAAGATAGAAAATCTGTCACATAGCTTCTAATGGTCTGCAGGCCTAGACAAAAGATGTTTCTGTTAACGATAACGCCAAACGACAACTCCAAAATGTATGGCATTGACATTACCTGTAGAAAAGTCACGTGACGTCACGCTAAGTTCGTAGACACATTTTTGTCTGTAGCGTGTGCGGAAACACGCCTGTTTGAATTTTGTCTAGGCCTGCGTTCCCTCACCTGTCATTGAGAGTCTAGTATGATACCAAGTTCGAACACATCATTACTGACCATCAAATGGGAAACTACTTCGACAGTAGCAGATCGTTAATATTTTTAAAAGCACTGCAGATTCATTAAAAATTACCTTAGCTTCTATATTTTTATATTAATAAAATTACCATCGAAACAACACACCAATATTTAAGTTTTAAAGAAGTTGCCTTCTCCCGTTACCTGTGCACAACGAAAATGTTTCTAACTATGAAAACTTGTCCAATATCACAGGATATTGGAAAAAGATGCTTCTCAGCGGATCAAGTGTGGGCACTAATATTCCTGGGATGCAATATCGGGGGCTCATTGCCATAAAATCGCTTGAGGCGAATTTTGCTTCTACATAAATACACAGAACAGTATTTAAGCTTTAGTAATATGTGTACCTAATGCATATAAAATATCTGCTGAATATAATAGTCCGGTCAATCTAGAACAAAAAATGAGAGTGAAGGTAACATAAAGTCGCAACAAGCTGAAAATCAGTAAAATTGTTTAAAACATAATTATAAATAATATTTAAAAGTTCCCCATCATTCACGTGTATGAAATTTTTTTTATTCAAGGTCAAAGGTCAAAAAAATGAGTTTTTCGCAATTTTCAGCAAAACGGTAAGTTTTATCATAAAAATACCTTTAACTAAAATTGTAGACCATAAAGTTATCTATAAAAATGTGACTATATTTGTTTTTCGTACGAGCCACCGTTTCTAAGATATAACGATTTAAAAAGTTATAAAAGTTGTTATCGTCATAATATGCATGAGTACGCCATGTATATACATCTCTAGAGTTGTTATATATTATATATTATAATATATATATATATTACATATTATATATTGAAATATTTTTCTATCGGTCATTGTAACTTATACTTAAAATATAAAATATACATAAGTTATAACTATAAGTCGTGTTCAGTACGTCATCAATCGGACATTTTTCTTGTAAGCGAGCACACTTCAAATCTTCGCGTACATTTTCATTTTTATCATAGTGAACTACAGTTGTAAATCATCATGCCAGCATTCGTTGTGAAGTGGTGCAGGAACAATACACGATTAAAATGTCCAGGGATCACTTGTACTAGTAAATAGTAGCAAAATTATAAAAATTCAAAGGTGTTCAAATACGTGAACAAATCGAGGTGGTCAATACTATGCAAAATAAAGTCAGTCTATTTTTCATATAATTTAGGATGTATTTCTTTCTTCAGAACTAAATATAGAAATGTGTTTTGCTTATTATGTTTAATTCTCGTTTCCTTGCCGATTCAATGCGGCAAAATAAGTGCTTGGCTTCACACAAGCTAGAAAAACAAGAGTATGACTGCCTGTGAAAATCAGCATAGTTATACTCCGTTAATTTTGACAAAAACATAATATAGACTTTAAAAGCAAAATACCATATTACACAAAACTGCAGTACCTACCAGTTTGTACAGTAAGTACGTACTGTTTTTTTTAAATTATGTATTATGTAAAATCTCATATTATCTTTTTATGCTGATGATTCGTCCCGAAGAAACATCAACATCTTCAGGAGATACTTTCATTGTTCATTGTTTGTTCAAATTAACAGTTGAAGTTTAATTTTTGAAGCACGTTTAATTTTTCAAGCTATGAAAATTCACCCTCGGGAATGTTTCAAGTGGTTTATTTGAGTTACTAATTAATCTGTAAGTAATATTAACACAGTGCTTTTCTAAATTAATTGATAATGAAAGTATTCTGCCACCACTGGAAAACATTTACCAGGCAAATAATGATTATTATTTTAGATTAACGCGCTAAGTACACTACCTCATAGGTGGCGGGGAAATGTGTGCATATTATGACGATAACAACTTTTATAAATTTTTTGAATCGTTATATCTCAGAAACGGTGGCTAGTAGGGAAAAAGTATTGATATATTTTTTATAGATAATTTTATGATCTACAATTTTGTCTTTGGTACTTTTATGATAAAACTTACCGTTTTGCTGAAAATCGCGAAATGTTAATTTTTTTGACCTTTTGTCCTTAGACCTTGAATAAAAACTATTCCTTACACGGGAATGATGGGGAACTTTTAGATATTATTTATAATTATGTTTTGAACAATTTTACTGATTTTCAGCTTGTTGGGACTTTATGCACCTTCGAATGTCTAAATTGACCGGACTATACGTTAAATAAGATCCGTGCAACCGCGCTACGCAAAGATGGCACTTGTAATTGTACAAATTTCTACTATGTGTAGCAATTATAATGTTAAATGCAATATTCTGTTTCAAATACTTATTTAAAAAATGTTATTGTCATGAATAGACGAGATACTGAAGATGGTAGCATTGGCAGGCACTACGTACCCTCAAAGGGTGGACTTTTGATACTGGAAAAATCAGGATCAAAAGTAATGAATTAACCTATATGTGAGTCCAGGGTACAAGCTATATTCATTTAAAATTTCATTTAAATCGATTGATTTCTATCAATGTTGACACTTACTCACAAATGTTCACTCCATACTCGATGCTCGATGCTTGCATTATAATTATATTATTTATTTCGGTATAATATTTGGATTTTAGTCACTGTTATCGTAAGTTGTATTAGTCGTGATACGGACCTCATAGAACATCGAGGTACCAGATAACTGACAATTTCGCCGCTGTTAACGATGTTTATCGAGGTAACTTGGTAACCCAACTACGGTATGTTATGAAACTTTATATTCTGAATTTGTATCTGTACCTCTTAAATGTTATGGAATAATAATTGTGTTCTCTGAGTTATTTGATGCTATTGACAATTTATAAAGAACTAACATGTTTAAAAAACCTTTAGATTGTGTCTGTGTATAGAATGCTAAGTACATTGGAAACAGGTTTGTAGCGTAGGTTAGACTAATATCTTATATATAAAAAAAAAAACCAGTCAACATAAAAAAATGCAGGAAATCCTGATCAAGTTAGGATGCAATTAACTGAAAGCTTCCAGAAAAATCTACGCAAAAATTTGCACGACAAATTAAATTTCTTGTTGACTGCGGCGCGCGCTCGTTCGTTAGATTGAAGCGAATTTTCAATCAAGCGGCAAAATATTCGCCAATAATTTTAAACGCAAAGAAGGGCTCGTTTATTCTTCACCGCAGAAGCTTTAATCTTGGATTTATTTTATTTCATACTCAGTATCTTCCAAGATCTGAGGCGATTGAGATAAAGCACGATTTGTGAAATGAATGATGAAATCATGGATGACAACATAAAGGTAGGATCAACATTTGTTATACGTATATATGTACCAATACAAAGTGTTAATAATCACACACCTTAAATATTGGGTTTTAAGCTCTTTGGATTGAAACCAGAAAGCCGTTCGCAACTTGCGTGTGCATGATAGTCACAATGCTACCCAACACATCTTACTTCTTCTTCTTCTAGTGCCTCTCCAACAAGTGAAGGCTGGCTGTCAGCTCCGTATATTTCACCAGGTCAATACATCTTACGTTGTATTGTATTCTCTTTGACCTTTGATATTTGTACAAACGATGCAAAACCTTGATGACCTACTAATTTTTCACAACTTACCATAAGCTTTGTCTAGTAATCACGATCTTCAGCGCACTAAAATCTACTTACAGAAATATAGATTAAATAACCCTTGCTACTACGGCAGAATATCCGTCTCTTATAGTGGTTACTGCCCACCGCGACGTACCGTGATGAGTCCTACCCTACGAAGAAATAATATCAGAAACAGTAACTGCCTTAAAAAAAGACCCAATAAAAGTTGTGATAAATCAATAACATCGTTCACGCCGCTATGACTCGACTGTCATAGTAGACGTTGCAGCACGCGCGTGAAACAATCCCTGCTTTCCTTCTGAAATTCAAACCAATCACCGAACATGTCTATTTGTATCCTCGGAAGTAATTCGTAATTGGAATCATACGTCGTTTTGGTTTGAAGGACCACTTTTTGTATGGAACTTGTTCTGAGTTATGTTTCCTGAAATTATTTCTTCGTAGGTCCTATCACCTGAATAATACTTACATGATCACGACACGAGATCCAAAAAATATCTGCTGCGTTGAAGGAAAATTTGATTTAGTACACTGGTTTTATTTCTTATTAGTAGTACATAAGTAAAGAGACCTACAACCACAAATGAAGTTTTGAGGCTTATCGAACTTACCCATGGCTGCTGCAGTGAGAGCTAAACCTTTAAACTTCAATGTTCTGAATTCTCTACTGCACTTATCACCTAAAGGCACATTTGATTAGTCCTATTAGCCCAGTAATTTCCCTTGCTTCAGCGCCTTCTAACCTCAACACAGTGATCCGTTCCTTTCATCTTTATACCCTTCAGCAAACGTAGTCGATTGAGCCCTCTAATACTAACGATTTAAGATGAAAGGTCGAATATAGATTTATTAAATTAGTGCCAGACAGAATGTCGGAATCCCACGTAATCAAAATATATATTGTGAAATAAAACAATGATCTATTAAGTAACCTTCAGTTTGTTGATATTGTCTGTATCTCCCATTGCTCATAGCACTAAGCGTACTTGAGCCACTTTGCTTTGATATTACCTATATACAGTAAAGGAGCTCAGTCAATAGACAAACTTGATGCCTTCTTGATCTGAGTGCCTTGAGAACACGTCACTGAAACACTGATTGTGTGCTTGCTCACCATCGAGCAATTGTATACATTGTACGAGTAGTAGTAATAATTGCAACTCAATTTTAATGTTAACATTTCAGCTTAATCTGTAATATTTATACTGTATTACTTAATAATTTTATATTCTATATGCCACTGCTTTTCATTAAATAAATAAGAAATAGCGTGATCTTTGTCTTAAAATCAGTCATGCTAAAATAAAATCGTATTCGCAATCTTAATATTTCATACACAAATGACAACAGCAAAGTTATTCATAGCGTCTGTATTTACAAAACGAACGTGAAGCAAGTTCAAGAGAATTAATTCAGGGATTAAGCTTGCGCTATAAAAGGGAATCTCTGAAAAGAGACTCAACGATATCTTTCAATGAACACTGCTTACGTTTCATCCGATTTTGTATGAGCTAAACTTGGAACTTCACTACAAAATCTGGTATGAGGTACAATTGTGATATTGGAAAGCAATGAAAAAATCGGAATGTTACCTATGCTGTTGCATTAGTCAACGGTAAGGTCCTGAATAGGACCCCAGATAAGCTATGGGCATAATATATCAGTGTTACCTACTTGGTTACCTAATAATATAATATTATCTCATTATAATATTGAAACCTGAACTCTACTCCATTAATATTAAATATTATTATTAATATAGCGACTGCCCGTGACTTTGTTCGGGTAGTAGGCTCTGCCTTCGACCTCGCCATATCCTCCCTTCTGTTCCTGTTTTTTTCATAAGAAACTTCACCTGACCATAATTAACACAACAAAAAATAATTAGCGAAATCAGTAAATCCGTTCTCAAGTTATAGCGTGACCAGGAAAAATGGGGTTCATTTTTGTACAAAGAGATATATAAGATAGATGAAATATAATGATAAGACTCCATTGTAGTTTGTATAAATCCTAGTGAATACTAGACCGGTACATATTTAGTTGTCTTTGAGCAGTAAAAATATTTGAAGTTTATAATTTTTTTTTAAATAAGCTCCTAGTATTTTTAATTTTAGTCCCGGAGTTAGTTCTGTCCTTATACTATTTTCTTGCTATATTCTTGCAGAAATTAAAATGTTATTCAAGCATGGTTCCTTCATCTTTAAGTAATATTGTTTTCAAATTACTAAAAACTGTAAAAGCCTATAAAGGAATATGGAGAACGCCTATTATGATCAAAAAGGTATGTTTGTGTTAGTAGACGAACTTGAAATATTCGTATGAACAAAGCAGAATAGACATTTAATGACCTCTAGGGCTTGTTCTACCTTTACAGCTTGTTATGCACTATTTTACTCAAGTAGTTTAATTATTAACTAGGAATTTAGGTAAACGAACATTATATTTTAGAGCATTAGTTACCTCAAAAAAGCTTATCTTACTTTATTTTTTCTAATTTAGTTTATAAAGTTACCTTACAATGAGTTACCGGTGAACTTGGTGGCATTCACCCGACGGTCAAGGTGACTCATGATGATAACCCGTCCAAGCAACTAGGTCCCTATTCAGTCTACCCACGCAGCAGGAGATATGTGTGTTTGTAGCTTCGGCGTTGTCTAGGTAAATGTTCCAGTTCTCGTCGCAAGTAGTGATAGTGCAAACATTGAAGTTTCCTTTCAATTACTACTAAGCAGAACATTACGCGACATAACATACAATTTAGTTTTAATAAATGAAGATAGTAGATCCGTAAATATACTTATGACTGACGAATTTATTTTACCGTAGGTACTAGGTACTATTCTTTGTTATAATATTATACCTGTATATTAGTTACCATAAGAACTTTGGAAATTATGCATTAATAATAACGATAAATAATTAAATAATATCTAATTCTAATTAATGACTATTGAAATTTTAATTTATGCTGACTATTTATGATGACAAAAATGTATATATTATATTTGAATTGCAACTATGTAAGAAATAATTAATAAAATGTAAACGTATCACACTCACTTGCAAACGCCCTTGCAGGGTGCATGTACTTACTTATCCTACCATAAGAACTTTGGAATTATGAATGTACTTGTACATGTATGCTATAAATAAATAAATAAATAAATTAATTAAATATAATCCTGCCCATAACGTCTCATCTCGTTGAACACCAAATGGAAAGTAACCACTGTAAGAATCAGTAAACTATTTCTGTAAAGAAAACAACAAAATATGTACACATTATATAACTTACCACATCCATTTGACGTCCAACTTTAGACGATAGTTTAACAGAGCGTTCAATTTTCTCTATGCAAAGAAGTTGACAACCATAGTCGCATGTCACAAGTTCGGTATAATGCTCGAACATAAAAGCCGCACAATCTCATGGTCATAATCGGTCATGTTGACTTCATCCCAATGCCTAAATGTTTGAAGAAAATGCGTTAAAGATAAATAATATACAACGGAGGCCCTGGAACGGGTGGAGAAAGCGGACTTAAATAAAAATTATAAAAAAATTAGGCAAGTAAAAAATGGCTTTTGTATTATGAATGCATGTATTGAGCACTCACGCTCACTAAAAGGTTTCTTCTCGTGGCGGGTCGTCCTCTTTCCTCAAACATGGTTGAGGAGGGCAAAGGCCGGCATACGTGTCAAGCTCGTGAATGGCGCTGCTTGCAGGAGCCGGTCTGCTCTTGGTATGTACTATATTCAGAAATATTAAGTCTATTTGTGTGAAAAATTGCAAAAATGCCCTTCTGTCCCCATGCTGAAATTATTATTGTATGTGCCCTCAGGCCGAAAAACTGTGCCCCTCAGGCTAAGTATAAAGTTTTCAAAGTGACTTTCAAGCCTTTACCAATGTATTGTGTATAGTGTCTAAGCCTAGTTTAATAAAAAAAATATAAAATTTTAAGTTTAAATGCAAGCAATGTAACGGACCAATTTGTTGTCTGTGAACAAAAGCATAAATAATAAAAAATATATACAACGTGAATGATGAGAGACTAAATACGTTTAAACGAAATGTATAGTGTTTACTTCACCTGACGATTATTTTCTACGCTAGATTGACAACCCTAGTTGTATTTCATGAAGTTTTAATTTGATTACTAGATGATATTATAGTATAGTATTAAGTAATGGTTTTAATATGTATTGCCTACAAATACAGTAAGCTAATTAATAAGTTACGTACATATAAACTTACAGATGTAAGTTTACATACTGAAAATGTTATAATTATTTTATCTATTCGTGAAAAAGGTTTTCACGGATCCTGAAGAACCACTCGCCGAATCAAGATTTATAGTACGTATTTATAGTATTATGTGTTAGTATCTCAGGCATAAAATTCAAAATTTCTTCCAAATGTATTGAACTGTTTCAGCGCGAAGAAAAGCAAAAGATAAACACTGACTCACTCACATCCTATGGACCCAAATACATGAGTAGCTCAAAGCAGTCCATGCCGACTGCTTCAAGCTGCTCAGATACACATCTGGGGCGAATTGTGTACTCACTCACAAACTATTGTATTTATAATATTACTATTTGTGTCCCCCGATTTCTCCCGCGTGGTGATGGATGATGATAATGATGATGAAAAGTGTTATTGTGTTATTCCAGCGTCTCATATATTTATATACCGAATTTCATGAAAATCCGTCTGAGCGTGAAGGAGTAACAAACATACAAACACATTCACAAACATTAGGCTTTTTATTATTAGTATGACGATGACTTCTATGACAGAAGTATATCTTGTATCATAGATTTTTTTTTATATTTCATCATCGTCATCACGTATATACATCACTATACTATATACTCTGCCAACAAGTCAATTGAAATACCTGATTTATAGAAAATGCATAAGGTTTTAAGGAGGAAAACTAAGGCTATGGAAAACGAAAGCATTTATTTCCTTTGTTTTATGCGAAAACCAGAGAGAGGTTGCCTGGCAAATACAGTAATTTTTTGCCATCGTAATAAAAATGCGAAAGAATTTAAATAACAGATCGGAAGCCCTAACGATCTATGGGGTGGATGGCGCTACGCTGCAAATGCTTAATTTGATATTGAAACTGCGTTATTACGACAAATTAAGCAATATGAACCAGGAATAACGTATACGAGCATTAATAACAGGGTATTATACTTTTTATTTTAGTTGTTCAGTAATTATGGTGCTTGCCGATACTCCAACTAAAACAAAAACTAAATATTCCACTTTTAACGTTAACTCTTGTATACCTACTCGTAATCATAATCGGCCCATTATGTCCCCAATACTAGGACTTGAGCTTTCCTCTCAGAGAGAAGAGTTGTGCCATAATCCGCCACGCAGTGCCCGCCCGGTACGGCTTGGTAGATAGGCTAGTGGCCAACCCATGTCGACGTTTCAAGCCGCCCGAAGGCCTTCGTCTACTGTTCGTAGACGAACCACCGGGACCGACTGCTTAACATGCCCTCCGTGGCACGGAAGAAACTCTTATAAGTAACCATGATATTATAAGTACCTATACCTACTTATTATGCATCTATTTATAAATATTAAGTCTTTCCACTTTTGACTTAAAACTATGATCACGCTACTCGTTCCAAACATTGCTTGCATATTCCCACTTTATCATAGTTTCGATTAAAATAAATGTATCGAGTAAATAAATTTGTTTTTATGTTTGTGGTTCTGTACCTCAAAAGGAAAAAGAAACTATTATGGGATCACTAAGATTTTCGTCTGTCTGTATGTCGGTCAAGACACTTTTTATCAGGAGTGTGTAGCGGTATCAAGTTGAAATTTATGTAAGTTCAACGGTTTCTTTTAGCTGTACAAAAATATAACTTGTAAGTGTTGCCGTCTGGGAGTCCACAACCATGCGATTCCTTCACTTTCTGTCTCACACTACCAATATAGCCATTTAAGGTATTTCCGAAGATACGACATCGGTGCTTTCAAGAAAAGAGCCTATTCCTTCCTCAAAGGCCGGAACGCATCCTCGAGACCTCTGGTATTGCGGATGTCCATGGGTGACTGCGATCATTTGCCAACCTATCCCATAAAAAATAGTCAACGCTATCAAAAGACATGACCGTATTATATGTCGTAAAAAATTCGCTTATTTTGCGATTTCACAAGGGAATCCAAACCTATAGAGTACTTCTAGTTGACCAAGAATACATATTATAATGTATTACAGAAACAAAATTAGGCTCAAAGCAATTTTTTACAGCACGTATACAAAAGGAAAAATCTGAAAACCATAAATATGTAGTAATATAAAACAAAAAGAGGGTTTATTGTTACAAACTTATTATTTGCGGTTGGTGCAATAGCCGTTATAGAGGATCGTACTGCAATTTGTCTTTAGTTATAAAAATAATGTTAGGTGCTTTCTTAATGTACAGAACCGAATTTGCGCAGGTTCAACTCGCACTCGGCTGTCTTTAAAATAAATTATGATATGGGTAAATTAATGTTGTGTTTTTTTTTGTGATAAGTTTAAAATGTGGTCCCGAGGTTTTATAAAGCACGTGAGCGGTAGGGAAATTGGTATGACAGGCACGGTGCACCACGGTTAGAATTCAAAATGATAGTTTTTGTTATCCTTCTATGTACCTTAAAACAAGGAACCAGCAAATACCTATCGAATTGTATCGTGCGGCTGACTATTACTAAATGGGAATTCTATAAATTCATGACTAAATTATTAGTGATAAGGGTCCGGAGACACCGTCAGCGCCTTCTCACCAAGCCGCTTTATTAATACCGTGCCTCAAGCGCATTTCTATTGTGTTATAACATTAAAATAATATCAGTAGGCTAACGATTTCAGTTTTTTTAGTTCATGGTTCACAAAACTTCGAATTTAGTTGTTTCGTTCAAGTTGTTCTGCGGAACGGTGGTCGAGCTATTAACCCTCATACCGTGACAATTAAAACAAAAGATTTATGAATGAAACTCACGTAAATTTACGTCTCTGGTACGCAAAGGGTTAATGTTTTTACATTCACAACGTACCTTAAACAAAAAAAATATCAAGCTTTCAATCTGGTGTAGATTGTTTTTATCTGCATTTCAAACACATATAAACATTACATAAAACAACATAACATTACCTTTTTTATTTATACCTTTAAGTTATTATTATATATTATTTTATTATATAATATATAATAAAATAATATATAACAACATATTATGTTGTATATTATATTACCTTATAGTATTACTTTTCAAAGAACTAACGCCTTCTTTAGCGATCTCAAACATTGAAATTTATAGAGAGAAAAATTCACATCCTCGGACGGGATTCGAACCCAGTCAGAAGACGCGGGTTCGAATCCCGTCCGAGGATGTGATTTTTTCTCTCTATAAATTTCAATGTATAACATTACCTTTTTAGAATATTAAACTTTTTTGAACATTGTGTTTTTTTTTTTTAATATTTGTTTGGGTTTAATACGAGCACATGATAGAATAATCTGTATATTTATTACAATTACAGAAACCGTTTCGGGGAATAGGAATAAGTCTGGCATGGTCTGATTATTCATAAAAAAGTCAACTCATCAGCGTTTCAACGCAGGAGGTAGGTGAGTACAAATTTAGGCTTTGGAAAATGAGCTTATCTTAGACCCTTATAATCCCTGCCCGGAACTTTGATCCCTCCGAAATGGAGCAGAGCTACTAGAGATTGACGTTTTACAGCGTTATCTGTGCCGCCAGACTCTGGAACTGGCCCCCGGAATAATATGATCTCATGCCGTATGTATGTATGAACAAACTTGCGTCCGTGTCGAGGACTCAGTATTCTATTGATTCAACATGACGTTGGAACCGAAACTGATTAAGTATTTCATTTTAATTTACGCTTATTATACGTTTATATGTTCACATGACGAAGCGCTCATAGCGGAGCTTAAGTTGGCGATCTTAACCGATCAACAAGTTAAGCAACACTTGCTGCGGTCAGGACTTGGATGGGTGACCGCTAGTGGCATTATTCAACTGAGCGCTTCCGTGCTTCGGAGGGCACGTTATACCGTCGGTCCCGGTTTTTTGTCTTAGGACAACAGTCGATAGGCGGTGTCGAAGGCCTTCGGGCGGCCTGAAAACTTCGACATGGGTTGGCCACAGTAACCTATCCACCAATCGGCACTGCATAATAATAATGTAATATTGTAAAATTTAAATAAACCTTTGCACTCCAAATGTAATGTCGCCCTCGGTGATCTTTATAAAACGCGAAAGCTTCTTCAGGTACCTACATTCCTTTGATCGTTTCACCAAATATTCCGTCTCATGTATCCGTGTATCCCTTTGTTACATTATCCTCGGATTGGATTGAGCCGTGTATCGTGTGAAATAAGATTCCAAAATGACATAAATATTATAGAGGTCTCAACTGTTCTGAGTTTTATCGTATACATCAAAGAGGCTGAAGTTGTGGTCGAATAGACGTGCGTTTTAGGTTTACTTATTTTGTCTAAGAATAAAAGATTTCCAATTTTAGAGAAAAATATAACATATCATCTTTCGATAATCCGTGTTTGATACCATAACCGCCAGGCTACCGTAGCAACCATCTGAGCTTCAAACTTATCTCTCTAGTAGTTTTAACCGTCGTAAGCTTGAGAAGCTTTATCAGGCCAGAAGAAGAGTTTCTTCAAGCACTTATCTTTCTTATTGATGTAACAACTTCATATTTACGTTATTACAACATTAATAATTTATATCATATAGTTTTAGAAGCAATAACTCAATGAAATTTGGCAATTTTAGTGAGACAAGTACAATTTGAAAAAATGTAGACCGACTTCCATTCTATTCAATTATTGGAGTGTATGTCAAAAACTACTAGACTGAATTTGATGAAATTTGAATGGGACTACACGGAATGCAACAGCTTTCAAACAAAAAAAATAATTTTTGAGAATCTGTTTACTCAGTCGAAAGTTAAGAGGTAACAAACATAAAAAAAAACATACAGTCGAATTGAGTACCTCCTCCTTTTTTTGGAAGTTGGTAGATAAATGATATATGGTCGGGCCAGACTCAACCCTACATTTTCCGCCAATTCGTGGCAGACGCCATGACCGACACGGATGAGACGTGTAATAAGTAATAGTGCGAAAAATCTTTTTATGATACAAAATATTATTTATATTGCATCTTCAGGTGAACTAAATCTTGTATGACATAACGCATGGAATATTATTTAGATACGGTTAGATGTTTGTATGAGAATAAAATGGCCAAATAAAATGACTAAAATTGAGCATATAAACACCATACATACAAGTACAATTTGAAAAATTTAATACCGACTTCCTTTCTATTCAGTTCTTGGAGTGTAACTCAAAAACTACTAAACTGAATTTGTTGAAATTTTAATGGGACCCCGGGACACGGGAAACACCATCTTTCAAACAAAAAAATAATTTTGAAAATCGGTTTACCCTATCAAGTTATGAGGTAACAAACTAAAAAAAAAACATATTGCAAACAAAAAAAACAAAAACATACTCCTCCTTTTTGGAAGTCGGTAGAAAATTTATGTTAATTAACTCAATTATAACTAAAAATATACGAAGAGGCGATACACCATTATAGACAACTTTATTTTAGAGTGTTAAGAAATATAAAAAAAAAAAATTTTGTAACCTAAATAAGTTGTAGAGGGACAAAAATAGGCCCATACCGCTGGCACATAATTAGGTTTGATATGAATATTATTTTAAGAAAATGTTTCGCTTGCTAGACCTTCTTGATATATTCTAATGAACAAATATTTCATTATTTTGTTTTGTCGTGCAAAACAGAAATTTTATACTTTATGGCAGTTAAATAATAACATGGTATAAAAGTGATGTATAAAATTCAGTGCACGTAGTTTTGTTTGATACAGTACTAATACACGATGAACTAGCTACGTTCATGGGTCAGGTATATGTAGACTCACTGATCCATGTACAGCTAAAAATAACAATATAACAAAGAATAAAACAAAATATGTCTAATTTGATAAATAATCTATACTTATAAAAAAGGAGTAGATGCCAAAAAGTCCGTACTTGGAAGAAAAATTAAATAAATGTGGGTCCCAATAACTGTCCGACCCACCACCTAGGACACCGAGATTCGAAAATGGCTTCCACCACTACACCAAGACCAAGCGAGCGAAGCCACTGGCGGGTCAGCTAGTTTTACCATAAAAAACACGTATTTGTGCTTAAAAATAGCTCTTCTGATCTTCTTTGCTAAGACCTGGTAAACTGATGAAGTGTGGGCAATGGTAGGTATATATGACGGACTAGCTACTGCCCCCATTCATGCCGGATCTTTCGTAGATAGGACAGAAATCAATTTGAAAAAAATCATACGTATTGTGATCCTGCCTGACAATTCATAATGCTGAGATAGTATGATCACGTAGCTACGCAAAGATGCAATCGAGCAATGTAGCTCAATCTGAGGTCTCACTTTGGATCCCGAGCTGCATGCTGGGGTGTGGAGGACGTGCATGGTTTGGAGATTATAGAAACCCTGTGCGTAGAACGGTAACTGTTAATGTGTGTTGACCCTGCTTAATAAGCGACACAAATATAAAATATCATTGAAACCCGTGTAACAGTTTTAATGCTGAGCGGTAACAAACATACATGAAAAGGTTTCATTTTTTGTGCTACTAATAAGCTTGCTTCTACTGAAAATGTGAATCTCTGTTGTGTGTCTTAAATACCATGTGCAAATCAATTTTATACACACTATAATGGTTTTCTAATTGATACATTAAAGAATTAACAAGTCATGGATATAATATCGTCTTTCTCGTTGAGACATCCCTATTAACCCTATAACGTATACGAACGCCAAGTATATCTTCGTAGTTATCCATACGTTCGCACAAAGATTTGCTAACGTGCTATTTGTTTACCTCTCACGTTAATTGACATACGCTCCAGTGTTGTACTCTAAAGCTTCAGCATACATTCGATGTTGAGAGTTGAAAGTGAACGAGCCTGGAAATAATTATAGAGACGCAGTAAAATTCCTGTAATAAAAAAAAAGTATGGCACTCGGAGACTGCCGCGGTAAAGCTATTGCATAGCTGTTTTTATCAACTTATGCAATTATAATTATTTAACCAATGCCATCTAGAGGCGAGTTGCAGATCTAAAGAGACAAGCGTGATATTTCAAAAAGACATTAAAAGTTCTGCTATTCATCGATAGATGCCAAATCAACTTATGCAATTATAATTATTTAACCAATGCCATCTAGAGGCGAGTTGCTGAACTAAAGAGACAAGCGTGATATTTCAAAAAGTCATTAAAAGTCCTGCTATTCATCGATAGATGGAGTCGGAGTGGGGGGTGTTAGGTTATTTTCGTTACGGAATTTCTGGATTCGGTCTCCACGCTCAAGGCCCGCGATAGAAGCTATGCAATAGCTTAAAAAATATGAAAGTGACAGATAGCATAAAAGAGCATATTTTGGTCATAATAGTCATTTCCCATACTAAAATTCTTTTAGCTATTTATTTATCTCCTTCACTAATCATCAAATTTTTCAAAGTTTTGAACTACTTCTCCAAAATTACCTCTCTTCGTATGATTATATTATTATTATGGATGATTTTAATTGTTGCTTCATGAAATAGGACTCCTGATCTTATTTCATAAAGCAATATACCATACCTTTGAATCTGTTATAATAGCTAATAACCAGCATTTTACCCCTTAGCCACACACGTTGCAATTCCTGGAAAAGTAGATTCATTTCTGCGAAATCTATTGTATTATTGGCCAAATATGGTGAATCGCGAGTCAACGGGTTAATGCCAATCATTTTTCTCACTGTGAATTCTCTCTTCTGGACATTATTCTTTTGTTTTCACATGGCCATGTTCAATGTTCGGCGGACGCGTTTTCATATTATGATTTGCTTATTCTTTCCTATAGGATTCCCAAAAGCTAAGCCCGAAATTTGTATGCTTCGTAATTTTGGTGGAATAGATGTAAGTTGCTTGCGTAAAGATGCCCAGCAGTTGGACTGGTCAGCGGTGTTAAAGCGATTATTCCTAGATAATAATGTCAATTGTTTCAACCACATTCTCACTAATTTATATAATGTGGATGTGCATTCGAATTGGTCCAGTATCATTTATACTTTAACACGGCATAACGGCAAAGTACTTAATTCTTGCACATAACTGCTTAGAATCTGGCACTGTGTGTTATCACGATAATTTCAAACGTTTCATAACCAAAAAGCTTTTCATCTATTAAAATATAAAATTAAGATATAAATAATAATTGATTTACTGTGCAAACAAGATGTTTAGATGTATTATCGTCGTTATTACCGTAACATCTGTCCAGTGTTTATAGGAAGACCTGGATGACCAAGCTTTGTTCAGAAGTAAACAATTGACAAAGTATTTATGGCTTTAAAAACAAAGAGAGATAAGATCTTCATTTACCAGCATCAAAAAAGTGAGGAATGCTTACGGAATGACACCGGTGCATTGTAATAATACCTATAATGGATGTGTATGTGTGCGTATAGTTTAATGTATTACCTAAATAATTGTAGATATATAATTTAGTAGGTTAATCGTAATTAAGTATTTTTAGAATAAGTGTATGAAATCATAGTTATAATCTAATTATTAGAAAACTTTAACTTTGAGCCGTGTAAAGGATACATGTTAATGTTAACTTCGTGGTACGTCTACCCTCTATTCGCGTTGTATCGTACGTGACGTCACCTACTTTTTTTTTTTTTTTATTATCGTTTGGGGAATGCACTTACACATCCCCGCCAAATCCGGGGAGATTCAACGGGGTATGTCGGACTCGTCTTGTATCGCCAACTGCACCCATAGCAGCAAGCAGACCATACCGACTAAATCACCACACGGTGTTTTTCCGGGCGCCTTAATCTCGGGACTACGGGCAAGCTTTTGCAATCGTCCGCGGTCCCGGCAACGTTGGTCCTCTCATGAGAACCCCAATCCCACGGTGGGATGGAGCAGGAGTCACTCCACCCCAGCATCAATGAGGGGCACGCGGAAACACCGCGCGCGCCACCTCGAGGTCTTTAAATGGCGATGGACACCCCCGTGTCCATCACCGAGACCTCTGTTATGGGGGATGGAGGAGGGCTTGATACGCCCTGCTCCTACGGCCGGGTCTCCGGGTGCGGATCGGAAGATTAGAGGTGATCTCCCTCTCCCTTTCGGCAGCCTCCTTCTGCGACACGACCCGTTCGCAGAATTCTAGCCCCGCGTCCCACGACTTTTCGCTCTCCACCATGGCCTTGACCAATGACGGAAGCGAGATGTCGTCCCCCACTACTGCGACGAGTTCACGGCGCTCGCTCTCCCAAGCTGGGCACTCCTCGAGCGTATGCTGCGCTGTATCTTCGTCACAGCTACAATGGTGACACTCTGTTGTCGGTTCTCTTCCGGCGATGCGACACAGGTACTTCCCAAAGCACCCGTGGCCCGTAAGGACTTGCACCAACCGGAAGGTAAGTGACCCGTGTTCCCTGTCCAACCAGTCCTGAAGGACGGGTCGGACAGCCTCAACAGTCCAGTGGCCAGCCCTAGGTTGGTCCAGCCGCTCCCTCCACCACCCAATAAGGGACTGTCGAGCGCGGTTTTGCCATGCTTGCACTTCTCTTGGCGGGAGAACCTCCCCTCGAATTCGGTGCTGCGAGCGCCACACGTACATATTTGCGTAGAATTCGGCCTCCAAATCCCAGGGGGGAGACCCCGCCAATACGCACGCCGCCTCGTAAGAGGTGGTGCGGTACCCACGTACGACCCCGATGGCCATCACTCTCTGAGATCTCCTCAGCAGAGCGATGTTTGACTCCGTTAGGGCATCCACTCAGATGGGGGCTCCATACAGGGCCATGGATCGCACCACCTCCAAATACAGGCGGCGACTGCTTCCTCTCGGTCCCCCAATGTTGGGCATCAGTGGCTCTAAGGCAGCGGCCGCCCCAATCAACCGGGGTGACATGCGAGTGAAGTGCTCGCGGAAATTCCACCAGCTATCAAGGAAGAGCCCAAGATATTTTATCGAAGACTCGACCTTGATCCGGGTCTCACCGATAGAGATGAAGGAACCCCTGGGTGGCGCCCTGCGAGGGCCGTGAAAACACACAGCCTCCGACTTATCGAGCGCGACCCGGAGTCCTAATAACTCTATCCTACCGACAACCAGTGCCACCATTTCCGTGGCTAGACGGGCAGCCACCTCAAAAGTCTCGCCCCGGGCAGTCACCAACGTGTCATCTGCGTAGCAGATCACGTGGGCGCCCGGATTGAGATTGCCCCGCAACACCCAGTCGTACCCGATGTTCCACAAGAGCGGCCCGAGTACCGATCCCTGTGGGACACCACACGACATTACCCGCCACTGCTCTCTAGCTCCGCGCCCAGTGTACGAGATGTATCTCTCGGAGAGGTAAGCTCCAACGATCTGACAGAGGTAAGGAGGCACTTTATGGTACTTCAGCGCCTCCCCGACACACAACCACGGCATGGAGTTAAATGCGTTAGCGATATCGAGTGACACCGCCAGCATCACCCCGCCTTGGGCTGTCGCCTCGTTCGAGAGGGTCCTGACACGTTCGACTGCGTCGATAGTCGAGCGACCCCCACGGAAACCAAACTGTTGGTCGGACAAGTTGGGTCCAACCTCTCCAAGATGCTTCGTAAGCCGACGGGCGATGACCCGCTCAAAGAGCTTGCCAGCCTCGTCGAGCATCACGATCGGGCGGTAAGCGGAGGCAGACTCCGCGGGGCGGCCGTCCTTCCTCAGGAAGACGAGCCTGCCCGTCTTCCACTGAGACGGAAATCGTCCCGTCTCCAAGCAGGCGTCGAGTAGGCGTCGGAACCGGTCATCAAGGGTTCCGAGAGCGATGACCAAGGCGCGCCCAGGAATGCCATCTGGGCCAGGGGCTTTGTTGGCCCTCACCCTCAGCATGGCCGCGCCTAGCTCTCTCTGCGACACAGGGGGTATCTGGCCATCCTGTTCCCTCTGCTCACCACCTCCCTCCGGCAAAAGGGCCATCGCTGGGGGTTGGTACACCGCTCTGTTCGGAAACAAGGCTGCTACCACTTCTTCCAGCAACGAGGGTTCGAGAGTCTCAGTAAGTGGGGGCGCCCAAGCACGCATCTTCCCCCTGACCGTCTTATACGGGCGCCCGCACGGGTCGTGACTGAGAGTCTCGAGGAGCTCAGCCCTCGCCTGTGACTTGGCATTGCTGGCATTTTTTTTTGGTGGGTAGGTGTTGAAAAAGTAACATCAACTTGAAAAGCTCTGTATTTATTTTTAAAACTAAAATACATAGAAGAAATAAAAGTGCATAAATGAAGCATATATGTAATTAGCAGCTTACCTCACCTCACCCTAAGTGTTATCTCCTTAAACTAACATCAAACTTTCACTAAACTGTGCCACTTCACTTATACAATAATTTGTTCAAACAACATGGATGCCATACAAGTGTCACTAAACCAAATGATGGAAGTTTTTCACCAGCGCTTAGACTCCATTGAAGGGCGGTTGCCAACTGAATCTGCAGGCCCTGGAAGTTTAGCTGAAGAGTTTTCCTCATTTAAAGCTTTTGTCCTGGTGTCAATGCGGGCACTTCAAACCCAGATTGGTTTACTGGCTAATCAGGTGGATACCATAGAGATGCATGGAAGGCGTAAGTTTCTCCTATTGCATGGTATTCCGGAAGTGCAGCAGGAAGATACTTCATCCGTGGTTGTGAAGGCAATTCTCAGTAAAATAAAGCTTGATAGCTTCAAAGCAGAGGACATCAGCAGATGCCATAGGATGGGCCGTGTTGCAGGTACTGGTAGGCCACGCCCAGTTCTTTTCAAGCTTCGAGATGTGACAATTCGCGACAAAATATGGTCATCCAAATCTATGTTAAAGGGTTCTGGTATAACTTTATCAGAATTTTTGACAAAGACAAGACACGATATATTTTTGGCAGCGCGCGAGCGTCTCGGTATCACGAAATGCTGGACGACGCAAGGATGCGTGTTTATCATTGGACCCGATGGGGCTCGGCGCCATATCAATTGCCTTGGCGATCTTGACGGGGTTGTGCCGAAGGAAACCGCTAAACCAGCTGCCGGGATGACGGAAGCAATAGCGGTGAAGGTGGCCGGCACGGCCGCCGGGCCAGCGAAGACCAAACGCACCGCGACATCGAGGAAGTGATGGCATTGTAATTGTACTTTTGCGTGCCTACTCTTGTTTAGGTCGGTAGTTTTTATCATTTCTCATGTACCTACATTGATACAAGGTAAATCAACAAACTTGTTATAGTTGGTACCCGCTAGTTTTCACTTTTATGTAAAATCGTGCCACCGTCGATACATATTTTGTTTGTTCATTTTTTATTATTATTTTGAAACGTAACTAAAAAACTTCGCGATTTTGTCACCGAGCAGAATCTGACAGTGACGCGACACTTGACAGTAGTTGACAGACAGGTGACACAGATCACAGAGTCGATTGGATTGGCTTCAATGTTGTCTAGAATCTTTGATCGGCTTTTGATTAGCTTGTTAGCTTTTGTTGTTTTTGTTTTTTTTTTTTTTTTTTATTTAATTATTACTTAGTAATCCAGCAAAAATAGATTCCGTCTTAATGGAACCTATATATAAAAATAAAAGAGTTTATGTATGTTTAAAGAGTGGCTTCGAGTAGTATTTTTTTTTTCTTACTATTATACTTCGCACCGTACCGATCTTATTAGCTCTTGATGATTTTTTATTATTATTATTATTTTAGATTTGGTTTTCTAGTGTAAGTATTATACATTATTCGCTTTCTTATGCGTCGAAAGTAGAACTAATACGGTTGGCACCGTAAAGAAAAGCAGGCATGCATGTCTCACCTATTTATATTTTTGGTTTTTTTGTTTATATTAACGACAATATTATTATAGTGTTATTTATAGGTTATATGTAAAGTTTGATGAATATTTTTCTTCTTACTTCTATTGCATATGTTAACGCGTTGGGCAGGTGAGTGGCAGATTTGTATCTATTTTATAGTAATAAGAAAGTAATATAGTTACCTACTCAAACACAATCATATACCATAAAATAATATATTATATTTATTTATTATACGTAATATTTATTTATTTACTTTATGTTTAAATATAACGACAGTGCTAGTGATAGTGACATTGCAGAATATGTCTCTTGTTATTCTTCAGATGACAGTAGCGATAGTTTTAGTAGCATACCCACTCTTTCAGACAGTATCGAATGCTTTGTTAGTGATGTCCCAAAAAATCTCAATGTTCTTTATATAAATGCACAGAGCATTCCAGCTCATTACGCGGATATGCTGGCATCGTCCGATAATAAAAATATTCACGGTATCTTAGTTTCGGAATCCTGGTTAAATCATTCCCTACCTACTACTTCTTACTCACTGCCTGGATTTATACTCTTACGCAATGACCGTGCAGGTAGAGTAGGAGGTGGTGTTGCCATATACCTTCGTGCTCATATTCCTTACACCGTTTTGAGTAAATCAGCACAACTCCCTCCAAGTGACGCCGGTGAACACCTTCTAATTGAAATTATCCTTTCTCACGCTAAAGTATTGCTTGGTGTTTACTACTGTCCTTCCAGCCGTATAAACTTTTTTTCATCTTTTGAACAACTTCTTCAAGATTACACTCCTTCTTATGATCATAACATCATCATGGGTGATTTTAATACCTGTTTGATAAAACGTGATTCGCGATCATCAACTTTTGAGTCATTAATAAGAGCTAGCAACTTGACCATCTTGCCGCTTAATGCCACGCACCACTTTCCAAATTCCGCACCTTCTCTCCTTGACCTTATTCTTGTTTCCTCACCAAAATATGTTAGCAAGCATAGTCAATGTTCTGCGGACGCTTTCTCTGCCCATGATTTGCTTTTTCTTTCATACAAAATTCGTCCACCTAAGTCAAAACCCAAAGTTCTTCTGCTACGTAGTTTTGGTGGTATGGATTTGGAACGTTTACGCAGCGATGCACGGGAAGTGGATTGGTCGGCTGTTGTAAATGGACTTTCCTTGGACGATAAAGTGGAAGCATTCAATCGTGCTCTAACAAAATTATTTGACATCCATGCCCCATTGCGACCAATCAAGTTAAAACATCTACCTTCACCTTGGCTCACAAATGACATAAAAGCAATAATGCGCAAGAAGCTAGTAGCCAAGACTAGGGCTAAAAATAGACCATCCGACTACAATAAAGAAAAATACGTTGAGGCTAGAAATCGCTGCAATAGAGTTTGTAGGAATGCGCTACGCCGACATGTCTATAACTCAGTAGAAAATGGTGATCCCGCTAAAGTTTGGAAGTTTCTTAGGTCCATAGGAGTGGGAAAATCTCGTCAAGACAATTTCCCAATAAATATTAATATTGATGTGCTGAATAAACATTTCTGCTCTTCTTCCGAATTTGATAGAATAAGAAAATCTTCAACATTGGATTATCTTTCTTCAATTCCACCACCCGACCATTCTCCTTTCATGTTCGATCAATTTACCGATTGTGACGTTAAAAGAGGCGTACTATCCATTTCATCCAACGCAGTAGGTAGTGACAGCATCGGTCGTAAGATGATCCTACCCATACTTGATGAAGTAATTCCAGTTATCAGTTTCATACTCAACTTTTCAATTACCAGCGGCATATTCCCATCAGCCTGGAAGGAAGCATTAATAACCCCAATTTCTAAAAAAGTCAATCCATCCTCTTATACCGAGTTTCGACCCATTTCCATTCTTCCTTTCTTATCTAAAGTACTAGAACGACTTGTTTATCATCAACTCTCCTCCTTTCTCAACAGAAACGCTCTCCTCAACCCGTTCCAATCCGGTTTTCGTCCTGGTCATAGTACTGCCTCCGCTTTGGTAAAAATCACTGATGACATCAGATATGGTATGAGTAACGGGCAACTAACCGTGCTTACACTACTCGACTTCAGTAATGCTTTTAATAATGTGGATTTTGATATCTTACTTGGACTTTTGCGCTCTATTAACGTATCTCCAACGGTTATTGACTGGTTTCGTACTTACCTGTATGGGCGCCGGCAACGTATTCGCATTGATGAGAACTTATCTACTTGGTGTAATACATCTGCTGGTGTTCCTCAGGGCGGCGTATTATCACCTTTATTATTTGCTATTTTTATAAATTCTATTTCTCAAAACTTGTCTTCTTCCTATCATCTCTATGCGGACGATCTACAGATTTATACACAGGCCCCTTTAGTTCAATTACACACTGCTATCGATACAATAAATAAAGATTTGGAATGTATCTCTAACTGGAGTAAATCTTATGGTCTCAACATAAACCCATTAAAGACGCAAGCTATTGTAATTGGAAGTTCCAGAATGATATCTAAGATTGACTGGCTCTGCCTCCCACAAGTTATTTTTGACGGCAATACTATATCCTTAAGCAAAACGGTCAAGAACTTGGGTGTCTACCTTGACAGTCATTTATCTTGGGAACCTCAACTTGCTGAAGTCAGTCGAAAGGTTTTTGCATCAGCAGCATCACTTAGAAGACTCCGTAACTTTCTCCCAACTGCCACCAAAAGTGCGTTAGCACAGTCCCTCCTCCTTCCAATACTTGACTACGCTGACGCCTGCTATCTGGACTTAACTGAGGAGCAGTTAAATAAACTAGAGCGCATACAAAATTTTTGCATCAGATTCATATTTGGTCTGCGCAAGTATGACCATGTATCTGAATTCCGGTCTAAGCTCAATTGGTTACCCATCCGACGTCGCCGGGATTTACATGTCCTTTCCCTTCTTTATAATATTCTGTTCTTCCCTCCGACTCCATCTTATCTTAAAGAACGTTTTGAATTTCTCCATCTCTCTAATTCACTTTCTCTTCGTTCTTCCTGTACCCGACAGTTGAAAACCCCTACTTCATCGACAACATTCTATCAAAATTCGTTTACTGTTCGAGCTGCCCGTCTGTGGAATAATCTCCCCGTTGATCTAAGACACGCTTTTAATTTCTTTATTTATTAACTGATCCTATATTAGGTATGTTTATATTATATAATATATATACGAGTATATAATAAATATGTATTGTATGTATGTGTGTATTGTATTTATGTATCATATTATTATATATGTACCTAATGTGTGTATGGATGTGTTATTTATATGTATATATTTGATTGTGTCTGAGCAAACGAAATATTTTGAAAAGTAATATGGTAACAAGGCTTTTTTTTTATTTTTTTTTTTTTTTTTTTAAATAATCTATGCACTAAGTTAAAATTGTTTATTTATTTCCATTTAACACCACCATGCGCCAATTCTAATGTATATAAATTTCTATCCATCCCAAGGTTGCCTGTAAGAAATTGATTATAGCGATAAGGCCGCCCATTGTACAACCTGTTTTGTAAAATATTCTTATTTGTTTTCTTTTATAAGCTTGGTGTTCAATAAAGTATTATTGTATTGTATTGTATTGTATTGCTGATAGCCAGCTGCAGGGCGATTACCTTCCCGCGGTAGGCCTCGTACAGCTGCTTCTCAGTATCCTCGTCCCGCCGTCGCCGTCGACGATGCCTGGTATACTGGCGCCTAGCCTTAATACAGTCAGACCGGAGATCGGCAATCGCGTCAGACCACCAGTATACCTGTCGCTTTGGAGTTCGCTCGGGACATGCCAGCGTCGCAAATTTGCGTGAGGGCGTCCCGGAATCGCTCCGCCTCAACCTCTACCTCTACCGGTTCATCCGGGAGGGACTGCCAGGCATGGACAATAGAAGCCTCCACCAGCGTCTCTTTGTCCAAGCTCCTAAGAACCCATCTTGGGGGATTCGGGGTGTTCCTTGTTGATCGACAACGAGTTTCAGGGCTGTGTGAAGACGCAGAAACGTCAAAACAAACATATAGATGATCGGACAACGTCTCCACGTCCTCCAGAACCCTCCAACCCTGAACACGGCATGCGACAGCGGGGGATGCAAACGTGACGTCTACGATAGAGCCCCCGCTATGCCGCACGCATGTGTTTGTGGACCCTTGGTTAAGTACTGAAAGGCCAGCCATCGTCACCCACTCCTCAAGAGCCTCGCCTCGCGAATCCGTCGCAGGTGATCCCCAAGCCAAAGATTTGGCGTTGAGGTCCCCCGCAACAAGTACCGGACACGGTAGAGTCTGCCCCATAAGGGCCCTTACCGCGTCCAGGAACTGCTCAAACTCAGCGAGACTCCTGTTGGGTGAAAAGTACACACCGATGAGGACCATTCCCTTCCACTTGACCGCGGCGTACCCCCGACCCCGTGCTATCACTGGAAGGGGTCCAGCAGCTGGCGAGGTGATGATGGTCACTAAGCCATCAACGTCACCTACCCAGTTATTCTGGGGAGGGACGAAGTACGGCTCAGCGACCACTGCCACATCAATCAGCCACTGTGCCATGGTTTGCAAGAGAAGATCTTGCGCACCAGCACAGTGGTTGAGATTTGCCTGTAGAAAGCGATGAGCCATAATCAATCAATTAATAACCATCACCTCCTCACCTCTCTCAGTATCGAAGGGGTAGCTGGATGCTTCTGGGGCCTTGGCAGCTTGAGCCGCTGCTTTTGGCCCCCGTTTTGGTTTGGGTGGGTGGCAGGATTTGCTACCCAACCTGTGTTGCGCAGGTCTGCTCGCGGCTTTGCAGAGGGAACAATGAGCCGCAGACGCGCAACACTTGGCCGCTTTGTGTCCGGATTGACCGCAGCGATAGCACTGATCGCTACGGTCTACCTCAGCGGTGCACTGAGCACGAACGTGCCCAGTTTGCAGGCACCGGAAGCACCGCCTTGGCCTGGGTTCCAGCACCTTAACCTGCGCAGATATCCACCTAACCAAAAGCCGTCCACCATTTCTCAGTCGCTTAGCAGCGGCCACCGGACACCGCACGAAGAGGGAACAGGTACCCTGGGAATCTCTCCGCAACTCCCCATGTGTCACCGACTCCCTTGAGCACCCTCCGCGCTGTGCAACGGCAGCTACTACCTCATCGGCAGATACAGAGTCGTCGAGCCCTGAAACCCTCAGCTCTGCGCATTTCTCTGGCCTGGACACGGTCACGATATCCTCGCCTAGCGTGTCCTTAAGCTTTTGGGCCAATGCATCCGCCTTTTCCCCACTGGCTGCTCCTGGAACCTCCAGAATGCAAGCACCTGTAGCCGCCTTGCGGAACCGTACGCTAGCGAATCCGCAGCTAGCCAGGTCCACCTTTTGGCGGGCTTCCGCAAGCACCTTGGCGTATGTTGCGCTCTTCTCTTCGGCACCTGGCTGTAGTTTTAGGACTATAGCCGCCGATCGAGGAGGGCGCAGCTTAACCGGAGCTGGCTGGCTCCTGGGCTTCGCGGTCGCCGCTCTGGTTTGCGACTGGGATGTCGCCACTGTTGACGCCGACTTCTTTGTCTTCATCTTTTTCCCCCGCTTTACCACCGTTGTCCATGGGACGTCCATAGACTCAGGTGCAGGTGGAAGATGGCAAGGAGTTCCCTTCGGGGGGACCGCTTTTGCAGCTTTACCCTTGTGCCCCGATTTTGTCTGTTTTGACCTCGGGGCGGCCGCAGATTTTGCCGCCTGTGGCTGTCTCGCTTCTGCCCTCGCGTTGGGCTTGGGAGTAGTCGCTACCGCAGCAGCTTTCCTCTTATCAGCCGCAAGTGGAGGGCGTAGTCGCTCCTCCGGGGGAAGGCGTCCTTCCAGTGACTCGAACCGCGTTTAGCATGTTGCCAACTTGCATCATCAGCGAACGCTTCAGCTCCTCCAACTGTTCGTCTCCTTGCGAGAGTGCAGGTTTAGAAACCCGCGTCCTCTTAGGTGATGGTTGTCGCTGGGATATAGGGGCACTGTCACCGATGACTTTTGCCACTTCCCTTCGAAGCTCCGCCATTTCCTGTTTCACGGATGTCAATTCTCCTTGCAGTCGAACGTTGTCTGCTAGCAGTTTGGCGTTTAGGTCTGCAGAATTCCTCTTAAGGAGGACTTCTGTCACCGCCATTATGGACGAAGCCGATTCTTTTAGGGCACGCTGAAGTGTGCCTTTCAGGTTCTTCGACTTCGTCGCTACTTCACACACCAACGCGACATCATTCATAATGATGCGGTTGAGCGCTTCCGTCGTGTCGGCATCGTCGTCCCCAGCAACTTGTAGTTTTAGAGCCGCTCTGCTCGTCGCTACATCTTGAGCCCGCTCTTCGAGCATAAGCTCAGCCTCTTTCTTACCCGTCTTGAGGAACTCTCTTCGCCTGTTTGAAACATTCATGCCATCCATAGGAGTGGGTGACTTGAACGCTCCAGATTGCGAACATTCGCTCTCGCTAGAGGAGAGTTCAGACGGAGACCCCTTTTTCCGTTTTTTCGCCGGGTTAACAGGTCGGCAACTAATCACGGGTGATCTTGCCGATCTTTCCACTGTCACGTCCATGTCAGAGTCGGACGCTCTTGACCTTTCTCTGTTTCTCCTACTTCCACTTCCATCCCGCGACTCACTTCCTCGTTCTTCCTCCCTATCATCGTCAAAACAGTTCTTGCCCCCCCCCCCCCCCAGAATACGAGGGGCAGAATGCCGCTTCTGCAGTGCCCGTAGGCACTACAGCAGCGGCACCGAGGGATTCTCCGGACCCATGCCGGTACCCTCCTGGGGTAGTTTTTTCGGAATCTGCCTTATTCATTATTTTATCCTTTTTTGTGAAGGGGGTGCGGTCCCCCAGGGTTCGCTCTCGCGACCGGTTACCCCCCGGCCATTCATACCCTCGGCGAGCGTGTCCTTAGTATTAGGGTTCTATGACGTATTGGGGACCTCCACAAGGAAAGATTCCTTGTTGATGCCCACTGCGATGTTTCCACCTTTGCCCCTACGGGCTTGCCGTGTAGTTTATGCTGAAACCCGCCTTACGGCAATATGTCATAATGCTGGTTCCAGCCCAAGCCACACCGCTCTCTTCGTATCAGCTCGCACCGCCGCTTCCCAGACTATCCAGGGCGCCGGACGAGCCATTTACTCTGACTCGGATCGCCGCTACTTAGCATAAGGCCAAGACGCCGACCAAGTCCCACGTCTATGTTGTCCGACAGGGAAGCCGAGTTGACAAACCCTGCCGCACCGCTGGCCTTGCAGGCCTGCCGTACTGCGACCCAAAGGTCCGCTGGGCAATTACCATCTTGCCCCTCTTCGTGGCGGAGCCCGCCTGCACCATCCGCTGTTCCCTATGCTAACAGCATAGGGACACGCGGAGGAGCCCACCGTGTCAGATCTTTTGCTAACGGTTAACAAGATCCCGTGAAGAGGAGTTATTAACCGTTGCCCAGGATGCACCGTCCCAAAATACTGCTATTCCCCCGGGATAAACCGTATCCAAGAGGACCAGCAGTACTCGGGCACACGAGGAGGTAATCTGACAAGCACCCCGACGTCACCTACCTGCCCCAACAGAATACCAGCGCTGATTGTTTACAATCAGCATTATGCTGAGTTGGGATCGATTTTGTGACAAAATTATAGGTGTGTTACTGTCTTTAGTCTTAATTACCTGCTGTCCTGATCTTATTCATTTGTACACCTGTATTTTGACACAAATAAACATTTCTGTATTGATTTTCTTGGTCTAACTTCAAACCAAACAATCATTGGCTTAGTGTTACCACGGTAATGTTATCTATTACTGGTGTGTTGCTTAACAACGCCATCTATTGTCAAGTAGCTTTAGTGTTGATGTGTCGGTAAAACAGTTTAGTTGTTGTACAAGCTAATGGCCTTAGTTTCCGTAATGATGTTGTAGCAATTTTTCATTGCCTGAAAACATGGATAAAACGACGATATCTAAAAAAAAATTAAACCCAGCTAGATCGATTTATCACCCCCGAAATGCCCTGCATACCAAATTTCATGAAAACCGCAGTTATTCGTGCTAGGCCCACAATACATTGTCACGCCGAACGTCGGTTCTAAGTTCCAGATGCCACAGCACACGTTTTTGACATCACATACGAGTACCTACGAGTACAATCACAAAGACAACTTCCTTAAATTTCCCTTTCCCGTTTCATCAAAATTTGACTCCACTACAGATCTCAAGGATTAACTATTGTAATGAAACAATTTCCATCCTACGGTTACTGAGTCACAGATTATATTATAGCTGCTATACAATAGTATAATATAAACCATAGTTTAAGTAATAGTTTATACGCACACGTACAGTAATATAACGCAGGGATCGGTCCTAGGATTAATTCTTCCTGTCCTGAGTTCCATGAATCTCTTGCCCCTCGCAAGGGGTTAGTTGAAATGTTTGAAGAAGGTACCTATAAGTTATAAATAGGTAGGGTTCTACTTGTGAGAAATGTGTACGTATCTACCCAGTTTATATTGCTAATTTTATAGTAGGTACGTTTTCCTTTCAACAAGAGTTAGTGTAGGTACTTATAAAAAACCCTTAAAAACAGAACAAATGTGTCCAATATGAATATTAACTATTAATGTATTTTACCTTTAACTTTATAACTGCTATTTTACAGCTCTGAGTTTTTATTGTCTTGCAGTAGGTATGAAATGTAGATTATGCACCTCGAGGATAAAGCCTGTCTTCGTCTTGGGCGGCTTTAACCCCTTGCTTCACTCAGGAACTCCTCTGAACCCCTCGCTCCACTCAGGAATTGACTCTACATAACTCCCGAGCGTAGCGAGGGTCAATTAAATTTGCTGCGCTCAGGGATTAACCCATAAGTCCCCGTTACACTCAGGGTTCAATATACCGCACATGACGTAAGACACTGCTTTACTCCCAAGCGGCCTTATTAATAAACTTGTAATAAGCCCGGAGTAGTTAAAACATCTATCTGTCAATTTTTCGCTTGCAGTATATGTCACGCGTGAAAGCAAGACAAAGCATGTTACGCCTAATCTATGTTTACGCAACGTTTATTAATAAAGGCCTTGGTGCATAATCTACTATTACTTACTTTGCAAAAAGGTTGTATGATGATGACAATGTCATAATTAAGATTAGTAGTAAAGTTAAGTTAGTTATACTTGAATTTTTCAAGTCGATAAGTTTTTTGTGGAACAATTTTTAACGGATGATCTAGTACTTTTAGCTCCAGTAGGGTTGTTCTCTTTACGGTGAATTCTCTAGCGCACGGCAGACCAAAACAGCTTGATGGACTTTTATTAAACTTATCATGATACCCTATTTATTAAAGACCGGCGTTTACAATATTTTTCTATCAACAAAAGAAAAGATTCCAATGGGATAGATGATGAAAGTTTATTAATTACTCGTACTAGATTCACCACGCAGCATTACCCGCGCTCACTCTGACTATCCCATAAAAAAAATCGGTACGATAATTACTCAACTACTTGTTATTCCTAATTTCACTCAAATCGTTATGACGTTTCAGCACGAATATGTCACAAAACTTAAATAGTCACTCACATAGTTTCGAATTTATAATGTTACAGAAGGTCATTGGTTACAGTAAACTAATAACAATAGTAATAATCACAGGGCCGTTGTACGGCGAACCGTGAGGACGACACTGTGGACCTCGATCATACCTGGGGCTACAAGAGACCCTTGATCCTCAGCTTGCCTTAATTGGTGTTTAGCGCTTTAGTGAAACAGCAGCATACCTCTGGAGACGCTTTAGCCATCCACATAAACGTTGTCCCTTTCGTCGCTAATAATGGCGGCTCTTATGGGGGCCTGTTTAGTGGATCGCAAGTCACCACGGCCTTAAATATTTTAAGATGGTATAGAGATTAAAGATTTTTTTCATCAGCGAATGTGGAATATGAATTGTTCAGGATCGGAGCACCGAGAAGGAAAAGAGATTCTTTCTTAACTATATAAAATTTGCAGATATACATATTATTGAACTTAATTAATATTTCTTCTCTCTTATCGGATAAAACAGTATCTATGATAAACGGTTCTCAATTTGAAAAAAAATATAAGCATAATCCAATTAAGTGAAATTTATTTACTAACATTTCCAGATCTTGCAAAATAGTATTCGCATCACCTCCAAGGGTTCCGTCATATAATTATTATGAATATTATAAATAATATCGTTAATTATCATTTTAATAATAATAAAACGGGAGTAACGCGAGACTTACGCGGGATCGATATCACAATTGACAATGGTTTCGGCTTCCAGAAGCCTTCTTCAGAATCTTCTCAGGCGGGACGAGTCATCCCGCCTTAACCAGGCGATCAACAAAATGAAGTAATATATCAAAAATATGTAATAAGTCAAAAATAAACTAATTAAAATATTTTTTTACTAGCTGACCTGACACCTTTAAACGAGCCTGACATGATTCGTATAATTATAATGATAATAATACAATGATAATTATATAATTATATGAATTATTTATATTTTTCGTATAATTATAATTAAAAGAATCACCTTTTTTATTTAACAATAATTATTATGTTTCGAGAAAAGCGAGAAAAAAGATTTTGTATTCTTCCTCAACTGCCTTAGGCCTACTGGCTTGCTGGTACCTCCTCCGCCCACTGCCCCCTCATCACTCGAATGTATCATTTCGTGCTGAGCAAGCGGCAACCAGAGACGCCGCTGGCAGCCGATAGCCATCATTTATCCGTAGTTTCTTTATCTACTATATCATAAGCCATTAAACCAAATCACATGCTATAAAGAGCACATTTTATCTCTCAACTTTTTTCTTGGTGATGAATTTCTGTATTTTTTGAAGACCTATTAGTAAATGTCTCTTTCAATCTTAATAAAACATTATTTTATCTGTAATCGTGTTTTTTTTTTATTTTATTAATAATTTTTAGTACCTACTGGTTTTATGTTTGTCTTTCACTGTATGTCAGGCAATTTTTGTATATATAATGTTTTTCATTATGACGATAGGTATTATGATAACTAGAAAAATTTGCCCTGCAACTGTAGGCAAAATAGGCAAAAAGTGGTGAATCAGTTAAGGGATAAAGTTCATAATCTCTTTCCAAGGCTTGGAGACACCCATTAACACATCACAACCCGAGACAAATAGAATCAAAAGCCAAACAGTTCTGCTTATCACAGCCTGAATTGGACCTGGTGCCCTGGCCACGTATTTCGAAAGGCACCACGCAGGATCACTTATAATTAAGCCAATGACGCCACCAAAAAATAAGTTGAATAAAACATTTTTTACTTAAGAATAGAACCGACTTTAAGGCGCGCTCGTGCCCTGATTAAAGAAAAAGCAGAATTTTTAAACACCTAGTGTAACGAAACAGATAGATAGTATATTATGAAAAAAATACAAAGGTTAGAAAAGGAATAGGAAAAGAGTAATAACCGAATAGAATTCATAAATATAACTCTCTTTCAGCAGAAAAAAATACTGAATAGGTCCACAAAAATAAACTTTCACGTCCAAACTCTCAGAATTTTCACCGATAACACTATATTTTTTTAATACTTAGCCAACGTATAGTACTAAAGTAATAACCAGCAGTTTTTTCAATTGTGTTCGTATATATCGAAAAATATAAAGAAAACGTACAAAATTAACGCATTTTCGCATTACATCGTCCAATCAAACAAGCGATTTACAACCGTACGTAAAGCATCGTAAATTATTTTAAAATTGGGGTTGGACCACGTCTTAACACAAAAAACATGTTCAATAACTGATTGAAATCGGTACCATGATAGTTCAAAATTGCTTATTATCAGAATATTGTGTGCATGGTAATTACTAGCTAAAAATATTACTATTACTAGTGACCCTTGTTACTTACGGATCGAATGTCATTCACCGTCAATATGGATATCATAAAGATAGGCGAACACTTTTCAGTTATCAGAGTGTAACTCAAAAACCACTTGACCGAATTTGGTGAAATTTAAATGGCACCACCTCGGAAGAAATGTAATAAATAAATAAGAAAATAAATAAAATAATTTTGAATTAGTCTGCAAATGGGCAAGAATCGGTGAACATACATAAAAAATTTACATACAGTTATACACATAACCCTTCCTTTTTTTACTAAAACACAGAAAAATAGACTAATGTTTCGTACCGTCGAAGGATTTAATAGATCACGCAATTTTATTTCCCTGTGATTCGATACTACAAATGTAACTCAAGATTACCTACATACTCCAAAAAACCCGCGTTCATACTAAAATTTAATACTCTTGCTGCTAAACTACGTTCACACATAGCGTTTTTGGCCGTAGATTTGTCAACAGTTATAATGGTAAACTGACAGCACACTGAGGAAGCTGTTACTAAAACTGTGAGAAAATACGCCTTGTGTGGGGTGGATTTAGAGTTGCTTCTCCCTAGTGGGAGTTAAGAAGCTTAGTTGAAATCTAGCGAGGCTTTAAATATAATCATTGCCGTAAAGGGTTCCGCATACGTAATGAGATTACCCGATCAAGTGATCCTTATGTAAAGATTTGACATTGATCGAAGTTTAAGTGTTTAGGGTTAAAGGATTTTGTGGAGATGAAATTGAAACCAATTTAATTAAAGAATATTGATGCTTGGCGCCACGAGTACGACAAAATGTAAGTCATTATATTATTTTCTAAGGTTTGTGTTCTCCTGTTTTAAGTTGTAATTAAGGCGGATTATAAAACGCTATATAAGTGCACGTAACGGCGCACTTGTATCGGCAACATGTATGTACAAATTCAATAAACTTAATTTTTGTGTACACACCTATTCGGGACCCATTGGGGATGAAATAGCATGATGTATGAATACCGTTATATATAAGACTAATGTAAGACATAATTTTCTTAAGAACCCCATACCTAAAAACATAAGGGGCAGTTTTAGTGCTCGCTACATTAGAAAAGGGTCTGTAAATAGTCGTACGAAATCCCCAAGATAAAAGTAAGCCCATAAAATTGCCCAAAATACACCTTGAGCTTTGACAACTGGGTATAAATGGGCTTACCTTACGTATTTTTCGTCTAATAATGTTCTTCAGTAAACCTTTATTTTTCTCCTATGTGATGTTTAAATAATGCAAACTAACATGAGTATAATGCATGTTTTCTAATCTATGGGTACTTGCACAACACTCTGTAGAAATTAAAATTGTTTGGGCAATTTCAATGGGCCTAAAGCATCTTGAGCAGTGTGCAGGGAGTGTAGAATATGATATAATCATCTATTTGGGCCCAGGTTAGCTTACTGCATAGGCTAATTCAGCCCTCGTGGTAAATTATTCAGGCCGCCTCAAAGCAAACATAACCTTAAAACTGTTTTTCTGAGGGAAACCAACCGGAACCGATGCCGTAAAGCAACATCCGAAAAACCAGAAGAGCTCAGTTCATAATGTTACTAGCGGTCACCCATCCATTGTTGATCAGTTGAGAACGACAAGGCAAGCTCCACCGTAAACGCTTTCAATTATTAATAAGAATATATTTCAGAAAATAAATCGATTTTGATTTGCTTTAATATAATTAGTACCTAAGTATGTTAATAGGAGCTACTACCTAATGGCTAAAATTATTTTGGTAAATTTAATTATTTTTTTTCAATGTGAAGATTAAAAATACACACTCACAGGTTTTAATTCAAGCTGTCATATATTTGCTATTCACAGCGTACAGCTTGTTTCTATTTTCAGTATACCTACTCAACCAGCCAAGCTACTAAGTGGTGACAATGATGTTGTTACTTTAAAAATGATACTTCATGTACTATCACTAAATTTTTCGCTTAACCAGTTCAATAAGGTTTTGCTTTACACATGTGCATTGCAAGCTAATTCTGCCTTTTATTGTATTGCCCAATGACAGCCATAATAAGCATATCCGTTGTTATGGGTTTTTATTCCTAAATATTTTAGAAATTTTATGATTTTTAATATTTAAGTTTCTTTAATATATACTTAACCTTAAGTCAGATTATTACGTTTAAGTATTCTAAAACGTAGTAGTTCTTTTAAACGTGTTCATAGTACTAAGATTTATACCTATACCATATAATATAGCTAAATTATATCTATATTAACTTGGTTTAGTACCATCACCATATGTATTTATTTTATACTTTACATTAGTTTAACTGATCAAAGGAAAAATGCATCACAGAAGACACGAAACAATTGGCTACGATAAATATAGAAAAGTCAAATAATCGACTACAAGCAGTAGAACTCTTTGTGAACCTTTGCGTCTGTGAAAGTACTGCTACCATAACTATTTCTACCATGAAGCAGTAATGTTCGCATTACAGTGATCCGATTCGATGGGTATGGATGCCGGTGAAATTACAGGCACTCTTACAGCCGTGCGATTCTGTAATGATTCGTCCAGCTCACCGATAAATACTTTATGAGATATCGCCTTGTACACAAGGTTGCTTTTCCAACGTTTCTTGTCATCTCTTCATTTATTTCACGGATGTTGTCAAAGATGCAACAATGTTTGCTTTTAGAGAATCGCACGGCAGGACTTAACAAATTAATGTAAAGTGACGCAATACATTTGTCATAGCCAGAAGTTACGACCAGTCGTGAGAATCTCAAAGAGCAAACATCGTTTCATTCTTGACAACATCCGTGAAACAAATGACGAGATGACAAGAACAAGTTGGAATAACAACCTTATGTACAAGGGTGATATCTCATAAAGTATTTGACATCGACGAGCGCATCGACGAATTCTTAGAGAAACGCATGGCTGGTGGGCCTCGTGCTTGTTCCGTAAATAAAAAATACTGAGATGTAAGTAAAAGAATAGCTACAAAGAGAAGGAAATCCTTTTTGGCTTAGAACAGACCAGACACATTTCGGATTTCTCTTAGTGTTACTCTCGGATTAGTAATAGGAATATTAGGAATAAATACAATAGGTAATATACAGGTTGGTTTTTTTGAAAAGGGCGGTCATGGCCAAGTCCGGAACTACGACAGTTAGAGAAAATTTACTATTTCCTTTCTTTTTAAGTTATTTCCTCATCTGTGACAATTATTCATTACATTTATTAATTCTTATAAAAATAAAAACTAATGTATAAGCCCCATGCCCCATTTTATAAGTTTAAAATTTCTTTGCAAAGATTGATCTTTGTCAGCAACAGAATCCATTAGTTCAATAATACAGATGTCTTTTTTGAAAAAGTATTCGGGTCGATTTCCGTCAAAAGTAAAAGATTAAAAAAAACTAAATACGTGGTTATTGTTTTCTTATAAATCGAGGGCATGTTTCCTTTCACGATTTTTTTCTAACTCTCTCTTGGTTCCGGATTTGGTCATGACCGCCCTTTTCAAAAAACCACTCTGTATATATATCAGTCAGAAAAGTGCCTTCTTTTATGCCAAAGTGTACGTAGTTGTCACCAACGTCATAAACATTGAACGGAGAGAAACAACAAGACCCGCGTCATGTTCCAACTGGCTACGTCGTGCGCTGTTGTGCAACGTTGCCAAAAACGCTGAGCGTCAGGAGTTGCACATGTATTTGTCTATATGAATATTGAATACAGAATAATCAGAATAATCAATTTATTGGTAAGAAATATTACAAGTCAATATAATAATAATCACATATAACTTAGTATAACACTAGAGTATAAGATATGTCAATTGTGAATATATATGTAAATTACATTAAATACAATGTATTTATATATCATACTATTATTATTAAGAGAGTTATTTAATAATAATGTCAATTTAGATTATATAAATTATATTAAATGCAAAATAAATTATTTAAATGTCATTTTATTTTTCGTACATATTCGTCAACACTGTAGAATGCCTTCTCAACGAGGCACGATTTAAGTCTATGCTTAAATGAAGAAAGGCTAGGTGATGAGACTACATGATCTGGTAGGTGGTTATAGAACGCGAATCCCAGCACGTGCGTGAGTCTGTCTGACTTAGCCAGTCTGTGCGGTACCGCAGATAACTTGCCAGCTCCGCGGGTATTGAAGCATCGCGTTTGGTGATCTCCGCGCGTTCTGAATTGCTCCAGATTTTGCCTTACATGCAGTGTTTGCATTACTTGCAGTATAACAATGGAAGGCAGCGTAAGGATCTGGAGAGATACAAAAAACTGTCGCGCCGGCGTGTCCCACATTGTCCCCGCGATCGCCCTCACAGCACGTTTCTGCATGCGGAAGACGCGCTCCCGATCAGCCGCGCGTCCCCACAGCTCTGCGCCGTACTGGAGGAGCGAGTGAACTGTCGCGAAATAACAAGTGCGGACCACGTCGGCGGACACCACGCGCGATAGCCTGCGGAGAGCGAAGCATGCGCTACCCAGCCTGGCACACAAGCTGTCGATATGTTTATCCCAGGTTAGGCCACGGTCTATATGAAACCCCAAGAAGACGGTCGTTGGAACCTGTTCAATAGCGTTTGTTTCAATAGCAACGGACAAGCTCCTAACCTAAGGTTCAGAGCCAGTCCGTTCCACTTAAACCATAGTGCCACCTGCCGTGCGACCGTGTTCAACCGCTACACTACACCGCTACACAGTCTATAGGTAGCATTAGGATATTCTCAGCCGCGACCAGAAGTAATGACCGTAGAGAGGCGCGATATGCAAACAAATCTCGTTTCCGGCTGCGCAACTCTATCGCCTACATCCTACGAAGAAATAATGTCAGGAAGCATAACTCAGAACAAATTCCACACAAAAAGTGGTCCTTCAAACCAAAACGACGTATGATTCCAAAAACGAATTACTTCCGAGGTTATAAATAGACATGTTCGGTGATTGGTTTAAATTTCGGAAAGAAAGCAGGGATTGGTCCACGCGCGTGCTGCAAAGTCTAATATGACAGCTGAGTCATAGCGGCGTGAACGATGTTATTGATTTAGCACGACTTTTATTGGGTATTATTTAAGGCAGTTACTCTTCCTGATATTATTTCTTCGTAGCCTACATCTGAAATATTTGCATAGAATCTATGCAGAACGGTGAGAAACACGGGCGGCATGCATGAAATCTTCGACGGTGGCACCTCCTCACCAAACCTCGCGCAGTCACGTTGTTCCGTGCAGGTGTGTGTAAAGCTTAAACTAATTTAGTTGCAAAAGCACTGAAAGCGCGGTAAATTGCTTTAATGGACTGCGTAGGAAGTCGACGCGATTTTACAACGAAACGCTACTGAATGTAAATCTTATTCTAAAATTGTTGAAGGTTTATTTTCGAACTGTTTTAATTATATTTTCTTTTAACTATTTTGTACAGACCATATTTTGCCTAAAGATTTTATAATATTATAAGATCTACAATACCTATATAATAATAGTTCTGTTTCGTAATACAAGCAGCATGGAATTGTTGACGGGTATTTTATATTAAATTCCACAAAAAACAGTAAGGAGGCAAACTGGTATACTTAGTCTATTTTTGCTTATTCTGTACTGGTTTATTATGAAAAACTCGGAAAAGCTCGTAAAGGAGCGGAATCTCCACAGTCATGTTAGATTCTCTAGGTAGTAGGTATAATAATACGATGTCGGAATATCAGCTATCGAATGTTCATTATCAAAGCAAATTGTATTCTAATGAAAAACTAGTATTTTAGCCTTCTCTCCCAAACACCTCATAGAGTTTCATTAAAGTATCTGAAGTTCAATGAGGTGCTCTCAAACTTTAGAATTGGGGTATTTTTAAAACTATTATCTTCACACTGCATGGGTCTTCTTCTCAGGGAGTTTGAGCCATAATCTACCACGTAAGTCTGTGCGGGCTAGCGTATAGGGTAGAGACCAGCCCTAAGCGTATTTTTATTGCCATAGGAATATGAATACACACAGCTAGGGACAATATTAAAAACAAAAATATTAGGGAATACCAATTTCACAAAATATTCATATATGAGACAGACAAAAAGTAGCACCTAGTATTTAATGTACACTAATTGTCGTTCATCTGTCGCTTAAATATAAAATCAGTGGTAGGTACTTATTTGATAAGGTCTTTCTATCTGTAATATCTGTAATTGTGGATATAGAGTTGTAGAGGTATTTTAACCATAATTACATGTTGCGTTGGCGATTTGAAGAAGTTTCGGGTATATTAGAAGAGGCATTAGAAAGGCGTAGCCCTAATTGGCCGAGGAGGTCCAGGCAATTTAATCGAGCAGTTTTATATTTTAGGTGGTAAGCAATGTCTGCAATACTCCTGTAGTTGTCTGGATGTCCGAATGCCTCTGAAATGGTCTAACGACTGTCTTACATTTGTGGATATACCCCACTCGAGCCTTAACATGATATTTTTTTTAATTACACTTCACCATGAACCTGAAACGTGAAATACAATAGTGGCAATATACTGCCACTACACGAGCGTGTTGTTGGCGAAAAGCTTGTTCGTAATGAATATTATTAGAATTAAAACTGTGTATTGTCACTAGCCTACGACACAAAGCTTCATTTAAAATATGCTGCAAAACATATGTACAAAATAAATGTTACATACACACAAAAACTTGCTTGTTCCACACTAAAATAAGAGCAACAGTACTCACTTTGTCCGTCGGTGTGTTTGTAGCCTTTTCACAACCAAGCAACTTTACTGCTTGGTTATTCATGAAAATTTGTATATCTACCTAACAAAATACACGCAGTGAGACATAAAATGTTATTTTCTAAAGCTCAGTTAGTACTAAACTTGTATGTGTGTTAGCTCATCTATTTATATTACATATACCTAAAAATTAACCCCTATTTCTCTTGGTCACGCTATTACTTGAGAACGGATGGAACAATCTCGCCAATTCTTTTTTGTTGTGTTAATTATTGTCACGAGAAGGTTCTTATGAAAGAAAAACCAATAAAAGATTGGAGGTTATGGCAAGGCCGAAGGTTTATATATTTAATTGGATAGTTGTGCATCTAGCAGTTGATGATCTTCAGGTTTTAAAATTATCACATCAGCCTTTCGTAATTTCTAGATAGCTTGAAGTGTAAAGTTGTTTTCACGTTCACAAATCTAGTAACAGTTTTGAGGCCCTTAGTTTGTAGTGGATGAACTGAATTCTGTAGACCCTAGTCTTTAAGGCAATGTGCTACGGTTCAGATTGTGAGGTTTTTTATTACTGTGTAGAAACATAACAGCAAACGCGACACTCCATTAACGGACGCATTATCTCCCGCTGTTGCAAGCGCTTTTCATTTTAAAATTTCTCTTATATCTAATACCAAAAGGCTTTTACCGCAAAGCGAGTTTTATTGTTAGTAACACTATGTTCTTTGTTGCAGTTTTTTTACGTTTATGATCACGATGTTGGCCCAACGTAAGCTAATGTAAAAAAATGAAATTCTAACCAAAAATAAACTCAACAGTCAAACTATTTATTTGTGACTAGTGACTTGCCCGCGGCTTCTTTCACGTAGTAGGCTCGGTCTTCGGGCTCGCTATAACTTCCCATCTTATCTAATTTTTTTTAATGTAAGAACCTTCAACGAAGTATTAGAAAATATTTAAAAAAATATGACTGAAATCGGTAAAGCCGTTCTCAAGTAATAGCGTAACCAGGAGAAATAGGGATTCATTTTTAAATATATAAGATTAGATTTATATATAAATGAACTAATAATAATATTCATATAATATGTGCCGGTTGTACATATAATATTTTCCGACACGTCAGCCAAGCGTCTAGGCTTCAAAATACCAAAGCCAAAGCTTTTTCGAGTCATGCACATTGATATGTAACCCCACATGGCTAGTAAAGTCTAGGAAGATATAATCTATATATATATATATATATATATATATATATATATATATATATGTGTATATAAATAAACCCCTATTTCTCCTGGTCACGCTTTAACTTGAGAGCAGCTTTACTGATTTAATTCATATTTTCTTTAAAAGTTTTTTTAATAATTCATAGAAGTTTATTATATTAAAAAAAAATAAGAAAAGATGAGAGGTGATAGCGGGGCCGAAGGCCGAGCCTACTACGCGAAGGCGCGGGCATTCGCTAGTCTATATAATATATAAAAATGAACCCTTACTTCTCCTGTTCACGCTATAACTTGAGAACGGATGTAATAATCTTGCTAATAAATTTTTTGGTGTAGTAATTAGTGGAAGGAGAAGGTTCTTATGAAAGAAAAACCAAGAAAAGAGGAGAGGTTATGGCGTGGCCATATGTCGAGCTTACTACGCAAACAAAGTCGCGGGCAGTCGCTAGTCTATATGTATAAAAATGAACCCTATATCTCCTGGACACACTATAACTTGAGAACGGATAGAACGATCTAGCTAAATTCTTTTTGTTGTGTTAAATATTGTCAGTAGAAGTTTCTTATGAAATAAATATAAGAAAAGATGCGAGGTTATGGCAAACATAATACAAAAATACAATGGAAAAAGATCCTTGTAAGTTTTCCACTAACCTCAACATTCCGCACAGCTGTACCAAACATCCCACTAAAATAAATCCTTCAAGCTTAGCGGATTGACGTAATTAACTGAAACAAGTATCCTCATCACGGAGCGGTCCGACGACCATTATAAATTAAGAAGTGGTCCATTTTTAATAGGATTAGCCTTGAAGGGATCCCCTGTCTAACATTGTTGTGTGATGGACGGAATAGATTAATAGAGTTTTATAATAACAACAGTCATTATTTTAAAATTAATATCTAATATCTCAAGATCGGACAAGGGTACAAACCAGTATTTTGTAACTTACCGTGTCCCCTAACTAACCGTATCTTATCTTACAATTTTATAAATGCGGATGTTTAGATGGTAAGTAAGACAGTCACGCCAGAATGGCAGAATGGATTTAGATGATATTTGGTGTGTAGACAAATGGGACACTAAAATAACACATAGGATGCTTTATTTGGGGTTTCTGTTATGTTACTCTTTACGTGGCGCACGTCACCTATCCAGGTTTATATGTGCGCCCTGATCCTTCCATATTATGCGTGTTCTAGGTATCTGCCTACTAGGATAGGTCAATAAAAGTAGAACATTTCGGTGATCACCATTACTATTTCTTCATATCAGAATTACTATATATATATATATATATCAACAGGTTACATTATGTAGGTAGGCTGAAGTACGGACACGTTGCATGTATCGTGCCCCTACACTTTACATCATCATCATCATTATTATCATAACCCATCGCCATGCGGGTGTAACCTGTGGACGCAGCTAGTGCAGTACGAGTATATTCGTGAAATTTTGATACATTATATACCTTTAAACGAGCCATTCTTGTAATTAGTATATAATTATATAATCGGAATCTCGCAAAAGGCTTCAACGATATTTATGAAATTTAGTTTGTAGTTTCTGTGGCGATAAATCGATCTAGCAAGGTTTCAGTTTTAGAAAACGTCGTTTTATCCGTGTTTTTAGGCAATGAAAAATTGCTACTTAATCATTATGGCAACAAGGGTTCCATCAGCTTCAATAACTACTAATCAGTTTTACCTACACAGCAACACCAAAGCTACTTGACAATAGATGGCGTTGTTAAGCGCCAACGCCATCCAAGCTAAACCTATGAGTGTTTGAATTGACGTTAGACCAAGAAAATCAATTGTTTACTAACCACAGACAATTATATGTACTACGTAGGTTTTTCAGGTACTATTATATATATATTATTTTGATAGTTTAAGTTCGGAAATAGATCATCGTAACAATTCTTTGCAGACGTACGACTTTACTGTCAGAGTATTTATTAGTAGCCGCCACCTCAGTGCTAGATGTCCAGCTTCCAAACAATATAGTGCAAGCATACAAATGTTGCGTCTATGCACGACGTCGCAACGCAAGAGGGTACGTACGCTGTCGCATTAGCAGCGAAACTTCTCTGTTCAGCCTTCGCAATGAGTCTATAAAAACATGTTTTTGTTGCTTTTATTAGGTAGGTACGCCACTGCCGAAAAAAATTAGAAGCAATAGTTTGCCCCTCTACCAGTGGAACTTTGTGTCGTCGCACCGGAAGACGACAGCCTCGTCTCTTGTCCGTCGATCCGTTGAAACGTCACGTGCAACAACGCAACGCATTAATGGGGCATATCACAAAATATAGATGTAAAACGCACTGTTGACGCTGCAACGACGCAACGCAACGTAACGTACTAATGGGGCATCACTCTAATGCCTTCGGGCGGACTGAAACTTCGACATAGATTGGCCACTAGCCTATCCACCAAGTCGCACTGGGCCCGCGTGGTGTATTATGGCCCAACTCCTCTCTCTCTCTGAGAGGAAGGCTTGAGTCCCAGCAGTGGTAACATAATGGGCTGGTTATGTTTATGTACACTTGATATTGACTTCAGCACTGTAGCATTTCAAATTACTTGTTGGAGTACAAACAATAAGCAAGCTCAGGTTGAGAAACGCATTGCAGTGCCGGGCATAACTTACGTTCCACGTTTAACGTTACGTTTAGTTACAAATGAAAATGCAATTACACTGACATTTATCATCAGTATATATTTTGTTTTCCATATCAGACACATTGGATTGCGCGCTGTCGTTCACAGATATAAATATGTATTTTCTGGGTATTTTTTTAAGTTTTACCAAATAAATAATTGATAATTAAAAGTAGATCGTAAAGTTCAGACTTAGCGGGGTTCCTATAGCCACCTTCTGGCTCTTTCATCGGACGCTATTCATTGTACCACAATATTTTTATTTAATGTAAAATAATAATTTTGAGATATACGTAGTCACGGTGATCATGCCACCATGATTACGCCTCTCAAATATCAGCATAAATCAGAAGCCAGCAAGAGCTTGAAAGTTAGATTATAACTTTTGAACCGGAAAGACAGGCGAAAGACGTAGTTAAATAAGACCTTGTAAAAAAAGAAAACTTCGCACATGTAACGAGCACGGGCGACATAATAGGTGCCTTAAAACTGTTCACATAAATTCTCCAAGTTTTCCAATTTGAATTTAACTAACAACTTGAGATTTTCTTGGTAGAATACTAAAAAGTTTTAGTGCTCGAACTGAGCTTAGGAAGCAGAGGATGTAAAAGAAAGACAATTAATAACTGTTAAGATTTACAGGATGAAATGTATGTTGGAAACTTGGAACTTCTGTGAGTGCGGTGCCAAATTTTATTATTGGACATTGATAAAGTAGACTTTTATTTCGATACTTTAATGAGAATATACACTGTTTATTTTTAATTCAACTCGTATTTATTCATAAGGTGCTAGAACAAGATAATAATATGGGAAACACACAAATAAAACGTTATAAAAGTTGGTTTACTGTCATTCATTACAAGTTTAAAAAAAAACAATTCACTATTTTTCAATATGATTTCACTAATTCTCATAATTGTGTGTTATTAGTGACACACATTTCTGTCTACATGATTTCCTAACATTATTATAAGTCAAAAACCTACACTAACCAAAGGAATGAATGTATGTACTAAGTAAATTAAGAAAGGATGTATAAAAAGCTATTAGTTTTCTATTAATAAAATACGTATGCTGAGTGGAATCGATTGCCCGTTAAGACTGGCATGCGGCATCTAACCTTAGGTTCAAAATCATGGGATACATATAAAAATGAAATGAAAATTTGTTCTTTTCAATGAACAGTTAAGCACAACAGTACAACCTACCTACCAGTAGGCCGAGCACGAATCTCTGTTAAAAATCTGTTTAAGTGTAACGTATTCGCATCGTTAACGTATTTAGTACAAACTGTCATTTATCTAGTGCAATAGTGGCACAGATAACTCATAGTTTGTATTGAATACGTAAACGATATGATAACCTTACACTTAAACAGATTTTAGTGCTCGGCCCAATGTTCCTACCTAACCATTAGTGTGTCCGCAACTATTTCTTGAAGGTAGAAACTTTGAATTTTTCTATCTACGAGTAGAAAGTAGAAACTGAGGTAAAACAAATGCAAATCTAGTTCCAACAAAGCTTTGTCCTATTTAGATTATAATCTAACAAATTATTATGTAAAATTATCTTACAGAATAAAATAAAGTAGGGGACGAGATTTCAATTTAGATCTCTCAGGAGTACCTGCATATTTAATTAAGGTAAAACTTTTCAGTTACAATATTCAATGAGCTGTTCAATTTGATTTGATCCCCTGTCATTTTTGATGGGTTCATCCTTCAGAATTGCTTTGTTATGGGAGAGCGTCCCTATTTAGGCCAGAGATGGGGCCAAGGGAGGGGCTCTGGAGACGAAAGCTCCTTTATCAATGACCATTTTCCTTGGGAAGTTTTATTACCTATGCTTTGAAGTTGCAGTAGACGATTCACATAACGTCAAGTACAAGGAATGATATTATTTAGTTTGCGGTTCTTTACTTACGCATGTAGCCCCTACGTACAGAAGTTATATGATATGAATGCACTCGTTGCGCCTCGTGGTTACAGCCGCATGATGATAGATGATGATGATGATGATAAAAAGTATCCTTTGTGTTAAGCCTCATCTATCTCCATACCAAATTTCAGCAAAATTGTCCCAGCTGTTTGAGCGTGAAATAGTAACATACATCCATACATACAAACTTTCACGTTTATAATATTCATAGGATTGATGTAAAATTACAGTAAACTACGCTGACGATAATAACCTTCATTTTGTACCTACCAATCTAGCACTTAACATTATCCCTTGAAGGGTTGGCAGACGTGTATAAACACCCAAATTAGTGAAATGTAAAAGGCGAGGAAACCCGATATACTACCTGTCCAATATATATGTTTTTTGTAAAACCTTTCTATTCAAGAGCCTATCTTGTTTGGTTGGTGCATCAAGTAGAATTACTGGGCGTTTGTGATTCAGTTAATGTCACCGAACAACAGGTGACGAGCGTAGATCAGTGCCAGCTTTAGCTTATAGCTCTCGATGGCAACTGACTTATTAGTTAATATTTTATTTATTTATTATAAGGAATTTTAGAATACTTTTTAAAGTCATGTACTGACTAAAGTTAATAGTCTATTTATTATTATCGATCTAAATATAAACAGTTACAGCTATATTTATAAACAAGTAATTATTTGTTGATTAGCAATGTTACACTGAAGAAAGCGCACTTGACGACATAATACTTCAACAAAAAATCTAATTCTTTAGCCGAGCAATGAACGTTACTTACTAAAATAAGCATGACATAACCCTATCAATATTGGATGTATCTTTTTACACTTGTATTAGGTTGTTGTCATGGGATTTTAGTTTTTACAGCATCCAGATCCTTCATAGTTCAGACTTGTGTGCGAATGTCATTTTATACAACTTCATTTTTGAAATAAAAAGGAAATATTGACGTACTCTTATTGCCAAAGCAAAGAAAATGGTGACTATTACTGGGTAAAAATTCTAGCCTTTGATAGTTCTAACTTCAGACAAATACTAGTCTACCAAATTAAAATCTTTGCTTAAGTAATTACTTTTACTTGTTTATAAATACGGCTCGGTGTGATTATAGAGTCGCCGTTAAAACAACATTAAATAATATTAGCTAGACAAATTAAAATTTAAAAATAATGGCTATTTTGTAAATTTATGATAAAACATATTGTCTTTATGCGCTAATAAAAATATATATTATTTATAGGTTTGTTCTACAGATAACTATCAAATTTAAATTTACAAGGTTTAACTGGGGAGCAGCCTATATATAGCTAAATCCAGTTTTATGTTAAAATAAATGTAGTCAATCAAACCCTAGATCCGCCTCTGCTTGGGATTTCGTAAACATGTCCGTCGTTTTGTAGGTTTTGGGACGGGAAATGATTTGTTGTGCGGCCTTCTTTTAGCCATATATTTTTCTCAACATTTCAGTCAAGAGCTGAGAAATAGGTGAATATTGGAATATCATGCAATAAGAAAATATAGTAGATTGATTTTACCCGTTCTTAATCCACGTAAAATAATGAACCTCTGGTAATACCCGTTAAGTTGGGAAAATAAGTAACCTACTCGTATTTGTCAATTCTGAGTTTATGCTTATATCTTAATAATTATTTCAAAATATTATTTAAATCCAGTGAGCTGTTTCAGACTGAAACGTTACAACATACACACTCGCCAGCTTTCGCTTTTAGATAATAATATGATTTTTGAGTGCCTACGTACCTACGTACGTACGATATAGTCAATATGCAAAAGGTTTTAGATTAATTTCGGTCCGTTACCACGTCTAGGTAAACTTCTGATTTACCGAAACAATAAAAAAATTACAAGATACAATTAGTACTCGTATATTGCGGAATATCACTAAAATTACAAGATACAATTAGTACATTGCGGATTGTCACTGAAATGTACAAGAAACAATTAGATTATTGCGGAATATAATAATATAACAATATAATTTAAATATTAATACATCAATTTGCCGCTTTTATTGGTAGAACTATGTTTTATTGACAGTTTGGTACGTTCCGTTAGTCTTTTGAAATTGCTTAAGTAAATAGTAAGTAATTAAAGTTCACGAAAGCTTCTTTGATGCTCACATTGAATAAATTATTTGACTTTGACTTTAAGATCACCAGAGTAACTTAAAATATGACAGGTACTGTAGCACTTTGCTCTTTTTATGATTTTTTATGTTTTTAGGAAACGGTACAAGTTCGAGGCCCAGCTGATGTTAAGTGGTGAACTCTGCCTAGAACAGATGCCTTTCCTCATAAGTGACGAACTGCACTGCGCCCGTAACCTTGGGACATTAAGTTGTTAAGTCTTATATATGTGCCTGTAATATCGGCATGCACTACACGATCAAACCACAACATAGTATTCCGAGCATACTGTTGGTATGCTCGGAACAGGTATGGTGGCCTATACCCCGGACTTCTACTTCTCTTAAAATTTTATGTTCGCTACCTTAAATGTAGTACTTAAGGCGCTGCCTAAAGCCAAAGATCCGTAAAACGCTATGTTTTTCGTCGCACAGTTTAGACGCACAATTATTGATAGAAACTTACAAAAATACAGTGCATAGTTTAAAGTTAAAAAAAAAGACTTATATAACAATAATGCACAGTTTTAATCTGTCACATCGAAGAAAAATTTGCAAAAAAAAACGACAGAAAATATATTTCGTTTCGTATTTCTCAATATTTTGAGCGACAACTACTATATTTTTGTACCCAGAAAAAAGGTAATTTATGAAATTAAAAAAATATCTATATTATTTGTTACACTTTGTGGCTTCTTTTATTTTTAAACATATTAAATTGCGTAAAAGTTATCGTGTTTACAGATGCACGCTTGTTCCTGCCATGGCCAGTGCTTCACCCACTCAAATACCTAAAAGTTTGCTCTTGCAGGTCCTTAAAACTTTCTACCTAAACATATATGCTTTTACCACAATATATCACATGCGCTAAATGCACTTTGATTATTGCTGTTTATTTCCGTTGCCGAACATTACGCTAACGAATCCGTTATAGAGTTTTAATAGCGTTACGTGTCACGGATTCGAATCCTCATTCGAAAATCCGTGACAGAAACGTAACGAGTTATTGTTAGCATACAGAATAGATATGCTGAAAGGACGTGCCCAGAGATAGCTTTGGTCGGGAATTGATCGGACCTTCTCTTGTTCTTTTAAATTTGTAATTGCGAATGGTCAGTGGGCGTGCTCTGTTGTCATTATACAAAATTGTCATCATATACTTTGTCCATTTTGTTAATGGTTTTTTGACAGCTCACGCCCATGTAGTTTCTTATTGTTTAAGTTAAAATTTCATACAAATAATATTGTACTTCATGGACGGATACTGCCCCCTTAATGATGTGCCACACGTAACGGTGTCTCAGAATACAAATAATCGGTAAAAACGAATGCTATATGTTAATAAGGTGTATTAAGTTATTTAAACAGATTTATTAAACAACAAAATTGTAGGGTTGAAACCAAGAAATTAAAATATTAACAATATTTAAAGTTTTACTTTCTTCTTAATATAAGGCATACAAATAAAACAATTATAATATAATTAGTTTGAGTAAAATGAGTCGTCAGAATCATCTTTCATACTAGATTCATCCGATGAATAGTCTTCAGTTAATGATTAGCTCTTGTGTGCACAATTATCAAATGCAATGTCATGGTCCCAATCAGACTTATGACTCTCATAGTTCCATTCTCTACCACACTTGCCCAGTTCTCGACCGTCACGTGGGTGCAAGTGTTTTTGCGTAATTCCAAAATTTTATTCGCTGTGGGGCTTGCATTGTTTCTTGAAGCATGCCCTTTTATTTGTGCCCATATAAGTTCTATGGCGTTGTATTAGCAGTGATATGGAAGAATCCTAAGGACGATTCATGTCGTCCTTTGTATGTGATCGATGAAATGGCAGCAGAATATGGTTATCTATATTCTGCTCCCATTTCATCGATCACATACCGTTTTGATTTCTTTTTGGTTTTTAATATTTGAGCAGTTATATTTTTAACATGGAATCATCCACATTTTGTCCATTTTCGCGTAGACAATTGATAATTTCATGGTTTTTATCTGCTTGCCTTGGCATTTTGTCAATTTGGTAGGGCGCGTTAACAATAAAAATTATGGATGGTTCTTTCAATGATATAGAATCATGTTCTCAAACCACTCATCAAACACCTCCACATTCACTTCTTCGTGGTAATCGTCAGATTTAATTTAAAAAATAAATAAATATGATAAAAAAAAACGTACTTACATAATATTTGTTGGAGACGAGACGGATATAAGAAAAAAACGGTAAATGCTAAATCTTAATATTTGTGTCTAAAACATCAATCACAACATAAGTACACATAACCCAAATACTATATTCAGAAAGTTATTTTTCATAAAATAACCCTCCTACTATGGAGTAACAGTGACGAAAGTTCACTTCCAACATACAACGAACGCAACGTTGTTGAACAAAAAACATCACAATGAGTACTTTAGTGTCATTAATGTAGCTTATTGTAACCATAATAAATATTAACGGGCATCCCACAAGCCTGCCTGTTATTTAAAACCAGGCTAAACAATTACGACGCCCGTGAGTCTAATCTAAAATGAAATAGGTTTATTAGCCACAGCGGGAACTGTTTTCTCTGCGGCATCAACTAATCAACTAAATATCTATTCATACTAAAAGTAGAAATCGAAATCTAATTAAAAAATATCTATTTATTCACAGTATTTCTATGTCAGATATAAGCTATTTTATTCTTAGTTCGCGGTATTGTAGTCGAAGTATCGGGGTACTGGAGTGCCAGATATTCTGCTGTGAAGCGACAGTGCCAAAGTATTACGGTATTTGGGTTTGAACGGTAGGTACAAATAAAATACCGAGCAAATGAGACTTAAAAACCAATTTGTTGTTTTAACCAGCACGAAACAGTGCTTTAGCTCAAAAATATGAGTGGTGGTGCAAATGTCAAGGACAGGCGGGATACCAGCAAGTAATGGAGCGCTACTAGTGGAGTATTGGTCGTCTCGTAACTCTAGATTTCAAAAAAGTTGAGACAGACACAGAATGATGACACAAAGGAGATAATCCTGTTAATATTATTAACGCGAAAGTTTGTATCATCATCATCATCATCTCAGCCGTAGGACGTCCACTGCTGAACATAGGCCTCCCCCACAAATTTCCAAAAGGACCGGTTGGAAGCGGCCTGCATCCAACGTCGTCCTGCTACCTTTATCAGGTCGTCGGTCTACCTCGTCAGTGGACGACCTACGCTGCGCTTGCCGGTCCGTGATCTCCAGTTTGTATGGATTTTTATTACTCTTTCACGCATAAACTACTGAATGGATTCTAATGTTTGGTATGTAGATAACTGAGGTGCTGGAATAACATATAGGATGCTTTTTCATCATCATTATCATCTATCACCATGCGGGTGTAACAGCGAGGTGCAGCTAGTTTAACATAAACAATGTTGTGTCATAACTTACTTTTCCATTCGACAGTATAAGATGATGTCTGTAGTATAAATGGTGGTCATTTTCATAAGTATTCTAGTTTAGGGAATCAGAAAATTGGCTAGGAAATAAGAAAGACTGGATGCGTTAAATTGTAAGTCTTTTTACACTCTATCTATTATATACTTTCTACACTCGAAGTGTGTTCTCCAATTTAGCAGTTATATTAAAACCAAAGATTTAATCCTAATTTTAAGTATCATCGTCGCAAGATAGCCGTTGAATATAAATAAAAATGTATGCTGCTTACTATGACCAATAACAGAGAGTTTCAATCAAAAACACGGTTATTCGATTGGAGGCATTATATTCTTGGTTTACTCTATGTTACAGCCATACCAAAACGTTAATATTATGAAAAATTCCATCAAAATTCCCCATTCAGTTGAGTTTTCACATGGTAATACATATTCAGGTGGCGTATCTAGAGTTCAGCATCAAAGACGACGTCTATGTCAAATTCATGAGCTATTCGTGAACAAACTGTTTACAAAAATATAGATATCCGTAGGTAAAGTAAAAGAGAATATTATGTAGTCGTGTTTCCCATAGCTATGATATAATGCCGACGTTGGTGTTCCATTTAGTTAATACCAAGATTCCGCATGACGGTTAATCTCATGCGGTATTATATAAAAAAGAAAAAATACTAGAAATGAAAATGTGCTAAGCAAAACATTAAGTATGTATCTGACTCCACTTCACACAACCAGCTATGGAGAGGGCTACGCTCGAGTTTTCTACGTGATCGAATCAGAAATGAGCAGATCCGTAGGTGAACTAAAGTCACCGACATATCCCAGAGGATAAGCCAGTTGAAGTAGCAGGGGGCAGGCCACATAGCACGTAGAACAGATGGCAGATGGGCTGGAGGGTTCTGGAGTGGAGACTACGGACCGGCAAGCGAAACGTAGGTCGTCCACCGACAAGGTGGACTTACGACCTGACAAAGAAAGCAGGACTAGGTTAGATGCAGGCCGCATTCAACTGGTCCTTTTGGAAATTTGTGGGGGAGGACTTTGTTCAGCAGTGGACGTATTACGGTTGAGATGATGTTGATGACTCCAACTTATGATATTTTAGAGAAACTGTTTTATAAGCAAAGGTTTGCTAATGAGATACATGTATACTTTAAAGAGTACACAGAGTGGTATATCGTCCGCAACATCTTCCTTTATCACTCTATTTACTAGTACGAGTAGTTCAGCGAACAGTAGACTTCGCGAGTGCATAGTCTTAGCGGCAATTAGCGCAGTATTTCACAACCTATTATCTCGAAAACCATTTGACCAATCATCCTCATAATCGAAAGTCCTCATATTCGAAATGCCTCAAATTTTATCAAACGGGTTGGTAAATAGCGCCACAGCAATCTTCCCCTTCTTAGAAAAAGTACGGGGACACTACACAAAATCACCAACGACAAAAAAATAATTAATAATTAGTATAACATGCATATCAAGTTTCTTCAAGATTGCTTGCAAAATGCGACCTGTAGGGCTATTATTTAATTCAGTTACAAACAAATGTTAATCAAAATTTAAAAAAAATGGCCGTTCTATGTCTGTTTTGTCAGCTCCAGACTTACTAACATTTTTGCTTTCTGGAGTTGTCTAAACTGACATAGAGCGGACATTTTTCAAGATTTCAATCCACATTTGTTATCAACTGAGATACACAGTACATCATCACTTCATGCCGTGCATGAAGGCAAACGAACAACCTAACAAATAAACGGACAGATGAACGTCAATTTTGCCAGTTAAAGCAGAGACGCTTCGCTCGCTCGGTCGAAATTAAGATGACCCACGTTTCTGTCGTATTACATTAAAAATACATTGTGTACAATATTTATCGGCCATATGTTATAAAATATAAATATATATGTATATATATAATATAAATATTTATAAAATATATGCGAACGTGTGTTTGTTTATTAGGTGTCTATTGGACAGTGTGCTCTTCACGTAGCAACAAATCAACTGATTGGCGAATTGATAATTTTTTGGATTGTTTACTGATTACAAGAACCGTTTACTTATGCCATTTATAAAATCTACGAAAAACAAATGGGGTTTCCAAAGTACGTAAGAAAGTTGTTTTTTGTGTTTGTTTCTTTGTTTACTGTTAAAAACAGTAATATATAGGTACAAAAGACAAACGTAACGTGAATATATTGCAAACCCTAAAGTGAATTAAGAAATCCTAAAAACCTTCCAAGTTTGAGTTGAGTTTCTCTCGCATGTAGCATACAGAAAACTGAAAGGTATGAATATAAAATATATATTTTTAGGGTAACCAAGGAAAAAGTAACGCGTATAGGATTACTTTGTTTTCCGGCTGTCCGTTTGTCAAGACCTATTTTCTATGGAACGCGTAGAGGTACCTATTTGTCAAAATTTCAAATACTTGACTTATATGTAATCAATAAATTTAGAAAAAAGCAATGTCTTACAGCAAATTTATAGAGTAAAGCCTGGAAACCGTGAATTTATATTATGAAAAAAAAAATAATGTACTTTTACTAATATAATTATTAATTACAGTTAGTGCAATAACCGTGTCTAGGAATCGAGAACGACAAAGTTAAATTTTGTCCTTTGACCTTGTTCTTTTAGTTATAGCAATAATGTTCATTAAATAATGTGGGCAGCGTTCGGGAAGCTTCGACCCATCTTTTCGTCCCCAATACCTCAGAGCCTGAAAGGTTTCAAAGTTTCAAGGTTTTTCCAAGGTTTTCAACCAGTGTGTGTTGCCAGTAATGACTTATGGCACTGAGACGTGGTCCCTTACTGTGGGCCTCATTAACAAGCTTGAAATCGCTCAACGAGCAAGGGAAAGGGCTATGCTTGGGGTTTCCCTGCGTGATAAGATCCGAAATGAGGAGAACCGTAGGAGAACTAAGGTCACCGACATAGCTCTCAAAATTAGCAAGTTGAAGTGGCAATGGGCAGGCCACATCGCTCGCAGAACAGATAACCGATGGGAAAGAAAGGTTCTCAAGTGGCGACCACGCACCGGAAGGCGTAGTGTAGGCCGGCTTCCCGCTAGGTAGACCGACGACCTCGTCAAAGCCGCGCGGAATCGCTGTATGAGGGAAGCGAGTAGCCGGTCCAAGTGGCGTTCTATGGGGGAGGCATATGTTCAGCAGTGGACGTCTTCCGGCTGATAATGATGAATGATGATAATGAATAATGTTAGATGCTTTCTTAACGTACGGAAGTCCAGGTGCGCGAGCCCAAGTCGCCCTTGGCTGGTTTTTTAATGTAATACACACATATATAGTGCGATCTAGTAGCCCGAAGTTGGCGAAAATAATGCTAAAAATGCTCACAAGGCCGTTCGAATTGGGAATCTATGGGTGAAAATGTTGTTTTGGGCTCTTTTCGTTTAGCGTTGGCAAAGCTAAAAAGGAGTTATTTATGCCACCAAAAAGTGAAATTTTAGACCCACGTCCGGAGCATGGTTGTTTGTGATCGTTTTTGATGACTATCTATTTGACATCAGCATGCGCTTTTAGGTTTTATGCTCGGTTTAGCGTTCAAGTAGGGTGTGGGCAAAAGTGGCAATAATAACGTTTTTGAGTTTTACGAACGCTTTAGCAAAAGAGTCGATAATGGAAATGCCACCAATGCCCTCATTGCTAATCGAACGCACCTCATACCTATACTATTGTGTTATGGAACCCCTTGTTGCGCGAGTCGAGTTGAGATGATGCGCACTTGAAATGTTATTCTACAGATATAGTTAACAGGATCGAATAGTGACATAGGTTTGAAGTTACGTATATTTTTATCTCAATAAAACACAATTACAAAGTTGTGGGCAACTATAGAATACTAGTAAAAAAAATTTCAGAAGTTAACATTCCACAAAATTAATTTCACGATATTTCTTTATTCAATTTACTTAATGAAATATCTATCTATAAAATACTTTCGTAAGAATTTTGTCCGAAAAAATATTTTAGTCTCTCGACTTTATATTAATACTCGAGTTTCAAAAGTTATATGATTTCGGTAAAAGTTAAAGCGAACATCAAACGAATATCTAAGCAAAATAATATTGTATCTTACAATAAAATTTTGTCACATTCACTGAAACAGGAATATTGTTAAAACTATAGGATGTCCTTCGTTATTTCAATCACACAGATCTGCAATTTTAACAAAATTATTATGAATACGTTTTATTTACGAGTATTAACACGTAAGAAAGCCGTACTCGAGAAGTGGCTCAAATAGGTGGGAGTCAAGTTTTTACGGAATTTATGCCGATATTTCAGAGAAACACTTACAAAACTGTGATTCGACAATACAAAATTTTATTAGATTTGTAATCAAGTCTACATGCAATACCTGCATGATTATACTTCTGGAAGACATAGTCCGATGCACTAGGAAATCATTTGTATGTACACCCTGACAATAATTCCTCTGTCGTTGAAACTTTGCAGTATGATAAAGTAATATTCATAGATTACGATTAACATAATATCCAAAAAAACTACCTTGAAGGTAGGTATTTGTACCTAAACATGAAAATCGCTTCTTAAGTTATCAGTGGAAAAACCTCCGTCCGAAATTCCTTTGCTATATGTTAGTTTATATAAATATGTGGAAGTATGCAACGGAATCTCAATCAAAATCAACAACTTTGACTGTCAAACCTACGATGTCAAGATTCACAACTGAATAAATATCCAAAATTAAGTTATAAAAGCCCTAATTCTTTTAGGATACACGTGTCAATCTAGCTACGAAAAAGGTGTTGGTTAGGATTATATAAATAATATTATTATAGCTGAAAGCCTCGCGCTCGGTGGTTTTTGATATCAATACATTTATGTCAGAGCGATACCTCAGAACCTCGTACATTCATGGACCATAATATATTCAGTTTGCTGTAAAAATAAAGGCTAAGGTGTGGAAGGACTTACACCGTACCAATTGCTTGGAACCTTTTTAAGAACATGAACGTCAGTGCATGGGGTAGTGTTAACATATCTCTGATAGCTCATCCATGGACCAAACTGGAACCTGAACCAATGACGAAATAAATGGAAAGGATCCTTGATTTGTTGTTGATTTGAGTTGAGACGCTATGGAAAAGTTCAGGTCAAAACGAAATCAGATTTAATAAAACTTCGACTTATGAGAATGAATGGAGCCGAAGAGATGTAAGTATCGAAGAATCTAGAAATAGTGATCAACGATTAGAATAATAAGACGTCAAAGTTGACGTCATATATCGATAATATTAACCAAATATACATCCTTACTCACTGAGCTGGAAGATCTGGCTTCGAGAATCACTAAGGAATCTTTACAGCATCATTCCGTCAAAAATATATGTTTTCTATAACATTATATAATTAGGTTTCGCAAAGCAGCGTTAGTTCTTTAAGTGTTTTATGGGGAAAATGGATCTGGAAATGAAGATGAGATTTACACTAGGGAAGTTCCCCAAGACGAACGACAAGCGTGAAGGTTATGGTACTTTGAGGGAAGAGATCTTTTTGTTGTTTTTCGGCGTACTTTGGGTAAACGGTTAAACCTAATGTTTGCCTAATATTTATTTATAAATAAAAAATAATAAAAGTAAACGTGGGGAATAAAAATAATATGTTGTTTTTCTGATGTACGTACATGTAAAAAGTCGTAGACTCCGTTTACAAACTACTCGTATATATGCAGAGTCGTAATAACTTATTCTGATATTTGGCTATTTAGTATCCTTATGTCACCTTTCATGAGGCAGTAAATTGCCGATATTTTATTGTGAATCCGGCATCGAATCTCAGACGCGTGGAATTAATTACGTCAGCAAAGTATCGCTCGTATAAGGAGTCATAAAATAAAGCTTTCCAACTATGATGAAGCTTATTGCCACGTCTGCGAGGAACCTTATTAGTCAGCTGTATTGGAAAAGAAATGTTATTTAGTTTCTTTTTTACCAGAGGATGTAGCACTGATAATTAGCGTAAAAGTATTCGTATCGTAATTGGAAACAATTGAAAATCGCCCCTTGCTTCGTCATTTAAACTATACAACTTATAGTATGTAATACTTAACTGTAGCATAGTTATGCAAGAAAATTATTAATACGTAAATTGTACTGAATGCAATTGTTTTGAAAGAGTGCTAAGTAGTGCCCATAGTAAGAGACGGAATGGGCAAAAAAGGCTAGTCTAGTTAAAAACTCTGCGCTTCACTGCACTGCAGTTCCATTCGTCCAAAAAATTGACCAACTAGAGTATCCTACAACTTCAACCCAATACGCCAATTTCACTCAAAATCTTCGTGGTAGGATATTTGGCTATGTGGTGGTAACTACTAAGATGGACATTTGCTGAAAAGTCTTTTGCTTTGTATAAGCTTGTGGGAATCATTAGAGTTATTCTATTGCGTTGATACTAATTGACTTAGTTCAATCATATTATGCCGAAGCGAAAGTACACCTCAGAGGTAACAAGGGTCGGCTGTCGAGTAAATGGGCACGAGATCGATCCCCACCTCAGGCTTTTGGTGAGCATCGCAATGAAATCTGTCGCTAAGCACTAAGGCCTTTATTAATAAACGTTGCGTAAACATAGATAAGCGTAACATGCTTTGTCTTGCTTTCACGCCTGACATTTACTGCAAGCGAAAAATTGACAGATAGATGTTTTAACTACTCCGAGTGTAGCCAAGTTTATTAATAAGGCCGTTAGAGTATTGTCTGGCAGCTGTCCTTGAGAACCAGTTCGGATTATCACCTTCGACCGCATAATCACTCATAATCATAGTGGTCAAACGCCTATCCTTTGTATACTAGATGATGTTGAAGGGGAATCCTTTCCGGACAAGGCTCCAACAGCTACTTTTGTGCTGTTTATAAGCACCTAGTTTCATCTAGTTGCGTTTTGCTCATGTTCGGCTGAACTTTATTTTAACTTCTCATTGCAAATACTAGTGAACAATAACCAGTGATGCAATAATAGATAGAATTTACGCCAGTTGAACTGTAGTAGGCAGGGCACACTGCACGCAGATTATATGGCCGATGGGGCCGGAAGGTTATGGAGTGGAGACCACGGACCGGCAAGCACAGCGTAGGTTGTGCACCGATAAGGTGGACAGACGACCTGATAAAGATAGCAGGACGATGTTGGATGCAGGCTACTTCCATCCGGTCCTTTTGGAAAATCATGGGGGAGGCATATGTGGACGTCCTACGGCTGAGATGATGATAATCATGATGATGATGATGATGATGATGCTGATGAGACAATAATAAAAATGTTTAACGAAATAATATCCTTTATCTACCAAAACACATGACAGTCTTACTTACTTGCTAAGTTTTCCGATATAGGCACGAATCGAGAAACCTTTTACACAAGCTATTACCTCACTTTGGATCACTTCGAAAATAACCATCGCCGGTAAACAATACAGATTGTAGCGCAGCTCAAAAAGACCTGCTGATCTTAAGCATCAGTTTAAGTTTATCCGAGTAAGTAGGTTTACCCGTAGCAGTATTGGCTCAGGAGCTTTTCGTGCGGAAAATTAGATATCTCTACTAAAAGACGAACAACTCTATATTATTTTATAGATTTCATAAAAGTTCGAGAGGATAAGGTGCTTTGAAGTTTCGCAAAATGGGATAATAACGCAGTGGGGATAGTTGCGTAACAAGCGATGAAATAGTTATAAGCCTGGTAGGATACTTACTATGTTGCTTTGTAACTGTTGATGGGATATTTTTTCAATCTCACCGCCATAGTAACTGAGTTTTACAACCAGACTGCTCTATTAGCTAAGTTAGTAGCGACCCTACCTTTTAAGCGTGGGGTCCCAGGTTCAATCCCTGGCTGGGGAAAATATTTGTGTGATGATCAGAAATGCTTGATCTCGGGTATTCGATAATGACCGACCGGAATTTCAGTTGCGGTTTCAGCCAATTTCGCCCAAAAGATCTAGTTTCGGCTTTAGTTTTCGGCCACAATATAGCCGAAACTTTCGGCCCCGCCACAACTCAAGTGTTCGTAAATTTTTGTGCGTCGTTTATTATATTTATAAAAAATTGTTACGACTTTAATGACTGTTTTTATTTCATTTTATTTAACATTAATATATATATATATATATATATATATATTAATGTTAAATAAAATGAAATAAAAACAGACAATATATATATATATATATATATATATATATATATATATATTATTATTATCTATATGTATATATATATTAAGTCGTATAATATACAGTAGTTTTCGATGTTATTACGTGTTATCGTTTGTGTCCTTGCTTTGCTTGCTTGCACAGGAAATCCTAGTGCGGGGGTATGCGTATGCCCATAAGGATTTATATAAAAGGAACAACAATACAATATGTGCACAACTCTTTGAAATTATTTACCAGATGACATTTAGACCTTGGGTGGAAAGAAAATTTGCTTAAAACTAAACTATCAAAATGGCTTCTTGCAAACTGTTTTATTCTGAACAGGAACTTCGGGATTATTGTGTTAGATTTTTTTATATATACACAGTAAATAAATAGATAGATAGATATACTCTTTATTGAACACCTTAGAATTAAACGATTATACAGATAAACAGCTTAGAATAGTGTAAAAATAGGCGGTCTTATCGCTTAAAGTGATCTCTTCCAGACTACCTTTGAATGGAGATAAATAAACAGCATAAAAAAGGGACAGTATGAGATATCGAAAATTTGCAGTATCTACCAGCAGACAGAATTTATTGTGACCTGTATTTTATAAGATCTCGACTTTGTACATTTGTTCTAGCAAATAAGTCATTTGATGTAACGTTATTTAGTTGAAAAACTAACCGACTTTTACTCATCAAATTAATATTATTAAGCCTTAATATTATTAAGGCGAATATAAGTGGGTGTGTTATGTTTGTTACTTCGTCATGCTCAAACGGTTGGACCAATGTTGATGAGTTTTGGTATGGAGGCAGATGAGGCCTTGAATTATTACATATTATGATACTATGTAGATAAGATACTACAAACACCACGCGGGTGCAACCGCGGGGCACAGCTAGTTGGTTATAACGAGGACCCGATCGTGTAAATATTGTGTCAAAATTATATATACATAAAAATATATTGAAATTTTAGTGCTTCTGATGTGATTTTAATACTTCAAGTTCTTACTATATCATATTATGTAGATTTCTTTAGAGCAAAGGCTCTAAAGAAATCTACTCAATATGATATAAGCGTAGGTAAAATTAACCAGCAAAGGTAAAGATGCCACATTATTTGTATTGAACCCTCGGAGAGTGAGTCAGATGCGCACTTGTTATGTTTTTTTTAATTTTCGTATGACTATAATGACTCACGTTCGTAGGAGGGTATGATAATGTGCATCCCTCCAAGTGCTACCTGTGCCTTATCAATTAAGTGATATAGAGTACGTACAATACATCTCCAAGTGTTCTTATTAGGTTTTATATGCAAACAAGTGACAATACGGGTTGATCGCTCACGATAGTATAATACTATCTGCCCATGACAGTTGCAGTGCGAACCAGATCCTTGAGCTTCAAAGTTATGTGCAGCACTGTACTGCGCTCGTCTCTCTGATACATAACATATATCGTTGTTATAAGTAGTGATTTCACACTATAACTTAGTCACACTATCATCGAAGAAGAATTTCTAACACTGCGGTCGCTTGGTAATAGTAGATGATGCAAGGGAGTAAAGCAGTGTCTTACGTCATGGGCGGTATATTGAACCAAGAGTGTAACGGGGACTCTTGGGTTAATCCCTAAGCGGAGCGATTAAGATTTAATTCCCGAGCGAAGCGAGGAAGTTATGTAGAGTCCTGAGTGAAGCGAAGGGCTAAAGCCACCCAAGACGAAGACAGGCTTTATCCTCGAGGTGCGTACTCTTCTTTTCATACCTACTGGGAGACAATAAAAACTCAGAGCTTTAAAATAGCAGTTCTTTCGTTAAAAGTAAAATACATTAATAGTTAATATTCAAATTGGACACATTTGTCCTGTTATAGAAGGACAGAGTACTAATATCTTTGGAAGGAACATTTTATGGAAAACACTGTTTTGACTGACTTTCGCGGTTGTTAACTAAGTTACGAGTATAATTAGTACTCGCGATTAAATAGCTGTATCGGGATAAAACTTGATGTAACCGCATTTTACTACAACCTTTCTGGTCATGAAAAACTTGAAACTTTATAAAGCACCTTCAAGTACGCACAAACCAAGAGCGAATAATTCCTTCAAGACAAAAAATCAACAATAACTGTTGCTAATTATTAGGGCCTTTACCTACAGCGGGCATGGCGGGGCGCGACGTGTTCTTGGCGCGCTTACTTTGGAAAGATTACAGTGTCGTCATAAAAAAACACGCCACGCTAATGCCGAACCGAGCGTGCGTTAGCGTGACGTGTTGTGTTTGACAACACATTATGCTTTCCATATACATTATTCCATACACTTTACTCCCCATGGAGTTTCTTACAACTTTACAGCTCCGCGTATGTATTGCCTTGCTTTACATAGAGATTGCGTGATATGTAATTGGACATTTTCGAGCAGGTGGTATGAAAAATAATAAAACTGATAAATTTGCAACAAGAATATATGAAATATGACAGAACAAATAAAAAGCATATGCTTACCTACTTATTTACAAAAAGAATATATACAAAACGATATTATAATTACGGGAGTTAGTATAGTGGAGATGAAATTCTACGAAATTCTGACTGCGTTACGTATTAAACTGCTTAATCATTTATGCCGGAATTAACCTTCATCTAGGCATTGCGCGTAGAGAATGAGCTGAGAAAGCCCCTATGAATGTGACATATCATATGTGATAAAACCCTCTATAAATAAATAAAGATTTAAAAAAAAACCTTCATCTGCATTTTGGTAAAATTTTGCCTCGACGAAATACTATAATAGATCCTAGGAACATGCTGTGGGGTCCTGGCGCTCGCGGAACTAAAGTTTCTACTTTACAATGTGTCTGCGCATATAGAAGCAACATAAAACAAAACTTAATAATGTACAAGAAGCCTTTTTTTAGTTTTTTTTCTAGTTTCTCGTCCAAACTCTCTGATTTATGACTCCACAGGGCCATGTCACACGAGAGCTGAAATATATATAAGTCCGTCGCACACATAATTTTCAATAAATATTTATTTAGTATTACCACCCAATACGTGAGGCGATTTTCAAAGCTGGTGGGAGTTGCGTTGTACATTAAAATTAAATATTTATGTTCGTAAATATGTTTACGAAGGTGGTGTGTTTAAAAATGTTACAGGAGTTTTGGTCCTTAACCCGTCCAGTGTCTAGTTTTTTTAGGTTTATTTCCGAACTACGAACAAAAGTTCAAATAAAAATACTACCCTTGAATAGTTTGACCAACTAAAAGCAATTTTATACCGGTGGAGTGTATTGAATCTGATAAAATTAGTTACAAACTTGAGGTCTAAAAATGTGTATACACTTTGTGTATGCGCGACATGGCTTAGCACTTTTTTAAACGTACACATGGTGTACGAGCGACACGCGATAGGTTAATCTTCCTTTGGGTAGAATTATCATATTCTTATGATCATATAATAAATACTGAGCAAGCTTACATTGCCTATACATTTTAATATGAAAAACGGGTATTACTCACGTAAATAAGTCCGATCTTTCCAACTACCTTAGTATAGTTTCAACCACATCCGGTGGTCTTTCTCAAGGAGAGTGCAGAACGCTCGCGGTTGCGTCTCGACTCGCACTGCGGGCAGCAGCTCGCAGCGAGCGCGATGTCATAATGTGGTGCTGGAAAGATCTGACTTATTTACGAGAGTGATTCCTGTTTTTTCATATTAAAATTGCCTGTACAATTTTGTGTATTATTAGATAATCCATAAACTAAAATTTTATTTAGTAATCATCAAAACTGCACCTCGAAAGTGAACATTTCATTTTGAGTTTATCAATTAAATATTATTATATGATTGAGATCCAGGTATTACTTGTTTATGATAAAAGTTCACCAAGAAATATATAATTTCACGTCAAAATCGAAGTTTACGGGTAAATATCTGGCACTGCAGTGGTAGTACCAAGACGGACACTTTTACTACATGGTATAAACATATTATGTAACAGGACAACTTGCTTGGTACAGTCACGTGTACCAATATGTAAACACTTAACAACTTTACAAATTGCTTTTCTCCTACTGTGCTGATTAAAATTTGATGTTTCTACGAACCTGGAACTCATATTTCTCATATATGAAAAGATCAAAGGCTGCAGCACAATCCATTCTCGAAAAAGTTTCACGCTTTGGCGTACAAACTATGAGTTATTACTTGAATGACACGTTTCTTTACACTTACCCAGTTATTCACGCTAGGCCCACCTATCTTCATGTTACAATCGTGCATGATACCTACATTACATTTCTCGAGAAAAATTGCTTTTAAATTTAGGAAAGAGTATACATATTGGTGCTGTTAACTGTACCAGCTCAATACAAGAAATAATAGTTCACGAGCATTACTGTTTTAGGGTCTGGTATGTAGTAATTATATTCTCTTTGATAGGCACTGCAGCCAGAGATATTAGTGCGCGAGGAAGACTTAAAAACTTAAGTCACACAACCACTGCTACGGCCAAGCGTTATACTACCACTGGTGGTATAAGAAGTTGCTAGTAATATGGAAAATAATTTATTAAGTAAGAAACTAAGCCTATTACTCATATTACCATATATCTCCATATATGGTAATAATAGGCTTAGTACTACAGCACTGTTTCAGATTCCTGATGGCTATAAAGAATTCGGAGACTATGGACAGGCAAGCGCAGAGTAGGTCGTCAATTGACGAGGTGGACTGACGACCAGACAAAGGTAGCAGGACGACGTTGGATACAAGCCGCTTCCAACCGGTCCTTTTGAAAATTTTTGGGGGAGGCATATGTTCACGTCCTACGGCTGAGATGATAGAGAATTTGTTTGTCCAACCTAGAGATAGAACCAAGGACCTCGAGATTCCAAAGCGGCGCTTCTACCACTATACATGCATATAAGTAGGTCTAGAGCCTGAGTGCTTGAGCGCATGTGACGTGCCGTATTGTTAGTGGAAATCATAAAAAATGTATAACTTGCAGTACCCTGATTGGTGGCACCCGGGCATTCGTGTAGAGATTCACATAATGCTCCTACGTAGATGAGTGACTTGGCCCCCGAAATGCCTCAGCGCATAATAAAGACATTTCAAAAGGTGTGTGATTTCCTTCATGAGTTATAAAATCTATCTACGTTTTAGAGCTACATCAGGCATTATGCAAGAATTTCCAAGATAGAATCGTTCCGTTCACTGGTAAAATATTGTAATGAGATGGAATTATTAAAATCCTACAAATCTCATTTTGGGGATAGGAATGCATAATGATTCCCTTCAAACTAAAGTTTCGTCCCTTTTTCAATGTGAAAATCTACGCTTTGAGAAGTTGGATAATTCTCCAGCATTTCAAGGAAATGAAGATTAGCTAGCACGCTCATTAGTTATTAACGTTTACTATTACAAACATCAAGTTTTAAAATTTTAAGAGGCAATTCAACTCCGACTAGGTTGGTGGTTAGGTAAAAGACCGTCTTGGTTATGTCCCAACGAAGTGTCAGAAGAAATTTATGTGAAACTGAGGTCAATAAGGTCAAATTAGATTAAAATTCAATGCAATGACTAGCAAAACTTCAGTTTGGACATGGGTGTCATGGGCAGACGTCAGGTCACATCACACTTGTCTGCCTCATCCGTAGAGAGTATAAATATATGCCGTTTTGAAGTTGAAGCGTGACCTGCAGGGCTATTATGTATCTCAGTTGCTAACAAATCTTGATTGAAATCTGGAAAAATCGCGGCTCTATGTCACTTTTGACAACTCCAGTAAACAAAAATGTTAGCAAGTTGATGACTGGAGCTGACAAAACTGACATACAGCGGCCATTTTTTTCGATTTCAATCAACATTTGCTAGCAACTGAGTTACATAATAACCCTACAGGAAAAATAGGGGTTCATTTTAATATAATACTAGCTGCTCTCCGCGGTTTCACCCGTGTGGTGATGGATTATGATGATGAATATTATATAGCCGAAGTTGCTCAGGGTGAATGTAGCTTTCCAATAGTGAAAGAATTTTTGAATCCGTCCAATACTTTTGAGCCAATTCGTTACGAACATACTAACATACAAATATTTCCTCTTTATAATATTCGTATAGACTATAACGACTGTCCACTACTTCGTTCGCGTCGTAGACTCGGCCTTCGGCATCGCCATAACATGTTTTCTAATACTTCGTAGAAACAAAGTATTAGAAAATATAGGGGGCGGGAGTTAGAGAGAGAGATAGATAGATAGAATTGGAAACGATATTGGTAGTAATTCGCTAAACTATGGAACTAAAGTCTAAAATTCTCTAAACTATGGTTGTTCTCATTCTGTTCATACCAAAGTACTAAAATCCATATTCGTGTAACGCTTAGAATGACAATCAAACTTATACGAGTATCATTTTGCGATCCTTTGAGCATAGACGAATGATCAACAGTAGAATCCGTTTTGACTCAATAGAAAATCACAAAACCATGATTTTCATTATGCTCACTAAAAATACGAGTAATTTAAAATTGCATTATATTGTTTCTAAAGAAACAGAATTTCAACTTTTTAATTTTGCCGTCAATAACATCGTCCATTAAATTTGCTGTACCTTTAATCTTGTAAACAGCTATTAGCCGTGGAGAATTGAATTATCCCGCTCCATTCAGCCACCTTTCTTGTAATTTCCTTATTTGGGGCCTGTCGCGGGGAAAGCGATAAAAGCCCGCACACTCACTTAGCTATAATGAACGTTTAATTACGAATTATATCGATGGAAAATCCATCTAACAAAATATTTGTGCAACATGATGTTAAAGAAGTTTAGAAACTAAATTTAATATTATATATTATATAATAGATTAAAATTAAACATTATATTATTTTATCCCAAAGTATATAAGCATGTTCTGGATAAGCCCTACCTCTACGTCCGGTTCGATAACTCACAAATTCTAGCTAGGGAGAACCGCTATGTGCCCAGAATGTTAAGAGAGGTCATAGAATTTAAAAAACACCCTTTTTTCAATAGAGATGATGGTCGTTAAGTACCACCTGCTTGGGGTCCAGTGATAGAACTGATGAAATCCCAAAGCCAGCACAATACTGCAAGACCTCTGGACACTGTGAGTGAAAACTGCGTGCATCGGGAACGTTTTGATTAAAGTGTAGTTTTGCGTAGTACTTCACTGCCGGGCGCGTTGCCCCGAGATATAGTTTTTTGAGTTTCTGAGTTTCTATCGTGCAGTAATTTCATTTGCACAGTGCCGCCCTTTACACCCTAACACGGTAATGTTTGAGCAATAATTGCTTCGCGATTATAATACCTGGCACTGCCGTGGTAGCAACCATGCAAACAAGAGCTTTGCCACTTTAGTGAGTGGGGTTTCTCTCCTCTTACAATTCGTATCCCGACGCTGGTGGATTTTTTTAACTCCCTCTCACAACATATAAAAATAATTATGTATTAGATTAGTTATCATAAGTAATAGATATTATCGATGTGCTCGATCTACTACAGAAAGGATCTAGTTCTTGATATATAGGTCACCAGCCAATACAAGACTCAGAGACTCACTAAATCTGTAACAAAAACTTTAGAGGGGCTAGAAGCACTAGAATGGAATTCCAACGTTAACAAAATGCTAGACTTAGTGCTCCTATTGGCAAGTTAAGCCGTCGGGCCCAGTAATTTTCCTGACAGGATTATTATCCTTACAAGATTATTGTCCTAACAGCTGTAAATATCTTAGAGTATTATTTTATGTATACCATATCTATGTGTAAATATATTATACTTTATTGCTTTTAATTGTCCTGACAAGACAATGATGGTGTCAATGCTGTAAGCATTCTGTAAACTGAAAATCTCTAAGTTATGGTAGTTTTATTCTTTTTAGGCTAAAATCCAAATTAGTATAACACTTTCGAGTGACAGCAGTAAAATCATATACTTCTCCACAATTATTGTGGGTATATTTTAGACAGATTAGTCGTCACGCAACTTGGTGCTCACTAAACTAACCTAAAATACCCAACATTGAATAGAATAATCCTGATATCAGAAATGTATTTAGGTGTTACATGAATTTGGATTTTAGTGTTAACATAATGAGGACCAAAGTAAAATTTTAGTTGGATATTCATCATCACCATCACCACCATCATCATCATCATTATCTCAGCCGTAGACGTCCACTGCTGAACATATGCCTCCCCCATAATTTTCCAAAAGGACCGGTTGGAAGGGGCCTGCATCCAACGTCATCCTGCGACCTTTATTATGTCATCTGTCCACCGTGTCGGTGGACCTACGTTGCGCTTGCCGGTCCGTGGTCTCCATTCCGGAACCTTCCTTATGTGCCTTGCCCACTGCCACTTTAACTGACTAATCTTCTGGGCAATGTCGGTGATTATTCTCGGTGTGACTATGTGGTCTCGTGCTATGGGCCTCATAAGTAAGCTCAAAATCGCACAACGAGGTATGGAGAGGGCAATGCTCGGGGTTTCTCTACGTGATCGAATCAGAAATAAGGAGTCCGTAGAAGAACGAATCTTGACTAGTATACAAGTTAATTCATCTGTGCTGTGACTATAACAGTTGTACCTCGTAAGTTGGGCTTATTCTGGTGATCTGAAAACTGGTCACTAGCCTGCAACTGTCAACCCGCACTATGCTTACGAGGTGGATTATAATATATAAGTTAAAATATAAGTAGAGCAACCCACCAGTGACAATTTATTTGGAACATTTACGGGGACAAGACTGTGTATATATTACCTTAAGTTTTCCAGGTATTTTTTTATTCTACCAGACTAACAGACTTTCTACTTAATCTACCAGATTTAACCAAACCCCATTTATGAATTTCAACCATACATATAAATACACCGATACATACAAATATTAGAATCTAAATTAACACATACAAATATTAGACCCGAGACGAAATATTTCTACTGCTCATTAACCAAATATTTGCCCCAGCCAGGGATCAAACAGTGGCCCCGCGTTTCGAAGGCACAGCTGTAGGACGTCCACTGTTGAACATATGCCTACCCCACAAATTGCCAAAGGGACCGATTGGAAACGGCTTGCTTCCAACATCGTCCTGTGACCTTTATCTCATGTAAAGGTACTGAAAAGGGGGACGACCGACGCTGCGCTTGCTAGTCCGTGGTGTCCACTCCAGAACTACCTACAGGCTAATTTTAATGTTTCTTAATATATACATGTTTGGTTACATAGTCTTAAAATACAGTGCAACTATGAAAATTACTGGAAAGCTGATGTTCCTTGTTCTCAAAACGATGCTGAAATATGATAATTATTAGCATTTTATTTATAACAGACGACTTGGTATTTTTTTTTTTTTTTGTTGAAATGAGACTTCAAACTAAGCTCAATTTAGTATGTAACAGAAAGCTAACGGATACGTTTTCTCTTGTTTTATTGCTTAAAATTATTGTTATGAAATGTAGTAATGTATTGATTGTATATCATTTGAAAATTATGAAATGAATACATCTTATTGCAGGCGACTGTGATTTTTTTCGAATTAGCTACATGAAGTGATAAATGGACGAGAACTCAGCGAAGGCCCGCGCCTGCCTAGACTCAAGAAAATGCCAATGACGCGAAAAATTACTCTTATTTTTCCCGTCTCTTTCGAAATGTTCGATGTAGCAAAGAAATCGTATCGAACTCAAAGGATTGTTTTTCTTCTTTACTAATTAAGCGTGTCGAAGCTTCTCTCGCCTTTTATTTATGATTCAGATTGTGTTCTGCAGGCTTTAGATAAAGTATTACAAGGCATTATTTCAGATAGGTTGGTTCATCAGTATATCACGCGGAGTATTTTTATTTTGGATACTAATATTATAAGGATTGGAATAACATATTTTTCATAAAGGCAAAAATAGCACCTACATTACTGCAGAATCCAGTATGTAAGCCTTCCTGGCCAAGTATGAGGTAACCGGTTAGTTGCGAGGCCAGGATGGCTGTTTTACTGGTTGATGCTTGTATAATCATCATCATCATCATCATCTCAGCCGTAGGACGTCCACTGCTGAACATATGCCTCCCCCATGATTTTCCAAAAGGACCGTTTGGAAGCGGCCTGCATCCAACGTCGTCCTGCGACCTTCCTCAGGTCGTCTGTCCACCGTGTCGGTGGACGACCTACGCTGCGCTTGCCGGTACGTGTTCTCCACTCCAGAACCTTTCGGCCCCATCGGCCATCTGTTCTGCGTGCTATGTGCCCTGCCCACTGCCACTTCAACTGGCTAATCTTCTGAGCTATTTCGGTGACTTTCGTTCTTCTACGGATCTCCTCATTTCTGATTCGATCACGTAGAGAAACCCCGAGCATAGCCCTCTCCATAGCTCGTTGTGCGACTTTGAGCTTATCTATGAGGCCCATAGTAAGAGACCACGTTTCAGTGCCATAAGTCATCACTGGTAACACACATAGGTCGAAGACTCTTGTCTTGAGGCACTGAGGTATTTTTGACGAGAAGACTTCGCGAAGTTTCCGGAACGCTGCCCAGCCGAGTTGGATTCGACGATTGACCTCTTTCTCGAAGTTGGACCTGCCTAGTTTGACTGTCTGTCCCAGGTAGATGTACTCGTCAGCAACTTCGAGAACTGAGTTCCCAACTGATATTGGGGTAGGTACAACATGGGCATTAGACATAATTTTCGTCAGCACTTCAATATACCGATAGTCAATACGGCACCGCTGGAGAGACTCAAGCACTGCCCACGTCTCGATCGAATCAAAGGCTTTCTCATAGTCCACAAACGCTAGACAAAGAGGCAAGTTATACTCTTCGGTCTTCTGTATAACTTGCCGTAGCGTGTGGATGTGGTCTATGGTACTATAGCCTTTTCGGAAACCGGCTTGTTCCGGAGGCTGGAATTCATCAAACCTGCGACTGAGACGGTTCGTTATGACCTTCGAAAACAGCTTATAAACCTGGCTCAAAAGCGAGATGGGTCTGTAATTTTTAATTAAAGTGTTGTCACCTTTCTTGAAGAACAGCACCACCACGCTTTTGTTCCATGCTTCTGGCGTTGAACCTTCGAGTAAGACGGTATTAAAGAGCTTCTGCCTGGGTTGTGATGTTTGATGCTTGAATTAAAGAAAGCGTTTTTCTTTCAAGTAGGTATCATTAAGCAACCCATGTTGCTTATTTTTATTAAGTTTATTGTTGCTACAACAGTACACAAAGACGTCGTGCACTGCCTTATTAATTTAGAATCTGTGGTGTATACGTGTCTACCCATAGTTCCACAAGGCGTCTCTACGGTATCTCAGGGTTCACTTGTGGATGCATCAAGGATCCGTGGTTAGCTCAAGGGTAACACGTGGTTAGCTCAAGGGTAACACATGGTTAGCTCAGAGGTATCACTCCAGACATTTTACTTTTGTAGATTAGAACAGTACACTAAGACATCTTAAGTGCACTGCCTTATTAATTTAAAATCTGGTGTATACGTGTCTACCCATAGTTCCACAAGGCGTCCCCACGGTATCTCAGAGGTCACTTGTGGATGCATCAAGGATCCGTGGCTAGCTCAAGGGTAACACATGGTTTGGCTCAGAGGTATCACTCTCCAGACATTTTATTTTTGTAGATTCTAGTTGAAAATATCGTAAAACATTTAATGATACAATTAATTACAAATTATTTTTTTTTTTAAATTAGGTAATAAACAATTAATGAATTTTATACTCGCCGGTTTTAATCCGATGACGCCTGATAATTTCGTAGGGCACACCCAGATTCATAATACGTAGCTGACAGCTCCTCTTTCGACTGGTATTTGCGGAGAAGAAGACAAAGAGAAATTGTATGAAGAAGATATTTATTTTGTTTTATAACAAGTACATGGTACAATAAATAGTATTTACAGTTAAAAGTGTTTCTTTGTAAATCAAGAAATGGCGAGAATGAGCCCATCCAAATGTTTTTATGCTGCTGGAGTTCATGGAACTAGTAAGTACTAGTAACTTAGCCCGATTTAGTTTATTGATCAATTTTCTTACATTATTTCTACAATGATCTCTACTGTACTGTTGCTTTCTAATCATACACGACGACGATGTGAAAAATAAAGTAACAGGGATTATTGTATTGTGATTCTCTCTCAGACATACTAACCATACATAACCTCTATACGTACTTGTGTAAAAACATAATAATAACGTTAATTCCTACAATAACATAGGCCTTAGCTTTCGCTTCTTAATCTGGGAGATAAAGTAAACCTATAATAATAGTCATCACCTACATGAGTTACTTACATGTATTTTGTTTTAAAATTACAAATTATGTTCCTTGTATATTTAATACTTACTTATACTTTACAGGAAATGGAGACCTTAGCAAGCCTGCTAATGGACCACTAGAGCTACTGGTACCACATCCTTTTCAAGCCGCAGGAGGATCCAGCCTCACAATCGAAACTAGCAAAGCAGGCATTTGTGAAAGCTGACAATGAACGGCAGGTTTTCCAGCAAGATGCAGAGACAGCTTGATTTGAGGGACGGAGTTAGGAGAAAAACTAACTGATGTTATTGGAAAACGATAATTGTGTTGAAGTTGGCCTTCCTCAAATGTTTCCACAACTACCTATACATATTTTAGTTTTAATTAGATAATTAGTAATAGATGATTAGTAAACAATAAAACAAGTAAACTCATACTCATGTTGTATTAAATAGGTACATGACGAGCCACCATGTTACTCTACCTTCCTAGCTAGACCCTACCTTCGAACAGAGGGTTGCCAGGTTTGATCCCTGGCAATGACAGACATATTTGGCCTGGAACTTAATGTTTTTCACAAGTGTCCATGCCTTCCATGACACAGGGGAATTCTAATGGGGGTATGAGTGTGAATGTTATTATGATCCTAGTTTTAAAAACAACCATAGTAAATTACCCGATATTATTGTAAATAAAAAGCAGATAAATCATTTCTATACATGTTTGTAGCTTTTTAAATATAATCATTGTACCTGAATGATGTGATAGTAAAGATTAAGTTGATATATGATTCCTATATGTTTTAAGGTAGGTGAAATAAAAGACATAAGTAAGACTAATGTTTTTGGTGAGTAGGCCATGATGTGGGCCACTCAGTTTTTTTCTGAACTATTCTGTAAGTTGTATGTTGAAATAAAACGTTTTGAATACAAATAAAGATGTTATTTATTATCATTAAATATTATTACTTATTCTCCAAGCTAATTGATCATGCAATGTCCTATACACTATAGGTTTACTGCAATTATTGCTTTCATCACCACTTATCAACGTTCATACGAGTAGGATTCTATGAAAGAAAGAAATTTAGTTAGTGTGCACATGAATTTGTGAGTAAGAGATATTGCAGAGACCATAAGGAATATTTTTGTTAGAGAAACATGACTACATAGTAATAATAATTTTCCTAGCAGTAAAACTTCTGGGAAAAAAGACTATTGTTTTATTGCTATTTATAGTGATTCGCTTGTGCATATACTAAACTAAATTTCTCTAAACTATGGTAGTTCTTATTATGTTAATACTAAAATCCACATTCGTGTTACACTTACAATGATAATTATAAACATAAGATTATTCTATTCAAATATGGGTAGTTTTACATCAGTTAGGCTGGTTTAGAGAGCACGAACTTACATGACAGTTAAATTTGCACTAAACATATCCACAATTAAACAGAAATGGCAAATTAAAGAATTGTCACTTGCAAACATTATATGAATTTGGACATAAACATGAACAGATTATAATTAACAGAACAGATGATAATTTACTAAAAACAGATTTTAGTTCGCTAATTTAGTTTGGTGTTCTTAACAAGCGAATTACTACCAATGACATGGATAACTTCCTGCCATAATATTAGTGCTCATCTTTTAAGCTTGGTGTAAATATTTCAAAATGTCTTCCATCAACACATCCAATTACCCTTGGGATTATAAATTTAGTAGTGTCTGATAAAAATAGTCAATAGAAATTTCATTATATATAAAAAAATATAGTAAGCTACCGTTGTTTTATAACATTCCTATCCTCTTTTGTGTTTGGAAACTTGATGATTGTATTTAAGATGTTAAGGTAGGTACATGGTTTAGTTAGAGCAACAGTGATTTCTTCTATTTAGATACACTGATCTCTTATACTCAAGCCAGCCTAACTTCTTCAAATAGAGGAGTAAGGCCTTGGGGCGCTGGCACAACTGCTGCAATGTAGTTTGAGATGTTGTATAAACAATCGTCGATGATGCTGATGATGCATCATGCGTTCTGGAGTAGACCTCCAGTAATCCTGTTTTTGCTCTAATATCTTCCGTAGCCCTGCAGTGCAGCAACACAGTCTGCACAGTCTTATCCTTCTGCAGACAGTCTCCAGATAGTGGGCTGTCCGTAGCGCCGATCTTGTGCAACTGGTAATTTTGATTACTGTGAGCAGTGATAATGCCCACCATTAGGCGAAGGTCTTGACGTTGTAATCATAGTAATTTATTCGTAGTATTTTTGTTTATGATTGGAAACATGGATTTCGCATGTTTACAGTCCTTCCTGTCATCCCAACAGTTTTGGTGTTTTCTTACTGTGTAGCTACTCAGGAGATTCTCCACACTGATCTCCTCGGAGTATTAATTATTCTGACTCTGCCTTCTGGGAAAAATGATTTGCTGCTTCAAATACTTTTTGGGTGGTCCCCGTGCCGTGCATAGAACAGCAATGCAAATAAAACCTGTAATGCAAAGATAAAAAAGTAGTAAGTATACGTATCTGGGTTTATAATAAAATAATAATAAATAGCCTGTAGTTTTATTTGTAAGTTGTTAGCATAACCTCAAATATGTAAAAAATAAATATGTTTACAGCTTACCCTAGTGAGACTCTTTGTGATGGTATTAAATCTGTTGAATCCACAATTAAATGTTTTTAAAAGCATACACAGGTAAGATGCTTTTAGAATGTCTTTAAAGCTTTCTTCACTAAGGTTTAGTGGACATCCAACTTGTTTTCTCATTTCGGCTTGAAATTGGGAATTCTCGTCGCTGATCTTCATTTTCAGCTGCTGTCACCATATTCAAAGACAAATAAATTATTCCTGCCATTTTTATCGTAATACAAATTAAATTATTTGATTATGTAAGTATTTGAATTGAAACTCGATAGGGTGGTTGGACCAATAGATGACTGATTAAGCGGAATTCAAGTTATTTTATTTTTTATCTCAACTCCTATTCAAGGAATATTTTATGTTTTTGGTTGTATACGTAGGTAGATATTTGGTGCATCAACTAGATAAACTGTTTTTACTCTGAACTATTTGTAAATAAGTTAAAATTGCAAAAATATCAAATAAATGACTTTGGCCCTAATTGTGACCGGTTTGGAACTAATTCTGACCGAAATCGGCCCTATTTATGACCGACAAAATAAAAGGCGAAATTCTTCATAACAAGAGACTTTATTTGAAAGAAGTGGGGTTCCGTATACCTACATAATTTTGTCTGCATTATAATACTAAGGTACTTATCATAATTTTAATTGCTTAATAAACAAATAACAATCAGTCTACACATATAATAATCAGTCTAAACATGACAACAGTTTATAAGGCCAACGAAATTGGTTTACTTTTGATTACGAAGAACCCTAGTAAAATTCCACAACAGTTTTATTGCAACAGTCAAAATCAGTCGGTCACAATTAGGTTTTGAGGTCCAAATTATGAACGAACAAATTTCTTCGGTCACAAATAGAGCGTTTGGAACAATAAATGACCAGCTAAAAAATAACAGCCCAAAACAACGATTTTTCTGTAATTAACCTCCGGTCATGTTTTGGTTTATAGAATTATGTATCCAAAACCATTAAGATAAACGTAAAAAATCAATAAAAAATCAAAGATACAATCTACAATATCAAAACAAAATTTGCAGGTCCGAGCTAATTCTGACCGCTCGGTCACAAATAGGATTTATGTATCTTTTTTAGACCAGTAATTGAACAGCAAATTTCTCGAAAACCTTATTAAAAAATACTTATTTTCTTTGATTTTCTACTTGAGATAATAGTCATAAATGCAGGGGAACTCATAAATGGGGCCTAATTATATCAAGAAATCGGCAATCCACTCATAAGCTTAAGAAACTGGTTTACTCACCTTAGCTCGTTGTCCATACAAAATGGCGATGGCCGAAACACGTCCGCACTAAATGAGGTCCTGGAGCATGACTGAGGGTCCAATGACAATGTATTAATTTTTAAAAGAGGGAACAGTGTCGCCGCTTCTAAAGAAAAAATACCCCACTACAGGGAGTACCACTCAATTCTTATAATTCGAGAAAATGTGCGTTTCGGTCATCTACTGGGGGGTGGTCATCTTTTGGTCCGACTACCCTAGGTTATTTTCCCTTTCACACGATTCCACACCTCAAAATTCTCGTGAGTGGCGTAGTCGCTAACGTCTATCGAAATTTTCGAAGGCGATTGTCAAAATAATGACTTATGGTACCGTTTGAGTCAAAGTCCAAGCAAATCGTGTATCGACATCGATTGTCGCTATCGACTCACGATTCGTTTTCGAAGCGACTGTTAATAAAATAAACTTGTGGTGCCGATTTTAGTTCTACAAGTGACCGCAAGGTGGCACTGTACATTTTTCATACAAATTTTCGTCGACAGTCGCTAGCGAGCATCGATTGGTGTCAATATTGTCAACTCATGGTAGAGCTACAGATGGAATTATTACCTCGCTGCAGACGCCGTCACATACAGCGCCACATCTGCCGATGTCACAGTCTGCGGCACCACCGATGCATCAGCCCGGCGTCACCGAGACTGTTCAGATGCTAGCGAAAGCGCTGAAGGATATAGCTTCTACAAGTGCACCGAATAACAACAACATTTTAACTCGTTTGTGTACACCGAAGGATTTACCCGAGTTCTCTGGAGATCCACTAGAATGGCTGCAGTTCACAGGCAGCAGGCGTACAACGAGTCAACAGAAGTATGCAACTTTAGCCCCAAGGAAAACCTATGGAGACTGAGAAAGTGTCTCCGCGGCGCCGCTAAGGATGCGGTGGCAGCTTTGTTTATTAGTGCGAGTTCACCGTGCAAAGTATTGTCAACCTTGGAGCTACGATTTGGCAACCCTGAGTACATTATATCCAGAATTATAAGTGATATCAAGAAGTTGCAACCGATGTCCCAGGATTATCACAAAGATGTTGTGCAGTTTTCTGTGAAGGTGCAAAACCTTATGGAAGCAGTGCGAGCGGTCGGACATGAAGAATTGAAGGTATGAGCATAGTTTCAATAATATTGTCCAAGTTCCCGCCATTATTACTGTCGAAATGGTCTGACTACAGTTACCCGCTAATCACTGATAAGAAGAAAGCACGAATCGTAATTTTATCAGATTTTCTAAACGAAGAGGCTCTAAAGATATCTGCTACGTCAAACATTTATTTTACTAGCCCTCGCACTGATCAGAATAAATATAAATATAATGAAAACTCCAATCGCACACATACTCTTTTATTGCAAAGCGACAATGATGATAAATGTCAATTTTGTCGCATCTCTAAACACAAGCTTACCGATTGTAAACAGTTCAAGAAGGCGTTACGTAAGACTAGATGGCAATATGCCAAACGTAACGGGATTTGTTACAAATGCCTACTGTCGCGCCACTCGCGCGCCGCATGCACCGCGCCGCCTTGCGATAAGGATAACTGCGGCGAGCCGCACCACCGGCTGCTGCACGCCGACCTTCACAAACAGAAGGACGTCGCGCCGCCGCATCACGTTCCGACGACGCCTCCGTCGCCTGAAACGACGCATGCCTGCGAACCTGCGAACAGTAAACAAACGATTACGCACATAAACGCGAGTGAATCTACAGTTTTGTTAAAAATCGTTCCTATTCGTATACATACTTGTGACGGCATAGTTAACGCGAATGCATTACTTGACGACGCGACGGGTCGACAGTTTCGTTAATGCGTGCGGGGCTGGCGAGACGCGCGGGGGTGAGCGGTCGTCCCGAGACAATGCGTGTCCGTGGCGCCTGGTCTGATAATGAACTGGTTTGTGAATCGGTTATCGCTAATGTAAATATTTCTGGTATGGACAACAAGGTGCATAATATAAGATTGCATTGTGTAGATAAATTAGATCTTCCGGTACAACGTTGTTCTATTATTAATTGTGATAATTACCTAAACTTATTAGGCATTAGAAATATGTTATGTACAAGCGATGTAAAACCCGAAATACTTATAGGGCCAGATAGTTTTCATTTACTGTTACCGTTAGAAATTAGATTAGGTAATAATAACGAGCCGTCCGCTACATTAACCCCCCTAGGTTGGTGTGTTCATGGTATGTTGCGAGCGGCGCAGAGTGCGCGCGCGCATCACGGCGCCGCGACGCCGCGGCCTACGACGCATGCAGCCATGTTCGTGAGCTCGGACGGCGCGCCTACCGCCTCGACCGCCGACGAGGTTCGTAAGCTGCAGGAGTTGCACGAGGAAGTACGACGCTCGTTCACCCTCGATTCTATAGGACACATCCTTTTTCCTTAAAGCTTCTCTACAACGCTCTTGTACGAAGTGTTCTAGATTATGGGACCTTTTTACTAGAGCCATGTAGTGTGGCTGGACTTCGGAAACTGGATGGTATCCAATCAAAATCTTTAAGAATAATCTCTGGTGCAATGAAGTCTAGCCCTCTAAACGCGCTACAAGTCGAATGTGAAGAACCTCCTCTACAATTAAGGAGACAGTTTTTATCCGATCGTATGTTTTACCGCAAGTTTCAATTTTTGAATAGTTTATTAATATCATAACTTTACCATCTCGCCAATGTTATAGAGTCGTCAGATTATTGGAAACACAAACCTCTCCCTTGTTTAGTTCAAAGCCTAAATCAATTTAAAGGAATATGCGCTCCAACCTATCGTTCTCCAAGACTTAGCCTGTTTGACAGTAGTTTTGAAGCACAAATACAAATCCCAACAGTTCATTTTAATTTAGAACTCGATAGATACAATGACTACGCTAATATACACTTCAAATCAATTGTACAAGAAAACTGGCCTGATTGGCATCACTTGTATACGGATGCGTCTAAACACACGTCAGATGGTTTGGTGGGTGTAGGTGTTTATCATGCTCAATACAATATTGTACAAAAAATCAAATGTCCATCCGAAACATCAGTATTTTCAGGAGAATGTCTTGGACTTGTTAAGGCTATTGATTACATTTTGCTATTTAAACTTAAAAGAAGTTTAATAATAAGTGACTCCATGAGCAGCTTACAAGCATTACTGAGGTATCCTTTTAAGTCAAAACTACAATTCCCACATATATCTGAAGCTAGAAGTAAACTACATTTATGTACTTTGAACGGTCTTTCCGTTACTTTTGTTTGGGTACCTAGTCATTGTGGTATCACAGGCAATGAAAAAGCTGATAGACTTGCTAATCAGGCTGTGGCGTGTGGAGATCTCGTTCCATTCATAAACTACACACATGACTTAGCTTCTCTTCCTAGATCTTATCTGCGAGATACCTGGAATAGACTCTGGGAGAGAAGTGGCCGTATCAAAGGAAAACATTATTTTTGCATACAACCACAGGTTCGCACTAAACCTTGGTTTTCTAATATAAAACTTAGCAAAATTGTTACGTCAATTTTAATAAGAATGCGCCTAGGTCATACTACTTGTCCAGCCCATTTGGCAAGGTTTGGGATAATCAGCAGCCCGCTATGCGACTGTGGTGACTTTGGGGATCTGGACCATATTTTCTTCTCATGCCCTACGTATGAGCGTGCTTCCTTTTATAATACTTTAATATCCATCCATGTACCTTTCCCCACTAATATCAATACTTTGCTTTTCAATGCCAACCCTCCTATTTATAACGCTTTATCTGATTTTATCTCTAGTAATAGTATTAAACTGTAAATAGTGATTTATAGGTACTAGATACACATATAATTATTAATTTAAATTAACTATATTTTTATTCATAGTGTATTTAACGTATAGTATGTGTGTACATAATGTATATTGTAATATAAATATTTGCATAAAAATCTGACATCTGATCCTATAATTTTTTACAAGTAATATTCCAAACTTTTTGTATATATATATCGCGCCACGTTTCCTAACTAACAAAACAAGACTCGCTGGACAAGATAAGATGATGACAGAAGGAAAAACCACTTGACACTGGCAGATGCATTAGTCATGCAAAGCCAAATCCTCCAGAACGGAGGAAAAAAAAAACTCTTTTGACGTGACACTGGCAATAATGTTCTAAACTTTTGCCAAAACAAAAACCAACAAATAAATTATCATCAAAAATTTACTGAAGCGAGTTCAAACTATAATTTGATCAATCTGTTGCTAAAATTAGTAATTACGCGCCAATTAGAGCGAAAGAAAATGTGAAGTATACCGAAAAACAATATGATTATGAGCAGCTAACTTCCAGAGGCCGGACGTCGGAACTCCGGAGGCCTAAGATGTGAATGTATTCCTCCCTCGTCCAGCATTTATCCATCCAGAAACGCATTAACACAGTCTAGCAGACATAAACGTCTCATGTCTTGGGTCAGCAATTCATAAATAGTGTATTTGTGCCTTTCAAACTGTTTCCTGCATGACTGCTACAGGTCTTCCTGCTTATCTACTTGAAGTCCCGGTTGGAGTGTACCTATTGAGTGCGCATCGATCCACTGCAGTTGAAAAGTTTGCATCACTTGAATAGTAAAATTCCTTGAAAGCACAGAAGTCAGCTGCCATTCAGTTTTTCGTTAGAGATTGTTTGTGGCATCTTTAGCAAATTACTTTCAAACTAGCGCATTCTTTTGTTTAGTGCCTCCATAACCTGATAAGGTGTAGTATGCCACTTGATAATTATTAATGTAAAATTCAAATGCAAATTATTTATTTCTTAGATACAGGTAGAGGTAAAACATAAGATCATAAAAAGGGTTATTGTATGATCAGCTAAGCATACAAATGTAGATAAAACCTAAATTTAAGTTTTCCATGTAATGTTATAGGGTAACAATAAATTATTATAGCCTAAGAGTAATTAATTATATAAATTGGTAAATTGTCATTAAATTAAATCAGTTCAACATTGTTAGTTTGTCAATAATTATTAACAGTTATAAAAAATATCTTGTTATTTTCATTCATATTTAAGAAGGCACAATAGGTAGGTAAATTTAATTGCATTTAACCCAACATGGTCAAAATTAATAAATTAGTAATTGTAGTGGCAGATAATTTTTAAAGAATAAAATGTAAGGTCAATGTAGTAGGTAAAGGAACAAATGTTGTTTAAATTAATTGATATGTTTTAAATCTTTTATATATTTGGGGGTTTAATTGTATATATTTGGCACCATAGCAAAGACACTTTTCACATATAAAGCAGTTTTGTAATTAAAATCCTTATTGGAATACAGGTGGGTATGATTATGGGATCTAATCACAATTTTATAGAAGGCAGAATGTTTCTTGACAAAAACAGCTACCTCATATATGTATAATGAAGGATGAGTCAGTAAGAATTAATGTTAGAAATGAGATATTTACCATGTATTGTATTTATAGTGAGCTCTTGATATTTCAGCAAAGTTGCATGCGCCATGTTCACGAGTAAACTTTTACTTAACTCGTGCTCACTATAAATGCAATATACATGGTAAATATCTTGATTCTAATGCAATTCTCCCATTAGTGACCATGTCAGCTTAAAATGAGTCAGTATTTTCAGTTAGAACAACAGCTTTCATTGCTTTTTATAGATTTTGCTGAAATCAACCTACTTTTTCAGAAACTGCAACATGTGTGGTCAATGTGTATTACTATATATATAAGTTATGGATTTAAAAAATATGTATGTTAGGAACTTTTGTAAGACGTTGTCACACTACTCACCAATGGGGGAAAACCCAATACCTACATATTGTGTACTTACCTATTTATACTTGAAATACAAAAACCTTGATGCTTTGTTTTTTTTATCAACCCTGATTTCAGAGAGTATTCCACTATAAATAGTATTTTATTTATTAGATAATAGCTAAGTTGTAAGTGTTTGTCCTAAGTCCATTGGTGGAAATTGAGAATAATTTGTGATTGTAGTGAATTAACAAAGTAATTGATTATTATAGTTTCAATATTTTCATTCATTTGATTTGAGGATTTTGACTAGATTCTTATACAAGTGATTTTGAATAATATGCTTTCTTAGCCATTAAAAGCGCATATTTTGTTTTTGGCCTAAGTCAGGCCATGTAGCTCAGTTGGTGCTGTCTCTGCCTTATAATACACCCAATAAATGAAGTGAATTGTATGAATAATAAGCCTAATCAGAAATCATATGATATTTCAGATGCGGAGCCTTGTTCTCCTTTGTCTGATGACTACTGCACTGGTAATGAGGGTGGTGATGAAACCTGTGAGAATACTGGAGAAGACTCTGAGTACTCCTTGCCGTCGCCATCTCGAGGAGGAGGAGGTATGAATGGTCCAGCTGGTACTGAGACTGCCCAATCTCGTCCTGTGAGTAGTACTAGAGGAAATTTGCCTAGCAAGTATAATGATTATGACCTGTCTACTATGTTGGCTAAAGCACATTCACCTGATGAGCCACAGTCATACGAAGAGGCTATAAACTCTCCTGAGAAAGATAAGTGGCATGCTGCTATGCGAGATGAGTTTGATTCTCTCATACAGAATCAAGTATGGCAGCTTGAAGACCGCCCAAAGGATCAAAAGGTTATAAAATGTAAATGGGTATTTAAAAAAAAGCATAGTGCAACTGGCAATTTTGATAGGTATAAGGCTAGGTTAGTTGCACGTGGTTTTACTCAACAATATAATATAGATTATCATGATACCTTCTCACCAGTTGTGCGACACTCAACTATTACTCTTTGCCATAGCTCATGAATTAGATTCAAATCCTAATATTTCGGGGTTGGGGATTTTTTTTAGCCAACTTGTATTCTCCAAGTGGTCCCCCGAACACGCTCATTTGGTTTGTCGGTCCCTCTACCAAACACCCTTTATACTTAATTGAATGATGCATGAAAAATGTGAGGTAACTAAAAACAATAAATAGACTAATGCCGTTTTAAAAATGTATTACTTACATGAAATAAAAAACATATAATTTATTATTTTTAGCCTAATAATAGGGACCCGTTGTCTCATACAGGTTTCGTAGGAGCAACGATATTACAAGCCTACGCTAGACATCTACCTACTTTCTAAGGCTCCTAATGAATCATTAGAATTCTTTTAAAATAATGTAAGGCCAATAGAAGTACATATAGTACTAATAAACTAAATAAATCATAATATGAGTACATGAAGATGCATTTTTATTAATAAAAATATAATAAAATTCTGAATTTAATCATTCCATTATTTATAGTGGTATGGGTCAATATCGATAAATAGTATCGTAGGCACACCACTAGCATCGATATTATGCCCCATACAGCATGCACATCACTAATGTTAACATTTAGAAGGTTTTTCTTCTATGTTGGTACTATTGACTGTCAGCGCTAAGGAAAACGAAAGTTTGCTACAGTTGTCTAAACATTGTATACAATATCTCTAAAAATGAATCTATGGAAGTTCGGACTCTAACTAGTATTATCTTTGGTCCAGTCCTCTGAAACTGCCTATAATTTTAGAAATGTATGGAAATTGTATACGCACTTCTACCAATGAAAGAAAAATGAAATTAATAATACCATATCGCACTCCTAGATCAAAACTGTAACAACTCAAAATTCGATTATTTAGAGTTATTCTTGTATTCGAATGCCCGGTGATCATACGCAACTATCCCGACATAACCGGAACAATATTGATTAAAAAAAAAACTAGATGGCGTTGACTTTCTATTGTTGAATCATAATGCCCATGGTCCCCCCACCTAAACAAGTTTATTGTTAGTTGACCTTCACTAGTCACCACGAGAGCACGTATTACGATGATCAAAAACGCGGACATTTCGAATTGTTACAGTTTTGTTGAATTGAATGAGTCAATTAGAGTAAGTTAATTAGAATTGTTACGGTATTGGTGAATCGGTGTGCAATATTTCTTAAGGATATTTTGACTTGTTCCAGTTTTGTTTGAAAAGGTACCTAAATATTTTATTACTATTTAGATTTGACTTAGTTTTGATGGATCAACATGTAAATTTCTAGTTGTCTTAGTATTGTTGAAACTAACTTAAATTGTTATTTTTTCAATATAAAATTATTAATATTCTTCATGCATCGAATTAAAATCGTGAACGTAATCATAAATATTGTCGATTTCTATTGAGGTTTTCTTGATAAAACTCTTAATTCCGCTGCATTAAGGGATTTTTTTGAGTTAACTCACTATTACTGGATCATTATAATTTACAATAATTTACTTTTCTCTATTTCAGATAAACATGAAGAGAGGCAGATTTCTCGTTAATATTGTCAATGAAAAATATAAAGAAAACCTGGTATCAGCTAATGATGAAGATTTAACTACAAATTCAGATACAGAAGCACAAATAAAAAAAGAAAATATTCCATTAAACACTATTATAATGACTAATCAAGCTCATAGTAGACAAATTAAAAACGATTTAGCTATATCTCCAAGTGAAGAAAGTTTTATTAAAGATTTTGATACAGATTTAACTTATATTCGTAAAAAGAAGAAGAAGCTTCCCCGTAAAATAATCCCATCATCTTCATCTTCAAGTGAGACTTCGTCATCAAACCCTTCTAATTCTAGAGACGTTTCTAGTAGCAGTAGTGATTCTGAAATTGAAACCACTGACACCCTAGCTCAGTCTAGAAGCCAAAACGTTGTTCCAATTGAATCTATGGCGATAATTGATACTGTTGGACAGCTTCAGACTCAAAATGATGTTGATACTGAGTTTAGGGATGTTAATAATCCTACTGTAAAACCACAGTGTCACGTTGTCAATGAATTAAGCAATGATCAGACAAATGAAGAGGTAAAAAGAGGAAAGAAGAAGTTAAGAAGAGAATCGACATGGAAAGCAAATTTATATTTCTAAAGTTCTGAGGAATTCTGGTAAGTCATACCAATCTCTATCAAAAAGCAAGAAAGTTTTTAATGAAAGGAAAGTTCGCTCGGCATGCGGTGAAGGTTGTAGACAACGTTGTAGTTTGAAAATCAATGAAGAAACAAGACAAAACATCTTTGATGGTTATTGGGGCCTAGCAGATCTACAGAGACAGAGGGAGTACATAATCAGACATACTCAAGAAATCAAACCAAAGTATAGATATTCTTGTACACAGGAGTTTAGAAATCTTAATAGAACCTTTTATTTTGAAGTAGCTGGCAATAAGATCCGCGTTTGTAAGTCTTTTTTTAAAGCAACGCTCGATGTGAGTAATACGAGTATCACAACTGCACTGGCTAAAAAAATGAAAATGGCATTGTCGCTACCGATTTTAGGGGCAAACACGGTAATCAAATGAAAATTGATCAAGGAATTAAAGACAGTGTTACAGAGTTCATTAACAGTATCCCTAGGATTGAGTCCCATTACTTGAGGGCACAAACGTCAAGAGAATTTATTTGCAGTGACAAGTCTCTTGCTGATTTATATCGCGACTACAAAGAAGTTCGTGAACTTAAACAGTTATCTTTCGCCACGAAGTCAACTTTTAATAGAATATTCAATACTGAATTTAATCTCGGTTTTTATATTCCAAAAAAAGATCTGTGTGACCTTTGTGAAGGCTTTAAAAATGCTAATGATGAATAAAAAAATAATTTACGAGATAATTATGAACAACATCTACTAGAAAAAAATTTAGCAAGGGACCACAAAGAAAAAGACAAGAATAAAAATGATGGAGTTATCGTAGCTGTATATGACTTACAAGCAGTTATGCAAGTTCCATAGGGTCAGGTTTCATTGTTTTTCTATAAATCTCGGATTAATTGTTTAAATTTCACTATAAGTGATTTGAGAGCACAAGACGTAATTTGTTTTTTTTTTGGGATGAAATAGAAGGTAAAAGGGGTGCTGTGGAAATAAGCTCCTGAGTTTTGCGGTATATTGACACTTTATTACAAAAACATCCAGATAAAGACATTGAGATTATTTTCTATTCTGATAACTGTGGTGGACAGCAGAAAAATAAATACTTACTATCTGCCTATGCTTATGCTGTTGTTACTAAAAGAGTAAAATCAATAACACATAAATTTCTTATACGTGGTCATTCTCAAAATGAGGGTGACAATGTTCACAGCGTTATAGAGAAACAGATCAAAAGACACATAAAATCTGGCCCGATATATACCCCGCAACAGTATTGTACTTTGATTCGGACAGCGAAAAAAAACCGGAAGTCCTTACCAAGTAGAAGAGATGACACATGAACAATTTTACGACACGAAAATGTTACAAGAAGAGTGGGGAACTAATTTCAATTTAGATGAAGATCGTAACCAAGTCAAATGGCAAGATATAAAAGTCTTAAGGGTAGAAAAGGAGAATCCAGGAGCATTTTTTTTATAAAACCTCATTTTCAGATGAAAACTATAAAAAGCTTTCTGTGCGCAAACGCCGAACCTAAGACGATCAGATAGTTTTTACGGGTCTTAAACAAGCTTACTCTCAAAAAATACCTCTCTCTGAAGCAAAAGTAAAAGATATTAAGGAACTTATAACCAAAAACGCTATCCCACAACAGTATGTAGATTCTTATTATAAAAATGTTATTGATATTAACTGATTAATTTTGAAAATATTCTGCTCTTTAAAATAATTCTGACGTGCATTTTATGTAGGTTCCTATAGCCTAAGATTTACTATTCTTTGAGAATTTATTTTGGTTTCTTGAAATTATTATAGTTTAGCAATAATTTTAAATATTGTGTTTTGATTGCAAGGGGTAGAGGTTTTTAATAATAATAATTGTTGATCTCAAATATGCCATCCCAATTAGTTCTGTAAGGCGTTTTGTAAAAATCATAATTCTTATAGTAATATAATATCGTAAAATAATGTCAACTATTTGTATTATTTGTTAATTCTTTTATTTGCATTTGTAAGATGTGTCAATTTTTAATATTACAAGGCTTACATTAGATTTTAGCCTGATTTGTTTTTTAGACTGATTTTTGTGATTTATAATAAGTTTTATTACATTGGAAGATTTATAATTATTAATGTTAGGTTTAGATGTTTTTAATTATGAGAGGCTAAAATCTCAATTCTTGTTAACTTTTAATTTTGGATGTTTCTTTATTCATTAGTGGTAACACCTAATTAATTTATAAGTGAAGTTTATTAATAGTTTGCAGGTTTGATGAAATATTTCCACTCTTTTAGAACTCTTGAAACGTTTGTATAATTGTTTTTATTTTTCTTGTAGTAAATAAGTATAACTCAAAATGATTCAATAAAACTGATTCAAGTCAAAATGGTGTTTCTTTTTTTTACATAGTCATCACGCTAAAGTGTAACAATTCAAAAACAGCGATTTTTGATAAAGATCATTGTACTATAGCCCCTACTTTTCGAAAGTACGATTACACAATCTAAGTAATATATAGAATTCAATTGAATTGTATTACTTTTCGAACAAAAAACGCAGTTATAAGTTTTTTTCGTTTCCTGAATAATGATACTTTTTGAGTTGTTACAGTTTTGATCTAGGAGTGCGATATGATAAAAACTCAGACAATTAGCAATAATTATTTTATCATAAATATAATTTGTTGAGCACAATTGTGTAAAACATTTTTTTATCATATTGTTCAGTAGTGTACCACTATCGAACAATATAATAAGAATGATGTAATAATGCTAGCTAGTAATTTTAAAGTTTCAAGACTTTCAAGGAATATTTGCGTCAGTGTTGCCGTATATACAGATTTATCTGTATTGGTACAGATTTTTGGCTCCTGATACAGATGCCAGATTTCACTTTATGTTTATACAGATTATTTAAATTTAAATTTTCATGTGTGAAATTGTGAATACAAAAAATAATATAAGTAAATGGTTCAAACTTTAATACATTTTGGTCCTAAATATTTATTTGTCCCTTAAACTGGATGCTAAAATTACTTTTGCTATGGCAACCCAATGATAGCCGAGTGTTGTTGACCGGGGATTTACCGAAACGTGTATTAGAATATTACTCGACCAATTTCGGAAGATGGATTGCGCGGAAGAATACCTATTGTATGTTCGTCTATTTAGTTTTGTTAGGTTATCATCACTCATAATTTATATCATTCATTATCCAAACATCTTGTCTAGATTTTCATATCTCGTAAATCCACTATAATGTTAGCTAAAAAGAAACGGAACTCGCAAAGTTTTAATCAAAGTTGGTTGGAGGAAAGTTATTTCTCGCCATGGTTAAAAAGGAGTCAAAAGGGTGAAGATTACGCATACTGTAAATATTGTTTAACCGACCTTGCTATCGGAGGAGGTGGTAAAAACGATCTTGCGCGCCACATGAAAACTACCAAACACCAAGCATCAGTTCCTGGTACAAGTGCAACACAAAAACCAGTCACCGATTTTTTTATGAAATCCAATATTACTGACGATGTTAAAAGAGGTGAAATCCTATTGGCGTCTTTTGTTGCTGAGCACAACCTCTCCATGAATGTTATGGAACACCTCCCCCAGTTGGTAAAAGCTTTATGCAAAGATTCCACAATAGCAAAGGAAATTTCTTGTAGTCGAACAAAAACCACAGCTATAATAAAATGTGTAACAGGCGCTTCAGAAAAAGAACAACTGGTAGCTGATTTAAAAACCAGCAAATTCTCCCTTTTAATAGATGAAAGTACAAATAGAGGATGTGTGAAACTTTTAGCTGTCGTCGTAAGATATTACAAGAACGGGGAAATAAGAGATGCGCTTCTTGGATTGGTACCCGTGCAAGATGCTACCTGAAAAACTTTATGAACATCTTGTGAAGTTATTCAACGATAATGGCATTCCCTACAAAAATAATATGGTTGGTTTTGCCGCAGACGGAGCAAATGCAATGATGGGTCAGCACAATTCGGTGGCAAGTAGATTACTTAGATAGATATACCAAATCTCTATGTTTTGAAATGCATTTGCCATTCGTTTGCGTTATGTGCGTCGTATGCCTGCACAAAGCTCCCGCGTGAACCTGAAGGCCTGGTGAGAGATGTTTTTAACTATATCAGTACGAGTCCAAAACGCACGGGTGTTATGAAACAATTTCAAGAGTTTCTTTCGTTAAAGCCACACAATATGTTGCACCCGTGCCAAACTAGATGGCTCTTACTGCGTGCTGCTGTAATGCGTGTTTTAGAGCAATACGAAGCATTAACAAATTATATTTTACTGAGGCAGCTTTCAGTGATCGATTGAATTCAGCGGAATCAATTTTACAAATGCTCAATAATCCATACAACAAAATATATTTGCAATTTCTGGAATTTGCATTGGATTTTTTTACCAAACTGAATAAAATAATGCAGTCAGAAAAGCCGCAAATACACAAGTTACATGAAAACTTGAGCAATACTTATAAAACCTTTTTCGACTGCTACTTGGACAGTGCATATCTGATGAGAACTGAACTCCAGAACGTACAACATGACAACCCTCGACACTATAAACCAATCGAAGAAATTTATTTGGGCGTAAATGTTGCCTCATCTTTATCTTCTTCCAATTAGAGTCCTAATGACATAAAACTTTTCAAATTACGATGTCTTGAATTCTATATAGAAGGAGCCAAGCAAATAAAGACAAGTTTCGATTTCGGAAGTCCGATTACAAGAAGCCTGGAATTCCTTAATCCGACTATCATTAAACGTCGCAGTATACAATCATTGAGTCACATTGCACGTAGTTTTCCTAATGTAATTCAACAAGAACATTTACAAACATTAGATAACGAGTGGCGACATTTGAAAATAAACGATACTATACTTGCTACTTTGATTATTTACTTGTCTAGATAGAGCGTGGCGCTGCAACGGCAATAAAAATAGATGGCCAGGCCGGATACGCGTGTGAGAGTGTTGACGCACACAGATGAATTGTCTTAAACTATAATTACTAGCGCGCTGAGTCCCATGTTTGTGTGCGTAATGTTGCCAGCTTTTAAAGAATTTCCACAAAGTTGACAAAATATGCCGTGATGTGAAATAATTTGAATAACCGGCCAAGTACAAGATAGACCCGCGCATGAAGGGTTCCGTACCATCAAAGCGCTTTATCCGTGCTTTGATTGGTTATAAATAGATTTATACTGGTTATAGGGTATAATATAATGTTAAAAATAAGACATTTTGTTACAATTTATTTATTCACATTTTTTTACATAATATTTTTTGTTTTTTATATATTTTCATTTTTTACATATTTACATTTTTTTACATATTTTCATTTTCATTTTTTACTCACGGCTTGGCTTGACAGTGGCGTTACACTATACTATTTAGCTACTTCGATATCTGTATCCACACAAAAGAGAAACTAATACTTGGCAAAGGTTATCAAAGTTAACTAATTTTCGATTTTACATCGTGGCTTATGTTGTTTATTTTAGTGTCATGGTAATAGCGCAAGTCCAAATATTTTTCAACAATCAATCTCATAAGATTTGTCTGGTGGAGAAAGCCACAAACGTGATTTGTTTTCACTGGGAAATGATTTAGTCCTCCAACAAATTGTTTCATTGTACAAGAAACAATTTTCGAGTAGTTCGTTGGGGTCATTCGAAAATCTTGTCTTATAAATTTTCGATTTTCGATTCAGTAGCTCTGCAAACAGAATATACATCCTGAGATGCATAGACAAGTCCGCCTTCGTCTCGCATCATAACAAGTTTTTGATATTTTGATTTTTCGGTTGTTGTTAAGCTGCCGAGACAATCGATACATTTAATTTTTTTACGCAAAGATCTAACTACAAAACCTGCAATGTAGCCAACAATTTGTTCGATGTATTCAGATGTTTGATTAAAATCTAATTGTCCGATTGTGATATCTTCATCTTCGTTACAGTTTTCCGTATCGTCGTCGCTTTCTTCATCGTCTTTTCTGAAGGAGGGAACGGTTTCATTGATGCATTTCAATGATGAAGAGCACGATAGAATACTGATATTTTCAAGAGGAACACAATTTCCTGCTGATGCTGATTTTAGCTCCAAGTGGCATAGCAATTTTTTATAAATGCCTTTAAACTGACGAGCATTGGGGTTATCATTATATCCCCCATGCATACGTACCGCACCAAAGAACAATTCTATGTGATCTTGACTGATGCGGTACGTGGTCAGATATTTTAATTTGCTTGAATCTATAAGATTTTCATACAAGTACTGGACGCTTTCTAGACAGATAAGAACGCCGAGAAATCCAGTGAAAGATTGCGTTTTTAAAACTGGGACATAGCATTTTGTGACCAATTTTTTTGATTTTTCTTGATCTTGAAAAGTTCTTTTTCTCGAAACTTTTAAACTAAGGTTTAGCATCAAATCTTTTGCATCTTCCAATACAGTAAATATTTCTTCTTTATTTCCGGGAAACAAAGGATGTTTGCATCCGTGTGCTTTTAAATTTCTCGAATTAAATAATGTCAAACATATTGTTCATGGTCATAATAAATTTTTCTGTGGCTTCACTTCCCACGAATGCGGGTAGCTTTAGCTCTTCTCGACAAAATTTAATTGCCAAGGCCACACTTCTGCTAAGAAGCTGGGTCGCTAATTTGACATTAATTATTGAATTTCTAAATTCAATATGTCTTTTGGTAAGTCGGTTGGCCAGATGTAATCCGGTCTCATCTTGTAATTCGGCTAACTTTTTAACGAAATCCCACTTTATTTCATCCTCTTTGTATAAAAACACCTCTTTGATTCGAAATGATTTCTTATCAATTTCAGCATATGGCAGAAGTCGAAAAATACTGCCACTTCATATTCAGCACATGGGTGCTTAAAGGTGGTTTTGAGTTCTTTCGGGTTTTTGTAATTGCAACCTAACACTTCCATGGCGGATAAATTGGACCTATGGCCATCAAAAGTTAGCGATACGACATCCACGCCTACTTCATGGCATTTAAACAATATCGTTTTTATAATATTAGCTTTCTGTTCTCCTGTCATACCATGTATTAAAAAATAACCCACAGGCAACTTCCATGACTCATTGAGACTTACGAGTAAAAACAAATATGCCTCTGACGCTTTCACTGTTATATTTTCTGAGGGGCCATTACCAATATCAATAAGACCTTCGTCCTGCATAGTCTTGCGATTAAAACATTTTTGTTGTCTAATAGCCATTTCGTCCGCGATCAAAATATTATGATCAGATTCATTTTTTTTGGCTTGTAGAATTTTAAATGAATCTTCTGTCAGACCCGGTGAGCCATCGATGTTTGCATACCACTTAGACAATGTTTTAGGATGCGGGAGACAAGTGTCAAATTTGCTTCTCACGTAACTGTAAGCCTTCGGTGATAGAAAATGCAATGTCAAGCAAAATTTTCTAAACTCGGGCTTATATTTTTTAACAGGTCTCTTGGAACCTGAACACTTCTTTTTCATGTTTGAATAAAGGTCTGCTGCAAATACATTACTATTCAAAATGTTATGCATATCATTATCGATGTATCTTTCGTTTTTTAAAGTTTGAATAATTTGTTTTAAAGAAGATACCCTTCTTTTTAATCGTAGATTTTGTCTCCTTAATGACTGGATTTTCAGCGTATGTTTCTTTTGAAGTATTATTTTTCTTCGCAATTCTGTCCGCAATTTTGATTTTCTCGGTGTGTCAAAATGGACTCCAGATCAGAAAAAATTTCTATGGCATTGCTTGTATTATTGTCTGAAGTTGGTTTATTTGGCGAAGGGATGTTTGTGATACCAGATAATTCTACTTTGTTAGATCCAGATGGTCCCTAAAAGTAAAACAATAAATGTAAATCTATATACAGGATACGGAATAGCTGATTGAAGAAGTTATGAATAAATAAAAAAAGAATAAAAGAGAATATTTTACCATTTCATCTTGACAAGTTGTTTTGCGATCACAGTTTTTTCCTGCATTTTCGAGTGAATTAGCATCATTTTGTTCTTCGTTTGTTTCTACACCCGTTAAAAACAATGCCTAAAAATATAAACATGTGTTATTTGAAGTATTTTTACTAAAAACAAATACCGATCCCGGTAAATTACATAATTGGCAACAATATCTAAAAGTTTTTAATAGAGTAAGTATACTTCTGAAAAATAAACTACAATAACAGAAACAACCGACTTCAAGCGCCAAGCGTAGCGTGGTGCCAATGTATATGAGAATATTAATTATGAGCTTATATTTAATCTAGGCAAAATTTAATCAGGTCAATAGGTAATCATACTCCTAGTCTGTTAGATACAAAATGGGAAACACTAGGAAGCACTTCAAAATGCTTGAGATATCAAGTTAAACACATAAAATCTACTTAACCTTACTAAAAAAAACACGCACCTTGCATGGAATCGATCCTTTTTTTAATCGACGACCTTGGTTGTTCGCTAAATACAAATCCGTGGAACGAAAATGATCCGAACATATAACAGTAGATGCAACCGGTTGCCAGAGATCTTCTCCACGGCTTTTTCTTATTATATTTGGCCACTTACTCCTTAAAATTGGATCTGTGGGTACTCTGCAAACAAATTATAATAAAAAGTGAAAATTTGAAGCGTCTACCTGTTACCGTTTTCAATATTGAACAAAAAAATACGAAAAAAACACGTTTATTGTATGGCCCTTAATATATATTTTTTAATTTTTAGTATTTGTTGTTATAGCGGCAACGGAAATACATCATTTGTGAAAATTTCAGCTTTCTAGCTATCACGGTTTATGAAATACAGCCTGGAGACAGACAGACAGAGGGACACAATGGTCCAGGGCATACATACATAAACACATACAAATATACAACGATATGGATTTCTCACGGAACCCTAAAAATATATCGAAAAATACATCCATTTCACACCTCTAAATCTAAATCTTCTTAGAAAAAAAATGTACAAAAAGATGTCTACAAAATTTGGGTAAACTTCAATTTGAAAGCTGGCAACTAATGACACAGATAACACAGTAGTATGTTTACCGATAGTTCTATCACTAATTCTCTCTAATTATACAAGATAATAGTTGTTTGAAATGTACTTACCGGTGATAAGAGATCGTTTCAGGAGTTTTCAAACGTCTCTTGTAGTTCCGGCACAGTTTGATAGCACAATACGCCATATTTTCGCCGCAAAACAAAGAATAATAATACGTGCTATCCGCGCGGCGTCTGTGGCGTCACTGAGAGCCGCGGACGAGGTTAGCGTGTAGCAGCTACATGCTATTTATTTTGTCGCTTTTGGTGCGTTACTATATATCTAGACAAGTAAATAATCAAAGACTTGCTACTAAGGAAGAAGATCCTGAAGTTTTTTGGCAAGAAGTATTTCGCGCACAAGACTGTGATGGAAAATTACATTATACGACTCTCAAAGAGATAGTTTCAGCCTTATTATGCCTACCCCACTCCAGTGCAACAGTAGAAAGAATATTTTCTTCAATTAATTTGATAAAAACGAAAACTCGCAACCATTTAGGTACAAACACTATGGAATGATTACTCTTGACCAAACAATTATTAAAAAACGAGCCATGTTTCAAGCTAAATGTTAGTAAAAATATGATTAATAAAATGAATAAAAGTATGTATCAACAATAAATATGTTTTTCACTTGTCTACTACTTTATAAAAAGTTTAATTAATACAAGTTTTATACAGATTTTAGCTTTTTCGTATACAGATTTTCAGACTTAGCGACAGTGTTGTCATATCTAACTACTTATAGGTAGATCTACCTATTTTAGCTTGAGTCTACCTATCTACCACCCGAAGCCCTAAATCTACCTATTTTCGATACCACGTCTTATTGAAAATAATTTTGACATGAAACTTAGTTATGCGTGTAACAGAACCAGTAACGTCCACGTCTTTGGTTTCTACTTTCTGCGCAGGATGCGAGCAAAGTAAAAACCAAAGCCGTGGACGTGAGCATTCACTAAAAATAAAGAACATTAACAGCGCGTGACAGTTGATAATGTCGACAGTACAATTATGTTACACTTATGCAGATTTTCGTGCTAGACCCACAGGAAAATCTCACGAAACGAAGGTGTCACTGTCAACATTGTCAACTGCTCATGGTATGTGCATGGAAATTTGACTACAATTTCGTTGGTTTACTTGATTCTGTGTATGTCATTCGTTGATAATGATGCTAATCATTGTTTCATAACCGACCAATCTTAGCTTATTTTCTAATCTATATACGTGGTACTGGCGGCATTGCGGCAATCCCACAGAGGTTATTTGAAAATGTTAAAGTTGAATCTACTACTTTAACGTGTGATTTTATTTTGTTTTTTTGTGTTGTGACTTTCAATAAAAATATATATTTTAGAACTTTAATTTGAATATACTAAACAGTAATAACTAAATAGAGGCGAATTACATGATAATGGCGGAGACGAAACACGGAGTCAAAGTGTTCGATCTCTAACGTGAGTTTTGCCGGTTAATAATAATAGTTTATCGGTGTCAACGGTCAGTAGCTACTCGTATTAGTAACCGGCAAAAGACTCTGAGATTAGCTCAGCTCTAGCTAGTAGGATAATTGTGTAGGAAATGTAAAACCAAGAACGGAGAACCCAGCTCGGAACACTTGAACATTTTATAAAAGCATGTATAAAAATTAAATAACATTTTGTTTAATATTTATAAATCTTTTGTTTTATATTGTTATATATATATATATATATATATATATATATAATTATAATAATTATAAATAAAACTTGAGAGGTAGATCTACCGTTTTTCCCATGACATTCTACCAACTTCTACCAAATTTTAGGACTTAATCTACGAATTTTCCAAAATGTGGGTTGACAACACTGCTTAGCGAGCAAGCTTAAGCATAGACTAAAATATATACTAGGAAAATTATTATTATTATTAAATATATATGCCCCCAGGGGGCCCAGGGCTACACCCTGACCCAACACGAATTTCAAGCGAAGTTGCATGCAGAACATAGAATGCTCTGTAATAGGCATTTTAAGAAAACATGCTTCGTTGATAATGACCACAGAAGGTTATTTAAATCTGCAACACCAAATGAGGAATCTGATGAGGTTAGTGAATAATTTTATTTCATACCTACTTTAAAAATTCTTTGTTTCTACCCATTTTCTTTATATCACAATTTACCTGTAAGATTAAATCAGAAATAAGCAAAAATGTTTACAAGTATATATATATATACCTATGTTAATTGATAACATGGCCATTATCAGATGATATTTTAATAAGTTTAGAATTCTAGGAATCCTTGCTTTCGTTGTCTGTCTGTCCCTCTAGAGCCTTCTTGTTAGGAATACGTGGGGATATCAAGTAGAGCTCTATTTATATTGGTTTTACTCAATAAAACTGGAATAGTACAATCCCCTCGAGATTACAAGTTTTATTCGATCATATATGGTTTTATTTTTGAATTGTTTCATCACTATCTGTAAACCACTATGGAATGTCAAAGCATTTAGCATTATGCTGAGAATAGTCCTATTTGAATAAACCAATTACGTATCTTCCTAGAGTATACTATAGAAGTACCTACCTAAAGTATGGCTTTTTATAATATTTCAGATGCTTACAAGCCCAGTTCTGGACATATCTGGATCAAGTTCTATACTTGAACCTATAGCAAGTACATCCGGGATGTCACAGCCTCTATTAGAAAATGTGGGTCTCCTTAATATAAACCAGCCAAAAGCAAGGATATTTACTGAGGTGCCGGTACCACTACAAAGTGGTTTACTAAAGGACTGTGAAATTATTCCTCCAATAAATATTGAGAATCAATTGGAACCTTCTGCCATGCAAAAATCTACCAAGCAATCGGACTTAAGCAGGAAAAATAAGTACCTATTTGAAAAGTGCAGAAAACACATGAAAAAAGTTTATAGACTGCAAAGAAAGATAAAGAAATTGAACAACAAATCATTTATCAACAAGATTTTTAAAAGTAATTCTGTAAACTCTCTCATGAAAAGTCAGATATCACCAACTTTTGCATTATTATTGCAAGGGGAAATGAGAAACTTTAAGAAAGCAGGTAAAGTCCGCAAACGGGATACAAATTCAAAAACTGTAGTACTGAGACTCTTCGAAAGGTCTAAACATGTTATAAATTATTAAGAAGAATGGTATGCCTGCCAGCTCCAAGCACATTAAAATGTCTGTTAAACAAATTTCAACTCACTGTTGGAATAAATGAGCAGATCTTCAAAGTTTTGAAGAAAAAAGTAAAAGAAAATGAGGAGCAGTTTGAAAATGAGCATGTATTAATGTTTGACAAATGTCAATAAAAATACACTTGTATTACAATGAAAAACAAGACTAAATTGAAGGTTTCCAAGACCATGCAGCTCAGGGTAGACCACCACAAGTAGCATCATATACTTTTGCCTTTATGGTTGCTGGCATTAGAAAGAGAGTAAAACAACCACTTGCATTTTACTTCTCTGGTGGATCTGTGACTGGCAGTTATAGTAAAGGAGGTGAGCAAAGTTCTTAGTCTTTCTCAATCAATGTTTACCCGACTATGGCGAAGCAAAGGCAAGGTTATGTTTTGACCAGTATGTGTGTATGTATTATCATCTCATCAACTTAGAAGCGTCTTGTGTGTCTGCTGGTTACAGGCTAAATTACATCACATTAAATTGAATATGGTGGCCTCTAGGAATAACAAAAATATTTTTTAATTCCCCATTATGTGTGGTATCATTAAACAGGAGATGTTAAAATAAAGGTAGGGTTATCTTTTGTTTTTTAAACAGGGTATTATTCTTTAAGAATATGCCACCCTTGTAACGAAAGTATATCACATAAAATATAACCTGCTTACATCATATTTTTAGTACAAAATCTGTGGTATGCTACTTTGCAGAATCTATTGTTTTGTTACAGTAGGTAGCATGCAATCACTGTTATCCTCTTCCATCCATATGGCATCGTCTGATAACGATATGGTATGCTCTGATAATGATATGGTACTGTGTCGCAATGTAGTGCTCTCACCATACTCAGTGTTCTGCAAGATCGAATAAGAAATGAACAAATCCATAGGTGAAAAATTGATGACAGTGGATTAGTAAGTTTGAACCACAAGCTGCGTAAGTTGGCCCGAAGGAAGCACTGGATCCAGATTACTTCCATTGGTCATTATAGATTTGTCAATTTCAGACCTGTACCAGTTATTTTGTATTTTAGATTGTCCAAAGTAATTTTATATTAATTTCAGGTTTTGCATCACTGTTTCAACGCTGGGTTGAAGATCTCTGCCACAGTCTGTGATTTAGATGGAGTAAACAAAAAGGCATTAAGTATATTAGGTGCATCTGTGGACCGACCATACATAGATATTGAAAAGCAAGAACTAGTAACACTTTTTGACACTCCACATTTGTTAAAATGCTTCAGGAATTTATTCTTGAAGTATGATATAGAATGTCCAATGTCTATTGGAAGCGGATGTGGAACTGGTAAGATAATAGATTTCACATTTTTATGATATTCTTTATGTCTAACTGCTTGTTAAATAAGCACTTGGTGCAATCATAACTTACTTTCTGCTTGGTACAACAATCTACTATTGATGAACTGATTAAATAATAAATATAAATAATCTAAGCACATGTCACTTTTTACAGGTATAGCAAAATGGAGCCACATTAAAAAGTTCTATGAGCTTGACAATAATAATCCTAATTTTGTATTTGCCCCAATCTTAAAACAAGAACATTTGGAGCCAAATACAAAACAGAAGATGAAGGTAAAATTTGCTGCTCAAGTTTTGAGCCACTCTGTTGCTGCAGGGATGTAGGCAAACATATCACAAGGTTATTAATGATTATTCTTTGGTATCATTTGGAATAAAATAAATTTAATTTCACTAAAATCAATGACACGGTTTCTAAGAAAAGATCTTTGTATGTCTTGTAGTTTCAGACTTTCCAATATTGACACATGGAAAGGGCCCTGTATACATTAAGACGCGGTCCAACCCCAATTTTAAAATAATTTACGATGCTTTACGTAAGGTTGAAAATCGCTTGTTAGATTGGACGATGTAATGCGAAAATGCGTTAATTTGGACGTTTTCTTTATATTTTTCGATATATACTAACACAATTGAAAAAACTGCTGGTTACTACTTTAGTACTATATGTTGGCTATGTATTACCTAAAAAATAATATAGTGTTATCGCTGAAAATTCTGAGAGTTTGGACGTGAAAGTTTATTTTTATGGACCTATTTAGGTTTTTTTACTGCAGAGAGCGAGTAATATTTTTGAATTCTGTTCGGTTATTACTCTTAGCCTGTTCCTTTTCTAACCTAAGTATTTTTTTCATAGATTATTATTGTCCTGTTTCGTTACACTCGATGTTTAAAGATTCTGCATTTTACTATTATCAGGATACGACCGCGCCTTAAGTAATTATGATAAAGATTTTCAATTTACCCAGATGAATCAAATATTTTTCTATTTAGTAATGGATATCCTATTTTCAGATGGTTTTTGAAACGAAATTCGTTAATTCCCGAATAACTATTTATTTGTTAATAATATGTAGATATTTGGCCTAGTTGATACTGTGTCAGTAGTTTGCCTCTTGTTAAACATCTCGTCTGCCTATGACAGTTGCAGGGCTACCCAGATGATAATTCTCAATGTACATAATTATGCGCTGGCCTGCACTCCAGTGTTCGTCACCCCAAGATGTTTACACAGACTACAGCTCTGAGGCGTAATATCTATAACTGCAGTGGTACCGGACGGTAGACGGACACTAACCTTAGATTCTAGAGCCAGAAGTATAGAGTCTAGAATACTAGATGAAATAGGTTGTAGAGATTTGTATAAAAATCACCTGATACGGTCACTGGGTGTATCGCTTTTTTTTAATTTTTCAAAATTATATGTAAACTTTGTAAGCAGTTAGTTAAAGCATTTTCTATTTTGTAAATTTTAAGATTTTATTTTATTGCGAGAAAAAATAAATATTTTATAATTTTCAGGAGAGTTATCAACAGAAGCAACAACAACTGCAAATTTCATTGCAAAAATAGACAAACTGTTCAACTGTGTGAATGCCTACACTCCAGATCTGAGAAGAGGGAAACCGCTTGCCACCAACATGCAGAATAATAGTATGCACATAGAATACTATAAAGAAATGAAAGATTTTTTCAAAAAAATTAAATTCCTTGGACGCAGAAGAACACCCCCATCTCAGGAAGAATGGGTTTGGACATTGAACGGGCTGGAACGTGTTTGGAGACATAATAAGTATAAGGACATTAAAAGTTTAGCAACTAGAAGATTTCAACTAAAAAATTTTTTCGGGTGCATTAGAGGCAACTGTGGAGCCAACGCAAACCCAACTGCTGGACAGTTCGTTGCAGTGCTTAAAACTGCAATCTTAAGCAACTTGTCCCACATTGTTGTAGGAAACTGCGAAAACGATGAAAATGATGTTTTCATATCAAACTATAAAACATTGTTGACACCAACCACAGACATATGCAATAAAAATGCCATTGAGGCAGAACCTGCTATAGAATGTAACATTCACTACACGTTTGAAGAGGTAATTAAAGAAAATAGTGGTGAAACGCAGGCATGTGTATATGTCTGTGTCTTTATTATTAAAAACAACCCAAATAATAAGTGCCAACAATGTAAAAAAATATTTGTGTCTGAGACGCAATTGGATGAACACATTTTTAATGACTTTAAAGAGTATGACGATATAAAAAAGTTGCTAATGTATTCCTCTAAGCAATTGATTGCGTGTGTAGAAAGTGGTGCAAAAATCATGAATACATATTTAGAAAACGACGCATATAAAAAATATAAAGAAAAATGTTAAATACATCCTAACAGAATCAATAGATTTCAGTTTCCTCAGCAATTGTGCAGACCACTATGAGTGTAATATAAATTATATGATAAACAGTATATTTTTTATCTGTATTAAAAGGTTTTGCATCTTGAGAAATCGGCAGTTCACAGAAGAGTCTACTAAATCTGCTCTCAGAATAAAAATAGATATTCTTCAACACAAATAAATGTTGTCAAGGTACACATTACTATGGAATACCATTTAGTAACAGCTAGTACTATATTCTATAGCAAAGCATTTCGGCTAAGGTGATAAATACAAACATTGTTAGCTTAATACTTTTATTTTTATATTTTTTCTTATTTCGCAATTTTAATAAAAATGTTGTAGCTTTATTAAGACTTTTAAAGTTGTTTAAACATCTTAAGTTAAAGAATAAAAAGAAAGCTTTTGTATGGAATTCAGTACAATCATTGGGAGGTGGACTTCATTTCTCATATTGGTTCCTAAACTAGTTTTCATATTTCCAACGGCTTAGGAACCAATACAAGTAATGGGGTCTATCTATATATTATATAAGAATCACAAGTCCTGAATGATTGACTGACAGACAACACGTAACCTAAACCGCTGATAGTAGAAACTTGAAATTTTGGAGAATGTTTTTGTCTTGGTGGATATAGGTGGTGTATTAAGAAAGAGTATTTCGATATTCAAGCCTAATAATAATGGGTGAAGACGTTTGTATGAAAGTAATTTGCTTTTGAACTTTGTATTCAAATAGTTAATTTAAAATAAAAAATGGTGTTCCTTAATTTAACACATAGTAGTATGGCGATAGCCATGAACATAGCTCTATATTGTTATAATAATTCAAATCTATAAAAAATTACGCGGATGAAGTCCCGGGCAAAAGTTAGTTAGTGATAAAAATCAAGACAATGAGCAGTCAAATTCGCGATTGCTGCGAAAAGCTTATAACTTCCCGCCACAGGTATGACCATGCACTAAATTATTTTGTGCAACATTCGAACACATCTACGTTTATGAATAAGTTTAAGAATTTTTATGTTAATTAATTGTTTTATAATAAAAACAAACCCAGACTTTAACCACTTGTTAAAATAAGCACCTAAATCATTTTATATTATTTACGTACCTAGAATAAAAAGATTTAATTCAATTTCATACATAACTGATTCGTTTGTAATAAACACTGTTTACAAGATTGTTTCCGAGAGCATATTCATCAATAAAGTCTTCTTAGTACCATACTTGCTTTTCATTTAATGTACCTACCAGCTTTCACTTATATAAAGCTTATAAAATATAATATTAGAGCCTAAATTAAAAGTAGAAACGGATTTGAATATACCGCATGTGAGATTTTGAATCACGACATCTATGTCGTACCCCCTAAACTTTTTACTAAAACTTGAAATCTACACCCTACTTTTTTTAATGAAGTCGGCGTTCTTCCCCCCGGTAATATTGTTCTGTGATCATGGTGTTATCATATAGAAGAAAAGTATAGATCCTATTATCATTGCATAACAAATCAAAAAATGGCTCTTTTTTCAGTCATATATTTAGGCAAATATACAAACTATAGGAGTCTACTTTATAAATGTAACAACATTTTTTTATTCATAGATTAGTGTGACTAATAAAAGAATACACCACCATTTCCGCTAGTCAAACATGGCGGCAACCACATGAACTGAAGTACTTCCGCGAGTCCAAGAACAAATAAAAGAATACACCACCATTTCCGCTAGTAAAATATGGCGGTAACCACGTGAACTGAAGTACTTCCGCGAGTCCAAAATGGAGGGCATCACGTGGTTAGACGTAGCCTCCAACAGCCAATGAAGAGCGTGGTATTGTCCCGCCAAGAAAATGGCGGCGGTGAAGGGAAATCCCAGCGGAAGACATCGCTATGAGTTTATAAAAGGCGGCGCGCAGAGCGGTCGTGGCTCACTCTGCCTTCAACCGTCGACGAGTCCACATCTCCGAGTTCGTTATTGTGGTGAGTCAATCCTTGTCGTGATTTTGTATAGTGTAGTAGGCTAATTGTTACTTAACATCTTGTAAATTCAGTTGAATGTAATTGGTATAGATTTGAGTTTCAAGTTATGGAATACATGTGCATAATCTGGTTTTATTGTTTTATTGTAATGGGTGTTACATTTTCAGAACTGGGATTTACCCGTCGCAACCGATCCCCTGGTCTACCGAATTGGAATCACTAATGGATCCCCGCGGCCGGTCTCGGGGGCCAAGACTCTGAGTGCAGCTCTGGCACCGTGGCAGCCGTCGACATCGAAACCGCTGGGACCTTGGAGTCGTGTACAGCGAGCAGCTTGGGATGAATCTGGTAGGTGCAATCCATATTTTTGTAACGTTACGCACTGTTTCTATTCTAGGTGTGCATTGTTAATTTAATTTTACCACTTTGTTTTAAGTATGATATAATAGTATACATAGGTATGAGATACTATATCTGATCTGATGAGGTATCGTGTCTTGTATCATAGAGCGACTGCCTTTACATCGTAGGACTATGCAGTGCTTTAGACACGTAATGAGCTGTGGAAAATAAGAACTCTCTTCGAATAGCTAAAATATTAACGCTACCCGCGATAGTTATCATTAAAGTGACTGTATATGTACGTACTAATATGGAGACTTGTTTACGTTAGTGATTGTCACAGCTACTAAACACCACGAAAAGGAAAGTTAGGTGCCATATTTATATCGATCGCAAGTTAGTGGATTGACTCCCTGAGGACGTTGTTTTGTTATAGCTGACGCCTTTCATATATTTATGGGCCAGTGTGACGGAACCAACCTTGAATAGGTATTCCGCACATTCACAAATAAATCCGTACGGCTAAATATGAGAATAATTATTAAAGGAATCTTGTAAATTATTGTAAAATAGAAACGAAGTAGAGAAAATTCCATACAAAATGAATCAACTGTCAACCATTTTTAAGTTTTTCCGCCAATACGTTATATTTGCGCCTCGAAATGAAGGAAAGCTTCAAAGTAAAGGTATCGAATCTATTAGTTATACCCACTATACCTATGTAATAATAAATAACGTTACACAATAATATAAGATTTTGCCCACAATATTCGGATAATGGGGTATTCTAGATTTTGAGAGAAGTAGGATAATGTCGGTAGGAGGAAATGATAGATTTACGTATTAGGCGTCAACTATCTATACATGCGTTTAGATATCTAGTTATGTAAAGCTAAGAAAACATAACAAGTTGCTTAGATGTACAACAAATATTTAAATTAGACAGACGACGGGTCGGTTGGCGAGTCGGGACCGATTTTTGTAAGAGTATGAGAATTCCGCTCATTCACGCATTAATATATACAAGAAACTTTATAAGTATCATAATAAAGAATTTAAATAAAAACCAAACATAATATCTAACCTATTTAAACATTAGTAACAGAAACTTGTCGTTTTAGGGGATGAATCCCCATATTCACCTTAACATCGCCCTTAAGTCATAAAGTATAGTATTTAGTTACAATATCGATTTGTAAAACTAACTAATAAATTAAGCGGAATAAATAATTGAAGTAATTGGAACTTTTAAATAAACAAGGAAAAAGTTTCTTTCGAACAAACTAAATAATAAATAAATTCGTTATGCCTAGTCTAGATTCTTCACAAAAGCGAACAAAAAAAAGTAAATAGGGATACCAGCGGTCAAAGAAAGCAATGCATGATGGAAATTCAGGGTGAAATGAGACTTTTAATACAGTTTTATAGCAGTGGCAACATTTAGAGCAGGAAGGAAACCGCGGCAGAGCGAGACCGCGTCGAAAAAGTTTAGGCACCGTACTCGGTGACATTAAAAATTACACTATTAGGTATTTACCCCGTACCCCGCTCACAGCCTGGCTATTTCGATAGTCGTGATGGGTGCTTAGGTACACAATTAGCACTAGGTACACGGGAGGTTGCTCCTCCACTAATTATGAGCTTAGCTGTTAGACAGGGAGCTACCTGTGGAAACTCTCTGTGCATCTCTCATATTTGAGCTAGATTAGGCTTTTCGGACAATTTGGTTCTTAGGAAATTCTAAGAGCAAAACAAGTAATTTATATTACGCAAAATAATTGAATAGGTAAAAATACCTGAATTAAATCTTAAACGAATCCGCATAAGAGTAGCAAGTAAGAGAAAAATTATGAATACATACTATGTAACAGAAGTAAAAATTTAAAAAAAAACAACTAACAACCAAACATTAAAATAAATATATGCCGAGCTAGAATAGTATTTAGGAGTTTCGTGCTAAAAGCTACGGACTTAGGGAAAGAAACATAAAATGTATGAGGAAGTAGGTATATGAATAAGGGGGATAATATGGCCATATTATAACTCCCTTTTAAAAGGGGACTTTGGTATAATTGGTGAATGTTGGTAACCGCAAAGAGTACTCTTAAGCCAGCCCAAGCCGGTCGTCAGACCGGGGGTATCAAAGTTCCTTTTCTTTAGGAATAATAGACTTCACATTCCAAAGTATAAATAAAAAATTAAAAATATCTTAATAAAACTAATCTGATATTTCTAAGGAAATTATCTGTACAAACAAATTACTAGGTTTTAGGAAATAATATAGTTATACAAAATAAATTGTCTAAAAGGGAGGCGATATGCTAAACTCGCGTAACAACTATCTAATGTATATACATTTTTCACGGATTTAACTTATGACGTCGACATATCTTATTATAACCAGTACTAGGAAACAACAGATAAGCTACAATTGAATATTTCAAATTTTTTATCGCAATTTTTAGTAAAAGCAAACAAAAATTTATAAGGAATCGTTATAGGTATATAAAATCAATAGATGTACCATCAAAGATATTTTGATATTTCAAATTTTACTCTGATTAATTATATTAGTACCGCGCTAATGGTAGGTAGATATAGATGCGTAATTATAGGTAAGTACCGATCAGTGAAGAGTTCGATTTGTTAATATCTCGCACAGCCTTTAACGTTCCAGGGTTACGGACAACGTCTATACGCAGGGTCTCTGTAGGTAGCCACTAGACGAAATCATAGCCAAATCAGAATACCGACTCACAGATTCTTAAGCTAGTATTTAATCAACATTTGGAACTAGGTATTACTTTAGCCAGCTGACTATTATTAGAATCAATTTATTTAATGTAACTCCATTAATATCTATTATCAAAATCTTTAAATGCCAATAAAACTAATGGAACTAGCTCAGTAATTCCGGTAAAGCAGTAAGTTATGAACATCCAAGAGTTTAGGCGTCAGGTAGGTGGAAGGAGGTTAAAACCTATTCATATGATGTAGGTACCGCGATGACTCGAATTGAGTTAGAAAATTACAGTTAACATATGAATGAAGTGGTTGCTACGCTCAGGGTTCAGGTAATTAAGTTAGGTCAGCGATAGTTAGTAGGTATTAGAGGTGGGTCATTACAAGTAGTTATTATAGAGTACAACATATACATAGATAGTTTAAGATTTAAGAAAAAAAAGAAAAAAAAGGGGGGTTACATTTTGGTAGTGCCGTGACAAGGATTAGAGTCGTTTAGAGATGTTTAGGTAAATTAATTATTGACACATTAGGTACTCATTACAACTGATAGGCACTGCCGTACAAAAGTTCGAAAGTGGAGAGAGATTCTTCTAAATTGTAATTAATGATTATGTCTTATTTAGGAAGTATGTAAGTAAGTAATAAGAAGTTGGTTAAAAAGCTAGTTACGAGAATCTGAGTCGGTACAATTTGTTGACGTGAAATAGAAAAAAGGCATTGTGTGAAATATCTAACCCGTCGCGCGTCGAGTATACACCATGTAGGTACTTATACATACGAACCAGTGCTAGACCATGTCGCGCGTAAACATAACATGTATTAACGATTGATTAAATGCGGAAATAAAATGCTGTTATTTATTCTGTGACCAATTTCATCGGATATGAAATGGCCGTTTTGGAATAGAAAATGATTAGATTTTAAACTATTGTCAAAAAGCGACCTCTTACGAAAAACAACGGAACTAAAATAGCTAGCCTCATCAGGTGAAATATCAACAATCGGCGAATATATGTGTTAGTACTGTGGGGGTTAGATAGATGGCGCGGCTAGCAGTATCGAATGGATGACGTGATCTTCAGTTAGGTAAACTAGCATTACCATGCCTTTTGATGTTAGTTTTATAAGCATTAGATAGATGGCGCGAAAAATATATTTAATTGCTGGGGGCTGTAGTTGAGAAAGTGAGGAACATGTGTTTTGGATAGGTGGCGCTGTGAGAAGAAACTTGGGATTAAATAATTATAAAACATACGTATTTGTAGACAACTAATAAATAAATAAGTTAACTACACCGGTCATATTTAATTAAAGGATTAAAACAATAGTATACGAGAGGTTATTGTATAAAACTAGTGAGGTTAAAAGGTCTGGGGGTGATATCTCATATAGTAGTATATCAGTGTTTACTATTTATCTATTAAATTATGCCGTAGCGTTTACGATACAATAACGTGACGTCACGTCCCAATGTCCGCAGGAATAGTAGGATGGCATTTCGGGTAATTATCGAACTACAACCGGAGTCGAACCGCAGTTGCAGCGGAGTGGATTGTTGAACTTGTGAAATAGTTGAATCGCCCCCAGTTCCATAGAGAGGACGTCAACATAACTATTACTACTCTGATAGTAAAAGGAAAGATATACGAGGGTTTATTTCATTTTAGATTATGGGTACACGTGAATCTACTTTTCCGATTTAAACAATCATTTCACGAGTATAATAATATGTAAAGCTACATTATGTCTCAGTAACATACCTACGCTATATCTGATCCATTCTCAATAACATACATCACCACGCGGATGAAACCGCGAACTGCAGCTAGTAGTTTATGTTCTCGACAAAATTATTTTAATGTTAATACACATATCCTACTTTATTTTTTCAATCCCACCTCAATCACAGATTACTGAATAAGAATGCAAAAAAAATGCCTCAATTGCCATCGTCTAATAAATCTTAATCCAGTATACTTAATACATTTATTGATTTATTCCCGTCAGCACACTAAGTCCTCTGGAAGCAATTTATTTTAGTGCTAACCCCCGCCTATACAGACCTTGTACCTACTTGTTTTAATTGCTAGATTTTACCTTCTCATATTAATTTTGTGTACCAATAACGCGATTTCTATGTATTAAACTAAACAACCCCTTAAATCTCATCCATTTATTTCATTGATACCTATCAAGCAATTTAGGTAAACCAGAATTATGCGTTTTACAATAACTTAAGACTTCTTAAATGACTAATCCCTAGGAGCGTGAGCCTCGGTTGGGCGCGTGGTAGGCGCTGCAGGTGGCGCGGGTGCAGTGCTCATGAACTCTGTTTTCGGGTGTTTGTCACGCATTTTCGGACTGAACCGTACTGCGTTTCAACCTCAAAAATGAGTTTGATACCTTGTAATTAAAAAAACATTACATAAAAAATACTTTTATTCTTCATAAATTACAAATTATTAACTCCAAAAAAAAGTTGATAATTTCGCCCAGCCGCTATCTTCGATTTCAGTTTTGTTAGCACTATCGGCATCAACGCCCTCGAAAATCATAAAAACTACACCCAGTACGATATAGTTCACAATAATATAATAATCTATTGCAGCCGCCATCTGAGATTTGTATTTTGTGTTATGTTTTACGAATTTATTAAGTTTTATGATCGATCATACAAAAACACTATTAAAATTTTAAAACACATAGCAGTCAGTCAAGTGTGACATTTCATATTTAGATCATATAAAAAAGGTTATGATGTAAAAATAGTTTGTAACACTCACTACTGACGGCACCGCGAGAACCGCTTAGGGGTCTCGTCGATGCGCATGTTTGTCACTGGGCCGTTTCAAACGATTGAAGGTAGTTTCCGTACTGTTCTATATATCTACTGTGTCGGTGTCGCCACTCACCTACGGCTCGCCACAAAGCCGCCGCTGCGGTATTATTATTTCTTTTTTTTCTCGTATTTTATCCAGTTTTTACAAAGACATAAGTGGGGTCAATGTAGTACCTACATAAACAGCATTTGAAATGAAGGTGAAATGGTATAGCTTTTGCTAAAATTAGTAACATAGTAGGGCTATAGATTCGAACTCTTAAATCATAAAAGAAATGACTATTGACGAGACTACTGTACCTGCCAGTTTCAGTCTCATTTTAAAATATTATATATATATATATATATATATATATATATATATATATATAATATTGAATGCTATATTTAACGAAAATAAACAATATATACAATTACCTACGCAGTCTATCTCTCACCTAACTACACAACTTTATTTTATTTTAATCACACCTATCCTCGCATACACTATTTTTCACAGATATACCTGAGATATGTTATATTATTTATGTATTGATTCAGATTTTTTAAATTATTGTTTAGTATTTAAGTATTATTCCTTTTGTACAAAGTCAGCATACATTCTATAATTATTATAAACCTTCTTTTAAAAAAAATAGAAAATCCATGTAATTATCATTGGAGTAATTATAAAGGAAGGGACTGAATCTCACGACACAGGCCATCCTAGTGTGGGATTCAGTGATCATCACCCAACTTACGAGTACTATATTATAATATATAAGCCAAAAGATGTAATCTATTTTGTAAGTAATTAGTAAAGTAATTAGCATAAGTTTTATTTCCTAATAAACGTTTCCTAGTTTCCTAATTAATTTCCTAATATATATTTAGGGGGCCACTAAACGGGCCCCCACAAGGGCCACCATCAATGGTGACAAAAGGGGCAACATTAGTGTGGATGGCTAAAGGGTGTCGAGAGGTGTGCTGCGGTTTCACTAGAGCACTACTACCGGCGTTATGCCCTTTAACACTTCCACCCTTGGAGCTTTTCGTTACTTACTTTAGTATTATCATCCTTTCTAAACCAAAACAACTTTACCTGCGTGGGTACGGGTAAAAGATGGATCACCAATAGACATTTAGATCACCACATGTCAACCTTTTTAGGTATGCAAAAATAATTATGCTTACCTATTGTGAAACTACCAATAGTAATTATAAAGACTCAAACTTTAGATTTGGTTTACTATTATGCCCTTTAACACTTCCACCCTTGGAGCTTTTCGTTACTTACTTTAGTATTATCATCCTTTCTAAACCAAAACAACTTTACCTGCGTGGGTACGGGTAAAAGATGGATCACCAACCACCCTTGGAGCTTTTCGTTACTTACTTTAGTATTATCATCCTTTCTAAACCAAAACAACTTTACCTGCGTGGGTACGGGTAAAAGATGGATCACCAATAGACATTTAGAGCACCAGATGTCAACCTTTTTAGGTATGCAAAAATAATTATGCTTACCTATTGTGAAACTACCAATAGTAATTATAAAGACTCAAACTTTAGATTTGGTTTACTATTAAAGTTGTTCGCGGTATAATTGACAATCTTTATTGTGTTATCCTCTAGCAATAACGATGTTTCATCTTAGCATTTGCTGAGTCATTCCACTCGTACCTGTATAGGTATGTATACCATATTCCCGCTCTCCGCTTGCATAAAGATGCGTTCTAAGCGGCCTGTAAGGAAGAATCCGCCGATTGGAACACATTGAATTAAGAATAAAAATTATATCTATTGTATGTACTGTTAGTACTTTCCTTTTTCAATGGTTCTCATAGAAAATGCTTGGCAGAACACGGCTCTTGTTTTGTACATAAAAAACATACATTGCAAAATGTGGTCTTTGTAAAAATTGTTCGTCTGTGCGAACACAGACGACAATATATCTTGGTATTCGTACAAATATACAAAAAATATGGTTGTCTATAAATTCGGTACGTGATAACGTCATAAGACAAGCCGAATGCTTAGGCTGATCGTGCCTCTCTATTGCTTGTTCCGCGCTCTCGCTTGCACGCTCGGCTCAGGCGGAACGTGACAATGAGGCATACTTTTACGTGCGTTTTGGCGCAAACGTAACGGCGGTTTTATTCGATATAAAATTGTTGTTGCGACTAGCTGCCCTCCTCGGTTCCACCCGCTGATGATCAGGGTTAATGTAGGATTATAAAGGTGACATTATATTTCAATCCGGTCTAGTAGTTCCGGAGTTTAAACAATTCAAACAAACAAATCTTTCCTGTTTTTAATATTAGTATAGACGAGGATGGATGTTTTAAGATACGAGTAATGTATTCAGTAAACACGTTGTTTTGCATAAACGTATGGTTAGGTGCCGCATTGACATTAATGCAAACATGCAGTCACTGAAATAAATAAATCAATTATGAGTATGTAAAAGTAAAGACGCTGATGTATTCGGATCCATATGATTGTTCACAGGTGATGCACTACACCACTATGTACTTGTAAGAACTTAACACTCCATTAGTTTCGGCTCAAGGTTCCGATTTGATTAGTGAAACAGAAATAGCAACTACATGTAAGATGTTTATCTCTGTTTATCTCTTTTCTACTTTGGATAAATGTATATGTTTTGTTTCATCTATCAAATTGGATTGTAAGTTTACACAGAACAAACGTAAATATTATGAAAGAAAGTTTCTCTGTATTTAACCCTTCTTATACCGTGATAATTAAAACAGAAGATTTATGAATCTAACCCAAGTAAATTTACTTCTCTGGTAGGTAAAGGGTTAATATATTAATTGCTATTGAATGGATTTTGATGAAATTTGCTTTATTAATTTCTGATGGTGATGATTTTTTAATAGTGAATTTGTGTCCAGTAATTTTATCACACTATGATATCATTGTAGGCCGCACTATCACTGACCATCGATTAATTAAAAAAATGGGGTGTGGTCATGCAAACTGCCGTGTTTTATATGTGAACACGTTTCTCCTAGTCAAAAGTTATACTAATTACAAATCTCCATACGCAGAAAAATAACCTCAAAATGGCAGCGCTTCCCCCTCCACCCCTCGCGATGCGTCACTATTATCGTTTATCGAACTTAACATTAGTTTCGGCTCAAGGTTCCGATTTGATTAGTGAAACAGAAATAGCAACTACATGTAAGATGTTTATCTCTGTTTATCTCTTTTCTACTTTGGATAAATGTATATGTTTTGTTTCATCTATCAAATTGGATTGTAAGTTTACACAGAACAAACGTAAATATTATGAAAGAAAGTTTCTCTGTATTTAACCCTTCTTATACCGTGATAATTAAAACAGAAGATTTATGAATCTAACCCAAGTAAATTTACTTCTCTGGTAGGTAAAGGGTTAATATATTAATTGCTATTGAATGGATTTTGATGAAATTTGCTTTATTAATTTCTGATGGTGATGATTTTTTAATAGTGAATTTGTGTCCAGTAATTTTATCACACTATGATATCATTGTAGGCCGCACTATCACTGACCATCGATTAATTAAAAAAATGGGGTGTGGTCATGCAAACTGCCGTGTTTTATATGTGAACACGTTTCTCCTAGTCAAAAGTTATACTAATTACAAATCTCCATACGCAGAAAAATAACCTCAAAATGGCAGCGCTTCCCCCTCCACCCCTCGCGATGCGTCACTATTATCGTTTATCACAATGAATTCTTTTTCTTTAGCTATCCAGTGGTATAATTTATTAGTACTAATTCTAGTACATAGTGGTGCAGTGCATCACCTGTGAACAATTATATGGATCCGAATACATCGACGTCTTTACTTTTACACACTCATAATTGATTTATTTATTTCAGTGACTGCATGTTTGCATTAATGCCAATGCGGCACCTAACCATACGTTTATGCGAAACAACGTGTTTACTGAATACATTACTCGTATCTTAAAACATCCATCCTGGTCTATACTAATATTATACACAGGAAAGATTGGTTTGTTTGAATTGAATAAACTCCGTAACTACTAGACCGGATTGAAATATAATGTCGCCTTTTACAATCCTACATTAACCCTGATCATCAGCGGGTGGAATCGCGGAGGGCAGCTAGTCGCAACAACAATTTTATCTCGAATAAAACCGCCGTTACGTTTGCGCCAAAACGCACGTAAAAGTATGCCTCATTGTCACGTTCCGCCTGAGCCGAGCGTGCAAGCGAGAGCGCGGAAAAAGCAATAGAGAGGCACGATCAGCCTAAGCATTCGGCTTGTCTTATGACGTTATCACGTACCGAATTTATAGACAACCATATTTTTTGTATATTTGTACGAATACCAAGATATATTGTCATCTGTGTTCGCACAGACTAACAATTTGTACAAAGACCACATTTTGCAATGTATGTTTTTTATGTACAAAACAAGAGCCGTGTTCTGCCAAGCATTTTCTATGAGAACCATTGAAAAAGGAAAGTACTAACAGTACATACAATAGATATAATTTTTATTCATAATTCAATGTATTCCAATCGGCGGATTCTTCCTTACAGGCCGCTTAGAACGCATCACATTAAAGATTGTCAATTGTACCTCGAACAACTTTAATAGTAAACCAAATCTAAAGTTTGAGTCTTTATAATTACTATTGGTAGTTTCACAATAGGTAAGCATAATTATTTTTGCATACCTAAAAAGGTTGACATCTGGTGCTCTAAATGTCTATTGGTGATCCATCTTTTACCCTTACCCACGCAGGTAAAGTTGTTTTGGTTTAGAAAGGATAATAATACTAAAGTAAGTAACGAAAAATTCCAAGGGTGGAAGTGTTAAAGGGCATACGCCGGTAGTAGTGCTCTAGTGAAACCGCAGCACACCTCTCGACACCCTTTAGCCATCCACACTAATGTTGCCCCTTTTGTCACCATTGATGGTGGCCCTTGTGGGGGCCCGTTTAGTGGCCCCCTAAATATATATTAGGAAATTAATTAGGAAACTAGGAAACGTTTATTAGGAAATAAAACTTATGCTAATTACTTTACTAATTACTTACAAAATAGATTACATCTTTTGGCTTATATATTATAATATAGTACTCGTAAGTTGGGTGATGATCACCGAATCCCACACTAGGATGGCCTGTGTCGTGAGATTCAGTCCCTTCCTTTATAATTACTCCAATGATCTTTACATGGATTTTATATTTTTTTAAAAGGTTATAATAATTATAGAATGTATGCTGACTTTGTACAAAAGGAATAATACTTAAATACTAAACAATAATTAAAAAAATCTGAAGCAATACATAAATAATATAACATATCTCAGGTATATCTGTGAAAAATAGTGTATGCGAGGATAGGTGTGATTAAAATAAAGTTGTGTAGTTAGGTGAGAGATAGACTGCGTAGATAATTGTATAATGTATTGTTTATTTTCGTTAAATGTAGCATTCAATATTATATATATATATATATTTTAAAATGAGACTGAAACTGGCAGGTACCGTAGTCTCGTCAATAGCCATTTCTTTTATGATGAGTTCATATCTATAGCCCTACTATGTTACTAATTTTAGCAAAAGCTATACCATTTCACCTTCATTTCAAATGCTTTTTAAGTAGGTACTACATTGACCTCACTTATAGTCTTTGTAAAAACTGGATAAAATACGAGAAAAAAAAAGAAATAATAATACCGCAGGGGCGGTTTTGTGGCGAGCCGTCGGTGAGTGGCGACACCGTCACAGTAGATATATAGAACAGTACGGAAACTACCTTCAATCGTTTGAAACGGCCCAGTGACATAAACATGCGCATCGACGAGACCCCTAAGCGGTTCTCGCGGTGCAGTCAGTAGTGAGTGTTACAAACTATTTTTACATCATAACCTTTTTTATATGATCTAAAATATGAAATGTCACACTTGACTGACTGCTATGTGTTTTAAAATTGTAATGGTATTTTTGTATGATCGATCTTAAAACTTAATAAATTCGTAAAACATAACACAAAATACAAATCTCAGATGGCGGCTGCAATAGATTATTATATTATTGTGAACTATATCGTACTGGGTGTCGTTTTTATGATTTTCGAGAGCGTTGATGCCGATAGTGCTAACAAAACTGAAATCGAAGATGGCGGCTGGGCGAAATTATCAACTTTTTTGGAGTCAATAATTTGTAATTTATGAAGAATAAAAGTATTTTTTATGTAATGTTTTTTTAATTACAAGGTATCAAACTCATTTTTGAGGTTGAAACGCAGTACGGTTCAGTCCGAAAATGCGTGACAAACACCCGAAAACAGAGTTCATGAGCACTGCACCCGCGCCACCTGCAGCGCCTTCCACGCGCCCAACCGAGGCTCACGCACGCTCCCGCCAAAACTTAAAAGGTAATGCCATAATGATAAGTTAGTGTAGTAAACCTACAAAAAATCCTAAGATCTACAAGTAGTTGTGTGTCAATACTAAACAGTTTTCCGTATTTGAAACTATCGAGATTAACCGACACCATGATACACCTACATAAATTTTATTAGTAAACTAGAATTAACTAGATTTTATGTCTACAGCAGAACAACGAATGTTTTATTAAAAAAAAACAATACTTTAAAACATTAAAAGTGAAAACCCTATGGCTTCAATTGGGCATAGATAATTATTTGATCAACTAGGCTTAGTTTCCATACTGTTGCATCTTTATACTGTGACACCGTAGACCCTGATTCTCCCTGGGGCTAAATGAGACCCCTGACCCCAGCTTGCTTTAATTGGCCGTCTGGGGGTGGAGACGCAAGAGCAAGTAACAAAAAGTTCCAAGGGTGGAAATGTTACAGGGCATGACTCCGGTAGTAGCGTTCTAGTGAAACCGCAGCAAACCTCTAGACACCCTTTTGCCATCCACGCCAACGTTGCCCCTTTTGTTACCATTGATGATGGCTCTTATGGGGGGCCCATTTAGTGGGTGGCAAGTCACCTAAATATTTTAAGATGAGACTGAAATTGACAGGTGCCGTAGTCTCGTCCATAGCCCATTATCTCCCTTATCACTAATCATTAGATTTCATATCAATAGCCTTACCATTTAACCATTTTCTACAGACTTCCAAAAAAAGGAGGTAGTCAGTGAGACTGTATTATTATTTTTATGTTTGTTACCTCATAACTTTCGACTGGCTTAACCAATTCTCATTTTTTTTGTTTGAAAGCTGGTCCTTCCCGTGTGGTCCCATTTTGAATTTCTACGAATATAGGTCTAGTAGTTTTGGAGATATACTCCAATAACTGAATAGAATGGAAGTCGATATTAATTTTTTCAAATTTTACTTGTAATATACTCGTAGGTTACCATGCAACTATCCATCCAAAATGTTTGTTTTTAAACTACTTTGTTTTTTTAATACCAAACAGGCCTCAAAGTGTTGGCTACAGCCCCACTTATGCCTTTGTAAAGGACCGGATGAAATGCTATTTTTGCACGTGGTAGTTTCAAACATTAAGATTGCAATACAAAGTGATGCCATGTTTTATAATTAATTGAACATCGTAATAAACTTAAATCATTTTGAGAATAATTATATTATTAATTTGAATTGGAATAATTTACTGTAAACAATTTCAAAAGTATGAACCATGTTTTATAAATCAATTCAAATAAATCAATTTAACAAATCTAATTGTTATAGACTAATTATTATTGGCTAATTATTGTATCCGCGCCGATATATATATATAATATATATTGTTAGAGACGAAAATAGCCTAGTAGACCGAAAAGTATAAAAGGCAGCGCGCAGAGCGGTCGTGGATCACTCTGCCTTCAACCGTCGACGAGTCAACATCTCAGAGTTAGTTATTGTGGTGACGTAAATCCTTGTCGTGATTTTGTATATGCGCTGAGCGGTTGCCCACGCCGCTATCCCGAACAGTTGTCTGCTTGAAGTCAAGTCTGGAGTAATCGACACCAAAGATTACCTTGTGTGGTGTCATTCAAAGGTGGTATCGTAAGTTTGTAGAGACATTGGACAGTTAATCTTCACAAATTGACATTTCGCGCTAGTTGTCTTTGGTATGCATTAATAAAGAAAAATATCACTAAACTGTGCGAGTGAGATCTTGGTAAAGTATTTAAGGCATGGAATGTTTTTCTTAGTTTTCATTGCATAGTGTGGTGCGGGTGATGAAAGTCCAGAATTTTGTCGTAGTACGTAGACAGATATTAACACATTTATTTGTTTTGCAGCTGTCCCGAGCAGGTATCCTAAACGGCAGCCCAAACTGCTGCGCTGGGCTGCTGTGCTGGGCTGCTGTGCTGAGCAACTGCCCGTGCTTCTGCGCTGAGCGGCCGCCCAAGCCGCTGTCCCGAGCAGTTGTCTGCTGGAAGTCTAGTCCGAAGTAATCGACACCAAAGATTACCTTGTGTGGTGTCTTGCAAAGGTGGTATCGTGAGTTTTTTGAGATATTTGACAGTTAATTTTCACAAATTGATATTTCGCGCTAGTTGTCTTTGGTATGCATTAATAAAGAAAAATATCACTAAACTGTGCGAGTGAGATCTTGGTAAAGTATGTAAGGCATGGAATGTTTTTTTGTTTTCATTGCTTAGTGTGGTGCGGATGATGGAAGTCCAGAATTTTATCGTAGTACGTAGACAGATATTAACACATTCATTTGTTTTTCAGCTGTCCCGAGCAGGTATCCTGAGCGGCTGCCCAAACTACTGCACTGGGCTGCTGCGCTGAGCAACTGCCCGTGCTTCTGCGCTGAGCGGCCGCCCAAGCTGCTGTCTCGAGCAGTTGTCTGCTGGAAGTCAAGTCCAGAGTAATCGACACCAAAGATTACCTTGTGTGGTGTCATGCAAAGGTGTTATCGTAAGTTTGTAAAGGCATTCGACAGTTAATCTTCACAAATTGACATTTCGCGCTAGTTGTTTTTGGTATGCATTAATAAAGAAAAATATCCCTAAACTGTGCGAGTGAGATCTTGGTAAAGTATGTAAGGCATGGAATGTTTTTCTTTGTTTTCATTGCATAGTGTGGTGCGGGTGATGAAAGTCCAGAATTTTGTCGTAGTATGTAGACAGATATTAACACATTCATTTGTTTTTCAGCTGTCCCGAGCAGGTATCCTGAGCGGCAGCCCAAACTGCTGCGCTGGGCTGCTGTGCTGGGCTGCTGTGCTGAGCAACTGCCCGTGCTTCTGCGCTGAGCGGCCGCCCAAGCCGCTGTCCCGAGCAGTTGTCTGCTGGAAGTCAAGTCCGAAGTAATCGACACCAAAGATTACCTTGTGTGGTGTCATGAAAAAGTGGTATCGTGAGTTTTTTGAGACATTCGACAGTTAATTTTCACAAATTGATATCACGCGCTAGTTGTCTTTGGTATGCATTAATAAAGAAAAATATCACTAAACTGTGCGAGTGAGATCTTGGTAAACTATGTAAGGCATGGAATGTTTTTCTTTGTTTTCATTGCATTGTGTGGTGCGGGTGATGGAAGTCCAGAATTTTATCGTAGTACGTAGACAGATATTAACACATTCATTTGTTTTTCAGCTGTCCCGAGCAGGTATCCTGAGCGGCTGCCCAAACTGCTGCGCTGGGCTGCTGCGCTGGGCTGCTGCGCTGAGCAACTGCCCGTGCTTCTGCGCTGAGCGGCCGCCCAAGCTGCTGTCCCGAGCAGTTGTCTGCTGGAAGTCAAGTCCGGAGTAATCGACACCAAAGATTACCTTGTGTGGTGTCATGCAAAGGTGGTATCGTAAGTTGGTTGAGAAATTGGACAGTTAATCTTCACAAATTGATATCACGCGCTAGTTGTCTTTGGTATGCATTAATAAAGAAAAATATCACTAAACTGTGCGAGTGAGATCTTGGTATAGTATGTAAGGCATGGAATGATTTTCTTTGTTTTCATTGCATTGTGTGGTGCGGGTGATGGAAGTCCAGAATTTTATCGTAGTACGTAGACAGATATTAACACACTCATTTGTTTTTTAGCTGTCCCGAGCAGGTATCCTGAGCTGCTGCCCAAACTGCTGCGCTGGGCTGCTGTGCTGGGCTGCTGTGCTGGGCTGCTGTGCTGAGCAACTGCCCGTGCTTCTGCGCTGAGCGGCCGCCCAGTCCCGAGCAGTTGTCTGCTGGAAGTCAAGTCCGAAGTAATCGACACCAAAGATTACCTTGTGTGGTGTCATGCAAAAGGTGGTATCGTGAGTTTTTTGAGATATTCGACAGTTAATTTTCACAAATTGATATCATGCGCTAGTTGTCTTTGGTATGCATTAATAAAGAAAAATATCACTAAACTGTGCGAGTGAGATCTTGGTAAAGTATGTAAGGCATGGAATGTTTTTCTTTGTTTTCATTGCATTGTGTGGTGCGGGTGATGGAAGTTCAGAATTTTATCGTAGTAGGTAGACAGATATTAACACATTCATTTGTTTTTCAGCTGTCCCGAGCAGGTATCCTGAGCTGCTGCCCAAACTGCTGCGCTGGGCTGCTGTGCTGAGCAACTGCTTGTGCTTCTGCGCTGAGCGGCCGCCCAAGCCGCTATCCCGAACAGTTGTCTGCTTGAAGTAAAGTCTGGAGTAATGGACACCAAAGATTACCTTGTGTGGTGTCATTCAAAGATGGTATCGTAAGTTTGTTGAGACATTCGACAGTTAATCTTCACAAATTGATATCACACGCTAGATGTCTTTGGTATGCATTAATAAAGAAAAATATCACTAAACTGTGAAAGTGAGATCTTGGTAAAGTATGTAAGGCATGGAATGTTTTTCTTTGTTTTCATTGCATTGTGTGGTGCGGGTGATGGAAGTTCAGAATTTTATCGTAGTACGTCGACAGATATTAACACATTCATTTGTTTTTCAGCTGTCCCGAGCAGGTATCCTGAGCGGCAGCCCAAACTGCTGCGCTGGGCTTCTGTGCTGGGCTGCTGTGCTGAGCAACTGCCCGTGCTTCTGCGCTGAGCGGCCGCCCAAGCCGCTGTCCCGAGCAGTTGTCTGCTGGAAATCAAGTCCGGAGTAATCGACACCAAAGATTACCTTGAGTGGTGTCATGCAAAGGTGGTATCGTAAGTTAGTGAAGGCATTCGACAGTTAATCTTCACAAATTGACATTTCGCGCTAGTTGTCTTTGGTATGCATTTATAAAGAAAAATATCCCTAAACTGTGCGAGTGAGATCTTGGTAAAGTATGTAAGGCATGGAATGTTTTTCTTTGTTTTCATTGCATAGTGTGGTGCGGGTGATGAAAGTCCAGAATTTTGTCGTAGTACGTAGTACGTATATTAACACATTCATTTGTTTTTCAGCTGTCCCGAGCAGGTATCCTGAGCGGCAGCCCAAACTGCTGCGCTGGGCTGCTGTGCTGGGCTGCTGTGCTGAGCAACTGCCCGTGCTTCTGCTCTGAGCGGCCGCCCAAGCCGCTATCCCGAACAGTTGTCTGCTTGAAGTCAAGTCTGGAGTAATCGACACCAAAGATTACCTTGTGTGGTGTCATTCAAAGGTGGTATCGTGAGTTTTTTGAGATATTAGACAGTTAATTTTCACAAATTGATATCATGCGCTAGTTGTCTTTGGTATGCATTAATAAAGAAAAATATCACTAAACTGTGCGAGTGAGATCTTCGTAAAGTATGTAAGGCATGGAATGTTTTTCTTTGTTTTCATTGCATTGTGTGGTGCGGGTGATGGAAGTTCAGAATTTTATCGTAGTAGGTAGACAGATATTAACACATTCATTTGTTTTTCAGCTGTCCCGAGCAGGTATCCTGAGCTGCTGCCCAAACTGCTGCGCTGGGCTGCTGTGCTGAGCAACTGCTTGTGCTTCTGCGCTGAGCGGCCGCCCAAGCCGCTATCCCGAACAGTTGTCTGCTTGAAGTAAAGTCTGGAGTAATGGACACCAAAGATTACCTTGTGTGGTGTCATTCAAAGATGGTATCGTAAGTTTGTTGAGACATTCGACAGTTAATCTTCACAAATTGATATCACACGCTAGATGTCTTTGGTATGCATTAATAAAGAAAAATATCACTAAACTGTGAAAGTGAGATCTTGGTAAAGTATGTAAGGCATGGAATGTTTTTCTTTGTTTTCATTGCATTGTGTGGTGCGGGTGATGGAAGTTCAGAATTTTATCGTAGTACGTCGACAGATATTAACACATTCATTTGTTTTTCAGCTGTCCCGAGCAGGTATCCTGAGCGGCTGCCCAAACTGCTGCACTGGGCTGCTGCGCCGAGCAACTGCCCGTGCTTCTGCGCTAAGCGGCCGCCCAAGCTGCTGTCTCGAGCAGTTGTCTGCTGGAAGTCAAGTCCGGAGTAATCGACACCAAAGATTACCGTGTGTGGTCTCATGCAAAGGTGGTATTGTAAGTTTGTGGAGGCATTCGACAGTTAATCTTCACAAATTGATATTTTGCGCTAGTTGTCTTTGGTATGCATTAATAAAGAAAAATATCACTAAACTGTGCGAGTGAGATCTTGGTAAAGTATGTAAGGCATGGAATGATTTTCTTTGTTTTCATTGCATTGTGTGGTGCGGGTGATGGAAGTCCAGAATTTTATCGTAGTACGTAGACAGATATTAACACATTCATTTGTTTTTCAGCTGTCCCGAGCAGGTATCCTGAGCGGCTGCCCAAACTGCTGCGCTGGGCTGCTGCGCTGGGCTGCTGCGCTGAGCAACTGCCCGTGCTTCTGCGCTGAGCGGCCGCCCAAGCCGCTATCCCGAACAGTTGTCTGCTTGAAGTCAAGTCTGGAGTAATCGACACCGAAGATTACCTTGTGTGGTGTCATTCAAAGGTGGTATCGTAAGTTTGTTGAGACATCCGACAGTTAATCTTCACAAATTGATATCACGCGCTAGATGTGTTTGGTATACATTAAAAAAGAAAAATATCACTAAACTGTGCAAGTGAGATCTTGGTAAAGTATGTAAGGCATGAAATGTTTTTTTTTGTTTTCATTGCATAGTGTGGTGCGGGTGATGAAAGTCCAGAATTTTGTCGTAGTACGTAGACAGATATTAACACACTCATTTGTTTTTCAGCTGTCCCGAGCAGGTATCCTGAGCGGCTGCCCAAACTGCTGCGCTGGGCTGCTGCGCTGGGCTGCTGCGCTGAGCAACTGCCCGTGCTTCTGCTCTGAGCGGCCGCCCAAGCCGCTGTCCTGAGCAGTTATCTGCTGGAACTAAAGTCCGGAGTAATCGACACCAAAGATTACCTTGTGTGGTGTCATTCAAAGGTGGTATCGTAAGTTTGTTGAGACATTCGACAGTTAATCTTCACAAATTGATATCACGCGCTAGTTTTCTTTGGTGTGCATTAATAAAGAAAAATATCACTAAACTGTGCGAGTGAGATCTTGGTAAACTATGTAAGGCATGGAATGTTTTTCTTTGTTTTCATTGCATAGAGTGGTATGGGTGATGGAAGTCCAGAATTTTATCGTAGTACGTAGACAGATATTAACACATTCATTGGTTGTTCAGCTGTCCCGAACAGGTATCCTGACGGCTGCCCAAACTGCTGCGCTGGGCTGCTGCGCTAAGCAACTGCATGTGCTTCTGCGCTGAGCGGCCGCCCAAGCCGCTGTCCCGAGCAGTTGTCTGCTAAAAGTCAAGTCCGAAGTAATCGACACCAAAAATTACCTTGTGTGGTGTCATGCAAAGGTGGTATCGTGAGTTTTTTGAGACATTCGACAGTTAATTTTCACAAATTGATATCACGCGCTAGTTGTCTTTGGTATGCATTAATAAAGAAAAATATCACTAAACTGTGCGAGTGAGATCTTGGTAAACTATGTAAGGCATGGAATGTTTTTCTTTGTTTTCATTGCATTGTGTGGTGCGGGTGATGGAAGTCCAGAATTTTATCGTAGTACGTAGACAGATATTAACACATTCATTTGTTTTTCAGCTGTACCGAGCAGGTATCCTGAGCAGCTGCCCAAACTGCTGCGCTGGGCTGCTGCGCTGGGCTGCTGCGCTGAGCAACTGCCCGTGCTTCTGCGCTGAGCGGCCGCCCAAGCTGCTGTCCCGAGCAGTTGTCTGCTGGAAGTCAAGTCCGGAGTAATCGACACCAAAGATTACCTTGTGTGGTGTCATGCAAAGGTGGTATCGTAAGTTAGTTGAGAAATTGGACAGTTAATCTTCACAAATTGATATCACGCGCTAGTTGTCTTTGGTATGCATTAATAAAGAAAAATATCACTAAACTGTGCGAGTGAGATCTTGGTAAACTATGTAAGGCATGGAATGTTTTTCTTTGTTTTCATTGCATAGAGTGGTATGGGTGATAGAAGTCCAGAATTTTATCGTAGTACGTAGACAGATATTAACACATTCATTTGTTTTTCAGCTGTCCCGAGCAGGTATCCTGAGCGGCTGCCCAAACTGCTGCGCTGGGCTGCTTCGCTGAGCAACTGCCCGTGCTTCTGCTCTGAGCGGCCGCCCAAGCCGCTGTCCTGAGCAGTTATCTGCTGGAAGTAAAGTCCGGAGTAATCGACACCAAAGATTACCTTGTGTGGTGTCATTCAAAGGTGGTATCGTAAGTTTGTTGAGACATTCGACAGTTAATCTTCACAAATTGATATCACGCGCTAGTTTTCTTTGGTGTGCATAAATAAAGAAAAATATCACTAAACTGTGCGAGTGAGATCTTGGTAAACTATGTAAGGCATGGAATGTTTTTTTTATTTTCATTGCATAGTGTGGTTCGGGTGATGGAAGTTCAGAATTTTATCGTAATACGTAGACAGATATTAACACATTCATTTGTTTTTCAGCTGTCCCGAGTAGGTATCCTGAGCGGATGCCCAAACTGCTGCGCTGGGCTGCTGCGCTGAGCTGCTGCGCTGGGCTGCTGCGCTTAGCAACTGCCCGTGCTTCTGCTCTGAGCGGCCGCCCAAGCCGCTGTCCCGAGCAGTTATCTGCTGGAAGTAAAGTCCGGAGTAATCGACACCAAAGATTACCTTGTGTGGTGTCATGCAAAGGTGGTATCGTAAGTTAGTTGAGAAATTGGACAGTTAATCTTCACAAATTGATATCACGCGCTAGTTGTCTTTGGTGTGCATTAATAAAGAAATATATCACTAAACTGTGTGAGTGAGATCTTGGTAAACTATGTAAGGCATGGAATGTTTTTCTTTGTTTTCATTGCATAGAGTGGTATGGGTGATGGAAGTCCAGAATTTTATCGTAGTACGTAGACAGATATTAACACATTCATTTGTTTTTCAGCTGTCCCGAGTAGGTATCCTGAGCGGCTGCCCAAACTGCTGCGCTGGGCTGCTGCGCTGAGCAACTGCCCGTGCTTCTGCGCTGAGCGGCCGCCCAAGCCGCTGTCCCGAGCAGTTGTCTGCTTGAAGTCAAGTCTGGAGTAATCGACACCAAAGATTACCTTGTGTGGTGTCATTCAAAGGTGGTATCGTAAGTTTGTTGAGACATTCGACAGTTAATCTTCACAAATTGATATCACGCGCTAGTTTTCTTTGGTATGCATTAATAAAGAAAAATATCACCAAACTGTGCGAGTGAGATCTTGGTAAACTATGTAAGGCATGGAATGTTTTTTTTATTTTCATTGCATAGTGTGGTTCGGGTGATGGAAGTTCAGAATTTTATCGTAGTACGTAGACAGATATTAACACATTCATTTGTTTTTCAGCTGTCCCGAGTAGGTATCCTGAGCGGATGCCCAAACTGCTGCGCTGGGCTGCTGCGCTGAGCTGCTGCGCTGGGCTGCTGCGCTTAGCAACTGCCCGTGCTTCTGCTCTGAGCGGCCGCCCAAGCCGCTGTCCCGAGCAGTTATCTGCTGGAAGTAAAGTCCGGAGTAATCGACACCAAAGATTACCTTGTGTGGTGTCATGCAAAGGTGGTATCGTAAGTTAGTTGAGAAATTGGACAGTTAATCTTCACAAATTGATATCACGCGCTAGTTGTCTTTGGTGTGCATTAATAAAGATATATATCACTAAACTGTGTGAGTGAGATCTTGGTAAACTATGTAAGGCATGGAATGTTTTTCTTTGTTTTCATTGCATAGAGTGGTATGGGTGATGGAAGTCCAGAATTTTATCGTAGTACGTAGACAGATATTAACACATTCATTTGTTTTTCAGCTGTCCCGAGTAGGTATCCTGAGCGGATGCCCAAACTGCTGCGCTGGCCTGCTGCGCTGAGCTGCTGCGCTGGGCTGCTGCGCTTAGCAACTGCCCGTGCTTCTGCTCTGAGCGGCCGCCCAAGCCGCTGTCCCGAGCAGTTATCTGCTGGAAGTAAAGTCCGGAGTAATCGACACCAAAGATTACCTTGTGTGGTGTCATGCAAAGGTGGTATCGTAAGTTAGTTGAGAAATTGGACAGTTAATCTTCACAAATTGATATCACGCGCTAGTTGTCTTTGGTATGCATTAATAAAGAAAAATATCACTAAACTGTGCGAGTGAGATCTTGGTAAAGTATTTAAGGCATGGAATGTTTTTCTTTGTGGTCATTGCATAGTGTGGTGCGGGTGATGAAAGTCTAGAATTTTGTCGTAGTACGTAGACAGATATTAACACATTTATTTGTTTTTCAGCTGTCCCGAGCAGGTATCCTGAGCTGCTGCCCAAACTGCTGCGCTGGGCTGCTGTGCTGAGCAACTGCCCGTGCTTCTGCGCTGAGCGGCCGCCCAAGCCGCTATCCTGAACAGTTGTCTGCTTGAAGTCAAGTCTGGAGTAATCGACACCAAAGATTACCTTTTGTGGTGTCATTCAAAGGTGGTATCGTAAGTTTGTTGAGACATTCGACAGTTAATCTTCACAAATTGATATCACGCGCTAGATGTCTTTGGTATGCATTAATAAAGAAAAATATCACCAACTGTGCGAGTGAGATCTTGGTAAAGTATGTAAGGCATGGAATGTTTTTCTTTGTTTTCATAGCATTGTGTGGTGCGGGTGATGGAAGTCCAGAATTTTATCGTAGTACGTCGACAGATATTAACACATTCATTTGTTTTTCAGCTGTCCCGAGCAGGTATCCTGAGCGGCTGCCCAAACTGCTGCACTGGGCTGCTGCGCCGAGCAACTGCCCGTGCTTCTGCGCTGAGCGGCCGCCCAAGCTGCTGTCTCGAGCAGTTGTCTGCTGGAAGTCAAGTCCGGAGTAATCGACACCAAAGATTACCTTGTGTGGTCTCATGCAAAGGTGGTATTGTAAGTTTGTGGAGGCATTCGACAGTTAATCTTCACAAATTGATATTTCGCGCTTGTTGTCTTTGGTATGCATTAATAAAGAAAAATATTACTAAACTGTGTGAGTGAGATCTTGGTAAAGTATGATAGGCATGGAATGTTTTTCTTTGTTTTCATTGCATTGTGTGGATAGGGTGATGGAAGTCCAGAATTTTATCGTAGTACGTCGACAGATATTAACACATTCATTTGTTTTTCAGCTGTCCCGAGCAGGTATCCTGAGCGGCTGCCCAAACTGCTGCGCTGGGCTACTGCGCTGAGCAACTGCCCGTGCTTCTGCGCTGAGCGGCCGCCCAAGCCGCTGTCCCGAGCAGTTGTCTACTGGAAGTCAAGTCTGGAGTAATCGACACCAAAGATTACCTTGTGTGGTGTCATGCAAAGGTGGTATCGTAAGTCTATTGAGACATTCGACAGTTCATCTTCACAAATTGATATCACGCGCTAGATGTCTTTGGTATGCATTAATAAAGAAAAATATCACTAAACTGTGCGAGTGAGATCTTGGTAAAGTATGTAAGGCATGGAATGTTTTTCTTTGTTTTCATTGCATTGTGTGGTGCGGGTGATGGAATTCCAGAATTTTATCGTAGTACGTCGACAGATATTAACACATTTATTTGTTTTTCAGCTGTCCCGAGCAGGTATCCTGAGCGGCGGTGCGGGTGATGAAAGTCCAGAATTTTATTTTAATTTATTTATTTTATTTTATTTTATTTTATTTTATTTCATAATACTTTCATATATCGCTCTTTGGAATTTGGGAGAAGTAAACTGTTTTTTGCTAGAATTAGCAAAAAATGGCCGAATGGCCTCAGCTTTTAAATCAGGAGTGTTATCTCAGATTCGCTTAAGAACTCATTGTTTAGGATTACCTATGTTCAAGCGGTAAATTACACACCACAGCCACACTCCGCACAAGGCACTCGCCTCTGTTCTGCCTCCCGCGCACACATTCTAATTATTTTGAAAACTCCATTGTGTGTCGAACGCAAAAAAGCTTCAATAAACACTTTAGCTCAATTGACTTGTTTAATAGTTAAAACAAAGCTTCAGACACTCTGTTATTAATATATTAAATAATGGATGTTTATAAGAACCTACTCGTACCTACAACTGGATAAAGGGATGGTTTAATTTTGTGACCGCTAACACGAAAGATAGATATCCTTATCCTTGTTTATTCTTATTTACTGTATTATATTAACACTTAATTAAAGATTAACTTAATTATTATTTATAATATTATTATACACATATTATTATATGTATACTATTTGTTGACCCTCATACACACATGCAACAAACACACATACTGCACGCACACATAGTGCACGCACACTGTGGTTATTGTCGCCTGTACACATGTCGGATACCCACTTTTTGCTCAACAGATGTATATATTTGTAAATGTAACACTTTTAAACTTTCTGCTCTCTATTACGTTTTTCTTTTTATATAAAGTAAATCCATAATTGGATGTGAGACTTATTAATAAGTTAATTTAATTATGCTTAAGATCTGTGGATTTTGTGAACTTAAATAAATAAATAAATTAAAACAAATTCAATCGTTGTTTTTTTTAATAAAAAGTTTTCGTTTCGTTTTGAACATTGTTTTATTTTTACATTATTATACATTAATGTTTTAGTAAAAAAAATATCGTTTTTGAATTTGCTAATTTTAGAATGGAAAGCTTTAATCCAACATGATTTATAAACTGAAATTATTCAATACATACATATAATCCCACACTATACTTCTACAACATTACTAAGTACAAAACGCATCGTGCTTACTTTTTTTGCGTCGCGTTAAGTATCACAGACTACTTGGTACTTGGTAGGCTGGCTTTTTTCCGCAACCAGGCCGCTGTGGCGCGGCCCATTTTGCGTGATAGCCGGGTGAAGCTGATCAGTCCAGCCACCCGGTGTCGCCCAGGAAAGCCAGCAGCTCCTTCAGCTTGGCGCAGGACATCACAGACTATAAAATGGCTGTTTAAGGCTCCAAAATATATCTATCTCTTAAAATGTCACACAAACAAGAGAGATAGATATATATTTGGAGCCTCCCTCCTATAACCATGTTTAATGGCTAAACTCTAATCTGTGTCTGGTACCTACTATGTTTTCTTTTCTAAGCAGATCTAAAGAGGATGAACTTCTGTCCAGTAAGTAATTTACATACTTACTAACTGGACAGTAGGAGTTTCCAAATTTAAAATCTCGCTTCTTACTGGACAGTTGTGAGTTCACTTTCTGGATACTTTTTAGAGATGTTATGCCAACATTACATACCATTTTTGAGAAAAAGGTATTAATATCAATGGTATAAATAAAAACTAATCTATAATAATCCACATGGTTAGGGGGAAAAGTGGTCAAAATGCTGGCAGCATTGCCACCTGAATCGCAATGCTTACTGTTTGCCCAAAGCGTATGCATTTCGGTCACCGTCGCCTCAACGAAACGTGTGGCCAGATCTCTATACATGTTAAGAGCGGACGGCCCCCACGGACCTAAAGTTTCGACCTCAAAATGGCACAAACATGAACATTCTGTATAAATACATATACTATATATATTTATTAAGTTTGAGAGCCGCCATACACCATCCTTCCTATCGTCCAATCAGTATGACGCTGCCGATTGGATCAGTTTGAACTGACCGTGTCTGGGATTGGATTGGCGTGACAGTTATACTTGACGATATAATCAAATTTCAATTATTTTGGCTTGATCATGCCGATTGGATCATGCCCATTGGAGCGTGTATGGCGGTCGGCAATCGTCAGTACAGTAGAGTCAAGATTTTGCGTATTTCATAAGTGTCTTACTTTTCAATTAGAGGAGTCACGAAATAGAAGTTTCATGTAAGTTTCTTCATTCATTTGTAAATAATTACGATAATCGATGTACGATACGATGGTGGCCAAACCGATCCGCCATGGCACCGCAGAGATGACGGTGAGGGACCTGGCAAGGGGCACCTACTCGTAGGGATACCGCTATACGGAAAGTATCATTGTGTAAAAGAATCCCAACATTTTTGGACGACAAAGCATGTAGCCAAAGCCCCGACTCCCATAGAGTAACAGCTAGAAGGCGAGCGTGATCTGAGGAAGGACTAAATGAATTAATCAGGTTTGAAGTTCTAACTCACAGAGCGGCCCGTCCAACTGCCTCTGAGAAGCGGGAGCTTTGGGCAGGGACTGACATGGACAAGTTATTTTACAGTTTTCTAAAGCTCTGTCAAATAACTAATGTGAACATTTTGAGTTGAAGGCGTTAAAATTGCGTTTTTGAGTACCATTAATTGATAAAAGGAAAGCTGGCAATGCTACACAAGAAATTTTGCGTATTCCGAGACCTCCAAACCTAACAGTTAGTGAGGCCTGGCGCCAACTGCGATCCTCAAATTATGTGTTAAGTATGCGTGAGAGTATTCCTCGGGATATTGTCAAGTTTTTATAAAAGTAAAGGATGATTCCAAAACTGAGATTATCGAAGAGAATACATACATTTCGGGACAAAAAGGCAATATCTATATTATTATATATAAAAATGAACCCCTATTTCTGGTCACGCTATAACTTGAGAACGGATGGAACATTCTCGCAAATTCTTTTTTTGTTGATTTGATTATTGTTAGGAGAAGGTTCTGATGAAAGAAAAACCAAGAAAGGACGGGAGGTAATGGCGAAGCCGAAGGTCGAGCCTTCTACGCGAACGAAGTCGCGGGCAGTCGCTAGTCGCGTAGATATATATAAATGAACCCCTATTTCTCCTGGTCACGCTATAACATGAGAACGGCATTACCAATTTCATAATTTTTTTTAAATGTTTTCTAATACTACGTAGAAAGCTTTTACATTTAAAAAATTAAGAAAAGATATGAGGTTAAGTATGGCCAGGCCGAAGGCCGAGCCTCCTAGGCGAACGAAGTCGCGGGCAGTCGCTAGTCGATCAAATAATTTTAGCTTGAAAGAGTAGGTACCAAACATCCATTCTGATTTCTATATCCGTCCAAAACATAATAGGTACATACTTTCGCATTATAATAGCTTATTGTTTCCATCGTACTGTTATTTATTCTGTGAAATTAGGTACGTAGAAAGTTACAAATTGGTTTTTAGTTTATTGTCCAACTTTTACTACATTATTTCAATGAACAGCTACCTACCTAAATATTTTTTAAATTTGTTTCCTTCCAAGCATAGTTTAGATAAGCATTATTTTTACGATAAACTTAGTGTAAGGTAATTTTTGTACTTTTGAGATGTGAACACATATTTACATTATAATATTAACGGGGCTTATAATCGCATTAAGTAATATTTATATATCTCGACGTTTCGATCAAGTTACATTGATCGTGGTCACGAGCGGACTAAAGGGCGGGTGTCTTCGTCTCGAAGTATGGAGGTATTTTTAAAAACTTTGACTTGTATGTTTGTGCATTTGCCATTCCTCAAGTGAATAAAATACAATAACTTGCATCAGATGAGATTATTTAGGTACCGTATTTGCGGGTTTCTTTAGCTCTACGGAGTACTTAGGTAACTTTGTCTCAAAACAGAAAAAAAGTTTAAACTTCCTCTCTTAACAATGACACTAACGATTAATGTTGTAGTTCGACATGTATTGATATATAGGAGATAACTGTTGATTATTATAAATAAATAATTTCTTTATTGAGATAATTTTACAAATTTTCGTAAATATCGAAAAAGATGGTTTAGTTTAATATCGAAAAAATGTTCAGTGTTTAGTTATTTTTTTGAAAATTAAACTTCTTTTCACATCTAATCATTGGTATTATTCAACAAGTCTTAGATTGGCTCGATACATTTATAAATTACAGCTTTTGGACCGAACCTATATGCTGGTCAAAGTAACCCGATTACTACTTTGGCACATAAGTAAAAAAAAAAAATTGTTGTATTTTATAGGGAAAATATTACTACTATACAGGCTGACTGGTTGAACACTTTACATATTGATATATAGTGCTCAGTACTCGATTCTCGTTCTAATTAAGAAAAAAAAATAGGTGCCTAATATTTACCTAATTTAACTTTAATTGTCTACTCAAAACAATAAACATGGTCACTCGCGGCGCGCGTGTAGTAATAAAATTTGCCTTAGCGCGGCAAGGTAAGTACTTGTTTGTTTACACCGGCGCGGCGCGGCCGGGCGGGCGGCCGACGATCGCGGCATCCTTTGATTCCTGTGAACGCGGCGCGGGCGGCGCGGCCCTTTGGGTCATTAACCCCGTTCGGACGCAGCTTGATCAGGCCTCCGTCACTCCATGTACTTGCGCGCTATAACTGCCTACCGCCCAGCCGAGCGGTCTCGGTCCGCCGGCGGTTCAAATTCAGTGCGGTTTTCGCAAGCGAAGCGCGCGCACGCCGTTCAATTTTAATAGTGCTGTTCGTTCGTACGCGTACTACGATGCCGTGTGGTGCCTTATGTGCTGTAGATGGGTGTAAATCAAGCAAAAGAAGGGATAAACACCTAACATTTTTCCATTTACCTGTCAATGAAGAATAGCAAGTGATAAATTATTACTAGTTTTTGTCGTTTAAATTTTTTTCCATTCACATACCGTCATTAGAGACATAATTAAAAGACAGTAACGAATCAAAATGCGCTTTAAGTCTGTGTAGCGAGAGTTCTTTTTCTTACGCCCGATGAAAACCTTTGAACAAGCCGCGTCTGTTGTAAGGTGACTTGTTGCGAGAAAACGAATCAAATTAATTAATCTTAATAAATTTGATTCGTGATAATTGGTAGTAGTACAATACACCTAGATATGTACAACTAGGAACTAGATATATTTTTTTATTTTGAAGGCCATCGACTTTTCGCGTGAAAACTTTCGAAAACTGCAGTGTTTATGTATTTTTGTGTGAGAGTGTTACACTCGTTAATAAAATAACTTACGACTTAGTGCTTTATTTGAAGTCGGTTCTCTTTTTTAAGGCTTTTTTTTCATTTCTAGTGAACATCTCCGAAGATCATCATCAAACTAAGAAGTATTATACTTATTTTAAAACGTTCTCCTAAATGTAACAAATCCTTTTCTGAAAACCGCATCGATATCGGTTTAGCCAAACGCGAGATTATCGCGCACAAACATACATACCTACAAACCATACAAGTCAAACATCTCAGTTTGGCCTGTATGTCTGATCACCTCCTTTTTTTTAAGTTGGTTAAATATTTCATAAATGATAAAAATTTTAACTGCCACATAAAAGTCAGAACATATTCACAGTTCTCAATAACATAGATAAAAAGTTATGTTAATTTAATTTTATCGAAGAGGCAGCCCTGCGATTACTGTGGAATCGCGCGGTGCGAAGCAATCACTGCTGTACGCTTGAGCATTTAGGCGCATTTTAGCATACAGTGGTTGTTGACGCGAGGGAGTAGGCTATTATCGTAATAGGTATTGGAAATTTTCTACTGAGTGAAGTATCTGTTCTTATTCAGTAATCTGTGGCTTGATTCCTTTGAACGCGGCGCGGCGCTTTGGGTCATTAACCCCGTTCGGACGGTGTCCATAATTTTCGAGTTATAGCACATTCATAGAATGAAGGTTTCCTCTGTAGTTTAACGGTATTTTTTTAATTTTATTTTTTTAAACGTTTCATGTGACCATGAATTATCATGTCCTTGTTTATGTAAAGTGTTCAACCAGTCAGTCTGTATACGAGTAGTAGCTTATATCTTTCTCTATCTAATAAAACCATTAAACAGTAAGAAATTCACCATGATCGTTAGTACTGAAAAATCACTAAATTATATCAAAAAATTAGCTAAGGTAACCAGCATTTACTGTATTTAAGTAGACAGAGTCAAGTGACAGTCACACAAAGAGTCTGTCATTTAGCCACCACCCTGTTCTTACTTAAGGCGCGGTCCAATCCTAATTTTAAAACAATTTACGATGCTTTACATAAGGTTGAGAATTGTTTACCAGAATGGACGATCTAATGTGAAAATTCGATTGAATACGTGCTAATACTTTTTATATTTATTTCGTACAATCAAACGATTAAATTTTAATGATAAAGGAGTCCATAGTTCACTAGTAAATTTCATTGGGAATTCTAATATGATACATTCATTGAAATATATTTGCACATAATTGAACAAAAATGCTTTTTCCCACGAACCACGTAAGAAAAATTACAAAATTTAGGGAATGTTGCCGATTTTTTTTTCTATCGAGCCATTTTTGCTCAATCGTGTATTGGCTCCCATACTTCATAAGGACGTATATTCAATTTACACTACGTTTTTTTCGAACTTCGGTTATTAGGTTTAAAGTTGAAAAACTCAGTTTTCGCGAAGTCAAATCATGAAATTTGGAACTCATTTCGCCTTAAAATGCAGTGGATGCAGTGTTATGAAAAAAATGAAAACTATTGTATGGCGAATGACGAGAATAAAATATATGTTTAAAAACTAAAACCCTAATACCAAAATATCCCTCGAAAATGTATGAAACAGCAAAATATTTTTCATGTACAAACTATTCAATACTTACGTATATTGTATTAAATAAACAACGAACATGTAACAAATATTTTATTGTATATCATACATTATTTATTCATAGTGGTGTTCAGAGGATAACAGTAATCGTACTCGTATTTCACCTACCGTAACAAAATAATACATTCTGCAAAGTAGCAAAAGAGGACTATTACTATACTATGTTATCGGTTTTTCTAGAAAAAAAACACACACAAATAAAACTGCTAACATGACAGTAGCAGCACACTAAGCTCGAAAAAAATCCGTTACTTTTTTTTCGCATCCACCAAAACCGGTTCATTAAATGGGCCATAAATTATAAACGGTAAGTTTTACAAAAAAGTTTACAGGCAATAAATGATGCGAAATTTTATTCTCTACAATAATTGTCTCAATTACTTTTGCGCTAAAGTGCATAGTTGCTGAGATATCGGTCAAAAATTTTGTTTTCAAAATGGCGCTTGAAGCTCCACCTGGATTAGTCGGCATTTTCTAATTTTATGCTCAAAAAGTGACCCTAACCCTTATAAAAAAATAGTTCAGATATTAAGTGCGAGGTTGACCAAAACAATAATGGCTATACTGGCCTATTTCTGTTTTAATTTATTTTTTGCATCGGTGATTGTCAAATTAAGATTAGTTTAGAAGTTACATATCGAGGGAACAGATGAACTAACATACCGTTCTAAAATATAAACCTCTCTTTTGATTCGCTGTAGTTGGGTAAAAACACAAAACAACGATTCATGATTCTGTTCATTTTGCCTACACTCGTGCACCACATTACTAACAATTAACGGTTAATAATCCACCACTATTAGGTACATGTCAAAACTCGAAGAAACAAATTTACGGGAAATATTAAACAAAATTAACGATAGCACATTTTTATTCGCTTTTTGCCCACTGCTATTTACGCATTAAACCAGTTTAGACAATTTGGAACAGCGCCATCTAGTAAATTGTTACGGAACTACTACGAAACCACTACTCCAACGAGTTCACTTTAAGTTAGTCGCTATAAAATTAAGTAACCATGAATCTTGTTCTTTTAGTGAGCTGTATCTCTACGTGTTGTAACAAGGTGCTAGTAGATGGCGTTACACACACAATACAGCACGGCGGGAACAATTTCTTTTTCAAGTCAATTAATTTGGAATGACTTGACTTATTTTATTACCTAACTAGTATTCGTTCGCTTGAAATAAAGTTGATTTCATAGTTGTTTGAGTAGTTGAGAGTTGCTATTAGACATTTGGTTGGTATTAGACATTTTTTTTTACTCGATATTACTCATACTCGGGAATGTGTAGGTAGGTACTACCTTCTTACATCCAGGGATGCAGTAGTGTACCTACTGCGTACATCTCAGTTCAGTGTGATAATTAGGTAGGTAGGTACCTAGGTACGAGCTAGTTATCATAGTTCTTAATTATTTAGTAGATAATGTGCACGTGTAGGTACCTATACATTTGCATTTTACGTCGAAATGCTGGTCATACTATGATTAATTATACGTAGGTAGGTATACCCGCTAAGTTTTAGTGTAGGTACCTATGTGAAATTATGTTGCATTATTTTAATGCAACTACCTTCGATATTTGCTTTGCACTGACTCGCCCCAGACTCTTTAAAGTAGGTAGGTATAGGTACATTATAAAAATAACCGTTTTACAACATTTTGTACGAGGTTTAAAAAGTTGTAGGTAGGTACTTATATATATCAAGGATGACACTATATGAATCCTTGTATATATAAATACTAAAATGAGGTTTATGAAGTTGTACTTATATAATAATATATAAACACCATAGATTAATATATTAATCTATGTACCTAAATACTCATCTGCCTATTTGAAAATGTTCGATTTTAGGTTAGGTTGCCATAGATACTATTTTAGGTACTTACCTATATAAATCATAATAAACCTAAAATAGTATCTATGTCAACCGATAAAGTAGTAGGTACGAGCTACATTTAAAGGACTAGCTGCGCCCCACGGTTACACCCCCTTAGTGATGGATGATGATGAAAAGTACCTATATGGAAATCCAGCTCCTCATCTACATACATACCAAATTTTATCAATGTTGGAACAGCCGTTTGAGGGCGAAGAAGTAACAAACATATAAACACACTTACACAATAGCAAACTTTCCCCTTTATTATAACGTGATAAATAAAATCTCTATAAGTCTTCGTCTCTCTTTTCATCTTTCTCAATTTTAATTATGAGTAAGTATAATAAGTATCAAATTCAAATTCAATTTGTTTATTGGCCTTATAACATTGTCAGTTACACTGGGCAAGTTAAATTTACAAAATAATGTATAAGTATTATAAAAAAAAACAAAATTTAGGAAGTATATTATACAGTAATAGTAAGATTATTAATAATGTCAAACAGATTAATGAAAAAATTTAACAGTCCATGATTATAATAAAAGATTTAAGTGCTATATTACATGTTTAAAATACAAATATTAAATATTATACTTAAATAAAAATGTACTTCATTAATAACATTACCTAAATTAATTGAGTCAACTCTTCATTCAATATACCTACCTAGTCTGGTCGTTTTTAATACGAGAACGTAGATTCGCTGAGACGTAGATTCATAAATGTATTTATTGAGTATTTATTTATTTATTGTAATTCAATTACCAGTTACATTTACAGCAACGCCAACGCATGCAACTAGCTAAAAGTAAAGTATAATATACCTAGATCAATAAAATTAAGAGAAAACATAATAGTCATCCAATTGAAAATTTCAAGCTAATACAATGTTATAAGATCAGCCATAAAAATATCATAAATTAGGTATAAGAAAATGATTCAGGCAGATGCTGAGAAACATCCATAATTTAGTAAAATGGATTAATCTCTCATTGTACACTTATTTCATTAGCTTCTCTGCCCTCAGCAAGGTACGAACCGGTAGTGTCAATATGTACATATTATTGTTTAAGTTAAGGACATACCAATCTTCATGATAATTATCTGTTATCCGAAGGTAGATGTAGAAACATATCACTCGCAAGCCTAAAGTTGGTATTCTGTGTCTAATCTAAAGGATGTAGAGTTAATGCTAGACAAAAAGGTGGGTGCAGACCACCGAGACTGTAACTCGATACCTGCTAATGAGGGCGTCACTTCATCCTGCCCTTGTGAAAGCTGATGCATTACTGGAGATGTGACATAGAATATCTTGTGCCGTTATTTAACCTATAGCGGGAAAAAACATAACAATGCCTATCGTTGATTTTGTAAAATTTTTGTATATTGGTGATTTTTCGAGTATGTTAACACCGCACTGCGCACTTTGAGGATTTAATTTCGCAATGTAAATCAAAAACAAATCTCTAAGCGAAATTTGAGAAAAGATGAGATCGCCCGATGTCTAGTTACGAGTACCTTAGATTAATGATTAGTCTCCGCGCGCGCGCTTCGACGCGAGAGCGAGACCAATGATTAATCTAAGACGAGTACCTACCATCATGTGTGCCAGTAGCAAATACAGTACCGATAGTTATCCTATTACTGAATTATGCTAGTCTCCCTGATACTGTGACAAAAATCTCATACAGATACTTTTTCATCCTTTAAACTATGTAGGTTGCGAATTATCAATTGGGTAGTTGACCTTTTTTATGTGTGTAAAATTATTCAGGCCACTAATATACACACCTAGTATTTTTAATACCTAATTTTTTACAGAACTCTAAACTAAAAAAACGACGTTTTTATTTCAAACATTTTAAAATTGGCGCTAAAACATTATTCAATGGCGGCCTATACGTCGGAAGACGTCACTATAGCAAAAACAAATAATAGCGTTGTGATTATAATACGTTTTGCTTGCTTGTTGTACGAGTGTAAGTAAAGTGTATAAAATCATGTAACATTCTTTTCGTGTTATTTTCGTCAATCAGCAGTCAGCATATTTTTAGTAATGAATCCACGTGACTTATACAAAACAATGATTAAATGAGTGGCTTATTTCTTAGACCAGACTCTAACGACCTACTTGAAAACAAAAATTATAACTCTGCAGTTACATAAATGCCTACCTACATTTTAGCCGCATAATTTGTTCTATGTAGGGTCTCCCACCTCAAAAGAGAAAATGAGCCCTTATCGGATCACCTTGTTGTCTGTGTGGTCGTCAGTCTTTCTATCAAGACCCTTTTTCATTCGTAAAGAAGAAAACATCAGAAATCCATAAATGATAACAAAAAAAAACGAATTTACTATTGAATATTTTAATTTTAATATAAAATTAGGTACCTACCTATTTAATTGTTATAAAATATGTATAACGAATTTATTATTTGCGGTTGCGGCATTAGCCGTGTTTATGGTTATGGGCAGTTTGTCCTTTGACCTAGTTTTAAAGCAATAATATTAGATGCTTTCTTCTCTTGCTTGATTCTCAATCTGTTGATAAGGCATAACACTATCATGTTTTTGCCATTATGACACCATTTACGCCGCTATTTCCGTTTGTGGTCACGTGACTTCTAGAAACTTTTGTGATTTATTTTTGACTGTGTCAATCTACCCAATTACCTTACCATTACCAAAATAGAATTCCTTTCGGAATTTCAAATCGATTTCTATACATTTCTAAGGTCAATGTCGTCAAATGCTTTCCATTGGCTGTCGCCAAACGTTCCAAGACCACGAAATTCAAATAAAGTTCCGTAATTTCATTTCTGTTTTTGTCAAGGCTGTTATTTGGTGACAATTGGGTATAAATTGCTCTACAGCTCCTTGCAATGACGTCAGCGGTCGTTTTCTATTTTTACATTCAAGTTTGAGCTTTTTAACAGACTACGAAACAAGTTAAAAAATATGAAACCGACTTCCACTACTGAAGTATAAATTCCCTATAGTTCGATGAACTAGGAAATTCCGCCTGTGTTTCATAATCAAATTGTTTTTTTATGGGCTAGGTTGGCAAACGAGCAAGCCGCTCACCTGATGGTAAGTGATCACCGTCGCCCACACATCCACAACAGAGGTCTCAGAGGATGCGTTGCCGGGCTTTGGGGAAGGAATAGGCTCTTTTCTTGAAGGCTCCCACCTCAGGAAGGACAGGCCCCTTGAAGGAAACACCTCAAGTGGCTGGTTTCACATAGTAGTAGTGTGAGGCAGAAGGTGCCGTCGGAATCGAACGGTTGTGGACTCCCAGACGATCTCTATGTAATGTCCTGAACATCTCATCTGAACGGATTTTGATGAAATATGGTAAGTATGTATGTGTCTAGATGAGATGCTGAAATAACACATAAAATACTTTTCATCATCATCATCATGATCCATCACCACGTGGGAGAAACCGCGGGGCGCAGCTAGTAACATTTCCAAACCTCATTGATAGCAATGTGACTGATCACCCAAACAAAATATTGTGAATGATGTATTGAGAGTATAGGTATTATTTTATTTTGTGTTTCAACTGTTGTAAAGGATAAAATGACTTAATCTTACTCTTAATAAGTTTACTTTTACAAGTGATTACTTATTAATTATTACAAACGGTATCTCTGAGCTTGCTCTTCCTGCGAGAGTTTAATTTTACAGTTATTTAATTTTTTAGATTTACAGGTTTACAGGAATAACTGGTTAGTGAACATTTTGTACGACCAAGAATAAAAAAGAAATTAATAAAAAAAAATATCGGTCGTAGAGTGCCGTGCGTTAATTTCGTCCACTGCAACTATAATGGACAGGAGTAGGTGAAGCTTAACATCATAGAAAAGTTTTTTAAGTCATACGACGAGTCTGGTAAATAGTCATCACCAGAGGCCGTAGCAGAAACAATTTGGTAAAAAGCATTCGTATCGTAAATGTCACACTTTAGGGACAAACTATGAGTTATCTGTGTCACAGTTGCGCTAGATAAATGAAAGGTTGTACTGATTCACGTGAACGACACGTTACGTTACATTTACGCAGTTATTCGTGCTAGGCCTACTAATAAACGCCACTGCTGCCTAGAACACTTCCAGTGTAAATTTAAATCTTTGGCCTAGATGCCATGGCGTCAGACACGGATTGTCGGAAGACGCGTATTTAAATCCCGTCCGAAATGTGAAATTTTTCTCTCTAAAAATTCCAATGTTTGGTATATCTAAGCAGGCGTTAGTGCTTTAATAATACTATAAAAATTATAAAGGGTTGTGACGTCAATACGAAAGTTTAAGTATTTCTAAAATTCTTCTTGCGGTTGGATAATGCTGTCAAAGTTGTTCAATAGATGTCGCTCCGTCCCCGTAAGACAGTTAAAATCAGATAGAGAGTTAAATTTTGATGCTCGGACCTCGCGCCTCGGTGACCTAGTGGTCAAGGCGTCTGACACGGATTGTCGGAAGACGCGGGTTCGAATCCCGTCCGAGGATGTGAATTATTCTCTCTAAAAATTGCAATATTAGAAAATCCTTCGTGGCATGCATCGCGCTCGACTTTTCAATTCATAGTCACTTTAACCCAGTAATTTACTTCCTGAGTAACGGCCGGTCGGCCGGTCCCAATAATCTGTCTATCGCTGGTTTAGCTTACTAAAGATTTTTTTTGTATTTTTTGTGATTTAACACTTTTTGTATGAACGTTATGTCAAATTTCTATCGGTAGTAAGGAAAACCGTGGATAGATAGATTATTGGGATCCTCCATTAGTAGTACCGTGTTGAGGTTGCAGGGGACTTACCCTACAACACGGTATTACATTCAAGGCTGAAACTGGATATCTGACACTGCGGTATTACCCACCAAGACGGATATGCGAAAGAATCCTACTATACTACTTAATACAAGTATGTGAACTGGTTGACACCATCGAGGAGGACGGGTTGATGGTAATTTCCCTATAGTTCATACTCTTATCAGCCCCGTGATTTTGTTATGAAATAACAATTGTTATAACTTGAAATATGAGTTTCGCCAACGCTCAATTGTATAGAATTATAGGTATATCGATCGCGAGAGTATTATAATATTACGAGTAGTTACCACTTTCGTGAGTTTAAGAATCAAGTCCTTTAAATAGAAAAATTGTAATTAAATAAAGTCTTCTTTATCGAGAACCTTCTTTACGGCCGTTTTCAATAACCTATCTATCGCCGGTTTACCTTACTAGAGATAGATATTTGACACTGTTTGTATGGACGTTATGTCAAATTTCTATCGATAGTAAGGAAAACCGTGGATAGATAGAATATTGAAAACGGCCGTTAGAGTACTATAGTACTTCTTGTCTGAAAATGTTAAGAGGATTGCATAGCTAGTACTTTCCATGGTAAAAGAAATAACTCTTTTCTACCTCTTAACATTGTCAGATTTCAGTGATTTTTTTTAATGTAATCATCACATTGTTTACTATACCTGTATGTTTTGATTATTTTCAGTATTTTTAAGTACAAATTTACTTTTTTCGAACTTAAAAACTGAAAAAATCAAAACGTACAGGCATAGTAAACAATGTGATGATTACATGAAAAAAAAATCACTGAAATCTGACAATGTTAAGAGGTAGAAAAGAGTTATTTGTTTTGGTATGGAAAGTACTAGCTATGCAATCCTCTTAAGGCTCGGACGTTAACGTGGCGTATCTATGATCCCTGCCTTGAACAATGAAACTTTAAGAGCCTATATCTACCGAGCATAAAGTACTTAAGTAAGTACTCAGTTTGATACTATAGAACACAGTAAGAGCATACTTACATGTTATAACATGTAAGTATGCTCTTACTATGGTACTTTGTAATTTTAACCCATTTACTCACGAATGGCCATATTTGGCCAATAATATATTACAACCTACTTTTCCAGGAACTGCAATGTGCGTGGTTAAAAAACAACAACGATTGAGACAAAACCCATTTCTTTAGATGGGACTACTTAGTCCTATCCAAAGAAGTATGTTTAATTAAGAAGCAGGCGTTCGCAAGGGTATAGCTTTCATTAAATTTGTTTCATTAAGCTCCGGAACAAAACCTATTTCATAGACAAAAACACAATACCTTAATGAAACTCAGGTTCATTATAATTTTGTTATGAAAAGGGATGAAATGAGACTTACGCGTTGTCGATGTCACGATCGACAAATTGTTTCGGCTTCGTCCGGAAGCCTTCTTCAGGCGTGCGATTCTCTAATGATTCGTAGATATCGCCGTTGTACATAAAGTTGTTTTTCAATGTTTCTTGTCATCTCGTCATTTGTTTCACGGATGTTGTCAAAGATGCAACGATATTTGCTCTTAGAGAATCGCACGGCAGGATCTTGAGGGCGGTGCGCTTGTAGTTGCATCCCGCCTCGCTAGCTATCGTCGCGCACCGCACTCAAGATCTTGAAGAATGACGGACGAAGATAAAACAATTTTCGATCATTATATAGACATTGCGTAAGTCTCACGTTAAATCCCGTTTTGTTTTACAAAAAAATACTAAATATGGAACCGTCTTCAACACTAAAAAGTGTGAAATAACTTGTTGAAGTCGGTACCATGATAGTTCAAAGTACCTGCTATCAGAATATTGTGCGCATGGTAACGACTTCGACAAGTTATTTAACACTTTTGGTATTGAAGTCGGTTTCATTTTTTAGTAAAAAATACATTTTATTTCATCCTTTTTAGTGACCCTACGGGATTGATTGTCATTTACCGTCAATGATGATATCATCAAGATAGGCATAACACTTTTAAGTTATTGAAGTGTAACTTAAAAACTGCTTGATCGAATTTGATGAAAATTAAATGGAACTGCCTAGGAAGTATATTCTATCTAACAAAAAAAATTGAGAATATGTCCACAAGGGGGGGACAAATCAGCGATCATTAACACAAAAAAAATACATAACATCTCACAAATAACTTCCTCTTTTTGAAGTCAGTTAAAATAACTAATACACTTAGTAAGTTTGTTAAGTTTGGCGAGAATAAAATATATAATAATGAATTAGGTACTTACATTATAAAATTAATTAATTATGTAGTTTGTGTAGGCGTGTCATATACTTAACTTTTATAATTAGCAATAATCAAATAATCAAACTCAAACAAAATTTTATTTAGACGCCACTCTTGCATGCACTCTCATTTGCACTCTCACAGGACAAGTCTTTCTTTGTCAAAAATCTTTATTTGGTCACAAAATTATTCAAACAAAAACGTGTTAGCCCTAGAAGTCAGCAGCTTAACTACTAAATAATGTAGCGTAGACAGTTACGTACGCGCACGCGCTTACATCTCACCCCTCTCTACTCTACAGCCGTGCAATTCTTTAAAAAGAGCAAACCTCGTTGCATCTTTGACAACATCCATGAAACAAATGACGAGATGACAAGAAACGTTGGAAACACCTTGTTGAAAAGGGCGATATTTCATAAAGTATTTGACATCGATGAATCATTAGAGAATCGCACGGCAGACTTTATTGGTGCTGTGAGACTTTGCTTCCTGCAAAATTTCATAATTTTGTGTTAACCCTTATTATATGTGCGTTATTATAAAAAGTGGATAGTCTCGAGTTTAACCAAATTTTATTCCAGACTGATCATACAAACTATGATCTGAGGTATGCACTTACACGAAATTCCCCTATACCATGGTTTAAGCTCGGGCCTATCTTCAGTCGACTTACATGGTGGCATAAGTTTCGATTTCTTAATGTGTGTCAAAAATCCAGAGAATTTAAATTATGTAAGTTGACTTGGAAACATGATTATTTTATAGGACCGTAGAATGAAGTATTTAATTTTTATTATGATGAATTTCAACTTGATACAAACCGTAAACATGGTCTTGACAGACGGATAATGAAGTGTTATTACAAGGGTATATATTTTCTCTTTTTTATGCATTTCACAATTATTATTTCAATTACGACGCAATCAAAACACCTCAGTCAAAGCTACAGCTATTGCGTGTGCGCAAATACTTGACCACAGACTGTTCGCGTTACTTCAGGTTATGCATTCTGCGGTCAAACAGCTGAGCGAAATACCTTGATCAAGGCTGTACCAAGTAGAAACTGTTAAATAATCAGTGACGAGATTGTATTAGCTATTAGTTTATTGGTGTTGGTGCAAGCGAAAGCCAAGCCAAATAATAATATCACTCAGACAGAAATTCAATTGCAGATTGAAATTCCGGTGAATCTAAAAAGGTTGTTGCTTATTTTAGCTTTTAAAAGAGGGGAATTGTACGAACGTCGCTGTCCGATAAAATGGGCTTTTTATGAGAGCGCGTAACTTAATTATTGTATACGTTATTGGTAAAAGTTAATTTAGCTCTAAACAGGTCATGCTTTATGCATACGTATTTTTTACCTTATTTTCTAGGAATGTTTATACCTGTGGCCCACGCGTGCCAAGGCACAGAGAGAATTTTGGAAATGCAGACGGAGGTTAGAGGAAATATTTACTGCTACAGTTAGCAACTTAGAATTAGCGACCTCAAATGGGTGCCTATTGAAAAAAACTGGGGTCTTGTATTGATCAGAGCCCTTATTGTCTATCTTTACTTTAATGGGAATGGGCTTCATTAAGACATTTGAATCCCATTCTCACCGAAACCATGCAGGCAAATTGGCTGGAACTATCAATGGGAATGAAGTGACATTTGATTCTCATTTCAGCAGTGTTCACATTAAACAATATTTTCGTCGAATATTTATTAAAGTTCTTCAAATTGTGATTGGCTCTAACAATAAAAAAGGTAAAAAAGAACCTCTACACCCGCAATGTTCCCATTTTCCCGTGAGAACTTTACAACCATCCTATTATAAGCCATAATTGTATACTCGGTCCAGTAGGTCTGAAGAAAAGTTTCTCAATCTACACAAATGACACATCTCTTTAAAATACACTTGCACATAAAAATAGTAAGTTTATGTATATAGTTATTATTTTTTTTAATTTTAGTTTTTATATTTGTATTTACTTTATAGTATATTAGTATTTACGTTACAAATACGGAAAGCTTTACGCATCTGTGGAAAAGTTGCACTTTTCATATGATTTGGCTGCTTGGAACATGCTCTTTTCGACCACATGCATTTAAAATACCTTTTTGGTGTCACATTTTTTATAGGCATAGAAACTGGGTGTTGTAAATGCACACATACTTAGTAGGTAGCATCACTTTAACCGTTTACTCGTATTTAAAGAATCAATTCGATCTTCTCTTTATTTTCAGTTGCAGCAATACTTGTAAGTATTGCTAATGAAACTTTGACCTAATAAAATTACTGGTAATTAAAATTAGATTGGATGATAAGCGCAGTAACTTAATAATCTAAACAGATAAATAAATATAAGAGTCTGTTTGTAATTCAAAATAAACAGCTTTTCACCAAATGCATTATATTTTTTATTATTATACCAAAATTATATACGGTAATTACATAAAAGAACAATGTTTTAAATTTTTGTCTGTCTGTCTGTTGGTTCCGGCTAATCTCTGAAACGGATGGACAGATCTTAACGAGACTTTTACGTCTAAGTATGGAATACTTACACGAATTAAATTTCCTATGTAAAAAAATCCTATATCTAGCCAAGGGCTTTTGCCATGCATATTATTTATTTACCATCATATTTGTTTTCCGTCGTTACTTCGCCTCTAACTATAGACGCATGTGCGTGAGGTAATAAGCGGGTAATATGCGACGATCATATGCAAGCTGGCACATGAACGGTTAAATGTTTACTGCCCAACCACGCATATGATGAGGGGGCTACTATGAAAGACATGCACTTTTGTAACATCCAATATAGTATTTTTTTATTTTATTAATCACGTGACATCGTCGTAAGAAAGATAAAATACGAAATAAAAAATGAACTATTGTTTTTATCCTTAATGACGTGTTTAGTGAAAATATAAATAATGAAGTGCTAATCTAGTATAGTCTTTTAATAGTAAATATTGTGGTTGACTGAGTGAGCGAAGTGGGCCAAATTGACTTTCATCTATCCGTGTGTTTGTTAGGTTGTATTTTGGTCTTCTTGTACAGGTCGCATTTTTCAACTAATCTTGACGAAACTCGGAATGCATGTTTACTATTCAATATAATTTTTAGTAGTCGATGGTTTTTTAAGTGGCAGGGGTAAGTATAGTTTGCTGCGGCGCTATTTACAGACTGATTTTGATTTAGTACACACATTAGGTAGCTGACTTTAAAGGAATTAAAAACGATATTAGAAGAAATATTTAGTGACAGTTCCGCTAAAAACAATGCTTATGGCCGAGTTGCGGTGTGCATTCATACTTTTCCTAAAAAGGGGGAAGTTTGCTGCAGCGCTATTTACCGATAGGTTTTGATATAATTTGGAACACACATTCGCTTTGCATGGCAGAACTAGTTACGTATGTACCTACTATCGCCTTCATATATTATATTCAATAGCATGCTAAGGATCGTTTTTCTTTGTAAACGGAATGTAGTCCCTGTAAAAGGTCGTGTTTATAATCAATACGAGTTAATATAAATGTATTGTTATATATTTGGGCAAAACATTAGCATCGCCGTCCAGCGTGGCATACTACCAGCACTCAGGCAACTTTTCTCTACACTGTGGCTTTAAATCAATGTTTAATTTTGATTGAAGTTTTGTATATAAAACCAGTCCCTATATGTATACGTACTTGCTATATTTTGTTAATTTTCTTTCATCTCGTGACATTTTGTAATTATAAATTTTCTCTAAGTATTTGTATTATGCTTTTAATTTAAGGACTGAAAAATAAGGTATTTATTATGTAAATTTGATATGCCCAATGTAACAACCACAGCTATAAGGCTAATAAAATAATCTTATATGTGTATATGGGGCTCATATTTCATTGTAAATTTCTTACTACTTACAACTAACACGGCTTACATCTGTACCAAATAAATATCCTTCCGCTGATCTTATACACATTATCTTTTATCTTACCAAAGGTCTGGCTGTTACAAGATCTTTTTATCTTTCCATACATTCAAGCGTTTGTTACACATTCATCGACAAGCGCTTTCACAGTAGGACTCCAGTACGGGACTTAGGAAGCCACCCACACCACCCTTACTATCCGACACGCACTGGCGACGCCGATAACATCCAAATGGTAATTTCCAACCTGCAAGCTCCCTAGCTAATTAGGCTTGTTTTGTCAGCACTTTCACAAGTTCCAATACGTTGTCAGCAAAATAGTGACGGCGGAACATTGAAGTAAATGTCCACTGAGATGTCTTGCGACGAATTAATTCGTCAAATTGATATGTTTATTATGTAATAAATGTAATCTGTGACAGTGGTTACTATACCACGATTAGCATGAGTAATTAATTGTAACGTAGTGGCGCCCCGCGGTTTTATCTGCACTTTTTATAACATCAGCTATCAGTGAGAGTCCATTGCAGTCGAAATCGGTCCAATCGTCTTGGAGATTAGTCGGAACCAACAGACGTACAGACATTTTAAAGTGGTTTTTACAAAAAGATGTGACAAGTATGACAAGTACAATATAATATATATTAATTTTTTATTTTTTCACTTTCATTATTTAAATAAAGTGTAAATATATAAATTTGAGAACCAGGCCCTGTTCGTCCGTAAACGGGTACCCATTAAGGAATACCTACAGGTATTTCTGTATCTAACTAGAACTCTTCTACGAGGTTTTGGTGTGATTATGTGCAGTGGCAGATTCTTTGCATCCAATGAGGCATGTGCAAATGTTGACAATCTTGAAAAAAATACCTACTGACGCTCTTAACTTTGGGTGGCCCTGCAGGTGTCATGTGGATACATATCTCCTACCATCAAGCTACTTTACCACCCTGTGACTTGATTAATAAAAGCAATTATTTATATTCTAGTTTCTTAATATATACGAACTCATTAATAAAGTCCTATGGTAAAAGCTTTCTAAAACCGGTCTAAAGCTCCAATATAGACGCAGGAATTCCCCAGTCGCTACCAAATCCGGCCAATAATATTAAGGGTACGTTACGCAACCAGTCAGCCATGATACGTACTAACTACAATTTAATCTGTTGCACAGGTAACCGCCGAACACGGTTCAGTTACGACGAAATGGTTTTACAATTTAAATTGACATGTTTGCCTTGCGATCTTATGGCCGCAGAAATTTTGATCGAGATAGTCTTACGTACTTGCAAATATGCAACTTGTCCGGTACGCCGCTCACAGTAACTACCTACTTACTTATAATAGACTTAAGAATTGCAAGCACCTGAAGATTATCATTAAGATTGCTCGCGAGTATGAGATATATAGGAATACTCCTATTTATCCCTTTGATTAGTAGCTTACAGTCGTATAGCACGGTACAACTTCTAACTATACCAATGTGTTAGTGCTGGCTTTGGAAGTGTCAAATATTTTAAAAGGTATCAGATGTAACTAAGTATTATCAGTGTTCAAAAGTTCCTTCTCCCATCTTAGGCTTAGCTTCCACTCTTCTTTATCAGAGCAAATGACATATTAAACTATTATTATTAACTAGCAAACACTCACATTAACGATCTACTAGCGACTCTATGTCACTTTTGTCAGCTCCAGTCATCAACTTACTAACATTTTTGATTACTGGAGTTGCCAAAACTGACATAGAGCGGCCAAATTTCAAGATTTCAATCAACACTTCTTAGCATAATGTTGATTTGTTGAGCATATAATGTTAGATGAAAAAAAATACAAAAAAGAAGCTAAATGATGTTCATGGCGTGCCTAGATTATCATCATCATCTCAGCCGTAGGAAGTTTGCTGCTCACTGTTGACCATTGGCCTCTCCCACATATTTCCAAAAGGACCGGTTGGAAACGGCCTGCTTCCAACGTCGTCCCCCTACATTTACCAAGTCGTCTGTTCACCTTGTCCGTGGATTACCTACGCTGTGCTTGCTGGTCCGTGGTCTCCACTCCAGAACCTTCCGGCGCCATCGGCCATGTGGCCACATAGCACGCAGAACATCTGTTCTGCGTGTTCTGCCCACTGCCACTTCAACTGGCTTATCTTCTGGGCTATGTCGGTGACTTTAGTTCGTCTACGGATCTCCTCATATCTGATTCAATCACGTAGAGATACCTCGAGCATAGCCTTCTCCATAGCTCGTTGTGCGAATTTGAGCTTGCTTATGAGGCACATAGTAAGGGACCAGGTTTCAATGCCGTACGTCATCACTGATAAGTCTGATAATACACATTGATCTAAGAGTCTTGTCTTGAGGCACTGAGGTATTATTGACGAGGAGACTTCGTGAAGTTTCCTGAACGCTGCCCAGCCGAGTTGGATTCGACGATTGACCTCTTTCTCGCTGTCTGTCCTAGGTAGATGTATTCGTCAACAACTTCAAGAACTAAGATATACTTCGAGATCCTATAGATTATAGGAAACCTTTGCCCTACTGCATACTAAAACTCTACTAGTGTCATAAGTAGATTACTACATTATATAGTACATGGTAACTGCTAAAGTAGTATACTACACTCTACTATGTACTTCACTCGATTTAATCGGCTTAAAAGATACAATTACATAAATAATGTTTTTGTAAATAGATATGTTCAATAATTATTAATGAAATAGTGTTTGAAGTCCTTAGTAATCCCGGAAATACAAAAGAATAATGTTTTACTCAAAAACGTATATGACGTCACAACATTGTAAAGTCATGTATCCAAGTCATGTATGTATATGTTTTAAAAATTATTTAAAGACGTTTTCTCGGCATTTACTACAGCGTCGAGGAACTCGTCCCAAAAAAGGAAATATTTTTATTTATATTTTTTTTCTTTGAATAGAATATAATAGAATAATAATTTATTGCTACAGAAAATAAAATAAAATAAATGACATACAATTTCTTACAAACAATATACAACTTATAGCAAAAGGAATACACTCAGTTTGAGTTATGGCCACACCAGTCAAGGAGCTACCATAACACTGATTTTCAGTGGATTCCTGAACTCGGGCTAAGATGTTCGCCGAGAAAAAAAGAGTATAAAAAAGCGAGTTCAAGAATTACCAATAAACCTTAATAAACCACAGACAAAACAGCAATCTATTAGTAGGACTTTTTCATATACGGTAGATTAAATAACATCACAAATAATAATACATTATTTGAAAATAATAATGCGATCTATACTTTAAATACTTTTTGTTGAACAGTAAATATATATATATATATATTAACTTGCGTAAATAACAACAATGTGGGAGCCGATGCCAGTTTTTTTTTTAATGTGTAAGTAGATGTGTGGTGGGGAATTTTTGTGTGTGCTGTGTGTGTATGTGCGTGTGTGTATGTGTTTGCTTACTATGCTTAGACTAATCTATGGTGTGAACTGTGGATTCTAAAGGTTGCCTCGAAGTTATGTCTTTGGCGGACTAACAAATTTAATTTAACCCGTGTCTTGAATATTACACTACATCTTACATACTTTGACATGTTTTTATAAATTTTTGACATATTTATTTTTTTATATTAGACTACAAGTATGGAAATTATTGTAATTTCAATAATATTTTTTTCTTGTCAATTTATCTGACCTGTAATTGTTGTTAGATATCAATAAATAGTATCATTATCGTTATCATTATCCCACCTTAAACAGTTGAAAACCAAAGAACTATATATAGTATCCACACCGATACTAAATTTATCGAACGGGATAAAACCACCCGCCACTTACTCGGACAATACCAAAACATAACGGGCACCAAATTCCCGTACGCGGGTCAACAAGCCCGCCCATTAAAGATGGCCCAGATCAAAATAAGATCTTGATCGAGAATCTTTTCTCGATTGACCTCCGAAATCGATCGTTGCAATTTGCCCGGAGATAAACCACGCCTCACAAAATTACATACTTACGGCGGTAACCCATCAATAAAGGACTTATTTTATTATTATACCCGTATTTAGTGCAATTTTGGCAGCATTGGGTATAATTGGTTCTTTGTGGTCGACAACAATATCTACTTTAGAATAAGTTTTATTGTTACATTGTCATACTTTTTTATGTATTTCTTTTAGCAGTGGCGGAATAAGCTGGTTCAATATTTATTGGTGTTGATAATGCGTTCCAAATAGTACATCCTCCAAAATTGATATTTCATCTAATTATTAAAATTAGGTCACATTATTTTGGAAAAACTCAACCAATGTGTATAAAGACCAAAGATAGGCCTATACATTATTTTCAGTTTGCAGGTAAACATGTTACCTTTAATCGTTCTTTAAAGCTAAGACTCCATATAAAGATACCATGAACTCGAAAACTTTCTTCCATTATGGTTTATTTCTATTCGATACTATAATTGACAGGAAACCGTTTTGGGTTACACCCATAGTAACACTTGTACGTTGTCAGAACCACATTGACACGGCTCATAATGTATTCGAAGTCAGTAGTTAATTATATCATTACATGCCTATCTTCTTATATTGGATATCCCATAATGTGTAGGGTAAATGATATTCACGACGATTGTCTATCTCGTTCTGTTTTCCTTTTATTCACTCTCATCTCTCTCTCTTTCTATATGGCTCTTTATGCTTGATTTCAGACCACATATTGCCAATGCTTCACTACATCAAACAAACTTCATCCATACAGCGACCCTACTTTTGGTTGGTCAGCATTTTTTTCTCCTGCTATGGGGATTCCATGCAGTTATTTGGAGAGGTTCGGCCTAAAGCCCTTTGCAGCGTGTACGTTAAAGTTGACGGCGCTTTATCAGCTAACCGCTTAGTCTTTCATGGCATCTCTCATCAGAAAGGGCCAGACGCCGCTATAATATTTTTAACTTTACATTTCTGGTTAGCTTCTGTGACTCCCATACTAACTGGAAAGTTGCGTAACGAGTAGCTCTTAGCTTTGGAAATACTCGAATCAATATCCTATTATGTTCCTTCAGTTTATGGATACAATAATATCAATGTATATACTATTATAGACGCTCAACATGCTTCTGGACAATGTATAGAGATGTTGTGTTCCTTATCTCTCCATTTTCTCATGTTTCTCAGCCTTCTTGGAATCATCAATTGGGTTGGATTGGGTATCATGCTACTGCTTTCTTCTTGGCTTCTAATTCTGCGGAATATTAAAAATTTATTAAATATTATTATGCTGTAATTTTAAGAAGCCAAAGTAAAGCTGTGCTGGCCTACTCTACTACCTCAAACCGTCAATCTCAATTATCGTCAGGCCATGTCAGAAGTTTGCGGACGTGCTGTAAATCGTGGCGGGGCGGCCTGCGGATTGAACTATCCAACAAGATAGTGCATAGTCTTCTCTATGTTAGGATCTCCCTTATATACACGTAAAGGGCTGATTATGCTATACTTGTAACTATTTAAATTGCATTTATTCTATATCAGTTTCTGCCCAAGACCATGTCCGCATAGAATAAGGTAGCTGCAATCCCTCAGGAAGTACCCGCATGAAAGTAACAACGTGGTAGTTCTAGTTAAAGCGCTATATAAGGTCATTGTTAATTAGTGCACAATATCGAATGGGGTGGTTTAGAGTCGAGAATTGGAAATTATATTAAAAAAACATATGGTTTTTTATTTTTAAAACCCATATTCATTGCTCCGCACCTAATAACCATTGCGCTACTAAACGAACACCCCTACATCACAGAATAGATAACATTGACTATCGCGAGACACACTACCGAATAGGTACAACGACGTACAAACCAGTGTTGTCATATCTACCTACTTATAGGTAGATCTACCTATTTTAGCTTGAGTCTACCTATCTACCAACCTAAGCCCTAAATCTACCTATTTTCGAAACCACGTCTTATTGAAAATAATGTTGACATTACACTTGAGTTATGCGTGTAACAGAACCAGTAACGTTTACGTCTTTGTTTTCTACTTTCAAGTAAAAACCAAAGACGTGGACGTGAGCATTCACTAAAAGTAAAGAACATTAACAGCGCGTGACAGTAGATAGTGTTGACAGTACAATTATGTTACACTTATGCAGATTTTCGTGCTAAACCCCTCAGGTAAATCCACGAAACGAAGGTGTCACTGTCAACATTGTCAACTGCTCATGACATGTGCATGGAAATTTTACTACAATTTCGTTTTATATATTTCGTTGTATATTTCGTTTTAAAAAATATATATTTTAGAACTTTAATTTGAATATGCTAAACAGTAATAACTAAATAGAGGCGAATTACATGATAATGGCGTATAAATTAAACTTGAGAGGTAGATCTACCGTTTTTCCCATGACATTCTACCAACTTCTACCGATTTTTAGGACTTTATCTAACAATTTTCCAAAATGTGGGTTGACAACACTGGTACAAACCTACCTACTTGCAAATGTTTACGCAGCATTGCAAATTTTTATGTCTATGCCTAAACGACGGCGGGCCCGGGCGGGTCATCGTCCGCATGATGTACCTATTTTAAACGGGTAGGTACCTATGTCTCGCTTATTTACTGCTATCTATTCTGCGATGTAACGGTGCATCGGGTCGTGCGTTTAGTCGCTCTATGGCCCTTAGCCGTGGAGCGGCGAATATGGATTTATAATAATACAACATATATGTTATTTTTTTATTTTACTTTCATGACCAGCTATCGATTCCAAACCACTCCGTTTAATATTGGTCACCTATTAACAAATACCTTATATATATTTCAAAATTTCATTTACATTCGTTAGTCCGTTTCAGTGTGATGAAGTAATAAACATACACAGTCACTTCCCATCTTCACTTAATTGCTCACAAAACGCGTTTATAATTATTTTAATCACAAAGTATCCCTTTAATAACAATGCGGATCAAGGCGCATAATCACGTTCGTGGTGATGTGGTGAAGTTCGTGAGATTTTTCGCCATTTTCACGTTTATTGAAAATTATTTAGACAATATTATATACTCAGGATAAGGTAAAACAGAGAAATGATGCTAAGAAAATACCTATAGGTACGCACGTATACTCAAACTTAAGTACGGCAGTTCTGGTACTGTTTTACACGGCAGCATTGACACAAGTGCAAGGTTTCGAGCTGCCGGTATTTGTCGCAGGCATCGCATTGCGTCGCTCTTTGATGTTCCAGTATTTACTTAGTAGTACTTCCATACTTCAGCTCCAGTTGATTTAGCTGGTGGAATCAATTCAGTGTAGTTTCACCTCCCGAAATCTTTGATGAAATCAAAGTAGGAGATTTTACAGAATAATAGGCTAGGTATTTTAAAAGTAGTAATGTTTAATTGAACAACATATTATGTAGTGTTTGAGATATACGTTCAAGACAAGAATGCATAGAATACTTTACTTCTGCTATCCATGTCATCATCATCATCTCAGCCGTTGGACGTCCACTGCTAAACACATGCCTCTTCCATAATTTTCCAAATGGACCGGTTGGCAGCGGCCTACACCCAACGTCGTCCTGAGACCTTTATCAATGCCATCAGTGCCATCGATGTACTTATTTAAAACTGTAGGAAATTTGTTAAAACATAATTGAAAAAAATGGCAGTTTCTTGCCCGTTATTCTCGGTATGTGCTTCATTATTGTTGAAACACGGCTACACACTAGTTGCGGCTTTAAGATGCGGTCCAACCCCAATTTTAAAATAATTTACGATGCTTTCTGTAAGGTTGAAAATAGCTTGTTAGATTGGACGATGTAATGCGAAAATGCGTTAATTTTGTACGTTTTCTTTATATTTTTCGATATATACTAACACAATTGAAAAAACTGCTGGTTATAACTTTAGTACTATACGTTGGCTAAGTATTACCTAAAAAAAAATTAGTGTTATCGCTGAAAATTCTGAGAGTTTGGACGTGAAAGTTTATTTTTGTGGACCTATTCATGATTTTTTTCTGCTAAAAGACAGTTATATTTATGAATTCTATTCGGTTATTACTCTTTTCCTATTCCTTTTCTAACCTTTGTATTTTTTTCATAATATACTATAGATCTGTTTCGTTACACTAGGTGTTTGAAGAATCTGCTTTTTCTTTAATCAGGGTACGAGCGCACCTATGGTTTTTGTTTGAATTTATTGATACTGATATTTCAGATATCACCCGTGTTTCAGCATGGAACACTGACTTCCTCGTAAACTAGTCAATACACCCGAAAGCCTTATCACACTATAAGGGTGCAGTACAATGATGGTTTTCGCATCCTGATTAGGAAAGCTCGATGTTGTATCGCGTCGGGCATGTTCGGTGATGCACGAGTTCCTGACCTTTTGTTGTTATTAGATCGAGGATACCTTCCTTATGAAATGGGTTGTGGAATTCACAAAACAGCATACGTTTGGGTGAATATTTAAGTAACCTAATATTGAAATTTTGATTGACAGGCACCAGAGTGCAAACAAAAAAAATACTGTGATATCTATTATCACCTAAGTATTTTATTTCTTATACTAAAAATTTAAGACTTATTAGAGCAGTTAGTTTATAATGATTGTATTTATCTTAGTATACTTAATATACTCGTAGTATTTTATGTAAAGTGTTTGTTTGAGTTGTTTTTTGTATATACTACCCCAGACTTAGAAAATTGATAAAAATATGCATCAATTCAACAGAGAAAATATAATCATAAAATTATCAACATTAAAGCTACAGGCTACGCGTTAACTAGGTACGTACATAATAACTGATATACAACTAATGCATGTACTAATGCTCGTACTTATTCAAAATTATGTATATTATGTATTGTGTAATATATCCTATTTAAATGGACCAATAAGGAGACGATGTTATTTTTTCTTAAAGCTACAATATGTGATTTCTATACATTTGCATAAATAAGATATACATATTTACATAATAGATATAATTGTGTAACAACCCTAACTTAATGTGTGATAATACTTTTTCTTTTATAGTTGACTGATTGTACAGTTGCCATTATTTAAGTTACATAATTAACTTATTATTATAGTAATTAAGGGGTTAAGTAAGTATATAGTTATACTGGCAACATGTGAGATTTTAATTCAGGTATAGTCAGTATCACTTCACAGTCTCGTATAAGTCTGATTTTAAGTCCTGTGTTACAAAACATTCTGTAAGACTAACGAGAAGAACACAGTAATGCCGTTTAATGATTTTACACTTTGCGTACACTCGTGCGCCGACACGAACACTTGATGATTAATAAACCACCATTATAACACGTCAAAACTCGAAGAAACACTAACCCAGGAAAATAACCTAAAGCACTGGCGGGCATTGTTGGAACTTACCTACGTATCATAAAAGTTCAGAATTATTTTTAATGCCCTTTCTATTAAAAATTAAGCTAACCCGTAGAATTCACTGAAGCATACAAAAGGTACGAGAAAAATTGCTGGAAAAAGAAAGGTGGGTAGAAGGAAGAAGTCGTGGTTGCGGAATATCAGGGAGTGGACTGAAATATCAGGGGCGTCTGAGTTGTTCCGCCGAACCAAAAATAAGAAGGACTGTGCCACGCTGATCGCCAACCTCCACTAGTTGGAGAGGCACTTTAAGAAGAAGAAGAAGATACAAAAGGTTACTTAAATTTATATTCCTTTTTTTATATACATCATTATCATAATCGTAACTTTTCTTTACTTTTCTTCTTATTTATATATAAGCCTAGTTGTTAATGAATAAACAGAGGTGGAACTAAACCGTCCATCGTTGTAAGAAACAGTTGAACCTCATTGACCTTTCAAATTATCATATTGTTGGAATTAACGTTCCTTTGTTTTTTTACTCATAAAGTTACCACGTAACCGAGTTCTCACAGCTGATCGGGTTGCATAAGACAATCTTCACTAATAGTTTGACGAAACCAGTTCCGCGAATCGTGTTTTCACATATCAACGCTGTGTTTCATTTACAGCAAGAATTTTGGTCTAATTAGTACGCCTACGTTAAACGACAAGTTCTTATTCTTGCATCACAGACAAGTACCAAAATTTCACATTGCTTCCTAAATATTGTTCCCGATACTCTTCGTATTTTATAACAGACACCTAGTTTCTGGTCGTGAATTCATCGGCGTGGAATAAGGCTATCAAGATCCCTATGGAATTACCCGTTGAATCTAGATGAAAATATGTTAGGCTGGCCCATCCTTAGTAAAAATGTGCTCCAACGTGCAGATGTAGTGTATAATATCAGTGTAATGGTATAAAATGCAAAGAAAACCTATGTAACTACCGTGCCACATATTTAGAAGTTTTAGTGCGAAAACATGGTTTGAAGACTTTGACCCATTGGGTTAATGGGGCTAAACCGCTTTATCTCGTGGTGATCAGTGCAGTGCTGAAACGAACTAAGAAACTTAGGATCTGTACTGCCGCCATCAACTATGGCGTAAAATACTTGCACGTGTTGTCACTTACTAGTTGTGTTGTGTAACGAATTATTTGAAACTATCTCAACCTACACTTAACTTAAGAGAACTTAAGAGAAGATACATAGAGGTCCGATAAACGGTGTTATTGAAACATTTGTCTATATTTTTTCGGTCAAATTTGTTGACTTGACCCTGCTTTTCAGGTGCAAGGTTCCAGGTTCTACTCGTTGGGTTCGATTATCAGAGCATGTTTGTTTTCAGATTTGTATGTTTATGATGTATTAGTGTGTGTGTATGTGTGTGTCCATGCTTGTTTCGACACAGGGCTGCAGTAGGATGTAAGCTGTAAGTGTGTGATTATTTCATCAGTCGTATTCTATCTAGCCTGTAAGCGTAAAGACCACACGAGGTTGCATAACGGACATAGCAACGATACATCACTTTCTCCATATACCAGACTATATTGGGGTCGGCTTGAATCACGATCCAGCTTATGCATTCTGATAGCAGACTACTAAGCAATCCATTTAAAAGGTCAAGTTAATAAATAAATGTTATGTAATGGTTATAATACAAGCAATGAGCAGATAATTGCATAATTTTATTAGGTTCGTTATTGTGTCAAGGTTATTTATAGTTTGTCTGTCATTGATACAAGTTAATTATAAATTAAATTAAAATAAATTACTAAATTGACGCATTGATTTTTACGCCTCTTTAAGAGGATTGCATAGCATACTAAAAGAAATAACTCTTTTCTACCTCTTACCATTGTCTGATTTTAGTGATTTTTCTTTCATGTTCAACACATTGTTTATTACGCCTGTACGTTTTGTAAAAAAATATAGTAGTTTGAATTTTTGAAAAATCAAAACATACAGGCATAGTAAACAATGTGATTAAAGCTTAAATTTACGTTTATATTTATGTAATATATATTTTTAACGAGTTATTTAAAAAAAAAAAACTTATTTGTGTAAATGACAACTTAGCAGAGTAGCGTATTCCAGACACAGTTTTATTCAAATCCTGCTTTAAACTTGTCAAAGAGGGTTTTCCACTAAAATGGTTGATTACAATACATAAAACATTTCAAAATAGCTTCTACAGTTTAGGCCTCTCCATCGGACGTCAATTACTTAATAAACCAATGCACTTTTTTAAGTCAATAATAATAGTAATTTATAATTGGCGCAGTATAATATTGTAACAAACATATACAAAATTTATTGTAGTCGAATTGAAAAGCACCTAGATAGATAGATAGATAACACTTTATTGAGACACCACATTTATGACTTAATATTAGACAATAAAATAAAATAAAACAATGCCTAAAAACTAGGTGCAACAATGGGCGGTCTTATCGCTCAGAGCGATCTCTTCCAGACAACCCACTCGCAGAGGAATAGGTATACAATAAAAGATGGACGGTAACAATAAAAAAAAAAACAAAAAAAAAAACAGTAAACACACTATAAATACATAAATGCTATATTAAATAAACTAATAAAATATATCAAATAAAAAATACATAAACAGCATACTTTTATAATATATACTTAATCATACTAATAAAAATTATATATATATATGTATATATAAATATATATGTAAACACTAAAGCATCTTGACATTATTTTAATAGTCTAGGAAGTGTTTATTACATGTAAACACAAATAAAATTTTTAAAAGAAATATAAAAAATAACAAATAAATAAACGATTAGAAATACAAAATCATGAAAGTTAGATACCAATTAGTGAGTAAGAGTTAGAGTGAAAGATATAATTTTTTAACCTGATCTTTGAAAGTTTGAAGTGACGTAGCACGCTGTATTTCCAGTGGAAGAGAATTCCACAAACGGACGGCTTTAACAGCAAATGAGGAGTAATAAAAACTGGTTCTGTGTTCAGGCGTTTTTAGCTGAAGATACTCTGATGACCGTAATGATAACATATGAGAAGTGTGCAAGAATTCGAAACGCTCCTTAAGGTAGAGTGGGGAAAAGGGATTGAAGAGAATTGTATAAAGAAGAGACAATATGTGAGCATTCCGACGATAGCGTATGGGAAGCCACTTGAGCTTAGTACGAAATTCTGAAACATGGTCATATTTGCGCAAGCCGAATACGAACCTAATACAAAAATTTTGAAGACGCTCAAGTTTATTTAGCTGATCCTCCGAGATATCAAGATAGCTGACGTCTGCATAATCGAGCACAGGTAGTAAAAGAGATTGTGCGAGCGCTATCTTAGTGGTAGTAGGAAGAAAATTACGTAGTCTACGTAAGGCACCTGCAGATGCAAACATCTTCCGGCTGGTCAGAGTTAGATGAGGACCCCATGTAAAACATTGATCTATAGTTACGCCAAGATTTTTTACCGTTTGACTAAAAGGAATAGTGACCCCGTCGAAAACCACTCGCGGCAATGTGTCCCAGTTAACTCTGCAAATCATTCGGGAACTGCCTACGACTATTACTTGGGTTTTAAGGGGGTTGACTATCAGGCCATTAACTTTACTCCATTGTAATACCTGATGCATGTTTTCATTTACATGATCAACTGCTTCACTCAGTTTAAGTAGTGGAGCCTGTGAGTATAACTGAAAATCATCCGCATATAGGTGGTAGAAACAAGAAATATTTTGGGAAATTGAATTAATAAAAACAGCAAAAAGTAAAGGAGATAATACGCCACCCTGAGGCACACCAGCTGTTGTGTTACACCATGAAGAATAAGAATCATCGAGGCGAATCCGCTGTCTACGACCGTAAAGGTAAGATTGAAACCAATCAATAACTGTTGGAGATATATTATTAGAGCGAAGGATTGCTAAGAGGATATCCAAATCCACAACGTTAAAAGCATTGCTTAAGTCTAAGAGAGCCAGCACAGTTAGCTGACCATTTTCCATACCTAAACGAATATCGTCAGTTATTTTAACAAGTGCAGTAACCGTACTGTGCCCCAGACGAAAACCAGATTGAAGAGGGTTTAGCAAGTTATTTTGTGCAAGGAAAGTGTTCATCTGATTGTGAACTAGCCGTTCAAGTACTTTGGATAGGAAAGGAAGGATAGATATTGGACGGTATTCAGAAAAACATTTAGGATTAGTTTTTTTAGGGAGAGGGATAATTTGAGCGTCCTTCCACAAAGCAGGAAAAGCGCCACTAGAAATAGAAAAATTAAAAATATGGCACAGGACAGGGAGAATTATATCAAGAATGGGTATCAGCATGTTACGACTGATCCCATCCACGCCAACGGCATTAGAAGTAATGGAAGGTATGCTTTTTTTAACATCACAAACGGAAAATTTAGTAAAAACAAAAGGAGAACAATTTGGAGTTATAGTGTTAGAAAGAAAATGTAAAGTATGGGGCAAGCACCTACTTTGTTGATTAAACGATAGATGAAATACACACAAACACACACGGGTACCAACTAATGGCCAATTGAGACGGATTTGCAAGTTTTAGGCCTATTTCCTTACATTCTAGAATAATACATAGATTTGAAAAGAGCTATTAAAAGATGCCGCCCTAAATAATATTTTATTTCTAAATAAAATATAACTATAACTCATATTATAAAGAGGAAAGGTTTGTATGTATGTTTGTATCGAATTGGCTCAAAAAGTACCGAATTCAAAAATTATTTCACCATAGGAAAGCTACATTCACATTGAGTAACATAGGCTATATAAGATTCATCATCGTCATCATCCATTACCGCGCGGGTGAAACCGCGGAGAGCAGCTAGTAAATTATAAAGCGTAACGAGACAAATGGTAACGGTAACTAATTTATTTGATTATAGCTAGAACCGTAAGGCCTATAAAGTTTTGAACACTAACATAAAGAGAAAAGTCTACCATTAAATCGAATACATACTTCACACGTGTTGCCCATTTATATCCATCTTATTTTAGTCATGACTCGATTCGGGGCACAATACAAGATTAATGACTGCTTTACATGACGTCGTAAACCACAGAGCTCTTCTTACAAGAAAACGCATAAAAGCGGACGAAAAACCCGCTATAAAATGTCTTATTTTAACAACACCGTAAAGTTTTTCATCGGTTATTTATAACGTTGAACCAATTATCGCCTACACACTAAGTGAATACATATTAGTTGTTTCATGAAACGACATCTATCAATCACAGTTTATGAATTGGTTAATCGATAAGGTTTTTACTGTGATACTGTTCTATTTATGATAACAATCAATGTAAAGAAATGTAGTGGGAATACTTTGATAATAGGCAGAGACAAAAAGGGATTTCGTATCGGACCATACAGCACCTCAAGTCACAACGTATTGATTGGAATGATCTGCCGTGCGATTATGTAAAGATTCGTCGATGCGCTCGTCGACAAGCTCACCGATGTCAAATAGTTTATAAGATATCGCCCTTGTACATAAGGTTGGTTTTCCAACGTTCCTTGTCATCTCGTCATTTGTTTCACGGATGTAGTCATAGATGCAACGATGTTTGCAGAAACGAATTGCACGGCAAATCACCCTTAATCGACACGTACTCGTATTAGTGGCAGCTCTAAGGCTGCGTTTCGGACGCATCCAACAAATAAGGTTGCATTTTAAATGAGAAAAGTAGCAATTCTAAAGTTAGCGGGACAGTAAGAGGATGTTAAGAGGGACGCTGACCTAAGGAGAATTATTTTTTGCTATTCCCAGATTTATGTTGGTCTATGGAACAGCATATTGGCATCGCTGTCTGACGGAGCCCAACAAATACACGGATGTTACGATTTTTATTTGTAATAAATTAGATAATTAAGCTAAGCTATCTATAGTTTTCTGTAACGATGGGGCGATGTGGTTGCTTAGCGACAATTCACACGTTCGAATCAGCAAGCCCCAGTTCATTCATAAATCTTTTGTTATAGCGTAAACCTAATGCGGACAGATTAAAGCCCTTTTACTTCGAGCATCTTGCATTAAAAAAAATATGTGTAATTTTGGTAACTAATATTTGGAGACCAATTCACCCATGTCCGTAATAAGGTAACCCTATGCATAAATATGGTTTCCGCGTGTTGCCATTTGGGTCCACCTAGTGCGTCACACACTGGAGCCCTACTACAACCTCTTAAAGTAATCATATTCAAAACTTACCATTAAGTTTGGTACCACCACGTCAATATAGCAAGCTTAAAATAATAATGGATTACGATAGACGTTTTGATGACGTATTATCAAATGGTGCACTCAATTTACGTACTTTGCGTTAGTGTTCTATTTGGGTTGGGCATTATGGGTATTGATCCTGGAACCTTTAGTATCGATTTCGGCTAAAAATGGAACACGCCGTAAATAGTATTGAAGTAATATGTTCGACTGTTTTGTATCGGTGGGAGTATTTTAGTAAGTATGATTATTTTAAGCTTATTACAAATCGCTCTTGATTTATGATAGTTTCGTAAAATGTGGGAGTAGGCCCTCTGGGTAGCGTGAAAGCAATACTTTGCGCAGTACCTACAGTGCCCCGTAGACCATCTAAGTTGCATTGCGACTGTTATTTGTTGTTGCATATACCATCAGGCAAATAACTTGTCTGTCACCTAATGTTACATAAAAAGTTAAACGACACGTCTGCTGATAAGGTTTACGGTATCATCTAATTCGACAGTTTTCGTCAATTGATAATGTTCAGTGGGCCTAGCATTTATAACTGCGTAAGTTTAACATAAGGTGTCGTTCACGTGAAATAATACAAACTGTCATGTATCTAGGGCAACTGTGACACAGACAACTCATAGTTTGAACTCCAAAGCATGACGCGTAGACGTTTACGATACTAATACTTTTTCGTAAGTTATTTGTGCTAGGGCCTCAAATACTTATTTATAAACTCACTAGCTGATGCCCGCGACGTCGTCTGCACAGGATTAGTACTTCGAGTAGCTTATTATCTTCTCCAAATCCATATCTATCTTGGTACCAAAATGTCACAAAATATTTACATGGTTATATGAGTAAATTTAAGTACTTAGTTAATCAGTAAACACTAATAATAAAATACAATACCTACGTACCTACATACATACAAATATGAAATTAATCACCATGGAAAAACTCAAAAAGTCATAACATTTCATCAACCTTGACGGTCGCCGACCACGTCTAGTGTATCGAGCTGTCAAAATGATAGCGTGCTTTTGACATAGCTATCAGAAACTAATAAAAACTTTGACAGAACTTTCATCATTACAACATCTACGTAGGCCGAGATCTTGTTATTTTGTCCATGCTGTGTCCAAGAATATTACCCTGTTTCACCCGCGTGGTGATGGATGACAACGATGATGATGACTAAACTATCCTATGTGTTAATCCAGCGCCTCATCTACGTCCATACCAAATTTCATTTAAATTAGCATCGCCGTTTAAGCGTGAAAGAGTAACAAACATCCACACATCCATACTCGCAAATTTTCGCATTTTTAATATTAGTAGGATAGTAGGTTGATGTTCTCACGTATTGATTTGTCATAAGAGAGCGCTAAGACCATTAATTACATATTTTATGAGACGATAGCGATACAAACATTCATTCACACACTTCAGAAACTGGGCTAATAGCGAGCCTATCAAATCGTGTAGGTACTTATCTCTTGCTATGCATCCGTTTCATGTTTGCTTATGATGTTCTATCCTCAAAGCACATACTTATATCTAAAAGTAAGTAGGTACAGTAAGTCTCAGTTATTAATTTGGAATATTACTTATTTTATTCGTTCTTCACTACTCAAACTCCGTATTTAGATATTACTTTGTGACATGCTCGCGCAAGCTACTAAGCTCTTAAATTACTTTTACTGTGCATTACTCGAAAAGAGCGTTATCCAAGCAGCGGAATGTTCAAAAATTCAAAATTCAAAAATTATTTATTCAGTTTAGGCATCATAGACACTCTTATGATTGTCAAAATTTTTAAATGATTCTACCGCTGTCTTCGGAAAAGAACCACCGCCGAGAAGAAGCAGCAAGAAACTCGTGGGCCATTATTTTTTCAAGTCTTTGTACATTGAGGTTACATATGAGTAGTATTAAAATAACAAATTTATTCAATAGTTGGCTACTAGGCAGAAGTGGAAAGCTTCCAGGCATCTTTGTCTTCTAAGTAGTGACTCAATTTATAATAGGCTTTTTTCATTAGTATATTTTTGACACGTAACTTGAATTTCCCTTCAGTGAGCTCAGTAATGTCTTTCGGGATTTTATTATAGAAACGTACACAATTGCCTAAGAAGGACTTATTTTTAGTTTTCGTGAGTCTAAATTTAGATACAGCTATCCTATCCTTATTTCTAGTATTAATATTATGCATATCACTATTTATTCTAAACTTCTTTATATTTTTACGAACGTACATTATATTTTCCAGGATATACAAAGATGGAAGAGTTAATATGTTAATTTCTTTGAACATTTGTCTTAAGGATTCGCGGGGACCCATTTCGTAGATGGCTCGAACTGCCCGCTTTTGCAATATAAAAACTGTCTCTATGTCCGCCGCTGACCCCCACAGCAGGATACCATATGACATTATGCTGTGGAAGTAAGCAAAGTAGACCAGTCGAGCAGTAGCTATATCTGTCAATTGCCTAATTTTATGAACCGCATATGCAGCTGAGCTCAGTCTTCCAGATAGTGCATCAATATGAGGACCCCATTGTAATTTAGAGTCTATGCTAATACCTAGAAAGACTATTGCCTTGTCAATTTTCAATTTATTTCCGTCGAGTAATACGTTTGGCTCTATATGTCTTACATTAGGCATGGAAAATTTTAAACATTTCGTTTTCTTTGCGTTGAGAAGCAGGTTGTTTGCGGCGAACCAATTTGAAACAATAGTTAACGCGTTGTTGACTTGAACTAGTTCTCTATCTTTTCTATCTACTTTAAAAATCAGAGAAGTATCATCCGCAAAAAGAACTATGTCAGCAAGGCCCTCAACCATATGTGGTAAGTCATTGATATATGCTAAGAATAGGAACGGACCCAAGATCGACCCCTGTGGAACCCCCATTCTGACCAAAGATTCAGAAGATGTCACGCCATTAATGCCAACTTTTTGCTGCCTATCAGATAAGTATGATTCTACAAGATTCAGAGCAGCTCCACGAATTCCATAGTGGTGTAGCTTATAAATTAGAGTGCGGTGCTCTACACAGTCGAAAGCTTTGGAGAGATCACAAAATACACCAATGGCATCCTGTGAGCTCTCCCAAGCCTCCAGCACATGCTTGACTAACTGGACTCCTGCATCTGTTGTTGATCTGCTTTTCGTGAAACCGAACTGATTTTCGTGTAAAATCCCATGTTCATTAAAATGAGACAAGAGTTGTTGAAGCATTATCTTTTCGAATATTTTGCTCAAAGCCGGAAGCACAGAGACCGGTCTATAATTTGAGGGGTCGGCCTTACTACCTGATTTAAAAATAGGGGTGATTTTACTCATTTTCATTAGGTCAGGAAATGTACCTCTATCAATACATAAATTAAATATGATCATCAAATGTGGCGCTATAACTTCTATTATTGACTCTAGCATTTTTACGGATAATCCCCATAAATCCTCTGTTGCTTTAACGTTCAAACTTTTAAATGTTTTTATTATTTCAAAAGTAGATATATGTCGGAACCTAAACTCAGGAATTTGGAGCGGGAAGTTGTCTTTCAGAAAGCCCACTGTAACACAAGGGCAAGAATCAAGAGATTTGGTGACTTCTAGTGGTATGTTAGAAAAGAAATTTTCAAATGAATTCGCAACATGACTTGGGTCTGAAACTTTTTGGTTATCTATTTCTAGCACATATTCTGAATTAAAAGATTTACTTTTGCCGGTCTCTGTATTAATAGTTTTCCAAACTGTTTTAATTTTGTCATTAGATTTTCGAATTTTATCCCTTATAAACAAAGCTTTTGCGCGTTTGCATACTGACTTAAAAACTTTTGAGTAATTTCTTACGTAATCATGAAAATCTTTACTAGAAGTTAAAGATTTTTTGTGATATAACTCAAACATTATGTCTCTACTTTTTCGAATACCTCTAGTTGACCAGTCACCAAATTGTAACCTACCGTTGAGCTGCAGTTTTTTCTTCGGACAGATTTCATTAAATTCTGTACGTACTAATGAAAATAATGTACTATAAATGTCATGTGGATCTTCAGAAGTGAATTCCACCACACTAAGTTTCAACTCTATGTTTTGTTTAAGCTTTTCTAGTTTACCTTTTGTTAGCGGCCTATGTTCGATAATGGTATTTTTCTTAGTTCTCCCGATTTCGAATTTGATAGCGAGGCCATTGTGGTCTGATCTAACTCCCACCATTACTGATTTTTCTGTAGTCTTACAGTTTGAAAAAATATTATCAATGCAGGTGGATGATGAGTCGGTTACTCTAGTTGGCTCACTGAACAAAAAATTCAAATTAAAAGATTTAAACAAAGAGATAAGATTAGTTTTATCAGTTGAATCTACCAAAATATCAATATTGAAGTCACCGCATACAATGATTGATTTATTGCTTTTAGTTAATCTCTTGAGTACACATTCCATTATGGACATAAAATTACAGAAATTAGATGCCACCAGCATCTAATTTCTAGCCGATATACACACAATATTATATGACTTTCCAGTTCTGCACAAGCAATTTCGCAGACACGTTCAACAGAAAAACCTACTATGTCAGACCGTTCCTTAAATTTTATGTTTCTTTTACAAAGAATAATACACCCTCCCCCTTCAGCAGATATTCTGTTGAACGCACTGGCTACCTCAAAATGTGTAACATTAAATAACATTTTATCTGGTTTTAGCCACGTTTCTGTAAAGCCTAATACATCAAATCTATGTTTATCTAATAAAAGTTCAATGTCTAATATTTTACCAGAGAAGCGGTTAATATTTTGATAAAATAGCGATAAGATGTCAGCACACTTCTCTGTTGTCTTGTTTAATAGTTTAAACAATTAATAGCTACATTATTACTATTATTAGTACATGTACTAAAAACTACAACATTGTCACTACTCTTTGTTATATTTTCTATAACTGCCTCAATATTGAAAGCTACCAAAGTAGCAATTAGCTGTCTGGATTTTTTAGGACAGTACATGCTGTCCCATGTCAACTTAAAATTACAAATAAACTTATTGCAGTCAAAAAATAAAAGTTTGTCACTATGACGACATGTCAAGTTATACATTAATGTGTTGAGTGAGTGTATGCGCAAGTTCTCTTTTTCAGACAATAAATCTGAATAAGGGAAGGCACATAACATTATTTTACATGCCTTAAGTTCTAACAAAGTGGTTATTCTAGTAATAACCTCTTTTCTATCAATACCTAAACTATGACCTAAGAAGACAACAACTATTGATTTATTATCTATTTTTGAGTTTAATATTGTTTTTTCAATCTGAGCATAGGTTGCTCCCGGCATACAATAGTTCTCCACAGCACACTGCACTGAGTTACTTAGTAATGAACCAAAGCCTACACCTATTTTGTCTGAAAATACCATGATTTTATGCGGTTGAACTGGATTAGAGCTGACATACTGCTCTCCGCCTGGGACCGTGTCTGTGATCAATGTTGGTCTGTTTTGATTTGACAGAGATGTTGAGAGGGCGCTAGTACAGTCTGGTTGTGGTTGAATGTGGCAGCTCGAGTGACTATTCTCAAGAGCCTCCACACACTCCACGTTCAAAGCCACCAGGTCCGTTAGTTCAATTGCAGTCTTGTAATGCTCACTTAGTTGAACTTGAGCTGTCTTGTAGCTAGTAAATACGTCCTGCAAGATCTTTTCTTTATGGAGCAGCTCAGAGCGGAGTTCCAGTGTGTCATTATCATATAACTGTCGAGTTATTTCCAATACTTACAAACAATTTTGAATTCTTGCCTCTAGTAACAACTTTTCTTTAATTAATTGAACATTTTTGACAAAATAGCTTTGTTTTTTTAATAACTTTTAATCTTTTTATAGTTTTCTTAACTTTAATATATTTCTTTATTTTATTTCGGCTTTTAAAAAGTGGGCTTTTACAAACAGATTTATCTCCGGTAAGATCAATGGTTACAATATCTGAAGAGCACTCCAACTTGTTTCCGGCTAGCTCATCAAAAAGGTTCAAGGTGCTGGTGGTCTGTTCATTACACTTATCTGTGTGTAGCTGTGATATTACCTTATGGGCCTTATTTAATTTAAATTCTAGGTTGATTATACGACTTAAGGCTTGTTCTGTGTGTGATAAAGGTATATAAAAATGTTAAATACGTAGCTTATTTGTATTATACTAGACGTCGTCTGCGCAGGATTAGTACTTCGAGTAGCTATTATCTTCTTCTAAGCCGCCAAGCCATATCTATCTTTATACCATATTGTCATAAAATATTAACATCGTTATAAGAGTAAATTGAAATACTTAGTAAACCAATCAGAACACATTTATACTAAAATACAGTACCTACGTACATAAAAATATAAAATTTATCACCATGGAAAAAAAAACTGTCATTACATTTCATCACCCTTGACGGTATTTATGTTAAATTTTATCACTCTTGACTGTCGCCGAGTACGTCTAGTGTATCGAGCTGTCTAAATGATAGCGTTCTTTCGTATAAGCTATCAGAAACTGACACAAACTTGACAGAACTGTCATCATTAGATACGATCTTAACGTAGGCTGAGATCTTGTTATTTTGTCTATGCTGTGCCCAAGAATATCACCCATTTTCAGCCGCGTGGTGATGGATGATGACGATGATAATGATGAAAAGTATGTTATGCGTTAATCCAGCGCCTCATCTTCTTCCATACCAAACTTCAACAAAATTGGCTCTGCCGTTTGAGCGTGGAAGAGTAACAAAGATCCACACATCCATTCTCACAAACTTTCGTGTTTATAATATTAGTAGGATGTGTACAGGAACGGACACATTTTCTATATATTTCTAATAGTTTAAAACCAAGTATTTAAATACACAAAACTCACACCACATCTGCGATAGGGTTTATAGTTGGTCATGTTACATAATCGCGTTACGAATGACGTTTTCCCGATATCCGCGCTTCACTGGTCGGGTTAATAGATACCATTTGCTGAATACACATCTAGTGTTACAGTAACTGAGGTCTACCATTTTTTCTTTCATAATTTAGATTCCTCAAGACACTGTCCTATTTAAATCACGTTCTAGTTGATCGTTGAATCAATTACTACAACTTTATAGGAAGTTTGGAGTTTTGTACCATTAAACCAGAGATGGTTTCCATTGGTACTTTTAGGCGCAACTTTTTCACTGCTTAACATGTTTTAGATTATGCTTTAAACTAATTTCAACTAAACATTTTCCTACCACTAAATATGAAGCCGTCATAACGTCATTGTACAGTACATACTTTCATGCATCTACAACTGTGGCACAGATAACTCTTATTTGTTCTATATACGGCAACGGTACGATTACGATACAATTACGCTAACTTTCATGCTAGGCTCACAGTAGTGTCACATTGAGTTCGTAGAATAACTTGATATATGACTGTTTACGCTATCCAGCAGATGGCGTAAACAGTCATACAGAGGTTGTTTCACTTTACAATGCAGTGCGCCAATCAAACAACTACCCGATGGAAATATCACATCAAGCGAACAATTGGATGCAGTCGCCCCTTACCGACTGTGATTACAAGAGCGCCCAGTTTATGCGTTGGCCAGGTTACTTGCATACAGCAACCAAGATATGTAGAAACCTATGTTACTGCTCAACACTGTGTCCATTGTAGACGCAGCAAGCAGTCCATTCGAGCGAATAGATTGAGATGTATCTCGACATGTAGGTAAATGAAAACGTTTTGCGCTATATGATATTTCTATATACCTATATATCATAGTAAGCAGGATATGTACTTTGTTATACGTATATATTTTTTAATATGTTAGATGATAACACTTTAACCAACCTACTATATAGAAATATTTTTTATTAATAATATTATATTACTATAAAGCAATTTAGGTGCTATGGTAAGTACGTTTTACTGAATTCTTTGATGTTTAGGGCGAATATGCTGTTAGATCATTTAATTTACTATATTGACTTAGTTTTAGTAGGATTGAAGTCATATTTAAGTCATCGTCATATCAATAAGTCTGTCATAAATAGAATACTATCTACATAAGTAAAAATATAAACTAATCTATAAGCCCCATGGTGGATGAAAAAGTGGCCAAAATGCTGGCGGCATTGCCACGCTGAATGGCAATGTTGGCAATGCTCACTTTCGCCCCAAAAGAAGCCAGCATTTTGTTTTGTTTGCGGGCAGTCCTAGCGACTGCCCGCAAACAAAACAAAATCTATTATGATAAAATAATGACTTCCTAAAGTTTTAACATATGACGTGATTTAGGTATCAGACAATTAAAATATTTGCAATTATTGAGCTAGGTAATATAGAAACAATTAGTCAAAGAAGAATAGCAATGAGTTGCATTAAAATCCCAATGGACGGGTTATGAAGCATCCGCGTTTTTGTTCGACTCTATTCATGGCATTCATCACCTATTGTCCTCTATGGGACTATATTAAAGACCTCTCATGCTTTGTTAAGTTTTTTCCGAAGGCAAGCTCTTACAACCAATGCAATAAATGAATGGGAAATGAAAACCGGCCAAGTGCTAGTTCGACTCGCGCACCGAGGGTAAATTAAGAAATGATCTTACATTACTGCTGTAACTAACGCACAAACTAGGTTAAAGGACAAACTTAACTTTACGATTTTTCCTGTAATATTACTATGTGCTGTAAGACTTTACTTCTTGCCAAATTTCATGATTCCAGATAACGGGAATTACCCTATAAGTTTTGATTTCTATGTGAAATCGGAAAACATGCGAAAGTATGCGACATAAACAGCATATTTTTTGATCGCGTTCATTTACAAGTTTGATGATTTCTTCATAGCTGAAAGAAAACGTACTTGATATAAATTTTAACTTGATATCTTTACGCGTTCTTGAGTAAAAGGGTCTTGTTAGACAGACATACTGACAGACAGACAGACGGACAACAAAATTATCCTATTAGTATTTCTTTTGAGTTACAGAACCCTAAAAATGGGTCTTCAATTAAATTGTTTTGTTTCCTGTAATATATAAATATAGGCCAGGTTTAATTAATATAACATGTTAATTCTGTACATATACTACTTATCGTAGTCGCCTCTTTTTTTTCTACATTTTCCAAAAAAAGCAGGAGGTACTCAATTCGATTGTATTTTTTTTTATGTTTGTTACCTCCTAACTTTCGATTGGGTGGACCGATACTCAAAATTATTTTTTTGTTTGAAAGCTAATGCTTCTCGTGTGGTCCCATCTTATCATCTCATAAAATTCGGTTTAGTAGTTTTTGAGTGACACTCCAAATACTGATTTTTACCAAAGTAATGGAATGGAAGTCGGTATAAAATTTTTCAAATTGCACTTGTTCATTTTGCATGTGAATATCAAAATTACTTTATATATAATTTATTTTTCTTGTTGGTTTTAAAATAGGCTTATTGCTTAATATATCGAGATTAACACCGAATACGGTAGAAACATCAAAAACTACAATACTGCTATTCAGCAACACCGTGAACAAAGTTTGAATAAACAAACTTTAAAATAAATACCAGCTCTAATATTTTATTTTATTCGACCTAAATAACGTCTCTTCATTAAAAATGTAGTGCGGGTCAGCTCTAAAGTTAGCAGAGCATGCAAAAAGAGAGTAAAACTCTGCGAGAAAAGTTGTATGAAATTCAATATGGCGACAGATGCCTTCGGGCTAAAGGCTTTGAAAGCCCTGAAAAGAAAGTCTGTTATTGATAAGTATATAATACTTTTTATGGATAGACTAGATGCACCTATCTCGTCATTATAAATAAACAGAAAAACATAAGAAGTTAAGACGATAAGACGGGGCTTGCTTGGTTTGACCTTTAGTCATCTTTCGTCATATTTTTTACTAAAATGTATCTAATAAGTAGTCGAGTAAGAAAGACGACTCAAAGTCAAACCAAGCTAGACCCATTTTATATTTTACGAACTCGGGGTTTTACTTTAAAAGTATAATAATACATCATAATTTGTTTCTATGATCTGAGATCATAATGCTAACCGAATCCTATGCTAATAATATTATAAACGCAAAAGTTTGAGTGAGAATGCTTGTTACCACGTATTGCCTTAACTATAATAATCCGATTTTGACGAAATTTGGAAAGTAGTAGTTAAGACAGAATATATAATAGTACCTTCGCCGATACGTGGTATCAAACATTCACACATACACACTATCGCATTTATAGTATAAGAAGGATAGGATATTAGAATTATGATGTATTATTTAGTTAGTAAAAATGTATTCCATGGCGGTTCACTCAAAATTAACTGTAACGTAAACAACGACATACATATTCTTAAACATAACATAACAGATCGTCACGCCTTCGAAGGGGTAGGCAAAAGGGTTTTCAAGACTTTGGGATGAATTGTTTTGGTCCCATGTAATAAGGGGCGACTCTATTGCCATCTACGGGACACTGTTCCAGCCATAAGACTGGCATTGAAAATGTATATGTTAGAAAAACCCATCAAATGTCCGATACGGAAATTGAACTCAGGACCTCGAGATCCCAAAGCGGCACTTCCGCCACTGCGCTTGCATAATCTCCGAAGCGGCTGAACTGATTTTGACGGAACCTTTACTGCCAGATAACCGCCGATGTTACAAGTTCTAAGGAGTACTTCAGGCATTTTTTTTTAGGGGCGCCGTATTATGACTAACGTTCCTTAAAAATCCGATCAGTAATTTTGTCGAGATGCGTGGTTAAAGAGACAGATAGACAAATACTTAAACGTTATTTTTTTCCCTTTATATCAAATCAGTTCAGTAGGTTATTTCGATTAAAAATTAATATTTTATGTATACATTTGGCGCAGTTACAATTTTGTTAATATAGGTAGATAGATAGAAAAAATAATCATGTGAAAATAGATAGTTGATGTAAATAAAACTATTTTGTTGCAAATAATATGATCATAATCAAATCAGACGATGTCAATATACTCTAAAATAATATAAAATTATTTTACTAAAATGTTATATGATAAACAAAACCCGTCCATAAAAACTACGGTAAAAAACAAAGCAAAAAAGAATCTTTGGTGAAATATGGTTGACAACATTCAATAACAATAACGATTTGCCAACATAACGTTGATAAAATGGGAAAGCCGCAGTTGAATTGAGTTTTGCAATGCAGAAATACTTGAGGCATTTCACGAAAACGCAACTTTAATGACAGACCCATTCAACGTAGTCACGAATGTAGAGTAATTCGCATTTTACTTCAGAGTTGACAAATCACTTGGTAAAGCATCTGTCCCACGGCTGGCGGTAGTACTAATAATGAATGGACAAGCGATGAGGTGCGTTCGCAGAATGCCTTATCGTTTTTAACAAGGTAAAGCTACCCTTATTGCGGTCAAGACTTGGATGGGTGGCTGCTATTGGCATTTTCAACTGAGCTGTGCATTGGAGAACACATTATGCAATCGTTTAGGACAACTGTTTAGCTACGTTGCAAGCTTCACCAAGCCGCCCAGCAGGCCTAGACACAAGATGTTTCTGTTATCGTTTACGCCAAACGACAACTTCAAAATGTATGGCGTTGACATTATCTATGGAAAGGTCACGTGACGTCGCGCTAAGTTCGTAGACACATTTTTGTCTATAGCGTGTGCGGAAACACGCCTGTTTGAATTTTGTCTAGGCCTGCTGGGCCCGCATGGTGGATTATGTACTTACGCTGTAACGGCAAAACGAATCTATGCATATACATAAAAATTAACCCCTATTTCTCCTGATCACGCTATAACTTGAAAACGGATTGAACAATATCGCTAATTATTTTTTTGTTGTGTTATTTATTATCAGGAGAAGGTCCTTAAAATGAAGACCCAAGAAAAGATTGGAGGTTATGGCAAGGCCGAAGGCGAGCCTTCTACGCGAACGAAGTCGCAGGCATTCGCTAGTTTTAAATAAATTCCAACGTTCTTATACTATTGTTAACTTATAACCACATTATTGTACTATTGTTGCTACACATTGAGAGAGTGAGCTTTGATGACGAGTGCCTGAAATGTATTTTTAATTGAAAACGTAGAGCTTCAGCTGTTATCAAGTGTCCTAAAAAAAGTGTTTTATAGCTCCTGTTACTGCAACTAATAAGTAAAGCCATAGTTAGTTTATGTAATTTACATTCTTCTCAGTCGTTTCGCTCTTGACAGAGTGCTCGTGGTCGTCATGTAGTTGTGGTGGAGGCAGATGTAATGCGCCTCACGATGTCATGCCATCCCCCTCTATTCGCCGTCATCCTGGTGCACTCATGCAAGGGACCTCCCAACGCAGATTTGATCTGATCAGTCCATCGCATGGGTGACCTCCCGAGCGGTCTACTGCCTTCTACTTTGCCCTGAACGACAAGCCGCTCTATAGACTGGCTGCCCCGCCTCGAAACGTGTCCAAAAATGCGAGGATCCGCGATTGCACCAAAGCTGAAAGACGCTGTAGTAATTTACATAGGAACTACTTAAAGCAATATGAACAATAATTCAAACATAGGTACTTTCCTTTTTCCACCGACTTCCAAAAAAGGAGGAGGTACTCTATTCGACTGTATGTTTTTTTTATGTCTGTTACCTCATAACTTTCGACTGGGTGAACCGATTTTCAAAATTCTTTTTTTGCTTGAAAGCTGATGCTTCCCGTGTGTTCCCATTTATTTATAGAATTTCAGCAAATTTGGCCCAGTAGTTTTTGAGATACACGCCAATAACTGGAATGGAATGGAAGTCGGTATAATAAAATTTTTTTCACATTGTACTTGTTTTACAATCGTTTGGACATGTCAACATGTCATTTACATTCATTTAATCAATTCCAGAGAATGAAAGATGCAGGTTCATTGAACTATGCTCATTTGCGTCATTCCAATGCAGATGTTTGTAATTACTGTACCAATCGAATTAAAATAAGTTATCTGCGTCCAAGCATGACGTATGGATGTGGTATATTTAGCAGCAAGTCTAGATTTTGCAGGATTTCTTTGTTTAAATTAATATCAATGAAAGTAACTTACTCATCTGCAATTATTGGTTTAGCTTTTATATGACCAAACTACGTTTTTTGTGCAATCGATGGAACAGGCAAGTAGCGATGGTAAGCACTGGGTTGCCTTAGACAGTTGCAGTGGCACCCATAGCTTAGAAATATAGTTTTACGTGGTACAGTACTGAATCCGTCACCCCGAGTCATTGGCATTTGAGTCTCTTGCTCCCACTAATTTCACATGCTACACCGCCCTTCACACCCTAACACACTATCGTGCTTGCGCAATGCAGTATTTATGGCACTGCACGCAGTGGTGGTACCAAACAAGATGGAGTCTTGCACAAGAAGTATGCTACCAAACTACGTGGAGGAATTATGCAAATCAGTTCCCTCAAGGAGTTAACTAGCGGCTCACAACCCTCAAAATACCTGTAGCACTAGAATTTATTTACGGGATAAAAAGCGTTAACCTTATATTATGCAATATTCCAGGTCATGTTAAATTAAATTTATTTATTTGCAGAATATCGGTTCAATAGTTTTGGAGTAAAATTACGTCAAACATCTATCCATCCATTCAAGCAAACATGGTTTAGCACTCTACGTACCTTTGCCCTAGGTCAAGTTAAATATTATTAGATATGTTAAAACTTACAGTTGTAGCAAGTAAAATTATTGTTGAAGTAGTTAGAGTCAAGTCACAGTCACTGAAATAAGTCCGTCATTTAGCCTCAGTCCTGTCTAAGTCACTCACAAATAATCTACCTTCAATACACGTCAAACCTCGAAAGAACACAAATCTAGGAAAACGAAACAAAACCAATGGTAGCCATTGGTAGGTTTTGCCATCCAAAAATGTACCTAAATGTGATTATGCATCTAAGGGTCAGCATGACTTCCGCCTCTGACAGTTGCAGCATCACCAGAGCTTCAAAATTCAAACGTAAACTTTGCACAAGCGGCATACTATATGTACGAGTGGCAGTACCCACTAGGATAGCTCACATAGCAAAGTCACATGGACCTAACAGACTATTTGTATGAAAATCCGATTGCCATCCAATATCAGTCTTAGTATTATTAGCTGTAGGTCGTCCACCGACAAATGAAATGAAATGAAATTTATTAATTGCAAAAACCGTGTACATAATAGATCTTATTAAGCGCACAAGTGCTTGTAGAACCACAGTTTGTCCTCTACAGACGTACAATATAATATTGTTAGTATTGATTTATGACTAACATACGACTGATATATGAAGAACATGTCAATAATTAAAAAATAAATGTCATTAATATTATTACTAAATTATAATATAAAATAAACATGTCAGCCTCTATGTATACCAAATAATTCATTAATGTCATAAAAGCATTTTTCTTTAAGCCACTTACAAAGTTTAGTTTTAAATTGTCTAATTGGTAATTCTCTTATATCTCTAGGTATCTTGTTAAATATTTTCACTGTCATAGTCACACAGCTCTTACGAGCAAGAGCAGTTTTGCATGTGGGCATCATTAACCTCGTTGGGTCTCTATATTTTGCCCTAGAGTGAGTTTGGTCCTCATAGTGGTTGAAAAATGCATTATGTTCTTTAACAAAACATCCTATTTGATAAATATATAAGCCTATTAGAGTCAGTATATTTAGTTTTTTAAAAAGTGGTTTACATGACTCTAGTGGACCGATTCCACAACAAAGTGCACTGATGACCTGATAAAGGTAGCAGGACGACGTTGGATGCAGGCCGCTTCAAACCGGTCCTTTTGGAAATTTGTGGGGGAGGCATATCTTCAGCAGTGGACGTCCTACGGCTGAGATGATGATGATTAGTCTTATTTGACTGTATAGTCACGATTTTTTGACTATTTGTCGTCTTATATACATTGAATTTTAGTATTTAATTTAGGTCCCGTGATATTAAGCACTAATTTGTCTTTAATAATTAAATTGATCAGTGAAAGACTTATCTACCTTATAAAAGAATTACTTACGCGAAATTCTGAAACAGACTCAATACCTTATTTATGAAATTCAATATCAATTAGATAGCGTAAAAAAGTTTAAACAAAGTATATGAAAAATGCAGATCTTAAAAGCATCTACCTACAAGAATACATAATAAAGTACATAATTGTGTACTGAAATTTATGTAGGTACACTAATATTAAAGAGGAAAGATTTGATTGTTTGTAATTGATAAACTCAAAAAATACTTAACCGAATCAGCAAGCCCCTGGTTCATTCATAAATCTTTTGTTATAACGTAAACCTGATGCAGACAGATTAAAACAATTCTTTCACCAGTAGAGAGTTAAATTATTCTTGACTAACATAGGCTATATTTGATTCATCATCATCCACGCGGGTGAAAACCGCGAAGGGCAGCCTGTAGGTACCTATATCATATTAATATATCAAGAGTCAAACCTACCAGACACAATTAAAATTTCATTGTTATGTGGCGAGTTGACCAATGAGGGGTCAAGATCATGTGGGGCATTTAGTAATATTTACATTGTTTATCAAATTGAAAATGCACACCTGTTAATGAAGTGAAGAGTCCTACCCCGCACTTTATGAATTTCTCAAAAACATTATTAATGTAAATGCGCTTTGACCCACAAACAACTTTTGATAACATCCCATAAACAAAATAACTTTTCAACTTATTTTCCAAGAAGATAAGGGTTGACACCCGCCCACTCGGAACGCAATGACAAAACTTCTAAATCTCATTACCAAGTTTATCTAGATTTAAAACGAATCCATCAAACTTTGCTTGTATTCACTGACATAATTCTTAGAAAATCTTTTACAGCAAATAAGAGTGAGAGAGTATATGTTTACCTAATAATTGATTTATCATAAAGCTCAAATAACATTTTAGATTAGGTTAAAGATCAGGCTACGATTATCTTTTCAAACTCAGGTAAAACCTTAATTTTTATAGTATTACTTTTTTTTAAAGCACTAGCGGCTTTAGCGATCTCAAACATTGAAAATAATTAATGTTTGAAAACGTTAATTCTTAAAAAAAACAAAGACCTCATATTTTTATAAAGAACCCTTCGTTCTTTAGATTAAGGTACCTAGCTACAAGTTCATTAATTTTATCATACATAATAGCACACCTTCAATCACTAACGTGATCGAAGTTGTAGGCAATTGTCCATGTAACTTTAATACTTCCTATAAACAAAAAGGATTATCGTAATTACTAAACAGATATTATTCCCACTGCCTTCGTCGGCAAAACGTAGTCGAAACGAAATCGCAACACACTCGCAACCAACGGTCGCCAGTTGCTTTCCGCCATGCCAGTCGGCATCGGAGTACCGTCGTAATTGTACGTCTCGTGCGTCAGCGTTCGTGAACTCAAGTGATTCTCTTCGTCACATCCCTGTGACTGAAAGTGGAGTTAAACTTACCAAAATATACCATAAAACAGCTTTCCAGTTCAGTGAAATCAAACGTTTCTTTCAACATTTTGGATTTCTCGTCAGCAAACTGTGGATCGCCAACATTTTGTTTTTGTTTGCCCCCTTAGCCGGCACTAATAGCTGTTTGCGGAGGTAAGCAAGATTTTTTGTTTAGTTTTTAGATACTCTAGCTAGACTTTAAGAATTTGCCTTGAAATGGATGAGCTTTTGTGGTTCTTCGAATATGAAACTAAACGCATTAACCTTCGTTTTAATTTGACAAAGCTTTATCTTCCCTTCCATATAGATATTAGACCATAAGAATGACTATATATGTTGATGGTAACCAAATTCTTGAGTAAATCATTTGAGCTACTTATCATAATAATGTACTTTAGTTACCTATATACTATAACACACAGGTCTAGAGACCCATACAAGATTCCAACATGACATCATTGTATAGATAAAGATGCACAGGTAAGAATACGTGACTGCAAATAAAAGGTACTTATAACCATGTGTACATAACCATCGCTTAGCAACCTATAGTATTTTCCCCTTTGCTGAGTATCCTGTCAACGTACAAGGAATATAATATTCTTGTGCAACGATGCAATGCGGTGGGGTGTACATACAGTATTTTTATTGAATTAGGTTCCACAATATTTTGACAGTAAATTATGTACACTGCAACTGGGATATTAATAAATCGTACCACAATGCACGATATTAAATCGTATCAATCAAGGAACTTTGCTTGTACCATAGGTAGTATGTTTAGGACGGAAATTCCAGTTAAAATCTTCTTTCCAAAAAGTGCTGAACCTTTTTGTAGACCCACTACATAGATGATTAGATGTATAAGAACAATTGAATGAGAGTTATATGGATGAGACATTATCTCTTATATTGATTCACTTTGTTTTAGCGAGGGCATCTTGATCCTCAAACCAATCATACCTTTATCCTTGTCGAACAAGCAATAAAGTTTCGTATAGCAAGTTTATATCTACGAGTAGGCTTAGCCCCGCTCGTCCGCTTAAAACCAGTTCTTGGCCGCATGATTTTGTTATTATTTTTTTACCTCCGTATCTCGGTAGATGGTAGAATAAACTACCAATCACCGCTGACATAATGGGCATGGGAACATCTTCATAATAACGTCTTAGAAAAAGTTAACTTTTAATTACAAATTGAATGTGTACTTATACGAAAAGTAATAATAATGAATAAACAAGTACAATTTGAAAAATGTTATACCGACTTCCATTCTCTTTAGTTATTGGAGTGTATCTCAAAACTACTGGACCGAATTTGATAAAATTTAAATCGAAGTCGGTAGAAAAGTATGGATCCGACGTCCATTGAACCATAATAAGAAAAACATTGAATTATAATATTATCATCAAAATAAACACATTTTCTATTACCTAATAATATTGGCATACAAGTTTGTCAATTTTTTACCAACTTGAATTATCCTTGAGCCATGGACTTGTCCAACAATAAAATATCATCAAAAGCGATGTGCGCTCGTGCGTATAAATATATAAAAGTCATCTTAAAAACCTTCTCGATATTAGAAATTTTGGTAAAAATTGCACACTGTCATTTTACTCAAAATATATCGTAAATAATGTTTACGGGTTTATTACCGCAGGCAGAGGTAAACTGCTCTAAAAGTAAGTTAAAAAGTTAAGTAAAAGTTAAATAAGTTATAGAATATTTGATCCTCTAGGTCACAATGATTGTTGATTTTGAAAGAAAATTTAAATCCCTTGTTTGTAATAGGTGTATAAATATTTCGAATGCAACCAAAATTATTCATATTTTAAATAATAACACACTTACCATTCGTTAGTATGTATGTAAGTTGGATTTACATTTCAATTGTTACCCGAAAGCAAAACCAAATGAGATAACAATAGAGTGTTGCTTGAGAAACATCTCTCTTCTAAAGAAAGTAGCTAGTAGAAAATAAACTATACACTAGTCGCTACTGCAACACACCATATACACTATGACGAGTATGTAAGAGAAAAGATAATTCAATACATCTTAGCTATTATCTATCAAGTCACTTGCAATGCGAATAAATTAGATCGAGTCGTTCCAGAAGGAATGCGGTTCTCGATTCCAAGTCACATTATGATTTATTATTTAATATCCTGCTACCTGAAGCCTGCCATCTTAATACCCCTCAGGTTATTTCCGAAGTCTAGCGCTGTGTCGATTTAAAATTGATTCCTTGCTTCATCTGATAGCCATTACTTTACCCGTAGGTATGTCATCTAAACTGTCAGTTCCATTCCTTTGAGTTAGTTTAGTCACGATCGTACCAGTAAAATTCAAAAAATTGGCACTTGTGCCAAAATTTGTGTGATGCTTCGTAGATGATTTGTCGTGATTGTGAAAACAAATGCAGCAGCCGCTAAATTTATTTCTTATTTTTAACCTTTACCTGCAGATAGGTATATAATTCGGTATTTTAAAGAAACCTATGGTTATGTGACAAACAATATAAAATGAATAGGTACAAAAAAAAACTATATTATAGCCTCAATATCATTGATAAAATTCGATTTTATCTGTACGAGACCATTTAATATCTTTATACTATCTGTTAGAATCTGGGTACATTCTTGACTGATATACCTACGATCTATCTGTCGTGATCTAATTCCACATAGACTCTCTACATTAATTAGAATTCTGTCTGCGCTTCAGTGATTGGTTTTACTTAAGATAACAAATCCGATAGAGATTTTCTCTTGAGTATTGCGTTATTTAAAGCCGGCTGCTTAAAAGGGATTTAGAATGATTGTCTTAAATTGTATCCACCTCTATGCAAAGTGCTTAAATGAGGAGCACTTTTTAATGCTGCTTTAGATATAAGAAGTGATTTGCTTGTTTACAATATAATTGTTTCTTTAGTTTGTATAATATTCTTCTGTTCTCATCTTTGGTTTATTTGTCTTAAGGCTGGTGATTCGTTTCTCCATCGAATGTGTTACACTTAGAATAAATTGCTTAAGTCTAGATTTTGGGGTAAAACTACTTATTTTGCCAGCGTTATAATATCAAATTGGATAATACTAAAGAATTTTATCAAGTGGTGTTCAAGGTATGACAAAATCATAATTTTTATATCCCTTTCTATATTCCTACTTCTGAAGGAGTGACCTTTATATATATATAGTATGGAATCAAACTAAAGTGATATGAAATAATTAAAAGTATGTTCGATTTTACAAACGGATATTACTATCTTTAAATAAAATTGTTAAAAAAATATAAAGTTTGTGGTAATAAGTGATAAAATAGATTGAATGTCAGTAGGTCACGAGATCTCAGAGTTTAGTACAAATTCCAAGTCAGATCAATTTTACTTTTTTCATATATTCCACCACTATCTTACTTCTTTTTATTACGTTTTTATCACGTTACATACTAAGGTTTTTGAAAAGCTCAGAGTTACAAGTTTGTAAATCATTTGTTTGTTGTTACACATTGTAAATCTTGAAAGCAAAATTGATGTAGGTAGGACTTACTTTGTTAGAATTATGAATAGTCGTTAAAAATCTTCTAACGACAATACGTGGGAATTCTTGAATGAATATATTTTGTTTTTTTTACTTGTAGTTTTGTAAGCTTTTTAGTAGTTCAGGTTTGAGATCATGCAAAATGAAGTAAAGTTACATGGAAACGTTTTGTCGTTAAAATACTTGGTATCTGAGTACTATTATATGGCTTGGTTTTGCGTACCTAAGAGTCTACCACGGCCTTTTAAAAGGTGTTTGGTTTAAAAATAAGACTACTACACAGCAAATAACCAAACTAAATGCATACAATTTTCTTTTAACCATATATCCTTTTTGCGGTATCAACGTTCTTTTTAAATCCAACCTGTGTCCCGTGTTATCACGTCCTGTGTCAGCCGTTCACTTCTGACTCAGGACTCTGAGACAATTATAACTAAAATATATTACCCGAGCTGTCTGCAGGACGGAGCCGATCGATAAGCAAAGCTCTTGAAGCATCCGGTAAGAAATGATATGAGATATTTTATGGATGGTACTGGTAATACAAATTGTAATTTAGTACATAAAATCCTACGTTTTGAGATACTAAAAAAAATAAGTTCGTTTTTTGGATTCCTCTATATACTCGTACATATCACATAATATACCTACCATAGGAGTTTAATAAAATCTTGTGATATCTTTAGGAACCTTTTTTTTAAACAACACTACACAAGTTTTTCAATTATAGTTAATATTTAGTAGTTTATAGTATTATTTATTAATAAATAAATAATAATATAAAGTACACAATTTCTGTCATCTGTCAATCAACGGACAGAAATAAATAAACAATTATACATACATTAATATACATTACACAATGCACCCTATTCACAGATACAAGTTAAATTATAGTTACTAACAAGTTATTAGTTACTAATAGATAATATTTTCTGACTATTTCATTTGTAATAATAATAAAATACGAATTATTTTGGTAGTTTACCTGGTTTTATATTTTAACAGTCATGAATGCTGACAATTGCCAATTAACAAAAATCTGGGTTATTGATAGGCCATTTACCGAGCGGTAGGTTGCTGAACTTTTACTAATGTACCATATAATTTATTATTGAATTTAGCATGTATGTTTTATCAAAAGCCTTTTCATAACTAGATATTATTATTACACATTTATGTTTAGCTATGAAAAGATCGAAACCGTTTTTATTATACAACACCTATTAAAAACTTCTGCTCTTTTGAACCCTCTAAAATAATTCCATGCAGGAGATTATGCGTAACTATATTCATTAAAAAAATAACAAGAAGCTAATATAAACTTGGTCAGTTGAGTGATCACAAAGTAAAGAAATGGAACAAAAGCATATTAAGAGGGTAGATTTGATAAACTTAACATTTTTGAGTCGTTTGAACTGTTTTAAGATGCTGATGAAATTAAATGAAACTTTGAAAAAGATGAAAAACATCTACATTATTTAAAGGAAAACTATCAAAAATATCCCAGCATGGAAGACTCAACGTTTTTGTAATTCATTTATTTAGAGTCACGTGAGAAATTTCTAGGATCCCTCTAAAACCTCTACTAACTAAGAACTTCAAAAAAGAAATGTTCTTGACTATTCAGTTATGCGACCTGGCAATTAGGGATAGTGATATAAATATCATGCTAAAACTGATACCGGGCCATTTGCTGACCGAGATTCAGTACGTTGCCACGGCCGAGGGCACCACAAACCTAAATACTTTAAATCATACGTCCATAGTGTATACTCAGCTAAATGTTTAAGTTGAACTTCATCCAAATCCCAGAGTCAATTAAAATATCGTGTATCGGAATTGGTATGCAGCAAAGATATAGATTCATTCTACATCAATAGAAACTGTTTAGAAGAGGCTCTTTCAGTAACTTCTTTTCTTTATTTAGCTGCTTACTTACTTCCTAGTGTTAGTACAGGTTTCAATAGGCACTAACTGATACAAACCGCTGAATGTACTTTGCAAACAACTATATTCAGACACACGATTCATCGAAATGGCGTCTCCTAGATAGTGAATTTGAAAGCAGTCCCAATATTGAAACTGTTATTGAAATTTAATTTGTAAGCGAATGGCTACATTAAATATTTTAATGTAAGCCCAGAAAGCATAATGAGTGACCGTAGCGAGCATAACGAGGACTTGATAAACTTTTATTGGTATCTAAATGACTACCGCACAGCGGAGTCGCGTTAACGACCTTTTATTTCGAAGTTCCTTACTTTTCTTCAATGTTTAAAAACAATTGAAATCCTTATCCTGACAGAAGATCTGTTTCGTACATAAGTATAAAACAGTACCAACCGTGCCAATCTTAAAACAAAGAACGCTTCTTTAACATGACAATATCAAAAGGAAAACCAATAGAATCACGTAAAATAACGTCAGTCAGGGGATACAACCCAGCCAAAGGTACAGGTGGCCCGTGCAATACTGGTTCGTAATATATACGAAGCTACGATATTCGGCAAGACCGGAATTCTCTCATGTGAAATTTATGCTGGTTGTGCCAGAGACAAGTCTTACCTCTGAATACGTAAGCGTGGCGAAATGTCGCTTGGTTTGTTCTAGCACCTCATTTGTTCCACATCTCTAACGCCCATCATTGACCCCTCGAGTCGCACGAGAACGTATGTAGTTTATTTTACGCTTTACGGCCCTTGATTGTCTTTCGTGCTTCTGGCTTGGTGGTCTCGATTCCTTGCGTCAATAAAGAATTGTGTAATGATTTGTCAGGATAAAATGATAATGAATTTATCTGGGTCGTAAACGACCTTAAACGCTAGGAATAGAGTTAAATTTGGCTTGTCTTTAAGAGGATCATGAAGGAGCACTGAACTTTGTGGAGCGCGAGGTTTTGTCCGCACCTGAGGTTCACTCACACGGCGATTAGTTCCGACAGTTTCCACTCTTAAGATAGATATCATGTGATTATCACGCTACATGTAGATGTTGTAACGCTTTGACCTTACATGGTTTTCAAGTGTCAAAAATAACGATATTACGTAATAGTATTTTCCTAGAGCTGTTTCCACAAAAAGTTATACAACTTTGTTGCTATTCAAGGATTTTTTTAGAATTTTAATACCCATTTTAGTATATTTCAGCAAGTCATCGATGTAATAACGCGAGAAATTGCTTCGTAATTGGTTTTCGATGAAGACGAAACATTTAACACGAGTACCTACTTATGTACTTACGGTGTAAGTGAAACCGCGTAGCAACAGTGAAATAATTAGATTCAAAATAATCGCCTTAAACTCACGCTTTTGAACAGAAATTTTGTTTTTAAATTTTTCATCCCAGGGTAACTATTCCAGCTATGTACTTTAGTAGTTTTTTTACTATTGATTCGAAATCAAAATGTTTTATGATTTTCTCTTGTAATAAAATCGATATATATATATAAAAATGAACCTCTATTTCCCTTGGTCATTGCAACACGCGTGATCGGATGGAACAATTTCGCTAATTCTTTTTTTGTTGCTTTGTCAGGAGAAGGTTTTTCTGAAAGAAAAACAAGAAAAGATGGGAGGTTATAGGGAGGCTGAAGGCCGAGCCTACTACTCGAACGAAGTCGCGGGCAGTCGCTAGTTAAATATAATTATTTGTATACCTGTCAACAAAGTACCGAAACTAGATTTCCTACAGTATTAACATAGTTAAAAGCATCTTGCCAACCAATACACTGATTAGCAACTACAATCAAAAGGATTACAAATCGAGCAGCAGGCGGCCAACTGCAATCGTACAGTGTAATAAACCAAGCAAACTGGATAGTCGCCTCGATACAATTACTCTAAGTTATGTGCACAATGGCCATAGTGTAATTATTGCGGTATAACCATGTACTATAGTACAATTATTCCCGTAAGCAGAGTAGTTTGCGTGGTGGAGCTCAAGAACTTATGCACATTTTGTGGGAATCATTAATGTTCCGGGAACCAGGTGCTAATGCGGCTACTGGAAATTTAACTTCCAGTAGTTATGGTTTGCTTGAATTACGTTCCATTCTGAAATACTCGCTAAAGGCCGTTCACATCACACATTCAATTACTCTCATTGGATTGGCCACTAGTAATTACGAACAAATATCTCTTAAAAGGAGACTTCTAAACTGAAAAGTCTGTATGTACTTAGATATTATATGTATAAAAAGTATCCCATGTATAATATACCCAGGATAAAGCTAAAACAGCTGACTAGGAACAATGGTTATGGCATTGTCGACATAATATCACGGTCGGTCGACCATTGTCTAGTCATAATGAATATGTCATAATAAGTATTGAATAACTTATTATTTATTTCGAAGTGATGATAGCCTAATTATGATAGGTAATGAGGATCCAATCCGATGGTCGCTGGATTGATCCCTATATTGAACTTGAGCTTTCAATGCAGAGTACATCGTGATGAAATCCACGCAGCATAAGACAATTTCTGGTCTGGCGTGCCTGCTGGTTACCATTTTTAATGTACTCTAGTATGTTAAAATATGTTTTTAATTCTGTCAATGTGTACTTAGAAGTCTTAGAAATATCATAATATTTTTGTAATTTTAATTAAATCGCTGCTAATGAGGTAAACTGCTTTAAAACCCTCATTTTATCGATATCATAAATTGACAGAACCTTAAATTATAAAATGAGATCTTGTGTGTGAGTGAGTAAAAAAGTGTCTGTTTGTTACTTCTACACGCTAAAGCTGTGGCTGAAATTACTTAACGGATTTGTGTGCTAGATAAGTTCCACTTTTCACTCTCATTTTCCGTTGTACATTAGAATGAAGACAGATTTAACACATATGCTACACTTTTGTGTATGGAGACTTTTCCAGTGGGATAATCGTTTTACGGGCAATTGCAGTCCCGGTGTGGCGTATAGTAGCTACCAATTTGAAGTTTTTATCCTGCGAAAATGCCAAGATCTATAAACACCTGACTTGGTCACCATCAGAGCCTCAAAAGTGTGGGATGTAATGATAATGCCAATAAACTAAATATATAAGCTCAAACTTCAAGCTTCTAGTAACGATAGTAGTTCATATCCATGCGAGTACCAAGAGGATGCTAGAAGGTACTTAGGATATAGCTGAACTGATTTAAGTAAAATATTGTAAAGGACTTTGTAATTACTAGCCAGATAGATAATCAAACAGTCAAAGTAACTCCTAAGTCTCCTCCTCCTCCCTTTTTCAGCAAACATACGAATGTAGAAAAATATCCAAATCACCCGATTCGTATTGAAAATAGAAATGAAAACGATAAATAACTAACGTATCTATCTAGATATAAATATTAAAATTATCAAACAGATGCAATTGTTAAACATGATTTTTACGAAGCAGATAATCAAAGTCAAATGTCAACAATTTATCTCCAAAGCAGGTTACTATAGGCACCACACGCGCCTTTTATCTAAACCTTCAAAGTTTTTGACAAAATTACACTTTTTTACATTTCTTTCCCATCATTATGTAACTTTCTACAACTAAAAACCCGACAGAGTACCGTATAATTACGGAGTTCACAATAAATAGTCGTCATTAGAGGCCTTCGCTTGAGAACCATTAAACCCTGGATTCTGCCTCCATGCGGCACCAGCCATAAGGGCCTTTAAAAACCCACTTAAACTCTTGTAGGAGGTTTTTCACACTAATTACTTGGCACTTAGACCTACGTCCTCATATCACTCGTTAAATGCATAGCTTATAAAATATTCTCCTAGTCATCCCGGTTAAAACTCGCAATTCTATGAGTAAATATAGACAGAATATGTGAAAAACAAACCATATCTACCAGTATAAAAATTGCAACTATGTTAATATATGTGTTTTCTTATTCTTTAAGTTTATTCTGCTAGTGTCATGGTGTGTTAAATTCGTACATTATCATAGAATTCACTAATATTCCTAATCGCAATCATCTATTAGAAATATTCCCCCAAACTTCAAGATGAAATGTGGCTTCTGCCAAGTGTACCAAAAAACTGAAAAAAATAAGAAATAACTAATGAAAGAATAAAAGAAATATAAAAAGCTTTAAATTTAAAAGACAAGGAGTCTAATTTATTACAAAAGCGGTGATGATCATTGATTCCAATGTCTTATCAGTCCAGTGGGGCAGGACAATAGCATTCTCGCGCCTTATGACAAAAAAATGCAGCATTTGAATAAAATTATAGGTACCTAAGCCAATATAGATATCAACATGATGCAGCCAATATAACCTTGAGGTGTCAAGGACCCGGACGAGTGGCAGGTTTATAAATGTCCAAGACGACTTGATGCGTTACTACACGTCCGGTTGATACATGGCTCTAATTTAAACTTACTAAGATGTATTTCCATGTAGAGAATGAAAGCAAGCTTTTAGTTTCATTAAGAAGACACCTGTTAGTTGGTTTGTTGAGGACGAGTTATGGTCAAGTGGTTTGAGAATGCAGTTTGAGACTTCAATACTGTACCTACATCTGTCTCACACACTTGTATCAGTATTTTTATTGACTAGCTAAGAACTATAAACTAGTAAGTTTATGTTCGATGTGTGAAGTAATTTCACAATACATGCATTTTTTTATGTTATTAGAATACTGTACAAAATGTTCTAGTGTTAAGTGTTATTATCTGCCTAGACCAGATAAATTTCGTTGTCGTTGAGATTCGTGACAAACTGCAGGGCACCTGTAACCCTGAGACATTAAGTTATCTTAATTAATTCATTTCACCGGCACCCAACCTCTCGTTTTAATTTGTATTGATGACGCAACGCAAGTGTCATTGGGTACCTACATAACATGTTAAAAAATCTTAAAAAGCTGATTTTATGCGCTTTATAGTGTGGGCTAATTACTTATGTAGTCGGATTATTTACATTTAGATATAACTTTTTTATGCCTGGTGAGCAGTAGTGTACAATTATTAATAAAGGAGAAAATAATAAAAAGAAAAAAAAGGCTAGTGCCTTTCTTTTCTAACCTTTTGTTTTTTTAAAGCCCCTAAATGCAGTTTTTTTTCGAATGGGACTGAATGCTGTGTAAACCTTTTTGACTCGGTTATAAAATATTTAGATTTGGAAAGATTCGGTATATTAAAAAAGCTTATCAGTTAAATGAATAAAAAAATAATTTTGAGCTTAAATCTCGTAAGCGGGTAAGAAGATGATTTGTACACATAGACGGTAACGTATAATTAAATTTTATTACATTGTTATGTTGCAAAATTAAGCCAATCATAGAGAAATGTTTAAGCTATTGTAATTGAATAAAGAGATGTTACTACGAGTATTACGACAAATGATGTTTATTATATTTTATAGTGATTGACATAGAAAAAGAAGAGAAGGGACTGTACTTGAATGTTTTTCAAAGCAATGTAAGCATTAATGTGTACTAGATTAAATGTTTGAGTTCCAGTTAGCCGTATTCGTTTTTAGTGTCGAGTTCTTTGAATCCGCTCTGCGTTCTTACCCTGGTTTTGCTTACTTGATTGCCTTCGTTTTATCTACCTAATTAGATATATAAATACTGTCTACAAGATTCACAACCTACTTTTGGTGTGTTATTCAGGACGATATTACATTTCGTGTTAAATTACATACGTGACAGAATTAAAAGTGCAGTTTCATTTTTTTTAATTCTTGGAAGCTATATGAAAGTATTTGCATTACTTATAGCTTCATACGGCGTTTTCATTCTACTAATCCTGCATAAGCCATTTTTTTCTCAAGTTATATACGATACATTAAAATTAACATTGTTACCCCGTATACATGTATTTCATTATTGCATAAGTAGATTTATATATGTTTTTATATTTCACATTTCACATTTATATATATTCACATTTATATTTCATAGTATTTTGTAAGTTATATCAATTAAAGTGATATACAGATGGAAAGCTGCGACAGAAACAGTTTTTTTAGGATAATGCTATTAAGGCCTTATTTCAGGGCCTCTTGATTAACCTTATACTATAATGTCATATAAAAAAAAGTCGTGTGGCACTCGTAGACTGCCGCGGTAAAGCTATTGCATAGCTGTTTTTATCAACTTATGCAATTATAATTATTTAACCAATGCCATCTAGAGGCGAGTTGCTGAACTAAAGAGACAAGCGTGATATTTCAAAAAGTCATTAAAAGTTCATCGATAGATGGAGTCGGAGTGGGGGGTGTTAGGTTATTTCTGGATTCGGTCTCCACGCTCAAGGCCCGCGATAGAAGCTATGTAATAGCTTAATAAAAATCTTGGACGGGATGCGACCCCGCATCTTCTGACTAACCGTGTCAGACGTCGTGAGCGGGCACCGAAGTATGTATACAATAACTGTGGGCCGAGCACGAAAATCTGATTAAGTGTAACGTAATCGCATCGTTAACGTATTTAGTACAAAGTTTCATTTATCTAGTACAACAGTGGCACAGAGAATTCATAATTTGTGCTGTATACGTTAACGATACGATAACCTACACTTACGTTACATTATGTGCTAGGCTGTTTTAAGAGTATTGGGAGGGATCGAATTGCCTACAAATATTTCTGAAGAAATCTCGTCTCAGGGTAGTAAGCAGTATAGTGCTTCTTTCTAAAATTGCCAAACGCTGGTCTGGTTTACTACTACTAGGGTAGTTACCTATTTACTTTACCAAACCTGAGTTATCAAAAGACGTCGTAATGTTGTTTAGATGTTAGAAAACAGTAAACTTACATTTTATTGTTATATTTTTTTTTGTATATTATACTAAAAAAAATATAACAATAAAATTATGTTTATGATTGTTATAACAGTTTTTTTACGTTATTATAAAACGGCGCAAGCACGAGGCTCGCCTCGAATTGAACTGCCAAACTGAAGTAACGAACTGCACTGCGTTGAGACTGCACCGTAGCCCTGAGATATAAAGTTAAGTCTCATATGTGCAATTTCGCTGGTATCCATACTCTTCATATCAGAACACAGTATTGCGGACATTACTGCTTCATGGTAGAAAAAGGTATCGTGGCAGTAGTACCCCGGACGAACTCATTCACAAAAGAGTTATGTTCTGAGGCTCCTCTAAAAACAATTGCATTATTTGTTGACAGCAGTATTAATTTTATCGTTATTTTTTTAATTTTTGATGTAGTAATTGCTTTAATTTTCCCAATTATTAAACTACTCGTATTTCTCAGATTGAAAATGGACAATTTTGACTTTGAAAATAATTTTGAATAAATGTTATTATCACAGAATGTTTTAAATTAATTACAATCATAGTTTCATGCTAAAATTTGGAGCAGATGGGTAAAAAAAAAATATCTATGGCAAAAAACAGTTCAGGGTTAAGCCATTAAATCAATGTTTATGTCTCGTGAACACGAAAGGCTCATCTAATATTATGAGTCCCAACTGATATGACTGTAAAGCTAGCTCGTCATCGCATACACAATTATGAACAACGAGTTATCAAAGTACCAGTCTCAATTTTTATTCAAAGGTCAATGCGTCACTTAAGAGGATTGCATAGCTAGTACTTTCCATGTTAAAAGAGAAAACTCTTTTCTACCTCTTAACATTGTCCGTTTTGATTTTTTCAGTTTTTTTAAGTTCTACTAAAGGAAATTTATAGTACTTTGAAATACTGAAAAAATCAAAACGTACGGGCATAGTAAACAATGTAATGTATGCATGAAAAAAAAATCACTGAAATCGGACAATGTTAAGAGGTAGAAAAGAGTTTTCTCTTTTAGCATTGAAAGTACTAGCTATGCAATCCTCTCAATTATTACGTAGGTATGCGTCATACACAAAATCCCAAAATACATTTAAATTATGAGAAAAATAAGAAAATAATTGATCACAGAGCCAACGTTGAAAATGTAATGCATTAATAATTATGCACTTTAAAAAATATTCAACGCTATATAGATAAAATGACGGTGCTTCATTTAATACCCACGCATAGTTCACTCAAGCATGTAACAGGTGTCAAAACTGTTTTAATGGCAGATGGCTTAGTGTTTTTAACGTCGTAAAAATGCAGGGGCTCATAAAATGGAACCGAACTTTAAAAAGGGTATAGTTCGTAATCATTTTAACATCAGATTACTAACAAAAATATCGGTTGTCCATGTAAGCAAATAATGTATTATTTTATTAATACTGCCCGCTACTTCATTAGCGTAGTAGGCTCGGCCTTCGGCCTCTCCATAACCTCCCATCTTTTCTTGGTTTTTCTTTCACAAGAACCTTCTCCTGACAAGAAGTAACACAACAAAAAGCGAGATTGTACCATCCGTTCTCAAGTTTATAGCATGACTAGGAGAAATAGGGGTTCATTTATATATATATAGTTATATAGGTGAGTATGACCCGTATTGTTTTGTAATGTTAGAAGTAAAGTTATTAACACACAAGGTACATCATTTAGTATAATGTTATGTGCTCTATATGATTAGTGGTTATATTAAATAATATATCTATGTAGGTACGAGTATGTAGTATTCATATCAATATTGTATTGAATATTTTTTACATATAATATTTAATATATAGTTGTTATATATCATAATGTATCTGATTACTTGCTTAATAATATTATAGGCACGAGCATGTATGCAACTATTTAGTGACTCTCGTCTACATAATACATTGTATAAAATGTAAATCCATTATTGGCTGTAAGGTTTAGACATAAGCTTTACATATTATGTTAAAGAGCTGTGGATTTTGTTAAATAAATGCCATCAAAAACAAAACTTGTGAAAAAATCCAAGTCTCGTCCAGTTATTATTCTTCAACCGGAAATAATTTTGAATTCCATGTAAAACCAAGTCGGTTTATTAACCGTTTGTCTTAAGTCATAACGTAATTAGCTAACCTAACATTATCTTAAAGTATATAAGCATATCAATATTAAAAATCTTTTATGTTTTAAATAAAATAAATTGATGATTCCGGTTCGTGATGACCTTCGAAAACAGCTTATAAACATGACTCAAAAGCCAGATGGGTCTGTAATTCTGAAGTAAAATGCTGATACCTTAAATAATAGTACCACCACGCTTTTGTTCCATGCTTATGGCGTTAAACCTTCGAGTAAGACGGTATTAAAGATCTTTTGAAGGACTTTAAGTACCGATGCTCCACCCGCTTTCAGAAGCAAAGATGTACCGTCGTCACCCCGCACTCTATTGTTCTTAAGCTGTTTCAAGGCCATCCTCATCTCATCAGGGCTGATATCCGGGATATCTTCGGTATAATGTCGGACCAGTTTTGCTTCTGGGTCTTTAGCCGAGCTGCTTACAGGTTTAGCGACTGAGGAGTATAACTGCCCATAGAAACTCTCGACAACTCCTAGCACTTCTGCTTTGGTCGACGCTACACTGCCGTCTTCTCTCTTCAGCTTCGTCAAATGGCTTTGCCCAATAGACATTTAATACGATTAGTATTAAAAATCCGGATGTCGTGTCGCAAGGACTTTCAAATTCATTTATTGAATATCCTATATGCTTCAGCATTGTCCGAATTTTAATGAGCGTCTTTCAGCCATGAGTTGAGGGTATGGTTGGAAAGTTTCTGTGGCCTATCTGTACGGTGGGGTTTAAAGAACTTGGAATCCACTGTATGGACAGTTTTTTACTAACCTGCGGTTGATCTCGTCCGCCGAAGCGATGTTCTCAAGGCAATCGAAGCGATTGGACAGCTCAAGTTGATAGCTCTCGGGGTCTTGAATGGGCACGAGTAGGTCGGAGCGTAGACTGCATGAGATAGCGAGACTGGCCGGTTGGCGCAGTTGGTAGCAATCCAGCCTTCTGAGCCGCTGGTTCCGGGTTCGACCCACGGAAAGGTTAAATAAAGAATAAAATAATTAAATAGTTAAATAATTTAAGATATATATGCACGAACATGTCTGCTTAGCCTGTGTCTGGCTGTGTATATAAGTATGTATACCAGTCATGAGGTTACCACAGTACAGACTCTGCCCAGCTTGTCACCTGTGCGGAAGTTGTGCAATAAAATTGAAACATAAACATAGTTCCCTTTTGGAAAATCCTTTACCACAAGTTATGTAAAACGTCGTTAACTTTGTCTTTCATTTGTCGCATAACCGCATTACTGCAGTCCTACCTGAGATTTCTTGGTAACTTACTCAAGTTTCTCCGAGTTTTCCTCGCGTTTTTCCATTTAGGTTTTCCTCAATCACTCATGTATTAAAGCTAGTTAGTTTCTAACTTGGACTGACTGACTATATCAATGGGAACAAAACATAACTTTCAAATTAAGCAACTTCAAACGGATTAAATAGCTTAATTTTTTATAACGTATAATATCTTGACGACTCGAAGACCTTTTCAATCAAGTTTCCAAAAAGAGGAGGTTCTCTTTTCGACTAGTATTTTTTTATGTATGACCACGCATGACTATTAACAGAGTAGTCCGATTTTGATTATTCTTTTTTTTTGTTTGATAGAGTAAACATTCAAAGTGGTCCCATTTCAATTTCATCAAATTCGGTCAAGCAGTATTTGAGTTACACTCCTTTAACTGGAAAGTGTTTCGCATATCTTGACGAATATCCTTATTGACGGTGAATCGATCCCGCAAGTAGCAAGGGCAGTAAAATGAGTGAAAAATTTGTTTGTGTTGAAACACTTAAATGTGTTAAATAACTTGTCGGTACCATGCGCACAGTACTGTGATAATAATAGCTACTTTTGAACTATCATGGTACAGACTTCAACAAGTTATTTCACACTTTTTAGTGTTGAAATCAATTCCATTTTTTGGTAAACATTTTTAGTGAACATGGTCAGAGGCAGATGGATTAGATGGAAATTATTTGTATGTACCACCCATCATATTTTAACCCTTTGAGTACCAGAGACGTACATTTACGTCCTATTCATTCATAAATCTTTTGTTTTAATTATCACGGTATATGAAGGATTTAATCAAATCGTTCCCGATGCACGCAATAATCACTCACGGCGTGCAGAACTCTCGCAAAAGTGTAATATCGCTAACCTTGGAATTTCATTTGCTTGATCACTGGTTCCCAAATATAGCATAAACGTAACTGACGCAATATGTTGGAATATAAACAATACTCCTCTTCCTCTTTCGCTGAGTCGGAGTTGCGATTAGTTCCAAACATCTTCTACTTTAAAAAATGTTTTCAAGTACAAGAAATCCTTGATTTCAATCACTGGATTGTACATGTATGATATATTGTATTAATTAGTAACGAGCCGAAAGTATTACTGGCTTTAAATGTTCACGAGCAGCATCGTCTAATAGAGGATCCCAATAATCTATCCATCCACGGTTTTCCTTACTACCGATAGAAATTTGACATAACTTCCATACAAATAGTGTCAAATATCTAACTCTAGTAAGGTAAACCGGCGATAGATAGATTATTGGGACCGGCGCTTAGTCAGTGCCTCCTTTTCACTCACATTGTCACAATATTATTCAAGAGTTTCCATAAAGTCAACACGGGAGAGTACGCGGGATCGATAACCGGGTAATCGGATTGGACCGTTCCTCTCCAGGAAGTAGCCCCGCTGCGGAAGAGTGGACTCAACAAGCATTTTACTACGCAAGCCTTCACACTGCCTTACTTCACTTGTTTTATGCTCGTGTGTTATGAAATTATGGAATACTAGCTGCGTTTCACCCGCCTGGTAATGATGATGCATCAAATTGATGACGATATTTAAGCCTATTGTTACTCAGGGATTTAATTAGCATTCTAATGGTGAAAGAATATTGAAATTCGTCCAGTAGTTATTGAGTTTATTCGTTATGGTGATGGATGATGATGATGACGATCAACCAAATATATAGTCTATGTTCATCAGCGACAATGTAAGATCCTAATGGCGAGAAAGCTTTTTAAATCGGTCCAGTAGTTTCTTACAACAAATAATCTTTCCTCTTTATAATATTACTAGCTGTGCTCCGCGGTTGCACCCGCGTGGTGATGGATGATTATGATGATAGTTAAAATATAGCCTATGTTATTTAGGCATATATTCTACCTATCTACTGGTAAAATATTTTTTGAATCGTTAAGTGGTTTTTGCGTTTATCCATTACAAACAAACAATCAAATCTTTCCTTTTTATTATACTAGATAAGGATTAATACCAAGATACAAATAACGTGGCCAAGTTCGTACTGGCGTTAACATTGCAAATTTTAACATCGAAAAGTAGTTATTCTGACACAACTGTAATAGTTAGACATATTTTCACACCTTGGGTTATCGATGTTTTCATACGGTATCCAAACTTTTTTGAAAATATTCTATGGCCTGTGTTCATCAAGGATGGAATGTAGGATTGAAATGGTGAAAAAACTTATCATAACGGCCTAGTAGTTTCGGAGCCTATTCAATTCAAACAAATAAACAAACAAAAGATCTTTCCATTTTATACTATTATTAGTGTAGATGTACTTAGATGTATATTATTGGTATTGGTATTAGTAATGTTGGAAAGTTTAGTTAAGATTAATAAGGAAATATGTGATGCGTAACTTTTGTGAACGTGATACAAAGCATTTAATTACATGGCTTGAATTTTAATGGATTTTTTAAGATATCTGTGGGCCGAGCACGAATATTTACTAGAGTGTAACGTAATCGTATCGTAAACATACACAGTAGAAACTAACTAGTACAACCGTGTCACAGATAACTCATATTTTGTACTACTTGTAATCTCTAATATGAGCTTGAGATCGTCAGCGTACAAGAGACAATTAGCAGTTTTCACCACCTTCATCAGATCGTTGATCATGATTAAAAAGAGGACCGAGCACTGATCCCTGCATGACTTACTCTAAAACGAGTGTGAGAAGGTTCAGACACATACATACCGTGGATACGTTTACGATGCGATTACACTACACTCTAGCAAATATTCGTGCTCGACCTACAGGTTATGGGTCTGACATACTTATGATGTTACCTGATGTTATGTACCGTCAATACCAAAAAACTGTTGCTGTTCCCATTATTTCCACATACCTATATACTCAGCTCATATTATAAAGATCACTTGCTACAATGCCGTTCAAATACAACCTTATAACAGAGTATAATGCTTGTACAAGAAGTCTTAGCTTAGGTACCTAAGCCCCTCGACCCTGTAAGCCCGAGTTTTTAAAGAATAGGGTTACGGTAACCTCTGCCTGTCGTAAGAGCCGACTAAAAGGGGACCCTAAGTGCGCTGATATAGTTGGGGGTGGGGCCCTAACTATCTAATCAACGAGCTTGAGGAAGACGGCGTCATGATGTGGCAATTGACACCATGCCATTTTTAGAAGAAGGAGATGCGAAATGCTTTCAGAGTTGAGCCAAAGAGCAATATGTCTTGATGGTCCCAGTGCGTTCCTATGGAGATCCTGGGGTCATCAATAAAACATCGAAGAAGGCCACCGAGGGGGTTTTAGTGAAAAGTCCCACATAACCCGGACGCTCCCCATAGTGTCCGGGTATCTAATAAGATTTCCCCCTCGTATTAAAAAAAAAGGTACCTAAGCCCAAACACATGTTAAGATTTATTGGATAAGTTCAACAATGATTAATTTATTCGCGTGCATGTACATTTACATTATACCTATATTTATTTAATTTCGACGTGTATTCAGTGTCCCATATTCCTGGACAAACGCCAGTTTTATATCATCCCGGAGAACTCGGACGTCCCTTTGAATGATTGAGTGGTGTTATTCTCTTTCCAAACATTATGGTAATGGATGAGCTGTCTGACTTGCGATACGAGACATATTGCGAATATTTGCGATCCATCTTGTGGAATCATTTAGGTAATATAAGGAAGAAGTAAAGCCAGGGTTTTATTTTAATTGACTCGAAGCAAGATGGCAAGTATATACATATTTTAATGTTATTTTGACGGTTTAACTTACGCGGTAGTTATAGTCTAATATCTCGACCGGATTCGTGACCGTCCGGGCCACTTCTTCATGGAGTACTTGCACACCCGGCTGCGTTCGCGCTAGTGCTCAAAATAACATTTAAATGTATATTACTTAAACGAAAGTTACTTATTTACATATATTTTTATATAATAGTATTTAATCTATCACTGACTCACTATAGAACATTTTACGTTCCTGCCGTGCCGCGTTTGATAACTGCACGCGATATTTAGCTAAGAACTATTGTAGCAATCATCACTCTGTTTTCAACCACGCAGACATACTGTTTCACTACAAGCTCGTATTATACTTCACTAAAATTATTCAAGAATATTTTAGTGTATCGGCTGAAGAAAATAATTAAGACGCGCTCGTATCCTGATAATAGTAAAAAGCAGAATTTTTAAAGACTTAGTGTAACGAAACAGATCGATAGTATAATATGAAAAAAGTACTAAAGTTAGAAAAGGAATAGGAAAAGAGTAATAACCGAATAGAATTCATAAATATAACTTTCTTTCTGCAGAAAAAAATCCTCAATAGGTCCACAAAAATAAACTTTCACGTCCAAACTCTCAGAATTTTCAGCGATAACACTATTTTTTTTAAAGTAATACATAGCCAACGTATAGTACTAAAGTTATAACCAGAAGTTTTTTCGATTCTGTTAGTATATATCGAAAAATATAAAGAAAACGTACAAAATTAACGCATTTTCGCATTACATCGTCCAATCTAACAAACGATTTTCAACCTTACGTAAAGCATCGTAAATTATTTTAAAATTGGGGTTGGACCACGCCTTAACTGACTATTGATGAGAAACCATCCAGACTTACCCATTGACAGGAATATGATTAGTAAGGTTTACTTTCCATAATGTTGTATTTATTTTTCATATGACGATACAATTAGGAAGTTGATTGTAAAATTGCCCAATTCATTACTTTTCTGACATACGAGTGTCCGCTCTTTCACAATAAGTTCAACAGAAAACACCTACATAAATATTATTTCGTAACAAACTTGTATCATCTTACTAATTCTTTAAACGCCTACTGTGCTATGTGCGACATTTCACAATCGACATTGTCGCAATAATATAATATACACGGCTAAAATAGATGACGGTCAAAAACAAAATGACTGAATATAGAATTGACTTGCAAATGTGAAAATGACAACGAAATCTATTTGGTTTGGTTTATTATACGTAATGTGTCTTGTGTTCATTTCTTCATCAAAGGGTCAACAAACAGTAGGTACCTACACGCCAATAGAAAAAAGATTATCAAAAATTCTAAAATTTTAAAAACTTGATAGGTAATGTACCAACGTTGATAATTTTATATTATTTTGTTTATGAATTGTATTATAACACTAGCTTTTACCCGTGCCTTCGTCCAAGCAGTGTACTTTTTAAAGGCATGAATTATTATAACAATATACAGCTATTTTCATGGCTATCACCCGCCACTTTTTGTGATATTTGACAAAAATCATGTAGATACCGTATTTTAATGTATTTCTTTATATAATTTTCACTAATTCGGAAGTAGGCACTTAAGTAACCAGAATGGTTGGAGAGCTCATACATGAGCATGCCACATACAACTGTCCGTGGGAGAAACAGTCCTGCCGCTAATCAACTCTAGCAAATATCAGAGTTTGTTCCCCTGTGACTTATTTAACAGTCATCGAGAACCAAACCTTAATTGGAATCTGCCATCTTAAATGGACAACATGGAAGGTAATTTTAAGGTACAATACTACAGTGCTACTATTATGTAGATATTATAGTATACTATAGTACCTACATAATCCTCGTACTGTGGTACAATTCAATATAAAAATGCCCGTGACTTATTTTTGGATTAGCCGATTTTGATAAAACAAAGATAAAAACCTGCTCAGGGCTTCAAAAAACATACACCAACAAAGGGCACTAAATCTATCTAGTAGTTTTCGCGTGACGAAGTCACATATGAACAGACAGACAAAAATTCTGTAAACGATACTTTTAGATTCTACTACTTCCATTCATACATATAAAAATGTTTTTTCACTAGCTGCTCTCCGCGGTTTCACCCGCGCGGTGAAGGATGATGATGATGATGATGAATCTTATATAGCCTATGTTACTCAGGATGAATGTAGCTTTCCAACGGTGAAAGAATTTTTGAAATCGGTCCAGTACTTTTTGAGCCAATTCGTTACAAACATACTTACATACAAATCATTCCTCTTTATAATATTAGTAAAGATAGATGTACGAACTTCACCTTGACTACAGTTTTATTATACGTATAGATAGATGTAGATTTGACAGAATATTTTACTTACAGCAATAAATCACTAAGTTACCTTATCAGTAGATTAAGTGAATTAGAAAGCTGCTACTGTGGCTACTACCACAAAAGCAGCCACACACAAACACACACCTGCCAGTTCAGCTACAATGGATAGTGCTAAAGCATAAATAATACATTAATACCATAGTGAGAGAATATACAGGGTGTTTGGTAGAGGGACCGACAAACCAAATGAGCGTGTTCGGGGGCCCACTTGGAGAATACAAGTTGACAAAAAAAAATCCCCGACGCCCCAATTTTTTTTAACTTTTTTTTGTGAATTTTCTCGTTTTCTCCAATATTGTACCTATTTACCACCATAACATTAATGTAAAGTATGTTTTAGACCGGATGTTTTTAGTTTTTACAAATTTTACAAATGTTATGGTGGTAAATAGGTACAATTTCGGAGAAAAAGGGAAAAATCAAAAAAAAAAGTTGAACATATTGGAGGGTCGGGGATTTTTTTTGGCCAACTTGTATTCTCCAAGTGGTCCCCCGAACACGCTCATTTGGTTTGTCGGTCCCTCTACCAAACACCCTATATAACAGAGTCAAGGGCTATATCCTGCCACCCAACACCATCAACACTGACCTTCTGAAACCATTATAACCCTTATTAAATATATCCATACCCAACAAACGTTATAACGTTAAAAACAATAATAATGCGATACTGTGGTGATCGCGCACCCAAATCGGGTACGCGCCACATACTTGCTGTAACGTTCAGACAAAAATACAATATTAGGTGCTAACATAACTGACGCAAAATACCTATTCAAACTATATAACCAAATCATGTCATCCCCAATAAGTTTACATACCTTATTTTTCTTTATTTAAGAAGTTTTTGTTTAGTCCATATGCCGCTCTTTACGCGATCGTCTTAATCATCATCATTTCAGTCGTAGGACGTCCACGGTTGAACATAGGTCCCCCCATGAAATTCCAACTCCAATTTAGTAAAACAACTACCATTAGCGTTAGGTTTCACAATGCGAATCGGCAACCATCTTTACAAATTACAAACCGAACGTTTTGAGAAATCTCAGGCTTAGGGTTTTCTTTTTTTGAGTATTAGGGCCGTATTCCAGAAGTACGTTCAGTAATGAATCTAGGAATGAGTAGGTACCTACCTACTGATCTGTGTAAGTTTTGTAAGGCATTTTGGTACTGTCGAATCTCCATTCCAATCGATATCTATACCTGAACGTCTTTTTAGAGTACCGGCATTAGTTCTTCCAAACAGCTGCAACATTTTTGTAATTTGTAATTAGGTTACCTGCTACTTACCATTAAATTTTGAAACTATCTGCTGCGTTAACTATTGTGTTCACGCTGTGAAAATTCGTATCTCTGGCCATTTTATTCAAACATTTAATTGTTTTCAATATGATTAACTAACTTAAAGCGCTGATAGGAACGTAATATTGCCGGCTTTAGTTAACATTACTAAATCCAATCTTAAGTAGACGTCTTTGCAAACATTACTTTTTTGCTACATTTCTGTATCTATTTAGCTTTCATTTCTATTATTCTTCTACCTACATTTATTTGTAATAGGTGTATTCTAAACGTATATCTGTATGTTTATGCATATTGTATGGTTCTATGGTGTACCATTTTGTCTACCAGTTTCATACTTTACGAATCATAAACTAAACAAAACAGCTTTGTTACGCTGACAAATCTACCTGTTTATTAAATTTATGTAAAATCTATGCTTACCGGAAAAATAGCTACGGATTTGATCATCGATAAAATTGACCTGACAAACAAGTTAATCTGCAAAAAAGTAATTATCAATTGACTCATGATATAATGGTAAGTAGTTATAGTTATGTACCTATATATGATTTCTAAAACGAAGTGTCTAAACTTTATAACATATTTACCTGCTTAAATATAAGTATACGAGTAATTATAAACAATATGTATAAAATTAACCAACAAACACTGAATGAAATTTATTCGCAGCGATGAGCACAGGTACCTACCTACATAATATTTCAAGATTGAAATTGAAAATTATAATGTCGCTCAAATATAATGAAGAAAACTTGAGGCTCCCCATTTCGGCAGGATATCTTAATCTCACTCTTGAATCAAATTTGTTCACGTAGATATCCCGCTTGACAACGTATCTTCGAGAGGACCGCTCACTCGACTAATTTCAAACATTCATACATACAACCTTAACATTGCCGTTTTCTTGTAGCAGATGTCTTATACATCACCAATCCAAGCGTACTTCAAAAGTAATGGATGTCATGTTTATCGATGGTATCTCTAAGACGCTTGTATTTCTTGAAACCGACGGGGCTCGCCGACAAAACAACTTTAGTTCCGCGGAGAATTCCCACAGATGTGAACGTCTTGTCGATTACTCTGTGCATTACAATCCCCTGCTATTCATATTCGATCAGTGTGAGTGAAAAAGTGTTCAACTTTTGTGAAAACATACATTTCTTGAAAGTAAAGTGAATTTCATGTGGTTTTGACTTGGAACTTACCGATTCATCCTGAATATAAAGGTGTGTGTATTTTCTTTTGACGTTTATCTGTTCATAAGTTTTAAATGCGAATGCAGTTGAATTATTTAAGTGTATATGGCTTCATATCACAGCTACAAACAACATGGTTAAGAATAGTAGAATTCTAATACGTGTATTTACAACACATTGCCGACTCAAAAACCTTTACGTAAAAATGTACTGTTTAAAATTACAGCATCCACGCATGTCTATGCAAACAACAAAATGAAAAACAGCACTAACTTAGGACTAGGCCAATGCATGTGAACGATCAGTATTCTGGTCTGGAGTCATGGGATTAAATCCCGGTAAAACAGTTTCGTCCTAAATTTAAATATTTTATCAAATTAAACAATTTTGCAATGTATTTGAACTAAATAATAGGTGCTTATTATTTAGTTCAAATACATTACACAATTCTTTAATTTGACAAAATTCAAAACAAAACATAGCAAAAAGGAGACTATGTCTTAGATATTGTACACGTAGTAGGTACCTACCTATTTGAGTAATTCTAAGCACTCGCAGTCATGATATTAAATCCCGGTAGAAGGTTTTTTGCTTCGTTTGACTATGTGCCTTGTAATGATTTGGATTAGTCTGTAAGTTACATGTGCTAAATGAATAAATAAATAAATAAATGTGTAAAGTTTTTAATATTATGACGATGTTTCTTAAAACAAATTATACTACCTACTTTACTTATTGTCTAATTATGCAAAGTTGAAAACAATTTAAAGCAAAAATGAGAATATGTCTTAGAAATGTTATTCATAGTAGGTATTTGAATAATTCTAAGCACTCACAGTCATGATATTAAATTTAGATAGAAAATTTAGCTGCATTTGGCTATGTGTCAACTTTTAAAAATTATTACGATGCTTATTATCTAGTTCAAATAAATTATACTATTGTCCAAAATGGCTAAGTTCAAAACAGTTTAAAGAAAAAAGGTGAACTTGGATTTGAGATCTTAATGCTTAAGTAATATTCTAAGCCCTCGTCGTCTGTTCGAAGTAGGTACGAGTAAATGGCTTTCTTACTTAGTTAAGCTTAATTTGATTCTAATTAGGCAGTAAACGAATTGAAATCTGTTGTTTGATTTTCTGCTTATACAATCCAATTTATTCTTGAGGAAATAAAAAATTGCATGTTTATTCCCATACCAAATTGAAAACATTAAATTCGTAAACTCAACGAGTACCTTATAACTGGATGAATTTTAATTGGGTAGGTAAGTGAAAAGTAAATATAATTGTATGCCTTTATTATTGTATTGCCTTTTTTGACAATACAGACATTAAGGCAATTTTTGTATGTTTTAGAATGAGGAGACCTTCAATTCAATCAGAAATTGAGTTTTTATTGTTTTATCATTCGTTTCTTTCTAGGTGAGGTATTAGGGTTCCTTACCCAAAGAGCAAGATTGTGGTTTTTCAACTGTCACTTTGCTGTCTGTCAGTCTCAGTAAACGATACTTTAAGGATACTCGTAACATTATGTTACAAACCCGAATTTGATTTTTTTAAGTTATGACTCTAAATCTTAAAAATCCAATTATCAAATATTTTTTTCAGATTGTGTATCATCTATGCCAAAGCCGAAAATATATTAATAATTCTTTTTCATCCGAGTTGTCAGTTAATATTTTTATGAATACGGAGTCTATATCAGAAACTAAACTAGTTAATATTTATGATGTTCTGTATGTATTTTACTTTATCTAAACAACAAACAATAATGAAAATGTCGCGTCATGATATAGTTTTTTTTATTCTTAGTTAAAGAGCTTATTCGCTCAGGTGAATATGTCGTTCTGTGTGACAAATATAGTTTGTAAGCTGTATAGCAAACAAAAAAGTATGGTTGATATTTTTTTAACCAGACTGCTTGTTTGCGATGCCTACCTAGCTTAGCAACGAAATGTTTCCTTGACTTTTTAGAAATAAATTGAACTGCTCATGTGTACGGAACCTAACCGACCAAGGGTGGGCTGGTACTTGGTCAATTTAATTTGAAAATGTGTATTTTATTTTAATAAATACTTATATATAATTATAGAATCAAAACACTCTTAAATTGAGAATTGATAGAATTACAAAGAGAAATAAGTTGTGACAAATTAAAGCACCTATTTTCTCAGGAAACACAAAAAAAAATTATTATAAAATAATATCTACACTATTACTTATATGTACATTAGTACCTATATTCAACGCTTCATATACTTCTTTCTAGTTACTGTGGATGGCAGTTGATCGTTGTGTGTTAATATTAATATAAATAAATACAAATACACAATATTTTTTGCCTGCGCTCTTTAAAATATTATCAACACATCTTTTACCTTATTTTCTATAAAATAATCTTGCACTTTTACAAAAATGTGTGTAAAAGTATGTTTTTGAATGTTTGTTGGGATTGCACATTTTTTTTAAATATGTTCCTTCGGAACTGAATCCATTTGATTCATTTCATCGACGGGAACGTCTCAAGGGTTTTCTTTTTGGGAACATTTGCGATTTTTTTTGTATGATGCCAAATTTCTTTATATACGCAAACATATCCGCACTATTTTGTGAACACATACAACGTACGTATGTCAATTAACAGTTTTCAATGGTCTAGTTTTAAATATTCTTGCGATACAAATTTGTTAAATTTAAAACATATTTTGTCTTAATGAACCCATAGGCTTTCGAACTATTACTAGTAACTTATTTAATCTGTGCTATTACTGCCTTTTAGGAGCCAATGTCTTGCAATAGTTGTGTTAGTATATTATATCTAAAGATGATTCTATCTCACTATTCTATCTATCTATCTATTAACTGCTTGTACGTCACGAAGGTCAAATCGCATTAACTCACAAACGATGAATCATCTTTACTAAAGAATTATATTTAAAGAATAGCCGTAATCACTTCCAACGTCAGTTCAGCTACGCAAGATTAAAATTACCTATTAATCTTTCGGCCATAACGCGGTTGTTCCAAATTCATCTTATTCAATATCTATTCTTTAGTACATATCAATCTTTTGATATGAATTTTATTGGTATCTATTACTTTATCAGCCAATGAATCTTTAGTGACTCAACGCCCAATGTTTTACGTAATATTTAACATTCCAATATATTTTATCTCACTATTATCCATCCAAAGGCAACTGGAGGTCGCTTTCACTAACTGAATTTGTTCCAAGAACCGTACCTAATTTACACATATCTTATTCTGCTATTGGACAAGTGCAATTAGAAAAATTTAATACCGACTTTCATTCCTTTACTTTGGTAAAAAACAGTTATTGGAATGTAATTCAAAAACTACTGGACTTAATTTGATGAAATTTAAACCACCATGGGACCACACTGAAAACACCAGCTTCCAAACAAAAAAAATAATTTAGAGAATCGGTTTCACCCAGTCGAAAGATATGAGGTAACAAACATTTAAAAAAAAACTGTCGAATTGAGTACCTCTTCCTTTTTTTGGAAGTCGGTAGAAAACAGTGCAGCTGCAGTTACGTTTCTATTGACGCCAGCGCTCAAAAAACATTTTATATTAAGTATAGTAACTCGATAAATCATGATCACGACGCTAACTCATATTAGTGTTAAATATTTAACTATTATAAAGTAGCATTTACAATACGTTACGTTCCAATTTGTCTACAGATATAGTAGAATGGCTTTTTGGGTAATGATCGAATGGCAACCGGTGTCGGGTAGATTGTTGAAAGTTTTGAAATAGTAGAATTGCTCCCCTGGAGAACATAGAAACGTATAGACAGGACACATAAATACGTCACAAATATCCAAGAACCGACATTAAATTATATGTAATTGGAGGTGGACTATATAATAGTATATATTTTTCTCAGGGCGATGTCATGAAATATGTAATGATATTAATATTTTATAGATCCAGTGTACTGACATATATTTTGGTAACACAAATACGTCATACCTACTATAAAGTTTAACCAAAGATTCTCGTTGTTATCTGTGTACCTACCTAGTACAAATCCCATAGAAAATGTTCATATAATTAGACTTTGTTTCTACTAATTTAATTTGTACGCCGCCGGGTTAAAATAAGCGTACAGCCAAATAGATAAAACTCTTGTGTGCGAGTGCAAATCCCGTTAGTAATCGATATTTTTTGTATCTAATGTGGAGTGATAGCCATATTATATAGACATAGACATAATAAACGAGCCGAATACAAAAGTTTCTGATTATTACACAAAAATGCCCCGGCCAGGGATCGAACTTAGGACCCCGCGCTTTGAAAAAACTGAGATTTATAATAGAACTCGATAGCTACTTATATTTTATATTAATTATAATTAATCTAATCGTATTGAACATTACATGCAAATAATGCATGTTTTCTAAAGTATGTATTATATCGTTCAATCACGGCAAGCATTCTGTGCAAATATTTGTTCTCGCGTCTTGATTATTTACCTTAAGATACGTAGAATTTGACAAAAGTGATTGACTACTGATTCGTCATTCCATTGGAATTTACCTATACGGAACTCCGTTTTCGTCATAACAGTTTCCAACCATGTAGATAATATTGCCGTAATGTCCATTACGAATACAGCAAGAGACATAACTTTATTATTTTACGGTAAAAGATTATATACTACCTATGTCTTCTCATTCACAGCTATGGACAAAAGCTTTATACTGGGAAACTATCTTTGGTCGATATTTTAGAAATAACATTCAGGAGGTTATTCTTAACTTATGCAATTTTTTATGATAATATGGGACAACATTCACACAAAGTCTTCAGATCCCAAACTAGGCAAAGCCTGACGCCTGTACGATGGTAACCTGATGACTGTTATACATACCTACCCAGACACAGATCAAACAGACATGCTCATGATCACAAATGTTTGACCTATCTGGGGATCGAACTTGGGACCAGCGGCTCAGAAGGCTGGGATGCTACCAACTGCGCCAACCGGCCTGTCCAATGACCAAAATGACTTTCATCTGTCCGTACCACAGAGTGGTTATGTGGTCTGTGGTCCGTACGTTTGTTAGGTTGTAGGTTGGTCCTCCTGTACGGGTCGCATTTTTCAACCAATTTTGACAACACTTTATATTCATGGTATTCAATAATTTTTTATATCATCGGCGATTTATGAGTGGTGGGGGTCGTTTGAATTTCGAATACGAGCATAATTGGTCAAATGGTTGCCAAGACAATATGTTGAAGAAGTTTGAAAACTGGACGATTTTAGCCATATTTGGCAAGAACATTAAGGTACCAACGACATAAAATTTTGCAAAATTGGTCTTGTTTTGGTAAATAAATTTCGATGACCTGCAGATAGTTCATACTGCGAAAAATAGCTATTTTTTACTATTTACTTTGACTTGAACTACTAGTTAGTTCTCAGACAGCCCGTTAGTCTACTTGGCAGTGACCCTACCTTCGAAGCGAGGGATCACAGGTTCGAGCTCTCAAATATTTATACTTGACTCGTGGATGTTTGTGATATATTAATGTGTCCCATGCCTCCAAAAAACTTAGTGCAGATGTGTGAGTAATAATTTTTTTTTACATTCCCCACATTCATAAGTAACGTCTAATAATTTTGCGACTAAAATGTACAAAAATGTACGTAATGCGTATCGGTCTTTGATTTAATAAATGCAATTACGGGAAAGTCGTGCGCATGATGGTAATAACGCTTTCCCATGACAGCTGCAGTGCCAGTTTTAGCATTGCACTGTGCGCATCAGCCCGAGAGTTAAATGGTCTTTCACCCAGTAATTTCACTTGCTACAGTGCCCTTCACACCCTAACACACTATTGCTTCGCGGTATAATATCTGGAACTGTGGTAGTACCAACCAAGACGGCCTTTTGAACATTAGACCTTATTTTTATAGTATTACTTTTAAAACACTAACGCCTGCTTTAGCGATCACAAACATTGAAATTTTTAGAGAGAAAAATGCACATCCTCGGAATGGCTTTGAACCCGCGTCTTCTGACTCTCCGTGTCAGACGCCATTGACCAACTAGGCCACCGAGGTTCTGGTCCGAGCATCGAATTTTAACTCTATCTGATTAAACGTCTTACGGGGACGGAGCGACATCTATTGAACAGCTTTGACAGTACTATCCAACAGAAAGAAGTCTCCCATAAGCAAGCATTAGACCTTATGAACGTTAACAAGACCTAACTGCCTTGTAAACTAACCGTCGAACTTTTTATTATTACACCTAGATAGTAATAATAATCTATTATGTTTATACTACATAAGATTTCATTCCTTATATCATACAATTTGAGTAGAGCGGCCGAGAATACAATACGGACGTATCCAGGTCAAAATCTATTTGAGACCTACTCACTTGTACTATTTGTTTAAAATTTAATGCTTCCGTTTCCATGTGAAGTAGAACATGCGACTATTTTTACCTTGCAATGATGTAAGTGAATATTTACGTAAATATCTCCTCCAATATTCTTGACCTTGTCTTGTGACAGCGTTCATATTTTATGCGCGAGACTTTGGCCTCGTAGAATAAGGTAGGTAGGTAAGGTAGGCCGATCCCTTGGGAACTTCCAGTTGAATCCAGGTAAATAGCAAATCCCCCAGTTTCTGGAATGTTTGTCAAAGTTTGATCAGCTATAAGACGGAATGCTAACCGCTGATTGGTCACATATCGCGTCGTAAGATTCAGTGGACCAATGAGTGGTCAACTAATCAAAGCTTTGACAAACGTTTTAGAAATTGGGGGTATGTGTTAATCCCGGGTACAAGTCATCTCTACTCTAATCCAAATTTCATTCAAATTCATTCATGGGTTTTAGTATTAAACAAGATATAAACGTTTACACATTAATTATAGTTTTAAGTTTAATACATTTTAATATTTATGTTTGTCAGACATTTTTATATATGACTAGCTGCTCTCCGCGGTTTCACCCGCGCGAAGATGGATGATCATGAATCATATATAATATAGCCTATGTTACTCAGGGTGAATGTAGCTATCCAATAGTGAAAGATTTTTGAAATCGGTCCAGTACTTTTTAAGCCAATTCGTTACAAACATACTTAATACTAATCTTTCCTCTTTATAATAGGTATTAATCTGTCCGAATCAGCAAGCATTCGAGGCAAGTTTCATTCATAAATCTATTGTTATTTTTTGTCCTGATGCGGACAGATTAATAGTATTAGTATATTAGTATAAATATTGTATAGAAAGATTTGTGTGATTTTGTTTGTATATTGCGATAACTGCGTTATATTTTTATTCATCTGTCATAATAATGACTTCCGCAAGTGACTAAGTTTAAGAAATGTTTTATTGTCTTGATTTAAGTTTTTAAACTATCACGGTCACTTTTGCAAGAGTTAACATTAAAAATAGGATATTTACCGTGTAATCCTCTTTATTTGAGTTTTCGATATTTCGGCACTGTTGCAAGCACCATGCAGGAGTAAAAAGCCTATGCGGGTAAGCGCCACTATGAACAAACGAAATGATCTACCCTCTTTCTGTTACGTTTTATGCGTACAGCGCCCCTACCACTGTCACACAAATCACTCGCATCGATGGTTTGTTCACGAAACACGAAATTAACGGTTAAGTAACAATTAATGATAATAATAAATAGTTATTAAGTTTTCGAACTTTAAACACTCTTTTGGCGTGTACACAGCCTGACTTGATAACTTGGTAAATGAGTCAACAAATATTAAATTGCCGTTTCATAAGTTTTTGATTGTTTTTATATAAACATCATAAAACATACGATATCAACGTATGTTCCAGTTATTATGAAATACTTAATGATATAGAATACGTGTCAGATGAAATTTGAGATAAAAAATTGTCTGATACAATACAGCAGCGTTGCAGTTAGAATTGATAGCGTTTGATAAAAAGGGAGATAATATATCGGACATAAAAGACCAAAAATAACCAAATACCTTTTGATATAGGCAAAAACTGTGTTAAATTGACGTTGTATGCACTTTATGTTTATATTTTCTTGACATTTCTTATTTTTGACATATAAATTTTAATAATAAGTGTAAGTGGTGTATGCCGTGCTTATTGTAACAAATAAATAAATAAATTTAATTCATATCTTTTTTTATATCTATCATAACCTCAAAAATTTGGAAAAAGCCATCTACTCATCAGCTGTCTGTATATATACGAGTATACGAGTATATAATATCAATGTGTGTATGTCTCAAGTACACATATATATTTGCTAAAAGGTTAAACTATGTATTTAGGTACTTGCAAATATTTTATATGTTACCTACATTAAATAAACTTTAATCAAGTTTAAGCTAAACTGTTACCATTTAAAGATTTGTATGTTACCATCTAAGCAGTAAGTTAAACATATAATTTGACTTAAATTAGTCACGTCCGTGCAGTATTTATCATTATTTGATTTCTAAATACACGGTCACCTAATTAGCAGATATTTGTCAAGTACACAATAAATGAACCAATGATGTATATAGATCTTAAATAAATAGTTTCCTACGAAAAATATTTACCTACAAAGATTAAATCCACAAACCAATAAACCATCTACGTGACTATTACACACAAAGATTTCGATAAGTTTATACGGTGATTAAGTTATAAGTACATACATTGCAAATAAAATTGCAATGGTTGGTTTTGTTATCGCTATCCAGGTGTAAGTGCTTTAAAAATCATTTTTTAAAGATTTTTTTTACGTAAAATGGAACTGACTTCGACACAAAAAAGAGTGAAATAACTTGTTGAAGTTGGTGCCATGATCGTTCAAAAGTAGGTACCTATGATCACAATATTGTGCGCATGGTACAACCGACTTCGACAAGTTTTTTCATACGTTTTGGTGTTGAAGTTGGTTAAGTTTTTTGGTAATAGTTTTTATTAACCATTTTAGAGTTTATTAACCATTCACAGTCAATGATATCATTAAATCATCAAAATATCAAAACTTTTCAGTTTTTGTTGTGTAACGCAAAAACTGCTGGACTGAATTAAAAGAAACTTAAATGGCACCAGTATAATCAACCAACACAAAAAAAAAGCATTAAAATCTGTTCATAAACGACGAAGTAACCCACGAAAACATATATAAAAACTAATATATATATACAGTCGAATTGAGAAACCTCCTTATTGTTTAAGTCGGTTAATTACGAAGGGTTGTGACATATCAATTCAAAAGCTAAGTGTTTTAAAAAACTTTTCTATCGGTTGAATAACGTCAAGCTGTTCAATAGATGTCGCTCCGTCCCCATACAATGGTTAAAATCAAATAGAAAGTTAAATTTTGATGCCTTGGACGGACGGGGATGAAACTCGGTAGCCTAGTGGTCATACCGTCTGACACGGATTGTCGAAAGACTCAAGTCCGAATCCCGCACGAGGATGGGTATCTTTCTCTTTACAATTGCAATGTTTGGTATCACTAAAAAGGCGTTACTGCTTTTAAAATCTATCCAGGTGAAGTGCCTTAAAAATCATTTTTTAAAGATTTTTTTTACGTAAAATGGAACTGACTTCGACACAAAAAAGAGTGAAATAACTTGTTGAAGTTGGTGCCATGATCGTTCAAAAGTAGGTAAGTACCTATGATCACAATATTGTGCGCATGGTACAACCGACTTCGACAAGTTTTTTCATACGTTTTGGTGTTGAAGTCGGTTAAGTTTTTTGGTAATAGTTTTTATTAACCATTTTAGAGTTTATTAACCATTCACAGTCAATGATATCATTAAATCATCAAAATATCAAAACTTTTCAGTTTTTGTTGTGTAACGCAAAAACTGCTGGACTGAATTAAAAGAAACTTAAATGGCACCAGTATAATCAACCAACACAAAAAAAAAGCATTAAAATCTGTTCATAAACGACGAAGTAACCCACGAAAACATATATAAAAACTAATATATATATACAGTCGAATTGAGAAACCTCCTTATTGTTTAAGTCGGTTAATTACGAAGGGTTGTGACATATCAATTCAAAAGCTAAGTGTTTTAAAAAACTTTTCTATCGGTTGAATAACGTCAAGCTGTTCAATAGATGTCGCTCCGTCCCCATACAATGGTTAAAATCAAATAGAGAGTTCAAGTTTGATGCCTTGGACGGACGAGGATGAAACTCGGTAGCCTAGTGGTCATACCGTCTGACACGGATTGTCGAAAGACTCAAGTCCGAATCCCGCACGAGGATGGGTATCTTTCTCTTTACAATTGCAATGTTTGGTATCGCTAAAAAGGCGTTTCTGCTTTTAAAATCATATAATAAAAATACCACTACCTACATATTTAGGTGAAATATGTTCGTTTTCCTAGGTGGATCGAAGCGGCCCCAACGTGTTTGCGTCTAAAAGCAGATAAGCCAGCCTAGTTTTAATTTTAGTATATAGTTCATTGGGATTGTGAACTAAATAGCGTTGGTAGTTGTATAATCGGTGCTATGTCTGCCATTTTCAATTACTGAGAGAGCTCATTTCAATTCAATATTATTATTATAAAATCCAGTAGTTGGAATGTTATATTAAGCAATAATATGTAGTTAATTCCTTATTTTAGAATCAAGTGGTTGCTAAGACTGTATTATAAAGGCCATTTTTATTTATATTTTTGATATATACTCGTACCTACTCACTAGGATTCCATGAGTAGCGGGAGGTATGGGCACACATATTAACACATCACAAACATGAAAGACCCGAGAGCTAACATTTCTGCTCGTCACTGAACCTGAAACCCTGCGCTTCTAAAACAAGAGCTTGGCTTGGGCCACAGAGATCTAGAGAGATGTCAATCCGTGCGCTGAGTACAAAACCTGATGACGCAAGCAGCGGCCGTACTCCGCGATTCAGCGTATTCTATTGCGCGTTTTCACACTGCGACGATAACGACACCGACAGCCCGGACGTCAACGATATTGTCCGACGATATCGTGCAGTTATCGTGTAGTTACAGTTCACGTCCAATGTGAAAACGCCCATTAGCTTCAATAAATAAATTATCCACTTTGGTATTCAAACCTAACGTTTAAATATTCGTAAGTACAGAGCAAGCATTGTAAACTGTTTAAGTACATGCAATATCACGACCGGATTTCAGACAGAAAGTTGCGAACTGCCGCGAGCAACGTGTTCTGTTTTTGGGCATATTGCTGTGACACCGACCTCGCCCCCTATTCATATCTTCCTTGTTTCTGTGACCTGTGGCTAGGGCTAACGGAGTTATTGGAGCTGGCTATAATAGGGCAAGAATTCGAATCTATTAAAATACTTTGTTGCTGCAGTGAACACTTCACAGATAATACTGAATGAGATTCGATTTTTCTTTGTAAATTGTTATGATTTTATCCTAGCTGCGTTAGAGAGGTAGACTTCTAAGGAGACTTGTTTATTAAACGTGGGGCGTTAAGATTGATTGATGTACCTACAGTACATTATTTATACCTTAAATATGGAGATATGAGATAGATTTGCTAAGTATCAGCTTATGAACCTTGAGTATTGAAAGAAGATCCAAGAATATCGCAAACGATGACTAAATTTTTGACATAAGATTTCAGAGCCTGTATCTTATAAAAGCAAGCCTATACAATCATTGCAAGCCTGTTAATTATGGTTGGATACATTTCAGACCGAATTGCATAACTGAGTTATGGTATCCTCATTATACCTAACATAGAAATACTAGATATTCTACCATATGTCACAGTTTCATATTTATCATATGTAACCGTGATATATGGTCACTGCTACATATGGTATAAACCAAAGATAAAAGAAGATCGAATCGCTTCTATTTCCGTCAGGCTGCAGCGTGACACCAAGGGATATAACCCCTTGTGAGTGTTTCTAGAAATATACATTTTGGGCGCTCGATTAAATCATAGGGTAATCATCATCATCCATCACTATATAGGTGTACCCGCAGGACGCAGGTAGTTTCTACATAAAAGCTGGACTATATACAAATTAATTCCCAAGCAAAATGCTTGGAAATTGAAAATGATTTGATCCTAAACTAATGTGAAGTTATTATGGCGTTAGTTTCAGAAATTCTACGTTCCAATGCCCTCGATATAATTACTTAAATTGTATAAGCATTATATGCTAAAGTACAACTTGTTAAGTACTACTGCAATGTTTGAATCAGCATTACTATATACATCACGAGGGTAAAACTGCAGTTTTGCGATTTTATATAACCGATATAGAGTACCTATATAGTCATTTTTCATACCTAGTACCTATATAAACATATATTGTTACTATTATTACTACTCTGTTATAACATTTTCACGTTTAACAAACACAGGTGTCATAAAGTAAAACACTTGTTAAAACAAAAACCTACGAATGCATGTACATCAGTTTCTGTTATTTTTCTGATCAAACACTTTTGTTGCGTAAGTTTATTTTTTATTATGGATAAATATAGATTTATGACCAAACACACACATATATACAATTCAATATATCCGTACAGGTCCTGACCTAAGAAAGGCCTTTCGCATATGCTAACCTCATAGATGTCGTAAACGCTGATGAGGTATAGAGTAGAAAGAAGAAAGAAAGAAAAGCGGGTCAGACGCAAAATGCGCAGTAAATGATACAATATGAATTAGGTATTTACATGCAAAATCGCGATCGATAATATAAAAGTTGCGAACCGCCGAGCAATGTGTTCTGGTTTTGGGCACATTGTTGCGACTCCGGCCCCGCCCAATTTACATATATCTGCCTTATTTCTGTGATCTGTGGCATGAACCGATACAAAAAAGTCATGTGGCACTCGGAGACTGCCGCGGTAAAGCTACTCGTATTGCATAGCTGTTTTTATCAACTTATGCAATTATAATTATTTAACCAATGCCATCTAGAGGAGAGTTGCTGAAATAAAGAGACAAGCGTGATATTTCAAAAAGTCATTAAAAGTTCTGCTATTTATCGATAGATGGAGTCGGAGTGGGGGGTGTTAGGTTATTTTCGTTACGGAATTTCTGGATTCGGTCTCCACGCTCAAGGCCCGCGATAGAAGCTATGCAATAGCTTAAAAAATCACATATGAAAGCTTTTTGAGTTGAAGTGTATGATTTCTTACCTGTATATATACAGAAATGATTGATACACAAAAAACTCAGAAAATATGAATAAGGTACAATTATACTCTTCCTCCTTCGTAGTGGATACAAGATATGTTGTGTTTACTTACATATCGTTATATCATAGAAGGTGCAGTGAACTTTAATGTGTTCATTCATTATCCATATGTTCCCATTTTGCATACGGGATCACAATGCACTAACATATATTATACCTAGGACTTATAATCGGTGGTATTAGTAACTTTTATACCTAAAGGGATGTTTTTTAGAGTTATACACATTTAACCACACACTTTGCAGTTCCTGGAAAAGTAGGTAGATTTCTGCAATATCTATTATATTATTGGCCAAATATGGCGAATCGCCATTCAAAGGGTTAAAATGAAATAAAACAAATTACTTTCCAGTTACGGGGTAATTATAACATAATTGTTTTAAAAAAATGGGCGAATGATTCCACCTGCTCATAAAGCATGATGAAATGGCAAAACGTACTGACTACAAATTAACCGTCTACTGTTAAATTGACGCTCGGTTTGAAACAATATTGCCTGTTTAAGTCAAAGTCATTTATTCAATTTATGTGTTTTATTTATTTATTTAGTCAATTTTTCATTATATTGTACTTAAAAGCCGTTACCGTTCCAAAATATATAGAGCCTACGGAGAAGAAGCGACAAGAAACTCGGGGCCATTCTTTTTATATAAGTAGATGTTTTTACAATGTTTTTACTTAGGTACTACAAATATTGGCTCCAGTGTGTTGCCTTACAAAAGAAAACATAAGAATGGTATCAGTAGGGCAAGACACGCTACACTTTGACATCTTAGTACACGAGTAGATAGATCCTGGAGTGATCAGTCCCAAGCTGTTTTATCCTCCAAGTAATCCGAAATTTTGTAATAACCTTTTTGACAGAGTTTAGTTTTAATAGGAATTTTAAACTTATTAATAGGCAAATCTTGGATAACATTGGGAACTTTATAGAATCGTATATATTGTCCCTTAAAAGAATGACTTTTTCTGTGGACACGCGTTACATGTACGGATAGCTTGTGCTTATTTCGCATGTCGATGCAAAAAGCATGACTCCTTTTATCAAAACTGCTAATGTTTTTTTTACATACATTAGATTTTCATAGATAAACTGAGAGACAACAGTTAGAATGTTTATGTCTTTAAACTTCTGTCTTAGGGAAACTCTGGGAGCTAAACTGTAGATCACTCGTATAGCCCTTTTTTGCAGTATAAAAATAGAATTAATATCTGCAGAACATCCCTAGAGTAGTATGCCATAAGTCATAACGCTATGGAAATAACTAAAATAAACTATTCTAGCTGTGTCTACATCAGTTAATAGTCTAATTTTTGTAACAGCATAAGCCGCTTTACTGTGCCTACTAGACATTTTTTTATGTGGGGACCCCATTGCAATTTAGCGTCTATAGTAATTCCTAAAAAGGCCGTTGACTCCACAAGGTCCAACCCTGTTCCATTCAATTGTATATTGTATTCTACTTGTCTCACATTTGGTGTTGTCGAGAACTTTATACAATTAGTTTTCTTCTCATTGAGGAAACCCAAACCTCAAAATTAACTACTCGTACCATGAGTTGGCAGTTTTCAATTCAGAGGGTGATTTTGAGCTAACCAGATAGGTACTTACTTAACAAATCCAAGTTCACACAGTTCCACTCGCAGTTCAAACGCCTCCTCCCCTCTATAGTGTGATTCCCTACTTTAGAGTCGGGAGACTCTTCACGCTGGCTCTTTCCAACTGCCCCACACGTCAAGACTCTCACCAAAGTACGCGGCTTTGGTGAGTAAGGTTACCTCTTCGAAGGCACTGAGACCCGGGTATGATCAATCCGGGCATGCCCTGGGGCAAGATGGTGAATGTTAGCGTGATCTGCGGAGGACTGCTCGCGGAGAGGTGTTTAGAGGGTCTAACACCTCCTACCGTCACCGTCGTGGCGGAAGGGCATGTCGAAAGTTTATTGTTATTATTAACCCTTTCAAAAAGTAAGATCTAGTATCTTACTTTTTGAAAGGGTTAATGTAAAAATTATAAATAAAGTGCCCTTCCTTACCATGTTGTGGATTTCGATGATACGATGTTACCTTTATTGAAAGCTCAAGCTCGACGTAGGAATTGAAATTGCGACCGCCTGGTGTCTGACCTTCACTAACTTGAGCTATACTTAATTGTAATATACACAAATATAAGATACACAAAGTTAGGTAAAAGTTAAGTTTAAAGGAAGGTAGTTCATTCGACTCAGTCGAATCGACTGATGGTACCTTTATCTGTCATTTATATTCAAACTTTCGCTATAATAAGTTAAGAAGCAAGAGACAACACGAAAAAGAGTTGATTCGAAATGTGTTGAAGTAAATATACCTAGGTACTTTCAAACTTTACAATCGCCGTATCTTGACAAAACATGTTTTATTAGTAGGTAATCTATTGTCACGGTGTTTAAAGGTTGTAAATCTAAGATTGTTGTGAATTGAATGGAAATATGCTTTATGGCCCGTGCCAAATGCGATTTTTGACGAGCTTTTACATTCCATAAAAGAAATCATGGTTTATCAACTTCATCGCTTTGCTTTGGTCATACATACTTACTAGAGAAGGTTTTCTATGATTTATTCTGATATAGGTACATGGGGCATAGTGACTGATATGTGTTGTAATAACCCATGCAATCCAGATCATATTTTGTCGGTTGGAGAGCATTTCTTATATTATGATTTATAACCTAGACGTTTAAATGCGCACTTTGAAATCTGAAGTATGTTCATAGTAGAAATAAGAAATCACCGTTTGAGTATGACATGTACCAGTATGTACCAGTCATGACATTATGGGGGGGGGGAAGGTTAATTAGTTAGAGTAGCGTAAGACCACCATCTTACTTTTTGTAGATACAGTGATGATACGGTCGAAGGTGGCAGCTCTTTAACTGAAATGGTCACTGGCTCTCAAAGACAACTGACGGAACAGACCATTAGGTACTAAGCGACAAATATTCAATGAGTTCGAAAGTGCTTCAAGTGCACCAGCAAATATACCTTCACCGAACCTTACCTTCTAGCGCTCAAGCTTGAAGTGGGATTCGAATCGGCTACAGCCCGATCAGACGGGATGATAGCTCACGGCTAGGTTAACCAAGTTAACCTAATGAAACTATATACCTGTGCTAGTGTAGTTGATTTTTACGCCATGGTTGGTGTATACTTGATGGCACCATTAGTTTAGTTGATACCTTGACCCTGCCTCTCAATCGCAGGGCTCCACGTTCGATCCTTGCCTGAACCAAATTATATGTGCACCAGGAACGTTTTCGGGTCTTAGCTGATGTTTTTGATGTGTTATTGTGTGTATCTGAACCTCGCTCCGAAGGAAATCCTAGTGTGGGCTAATATGACTGTGTAAACATTATTTATTATTAAAATGTTAATCTCTCTGTATTCTTTTCAAGGATATAACTCAGTTCTACGTCAGTGACAATAAAATGCTTTGATCTATACTTATTAATAATATAAATAAGAAAGATCTGTTTTTTGGTAGCTGCGGAGTGCAGCTAGTCTAAAAAATGGACATTAATCAATAACTATACATCAATATACATCAACATTCTTTTATGTTTTTTTGATTATGCCTTGAGTGAGTTTTAAATTTAAGAGGCATTCCGATGCATGAAATCTACAATTTATCTATTTTAATAGGTGTACTAATTCTGAACAATATTTGTTCCAGGTAATGCTGGCTTTTCAAATCCATAAGCCTCATGAACTTTCGTAAACAAAGAAGACAAGTAAGTACCTTAGTGTATTTGTCGGCTGAGCGTCTACCACAAAGTTTCATTACAGAAACCATAAGCTCTTTTATGTTGTAAATTTCCATGTTTGCCGGCAAGTTTCACAATTTTGAAAACAAAGGAACTTGTGAATATTTCATGTTTTTGTTTTCAAAACTGTACCGACAGTTGAACTTTATTCTCCAGAATAATATGTATAACTTTGAATAAATGAGCACTTTATTTGAATATTCATATAAATGTTAGAAAAGGAACAATTTTGGTAGATCGTTATTTCTTTTACCTCGAAATACGAATATGTTATTTCAAGTCTGTACTGTATGTATCTATCTAATACCTTTAAACGAGCAATATATATGATATTGCTCGTTGACCTTTAGTATGCAGGAGGTTTGTGGGGCAATAAATCGATAGAGCGAGGTTTAATTTTTAGAAAACGTCGTTTTTTTCGTGTATTCAGGCAATGAAAAACTAAAGCTACTTGACAATAGATGGCGTTGTTAAGCAACACTAAGCCAATTAGTGTTTGGTTTGAGGTTGAACAAAGAAAATCAATTGTTTTCTTATAAGCAAAGCTCGGTCATCTAGTTGCTATGAAGTATAATAGGTACTGTAGACAAGACATTTTATTCTAAATAGTATCAATTGTAATCATGCTCTAGCCCCACAAGAACACTTCCACGAAAAAAGTAGCCTATTTGGTATTCCAAGTGACGTATAATATAAAGGTAATCTAAAAACGCTTACTTTCTAAGTGATAATGCAACGTGATAAACGTGATAACGTGATAATTAAAACAATAGATTTATGAATGAAACTCGCGTATATTTAGGTCTCTCTCATCTACTGTTACCAAGCTTGTAGAATAGATCGATGGAGTTTTTACATTTATTTATGTTTCAATTAGCGCATTGCGATTCAATTTTGAGATTACACAATGTTTATATAAGTCGATATTTAAAGTAGAATCTTTAAATGCGGCGGTTTTTGCCGCGGTTGAGTCAACTTGCAGGTCCTTACAACAACATAAACATTCACAAAAATGATTTTTTAAAGTATTGGTAAGAATATTACATATGGCACTATTTCAAATGAAATAATGTCCGATTCTGAGGGTTCCGTCTCCGAAAACCACAATGAGTATTTGATGATCATTTGCTGATTTTCGTCCCATTATAGGTAATTTTTTGTCATAATCTCAATGCAGCAAAATTATCTTGCATATTGACAATATCACTTGAATACCGAAATAAATGTTTTTTACGCATAATCATATTCTCAGCTAAGTTATATAACAGCGAAGTAATTAAACCGTGCAAATGCCCATTTACCTACTGATCTCACAAACAATGCCTTCTCAGGTAGGCCCAGTTCCGAAATTTAATAGTTGTAATTAAAACTCAGTGAAGTATATAAACAACAACTAATTAAAATTACGCAAACCTTTACATATACGAAAAGGATCTCCGTATTAAAATATGTAAACATAAAAAGGTGTACGAAATAAGTAACGAACTCATTATTTTCTTTGTTTCGCAACATAACAGATGAAAACCGTCCTAAAAGTAATTATGTACCCGTAAAAACAAACAGGAAAACTCGGATTAGGTGCCTCATAAAAAGGGAATAATCGTTAAAGGACATTCCACTCGGCAAGTCAATTTAGCGGGGCATGTAAAACGCTCAGCCGTGCGATTCTCTAAGAGCAAACATCGTTGCATCTTTGACAACTTCCGTGAAACAAATGACATGTTGAGTGATAAGATGCGTTGGAAAAACAACCTTGTGTACAAGGGCGATATCTCATAAAGTATTTGACATCGGTGAGTTCGTCGACGTCGAGCGCATCGACGAATTAGGTATTATACGACGAATTACACATTACATTCGCACGGCTGTCTGTCTTTATTTCTATTCGTTATCACAAATGCTTCGAAAGTCCGAGCCAATGAAATGTTACGAAGATGTGACTGAGAATTCACTGTTCATTTGTTTAAATTGCACTTTGTAAGTTCGCTGTTCGTTTTAGATGGGTGTACTGTCGCTATCCGTTACCCGGCAATCCCGATGTTCAAAGTAGTTCCAACTCTATTGACTGGCATTGCAATTCATTGAGGCTAAATCACAATGAGAGTCCCGACACTCAATAGAATTGCACGGCAAGAAAAAGCGGGGGTTCCGTCTTGTGAAAGCCAGTTGTGCTCTAAAGAGAGCTCTCTGTCGCAAAATAGCCTATAAGTCGGCAAACATATATGTCGGCAGTGCTATAGAAAAATATCGGGTCGTGTACATTGAAAGTGCTTTCATAAACGCCTTTGAGACGAAAGTGCAAAAAGAGCGTTGTGATAAGAAAGTGTTGCGCAACACAACATTTTAAAGTCGAGTGATTTATTCATTCTGTCATATTATTACTATATTAAGTGAGTATTCGTATTAATTTATTAATAAAATATTAAGTTACATCTCATATAGGTATATACGCATTTATAATATAGACACTAAACTTATCCAGTAGTACTGGTAACTAATAAAAATATATTCGTACCTAATTTATTTTGCATAGGTTTGAAAATAAATAAATTAATATTGTAAATGAATAAATCAAAACATATCAATGAAAAATTTTGTCGTACTATAATAACCATTTGTCTACGCGTATGACAAGAGTTCGATATATTAGAGACAGTAGAGAATTAGTTATGTAAGCCAATGTTGAGTGTGTTTATTTATCATTGCATCTTCATACTCTTTAATAATCATTAAAGGAGGATCCCAATAATCTATCTATCCGCGGTTTTCCTTACTACCGATATAAATTTGACATAACTTCCATACAAAAAGTGTCAAATATTAACTCTAGTAAGGTAAACCGGCGTTAGATAGATTATTGGGACCAGCCGTTAATGAAAAGTTGGCAATTGTATTGTCAATAGAGTTATTTTCAATGTCATAGCTGATAGAGCACTATTTTTAGTTGACCTTGTATGTCGTTCGGTAAAATAAATTGGTCTTACGTAAACACGTCTTCAGATGATCTAGTTATTGCTATTGTCGTAGCAAATGCCTTTTTTCTGCTACTGTTGCCGTCAAACTTCGCAGTTAAGTAAGTTTACTGACCGAGCCTAGCATGCGTCAGTGCTAATCTTAGATATCCTCAGCTCATGACGCACCTTGACCTCTACCTGAGTCACGGCTGCAATCTCTCATAATTACTGAGATTAATTGTATTGTCTAATGACTGTGACATGTTTTCTAGGTTTATAAAACAGCCAGTACTATTGTTGTAATTAAATGGTGTTTTGTGTCATGTAAATTTCACACTTATGTAAAGTCTAAATAAAGAAAACAATTAAATAACAATGAAAATGCTTTGGTTGATTATTGCTTCGATCTAAAATGGGTCTGCTTCTACTTAAGTAAAGCTACATTTTAATTTATGTTCTTAGTAGTTGCTAGGGTTACCTTAAAGAGTGATCTGGTACATCCGCTAAGTTTCGTTTGTATAATCCCTTTGGTGCCAGTTGTTCGTGGTTTCCTGACTAAGTATGTGGTTAAAAAGTAATGTATATTAAAAATAGAAATAAACAAAAAAAACTGATTATAAAAAACTTGTGTAAAAATTGTGTGTATTATAATAATTATATTAAATATTAAAATCGCATTTGGAAAAATAATGTGTTGTTAGTATATCATTTGACACATACCGCTCTACACTAACAACAAATTTTAGTTATTTTTTATTAATTACTTTATTATGAACTAGCGACTGTACGCGACTTCGTTCACGTAGCATGCTCAGCCTGCGGTCTCGCCATAACCTCCCGTATTTTCTTGGTTTTTCTTTCAGAAGAACTTTCTCCTGACAAGAAAAAACAACACAACAAAAAAGAATTTGCGAGATTATTCCATCCGTTCTCAAGTTATAGCGTGACCAGGGGAAATAGGAGTTGATTTATAATATATATAGATGTTTATATCACTTTCGACCAATACTGTTTAGTAAAGTTATGTAGGTCGGAGTCCACAGACTCCCCAAATAGAGATTTGCTTAAATCTCGGCTGTTGACACAGGGACATCTGAAATCCTCTAGAATGTCGGTGGTGTGTGACCGAGCATATATTTATAAAACTAAAACGCTTTTGTTATAGGGTATATTAATGCATTTTTATACGAACATTTACAGGGATTATAGGGATATATTATCTGATAATATTGGCCACTAACTGTGAAATGTAAATTTCGTGACATTTTCTAGGTACTTATTACACAATTGTCAATACAGGAACCAAACATTTTTAAAATTTTGCTTAAATAATATATAAAATATATAAAATATGCTATTTAACAAAAGCATTCGTGGAATGAAAGAAATTCAATGAATAGTTTATTCTTTACTAGCTAACTATTTACTATGAAAACTACTTTATACGAAAAAAAGTGCTATTCAGTGGTTGCGCTTGAAAATATAGCTGGATTAATTCCGATAACTTTTGTGAGAATTTGAAATAGTCCTTAATGGTTAAGGTATCAACACGGTTTTTGTGGGGTAAATGGAAATACAAATTGTAAAACTCGGGATAATGAGTTCGGTAAAATGAATTTGCTTGCAAATTCCACTTTTCCAATTGCTTCTTTGCTTCTGCTTGTGTTTTTCTAATTGAAAAATAAAAATGTTTTTTTTATTGGTCAGAATATACTAGAACTAGAAGTAGGACTGGGTAGGGGACAGGATATATAGGATATAGAGGAGAAATATAGGAGTTTAAAAAAGTGACGATGTAAAGCTGAACGAATCCTTGCCGCCTTAAAATACGCTCAAAAGCCTTTTGAAGCCTACTCAAGAACTCGCCCCTTGTCGCGCGCAGCGCGAGTTTCCGTTAACGAATTGGTGAGTGTAACTGTATCCTTATTGTCAATCTATTTTTGCACTATGGCAACTCTGCCTTTTGTAAGTGATTTGACGCAGGTACTCTGTGGCACAGACGCGCAGATGCTAACGCATCTCTGGGGCAGACTACGAATGGCGTGCCGGCAGGAAGGCGGGTACGGAGAAAAATGGCGGATGGGTAAGCACGTGTGAGGCACTGGCTGAGGTCTCGATGGAAAACAACCAGCAGAGGTCCTGGTAAGTGCTTTTAGCTCATGATTCCTAGTTCTATAAGAACCGTGTGATGTGATAATGAGACGACCGTTAACGAGTCACGTTTTACGGTTAGGCATAGTCCAATGATTGCGTACAATGTACATTAACTGGTAGTAAAGGAAATTGGACTGAAGAGCTAGCGAATGCGCCCTCTGAGCATCCATATCCGGGTGTAACCAACAGGGGATAGCAAAATGATCGGCTATGTTGTTGGAGCATATTGGGCAGGACTATGGGGATGGTGGAGGTCCTCGTGGGGAACACCCCATGTCCAGCTGGTGTCATTCCTGGGGTAAACTGTACTGACCAGGAACCCAATGAGAGAGATAACTTGTATAAATATACGCAATATCTCAGTAAAGGGAAGACCCGGGCGCAGTAAACACGGTACTGCGCTCTGACTGGAGCCATAGTCGATCAGAGGGTAACTGAACGGACCCTTGTATGAGGCAAAGCCTCCTAGCACCAAATGTTGCCTAAATTGCGTGCGTTGGTGGTCGACTCATTGTTTCATCCACGTGTTCTTCTTTATATTCTTTGTCGTGTGTTTATTTTAGTACGATTATTTACCGGGCACACACAGTCATCTTGCTATGACAGGAAACGCGACAAAATGGTGGAGATGCTGGGATCTGATTTTGAAATCAGTAATAATATATATTTTGTTGTGACGGAACGCCAGATTCGTTCAGGCTTTTCCGAGTAAAATAAAATAAATTAACAAAAAATGTATTGAATACCAGATTCAGTCTGGCCTTTCCAGTAAAGAAGGCAATAAACATAATTATTTCATGTAACCATTATGGTTTATTAATAATGTCTATTACATTAGAAAACATTTTACCCATAAGATATTGTAAGGTTTACCTTTTAATCGGAACATTGCGTGTCAAAATTTTAAGATATACATATATCGTACAAGTTTATTGTCTATTTACATATAGTGTGAACCACTGGCTTCGTGCAAACGATGTTCTCGTTAATTTAAGTATACGTGAGCATAATATGGTACACTTCGGTTGTGTATTACGTACGAGTAACATAATGTACTGTACTCAATGTACCTTTTTCAATTTTCCCGCTGTTTTCTAAAGTTACCGGGTTTATTTTGTAACACGTGTGTACATCATTAATTTAAACAATGCATACATAGCATCTTATAAACATGTATACTAATAATACAGTAAATACTAGCTGTTATGTATTGCGGAGAGGAATGAAGAACAATAGACATAATGATAAAAAAAAATATTCAAATGTGCTGCTGATGTGCAAAGTCTAGGACGGCGCTGCGTGTGAGATGTGAAAATAAGAATACTCTGTTATGTTGTGTGCACCCCTTTCCTTTGTTGCCGGCTGGCGTTTCCCACTGTGTCTTTCGATTTGTTTCATGGTTAGTGTGAAGTAATATTTACTTATTAGCAGTCTATAACTGTGTACCTATGTAGATGGAATACGTGCTTGGTAATAATGGTATTGAGTGTGTAATTAGCGTCTTTGCAAAAGTCAATTAATAATTCATTAATAATCAATTAAAATCAAATAATAAAATCAGTCAATTATAAAAAAGAAAGCAAGAATATAATTGAAGATATGCTATATTCTGGCGCGTTTCAGACAGCGTCCCAAAAACGAATCATATATATTGCAAAAGCGGCTCTTGTTTTTTGCTATATAAATAATCGAAGACGACCTTATTTAGTTTAATTAGGTACTATTGTATTATCTGTTTACAACAACCAACTGAAAAACCAATCCGATGAAATAATAGACTAGTTCTACTAAATATTTCATGAATTTTTCAGCCAAAAACATCATGTAAACAGACTTAACCCTTTGCGTACCATTGATGTAGATTTGCGTGCGTGTCATTCATAAATCTTTTGTTTCAATTGTCACGGTATAGGAAGGGTTAACGTGTACTAAAGTGAATGCCTCACATACAACCAGTTGCAGAAAGTTCTTCATTATCAGTTCATTAGTTAATCCAGCTTGAGTGATAATAAAATCATTATTTTAGTAACGTTGCACAAAAGTCGATTATTTTATAAGTTGACATCATAATGATCCTTTAGCTAAAGCCGGCATTTAAACAACGTTGCGTAAAATATTTTAAAAGAGAATGAACGATAAACAGATACAACCTTCTTGGGACTGAACATTTGGAGTTTTTTTTATTTTGCTATTTATTAAACAAATATTTTTTGAATTATAAAAAAAAAAACGCAAACAGCGTTTAGCTTGTCATTATCAAATAGGTGTCAAAAAGGGAATGTTTTTTTCTTTGTACTTGGACTCGTTGACATGACTATAGTTTTGTATGTGAAAAAAAAAAAAAAAAATATATACAAAACAAAATAATTAAAATATTGTTAAATAAAACGTAAACGAGAAGCAAGTAAAACATATACGATACATTACTATAGATATAATGTAAATAGGGCGAATTCTGTGACACTACTAAACTTTCAATGAAATGTAAACATTTTACTGAACTTATGAAAATGCTATATTGACAAGGTCTGATCGCACAGAGTATTAGAAACATTATGCGGCACTATAACCTAAAAACGGTTGGTGTTTTGTATAAATAAAAAACTTGATATTTTTCGTATGTTTTCCCTGTTTTTTGACATAGGTTATATAGACATGGCTTCACTTTGCCAGTTCGTGACTTACTTTCTGTACAATTGTAGAAACTGTTGATGGAAAGATCGCGTCGCGAAGTATAAGGTATATGACGCTCAGACAGATCAATAACTGTGTGTTTATTAATCATCAATGACTTTATTTCTTTTGGTCGTTGGTTCCAAAACAATAATATATTTGATTTGCAGAACTACACCTTTGGAAATCTGCTACTATACACGAAACTCTTCACTGTTGTTAGTTAAATAAAATGTACTTTACTTTGTCCGAGATTTGGCGGCGGGAACGTAATCTTCTGCATGAGACAATGAAAAAAAAATCGTAAATTCTACTAAAGTCGGTATAATGGATTATTGTTGACTAATTAAGTTTTAATTCCTGATCTGTCAATTTAACGTCTCAATAAACACTAATTATGTTCTAAAGGCGCTTTGTGCAACGCAAAATACACGATTAATGACATATTGACGTTCCATTAGATACATTTAATGGAACTTTAAAATCTGATGAAATTTTCGTATGTGCAACGACTTAATGTCAAATTAAGATTCAATTACGTCTATAAAAGTTAAAGATCATTTCTGCAACTGTCTGATAGATGAGAAAATATCTGTTAACAAAAACCACTGTTAAATTGAGGTAAATTATTTATACTTATTTTGTTCATTATTGTTTGAAAGGGGGACATTGGGTTTGGTTTCAAAACTTTTATTGGTATGCGTTTCAAGCAATATCTGCTAAACCACATACGAATTTGAACAAATCTCATTATGGAGTCAATCTTTAAAAGATTTTAATTACGGCATCAAAAGCTAACCTAAGCCTTTCAGACCGCCTAACGCCTAACTAAGCCTTTAAGTAACCGAGCTTCCTTATAAATATCGAGCCAGAGCATTCGAAGAATATTTTACTTTATGTCATGTGAAACCTAAACAAAGAAATGAAGTCTTTTGAGGAGGAGCTATACCAGTTTCTTATCTACATCTATATTATGCAGTCAAAGTAAAGGTCTAGACCTCATGACGCAAGACCAGTTGAAGGTTGAAGATCTTTTAACAGAGTTGGAAGCTACAATAACCCTATCTAGGCTGACACAGACAACAACAACTAAACTCCCAAAGCTCACTATACCAACATATAGTGAAGACAAACTTAAATGAAAGAAGTTTTGAGATAGTTTTAAGGCGAATATTCACCATCATTCTACAGCAGAGGTGGACAAGATGAGCGATGTGGCCTTGGATACCGTATCTGACCTTTTAACAACGGATTCAAAGTACAGTAGAAGCGTAAAGGAAAGATTTGGTTGCAAGGATTCAGTAGTTGATGCACACTACACTGCGTTAAATGCCATGCCCACTGATACTGCAAATTAAACTTCTTTTTAACTATTTGCAAAGAGATGTTAAAGTGCAATGTTGCCAAGGAATTTCTTGGATCACTAAATTCAATTCTAAATAAATTAACAGCTGTGACCAAGATAGAACTACCTAGATATATGGGAACTAACATGATAAATGTTGATTTGCATTAATCCTATAAGCTTCATACAGAGATTACTTAAATACTGCCTTAGCCTCCGTTGTACATTTGAGAACAGGAGAAGACAAGGAAACATTAGTATTCTTAGTGATGACAAAATCTCGTGTATCGCTGATCCAAGACAAAGACGACTTTAACATACCGAAACTAGAACTACTGGGGTTTCTGATAGGAAACAGACTTCTGAAATATGTCAAAGTTAACTTAGACCTGCCTGTACAAAAGGAACACATTTGAACGGACAGCCTAGTTATTATCGGATGGATGAGATCAAACAAACTGTTATCACTATTTGTAGCAAACATAGTTAATGTGATCAAACGAGACCATCCAAATACTGAAGTATTTTACATCAATACAATGTCGAATCCAGCAGACATCGCCACGAGACCTGAACCTGAACTCGGGAATCACAGGAAAGAACTTTGGTACAATGGCCCAGCATTCTTGAAAGAAGAAGAGTCATACTGGCCTGTGAGTCGCCATTAAGAGACACAGAAGACTTTCCTTTCAGTTGGGGAGCCCCTGGGCCCCGAGGCCCAGGAGAGCCGACAGAAACTTGTGAATCCCCAGAGGAAATGGAAGTACCATATAATGGTCTAAATTAACCAATGGACCTATCTGAGTTTACTGACTTTCTGAGCCAACATTTGTCAGATAGGAGAGAGCCATAAAGCGAAATTGTTACTCAAACCAGTGCCAGTTCTGAATCTACGATTGAAATTTAAAAAAAATAGTTGTCTGTAAAGTCGGTTTACGGATGATAGTTTTACGATAAGGTCATTATGCGTGAGTTTCATGCGTGCAGCCAACGTTCATCGATTTATATGATGTTATCACGTCATAGGTTACAAGGACAGCATTTTCCTGAAGAGTTCAAGTAAAATAGGTATTCTGTAGATGTCCACAGTATATAAAGCATGGGGGAGGTCCATACAAGTTGCCCCAGACACCAGCATTGCCACAGGAGAGTAAATTACAACGAGCCGTATACATTCACTGGTGCGTACTTCTTTGGGCCACTATATGTATGCACAGCTACAGGAAAGGAGAAGAGATGGGTAGACTTATTTACATGTTTGACTGTAAGGGCAGTACATCTAGACATAGTAAAGGACATATCGGTTGAAGAAAGTCTTCTGGTTAGAGTGGCTTATGGAGATTTGAAGCAACAAGAGGCACCCGCAAAGGTTTTAATTCTAATAATGTAAATAATTTCACATTACTAGCGGAACTACTTAAAAACCCGTACTGTATCAAAAAGAAAATCTAAGTTAGCTAAGAATTGCCTCAGTAGAACCTAGAGGAAACACCTAGTAATCCACGAGTATAAATTGCTGACGGTATAAAGTAAGTAGAAGCAATACTTAATTCAGCACTTTTAGCAAGAGTTGGCATAGAACTTGAACATGTCTTAAGACCAGCAGACTTTCTTAGCGCAGATAGCAAATGCAGAGTTGCGAAAGTCAAAGTCGACGACTCCCTGTTCACGCGTTCTATAGGACATCTATACCCTCTTGCAGACGATGTCGATGACACTCTGCCTGTGATGAACAGAGGATTGAGAAGTAACAATACTCCAGTGGAGTAGGAGTGGGCACATCGCTTCTGGATATAGAAGCTTTATCCGCAGAACATATCACGGATAGTGAGGTACAACCACAAATCGACACGAGCACCTGTTTGCCTGAAAACACATGCTCAATGGAGATAGAGTCTGGCTATAACAGACTTGAGTGGGAAAAAGGCGGTGATGAAGTAACTGTAACTGAGCATGATATATCCGCTAGCGCATCGGCACCATGTATGGGAACTGCAAGTGAAAATAATCTGCAGCCCAGCGATGTAAGGACCAGGAGCAAAAGACGTCTCTTTTGCTAAGTGCTAAGTAAGCTGTCATTCGGGACAGGAGAAAATCCTTGTGTGGACTTGTCAACTGCTAGCCCTCTTGAAGTAGACCTCTCTGCCGTTGTGCGTGTCGCGCGCAGCGCGAGTTTCCGTTAACGAATTGGTGAGTGTAACTGTATCCTTATTGTCAATCTATTTTTGCACTATGGCAACTCTGCCTTTTGTAAGTGATTTGACGCAGGTACTCTGTGGCACAGACGCGCAGATGCTAACGCATCTCTGGGGCAGACTACGAATGGCGTGCCGGCAGGAAGGCGGGTACGGAGAAAAATGGCGGATGGGTAAGCACGTGTGAGGCACTGGCTGAGGTCTCGATGGAAAACAACCAGCAGAGGTCCTGGTAAGTGCTTTTAGCTCATGATTCCTAGTTCTATAAGAACCGTGTGATGTGATAATGAGACGACCGTTAACGAGTCACGTTTTACGGTTAGGCATAGTCCAATGATTGCGTACAATGTACATTAACTGGTAGTAAAGGAAATTGGACTGAAGAGCTAGCGAATGCGCCCTCTGAGCATCCATATCCGGGTGTAACCAACAGGGGATAGCAAAATGATCGGCTATGTTGTTGGAGCATATTGGGCAGGACTATGGGGATGGTGGAGGTCCTCGTGGGGAACACCCCATGTCCAGCTGGTGTCATTCCTGGGGTAAACTGTACTGACCAGGAACCCAATGAGAGAGATAACTTGTATAAATATACGCAATATCTCAGTAAAGGGAAGACCCGGGCGCAGTAAACACGGTACTGCGCTCTGACTGGAGCCATAGTCGATCAGAGGGTAACTGAACGGACCCTTGTATGAGGCAAAGCCTCCTAGCACCAAATGTTGCCTAAATTGCGTGCGTTGGTGGTCGACTCATTGTTTCATCCACGTGTTCTTCTTTATATTCTTTGTCGTGTGTTTATTTTAGTACGATTATTTACCGGGCACACACAGTCATCTTGCTATGACAGGAAACGCGACACCCCTCAAGTAACGGATCATCTCGACCTAGAAACAGCCAGTATTGTCTACGTGCATTGATCCTGCATAAATAAAGAAACAGTTTGTAGTTAAACTTACTAAATATTATTATAGTCTTTAACAATGTTACCTTAATAATTGTTTACACGTGTAATTTACAAATAACATTAGACTACTAGTGGCTTCACACGCTTCAACTTAGTAATGCAATATCCACAAATGTGCTTCATTGTTTAATATTATTATTAATTATTATTATTAAAATAGTATAAAAGCTATTTTGATACATTTAGGGTCCGGTCCGGTAAGCACAGTCAACGCTCACAACTGTCACGACCCGGTTTGCTGCCGTGCGATTCTCTACCCGGAAACATCGTTGCATCTTTGACAACATCCGTGAAACAAATGAAGAGATGACAAGAAACATTGGAAAAACCACCTTATGTACAAGGGCGATATCTCGTAAAGTATTTGACATCGGTGAGCTCGTCGACAAGCTCGTCGACGAATCATTAGAGAATCGCACGGCTGTTCCCTTTGGTTCCAATGCCTTTAAAGCCCAAATGGAACACTCACGCGGTCGATAAATGCGCGCCAAACTTTCTGTCAAAAATGAAGAGAGTCATAAACATACTTGTGTTTGATATTTTGACAGTGGCAGCTCGCAATGACCGCATAAACTCACCTACCATTCGCGAGCGTTGTGGTCGCGACGTGAGCGTTATCCTATACTTAACTTATAGACGGAAGAGGGTAGACGCTTCGTCTGCTCTCAAAAATGTCACTCATCCGACCCATAATCATGAAGCTTGTATTGGTGCTGAAAAATTGAGACTTGAATCATATCTATCGATATATAATTGAAACCCTATTTCTCCTGGTCAGGCTATAACTTGAGAACGGATGGAACAATCTCGCTAATTATTTTTTGTTGTGTTAATTATCGTCAGGAAAAGGTTCTTATGAAAGAAAAAGCAAGAAAATGTGGGAGGGCATGCCGAGGCCGAAGGCCGAGCCTACTACCCGAACAAAGACGCGGGCAGTCGCTAGGATAGACTAAATATAATAAAAACGCAATAACTACCATGCACCTAGTAATGTTAATACTTATTTCATATTAATTCATATTTAAGTAGTCAGCGTGAAACACGTAGCCTCATTACCTACTGATTTTGCATACATTTTATATGAGCGTAAATATAAAGTTTATTAAATTTGACATAAAATGTTACATAAGCAAACAATTTATGTAAATTCAAGTGAAAACATCTTTTTTGTTGATGTACATAGAATTCATACACCATCGAAGCAGCATTTAGCATACACCTCGTGTAACATGCACAAGTGAATTTTCTCTCATTATACTTGCATAATACGGTGTTAAGTGTTTGTTTTTTTAATTAGCAAATGTCTATATATTACGAAGCAGTACAAACAGCTAATAAAGGCGAGGGTCTGCTTCTTAGTTTGTCCAATTCTCAAATCGTCTGGAAGAATATCGTCTAAGAATAATATGGGCATAGATTAAAACACTTCAAAATACATAAAAAATTACAACATTAGATATAGCAGACTGTGTCATAGGTGTCTTTACTTTGAAATTTCTAAAGTGACAGTTTATTTATATCAGCATTTACACACCCTTGCAATAGAAGCTCATCATATTCATATATTTTCCCCGCCCAGGGATCAAACCTGGAATGGAATCGCAGGGTTTCGTTTTGAAGGCAGGGTTACCACCACTACCACTGAGCTACCGAGGCACGCCTAGTCGCTGCTTATCATGGTCACTGACATATTCTTCAGTGCTCAATCTACGCATCTACGTCGAAACAAACGGAACTTTAAAGAGTTATTACTAAAATAGGTTTAAATAGTTTTGATTTAGGATTCTTAGACAGTGTTCGAACGCTCGAAACGTAGATTCTATTAAAGCATACATTTGTATAAGAAAACTGTCGCACAACTGTTTTGTAAATTTTAAATTTTAATCACGTTTCAAAACACCTGTACAACTCAACTGTGTAGTAGACGGAGCCAAAGTCTTTATCCTCCAGATGCGGTTCGTAAGAAGAGAATAAAATTGTTATTATAAGTAGTTAAAAAACCTCTAGTCCTAGAGAGATGCCTTGTTTGGTTTGACCAATTGACCCATTGCTCAATATCGTAATACAAAAAGATTGTGTGCCAACTATATTTCGTTAAGATTGGAAGTTAAAAGTTGAAAAGCGCTGTAGCAAGTAAAATTACTTGACCAAAGAGATTTAAAAACCAATATCTCGTAATTACGAGTACGAGCCCTGTGCAGAACCACGCAAAGTTTCAGTTTAAAGCTACGAGCAGCACTGAACTATCATGGATAGGCGACGTGCTTCATCAAGCGCAAGAATTTGCCGTTTTTGCTCGTTAATTATTGTAATACCATGAATTTACATTTTCTATATTTACGTAATGAAAAGTAGCGTCGACAGTGTATAATGTGTATATATGGAGTATAATAAAGTGACCTTGGTCAAAGTAGGTCAAAATTATTTATCTTTGTGTTATCTATGTACTTATCATAACAATTCTATCACCCCATGTCAAACCGTGTTTATCTTGGGCTGAATGAAGTACATTTTTTATTCAGGAACCGATAACACCGCTTGACACTTTCGGCGCTTTTTCCCGGATTGGATAAATATTCATTGCAAACGGGAATACAAAAAAATTTGGACATTGTTTATTTTACTATATAACTATGTTTCAACCGATAATGTTGATTATCGGTTGATCCGTCCACATTCAAAAACTGAGTTATAGTGAGATTCTGAGCTGGAAGTATATTTTTGTGGTTAACACATATGCAGTGTCAAGTCTTCTATCACTAAGTAGTAGGGGTAGTGATCACTCCTGTGTTTAATCTGCAGCAAGTTATGTTTGTACTGATATTTCATGGTGTCGAACGAAGTGTCTACGGTAGATCTACGCAGAAAATAAAAACTCTGGCTGACTAAGCTACTGTCATGAGTAGGCAGGCGCTTACCGAAAATACAACGACTTATCGTCAGTTCATCATCATCATCTCAGCCGTAGGACGTCCACTGCTGAACATATGCCTCCCCCACAAATGTCCAAAAGGGTTTCTTGATTAATAATAGTAATAATACCGCATGCGCGGCTTTGTGACGAGCCGTCGGTGAGTGGCGACACAATGGACCCTGACTCTCCCTAGGGCTGAATGAGACTCCTGACTTGCTTTAATAGGCCGTCGGGTAGTGGAGACGCAAGGGCAAGTAACAAAAAGCTCCATGGGTGGAAGTGTTAAAGGGCATTACGCCGGTAGTAGCGCTCTAGTGAAACCCCAGCACACCTCTCGACATCTTTTAGCTTTCCACACCAACGTTGCCCCTTTTGTCACCATTGATGGTGGCTCTTATGGGGGGCCTCGTTTGGTGGGTGGCAAGTCACCACCTGCGTAAATATTGTATGATGAGACTGAAATTGGCAGGTGCCGTAGTCTAGTCCATAGCCCACTATCTACCTTATCAATAATAAGTTCATAACAAGTAACCTTGTCATTTTACCCATTTTTGTAATAGATATACTTAGGTACCTACCATGTCACCATCATCCCAAATTCTGTTTTTATACATTATTGTATATGTTATACCAAACAGGCCTCTAAGTGTTGTCTACATCCCCACTTATGCCTTTTGTAAAGGACCGAATAAGAAAATCTGTGAAATAGGTCCTATAATAATAATAAATCTTTATTTATCAAACCATACACAAACAATGTAAGTACATACATTTGTTCTTATCATCTAATTTGCACATACATAGTCAAAATACTAAGCTGTTTTTATGTTGTTATACAGTGGTCACTTGACAGCAAGAAACTATTTTGTTTCTAAAATATTGTGACCCGCCAACCATGTTCCGCATCCTTATTCCGATCAATTTTGTATTCCACGCACCAGTCGTAGTCGCGACCTCAATATTGATTACCAGCAAACGTGATACTACACTTGAATAGGGCATTTTCTCTTGAATCAGGATTAAAATCGGAGTGACACTCTGAATAATCAATCTATACAATTCTTACACTATGTAATCAAGCTTTCCATAGTTTTCTAATTGTTAAAAATGAAGTTAGAGATTGAGTTAAGAGATTAGTTAAGAGATACATCGATAGTAGGATGTAATAAGAATAATAGTAATAATTAATACATCATATAATAAGCATTAATGAATCAACACTGCGTTCCCTCAGGTGAAACACAGATTTCATCTCCTGCTTATTGGATGCGAAATATCAGCCCATGACGATATGATCTTGTATCTTATGCAATAATCATTGTATAGAGATTAAAATGTTTTTAGGGAAATAATGATTTGGAATATAATTATATATGCTTTAACCCTTCAAGAGATAGCCCTTCAAGAGTCGTTATATTGATTGATTAATGAAATTTCTATTGTGTCTGGCCGCATGATGACCAATGACCTTTGATGGATTAATGACGTCTTATAAAAAATGGATATTTATCTTGCCGTACTCGTAACTCATATATATATATATGAAGATATAATATATATATATATATATATATATATATATATATATATATATATATATATATACTAACGTATCCTATATATTTACTGTAGTTAATACCTTTAATAGAAAATGTTTATTTTCTATAAATATGCATGATAAAGATAGAAATATTAGCTATTTTATCCTTTTTGATGATATATTGTCAACAAAAAAAGATAAAGCGAAAGTAGTTCGTAAACTATATCATTCGTTTTTATTGGTGTATAAGAGTTGCTATATTATTTGGCACGAATCCAAACTAGAGACAAGCATCAGGAAGAAATAATAATCAATACACGGGAAGCATACTTTAGAAAATTACTTATTAAACTATAGATAATTATAGTTGGTTGTTGCAAATAAACTATTCTGATTCTGTTATTCTGATTCTGAAAATAATAATACGTTTTAAAAGTACATATTATTAAATACATAAATTGTGGTATTTATGTAAATTTAAGTAAGTATTGATGTTTGGGATTTATTTTATTTAATTATGAGAGGCAAATCGATAAGTGAGCTTTATAAGATAGTAAAGAAGGTAAAATATTTGAATATGTATAAATACAACTTGAACTGCGCTAAAATATACCATATATTTTAATGTTACATGATAATTTCTACTTAATATTATTAAACAATAGTAGACGACATGGTGATATAGGCAAAAAAAATACTGTGATAGTCTCACGTTGTAGCATCTTTAAGAGTGTTTTCAATACGCTCGTAAAAGTTTCATTAGGACCTATTTTAAACGGCGGCGTGAGGATTGACTCAATGATGATAATAACATAAACGTCAGACATCGTTAATATATATAAAAATGAAATTTAATGTTGTACAAGTTTACTATCACCTATATTCAGAAAATAGAACACATTTTGTGCGCGGGTGTGCGTGTGTGTGTGTGTGTGGGTGTGTGTGTGTGTGTGTGTGTGTGTGTGTGTGTGTGTGTGAATGTGTGTGTGTGTGTGTGTGTGTGTGTGGCATCGTAGCTCTCGAACAGATGAACCGATCTTGATTTTGTGTCTATTTATTTGAAAGGTGATTTAATCGGGAGTATTCTTAGCCAAGTTTGAGGAAAATCGGTCCAAGATGGCCGTCACCACAAAATTGCAGATTACATATTTTTTCACAAGTCCCGCAATATGAGTATCAAATGAAATGACTTGACTAGTAGAACTATACACTCATAAAAGATAGAAGTAAGTATTTCTTTTTGATTAGCGAATATACATATAAATATAGCTTTAAAATAACATCAAAAACGTTTAAGTCCTTTTAATTTTGAATACTACTTACTATATATTAAAAGTTTGAGCACGAGTTGAGTGCAATTCATTCATTATCAGCCCATTTTGTTTCCACTGCTGAGACTCTAGCCTTCCTCTCAGAGAGAATAGGATGGGCCATAATCTTCCACGCGGGCCCAGTGCGGCTTGTTACAGTATACATGTTAGTGGCCGACATGGGTCGGCCAAGGCCATATCCAAGTTTTCAGGCCGCCCTGAAGCTGAAGCCCCATCCAGAAGCTATCAATATGAAACCATTTTGACCCTAATTAAATAGCCACATACAAACAAATTAACTGAGTAAATGCTTTAATTAAATCTAACTACACCGATATGAAAAAGAAAAATATTTGTGCAAGGAGATGTTATTTTATGACGACGTTGTTATGTCTTTATTATTATTTATTGTATTCGTATTTTATCGTACTGTGCTCATTTCTTGCACAAGTTGCTTACTTTGTTTGTCCCATTTTCTTGATAAGGAAAACACATTTCTTATCTGTTTACGTAAATAAAGTTGCAAATATCTGTGACAATATTGGATGGTCGTTTTTTATACAGACCAATAACCATTACACACGATCTCGATACACTTACAATGGTATCGGCATAATAAAAGGAACTTGTATGAATAAGCAATAACAAAGAAGCGACTCTGCTTTAAACTTGCACAAATGCTGCAATAACACCGTTGCTACTTCCAGTGCCCACTTACGGCCGTTTTCAATATTCTATCTATCCGCGGTTTAACTTACCTACTACCGATACAAATTGGCATAACGTCCATACAAATAGTGTCAAATGTCTATCTCTAGCAGGGTAAACCGACGATAGATTGGTTATTGGGACCTGCCGTTATACCGTCTAATAAATTAGATTGTCACAAATTAAAGTATGGAAGACGACAATTATTTTAAAATAATCTCTTCTCTACATATAACAAAACTGTAGAGGTCGAATTTCTGTACAATGACAAAAATGCTAAAAACCGAGTCAGGGGGATGTATGGAATGAAATCAAAGTAGATTATAGAGAAAAGATTTTTTGTTTCTCTGTTTGTCTGTTTGTCTGTTCGTCTGTCTGTTTGTACGGGCTAATCTCCGAAACGACTGGACCGATTTAAATGAAATCTTGTATGATGGTAGCTTATATCCTGGTCAACATATAGGATACTTTTGATCCCGGTAAATTAATAAGTTCCCGTGGGATATTTAAAAACTATGTAATTAAGCGTATCCCGCGATGTCACGCGAGCGAAGTCGCAGGCGGGTCAGCTAGTAATTAATTAATTTCTAAAGGCGTGCAGTTTTGTGCGTTATCTTTCCAATGGACTTTTACTGTGAAGTTTGGTTATATAATTTAATATTCCACTGTATTCCACTATATGTGTCATAAATACTTACCCAACATACCACCACCTGAAAGCCATTACCCCCCTTTGGTATGGTCAGGTAAAAATAAGTTCAACTGAGATGGTCGCGAAGATGGTCATGACCGGTATAGTGATAAAAGGAAACAAATGATAATTTGCGGTTGCGGTGTATAACAATTTCTTACGGTTGATCAATGCTCTTTTTGCATTTGTATGACATTCCATGGAAATTTTGATAAAAATATGTTATAACATTAATATAAAAATCGACTACAAACAAAACTAAAAAAAATTAAATGACTTTTCATGATTTAACGATGTGAAATCCAGTCAAGAGGTATTCCATTTGAGATGAGAATGATAAAATTATATTTCTGACTAAAGCTAGTTCACATCTTTTTAGTTTTGTTTGTAGTAAAAATAGTTTTCTGGCGACAGAGTATTGATAAGTAAAGGGAAGTCTTACAGACACTAATTCCTACAAAACTGTGATATCACTATATCTTTTCGTTTATACATCATACGATTTTGATAATTATTGTCAAAAAATCTTTATCTTTATATTAAATGGGACCACATGAGAAACACTAACTTAAAATAAAACAAGATTCATCAATATCGGTTCACTTAGAAAAAGTTATGAGGGGTTACACACACACACACATATGCTCAATAACTTGTTAATTAAGAAAGCATATAATGTGAACATGTATTTAGATGATAATACTTTATGACATTAATCAGTTGAAATTGAAATTTGTATAATTTTATTTTATTTGTTTTGAAAACTCAAACTCAAACTCAAACTCAAAATCATTTATTCAATTTAGGCATCAAAGAAGCACTTATGAACGTCAATTTTTCATTATAATGTACTTTAAAGCCTACCGCCGCGTTCCAAAATACATAGAGCCAACCGAGAAGAAGCGGCAAGAAACTCGGGGCCATTCTTTTTATATAAGTAGATGTTTTTACAATGTTTTTACTTAGGTACTACAAATATTAGCTCCAGTGTGTTGCCTTACAAAAGAGAACATAATAATGGTATCAGTAGGGCAAGACACGCTACACTTTGACATCTTAGTACACAAGTAGATAGATCCTGGAGTGATCAGTCCCAAGCTGTTTTATCCTCCAAGTAATCCGAAATTTTGTAATAACCTTTTTGACAGAGTTTAGTTTTAATAGTAATTTTAAACTTATTAATAGGCAAATCTCGGATAACATTGGGAACTTTATTATAGAATCGTATACATTGTCCCATAAAAGAATGACTTATTCTGTGGAGACGCGTTACATGTACGGATAGCTTGTGCTTATTTCGCATGTTGATGGAATGAGCATCACTCCTTTTATCAAAACTGTTAATGTTTTTCTTTACATACATTAGATTTTCATAGATAAACTGAGAGACAACAGTTAGAATGTTTATGTCTTTAAATTTCTGTCTAAGGGAAACTCTAGGAGCCAAACTGTAGATCGCTCGTATAGCCCTTTTTTGCAGTATAAAAATAGAGTTAATATCTGCAGAACATCCCCAGAGCAGTATGCCATAAGTCATAACGCTATGGAAATAACTAAAATAAACTATTCTAGCTGTGTCTACATCAGTTAATAGTCTAATTTTTTTAACAGCATAAGCTGCTGAACTGAGCCTACTAGACAATTTTTTAATGTGGGGACCCCATTGCAATTTTCATTGCAAATAGTTTAACATTAAGTTTTATATTGACGAACCATAAAACTATGTAACATTTAAAGCATTGTTAGTGATAAGTTGTTCTCACTGAAAATGTTAAGTCTATAAATATAAACCTTATAAGGTAGAATCTAGAGCACTAAAAAAATTTTCAACTATTATGTACACCTAGATTTCATAGACAAATAAAGTCATTGTATCATTGTATCACATAAAAATCAAATATATTTTCGAATTGAGAATCCTCCTTTTTGGAAGTCTGTTGAAAATAAAGACACTTTTCTCTGGTAAAAGACTTCTGCTGCCGTTACGGCTGTGGGATGTGCAGCCATTCTGCCTTTGCACAACAAATCGTAGGCACCATGCGAAGGCAAGCCGGTGATGCGGGTAGCAGCGTTCTTTGATCGTCTACTCGCACCAGCAATCAGCATTTTATCTTGAATCTTTATCTTCTAAGAATGAAACACAAAAACCAAGTTCTGTATGTCGAGGTATACGTCCAGCAGTGGACGAGTGTTTAGTGATGATGATTATAATACTGCATGTTATTCTAAAGTATGTATATGATGAGTGCATGCATGAAATAAGTATTCACTCTCAGCACTATGACTTGGCTAAGTCTTAACCTGTTCATAAGTTTTCTAAAGGTTTTATGTGACTAATTAGTAAGTAATTACTACAACCACACATTCATACAATGTTAATGGATAATGCAATTTACGATGTCGCCGCGTGTGGAATTTAACTTGTGCGATCAAATGACTTCATATTACCAGGGGCAATCCAGCCGTGCGGGTCTCTAAAGACGAGCTCACCGCTCAGCTCACATACTTTGAGATATCGCCCTTGTACACAAGGTTGTTTTTCTTCTCATCCGATCATTTGTTTCACGGATGTTGTCAAAGATGCAATGATGTTTGCTGTTAGAGAATCGCACGGCAATACCTAAGTATACATCATTTTCATACAGGCGAGAAATGACGTCATTTTGGTTTCTTCGGCATCTTCGGACCTTTCATGCAATAACACCGTACCCACGCTTATGTATGCTTCTGACAGCTTATACTCGTAAACATAGACTCTTTAAGGGTGTCGTAATAAGCAAGCAATAAAGTGAAGTGTGGCCGTTTATTGCTACAGCTACAGCCTCACCAACCTTTGGTATTTTTAATATGGAGTCGATTTGACCTTTCTGCCCTACGTTCTTTTAACCAGTCTGCTTCAGGTCAGACGGTAAGACGGCACCACCTGTTGCTTTTAAGGCAAGACAGATTTGAAAGAATTAAATGTAATAAGCTGGTGAGATATTTATATATTATAATATGTGTTTATATTTTTTAGTCTTATATTTTTGTATGATTTTCTTTATGCGATATATAAAGCACTAACGCCTGCTTAGCGAGACCACACTTTACACATTTGGAGAGAAATATATTACAAATACTCGGCCGGAATTTAATCCCTCGTCTTCCGAAAATCCGTGTCAGACGTCATGACCGCCTAGCGATCTTTTAGGCGAATTTAACTCTACTAAGTACTCTACTCTTGTAAGATTTAAGACTATTTTACGATTTTCTAAATTTCATCTCAATAGTTATATGCTTAGCAGTCTTATAAAGAACTTATCTAAATTCTGATATTAAGCTGGGTGTATTAGGTAAATACATGCACATCAACTAAGTAAATATCGTAGTAAGCGTTGTGCCACAGAATAAATAATAGTATTAGTTTTGCTTAAGTTTTTATGCATATGCATGGTACACAATTCTGTGAATAAAGAATATTGCGTGAGCAGATGATTGATATTGGTTTCTAATTACTGTTGCTACCTATTAATAAAGATATCATTCGTAGGTTCCTACTTATGTTTCAAGATTCATATTATACGTGCAGGAGTTTTGTGAGAATCACCTTGATATTTTGTACTGTCCACGTTAATTTTTTGTTTATTTTGGTTTATTAAAATAACAACTGCAATATTAGGTACACATTACACTATACAAACTTAAAATAATTGTAAAAACTAATCTAAAAGCCCGATGGGAAAAGTTGCCAGAATGTTGGCAATAGTTTTGCCGTTAGCCAAATCCCTAGATAATTAGCAGAGATTTAACTATTTATCAATTCACCGGCTATATCTATTCAATTTTCATCTATAATTTTGTGTATTGGTTTAGCTGCATAAGATAGAAATTACTATTGATCTATTCCATATTTATTGAGTCTACTTTGCTTGTTACCATAAAAATCTAGCACGAATATTTATGAATAATTATTAGAGTAGGTGAGTTTATAAACTGCGTTCCATTTCGGAATCAGCCTACCGTATTGGCAAACTGCCGTGCGATTCTCTAAGAGCAAACATCGTTGCATCTATGACAACATCCGTGAAACAAATGAAGAGATGACAAGAAACTTTGGAAAAGTAACCTTATGTACAAGGGCGAAGCATATTTGACACCGATGTCAAATATGCTTCGCCCTTGTACATAAGCTCGTCGACGAATCATTACAGAATCGCACGGCTGTTCCTAAGTATAATATCTGCGAGTACAGAGCTTTTTTGTTCTTCCATACTATTGAACTGTCAGAGACTAGTGACCACCGACATCGTTGAGATTCTGACAAGGGGGGCAATTAAAAGATAATTATCAAATCAAGCACGGTTGTTAGACGCACAAGAGGTTCTCGTTTTGTTTGATAGGATCACGGCGGATTTAATCGTTTAATCTTGTTATATCTCGTGTATGATGATGCTCACAGATCTATCTGCAGATTGACAAGCTTTAAGATGTACGATCATGTACCACGTAATAATTAAGCATAGCTAAAGTTGTATTTGCTAATATAAACTTGGTATAACTTACGTCGACAATACGAGTTTGTTTTGGAGTGTGTTTGTTTGGTTACAGACGTGACCAGTGAGTTCACTGGCCCTATCTGCAAAGTTTCAGGTTTCAGATCAAAACCCTTCATAAATACCTATTTGTTTGGTGAAATGTTCGCTTTACATCTTCATAGCTTGTTTGTCGATATTATATTTTTGATAAATTAGGTAGGTTACATTGCGGGGCCGTGAATACATTATATTTGATGAATGATGATAAATTGTTTAAGCTAAGTATCTATTACTAAAGCTATACTATTACAGATGTGTCAATCATATCAACTACTTTTGTCTCTTGCTGGACATAGACTAATTACCACCATTCAGGGTGACCTTTAGTTTCCATACTAGACGATGGCTTCTGAAGTACCTACGTCCATTTTACCTGGTGTGTAGGTGTTTGTTTTAAGTAGCTTTTGCATTTTAGTAGTTATTCAAAAAGTTTATACTTGTTAGTTTTATTACAAAGAAAAGGATACATTTTCTGAAGAATTTAATAGCAACTATACTTATTTATTTAATATAATATATAATAATAGCAGTAGAACTTAATATTTATACATTAATCATGAAAAAATGTCTAGAAAAGTATAATAATGTAGCATTACTAGAACCTGCATCTGATACCTGAAGGTTTAATCCTTCCTATAACGTGATGATTAAAACAAAAGATTTATGAATGAAACTGATGTATATTTACGTCAGAGGGACGCAAAGGTTAAGCAGCCTGTATCACGGCTCAGGTCACCAGGTCAAAACCTACACCTCGTTTGATTGGGATATAATTTAGTTGTGTAGTTAGAGAACAATGTTCCGAGAGTATGAATCCCCGCCGAGCAAGCGACTAATTCATCACGAACTTAGCGAGGATTCGTAAGTCAGAAACCTGACACACTAAACACTTTGTGTTTTTTCGTGCGACATTTACAAATAAGCCTATCTATCTCTACGCTTGATAGAATAAAAAATAAATAACTGGGTACCAACTAAAGAGCTTCTTTCTAAGATTTTACTTTGAATGTTTAAAATAAAATTTAATTTTCCGAATGTTTCTTATCTGTGTATCAGAAAATCTATCCGAAAAATGTTCGAAACCATCAATCTCAGGTAGACCATGACGACTATAGCAATAAAATTATAAGACAAATAAAGCCCCAACGCTTACATCATCATCATCATCATCTCCGGAGGCTGGAATTCATCAAACCTGCGACTGAGACGGTTCGTTATGACCTTCGAAAACAGCTTATAAACATGGCTCAAAAGCGAGATGGGTCTGTAATTCTTAATTAAAGTGTTGTCACCCTTCTTGAAGAACAGCACCACCACGCTTTTGTTCCATGCTTCTGGCGTTGAATCTTCGAGTAAGACGGTATTAAAGAGCTTCTGAAGGACTTTAAGTACCGGTGTTCCACCCACTTTCAGAAGCTCAGATGTGATACCGTCATCACCAGGCGTCTTGTTGTTCTTAAGCTGTTTCAAGCCCATTTTAATCTCGTACAGGCTGATGTCCGGGATATCTTCGGTATAATGTCGGGTCAGCTTGGCTCTTGGGTCTTTGACCGAGCTGCTAACAGGTTTAGCGACCGAGGTTTATAGCTGTATCCGAAGACTGCAGTTTCAGTAAGCGTCGTTCAGCCATGAGGTTGAAGGTATCGTTGGAGAGTTTCTGTGGCCTATCTGTACGGTGGGGTTTAAAGTATTTGGAACCCACTGTATGGACAGTTTCTACTAACCTGTTATTGATCTCGTCCACTGAAGCGATGTTCTCAAGGCAATCGAAGCGATTGGATAGCTCAAGTTGAAAGCTCTCGGGGTCTTGAATACGGGCACCAGTGGGTCGGAGCGTAGACTTCAGACATAGCTACATTGAAATTAAATTACAAAGTTTACTTCTAAGATTTGATTTTAACCTCACGCCGCCGATGAGCTATGTACGTTGCCTGGGGCCTTACTATGAGCTCTTAAAGCAGGACTTCTAGAAAACGGCCCGGTTTATGCGTACCATGACAACATAAAGCAGACCTGCCCAGGCTTACTATATACAAGAACCGCAGAAAAACCGTTCACCTGTTTTTTTATGTATGGAGAAAGAAATATTCAAGCAGTTCAAACAGTTCAACTAAATGACCGTCATGATATGATTTCATTCAAAACTGTTTATGTCAAGTTTAAGAAGTTTAAGAACTGCTCGAAACTTGCATGGTTTTAACGAAGCTGATAGTAAGGCCCCTGGTCTTAGTGCCCACATATTACGTACAAATAATATACATTCATGAATACTATTCTGATAACTTAGCCTTTTACTTTAGTAACATAATATTTTCCTCTTGAGACATGTCTCGGACAGCTGCGTGGGTGTAAGTAATGTAATAAGAATGTAATAGGACCATCCATCTTCTAAATATTGTTATCACGTTTGTACACGCCAAAATAAGAAGTAATGTGTCAACACAATACACGTGCGAAATACAATAAGTAGCGAGCACCTGAGCATGGTTTGGAGACTTAAGCCCGATTTACACATCAATAAGTACAGTAGCCAGTTAAGAAATTAGTCAGTTAAGTAACAAGTAGTAAGTTGTAAGTAGCGTACAAACGTATAGGCGAGTAAGTAGTCAAAAGTAACAGTTTCGAGAAGACCAGTCGCCTCGGTTGTTTGGTTTACTACCTACTTACTACTTCTCTACAAGTCTATGGACTGTACTAAACTCGCCCGTCTACATGCCGGCCCGTTAAGTTGGCGGGGTGCGGGAGACGCGAAAGAGGGCCTTATTTCGCACAGCCGTGCGATTCTTTAAGAGCAAACATCGTTGCACTTTTGACAACATCCGTGAAACAAATGACGAGATGATAAGAAACGTTGGAAAAGCAACCTTGTTACAAGACATCGGTGAGCTCGTCGACAAACGCATCGACGAATTATTACAGAATCGCACGGCTGGACTAGCCAACAAATAGAATATTCAACCCAACTTCATCAACAAGTTACTACTTAACTCGCTTTTGCCGTTCAAACGACAACTTAACTCGCTAATGTCGCAAGTTGACTCGCTGCTGTACTTATTGAAGTGTAAAACGGGCCTTAGGACGAATTCCGGACGACGAACATTTTTGGCCTCGATATCTTTCATACAAGGAAAAACAAGGAAACATATTGTGTAAGAACACACAAACTCACATATCTTTGTGTGTATCAATGAGTACCAAATACCAATCCAATGCCAGGGATAACGAATCCGCAAGTAGTTTTGTGTAAAAGTATTACTAGGTTAGGTTTTCATGACACTGTAGCTGTGGCACTGTAATGAATGAATAGGCAAAAGGAACAGAATTGATGTCTTGGAGTGATGAGTGGAGTGAGGTTTGCATCATGAACTGCACATAGTAACTTTGATAAACGAACGTAAAACTTAAACTAAGGCTCCTCATGATACGTTTTCGAATAAATAAATCAAATTTAAAAAACATACTGGTGGTTCTACCTAAATACCTACATGATTTTTGGATGAGAATACTGTAGGGATGACACCTTGCATGTAATTAAACTGTTTATGATTTGATAGATTCCTACTTTTTAATCATAGTTTGCTTAGTAAAAATAACTTTCTACTTACATACTTCTGATTTCTGCAAAAGCGTTAAATAGAACCCTACGAGCGTCAAACACTGCGTCCCTTTATGATATTTTTTTTACTATTTCGCACATGAGAGCCAAGTCAAGTTCGATGGGAAAATTTCGCAATGGTGTAGTTTTTATTATCGACTTTATCAATCTATATAATATCTATAAACCAAACGAGTCGGTTCTATTGTTCTACACATATAATCTTCATAGCATGTGATCTTTTCCACGCATTGTGATAGATTAGTACAGTAACTTCGAAGAAAAGTTATTTTTTGTCATTTAAAACCATCCAGAATAAATATTGCGGCAGTAACTTACTGAGTTCTATAAATAAGTAGGTACCACAAAACTTGGTTAAAAACACAATCAAATTCTACTATAAAAAACAACAAAAATAGTACATTAACATGTCAATTAAAATATGTAATTTTGTTCTGTCTACTTTAAAGTTAATTAACAATACGCTTCCAACGACATCTCATTAGTCAAATTATGATAAATAGTTAAGAAGATATGAGTGAACAGATGAACTTACATACATACATAAATACATACTTAAACATACCTGCCAAAAACATAAGCCTACCTTTTGTTTAGCCGTAGTCGGCTTAAAATAACTATCATGACATCAGCACCGTAAAAAATCGAAAAACAAACGCGGGTAAATTACTTGAAATAGCATTTTGTAATACATTAGCATAAACTCCATATTCTCTTTAGTTCCTCTTCGCTACTTCCTGAATGATTTGTATGCGGAAATATAGTAAATACGTCGCGTCGTTACAGAATGCTTATCAGAATACCATTATAGTAAAGGCAGTAGATCAATTCTCGTGAATATATAGTGCCTGGTTTCGTTTTTTTTATTCACACACATTTGTACTCGATCTTTATTAAATAAGTTTCCGTAAAAGGAAACTTTTTAAATAGCTGAGGGATTAACAAAAATTGAATATATAACGAGGCAAAGTCCGATTTGCTTTTTTTATATGAGACTACGGGGTTATAATAAGTGTTCAAAATTTTGACGTGATAATATCTTATAAATCGATGAACGCCGACTGCACGCACGAAAAAGTATGATTGTCACGTTCCGCGTGCAAGCGAGAGCGTGGAACAAACGTTCGGCTTGTCTTATGACGTTATCACGTAAAATTTTACTATCGTACCGACATTACAGACAACCATTTTTTTGTGTTATAACAACCCCGGAAAATTAATGTAGGTAAGCAACACATTTTTGGTTGATACATAATATAACACAAACATATACCTAACTAAACTCGACCAGGATTCGTTAAGTCGCAGGAGGCATACACACCCACACTTCACTACATTCAAATCCGAGAACAAATCTTGTACTCTTCACAAAAAATATGTGCCCGGCCATAGTTCGAACCCGGGACCTTGGTTCCTATTTGGTTTGTTTTACGGTGAAATTCGGAACTCTCCAATCTCAAAACAAACGACGAGATTCTCCAATAGTAGATTGAGTTGCATCTAAAAGTAACCATAAAAAACTTCATTTAAAATTGCATCTGTAACTATTGTTTTTTTTTAAAAACTTTGTTAATCTATACTATAACCATTTGAATAACACCAAACACCAGAACATAAATGAATAAAATACCACCTATCGCAACACGTAACTTCAACTACGACCTTGAACGCGGCGCAAGACAATCACACTCCTTAGGTTCGTTTAGCAATGAGGGCATTGGTGGCGTTGCTATTGTTGACTCTTTTGTTAAAGCGTTCGTAAAGACCAATTTTGGTGGCAAAAATAACTCTTTTTTTTAGCTTTTCGAACGCTGAATATAAAGAGCAATAAACGACATCTCACCCATAGATTCCCAATTCGAACGCCCTTGTGAGCGTTTTTAGCGCCAACTATTTTCGCAACTTAGGGCTATTCGGACGCACTACTAATAATACAATCCCGCCTTTTTTCCTTTTTTTTGATGCATGCTGTCTACTATGTACTATGTATGAGTTTTCCTACAACTAACGTTCCGAATCCAAATCACTTTACTCTCCAGGGAGTTTCATACAACTTTACAGCCCCGCGTATGTAATGCCTTGCTTTACGTAGAGATTGCGTGATATGTAATTGGACATTTTCGAGCAGGTGGTATGAAAACATAGTAACTGTATATTTCTGCTAGTCCTATACAAACGTATAACTCTGCAGACGTAACGTAAGAAGCTAAGCAGTTGACATTTTCACAGAATATAAGTTGTAATGCACCATACAAAAGATATCTGAAGTTGCCCTACTGTTTTTTTACTGTGTTGCTGCATACCATTTATGTATTATGGTATTAGCGACATTAGCAACACCTTCTAAGTAAAACCAGACGACCAACTTATGTAAAAAACCCATTAGTGGTCAGAGTGTGAATTATTTTTGTGCCATTTATGTGTATGCTAGGCTTGAATGTGTTTTATCTAACAGAAAAGGCATTTTTATTATACACACTGATTTATGGAGATTTAAATAGCTGAAATGTTCGATGTTATTGTAAATAATTTTGCCATTTTTACTAAATACGGAGAATACTGATTAGCTATCAATTTCAAACTGAAGATTAATGATACTGTTAGACCTTATTTTCTTATACAGTAGGCGTACATCATCAACTCTAATTCATTGTATTCATTGATTTTTAATATTGAATTGATTGTAGTGTTTTTGTGATTATAGAATTGTATTTTTAGGGTTCCGTACCCAAGGGGTAAAACGGGACCCTATTACCAAGACTCCGCCGTCCGTCCGTCTGTCTATCTATCTGTCTGTCTGTATCTGATGAACCATGATAGGCAGTTGAAATTTTCACAGATGCTGTATTTCTATTGCCGCTATAACAATAAATAGAAAAATAGAATAAAATAAATATCTAAGGGCCTCCCATACAACAAACGTTTGTTGTGTTTTTGTGTCGATGTTGATAACGGCAACAGGCAGGCGCTTGAAATATTCACAGAATATTTGGTTATATATTCACTTTAATGGTACGGAACCCGTCGTGCACGAGTCTGACTCGCACTTGGCCCGTTTTTATTTTAAGTAGTTAAACATCTATTTACAATAATGCTGGTAACGAAATCAAATATGGGGTGGGGAACAGTCAGAACCATACTACATAAATAACATAATATTGTAACGATCTCACCGTAAGTATCTGGAATAAAGCCAGGTAGTCAAAAAGTATGTCATCATTACACATTAAGATATAGATATACACATGTACCTACTTATAGAAAAGTAACGAGAAAATAAACAATTTAAGTACTATTCATTCAACTCCAAGTATGTTTTTTTCTAAGTCACGCATTTAATTAACAGAAACTTGAACTAAATACATAGTAATAGAATCACGTCATTGAAACCATGTCTCGTCTCAAAAAAAAACTAACCAAGTGCGAGTAAGACTCGTGCACAGAGGGTTCAAACTTGTAGGTAAGGTATCTAAGTAACTATATTAATTCAATACCGATCTTCAATAGCGAAATTTGCAGACAAACTTATAACTGTGCCGTTCAATGGTTATACATGGTTATTATGCACCAACCGCAAATCGATCGATAATAACAATTGACATTGCTTTTTGCCAAATATGGAAAAAGCAATGTCTAACTATTTTAGTTCAACAGGAAGTACCATATAGGTTTTGATTTCCTTGTGAAATTAGTAATTTAATTTCAATGTAGCTATGTCTGAAGTCTACGCTCCGACCCACTGGTGCCCGTATTCAAGACCCCGAGAGCTTTCAACTTGAGCTATCCAATCGCTTCGATTGCCTTGAGAACATCGCTTCAGTGGACGAGATCAATAACAGGTTAGTAGAAACTGTCCATACAGTGGGTTCCAAATACTTTAAACCCCACCGTACAGATAGGCCACAGAAACTCTCCAACGATACCTTCAACCTCATGGCTGAACGACGCTCACTGAAACTGCAGTCTTCGGATGATGCTGAAGCATATAGGCTGCTTAATAGACGAATATGGAAGTCCTTGCGACACGACATCCGGATTTTCAATACAAACCGTATTAAAGAGACGATAGAGCGAAAAAAAGGCTCCAAAGTGTTTGCAAGAGACATGTCTATTGGGCAAAGCCAGTTGACGAAGCTGAAGAGAGAAGACGGCAGTGTAGCGTCGACCAAAGCAGAAGTATTAGGAGAGGTAGAGAGTTTCTACGGACAGCTATAAACCTAGGTCGCTAAACCTGTTAGCAGCTCGGTCAAAGACCCAAGAGTCAAGCTGACCCGACATTATACCGAAGATATCCCGGACATCAGTCTGTACGAGATTAAAATGGCCTTGAAACAGCTTAAGAACAACAAGACGCCTGGTGATGACGGTATCACATCTGAGCTTCTGAAAGTGGGTGGAACACCGGTACTTAAAGTCCTTCAGAAGCTCTTTAATACCGTCTTACTCGAAGATTCAACGCCAGAAGCATGGAACAAAAGCGTGGTGGTGCTGTTCTTCAAGAAGGGTGACAACACTTTACTTAAGAATTACAGACCCATCTCGCTTTTGAGCCATGTTTATAAGCTGTTTTCGAAGGTCATAACAAACCGTCTCAGTCGCAGGTTTGATGAATTCCAGCCTCCGGAGATGATGATGATGATGATGTAAGCGTTGGGGCTTTATTTGTGTCGATATTGATAACGGCAACAGGCAGGCGCTTGAATTATTCACAGAATATTTGGTTACCTGTTAAAATTTAAGTACTATTCATTCAACTCTAAGTATGTTTTTTTCTAAGTCACGCATTTAATTAACAGAAACTTGAACTAAATACATAGTAATAGAATCACGTCATTGAAACCATGTCTCGTCTCAAAAAAAAACTAACCAAGTGCGAGTAAGACTCGTGCACAGAGGTTTCAAACTTGTAGATAAGGTATCTAAGTACCTATATTAATTCAATACCGATCTTCAATAGCGAAATTTGCAGACAAACTTATAACTGTGCCGTTCAATGGTTATACATGGTTATTATGCACCAACCACGATCGCGACATCTTAATTTGGTCGGTTTATAATGGCTGCTGAGTTTGGCTGCCAACTTCACACAGGTCCGCAAATCGATCGATAATAACAAAAAATGTTAATATCAAAACATCTAAACGGGTTTGCTTCACGATTTTTTTTCTTTACATGTGCTGTTAGACATTGCTTTTTGCCATATTTGGCAATAGCTATTTTAGTTCAACAGGAAGTACCATATAGGTTTTGATTTCCTTGTGAAATGAAAAATTCAAGTCATATTATGTTATGATCGCGTTAACTTAATTTTTTTTTCTCAGCTGAAATAGGCCATAGACTCGACTGATTGATATAAATTTGAACTTAAACGTGTTCCTGAAAAAATATATAGACTGAATATAGACACAGCCAGCAAAGTGATAGGGTTCATTTTCCTTTTCAGGTACGGAGCCCTAAAAAAACTACTGAACTGGAATAAGTCACTGACACAGTTCAGTTGTGAAGGTGTAAACATTCAATAATTCTGTTACATAATAGAAATGTCGTCATTATGATAGTAGTGACTCGGTAACAGGCTGTGGGACGAACAAGGTTACATGTTCCATGGGTATTATTTTATGATTTTGTAATAAAACGAGATTAAGTTTGTTGCCGATACTACGATCGTCTTTGTTGATCTTTGTATGTTATCTTTTATGATTTTAAGTATTTTTCATGATTTTAGTAAAATTAAATAACCTACGTAATTAAGTTACTAACTACGACTAACTTGAAAGTACGACTAAATTGACAAAGTATGTGCATAAGCTTTTATTTTAATGTTATTTAGTAGTACCTACTTGTGACTTCATTCGCGTTGAATAGGTAAGGTTGATTTGATTCCTCGCGAATTACGTGTTGAATCGGGATAAAAAGAAGCTAAGTAAGTTTAAGTCAAAGTCAAAGTCAAAGTCAAAGTCAAAATCATTTATTCAATTTAGGCATCAATGACGCACTTATGAACGTCAATTTTTCATTATAATGTACTTAAAAGACTACCGCCGCGTTCCAAAATATATAGAGCCTACCGAGAAGAAGCGGCAAGAAACTCGGGGCCATTCTTTTAATATAGATGTTTTTACAATGTTTTTACTTAGGTACTACAAATATTAGCTCCAGTGTGTTGCCTTACAAAAGAGAACATAATAATGGTTAATATGGTAAGTATTTAATTATGAAATATTATTGTCTGTATTTTTATCTTATTTCTTTATTTGTAACATTCTGTATTGTGGTGTTTCAATATAGAGATAATCTATTTATCTAATGTGTTAATCCCAAGGCGAACAATCTCAACTCCAAACGTTATCCATTCAGTCCGATCCGATTAGCCGTTTCATTGCGTGTTTGTAATTTTTGTAACAAAATCTATACATCCAAACTTTCACATTTATAATATTAGTGTGATTAAATATATCTATGCCATGCCTCAGACCAGGGTTAAACAGGGTTGTTTAAGATTGTTTTTGTAAGAAATCTTAAAATTGCATAGTCTCTATCGAATCAGTTGAAATGTCATGTATTCACAATGAAGATTTAAGTAACGCCACGTCTAATAATATTCATAAAATAACTAATATTATAAACCATAAATAAGTTTTCAGTAGCTAACCAGCAACGTACGCTTTAAATACTCGTGTTCAATATTCCTTGTTTTCATTATCAGCGAATTTTATTTCATAGTAGGTTACCTTGACCATTTATCCGAAAATCGTGTATTTTATAATCTGAATTCAAAATAACTATTAAACTCGACAGAGACTTTCTCCCTCAATACAGGCTTGCAATGTAATGTGGATAGGATACAATGGTAGAAATGTAATAATTTAAACTGTGTAAAAGCACAGTAATAGATTTGTTAATAAGTAAAGGTGTCATATAACGATGTCGATAAAAATGAAGGTTTATAAAGCAAATCTCTTAAGCAGCGATTTAATTAAAACTACGAAAAATCATATGAAATTTTTAAGACTTTTAAGTACACATTGACGGAATTAAAACTTATCTTAACATTCTAGAGTACATTTAATACACAAAATAATTTCAAACAAACTACTTAATTTGACCTTTAAAGCAGTTTTTCTCATTATTCACTATTGTATTTGTTATGAAACACATACCATAAAATAGTAATATTTAATACACATACATTAACGGATTATTTTTTAAATTAAGTGTGCTCATATTTTTTCACATTATTTTTTTTATGAATTTTGTACGTTTTTACGCCATGCATTTGCTTGATTTCAAGTAAAGGAAATTGAACGTAGCCAAGCGCTGAGCTGACAGCGCCTTAAGACGTGGTCCAACCCTTATTTTAAAATACTTTACGATGCTTTACGTAAGGTGAAAATCGCTTGTTAGATTGGACGATGTAATACGAAAATGCGTTAATTTTGTACGTTTTTTTTATATTTTTCGATATATACTAACACAATTGAAAAAACTGCTGGTTACTACTTTAGTACTATATGTTGGCTAAAAAATTATCTAAAATTATTACCTAAAAAATAATATAGTGTTATCGCTGAAAATTCTGAGAGTTTGGGCGTGAAAGTTTAATTTTATGGACCTATTTAGGATTTTTGTCTGCAGAGAGCGAGCAATATTTATGAATTCTGTTCGGTTATTACTCTTTGCCTGTTCCTTTTCTAATCTAAGTATTTTTTTCATAGATTATTACCGATCTGTTTCGTTACACTAGATGTTTAAAGATTCTGCTTTTTACTATTATCAGGATACGACCGCGCCTTTAGTATTGTCGCATTTATTTCTTATTTACGAATGAATCCTGGACCGCTAGCCCTCAAAGACCAACAATTTGAGACTCACATCATTGACAAATATATAAAACTATAGAAGTAAAACAAAAGTTATGCACAACCCTAAACACATAACAAATCTTCAATACGTCTCCGGCTAAATCCTTCTGTCTATCCGAACTTTCCATTCGAGAGTCGTATTTTGTATTGTTCTTTCTGATCCCATTATTATATATGTAGGCTTTTATACACAGACTTAATACGTATTTCATTACTTCTATCTCAATGCTTTTATATTAGGAATTATCCTACAGTAGTCTTGCATGCAAAGACGATAATAAATTGCTTGTCATACTTTTGCAGTATACCTACCTATAATAGACTCTTTAATTATAGTGTAGGTAGATATTGATATTTGAATGAATTGTAGCTTACTAGGCGAGTACGAGATGTTTGGAAATAAAATGATTATTCTGTTTGCAACATTGACCGCCCAAACCGGTAAATCGATGTTGTAATACTCACCTATCTAAAGTGTGAATAATAACTAGTCGAAATCTTATAATGTGTATATCATTACGTATGGTTATAGTGTATAATTATGCTCATAAAAGAGATGTGTGGTGTTTTAATAATTCATATGATTTTATATCACCATTGTGCATTGGTAGGCCCGTGAGGACAGAAGTTGTACACTTGTAAGTATCTGACTTACTGTCAATTTGGGTGTGCCGTTCATCTAATGGTGAGCGTCAGTTGTAGTACCACTGTGTCACAGTAAACATATCTAATATTACCGTGACCGCAGTGCAAGTACCAAACTTACCGATCTTTGAATCTTAAATTCATGATACTTCGAAAAAACTGCCTATATCGATCTTTTGTCAATCATTGCAAGTAAGTAACAAAATTAAGCGATCGGTAGACCAATTCGATACGTTTTACGATTATACCGGTAACCCTAGCATGGAACTGTTAAATTACGAATGAGATCGTCGATAAGATCGATATTTAATCGATTTTAACGATTGAATTGTCAGTTTTCAAAACGACCTCGATATAGCTTATAGACAGGCGACGGGAATGGGGATATTGTTTAGTTGCGTTTGATCTTACTAATATTTTATACGCTAAAGTTTGTATTTTGTGTTTGTTATTCTCTTACGCTGAAACGGCTGGCCCAATTTTAATGAAATTAGGCATGGAGGTAGATGGGGCGCTGAATTAACACATAGCATAATTTTCATCAACATTGTCATCATCCATAACCATGCGGATGTAACCGCAGGGCGCAACTAGTATTCAAAAAAAAATAGACATCGGCCTTCTTTCGTTCGTAGAAGAGCGAAATGCTCGTAGCAATATCCAAATGATAGAAGGACGCATTGCGGAATGCAAACAACTCGTAATTATCGACATACTGTCGACAATTTGAAGATCGTATAAGTCGTCGATATGACTTCCAAACTTGCTACTACGGCCCGATACGATTCTTTAAACTTATCGATCTTAGCGATTCGACAAATTTAACGACTATTACTTGCACTGCTGTGTCGTGAATGCCCCTACAACGCACGCGCTGAGTCATCGCATAAAATATGCGTGCTTTACGGTAAGAAAGTGTCCACACATAATATTAATTGGCCCTGCTCAGCGTTCGCCACCCCGACACACAGGTTTTTATGTCTCGTTTCCTCGGTGATTTATTTTGCTACTTTGCCCTTTTTCGAGCCTAAAAACACAATATAATGATTACTTACTACAGTATTTGATAGACTTCCTTACGTTTGTATGCTCAGATGCAAAATGTATGATCCAAAAGCCGATTAATCTTCCTTCCACCGACCAGTCTCCTTCGTTTGTTTTCTACTCTATCCACTCGCTATTGGCGGAATTGCGGCAATACGGCAGAGGCCATAATCTAAGAAATAGAATAGAATAGATAATGCAATCGTAATTGTCAAAGCCAAATTCCTCCATAATTGTTTATCATATTTGCTACTAAGTCGTAGGTACTGATTTAAATAAGAAAACCGAACTTGGCATATGAAGTTTTTGATATCTATTGTAGAGAGGAGAATTATCAATCAAAATAGTTTAAAATTATTAACGTTCGCAGTAATGGTTTGCTACTTATAAAAATATGAGGCCTCGAGGTGCCGTTCCAACTTACACTTGACCGCTTTTTGTCCGTCCCCAAAGGCAGCAGAAATATGTCGGTATGTGTAAACACAGCGTTAAAGCAGAAAACAGGTCTAAGACCTGTATTCATAGTGACTTGTGGAGATCGTTAAAAGTTTGATACTAGTAAGTGTTAGAGGTTACGTAAAAGCGTTGAGTTTCAAGAATTTATCAAAAACTATTATCAGGCTAGTTTGCTTATACTTAGTGTACCTATATTAAAGTAATGACTTTTTGGCTCCTAATTATATTAAACTAGCTTTATCATAATTATAAAACAAAAAATAAAAAAATAATATGGGTATGTAGACAGAATGTACATGTTTGTGTCGTTTGGGGTCGAAACTTTAGGCCCATGGGGGCCGTCCGCTCTCAAATTGTTTAGGGATCTGGCGAAACGTTTGGTTGAGGCGACTGGAGACCGAAATGCTGGCGCCAACTTTGGAAAAAAACTTAGTATTGACATCCAGCGTGGCAACGCCGCCAGCATTTTGGCCACTTTTCCCCCCACCATGGGGTTCATAGATTAGTTTTTATTTTTATTTTTAATACCTTGTAAATAAATTTATTAAGTTCTCTAATTGAAATAAAAAATAAAACATTTCCATTTAAATGTGCAATACACATTTTCTGAATCACATTGAGATTAGTAGATTAGGAGGTTAATTTTGAACTTTGCATAACGCGAGTCATCTCTTACGGTTTCAATGACCTATCTGTCACGGTTATATTATTATAATAATATTAAATCCTACTAGAGACTGATACATTGACATAACGATCATACAAATAGCGTCAAATATCTATCTCTAGTAGGGTAAACCGACGATAGATAGATTATTGGGATCGGCCGTAAGTCTCTACTCAAATACCATTTGTTTTGTAATTTCACTTGTTTAATAATAATTGCTATAATAGTCTAACTCATAAGAGATGAGGTTCAGAGTACATGTTGTCAGTGTTTGTAAAAAGGCGTACAGAATTCTAGGATTCATTTTACGCCAAGCTAATGGTTTTACTAACCACAATGCTCTGACAGCAATGTATGATGCACTAGTTAGAAGCCAGTTGGAGAGCGCGGCGTCAGTATGGGCTCCTCATGAAGATAAATATAGTCTGATGATGGAGCGCATTCAAAATAAGTTCAATCGATACCTATACTGGAAAATATACGGCGTCTACCCGTTCTATCCTCTGATGTACCCAACCCTGTTCGTTTTGGGCATGGTTGGATACAAGTTGGAAACTAGAAGGGACGTGGCGCGCGCTGTGTATGTGTTGAAGGTGTACAGGGGAATAATTACCAATTCGATCATCTTACAAACGATGATGTTGTGTGTGCCAGACGGATATGTGGGACGGCGCAGGCGGCCACCACTATTTGTGGTGCCTCGCGGAAAAACCAACCTGCTCAAGAAAGCACCACTAACAACGACAATACAAGCACTTAACCAGGTGGCGGAGAAAATTGACATTTTCCATTGTTCACAGAGCGAGTTCGTAAGGGCTATTATGTTCAATTTGTCATATTGTAAATAATAATTACTATTTTTCTACTACTCTATTGCATTAGGATAAGCATGTAATGATAGATGTATTGTTTTAATAATAAATAAATAAGTGCTTGCACACTACTGAGGCCGTAGCACAAACAATTTGCGAAAAAGTATTCGTATCGAAAGCATCAAAACGTCACACTTCGGCGTACAAACTATGAGGTGTCCATGTCTTAAATTACATGATTGTCACGCTTCGGCGTTCAAACCTCGGAACAATAACAGGGCATAGAAGCCGGGCTAAAATCAGAAATAAAATGCATATGCCTATCATTTTTACTTACGATGTTAATAGGGCGTTGGAAAGAGACATATAATACCGTTTTCTTTCGTTATCATGCAGGTTGTCACAAGTTATTTTTTGGATAGTGACGATCCATCCTCATTTTCTTTTCTCGAACTATGGGATTAACATAAAACTACAAAATTAAGTTGATAGCCGACTTAAAGTATTTTGACGTATTCGATAGAACTTTTGTACTTGTTAGCATTATAAGATGACCAAAGGTATCCATTTGACATTGCTCATTTTTTGCTTGTGACACGTTCAAAAATAATTAAAACTAACAGCCATGTTTTGTTTTACTCACACCTTAGGACATGCTATTCGACATAAATGAATAAACTATAGAGTACTCGGTTCTGTTTTAGCCCGGATTCCATGCCCTGTTATTTTTCCGAGGTACAAACTATGAGTCATCTATATCACAGTTGCCCTAGATAAATGAGAGATTATATTGTTTTCGTGGACGAAATGTTACGTTATACTTACGCAGTTTTTCGTGCTAGGCCCACTGAATGGAGGCAGAAATTTTGATACAGTAGGTAGTGACACAAGAAGGAAGAGACCTGCCACCTAGTAAGTCGGGTATTGACGTCTCCAATAATTCGTATCTCGGTGGCGATGGGAAAATAACTCCGTCCCCCACGCAGTTGTATTATTGAACATTATCAACGACCCTGTGAGTATAACGGCCAGAACTTACTGAATTGTAGTGGCGAATAGTTGAAACCAGTTATAAATAAGCATTGCAACTTTAATTTAAATTCTGTTGGATGTTTTTACCTAGCAGTTGCCTCTTGTTAATGACTGCTATTTCGATTCAATAAAATAATAATGAAGTTAAAGATAAACCCTCAGACAAAATAAAAAAGTCAAGACACAATGTTGTGAACAGAGAAGTGAGGCCGGTTTTCTAAACTACATGTGCGTGACTCGGTACTGTCATGATCAATAATTAATTAATTTAAATTAAATGATAATTAAAACTTTACGTGTTGCTTCCAAGCACCGCGATTGTTCGACTGTCGAACCAAGGCGTAGTTTCGTTGTAGGTTTTGTATGTAAATATGTATGGACACGCCGAGGCGTAGCTTTACCCGGCCTCACTTTTCTGTTCAGAACATACTGTCTTGACTTTTTTATTTTGTCTGAGGATAAACCTATGTGGAAATTACTTCATATGACAGATATCTTATTGCACTAACCTTAATCATAGTGATACTGATCTAATAAATAAACGACATTATAAGACATAATGGGATGAAAAATAATAAGCATGCGTATTAATCATATACTTCTGGTCCCTTGGTAAATTCTGATCCTTAGTTTCCTGTGTATGGAGCCAACTTAGCCATGACCGTAAGAGGGTACCCACCCTTTAGCGAATCCCTAGTCCACAAGCACCACTTAGGGCCATGTCATTCTTCTTAACATCTCGTTGAGACAGTGTCCAAAGATTGAGAGTAAAAAACGACTCAATACGTATCTACATATTTCAATAAATATTATGAATTTGTATAGTACTACTTTTTTAAAGCACTAACGCCTGCTTAGCGAACACCAATAATTTAAATTTATAGACACGGCAATGCGTCTGACACGGATAGTCGGAAGACGCGCGTTCGAATCCCGTCCGAGAATGTGAATTTTTCTCTATAAATTTCAAATACTCTTATTATGAACTGAAAAAGGATATGTTGAAAAAAATACTCAATGCTATACTCTCGTACTCGTATTATATTTATGATATTAAATACTTTTAGATTAATATACACTTTTTCTAGAACAATAGACAAATTTATATTTTGCATTGTTACAGATACGTGACAATGAAGTAATTCAATATTAGAGAGATGCGGTGGTTCAGGAAGGGCGAGCCGCCCAGGTTGCTCGCCGTCTCGCCTGAAACTGAGCCAAGGTCCACCCGCAGGTCCAGAATCGGTAAGCATCTCCACCACTCCTTTCCACCTTTACTAACCTAGTCACACGAATATTATAAATTCGAAAGTCTTAAGAGAATTGCATAGCTAGTACATTCCATGCTACAAGAGAAAACTCTTTCTATCTCTTAACATTGTCCGATTTCAGTGTTTTTTTTTCATGGAATCATGACATTGTTTACTATGCCCATACGTTTAGATTTTTTCAGTTTTTTGAATTCTAAAAAAGGAAATTTATAGTACTTTGAAATAGGTAGAAAAGAGTTTTCTCTTTTAGCATGGAAAGTACTAGCTATGCAATCCTCTTAAGTGTATTATCTTAGTTCTTCACGTTGCTATGCCTAAACGGATGTGACTGCCATTTGCACTGCAGATATAGCCGGATTAACACAGGCTACTTTAAATCCCAATATCATAGAATAAATGCCCATAGAATGATTTCTACAGACTATCCTGTGTGATTCTGCAGACACAGCCACAGCTAGTATAATAGCAATGCTAAAGTATATGTACCTACTAATATAAAGATACCGGCTTCACTCACTCGGTATTATGTGCGTTTAAGTCCGACGACGTTCGAAGAAGAATGTCTTACACGTTCGAAACGTCGTCGGACTTAAACCGACATAATACCGAGTGAGTGAAGCCGGTATCTTTATATTAGTATAATGTGTGATACTCACGATAGTTTTCAAACTCTGATTGCTAAAGTATGTGTTTATCTTTGTACCATTCAGCGCTGAAACAGCTGCCGTGCGATTCTTCATCGAGCGATATGCGAGCAAACATCGTTGCATCTTTGACAACATGCCTGAAACAAATGACGAGATGACTAGAAACGTTGGAAAAACAACCTTGTGGCGATATCTCATAAAATATTTGACATCAGTGAGCTCGTTGACGAATCATTAGAGAATCGCACGGCTGGACGAACACATATTTACTTTTAATTCCAATTCAACGGAAATACTTAGTCCCCGAGAGATCGCGAGAACCTTATTTCACGTAAATATAAAAAGGAGATTTTTTTGTGAGCTAATCCGGGACCTAGAGGACACTCGCCGGATGTTAAGCGTCACACTTACCCATAACAGTACAGTGGCATTCAGAATTTTAAACAAGAGTTCAAACCCCTGCATGGCAAAGCTTGTGCTCGTCACCCAAGAGGCACGAGCACCTCTTGCCATGTAATTTTGCTGAAAGTATTGCCCTTCAACGAAACAGTAAAGCTTGCATACTTCTTCTTCACGGTTGAATAACTGGCAAATGTTTGTACTTCTCCAGATAGGCTCTGCAACAGAATAGAATAGAATAGATAATAACTAATAATAAATACGAATAAATAACGGAAAAATCTAAAATTCATGTTCAAATTCACAATCATTTATTAAAATGAAGCATCTAGTACCCGCTTATTAACGTCGATGATTATTTAGTGGCTTTAAAATATTCTACTTCCACATTTCTCCATAAATAGAGCGCTGTCGAAAATAAGCGACGGGCAAGTCGAAGTCATCTTACATTCGACTTGAAACAACTTTCCTTAGTACCTGTTGAGTAGTTTGTGAAAATGGATCGTTCAACTTTACCGCTCTCAGCGAGTCCATGCAAATATAACAGGAATCCCCATTGAAATAAAGTGAATACACACGCGCGCAACATAGTGGCTGTTACGCCTTACACTTTGCCGGATTTTGATTAAACTGCAAAATTAGGCAAATCATTAACAATAAGCTAAAACTATTAATTTTTAAAATAATTAATAAATAGTGTATTTCATTTCGTATGTAGTCCTTCAGAGGATCCCCGAGCGTTACTTTCTCCATAGCTGCTGTAGACTATTCCATCGATTGAATGTCGTTTAGCGACTATTCTCACCGCAAGTCTAAGTGTCCAAGGTTGAGGCTTTGTAGTTCATTCGGAAGCACTAATTAAAAACTCGTCTTTAGGCTGTGTACGACGAGAAATTTTGATATAATTACAATGAAAAAATAATTATAAAAACGTTATTATAAAAAGCATTGATATATTTTTATTCTGAACCTCCATTAAGCCATACACACAAGAAATAAGACTTGGTACACTTGCAATATTAGTACATGTAAAAAAACATATTTTATAGTCCGCCATTATATTGAAGACAAAGATCAGACAAAGGCAAGTTGTCATCTGCCACCTATAAAATGAAATAATAGTAGTACCTGAGTAGAAACATTGTAAAAAATATATATGAAAATAATGTCCCCGAGTTTCTTGCCGCTTCTTCTCGGTAGGCTCTGTATATTTTTGATCGTGGCGGTAGAGTCTTTAAAGTGCATTATATTGAATCATTTACAGCCATAAGTCCGTCTTTGATGTCTAAATTGGATAAATATTTTGATTTTGACTGAATTGACTTTAAGAGTTCTTGTCTGAAGGAAACTATAATCATCTATTAAGTATATCAAGGTTATGAGGCTCATATTTCGATTACAGTGGCTAAACTGTATCTGGGGGCCTACTCCCACCTTTTACGAAACTATCATAAATCAGGAGCGTTTTGTAATAAGCTTAGAATAATCATACTTACCATCGTACTCCCACCGACACAAAATGATCAACCAAATTTAATGGTAAAGTTGCAATATGACTACTTTAAGAGATGGGAGTACCTACAGATCTTCAAAAATTTTACACTGGAACAATGAAACTTAGTGTCAAAAGTCACGTCAAAGTATGAGAATTGAGTGAAATATTTGATACTACGTCATCAAAACGTCTATCGTAATGCATTATTTTAAGCTTGCTATATTGACGTGACCAAATTTACTAGTAAGGTTGAAACATAACTACTTTAAGAGGTTGGAGTATGGCCTGGGCCTCTGGTGTATACCACGACCAAACGATTTACTTATTAACATCTCACGTGACTAAATCCGGCTTGACCTACTAAGGTACCGTGTTGGCGTTAAATAGATTAGCACAGGCCAGACAATGTAAATAACGTCTACATCCCACAGAATCTCTTTTTATATAAACAACGTGCTATGTACATTTGCTAGAACCAAATGCTCTCAACTTTTATATTCAATAATCTATAATTTATATTATTACCAAGAACTTTATAAGATACATTCCAAATTAAATCTTGTTCAGACTGACCGAAATTCAACTAAATGCCAGTTTAAAAACACATTGTCGCGGTTTAATGTGTGTAATTTATCTATAATATTTATGTATATAGAAATATATAAGTATGTTTATCAGTTGTCTAGTACCCATAACACAAGCTCTGCTTAGCTTGGGACTAGATGGCGTTGTGTGATATAAAAAAAATGTAATAAAGTTTTGTTTCCAAAACATTATTGTAGTGAAGTTTATTGTGTTAAGTGTATATCCAAGTAATGTAATAGCTGGATTATTTCACAAATCCCTATTGACCATCCTTATCAATGGGGATTTGTGATCTTTTCATCCACTAATGCCCATTAACGTCTGAAAGAGCTTGTAATGGGGATTTGTGGACAAAAAAGTCCACTATTCAAAGTCAAAATCATTTATTCAATTTAGGCATCAAAGACGCACTTATGAACGTCAATTTTTCATTATAATGTACTTTAAAGACTACCGTCGCGTTCCAAAATATATAGAGCCTACCGAGAAGAAGCGGCAAGAAACTCGGGGCCATTCTTTTTATATAAATGGTTTTACAATGTTTTTACTTAGGTACTACATATATTAGCTCCAGTGTGTTGCCTTACAAAAGAGAACATAATAGTGGTATCAGTAGGGCAAGACACGCTACACTTTGACATCTTAGTACATGAGTAGATAGATCCTGGAGTGATCAGTCCCAAGCTGTTTTATCCTCCAGGTAATCCGAAATTTTGTAATAACCTTTTTGACAGAGTTTAGTTTTAATAGTAATTTTAAACTTATTAATCTGTCCGCATCAGGACAAAAAATAACAATAGATTTATGAATGAAACTTGCCTCGAATGAGGCTTGCTGATTCGGACAGATTAATAGCCAAATCTCGGATAACATTGGGAACTTTATTATAGAATCGTATACATTGTCCCATAAAAGAATGACTTATTCTGTGGAGACGTGTTACATGTACGGATAGCTTGTGCTTATTTCGCGTGTTGATGGAATAAGCATTACTCCTTTTATCAAAACTGCTATTTTTTTTTACATACATTAGATTTTCATAGATAAACTGAGAGACAACAGTTAGAATGTTTATGTCTTTAAACTTCTGTCTAAGGAAAACTCCGGGAGCTAAACTGTAGATCGCTCGTATAGCCCTTTTTTGCAGTATAAAAATAGAATTAATATCTGCAGAACATTCCTCAGAGCAGTATGCCATAAGTCATAACGCTATGGAAATAACTAAAATAAACTATTCTAGCTTTGTCTACATCAGTTAATAGTCTAATTTTTAACAGCATAAGCCGCTGAACTGAGCCTACTAGACAATTTTTGAATGTGGAGACATTGCAATTGAGCGTCTATAGTAATTCCTAAAAAGACCGTTGACTACACAAGCTCCAACCCTGTTCCATTCAATTATATATTGGATTCTACTTGTCTCACGTTTGGTGTCGAGAACTTTATACAATTAGTTTTCTACTCATTGAGGAGAAGATTATTTGTATTGAACCAATTTACAATCCCCCAAATCAAAATATTCCCCTTCGGTTTAAAATGAAAACCTAATGGGTTGATAAATAAAATAATGAATAACATCCATAAAGTTTTGTTTCTTATAAAGTTATTGTAATTGCACATTAAATGGCTTAAGTTATTAATACTTATTCAGTAGTAAAAATTTAACGCGTAAATTTAACAACCTTATTCAAAGGAAAAGCTTAGAATCTAGCTAGCTATCATTTAATACTACTAAAATATTAGTAAACAATGTAATAACAATGTAATGCATTACAATGCATAAAAACTCGGTAATTACATCACTCGTGTTTAGGTACTCGTATTGTTCGCAATAATTACTTAATTCGCTCAAATTATACTGTCGATATTCTTCAATACATAACGGTAACAACTCAGTTTTCATATCGGCCGAAAACCATCGAAGTCATCGTACAAAATAGTTTTTTTTATTAATAGATTTTATGTATAATGAAGTCCTAGAGATTCATATATACATATTACCTACAGTTTAAATGAACAATGGAATCTGACATCATACCGAGTGTGACGTATGAAACTTTAAGAGACTAACAGCCGTATTTATAAACAAGTAATTACTTGTTGCTAAGTAATTTCTCAATGACGTAAGGCATTTGACGATAGAATACTTCAGCATAAAATCTTATTCTATAGTCGAGCAATGAACATTACTTTCTAAAGTAAATGCATGACATAACCCTATCAAAATTGGATGAATCTGTTTACACTTATATTGGGTTGTTGTCATAGAATTTAAATTTTTACAGCATAATAGATCCTTCACAGTTCAGACTTGTGTGCTAATGTCATTTTTATACATCTTCACTTTTGCAATAAGAATGAAACATTTAGGCGTTATCATTGCAGACAAATTCTAATCTGTAGAATTAAAATCGTTGCCTAAGAGGATTGCATAGATAGTACTTTCCATGCTAAAAGAAAAAACTCTTTTCTACCCCTTATATTTTTTTCAGTATTTCAAAGTACTATTTCCTTTCTTAGAACTTAAAAAACCTGAAAAAATCAATACGTACGGGCATAGCAAACAATATGATGATTCCATGAAAAAAAAATCACTGAAATCGGACAATGTTAAGAGGTAAAAAAGAGTTTTCTCTTTTAGCATGGAAAGTACTAGCTATGCAATCCTCTTAAGTTATTACTTTTCCTTAAGTAATTACTTTTGCTTGTTTATAAATACTGCTGTAAGCTGTTGTCTATACTACAGTCATGAAGTGTCACTGATTAATACTGCTTGTAGTTTGAGAAATTAACGAATACTGCCTTTGTTTGATCAAGTTCTGTAAACAATCAGGTATTTTACTCAGCAGTCAGTTACTTCCAAGCTTTGTTCCTGTAATTAATCTAACAAGTCATATCATATGACTGGTTATCTTATTAAGCTAACCTAATTTATAGTTCATTGGGTAATTCACGAGACTCATTTCATATTAATTTTATTCATTTATGCTCGTGTTATCGATTCGCACGCATACACTACGTAACGCATAACAAGATTTGTCGCAAATGCAAAACATTTTATGCAATTGTTGTACAAGAATTACGCAATGGTGGGTGTGGAATAAACAGTGAAATTAGGAAGTGGGGTATTGATTTAACGAGAACATTTCTAACTGCAACGCCTTCATAAACTGAGACATGTTATTTTAAACCTTAATGCTAGTTAATAAAGCACAATTCATAATAGTTTGCATTGACGTAACATTAGAAGGGCAGAGATAAATATTACAAAGTAGAAATTACACATAAGCACACTAACACAAAAGTAAAAATATGTATACCTATTCTCTGACACTCTTTCTTACTCGTACTTAACGCCAAACGTGTGGAAGGCGGTAGGTTAACACTGCCTATTAGATGTGCCGTAAGTCTAAATACTTAATGTCTTTTACCTATCAACTAATATCTTATCGCGTGAACTCACTTCCCTACTGACTATTCCTAGAACTAACTGTCAAACAACAAACATACGTGTAACCGAATACCATAATGTCTAATTAAATCCCCGTTACTTGATACTTGTGCTACCGGGAAGCCTTACCGCTGTGTAGGAAAAGTCTCACTTTCTTTTGATCCTGTTCAACATATGTATCTATATGCGATCTTTTTGTTAAAACTATTTAAGTTACTTTTACCTGAGACTGTCGCTCGATTATCAAGAGAAATCAAAAGCAGCACTAACAACACTCAATAGATCAATTTCACGATCACGCACTTTCGATCAATTTTCTTTAACTAGAAAGCATTTTATTGATTCGAATTATGTTTCACTTTCAGACATGTCACCAGTGCGCTACCCCAATCGAAAAAGTAGCAGCAGCTCGGTGGAAACTAACTTCTACAATTTAAGTGACCAAATTATAATTGTGGAGAAGTCCCCCCATCGCCAGCGTGTCGCTGAAACTCCGGGCACGCGGCGTATATCGCTCCAGAATCAAAGCGGTCCAACCTCACCTCATGACCATAATGATACTCCTCAAAAAAACCGCGGAGGCTCTTTAGAGAAAGACTACATACACCGTGAGAGACGAAACCCGTTGCTTGATAAGGTAAAGAATACTAAATTGTCGTGCTTTAAATCTAACGGGCCTTTACGGCACGGTGACGATGCTATCTCGACCTCCGGCAGCGATTGCAGTGGCTTCGGACACGTAGAAGACATTAATTGCCGCTATGCATCTAATTTTCCCGATGCACACATTGAATTCGAGAACTATAATCCTTGGGTAAAAATGCCTCCACATTACGACGACGACGTTTTCTTTGCCAAAAATGTCACTAGTCCTGTCGAATGTCAATGGAGGGACGGAAAATCTTTTACCAATAGAGGAACAAGATGTTACAGCTCCGGTTCAGAGTGCGACCGATACCACGCCATACCTAAAGCTGGTGGTAAACTTTCCAAATCCAGTGATCAAATATTTAATGACGACTACGAAGCTTACGATGATAGCGCACCAATTGCTCTCAAAACTCAAAAAAAGACTGATAAGCTTAAGACTAAAGATGGGAAGGAAACAGTTGGGCCCAGCTCGTGTCTTTCAGCTAAAATAAGGGCGATGTCTGATAGATACCTCAAATCGTCGACAAATAGATTTATATCAAAACTTTATAAGCAAAATGGTGAAAATGGTCATGATGATTTAGATGGCAGTAATGATAATATCTTAAAACCTTCCACCATAGTGATTAAAAGTCGTAAGAAACGAGGCGGTGTAAAAGCTAAATTACGGAGTTTTTCTTATGGAGCTTTACCTGGTTTAGATGAATTTCAAAAAAACTCTGTATTTCACGATGATATATATCAGGTATCGTGTGACGATGAAAATGTTTTGATACACGACTGTGAAGATGCGGATTCGGGTATTCTAGTCAATGAGTCGGCTGCTTCTTCCATTTTCGATAGTGACCGCATATCGTCACGTTGTGAAAGTTCTGCTTCTCAGGCCAATAACTTAGTACCGTGTCATGGCAGAAGTATATCTGGTGATCATTGTTACATGAAAGCAAGAACATCAGGTAGAATGAGTCGAGAAAGGAAAGACTGCCCAAAACCTAAACTTAGACATACCCAAAGAGCTTTATCCCTAGATCGCAAGGAAATTCTCAGGCGTATGCCAAAGAAAGAGAGTGATTATGAAGAACCACAATACTTACAATTAACGGAGAAGCAGAAAATGCGACAACGAGATGCTAGTTTGGGTAATTGTGGGATTCCTCCAATACCGCCTTGTCGAAAACCGACAAGAGGGCCAAAACCAGATAAATCAGAGTTTAAAGTAGTTAAAATTATAAAAAAAAATCCATCAGAGGAACTAGGTATATTCATTGCCAAAACAAAACTTACTGATGAAGGGCACATTGGCTATTTAGTAGCTCATGTTGTTCCTGGGGGATTAGCAGAGAGGTGAATATTAATTATTACTTACAAATTATAGTTATGCCCTTGTTGAGCAAAGTTGAGCCAAGTTTTTTATTATTTTTTTCAGGGAAGGGACACTTCGTATAGGTGATGAATTGCTCAACGTCAATGGTAGGAGACTCCGTGATCTTACCATGTCAGAAGCTAAAGAAGCCCTGAAGTCAGGAACATCGGAGATCGACATCGTAATATGCAGGCAGAGGGAAAAACTCAATCCAAATTCACGGCAAAGAGAGCCGTCGCAGAGAAGCGCTATTTTAATGCGTGAAAGTTCAGTTGATTACGAAAACGCGATTATTCTAGGAAAGGGAAAACGCGCTGATAAATATGATGTCAAAATAGATCGGCGTGTTTCGCAGGATGAGTCCGCGTCGGCGGTGGCGTCGTGTAATCGCGGCGCGCTATCAGCGGCGGACGAGCCCGACAGCGCGCCGGCCGCTCATTCGCACTTCCTCAAGGGCCAGAACGCGAGCTACAGCAGCATGAACAACAAGCTGCTACGACGGCAAGTTGTCAGTTACAGTGGCGCTAATAAAGACGGTCTCACATTCAGTTGCGCTGGCGACGTTAACCTCGACACGCCTGAAGCGCCTGATCGGACTAAAGATAAACAAGATAATGAGAGTGATATACAAACACCTAACGCGGCCAACTTTTGCACTTTACCCCGGAGGCCGCGAGCACCGACGCACACTTACCACACGATTACGTTTGAGAAGGGACATGGAAAGAAGCCTCTCGGGTTTACCATTGTGGGAGGGCGCGACTCACCTCGAGGACCTCTTGGCATCTTTATCAAGAGCATCCTTCAACAAGGGCAAGCCGTCGAGGATGGAAGACTTAAAGCAGGTGCGTACTTTATACGTGTATTTGTTTGTTATTTTTTCATTATATTATCTTTCGATAGTCAGAAATTGTGGTATCGAGGAATGCAATTCGATAAGGACGGTAGCCCGCATTGTGGTCGTTCGCCGAAGTGGCATAATAACAAAGAACGTGATATCAACTTGCTAGGCTATTGTGACGGGAATGGTCATCATGTATGATATGAATGTTTATTGGTATTGCTATTGTTTACAAGTACGATCAATGTATTAAATATTGGATCAAAATGTTATCACTTATATACAAACTGACATAATGCATTATTGGCATTACGTTGTGACGATAACTTGACCTCATTACATTTACAATGCGATTGACATTAATGATGTTTAAAACGCAAGAAGCATTTGTTGAACTACCAACACATCATCGTTTTAAGGATACACAAAAGAGTTACTTACACGTATTTCAGATGCCCCGCCGAAGGTTAGGGTTCTCATCAAACTGCGGTACTTTAATTAATGTCTTGTTTAATATGATATTTTCAGGAGACGAAGTGCTGGCTGTGAACGGGCAAGCGTGCCATGAACTAGCTCATATTGAAGCTCTAGCGCTCTTCAAGGCTGTGAGGAGTGGACCTATAGAGTTAAGAATCTGCCGAAGAGTCAAAACGTCACAGTAAGTATCACACTATTGCTCATACGTAACGTTTATTTGTTTATCTTTTGTTTGGAGTCCAGAGGATTGTAGAGATATTTGCTGCTATTATAAATTATTCTATATCAATTTACTGCACAAAGTGCAATAAAATCCTTTTTTAAAGAAGTATATTTATGTGAGTATACGGGGACAAAGGGTATATGCAGCTTGCCTACAGACATTAACGGTCGATTCATAGGAAGTGGTCATAAAAGGCATGAACTTGTGGAGTGTCAGAGAGTGTGGAGTGTGAGAGAGAGAGAAGTGGTCAATGTGGAAAGATGTAATTATAGAGGTAATTTTGTGAAATAGACTGTGGGATAAAATGTCCATGGCCTGTGGATATTTGCATTAATGGTAATTCAACCGTGTAATATTCGTTTCACAACCTAGGCTTTAAATTAGGATTGCATACAATGAAACCCTAAATAGTGTACAATATTTAAATAAACTTCTTTAACTTTAAATAAAACAAATACAGACATTACTGACTGTAAGGACGAGCCTCGTTTTTAAAGCGAAAATGGTGAATATATCGTAACCATATAATGATTTTAAATTTCAGATCTACCAAAGCTAAATCGTGCACAGACCTTCTCAATGACGAAGAGTGAAGAACGTACAAGCAGTGAAAAATATAGTTCTATAGATACAATGAGTTTAAATTAATTATTGCATGTTAATGGTGAATTAAGTTCGAGGCTGTAAAATCTGTCAACAAAATGAAATTGTTACTTAATTCTAACTTGTTCCTTAATACTCGTATTCATACAGAACTTAATTTGTCAACATTCGGAACAATCTATTACAAATAATATGAATTATTATATTATGAAGAAGATAGAGCGTCTAAAGTAATTATGTTTGAATGAGCTGTGAGTAAGGGTTTTATTTTATTAGAGTCAATGTGATAGATCGATTTATCACTTGTCTATAGACATAGCCAAGCCTTTTGTAACATAGGTAGATTAGTAAAATTCTTGTTAATTGTACGTGTAACTTTATCATTCGTTATCATAAAATGTTTTCTTACGTTAAAAAATATTTTTCCCATCTAAATTATTATGGTATTAATATTTATCGAATAGCAATAATTTGTGGAGTTAAATTGCTATGAAATAGCTCTTCATTTATATTTTATAAAAAGCCTTCATACATTATTTGTTATCATATGATGATCAAACAATACATTTCAATTTAACAGAAAGATAAGGCAGCCTATCTTTAATTCCATTATAAGTAATATCTGTTAACACTACTCCAATCAACTAAGATTGTCATAAAATTAAGCGGAATACATTGGATCTGAAATATAAATATTATATACCCAATTTATTCCGCTAGAAGACGTGTATGAAAGAAAATGTACCTTTTCAAGATTGCGTATCTTAGGCACAATTATACACACAAATGCGGCAAATACCATCCGGTACGATAATGTGGTATTAATTTACTTTTAGTATATTTCTACAAGGATGCGTATAATTTTATCATCGAGATAATATACATAATAATATTCGAAGTAACCTATGCCTATTGGGACATTTTGGTAGTATAATTGAACTTTAATCAGTTACAATTATTCTTCCAACTGATAGAATAGCCGTACCTACTTGTGGTACCTACTACTTTAATGACGACCATACATTATGCTATTTTCGATATATTGTCTCGATGAGCTTTAAACACATCTTTGGATGCAGAACCTTGCAATAATTTTCTCTATCGCTAAATAACCATGTACCAGGATGGTAAATATAAGAATTGATGTGCTTGTGTAACTTCTGTAAACCAAATTATACGTATAACGCATTACAATGTTTATGATTATATTATAATCGAGCTGTCTATTTTATTGTATTAAACAGGTATGCTATCTCGCATATAGCCTTAGTATATATAATTAATTAAAGATCGAGTACTACACCTTGCTTGTCATTGTATGTAGTCGTATAAAGTTACAGACAATAAGATCACGTGTCGTTTGGAAAACCGTACAAGACTACGTCTGTGTAGATTCTCCAAAAATATAACGGTATATAGATCTAACAGTTTGTAGCTTGTATGTACGAGTACCAATATGTATACGTGTTAACGCCTATACATATTCAGTTCGTTTTCTATAAATGTACTTTGGAGTATCTTCTGTTTAAAATAATAATAATGAATATAGTATTCATTATTAGTTTGTTAAAAAGTATAATGAAACAAAAATAATATTTTTACCACTATTCTTAGATTTATTTGAAAGAATCGGACGTAAGTACAATGAATTCCAACAAAAGACCATACAATAAATTCAAGGTTATTACGCACACACTTTCGTTATAATTGACTTTCTTTATGATGAACGTCAATTATTAATAAATGTACTTTAAAATACTACTCCATTTTAAATAAATAAAGTCACCGCCGAGAAATAACGGCAAAAACTTGCGTGTATTTTGGTTCAGATACTTTTCAGTGTATATAATCTATTGCAATTCTACATGGGTGACTCATTATAGATTACCAAAAGTAGAATAGTACGCCAATCATCTTTGTTTTCGAGTAATTTCTTACTGGTCATGCTGTTTTCATTAATGAAATTGTATACAGCCAACTTGAATTTTCTTTTTTTTATCAGCTTTGCACCAATATAAGATAAATCTGCAGAATATTGCAAAAATAAAGTTTATTTAATTATTATCGGCTTTATTTTTAAATGTATGTATGTGCCATTTAAAACAGTAAACATTTAAGTGCACATTAATAGTTGATGAAAAGAGTAGTAGTATTTATAGAGTAAAAATTAGGAACATTGGAAACACTAACATAAAAATTAAATCTGTACCTGACCTTTTTTCTTTTGACGATGCTCAAACTTAGTGGAAACTATAGCTTAAACTGTTAGTCCCAAAGATATGAATTAGGTATTTCTGTATTTTAAGTTGTCCTATTCTAGATAATTTGTATATTAAGCTAATATAAATATTGTTAGATATACAGCTTAAGTTCTCAAACTGTTTGCCAGTTTGACAAATTGAAAATTCATACCTTCCATGTTTATCACATTTTATAACCATAGCCAATAACCAAACACTTCTATAGATATTTAAATGTGAAAAAAATTACCATATGAGAAGACCCGTTTCTGTACAAAAGCGTAAGTAGACGAACAAAATATTATCCGAAGACGTACGTATAGTTCCCTTTGTACTAACCTGATTACTTTTCGTGTTATGATTGTTAAACATAAATAATTACATATATTAAAAAATATATTTATATTGTGCAATAAAATTAAAATTATCATGAATTAAAAGTTTCACAGACTTTATAGAAATTATTATAGATCTGTTAACTGTGATAGTTGTCAAAGTTATAACTTAAGTGTTCAATATTAGGTACTTTCTTCACCTGTTCTTAAATGTATTTTTAACGAATGCCGTAAATAACTAGTACAAAGATAAGAAAAAAACAATAAGAGCTAAATATAGAAAACAGTCATTTTTCAAACACAAGGTGTGTATGCCAACAGTTTGAAAAAAAATACTGTTTTATAAATTAGCATATAATCAGCTTTATAACTAACAGTTTGAAAAGATGTCTGTTTTATAAATTAGTATATTATCAACTTTATAACCAACAGTAAGAAAAAATGTCTGTATTCTAAATTAGCATATTTATAACCAACAGTTTGAAAAGATGTCTGTTTTATAAATTAGCATATTATCAGCTTTATAACCAACAGCTAGAAAAATTTCTGTATTCTAAATGAGCATATAATCAGCTTTATAACTAATAGTTAGAAAAAAGTACTGTTTTCTAAATCAGCGTATTTATAATCAACAGTTTGAAAAGATGTCTGTTTTATAAATTAGCATATTATCAGCTTTATAACCAACAGTTAGAAAAAATGTCTGTATTCTAAATTTCATATTTATCACCGACAGTTTGAAAAGATGTCTATATTATAAATTAGCATATCATCAGTTTTATAACCAACAGTTTGTAAAAAAAACTATTTTCTATGATAGCATATTATCAGCTATATCACATACAGATTTTGAAAGAGTATGTCTACTTAAAGTAGATTTTTCTTTATAGCTAATTTGGTTTTTTATGCTGAAATATCATTCGTTATCAAAATATTTAAGAACTGCAGCTAACCACGTAGATTGTTCTTAGGTACCTACTTGATCAATGCACATGAAACAAATTTTCTGCTATTATCTCGTACTAAAGAGAAATTATTAGAATTAAATAAATTTATTAGGATTTTCAGTATGATGATATTCTCCTTTACCTATTTTAATTTAAACTTCACTCGTGTTTTAATGAGTGGCAGTATATGATTCTGGTTCAATGATTATGCTATATCTAATTATAATTTAAGCAAGATTTTTGTATAATTTTACAATGTTTGTGTAGAAAGGCTCACTATTTTTAGATATCAAATACTTATTCTTAGATATTGTACTGATTCATTTATTGTTTTCATAAGACATATAATTTGAAAAAAAAATATGTGTTTTTACTTCCTTTTAATAAAACACCTGATCTCTTCATAACTTGTACTTAATCGTATGTATAGATAATTACCTAATTTCAATAATTCTTTGAACAATACATTTTTTGAACAAAATTAGCCAGTTTCAAATGAAACTAATTACACATATATAAATAATCGATGTAATAAATGTAATTGAAGTACATATACTTGTAATATACGCATAAATAACAATGGAAGAATGAAATGGAAACATATAAGCAGGCACCTATGTATACGATGAAGAGTTAATACCATTAGAAGTGTCCATATCGGTAACTAACGTAAGTACTTTTTAAACTTTCACGGTTGTTTTTAATAAACATATTGCTACTTACGGGATGAAAACCGTGGTAATTATTTAATTGAGCTCCCGAAATTTCGACACTGTTGCAAGCGCCATGATCGCGGGACGACTGGAGAATGCGGGTGGGTTGATGAAGCGTGTTCTGTCCCGCGAAAAAATGTTTGAAAAATGAACAGTGCTACGTCGCGGTCAATTGTAGAACTAAATTGACAGCGAGTACCTACGCCAATCATAAGCTTAATAGGTTGGCGAGATCGAGTATCAACTATTAGATGACATTTATGTTGCCAACTCATGGTAGAGCTACAGGCAGGTGAATATCTTGTAGGTACCTCGTATAGCTTATGTACCTACAGCATTTAGATGAGATACCTACATATGCAATATTAGCGTAGAAGTAGACACAAACTTCCTGGAATCATTATTTTACGGAACAATACAATTCTTAGAAATGGTGTACAACTTTAGAATAATTACCTACCTAAACGTTGGTCCAACTTTAAAAAATATGTAGATACTTGTTTTAATTTAATTTAGTGACATCTTTCGTATATACTTTTAACTAAAATGAGCAGCATTTGAACCAAACGTTTAGGTAGTTATTCTCTCGATCTGTGTCATGACTAAGTGACATCTAGTTGGTTTTCTAGGTTTTGGATAGATGTCGCTTATATAAACAGCACAGACATTTTGTTTAAAATTTATATTGTTGTGATATCTCTTTTAAATTAAACCCTAAGTAATTCGTCGCGAGTTCAAATTTTGTAAAGGATATACCTATGTTATTACGGCGGTACCCTAAAAAATTACTAAAAATACCTACAAAGTATTCATTCATACCCATGCAATAAATATCTAATGCTTAACTCATATGAGTAATTACATTTTTGTATGTAGGTATATTATATACATACAATAACTACTCGCTTTTTGTTTTTGCTTTTAAGTAAAACATAATACAAACAAACGTCAAACTTCGTATGATTATAAAATCCCTGTAATAAAAAATAACTAAGTACCTATTCAAAATGAAGAAAAACCTTTTCTTTTCTATTAAGTATTTAAGATAAGAGACAATATAATAAAATAACAAAATAAATATTAAAAGTTTTATCCAAACGTGATGTTGACGATAAATTATTATTAAAAAAACTACTGAACTACTAACTACTAAGGGTGTCGAGAGGTGTGCTGCGGTTTCACTAGAGCGCTACTACTGGCGTTATGCCCTTTAACACTTCTACCCTTGGCGCTTTTTGTTACTTGCTCTTGCGTCTCTACCCCCAGACGGCCAATTAAGGCAAGTCAGGAGGTCTCATTTAGCCCCAGGGAGAATCAGGGTCCACGGTGTCGCCACTCACCGATGACGGCTCGCTACAAAGCCGCCCCTGCGTTTATTAATATTATAATTATTATTTTATTCTCTCGTATTTTTTTATAAAACAACGTTTTGGGTTAACCAACCGAGTCTATCTGTTAATCTATTTTCTACGTTAAATTATAGCTGGGATCTACAAGTCAAAGACAAAGTACAAAATGTACAAAGAAATACTTAGGTATATCTAACTATGTATTCAGTTTCACAATGATTGGTAGAGTCTGTGTAAAAAGAGAACAGTCGTGTCGTTACGGTGAACTAACATTCAGCCGTGCTATTGTGTAATGATTCGTCGATATGCTCGTCGACAAGCTCACCGATGTCAAATACTTTATTAGATATCGCCCTAGTACATAAGATTGTTTTACCAACGTTTATTGTCATCTGTTTATTTGTTTCACAGATGTTGTCAAAGATGCAACGATGTTTGCTCGAGAATCGCACGGCTGATTCTTTCCCGTCACGTAACTGTCAAGTGTGAACTTGTGTTGTGTCGACTCAATAAATTTATAATTTTTTTTTACCAAAATATGGAACCGGCTTCTACACCAAAAAGTGTGAAATAACTTGTTGAAATCGGTACCATGATAGTTCAAAAGTAGGTACTTTTATCACAACATTGTGCGCATGGTACCGACTTCGACAAGTTATGTCACACTTTTTGGTAAAAAAAAAATACCACATTTTTTAGTGACCGTTGCTACTTACGGAATCGATTGTCATTCACCGTCAATGATGATATCATCAAGGTAAAAATTTTCAGTTTTTGGAGTGTAACTCAAAAACTGCTTGACCGAATTTGATGAAGTTTAAATTGTACCACCTCGGAAGGGTACCTATACTATTTTAAGAAACGGTCCACAAATGGCGGATCGATTAACATATTAAAAAAACATAGAACCACCTCCTTTTTTGAAGTCGGTTAAAAACAGTATATATTAGCGGGAATTAAATTCAGCTTGTTATTTTCTAGCATTAATGTAAATTAGATTCTTAGGTCGCTTCTGTTTTTGCATAGACTCCACACGGTTCATGACCGAACAATTACTGGGTAAACGACACCTTGTCACATCATGACATCATTATCACCTATCCATTTTCACTTCCTCGTTTCCCGGTATCTACCTAATCTACTTGTGTGAAACTTTCCCTCTTTATTCTGACAATGGCAGTAGCGTGTAGCGATATAAACACTTATTATAGTATGTACTTAGGTATATTCATTAGCTTATTCACTTGCACTGCGACTTCACTTGTAATATCTTGTGTTATTTGTTATTACAGATTTTTGAGCCAGCGGTTACGGTCGCTTCAATTTATAGAGTAATTTTTTTTTAATGGAACCGATTTCATAAACTTGTTGAAATCGGTTCTATGATAGTTCAAAAGTAGGTACCTATTATCACAGTATTGTGCGCATGGTACTGACTTCGGCAAGTTATTTCACACTTTTTGGTGTTGAAGTCGGTTCCATTTTTTTCTTGCGATTTTTAGTCGTCTACACTTTACAGGATCGACGGATGTTAATGATGATATCGTCAAGATTAATCAACACTTTTCAGTTTTTGGAGTTTAACTCAAAAACTGCTTGACCGGATTTTGATGAAATTTAAATGGGACCTCAGAAGTATACGCTACGAAACAAAAAAAGAATTTAGAGAATCGGTCTTCAAATGGGGGAGAAATCGGCAAACATATAAAAAATACATACACAAACACCTCCTCCTTTTTTGAAGTCTGTAAAAATTTTTAAAGTAGTTCACGCTATGAGGAAAATCTTAAAAAGTATATTGATATTTGATTCATTATGTGTAATTAATAATGTAATTATTATGTTTGTAGGTCCATTTTCTTGTTACTTTTCTAGTACCTACTTGTACAGGGCACAGCTAGTCTATTCAGACCAATAAAATTTAAGCGTCTGTTTGTAATTCTAAATTAACAGTTTTCACTAAATACATATGAATACGGTAGGTAAACAATTTAAAAAATGTTTGTCTGTCTGTTTGTTTGGTCCGGCAATCTCTAAAACGGCTGTACTGATTTTAACGGGACTTTCATGGGCAGATAGTTGATGTTATAAGGAGTAACTTAAACCACTTTTATTTTAGAGTAAAATATATGAAACTCTGTCTCTTTGTCTGTTTGTTACATTACAAGCAACGGCTGAACAGATCTTAATCAAATTTGGCAAGGATTATTTCCCGGGGAAGCAAATATGATACTTTTCATCATCATAATCATCATCAATAATCACGCGGGTGAAACGACAGGGTGTAGTATTACTGTGTATAGTATTTTATATAAATAACTAGGTATTTATATATTTTATTTTAACTTTTGGGTAAGACGCTAAGCACCTCATGCATGTATATTACATACAGTCATAGTCATAGAAAATTAAGAGTATCATTATAAGTCAATATACTGATAATTTTTTTTCTTAAACTTACTTTTTTATAATATTTTTATAAAATAACATAAAATGATTATACAAACCTAAACCTAGTTTTCCGCCAGCAGCGGGGCAGGGCCCAAGCTACCGGTTGTCAGGGCTGTCTAGTGAGGAACAAGGAGTACTGCCTTCTGTATCTGACCCTTGATCCAACCGTCAAGCGAGAGCCTTTTGAGATATTGGTAGAGACTCTTCGCTATAAGGCCGTTTGCCGAAACAACTATCGGAACAATGATCGTTGAGTCAACATCCCACAAGGCGGTAACCTCATGGGCCAAGGTACTTGCTTAGTTTGTCCTTCTCAGCTTTGACGAGGTTCTCGTCATGCGGAATGGTAATGTCAACGAGCACTGCTCGGCGCTGAGATACTATCACGATACCAGGCTTATTGGCAACAATAGTCCTATCCGTGATGATAGATCGGTCCCAATAGAGCGTAGTACGATGTTTTCAAGAACTGGAATAAGTTTAATTTATAGTACGGCACTTCCGACTCGATAAGATTGTATTGAAGGGCAAGTTGCTGATGGATGATCCTGGCTACTTGGTTATGTATGTGCAAGTACTCTCCGTTAGCGAGATGAGAACATTCGGAAATAATATGACGGAGCTATTTACCAGGACGGCGGCATGCCCGATAAATGTCGACCGTACCGTCCTTCATTTATTATTATTATACGACATATTTCACGTGTTTCACCCGGTCCTTTACATAGGCATATGTGGGGCTGTAGCCAACACTTAGAGGCCCGTTTGGTATAAAAATACAATGTAGTATAAAAAAACAGACATTTTGGATGGATGGTTACATGGTATATCTATAACAAAAATAGGTAAAATGGGCATGGCTATTGATATGTACTTATTAGTGGTACGGGAGATAGTGGGCTATGGACGAGACTACGGCACCTGCCAATTTCAGTCTCATCTTAAAATATTTAGGCAGGTGATGACTTGCTACCCACTAAACGGGCCCCCCATAAGAGCCGCCATCAATGGTGACAAAAGTGGCAACGTTGGTGTGGATATCTGAAGGGTGTCGAGAGGTGTGCTGCGGTTTCACTAGAGCGCTACTACCGGCGTTATGCCTTTTAACACTTCCACCCTTGGAGCTTTTTGTTACTTGCTCTTGCGTCTCCACCCCCGGACGGCCAATTAAGGCAAGCAGGGGGTCAGGGGTCTCATTTAGCCCTAGGGCGAATCAGGGTCCACGGTGTCGCCACTCACCGACGGCTCGCCACAAGGCCGCCCCTGCGGGTTTATTATTATTATGACATTAGTTTCTTTTATACGTAGTTTTTAGGGTCATCATAATCATCATCATAATCAGCCCATTTTGTTCCCACTATACTGGGACTCGAACCTTCCTCTCAGAGATAGGAGTTGGGCCATAATCCACCATGCGTTCCCAGTGCGGATTGGTGGATAGGTTAGTGGCCAACCCATGTCGAAGTTTTCAGGCCGCCCGAATACCTTCGACATAGCCTAAAGACTGTTGTCCTAAGACAAACAACGGGACCGGCGGCTTAAATTGCCCTCCGAAGCACGGAAGCGCTCAGTTGAATAATGCCACTAGCGGTCACCCATCCAAGTCCTGACCGCAGCAGGTGTTTGCTTAACTTGTTGATCGGTTAAGATTTATTTATTTATTTATCTAAAAAGATCGCCAAGTAGAGCTCCACTACGAGCTACTTTTAGGATCATTTGAACAGAAAATAGTTAATTGTCTTAAAGGGACGGAAGCAAAATGACGCAGTCGCGTGACAAGCTTCGTCAATCTACGCTCTATTTAGAGACTTCCTTGGGAAGGAAAAGTTGTTTGATGCATCTGCTTTCAAATGACCTCAGAAATATTTCCTTATTATGTGTTTGTTACATAGAAAAGACCAAATCGCTATAGGAATTGGCGCATTTGTTTTTTCCACGGCCATCGTTGAAACTTTGATGTGAGTAGGGAAACATAAACACGACACTTAATGTATAAACGATTTTTTTATATCTGTAGTCTGAGATAAGTCTGAGTAAAAAACTTAATAATAGTCATCATGTCGCCTAGGTAATTGAAAATGTTCTCAATTCAGACTGATGTTATGTAGTGTGTAGTTTGTGCCACAATTTTTCGGACATACACCATACAATTTCTTGGGAAATACAGTTGCGGTCTTGTTGCGGTAGTGTCCCCATGCTTTCCGCGCCGGCCAAGGGATTTTTTACTTTGCTCCCTCTGAAAGTAGGGTTTGTTAATCAATCACACCAGAACGGCTGAACGGATTTGGATTTAATTTGGTATGTAGAATAGAATCAAGCGCGGATCCACCGTTGTGGGCACGATGGGCATAACTAATGGACATGTAGCGTCAGACGTCACATTTGTCGGGATCTATTGAGCAATATATTTATATTACCTATATACTTAAATGTTATGACATTATATCCAATGTTCCCGCGAAATAGAAACGTAAGCTTTATATTTGAAATTTAATGAATTAATATTTTTTTACTGAGAAATAATCCGCCCCGGTTTCATGTGAAAAAGGGCGCCTTCATGTGAAAAAGTCCTTATAAGGCATTTAAGCAGTTCAGTTCAATGTTATCACTTAAGTATATAAAATTATTCTATTCTAGCTTAAACAATTAATCTAAAATGTATACTAGCATTTATAAATTTGACATCATTTAATATCCTTTGTAGTTGTTTCTAGCGAAGTTACAGGGTAATAGGTTTGAAGCATCTTTGTCTTCTTATGAAAACTAACGTGGTTTGTACACATTTTTAATATGAAAAACGGGAATCACTCACGTAAATAAGTCAGATCTTTCCGACTATAGTTTCAACCACATCCGGTGGTCTTTTTCAAGGAGAGTGCAGATCGCTCGCGGTTGCGTCTCGCCTCGCATGTGGTTGAACCTATAGTCGGAAAGATCTGACTTTTTTACGTGAGTGAATCCCGTTTTTAATATTAAAATATTTTTTGAAATCGGTAGTACTTTTTGAGCCAATTCGTTACAAACATACTTACATACGAATCTTTCCTCTTAATAATATTAGTATAGATATTTCTCAACGCACATTTTCATTGCGTTAATAACATTGTTGTCCTCTGCATACCGCTATAGAAACAGCAATCATTTATACCAAAACATTAGAGGTCAAAGATCGCATACACGTGTTATCGACGGAGCTTCTGAAAGATGTCGTTGACTCCCATTCATTAGCTTTATCACTATCCTTCTTATCACTATCACTCTTATCGTGTAAACAAAGAGTTTCCTCATGCTGACAGCGATAATGGTAAGGAATTAGACTTGTTCACGATAGCGCAACTCGTGTGGTTGTACAAATATTATGTAATGGCTAAACTTACCTGATAAAAAGTGGTCTACGACGCCTTTGTTTATTTATAGATTACAACGTGAGCTTTTTCAAATGTCTGGCGTGAATGATATGACACGTCCCCTTGTTATTATAATTTATTTTGCAAAAGCTAGATGTTTTAGTATGTAACTATTCTGTACATTGTTTTATCCGTGAAAGTAGAACGTCCTTTATGAACAAACAATTTCCCTCAACCGTTTTAAAATTTGAATGTCTACTTAACCAAATTGGATCTGTTCTGGAGACCAGAAGAGTATACTCTAAACTAAACTAACACGTATGCATCATATATCATATTATATTATATCGTATGATATACATCATACAATGTTATTACGGACTGTTTTAATAGTTCTCTAGTGAAATATATCTAATCTATAATTTACATATGACTTTTGAAAACCAAATGATAATTAGAATGAGATAGCTATAGCCCGGAGGTACGTCTAGTGGAATCCGTGCTTGATTATTTCTAACCACGGTTATGACAGCGGTTCCCAGTTTCAAGTTTGGCTTGTTCCATATCCTCCCATATTACTGTAGTAAATGCTGAGGGTAAAAAGTGCGCCAATGGGAGAAGAGTATTAATGTGACGTAACAATGGAATACTGCTGCATGTTAAAATGATAATGTACGCAAGTAATATAATGGGTTAGAATAAAAGAAGATGATATAAATTAATAAACTAAGATGTGGTTGACAGAAAAGCGATTCTACTGTTTGACAGACGTTTGACAGACTTTTTAAATTGTTTTGAGACTACTTTGTAATTTAAGTTAATTTGACATACTTACTTAACTATTTTATTATTTTAAATTAATTGTATTGAGACTACCTTGTAATTTTAATTCATTGGAAATTTTTAACTGTTTTATACATAACTAACTTATATACGTTTTTCTTCCTTTTTATATCTAAATGGAAAGTTGTAATAAATTTATAATCACCACATTAACAATTTCACATGTCGGTTACCGATAAAATAGACTGAACGAAAATAGCTACTAAGACCTGTGTATTACTCTATTTTTTGTGAACAAAAATCATTTATCATTTATCAATGGAATTCAAGTAATAAATAATAAAAAAATAACAATAAACACAAAATAAATAATAGTACCTATACCTACTACGAAGATGGTTCATTTGAGAGCGTAATCATGATGAAACTACATGAATCTACATAAGCCCAGCTTATCAGGAGTTTCTCATTTTAAGAAGAAATTTCTTCTTAAAATTTCCTATTCCTATATATTTTAAAAAAAACTCTTACTGAATTTCCGGAACTAATCATGATATGTGTGTTCTTCCGTTAAATCTCTCCAACATCCTTCTATATTGCTTAATACTTTCACGTATTCGATCATAAACTCAGCTAGAACCCTTTATACCGCCCCCCGAAGTAATATTACGTGTTCTCACGGTGATATTGCCACCCTCAGACTTATGAAACCGAAATGCATCGGTATTCGATAAAGCTCTCGCTTTTAATGTTATTTATTTGGCAATACCGCGGAGACTGTGGTGCTAGTGTATAGGCGGTTGAGACAACGTACTATACATACATATATATTTATTATTGTCTTTTGTTACTACTCAATCGCCACTGTTGATAAAATAACTTTGATATAACCATGTATAGTAATATATATTCATGAATCCATGGTTTTAACAGTTTAACGTAGATGTAAAACGAGTTGAAAAAAGTGCAATTCGAATATTTTTGTACCGACTTCCATTCTATTACTTTGGTAAAAATCAGTTGTTGGAGTGTAACTCAAAAACTACTGGACGGAATTTGATAAAATTTACATGGGACGACACGGGAAGCACCAGCTTTCTAACAAAAAAATTTTAGAAATTGGTTCAGCCAGTCGAAAGTAATGAGGTAATACACATAAAAAAGATACAGTTGAATTGAGTACCTCCTCCTTTTTGGAAGTCGGTAGGAAAAGGAAAAGTACAAAAAAACGTTAACACATAATTATACAACCATACGAGTAGGATTGCTTGAGTCGCGGGGGGCACGGAAAGACACATCATCACAACATCTAAGACCCGAGAACATTCATTCTGCTCATCACATATATGCTCAAACCAGGGACCAAACCTTGGACTCCGTGTTTCGAAGTTGGGTCACTACCATGAGAGGTAGCGTCACATGAGATTGTTTTGTTTTCAAATGCGCTTTCATCCAAAGCTATTTTATTTCTCATACTAAGAAGGGCCTAATATAGGGATAATTCCTTCCAAATAATTGCTATTTTAACACTTTTTTTGAACAGTTCTTCTGACGTTTAATGTCGATATGGTGACAAACAGACTTAGGAACTTAATTTTGCCTTTACATTCATAGTGTGGATAAATAAAGTTTATTTCGTTTTATCTCCAACGTAAGTTTCTATTCTCTCTGAAGTTTCTTCAGCAAGTGACAAGACTGCATCTGCTTGATGTTAAACGTATGACTGTCCATAATGTTCTTTCCTTCAAAATCTGGATGAATGTAATGATTACATAGATGAATTCTTGGTAACAGAATTTATGACCGTGTGGTGGGTATCTACCAGCGTGGACTTTGCAGAAAAACAGATTCAACGGCGTAGGGTTCTGCTGAAAGGTATAAGCTTCCTCTTAACATTGTGAGTAAGCAGTTAAAGGTAGAACGCTTTTAAGCGTTCGGAAACGAAACTTCATTCAGGTTCATTTAAAAAAAAGGTTTAATATTGTAAGGGCCATACTCTAGTGTCTGTAGTGTATAGGAAAGAGGGAGGAGATTTTAGTCAGTACACACTGGCACTCAAATCCCCGCCGGTAAAGTTTATAATATATCTGGAGACAGACCATTCTACCAATTATAATTAATGTTGAAGATTTTTAAATGGATGCCATTGAAAATCTGACTGATTGACTGACTGACTGATTGACGGACTGATTGATTCATCAACGCAGACTCTAGGCCACTGGGGCTTGAAATGTTGGCAATTGATGCCTTTTATGTTGTTAGCATCTACTAAGAGAAGATTATTATAAATTCCACCTTTTAGTTAGGAGGTGAAGCAAGGGGAGCTGCGTGCGGGTCAACTAGTCATTCATGATAAGCAAATTAAGAAAGCTATGAGTGACAGCGGTTGTGCTGAAAACTAGTAATTCATAAGACAAACCCGCAGGTCGATCGTATTATTTCAAGTCATTCCTGTCAGATTTGCTTGCATTCGCGCACGCAATCTGAACCTAAGGCTGTGTTTACGCGTTAGCAACATCTGTAGAACAACATCTTTGCGTTCAGTAATGACAGGCATCGTCATTCCTCGCCCGAGGATATCAATCAAGACGCTGACATGTGCACAAAAAGGCATTCATCTAATCGACTCCGTTATTAGCTAGAGTTTATTATAATAGCTTACTGTATCTGCTAAGATATTAAGATACATTGTGGTACATCTATGAATACTCAGAATAAATCTTGAGTTATTAAGTTCATATTATTTCTGATTAAAGCTTTTTCTAATTGTATAGACACATTCAGTAGTTTAGAATTTGATTACTACGTAATTAGCAAGGCTTTGTTCTTGGATAACTGTAAGCCATTCTTTCAAGCATGCAACATTCTTTCTTTACCTTGCCTTTACATTAAACACTAGCTACTCTCCGCGGTTTCACCCGCGCGGTGATGGACGATGATGGATCTTATATAGCCTATGTTACTCAGGGTGAATGTAGCTTTCCAATGGTGAAATATTTTTTTTAATCGGTCCAGTACTTTGAGCCTATTCGTTACAAACATACTTACATACAAATCTTTCCTCTTTTTAATATTATAATAATAGTAAAGATTATTTAATATTATAATAAAAGTAGAAGAGACAAAGACACACCCCGAATACTTTTCCAACCGCAACGAAATTTACAAATTACCAGACAACAAAGACATAGGTTCACAGACGTGCTATATCAACCGCCTCGAAGAAAGGATATTTATAAGAAAAATATGAAAATACATGATGATTACAATTTATAATGCCTTACCAAAGGACATTAAATCATTAGAGGAAAATTAATTTAGGAAAAGGTTTTTACAAGGCTTCTTATTGGCTTTTACAGTATCAAAGATGTTTTATTATTTATTTTACACTAGGTATAAATTATCACTCAATCATTAGCCAGTTGAAGTGGCAGTGGGCAGGGCACATAGCACGCAGAACAGATGGCCGATGGGGCCGAAAGGTTCTGGAGTGGAGACCACGGACCGGCAAGCGCAGCGTAGGTCGTCCACCGACACGGTGGACAGACGACCTGATGAAGGTCGCAGGACGACGTTGGATGCAGGCCGCTTCCAACCGGTCCTTTTGGAAAACTATGGGGGAGGTCTATGTTTAGCAGTGGACGTCCTACGGCTGAGATGATGATGATGATGATAAATAATCACTAACGTTAGTAAATGACGTTAAACATATATTTTGATTTTTGCACTCATACGAAATCGCAATAATAATGTAACACCCCTACAATGTATGTACTTATTCTTGCAAATAAAACTTTGGATTTGACCCTGCATTCTTCTGGCATTTTCCGGACCGAATACTTTAGCCAACTAAGCTAAGTCCTGAGCCTATTTTCATTTAATTATGTAGCTGATTACCGCTCTGTGACTGTCATTTGCGGACGGAGAAACAAACCCCGTTAGCTTAATAATTGGTAGTGCTCTGCTTTCGAAGAGAGAAGTCCCAGTAGCCGGGGTAATTTTTTGCGTGTGAGGAAAAATGTTTGATCTCAGGCCTTGGATGTTTGTGATGGGGTAATGTGTGTCACTGACATAGCCCAGAAGATTAGCCAGTTAAAGTGGCAGTGGGCAGGCCACATAGCACCCCCTTTATCCATAAAGGATACCACCGGCCCCGGGGGGAGGATATAGGATATAAAGGATTACTCTACGTTAAAAAAAAAAGGCCACATAGCACGCAGAACAGATGGCCTATGGGGCCGGAAAGTAGGTCATCCACTGACAAGGTGGACTGACGACCTGACAAAGGTAGCAGGACGACGTTGGATGCAGTCCGCTTCCAACCGGTCCTTTTGGAAATTTCTGGGGGAGCACTATGTTCAGCAGTGGATGTCCTATGGCTGAGATGATGATGATGATGATGATGATGAATTTGTGTATGTTCGTGCTTGTCGCGAAAGAGGGAATATTTATATCAATCAACATACATAAGAATCAAAGTCCTGATTGACTGACAGACAGCGCACAACCTAAACCGCTGGTCATTGAGACTTGAAATTTGGAGGTTGTTTTTGTTTTGGTGGGTGATTAAACCCACCCAGATCACCCAGAATCACTCAGAAAACATTTGTATAAAACTCCTTTGTTTTTGAACTTATAGGTGTGAAAATTTGTATTTAGATAGTTCATTTATAATAAAACTTGTTGTTTTTTAATATTTTTGTTCACTTCAGGGATCTTTTAGGGAGTGAAATGGAGGATAAAAATTTGTATGATAGATAGTCATTTAAAAAAAAACTCTACACGGTCGAGTCGTGGGCAATATCTAGTATGACATATATTTTTTCCGGCCAGGTATCGAATTTGAGACTCCAAGCCTCGAAGGCAGGGTCACTACCAAATAGACTGACGGTGTCGTTAATACAATAATTATTAAAACGTCATGATGTATATACATTGAGTAATTACTGTTTACTATGGCTACATTGGCTTATTGCTAGCAAATGGTTAGCTGAAAAAGATGAAAGGTTGCCTTTATATTGCCGCAAATTAGAAAAAGGTTTTACGATTCCATTTCGAAAGTGTTTACCAGTAAAAGAAATACGATCAAAGCCAGGGTAACCCTGCGTATGTAATTTAATAGAAAATTAATGGAGCGTACGTAATATTACCACTCGGCACACATTTTCACGGATCAGGAGTTCAAGAAACGGTTTGCAAAATAATACAAAATCGATTTCATTCTTAACCTTTTTTTTACTTTTATTATAAAAACCGGGAACAAGCTTAAGTGACTATATGAGAGACACCTTACTACAATTACTACCTATACTATTACCTACTATAAGATAGTCAATAGCTTATACAAATATTATCTAAGTACTATATACTATGGTAATCAAATAATCTTAATTTAGTAATATTTTAAACTAGCTCCGCCCTACGGTTTCACCTACGTGGTGATGGATGATATTGATGATGATCATGATTAAAAGGTATTCTATATGTTACTCCAGCGCCACATCTATCTACATACCATATTTCATTAAAATCCATTCAGTAGTTTCTGCTTGAAAAAGTAACAAACATCCATAATTGGCCATTTTTTAAGGGACTAGCTGTAATCTGCGGTTTCATCCGCGTGGTGATGGATGATGATGATGATGAAAAGTATCCTGGGTCAATCCAAAGCCTTATCTATTTCCATACCAACTTTATCAAAATTGGATCAGTCGTTTGAGCGTGAAAGAGCAACAAACATTCATGCATCCATCCATCTAAACTTTCACATTTATAATAGTGGGATTAGTAGGGTTAAAATATGTTTATGTATGTATATATGTATGTTGTATTTTTTTTAAAGTATGTTATCCGAGATAGACATATGCCATCACGGACTTTTCTGTAGAAGATGAATAAGATACAGAATTCCACCATACATTTTTTGTTATCTGAAAGGGCAGCGTTTTTGTTGAAATGGAAACTCCCAGACGGCTTATTTTTATCCGACACCTCCAACAAATTTCATTATTTTTAATAAATGTATACAAAAGCTTGAAAAACAAGAACAATTTGAAAAAAATAATACCGACTTCCATTATATTCAGTTTATATTGGATTATTATATTGTTGGACGCTACTGGCAACACTGGTGGAACGGGCTATATAACTGAGCAAAAACCGACGCGCGCTCTCGGTTAGATTCTCTCCAAATAGTCGTAGAGTTAAAATTCATAGGGCCCACTTTCAACGGTACGCTTATGTACCGGGGCGATTCTCTCCTACTCCCCTCTCTCATGGCGACGGCCCAAGCCGAGGTCCGTACCTTAGTGGTGCTCTTGAGCAAGTCGCCTACTCCTCTCCTCCAGTATTAGTCCGTTCTAAAAAAAAAAAAAAAACCCGCGCTCTCTTAGCTGCCTGATACTCCGTACCGAGCGGACGCACCTTGCTTAGCCTATCCGATTCAATTATTGTCATTTCTAGTCGAATTACTTTTATTTTTGTTAATTATTATTTTAGTGTTAAATACATTTGTATTTTTAAAAACTGTTTTCACTTCTGATTCCTAATAATATTATATTGGAGTGTAACTCAAAAACTACTGAACAGAATTTGATGAAATTATTTAATTGGTCCCATTTAATTAAATAATTTCATCAAATTCTGTTCAGTTCTGTCCAGCTTTCAAATAAAACAATAATTTTGAGAATCGGTTCACCCTATCGAAAGTTATGAGGGCTTCCAAAAACACAAAAAAACACAGTGGAATTAAGTACCTCCTCCTTTTTGGAAGTTGGTAGATTATACTAAAACCTTCCTCGAGAACCATTCTAACCATTAGTGAACAGCATGAAAATCGGTGCAGTAGTTTTTTAATTTATCTGCGGAGGACTTTGTTTTATAATATTATGTAGGTAGTGGTAGTGATGCACATGTTGGGATAGATAGAGGTTTGTTACTCAACCATGCCAGGAATGCTGAAGGTATTTGAATGAAATATGTTACGTATGAAACACTGAAATAATACATAGAATACTTTTCATTATTATCATTATAAATGCCATCACTACACGGGTGAAACAGCGCAGCGCAGCTATTAATATACTAAACTAGCTGCGTTCCGCGGTTACAACCGCGTGGTGATTAATGATCAGTCAATCGCCTCATCTACTTCCGTACCAAATTTCATCAAAGTTGGTGCAGCCGTTTGAACATGAAGAAGTTACAAACACACTCACAAACTTTTGCCTTAATAATATTAGTGTGAAAGTGTGATTTAAGCACATTATTTCTGGACAATAATAGTTCAAGCAGCTTTCATAGGTAGTTTCATAGATATCTTGAAAAATTTCAATTTCACGGTGAATCAACCATAAAATTTACCAATATATAATAAAAGGATTTTATCTGGTTTTACCTGGTTGAAGTGGTGTGAACAAACTTATGAACTGAAACGGTATATCGAAGTTAAAGCCTATTTTCTTAGATAAAACATTTTCCTTCTATAAGTTTTATGATTCCTGAGAGACTTTTCCCTGATTTTACGTGAACTTCACTGGTGTCCTTTTCGTGAGTTATTGCTGAAAGATAAGACTAACTTTGCAGACAAAAGTTTCGCTACATCATGGTTTTATATTGGTTTAAGAAAATACAATGAAATGGTTTAAGAGAGAATACAATAATAGCAATGTTCAAAAAATACAAGGATTTTGATCACAATGTTAGGCGAGTTTTTTTTTATATGATCATGTGTCGAGACGGGCAAGCCACGGGTTTGATGATAAATGCTTCATTTGTCCATGACAGTTTTAGTGCCACCCTGTGCTTATACAGGTTGACCCAGAAAGACTCACGATTTTAACAACACTATTGCATTCAAATGGGGGAGCGGTGCGCGGGAGTTGGGATAAGTAGCTCGATTTTTGGAAATGTAGTCGCCATGAAGAGATTCACAGGTGCGCAGCATGTGTTCTTTGTAAAAGAAATATTATAAAAATGGCGATTGCACGAATTGCACGAATCGCCAGTCTACAGATTACTGCAGACGCGTCTCAAAAGCCTCAGACTCATCTCTCATCCAAACACGATTCCCCAGTTGAAGACCAAAACACGAGAAGAAATGGCTCCCATTCCCATTCCCATTCAGTGATTACCAATTTGTATTGGAGATTTGAGGCGTGTTTGCAGCGTGATGGTGCTCATCTGACTGATGTTATTTTAAAAAAGTAAATTTTCCAAATGTTCACGTTTATTTGAATATAAATTTGTCTGTGAACTAAATTTGCGATTTCTTTTTCGATTTAGTACGGAAGTATTGCGTGGCACTGCAATGCGCTCGTCACTCAAAGACATTGGTGTTTGAGTCTATTTCGACCAGTAATACATACCATGTCATAGTAATGCTGCACACTATTCCTTCGCGGTAGAATATCTGGCACTACCAACTCAAGACGTATTCTTGCATAAAAGACCTACCGCCTTTTAGGTTAGGTTTCCTTTCCTCTTACGATTCGCATACCAACGGCGGAGGAATATTCTTTAATTTCCTCCGTTCACGGAGTTGAGTCGGTGTTATACTGATATTGTATTATACCACTAGCTGCGCCCCACGGTTTCACCCACGTGGTGATAGATGGTGATGATGATAATGATGAAAAAAAAATTGACAAAGTTACTCCTTATAACATCAGTTAATTGCCAGTGAAAGTCTTGTAAAATCGGTGCAGCCGTTTCAGAGATAAGCCGGAACAAACAGACAGAAATAAAACATTTTTCAAAATAGATGTTTTTTGTACCGTATAAACCTACTTTATGCTTTTACTGAAAAGCTGTTAATTTGTAATTACAAACACACACATCAATTTTATCTGTGTAGATGTAGATATCTAATTAAATTACATAAAGTGATTTTTGTCCTAGATTCTAATTGAGTCTGATGTGGACCCTAGTATTCGCCATATTTACATGTATCCATGGATCGGACCTATTCATATATTTTAAGTCAAAAATATTGTTAATGGTTTGGGTTTTTGTTTTGTTTATTTTTACGTTTGAATGTATTTTATCCTTTTGTATAATTATTTAAATATAAAACAATTACGCAAAATATTGCAATTGATATCTCATTTTCCTTGACTCTTCTGACTGACTGACTTCCTTGATCCTCATTTTCCACTGAGACTTTGAAAAGTCTCCGTTTCTAGTTCAACCTGTAACTTAAGAATAGCCCATTGCCATATTTCGTGACGCAAGGAAAGGCAAGTGACAACAAAGGGTGAGTTTGTCGGTGCATTGTCGCCATACAATGGAGGCCTGAGTGCTCTGTGGAACACGTTAAGGATGGCAGTGGGTTCACCAACCGAACCACTTTATGCGGGCTGATGCGAATATGGAACGCAAGCCCATTGAAATAAAGAACATACTCGCGCAAGCTACAGAATAACTGGTACAGCCAACCACTGTGTACAAAATAAGGAACATTATTAATAGTTAGGTAAGTACCAAATTATAAACATCAAAAAAAAATGTAAAAAAACAGTGTAATTTTTAATTACTTTACAACAGGAAACAATTTTTTTATGAAGGAAAATAGTTACAACTGCAGAATTTTGGGCAGATTTATTATTTTTCATTTTTTCATATGTTTTATTTTTCAGCTAAATGCTATGTAATAAAAAAACGTCTTTATAGCCTCGGAGTAGACCCTGAATAAGGTGAGATTGTCAATTTGTTTTGATATAAAGTAAAACACGTTAGTGAGAAAAACATTTATAATATGATTTATAAGCACTAACGCCTGCTTAGCGACCACCAAAAATTGCAATTTTATAGTGACAAATTCACATCCTCGGACGAGCTTAGCGTCTTCCGAAAATCCATCCACATACGACACGGTTAAAATAGAGATTTAAAATTCGATGCTCAGGCGATAAGCCCGGTGGCCTAGTGGTCATGGCGTCTGATTGTCGGAAGACGCGGGTTTGAATCCCGTCCGAGGATGCGATTATATCCCTCTAAAATTACAATGAGTGAGAAAAATACTTACGAAGTAACCAGTTAACCTTGCGTGATTCAGTATAAGTTTGCACAACCAGGTGTCCGGGTGCTCTATGAAGAAGTGACCCGGAAGGTCACGAACCGACCGAGGTACTCAACTGTACCAACCGCGTGGGTTACACCGTCAAAATAAATAGGTAATAATTAAAAATGTCTAATATTTACGATAGTTTCAATCAAGTTATAGTTACGAAATAACGCATTATGACTTCCATCGATCAAGTAGCTTTAATTACGGTTCACCACCGTATAATGGAATACGTACCGACCACCTCTTGAACGTAACGCGTTGCGTAGTTGAATTTCAGGTGAGGGCACGTGTAATTAGGGACTGATTGTAGAGATACGACTCTTGCGTAAATCGTGAACCTAATAACACAGAATAAATAATAGTACTGTGTACTATTAGTTTACTGTTACTTATTATTTTGACCACCAATGGGCATTTTTTTCAGGGGCATATTTTTTTTTAAACCTTTCCTATGTTGCCGTATTTTATACTTAAAAATTATGCGCGGTTAAAAGTACAGTTTCTGAACTATTCGTTATAAAATTAGAGTCAAAGTCAAAGTCAAAATCATTTATTCAATTTAGGCATCAAAGACGCACTTATGAACGTCAACTTTTCATTATAATGTACTTTAAAGACTCTACCGCCGCGTTCCAAAATATATAGAACCCACCGAGAAGAAGCGGCAAGAAACTCGGGGCCATTCTTTTTATATGGATGTTTACAATGTTTCTACTTAGGTACTACAAATATTACATTTTATGGGTGGCAGGGAGAAAGCTTGCCAGAAGTGGAGTATTCCAAGCATCTTTATCTTCTATATAATGTCGAACTTTATAGTAAGCTTTTTTTATTAAAACGTTTTTTACAGTCAACTTGAATTTGCCCTCTGTGAGCTCAGTTATGTGCTTTGGGATTTTATTGTAAAAACGCACACAATTTCCTAGGAATGACTTATTAGTCTTCGCAAGTCTAAAACTAGGTACAGCTATCCTATTTGTATTTCTGGTATTAAAAGTGTGGTGATCACTATTTGACTTATATTTATGTAAATTTTTACGAACATACATTATATTTTCAAATAAATATAGTCTTTTTTATATACGTGCTACACTTATAAACTTTACAATATAAAACTACTGCAGATGACGTTTTCACATTTTGTTTTTACCGTATTTGTCGCCATGTAGTACAAGCACTACTTATATGTTTGTTTTTTCCTCGCAAATGTGTTGGAAAACGTATGATGAAACGAAGGGCCGGTGGCCGTTGCGTTACTATCCAAAGCTTAGAATTGCGATACTGTAGATATAAGTACAACGGTTCTTACCTTATATAAGGTATTTGTTAATTAGTGCACAATATTGAACAGGGGTTTGGAATCGATAACGGTCCTGAAAGTAAAAGAAAAAAAAACATATTTTTAAATTATTATGAACCCATATTCACAGCTCCGCGAAAGAACCATAGTGCGACTGAACGCAAGACGGCGCCGCTACATCACAGAATATATATAAGTAACTACGTGAGACATACCTATCCACTTAGATACTCCGTGGATAGATGGCAAAGTCGGACATTGACCCGCCGAGGCCCGCCGTCGTATAAGCACTGGGCTTAGGCATAGAGATCAGCTGTGTAAACGTTCGCGAGTAGGTAGGTATTAGTAGGGTTTTTATTCACTTTTATGACCATTATCGATTCCAAACCACTGAACTAATAAACAATAGTACATTGTTCACCGACAGGAGAAAGTGACCGACTACTACACCTACGAGGAAAATAAAAAACGAAATCTTTTCTAATTGAAATTAATATTGAAATTGTTGCAGTTAGTGAAGCTTAATGTAACACTTTTTCCATTAATGTTTGTTTGAGATGTTTGCGATAATGTAGGAGGAATAACTGGCTGTGCTGTTGGCACTGCGCTCGTAGAAGGCTGTGGTGCCAAAGGGGCAACTGGCTGCTGAGGGGCACCTGGCATCGCCGCGCGCAATGGTTGAGGAGATGAGTCTTGATGCACATTAATCGATCCCGATATTTGGTTATTTATTCGTGTTTTGTTTTCTACGGAATTCTCTATGTAGCTTTCTGCAACAGCGGACGATTTCCAACCACCGTGACGTTTAATTGTGGTTAAATCAGCACCAGTATTGGCAAGAATAGTCGCTGAAGTTCTGCGAAAGCAGTGGCCAGTGTATTCTAGTGGATTGAGTAAATTAAGGTACGAAGCTATTTCTCTTGGCACAGTACTTATTTTGTTTTTCCCAATTACTTGTTTCGTACATTTTTTGTTTTTATATTGTAGTAAAAACCGATTGGTTTTGGGGTCACTGGGGCGAATTTCGTTATATTTCTTCACTATCTCATAAAATAAGCCCGATATAACAAATGATCGCTGAATTTTGGTTTTTGTGTTAGGAATATTGACGATTATTCCATTTTCGAGGATTTCGATATCGTCTGTTGTCATATCCACAAGTTCTTGCGAACGACAGGCCCCATTTACTCCTAAAATCAAAATAACCTATAAACAAAAATATCAAACATGAAAACCTAGTAGATTTCTACTCATAAATAGGTACGTAATAAATTTTAAACCAGTGCATTTTGTTCATAAACTTACCTTCATCAACAAATATTTGTCATCTGGAGCATTCTGCAAAAAGGAATAAACATCCTTTGTAGTAAGCACTTTTGATTTCTTACTACGGAATCCCTCCGACTTTCTTTTCAGAAATGCTGTAAGTTTTTTGTATTCTTGAATATTTATGTCGTTTCTTGTCAATATAGTACTTTTCAACATTGAGTACATAGACCATAACGTACTTGGTTTGTATTTTTGCGCTTTTTCACTGAAATAAGCTAGCAAAACAGTTTCAGAAAAAGATGCCGCATTTTTTTCACTTATCCATTGCAAAAAATCGTCATAAGTTTTATTATATTTTTTAATTGATTTCTGTGGTAAAAGGTTATCAATCAGTATTTTTGCTGTTTCCTTCAACTGCGGCGGAGTTAAAAAATCTTCATCATCACTATCACTACTTATCATTTTGATAGTTTTATTTTACTTTTCTACGAAAACTGAATCCTCAAACAACACACAAATTGAAAATGGCGCCAATGGCGTCTGCAATTTTCACATGTTCTTTTTTCAAATTGTTTGACACCATCCAACACACAGCTAGTGGCCAGTGTCATTTTGCGAACTTGGAGATAAAAACTCACTGTAAAAACTTGATATTTAGGTTACCAGCGCATAATCTTACCCAAAATTAAAAAAGAAAAACCACGTAAGAAATGGATTTTCATACACTTTTCTCTCCCACTCAGATGCGTTTTCTCGCCGCATATTTGTTCGATATGCAATGACGTACTTTCTACCGTAAATTTGATAAAGTATCAAGGTACTTTCCGAGCAGGTGTAGTATAAAGACCTTATATAATGTACATATTATGTACATTGGTTTTTGAGTTTCATTCACTCATAATTTATGTATCAATACCATACTTAATTTATAAAATATTGTATTGCTATTAGTACATAAATCAATGGTATTTGTAGTATTGATATATTTGTAATAAACGACGTCCTTAACACCCAATGAATTCGCTAATAACTTTCTTTAGTGTCAAGTGCAAAGTAAATATTACCAGATATATTTTTTGCTTCTACTAATGTACTGCAGAAGAAAAAATAGATGGTTATTGGCTACTCTATGCGGTTGGAATAAAGTTCAAAATTGGTTGACTTCTGGTAGATCAGTGTTGCGATAGCTACCTATCTTATATCAAAGGAAGTCGTCAGGCGACGAAGGAAATTGTATAGCATTAGAGGAACATTAGCTGTTGTAATACAAGGACATTATTAATATATGATAAGTTGCTGTTATTGCTTTTTCTCAATGAAATAAATAATATAAATAGATTGGTGAACTTTTGGTAAAATGTGCATGTTTAGTTTAATGTTTATTTTGAAAAGTGTCATATTTTATGAGTAGAGCTCGTTAAGTATGCGAAATTCAACATGGCTAATGGACAATTTGCAACATGTAGAACTTTCGCGAAGTGCACATAATGAAATGCCCGATACCTTCTGCTGCTAAGGCAAGAATAACGCTCTCTACTTCAATAACTCCAAGTCATCGGGTCATTTTTTGCTCATCCGGAACGTTTACACTGGGTTTGCATCGTCACACTGCTGTGAACCTGGCCTTGGCTCCACCATTGGTGTTTATTCTACGAATATAGACGGAAGAGCGCAGAATGACTCTGCAATGTCCATAGAAACATTTATCATGTTGACAACATTTTACCACCGACCGATCGTTTTGCCAATTTACGTTTGTTATGTACGGATGTTTTGCATTTTTCCATTTTCCTAAAGCAAAATATCTAATGAATGTTTTTGCAGAAATAGGGAATAGGCATTCTTTTTTTAAATATTTTTTAGTTAAAGGAACATACTCTGTGTATTTGTTATTCTGTAATAATTATGACAAATGAAATGAAACTAAGATAAATATGAAAATAACATCGCTCCGTCAACGCCAAAACGCTCAAAAGGGAAAAGATCAATTACAATCACTACTAATTTAATGTTTTACTCGTAAGTTCGTCTGAAGGAAATTCTTACAAACATAATGATTATACAAAGATTGAGTGTTTTATTTTTGAATCTTAGAAATAAATTTGTACCTAAAAATATACTGTGCTGAAATTTCTCATCATTGGTTTCAGTGCTACTATTGTTCTCAACAAACATTCAAAACAAAAGTTCTTGAATAATATCTGTTGCTCGAAGTCGGATAAGTAATTAATTTACATTTTATTATAGAGTTGTTAAAAATCAAACTTTCACTTTTCTTCTACATAATAATATGCAAACATGGGAAATGGAGTGAGCGGATCATGTGAAGCACAACGCTTAAATCATAATAAAACATGTTTGATAAAAGCCTGCCACTGTCCCTCGGTCATAGAGATTATGCACTATTTAATCATCTAGACTTAGATGATTAAATAGTGCATAATCTAGTCTAAAATGTCATTAATAGTCTAGATGATTTAATAGTGAGAAATTACAGGGCCAATTACGTAGGTCACAGCCGAAGGATCTAAAAAAACCAAAAACTTTTCTACTAACTTTAATTAAAATAAAAGATTTTACAATATAATTTCCTATTCTAAGTACACGTATGAATGCTATCGATATTAGGTTATCGGCCCCCATTCTGGGTTATCTATTCGCGAAAAGTGTATAGGATAGGCACAATCGATTTTGCAACTTCCCCATCGCGAATTGGTACATTGACCTGATTACAGTGGCCAAATATCCGACCCCGTTGATAGAATGGATACTTTGCCCTACTTGGGTAGGAGTTTCATTATATGGGATATAATACAATGGTGGCACAGTGGATACATTTTGCCTTCTGAAAATGGAAGATATCTGTACGGAAAACTCTACTTACATTTTCTATTTATGTAAGTAAGTAATAATAGATTTCATATGGAACGTTATTCGATTAGGTAACAACCAAGACGGACTTTTACACAAAAGCCCTACTACGTAATGAAAATTGTTATTACATACCATGTAAGGGCCCTTAACAACGGGTGAGTAAACCTATAAAATACCAAAAAAAATATCTTTAACAATTTCATAATTGTTATCGATATTTTTGTTACAATGAATGTTGTGTAATACTTAAGGCTTGTGTGGTTTCTGATAAAATAATTTGGTAAATATATTTTTTGTACCCAACGAAATTCTTGGTTCGGTGCGGTGGGTTCGGCAAAAATCATGAAATATCACAAAGGCCCTCCCCTTTGTGATATGATCTGTGGTGCTGGGTGTAGTATGGATGCTGTGATGGGTGTAGTAAGATATCACGTGTATTTATTTTTTCGTCAAACTCGATACAATGAATATCTTCATAATACTATAGTACTATAGGACAATTTTTGTTTTTCGCACGATTACACCATGCCATTAATATTATTTTTATACCAGTTAATAACAACCCGCAACCTTTCCCTCTAAACTTCTTATTATGGTCCTTAATTCACTACATTAAAATTAGATAATATTATATACCTGTATTTAAAAATAATTTTCAATTTTTTTTCAGATTCTTTGGAGGTATTAAAAAGGTTTTAGGTGGGGGTGGAGAGGTTAGTCTTAAGCCTCACCACGCATCACCAAGGGGGTTGGGGGGGTTGTTAACAATGGTAAAAAAACCATCACGTGATTAATATGACGGTAGCAATTTCCGTCTGGGGAAGTACAGCATCATTGCCAGTTATTCAACCCTGACATGACGCAGTATAGTATATAGTAATTTGCAAACTTACTATGTTTTTGTTTGAAAGGAAATTTTGCTAGCAAAATTACAGGGCATTATTAATTAATAGAATATTGTAGAATATAATTATTTAACATCTTATATCTCAGAGTGACGATGGCAGTACATTGCAATGAAATGTTTTGAACTGTTGTAGTTTGAAATTCTGAACGGTACTCTTGAAGCTTAACATGAGGCGAGTGACTTGCTCGTCGCGTCACCGATTGACATTCAAACATATATTTGGTACAACCTTTGTATTTCACTAGAACGTTGAGAAAACAGTGGACTATCTAATCCAATAAGCACACGTTTATAACTTGACGTAATACGTTGTCACCACCCACTTATCGTTCGACAACTTGATCAGCACTAATCACCACTAGTTATCGATATGTTTTCGTAAGCAATATGTCATATCCGACAGCTATTTCTGGTCATGCTAATTACAACATCATGTTAAACAATGCAATCAGTGAAGTCATCCGCAACGTTCCATACGCACTTGCTGCTTGTTGCGATATAGAGAAAGAGCTAGAGGCAGAGATTATCACTAGTGTTTTTTTTATCTCAGCTATTTTCAATTGACACAAATGTTATAAATGAAATGAATAATTAAGTGTGTTTGTTATTTTTCACCTTTTAGTTTTTTGTCCTGATGCCGAATAGCGATAGCGCCCGAAGGATCAGTATAACCTTATAGCTTATAGATGATGTTGCAGGCAGTATAACATTAGACAATAGATCAATTACATTTAAAAGAAAATTATTTGAATATCTCGAGTGAAAAAGAGCATTTAGTATTTTATATTTGTCTTTCCGATTGAATGTATGAATAATGCGACAGTAAGGTCAAAGTGGTAAGCTAAAACGCTATACTCAATTATTGAAAGAACAATTATATTCTCCGATCTGAATAACATTGGATGAGTTACGTTATGAAAATCTACGTTAGAACAGTTTAACACACTTTTTTTGTTTCTTTACAACATTTTTACCTATTAAATATTAGTATGTCACAGTAAGGCTTAAATAATTATCAGTCATTTAAATAAACAGTGCAAAAGAAAAAAATATTGCAAATAAACTGAAAAGACGTAAACATACGTCAGACAATCGATTTTACCATGTGGCTCGTGGCCGTCGTATGGCATTTCTGTTACACATATATATAATAATATTATATCATATGTCGCTCGTGCAATGTAGATCCACTTATAACATCTCACTTGTCAAAACAAGGTCTTATTAAATTACAACACCGATAAACATGATCCTCCTGGGCAATCTAATAAAATTCCAAAAATAAACTGAGATTTCAGTGTTTTGTCTCTTCCTACTTGCATAGTTTTCATCCGCCTCATACTTGTATCGTATGTGAATAACAAAATAAAGTTTGAAGCTACATCAACTTGACAGTAAATCTTAATCCATGATTCAAATATATTTTATGTAAGTAACAAAAACGTTAATATAAAATGAGTGTAGAGCACAAAAAACACTTACAACACACGTAAAACACCTTAAACAATGCATTGCATGCATACTCACGAAAAGTTATAAGTAGCCGTAGCCTATATAGTTAGACAGCTAGCTCTCTGACTATTATAAGTCTAGTAAGATAGAGAGACTCTGATTGTGGTAGCGTCTTACATTAGAAGTACAAACGCCTTTAATTACAACAAAAAAATGTAAACATAGAACACTATGTTAATATCATTGCTTCATCACTACTTTCATGCTAATTAACTAACCGTAATACCCTATTATAGTATCGTATATTCGTAGAGTGCCTATGATATGGAGGTTTTTATATATTTATATCCATAAATACAGTTGCAAATCCGAAGAGACATTAAATAATACGTAAAAATTGAGTTGGGTGAACTAATGGTATACACCTAGCCTGGAGCTAGTAATAACTAATTATAAAATGTAGCTCACAAACTAGTTTGTGAAACAAGTACAATTTCAAAAAATTAATACCGTCTTCCATTCAATCCAGACTCTTATCCTCATCAACTTCAACTCATCATTTCACTCAAAATCAAAATGGCGGATTTCGCTTTTTTTTCGCAACCACTACAGAAATACCGATTGTTTCAAAACGGTTCATTACTTAACGGTTTATTACGTGAAATAAAAAGAGATAAACAGAATAAACTATGTTTTACATTATTATCCTGCACTATTTGTATGTTTTATAAGATAACATATTGAATTTGTAGCACTAAGTTATGTTTACGAACAAAACCGTTACGTTTCATATTTGAATATAATGTCTGAGAATAAACGAAATTCTTTATAAAAGCTATTGAAATTGTAAAAGTTCATATTTTATAATGATAAAAATAACAATTAGCTAACCTCCTCATTATTTTTCCACTTCCATTATTCTTTATTCAATTTATGTCAAACAATTATCTTCGCACACTGATAAGCTGCACGTACTTAGGTACTATATAGGCCGACTTGGAACACAAAATATTTATTTTTCATGGTTCGGTTTGTGATTTTGAATTTTATAGGAAGAACATATCTCTCTTCGTCTCATACATTTTACCGATCGAAAAAGCAAGACAACAACAATATGATGCAAAAACGAACCACAAGACCTCGAGAACAGATCTTTTCACTTAATGAGCTTACTAGTACAATGTTAAATTGGACAGTATGGACAGTATTGTTGACCTTACATCTCAGGCGGTTGGAGTGTAACTCAAAAAGTACTGGACCGAATTTTATAAAATTTTAATGGGACCACACGGGAAGCACCAGCTTACAAACAAAATTTTGAAATTTTGAGAATTAGTTCACCCTATAAAAAATATATATATTAAAAAAAATATAAATATATATAAAACATTCAGTAGACTAATAGTACTGATTAATAGCTATTCTTTATACTATTCTTACTATGTACATAATATCAATTTGGAACAGTTTTGATCTAGAAGTTAGCTTTCCTAACTACGATGACCAGGATAACTTGTCGTTTATTAACTGAAAACTGAACTCTGCAAAAGTAAACAAACATTGCCCAAGCCTAACGTATAATTATATACGTTTGAGTTTCACTTGCAAAATATAATTCACTGTTCTTTAGCAGTGAATTATTAGCGACATCGTATTTCGTGGCTGAACGGGAGTAAACTTCAAGGCTTAACACACTTAAAGGCCTATTCAGACCTGGGCGTTATTAACAACCGCGAGCGATAGAGAAATCCGAAAAAATTATGCGTTAATTTCGCTGTTCACACCAGAGCGGATATCGCTACCGCGGTAGATATCCGTTGGCAACGGTTAGCGGGGCGAGGGCAGGAAGCATGTCGCTCTCGCTACTCGCTCCCGCGTCGCCCGGCGGAACTAGTTTCGCCAAAAAAGAGAAAATACCGCCTCACCAGGCGGTACAAGTTTCGCTGCAGTTATGGAACTTCATACTATTTACCCATCGAGTTTCACGTGGTATTTTTCGCTACCCACAGCGGTAGCGAATAACGCGTTTGGGTCTTCGTCTCGCTCGAATGTGCGGTTCAAGCGGGGAAAGGGGGTCAGGGCTATGCCCTCTGCCCCTGGCTCGTCTCCGTTCATTAAGATGAACGGGTCCTTTGATGGTCGGCTTCACGGGTTTTTCCAACCGGTGGTCACTGATGTCGGGGCGAGTCAAGCACACCGGGTGAGACCCCTAGTGGCCCTAGGGGAAGCCCAGCGAGCTGATCGGCGACCGCGATAGCAACCACCGGCGGATCCACCCTCGCGTCTTCTTCTTCTTCTTCAATATCGTCAGATTCTAGTGGGATGAGCTCTCTTGATGTCGGCTTCAATTTTCTTGTCCCGAGAGCGTCGGGAGGTCTTGTATGATGGGGTGCGATGCCCCTGAGGTGGGGAATTCGCGAAGCGTCCGCCGTGGCGAACATCTTAGTGGTGAGGCGTCCGATGAAAGTTCTAATGGTTTCTTGCTGTAGATCTCTAGCTATTGTCGAGTTTCGGACGTATCGCGGAGCTTCGACGATAGCGCGTAGCGTCATATTTTCTTGAGCTTGGAGTCTGTGTTGTAGGTGGGTGGCTGCTTGCGCATACCACGCCGGGGCGGCGTACGTGATTATCGGCCGGATGTACGTCTTGTAGACTAGTAATTTCACCCGGAGTGGTAGCCTTGATCGTAGGACCGGCATAAGGCGTGCTCGGGCGCCTTTCGCCTTTCCTACGACCATTTTGACATGTTGCGCAAATGTCAGGTTTCGATCGATTTTGACCCCGAGGTATTTCACCACCGGGGCCCATGGGATCTCTTCGTCTTGTATTTTCAGAGGCGCGGGGAGGTTGGTTCTGCCCGTGACAAGGGCCTGAGTCTTGCCAACGTTCATCTTCATCCTCCACTTCGCTAACCATTCGGGAAGGGCGTCTAGGTTATCCTGTATTATTTTGGCAGCAATTTTCGTCCGGATCGAGGAAACGTAGTATGCGGCGTCGTCGGCGTAGAGGGCAAGCTTTGCGCGGCCCACCAGCGGGATGTCATCCGTGTACCACGCATAGAGGATTGGGGAGAGACAACTCCCCTGTGGTACTCCGGCTTTCACAGGTTTCTCAGATGATAGTGTTTCCTCGATTCGGACGACGATACGTCGGTCCGTCAGGAAAGACTTTATTATTTCGACTGGTCTTCTAGGCATGGGGCTCTTCAGCAGCTTAAACAGGAGGCCCTCATGCCATACACGGTCGAAGGCCTTCTCCATATCCAGTAGTGCGGCCACAACGTACTCCTTCTTGTTGTGGCTTGTGGCCATTTCATTGATGACGCGCGTCAATTGGAGTGTGGTGGAATGTTCTGCCCTAAACCCGTACTGCTCTTCCCGAGGTGTGATGTGCGGCGTTAGGTGAGTTAATAGTAGCCTCTCGAAAGTCTTCGAGAGGGTACTAAGCAGCGTGATTGGACTGATTGGATTGATGCTCGCGGAGGAAGATGGTCAGCAGTAATTTCTTCCCCGCGAGCGAATGGGCATTCCAGTGGACGAACGAATAACGCTCAGGTCTGAATAGGTCTTTATACTTGCGGTGGTACTCACAAGGTTTTTTTTTATTACTTTAATATTTCTATTTACAGACTCCATAGCCCGTGGCATTTTTTTACATTTTCTTAACTTAACTAATTACTCAACTATTTAAATATACATATTTGCATACAATGAGGGAACATAGCCTAAATCTAATATATATATATATATATATATATATATATATATATATATATATATATAAATCCTGATACACTTTTGGCGACCTTTTGATTTTGCAGCTAAATGTTAACCACCACTTCTGTTTGTTTTAACAGAGAAACAGATGCGAATATTTATTCATTTTACCTTATAGAACTGCGGCAGTTAATTAGAAATGTTGTAATTACATTATATAAAATAATAAATTTATACTGTGATGCACTCACTTTACATAACTTTTGACACCCTAAACACTATGCTATAAGTACATATTCTGTCCCTGTATATTACACATATATTTTATTTCACTCCAACAATAATTTGACTACCGTATTTTTCAACGTTTACTTTAAGCCCGTATTATTTTATATTTACTTCATTCATATCCTAACACTTTCAATGTCTTGGCAACTACACCATACTTTTGGCGCATTTGTATATAACATGTATATTTATTTTACTCTAGTAATAACTGTGCTACCTTGCATCATATTTTTAACATGAAGTCCTATAGCAAGTACAGTCATATTGACAAGTATAAGTATAATTCGTTTGAAAATAGAGTAAACCCAACCACATGTATTCAACCAGTAAGAGTAGGTTAAGCTTCTTGTAAACTTCTAGCGCTCAAAATTGTAAAAATCTTAATCTATGGGGCATCGTTTTTTTTAACTCATAAAAAAACAGTATTACATTAAAACAATTAGTATATTCAGTTAAAAAATCAATAAAAACACATCTATCAAAAATGTATGATGAAAAAAAAATACAAATTCTTACGGCCATTCATTCAGAATAAGTTTCTGAATCATCAACAAAAGAAATCAGTTACAAATTCAAATCGTTAACACAAAGTCTTAATTCCTAAAATCCCAGTATAGAACGACTTTCACCGACCTGGTTAATGGATGAAAAGTATTTTATATTAAATTAAATATGCTAATAAACATATTGCAAGTGGCTTGTCTAAAAAATTATGTTCCAGAATATGATTAATATTTTTTTAAGCATTTTACCGTTTCGGTTAATAGATAAATGACATATTATTAATTAGATTATATAATAACATATTTAATTTAATATAAAATATTTTCATCCATTAACCAGCTCGGTGAAGGCCGTTCTATAGCAGGATCTCCTACTATCAGTCTGTTGACCTACAGGTTAGCTAGGATGCGTAATTTATTTATTTCTTCGAGTATGTGTTTTGAATAAAAACTTTTATCTTGAGCCAGTCCTTATTGGCCAATATATCCGGATATAGTTCTTTTAATACGTCGCATTCTGCTCTTTTTTGGTGGTTTACATTGCCTAATATGCGATTTAAAATGCCCCAATACGATAGATTTTTGTTCAGTTGTCCAGGGTACCAAATTGCGTTTCTTTTTGCTATCTTTTTGATTTGTTTTATATGAAATTGACGAAGCCTGATCTTCAGTTTCTTTATTTTGATTTATCGTTCTACTTTCTTCAGAACCTGTTGTCTGAGATGACGTTGATGCTTCTATAGTGTCTTTAAGATCTGCTGCACAATTAAGTACTTCTTCGGTATCTATATTATCTCCTTCCAATTCGTCGTCCAAATTTAACTCTATTTCATCAAGACTTTTTTCCTTTGTAGGCATCTGCTTTGCCATCTTCCATTAACATAAGTAATTTAGAAATTTTGGCTGTTTGATAGATGTCATCAGGCAATCTGTAAGATTTTTTATGGACCGCGCTAGTATGACCCATAAAGTTAGAAAGCTGCTCAATATCATTTTCGGTCATATTGAAAATTTGAGTTAATGTCGCCAACTTACGATACGGTACTTACGATTCCGAAGAATATTCATCCAACTGAAATAATTATTGACAGACAAATTAGTGAACAATATACATAATAATTAGCAAGTTAAAATGGCAGTGGGCAGGGCGCATAATTCGAAGAACGGGTGGCCGATAGGGCCGTAAAGTTCTCGAATGGAGACCACGGACCAGCAGGCGCAGCGTAGGACCTCCACCATGGACTAACGATATAATAAAAATAGCAGGAACGCGCTGGATGCAGGCCGCTTCCAACTGGTCTTATTGGAAATCCAAAGGGGAGCCCAATGTCCAGTAGTGAACGTCCTACGGCTGATGGATGGATACATAATATTTACCTATTTAATAATAAATAAAATTGGCCATTAACAGTGCGCGAGTCGGACTCGCGCACAACGTGGTTCCGTACCGTGTTAGCCCCTCTTTATTTATTTTAATTTAATATCAATAATATTCAATCAGTTATTTATGGAATCGAACTGGAGGTATTTTCTACCATATAAAAAAATATTTTTTTGCAGTCGGTTTATAAATTACCAATGAAGGTTAGAATCGTATGGTACCAATTTATTGTATTGACACCAAAAAATACGTGAGAAAACCAAATATGAGTCTAATCGGACATTAGGAAGTGGGTCTAATTTAGCTTGCAGGATTTGATTACAGACAGACAGACCCACAGCAGACGGGAAAAATGAATCTAATCAAAAGCTTGTAACATTCGACGCGACAGAATGTATTACCAATAATAATCCTTTACAGGTCTAATAGGCATGACGACTCATTTTTGATTTAACGTGCCATCAAAAGGCTTCTCAATACCTGGAACATAGGTGAAAGAATTACTTTCTTATCTTAAAAACTTCGCGTGATATCACGATTTTAAAATCACAATTTTGGACTCTCCCAAATACAAAGCAAAAATGAAGCGTGACGTCACTGTGTCGTTTTTTCTATGCGTCGTGCGTAAAGTTTGTATGTTAGCTATATTAAATATTATTGCGTTTAGGAAACTGGTTTTAAAACAAAAGTCACTTAAAATTGAATGGGTTATCCAATGGTAAATATATTTTCTAATAATTTCGTACTTTTAAAGTGGACTTGTCCATCCAGCTTTGAATGATCATAAAGTAAGTAAAAAAAAAAAATTAAAATTGTTGCATATTTTATTCTATTTAAATACTGTCATTGTATTAATATGTGCAAAAATTACTGTGTTCCGGTTTGAAAGGCAATGTTTCCAGAGAAATTACAGGGCTTAGAGATATAACATCTTAGATCTCTGGGTGACGAGCGCAGTGCAGTGCAAGGTAATGATTTGGACTCTTAATGTTCCTATAGCTGCGTGTCACTGTGTTGTTATGTGGCTGGCATGTTGCTTACCATCAGGCACATGTCCTGTTCGTCTCGTCACTATTTATTAAAAAAAAAAATTTTATATAATTCCAGGATCAGTTGTCATGCCTATTAGTGCTTCTGTAGTTGACTGTACTTCAGTACATCAATCTTTTCGATTCAAGAATTATTCAAGTTACCTACCTCCTCTGGCTCCGATTCTTCTGGTGCTACGGATTGTTCTGTAAAAGAATACCAAAACATTGTTTATAATTTTCTTGCTAGATTTCTTAGTACAAATGAGTGACGAGAAAACCAAGCTTATGTTTGTAACGAGTCATCATCATCAGCCTGTGTCAGCCAATGCTGGACATAGGCCTCTTCCAATGCACGCCACTGAGCCCGATCTTCAGCTCTCCTTTTCCAACTGCTTTCAGCCACTTTGCGTATGTCGTCGCTCCACCTAGCCATAGGGCGTCCACGTAACCTTTTGCTGAGACGCGGTCTCCACTCAAGAACACGTTTACCCCATCGGTTGTCGGTTCTACGGCAGATATGACCAGCCCACTGCCATTTCAGTTTGCTAATCTTGTTATTGCTAATCCAGTTATATTGTAACGAGTAAATACTAACCTAATCTAGGTAGTTTTTTAAAAACACAAGTCTTTTCGTTACGCTGCCATATGGGAGAAACCTATGTCCAGCAGTAGACTATGTGGTCTGGATGATGGTAAGGTAAGTACAATATATAAAGTACTTACCTAATTACGAATAAATAATAATTTAACGATAGGTTGGTAAACTTACGTTTCATTCGTCGGTTTCTCTGAGATGATGCCCGCTTCATTTCTTTTTCGGTTAAACAATTTGCCGTAAAACAATTTCAAACACACTGGCACTAATTCCGCGACCAAACAACGAAAAAACTAATTATACGTTTCGTGCGTGAATCTATCAAACCACAATCGACAGTGTCCAGTCAAATGTAAACATGCAACGCCGCACACGTGCGTTTCGCCGGTCTTCATGCGAGCTGGCAACGTCTCGAACTTCTTGTAGCCATATAAGCTGTGTTATGAAAAAAGTAATATACATCGCACTGTATGTATCGCCACCTGGCGGGATTCCGCTAAACAAAATTATGCACGAGCAGGCACGATGAATGCAATTTGGCGACAAACATAAAATTTGAAACGGTACTACTAATACCATCTCTGATCTGCTGGTGTGAAAATCTTGAAAAAATAAAGTGACGACCGTATACCGGTCGCCAAATGTCGGTGGTCGCCACTTTAGATGCATTTTTGTGTTCAGTGGTAGCCAAAAAGACGGTGCGGTAAAAATATATATATATATATATATATATATGTATTAGATTTAGAATATATATACTCACAAGGTTGCAATGTTTCAGAATAGGCCTACCCTTTTGTTCTGAAATCTGAGAGGAGGCCTACCATCTAATGTCACTTAATAGTTTTGATACCATCCAATGACCATCCATACAAGCAAAGTTATACCTACACGTAGGTATGTATGTGATTTCCCAACCCAAGGTTTGGTTCAGGAACATTAATTGATTTAAAACCTCAAACCTCTGAAAAGTTCATCACAATATAAATTTCAAGACATATTGTATAAGGCACTAAAAATAATGATATATTAGGACATATAATAAATAAGCAATACATTTAGACAACATGGAAACAAAAATAAAATATACGCGATTGACTACGATTAAATTTGTTCAGTACCAAAAAGTAGTTTTTAAGGATTTTTCAAGTTAAAAAAAGGGCTTTGATTTAACTGAATGAACACTTATCTGCGGGATTTCAATGAAATCATTTCGATCCTATGTGAAGTAAACAACCAACTGTCGAAATATAGATCAACGTAATAGATTCGCTTTACCTATAGCTTCCGGCGACTACTGACGAAACACAAATTATAGTTCCTTCGCCGTTGGAATGCAAGTGTCGATTCCGACACAATAGTACCTATGAGTATGTCTACGTATACCTACTAGTATGACATCAGTCATACTTTACACTGTGTGGAAATGATAGTATTTCGTGCCAGCCGTGTCCACAGTATCCTATAAGCGTTTTACTTAAAACATCACCTGGGACCCTATTTATTCTATTTGAGATCGTTGTAGTCGAAAACGTTGCAGCCTCTGCCTACTAAACAAGATACATAAATAAAATTTAGTCGAAAACGTTGCAGCCTCTGCCTACTGAACAAGATACATAAATAAAATGTAGTCGAAAACGTTGCAGCCTCTGCCTACTAAACAAGATACATAAATAAAATTTAGTCGAAAACGTTGCAGCCTCTGCCTACTAAACAAGATACATAAATAAAAGTAAACTAAGTACTCAGTGTTAATCTTAAAATATGATAGGATCTTTAATCGTGTATTAATTATGGCTGAGTTTGTGCGTCAATCATTTTTGAAGTATTTTTTTTAACTTTTAAACGGACTGAATATGCTTTTCACGCAGATATAATTCTTCCGTTTGATGTTGGAACTTCTATTTAGCGTTTAGTGAAGCTAATTCCCAGACGCCTTACAAACTACAAAAGAGCTGGTTCTTATTTGACCAACAAAAACTGAATCTATTGAACGATGTAATTTTACTTTGCTGCCTACTGCCCTTTAGGCACTCTACTCGTACGCAGACCTCACGCTTAACCCATCGCGTGTCGCGCGTACACCATGTGTACGTTTAAAAAAAGTGCTAAGCCATGTTGCGCGCACAGAAAGTGTAGTCACATTTTTAGACCTCGAGTTTGTAACTAATTTTATCAGATCCAATACACTCCACCGGTACAAACATGCTTTTAGTTGGTCAAACTATTCAAGGGTAGTATTTTTATTAGCGTTTAGTAGCGTTTTATGCGTAGTTGAAAAAAGAAACAAAAAACATTATTTAAAAATGTAAATGCTTTTTTAGTTTTATCTATTGTGTAAAATAATAAATAAGTTTTACAATTTTCAGCTGATTAGTTTTTATTGTAATAGTTATATATTATTAGATAAAAGATTAGCTCAAAGTCGCACAACGAGCTATGGAGAGGGCTATGCTCGGGGTTTCTCTACGTGATCGAAACAGAAATGAGGAGATCCGTAGAAGAACGAAAGTCACCGACATAGCCCAGAAGATTAGCCAGTTGAAGTGGCAGTGGGCAGGGCACATCAGGGCACATAGCACGCAGAACAGATGGCCGATGGGGCCGAAAGGTTCTGGAGTGGAGACCACGAACCGGCAAGCTCAGCGTAGGTCGTCCACCGACACGGTGGACAGACGACCTGATGAAGGTCGCAGGACGACGTTGGATGCAGGCCGCTTCCAACCGGTCCTTTTCCCGGAAACTCATGGGGGAGGCATATGTTCAGCAGTGGACGTCCTACGGCTGAGATAATGAGATTAAAGATTATTTAGTTCAAATAGATATATTATTAGTTAGTTTAATATATACGTGATATAACTTTTTAAAACAAACGACATATGATTGAATAACGTCCTAAGTACAAAGAATTGCACTTACATTTTCACTGTTTATCCACATTCAATTAAAACATTAATTAAAATTCAAACGACATCGACTTTAATTATTTTTCTCTGCCATCCAATAAAAATAAACACTGAAGGTTTAATTAAAAAGTTAACGGGAGCCTATTTGAATATAAAGATGTATTTTCCAAGTAGAAAATACATTATAGTCTGACCGAGCGGGTTGCTCTACCCATTGTATAATTCTTCCTTAACTGTTAATTAAATTTTACAAAACTCTAATACGAACAAAATGTATTTTAAAGGCGTACTTCTGATGCCAACTGGCTGCGTAGATAACGTTACAAAATTGTGAATTGAAGGGAAAAAATATTTTCAAGCAAATTATATTGAAGAGTTCGTTTATTTTAATGATGGCACGGACATTCAATGAATTATTTTATATGAAAAGAAGATTTCAATAACACATTAAAATCCTTTTAAACTTGATATACTGACGCAGGGTTCACATTTACACATTGATTGTCTCCAATCAAACATAATATAAGTATTTTTTTATGAGTCGTAGATGTAAAGACCCATATCACAATATCATATCACATAGTATTTCTATACAAGTGAATGGTAAACTTAAACATTCCTTTTTAGATGAAAGAAGAACCTACATGCACTCGTATATTATTATGAGTTTAGACAGTAATGTATTGATGACCTTTTGAGTGGGTTAACGCATCTCCTTTTTAGATAACGACTCCCACATGTCTATCTGCCTACATCCACTGATAAATGGCTTCATATAAAAAATAAAACAATACATATTTTAGTAATAAAATACTCAACGAGGTCGTGTTTAATGTGACTACACCTAATGATGAATTGATACTGTGTTTAAAATTGTTGTAACCTGTAACCTTCGATCTGCATGGCCACGAAGGGAACCTAAAACATCCGTGGGCGTGGGATTGCAAAGTCCACCTCTAAAGTTCATATTAAAGATCAGTCCTGAATAATTTCGACATCGCTGTATGAAATGGAAGAATACAATTTATTTGGAGCTTAGTGACTTACTTACGCGATACTTGGTGTTTGATTTGAAATCAGGTCGTAAGTTTAAAAAAAATCGGAACTGGGCCGTGTGATGGATTTATAGCCCATTCATAAAAATAATGTACTCATCCCTGAGTACATTATTTTTATGAATGGTTTAGGCTATAAATCCACCACCTGGCCCTGTTCCGTTTTTTTTTAGAAATAATAATGCCTGCTTAGCTAAATCTTTTCAATATTAAAGAAAAATAGAAATCCGTCCAAGAAGACTTTATTTTTCTCTCTTAAATTGCAAACACCTAATAGATTGCTTAAGCTCAACTTTTTGTCTCTAGTAATTTTTTCTAATATTTCACAGATCTTACAACGTGTTAGGGCTGTTATTATTGCATACTTATTGTGGTTTTTAAAAACTAGTCCATAGCGTTTGTAATATACTATGCTATTTTGAGTATTTCAAATGATAGTATTTCAGACATTATTTTTCTTGCTTTAAGTGAATGTAATTGAATAAAAAGTAATTTATTTGCCAGAATGCTTTTTTCTAGTTCTACTATACACTATAAGTTATTCTGTGGTTAACTCAGTTTTCTGCATTTACATACGTGCAAGTAGATATATATTTAGTAACGCAAAGTCTAAACAGGAGGAAGAAACTTGAAATTTTGGCAGTTGATACCTTATATTATGTTGTACACATCCACTATGGAAGCATATTTGAAAATAAAGGGTAAAGGGATACTCTTAGGGGGTGCAGCCAGTAAAGCCGCTGACGGATCACCTATTATAATATATAATATAAGTTTTCATAATATTAAAATACGTGTTTAAATATTATTTATAAGATAGTGAAACTAAATCAATAGTATAAAATTACAATTGAATATATAATATACTAACTTACACATAAAATGTTTTCTAAATGAAGTTATGAATTTATTTATTGTATATTCAATTTATATTTGATAGGTAAATTTATTTGTCAGCAACGGCATTGTCAGGGATTACAATAGTCTTAAAATGATTGAAGATGTGAATGACTAAAACATGAGTCGTTTGTGGCCTTAATAAACACGTTTGGGATAAGCCTAAATAATTAACGTCTTATGACAAAGAATGAAGTATATGCCATCAGGTACTCACATTAAAAAAGACGTGGGTGATACTACAAGTTAATGACGTACACATGACGTTTACACAAGAAAACAAAGAATCTGAAACATTTTAGTCTAAATAAATGCAGTGTAATATATTCACCTGTTTGCACTCAGGTTAACAAATAGCCAGGGAAGGCAAAGGGCATAGATAGAGCATCTGAAAGGACAATACAATCGCCTCTCACCATTTACAGTACACTATAAATAAATGGTGTATTTTGGACTCTTCGCCACTGTTATTAGAACTGATAATACTTTGGTAACCTTGTACAATGTTGCAGGTGTACAATCGACTGGGCAAAATGTCATCTTAAACAGTAATCGCAAATAGAACACCTCTGTTCTCTGTTACTTTTACGTAAGTAAGCGGTGGCCATACAGTTTAAACAAAAAGTTACAAAAGCTTAGTACTTTATCACACTACTCTTACCTAATAATAATACTAGTAGTTCTGCGAACAGTAGACCTCGCGCGCACAGTCTTATCAGCGGCATTTATTTGGCAGTCTTTGCTATCTGCAGTTGAAGGTGACATTTTATAAAACCCTCAACACCGCGATTCAGTAAATTCGCCGCTTGCTGCAGACGCCATCTATGTTTAGCTTGATAGTGAAAAAATTAAAGTTTTTATTTCGACAAGACTTTGACCACTTTTGCTAAAGAAAAACTTTATAGACGTTGTTGGTATCAAATGTTCTTGCCGAAAATTACAAAAATCGAGTTCAGTTTTTAAGCTTCAAAAACACTTTCAATCTCGGTAACCACTTGACCAATTGTGCTCAAAACTCCTTCAAAACTCCTCTTTAAATTCAGTTACCTAGTGTTTGTACTAAATTTTACCAAAATCGGTCATTAAATGCATCGGATGGATGGAGGTTTGTTACTCAATCACGCCAGAACGGCTGAAAAAATTTGGATAAAATTCGGTACCTATGGCGATAGATGAGGCGCTGGCATAGCACATAGGATACTTCATCATCAACATCGTTATAATCCATCACCACATCGATGAAACCGAGGGCGCAGCTGGTATTATGGAAAGTTTGGACGGATTTTTTACTCAGTTACGCCAAAACGGCTAATCTAACTTGGATAAAATTTGGTATGTAGATGCTTTAGGTTCTGGAATAACGCATAGGATATAATTTTCATCATCATCATCAAGTCATCACGCGGAATAAACTGCGGGGCGCAACTAGATCTTAAGGCACGCTCATATCCTGATAATAGTAAAAAGCGGAATCTTTAAACATCTAGGCCTTTATTAATAAACGTTGCGTAAACATGCTTTCTCTTGCTATCACGCGTGACATTTACTGCAAGCGAAAAATTGACAGATAGATGTTTTAACTACTCCGGGTTTATTACAAGTTTATTAATAAGGCCGCTAGTGTAACGAAACAGATCGATAATATTGTATGAAAAATATACTTAGGTAAAAAAGGAACATGCAAAGAGTAATCACCGAACAGAATTCATAAATATTATTCGCTCTCTGCAAAAAAAAAAAATCCTAAACAGATCCATAAAAATAAACTTTAACGTCCAAAATCTCAGAATTTTCAGCCAACATATACTACTAAATTAGTAACCAGCAGTTTTTTCAATTGTGTTAGTATATAACGAAAAATATAAAGAAAACGTACAAAATTAATGCATTTTCGCATTACACCGTCCAATCTAACAAGCAATTTTCAACCTTACGTAAAGCATCGTAAATTATTTTAAAATTGGGGTTGGACCGTGCCTTAAAATGGATGAATTGCACACACAAAGTAGCTAATTATAAAATAACTTATGGTTTCATTAGAATTGAATCCGAGTTCTGGATGGCCCACACCTCCTTTTTAATATCAATCCCTTCCAGCTCCAATAGATGTAGTATGTGACAATCCCAGCCTTCAGATGTAGTATGTAGCCGAAATGTAGCACACCGAGTTTTCTGTAGGTAGTACCTGCCACTCAATATGATTTGCGATATTATAACAAAAAAGGATTATTTAGTTTTTCAGAATGATTAATGCGAAAAATCACGAACAATTATGGAAAATCTAGTTTTTAACGTTTAATAAATAACACAAATATATTGTGAAGTACAGAATCCTTGGATGAGCCAGTTCGTTTTGCACTTGGCTGGTTTATCCTGTATATGTTTTTAAACATAAACTTTTATTTCCCTTGTTCATCAGGCGTCAACGGATAGACCCATTTCGGTAATTCATTTTTTGTTATGGCAATTATTTCCAGGAGAAGGTAATTAAGGAAAAGGCTCATAAAAGAAAAATCACGAAATGGGAGGTTAAGGCGAGACTGAATGCCGAGCGTACTACGCGGACAAAATCGCTGGCAGTCGCTATTATAAAATAGTTATTTTACAAAATAGTCTAGATGCGTATGTGAGTATTGTGTGTTTGTCACGTTTTTACACCTAAATGACTAAACAGATCCTAATGAAATTTGGCAAGGAGATAGTTTATATCCCGGGGACGGACATAGAATTATTTTAATCATCATCCATCACCACGCGGGTGCAACCACGAGGCGCAGCTAGTTTATTGTACAATCAAGAGACATGATGGGCAAATCGTGAGCATATCTATAACACAAGCAGTGGCACCCACCAGTGGTGATCATTAATAAATGTGTGCAGCACTATCCATTTACACTCATTATTCTGAGATATGGTGCATTTGGTTTGTGCCCTGAGTAATTAAAATATTTTCCATTTTATTATTGACCGAGTGAGCGAATTTTCTCTGCTTTAACTGGCCAAATTATCTTTTATCTGTCCGGATGTTTGTTACGTGTATGTTAGTCCTCCTGTACAAGACGCATTTTTCAACTATTCTTGACGAAACTTGGTATGTATGTTCTACAATTCACGTTTGTTTATCTGGTGATTTTTGCATGGGGGATACTTTTCCTAAAACGGGGGGAAGTATTTTGGCTATTTACCGACTGATTTTGATAAAATTGGGTACACACGACATTAGGTACCTGACTTTAGATCTTAGTATCTCTAAATGGTTCTCAACTAATAATTTACTTCTGAATTCAAAAAGACAAAATGTTTGAAGTTTTCTTTGCCTACTGTTCCATATTTGGAGTCCAACGTTACGCTTGATGGAGTTAAACTCGTAATGGACAAAGCAAGAACAGTCTTCCTAGGCATTAAAATTGACGCAAAATTACAATGGGATCCTCATATAAATGCCCTGTCTGGGAGACTCAGTTCTGCTGCATATGCAGTACGTAAAATAAGAGAGCTAACAGATGCTTCTACGGCGCGGTTAGTGTATTTTGCATATTTCCCACAGCGTAATGTCATATGGGATATTGCTATGGTTTCAGCGGCTGATATAGAGACCATATTTATTCTTCAGAAAGGTGCTATTAGAGCTATATACGAAATGGGTCCCCGTGAATCTTTGAGAGATTTATTTAAAGAAATCAATATATTAACGTTGCCTTCCTTATATGTATTTTAAAATATAATGTATGTTCGTTTAAATTTACATAAATATAAGTTAAATAATGATCACCACACTTTTAATACCAGAAATACAAATAGGATAGCTGTACCTAGTTTTAGGCTTGCGAAGACTAAGTCATTCCTAGGAAATTGTGTGCGTTTTTACAATAAAATCCCAAAGCACATAACTGATCTCACAGAGGGCAAATTCAAGTTGACTGTAAAAAACGTTTTAATAAAAAAAGCTTACTATAAAGTTCGACATTATATAGACGATAAAGATGCTTGGAATACTCCACTTCTGGCAAGCTGTCTCTCTATCACCCATAAAATGTAATATTTGTAATACCTAAGTAGAAACATTGTAAACATCTATATAAAAAGAATGGCCCCGAGTTTCTAGCGGCTTCTTCTCGGTGGGCTCTATATATTTTGGAACGCGGCGGTAGAGTCTTTAAAGTACATGATAATGAAAAGTTGACGTTCATAAGTGCGTCTTTGATGCCTAAATTGAATAAATGATTTTGACTTTGACTTTAGAAATTTCGAATATGAGCATAATTGGTCAAGAGGTGGCCGAGACAATCGGTTGTGAAGTTTAAAAACTGAATGATTTTGGTAATATTCGGCAATATCATTTCTTACTGTCTGAATACATTACACACTGCGAAGATAAGACTGTGCTCACGAAGTCTACTGTTCGCAGAACTACTAGTATTACTTTAGATTATATCAAACATATAAATATTTGTTCTTACAGCTATAACCTAAAATAAATTTATAAATTCACATAAACTTACCGTTTAATGCTGAAAAGTAATATCATGGAGCGTCTCTACATCTAACCTGTTCATATTTACTGAATAACTACAAACTCTCTATTTAATTACACAAATACAGATAAGATGGTGACGTTTTATGTCGCCACCAAAGCTGTTCACAATCTTTAGTAAAACTGTAAATGGTTATAAAACCACTTTATGGTGTTTTCAACTTAACAATGAGAAAATAAAGAAAATGTTGCTTATTTAAGTGTTGAGACGTGCAAGTCGCTAACACGCAACACTAAGCTTGTCAGTGACAGTTGCAGTGTCACCCAGAGCTTCAGCCCATTATGTTCCCACTGGTGAGACTCGAGACTTCATCTCAGAGCGAGGAGTTAGGCCATAATACACCACGCGGGCCCAGTGCGGCTTGGTGGATAGGCTAGTGGCCATCCAATGTCGAAGTTTTCAATTAATTCGCTTAAGAGGATTGCATAGCTAGTACTTTCCATACTAAAAGAAAAAAAACTCTTTTCTACCTCTTAAAATTGTCCGATTACAATGTTTTTTTTCGAGTAATCATCACATTGTTTACTATGCCCGTACGTTTTGATTTATTTAGTTTTTTAATGTAAAGGAGATTGTATAGTACTTTGAAATACTGAAAAAATCAAAACCCACGGGCATACTTAACAATGTGATGAATACTAGAAATAAAAATAAGCTCTCCAGACCAAACTAACTAGCTAATTAAATATTTTTTTTTACGTTCAAAATTCTCGTGACTTTAACACATATTTTTTTAATATCAAAACCGGCTTTACTTATGTATTTAGCCGAAGTTGTCGACCTAGGTTTCGGGTATGTCCGATGCCCATTCTCAGGCAGTTAACGCGGCAAGATTGCGGCGACCAGGGGGCCTACTCCCACATTTAAAAAAAGTATAATAAATCAATAGCGTTTTGTAATAAGGTTAGAATAATCATACTTACTATTGTACTCCCACTGACACAAAACGGTCAACCAAATTAAATGGTAAGCAATATATGTGGTATGCATGCAATATGACTACTTTAAGAGATTTAAGACAGATCTTCAAAAATTTTACATTTGAACGATGAAACTCAGTGTCTAAAGTCACGTCAAAGTATGCGAATTGAGTGAACTATTTGATACTACGTCATCAAAACGGCTATCGTATTCCACTATTATTTTAAGCTTGCTATATTGATGTGGTGCGATGGTACCAAATTTAATGGTAAGGTTGAAACATGATTACTTTAAGAGGTGGGTGTAAGGTCAAAAACTTCGGCTAATTATGTGAATAATGTCGGTTTTGATATTAAATATAATCTAATGTTCAGAAAATAATGAACTTAGTTCATATTCTGTTCATAGATACTGAATTCCAAATTCATGCACCTAACACTTAAGAATGACGATTCTTAAATTTTGATTATTCTATTCAATTGTAGATTATTTTAGAGAACACGAAGTGACATGAAGAAAAATCTGCGTAAAACCAAGTAAAACATACCCACAATTAAACAATTGTATATATAAATAGTATTGTCTTACTGTTGGTCAGGCGACGTACCAGTTTGCATTTTAGCATGACCAGGAAAATAACTACGTACCATAATTTAACAATAAAACATTTTAGTTAGTTTGGTTTGGTGTCCTAAGTAAATTGCTGTATCTCATACGTTAATAATATATTCATTTAGGGCACCAAGTCCAGTTCCAAGTAAGATCGATTAGCACCGTAACTGTCACTTCCTTGTTTTGTCCCGAGTCTTTGTTTTCGTGACAATGCATTTCGACACCATTCTGGCGCGCCATTGATTCAAGTGTACATATAATTTAGGTCAGGTAAGACTTGTTACGAAAGCTTTGTTAAAAATATAGAGCTACTTGTTGCTTGATTGATATTTATGGATTAGTTGCTTACAACAAAAGGCCATAAAGAGGAGTAGAATTGTATGTAGAACCTAGGAATGCACCCCTCACGGTTATTTTCACTAATTTTCATCCTATTTTCTCGGGTGTTGGATGTTTTAATGCCTCCCGCAACTAAATAAATGTTATTATTGTCTATACATCTATATATATACATAAAAATGAACCCCTATTTCTCCTGGTCACACAATATCTTGAGAACTAATAGCACAATCTCGCTTCATGTTTTGTTGTGTTACCTAATTATTGTCAGGAGAAGGAAGGAAGGAGAAGTTTATGAAAGAAAAACAAGAAAAGAAGGGAGGTTACGGCGAGGCCGCAGGTCGTGCCTACTACGCGAACGAAGTCGCGGGCAGTCGTAGTAATACGAGTATGGCGTAGTAATATTATAAAGAGGAAAGATTTGTTTGTTTTAATTGAATACGCTCTGAAACTACAAGGCCGATTTGAAAAATTCTTTCGCCGTTAGAATCCTAAATCAGTCCTGATGAACATAGGCTATGTATTTGGATTCATTATTATCATCATCATCATTATCCATCACTACGCGGGTGAAACCGCGGAGTACGTCTGGTTATTTATATAATTAACTGCCATGGGGAGACACGACCCTCACACTTATATCAAGCATATGGATTTTCATGTAATCTTACTAATATAGTGTATAAAACCATAGAGATCTAGTGATCTGTGACAAAAGACGCCTTCTGTTTTGTTTTGAAAAAAATATATGATCGGTCCACCTTATCGTAGGACTAGAAACAGCATCCAAGCCTGATCGAATATCTTGACTCGGCTATCCATTTAGATACGAAAAATGCATTTAGTTTTCAATTACATTGCAATTATATTCTAAAGTAGAGAGCATACTAAAGTGCATGACAGTGCGCTCTGGGAATGCAACGCGACTAGCCAAGATGTGTTGATACCATAAGCAGATGAAGTTTATTTTCGGATGTCCCTCCACACAACGCAAGCTCATTTAACGACCACATCCAAGCTCACAGGAAGATATAATTAATGTTATTACATTAACAGCTCATTCGTAATACATTTTATCCGGAAACGTGGAATTAGAAATAATATTTACTCTTTTGATTTGTGATCGTAACACTTTTGATATAGATGTGGAGTCCAAACATTTCTGAGATGCTTGAATATCTATTTTCCTTGTTGACGGGTGTTTATTCAGGAACGGATGAGTTCGCGCCCTGAATCGAAAGTAATGAATCTGTTTATGTAGAGTTGTCTAAATATGGAAATCCGGGACGGAGATTGATGACATGAGTTATCTTACATGTATGCATAATTTCATGTAGGATACTTATAAACTCTACACGAAGCGTAATTTATCTTAATATAAATTAAGATAAGTTATATACTACCAGAACTTAGAAGATTATGATTTGATAGAACATTATGATCCTATAGGTACTCGTATATAAGCATATGATCTTCCTTATTTTGTAAATATTGTTTGTATTTTTTAATCTTACGTATGCGTAAGATTAAAAATACAATATAATAAAAAAATACAAAAAAATATTTTCTTCTATAGAAGAAAATATAACAATTTATTTTTAAATAATTATCGTTTGGGGCATTAAATTATCCTAAATTTACAATATTTATAAGAAATAATGAGTCGGTTTTAGCGGATGCTGGTACTATAGTTTAGACAGGAAAGCGAGAAAACGACATTCTGCAGCTGCAGGTTCGAGTCCCACTAGTAGCTGAATTTAATCTTTAATACGAGTACAACTTAAGCAAATTACTATTTTGTAAGTTACACTATACTCTAAAAAGTTTGCATGTTTGTTAAGACCAAATGCGTTGGTACATACTGGATGAGATCGACAGAGGTAAGTATAAATACCCTCATTTTTCACCAGCATTTTTGCCAGCTATGGTGTTGTTTAGAATAGAAGAGAGCTTTTGCATATAATCCCTCAGTTGGCTTTTACGACGTCCATGACAAATATCAAGAACTGTATGGCACAAACTACAAATAAATTCAGGTTTTCAACAAACATTTCTATTTATTAGAGCACTATGTTATATAAGATGCTTAATGGTATTAGAAACTATCAGTTTTGATTATTTTCTGCTGAAACTGCTAATTGTGCCAACAACTAACCTGAAACCCTCAACCCTCTCTCATCTATAGATTAGGAAGTTTAGTCTCTTCTATTCAAATTATTTTTACCAAACAGCCAATCAATACAGCCCCGACGCGTAGTTGTAGATTTTCTCTATGCTCCATCTACGCCTCAATAACTTCATTTAAAGCAAATTATCATAGACAATTGACATATTGTGTTTATTAAAACAACAAAACGTTTTATGCGCCCATTTATACAGATCGACGCACTATAAACTACCGCGGTTCTACGATTCCATAACTCCTCCTTCGAACAATAATCATAAATTGCGGACTAGGAAACGGTTCGAATGTAGGAAATTAACGTACACAATACAGGTGCAGGTCCGTAGGTGCAGGAGACCTTTGCGGTGATAGCGAATAGAACCTTGAGCACAGTAAACATGACATTCAGTAGAACAATTGTACAACAATCAACGAACCCAGGTAGTACTTACTTACCTTAATCCCAGAACGTAGATTAGTATTAAATGGTATTTATAATTAATTGGTTAGAATTCTAACGTGAAAAAAGTCCCACTATTTGTTTCATATAAAATACTTAACCTGTTTTTAATTATGCAGTGGGGATCTAACATACGATCGTGTGGTATACTACTTCCAACGTTGTATGGAACTTCAGTCCATTGACTAAGCCCCTACAGCATAGACGTTATCTAATAAGTAGTATAAATATACAAAAGGCATTTTGAAGCAACGAAGACTAACTCCTATCTACGGTGCTGATGGTACTACGCACACTTCCACTCAGACAATATTTTGACAGATATTATTTCTCAGACAAGTCAAAAAGATTTAATCAATATAAATTTTTTTGAAACAATAGTGATGAATTACTAACTGACCTACATAGGGTACGTTCCGGCAAGCGCCGTCAATGCTCACAACTGTCGCGCCCCGGTTTAGCGTTCCGCTATGGACCGATGCTTTCAATGTTCACGGAAACGGAAGGTTACGCGGTCGTGAAATGCGCGCCAAATTTTCTGTCAAAAATCGAAAGAATCCTACAGCTCGCAACGACCGCGAAAACCCACCTTCGATCCGCGAGCGTTGTGGTCGCGACGTGAGCGTTTTCGGTGACGTCATCGATGACGTACGAGCTCGCTCACTCAGCTCGATGATCGTGGGCTTATAAGGGAATGGGTGTGCGAACGCCACGAGTGATTTGGCGCTTACCGGAACGTAGCCTAAGTACTAGTTTCATTGCAAAATGAAATCCGTAACGAGGTACGAGTAATACCCTAAAGCACCAAAGTCACCGCCATAGCTCTTGAAATGTGCTACTTGAAGTAAGGACAGATCAAATCGCTCGATGAACTGATAACCGACAGACGAGAAATGGTCTCGAGTGGCGACCAACCAGAAGACATACCGGTATATGTAGTCCCTTCACTAGGTGTACCGACGATATTGTCAGTGTCAGTGTGGCGCCGATGGAGCCTATATTCGGCCAAAGAGAATATAACGCTACGCTAGAATACAGTTGAATTCTTCCGGCTGGTGAAGAAGATTATGAAAAGAGAACCATAACTATTCATCTCAACGTTAACCAATTACGTTCGGGACCTTCGTGGAAGTAAATATGTTTATTTTATGCTACTGGTATAGCTAGAAGTTTTCATACTCCTTGTTCAGAGTAGGTTAGCTATTTTTGAAGACAAAAATAGTAACAGCAGCATATTGTTATATAAAACGCAAACGAACAGAATGGAACGGTTCGCGACATAATCGTAAAACTTTCAAATTGATTGATTCTGTAAAGTTTGTCGCTGACTACGCCTATTTCATATCAAGAGCAAAAATAGTTTTATTCGAGTATACTTAATGAGTTTCACGAAATTTATGAAGTAGATTTACTAAGTTACCTTACTGGTTACATATACTGTGGCCACAGGTTTACGAGGTGCACGCACTACTGAGCGGAAAGGAATAGTTGCAGTATTTGCACTAATAAAATAATGTTAAAATAAACCTCCGGAAAATATAACTCTTCGTTGCTAGTCTAGAATTTGTACGTCTTGATGGGTTTACGTGTAAAATAGGGAAACTATAGTTTTTTTTAACGACAGGATGTGCGCTTACTAATCCTGGTTAGTAATCGCCCCTGCCATAACTAAACTTAAAACATTGCCTTTATTTTTTGTTTCCTTTAGGTTTTAAAATATATTAATAATATATTATTATATAATTAGGTTGACAGAAATCTCCACTTAAATTGGTTGTTTAAAATCAAATGTTTAATTTTAATTACTTACATTAATGTATATTAATTATATATAAAATAAATTAATTAAATTATTTTAATTAATTATTTATAAATAATAAATATTATTAAATATGAATAAATAATCATTACTTAATAATAATTATTAATCGATAGTTATCAATTATAATTATTAATTTAATGGTTATTAATTATTTTTAATTATTTGTTATTTATTATTAATTATTTAATCATTTAATAATATTTTTTTTAATAATGGTTATTTACATATAGGTATTCAATTTTGCAATTCTCTCTATACCAATAATTCATTCGGTTTTCTCAAAGATTCAGACTCTGTTTCTGTTCCGATGTTTCGACTATTACTAGGACCAACGGCTTCGTAGTTTCATGGTAACAACTTTAAAAACAATATATTTAGTAAGATTTTACTAGCTACTGTTCGCGACTTCGACCGCGTTGAATAAGGTTATCGCGATCCCTCCTTGAATCAGCCGTGCGATTCTGTAATGATTCGTCGACGAGCTCACCGATTTCAAACTCTTTATGAGTTATTGCCCTTATACGAGTATATAAGGTTGCTTTTCCAACGTTTTTTGTCATCTCTTCATTGTTGTCAAAGATGCAACGATGTTTGCTTTTGGAGAATCGCACGGCAGCATATAAAATAACCTTATGTGGTATTCTTACAAGGTACCGTTATATCAAACTTTATCGAAATCGTTCAATCGTTACAATGTGAAACAGTAACCTAAATACCCACCTACTCACAAGCTTTCGTATTTATTTATAATATTATATAGTGAGATGCATAGGAATAATCCGCGCATGCGGTACTCGTGGTGAGATCGCTTTGTTCGATTGATCAAACCAGCACCACTATTTAGTTACTGAAAAAAATTACTGGTTCAATGTTTCTAGTCACACTGCATTTGATCATATTTTCAAAACATGTCAAATAATGAATAATTATAGTATTTTACATAAAACCACATAATACAATTTATGCGTATTATATTAATTTATAATCTACAAGCTGCTCTCCGCGGTTTCACCCGCGCGGTGATGGACGATGATGAACCTTATATAGCCTATGTTATCAGGGTGAATGTAGCGAATTTTCGAAATCATTTCAGTACTTTTTGAGCCAATTCGTTACAAACATACATATCTACAAATCTTTCCCCCTTATAATATTAATATAGATATAATATCTCACCATTTTTAATCGGTCCGACATTAATAATAAAACATGTTTTTTGCAAATCTCAAACTCGTATCTTCGGAGAACCCGTATCAGACGCCATGAGCGCTAGGCCACCGAAGCACCCATACACTGTCAAGCATCGAATTAATCTCTTTAACTCGTCCGCATCAGGACAAAAAATAACAATAGATTTATGAATGAAACTTGCCTCGAATGAGGGTTGCTGATCTCAACAGATTAAAAGTAGTAACGACAAAACGTACCACAAACGGTCCTACGTTGTTCGGAGCAAGTATGACTTACACCAAATATAATTCGATTTTTCTTGTAGAAGACAAAGATAGAAATGTACAAGTGTTCACGCGCAAAGATGATTTTGAGTCAATATGGTACCCGAGCCGTGCAGGTCGATACTCGAATCAAAATAATCCAAGTACTTTCTTTTCCCAGTTTCATAGTTGAACTACAAGTGGTATTAGTGTACCTACATAACATAATTTTTCAATCGCTCAGGTTTCGCTCACATGGATTATGTCGGCTTAAAGTCTCATATTCAAAAACGTACAAGCACAATTTATGAATAAAATTTACATAAAATCAAGATCAGACTAAAAATTCCACAATCATATCTTGAAAATATTCAAACCCATAGCTGTTCATTTCTTATCTTGTTACTCGAAACACGTTCCCTTTTCCTATATAAAATGCAAAAAGGAAACGACAAGTATCAAATGCAAATTTTATATTCTTTCTTTGGCCTCGCTCGGTGAACTTTGTTATGTTTTGGATTTTTGAATAATAAGGAGTTTGGGTAAAAAATAAAAAGCTTTGAAATATTTAAAATACAAGCTGGGAAATTTTAACGTAAAAGTTATTGCATGGCGGTACTTAATTTTGTTTTTAGAAGAAGTACTTAGATTAAATTAGTTTAGAATTTTAGAAATATTATAACTGAACATATCCATAAAATGACTATTGAGTACCAGCTTAAACATATCTAAAAACTTTTAAAACCATCTTGTACCTAAACCTTATAAAACCACATTTCTTAAGTAGCAGCTAGCTAAGCCACAGTTAAAGCTAGGGCTTAATAAAAGGCAATCATATGGTACATAAATTAACTGTTCTTACCTTATTAAAAAGTTTGTATGGAAAAAATCGACAACCTAAAAATAATATTTTTACTTCAATTAAAAACAAAAACATACAAATAGATTTGAAAATTCGTCTATAATTAAATGAACAAAAACAAATTCTGATATCTAGTTTAGAGGGTACATACTAAAGTGTTTATCCTGCTATGGCCGTGTTCCATTTAGAACTGAAATCGATCACATAGATTAAAATTAGGCGCCTCTTGAGACCGCGTAAGCGTTCCTTTCGGGTTGGGCATTATATTTTTTTCTATAGGCCAAACCAGGGCGCGAAAGTGGTGAACATTTGCGGCACTTACTGGAACGCACCCTATACCTTCCTATATCCATTCATAAGTTAACTCATCTCTTAGAAGTCATGTCGAGATACTGTCTTAAATAAACGCATTGTGCCAAATACTCCGCATCTAGGCAAATTTTATGCAAACACTTATTGAAGATAGATAAGTTTGCGGGAGCTTGAAATGTGGTTTACAAACTAACTTTTTCACATTGCCGCTTACATTGTTATAACTCGTGCTACGGACGGGCATATAACTAGGTATAGTATAGAAACACTAAATAGAGGGATATTGTTGGCAAATATGACCAGTAGTCGCCATAAGACATCATTATTGTAATAATAGTCTAACAGTAAGCCGCTTTTCGAATCTATCTATCGATCAAGGTGCCAACTATGTACAGATTCGGTTAAGTGCCGATTGTTAGCCGATACTGCCCTTTGATTGGCGTATTTGTAAAAGGTTAAACAATGTACAGATAAATTGGTTGTTTTTTAGTATCGCGTAGGATCGTGTCCTGTCATTCTCGAAACGTTTCCTAGGTCGTGAAATGCCACTCGGCCGCGATTCCTCTTTGATTCCGAACACTTTTCACCAGTTCTGGTAAGACAGTCAGTGCTGTAGGTCTCTTAAATATGACGTTTATTCTATGTGATATGGAATATAACACATGTCAGTGTAGTGTAGATGTAGTGAGATTACCTTTGGAGATTACGAATATTCATTGTGTAATAAACGACTGTGTATCGAGGGGACATGTGGCCAATAAGCTGGTTTCTTTTCATGAGCCTCTATATAAAGATTATGCAATGGGTAATCGACACTGTCATTTAGTTTTGAGAATGTAAACCACTAACAAAGGAACTTACCAATATATTTTATAGTGCTGAATGAAGCTACTTTTTCGAGACAAGTAACAAACATCCATTAATACCACATCCAAACAGCCGTACCGAATTTTTATTTTCATTTTATTTTTTTGTGATTTTTACCTTTTTGTCCAAAGGGTGAAAATCGGGTGCGTGACTGTTGTTCGAAATTCAAACAGATTTTTATTTGAATACCCTTCAGTGGATACTCGTATAAAAGACTTTTGACGTAACGGACAGTTGATATAATTTTATTTGATATACGTTATAGTTGTTATATAATTTAGAATCTAAACAAGCACTTGACATATCGATCAACTATAATAATATACTCGTAATTTTATGTACTACTAATATTACATACTCTTCAAGTATCATATTTTTTTCGATATAACAATGATTTGATATACTATACATTTAGGTATAATTCTATTAACAAAATGATGTAAGTATGTTTAATGGTATTCAGTTTCATGACTAGTTTAAGGCAAAGTCACAATAGGTGCGACGACGAGCGAAGCGAGAAGGAGCGTTAGGTTGAATGGTGACCACACTGCGAAATGCCAGAATTAGGTTATCAATCTTAGTCAGGCATTTTTGTTTACTTTTGAAAGATATTAATAGGTTTCAACGTTTCATTATATATGTTTATTAAAATTCGACTAAATAAGAAGTATGAGCAGTGATTATATTTTTTAGAATAGTTATATCAATTGCTAAGTATATTACAAGAATGTATAGTTTATGAATGGTTTTCTTTTGTTGTTATTTGTTTTGAATTACGATCAAATCTTATTAAATTAATTTTATTATATAGGAAATAAATGGTAGGTATGTCATAGGTATATATTTCTTTTGTCTAAATGTATTTTATGAATCAAACATATATTACATACCCGTGAAAATCAAATGAAACATTTAATTTCAATCTAAGACACCGACGTACACTACAGTGATGTCTAAGTGATGATGAGTCTACTTTATAGTCTAACTACATAATTTTATTAATTGACCGTGCAGGTGCTTCATTGCTTTTAATTACCAGTATCCTGCTAATAGGTATATATAGGATATGGAAACTAAGTAGAGTAGTAAAAGGCCAGTTTGCTCCCTTTTGGGACTGCCCTGTAACTGCGCCAATTTACGTTTTTATAGCAAGTCGATGAGGTGTTAAATGTTCTCATGCATACTTTACTATAATGAACAGCGGTCATTAACCAATCACAAATATACGAGCTCATTTTGCTTAAGAATCTAACAATTTGTTACTTATACTTATAACTTATTTGACACTTTAGGTAGGTAAGTATATAACGTTTCTCTTCGGCATCGGTAAAAAGCATCAAATATGCAAAGGAAATGTTTGTATCTGACATATCAGTACTTATTATATGACGGTTCAGTACACACCATATCGATATCGACAGATGTTCGTAGCTATTTTTGTTTTGTTTTGTTTCGTAGTTATGTTCGTTTGTAGACCATCTCAAGGCCATCTCAACCCATAGCAAATGCTGCGCAGAACGATGTTTCGAAGCTATCTTCGCGTTATTTCAAGGACATTAAAGTAAAGAAAAAATATCATGAAAATTTTCAATATTTTCTCCACATATTTTACGTTTAAAATATCGACTCTAATTACTATAATATAACATAAGTAATATAAGTAATCAATTTCTAAAAACAACAGAATCGGGGAAAATCAATAATTTCTTGCATCTCCACACGAACTACAACTTATTTTGAAATTTGGTGTTCACAAATCGGTTAATAAACACACAAAACACAAATAACAAACAAAAATTGTTTGTAACATATAGTTACAAATGCTTCTGCTTCTGGAATGGCAAGGACTTGGCATCAATATTAATGGCGAATACATCACTCACCTTCGATTTGCCGACGATATTGAAGTCATGGCCGAATCCATGGAAGACCTCAGTACAATGCTCGAATGCCTCCATCGAGTTTCCCAACGGGTAGGTCTTAAGATGAACATGGATAAGACGAAAATTATGTCTAATGCCCATGTTGTACCTACCCCAATATCAGTTGGGAACTCAGTTCTCGAAGTTGTTAACGAGTACATCTACCTGGGACAGACAGTCATACTAGGCAGGTCCAACTTCGAGAAAGAGGTCAATCGTCGAATCCAACTCGGCTGGGCAGCGTTCCGGAATCTTCGCGAAGTCTTCTCGTCAAAAGTACTCAGTGCCTCAAGACAAGAGTCTTCGACCAATGTGTGTTACCAGTGATGACTTATAGCACTGAAACGTGGTCTTTTACTATGGGCCTCATAGATAAGCTCAAAGTCGCACAACGAGCTATGGAGAGGGCTATGCTCGGGGTTTCTCTACGTGATCGAATCAGAAATGAGGAGATCCGTAGAAAAACGAAAGTCACAAGATTAGCCAGTTGAAGTGGCAGTGGGCAGGGCACATCAGGGCACATAGCACGCAGAACAGATGGCCGATGGGGCCGAAAGTTTCTGGAGTGGAGACCCGGCAAGCGCAGCGTAGGTCATCCACCGACACGATGGACAGACGACCTGATGAAGGTCGCAGGACGACGTTGGATGCAGGCCGCTTCCAACGGGTCCTTTTGGAAAATCATGGGGGAGGCCTATGTTCAGCAGTGGACGTCCTACGGCTTAGATAATGATGATGATGGTTACAAAAATTTATTGGCTTAACGTTTAAAAGTTTTCAATACATCTAGTTTAATATGTTTTAGGAAATTCAATTATCGATCGGAATTTTTGACAGAGGGCTGTGTGCAGAGGTATCGCGGCTGTCGGTAGTCGCCTCTCGAATGGAGATTCGAGAGTCGACTGTTGTTTACTGCCCTGCCAGACCCAGATTCTAAAGGTCATTTGCTGCACTAATATTTCATATCATCTCGTAGGATGATCGTAAAATACGACTAATGAGCCGCTTGCGTGTAATTCCGTCAATGAATTAGTAGGGTGTTGCTGTAGGTAGGTAGGTATATAAGGCACATACTTTTAACGATCACCGAAAGGAAGCGAGCACGCTACCAGCAAGAATTCCCAAGGGCCATGCAGGAGAGCACCAATAGAATCGAAGCCATTTATTATTATAATATTACCAACAAGGATCGTCAAGGGTCATCAATGCAAGAGGGCACCAATAAAACTAAAGCCATTTCTTTTAACAATATGTGCATGTGTGATGTGGCGAACCATCTCAAAGTGATTATAAGGGCTGACCAACAAGCAGACAGACATGCAGGCATGTAGGCAGACTTATAGGCAAGTAGGTAGGCAGGCAGACAGGCAGATAGAGCAAAACCCTAAAAAGAATTACTCTTAACAATATTAAACTCAGTTAGGTATAAACTATTATTTATTCATACTTTCGTTCGTTTTTTTTTAAATATTATATATAATATACAGACTGACTGGTTGAACACTTTACATAAACAAGGACATGATAATTCATGGTCACATGAAACGTTTAAAAAAATAAAATTAAAAAAATACCGTTAAACTACAGAGGAAACCTTCATTCTATGAATGTGCTATAACTCGAAAATTATGGACACCGTCCGAACGGGGTTAATGACCCAAAGCGCCGCGCCGCGTTCAAAGGAATCAAGCTGCGTCCGAACGGGGTTAATGACCCAAAGGGCCGCGCCGCCCGCGCCGCGTTCACAGGAATCAATTACTACACGCGCGCCGCGAGTGACCATGTTTATTGTTTTGAGTAGACAATTAAAGTTAAATTAGGTAAATATTAGGCACCTATTTTTTTTTCTTAATTAGAACGAGAATCGAGTACTGAGCACTATATATCAATATGTAAAGTGTTCAACCAGTCACCCTGTATAATAAACTATTGATTATATAAACCGAATGTTATTTTCACATTAAGTACTTACAAAGTAACGGTAGGTAACTTAACAACAAAAAAGTGGGCATTATAATATAGTTTATTATTATTATCAGTAGGTACAGCTCCGATATCGCTCTTCTAATAGTTGTTTCCATACTCAAGGAAACAAAAAAGATTAACCTAAATCAGTTTTCTACTGTAGTAAACAAGTAGAACGTAATAAGGGAATAGGGGCTACCCAGAGCTTGCAGGAGTAGTATTTATTAAGGTTCCGTGTCTAAAAGGGAAACGTCTGCACTTTCCTGTCATTCAATTTGTTTGTCAGCGGTCTTACGCTCTTTTTTCATCAGCTAAGTTCTATTTATGTATTATATAGTTTTTTATTTATGTGATTAGTGGACGGTACAAGCACGAGTAATGCGAACATTACTGCTCAGGTAGAAATAAGTAAGGGGCAGTACTTCCCCGAACGAACTCATTAACAACGAGTCCGTCTGCTACTACGTATTACTTGATACGAGTATTTCAGGTCCCTCTACAGTCAACAGCAAAAAAAAACTATTAGTATTTCTTTTTAAATTTTAATGACTGAATTTTTAAGCCTCAAATGTGGGTCTAAAATTTATTATATGATATAATAAATTTTAGACCCACATTTGAGGCTTGCAATTGTTTTATTCTCAAGTTTAGTATAACACCATAATATATAAAGTAGTTTATCATAATTTTTTTCTTAGTATTTGACTTCAGAATTGAAGTGGTAAGTAGTTTGAGTGGCTCGACTACGGTTGAATACATCAATATCTCCCCGCCTTCCCATACTTAATCCACTGCTACATCATACTTTCTTCCTACTAATATTTTAATGCGAAAGTTAGTGAGTTTTCTAGTACTCAGCTCTGAAACAAGCAACGCATAGTAAATATGATACCATATTATTTGGAGCTGGATATAATTTTAGAAGCTGAAATAATATAAGTATAATTGGAGGTTTGGTATCCTGGAATAATATCATTACATATCACTCACAACACTTTTTCTTCTTGGGAACATTATGCTGGGATGGTTATTTCTACAGGGGCAAGGGTCGAGCCGCGAGGCACATGAGGTGTCGATAAAATAAAAATATGAAAGGGACGAACAACGAATTGCCTACAAAAATAACCGTAAAGACACGCACAAGACGAAATGTAATAAGAGTTCTATAAGTTTTTACGATCGCTTGATTGTGTTCATTCCTCAACTTTACCAACTTCTATCGTACCTACTTTACGGGAAGAACACGAAACGTTAATTAAACTTTGCTGGTTTGATGGCAATCATAATAATAAAAATCGTATACATTGTCATTTTTTTTTATACCGAACTGGGTAGCACTTGAACACTATCTCACCTGATGCTAAGTGATGATGCGATCGATGATGGAGCGCGCTTACCCAGAAGATACCTATGCACTCGTGTTTTGAAGACCCCCATATCGTACTTAACCGGAAACACCGACTCAGGGAGGGTGTTCCATTCCCTAGCGCTTCGTATGATAAACGAAGAAGTAAATCGCTTCGTCCGGGTAAATGGAATATCCACCATAAAGCGATTGTATTTTTATTAGTAAGTTACGAGATATACAAGTCGATTACCTGATGGTAATCGCCATGCGTAATGCGACCTGTATCATAAACCATACAGTTCTACGTGTAGCAATAATGTAGCTTTCAACAGCCTGAAACAGCAGATCATTCATGTAGTAATTTTACTTGCTGCTTTTTCCTCCCTTAAATCCCAAACACATTAATACTTATATACAGACTATAGCTTTGAGGCAGAACATATGAACCTGGATGTAGTAATATCATTAATATGCATCACCAAGAGACCATCATGAGTAAGTAAACCTTCTATGGATGTTGGTGACATACGAGTAGGAATCAAAATAGGCGCTGACTGACGCATTCTCTTTTGTATGTTTCAGGTAAATAACTCAATATTTGAGCAATATTAAATATTATTGAGGTGGGTTTATATTGGCTACTGACCGAGTGAGCAAAGCGAACGAAGTTTCTGCAACTATTCCCCAAATTTGCTTTCATCCATCTGGATGTTGTACTTACGTACAGGTCGTATTTTAGAATTAATCTTGACGAAATTTGGTATACGGGTTCTAAGATTCCGTTGAATTTTAAGAGATATGTCTCTTATGATTGGAGGGGTTCTAAAGTTGGAAGTTGGCTGCGGTGCCATTTACCGCAAGTACGTTTGTGCTCGCTAGGTCTACTGTTACCAGAACTACTAGTATAATATTGGAGCAAATATATTTTTAAAACGTTAAGTGATAGAGTATAACAATAACTGTGATGTTCTGTTATGCTTCAGTAACGACGCAGTAAAGTCATTCCCTTGATGGTAAGCCTGTAAAACTGCCCATTGCAGTTGCATTGCAACCATGATCTTTTAGCTTTAAGTTTTTAAGTTCTACACTGCATAGTGCTACTAATCATTCTACTAATTGCAATAATAAAATCATTATTAATAAAGGGAAAGTGTTACCAAGGCATGAACGTACACATTAACACTACACAACATCCAAAACCTAAAAAAACCCTTCTGCTCACCATACCAAAATTCACCCAACCAGGGGTCGCACCTGACAACCTGTGCTTCGGAGTAAGGGTCACCACCACATATTAACAGAGTTAACAGGACCGTCAAAAGCAAGCGTAAATGCATATGTTTTAAAAAGCCCTCGCACAATATACGAGTACAACTAGTTATCGCAATATTTCAGGCAACGTTTTGCATTGGAGATGAAAGGAATTTCATTAGATAAACCAAACGCGTCAGCCACGATCTATGTGCCATCTGCCACATGTTTATGTTATCCGGCATACTTAAAATCCATGAAAGATATACCCTAGCATTATAACAGCGTGAATAAGGTATGCTAATGCTCTCTAAGCGCTTCCAGCATACACCTGTCTGTCGACTGCTGTTTATTCGATTCTAGTGAACATGATTATTTAGATTACACTTTGCGCTTTCGCGATTCAGGACTTGACGCGTATAAAACTTATACGTTCACAGATACCCCACAAACAGTTTTAATTGAGCATTGATTGAGCATTGTTACATATTTGTTGAAACTATAATGAAGTCTCTTATCTCACTGGTATTATAAAGACAATGAGGTCAGATACTCGTATGTAACGCTTGCCTAGAAGATAGCACTCTTGATTTGAAGACTACCAAATTGTACCTCTTGAGAAATACAGACTCCAGCAGTTCCATTCGTTGGCGTTTTGAGTTATAAATGTAACAGTTTGTACTTTTTCATGTGGACGACATTTACATGGTTATTCGTGCTAGGCCTTCTGAAATATTATAATATAATTGCGTTTACCTACTCACTTATACCCCGCACTAGGATTGTCAGTTCCGTGCTGTGGCTGAATGCGCGAACGGTCTCACGCCTCGCCACCAGCCGACGACGAAGAAACACCGCAGAGTTTTAGTGGGTAGGCCACCCTTCTGGCGGAGACTCCCACACGCTCACCAGCTCTCTCCGGGGCTGGTGAGCAGGGTATAAAACATTATTCTGCGTTAAAAAAAGGATTCCATATGCCGTGGGAGGAATGGACATACATAATAACACATCACAAGGCCCGACAACAAAAATCTGCTCATTCTTCTCATATTCGCCCTGGCCAGGGATCGATCCTGGAACACCGCTCTTCGAAGACAGGGTCACTATGTCATCTAGGGTTACTGGCGATATACAAAGTCCAGTAGTTTTCTACTAAGGCAATGTCCACAACGTTAGCTACCTGTCACCTTTATTTATTCCCCGGATCTGAGTTGTCCCCGAATACGAATATAAAAATATTATGTCCATGTTTTATGTCCATCACAGTAATTCAAACGGCACTTGGCCCGCCTCCATGTTCCCGGCCCATTTACGCAACGACTGTTTTTAGGGTATTTTTATAGTATCCGCTAACTGTATTACCATTTTGTAGATAGGTCGTCGTAAAATGCAATGAAAGTTACATAATGTCACCTCAGGAGGTACAATTTGGGAGTCTTCAAATCAAGATAAATAGGTATCTTATAGGCACCCGTATCACATCTTTGCCTTTTTTGTCTCTCTCTGTACTTAATGAAGTGTAAATCGGGCTTAACAGAGTCGGTATCACCGGTTCACGGTTATTCCACACAAGTAAATATTGCGAAGCGCTTGCAGCGGAGCTTGACTTGGCGATCTTCTGATCAACAAGTTAAGCAACGTTTGCTGCGGTCACGAGTTGAATGGGTGACCGCTAGTGGCATTATTCAACTGAGCGCTACTGTGTTTTGGGGGGCACGGTTGTTTGTCTTAGGACACAACTTAACAGTCGTTAATCTTTGTCGAAGGCATTCGGGCGCCCTGAAAACTATGATATGAGTTGGCCACTAGTCTATCCACCAAGCCGCACTGTACCCACGTGGTGGATTAGGGCCCAAGTCCAATCTCTGAGAAGAAGGCTCGTGTCATAGCAGTGGGAAATAATAGGCTGATGTAAATATTGTTTAAGCTAACTAAGGGTTTGAATTGAATGGCTCTTGCCTCCTAAATCATGAGAGTTCTTCTTTGATGAGACCAAGAACATAAAAGGTAAAAAGTATTAAAAATTAGGTTTCAACCTACATTTAAAGCTAACAAATAATCGGTTTTAACAATAATTTATGCATTTGGCTCAACAAGTAAGTTGGAATTCAATCTGTATAGTTAATTTTTATTTTCTTTTAATTTAAAAAAAAGGAGGAGGTACTCAATTCGACTTCATTTTTTTGTTTTTTTTAAAGCTTGTTACTTCATAAATTTCAATTGAGTGAACCGATTCTCAAAAATCTTTTTGTTTGAAAGCTGGTGCTTTCCGTGTGGTCCCATTTAAATTTCATCAAATTCGGTCCAGTAGTTTTTGAGATACACTCCAATAACTGAATAGAATGGAAGCCGGTATTAAATTTTTCAAATTGTACTTGTTATGAAGTACATTAACTACCTATTTAATAAGTCTGAAATCATCACGCGAGATCCTCGGATTGCTCATAGTCTGGATAATTTACTTATTAAAATATTTTTGCGATCAGACTTTTGATACCAACACCATTGTTGAAAAAATAAAGACTACAGCTTTTTACCACATAAATCGACGAGTTTGTAGGACGCCGATATGCGTCCTACAAACTAGCATACTAGTTAGCACTAGCATTGTATTTAATCAGATTAATATTAACGTGGCCAGTCCAACGAGATGTTTACGAGACCAGTAACGTATCCAAGTGTGCATAAAAGGGGACCTATTAAATTACAAACAAATTAGTTTTTCTTTTTTATTATTGTATTTACTTCTATTATATTTTTGTTTTGATTGTAACAAAAAGGCTTAGGTATCAAAATAAATTAAATTTATTTCGATCATGTTACAAAATACTATGTTTATATAAAAGTAATTCAGATTAATATTTTTTCTACATAATAATAATGGGATGGGTAAATTTATCACACACGTTTCAATACAAGTTTATAAGTACGTAAAAATAATATACTCGTATCTATATTGTTAACTGATTTAGAATGTTGTCTTACAGTATAAGGACTTCATACGACAAGTGAATTGCAGAAGACCTCAAGTTACATATTATATCCATTTGACAGGCCGGTTGGTGCAGTTGATGTAACCTTGCCTTCTGAGCCACTGGTACCCGGACAGGTCAAACATTTGTGTGCATGTACATGTCTGTTTGAGCTGTGCCTGGGTGTGTACTGTGTATATGTATGTATGGATGAATATCAGTCATCACTTTACCTTAGTTCAGGCTCTGCCCAGTTTGGGGCCTGCTGCCTTATTATCTAACTTGAATGAGAATAAAATGTCACTCCATTCCCATTGATGGTTCCAGCCAATGGGCTTGCAGCGTTTTGCCAAGAATGGGATTCAAATGTCAAAATGAAGCCCATTCCCATTCCCCGTAAACATAGACAATAAGGCCGCTGAAGACCTTGTTTGTATGTTGTTCCATCATTATCATTATTTCAAAGTTGTAAATGTTATGATAAATAAGAGAACATGTGAAATATATAAGCTACTAGCTAAGGACTTCTGCACTGCTGGTCCCAGGTTCAATACCTGGACAGGTCACAGGTCAAACATGTTTTTTTTGCATGAACATATCTGTTTGGGATGTAACTATGTATTTATGTAACTCAAAAAGTATACTTCGTGTGTTCACGTGCATAAGTAGGTACACTTGCGCTATTTTAATGTCAATTACGGCCACGCGCGTTACAAAGACAGATAACAGAAAGATATCTGTAGTGTAAGGGGGTAAAACCCCACAATACCCGCCTAGTTACATGCATGGTCTGCATCTCCGCGTCATGGCGTCGTCGTGACGCGAGCGTAATTACACCTTGGCAAACAAATAAATAATCCGCTGGCTAAGTGACGACAGGATTATAAATGGTATGTACTAACTGATGTTGATTCTGTGGTTAATAAGCACACTGCCACTGCATAAGTAATAGTTACAACACTTGCCATGCGCAGGAGGCGATTCTAAGGAGATGGATCGGCAAGTCTAATTAGTCTCAAAGACTTAGCGTTAAGTCTTAGTTGACGGTATTTAGGTACATTTTTTGGTTCAACGTAGGTAATGTTACGTTGCTATAATTGAAGTGTCGTGCATGGTGTTTATTCAGATGCAACACATCTGAATAAACTTTTATAGAGCCAGAAGTTACTAAAGTAGTGAGCTTGTGCCGCTCAGTAGGAGTTATGTGCCATCGTTAATGTTATATGCACCTACTGTACTGCCGTGCGCTTCTGTAATGATTCGTCGACGAGCTCGTCGATTAGCTCGCGACGTCAAATACTTTATGAGATATCGCCCTTGTACATAAGGTTGCTTTTCCAACGTTTCTTGTCATCTCATCATTTGTTTCACGGATGTTGTCAAAGGTGCAACGATGTTTGCTCTTAGAGAATCGCACGGCTGCTACTAACTATACTGTATCAGAGTTGCAAGAGCTTTATTGAAATGACGTAGTGGAAATGAAATGACAACATACCCCCGTCGATGATGCTGTAAATGCCGGTAGAGGCAAACAGCAAGTAGTCCGTTTGAAAAAAAGGCACTTTCATGAAGGATCGATACGACATTTTCCGATACGACACCGATCCCGATACTCATATAAAAATATCGGCAATACCGATACCGATACGCTTGTTGAATAAAAAAAAAACAAGTTAAGTTATTATTTTTAATTAATATAAAACAATATAGAGATGTTTAGATTGTTAAGAGTTCCAGTACTTAAAGTAAACATTAATAAGTTTTTATTTAAAATCGAAGTATTCTTAAGTTTTGTGGAGAAAGGCGATTTTGCAAGTCCCCAAGCATAGTTAGTTGGTACCTCGTATGCTACGAAAGCAACGAGACGACACGCGCTTAATTAATAATTAATTTGATTAAGGTTACGTCAATCCAAGACGACGATAAAAATGGGGGGTTTTGATGCAGTTTATCTCATAAGCAGCGATTTATTTAATATTACAAAATATATTTTGACATTTCTAAGACTTTTAAGTAGACATTGACGGGCTTAAAAATATTTGAACATACTAGATTACATTAAAAAAATTACAAACATACCACTTAATTGTGCCTATTAAACAGTTTTGCTCTTTATTCACAATTGTTTTTGTCATGAAACACATATCACAAAATATCAATTTTAATACACATACACTACCGGATATTGTTTTTATTGAATAGAGAACATTATCTTTTTATGATTTTTTTACGAGTTGCACTTGCTTGATTTCAATTGAAAGAAATTCAAAGAGTTCAAGCTCTAAGCTGACAGCGCCTTAACATTACTTTTTGAAACGCGAAATTTGAAAAGTATCTTTGTATCGACCGTAAAAATTTCGCCGATATATCGGTATCGGATATGCATCCCTACTGCGGATTGTATCGTAATGTAAGGATTCAAGGGTTAATGCAGAGGCCGTTGTGTTGGCGGCTGACATTGCCTGACCCTGGTTTATTATCGATATAATCTCACTCTCTCCATATTATAAGTTTGAGTTTATTCAAGCCATTAAATTAGACGCACTTAGTCGCTTGTTACCTCACTTAATAGTCTATACAAAACTTGGACTTGATATTGTCAGCAGGATGTCACAAGTATTAGACATGAGACTGATTAGTTTAAAACTGTTTTGGAATAACGTGTTCTATTGATAAGACCACCACGTACCAAACTGTACTGTAATCCCTTTTTCGATTATCTGACAGACCGATCAATGAGGGTGTAATCGATATAATAATGAGGACTAGAAAGTCCACATTCATTGTAAACGTACAAAACCGCATGATTGTTAATTTTTTATTCCCTTAGGTGTTGAAAAAACGCGTCATTTAACTTTATTAATACATAAAGGTTAAAGGGACCAAATAAATATATGATATGTTTTGGCGTAATTTAGTAACTACAAAATTACGCGCACATCTGATCACAAAATATGTTTCAACACACTTATTTGGAAAGTGAGCCTTACCACATCGCTTTTAGCGCCATAAACTGAGCAAAAACATACACGTGCATAATTAAATTAATAACCTGGTGCATAATATACCTATTTATCCCTACAAAGTTAAATTAGTACCTTGCTGCAAGTTATAGGCAAGTAAACAGAGCATTTTCAATTTAACCGGTAACACAGTTATTTTTATATAAAATATGTGTACGTCCATAATTAAGTTAGAAATTTATTATCATTCAATTATTAACATTTATTAATAATTTGATATAAAAATTAAAAATATTTGCATTTTATTATATATGATTTGAATTTTTGATTACATGATTTGAAGTAGGCTTGATGGTGAAATTACAGGCACATGAGATTTAACAACTTATTATCTCAGGGTGAAGGATGTATTTAGAGTTGGAAAACTATCGTGAGTATCACACATTATACTAATATAAAGATACCGGCTTCACTCACGGTATTATGTCGGTTTAAGTCCGACGACGTTTCGAACGTGTAAGACGTTCTTCTTCAGAGAGTGTTCACGCTTGGAGATCGCGTCGCGCACTCGTCGGACTTAAACCGACATAATACCAAGTGAGTGAAGCCGGTATCTTTGTATTAGTATAATGAAGCATGTAGTGCAGTTCGTCACTTCTTCGTCACTTTGAATCTGTTGTAGGCAGAGGTTTCCGCCTAACACCAGGTGGCCCTTGTGCTTGCACCGTAACCCAATGACATAAAATATATTCTATCTTAATATTAGAATTTTTAAGAATCCACTGAAACTGTATCAATTAACCAGTTGATTTACGTAGGTATTACTTTTACATTGTTTTAACTGAAGCATTAACTAAAATGTAAAGCAAGAATGCAAAAATTTGTCTAAACATATTCATAGTAAATAGCCCAGTAATATGTTGCATTGAATTAAATTGAATAAAAGCTCAGCTATTAGGTTTATGTACTGTACTTATTAATCGTTTTAATGGGTTAACTTACATCTCAAAAAAACGGTTTAAACATTCTAGCATCGTACATAATATGGTTTTATGATAACGAATCCAAACTAAAAAGTTATTTTATTATCCATATGAATATATTAAATCAAAACCTATAATATATCGCCACTGTTACCTATTGTTAAATTAAGACGAAAACATTCCACACTATAAGATGTAGTATTCCTATGTGCAGCATCTAATGACGAATAAACCAAATAATGTCCATCAACACCAGTCTCTATTAAATTACTCATAACAAAATCAGTTGCCCGTAATTAATTTATTCACAAAGTATGCCGTAACTCTAATGCCAACAAAATTTTACCAATCAACTTTACACAAACACTCATCCCAATTAAACTTTGAATAAACTGTAGAGGCATCGGATCAAAGGACTGCATACCCACGTGGTCAATGGCTGAGAAGTTATCAAAGCGAGAGGAAAAGGTCGGCGCGAGCGTCTGTACTAGCGACGGCAGACGGATCAATTCAATGCGTCTGCCAGCCCTAGCCACTAGGGTAACCGTAAGTCTGGAATCGCTGGGATTACATATCGCATTGTTATAGTTAAACCAGCTCCTACCTGCGTCTTGGTCTGCGTGGAATAAGTTTACAGCGATCCCCTAGATATACAGCCGCCCGTTGAAACGGTTAAAAATCATGTTTCTGGGTATAAGCTGTCTCAGTTCCCATTTTCATCCATTGAGCCGTTTCTGCGTGAAAAAGTAACGAACCTACACACTCACTCACATACAAACTTTTCGCATATTTATATTATTGTGATAATTCTGTTGAAATAAATTGTAAGGCATCTGTATAAATAGAATACAATCCTAATGCTATCGGACGAGTTTTTAACGAACCTCCTTAGTCAACTTCAAAGTAAGCACAGTATCAAATGTTGTATATCAACCACAAGGTTTTCAAGTTATCAAACTAACAATTATGATGTAGTACCTATAGAAGATAGTGATAGTAACTATTTGAGGAATAATCCAGTGTCGTCCGGTTAGACCTATATGTGGAAAAGTCCTTTCGAGGCAAATAAGCATAGTAATTTTTTCACTCCGTCTAGACTCTAGTAGCGAGTGTGGGTTCTTACCCAACCCAGAAACGATGTTTTTAATACAACCTAGACTTTAGTTATTTTCGTGTAGTCATGAAATCTATTTGTAGAAGTTATAAGAAGCTAATACAATTTATAATATACAAACAATTATATAATATATAAAAATAATATCGATTGTTACACAAAAAGCCCACGCCGATAACCGTTAAGTATTACGAAATGTTCAATGTATTTCGAGGAATTTTTCTTTACTTAGTAGTTCTGAAAACACAAATGGAACAAATAAATAAAAACAAATTTCATACAACTTAAGACAATTCAGCCTATTTTTTACGTACTAGTTTACTTTTTCTAATCAACCCATCGGTTTCAACTATTACATCCGCAGAGCTAACAAACATACTCAAAAACTCTCTTGGTATATCTTTATATTAACATTAATTTTAAGGTTAATATATAGATTATTTTATTTTATAAATCGCACAACAGTTATACGACTTTTATTTTGTGATAGGTTTTCAATAAGATGAAATGGAGTATGGAGCAAATATTTCTGCTCGAACGAGGTCTATACATACGGTGCCTGAAAACAAACTATATTAGTTTCAAATCAATCTATGTTATCAACTAAAATATACGAAAAAACATTGAAAATGTTATATAAATAATTAATTAAGTACCTAAGTATTAGGTACCTCAAAGCACTGTAGCTGTACTGTAATTATATTAAATAACTACATTTAGGAGATTAGATTCGCTTTAAAAAGTTATCCTTACAACAGAATAATCTTACGGTTATATTTGAGCACAACATACTCGTAAGCACAATTTGTGCTTGCTTAATGATAGCTTGGTCACACTACTCAGTATTTGTCTGCTTTTTGTACTCCATCCTGAGATATGGATCGCAGTGCCTCACAGTTCAGACTTATCGATAGGAGGATAATTAATAATAATTTATTTTTATACTTACTCGTACATCAAGTTTATTACTAATAAGTCATTTCCATCCATTTAATTTAATTACACGCAAGCTAAAAATGTGAACCTATATACCTCAGACGAAATAAAAAAGACTTTTTTATTTTGTCTGAGCTATATACCTAGTAAGTTAATTTTTTATTACTTAGTCCAACATCTTAGGGTGAATGCTGATGGGTGTTTGAAATAAATTTTTAGACATACGGTAGTTCTAAAAAAATACTTTGCAAAAATCTTGCATAATAGAATGAAATAGACATAAAGGTGCAAAAAGATCCATCAATGTACCTTTACAATGGATTTTAGTGGAGTGAGGTGTTACGAGGATACTCAAAATTGAAACGTTTTTAAAATAGTTTGTCACTATCTAAATGCAGGTTTTCAACTCGACATTTGAAGAATATGTATTACTATAATATTATAGCTGGTACCCGCGACTTCGTCTGCGCAGGATTAGTACTTCGAGTAGCTTATTATCTTCTCCAAGGCCATATATCTATCTTAATACCCTATGTTAATACCAAATTGTCAAACAATATTCACATGGTCAAATGCAATTGCTATTATAGTTATTAAATGAGTAGATTTAAATATGTTGGTTATCAATCAGTACTAATAATAAAATACAGTATTTACCTACGTAAAAACAAATATAAAATTAATTACCATCGAAAAAATCTCTTTACATTTCATAACCCTTGATGGTCACCATTTTAGTGTATGCTCTCGGTAGAGAGTAAAATATTCCTTGAGTGTATGGGTCGCCAAACACGTCTTGTTTATCGAAATGTCAAAATGATAGCGTGCGTTTGACTTAGCTATCAGAAACTGACACAAACTTTTACAGAACTGTCATCATTACGATCTTGAAGTAGGCGGAGATCTTATTATTTTATCTATGCTGTGCCCAAGAATACTACATTCTTTCACCCGCGTGGTGATGGATTAGGAAGATGATTATGATGAAAAGTATCATATATGTGTTAATCCAGCGCCTCATCTACCTCCATACCAAATTTCATCACAATTGGCCCCGCCGTTTGAGCGTGAAAGACTCACAAACATTCATACATCCACACATCCATACTCACAAACTTTAGCGTTTATGATATTACTCGTAGTAGGAAGTAGGATAGTAGGATGTACATTATCTAGCCATATTATTTAGTATTTCTTCAAAGATGAGGTTCGAATCTATTAAAATCTAGATGACAACTATATACATTTGCATAGAGACTTATGTTAGGTATTATCTATGCAAGCGTCCTACATCTTCGGCCACGTGGTCATTTAAAATCAGGTGAGATAAGAGTCTAATGCAAGCCTCTAATAGTATTAAAAAACCTACAAGTATATATTCTTTGAAGAAACTTTCTTATTATATACGACTTAGTTAAACATACTTATAGCCTTAAAAAATAAAAAAAATCATGTCACACAATAACAAGGTATCTTTATGTAGCTATGCATACAGATAAACTATTTTAAACCCAAATACATACTTATACCAAGTTAAATAGAAACATCAGGAAATGTAACCCACAAGCCAAACAGCCGTAAAGTCTGACAACACAGTGTTTACACCAACGGCACGTGCGGACACTATCTCGTTCTCCAAATGGCACTCTTGACACTCCGAATATGGCACTTTGAGAAAAGTATGCTGATACCTGAGGGCTGGGCCATAATTGGCACTGTGCTTACTGCTCCAACTCCTACGCGAGAATATTATTACAAATTTACCACTATGTTGATTCGGATAAAACAACTAATCCTCTTTACTACGTAACCAGGGCAGAGGATAGAGTCATAATTATAGAGGAAGTAACTTTAAGATTATGTTTACATGTTAAAAATATCACTAAAAGATGATATTTTTAACTTTTACTTTTATTATTCTGTCAATATTTGTATAGGTATCTGTATAATACTATTGAGAGCATGCTTATAAAGTAAAGAGTTTAATTTTCTAATAAAGTTTCAGTTAGGTGAAGTGTAGTGAGCAACCATAGATAAGATAAGATTATTATAATCCTTTACTTGCATAAACATGAACGTATAATACACACACTATATAGGTATGCACATGTAGTATAATTACGTTGTAGTACATTAATTGTTACATTTTAAAAGCTCGTCATGTTTTGCCTCTGTAGGCGTACACATTTTCGAGAGATGGCTAGAACAACATAACAGATTAAATTATAGCAAAAACAATAGTAAGTTGAAAAATACATCTATTCGCATTACCTATGTGAAAGGCATAGAGGAGAATAGTGAAAATAGGGGATCTATATTGATATTGCAACTGAATATATATTATGTCTTCCGTGCACATATGTATAGTTTGCAATAATATCCAATATTGGCAGTAGTGTTGGAAATTGCGCTTAGTGTAATATTTACTCAAGAGTAAATATCTAACGTACATATATAAAAAGTACTAGAAAGAAAATACAATTATGTTTATCTATGTTAATGACAAAATTGTTCTGAAATTGTGAACATAGTGTTTTCATAGGTTATTAAATGTAACAAAAAAGATACACTCTAGTATATTTTACATAAAGTTCAGCGCCATCCATATCCTTCATGCAAGAGAGAACACAAGCAACAGCCGGTACTTTGTAAAAGTATTCTCCAAATGAGGGATCAGGTGTCACCAATTGCCTTGCAACGTGAAGCCGGTCGTTGATCCCTATTTGCTTGCCCCACCTGTTCTCTACGGGAGCACTTTCGAGACAGCATCTGAACTTGGATCATTTCTAGAGACAAATAATATAATTTCCTTTTTCCCAAGTTTATATATTTTACTGTATATAAAGGTTGATCTATGTGACAATTTATAACTAATATGGGACAAAAGGGTTAGTCCACCTTTCTATAGTTATTGTGATCACTCTTTGACAGCTCCGTTAACTCTGTTGGGACAGATCTGCCTTCGAAGTGTACAGTCCTAGGTAGAGATTTACCTTAAGTAGGGAGTTTTTTTTTATGGGATAGCTTGGCAAACTAGCAAACGGCTCAGCTGATGGTGAGTGATACCGTCGCCCACTGACATCCGCAATACTCGAGGTCTCGAGGAGGCATTGGCGACCTTTGAGGAAGGATGATAGGAAGGGAGAGATAAAAAGGGTGAGGGTGGAGGGGGAGGGGGAAGGAAAGGGAGAATTGAGAAGGGGGAATCGGGCCTCAGGAACCTCCCACAAACCGACGAAACGCAATAGTAAGCTATGTTACTTCACGTCGGTGTTATGTGGGAGTGTGGTACTTCCTCGGTCGTGCCAGCCCATTCGGCTGTGGGGTTACCTACAGCGTGGCACCACCACCGAACCGAACTATATAAATATTTGTGAGGTGAGCAGAAATGTTTATTGTTGGGTGTTGCAGGGATGCAGGGATATGTCTGTGAGAAAAAAAACATTGGTAGCTTAGCGATTACAGCACTGTCAGTAAAACATTGTACTCTGATTTGAAAGTAAACTGATATCAGTTTACTTTCATATCAGAGTAGGTAGGTCCATTAGTTGAGTTTATCGCCTATACTTTCTTTATATTGTACGATCTCGTGAGATTGACTTACAATACAATATTTAAACCATCTTTACACATCTAATTAACCGTTACAAAAACCGGTTGTAATAGTTATTATGCTACTATCATATTGTCATCTACATCACGCATGTATGCGTGTGGGGCGTGTATGGCTGTCCCTTACAAAGGCTACAAGTGTAAGCTTTATCACTGCTTTACACATTAGATCCTTACTGCTGTCTCAACGCTAACTCCAATAATACGCTTTTATCTCCCTGGAGCAGCTTGCCACTGGCTATTTACACGTCTGAGACGTAGACCTTTGACTACTATGAAATAAGTTTTATTTTGTGCTGGTAACGAAATACGCAAGTGTTTTGACTGACTGTTAGCGTTACGCGTGCCCATGTCATTTGCAATACGACCTAGATGTTTAACGTTTAAAATTCTGTGCGGCACTGTACATCACTCATCACTCTGAGACATAGCTGTTGTTCCATTCACGCAGTTATTTCGCTTGATACAATGCACTGCAACCTAAGTAATGTAAGCCCTAAAGCAGTGAACAGTATCTGTGGTGCTAGATCCAGTATGGCATCAGATTGGCACCACTACAGGGATCACTTGTAGGGGTAGATTTGATGAAGTGTACCCTTCTACGGATGATAGAGATTATGTCCCAAAAATCCACTCAGTATTTATACTTCAGAAAAATATTTTGCCCGTTAAAAGTGTCCTCGCAAGTTGGTTAAGTGGTATATGCATAATGTATATATCAACAGATCCCGGGATTTATTTCCTGGTCAGATAAAATGTTATTGGTGTTTTGTGATAAGGATTTCTCATTTACAGTCCGGAGTATGAAACTGTGCCTGGTAAGTTGCATTAAACTATAAGACATCTAAATACAACTGGTTAAATATGAGTGTTCTGCCTACCGTTTTGAGATAGGTACTTAAGCATAATGTTATCTATACTTATTTCTGAAACCATAAAAGCTACAAAAAAGTTACATCCAAAACATAAAACTCGGTGCGTTAGCACAAGTCTCCCGGAGATATTAGGGAAGCTATTCATTCGCAAAAAGGGAAGGTAAGCGAACAGGAAGTGCCATAAACGTGATATCCGGAGCATGCCCCGGAGCTGCGGCCAAAATTAATCGGAAGTACATCCACGTGCATGGCTTCGACACAATATGTTGGGATTTTTTCTGAAGCGCTTCAACACGCTTCAATAATATAATGATTATTAATACATTATAAGATCAGCTCATAATGTTTCCACAGACTCAGACTATCTAAGAGAGATGGTTATGGGTCATAAACAACAACGCGAGCCCAGTACGGCTTGGTGTATATGATAATAGTACACTAGTACTAAAACATTTTGAATCGAACCCTAACATTACGTGGGCGTGGGTGTATTCAATCATTATTTTTATAAATTTATTGGGATAAACAAACAAACTAATTTAACAGTTGTTTAACATAGTATTAACTATGTTATCAGCACCGATTACCACTGATTATTTAAAATGTAGATATTAATTGTATGTAGGTACATATTGCAATAGGTGGTATCTAGAAGTTCTCACAGCTATCAACAATGTATCCAGATATAGGTGGACATTAAAACAATTCATTATTTTCCACAGTACCTACAAACAATAAAATGCGACTGTAAAGCGGGCGTAGCCTCACACAGCCAGCTAGTATAAACTTTTCAAAAACCGATCTGGCCTGTTAAGCGTATGCAGAATATGGATAATAGTACCTAGGTATAATCAATTTTATAATATGAAGGTTTCATATATTATTAAATTATTTATAGTAAACCACCGCATGTTAAAATACAGTTTTTTTCACTCACTTTCAAGACCGTTTGAGAGTCTATTTAAAATCACACTAATACCTAGCCGAACACAATTCTGTGTTTTCAGAAAAAAGCTTTATACAAACACATGCCCCCGCTGAAAATTAAACTGTATTTTCGTATCTGTGTTGAAATTATTTTGCCTTCAGTAGGAAACTTTGTGGGGTGTTATGACGCTGATTCCAAACAAGTTAAAATCCCCTTCGCATTCACGTGAAGTTGAAATCTAATAAGATCGGTAATGTATGCTTGAACCTGACAAACAAATTGCTTTAAACATTCAAACTGAATCTCAGCAGGAATTCTGCAAATAGTAGGAGCGCCGGCGGCATAAAATGTTCCCTGATTAGATGTACGGGTATCTAGATCACAAATCGACAGGCACTCTAGTATGCTATAGGGAATCAAGCTTCATATACCGTGTTTCCGGCGAGAAAGATAAAAAGTAAGTTCTAGAAGGCTTCTTTTCTAAATAAGCAGGTCCATTGAATAGGCCTACTAAGGACCATTCAGGCTCAGGTTCTGGCTTAACTCCATCTTAAGCCCTTCAATACCTGTCGTTTCATTTAATTTTATAATCTAGATGGTAAATTATATCAGGGAACATTGCGTACACTCCTCTCTTAAACTTAAAAGTTTTCCGTAAATACGAGTAATGCGACTGTGTTATTTGAGATGCTGTGGAGTTTTGTTTGTCATCTGTAACTTCTTAGGTTTATGTGCCATCGCAGAAATTACCGACGTTTGTGCCATGTTTAGTATTCAAAACTGACATTGAACATATTCAGTGGTTTACTGAATTACTGTGAAGTACCGTGTCTAGATGTGTTTGTGGCATTAAGCGATTGAAGCATATTTTGTGTAGTGGTTGTTGTCGTTCATTGTGCATCAATTATTGTTTACCTAATGTACGGCCAACAAATTCAAATTAATTTATTAATTGCTCATATGCAAGATACAAAATAAAATATACAGATGAAAAAGTATTCATCATTATAGAACACCATTTTACCAATGAGATACTTATGCAATTCACTATGAAGTTAATGATTACAAATTAAAATTTTATCATTTAATATAATAAAAAAGAAATTAAAGATAAAGTACAATATATAAAAAAGTCACATTTTTGGTCCCATAGTTAATATAATATGACTTGGAATGTACACTTTCGATTTATGTTAATACTGGGAAACGCCTGTCTTTTATTTGGAATCTTTCATTTGATAGAAGCAGAACGATAATAATTTAAATATGTTCAATGCTAATCGTATTTAGTGAGTGTCGTGCAAAATCAGCCTTACCAGATATTACTATTAATTGTAAAAAAAACATAGTAATTTTATGTGATGCTGGATTCCCGACTGTGCGTTATCCTAGGGTTAGAATCATTACCGGTTGAACACCAACGCTATAGGTTGGTGTTCAACCGGTAATGATGACCGACATTACGCGCGTCCTTCTATCCAAAAGAATGAAACAGATTTAGGTTCACAATACTACAAACCATATGTCTTTCTGCGTCACACAGACGGCTCGGCGCCGACCGCTACTCGGATTCAACTCGCATTTATCACAGCTAAGCATCGCGTATCGACTTGGCAGGGCTCCATTGTGGAACTTTGGTCACATGATTGAAATACCAGAAACATAATTTGATACATCAAAATACCGTTGACCGATATTACAAATAACTGCATATTTGGGACTATTTATATGCGCATCGAGTTGATTAACTAACCATGCGAAAAGATTATTAGCTGGCGGAACGTTGCCATTAAGTGCTTAGCGACAGGTTTGTAACTTAGCTTAACTTGAAGGTTACACTATCTATTGACATAACGCAGACATCTAAGCCAGTGTCAAGTCGTGTCAACAGATTGCATTGATTCACTCATCTTTTAACATACAATGTTTTGATACATTTGAACTTACGTAAGTACATACTCTTGCACAAAGCACTAAGTGAAGCGTGCTTAATTTTCGCGAAGTAAGTAACACAGTATTACAAATCATGTGTATTCGAGTTGTAGCAAACTAACCAGAAAATAAGGCAATTCCCATACTGTTTATGAATGTGCGTCAGAGCTTATGTCCACTATATTGTTAACTGAATGATACGTTCCGATCAACTTGAGCTTCCGACAAAATTGGTTTCTATTTTCGTAAAGTATCGTGTTACAAATAAAAATATCCGGTTATGAAAGTAGCGCAGAGTGTAAGTAAAAGTTATTTACGTAAGTATTCTCTTGGAAAAGGAAGCAAAATAAGGTAACTTAATTATGAAAAAAACTGTGATACTGCATTTAGTTTTGAACCCTAATTCTCACATAAGGGTGATCTATGTCATAGTATAGTAGGATTCAGGATCTACCGAGCTTAGACTTCTACATAGTTATTACTTACTAGTGACTGCCCGCGACTTCGTTCGCGTAGTAGATGATCCCTTCTTTTCTTGATTTTTATTTCAAGAAGAACCTTTCCTGACAATAAATATCACAAAAAAATAATTAACGTAATTGTTCTCTCCGTTGCCGATGCGATGACCAAGAGAAATTTGGGTTCATTATTATATACTTACTCGTACTTATATATACATATTTTATTCTTAACGTAAGAACCTTCTACGAAGTAAAAGAAAACATTAAATAGTAAGCTCGGCCTTCGTCCTCACCATAACATCATTCCTTTTTTTTATGTAAGAACCTTCTACAAAGTATAAAAAAAGAAACATTAAAAAAAAGATGAATGAAATCGGTAAAGCCGTTCTCAAGTTATAGCGTGACCAGGAAATATAGGGGTTCATTTACATATATATATATATATATATATATATATATATACATAGATTCATTATAGCCACTAGATACATTGTGGGGTCATACTTCTAAGTACTAAATTTTCCTACTAATAGGAACACGAGTTCACAAATATCCTAATTTTTCTACTGCAAATAAAAACACGACGAATGGTTATTATAGTTGAAACTTTACTCATCGTACTATAATATAGTGAAGTTAAGTAAATAATATTAAATTTAATATAATAATAAGAATACAACTTAAAATTCAACCAGAAAGTAAAACGGTAGCTTGTAGGCTTAGATTAATCATTGGTCTCGCTCGCGCGCGCGCGGAGACTAATCATTAATCTAAGGTTGTAGGTATGTAAGTCAAAACTTTACTGCCTATGTTTGTAGTGTAGTACAACTTAAGTGACTTAATTAAACTGATAACATTTTAAATATAAAACCTTCCCAACCGTGCGTCAACCTGTTCTACTTGCCTTTTACCTCTAGGGCAGGCAGGTTTCCCTTCACGGTAATTCGCTACTGTCGACCCTTTGAAGGCTCTATTTCCACAGAACACAGTCATTATTTAAATAATCGGTCTGTTTACTGACTTGTAGAACGTTAAGCTATTAAATTAGTTACATCGACCGTGATATTAGATCTTGTTTGTCGTTAAGTCAAAGTCGAAATTATTATTAGTAGAGGACAAAATATGTAACCAGTATTCAAAGCTAGCCAGTTATATAATATATAAATGAAATTGATAGTTTTTATGTGTACGCCCTTAAATTGATTGCATCATGTTTTTTTTTTTTTTTTTTAATTTATTTTATGGGCTTTGTCGCTGAGCGACCACATCGCCCAATTGTTACATAATACAAATAGACTTACTAACTACTTATAATAGGGCTAATTCTGCTAGTCTATACAATTTAATTGCCTGATCTGACATAGGGCTCGCTAGGATACTGTTGCAGTATCCGACCGCCATCAACCTTGCTGGATTAAAGCATGACCGTCTATAACTTTCATTCCGCACACACTCCGTCAAGATATGCTGCAAATCCTCGACAATCCCACATTCATTACAATTGGGAGATGACACTTTCTTCATTAAAAATGCGAACTTCTTTGAAGGAATGTGTGCAGAGCGCAGCCTGAGGGCTGTGACTAACATTTTCCGGCTCAAAGTATTGTCATCAATCCATGGATATTTAGTTATTTCTGGTTGGACAGTGCGATACCAAATACCTTTTTCTTTCGATCTTTCGTCGAAATACTCCTGCCATAGTGTTCTGCATTGTTCTCTTACTAAATGATAATGGTCAGAGTATAAAGGAACCACACTTAATGGGATTCCATCTACCGCAGCTTGCTTAGCTAGTAGGTCCACAGCCTCATTTCCACTTAACTGGATATGAGATGGTATCCATTGCAGGTATATTTTTTTGTTTGTTGCCTGTAAACTCCAGATCGACTCCACAATACTATAGGCAATCGGTGCGCCTCGCACTTGCGAGGTACATCGAGCCAGATGTTGCAGCGAGCTTTTCGAGTCAGTTAGAATGACAATTTTACTGAAGTTGATTGTGTGGCTATACGACAAAGCTTCTGCAATAGCAATTAATTCAATGTGCATGATTGAAATATTAGCGTCGATCTTGAGTTTAACGTGGCAACCCTGCCAAACGTCCAAAAACGCTGCGCCTCCGTCATTTCCTTCTTTGGATCCATCCGTATAAATTTTGTAACAATCTCCGTACTGCTGATTGATGTACCTAGTACATATATTTTTAAGAACCTGGCTGTTATACAATCGTTTAGCTCGATCAATATCAGGTATCGAGTCAAATATTACCTGTGATAAATTAATATTGCTTATCCAACATGCCATCGAGAACATTTCAAGTCTACTACTATTGTGAGTCGGTTGTGAATTTAAATCCGAATAAGTTGCAACAAGTAAAGGCAGTTTTTTATTATTCCAATAACGTGACCGGCTGTTGTTGGATAACTCCTGAATTATATTGACAGATGCATTATTGCACAGTGATTTAGCTCTTAGGAAAAATTTAGCTGCTAAATATCTTCTGCGATAATGTAGTGGTGAAAGGTGTAGGTCACTTTCCATTACATGGATTGGCGTACTTTTAATATACCCTCCGATCACACGTAACGCCTGATTCTGTACCCTGTCTAATTTGACCAAATTAGTCTTACAGCTGTTATCGTACAAAAAACTGGCATAATCTAACCTACTGCGAATTATAGCTATGTATAACCGCCTTAAGTGCTTTTGATGGAGACCCCATCCTGGTCCAGTTAGTACTTTTATTATATTAATGAACTTTGAGATTTTTTGTGCCAGCTCGTTAATATGTTTACCCCACTTAAGCGCACTGTCCAACCATAGACCCAAATATTTATAGCAATGAACCATTGGTAAAGAAATGTCATCCACTTTGAGCTCAACTACACCTCTAAAACCACCTTTCTTAAATACACAGATTTTACTTTTTGTCGGTGAAATAACTAATCCTAAACAGTTTAACATTGAATTTAGCTCTTGGCAAGCAACATGTAAATCTGTAGGCATCATGATCTACACTCATCAAGTATTATGAGTGCACTCACTAATGGGTCCTTTTTAATCGACTTCAATAAAGAAGGAGGTTTGTGATTTCGACCGTATATATGTTTTTTTAATGTGTGTTCGCGGATTACTTCGTCGTTTATGAACCGTTTTTATGAAAAAAAAAATTGTTTGATAGATTATATGTACTTCTGTGGTAATTTATATGATACCACCATATAAATTCATCAAATTCTGTCAAGCCATTTTTGAGTTATACTTCAATAACTAGAAAGTGTTTCGCCTATCTTGATGAAATCATCATTGACTGTATATCCCGTAAGTAGCAATATAAGGTCACTAAAAAGCGTAAAAAAAATATACACCTCGACTCGATTTTTATCTCAAAATAGAACCGACTTCTACACAAAAAAGTGTGAAATAACATGTCGAAGTCGGTACCATGCACACAATATGGTGATAATAGGTACTTTCTAACTATAATGATACCCACTTCAACAAGTTATTTCACACTTTTTACTATAGAAGTCGGTTATATTTTTTGTTTTTTTTTAATAATGGGAGAAGTCGATTACACTTAGAATATTCATTAACCTAAACCTGGCAAGTTTCCTATACCAGATAAAAAACTATATGATGATTATTGACACTTGATCTTCATAGTTTATTTATAAGAAAACTGCTGAACCTAACTGAATGATTGATGATGAAACAAAATGATTTTAGGTTTCATTCAAGTAAAAGAAATTTTATCTGTTATATTTTTGCCGTGTCAATAGGTGAAATATAGGATTTTGATTTAAGCATACCGTTATCTGTATTTCTGTAGTACATAGGATAAATAAAACGTAGGTACTAGCTAATGCTCGATCTTCGCCTGCGTAGAATAAGGCCATCACAATCCACTAGATTAGTAGAGGGATAAAAACTGCTGTAAAAGCCATGTGAAATTCCTCGTTATAAGCATTCCAGCATCTTCATTCCCAATTCCATCCATTGAACCGTGTAAACGTGGCGAAGTAAAAAGAAACACCACTTACAAACTCTCCCTTTTATGGACAAATATAATTATATGATCACAGTAACTTAGCCGTAAGTGAACTTCGATCACAATTACATGAAGTTAACGGATCGTCTGTGCTATTTAGTAGCGCGTCCAGGCGTAGGTACCAAAATTTCACACTCATCATTTTCATTTTCGAACACTCAAAGCCAAAATAATAAAAGGGTTTTCAAGAATATTTGATGGTGCTCTCTCAAATGGTCTAGGTGACGCTGCCTATCCTAATCATCAACGCAAAGCCTAAACCGCAAATTACTTAATAGGGCCACAAACATAATATTTTCGGAGATTACGACTTTAATGTTATAAACATCCAATAAGATCCCTTAATCCCTTTTTAGAGTCAAATTTGCAGGTTATTTATGTGGCTTCATATCCCAAAAACCAATCGAGCGAAGCCGCTGACATATCACCTTATATAATAATATACCGAATATACCTAAGTATGATCAGTTGTATTTCAATATTTAGACATATCAGCAATATAAGAACAGTCATTTTATCGACATGCATGAGCACCTAATTAATATAGTTGTCGAATTACATCCGTTCGTTAGCCAGAACCAGTCTCTATCTTATCGAGTTTTTGTAATAGGAGCCCGGACGACGTCTCCCACTTGCGGGTGACATTCCTGGGAACAATGATAAAAACTGCTTGTTAGAATATAATTGATATGACTGGCAACTTGCATTTATGTTGTTAATAAAGCAGTTTATATAATGCTTACTATTTGTGCCCGCGGTTTCACCTGCGTGATGATTAATGATGAAGATGAAAAGTATTCTATCTGTTTATCTATCTGTGCCTAAGTACCAAATTTAATTCAAGTTCTTTTCAGCCATTTTAGCGTGATTAAGTAACAAACATCCATACATCTATACTTTCACATTTTAAATGTTTATGGGATAGGTTGGCAAACGAGCTAGCGGCTCACCTGATGGTAAGTGATACCGTTGCCCACGGACTTCCGCAATACCAGAGGACTCGAGGATGCGTTGCCGACATTTGAGGAAGGATGATAGGAAGGAAGAGATAGAAGGGTGAGGGTGTAGGGGGAGGGGGAAGGAGAGGGAGAACGGGGAATGGGGCAACCGGGCCTCCAGAACCTCCCACAAACCGACGAAACGCAATAACAATTATACCAATGTACAATATATTATCACTTAGGAGAACTGAATTACAAGTATCTTGCTTTCACTTCGAACCTAAATCATCTACAGTAAAGTTAAAATGGAAATCGATCACCTTAAGATCACCAAAATGAATAGTGGCGACCACCAATTTATTTTGTACGTATACAAAAATACCTCATGCGAAAACTTTCACATTTAACAATGGTAGCACAAAGCAATAGCATCGGTGATCGGCACAATAACTTTTCAATACATATTGTACCTACATTTCTTATCAAAAAGTTTTTCTTTGCTCTATCATCTCTCTCCATTGGTACAGAGACCATTCATATACCTATGTACCGAATACGTGACAAAAGGCATTAATCATAACCCATCGCCGCAAATACTAAATCATCAAAAATCATAAAAGGCCGACTATACACGTACTACTTGAAGTTGTCAGGATATACTGCTTCAGTTGTGACTGCATAGTGAACTACAATCTTCTACGTACACACGTACAAGAAACCGCTCGAGCAGTTACAACTACTTCAGGTGGTTGGCAGCGAGGAGAACTTTCATCGTGCGGTCGTGCAGTCGCCAGGCATTGACTGCTCGAGCTGTCGACTGCTCTTGCGCAGTTACCTCCGCCCGCGCTCTTCATTCCACGTCGCACGCGCTTCCCGCTCCTGAATTGAAATTGTGACTTTTTGAGCAGTTAATACCAATTGCTCCAGCATTTATCCATTACAGCTTCAGGCTGTTGACTATGAGTGCAAGAGTCCTTGTATGTTGACCACTGGCTAACTGCTCGAGCAGTCCGTGTATGACCGCCCTGACAACGGCAACGGAGCCGTTTCATGCGGGACGAAGCAAACATCAAAGTAAGTCGCAATAAAATTAACGCAGTCGTAGTAAAAATAACGTATAAACTCGCACGTGCTACACATTGGCTTTTATGCCCAGCAGCACCTCTGAAAGTACAAAATCAGACAACTACTAAACTAACAGACAATTTAAAAAAAACATTTTAACTTATCCGTATCGTATTATTTCGATGAGTAAATTATATTCATTCCATCATTACTCATCGAAACATTATGTTAAGGACTAAACGAACAGTGTTAATCATAAGTAATTTGAAAATGCAATCAGAAAATTTAGGGAGATTTTGAGGAGTGAAAACTCCACATGAAAACAATTATCTACTTTTTCAATATTGTAGAAGTATATAAAGATTTAAAACAAAAGACTCCAGAAGTCACAGATGCCACTTTTGTTATCATGAGTTACCTTTTAACAACTAAATATTATGAAAAGTTAATTTATTGATTCAGGCGTTACTTTGCGGAAATCCATTATCAAAAAACGATATTAAAAAATATTTAGTGACACTTCCGCTGAAAAGAAAACAATGATTTTGGCCTATTTGGGGGCGTGCACCACCCTCCCTCCCGCATAAAATGCTAATAGGAAGAATACAAAATAAAAAACACAAGAAACCCCAAATAAACCAACACCGATTCGACACGTGTTTCGCCTCTACACGAGGCATCCTCAGGAGATGTTGACTCGTCGAGCGCTAGACCGAAAGTCGGTCTAGCGCTAAGGCTAAGGCTAAGGCCAAAATCATTGTTTTCTTTTCAGCGGAAGTGTCACTAAATATTTTTTAATATCGTTTTTTGAATATGAAAAGTAGCGAGACAATGTTTACGATACGAATTAATACCTATATTGTTAATAATACCATCGATGAAAGGACCTCAACGCTTCATTCACAAAAGCTAGTTATGACGACTGTACTATAAAATCTAATATTGTCGAAGCAAAAGAGCACTCTGTATGACAACGTTAGTACGCAGTTGGCCAAGTATGGAAAAGGTTCCGGGAACTCAAAGGCAGAACATGTAGTGTAGAATATAAAGTACATAACGTAGCTCGTCCTTCCGTCGTCCGTGGCTGCCTTCGATGGATTGGTTTTTACTTGGTAGTCGCCATGTCAATTAGGATCAAGATAGCCTTGTCTATGTCATGCATGTTCTTTGGGACGAGGTTTTCACATTCCTTGTGTTCAATTTATTTCTAGATAGGTAATGGAAATTATTGTACCTACGGTTACTTTTTGCCTGTGATGCGTAAACAGAGAGTTTTGTGAATAAGAGCGAAGGGAGTTAGTGGTATAGTGCACCTACGATCCTCATTTAACACCGTTACATGCAATCAAATAATAGGTCTTAACCTATGTAATTGGAGATTCTTTAAGGCGCGCTCGTACCCTGATTAAAGTAAAAGCAGAATTTTTAAACACCTAGTGTAACGAAACAGATCGATAGTATATTATGAAAAAAATACAAAGGTTAGAAAAGGAATTGGAAAAGAGTAATAACCGAATAGAATTCATAAATATAACTCTCTTTCAACAGAAAAAAATCCTGAATAGGTCCACAAAAATAAACTTTCACGTCAATTTTCAGCGATAACACTATATTTTTTTAGGTAATACTTAGCCAACGTATAGTACTAAAGTTATAACCAGTAGTTTTTTCAAATGTGTTAGTATATATCGAAAAATATAAAGAAAACGTACAAAATTAACGCATTTTCGCATTACATCGTCCAATCTAACAAGCGATTTTCAACCTTACGTAAAGCATCGTAAATTATTTTCAAACTGGGGTTGGACCGCGTCTTAACTGGCGTTTTCAGATTTAATTATTGGCTCGCAATTCAAAATTAAAATAAACTTTATACGAATGCCGTGTTATTTTAAATTCAGTCATTTGTTTTTAGATTGTGTTTTGTTTTTGTGAAATTGTGGTAGTTTTTGGCGTCATCGATAAACTGAAATATCGTACAATTTTCGAAGTTCCTACGTGGAAATACCGCTGTGCGAACAACAGGAAACATTAACGATGTGTATGGGCTAACAATGATTGTATAAATACAGTTCATTATTGGTTCAATCGTTTTAAATCTGGGAATGTTGAGTTGAAGAATGAGTCTCGCGGTCGTTTGGTAATCCTTGGTCTACAACGACTAATTGAAGGTGCTAGTGGAAACGAATCCAACTCAATCTACGGCTGATCTTGCTGCGGGCCTTGGAGTTAGTGTCCTACTTGGAGTTAGTGTAACTACATTGAAGCACTTGCGTTTAACTTGCTTACTATGGTAATAAAGATGTCCATCCGACAAAAAGATTAATTACGTCAGTGAAACTCACGTTTTTCAATAAAAGCTTTAAACCAGTTTCGCTATGCTTCACTTACGATTAGAAACAAGTGAAAAGATGTAGATTGGGAAGACTTACTGAAAGTTTCATAGTTAAAACCGTATCACCGCACACTGGACCGGAGCGGGGTCCGATGCAGTGTGATAGGCTGACCACCAGGGTATTTATAAGACCGCCCGGGCCCACGTCTTGGATTCAGCACATCTCTGTTAGAGAAATACCCGTCCCCTAGCTATAAGAACCTTATGTGCAAGTCATCGCTTAGAAAAAGATTTATTTGGTTCTATACATTCTTTATCATCTAACCGGATGCTGTAGGTAACCTATATAGCTTACGCAGATGTAAATTACAGACAGATAAGTATTGTATCTCTATCATAATTGCTAATTTAACCATCATCGTAAATATTCACTTAGATAATCGTTGACTTTTATAGAGCAATAAAATATGACCTAAACCTGTCGTGTTCTTAATTTACAGCTAATTCCTGTAAATAATATTTATGCCACAATATGCACATGCAATAAAAGGCGATAAGGGCTTACGCAAGATTCATGAGTTATAAAAAGAGTTATTTGTATATTAAGTGTTTTGCTCATGTATATATTATTTGTCAATATTTTTAGATTCGGTTCAGTTATCCGATCTTTACAGCGAAGTTATGTACACCTAAGTAAATAATAAAAAAGGTTCATCATAAACTTCAAGAAGTCACTAAAACTCTCGTAGAAAATAACTCAATTTAAAGCAAGATACGTGCAAAGCTTTGGCAAGCGATACAATTCTTGGTCTTATATTAAACTAATATAATCTAATATTAAACACATCCAAAAAAACTATTGATAGGCTGTGTTTATGTTCAAGTTTTTTTTTGTATACTACAGTTTAATGTTACAAAATAAAACAACCGCAAAAACGCACATTTCGTTCATAAAAGGCCGTATTACGAGTATGGGCCCTTTGTTGATAGTATCAGCTACCTGCTACAGGATTACGAAAAATTATAACAAGTTATATATTTTTATGGTACTGGGGAGACCCCTTTTAAAAGGGCATGTGATGTTATTTGTCTGATAAGTATCATGCCAGTCCATAATTGTTGCAGTCACCCAGACCTGTTCTGCGATTTGCATTGCAGTGACGTTTAACATGTAATGTCTGAGTTCTTTAACCCCATTAGCGATAGCGCCCCTCAAACCTAATAAAGAACAGAAAAAGAACATAAAAAAACAAAAAGATAAACAATATACACCGAAAGGTGAGCAAAGACAATGCGGTAGTCCTCATCCAGACAAAGTCCAGTTGTTTTTAATACAAGTGTTACGAATCTGGTCACCTGATGGTAAGTATCAAGCCTCCAAGACACTTGTAGTGTGACCCATTTCTTTTAGCTTCAAAATTCTGCGCAGTATTACACTGCGCTCGTAACCCTGAGACATATCTTTGCAGTATCATCCGTCACTTGCAACAGTGCCGTTCCACCTTAAAATAGTAGTGTCACAATTCTGTTACGAGGAAGAATTTCTGGCACTGCGCCTGTACCTCTCTCGAACTCGGACACTATTGAGTGTTCTACCTAATATTTGCTGCAGAGACCTTACACCTCGATAAACCTTTATAAGAACTGAGAACAAAGTTTACCATAATAATGAACTCCACGTCTTTCATTACAAATACTGAGTAAACCTTGTAAAGGTCAAACATTAGACTCGTGTTTAATAGTAAAGTCACGGCCGCGGCCGCTCACGCGTTTGTTTTCACATGCAGTTCACACGCATCTCTCCCGGTCCGGTAAAACGTGCTTACGGTCCTTTGTATTTTTAATTAGTGGAGGAGCTCTGTTATTGTAATATCTTCATTTGCTTAAATAACGTTTGGTGCTTCAAATAGGAAGATTATGTAAATGTACAAACAAATACAAATCTAATTTATGGCATAAAATATTTCCACAATATGTCATGAATCCATAGGTTCCAGAAATAGTTTAATCTGTGTTTCAGGAGCTAGAACACTAACAATATCCTTTTATGACTACATGCTACGTATACGTAATGTAAAACAAATTCCAATTGGCTATCTTTTCGTTTCTGTATTGAAGTGCTAAGGAATATTAGTTAATACATGTTTTCTAATGAAATAACAGAGTTAGGAATGTCAAGAAGCCACTGTTTTATACTCACGAGCAATAATAGTATAATCTCGATACGCTTTAGTCATCCACACTTACGTTGCCCTTTTTGTCACCATTGATGGTGGCCCTTATGGGAAGCCCGTTTAGTGGGCGGCAAGTCACCACCTGCCTAAATATTTTAAAATGAGACTAAAATTGGCAGATGCCGTAGTCTCGTCCATAGCCCACTATCTCCCTAATAAGTTCATGTCAATAGCCTTGCCATTTTACCCATTTTTGTAATAGATATACCATGTCACCATCCATCCAAAATGTTTCTGTTTTTATACTACTTTACTTTTTATACCAAACAGGTCTTTAAGTATTGGCTACAGCCCCAAAAACTGAACTGGTTTTTCTTTATTATTAAATTACAAAGGTGGCAATGGCAAGATGGCAATTTAGCTAAAGTGGAGTATTTATTCCAAACGTCCATCTTTCAATTAATGACTTAATTTCAAACTTTTTTCATGAATGTACGTGTATTATAAATAAAATAACAATATACCTACGTTACGACGCTCGTCTGTATTAATGTAATTATAATTAAACAGCGAGAAGCTTTAATCCTTCCTATACCGTGATAATTATATAAAAGATTTATGCATGAAACTGATGTACTCGTATATGATACGTCTCTGGAACGCAAACGTAATACGTTCAAATAGGACACACAAACACAATACAAAATACAACCTTTACGAAAGTGTTAGCCTGTATTCCGTCGAATCCTGTAAAACCTTCATTTTGGCAACAGAACACCCTAAAAGGAACAGTAGTGCGAACTTTGCATCAAAGGAAAAAACGTATTTTGTTGGCAAAATCACTTCGAGGCGTCCTACTTTACAAGTCACCCCATCTACCCCACTCCATTCATTCAACGTGTCAAATAAATGGTCCACGAGAAATTTATGTCGTCCGCGATTCTTTGTAACCCAGATTCCTTTACAGTTTGGATTTACAACTCAGTTTCATTTGTTTTCTATGTGATATTTGTAAATTATGAGTTACACAAAGATAACAACATCAAGGGGTTTTATCAATGTTTATAGGGGATCGGTTATCTTAAGCTATAATTTTTTTATAGAGCCTGGATAATAAGAGAAGCGTCCTAGGAATTGAGGTCACGCGTGTGCTAATTTACTGGTGCTAGTAAACAAAATAGCTGGTAATTTAGTGTTTTTAACCTACTTCAAAAAAAAGAGGAGGTTTCTCAATGCAAACGTATATTTTTTAAAGTGTGTTTGCAGATAACTTCGTCGTTTATGAACCGATTTTGATTATTTTTGTTTGATAGAGTATACTTCCGTGGGACTCATATGAATTTCATCAAATTCGGTCAAGCAGTTTTTGAGTTATACTTCAATAACTAAAAAGTGTTTCGCCTATCCTGATGATATCATCATTGACGGTGTATCCCGTATGTAGCATATCAGAAAAAAAGGAGACAATTTTTTTTATCATAAGATATAACTCATTTCTACACTAAAAAGTGTGAAATAACTTGTCGAAGTCGGTACCATCCACGCAATATTGTTATAATAGATACTTTCGAACTATCATGGTACCGACTTCAGCAAGTTGTTTCACACTTTTTAGTGTAGAAGTTGGTAAAATTATTTGATATTTTTTTTTAGTTTATCAAGTGGAAGTTCTAACTTGACAGTAGCGTGTCGGACAGATAGCAGGAATAGGAATAGGAATAGCTAGATTGGGCTGGCTGCCCTATAAAAATCTGAATGTTAATTCACTGTCACGCCACGACTGATCTTTTTTGCACTGACTACATGTACACTTGCAGGCTCTGAGTGGCGCTAATCAATTGACATACTAAGTAAAAGAACTCGAATCGTCTGAAGAAGCAGTATATAGCCGAAGCTGCAGAGAATGTGGAACTGAAACAGAATACGCACTCCGCCCTCAAGCAATACTTAGCTTGCGAGCATTACTGTGTTTAGGTAATAAGAAGAGCAGCTGCTAGACGAATGAATCTATATATTTATAAATACGAACCCCTATTTCTGCTGGTCACGCATAACTATAGAGAACGGATGGAACAATCTCGCTGATTATTTTTTTGTAGAGTTAATTATTGTCAGGAGAAGGTAATATCTTCTTGAAAAAAAAATCAAAGAAAGAAAAATCAAAAAGCGATGGAAGCGTTTAGGTATGGCGAGGCCGAACGCCAAACCTACTACGCCAACGAAGTCGCGGGTAATCGCTAGTAAGTTATAAATATTATAATAACATCCACACTCTCACCTCTCTGCGCAGGGGTTCCCTATGTAGCAAAAGGTATGTACGTGCATACCGTTTTATAAATAAACAGTTATAAACATGTTATAAGAATATTCCTACAGAAATAATAAAATCTAGTCAGCTTAACTGTTTTAAATAATAAGAACAACATGTTGCTGACAGTTGTATTTAGATTAGCACGCTATGAAGATTATCAGACTTACTACCGTTCTACCATAAGGAACTTCATGGTTCCCGTTAACAAACATTAAGAGGATTGCATAGCTAGTACTTTCCATGCTAAAAGAGAAAACTTTTTTCTACCTCTTAACATTGTCCGATTTCAGTGATTTTTTTTTCATGGAATCATGACATTGCTTACTATACCCGTACGTTTTGATTTTTTAAGTTTTTTTAAGTTTTAAAAAGGAAATTTATTGTACTTTGAAATACTGAAAAAATCAAAACGTACGGACATAGTAAACAACGTCATGATTCCATGAAAAAAAAAATCACTGAAATCTGACAATGTTAACAGGTAGAAAAGAGTTTTCTCTTTTAGCATGGAAAGTACTACTCGTAGCTATGCAATCCTCTTAATTGCGCGTAACAGCAATTCAGAGGCATATGAACTCATATTTCTTGACTACGAGACATTGGTATAACGTTACATAATTAAAATTGTACCAAGAATCAGTAATGTTCGCAATACTGTGTTTTGGTTTGAAGGCATGGTTGCCGACTAAATTACAGGCACATAAACAACTTAATGTTTTAGGATTACAGGCGTCAGGTGCGCAGTGCAGTCTGCAGCAGAAATGCATCTGTTCCAGGCAGAGGTTAGCACTTTACATCCTTCTGCTTGTACCGTTTTGTAACATAAAAAAAAACATAAGAGTTATATTACCTATCTAATTTGTCCAAACAAGTGCACCGCGAGCAGGCGGATTAACTGTTATAATCGTTTTTGGGCATAATTAACAACCTGAAGATATCACATGACTGAGGTAAGCTTGACTCCGTTCATAGAAAACATATCACTTTAGGTGACAGATTAGATAACAGTTACCATGTGGCATGTGTGCTTTGTCACCGCTGTTTCAATGTTTGGTGATGTGCTGTGCTTGGCCAACAATGCGACCGACCTAATTTATGAACGTAGACGTTGAAACTCTGAATCGGACAGGTACTATGACAAATATTTGAACTGCATCAAAAGCTTGATTACTTTTTATGTCGACTTGTGCTTTTATATTTGCCATCCTTAAAGTTAAATATGTATTATAAAGTCAAAGTCAAAGTCAAAATCATTTATTCAATTTAGGCATCAAAGATGCACTTATGAACGTCAATTTTTTATTATAATGTACTTTAAAGACTACCGCCGCGTTGCCGCCTATAGTCAGAGTAAAGTCGCAACCACATAAATAAGTCTGTTATTAATTCACCGATAAGTAGAGCGTCGGATGCATTACTAATACTTTCTGAAGTGATTGACGAGGAAAACACCAAAACTACGAGTTATGTACACTTTGCCTAAACTCGTGCACTATTACGAATAGTGTATCTTGGTCATTGGCTAACTGCTCGAGCAGTCCGTGTATGTCGGCTCTATAAATTTAATATTCACCGTTAACACTTTCGCACCTATTGCCAACGCCATCTAGTTTCATTTTAGGATACCATACACCTACAAATAAAATTGCTCAGGCTCCTTGCGATCCTCTACGTTCTGGAGGTCATTGCCGTCTTAGGCCTAATTTGTCAGGCATGAACCTGCTTGAGTATTGGAAAAGCTTAGGTTACTCATAACTCGGAATTTTTACTACTTCGCAATAGTTAGCTCCTAATTTTATGCAAGCTTCTGCGTGTATGGTTTTGATATTATTCCCTGTTATTGTTACACGCTGTATATACCTAGTATTCCCTCTTGTAGGTAATCCAATGCTCTCCGTGGCATTGCTACTGTACCAGCAGTCATGACGCTTACCATGAGGTAAACGACTTTCCCGTTCACTTGGTCTCGTACATCAATCTGTAGTTAGGTATATCTATGAACTTCCACATTTTAGCATCTAATCAATTGAAAAGATTGCAAAGTCCATCCAGTCGACCGTTAAATATCAAAGAAACCACAACATGACCTAAATACGACCGCGACAGAAAGTGTCTCAGCACAATGGAGAGGATAAAAAAATCAGACCGAAGCCGACGTTCGTCGTCATCTGCCAAGAATAGCTAAAGACGTGAGCAGAGCACGGCTATATTAGGAAATAGTTCCTACAACGATGCGTCTTCAGTGACACAATGAGCAAACGATCTTGTGCACCTATCGCTTTGCAGCAGCTGTAAAAAACGCAATGTTTTACCGGATTTCGTGATGATATGATGTTTATCTAACGTAATATCTCCTGTCTTATTTTGGCAGTCAAATTATGATACTGTCTTGTAATAATAATATAACTTAATAACGATAATAATTTAAACACGAACTTACCAAATTACAGGTAATTTGTGTTAAATTTTTTCGTTATCAAGTAATTTGTTGACTTATACTACCTAAATAATATTATATCGTAGAACTGATATTTTTATGATGCCATATAGGGCTCATATGTTCATCAAACCATTACTAGGTGGTCTAGGCCTCTTGTAGGAAGTGTCAGTGAGCAGGGCACATAGCACGTAGAACTGATGGCCTATGGAGCCGGAATTTTCTATGTTGGAAACCATGAATCGGAAAGCGCAGCGTAGGTATTAGTATATATGCCTACCCCTTATATTTCCAAAAGAACCTGCGAGAAAGCGGCCTGCATAACGTCGTCCTGCGACCGTTATCAGGTTGCCTGCTTGCGATTCTGTAATGATTCGTCTACGAGCTCGTCGACGAGCTCACTGATGTCAAATACTTTATGAGATAGCGCCCTTGTACATAAGGTTGTTTTTGCAATGTTTTTTGTTATCCCATCATTTGTATCACGGATGTTGTCAAAGATGCGACGATGTTTGCTCTTAGAGAATAGCACGGCTGTTTATCTCGTCGGTAGACGACTTCGGTTGCGCTTGCTGGTCCGTAGTCTAACTCCTTTCCAAAACCTTCAGCTCCATCGGCCATCAGTGCTGTGTGATGTATGTCCTGCCCTTATCCTCGCTTGTTAACAACTTTATGGATCTCCTTATTTCTGATCCGATCATGTAGAGAAACTCCCTCTCTATCTCTATCTTTATAACTCGTGCGACTTTGAGCTCAGTTCATATAGTGCTACGTTTACCAAATAGTACTACATAGAGACCGCACTTTTCAGTGCCATAAGTAATCAGTCAAGAGGTAAGTAATCTACGATAAAGTTAAATAAACCAGAGAGTGACTCATTGATAATGCAGGGGACATCTGGCCGGGATTCTCAAGTGTTGTTGGAACTTGAAACGATAAAATCTATTTTTGGTTGCAGTATGGACGTTCAAGGATACTCAATCATTTGTTTTATTACTTCTAGCAATTACTTTCCTATTATGATCAAACAGCTAATAGATTAGTAATAATTTATGAGTCTCAAATATATACATATTTGTGTTTGTAACTTCATCACCTTTGCCTATGTTAAAAATGTAAACCAAATCGGTAGAGTAGTTTCGGTGTGAGAAAGTAACAAACATCCATCCATCCAAGCTACCGCGAATGCAAAGAGATACTTACACGTGAGTCGGAAATTTCATACTTTTGCATCTACTATATTAGTGTTATGCAATAATACAACAATAGAATAAGATTTTAAAACTATCATGGTCAGTTATTACAATATTTACCGTGTATCACTTTTTGTTTGATCTCTATATTTAATAGCTGTTGCAGGCGCCATAATCACGAGTAAACTGAAGTCTACGCAGGTTAGTGACACTGAACAATCTATGCTCTGTTTTAACAGTAGCGTTTGCAACAGTGCCAAAATATCAGGGGCCCTACTCCTCCTACCTCTTAAAGTAGTCATGTTGCAATCTTACTATTAAATTTGGTACCACCACGTCGATATAGTAAGCTAAAAATAATAATGGATTACGATAGACGTTTTTATGACGTATTATGAAATAGTTCACTCAATTCGCGTATTCCGACGTGACTTTTGACAACAGTCCAATATATCCACACTGGTCTGTGCTTTTGACACTATGTTTCATTGTTCCAGTGTCATATTTCTGAAGATCCGTACTCCCTCTCAAAGTAGTCATATTGCATTTAATTTGTCTGGCCGTTTTGTGTCGGTGGGAGTACGATTGTATGTATAATTATTCTAAGCTTATTACAAAACGCTCCTGATTTATAATAAAAGGTGGGAGTGCTCCCAGAAGCTGAAACAAAATATTAGCTACGTGTAGTTAGTGTGTTACTATGTATGTGTATAGTGTCCTATGTGTCCTAGCTTCGAAGCCATAGTGCTCAGATTCGATCCCTGACTGGGGCAAATATTTGTGCCATGAGCAGGAATGTTTGTTATGTGTTAATGTGTGTGTATAGGCCCCGCGACACATCATAGAGTGGACGTGTGAGCGTGACAAATTTAACAAAAAGGGCATATAATGTAAATTTTTGTAATGTTAAATCTTCTATAATTGTACTAATAAATATATATTCTGTTACGCGTGTTATATTAGTATTATAGTCGATATTGAGATGCAGTAACTACACACCTAAAGCGTCTTTTTATCTACCGACTTTAAACAGGAGGTACTCAATTCGTCTGTATGTTTTTTTTTCTTTATATGTTGTTACCTCATAACTTTCGACTGGGTGGACCGATTCCTAAAATTCTTTTTTCGTTTGAATCCTGGTGCTTCCCATGTGGTCCCAATTCGGTCCGTTAGTTTTTGAGTTACACTCCAATAACTGAACAAAATGGAAGTCGGTATTAAATTTTTCAAATTGTACCCGTCATTTTGTCAGACGAGACCTTGCACCTTATCTTATTGACTACTACAAACATTTTATAGTTAGAGAAAAAACTGTACTTACAAGTAAACAGAAAACGTGACCACCAGACTGCGTTGATGGGCGCAGTGGGTGGTTTTAAGTTGCAAGTGTAAGTCACGACAGGTAATAAACACAGTTACATGCTTTTATGTGTATCTTTACATCGATACAAGATAAGTAAAGGAAATACGCTACTCTATTGGCACTCAGATGGCCTGTGTAAAGCGTTAACATTTATTCTATAGTCAGTAATTGCAGTACCGAATCTTATAAACAGTAATATCCGTAATATTACTGTTTACAAGATTTGCTTCTCCAAGAGAAAAATAAATCAGTTTAGGATCACTTGTCCACAAAGAACAAGATCATCTATCCAAGTGCGGATCCACCGTTGTGGGCATGATGGGCAAGCTCACAATCCTAAAAGATTGTGACATCAGACGTCACACTTTCGTATTCAACAGGCTGAAAGTAATGAAAATATACAAAACCTGATGAATTAACATTTTTGCGAAAAACAAACGTAAGCTTCTTTAATATTTAATTTGACATCGTTTGATATCCTTTGTAGTTGTTTCCAGCGAAATTACAGCGCAAGAACATCTTATATCTCCTAGTAAAAAGCGCAGTGCTTTGCCATGCACGGTTTTGAAGTGTCGTACCTAGTTCAACATTCTGAATGCCACTGGACTGTTATGGGCAAGCGTGACGCTTAACATCAGACGAGCGACTTGATACTATATAGATCATGAAAGAGTTCATGCTCCGACTTGTACTTTGCTGATTTTCGGGTGTCTGTGGCCACAACCTTTTTTGTGGACTGGATCCGCGCCTGAAAAATTTATTATTTCACCGATTCAGAACTTTTACTATAGAGGTAACACAAAAATTACTATTTACACAACTGTGCTCATGTATCCATCATCGATTGAGGCAAATGCAAAAGTTGCGCGCTGCCAAATGAAGGAAAGAAAAAAACATCATGGCTGAGACTTCCAGAGTCCATGGAAATGTGACTAGTTATTTTTGTTTTATTTTCCTACATGAGTATTTCTTTGGTTATTTATGTCAATGTGTGTGATACGAATCTATACAATACACTCTAAAAAGATCAGCAGAAGTGTGTTTCTTTCACATTTCGAGACTTATGTTCTTGTTGTCAACACGACCACACCAACACAAAGAAGTGAAAAACTATTTTATATGATAGGAGGCTAGTCTATTATCATCTTCACCTCAGTCGGCTTTTACAAAACAGGAACTGTTATCGGATAATGTTATAGTTGGGACGAGAAAGCAGTAAACGCAATGTCTTTAAACCAAGGATGAATAAACTTACCTATTCGTCCATACTGTACATAATTAACTATAAAATTTTGTTTTGCATAAAAGGAGTACTTAATTGTAAGTAGGCTAGGTATATCGAACTGTTTTATAATTCATTCGATAGCATATATGTTTGATGCGCTTTGGATTTTTTATTTAGCTTTTATATTATGTTAGCGTGTAATGTAAATACGACAGCATGTTATCAGGTTATGTGTATTTAATCGCGACAAATATAAGGTATAATTCTTCTAAGCTCAAAGCATCAAGAAATGTTAATTTAGGATGGTCACTATTACCTCAAGTAAAGAATTAGTACCAATTAGGAAGTGACAAGACAGGCGAGGTCGTCGCTCGACGCTGGCATTGCGCCAGGTTGGCTCAGACTTCTATTATTTCAACAGTTCGCACTTACATCCAACCCTATACAGGGCGGTATGCTTCCGCAAAGCTATCTTTTGTATGGTAGGTACCTACCATGTGACGAGAAAGACAAATCGTTCTCCTCTTTAGTGCCGATGCCTGTTGACTGCCCGATAGTAGCAATTAATCGCAATGTTGGATTCTGCGAGATCATTTTTTTAGTTTTATCCGTTTTGTAATTCACGTGCTACGGTGCCACTAAATACAGAAATGCTTTGAGGGAAAAATTACCGTCTGGTAACTTCCTCTTCGAGATAAATCAAAATTGCTGTACCTACTGGCCAAATACATGCGAGCAGCGGCCGGCAAAAGTTGTATGAAAAAAATTAAAATCCATACCTGTCGTGGTTTAGCGGTCAAATAAATTACATAGCGAACTCATAATATCTGTTATATAATTTAAAAATGGAACGATTTACTCCGAAACATGGCAACCAAGCAAGTAACTTATCAAATGTTTTATTTTAATTTCGAACTGGTAAATAGAAAGCTGTTTATTGAAAAAAAAAACAAATGAACACTTTAACGCGGCAAAAACTATTGTGTTTGATCTTCATCATTGATTTTGAAAATAAATTGTTTGTTCTGCCTAAGGTATTTATATTTTATTTTTAATTTCCGCGCCTTACATATTTGAGAAAAGTACTATACAAGCCTTGGCCACAACTAGGCGTCGATGCACTTGTCCTTGGCCTCGGTCCATATATACACGTTCGTCCATCAATGCCTCCTGTGCTGGCCGCTGCAGTAATGTAACTATTACCTTGCATGTAAATAAAAATGTTTGAAGCAGTACGCACTCGATTATTATAAAGGTTATAAAAGATACGAGTACATAATAACTTTTTAATAAACCTTGACCACATTTCCGTATTACAATATGATTAAAAATTTTGTAGCTAGTAATTTAAGCTTTATTATGGTTATGAATATAACTATCAGTTAGTTTTTAATTTGATTTTAGTAGTAGTTACGCTCCGCGGGTACGCCTACGCAGAAAGTTGCTATGTAGTAGTAAACTTCTGAAACAAAAGTATCCTGTGTCTTTCTTCGGCTCTTGAACTTTATCTATACAGTAATCGGATCGTATCAAATGGTAAATGTTATTTTAGCGTCAAACTTGCTGGTGATTATAAAACGCTAATATAAAACAATATGAATACAAGTACAATTTGAAAAATTCACCGCCTTCCATTTTATTTACTAATTGGGAGTGTAACTCAAAAACTACTCGATTGAATTTGACCACACGGGAATCATCAGCTAAAAAACATAAAAGAGTTTTGAGAACCGATCACTTAGTCGAAAGTTATGAGGTAACAAACATTTAAAAAACAGACCAACTGAGAACCTCCTCCTTTTTGGAAGTCGGTAGAAAAACCATCCGAGTGCAGATCAGGGTCTTGCTAAGGTAAACACGTGACGCAAATATTCCCACTAATTCATCTTTATTTCACTTTTACTTCACAAATCTCTCGTTATCGTCTGAATTTTACATTAAATGTAAACCGATCGTAGTTCGCTTTCAGGCTCGTTATAAAAAAGACGATTGCCTCAGCTGCTTCAGAAAACTGAAGTATTTAAAGGCTAAGGACATTGGGTTCATGGATAATAACCAATCCATTTACTTTAATGATCACTTGACCAGCAGAAATAAGCAACTGCTTCAACAAGCTAAGAAACTTGTAAAGGAACGTAGTCACAAGTACATTTGGGTAAAACATTGCTGCATACTGACTCGGCGTGATGACAACAGCCCCATCTTGCAAATTTCGTCAGCGGAAGATTTAAACAAAATAAAATAGGATATAGCTTTTTGTCAATCATTACAACATATCTTGTTTTTTTATTAGTTGAACTTTTATTACTGTTATCTGTTTGTGTTTTTATTGTATTATTTTACGTTTTTTATGTAACGGATGATTGTAATGTTGCTGTTTTTGGGAGTGTTGCTGCGAAATATTGTTTCACAAAACTTTATTATACTAAAGGCACTATGTGTTTATGTTTAATTAATCATTATAATGGTACTTTGCCTGTATGGATGAGACTAAAACATTTTATATTATTTGTTATTTGTTATGTGTATTTCACATCAATTTATAAAAATGGCTAATACAATGAATATTTACTATCAGAACGTGCGTGGGCTTCGTACTAAAACTGCGATTTTTTTTGATAATGTTTTAAATTGTGACTCAGATTTCATCTTTTTAACTGAAACATGGCTTCTTCCTGGCATTCTTGACTCGGAACTTTTTGATTCGCGATATAATGTTTATAGATGTGACAGAAATTATGATTTGCGTGGTGATACTCTGGGTGGAGGTGTTTTAATTGCAGTTCGACGTGGTATCATTGTTAAAGATATTTGCAGTGTTCCGTCAACGAATTTTGTAGCTGATATTTTATATTTATCAATATCATCATCAAGTAATAATCTTAAATCCTGTAATTGTCGTTTATTTTGTTGCTATTTTCCTCCTTGCAGTTCTTTATATAGCGCGCAATTGGAATTTTTTGAATATTTGTCTAACATTATGATAAGGGAACCTAACTTTAAATATATTTTAATAGGAGATTTCAATATAAGTCAAGCTAATTGGTCAAACATTGATGGGTCAAACGCTGCACACCTTTCCGGTAACATTGATGTACCCCTGGTTGAATCATTAATGGCTTTTCTGTCATTTAACTCTTTGCAACAATTTAACGTAGTACCAAACCAAAGTGCTAGGCAATTGGACCTGGTGATTTCTAACATTAATTGCATAGTGGATCATGCTGTTGATCCATTGGTAGCTGAAGATAAGTATCATCCTGCTTTAAACATTAAATTTGATAGTATTTCTATAAGTTATTTACGTCCTCCGAAAAGAACTATTAAATTGTTTCATATTGCTGACTATTCATTAATTTGTTCAGATTTAGAGGGTTTGGACTGGGATGATATCCTTGATCAACGTGATATGGAAACATCAGTTGGTTGTTTTTACAGTATGGTCAATAATATTATTTCTAAACATGTTCCCAGCAAAATTATTTATGATGATGGCAGATATCCATTTTGGTTCAGCAAAAGTTTAATTAAAATTATTAAAGAAAAACTTAAATATCACAAGAAATGGAAAATATATAAGAATGTGAACGATTATGATAGTTTTGCAAAAGCACGTGATAGACAAAAAATAGTTCAAGATCAGTGTTATTTGTCATACTTGAAGATGGCCGAGTCTAGAATTCAGGAAAATAGTAAATATTTTTGGCGGTTTGTAAGCGGAATCACAATGGTCTTCCGGACACTATGTTTCTTGATAATGTTGTATCATCCAATGGAAGTCTAATCTGTGATCTTTTTAATAAGCATTTTAACTTTGTGTTTGAACCCACAACTTCTACTTCTAGACGGGGACAATCAGATAAAGATTGTCCTTCGAATAGTGCTACGAGTATCAATTTACATAAAGTACATATTTCGATAGAACAAGTTGCTAAATATTTGAAGTTATTAGATGTGCACAAAACTGCAGGGCCCGATGGAATACCTCCATTATTCTTACGTCAATGTTGTGAGGTTTTATCGAAGCCCCTAGCTACATTATTTAACTTGTCTCTTAGTTCTGGTCTTATGCCACTGGTTTGGAAGAGGTCTTTCGTTGTTCCGGTCTTCAAATCTGGTGATAAGCACGATATTAAAAATTATCGACCTATCTCGAAGCTTAGTATAATCCCAAAATTATTTGAAAAGATAATTTATGATCACATTTTTCCAATTATTAGGCCCCATATTATTCAACAACAGCATGGTTTTGTAGATAGAAGGTCTACTGAGTCAAATTTATGCGAATTTACTGATGTCATATTTAAATCTATGGATGAAGCTGTTCAAGTAGACGCCGTGTACACAGATTATTCAAAAGCATTTGACAAAATATCGCATGATATCTTGCTGCGGAAACTGTGGATGACTGGTGTGCACGGCGACTTGCTTCGCTGGTTGGAATCTTATTTACGAGAACGTAGCCAGGCTGTTGCGATTAAAGGCTTTTGCTCATCTTTTATACCCGTAATGTCAGGTGTGCCCCAAGGATCGCACCTTGGACCGCTTCTTTTTAATATTTTTATTAATGACGTCATCAATTGTTTTCACTTTTCTCACTGTTTACTTTATGCAGACGATAAAAAGATTTTTAAAGTTATTAGATCTCTCGAAGATTGTGAGCAGCTACAAAGTGATCTTTTAAGATTAAGTATTTATTGCAAACAAAATCTTTTACATCTAAATGTTGCTAAGTGTAGTTGTATTTCCTTTTCACGAAAGAAATCTATTATTACTTTCAACTATTCTTTGAATAACGAACTTCTTCAAAGGGTAACCGTGGTGAGAGACTTAGGAGTTATGTTAGATAGTAAGCTCATTTTTAATACTCATATTGAAAATATTACTGACCGTGCGTATTGTTTATTAGGTTTTATTCTGAGAGTAAGTCGAGAGTTCAGTAACGTAAAAACTTTAGTCATTCTTTTCAATTCTATAGTGAGACCTATTTTAGAGTATGCTTCTAGTGTCTGGAACCCTCAATATCAAATACCTATATATTAACAGCCTAAAGAGAATTCAAAACAAATTTGTGAAACATATTAAATTCAAAATGCTTAAATCAGATCAACCTTTATCTTTTAACTCTAATACACTTCAAGGCCGACGTACTTTAAGAGATCAAATGTTTTTGTATAAAATCTTGAAAAATGTTATAGACTCTCCATATATGGTAAGTCAAATTAGTTTTAGATGTCCTCGTATAAATGCCCGTTACATAAACAAACTATTTAATATTTATCCATGTATCATCTAACTCATTCGTACCAAGAGCATGTAAATCTTATAATGAGCAATTCTCGGATTGTGACATATTTGTGTTGTCAGCAGCAAAATTCGCAAGGCAAATATCACTATTGTAAATAAGTACCTAGTTTATGTTATTGTTATCATATTTTATTGTTTCGCTTTGTATCAATTCATAAATTATTTTGGCATCTTATTTATTTTTTGAGTACCGTTTTGTAAAATTTTATATAATGTATATATTAGTGGCAGCTTTATTGGTTTATGTATTTTAAATATAAACGTAATTTTAAGTAAATTGAATACTGTTTGTGCCTTAATAAAGATAAAATAAAATAAAATAAATTAAATTGATGTTAATATTTACTACTTTTGGTACTTTTTAATGCCATAGGTGGCAAACAAGCAGACTGTCCGCCTGACGGGGAACAATCACCGTCGCCTATGGATAAGTGTACAATCATCACAAATAATAAACAAGTTAAATACATCCACTGACTTGTCCGATATTTCAAATGAATCAATTTAATGCGATAAGAAGTCAATTAAAAGTTTACCCGAAGTAGAAATCAATAAAAATGAAGATGAAGAGTGTTTTTAGAAATTTTGAAAGAGTGTCATACACTCGTAATTTAAGTTACTTTTAATAAATACCACTTAATTATAAACATATACGTTGCCGACCTTCAAAAATACTCTGTTAACTCGCCTTTTGTATAGTCCCATATTGTAGCCTCCCGGAAGTACTGAAGTTGAAAGCTCATTCCATATTTTGCTGGTGTAAACCAAAAAAGGTCGCGTAAATCGCACAGTATGTGAATTCTACAGGTCGATTACCTATTATGTGTATGAGCTTTCTGGCGCAGGCGGCTAGTGCGCAGAGAAAATCGCAACGCTGGTACACGGTTAATTAATTCTTCAGAGCACTCTATATTGTATATGCGATAGAAGATATATATATATATTGTGCTTTGTATAGCAAAAGCCTTTGACTTAAACTGAACTAATTCTTCATCTTATTACTTTCCATAAAGTACTTATTTGGCGTTATTTTACTATATTTGGTGATAAGTTAAACATAAGCCAAGCCATATTAACTAAACTAGCGGTATAAAATAACATTCGTTAATACGTTCGTGTAGTTTCCCTAAGCATGTGATACCTATTCTGCTAAATGAGCATCCATACATGATTACGAGACGTTGAAAGCATAATTGAAACACGATCCTGCGTTGCGTTAGATTAGTGTTAATGAGCAAGCGCCTCACATCACATCACACGCTAAGCTCACGTATCGTGTACCTTAGCTTTAGAGCTTTACAGTTTTTTCCTCTTTATAAGTGGACTCGTACTGTTGTACATTTGCCATTCCGAAAAGAAATAAGTTACTTACACAATAAATAGTATAGGGGAGGTGGGAAAATATCTAACAGTAGCTGTTAGTAATTCTGTTTATTTTTATAGATATGTGTGATTTAACAGAATTTGGCATTTGCCTTGGTGATTTAGACCCATACATTAGCATTCCATAAAAAATATCTGAGGGGAAAACAATATCAACATCCACTGCGTGTTTTAGGAGGAGTTAGCGGATATACGTACATACAGACACGGAATGCGACTTTATTTTTTTACCGGACTACGGCGAAGCAAAAGGGTGGGTTATGTTTTAACCGGTAAGTGTATATGTTCATCTGTTACCATACAACGTCGTACTTATAATTTAGTAAATAATAATATTTACAGAAATGAGGTATCAGTTACAGAGTATGTGACGTCACATTAAATTTAATAAGCTTTCTCTAGAGGCCACAAATGAAGCAAAAAAAAATGTTTCGCCTCACCATATGTGGTATCATTGAAAAGGGATTTTATAATGAAGGTTGGGTTTTCCAAATTATGTTTTTGTCCAGCGTACTGTTTGCGAGATATACCCCGTCAAAGTCATGAAAACGATTCTTATAACTAAGTGATGCATTATCTAGATATATGTAAACAACACAACCAACAAACTGGAAAGATTAATTATCACAGGAAAATATAGGGCAAAAGGCCAAGAGGCAGAAGCTCGAAACTGTGGTCTGACCAGGTTTCGCAGCAGCTAGATATACCGATCAACGTAGCTCTGTGGCCACAGACCGAAAAAGGTGGGAGGAGCAGTTAGAAGACTTCAGAAGAGTCACGACCCCAACTCTGAGGGAACGACTGAGGAAGAGGAGGAGGTACATGTAAAACAACAAACTCTAAACAGAAAAAATATGTGATGGGGTTCTGCAAAACCCCCAAAATAAGTTCAAACGCTAAAACCCGACTACGGAAACATCACGCTCTATATCTATCTATATCTATTTAAGTATGAAACAAAAAATATTCTCTTCTGAAATATTTATGCACTAACTATTGGATATCTATCGTATATAAAATAAACAACTTACTTACATTGTGATCTACGAAGAAATAGACTATTATTTCTTCGTAGATTGTGATATATATTTTGCTACCGACTTCCAAAAAAAGGAGGAGGTACTCAATTCGACTGTATTTTTTTATGTTTGTTACCTCATAACTTTTGACTGGGTGAACCGATCCGAAAATTATTTTTCTGTTGGAAAGCTGGTACTTTCGGTGAGGCCCCATTTAAATTTCATCACATTCGGTTTATTAGTTTTTAAGATACACTCCAATAACTGAATAGAATGGAAGTCGGTATAATTTTTTTCAAATTGTACTTGTATTTTATTTCATACATATTCATAGGGGTGTAAGACAGAGGCTAACCGTGGTCGTGTGCTACTTAGCAGAATGTATTATTTTGTTGCGGTGGGTGAATGATACGAACGGTACGAATTCTCATGTGGACGCGAATTTTTATATGCAATCGATAAAGTTCAGTATATACATAATATTAGTACCTTGTGTAAGTTAGGTTCTTGAAAACTTTCACATTCTAATTTGAGAACCTTCTAGTAGAGTCTACGTCTTCGACTGCATCGTCACTTAACACCAGATTCTTCAAGTCGCGAATGAATACCTATTCATTCATCTTCTCGGCAGCTGTGATACATCGTAGACCGCATCATCACTTAACAGTAGGTGAGATAACAGAGATAACAGTCAAACGCCAGCCTATCGTAATATAAACAAGTACAATTAGAAAATTGTTATACCGACTTTCATTCTATTCAGTTATTGGAGTGTATCTCAAAAACTACTGGTCCGAATTTGATGAAATTGAATTTTGAATTGATGAATGAATGAATTGTGAGAATTGGTTTATCCAGTCGAAAGTTATGAGGTAACAAACATAAAAAAAATACACAGTCCGATTGAGTACCTCCTCCTTTTTTGGAAGTCGGTAGAAAAGGAGAAATAGTGGTTTAACATCAATAAAAGAAGCAAGATATATATGACACTATCGATGTTGTATATGTACCTATGTATCTTTTAATAAAAATCGCGTGTTTTGCAAACATACCGAACATTTTTGTGGCGTACCCTTGTTACTTGAGTACACCAGGCGGCAATGTAACCGGATCTTTCATCAACCCAGATGACTCGCTGGATTATTGGTTTACCACCACAGTTTGCCTGAACGTAAATATGATCCATAATCAAGTCACCTATAATAATCAGCTCTTATTTATAGGCTATGTTTTCAATGACAGTCCTGTCTCTCTGTGTTTGTGTCGGCAATAGTTGAAACTTATTTTATTCTGAAACTGTAATTGATTTATTATCATATTGATAAAATGTATATATTACCTATATAGTGTACATATCTGTGACCGTTACAAAGGTTGTTAAAAGTTCAGGTTTGGTATGATATGTGGTATTATGGGTACCTGAAAAATTAACGAATTAATAGATATTTTATATATATCATAAAAGAAAAAAGGCGAAAAATATAATAGAAAATACGTAGAAAATACGAGTAAAATATTATTGGTTTTAATGTTATTTTGATGGTTTAACTTACGCGGTAGGTATAGTCGAATATCTCGACCGGTTCAACTCCATGAAGAAGTGGCCCGGACGGTCACGAAACCTATACCTACCGCGGAAGTTAAATCGTCAAAATAACATTAAAATGTGTAATACTTACGAAAATTTCAATCATGTAATATTATGGGTTTATTAGATAACAAGCACAATTAAAAAAAATTGAAACCGACTTCCATTCTATTCAGACTCTCAGCTATTAACTCAAAAACTACTGGATCTAATTTTATGAAACAAAAAAGCAATTTTGAGAATTGGTTCACCCAGTCTAAAGTTATGAAGTACCAAACATAAAAAAATACAGTAGAATTGAGTACCTCCTCCTTTTTTGGAAGTCGGAAAACTGCATTGATATTAGAAAAGGACTATACGGCATCGTTATACCTACTGGATACTGGCATACCGGTATAATAAAGTAAACAAATAGTTAGAGGAAACAGCGAAAAGAGGCGCCCTTTTTCAGACTCCAAGTTAAAGAAAGTACATAAACATGTCAATATATAATATTCAAAGTTGTGGTTTTTTTCAAACTCTTTTCCAATATTGTTCATAATTATCTGACGTGTCTTCTTTTTAACCGACTTCAACAGAGGAAGTCATATGTTTGAAAGATAGTAGATGTTATAGTGTTACCGAGGGTCGAAAGAATCAATTCCCTAGGTATTTTAGGCTATAGTCCGAGTAGGAATTGATTCTTTTACCCGTGTTAAACACTCTACTCTTCATTTCAAATAAGAGGAAAATAAAACTAGTAGTTTATCTAAACTATTTATTGATAATATATAATAATATTAGCAGTACCAATTTAAAATTAATTGTCAAATTAGGACAATTCGTGAAATTAAAAGTTACATTTTTGTTTGGAATGTTTATGCTGTTTGATATATTATGACAAATTTGGCTGTTCTGGATATCTGTAAAAGTAGAAGACTCTGGTATTTCATCAGACGATGGATTCCATGGCGAATACTCCCTGGAAGTTGTCGGCTGAGGCGAATTGGGGCGTATTTTTATAGTTTCAGTTAATTTAGTCGAAATTTTTGTTTTATTTTGGACTGAATCCTCAATGTCGCCAAGAAAGATATTATTAATTAATGGTCCTTGAGGTAGCCTTCGGCGACTGTGCTGGGTTTCCAGCCTCCATGTCTTTTTAAGGTTGTCATGTTTGCTTCAGAATCGGCTAAAAGTGTTGCTGACGTTTGTCTATAACAATGTCCGGTATACTGCTCACAGTTTGGTAAATTCAAATATGTTGCTACCTGCTTCGGCATACCTGAGCTTTTATTTTTACCGATCACTTGTTTATAGTATTTTCCCTTCTGATAGTCGAGAAAAAAACGGTCCGTATTTACATCACTGGGTCTCATTTTTTGATATTTATTTACTATTTGTAAGAAACTCTTCTTGTACTACAAACGAGCGCTCAATATTTGTTTTGTTTTAGTCAGTTTTACTAGTAATAAATGGCCTTGACTTTCAATGTCCTTATTTGTCAAATTTGTGAGTTCACTGCTTCTGCAAGCGCCGATTATACCGAGTATCAATACCATCTGTGAAAAACATGGAATTTTTTCAAATTTACATTGTGGTTCACACTAAGTGTACTCTTGATCATTGAATATCGGCTCCATAACGTAGAAGGCTGAAGTTTGCTTCACAGTCCATTAAAATATGTAAGAAATACACTTTCGGAAAACGATTTTATATTCTTCTCTGCTCGCCACTTCATAAAATCATTGTATGTATATATCTTTCTTTTGAGATTTCTGGCAAAAGATTTTCAATAACACAATTTGCCTCGTCTTTAATTGAATCTGGTGTCAACATTTCAGAATCGCTGGAACTCATTTTTAATATTCAAATCTTAGCACAAAAGATTATTACCTATTTTTTTGAATTCCATCACAGATACATAACAGATTAGTATCCCGCCAATTTATGTCGACTTTTTAAATTTTAAATATCCATATTTAAAATTTAAAAAGTCACCGCGTAATTGTTGCGGTCCGCTCAAAGAAATATGCGCTAAGTTCACATTGGCAGTTTAGAAAGTCACATGGCCGCAGCATTTTTTTTTATTAGTTTTTTTTACCTAATACTATTCACAGCTGACAGCAGTTCTATTTTTAAAGTTCATTCCGGCCCTTAGGTGGGAAGTAATTTGTATGAGTTTTTCACTCACTATGGAGGGAAGCAGCATTTTCCACCCAATAATCAGATCAAAACAACACTACTTTTTGAGTATGAGAAATGAAAAAGTATTTTTTGTGTATTTTTAATACTTTATAGTTTGGTAGAGCATACTTCCGAGGTCGTCCCATTTAAATTACATTAAATTCGGTCCAGCAGTTTTTGAGTTACACTCCAATAACAGATAAGTGTTTCGCCTATTTTGATGATTCGATGATATCATTATTGACGGTAAATGACAATCGATCCCTATCTCCGTAATTAGCAAGGGTTATAAAACGCTATAAAAGGTTTTTTTTCCAAGAAACGGAACCTACACCACTACGCCAAAAAGTTTTAAATAATCTACGAAGAAATAATAGAGACTCGGAGCTATCATGGTACCAACTTCAAAAAGTTATTTCACACGTTTTGGCGTAGAAGTTGGTTCCGTTTTTAGGTAAAACAGTTTTGTAGAATTATGTTCTGAATCCACAAATTAAAAAAATCTGGGATGAAATTATTCGATTGAAGACAATGCTACAGCTGAGTTCTGGCAGCTTTCCTTGAGGGCTAGTTTCTATTCTAGGTCTAGACCATACTAGTGTGATTACACGCATCATCACTCACTATCATTTGAGATGGTGGTCAGACAGGAGCCTAACAAGTGTAAACATTTTTAAAGTAAATAAATGGACATTACTAGAAACATGGGCAAAAGACAGATGTTTTTCCTACAGTTTTACAAGATCCCCGGATAACGCAGAGCCCTGGATATTTGCCTCTTGAACGTTCATCGTGTTCAAGGATTGATGAGTTTGATAATCATCCCCATAGGTAGATATGAGCAAATGATTTCGAAGCTTCTTTATTACAAATAAGAAATTGATGATTTGAGATATTGTTTTTGGTTTAGCGAATGCAAAGAAATAATTACTTCAAATAAACGTAGTAGCTACCTAGATTTTAACAAATTCCTAATTCAATAATCATATCATCATCATCATCTCAGCCGTAGGACGTCCACTGCTGAACATAGCCTCCCCCATGAGTTTCCAAAAGGACCGGTTGGAAGCGGCCTGCATCCAACGTCATCCTGCGACCTTCATCAGGTCGTCTGTCCACCGTGTCGGTGGACGACCTACGCTGTGCTTGCCGGTCCGTGGTCTCCACTCCAGAACCTTTCGGCCCCATCGGCCATCTGTTCTGCGTGCTATGTGCCCTGCCCACTGCCACTTCAACTGGCTAATCTTCTGGGCTATGTCGGTGACTTTCGTTCTTCTACGGATCTCCTCATTTCTGATTCGATCACGTAGAGAAACCCCGAGCATAGCCCTCTCCATAGCTCGTTGTATTCCGTAATTCCCGGAAATTATGTGATTTTTTAACAACTTTGCCACGATAATGTTGTCTATCCACATAGTCTACCCCAATACCTTTAAAAGTGAAGGCAAGAGGTGAAGTAATTTTATGTTATCTGAGAGCACACTCAAATTATTTATTTGCGCAACGTCGGATCAAATACATATTATAAACTTAATATAGTTAGAATGAACCAAAACTATATACCTAAGTAATTAAAAATTAGGCAAGCAAAGTAGCCATACCCACCCAGGTTCAGTACTTTGCTATTATTTTAATAAGTCAGACCCATCGGGTCCCACCCAGCCCAACTTGCTTTTATGATAACATTCGAGTCAAAGCTGTTTAATATAATTTTGATTTTTGTTTTTATTTTCCCAATCATTCGATATCATGCCAAAATTTTACTGTTGATTTGGGGACTAAGTATAAACAGGTTCACATCGTGTTTAAGTCGAACTTTAGCGTCAGATTACTCAAATAATGATTTATCGAAAAGGACTTTTTAATAGGACGTAAACTTAAATTCTTACAATCTTAACCACACACGTTGCAGTTCCCGGAAAAGTAGGTTGATTTCTGCGAAATATATTGTATTATTGGCCAAATATGGCAAATCGCGAGTCAACGGGTAATAAACGAATACTTATTTTATGAACTAAAGAAAAATGTTTTTGCATGTAGTCTATTGATTTGTTGACGCTTTGTATTTGAATATATTATATAGTTAACCTAGTGAGCTGCCGACTATAATCAAATTTGCAAACCAGAGTTGCAAAAACCCCGCAAAAAAATATGTGACTGTCGCTTTTTCGTTGTTATTACCAATCTGGTATCTTTCAAATGATATTTTGTTATGTAAAAAAAATTCCAGGTCCTTTACAGCATCAAAAAAACAAAACATTAGCTGAAATCTATTGTATAATTGAATAGATAACATTTTTAATTGGATCCTTATTTGATTTGGCCTTGGCATACCTGTATGCCAAGGCGGCTTTACGAAAGTTTTGTTTGGCATACAGGTATGCCAAGGCAGTTTGACGGGTAAGAATTGTACTGAAATTTTTTATTTATGCAATTAAGTGACGATGAGGCTAAGTCGTACGCCTGCTAGTAGGCACTACGCTTGCCCATGATAGTTGCAGTTCCACCTAGAAATTAGAACTGTGATTTTACGTGGCACTGTACTGCGCTTGTCACCCCAAGATAGAGGTTTTTGTGTGTTTGTCCAGCAATCTAACATGCTATAGTGCACTTCACACCCTCAGTCATGCTTTCGCACTGCAGTGTACTATTCCGCACTTCAGTGGTATCAACCAAGACGGCTTCTTCTACAAGAGGCCTACCATATAACTTAATCAGGTTTTCTTGCCTCTTACGATTATTCTTTTAAATAAAGTGATCCATCATAGGCAACAATATTATACTATTATCAAATTTGAAATCTTCCCTGTTAAAGAATATTATACATTATCAGTTATTACATCATTAATTTCAATACCAATGGCATACAAAAACATGAAAATGACTTATAAATTCCAATTAAATACTATTTTTAAAGTTATACACAAAAAATATTGTGTACAATTTTATTTTAACGTAACAAACTTACTCATCGAAAGTAACTGGCTTTTTCTAACTGTTTTATTATGTATATATAATGTTCCACTCAATATATATACAACTAATTATGGATAGCATATCCTTATTAATGGATAACGTTGATAAAATTAGTTGTTCAGAATCTCAAATATGTGAACCTGAACAATGCAAAACGTTAATTTCAAACCCAGAAAAAAAATTAAAAATAATAACACAGAACATTCGCAGTGTTACCTGCAATTTACCGGGTTTTTTGGTACTTTTGTCGCGAATAGATTTAATACCTGATATCATCATTATGACGGAATGCTGGCTTGCATCAAACGCTACCGTACCACAGATTGCAGACTACAACTCCCACTGCACAATAAATAACCACAACAAAAATGATGGCGTTATTGCATATTGTAAAAATGGTCTATTGTATGATACTTTCGAGATGATCATCACGGACGCCACTTGCTTAATCACGATAGTTAATAAATACATTGTAATAATAGCTATATATCGTCCTCCATCATTTGAAAATAGCTCTGGATTCCTTAACTCACTAGATATCATTTTAAACTCATATACAAACTATAAAAATGTTATCATTACTGGGGACATTAACTTAAACATAATATCTGATCCAATGGAAAAATGTGCATGTGAATACTTAAATATAACATCTATGCATGGGCTCTTACCGGCGCATATGTTCCCCACAAGAGAAAAAAATTGCTTGGATCACGTTTTGTTACGCTCATCTTATGACTGCCAAACCTTAGTACTGGAAAACACTCTAACTGATCATCATACGTTGTTTTAATCAATGTATACGAAACAAACTGCGCTCAAACCATTATCTAGGACAGTAAATAAAATAAATTATGGCGAAATAAGTAGCAACCTAAATGCAGCTGATTTTTCCAGTGTCTATTTAACTGAGGATTGTAACACTGCTACGGACTTTTTGATAAAAACAATTTCCAAAATAATTTTTAGTAACACAATAACATCACTAATTCCAAATAGACAAATAGCTAAAAAACCGTGGATTACAATGGGGTTAATTAGGTGCATGAAGAATCGTGATCGTATGCATCTGCGTCTTCGGAAAGACTCTGATAACCATATCCTACAAAAAACATATAAAAGATATAGAAACTTCTGTAAAAGCATATTAAAAAAAGCAAAGTCAAATTATGATAAAGAACAGTTAGAATTAGCCACACAAGGTAATAATTTAAAAAAGAAATGGAAAGTTATAAATAATATTACAAACTACAAAGCTATCCCAAAGCTGTCTCTTGAGCTTTTACAAAGCCATGAAACACAGAAAACGTCAGTTGATGAGGCTAACAACTTCTTTGCTAATGTTGGCAAATCACTAGCGCAAAATATTATTCCAGATAAAAATTTCTCCATAAAAACGCCATGTTCATCAAACTCTATGGTGATGCTAGACACTGAAGAGACAGAAGTCATGGCTGCTATAGTGTCCCTCAAAACTGACAGTTCAGTTGGATGGGACAATATATCATCTATGATAATACTTCAGAACAAAGCTGTTTTAGCACCTATTATATCACATATAATTAACCTTTCTCTGCATTCCGGATGTTTTCCGAAAGCATTAAAACGTGCCATTATTATACCAATACCTAAAAACGGAGACAAAAAAATAGTTGGGAATTATCGACCTATCTCTATTCTTACGTCTCTATCGAAAATATTTGAGAAAATAATTAACAAGCGTATTGTAGATTTCCTTGAAAAAAACGAGTTGTTGTCACCTAACCAGTACGGTTTCCGTAGAAATAAATCTACCAATAATGCTGTGCTGAAGCTGATTGGCTCTGTTGCACAGAACCTTGACTCTAAAATTAAAACCATAGCTCTATTTTTGGATTTGGCAAAAGCGTTTGACAGTGTCTCTATACCATTATTACTACGCAAACTAGAAAACATTGGCATACGAGGAATGCAACACAAACTAATCAAAGATTATTTGACTGACAGGACTCAAAGTGTTAAAATAGGTGAACACATCAGTAGTTCTTTGCCAATTAACTTCGGCGTTCCACAGGGGAGCATACTTGGACCGACGCTCTTTTTGGTGTACATCAATGACCTCTGTGACCTACATATTGACCAAGGTAGTATTATAACATATGCAGATGATACAGTTGTTATGATCCAGGCAGATAGATGGGACGAGGTGTTTAAAAATGCACAGACCGCTTTCAATAAGATTTTATGTTGGTTAAGAAACAACCTACTCACATTGAATGTTGATAAATCCAAATATGTAACATTTGCACTAAGAAACCCGCCTGACGACTCTTTAGCATTAGTAGGGCATAAAACTGCTAATTGTTATAATACCAGAGCAACTGTTTGCAACTGTCCATTATTGGAAAGAGTTAGCTCTATTAAATATCTCGGAGTTATAGTAAATAGTAACCTCTCTTTTGAACCACATATAACTCAAATTACGAAACGTGTCCGGAAGCTCACAGCTGTGTTTAAATCAATACGAAGCTGTGCAGAGTGGGATATTATCAAGCTCTTGTACCACACCCTGTGTCAGGCGATTATTTCCTACTGCATTACATCCTGGGGCGGAACATATAAAACCCTCTTGTTACCTCTAGAAAGAGCTCAAAGAGGTATTCTCAAGTGTAGTAATAAACGCCCATTCCAATATCCGTCAGCAAAATTATACAGAGAATGTCAACTTCTTACTGTACGACAGATTTTCATTCAGCAAGCAATACTTCACCAACACGCGCTAACTAAATTTGACAAAACAACAAAAAAGAAACGTGTTTCGCACAACGTGTGTACTGTACCAATTGTTAAAACAGCATTTGCGCGAAATTTCATAAATTTTATAGGGCCAATCCTTTACAACAGTCTCAACAAAGACATGAATATTTACTCACTGAGCGCGCAAGAGATTAAAACAGTAATATTTAAAAAACTAATTAACTTAAACTACACTGACACAGAAAAGTTAATTACCGTAATCACATAAGGAATCTTCAATATTGATAGTAGGTAGTAATATTAATAAGATACTTATATACAACATCCACAAAATAGCATCCACACAATATCACAAACACAAATAACACTTAACAAGATAAAGATAATCATTTACATTATTAATAGTGTTAGTTTAATTAGTAATAAATAGAGTACATGTATCTCTTTTATAGGCATTGTGATTAATCTCCGATGAAAGAGCCTGGTACCTATCACACGGGTCAGGAGCCTAGTTTAGGAACCAGGTGTTACACTGTAATTTAGAGTTAAATAATGCCTTATTTATGTAATAAATGATGATGATGAAATGATGATGATTCACATTAAGACGGTGGAGGAGAACCATAGAGAGAACTACACGCTCATGGAATAATAATAACTAAATTAGTAGCATAATAAAATCCGACTAAGTTAGTATTGAAATTCAATTCGAATAATTCGTTTGTACCTATCAGCCGTAGGTAATTTTCATATCTCTCCACTACATACTTATAGTACTTACCAGTGGAGGGGATCAGATATAGGCTTATCCTGAAACTCCTCTTGACTCATATATAAAAGAAACTTTAATAGATATTTTGGGATGGAAAAAGAGAGCTGCAAATTTTTATAATTTTTCTTCATGGTTCACGTAATAGAAAATCTATTATGGAAAAAAAAGAAAAATTACAATTACAACGTCAAATCGCCACCAAGAAGCTCCGTTTACCTACTTGTCGTTATGTTTAAGCGATGACACAGTCAACTGAGAAAAGGTACCTATTCAAAGTATAATGTAAACAAATATATTCCACTTTTTCTTCTCAAATGAGTTCAATAATGAGTCTTCATTTAGCGGACATCCCAAAGAGTCTTTCGTTCTTAAAGAACAAAGACTCTCCACGGTCCTGTAAACTCCTTGTTTTCCCACTGAGACGTTAAAAGGGAAGTCACGGCATAAGGGTCGTTGCTCCAAACTTAATAAGTCTGAGACACACCTAGGCGACCATAGTAATTGGGTAGAGTAAAAGGGAGAATCGACGTCATATGTTCTTTGTTTCATTTAGGGAGAGAAGCTCCCTTTACGTACTTTATACTTAGGTACACCCTTTGTCAACTATCTAATTATTTTATGGAACTATTTCTTATTAGTTTAAAGCTAGAAAATTATGGTAGTTTTGGAACAGCATATTTTAAGGCATTTCTTTCCGGAAATGCTTAGTTACGTAAGCAGTTTTAGTATATAATCTAACAAAAACAATTCGATAATTTGTTTGAAACAATGGAAAGAACGTTTTCAATACACCTACTAGAAAAGGGACTCTTATTGAACGGTAATTAGAATCAAAATGCAGCGTATTTCGAACGCGTGCTTTTTACTTTTCATTCCCGCACTAGTGCGAAAATGAGACAGAAAAGAGTGACAATTTTTTTCCAAACTATCAAATAGATAAATACAAGTCAATGCATTGGAATAAATAACTTTGGTGACATGCCGAAAGAAATCGCAAAGTTTCTAGGTTTACCAGATGCAGAATCATATACAGGACATAGCTTTAGGCGAACGTCAGCCACATTATTGGCTGATTCAGGAGCTGATATGCTTACATTAAAGCGCCATGGTGGGTGGCGCTCCAATGCAGTGGCAGAATTGTATGTACAAGACGCTATATAAAATAAAGCCGACATAAGCGCCAGGATAACCCAAGATATCAATTTAGACCCAAAACCAAAAAAATATGTTCAGAACCGCTTCCTTCAACGTCCTTCGATGTCAAGACCGATTTAGTATCGGCTAATTATAATAATGAAATGAAATGAAATGAAATGTTTATTAGCCAGATTTGCATCCATTATTACACATTTTTAGAATACATACTTATATAAAATTCAAAAATTACAGAAAATTAAAAATTGAATATAAAAAAAAAAAAAAAAAAAAAAAAAAAAATGAAATACAAAATAAATAATAATTAATTAAGTGATGGGCGTGTGATACGCCCTCCACGTGCGATGAAACACTTTTTCTTACTCCCTACGAGGACAATCCGCAATCTCCAATATTTACTCAAGTCACCCATGCAATAGCAAAATATGATGTTTTTAATAGTAAAGCGTTAACCTATAATTTTACCAATTGTACTTTTAATAATTTTATTGTTATTGTAATTTTAAATAAAAAATACTATGAACTGAAGTTTTTTCAAGTAAGTAAGTGTGTTGAAAACGTCGTATGTAACTCGTGCGCGTTGTTTATTACAATCTCTACTCCATTTAGGGCTTCGATCTTCGATCTCAGGCCTAAAATCCGTCTCGATTGTAATAAACAACTTCGCGCACTTGTTCCATAATGTACTATTGCCGCATTGACTTCTTTATCTTGATAGCATGTGAGTTTCTAGTAAATAAATATAAAAATCAAACTAATCACAATTGATGACCAGTGATGATGCGTTCGAAGGCACAGTGCACTAGACCTGCAATCACTCTCTTAAGGAACGATACCGGAATATGCATATGGTATACCGTTAGATGCATATAGCAATTGACTGTCAATCAATGAGCAATATAAAGTGCTCTACAGCCATGCCTACTATTTTTCCGTCGATTCGCGATGTTACATTCTTTGTTTACACCGAAAACTTAAACTTGAGGTACCTCTGAGTTTCATCGTGTTTTTTAGTTTCATCCTGTTCAGTTCTTTGTGGTCTAACTTAGTCTAAATCTAACTGATGTGTCAGGGACACACAGAGACATAACAGGGATCTCCTTGTCAAACTGATAGGAAAGAGAATTCGTTTATATTTTCAAGTCTTGATGTATTATGATAATTATTATGAACAGTATCCTACATGTTATTCCAGCGCTTTATCTACTTCCATACCAAAATTCATCGAAATTGGTCCAGGCGGTTCCATCGGTTTACGCGTGAAGAAGTAAACAACATACATACTCACTTAGATAATTATAACTTAGGCAAACAATGCTTTAAGCCATATATAAATAAAGCTTAATCCTAGACCTAATTTACTAGTTATATAATTATAATATAAATAATAAATAAAAGATGATTTACTAATTTACACGTACCTAGGTACTTTTTGTCACCCAAGGCCTTGTGAGTGTGTTGGACTACTTTTCTACCTAGTTTGATGAGAAAGTACTCGCTTTTCCACGTAATCAAGATTTTGTTTCATCGAAATTATTCGAAATCATATTTTGTTTCTTCGTTCTTCGTAACTTTTTAAGCATCCTAAGAGAAATAAAAGTAGCTTCGCTCTACCATACATCGGAAGGACTGGGGAAAACTTGGGGGCCAAAGAGCATAATTATTTGGGATTTGGGATCCCCTCAGGTCAAAGACCTGTAGAGCGTCCTTGACCGTTAGATAGACAAATGCGAGCAGATCTAACGGCAGCTTTCAATTATTATATTTTTTCTTTGTAATTGGACTCGTACTTCGTACATTTGCCAATCCTCAGGTTAATTTTATTAGGACAATAGTTACACTTTCATTCAAGTGGTCTGTCAAAACACAGTCACATTAATAAGTCCAACATTAAGTCATTGTCCTGTTCAAGTCACGTTGTAATAAAGTGATGGATGCATTAACTTTCTAAGGTAATTGACGAGGACACTTAAAAACAACATTTCATGGTTTTGTTTCTTTTGCCTACACTCGTAAACCATTACGAACACATAACGGCATAGGAACCACTATTACAAGTCAAGACTAGAAAAAACATAAATCTAGGAAATAATCTATAAATTAATTAAGGTGGTGAGATATCACATATAACAAAAGAAAAAACGCCTTTACGCGTTCGCGCGCCTTGACGCTCCCTTATTGGTGCGGGTTTGTGTCCGAGGGTAAAACTCATCTGCCTAGACTAATTTCCTCATTTTACTACGAATTATTATAACTCTTAGTTAAAAAGAATCTTAATAAAATTGGAAAAATTATAATAGATAAAATTAACAACTAATATGTGTACTTAAAAAAAAATCTTGATCGATTAAGGGTTAAAAAATACCACTTGAAAATAATCATAACACATACCTATACTTTTAGAAATATAAGTTTGGTAAGTTTATACAAATATTTTCACCAAACCGGCCTATAATCATCACACAAACTTCCATGCGTGATATTATAGCATTATTTACGGAAGGGATTAACGCACGGGAACTGGCGCGACAGTAGCCTCCAGTTCGCAATCGAGTTAGTTGCTTATGTGTTACCTTACCAACACATGAAAACGAAAGTCGATCATTTAGATCGGATGAGAGTGAGAGAAAAGACAACGGCTTCATTAACCCCGTTTTCATGGTTTGTATAACAGGCAAATCACTTTAAATTGGTTTTACCAACGTTGATTGAATCTGTGTCTAAACTTAGGATGGAATATTTCAGGTTTAGGCTTGAAGCCAAATTTTTATACATGTGATTTGTATCGGACTGTCCAAAGCAGATTCGTTGTTTTTCACCTGTTTTTATGAGCTTTAACAGTGTGGTGCTGTTAGTAATGTAGTGTGGCCTGTTATTGGCTGGTATATTTAAAAATATTATAACGCTGTATTATATCTGTGCTGTTGGCCTATTAATAAATAAATAAATAAGTACTGACACTATGTAGTCTAAACGACTTGGTGGATTTTGAAAAGTAAATGGTCATCCAATTTGTCTTTATTTTGATGATCTGTCAGAAGTTAGTTCAGAAACATTATTGTTACTGTAAACCTTTATATAGGGTGTTTGGTAGAGGGACCGACAAACCAAATGGGCGTGTTCGGGGGACCACTTGGAGAATACAAGTTGGCTAAAAAAATCCCCGACCCTCCAATATGTTTAACTTTTTCTAAGATTCTCAGTTAACCTAAAGCTGTGTCTATAGTGAGCAAATGTGACATATCAAAATAAAGATTCTGAATAGAAAGAAGTAAACAAGCCTTAACCCTTTCGATACCGTGATAATTAAATTAAATATTTAGGATTGAAAAGCACGTAAATCAACGTCTCTGGTACGCAAAGGGTTAAGAAAACAGCCGCAGAGGCATCAGCCATTAAATTTCATCATTCATCAAATCAAATATATCATTATACCTACTACATTCTAAATTAAGGAAATGAAGCTTGTTGATCTGTTTTGTTTTTAGTTTTATTTAAAAACAGAATATTTTTTTTCAATAACGCATTAATCCTTCATATACCGTGATAACTAAAACAAAAGATTTATGAATGAAACTGACGTATATTTACGTCTCTGAGACGCAAAGGGTTAACAAGATATTTTAAATGGTTTTTGGAAATAGTTCATTTAAGTGTAACAAAATAAGCATCTTTCTCATAAGTTTTCCAAACTGGGTATATAACCATACATATACATATGATAGTGATGTAGGTATGTTGCGTAACTTACAACAGCAGGTACACACATACCTACATCACTATCATACATTCTATAACCTATCCTAGTCGTAAGAGGTGATAGCACTCAACTTACTAGATGGTACCTAGGACGAGATGGTAGGCCTCTTTTGCAACTTATCGTCTTGGTTGGTACTACCGCAGTACCAGATATTCTGCCGCGCAGCAATAGTACGCAAGCATTACCGTATTAGAGTGTGAAAGGCACTGTAGCATGTGAAATTACCTGCTATGTACGATACCGATATATTACGATGTCTAGAGGTCACAAGCGCAATGCAGTTCCACGAAAAACTATATTTGAGAGCTTAGGCTCTGGGTGGAATTGCAATTTTCATGGGCAAGTACACCTTGTGCTTACCACCAGGCGCCCAACCTGCCCATCTTGTTAGTTGATTGCAAAAAATCTTCTTATTGCATCTTTATTGCAACAGCAGATTTTAATAGCATTGGAAACAAATTGCATTACAACCTCAGTAAAACCTGTATTAAACGTTCACGACATTAAACGAGACATTATAAAATTCAAGTTAAAGACAACTTTCATTTGTAAAAATAAACTTTCTTGAGCTAAAATAGTTTCATGCAAAACTTTTGTCATCCTAACCTCAAAATGATAATAGCATCTTCAGATGAGTTTTAGGTTTCATGCTCGTTTTTTATACATTAGAGTCTCAAGAAATAAATATAAATGCGAAAGTTCGTGAGTATGGATGTATGGATGTGTGGATGTTACTCTTTCACCCTGAAACGGCGAGGCCAATTAGGATGAAATTTTGTATGGAGGATTTACATATAATATTTTCATCATCATCATCGTCATCATTCATCACCACGCAGGTGAAAAAGCGTAATATTCTTGAGTACAGCATAGACAAAACAACAAAATCTCAGCCTACATTAAGATCGTAATGATGACAGTTCTGTCAAAGTTTGTGTCAGTTGCTGATAGATTAGTCAAAAGCACGCTATCATTTTGACAACTCGATACACTACACGTGCTCGGCGACCGCCAAGGGTGATGAAATGTAATGACAGTTGTTTCCATGGTGAATCATTTTATATTTGTATGTATTAGTACGTATGTACCTACTGTATATTCTTATTAGTGTTTACTGATTCATTTACTAAGTACTTAATTTTACTCCTATAACCATGTAAATATTTTATGACATTATGGTATAAAGATAGATATTGCTTTGGAGAAGATAATAAGCTACTCGAAGTACTAATCCTGCGCAGACGACGTCTCGGTCAACAGCTAGTTTTAGTATATACGAGTATAAATCTATGCACATTTTCTTGAGCATCATGAATTCAAATATAAGAGTCTCTTAGAAAGTAATATTAAAAAGGTATTATTTCGAGGAATGCAAAACAAACTCAGGTTAAAGTCATAGAAAGGCATGTTCTTCTTTCCCATAATACGAGTACTTAATTATTTAAATACAAAAGTTGCCTATTTTTAGTAATCATTGCCAAAGTCAACCACGCCGTTTAATTTTACAGGCCTAGCACGAATGACTTTAAGTCGTATTTTTCTACCGACTTCCAAAAAGGAGGAGGTACTCAATTCGACTGTATTTTTTTATGTTTGTTACCTCATAACTTTCGATAGGATGATCCGATTCTCATTTTTTTGTTTGAAAGCTGGTGCTTCCCGTGTGGTCACATTTAAATTTCATTAAATTCAGTCTAGTAGTTTTTGAGTTACACTGCAATACTGAATAGAATGGAAGTCGGTATTAATTTTTTCAAATTGTACTTGTTACGTAAAACAGTTGAATTCAAACTATCATTGATCTAGGACTAGTACAACAATGGCATATAAGCACATTGTGGCATATCGGTTATATGTCACAATGTGCTTGTGCAATGTGTTTCATTCAATTATTTATATTGACGTTTATTTTTCCCAAAATATTCATGATAATTAAACTGGGTATTTTCAACTTGTCACACTAACGGCCAGTGTCAATAATCTTAGATAGATCACTGACACTGACCGTTAGTTTTTTTGTTAGTCCACAGGTTTTCTTACTACGGATAGAAATGTGTCATAACGTCCATACAATAGCGTCAAAATATCTCTATCTAGTAGAGTAAGCCAACGATAGATAGGTTATTAGTGAAATCAGACGTTAGTCACACTACAGTATCAAGTTTCGGTTGAATTAGATAAAATTAAGTTTTACCATAATTCTGATAAACAATGGACAACTATTAAAAGCACCATTATTTTCAATACCATAAGAAAATACGCAGTAAATAAAACCAGTATAATAGTTTAACCATGGTTAAACTGTACAGTAGGACTTAAAAAGGTATAATGGCATAAAAACTAAGCAAGCAGAAGAAACCTGTCTCGAGTCAAAGTAAGTCTTCGCGAAACATACACTTCCAAAAAGGGAAGAAATATCTTTGCACGATAGACATTAGTGACCACTTACAGGACTCGCTTAAGATCCAAGCCCATACATTTAACTGCACATCTTTGCAAAAAAGGTTTAGAACTTCGTCGCAATGATATTTTTTATCGTGGAACAGGGATTGTATTTGAGTCGTATTATGTATTGCTTATAACGAAATTACTATGATATTAAGCCAATACGTGGCCTTTAATCTCGTTATGTAATCAATACAGTTATATGAAATAAATCTGGAAAAAGAGCAAATTTTGGTTAAGTTGAAAAACGGCGAACTTAATTTCGATTAATCATCATTACTTAAAGAATTGATATAGTATTGGTTAATTGTATTAAAAAGCATTTTAGTACGTATGTAAATGAGTTTCTGACTCATTGTGTTTCTTGCTCAAAATATTGAGTTGAAAATTAACGGTTAAATTTGACAAAGTACTAGAGTGTTCAGTAATAAATGGTCATGCATCGTTTTTGTTTAAAGTAACAATTATCCCCCGACGGTAAAGCACAAGCTAACCACCTGCTGTCAAGGCATTAATGTGGTCAGTTTGAAGTAACGATTTCTAATGAAGGATGCAACTGCAATATAATTTCAATTCGAATTACTAGCTCCCCACGGTTTCACCGGAGTTGTGACGGATGATGATGAAAAGTATCATAATATGTCCTTATCCATCTCCTTGCCAAATATCACTACGAACGATCTATTCGCAGTAGTTTAATCATTAAGAGGTACCTAATAAACAGAATTACTTTGTATTATAATAGTATGGATTTGTAGGTATCTATTACGGATTACGGACGAGAACCGGTGTTTTCAACGTGGTATGATCGGTGGCGCCTATTAAGAGAAGTAATCCCGTGTCGCCCGGTTTAGATCATAACATGTGGAAAAGTACTTTCGAGGCATTAAGCAGAAAAATCAATCATAAGGAAGCAGTTTATTATACTTATATACCCACATCCGCGGGAGCGAACTTTAAGACTTCGTCAGGTCAAGTCTTTTGCTATTTATATATACATTTCTATAGTTTCTCTTATATTTCTCCTATTTAGTGTAGGCACTATTATTGATAGCTTAATGATAGCAATTGTTTACCGAAATTTGTCCCGTCCAATATAAAAAAAACTGTATTTTCCAAGCATATTATTCGAGCAATTTAGCCATTTTGTCGTGCTCTAAAAATTTTTATTGTGTACTTCTTTCTTATTTCTTGACTCTTAAAAAAAGATAACAAATAAATTAAGATAAAATAATAAAGATTACCTCTATATAAAAATAATCTTACAAAAAACATTAAGAATCGGCATTTTCAGTGCTTATTGTACTCCTATAGTACGAAAATATACTGAACATCCCATTACAAGAAACAAAAAATATAGATTAAGATCCCCCGTATTAAGAGCACCCCAAAAAATGTTATACTATGATGGGGCCCCCTATTTATTTTTTCTTTAATTTAGAAAGATAAAATTATTAATATATTAGATATGTAGTTCAACTTAAAAATTGAATTGTTGAGTATACATATGGCTGCAATCCCTGAAAATAAATTAACTGAACGGGTAATTAATTCAATATTCGCTTTTGGATTAACCTACTACGCAATAGTAGAAAATCAGGCCCTTATCTGGTATTCTTACCATTATTAATACAGTGTGATAGCTTAGAACATCCTTAATATTATTACATCCATTGATCTTAAATTCCAATTATATGTGAGTTATAAATAGTTTATCTCACCAGGCTGCGTAATTCAGAAGGATATGCGTACCTTCTCCAGGCCAGGCCCAGGAGGCAAACCAGTAGCTATTAGTAGATTCCTAGCCGCAAAAACAACAGGGAACGAATCGGGAATGTGCTCGGGATCATATACAGTGTTGCTAGGTTTGTACCTTGCAATTTTGTTACATAATATCTATGTATTTCTTTGTCTATTTGTCAAGTTTCATCGTTTGTTAAAGTTATAACATGACACAAATCATAAATAAGGTGAATTTAGAGAGAAAAGTATATGTGATGCGATTGATAAGATTGCTATATTTTGTAAGCGGTGCGGTATAATTCGGTAGATAATAATAAGTTACTTTTGAGGTAATAAAGATACTGTCCTATATAATATCATCGTTTATTAGATACGACATAAATCATAGTGATGGTAGGTGAATTAAGGAAGACTGCTGCTTGATTTGGATTGTCATGTTTTGTCATCAGGATGATAATAATATGTGCGTAAAATGCGAGAAATTGGTATTTTTTTTCCTAAATTCGACATTTTACTTTTCAAAAGGAAGTATTAATTATCTGTTTTAGTGTTTTACTTTTTATTGTGTGATCATCATGTGGCCTTTACGGGCTGGTCATTAAACCCAAGTAGATAGGTTTATACCGAAATCATATTATATACAAACTATATATAAACTACTGCTACTATAAATACTATATATAATTCCAATAGTAGGTAAAGATTCATCATCGTTATATGTTTTACTACCATTTTACAATACCTATATAAAGCCGTTTAATATAATTATCACCAAAATACTGAATTCGACACTAAGCTTTCTTACCAAAAAACTGAACATCTTCTAAAAGACAAAAGTCTAAAATTACATGAGTGTTATGAGCTGTTTTATCTATGACAGTACTTGAAAATTTATGCAAATACCAAATTAAAGTAACTTATAGCCAAATCTTTAGGGTTCCGTACCCAAAGTGTAAAGCGGGACTCTATTGCTAAGACTCCGCTGTCCGTCCGTCTGTCTGTCTGTCTGTCTGTCTGTCCGTCCGTCCGTCTGTCACAGTTGACATTTTCTGTTGCCGCTTTAAGAACAATTAATACTAAAGAACGTTCGTGCGCGAGTCCGACTCGCACTTGGCCATTTTTTAAAATTTAGGTAAGGTAATTATGTTGCTATATTTGGCAATAAGTTACATTTTTGATTCTAATTTCACATTAAAGTGGTGTTTTAATTTTGGTGATCTTTTACTATTTTGATACTATAAAGTAGGTATTTATTCGATATATTCCTATTTATTCGATGTTATTTTGATTTATTAATTGAGATGTTAAACATAATTAAATGAATATGAAGTAACCGGTGCACGTGCATCTTCATCCACGAAATCAATACTAGACAAAGTTAAATGAAGCGATCTATCATCTTGCTTTTGTAAAAAGTTAACCAGAGCCGTTATGATAAAAAGGTTTCCGCGCAAGATAAATTGAAAAGATTTACAACCACGCGCTCGAGCAAAGAAATGGTTTAAAACTTCAAATAAAAAGAAAATATCTCTCATCGTTCAATCTGCATCAAAGCGAATAGACTGGAATACTTAGGATCGTAAAAAGAAAACAAATCGTTCCAACAAATTATATATTCTGTCAGCTTTATTATTTTTATTTATTTATTGGTAATGGCGCGATTAGCGTATTGTGTCAGTTCTTCATTTAAAACATCTTTATGATAAAAGTTAACGTGAGCTACCTACTTCTTATAAGGGCTTGTTATAACAAAAATCATTTCTTTCTTCTCGAATCAAATATTGTTATGAATGGCGGGAAAAGGCTCCACAATTGCTGATGTAGATTTCGATTAATCATAGATTTGTATTGCGGAGTTTCCTCGCATTTTGACGTGTTTTATAATTAACATAAATGAATGAATGAATGCATAATTATTTGCTACAGTTTTGGGTACCATATTGCAGAGTTGTGTATAATAAATATATACAATATTGCACATGTTACAGTTCCAACAAAACTCTACCTAAACGGCATGCAAATGTTTTTTATATACCAGAATAATACTTGTTTTTAGAATCAACGCAAAAATAATAATAAAAAACAGACAGTAATTAAAAATTATACAAACTGATTTTGGATATAAAGTATAAAATAATATTAAACTAATATTAAATAAAATAATATAAAATATACGCAATATAATTGCGCGGTTGAAGTTGTTAAATTTCAAAGACTCTTAACCGTGTGACCCTGTCAATGCACGAGTGTAGACAAGGTATATAAAATCATAAAAAATGTAGTGTTCGCCGTATTAACCGCGCTAGAGTTTTAGTATTCAATGAAACGCTTGTCGAAAACACTGCCGATGTACTACCACACCACACATAGTTTCATTTTTTGTAGGTAACAAGAATACATTGTATTTGTTGTGTGACATAAGTTTAAAATAATAAATAATCTATTAATATACTTTACTAAAATACTACTAAATAATACTAAAATAATAATATACTTTAAAATTTAAATCGAGCAAAGCTCGTTCATTCAGGTATGAACGAGCTTTGCTCGATTTAGGTACGAATTATTTACTGATGAAGTATGAATAATATTTTATTGATGAATAACCACCTACCTCAACCCAAACACTCATCATTGGGTTGGTGTTTGGTTAGGTATTTTATTATAGCTAAACACGGATAAAACGACGTTTCATATAAATGAAACCTAGCTATTGAAATTTATAGAGAGAAAAACTCCATCCTCGGACGGGGGGATTTTTCTCTCTATAAATTTCAATGTTAGAGATCGCTAAAGCAGGCGTTAGTGCTTTAAAAAGTAATACTATAGAAACCTAGCTAGATTGATTTATCGACCCCGAAACGCCCTGCATACTTAAATTCATGAAAATCGTTGGAGCCGTTTCGCCGTAGAAGTAGTATAAGTACTAGTACTAATTTGAACAAAGAATAAAAAATGCAAATATATAAATATACGTACAAATAAAAATACATTTCAACCCAGAGCAATACAATCTATATCTAAGTACATACAAAGTAACACGGTAACAATGCACTGCCGCATCCTATTCACCAAATGAGAACAATGATAATGGGACTAAAATTGTTGAATCTGAATTCGAGGTTGACCTCAAAATGATAACTTTCTTCAAAAGTTACAAAATATTTCTCCCTATTGAGCTTAAAGCTAATTAAAATAATAGCCAACATAAAGCAGGTACTAGTAATTGCTTAGTTAATGTTCAATGTCATTTGAATACATAATATTATATTTTAAACTCTGTGGCATTGGTTTATCAGTTATTTCAACAGTATATGGGGTAAGGAACACAACACGGATATGATAGCAATTCAAATATAGCACTTTATTGTGTACATTTTCATATAATTTTATTTTATAAAATAACCAGTGGATTTAAAAGTGGATATCACACTAATCACTACTAATACTATTAACTACTATTAATGTAAAAGTGGGTATATTATATCCATTTAGGTGGATGGGCGTACGCTTATACGTCCGGATTGATGCGTGTGTTACTTTTTCAGAACTATTGAACCAGTTAGTTCGAAAAAATACAGTACGAAATTCTCGCGTATAACTGATAAAAGCTTTAATAATATGAAAGAATGCTAAAATGCACTTTGTTATCACTTTGTTATTACTGTCTCTTCCAGTCTCCAGTTTCAAAGAAAAGATGAGCATAAAATAAATTAAGCATTTAGTTTTAAACATAAAGTTAGTTACAAAAAGAAATTAATACCATGTGACAATCTTGAGAACTAAAAAATTCCTCATTTTGAGAAACATTAGTTACGTAAGTACTTTCATAACCTGAACATTATCATGCGGTATCTACAAATTAATAAAACACTTTGGGATCAGTTAGCAACAGAATGCATCATATTTCCAAAGTTGTTATTTTAAGCTAACCGAAGGTATAAAATATTTTTTTCATACTGGTATCACAGATGAGGTATTATAGGTAGGTAGTGAAGTACCGCACGTTGCAAGGACCTCATTTGCGATGAATTGCAGTCGAGCATGGCAGGGACAAGCCGGTTCTATGATTTAATTGCGTGTTCTTGGAGCTAATGCATTGTTTTGATTTTTGCAAGAGTACAGTAGTGAGTAAGATTATAAAAAAATTGATTTAAGCAATTATATATGTAGCTACAAAAAAGATAAGAATACCTGAGTAGGTATTCTTATCTGTACAATAGCGACTTCCGCAAAAAAAATCCTCATCTACTAAAGTTTTTACGCTTACATCCTAAAAACCACGTTCTCATGCCACCGAACTAGGATTTCCCTCCCTACCTATGTTACACCTGCTACCTACTGTATGAACACACAATAGGAAGTAGGTACTACGTATCAGTCAATAACCCACCACAAAATTCAAAGCTCTATGCTGGTCTCGGACGACTTTTGTGATTTAGACTCTAATCCCTTAATAACAATAACAAAAGATCACACTTTTGCATCCTCTAAGAGGGCTAACTGATGTATACAACCACATTTCATTAGTTTTATTTATAATAATAATAATAATAATAGTAATAAATCTATTATTACAGGCATTGGACCCATATGCGTACACTCAACTTAAAACTAACACTATAAAGGGGTGTATAAAAATAAAAATAAAAATGTATGTCCTATGTAGGTAATAACGAGTGATCCTGGCCTTAAAATAATTTGTCCAAATAAAAAAATTATATGATTGATTTGACAAAACTTAGCCGTATCGTCAAAGTTATATTTTATGCGGTAGGAGGCAAGGCTACGTCTGACAGCCGTCTTACCTGACAAACTGAGCCTATTTAATTTGAGATCCTTATACTGATGATATCCTTATGAGATGATCTTATGAGGTACTCTAGCAACGTATAAGGCATCACCTGGTTTGACTGGCACAAGTCGGAGGATTCGTCCGAGGCAATCGACATAGTTTCTGATAATTCATAAATCACAAGATCCAGCTATTTTTTTTATCTACTGACTTCCAAATAGGAGGAGGTACTCAATTCGACTGTATGTTTTTTTAATGTTTGTTACCTCATAACTTTCAACTGGGTAAACCGATTTCCAAAATTCTTTTTTGTTTGAAAGCTGGTGCTTCCCGTGTGATACCATGTAAATTTTATTAAATACGGTTCATTAGTTTTTGAGTTACACTACAATAACTGATTTTTACCAAAGTAATAGAATGGAAGTCGGTATAAAAATTTTCAAATTGCACTTGTTAAATATACTGATCCTGTACCGCAAGTCACAACAGCTAATTTCTAAAAATCTAAGCTATTTCCTGATCCTGTGCCACAAGCTACAACTAATTGCTGAAAATCGAAGCTATTTCCTGATACTGTGCCACAAGCTACAACTAATTGCTGAAAATCGAAGCTAACTGTAACTAATAGAGTTGACTTGGACAGCGGAAGCAAGTTGTGTCATCAAGGGTGGTTAGGCGCTAATGCGTCAGAGGAAGAATGGACGATTACCTATATTACGGGGACTGATGAGCTGTGTTCGGCACGTGAAGGTACGCGTACGGTGGCACTGCGGTAAGGTATTTGTATATTGGATAGAAAAGTTGCTATAAATCCAACAAACGCTTATGAAACAATCCTGTCAGCACATGGTGAACTGTACTAATATTACGACTGTGTGCAATAATAATATATGTATATAACAATGTGTACCTAATATACATTATACATTAAAAGTAGTAAACAAGTATTGTTGTGTGAGGATGTGTTGTGTATAATAGATAGGGGATATTTGCGTGTATGAGGGTGAATGTGTGAGAGGGTGTGTGCGCGAGAGTGTATGTGTGATAATGGTTTACGATTTTAATACATTTTTCTCATATAAGACATGCTTCACTTCCATGAGAACATGGCTATCAAATATAATATTTAACATTCGCTATACAATATATACAACAATTATACAATGGCTACTAATATAAAGAAATAGATAGGAGATACAAGTAACAGAAATCCACTTAATTGAAGGATGATTAAAGAAGCAGTAAGATTGTTAAAAGCTTTATAATGCATGAAATAAAAGGCGCTTAGGAAAGCGTGATTAGTAGAGTGTTTCTTTTATTGTTGTTTCGTCTATTCCTTTGACAGTAATTTCTTTGGCCACATGAGTTATCTATAGAAATGTGTCAGTCAGTTATGAAACTGCAACTAACTAGTGCCAGTATAATAAACAACAATGATCCACCTATCATTATTATTATATTTATACTGTCGTTATAGACTTGTGCTAGTAAATGGAGCTAATTTTGGTAACTATATATTGAGAGTCTCAAGTTGTAATATAAATTACCAGATAACGAGGACCTATATAGACCCTTACTTTAATTTTTTGGTTAAATTAGGTTTGTTTTTGTAAATCTTTAAGTATACACTACTGGGGTACTATACAGAACAGACACCTTATGCCAAAGTATGTAAAACTGACGCACTATTTCATGCTTTATAATGAATATGGGGGTTTTGACTTCGGCTGCGTTTTTCTTTACAAATGTACCGGGATCTTTAACTAAAGTGCGCCGCCGGCATACACCTTCCATGTAATTGGTCATCCACCGGTCACTCTCACGATGTATGAGAATAGTAATTTTGATTCATCAGATGTTTTCGATTTGTCTTACGTATGTCGCCACTTCTAGATGATGCGGACTTTTGCTTGCTTTTACTATTAGCTTCTTTTCACTATTAACTTTTTCTCATCCAATTACTTGCTTCTATGCAGGTGGTGAAATACTCATTCACTTGCACAAATAATTGACCAAATTTAAATGATGATAATGGTGCATAATATAAGTAGCAAACACAAAATTATTATAGATGCAATCAATCCCCTTATTGCTACGAGTACTTACTTAAATTTTTGGCCTATTGCGAGTCTTGGAACAAAGTTGGAAAAAATAACCACCGATATAAGGTTTTTGGTTGATCATTTTATGTACTTTCATAGTATAAATACCTTTACCAAATTTTGGGCTCTTTAAGAGATTATAAATGAGATGTAAAATTTTCCCACAGGATAGCTATGTTAAATTTTCACACCGGCTATTATGACAAAATATAGGAAATGTTTGTGCCACAAGATTATTGCAACGCAATGTTTATTGTGAAAAGAATTTTCATGTTTGTGTCAGTTTTCCAAATTGAAATGACAAAATTTTCAACAAGCACCCAGAACGTTCTTATTGAACATTCTCGTCGACACTGTTTTTTTAATCTTCCAGATCAGAAATAAATCAGTCTATAAGAGAACGCCAGCCACAAGATAAACTGTTCAGTTATTGTCCGTAGCTTCCACCTAGTAGTTCTCGGTAACCACTGATATATTTTTTTTCATTTAAGGCTATTATTTTTCCTAGAAATACACTTACAAATACACAAGTCTTATCTGACTAGACTGAATGATTCATCAACGGAGAGGCTAAGCTTAATACAATCTTGAAGTTATGGCAGTTGATGCCTTTTAATTAGTAAGCATCGACTACTTATCTAAGGATTTTTGGAAATATCACTCCCTGGTGAAGCGAGTGCAGTCGCTGAGCGGTGCAAGGGAACCAAGGAGGTTTAATCACTGCTCGAAATTATTTTTCTGCCTAACTTTGGCAATTTTCCAACATCAATTCAAATCTTCATTTTACAACTAGTTTATAAAAATGTTCCAGTAGACTTATATACATGAGAGGCAGGCATTTTGTGATTTGCGAGACACATGAATCTACTTAAAACGGGATTGTAGCGAGAGTGTGATCGCCTACCTATCTACCTACCTATTAATATTAATAAGAAACTTGATAGGATAGATAAATCATCCTACGCATCTCGAGATGTCAATTAAGATATAGAGGATGTCCTGCCCCATTTTACATTAGCTACAAGATATTTCTCAGAGATCCCTAGATCGACTTGATTGGGTAATTTGTACAACTTCCTTATATCTTTCCCTGTGTAGGTGTACTCATAAAAATATACTAAATTACTCGCGTATGAATCACGGTATCGCCCACCTTCCCACCTTCGATATTGGATGGAATTGAGATATAACTTTCGCTACCCATGTATATTATAATAATATGCCATAATAGTATATAACATGTCATAACATCGAACGTTTTGTTTTTAAAGGGTATTTAGTCGGCCACCTACCTGACACCATACCTCCTTGAGATTGTCAAGTTCATCTCGTTCTCCCCATTTGTTTAGTGTTAAGATAGTTAAAAACCTCGTTGTCTGCCACCAACACCCTACTCTATAATGACTTCTTAGGCGTTCCCGATTCTTATAAGTAGGTACATTGAAATTTACCAACTTTAAACGGCAGAGCTATTTATGTATCTCAGTAGCTAACAAATTTTGATTGAAATCTTGAAATATGGCGGCCCTATGTCAATTTTTACCACTCCAGTAAGCAAAAATGTTAGTAAGTTGATGACTGGAGCTGACAAAAGTGACATAGAGCCGCCATTTATTTCGATATCAATCACCATTTATTAGTAACTGAGATACATAATAGCCCTACTGATTTTGTAACCATTGTAGCTGTTGTTTTCACATCGATGTGTTACTCATAAGTACTCATACTCATAACACTTACAGCTCTTCAGTGTCATCATCACCATTATCCTCCGGAAGACGTCCACTGCTGAACATAGCCTCCCCCATAGAACGCCACTTGGACCGGCTACTCGCTTCCTGCATCCAGCGATTGCCCACGGTTTTGTGGTCGTCGGTCCACCTAGCGTGCGTATATCTATTGGTATTTTTTTTTTCTATTAAGGGGCTTGTTTTTGACCTCTATCCCATTTGATGGTCAATGATGATGCGGTCGAAGGTGGTATCATACTAGACCTAGAATAGCGTATGACTGGTCGGGTGGCGCAGTTGATAGCAACTCTCCCTTCTGAGCCGCTGGTCAAAGAATATAATTAACCCGCACCTAAACTCTTTTTCTTATGGGAAATCCTTCTTCCTCCATAAATCATTAAATTTTTAATACCTAATTTATTAATAAAAAAATTGTTTTACCTCAAAAGTGTGAAATGACTTATTGAAGTGAAACCATGTTAGTTCTAAAGTACCTATTATCACCTTATTGTGCGCATGGTACCGAGTTCGACAAGTTATTTCACACTTTATATTGATGAAGTCGATTCCATATTTTGTACAAAAAAAACACCCTCTTTAGTGACCCTTGCTACTTAGCTGACGATTTTCATTAAGATAGCCGAAATAATTTTCAGTTGTTGGAGTGTAACTCTTAAGCGGCTTGACTGATTTTGATGAAATTTATATGGGACCACCTCGAAATACTCTTACAAATAAGACTTTTGAGAATCGGTCCACAAATGTGGCAGAAATCGCTAAAAATACGTACCTACGTAAAAAAAAAACTAACAGTCTAACAAAGAACCTCCTCCTTTTTGAAGCAGGTTAAAAAGAGAAACAAATATCAGACAAGACTCGGTAAGTGGATAGTAAAAGTTAGGCGAATGGAGTGAGTCGGTGACTTTAGTAGGTCTTTTAACCATCCAGAGAGACTGAATAGGAATCTTGCAAGAGGTAAAATCAATTAAATCTAAACATTAGAAATATTCAAATTATCAACAGGATAGTTACCATGTATATTTTCTATGAAAATATATCATAGAATAAATCTAATCTAAACAGTTTATAAGGATTACATGTGCCGTTTGATTTTTGTTAATTTTATTTAAGTACTAGCTGCTCACCGCGGTTTCATCCGCGCGGTGATGGATGATGATGAATCTTATATAGCCTATGTTACTCAGGGTGAATGTAGCTTTAAAATTGTGAAAGAATTTTTGAAATCGGTCTAGTACTTTTTGAGCCAATGCGTTACAAAAATAGATACAAATCTTTCCTCCTTATAATATTATATTACTATTAGTATAGAAGTATAGATAACACGAATACCTTACTTGACCTCATGGTACGATCCACGTCATCTCAGCTAAATGAAACCTTTTTCTATCTTATGGACACATAAAATACGTAGCAAATCTACATGCCACTTCGGATTACGTGTTGGAACACGACAAGCGGAAATTTTCAATGAACGACATAATCTCGGCAGATGAATATGCACACGAGACAATTCCCATAGCGATTAATAATTAATTAGCATTCAACCAGGAACATTCCCGTCATTACTTCCATAGTTCCTATCACTTATCTGGATCTATGTCCGGCACGTCTTCAAGAGACGCTTTATACACACAGTTTGCGGCAAAACATCCGTCCGCATAACCGAGTCATAGTTAACTACAGTGTAATGGGAGAAAAATGGTAATTATGACTCATAACAGCTATTAATTAATTGTGAATGCGCTTTTCTAGTCAAATTAAAACTCTAAGGACCTTTATTTAGTGTTTAGTATTTCCATGAAGATTAAATTCACTCATCTCTAGGTAATACCATAGTAACATATTACCCTCATTCCCGTACCTATATTGCGATGAATTTACTTTTACTGTGCAATTAATTTATGCATGGAATATAACAGATCTACTTACCCTCATATTTGTTGCAAATGCCTGTAATAACACTTATAATATACATTCTTATAAAGGCGTTCATAAATACACAAAATACAGTCGAGTTATATTTGACGTTCTTTTTCATGTGTATATTTTTAACCTTGAAAAAACACGCGAGCTCTTTTAGAAGCTTTTTTCTTAAAACTGCTTGTACTGGGTTTTAACCCAACACCAGAAAAAGCGTGTAATAATCGATTTCAATCCATCGGCAGATCCGCATTGCCAAAAGACTGATTGGCTGCTTCCGGAAATCATGACATTCCATTAGTGAATCAACCTCCGTGTCTTATACGTCTAATTAGGACCTGATCAGGTGTCTCTACTTGTTTATGTCATGGTCTTGAATTTTCGACGGTTACGATTCCGAGAATTCTATACAACGGCATGTGAGAGCTTCCTTTCTTTGGATGATGTTACATAATCATTTAGAGATGCTGACTTGGCGAAAGTAACTTGAAAAGTCATGATGACCAAATTGTATTATCAGATAATATAAATATGTGAAGTTTCAAAGCATTTATTAAATGTTTTGTTTACGCAACTTATCCTGTTTAGGCGTTTAAAGGTTTATAATATTTTTGCAAAGATAATTAATATGTATTAATACGTACGTAAACGAGTAGAGAAGCATGGAGTATTAATTATTCTGTACTTAAAAATGTGTCAAATATAATAAACAAATGTAATGATTTATTAGGCTTTCGCGATTCTTGAACATTGAAATGTAGCAATTGGCGGTTTCAACTGTGTACGTGCTTAGGCCCTCCTAACGTTACACGTTATGCCATCGATTGCAGTTTTATTTTCATTCAAAGTCAAAATCAAAGTGATTTATTGTATTCATGTGTATACAAGGTGGCATAAACAATACAGAAACATACGTGAAACCCATTTGGGTATAGCAATGTTGGAGTGTGCGAGATGGAGTTGCATCATCTGCCCCAGCGGCAGGCCCTGGTTGATCTTAACTGGGCTACAGCGCCTGTGAAAGGGGTTATCTTGGTCACAAAAGCAATCCCTAGATTTTTGGACTGCTGTCGTGCAAACTGGCGGAGTCGCCCGACTCTCCACGACTGACCTCACTACGGAGGAGAGAGGAGGCGTACGAACTGTTAAAAATTCAAGGGAGACCCGTTCCCGGCTTTCATCAGGTGATCTGAAACTTCATGATCTGGAGTAGGACCTAGATCATAATTCTTTCACATTTATTCATCAACATGTATTGTTTTAAGAGGGAAAACATATACAAATAACTTACCTACCTAGAAAAAATATTCTAAGCTAACCTTATTTCTACATCTGTATGCAATGGTCACATTCATCGTAAAAATAAACGAATATCGTAGAGAGAATCGTTACGTATACATACAGTCACATTATATTAGGGTGGATGAGGGTAGCATTCCATATATGAAACGGGGGATTACCTACAATAACATGAAAATATATTGCAGCAAGCCGGACCTTTGGTCAAATGGACATAGCTTTTTATCACAAATGAATTTTCTTAAACTCGTTATAGATATTCGTCGTTTTTCATATGACAGTAAGGACAGCTGCTCTTAGTTAGAATGTGAGCTAGAAAACGAACGAGATATGCTGTTAGCGTTACTTTAAAAGTTGAATTACCTTACTTTAACACAAATAAATAATCATTCTGATAAACTTTTTAAGCTATTGCATAGCTTCTATCGCAGGCCTTGAGCGTGGAGACCGAATCCAGAAATTCCGTAACGAAAATAACCTAACACCCCCCCACTCCAACTGGCACAGAGGTGATACTTTTTAGTTTTGGCATCTATCGATGAATAGCAGAACTTTTAATGACTTTTTGAAATATCACGTTTGTCTCTTTAGTTCAGCAACTCGCCTCTAGATGGCATTGGTTAAATAATTATAATTGCATAAGTATTTAAAAACAGCTATGCAATAGCTTTACCGCGGCAGTCTCCGAGTGCCACTCGTCTTTTTTTTAACGGGGGCAATGCTGTGCATTTCCACCCCACCCCACTCCAAACGACCGGGTCGTTTGGGGGCTCAAACCCACTAAAACCCGTCGTGAGCAATCTTCCGCCTAGGTAGGACTAGGTGGGGTCGCGGTAGCATTCACCATCTCGCCCCGGCGGTAGGCCTGGATCGATCTTAGCCGGAGACCATCGCTAGTGAAGGTGGGACCTTGCTCACCAAGGCCATGCAAGTCGGTGGACAGTCCCCTGTCTTTCCACCAGTGACCCCACTAAGGAGGAGGGCGTGTGAACTGCCATCCGTCTGCGCCGGAGCAGGTCAGCTCGAACGCTCCCTATCCATGGCCTCCTTCAGCGCCATCAGGATAAGAATATTCTGGATTATTACGTACTAGTGTGCACCTACTTTTCGTGTCCCTAACAGCTGATTTCAGTATTATTGTCGCTGTGTTCTGCTTACATACACACACACCACACGCATGCTCGAAATATTACACTACACGAACACACCACTACTGTGGCAAGTCTCATTTCTGGGGAGACAATCATGGTGATAAGCATAGCTCCATATAATTCAACGACTTAAAAATGTAATACATAAGTACAAGTAATGTTAACAACCTTATATGACATTGACTTCAATTGTTACGCATCACCTTATGCGTATGACACTGTTGCAATACACAGATGGATAAATTATATAATCAATTACAAGTAAACTCTTCAATATGCGTACAAACTTAGTTCTAAAGAAGGTAGTGTCTGCGTTTTAGTTATATACTCTACCAATGTGCAGCCTGAATACCTTCTAACCTAAATCAGAAAAATACAATTGTTTGATCCAAATAAATTTTAAGCTGATTATTAAAGATCACGGACATGTAAATGCTGAGACTGGAATTATATTAGAAATGTTAGCCTTGATTGACTATATTTACATAAGTGAATCAAAGTATCTGTTACAAAACATTCCGTTTATGTTCTAAGTGTAAAATATTTGATGTACTTAAATATATTATAGAAGTACAGTTGAACCTACTGAAATTACTTTTTTAAATCTAGGTTTAAACGAGCAATTCTTGTATGTAGGTAGGTATAATATATATAATCTGAATCTGAATTTTATTAGGCAATGAAAAACTGCTACAGCACACTGTTTTACCGACACAGCAAAACTAAAGCTTTTTGCCAATAGATGGCGGCGTTAAGCAACACTAAGCCAAAAACAGGTCAGGTTACTCAAAAAAAACCAGGTCTAGAAGACGTACCTAGAGGTACTCAATTATAACAGTTAACATATTTACTTAAACGTACAATGAAATCCCGATTTTTAATTATCTCTAATTATTCTATACCAACCTACTGTAAGAAATAAATAAAAACAAGCGGAAACGGCACATTCCTGATGATGGCGTAGGAAAAATTCGCATGACTCGTAACAAGAGTAAAGTGTGTCGCGTGCGCAGCGAAGATGCTCCATAGTCGGCAATCATTCCGTTAATTGGAGAGAATCATCATTGTAGAAAGTTTGCCGTCGCGTCGCTCGGCGCCGGGGCATGCTCGCCGAGCTACTGATGCGGCTGACGACTTGACGAGTGCATAGCAGTGTCAACGGACAACGTGACAGAGTGCAACAAACTGTCCGACGACGTGGACTCACGCTCACTATTAATTTGCTCATACAATGCTCGACCACGATCTTCTCCTTACACAAACAAACCGTATTATTCCGACTTGATAGATGCGACCTCACGCGCTGATTCATAACATTTCATTACAACCAAGGAAGTAAATCATTGCCAGTTATGCGCGATTACAGCGCAAACACCTACAATAACACCTGTCGCGCCTTTTAAGGCTGGCTATAGATGCAAATCAATGATGTCTGTTGTGTTGCGTCATGGTTTATAGCAAAGGTCTATTGATTCTATTCATTATCGTGAAAGGCGAGTGGGTAAGGACGGGAATGGCGAGCAGTCGGCGTGAGGTCGCTGAGTCAGTGGCCCTTCCTGTGCTCATGCCTTTAGGGGAATGTTACGTGAGCGGTTGTACGCGATCCGCACTCCAATGCGGAGCCGCATTGTCTATCGAGACTCGCCTATTAGATTCAAAATTTATTGGTTATCCAAGAGCAAAACAAGGACATAGAAATTTATAGGTAGGTGCATTGCAACAGAATTGTGTTTTCGCGACGTGTCATCACATGTGCGAATCGAAAGAAACTGAATTTTAGTTTCTAGTGTTTTACACTCACGACGTTTGGAAAACACAGTTTACGAATATTCAGCCACAATAGGGTGATTAATACAAACAAATGTGGATGCATGCAAAGTGCCTGCAGTTTATTCATTATTTTATTCGTATTAACATAATAGTTTACTGTTCTACTTATATTCATAACTCCTGCCTCTCTAAACTGTAATTTGTAACATATTTATATTACTTAGATACATGTTGAAACTATGTCAGCTTCCAATTGGTGTAATGAATTAATATTGATAACTAATTTATATTTTCTATCTACAATATAATTTTATTTTTACAGATTGCGCTTGGTGTGTTCTAAGCTTCTGGAAACTATTGAAAGCCAGCGATAGTTTCAAACCTGTATTGTTCTCATCATCCATTGCACGCTACATAATTGCTGGCAAGCCGCGAGATTACGCGTTCACATTTACATACGCGTATGGACATGTCCAAGTTAAGTGACTAATTAGTAATACAGCCCGCATTCAATTAATCAATAACAGTGTACATATATCACGACAGTTTGCTTACATATTCAACACGATGTAAACAAATATACTCTGGCATTTGTGTCGAAAAAACACCAAGGCTACCAACCTAGGAAGCCGATAATTGAACCAATAAGAAGTAATCTTATATTATAAATGCAAATCTTTGTACCGTTGTATCTGCTTTTCTTCTCTCCATGCCGCAACAGCTGAACAGACTTAGGTGAAATTTTAAGTTACTCGTAACTTAGCTTTTACCTACCCGGGATAGGACAAATAGGCTACTTTTTATCCCAGCAAAATTCATAGTAACTTTATTCGCCCGTCGAAAAGGGGGGCGTGGTTAGTATATACACTAGAACCTCTAAAAGTTAACAGATAATCAAAGTATTTTTTTAAGTTACTCTAATCGCTCTTTATGCGAATCTATGGATAAAAAGAAATGTCAATTATATGTTTAATTATGTAGAAATTTTTGGAAGAAACTGTAGTACTCTTTGATGATGGGCCTTTGGCAAAGATGAAATACTCGTATTAGTTGTTTTTTAGGTGAAACAAGGTAGGTACAACACATGTAAGTGTCCTAATAAACCATGATTGAAATGGAACCCAGTTGGTATCATGGTATCATACCCGGTTGGTATCATCCAGCAATATCGCTATTATAATTACCTCTCTTCGGTATAGAGACCCTTAGGTCGATGCAATGTTATTATCCTGAGATAACTTTGTAAAATAGATAAGTATCTACTCTATTATCCAGTAGATGCTAATCTAAGCGTTATTACATAATAAGCGTTTAAAGCATTATTATTCAGCTAAGCAGTTCTTATACTCCCGTATAAAAGGCAATCCCGATGTGTGACGATCCTGTATGATTTAATAGGAAGTCTGTAAAACTCTTTCAGTTATTAATAACTCGATTTCTTAATGGACCACCTCCATCGTAACTCTATATATAACGTTGAAATGTATTCCGTTCTAAAACTATCCACCACAATAAAACTGCAACGAGTTATTGAAATGCGTTTTTTACAAAACCAACAGAGAGAATAAGTTAACAAATGGGCCACAAGCGTGTTTATTACACCAATTAGTCCGTAATCAGTACTGGTTCATGAGCATGTTACATCAACATAAAAAAATCTCATGTAGCTAAGTAGTCGATTAGCCAGATAATCTTGCATACTTACATCAACATAAGTAAATAGTAGTTATTGGCAGATAGTACAAATACTGCAAATATCAGTGCAGTAGCAATAAATATACCTATTATATGTATAAGTGAGCTGATGTTTTTGATCGGAATTATAAGTAACGAAGGGACGCGAAGGATGTCGCCTTTATTTCGTTCTTCGATTTGTCAACGTCGGAACACATCGTCGCGGTTGTCAACCGCAAATAATAAAACGATAAAAACGCCAACGGAAAATGTAGACCAACGTGTAACACAACTAAAGACATAAAACAGGTTTACGCTATGAAAATGGTTTCCCACAATCGAATGCCTTAACACATTCCCAGTAAAGCACGGACCCATCACCTGCCTCATAAACGCTTCGAAGTACTCTAGACAATGAGAAATAAAAATACGTAGAAAAGTATCTTGAAAAAATCTGTAGCAAACTTTAATAGTATCAAGACTCGTTATCAGGTGGCTATATATGTTGTTTGGCAAGGACAGGTGTCTAGATATTTGTCTTTTATTTTCTGAGGATGTCGGGTGACATATTACAGTCTGTTTAATTGAAGCGGATGTCGTTCCCGACAATATAATTCATAGTTTTTTTAACGGGGTCTTTATGCAATATTATTGTGGACTCTCACCTGCGTCTCAACAAACATCAACTAATTTGAATACATACTTAATACTACTAGTACTATATACATAATATAGACATTTATTGGGTGGAAATTATGTTACAAAACTCGGTGAAACATCGCCTCAGATCTAGGATGGGAACATGTATCATGAGAGGCAGTGTCTTCCCATATTGTGTTACAGTCGATATATTTTTTTTTCTATTGCGGTCTCTATAAGCATAATACTTTTTAAGTGTTAAGTACTTAGGTATTTACAAAACATAAGTAGAGATTGTTTATCTAGCGCGCATTTGAATGAGTAATATCACAGAACAACTAATACTAATTGTGTTGGGTATAATTATGAGGTAGTAGTAACTAGTTGGAATGTGTGAGTTTCGAGCAATAAGTTTCATCATAATAAAATAAAAATATTATTAGCTTCTCTTACGAAGATAAGAGTATTATTAAAACAAAACCCGCTACTTAAGTACTATGAAAATATAAATAAATATGAAACTAATATACACTCGAGAGCAATGAATCCGGGTCACTTAAAGAATCCTAAAAATTCGGAAACTAAAAATGCTAGGTTAATGCAATAAATTGTATTTAATAGACAATGTAATACTCCTTAAATGAAGGTATTAAAACTTCTTAGTTATTGTAAAGTTATATCATAAAAAATCAAATTTGTAAAAGGGCCACTTTCGAAGATGGAACTACGAAATTACAGCATTTGGTTTTGCTTTTGTTTGTAATCTGTCATTTATGTGGGTACATAAACCATGTTGATAGTGCTCTATATTCATTATTCAAGCTGAAATTATGTCGCTTACGCCTGAAGAATGCACCAGAATACTTACAATGCTGGAAACCGGCCGGAGTCAGCGCGATACAGCCAGGACTGTCGGTGTGTCGCTGTCAACAGTACAAAGAGTTCTCCAACGTTACGAAGAAACTGGTTCTAACCTACGCAGACCAGGAACGGGCAGAACCAGGTGTACCACAGCACGAGAAGACCGATACTTGGTGAACACCATGCTTCGAAATCGCTTTCTCACAGGAACTGAACTCACAAATCAGTTTCGACGCCTCGGAGGAAGTAACCCAAGTGCATGGACAGTAAGACGTCGGCTTGCTGAATCTAACTTAAAACCCCTTAGACCTGCAAACGGCCCTAAACTGGAGCGTGGGCATCGTATTTCAAGACTAAGATATGCCCAGAGCCACGTAAATTGGAGTATTGAAGATTGGTCAAAAGTTATGTTCTCCGACGAATCAAAATTTATGCTCTACAAGCACGATGGAAGACACAGAGTGTATCGAAGACCAGGGGAAAGATTCAAGCAAGCATGCATCGAAGAAAAAGTAGCCTACGGTGGTGGGTCTGTACTTGTGTGGGCCGGAATTTCTTCTGAAAGTCGCAGAGCTGGTGATCATAGAAAACGGCTCTTTAACTAGCGAAAGATATGTGGAAGAAATCCTCAATGATCACGTTGGTCCATTTATGGTCAATTTAGGTGAGGATGCTATATTTATGCATGACAATGCCCGACCTCATACAGGTAGGATTGTGAATGACTACCTTCAAGAGATGAACATTACTCGTATGGAGTGGCCAGCGCGCAGCCCGGATATCAACCCGATCGAGCATGCTTGGGACGAGCTAGGCAGATGCGTAAAACAACGAAACCCTCCTCCAATCACGCTTCGTGAGCTCAAAATTGCTCTCACAGAGGAATGGGAGAATATTCCCTAAAATCGTATAAGGAACTTGGTGTACAGCATGCCAAACCGCGTAAACGCAGTAATGGAAGCACGAGGAGGCAATACAAAGTATTAAAATTCAAGAAAATCGTAATAAAGTTCAAAAATTTCATGTTTCCTATTTTTGTTTTAAGAAGAGATCAGCAGTTTTTTTCTTTATGTAATTTTGTGTTAATAAAATGTATGGTGACTCATATATTTTTTTACTTTCATTTAAAGAGTATTACATTTTCTATTAAATACAATTTATTGCATTAACCTATCATTTTTAGTTTCCGAGATTTTTAACATTCTTTAAGTGACCCGGATTCATTGCTCTCGAGTGTATTTATCTAAAAGCTCCTTAGTGGGAGAGAGTGACCAGCCGTGCGATTCTCTAATGATTCGTCGATGTGCTCCGACCGATGTCAAATACTTTGATATCGCCCTTGTACACAAGGTTGTTTTTCCAACGTTTCTTGTCAGCTCGTCATTCGTTTCACGGATGTTGTCAAAGATGCAACGATGTTTACTTACGGCCGTTTTCAATATTCTATCTATAGACGGTTTTTCCTTACTACGGATAGAAATTTGACATAACGTCCAAACAAATAGTGTCAAATATCTATCTCTAGTAAGGGAAACCGGCGATAGATAGGTTATTGAAAACGGCCATTAGAGAATCGCACGGCAGAATACTGGCAGCATTGTCACTCTTGATGGGAACCCCTTGCCACGGTAATATTATTACCATGCCCTTGCTCCCTCTGAACTTATTGTTACATTTCGTGTCACGGAACATAGAGTTAAACCTAGGCACTTGTTGATTGAATTCCTTTTTTTCAAATTCCCGTCACCTCTTACATTCCAGTCCCAAATATTTTGGCAATAGTACCAAGGAAAAAAACATTGTAACATAAAGATGTTTCACAACAGAAACTAGAACACTTAATTTGGTTGATTTGATATTTGGTAACACATTCCGCGATTAAACGCACATCAATCTTTCGACACTCATATTTCCGAATATAACCCAATTTCCGAGTGCGGTTTTTAACAGTGGTTTGTGACTAAGTCTAATTTACGGCACAGGTAAGTATTTATGACTAGACGAACCAATAACTTCACGTCAGATTCAATTACTCATTAAAACACCTATTTTTCAAGAACTTATCTGACATTATTATTATTGTATTAAGTAGCTGTGAATTTCTAGAAATTTGTACAATGTACATACAAAGGGTTAGTTCCTAGTTGGAAAGGGACATAGGTACCTTTTCCAACTAAGTAGTTTTTAGTGGTAGTGCCACGCTGTAACCAGCCGAACGAGCCAGCATGCACGACCGGGGAAGTACCACACTCGCTCATAACACCCAGGTGAAGTAACATGGCTTGCTATTGCATTTTAGTCGGTCTGTGTGACTTTCCGGAGGCCCGATTCCCCCTTCCCACCGTTCCCCCTATCGTTCCGCTTTCCCCTCCTCACTCATCCCGCACCCCTTCTATATCATCCTTCCTATCTTTCTTCCTCAAAGGTCGGCAACGCATCCTGGACCTCTGGTATTGCGGATGTCCGTGGGTGACGGTATCACTTACCATCAGGTGAGCCACTTGCTCGTTTGCCTAACCTATCCCATAAAAAAGGTTACGTCAATTTATATTGCAAAATTAAGTTATTAAACCATTAGTATTACAATACGAGATCCAAAGATACTTCGTAAATGAAAATACAATCAGATGTTGCATCGCGTAACGTAACGATGTGAATGTGCAAACATAAAACTACAGATATTTAATTAGCAAGCTATTAGTGAATAATCTTAGTAAGTCATCTATCATTCCGACGTTACTTAGACTGCATGAGTGTAACCAGGGAAAGGTTTTGGGGGGTTCAATTCAATTTATCACCCTCTCTTAATATAAAAATGGTGATCCCTGTCATTTCATTCTAATTTATTCTTCTATATATATAAATTAACACCTATTTCTCCTGGTCACTTGAGAACGGCTTTACACGTTTTAATTCATTTTTTTTTTATATTTTCAAAAACTTCGTTGAAGGTTCTTTAAACTTAGAAATTTCAATGTATATCTATAGAAATTAATATCTATTTCCCTTGGTCATCATGAAATTGGAAAACATGGCATGAAATAAAAATCAAGAAAAGATGGGAGGTTATGGCAAGGCCGTAGGGCGCGTAGGGAGAGCCTACTACGCGAACGAAGTCGCGGGCAGTCACTAGTAATATTATAAAAACGTTTACAACTCTGCCACTCTGCCTTTCTGTTTGTTATCTTATCCCGCCTAAATGAATAAACCGATCGTAATTCAATTTGTCAAGGAGATTATATTAGAGTTTGAAAACTATCGTGAGTATCACACATTGTACTAATAATAAACACATACTAATAAAGATACCGGCTTTACTATTATAAAGAATCCGGTATCTTTATATTAGTATAAGGAGATTTTATATCCCGGGGAAGGACATGTATTTATTCTGTATGAATACTTTTTATAATCATCATCTATCACCACGACTAAGTATTGCGGGTGAAATTTTGAACGGTTTTTAAGAATTTACTGAATTATCAGCACCAGATACCATAATAAATACCTCACTTGGTAGTCAGTGATGATGTGGTTTCAGATCTAAACTGATGACTGGCTCCTACCACATGAGTAAATTAATCTGTCCGAATCAGCAAGCCTCATTCGAGGCAAGTTTCATTCATAAATCTATTGTTATTTTTTGTCCTGATGCGGACAGATTAATTACTCATGTGCTCTTAAATACTCGTACATTTGGCAAAACAGATAATTAGGTAACGTATTTGACGACAGATTTTCAAATACACTAACGTTAGGTGTACAGCAATAACGTTAGGTGTAAACTGGATGCGAGAAGCCCAAGATAGACCTAAGTGGCGTGCAATTGGAGAGGCCTATGTCCAGCAGTGGACTGCTACAGGCTGATGATGATGATGATAGGTGTACAGTTATAGAGTTTCGATCTTGATGGGGTACTTAACCACGCGGGCAAGAGCACTTTGTTCACTATGTTTTTTTTACGAAATGCGTAAGGCTGAGAATTTGTTTCGGCGTTAGCTTATTTGACGGTTCTTCTACTATTGAATAAAAAATTCTTGTGATGTTACCATTTTTCATTTGTTAGTAATAATTACATAGAAGTGTACCTATATTTTATTTTTATTTTTTATTGATATACTTGTATATTGCTATTTATTTAAAAATGTTGAATAAATAACAATTTTATTGCCTTAACTATCTTTTATATAGTTAAGATTTGTGGTTAATTAGAATAAAATATATATGTTATAGGAAATATACTATTATTTACCAAGGATACTAATCATTATTATATTAATATTGCCTAAATTATACAGTGCTTAAAAAAGAATAGTTTGCTTAAAAGAGATCTCCTATGCATTGATACATCACTGCTATATGCAGTTATTGCGTATAACAGTTCTATATTTCATACTAACATGCGTACATTACATAACATCAGGTCTTTTTAGGTGTGTAAGTAATGTAATTAATGTAGTAATGTATTTTGTAATAATTGCTTCCTGTAAATGATGGTGTACGCGTATGGCGTACGGCCTCTTTATAGATTATGAGGTAAATACTTACACATTTTTTAAAGTAATAATGCACCATATACTAAGGAAAAAATAGCAGTATGTCACGCATCCTGGCCTGTTACGATTGGCATCCCGACAGTGGAGGGGAAATTCTTGTGAACGTCAATGAATCATTAAAATGTACCTTAAAGACTACCGCCGAGTTCTAAAATATATAGAGCCTACCGAGAAGAAGCGGTAAGAAACTCGGATCCATTCTTATCATATACGTTTTAACAATGTTTCTACTTACTAGGTACTATTATTACAAATATGGGTGGCAGATAAGAACTTGCCAGAAGTAGAGTATTCCAAGCAACTTTGTCTTTTTCATGCTGGACTCAATAATATGCTTTTTTATAATAAACCGTTTTTTGCAGTGCGTTTTGGGATTTTATTCTAAAAACGCACACAATTTCCTAGGAACGACTTATTAGTCTTCTCAAGTCTAAAACTAGGTACAGCTAACCTATTCGTGTTAAAGGGGTTCTAGTATTAAAGGGGTGGTTATCACTATTTGATTTATGTTTATGTATTTTTTATGGACATACATTATATTTTCAAATACAAATAAGGAAGGCAAAGTTGATCTATTGATTTCTTTAAATTAACCTCTCATAGATTCGCGGGGACCCATTTCATATATATATATATATAGGTCGAATAGCACGTTTTTGTAGGATAAAGATCTTCCTTAATCTTCCCCTGAAATAATCTCCTTGCTACATCCACTACTATATGTTACATTATATGCGCGTGTATTACGTAAATGCAAATTATTTAGAAGTTTATTACTAAACGAGACTTGGAAATGGGATGCCGTTTCCATTCGGTCTTTTCAACATTAGTGTTTCCGAATACAAAATAAAGTTTTGTATTTTATATAGAAGTACGATTACTTTGCGATTTACTGATTACTATGACAACTTTACCACACTTATCATTTATCTGAAAGTAGCTCTCTCTGTCTGTCTGACTGTGTGTATGTTACTTTTTTACGGTTAAGAGGATTGCATAGCTACGAGTAGTACTTTTTATGGTAAAAGAGAAAACTCTTTTCTACCTCTTAACATTGTCCGATTTTAGTGATTTTTTTTCATGGAATCATGACATTGTTTACTATAAATTTCCTTTTTTAGAACTTAATAAAACTGAAAATTATGTTTGCTGTAATAGGCAGGCACATTGATCTATATTATAGTAAGTACTATGTGTGACCGTGCGTGACGTCACCTACCGGCCTCAACGGAAGACCAACGCTGGTTGTTTACGATCAGCACTATGTTGAGTTGGAGCCGATTTGTGGCAGAAGGCTGCAAAAAACATTTATTTTATTGTTTTTTGTGATTATTGTTTGGATTTATGCGTTCCTACGAAATGTTTTTGTATGTGTTTTGCCATAAATAATGTCTATTCTATTCTTCTATTCTGTTCTATTCAATTCTATTCTATTCTATCTTGGAGTGGGATTTAGTGAACTTCCCGCAGCATTATCATTTTCAATACGCACAGAACCGTTTAAATTCGAATTTATAGTGTTAAGAGATTTTGAATTGACAGAATTTGGGCTTTAGCACCAACAAAATAAGAGCTACCACAATTAACAAAAAAATGGTTTTAGTTCACTAGTTTGTATTCTGCACAAACAAATTGCTACCACTGTCTATTTCAATTTTCGCATAGGGACTGAACAGTGTTTTTCACTTTTTTTATATTGTATGATTATGACAACTCCCTCGTTACACTCAGAACTATACTAAAATGTTTTGCTACGGTAGAAATCCTACTTTATAGGTTTAGGCACAGAATTTGCTCCTATATCTATGGGTTTAGGTTCAAAGATATTTATTCCCAATAAGACATTGCAGTCACTTACTTGAGAACAGCCGTGCGATTATGTAATGATTCGTCGATGAGCTCGTCGATGAGCTCACCGATGTCAAATACTTCGACCTTGTACATAAGGTTGCTTTTCCAACGTTTCTTGTCATCTCTTCATTTGTTTCACGGATGTTGTCAAAGATACAACGATGTTTGCTTTTAGAGAATCGCACCACAGTGCTCAAACATAAATAAATACTATACATTCGTCATGCCGTCTTTTACAGTTAGGTATACTTTATAATGAGGATTACAAAGTAGATTCCCATATTTCAATCTTGACATGTTTGTACATAACATTATGAAGTAGTAAACTTAGTAGCTCAGGCGATCCAATACAAAATAATAGATTTAAAAGTTGAAATATAGGGCACTACGAAACCTTAACTATAACCTTCAATTATTGTTATTAAATTGTGAACTTGTGACCACCTTGTGGTTTTATTGAGCACAAGGTTTTTCTCATTTTTCCAATAGGTAAGTAACTCTACATTTACCAGAAGATCTAAGCGTAACCTTTACTCGGCATACTTATATTTTAAAGAGGATTACATACAAGGCTTACCCTGACTGGTTCATGATTACCCTGCAAATTGGATTAAGTGTACTTGACTATGTACCTAGAGTAGGAAACCGCATAATATGTAGTCTATGAAGCGACACAGTAATGCTTGGAAGTAGCTATGATTTGAAATTTTACGCGATTAGCCCCTTTAGGTAGCACACCAGTACTGAGCACAACCAACTAGCCACTATAGTTAAATTGTTTCCGGGTTCGATCTCTAGACAGGTCGAAGGTATGCATGAAAATGTCTGTTTGGCCTGTGTCTATGTATATAAGTATGTATATCAGTCCATAAGGTTTACAGTACAGGGTCTGTCTAGTTTGGGACCTGAAGACCTTGTGTGTGTGGATGTTGTAAAAAAATACAAAAATGTCTGTCCGTTTATGCGTCTGTCTGTATGTCTGTCTCTTTCAACTAACAAGACCAACTTTTTGTCAGTTAGGTTTCAACCATAGAGTTAGGTCTACGAAGCTTGTTTTTGTTTTCAGAAGACAAATAAGGTTTACGTTTACACACTCATACCTTCCCCCTAGCAATCTCTATGTCGTGGGAGGAACGGACACGCACAATAACCCATCATATCACACAAATATTTTGCCCCAGCCAGGGATCGAACCTGGGCTTTGCTTTGTGATTTATATATTCAAATTGTATCACATTATATATTACAGAAAAAATTAAATATAAAAATCTAAAATAGTCAAAAACACATTGAAAAGATTTTTCATACTCGAAAAATACAAGTAATTTAATCTATGTGTTTTGCAGGTCGGGATTATTTTCTTACTTTTTAGCACTTAAGTTAGTTGTAATGTACCAAGTTAAATAATAGAGATTTACATTACAATCTTTAATTATAAGATTTTGGTTAGTCTCTTTGATTTCATTTGTAAAATATTTAAGAAATAAACAGTTCAAATTTAAATTTATTTAATTTTTTATTATTACAATACTAGTATGACTGTACTGGCGAAGTACAGTGGACTGCAAAAGTATACAGGTATTTTTTAATATTGTCTGATTAGTGCACTATTGTCGCAGATTATGTTGATAAGGTTGAAATAAACATATATGGATTTTTCTTTTCTGTATTGTAGCTTATGAGGATTGTATAGGTAGTAGGTACTTGTCCATACTAAAAGAAATAACTCTATTCTACCTTTTAACATTTTCCGATTTTAGTGATTTTTCTTTTCATGTAATTAACACATTTTTGTACGTTTTGATTTTGTATTTACTTTATTTGAGTCAAATACGACCTTTGCGGTCAAAGTTGGTGATCGTGGCTCAAGAACCTCATGACTCAATACAACTTTCTTGTATGTATTCTGTCGACCTTGATCAAGCTGCATATTCATCAGCTCTACTGCGTTACCTACGCAGTGAAAACCGTGTTAGCGTGTGTAGTTAACATAAATCAGGACGGTTCTAAGTGCAACTTTTAGTACACTCGACCTAGTTCATCTATAAAGTAATGTCGAAATAAAAACTTACTTTATATAGTAGCTGCTTCGAAGTAATTGGTAATAAACAATACGCATATACGAGTATATGGCGGTAACGTAAATCGCGTACTATGACAAAAAGTAATCTTGACTCACGTAATTAGATACATGTGTTTGCATATTTTTTATCAGGCGAGGAATGCTCTTAAAATGCTTCCAAAGAAAGACGGTGTATAATTGAGAGATATGACTATTGTTTTTATTGGTACTGTCAAACTATCTTCTATTCGGCCGTACGATTCTCGAGCCAACAACTTTTTGTCTGTCATATTATTTTCTATTCATCCGTGCGATTCTCTAATGATTCGTCAACGAGCTTGTCGACGAGCTCTCCGATGTCTCTGCCGTGCGATTCTCTAAGAGTGTTATGTATGTGTGCGTGGCTGCGTTCACCACTACAAATGTACACTACAGACATGCGTTACTAAACCAGTGCAAAGCTAACCAGCGATCGTTTAACTTGTCTTAGCAGTCCCGTCCTCATATGTAACAGTGGCGACGAGCTACCAGCAAAAAATTTAAAAAAAAATGTCGAATATTCATGCTTCATTTGGAATTTTAAATAATGTTGATTCAAACGTCGTTACATCTTTGACAACGTCCGTGAAACAACGACGAGATGTCAGGAAACGTTGGAAAAGCAATCTTGTGTACAAGGGCTATATCTCTTAAATATTTGACATCGATGAGCTCTTCGACGATCGCAACGACGAATCATTAGACGAATCTTTTCTAATATGATAAGATATATATTTGTAAACTTCATAGGTACAGTGTTCTGGTATGAGACTATATATGTATATTTAATTGGTACCTACTTTATTACATATACCAATTATTATAGTATACCCACTCCTAATCGATAGTTTCATCTGCATCGATAGCAATATGCTTTGACAGTAGTAGTCGCATCACTAGCGCATCGTCACACTACACAGAACATTATGACACAAATGCTGCTAGCTTCACGTTTGTTTAAGAGTGTAATCCGAACTCTTTATTTGCAACCATTTTGTATGCTACCTCCACTTTGTGTACGGTAAGCTATTAGTAGTATTTTTAAACTATGTTATTGAAACTGTATAGGTATTTCACTTGTAACAATTTTGTTCCTTGCAGCAAGGGCTGTGGGGTTTTTTATTATTGTTTAGATTTATTATTGTTTTATGTAGTAGTAAGTTAGGAAAGTAAGTTTATAAAATTCTAATATGTTTCGTAAGTATTTAATATTTTATATAATTAAGTAATAGTAATAATGATTTAGTATAAATAATTGCCTTATAGGAAGGTCTTTAACAGCGTAACACAGGCTGACCTAGTACGCTGTTAAAACTGTTAAAATTAAGCAACTCTTTATAATTATGTTGTAATGTAATATGTAATAAGAAGCTATTGTTTCTTTTCTATGATTGTAAAGTGTTTTAAATAGTTAGTTAGTATTAATATATGTATAGTATGCTTAGTATATGCTGTGAAGTAAATAAATAAATAAAAATTAGAGAATGGCACGACAGAATCTGATTGTTTGGCAATCTGATAAGATACTTGTTCACTCGTATCCTTGAAACTTGAAACTACAAGGGAGTATCCAATACGCTCTGGCAAGGAGTGGCTCTACTCTACATTTATAGCGTATCTAAATTCAAAACGTTTTGTGCAAAAAGGGGATTTTTTGTCTATCGCCTTTACCAGTTGGTGATAATTATTTGTATATGTATGTATGACGAGACGCGAATTTCGCTCGACGGTTAGGCGCTTGCTCATGACTGCTGCAGTGTCACTCTGAGCTTTAGACTCAGCACCACTCTTAACTCGTCATCGCTCATCAGTAATATCACTTGCTCGAGCCCCTTTCAAGCTTGTACACTACTGCTTCGAGACAGGATATCGGACACCAAGACGCAAATTTTTAAGTAAATGACTTGTAATATAAGTAAAGTGCATTCTTAAAATAATGAATATATGTTGGAATTCTTATAATCTTATAAGCAAGAGAGTGTATCTAGGATCCTTTCACGTAACGGCCGTTTATTGCGCAAAATAGACGGTTACTTTGAACCCGTGACTTTACACATTTGGTATTTAGATTCAATAATGAATTCAAAGCTGTCGATTCAATTAGCCTAAATACGTCTGTACAGCTACAAGCTTTCATTAGAAGCGTAGCTTATCACAATCTGTTTAAAATTGTAACGTAGTAAGGTGAGCATCCCATTGCAATATTAATCAAATTGTAGGGCACAGGATGTCATCAGTTTCGTGAGACTGAGCCCTTTACTCGTTGCAAAACTCTTACTTAGGCTCTTCACTATCAGTACGCTGTCAAGGTGTGATCTTAAAATTGTATAATCCTATATCTAAACATCAATGAAGTCGTTATCGCGTGGTTCCTAATGTAATCTTCAGCAAAGCTTTATCTTGGTTTAGATTGCTTAATTATTGATTTAATAATTTAGAGGTAGGGATTTCTAATAATATGAATTGTGTAATTCATTACCCGAGTCTGTTTCACAATGAATATCATCATCATCATCATCTCCGCCGTAGGACGTCCACTGCTGAACATACGCCTCCCCCATGATTTTTCAAAAGAACCGGTTGGAAGCGGCCTGCATCCAACGTCGTCCTGCGACCTTTATCAGCCGTGCGATTCTCTAAGAGCAAACATCGTTGCATCTATGACAACATCCGTGAAACAAATGACGAGATGATAAGAAACGTTGGAAAAGCAACCTTATGTACAAGGGCGATATCTCATAAAGTATTGGAAATCGGTGAGCTCGTCGACGAGCGCATCGACGAATCATTACAGAATTGCACGGCTGGTCGTCTGTCCACCGTGTCGGTGGGTGACCTACGCAGCGCTTGCCGGTCCGTGGTCTCCACTCCAGAACCTTTCGGCCCCATCGGCCATCTGTTCTGTTCTGTGCTATGTGCCCTGCCCACTGGCACTTCAACTGGCTAATCTTCTGGGTTATGTCGGTGACTTTCGTTCTTCTACGGATCTCCTCATTTCTGATTCGATCACGTAGAGGAACCCCGAGCATAGCCCTCTCCATAGCTCGTTGTGCGACTTTGACAATAAATATATTTTAAACATATTTCCAGCCGTTCCAGCCACGAGGATACGAATTTTGACAGAACTCGTACTCAATTCCAAATGCCAGCCAATATATTAAAAAATATATTTTGCCTCAACTGTGAAAATGTCTAGTGAAACAAAAGTAGAGCGAAAGAGTGCACAAAACTAATTTTTGGGGGATATAAGTGAAGAGCTGTGCAGTATATTAAAACAAAGCCCCGACTGGACTTACCTACACTTGACGTGGGCAGACGTGGCAACATGAAATGTCAACCGTTTTACCTGCCTTTTTAATCTAGCAATTGTTTTTGTATACATAATTTCTGACTTCAGTTGCATAAAAGTATTTTGTTTTAATATCAATAGGATACTTGAAAATAACCTCAAGTTTCACGTCTGCCTTGAGAAGTCCTCATTAATTCGTACCTTAGGAAGCCAACGGTTCGCATCCATCGTGATAAAACTGATTTACGTCCTGATTAAAAGCCTAATTACGCGTAACTAATGGTTTTGAAACTATGTTATAACTGCACTGCATGTGTTACTATCAGCTATTAGTTTTGTAAATCTCTCTATTGCATGAGCATATCCGTTGTGCTGTGGTATTTCCGGAAACACATAATTATGAGGCATATGAGAAAAACAAAGATTAAAGATAGAGTGTCTAAACATGCAGTTATGCTTACCTTATGTATATTTTGTCTAGTTTTAAAAGGAAATATCAGAAACCACAGTTTGGTATCTAATTAGTACGATTTTGGTGTCTTCTCTATAAAAACGCTTTCTCTTATTTCCACTTTGGATATCTCTGTAAATGGTAGTAGTCAATAGGTGTCAATCAGCGAGTTGCAGAAAGCTCTTCATTAGCAGTCCATTAGTTAATCCAGTTTTAGTGCTGATGAAACCACTATTTTAATTGAGTTGCATAAAAAAAAGTTTACATCTTAATGATCCTTTAGCTAAACTCACCTTTAAACAATGTTTCCAAAAATATTTTAAAAAGGTATGAACAACGAACATATACAACCTTCTTGGGAGTGAACATTAGCGTTTTAAAGTAGCTACTTTACAAAATTTGTATAATATTTTTAAAATATCGTTGCAGTCACAGACTATAAGAAATAAGACTATAGTAAAAGGAACTTTAAAATTTGACAGAATTTTCATTGGTGGAACGATTTAATGTCGGATTAAGATTAAATGACGTCATTAAAAGTTAAATCGTTTCTGCAACTGGCTGTATGTCATATAAAAAATGTTAGCACTATTGTCACGATACAGACACAAAATAGGGCAATAAGTTTGTAAGAAGTCGCTAAAGGCGCATTAACTAATAAGCGCTCTCGGATATTCCTCTTAACGCGCGTCCCTGAGGGAGGAGCAGATTACCTTCAGAATCTGGTCCTGAACCACTATGAGGCCACAGTCGCCACACGAGTGATGACTGCCAACTCTCGGCTTCTCGAATGAGTGTTCGAGATACGACTGCCCTGAGACCTCTGCGTACGGCCCTCTTCCAAAAATTCTGATAGATTTTTGAATATTTGATAAACAAATGATATTAAGGTATTCAAAAAATGTGTAGTAAATACATTTTTAACAGATAATCCATTAGTGTTTTAACCACATTTCAAAACAAATTGTAGTTCATGTAGAGTTGCCAGAAATCAGTATTTTTTCCCAATTTCAGTTGTTTTTAGAATTTTATTTCTTATGTAATTATTACTTTGAATAACACTTTAACCATGTAATATGTATAGAAAATGTTGAAGATTGTCATGATATTTTTTTATTTTGTTGAATGTTCTTGATATTATGTAGATAGATAACTCTATTGCAACACAACAATACAAAAAATAACACAATATAAAATATGTGATAATTTTAGTGACATAAATAATAAGCAAAGCTGAAAACTTATAATTAAGTGTCACAATGGGCGGTCTTATCGCTCAGAGCGATCTCTTCCAGACAACCATGCATGGAAAGAAACAGGTATAAACTTAATCGGTGGTGCACAAAACAAGTATCATTTAGATAAATTATGAGTGTAGATACAATATCTAAATATACATAAACATAACATGATAATATATACATCGATATTTATAAATATTATATACCTAAATTACATACATACATAAGTACATTCTAATACATATACTACATAATAATGATAACAATTAAAACAAGTTGAAGATGCAGCACGCCGCTAATGCGAGAGGTAAAAAACGCTTTGACACTTTGAAAGTGTCCAAGGAAGGCGCACGTCTAATTTCTTAAGGTAAACATATAAATCGAGAGCAAAAATTTTGAAGACGCTCAAGTTTATTCAGCTGGTCTTCTCGAAAGACTAAGAATAATTTCTGAGTAGCAAACGTCAGTGTAATCAAGAATAGGCAGTAAGAGAGATTGTGCTTGTGCAATTGTAGTGGTCTTGAAATAACGCGAGGATAGTTTCTAAAAGCCCGATACCCTTTTAAGCAAGACACGTTCCTAAGACAAAGAACATCAAAAGACCAAACAAAAACGTAAACAAAACTTCTAAGCTTCTTGAAAATTAAAGGTTTTTTCTCTATGCCATATGAAGCCACATTCTACGTTTATTGTTGTTAAGTCAAGGTATTATCAACAATGGTAACTAGTTTGAAACTGGATATACCGATAGGCCATGAAGCAACAGCATATTTGTACAGTAACAGTACAACAGCCCAAAATTACGAAAGCGAAGAATTCCTGAACAATAAAAGATAAACATTAGCTAGCGCAACTGGTTAATTTTTGAGAATTTCGGGTCAGAGATGCAGCTCGTGACCCGAGGTCCCTACACAATGAGTATCTGACTTTTGAAACAACTGTCTAAATATGTAAACTGTTTAAATATTATGCGACATACAATGAACAAGTCGTTTAATATTTAGAGTTTTAACATATGATTATGTAATAGGGAATGGGTAACCTATTCTCATGGTTGTAACGTAGGAGAAAACTAGGTCATGTATACCTACCACATGGTCAATGTTATCCCTTACAATACAAAAACTTCAAGACATGTTCTTTAGTCGAATAATGAAAATTACAAAAAAATAACTGAATAGCTTTAAACTTATGTTTTTCATTGTTTTTATTATTATCTACTTTTTCAAGTATGTATATCTACTGTGTTATGTTTACTATAGTGTATAATTTATAGTTTCACCATACGCTCTATTACTGTAATATTTCCATAACGGCTTTTCACTAACGGCCGGTCCCAATAATCTATCTATCGCCGGTTTACCTTACTAGAGTTAAATATTTGACACTATTTGTATGGACGTTATGTCAAATTTCTATCGGTAGTAAGGAAAACCGTGGATAGATAGATTATCGGGATCCTCCATAAAACGTTTATCCTATCTTTTAATGATTCTGAACATTTTTGGTATCATTACCAAGCTAAAACAAGCCAAAAGTTTGGTCTCCAGCGATTTGTAAAATTAAGTAGCCAGTTATATTCGTAACCCTCGCCTACAGAATTAAAATTCCAGATAAATGGGGAAACTTTTGTACTGGTAGCAATTAGCGAACCACCATGTTTTTGTACTGTTTGCCTATGCATATATTTTTAGGGTAACTTTTAACATCATTTTGAATTTAAGGGCATCGTTCTCGTCGATGGAGCAATTTCCATATTTCCCTCCCAACTCCCTACAGCCAAATATTTCCCTGCTTGTACGACACCTAGATTTGTTTTTTTTATCTGGCCTATGTAAGTATTTCTTGGTCATGTACAGGTTTAGTTCATATTTAACAATTATATATATGTACATAGTTAATTGAGTATATAGCTAAAACCGGCAAAAACACTCACGTTGGGATCAAATACTTCGAATAATCGATCGTCGTTCAACTCATGAGTATTTGAATACAAAATATACTTACAGCGTGTAACAAAAAGGTGTAGTTATACTTAAATCACACACGCAGAGGCTTGCATACAACTGGGACCTAACTACTGCGTCCCAGGAAGTAGTAAAAATTCCGAGTCATGAGTACCTAACCAAAGCTTTTCCAATAGATACGATCAAGCAGGTTCTACCCATAAAAACTAGGTCAAAGACGGCCATAACCCCCAGAACATAGACCAGGTAAATAAGGGGTCTTAGCTGGGCCTAAGCTGTGGTGCGGCGCGGGGAGATGGCGCATGCAGGGTAGGGGGCGGAGGTGAATAAGGTAGCGGGGGATTGCAAAGCACATTGACCCCAACGAACTTCGAGAGTGTACATGTCTAATAACCCTGTCTAAAGAAATCGGTTAATATTTTAGAGTAACTTTGTAAGAAATAATTATGAGCGCAAGAATTATATAATTCTTACGATACGGAACTGAAAACCGCTAGTTCTACGCTTCGTATCGCAAGGATAAAACGCACTTGTCCGATTTAATATTGTTGTTCGTACAAATTTGTAACGCCTGTTTAAACGTGCCATTTTATAAAACGTGATGTCTGTAGTGAAGTCCTAATTGCAATATTGTCCATTTAAATTGTTCCTAGGGGCTCCGTTTTACCACACTTTACTCAATATTATGCAGTGCAATAACCGCAAAATTAGTAATGTCCATAACAATAAACTCCAAAATAATACGGTAGCCTGTGGCTTGAACAAATAACTACTTAAGGCAAGGTGTGTGAGTAATTGCATACAGCCTTATACATTCAGTCAATGTACACAATATTAATCTATAATAATATTATAAAGAGGAAAGATTTGTATGTAAGTATGTTTGTAACGAATTGGCTCAATAAATACTGGACTGATTACAAAAATTCTTTCACCATTGGAAAGTTACATTCACCCTGAGTAACATAGGCTATATAAGATTCATCATCATCCATCACCGCGCGGGTGAAACCGCGAAGAGCAGCTAGTATGAATAATAAGAATAAAACGTATAAAATATTTATATATACTTTAATAAATCATTTTATGAACAGGAAAGATTTGCATTTTTGTATGTTACAATAACGAATAAACTCAAAAACTACTGAACAAATTTCTAAAATTATTTCGTCATTGGAATGCTACATCATCCCTGAGCAATATTTTGATTCAGAAATATCATCATTCATCATCTCGAAGGTGAAACCACGGAGCGCAGCTAGTTATAAATAATAAAAACTGTCTTTGACATTATTTGAACATACAATAAATTATGTAGGTGGAATCCGAATTCCCATATTATGCATATCATGCTTTCTCGAATTCAAGTCAATCATCAATCAAATCAGTTACTCATAGGATAATGTAAGATTTACTTCGAGCAACAAGGTGGTGTTTTGTGCGACAGATATGGGACTGCTGTCACTGTATTTCGTGCTTGTGTAGATGGGAAAAGTAGCATCTAAGCATCACGGACTCGAGCATTTTGCTTTAGTACACAGATACTGCTTGTTTCATATAAATATATCTACGCTACTATTTGGTCGTAAATCTCCATGTTTTTAATGAATCAACTGCCAGTGTTCCGATTATCAATCTATAAATATTTCAAACATATATAAAAAAGTTCAAATTATAATTATAAAGATACATTTAGTGGTCAACTCGCCTCATTGAGGTATTGTGCCCGAACGATTCACGGGCCAGGAGGACGCTCTTTTGGTAATGTTGGTGTCCTTCATAAACTCTAACTAATATTATTGGCCTGAAGTGCCCTGTAAGTAAGTATCGTTTGTGCTTGATATTTTGCAACTTGTTGAAGCTTTCTGCACCATACAAATTATTTATTTTATGTAAATTATTTATTTTCCTTAACTACCTATATACCGCTTTACAATCTACACTTGGTGTTTCCATATTTTGATGAATATTAATCATATAAAATATCCACCGGAAATTCAAGCAGTTGATAACCAGGCATGCCGTATTTATCTTAGGGAAAATTAGAATTATAACAGTAATTATAACATAGTAAATTGAGGATAAAACATGCATGACCGGACTGAGTATGGTTCATGACGCAATGTTAATTTTAAGAGGATTGCATAGCAAGTACTTTCCGTACTAAAAGAGAGAACTCTTTTCTACCTCTTAACATTGTCCGATTTTAGTGATTTTGTTTCATGGAATCATCACATAGTTTACTATGCCCGTACGTTTTGATTTTTTCAGTATTTCAAAGTACTATAAATTTCCTTTTTAAAACTTAAACAACTGAAAAATTCAAAACGTACGGGCATAGTATACAATGAGTTGAGTCCATGACAAAAAAAATCACAGACATCTGACAATGTTAAGAGGTAGAAAAGAGTTTTCTCTTTTAGTATGGAAAGTACTAGCTATGCAATCCTCTTAATTAAGCTACTTAAACATTATGTTACACTAGTTTTTGCGCGCAACTTCGTCCGCATTGAAGAAGTCTATCGTCTCTGCAATTACTTATCTCAGTTGCAATCGTTAGGATACATTATTTCTATGGTTGCAATCAAATGTTGATTGAAAGCCTGAAAATGGAGGCTTAATGTCATTTAGACAACTCCAGTAAGCAGAAATGTAAGTAAGTTGCTGATTGAAGCTGACAAAAGTGATATTTAAGCCGTATTTTTTTGGATTTCAATTAAGATGCTGTCAAATAATAAAGAAGGTTTTGATCATAAGCATATGACATTTCTAAGGCTTTTAAGTAGATTCTGTAAGCAACCTCTCTTAACTAAAAATCTCTAAATTGTGGCAGTTCTTATTTTGTTTAGGCTAAAATCCAAATGAATATAACACTTTCAAATGACAACACTAAAGTTAGGCATTTCTCTTCAATTGTGGGCATATTTTAGACAGTTTAGTCGTAACGTAACTTAATGCTCGCTAAACTAACTTAAAATAACCCAAAATTGAATAGAATAATCCTATTCGTCATTCTAAGTGTCAAATGATTTTGGATTTTATTATTAACAGAATAAGGACCACATTAATACATTTTTAATTTGGTAGTATAGTTTAGTTTTTTTTGAACAAGTGAATCGCTACCATTGACGGTTTTAAAAACATATTTTAACATACATACAAAAAGTAGTACATTACAAAAAGTTTTGCTGTTTATTAACAATTGTATTTGTCATCTATCACATATCATAAAATAGCAATTTTTAATACACATACACCGACGGATACTGTTTTTATTGAATAGTGAACATTTTTTTATGATTATTTGTACGTTTTTACGAGATGCGCTTGCTTGATTTCAGTGAAAGAAATTTAATAAATTCAAGCTCTGAACTGACAGCGCCTTAAAATTTGATTGGAAATGAGATACGTAATTGCCCTACGGGGCTCATCCGTCCAGTGAGAGATTCCTAGTTCCTGGAGTGCCCGCCAACCCCTAAAGGTGAAAGCAGAGCTTGACTCGCCACCATGTTCTTTATCCAAATTGATGAACTATTTTCAAACCTGTTACTGTTACTGTAGATCCTATGGTTCCGAACACTTTTCACTAGTTCTAGTGAGAAACTTAGTGCCAAAGGTCTCTGTGACGTTAATTCGTCGTGACAACGAATATTACAATATATTGGACGATTCAGATAGCTGCAGTCAGATCTGCACTTGGTAGCAATTCTGCCTCGGGGTCCCAAGTTCGATCCCGGGCCCGGCACAAATATTTGTATGATGAGCAGAAATATGTGTTCTCGGGTCTTGGACGTTGTGATGTGTTATTGTGTATGTCCATGCCTCCCGCGGCACAAGGGGGATATTGTAAACATTATTGTATCTATAACAAACAAACATATTCACCAACTAACTTACAAACAACAGAGTTAATTTATAATATTAGATGTAGATGTGATTTTGATGGTGCTCAATGATTTTTGTTCCGAAACATGGATAACATATAATCAAAAATTAAGAACAAAAACCGTACATGGAAAAAAATCTTGTAGGTACACTGCTTATTATACCTAACCTACTTCTAACTCGGAATTTCTGCACATTATTTGAGAAATAAGGAAAAATGGAGTGTGCCTTACTCGACGAGATAACGCTTTTACCGTTGTCTTCAATTAGTACACAATGTTTCAGTTCAGCAACACAATTTCAACCTATACCTAAGTACCTTAACTTACCTAAAGTAGTAACCTGTACCTATAAGAGGTAAATCTGATAGTAAGTAGAAAAAACTTAAAAAAATATTATAGGTTAAAATTTCAAAATGGTAACTTTAAATTTCTCACGCCAATTGCATTTGAAATCTAATAACGTTATTAGGGCGGCCATTAAAAGTAATGTGCAGTCACACGTGATTGTCCCGAGAAACGTGCGTTTTGTCCCAATCGCGCCACGGAGACCGATCCACGAAAATGACGATACACGTAAAACCATGATGCGTGATAAAATTACAGATATTCCAAATATTTATTTGGAATACTTGTTTTTTGTGAAATATTTGTTTATAATTTTGAAAAATAATGTATTGTCGGTTGAAGGCGGTACTCGGTACCATGATAGTTCAAAAGTACCTATTATCACAATATTGTGCTCATGATACCGACTTCGACAAGTTTTTCACACTTTTTGTTGTTGAAATCGGTTTCGGTTGAAATTTTAGAAAATTTAATCTTTTTTTTATCGGATAACGCTCCAGTGAAAAACTTAAATTTATTTATTATAAGATTCCAGGTTTACGTTTAGAGCTTTGCGAGAGGTTTCAAGATGTGTAAAATTTTCAGTTTCCATTTCGTTTTAAAGCAATATCAGTATCTGAAAAGCTTATTAAGCACGTGGTCGCAATGTACTGGAAGATCTTTACTGTTCATAATCCATTCTTATAACAAAGTAAACTGTGCCCAAATTATTAATGTACAAACAAAATTGAATCACCGGTCGTTGATGCATGAAGTGCTTTTTTAGTCAGTCTTTAAGGTATCTAGATAGGCCTTCTACCTACTAGAGCAAACCTGAGCCAGACAGAAACCGTCTTATTGTAAAAGGTGGATAAAAAATAGGTCTTCATTTAAACCATGCTTTAAAAGAATTTCATAATTTATGTGAAATTTACTTGAATCATGGTTTAACCCTGTGCGTCCCAGAGACGTAAATTTACGTGCGTTTCATTCATAAATCTTTTGTTTTAATTATCACGGTATAGAAAGGGTTAAACTCGGAACTATCTTTAGTCCACGTTTTTGTTATAATAAGTCAACAGTTGTTTGTTTTTGTTATAGTGTATCTGTCAGGCCTATAGCAATGCCTAAGTGTTAATATGTAAACCCATAGATATGTACATTACAACCACCCACATACATTTAATTAGCAGTTATCAATAAAAATGTAGCAGTACCTATACATTTTGTTTAATCTCCGATCATTTCCTTCCTAACCTATAAAACTTTAAGAAGTTGCTGTAAATGTGAGAAAAATAAATATTAATGAAGGCTCGTAAAATTATTTTTATGTTCTCAAATATAGATTCCGAATAAGCAATTAAGTGGATGTTAACATAATTTACGACGCCCTATAATGTAGATGGGTAGAGTACCCACTTAATTACGGCCTCTTTTAGGTAAAGCTAATTAACAGTAAGTATACGGGTATTGATCTAGTTGGTAAATAAGATTAAATCCAGTAACAAAGATTTTATAGGGATGGTAACCGAGTAAAAAAAACCGAGTTTAAAGTTAAAAATGTATTCATAACTCTACTATTAGGGTACTAACTTTAGGTTAGTGTATTTTATATAGGTACCTACTTATAAATAAATAACATATTTGAATCTATGTAGATAGGTGTGTGTCAGCCACCTCTATGTAGGATACTCCTTATCGTGGACACATAACCCCTGGATTACTATGTGACATAGTAGATGGTAGGATTCTGTCTGTTTTGGTAGATACCACCCGCATGAGCCAAATTTTCTGCCATAGATTGAATTGGGCTTACTGCCGTGGCGAGATTATAAATGCTCGCGCCACCCTATCTCGCCCCACCTTGACGGAAGACTGCTCACGGGGTTTTTGTAGGGTTTTGAACCTCACACATCCCCTTCCGTCTCCCCCGTGGCGAAAAGGCAGTGCACAGCAATTATACCTCAAAAATTTATTAATCGACTCACAATGGCAACTGATAGCGCCAGGTGAGTCTTCGCGTATTTATGAAAGGTCCTATTATAATGTTCTGTCGAATTGTCGAATTCTGATGCCTTACTAGTCGAAGTTGATTGTTCCTGGTGGTCCTTATGGCACTCAACCAATCACTAGCTGTGCCAAATGTTTCAACTCACCCATTACTTTTCGGCTCAAATAACTATTTTTTCTCCCCAGTAAACATTATTCCATTCACAAATACGTAGTTGAACTTGTACAAATATAAGAATACACGTGCTGTAGATGGACTTATATTTTACTAGCCTCTTCCGAAACTTTGCCCTCGTGATTTAGGAATATCCCTCAGAAACTTCAGATTTAGTCGGGATAATAAGTAGCCGATGTTTTAATCCTGAGTATAAGCTATCTCTGTTCGAATTTCATCTACCGTAAAGTACATATAGTAATAAATTAATATACATAACTAATAAGTATAATCCGCGGATTCAGGAAGGGGTGTAATCTAAATAATGATAACATAAAAACATTATAAGTATACATAAAATGTGTTAAAATTTTCGCCGTAAGGAGAAGTAAAGTATTGCCGCCACCATCGGGCATTATGACCTAGATTTTCTATCTAACAAAGAACATCTTAACAAATTCATCCTTGGCATAAACTTCTTCCTAACAAACCAAACACTACGAGTCCGATCGGGGCCTAAGCTAATTTTATTCCAGTTAATAGATTCAATAATATAGTCAAATCTATGTAATATTTCATATAAAATCTTCATTAAACAATCTTCAAAAACATTCATATAATGAATGTTTTTAACAATAGTAAGAATAATCTTATGGCATCCAAAGTTTGTGCTTATAAACAAAATGTAAATTGTGAAACTGTCTTTACGGCCGCCACAAATTTAACTCTAGAACTATTACCGATCTTTCTCAAGTATATAAATATCAATAAAATAACTTAACTTTTAACTATCTTGACAGATAGGTGGCTATAAAATAATTGGTCATTAAAACTTAAACGTGTATATACTTTAACTTAACGCGATAAAATTGAAGTTCTTAGAAGAATCGAGGTGTGCCTCTGCATAATTACCATTCATACTTATTTTCTCGTGATAATCAAACAAAAATATTTTTTAATGTCTATTTGCTGTAAGATTCATACCTAAATGTAATAGTTAATGTTATACATGTCTTTGATTTTGTAACGATAACACTTTTGCAGAGTCCGATTGATAAAGTACCACACCATTTAATTACCAGTATTTTTTTTATTCTTCCACACTACGACTCTTTGGTCCGTACCTTTTTTAGATATGATTTGTTTTTTATTTGTTATTACATTTTAATGGAGATTCGTTCTCCAAACATCACAATGAATATTCTTAAGCTATGGTGGAAATTGCTTAAAAACTAAAGTGAGTCCATTTTTATATTTCTAAATTGTATACTTATGTGTACACTTTTGGCCAGAAGTACCGGCCTCAGGTTCACGCCTTTGCCCTGTCCTTTTTAACATAGCCTTCACGATCTCTTCATAGCGGTCTTTTATTGCCATTTTGAGATTATACTCTATTATTCGATATTCGAATATTTTCATCGCCCGCCTGACGAAATCGCCAATTACCAGTTAATTAACTCCGATTAGCACAGAGTCAAATGCTAAGCTCAACCACGGTAATACATGTATTAATAATATTACCGTGACTCAAAAGTTGAGTAGACTTGGACTTTTTTTACCGTAGTCGCAACTAGTTGTATAGATTAGAAAAAATGTTTCGAAGGCTCAATTCGGACCCTAGATTAAACCACGAGCTTCAACTAGTTCAGCCGTTTAGACTTGTCCCATAGTCGCAACTAGCTGTGTAAAGTCATTCCCCGCTGCACTACCAGCAGGTAGTGCCGTAGGGAATTTAGAATCTATATACATTTCTATTACCTACTGCACTACCAAATATTATTTCCAACAGATTTGTCTCGTTTATAGGGTGCCGTGTTGATTTTTGTCGTATGTCATCTGTGAAGCAGTAGTGTGCAAATATTATAGTTCGTTAAAGGGCAGCGAAATTTCAGAGCAGAAGATATAATATCTATCTCAGGGTGACGAGGGCAGTGTATTTTAAGGATTTGAACTCTTGCCGCCTTATTATATAACTTGGACGAAATACAGTCCAAAGTTTAAACTATGGTTTAAGGGGAATTTTGTATTTGGAATTTGCTTAAACCACGTTGTGAAGTCGAGAACTTTGAGATCAGAAGAAAAACTTTCCTTCTGATCTAGGCTAGCTCTCTACCATTACAGTCCAATCATAATTATGCAGCGTTATTGGTAATTCGACGTACTTCCATCAGGAGGTGATAGGGGTGACTAATTGCGTTAATTATGCAAAAGTGAACTATTTTTGAGTTATCACGTTTTTTAACTTTTTTCTAAATAAGTCAGAAATGAAACATCTAAAATGTATTATAAAATAAGTATCAATTTAATTGTATTTTTTTCTTCTAATTTGTAATAACGATTCTACACTGGTCATTAATCAATATCAAAACAACAATTAAGTACCACTCTCCCACATAACACCAATGCTATTGCTTTTTATCAGTTTGTTGGAGGTTCCAGAGGCCCGAGACCCCCTTCCCCCTCCCCCTCCCCCTCAACCCTTCCATCGCTTCTTACCTATCATCCTTCCTCAAAGGTCGGCAACGCATTCTCGAGACCTCTGGTATTGCGGATGTCTGTGGGCGACGGTATCATTAACCATCAGGTGAGCCGCTTGCTCGTTTGCCAACCTATCCCATAAAAATAATATCGATCCAAATTTAAAAATGTGAGACGAAAAACGATATAATTCAAATATTTTTTGAGATTTTTTCCACAAGAATACCTTAAAAACAAAAGAATGAAGCGGCAATTTTTCGCAGTATTTCACAACCTGTTATCTCGGAAACCACTTTTCCAATTATGCTCATATTAGAAATTACTCTCTAAAGTCACTAAGGAAACACCCCTACCCTCCACTCAAAATCACCGACGACAAAAAATATATTAAATATGTAGAACATGCAAGTTTTGTCAAGATTGGTTAAAAAAACGACCTGTGCAGGAAGACAAGCAACCTAACAAACATACGGACAAGTGAAAGTCAATTTGGTCAGTTAAAGCAGAGACGCTTCGGTCGCTCAGTCAATGAGCAATAGCAAACTTTGAATGAGGAATAATTTTTAAATATTTTCATAATCTATGTGAACAGTTTAGAACATCTTATAATAATACATATATCGCATAATGTTTAAGTTTGCAAAAAGTCTCTATAATCCAGATGTCACTTTTTCAACCTCCCGTTCACAAGCTTTTGCGTGGCGAATGTTTTAGTATAGATTTGTGTCTATTATTTCACCAGCTTTAATATAAAATTGATTAAATCTGACATCCCGCGAATTTTGCAAAAGGAAGTAAATAATTTTAAATAGATACTCGTACGTGCGAATCCGACAATTTGCAAAAAAATATTGTGCCATTTTACGAACGTGATCTATTTGAAGCAAAGAATTGCAACAATACCCAGAGGGTATTCATCAGATGTACTTAAGCAGTTCATTCTATGGTTTAGGTTGGTACAAACAAATCCTTTATTCTTAGAAGTCATCATCGTGACTAATTTCATTAAGTCACAGCCATTCCACCGTTGTGGTCTCAAAACTCAAATCAATTATTTTTCATACAAGATGATTAACAAATGTGCGAATTTACGCGTCAATTTATTCAAACCATGAATACTAGAAAAGTTGGCAGCAATATTTTATAATAAATATAATAAAAGTTTTAGTAATCGTAAAATGTATGAATAAAATTAAATACACTGTTATATAATTTTTATTCTATACCTGAGGTAACCGTGTCTGTGTCTATCGATAACCGAGTTTAACTAATAATGCAGAGTTTCGTACCAGTATGATACGAGTATCATACGAAAACGTCGGGAGCCGGATGACTTGTAACTATGATTTTAAATTAATTCAGTTAATTCAAGATTATGCATCGAGGTAAAGCAGAGTTTTACGTTACGGGCGGTATATTGAACCCTGAGTTTAACGGGACTCTTGAGTTAATTAGTTAATTAATCAATTAATTAATTTACTTATTTATTTATTTAGTTATTTATTTATTTATTTTTATATATTTATTTATTTATTTATTGATTGATGTTTTTTTTTTATATGAACGCACTTCCAATTATACATATTATCAGTTCTTAAATGAAACAATTAATCAATGAACGCAGCGAGTTATGTAGAGTCCTAAGTGAAGCTAGGGGAGACTGGCTTTATCCTCGAGGTGCATACTCTACTTTTCATACATACTGCGAGACAAAAACTCAGAGCTTTAAAAGAGCAGTTTAGTTAAAAGTAAAATAAATTAATAGTTAATATTCAAATTGGACACATTTGTCCCGTTATAAAGGGACAGAGCGTTTTATTTTTTTATGGAAAACACAGTTTTAGAACTCTCGCGGTTGCTAATTAAGTTATAATAAGTAATCACGGGAAGTAGACCTCCATCTAGTTGCTTTTGGAACTCCCGATATTTTGGTACAGCTACATGCACCACGTTCAAAATTATAACATGTTGTGGATGGTTAAAATAACACCAAACACCAGATTTCGGCACGTAACTTGAACTATGATCTTGAATGCGCAGAGACGGTGCGTAACCTATAGCAACGCGGCGCTCAACAATCACACTCCTTATAATACAATCGCGCCTCTTTTCTTTTTTTTTCTGTATGCTGTCTAAGAGTTTTTCTAAAACTAACAATCCAAATCACTTTACGCCCATGGAAATTTCATACAACATTACAGCCCCGGGGATGTAATGCCATGCTTTACTTAGATATTGCGTGGATTGTAATTAGACATTTTCGAGCAGGTGGTATGAAAATGAATATCTTTGTCACTGCTGGACTCGCTCATATTTAATAAAATCACGATTTTAAAAACAAACTATAGAACTTGAATTAAATAAAGAGACTATAATTTTAAAATGTATTTTTTTTCATTTAGTCCAGTGCTGCCACCTGTGGTTGGCCAGTGCGATTATCGGAGGAAATGAGGTTGCCGCACTGACATGAAATAAGTATTTAATGTATTTTCAGCGGACTTGCGGTATAGGAAAATTCGAATTTTAAAAAACTCTTCCACGCTAGCGGACAAAATGCACTTTTGCACTCAGATTTTTAATGACAAACAGAATCTTTCCGAGGTTGTGAGGTAAAAAAAAATTGTTAACTTTAGATTAACTGATACGAACTTAACTATTAAAACTATTGTACTATACGAGTAGTACTCGATTTATCTCGATGGTTTCTAGACGTGACTACCGGTCGTTTATTTCCTATGAAAGTATATTAACCATTTTATATTTTGAAACCTTAAACAATTTATAATTAATATAACCTCTGATATTTTTGTCGGTTGGATCTGTATAGAATCAATTTACATGTTCGACTCAAGTATTTGTATAGCTGTGCTTGAACTGCCGTCTCTCATTGTCATTGAAAATACGGTGCTCTACTTGACATGGGTGATATGTAAACTGAAGAGGCGTACAAATTATGCTGTTATATCCGTATACTTGACAGCTTCGTGAGGACATGCCCAGAAAATACATTGAAAGCTACAATAAATTATTAGCGCATATTAGGTATTGCCGTGCGATTCTCGAGCGAACATCGTTGCATCTTTGATAACATCCGTGAAACAAATGACGAGATTACAAGAAACGTTGGAAAAACAACCTTATGTTCAAAGGCGATATCTCAAAAAGTACATCGATGAGCTCGTGGACGAGCGCATCCACTAATCATTAGAGAATGGCACGGTTGCACATACATATTATTCATGTAGGAATATCCAGAATGCTGTAGGTATACTAACAGTAACCATAACTATGCAGTTGCTCTTCTTTACAACATCGGCAAGTATTTAGTCTCAATTGCGTCTTCAATCTTCATTCCTTTGCAACATTGTGTTTGTAATGTAGCAAGCAGATTTCCTAGCAAAGCTAAAAGCTTAACGTTGCTATCATTCCATACATTCTAGCGCGCATCATCAACAGAGTTTGGCCAGCACATCCTAAGCAACTCTTTAGTCTTTGGGATGTAGATTTAACTGCTGGCGAATTGTCTCATAATGGTTATTGATATTGTTTCTTCGACAAATGTGTAATTTGTGTTGTAAAGGTATGGTTGCTCGTATCAAGTAATCCGCATTTTAGGAAACAATATTTCGCTGCTTACATATTATTAGAATCCAGGCTTTGGCTAAACAAACTACTTACAATATTATTAAAAATCCTATAACTTCCCATAGTTTAAAATTTACAATGTTAGACACTGCCGGAAATCGCACGATGGCGTTATACCTACCTACTTTTAAAAGTAGAGTACGATTTACGATACCGAAACTTTCATATGTTCTTAGTTACATCAATAGCCATGGTCATGGTCATGGAAAACCATTATCCCCATAAAATCAACAAGAGAAATAAATTCGGTCATGGCATCTGACACAGATGTTTGAAGGGTAAAAACTCTAAAATTGCTTAATTGGGTTTCGTTAAGCAGCAGAAAATTTAAAAAATCACTGTATCAAAATCACAACTACAACTTAGTAGGTAGGTATACCTACCTATATTTCTCTTATACTTTTCTATTAAAGAACTTAATATAGTTTTCAAATTCCTCGATATTGTAGTCGTAGCTGTCGAGAAAGTCATAGGGCTACCTGAAACTCTGAAAGTAACATTTTTTGTAGTAAAGCACAGCTGCAATTTTTCATGTGATAGCTTTTGAAAAAAAAACGTGCTACGATGTCGCGTAAGTTCTCTCGGACTGGTTGGAGCAGTACGTCTATCCTAGCATCCACACCACAGGCCGACTGATGCCGCATCGTCGGATCCGATCTGGCAAGCCCCTGGCACTCAGTCGCGTTGCGCGCACCGACGCCATCGGTTCTGTCTCACGCTCTCTTATCACTACGCACCGATCGATCGTCTTCGCACTGATAACGAACTGCGTGACTTTGTGACTCGAGTGACCCGAGATAGTGTTGTGATGAACATGTGATTGGGTTCCAAGGGATAATTTGTTAAAGAATTACGTCGATACTGTTGGATAAATATTGTAAGTTGTATTTATTTTTGTTTTCGTTTCTGGTAAGAATAAGTATGCATATGGCATATTATTGATAGGAAATCCAATAAGTAGAATTAAATATTATCACTTTTTTCTTAAATAAATATTAACTAATTACAAAACTCAAGCCACAAAGATTTATGTGAATATGTATAACTGTTTTATTAATAATGAAAAAGTAAACAACGCCAACCCCACCAATACCTTTAACGTTAGTTTTATTATTAAAACTTATATAAGTATAGACAATAATAAAAAATTACAAATGAAACACAAAACGCCCTTCAATTAAACTACAATTAAGTTATAAAATACTCAAAACAATAAAGAATCGCTAGGCGTTTTAGAAATTAAACTTTCACAGTTTATAGCCATCCCACCAAACACTGGTTCAAAAAACGTAAAAATATTAAACGAAAAAGTACAAGATACTCAGTAAAGTGGGACAAAATACACGCTTTGGTTAAAAACTTCAATGTCTTGCTCGTTAATTGAAAAGGTACTCGTATTTAGCAAATGACATGGATTTAATTATTTTATTACGGCGATAAAATGACTCTTTAATGATGATAATATGCATATTCAATAGAATTATGCTAATGCTCATATCATTAACTATTGTTAAGGTGATTGAATCTTTCAATTTTCAAATTTGAAAGGTGAGAAGGAAAAATAACATGCACCAATTCTTATCTATATTCTAAGACGAGAAAATTATTCTACGCAGTGAATATTAACCAAAATTTTAAAATAATTCTGAAATTACATTTTCCGCTTGAATACTAACTTTAAAGCATGCCAAATCGAAAATAGAAAAGATAGATAGATTAACTCTTTATTATAACACCACATTATACATAAGTCATTTCGATACAATTGTACACAAAAATATCTTATTACAATTAAATGCTTGAAACTAGTAGTGTCTCAATGGTCTAATCGCTCAGAGCGATCTCTTCCAGACAACCATGGAAATGCATGGAAAGAAATGGACATAAGCTTATAGAGGTGGTGTATAAACCAAAAATATTTACATATCAAAGATTCAGATTCAAAAGATGAAATAAACTTTATTCGATAGGTAAGTAAATAAATATATATATATATATATATTATATTATATATATATATATATATATATATATATATATATTTCCTATGGGTAAGTACATTATATACTTATTTAGATGAATGTTGTAAGACCGACTATAGGTTAAGAGGGCCATAGGCACGGCTATTATTATTTACATGACAAGGTACAATTATTCTGTGATCCAGTGAACAACCAATTCTAGTGTAAGAGTTAGTTTCACTATTATTTTCATTAGCTCAATGTGCAATAACTTCTGGAAATGAACGGTTTCATTTGAAAAGACTTAAAACATTACTGAAGAAATGTTAGATTTTTATACTACGACTCCATCGCCTGCAATATATTTTACATACACATTTGTACGTAAAAGAATATACTCATGCCAAAATAATTAACCATTAACCATTATGACAATAGCCAAATCGTTTTTATTTCTGATTACGTTATATTAGGTCAGCTTTACAATTTCCCATTTCGGTTTTATCGATCTACGCAGCACATTATAATTAAACTATTGCCTGCATCATTCCACTACACGTTGGAGATCAGTATGTACCTACATGTAGAATCAAGATCACATCAAACCCAGTCACTGATGTGACATTGTGTGATGTTACTAGCACATTTACTATGCGCCTTAACGATCGCTATAGAGTTTATAATAAACACAAGATGGCCGCGATTGCTATACTGAGAACCCATCCACTGTAACTGTGTTACGGGAAATCTCTTCAAAGCCAATTTCAGGTTCACATAAATATTTGGAGATATTTCTAAACAAAGACAGCCACACTGAAGAACGAAGAGAGATAAACGTCCTTTTGGAGATAAATACAACTACAGCATGATTGCTTTCTATTATATTAGAGAGATATTTTAGAATGTTTATTAAAGTAAAGTACAAACTACATAATACTTAAAAATCAATCATGTGTTTAATTCCGATACTTTTTTGTATATTATTGGGAAACGGTACAAGCACAAGGCCCAGAGGTATCTCTGCCTCGAACAGATGAATTTCGACAAACTGCACTGCGCTCGCAACCCTGAGACATTAAGTTGTTAATGTTAAGTCTTATGTGCATGTAATTTTGCCGGCACCCGCCTTACCTTTCAAATCAGAACACAGTATTGCGAATATTACTGCTAAATGTTAGAAATAGGTAAGGTGGAAATTCTTCTCCAAATTCATTTGCAGAGCTACAGCACCAACATAACATAAAAATAATAATAGACTAAAATGGCCTAAATAATGTTATTATTAACTGTAACGTATAATAGCAACTACATCATACCTCTATAAATTTAAATAAGAAATGTTTTTTTAGAAATAATAACATATTTTATTAATAATAACCTTCTGGATGCAAAGGCTAACATCTGGCAAGTTTACAAGTGAGTACAAACAATAGTTGATCAAGCGAATAATGTAATGATAACTTGTTCTGAAACGTGGTCGACATTATCGCTTTTGAACCGCTGCGACACTTCGCCAAGGCCGCAGTGTCAAGAACAAGCCAAATCGCAATCTTGTATGCACCGCTTGATTTTAAATTTAAAATATTTTAATTAATTAAAACAGTTAAAATAATTAAAGTCAAACATATCGCATGCAGCAACACGTAAGTTATTGTGACAGATGCTAATCAGAGCATGGCGAAATGTTATACTATTTCAAATCGATTATTTATATGCTATCTGATCTGACAGCGACAACATCGTAATATTTATCAAGATCACAAATACGTATACAGATAAAGAAATAACTGAAAAACATGAGCATAGTATAGATAGAGAAATGCGTAACATATATATCAGAAGTGGGATTGTGTGCGACCGCGAAATTAATCTGCTAACAGAAGATTTTTTGAGTGATAAAGAACAGAGCTCATTGAGTGCGTCCGCAATGGTGCGCGCGCGCATCTGTGACCTGGATGCCACCAGACCGTCTCGCGGCTAATCTGGACAATTCATCAACATCGCCTGCTGTAATTAAACATCTTGACTCGAGCCGCTTCACAGAGCACATTCGTAATTGACGAAAAAACTTGAAATAACAGTCCTGTTTCGCTACTCAAATATGCTGCACTAGAAAACGCAACGCTCGATGTCAGTCAAAAGTAATTGCGGTTATAACAATTGTAAGTATGAGGAATATAAAAATGATAATATATCATATTTTACTCCAAAGGCACTTAAGCACAACATAAAATTAGTCTAAAAGCAATCGTCCATGAACGAATTTATGCAGCAGAACGAAAATTACCAGAGATAAAATGTCACCTGATTTGTTTTATGAACCGGTCGAACATACTACTATCATCAATGTAATAACAAGAAAATTATGTTTATTGTTATATGCAGGTAGGTACTTGCATGATATTTCTGGAATATCAGCCCATTGCGATATAGTCATATCGCAAAGCAGTCGTTACAAAATAAAGCTTTTACTTGTATACGAAAGACCTTGCTTTCCACGAGATAACAGCAAAAGATGGGATTATATATATTTTGAGTTCTTGCAAAACGTAGTCTGGGTTCTGTGATAATGAGATTTTTCGTCTTTCATAAGAGGATCCCAAAAGAAACGTAGACTCAGAATCCAATAAACTCGTAAATTAAAGGTTCCACGTTTCGTTATGTCGTTTAAGCATCTGTGATCCAAAAAGTAATTAATTGTCTAGTAATCGTTTACCTAATGCACTGGATTAGATTGTTATACAATTAGAGATTGTAGCTACGGAATCGTCAAAAAGAAACAAATTAGACGACAACGGACTGGTTTCGCGTAATTCCGGAAGCGAACAAATAAGTATTTGATTGGGGTGTTTAATTTTAACTAATGAATGATGGTCGTGAGCTGTCCGCAAGTGGTCAGGGCCCGTTTTTCTGGTTGTTACGTGGATTGAGTAATAGTTGCTTTCACTGAATCTACGAGTTGTTACCGTTGTAGCACGTAACTTTTTTTGTATATAATTATAAGTGGTCGATCATTTTGTTAATTTCAAGATAACCCCTTGGGTAAAATTTAAGTCTCTTTGGGCTTCGCCTGCTCTCTGCATACATTTTGAAATTATGCATTACAGTGGTTATGAAAAAAGGAAATAAGGCCCTGTTGTTTCATTCCATAATGAAGAAACCTTAAACGAGTAAATACCACTACTCATTCTTCCAAGAGTAGTTACTTAGTTAATTGTCTAGCACAGGAAGGTACAATTAATAAATTATAGATTGAAAGTAAAAAAGAAAGTAATATTGCCCCAGCAATAATAACAAGTTTCAATCAATTTAATCTTGATTTAATGTAATCAAACCAAGTAATGAGCTGTTTAAGTAGACTTATTTTGAGCTCAAGGTCAGCATATACTGGGCAATGACCGAGCAATATTAACTGGTATTCCGAGTTATTTTTTTGTTAAAGTATATTTGCAAAAAATATTTCGTGACTACGGAGCATAACGTATAAAATGATAGCTTTACATAATTGCGGCGAGCGAATCGCACGTGTAACAAATCTCGGTGCGAGTTCCGGAGAGGTGAGAAGAAATGAAACCAGGTATCGTGATCCGATCTAGTTGTTTTGTGAATCGCATGTTCATTAGTACATGGCGAAAATCGTAGAGTATGTGTTCTAATCTAACCATACGAGTCTCAAAGTAGGATGATAAGTTCTAAAAACTTTGAATTAAGTGCGAAGCGTGAAAGGATGGTGTGTAATCTATATATATATATATATATATATATATATATATAAAAGCGAAAGGTCACTCACTCACTCATCACGAAATCTCAGAAACTACAAGTGCTAGGAGTTTCAAATTTTGCATGCGGGTTCTTTTTAGGACATAGGTGCTCACTAAGACGGGATTTTATGAAATTCAACCCCTAAGGGGTTTTTTTGGGGTTGATAGTTTGTATAAAACTTCGTTACTGCGAGTGCTAAAAGTTTAAAATTTTGCATGGGGGTTCTTTTTAGGACGTAGGTGCTCACTAAGACGGGATTTTGTGTAATTCGACCCCTAATTGAAATCTGACCCATTTAAATCTGTAATTACCGTATCCCGCGAGACCACTTGAGCGAAGCCGCTGGCGGGTCAGCTAGTAATAACTAAAGCAATCCTGATGATGCCCGTGGTTTCAAACCATAGTATTCGATAAGCTGCACTATGACAAAATTTTATAAAAACATGATATTGATCATAAATTATATAGAATAAACTAAACGCAATACGATACAAGCAAGTTTATATATTACTGTGCCCAGCGGTTTCACCAGCGTGGTGGTGAATGATGATAATGATGAAAAGTATCCTATGCCCTGAGATATGAATATGACAAATCACATATATCAAAAACACATATATCATAAAAAAATCTTGCCGTTCTTGAGTTATATATGATGTAACTAATACGACATTGTTTTATACTCGTATATGTAGATAGATAGATATAGGTATACAGTGGATATTATCAATAAAAACTGTTGTACACAAATCAACATCAATCTTCGAAGACAAACTGCATTATGTAAATGTATAATCGTAAATATCTTTAGCGCGAAGAGTTTCAGATCCATTTCTGTGACAAGAAACAGCCGAGTTTGTTTTATTGCCCACTATTAATGTCTCATACCAACCACGGTTGATTTACCTACGCGGTTTACGTAAGATGAAGCCACTGGCACTAATGCCGTTGCATGGTGCATCGATTTTATCTAATCAACTGTTACAAACACCAAAGTTATCTATTTTCTTCTTCCGGTCGTGTGCTTTGACTAGAGTCGCTCAAAGAGACTGCGGCGTTCAGAATAAACTTCGGTCAAGCATTTGCATCCGCTTCAGTTAGGCTGAGCGCACATTGGAGTCACAACAGTTTTAAGACAGACTATTGCTTTACAAAAATTATGAAGACGCACACTTCAAACAATTTGGTATTAGTTTTAAGACAGACTTGTCTATGTCTGTCAGGAAAGTCTGTCTTAAAACTAAAACCAAATTGTTTTGCCTATGACACGTCGCACATCTAAAACGAAACTGTTTTGACTATGAGACAATATTGTCTATGAGATGTTTTGTTTGAAGTGTGCGCGTCTTCATATTTTTTGTAAAGCAATAGTCTGTCTTAAAACTATCGCGACTCAAGTCTGCGCTCAGTCTTAGGCCACTGACGAGAAAAACAAATGCGACATCGAATGTCGGCCTATTTCACATTTTATCCTCGAAACGCAATGCATTAATAATTCCAATTACTAAACCAGAAAAGAATGTGCTAAAAGAATAAAATAAAATATTGAATATAATTACTTAATTTTAATGTAATATTATCGCGAAAGCTTAAGCAATCATAATTAAACAAAAAAATGCCATCAAAGTTTTTGTTCGTGTTATTATTTAAAAAAATGTGTTTCGAAATTACTATAATGAAGTTCTGCGGATGATTTCTATATTTGGCATTGTTTTACAAGTCCGCAACATCAAGTGATTTGTCACTAAATTCTACATATAGTAAAATGAACCCTATTTCTCCTGGTCACGCTATAGTTTTATATATATATATATCTTCCACTGCTGGTTGTAAAATAAGGCAGCAAATGCATAGACTACTGAGCATAGAATACTTTTTTACCGCACATGTTATGTTAAAAGTGATCCACACGGAAAGAAAACAATAACCGGAACGCCATAAAGATCACAATGGAAAACATAACAGTAAATTATCTATTTAACCGGACAAAAGATCGGTTTATAAGACAATATCGTTAAATTCCTAATATTACGTTATAATATTTTGTTGTGCTTTAAAAATTGTGCTGTAAAGGTGTTAAAGTTTTATTGTGGAACGTTTTGTTGAGGATCGTAAACAGCATCTGGTGTGGGTGGATGCCGGATGGGTCTCGAGGGTATTTGCCTTAAGATGTAAGACGGTGACAATGTCTGTAGAAAGTCAATAATTTTATTAAATGGTCAAGGTTATAACATGTGAGCTACGCGATCGCATTGATTAATTGCTATTTAATACATTCTTATTCGTGACATATTATATATGGAGTATATTTACCTTGTAGAACCTATATTTCTATGATGATATTGACTAACGGCCGTTTTCAATAACCTATATATCGCCGGTTTACCCTGCTAAAGATAGATATTTGACACTATTTGTATGGACGTTATGTCAAATTTCTATCGGTAGTAAGGAAAACCGTGGATAGATAGAATATTGAAAACTGACCGTAAGATATTACACAGTTTTAATCCCCTAACGCAAAATATTTTTATAAAACAAATAACTGATGGTAAAATGGAACTAAAGCGAATATGGTACGTCTCGCAGAGTTCCATTAGGGATGTTACTTATTAGTTTTACATCGTAGCTTCAAATCGTTTACGTCAGATTTCGATGCAGATTGATTAGCTGGCGATTATTAGCATATTTTTACGCGATGGTTTTTAGTTATTGATGAATTAATTTCTATTCGGCCGTCTCCACGGACTTCGGCTGCACGCCTAGTCTAGGAATTGAGTTAAAAAAGCTCTATTTTTAGCCTCTCACTTCTCACAGTTTTGAGGATCTGGTGATGATCCGGAGCCTACTGATCTATACGTTAATGTGCAGAAATACCCAAATTGTAGCTCAACATTTTATTTTCTGTTAGGTAATCTTATCGCCGTTGCACTATAAGACGACGAAGCAGGAGCTCCGATACTGTCTTTACTCAAGCATTGTATTCCTCGTCAATGGTGTCCGCCCACGATGCGTGCGCGCCGCCCGCCCACATGCCACTAAATCGTCCCTAACTGTACCGGCGACAAATTACCACACCACCGAGCATAATAGTCCTTTAATCTTTATTTGATGGCTGTATTATTCATAATCACACCCAATACTTATACTAGATTTATGGCGTTTTAAAACCGGATTTCAATTGTTATTATAGATTAAAACTATGGAGATACCCTGGTCTAAGAATTTGTTAGCTGCAACTTATATATTAATCATGAAATTTATAATAAAAATATAATAACTGCGAAATAACCGACACACGTTCATGAATGCACATTAACAGAATATAATAAGAATAAATTAGATCAGGAATAAATTACTACGCTGTGGGATTCCTTCATCCTTGTAAAGTCAATTTCATTGACAGCTCAAACCCAACTTTGGATTCAAAGCCAAAGTCAAAGTAATTTATTCAATTTAGGCATCAAAAACGCACTTACCACAATTTTTCATTCTAATGTATTTTAAAGACTACCGCCGCGTTCAAAAATATATAGAGCCGATTCGAACAGCTACCATTTGAACTACCTGCACCTCAACCCTCACTACCCCTCAGCCATCATCGCATCGCACTATAAAACTAATACATTGACAAAAACTTGTGACTTTGTGGCCCAAAGTACTCATGGCCGGTTCATATAAGATATCTTTGGTAACATAATGGGCTGTTTATGATTATATTATGATTCTCTCGTTGGCTGGTTTGCAATCATCTATATGAACCGGCCATAAGTACTATGGGCCTGTATAACCATAACCCATTGGTTATAGTTATACAGGCCATTACATATACAGCATCCTGCTAATTGGTTTTCAAGGACACGAAATATTAGCCTGAACCCACGTAGAATGTCTCGTCTAGCAGACGTCGCATAGCTACCAATTATTAAGAAATTCCTTCACAATGTTTGAGTTTGAAAATATTTGAGCAAGAGCACGCGCATAGTTTGACTACTTTAAAGTCCCAGGTACTCAGATTAACGGTACCATGCTAATGATGTGCAAATAACAAACGGTTTACGTGAAACTACTTAAATTACGTTACCTACAGTACACGGACGAGAAAAATAGGACCCCGTAGCTAAAGAAAAGCCCCGTTCCAAGATATGTGTGCGTGCTTACTCGTACCAACCGCGTAAAGGCGCGTCCACCGCCAATTAGACTAAGTTAGTTTAGCTTAGCTCACAGAGTTGCGTCAGTTTTTAATACATGTGTGTCCACCGCAAACTTCGCCATCTAAATTACGTAAAATAGTTTATACTCTAAACTATGTGAGCTAAGCTAAACTAACTTGGTTTAGTTGGCGGTGGACTACAGATACCTAATAGCCCCAAAATGTTTGATGTCGCGTAATACGTCGTGTGATGGCGTCGTGTACGTGTAGCAGGTGTGATATACAAACGGATTGGCATTGCTCAACGAGCTACAGTTTTGAAATGAGGGGCGCGTAGAATTTTTTCTTCCCTATTGCAATGTAAAAATTTCAAAAACAATATGTATTCTGGACACGTAATGAGGTCCAGAATACTTGGTACCTTATAAGAGTGACACTCGGTTACAGGCTGTATTAGTTGAATTTAAAGCACTTATATTATTATATATATACATATATATATAAATTGATGAATAATTTCCTCAATTTATATATTTTTATAAGCACTTATATTACCTAGTAGTAGACTAAAGATGTATTAGTGTTGTTGTATGATACGAGTACTACTTAGTAGTAGGTCCTTACTAATTAAAAAAATCTACTGTAACTTAAGCATTAAAGTAAAATATGAACATTACTGTTATTTTCAATCTTCCGTTATCTTCATAATAAGAAATTTAATAAATGTCTCATTAATTAAAATTCTCTAACTAGACTCTACAGAATTTTGCATAAGTAGAAACTGAGGAAAACCACCGTTAGGTATTTTACATTACATTGTAACAATCTTGCTGATGATTTGCGGAAATACGATCTCTGTTTTATAAAATATAACGTCGGTACCATATTTTGTCTGTCTGTACGTATAAAGCGATGCAATTATTTTAATTTATTAGGCTGCGATATAGAAGGAACGATTAAAATTACAATGGAATTTACTCTGAGTAGGGACGGATCACACTCAGACGCCAGTTTATGAGTCGTTGGGTTTGTGGAAACCAACCACACCAGATATAAATTAAAAAAAAATGCTGGACAATCTACACATCACCATCTAGCCCCAAAGTAAGCTACTCAAAGCTTGTCTAAATAACTAATATATTTAATACATTATATACATATATATTTTTATTATAAATAGAAAACACCCAGACCAACGGAACAAATTTCTGCAGGTCGTTTTTGTCACAAATTTGTTCTAAGGCGGGAATCGAACCCGCAACCTCTTGCGTCGCAGGCGGACTCTCGCCCGCTGCGCCACTGAGGTCGTCTAAGATATGGTAGGCTTCTCTGTAAGAAGCTGTATACTTGACGTGTGTTAGAGCAGTGTATCCTATTTATGTATATCATGTATTATATCCTAGTTTTTTTTGGTGATACTGGGCGAATATGTGTTACCTCCAAGTGAGCAAGCATTACTCTGTTAGGGTTTAATGCGCATAGTAGCAAGCAAAATTACTAGATGAATTAAGCTAGAAGACCAATATCCCGGGATGACGAATGCATTGCAAGTGACACGCAAAACTTAGGATATTTATTTTATCAAAAAATGGAACCGACTTTAACACTAACAAGTGTGAAATAACTTGTTGATGTCGGTACCATATTTCAAAAGTACCTATTATCACAATATTGTGCGCATGGTACCGACTTCGACAAGTTATTGCACACTTTTTAGTGTTGAAGTTGGCTCAATGTTTCTGAAAAAAATACGCTTTTTAGTGACCCTTGCTACTTTTTTTATTTTTCATTTATTTGAAGGGCTTTGTCACTGAGCGACCACACCGCCCTGTAACCCTTGTTACTTACGGGATCGATTGACATTCACCTTCAAGTATGATATCATCAAATAGGCGAAACACTTTTTTAGTTATTGTAGTGTAACTCAAAAACTACTGGACCGAATTTGATGAAATTTAAATGGGAACACTGCGGAAGTATACTCTACCAATCAAAAGAATCATAAAAAGCGGTTCATAAACAACGAAGTTATCCGCGAACACACATAAAAAATATATACGGTCGAATTGAGAACCCTCCTCCATTTTTGAAGTTTGTCAAAAATATCGTCATCAGCAGGCATGGCGCATCAGCGTACAACTTAGCTGTCTCACCCCTAGATGTTGAAAAATGCACAATTTGCCATTTCTGGTATAAAAGCACGTAAATGCGGGTACAAAAGGTAGGCTAGGCAGTATAGTACGAGTATTAGTTACAAATGTTGCTTTTCGCTTGAAACTTAATACTTGTAACGATCTCGGGATAAGCCGCTATCACTGTCGACGCTTGTAACCGTTGAAATGTTGTACTCGCGGTATCTGTTCCGTTTAGGTACCCACGACTCTTAAAGACTTGAATTTATAATCATTCGTTTACATAGATATAACATATCCTTAAATGAATGAATGAAATTATTTATTTGCTAGAAGTATTGGTAAAATTTAGATCTTATGTTATAAACAATGGTCCATAATACTTAGCGACATTCGAACCATATTTTTTCCTTAATTTAAATAATTACGCTTATCTTAAGTGCCTATTAAATTAGATTATAATTTTACATTTTAATTGAAATATAAAATAATTGTAGTATTTAAATAGTCAATATTTTTAAATTATCACTATTATAAGGTTTTCTTACGAAAAAGGTTAGTTACAGAATAAAAAGTTTTGTTAGCTAACCACAACTTGAGTTTCAATAAAAAAATTCTTTTCGGTAGTTCGTTAGGACATTAGTTCTTTATTGACACTTATCCTTTTTCTTCACATGCCTTCATTTTAAATGGTATACCAACACAAGCATTAAATTAATAATTAGATATACAATTTAGATTTCTAATTATAACATACCACAAGGAGTAAGAGATAAAGCTCTAAACAGAGTAAGGAGCGACCACAACATCCCAAGAGAGTAATTTATGGCGATAAGATGATATGGCTTATCCTAGCTTACCCCTGGCTATTCTACATTTACGGCTCGTCTTCGCAAAGTCAACAAAATGTAGTTTATATGGTACTAACCGCGAATATCAATCGAGGCTCATTTGCGGTTGCAAGAGCTACTCGTATTACGGACGCGAAGGTACTTTTAAGTCATCACGTGAAACCTAGATTTTCATAGGCTTAGCTTAGATTTCATATAGGAACATAATAGGGTAGAAAACGGTACTGCGTGTTTGCGATCTACTGTAGAGTCTAATCCCTAGTTATAATTATACCCATAAAGTAACTTTAGTGCTATATAGATACAGCACTGTTTACTATATTTATTATTAGCATATAATTACATATGTAGTTTGTAATATGAAGGGTAGCTGGAGCCGTTTCGTAAGTTATAAATATATTAATGTAATATGTATCGTGTCGGATTTTTATTGGTATCATGCAAGACGAGGAAAACCCAGCGGCCCATGCCACGTTGACAATAAATACGTAATATATAATTGACTAGCTGCGCTTCGCGATTTCATCCTCGTAGTATTGGATTATGATGATGATGAATCAAATATAGCCTATGTTACTCAGGGTAAATGTAGCTTTCCAATGGTGAAAGAATTTTTAAAGTCGGCACAGTAGTTATCGAGTTTATTCATTACAAAAAACACACAAAAATTAAAAAAAATCCTCTTTATAATATCATAGTGTAGATTTGCATAACGTATGGATAAACACACCAACAAAATACCAACCTTTTTATATCAAAATATCCTTGTAGTATGGGATATGGTTTATAAACGCTTTAAAAGCTTTATTTCTAAATAAACAAATAGTTTGAAAGTTAATTCTCCATCTTAGAAAATATAATAGTAAAATACTGCTTCACTACATTTCAATAAAAGCATTTTATAAAGGCCAGTAAGTGTTGAACATTATAAATTAGTAAATTTAAATTGCATAAAATCTGTATAGCGTATTCATGAATCTGCCTCATGGATTCCGAATTAGGTGTTCCTTTCATCCTGTACAATTCATTTTCCTACTGTTACCTCGAATCGCGTGTAGAGCGAAGGTCTTAGTAATTTGCCTCAAATACCACGACAGTACAATTATAATTAACTTGTCGCCAGTCGAAATTGTCGAAAATGTCTTGTTTCAGCTACACAGTTTACACCTGTAAACTATGTAATATGAGTTTCAAAGTTATGTGACTCCGAAAACCATCTAATTTTTGTATGGTGTAATAAAAAGTGACAGGTGATTTAATTTTGTGAACCTTTCGTGACACCAAACATTTTATATGGAGTTCGATACTTTTGCACCAACTTTTACTTACGACCTACTTATGACATAGCGTATCATAAATTTAAAAAGATGATCGGGAAAAGTATGTGTAGAACCCGTGATCACGCAGGAACCTTATTTCGCGCGGATGAAGTCGGGCTCGAAGTATTATAGTACATTTTATGCTCATATTTACAAGTATTACAATAATAATAGTAGGTACTTATAATAGATACATCGAGTACATCTACCTGGGACAGACAGTCAAACTAGGCAGGTCCAACTTCGAGAAAGAGGTCAATCGTCGAATCCAACTCGGCTGGGCAGCGTTCCGGAAACTTCGCGAAGTCTTTTCGTCAAAAATATCTCAGTGCCTCAAGACAAGAGTCTTCGACCAATGTGTGTTACCAGTGATGACTTATGGCACTGAAACGTGGTCTCTTACTATGGGCCTCATAGATAAGCTCAAAGTCGCACAACGAGCTATGGAGAGGGCTATGCTCGGGGTTTCTCTACGTGATCGAATCAGAAATGAGGAGATCCGTAGAAGAACGAAAGTCACCGACATAGCTCAGAAGATTAGCCAGTTGAAGTGGCAGTGGGCAGGGCACATAGCACGCAGAACAGATGGCCGATGGGGCCGAAAGATTCTGGGGTGGAGACCATGTACTGGCAAGCGCAGCGTAGGGCGTCCACCGATACGGTGGACAGACGACCTGAGGAAGGTCGCAGGACGACGTTGGATGCAGGCCGCTTCCAACCGGTCCTTTTGGAAAATCATGGGGGAGGCTTATGTTCAGCAGTGATGTAGTTCGTTTTATTTCAATTACAGAAATTTTGTAATAATCTTAGAACTATAAGCACATAATAAGAATAGATGATGATAATGATTAGTTCTGCTTTTACAACGCCATTCGTACCATTTAAATGTATCAGCCGTGCGATTTAATGATTCGTCGACGCTCACCGATGTCAAATACTAATATATATAGCCCTTGTACACAAGGTTGTTTTTTCAACGTTTCTATGACATGTTCATTTGTTTCACGGATGTTGTCAAAGATGCAACGATGTTTGCTCTTAGAGAATCGCATGGCTGTACCTCGCTATTGTTATTGAACTTTACATTATTTACATTGTAGAATAACAAAACAAAACAGAACAGTAATCCATCCACAGAAAAGTAAACGCTAAGATAAACGCTAAGCTTTTCTGCGTCCATGCCGACATTCGCCCGCTGACTTATTCGGGCAAAATGTGCGTAATTATGATATACGGGCCTGCATAGGGCAGGTACCGTTGTTCCCCAATGTCGGTCCCCAGTTTGCCCTAGTCGTTTTTACCGTAACCGGAGTGCGTTTAATCACGTCCCATTGCTGCGTACTTGTCATACGCAGCCTAGCCGAGATTAACTGAGGGCCATTTGGCTTTTCTTAGGAAATAGATCGGCTTATAAGAAATTTCTACCTGGTGCTTGTGAGCTACATCTTTAACGAGTTCATTGCAAGGTAATAGGCCTTTCTCAAAAGCCTGTTTACGTATCTAAGTACGCAGCACGTAGGTACTCGTATATAAAATGTTTTACATAAGTTAACAAAACTATGTAAATTTTATAATAAGTGAGGTACCTATCTAAATCCGGTAGCTATAGTAAAATTACAAAATGTATGTTTTCTTTTAGTATTGTGTATGTGTAGCATGGTGTGAAGTCAAGCTGTATAAATTTAGGTAGAACCTCTAAAATAACCTCTTAATTTCAACGGAAGAAGTATTTCAAAGAGCAATATAGTCTTTCAGACAAACATATATAAAAAATACCGACCGACCTAATACCTACGTGATTGCTGCTATAAGCTCATCAGAATGAGTACAAACATGACGGGGTTTTGTAGTATGTTGAGAAGTTCTTACGGTGATCTTCCGGATTTAACATCATCAGACCAGCTCTATGACACCCTAACATTGTATTGACACCTAAGTTACATTCAAGTTGATGGCTCCCTTAGCTCAGTTAGGAGCAACCCTGGCTTCAAAACGTAGAGTGCCAGGTTCGATATCTGGCAGTGACAAATATGTATGTGATGAACAGAAATGGGTTTTCGCGGGTATTCGAAGTTGTGATGAGTTATTGTGTGAATCCATGCCGCCCGCGACACGAGGAATCCTATTGCAGGGGTATGAGTGTGTAAACATTATTTAATTATTTATTTCTGCTCAATCAGACACCAGCTAATGCTTCAAAATATGTAAATATGAACCGAAAGACAAGAACGGAACAAGTTAAAAGTTATATGGGGAAAAATATCATTCTTGACTGACGTCATAGCTGTTACGTCCTGAAATTGGATATTAAGGATAATGTTGGTAACGTACCGCATACACGAAATGAATACCACGAATAGGGAACCTTTTTGTTTATTGGTTTCCTACCTTGTGTAGTTTCTAAAAAGTAGGTAGGTGCATAAGGACTCTGGATGTAGTCATTATATAATTTTTGAGCAAATGATTGTTTGACGTAACAATAAGCCATTGCGCAATTTCGAATTGCACCACAATTCTCAAATCATTTGGTTTCGCCCAAGGTATTGTTCCTTTGTGACAAGATTGCTTCGTCGGAAGAAGGTCATTATGTCTTACGTGATGTTCGGAATAATCTGCCGAAATCTGAAATAAGTATGAAGGCTGCCACCATTATAACTAAAATGTTTCCGATATTTGTTAGTATTTGCATGTCATGGTGAGGCGGTGGGGCTTAACTACCATTAGCCACTTTCAACGCGGTGCGGCCCTATTGTCCTTCAATAGATGGTGATAAAACATTCACTACGTGATGGAATTTTTATGTTTCCGATCACTAGACCCCGCTGGCATTGTGATATTAAAAGCTTTTTATATAAATAATAACCACGTGGAATGTTTATTAAAACCTACAAGGACTTTATGAGTCCTCTCTCTCCAGCGATCGTGCCTTTCGCAGAGTAATGTTGTAAATGTATAATGTAACATTATTTATTATTACATATGATATTTTTTGAAGTTAAGGTTGAACAGCTGTTACGGATTGTAACCGTGGTAATCCTTGCCATATATTATTTATTTTTATTTTTAGATTCTACCGAAGTTAATAAAAAAGATCTGAAATGTATCTACGTATCAGCCCAAATAATTATTAGGAGTTGTATTGATTCATTCACGAAACAGCTGCTCGTCAAGAAACTAGCGCAAAGATGGAATTCGGTCAGATCATGTAATGGTTAAGACTCGACCGATTTAGATTCTCACTTAGAATGCCAATTTTTTTTGTAAAGCAAGCTCATACTCAATTGACTACAAACAATTTTGAAATAAATTTAGGTACCTCTAAAAATAAAATACTTACTAACAAAACCTGGTGGTATTGTTAGTAAAATTCACTTACTCAGTGACTATTACTAAAGAAATCACAAGAGAGCTGTAAGAGGGAAGCTTTCAAAACCGCACCCTCATTGTCGTTAAATTTGCATTTTAACATGAGGAGGAAATCCCACTACACTTTTTTGCTAAGCCAGCCATTACTTGACAACCTACTCGTACCTGCATCTATTCTATGGTTTCTCACAGAGGGAGATACTAGCTAGAGATAACTTTTATTAAGTACTTAGGTGGTACTTTAAAAAAAGCATGAATTTACTACCATCACGTGGGTGAAACCGCGAGGCTCAGCTAGTAAGTAATAAATGCCTTAAGGTGCTGTCAGTTCATGATGTCGATAAAAATGAGGGTTTTTAAAGCAGTTTATCTCATAAGCAGCGATTTAATTAAAACTACAAAAAATAAAATGACATTTCTAAGACTTCTAAGTATACATTGACGGAATTAAAAACACATTTTAACACACTAGAGTACATTAAACAAAAAATCAAATAATATATCACTTAATTTCACCTCTAAAATAGTTTTTCTATTTATTCACTATTGTATTTGTCATGAAACACATATCATAAAATATCAATTTTTAATACACATACATTGACGGATTATTTTTTATTTAGGAGTGAGCATTATTTTTTTAATGAATTTTGTACGTTTTTTACGAGATGCACTTGCTTGATTTCAAGTAAAGGAAATTGAACGTGGCCAAGCGCTGACAGCGCCTTAATCGATAAAATAACAATTTTAAATGCTTACATCTGTCACCTGAAAGTCTGGCGGTGAATGTAGCATCTTGATTAAATCTACAGCATGGTGTTATGATAACCTCTCGTGCTCGCCCGGTGAGATCACCACCCCCGAGGTACAAAATGTTCTGACAGACCAAGAACTTAACTTTATCTTCGTCTACATTGATAAGAATAAAAACAACAAAGTTAATAGAACATTCGAACTATTGATAAATGATCAACATATCTTCTTAAATACACTGAAAGCTTGAAAACTGGTGTAGAAACGAGAATTTACTCTCTGAATTAGACAAAATACGGGTATATCGTCGTATAGTCCACGCTAAACTTAGCAATCACATAGGTACTTGCACTATGAGTATAGTTATAGCTTCTTTCTTCAGTGGGTTAAAGCATGTAACGTTTATTTTCAGACGAGCGTCTCGCCCGCGCTCGCGTGCATCGCCCGCCTCATGTGCACTCGTATGAGGTGAGTCACTTTGCTTAAATTAAACTTGTACTTAGTTAGGTACCTACGTATAACTGTTGAAAGGCGTGGGCGTTACTACTGTATTTTGTATTATGTATCGTCAGTTCTGGAACTTTATACAGGTAGGGTATTACGTTATGAGCAGGTTATAATGATTAAGCATGAACTACGAAATAATAATCTTAAATTATTGACTAAATTAAATCTTATTTTACTAATAATTAGATAAGATCGCAGAACTTAATGTTGCGAAGAGGCTAACAATAATAGAGGTCATGTTTATTTCACAGTGTAGTGTACCTATGATATAATTATACTTCAAATAGTAACTACACTTAATTAGAATTTTTAAGGAGGCGATACAGATTGAGAGAAATTATTATCAGGGACCACAAAAGCTAGCGCGGAGCTAAAAATATACGAACATTTATTTTTATTTTTATTTTATTTTATTTTCTATTAGGAAGACTATCGACTACAAAAGTATATTTAGGCACTAAAATAATACATTATCATATTAACAGTAATTTAGAAGTCTCCACTTCTAGCAAATTTGTTATACACATTAAGAAATTGGCGATAAAAAAATGTAAAAAGACAAGCCCGCTGAGTTTTTTGCCGGATCTTCTCAGTCGTGGTCGCGTTCCGATCTAATCTTCCGATTTAAGAAATAATAAATGTAATATGACAATTGTTTAAGTGCCCCCGTAGCTGCCCCTATTTAGCCTATACAGAATAAACGATTTCATTCCATTCCACAGGTTAGTATATTGTTAGTACGTCATTGGTGTCATCTCCATTCAAACGTACAATATTCCCTGATTACCTCCCTGAATCTTAACACTAGTGTCTATATTTTTATTTGTATGTATTGTTATCAAGCTTATTTATCTATACATATATATCTTTGACGCAGTAATTAATTCACGCTGCTGTAGTGTGGCTATCTGCGAAGCCCGACTCAGGTTCATGATTTATTTATTAACTAGTTACTGCCTGCGATTTCGTTCGAGTAGGAGGCTCGGCCATCGGCCTCGCTATAACCTCCCATCTTTTCTTGGTTTTTCTTTCATAAGAACCTTCTCCTGACAATAATTATAACAGCAAAAAAATAATTTTGTCCCATCCGTTCTCCAGTTAAAGCGTGATCATGAAAAATGAGGTTAATTTTTATGTTATAGATATAGATAGATAATATACGAACATAAAATTTGATAAAAATATGGACGCCATTAAGTACATCATTAAAATATTTTATATATTATAAACTTACCTATGATGTATTTTGAATAGTGTACCTAAACGCAGACAACCTTCTCATCGCACAAAAGAAATGCCTACGAGTTGCCTACGAAATGCCTAGCTAATATTGGATCTCCAGATATAAGAGTACATCATTTTCATAAGCCATTTATTATCAAATACCAATTGTTGACAGTCACTCTATCATCTATCTACATCTTGAAAATGTGCATGTTTATTCGAAAATATCCTCAATACTTTTAAAAGCATGTGAACAGACGAGAAATCATTTCATTAGACTAACACGGAAACATAAACTTTAATACCCAATTCCAGATTGAAAATGCATAGTTCCGGTACCAAAGCAATGGCAGTTAAAATTTATAATACACTAACTAACAAAATAGCACCAAACGAAAATAAAACCAAAATGTTTCAAATTAAACTTACAAAAATCTTTTGCAGAAATGTTATTATAATATTGACGAATTTTTCAGTGATAGTATGAGTACTAGACTGGTCCTCTCTGCACAATTGCAACACCCCCAGGGGGTAATATGTGACATGTAATTGTAAACCTAAGGCTTAAGCAACAATACCTGCATTTTATATTAACCTGACACAAGCAATAAATGATTTGAGTTAGAGTTGCAATATATTTCAGTTCTAATCGTATATTTTTAATACTCAATATGTAGTACTAACACAAATAGACATAAAATCAAAGTAAAATAAAAGTGACAAGTTGCAGAGTACACAATCGAATTAGTTTTAAACAAGTAACCCAAACTTAAGTACCTAAACTGGTTACTATAATGATAGTTTTTTATCTTGCTTCAATTAAAACAACATGCTTAATATAGCCCTATAGAGAAACAGCCTTTATGTATAACCCATACTACTTCCACACTTTGTATGGAGTGAGTCAACGGGTTGCATTTAAATCTCTATTTCCTGTGAAAACGTAGGCTGGACCGTCGGAATAACAGACGACTAAGTCGCAATTATTAGTTGCATGTCTTAAGCTCTACAATTTCTCTAAATTAAATCTGCAAGAACATGGAACGTATACTGAATGACTGTCATGACATAGGTAATTCATTTCATCTACACTACTTTCATACCTTTTACTAACTATTACTACTCGTATATATCTTATTTCCTACATTAAGAACGTCAAGACGTACTTAAGAGGCAATCCTTTTTCTCATAATATTTTTGTTAAAATTTTCTTACACACTATACAATTATGTACATAAAATAATCCCACTATCTCACTAATATCATAAATGTGAAGGTTGGATGTATACTCAGATGGTAATATAATACTCAATCACGCATAAATTGCTTAACGGATTTAGATGTTTGGAGTGGAGGTTATTTGCCCTGGGGAGAATTAACGCGTAGGTTTTTTTACTTTTTATCCAGAGTCAACGGGTAGTTCCCGAGGGATCGAATCAACCTTATTCACTGCAAAGTCGCGAGAAAATAGTATTATTAAATACATTTCATAAATATGTTCCCGATTTTTTCGAATTCATATTCAGGGTTTGGTAATGGATTTCTCTGAAATTGATGTAGGTATACGTATGGAACTAGAGCCAAAATAAGTACTGAAACCAGCTCGTAGAGAAATACACCAAAAAGTACGTCGTTTTCTTAATCTTTGAACGACCTGCGTAAGGTTTTTTTTTTTAAAATGGTTTATCAAAGTATCTCCCTCTCGCCTGATGGAAAGCGAAGATGAAATCAAGAAGCAATTACCATTAGCACTAATCGCCACCACTATGATACCCGACAGATGCTTTTTCACGCCCCGCTTGAAAGACCCAGGGTCATAGCTGCAAGGAAATACGTACGCCGGCAAAGCGTTCCACAATTTACTTACACGACAGAGGTAGGAACTGCTAAACTTTTTGGTTCGTGGTATGGGTTTGACATCCCTACATTTGGTAGGGACTTATTAGTCAGCTTCCTACGAACGTCTCCTGTATTTTGGTATGGAACAATTTTGAAACGCAGGCTTTGTAATAAAATGGATTCCTAGGACTATATAATAATTGTTCATCTCAAATAGCACTGAGCTATGTTGCGGTTTCGGTGTCGATTATGTCACGACTACATCAAGTATCTATATAGGTAGCGTGACAAAGTGTTATCAAGAACTCAGTAATTTTGATTATAATGGAAAAAAATATAATGAACCTCTATAGTATTTAATCTTACCGAGAGTCAAAATACATTGTAGCGAAATCTACTTAAATTTAATTTAATTTATCGATAAAAACCAAACTAAACCTTAATTTAGCAATAACGCCATAACTTACGAAAACTCTCCGCAAGGCAAGGAACACATGAGAGAGCGGAGATGTTTAAAAACCAAAACAATCTATTGTAATATATATTGTTAGCTAATTGTAGTACATTTGCACGCAACTAATACTGGTACTACTGGTGGTGCATAATATTATCGTGTTGCAACATGTAAATGAGTTTACTGTAGCTATTCGTTATACTTATATACTGTATAGAGGATAGCACAAGTAAATGGATAACAAATGCAATTTGAAAAATTTAATACCGACTTCCATTCTATACTTTGGTAAAAATCAGTTATTGTAGGATGCTTCAGCACTAGCTATCAAGCAAAAAAAATTTTTGAGAGTCGGTTCACCATATCTTTTTGTTATGAGTTAACACACATAAAAAAAATACAATCGATTGAGTACCTCCTCCTTTTTGGAAGTCGGTAGAAAATATTTGTGTGCGAGACGAGTTACGATACGCTCAGCTTCAAATAGTTGTTTGACCTTAAGAGCAAAAATGAAAATTGGTATAAATAGAAAATGGTGTCGATGAAGTCATCTGATCAATTTGAAATTAATATCCAATTCTCGGGTATTCGGTCTCATTATTCATCTGTGAAAAAAAACATGTTTTGCGATTTTTCAAGGGAATCAAAACCTAAAGGGTACTTTATATCCCATTGACCTAGAATCGTGAAACTTGGGCAAGAAGCAATGTTATATAGGATATAAAGAAAAAAATCCCCGTAAATGATTAATAAATTAGTTCAATAACAAAAACGCAAATTTATTATTACTAAACTTATTTGCGGTTTGTGCAATAATTATGTATAGAGATCGAACGCCAAAGTTAAGTTAAAGTGTGTGTCTTTTAAACTTGTTTGTCTTTTAGTTAGATCAATGTTAGATACTCCCTTAGGTGCGGGAGTTCCACTCACACTTGGGTGGTTTTTTATCACTGACACTGTATATAGGTAATCATTTGTGTTTAAATATAATAATAATAATATATATTATATAAGTTTAATACGAGAAAAAAGTGTGTGAATAAAATGTGACGAGTTTACGCAGAACAAAAGATTATATAAGAGTAGGTATATAGGTATTCAGTATGTCATATCAATAGGGCTTTCATGGGACGAGTTCAGCCAATATAATGCGTGATAAAAAGTTAACTAACCCGAGGTATGATACGAAGCCACAGATTCTGTAACAGTTTCAATTACACGGACAATTCATCGGATAGTAGCTAAAATGAATTTCGTATCGCACTTCCGAAGCGCCGCGCTAATATCCAATGGACGCTACCTATAAAATAGTAGACACAACATAAACAAATACTCGTAGGTACACACACCATTTGTGGGTACTACGAACTAGGACTCATGCTTCAACGATTCTGTTTCTTCTGTTGCCATACCGCGAGACGATTGCGTGCAGCATAAGCTAGTGTGTACTCGCATTAGTACGCGAACCGCACCTGCGCCTGCGTCGCGAGTTACGACTCGATGTCAATGTCCGTCATACGGCGTACACGCGGACTTGCCACTACACCGCCCGCTTCATACTGTCGCGAAGTGACAAATAAAACTAGCGAAGGCATTAGACAACGTGCAGGAGTTATAGCAACAAGGTAGTTGAGACATTTCAATGAGTGGCCGTTCGTTAAACAGACTTGACTGCAGAATAACGTTGGCTCGCAAAAGCTCATAAGATGTGGGAACTATGTGAGAAAGGGATACTTTAGCGTCCTGACACAATGTTTATTTTATCTGCCTCCGTGATGTCAGTGCATCTTGCCGATAATTGCAGACAGCTTAGGTCTTATTTTCGGCTCTCACTATAGTACTATAACATTTTAGCACTACGCCTAGCAGTAAAAACGGAGATATGACAGCTGTGTACGCTGTTGTATTATCATACTTTCAAAGAAAATAATAACATAATAATGCATTGTTTGTTACTCAGAGAATAACTTTACTATTATGCATACCTACACATATGTATACATTTACAATTATACATGCTTCTAAGCTACAGTCACGGTAAATATTGATAGATAACATTACCGTGCTTCAGTGCATCTTTGTCATGAGTACAGTCGCCTGCAATTATAAGTCATGTATGTTAGTTTGGAATTTTGATGTTTTTATAATTATTATCGTATCGACTGTACATAAGTGAACTTTTTAAGACCAAATCAGAAAGATTACGATAAGCAAAGTCTTGGAGAAAACTATGAATTCAGTTTTCGTAGTAGGTATTCATGGATAAGTGGATTTTAACTAATACCTACGACTGTCGATATTAGAGCAAGACCTTCTTCACCGTGCTGTTGCAGATTTTTCTCGTTTAAGTAAAACTTGTATTAATAAATTATAAATTAAATTTGGAACGGTTGCTTCACAAGCAATAATAGAATGTAAGTTATAAGTCAATAATAAACTCATTCTCTTTATAAAGTTACAACCAGTCGACATATTACAACATCACTCTTCAAACCTTGTAAGATGTCAGTTGCTGTTCTGGGTTTTATATCCATATACGGCTTTCAATATAAATTATTAATATCAATACGAGCACGTGGAATATTAATATTGTTTGTGTAAGCTCCATCGATGTTTACGTTTGTTACTGTCATGTTACATGTGGTCAAAGTCGTCAAAATCACGGGCTGTTAATAATTCTCGGCATTCAATTACAGTTTTTACTTCGCCGGTCGCACATGAATAGTCAATTAAAGTGAATAAAAAATAATTTCCAATATAGCTAATCGACTAGGACAATTTAGCTTGTAATGCTTCCGGCATTATAAAATAGGCGCGAAGGCAGACCTCAGTGTAATTGCCTGCCGGGATCTGGCGCCATTAGAAAAACGTAATTACTGAATAAGCAAATAAATCAGGTTCAAGAATGGAGAATTCTAACTCTATGCCAACAGTTGCGTAGTCTGTGTCAGGACCGCTAGGTATTTTAAGTGGTAACCATCTGGGGAATATTTGAGCTATTATCTCTACTAGAGGCTGTCTTTCCACAGTCTAGAAGGATCTTGTGTGATCTTTGTGTTGACAATGTTCTTGGACTTTCTACGAAATAGCTGCGTATCTAATTATTTGCACCACATATTTGGAGGTTTTATAAAGCAACCTTATTGTACCAGTTATTCGAAACTTACGTGACTTTTATATCTCCCCGAAAATATTGTAAATTGACATGAGAATAAAATTTATGGGAGACATAATGGTAGCACAAGCTGCAACACATTATGTGACGCGGGATGCATAATGATAACCCATTACAAGCATACGTGTAAATTGCTTTGGCGTTATATTACCTACACTATTCCGCCAGTGCTGGACAAAAAGCATGTTCACGTATTACACATTTAGTTACACATTTGTGTAGGTACTTATCTATGGAGGTATGGAATGTATGCGCGTTATTTTTTCATTGCATGTACAAGTACACGTACGTTCTGGCGTCTTTTGTGCTAATAGTATAGGAATGCAGTTCGACTACTTCGAGTACTTACTACCTGCCGTACTTGACACAGCTCATATCGCGGACGCATTAATTACAATAACATATTAAACCGTAGTAGATACTGAGAAGCTATTTATTATTAACTTTAAAATATGTTGTGTCTTCTTATGGTTAATTAGCTGTGTTAATTCATCAAAAGTTCGACTAATTGGTCATTAAATTCCTTAAGCAACAATTCCACCTTGAAAAACAAAATGGTATCTTCCGGCGAGAACGCACGTTTGCAAGCAGTATGCTACAAATTTACAGCAAAAACATTACGCTAAATGTTTATTGCATATGCCGGTTGTAGTCCTCGCTATAGCTTTCATCATTATAATTTCTTGTGTGTATATTTCCGTCAACGGATGTAGATAAATTTATATTAGGGTTTTGCAATTCACCATAATTTAATAGCACATTGACAGTGTTAAAATCGCTTCTTTTTATGGCGTTGAACGGAGTTGCGGCCGCATCCGGCGGAAGAAGCCGAGTGACTTCCTAGCAGGTTGCGTCATCGTCGGACTTTTAGCATAAACATATCCGAAAGATATCAGGCTAATGTAGTTAAAGTTCAACAAAAAGTTCACTGCTCTTAGGCCCCGTATTCCAGAAATACGATCAGCAGTGAACATTGACTTCGAATGTAGATCTAAGTAAAATAATTTGTCCAATACGGGCTTTAAAAGCGGTTTGTTTGGTAAATAAACATGTTTTGCATTAGGCTGCTTGTGATACGCATCTTCGATATGTACTCTACTTTTACCGTGTAGAGTAGAAATCCGTTCCAAATGTGAGGGCAGATTGTAGAGATGGCAAGTGCCTCGGTGTATAATACCGGATTGCAAGTTATTCTTTCGTCATCACAACGTACGTATCGTTCCGGTTGGCAGCCAACGCAGAATTGGAATAATTTCAGATCATATGCGATAATAAAAACGATGAATATGAAATACCAAAGATTTGATTCACATACAATATTAATCGGTGTGGCGCTTACCTTATATGGGGAACGAGCACAAAAAGGTAATCACTTAAGTCATATATAAAAATGTTGCAGAACTTGTTTCCCTTATGGGAGATTAGTATAGATTCAGTTCTTTATCATTTTGCTTTAATCAAGACTATTCAAGCTACGGGACGGGACAACTTGTGGTTAATCCATTAATGTTTCCTGCTAACGGACGCTCGTTCAAATTAGATTGAGCATTTTGCGAATACACAACTATTACGTGCACCGCGTGCTTTTAAGTGAAAAATAAACTTTATAGAACAGGTATCCCTATAGGTGGTTATTAGAACGGACGGCTTCGCAGATCCTCGTCAACTTCCGGCGATTCCGTACTTTCGACGTTCAGACTCATACGGGATCAGGAGGATTAATGTAACTGTCAGTATTAAGCATATTATTACTAGACTGGAAAAGCAGTTAAGCAAAGTAAATTGTAGTGCTTGTGTCAATCGACTAGATTTAATGATAACTAACTACCAACTGAATCCTCGGATGTTATATGTTTGCGGATATCATCAGTTAGATGAAGTACTTTATATGTTTCTCCGCTATAAACTTTCTTTATGTTTCTTGATATGTAGGTAAACTATGGCAGTAAAAGCAGTTGTGGCTTATTTCCCTATTTTATTGTTAAAGAGCGACTGCCCGCGACTTCGTTCGCGTAGTAGGCTCGGCTCTCGGCCTCGCCATAACCTTCCAATCTTTTCTTGGTTTTTCTTTTATAAGAACCTTCTCCTGACAATAGTTAACATAACAAAAAAAGAATTAGCGAGATTGTTCCATCTGTTCTCAAGTTATAGCGTGACCAGGAGAAATAGGGGTTCATTTTCTACTGAGTTCAAAAAAGGAGGAGGTACTCAATTCGACTGTATTTTTTTTATGTTTGTTACCTCATAACTTTTGACTGGGTGAACAGATTCTCAAAATATTTTTTTTGTTTGAAAGCTGATGCTTCCCGTGTGGGCCCAAATTTCATTAAATTCGGTCCAGTAGTTTTTGAGATTTACTCCTGTAACTGAATAGAATGGAAGTCGGTATTTTTTTTCAAATTGTACTTGTTATATATATAGATTAACTGAGCACCTTGCGGCTTTGCTCGCAAGGCCTACGGTATACGGTGCCACAATAATAATAATATTTCAATTTTTTTTACTAAAGTTAAAATACTTCATTGCAGAATGTCGTAAACATTCTATAGAACGAATGTTCAGCTAGAATATTCTCTATCTATATCTTTTCTATTTCGATTCCGATCTGTGGCAACACTACCATCGTCGATAAAGCCATTAAACTTTTTTTAATTTTGAATTAATACTTATTACCTTCTACACTTTGTGCAGAATATTGATCTAGTTAATTTCTTTATGAAGCCTAATACATCCTAAACATTAGAGTACATTTGTTAAAACAAAAGGCAGAAACACAGTATGCCTCGATTATTTGAGAAAAGTGCAATTGGTCCTGACTAGTTGTAATCAACCTTAAATTATCATTCGTTTTCAGATCTCGCGCGTGCGGCGTAGCGCGATGGTTGCGTGAACGGTCATCATGCGCCTCTTCCGCGGGCCGAAGCGCAGGGAAGTGACCGGGCCGCGAGCCGTCGCAACGCCGTCTCCGAGGCGAGACGTCGCCGACGCCGAGCCGACGCACGACTTCACCATCGTCACCGCGCTGCCAGCCATGGTCATGGAGGATGACGTCAAGGAGATGAAAAAGGGTAAGTTTGTATGTTTCTTATCCAACTACCATACGGTATGTATTTAATATAAACGGTTTCTTGGATTTTGATAAATTAGATATCATTGGATTTGTCTTAGCCACGCGAATGATATATGATCTATTCGAAATAGACTATAACGAGTGTGGTATCAAAATAGAAGAATAATAATATTCCAAAAATGTTCAACGGAATAAAATAACATAAAATCTCAAAGTAATAAATAAATTATAGTAAAGTTTTTGAAGTTATGTACTAAAATTAACGTTGAGAACAATTTATTCACACCTCACCAATCAGTTACATTTTCACCTAAGAATTTTAACTTGAAAGCCTCACAGGACAGTGGACCGATCACGAAAATCTGCTTAACCCTTCAAGGGTCGATGTCATTATAACAATGAAATTTATATTGTGTCTGCAATATGTGCCATTATTGTACTAGATAAATTATAGTCTGTACTAAATTCGTTAACGATGCAATTACGCTACACTTAAACTGATTTTCGTGCTCAGCCTGCAGATACTGCATTCGTCAGCACTAATTGTTAATTGGTATTCATTACGTGGTATACTTACAAATAGATAGATTCTTTTGTCAATACAATCCATCATAACCATCGGCAGTATTAGCCTTAACTAGTTTTGATTAAACTTTCATCCTAAGCAAGTAGAATTTAAGCATAATTGCAATACTGGTCAGTATTTCAGAGTTCAGAACGAGTATTTTAAGAATATCCTTTTTTAAGTGCAAGTGGACAAAGAGTTCCATACCATTGTAATATTGTAAATTTACCAAAACATGGGTAAAAAGATCTTTAAAGGTAAAACAGACATACAGTTTTGTAGTCTCGTACGTAAAAAATATATTAACCACAGTACAGCAACCATAATAACACAAATTACTTGTCATCAATATCGTATTATGTGTATACCCTGAGGGCAATATATGAAAAAGTGTAAACTGTTAACAAATATACTCAGCCATTTTATTATTGATCCGTGTCTAAAGTCCATCACAATGTTTATCTTACACTAATTAACTGTTTTTTTTTTTGTTTCAGTGTTTGCCACTTGGGGTCGGCGAATGGGCAAAAAATTAGAAATGTTGAAAAAGACAGAACAAAAAGGAACGACACTCGAATCACCACCTGCAGAAGAGCACAAGGAACACATTGAAAAGACGCCTGTGATTGGTCAGTATAAAAAGAAACAGAACTGGAAGATGGGGCGAAGCAGCTCAGATTCTATGTCATTAAAGAAGGACAACGACTCTGACTCGATTCATTCGGTACGAAGCGGTTCGAGAGACAGATCTCCAAGCCCGTTCAAATCATTTTTCCATAGAATGGGATCAACTGGAATGCTAAATTCATCAAAATCTCAGACACTTAATATGCACAAACAACCGAACACAGAAACATATCCCGTTGCGAACGGGCCTTCATTGTACAGAAGTTGCTCAACTTCACATTTGTCCACGTACGTAAAAGCGGATGACCCGTCAGATGACATAGATTTGCAAAACGCAGATAATGAAAGCAAAAATTCACCTTCGAAACACAATAACGTATTGTCTGACGACTCCCTCGTAACTTCATCGACAAAAGCCATCAGTTGCGACAACATTCCCAATTTAAATGATATTCAAGTGAACAATGGAGCTTGTAAGAAACCTAATTTCCCATATGCATTTTTAAGATCTAAACTTTCGGTCTTACCGGAAGAAAACAACATGACATCACAACAGAGGGGTAATTGTGTTAGGCAAAGCTTTTCAGAACGACTGGATCGTAAATCACCTAAATTCCGAAGGGAGCGATTGTATCTATCGAATCCAAGATCCGAAGAAAGGTATCAAAGTAACGACAGCATTTCGATTCATGAAGACACTATGCTTCTAAACGCTGCGCTAAGAAATGAATTCGACTACACGAGAAGCTCGATGAGAAGCATTAACGATTTCGACAGCAATATCTACCCAATGTCACAAATGGATGATGTACCGCGAAGGTCATCTATGATTTCACAGAGGGGACCTCTAGATTATGACCCTATGCTAATACCAAGAAATAGAAATAGCTTACCGGTATATGAATACAATTCTTTACTTGGTTCCATGAGGGATTTAAAGAGCGAATTAGCTTCATCTACACATAGTATACACCACGGGCCTGAAGCCGGAGAGATCCAAGCGCACCGCTTGAGCAACTATATAAGCTCTAACGAGTCGGGGTATGACAGTGACGGACGGCCTACTGATGAACACAGTAACCATTCTCCTCCAGGTTACCAGTGCCATTTGTCTAGCCGATCGGTTCTAAATGAAACTATGAGATCTAAATCCGAAACAAATCACAGTAATTTTTCAAGACAATTAAGCTTTAACCACAAGTTAAATGTGAACAGGGTTCAAGTACCGGTAAGGCGGAGTTCTACGCCTTGTGCTTTATTCCCGATAAATAATAACATTACTTATGAATATGAAAAAGAAAATACAGAAACTGTGAACAAAATATCGAGCGTCTCGATAACGCACCACAGTTTAGATCAAACTGATGGTAAACCACCACCTCTTCCAAAGAAAACAATTACCAACAAAAAGCCTCCTTTCGTTTATAAAACAATAACTTTAGACGAACGAGTCCAAACGAGAAAAATAAAATTTTTACACTCACAGTTGCTTCCTGTGGAAAATTCCTCCAATCAGATTCACGACAACAATTCGCATAATTCGGAACCACAAAGAATGCAACAAATTCCTGAAGTAGATATTTTAGGTAGAGGACCATGCACGAAACGATTTAGGAAAATAAGACTAATGAAATCGAGATTAGACGAAAGCCTCGGCGTGTATCTTGCTCAGCATAGAGTGGATTTTGATAACAGCGGATCTAACTATGAGGTACGGTACATTGTTGTGAAATTGGACTTTGACGGCATAGCTCATAGAGACGGCAGACTAAGAATAGGAGACGAAATAGTTAACGTGAATGGTAGAGTGCTTCGGGGTTTATCGTCACTAAAAGAAGTTCAGTATATTGTTAATTCGTGCTCTACGGAAGCTGCCCTCGAAGATGGAGCGCTATATCAGACATATCAGGTGGACTTAGTTATGGCACATGACGAAATAACTCCCATAACATTAAGTAGAATTATAAACAAACAACCACCTGAAACTGGAACCGTGAAACCACAAACACCCAATCCACCTGATCTCATCTCCCAGACAGTGCATAAGCCGTCTTCTTCTAACCAAATAACGATAGAGACTCACTTTCCTAGTGATAATCAGTTTAGTAATGAATCTCAAAATATGTCTAGAAATCAAACGAACGGTCGAGCTTATGATACACATTCTAGTAGAGATCAAGTACATCAAAAGTGTGAAGTTGGAGTTCAAGTGAGCAACGAACCTCTACACGCCAATCAGAAAAGCGACGATGAAAAACTACGGGAACGGCGATGTTTTTCTCAGTCACCATCTTCGTTACAAAACATCACAAACATTGAAATATCGATGCGACCTAATCCAACTTCTAGAGTGATTAATAATAATTACAGACCAATATCGCTTCACAGCCCTAGACCTCCACCAATTGTTGGAAAATTTTATAATGACAACGCTACTAATGAGGTGAAAGAAACTTCTCATTATATAAAGCATATCCCGAGACTTTATCAAAATAGATCCTTCGAGAGTATACCGGAGCAATTGAGAAGCAGCAATCGGAATAGGTTTTTTAACAGAGTTGGATCGCAAAAATGTTCTCCGAATCAGCACGTTTCTAGGCAACAAGAATACAACTCCTCGCTTCAACCAGAACCACAAGGAGGGCACTACTCGCACAGTTCTATACACAGAGCGGAGTTTTGGAAAGGACAGGGCCATAAAAGCCTCGGTTTCAGTATCGTCGGTGGAACAGATTCTCCGAAAGGGCGTATGGGAATATTCGTCAAAACTGTTTTTCCTAATGGACAAGCAGCTGATAGGGGTACTATTTTTGAAGGTAAGGCGTTTACCGATCTTTAAAATAGCATATTTACTAACAGGTCACCATATCTGACCACCATATCTGACTCATATTTTGATTTCAGGTGACGAGATCTTGTCTGTAAACAATGTGCCAACACGTGGCCTAAGCCATGCTGGGGCTATATCGCTTTTCAAACAAGTAAAGGAAGGAAAAATAGAACTGACGCTTTCAAGACGAAGGTAACATTAGCATACATTTTAAGTAGGAAAGTTTGGAAGACCTTTGTGGAAATGTTGATAAGGTAAATTGGTTTCTTCTTTTGCAGAGCACCTAGGTCAAGATCTGTGGAACCTCTTGGTAATTTCCGTGGCGAACTCAAGAGGGAATGAATAAAGAAATGAAACCCCTTTATACCCAAAGACATTTGTGTTAATAGTGTGCAATAATTTCATTCTATTTCTTCATTTAGCCAAAGGCAATTTAATTTTATAGACGCTATTCACTTGTTTTAGTTAAGTTTCCGAGTTATGTAATTTAATCCTCGCTTTAAGTAAATATTGTATTTGTAGATGATATAATTATAAAGAATAATGTATTATCGAAGATAAGGAATGTATGTTAGTATTGTGTTGCTTTAGCGATACGCTATTTAAAGTATATACAGACATACCTACAGCATATATGCAAAGTTCGACTTCAATATAATTTCTGTAATTAAAGATGCTACATTTTTGTTAGCTTTGTATAGAATTAAATATGATAAGACTGTATGTATTGTAGCTGTATGGGTATATTACCTAAATTTATTGTTTTACTATTATCTCATGGAAAATAGTATAGTTACATTAGGAATGCTAGATCTCGTTTATCGCAACAACGCAAGGTCCGAATCGAAAGTTGTAATAAATATGTACTAAAATTTCTTAGTCTTTGTTGAAACCACAGTATTATCAATCGAAGATTGTAATAATTCCATAAATTACAATAAAAAACTCAATGATTTACTATTATATACAATAGTATGTCTATTGTATACAGTAGTGCATGAGGATTAAGCAAATTGAATAGAGTTAAGGTTTGTTGTCAGATAACATATTTTATTTTATTATTACACAAAGGTCCATCATTGCCCTGCACGGCAATTATGTATCACAGTTACAATCAAATGTAGATTGAAATCTTGAAAAATAGCGCCTTTATGTCAGTTTTGATAACTCCAGTAAGCAAAAATGTATGTAAGTTGAAGACTGGAGCTGACAAAAGTGACATGGAGCAGCCATTTTTGAAGATTTCAATCTACACTTGTTACATAGCAACACAGATACATAATAGCCTGTTGATAGGTACGTTCAGTTTATAAGGTAGTAAAGCTTAAATTCGGATCTTGTTTACGGAACATTGTAGTTTAGTATCTAGACAGCATTTTCTCAATGATATTCTCGTTTTATACTTATTTACGCCTTATAATCAAAATAGACTAAACCAGACTGATATTTGTACAATGTACCTATGAGACTACCAAAGTAAAATTTAGACTTTAGATATGTTGCTTTTAAGATTCGTGCTCTTACCATCTTTCAACCGTCTCTTGTGGTAGAACGCATGTTCTTTATATTCTTTCTTGCAGTTATTTCATGATTTATAAAATAGGCCTATAATTTATTTTTATTTGATTTACTTATGACTAAAACGTAGGTATGTTAAATATAAGTTTTATATTTCTTATTATTGGAATTTTATGTATTTTCTGACTTGTTGGTGACGTCTGGTTGACTGTGGATCTTTGATGCAAATAGATGAATGGAGAAGCAGTAAGGATGTTGATAAGAGAACAAGTCAGTTAACAAACCTGTTTGGTTATGAACATACTCACGATTTATAATAAGTTAGAATATCATAAGGGCCCTACGCACTAAGCTAAGAGCTGCGCTGCTTTGCGGCTGGCTGTCTGTTGAGCAAACCAAAGCAGCGGTGCATTACAACCATCGAATAAACCAAGAGCTGTAGTAAAGCCACCGAGATGTAGCCAATTGGTGGCCAAATAGATCAAATTGAGCACGTGGTAGGTACAATTATGCATACCAGACGCAGACTAAAAGATTCGGTGGGAGAAACGCTGCCAACTGCGAGATGTTCGAAGTGCGGAAATGCTCTATTCAATATGTTATATAGCAGCTAATGCAAAAGCTAACAGTAGTACGATAACAAACTAGAAACCTATAGTGCGTCCGCGCCCGTTCTAACTAAACTGTATTTAAAAAATAAATATTCGCCATTATTTTCTCTAATTCTTATCTTCCATTAAAATACAATAGGCTGCAATAAATTATTTGATAAATACTCAATGCTTCCATTAAATACATGTGATGACAGTAAATTAAAATATCAGCGAATATGCTCCGTCCAATGATATTGTTAATGATGAACTTATTTGTAAGATTTTGTTCTTGCATTTTATTGTAAAATCGTTTTTATGTTTTTTAAAACGTTATGTATGAAAAGCTAACACTATTCAGTGGCTGACGATGTATTTATATATGTATATCTATGTACCCATCCACAGTATTTTACATATTAAATGTTTTGTAAATGTTCTATAAATATATGGTAATATCACATGCTAATTATATTTTATTTGATGAAAACTACAAATTAATAAACATAAGTATATTTTATAAAAATTACTACAAACTAATATAAAACACAATATGACGAAGAATGACAAAGTAATAAGCTAAGTGGATAGAAAGATAGAAAATTAACTTATGTAAAAATATACAGAAAAAAGTGTTTACCAACAGCGAATTATTCCAAACCGTTTTGCGTTTTCCATCACGGAGTCGGTTTCCAATAAACAAAGACAAGAATGGACTATTATTCTAAACATCACAGTTCTTACCTACTGTTCCACTTATGGTCTCCGATTGTGCCACGCAATACATTACCATAGTTTAAATCGATAAGTAATAAAAAACACTATGTTTCATATATCTTATTTCACGTCGCACAATATAGCGACACCTCTTAAGATCCAGTGGTCAGGATTCTTGATGGTGGGCAGCCAAAGCGGAGTGATGAACGTCAGTCCTGTGCGTACTGGTTTCTTGTATACGGGACACTGTAAATAGACAGGAAATTTTAGTCAGTACTTAATTTCGTCAGGGGATTTATCCAGGGTAAGTTATTCGACGACTGGTTTGAAAGACGGCGTGAAACCTCGACTACGAATCTAGAGACTAGTAAAATAGACTTATAAAATGTAATAATGCTGTGACTATCCTGAATGCAAGCTTGGTACATAATATTTATAGAAAATTAGGTTCACACTGTTACAAAAATCATACGAATATAACATTGCTTCCGGAAACAATACAATATCTAAGTTTAAATAAAAAAAATCCAAAATATAATACGTTGAAAATAAGTAATAAGTGTATTATTATGTAGTATAATATTATGGTATTCACCTATGTAATTGGAGATTCTATAACCAACATTTAAAGCATTTATAGATTAAATGATTGTCCATCATTTAAATTTTATTTGAAAGCCGTGTTATTTTAATTTCAAATTCAGTGATAATTTTAGATAGTATTTGGTTTTTTTGTGAAATTGTGGTAGTTTTTGGCGCCATGAATAAACTGAAAATTCTTAAATTTTGCGAGTATGACTTCCTACGTGTAAATACCGCAGCGCAAACAACACGAGACACAACGACGTGTACGGGTCTAACACTGCTTTCATAAACGGTCCATTACTCGTATTAGCTCAATCGTTTTAAATCTGGATATTTTGATGTCGAAGAACGAGCCTCGTGGTCTGCCGGTAACCATTGTCTACAACGACAACTTGAAGGTGATAGTGGAAGCGAATCCAACTCAATTGCTGGGCTTGCTGCGGGCCTTGGAATTACTGTGGAAACAACTTAAGCACTTGCGCCAATTCGGAAAGATAAAAAAGCTAGATAAGTAGTTGCCACACGAACGAAGCGACCTATAGCGAGTCATACGCGTCGAATCATGCTTAGCACTATGAATTGGCATAGACACTAGTGAATTCTAAATGTATTTGTTCATCATCATCATCATCTCAGTCGTAGGACGTCAACTGCTGAACATAAGCCTCCCCATAATTTTCCAAAATGAGAGGATGGACCCGCGTACAGCATCTAATCAGTGCGCTTAAAAAAGATTACTCGTAGGAATATGTCGGTGACTCTTTGGTGGACATGTGCAGGACTTGTACATTACAGCTTCTTGCCGAATGGCACAAAAATAATGGCAGATGTCACTTGCCAAGAATTACAAACAATGGTGGAGAAGCTCGTAACTCAACAACCAAGACTGGACAATCGCTCTTCCCCATTGCTTCGTCACGACAATGCGCGAGCTCAAACTTCACGACAGACCATCTCAATTTACAAGAATTACAGTTTAATTGGGAAAAAATTCACCACTCTAGAGGCAGTACAAAACGCTTTCGCCGACTTCATCACCTCCCGTTCGCCAGACTTCTACAGTAAAGGGGGAAAACTGCCATCAAATTGGCTAAATTTTATAGACCATTTGGGCCAGAACTTTGATTAGCTAAAATAAAAAAAATAACCGATATGTATATACTTTCCATGTTTCACACATATCTCCAATTTGATAGTTATACAGAGTACAGACCTAATAAAACTTTTTCTAGTTTCACACAATATATGGTTAGCTAGAGTGACCACTTTATAACTCACCCATAACACTCGAATTTTAAAATATAATCAGTAATGAGTATCTAAAAAACTAGAAAGCCACAAAAAAGATTAATTATTTTTAGGGTTCCGTACCCAAAGGAGAAAACGGGACCCTATTGCTAAAACTCCGCAGTCCGTACGTCTGTCTGTCTGTCACCAGACTGTGTCTCATGAACCGTGAGACAGTTGAAATTTTCACAGATGATGTATTTCTGTTGCCGCTATAACAACAATTACTAAAATACATAATAAAATAAATATTTAAGGGCAACCATACAACAAACGTGATTTTATTGCTTGTTTTTTATCGATATTGATAACGGCAACAGATAGACCCTTAAATTCTTAACAGAATATTTAGTAATATGATTCACTTTAAGAATAAATATATAAAAATAAAATTATTATTTAAGGGAGGCTCTCATAGAAGAAGCGTGATTTTTTTTATTTTATTTCTCGGTTTTATTAACGATGACAGGTAGAAACTTGAAATATTTATTAAAGATAAATGTACGGGACCCTTCGTACGCGAGCCCGACTCGCATTTGGCCGGTTTTTTCAATAGCAAAAACCTGTGCTGCGTTAAGATATAAGTGGGATCGTTGACTCGCAAGAATTCCAAGTCATACTGTTAACCAATAATAACCACATCAAGTGGCCTTCGTCAAAGCGAGCTATATTATGTAACTATACTTTTTATGATCAATACCTCATGTAATTACAAAGTCTAGGTAAGGCACCTAACGTTTTGGACACTTTAGCTGAGGACAGTGCATATTATTTACCTGATAGAGTTTAGGATCCTTTGGCGCAGTGGAATTGATGGCGTAGATATGAGTTACTGGCAGCGCAGTATACAATACTTTTAAGGTGGATTCACACAGCCTGAGGTTCCTTCTGTCCCATCCTGCGCCGTCCAAATACATCCCGTGAACGTATACACCTTCCTGAAAAATAGATATGTATAATAGCAAAATATTATACCCTGTTTAATAATAACACCCAATAAACGAAGTGGCCAGTTAAAGTGGCAGTGAGCAGGGCACGTAGCACGCGGAGCTGATGGCCGATGGAGCGGAAAGATTCTGGAGTGGAGACCACGGACCGGCAAGCACAGTATAGGTCGTCCACCGAAAAGACAGTCGATCAGATAAATGTCGCAGGCGAAGCTGGATGCAGGCCGCTTCCAACCGCCTCTTTGGAAATATATGGGAAGACCTATTTTCAGATGCTATAGGATAAACAATTTGCGAAAATGTATTCGTATATGTATCGAATATATAGCGTCAACATGTCACGCTTCCGCGTACAAAGTATGACTCTTCTGTGTCGACGTTTTCTTAGGTAAATGACAGTTGTTAACGTTTCACGGGAACGACACGTTACGATAGGCCCACTACAGTGGCCATTCTAGGGCTGAGATGATGATGATGATGATGATGATGATGATGATGATGATGATGATGATGATGAAGTTTATGATTGATACAAAGTAGTAAACTTAAGTCTTTAATCCTACTTAAGTTTGTGTAAGAATATAATCTCTCACCAGTGGGGGTGCCTTGATTTCCTCGTAAGTGAATTTGGTGACGTCATTGTGCAATGCTACCATGTCCAAAGCCCACCCTTTGTGTGCTCGGGTCACTTCTTGACGCATCGCCGTCAGAAAACCTAAAGTGAATAAGAATAAGAGCTTATTTCCAACGCTATTACAGATTATTTTTGTGTATCTACATCATTATGGCATTTCATCAATAATGCTAGAGCAAATAATGTATCTGTACCGTACAATAGAGTAATTGAATTTTTTTTCAATAGCGTTGACCCATAATAGAAACAAAGAAACGTCAAAAATAGAGTCAAATTTCTAAACACGTATGCAATCGTATTTACTGTAGTTTCATAGATTATTTTTATTATTCTGATATATTTTGACTAATACATGTCGCACCCTACGGTTATATAATATATCTTGATAAGAGGGTACAAAGTAACGTATGCCACACATAAGTTAGTAACGCAACAGGTACACAACTAACATTCATAAGTCCGAGTAAATAATTGTTAAAGTAATAGTCAAAGAGCTAATATTAGTAGTTTATGCAACTGTCATATAATACCTAATTATATGCAGTTGCATACACTACTTTACTTAATCTCATGACATTTTTGCTACTCAAGTTTTATTCAACAAAATATTACTCAAATTCGTATGTACGAAATAGCGCCAAAATGGAAAGACTTCTTCTTCTGCTTGTTTGTATGGCTTGTGCGGTAATCACAATTTTGCCAATATCAGTGGAAAAAGTATGTTATTGGTCTATTGGCTCGGAACCAGCGAGTTGCGCGCGCAGCGCGCTCACCACTGATAATGTGTACTTAAATTGAATTGAAACCTCCTTGGTCGGAACACATTGTACTTTGATAATTAAAAAATTGTTTTAAAGCATTGTTTTGTTAGGAGAATAATGCTTTAATTAAATTTTTTAATTTTCTTAAAGAAGTATGTATATAAAATATGCCAATAAAAGTCTGTATTTAATTTCATAATTAGAACATTACCGAATGAGATTTTTAATCAAGTTTTTAAACTACCACGGTCACTTTTGCAATTGTTAGCAAAAATACTCGTAGGACAAAAAGGATTACTCTGTAAATATCCCGTTTATAATCTTAACTCTAGTAGTCAAAAACCTATTTATGAACTGATAGTCACCTATTTTTAGACTATGCGAATATGCATGCACTTTAAAAAACAATGGATCTAAGATTTCACCTTGAGGGTTGAAGAATCCAGTCATCCAAAACGAGTTAGGTCTCATTTGAAAGCACCACGACGAAAACTGTATGTTTCTCTCCAAAAACTCCGTGAACCAAAATCCTAGTGTGGAAGAGGACCAGGAACTATTAAGCCAAATTGAAGGCACTTTTGCATCGTAGATGTTGTCCAGTGAATCGCGGAGTGCCTGCCAAGTTAAAGCAAAAGTATTAGTACGATAACGCGGTAGAAAAATAAACCATGGTGTTTTTTTATTCTTCGTAAGTGGCGAGTCAGGCAAACCGTTCACCTATATGCTAAATTTACTACATTGTAAAGCAGACGATGAAGTGCCACTGAAAAAAATATCCCTCACTTTTCCAAAGGACTTTTCCTTTCAAAATCACTTGATTACCACCACCTGGATACCACTTATAAGGATTGACTAGACTTACCATCGCGAAATCGAGTTATAATGACCAAGTGGCTATTTGCGAAGTAGACACTGCGCGTCTGAACTATTATGAGAATGAGTGTCTTACGCATCTGATAAAACTTAACTTCGGCAAAACCGGCGTGAAGTTTCAGCTAATTCGAATATCATCTAGTTATCCCAAGTGCAGTACGAGCATTGATCGTCGATTCCATAGTGTTACGGTAATTATCGATAAAATTGGTTTGTCATCATTGGTAGCATGAAACTGGCCTTTGTCGATTTTCAATATATTCAACAGACTTTAACAAATTATTATAGATACGTTTAGCGTTATCGTTATCGACACCAATATATTTACTTCAAATTGATGGACCTCAACTTGAAGGAAATAATATATTGGTGTCGATACTGGAAGCATTATCTAAACTAAAAATTACTAAATTTTTGCTCTGTTATATCTTATTTCGTTTAGGCTAAAATCCCAATTAGTATAACGCTTCCTAATGACAACACTGAAATAGGTATTTATCTTCAATTGTGCATGGGTATATACTAGACAGATTAGTCGTAACGTAACGTCACATTGCTCTCTAAACTAACGTATAAATACCCATGTTAGAATAGAATAATCCTATTTTTAGAAGTGTGATCCTAAAGTGTTACATGAATTTGGATTTTACTGTATACAGAATAAGTATGCCATTATTAAATTTCAGGTCTCCAGTTAAGTTTATTTTTTGAACAAGTGAATAGCTACCATTGACTTTGAAAATGTTGTCGGTATTTTTTTAGTTATTAAATTTTGATTCATGCTACAGTGTATCGACACATTCAATATATTTTTTATTTTTGTCGACGCCATATATTTACGAGCCGACCATCCATGCTTGCACTGCTGAACATGTTAATAGAGTCTGATTAAAACGAAAACTTAGACAGCCATAAGTCTCGGCAAACGAATATATAACGTTAGACGTGTCATTTACCTACCTCATTCATAATTATAGTTCCGTCGATAGCAAGTAGCAAATCTTTCAACGTTGTTTTGACCAGAGTTATAACTTTCTGCATTCTGTCGATTTCTTGTCTCAAGAATATCACCATTGAGTTCAAAATGCCGTATAATTTCAGTCTGAAAAACAATATTGCTGATGAAAACTTGAGGAAATAGTGACACTATTATTAGAAACATTTTTAATATTTCGACTGGAGGACTCAGTACCTAAAACATAAAATGATCTTGATCTTTTAAAAATGGGAAATTTTCGTTGGCCTGATTTTAACTAAAATTTACTCAAACACACTCACTCTTTTGACACAGATTTGCATTGCTAGTTGATAAAAATATTGAAAAATAGTCATGCAAATTAACAGTATTCGCATTTTTTTTCAATTTACAAGATCTTCTACATAAATAATATCTAGTATTATACTCGTATGTACCAGATTTTAGGAACACTTTTAACGGACATAACTTACTTTCGGTGGACTGTATACAAATGGTGCTGTAGCCACCTGAAGTTTATCTCGGTTGGATGGAGAAAATAGTTCCTAATACTTTAATACTAAGAGATGCCTCTACAGATTTTGTGGCTTACCTTTCTTTAACTTCATGCGGGTCAAAATTGGCCGGCACCTTGTCAAGCATTTCTTTAGATTGCCTATACACTGACGCTTCTCGGGTCTCTCCTCCACCCGAGCTTGACTCTTTAGGTTGTATGGAGAGGATCGTGTCTAACAGCTCTTGAGTTGTATTACGTTGATACCTAAAGTAAAAGTTACACTTTTAAGTTATGTATCTGGGTTCATTGAATTGTTATTTTGGCTGTGTATGAAGCATGATGTAAAAAGAGAACAACGTATAAAAGTGGTCTACCACTTCAACCAGATTCTTATTTCCACTGCAATGCCAGTTATTCTTCTCGGGATCAGTAGCTTCGTGCTAATGGGTATAAATATGAATTAAAATTAACGACCTACGAGAAAGACTAGTACTGGCAGGTGCATTGCAGACGGACATAGAACGTATATGAGATCGATATTGGGCGGGCATGGTGATAATAACCAGGCAAAAAATTGTCTCGTTTCTTAATAACAAAACAGGGATCCCCCCTCTACCCTCACCCCTTCCCGTCCATCCTCAAAGGTCGGCAACGCATCCTCGAAACCTCTGGTATTGTGAATGTCTGTGAGCGACGGTATCACTTACCATCAGTTAACCCGCTGCTCGTTTGCCATGCCAACCTATCCTCTATTAAAAAGACACAAATTCGAATCACTCACGTAATATCAGCATTCGTATGCAACCCGTAAGCTTGAGGGGGATCGACAGTTTTCATCTTCTCAATTTCTTCTAAATATTCTGGAATGTTCTTGAACTTCATGATGCCATAGCTTTTATAAAACTGGAAGTCTTCAGAAAACAATGCGTCCGTGAACCACACTCGGCAGAATGTTACCAGGAGACGGTTATCATAATCGTCTGTGACGCGTCCGCCATACTGAACGGCTGAGACCATGTAACTGCAAATTAAAAGAAAAACTTCATAAGAACGAAAATCGTAGCGAAGTTTTTAAGTATTAGCAAATTTTACAGAGTGTTATGTACTTTGTACTAGAGTCCTAAGACACGCCGCAAGTAACTGTGGTCTTCTTTGACTGCTTTGGCGTCTTTGTTGACACGGGACAACATATACAGGATGTGGCGTAAACAGTGGATAATCATTTACCCACGGTTGTGAGGCCTCACGAATGTTCGAAAAAAGAAACAATTTGTAATCAGTAAAATTATCACGTTTTCGAGTTATTGGGCGCTATTGAAAAATTTATGTTTTTGGCCACTCTTTTGAGTGCCAAATTTACAATCGAAAGAATTTACTTAGCCTGTTTTCTGAATAGCAATCATAGATAGTGGTGCTATCAAACGTAAACTAGCGTATACTTTTATATTTTGTTCAAAAGCAATTTTTTTTTTCTCTAACATTGGTATCTCGTGGTGAAATCAAAATATACGGTGACATGTGCCAACTAAAAATAGCCTTTTTAGGCTATTTTTAGTCACATTGAGATACAAAATGGTATTAACTCACGGTAGGTTAGGACTAGACAGTCCTAAAATAAACTTACTATCAATAAATATAACTAAATCAAAGTTTTTAATTAACCCCTTAAAGTTATTTATTTAGTTTACAAATTTGTAACTATAAATAGGCCCCAATTCCAATCATGGCAAATAAATATTTTGATAGTCTTATTAGTAAATAAATATCCCTAAAATGCACAATATACTACTAATCGAACGCCGAAATTCTCCGTAGGAAAGACGTGTTATTTGTATTGTAATTGTGTAATACTAAGTAATTCTTCAATATATTCATAATCTGAAAAAATTTACATGGATAATTACAGAATTATTTTCATTCAACTCACCGAACAGTTGTCCAGCTTATATTCTGTCCCGGCTCCAATGCCTCCAAATGGTTCTGGATAAACATACAAGACGCCAGCCAATCGGCAGAATTGAACTCGTAAGGTATATTCCACCCAAGGGGACCGAACTTCCGTCTCTCTTGAACCACAGTGTGTAAGAACGAGATTGTGTATATCAAGGGCAAGTAGAATTGACTGTCGCTGTAATCTAGGAAGTCCTGGCTCATCGAATCGTACGTTCGCATAAGACCTGCTTTTATACCTGGAAGTATATTACTTACCTACTTAGTAAATGTCGATATTAGTGAATGCTTATTTTACACAAATAGTTCACCCGTATCTGTCACGCCGTAGATGAAGCAGTAACAATAAAGTTCCATAGAATATCGCCATTCTATTCTTTAATCAAATAAAAGACTGATGAATTATTGTAAGATATTGGTTCAAGACTGGTGGAACACTGCTGTAATTGAAGGAGTGACGAACGAATAGAGCAATATAATATTGCAAAAGTATTTGGAAATAGTTACCTGAGGGTGGTTCGCAGGTGTACTTGATAGACATTTGCAAGAGAGTAATTGGGAATTTCTCATGCACCTCTGTAGTGATCCAAAGCCTGCAACATACGTTTAACATAAGTACTCTGTTCAGACTTTGCTTACCATTTCAAAAGTTGCTTTAAATGAAAAGTGGGAAAAGAAACGTTACCTAAAAGTTTCGTGAATTGATTCCGGATCTTTTTCCAACTCTCCAAACTGTTCCATAACTTCTACCATGTATTCCAGGCCCAAATGACAATTTTGTAATAGTACCCACAAACCCTGAAAGAATTAACACAATTTATTACAGAGATGTTACATAGACTTAGACTTTCACATTTATAATTTTACCGTGATATCACGGTAAAATTATAAATGTGAAAGTGAAATTTGGATGGATAGTTAATGGAAATATGGATGTATGTTTTTTTTTACTCTTTCATGCCATAAATATGGCCCCGATTGGATATATGGTCAACTTGGCTGAAATTCTGAACATACAAATCTTTGATGACCTGCAGATCAATCATATCTCAGATACAATCAAATGTTGATTGAAATCTTGTAAAATGGCGGACTTACGTGAGGTATACGACTCCAGTATGTAAGTAAAAATGTTAGTAACTTGATGGCTGGAGCTGCTAAAATCACCATAAAGCCGCTATTTTTTTAGATTTTAATCAACATTTGATTGCGACCGAGATACATGATAGCCCTTAAGCTGCTGGAATAACTTAACACTTTTCATACCGGAAAAACGTTTATTCTCCGCATGTGTAAACCGTAGTAATTTTCACTGGAAACCCGATTTTTTTTTCCTTAAAATGTAAGTACGGCTTTTGTTTTTTTTTGTTATATATCCATAGCTTTGAATTTCATACGGTTTACCTTTCCCTTAACAAATGGGTATGTGTACAGTACCATGCATGTGCTGTGGTGTATGTGTGCAGTACGTTTTATATTATTGACTACCTCTTTCAAAGCACGCGCTATAAGTTTCCTCGCGTGCACTTCCTGCCCTTGTCCCATAGATATAGAAGAGCAGATACACTCCATGCGCTTTGCAGTTGTTTCTATAGAAGGAGTTGGATCCGATCCCATAGCTAAGAAGCCAATCAATGGCACGAGTGGTCTCGACTCCAGTACCATTTGCTGTGAAATTAAACTGTATGTTACAGACTATTATCGCTACAGCATTTTAAAGGAGTTTGCTATAAAGATAGTTCATTATTTTTCTGAATGTGTTTTCGGCTCCAATTCCTTATTTTATTAATTGCACATCATCTCTCATAAGTCAAAATTCTCTTTTTTTGAGTACATCTAACTTCTCCCTCACATTCAGTCATCTTTCATCGACATCAGACATAAAATACGTGCTTCGTAAGTAGTGTCGTGTATACATCAATGCGGTAGAGTTCTTCTTAAAAAATAAAACAAAACACGTTTGAAATTTTGATTTACATAGTGTTTACCTCGTAATTCACAATGACAGCTTCCGAGAATTTCGCACCCATAGAACTGACAACGTATTTTCTGAAAGTAAATAAAATTAGCATTCGTTATATCCGCAATCCAATAAATGAGAATGTGTGTTTTATAGCATATATGTATAGCATGTAGCCTGAAAAAGGACATCCCTGCCTAAACCAGCCCCGTATAAACATTACTGTTTAGGCAGCACAGCGCTGAGCATATCTATATTAAGTATTTAGTAGTGTGTATTTTTTCTCACGATATGTATTTTTTTGGAAATAAACATATATTCTATTATATTCTAAAACTAGTAATACAAAAGATAAACACAAAAATCAACCCACAAACTCTGTGCAAGTGTCCTGTCCGGGCACCAGGCACGAACTACGAGCAGCTTCCTAAACACATCTAAAGTGTTGTACCCGTCTGGCAACGGTTCATCTTCAGGCGCTTCCTTGTCGAACCTGCAATTACATTTCCACAATACTTACGTAACAAATCAAAAATAAGCACGGGCTGCAAAACAAACAATGCTAATTCATATTGTCATAAGAATAGCGTAGTTTCCACGCGTAAGAAATTAAAATAGACTACTGTAAAAGGATCTAAGTTAATTCTACTCAATGGCCTAAAGAACAATTGAGCAATGCCTGCCCCAGGTATACCTTATACTACTGTTCTACTTTAGTTATAAAGGCCCATATAGACTTATGTCGAGAAACCCCTAGAACGTCCAAGAAACGTGAATATACGTAGACGTAGAGGCTTCTCTACGTCTCGTTCTCGTGCTCGGCTGTTCTCCGATCGTTGTTGGTATTTTTGCCTGCTTCAAAAGGTTTCTAGGGCGAGAAAATAGAACGCTATCTTCGCATTCTTTTTCGGTCACAGTGCGAACTAGGAAGCGGAATCAAGTGCATTTGTGTTTATCCGATCTTGAAATGTGGGCAATGATTTGGAATTCAAGTTCTGGGTCTTCTTATTTCTATGCTCTTTTTTAGCTTTGATAAGGTTATTATTATGCTAATGCGCAAATAAGCAAGGAGTGCTGCACAGTCGACCATCGCGGGTGGGAGCGAGAACAGCAAGTGAGAAACATTGTTATTGTGGACAGTTTTGAATTCTCGCAAGAAGTTTCAATGAGACTTCTTGTTGAGACTTCTTGGCCTGAGTCAGTAAGGCCTATTATTGTAACCTAGACATAAATACAAAATCTAGAACGCTCTCAACCAGTAACAATTTGATACATTTTTCGATTCTTTTCTATTCCTTAATGAATGATTGATTATTTTGAAGATTTGCATATTAAATTCGATATTCATATTTTGTCACCCGTTTTGACTATTTGGGAAAACATACAAAAAGGTAAGACACTGTTAAATGATTTTACATCAATAATTCTTACCAACTCTTCCATCCCTTTTCATTGTTCATAACCTGATTGATAATGTTAGTGAATTGCCTCAAGCCAGACAGCTGTACCAAATTTAACCAAGACATGTCTGTCACCCATTTGAATGGTTTTGGAGGACACGCATTCAGGTCCAACGCAGCACCACCTAGGTAACAAATATCACACCAATATTATAAAGGCGAAAGTTTGTGAGTGTGTTTGTATGTTTATTACTTCCACGCTCATACAGCTAGACCAATTTTTATGAAATTTGGTATGGAGGTAGATGAGGCACTAGATCAATGCATATTATACTTTCATCATCATCATTCATCACCACATGGGTGTAACCGCGGGACGCAACTAATTAGATATATTGAAATTAAATAAGCCGAATAGATTTTAGTGTGCTGCCATTCATTAAATTTTATTCATTGGAATTCTTTTTGTGACATTGTTTAATACTTAGGAAAAATGGTGGTAAAAATAAATGGTATCATCGTTGTTCACACAGCAAGGCCAAAATATGTAGTATTCTACATTCTGTATATAAATTTGTCGTTTTTTTGGTACTGTACTAATCAAATATGTAAGTTATAATAATACCGATAAAGTTTTCAGAAAAAGGGTTAAACAAAGATATATAATTTATTTGAAAGTGTGTACATGGTTACCAGAAGGGGAAAAGAATAGCAAAATGCTTCAGCTAAAATTACCTTTGATAAACGTCTGGAACTCATCATACGTAATGAAGTCCTTGTTCAAGTCGATTTTCAAAGTCAGTAGCACAGTGAATAAATATTTGTGCTTCTCATAGAAACCTCGTGATATGAATTTGAATACATCATAGGTCTGCAATACAATATTATCATATGAAAAATAATTCTTTAAGAAGAAAATTCTTAAGGAAATAATTGACGCTCATTCCACAAGGTGGGGCATAATTATCGTCTACTAGACGTGGGACAAATTGATCTAAGCTTCAGGAAAGGTTTACGATTAACTTTCGACAACCGGTATACATTTTTGTACCGAGTTTGATACATGAAAAACAATAATTTTACCGCCAAAACTGTCACGCTAGGGATCAAATAGTTCGTCAAGCATATCATCTGATACTCATCTTCACAGCGATGCATCCGTCAAGAGCTCGCAGATGTCTATTCGATTCCTAACGCGAGTATTTTGCCGGTTGATAATACTTTAATCTGATATACATACATATTCGTCATGTGAAATACTTGGTATCTAACATTTATCCAAAATATGCAATAGTACGTCATGTGGGAACGCATTCCTGTGGCCCTAGCACGAATATATGCGTAATTGTAACTTAAAACCGTATCGTTGACGTATACAGTACAAACTATCATTTATCTAGTACAACTGTGGCACAGATAACTCATAGTTTGTACTGTAAGCGTCTGGTCCTATTCCAGAAGTGTTAAAAACACATGCTATTAGAGTTGTTGAATGAACTAACCAAATAGTCGATAATGAAGACGCAACGCCTCGAAGTAATAGGGCTAGGAGTAGATCTATTCATAGAGATATCGAATCGTTCCAAGAACTGTGCCAGTGACGTTTGATACATATTGCACACAAGTGACATGTTGCACACTAAGAAGTAAAGTACGGAGCCTCGGGTCGCAACAGGGCGGAATTCTTCGCGTGCTGCGTTGATTTTAATTTCTGTCTCCTTCGCTACATCTAGTTTCTCTTTCACCTGGGAAGAAAATTTGCGTGTTTTTAAATATGTTTTATATTTGCACTGAAAATATCTATTATATCGGTGGCTAGACTATCATTTTGTTTACCTGGTGGTACGCATTCGCTAGGATGTTGCTTATTGCAGTTAGAATGCCATCCTGAGCATTAAGCTTAAGTTTTGCGTACTTGTTTTTACAAATATTTGGTTGAAATTTGTACATAGACGATTGCCTGGAATAACGCTTATGTCCTAGATACTTACTATCCCGGAAGAATATTCTTTAACAAGATCGGGATCTTCAAACCCTATATAAAAAAATGGGACTTGATCTGGCAGAGTCTGGTCACGTCGCAGTGTTCTTATTGGTTCTTATAACATAACATTATATTCTTACAATATAATACATATATTTAAAACTGATTTTTGGCATGAATAGTCATGTTATATGTTATAGGTGGATTTCTAGCAGTTTATTTATAATACGCTACGCTCGCTTGGTCTTAGTGTAGTGGTGGAAGCTCCGTTTTATAAATCAATCTAATCTCGGGGTCTTGGGTTCGATCTCCTGGTTAGTTAATTATTGGGATTTTCTGACAGAGAAATTCTCAATAGCAGTCCGGAGTCTGGAACAGTGTCCCATAGATGGCAATAGGCTCGCCCCTATTACATGGGACTGCAAAAATATATCCGGCGAAACGTAGGTGATTACAAGTACAATCTGAAAAATTGTATACCGACTTCCATTCTATTCAGTTATTGCAGTGTATCTCAAAAACTACTGGACCGAATTTGATGAAATGTAAATGGGACCACACGGGAAGCGCCAGCTTTTTCAAACAAAAAAAGAATTTTGAGAATCGTTTCACCCAGTCGAAAGTTATAAGGTAACAAAAATAAAAAAATAAAATACAGTCGAATTGAGTACATCCTCCTTTTTTTGGAAGTCAGTAGATAACATGTGTTATGTTGTTAAAAAATAACATGTATTGCTATAGTATTGTTTTCGTTAAAGTATATTTTTATCAAGCTTTGAGTGAATTGCAACAGAAATATATTTTCCGTATATTAATTCTTGAACATTACTGCACACCTTATATAGGTATGTTTGCAAAAATTAAAAATACGTGTTAATTCTTAATAATTACGGTTTTATGTCGTATCATAGAAGTTCATGCGCGCCGACCAGTCAATCGAGACCCCAGTTTTATATGAAACCATGTAGCATAGAGAGATCAATCTGCCATCTTGGATTTATGTAACGCATCAAGCATATGCAATGCATCAACGTAAAAATTTAATACCGATTTCCATTCTATTCAGTTATTGGAGTGTAACTCAAAAAGTACTGGAACGAATTGATGAAATTTAAATGGGACCACACGGGAAGCACCAGCTTTCAAACAAAAAAGTATTTTGATAATCGGTTCACACTATCGAGAGTTATGAGGTAACAAACATAAAAAAAATATTACAGTCGAATTGAGTTCCTTCTCTTTTTTGAAAGTCGGTAGAAAAGTATATGGTAGGCTCTGGAAGATCACAATCCAAATGGTCTTAAGCGCTATGCTCGGCTAGAACAAATTCGCCAACATTTCTGGCAAAGATGGCAACGAGAATACATATCCGAACTGCAGCAGCGGACAAAATGGAAGACGAATGCTGCAAAACTAAATGTAGGAGACTCGGTCCTGCTTCAAGAAGACCATGTTCTTCCGTTATCTTGGCGTCTAGGGCGCGTTCTTCGCCTGTTCTCGGGACCCGACGGGATTTCCAGAGTCGCAGACATAACTACAAGCAGAGGTTGCGTCCGGCGGCCACTAGTACGAATCTGCCCTCTACCTACAGCTGACGATCTTCAGCGTTGAAAGGGGCAGTCTTTCAACGAGGGGGAGGATGTTCACGCCTACGACTTTCTAATGGCAATATTGTCCAAACGTGCTTATACTAATGGGTGTCGCGCAGTAACATTCTCCGAACTACCTACCTGTTATGTTTTTTATTCACTCCCACTTGCTTGTAACACATATCTTGACCATTAACGAAAAAATTTATTATATTATTTTATTAAAGCCAGCATACAAGAAATTGGGTTTATTTATTTAAAATAAGCCACATTATGTACACTAAGATACATAAATCCACATCTAAACTGTTAGTTATGTTCAATAACACAATTTTCTTGTTTAATATGTTATTTTAAATCTTATATTTCATATATCTTCTGACCCACATTTTTTATTTTTCTACTATGTACAGAATTTTTGGCTTCTACTCCTTTATTATAAGTATAGATAATATAATATAGGACAACTTCCACACAAGGTCTTCAGGGCCCACACTTGGCAGAGCTTGTCCTATGGTAACCTTTGACTGATATTCATACTTATATACATATATAAAGATCAATCAAACATGTTCATGCACACAGATGTTTGACCAGTTCAGGGATCAAACCCGAGGCCAGCGACTTATAAAGCAAGGATCTACCAACTGAGCCAACCAGCCTAACAATTATCAAATTTATTGGAACAGTAGTTCAAATATTGATGTTTTCGTGGGTATCAGTAGGACTAATTTAGTATAGTAGTACCTCCATGGCCGTACTCTTTGTTATATTGAGCACTTGGATCAAAGACACATCCTCAACCAATGAGCCCTGGATAGTGGTCAGTTTGTGCAGCAGGTTAGCTTCGAGCTCTTGCATCTTACGTCGGTTCGCAGTCACATCCATGATCAGCTGAGTTCTCTCGGCTTCCATTTCAGCCTTCTCCGTTAGAATCACTCGTCCTAATAGCTGATCTTCAAGACCTTTTATAATACAATTTAATAATATTTATTAATATTACACAAAAAAGTACTACGCACAACAATCACAATCAATTTAAATTCTAGTAGCGTTTATATGACAAGGCTAAACCAAACGCGAGCCATGGGCGGTGCGTTCCGCTGAGGGACACGGCAGCATTGGCGGCCCGTGCTTGTATTTGATGTGTATGATACAAAACGCACGGTCCCGTCGGTGAACGCACCGCTCACTTCCCGCGTTTGGTGTGTTGAACTAAAACCTAACATTATGATTAATGTAAATTATCTGCTTAATTTTTTTTAAGGCTCAACTAACAGTTTCACAATGTAAATTATACATATAATTTACATTGTGAAACTGTTAGTTTAGTAATAATTCTAGGTTACAGTAAATGTGAGACCAACTTCGTTGACCACAAATTAGGTAAAGAAGTTAGGTTTAAGTTGTAGACGTGTAAACAGTGTTAATTATTCAAGAAGCTAGAATATAATATAGTAAGAAAAGAAAGGTAAGTATGATTATATACAAAAATATAAATATGCAGTAACATTAAAGCTTATTTTACATTATTGGAGAATAGTTAACAATAATTGAAACTTCCAATCCATTATTATGAGCTGAGTTGCTATAACACAGTACAAGTTCGTGAACAGCGTCACAATTGGTCACTGCCTTTACCTCCAAGAAGGTCCAGTACATACCTCCTAAAGCAACCCACACGTTCATGAAATAAGTCTATGCTATTGAAAAGATCATTAAATGAACTTGTCATACGATACAGTGGTGATGACCAGCTTTAGTGCGACAGGTTGCAATAGCAAATACTTTATCTTTAACTGATTATATGAGAATAGTAGAGTACTGCATGTTTAACGGGAGAAACCATACCTTGCATAGTTACTGTGAAGTCGATGATAGAAGTACGCGCCGATATCTCAGGCGTGTAAGCTGGGTTTGGTAGCTTCGTCGTTATGTATATTTTGTGGCCTGCTGTAACGTCAATTTCTTTGTCTCCCAGTTTCACCTAGGAATATGGTACCATTATAATTTGTGATGTTGACAGTTGACTGTTTATTAATGGGGCAACTCTATGTCTTCCTATATCGAAGTCTTAAATAACCAGTAAGAGATAAGACTCACTTATATACTCAAGTTTAGAAGGAAACAATCGCAACAAATCCGGAGCGGTATCATGGCAGTAGATCTAAAATGATCCTGCCAACACTTAATTCTACGAGGTAAAATGCATCAAATGTAAAGCAAACAAGCCAGAGAAATCTCATATTCATAGAGAGCAACTATATGAATCTACTTGCTGCGCCCCGCGGTTTCATTCGCGTGGTGATGGATGATGATGATGATGATGAAAATATCATATGTGCATCACGGGGATATAATCTATAATCTTGCAAAATTTGAATGCGATCCGTTTAACCGTTTCGCCGTGATAAGATACCAAACAGACAAAGAGACTTTATTAGCCTAAGTTACTTCTTATTACATCAGCAGTGGAAGTCCCGTTAAAGTCGGTACAGCCGTTTCAGTGATTATCTTAAACAGATAGACAGACAGGCAAAAATTTTAACTATTGTTTTTATTGTACTAAGTACCGTAAATAATTTCATATGCATGAAGTGAAAAGCTGTTAATTTGGAATTACAGACATTTCAATTTGTTTATCGGTATAGATTAATGATGACCTCTACTCTACTAGCCACTGGTGGGGTTTTTGATATTTATATGACTTGGGAACGAGTCACATACGTGTGCAGAAAGATTAGCAATATACAATGAATCCCTTAATAAGACCCTAGGACGAGGTCAATCTGGTACACACTAGGTAGAATCACACACTACAGTGGAAGAATCCTTCTTGGTATGGCCACAGCACGGCCAGATATTCTGGCACTAAGCACCACTTTATCATTTGCTATTATAAGAAAATGTTGACCACGTGAATGTTTGCTGGGTATCATTTACATTCATACAACAATTTTATCTTACAGAGTACATTGTTGCTAGTTTTTTTTAATAATTTATATTGAGAAGAGAAAGAGAAGAGTTCAAGGTCCAATAGTATCTTATAAAATATTATAGGTAAAAACTCACTTTGTATGAGGAGCCAATTTTAATATAATTCCTTTCAAGAATATTATCAAGCGCAGGATCCAACTCTTCAGCAACATCTTCGATTAGCAAAGGTCTTCCTAGAGATACACAGTCTTCTATATGGTTCCTGAAATTTTATATTAGTTAAGTAGTTGAGTGCACATCAATCATCAATACATCATCGGGTAATGTATGCAAAAGTATTGTTTCAGTTTATTAGTAATATTTGTGTATTGTAGTGTTTCAAATTTCTATTACGCTTAAAACCGGCTAGGACTCGCGTAATATTTACCGGAAATATTCACCGACCAGTTTCGAACTTATTTGAAGTTCTTCTTCTGGGAGTCACTCTTGTGCACAGCGGCGAGCGCGGGCCACAGCACGTAACTGGCGCTGCGACGGTCGCGCTGTGTCTGTAAGATTTTTTACTATTTCCGGTAAATATTACGCGAGTCCTAGCCGGTTTTAAGCGTAATTATGAACATAACTCGCGATAGTTTTCTATCTCAAATTTCTATTGTTATACTGAAGCGTTCATAGCACATCTTGCCTTGTCTTTCTGAACAGACGGTCCCGGTTGTTTAACTTATAGGGAAACATTCGTTGACTGTCTGAAAACTTCGACATTTGGGGTGATCAACTATTAATCTACCTCGTGATGCATTATGACTCCTACTGTTGCTACCCCAATGGAAATTTTGACGGAACGTGTTCAGAACTCACAATCCATGGCATTACCCGAATCGACCCATTCCATTCCCATTGCTGAGACTAGGGTCTAAAATCAGCCCATTCCTTTGCCATTGCCGAGACTAGGGTCTTAGAATCAGCCCATTCTTTTGCCATTGCTGAAAATAGGGTTTTCCTCTCATCTAGACGAGAGAAAGACCCTAGTCTCTTATTCTGCTAATGTCTGTTTGAGGATTGGATTGTGAGTTCTGATCACGTTACGTTACAATTTCCATTCGATTTCTTTCATTGGAGACCCATGTGTGCTTACAAATATAATGACTTACAATAACCGTCTCTGAACATAGCTACTGGGTGATTTTTTACAAGCTAACAAACCAGACTACTCTCTACCGTATTCGTGTAATATACGAGTATATTACACGAGGCACCACTACTATAATTGTTGGCACTGTAATTTTTGGTCTTATCACGACACACAACACTGACTGTATTAGCTCAAACTCCGGGACTATATAGTCTGACCGCAACCACTGTACAGCGCCTTAGGTATGTGCACGGTGAGACGCGGGGTTTCGCTCGCGTGTTCGCTGCCACTGGCTGCCACGGATTACACCATAGTTACTTAGGCTTTTCCTCTCCGCACCACGTCTGTCACACCTAAGGCGTGGTTTCGGTCAGACTATAGTAGTTTTTTACAAAAAACCTACCATTGGATTCTAGATATTCGACAGATGCAACCATCCTCATCCTTTTCTACTCATATTACGACATTTACCTGAAATATTTATGATTTAGAGTAGTAACGATCAAATCGTTGTATCTCTCCATGTTTTTGATCCATATTTTGCCTTGTGTTTGTGGGTCAATCAGTAGAGGGAAGCGAGCTGCTTTCGTCACGATTATACCGTTCTGTATCGACAACTCGTCCGTAGGCAGACCGCATAAGTTCCAATCTCCAATCTAGATAAAGGAGGCAGAATTAAATATTGCATTTATATTTAGTCAAGTTTTTTTCTAAAGAGAAGTAGGTAGATTTTCATGTAAAAGAATTACGTAACAGATAACGAACTTTACTATCTATGATGTATAATAAAGTGTTACGACTTTTATATGTGATTATATTTTAGTTGAAAATTTCTAACAATTTATTAAATTGGACGCCACCAAAATGTGTGTAAGGGTTTACAAACACCAACCAACCCGGCGTCTCCGAACTCCATACTTCAAAGCACACTCAACAGTCAACTCCGTACCGGGACCACCTACCTCGGCGTTGACGGGGGGGGATGACGAGGCGAGGGAAGGGAAGGAAGGAATCATCCCTTCCCTCGCCACGTCATCCTATCCTCGTGTATCCTCCCGGAGGATACGCTGCCGAGTTGATTGGTGTGCATTAACCCTAAATCTGATTCGCGTGTCACACATAACGCAAGTATCTAAAAAACTATTTTTAAATTTTGAAAAATATATATAATAATAACGTAATTCAACGAGAAAAAGATATCACTTTCTTACCGATACCAATTTTAATTATGTATTATATTTATATCTCTCATGTTCGGTAAGTAGATCCTTATTACCCCCAAATAGGGCTTGAAGGTGACCAATTAGCGCTCTAGGGTAATAATGTAGCTACAAAAACCCTAGGGCGGTAAGTAATTAGAAAAAACACTTCATTCTTTCAAAATGTTCACGTACGTCTAACCATCAACTGGCAATAGACATCATGCATTCAGCCCAATGACAAAAGAGGTCACTTCGCTATTCAGCCTTGTACTCGTATGAGTATAATAGTCATCAATTTTATTTTTGTAATGCCGGTTTTTTTCTACTTACCTCACAATCGAGATGTAGTGTGAAAGCAGAGTAGTTAGCTCGGGTGTAAGCATCAATTGCACCCTCGAAATATAGGCTAAATATCTCGGGCTGCAATTGATGCCTTACAGCCCTTGTCTACTAATCTACTATTAATCACTATTCAGTGAATGTAAGATACTACACGATTTCTATATCCTATTTACAATTATTGTGTCCCATATTGTATCTCAAGATGAAAATGTATAGAACTGCAATCACATTCTTATCTATAGAGGGGTAAACTGTCCATTGATGGATCTATATCCATTAAGCGACCGCTAACATGTTTAATTTTTTTCCATTACAAATGTCATAAACAATAATAACCGTGGCTGTATCCGTAAGTTGGTCCGTAACATTTAGATTCATAGACACTGGTATCTTCCTTCTCAGTAATTCGCCGAGCCAACTGCTTAACAAAAAGGATCTGAACTCTTGATTGAAAGGCCCCGAGTATGACAAGAAACTATAAGGGACAGAACAAAATATATGTTTTCGGTCAATAAATAAATATTAATTATATTTAGAGTTTTACATTTCTTAATAATCTTTTCAGCGGGATAAGTGTGCTTACTATATGTATTTGCCCATTTATACTCCACGGCAAATACTTTTTACACAATTAAATGAAACTAAAGAAAATAATTATTTAATGTACAATTAGCCTATCCACCTAACTGCAAGGTGCCAGCGTAGTGGAGTACGACCCATACTGCTCTCCTATGAGGAATGCGCAAGTATCAGCAGTGGGAACGTAATGTGCCGACTTTAAAATACAGTTAAAATTTATTTTTTGATTACTCCTTACTACAGTTGATTACCCGTTGTTATAAAAGTCAGAGTACCTGAAAGTGCAGTGGTACCGATTTGAACATGCACTGCATCACCTGATTGGTGCCACCCAGCGACCTCATATCACGCCGGAATTCACTGAAGGTTCAATGAAGACATCTAGCTAATGTGGGTGCGAACTTAGCTCCTAATTATGAGTCTTAAAGAAGTATATGACAGAATCACTATATAGTATAAAACAAAGTCGCTGTCGCCGTCTGTCCTATGTATGCTTAAATATTCAAAACTACGCAACAGATTTTGAAGCGCTTTGTTTTAATAAATAGAGTGATTCAAGAGGGAGGTCTATATGTATGATACATGCATAATATTGTAGAGAAACACTGATGAATTTACAGGTTTCTAAAGTGATGTCGTAAATAAACACATTTTTTTTGCGCTTACATTGCAAACGCTGACTGAACCCCACGAGATAAATCAAAACAATGTACTACAGTATTGTACACCTTAAAAAGGTCAACAAAAAAGTCTGCGATGGTATATGTGTATCTATTAAGGATAACCCACAATAACCATTTTTAATCCTTTACATTTTACGTGAAAAAATGGCTTATTTAGGAAGTTATTTTAAGCAATACAGCATTAATCCTTATCCAATTATGGCAATATGGCCCTTTACATTTCATTCTGTAGTAGGTAGGTATATTATGTAGTATCAGCATTGCACCCATGCGAAGCCGGGCGGGTCGCTAGTTATCATATACTTACTACAAAATTATGAAGGTGAAAATCCCGAGTCCTGTTGTACACTTAACTCGTATGATTCGCTGTAACCCATCATCTATTAAAGTAGTTACTGTGTTTAAATCCTGTCAACTTATCCGGCTAAGCGGCTGCGTAGCTATTGGAGGACTTCATTGTTACAAAATATTACTACTAGTACAGTTTTACGATTATATTTTTGTTAAATGGTACTTATACAAAGAAACGACCACACATAACTGAATCGATTACGTTTTAGATGTTACGTTTCAATCCAAGATAAAAGAAACATACCCAACGAGCAGCAGGACGTCTCCAACAAGCCTCTCTATCTCGGATTTAAAAAGAGCCGACTGTTCTGTCCAACGTATGCGCTCACCGCTCAGACCATTTATAAGCGCGGTCGCAGCGTCCATTTTTTGTTGGCATTTAGCTGCGTCGTCTAGCACAGCTTGCTTCAATGACATTGCTTGGTCAAATTCCCGTTGCACTTCGGCTAACTCCGCCTGAAATTTTGAGACACAGTGTTTTATTTTCTTATTATCTTTTAGGCGTGGAATGATAAAGTTTTCACTCTGAAAGTTCGAGAGCTCTCTGGTAGAATCACTTTGGAACGTAACAGGTGCAACTCAGTGTTCGAGAGAATACCCATAACAGTCTCAATAAACTGTTAATAAAAAACTACAACGAATTCATAAAAGTAGCGTTGGTTTTGGACTCAGTTGGTATATAGTCGGGCAAAGTCATGCGTGGTCATCCTACAGGGAGACGGTGGCGAGACGAGGTACTAACAAAGTCAACGGATAGCAGGTGGGGTAGGAGGGATAAGGACACTTCTTTGTGTGTAATCGTGTGCTAAAATGACGTGCTACTTCGTCCTCGCCACCATTTGTCACCCCGTAAGATAGTCGCGCACCACGTTGCCGGACTATAGTGGCTCTGCCTTAGAAGCACGGGGTCCCAGGATTAACCCCCTGGCCAGAGCAAATATTTGTGTAATGAGAAGAAATGTTTACCCTCGGGCCTTTGATATTTCGATGTGTTATTGAATTTCTGTGTGTAAATGTTATTTTTATTACCTCTTTAGCAGCTAACGCTGCCTCAGCGTGTTCCAACTCTCTCTTAGCAGCTTGGTACTTTCCTTGCATGATAGCCAAATTGGCCTTTAACGGCAATACGTCTTTGTTAACCGAGTAAAACTGAGCCATAGCGATTGTCCAAGAAATCAGACCGGCAACGTTGCCACAGGCAATCTTCGCTGCTTCAAATGTGTATTGCCTAAAACATTATATTATTGTTATAGTTTCATATCTATAGGGATTATTACATAGCTATGATTTACTACTTGAGGCTACGTGTTTGCTTTGCTGCGCGTCAAATGTCAAATACATAAAGAAATAGGTTCAAAACCATTTAATCAATCTGCCTATAGGGTTGATGGACAAATAAAATCATTTTGAAAACAAAGAAATTTTTTTTCTAAGGTTTTAGAAGCGTCTATTCCATTCGTAAAACTCACAAAATACGAATAAAAATATTTTTTGAGCAGTACAATAATTTGCAATTAAGGGATAGAGTGTATTAACAAAGTCAATTACCAATTCAAAGCGTTATGATGGTGGCAGACGCGGTTATGGTACATATCGCTATTAATAACAATAATATATAATAATCTGTTACATTAATAAATCATATAGAAGTTTTGCTCGCCAGCTGCTTAGCTATTATAACAACGAAGACTCATCCTTATTCAACGTTTCAATGCTAAAAGCGCACGTCCGACTCTTGTCTAAGGGCAAGTGTTAAGACCCTGTACAAACGCTTTTGGGTGAGCTAAATAATCCAATACTAGGTAATCGCGTGTAGCAATAATCAAGTGGTGTAACGCATTATACCATAATATCTTATTATCTGTGTGTAACGGCCGGGGTTCGTAATCTATCTATCCAGTTTCCCTTACTGCGGATAAAAATTGCACATAACCTCCATACAAATAGTGTGAACCGAAAATAGATTTAAATTTAAATCATTATTGTTAACATCAGACGTAAGACAACATCTGTGTTTATGTCTGACGAAGGCAGGTAACGCAGAAAATTACTTACGGGAAGGTAAAATACGGTTTCAACAAATCCACCATCTCTGCATTTATTTCATCCTTAGGATAGAACTTCAGGTTATTCAAAAATCTGGAATCCGCCATGACCTGCAAAAACATTTTTACAATTTATCTGATGATGTCACATGAGTAATGTATCATTAAGTCTTTTATTAGTTATTTATTAGAAGTAAAAACACTGTAATAGTTTGGTTTAAGTAATGGTTTTCGAGAGTTACAGTAATCCGACAGAACGTAGATACGATACGTAAATACGTAGATTAAAAAATAAAAAGATGAAACGCAACTGACATCTATCCTGAGGGATTGATAAACACTGAATTAGATAAGTTTTTGATTGAAGACCACGTTTAGGCAAAAGACGTTTAGGGTAGACACCCTAGACAGACTACCCTTCTGGCTAGACAGCCAGATAGATGGACACATGACTTGTGAAAATTGACTGGCAAAAACTGAAGGCTGATTATCAGACTGAGCTTTGTAGCATACATTTGGTGCGGCCTATTTTTGTCTGCAACAATTATGGCTCATAATAACGATAAATTAAAGAAATTACCTTTAAAGACTCAGCCCAAGAAGCCATAAGAAAATGTTTTTCAGGATCTGGTTTGACCGGATCTATCTTTTTCCTGAACAGCAGGATTACAGCGTCCATGATTAAGGTAATGAGATGCGGCGGCTTTCCCAGCTTTCGTACAGTGGCTATATCGGCTGCGTTGATAGTCTACAACCCAAGATTTAGTGTTATCGACATTAATTTAAAAATGTTATGTGGTTAGTTTCGGTATATAAATAATAATAACATCATACTGATTTGGTTGTACTGTTAACTTCTTTTTATTTATTATTAGCTGCGCCCCGCGGTTACGCCCGCGTGATAGATGATGATGATGAAAAGTATCCCATGTGTTAATCCTTTCTATATAGGTTCATCTACATAGCAATTTTCATCAAAACTAGTCCAGCTGTTTGAGCTGTGAAGAAGTAACAAACATACAAAAACACTCGCAAACTTTCGCCTTTATAATCTTGTGTGGATATCTTGTCACTATCTCAGTGGATTAGTGGTCAGTTATGATGCAGTCGCAGAAGGGTAACAAAACTAGGAAGACCTATTAATGAGTGAATTTCCTCAGGACGTTTTCTTCTTCCTCAAAGTTTAATCTCAAGGTAGGAATCGAACTGGGGTTTGTCTGATAGGCAGAATGAATTGCCGTTAGTTAAAAAAACCTAAATGATCTTATCATATTTACTTTTACTACGTCGTATGTTGAACGTGCAGTCTACAAAAGATTTACATCCACAAAGACATTTATAAACGCGCTGTAAGTATAACCTGTCTATTCATTTAAGTCAATGAAGGAAAGTCGTAATAAATTTAAAACTGAGACAGGTATTAAACGTTCGTGAACAAGTTAGAAACAGGAATTCAGTACAGAGCACATTGTAAATAGATTGATTGATAAATATAATTGATTTGTATGAGTGAGCACTTCACTATATTCACTTTTTTACTCACCTGTAATATTACAACTAATTTAGTTCAAGTGTGTATAAATGTGTCTAGAACAGTACAGTAACTTTTTACAACTTGGTATTAAAACATGGGTAACGGGACCAAAACTAATCCGATTAAGTCCATAGTAATTATGAAAGTTACCAGTAAGGCCGCTTCGGCAGCTTCTAAAGCAGGTTTCGCATCAGCTAGCTTTTCTTCAGCTATCGCGGTCTCGGCGGCGATAACGCTGACGAGTTTGACAGCGCGGTCTTTGACTTCTAACACTTCGGCTTTTACCACTTCAGCAGCAGCTGCTGATTCCGCTACAGCTGCTAGCACCTGTAACATAATTATATCATGTCAGGTCTACATATTATAAGTCTAACAAATTATATTATAATCAAATCTAAATATATTCGACTGATAGTTCCACACATGTACGGAGCATAATCAATTCTTGCTCATTTTTTCAGAGTATTGGTAATAATTCATAACGCGCGGCCTCAATGAGGGATGGCGAAAAAACTAGGGATCAGCCCTAGAGTTTTCAGATAGCCCAAAAGCCAAAACACAGCCTGGCGACTGTACCCTAAAGTAAAAACGTGCTTTCCGAAACGACCAGTTGTGAAAATGTGTCACTAGAATTCACCTTAGTAGGTGGCTTCCAGTGACATAAGCACTAATCCATAATAACCAAAGACATCTTCACCTTACCTAACCGTTACAAAGAACTAGATAATAGCCGCTACGAGCACTTCGCACATTAAGTATGTATCAAACGAAATTATTGAATAATCTTGAGGAAAAATACGAAAAAAAAACGACAAAATAACAAGGACTATCTTAAAAATTGCAATTATCTAAAATCAAAATGTATGAAAAAATTATATCTACACACTAATATCACAGTCTATTTCCTATATTATATACTCTGGATGAACAACACTGATTGCGTCGTGTTAGATAAGAGAAATTGGCATATCAAGAATAACCACACCAGACGGACATTCAACGTTGTTTTCAATAAAGAACAGATGGTATTATCAAAAACCACTATTATATGACGATACCTTGCCCATACAAAATAAATAGTTATTTGATTTTGATATACATAGTCAGCATAGCTGCGCTATATTTTTCTGACTGATAGTTTCTCATCTGGTAAGTTTAGGGTGAAATACTCGTATAGGCCTGTCTTATTAGTTAGAAATGTTTAAAGAAAACCTAGATTTTACCTCTTCAGCCTTCGCCGTAGCTACTTTGATTTCCTGTTCTTTCAGTTCCAATTCTTTCTTCAATATGTCCACGCTTGCGGCAGCTTCCACAAGCTTATCCAATCCTGTAGTCATTCTGTAAAGAGTACATACTTTTATTATATGTGTGTCGTAAACTCGAGGTTCGGTACCATGCCAAGACAAAAAAGATTTTTTCTCAAAGATGTTATAGTTTGACCGCAACCGCTGTTACCTTAGGTATGTGCGCGATGGAGTGCGGGGGTTCGCCTGCGTATTCGCTACCACGGGCTGCCACGGATTATACGATAGTTACTAAGGTTTTTCCTCACCGCACCACGTCTGTCATACCTAAGGCGCGGTACAGCGGTTGCGGTCAGACTATGAAAACATTCCCTCTTAGTTGTACATATGTATTTTGTGGACGACACTTAAATTAAAAATAAAAGAAAAAACAGGACTGTCAATTTGTCTCATAAGATAAATAAAAGCAATCGTCATTCAGGCAGAATACAGGTATTAACGTAAATAATTTAGTTAGATGGCACGCTTCGTCGTACAAACTACGAAATGATATACGAATGCTCTTAATTTAACAGTACAATTACTTTACTGTTTTGCAAGTTATTTGTGCCTACTAGAATGTGTTAATAATAAAATAGAATGAATAAAGCGATTTCGGGTAGAAACTGAAACAAATATGAGAAGGGCCTTACTTTTAGTATATACATGTACTGATGTAGATTTTGTCACCTGTTAAGCAAACGCGTTTACAAATACGTATATATCACACGTAATATCACGAATAACTTACCTTCTTGCCAACTCAGCTATATTCACATGTTTCTCCTTGTAAAGCACCTTATAGCCTTCTAAAAAGGAGAGGTACGACTTAGGAGTGACGTGGGTCTGCCTTCTGAACCTGTCGTAATAAGTTACGCATGTATCAGCGACGTTGTCCTGGACCATCCCCATTATCTCAATGAGCTGCGTCTTCGTGTCGGGTGAACATATCACCTAAAGTTGTCAACAATTATAAGTTTTTATAATATGATTTAAAGCACTAACGCCTGCCTAGCGATGCTAAACATTGTAATTTTAGAGAGCAAAATCCGTGTCAAACGCCATGACCACTAGGGCACCAAGCCGAGGTCCGAGCATCGAACTTTAATTCTCTATTTGATTTTAACCGTCGTATGGGGACGGAGCGACATCTATTGAACAGCTTCTCAGCAGTATCCATCCGAAAGAAGTTTTTTTTTCAAATATTTAACAATCACACAACCAAACATCACTAATTGATGTCGCAACCCTTCATAATTTTTATAATATCATTTTTAAAGCACTAACGTCTGCTTAGCGATACCAAACATTGCAATTATTAGTTGCTAAAAAGTTTTTTATTGTACAATTTTTTTTATTTGGAATAACCTATCCAAATACAAATTTTCACAAATATATATGATATATATAATTATAATAATACAATATAATATATAAATATATATGATACGATATCATTATTGTTATTAATATATTGTTTAGAAAGTACAAAATATTAATAATAATCCGTCCCCGCAAGACGCTTAGTCAAATAGAGAGTTAAAAATCGATGCTATATATAAATTTTAAATTTCAAAATTTCAATAATAATAACGTTCACAAACTCATACCCTCGAACTAAGGACTCTCTGTGGCACGCACCCATGCATACTCAAATTTACACATTATAAAATCTAACACACGAGAGTAAACATTACGTTTCATTTCAATTATTTGCCCCGGCCAGGGATCGAAACTGGTACCTTGCGCTTTGAAGGCAGCCAACGAGGCCGTTAATACCAAAATCACAAGCAAGATACAGAAAACTACTGAGATATATGGATAAGTAGAACGATATCAGACATGTAATACAACTATTTTCAAAACGACAAACGCAGCACAAAGAGCTACTCTTCTATTAGGCAATAATAACAGTAAAAGAAAGATTACTTACATGGAAATCAGATAGGAAATGATGTGCAACTTCAATCAGCGCCCCTTTCGGCCATTTTTGGAACCAGTCCATAGTTGATCCCGATATGAGACCGGGAAATTTAAGCGCTCTGCTTCTAAACTTCTCACCCACCTGAATAATGAACATAGTTTTATCGACTAAAAACTTCCATTACACTTGATATATATGACTCGTTACAAGAATAACCTGTCTTTCTCATAGAAATTTCGTATAACCAATTTTAGTTGTAAGATATACACTAACACAAGTGTATGAGGAGTAAGAGAATGTAGAAATGTAGAAGAGTAAATCATCATCATCATCATCATCTCAGCCTTAGGACGTCCTCTGCTGAACAATTGATTGCCTCCCCCATGATTTTCCAAAAGGACCGGTTGGAAGCGGCCTGCATCCAACTTCGTCCTGCGACCTTTATCAGGTCGTCTGTCCACCGTGTCGGTGGACGACCTACGCTGCGCTTGCCGGTCAGGTCTACACACCTTTCGGCCCCAACTGTTCTGCGTGCTATGTGCCTGCCCACTGCCACTTCAACTGGCTAATCTACTGGGTTATGTCGGCGACTTTCGTTCTTCTACGGATCTCCTCATTTCTGATTCGATCACGTAGAGAAACCCCGAGCATAGCCCTCTCCATAGCTTGTTGTGCGACTATGAGCTTAGTTATGACGCCCACAGTAACAGACCATGTTTCAGTGCCATAAGTCATCACTGGTAACATACATTGGTCAAAGTCTTTCAAAGTCAAACGAAAATACGTCGCGAAGTTTCCGGAACGCTGCCCAGCCGACTCGATTCGGATTCGACGATTGACCTCTTTCTCGAAGTTGGATGTGCCTTTTTGTTTGTTCCGGGGCAATCCTTTATGGATACCACCTACCACGGGGAGGTAGGTGGTTCTGTGGGAGTCCGTATACCCACCAAAACCCCGGGGTGTTCCGTCACTGCCGCTTTTGGCGGGAACGCGGGACAGATTTTCCACACGACCGCGAACCCGCCGCGACTGTTCGTTGCCGGACCCTTCTCTTCGCGGCACGCCAGAACACATGGCGCGCCGCAACTACCTCGAAGACTAAATCCGCCAACAATGAGCGCCAGAGTTCCTCGTGTCTGGACGCCCGTGGTCTCCCTGCGGTGGGTTGGATACGTAGCCCCACCGCCTGCTACGTCAGCCACAGGGGATAATCCCCAGCGACCCCACCTCCTCGAGTCTGCGCCGAGCGCCCGGACCCCACCTCCTCGAGCCTGCACCAAAGTGCCCGGGCCCCTCTCCTCGAGCCTGCGCCAAAGCGCCCGGGCCCCACCTCCACGAGCCGGCACCAAAGTGCCCGGGCCCCCCTCGCCGAGCCTGCGCCAAAGCGCCCGGGCCCCACCTTCTCGAGTTGCGCCAAAGCGCCCGGACCCCGCCACTCCTATGTGGACTTGGCGGCCAAAGCCCGTAGGAGCGGCCCCGCCTGAGCCGGCCAGCGCACCCCAACGCCGGCGCGGCCCCTGGGTTCCTCTTGGCTTCACTGTGGTGATCCAAGCCACGGCTACTGAGCCCTCCCGCCACGTCAATGCGGGAACCCTCCGGGTGGGGGAAGTTGGATCTGCCTAGTTTAACTGCCTGTCCTAGGTAGATGTAATCGTCAACAACTTCGAGAAGTTCCCATGAAAGTTCGATGAGTTCCCAACTGATATTGGGGTATGGAGTAAATATAAGAAATAAATTATGCTATGGAAATAACAAGCTACTGCTCGTCCCGAGTTAATTAATCACACTATAATCATAGAATCACTAATAGTAGCTATAATTATTATATATGCAGTAGAAATGTTTTCGAGTAAATGTGAACGCTGTTTATTTGGAATTTGAGTTAAGAGTTGAGTTTATACCCGATTTGAAATTATAAATACGCTACTAAAAATGGTCCTTTTTTTTTTAGGGGGGAAATGCTGTGCACTTCCCTTCCGTCACCCCAGTGGCTTGTGGGGCTCAGACCCACTAAAACCCCCCCGTGAGCAGTCCTCCGCCAAGGTGGGGCGAGACAGGGTCGCGCTGGCAGTCACCATCTCGCCCCAGCGGTAGGCCCGGATTGATCTTAACCGGGCCTCAGCGCCTGTGAAGGGATGACCTTGCTCACCAAGGTCACCCCCTAGACGTGTAGAGCCGTGCAAGCCGACGAAGAGTCCCCCGACTGTTCGTCGTGCGAACGTCTCCTCCGTTCCCCCGGTCGTCTGCGCCGGAGTGGATCAGCTCGGACATCGTTCTCCCTGATCCGCTCCGCAGCCTCCTTCTGCGCCATCACCGCTTCGCAGAAGGTGGCCACCGCCTGCCACGATCTCTCGCGGCCGCTGCGGGCCCCATGCAGCACACACTTCCAGCGTGTGTTGCGCTGTATCTTCCGGCGCCCCACATTCGTGGCAGGCTGGGGTCGCCTCCCGTCTCGCGATTTGGTGCACGTACTTTCCGAAACATCCGTGTCCGGAAAGCACCTGCACCAATCGGAAGGTCAGCGAACCGTATCGCCGCCTCACCCACCTCTGGAGGACTGGGCGGATGGCCTCCACCGTCCACTGACCAGGGACTGGTGGATCCAGGTCCTCCGTCCACCACCGTAACAAGGCGTCTCGCGCCTGCCACCGCATACGTGTGACCTCCTCCCACGCTGGAGCGTCTCCACGGGATCTCCTCGCCGCCACGAAGTGATACACTTCGGCGAGGATCTCCGCTTGGAGCTCCCAGGGGGGATCACCGGCCAGCACGCACGCTGCCGTCCAGGACACCGTCCGGTACCCGCGTATCGCTCTCGTCGCGATGACCCGCTGCGGACGACGCAGCAGAGTCTTGTTGTCGCGACTAAGGGCGTCCACCCAGACTGGTGCTCCGAAAAGAGCCATACTGTGGATCACACCGGAGTATAGCCGACGGCAGATGGCATTGGGCCCACGCACGTTGGGCAGCAGTCTACCCAAAGCGGTTGCGGCTCCTACGACTCTCAGGGCTAGTCGGGAAAAGTGGCTCCCAAAAGTCCACCGTCCGTCCAGGTTGAGGCCCAGGTATTTACTAAAAATGGTCCTATGGGATACTCAATTAAGCCGTTCCAACGTTCAAAAGTATTATGCACACTCACGCACACACATTCACATTTATATTAGTGTGAATAACTACGCATATTGAACTTCCGCCTGTACGGAAGATGATTATCAGAAACATGTTCCCAAGATACGAAGTATCTTATGTACTACATTTACCGACCTTCATTATATCTATGCATAATACCACGACGGCTTGTTCGTTGCTCTTAGAAAGAAGACAAACCAAACCGATGAAGTAATGAATCACAAACCGACAAACTAAGAAACCTACCTACTCGTTAATAAATGCTAGCATTTATTAACGAGTTGAAAGGCGAAAATTAGGTAGTTACATTCATTATATCTAGGTGTCGTGTACCGATAAATTTTTAGTACCTTCTTAAAATTATTCGTTACTAGCTGCACCCCGTAGTCACACCCACGTGATGATGGATGATGATGATGAAAAGCATCCTATGTGGTTATGCAGTGCCTCATCTTCTTCTATACCAAATTTATTCAAAATTGTCCAGCCGTTTGAGCGTGAAGAAGTGACAAGCCTACATTCAAAAATTTTCGCCTTTTTAATATTAGTGTGATGATAACCTTACCGGCGAGAAGCACAGCACGACGTGCAAGTTGGCTCGAGATCTCATGATGAAATACTCGTACAACACGTCGGGCACTGGAATCCTTTTTGGGGCGTACTTCTTCATAATTGGAGTCAACTCGTTTAATATTTCGTCTGTACAAAACAACAAAATTATTATCGACTGATTGTGTCAGACCGCATGTTCATACTAAACTATGGTTAAAGTGTGGGGTTTTTAAAGCTCAATTTGGTACTCATTTAGTTCAGGAAACTAGTCAAAAGATATTTTGTAAGCGAGGACGTTGTGGAGCAACTGCATAAATGTTTAAACTTTATCGTTATTAATGGCAACTAATAATATTTTTTGCGCACTTGCATATATTCGACTTGGTACGAACATATTTATTAGGATAATCAGATTATAATATATACCTGTATGAGTTACTAGAGTAAAGATAATGAAACAGCATTATATGAACAATATTATTTTGATACGATTTTTAATCAATTCAGAGCCCCAAGAGCACACATTATTAATTGTGTTTGTTTTGAAAATCGTTCGTACATGAAATCAAGCTATTTACCACAAGGGTTGAAGCTGTTTTGCGCATACACCTTAAACCACGATGTAATTTACGTTGGTTTTCTTTCTGTCTGCGCCCAGCGGTTTTACCCGCGTGCGGTGATGGATAATCAATCAATCAATTATTCATTTCAGATAATAAAATCCATTTTTTAGATGTTATTTTTATATATATTTAAACAGGTTGTAATGTAGAATAACGTCTCATAATACATTATATCAAGTATTAAATAAAATGGCGTCAAATCGAATTAAATTCTATTAAACTAAAATAAATTATACCATAGTGATGGTGAAAAGTATCTAAATCCGTTCAGTAATAGTAGTATTTACAAATCATAATCATTATATTCAGCCCATTTTGTTCCCACTGTTGGGACTTGAGCCTTCCTTTCAGAGAGGAGTTGGGCCATAATCCACCTCGCGGGCCAAGTGCGGCTAGGTGGATAGGTTAGTGGCCAACCTATGTCGAAGTTTTCAGGCTGCCGGAAGGCCTTCCACATAGTCTAACGACTGTTGTCCTAAGACAAACAACCAGGACCGACGGCTTAACGTGCCCTCCGAAGCACGGAACCGCTCAGTTGAATAATGCCACTATCAGTCACCTGTCCAAGTCTGGCCGCAGCAAGCGTTGCTTAACTTGTGATCGGTTAAGTTTGCCAATTCAAGCTCCGCTACGAGCGCTTCATTTTCACATAAAATAAATAAAATAAGCCTTTATTGCTGTTTTCAATAGTATAAAATACTTATGTTATTGCTAACGATCGGTTTTTTTAACAACAGCTTGCCCTTCGACAAAGGCCTCCTCCAAAGATTTCCACCTATCTCTGTCGCGTGCAATTCTGATCCATTCTGGACCCGCAGCTCTTTTGAGGTCATCTTCCCAACGTTTCGTTTATCGACCTTTGCATCTTTTTCCATCTCTGGGGTACCACTGAGATATGGCCTGCCCATTTCCATTTAAGTGTTTTGCATACTTTATGGACATTTTTAAATTTAGTCACATTTTTAATTTTCTTCAATCATACTTTATCTTTTCTTTTTACCCCGATTACACTTCTCCCTATTTCATTTTGACATACATTTATTTTGTTACTCTGTTAATGCCCATATTTGACAGCCGTGTGTTAAGCATGGCATTTTCACATAGTCTAGGTCTAAATCATCCATAGTAATAAAACTAGAAGCGTTCTTACCTCTTCACTTAACTATCGCCAGATGTTACAGATAACTTACCCATTTCATCCTTGGGGAACAAGTTGGCGATCTCTCCCGAGCTGAGGATGTTATTGAGGAACTCAAGAAACTGTTCGTCCTTAATATCGTTATCTGTGAATATGAACGATATGCCGCGCCCTTGCAAACCCGCGATACGGTACAAAATCTTAATATCGTCCATGAAATTGCCGACGTTGTATGATCTGTAACATAATCACAAAGTATACGCATGTAAGTACAAAAGTTTGGCTTAATATTGTTATAATAATTTAGATAGCTATAATATAGATTATTTCTATTATACGAATATAATAAATATCCATTAGTGACCACGATAATTTACAGATTGATAAATGTTTATTAAGCTTTTAATAAGTCAAGCCTTGGGGGAAGCATATATTCAGCAGTGGACGTCCTACGGTTGAGATAATGATGATGATGAAGTCAAGCCAAACTGACGCAGAGTATTTGCAACGCGTCTTATTAATCTTAAATTGAACATTAGATCTGCTATAAAATGTACAAAGCGAATCTTTTTTAACCGGCTCACGTGTAGACCTAATACAAATGGATTGTTTCTTTTGCACTAATTTAGATATACTTACTTCACTTATGTATTTGTTTTTTAAATAAACTTACCCAATTTGATTGATATGTATTATTACATCTTGGAGATAAAGTTTAATTAGCTGTTTTTGTTGTATGCCTAAGGCCCGTAATATCCACGATTTTTAGTTTAAACCATCTTTATCGATTTTTTTGTAATATGAATGGTAGGTAATCTATGAATGTGAGTTTAAACCACGTTTAATCAGCGGAGGGTGGTCAGTAAAACTGCCATGTAGAGTTCAAACTAGAGGAAAAACAAAATGGCTACTCTCCATTAGCTGTTTGGCTTTCGGCTTGTATTGTTCATTAGAACTTAGACTTGAAAGCAGAATATTATATTTATGGATATAAATGAAGTGATTAAATTCTCTTTGAAGGATAGTACGAATAAAATCTGGCGCCGCACCGTCTATCACAGTCGTCATTTTTTTACACTACTGACCGATAATAATGCACATTTTGACAAGAGTTGCTACATTTAAAATAATTAAACTCAGTTTAGCTAATCGACCAGTGATATGCCATTGAAATTAGGAGAAGGGTTTGACAGCCCAGGGTGACAAGGGTCGGCCGTCGATTCTGAAGGCAACGGGATCGATTCTCACAACAGGCTTCAGTTTGCAGTGAACCTAACATCGTCATGAAAATCCACAGCATGGTGGTAGGGCACTTCATCTGGTGCAACCCTGGCTAGCCTCAAGTTCAAAAATCAGTCGCTAAGTCTAACAGTGTGTTTCGTGTATGTATAACACCACCTTCGAACTTCGGTGATGACCGAACACCAAGGCATAGTGGTCAATCACAAGTGTAAAAAAAGGATTCTCAATTACCGTGACAATGTGATTTGATAAAAGGCATAGTTAGCGATAAAGGACGCCAGTTTCGTCAAACTCTGCTTGCCGGACCCGCCGACACCGACGAGCAACGCGTTGCCTCTGCAAATAAACGATTCATTAATAAGCATTATATTATTATTTTTAGTTTATTGATTGATTTCTTGTTATTACGTGTTATGTATATTACTCTGCACGTCCGTGACTATTCAAGGTTGTGGCTAAAATTCAGCGCTGGAGGACCAAAGGGTTAACCCTTTGGACAGGACTGCACACGAAAGCGATCTATCCTTTTTTGTTTAACTGTTATTGAAGTGATTACTTCTTCTGGAAGGGTGAACTGATTCGTTACGTACAGCGTTACGGCGCCAGTCTGTCTGGCTTCTCTTTCTCTTCCGCATCCTCTCTCACTCTTAACCACAGCGCTAGATTAGTTTAGGTTGTCACTTCTATTGGGCGTCCCGAGACGCACACCTTTTTTTAACGGTGTGTCCTATCACATCACTGTAACTGAATTTGTTGTACTTGATAGTATTTTTTTAATTTTGTTGTGTTCAATATCCGTTCAAATAAATGCCTTTTTATCTTTCTTTCTATGAACTATATTCATCAACTGATAAAACATATATCTCACGTTAGTATCGAACACATCGAGGCAGGTCTCGAGCATAATTATCTGATGGATGTATTATAAGGCTGTTTAGCAATCATCATCATCTCATCCGTAGGACGTCCACTGCTGAACATAGGTCTCCCCCATAACTTTCCAAAAGGACCGGTTGGAAGCGGCCTGCATCCAATGTCTTCCTGCGACTTTCATCAGGTCGTCTGTCCACCGTGTCGGTGGACGACCTACGCTGCGCTTGCCGGTCCGTTGTCTCCATTCCAGAACCTTCCGGCCCCATCGGCCATCTGTGCTGCGTGCTATGTGCCCCGCCTACTGCCACTTTAACTGGCTAATCTTCTGGACTATGTCGGTGACTTTCGTTCTTTTACGGATCTCCTCATTACTGATTCGATCACGTAGAGGAACCCCGAGCATAGCCCTCTCCATAGCTCGTTGTGCGACTTAAAGCTTACTTATGAGGCCCATAGTAAGCTTAGAGACCACGTTTCAGTGCCATAAGTCATCACTGGTAACACACATTGGTCGAAGACTCTTGTCTTGAGTTCTCTTGTTTTGCAATACACACTAATAAATACAATGCGATTAAAATAAGAATAGGACGAGCTCTCGGCTAACTTCACTCATATAAGTACGGTCAGCAGAACAAACTTAAAAATAGATTAATTTTAAATGAATGACTAAAAATCTTTCATTTTATAAAATTTATATATTTATAAGGTTGGCAGCACAGACGCAGTGTTGCAAAAGTTTCCGATTTATTGGGAGATCTACTGATTTTGGTCATTGTCTCCCGATATCCCGATTTAGCAATTCAGTATCCCGATTTTTGAATTATCATCTAATGTAAAATAATATTCATAAATAAACATGGAAAATAATATTCTTCATACGGCAAAACTAAAAGATCTTGAATAAATGAATATATTATTAACATAAAATACTCTTGTTTTATTCCGAATAAAAATCTCCCGATTTTTAGATGGCAAATTTAACGAATGTAATTTTTCAATTTTGCAACACTGGTGAGACGCCATCTTGATTTGATGACACATGTCTTATTTATCCGTCAGTGTACTACGCGACACGTTTCCAAGTGCATTTTTATGTTCTTACGCCCTTTTTGTTGATAATTTGTTTTTGTTGATTGTTTAATTTGTTCTTCAATGAGCAAAAGAGGTAGTGTTTTACATCGGTGAGCTCGAGAGATTATCAGCAATGTTGATAAGTACTTCGAGGAAGAGAAAAAACGTGCCATTATGTTGTTGGACCAGTTAAAACAAGCAAGAATTGTACCAGGGCCAGATGGCAATATTCATATATCGCGTGATGTATTTGAAAGTTTCATTAAGCATTTGGAAACTGCTTCGAAGGTAACCGAGCGAGTGACTTTAGCCACTGGTATTAATAAAAATACAGTGAGTCGCATTCGCCGTGAACAGAGAATAGCAACAGAAGCAAGCACAAGCAAAATAACGACACCTAAGAAGAAACCACGTCAAAAGAAAATTGTGTGTGACAGTTTTGAAATATGTGCGCTGGGCAACATAATAAATTCTATATATACGGTGAGAAAAGAAATTCCTACACTAAAGAAAATTTATGCAGCTGCAAAACAAGATCTTAATTTTCCTGGAAGCTTGTCTACTTTGAGAAAAATTATGATTGAGTCGCTAGGCTACAAATTTAAAAATTGCCAGCGTAAGAGATCGGTATTGATTCAAAGGCCAAACATTAAAGCCTGGCGCGCGAAGTACCTGCGGCGTATTCGAGCAAATGATGCATTGGAATCAAACAAAAAACCAGTAGTGTTTCTCGATGAAACTTGGATCCACGCACATTATACTGTGAAAAAGTGCTGGCAATCTGCAAGCGCGGAAGGTGTAAAGAAAAATGACAGTGTTGGACGTCGTTGGATAATAACACATGCCGGTACCGAAGATGGCTTTATCGACGGGGCATTGCTAATGTTTAAAGCGAAACAGAAAAGTGGGGACTACCACGATGAAATGAATGGTTAAAATTTTATAAAATGGGTGAATGAAAAACTAATCCCGAACCTTCCCGAGACCTCACTTGTGGTAATGGATAACGCTCCTTATCATAGTATGGAGGAAACGAAAGCCCCGAACATGAGTGCTAGAAAAGTGCAGATGCAGGAATGGCTTACACAAAACGATATTCAATATGAGCAAACATTCACAAAGGCTGAACTTTATGAATTAATAAAAAAAAACAGGCCACCGAAAGATTACACAATAGATAACATATTTAGATCGCATGGCCATGAAGTGTTAAGACTGCCACCCTATAATTGCGATTTAAATCCGATAGAATACATCTGGCATTTGGTAAAACGTAGAGTGGCAGACAAAAATGTTGAGCAATTAGAAAGCGCAATCGAACGTCTGACACTTGAGTCGATCGCATCAATCACGAAAGATGACTGGAAGAAAGAAATAAACCATGTAAAAAGGATTGAGAAAGACTACTTCGAAAGGGAATTACTTGAAGACGATGACAATGGCCCATTCAGTTTCATTATAAACATAGGTGACAGTAGTAGCAGCAGCAGTGATGATGACGACGATTACGAGGAGTCTGATTCAGTTGGGCATCAGGACATGAGTGGAATTGAAGAGCTGAGCGATTAAAATTAAAATACGTACATTCACTAAATAAAGACAGTTCAATGTGTTTCTGTGTTTACTTTAGGTTACCTACCTATGATTCGTTTTTAGACTATTTTTTTCTCTACCTATCAGATAAAAAAGTACGTGCTATTACAATATAAAACAAGCCAATATTTTTTAACATTGCTTTTTTTGCACACTATACCAAGTTCCCGTAGTGACGTCACAACATGGCGCTAGGCCGGTCCTATTCTTATTTTAATCGCATTGTACAATAAAACGCTGTATGCAATAGTACATGTAATTTTTTTGTTCATTATAACAGATGGTGCTACCACCTGATGGATCTGGGGACACTCTACATTAAGATATATTTGAATAGTATGTCAGTCTAGCGCTTATGAATATGAATTAACCCTTACATGAATTTGATAAGTTATCAAATGTATGAAAATGTATTCTTATACACTATTTTCTACCGACTTCCACAAAGGAGGAGGTACTCAATTCGACTGTATTTTTTTTATGTTTGTTACCTCATAAACTCATAACTTTCGATAGGGTGAACCGATTCTCAAAATTTTGTTTGAAAGCTAGTGCTTCCCGTGTGGTCCAATTAAAATTTCATCAAATTCGGTCCAGTAATTTTTGAGTTACACTCCAATAACTGAGCAGAATGAAAGTCGGTATAAAAATGTTCAAATTATACTTGTTAAATTAAGATTCTGTTACACTGTTTTTCACACCGTTGTATACTTATTAGAGCTGTATTTGTCTAACATTGCAATACTTGGTGCCAAGTAAGATATTTAGTACCTACTTATGGTTTATCACGCGACAATACTTACTTATACTGTGTGTATTCCAATATATTTTGTGTGTACTATGTACTTTTTATTATGATTTTTATTTTGTACTTAATGTTGTGTGATTTTATCTCTTCCTTTATTTCATTCACTCAGTTAAGTAGATATTTTTTTAGGCTATCTTATCTAAGCATTGGTCATAATGCATTGACCTGCTCGCGTTTACAGCCCAGCTGGACACACCAACTAGTAGTTACTAGTTAGCCTCGGGAGGTAGCGTTCTTAATATTTTATGGGACGTTTATCCGTGAAACTCACCGAGGAGTGTTTATGATTCTCGAAATAATAAACAAGTGGACCATCGCGTCGTGAAAGAATACAAGGTCCAGATGCGCTCCTCTTATCTGCTCGTTGAATTGCTCTTGGAACTGTCGAAGCTTAAGCAGCACGAAGTCCCATCTGTAAAATAAATAATAAAAACAATGTTTTAGTTTGAAAATTCTCGTGAGTTTGACACATATTTATTTAATATCAAACCGACTTTACTCACGTCGTTTTCGATATTAAACAAAAATATAACATGTTTTCTTCACTACACTTGCGCAGAGTACATGGTAACACACTTTCATGTATTTTATTACCTATTGACACATATTTATCTAGGTTTTAATCTCATCATAAATAATGATTCCTTAGGTTGTCGCAGTTATGTATAAAACATTAAAATTATAATTCTACGGAACAAGCGAGTTTATTTGTATTATTTATTGCTACTTGCGCCCAGCAGTTTCCTCCACGTGATGATGGATGATGATGATGAAAAGTATCCTATGTGTTATTCCAGCGCTTCATATACCTATCTAACCACATACCAAATTTTATCAAATTTGAGCGTAAAGAAAAATATACATAGGTACGAACACACTTACAAACTTCCGCATTTATAATATCAATGTAATATAATGATTATATTACATACATTATTATTAGAGTACAAAAGCAAGCACAGGTACATAAAAATAAAAGCATAATGGTGTTATGTACCTATCTACTCTTAAAATAAACTAAAGGTTTGCTACTTCGTTTGATATACATTATTATTCCACAAATAAAATTAGAGGACATATTAATTATGGAAAATAAAAGAAATACAATTTTCAATCATCATTCATTTCATCGAAATTTTATCATCTAAATTATATCATCAACATCTAAATAAGCACAATAGTGGAAGCAAAAACTTTGGAATGCTTATATATCTAGCAAACATTGTACGCAAGTGACTTTAAATACTCGTAGGTCAACCAAACTTACGGTTCGGTTCAAGATGTGGAAATGATAAGTTCACTAAAAATTTAAATCACGCTATTGCCCAGCGGATTGTAATGAAATTTTGTTATAATATAGGTAATATGACTGTCCTAGAAATTTGACTATTTAATTTTCGTCAAGTTTGTCGTGTGAAGCAGGTAATGAGCAATATACCTAATGTTTCCTTTTAGAAAAACTACTTGGGTACTTCATATATATATTTATTCAAAACTACTTAAAACACATAGGTACTAATTATTTTTGGTTATTCAATATATACTATATTGAATTTTTACCTTCATTAATTAGCTATAGTACCATTTTAGCAGCTTGTCCTCATATTTTATTTATAAAATATCTCTCGCCGCGATTTCATTCGCGTGAAATGTTACAGAAGATAATCTATAGATTGTATCAGTAAGTACCTAAGTACCTACTTATTATATTTATCATACTCAAATCAACACATTTTCATCGAGTCAAACGAACTAAATTCAACATGAATTCAATCTTTGAGTATCATATCAGTCGAGAGAACATCTGGCTCGAATCGAACCTCGCTCGACTGATTATAATTTTAATAATTATTGTATTGAGTACGAGATCGGGTTTCGTCGGTATAAGGCTTTCTCACTCGCTCGCGGCATTCGTTAGAGTAGTAAACACCACTCAAGTGCGAGGCCCGCCTTCAGCGCTAGGCTCGACTCGCTCGACAGGAGAATCTGTCATTTCGTTTTCGGCCGCCATTTTATCTAGGCGGTGATGCTTACTACGTTATTATCATTTTATTTATACGGCTTTAATAATTTATATTACAAGAAACTGTGGTAACAAAAGTGTGTGGAGTCAAATTCGTTACATAATATACGTGACTGTACGCAGATCGCGTTTCAACACAGTTTCACGCTGATATCGTTCTCAAGTGCAATAAAATAGGTAAGTACAAAACGCCACAAGACGCGAGTTCTTATATCCATAGCAACTTTCAGATGGCTGCTGATAGTTGCCACACAAAGTTAATAGATGGAGTGTAAAACATACCGAACAGCGCCATCTATTAGATACGGTCTAACTACTGGTAAACCAACGTCCTTAAAGGCTAACTTACTGTTGTAGACTGTAGTACTGAAAAATGTTGTTCAACTCTCAAAATTATTGTGAGGCCATGACCCATATTTAGATCTGTAGTAAGTATGCCTAACTGTTATACGTATGCAGTAGTTAAGTGACGTATGTATTCCGGCTTATTATTTTAAAACTAGTTGCATAAAGCGGCTCTGGCTGTGAGAAACCACTCGAAATGTTAATTTTATTTGTGGAAACTGGAAAGCATAGAATTTTCCCTCAGCCGGGATCAGATTTGTAGAGAAGAGCAAATCCGACATACTATTGACCTTAAAAAAACTGCAAACGCAATGAACAAGCCACAATTTATTCAGAAAATCATGATTTATTTTGCTACCCGGGCTTATTGTATGTCAGGGCAGGTAAAACGTAAAAATGTAACTGTATACCAGCGTAAAAACTTTTTACCCAATTCCCCCATAATTCGTTTCACCGTTTTAGCTCTAAATAGTAGAGGTACAATTTTCGCACTTTTTTACAATTACTATTTTTACTAATATCGAGTTATTTTATTATGAAAACTAACGTGGTTTACATACATTTTGAATATGAAAAACGGGAATCACTCACGTAAATAAGTCAGATCTTTCCAACTATAGTTTCAACCACATCCGGTGGTCTTTTTCATGGTTTACGTGAGTGATTCCCGTTTTTCATGTTTAAAATAATATAGAGTAAAAGATTTTTACTATATGGGTCTTTTCCGATACTGGTAACTCTTTTTACCTAACAATTCGAGCTGTTGATAAAGAATCGAAGTATAAAAATGTCTTATAACATATTGATAAAATCGTCGCTTACAGGTAAACAACGTCGAATTGAATTAATTCAATTAAGTATATTTTCATGGCAATGGAGAAGAGACATTATTTTACACCTTCCGAGAAGAGTGTACTTCTGAAAATATTAAAGAAATATGAGACTATTATTGATGACAAAGGCACGAACGGAGAAGCATCAAGGAGAAAAAATATTGCGTGGAACAGAATTGCTTGTGAATACAACACTAGCTCCACGGCACCGTATCCGGTAAATATATAGAAAACAAAATAGTAGACTTTATTATTGTTTTCCAAAGTTTAACTATATAAAAATATAAGTCATTTTCTACCGACTTCCAAAAAAAGGAGGAGATACTCAATTCGCCTGTATGTTTTTTTTATGTTTGTTACCTCGTAACTTTCGACTGATGTCAAAATTATTTTTTGTTTGAAAGCTGGTGCTTCCCGTGTGGTCGCATTAAAATTTTATCGAATTCGGTCCAGTAGTTTTTGAGATACGTTCCTATAACTGAATAGAATGGAAGTTGGTATTAAATTTTTCATATTGTACTTGTTTATTGACATAAAAGGGTTGCCGCGATTCAGCCGGCTCCTAGATCGATCTCTACATCAGTGGACCTGGCACGAATATAACTGCGTAAGTGTAATGTAACGTGTCGTTCACATGAAGCAGTACAAACTGTCATTTATCTGGGGTACTATGACATAGATAACTCATAGTTTGTAGGTCCAAAGCGTGACATGTTAACGCTTTCGATACGAATACTTTTTCGCAAATTGTTTTTGCTACGGCCACAGGCCTCCGTAGCTTTCGGTGAAGGTATCACCGTGATGAAATCCTTGGCATGTTAGTAATGCGCTATATCTAGTGCTTGCCTGGCTAGCTGCCAACTTCTTGAAATTTGCCACGTGTGTAAGGTGCTTACAGGATGTTTCGGAAGGTATTCTTGAGTTCTTGAGTCACCATTCTACGTTTAATGTGATACCACATTTGACCTCATTATCACTAACGATCAATTGAGATGTGATGGTCAAGATGTGAAGATCAAACGTGGTGAAGCACTATAGATTATCAATATAAAAAAAAGACTTAAACTAAACAATTACGTTTCGCCAGTCATATTCTTTGTTATTATGTGTTGGCTGGCCGGTTGGCACAGTTTGTAGCACCTGCTTTCTGAGCCACTATTCCTGGGTTCGATTTCCGGGCCACATTTCATAAAGCTACTAGTAACAAATTGTAATTTACTATTTACAAGCCGAAAATTATAACAAGTTACAGTTACAATGACAAGTGTTTCACAGGCTTCATAAACACCACCGAAACTTGTAAAACTGGCTTCGTACTCTTGTTACAAGTAAAAATCTCGATTCATTAATTAATAGCTGTACAGCCCTAAATCATTCGTTCAATCATTCATTTTTAAAGTCTTAATTTTTTCTGTTTTTTTTCCCGTTTGTTTGTTTTGTTTAAAAGTTGATTTTGTGATAAATCCTAGTAACATTATATTCTCTGCTATAAATGTACCTAAGATGAATAGAAAATAATTAAAAAATATTTAAAAAAAGATGATTATTTTTGGTACTTATTCGCTGTTGAACTTTGACACTCAAATTCTGGTTTCTATATGTTGGATGTTCTAAGAATGGCCCTAGAAAACTGACCACTTGATCATCACCATCACTGACCAGAGACAGTTCGGAATTCATAAGAAATCTTTCATTGAATTCATATTCCGTCATGCGTTGACGAATTCCTGGGCAACCGGTTGTTTTCACCGTCAGAAGAATCTGAGGAATCCTTTAATTGCCATATCTTTTTGTGTAGATTTAGATTATCATACTATATTTAATAGTAGTTGTTTTTATGCACCGAGGATAAAACGATTTGACGAGTTACTTAACTCTGAAGCTATGTAGACATGTAAAAAATATGACAGTTAAAATATACATTTAGTGCCGACAATTAACGATTCTTTATGAAACACTTGTTCGACTCTTGCAATATGTAATAAACATAGACAATTTGTCATACAAATATCACAAAATTGTAGCCAGAAAATTAAAAATTGTAGAAAATGTCCTACGTGAAACACCTAAGTTCTGAATAATGTTGCCAGTTTGGGCCAATGTTGCTATTTTATTTTACAATAATTCAAATCATAATCAAAATTTCAATTGTTACTTGTAGTTTTATGGAACGGGGCCCTGGATGTGTATGTAATATAAGTATATAAGTAGGTATTTATATCAGTAATCTGGTTCCCATAACACAGGCTCTACCTAGTTTTGGACATTGTGTTGATGTTGTCCCATATTATAATGATATCTCATTTATAAGTCAGTTTTAAGACTCCCGATTGATTATTACTTCCAACTGCAGGCTAACAGCAAGCAGCTGCGACGTCTGTGGTTTAACCTTAAGCAACGTAACAAATTGTCTTTATCAAACCTGGACCCGATGAAAGAATTTCCTACTGAAGAGTCTACAAAGTCAGAAGTCACTAATTTTGAAGAAGAGTCCAATGAATCCGACTTGATTAATGTTGGGGCCGCGAGTACCGAGAAACAGCTCGATTTGCTCAATATGGAATTTCCGGAAGGTATAAAACAACTTATTAATCCGTATACTCGCATTTTTTGGAATTCTTTAGTTTCATATAGTTCCGCGCACCTACGGTTTAATACAATTCCTAAAAATAGTGGTAAAGATATTAATACGTTGAAGCAGCGCATGTTCAGCGTTCACGGTAATTGTTGACAATGAAGCACGGGCATTTGGCATCGAATTTAAGAAACCAAAACGATGTGGTATCTTTAGTAACCTGCTAAATATAAAAAACACAACACTATTGTAAGTAAGTTCTACGCCGTAGACGTCAAAATAGATATGGCAAAAATTAGATAAGCTAAAGAAGGCATAGCCGCGGTTCAGCTTGTGCAAACATGGGCATGTTAAATCGTAAATATCATATATATTTTTAATGTGCAACATGTTTTTAGGTTGGTTTTCAATCTTCGCCGAATTGATCTTTATGTACATACTAGCGATTGCCCGCGACTCCGTCCGCGTAGTAGGCTCGGCCTTCGGCCACGCCATATCCTCCCATCTGTTTTTGTTTTTTGTTTTTCTTTCATATGAATCTTCTGACAATAATAAATAATACAAAAAAAGAATCAAGAATTATTCCATCAGTTCTCAAATTAAAGCGTGGCCAGGAGAAATAGGGGTTAATTTATTATATACGTATTCATACGTAAAATTTAGAAGGAAAACCAAATCTCTAATTTAAACCTCCTGATATTTGTGTTTTGAGCGAATCTGTGTCTGGGTATTCTCGCCCGCTTCTAAGCTACAGCGCAGAAGCTAGAATATGATTCTATCAGCAACATTAGTGACTTCTGTCATGCCATTTTCGTACGAGCAGTTATTTCATTTATTAAATAAAATGCCGCCCACTGCTTCTTAGTTCACAGAAAATGATATAAACTACCTAATATAAATAAATTATATATGAAAGACAACACATATGTCAAAGTATAATTCAAAATTATATATTCAGTAAACAGGCATCGACAATAACCACGTCCTCATTTCGTATATGTACATCTATCTACAGGCTTCCAGTAAGCAATTACGTCGTCTATGGATGAATCTGAAGTTTCGCAATAAAGAGAAATCAAAAAATTCAGCGAAACTAAATCAGTGCGAAATAAAGGGGGACGAGTCAAGTTCTGAAGCAGACTTTCCTAATGATGATACTATAACTGGCAGTGACATTGAGGAAGAAATCAGTACGCCTTACTTTGTTAATGTAGAGGCTGACGAGAATCAGGACGATTCGCTGACTCAAATATCAAGAGGTATAAATAGTAATTAATGTGTGTATCATTTATTATTTACCATATGTTCGGAAGAGATCTACATGTAGTCGTGGAGAAATGTGAATTAATGCGATTCAAGAAACTATATCATTTGATATCGCCATTACGTACATAACTAAAAAGTCCTGTAAAAATGTATTACTTATTAGTGTGTATCGTTCGTGAGAGCTGCATCAATGTTGAATCAATAGACTTTGAATATTTCACTCATCCAATATTATTTTTTAGGAAACACGCATGGAAGTGAAGCCTTCACTACTACTGACAGTGAAGGTCGAGCAATCGATGTTGAGTTTATAGACGAGGTTGCAGGAGTTAATCCAAGCGATCAATCTCCTGGTCAGAAAGAATTAAACCGAGTAAAGAATAACATTATTATGAGAGAGTACCAGGATCGAAGACGTAGACAAAATGAGCTGCACATGCTACAGAAACGGCTTTTGATGGAGCAGATCAGAGAATCGAGAGCCAAAGCCAGCCTGGCTGAGCTAGAACTCAGACAGCAACAGTATCTTCAATCATAAATCAGACCTTGGTAAAGAGGTTTTGTAGGCGTGATACTAAGTTCATCTCCTCCAGACTATGTTTAATACTTACTACAATTTATTTCGACTACGAAATGTATCTATTGAGTATTATCACAGCGTTCGAAACGGCTCACTCACACAAACATGCGCATCGACAAGACCCCTAAGGGGTTCTCGCGGTGCTGTCAGTAGTGAGGCCGTGTCCAGACGAGTGGTCACGTATGAGTTTATTTCCGCTTAACTAGGCTTAGTTTCCATACTGTTGCATCTTTATACTATGGTATTATAAATATATATATTTTAAGATATTATAAAGATCAAGATGTATTTATCTTATGATTAGGTTTAAATTTAGAAGTCTTAAATAAAGGACGAGGTAAATGAAAGTTATTTTTGCACTTTATGATTATAACAGTGTTGTTTAGTTTTCTTAAGTTTAAGATATATTTCATTTAATAAGAAAACAGTTATGTTATGATACGTACTTACTTGAAATATAAGTTAAGTAATAAAATAGTTGTGTATCATTTCACTTTATCTTTAAGCTATAACAAAAGTTGCTGACTCTATCCTATTTCTGCGTTCATGTTATTTTAAATACTACATAGGTATAACCTCGAACACACTCTTATATCTAGAGATAGATGAATTTATTAAATTCACCTATTGTAATAGATATAAGAATGTGTCTATTCAACTATTGATGACGAAAACTCCTTTCATAAGAACGCCTTTCACAAGGACGTAGTGCATGTCGTCAGAAAAGTATTTATGCACAGGATTGCGTGCATAATTATTTTGTAACCTTTAAATGATTGAGATCTAGATTTTTTTATTAGTATCGTTTACCTGCTTTAAAATGGTTATAGAACGCTAAAAAAGATAGCAATTCCGCAGGTGAGATTAATTTTTTTCAGCTTGTAAATATCATCAATAACAACATCCCTTTCCATCCACATATAGGCTTCTCTTCATGTCAAAATAATAATATCAGTTCTAAACGATTTATCAAACTTTCTAACCTAAAAAACTAAAATTAAACTTACGAAGGTAACTCTTCGTAAATTTTGGGAGCATCAGTGCTAAAGTCTTCATCCTCGTCTCCAGTAGGATCGATCGGTTCTCGTAGAAAATTCACGAAGAATGTCTCTCGCTCTGGAAACTCGCTCACAACATCAGGTAACTCTACAGCGGCAGTCTTCCAGAAGTTAGCCTCGAACCAATCCTTATCTTCGAATGTCGTGAATCTGAGGGGGTTGTCTTATCAGTTATGAAATCAGATATAGTGTAAGAGATACTTTAATTCTGAAACAGTTGCTGCATTGATTACTGCTGGTCATATCGCCCTCCCTCACAGATACAGCTGGACTGAATAGAGGAAATATTAACAATATAACAATTACTCTTATCTATATACTACTGAATTTCGCTCCGTGCCGGTTCTTAGTAGCTAATGAACGGGCAAGTAGCGCAGTGAGCGAAACAGTGACCACCTCGTAGCACCACCCAATAACGTGAGATCATAATAATTAAGTTCACAAGCACATTGCTAATATCACATATTGAATGTAGTAGTGCTAGCAGTCGCTCTTTTCCCCTCGCAATCTGCATATCCCACTCCACCAGCAGTTCCTGTTGGATGATGGTTTGATATACTCGTAATTTGCCGAATAGCATCTTTGTGCAGGTATGCGATGACACTTTCTAATGAAGCGCAATAGTTACGTCACGATTTCAAATCCCTTTCGTTCTATGAAGTGCCAGAGGTGCTATTACCAGGACAGCATAAGGAACAGCAAGCTTACTCCATAGAAGACGCTGCGTTGAAACTGAAGCTCACAGCTATACCCGGCGTGTAATACGGACGCACATAGCCGCAATTAGCCGAAATAGGCGTACTGCCAGTCAGCTTAGCACCGCCGCCACGCCGATATAAGAGTATAAGCAAATCGCCTGTAGTGTAAAATTAAGAGCGATTTTTTTCACTGCAGTGAAGGAAGTATTTTTCCTAAAAAAAATCGCTCTTAATTTTACACTACAGGCGATTTGCTATTGCTGCGTTGAGGCAGTTAGTTTTTATATAACTAAAAAATTGTTATGTAATTATTACTTTTTTATATGGGAGAGGTTGGCAAACGAGCAATCGGCTCATCTGATGGTAAGTGATACCGTCGCCCACGGACATCCGCGATACCAGAGGTCTCGAGGATGCGTTGCCGACCTTTGAGGAAGGATGATAGGAAGGAAGAGATAGCAGGGGTGAAAATGGAGGGGGAGGGGGAAGGAGAGGGAGAACGGGGAAGGGGGGGAACCAACCGACGAAACGCAATAGCAAGCTATATCACCGGTGTTATGTGGGAGTGTGGTATACTTCTCCGGTCGTGCCGGCCCATTCGGCTGTGGGGTTACAGCGTGGCACTACCACAAAAAACTTTAACATATTAAAAATAACTGAACAAAAAAACAATCGTCCATGGATTTGTAAGCGCGAAGCACAGCTATTGGCTAATACTCGCTGGTTGAATATTTATTTAGAGTTAGATACAGCAATCTGTATTGCCTTAATTTGTTCCTTTGTACCTAAAACTCTTTAGTTTCAATCCTGGCTATAAGAAAGGGATACCTACATTGCTCTGATTGCTCTGTCAACTCATGGCTGGCTTTCACACCGAGTAGATACATAACTTATGTTGATGCAGTAAGGTCGGGTTTACTTTACATTATAATTTGCATTTTGATTAGTACGCTTTTGTTAGTATTCCGGAAGCCGTAGAGTGGCCGATTGGTGCAGTTGGTAGCAACCATCCTTACTGAGCTGTTGGTCCCGGGTTCAATCCCCGGACCGGTCTAACATTTGTGTGCTTGAACATGTGAGTATATCAGTCATCAGGTTACAATATTGCAGGCTCTGCTAGTTTGGGATCTGAAGACCTTGTGTGGATCCGTCCATACTATTTATTATAATCATTATCACATACATAATTATACCCTGAATGAAACGTTAGTTATTTTTTTAAATAAGTAGCCCCTAATACAACACCTTCTTGATCAATAGAATTTGTTAAACATATCGCACCTATCAGAAATGACTCTCAAGCACTCGTGGAACCAGAGCTTGATAGCAGTTTTTATGCTGGTCAGCTCTTCTCTCTTGATGAAGAGAATCCCTTCCCAGATCCTGGATAGATCGCGTAGATTGAACACGTAGTGGAACTTCGCTGGTGTCGGCAGCATCTTTATCTATATTTAATCATGTTTTTAATAATAATATATGTGATATTGCTATAAAAGAATTCGATATATTTTAAATAAATTATATAACATAAAGAAAATCTACGACTAAAGATTTTTTAAACTTTTACGACTATTTTCAATACAAATATTGTAGCTCCCGATGTTTCGACACTGTTGCAAGCGCCATGATCGCGGGATGACTGGAGAATGCGGTACTTGCAACAGTGTCGAAATATCGGGAGCTCTTGGATAATAAATAAATAAATGACATCGAAAATATTTAAAAAAGATAATAGATAAAAAGCTGTCTCAAAATCGAAACGTCTCGCTTTCTTATTTGATACCCCACATGAATCTGAAATATATCAACTTCCTTTTACAATCGCAATATAAAACAAACAACTCAATTTGACTCATACATGACTTTAAGTTATTGCGACGAACTACTTTTCTGGCGAATTTCATAAAGATTCGATCAAACGTTCTAAAGGTATCGTCGAACATACTTACCAAAACCGAGTAGTCGTTTAGTCATCTACGTTAATAAATAATAAAATGTATTTTGATACAGCCAATTACTGGCCAAAAGATTAACTTACTTTTGTTTGCTGCCAAATTACGCGTGTAACCGGCACAAGCCTTGGCATGAATTCTACAATCTTCTTGTCAAATCGTGATTTGCAGAAGTAGCCAGCACTAATTGTCTCTGGAGAGAAAGCCAGGGATAAAGAAATTTTATTTTAGTAAATCAAAGGGCCAAGATAAGCAAAAAAATAAAATCACTAACCAAAGATACGGTCCATTGAAATGAAACTCGGGAGAGTGCAATTGAAAATATTGAACTGCCGCTTTAATCGTGGTGGTATATCGTTACGCCCACCGCCTGTAAAATGTTAAATATAAGTACTTGTCAGTTTAGAAAATACAAGCAAGCTAATCTTACCCATTACTTACCTGAGATTGAATAAAGACTAAAAAAATTATTGTAAAAAAATGGTGGTGTAAAAACAAAAAAGTAATAGTCCCAAAGTTCGTGCTGATACGGTTAGTGTTGTGTGTCGAGATAATACAAAAACTAACAGTGCGCACAATAGTAGTGGTGCCTCGCATAACAAAAGAGTACGGAAGAGGGTATACCGTTTCGTCAGCTCGTAAACATTCACCCACCCGCAATTCCTCAGATCATGGTGCTTGCAACAGTGCCGAAATTTTGGATACTCACAGAAAATATGCATGGTAAGTAATTATCCTGTTGATAATTTAAATACTTCTAAAATAATGGTTGTCTGGTAATTCGGTTTACGGACGATAATTTTACGTAATAACGTCATAAGACAAGCCGAACGCTTAGGTCGATCTCTATCGCTTGTTGCGCGCTCTCGCTTGCACGCTCGGCTTAGGCGGAACGTGACAATAAGTCATACTTTTACATGCGTGCAGCCGGCGTTCATCGATATATAAGATGTTAGCACGTCAATAAACAAAGACTTTAACCAACAAAGCACAAAGTCTGTCTCTCGAAGAATATTTATTCAGTACTATAAAGTTTAGTTCATGGAGAAAAATAAAATCTAGAAAATGTATTTCACCTGGATGACTCATCGCACCAAACATTTGAATATCGGCTACAATAATAAAATCGCCAGGTTTGTCTAGTGAGTAGAAACCGCCGCATTCCATCATTTGACGCACTATTTCATTTGTCACCTAGAAAAGGAAAGTATAATTATGCTTATTGTAAATTACAAATAAATTTCGGTTCTATGATAAATGTACTGGCTTAAATATTTCCAGAAGTTTTGGTAAAATTGGACATTATAAGTATAATTTAACTAAAAACTAACTTAATAGCATATTGGTGGTAGTGCCACGCCGTAACCCCACACCCGAATGAGCCAGCACGACCGGGAAGTACCACACTACCACATAACACCGAGGTGAAGGTGTGGAAGGTTCATGAGGCCCCTCTCCCCCGTGCCCCTATCCTTCCCCCTCCCTTTCCTTCCTTTCTTCCTTCCGCGACGGTATCATTTAGGTGAGCCGCTTGCTCCTTTGCCAAACCAATCCCATAAACAATTACTTATTACCTCGCTGGTGACGATGCCATTCTCCTTCACCAATCATCTGTAGAGCAACGAAACGCTACTCTTCACAGTGTACAGGGTTAAGTTATTTGAATCAAATTGGTATAAGAATTTTACCTGATCACCCCATGCATTGATGACGGGCATGTTGATATCGTCCACAAATACAGTCATCGATCGCCCGCTTGGAGGTCCGTACGTCATGCCCACACGCTTCTCGACGTAGGATTCGATTATTCTCTATAAACCAATAATACAACTTTATTAAAAAAAACAGAGATTATCAGTCGCAATTATAAATGTATGGTCATGTTACTACCAAACCTTGTACGTTGGTAGAATCTTCTAGATCCAGTCCTAGGACGAAAAAGAATAATTTCAAAATTGTATGGTCCCCTCAAGGGTCGATGTCATTATAAAAATGAAATGTCTATTGTGTCTGGCCGTGTGACCTTTGATGCGTTATACGACATTAACAATGTCTTCCAAGGAGGTATTTTATTTGTTTATGTACTAATGAATAAAAGAACACTATGGCTACGTTCCGGGAAGCACCGTCAACGCTCACAACTGTCGCGCCCCGGTTTAGCGTTCCGGTTTGAATGAATGCTTGCATTGTCTCCTGCAATGTAAAGTGGAACAGTTACGCGGTCGCGAAAAGCGCGCCAACTTTTATGTCAAAAATCGATAGAATCCTATACATTTCATGTTTGCCAGTGACAGCTCGCAAACGACCACGAAAACCCACCAACGATCTGAGAGCGTTGTGAGCGTTTTTGGTGACGTCATCGATCATCATCGATGGCGTATCGAGTTCGCTCACGATGACCGTGGGCTTTTAAGGGAATGGGTGTGCGAACGCCGCGAGTGATTTCGGCGCTTCTCGGAACGAAGCCTATATAGATTCAAAATATTTGCATGTATCAAAATAGGTTTGATACACTAGCGTAACTTCCATTCAACTTCATCCCGAGTGTATTAACTAGTATGTAGACAGCAGTAAAACTCTTTGTGAATGAATTCGTCCAGGGTCCAGTACTGCCACTATACCTTTATATAGGTACCGTGAAACAATAATGTCAAAACTGAACCATGCACATGAGTTAACAACTTAATGTCTCAGGGTTACGGGCGCAGTTAGTCAAGTATCTGTTCTAGGCAGAGGTTACCACTGAACACCAGGTGGGCCTCGAGCTTGTACCGTTTTATTTTCTGCACGGGTAACATGTGAATCGTTAGAATTTAGAACCTTTCCATAATTGCTTAAAATGTACTTGATAGGTATCTATCTCTCTATACTAATGCACAGTATGGACATCTCTATTCGTTACCATTATCTGTTGTTTACGAGTATAACCTACTTGTAACATCTTAAAAACAGTTTTAAGATAATGTCGGGATGTTTTCGCTAACAGATTATCAAAACATAATACAAATAATTTTGGCCAGTAGACATAACTCGTGACCGTGGTTACAGAGTAGTGTTTACTCGTGACCACTGTTGATCGAAGTTAGTCAAATTTATGTTTCGATAATGATCTGTGCGCGAAAAATCCCGACATTCTTTTAAAACATGAATTTGATTAGCAAACATTTTAAAAAGTTCTATCTTAAACACTTACTTGAAACATGTTAGGCGTCGTCGCCGAGGAAAAGTTGATCATCTTGAACAGTTTGACTTCATTATCATATGCCATCATATAGCTTTTCAGCATGACTGTCTTGGCGGTACCCTGTTCGCCGATTAGTAACACCGCTTTGTTTTGTTTCGCGATAGTGTCGATTAAAAAGGAAATGCACACGTTGTCAATGTTAGGAACAAGTATAGAGGCATATTCAGGCACAGTGTCTGGTGGGTATAAGTAGTCTTCTACGCTTTCTGACCTGAAAAATGTGAAGTTTTGGATTAGGCAAACATCGAGTGCGATCAGAAATTCATAGCTATAGCACTATGACATAATGATTCATATTCCACATTAGGTATCTGTTATGAAATATCAACTTTTGACACTATATATAATTAGTAGTTCTGCGAACAGTAGACCTTACGGGCAGTCTTATCAGGGGTAATTATTCGCAGTCTGAGCTCAGATAAGACTCGGCTCAGAAAAAAATACAAATAATCATTACAAAGCCCTTGACCAAATTTGCATAAATTTTATATGTTATTGGTATCAAAAGTTCTTGCCGAATATTACCAAATTCGTCTAGTTTTTAAACTTCACAACCTATATCTCTGCAACTACTTTACCAATAATGTCCATATTCGAAATTCCTTTTTAAAATTAAGTACCAACCTGTGTATGCTAAATTTTATCATAGTCGATCGGTAAATAGCAAACTTCTCCCCTTTTTACTCAACTTTTCACACATAACTTTTTTTAACATTTGATAAACAAGCATTTGACCACAGTCTCACCTGATGGAAAGTGATGACGCGGTCTACAGTGGTACATGCTTGCCTAAAAGGTACCTATTCACTATGGTATTTGAAGACTCCCAGATTGTATATATGTCAGGAAATATAGACGCTGGTAGGTTGTTCCATACTTCAGCTGTACTCATTATGAAACTAGATTTGAAGCGCTTCGTGCGTAATTTTGGAATTTCGACCATTCTTATTCTTATTCTTATTCTTATTCGTTTTGGGGGCGATGAGGCCTGCACTGACGTCCCGCTTGGGGTGTTTTGTGCATTCCCCCCTGCCAGCATTTACTCAAGCCAGCCTAACTCCTTCACATAGCGGAGTATGGCCTTGGGTCGCTGGCACAACTGCTCCAGTGTAGATTGAGATGTTGTAACAAACGTCGATGATGCTGATGATGCATCTTGCGTTCTGGAGTGGACCTCCAGTAGTCCTGTTTTTGCTCTAATATCTTCCGTAGCCCTGCAGTGCAGCAGCACATGCTCCACAGTCTCGTCTTTCTGCAGACAGCCTCTACATAGTGGGCTGTCCGTAGCTCCAATCTTGTGCAACTGGTAATTTAGATTACAGTGACCAGTGATGATGCCCACCATTAGGCGAAGGTCTTGACGTTGTAATCCTAGTAATTTGTTCGTAGTATTTTTGTTTAGGATTGGAAACATGGATTTCGCATGTTTACAGTCCTTCCTGTCATCCCAATAGTTTTGGTGTTTTCTTTCTGTGTAGCGACTCAGGAGAGACTCATTTCGACCATGTACGGATGACGTGTTCCTGTGCTTCTTGTTGTTCGATGAAAGAAAGGAGGTGAGGGAATAAGATTGTGAAGATCGATCGCACACTCTCCGAAGTGAATCCTATAAAACACCGATAAGCTGGCAACTTTGCGTCTATGTTCAAGGCTTTGAAGTCTAGCCTTCACTAAAGCAACGTCACCAATGAGTTTCCTTGCTCGGTTATCTATGGAGTCCAAGGCTTCGAGCTGGTATTTAGCCGAACCATCCCAGAGATGGCTGCAATATTCCATACAAGAACGGACTTGAGCTTGAACTTATTGAATAGTAGAACATGCATGATGTAGTGTTTGTGTGTTGGACATAACCTAATACACACACAGTCTCGGGCAAGCGAGTGGGTAAGGCGGCACGGCCAGTGTTACGAGAGTCGTGGGCGAGTGTAGGCGTGCCGCTTGTACACACCGTCTATTGTCGAGCCTGTGACTACGTGCCCACCTTGAAGCGGTGTTGGCCTCGTACTTACCATCGGCCTGCGAACACTACACATACCAAGTTCCGTCAAAATTGGTTTACAAATGCAACCTGTACAGGAAGAGAAACGAACAACCTAACAAACGTACGGATAGATGAAAAACCATTAGGCCAGTTAAAGTAGAGACGTGTCGCGCTCGCTCGGTCAATTAGGTTTATTAGTATGATGATCAGACGTTCTACAACTAACGAGTTGTTTTATTTGATTTAATTATTTTTATACTTAGTACTTATATGTATATGTAAAAACCACTTTATATTTGTATAATGGTATGGTACTGGTTACTTTTGAAAATGCATGATTTGCAAGATCATCTTACGAGTAAACGACTCTACACGTAAATGTCAATACATAGTAACTACTGACGGCCTTATTTTTATAAAAGCTGATTTTAACTTGAAATTACGTTATGTAGTACTGCGCACAACAAAATTGTTGTACACAGTGATGAATCACAATATTTAAATTGAAGTAGTATTTATTAGTAAAAGCAAGTAATGTTTAAGTTATTCAACGTAATTGCAACTAACCAATGCTGCCACTGTCCGGTCTCGTTGACCATATATTCAAAAGGCATCACCCATTCCTTAGACTTAGCGCCAGGCCAGTCCATTTTTACCGGCAGTTTGGTCATGTACTCGGCCATTTTGATACGAGAGTCTAGTTCCAACACAGTACCCAGTGACCACATCATTGCGAATATGAACAGACGTTCCAGATGGCGATCTGTGTGGCTTTCTGGAAATCAACAAGAGTAAACACTTCAAATACAAATAATCTAGTAATGATTATAATAACTTATAACTACTGAAAAAGCAATAAATATTAAATACCTACAATAAGTGCTATTAATCTAGGCTTCATCTAGATACGATTTTTTTTTTCTAGTATAAAGATAACTTTAAAACATTTAGTAACCAAAGTTGATCCACTGTGGAAAAATAATATTTAAAGGTAAATTGAAATGATAAACTTACTGCCTCCCGGTATTTCTATTTCCAATAAACCGGTCAACACGTCTACAGCTTGTCTGAAAAAGCAATAACTATTAATTAGAGCAGCCAAATCATGCGAAAAGTGCCACTTTTCTGCACTAGGGCTTTTACTTTTCAGGTTCTTTTTTTTACTCCGTCGTCGTTAGCTCGTTACCAAGTACTACAACAACTTCAATATACGTGTTATGACACACTTGAGATTTAGATTTTGATCTACAAAATAAAGTTATCGACTCGTCACTTGAACTCGAAATTTTCAATACATTCAACACAGGTCGACTCCAAACTAAACAGAAATTAGTAAAATAGCGGACTTTTTGTTTTAAATCAAGAGCGCTCTACTTAGTGTTTACTACTGCGCATGTGCAAATAGTAAAACGTTGTATGATACAAATGCGTAAAGATTTCCGCACTTGTAGCATAAATAACTATATCTGTTTTAATTACAATGTTATTAAAGCACTTACGCCTGCTCAGCGAAAACCTAAGGTTTTCAAACGAGACGAAAAAAAAATAGTCCATGCAGGATCCGAGCCTGCATCCTTCAACCAAATGGGTTCGACAACCCGATAGCTCTAGCGAACTAAACTACCGAAACCCTAGTCCAAATGCCGAAACTAACTTTCTTTTAACCGTCGGAGATGGAGCGTCAACCATCTATATCGGCTATAGCTTTAGATTTTTGTAGCCCATGGAATAACAGCTATTTCAAACGATTCACCCATATACCGCAAGTGTTGACAATTCTAATTAAACTACGGCCGTTCAGAGAATGCGTTCCTGACACGTCGCGATTGAACTGACGACGTAACTTTGTAATGGCGTTGCAGTTACGATAAAAATATTATTGCTGGTTGTTTACCGTTTTAACAATTGATGAGCATTAAAACAACATTATTATATCAATAATCAATTAATGTTATAATTTTGTGCCAAACTGAGTGTCAAATAACTTGGTAAACAATATGTTTCTAAATCTAAACTGCCCTATTACAAGGTTATGTCAGCGCTTTATATTTGTAGTGCTGTGCTAACAATAACAGGCAATAATAGTATCGTAATCTGTTCTTATACAGTTATACTTTATAAAATTTACTTATATACTATATTTATATACTATATAAAACGTTTTGTTTTTCTTTTTAAGAATTTGAAAATAATGGACTATAAGATAACTTTTATTAAATATAAAAATAAAACTACGACCAAACCGAACGCGCGAAAGAAAGTAGCATTTTTATATTTAGGTTGAAAATGGTAACCCCAAATGGCGTTACTAGCATTTTTATACTTAGATTAAAAACGGTAACCCCAAATGGCGTTATGGGCCGCCATTTTGTGACGCTAAAACAGTCGTCTGTTGTCGTTTCGTGCGCATAGACCACGTTCTTCAAGTGTTTTCGATCTGTTTTTATTTGATTACCCGGCTTTCGTTTAATGGACTGTTTCTGCTTTTCAAACTGACATCGGCGCTAAATCAGACTTCGATTGTGTTTTTGTGACTTTTGGTGCATAATAGTACCTAAACGTGGGCAAACATTGAAAAGTGGAGCCCGTGAGTTAATCATCAAGCTGCAAGATTACTTTGAGCGGGAGCGGCAAAATGGCGGACCCCTGGTACCTGTCGAACAAGTACAAGAACGCGTCTCTCAGGCGCTTGGAGTTAGCAAACGAAGGATAACAAATATTAATAAAGAAAAGTTCGGCTCTACTGGCATGGAAGATAATATTTTACGTACTCCGAAGAAGAAACGTAGAACTAAACCCGTGACAGATATTGACACCTTTGACGCCGATGCAATCAGAAATCATATATATGGTTACTATTCCAGAAATGAATATCTCAACAGGAAGAAGCTTTTGGGGTTAAACTATAGTCGCCCGGTACCCGCGGGGAGGGGGGAGGGGGCGGAGGGGGGAGGGGGAGGGGGTGAAGCCCCCCCTGCATCCCCCCCCCCGCCGGAGGCCTTTAGTTTTTGAGTAATAATTTTTTTAGTACTTAACCTCACTTTCGGCTATATCAGTATTTTTTACCTATTTTTTGTTTCACACCTAACTTATTAAGGCGGTTCGCTTCTAAAATAAAGTTATCGACTCGTCACTTGAACTCGAAATTTTCAATACATTCAACACAGGTCGACTCCAAACTAAACAGAAATTAGTAAAATAGCGGACTTTTTGTTTTAAATCAAGAGCGCTCTACTTAGTGTTTACTACTGCGCATGTGCAAATAGTAAAACGTTGTATGATACAAATGCGTAAAGATTTCCGCACTTGTAGCATAAATAACTATATCTGTTTTAATTACAATGTTATTAAAGCACTTACGCCTGCTCAGCGAAAACCTAAGGTTTTCAAACGAGACGAAAAAAAAATAGTCCATGCAGGATCCGAGCCTGCATCCTTCAACCAAATGGGTTCGACAACCCGATAGCTCTAGCGAACTAAACTACCGAAACCCTAGTCCAAATGCCGAAACTAACTTTCTTTTAACCGTCGGAGATGGAGCGTCAACCATCTATATCGGCTATAGCTTTAGATTTTTGTAGCCCATGGAATAACAGCTATTTCAAACGATTCACCCATATACCGCAAGTGTTGACAATTCTAATTAAACTACGGCCGTTCAGAGAATGCGTTCCTGACACGTCGCGATTGAACTGACGACGTAACTTTGTAATGGCGTTGCAGTTACGATAAAAATATTATTGCTGGTTGTTTACCGTTTTAACAATTGATGAGCATTAAAACAACATTATTATATCAATAATCAATTAATGTTATAATTTTGTGCCAAACTGAGTGTCAAATAACTTGGTAAACAATATGTTTCTAAATCTAAACTGCCCTATTACAAGGTTATGTCAGCGCTTTATATTTGTAGTGCTGTGCTAACAATAACAGGCAATAATAGTATCGTAATCTGTTCTTATACAGTTATACTTTATAAAATTTACTTATATACTATATTTATATACTATATAAAACGTTTTGTTTTTCTTTTTAAGAATTTGAAAATAATGGACTATAAGATAACTTTTATTAAATATAAAAATAAAACTACGACCAAACCGAACGCGCGAAAGAAAGTAGCATTTTTATATTTAGGTTGAAAATGGTAACCCCAAATGGCGTTACTAGCATTTTTATACTTAGATTAAAAACGGTAACCCCAAATGGCGTTATGGGCCGCCATTTTGTGACGCTAAAACAGTCGTCTGTTGTCGTTTCGTGCGCATAGACCACGTTCTTCAAGTGTTTTCGATCTGTTTTTATTTGATTACCCGGCTTTCGTTTAATGGACTGTTTCTGCTTTTCAAACTGACATCGGCGCTAAATCAGACTTCGATTGTGTTTTTGTGACTTTTGGTGCATAATAGTACCTAAACGTGGGCAAACATTGAAAAGTGGAGCCCGTGAGTTAATCATCAAGCTGCAAGATTACTTTGAGCGGGAGCGGCAAAATGGCGGACCCCTGGTACCTGTCGAACAAGTACAAGAACGCGTCTCTCAGGCGCTTGGAGTTAGCAAACGAAGGATAACAAATATTAATAAAGAAAAGTTCGGCTCTACTGGCATGGAAGATAATATTTTACGTACTCCGAAGAAGAAACGTAGAACTAAACCCGTGACAGATATTGACACCTTTGACGCCGATGCAATCAGAAATCATATATATGGTTACTATTCCAGAAATGAATATCTCAACAGGAAGAAGCTTTTGGGGTTAAACTATAGTCGCCCGGTACCCGCGGGGAGGGGGGAGGGGGCGGAGGGGGGAGGGGGAGGGGGTGAAGCCCCCCCGGCATCCCCCCCCCGCCGGAGGCCTTTAGTTTTTGAGTAATAATTTTTTTAGTACTTAACCTCACTTTCGGCTATATCAGTATTTTTTACCTATTTTTTGTTTCACACCTAACTTATTAAGGCGGTTCGCTTCTGGCACTTCGCCGGCCGCTGCCGCGGCACGCTCGCTTCGCTCGCTCGGCTCGTGCGTTGTTTGTCATGTTCTAACCTAACCTAACCTATTTTTTGTTTCACACCTAACTTATTAAGGCGGTTCGCTTCTGGCACTTCGCCGGCCGCTGCCGCGGCACGCTCGCTTCGCTCGCTCGGCTCGTGCGTTGTTTGTCATGTTCTAACCTAACCTAACCTATTTTTTGTTTCACACCTAATCTATCAAGGCGGTTCACTTAACATTGTATTATATAACAACAATAACATATCCAGTCCGTCTCAGAGTTATGTTGATAGATGAGAAAAACTTAATGTTAAAGGGCTAGGAGAGACACAATTAAACAAACATTTTAATACATTACTTGTTTATTTCATAAACATGTTTAATTGCTTTCATTAAATGTACAAAAGAGTCTCTTTTATATTTATACACGTCTCTTCGCCACAAATATTCAACAATTATATCACTAAAGTTTTCTGGGTTGTTATAATTTTGTTTTTTGAAAAACCTCTTCACTGCTCGCCACTGGGATTCTATTCTTTGGGTGTGGATTCCATCTTTACCCACAAATGGGTTCTCTGGGTCTGAATGATTCACTTTTTTGTGTATGTATCCATATTCAGACAGACAATCGTATGCCCGCCAACAATCGGTGTGGATTGTTGTTCCAGGTAAAACATGCTTTTGAATTAAAGGTATGAGAGTATCAGCATCTCTTTTATTGTCCGGGCATACTTCCAATCTTAAGTCTTCAGACCCATCTTCTATTAATCCCAGCACCCAGTGGCCTTCAATGTGACGTCCTTTGTTATATTTCCTTTTTCCAAATTTACTTTCGTCTATTTGCACTATTTTCCCACAGCCTCCAATTTTACCGCTGTAAAGATTTTGTTTTTCCAAATAAAATATCACAACTACTTCTCTGCAGTAATTAAACCAATCGGCTATAGTATTTGGGCTTAAACATTGCTTCCTTTCTTTTTTATAAGGGTCTTCGTGAATTGTTTGGTCGTAGGTCCATCCTTGTGAGTATGCATATATAAGATAGTAAACATGCATTATGTCGATAGCAATATTTTCGAAAAATGTGCCAATTCTGCGAGAGATCTTGGCACCGCTGCCCGATTTAGATTTGCATGATCTTTTTGAGCACACAAATGTACCAAAACTTGTGCATCCGCATGAGTATGACACTTTCATGGATGTCCTGTGGGTTCGACACCGTTTCTCAGTTGGTATGAGACCTTGGTCTTCACTATATTTGATGCATTGGTCTTTAGTGCCCAATTTTCGCACAACGTCAGTTAAATTCCAATGATCAATCACTTCAGTGACGCAAAGTTTTCGTTTGGTTATAAGCTCGTTGTCGTCGTCGTCATTACTCGAAGAAGGTCCGGCGACAGGTTCAACGGGCAGATCAGGAGCCGAAGAAGGTCCGGCTACAGGCTCGACGGGCAGATCAGGAGCCGAAGAAGGTCCGGCAACAGGTTCGACGGGCAGATCAGGAGCCGAAACCGCGTCCGCTTCGGGTATTGTACTGTAATACTCCATTACAGCCAAGTGCAGTCCAGTTTTCAAGCCAAGTTCAAGTCGTAGAGCAATCCAAACAAATCCGGTAAGCAAGCCAAGTTTCAAGTCGTCGCGCAATCGAAGGAAGTCCAGGGAAAAAGCCAAAGTCGTAATAAAAATCGAAAAACAAGAGAGCACACATTCACGAAACTACGAGAGAAACGGAATGAATGGATGACAGTCCATCTGTCAGTAAGACAAAATGGCGCCTTTTTTTTTCTTACGTTTAACGATAACGATACGTTTCGTTTAACTCAGTTTGACAACTTAATTTGACAACTTAATATTGTACCATTTTCTCAACATTGCGTTCCATTTCACTTTTTTTTATCAAATTTTAATTTAATCATAATTAATTTAAACTACGTTTCCGGCAAAAAAAAATTGCTGGAAGGGCTTCAGGTGGACCCCAATGATACCCCTAAACTCGCACCTTCATCAAAATCAGGTACCGGACGGCTATAGCCAACCCGCTTTTGGCATCGTTAAGAGAAGCTGGACTGTTTAGCGGGGGTAAAACTGCTTTAACCAAAATCTTAAAAGATATTGGTTTTTCGTATAAAAAAACAGACAAAAGAAAAATTTTATTAGAACGATACGACATAATTTTAAAACGGATAAGTTTTTTGAGAGAAGCAAAAAACATTGATAACTAAAATAAAACTAAATAAAATAGGGATAATGTCGTGTTCATTGACGAGACATGGCTAAACGCCAATCACACGGTTTCCCGTTCTTGGACGGATACACAAGCGTCGACGTTGAAAGTACCAATGGGTAAGGGGGCCCGTCTGATAATATGCCACGCAGGTTCTGCAAAATACGGCTTTGTGGAGAACCCGTTACTGGCATTTCAATCAATAACCACAAATTACTACCACGAGGAAATGAATGCCACTACATTTAAAGAGTGGTTCCAGAACGTGCTTTTGCCCAGCCTACCAGAGCCTTCTGTAATATTCATGGATAATGCCTCCTATCACTCGGTTCAAATACAGAAACCACCTACCCAAGCTAATAAAAAAGAAGAAATGGTGGCTTGGTTACAAGCAAAAGGCATTGACGCAAATATGCAGATGCTAAGAGCAGAGCTAATTAAATTAGTTAAAGAAAATAAAGCGGCAAATGTGCGATACGAAATCGATGAACTGGCTCTGGAGTACGGTCATCGCGTTCTAAGAATTCCACCGTATCTTTGCCAATATAACGCGATTGAGCTAATCTGGGCTCAAATAAAAGGTTACGCTGCTCGCCACAATACTTCCCCGCCATTCAGCACGAAAAAGATGATGACCCTATTAAAAGAAGCCTGCGGGAAAGTCACAAGAGATGACTGGGCAAAGGTTGTTGAGAAGACTAAAAATCAGATTGTGGAACATTTTGACCGAGATATCAGGATTGATTCTGTTATTGATAATAATATAATTATACATGTAGGCGAAGATGATGATGAAGACACCACCTCCTCAAGCGAATCGGAGTCTGATTAATATTCTGTACGCACATTCAATTCAATGTACTTTATTGCATAGAAATACAGATTGTAACTTTGTAACAAAGAATAAATAAAACAATTTTATTATATTAATATTACCCTTTTTTGGTTTCCACTTAAATAACTAAAATATAAATTTTAAATGATTCTGCCAATTTAAAACGAAAATAATCTTAAAAATAACGCGGCGGTTCATTTTGGAGGAACGGTAACGAACTCAGTGTTATGTTGTGCCCATCACTAGTCGTGACTAACTGATAGGTGTCAGGAACACATTCTCTGAACGGCCCAACTGCAGTAGCACTAAAACTCCCTAACAACCAGATATCTTAAATGTTCTTCAGTTATGTAGTTTGATATTTGGGAAAAACAGAATTTGATAGCGTTCACGTATCGTGTAGAATCGTATCGTAATATCAAAGCTAGATATGTTCATACTTCGTAAGCTGTGTTGTCATTTTTTCAGCGGCACCCACGCCCGATCTATCTTTTGTTATTTACACCCGAGTATAGTTTACAAAGTATATCATAAGGTCAATGCTACCTATAACTCGTACCTTATATAAATAGCTTCGAGAAGTTTCATTTTCACGGGTAGTTTCTGCTGTACATACGAATGGACATCATCGTAAACTTTGTTAAACGCATTACGTAACGTGTCCGCCTCCTTTTGAGGTCTCTTTTTGAGCCAACCCTGGAAACAATCATTTTATAATAAAGTGTAAATAACATTTGACTCGTCAGCTTTTCACAAGTTAGTTATCCCATATAAAATTTGTAGACGCCTACATACACAGACGCAAGTTTAAGTATCGCGTTATTTGCGTAGATTATACATTACAACTTAATTGGACTGGACGGAGATAGACAAAATTTATATGGTTTTTCCATTTGGCTTTTCCCCTCCGCATTAAAATGTAACGGATCGCTGTCTGTACATGGACGATACATGACAAAAAAAATTATTGGGACTTTTATAAACGAAAATAGAATAAAAAACATTGTTAGAATGATGGTCTGTTTGTCTGTGCGTTTGTGCACGCTAATCTCAGAAACGGGTTATCCGATTCAGTTGTAAGCTTCACTTAACATTTAGTGTTAAGTTTATTTCATTTCAATCAGTTCATAAATAAAAAAGTAATTGAAATTCAAAGAATAGCTCTCTCGCCATTACACCAAGACCAAGCGAGCAAACCGCAGGCGGGTAAACTAGTAATTAATAAATTATGTATTTTTCTTACCTCCAGTATGGGTTGCCACTTCAATACAGAAGAAGATAGAAACACCATGCCCATCCGACTGACGGTAGCTGGCGACGCATTATCTACATTATCGGGCTCAAACACCAGTTTGCTATTCTGAGCCATCGTGATTCGGTCACCGTTGGCCAGAGTCAGCGTTTTGTTGTCATCAAGCACCGAATTTAGGTTCTCAATCCAGACGGCGTCTACTGGACCGTCTGTGAAGTAAGTAACGTGTAAGTTTGTCTTTTTAACCGACTTCAAAACAATTAGGTTTTCTCAATGCGACCGTCTGTATAAGATATTTGTTAATTAGTGCACAGTATTGAATGGGGTGGTTTGGAATCGATAACTGGTCATTATAGTGAAAGAAAAAATACATGTTTTTTTTTATTATTATGAGCCCATATTCAATGGTTCGCAGCTAAGAACCATTCAAAGTGGGTAGTAATGCCTCGCCTAGTTACTGCTTTCTATTCTGTGATGTAGCGGTGCGTCGAGTCGTGCGTTCAGTCGCGCTATGGCTGGTCTAGTCGTAGAACGGCGAATATGGTTCCATAATAATAAAAAATATATGTATTGCTTTCTTTTACTTTCATGGCCAGTTATCGATTCCAAACCACCCCATTCAACATTGTGCACTAATTAACAAATACCTTATATACTCGTATATATATATAATATATAATCTTTTTGGGTGTTCGCGGATAATTTCGTCGTTCATGAACCGATTTGATGATTATTTTTTGTTTGGTAGATTTTACTTCCGAGGTGGTCCCATTTAATTTACATCAAATTTGGTGCAGCGGTTTTTAAGTTACACTCCAATAACTGAAAAGTGTTTCGCCTATTTTGATGTTTTGATGATATCATCATTGACGGCGAATGACAATCGATCCCGTAATTAGCCAGAGTCACAAAAAGGGGTAAATAAACTATCATGGGACCGACTTCAACAAGTTATTTCACACTTTTTGGTGCTGAAGTCGGTTCAGTTATTAGGTAACATTTTTTTTTGTAAAATTCAATACTAACTTCTAAAGGTGAATCAGATCTCTTTAGTTACTATCAAAACCTTATCATACCCAAAACTCGGTGTGTAGTACAAGTATAAGTGAGTACTCACTTATACCTTTACTAACCAACCACTCCACATGGTTTGACAAAATTGTTTGTTCAGTAATGTAAAGTTTAGACATTAATAATGGGTACACTAATGGTTATTATGACACTGTTTGCTTTAGTTCGCTTTAAGCTGTTTGAGAAACTTATAAAGAGGACTTAACCACACACGTTGCAGTTCCTGGAAAAGTAAGTAAATTTCTGTGAAATCTATTGTATTATTGGCCAAATATGGCGAATCGCCATTCAACGGGTTAGGAGGGATGCATAGCTATTGCTTATGGCCAGTCTAAAAGAAATAACTCTTTACTATCTCTTAATATTGTCCCATTTCAGTGCCCTTTTTTTTCATGTAATCAACACATTCTTTCAGCTTTTATTTCAGTTTTTTAAGGTATTAAAAAGGTACATTTATAGTACTTTAGGTACTAGCTATGCGTTCCTCTGAAAGCATATGGCTGTAGACTCATATATAATGTCCCCTCTAAACTATAAAAGTGAAGAAGAATTAAATAACGAGAAAGTGGAAGCATTATTTTGTGTTTGTGGAAATTGTGCGTAGGTTCTGGATTTTGTATGTAAATAAATATACGCATACCGTCAGTCATTTTTAACTTACCTAAAACAATCCAAGTAGTATCCGACTTCTTGACCTTCAAAGCTCGCCTCCATAACGTTGAGAATATTCCGTCAGTCCAGTCATTGGTTGCGACGTCCAAGCGCCCAAACATTTGCGGCGCTGTGATGGCCTACACAACATCAATTGTATTAAATTTAAATAACAATACTGCTCCTTTACTCTGTGAATTAATGGAGTTAAAGTATTTTACCTATTGAGTTCCTATCTGTTTATCTCTTCACTGGTACCACAATTACACGATGAAAACAAATCAAAAAGTTTCGTTTCGTTTTTAATTAGAAATACGGGATTACTCAGTTTAGTCACGTAATATTTATCGGATAGGTCCGACTATAGTTTCGAACACATTCGGTAGTCTTTTTCAAGGAGTGTTCGGGACGCCCGCGTCGATGACGTCTCGCTTAACACTGTGCTAAGCGAGTAGTCCCGTATTTCTAATTAAAAATGAGTGAAATTTTCGTTAGTTTTTATAACAAAAAAGAAGTTTATTTTTGTTCGTACATTTACAGTACAGTTTTTAAAAATTATTTACAGCACAGTACAATACAGTAAAAAGATAGATAAAGAGTAGGTAGTTACTTAAGATGCGGCTGTCGCACAGTACTGGCGGGTGACGACTGAGGAGCGCCGCGCATTGCATCTCGCTAACTCTGCATATATCTAAGTTGCAAGTCGTGCATAATGTGACGCTACAGTATATTCGCTGCGCCATCGGGATTCAAATCGTAAGAGACCAGAAAACCCACCCAACTTGCTAAGTCCATGGTGCAAGGGACCGTCTTGGTTCTCACCAACGCAATGCCCGATTTCTGCCACGAAGCAATGGTGCCCGACGACAAACAGAGGCTAAGCACGAAAATTGCTTAAGTATAGCGTTATCGTATCGTTCACGTATTCAGTACAAACTATAAGTTATCTGTGTCACTATTGTACTAGATAAATGGCTTCGCTATCATATCGCCTTAAGGGTTAATACAAATTAAAAATTAAAAATTATTTAAAGCAGTTTACCTTAGGGTTCATTCTCATTTCTCTATGCGGCTTGCCGATCTCAGTGAGTGCAGCCATCAGTGTATGAATACACGTAGTTTTGCCAGAACCAGTCGGCCCCATAGTCATCAAACCGTGTCGCACAAGGGAGGTTTCGAATAGCTGGATAATTTTCAGATTCCAGTCTGGGTGATTCACCAAGCCTGTGCGCTCTGCCACCACAGTTATGGCACGCTGCATATCTCTGAAATTTGATAATCGACAATTGTACACCGCTTCAGTGTCCGTGCAGACTATAAGTAAGATCTAACTATATGCTGTGTCGAAATATGGAGAACTCCAAAATTTATTAAATCGTGGTCTACGTCCCGTGAGTACTAATTATCAGTTAGTTAACGACCACGAAAGTCTAAAACAGTGTGTATATAATATTACCTATATGTATGGAGGTCTGTTACCCAATCACGCCAGATCGGTTGAACGGATTTGGATGTAATAACACATGTATATCATATAATATGATACTTATAACCGTAGTCATCATCATCCATCACCACGAGGGTGAAACAGCGGGGCGTTGCTAGTACTGAATAAAGCACATAATGAAGTCATTCTTAACATACAAGTAAACTTTTTCGTTGCATTAATTTGCTATGTACGTGTATGTAGTAGTCGGCAGCAGATAATGGATTGACAATTCACAACACACAAACTTGTGAAATATCTAAATCTTGCCATAAACCTTAGTTCCCTGAGCTGATAGTTGCATATTGGAAAAATAATCCTAATTCTTATAAAACGTAAATAAAATGTTTCTAAGCTCACGCTTCGATACTCTACCTTTGCACAGTTTGTGTAAGCTTCATTCCGGGGAACAAATCTTCAATCAAGGATACGAACAATGGTTCGTCTTCGTCTACCAACTTCGATACGTTCATTTCTCTGAAAAGGAAATGAAAACATCTTTTACTACTACCATTTAACATATTATCCAACGCACAGAGTTCGTGCTAGCAAGAACAATACAAATTTAATACTGTCAACTGTTAGTTTGAACTATCTAAAGGTAACGGTCGGTGTGTATTTGAATACACACCGACCAGAACAGAAGTACATTTTTGAAGAAGATCAGTATTTTACTGTCGGGTGTATACATAATATCTACACTAATATTATAAAGAGGAAAGATTTGTATGTAAGTATGTTTGTAACGAATTGGCTCAAAATGTACTAGACCGATTTCAAAAATTCTTTTACCATTGGAAAGCTACATTCACCCTGAGTAACAAAGACTATAAGATTCATCATCATCATCCATCACCGCGCGGGTAAAACCGCGGAGAGCAGCTAGTTTTGTAATAACTTTTTCTTTTATTGCAGGGTCTTCGAGTAACGCCAGGGGCACTAACGGCGTATCAATGATTAAGCTGAGGGCAGAACTCGGAGAGTTATAAGCTTAACTAAGCAAGTACTCAATTTGTCACCTATGGCTATGAAGACTTTTGATGGAAGATTTTACTAAGTTTTGAGTACTGAGTTTTGAATTTGTGTCGCTTTGTCGCGACGCGGCGGTTGGTAGTAATACCAGCGGCCGTGACGACGCGCGTGGCGGATGGAAAACTTCAAAAAGCTTTTGTACAATTGAAAATTACACTGAACTACGTCTAAAATTTACTATGTAAAGTTCGTGCACAGAGTATTAGATAAGAAAGAAACTACGTCATTTGTTCCAGGGAACTTTCATGTGTCGTTTGTATGGTTGACCGCCTTGCTGTGAATGTCTCCACGAGTTTACGTTGAACCCTTTGCGTACCATTGACGAAAATTTACGTGTGTTTCATTCATAAATCTTTTGTTTTACTTATCACGGTATAGGAAGGGTTAATGGAAGCTCCAGCCTGAGATAGGATTCGGTCGTTTCATTTTTACTCTCAAGCCTCTTGGTCACAGACACACTTATAATTTAGAAGTTAAATAAGTAATATATCTCACTTACTTCAACACTCTCATCATGATGTTCTCTTCAGTGCTGTCCGGATTGGCACGTTTCTGCGCTCCCATAGTTCTGAGCACTGAAAGAATGTTTCTGAGCCCAAAATCGTAGTGCACCTGTTTCGATAGCTGCTCTTCGCAAAGTTTGTACAGAGTGAAGAATTTACGGGCTGTAATGGGAAACATACACATTTTAACACAATAAATAGACTTTACATCTCTCATATTCGGTAAGTAGGTCCTTATTACCCCCGAATGGGGCTTGTAGGTGACCAATTAGCGCTCTTGGGTAATAATGTAGCTAGAAAAGCCCTAGGGCGGTTTACATCTCTCATATTCGGTAAGTAGGTCGATATTACCCCCAAATGGGGCTTGTGGGTGACCATAGCGCTCTAGGTAATAATGTAGCTAGAAAGACCTAGGGCGGCAAGCAATTAAATAAACATTCCACTCTTTCAAAAAGTTTGCGTACATCTAACCATCATACTGGCAATAGACATCATGCATTCAGCCCAATGACAAAAAAGGTCGCTTCGCTATTCAGCCTTGTCTTCGTATGATTATAATAGTTATCAATTTTAATTTTGTAATGCCGGTTTTTTTCTACTTACCTCACAATCGAGATGTAAAGCAGAGTAGTTAGCTCGGGCTGCAATTGATGCCTTACAACCCTTGGCTACTAATCTATTCTAATTCAGTAACGAGTTACGCCCGTGGATTCATTCACGTGGAAAGTGACTATAGGACAATGCTAGTGATTCGCTTGTGCAAAACGCGAAACTAAAATTTTCTAAACTATGGTAGTTTTTCTGTTTATACTAAAACTCATATTCGAACACATAGAATGACAATTTTTAAAAAATTGATTATCCTATTCTATTGTGGGTATTTTTAACATCAGTTCAGACTAGAGACCACGAAATTACATGACGGCTAATTTGCACCAAACATACCCACGATGGAACAGAAATGACAAATTTAAGAATTGTCATTTGCAAGCGTTATAATGAATATGGACTTTAGCGTGAACATATTAGGAATTACCATAATTTACTACTAATACATTATAGTTCGCTAGTTTAGTATAGTGTTCTGAACAAGCGAAATGGTACCAATGTTTTCTTTTCTAAAATAAAAGGAGCTTTAATTACTACTTATACCTATCTGCCAGTGAAAGTGAAAGTCGTCCAGCCCTTTCGGCCGAAACAAACAAACAGACATTCAATAAACTTAATGAATGTTTGTTTTTTTAGTTCTAACACTATCACGAGCTATGTCCATAATTAAACTTTAAACTGGCTAGGCCACGCTTGATATTGACTGGAATGGTGTTTACGTTTTATGTACCGTACATACTTCAAATGCATTTAGTATTGCAAACAGATATTTCTGTTGTATTTATTTGCAGATATTAATTTTGATTAGTTTAACAGCAACAATAACCTAGCAACCTATGACCTAGGCAAATATCTCACCTAGTACAATGTTTTCTTTGAAACCGCAGCTGGCCAATTTAACTCTGATGATGATCTGTCTATCCGGCACCATCATGGCTACAGAACGGAACTGGATTTTCAAGTTTTCGGGCAGTTCTTGCCGTCCCGCGTAACCGGGGTTCATTGTGATGATAAACGCAAACTCAGGGTTTAGGGTCACTGTATCGCCGTCACTGTAATGATAATAAGTTTGAAAAATCATGATATTTTTGCATCCTTATCTGAAAAACAGAAATTACAAATATATTTAAATATGATCGTAGTAATCAGACAAGAAGTTGTAAGAAATACGGAAACAAAGAACATGAAACACACACAAGCAAGATCCTTAAGCTTTGAAGTTCTTCGTGACCCTGCACATCTTGGATAAGTAACGTGGTCAAATCTTAGTCCTTTTTAGCAAATTTTTTGACTTAGACCACCGTAATGTATGATCCATGTTAACTAATATTCATGCATAAAACCTTATCTTAAAAATTAATACAAACCAACAGCAAAATACATACCTGAAAATAAAGAAGGGCTTCTTTTCTCTTCTCGCCGTGAGACAAATGTAGATCTGCTGTGCGGCTACAGATAGCACAGGGAGTTCGATTCTGTTGAACTCGTCAAAGCAACCCCATGTACCCGATTGAGCCAAACCTTTATAAATACGACCCAAGCCTAGAACAAAGGATACTAAGTTACAAAACTGCATTAAGTTTATGGCAACATACAAGATATTAAAGACTTTTTGGAATTTCTACCTAACAGATACTACAAAGTAATGTTATTTCTACAGTAGTCACAGGTATGTATTGTTAGAATATTTCGACTCACTCTGTACACAATCCGGCTCACAAATAATACTGAACATTGTTTCCTTTGATACAAAATAAGCCTTCTAAAAACTAGTTTATAAACTTACTGTAAAAGTTCTACTCGCCTTGAGTGACTTACTCAACACCTCTACCTCTCTACTGTAAAGAAGGAATTGAAATGAATCACAAGCTCCTCCAAACATCTTCACTCTCCTTTGCTTGGTGCCGGTGATCCAAGTCGATTGCTAAGAGAAACTTTATCAGGGACCTCTAATTGTAACAATAGTGTACCAACTTACCTCTGAAGTCCATTTGATCGGAGCAGTTAAAAACAATGACGAGCTTGCCCAGTGTTCTGCCCATATCTTTAGTGGTCTCAGTTTTGCCTGTCCCAGCGGGCCCGGCCGGGGCGCCACCCATGCTCATGCCGATTGCTTGCGACAGCGTGATGTAACATCTATCTGTTAGTGGTGTGATTACAAGACGCTCGGTGATGCCGAGGTATTCATTCTGGAATGTGAAATTAGAAATGGATGGAGTAGAATGCAGCATCATTTTAATATACAATCAAGTAACAGTATACGCAATTTTACACAATGTTTTAATTCTAAGACACAGGCACAGTAGTAACACTATACTACTGTTCGACTATATAATACATCAAGAAGACAAACAACACTTATGTAAATCTCACAATTTGAAAAAATGTATGTTAATATAATATAATTTTTTTTTTCTGTTGTATTACTCTATTGTAGCAGTAGAATGCTTCGTGAATGAGTTCGTCCGGGGAAGTATTGCCATCAAACACTATTTCTAACGCGAAACAGTAATGTTAGCAATACTACGTTCTTGCTGGAAGGATATGGGTGCCGGTCAACTTACAGGCACTATATTATGAATGACATCTTAATTTCTCAGTGTTACGGGCGCACACGTCACTTATGATGAAATGCATCTGTTTTAGGCAGGGGTTACCACCTTACACCAGGTGAGCCACGCGCTTGTACCGTCTTCTAATATCATCCTTCTAATGTAATAGCCTATCATTATATATCATAATATAATATATCATATATATCATAATAAATCATTATATAGTAGTGCGTTCGTATAGACGAATAGCGTTACTTTCGCTAAAAACGCTTACAAGGGGCGTTCGATTTGGGAATCTGTGTGTGAAAATGTCGTTCATGTCTCTTTTTGTTGAGTTCGAATAGGTGGTCAGTTGAGCGTTCGAATAGGGTGTGGACAAAAGTGGCAAAAGTTGCAAAAAATAACGTTTTTGAGCTTTACGAACGCTTTAACAAAAGAGCCATCAATGAGAACGCCGCCAATGCCCTAAAAGCTAAACGAATGCACCTTTAATGGGTACTCTAGCTCTAAGCACTTAATGGTAATCTTCAGGGTGGTAGCAAGCAGAAAGTGAACATGCTGTAGATGTTAATCACGATAATACCATCACCACCAAGCTCCAGCCCAACCCAGTAAGGATCGATCCAGGGGTCATCGGATGGGCAGCCGAGCCTCATTAAACCTAGGCTATTAATTCTTGAACTCCATTCTAAGTACCCAATACTTGTCCATATTTTTACCGCTTTTTGTCAAACTTGCACCTATCCTAATGAAAAAATTAAATTTTTTTTAAAAATACTAACCTGATACAGAAAATCAACGTCCGTAATGGAAACGATGCAATCGTCAGTATCTTCGAAGTAATAAAAACGGGCTTGCTTTTGCCACTCGAAGTCACCGGGTGTTTTGATTCTCATTCGCACTAAATCGTCAAAGATATCTCTGGAAAGAGCAACTATAAGTGAACATTTTTGTTAAACAAATATTGGTTTGGCTAATTATATAACCTTCCTACAAACATTGCTCACTTGCTCATGTTTGTACTCGTATCTATGATTTTGGTAACAAATTAAGTTCTACTATGCAGATATTGTTCTACAATTTACTCTCATATGGCTAACTTAATTTAGTCTCTCAATACTGTTTCAGGTCAAAATAAAGAATAAATCAGAGTTTACTGCCAGAGGTACTGATCGCGCGAGAACCGGCGCGACGAAACAATAGGAAGGAATGCGCCGCCGCCTCGCGACACTGCTCGGCGAAGCGGTACGAGTTAGTCGCAGAACCACCCCCGTAACGTGCGCACGCTCGGTCGCCCGCCTGCCCGCGCGAGTACGCGTCGTCGCCATATTGATCCGCCGGGAAACGCCTCCTTGCGCCCGCGTCGAACACGTGTTCGTGAACGCCCAGCATTCTAGTGCTTACGGGACAACCCCTACCGAAGTGGGTTCCAGCAGACGGACACCTACACGGACGACCCGCTATGGAACAAGTCTCACACGGACCAGCCCGCATTCCTGTGAGTACCTATCTCTTTATCTCCCACCTTCCGCAGTACCAATCTCCCTAATTCCTTCTACTACTCCACTACCATATGGTGGCACATTGCCCCACCAGGTACAATAAAGTAAATTAAGAAAGGCAGGACTGAATAAGGAGAAACATGATATAAAGAAGACAATAAGAATACAAAATTGTGACTTGTAACATTTTCGCTGGTAACCGTTTTTTCGTTACAAAATTATTTAGTTGATATTATTTATAATATTGTGATTTTAAAACAAATCTACGACTAAGCATCGTTTAACTACGTGTAAATCTGTCATAATCATAGGACTGTATCCTAGGTAGTAGGGTTTCGTGTTTGTCAGTTAGCAACGGCTTTCCTGGAACCCCTACTAGGGTAGTGATTTCGGGAAGAAAAACAAGAGCCGTGTATAAATTTAAAGGTTTTGGTTTTATTTTATCGCATAGTCGGTAATACATACAAGCGTAAAACTTTAAACGATAAAAAAAGGCCAAAAGCTAGTCGGCTTAGCTTGCGCGAAAACTAAATACACAACAAACATATTTTGTGAGGTGGTATGGAACTAAGAAACTCTCTCGTGACCGAGTCCTTATAATTATTTTATTTTAGCTTTTGAGGAAGACCAACAGCAATAAATATTTTTAAACATAACGAATAACAACAGAAAACCAAGTACAGGTCCTCACGGTTAACTATTAACGATTATTAGAAACCTATATAATATGGATCAAAATATCGATTGGCATTTGGACTTTGATGGCCCAACAACGTTCACTTATCGAGTTACTTTAACCTTCGCTACCTACAAAGCAAATAAATAATAAAAGTCACCTTTGATGTACGTGAATGGTAATCATAGTTTCGACTCTGGTCCTGTCCAAAGGCGCCAAGTCTGTGACCGTCATATCAATGAGCCCGTTGAGCAGATCTAAGAACTTTTGATTGGTCAGTCTCATTATATACTTATCAGCTCTCGCCTTTTTCAAGGCGTATTCCGCGTCGCTTGTCCATAATATCTGCATTCCTAGGAGACCGGCCTAAAAATATATTGGAATAAAATTATTAAGAACATAGTACACTATTTTAGTGCAAAACGAGCGTTGCGCGCCGCATAAAATTATTAAGTAAGTTTTTGTTTATTCATCTACTAGTTTCACTTGCTACAGTGTCCTTCACACTTTAACTAAATACAATAGTAACTAATAAAATAAAATAAAATAAATAAAAATAAACACAATATAATATCGTAGTAGAATAGCTGACATTGCGTTTGTGGCTGCCAAGTCAGCCTCTTGTAGCCTTGCTAAGTATGCAGCTATGGAAGTGGGTTTTGCTCGTCTATTACGATTAACTTCGTCCCTTCACTGAGTCTCGTATTTTTTAAAGAAAATGCATGTATCTTTGAATGGCTAGGTCTGAAGTGTAGCGAAGGTTCACAAGAAATGTTTTATACGCGTTTAAATATCATATACTGTCTTGCTTAAGAAATAGGTAAATTTTACCTGGCCAGGGAAATGCCAGAAGCCAACCAAGAACTCAAACTCTGGATCACCCGCCATCGTTTGTGCAATATTTGAGATCAAATTTTTGACCGTCTCTTTCATTGTATCTAACAGCGTATTCAGCCAAATCTGTAAAAGAATAACAACAAATATAATAAATCAAAGCTCAAGTAATTAATTTAAAATATTACAAAATTGTTCTTCTGGCTGTACATTTGCTTATAACGGTGGCTCTACCATGAGTTGGCATCATAAATGTCATCTATAGTCGATACTCGATCTCGCCTACATAATAAGCTTGTGATTGGCGTACTCGCTATTAATTTTAGTTCAACCATTGACCGCAAGATGGCACTGTTCCTTTTTCCATACATTTTTTAGCGGCAGTCGATAGCGAGAATCGATTGGTGTCAACGTTGTTAACTCATGGTAGGCCTACCGTTGTAACTAGCATGCTGAGCCTATTTGGATAAGATTTCCATATTATAGTTTTGTAGAACAGTACGAAACCGTCCTGACAAAGCCCAATTTTGTCACAATGTAACGTAAATAGTATCAATTATCGAAGATAAATATAAAAAAAATAACTTAAATGGAGGCCTCAAGCTGATAAGCAGTTTTAACTACAGTCAATAATTATGTTGGTAAGTGAATAACTCTCAATTGTTTTTAAACTTATACCCTAGAAAGTTTCGTTCAGTAGTCGTTTCGACAAACAGAGTAAAATAGCAAAAAAATGGCCCAGTGCTCGGGCTCGTGCTATAATGGTTATATGAAACAAATATATTGGGCGGTGTACCGAACTACAGAATCTTCAGTAGTTCTTCGCTGGTTGTTTAAATGGTCAAGTACCTCAACTCCACCAATGCATGCCACTGGTTTTTCCAAGGGTATAGTCTCTCCGTTATCTGAATTCATGTTTATAATGCGGTCCTTGTCATCGAAGTCGACGGTGTACAACGCGTCGAAAATACTTGGTAGGTGAGGCTGTCGACAAATTCATACTTCAAACTAATCACTCTAATATTAAATGCGAATGTTTATGAGTTTGTACGCTTAGTTACTTCTTCACGCTGTAACGGCTCAATTTGGTTAAAGTGTTGAATAGAAATAGCTAGCACCTAGAAGGCTTTTTCTCGTAAAAATGCTACTCTGGGATAGCCATTTCACGCGTCCAATTTTGTTTCTGACACTCAGATATTGCAATTCTAGAGAGAAAATGCACATCCTCAGACAGGTTTCCAACCATCTTTCGACAAATAATTGTTAATTCTCAAAATATAATATTATAAATATTATTATTATAATTTAAAAAATGTTAGTAAGTTGATGACTGCAGCTGACAAAAGTGACTTAAAGGCGCCATTTTTTTCGATTTCAATAAACATTTGTCAGCAACTGAGATACATAATAGCCCTACGGATGATCACGAATCTCATTTATTGAAACGCGAAGTGGTATCGTATCCATATTCAGTTATAAGAAGTGATGTGCCCTACTCACCTGAATAGAATGAGGGTCAGAGGCTTGACCCAGGATCTCCAGCAGTACTGGGTCGGAAACGAAAAAGAATCGAGGGAAGATAAGTCTCTTAGTCTCCAGATATCCTGTGAGAGACTTCTGACATGCTTCCAGCTGATCGTAGAGATGAGGCAGTAGTTGCTTTAGGGTGTCATCTGATGTGCAAGTCTCCACGCAGTTTACTATGTCGCGGGCGCGGTACATTATCTTGACGTATGTTTTGTCAATGGTCTGAAAGAGAACATTTTTTTTAACAATGTATATATGTATTTCTTTTGTTTTCTTTATAATCTCCGTACGTACGTGTATACAGAGTGATTTTTTGAGACAGTAAGGGCAGGTACCTCAACCGTTATAGTTACAGGAAAACGTTTTTAGGAGACTATCCATAAATTTTTAAGGTATTCTCAACTCCATTTACAGATTTTGGAAATAATTTACAATCAGTAAGAAAATGGTCATTTTACACAAAAACTTTTTTTTGATTGCAATCGATCTTGTTTCTTATAAGGATCAAAAGTCTCTACTGGACCGACTGAGGTTTGAGTACTAGAAATATCAGAAATCACGAAAAACGTTTTCCATACATTTCTGTAAAAGAGTCAAACTTTTAAATTAGCTAAACTTCTTGTTATGGGTAGATCCGCTATTAAGAAGACTGGCAGCAAAAGTATTTTACATAATAATATTATATAATATAATATTATTAGTTTTTTATCTATGGTAACAGTTTTAATCTATCTCTATTTTAAATGTAACATTCACAAAATGTAGCTTACCGCAAATCGCTTAGCTTCTGCTGGGAGCTGTTTAGCTATATCACCACCCACAAACACCGCTTCCAAATACATCCACAAGTTTTGTACTATTAGCCACTTCTCCAGGATCTCCGAGGTGTTAACTAGCTTGTTGATCCACAAGAGAATATCTTTCTTAAATGGCGCGTTGTACCTGTAAAGTTCAAAATGAAGACTTAATTTTGTCTGAAGCATTGTAACAAATAAACCCTCAAGAATATACAGGCTGGACCAACGTAATGCCCCCCAAAAAGGAAAGTATATATATATATATATATATATATAGGTATATATGGTATTATGGTATATATGGTGTTTTGCCTCTGGGGAGCATTAGTTTGGTCCACCCATATAGTACCAATCAGCAAACTTGTACTCGAATATTATTATGACGTTTTATGAGACAAGATGAAACAATAATTTACAAAATATTTAACATTTTCCATTACAGTTTTAATGTTATGTGCAGTTCAATCCAAATTAAAACGTTTATCCTAAGCGTCCGTCCAACTTTGAACAATCCAACTATCGTTTTTTAGTCATAGGCAAATAAAAATGTGTATTATAATGAACTTGTGTTTATTATATAATATACGAACTCAAACACGCCTATTAGAATATATTACTTACCTACTAAAACATATGGCGTGAAGATTATCAAAAAGCTTTCTCATTTAAAGCATGTGATAACATTGAGATCGAGTTCACCCGGCTTGAAAAGTAGTGACCCTCCATTTTTCTACCGACTTCCAAAAAAATGAGGAGGTACTCAAGTCGACTGTATTTTTTTTATGTTTGTTACCTCATAACTTACGATAAAGTGAACCGCCGCCTTATTGTCTAACTAGAATGAGAATGAAATGTCACTTCATTATCATTCCCATTGATGGTTCCAGCCAAAAGGCTTGCAGGATTTCACCCAGAATGGGATTCAAATGTAATACCAATTCCCATTCTCCGTAAAGATAGACAATAAGGCAGCTGATTCTCAAAATTCTTTTTTTTTGAAAGCTGGTGCTATCTGTGTGGTCCCATTTAAATTTCATCAAATTCGGTCCAGTAGTTTTTGAGTTACACTCCAATAACTGATTTTTACCAAAGTAATAGAATGGAAGTTGGTGTTAAATTTTTCAAATTGCACTTGTTACCAAAGTAAGAGAATGGAAATCGGTATTATTTTTTTCAAATTTTACATATTTATGGTGCAAAAGCAAGTTCTACTTGACCCATCCGGGTTGTATTTAATGTAACTTTCTACGAACTAAGTAGCTAGTAAATAATATGGAACAAAATCACACCTATTGGGAGAATGTCAAACATTGGGAGTCTTTACACAAGGGAACAGCTATTTATAAGCTGTTCCCTTCTATTCTTGAACGGCTAAGCCTTAATATTTACTATACATGTCAGAAAGACAATATGGGTCCAGTAAACACATTATCACTAAGCATACCTATTAGAAGCTAAAGAATTGAGGACCATCAGGGAGTCTTCAAGCATAGTGATGATATCAAGAGTTTCCGACGGCTTAATAAGCAATTCTCCTCTATTCTTGAATGGAGCAAACGTTAGGTCTACTACGGCCCAGTCTGCGATTATTTGTTTTAATTTCGCTTCGATGTCTTTTTCTTTCACCGCACTGATGCAAATGTCCTAAAATTAGAAAATAAAGACCCATTTATGTTTATTTTGCTTCTCCAACAGTTAGTGAATTTCTTGGGGAAGTAGACATTATACGTTTTTAATTTAATTTTATTCATCTTCAATATCAGTGCTAAAGACTCCACAAAACCGGGTTTTCGCTTCGGACGTGTATTAGGAGAGACTCGTGTCCTGCATTTTACTGCTTGTAGGCTGATGATGATAGGCATAATTTAAATAGTTTATGAAGAACTGAATATATTTGCGTTTTTTACTTCTTTATTAGTGTCTGATTGACGTAATAAAATGTTTAGAAATAGTTAGTAAATAACCAATATCAATAATAATATTAAAGGACCATAAGTTTTCCTCAATTCCATGAATTTCAAAATATGGTACAGCTCAAAATCAGTGAGCAAATGTCAACCATATATTTTTCGCATAGTCACGATGAATCGAATAAACGCTTCTACTAGCATGCGCAAAGGACTTAGTAACTTTTTATTTTTTTAAATTATCCCTCGTGATAACGCAGAGCCTGGTGATTTTTTTCATTTCAGGATAATATCGACCTTCACCACAAAAGGCAGTAATGTGCAAGTGATTCAGAACCTTTTCATTAAAAATTTAAAGCACTGTAACGCAAAAACGCGGCGCAGTACCTACCCCAAGTGGAAAATTTAATTGATCTTAACTTTAACCCCATCGATATGAAACATGCATAATCAGCACATTATGTTCCCACTGCTAGGACTCGACCTTCCTTTCAGAAAGAGAGGAGTTGGCCCGTAATCTACCACGCGGGCCCAGCGCGACTTGGTAGATAGGCTAGTGGCCAACCCATGTGGAAGTTTTTAGGCCGACCGAAGGCCTTCGACATTAACCTAAGACAAACAACCGGGACCAGCACGTTAACGGCTTAACGTAGGGCACGTTAAGCATGTGCACGACTGTGCCAAACTTTTTGATACTCTTTGTAATTTTCTTTTTTTATGAATTTGTTTTTAGTTGCTTAGAAACGATATAATATGTCAAAATGGATATATGTAAATTTTTCTTGAACCGAAAGCACGATTTTATTTTTTAGCTTTACGAACGGTAAAATAGCTAAGCATAGAAACGCTCAATTGAATGGTGCCACTGGCGATCACCCATCCAACTCCTGAACGCAGCAAGCGTTGCTTAACTTGTTGATCGGTTAAGATCGCCTATCGCTTGATATGTAATATAAGGAAATCATATTCCGAAATGCTCGACGGGTCCCCAACTGTTCTTATTATATACTAGCTGATACCCGTCAGCGGCTTCGTTCACGTGGCTGTAAATTTACCAGGATCAAAAGTATCCTATATGTTGACCAGGACTATAAGCTACCACCATACAAAATTTTATTCAAATCGCTCCAGTTGATTCGGAGATAAGCCCGTACAAACAGACAAATAGACATAAAATTTGAAGAAAAAAAAAATTTGTTCGAATTCAGTCTTTAAACCCCCCTGACTAGGTTTTTAGCATTTTTTTATTGTACAGAAATTCGACCTTTACAGTTTTATTATATGTAGTGAAGTGATAAGTTTGTAACGGAGAGTAATCGCGAAGCATAATCTGATTTTCTTGACAATTTCTCAATATCGCTGATCACTATAATAATATGGAATGCTAAAGCTGCATCTTATGATCAGCAATTTCTCAGCTCTAACCGGTGAAAGCTTTGTTAAGATATAACAATAGTTTATATTGTTATGAATTATACTTTTGATTATTCTACCTCGACATCTTCTTTGTTTTGCAGTAACGGTGCTTCCATAACATTCGCCAATGTGAACGAGTCAGATTCCACGTCCAACACGCAGTCTGCAAAAAATATTTATTGGTAAATACCTACATCCTTCTAAATTCAAGTAACTTTTGTCTCGTATTTGAAACTCTGTATTTAACTTCTATTAGTGTTGTCTTTGTTCTGCCTAATGCATCTTTTAGTAGAGTCTAGAGCAGCCACCTGGTAATTAGCTTTACCACCCTAAAGATAGCTATAATATTATATTCTTATGTAGTTTTGCTTGCATTTGGTAGTGGCAAAGATGGGAGTACTACCTGTCACTGCACAGCATTCTAAAAAGCTTGACAGTGCTGTCCAAGTAAGTTAGCAGCAATCTTCACTCCATAGACACTAAGAAACGTATATGTATAAATAAATTTCCTCCTGTTCGTTCTTCTTCCTGTTCCTTTGTTCAACTAATTATTGTGATCGGCGTATACGATAATGTTTCTATTCTACAACGAGATGTTTAAGGCCAATTTCTATATCCTACTATGAATAGTTTACTTCTACAGATATAGAAGGTTGAGATTAGTTACATACAAACAGAGTCAAACTTATATTTCTAGTAGCGAAAACGCCGATAATTAGAGTATAGAAACCGGCCTTAAGATAATATCCGTACCGTTGTAGCCATGCAAACCGTAATTGCCAACCCAAACAACTAGCGGTAGCTTAATTATAGCACAACCAGACTATATCAGTGTGTAATACTGCTATTTAATTATATTACTACCAACAATAACTTATTTGGAACAAAAACTGTCTTTAGTTTTAAACACGCTTTAGGAAGTGAAATTAATTTATGACTTGAGATTTGCGAAGTGATGTATTGTACTGAAAGACCTTTTTTACGTAGAAAAGTTTGTCGAATACATAATACATGATGAGCATTACAACTGAAAGCAAATATTACTATTATTACTAACGCAAGAGATCCTCTAGCCGTCTCCAATGTCGTTCTTTCATAGATTTATCGGCCATCAACTCTAATAAGGGACAAGTTTGGTTGAAATCATCGATTTTGTCCTTCAAATCAATAAAGGCGGGCCAGTCTTTCATAGCTTTTGGTAGCTTACGACACCTTGATTTATGGGAATACACAATATTAATACATTGTTATAGTAATAAATAGGTATAACATGTACGACTTAACTGTGCACTTCGCACTGTTAATATTACCGTGTAACCGTTGCGGAATTCTCGCGTAGTGCGTAACAAAACTGACCGCGTGAGGCAAACGCGGGGTGCCGCGCGGGGAAACGGGAGTGTGGTGCACAGTTAAGTCGCGCGGATTATTCTTCTGATTGTTTAAGCAAATCTGCCAAGGTACAGAGTTAAAGATTTCCCTTCCCCTCTCGTGATGGTATTGTAAGAGGCGAAGCAAACCAGAAGAACTTGTGTGGTAATACTCTCGTGCAAGAGGCTATCTTGTTTGAGACAACCGCAGTGCAAGATATAGCGAAGCAGTGATATGGAGGCACTGACTTCCCAGCAAGTAAGATCACTGAGCGAATGATACTCAAAGAACAGGTCACAAGGGCAGTCAGTGCAAAAAGTGTTTATTCTACTATAAATACTCTCCAAAAGTAAGCTTCTATATGATTATACGATGAACGCAAGTTGCATTGGAGCACAAAATTAAAATACCTATTAGGTAGCAAAACATAACTTGTTAATGCCTTGAGTACTAGTTGGTTTTAATCTTAATCTTTGTTGTCCAGGTGATGTAGTCCACTAGAAACTCTAACTAAAACCACAAAGAGATAGTCTGCTGGATAAAGTTGTAACATGTTTCTTTGAGATCACGAATAAATTATAATACATGTATGTTTCTTTGATTATATGCCATAGGTACATCTATCCTTCTATTCATCTATCCTACTTCCTGCTATTCCTACTAATATTAAAATTGTGAAAGTTTGGATGTATGAGTGTTTGTTACTTAATGACGCAACAACAGCTAAACGAATTTGGATGGATATTAGTGGGTAGATGAGGCATAGGATTAACACATAGGATACTATTCGTCATCATCATCATCCATGACCACGCGACTGAAACCACGGGGCCCAGGTTAATACGCATAATCATATAATGTAGGTAACGCGAACCTAAGATCCATCATAGGATCTAAGACCATGATGATGGTGGAATATTTTCATTTAAAAAAGTTACCTTAAATCGAATTCAGCCAGCTGGGAAATGATCGTTTGAATATCGATTTCAACCCACGGCGTTTCAAAGTATCCATCGATCGAGTTCATTACAGCCAAATATAAAGAGTACCTGAAATATTAGAAAGATTAGCTCGTGTGTGATTATGCAATACTATTGATGTGATAAGCGCAAAATCACTCGAGTCCAGGAAAGTGCGGTGTGACCATTGATTACATACAGTTGCAGCATTAAACTGCTATTTTGGCAAAGTAACTATTGGGTGAACTGTGTTCCAGCATAGCACTTTCACATAACACTTCAAGAATTTGAACTTCAAATTTGTCCACATCAGGTGATCACATCACGTAGCCCCAAGATCGGTCCCAACCAAGTGGCTACATCTGCAAGTGTGCGTCTTAGTGGGTACTGCCACCGTAGTGCCAGATATTTTGGCTCGAATATTGTGTCAAGGTTTGAAGTAGATTGCATGTGAAATAATTGGGAGAATGTAAAGTGCCTCCATGAAGCTTAAAGCACTGCAGCTGTCATGGACAAGCGTGGATTCCATCAGGTGAACGACTTGTCCGCCTTATCGCTTACATTACACAAAATTAAAGGTTATTTTACGCCTGCAACTTTGCCTGCCTAGATCATTCGCAAACGTATTTACGAGTATATTAGTCTTGTCATAGCATAAACGAAAATATGTTGATATTCTACCTTGTATAAACACAAATTAAATACATTTATTTTTTGTTATGTACGCCCACAATACACGTCTTGACAAATATCGAAATTCTAAGGGTAACTTACAACATACAATACTCTTAGATTTTGCAAAAGTTAAAAATTAATAACGGGATATTTACCGTGTACTAATCGGGATATTTGCCGTCTAATGTTAACTGTTGCAAAAGAGACAGTTTAAAACTTATGCTCTACGAGTTTGATTATAGTTGAGTTTACTGTTATACTTTGTGTAAAATAAACGTAGTAATGACTGCATTAGAAACTTACAATTTGTTCAACAGGTTGAACTCCTTCTTCTTTTGATGTAATATTGGGTAGTCTTTTACTTCCATTCCAAACAATTTCTCACCGTTGGAATACATCTCGAAACGTCGCCAAAGATCATCGAAGCGCGATTGGAACAGGATCACCCTGGAGAGTTCAATCACATTACTGTTATATTACCCTTAAAATGTAGTCTAAATACATAAAATTAAGAAGTAAAATATTAAATGAAACAAATGAAGTGCGGAAAGTCCGAGACTATTGCCAATTATTGGCCTCGGAGTTTATTCTTCATATATGAACTCGTACGGTTCGTTCATAGGTCATACATAGGTCATACATCAAGCGAAATTATTCGTTGCCATGATATAAAGGTATTTGCTTTGAAATAGTCTGAATCAAGGCAACAGGACAGTAAGTGAATCACTGTTCTTACTAAGCCACGATTTAGCATGTCGATGAAACACTGGATATTTAGTTGGATGGTAACTCAGGGCAACTTTAATGACTTCACAAAAATGTATTATATATAATAAATTGAACAAATTTTCTGTGATAGAATATTTCCCACGTGGCTATTAGATTCGCTCTAGTAGTTATGGAAATTACGTAACAGTGCATTTTACAACTTATTCCGCATAATTAACTACATACATGCGCAAAGGTAAGTGCGCGAGACATTTTACGTCTTATTATGGACGTGAAATGAAACGTGGACTAAGGACAGTACCAAGTTTAAACAATGGTTCAAGAGAATTGTAAGTGAAATATTTGCTTAAGCCGTGGTTCAAACTCGGGCCATCTTTAGTCATTAGCATCCATGCATCCAGTTGATACTACACGATTGACTTTTGAAGTATTTATAATCAAAGTACCTGTCACTGGCTTCCCGTGCAGACAGTCCAGGCGTCATAGGTCCAAAAGCATCGTAATCAGCATCGAATTTGAGCACGTCATCGTTGAAATTCAAAACACCTTCATCCAGTTCTTTCTGCAGCGGCTTTTGCATGTCTACTATCTTTTGTTGAACTTGTTGAGACTGTAGTAAATTACATTTTACAATAATTATTACTAATGCATTTTTCATGGAACACAAAAACCTTTATCACCAGCCCACCGTCGACTGATGAATACAGTGGGCCTAGCACGTATAACTGCGCAAGTGTAACCTAACGTGTCTTTCACGTGAAACAGTACAAACTGTAATCTGTCTAAGGCAAATATGGCACAGACAACTCATAGTTTGTGCGCCGAAGCATGACACGTTGACGTTTGCGATAAGAATACTTTTTCGCAAAATGTTTGTGCTACATCTCCTCATTTACGCAACTGAGTTCGCTCTACAACATCCTTTATTCTGTGATAGTGTGTATGTGGTGTATGGTGCTAAATCCCCTTAGTAATAGGGCCTGTTCAACAGCTGTTATGGCGCAGCAGGTGTGAAATAAACCAGTAGTGTTGTAACCAAGTAGCGTTTGTATCAGGATCTGTACTTAGACCAGTCAGTTCCAATACTAGAATGCAAAAGCATTGAAGTATCTGTCTAAATAAAACAGATAGAAAATCTATTTTACAATAAAGAAACGTATTTAATACACAATTCATAAAATTTTATTTTGATCTCTTTTGACCACTTACAGTTGCAAGCATGTTTTGGAAAGCATATCGCAGACCGTACACCATGTCCGCATCTTCTTTTGGTATGTCAATGTTGAAATGAGCAAATGTGGCGTAGCTCTCTTCAATTAGATCCAGTTCCATGTCCATTCTAAAAACGTAACAATTCTTTAACAATGACAATGAGACAATTAAGTAATAATAATTAAAACAGGGTTCGAAAATATCAGACATTTACTATAAGTATCATAATATCGGATATTTATGATATATATCCGATATATATATCAAAAATTGGATATATATCCATTTTGTATGACAGCCGTATTATTATTTTATTGTATTATTTATGAAGGTATACTGTTTCCATATGTGTTTTATTAATTTTGGTAGGTATATAAAATCAGAAAAAATAACTCACAACATAAAATATTCTTATAAACCTTGAAGAAAAAATCAACTCAAAAAGATATAATTGTATAAATTCTAATCAATCAATGGCTTCATTAATTTCCATAAGTACCTAACTTAGAGAAAAACAAGAAACATTACACATGTCTTTTAGTTATCAAATCAGTCTTGTTCTCCATCTACACAGATAAATAAAATTGGAGCGTCGGTTTCTAGTTTCAAATTAACAGCTTTTCACTAAACGCATATGAAAGTATGAACGCTACTTACATTATTATTATTTTTTTAAATGTTGTCTGTGTGTTTGCTCCGGCTAACAAAATAACTGGACCGATTTTAACAGGACTTTCACTGGCAGATATTATACGGAGTAACATAAGCTACATTTATTATTGATAAAAATATGTAACTGTCTCTCTATCTGTTATTACCTTATCACGCCTAAATCGCTGAACGGATCGTAACAAGGTTATAGATTACGAGTATATTCCAGGAAGCACATATGATACTTTCCATCATCATCATCATCCATCACCACGCGGGTGAAACCGCGGGACGCAGATAGTTCGTAATAAACTATTAATAATCTACGAAATTTTTCATGTAGTCCACTAACAAGACTGACGAAATTAATTCCGCTAGAACTCAAACGCCGGTGAGATGCAGCTATTCAGTGTTGCCATTTAAAGATTGAAACTTACTATTAGGGAGTATTTATAACTATACTCCAATGCCTTTACATTTGGGAAGTAAAAGTAGAATACCAAACTGCAAAAAATTACATAATAGTACCTAATTTTTAAACCATTTTTGTATTGATATATATCACAAAAAATCATTCGATATATATCGGATGTATATCATGATATATATCCATTGATATATATCCTCGAACCCTGAATTAAAATTAAACTTTATCACGTACACTTAAATACTTGAAAACTATTTATGTTTGCGGATAAGCTATTTTCGAAATGTATAATGATGTGAACCAGATAAAACTAACCTGATACGTCATATCGTAACATCACACGTGTGCACTGTTATATTCACTATCGTGAAATATGAAATAAAGTTCAATGTTGATTGTTGCTTACCCAATAAATTCGTCTCGAATAAGCTCAAGACACATCATAGCCAATCTAACGTCATCCAAATCTTTCAACCTCTTGCCCAATGTCTTCATTCGGTCGTTGATGAACTGCATCAATTTTGTCACTCGCTCTTTATAAGCTACACTCAACAGTTTGCCGAGAATTCGCTTCCATTCTACTGATTCAACGTGTAGACCTAGTTTTATATTATCTGTTGAAAAGGCAAGAAGTGGAGTTAACTTTCACTTACTTAGTTTTTCACACTAAAAATACAAATAGGCCAAGTAAATGGCCTTTGTCTATTTGATTGGCTAACTGGCTAGGTAATTTTGAAAACCAGTCAAAACAACCGAATGGCGTGTTCTGGCGACACCCTCCTTGAAAGCCTGTCGCCTTTCTAGGTATAGGGTTATACCACTTTCGACTGCGTCATCACTGGCTACTTCTTAAGTTCTTGTTTCACCACCAGCTTAATAGCTAGTGGTGAAACACTGGCATATCAATTATAGAAAAGGTACATACATTGGTCACCTTGAAAGAAAAGTTAATTTAAAGGAGACTCAGGTTGTGGCAAAACGTGCAGTGTATTCTGAAAATGTGCAACAATTTTGAAAAAAAAAATGGAAAGATGGAATGGAATAGAATATCATTCATCACACATACATCACATAAATAAAATCATGATCGTACAGTAAATAAGAGATCGATGGTATTTTTCTAGACTTTTCGTAGGGTGTCTTTTTTCTAAATTCAAACTTACCCATGTTGATCTGAATCGAGCCAATAATATGTCTTTCTGGCAATTGCAGCACCTCCTCCGTTTGGTTTTCATATTTCTTTAGCATATCCGTTATAATCACATTCAAAGGGTTAGAATCTACGAAATCTTGCACTTGTTGCGTTCTGTCTTCAGCCCATAGATGTGAAAATCGTCCATAGGCCTAGAAAAATCAGAAAAGAAATAAGTTTAGATATCAACGGGTTTCGTACATTGAATACATAAGGAAAATTTCAGATGATTCCGAGTTAACCTATGTCCATATGATCGCATCGCACTCATCGGAGGGATCGTATTAAACTGCTTAGTTTATGGTAGTGCGTCTACTATATTCGCATCAATCGAATGATAAAGACGCGAGCGGAGCGATTGGCACAATATAAGTGATGCCGATGAAGAACTTCTCATCATAACTTGTTTGTTGGTAAAATGAAAACATGACAAGTTCATGAAGAGATCGTAACGTTTACATCAGACGCTGCTTCCTGATTTGCTCAACGTCAACTTAAATTTGAGCAAGTACATCCATTGAATAGCATTATGTCATCATTGGACAGCTTTCCGGAATAGTACCTTCTTCAAGAATTTCCATCAGCATCACCGTCGGCCATATACGTCTCTGCGGATCAGTAGACGCATTTATACGAAAAAATAACTGTTTAAAAAAGCTATAAAATCCGTTCGAGGTTATCCTTCTGATGGGTCCAACAATACTCGTATTTATACAATATGAGCTTTTAATCTTATTCCTTCCTCAACATTCCGATCCCGAACTACTCATTCCGGCCTAGCATTGATTCCATATACTGTTCAAAACTTTTTACCACGAACCAAAAGGTTTAGCAGTTCCTACCTCTGTCGTGTAAGTAAATTGTGGAATGCCTTTCCGGCGTACGTATTTCCTTGCACCTATGACTCTGGGTCTTTCAAGCGGGGCGTGAAAAATTATCTCGCAGGTCATCATAGGGGTAGATAAGTGCAGCTTACGGTTGCACTAATGGTCATCGCTTCTTGATTCCATCTTCACTTTCCATCAGGCGAGAGAAACATTGATGAACAATTTAAAAAAATAAAAACAATGTAACATGTAGCATGGTCAAAATCGGCACGCAAACACTATGAAATACTGTATCATACTCAATGTCCGCGCCTGAGGATTGGATCACACCAAGCGAAGGCGAATACTGCCAGTAAAGGTTAATGCGGTCGTTTCCTGCTTATCGCATGGAGAACGGATTTTGCTATTGTGTTTTTCATACTTCGAAAGTGTTCAAACTTACTTTCAACAGCTTTTCGATATCTGGTTTATACATAAACATCATTCCTTGCAGGGCCATGACCGCTCTTACAACATCTTTATGTTCGGATACCATACGAAAATAAGTTCTTATACCACCTGTAGTTGAGGATCGCGATTGAGCTGAAAAATATACGTAATAATAATAAAATATATATGTATTAATAATTTATATTATGTAATAGTAATTAAATATATTTTATAGGGACAAGAACACTTTTCAAATAACCAGTTCTAATATTTTGTCACAGCAATGATAAATAATCGACGCAGATGTGAATAGGAAGACGATAGGATGTGACTTAAGGTCAGGCGGAAGGTAGACGAAAAATGGCGGCCAAAAAATGTACGAAGCGAATCCTGGAATACTTATAAAATAACTTATAAAATACTTACAGCTCATCCCACTCCGAGTGGTAGTAAGCGAGCGGCCTGCCAATCGTTCCGCCTTTATTAACTCCTGTTGGCCCCACTGAAATACGTTGCGGTGTATATCCATTATGCAGTTGAGCACTACCTACAAAACAAAGACTTGATATTAGTTACCTATAAAAACCTATCGACTGCGTAATCTACATAGCTGAGCTTGGAAACATCATGTCAGTTCAGTTTAATTTCCCACAAGTATCAGCTGCCCTTATCATCGCCAATTGATTCTTCAGCAGTTCAGCCTTGCTGGTACTTGGATGTGTGACGAAATTGTAATTTCAACTGAGCGTATCCGTGCTTTGTAGAGAGCCAAACAGGGGTTGGCCCCGGCTGTTGTCTTAGGAACACGATCGTGAAGCCAATCATGTCAGAAGCCTCAGGGGTCTGATTACACCAATACTTTTGAATTATAACGGGACAATAGCCTACCCGCCGCACTGAAACCGCGGGTGGCATATGACCCCGAACATTTAAGTATTTATCATTTGACGGATACCCTAATTAAATTAAATATGCCACTTCTATGGGTTATTGCACACGATCTATCAATGTATACTGTATCTTCATAAATGGGAGTTGTATGAGCATAATTATTTACCTGAGAAAATGCGGACTGTATTTCTTCCAATGTTGGCTTGATTAGGATCCTAGGTATTTGCAAGTACATATTTGTGAGCATCAGCGGTCGTAATTTCTTTTGTTCTTCTGGATCCGTAGTCATTGTTAGGAAACTGAATAAAACCGCGAAATTAGTATTAATAAGGCCGATTATTTTATTTTATATATTTAGTCATGTGCCTAGGGGCCGTACATTAACCACGTGAGGCTCGAAAGGGGGCGAGGGGGTATGGCAAAAATCACGAAATATCCCAAGGGGGAGTAATACACGTAATTTAAGCAGAAGAGACCAACCAGAATGTAATAACGAAAGAGAAAGATGTAATACAATGGAGAAGATTTTGTAGCATACCTCGAAACTGAAGCTCGCCTTCTCAACAAATCAAGACTCTGTTTTGTACATTTGGTAAGAGCTTCCAGACATTTCGTTGAAAAATATGCAAATAGTTCATTGCACTCGTTTATTATGGGTTGGACGTCGTATCGATCCGGATTCTCTATCTCCAAAAATGCTGAAAAATTAAAGAATTTATATTCAATAACTGTTGAATTATTATAAAATCATTTCATGTAGGCCTGGAACCTTGACATGACTTGATACTTGTGTACTATGGATACAATTTCATTTAAAATGTCTGCGAGCCACATTATGTTGTTGAAATGTACAGTTAATTGAGTGTAAATTTGATCACGCTGTATGCCATGCTGCGTGTATAGTGTAGAGTGGAATATTACGCCCGTTTGCATCTATGCTGTAGTTGAAACACTGCTGGCAGCCGAGTTGAAGATCGAACACACGTGCAGGAGTCCTAAGGTTTGACGGTTTATCCCATCCTGAGTCTCCTAACAGAACCGACTACCGGATGCTACGCTTGGACATCGAGATTGATTAATGGTGTGAGACATTTTGGTTATTTGATAGGTTAGGCAGGGCTATTGTTAGGACTTGTTAGGCTATTGATTTGCATCTAAGCTCCTTCTTATCGAGGACAATACGGTGGGGACTCTTGTAAGCACCCGCTTCACAGACCGAATACACAAATCGCTTCCACACTATACTCCAGTCTGCGGAGCCCCAGTTGAAATGCGTTCCATACCGAACAATCAATATGAATCATATAAATTTTTGCTGTCGGACTTTTGCAGAGTCCATCTGAGGAAGCACCAGCCAGTTATTCAACTATAAAGCAGTAGCGTGTAAACATTACTGTGTTTTGTAGAGGGCAATTTATCCAGTGCAATTTCAGGGAAGAGATTGAACATTTTGAATTATATCTCAGGGTGAGGAACGCAGTGCGTTGCCATGGCAGGTTTTGAACGCCTGTATCTACAGATATATAAAAATGAACCCCTATTTCTTCTGGTCACGCTTCAACTTGAGAACCGAGGGATCTCACTAAAGATTTTTTGTTGTGTTAATTATTGTCAGAAGGTTCTTATGAAAAAAAACAAGAAAAGATGGGAGGTTATGGCAAAGCCGAAGGCCGAGCCCACTACTCGAACGAAGTCGCGGGCAGTCGCTAGTAGTTTATAATTCTGAATGGCACTGAACTGTCATGGGTAAGCTTGACGCTTATCAGCAGGCGAGCGAATTATTGGGCTCGTCACCGATTGACATAAAAAAATATATGTAAGTTAGAATAACTATGTACTCAATCAGAAAGTGGAATACTTACTATGAAGTATGTGCTAGTAAACCAATGTGAGCAAATTTAATTTTAGAAAAGTAAGAAATGGTTACAACTTACCAGCGTCCTCAGGAAACACCCTCGTTGCCGAAGTCACTTGTTTCAGAGCCTTGTCCGTATCAAGCCTAGAACAAAATTGTATTGGGGCAACACTTGCATTATTTTCTGCGTCATACTTAATACCTACAATTAGCTAACTAACCCTACAAATATTATAAACGCGAAAGCTTGGATTATGGGTGATTGTTACTTTTTCACGCTCAAATGACTGGGACAATTTTGATGAAATTTGGTATAAGGCGCTGGATTAATATAAATGGTACTTTTCATCATTGTCATTCATCACCACGCGGGTTAAACCACGAGTGAAGTTTGGTCTGGAGGTAGATGAGGCGCTAGATTAGCACATAGGATACTTTTCGGGGTTCTTTCTTTCTTTTATTTTACTTTACGCAGGTGAAGCCGCGGGCGAAACTAGTATTTAAATATAGTAGTCCTTATTTAAGGTCGCAGGACGACGTTGGATGCAGGCCGCTTCCAACCGGTCCTTTTGGAAAATTATAGGGGAGGCTTATGTTCAGCAGTGGACGTCCTACGGCTGAGATGATGATGATGATGATTTAAGATGCCCTTCTCCGAACAGCGAAATATTAATATGCAATATTTTGTTAGAGCGAATACAGTCATAAACGTATGCCGCCTTATTATGGTTGCAGGTTTAAACCAACTCTAGCGATAAACTCGACAATAAACCCGAAAACGTTATTAGCGTCACAGGTTTATTTCATAAACGAGACTATCTATAGCAATTTTTCCAAACCAGGGATCTGCGTAGTTTATCGGTGGTCTATGTACGCCATTTTGGCCATAGACTACTTATATAATACTTATATCCTACCTAGGAAAGTTTGACTTTGACATATAATTTTGTTCTGAATTGTTGTTTGTCTTCAAATATTGTCTCGCAAATACTGTGGTTGTTTTGTTATGATTTCTTTATATCTTTGCATATTGATTTACTCGACGACATGGATTTTACTGATTCATACGATGTGGTAATTGACCCTCACTTTTTCCTCTTCTCCCCAATTATCACACCTTTTCTTTCTAGATTCCATTACAGAGTTTTTAGTAATCAATGAACTTGTTTAGCAACCCAGATCGGAGATTAATCAGATAGAAAAGTTGTTTAAATTATAATGCGAATTTCAATGTGAAAAAATACGTTCCGTTACATTTACTACCTACCGAGTTTACATCACTTATATTTTATGTTATTTATACTCAGTTAGATTTTTTAAAGCTAGAAGTTCTTTACGATTGTACAACCAAATTGTCTTTTAATAATAAAATATTGTTTATTAGTTTTTATGTACATATACCTACTTACACGTAACAAGTACGGATGAGTAGAATGGATCGTTTTAATGAAGAGTGAAGAAAAAGAATGAATGAATATCTTATCTGTGGTTAAAGTTGATTAGAACCCGGGATTATCTAGTCCTTCGATAGTTCGGCGACCATAATATAGATGTTTCTCAGACCGAGTCTAAACCAAAAGTTTCCATAGATCGAGACTTAGTAAACTGAGGTTTAAACCTGCAACCATAATAAGGCGGATGAGGTTTCGACAGAGGTCGTAATTCTGCAACTGAATGTGAGGTATCCAGCAAAGTTTATGTATAGTATGTACATGGATTTGGCACAGCGTCACCGATGTCTGAACGCGGGTAGGTCTCTTTACTGGGTGATCTCCGAGTTTAGCCTATCAGGTGAAGAAGTGATTGGACTAATTATGCGAGAAGCGAGTCCATAGTACTCTATAGTATTCTACAAGAGTTTTTTTTATGTTTCGATTGGCTGGCGTTTGACCGCTATCTCACCTGCTGTTAAGTGATGATGCAGTCTACGATTTATCACGCCTGCCTAGAAGATACCTCTTCAAAGTAGTAGAGAACAATATATCTTTGTGTCTAGATATATTCTCTTTTTATCACTATCCTCCAGTTTCTGGAACGTTTGTCAAAGTTTAATTACTTAACAGACGGAATACTGCCCGCTGATTGGTCACATATCGCGTCATAGAATACTATTGACCAATGAGCGTTGAGTATTTCGTTAGTCAACTAATCAAGGCTTTGACAAACGTTCTAGAAACTGGGGGTAATTCTGGTCTATCTGTGTTAAGTTTAAAAGGCACTGCAGCAAGATAAATTATTTGGACTAAGTATAACTAGCTGATGAACGCTGTGTTAGCTTCAAGTACCAGGTGATACTGCTGTTATGGGCAGGAGTCACGCTTAACACCAGACGTACGACTTGCCTAAACTGTTCAAAAATATTTTATCATAACAGAGTATTTCTAAAGAACACATTAGGAAAAAGTTTTTGGAATATCTATTTGGTTATAGGATCTATTTGCTTTTACAACTAATTCGGTATTACTTTATCTTCACTGTTATTAAATTATCGTAAAAATACTTGATTACTTCGTTCGCACCGTCATAGATACATCTAAGAAGTCCTATTCGTTATATAGAAAAGACTAAACAAGCTACATATACAACATATACAGCGAATCAAACGAATTCCAAAATTAAGTTATTACAGAAGTAAGTATGTACATAATTGTGTTTACCATTTATTCTTTAAATCCTGGATTTGCTTTGAAGGGACGCTATCGAGAAATTTATGTATTAACTCTATCACCGCTATTTCCACGTTACACGATTTCTGCTGCAAATCTTGGGCTGTAACCAAAATAAAAATGGTAAATTGTATTTTAAGGTAATACCACGACCAATTGTGGTACAATAACAAGCCAGTAACATTCTTATTTAACCATATAGTTGCATAAAAGAGTTGACGACCCTTAACTTTTGTTAGAACAAGATTTTAAAGCTGTTTTATTGTTGAAACGATCGAGCTGTTAAAGAGCAATCAGGTAACCTATTTATTTTTAATATCACAACCGACTTTACTCACGTAATTAGCCAAAGTTGTAGGCTAATTACGTGAGTAAAGTCGGTATAATCGGGTATAGTCGGGTAAAGTTAAATAAATATGTGTTAAACTCACGAAAATATTGAAACTAAAATAGCAAGTAACCTTTAAAAAAAATATAGTATTACTTTTCAAAGAACTAACGCCTGCTTTAGCGATCTCCAACATTGAAATTTATAGAGAGAAGAGTTATTTATAGATCCCGTCCGGATGTGAATTTTTCTCTTAATAATTTGAATCTTTTTAGAAATAGTTAACATAACAGCATAAGTATGTCTGTTATGTACTCGTACTAAACTGAATGATGATGATTGCTATTTAATTAAACTCACCTATTTCATCACGCCTGGTGAAGTTTTCCTCGTAGAAAACACCTGGTTCTACGGCTTCTATCGGCAAATAAACGAGCAACGTCTTTGTTATCGATAGCATTAAGGCGTCGATTCGAGCTTCTTTCATATCTACAACCTAGAAATCAAACAACGTATAAATTACGCAAGCGTTGTACCGCATCATTTCTGATTGACAAAAGTGTTCACATGACGTCACGTCTATGTAAAAGAAATAAAAAGAAAGAGAAAGAAATACTAGACAGTCGAGTAACACGTTTTTCGACACTCACTCAAAGAGTGGTACACGCTTGCTACAATGAGTGAAATATCAAAAAGTCGCATTATAGTATGGCCATATAACACATTACTTGCGTACTAACTCCCTCTTTGTAAATAAGACCTTATTTTGTTAAAATGACTAATAATATTGTAATCTCAAGGTTTGCCAAAGTACTTAGTCGTATATTTATCTTGCCACAATATTTTGGTTTACTGTCACGTATTTTTTTCAGCTTTATGACTCAGTACATCACTTCTTTCCAACTGGATAAAAACATGTTTTCATGACTTGCAACGCACTTTTAAAAACATAAGACAGTTCAAGTAATATAATAGTTCAAGTAAATCAAATATGTCGTGTTCAAACATTTACCTCTTTGACAAATAAGTCGACTTCATCTAAAACTTTTTCGATATGTTCACAGTAAGCAGGAATCTCCAATGATGTCCAAGTTATGGTCGATAAGCCAGGTTGGAAGGCTTTTTCCAGTTTTATAAGTTGTGCTCGAAGAAGCGGTAGGTATAGCTTTGGCATGCTTCTATAAATTACAGTCAAAAGGAATCAGTTGTGGATTTCAAATAATTAAAAATATATAAAGCAATTCCAAAAAAATAATAGAACTATTGCGAAACTAGCACACTGAATGTTAGTTGTTGAATGAAATAGGTAACTCTTTTTTTTTAGTCAGTTAAAGCATTTCAAGCTGTCCGATAAAATGCCGTTCTTTGAGTATATCAATTACTAGCTGTGCTCCGCGGTTTCACCCGCGTGGTGATGGATGGTGAAGATGATGAATTTTTCAAATCGGTCCAGTATTTTAGGAGCCTGTTCTATTTAAACAAACAAGCAATTCTTTAATCTTTATAATATTAGTATAGAAGTATAGATAATGACGGAAAAAGAGACATGAATTCGTTATTGACCGGGTGGCTTGGTGGTTATGTGGTTAAAAGATAGCGACGATGAACCAGAAAACTCAGGCTCGAGCTTCACTTTATTCTCTAAATTATAAATGAGATTTCTTAGATAACTCCCGCTATGGATGCCTCCCATAGCACAACACAACTTATATTAGAAATTCAAAAGTAATATGCTCAGATTATAAAACAAAAGGCAGATGGAGCGCGCCGAACTCGCGAGTGTCGCCACCTCTATAGTTGTGTGTGCGTGACAACGAGCCACTGCACTGTACGTACACGTGCATCTGTGTGCGTGTAAAGTTACCAGATATTGAAAAATTAACTCCCTCATTTTTGTAACAAATTGTTATAATATTGGAAAGTTAAACGTTCTTTTGTAACATACAGTACTAAAGTAATATATGGATAAAATAATGGTTATTAATAACTCAATAAATTACAATAAATAAAGAAGGTTCGGTAAATATATCACAATTCATTGTTTATTTGTTTTTGTTTAATATTTTAATAGTATTCTACTTTTCTAATTATTATTACACATATATCCGACAGTTTGTGAGAATGGAAGTACGTATGTATGGATGTTTATTTCTCTTTCACGCAAAAACGACTATACTGATTTGGATAAAATTTGGCACACAAGTAGTTTTTAATCTAGATTAACATACAGAACATTCCATCGGACTCGCCCATCTCGGGTTCCGTACAAATGTGTAGTATCTAGTAGTACAAGTTTGTGTATCTGGTATAAATTTCAATTTGCTAGGTCCACCCGTTCCTGAGAAAATCGGTGGTGACACACTGACAAGAGTGTGATCTTATAAAGGTTCCCTTTTTACCTTTTGAGGTGCCGAACCCTAAAAATGGTGCGAACGAGACAAATATTCGCATTTTCAACTTAATAAAAAACCTGACATAAAAAGTATTTTCTAAGAAGTCTTGAGGTTTTTTTGGAAAAAATACCGTGCGAGCGAGACTTATAAAAAATATTCGCATTTGCGATATTAAAAACAAACTTTCGTTACATTACTAACCCCTAGACCTTCTAAACGTAGTTTTACCAATAAAATGGCTAACTAATTTAAATAAATACTGGCAACACAAGCGAATGTTTGCCGAAGTTTTGTGTTCCGAGTCACATGTAAAGTTATTATGTTGAATAAAAATTATTTATAGCCAAATAATTAATAGTTATCTGTGAAAGGATATTCCATCTTCTTTTTGGGAACAACTTTTACAGTGTTTAATAACCCAAGACGGCATTTTTTACATTAAAATTACGAACCAGTCGTTACGTGTTGCTTCGGACAAGTCGCGTATAGCACTAGCGCGGGTTTGTATTTGCTTTTGAATTTGTATTCGCTTTGGTGGCGACACTCGCGTATTCAGTACGCTCCATCTGCCTTTTGTTTTATAATCTGAGGTAATATGTTGCTTTATTTCTCTTTTTGCTACCTATTCGTGGCCAAATGGAATTGTCAAAATTTGGTACAATAAATTTGACATAATTTGGCAGACGGATAGCCTGTAACCCGGAGAAGGAACGTTTTATCGCAATTTAGTGCGTATTTAAGGCGCTAGTAGACACCGCTACTATTGATGATTGAGCAGTTTCTCAACGAAATGGAGACTCTTTTCGAGAGACGAATTTCTGGCTACAAAAGTTAGTGGGTATTTCGCTTTTTTCATAATCTATGATAAAGTTGTTTAAAGTAGGTACCTACTTTTATGTGAAAATAGGTATGTACCTATGTAATTTCTGTCTTAGTACCTTCTCTGCAACTATTTTTGCGTTTGTGTTACAGGCTGTCATTATTGGCATTAAGGGCGTATGTCGAAAATAAAACATCGTTCGTTGGGCGTAACTTTGTCATAAGAAACCGCAAAAATACAAAGATCGCGCATCATCGCGAGCTATGTACGCGCGGCTACAGATGATATAGCAGTTAGTACCATCCTTACACTTGGCAGATCGCAATGGTAGGTGTATTAATTGGGACGAATGTAGCTATCAATTCTTGGCTGTTAATGGTGTATGCGTATTCTCGGATCTACAAAGAGTTGCGACTTGTTATTGAGAGTTGTTCATCATCACCACTCCAAGTCGCAAATCGTTGTCGATTAGTGGCAAAGTGAGTATGAGTGACATTAGTAAGTGGTGACCAACGCGATTTTGAACGATAAATTAGATAACATGATTCCTCAGTATTCTCACACGTAATGCAAGTTTATGTTAGTACAAAGGAAGAAGCAGCCAGTTAGACCAACACACATATGACAGGCCGGTTGGCGCCGTTGATAGCACCCCTGCCTTCTGAGCCACTGGTCCCGGGTTCGATCCCCGGATAGGTCATAGATTTGTGTGCACGGACATCTGTTTGATCTGTGTCTGGGTGTGTACATCATGTATTTAGTATGTATATCAGTCATCAGGTTACCATAGTACAGGCTCTGCCTAGTTTGGGACTTGAAGACCTGTGTGTGGATGTTGTCCCATATTAAGTAAAAAATAAAAATATTAAATTCTCATTGTCAGAAGAACTTACTTCCTGATTTGTGTATTTCTGTCAACAAGATGCTTTATCATTTCATAGCTTCCAAATATCTTGTCCTTGCAAAAAGCCACGATCTGAGCACTATCAGGAACAGCTAAAAGTTATAGTCGTAAGGTATTATTTTCATACATAGTAAAGAAATGTATATATCTCAATACTTTTGGACACTCACAAAGTCCCAACTGCCACATGTATTCTACTTCTCTTATACATTCAGGTATGTAAATGCTGAAGTTTACAATGTACTGGTTTGTTGCTGGATGCCGGATCAAAAGCGGCGCTATTAGACCGAGCCTCACCTGAAAATGACACCAGAAATAATAGAGCCATTTTCAGTGTTAAAAAAAACAAAAGACCCTAATTTTTAGAAAGCATTTTAAGGTGATATAAAATTCTGAAGATTGCTCAGTAGAGAATCTACGCAGTGCATATTTGAATAAATTTTGTGTGGGGTTTACTGTAAAATTACCACTCTAGTTGTGATTCTTAACTGATTGTGTTTATGGAATACTGGCCTTAGGAGTGAAACGCTATAGGACATTGGGTAGTGTGTATTTTAATTGTCCTGCAATTTCACGGTTTAACTAAAAAAATTCAGACGTAGACAAATGATCGGCTTTTTATTTATTTTGAAAGTTGTACTTACTTGGCCAACATTTTCTGCCCATGCCTTGTGATATATTAGCTCAAACTCCGTGAACACAATGCTCATTACGTTGTACAGTTTGATACATCTCTGCGTGTTCTGGAATAAACACCACAGCCATCGTTTAATAATTATTTTAGGCCATGACAGAAAATACATTTTGATTAGTCCTAAAGGAATTTCTCCCCATGAGGGCACCGAGATAAATAATGTGTCCTCCGGCGCTGGAACGTGAATTGTCAGCTCTAGGTAACCCAACTTGCTAGGTGGTACGGATCATGTCTAAGCGATTACTTACCACCATAGTGGCAGATAGTCTTGGTTAAAATCGCACGGCATTATCTATTCGTATTTTTTTATGCCGAACGATTACCGAATTTTATAAACTGCTAATAATGCTTGTTTATGAAATTCAGAAAAATCTAAAGTAACCAATAACAAACGAGTGTCAATAATATCCGAACGTAAGCACGCTTGGCAGCGCCACTGCTGCTTTTAATAAAGTTCTCAGATTATCATTATTATCAATCATCAGATTGTAAAAAATAGGCGTAACGTGACTCGTTCTATGTTTGAGCATCATCTCTGAATACATTATTAGAGATGACTACATTTATATCGATGAAAGCAAGAAGAAATAAGTCAAATAAATAAATAAATAAAGAAATAAATAAATAATAATAATAAGTGGTATCCAGCCAGTGGATCACTATAAAATGCCCTAAAACCATGTTGTAGATTTTCATACGATTATGACTGTCATCGGAATCTCAAGCCCGAGGCAGAATTCGAACCAGCAGTTCTCACTACTCCTGAGTTCTGAGTAGTCATCGTTTTAAACTCCATTAAAGATGAAATGGTTACCATGTGAGTAATAACTTCATGATGATTTATAAATATTCCCATGGGATATTTAATGCTCTTGTCATAAAACCTTATCCACATTACTCTCCCAGCGACAGGAGGCATGTTTCTTGGAAGGTCCGGGTTCTCTCGTTGCTCGTTATATCTGGAAAATCACAGTAATTTAGTCATCGTGGTCAGCAATTGCACTACGCTCATCACTCTGAAATATACAACGTTAAATCTCTTGCTTTATAAATGCGCTGAAAACATTGCCCTTCAACAAAACACAGTAATACGTACTTGCACGCTATTGCTTTACGGTTGAAAAGTAAAGGTGTGTGGTACTTTTCCAGTCGGACTCTGCAAAGTCCTACCAGTACAAACCGGACAAGTGCGAGTTGGAGTCGTGCACCTTTGCCGTTCGATCCCTAGACACGATTATTAAAGCAACCGTAAATAACTAGTTTGTAAATTATTATGTCTGTATAGGAAATTAGCTTTTACTACATACTTGCGGTTTACGGTATTTCCTTTATACGTGTTGTAACACATTGTTTCTTGCCAAATGTCATGATTCTAAGTCAACTGGAAGTACCCTATTAGGTTTTGATACCTTTCGAGAAAACGAAAAATACGCGAAAATACGTATGTGACATAAACGGGCATATATGTTGATCGCGTTGACTTACAAGTTTGATTTTATCACAGCTGAAAGAGACTGTAAACAAACTGCAATACCTAAGAATTTGATAGACTTTCAACTTTATACTTCTACGCGTCCGATAAAAAGGGACAGACAGACAGACGGACAACAAAGAGATCATTTTTGGGTTCCTTTTGTGGTACGAAACCCTAAACACTACAACTGAATTATCTTAAGTCATTACAATACAATACAATACAAAAAATCTTTATTAATAACCAATCATAAAAGAAAAACATAATACAATAAAAAGCGCTACAGTAGATTGGACAATTGGCGGCCTTATCGCTATAGCAATCTCTTACAGGCAACCTTGCATGGAGAGGATTCTTAATAATAATGTGGTAGTAGATGCTAAAATAAACATTTGTGCGCATGTCATTGCGCTTTTAAAAGTACGATACGAAGTAAGAAATAATAATATTTGTCTCGGTCATTAGAGCACGCGAACACGCGACAGAGAAAGTATTTTCAGGATGCATATTGAAAGCAATGTTATGTGCGCCTATTAACTAAAAAAATTAACTAAACTAACTCACAAAATTATACATGTGGCTCGCCTTTTTTCTTGAGTAGTGATATATAAAAATATATAAATACCCGAAGCAAAAAGGCAAGCCAACCCAACAGCCTGATGATAAAAACATACCTGTCTCTAATAGATTCAATTTCTTTCGTATATGTGCTGATCAAGTCATAATATTGATCTTCAAGATACAAGCAGTCTAGTTTTAAATTTTCAAATCTCGCTAGCAGATGCAACGCTATTTCAGTTGTGGGGCATTTATTGACGCTCTGAAAATTTTGCAAAACATATGGAATTAAGAGGTACATATCAATAATTCTACCTAAATAATGAGTAAGTAGCTGGGTTAGTATTTATAAAGCTTTTATTTCAATTTATTGTGGACCACATCGCCCCATCGATACAGAAAACTATAACTGGCTTAACTTAATTGTCTAATTTCTTGCAATGCATCTTGCAAACATTTTGATACAAGTCAAGAACGTTATTCGCTACCGGTATGGGTAGCGGAAATTACCACGCGGAACTCGATGGGTAAATAGTATGAAGTTCCATAACTGCAGAAAAACTTGTACCGCCTAGGGAGGCGGTTTTCTCTTGTTTGGCGAAACTAGTTCCGCCGGGCGACGGGAGCAGGTAGCGACATGACAACAGACAACGGATATAACGGATACATATCGCTGCCGCTGCGCGGTAGCGATATTCGCTTTAGTATGACTGTAGGAATTAGTCAGAGAGAGGTGAGGCCAATAAGTTATTTCTTAAACCAACATTATACATCAACAATATACTAGCTGAAAACAATTCTTCACAAGTCAGCGTTCTAACATTCCATCAGGACGTATTTTAAATCCTCTACTGATCTGAAAAAATATTGGGAAAAAAAACCCATATGTGTGTTGATTGCGGTTGAACAAGCACTACAAGTGTCGTGGACTAGCTCGATGTTTAGTGCTCTCATCAAAATAATTATATATACTACCAACACATAAAAATATCAAAATGTAAAATCAATTTACACATGTAAGAGAAGGTATGAAAAGTTTTCATACGTTTCATACCGCACACAAAGACTTTTTTTATAAAATGAAGTAGACAAACCCTACGCAATAAATCCTGAATCGTTCAATCGGACCTAATTAGCTCCGTTGCACTTAGTTTACATCAAAGTTGTTAGCTTGTACGTCACGCAGTGTTTCCACGCATACAAATAATAAAAAGCTTTGTGTACTTATATGCATGCAGCTTAAATGATTGCATATAGTTACTTGTACTTATGAGTGCAATTTGAACAAGGTTCATAATAATTATCCTGTAAATATACGCAAATTAACACGTAAATCCTGTTCATAAACATGTTGATTAAAGAAATTATATGTTGTAGTTGAGGTTAGTAGAGAGTTATGTGGATTTTAGAAATAATGTTTTTTTGTGTAGACCATGTCTACCTCAGTTTTTAGTGGCATTTATCAGCACACACTAATAAATTATAGCAAAATATAAATTATTAATAATAATTATTATGAAAAAGATTATTGTAAACTGAGATATTTACAGCTATCATGAAATTTTCCAATAACAGTTCTTGATTTGCCACAGCATCTTTATAAGCTTTATAATCTTTATCAAAGTCAGGACGTCTGTAAAATAAGAAAATGTTATAGTTAACTAGCGGCATAAGGTCGCGTTAAGCCCCAAAATACTATTTTGGTTCACCCTATATCACTATAGATTTATGGTAGGTCCTGTTTTTTTTTTAAGTATTAGGAGGCGCACTCCCAAGAACGAACTACGAAGTTTCGTTTAACGAATTTCGCATTATCTACAAAAGTGATAAAGTACAAATACACAACAAGTACAATACACAAACAAATACACTGATAAAGTACAAATATGCTTTTTGACTTTCCCAGTAGATAACTCGAAATCCGTCAAACGAAACTTTGTAGTTCGTTTTTGGGAGTAGGCCTTCAGGTTCTGCAGATGATTAGCGACGTTATGGCCTAGACCAGGGATGGCGAACCTTTATCGATCAACGAGCCATTTCTTCTAATTAAATGTTTAACAAGAACGTAGACGTGCCTACAATACAAATAATTTTGACTCTTCGTTTACTAGATACCAAAAAGTACAATTTGAAAAATTTTGTATAGACTTCCATTCTATTCAGTTATTGGAGTGTATCTCAAAAACTAATGGACCGAATTTGATGAAACGAAATGGGACCACACGGGAAGCACAAGCTTTCAAACAAAAAAAGATTTTTGAGAATCGGTTCACCCAGTCGAAAGTTATGAGGTAACAAACAAAAAAAAACAGTCAAATTGAGTACCTCCTCCTTTTTTTGGAAGTCGGTAAAAAATACATTTTGCACTGTATATTAATAAATGTCCTTAGGTCCACTAAAATCCAATGTAAATATCCATTGATGAATCTTCTTGCACCTTTATGTCTACTTTAATATATTACCCAGGATTTGCTCAAAATCCTGGTGTGGATTTTTAGAAGTAACGTGTGTCTAAAATCCGACTTAGGTATTTAGTCTTATTTTATGAACAATAGCTATCTTTTTCGCAGTAGCGTAGTTGTTTTAGTAGTAGGTCGCTATCGTTCGTAATACTCCACAGTGCATTTAGTTACCTCCATTGAACTAAAATGCACACCGTGCCCGAAATATTGTGTATTGTGACGTGCCATTGGTTCGCCATCCCTGGCCTAGACCGTATACCGAAAATAAGTCTAAATGAAATTATGATGTATTTATCGTCCCTATTTATTATAAAGCGGATCTTATTAATATAATTATTAAAATATAAGATGCTTTTTCATAACCACATGACAACTATATGAATATATGTAAATAATATATAGTATATTATTATACAACATACCTGTGGTCTAGCGCGTCGTACGTTTTCGTAGAAATGCTTTTAAAGAATTTGTTGAAATTGGTCGCATACTCCTCAATACCTTCAAGCGTAGTCTTGTTCAAAACGTAGTATGTTATATATGTTTGGAATAGGTCTATGATCTGTAATGAATCATAAAAATTGTCATACTTACACGTAATCAATGGTAAATGTACAATTAAAAACATACAAAAAGTAGTACAAAAAAATATACATATACCTAATATATTTTTTGTATAATTAGATTTCCCTCCTTTATAAATGGCCAATTTATAGGTATATCCTATCCCAAGGAGTACCTTACTGGAGCTAGAAATTTTACACTATTTGTATGTTGTACTAGGTATTTCTATTGTAACTAAATATTGTCAAATTTATATTTCTAGTAGGGAAAACCGTTAATAGATAGTAATATAGGAACTGGCTGTAAGTGGATAGGTCATATTTAGATGTATCTACGCTTGTATATGTAAACCGAAAAATAATTTTGATGAAATTACCTTTAACAGTCGTTTCTTAAAGGTTTCAAATTTGCCAAATATATACATTTCTGAGCAATCGAAGGGTCTTTCATCGGCCGCTTCCTTCATTTCTTTTTGAGTTTCATTGTAGCATTCACGGTAAAAACTGTAGAGGTTTAGACATAGCTGGAAAGAAAAAAGCCACCACAGATATACAATAGGAGTACGCAAATATGAATAAGAAAGGAGGAGCAAATATGAATGCAAATGCAATCAACTCGCACCGGTGCACCAGTGGAAGTTACTACAATATAATATATTTTCAGGTTCGTAACTTTAAATAAATGGGATAAAGACTTAGCAATGATTACCCTTGATTTCTTAATAAAGTTGAGCTTATCCTGGTTCCAAATAGTTTTTTTCCCGTTATTGGTCAAGAAGTTCATACACATGTTGAGAATCTGGTTGGTGACTTTGACGAGCAACGTGGAAATCTGTTTAGTAGTGTTATAATAACGTGACGTCGCAAAAACCATTCGAACCGTATATAGAAGTCCTGGTATATACTGCTGCATTGTGTAAGGATCACACCTGGAAAATTACATTGAAGTAAATTGGTTTGAAACACTAAATAGATAAATTTGGTTACACTTGACACTTTTCTATATATTTAATTGATTTAAAAAAATGTTGGTCAGGAAATAGCGAAAATTTCAAAAACAAGGGTAGTTTTTGAAATTTACGCTATTTCCGCAAATTTTTCATATACATGAAGGCCAAACTGAAGGAGTAACCACGGTGGTGGTTATAGGACACTAATTTTGAAATCCTGAATGGGAATTATTAATCGAATCTTCCGAGAATTATCCCTGTGTTTATATACGTTATTCCTAGCCCCTTTTGATTACCGAACGAAATCTCTGCCTTATGAGCAGAACAAGTTAAAAATATAAGCTTGAATCTTTCTACCATGAATATTTGGTCGGAGGCTAGGGCGCGGGACATACATAAGCGGCGCGGCGCGCGCGAGGTGGCGCCGCCGGCGCCGGTGGGGCGCGTGTTTCACTCAAAATGTAAAGAAGCGGCGCGCGAGTCGAGGGTCTCACCAAATAATCTAAGAGTTATATATATAGTTTTAATCTTTTGCTTGTTTTTTTTTCTGCAATCCTTTAGTTTTTTTATATATATTATCAACACTATTGTTTAAGTCTACAATTCCTTGAGCAGTCTTTTGTACTTATCTCTTCTTGAGTATGTTTCTACATTCAACAAATTAAAGAGATACGTTAATTTACCTGTACAAAGGTTCGCAATACTTTTCTAAAGCGTACAAATACTTCACGTTATCGAAAGCTTCGTTATAATAATCTGTTACTTGATTGTCTAGTTGTCTCCATTTCTGAAAAACAAAATAAAATACACTAATGATATAAATGCGAAAGCGTGTAAGCGAGTGTGTATGTTTGTTATTTTTTTGCGCTAAAACGACTCAACGTATATGAGTAAAATTAGCAAGATTACCACATATTATTTCACTTTAGCCCCTGCAGATTATTTTTGTGAGATAGTCAATTTAAGAGCTATTACAGCCGCGGGCGCAGGCATGTTCATAATGAAGTTCTGTTTATAGTTAATGCATTCAACTAAAAGCCAATCACATGACAAATTTAAATAGGTAGACATGTTTCAAAGGCGTAAATCTAATACATTTTAATTACACGTAATTTGCGGGCATAGAATTAAGTTTCTACTATCGTGGGTTCAAATCCCGCTTGCGGTCATTTTCTTTCCGATACTTATATGAACTTTTATATGCACAAAAGATAATCAGCTAATTATATGCCCTCTGCTGGGGCAAGCATAACTAAATAGTTACCTTTATAAGTTTGGATTTGGCTCGTATCAGAGTGTGAATATACATCATGCAAGGTTCGCTCTTGATGTGTTCTATGATCGAAGTGAAGGTGGTCAATTGCCGGCGCCAGTGGTCCAATTCTGCGAGGGGCCCGATATTAGAAGGCTCGCGACGGAGTTGCTGGCTTTGGACAAGGACCTACAACAAAATTGAATTCAGCCATAGTACCATGGCAAAAACGGTGCTTGTGTTAGCTTACATTTAAATTAATCTGAAGCGAAAATCAAGGTAAATTAAACTTTTTGAGCTTGAGATGCGTAGACAAGAACTAACAGTCACGTACTATGTACTATGTACATCTATGTACACAGATCGCATTTAGGTATATTGTAAAAGTTTTAGTGAATCTCATAATGTAACAATCCAGTTCACATATGTAGTCTAAATAGACATAGTGATACAGTTTTTTTAATACAGTTGCTCAAAAAGTGGCGTATTGCAGGGACGTAGCGTTCGGGATGTGGGCTATTACATACTCGTGTTTTTTTTTACCTTTCCCGAACTCGTGCGTTCTCTTTCCCAAATGTCAAAATAATGTCTATTAAAAAGAAAAACCAACCATGAAGTTTTTACTAAAAAAAAATCATAGAAGTTTTTATGATTCATGCAAATACGTATATTTCTAAAAAGAAGCTACTAATTTGTTTCAATATCAGATTTAATCATTTAATTGAATGAGTTAGGTTAGGTTTCATATCATTTCATCTCATTAAATTTCATTTTCATTTCATATCAATAAAAAAAATCTACTGAAGACTTGGCTGTATGGGCATAAGTAGTTCCCTTTTCCTACCAGAATGGGTGAAGAAAAAAAAATATCTGCTTATATTCTACGATTGGCGCCATTTTCCAGAAATTTTCTTTGCGAGTTTATTTTATTATATTGCTTCATTTTTTCGCAACTGTATTAAAAATAGTCGTTCAGTACACGTGCGGAACCGTCATTGCAACTTGTTCCGACTGTCAACCCTCGCCTTCGGCTGCGCCTCGGCTCGGGTAGACATTTGTCGGAACTCTTTGCAATGACAGCCTTTCCCCACTTGTAATGAAATATACTATAACATAGGTAGGTATTACTAATCATCTCTTATCAGTTATACAATTGACAATATGTTTCCACCTCAGCCACTCTCTCTAATCTCTATCAGCCTGAAAAGCTTGACATTGTATCCCTGCATAGAGGGATTCAAATGTGATTGCTATAAGTTTCTTCTTACAAACCATGATTTAGTTCTGAAACTATTATTATAGACTAACACCTTCGGTGGCCTCAATATAAGCGACATTTGTATTTTTAAGAGTTGCCTAATAATTTCACATGCAGTAAAGTAACAGGCTGCCATAATCGCATATAGGTGTTCTTCGCTGGCAAAATACTTGATAAGTAATATAGCTGATACCAGCTTTGCATAAGTAATAATACCAGCGCAAGGACTTGTACTCTCATCCTGTGGACGCCGTGAAAACCAGTAGTTGGAATCGCCGAAGTATTTAGCATTACCTAGACGTAGTTTATTTTTCTCATTGGATTCTCATTTCCCTCCTAAGTGCATAGCATGTTTTAACTGAACCCAAAATGATTTTCGTCTCGGATGAACTGATTAATATTTTGTTAAACTATATAATCAATACTTCATTTACGTTAATTACATATCTAAGGTATGTTTTACATATATAATAATGTATAATTTACCATAGTAATCTGGCGGACCCACTGCTTTACATAAGAACATATCTCTTCTAGAACATGAGTTTTAGTAATAGCAGCTTTCATTTTTTCCGCATCGCATAACTCTTCCTCGTACAAACTTAAGTTTATCTTGAACTTTGTGCAGCAGTCCAAATCGATTTTGGTTTCTAAAAGAATAAAGTGAAAAGGTCTGTTCAGAAGCTGTAGCAGAAGTGAGTTAAAGTTGAAGAGAATGGTCACAAGTGAAATTTCAGGACTGAACATCTATGTTTTGGGATGGCGCTGGCGAGGGCAATAGAATGCCACAAGGAGCTTTGAGGCTTGTAGATCTTGGGTCATTTCCGAAACCCCCACTAGTTTTTGCCATCCGAATGGAGACTTCGGCAAATTTAAAATTACACGAAATTTCATAGTACCTAATCAATCAGTTTTGAATCTCGATTTGAGTGGATATTAATTGAAAGTGGATGCCATATAATTTACTTAGATCTCTACTTAAGCCTAGATTCACTACTGAGCGTGCGCTTCTGAAATATGGCCCTGCCCCTGTCATATATATCGATGGAGCATTGCAGTTCATATAGTACATTAATGATGTGCAATGTGCTTCGTCGACATGTATCGAATAGAAAACCGACAAACTAACGACTTATAGGCGTCGGTGTTTAATGCCAACTATCTGCATTTGTGCCATTGTATTAATTCGACCATCGTAACCGCCAAAATTAAATGCGGTGCGGTGCACGGTGTCTCATATTGGTAGTAGTGTCCATTCTATGTATAGTGCTTAATGCTTCTTCTGGGACCAATCTAAATGCTAAAAAATAATTATTACTACAATACTAACTGGCAAGATAGTCAATAAAAAGCATTATTTTTGAAACGTAGGACTTGATGATGTCTTGGCTGTTGGGGTTGGGAGGGTTCAAGTCACCCCAGGCTTGACACACTTTTAGCCCAGGCACATAGACTTTCTCCATGGTTTTGAAGATGCCTGATACTACATTCTCTGTCTCCTGGTTCATATCGAAGAATACTAAGTAGTAGTCCTGAAATTTTGGAAATTTGGCTTAGTATATTTAGTACCTACTTGATATCTATGCAAGATATCTTATTTAAAAATAAATCCCTAGTTCCCTTGGTCACGCCATAACTTGAGAACGACTATACTAGTTTCATCCATTTTTTTCAAGTTTTTTAACACTTTGTAGAAAAAAATAAATATAAATATAAATTAAATATAATAAAATAAATATAATAAAATAAAATCCATCCGGAAAAAAATACGAAAATTGCGCAAAAAATTAAATTAAATTACTGACTCTTAATTGAATTAAAATACTCACCACGCGGTTAACACAGGAAATAAAAGACGCAAAATTTTATTCTCTACAATAATGGTCTCCATAACTTTTGCCCTAAAGTGCATAGTTTCCGAAATATCTTCCGAGATCACTGCTGAACATATGCCTCCCCCAAAGAACGCCACTTGGACCGGCTACTCGCTTCCTGCATCCATAGATTCCCCGCGGTTTTGAAGAGGTCGTCGGTCCACCTAGCGGGGAGCCAGCCTATACACTTCGTCTTCCGGTTCGTGGTCGCCACTCGAGAACATTTCTTCCCCATCGGTTATCAGTTCTGCAAGCGATGTGGCCTGCCCATTACCAAATCAACTATGCTCAGTGAGTGATCCTTATAAAAAAATGGGGTGTGGCTATGTCATGGACACGGCCGCGAGTTGTACGTGAATACGTTTCTCCAGTTAAAAAACCTTATAACGGCGGCGCTTCCCCCTCCTAACTGCGCAATGCGTCATTGTTGTCGTTTATCGTAATGAATTATTTAATCCTTTAGCTATCCAGTGGTATACATACTTTAAGTTTGGATGTATACGATAGATTCAAAACTACAACGCCAAACTGTATCCCCCGATTTGTTATAATTCAGTGTTTTGGAATGCCCCCGTATGGTAGCGAATTTAAAGACGTTCACGTATTCACGTCAAAAAGAAAATTGGATCGGCCATTTAGTACGAGGTTAAATTCTATTACTACTGGCCTATATACCTAAGCTATTTCCCGCTTGCGGCTTCTTCCGCGTTGCTTACATTTATCGCGGTAGAACATAACTATTACGATGTGTTGCTAAAGCAAGAAAAATTAGATCTTTAAAGTCTTAAAATACTTCAGTATCTCTGGGCTGATGAATGGCAGTCCCTATTAGCAAATTATCGATTAAATAAAAAGATTTTTCATACCCCCATCTCGGAAAGAATATTTTTGCTCTTCGATATCTGAGTGCAAAAGCCGTTTTTATCCGCTAGAGGGTAAAGTAAATTGAATTTAGAACATCGAGTGCACTAATTTTGTGAATTCAAAACATTATTAAATCTATTTACTTCTACCTCTATGGTGCCGAATTTATCATAAAAACCTTTTTTAATTTGTTAAAAACTCAGACTCGGAACCTTCTTGGTGCAGTTTTAAAAAAAAAAACCAACCATAAAGTTTGTACTAAAAAGAAATCCTAGAAGTTTTTATGATTCATGCAAATACGTATATTTCTAAAAAGAAGCTACTAATTTGTTTCATTATCAGATTTAATGATTTGATTGAATGAGTTAGGTTAGGTTTCATTTCATTTTATCTCATTAAATTTCATTTTCATTTCATATCAATAAAAAAAATCTACTGAAGACTTGGCTGTATGGGCATAGTTAGTTCCCTTTGCCTACCAGAATAGGTGAAGAAAAAAAAATCTCTGCATATATTCTATGGTTGGCGCCATTTTCCAGAAATTTTCTTTGCGAGTTTATTTTATTAAAGTGCTTCATTTTTTCTCAACTTCATTAAAAATAGTCGTTCAGTACACGTGCGGAACCGTCATTGCAACTTGTTCCGACTGTCAAACTGTAGACATTTGTCGGAACTCTTTGCAATGACAGCCTTTCCCCACATGTAATGAAATATACTATTGTTACACAGCCATAGTATAAAATTAACACAACACAATATAAAATAAACAAACAAAATGAGAACGATCAATTTCGTAACCACAAAATACAAACGTACACAATCAATCTTATGCAGTCCTAAAGTACATTAGGGACATAAGTAACAGTTTTCAGTCTCAATAATACAATTACAGATCGCGCGGCGAGAGTTTGGCTTTGACCGTTATTGCGCAGAAATCAGAAATTGGGTATCAACGGGCAATTAGCGGGGTGCGGGGAGGGTGTGTAGGCGCATGCGGTGCTCTGATTGGCGCTCCAATCGTTCCCTGCCTCTCGCATCGATACGACGTACCGCGCACTCCTGTTGTACAATCACGTTCACAAGTGAATTGCTATTTTCGTTAATTGTTTTTGTTGTCGATTGTTATTATTTGTTGAGTTTGTTTGTGTTTGTCAGTTAAGTTTTTTTTGTTAAATATTAAAAAGTGATTTGAAAATGCGTAAAAAAAACATTGTTTTAAAAAGGCAAGCACGGAAAATGATATATGACGTGAATTGCTTTTTAAAGAAAGAAGCTGACGAATGTATCGATTCATTGAAGCAAATTCGAAGTCAGATTGAGGAAGTTGCTTCTTTACTCAGTCAGTCGGAGAATAACCAAACTATACAGACTATGCAGGTAATGAAAACGGAAACTGTTTCTAAATTAAATTGTGTAGTCAGTAAATTAGCTAAAATTCAAAAACGGACATCGGAGGCCACTAAGACTTCAATTGGCACTGTAAAAAATATCGTAAATCAAGCCAAGAGTTCCGATTTGCTAATTATTTTCAGAACACCTGGAAAAAACGTCCCAGAGCTAAACCAGTTACGAATATTGATAATTTTGACCAAGGTGTTATAAAAAGATGTATACACAATTTTCACAAGACGAATAATGAACTTCCCACCATTGGGAAACTAAAAAAGAAACTTGAGGAAGATATAAACTTTAAAGGGTCAGAAACAAGTCTTCGTGTAATTGTAAAGGAGTTAGGATTTCGCTGGAAAAAAACAGAAAACAACTAAATTACTAATAGAAACATCGAATATCCGATTACAACGCATTGAATATTTAAGAAAAATAAGAAAATATCGACAAGAAGGAAGACCCATTGTTTACACAGATGAATCCTACGTAGATTCATCGCACTCAACAACCAAAGCCTGGAGCGATGGCCCTACGGAAGGACTAAAAAACCCATTTCTAAATTACAACGAGTCGTGATAGTCCACGCAGGATCTGAAGCTGGGTTTATACCAAATGCTTTATTAACTTTTAAAGCCGGCACCAAAACAGGGGACTATCACGACAACATGAATTACGAGAATTATGAAAAATGGCTTAGGACACAATTAATTCCCAACCTACCACCCAATTCTGTAGTGGTTGTCGACAACGCCTCATACCACAATAAACAATGGGATTTAGCACCGTCCTCCAATACCAAAAAAGCCGATATGCAGAATTGGCTAACTGATAAAGGCATACAATATGATTCAACAATGCTCAAGCCACAATTGTACAACTTGATAAAAGCTAATAAAGAAAGATTTAAAACTTTTTCAATAGATCAAATTTTAGCAGAAGCAAACCATAGCATATTGAGATTACCGCCTTACCATCCAGACCTCAACCCCATAGAAATGGCATGGGCTACTATTAAACAATATGTAGCTAGCAAAAATGTTAAATGGAATTTACAAGAATGTACCAAACTTATCAAAGAAAAAGTATCCTTAATGGGTGCCCAGGAATGGGAAAAAATATGTAAAAAGGTAAAAGATATAGAAGAAGAGTACGCCACGAGTGACCATGTAGTTGATTTACTTACCGAGCAATTTATAATTCGCGTCGATGATACTTCCGAAGACGATGATTCTGATGATGGTTATGAAGATGATGATGATGACAACTGCGACCGAGGAAGCCCTGAACCCGGAACTTCAACAAGCAAAAGACGTTGCACAATTTCGTGTCGCGGCAGCACCACTGGACCATGCGGTGATTTCATAGAAGGCGTTAAACCTTTAACTGATTCAGAATCTGAATAGCACTGCGGCTAGGACTTTTTTTATGTTAACTTTTGTATTTAATAATTATTTTAAGTTTTCTTTTGTTTGTATGTATCAATTTTACATGTATCTTGGAATAAATAATTTTATTAAAAAACAATTATTTAGAATTTTCATCGCTGTTTCTGTAAACTTTAAAAGGAAATAAACATTTTATATAAGTAAAATAACTATCAATAGTTTTAATAAATGAAGAAGTTTATCTATTTCGTATTATTTTCTAGCATTATTACCACTGTACATGAATTTTGACCCACTCAAATATCCAACCTGGTACATAAAAAAGGAAAAGTATTGTGTGCGTGACAGTACCCATGCGCAGTAATCCCCTCCACCCGAAGGTCAAAGCCAAACTCTCGTCGCGCGATCTGTACCTAAGTCAAGATTTACTCCATCTAGTCCGATGCACTAGGAAATTATGTGTATGTACACCCTGACAATAATTCCTGTCGCTGAAACATTGCAGTATGATAAAGTAATGTTCATAGATTACGATTAAAATATTATCCAAAAAAAAATACCTTGAAGATAGGTGTATATGCACCTAAACATGAAAATCGCTTCTAGCTCCTGGTGGAAAATTCCTCCGTGCGAAATTCCTTTAGTATATGTTAGTTCATATGAATATATATAGGTAGGTATGCAACGGAATGCAGGAATATTTACATGTCGAAGAGGCAGAAACTTAAAAAGACCTATTTTGCATCAAAACTTGTGCAGGAAAATTCCTACCTTAAATTTGATCTTTTGATTGCTTTAAATGTATTGCTTTTCACAATTATAAAAAAATACGCTTAAGACGCGGTCCAACCCCAATTTTAAAATAATTTACGATGCTTTACGTAAGGTTGAAAATCGCTTGTTATATTTGGACGATGTAATGGGAAAATGCGTTAATTTTGTACGTTTTCTTTGTATCTTTCGATATATACTAACACAATTGAAAAAACTGCTGGTTACTACTTTAGTACTATATGTTGGCTATGTATTACCTAAAAAAATAATATAGTGTTATCGCTGAAAATTCTGAGAGTTTGGACGTGAAAGTTTATTTTTATGCACCTATTTAGGATTTTTTTCTGCAGAGAGCGAGTAATATTTATAAATTCTGTTCGGTTATTGCTCTTTGCCTGTTCCTTTTCTAACCTAAGTTTTTTTTTCAAAGATTATTATCGAAATGTTTCGTTACACTCGATGTTTAAAGATTCTGCTTTTTACTATTATCAGGGTACGACCGCGCCTTAAGTTTTCTTTAACGTCCGTCGAGTTGGGGGTTGATATTTTTTACAGATAGGTTACGTTATTATAACAGCACACACGCCAGTTTTTAACATGCAGAGACGCGAAGTTTTTAAGAAAAACATTATAGGAAATCAATTATTTTTGCAATATTTACGTCAATTCTCGCCATTGAACGTTTCGTTTTACGTACGGTTAAGTTGTCATACGTTCGGTGACATTTTATTTTACATAAATTTACGTAGGTAATTATATTTTGTAGTAATTTCAATAGTTTTCATGCACACATATTTTTTTTTTTTTTATACCGAACTGGGTAGCACTTGACCACTATATATATATCACAGTAGCGGACAGTAGCGGAGTATCTAGTCAGACCAAAGTCACAATAGGTGCGACGACGAGCAAAGCGAGGAGGAGCTTTAGGTAGTTATAGTACCCCTCTCCTCTCAACTCGACGGACGTTAATGGAAAGTCGTACCAAAAATACATTCCTATCACGCCACTATAATTTTGAATTAAAAAAAAAATTCTTTATTTTTTGGATATGTTAATCGTAATCTGTAAACATTACTTTATCATACTGCGCAAAGTTTCAGTGACAGAGGAATTATTGCAAAGTCAAACCTCTCAATGATTGGACTACTAATACTCTACCCATGGCCGTAGAAATTCCGTAACGAAAATAACCTAACACCCCCTACTCCGACTCCATCTATCGATGAATAGCAGAACTTTTAATGACTTTTTGAAATATCACGCTTGTCTCTTTAGTTCAGCAACTCGCCTCTAGATGGCATTGGTTAAATAATTATAATTGCATAAGTTGATAAAAACAGCTATGCAATAGCTTTACCGCGGCAGTCTCCGAGTGCCACACGTCTTTTTTTTTAATATTTGTGTCTTGATTTGTAAGGTATTTCTATCACTACTGATAGTTTTTATTTTATGATTTTAAAAACACTAACGCTTGAAGATTAAAGTTTGCAACTTTAAGACAGTTAAATGCACTTCCTTAGACTGAATTTGAACCCGCGTCTTCCGACTAACTGGCATGTCAGACACCATAACCGCTTGGCCACCGAGACATACCATCCGAGAATCGAATTCTGTCTCTTTTGATTTTTACCGTTGTATGGTAGGCACTGATAGGTTATTTTTAAATTACAGGTAAAATTATTAGTCTAGACGACTAGCCTTATTGTGTTTATAGAAAAACTATTACGGATGTATTACAATATTTTAAATTACGAATCTTATCCCAATCTTGTGTCTCTGGCTTAATAAACATTGAACATTCATACAAATGTTCACCCCCATTGCATTCCCTTACTTTATCTCTTTTATACCTTATTACTTTCATATTACATTTTATATACTGTTATATACCTAAATCCAAATCTTTAAGTTGTCAACTTACATCGGCAACAGTTTTAATGTCAACAGCCTTGTTTTTTATTCTGTACATGGCAATACAGCGACCCTCGGTGCCAATAGTGGCACAGTCTGATATGTATGTCCTCTCCATTTTTCCCTTCTGTTGGTAAATGAACCTGCCAGATTCTAAATTAAAAGATATATGAATTAGTAATCCGATGAACTAGGAAATTATTTGTATGTACACCCTGACAATAATTCCTCTGTCGCTGAAACTTTGCAGTATGATAAAGTAATGTTCATAGATTACGATTAAAATATTATCCAATAAAATTACCAAGTAACATGAAAATCGCTTCTAGCTCCTGGTGGAAAATTCCATTGTCCGAAATTCCTTTGGTTTAAGTTAGTTTATATGAATATGTATAGGTATGCAACGGAATCCAGGAGTATTTTCATGTTGAACAAACAGAAACTTAAGACTCATTTTGCATCAAAACTTGTTCAGGAAGATTCCTCCTTCAAATTTGATCTTATTATTTCTTTAAATGTTTTCACAATTTTCCAAAACAAATACATTCCTATCACTCCACTATGGTTTTGTATTAAAAAAATATTTTTTATTTATCGTAATACTATAAACATTACTTTATCATACTGCGCAAAGTTTCAGTGACAGAGGAATTATTGCAAAGTCAAACTCCTCAATGATTGGACTATAAGTGTAATTAATCAGTTTCTAAAATTGTAATGGATTCCTGCCTATGTTGGGATAAATGGTAATGAATGAGAAAGAAATGCTGGTTTGAGAGGTAATCTATCAAATGGCACCTAGGTGCACTTGTAATATGAGATACTCATCAAGATCAAGTACAAAAGCTTATGCTATTATTTTTTATGCACTGATGGAGTATTTTCATGTTGTCCCCGAAGAAAAGGGTATTTGATTGAGAACATTATAAAGGTATCCAACACACATATATGTTGTGCCAATATAATGTTAATACCTACTACTACTAGTGACACACATATTACATACATATTGTTTTCTAGATGTTTGCCTCTGAATAGTTTCAAATAATTAATGAAAAGAGCAGATAGCCCTAATTGTAAATTGTGTAAACTGTGCGAAAATGTTTATCATTTTGCAATGGAAAGTAGTTGAAGTGTTGACTTGGGTATTATTATATTATATTGCAAAATTTTGTTCAGCTTGATATTCTTGGGTCTACTCCAGACTTCTGGCTATGCAAATATTTTCACATACAAGCTGTACATGAAAAAAAAACACTATAAATGTATGTAATGGTTCATGGGACTGACATAGCCACTGTAAGACTCTGTAAGTCCCTAAAATAAATAAGAAACAAAACAGAAAAATCCTGCATTTACAAAATTAACATCAAATGGTTAGCCATACGGTATAGCAAGTGAGAGGTACCTACCTAACCTACCAAGTCCCTAAAATAAATAAGAAACAAAACAGAAAAATCCTGCATTTACAAAATTAACATCAAATGGTTAGCCATACGGTATAGCAAGTGAGAGGTACCTACCTAACCTACCAATGGTAACCCTTCACCTACCGTAATTAACACAAAAGATTTCATTCATAAAATGATGAATGTAAAATGTATAAATCCTTGGTAGGAAAAGGGTTAATGAGTATTCATGTTATCAATACATACCCATTTTCAGAGGTGGTAACAGAGCATCACATAAAATAATACAATTCCTACCACCTTCAGCTACTGCACTGTCCAAGAGCTCAATATGAATATCAGCATCATAAACTCCATCCTAAAATTAGAAAAATATGCAGCCTAATTCAATATCAACACAATGATGGAAACATTTTGTGGAGATTGATAACATACCAGAACATACTCTGGAGTTCTGTTAAGAATCACAGCAGCATTTTCAAGTAAAAATCTATGCTGAGTTTTCAAACCACCAACTCTATTATTGCGTGCCTCTTTTGCTTTAGCCTTGAAAAAAAGTTCAATAGTAAGTTTCCAATTACTTTGAAAATAAAACATATGCGTTAGTTTTACTTGGAGAGTTTATTTACTTGCTTATCTTTGTAAGACTCGTGAGCTAATGCAAGCGTACTAGTCGACACTCTGCTTCTCCGTTGTATGCCTTGTATGCGAGAGCTGACATCAAGAATGGCTTCCAGAGCCGTTCGGTCTACTTCAACCCTCTCTTGATCGTCGACTGAACTTCGAAGGTAAACGATCTCTCGCCGAGAAGCTGTAGGAGCATCGTCAATCCTAACAGAGCGGCGCGGGAGATATTCGGTGTCTCCTGCATTTTCATCAACCACTGGAGACTCTTCAGTAATAACTCCAACAGCTTCATCGGTCTTCAACGGGACGTCGCCACCTTCCTCGGCCATTATAAGAATAAAGTCTATGAATACCTATCTGTTTGCTGTGTTTCTCGAAATAAAAGAAATAACGCAATCAAAACCGCTCCTTATTCCAACGAATATCAATCAAATTCTTTCTTACTGAGCATTTAGTACGTACTCCATTTTATCTCACTCAACTTCAATTCAATACAAATTCAATACTTCATAAAAAGACAATATAGATAAGAATTTAAATTTGAAATTCTAAAATATTTGTTTTGATTTTATATTTTTGAATTCTGCTAAGGCGGTTTTTTTTTAAGTTTTTTTGTTGCCTTCTTATGACTTAGAAATTAGTCTGTATCTGTCTATGACTTCAAATATCTACACACGATACAATTTTGAATGCAATCTTGAAACTGCTGTGAAGCAGCAAATTGTAACGTGTATAGCTGTGCGAAATTGATAGGGGCGCCACTATCGCAAAAATATGTTAATGAGAGCAACCCCAATACTACGACCGAAAAACTTGATGCTTGATTACTGTTTTAGTATTTTTGCGCTATGGATCTCTACATATATTTTTTTATAATATGGCAGGCAATGTAGAATTTTATACTGTTGCCGGAAGAATAAAAATTAGTTGCTTTTCAAAACTTTCTTGCCAAGCTGAATTTTATTGTGACCATAGAGTAGTACTATTATTATGAGTGCATTCGAATAGACCCCTATTAGAGAAAATAACGCTAAATACGCTCACAAGGGTGTTTGCATTGGGAATCTGTGGGTAAAAAGGTTGTTCATGTCTTTGTTCAGCGTTCGGAAACCTAAACATTAGGTATTTTTACCAATTTTGATATTTTTTGACACGTCCGGAGCATGGTTCTTTGTGTAGTTTGTGATCCTTTTTTGACAACAATGTATTTGAAAGAAGTCTTATGCTTGGTTGAGCGTTTGAGTAGAGAGTGGGCAAAAGTGGCAAAGTAACGTTTTTGAGCTCTACGAACGCTATAACAAAAGATACATCAATGACATATCAGAACTGGTAGAATTCACCACTGTAGCAGAGTTGAGGGCGAATAGATCTTACTTAGAATAAGTGAACGGTTAAGCCTTTTGCTACTGTTGTAGATAAATAAAAGATTACTTTTTAACTTTTACGACGGCATATTTATTTCGCACTCTGACATAATAAAAATATCAAAACATACTTTTTTCTTTTTGAATGACAACACTATTAAATGAGTTTGTATTTTTACCGAAGTAGGTTTACTTCAATACTCCCTCTAATACAATACTTCATATTAATGCCGATCTTAATATTTGGAATCGAGGCTTAGGTAAGGCCTTAGTCATAATATCAGCTACTTGTTCTTCTGTGCCGATTCTTTCCACTTCTATTTCGTTATTCATGACAGCTTCTCTGACAAAGAAATGACGAATACGAATATGTTTCGTTCTTTTGTGAAATTCAGGATTATGAGCAAGTTTCACTGCAGCTTCATTATCCACGAATAGTAATGGAGACTTTTCCATGTCTAGTAGACTGCTAAATATTCTTTTAAGCCATACAAGTTCTCTTGTAGCATCACTAGCAGCTACTATTTCTGCTTCAGTTGTTGACATTGAAACTGAGCCTTGTCTTTGGCTTTGCCAGGATACTGGTCCTCCTCCATAGTAACATACTATTCCTGTTGTAGACCTCCCTGTCATAGTACATCCACCATGATCCGCATCACTGTATGCAATTATACGGCTATTGTCAGCTGTGCGTCCATAGGTTACTCCAAAAGTCGTTGTCCCTTTTAGATAACGCATGATGCGTTTAACGCGAAGCCAATCTGTCTTTGTTGGATTTTCCAAGGATCTGGATACGATGCCAACTGCATACGCGATATCTGGTCTAGTAGCAACCATCAAGTAGGCTAATGATCCGACCGCTTCTCGATACGGAAATGCGCTCTCACTTGATTTATCTACCGTGTTATCTTCACCTTTTGTGTCAGCTTTCTCAATTGGCGTTCCAATAGGCTTACATTCTGACATCCCAAAACGTTTTAATACTTTCTCAGTATAGGACCTCTGATGGATAAGTATTGTTCCATCCTTTCGTTCGATTTCTATTCCCAAGTAGAAACTTGCAGGTTTAGTCGTAATCTTAAGCGTCTCCCCTAATTCCTGTAAAAATTTGTTCGCCAGTTCCTTGTCTGTTGCTGCTACGAGCCCATCGTCAACATACAAAGCTATAAGGATTTTCTTATTTTCAATCTTCTTTGTATACAGGCAACAGTCTGCTGGATTTTGCTCAATACCTCTTTGCAATAATATTTCTGCAAAGCAAGAATTCCAACATTTGGGAGATTGCTTAAGTCCATATAGACTTTTCTTTAGTCGACATACATTTGAGGTATTATCACTAAAGCCATCTGGCTGCTGCATGTAAATTTCCTCTGTCAACTTGCCGTTTAGAAATGCAGTCGAAACATCAAATTGCATTAAATATAAGTTTTCTTTGGCAGCGACACTTATTAAAGCTCGAACTGTGGCCATTCTTGCAACTGGACTAAACGTCTGATTATAGTCTATTCCTTTTTGTTGCTTAAATCCTTTAACAACCAACCTTGCTTTATATTTTTCAATACTACCATCAGGGTTTTGTTTTATACGAAAAACCCACTTACAAGGAAGTGCTTTCTTGTGCTTGGGTAACTCGCAGAGCGTCCAGACGTCATTTTGCTTAAGAGAGTTCATTTCGCTCGCCATTGCATTTAACCAGTTAGCTCTGTCATCCCTTTCAACAGCTTCCTTATATGTTTCGGGGCAAACCAATGTGTCGACGAAACACACATAATCTTTAAATTTTTCAGGACGTGAGAGATTAGCTCGATCGCGTAAGTTGTATCTTGGCGTTTCATTCAACAACGCAGGTTCTACAACCTCCAACTGCTCATCAGCGTCAACGAACTCTTCGTTCGCACTCTCGTCGTCTCTCATTTCGTTTTCATCACCCGAAACCTCTTCACGAATTAAATTATATTGCGAAACCCTTTCATGAACTTGATCTTGGCTTATTATATCTCCCTCTAGAGCATGTTCATGACTAGTGTCCGGCTCTATGAAATTTTCTGGCATAGCTTCTTGCATTTGAAATGGGTTATCTCCCTCTGACCTTAATGGCATCTGTGTGGATATCCGGAACTCAATATCAGATTGAAACGTGATGTCCCTTGATCGCAACGTTTTGTTTCCGTCCCAAATACGATAACCATCGTCATTTTCGTAGCCTATAAGCTTGCCTTTTATAGCTTTTTTGTTAAGCTTCTTACGTTTTTGCTTTGGAATATGAGCAAAGCATTCACTCCCGATAATTCTCAAGTGACTTATCTTGGGCTTTTTTCCATGCCAGAGTTCGTAAGGCACCTTACCATCAACTCTAGTTGGACCTGTCCTGTTCAGCACGTATGCGGCTGTGTTGATAAGTTCCGCCCAAAGCATTTGCGGTAATTCTCCTCTAGTATGTAGTATAGATCTCGCAGCTTCAACCAAGGTACGGTTTTCTCGCTCACTACATCCGTTTTGTTCTGGAGTGTAAGGCATCGTCAGCCGTTGTTGAACACCATATTTTTGAAGAATATTGCGTACTTCTCTATTGTCAAATTCGCCTCCGTTGTCACTAAGAATTGTCTTTATGTCATATCCGGCGGTCTTGGCTTCTTGCAGCATTTGAAGAAGTTTATCTTTAACCTCAAATTTGTTACGGATGAAGTAGACAATGCGATATCCAGGGTAGTCATCTTTGAAAAGTACATAGTATTTAAATTTGGAGATACTATCTACAAAGGGGCCGCAAACATCGGTATGAATCAGCTCTCCGACAGCTGTTGCTCTTTCCCTTGTTCCAAACTGCTTTCTGTGTGCCTTCCCGTAAATACAGCCTTCACATTTTACGTTATCAGGACTTAGCTGTATCCCAAGTTCTCTCTTTATAAGGCGGATAACATGTCTCTTGTCCTGATGAGCAAAACGCTCATGATATAGCTGTAGCAAATTAGAGCCTGTCACAGCATTGACCTCCATGGTCTTTGGTTTCATTGGAATGATCGTCTGCATGTCCAATTTATACAGTCCTCCATATTGGACTCTCTTTCCGACAACTTTAGTTGTGCCATAAATATCCAACTTGCACTCTGTAGTTGTGGAACTAAAGAAACTATTCTGCATCCTGTCTTGTGCAGCAAGCGGTGAGAAGAGATTCTTTGTTAGTGATGGTACTAACCACACATTGTTGAGTGTTATTCGCTCTGTCTTGCCACTGACATTTGATTCAACTTCAACAGTGCCTTTCCCCAGAGCGGGAATGATGCTACCGTCCGCAGTCGAAATGGTGTGATCTGAATCAAATTCGTGAAACTCCTGAAAGATATCACTCCTAACTGCAATGTGAGTTGTTGCTCCATTATCTACAAACCAGCTCTCTCTGTCTTGACTTTGTCCTTTGGAACAAGCATTTACCATCAATGAAATGTGTTGCACTTGCTTTGATGTTGAAGCAGCTGCTGATGTGTCTGGTGTGGGTTTGGGCGGCCTCCCGTCCTTAATCCACTTTTTGCACCTCCGCACTATGTGTCCTTTACCGGAGCAGTAGTTACAGATCAGCTGTCTCTCATTGCTTTGCTTTACATTCCTCTGTTCAGTGCGTGTTGCCGCTAAAGCCTCTTGCTTAGAGTCTTTATTACCTAGTGCTCTCTCAAATGCACATAGGTGGCTCGTCAAGTTATTAACCGTCCTTTCACCTGAATTCAGTAATAGCCAACTCGATTTAAACGCAAAATATCGTTCATCTAGTGTGTCCAGGATTTTGCAGATCAGAAATAAGTCAGGCAACTTTACAGTAGCATCCTTCTTTGTGATTTCTTCATTCAGATTGTCCCAAATATTTTTAAGTTTTGACATATGAGTGGATACATCATCTTCCTTATTGTATTGGAAACTGAAAAATTCAGCGCACAAATTGTATGCTCTATCATCTGACTGACCATCAAATAATCTGTGCAATTCCTGCCAGACTTCTACTGCTGTCTTAAATCTCATTACTTTCTTCAGAGTTTCTTCAGATATATTGGTGGTAATTATGAGCAGAGCGCTACATTCGGTCTTCCTATACTTGGCCATAGCTAAATTATAGTTGCCGACTTCAGCGTCACCAGCTCCTCTGGCAGGGGCAACGGGCTCGATGAGTGTACCTTCGGCAGCTTCCATAGCACCTTCTACACCTCTCAGCATAATGGAAATTTTGTATCTCCATGTAGCCCAGTTTTCTCTTCCCTCCAGATTACCTATCTGCAACTTGGTTGTGAAATTTTCCATCTTCGTAAAATTATTTCAGTAACCCTCCGCTGGCCTCATGACCTATCAGAACTGGTAGAATTCACCACTGTAGCAGAGTTGAGGGCGAATAGATCTTACTTAGAATAAGTGAACGGTTAAGCCTTTTGCTACTGTTGTAGATAAATAAAAGATTACTTTTTAACTTTTACGACGGCATATTTATTTCGCACTCTGACATAATAAAAATATCAAAACATACTTTTTTCTTTTTGAATGACAACACTATTAAATGAGTTTGTATTTTTACCGAAGTAGGTTTACTTCAATATGACAACGCCACCAATCAAAGCTAAGGGAACGCACCTTATATTGTGACTCTCTTCTCTCTTCCAACATGTTGAACGTCGTATCGTCCATCCTAGTAATCTGCAGATTGTTACAGCGAATTGTAGCCGCGTCATAACGTGAGTAGTACGGTTGTAATGTAAGCAAATCAATCCAATTTTAGTTTAGACCTTTATCGCGAGCCGCTATGTAGTCTGAGGTCGCTCTTGTTCCGTCGTCTGCGGCTGGCATTCGTGTAAAATTAATTTTGTAGCAATTGGTTCAAGTAATGCTAATGAACATAGTAAGTAGCTCCCTCCTCAAGCGACCAGAGGTCAGAAGCCTCCACGATTCCTATAGAAACAATTTAATAAATTAAACGTTTCTTTAAAACTTGCTCGGTGCACACAAGGAAAACTAGACAAGCGCGCCAGCATTGACATCGATATCGATAAAAAAAGATGTACTGTTGTAATATAATAAATATTGATAATAATTGACTTCATAAAATAAAAATTCTATGTTAGTTTTACCTATTTATTCACATAAACTAACAAAGATAATAATTTATTATTATAATTTAGAGTACATATTATAAATGACTAAAATGTTACAAAAATATTATTAACCTTATATACTAAAAACACATACCATTTGTGATAAATAATTCAAAATATGCATGTCAAATTATAATATCACTTTTTTCGTTTTGTTATTTAACTTACTAAAAATAAATATGCATTATATAACTGTTAATACATACATATCCGTCATATTATTGTGACACATATATCAGTGATGGTTGTAGAGTAAGTATTTACATTGATTAAAAATTATTTTTGAATGAAACTTGGGCTTATAAGCATGGATGGTTTTTTGAATACCTCATTAAATGTTACAAATATTATCATTTCTTAGCTGACATTTGATTGCATATGACATGAAGAGATCATTTAATTTTTTTGGTGGAAAATTCTTTACATGCATTTTTATCAATACCACCTACACAAATTATTTAGACTTATATGGTGTTTTAGTTAATTTTACACAATACAATGATGGGATATTTTATTTACTGAAATATTATCATTAAGTTAGATTTAAAAATACATCTCTGTTTGGTTCATTCAGTTTGCAAGGCCATTTTTATATTACATGTAAGTATTTGAATCTTATATATTATTATTACAAGAATAAAGTTAGTTATATAAAATAAACCTACGTATTGCAATAAAACTAATTTGTTAAATATCTCTAAACTATAGCTATAAGATAAAAACAGCATTTAAGTTCCTGTCGACGGGTAGAGTACCCAATAATAGTTAATCTTGTGTAATACACATACGTAGGTTGACATAGAAATAGATAATATTTTCCAGATATTGCTGGGGTTGAGCTTTCACATAAAAAGCAAACTTAGCTTTGTCCATGATTTACAAGTCGACAAATGCATAGTTACACATTTTCAATTCTCTTTCATTCCTTTCCAATTTACTTACTATCAGGGCTAGTATTTCCACTTAGATAATATAAAATTTCAGTGCTTACTGTTAAGTTTGAACATAGTGTTTTTATAGCATCACAATCTCATAATTTAAATTCTCAATTTAAATTAAAGCACATTTTTTGCAAAATTTATCAAAACATTTTTTAGCGAGAATGTGTAACTTTTAAAACTCTGTTTACAGAGATACGGCAAATCATTTTCCTCTGTATTAAGTAGTTTCTTTTGATATGGTACTGTGCACCGTTTTATCTACTTATACAAAAAAGTCTTTTAGCAGGTGTCATGCGCAATGAGCGATTCAGAGTTCTTTTGACACAGATTTTTTCTTCTTATAGTTGGTTGCATGTAGACAAGTCTTCGTTTTGTTTTCATATTAGTAACATTATTATTTTGAGCCAGATCAACACATATTTTACACTTCAGTGTTAACTTCACGATAATCTGCTGCACAATTATCTTCCTCCTTATTGAAATAACTGGAAGTTAACATTTAACACATTGAATAAGAATGGCATTAAGTACTTACAGAAAAATGGACTAAAGATATGACTGAATGATGCCAAAAGAATGAGGGAAAGACAAGAGATTGATCAATCAATAAAATAAAAAAATCAATTAATTTATTAAAGACACACATGTGGTCCTTCAAGATACCATCACGAGAATTGCTGCTGCCCACGACTTCATCCTTGTGAAAGTCAGTGTTATATCTATAATAGGGCGTCGGAGCGATCGTTAACGCACTTTAAAGCGCTTTAGCATTTCATTATCGTCTGATCTTAATGAAACAAAACCATTAGCTGCTTGAAGCTGGGTTTAATCTTTAATCCACACTATGAAACACTTTTTAATGAAGATGGTCTCAGATAATCCTGAAAAGTGCTTACAATGCCAGGTTTAAAATATCTGATGCAACTAAATTAGTTTGAAGTTCTTTTATTACAATGTATATTAACAGCAAAAACTTAACTTGTAATCGAGTCGTATAGGATCAAATGTGGTTATCTGCATTTATTTGGAGAAGTGGGTTTTGAATGTGTCAATACTGAAAATTTCAAAATAAACTATAATTTATTTTCATTTCGGACCAAATGTGGTAAACTGGCATATAAAAATTGAGGTTGGTATTAAACACGACCACCTGTAAAAAGTTAAAATGAAACTTGGCAATCAGTCTCGCTCGACCAATCACGAGTCTCTTTTCGAGTGCATTTAAAAATGGCTGATAACGAATTTTAGTACAAATTTCGTTATGCGTTTTTATTGATTTATTGTTTTTTCGCCGTGTGCAAACACAATCATTTACTAAAAATAAAACCATCAAAATCACACAACCCTGTTGATAATCGGGTTTGCTTGGAAGCTTCAAAAAACACTAAAAATCGACACGTAATATTGCTAAGAAACTACGATAAGTTTTAATTATTTGAATTATTAGGGTTGACACGTGGATATTATCTATATATTAGTTTTTAAATTGCATAATATATCTGAATAAAGATCAATTTATTTAGTGTTATTCAAAAGAAGGGCTATGTTATTGGACGATTTGATCTTATTAACATGGCAAAGATTGCAATGGATGTTTAGAAATATTCCAAGTAGTATGTGAAATTAATGTAAGCGTACGTATGTACACAACTTTTCATTTGTCGTATTCAATTTAAGCATTAATTAAAAATTAGCAAAAACATTATGTGATGTAAGTTAACTGTTGAACAAGCATTTTGGTTCCCAATGAACAAATTTACTGTCTTTATCTTTTTACAAAGACATTATGTCATCACAGATTGCACTTACTGCTCCATCGCACGAAGAGGAAGAAAACAATATTTGCATTGACGACTGACTGGATGACGTTAGCGATTTACATATCTCAACATCACAATACATAACTGAAAATTAAATTCTATAGAAAATATAAGCATTACCTACATAATTATAATTAAGGTATTTTGTGACCCATTACAAGATGAGTAAGTAAATATGTATTTTTTTAAACTTATTTCAGTTTTGTTGTTAATAGACAACCCTATTTCGGATACTGAAACTGTGGAATTAAACACGGTAATCTGTGCATTCCTACACAAAAATTGGGATCAAATATGGTAATCGTCAAAAATTTATTTTAAAGTCGGTAATCTGAAATCTTTTACCTATGATTATAGATGCAATTTCAAATTTACTTAGAATGTCGTTCATACATCATATTTGCTTGCCTCTGGAGATGACACATGAAATAAATTTTATACCATAAATGTATTCTACACAGAATAAAACATGTTGATCGTTTTCTCAAATATTTTTCAAATGACAGATAGCTCGTCAAATCATGAAAAACGTCAAAGTTATAAAATATATCATGCATAAGTTACGCCTTTGGCTGAGACAGTTTGTTTAAGCAAATGATGGTGGTCATAATTAGCTGGTATTCATGTTCAGTTTTATAATTTAGTTTATAAGATTGACAGCCTCCACACCTGTACTACTGACAAATATATTGACGGGATAGGCATACCACGGTAATGTTATCTATCCTTATTAATAAGGTGTTTTAGTTTAAGTTTTAATTTTCTCTACGGTACCGAGAGAAGGATATGCTACCGTAGTCGTTGTTCTTGTTAAGGTTCAAGACGGTAAATGCATAAAAAAAGTATAACTAACAATATAACCCAAATCTAACAACCCTCCAGGTTGTTAGATTTGGGTTATATGGTCTGTAGGGTACTAAGCCTCATCAAATCTTACTCAAGCGATTATTTAGTGGAAAATATAAACTTTTTGCATTCATTTTGGACTTTTGGTGATGATGTTTATGTACTTGCACTCAACAACGACGTGGATACATCTGAAACACAATTCGCAAAAATTAGAAATGTTATGTATCAGTATCTCACAGACATTATGATTATATTACATTATTTACTTCAATCTCAAAAATATTGGCGGATCCAAGAGGTTGTTTATAAACACCTAATGTGTCAACTTCTAGTCTTCTACTATATGATAACATCATGCTTAAATATTTTCACGAATACACGACAACATTTACAAACATACCCCGTAATTCGTAAAAGAATGATATTTTATTGACATTTGTTGATCTTAAGTGTATTTTAGCTAATTAACAAATTTCATTAGGTCAGAATCTCATCGTAGGTACATGTGAAATTTGTGGAATCAAAGAGAGATACTGCTGTGAAGAGCTATTTTTAAGAAATTTCGAAAGGAAAAATACCGGTATGTAAGACACTTAACTTCACCTCACTTTCAAGATTTAAATATGTCCCTCCCTATGGTTTTAGAAATTCTGGTCAGCAGACCATGTCTATGAGTGCTACTCAGTCTACTTTGGCAGCAATAGATTTCAATGCTATAGCGTTATCAGAAGAATCTGCCAGAACTTTGGAAATTACATCGATTTGCCGACGATATTGTAGTCATGGCAGAATCCATAGCAGACCTCAGTACAATGTTCGAAGGCCTCCATCGAGTTTCCAACGGATAGGCCTTAAGATGAACATGGACAAGAAGAAAATTATGTCTAATGCCCATGTTATGCCTACCCCAATATCAGTTGGGAACTCAGTTCTCGAATTTGTTGACGAATACAACAACAGACAGTTAAACTAGGCAGGTCCAACTTTAAGAAAGAGGTCAATCGTTGAATCCAACTCGGCTGGGCAGCGTTCCGGAAACTTCGCGAAATCTTCTCGTCAAAAATACCCCAGTGCCTCAAGACAAGAATCTTCGACCAATGTGTGCTACCAATGATTTATGGCACTGAAACGTGGTCTCTTACTATGGGCCTCATAAGTAAGCTCAAAGTCGCACTACGAGCTGTGGCGATGACTATGCTCGGGGTTTCTCTAGGTGATCGAATCAGAAGTGAGGAGATCCGTAGAAGAACGAAAGTCACCGACATAGCCGAGAAGATTAGCCAGTTAAAGTGGCAGTGGGCAGGGCACATAGCACGCAAAACAGATGGCCGATGGGGCCGGAAGGTTCTGAAATGGAGACCACGGACCAGCAAGCGCAGCGAGGTCGTCCACCGACACGGTGGTCAGACGACCTGATATAGGTCTAGGACGACGTTGGATGCAGGCCGCTTCCAACCGGGTCCTTTGGAAAATTATGGGGGAGGCTTATGTTCAGCAGTGGACGTCCTTCGGCTGAGATGATGATGATGATGATAATATACAATATTTGTATTTGTGTGAGTAAGTTCCTTTATTCCACCGTATTATTAATCACCATAATTTCTCTGCCAATTTTGATTTATGTGGTATCGTTAGAATCCTTACATTACCTCGGCAAACTTAAAATGAGATAAATCATGAAAAACCAAAATCATTCATTAAACGCGATTTCCCGTAGAGCAAAAAAACTGAAAGGAGATTATAACAATCAAAATTTTGATTACTGCAGACAACAATCAAAACAAGATTCATAATCATTTTAATAATATGTTTCATCTTTTTCATTAAGCTCATCACAGTCTTATCTGATGCTGATGTTGCTTTTGAAGGTGGAGTATGCTTACCTAAAATATACTTTTATTTACTCACGTATAAAAGAAATGTTAAAGCTAACATTTTTATCCGTAAAAGTTCATAGCTCTGAGCATAACTGGTTTGTCTAGGTTTCAAAATAGTCTCCTTAGCCTCGGTGGCCCAAAAATGTGGGCTGCTCACACTCTATAAAAAGAGGTTATATAACTAGTCCAATCCAATATCCAATGAAGATTATTAATAACCACTATATTTGACACTCCCTGCTTGTTTATCGTGCAGGTATCCTGAGGGTATCCGCACATGCGGTCCAGCATGTACGGCAACTTCTTAGGGTTCCGTACCCAAAGGGTAAAACGGGACCCAATTACTAGGACTCCGCTGTCTGTCAGTCTGTCTTTCTGCCTGTCTGTCTTTCTGTCCGTCTGTCAACCAGGCTTTATCTCATGAACCGTGACAGTTAGGCAATTAAAATTTTCACAGATGATGTATTTCTGTTACCGCTATTACAACAAATACTAAAAAGTAGAATAAAATAAATTTTTAAGGGTTCCCCTACAACGAACCTGATTTTTTTGCTTGTTTTCATTAGAATTCCATTTCAAAAGGTAAAACTAGACCCTATTATTATTATTAATTATTGTATTATTGTTATGTGTAACCATTTTTATGCATGAATAAACGATTATTATTATTATTATTTCTTTTATTCAAAACAAAATCTCGGATTTCATCCGGTCCTTTACAAAGGCATAAGTGGGGCTGTAGCCAACACTTAGAGGCCTGTTTGGTATTATTATTATTATTGTTATATTTTAGTTAATTTTTTCACAGCTACAAATCTGGTAATACTGCAACTACGGGCCACTGGCCAAGTAAATTGCAGATGGGGAAATAATTTAGTAGATTTGGTTTATTTATTATTATTATTATTAAGACTCCGCTTTCCGTCAGTCTGCCGATCAGTCTGTCTGTCTGTATGTCTGTCACCAGGCCGTATCTCATGAACAGATAGTTAGTAGACAGTTGAAAGGGGTTTGAACCTTTTTGTATGGAAGGTGGCATATCGATCCACCGCCATTTTGTTTTATTATTAGAAATCGCGGCGCACGATTAAAGTGGTGTGTATGTGTTAAAGACATATAGACGAAAAAAATATGTGCTTGTGTTAATTATATATTATTATTTCTGTGCCGCTATAACAACAAATACTAAACACTGGCCAAATGAGACTTGGGGACGAAGGGTTCAGTTCCATTATTTACAAAAGTGGCAAAAATATCATGTCTGTTGTACGGGAGATTTAAAGATTTTAGAACCCTTCGTGCGCGAGTCTAACTCGCACTTGGTCAATTTTAGAAAATGAAACGGAACCCTTCATGTGCGAGTCCGACTCGCACTTGGCTGGTTTTAATAAGATTTTATAAATACCTTTAAGTAAGTTAGTTCTTAATAAGTAGGCACATACATAGACAAATTAAAATATGCGCTTTAGGTTTAAAGTCTGTGCATATCTTGCCTTTTAAACTATATTTATAAAAAAAAATTGTTTAAACATATTTTACAGAAATATATTCACATCAGCCAATTACCTAAGATTACCTTAGGGAAAAACAGTTTTACCTGGGCATATAATGTTTCCGTCCGTGTGAGTAACTACAGCACACATAGCGAATTTGTAGCGCGCGGTTTGAGAAGAGGTTTTAAGGAAACCTACCTTCTATACACGGAATTCGCCGTATTTACATACGTCCTGAAGGATAGTTTTCATACAAATGACATATTTTAAAAGTGAAGTCACATATATTTTTTGGGGGTTGGCCAACCTGCCAGATCTGACAATATTACAAAACAATACGTATGGTTCTATCTTGCCATAGGAAATTTTTTACCCTAATTATCGGTTAATTAAAATATGAACGCATTGGTGATAGGAAAACACTTTATGGTTTTCTCAACTAAACTATCGAATTTAATGTAAATACATTTGAGTGTTGTGTGGCGTTAGTGAACATTAACATTGCATAGCTGTAGCCCCTGTATCATCGCATTAATGCGAAATCTTGTATGTGTTTTGGTATATCTGTGTATTTGTTCTTCCTCCACGCTGGAGGGGTTTTCCACATTTTGAACAACATTTGCCGATACATTTGAAGATATGGAAGTTCGCAGTGATGAACACAGATACCATATATAAACACTTATGCTCCTTTTTACATCATCATTATAATTACTACTCATTACACAATCGCGGGGAATATAACTAAACTGTCGAAATTAATGTTAATATATTTGAGTGTTGTGTGGCGTTAGTGAACATTAACATTACATAGCTGTACAGTAGCCCCTGTATCATCGCATTAATGCGAAATCTTGTATGTGAATTGTTATGTCTATGTATTTGTTATTGTCTGCCACGCTGGAGGGATATGCACATTTTGAACAACATTTGCCGATACTTTTGAAGATATGGGGGTTCGAAGTGGTGTCCAGATACCATAGATAAACACTTATGCTCCTTTTTTCATCATCATTATAGTAACCACTCATTACACAATCGCCGGGTATATAGTATTCTATTAAAACCACTTTATTAAGTACTAGCTGCGTGACGTGGTAACACCCGCTTAGTGATGCATAATGATGATGAAAAGTATCCTATGTGAGTATATATATACATCGCCTCATCTATTTCCATACCAAATTTCATGCGGAGTACCAAGGTTCAATCTTAGTCCTGTTTTGTCTTTGACTCGATCTGATCAACTCACTGATAAACCGAGTCGATAAGAGTTTGTTTTACAATCATTTACAAACAAACTGTTTTCCCAGTTTTGATCTCTTAACCTAATCAAAAGTCTTATAAAATCTAAAATAAATAAAACAATTGTGGCTAGTGTTTTAGGGCTATTCTAACAGAAAAGAAAACGAATATGATATACAATCGACAGTACAATATCACAGTGCTCAAATTGATATAGGTTATATTTTAGTACAAAAAAAATGTTTAGCTAGTGCTAGTGTAAACTATGCTTCATTAAGTTTGAAGCCGTTTTAGATAATAATCTGAAAAAGTATCTGTTTAGTGTACCTATAGCTACGCAAAAAAAAAACGAATCGTACCAAAAAAACAGATTAGACAAAGTTAAAAAATAAAGACGGCATTCTAAGATATTATTAATGTACAATAAATTGTCTGTAACAGTTGCCAATCTACATTACAACTTGTTCTTAAAGAAGATTGTTGTTATTTTTCTAAAGTAATAGCAAAAGTACTTTATAAGTTAAAATAAGTATGTTAATAAGATCCAACGTGTATCTATAACTGGATCATTTGGAAACCTAAATAACATCAATTGGGAAATTAAACGAGTCGAGTGGTATCACTGATTCTGTTTTACATACTATTAGAAAAATCTCTTGTAAAACAGAATTAGTGTTTCTTCCTATTTAAATTTCTATTGACTAGAAATAGTTATTTTAATTATTAACCTGTTATACTCGGCGCGACTCGATCGAGTCAAAACGCGCGTCTCCGTCAGGATCAGCGCGCCTCGATCGAGGCAGCTGTCGTCGGTCGGACATTTATCGTTATATCTACTGAACTATGGTGTATTTTCGTATAGCTATTTTTTTAGTTATTACCTTTTAAACCATACTATTATTTAGACTCATAATTTCGACTATTTCCAATGAAAATATATTTTTAACCACTTAACAAAGAAGCGGGCGCGCGGGGCGTGTTTTTGTTGTTGAGTGGTTGCGTACAAAAATTAATTGTGAAGTGATTTGCGACTACATCGGTACGAATCTATGTAATATTCATTATTTATTGTTTTTACGACCGATATACACAACAAAAAGAGTGTTATTTTTCTATTTTGTTTTTCAAAACCAGATTTTTGTAGGTACCTAACAACGCGGCGGGTGGTGCAGGCACTATTACCTTATTCTGTGTGTTTTGTGCCGTTTATTACTATAAAAGTTACCTAGTTGACGATCGTACGATATCGGGTGGCGTCAATGACCGCTTACACCTGCTGGCCTATATTACGTAATAGTTACTATGGCACGATCCGATCCGCTTGATATATTCGAGCAGTTTTACCGATTTCATATCTGTTATGGGATGGTTTTTTGTACTGATAGGTTATGAGTGTTGCATATTTTTGAAAACCAGATTTCATCGTCTGCACGTAAATAATATTATTGTTACTATAAAGATTATAGGTAGGTGTATAAACCGATCGAAACAAAACGTCTTCTTTTCTACTGTGAATTTTATGACTGTTGCTATATTTGAACTTTTGGAGAAACGTTGTTTAGATAATAGGTTTATTAGGTCACAAATAGAATTTAGAATGTTATACCTCAACGACATCGTAAAATAATAGAACAAAATGGCTTTACGCGATTTATAAATAAACTTACAAACCGCGGTTCACATTTGCGCGGGAAAAACATGCCGCCAATTCAGGGCCAATCTTCGGAGGCCGAAATGTAGAAATAATACTATGAACGTATATGTAGTGTTATATCATTTTGAAAAGGAAATATTATGCAGAATTTAGAATAGTAAATGATGAATAAAAAAAATACACTTCATAACACAAAAAGGTCATTTATTTCAAATGTAAACAACTATTTTACTATCCCTTTTTCTCAACGAACCGTATCAACTAAAACAAAGAAATAAAACAAATCATTCGAATACAATGTCAAAGCACAGTTCAAGAGCAAACAAAAAATGTAAACAGAACGATTCAACTCGTAAGTTTATGGTTGCTAGAGCCATAAATGTCACTCAAGTACTTGGCGCGCGGCCACACACACACACACGCCGAGTCCCCGCTGATTTTGCCGCCAAAACGTTCTCTGCGCGCGCGCTGAGTAGGACAGGTTAAAGAACATAATAATACGCATGATTTATTGTAGTATTGCTGTGCATTTTTTTTTATACCGAACTGGGTAGCACTTGACCACTATCTCACCTGAAGCTAAGTGATGATGCGATCGATGATGGAGCGCGCTTACCCAGAAGATACCTATGCACTCGTGTTTTGAAGACCCCCATATCGTACTTAACCGTAAACACCGACTCAGGGAGGGTGTTCATCTAAAATGTTTATTGTCTCTGTCAGTCTCAGTAAAGGCCTATTCAGACCTGAGCGTTATTCGCTACCGCTATGGGTAGCGAAAAATACCACGCGGAACTGGATGGGTAAATAGTATGAAGTTCCGTAACTGTAGCGAAACTAGTACCGCATAGTGATGCGGTATTTTCTCTTGCTTGGCGAAATTAGTTCCTCCGGGCGACGTGGGAGCAGGTGGTGAGATGCTCCCTGCCCTCGCCCCGCTAGCCGGTGACAACAGACAACGGATATCGCTACCGTGCGCGATATCTGCTTAGGTGTTAACAGTGAAATTAACGCAAAACCCCTCGGATTTCTCTATCAGTAGCGAATAACGCCCAGGTCTGAATAGGCCTTAAGTATAGTTGACTCAGCGAAGGCAATTGCAAGACGAACTTTTTGATATTTGAACAACATTTGAGCTATTTTGAAAATGAGTAATTTGAGGCATTTTTATACATGTGTGCACGCTGTGGCGATCCAACGCGGAATGAAATTGTAATCGCCGCTGCAACGTGTGTAGAGTACGTACAACCGCGACTACAGCAGACTGCTCCAGCATGTTGCATTCGAAATTGCATCGTGTGTAGACACTTTAATTCTCATTTATATATGGCTATGGAATAAATGGCGGGAAGGGGAACAAACAAGTCAAACAAAAACACCGAAGTGCTAAGAAAAAGTGTTTCAACTCGAAGTAATAAAATTCTAAATAAAACTCAAGGAAATGCGTCGTAGTTGGAGAGGTCGTTATCGAAATAATTGGTATGGTGGTCGCGGCAGACCGGCAAACAGTTCAGACAACACCAGCTTAAACGCTAGTTCATATGCGTCAGCGCGAGTAACAAGTGCAGCGAGCTCATCGAGAGCACCTACGAATCAGCAGCCAATTGTCGTACCTATTAACTCTGGAAATAATTTGTGGAAACTCTATTTTCCTTTACAAGGTTAGTTTAGTAAGACTAAAGGAATGTAGCTCACTGTTACCTTAAATAATATATTGGATCACCTAAAAGATGTTGAACATAAATCCATTCAACAAACTGTTGTTCCTAACTTTATCATATATGAATATTTATTTATCACCTCCTACCTACCTACCATCCTCTGCAATCTGCAATTATGTATGTTCTTACCAGAATTTTTTTTTTTTTTTTTTTTTTTTTGTTCCTTTTTATCTGCCATCGGCTTATGCCATAATCAGATATGTTCCAGGATGGTTGATGTTGGTGCTATTCCAGTAAATGGCACCATATTATGTAAAGAGACTCAATCTCGAGTGTCCAATGTCAGAATGTGCCATCGTTTTAGGCGTTTAACATTTTCTTTGTCATCTAATAGGTTTTTGGCGAGGTCATTTGTGTGCTTGTTCAATCGTTCTTTGTATTTGAAGCTATTGTTGTTGATTTCCTGCTTTACTGTTGAGATCTCCAGGTGTTCATGTATTTCAGTGTTTCTTACAAACCAGTGAGCACTTGAAACTGTTCGCAGAGCCAGATTTTGGAATCTCTGGAGAATCTCAATGTTCGAGTTACTAGCAGAGCCCCAAAGCTCTATTCCATAAGTCCAGATGGGCTTTATGATAGCTTTATACACCAGTACTTTATTGCTAAGTGATAGCCTTGACTGACGACCGAGCAGCCAATTCAGTGAAAGGAATTGCAGGTTTGCTTCTTTGCGCTTGGTTTTAATGTGTTTTGCCCAGGTTAGTCTTCTGTCTAGATGCAGGCCAAGATATTTTACGCTATCACTGGTTGGTAGAACCTTGTCATCCATACAAACGCTTGGACAATCGCCTTTTCGAAGTGTGAAGGTGACATGTACCGATTTGGTCACGCTGGGTTTGATTCGCCACTTCTGTAGCCAGGTGTTTATTTTATTTAGTTGTTCTTGGAGTTTCAGTGAAGCTAAGCATGGGTCGTTGTCACTCGCTAGGCAGGCAGTGTCATCAGCATATGTCGCTGTAACAACATTTTTTGTTTCTGGCAGGTCTGACGTGTATATGGAGTACAGCACTGGTCCAAGTACCGATCCCTGTGGTACTGAGGCTTTGATGTTATAGAGCTTTGAGTAGTCTTCGTCATATTTTACTTGAAATTGTCTTTGATCCAAGTATGATTTTAGGATCATGTAGATTGAATTTGGCAAGAGGGTCTTTAGTTTATAAAGGAGTCCTTTGTGCCAGACTCTGTCAAATGCTTGTTGGATATCCAGAAATACAGCTGAGCAGTATTCTTTTTTCTCTAAAGTCTGTCTGATTTTGTGGACAATTCGATGGACTTGTTCTACTGTTGCGTGTCTTTCCCTAAATCCAAACTGATGATCAGGAATGATTTTGTTTTCGTCAAGTACAGGTTTAAGTCTTTTGAGTAGTATCTTTTCAAAAACTTTAGATAGTACAGGTAGGAGACTTATTGGCCTGTACGAGCTAGGATCTGTTGGTGGCTTTCCTGGTTTTGATATCATACAGATTTGTGATATTTTCCACAGTTTTGGGTAGTATTGTATTCTTATAATTGCATTAAACAGCATTGTGAGAAATAATACTATTTTCTTAGGTAGCCGTTTGAGTACTTCACCTGTTATTAAATCGAAACCTGGTGCCTTCTTGTTTTCCAAGAACCGAATAATACGTTTGAGTTCTCTCGGAGTTACCAGAGCAAGCGGTGGTGATAGCTGCTGATCGCTGTTGATCATAACATCAATTTCGTTTTCAAAGTTCTCTACAGTTGATTCATTAGGTGTAAATACTTCGCTAAGGTGTTTTGCAAATAGCTCGGCCTTTTCCCCTCCACTTCTGGCCCACGGGTCTATCGGCGCCTTTCTTAGTGGTGGAACGTGATTTAGTGGTCTTTTAAAGTTTTTTGTGATTTTCCAGAGCGAGTAGTTGTCTTTTTTGTGGGTTGAGAGGCCAGAAAGTTTATCTTGAAATGCAGTGTTTTCAGTTTCGGTTATTAGCTCTTTTAGTTCTTTAGAGATTCTATTATAATCCGTTCTATCTTCACTAGATCTTGTAGAGTGAAGTTGTCTTCTTTGCTTTCGCTTTTCTTGTAGCTTATTACGTATTTCCATTGGTACATTGCATTTGTCAGAGTGATGCTTTAGTGTAGGAGTAGAACGCCACGTGGCCACCTGTATGAGATTGGTAATGTAGAAAGTTGCATCATCTATGTCTTCATTTGTTTTCAGTTTAACTTTTAGCTCAACTTCATCTTCTAGATACTCAGCAAATGCAGCCCAGTCCGTTTTGCAGTTGTAGAGTGTTTGTTTTTGATTTCTTTGTGTTGGAAATACACTGAATGTGGCTATAACAGGAGTGTGATCTGATACAGAGTCCAGTGATGACCTGACATCAAAGTATATATCAGACAGCCCTTTTACAACGAAAAAGTCTACAAGAATATATTGAAAAAGAGGTTGCAGTTTGTTGGTGCTACTTAATTGTATTCAGTGAAATGTGGTTACCCGTTAGTTTTATGTCCCTTGGTTGGTTATCATGGGACTAGGAATAGAATGGTTACATCCTGGGATCAAACAGTATCACATACATGTAAATTGTGTACAATAAAACAAATAATTTTATATGTTTATCTTCAATACTACCTACCTCATAATACTGATATTACTTTTCTCTTATGCAGATCATCTATCCACACCAGAAATTACAGAACATATCAAGTGTTTCAAATCTTTTATTGAGAGGAACAGGAACCTTTTCGATTTGGAGAAGATTGATCAGACCCGTAGTAGCCCCCTTGATTTACAGAATTTATTGAATGATGAGGAGTTTGCTAATAGCTGGTCTACATTTAACAATGAATTGTTTGAACACCCAGATAATACTTTGAGACTGTTGGAATATTGTCTACATGAGGTAAATGTTTAGAATGTGAATAGTGTGAAAGTAATTCACTTATTAATTAGGGTTTATAAATAAGAGGCCTCACTAACTTTTTAATAGCATGCAGCATAATTGAAACAAATTAATTAGCATTTTGTGGATTCACCATGCAAGTGTTGTTATATAAAGGTAACTTAACCCATTAAATGTCTAGCCTTCTAGAGCCGAGAATGTTATAATTGACAAAGTCACCGGGCGATGTCTTTATTGCATGCATTCAAGATTACCCATGTTAGCCACATGCATCATACATCATTTACTTTGTATTAAAATAACCTAGAGTTGTAAGACTTTTATATATGTATACATATTTCGTACATATCGTAATAAAGAAATTATAAAGTTGTTTTCTTATTTTGACATTAAATTACACATTAGAAAGAAGATCAATTCATATTTGGTCTTCGCGAATATGACCATGTTTCTAACTTTCGTCATAAACTAAAGTGATTACCTATATGCCTTCGTCGGAACACTCACATGCTGTGCCTGCTATACAATATATTGTTTAATCCATCTACTCCTCGCTATCTTAAAGAATGTTGTCAGTTTCTTTACTTAGACACTCCTCTGTCATTAAGATCATTAGTAACACTGGAGCTAAAAACACCTCACTCTTCGTTGTTCTACAACGTGTCATTTACCATGCATGCTGTTCGCCTCCGGAACAGTTTTCCGATACGTCATTCTCCTTTATTAAATGTGTTTAAATAACGAATTACAAAATTATATCTATCACAGATTGGTGTTTGCTAAAAAAATTACATTTCTTCTTGCTATCATGTCTGTATTATTCACTATACCATTTCATATTCTGGTTGTAGCTTGTATGTATTAGTATATTTTAATATATATATCTATACTATATATATTGTATTTTAGTTTAGTTTATATATATACCAACTAAAACCATGTTTATGATTGTACACAAAGACATTGAAAGAGATCAATCAATCAATTATCTCTTTCAATGTCTTTGATTGTAGAGAGTATTGGAACAGTGATTGTCTGCATACACTACATTCTAGGGCTGTCCCTAGCATATATCTAATAAAATTACATTTCTTCTTGCTATCATGTCTGTATTATTCACTCTACCATTTCATATTCTGGTTGTAGCTTGTATGTATTAGTATATTTTAATATATATATCTATACTATATATATTGTATTTTAGTTTAGTTTATATATATACCAACTAAAATCATGTTTATGATTGTATACAAAGACATTGAAAGAGATCAATCAATCAATCATCTCTTTCAATGTCTTTGATTGTCGAGAGTATTGGAACAGTGATTGTCTGCATACACTACATTCTAGGGCTGTCCCTAGCATATATAGTGTATGCAGATGATGCCACCATAGCATGACATATATATCCATTATTGGTTTCAGAAATTCAAATTTGAAGCTAAAATCAAAGTCAGAGTTTTGAATCATCAACCAGTCATACCGATTGCTAATTTAAAAGTTAATTATTTTGGTAAGTATAAACCTTTAAGAGGAAGTTCAAAACGCAGTCATTCAATTCAAATGTTAGAACAAGGCAAATCTAATAAATGTTAAGTGATGAGATCGCTAAATGTCTCACCTAATTCTATCTATGTAGCTTGCCTAGTACTGCTCAGAGCATTTTACCACCTACCTTTAGGTGGTAGTATTATCAAATAACAATAAAAATAGATATGAATGCTTTCCTGCTTGAAAGATATTCCTTAGCACTGTTTGTAGTAAAGTAGTTAATTTCAGTTGCTGTATTATATTGTAAAAAAAATATTTATAAAACCTCAAGCGTTAAAAGGTTTTCTCCTTTAATTTGCAGGAAAACTGGTAACAATTAAAGGCACAGTCATAAGAGTGGGCAGTGTTGGCCTCATCTGCACATCCATGGCTTTTGAATGCACAAGCTGCCATTGTGTCCAAGCAGTAATCCAGCCACAAGGCGTGTTCACAGGTAAACACAGGTTATTCAATTATTATTTTTTTCTGAATTTTTAGCTGCATTGTTTGCAGCCATGCCAGCTCCATTAGTGCACACAATAATCAATTTGTACAATTCATGATTTTATAACATAATCTGCAAAGGGTCTTAGCAGTGTTAGAAGTTGGTTCAGCCAAGACACTCTGAAACATGCCAACATCCCAACAATTCAGCCCTTTGTCTTGCATCTTTGCTTTAATGGGTTCACAATGGGCACATTCCATCAAAAAGTGGTGGATGTCTTCGATTATCTTACAGATGTCACAATTAGGTGAGTCTGATTTACGCATCATATGCTTAAACTTATTTAATGGAACATGCCCGGAGCGAAGCCTACAGGCCATTACAATCATCAACCTACTTAATTTAGTATGTATGAACCAAGACACATGAGGAGGTTGATTATGTATCACTCTATACCAAATACCTTTCTCTTGCGATATGCTATTAAATTGACCATTCCAAGTACATATTATAAATTTGATCTTTATATTTTCGACATCTGTATAGTCAGGTATAATAAAAGTGTCAAGATCCTGATGTTAGTGAATCTTTTGCTAACCTATCCACCTCCTCATTGCCATTTATACCCACATGTGATGGAATCCATTGCAATCTCCGAGACAGCTTATAATTATTATTTGCTTTTAGAATTTTTTCTAATATGGCATAAGCTATCGATGCACCTCTTATTCCAGAGGCGCATTTTTATCTGCATTTTCATAGCCAATGGCTTCAATATATGATACTGCCTCTGAGATTGCAAACAACTCCACCATCATTATAGATTGGACATTAGATACAATTTTGAAACATTCTTTAAAGTCATGAACAGGGTCATAACAGGCAGCTCCAATAGCATTACCAGTTATAGATCTGTCTGTGTAAACTTTAACACAATCCTCATATTTTTCATGTAACATGTGTAGACCAGTGTAGTTTGAGATATTGTATGAACAACCGTCGATGATGCTGATGATGCTTCATGCGTTCTGGAGTGAACCTCCAGTAATCCCTAATTTCTTCCGTAGCCCTACAGTGTAGCAACACATGCTCCACAGTCTCGTCCTCCTGCAGACAGCCTCTACATAGTGGGCTGTCCGTTGCTCCAATGTTGTGCAGCTGGTAATTTAGATTACACTGACCAGTGATAATGCCCACCAATAAGCGAAGGTCCTGCCGTTGTAATCGTAGTAATTTGTTGGTAGTGTTTTTGTTTAGGATCGGAATCATAGGTTTCGAATGTTTACAGTCCTTCCTGTAATCCCTGTTTGCCATGTTTTGGTGTTTTCTTCCGGTGTAGCGACTCAGGAGATTCCGCACTTCCATTGCTGAAGGTCTGCAGAGTTACATTTCCTCAGTGCTACCCTTTTGGCTCCTTCTTTAGCTAGTATATCTGTCCTTTTATTACCAGAACAAAGGACATGTCCCTTTGTCCATGATAAAATTATTTTGTACTTCTCTGAAAGTTCTTGGAGTGCAGCATGACATTCCGTTAGGACTCTTGACCTTGTTACCGGTCTTCTTAGTGCGTGAATGACTGCTGCACTATCCGTGATGAATGCCAGCAGCTTTTCTTCCTGTTCACTTTGTGATTTCAGGCGTGGTTTGCCTAGCAGCAAGTAGCAGGGCCATGGCCTCTGCTTGAAATGCCGTTGTGGTTTTTTTCAGGGCTATTGAATCAGAAATTGCAAGTTCTGGTGAATGGAATCCACAACCTGTTTCCGTTTTGTACTTTGCGCAGTCCGTGTACACATGATAAGGACGGTGTTAGACTCTCTAAGGCACCGCTTCCGGTAGACAGCTCGTACTTCTTGTTTACGAGGTGCTTCGTGGGTATCCTGTCGGTGCCACTGTGTGATTCCGGGATTATTGTCTCCATGTCTAAAATTCTACAGTGATTTGTGATGGACTGCGTGCCTTTCCATTGATCTGTAGATTTTATTCTTAGAGCAGACGCCATTGCTTCTTTTTGTATGTGTAGATGCAACGGTGTCAAGCCAAGGATTACATCCAAGGCAGCTGATGGTGTCGTTTTAGTGCTCCCGCTTATAAGAGAGCACGCCAGTCTCTGAGTTTGCTGTAGTTTAGGTATCGTTGTACGGGGCCACCATACAACACATCCATAAGTAAGGGCTGGTCTTACTATGACTGTATAGAGCCATCGACAAAGCTTCGGCTTGAGACCCCAGACTTTGCCTACTGCTCTAGCACTCTGCATCAAAATGTTTATGGCTTTTGTTGAGACGTGCTCAGGCTGCTTTGCCCATAAAAGTTTGCTATCGAGCCAAACGCCTAAGTATTTGACTTCCAGAAATTCATTTGTTGCTACGTGCCAGCCGTCGATCAGCTCGGTGATTGTGCTCGTAGCTAATGTGGTGTCGATTATTGTCCTTGTCCTAGACGTCACAAAAGTGGGTTCTGCGCCTCGGTTAAGAACATTTAGGTTGTGTTTGAGGATAAACTTCAGTAGATCCTTAACTCTATCGTTTGTGTCAGTACTTCCCCAGACAGAACAGTGTCCGTAAGGCGCTATGCAGACGACGGGGCGGGGCGGTCTTTTTGACCGCGAAGCAATAAAGACCGCCAGGGTTCGGCGGGCACTGGCCGCGCGGCGCGGTCTTTTTGCCCTCCGTGTGCATTGGTAGTATATGATTCCCTTTGCGCTGTCGTCCGCGGCAAAATTGACCGCCCCGGCTCGTCCAGCGTCTGCAAAGCGCCTTACTGTCGCATCCAATGACACATTCAAGTTTATTTTTTGCACAAAAGTGCATCAATTCTTCTAGAGCTGCAGGTGGCGCTTTATCGTCTATGTCCATATAGGCCGATGCTATGATAACGCTTCTGAGTGTTCCATGTAGCCCCGCTTGATTACATTAAGGTCACCCCTCCCCCTTACCTTTACCCTGGCTGGGTATGGGTGTGGAAGGGAGGCGACACGAGCACGATGAGGGCGCGACCTCCAGTAAAGTGTTATCTTTCTTGGCGTCTGCGTCAGCCGCAGACGGTTTCGTCCGCTACTCTCTCATCGCTTCACTTTGTGCCTCGGTAGACATCGTGGCAGGCCCACTGTGCATAGCAGTGAGGGGCAAGCTCAACTGAGTCTCAGGGCACAGGATCTGCGTCGTGATAGCAGCGGGCGGCCCGTGTGGATCGATGCGCAGCATATATGTCGTGACCGCCGGTGCAAGCGCTGATAGCCCAGGCAGGTGCACTACTCCTTCCCTCTGCTACTGGTATAGCGCGTCCGCCAGTACTGTTTCGCTCTTTATTTTCTTCGCAGCGTGATATGCCGCAGTGCAGTTTGCGGATTCACGGTTTGTCTGTCGGGCTTACCGCTCCCGCGCCCGTTACCTAACTCCAACACAGCGTCAGGTCAGCCGCCGCCTCCGCCGCTCGCCGCCGCAGCTGCTTCCTTTTGCGCGAGTTGTGGCGCGCCCCATGGGGAACTGGTCCGCTCTTGCACTGGTCCAGCCTTCTTCGCCGTCGTCGTCGGTACAGTAACATCCGTGGCTGGCGGGGCCTGGGACTCCACCCCGCGGCCGCCTTCGGTAGCTAACTTCACACCCCCTGGCCTGGAAACCAAAGGGCGCCGGGTGCTATCCGAGTTGCATGGCATCTCATTTGTCATATTTTCTTTTTATAAGAAACACGGGGGTTGAATTGCCCCCAAATAGACACGCCGGCCAAGGGCTACCGCAGGAAGGGGATTTCTGAGCTCGGCATAGTATCGGATGTGATGATTATGCCGTCCTTCGCAACCACCCCGGGTCTCTCTCTCTGTCCGGGCTTGGGACCGGCTCCATACAAAGCAATCGTGTTGTAAGCGAAAGCAGTGCCAGCGGATGGAATTCAATGACTAAGTATGAAGGCGAGGCAGTGACAGATTCTTTAAAAAAAATTCAATGTTAACGTGTCTGAATAGTCAATGGGTGTAGGCACCTCCCAACAACAAAAATCCCATGCCAGGAACACTCTTTCAACTCCGTAGGAAACTGGAGCATGTACTTGATGTTTATTTATCCTTTGAAACCAAGCCCATGAACTTAACCTTGGGTAAGGCCTGAGTCTGGTTGCTTTGGTCCTTCCATTTGTGTCAATACAATACTGCCGGAACTTTATAATGTAGGCTTCTCTTTTATCTAGAACTTATGGTCTAGAAATTAGTCCTCTAAATCGCATGATTTTGATCTGTATATATCATACAAATAAAAATATACCCTTCGACTTGAGAATGTACGGAAACTTTCAGCTTCAAAAATGTAAAAACTTCTATAGTATAATTTTAATCCTATGGCCCTCTTAACCTTAAAGACATCCGTACTACCATCCCATTGTTCATTGATAAGCTTGTTTTTAATTGAATTAACTATCTGATTTCAGCTCCAAATATATGCCAAAGTTGCAATGGAGGGGCAAAGTTTGAACCTTTACAAACCTCACCATACACAATCACAACTGATTGCCAAATTGCAAAGATACAAGAGATACAATCCCAGGTATGATAACAACTCTTAGAGCTTATTCTTACAAACGCTTTGTAATAAGCCTACATAAAAAATAATTTATTCATTTGTTTAAAAAATCGAACAGTTATTAAAGTCTGGCATATATTATGTTCCCTTAAATTAATGCTAATATTAGGGGTTAAAGTATGAAATTGCAATTTCGTACTGGAAAACAGAAATTTTTTTTGGAAGATATACTTACATAATATATTTATTTAATCAAAGTAGATATTTACACTCGATAACTATACCTTTCGACCATCTAATCGGAAGATGATGCAAACCTTTGCGATATAACTCTGGGGATAGAACCTAGACTCCATACACTCCAAAAACTCCATAAACATAACGGCATTTTGTACTGCTCCCTGGGAAGAAAATTTAATTCCGTGCAAAAAATTGTCCAAATCGCGGGAAAATGGTAGTCGGTTGGGGCGATCCGGCGAGTATGGAGGATGACGAATGGTTTCTGACTGCAGTTCTTGTAGTGTTATTGGCGAGCAGTGTGGGGTTATGCGTTATCATGAAGCACTAATGGTGAAGACCGATTGACAAGCCGGGGCTGTTTTATTGTGAGTTTCGCCTTTGCATTTTTCGGAGTTCCGGTCAGATGCTATTATCTGACAAGATCTGAGACAGCTATAGTGAATTACAATTTTGTTTAGCTTTAGGGCATTGCTGTGGCGTTTGACCTGGGGTCAACCATTGCGTTGTTCGCTTGCGATTGTCGTAAAGAATCCACTTTTCATCACGTCACGTTTTTTGCAAAGGTTGATCTTTATATCAGCAACAGAATCCATTAGTTCAATCAAAACCTGTATTAGGTTGTCTTTAGAACATCATTCGGATCGGTTTCCGTCAAAAGTAAAAGATTAAAAAATACTAAATATGCTGTTATTGTTTTCTTATAAATCGAGGACATGTCTCATTTCACGATTTTTCCCTAACTCTCGTGGTTCCGGACTTGGCCATGACTACCCTTCTCAAAACACCACCCAGTGTAATATAAAAAATGGAGTCGCTTTAGTTTTTTAAGCGATTTCTACCATAGCTTAAGAAAGTTTATTGTGATATTTGGAGAACGAATCTGCATTAAAATGTAATCTTATAAATACAAATCAAACGATCGACAATATCAATACGAGATATGCAGTCTCTAGTCACAAGTAGTAAAATATATAACCCTTTATAAATAATTTCAACTCAACGAAACACTTAAAACAATCAAATTAAAAAGCGTCAACCCCGACTGACATGTCCCAAACGAGTGTATGGCAGTTTGGGCTCGCTACCGTCCCTCTCGCACCCCGCAAACCCCGCACGATTGCTCTGTCTAGACGTCTCCGTTGGACGACTGTAAGGTTTACAAAGACTGTGGTTTTACCGTGTTTGGTTTGGTTTACATTAACGGCCGGTCCCAATAATCTATCTATCGCCGGTTTACCTTACTAGAGATAGATATTTGACACTATTTGTATGGAAGTTATGTCAAATTTCTATCGGTAGTAAGGAAAACCGTCGATAGATAGATTATTGGGATCCTCCATAAAAGTCTCTGTATCTAGTGAAATAACAGGGTGAACGAAACTCAAAAACAATTGTTGAGGAGCTTAGTCAAGTGACTCTCAAAACATAACTTATAAGGTTAACTTTAGTACGGGCATGCGTCGCTATAAAAACATATAATGTTTACATTTGCCTCTGAATTTACTCCGCCGCGGTGCGCCGCAACAGTTCCTGCCACGAGCAACGCTAATTAATTAACCGTTTCTGCGTGAACTTTCTCATACATCCCCATATTATGTACTTAAATGCGCCTCTTTATCACGAGCCATTAGTATGATAAACCAAATATCTATCCAAGTTGACGTCTTTCACTGCAGCTAGAGGAAATTCACAGAAGTAGCGCAATCGTTAATGGAAAATAATTTAATTAGATTTTTTCACTGTATCGCATTAGTATTAAGTTACTGTAATGATATTTGTAAATTTCTAGAAATAAATAAATAAAAAAACAACTACAATTTGAAAAAAATAATACTGACTTCCATTCTATTCAGTTATTGGAGTGTATCGCAAAAACTACTAGACCGAATTTGATGAAATTTAAATGGGTTCACCTAGTCGAAAGTTATGAGGGAACAAGCATAAAAAACAGTCGAATTGAGTACCTCCTCCTTATTTGCAAGTCGGTAGAAAATGTTTGAAATTACCGCGCGATGCGACATGGCACGTATCGCGCCGTGACTTTATAAATGAAATTAGCCCTTACAATACTTTTGAAATAATAGTTTGATATATGTGTATATCATTTTAATTGCTTTTTAGTAGGTGCCGCAGATTTTAAACTATTTACTACACTGTTACAGAGGTATCAACAAAAGATTGACACAGACAGAAATATATTTGGAATAATATTAATGTTTCAGAGTATATCAGGCACAATACCGAGAAGTGTCGAAATTGAACTTCAAGGAGATCTAGTTGGAACAGCCTGTCCTGGAGACGTTCTATCAGTCACTGGCATTGTTCAGGTAATAAGCAAATTCCTGAAAAATCCGATTATACTTGATTAAACGGGCGTACATCTATCAATATAACAATGTGATGTTATTTGTTCAGAGCCAATATCCGGGATCCATCCTAAAATCTCATGGAGTGGAGGAGAGAGGTCATTGCTAGAACGGCAAAACTTCAAAATTATGGATGCTATTTCAATATTGAGTCAAGATGGACTCCCGATACTGTCGGAAAAATATTATAAATATAGAAAAGTATTTAATTTCAAACAAAGTATAAGTGTGCACGTGTTTGCAAATAGATTGACAATTGTTGCAAGTTGTAGCAAGGCCTGGCAATGGTGCTCAAACACTGGTTGTGTGTTAAGCACACTGTTGTGGCAAGCTTAATTACATGACGAATGATATCATGGTATGACGGACAAACTTCAGCTCTGGGTGCCACTGCAACTGTCAATGGCATGTTTGATTAGAAGAGCAAGAACTTCGCTTCTTGCTTCATGATACTAAAAAGTTACAACTCTAATGTTCTTGTCAATAGTATTTTTTTACATTACTTATTTATATTCTGCAGGTCAGAGGTGAAAGTAAAGGCGGTGAAGATGGCAAGAGAGCTGCTAGGTTATTGCAACTGTACATAGAAGCCGTCTCAATACACAGTCAGAGAAACTTGAGCAATCCGACGTTGGCCTTCACTTTGAAGGACTATTATGCCATACAAGTAGGTACCAAGCTAATGTCAATGTTCAGCCAATAATAAGAGTGACGAGAGAGATTAAAAAATGTTGATAGTTTTACAACCGACTTCCAAAAGAAGGAGGTTCTCAAGTCGATGCGTATATTTTGGTTGCGTGACTGTTGTTCGATATTTACTTTACATATTTTTATTTGAACTGGAATAAAAGACTTGACGTTACGGACAGTTGATAGAATTTTATTTGATATACGTTATAAATAGTTGTTATATTATTTAGAATCTATACCAGCACTTGATATATTGATCTACTATAATACTATAATTTTATATACTCCTAATATTACATAGGTACTCTTCAAGTATAATTTTTTTTTCGATATAACAATGATTTGATATACTATACATTTTAGTATAATTCAGTTAACAAAATAATGTAAGTATGTTTAGTGGTATTTAATTTGATGACTAGTTTAAGTTTAAGACAAAGTTACAGTAGGTGCGACGACGAGCGATGCGAGGAGCGTTAGGTTGAATGGTGACCACACGACGCGCGAGCCGAACGAGCAAAGCGAGCGTGCCGCGGCAGCGGCCGGCGAAGCGCCAGAATTAGGTTTACAGGTTATTTATAGAACATATTAATTGGTTTCGACGTTCCATTATATATGTTTATTAAAATTCGACTACAAAAGAAGTATGTGCAGTGATTATATTTTTTATAATACTCGTAGTTATTTCAATTGCTAAGTATATCACATGGATTTATAGTTTATGAATGGTTTTCTTTTTTTGTTATTTGTTTTGAATTTCGATCAAAGGTTTTATTATATTAGATATACGAAATAAATGGTATGTCATAAGTTTATATTCCTTTTGTCGATAATCGATCCCGTACGTAGCAATAGCAAGGGTCACTAAAGGGTGAAAAATATGTTTTTTACCTAAACATGCCCGACTCGACACAAAAAAGTGTGAAATAACTTGTTGAAGTTGGTACCATGATAGTGCAAAAGCACCTATAATCACAGTATTGCGCGCATTTTTTTTTTAGCAAGTTTAACAAATGACACATTCCAATCCCCTATTGACACGTTTTATATTAATCACATTAGTTTTTTATTTATTCCAGGAAATTCACGCCTCGGATGATGTGTTCAGATTATTAGTCCATTCTCTCTGCCCTGCCATATTCGGTCACGAAGCGGTTAAAGCTGGTCTGATACTAGGCCTCATTGGAGGAACCGAGCTTGACAACGGGCCAAGGTCCAACCCACACGTTTTGGTAGTCGGGGACCCTGGACTGGGAAAAAGTCAGCTATTGCAAGCGGCTGCTCATGCCGCTCCTAGGGGTAAGTGTTTAAAACCCTTATCATAGGGGGAGACTGAGCTAAACAAAGATCCACTTTTGGGCAGAGTTAAACAAAGAGTGAATCCACATAGTATATCGGTTATCAAGGTGATCTTCGATTGGTTCAACGCTTACAAGTGGTTTTTTACGCCGCTTCTTGAAGTCACCACTGCAGTATATTCTGAGCCTAAAAACTTATAGAAATCTAGAGCAAATGAAATACCCTCCGCGGACGAAGTCGCGGGTAAATGCTAGTAGAATAAAATGAGATAATCATTATCATGGCTAATGTTTCCAAGTGAGTTGATAAGGACGGTATTTGTCAGTAAAACAGGTTTAGTAGTAGATTTTCTGCATCAAGAAGACGAAACCAAAATATATCTGACATAGACAAAAATGATTGTGTGACAAATCCAGAAATGATAAATTAAATAAACACAAACCACAATAACTTGACTATTGTAATGTGTTTCTAAGATGGTATACGGAACACGCAAACGCGTGTGTGGCGACGCCGACCCTGACAACCACACTGAGTTAACGTGTAGGCTAATACCGTGTCCTCTAGCCCGTCCGGAAGTTACCGTTCTACTATTGTTTATTCTTATGTATTTACTCCCAACTGTTATTTTAAATATAAATTATTTTCATATTGCTTTAGTTTTCATGATAAAGTTAGCATGTTTGTCGATATATTATGGACCTTGTCATGACTATGACCTAGCGTGTTTGATTTTTTTTTAATTATTTTTCCACACTACAGACTCTTTGGTCCGTACCTTTTTTAGATTTGTTTTTTTTTTTATATATTTTCATGGAGATTCGTTCTCCAAACATCACAATAAACATTCAAGCTGTGGTGGAAATTGCTTAAAAACTAGTGAGTCCATTTTTTTTATAAATACATGAATCTTATTGCTAGTGATATTTCAGAATTTTATACTTATGTGTACGCTATTGGCCAGGAGTACTGGCCTCAGGTTCACGCCTTTGCCGTATACTTTTTAAAATAGCCTTCACGATCTCTTCATTTCGGTCTTTTATTGCCATTTTGAGATTATATTCTATTATTCGATATTCGGATGCTTTAATCGCCCGTCTGACGAATTAGCTAATCGCGTCCGAGCTATCGTCGGCAAAGTACGTGCAGCTGCCTGAGTGTCGTGACACTGCCACCACTGCTTGGTTTTTTTGTTAGGTGTTTACGTTTGCGGTGCATCGGCATCAGCCGGCGGTCTGACCGTGGCATTGGGTCGCGAGGCGGGCGGAGACTTCGCTCTTGAAGCCGGGGCTCTGGTTCTGGCAGATAAAGGTGTCTGTTGTATTGATGAACTCGACAAGGTACACGACTTTACTCGTAGCATTTAATCTGTTTGTATTGTTTTATTTCTAATTTCTTCTACTTCTATGTTTTACCAACTTTAATACAAATGTCTCGCCTTTGGCAAAAGAACGTAAAAGGAGCCGACCTGCAGCTCACTGTACCAGTGCGATAAGTCAACATTAACAAAAGTAGCTTCAGGAGTCAATTGATGAAACAGTATGATATAGATAGGATATCTGAGATTACCTAGTCCTGATTCATATATCACTGTTAACGGGCTAATACATTTTACCACTTGTGAATATTGCTTTCTTACTTAGGAATCAATCACGCTACACCGGTGTGTGATAACATCGATTTAACATCGAATGTTATAATAGTTTTAGGCGTGAATGTAACACACCCAACGCATAGGGTGTTACGCTGAGAAAAGTGCAATAAATAATCATATCTACATACTATTACCAATGATGTTAATATAGACTGAGGTAGATACGCCTTACTGCGCTTGGCTTGGCGACATCAACACGAGTTTCGTGTTGATGTCGCTGTTGAGTGAACTTAGTTCCAGCCTGTCTGGCAACGACGCAGCACGTGTACTATATTTAGGAAAAAATGCCTTCTTATGTGTTCAGAAACTGCAGAACACACACTGGAACAAGTGTAAAAAAACAAGAATGATGTATCTTTTCATTTGTAAGTATTGTTTTTCTGTTATTCATCAAAAAAATTATTTTAATTTAAAATAACTCCTGCGACGTTGCCGATTCGCCACCCACGAGAACGAGTCTGTCATTGGCGGTCGAATGGTCTTTCACAGGCGAATGTTGTTAATAATATATTGATCCCTTTCTGACAACTAGGATTCATATATCTTCGTGCTCTTTTAATCTTGTCAATGTAATAAAATTAATGTCGTGGTGCGAGTTGTGTACTTTAGCTATAGGTAGGTATAGCATAAAATTTGCCATGTTTATACTTCATGTTCAAGGAGTAAAACGCCTCTATTAGTCAATCTCATTGACTATTACATATTATTCTCGCATTAGGTAAATGCACGCGTTATGTCTTGTCTGTGAACAAAACATGTTAACTTTCACGCAACTGAAAGGCGAGCACCCGGTGTGCTATTGGTAGTTTTTTTTAATTTTGATAAGGATCAGAGTCTTATTTTTATGCTTTGTACAGTTAAATTTGCATCAATCTCTAACTCTACAATGTACAACCATATTGAAGATTTGAGAAGTCTTGACTAGCGGGCCTTGGTATATTTTCAAATATTTTGTTGTTTCGGTGTTTACACGAACACAACTAAAGATTTATGAAAGTCCTCGAGGAGATAATGCTTGTGATTGAAATTAAGACGCGGTCCAACCCCAATTTTAAAATAATTTACGATGCTTTACATAAAGTTTAAAATCGCTTGTTAGATCGGACGATGTAACGCGAAAATTTTATTAAATTGTATTTTTTTCATAATATACCATCGATCTGTTTCGTTACACTAGGTGTTTAAAAATTCTGCTTTTTATTTAATCAGGGTACGAGCGCGCCCTAAACAACTTTCAACAGATAAAATCTCTAAAATCGATATATAATATTATACCGGTAAAATTATTTTCTATTATTTTATCCCGACGACGTTTCGAACACTTTTCAGTGAACAAGGTCACGAGTAGACTGGACGACCGTTGTCTGTTACAAAAGTTATGGAAATTATTTTTATGTAACGGTTATCATATTATAATCAAAACGTTCCCGATGCACGCAGTAGTCACTGATAGTGTTCAGAGGACTTGCAGTATTGTGCTGGAATTGTAATTTTATTAGTTTGATCACTGGATCCCAAACAGGTGGTGTACTTGCCAACCATCATCTCTATTGCGTGTAAAGCCTGATTTACACTTCAATACGTACAGTAGCTAGTCAAGAAATCAGTTAAGTAACAAGTAGTAAGTTATAAGTAGTGTCTAGTGAGTAACAGTGTGGTCCCAATCAAGCCATAATCGATATCAGCGCGTTAACAGTCGGTCCTTTTCGCCGTCAGCGTGATTACGATGGCCCCCACTACGTCATCGGTGACGTCTTAACTGCCGCCATATTGACGATTACTTGAACCATGCTCTACACCAAAATCGTTGTGAGCGTTCTTACAAAAGTGCAGATAGGTGTTGGTTTATTTTTACAAGGTCTTTACTGCTTTGTCCCTTGTTTTTGATATAAAAGTCGACCCATCTAATGTACACACTTTTATTATAATTACTTTCATTTTTAATCTACACACACTACACAGTTACATTCCTTCTTTTTTTTTGGGTAGCTTGGCAATCGAGCAAGCGGCTCACCTGATGGTAAGTGATACCATTGCCTTGCGTTGCCGACCTTTGAGGAAGGATGAGATAGAAGGGGTAAAGGTTGGAGGGGGAGGGGGAAGGAGAGGGAGAATGGAGAAGGGGCGAATCGGGCCTCCGGAACCTCTCACAAACCGACGAAACGCAATAGCAAGCTATGCTTTATTTTTATGCATTTGTTTTTCGCGCGCGAATGTTTGTTCGTTATTGCTACAACTCCGGCCCGATTGATCAACACGCTTACAGTGCCACGAGCTGTCCTAATCGCGATATTTGTCTCGAACCGGCTATGGTAGACGACAGCACAGAGCAAAAATATCGCGAAACGGACCGCAGTGTAAGTAGTCATAAGTTACAGTTACAAGAAGACTAGTCGCGTCAGTTGTTTTGTTTACTACTTCCTACTTGTCTACAAATGTATGGACTGTAGTAAACCCGCCCGTCTACATGCCGGCCAGTTAAATTGGCGGGGTGCGGGAGACGCAAGAGAGGGGCCTACTTCTCACTGGACACGCTAAACAATAGGATTGCGATCTATTTTATTTTATTTATTCAACAAAATCCACAGCTCTTAATATTTTGTACAATTTACAGCCAATAACGGATTCACATTCTTTGAATAATATTTGTTACTCACAGTACAGACAGTCATCAGATAATGAAAAATAATAATAAATATTAGTATCTTTATTTATTATAATACAATTTCACGGGTTTCACCCGGTCCTTTACATAGGCATAAGTGGGGCTGTAGCCAACACTTAGAGTCCCGTTTGGTATCAAAATACAATGTAGTATAAAAAACAGACATTTTGGATGAAGGGTAACATGGTATATCTATTACAAAAATGGGTAAAATGGCATGGCTATTGATATGAACTTATCAATGGTACGGGAGATAGTGGGCTATGGACGAGACTACGGCACCTGCCAATTTCAGTCTCATTTAAAATATTTAGGCTGGTGGTGACTTGCCACCCACTAAACGGGCCCCCCAAAAGGGCCACCATCAATGGTGACAAAAGGGGCAACGTTGGTGTGGATGGCTGAAGGGTGTTGAGAGGTGTGCTGCGGTTTCACTAGAGCGCTACTACCGGCGTTATGCCCTTTAACACTTCCACCCTTGGAGCTTTTTGTTTCTCGCTCTGGCGTCTCCACCCCCAGACGGCCAATTAAGGCAAGCCGGGGATCAGGGGTCTCATTTAGCCCCAGGGAGAATCAGGGTCCACGGTGTCGCCACTCACCGACGACGGCTCGCCACAAGGCCGCCCCTGCGGTTTTATATTTATTATTATTATTTTTATTCAAAAAATTTCACGGGTTTAACCCGGCCCTTTACATAGGCATAAGTGGGGCTGTAGCCAACACTTAGAGGCCCGTTTGGTATAAAAATACAATGTAGTATAAAAACAGAAACATTTTGGATGGATGGTTACATGGTATATCTATTATAAAAATGGGTAAAATGGCAAGGCTATTGGTATGATCTTATTAATGATAAGGGTAATAGTAGGATATGGACGAGACTACGGCACCTGCCAATTTCAGTCTCATTTAAAATATTTAGGCTGGTGGTGACTTGCCACCCACTAAACGGGCCCCCCAAAAGGGCCACCATCAATGGTGACAAAAGGGGCAACGTTGGTGTGGATGGCTGAAGGGTGTTGAGAGGTGTGCTGCGGTTTCACTAGAGCGCTACTACCGGCGTTATGCCCTTTAACACTTCCACCCTTGGAGCTTTTTGTTTCTCGCTCTGGCGTCTCCACCCCCAGACGGCCAATTAAGGCAAGCCGGGGATCAGGGGTCTCATTTAGCCCCAGGGAGAATCAGGGTCCACGGTGTCGCCACTCACCGACGACGGCTCGCCACAAGGCCGCCCCTGCGGTTTTATATTTATTATTATATTGTTTTTTTTTTATTATTATTTTTATTCAAAAAATTTCACGGGTTTAACCCGGCCCTTTACATAGGCATAAGTGGGGCTGTAGCCAACACTTAGAGGCCCGTTTGGTATAAAAATACAATGTAGTATAAAAACAGAAACATTTTGGATGGATGGTTACATGGTATATCTATTATAAAAATGGGTAAAATGGCAAGGCTATTGGTATGATCTTATTAATGATAAGGGTAATAGTAGGCTATGGACGAGACTACGGCACCTGCCAATTTCAGTCTCATTTAAAATATTTAGGCAGGTGGTGACTTGCCACCCACTAAACGGGCCCCCCATAGGAGCCACCATCAATGGTGACAAAAGGGGCAACGTTGGTGTGGATGGCTAAAGGGTGTCGAGAGGTGTGCTGCGGTTTCACTAGAGCGCTACTACCGGCGTTATGCCCTTTAACACTTCCACCCTTGGAGCTTTTTGTTACTTGCTCTTACGTCTCCACCCCCAGACGGCCAATTAAGGCAAGCTGGGGGTCAGGGGTCTCATTTAGCCCCAGGGAGAATCAGGGTCCGCGGTGTCGCCACTCACCGACGGCTCGCCACAAAGCCGCCCCTGCGGTTTTATTATTATTTCTTTAATTCAAAACAAAATCTCGGATTTCATCCGGTCCTTTACAAAGGCATAAGTGGGGCTGTAGCCAACACTTAGAGGCCTGTTTGGTATATAAATACAAAGGAGTATAAAAAACAGAAAAAATGTTGGATGAAGGGTAACATGGTACTTATAACTATTACAAATATGGGTAAAATGGCCAGGCTATTGATATGAACTTATTAGTGATAAGGAAGATAGTGGGCTATGGAAGAGACTACGGCACCTGCCAATTTTAGTCTCATGTTAAAATATTTAGGCAGGTGGTGACTTGCCATCCACTAAACGGGCCCCCATAAAGGCCACCATGAGTGGTGACAAAAGAGGCAACGTTGGTGTGGATGGCTAAAGGGTGTCGAGAGGTGTGCTGCGGTTTCACTAGAGCGCTACTACCGGCGTTATGCCCTTTAACACTTCCACCCTTGGAGCTTTTTGTTACTTGCTCTTGCGTCTCCACCCCCGGACGGCCAATTAAGGCAAGCCGGGGGTCAGGGGTCTCATTTAGCCCCAGGGAGAATCAGGGTCCACGGTGTCGCCACTCACCGACGGCTCGCCACAAGGCCGCCCCTGCGGGTCCACAAGGCCGCCCCTGCGGGTTCATTATTATTATTATTATTATTCAACTCAACTTAATCAACATCTTACTACTTAACTCGCTTTTGCCGTTCAAACGACACTGTTCACATACTGTACTTAATGAAGTGTAAACCAGGCTTAATGTTTGTTTCCCAGATGACAGCACACCACAGCAGCTTGCTAGAGGCAATGGAACAGCGGCGAGTGAGCGTGGCCAAAGGTGGAGTGGTCTGCAGCTTGTCAGCTCGCGCCACCGTCCTCGCCGCCGCTAACCCATCGCAAGGCAGCTACAATAGGTGAACAATAGTTTACTGCATCGATTGGTAAAACAGCTGGTATTGGACTTACGAATATATGATCGTCCTCGGGAAATATATAATTTTATTATAAGGGTGACCGACGACCTCCTCAAAACCGCGGGGAACTGTTGGATGCAGGAAGCGAGTAGCCGGTCCAAGTGGCGCTCTATGGAGGAGGCATATGTTCAGCAGTGGACGTCTTCCGGTTGATAACGATGATGATGATGATGCCGATATATATATATATATCTTCGGGACGATTACTAAACCCACTGAAAAAATAACTACCACAACATTTCGCAGTTTAGTTTAATACCTATGAAAAAAGGTTTTTATTTGTTACATTATTTTTAAAAATTAAAAATAATTTACTTATTATCTTTGAATTATTTTTTTGCGCCAGTTTTCCAGCCCTAACACACCGTTTTGTCATTTCAATCATTCTACTAATATGACGATTTAAAATTTCAGACCTTTCACTAGTAGGTCGTTTTGCTTTTGTGACGATAGACTCAAAGACATTTTCTTATATTGTCTTTCTGATACGGAGCGGATTAGTCTACGAAGTGATGTAGGTATTTTTTTTTCAGAAAACGTAGTCTTCCGTCAGCCGCCATTATTTTGCGAACTGTATTTGTAATTTTGTACTTATGATGTTGCTCTGTCTGTCCATTTTGTTCTTATATTATTTAGGCAATATGGCTCGAAATGTGCATTAACTCTGGTATTTTTATCTGCTATCATTTTGTCTCTTTAATTTGGAATAATAACAGAAACAAGTCTTAGAAACCACATCGGTGCAGTGGAGCTTCTTAATCAAAATTGTAGTTATTTTCCTTTTACAGAGCAAAAACTGTAGCTGAAAACTTGAAACTAAATTCAGCTTTATTATCAAGATTTGATTTAGTATTCATACTACTGGATCAACCAGATGAGGTTTGTGTAACACCTACTTTTTTATGACCGTAGAAAGACATCCTCCACCAAATCCCTAGGTATAGTTCCGCCAGTGTTGCTATTCATGTGACATATTAGTGGTGCGGTCCGATTCACGCCGCACTATTGGCGCGCTCAAGTGTTCCGAAATGGTGTGAGCGGGCAAATGTTGGGCGAATGTGATATCATTTCCGGACTTACAGTGTTATTTCTCTTGCATGAAATCTTCGTGATCAAATTAGCTTGCTTTATTTAGCTACCGGTCCGATTTCATTAGCATGCTAACAGCGCTGCGAGTGATGAAATCTCGCTTTTTAATATTGGACCAGCGGAAATAGACGCCAGTACCTAAGGGATAAAAGCGAATTACGGACTCCGGCATAGGTACCTAAAGGGATTAAAATTAATAGTCCGGCTTAATTATGTTCTACTCATGAATATTCCTATGTGTAGTAGAAAATTAACTTATGCATGTATTAATCTACATAATATTTGATTATCAGGGCAACGTCGCCGCTTTGTTCATGTTCCAAGAAATTCCGATTTTTGTTTCATTGAGCAAACAATCGTTATACTCATCTAAATCAGTCTAAACTTTTTAGTTATAACCAATTAGTATCAACAATATTAATCAAGACAATATGACACTGGTATAATAAATAATGCATTAACATTAATTGATACCAATTATTTGGAATCACGTTCTTGGCGAATTTATTCCCATAAACGACACGTACAAAATTAATCAATTAATTAATAATCAATTAATCAATTTATACTCGATCTTAATAAAGGCCACTTGGCCGGGTTTTTTTGCACACCGTACATGAGCGCCAAAATGACGTCACATGGTCAAGCGTCTAGTTATTGTGACCGCGTTGTAGATATTAAATAACATTTTTCTAGTTCGCCGTCACGCGCAAACGAAAACAAAATCATATTTAATTTTTTTGTTTCAGGAAATGGATGCGATGTTGTCAGAGCACGTCCTAGCTTTGCATACTGGTCACAAAAGTAAAGCTTCAAGAATTACAAATTTTAATGGAAGTGTCATAACTAGTCAAAATGATAACGAAATATCGCTGAGGTATGTTTAACATAATACGTATTTGAACCACGGGCAACAATAGTAGATTAGAAGCCAAGGGCTGTAAGGTATCAATTGCAGCCCGAGATATTTATATAGTTCGAGGGTGCAATTGATGCTTACACCCGAGCTAACTACTCTGCTTTACATCTCGATTGTGAGGTAAGTAGAAAAAAACCGGCATTACAAAAATAAAATTAATGACTATTATACTCATATGAAGACAAGGCTGAATAGCGAAGCGACCTCTTTTGTCATTGGGCTGAATGCATGATGTCTACTGCCAGTATGATGGTTAGATGTACGCGAACTTTTTGAAAGAATGAAGTGTTTTTTTAAATTCTTTACTGCCCTAGGGCTTTTCTAACTACATTATTACGCTAGAGCGCTAATTGGTCACCTACAAGCCCCACTTGTGTTATATTTATAATTACTTACCGCCCTAGGGCTTTTCTAGCTACATTATTACCCTGGAGTGCTAATTGATCACCTACAAGCCCCATTTGGGGGTAATAAGGACCTACTTACCGAATATGAGAGATGTAAACGATATATATATATACCTAACACATACTCTTTGTATGTAGGTACTTAAATTAAATATACTATGGACTAATTGCCATGTACATTAATGAAGAAATCTATGTAATCAGTAGTGAAGTAAGGAGTATAAGTAAATGTGTACACATTTCCAAGGCTAAATAACGTGTCTTTGTCATATCGAGTATGCAAGCTAAAATAGACTTCGCTGTTCTATTTGTACAAATATATTGTTCTTAGAATTTTATGGGTTACTGTAGATGGTACTAGTAAGGGCTGGCTGTACAAAAGATTCCCCCGATAAGAATTACTAACGCCTAGAATAAGGGGAAGATAAATTAGTTAATAGGGGCTATATACCACCAGGACCAAGCCATCTAGACTCACCACAAATTTATAGTAATACTTATTATATAATGTAGGCGTTATTTCTTTCGGAACCTTTAGTGCAGGCATTGCAAGTTTGGACTATTCATGGAAACTGGAAAAATGTGGATATTATGAGAGCGTGAGCCGGGTTGCAGTAACAACTCTGGCGATTTTGTAAGGCCCATAACATCTGCCGCAAATCAGTGTACCTTGGGCCTAGCACGAAAATTTGCGTAAGTGTAACGTAATCGTATCGTTGACGTATACAGTATAAACTATCATTTAACTGGTACAACTGTAGCACAGATAACTCATAGTTTGTATTGTACTGTATACGTCAACGCTGCGCAATGTTCGTGCCAAGCCCATAACGTTACACTTAAGCAGATGTGTGTTCGGCCCACTGTAATACAGAAAAGTAAGGCTAGGTTCTCAAAAAAGTGTTCTAATGCCAGAAAAAGTTTTTGTTTGTACCACATCAGTACTTGATATTCTACCTCGTAACACAAATGTTCAAGCAGAGTGTATTTGAAAAGCAATATAGCAAGTGAATATTACAGGGTAATGATTAAATAATAAATTAATGTCTCGGGGTGTAGGTATATTGACTGCAGTGTCACGCAAAATTCAGTTTAAGGCCCGTACGAATGGTCATTCGTAGTTTAATCTTAATTTCGTAATCCCCGACATGAATGCATGGTTTTGCGTACAAACATTTTCAACGACAGTCTTTTTTTTTTCAATTCGTCAGATATTGACTTTGGGTCATTTTAGACTGAAGAATAGATTATACTGTCCAATGTATTTACTACTGTTCATCTTATGAAATAATCGATTACTAACTATTAAATTCTTAGTAGTTTAAACTTTCTAGTATAAAAGCTACCTACTCTATGGTTTAAACTACATTTGAGTTCGCCTGGGGAAGTACCACACCTTATGCCAGCTCCGTAACGCAGTAGTGTGCAAATATTACTGAGAGAGTTTCGTTAAAGGACAATGTTGGAAATGTTGAAGTAAAAATTACAGGCTAAGAGATTTAATATATCAGACTGACAAGCGCAGTACATTACCCCGCAGAGTTCAATGTCTGTTTAAATATCTTGTAGTTTTAAATTCTGAATGGCAGTGAACTGTTATGAACAAGCATGACGCTTAACATCAGGAGAGCGACTTGCTCATCTCGTCACTGATAGACATAAAACAACTACGATCCTACGAGCCCAAATAGAGTAACGAAGCTTGATCAAATTAACGGAATATGATACACGCGTTTACATATAGACATGTCAAATTGGAAGATTTATTGGAGTTTGTACATAAGTAAAAACTTATGTCGATACGGCATTGGTATTTTATCGGTTAATTTGATCAAACTCCGAAACAAAATATTTAATTAACTCGGAGAGTGAATTGACAAGTACCTACATGTTCACTCAATAAAGCTAACGAGTAGGTAATTAAAAATAAAATTAATTAAAACGTAATAAATTTTGTTACAGCCAGCGGTTACGTCTGAAGCCTGGCGAAGTTATCGACCATTTGCCAATAGTTTTACTCCGCAAATACATTGCGTACGCTAGAAGATACGTGCACCCGAAGCTCAGCGTAGAAGCGGGAAATGTACTGCAAAATTTCTATTTAGAACTGCGACACAATCATCAAGGTGGAATTCAAGACGGCACACCTATTACTACACGTCAACTGGAAGCATGCATTAGATTAACACAGGTAAACAAGTCGAACTAAAGAAAATTGAGCTATAATTTAACTCTTACTACTCTGACATAAATGTTATTATTTATCACAATGTTCTAGGCTCGAGCACGAGTAGATCTGAGAGAGGAAGCAACGGCGAAAGATGCTAGTGACGTCATCAGCTTGGTCAAACACAGCTTGATTGATACATTCAGTGATGAATTCGGAAACATACAACTCTCAAGGTCCATCAATGGCTCAGGAGTTAGTTCTAGAAGCAAAGTAAGTTTTACTTATATGTGCATTTCTTTTGTCTGCGATTTTTACTGTCAAGTAGTAAATGAATTCTGAAGTCTAGTAAATATACACTTGACCCAGGTTTACCAGCAACAAGTATATGATAATTTTATATAGTTTATGCCTATCTCTGGAAAGAATACAGTAGTACTTTAACTTAATTGCGCTGGTATAAATACCTTGCTATGATAACTACCTGGTATGAAAGAGTTAATATTTGTTCAAATGTTCTACAAAATTATATTACCTTCATTTTAACAGCTGCTAAAGTAAATGATACAATATTTGTACAAATAAAACCAGCATATGATAAAATATGTATAATTGTATAAGTTAATATCAAAAATATGAAATACCAAAACTTCCTTATTACAAGTTAGATTATGGTGTAATAATAAAACAGGATTAAGGGGAACTTATAGATGTTATTTATCAACAGGAAGGCTTTCGCAACATTGTCTATGTGTAATATCGACAACGCGTAAGATCACTTTACACGGTTTTTTTACAAATTGACCCAGAACATTTGTTTACAGTTAAAAAAGTTTCTCGACGTTCTGACAAGACGAGCTCACCAATTAGGGAAGGACATCTTCACAAGACAAGAACTCGTTCAGATCCACAAAGCGGCGGGTGTTGCTGGAGATCCAAATGACCTTATAGAAGCCATGCACATACATTCCTATTTACTGCTAAAAGGATCTAATACATATCAATTGATAGCAATGTAAGATAATAATAAAAAACATACTCTTTATCAGGACTTATTTTTGTATGCCTATAAAATGCAATAAGAGTTGTACTAACTGGCCAAGTGCGAGTTGGGTATGTACCATAGACCCAATTCACACTAGGTTTGCACAATTTAACATCAAAATGTTGAATATCACACATATATTATTTGTTTCTGAAGGAATTTCAACCAACTACCTAATAATAGTTAAAAGTTCAAAAGGTACAGCCCTAGGTAAAATGGGCAGACAGTTGTACGCTAAAATAGCATACCTAGGTACTGTAATTTAGGTACCTACTCTTGTTTTTATTACATTGTGTATAAGTATAATGCTAAATAAAAATGTATCAGTATATAATGCCGAATACGACATGAAAACATATAAGAACAGAACTATTACGAAAATAAACTGCATATGTAATTCAAATTATATTTAGTTTTTCATTAAAACCCAAATTATATTCTTGGATACCTTTAAATAATTATATTTTAAATATATATATTTTCTAATGTACAAAAATATATATTTATACAAGTACATTCAATACATATATTTAGTAGGCATGGGTAAAACATTAAATTCAGAAAAACTATGATATAATATTTGGATTTGAAACAATTTTTATTTCAAAAAGCATTATTAATGAGAGAAGCAACTGTTTGATAATAGACCCATCGTTACTTGTATTATGTAGTGCAACCCAGGTGTTTGTAGTTAAGAATTACATGAAAAATGAGATTCTAATAGTTTGACTGAAAACTTAGTTATTTTAATGACATTATTACCTTTTTACATGAAATGAAATAAATCTGCTTCCACTATAATTAATTTTACCAACTTATAGTCACAGGCATTCCTAAAACGAAAATACAACTCTATTCAGCTTTAACCCTATGTCTTTTCGTATCAGTTCTTGATGGGACATCTAGAAGAGTCATTGAAACATGACAGCAACAATATGTTGATATTAAAACTATCAAAACATTATGTGGTGCAGGCCACTGTAGCAATGCAAAATACATATGACCTACTTCTGTGCCTCCAAACAAGTAAAAATTGGAAATTGCCGACACTACTAGTAATGGAGCACATATACCTGCAATTAATCTAACTTCCATAGCTTCAGTCTTTAACACATTTTTCTTAAAATGTTGATACGACTGAGTCGTTGAAACAGCTTTAGCTACATGTTCCAGCAAAATTCCACAATAATTCAAAACAGACCAGATAAAAATATTCATAGCTGTTCCATGCCACATAAATATAAATGCAAATGTGCAAAATGAGGCTATTAATTTGTACAGGATCTTGGACAAGTTCATGTATTTACATAATGTACTGTAGCCAGGTTTGTAGATATATCTGCAACAAAGAAACATGTACTATTATTATAACATACAATACAAGGAAATATACAGTTGCTTACTTTCCGATAAATGGGATTCATGATAACTATTACTTACTTCACTAAAAACTTGTAAAGACCAACATCAAAATATCTCCACATTAGAGAATATACATGGATTCTAGCTATGCATCTTGGTGTTGGAGGAGGCTCCATATTATCCAGACGTGCAAATGCTGTGGTAGTACCATATGATATAACATATTTTATATGGAATTGAAATCCCATCCATAATCCTCCTCCAGCCAGTGCCAGGCTAGGTAACTGTTTTACAATCTGAAAACAATGTATATATATAAGTTTTGTATCAATACACATTTTTATTACACATATTTAACAATTTGTTTCAAAGATATTATGTTGAGTAGGTAATACCTTTATGTCACCATGCATAGCACAAAAGTAAATGTAATGAAGGAGGAATTCTAACAGGAATGAATAAATTATAAATATGATCATGTCAACAGCAAATCTTTTCAATCTTGGCAATAGCTTTCTAGTTTTGTTCTGGAAACTGTTTTCAAAGTCTTCGTAGAGCATTATCGGGCCAATATATAACAAAGGCAAGTATAATACATAGCTGAGCATATTTATAAAAGTTTGGAGTACATTTTCTTTTTCTCCAGATTTAATCTTTTCTTGTCTTTCAATATAGTCACAGCAAAAACTGATACATCTTAACTCAATCCATGCCAGGGAAAATAATAATAAGTATACTTTCTCATCTTGTGAATTTCCATCATCCAAATATTGCCAAAAAGTATATTTGTACTTTAGAAAGTTATAACTCATGAGTAGTATGATACTGGTTACCCATATGCCGATATGTTTGCCTCCACAAATTAGTAGGAGAAAAAACACAATGGGCTGAATTAAAATTAGCAACACCTGTTTAGTACCCATGTAAAAAAATATAAAAAAGATACTGGATAATATAAACCAGTATTTAAGTAATTGGATATTGAACTTTCTTATGATTTCTGAAACACAAAACTGAAATATGAGGTACATCCATGTCCTCTGTATATAGAACTTCCAGCAGGACCACTCAATATCAGAAACATCTTTTTCTCTATTTATAACTGTCCATCCGGGTACGAGATCTCTCAGCAAAATCCGCAGGTATGGATTATTGACAAATATCTCTGTAAGCAAAGAGTGACTTAGATAATAATTTTATTCATAACATAAAGTAAGTAAAAATATGTAAGTAAAATAATTATGTGTACCATTTTGAGCTTCAAAAAATTTACAAAAAGATAAAATAATCACAGACACCCAAACACAATAGTAGGAAAATAATTCAAAATAATTTATAGCACATTTCATGATGATTTTAAGTGTAAATCACGTTGAACGAACTACATGTCTAGCCGCAAATTGTTTTCATGTTAAAATAAAACTTAAACTTTTAATTGCAATCATCTCATCCACTATACATTTTTTGGGAGATTGATTTTTCTTTGAATTGAAATTGATCTTTGCTTTGTTTTAAATTTGACGGCAACAGATGCGATGCGTTTCTATCATACTATAGTGCCACCAACTTATCTGTTCAGGTGGGCAAAATTGGAACTACAGTGTACATACCAACTAACTTTGGCGTTTATAATATTAGTAGGATTCTTTGTAGAATTTGCAAATTAATGAGTGGCTTGAAAGACTGCCCTATGTTTTGTTTCTCTTTTTTCTTGGTGAATTTCTTAGGTTGCAATACCAAAATTCTACACTAGCGACGCTGTCACCTGAACAGATAAGATGGTGGGACTGTACTATAAAATTTGTGGTTTCTATTCTACATATATACAATTTACTCTATGGTTTCTATGGGTGCGTTCGGTTCGGTAGGCTTGTTGAAAAAATATCGATATATCCATTATTTTAGCCGATATATTTTGATTTGATACATCGATATAAACCTTGCTTTCCGAGTCGCGTCAAAATCTCTTTTAGCGCTGAGATTGTCATTCCAAATCAACGAAAGCGCGACAACGTAGGCCCATGTGACGTCATGGATTACGTCACCAAAGACGTCATTTTGCGATTTCAACGACCACGCTACAATGACCGTGAGCAGTCCGTAAAAAATGACAGTTTGTTGATGTGTGCGTGTTGCGATAGCTAGCATCTGTCTGTGTGTGCGTGTATTCTATGACGTGAGCGACGTGAGCGTGATTTCAATCAATTCCGAGTGGCTGCCAGATCTCACCTGTCAAAAGCGCGATATTGTATTGGATGGAAAATACCTAACTAATGTAATATATAACCGGGAAAATACTGGTTAGCCGGAAATCAGGACAGTTAAGATAATTGTATAGTTTTATAGTAAGCTGCTATAATAACAATAATTGTTCTCAAAAAAATTAAATTTTAACGTTTGTATTGTTTACAAAAATACCTAATAAGAATAATGATTAAAATACAGTCGTTTTTATTAAGATTATCATACATTAAAGTTTTTAATATGAAAAACGGGATTCACTCACGTAAAAAAGTCAGATCTTCAACGCCTACGATCTGTTGCGCAGACGCAACAGATATCCCCCCGCCCCCCGCACGACATGATGTCATCGCGCGCGCATCGTGCTGCTTTCCTTAGTGCGAGGCGAGACGCAACGCAACCGCGAGCGTTCTGCACTCTCCTTGAAAAAGACCACCGGATGTGGTTGAAACCATTGTCGGAAAGATCTGACTTTTTTACGTGAGTGAATCCCGTTTTTCATATTAAAAGTCTGTACAAACCACGTTAGTTTTCATAATACATTAAAGTAATGTCTATTGTGTATAAAAATTACGATTACCTATTATTGAGTTAAATCTCAGAAAATTTGACCGTTGTATCGATATATCTATATTTTTACCTTAAAATACGAGGTCGATATTGATATTTTAATAATTCTTTTCACTTCGACATCCCTAGCGTTCGGCAGACAATTGCACCATGTAGTATCGTACGTAGTACGTAGTATCTTATAGTCTGTGAATTGTACAACCTAGTGCGTTCAAAAAGGTCCTTCGTGAGCGTTTTTAGCGAAAATAATGCTAAAAATGCCCACAAGGGGCGTTTGAATTGGATATCTGTGGGTGAAAATGTCGTTCATATCTTTTTTTGTTCAGCGTTCGGAAAGCAAAAAAAAAGGAATTTTTGACGCACGTCCGGAGCATGGTTGTTTGGATCGTTTTTTGACAGCTATGTATTGTACATAATCATGCGATTTGAGGTCTTATGCTCAGTTGAGCGTTCAAATAGGGTGCGAGCAAAACTGGCAAAAATAACGTTTTTGAGCTTTACGAACGCATTAACAAAAGAACCATCAATGACAACGCCATCAATGCCCTCATTAGCTAAACGAACGCACCTCTAGTAATACATAGCCAATTAATGTACAGCCAATAATTCATAAGTTTGAAATACATGGTAGGCTTTTCATGGCCGCGTTTTATTGCCTGTACAAAATCAGTGCGTACTAATAATTCATATACTGCTTCAGATTATTGGGGAGGCAATAATATACAACCATAATAATGCACAGCCAAATAATGTACAGTCAATAATACACGGCCAATATTCATGTACATGGATTTGAAATACATGGAACACTTTTCATGGCCGCGTTTTATTGTCTGTACAAAATTGGTCGGTTACTGGGTTTATTGGGTGAAAAATATCAGGCCGTGACGATAATGCACATCTAGTATTGCATGGCCAATAATTCGATGCCAACCACAGGCAAATATCGAATCTAATCTTCATGCCTCGCTTGTGTAGGCGAGTTGGAGATTCACTCTCCAACTCAAAAGAAACTAAGTCACAGGTGCGACAATGAGCGATGCGAGGAACAGCGTTAGGTTTAATTGCAACAACACAACGCCAGAATTATGATGAATAACACTGAACAGCATACTGGAAATTGTTAATATCCGCCAAAAATATCTACATTGGGCACTAAAACGTGCAAACAAAGCTTTGTCTGTGCCATGGCTATTTAGGTTCCCTAATGATTAACCAAATTTCATATGACCAAATATTACATTAAACCAACGTGTCGTATACAAATCATTTCCAAAACATGTTATTTCGAAAATGATTTATTTTACAAATAATCACATTACAAGCATATATTTCGCAAACGAAAATCTTGTAATATGTATTGAATTATATTTTAACCTAGGGTTGGAGCCACAATCATTCATTACTTAGTTTTGAGCGCTTCGCCGGACGGTGACTCAGCACGCGTGCTTCACTCGCTCGGCTTGCGCGTAGTTTTGTTGCAGTTCAAACTTAACCTAACCTTGAGTTGGAGCCAGTCATTAGTTACCTTATTTTCATCAAACATTCGATAAGTAATAGAAATATAAACTATATAAAATTTTATATAATATAAAAAATTGTGACATATATTTTTGTCAGGTGTCGGTGAAATGACAGGATACGTCTATTTAGTCTGTTGTACACGGATTATTTGCTCTAAATTATCGCCCGGTACAAAAAGTGTCCGGCTCGTCTTTCACGGCCAATAATGTACAGCCTGATATTTCATGTACATGGAATGGATTTCTTTTCCTGGTCGCGTATTATTGCCCGAGCAATATCAGCCTGTGTTGATAAAACGCAGCCAAATAATGCACAGCCTGTATTGTACAGACAATAAGTCGAAGCCATTCCACGGAATATTGGATGCGTATTATTTCCTGGATATTATTTGGTCGCGAATTATAGGCCGTACATTATAGGGACTCGGTGTGTTCGTTCGAATCGATTTTTTATGGCCATGACGCCACCAGCGAATTGTGCCAGTTCTTCGAGGCTAAGTACTCAACGGTAATTGGCTCTCAACGACCGACCGACCGACCGACCAATAAGACCAATCAGCGAACAGCGCACGCTATCAGAGTTATACCAGAGATGGCGCTACTTTGCATCTCTAGTCCATTAAAACTAAACTAGGCGGCGTTTGACTATATAATAACATCGGATAAAGCTATGCGCCGACATATATTTATATTATTATCATTATTATTTATAAGTAGTAGTTACCTATATACATTACTATAGATTTTGTAATAACATTTTAAATAGTAGTACTACTATTTAAAATTTTATTACAAAATATATTCGGCCATGCAGTTGGTTAAGAGGCTCCAATCAGAGCACCAGTTGCTTGTAAGTGACCAAACTGTAAGGAGAAGGCTGCTTGAAGCTAACCTTCATGCTCGCAGACCGCTTCGTACTCCAGCACTATCCCGAGGAAATCGTGGACGACGACTAGAGTGGGCTTGTGAACATTTGCTCTGGGAAGATAACCAGTGGTCTGTGTCTGCTTACCGATGAGTCCCGGTTCGGTTTACATCCCGATACACGTAGAGTACATGTTTTGCAAGTTCCTGGTCGTGAGAGCCGTCTGCAACATCTTCAGGAAGTCCATTCGTACCACGGCGGGATGATTATGCTTTGGGCGGGAATTGGTGTTAGTGGAAGAACAGACCTCGTTTGGACCAGAAACACCATGACGGCTGAAAAATACCATAACAAGGTGCTAGTACCAATAATCTACCCCTATCGACTACAAATGGGCCAAGAATTCACGCTCATGCATGATGACGCCCGTCCGCACACAGCGAGAGTGGTGACGAGCTAGTTGCAGGAGCACGACCTGTCGGTCAATCGCCTGACCTAAGCCCCATAAAACACATGTTTGACATGCTCCAAAGAAGGGCTTTGAGGAATTTCCCTGCAAACATTGCAACGGAAGAGCAACTTTTTTTGCATCTTAGCTTGACCTGGGGCACTATACCGCAGCAAGACTTGGATAACTTAATCCAAAGCATGAAGTCAAGGTGTGAGGGATTGGCGCGAAAGCAGGAGCGGCGTTCTGTCGCACGCACACGTCTAACGCATCGGAGCGCTCTGTTGGCGGCGGAATGTACGTGTGAAGAGTTTGCAGTTCAAAATGGCAGTTTGGAGTGTGGATGCCGTAACCGGGTTTATACTCATATTATACATGACTGTGTTCTTCTGTTTTATTTTTGAATACATTTAAAATTGATAACAAGCAATTGAAATGTTTACTGTTCATCAGCAAGTAGTTTTTATAAAGTCCTCTGGATGGTTTTCGTGTAATTCTCTCAAGATTGGGAAATGAATATGACGCCTTCTATACTTCTTTTCCCACAATATTCGCCATTTCGGCTCATTGCTAACTACGATTTCAGCTAAGGCGATTACGACAACCGTTGAACCGTCCATCACGCAGTTGAAAGGCAGAACTTTTGTCACCTATGGACACTCCACGCGCCACTCCGAAGTGTTCAAAAAACTGTTGAAATGCATTTAGACGTGTGGTTTAATGTGTCGTTCCGATTAAGAACGCATCATAGCGCGCGCTGAAGTGTGATATCAAAAAGTTGAGAATTAAGTGAGAGGTTTAGATCGAGAGAAAATCTGAGTGCGGTTCGATGCGCAGTTTGGAACGACACTCCACGGAGCGCACTCTGAAATCAACGTGTGAGGGCGGCTGTGGCGAGCCGTCGGTGAGTGGCGACACCGTGGACCCTGATTATCCCTGGGGCTAAAAGAGGCCCCTGACCCTCGGCTCGCCTTAATTGGCCGTCTGGTGGTGGAGACGCAAGAGCAAGTAACAAAAAGCTCCAAGGGTGGCAGTGTTAAGGGCATAACGCCGGTAGTAGCGCTCTAGTGAAACCGCAGCACACCTCTCGACGCCCTTTAGCTATCCACACTAACGTCCCCTTTTGTCACCATTGATGGTAACCCGTTTAGTGGGTGACAGGTCACCCCTTGCCTAAATATTTTAAAATAAGACTGAAATCGGCAAGTGCCGTAGTCTCATCCATAGCCCACTATCTCCCTTAACACTAATAAGTTCATATCAATAACCTTGTCATTTTACCCATTTTTGTAATAGATATACCATGCCACCATCCATCCAAAATGTTTCTGTTTTTATACAATTTTTTTATACCAAATAGGCCTCTAAGTGTTAGCTACAGCTCCACTAATGCTTTTGTAAAAGACCGGATGAAATCCGAGAAAATAAAGAAATAATAATAAAAAATAATATAAAAATAATATGAAAAATTGTGAAGGAGGTGTCGAGTAACGACACTCTCATTTAAATCATATCTATACCTATTTATAAAGAAGTAGAGGCAAAAAGTCTGTACCTACTTGATGAAAAATAAAAATAATGTGGGTCAGAAGACTACACCCATTGAACAAGAATATGACGTTTTTGATATGTCTAGTCTTTCTGTCAGTATGTATGTTCACGCATAACTTAAAAGCTACCGCACAGGTTTTGATGAAATTTGGTTTATGGATAGAATAGAGCCCCGCTGGGCTATTATGTATCTCAGTTGCTAACAAATGTTGATTGAAATCTGAAAAAATGGCCCCTCTATGTCACTTTTGTCAGCTTCAGTGATCAACTTACTAACATTTTTGCTTAATGGAGTTGCCAAAACTGACATAGGGCCGCCATTTTTCAAGATTTCAATCAACATTAGTTAGCAGCTGAGATGCATAATAGCCCTGCTGAGTACAACTATAAAATTTTTAAACACAAATCGTCACACCTATATATCCTCGAAAGCGTAGGCAGTGGTATTTTAAACCCCTGCGTTACGGCACGACTGATATACTTTTGGTCACTATGTAATTGGGTGCGAGCCTATTCTTATCTACGGGACACTGTTCCAGACGCCGGATTGCTGTTAATAATTTCTTAGTCGGAAAATCCCCATCCCAATAACTGTCCAACCCGGGGATCGAACTCGGGACCCCGTGATTTCAAAACAGCGCTTTAACCACTACACCAAGACCATGCGAGCAAAGCTGCTGGCGGGTCAGCTATTAAAGTATGTAAGTAATATTTGGCATTGGTTTATTTGGCAAATAAAATTAGAGACACACATTAAAAATGCTTAAGACGAAGTGGTAGAGACGATGCATTTGATGACTATATGAAATAGTAATAGTGCGCGCTGTATATTCCGTGTTTACTGTGCTTTTTTACAAAAAACTGAGCTCATTAAAGTACCTACGTATTTGAATATTTGTTGAGGATACCTAGGTACATATATACTTAACTCGTTCAGATACACAAAGCGGCGGGTGTTGCTGGAGATCCAAATGACTTTATAGACGCCATGCACATACATTCCTATTTACTGCTAAAAGGATCTAATACATATCAATTGATAGCAATGTAAGATAATAATAAAAAACATACTCTTTATCAGGACTTATTTTTGTATGCCGATAAAATGCAATAAGAGTTGTACTAACTGGCCAAGTGCGAGTTGGATCCGTACCACAGAATAACTGAAAGTAAGATTACGTAAAGAACTGCAACCAGCTACCTACCAAGGCCTACAAAAGTTTAATTATTTTATCAAGATATTGCCAGCTTAGCAAAAAAATTCGACACACTTGAAACTAATCTGGAATTGCTAGTAGGCCAAGGAAAGGGAGTCGACGTTATTTGTTTGACTGAACATTTCATACAAGAAGGTCATGAAGCTAACGTTAATTTGACATGCTATAAACTTGCATCAAGTTACGTACGACGTGATCAAAAAGAGGAGGATCAGGTAATTAGTTCGTAAAAATATTGGATATAAAGAACTTAACAGTATAAATAAACTTTCTGTGTATACTGTTTTCGAATGTTGTGCTATTGAAATTGTATTACATAGGCTAATAATAGTATGTATATACACCCTATTTGTATAATTACCAAAAAAAAAATGGGCGGTACAAAAGTGTTAATACATTGTAGATATGTAGTCAAAATTTTTTATTACTTCACAGCGAAATAATTATTAATTGTTAAAGTTTTCAAAAATTCCATCTAAAAGTATGGACACCATCTTAACAAAAATACTACATGCCTATGTACAACTTATGAATGAAAACACATGATTCGCGTCAGTGAAAAAATATCTCTCTTACTCTTTCTTACACCCCCCACCCGAGCGTTCGGTGTGAAAGAGATTGTCGACTTTCGGCTTTCGTTCGTTCGTTTTCGGAAGAAACAAAGGCCGCGCGGTGGCAAGGCGGAGGGTGTGGGGTTGGTCCGGTGGCCAGGTCTAACGAGCTAGGACGCGAGTTTGCCGAATGTTATGATTATGAATGATACATTTCTATGTAGGGGTGTTAAGTTTCATGCATAAACCGCGCGCATGTAGTATATCTTAATGAATAGTGGAAATGCCTAGAATAAAATTTGTAGGTGTGTCAATCAAATCAATCTAGACGTTTGACCAAATATTGATGATTATGTGGGATTTTTTTTTTAAAGTAGTTTTAAATATTCTTCCCATGTATGTATTAAGTACCAGCAGCATATAGTGCTGTTTTTTTTTGGTAATTATACAAATTAGGTGTATAGAAGACCTAAAAGAAATCATTTAGAAATGTTTATGACCCAGCTAGAAACACTGTTAAACTATTTATATGATTTTAAGAATAGAACTGTTGTGATATGCGCAGATTTTAACATAAACACCAAAATCGACAACAAAATTACAAAAGATTTTCTAAACCTATTAGCAATGTATAATAATATTAAGTTAGAATTTAAAGATCCTACTAGAATGGTGAGTGGATCTTGTATTGATAACATTGCTCACAATGGTAAAGGATGTCGAGGTGAAATATTACACTTAGGGATTTCCGATCACTCAGACTTGTTCTTTCAATATCCTATCAAAAAAACTCGAACTTTGAATTCTTGGTTGTAGAGAAGCGAGATTTTTGCGATGAAAACGTTAAATTATTTGTAAACTGTATGGAATGTTTGTGTTTCAGTGATATTTATAACAAAACTAAAATAAAACGAAGCTAACAACAATTTTATAGACACGTTAAAAGTTTATTATACTTAATCTATGTTTTCCATTAAAAAAAGTAGTATATAAAAATAATTAGTATAAGACGGCGACCTATATGGATTACTACCGGAATAAAAAACTCCAGTATAGTTAAAAGGAAACTGTACTGCAATATAGTTAAAAGTAAACTGGAATGCATTAGAAAATAAAAAACAATACTAATAGTTTGAAATACAAAACTTATTCCAATATATGAAAAAAAAAATCAAAACGTCACAAAGAATAAATAATCGTAAAATAATTGACAAAGCTGAAAAATAAACTAAGGCTACTTGGCAAATTATTAATGATGCGAATAAAAATCCATACATTAATACTATTGAAGAAATAAAATATAATAATGATATAATAAAGGATCCAACCAAAATTGCTAATGTATTTAATGACACTTATATAGATGGTTATATAGATAGAGTTATATAGATGGTTGAAAAACAACTCAGTCCACCCAATAAAGTTTTTCAAAATAACAATTCGTTAGTAAACTCAATTTATATGTCTCCAGTATCAGTAGAATATGTAATTAAAATTATGAAAAATCTAAAAAATACGAACAGCGTTGGGTCCGATGACATATCTACTTTAGTTATAAAACACAGTGCAAACCAACTCTCGAAGCCGTTATGCCATATAATAAGTTTAGTTTTACTACACGGAGCATACCCAGATCAGCTAAAATTAACCGTAGTCAACCTGTGTTCAAAAAAGGTAACAAAGACTGTTGCGAAAATTACCGTCCGATAGCTATTGTTTCAGTTATGTCGAAAATATTAGAAAAGGTTATCCACATTAAATTATATTCTTTTATAAAAAATAATAATATATTATGTACAGCGCAGCACGGTTTTCGTTAAAGCAAGTCAACAAATACTGCTGTATATGACTTGATGAGAACAGTATCAGAGTCTATAAACGATAGTACACCAGTTGTTTCTATTTTTATGGATATGTCAAAGGCTTTTGATTTTGTATGCCATGACATAATTTTCAAAAAGTTGTATTCTTATGGCATAATACGGAGACCTGCTTTAGATTTCATTAAAAGCTATATAAGCGACCGTCTGCAATATACTGAAATTGCGTATATTGATGAAATGAAAATACAACGTAAAGCAACATCAAATGTAAGAAACATAAAATATGGTGTACCACAGGGTAGCATATTAGGTCCACTACTATTCCTATTATATATTAACGACGTGCTTACTTGTATCAATGCAAAAATTGTGTTATTCGCAGACGATTCCACTGTTGTGTTAAAATGTGAAAATCCTGCTAATTTTGAGAGAGAATTCAATTGCGCACTAGCAAATATTATTAAGTGGATGACAGATAATAATCTTGTTATAAACCTTGACAAAACAAAGTGCATGCAATTTCACCTTCCCCAACAACAACAAATAACAAAAACTATTAAAGCAATGTTTGGAGCTTCTCAAAGCGAAGGTTGTAAATTGTTATTTAAAAAGCTGAATGTGATGACTATGCCTTGTCGTATATGTACCTACATATACGAAGCATGCATATTTGTAAAGGAACACCTTAATTTATTTACTCAGAAAGAAAATAAGCGGCCCCGTAAAACTCATAACAAAATCAAAATAAATCCACATTGTGTTTCAAAAACTGTATTTTTTATTAAAAGAATTTATGAAATGGCAACCAAGGTGTTTAATAATTTGCCAGATAACATGAAAGATTTGGACTTTACTAATTTTAAAATGAAACTAAAGAAAATGCTCTTATTGACAAATGCTACTATACCATTGACGACTACTTGAGAGATAAAATACAATTGGAGTGATTAGCAATTATGACGTAATATTTTATTTAATTATAATTATCCAATTCTTTGTCATTATTCATAATTAAAATCAATGCTATTTATTTAATTCCTTGACAATATTTATACTTAAATATGCTTAATTCCATATTACTTATGTACCGTTATTAGTTAGTAATATTTTATTTGGCAATTCAGAATAATTATAATCAGTGACTAATTATTAACTTAAAATGTATATTCAATATTGCTCACCATCTCGGTATGTTACAGAGTCATTTTAATCATATATGTAAGAACTGTATACTTTTAACCCGTGACAATGCAATACAGTTCTTTGATTTGATTTGATTTGAATCAAAAGGTGCAGCCCTAGGTAAGACAGGCAGGCAGTCGTACGCTAAAATTTCATACCTATTTTGCGTACTCTTATTCTTATTACATGTATGCTGATAAATATGACGTGAACACGTATTGGTAAGATAAGATATTTTTCGACAATAAACTGCACAATTCCAGTTAAGATAATTTTTTTGAATACTACCCGAATCATATATTTTAATAAATACCTCTACATATATTTTTTGATTTGTATAATTTCGTATGCACTAAAAATAAATATCAATATACAAGTAAATGAAATACAATAACAGTAAGCATAGGTTATGTATTGAATTCAGAAAAACCTATGATATTATTTATAACAGTTGGATTTGAAACATTTTGTTACTGAAACAGCATTGTTAAATGAGAGAAGCAATCGTATTCATAATAGATCTGTCAAGATATTATACACCTTTATATTATTATACAATACTTAAATTTATTAAATTGAATTATGGGCAAAAATTAGATTCTTGCGAATGAGAAATAGTTTGTTGAAGAACATAATTATTTTAACGGCATTATTAGCTTTTTACATAAAATAAACCTGCTTCCACTTAAATTATTTATAAAATTGGTTACAAGTTAGGCGTTTCTTGAAAGAAAATATAATTTTTTATTTAGCTTTACCCTCTTGTCTTTTCGTATCAGTTCTTGATGGGACATCTAGAAGAGTCATTGATACATGACAGCAACAATATGTTGATATTAAAATTGCCAAAAGATTATGTGGTGCAGGCCACTGTAGCAATGCAAAACACATATGGCCTATTTCTGTGCCTCCAAACAAATACAAATTTGAAATAACAGACACTGTTAGTAATGGAGCACATAAACCTGCAATTAATCTGACTTCCATAGCTTCAGTCTTTAACACATTTTTCTTAAAACTTTGATACCACTGAGTCGTTGAAACAGCTTTAGCCACATGTTCCAGTAAAATTCCACAATAATTCAAAACAGACCAGATAAAAATATTCATAGCTGTTCCATGCCACATAAATATAAATGCAAATGTGCAAAATGAGGCTATTAATTTGTACAGGATCTTGGACAAGTTCATGTATTTACATAATGTACTGTAGCCAGGTTTGTAGATATATCTGCAACAAAGAAACATGTACTATTATTATAACAGACAATACAAGGAAATATACAGTTGCTTACTTTCCGATAAATGGGATTCATGATAACTATTACTTACTTCACTAAAAACTTGTAAAGACCAACATCAAAATATCTCCACATTTGAGAATATACATGGATCCTAGCTATGCATCTGGGTGTTGGAGGAGGCTCCATATTATCCAGACGTGCAAATGCTGTGGTAGTACCATATGATATGACATATTTTACATAAAATTGAAATGCCATCCATAATCCTCCTCCAACCAGTGCCAGGCTAGGTAACTGTTCTACAATCTGAAAACAATGTAAGTATATGTTTAAGTTTTGTATCAATAGACAAAACATGTTTAATTTGTTTCGAAAAAAAGTTATGTATTACCTTTATGTCACCATGCATAGCACAAAAGTAAATGTAATGAAGGAGGAATTCTAACAGGCATGAATAAATTATAAATATGATCATGTCAACAGCAAATCTTTTCAATCTTGGCAATAGCTTTCCAGTTTTGTTCTGGAAACTGTTTTCAAAGTCTTCGTAGAGCATTATCGGGCCAACATATAACAATGGCAAGTATAATACATAGCTGAGCATATTTATAGAAGCTTGGAGTACATTTTCTTTTTCTCCAGATTTAGTCTTTTCTTGTCTTTCAACATAGTCAGAGCAAAAACTGATGCATCTTAACTCAATCCATGCCAGGGAAAATAATAATAAGTATACTTTCTCATCTTGTGAATTTCCATCATTCATAAAATGCCAAAAATAATATTTGTACTTTATGAAGTTATAACTCATGAGTAGTATGATACTGGTTACCCATATGCCGATATGTTTGCCTCCACAAATTATTAGGAGAAAAAATACAATGGGCTGAATTAAAGTTAGCAGCACCTGTTTAGTACCCATGTAAAAAAATATAAAAAAGATACTGGATATTATAAACCAGTATTTAAGTAGTTGGATATTGAATTTTCTTATGATTTCTGAAACACAAAACTGAAATATGAGGTACATCCATGATCTCTGCATGTAGAACTTCCAGCAGGACCACTCAATATCAGAAACATCTTTTTCTCTATCTAAAGCTGTCCATCCGGGTACGAGATCTCTCAGCAAAACCCGTAGGTATGGATTGTTGTCAAATATTTCTGTAAGAAAAGTTAATAAACACATAGAAACAGTAAGATTTTTTTCTTAAAATAATGTTATGAGTACTTACATACTAAGTAAATAAACATGCGTACCATTTAAAAAAAAAAAAAATATTCGCAGACACAAACACAATAAAATAGGAAAATATTTTAAAATTATTTACAGCTGAGCACATTTTATGATGAATTTTTATTCACATCTAAAATCATTAAATCACGTCTAAATAAAATTGAATGAACTGGGTAGCCGCAAAGTGATTTCATGAGAAAATGATACAAAAGCGTTCAATCATCCACTATTTATTTTTGTGCTAGATAGTTTTGTGTTTTATAACATTATTAGTATTGCTGTTATCAAAGTAACTGTTTTCCCTGTAGTTAGAGCTGACCTTGGGGTGAATAGCCTACATGGTCGCATCAGCCGGCATCTTCACACCCACTAATTCCAGCAACTCGGGACAGTTAACTGCTCGATTCCATAATTAATCAATAAAAAATCCAATATCAGTAATTTGCCTTCCATTTAAAAGAAGAATGTGAAACTCCTGACAGTGCTTTCTGTAGTCTGGAAGTTATATTTTTGTTTTATACTGCAGATGACGGAGAAACTGTTTCACAATGCGCTCAAAATAATACTCTGAAATATCGCATAATTGGATATAATCTGATTTATCTATGGGTTCCAGATTTTGTGATGCATATTCTATATGGCTACGTACATAGGCATAATAGAGGGTTTTGATGTTTTTTATAGTTTTAAACTCCGTAGATAAACGCAGGACAAAACCTAACAAAGTTTTAATGGTCTAAGCCTCACACGCCCCCTTCCGTTACCCCCGTGGCGGAAGGGAAGTGCACAGCATTTCTCCCCTCCAAAAAAGTTCAAATCGCTATGGAACTAAGTCACCAGACTCTAGCATGCATACTCATATTTTGGAATGAAAAGTCGCTTTTCTGGGCTTATCAGTCACTGAGGTAAGTATTACAGTTCGATATATGTAATGTTTCGAGTTGATAGATCAAAGAAGATTTGCTATGAAAATTTGTGTAGGAGAGAAGATGCCTAGTAACGACACTCGCACCGTGTAGCTTGCAATATTTGGCATTGGTTGGAAATAGAAATAAACACACACACCAAAAAAGTTTATGGAGTAAGTGACTCTTAATAGTAGAGACGTTGCATGGTTGTATGAAATACTCAGCGTGCGTGCTTTCAAATATTTTCAATACCTATTTGTTGTGTCCTATCTTCTTAAAAAAATAATCGTTTAAACTTTTATTGTTTACAAAAAACTAAGTTCACAAAATATTTTGAATGTTTGTTGGAAATACATGCACTAGTTTTTTTTAAGTCAACGATTTACTCGATGGGAAAGTCCTGTTTTTAGTTTTTAGGAAAGTTTACGATTTTTTTCTATGGAGCCAAATTTATTTCAACGTGTATCGGTGAACATATCTGAGAAAAGAATATAATTTATTATTGTGAATCAGCAATTCAAAAACCTACTTTTCAACCGACTTCTAAAAGGAGGAGGTTCTCTAGACGATGAGTAGGTATATATTCTTTTTTTATTTGTAGAGGTATAGGTACTTCCGAGGTTCCGAGGACATTTAAATTGTATCAAATTCGGACAAGCATTTTTTGAGTTACACTCCAAGAACTGATAAGTGTTTCGCCTATCTTGATGATATCCTTATTGACGTTAAATGACAATCGATCTCGTAAGTAGCAAAGGTCACTAAAATGGGTGAAATTTTTTTCCCCCGAAATTGGACCGACTTCAACACAAACAGTATGTATTATTTCACACTATTTAGCGTTGAAGCCGGTTCCATTTCTGTTTTTTTTAATTGTTCATGAGAACGATTTGTCCAATTAAAGCTTATCGATTTATTGAGTATACAAAATGTACCTGCTAGGTTTTTAAATATTACAAGTACAAGGTTACTATATAAAATTAAGAATACAATATATGAAATTAATTTTACAAAACAAAAACACCGTCTAAATCACTACAGTGCGAGGAAGGGTTCTTAAAACACTGGCCGCATTGCCTCGTTGAATTGCCAGGCTCAACCTTTGGGCAAAGTACACACTTGCTCTTAGATCCCCTGAGGCAAGGACAAGTCGTTTAGATATCTCTTTGTAAAACGTTTTTGTGTCTGATGACCACGGACCTAGAGATTCAACAACCAGCGCATAAAACTCGTAGTGGGCAATAAGCTGTGAATATTTGTTTCTTTTTGAAATTTGCGCCTGATTGTCCGCGGCCCCGACACTGCGAGCAGAGCTACTGACGTGAGATGGTGCCAGAGTGTCCCAGACCAGGGACCGTCCAAGACACCATGGTACCAAGCTGGCACCATCTAGTCTCTTACCGTCATCCCTTAACATTCCACTCGGTTCCAGTGTCGATGGCACGGATGCTGTCGAGAGTGCCCGCCTGACTATATCATTCATGTCCAATGTCGATAATGTTGATATAGCCGACCAGCCTCTTTACGCTCGATAGTACATGCCTTCCAAATTCGTCTACGGCTCGTCCGCAATGGAAAAGGTGCGACTCGCACAGTTTAGTCGCAGACCTACTGATATGCGCAGGCAGGTGGGGTCGAGCACAGTTGATAGTTTGTCAGAGGGTAGTGCTTGGAGCCAGTGCCCTGATTCCAACTCTGATACTGCTAAGATCCGCGCTCGGTCGGTGTCATCTGGAGCTTGATCTAGTAAAGCTTTATATATAATTTTAGTCAAAGGAATATCCCACAATGCTCTGTCTCTTAATTTTACTAGGAGTGCTGATACCTGGGCACGAAGCACACCAGGTTGACAAAGCCTCAGTTAGGCAAGCAACCCGAACATCAGCTATTGGAGTATTTAGCATCTTGCTGATGAGGGTAAGCGAACCGTGACCAGGCTAAGAAAGCTGGGAGCGCCGCACTTGAAGTGCTTCGAATGCCTAAGCCACCGAATGAAATGGGAAGGGTGGCCTGCACCCACGAGAGGTTGTCAAATAGAAGATTTTTCTCTTCAAAGTGTTTTGCAAAAGAATCAACTAAATCTGTAATGGAGTGAAAGTACCATAAAGGGCAACTCCGTAACAAATACATCAATTTTGGAGTGAAGAGACAGAGAGGTAGTATACTCGTTTAAACTGTCCTGTGTGGTTTTATTTCAAAAAGACGGAGGGAACTGTCAATAAAATATTCGATTTTTGAGGTCATTAAAAGCGGAATTGCTTTCAAAAATATTGGGGCACCAAGCAAGGTGAGAGAGCCTTTTGTTTGAAGAGAAATGTTAGGGCATAAACATTTGAATTTACCAATAATAAATGCGCGCCTATTGGTTGGAATGTGATCTGGCAAATATATTTCGCATTTGTCAAAATTTTGTGTCATGCCTATAAAGCTAAAATTCTGAATAATTAATTTAAGGTCATCTAATACCACAGATGCATTCCCGCCCAAGGAACCATCATCCAAATACCATACATTGAATTATGAATATAACTGTGAAATAGTATTTTTGATAGCAAAACTGAAAATGACAGGACCAAGCGGGTCTCATTGCTGGCATCCAATGCTTGAATACATATTTTTTTTAAATTGTATTTTATCAAGTTAATTCATTGCTATTTTTAGTGAATAAAACTCTATAAATTTATTTAAAAAATAAATTTTAACCTAGTGAGTTTGAATTAGAGATTACTTGAATACCTGCTCGACATGTGAAAAAAAAAAACCTTCTTTTTTAAATAATTGTTGTCTGCAGCATTTTGTAAGAAATCAAAGACATTTTTTTATGGTAGCTTCATCATTATAAAATCGTCACTTTCACTATCAGATGACATTTTGGAAAATTATTTAGAATAATTAAAAGCGTACTGTAAATTTATAAATTTAGTAAAATATCAAAATTTAACAATAGGTACATAACAAATGGCCTCTATGTTTTTTTTTTCGTAGTGCAGAAAAAGGTAGCTAGCCTCCTTTCATTGAAAATAGAGTACAATAAAATAATTCTCACCTATTTTTTTAGTTATTTGATATAAACCTTTTTGAGATTTGACGTTTGTATTCTCTTTATTTTCGCTGCTAAAAACAAAAGAACGCTAGCAGGGCAGAAATAGATTTTCATACAACATTTCTACCCTGCTACGGAGCGCATAAATAATAGAGACGTCACCATAACATTCACTGTCACCGTCATACATTGTGACCGTCACTTTAACTTTTAAGATCACTTTCACAGTCACATTATCTTTCAGAACTTCATAAAAAAAGATTCTTAGTTAATTATGATTTTATGATTGATAATGATTGTAAAACAAAAATTTTTAAGTTCGTCATAACCTAATAACATGATACATATCCAACGGACAGAGTAACGTCTCCCAACGTTGGAAGGCCAAAGAAGAAGTTATGAAAAATACCTATGAAGTTATAACAAATATATCTACTTATTACCTAGTTATTAAGGACTTATATGTGCAATATATATGTCCATAATATTTATAGGTAACATTTGTATAAAATTAAATATTTACCATTTTGTGAACTATAAAAACTGTAGAAGAAAATCCCCAAAGTTATTATATATCCGGCCAAATGTATAAGTTGTTCACTGAAGCCAAGTGGGCTCTTCGTTGAATTCGTCATGACTACATAAAATCTAGCCAGTAAATATTAATAGGTACTCAGTATTGCTACATTTTTATTACTATCATGGTCTAAGGTTATCAGTGTTGGCATTACCACGAATTACTGAGAGCGGGTAAATGTGGGGCATTTATGCAGTCATTCAAACTAATAGTGGTTTAAATATGAAATTGTCGTTGAAATGTTAAACTTAAACCTAAATTGAAAAAAGTTTCACTATGAGTGTCAGATTTCAGAGTGAAACTTTTTTCACACGAAAACTACAACATTCTAAAGTTAAAAAACCGGCCAAGTGCGAGTGGGTCGGGGAAGTGGTGAAGGGGGTCGTACCATTATCTATAATAAATATTTCAAGTTTCTACTGGTTATCGTTATTAAGACCGACAAAAATTGGAAAAAAACACGTTTGTTGTATGAGAACCTCCACTTAATTGTTAATTTTATTTTAATTTAATTATTTATTTTTAAAGTGAATAATATAACTCGATATTCTGTGAATAGTTAAAGCGTGTACATGTTGTCGTTATCAATATCGAGCAAACACGAGAAAAAAAATCATGTTTGATATTTGGGAGCCCCCTTAAACAATTATTTTAATCTTTTTTTAGGATTTGTGTTGTTATAGCGGCAATAGAAATAAATCATCTGTGAAAATTTCAACTGTATATATATATATATATAACTAACACACACTTCATAAGGTACAGCCTGGTAACATACGGACAGACAGACGGACGGACAGCAGAGTCATTATCAAGAACCTGCTCACCTACTAGCTGAGCGACCACTACGAAAACCGTACTGGCAATCGCTAATCAATTCGGTAGTTGACACCTACGAAGAAATAAGACTATTATTTCTTCGTAGGTTGACACAGTCAAAAATAAATTACAATGTAATGTTATCTGAATAGCAGTTGGAGCAAATCATTCAATGAATTAAAAAAAATATTTAATATGCATTGGATTAACTTTATTTTGAATAAACCAAATGTGTACAAAAGTTTCTAAAAGTCACGTGACCAAAAACGGAAGTAGCTGCGGGAAGGATGTCATAATGGCAAAAACGGCAATGGCAAAAAAGGGAAGACCCTACATAGAACAAATTATGCGACTAAAATGTAGGTTTATATTTGTAACTGCAGAGTTATAAACTTTTTTTCAAGTAGTTAGAGTCTGCTCTAAGAAATAGGTCAGTTATTTACTACTGTTTTGTATAAGTCACGTGGATGCATTACTACGAGTAATACTTGCTAACACGATTGATGAAAAAAATGTTTTATGATTTTTATACACTTTACTGAAACTCGTGCACCATAATAGGGGGAAAAGGGGGATGAAACTCTGTATGTAAAATTCTTTGTATATGAACTTACAGGTGTGAAAAATTGTATTTATATCATCATCATCAAATGATATTAATGCATTTATAATAAAACATGGTGTTCCTTAATATTTTTCACAGGGATGACTTAGCGGAGTGAAAAGGGGGATGCAACTTTGTATGGAAACTTATTTGTTTTTGTACACATAGATTTGATAAATTGTATTCAAATACGCCATTTAAAATAAAACATGATGTTCTTTAATATTTTTGAATGGGATGACTTAAAGGGGTGAAATGGGGGATGAATCTTATATGGAAAATCTTTGTCATTTGAAGTTATAGTTGTGAAGATTTGTATATAGATAGTTCTTTTAAAATAAAAGATGACGTTCCTTAATATTTTTGACAGGGATGACTTAGGGGTTGAAAAGGGGGATGAAACTTTGTATGGAAACTTATTTGTTTTAGTACGTATAGATTTCAAAAACTGTATTTATAAAGGTTATTAAAAATAAAACATGGGGTTCTTTAATATTTTTGACAAGGATGACTTAAAGGTGTGAAATGGGGGATGAATCTTTTATGTAAAATCTTTATTATTTGATGTTATAGTTATGAAAATGTTTATTTAGATATTTCATGGTATTAAAACCAATAATTAACTGAGAAGAAATAGTCTTCGTGCCACGTGTACAATTGATCCGTAATTACCTTCCATTTGGAATTTGGAATAACGATGGCCCAATTCAGGTTTGTTTCTCGAAGACTATTTATAAGTCACATGGACAAACTCTAAAATTTGCTGAAGTTGACTTGCACTTTTGTCAAATATCAAATATCACATGTAGTGGCGGGCAATAGTCATGAACATACCAAAATATCCTACGCGGACGAAGTCGTGGGCAAAAGCAAGTAGATCCATAAATATATTGAAGTAACTACCTCATTAAAAAAAAACTGTACCATAAATGAGGCCATAATGCTACTTGTAAGATGTGATTGACTGATTCAACGAGCGTTATTCCGATTGTCGTTCGATTACCTACTTATTTCACAAAGGACCAAATACCAAGCAAGTCGCCCACCTACGTGAAGATCTAGTAGAAAGTTGGTAAGTAAGTAGGTAGGTTATTGATGTACCTAGGTAGGTACGTCTTGAAACCTGTTGTCGACTTTCACAAAAATACTAGGGTCCTTTAAATAACTCATAAGATTCTCAAATGTATGCCAATAAAGCATCGTAAATGAAACGATTATCCAATTTAGTTTCGCTAGTTTAAAAAAGGCATATACGAGTAAGCACATAAATAGACGTTTCTTGATCGGTTATCAATGTCTCAGCTTCTCAGCTCCGACATGTTCAGTACAGTCACTGAGAGCCGTGTGGCGTGTGATATAGTGACGTCGATGCCACGAAGCTTGGACAATAACATCACGGACATTCTTGGCCCAGTGCTCGTTGAATAAAGAACATAATACTGCCATTCGTAGAGCTAGACTGTTGCATTAGTCATTTTACGCAAACTAGTTTTACTCGTCATTGTATGTTGGTTGGTTGTATAACTAGTATAACAGTACAAGTGAAATATGCAGAACCGTGTTTTTGCATTTGTGATTTATTGTTTACTTGAACTGACTTTAGGTGAGTAGCTTGTGCGTTTTTATCTGTGTCACTTACTTATAAAAATGTTTTTAAATCATTATCTTTGTCTCAGTTACCTACGAAGTTTGTTATATAAGTAATCATTATAATTATTCTGGTTATTCTTCAATATGATTAACATTGTTTACGATATAATTTTGCTATTTTAACAACTATATGTACCACGAGTATTTAGAAGGACTATCTAGGAACTTACGTCAAATGAAATTATTACCTAGTCTAGGTCATTGAGCTATATTATTAGGTATATACATATAATAAGTTAAGTAATACACACTTAACTAGGTATTTTATTAATAATCACTAGTATAAGTGCTCACTAGATATTTGTATTTTCTATACTCAACCTAATCTACTTAGATATGTCTTACTTTATCTGTCTATAGATTGCGAACTTGAATAGGTACAATCGTTAAGTGCGCAAACTGAGAAAACTTATAATTATTATGCATTATTACGATCAAAAATCAATATTTATAATATTTTCTAGGTTTGGAATATAACAGACAGCAACAACGGTACAATCCAAATAGCGATTTTTTATTACATGAGGGCGGTGCATACCCAAATGTTGCCAATAAAGATCCAAATACACAGACGTTAAGTTCTGTCGCCCCTGTGCAACAACAAAATGGTAATCAAAACACTGGTAAAAGAGATTATGTGGCCCAATTTCCTCCGATAAAGCCAATAGTTACGACGAAACCGTTAGTTACACCTTCTCCACAATCATCGTCATCAGTAACATCCAAATCTCCTTCAACTGCTCCTTGGAGTACACAATCTCTAGGAGGAAAACGTGACTATGTGGCCCCTCAATTTCCAACTCTGAAACCAATTCAAGGACCTAATGTGACACCCAAACCATCCACAACAGCTACCTTGAGCACTCAAGCTACAGGAGGCAAACGGGACTATGTTGCTTCACAATACCCAGCACTTAAACCCGTTCAAGAAACAAATCAGCCAGGCAATGGCAAAGTCAAAGATCTGATCAACTTTTACGACAGCAACAAAGGAAATCAAAATTCTCCTCAAAAGAATCCGAGTTACAGTTCTATTCTAGCAGGCTCTAATAAAAATACTCCTACACCTACCTCAACCACGCTATTTACCCAAACAACCTCGAGACCAAGTTCCTTGCCTACAAAACCGTTAAGTTTTAGCAATGTGGTATCTGGATCAAAATTGCCCAATGCACAAGCTACTCTGACAACTCCTATGCCATCAACGAGACTTCCGTCCAGCGCTCCTACGTCGAGACCAGGGAGCACAGTCCTACCCAGTTCTATATTAAATAGAAACAAAAACAATCAAGCAAATAATAACAATGCACCTACTGATTCAGAATTGCAAATTTTAAGTGAAGAGTTACTACGAAAAGATATTAATAATGCTGCAAAGTATGTTACTGTGAACTACCAAGAAAAGACGACATCACAATCAAGAGATGATAAAGCGCCTAGTCCGTAAGTATTACACTTAATAATAAAACAAAACAGAATAATATTCTAATAACAACTTTACGCCAGTACTATCTACTATCTACTGGGTTCAATTTGCAAAGCAAACCGGATTAATCCCATTTGGTACTAAAAAGTTTACGGACGAGTCATTATATATGTACTAGTCGTTAGCCTCGAACTAAGGCCTTGCGATGGCCCAATTGTATAAGTTTCTGTGTACATCTTGCATCGTTGATCTTGACCCAGAGCTACACTGAGACCTAAAATAAAACACAGACAGTTTTATATTGTAGATACGAGTACATAATGCTTAGGTGCTATTTATAAAGTCATTGGTATTTCAGGTTTTCCGAAATGTGTATTTCGCGAAATTTTAATTTACTACATAATTTATTGTATGTGTAAACATTTAGGCTTATTAATATTGTACCCATAATACCTGTAATATTTGTACCCGTTGATTAATATTGTATAGGTAGTTACTCTCGTCTTATACTCTAATCTGTACAAACTACAAAATGTCGTACAATACAGCTCAATGATTATAATAATATTATACTAATCAAGGAGAACCCTGTGTGAACTCGCTCGCTGATCTAGCGCTAAACTAAACAGTAAACGCGAAAGAGAATTTCATAGGTCTCACTTGACGCAACTCATCATCATCATCATATCAGCCGCAAGACCACTGCTTAACATAAGGTTTTCCCCACAAATGTCCAGCAAGATCAGTTAAAAAATGCAATAGTTACGCCGGCACAATGTAGGCCACATAATTCGTACCATGGTACTATTCTCGGCTTTTCATACTTGATCGAATCAGAAATGAGGAGTTCCCTAGACGAAATAAGGTAACCGACATAGCCCAGAAGATAAACCAGGTGACGTGGCAGTGGCAGTTCTGGAGTGGAGACCACGGACCGGCAAGCACAGTGTAGGTCGTCCACCGACAAGGTGGGCAGACGACCTGATAATGGTCGCAGGGCGACGGTGCATGCAGGCCGCAATCTTGCAATCGGTCCAGTTGGAAATTTGTGGAGAGGCATATGTTCAGCAGTGGACGTCCTATGGCTGAGATGATAATGATAATGATTATGACGACATCGACGCGGGCGCCCCGAACACTCTTTGAAAAATACCACCGAATGTGGTCGAAACTACAGTCGGATCTTTTCTATAAGTATTACGTGAGTAATCCCGTATTTCTAGGTAAACTTACTTGTGTACAAATAATTCGGCAGCATCAATGAGCACATATATGTAGTTACTTATTTTTATTGATATTTTTCCTAATTTCTGCTAAAAGATCAGATGATCTAAATATAGAAATGGTTCGACAACAGATGAGTCAGCCTAATTAAGATTGATATGTGAGATTAATAAATCACTGATGACAGGTTCCCTTGTTTCCAGATTGTTTACTGTATCACAAGAAGCATGGAATATACCAACTATACAAAAGTTTTTGCCACTGTTAGATAACTACGAAAGGGATACGCTAGTCAACGAATATGTAACACCACAGGTACCTTCTAATTAATGTATTCATTACTACTATTGGGATTAATATTTATTCAAACTTAAATCATAATAACTAGACAGTTTATATAAAAAAAAATAACTTTCACTTTTTACATCCCTGCTCTAAGATTCCCTGGACAACAGGAGGCATGGACACACAAATTAACACATCGCAAACATCTATCACATTTGCGCCTCCTCTACCTCTTCTCCTATACCTCTGCCTCATACAAACATTGCCTCGGCCAGGGATCGCACCTCGGAGCCCTAGCTTAATGGTTAAAATGGGGTTGCCCATATTGGATGGTTATTATTTAGAAGATAATGTAACTTTCTCCAAAGCAGTGGGATATAATAAAAAGGATTCATAATTAGCCCATATTCGTCTACTGCTGACATAACTCGCCCTTTAGGTTTCTAGTACTTATACAGCCAACCGTCCCTCGCAAGTCGGTCTTCATTTCGTTATAGAACTCAGTTAGTTAATTAATTAATCCAGCTGTTATCAATTCTTCGCAAATTCGGCCCATTTGCACTTAAGAAGCATTTGTTCTTTGTGTTATGTCGACTACCTACTTAATTTAGTTCTCTGTATCGGACACCTTCTCAAATTTTGTTGTCGTGATTGCTCCTGAGTAAAGCTCATTTTTATTCTACCTATCAATTTTGTAAAGATTTAAAAAAAATACTACTTTAAAAACCAATTACCTAATTACATGGCACTAAACACATATCTGGCGCATTGTGGGTATTTGTCCTTCTATGTCGACCCTATAAAAGATGCAGAGGCTTATTTGCACTTCAGAACAAGTAGTTGATCCTTGAATTATGTCGACAAGTTTAGTTCACTGCCGGATAGCTTCATCTCAAATTTCCTCCTGAGCAAAGCTCTTTTTTATTCTACCTATCGGTTTCGTAAAGATAAAAAGAATACTTTACCCAATTATATGGCACTAAAAGAAATATGAATATTTCTTTGTCGACTGTTTACAAGATGCAGAGGGGAGTGATATTACATTTTTATTGTGAAACAGGAAAGAAACGAAGAAAATACTTTCATGGATGCCATCATGTCCACCTCGGTAATACGCCACTTGATGAACTTTTTGAAAGACAAAGGTGTGTATTACAACTACTATTCAAAAAATTTTAAGGCTCCATATTTAAAATTTAAAAAGAGGTCCTTATCACCCCATAATTATAGTTAAACCTCGATGTCTGTCCGTCCGACTGTATCTATGTGACTTCCGATGAAGTTGAAAAGTTTAACTGGTATAGGAATCGCTAACTCTCTGTTTTGCAGTTTAAAAAATGATAAACAAACGTTTTTTACCTTAATGCCAGAGGGTTATGTTGGTGTGTATGAGGGTGTACCTATGTAAGTGCCTATGTAAGATACTTATGCCCTTTTTCACCAACATTTTAGGTAGCACCTAAGCCAAGTTAGGTGACATTTTTGTACCGCTAGGTGTTACCTAACTGGGTCAGGAGTTACCTAAAATGTTGGTGAAAACGGGCATTAGTATAATTCGTCAGTCTAAACGTCTTGATCGATCAGATGTCATATCATATAACAATGAAAAAGAGTTAGAGAGTTAATGACTTCTTGGTTAAAATTATCTCAGAAACTCCGGGCAGTTCTTTAACCTGACATAAACAGTTTTGAATGAAATCATACCATGACGCTCATTCAGGTGAACTGTTTGAATATTGTTTTCTCATAGGTGAACGGATAATATTGTCTCTGGCATTCTAACAATTTACCAACATTGCAGATGCCTAAACGTTTGTAAGCTAATAAACTGAGTGGATTTAGAGCGTCATGGTAACGAGGGTCCATATACAACGGTTGAACGGTTTTTCTGCGGTTCTTGAATAGTAGTCCTATGCAGGCCTGCACAAAAGTTGTCATGGTACGAATAAACCGGCTAGTTGTCTAGAAGTCCTGCTTTAAGAGCTCATAGTTTTTTTTATTTTATATTTTATTCATAGTAAGGCCCTTGTACTTTACGTGTGTTTTGTTCATGTTTTAGTTGTCGAGTTGTCTAAAAGATTTCATAAGTGTGATGATAGTCGCTACGCCTGAGTTGCAAAAAATAGTGGCTGAATTATTAATTATTATATTAATGGTATACCTACTTAAGTTTATTTATGTGTACAATGTATACGAGTTTACGTAGGTACTTGTCTATTAAATGTAAATTTCAGGTTTCGTCACCCCTGACCCTCGACAACAAAGAGAATTCCTGAAGCAGCTGTGGTTTGGTTTGTATTCGAGAGGTAAAGGAAAAATTAGCAGCTCTGGATTTGAACATATTTTTGTGTCAGAAATCAAAAATGGAGACATTATAGGTGAGTTACGGCATGAAAAAAAACCTCGAAATATAAAAGCTATATTAACGTTTCTATTCGAACAGGTAGGTAGTCATACCAAAAAAGATTAAATACCTACCTACTCTCTAAAATAATAAAATCTCTTAAATAGAAAAAATAATTCATAAATAGATAAAATGTACATTATATTTGTAATAGAGATTCTTCGACCGATTCGACCTTCTATCTTCTTTCTTGATCTAGGTTACGGACAAATTATTAGCTTTGGAATTGAATATTTTTAGAAATAATGATAAGTATTAAACTTTTTATGAGAGAAAATCATTTACTTTGGAATTAATAGAGGTGCGGAGAATTACTACCTTATTAAACTTTTGACTAAAATAAGCTAAACAATCTAATCTGTTTATTACCCGACTACAGTGAATCCGAAAATGAGGGTTAAGAACTGTATGTAAGTATTTTATATATTATGTCCGTTCATATGGCTCGTCTACTCAACGGCTCAACATATTTTGATAATGTTACGTCATTAGACGCGTCTGTTACTGGGCGGATATACACATATGATTAACCGACTGCGGTGAAACCTAATAGGACGGCGGGGACGCGGCTTTCTGACGTGCGGGGAAATTATTTTCGTTATTTAAATTATTAAATTATTTAGTCGGTTTATTATAATTTAGTTTGTTTTCTAGTTTAAAATAAACAAAGTAATAGAACAAGTTGCATACATACCAGTGAACGATGATGCCATAGTTCACTCCAAATGTTGAACACATCAGCTATGCAGGAATATTGCACTTAATTAATTCTTTGATATTGTACCCAAATTAAGGTAATTATGAATTTAGCAATAAATAATCAGTAAAGCAAATAAGCTCCACAAGAAGTACATATACTTACACGGAATAAATTCACCTATGATGAAAATATATTCATATAAGTACCTATTTTTTAATGTTTTAGGAGACAATACAAGCTCGAGGCTCACCTGGTATTATATGTGGTAACCTCTGCATATAATAGATGCATTTTTTTATGGGATAGGTTGGCAAACGAGCAAGCGGCTCACCTGATGGTAAGTGATACCGTCGCCCTCGGACATCCGCAATACCAGGGGTCTCGAGGATGCGTTGCCGACCTTTGAGGAAAGATGACAGGAAAGAAGAGATAGAAGGGGTAAGGGTGGAGGGGGAGGGTGAAGGGAGGGAGAACGGGGAAGGGGGGAATCGGGCCTTTAGTCCTCCCACAAACCGACGAAACGCAATAGTTAAACGGTTTTATGTGGGGTATTCGTCACAAGTGACGAACTGTACTGCGCCCGTAACCCTGAGATATAAAGTTGTTAATTTTATACGCCTGTTATTTCACCGACACGACACCGATACCATTCAAACCACAACACAGTATTGCGAACATTACTGCTTCGCGTTAGAAATAGGTAGGTATGGTGGCAGTACCTACTTCCGCGGACGAACTCATCCACACAGAGTTCTACTGCACGATGTAGGTATAAATTTTATGTAGTTAATGATGTAAAATAAAATATAATTAATTATTAGAAATGAATCTCGTAGAAACACTTTGTACGGGAAACTTTTTTGACAGCCTGACAGGTACTTAGTCACTTATTTAATTATTATTTTTTCCAGGATTACACAATTGGATTTATTTTGCGAAGGAAGAAGCGGCTAATCGAATTAATTATTTAGGATATTTGAAATACGTTCAGCTGGGCGATGTAAGTAATATTTTTAGTTACATGTACAAATGTTACGTTCTTTGATTAGAGTAACTTATAAAACTTATAGCAGCTGGAGTAAGCATATGGGTAGGTAAAATGCTCCAACAGCGCCAACTGCTGTAACTTCAGAGGAGCTATAAAAATCAATAAATATGTGAGAGTGAAATGACCCTGATTTTTATGTAAGTAGGTAATCTTAAATCAATCTTAGCGTGAAACTTACTTACATATTATTATATTATTTATTCGATCAAAGATTGAAAACTTTATGCATTTATAAACACATTATAAATGTAATATAAGCATTAATAAAATAATAGTAGTTTATGCAACTGTTATATAATACCTAATTATATGCAGTTGCATACTCGTACACATAAAGTAGTGTCATGACATTTTTGCTACTAAAGTTTTATCCAAGAAAATATTACTCAAATTCGTATTTACGAAATAGCGCCAAAATGGAAAAAGTCTTCTTCTTCTTGTTTGTATGGCTTGTGCGGCGTAACCACAATTTTGCCAATATCAGTGGAAAAAGTCTGTTGTTGGTCTATTGGCTCCACAGACCATATAACCACTTGACTGCGTGTAGGTCAATTTCTTCTAAGAACACAAGTCACTACTGCGGTTTGGGGGGATACGTACAAAAAAGGATTTTGATTGGTCGGCTCAAAATGTAGCTCTAATCATAGTACCTAAATAGTGTTGTGGTACAGCATTATGTAATCACCTTAATTGTCGATAAAGTTCACTACAAATTATCGTTTACCTTAACTGTACAAAGACCTGAAATATGTATGTAAGTAGGTATTAAGCAAATAAGATTATGTAAGTAAACAAAACTTCAATTAATGACATTATCTTAATAATTCATTCGATGTTTCACGGTGAAACAGAACCTATTGATGTGAGTATTTTTATTGTATTCTTATTGATTATTCAGTATGTAAGTACCTACTTAATACCACCATAAAATAATTATATATTTTTCACCATAGTAAAACAACATCATTATAATTTTAAAATAGTTTTAATTGTACAAAGTATCCAAAGCCTTGACACAAAATGTGATTAAATACTGATTGTAAACAAACAATCAGATTATATTTATATACTTTTTCGGCACTGTATATTATACAGTCATTAGAATACAAGGATTCAACACCTCATTCTATACAATACTGGATTTGTACGACCGTAAAATTTGTCAATGTATGGACGACACCTAAAAATTATATATATTTTTGACCGACTCACACTTTTTACTTTTAGAAGCCGGTTCCATGTTATTGTTAAAAAAACTATAATGTGTATGTCTAAATCATATAAAAAAGATGCCAGCTGGGTAGAGAAGAAGTAGTAGAATTATCCAATTAGTCAAACTAAATGGTCACTTACAGAGGCACACACAGAGTAGGTGCTAGGTATAGTGATTTTATTATAAAAATATGAAGTAGATGTCAATACTACTTTAATTTGTATCTTCAAATGAAACCACTCATATTATATTGATCAAACTTCTTGAGAAGTTCGTTTGATCATATATTTTAAGAATTTAATAATTATGATTCATATTACACTCGGGTTATTTCGCGTGTATATTTACATTAATATTAGATAAGATGTTACATAAATGGTACTACATAATTTATGATAACGTGAAAGTACATCTAAATATAAATAAAACACCGAATATTTATTTGTATTTTTATGCACTCTTAAAAATAATAAATGTATTGTATAAAATAATTATTTTCCTCACAGTCGATATATACAATCGATAAATTGCCCATTAATATGGGAGTACCGCACTAATTTACACGTGCCAGTGAATAAAAGAGACGGCGTTATCTACTACTGCAAAGAACAGTACGGGATGGCAAAAGACATCAACGCGTTCCCATATTTTTTTTATTTTTGAGTCACTCTTTAATTACTTCATTTGTGTATTTTGTTTTCTTCCAATAATTAATAAACTAAAATTATCTGTGAAATGTAATTCCATCCTTTGCATACCTGGATGTCTGCCTGATTTTTCCGTACCACTTTACTGAACAATAAGGCATAATTTGATTTGTTTTAATTATTTTTCATCCGCTTGTTCTCCACGCGAAGTCAAACTGGTACTGACGTGTTGCTCGGGTCTTCTTCTCGTTCAAGACTTGTTGAACGGGGAAAGGGGGTCAGGCAGGGCTGTGCCCTCTGCCCCTAGCTCGTCTTCGCTCATTACAATGAGCGCGTCGTTGGATGTTTAGGCTTCTCGGGTTTCTCCACGAACCGGTGGTCATTGAGCATACTACGCCGGGGTGGCATACGTAAGACGGGGCCGGATGTAGGTCTTGTAAATTGCGACTTTCACCCGGAGTGGTAGCTAAGATCGTAGTACTGGTCTTAGGCTTGTACGGGCTCCTTTCGTCTTTCCCATGATGGTCTTCACATGGTGGTTGAATTTGAGGTTTCTGTCTATTTCGACCCCGAGGTATTTCACCACCGGGGCCCATGGGATTTCTTTGTTCAACAGCTTCAAATTTGTTGGTAGGTTTGAGTGTCCCATGATGATGGCTTGGGTCTTATCGACGTTCACTGCCATTCGCTATTTTAACAACCATTCTGGCAGGGCGTCTAGCGTTGGCTGTAGTCTTTTTACAGCGTTTTCTGTGCGAATTGAGGAGGCGTAATATGCAGCATCATCTGCAAAGAGGGCGAGTTTCACGTGGCCAATTAACAGGATGTCGTTTTTGTACCATGAGTATAGTGTTGGAGATAAACAGCTGCCTTGTGGTACTCCGGCTAGCACTGGCTTCTCACTTGATAGGGCTTCCTCAACTCGGACAGTAATGCGTCTGTCTGTTAAAAAGGTCTTGATGACGGCGTAGATCTTTTTCGGTGTCGGGCTCTTCGATAGCTTTTAATACCAGAAATACAAATAGAATAGCTGTACCTAGTTTTAGACTTGCGAAAACCAATAAGTCATTCCTAGGAAATTGTGTGCGTTTTTACAATAAAATCCCAAAGCACATAACTGAGCTCACAGAGGGCAAATTCAAGTTGACTGTAAAAAACGTTTTAATAAAAAAAGCTTACTATAAAGTTCGACATTATATAGAAGATAAAGATGCTTGGAATACTCCACTTCTGGCAAGCTGTCTCGCTGCCACCCATAAAATGTAATATTTGTAGTACCTAAGTAGAAACATTGTAAACATCCATATAAAAAGAATGGCCCCGAGTTTCTTGCCGCTTCTTCTCGGTGGGTTCTATATATTTTGGAACGCAGCGGTAGTCTTTAAAGTACATTATAATGAAAAGTTGACGTTCATAAGTGCGTATTTGATGCCTAAATTGAATAAATGATTTTGACTTTGACTTTGACTTTGACTTGTATAGCAGGCCTTCGTGCCATACACGATCGAAGGCCTTCTCCATGTCTAGCAGCACTGCTACCACGTATTCTTTTTTATTATGGCATGTGGCCATTTCATTTATAATCCGTGTTAGCTGGAGAGTTGTGGAATGCTCCGACCTGAACCCGTATTGTTCCTCGCGTGGTGCAATATGTGGAGTCAAATGCGGGAGCAATAACCTCTCGAAAGTTTTCGAGAGGGTGCTCAGCAGCGTGATTGGTCGGTAGTTTTCGGGCTTCTTGGGGTTCTTTCCTGGTTTGGGGAGCATTATTACAACTCCCGTCTTCCAGCTTTTCGGAAAATGGCCACAGCTCATTATCCCGTTGTAGATTCGGGTCAGCGTGGCCAAGGCTCGAGGTGGAAGGTGTTTCAACACTTCGTTCGATATCCCGTCGAGCCCTGGGGCTTTCTTGTTAGGAAGGCGTCTTATCTGTCTCTGCACCCTGCCCGGTGAGAAAACGATATGCGCCTCCTCTCCTTCTGTCTCGTACGGTGGTGTCGCTAGGTAATTCTCTACGTGGCGTTTTACGTCTTCAACGTGGGTAACGTCACTGGTCGGGTTGGGTTGAAATTGTGCCTCCAAGTGTTCGGCGAATATCTCTGCTCGGTCTGTGGCCACAAATTTCAAAAGGCCGTCCTTCCCGACCAGTGGTCTGGTAGGCTCCGGGGTGTGCGATAGCTGGCGGCATAAACGATGGATAGATGGCATATCCTCTGTTATGGCATCTATATGCTCGTCCCAGCTATGCGCGGCGTAATCTCGTAAGGCGGCTTTTACGCGCTCCACCAACGCGTTAACCTCGCTTTTCACGCGCGGACAGCGAGTCTGTTGCCACAGCTTCCTCTTCTCCCTTTTTTCGCTAATTAAGTTCTTAATCCACGCCGGAAGCGAGTGCACCTTCTCTGCCGGCGTGGTGGTGTGCGATGCTGCCTCGAGGGAGGATTGGATAGCTGTGGTTAGCTCTTCTGTTGCCTTTTCTAGGTCTTCCGGAGTTGAAATCGGTCTCGTGGTGGTACGTTCCTGTGCTTCTTTCTGAAAGGCATCCCAGCAAATCTTCCGCCTCCTCGCGGAAGCGGCAACCCTGCTTGGGAGCTCTTGGAGCGTCAGAAGTACCGGGCGGTGGTCCGAGGGAAGGTCTGGGTAAACCGTTTGCGTCGGAGGTGTTCTGAGACCTTTGAAAATAGCGATGTCTATGACGTCCCCATCGTCACTATAGTGGTAGTGGTTTCATACGTTAGCTTTTTATTGTCATAGTCTTGGCAGCTGAGGGGAAGCCGTATGAGCATTCAAGTGGTTATATGGTCTATGATTGGCTCGGAACCAGCGCGTTGCGCGCGCAGCGCGCTCTCCACAGACAATGTGTACTTAAATTGAATTGAAACCTCCTTGGTCGGGACAAATTGTACTTTAATAATTAAAAGATTGTTTTAAAGCATTGTTTTGTTAGGATAATAAAGCTTTAATTTATTTTTTTAATTTTCTTAATGATGTTACTATGTAAATACAATATGCCAATAAAAGTCTGTATTTCATTTCATAATTAGAATGAAATTATATAAAATAATATATTAGTATATTATTATTAGGTATTGTTTGGCGTTTATAATTGACTTCGGCAATATTTTAGAAATGAATTAAGCGAATGGTAACTTTCCGCACGCCGATATGTAATAAGTATTTATTTATGCTTTCAGAAAGGAGCGGTGTTGAAATTACATTTCAATCAGCAAGGCTCTGATAAACCCGTCGACAGTATGCTGATCGGCACATCACCCGAGTTGGAAATCGCTCTCTACACCCTCTGCTTTGTAACACGTGCTGACAATGATTGCAAGCTAAAGCTCGCCAACAATGATGTTGAAATAGTAACGCACACTTTCCGTTACCGCAGCAAAAATCTTATAGGTAGTGCGTATCCACAGATTCCTTCCAATTATAATTACTGAGCTGAAATCTTTAAATGTTATATGTTAAATGTAATACTCAATTGTGTAGTTGTACCTACCTTAATTCATTATTACCTGAACAACGTTACTGAACACGCATGTGCTTGTTTCTTCTTTCAATTCGAATTTGTTCTCACACGCGTGTGCACGTGTGTGAGATATAACCGGTATAAGACGTAACTACAACGATAACGGATACCTGCAACATTTTGAAAGGAAATCCTACATTATCGTATAGAAACTAAAAACAGGCATTCATATCGTATGAAATATCGGTTGAAAAGTTGTGCGAATTTTTATAATTATGAATATATGGTTTCTATCTACTTAAAGAAATAAATGAAATAAGTGTATAATTATGTTCCTATAATTATCTAAATATATAATTTATAATAATCATTTTTATTTTTTCTTAAATCCATCATTTAGGTGTCCTAAGAACCTGAAACCTTACCAAGATCCAAACCAGCTTCACCAATTAGTCAAAGTCAAAGTCAAAATCATTTATTCAATTTAGGCATAAAAGACGCACTTATTAACGTCAATTTTTCATTATAATGTACTTTAAAGACTACCGCCGCGTTTTATACTCGTAGTGCCTATTACGTTAATTTGTCAGAGCTCCTTGCACCTTACCTTCTCTCTAGCTGTGCTCCGTGGTTTCACGTGGCGTTGTGATGGACGATGATGATGGTAAATCAAACACCTATGTTATTCAGGAATAAATGTAGCTAGCTAGCTATTCTACTGGTGAAATAATTTTCAAAATCAGTTAAGTAGTTTTTGAGTTTATCCATTACAAACAATCAAATCTTTCCTCTTTATCAATATCAATCAATCATCAATAAGGATATCAATAAGATAAGAATCTAAGTGCTAATTGGTGGACTACGCTAACGCACAGCCTAAAAGCCGCTGGGCGTAGAGACTTGAACTTTGGAGGTTGCTTTTGTCTTGACGGGTAGAGGTGTATTATGAAAAGCTTTTATTGTAATTCAGCTCCTAGGGGGGTAAAAATGAGTGAAAACGTTTGTATGAAAGTCCTTTGTGTTTGAACTTATAGGTGTGATTGTATGGAAAGTTATTTATTTTTAAACTCATAGGTGCAACATTTAAGTAAGTGAATTTAAGTACCTATTATACACCGTGACTGGTTGAACACTTTACATAAACAAGGACATGATAATTCATGGTCACATGAAACGTTTAAAAAAATAAAATTAAAAAAATACCGTTAAACTACAGAGGAAACCTTCATTCTATGAATGTGCTATAACTCGAAAATTATGGACACCGTCCGAACGGGGTTAATGACCCAAAGCGCCGCGCCGCGTTCAAAGGAATCAAGCTGCGTCCGAACGGGGTTAATGACCCAAAGGGCCGCGCCGCCAAAGGATGCCGCGATCGTCGGCCGGGGTTAATGACCCAAAGGGCCGCGCCGCCCGCGCCGCCAAAGGATGCCGCGATTATTACTACACGCGCGCCGCGAGTGACTATGTTTATTGTTTTGAGTAGACAATTAAAGTTAAATTAGGTATATATTAGGCACCTATTTTTTTTTCTTCGAGAACGAGAATCGAGTACTGAGCACTATATATCAATATGTAAAGTGTTCAACCAGTCACCCTGTATATATATTACATTTAATTTAAGTACTTATTTAGATATTTCATTTAAATAAAAAAATGGTATTCATATTTTTTGATAGGGATGATTTAAAGGGGTGAAATGGGGGATGATACTTTGTTGTTTGGAAAAACTTTGTTTATTTAAGTTTTAGTTGTGAAAATGTGTATTTAGATATTTCACAGATAACTTATTGTTTGTACTGAATACGTAGACGATACAATAACGTTACACTTAAGCAGATTTTCGTGCTCGGCCCAATGATCACCGCCTGTGCAATAGCCGTGCAGTCGCGAATGCGCCGCTGTGACGAACGAACGGTGTGATAGTTTTGTAAGCAGTAAGCGCGCGATTTGTGAATATTTTATTGAATTAAGTAGGTACAAACAAGTAGTTACATTTTATTGGTTGCTTGATTTTTTGCTTCTTCAATAACGCGACTAGAGATATTTTTTTAAATTACTTGGATACTATTAAATAGGGTAGTTGACACAGTCAAAAATAAATTACTACAATGTAATATTAACTTAATAGTGGTTAGAGCAAATAACTCAAATATTTTTTTAAATTATTTATTATGCATTGGATTTAAGTGCCTTATTTTAAATATGTACAAAAGTTACTACAACGTGACCTCAAACGGTAGTGGCGGCGGATATGATGTCATAAGCCGGAAATAATAAGTTTGTGCGTATTAATTAAATACCTATGACGCTGGCAAATGCACATGACGTGCGACGCCATATTCCTCAACGGAGTTGAGTTGAGGACAAAAGAAAAAAAAAATACCTAAGTTTATAACAATATTCAATAGTAAATTTGCTTTTTTTTTTTTTTTTTTTTGTGGCAATTGTCAACATGACATTTGTGCCAGTTTCACGTCAAAAAAAAACAAAAAACATCCTAAAACGAATTTGAGCAAACTATGCACCAGAATAGGCTTATTTTGTATGAAAAAATGAAAATATACACATATAACAATAAAAAAGAATAATAACTTAAAGAAAACTTATTCGAACATAAACAAACAACATTAAAAACAAATAAATATGTACAAAGTTATAAACGAATGTTATTGATAGTGAGAAAGTGAACGAAAACTTTATATATATCAATATTAGTAAATGATAAAAGTTCAGGAATATGAGTCGGAAATGAGACTTTTAATGATATGAGAGAATTGTAGAAAAAAACATTATCATACAATGGACAGGAGAAGAATATATGATTGAGATCCCCCTCATCCAGGCCACATTCACATATAGAGGAATCTTTCACATGAATCTTTTTTAAATGTGAAGGTGAGCAACAATGACCAAGCCTCATGCGAATTAAGGTCGACGTATAAATCTTACCGAAGTACCACCGCGAAAACCAAGGTTTACTTGGTATTTCTGGTTGGATCTTAGCAAAACCAGAACCTTTGGATAAGCTAGTTGTTCTCCAGTATGTAGACCATGACTTATAAAGAAAACTTTTAGGGAGACAGATAAGGTCAACGCTATAATTAATAAACGGGACCTTATCACCACAAGAAACCGCTTCTTTGGCCGCTTTATCAGCACGTTCATTACCAGAAAGACCAAGGTGTCCTGGTATCCAAGCAAGAACCACTTCTAGTCCTTTATCAATACAATCAGATAAAGATTTTTTAATTTCGAGAACAATGGGGTGAAATTTAGAGTGAAAAGGGTTAGACAGAAGGGATTGAAGCGAGCTACGAGAATCTGAAAAAATTATGGTCTGACGAAGTTTGAAGAGAAGGATATATTTTACCGCCTCAAGAATTGCTAGACATTCACCTGTAAAAACAGAGGACTCAGGAGGGCATTTTATCTTTTGAACAGTATCAAACTGGGAGTGAAATACACCACAACCAACACATCCAACCTGAGACAATTTTGAGGCATCCGTAAAAATGGTATGCCATCCACGCCAATTCCTGAGCAAGAGCTCTTGAAAATACTTATCAGCGTAGAGGTCCCCCTTACAGATACCAAAGTCCAAAATTATTTCCGGCTGCGATATTATAACAAAGTAATTAATATTATAAATCGATAGTTTAGTAGACCGATACGTGGGATCCTTAAGCAATTTAAAGTTTGAATAACTTTTCAAAAGAAGCGGATGTTTTTTAAAAGTCCAAAAACGGGAAGTGTAAACATATTGTTTGAGAAGTTGGAGTTTAGGAATGAGAGGGTGATTAGAGAAATGAATAGAACGGAAGAAGAATCTATTAGCTAGGAATTGACGACGAAGATGAAGAGGAGGGTCAACACACTCCACCTGAAGAGCGTTAATTGGAGATGATTTCATAGCACCAGTAATAATCCGGAGTGATTTGGATTGAATTAGATCAAGTTTGGTAAGATCTTGCTTACGTGCAGGTTCCAGCAAGAAGGAACCATAATCCAAGACACTACGTATAATGGCATTATATAGTAATTTAAGATTAAAAGGGTGGGCACCCCACCACACCCCAGACAAACACCGTAATATGTTAATATTCCTCTCACACTTATTTGAAATGTATTCACAATGCTGACGACCACATAGTTTACTGTCCAACCAGAGACCTAAAAATTTAACCGACTCCTTTACTGGAATTCTGCACTCACTAATAGAGATATTTAAATCAGGAGGATTTCTTTTACGAGAAAACAGAACGATATTACTCTTTGTAGGAGATAAATCTAGACCATTTTTTTGAAGCCAGTCATTTAAACATTCAAGGGAATGGGAAAAATACACTTACTAGCCACATCAATTTTGTGATGAGAGCTGTAGACAAGTATGTCATCAGCGTATTGAAGGATACGACTTAGACCAACAGAGGATTCCAGATCATACGTGTATACATTATATAGAAGTGGACTTAGGACAGAGCCCTGCGGTAAGCCCCGCCAAATGACCCTATTAGAAGTAATAGAAGAATCACTGCAACGGAGATATACATATCTCTCTGAAAGAAGATTCATAATAAAATTGCCTAATTTAGCTGGAATTCTCAATCGATTTAGTTTATTTTTAAGAAGGGGAAGTTGGACACTATCATAGGCTGCGGAAATATCTAGGAAAGCTGCTATAATAGATTCATTGCGCGTAAATGAAAGTCGTATGTCAGTCGTAAAAATGGCAAGGCTGTCCATAGTGCTCTTGCCTTTTCTAAAACCGTATTGAGACTTAGCGAATAATTCATTGCTCTCAAGAAACCACTCAAGGCGGTTCTTAATCAAATGCTCCGCAATTTTAGTCAAGACTGAAGAGAGAGCGATAGGACGGTAAGAGTTAGGGTCCAACGGATCTTTATTAGGTTTCGGAATAGGAATAATATATTGAGACTTCCAAGAAACTGGAACAAATCCGGTTGCAAAAATTGTGTTAACCAAAGTTAAATAATAGTTCTGAAGGCGAACATTAGCTTTAGAAACAAAGGAATATGGTATGCCGTCAATACCCGGAGCAGAATCTTTAACGGATTTCAAAATGTTTTTCAACTCATTAAGTGTAAACGGTTGATCGAGGGGATCATTAGAAAAGGGATTAGAAAGAGATGGTAATTCTGAATGATGGGGACAATAATGAGGGGCCAATTTGTCCATAAATTCATCAGCCCAAACTTGGGAAGGGCAACAACTACGATAAGGAACACATTGAGACCGACGATACCTATGTATTTTCTTCCAGATAAGAGATGAAGGAGTATTGGGGCCTATGCTGGAGCAAAATGACTTCCAACCATTACGTTTTTTATCATGAAAGAGACGCTTGGATTTTGCGATCATTTTATTCAATTCAATAAAATTATCACGGGTCATAGACAGACAAAAGATAGCTTCTGCATCATTACGAGATCTAACGGCTTCAGAGCAATCCTTATCCCACCATGGAGGAGAAGGAACTTTGTCTGGATGAGATTTCTTAACCGGGAAAGTCAAATCAGCACATTCTACTAGAGATCGTACTAACATCTCAGAACAGGTAATAATGTTAGAGGAATTTATAAGAGGTAAAGTTAAGGCTTTGGAATCAGTACGATCATTGAACACATCCCAGCTCGAACTGTTATTGTCAATTATATACTTAAGAAGCGGAGAATTAATTGAAGCAGGACGGGAATGTTTTTGCAAGATTCGTAAAAGAATTGGGAAATGGTCACTACCATGAGTAGACGGGAGAACACACCAAGACATTAGTGACGCGAGCTCAGGAGAGCATAAAGAAAGATCCACTGCACTAGTAAACTCATTAGGACGAGTTCTTCTCGTAGCGGAGCCATCGTTAAGGATGCAGAGATTAAGACTATCTAATGAATCTAATAAAAAAACACCATTAGCATCCGACAAACCGCACCCCCATACCGTATGATGACAATTCAAATCACCTAGAATAAGAAGGGGCTTAGGAAGAGTCATAATTACTGAACTTAAATTTCGAATAATAGATTTAGAAGGATGAGGAATGTATATGGAGACAATTGTAAAATCGTTGATGCGTGCAGCAACAGCATCAAAGCCATCATTATGAAAAGGGATAGAAATACTTGAAAAGTTAATATTATTTTTAATAAATAGTGCAACACCACCAAAGCCATCCTGGCGGTCACTTCGAACGTCAACATAGCCTGACAACCTAAAAAAGGAATCAGGTCTAAGCCAAGTCTCCGAGACGGCCAAGACGCTTGGTTCATGTTTATTTATTAGAAATATCAAATCAGACTTTTTGTTGCAAATACTATGACAATTCCATTGAAGAATCCTGTCAAAGGGACCCATTTTGAAGTAGGGAAATAAGTGAATTTAAGTTGAAGGCAGCGTTGGACGGTGAATTACTTGAAGAGGAGGAATTAGACATGAGAGAGGATAATAGATTCAAGAGCTGCAGGAGTTCAGCTATTATAGCTTGAACAGAAGGAGTCTCATTTTTTTGGGCCAGAGGATTTAATAAAGCACAACCGTTTTGCGATGCTCCAGAGGATTCTTCTCGAATGATGCTCATGTGCGCTTCACGATCATAACCAACACTAGATGAAGGCAATATATGGGATTTCATAGATTTTCTTCCTCCCCTGTAATGAACTTTGGACGGTTCAGTAGTTAAATTCCTGGATGGACTAGGTAAAGGAGCTGCAACAGAGGTGGAAGTAACTTCAGCAAAGGACTTTTTATATGCAGGGAAAAACTGAGATGCTTCAGCATATGAAATTGATAATTCTGACATACGGGATTTAATGTTATTTTGCCTTTGCATTTCAGGGCAGTACTTGCTATTAGCAAAGTGATTGCCACCACACCACAAACATTTCGCATCAACTTCATCCACGTTGCATGACTTTCCTAAGTGGTTAGAACCGCATTTAAAACAAGCAGGTTTTGACCGACACTGCGTCATGGTGTGTCCGTATCTACAGCAATGGAAGCACTGAATAGTCGGGAAGGCATAAGCCGCAACAGGGAAAGAGTTGTAACATAGATAAACTCTAGAGGGCAAAATTTGACCATCAAAAGTCAAAACCACTGTTTGCGACGGTTTCCACGTCACAACTCCGTCAATGGAAACTTTAAAATTGAGCCGGCGAACTTTTAAAATTGGAACACACTCTTCAGGAACTTTCATCTCGTTCATAACATCCTCTGGAGTCATATTCACTGGGATTCCGCGAATTATACCCATCCGAGTAATATTAAACGACGGAATGAAAGCTCTGAGTTTGTTGTTTGGCAATGAAGGGGACTGGATGAAATTATTGGCTGAAATGGCGGAATGAAAGTTTAGAGCTATACGATTGCGACCAACATTCTTTATTGAGCCATCGATGATTCCTTGAAATTCCCGGGCGCGGCTAAAGAGGAATCTCCCAAATGTCACCGGGTGAAGGGATGTCCCAGCGGTAGGTGAAGTCTCTTCCCTCTGAACATGGACCGTAAAAGGGCCACGATCTGTTGAGTCGTATAATTGCCGACCGATAGGTGTAAATGAAGTTTTCTGTGAAGCTGCAGGGGGTCCGCTAGGAAGGGGGCTAGATGAACTAAGGGAGAAGGAGTTGGGAGGGGTACATTGTCCAACCTGGAGAACAACGTCAGACGCATCTGTAAATTTACACATTGTTTCATCGTGAACCATTGATTTTGTACGTGATCGTGAACGGTCACTACGGGGATCTTTAGTCTCGTTACGCTTTTCCGATCGTCGTTTTCTGTTGACTATTTCAAAAGCCTTTTCGTCAACAGATGATGAAATTGATGTAAACGCCGCAGGGGAAGGCGGCTGGACAAAGTCCATGCCTCCACCAGGATCAGGGGGATCATTCATCACGCAACAATATACTAAAAACGCTAATGAAATGAACCTACTAACAAGTGATGTCTATAAACTAATGAAATGGAACACAAAAACCTATTCTGGTGAGATTAATTAACTAAAATAAAAATTTTACCAAAATACCATAAAATTCGCGTGTTTACGATTTGACGTTCCACCTCGCACGTAAATTTGCTTTTCTTGTGATCATCATTGTTGTTAGGTACACATTTATAGATTTCAGATTTTTTTCTTTTTTATGAATGAAAAAGGTTTCGACTGACAGACGAACAGAGGTCGTACCACAAACAATTTGAGAGAAAGTATTCGTTTCGACCATAGCGTCGATCCGCACCCTTCGTCGTACAAACTATGAGTTTTCTGTGTCACATTTGCCCTAGATACATGACAGTTTGTACTCATCAAGTAAACAATACGTTACGTTACGCAGTTATTCGTGCCAGGCCCACTGACGGACAACAAATTGATCCGATAAGGCCTAATTTTTCCTTTTGAGGTGGGAGACCCTACATAGAAAAAGTTATGCGGCTAAAATGTATGTTTATTTTTGTAACTGCAGAGTTATAATTTTTTTTTGAAGTAGTTAGTTAGATTCTGCGCTAAGAACTAAGTAATTCATTTACTTACTGTTATGTATAAGTCACGTGGATACATTACTATAATTATAAACTATACTCTATTATTACTAAAACTTGCTAACACGACTGACAATAAAAACACAAAAAGAATGTTTCATGATTTTATACACTTAAATGATACTCTTACACCATTGTGAACATCAACGGTTAATAATCCACCACTATTACACGTCAAAACTTGAGAATAAACACAAAAGAAAATAAATCGTAATCGTCATTGTTGGTTTTTCCCCGCCATCTCCATGATCAAGCAAGCAACCTCCAAGCAAGCAAAACGTATTATAATCACAACACTGTTTGTTTTTGCTTTCCGTGTGGCGTCATACGACGTATGCGCCAATTTTCAAAGTTCAAATAAAAACTTAGTTTTCTTAGTTATTAAAAATTGCCAGGTGTGTATTTCGGTGTCCTGAATAATTTAACATACATTAAAAAAAAAGGTCAACAACCCTATAGCAGCCAAAGAGAATATAACGCTACGCTAGATAGCAGCTTCATATAAAACCAAGCAATTTCCGTGCAGTTCTAAAAACCTGGCATAAACAGTTTTGAATGAAATCATACCCTGACGCTCATTTAAGTGGACTGCTTATATATTATTTTCTCAAAGGCAAACGGATAATATTGTATCTGACCTCGGAGTATTTTGCTGTACAATAGGGGTCGTAGGTACAATCCAGCTTGCGCATAAACGGTACGGGATGACAATTTACAGCCAGCACGGAATTCGTGTACCTACATAAAACTTCGAAATGATGGGCTGTGCTATACGGGTCGTACATTATTTGGTTGCGCAATACTGGCATATAATAATAGTAATAATAATAATATAGTGACTCGATAGCACTAACCTTTTTTCCGATTGATGTCAACATGGGTTTTTGAAAACACCCTGTTCTGTCAAAAATGACAGTTCATAGATATGTGCATGTGTTTATTCTTCTTCGTTTCAGTAAATCAAAGTTTTTAGGGGCCGTTTTAAACTTTTTTTCATGGCTAATTACATTGCTTCCATACCGACTCGTTATATGTCTTGTAAGAAGCGTATAAATTAGCAAATCACTGCGCTATCAGCCACACCGTGAGCAAAGTGAGCGTGATTTCAACCTATTCCGAATAGCTGGCAGATCTCACCTGTCAAAAACGCGATATTGATTTGGAATGGCAAGCAGTGATAATACTGCCAAAATCGATGTTGCCTTCAATCGGAAAACAAGATAAAGCTATCATCAAGAGAAGAAGAACAAAAAAGTCAAAGTCAAACCTGTCAAACCAAAATTGAAGAATTGCGGTCGAACGTGGACGTATCGTGTTTTTGTGCTTTCATTTTAGAATAATTATGCAACGACAGTTTTGAATTAAAACTTGTATCTTTTACATTAGCAACCTGACTATTCAATAAGATTTTAGATACGTAAGCTTGTACTAATTTACTTAAAATTTTAGTTTTGAGAATTTTGCATTTAGTGTTATTTTTGGAAAATGCCGCCGTTCTTGTATGTGTGCAGTAATTTTATGGGTTCTTTTGGAAAGAACTTGCTAATAAAAGGACAGAAAGGTTTTGCGGGATCTGTTAATGTATACAGATATTTGTCTACGAGGGAACTGCTGAAGGAGGCTTATTGTCGGACTAAACTGAAATGTAGATGTAAGTATGTTTCCATTCGTTGTTTTTCATATATTTTAATTTTATATTATATAATCTATTAAACTTTTTCAGTATAGTATGAACCTATATCTAACATCCTCACTTCCATGTTACTACTAAGTTGCTACCTACATACTTTTTCTAAGGCATAATAAATTGGTCCCAAAACTTCATCATAATCAATAATAATAATAAGATGTATAAAGAAGTAGATAGATATTTAGATACACTCTTTATTCCAAATCCCCAGTACAACAATATGACACAAACAAAGATATTACTTTATCAGTCATTGTTATATTGACAATCGACTAGTGATATTGATAACTTTGTCAACAAAAATAAAAAAAGTTCAAAAAATGATGAATTTAAAATTGAACTCTTCAATAGACTAGTCAGTTTCATATTTGTTAAATCAACAATCACCTATTTGATTTAGTTATATATTTTAGAATCACATCGACAATACTGTCAAGTTATATCCCTGAAGTAAAATGCTACTATTACTGTGGCACTGCATTCGTGAGATTAGTCCCGTCCCTTTGACTGCCATAACAATAAAAAATTCAGTGTGTATAGATTTACCAATAGTTAGCATGAGTTTGTAGCAGATCATTATTACCTTATATGTTTTTCTTTTCACAATTTTAGCTAAAAAGTTACCCCAGGATGTAAATCCTCATGGAGTATTTGCTTGCAATGAGTTGGACCTTTCTGAAGTCAAAGTGTATGGCTTTGACTATGATTACACCCTGGCCCACTACAAACCAAGTTTGGAGCACCTTTTGTATAATCTGGGAAGAGAGGTTCTGTTGGAAAAATACAAGGTATAGTTTTGTACCTACTAATATAAGATCAATTTCTACTGTCATTGCTGTGACAGAAGGGGCAAAATAAAAAAAGGGGTGATTTTGGTGAAAAATTTCCCTTTTCAACAACTATATTGAAATCATCAATGAACCATCAAATATCTTTGAAGAACATATTCACTCAATGTAAATATTAAGTCATTAAATTGGGCCACAAAATTATTTGCTAATAATGAAATAAATACCTACTATTAAATATAATATACACACTATCCTAACTGTGTCAACATCTTTCACATACCGTCAAATTGTTTTTTACTGGCCAGAGATAAAATCCCAAAATTACGGTTCCAATCTGGGATTGCAACTGTCATGGGCAAGTATAATGCTTACCATTAGTCGCACAACTTGCCCATATCATCACTAGATACCTTAAAAAAACGATTTTGTAATAATAATAATTAAAAATAAATAAAATTATTTGGAATTTTTTTGCAGCTTTAAATAAATTTGCTAATTTGACTCAATCAGTAGGCGGAGCACGAAAATCTGCTTAATCCTTCCTATACTGTGATAATTAAAACAAAAGATTTATGAATGAAACTGACATATATTTACATCTCTGGGACATAAAGGGTTAAGTGTATTGTCATCATATGGTTTACATATTCAGAACAAACTATGAGTTATCTGTGCCATTATTGTACTAGATAAATGACAGTTTGTACTAAATGCTAATGATGCAATTATGTTACACTTAAACAGCTTTTCGTGCTCGGCCCACAGTTTGCAGCTGTGGTGGCCTAGTTGGTCATGGGTCTGACACGGATTGTCGAAAGACGCGAGTTCAAATCCCGTCCGAGGATGTGAATTTTTCTCCTTAAATTGCAAATAATTATTTGTCTTAGTATAACAAGGTAACAGGTTTTAAATTGTGTTTTTCGTGTATTAATATTTGGCCAAAGGTACTACCGGGTTATTATCAAGTTCTAATAATGTGTTGTCCAAAAATTCGTATTTTTTCTAAGGTATAACAAGGTAATTAACTGGTTCTTTAATGTGTAATTTAACAATTAATGTTTTGACTAAGACTACTAACATGTTCTTTAGTTCATCAATTATTTTTTTCCTAAGGTACAACCAGGTTTCCAAATAGTTTTATAGTGTTTTAAGTACAATCAGGTCCCTAAGAGGTTCTTAATAGTGAGTTGCTAATTTAAATCACGTTATTTAGTAATTCACACTGTTCATTGTATATTACACACTGTTAATGTTTATACTGTGATGTAAGAGTCCCGCTGACTATACGCCGGCTACGCGGCGCCGACTCGCGAGACGTACGGCCGCTGACCCGTCGGGGCAAACCACCATATATGCTGATAGCTACGCGTTATTCCAAAACGCTTTCTAGAAGCTCATATATTTCGCTTGTCAACGCCGAAATCGCGTTGGTAGCATGCGGTCAGCGTGACACTAAAACCATCCCTCACTCATTTTTATAGATCCTGTTAGTTGCCTGCTGTTTTTAGGGTTCCGTACCTCAAAAGATAAAAAGAACCTTTATAGGAAAGGAGAAAAGGGCCTTGATAGACAGACAGACAACAAAGTGATGTCTGTCTGTCTATCAAGGCCCTTTTCTCAGGAACGCGTAGAGGTATAAGATTGTTGTTTATATCGAATACTTGGTTCTACAGTCTCACTCAGCTGTGAAAAAATCAAACTTGTAAGACAAAACGATTAGCAAATATGATCGTATATATGTAAGTAGCATATTTAGCGGTTTCACAAAGGAATCAAAGCCTATAAGGTACTTTCCTACTAGGGAAATTTGGATAATATGAAGTTATATATATAAATATTAAATTACATACTTATTATTTGCGGTTGATGTTGAGTTTGTACTTTAACCTAGTTTCTCTTTTAGTTAGATCACTAACATTAAATGCTTTTTTAATTCACGGAACTCGCGGTGCGCGAGTCCAGCTCGCACTTGGCCAGATATATATTTATCTTTCGAATAAATAATTATGGATTAACGACCTTACTTATAAAGGGGACAATATTTTAAGATCCTCTAAAATTCTAATTTATCTATTGTAAATATTAATATGTGGTGTAACATATATATATATTTATATGTGGTAAGTATACAAAGTCTAAGGTCCGAGTAACCTTAATGATAACCAACCTCCGGTTGGAGATGACACCGTAAGAAGAAGAAGAAGTATACAAAAATAATATTTGATCCTCTTTTAAGTTATTATGTAATGTAAGTCGTTTCTTACAAAGTTTCAAATTATCGTATTATTACTTATCACCTAAACAAAAATAAAGCAAAGTCATGACAGGTGCCACATCGAGCGAAGCTAGGAGGAACTTTAGGTAGGTTTAATGGTGACCACATAACGCCACAATAGCCGGAACTATCTTTATCATATTTTTTAAACTATTTAGTAGCAAATTAGTCACATAATTATTCGGCCCCTAAATAAAGATCATTTTTACTTAGTTCAAAACAGATTAAAATATAGATTGGTTTGATTTATTTTATGGCTCAGAGAAAGAGGATCATTCATTAAAGAAAATAACCGTTAAGTTTTTTTCCTTGTTGTTCTTGCATAATTAAATCGACCATTTAACCCTAGATTCATAACCATTCGTCCCACAGACCGGGCGAAACATAAATTTGTTTCTAGTGCCTCGAGTGAAAGAGATAGAATGATGACCTCTCAAGTACCTTCCTAGATCGCGTGACCGTTAGTAACGCGGGTGCGCTTGCCTCGCAGTGACGCTTTGTGCACAAGTTATAGACCCTTGAACGTCTGAGAAACGAATGTTTATGAATAGTGTTACTTTTGACGAGACTGCAAGTTATTTTGAAAACATTGTTTTTATGAGTTCTGCGGTTTTACAGAGTAAAGTAAGTATATGATATTATTCTGTGTGAGTTATTATTTATAGTTACATTTTATTTTATCGTTCAAAGTGTGCCATTGTGTGTATTCTACATAAAATCTTTTTATTCTATTTTAGGATGAATGATCAGCAACTTGCGGACTATTTGAATCGTTTATCTGATTCTGGTGATGATGATTCTACCAGTCAGAAAAATGATGAAGAGAGTGATGTCGAAGATCATGTGGAATTAGATGAAATGGTCCCGACAGATTCCGACAGCGATTACGACGTCCAACCAATCAGACCACGACAGCAGCAACGCCGAAGCGGCGTCATTTTGTCTTCTGATTCCGAAACTGAAGAAATACCAGGTACTTCTAGCGTTTCTACACATTCGCGACGTATAATTATTCCATCAGCTCGTAATCTAAGAGGAAAAGATGGTCATAAATGGTCTTCAATGCCTTTTGAATCTTTAAATACAAGAACCCCAGCTAGGAATATCGTGCATATAATTGAGGGTCCAGCTGATAACGCGAAGGATATTACAGAACCGGTCGATTGCTTTACTAATTTTATAAGAGCTGATATGATTCGTAAGATACTCATACATACAAATGATGAAATTGGGATAAGAAGTGCGAAATATAAAGATAAAACTGCCACTATTGCTTCTACATGCGAAGAAGAATTGACAGCTTTATTTGGGTTGCTTTTATTATCAGCTGCAAAAAAAGACAATCATCTCACGAGCTTAGAGCTATTTGACCCTACTTTCAGTGGAACTCGCTATATATCAGTAATGTCAAGGGAAAGATTTGACTTTTTACTAAACTGCTTGAGATTTGATGATAAATCAACCAGAGATGAACGTAAAGCTCAAGATAAATTCGCGCCTATTAGAGAATGGTGGGAAGTGTTCATTCAGATATGCAGGGATAGTTACAAAGCTGGAAGTTATCTTACCATAGATGAGCAACTGTTGGGCTTCAGAGGCCGGTGTCCATTTAGAATGTATATACCGTCAAAACCTAATAAGTATGGTCTAAAAATTTTGATGCTATGTGACTCCAAAACAAATTACATGCTAAACGCTATGCCATATGTTGGAAGAACAGAAACGAATGGTGACTCACTCGGATCTTACTATGTCAAGACTTTGACTGAAAATTTGTGGGGTAGCAACCGCAACATCACCATGGACAATTGGTTCACTTCAGTCCCTTTTGCCCTACAGTTACTACAGGCACCATATAAATGTACAATAGTAGGAACGCTTCGAGCAAATAAACGCGAAATACCGCCTGAGTTGCTTCAGATCAAAGAAAGACCAATAGGTTCATCCGTATTTTGTTATGACAGGCAGTGTACGTTAGTATCTTACAAACCTAAAAACAACAAGAACGTTCTCTTGCTTTCTACCACACATAGTAACGGTACTATTGCAGCTTCTGGTAAACCGGAAATTATCGAGTTCTATAATTCCACGAAGGGTGCTGTGGATACGTTCGACCAAATGTGTGGAAGTATGTCTTGTAGTAGAAAAACGCAAAGATGGCCTTTATGCTACTTCTATGGCATACTCAACATGGCAATAATAAACTCATACGTAATATACGTGCATAATAATGTGAAACTAGGGCGAAAACCAATAAGCAGACGATGTTTTGTGAAGGATATTTCGGAGAAGTTGACCGAACCGTGGTTACGTAAAAGACACGAAATGCCAACTTTGAAGAGATGCCTAAAAAGGAAAATCGCCGAAGTTTTAGGTGAAACGCCTACCATTGAGACACCTGGTCCAAGTGGTACTCAAAAAAAGGTTTGTGGTTATTGTGATTATAAAAAAAGGCGTATGACAAGGTTCCAATGCAAGCAATGCAAAAAGTATATGTGCATGGATCATCGCGGCCTCATGTGTGTGGAATGTGCCGATGAAATTTAATTTTAATTCAATCTTTCTTTGTTACTTTCCTAATTAAACATATTAAAGACTGTCATACTTAATTTATTTATTTTATTTACATTTACCCTAAAACCAGCCACTTAAATTTAGTCGTCCGTGGGATGAATGTTTATGAATAATGTTCCTCTTACATAAGGTTATGAATCTAGGGTTATATACATGCCATATACACGCATTATAAAGGTTGCATAATTTTAAATAACGTCATGTTCAGCGCGGTATTAAATGACGTATTTTTACGTAGCATTTGTAAGTAAGGCCTTAAAAGTTTTTAATCTTTATTTCAAAATGATTTTGTACTTTTGTACCAATACTGACTATTTGTTAAGTTACGGCCTTACTTTAGGGCTGCGCTCAATATATATATATATATATATGGGATATGGGATATGGGACAACATCCACACAAAGGTCTTCAGGTCCCAAATTAGGCAGAGCCTGTACTATGGTAACCTGTTGACTGATTGTTACATTACATACTTATATACCTATGATATTAAATACTTATATACATATAAACACCTAGACACAGATCATATTGATGCTATGCTATCTAGCATATCATGTCTAAATGTAAATTAACTTTGTATACCTACTAAATATTTATTTTGCCAGCTACACTATTGTTAACACGTAAATTAAAATTGTAAATAATTGTAAAGTTAATGTACAAACCATGATACACTTTACTAACTCAATAAATTGTGAAGGATGGTACATTGGCCCCAACTAGTATTAGTAGCTTATGTGTTAGATGCTCAATTATACGTCTTATACTGTGGAGTATGCTCCAAAAAGTTATTTCATCGTTAATTTTCATTGTTTTACTATCCAGAAGAGAGATTAGTCCGTAATTGTGCAGTGTGATCGAAAAGTTATTTATTTAGGTATTAAATTTTATTTTTCAGTATCCAGCCGAAATATTAAAACTTGAGTATAAACCAAACTTTGCCGTTAGAGGTCTCCATTATGACATAGAAAAGGGGTTGCTACTCAAGCTGGATTCCTTCCTGCAAATACAGTTTGGCGCGGTCTACAGGGGGCTCACTCCGGTCTCAACTGATGAAGTACTCAAACTGTACAAGAATAGGATTATTCCTATTGCCTATGTTGAAGGAGACACAAGAGCTCACAAAGTAAGTACTGAAGCTTAAAAACCTTGGAGTCACTAGTTATAGATTCACTTTTGCATTATTGACCGAGCGAGCGAAGCGTGTCTGCGTTTAACTGGCCAAATTGACTTTCATCTATCCATAGGTTTGGTAGGTTTTATGTTCGTCTTCCTGTACAGGTCGCATTTTGCTACCAATTTTGACGAAACTTGGTACGCATGTTCTACTATTCTATATATTTTTTTGTCGTCGCCGATTTTTGAGTATTTATTGGTCAAGGGTTTCCGAGCTAGTAGGTTGTGAAGTACTGCGATAAATCGGCAGTGATAAGACTATGTGCTCGCGAGGTTTAACTATTCGCAGAACTACTAGTGAAATATTGTAAATGTGTTTAATTCTATTGCAATATAAGCAAGGTGAATAAAATGACCATGAAATGATAATATAAAATTGCGAGAATAATCACGTTGCAATGTTCCCTGCACTTGATTCAAAAGGTGGTTATAATAATAATCGATAAATGCTACCTACAATACAATAGACAACAAAACACTTTAGTGCACACCAGTCGACATAAAACATTACCAAAATTAAAATATTAACATATTATAAACCAAGGAACATTGGGCGGCCTTATTGCTAAAAGCGATGTCTTCTATAAAAAACGATTCCTACTTATAGCAGAAATCATGGAGTCTTGATCATGCTAATAATATCAGATAGTATACCTATTACTTGCGACATCGATTCTACCAGACCAGTATATTCAAGTTTTAGTGAGGAAGAGTTGCTGTTGTTGGTGCCAAAATAAAGTACTTTAATAAACCTCTACGAAGGTTCATTCATACTATGCGCTATGAAGATGCGGACATTTGCCAATGCACTTAGTATTGCGTTATTTATTTTATCATGTTACGGTATGTGCACTCTAATTTGTTTAGTCAGCTCCTTAGATCTCATATGCTCATGTCAATGTAAACATTAAACTATTACTATTAACCGACAAAACACGTTAGAGATCGCATACGTCAACCCGGGTTTCACGCATGTCTGATGCTCTCGCATGCTCATCTTCTGAAGATGAGCATCTGAGATGCTCGAAACCCGGGTTAACGTATGCGGTACCTAACGTGAGTGTTTTGTTGGTTAATAGCAATAAGTAGTGAAATATGTGTCAAACTCACGAGAATTTCAATACAAAAAAACATGTAATTGTTTCTGCAGCATAACAAATACAGAGAGGTAACACAGATCTCTTTATATCTTTTTTTTAATTCATTCAGTGTAGAGCTTGGTCTTGAAATTTAAAATGTTTCATTAAAGAGGTAAGTTATTCAGCTAGATTGAGATAGATTGAGCATATTGATGAGGGAAATCTTGCATCAAACCATATATTGTTGCCTGTGCGAGTACTGTTAGTGCTAGTGCATGTAATTTGATAATGTTGACGTTACATTATTGCAGAAAAAATCGCACGGTATTTTTTTATTGTAGTGCGGGTTAGCTCTCAGTGAACATTAAAAGTTATTATTTAATGAAAATCTAAGAAAATATGAGAAAAAGTTTCTGCTTATGCTGAATCAAGGCATGCAATGTAATGGGTTTTTTTCCTATTTAGGCTACATCGATTGGCCTCAGTGCATCTAAATATCGCGTACGGCTTCCTTTTCGCGTTTTTAGGTTATCTCGAAAAAATGCAGCTGATTTCAGGCTACGAAAGATTTTTACAAAACTCTAATAGTTCAATAAAATGCAAAACAAAATTATACATATAATATTCTAATAACTTCATCTAGGTATAGTTTTTGTTAAAGTTTGAAAATTCCATTTCGCGCGGTAAAATTTCCGTGAAATGTATATTATTAGTTAGACTAATTAGTTTAGACTAATTACATAAATAATTTAGCTGTCCATAATTTAGGCTTCCCTTTTTCGTAGTTATATTTATTAGCTTGTCTTATATGACAAAACGTCAAGATTTAAAATCACGCCATCGGTCTGAAAGGTAATTAAGCGTTATTTTGATAACCAATAACGAACTATAATAACACAATTTTCGAAACCTCGATGGCAATTTAATTTGTTAATACGAGTATTTTTGTTTAAATCACTTCTTCAATAAATATAATATACTATAAAACGTTTGCACACATAATGTTTAGATTTTCACAATTTCCAAAATATGTTGCTCCAAATGTTACTTTGAGTTAATTCTGCTGATCTGAGTTAATTTATGTTGAGGAAAAATAAAGGCTTTTTGTCTCACGATACATTAGCCACTTGTAGACTAGGTACGTTAATTTATTCAAGAAGTAAAAAGGAGTGATTTTAGCCGAACAGTAATTTATCGATAAGCAGAATCAAGGGCCTAGTTGGGCTTGGTAACATTATCCCGTAGTTTTGAAAGGAAGCCCTACTTTAATGTCCAGTTTCATCATCCGGAGCCGAATCATCATTCAATCTGTAAATCATTAATCTGCTGACATTGAGACATTGGTCTATCCGCTGAGTATAGTTAGATACATTCGTATAGCTCGGAGTAATCACTAGCACTTGTAAGCAATCATTCATTTATGGCTCCCCTGATGTATATTGATATGACTGTACTATATATCACATTGATGCTGTGTTCGCCTTATGTTGTTCGTTTATTTTTACATAAAGGAATTGCAAAAGGAAGGAATTTTCCAAGTAAACAATTATGTTACAATCACGCTACAAATGCATGATACATATTATCAATCCGAAAATCTGTGTGTAAATATGTTCTTTCTTTACGCCGCATCTGCTGAACAATTTTGGATGAAATAAGGAATGGACATGGCTTGTAGCCAGTATTAATTTATAGGTTACTTTTTATTTCAGAAAATGTCCCTATGGATAGTAATTTATCGGTCGGGAATCTAGTGAATATAATAACAAAGGACTTATGTTGTTGTTTTGAAATCATCCAAGTTTTACTCAGGAGTGCATTATGATGGTTAGAATTTAGCATTTTAATTCCTTTTTAACTATAGTAGTTGAAAACGATATTGAATAGTATTTGACTTAGTTCCTCGTTATTGTAGTTTGTTGCAGATGAGATCAGTGAAAAGGGTATTGGGTTTGAGTATAAATATAAATTGTCTGTAATTAGAGTTATGAGTATAAAATTGTGTACAATAGATAATAATATGATTATAATATTTGTAATAGTAGCAATATATCCTTATGTAATCTGAGCTACATGTGTAGTAAAATGTAGGTTATTTTCAGTTCTGCCTATGTTATGTTTATACGTTTTCTGTTTCCACTATTTTCAGCCAAACAGAGCTAAAATGGTGCACTTAGCTGATCTGTTCTCCGTCCCGGAAATGGGTCTGCTTTGCAACGTGGCTGAGTATTTTATCAAGAACCACATCGACTACCATCCGGAGATTCTCTTCTTGGATGTAAAGGTATATATTTATTGTGAGCATATTACCCCCCATCTGAAGTTAAGTCAAAAACCGCTTCGTAAATAGCTAGGTTTTATTATCATAGTAAATTCTCTCTGAGACGTTTCTAAGTAATTGTTTGAAGAATTTTGTTTGGTGCAGACGGAGGTTACTCTTATTAAATATTTTAATGTGGTGGGGCTAAACGTCAGTATATAGTGTAATGTAATGTAAATTGGCATTTACTCGCTAAATCGAATACAATCAAGATGATTGTAAAAGTTACATTGTTACTTACTATAACCTTTCTTGGTATTAAATGTCACGGTCAGTAAAACCGGAATTTTGTTCTCTGTTTTAAAAGTTTTTATCGAACTTCGTAATCGTAATATACCTGCAGTTTACAGGCCTAAATACCTTGACTTTTTTAATACTTTTGTTTAAGGCGATGATGATCTACTTTGGGCTTGAGGTATCGTTGACGGTAACATCGTGAGAAATACACCAAAATTTAATAGGAGTTTTTAAATACCAAATTTGTCGCCAGTGATCTAACGATGCACACAGTTTGATAATAATTGTATGTCGTGAGTTTATACTTTGTATATGTTTGTTTGTATTTAAACCTATAATACAAAATTACATACTGGGTGAATTTTAAGACGGGACAGTAAGAGCAGGTACCTTAACCGCTATAGTTACAGAAAAACGTTTTTAGGAGACTATCCATAAATTTTTAAGGTATTCTGTACTGCATTTACAGATTTTGGAACAAATGTACAGTCAACAAGAAAATGGTCATTTCATACAAAAACTTTTTTTAATGCCAATCGACGCCTGCTTCTTAAGGATCAAAAGTCTACTGGACCGACTGAGGTTTGAGACTTTTTAATAGCGGATCATAGCAGATCTACCCATAACAAGAAGTTTGGCTAGTTTAAAAGTTTGACTTTTTTACCGAAATGTATGGGAATAGTTTTTCGCAATTTCTGATATTTCTAATACTCAAACCTCAGTCGGTCCAAGAGACTTTCGATACTTAAGAAACAGCATCGATTGGCATTAAAACATTTTTTGTGTAAAATTACCATTTTCTTGCTGACTGTACATTTGTTCCTAAATCTGTATATGCAGTTCAGAATACTAATCAGTCTCCTAAAAACGTTTTCCTGTAACTATAACGGTTACGGTACCTGCCCTTACTGTCCCGTCTCAAAAATTCACCCTGTATACAATGTCTAAACTCACCACATACAATTATTGTCAAACTGTGTACCTATACTGTTAGGTTCCTGGCGACCGATTTAGTACTTTAAAACCTTCCTCCTTTTTGTCCTACTTAAATTTGGTGGATATCTCACAGCGATAGAGATCAAATGTTATTATAGCAATTATATAAATGTCACATCTACCTACATACATAACCTTTCCTGTTAGGTTTGCTGTTACGTATCATACATATGTGTGAATTATTTGAAAGCTTCTACGGCTAAAGTGTAAACTTTTATTGATATGGGACAGCAACCTAAAGAACTTTTGGATTAAATAAGAAAAAAGTTAAAACGGGATGAAAAAAGGACAAGTATGTTGTAGTAGGTATGATTAAAAATAAAACATGCGGGCGGGCTTTGGGGACTGCCGATAGAAGTAAAAACTAAGTAACTGGAAGCGTTCGGTGACGATAACACGAGTTCCATGATTTTTGTTCACCCAAAAAATGCTCAACGCGCCTAAAGAAGTTTCCATTTCAAAATACTTAGTAGTTTATGCAACTGTCATATAATAGAGGGTATTAAAACATGAGTGTAGTTTTTTGGCGAGTTTCAAAATAAGATTACACGAGTGTTTTAATACCTAATTATATGCAGTTGCATACACTACTTTATTTAATCTCATGACATTTTTGCTACTAAAGTTTTATCCAACAAAATATTACTCAAATTCGTATGTAATATAATATAAATAATAATAATATAAAAATAAATAACATAGCCATAATGAATAAAATGGAAAAAGTCTTCTTCTTCTTCTTGTTTGTGTGGCTTGTTCGGCGTAACCACAATTTTGCCAATATCACTGGAAAAGTCTGTAATTGGTCTATTGGTTCGGAACCAGCGCGTTGCGCGCGCAGCGCGCTCACCACAGATAATGTGTACTTAAATTGAATTGAAACCTCCTTGCTCGGGACACATTGTACTTTAATAATTCAAAAATTGTTTTAAAGCATTGTTTTGTTAGGAGAATAATGCTTTAATTTAATTTTCTTATTTTCTTAAAGAAGTATGTTTATAAAATATGCCAATAAAAGTCTGTATTTCATTTCATAATTAGAACATTACCGAATGAGATTATATAAACTCGTTTTGAAACCCAATATATTATATGCTTTTACACGATATTGGCCAAAATGCTTCTGAAGAACGATACCAGTATCGTGATTCATTTTATGAACACGCTCCCCTGTACATGTTACTCAAAAATTTTCAGAATTCAGTACAGAGCTGTCATCCGATAATGCACAAGATAGTTGCTCAAAATGTGGACGAATACATCAGGCCGAACCATGACTTGAGGAAATACTTCGAAATGCTCAGTGAGAGCGACAAGAAACTCTTCCTTGTCACCAACAGTCCGTATCATTTTGTGTAAGTATGCTTTCTTACCCCCACAGAGAAATTTTCCCTTAGACTAGAGACTCTATATGGCATTTTTTTGAGAACATCCGCTAAAAGACAAATGCAGTCTTATTCAAAAAGTCGTAGATACGTCACGCTAGTAATATAAGCATTAATTACGGTAAAACAACAAATTGCAACAATTATAGGGGCACATTAGTACAAATATAATTCATGAAATTTACTGTTTAGTGATTATCTCTCACTGTCGCCTAATAACCACTGAGATCTTTAGTTAGATTATCAGTTCAAATAAACCTATCAGAATTTTCTACTTTGGTACTGCAACTCTCCAAAATGATTACCTACCTACATGGTAGACATACAAACAACTATATTTTAAAAACAAAGAAAAAAGGTATTTTTAATAAATGTGTGCATTAAAGTTTGTGAGTAAATATGTGTATTTGTTACTTTATCACGCTGAAACGACAGAACAGAATTTCTTTGCGTTTGTAATCAACATAGGATACAACCATTGGAATATATATTAACACCGTAGTATAGAAAATAATCTTTTTTTTCCGAACCCCCTTATAAATACCTCTTTTAATTCATAACGCCTCTTTGTCATCCATGCGTGTCGTTAGCAGCTTAATATTGAATTCGTTATTTGTTGGCTTAGGACATGTTGTAATTAGGGCATATCTTTCCTCTGTAGGTAATTAAATTAATTTAGGGTAGTTTTTAACCACAGGCCAAGTTTCCTGTTTCTATATATCAAAAGAAATCCAATAGCATATGCTATATGCGCTGTTAAAGTGATAATGGTAGCAATGCCCTTGTTCAGAACACCAAACTAAACTAGCGAACTAAAATCTATTTTAGTTAATTATGGTAGTTCTTATTCTGTTTAGACTAAAGTTCAAACTCGTATAACGCTTGCGAATGATAGTTCTTAAATTTGGCATTTCTGTTCAATTGTGGGTATGTTTAGTGCAAATTTAGTTGTCATGAAACTTCGTGCTCTCTTAACTAGCCTAAACTGATGTAAAACTGTAATTGAATAGAATAATCATGTATTTAGAATTGTCATTCTAAGTGTTACACAAATGTGGGTTTAAGTATAAACAAAATAAGAACTACCATAGTTTAGAGCAGTGGTTCTTAAGAGGATTGCATAGCTAGTACTTTCCATGCTTAAAGAGAAAACTCTTTTCTAGCTCTTAACATTGTCCGATTTCAGTGATTTTTATTTTCATGGAGTCGTGACATTGTGTACTATGCCCGTACGTTGATTTTTTCAGTATTTCAAAGTACTATAAATTTTCATTTTTAGGACTTCAAAAAACTAAAAAAATCAAAACGTACGGGCATAGTAAACGATGTAATGATTCCATGAAAAAAAAAATCACTGAAATCGGACAATGTTAAGAGGTAGAAAAGAGTTCTCTCTTTTAGCATGAAAAGTACTAGCTATGCAATCCTCTTAACCGGTGGTGGGCGGACCACTGGTGGTCCCCGAAAGCACGTGAAGTGGTCCGTGAAGCCATCCAAATAGAAAGATTCATTCGAAACAGAATGAATCTTAGATGCTTGGAGCCACATGGAAATTTCTTTCACAAAGGTTCGAGAATTATTGATACTGAGAACTGAACCAAGCAATGCAATCACTAAAGTCGCATTAAAAATAATAATAATAATAATATAATAAATTGTCGGATATGTTCAATTTAAAAAATTATATCAGCTTATGCTAATCATCACAAACTTTTTTTGATGTGTGTATGTGTGGTGAAAGCACAAAGTAATATAATAATAATAATTTTTATTAGTTCAACAGTAATATGCTTAGACATATTATGTACAAATTTACATAAGTACTTAATTAAATTTGTTACATTTGCAGCACTAGATATTGCGGTAGGATACCCTGTGTTTACAATATCTAGGTCTCCTCCGGGATACATAAACGTTACAGATGCAGTTATTGTGATTAATTCAAATAAATATTCAAATGTAAACTTGACACACTCTTCTATAAAATAATAAATTCATTACAATAAAATTATACATACATTTAAATTATACATGAATTAAATTGTTTATTGACCGACCTATTGTTGGCGAATGCTAAAATAAAATTTAAAAATAAAATGCAACAAACGATTTTGAAAACTGATGTATAAAACTGAATGTTGATTTTACTAATGATACTTAAGGATTTTCTCATTTTATTACGCGTAGCAAGTCCTCTGTGCTTTGATATAACTCTGTGCTTTGATAATACGTAACTACTTAGGCACCTACCTATCACATCACTGTAATATAAAAAATGTCTTCATATATTTCAAAATTCAATTTTATGTTTGTATACATTTATACATAGATAGAACAATACTTTATTCATTTACATTTACTTTATATTGCCACCAAACATCCATAATAAGTCCTGATCACTAAAAGTTTAAGAACCACTGGTTAAGTTGCGGTCCAACCCCAATTTTAAAATAATTTACGGTGCTTTACGTAAGGTTGAAAATAGCTTGTTAGATTAGACGATGTAATGCGAAAATGCGTTAATTTTGTACGTTTTCTTTATATTTTTCGATATATACTAACACAATTGAAAAAACTGCTGGTCATTACTTTAGTACTATACGTTGGCTATGTATTACCTACAAAAATTAAATTTTTTCGCTGAAAATTCTGAGAGTTTGAACGTGAAAGTTTATTTTTGTGGACCTATTCAGGATTTTTTTCTGCTGAAAGAGAGTTATATTTATAAATTCTATTCGGTTATTACTCTTTTCATATTCTTTCTAACATTTGTATTTTTTTCATAATAAACTATCGATCTGTTTCGTTACACTATGTGTTTAAAAATTCTGCTATTTACTATTATCAGGGTACGAGCGCGCCTTAAGAGAATTTTCGTGTATTGCTCTGTACAAGAGAATTACTACTATTAACAGCTTAACAGATTTAATTATAGTGTTTGGTCGACAGTACTCGTACCACCTAATAGGGACTATACTGGCTTCTTATCAGATCGCACATATATTAGGGACAAGAGGCCTACATGCTAATTGTTGACTTTTTCAGTAACGCTGGCATGGAGATGCTGGTAGGGCTAGACTGGCGCGATTTCTTCGATGTCGTCATCGTAAACGCAAACAAACCGAAGTTCTTCACCGAAGTGTCGCGGCCAATCAGAGTGTTCGACAAGAACGCTAACACGCACATATGGGAGAAAGTGTCGTCGTTGGAAAAGGGCATCATTTACTATGAGGTGTAATATAAACACTTTTGTATTTTTTCTATGTACAGTTTCATACATTACTTTATGTACCTACTCATACATTGAGTTGGGACAGAACTTACTGAATAAAACCCTAAATATTCGGACGAAATTCAGTGGGTTGTCTGGAAGAGATCGCTCTGAGCGATAAGACCGCCCATTGTTGCACCTAGTTTTTAGGCATTGTTTTTTTTTTATTTTATTGTCTAATATTAAGTCATAAATGTGGTGTCTCAATAAAGTGTTATCTATCTATCTATCTAAGTACAACAAAACACAGCATCACCGCGCATACGCTAAAGCGGGCGCTGCCACATATAAGTCAAAATTGGATTGAAAAGTATATGTAAGTCTATAAGAATAGCGTATATGCGTTCCATTAGAAGAAAATAATTGATGGAATCTCCTTGGTAATATAAACATTTTTGGGTATGTCCTGTATCGTATTGGTATATATATTTTTTGGCAGATAAAGTGTAATATGATTCTAGTTTACTTTCATTGGGATTGGCTTGTTCAATAAAACTAAACTAAACTACCGAACTAAAAATGAATGATGGTGGTCCTTATTCTGTTAACAATAAAATCCAAAATCATTTAACACTTAGAATGACACTTCTAAAATAGGATTATTCTATTCAATTTTGGGTTATTTTAGGTTAGTTTAGCGAGCACCAAGTTACGTGACGACTAAACTGTCTAAAATATGCCCACAATTGAAGAGAAATGTCTAATTTTAGTGCTGTCATTCGAAAGTGTTATACTAATTTGATGTCCACCGACACGGTGGACAGACGACCTGATGAAGGTCGCAGGACGACGTTGGATGCAGGCCGCTTCCAACCGTTCCTTTTGGAAATTCATGGGGGAGGCCTATGTTCAGCAGTGGACGTCCTACGGCTGAGATGATGATGATGATGATGATACTAATATCGATGTTAGCCCACACTAAACAAAATAAACAAAATAAGTACTGCCATAATTTAGAGATTTTTAGTTAAGAGAATGCTTACAGAATCGACACCATTATCTCGATTATAAAGGTTGTCATTTATGAATATGAATTTAACAATATGAGAGTAGATAAAACTAGTTTACTGTGCCATGTCTTCCCACGTGAAGAGACGTCGTTAAATCAGACTAATGTAGGTATAAAAAGCCTAGTGATAGTCAGACTCGTGCACAAAAGAACGTATAACATCTGGTGGTCCTTTAACCCACCTGTTGACTACTCTTGATTTCTCTTTAACAGTGCGATACTGCCGAAGGGGCCTAAAACATCCGCTAACCCTATGTCCGGCCATTAAATCCCTACCATTTTTAAAATAACGTTTACGACTTATAACCCCGCACTAGGAGTTCCTGTGTCGCCGGAGGCATGGACACTCAATAAAACATTCCAGACCAGAGAAACAAACATTTCTGCGCATCGTACAAATATTTGCCTAACGAAGAATACATTCTTCGTTAGGCAAATATTCGTTAGCTATATCTAAACTAACGAAGAATTTATCTCACCGACCCCACATAACATGGATAACGGTAGCTAGATAATAAAATACAATGCCATGGCTATATTGACTTTCCAGGGTACTGTGAAGCAGCTACAAGACCTGACCGGGTGGTGCGGCCATCAAGTGTTATACTTCGGCGACCATCCGTACAGTGACCTCGCCGATGTCACCCTCGAGCATGGCTGGCGGACTGGCGCCATCATCAACGAACTCACGGTAAGCTTGCTAACAAACTAATGTATCGTCAACACCTGATATCTTATTTTAAAAAGGTATACAACGCAAAAGTATCGCTATTTTATAATGGTGAACATTTGCTAATTCCTTGCATTTTAACTCATACATTTTTTTGCAGTGATTGATCCTTATCAGCAACAGAATCAATTGGTTAAATAATACGTCTCTTTTTAAAAAAGGAAACCATTCGGGTCGATTTTCCTTATAAGTAAAAGATTAAACAAAAACTAATTAAGCAGTTATTGTTTCCTTATAAATCGAGGGCCAACTACTTTCACAACGTTTCTAACTAGTCGTACCGGACTTGACCATTACCGCCCTCAAATAACCTTGATGTATAGTTTATGGAACTGTTGCATATTGTGTGGTATAACTGATGTGACACTTGACTCTCGAAACACTTGTGTGATAATTAAGCCGGAATTACATTATTGTGTTGTGGTGTGTTGTGGTGCTCTGTGACGTGACGGCGAGTGTGCACACTACTCTGTCGCGTCGGGGCGCGTTCTGACGTTATCTCGACTCAATACAGCGGTGGCCTTTGGAGTAAACGCACGCGTCCTATAATATTTTCCTCAGACAGATAGAGATAATGAAGAAAAGCTTGCGTGTCTGCTAATGTTAAGTTTACTTAAAAGGAAAAGAAAGAAGAGAAGATATTGAGTTTTTTCATTAAATGATCTGAAAAAGAATCTAGTAATACTAGTGAAAGAACTAAAGTGCGATGAACATAGATTTCATAAATATTTCAGGATGTCAAATTATCAATAGCTTGTGGAAAAAATAACGCAAACGACTTTTCTAGCTAGTTAACGCGCTGTACTGCGCGAGATTCTCAGAAACATTCTAGTGTGGAGTATCCTGACTCGTCATACCCCACCACAGTTCTGTCGCCGATCGGAATCGACCGATCTCCATCACGACAGAACGCGCCCCGACACCCTGCGCTTTACTAATATAATTCTACTCATACGAAATGTATGGATACGATATACTTATGGCGCGTCACGACGACACACCCCTAAACAATAGTATAATATTAGTTAATAGTATTAACGAGTGTTTTCATACTTAATTATGTGTAGTTTCAAACACTAATTTATCTACTCTAATAAATTGGGATGAGTGTTATTACTAAGTATTTTCGAACGATAATAAAATTCCTCTCGCGCGTGCATCCTTACGAGCTAAACAAAAACAAACATATTTAATTGTGTTTATATTGTTGCGACTAACAAAAGACTTATTTTCTTTAACGTTTGCTTTCTATGTTCTTGTTTTGATAATGCCTTTAATATCTAAAATAATGGTACCACCATTCTGTAATAAACAATTATATGCAACACTTTTCTAAGGGTTTTTTATTAAGGTTGTTCACGGTTGTAACAAGTGAGATTACTAGGCTACTGGGCCGAACTGATGCTTACCCCCAGCGACATCGTTTTAGGTCGGTATTTTTATAATCTATTAAAACCTAAATACAACGGTCACAATGCAATAGCAAATGGTCATTTAAGGCAAAGTCAAAATAATGTTACGGTTTGACAAAATCTTTTATGCACCATATGCATAGCAGATCAAAATACCCGCCAAGGTCAGATTTTTACCCAACTGACTGAAGGAGAGATAATTTAATGAATTAGGGTGTATGCGTTTTTTTATGTAATTAAGTGAATAGACGGGTAAGTCGTGCGCCTTGCTGCGCCGTGCGCCTTGCTGCGCCGTGCGCCGTGGTCAGCACTGAGTTTGCCCATGGCAGTTGCAGTGCCACCAGTGAGCTTAGAACTACAGTTTTGCGTCGCACTGCACACCTGTGTTCGCACACCGTTACATTACTTTTTCAGTCTCGTACGCTCAGTAATTTCACTTCCTACAGTGCCTTTCACGCACACAGTAATGCCTCAGCACTATTGCTTCAAGGTAGAATATCCGGCACTGCGGTGGTATCAATCAAGACGGGCTCTTGCACAAGAATGAATATTTCAAAGCCCTTTTCAATATCTATTTTTTATTATTATATAACATTAAAACGTTATAAAGGTCATTCCCGATACGTGTTGACTTAGACGGTCGTCGGGAATTACCTACTTTCCTATCATAAAGAGTTATACTATCAAATTAAAACATAATTAATATCATACACAATCATATCCAAGACACCCTATTCAAAATGTAAACACAACCAATTCCAGCATGAAATCAACACCCTAAACACGCAGTCATTCAAAGAGAACGCGAACTGGCTGCAAATGCTCACTCAGCTGATCGAAGACCACCAGGAGTACAAAGATCCCGCCTCCGCTGAGGTACTGGACCAGTGGATGGCGGAGCGAGACTTCCTTAGGTAAGACTGATTTCATTAAAGTTAAACAACTTTGTGTCGAAACACTTTTCAGTGAACATGGTCCAGTCTACCCGTGACCATGGGCACTGAAAAGTGTTCGACACGTCGTCGGGATAACATAATATAAAAATATAAGCGATTTAATCCGTTTAAAGTTTGTAAATTTCAATGTTGAAAAATAGCGAAACGCCATATTAAAATATTTTTAATACTTAACCCGTCCGAATCAGCAACTCTCATTCCAGGCAAGTTTCATTCATAAATCTATTGTTATTTTTTGTCCTGATGCGGACGAGTTAATAACTACACGGGCTGCAAAGAAAGCGCGAGAGTTCAATAGATGCGATAACTTTTTAAATATTTGAACAGTCCTTAAATAATAAAAAGTAAATTAACGTTTGTTTAATTACTAGCGCGCTCCGCGGTTTCATCCGCGTGGTGATGGATAATGATGAATCAAAACTTATAGCCATGTTCATCAGGAATAACGTAGGATTCTAACGGTGGTTTCGGTGCCTATTCAATTCAAATAAACAAACAAAACTTTCCTCTTTATAATATTAGTATATATTAGATAGATTTAAAAAGTTATAATATATACTTTACACCAGGAGCTATTTAAGGCCCTGCAACAGCAAACTTTTAGGTATTTGAGCGGGAGAAGCACTGTCCGTGACAGGAACAAGCGTGCGTCTGTAAAAATAATAACTTGTTCGCAGTTTTAATTTGTTTCAAAATAAAAGAAGTGGTAATGGGTAAAAAAAATCTAGATATTTCTTTAATTTAATAAATTACCTTTTTTCTGATTACAAAAAATATAGTAGTTGTCGCTCAAAATATTGAGAAATTCGAAACGAAAGATTTTTAAAATCTAGTGAAATATTCAATCATATAAAAAGCAAAAAGGTTTTACTTCTTCCTATATCGTAATGAAATCAATTTCAATAACATTTTTATTTTACAAGGATTGCTCAAATATTTTAAAAATTATTGTTGGTTTTATATTTTGTTTTATTTTGTAATTATAATAATACTTAAATATATAAATAAATTCAAATTAATTTAATAATACGCGCCTAATGTGACTTTGCTTAATAGAAATTATTTTTAGGACAAAAGTAGCCCACGTTAATTGTAGGTATATGATGCCATTCCAAAGTTCACTCAAATCTGTTGAACCGTTTCAATGTGAAGAAATAACAAATAATCATATTCCCCAACATACTTTCGTATTTATAATATAGTGCGGTAGCCGTACAGTTCTCGACTTCAGAATTCAGGATTGTTTGCTGGTTGACATGACAGTAAAATGAGACTAGAAAAACGTCGAATGAACAGCAAGCGTCCCTTTCTTCGAATCTCATTATGATATGCGCTGTATTTGCAATGTTCTGTTAAATCTTCTTAGTTTGGCAATGTTCTGTTTTATATATGTAATTAGCTTCCTCTTTGGTTTAAGATTACCTATATATGGTAAGCCTACAAGCCTTATTAAATACCTATAGTAGGACGAATAAAAAGTAGTGGGTGGATTTCCTGCAGTGTTTTTTATGCACTATCATCACACAAGTCTTGCGCATCTCACAAGTGAGAGAGGCGCAAGTGGCTGTGTGCACCATACATGCAGTTGTAGGTGAAGTCCCAGATCATAAATCTGAAGTTGCTTGTGACCCCAAGTCAGTTTTTGAGTATTAAGGTCTTAGCACATTTATACAACTCTGATCCAACACCGCTCCCCACCCAACACCGCCCTAAATTAAGCGAAGCTACAAACTCGCTGACAGCGTGCTGGATGCTAATTTTATGCCAATGTAAAGAGTAGAGATATATAAAAATAACTAATTGAAACCCTCAAAAAGTATATTATTCAAATACATATGGATGTATTTGAATAATATTCAATTCAAAAAGAATATTATTCAAATACATATGGATGTATTTGAATATTATTCAAATACATATGGATGTATTTGAATAATATTCTTTTAGCTGGGTGGGAGCAGAGTCGTTTAAGTGTGCTAAGACTCTTATTCAGCCAATAATTTAACGTGCCCTTCACACCCTAACACGGTAGCTTGAATACTTGCTGGCAGACTATCTAGTATTGCGGTGGTATTAACCGGGAGCTCTGCCATAAGAGGCCACCACCTATCTATAGTCAAAGTATTTATCATCTATGGGACTACCATACCATCCACCCTTTACATCATCAGATGAGTCGAGGTCGAGGTGTATAAACACCCGCATATCGCCTGTCATGTTCTTGGCTTAGCCACAGAAAATTGGTCGTGTCGTTATGACGTGCTTGTTGCCATCTTACTTCTTAGTCCACTTTGACATCACTATGTTTGAAGACATTGCCTAATGCTTAAGCCGGGAACTGTACTACGAAATATGTATCTATCAACATTATTTTCTACCGACTTCCAAAAAAGAGGAGGTACTCAATTCGACTGTATGTTTTTTTATGTTTGTTACCTCATAACTTTCAATAGGTTAAACCGATTCTCAAAATTCTTTTTTTGTTTGAATGCTGGTGCTTCCCGTGTGGTCACATTTAAATTTCATCAAATTCGGTCTAGAAGTTTTTTTCGTTACACTCCAATAGCTGAATATAATGGAAGTCTATAGTCTGTAGTAGATAATCTATACGTGAAATTAATAGCTGTAAAATTAACTTTATTGTATATATTGCAGTAAATGTTTGTTTTAAAATTTTTATGTAATGTTTGTTAAATCTTGTTGATCATTCCAGAGTGTTTGTATGTCTACGAATATATCACCAACTTTTTTTAAAATTTTCCCCATATTTCTATATAAGCGTGGCATGAATTAAATGAATATAATATGTCATGAATAGTTAACTTACACTGCCATAATAATACTACGAAACAACGAGAAAATAGTAACATTATCATTATATTATCTTGGTATTTCGATATCAATTAAAATATAATATAAAAAATATACTTTTTTAAACTGACCAGTAGGGCTATTATGTATCTCAGTTGCTAACAAAAGTTGACTGAGATATAAAAAAAAATGGCGGCCTTATTATCAGCTCCAGTCGGCAATTTACTAACATTTTTGCTCACTGTATTCGTTAAAAGTGACATAGAGACGCCATTCTTTAGATTTCAATCAACTTTTGTTAGTATCTGAGATACATAATAGCCCTGCAGTAAAGCTATTATGTATCTCAGTTACTAACAAATTTTGATCGAAATCTTGAAAAATGGCGGCCCTATGTCCGTTTTGACAACTCCAGTAAGCAAAAATGTTAGTAATTTGAAGACTGGACCTGACAAAAGTGACATAGAGCCGCCATTTTTTTCGATTTTAATTAACATTTGTTAGCAACTGAGATACATAATAGCCCTGATGGTCACTAACCTCGCCAACATTACAATATAAATGTTTCCAATCGCGGGATACCAAGAATTCTTTTGAGATCTCGATATTTCGATTTAACCCGTGGCCGTGCGCCTGCAAGTCCTACAATGGAGCCGGCCGAAATATCGTGAACTCAAAAGAAGATAAATTAATGGCGACTGTTTCTTTAAAATAATATTCTTAACTACTTAATCATTATATTTGTATCAATATAATATAATTGCTAAAACCAATTGGCTGTAAATAACGCTGTGTATGTTTGTTTTCATGCTTGCAATGTAGGAGTAATATTCTCGGTTCCAGGAACGAAATAAAGGCAGTATTTAACCCACAGTTCGGTAGCGTGTTCCGTACATACCACAACCCTACTTACTTCTCTAGAAGATTATTCAGGTTTGCCGATGTCTACACTTCGAATATAACCAATCTAATGAGGCATTCGATTACGCATACATTCTATCCGAGACGTGGTGTTATGCCTCACGAATATGGCTCTTATTTCGTGTGAAAAGAAGCGTTAAATTTTACAAACGCTATGCCGTAACTCGGTCCAAACTATCCGCTTGTCTTCCAGTTTTTAACAAAGCTATTATTAGAAGTGTCTTAAAAGTAATAATCACAAAAATAGCTCGATAGAGGCATTTCAGTTTAATACTACTTGGCTTACTCTCAGAACATTCTAGATTGTGAACGGAGCTTTTGCCAACAGCTTTGGATCAACTGGACCTTATTGTCTATGTCATTAGGTTGATTAAAGTTTATATTTTCCTCAAGCAATAGACAACTGCACGACATAGACAATAAGGTCCCGATTAGTAAATATGTCTGACAGGGCTTAGCGTGATGAGCCCGGTTATCACATAAGAGAGCAATTTGCCAATCGCACCTTACTTTTGTTAATATTGGGATTAACGTTTTACATTTTTTTGGAGTATTTGATAGTTAAGTAATCATAATATAGTGCAATCATATTGTTTACAACACAATCCCCAAAACTAGGGGCCAAATATAGTAGTTGAAACTATGGTTTATGGGAATTACGTATACGAAATTTGCTTTAACCATGGTTTAAACTCTGTACTATCGTTTGTCCTTGTTTTATAATAAGACGGTAGATGTTTAAAGTACACAATATTTAGATCAGTAATTGTTCTTGTCTATGATCGAAAAACAATGGAGTGATTGTCAACAATGTAATATATAATATATGGCTAGTTTTTTTAAGTATAATATCACTGTACTGTTCTAAGTGGTAAAATGAAATCATGAATTGCGTTAACTGTTAGTGGAATTTTAATTGTGTGTATAGGATCAGCTTATTTTTGTACATCCCTATTGATTGGACGCATGTTGTATTAGGTACTCATATAAAAATGAAAGACAAGTAGTTTTAGTTGAATAGAGATATGGAAGTTGTTTTAGAAAATCTCCTAATACTTGATCTTTTTTTGTGCAGTTATAGTGCGTTCGAATAGGTCCCATCTGAGCGTTTTTAGGGAAATTAACGCTAAAAACGGCGCTAAAGAGGCGTTCGAATTGAGAATCTGTGGGTGAAAATGTCGTTCAAGTCTCTTTTTTGTTCAGCGTTCGGAAAGCTAAAAAAGAGGTATTTTTGCCACCAAACAGTGTAATTTTTGACCCACGTCCGGAGCATGGTTGTTTGCGATCGTTTTTTGACAGCTATGTATTTGACAGCATAATCATTCGATTATGCTCAATTAAGCGTTCGAATAGGGTGTGGGCAAAAGTGGCAGAAATTACGTTTTTGAGCTTTACGAACGCTTTAACAAAAGATCCATCAATGACAATGCCACTAATGCCATAAAAGCTAAACGAACGCACCTTTAATAGAGTTATAGTGCTTAAGTAGGTGTACACATTTATCTTAGCCATTGATTAAGTAGGTGTTGCCTAGCGTTATTTAGATGTACATAATTGTATATGAGTATCACAGTATTTATTCATAAAATCAAATCAGTCAGCTAGGTAAGTGTAATTGGTTAAATTTCCTATAGAGTTATAAAAAAATTGTTATATTATTGTATCAATCTCAATTAGTTGTAAATATATTTATGTGGGTCTACCATGAGGTACTTGTGAAAAGTTATTTATTAATACTAGTCATCCTATGCTACAGTTGTACTGCATATTTTAATATTATAATACATAATATTATATTAAAAAAATACACTAGTCTAGATTTTCTTGCATTTCCTTCTCGGTTATTATAGCACGTGTCAGTGGAATCTTAATGTACAAATTAATAAATATTAATCATCAATGTTCGTTAACAATGCGTCTTTGATGAGTAAATTGAATAAATGATTTGATTGAGCTGAGCCGCTGGTCCCGAGTTCGATCCCCGGGTGCCACAACAAACATTTGTGTGCATGTATATGTTTGTTTGAACTGTGTCTGGGTTACCATAGTAGAGGCTCTGTCTAGTTTGGTAACTGAAGCCGTTACGGCAATGTTGTAAAACGAAAGAAAAATCACTTTGGCATAATAATAATTAAGTTCCATGTATCGTCTCTGAACTGCGCGCTAGTTTTAAGAAACGCATAGCAGAAGCCTACAGTGCTCACACCATTGCAATCGAAAAACAATTGAAAAGCCGCCCTCAAGATTTTTGGCGTCACATTGCTAGTCTTAAATCAAAAGGTGGGTTTGAAGGACTTTTTCAATCATAACTTATCATTATGTGGATTCTTCTCATAGAAGATATGTTATGACTCTTTTATGGTATTTTAACTATGTTCACAGGTGGCTCGTGGTAGGTATGCCACGAAATAAATTAAAAATATTGGTAGACGAAATTATTAGTGACATATCAAAAGTTCCAACGGTTTCTAGTCAATGGTAGATAAGTACTGTGCCATCTTAGTTCATATATCTCATATTTGTATACCGCTAAGCTTTTATTGTAATATTTTAATCAATATTTTGTAAGTATTGTAAATACTTCAGTATTATTGAATCAATCTGATATATTGACATATACGGGTCAATTTATACTGAAATATCAAAAGCTTTTACAACTTTCACTATAGTTTTACAATAATTTTATAATATACACTGCGGTGTAGCGAGGCATTTATTTTAGAAATTCACAAAAATCAATCTGAAGATACTTATACATATTTATATAACCTTATTATTTATCGCATGTACAAGCGTTTGTGAATTTGTCAAACAATCGTAAATTAAGTCATATATACTAGTCCAATGTTTCGATACTGGGAAAAAGACACCGAATAGCTAGTAGGCTAATTAGAATTAGTTTAGAAATTGTTATAAAAATGCACGCATATCGAACACTGTCAATGTCAACCATATAATATATGGATAATATATTTTCAGAATTGAATATCTAACAAACCTATAACATACAATGGAATCTTAGATATATACTCTAAAAACATATGATAAATGTACTCGTAGCGTAAAGTATTAGTATTGTATACTACAATGCAATTATTTTGTAAGTTTATAATGTATATCGTTTTGTATGTTCCCCAATGGAGATATACTTTTTATTCACATATAAAAAAATATAACTTGTAGAAGCGACTTGAACGCATAAAGTAGGCTTTGAACGGACGATACAAAGTTGTGGCTCGTAGAAATCGATTAATTCTACATTCTTATAAGAACACATGTGACTCAGAATTCTACAGCTTCACTCAAACTACTCAACAAACTGGTACTCAAAATTTGAGACGATTCGACAGTTTACTTAAGCATTAGACTCGCCAGTCGCCATATTTGGCCAATCATCATCATCATCTCAGTATTGGTACATTATTGTTTATGTATATTTTATTATAATATATCAGTACCAGTGACAAACCACTGACGGCCGTTTTCAATATTCTATCTATCTATAGTTTTCCTTACTACCGATAGAAATGTGACATAACGTTCATACAAATAGTGTCAAATATCGACGATGGATAGATTATTGAAAACGGCCGTAAATAAATGAATTCAAGAACGGTGCCACATCACGAAACTAAAGTATTGTGTAAACTTGTGTTTCAAATCGCTTCTACTAGCCTACACTGATAACCTTAGCCATTAATATCTACTGGAAAATAAGTAAATCTGTATTCGATTTCATTATATTTATCTCATTAACCGAAACTGAGAAATCGTGTAATATTACCTAAATAAACACATAAGATTAAAAAAATAAAGAGTTGTTTGTTTATCTGTTCGTTTTACTGGCAATTGCCCGAGATTCTTTGAATTAACGACATTATGTTTCCAGATAATTAGTTTATCAGCGGGGGTAAGACCTGCGAAATTGAGATAAGTTGTGTTTATATGACACAAATAATACGCGAGTTATGTTGTAAATAAGTTATTTATTTAACGATGTGTACTCTTATAGAGAGCTGTATGAGTGCTTAAAAATATTGGTTTGTAGACTTATGAATAAATATGAGTACTATGGGAGTATCCGACCGATTTAGGTCCTTATGGCAATCGGAAGAATATTGAGAAAATGCATAAGTAACTTATTAACAATAAGATGTGTATATAAATAAAGTTGACCTATGAAATCTTCTTTGTCAATCAGTATATATATATCATAGGTGGTATTACAATATTGCTAGTGTAAGGCTGGTATTCCAAAAAGACTCAGTTGTAAATCTTTACTTAAGCTCTTGATTTGACAGTAAGCTATACAAAATGTACTCAGCAGGGCTATTTTGTATCTCAGTTCAAATGTTGATTGAAACCTTAAGAAATGGCGGCTCTATGTCAGTTTTGACAACTCCAGTAAGCAAAATCTTTTTTATTACATAATCATACTAACTACAGACACCAGGGTCAGTACCCTTATTTGATATGTATAATTTTTTTGATAATTTCTAATTTTACAATATAGAAGTCTAAGCAAAAATGTTATTAACCCTTTGCGTACCAGAGGCGTAAATTTACGTGAGTTTCATTCATAAATCTTGTTTTAATTATCATAGTATAGGAAGGGTTAGTTGATGACGTGACAAAGTCGCCATTTCTTCAATTTCAATCAAAATTTATTAGCAACTGAGATACATAATAGCCCTACTGTACTGAAGCCTTGATTCACTGCTGAGTGTACTTCTGTAAAACAGAAGTTTCTTGCCTTAAGAAAAGCCTAAAAAGTTTTCCTAACTTAGAAGATGGGGTAACCAGTATCTATGAGTAGGACATTGTCGGCTCTCAAGGTCTTCGTTTGGATGGTGAAGGGTACGTTGTTGTAGCGCAGTTTACACGGGCGGTCGGGACGCGCCATGAAGCACAGCGTGTATAACGCTGTCTCCAACTCGGGAGAAGTGCCCACGAACATGTTGATCTCGGGAGCGTCTTTGGTATCGCTTAGGACTGAGTGCTGCTTCAGGATAATTCCTTTCTGCAAGGGAAAAGTTTTCTTAGTAATGATTTATGTATTGTATGAAAATTAGTATTACTTTGTTCGTATTTTATGCGTTTCCATACTATTTAATGTGAATACGATGAAATTTCGCTAAGACTTTGATTAGGTACGCACCCGCAAAGACTGCTTAATAAAATAAATATATTTTCCTATTCCATAAAATTTAAATAAATCTACAACTAGCTGCGTTTGGGCCACGGTGATGATGAAAAGTATCCTATGTCCAGCGCCTCATATACCTCCAGTCCAAATTTCATCAAAATTGGTCCAGCCTTTTGTGCGGGAAGAAGTTACAAACGTACAAATACACTCGCAAACTTTCGCTTTTTATTAGGTAGTGTGGTTCGTACTGTACAATACTTACGCCAGAAAGGTCAAGTTTGTCGACGTAGCCCAAGTAGTTAGCCTTGTGGTCCAACTCACGCTTGGCGAAGAACAGCCAACTGTGCAGACCTGTAAACAAGCGAAATTAGCGTCAACTTTTGAGTAAGTATAGAATTTATTTATTAAATATTTTTATCCCAGGATATAAAAGCAACTTTGTATTCGTATAAATACTGACAACTCTGGGAAAGTTAATTAGGTACCTACCAAGTATTTTTACACATGTATGTGTTTATAGGTTTATTTTCTTATGAAATCGGTTCCAAAAATTATTTTACCTGGATCTAAATATAACCGTAACTTAATTTTCGTAAACACTTGCATAACAATTAAGTACACAATATTCTACGAATATCTATGTATTGGAATTTAAAAATTAAAACTATCAAACATATTTTGTTTGCCACTACAAAAATCCATTAAATAATTCGTCCACACAGACAAATATAACCAGGTAGATTTTCTACTAAAATCTCGCTTATATGGTCTATCTATAGGATTTCAAAACAGTAGATAATATCATCCGATGTCAATGGCACACCGACACACAAATTAACTAATAACACAACTCAAATTTTAATAGTAAAATATAGCGTATTCTTTTTATATTTAAATCGCTTCCGTCCACTTGGATCCCCTAACATCATGTTACGTAGCAGAAAATTCGTTTACGACCGATTCTGGTAAATTGTTACATAAGCAGCTTAGACCAAGCCAATAAATCCAATTAAATTAATAGAAACGCCAGCTATTTATGCATTCAATACCCCGATTCAGAAACACTCAAGAAATCATATCATAGTATTTATAAATCATACAAAGTTACTACGTATATGCTACAGAATATATCCACAACCTCCATATTGTTACTGAAACCTTGTGTTGATTGTTCGAATAAGAATAATAATAAGAACCCTACGATATGAGTTATAGATCTAAACTCAAAGAAAGCGCCACGAGCTGTATAGCCGATATAACATATAAACCGTAGGCCTATAACGGCTCTATTAACAGCTCAGTGGCAATACAATATACGAAATCTTCTAAAAATTGCATGTTAGATATTGCAGCACATTTTCCGAAATCAAGACAAGTAATAAATGGTAAAGTTAAAAAGAAAGAATGTGGGTTAAATTCTTCCGATATTTTAACGAACAAACTTTAATTTAGGTGTTATTTGAAAAGAATTGATCAACAATTTCTAAGAATATTTGAGCACTATTCTAAAATTACCTATCGCATATTTGATACTAAACATTTTCGGAAATAAAGTGAAAAAAAATGCAATTTTAAAAAGAAAGAAAAGGGGTTTAATTCTTCCTATAAGTATTGTAGCGAAATACATTTTAATGTAGGTTTTATTTTAAACGAAGTGATCAAAAATTCTAAAAAATATTTTATGAATATTTGAGTACTTTTCTAAAATTATCGCATATTTGATACCGCAGAACATTTTCCGAAATATAGTGAAAAATGGTAATGTTTATATTACAACTTAGCACAATTAGCTAACGAAGAAATTTAATATGTAAATGAAATAGTATAACTGTATAATTTATATCTTTGTACACAAAATATGTTTAATCAATCTGTGGTCAACGATGTTGGTACACCAGCTATTTACTGTTTTTATCTATACTGCTTTAATCCTGTACTTCTAGTGTACTGTTTGTTGATTCGTAAATTTAAAAAAAAATGTTAAATAGAAAGAAAATCGGTTTGCTTCCTATATTTTTATGAAATAAACTTTATTTTTTATTTTACAAGAATTGATTAAAAATCCTAAAAAATACAGAATATTTGAGGGCTAAGTATTCTATAACACACATTTTTTATAACAGAACCGCTTTTATTGCGGCCTAGTGTAGTAGAAATAATATTTCTTCGTAACCCTTGGTCACCAAGATTTTAGGGAATCTGCCTTAAGTAGGTGTTACTGTAAGAAGTGTCAATTAATTTGACTTATGTGTGGATCAAAACATAAGACTTATAAATTCGTCCACGTCACATGTTTCACAATACGAATGTCCAAACCTCACGCTTTTGTTATCTTCTGTGCAACATATTTGATAACATACTTGATACAAGCCCTTGTCTGTATGCTTGAATTTGGATACTATGGTTGTGTGACCAACACAGATGTAGTTACTAAATGAAAAAGTTGTAAAATATGTCGATTGATGCAAAGGAACACAAATCGCAAATATTTTTTTTTGAAACGAAGAAATGTCGTCCACACCCACGTAAGGCAGATTCCCTAAAATTTTGGTGACCAAGGGTGACCAATGACCAAGTAAAAAATTAATTACATATCTTGAATCCTTACCTAACACGTCATTAGACTTAAGTTCAGCCATGAAGATGTTCTCGAAGGCGCAGCTGCATTTACACAGGCCGGTCCAGTGACGCGCGTATTTCGTGAACCAGATCTTCTTGAAGAGCTCCACTTGTTCCTGGTACTCGTTCAGCTGAGTCAGACCTGAGGGACGCGACATTGAAATGTAAGGCGGTAGCAAAGTTCAAAATAGGTAAGTACCTATTTTAAATTTTGAAGGTTACTCGTACCAGTTGTGAAACGTACAAAATAAATAGATAGACGGCGACGGAAGTCACGGGAATTATTGTAGATCTATAGAAATGTAGGGCAGTTAGGTATCTCAATTACAATCAAATACTAATTGAAATTATTAAAAATGGCGGCTCTATGTCAGTTTTGATAACTCCAGAAAGCAAAAATGTTAGTAAGTTGAAGACGTGTAACACCTACGTAATCGTAATTGTATGTAATGAATATCTATATAGGTAATATCCCTCATGCAACACATAATACTGAATACAGATTGTTCTGAAATATCTTCTCTTCCCTTCTTATCGCGGCAATGAGATTGCCTTAAATGTTTAAAATGTTGTTTTGTTTTCAAATGTTTTGTTTTAAAATCGAACAAATCCTTGCTTTGTAGAACATACGTGGGTTGGTGTATCGCCAGTTATGTTTTTGGTCCCGTTTTTTTTTTTTTTTTTTTTTTTTTTTTTTTTTTTTTTGTCCCGGGGAAATCCTTTATGGATACCACCCACCACGGGGAGGGAGGTGGTTATGTGGGAGTCCGTATACCCACCAAAACCCCGGGGTGTTCCGTCACTGCCGCCCTCAGCGGGAACGCGGGACAGATTTTCCACACGTCCGCGAACCCTCCGTGGCTGTCCGTTGCCGGACCCTTCTCTTCGCGGCACGCCAGAACACATGGCGCGCCGCAACTGCCTCGGAGACCAAACTCGCCAACAATGGGCGCCAGACTTCCCCGTGTCTGGTCGCCCGTGGTCTCCCTGCGGTGGGTCGGATACGTAGCCCCACCGCCTGCTACGTCAGCCACAAGGGATAGCCCCCCCGCGACCCCACCTCCTCGAGTCTGCGCCGAGCGCCCGGAGCGTTTTTGGTCCCGTGCGAAATAGGCCAACAAGCTTGCTTATCTGACGAGTACAGTCCAATGATGACTGCTATTAAGAATATCTTGTTATATAAACCCAGTATTTTTTTTGTAAGAAATGACATCCATCGGGATCTCATGAACAGTGCAGCAATAGAGCAACGACAGTGACTCTTAGGCATCTATGCGATGTGTTATCTACATCCGTTTTCGGCTTTTTTTCGGAACGGATTACATATCACAACAGTAGTAAAAAAGGGTTATAAAAAAGGTATACGTAAAAAAGGGTAAAAGGACTTCCACACTCTTACTATCTCTACCTTACCTTACCTTACTCTCTACAGGTACCGTAGCGCACTAACATACATCCTAGAAATATGCTATAGGAACTTGTTGACAATATAGGTACCTACACATACCTACATCCTACTGTAAGAGACTATGTGCGTTTGTTTAAACGAGTAGCAATCGCACTTTATGACACTGAGCAGATGTCTCTCCTATCTAGCTAGGTACCTACTCCATAAAATCTTGCCTTACGAAGTGGCCGACAGTGTAACTGGATAATTAAAAAGTTATGTTACAATAAAAATTATATAGCAATTAAATTATCTCAACTGTACCAAAAATTATCGTGTTGGTAAAATCTCAGTGAAAGTTTAATGTTATGTGTGAAGAATGTACGAGTAAGAGAATGTCTTTTAGTGTGAAATATTTGGCCGAGTGTGAAATGTAGTTACTCTCCATTCTTCCATTCACTTAGATAACGAGCAACAATACATGGGTACAATACTATGAGATCTATGGTTTATACTTACGTACATTTGGTATGAGACGGTTAATAATAAAATCATCAAAAAACCAATGCAAACACACATATTTTTAAGGCGCATGGATTTGCTATCTGAGCAGCTTTACTACAGAATGACTTATAGGCTTTATTACCATGGCAGAAGCAATGATCTAAGGAGGTTGTAATATTATAATGTGTACCTATATGTATATGTAGATACGTAGGTATCCTTAGCTATAATCGAGGTACTTTGAGCTACTATTATCATATATCTAAGTAAGTAGTATTAAAAATATATAAAGGTGCATATACATGGGTACCACGGACGCTGAAAGTATTTATCGAACTTCATTTCAACTTATTTCCTCTAAATATAAGTGTGATCTTTTTTCCGGCATTTCTATTAGTGGTTTCCTGTGGTAACTATGAGGTATTTATGTATATTTATTTACTTAACAGTAGCGATATTAATTGAGAATAATGAAGAGAGCTTCAATCATATACTTATTCATAAAGTTACTTACCTACATACGAGTAGGTATATTGAGCACCTTTTACTTAACGAATCACTTACCTTTGCTGGTCAAAAACGTCATAAGACTCCTAATAGGTCCCGTGGCAAGAATCGTGTTAATAAAAGTGGTCTGTTCCGATTCCTCCTGCAAAATGACATCATCATTAGTTTACCTCATTGTATGAGACATGCTTTGTTTATTTGGATACATGATGCAAATGTAGTTTCAACTTACATTAGGCGTGACAAACTCGGGCCTTATCACGTTTTTGTGGTAGTTGTCGAAGAGAGCCACGAAAGGCCTTATTGTGGGCCCGTTCCATACATTCTCCGGAACGTTCAGAAGGCTGCAAAAATTTAAATTCGTATTAGGTACAAATTTAATTGTCTATTATTGTCTATTTTTTCTTTTGTTCGACAACTGGAACACCTATTTTTTTTCTGATTTTCTATTGCTTGATCCTTTCAATATACTTACATATTTTTATACTAGTACCTAAGTGACAAGACATCACGTTAGACCATGAAACTAATTACAAGCCATAGCCAAATACAGCGTGTCGAGACATTACTGTTTAGTCTTAGTGTAGGTATGTAATAGGTGTGTATTTAGCATCGTCCAGTAATTGCTACAGTACCTACACAACCAAAATACTTCAATCATCAGAGTACCTAATGCAGGAATCCAGGAAGAGCTGTTCTATCACCTAATGATAAAATAGGTGTAACTTGTAAGAATAAAAACGTTGCTAAGTAGGTGTATTTCAACGGAAAACTAATCGTTCATTTAAATACGTAAACCATGCGTGTTCTTGCTATACATATAGGATGTTATGTGCCATAGGATAAGTATGTATAGCTTATGATAAGAATAATAATCATTGTAAAATAACAACAAGAACTTACTTGGACGGTGCTTCGTCGTTCTTTGACATAGGAGTAGTTCTGCCTTGCAGATTGACTTGTATGTAGCTAAACGCATTGTTGATGTCAGCGTTAAACATCTCTTCACTAAGACGCAATAGGTCTTCATCACTGGTTTGGTCTTGCACTTGGCGTAATAGGTCCTCGTAGCTCTTCTTCTTGGCGTAATCGACTACTCCGCCTACAACTGTACCGATGTTCTGGATAGCGTTGGTCGCGGTGTTGCCTTGTTGTTGCGTCGCCTGGTTGCTGATGAGGCCGGGAAGGATCTGCTGGAAGATCTGCCCAGCTGCGTGTGCGATGTCGTCTGCGCGGCAAACGGCCAAACAAAGCAAAAATACTAATGTAACCCTCATTATGGATTAATATTTGGACGTTGTATCTAGCGCGGTCGCGGCGCACTAGTGATCTATCGCCCGCGCCTCGGCGATACTGCGCGACCTTTGAATGACGTCAGCTACAAACATGTATAGATACGGCATGTTAATATTCCAGCCGCAATTCTCAGTTTTTGCAACTGTGATTGCCCTAATAGGTAACTTGATATGCATGCTGTACCTTGGTAAACAAAATTGACCTTCTCGTTTTCCGCTCGACAGACTGCAATGAAGTCATCCTTACGTACAGGAAGTATAATAGAAGTTTAATATCCGACATCACGCTGTATTTACTCTAACTCTACCAAATACGTACGAATATATGTATAGTAACAACCGATATAACTGAGCTATTAATTAATCACACGTGCTCTGCGTTTATAGTAATAATTACTACCTATTACGCTCTAGCTGCGCTCCACGGTTTCAACCGCGTGTTGATATATATATATATACTTACTTACTTAGTAAAATTTTCAATTTTTCTGCGATTTCATAATTTGTCCCCGTAAGTAGGTACCTTCTACCTCAGACAAAATAAAAAAGTCAAGACAGAATGTTGTGAACAGAAAAGTGAGGCCGGGTGAAACTACGCCTCGGCGTGTCCATACATTTTTACATACAAAACCTACAACGAAACTACGCCTTGGCTCGTCAGTCGAACTATCGCAGCGCATGGAAGTACCTAACACGTAAAGTTTTAATTATCATTTAATTTAAATTTATTATTTATTGATAAATTTTTAATAACTTTAATTTAATTTGAATTACCATGACAGTACCTAGTCACGCATATGTAGTTTAGAAAACTGGCCTCACTTCTCGGTTCACAACATTCTGTCTTGACTTTTTTATTTTGTCTGAGCCTTCTACATAGTATTAGAAAACTTAAAATAAAGAGTTATTGATTTTTGAGTTATTGAGAATTGAAATCGGTATTACTTCGGTGTCACGCCATAACTTGAGAACGACTATACTTCGTTACACGTCGTTCTCAAGCTAGTAATAAGTCGTACCAAGGAAAATAGGAATTTATATATAATATAACAAAGATTAAACATTGTGACGAGTATGATCATTACCTGAATATTATGTTACTTGCGACTTCGACACTAAAACACGAGATTAAGTATCTTTCACAATAATATTATGAAATGGTAGGCAGATACAGTCGCCTGCAATAAAATGTATACATTCACTTAGCAATCATTTTCATACAAAATACACCACGATGTTACTTATATACTTACTAGCGACTGCCCGCGACTTCGTTCGCGTAGTAAGCTTGGCCTTCGGCCTTGCCATTGCTTTCTTTTTTTAATTTGTTTATTTAAGAACCTTCTACGAAGTATTATAAAACAGATAAAAAACGATTATTGAAATCGGTAAAACTGTTCTCAAGTTATAGCGTGAACAGGAGATATAGGGGTTCATCTATATATCTATATATATATATATATATATATATATATATAATATAAATGCACCCCTATTTCTTCTGGTCTTTAAAAATTGCGAGACAGTTCCATCCAAACAGTCTCGCAATTTCTTGTTGTGTTAATGCCAGGAGACGGTTTTTATAAAAGAAAAATCATGAAAAGACGAAAGGTTATGGCGAGGCTGAAGGCCGAAACTACCTACGCGAACGATTTCGCGGGCAGTTTTTATATAAATATAGACTAGTAACTCCCCGCGACTTCGTTCATATAGGAGGCTCGGCCTTCGGCTTCCCCATAACATCCCATCTCTTTTGGTTTTTCTTTCTTAAGAATCTTCTCTTGACAATATTTAACACAACAAAAAAGAATTGGCGAGATTGTTCCATCCGTTTTCAAGTAATAGCGTGACCAGGAGAAATAGGGGTTAATTTTTTTATATAGATATAGTTTGCAGGCGACTGTATACTTGCTCGTGACCATAAAATCCTTATGTAGATAGGCTTAAGCTATTATGTGGTGTGGAAGTTGTAATAAATATATAAACTTTGTGTGAACTCTGCTCGCAACTTCAAGATAGTAGAGACTTTCTTGAAGACTGCTACAGTTACTTTCAAACTTAAAAAACAAGATACTGCAGACTGTTTATAGATATCTGGCAGTGCGTAGAGCAAATATCCACTGTTATGGACCCACCAAGACGGACTCTTCCTAAAGAGGCCTTGATATGAGGGAAGTACGACGTTAGTATAGGGATATATAGTAATGTACGAGATAAAGTAGAAATAAGAGAAAATAGGTGAAGTAAAAACGAAAATGTCTTCTTGAAAATTAGACATCGCTAAGCAGGTGATTCAAATTATGGTTTATGTTTATATAGATATATATATATATAAGTATATATATATATATTATACATATATATATTATATAAGTTGCGACATCAATATAATGGGTTCATAAAACTCTTCTTTCGGTCGTATAAAGCTTTCAGTTAAAATGAAGTACCTAAGTACTTATCTAAAGAAATAAATTCGAGGTTTGGATGGGTGACTCGGTGGCCTTGCGGTTATGGCGTCAACAAGGATTGTCGGCGGATGCGAGTTCGAACCCCCTCCGAGTATCTGCATGGTTTCTTTATGTGAGTATCTAAGAGAGAACTCATCTAAAATTAAGAAACAAGTCACAAACGTAGAAGTTGTTTGCTTATCACATTAAGCTTAATACAATAAGTAAAATACGTGTCATATTTAACTTTGTTTATTTCGAATCTGTAAAAATATTAGGGGTGAAATGATTCCAGGGATCATTTTATATTTGCAAGAGGGGATCATTTGACCTAAAATGCAATTTTTTGAAAACATGACCAATACTAACCATAAAATATAACCATAGTGAAAACGAAACGTGCTTGAAATAAAATTAAACAATGATATATACAGCCCATAAAACATTCATTCGGGAAAATGCAATAGAATTTCAACATAGATTTTATGGTTACCCTAGTTAGAGTGAACACATGTATTTTCTATTGTTGTGATATTACGACGCGCATCACTTACACCGCCATGACACGTTGGAGTGGCACTGAGCGGGATACGTGGAAGACACTTGTACATAAATTAGATAGATGGTGTTAGCAGTTTCTTGATAACCATAGGGAATCATATTACCTCGAGGGATCATTTTGTACACCTTTCCCCTACTGGTACTTTTGTGCGATTTTTATTAGGTGGTATCGTACTACGTCGTGCCAACGTTTCAATTCCATTCTACAGGAGTTCTAGATTAAAGATAGCTTATCGTCGTCTGTATAACAAAGACGAATTCTTAAATGCATTCACATCCCCATACTCAAATCTGAATAGGTACCTACAATGAAATAAGTCAGAGTCCTTGTAGTCCGCGAGGTGCCGACTCTCCAAGGCTTAATAGAAGGCAAGAGGTCGCAAGGTCGACCACACAGGGGCAGGACAGACACATCAAGGCAGCGAGACACTCCGAATATAGACCGTCATATATGGAAAACGCAGTGTACACAATTTCATGCTTGACCAGTTTAAAAAGGTTTTGCTTTGCACATATGCATTGCAAGCTAACTCCGCCTTTTATTTTATTGCAAAATGACAGGCGTAAAAAGCAATTCCATTGTAAAATTCTTTTGTTCCTACATCTTTTAGAAATTTTAGGGGTTTACCTCCTTAGTTTTATATTATAATCTTTAATCAGTTTATTGTATTTTATTAAACTATCGATACTTCTTAGTTTTTTCATTCAACCTGCGTTTAACCTGCTTATTGTATTGTAATAAACTAAAATATAAAGTAGTAAGTACCTAGTTCTTTTAAGCATGTTGGTTACTTCTGTTCCAAGGATTACCACGTAAAAACTACGTGAAAAGAACTTGAAACATACAATAAGCTTTTATTACACACCCATAAGCAGAGAGTAGGCGGGGGTAGCGAATGGTCAGTTTCACGCAAAATTCACCCTTAAGATGGTCAGGCATAAACTTGACTGATGGTAGGTACCTAAGAGCTAAATAATAAAAAAATCACAACCGACTACCATCGAGCACGCAAGCACTCCGACAAGTGCCTACACTAGTATAAGTATAAAAAAAAATAACGACACACGAAAACACACTCTGCAGGGGTATGAGTGTGTAAACTTTTTATAGGACTATACTAGGATTCCTTGTGTTACGTGAGGCATGAAACACACACGAACATGTCATAAACATCCGAGAACAAACCTTTCTCCTTATCACACAAATATTTGCCCCGGCCAGGGATCCAACCCCCGAACGTGACTCCACGATTTGAAGGCAGCGTCACTCCCAACTAGGCCAACGAGACCCCCAAGAGAGAAATGATTTAAAGAGAGATGTTCCATTTTTACTCCATCCTGTATGGGCCGTGGTAACACAAGTTTATCTGTTGTATCTTGACGTAATACGAAGCCGATAGAGTTGATTGACACCAGAATCAAATCACGTTTGGCACGGTATAGAGTTCAGGCCAGTGACCACTATGAATCCGTGACTATAATCCACCTGCCCGATTCGATTGCCTTATACATCCAGTTCTAATTTGGTACAATAGTCGTGACTAGTAACATTTTGCTTCTACTTGTAATACAACTACGGTAATTGATCAACAAAATAAACCACGGACACATAATAACAGTAGTAATAGCGTAGTGCATGCGACAGATGTTTGCTCAGGTAAGTAGGTAGGTACACCTATTGTCAAAACGTGGACTAAGTGCTCTATATTTATTATTCTAGAAAATATTGTAAAAAGCGAAGCGCTCGTAGCGGAGCTTGACTTGGCGATCTTAACCGATCAACAAGTTAAGCAACACTAGCTGCGGTCAGGACATGGATGGGTGACCGCTATTGGCATTATTCAACTGAGCGCTTCCGTGCTTCGGAGGGCACGTTAAGCCCTCGGTCCCGGTTGTTTGTAGGACAACAGTCGTTAGGCTATGTCGAAGGCCTTCGGGCGGCCTGAAAACTTCGACATGGGTTGACCACTAATCTATCCACCCACCAATCCGCACTGGGCCGGCGTGATGGATTATGGCCTAACTCCTCTCTCTGAGAGGAAGGCTCGATTCTCAGGAGTGGGAACAAGATGGGCTGATTATGATTATGATATTGTAAAAAAGCCTTCGTAGCATCGAATCATTAAACATTCCCCAAATCCGCCTAATTGTTCTACCTAGTAAGTAGGTAGGTAATAACGATTTCGTTCCATATGTTCGAATACCTACTCAGGTAAGCACCTAAAATATGGAACAGCCGATATATTATTAGGGAACTAGTATTATATATGTTATATAGGGATAACTTATGCCTTGAATAGACATAGCGCCAGTACTTACTACTTACCTATATACACTCCTGTTTCATCGGCTAGTTCTCGAGTGGTCGTGATAGTGATCCCACACGGCCGAAGTGGTGGGCAGTAGCTAGCGATGCATAAACAAATCCAAATGACAGATCTCTTTAACTTTATTCAAACTTCTATTACTATTGATTATTTAATATTGCACTTAATTTAATTAGTCACTTTATTGTCTGCGCGTATACGTACACTAATTTCAATTAAGATCTGTTTAAAAATTGTTTATTGAACAAAAAAAAATAAGCTAATGCTACAGATCAATTTCCTTCGTCATTTCTATTATTGCTATCGGCCGGCATAACGCTACTCATATGCCAATTTTAACATCCGTAATATTGATTATGGTCCGTGCCGTGCTCAGCTTTGAAGCAGGGTTAAATTCGGTATGCATTGATTTTTGTAGGCAGGTTCAGTCCATTGTTTCTCACTGCTGGAACTCGAATCTTCCTCTCAGCTCTCTGAGAGGAAGATTCGAATTCCAGCAGTGTTAGAGAGGAGTAGGTTCATAATCCACCACGTGAGCCTGGTGCAGCTTCGTGGATAGGGTAGTAGACAACCCATATCGTAGTTTTTAGGCCGCCCGAAGGCCTTCGACATAGCCTAACGAATGTTGTCCTAAGACAAACAAACGGGTCTGATGCCTTACCGTCCCCTACAAAGCACAGAAGAGTTCAGTTGAATAATGCCACCTAGCAGTCACCCATCCATTTAAAGAGAGAAATTGATCTTGCTTTTATAACCGATGATAAGTAGTATAATATTTAAGGTAGAAGAGTCGGCTACCAATCGGTCGCTCGCCAGGCCGCTTCGTGATGGTAGCCCTACTATAGCATGATCGTAGGACACTTTCTATTACCTGGCTACTGGCTAACTCCAGCCCTCTGGTCAAAACCTGTCACGAAACACCTAACAGTGTATTCTGGCGACTGTTCATGAAGCCATTCGCGATTCTAGGTCTAGAATTCGTGGATGCGAAGCGTGACCGCATCACCAACTCTATTAACTTTACATGTTCAGTCTATTAACTATACCTATAATAAAAAGTGCCAGTCTCCTGCGAGATGCTGTCTTGGTAGGTACTACTTATTACTGACATATTCTGCAATATCTGCCCGTAGTAAGTGAAGTTAGTAAGTTAACAGAACTACAGCTCAGGGTGACATAGGTACCTACACTGTTTTGGGTAAGCGTGGCGCTTAATATCAAAACTTAAAGAACTCGTAACCGTAGCATTGAATACCTTATAAAGACCTTGTAGCTATTATATGCACTGCATAAAATGTCTCTATTATACCACAATGCGTTGACTCTGGTGACGTCATTTTAAATATACAATTATAATTACTTTTTGGCTAATGTTTTTAATGGGTAGGTATAGGTGATAGTAACTACATATTATTAATACTGATGGCAGGTTATATTAACTATTAAGATCTTAAACCCACTTATACAAACTTAAAAGAAAGTTGTAAGAAAGGAGACATTATCAAAGTGTATCGTCACGGTCGAGTGCGCACGCGCAATGTAGTGGCGTGCGCAGACGCAGCCCAACGGTAGCGCGGTAAAATCTTACTCCATGTTTAATGCATCTGCTGCTCTCCTATCGACCACTGTACCACCGGTGCTGTTATAGAACTGTACTGACCGTATGGAATGCGCTTTTAATGTTACTCTTACTATCTTGGTAATATTATAACGCGAAACTTTGTATATAGGTATGGCTGTTTGTTATATTTTCACGCAAAAACTACTGAATTAACTATTGTATTTTAATGAAATTTGGTATTTAGATAGATGGAATTACATACATAATTATATGATACCTTTATATCATCATCATCACCACGCGGGTGTAACCGCATGGCGCAGCTAGTAATATTATAATGAGTATGTTTGGATGAAAGTGTTGTTACTCAATCATACCAGAACGGATTTGGAGGACATTTGGTATGTAGGCAGATGACCTCATCTACCTAAATACTAAATTTCCTCCGTGCTGGAATAACTGGATCTTTTTATCATCATCAATTGCAATGCGGGTGAAACTGCGGGGCGCAGCTAGTATTGTATAATTCGAGCGTTTGAAGATTTTTTTCAGATGCCTTATCTGGGGACGAAACGCGTGTCAGCTAGAAAAATCAATAGTGTGTTTCGCTAATGTTCCAGATCAGTATTTTTTGTTCAACCAGATTAAATTATGATAGTTCTGATTTTCAGTTAGGTACATTATACTATACATGATAGCTATGGAGGGTAGAGGTAAGGTTTCTGTGTATAAAAGTGTCCGTCGACATGCATTGAGCAAAGACTAGTATACAACCTGAATCTGGAGCGCTACAGTAACAGCTGGGCAAATTTTAAAGTAAGCGCAAAAGTTAGTATTCCGAGTAGTAGAGTTTATATTTTCCCTGTTTATTACGAAGAAAGATCAGCCAAATGACTGAGGAGCTTGACTGTAAAGTTGAAGATCGACTGCGTAGAATTCGAATCATGTGATATAGTTAGAATGTATAAAGAGCGCAAAAAAAAAGAGGACATAACACGCTACTCTGAGGTACACCAGCTGAAGTGTGCACCGTGAGAAGAAGGACTGAAATTAGGATAAAGTATGGAAATAATTCTGACAGTAGTAAATTCTTCTGGAATCCGGTCTTCTAACGGTCCGTTAATCGGAAGAATTCAAAGAAGTTAGAATAGTTCATTGTAGTTATGAATATAGGCTTCCTTTATGTATAGGTATTTATAGTGGAAAAATTCGTGCGGCATACAGGATATTTGTCATTGTTTTTTTTTATTTGCGGCTCTAGGCTCTCTCTAAAATTCCGACATAGATGCAAACTTAAAATTAGGTTATAAGCATCATAAACGTTCAGATACATTTGCACCAATGTGCAAGTTACGGATCATATCTCTTAATTTAAACCAACTTTCAAGAACAGGAGTATTTTATCAAGTCGATGTGTATATTTTTTTATATATAATCACGCATAACTTTTTATATAATTTGATATCATCGAGGTAGGCGAACACTTTTCAGTTATAAGGTTTAAAGACATTTATTCTCAATAAGACACATACAGAGTCACTTACTTGAGAACTTAACTATTTATAAATATTATACTTCGCCATATCATTTCTAAAAATACATTAAATTAAATTCTATTTTGCAATACATATCCAATAACTATTTACAGCCAACTTCACACATTTGATTTGTTTACTATACTCACTTTACATCACTTGTAACACTATTCTAAAAGCTTGATGTCCGATATCAAATAAAGTTATTAGATTGTAACTCAAAAATCGATGGACTGAATTTGTTTAAATTCATATGGCGCTACATCAGACGTATACGCTACCAAACAAAACAATAATTATTAAAATCGGACTACTCTGCAAACGTTTTTCATTATTATGCATAAAAATATATCCCTTGACTTGATAAAATGCTCCTAATTTTAGACGTTGGTTGAAAAATACTTAGTAAGAAGGTAGATAATAATACTTTAAGTATAGTATAAAAATATAGTCATTACCACTCTTTCCTGAATGAAGTTATGCAATTTCAAAGAATTAACCCTCTTCCGGAGGTTAGGTTTCGTAGGGATTGAGTGAGGCATGATTCTTAAAGGATAATAAACCATAATAAAATAAAATAAAACCACTGTCGCGAATTATTTCCACTCTTTTGTAAAATATCGCCTAATTTGACTGGACTACAATAAGAATATCGAAGTCAACAGCATTGAAATTGGATTGAAGCATTGCATTACTAAAATCAAGAAATGTCAGCAACTGCATGGCCGTTTTCCATCCCAAGCGTGATCCCAAGACGTAAGTCATCGTTATTCGTTGTCAGAGTTATTTTCACGAGTGCAGTGACAGTGCTGTGCCGGACCGGATTGAAAAGAGTTTAAGAGGTCATGTGTAACGAAAAATAATAATACCTATGTGTTTAATTTAAATGCAGTAGAGCGATAGGGGTTGGCAGCAAAATCACCTAGCGACTGCCCGCGACTTTGTTCGCGTAGTAGACTCCACCTTCGGCCTCGCCATAGCCTCCCGTCCCGTTCCGTCTTGGTTTTTCTTTCATAAAAGTACCTTCTCGTGACAATAATTAATACTACATAAAAGAATTAGCGAGCTTGTTCCACCCTTTCTATATCACCACCCGTATATATATATATAGCAAAAGAAATTTATATCTCTCATATTCGATAAAGTAGGTCCTTATTACCCCCAAATGGGGCCAAATTGTAGGTGACCAATTAGCGCTCTAGGGTAATAATGTAGCTAGAAAAGCCCTAGGGCGGTAAATAATTTAAAAAAACACTTCACTCTTTCAAAAAGTTCGCGTACATCTAACCATCATACTGGCAGTAGACATCATGCATTCAGCCCAATGACAAAAAAGGTCGCTTCGCTATTCAGCCTTGTCTTCGTATGAGTATAATAGTCATCAATTTTATTTTTGTAATGCAGTTTTCACCGAACACGGTCACGGGTATAGATGGCAGTTCTGAAAATTCAATTTTATCCACCGCCTACGGAACTATGTATAAACTACTATATGTATTACTATGAAACCAGAAGTAATATAATATAATAACTCTTTAGATTTTTTTGACATTCAATTGATAGATGCGTACCTACTATCAATTGCATGCCAATCTATTATTTTTCTGTTAAGTTCTCTGTTATATAGATAGATAACTCTTAATTGTACATAAAAACACGGATACATTTAGTATATAATGGTTAATACTGTTGTACAATGGCTGGTCTTATCGCCTATAAGCGATTTCTTCCAGACAACCTTTGGATAGAGAGAAATTATGATACACTAATAGACGGCGGTGTATTTGAAAACGTCAAAACTGTTATACAGTGCATATAGAAAACTCACCCATAGAGGCAAATATGGTAATCAATGGTAACTCCCGTCACTTTATCATGGTACCTTGGGATGTTCAAATGCTAGACTCAATTTTCAAACCGTTTTTATGTAGGTATTACCAACACATATTGTTTTCCTTAGTAACTTCGACTTCTTGACGTCACATCGAAATGAAACCACCTTTATGACAAAGTAACTTTGAATACGGCATCAAGTTCTGTTCAGTAGCTCAGTTATATGTAATATATTTTAACACATGTTCAATTGTAACGCGTCCACACACGTTGCCTTAGTTACAGACAGAAAGACAGACAGAAAATTTTAATACGAGATTATTAATTAAAGGAGATTTCAAATATATCCATCCCTCCATAAGTTTTTGTACAAATATTTCCAAAGTACCTACGCAGTATTTTTGAACGCTACAGTTTTAATAAAGCGTAGATAGGAAAGATAGAACTAGATATGACTACACGTGTCATACTACACACAAGCCACAGGAAAACTCGACTTTCATTAAATAGATCATAATTTACCATTTATAGTCGTTATTTCCAATTCGCATGTCCGGTAGAGCTGCTCTATTTTCGGCTGAAACGTGTGTAGGTGACCACCTACACACGTTCTTGAAATTTAACTAATTTTTGATATTCATGTTACTACATACCTGCTTAGATGGTTTGTACACTTTTTAAGTATTTTTATTTTCATGTGCAGAGACGGGCAACTCGTCCGCCCGATGGTAAGCACCACGCCTGCTTATGACAGTTGCCCTGTTGCGTTGCATTGAATTGAATTTTTTTTGTGGCACTTGGCTGGGCTTGTCACCCTTATACATGGTTTTTGGGTCTTATTCACTCAGTTATTTGTGTATGTACTCGAATGTATATCGCCATTTTATTGTAAGTTCATATTCGTATAAGTACATACTAAATTTAAATGTTAGTAAAGTATGTAAATAGATTTATGTACCTAATCTAAATTTTTGCTGACGAATTTATCGTGTAGCTTATCCTGAGTCAAATGCACCTAGGATATATGTAAATTTATAAAAAACTCACGTGCTTAACGGTTTTTGGACGGTACCTACCCACCCTGTGCCCTAGCAAACGCCCGGGTGGATTCCGTTCAGTTTTCTCAAATACAAAACCATGTGTGTACATCAACAGATCAAATTAGCCCTATTACCGACGATGCGCATGAACGTCACGAGAATATATAAACCTATATAATAATAGGACTGGAAGGAAACAAGGAATACACGGAAAAACGTTCTCGCCGACTACAACCCCTGCCCAGTTGATGTTGGTTGTTCTAACACGTCGATATCAAAAGCACGTTTTAAAATGCATGGTACTAGGTACACTAGAACTGTGGTATATACACACAACCAATACAAAGCAGGAATTATCTTCAATTTACTTTGACAACAAGCGCTATTTCAAAGCATGTTCAAAAGAAGTGAGGTTACTTTTGCATGACAGGACGTGTCACGCCTGCGCATGCGCATACCACCATAGCCTAATCAAGGTCGGTTCGAAACAACTTTTATTGATAATATACCACTGGTACATATTAAAGAAAGCAACGAAACACTGCTGGTTGTGTAGGGGAGGGAATATGCACTACCCTAATGACACGCCGTGAGTGTGGGGCTCAAACCACATGAGCTCATGTGTTCAAACTCATTAAGAACCCTCCGAAACCCATTTATCATTTACCATGTCGCGCATCAGTGGTAGTGTAGTGACATCGTTCTCCCTGACCCTCTAAGCGGCCTCCTGCAGAATCATAGCTTTGCAGAAGGTGGCCCTCGCCTGCCATGATATCACACTGCCGAGCATGGAGTAAAGTTATTTCAGGAGAATATACATCATAAATAGCGAAAAATATTAACGAGCCGTGGCACTTGTCTTGCGTGAATCTTCGATCCACATGCGTGTTCTAATAATATTGGAGGTGGATGTAAATAATTTCAAACCACCCTCCATCTGATATCATACATTAAAAGGCGAGCCCTCTGGCCAATCAGTGCCTCGGTTATTAGAGCGTATTTCTATCCTTGCGATAATGCTAACGCCATCTCTTCAGACTGTTAGTGAACTAAAACAGCTGACAAGCTGCGTGGGCACTGCGATATATATACCTGTCTTAATTTGAGGGTTTATCAACAAAAAGTATGTAATGAATGCGAAAATTATATAATTATAGACTCATAGATCTTTAAGCAATACAGAGAATAATATTAAATGTTTATTATAATTTAAAAAAAGGCATTGAAGCTTCACCATGCACCCCGCCTTGGAAGTTCGCAAGGACTTTCAAAACTAAAATATAGCGAAGTACTTACTAGATGTATTGAAAAGAAAGTTTTAGATTTGTCTAAGCTTATGACTTCATAAATCAAGAGAGCATTGGAAAACACAAATAGAATGTGTGCTATACTTAATAGAAATTGTATTAATGTTAAACAATAAGTGAATATATAAACTAAATGATAAATATTATTATGGTAACTACATACTTATTGCGTTGGAATTGGGTATAGTTTGGTGATAGCACGCTTGAAATTACCAAATTTGGTCTTAACCATAGCAACTCGAGCGACTCGTAACTGCTAGTAACTGCTGTTCGATTATCATAATATCGCAAGGAGATATCAGAAGTCTGTCAAGAAAAGATCGGCTGAGATCTGTGAACTCTGGTCATCATCAGACTATATAAACTAGAGAAGTGAGAGTTGTACCAATAGAAAGTAAACTATCGGCTTAAATTCGAAGATTATAAGTGCATTAGTACTTACCTACCTCAGATCTGTTTAAGAATGTGCAGTGCACAGTGCACACATAAATCAAGTGCTCTTAATATGTATCGACGCAATGTCAAATTAAACTTTTAAACCCTCTGCTTTTCGTACGGGTCTACAAAATAAATGTCTATTAGAATTGTACATAAAATTCTATACATAAAATGAGTTTTAAAATATATAGGTACTTACACTAATAACTTTGTATGTAGGTATATACAAACTCTTATATTTTTTCATATTATATAAAAATACTTGTCAGCAAATTAGTCAGTTATGGTAATGATTAACAAACTAGCAGTTGCGAGCTAATTAACTCTCGAATCTGTAGGAATATGACCAGCCCATACGTTCCCGCATGCTTCACGAATATTACTATAAGCAGATTCCGCACAGTATGGTGGACAGCTTATTCGCGAGGACTAGGGCTTGCCAACAAGCTATAATATTTGCCGATGGTTTCTGTCATGATCTAACTATTATCCTAATCTATTAATCTTGCTATTATCCTAAATTAAAGAACAATCGGGACAGAGGGCTTAATGGCCCTTCGAAGCAATCAACTCTCAGTTGAGCATGACACAAACGGTCACCCACCCTAATATAATTACTAGGAAACTTACTACTTAATACTTACTATGACTAGGAAAGCTCCACTACGAGCGCTTTAATATATATAAATTAATTATATTTGGCGGCTCCTTTAGCTCATGTTAGTAGGTCGTGACCTGCCTTCGAAGCACAGGGACCTAGTTCGAGACCTGGGGCCTTACTATGAGCTCTTCTAGACAACTGCCCTGTTTATTCGTACCATGACAACTTTAAAGCAGGCCTGCCTAAGCCCACTATTCAAGAACGGAACAAAAACCGTTCAACTGTTTTTTTAGATGTACTCTCGTTACCATGACGCTCTAAATCCACTTAGTTTATTAGCTTACAAACGTCTAGGCGTCCGCAATGTTGGTTATGGTAAATTGTTAGAGTGCCAGAGACAATATTATCCGTGAGTAACCTTTGAGAAAACAATATTCAAACAGTTCACCTGAATGAGCTTCATGGTATGATTTCATTCAATATATAAGGATAGTAAGGGCCCTGGTAGAGGCATATACATGCGTGATGCTTGTTCTCAGGTTTTGGGTGTTTTGAGGTGTTATTGTATGTGTCCTTGCCTACCACGACGCAGGGAATCGTAGTGTGCTAAACGTTATATGTTATCGAAATCTAACAACTTTAAACGGATAAATCGCGTATAATTTCATATTATTTTATCCTGACGATTTTTTCCAACGCTTAAGAGAGACCGAAGAAATTAAAAAAAACACCCTAATTTCAATAAAAGTAATAGATGGCAAGTAGGTACCACCTGCTTGGGATCCAGTGATCAAGCTAATACAATCCCAAAGTCCATCACAATTCTGCAACTCCTCTGGACACTGTGATTGAATAATGCGAGCATCGGGAACGTTTTCTTTAAAATATGATAGGCGGTACATAAACATTATTTCCATAACTTAGAAAACTGTCATCCAGCCTACCCGTGACCATGTTCATTGAAAAGTGTACGCATCGGGATGAAATAATATAAAATTATACGCGTATTTATTCCGTTTAATTTCAATGTATAAGAATCGCGAAAGCCTAAGAAATCCTTTCATTATACGTTACCGTAAAATAAAGTAAAATAGATAAGTACTTACACGGTATTTTCAGTTTGCAACAATCAAAAACAAACACAGTATACCAAGAACCGTTATCGACGTGAGGTCATCATTATCATGAGGTCGCTCATGTATACCTACGACAACAGCGACTAATAGATCCCAACCACCACTCCTCACTTTAGTTGACCCTGGGTAACTCGTTCTGTCATATACTTTAGTCAAAGCTATATAAATAAACACACAAGTAGAACAGTCGATGTTCTCGCCGAAAACAGTCGTTTGTTATTAATCAGTTTCACAAAAGGTGTGGCGGAGTCACGATATATCTAACAAAATGAAGGTAGCATTTGTGTTGTTATTGGCCGTCTACAGTATTGACTGTAAGTATAAAATAATGATGAGTATATGTTAGTTATTGCATTATATAACTGGATAATTTGGATTTATAGCCCTGCTTACTTACTTACTAGTATAATTGGGAGTCTGTGATTGTTTAAGAAACTTATTAACTTTATTAGCACAATATATATCTAGATAAATAAATAGATACTGAGGCGCCAAGGTTTTTTTAATATTCGTATCGTCATTAACGTATAGGTTACATATTTATTATTCTTACCTATCCACTTTTAACCTGTTTGTTACCCAAACTAGTTGTTCTCCAGTGTTATCTTTAGTATGCGACGTTACAGGTAAATTATCGTTACATTGTATCTTTGTTTTTCAGGCCGTAAAACCCTCTCAATCAACAAAAATGTTAATAGCGACTTTATTAACATGGAGATTGGAGGCGGAGGTGGGGTAAGACCAACAACTGCCCCTGTCCGACCATCGACCTCTCAACCTGTACCGAATAAGCCCCAAACCCCTGATCTTTCTAAGCCTGGACCAGCTCAACAGCCAAAGTCACCAACTCCAGCAGTTACAACCGTCAAACCTGTACCAGTTGCCGCCCCCACCGTTCCTCCTCAGACGGTAGTCCAACCTACACAGCCTAAGCCAGTTCAGACGAAGCCAAGTTTAAGCCCTGGTGCGACCACCCCTGGACCTGGAAGTGTGAAGCAACTTATCACTTACTACGATAGCCAAGGAAAGGCTAGCCTAATAAGACCGTACACTTACAGCGCCGCTGTTAAACAAGGTTGAATTTTAAGAAAGAAGATATAAGAGAAATAAAAATTGTATCATTGTTGCTATTTATTTGTATAAGTAAATTATTTGCGTTCTTATTTTGGTAGTTAAGAAAATAAAACTTTATAAAACATTAGATTAGGTACTATGCAAAGGTAGGTAGGTTGCTATTTCTGCAAGGGCAGGGAAGTTACCTAGTTAGACAGAGAACAGAAAGAAAAGATTAAAACATGTTTTCGTGTCAGTGATGAAAAGCAGCGTATTTTTCGATATAAATTGTCAATAATACCCTTAAATACATGTAACTTTTAAAAAATATTTGTTTTTATTGGCAGATTCCTTTTCGCTTTATATAATGTAACTAATTCACTATATATTCAAGTTTTACAGACATGTTATTAAAACATTCAAGGTATTTAGATATAGGAAGGTAGTTTCATTTCATTTAAATTACAATGGTCGGCAATAATTAGCGTTATTCATAACTACTGATTTTTTTATAACTAGATTTGTACATAAATACTTATTTCGTACTAGCTGAACCCCATGGTTTCACCCTCGTGGTGATGGATTATGATGATGTAAAGTATCCTGTGTTCTTCCCCTGAATGTAATCTATCTCCTTTTAAAATTTCGTCACGATCCGTTTAGCCGTTAAGGCGTGAGGGAGAACAAACAAACCTACTTTCGCGTTCATAATATTAGTTAGTACGAACATCGCTTTAGAACTAATACATATCGCAGAATTGGTACTTATGTGTTAACAAGATGCTTTAATTGAAAAAAAAACAGTCATTACATGTATAATATACATATATCTACACACACGCGTCCAAAATGTTTTCATACAGGACCGCTGCGCTTTGTATTGAACTCAGAATCTGGACCACTATTTAATATATGCATTTTACTTTACGGACCATTCTAAATAACTAAACTGCCGCCTGGATGTGAAATCGAAGTAGGCGATACCGGATTGCATTCAATACATTTATTGCAACTGTCAAACGATCAAGTGCTGTTTACCGACCATCATCACTCGCATGGCCTACCGGTGCCGTCGATTAATAATACCAAAACTAATATCGCCAATATATATTTCATAATTATAATCATAATCAGCCCATTTTGTTCCCACTGCTAGGACCCGAGCCTTCCTCTCAAAGAGACGAGTTGGGTCCACCACGCGGGCCCAGTGCGGTTTGGTGGATAGGTTAGTGACCAACCCATGTCGAAGTTTTCAGGCCGCCTGAAGGCCTTCGAAATAGCCTAACGAGTGTTGTCCTAAGACAAACATCTGGGACCGACGGCTCAACGTGCCCTCTGGAGCACGGAATATTATATTTGGTACAAACTAACAACTATAGGTAACTAGATATTTGATAATTAGTGGATAATTCACAAGTTTCTGCTGCTGTTATAATCAGTGTACATGATAGTACAATATACTTATTACCCACAATTAGAAAAGAAGTCAACGACCGTCACATCAGCCGGATACATCTGGCCGTAGTTACACTGTATTTCTATAAACAGAACGTAAGCTTGAAAAATAGAAACCGGATGTGAGGCTTAGCCGCTGTCTAATGCGACTAGCGCAATAAAAATAGAAAAACCACCAGCGAATGCTAAGGTAGGGATAGCAGATCTTCAGTAACTAGTCACTAGATTCGTTTCTGAAGCATTAGAATAGGTTACGGGACCGAACCTCTTACTTATCCATAACTTCACAGACTTAATCCAAGGCCTAGGTATAAAATAGATGAACCTTTTTTGAGAAAACACATTCATAACTTATTATACAAGGAACTGGTGTTAACGCTCAGCACGATCTCTTCCAGACATCCCAATTGCAGAAGAGTACCAAATTCACATGGACGGTCACATTATTAAATCAGTACATACAACATAAATGCATGTACATAAATAAAATAAAAATATTATAGGTATAGACACACATAATCCTTCAAGAATGTGACTATATGACTATATAGATAGCCAGTGTAAAGTCATAAAAGTAAAATGAAAGAGAAAATTACAAGCAATGTAACCTGAGCAAAGTCCATCTCGTCAGATAGCTTATTATTCTACGTCCAAGTGGAATCATCCTGATAAAATAATTAGGTACTGTTGAGAATTTAAATTACATATTTTTATCCCATTGAATAATTGGCTGACCACACTTTCGGCAATACGCCATCTATTATCGCTGCTATACAACATTCAACATTTTGATTTACACTTTCATAATTCGACGCACCGCATACTTTGATTTCATTTTCTGAACCTGTCTTCTCTGATAGACACTAGTAAAATCTTTCAGTTTTCGGTAGAATCGCAAAGTATCGCAAGTAAACAGGTATCTTCTAGGTGTGCATACTACATATCGTGCTACGTTAAACGCCAGCTAATTCAGAATAATAAAAGACTGCTCCAATCTTGAACTCTGAGTTAAAATGAGCAGGAACAGTCAGATGCACCGAGAGATATAAACAATCGGCCTAGTCAGTGAAAGTGTACGTAGAGCATAGCGGATATTGTGGCTTTGTGAGCTAAGTATGAGATTATCTTTGCTGCGAACTAATCCGCAGGCGCTGTGATTAATGATAACTTTTTCAATTCATTCACCTATTTATTTTCACCATAGGAACAACAGAACTCTAAGCCACGACGGTATAGTATTAGTATGTTAGCAGGGGTTATAAGGCTATGAATCTGTGTATCAAGATAATCTCTCTGATGTATGAATATGAATGCAGGTACAACGCTGAGACACTTGCTATACACAGAACCTAGTAATTGGTATTATAATACAGTGGTGTAATAATTTATTGAGAGATTAAAAGAAACTCCGCTTACACTGACAATGATTTTATCCAAAGTATGTAGCTATAACTATTTTCATATTAGCCCAGTCGAATTAGCTCAAAAACGGGGCACACCCGAAAAAAATATTAGTAGCAAATTTCCTTCGGAATTCGTTGGGGTAGGCTGTCTCATTTTCAATTTAGTTTATTTTTCCAAACTTTTAATTAAAAACTTCCTTTATTTTTGCTTGTCTATGGTTTTGTTTAATAGATGAAAATTTGGGCAATATTTAGGGTTAGGGGCTAAATCATTATTGTGGGGGGCTGAATACACTGATACAGGGCTATATATATCTAGCCCCAAAGGGGCTGAGTTGGCAAACTATATTGGCTATACGGAGCTGCTGCAGTGTCCATTTAGGGGTAATTGTATAACTGGACGTGTCCCTTGTGTATACAGGCAGCGGTTAGGGCTATCAGGTTGGATTTCAAACAATTTTCAGTATAAAATTGTAAAATTGATAATAAACGTGATGATGCAATGATAAGATTTTATCCTCACCTCTTTACTGGTATAAATCGAAAAATATCGATCCTACCAAAACATTCAGTTGCACCAAAATTATAGGAAATGTAATTTTTAACAATTTTGTTTATAACTATGTTTCGCGTAAAATTGTCAGTAAACGTGATAATACGAGTAAAATGATAAGATTTTACCCTCACCGCTACGCAGGTATAAATCGAAAAATAACAATCTTACCAAAAAAAATGGTTAGAACCAAAATTATTGGAAATTCAATTTGAAACAGCTTTGTGCCCTACAATTTTTCATGTAAAATTTAAAATAAGTAAATGAATTATTCCATAAACAAAAATTGACCCTTGACATCAAGATGGCGGATGATGCAACGCAACGGATCGATTAGCACGCAAAACAAAATTTAGACTGCCAGTGACCTTCCTCAACGAATTCCGAAAGGTTATTACTACGAGTTTCTAGTATAAATAGTTACTCTATGGCTACGAGTACTTATATTTTTTTCCGGGTCAAATCCTAATTCGATTGAGCTATATGGGCTTATTTGTCTTTGTCTATATTTGCCTCTTCACAAACTGCTACAAAAATATAAACCTACGTTTTTATCTTACCTATATTAGCAGTGAAGTAAGTTTAAGGAAGGTGATATTACATACGAAATTTAAAATAAAGGTGTTATCAATGAACTATTTTGAAATTAAGTCTGTAGATAACGTTAACTCTTATGAGTTAACGTTATCTAGTATCTATAGTATCAGTATCGGTATCAATATCTATAGTATGAGATCAATGGGAGGTCATTAGTAAGTATTTTGAACATATTTTCAAATATAAAAGTGGCATTTTGAGAAGTAAATGCTCGGCACTCGGCAAATGCCGTTTTTATCGTCGGTTGCGTGTCACCTGTATATTCAATTATTTGCTTACCTACATAATCACTGCTAATATGTATAAGTAGATATATGCTATAAGTTTAATTCAAAGCATTTAGGCTGTGGATTTTATAAAAAAATATGTGATTAAATAGAAAATATAATGCATTTTAATGTTATTTTGACGGTTAAAATTACGCGGTAGGTATAGTCGAATATCTCGACCGGTTTCGTGACCGTCCGGGCCACTTCTTCATGGAGACTAGCGCACCCATGCGGCTGCGTTCGCGCTAATACTTATTAGCGCAAGTACTCCATGAAGAAGTGGCCCGGACGGTCACGAAACCGGTCGTGATATTCGATATTAAGTCAAAATAACATTATAATGTGTAATACTAACGAAAGTTTCAATCAAGTTATAATTAAAATGTAGAGAAGAGAGAACACTACACAAAATAATCTAATATGTTATTGCACATTGTACTTTCATGATTTTTGTTATTAAAGTAATAATATCTTTTTTGTGATTTTGTTATATGTACAATTAATTTGTTACAGTTATACATGTGTTTGTAAAGCAACTAACACCTGCTTAGCGTAACCAAACATTGAAATTCTAGAGAGAATTATTTTATTATCCTTGAACGGAATTATAAAATAAATTTATTTTCTAAAGATTATTAATTATCCTCGAACTCCAACGGCGTGCGTGATCAAAGACGCGCTTAGTCGGTTTTATTTTAAAGATTATGGAAATATTAGATTAGCAACGCAACTATGCTATATTTTTTCCGATAGATGATATAACGTTAGAGTTTAAGATGATATAAAGTAAGAAAAAACAAGACATAGAAATAGAAAAAAAAATAGAAACTCACATGTCTAGTTGGTAAAGCTTCCGATAGTTAGATAAACGTGCTAGATCGCTCCGAGATTGCAAGTTTCTATAATATAGAGGTAACTAAGTAAATACGTATTACCTACGTTGCTCTAATATTAGAAATGAGAAAGTTTGTAAGTGAGTATGTTTGTTACTTTGTACGCTGAACCGGCTCAACTTTTTTAAGAGAAACTTTAAAAATGAGATAGCTTATACCTTAATTGGATTAATACATTGGCTACTTAGATTACTTCTTATCCCGAGATAGCTGTAGGATAGTCCTTGGCGTAAATGTGAAGCAGTGCATCTATAATTAACGGTAAGCCACGTATGGAACTAACTAGCAGTGTAGGAAGGTAACCCTTCTTTATCCTTACATAGAAATATAGACGCTCTCGCGTCTGTATGTATGTCCGTAATCCGTTAACTCCTAAACAAAAATTTCATCCCACAAAAAAATTATGAACATAGAAAATGAAACTTTTTCTCTTTGTAGGTACTTATTATGTTTATAATAAATACCTAGTTATTTAGTTTTAGCGATCCAGTTATATGAATTAGCCCGTCGCGTGTCGAGCGTACACCATGTGTACATGCAAAAAAGTGCTAAGCCATGTCGCGCATTTAAAAACTGATGCTTTTTGCGTAAACACATACTTTAAACGTACCTGATTAGGTGAAATTGAATAAACCACTTTATCTACAGCGTTAAATCAACTGAAACTGTAAAAAAATGCGTCAAAATCGTGGCCAAACTGGTAATTGCATAAATTAAAAGCAAGTCTTCAAAACGAATAGCTCCACTTCATAATCATCATTGTTAGCTTCCTACAGATCTTCAAGGTTGTGTCCGTGTTGTTACTCGCAAATAATAGGGCTTCGTTCCGAATCGAGCCACTTTCACTTTCGTGAGTCACCCGGTTACCGCCGCAGGATGCATTATTACGGCGACATATTGTGTAAGCGACCGCCTTTTGCGAACAAATTGTGACGCTAAAAATAGCGCGGATATACCGCTTGATCCTGTTGGGTAGAGGATAACGTAATACCAAGTTGTTTACAGCACTCAAGGTCATAACTTCCTCTTTTCGTTTCATTATAAGTATGATTAAGTCTGTGGCGGAAATCAACATTTTCTTTAAGGTGCTGTCAGCTCTTGACGTCAAATCAACGACGAGGTGCAATCGTTGGATTTCACCGACGTCTGCACGCGCTAGCAGCTGACAGCGCCTTAAGCTTTTTTCTCATTTTGGAAATACACCTACTTAAGTGTCGACTACTACATTTTCTTAGGACTTGCGTGTTTAATGATAAAATGAAAGACGGTATAGATTTGGTCGTCTACGCCCACTTGAACTATCTAAAAATGTGTTTCTTTTATATTTTGGATTATGCATAAAGATATTTATCAGTGGATTGGTTTTTGCGTAATGAACCCATAGACAGACAAATAAATAAAAAAAAATAGATTCTGCTCTTTAAAGAATACTATGTACCGATTATATAGCATATATTATATAGCATACATTCACACGGCCCTGGTATCAGATTTTTATATAAAAATACTAATAAAATAAAAATAAAATAACATAAGTACAGGTTATTTCGTAAACAGCAAAACTATCCATCGCAATCTTTATCGCACCTTTAGAGCCAAACATTTATTAAGATTAATAAATTGAGAAAGCTTCGTCTTTAAATAGTCTTTTCTTCTAAATACGAGTAGTTAAATTATTTTAATTTAGCATAGTTTGAGATTTAGCTGTGTCGTATTATGTGACGTAGATAAACATACCGATTAGAGACGCGTAAGACGTGATTTCGCGAACGAAAACGTTAATTTTACTGCAAGAATAATTCTGAATGAACGCCCAAATATTTATGCCTACCTAAATATGGGATGGTTATTATAAGGAGTGCCCATAGACGAAGAGAAAACACCAGTTATTAAAGACATTCATTCCAAATTAATAGCCATTATGCCGTTGAGTAGGACTTAAAATAAGTTACGCAACATTAGGTGGTAAACTAGTTAGTGTTATGTTATAAGTCTGAAGCACTGTTAATGTATGTTAATATTTTACTATCTATATATATTAAAATATTAACATAAATATAAATATAAAATATTAATACAAATAAACCCTGGTCAGGCTATAACTTGAGAACAGATGGAACAATCTTTCCAATTCTGTTTTTGTTGTGTTAATTATTGTTAGGTGAAGGTTTTTCGATAACAACATATCTTGTTGTTAATTATTCATTCAGTTAACTATATCTCATCTCACACACAAACACACATAGACAAACCCTCACTAACACACACACACACACCCACATGCAGTCACTCTGGTGGTGGTTGGTTCCGACCGTGTAGAAGGCCTTTTACTTTATATATGTTTATACATTTTCACACACATCTTCATCCCTTACCTAAATTCCAATTTACGTGCGTACCGTCTTTTTAACTAAGTACTTTTTAATAATTATATACTTTATATTTAGTAGGTAGTTATTTTGATAGGCGATATTATCTTCATGTATAAAAAGAATGAACCTGTAATTGGCAGTAAGTGTTAATGAAACAATGTTGTAAGAATGTTTTTCCTAAGTGCTGTTGGTTCTATGACAATAAATAAAAAAAAGATTCTTATGAAAGAAAAAAAGGAAAGATTGGAGGTTACGGCAAAGCGAAGGCCTAGCCTACTACGTGAATGAAGTCGCGGGCCGCTAGTATATTCATGTAGTCCAAATAACGTCTTCCGATTTGTGACAAAGCGATTTACATCGGCTCAACAACGGCATGTTACGTAAATGTATAAGTGCGTTGAAATTCTCTAAAATATATTTCAATTTATGTTTCAACTTTCTTTATGCTCTCTAAAGATTAAATGACCGACGTAACGAGAGCTCTAGTGTGAGCTTGAAACATTGACTGTTTCAAATTAAGAGTAGGTAGGTATTAATAGAATTAACAATGGTTTTACTTTTTACATAAGTTTCCATTCATGTTTTGTTACAATTGTTTTGTCCCTTGTTGGAGATTTATATGCACACAATCTTAGCGTACTTATCTCTTCTGCACACAGACACGGACATTCTTGAGCGAGCGAAAGTTGCAATACATTGGGTATGTGAAAATGCAGTTTCATGGGATCCGATTAGTGGAATTTGCTACACAACGTTATTGTTTACTTCTGATTGCCGAGATGTATTCAGTTTTGATGTCAGGGCATCAACACTCTCAAAACATCTCGGCTTATTACGAAAATATATAGAAGTTTAAATAATGACTCAGACACGTAAATCAATGTACGTATACCTACTATCCATAAAATTGCGTGCTTTCTATTCAAATTATTATTATGGGTTGAGTGCTATATTACTTATAAACTTTTTGTTGAAATATATTTTTGTTAACACATAAACATATATAAGAAAAGCCTATTTGATTCCAATAAGCATGATGCTGCAAAGAAGGATAGCTTTTTCTACTCGCTACTGGCTACTCTGGCAAGTCGTTCGCCTGATGGTAAGTCACACTACGTCTACCAATGACAGTGTTAGCCTACCCAAAGAGCTAATCACCTTGAACATTATCCAGAAAAAAAGATTAGAGAAAATACGCCGCATTTTTTTAAATTTTAGCATTCCGAGCACCGCTACCAATAAGCAAAATGATAGAACTAAATTAAAAAATCGAGTGGTACCTGAACATTACTTTTTTACAAACAAATTGGAAGCATAGTCAATTTTCTGGACAACAAAAAAATACTCGAACTCAAGTTAAGCCCAAAAACCTCTAAGAATTCATAAGAACTATCTACAGTCGGTTCCAAAAATAACGGGTCAGTCACATAAACCCGAATATCTTCCGAACTACGTATGCCATCCTAATGAAACGAAGACTGTTCAATTGAGAATTTAATTATACAGATAAAAAATAAAATAAAACTTAGTTACACCCACAATATTAATCTTAAATTAAAAAAAAACTAAAGTAGTCATATTTTTCTTAAGATTACATTTTTTTTATGATTGTTTTTTTGCTGTTTTTCATCACTTTCTTCATTTAATACTTTGTATTGCCTCCACGAGCTCTTCTGACAGCTTCCAGGCGATTAGGCATGCTGTACACCAAATTTCGGAGCCGGTGCTGAGGAATACCTTCCCATTCCTCCACCAGTGCTTGTATGAGCTCGGGAAGCGTGATTGGTGGGGGGTTTCGACCTTTCACGCATCTCTGAAGCTTGTCCCAGGCGTGCTCGATGGGGTTTAAGTCCGGGCTTCGCGCTGGCCACTGCATGAGTTCGATACCGACCTCTTCAAGGTAGTCATGTACAATTCTGGCGGTATGGGGACGCGCATTATCATGCATTAATATGCCATGCCGGTCCATCCTGGCCATGAAAGGACCTACATGTTCATTGAGGATCTCTTCCACGTACCTCTCTGCATTTAGAGTTCCATTTTGAATGAGCACCAGCTCGGTGCGGGCCTCAGCAGAAATCCCAGCCCAAACTTGTACGGAGCCTCCACCGTACGCCACTTTTTCCTCCACACACGCTTGATGGAAGCGCTCCCCTGGTCTTCTGTACACCAACTGCCTACCATCATGCTTATAAAGCATGAATTTAGACTCGTCCGTGAACATTACCCTAGACCAATCGTCTAGTGTCCAGTTTAGGTGTTCGCGCACGTATCTCTGTCTTGCAATTCGATGTCCCCGTTCCAGTTTGGGGCCATTTGCGGGCCTCAATGGTTTCAAATTTGCTTCAGCAAGACGTCTTCTTACTGTTTGAGCGCTTAAATTGCCACCTCCAAAGCGAATAAAGTGAGTTTTTAGACCAACAGCAGTTTGAAAACGATTTCGGAGCATTGTAGCCACCAGTTGTCTGTCTTCCCTGGCCGTTGTGCATCTTGGTCTGCCATTTCCTGGTCTTCTAAGGTGTGATCCGGTCTCTTGGTACCGCTGGACTACCCGCTGAACAGTCGACAAAGATACACCAATGTTTCTGGCTGTTTCACGCTGGCTCCGCCCAAGTTCCAAAAAAGTTAGGATTCTGGTACATTCCTCTAGCGTGACTGCCATGCTTCACCTCACAGAATAATAATTATGCACGTGGAAGACGTTCACGATAATTTTTTTTGTGACAGAATAGAAATGGAAAGCATCCATAATGACATGAAACAAAAATTTTGTTTTTAAAAATAGTCATTTTTTTAAATTTTGTTTTTCTAATGAAGTTTTTTTCATCAACCAGTTTAAATAATATGCTATTAGAAGCGCAACTAAAAAGTCTTTATTCTGTTTTTTATTTCATTGATCTAGCTTTTACAGTTCTGGAGGTATTTCAATTTTTGTGACTGACCCGTTATTTTTGGAACCGAGTGTATTTGGTTAAATTTCCCGTATCCGGTACCGGTATTCTAACTTTTACCTAATCATCGCATAGTAATCATAATTATTATAAATGCGAATGAGTGGATGAATGGAAATTTGTTACTCAATCACGCAAAAACAGCTGAACGGTTTGACTGAAATTTGGTAGGTAGACAGTTGAGTTACAGGATTAACACATTTAGTTTTTCCAACGTTTCTTGTCAGCTCGTCATTTGTTTCACGGTTGTTTTCAAAGATGCAACGATGTTTGCTCTTAGAGAATCGCACGGCTGATCTCTAATACATCGTATAATAGGTTGCTTCCAACCAGTCCTTTTGGAAAATGAAGGGAAAGGCCTATATTCTGCAGTGGACGTCCTACGGCTGAGATGATGATGAAGAATCAATAACAATCATGATCAACAAGTGTACCATTACTAAAAATATGAAACTGTATTCGTCGGTTATAATTTATTTGTATTTCCATCTTCGGTATAAATGCTGAACTGAAACCGACACATGACATAAGAATAGCATATACGCAGTTCGGAAAAACCATAGGATAATTAAAAATATTGGAAAATTAAACTATGGGTTAGTTAGTATCCATATAAGGAACCGTGGGTGGAAGTTAGTAACATTTCTGTATAATTATTGTATTCAAATAAAAATATACTTAATACCTGTAACAAAGGCAAATAAAAAATGAAAAGTAGCGTGCTGTTTACGACATCGACGTGGAAATTGTTGCTGATGTCCTGTATTTTACACAGCTGGAATAATTAATTAATTATAACTTAGAAATCCATGTAATACTATTTAAAGTACAATAAATGTATAAACATTACCATAGAACAATAATTACCTCAAACATAGTAAAACTATATTGTTAATAAAAAAATATTCTATAAAATAACTAAGTACTGATAACTACTAATAATAAACCACTGTTACATACATGGCTCAACGGTTTTAAATAAAAATTGAGAAATCCAGAATGATCCAGATTATACCCTAGATTATCACGCAGGCTATCATGCTAGAAAAAGGGCCATGCGCGATAGTCATTTTCTGCGCAAATAGAGCGGCGGGGCGGGTCTAGTCTCAATAATGATAAGTCTCGTACAGTCCTGGTACTAAGCTTCATATGTAAATAGCTCCACTTGGCATGTAGAAGTGACTAATCTGACCCGAATAACGAGGTTGTTCCGTTTACATGAAAGTGGCGATGTTGACGTGTATTGTTATGCAAAACGGATTTGTGTGTAACACAACGATTTTATGTTTTTAGGAAGTGTTTTGGCTAGCATGACGTTAGCTTGTAGGCATTTTCAGGTCAGTAAATTTGAGAGAGACTTCTTGACATATTATTGCAAATCAATTATCGTTATTAAATTATTGTTTAGTAGTTATATGTTCTTAATTCGTCAGCACGTTATGTCAAGTTAACCCAATCCAATCCAGCCGTGCGATTCTGTAATGATTCGTCGACGAGCTCACCGATGTTAAATACTTTATGAGATATTGCCCTTGTAAATAAGGTTGTTTTTCCAACATTTCTTGTCATATCTTCATTTGTTTCACGGATGTTGTCAAAGATGCAACGAGCCCTACTTCCAAAAACGAAACTACCAAGTTTCGTTAGACGGATTTAAGTTTTCTACTGTCAAAGTTAAAATGCACAAATACAGTCAAATGTAATGACAGGGGTTTTTATGTAAATATATATGTTTTATGTTAAAATATAATGGGTAATCTGTATAAAAGTTATGGTAGGTGAGTAAATCATTATTAACAAATTTTTTTAATAATGAATTGTAGGTACTCATGATGTCAAAAGATGAACAGAACATATCTTTTTTTTATGCGATTGGTTGGCAAACGAGCAGGTGGTTCACCTGATGTTGACACAGTCGCCTACGGACATCCGCAATACTAGAGGTCTCTAGGATGCGTTGGCGGCCTTTGAGGAAGGAATAGTAGTGGTGATTGTGGAAGGGGAAGGAGAGAGGGTAGGGTAGGGAAATTGGGCATCCACGCTCTTACCTAAAGGAAGAAATAGTTTTATTTTAGTATTTAGTAGTATCAAAACGGTATTTTGGACTCATGGGTTAAATTTTGGTAGTCTAGACAATATTGTAGTTTGTCTAAATTAGAACTTCTTTTTAACTAGATTATGTATTTATTCAATAACTAATATGTAACTGTATGTATATACTATACAAATTCTATGACTATTAACCTGACTATTGGAACTATCTTTTTATTTTTATGTATTTAAACTTTGCATATCTTACAAATAAACAGTAGATAAACGAACAAGCAGGTATAACACTATACTAGCATTGGTTTCCAGCACTATACCGAAATAGTTTTTTTTTTTTATACCGAACTGGGTAGCACTTGACCACTATACTCACCTGATGCTAAGTGATGATGCGATCGATGATGGAGCGCGCTTACCCAGAAGATACCTATGCACTCCTATGCACTACTATGTGTTTTGAAGACCCCCATATCGTACTTAACCGGAAACACCAACTCAGGGAGGGTGTTCCATTCCCTAGCGGTTCGTATGATAAACGAAGAAGTAAATCGCTTCGTACGGGTAAATGGAATATCCACCATAAAGCGGTGGCGCTTCTGAGTATCTCTGGATGTCCGATTATAGAATGGGGATGGCGGAATCAAATTGTGAAGTTCCATTGCACACTCACCGAAATGTATCCGATAAAAAACCGATAAACAAGCGACTTTGCGGCTCGAGACTCTGGAGTCTCTTGCGTACTAGGTGGTCGTCGTTAATGAGTCTCTTGGCTCTCCTCTCAATAGCTTCCAGTGTCTCCAGCTGGTATTTGGCAGAACCATCCCAAAGGTCAGAATAGTACTCCATAAAGGACCGGACTTGGGCTTGATAAATATTAAGCAACTGTCCCGGTGTGAAATATTGTCTCACCTTAGCCAAAACACCAAGCTTTTTTGAGGCAAGCTGGGCTTTGGACTCAATAGTATATTTCATTACAAGTGGGGAAAGGCTGTTGGCAGGCAAGTTGCAATGACGGTTCCGCACGTGTACTGAACGACTACGAGTATTTTTAATACAGTTGCGAAAAAATGAAGCAATTTAATAAAATAAACTCGCCAAGAAAATTTTCGGAAAATGGCGCCAACCGTAGAATATAAACAGAGATTTTTTTTTCTTCACCCATTCTGGTAGGCAAAGGGAACTATGCCCATACAGCCAAGTCTTCAGTAGATTTTTTTTATTGATATGAAATGAAAATGAAATTTAATGAGATGAAATGAAATGAAACCTAACCTAACTCATTCAATCAAATCATTAAATCTGATATTGAAACAAATTAGTAGCTTCTTTTTAGAAATATACGTATTTGCATGAATCATAAAAACTTCTATGATTTTTTTAGTAAAAACTTCATGGTTGGTTTTTCTTTTTAATAGACATTATTTTGACAGTTGGGAAAGAGAACGCGCGAGTTCGGGAAAGGTAAAAAAAAAGCACGAGTATGTAATAGCCCACATCGCGAACGCTATACGTCCCTGCAATACGCCACTTTTTGAGCAACTGTATTATAAACATGCATTTACCATTATACTGAAGTAGAAATTATAGACTATGGAATATAATGTTCATAATAATCACAATTGAGATTGAGATCTCGTTTCATACCTTAGTTAAATAAAGAAATTACTCTCACTCGATTTCGTCAGCACAGATAATAGGCGCGTGAACAGCAACTTTGGCTTGAATTACCGATTCTCACAGTTTGGAGCACCACAGCGCAGGAAATGTTGCAGTGAGATGATTTCAATCAAACTATAATTTAGTTACCAACATCAAGTAAGATTTTTATTCAATCAGTCAGTGAAGTCACACTCATAAATCTGTCGTTAAGAGGATAGTATAGCTAGTAGGTACTTGTCCACACTAAAAGACTCTTTTCTACCTCTTAACATTGTCCGATTTCAGTGATTTTTATTTTTCATTATTTTTAAGTTTTACAAAAATAAATTTATATAACTTTGAAATACTGAAAAAAAAAACAAAACGTACGGGCGTAGCAAACAATGTGTCGATTGCATGAAAAAAAAAACACTGAAGTCGGACAATGGAGGCAGAAAAGACTTTTTTCTTTTAGTCTGAACAAGTACTAGCTATTAAGTCAAGTCTATCCTCATAAGTCGAGTTCTAGGAACGCGTTGGATACTTTACTAAACTTTCTAAGGCAATTGACGACGAAGATACAAAAACAACGTTTTATGATTTTGTACACTTTGTCGACACTCGTGCACCGTCACGAACAAATACCCACAAAACTTTTATTGCAAATTTTAATGGTGGTATTTATCATGACAATAGTGTAAATACTACTCGTAATGTGATCCGGAAGGACTATTACTCTGTGGTAGTGTGCATTTATAGGGCAAGAGTTACTGTTTTTATACTCTTTAGCGTAATTCAATATGACATTGGAAAGTAATAAATCAATACAAAATTCACCTTAAGAAACGGCATATTATTTACCTATTTGCTTCGAAATAAGTACTAGATATTTCGGCACATTTATACAATTTGATGTACTATAGTACCTCTTATTTAGATAAATCATTTGAAAAGTTATCTATCTATTTCATATACATCCATCTAGCTATAGAAGAGGCATGTCGATGACTTGTTTAAGATTATAAAAGAAAACGAAACAGGATATAAAAGTATATTTGACACACTTAAGCGTTATACATGAAAAACAAAATTACTAAATATTGCTCTCGTGTACGTCAAAGCACAAGACCATACTGACTGCTTTTTAGCCACTTCTCTATAGGAAATTAACACACACCAATATTTAGACGCAAACTTCCACAACCATCTTCGATAGAAAAATGATTTATTTGGCGAGAATATATAGTTATGGGCTAGTACAAGTGCAATTTGAAAGATTTTATACCGACTTCCATTCTATTACTTTGGTAAAACTCAGTTATTGGAGTGTAACTCAAAAACTACTAAACCGAATTTGTTGAAATTTAAATTGGTTCACCCTATCGAAAGTTATGAGGTAACAAACATAAAAAACAGTCGAATTGAGTACCTCCTCCTTTTTTTGGAAGTCGGTAGAAAAAGACAGAGATATTGATACACCCCATAGTATATATAAAACACAATAAAAATAAGCCTCGGAAATAGAATATTAAAAGACCCTGGTCCTAGGTTATTCTGATCAGTAATAATTGTTTTCTATTCCTTTCAGTTTGGAGGCAGGTATAGGTATTAAGGTGATAAGATATTTATTTGGGATTTAACAACGATTTAGGCTATAGTATTTAGGTAGATTTAGGTATATATATATATATATATATCCTATACCTAAATCTAATATATATATATATATATATATATATGGATACGTATACGTGCTACTGCCAAAACTGCTCTATGACATCACATCCCATTACGAAGATCGTTCACCCGCCGGTGTAGGCGCCTCTCGCACGTGGTCAGATGGAAACTGAAAGTAATAGTACCTACCAAATTCATACACCTTGCTCGCCTAGACAATGGCCAATTTATGCGATTTCACTCATTCCGTAATTTCATATTTCTGTTGTGGATTTAGTCATCGCTACATCTGCTGGCCAATTTTGTAGTTTTAACACATTCAAAATGAATATTAATTTCGCCGAAATCATAATTTATCTTCAATACTTTTCTTGCCCATTATGAAAATTGAACGACAATCGACCATACATTATTTTTGACGTTGTGTTTTGTGATACTATTCCAAAAAAAAAAAAAAATTTTTAAAAGTTTCGATTATATAAAAAGGTTAATTTACCAACATATTAATGTATCATGGATTGGCTTATAGATAATATTTATAGATATTAATACACTAGACTACAAGATATACACAAAGACTACAAGAACTTAAGAAAATATTGCTCTTGTATCTTAGGTTTGATATGTTTCCCACGCGTACTCCACAATAACAGTGTGACGGTGTGAGTGAATTCAAGTATCAAGATATATGTTGTACAAGTTGTCTTGATCAATTGTTTTTGCAAGAAGGGCTGATACTTTACTGATTTTGTGGGGTTTCTATGGATGGGCTTATTAAGTGACATGCTATTAGTACTGTTTATTCTGCTTTTATTAGATAGTAGGCAAAACTCTTCTGCAACAGCTTGGTACTCCTTACTGCTGTACAACTTGGTAGCCTCCAACCTCGCTATAGTATTTATTATCGTATTTACATATAAGTTATATTACCAACTGGATTAATGACAATAAAGAGAGATTCAATGCGGTGAAAAAAATCAAAAATGTATATCGTATAAGATATTTATGGGTTGAATTTGTAAGGTTTGCATTGAACAGCCGCTAGAACATATTGTTATGTTACTTAAGACATTATTTCAGGTTCTACGTTTATGTTGCTGTATTCTCGCGGACCCTGCACACCGGCACGGACAGACTCAACTGTCACAACTTTTTTTAACGGGATAACAAGACATAGGTACAAATGTACGCATCTCTTTGTGTAATTAATCGTATTTGTTTTATTAACATTGAAAACGATAAAGTTTTTGCTGTAATTATAAATCACAATGGTTATAATTATAATTACAATATGAATCAATTCGTATCAAATAGTTTTAGTCACAAATTTTTGCCCCGGTCGAAGGGTCTTCTAAGGCGGGGTACTGACTAACTAGTCTAATTTCTATTTCAATTAATCAGTGATGATGAAAGAGAGAAAAAAAAGAAAAGAATTTAAATATTTTGTATGACACCCAGGTTAAAAATAGTAATGGATATAATAAAAGCAGTAGTTATAGCAATGCGCTCAAACAGGCCCCATCTTAGCTTAGCACATTATGTCAGATGCCCCTGATCCGTGACATCTGACGCTGGTTTTCAGGCAAAGCCTTGTAGATGAATAGGTTACATTGAAACAATATAAAAATAAATATATAATATACATTCTACCTTCAGTCACACAACAAGTAGATAATAAAAAAACATAATATACAGTATGCCTGGTTCACTTTAGTTTTATACCTTAGGAACCGAAATTTCACAAGTTACATTAACATGGTGCATTCGACATTAACATCTTATCTTGACATCATCATCTTGACATTAACAGGTGCCATCGTACTTACTCTGCTCGCAAATGAGTTTTTTTTTTCAAAATGAGCCTAAATCTGTTCATATTTTTTGTTTTCCTAATGGGTGACCAAAGGTTATTCCAGCAATTTTTAGCCGCATAACGTAATCCTCTGAAACCCATGGTGGGGTGCCACAGTACTGAAAGTTAAAGAATTACATGCCGTCGTAAGCACTGGCTATTATGATGCTGTTGAAGATGGTACTCGTAGTAAACTAAATCTAGAATAGCGACTGGATCTCAAAGACACAAACAGTTAGGTGCTCGGCCAAAAAAATTAAACTTGTTGGTGCGATAGCGAGTATTAAAGCCTAGTAATAAAAAAGCCTTATTGCCCTGCGGTGAATTTTTTCTCGACATTGCTTTTACGAATTCAATCCCGAGGTAGGATTCAAATTTCTGGCCATTATAAGGGCGGCTGACAGAGAGATTCATTGAGATATCAACACTTATATCCATATTGGTGAGTACCATTTCAGTGCTAGACATTATTTCTGGAACAATTTAGGTACAAAATACACTATAGTCAGATAAAGTTATTTGTGCAAAACGTTAGCATTGCCATCCAGCGTCGCAATGCTGCCACTTTTCTCCCAACCATGGGGCTTATAGATTAGTTTTCATTTTTACTTTCATTATCTATGCAGATAAATAAAATTCAAGTATCTGTTTGTAATTCTAAATTAACAGCTTTTCACTAAAAACATATTAAAGTACCTAAAGTAAATACCTTCGGTACTTACATAAAAGTGTGGAAATTGAAAATGTTGACCCTAACACTGGTATGATAAATATAGCTAGATCAACCCCAACGCAAATTAATAATTCAATTCCCCAAGGAAGCGTCGCTGCATGCATCTTATTTTTAATTTATATTAACGACCTTCCTAAAATAATAAACGAACCCTGTGTACTTTTTGCAGATGATATCTCTATCTTGACATCGTGTAATAATAATAATAATTTGAATGAAAAACTCACTGACATGTTTAATAATATAATTAATTGGATGACCGACCACAACCTTGACTTAAACTTCTCAAAAACAACAATCATACAATTTAGACCCCACCAAAAAGCCCCTCTTGACATAAACTTGTCATATAATAATATTAAATTAGAATGTGTAGACGCAGCTAATTTACTAGGCATAGACATTGATACGCATTTAAATTGGAAAAGTCACATTAAAAAAATAAAAACCAAATTGTCAAGTTTCACATACGCACTTAGGGAACTACGCCGAGCTACTAATTTAGACACAGCTTTAACAGCCTATTACGCATACGCATTTTCGTGGCTCAGCTATGGCATCACTCTCTGGGGCAACAGTGTAGACGCCACAGATCTCTTTGTTGTCCAGAAAAAATGCATCCGTATCCTCGCCAATATCAAACTCCCAGACATCAGTATACCAAATTTCCATAGACCATATTTTATTCAATATAAAATTTTAACTGTCGCCTCTCTATATATATTTGAAAACTGTAAATTTGTTAGAAAGTACCCACAATTTTTTATAAAATTAGTTGAAAACCGAAACTATCGAATAAGGTCTAACTACAAACATAAATTAATCTTACCGACATCTAAATTAGCTATGCATAGCTCCGGCCCAAATCCAATGGCCGTCAAAATATATAATAAACTACCAGTACAGATAAAGGATATAGAAAATGAAAATAAATTTGACAAAACCCTAAAAAACATATTGCTAGCAAAATGTTACTATAGCTTAAACGAGTATTTAGAAGACAAATCAATTATATAATAAATCGATCCGCTCCGCACCATATTGCCATACCCAATCAGGGTTATTGTTATGTATTACCTAATTTAAACATGCTAGCTAACATCTGTATGTGAACTTCATAATAACTATGCAATAAATGATTGATTGATTGATTGAAATAAATACAATTTTAAAATGTTTTTCTATGTATCTGTCTGTCTGTTTGTTATCTTATCACGCCTAAACGGTTGAATGGATCGTAATTTAATTTGGCAAGGTTTTGGATTATATCCCGGGGAAACAAATACGATTCTTTTGATCATCATGATAAAAAGTATCATATGGATAAAACCACGGGACACAGCTAGTTTTCTAAATATTTATATTTCTATATTAAATGCATAGAAACATGTCTGCCTTGGCAAAAACAAGTTTAATTGCAGACACAAATATATAGATAAAGTTCTGAGATTAAGGTTGTCTTGAACCAGTCGCCATAATATATTTTTACTTAGTATTTACTTACCTAATCATGTTTGTATACATTTTAGGTACTTTACTTGATTTATGTTCAATGTTATAATTAGTTGTTTATTCTTATTTATTGTTCTGTTTATTAATAGTTATTAGATTAAATATTAACCAAGGGAACTTGATGACATACATTTCTCCTTGGCCATTTTGCAATAATATATTAACAAAATTGAACAAATATAATTATTTTCGGATCGGTTTTTGTTTTCATTTTCGTGAGTGTAGTTTTTCTTCTATAACCGACAGCAAAAAGGCGAATGTTTTCATGCGACAAGTTTGTTGTACGAGTAAGTGCGTTACCTCTGTAATCAGCGAACCGATTCTGATGGTCCTTTTTATCTGATAGAATGTAGTCATCCAAATAAAATAAAAAGTGATGACGTATGGTACTGAAACGTGGTCTCTTACTATGGGCCTCATAAGTAAGCTCAAAGTCGCATAACAAGCTATGGAGAGGGCTATGCTCGGGGTTTCTCTACGTGATCGTATCAGAAATGAAGAGATCCGTAGAAGAACGAACGTCATTGACATAACCCAGAAGTTTAACCAGTTAGCAGCCAGTGGGCAGGGCACATAGCACGCAGAACAGATGGCCGATGGGGCCGGAAGGTCCTGGAGTGGAGAACACGGACCGGCAAGCGCAGCGTAGGTCGTCCACCGACACGGTGGACAGACGACCTGATAAAGGACGCAGAACGATGTTGGATGCAGACCGCTTCCAACTGGTCTTTTTGGAAAATTTTGTGCGAGACCTATGTTCAGCGGTGGACTTCCTACAGCTGAGATGATGAAATCCAAATTGTCATTCAAATTGGATTCCAACCTTATTTTGACAAGTAATGTATGATATCTACGGGGTAAAATCACCCAATCATCCCGATCTCAATACAGAATCCCTGGAATCCCTTTTACAAGTGTCTAGGTGTGTACCATTATTATTACTACGTAACTGCGGTAAGGTAAAGACACAAGTAAAATTGCAGAGCCAATGGGTCTGAACAACTTTATCTTGAGATGAGTATAATTTAGTGACACGTAGAATTTAAGAAACTTAAATAGACGGTATCGCAATGCATTGCAATTTGGTAACACGATTCCGAAAGCAAAAGTAATTTTATCAGACATATTGACCTCTATAGTTCACCTATTATACTGTAGGTATAGATACAAACTGTCACGTCACACGCGTTGAAGTCTTTTGTACGAGCTAGTCTCTTCGTAATGATAAGATGTAGAAGAATGCGCTGCACCAATGGTACTTGCAGGTATGTTATAAAGTACAAGTATTGATTCGCTGTGTATTGTTTTTCCCATGACTTCAGTTCAGCTACAACAATTTTAATAACAACCAAACCAGTCCAAACTTAACAGTAAAAAGTCTAAACTTAACAATAAATATTAAAAAACAAAACAACAACAAAGCGTAAATATCAAAATTATCGGGACGTGTATCGGCAACGAAGATGCTAACCGTACTGTCGCACCGGGGAGTGCGCGGAGAGGTGACAGGAGAAGCGGGAGAGGCGCCGCATTCCAGCGAGGTGCACAGATATTCTGACCGGGTTGTAGTAAACTACTCAGGCTTAATAATACGGGTTTAAATATGTAATTTTATTGCCGATTTATTGTACTAGCCTCTTATAAATAATATAAAACTTTCATAGTGTCAGATTTCAGTGAAATTTTTTCACGCGAAATATTCTAAATTCTAAAAAAAAATGCATTTGGTTGTTTGATTTTCAATTGTTTTTACATTCAGTTTTAAAAACTGTAAACGTTAAGATAACGTTAACGTTAACGTTTAGATGGAAATAGCGAAATACAGAGTAACTTTTCAATACGAGTCCATTACGAGAGATAGTGGAAGCCAATCCGTGTCTAACTACCAAGGAATTAGCGGCATGGTTTGAAGTAGCCACAATATTGACCCATTTGAACCAAATGGGTAAAAACAAGAACTTGAAAAATGGGTATTTAATGATTTGACTGATCTACCGTGCGATTCTCTAATGATTCGTCGTTGCGGTCGTCGACGAGCTCACCGATGTCAAATTCTTTATGAGGTATCGCGTTGGTACATAAAGTTGTTTTTTCAACGTTTCTTGTCATCTCGTCATTGGTTTCACGGATGTTGTCAAAGATGCAACGATGTTTGCTCTTAGAGAATCACCCAGCAGCAAAGAGGAGCGCGTGTTAAACCTTGCCTTACCTTTTTAAACCGATACAGAAATGAAGGGATTTTTGACCGAATTGTGATGTGTGATGAAAAGTTGATTTTTTACGATAATCGCAAGCTAACAACGCAGTGGTTGAACTCAGTTCAAACCTCACAACAATACCCGAAAGCTAACCTTACCTAAAGGAAGGTTAGGTTTGGTGGTTTTTTTTTTGTTTTTTGTTTTTTTGTTTTTTTGTTTTTTCGCAATGGCTATAGTGAATTACATAATTAAGTGACCACCAAGGTCACTTAATTATGTAATTCACTATAGCGTCTGATCCGGCAGACAATAAGAGCAGATGTCTACTGTGCAGAACTCCGAACAATGACGGCGAAACTCTCAATAAAACAGCCTTGACTTGTCAATCGATCTTCACCATTATCCATTATTGCTGCATGATAACGCAAGACCTTACACTGCTCAACAATCAGTTTTAACACCAGAAGACCATGGACAATTTTTTGCATGGATAAAAATCTTCCCACGGAGTTGTACATAATGCCTTCGCACAATTTGTGGAGTCCAGGTCCTCAGAGTTCTACCGTAAAGGTTTAAACGATCTTCCGATTGGATATATCTATAAAGTATAAATAACTAGGATAAATACTTTGATTAAACTAATATGTTTTATCCTGCATAAAAATGGTTTCAAGTTTTCAGTACTAAAATGGCAATTTTCTTTGACCTCTAATAATTACAGTATCGTGGCGGAGTTGGTCAACAATTTGGGTATTAGTCAGTCCATGAACTGATTTTGGTATCCGATGTAAAGAATAAACGTTTAACAGTGTATTAGATAAGAATCTAAAAGCTAACACAATATAGATAGATATAATAATAACACTTAACTTAGGTCTTAATCTTTCAATACAAACTAATCTAAAAAAATGATATGCTATAAAAAACAGAAGAATACACTTAAAAAGATTATTTTCATCCCATCTATTCGAAAAGGACGACTTGGTTCGCCTTTATGTGCACCCAAAGGTGGTGTTTTCTATAAGAAAGTTTTAGCGGGCAGTAATGAGTTTTTAATCCTCTTTATAAGTGCGCCGCAATTATCTTTGCCGCGCACTTTTTGAATTTGGAACATCTTAGTGTTCAGCACCAAAGAAATCGAACGCAAATATTGTTTGAATAAAGACTGGCTGGTACGAAGGCCCATAGTCACGCCGCTGGATGAATGAAAAAAAAAACAAATTAAAAAAGCGCGAACTACAGCCCGCGTTTTCGTAAATTTTCAAGGATTGTTAGAAATTCATTGTTTTGTTTTGTTTTGAAAAATGAGTTCTTCAAGTGACAGTGAAAGTATAGAATTAACTCCTGAAAGCATTAGAACTGACGCAAGAAATGTGATGGATAATCTATTACCTGCAAAATCCCGGGAGAAATATATGAAAGCCTATGGTAATTTTATTGAATGGAGAAATGCAAGAAGCGCCAAGAATTTTTCAGAATCTGTGTTTTTGGCCTACTTCCAGTACTTAGCCAAAACTAAACAACCTTCCACTCTTTGGAGTACATACTCAATGCTAAAATCAACAGTCAGTTCTAATAACGATGTAAAACTGGACACATATTCGAAATTAATAGCGTACCTGAAGAGGATGTCTGATGGATTTAAACCTAAAAAATCCAAAGTGTTCTCAGTCAAAAACGTGGAGACTTTCCTTAATGAGGCACCCGACAAAGTCTTTCTTGCCGTAAAAGTAAGTAGGTAACTATGTTTACGGTGGATTAGTAAAATATAACAAAAAATGCACATTTTATTGTAACCTGTACTTTGATAGATACTTGTCTTATTCACATTCGGTTTTGTTACAGGTGGCTTTAATTTTCGGATTACATGGAGCTTGTCGTGGCAATGAACTTTTAAAAATAACTGTTGATGATGTCGAAAATCACTCGGATGATTTACTGTTAGTAAAGCTGACCGATACAAAAACCAAAATTGACCGATCCTTCGTAATACGAGGAGAATACAAAACTATTGTACAGAAATACCTGGACCTGCGTCCTGCTGCTATGAAGACCAATCGGTTTTTCATCCGTTATCAAAATGGCAAGTGCTTCAACAAACAAGTGATGGGAAAAAATAAAATTTCTAACATGCCACAAGAAATTGCTACTTATTTGAAGTTACCAGATATCAAACTGTATACAGGACATTGTTTTCGTCGTACTTCTGCTACCCTTTTGGCAGATACTGGAGCGGACTTAACTGTTCTCAAGCGACATGGAGGATGGAAATCGAGTGCTGTAGCAGAAGGGTATATAGAAGATTCCATTGAGAACAAGGCGAAAACATCTGAACGCATCGTGGAAAACATTAAATTGCAACCTTCAGTTAATCCATCCATACCACTGTCGCCGCGCCTATCTACATCCAAACAACGAGATTCACCGTCACATTTTCCTCAAAATGATCCAGATTCGGACATTTCAAACACGCAGAATATAAAATCTACAACAATCTCTATTCCTAATAAAACTGTAACAATAAATTTTCATAATTGCGAAAATGTCTCAAATGTAAATATAAGTTTTTAGTTGTTTTAATAAAGGATACTATTTAATTTCAATTTAGTTGTTACTCTATGTTTTATTAAATAATAATATTACAATAAAATATGAGGCGCTTTTATTTTCTCATAGTGGGTGATGAAAAGTAGAGTGTATCACTCGGGCGTAAAATATATTTTTGGCTCGGGCGACGTACTTTGAATCCCTCGCTACGTTCAGGATTCTACTAAAGAATCCCTCGCTACGCTCGGGATTCTACTCTAGAATCCCTCACTTCGCTCTGGATTCAAAAAAGCGCCCTCGCCGTAAAAATATTATTTTGCTCCCTTATGATACAATCTACTATTCTGTATTTGGCCTGAATCGCCTGATGTCGAAACGAAGGCCGCTTAATAAGCCTGCTTATGTACTCGTAGAATTAAGTTATTTTATAGAGATTACAGATAATACTGAAGAAAATACCGGGGTACCACACCATACCTGGCCTGAAAGGGTAACAGACAAGTGTGGTTAGTATATAACTAGACTACTACTCATTTCAAAGTCAAAGTCAAAATCATTTATTCAATTTAGGCATCAAAGACGCACTTATGAACGTCAACTTTTCATTATAATGTACTTTAAAGACTCTACCGCCGCGTTCCAAAATATATAGAGCCCACCGAGAAGAAGCGGCAAACTCGGGGCCATTCTTTTTATATAGATGTTAACAATGTTTCTACTTAGGTACTACAAATATTACATTTTATGGGTAGCAGAGTGACAGCTTGCCAGAAGTGGAGTATTCCAAGCATCTTTATCTTCTATATTATGTCGACCTTTATAGTAAGCTTTTTTATTAAAACGTTTTTTACAGTCAACTTGAACTTTCCCTGTGTGCACTCTGTGTGTCATCTAACTTAGAGATACAAGAACTGAAAGCATATGAATAGGGGTTCAATATTAAATAATGCATATACCTTTTTGGACCAGTACAGCTTTTTTGACCATACATACACCCCATTAAATATAAAACCTTCGTTACACGTTGTCCAAAGAGACTGTACGTCGATATCACTGAACTAATTGAAATTGTTACTTTATCTAAGTATACATAAAGTTTCTACAAGAAAAAATAAGTTTCTGAAATGATGTGCCAGCACATTAGTTTTCTCGTGCACAGGATACATTTATTGCTCAATTGAAATTTCCTACGATGAGTGTACGGTTCTACTGTACAGCACAGTCAAACGTCATCTCATTGACGTCAATATATGTCGCAAGGATTACAAAATCAGAATCCTCGCCAAAACACGATCCGGGATAGGTGGGTCCGGCGATGCAGCGGCAGAACTTTCACGCGTATAAAACCGCAGCGGTGGTGGCCGGCGCGACCAGTGAGCCATCCATCTTTGAGGCACGAAGCACGGCGGCGCACGCGCACACCACGCTTCACGCGCTCGCGAAATCGAAAGTGACAGATCCACGGATCAGACTGTGACATCAGTGTGTGTGAACTCTGGAATAGTGATCGGTAGCCGCCGTTGTTATCCTTGAACTGTTTCTACGTTTCTGTGCCGCCTTGAAAACTCGCCTGGAAAGGTACTTGGATTTTGTGTTTTACTCTTGGATGTGTTTGGAAAGTGTACCGGATTTTCGGATTTTCAGCGACGTTTTCGCTTACTTATTTTTATTTATGATAATGTGTGTTTTCTTGAATGAAGTATACGAAAGTGATAGATAAGAGACTATGTGATGAGTGCCATTGATTTTAAAATACTTTTATTTTAATTCAATACCTATGAAAGAAATGTTACTGTCAAATTTTAAGAAAGCCACTTTAAACATTATTAAATTTATAAGCTCGTACTTAAGTCAACATTATTTCTCAGTTTATTATTTACATTAGTGAGAGTGTATTAATTTCTTACTATTATTATCAAAGGGCAGCTTGTTATGGCAAAAATATTATAAAGATTTTATGAAACTGATGACGAAATTACGAATTTTCTAAACTTCACATGATAATGAATGATGGGATTTGATATGTAATTAAAATAAAAGACTTCAAAAAAAGGCCAAGTCGGCGCAAAATTTATGAAAATAATAATTATACAATAATAATACTAGATCTGTTGCTATTAACATGGGTGAATGACGAAGGTGCCTATAGTGTTGCATACGCAATTCACAAGGCGCAAAACATGCAAATTAAATCATGCACTTATCTCCTTAACTTTGTTACCTGTAGAAAGTTGCATAATTTTACTTTCACTTGCGCCAAAACTCGCGAAATATTTGAAACACAATTTGCATGTTCAGCGGTTTTTGTTGTATGTTGACCGCGCACTTGTTTGCATGGCTGTATGTAAAGGAACTTGTTCTTTATTTCTGTTAGTGTAAGATGTGCATGTAGAAGCGACATGTGGTGAAGCCGGTGTGCGGTGCGAGGAAAGTAGGTCACGCGTCACACACCTCGCATTTTATAGGTGTACCCGTGGGGTTTCTCGTTTACGTTAATAGCAATGTGCATAATGTGAAATTCAAGTACGGAATAATAGCTTTAAATGCACTTTTATGTTAATTTTTCTTAGTCGAACCATTACAGTGTTATTAAATTATTATTTTTAGGAATAGCCTAACCGGTAATAGGTTTATATCTAAAAGTAATATAATTATACCTATTCTTATATGTACAGATACCTAAAAACGAAGGAACAAAGATGTATGAAACAGACATCTAAGACCTTTTGGCAATACTAACTGTAAATTCGCAGACTATTCTTAAACACACTTTCAAAAGCTTATAGAATCTAAAGCTATTGTTAAACTTTCAAACGAGCTACGAAATAGAAATACAAGTAGGTACCTTGGCACCACAAACCTCGCATAATTGATAGAATATATGTGTAAACCATGAAAATAAGATCATAAAAATCGTTATTTTTTCGCGTAGATAAGGATTATCTACCAAAACGGATGTCAGACATACATGTAACTAATGTATACTTTGTTGCAAAAGTCTACGTAAACTGGTAGGACCCCATTCTATTGTTCAGATGCATTAAGATTTTGTAAGAGCTTATTTTGCGTCACGGTGTTTAACATCTTCAGGGACTGTGCACTTACGCAATTCGGTAACTTGTTACAAACTTGCTCAAAATGAGTTTGCATGTTTCTTTTTCTTAGCATGTTGACAATGGAGAGGCATTGGAAAGAAAACATTTCGAGCGATGAAATAACAACGTCATTTGACTAAGTATAGCTATAGTTCTTTTTTTTAATTTTAGTTATTTTGTAGTTACGATTGCAACAATATTTTAGAATTGATAAAAAGCAAACTGACTTGCAATTATTGCTAATTATTAGTTATACAGTTTAGAAAAACATCATGGCGTATTGATTTTTTTGTGTAATAAAATGAGAAGATACGGATTATTTCACATGAAATGTATTTCCAATTGTCACTTTCACTTTCCCAATGTATAGGATTCATGTTTACGAGATAATGTAACGGAAACACATCAGAGAAAGCTTTAATGAGCATTTCCAGTTATAATTTCCGTCAAGACGACTTAAATCTTTAAATACTTGACGAACATCACATTCGGAATTTACATTATAGCACTTAAGACAATATTAAAGAATTAAAAAGTCATATCGGTAGCATACATACTTTTTGATCAAGAAAACTGGATTCATACATTGTAACCGGCAAATTGAATAAAAGAAGGCCAAAAAATATGAAACCATTAACGAAAATGTTGCATTTAGCTGTATCTAGGTCTTTTGCATTTCTTTGCATTTCTATGTCAAAATATACACAGCCTGGGTGAATGTGTGTATTATTTGTTAGGAGTAGTTCAGATTAGCTATTGTATCGTTTCTTACAAGTAGTGTGAGATGATCAGATGTGTAAATGTGAGCGCAGATAGTCACGGCATCTCGGCGCGATGTCGGAGAGGAAAGCGAGTCAGTATGTCAAGTCCAAGGGGCAAGTTTATCGGCCTTCTCTAACACCTGATCAATGTTTAAATACTCGTAATAACACTTGGTACAACTGAGCCTTTGTAGACAGATGAAAGAACCAGCCGCACGATTAAATATTTGATGATATTCTAATAGACGAGTTCAGAATGTAGAGAAATGAGAAAACTATTTCATAGCTTGGCATTATTCACACCATTACTTTTATCTTGTACAAAATAGCAAAAAGTAAATTTACCTATGCGTTTTTTTTATTTTAATGTTATTTGACGGTTTATTTTGCCTTTTTTTATTTAGTAGATACTTCTAATATGCTAAACCAAATAAACGCTGCGCTTCTGTTTTTTTGTGTATATTAAAAAAAACGTAAGTAGAATAAAACACGGCCTTAATTATAAACACAGCATATCTTTAAATGACTTTATTTAGTATTGCGCAAAGGTAAATTGTTCTGCGCCGTACTAAGTGACGTTATTTAAATTTAAGCAACGTTTATAAGTAAGGCCGTTATTCACTAGCAAGCGAAGTTCTCAACAGGATGTCCAGTGTCGAGATCCTGTACAGCCCTATCAACGTCTTAGCTGACCTGATTTTTGAGATGAAACGATACATATGAATAATATAATTAATTCAAGTCACGTTATTGTCTAAGGAAAACAAATAAATCATTCCCAGAAAGTTGCGTATCAAGGTGACCATTTTAATGTTAATGATAAGTTTTTCCTGAGAACTTTCTAGAAAATTTTCCATCTTCTCAGTAAAGGTAAACAATTCGCTATAATACATGTACATACTTTAGAATAACTATAGACCCATAAAGACATCCTATAAACATAAATCTTAATTAACTTTATTTACAAAGTGAAAGCCATAAAATATACGCGCGGCGGCATTTAAATCAATACTAGATAAATATTATAGTAGCATATAAACCACTCAATGCTAATAAGCAGTTAGCTGAGTAGCACCAGCATCGTGTCAGTTCATAGAACTAGGTCGAAAGGAGGAGCAGGGGTTCCGATCTGACGGATGCAGGTTGCTGCCAGCTCAAGCTGAGGCCGGTTTCTGCGAACTGACCCATAAACATGGATAATTATTGCACTTGCGCATGCATAAAGATTAGCAAAATATATAGCTATAACTGGACTGGATTTTTATACAATAAACAGTTGCAAAATTATTTCAGTTTATGAGGGGAAGCTGGAGATATGATGACTAAAGTGAAGCTTCTAATTATGTATCAAAAATAATTGAGAAAAATAGACGGATATTGGTAGCAATTTGTTTGTGAACACCTAAGTGTTTACTTAGCTTAGCAAACTGTATAATCTAATAATAACTAAACTATGATAATTCTTATCCTCTTCATACTAAAATCCACATTCGTCTACCATTTAGAATTTAACCATATTAACCATTTAACCATAATGTATTATACTAAATGTATGATTATTCTATTCAATTATGAGTAACTTCACATCAGTTTAGAGAACACAAAGTTACATACCCACAATTGAAGGAATGTCCTTCGCAAGCTTTAAGTATACGCATTTGATTTTAGTATAAACTGAATCAATGCCTACCTACTGTCTGTGATAAAGAAAACACACATTGATCCGTTATTCAAACAAAAAAAAATGTTGAAGATCCTAAGTTATTTAAAATACGTTTATTAAAGTCGAAACTTCATGGTAAGATAGAAGTAGATTAGTAATGAGTAATGATAATACGATGAAAGCTACATGATAAACTAAACAATTAACAAGTGTGAGTTTTGTTATCCCATTATCAGGAAACAAAGTAAGGAGAGTATTTATGCCTAGTTAAGAGAGCATTTTATTCTTTGGCGATAGTTGATCGCATCGCCGTATTGTTCGTTGGACTCGGAAGTAGGACTTTTCTTTACCTTGGGAAATAACTCACGTAACAAATTGTGCAGCACTCGAGCGGCTCAATAACTAGACTAGTACAATGGTTATAGAGAAAAACTCATTGTTAAACATTCAGTTGTTACTAAGGTTGGGTTACGAGTACAATATGTATACAGATACGAAGCCGTTTCGGGTAACTTGTTTTTTCTTTTTTCTTTGTAACTTTAATTCCCGCAGTTCCCTACTTTTTGACAGTCTTAACTGTAAGGCAAAGTAAGTAAATATCTACAAGTAGAACGTATTTCCTAGCAGCGTTGATACACGAAGACTTAGCGCGACACGCGTGTAAGGATGTCAACATCGCATCTACGAACAAATCCTCGGCCGATCTTTTTTTGATGCTAGGCTACGTACATCACAGAAAACTAATGACATTTGAAAACTGCCAACCCCGACCGCTCTGCCGGCACTCGCGTCATGATCGCCGGCAAGCGTCCTCCGCCCCACCCCTCTTCCCACTTTAGTCGCCTATTTATCGCGGGGCCGAGACGTTCTAATTACACGGGGCCGCACGCTTCAAGTATTTTGTAAAAAGTATTAAAAAAAATTGATTAAAAAACTTTGATTCGAAACTTAAACCATTTGTTTCTTGTTTCTATAAACCCAGCTTATGCTGGTTTTAAAATACTTGGTGAAACATAAGTCAAAGTTAAAACTTTTCCTAAATCCTAAGAAATGCGTTATCTACTGCCGCCTTATATTAACATGAATAGGAATTACTATCCCTATCCCCTCAGCTACCGGAATACAAATCGTAAAAGATGAATGAGGCTTCTTGTGCAAGAGCCCGTCTTGTTTAATATCACAGTACCTAATATTCTGGCTTCATGCAGTAGTGTGGTAGAAGTACCTACAGAAAAATAAGTGAGAAATTACGGGTCGAATGACACTCAAAATTGTCAATATTGTATCTGTGGGTGAAAAGCGTAGTGAAGTGCTGTTAAAGAAACCGGCCAAGTGCGAACTCGCGCACGAAGGGTTCCGTACTATTAAAGTGGATATATAACTAAAAATTCTGTGAATAGTTTAAGTGTTCAAGCAAAAACGAGCAAATCACGTTTGTTGTATGGGAGCCTCCTTAAATATTTATTTTTCTCTATTTTTTAGTATTTGTTAATATAGCGGCAACAGAAATATATCATCTATGAAAATGTCAACTATTTAACTATCACGGTTCACGAGATACAGCCTGGTGACAGACGGACAGACAGACAGACATACGTACGGACAGCAGAGTCTTTGTAATAGGGTCCTGTTTTACACTTTGGGTACGGAACTACCCTTTGGGTACGGACTTTGCAATATTTCCTCGGTCACTGAAACTTTGCAGTATGATAAAGTAATCTTTATAAATTACGATTAAAATATTATCGAAAAAAAAACCTAAAAAATATTATTTTTCTTTTTTGTATACAAATCCATAGTGGCGTGATAGGAATGTATTTTTTTGGATTATTGTGAAAAACTATACATTTAAAGAAATAAAAAGATCAAATATGACGGAGGAATTTTCCTGTACAAGTATTGATGCAAAATAGGTTTTTATTAAGTTTCTGCCTCTTTGACATGAAAATATTCCTGGATTCCGTTTCATTAATATAAACAAAATATAAACTTACATATACCAAAGGAATTTCGGACGGATGAATTTTCCACCGGGGGCCAGAAGCAATTTTCATGTTTAGGTGCACATACTTGCCTTCAACGTAATTTTTTTTTCGTTACATTTTAATCGAAATCTATGAACATTACTTAACATACTGCAAAGTTTCAGCGGCAGAGGAATTATTGTCAGGGTGTATATACAAATAATTTCCTAGCGCAACGGACTATAAATCTCAGCCTAAAACTCTGAATCTAATCTAAAAAATCTAATGCCACTATCATTGGCAAGCGCGGTATTTACAATTAGGATGACTTGACTATCGAGTTATTTTTACTAGCGATCGATTTAGGCTACAGCCTTAAGAAATTAAGTTCCTGCCATCGAGTAGCTATTTTCTTATGACGTAAATTTTTCATCTACAGGTTTTGAACCATCCTCTCGAGGAATGCAGTTATTTGCCAGGTCAGCTTTCCATCCATTTTTTATCGACTCGACCATGTGTCGCCTTAGGGTATCGATTAAATACTCGTTACAAACAATCACTACAATCGCAAATCAAAATGCTATCTGTTATTTGCAGGCGGCGGTGATTTGGCAAGTCGTTAAACGAATGGCATAATTAAGTTTCATCAAGCTCAATTTAAGCTAATATTATTTGTATTTACAGTCGGCCTCAGCAGACATCCAAAATTAAACGAGCTATAATGGAAGTCTAAATGTGGTAGATAGATTTCTTATTGTGAGGTATGTGGTATTGTAGAAGACGTGAATCATTTGTTATTAGAATGTGTCCGATACAGTGGGCCTAGCACAAGTAATTGCGTAAGTGTAACGTATCGTGTCGTTCGCGTAAAACAGTACAAACTGTCATTTATCTAGGGCAACTATGACACAGATAACTAATAGTTTGTACGCGGAAGCGTGACGTGTTGACACTTACGACACAAATACTTTTCCGTAAATTGTTTGCGCTACAGCCACAGCAAGAAAAAGATTCATTGATCCAGAACATACCTTATGCCAAGAATATAAGATCATAAGAATGCCAAGTAGAGATCCCACAAGGTTAAGAGTAATTTATTGCAAAACAGCTCTTTACAAACGCAAGTGCAACCCAATGGCTGTTACAGTATTCAATAAACTTCCTAGAAGTATAAGAGAGCTCCCACTCAAATTATTCAAAATTAAGCTTTACAAGGGGCTCGCTAAAAATTACTTTTACGATTTGAAATAGCTCTTCAATTTCAAATATGATGGTATTTAGTTATAAAAATCATGTAACTGTTATAATGAACGTTTAGGCATTTTTATGATTAAGATTTTGCGTGTTAAATATGTAATTATAAATTTAACTTAGTTATTATTAATTCTAATTTATTATGCATTCTATTACCTATATTGTGTAATTTCTGATGTGTAGGCTCAACCTACTATTAACAATATTTTGTATGCCAGTATACCTATGGTAGAACATGCAGAACAAATGTATGAAAAACAGGGCAAGTACGAGTCAGACTTGCGCACGAAGGGTTCCGTAACATTTTCTGCAACTGTCTGTTCTGTTCTACAATTGTTATAGCATTTTCATTTGTGAAAATTTCAACTGTATGTATATCTATCACGATTCATGAAATACAGCCTGGTGACAGACGGACAGCAGAGTCTTAGTAATTATAGTAGTAGAAATAGTGATAGGGTCCCGTTTAACCCTTTGGGTACAGAACCCTAAAAACACCTCTTTGTAACCATGTTTATGCAATAAATCGATTTCTTTCTTATTTCTAATACAAGTACAACATTGGGATACACGTAACCATATTAGTAGAACCAACAACTGAAGCTGCAACGTCGTTGTATTGGTTGTTTTTGCATCACTGAGTCTTTACTTGCCAGTTATCTTCTATATAATAAAAATGAACCTCTATTCATCCTGGTCACCCTACAACTTGAGAACGGATAGAACAATCTCGCTAATTATTTTTTTGTTGTGTTAATTATGGTCAGGACAAAGTTCTTATGAAACAAAAACCCAGAAAAGATAGGAGGTTATGGCGAGGCCGAAGGCTGAGCCTACTACGCGAACGAAGTCACGGGCAGCCGCGGCTATTAAAAAAAAATATTATGAAAAATTAGGGTACTATGGGGCTGGCATACCAAAAGGGTAAAAGCCACAAAATAAATGAGAATAAAAAAATCTTACTTTTATGATACCACCTAGAAGGTGATATACACTGAACATAACAAAGAATACCTTCTTGTCATCTCTTCATTTGTTTCACGGATTTTGTCAAAGATGCAACGATGTTTGCTTTTAGAGAATCGCACAATTCTTTAATTTCCTTGTTCGGAACCCTCGTCAAGTAAGTTTACTCAAAGTTAGCGAATTTAGTGTATGTTATGACGAACGGAAGATCTGGTACTCCTTGAAAAGTCATTCAGTCATAGTATCATCATCATCATCAGCCTGTAGCAGTCCACTGCTGGACATAGGCCTCTCCAATTGCACGCCACTTAGGTCTATCTTGGGCTTCTCGCATCCAGTTTTTGCCAGCCGTCTTGCGCAGATCGTCACTCCACCGTGCCTCAGGACGTCCTACCCTACGTTTGCCGAGACGCGGTCTCCACTCTAGAACTCGTTTACCCCAACGGTTGTCGGTTCTACGGCTAATATGGCCAGCCCACTGCCACTTCAGCTTGCTGATCCGGTGGGCTATGTCGATGACCTTGGTTCTCTGACGGATCACTTCATTTCTGATGCGATCCCTCAGAGAAACACCGAGCATAGCCCTTTCCATAGCCCGCTGAGCGACTTTGAGCTTGTGGACCATTCGAGCCGTCAGTGTCCACGTTTCGGCTCCGTATGTCATGACGGGTAGGACGCACTGATTGAAGACTTTCGTCTTCAGGCACTGTGGAATCGGCGAAGTAAGGACTCGACGTAGTTTCCCAAACGCTGCCCAGCCCAGCCGAATTCTTCTATTCACCTCGTTCTCAAAGTTGTTTTTTCCCAACTGCAATGTCTGCCCGAGGTACACATATTTTTGAACAACTTCGAGAACGGCGCCGTGTATCGCAATCGGTTCCGGTAGAACATGTTCGTTGAACATGACCTTGGTTTTGTCCAAGTTCATCCGTAGGCCGATGCGTATAGAAGAGTCAGCCAGGTCATTCAGCATCTGTTGCAGGTCCTGCAGCGTCTCTGCCACGATGACGATATCGTCAGCAAATCGCAAGTGAGAGATGTATTCGCCGTTGATATTAATGCCACGTCCTTTCCAGTTCAGCGTCTTGAACATATCCTCCATTGCATTTGAAAACAATTTCGGGGAAATAACGTCCCCTTGTCTCACTCCTCGATGCAACGGTATGGGACTTGTTTGCTGATTCTGTACTTGGACGGACATGGTGGCGGTTTCGTAAAGACATCTCATCACTTGGATGTATCGCCAATCTATCTGGCAACGCTGCAGGGACTCCAGATAGTCATAGTATAATGTCCACATACTGGCGGTGCATGATTCCAAGCGAACTAAAGATCGAATGAAATATGTTTCTGTTTTAAACACACTCGAAAAGCTTTCACTTTAATTTAAGTTACATGTACTAAGTACTTATTTGTTTTATATGGAAATTCAGCTTTAACCCTTTGCGTCCCAGAAACGTACCTACATAAATCTTTTGTTTTAATTATCACGGTATAGGAAGGATTCTGAAAAATATCATCAATTATTGTACTCAGCTCAGCTAATAACATGTGTAACTCACGTAACAATTGTGATAACATTTAGCTTATCATTTATTATAATGAGGATGTTGCATTAGAAAGTGGTTCCCTATCTCATACGAGGTAACAATGTGATGAATGTAATGAACGAGGATTGCAAACAAGCCGCGCCCGTATGCTTGATTGCCTGCCGCCAACGTGATGATAGAGCCCCTATATATAAGCTTCCAATCTCGACCTACGCTCAGCGGGGAAACTCTAATGATTTCACTTTTCTGTCTGCTCTATCTGTTAGAAGGGCTAGAAGGGGCAATTGCCAATGCGCTTTAATCAGTTCGCAAGTTATAGTGTTTCTGACTTGTCCTTTCTAGACAATGTCTAGAATCTGTTTGATTTAGACTATCATTTTGTTTGATTATACGTTTCACGCCTTAATCGTTTTATTAGCAATACTATATTACAAAGTAAACGTAATTAGACAAACTTTTCACTTTGTGAAAGACTTCTAAAATTATGCAGTAGCTCATTAAATCTACTTAGTTTGTCGATGAAACTATTGTTTTAAGCGCTCGAGAGAAGAAACCGAAAGTATTATAATTAAAGCCTCGCGTATGCATATACGTATTATGTTTGAATTTTTTGAATTATTTACACATTGAATTGGAGAAAGTATATCAAATTATTGTGCTCTAATTATGCTGTGGAGCTTGGTTTTACGGCAAATGAGTTTAGTCGGTGATGGTAGGCTATACGTGGCGCAGAGAAGCAACAGAACAGCCGTGCGATTCTCTAATGCTTCGTCGTTGCGCTCGTCGACGAGCTCACCGATGTCAAATACTTTATGAGATATCGCCCTTGTACATAAGGTTGTTTTTGCGACGTTTCTTGTCATCTCGTCATTTGTTTCACGGATGTTGTCAAAGATGCAACGATGTTTGCTCTTAGAAAATCGCACGGCTGGTTGTTTTTCCAACGTTTCTTGTCATCTCGTCATTTGTTTCACGGATGTTGTCAAAGATGCAACGATGTTTGTTGTTAGAGAATCGCACGGTAGTTGGCATGTAATATTCTTGACGGTTTATCACTCATAAGTCAATAGACTTGCGCATAGTAGATATAAATAAAACGGACATGTGCTAATTTTCTTTGTGATTTATCTTCAAAGCAGTGTTGTAATAACCAAATTATAAATATTTTAGGTTATCTGGTATCCACATGATCTAATAAGTAGTAGTAGTAGTAGTAACAACGTAGCGCGTAGCAGCTCATTGGGATCGCATCGTTGTATTTATTTATAAAAAACACGTTCGAAAAGAAAAGTTCATCAATAAAAGAGAGCAAGCTGAATTTATCTGGCTAAGAGTTACGATTTTTCATCATGTAACTCTTATATATGATTATTATCAAATATATATTATCTTCCAGCAATTATCTAAATAGAAAGGTGCGTAACATCGCCATTAAAAACTAGTAGCGATTACTTGCAGTGTCTCTTGTCAAAACACCAATGTATTAGAACCAGTTGGTTGGTTTAAGGGCTTGCTCGACCGAACTAGTGCATTATTTATTATGGAGTCGATTTCTCGCGGCCCGTCTTAAGATTTCACCACTTTCATCTCGTATTTACGAGTATGTGCAAGCCACATTCATCCTATCTGCGAGTAGGTATAACTGCGTTGACGACGAGTTATCTAGTGAAATTTGAAAAACTGTCTTGACGGAGTCTATGCCAGTTCGTAACTTGAAAGCCGTATGCATCCTCATCGATTTGCTAACATACTCGTAAAATTACTTAGTGTATTATTTTAGGTTGCAGACTATACTTTTATTTGCTTTCACGTGGATTCGGACGGTTTACATATTTCCAACTCGTATAATTTTCTATTGCTTCTGGTCATATTTGAATTAAAACAGTTAGGATCAAGAAACAATTACAGTAAAGATCCTAAATAAGTTACAGTTTAGTAAATCGATGAATCATAAAACTTGAAATAAAAATTCAAAAAGATATACTTTTTTAATAACTGGCATTTTTTTATATACATCATAATTTCCTACCCCCTAAGCCTAGTCTCATATTAGACAGAAAAAACCCGGCTAGCCGCTATACAGCGAAGCCCATAGGACACTGGATTTCTTAAAATTTGCAGCCAATGAATGAAAATGAAAAATGAATGAATCGGCAAAATGACGGAAGGTTACTAAGATTTTTTTACAAAAATGATTCACTAATTATTCTACCGTTAGGTGAAGTATCGAGAAGTTTATCTAACTCACCATGTCCACCTACTTACGTGCACGCTTGTGTTATTTTTACGGTTGAACTTTACAATTGTCATAAACTCCTTCGCAAATAGTTTAGTTTATTGCCTCGTAGCGTACATGCTTTCACTCTCGCGTTTCCGCTAGTTTCGTAAAGGAAGGCGGGTTATCGCAAAATAGTGCATTGTCTGGCACCATTGTTACAAGGACGGTTTGTGGTTTCACCGCTGACAATGCCCTGGTAATTGGCGACAGATAGCTGGATAAAATAACATTGTTATGACATCATAAAGGAAAACAATAGCGTAATGTCTTATTTAGATAAATTATGGGTTGCGATTGCCAATAACACTAAATAATAAACGCAAATTGTTTTGTATACAATGCCAATTAATTCGGGTTAATGGTGTCATAGAATTCAATAGAGCTAATGTGCTCGCCTGTATTATATAGTCCCTACATGTAGTCATATTTACATACTCATAGGTATTTTTCATACTCCTGACATATCTAAATGTATATAGTAGGAACACAAATTAACGTACAGTGAAGTTTAGTAATATATTATACACTAGCTGATCTCCGCGGTTTCACCCGTGCGGTGATGAATGATGATGATGAATGATGATGATGAATATTATTATAGCCTATGTTACTCAGGGTAAATGTAACTTTCCAATGGGGAAAGAATGTTTGAAATCGGTTCAGTACTTTTTGAGCCAATTTGTTACAAACATACTTACACACACAGCTTTCCTCTTTATATTAATAGTATAGAAGTATACTCGTAGATTAAAAACTATATGCACCATTTTTATGTATGCTTTTGTTTCAGGTTTTCAAGTTTCAAGTCACACACGACTTTATGTCACCAAGATAACTCTTGTAAGTATAACTTCATAATTGTATCGTATACTCGTATCGTTTATGTTACCAATTTGTATGACATATCACGATGTGAAAATAACAGGAATGTACACATAAGTAATATTTCATTATTAACAAAAGTTAACGTTATTTTATGAGGTGGCACATTTGGATTAACAGCACGTTTCTATGCGTGTCGTCGGTAAAAAACAAAGTAGAAACCCGACTTGTCTACATCTAGCCTTATGTATCATGCATTTATGCAACTCAGCTTTCGTTTCTAATTTAAACACAGGAGAAAATAACTAAATGATAACGCATTAAACAAAATCATTTCTGTTACATAACCTGCCGGCGGTGTTAACGAATTTCGGATATAACATATAGTTACGCAATACGATCGTTAAGAGAAACGTAAGCCGTGTTTTGTGTTCACTCGATCATTTCTCGCCGAAATATATCTACTTTCTCTGACAGTAATTACCTATGCAAGTACGAGGTGTACGCGTTATGTTATGCAACAACTGTATCACTATAGGACCAGTGCCTCCAGTGAGATACACGCAGTGAAAGTGCGAAGGACAATGCTCGCGCTCGTATATCAAACGTCTGCCACTTTTATATAGTGCGTAGTTTATTGCCGTACTTATCTTGACCACTGCTCGGACGTTTATGGAGCGGTTACATGCATTTCATTCATCAATCATTTCAAATTTCCATACTTATAGGTTGCGTTTAGAAAACTCTTCTATATTTACTGAGCGTTGGATTATGAAATATCGAGCTTTGAGATTTTGTAGGAGTGGACGTATAATTCCAATGGAGTCATCAATATTGCGCAAGGCGAAGAATTTAAGGTGAAAGCGTGTCCGTTTGATGATTGTTCAAAAAGCAGTCCAGCTGTTGTCCTTATGTAGCATCCGCATTGTGATCTCGTCATAGCGCGTGATGACTCTACATTAGGGTTGATCCAGCAAGTATATTATACCTGTACCTACTTCTCCAAGTATACTAAAAGCTTTCAAGTATTCATAGCTATACGTTAAATATTCCTTTTTAATATCTAATTTAAGGTAGGTAAGTATATCTTTCCGAAAGTTCAGTGTGTAAATTTTATATATTGCAGTATCTATTAGATTAGTTATTATTACGTCATGTCCATAAGACTTCAAAAGATACTGCTCCGACGTGCGATTCTCTAAAGCAAACATCGTTGCATCTTTGACAACATCCATGAAACAAATGACGACATTAAGGAGGAACACACAAGGAACGTTATAAAAGCAACCTTGTGTACAATCTCATAAAGCTTTTGACATCGGTGAGATCATTAGAGAATCGCACGGCTGTATAGTTTGTTCAAGTTAATCTAAATTCCAGTAAGTCAACTCTCTAAAACATAATAACTTTTCTCACGCTCTTCACACGTCTCATCTCAAGTTCAAAAGCCGGCAGCCCTGTTTCCACAGGCATCAAGGCATCAATTACGTTATGGTTGCGCAAGAGTAGGGAGCGACGCCCGCGTCCTTGGCCTGAAACGATACTTTCTCTTCCGTTGGGGCCGCCATCGATCATTGTCCACGAATACCCGCGCTACCTACCCGTGAAGATCCGAGATAAAACGACCTACGAGGAGCTACCGCACAAACTCATGTCATGCATAACTTATGTTTACGATGTAGTCTGCCTCTTAAATTAAGCAGTTACGTGGTTTTTTTTAATTTTGTTATGGTGACAGTGTATGTTTAATGAGTCGTTAATACGCCAGCTATATTAAGTGGTAGCAACATTAAGATGTCGTCAAGTTTGTGACCACCGTTCTTCATTACGGTGGTTAAATTCCCACCGTTAAAAAGTGGTCGGTTGGTGGAGCAGTATGTTACGATCACTAAAGTTTATCGTAAATGTCACACAGACGACTGTTTTGTCTATTTAACAACTATACTGACTTTTATCTAATTATGTAGTTATCGGGTTACAAGAAATAATGTCTCTCACTGTTAAAAAAGTGTCGACTAAAGTTATAGCAGTATGATGTTTTTGTAATTAATCAATAAAAAAATATTTCTTTAGAGTTTTTAAGCAAACCGTAAACAAGTTGATAGTAGAGTGTAGTAAATAAGTATCTACAACACAATGTTTACCATCTGGTAACAATGAGAAAATAAAGAAGCCCTTGACCACTCGATGGTTAGTTTTGATGCAGCTGAAGGTGGTATTACTATATATACGTATAGTATATAGTATATACATAAATGTACTATGATGTATTCTTTAACGCCATATGCTGGCATAAAGTATATTGTAATTTTGTCGTTTTTTTAACAAGATATTCATAGATGTAAATATAATAGAATAGAATATATTTATTCGAATATATTATAAAATGTAGGTTACAAAAGATGGAACAATAATTTTGCAAAGTGTGCCTGTACATTTGGCCGAAGTGCGGCATGCAAACATAATGTGGATTACTTCCAAATTATAGTCATTAAAATTAATTTTATACATTATTAAATTACATTCTAAGTATTTAAATTTTTACTATTCACACAATTATATACTTTTAGCTAAATTAAATCATCATCTTTCATTTAATGTTATAATTAACTGAATAAAAACAATGTATATGAAGCCACTTTAACAATTCGCTTTTGTACGATATTATTTTAATTTTGTAAAGTTTTCGGTAATGTATTAAACACTATTATACACATGGGTTTGTAACAACCCCCCCCCAATTTTAAATTTTTATTCTAATTGGCCAATGATCGTCTAGTCTAGGAGGACCCTAACACTGTGTACCGCTGCTGTAACCTTGCTCTTTTCGGAAAGAATTGAAACAGAGAAAACTATTCAGAACTATAGATGCCTAGAGAAACCAAAAGCAACGCCTAGGTATTCTGATATTACGATGGATAACCTACTACTACATTACTGAACTGCTAGCTGATAACGAAAAATTGCGATGAACATACTAGATTGCAAATACTTAGTTCTTACAGACTGACTGACTGAGCTGATCCTAGATTTCTAGCTTATGTACTTGATTTGACTTCTAGTCGTGGAAGATATTAATCATCAATATAAGTTTCTGAATTTAAGGTCTATGTTATTTGACCATAGAACATAGAAATAGTAGGATATTTGCAAGTTTTACTATATAATTATTAGCTTGCAAAACTATCTGTTAAATATGATAAATCAGTTTTGATTAGTGAAATAATATATAAACAACTCCACTAAATAATATCAGATATACGCATGATTTTCGTTATTATTAATAACAGTTATAAACCTGTTAATTATATAACTAGCTTTCTTTATAGATTTATGTTTGTTGCTATGAACATTTAGCTGTTGATAAGATTGATATAATCTCTTACAGACTAAATGTCTCTATAATATATACTATTTGTTTCGTATAGGAAAACTGCTAGGAAATAAATAACAAAAGTAAAGTAAAACCTCGCTTTATATGCGCTTTAGAAATCTTTTGTGATCAGTAGCTACTACGCTGATTATCCAATTCCTTTAGATAAATATTATCAGCCACTATTTCCTGAATAGTTCAATTGTTCAAGTTTAATCATTTACTTGTTTACTGAAGCAATATATGGGAAATAATATCAGTGACTTAGAGAAATCTCTAGACCCTTGTTTGTGGTTTACAAGAATTCTCAAGGTGCTGCATTGCTTGACCAAGTTTGATAAGATTTACCACATACATAACTCTCCTTTTTATACGAGATTGCTAGTGTTTTACATGACATGCCATCTATTGAACCATTGTAGGAAAAGCAATTATTTTAAATACTTAAGTATTAGCAGAATCTTTGTTGTATTGGTAAGCTCAATACTAGCAGCCATATATTTATTATGATGATTATTATAATAGTTAGCTTTACTTTGCCGAGTAAATTATTGATAGATATCTCTACAATTTAAAGATATAATATATTTTATTAATTTTCATATTGTAAGTAATTAGTTTGATTTTTTTTAGATTTGCCGTAGAATTCTAGATTTATTATGATTTAGGAAGTAGGATTCTTGGCATGTTCAAGGCTTACAACTCGAATGCTGGATTAAGAGCTGCTCTTTACTGTGACACAAATGTTCTCCATCATGCCAAGAACCTCTTCTATTTACCCCAAAATTAGTAAGGCCTTACTAAGTCCATTTGGTAGTTTTCCAAATGTAGAGTTTGCGTCTATAAGCGATTATAATCTTATTTATCTCTTCTTAATAGTATTATTTATCATTACGAATTATCATTTGATTCTAAATATTACATTTGATACTTTCAGCAAATAATTCAATTGCTATAATTTATTACCGCATTCTCATGCTAGAATCAGAGTAGACAGTCTAACCCAAACTCAAATACACGGACGCGTAACAAAAATGTGTTCCTCACATTAATAAAATATTGACTAGAATAACTGCCAAATGGTAGGCATTAAAACGTCGATGTATCACTAGCCTTAGTCGCAGCGAAAATTGGTTGATGTCATTTCAGGAAACATTCCGAGCAATAATCTTCGATATATTTCGATCATTTCACAGATACGTTCCTGACTCAATATATAGAACTCGCGCGTAGTATTCCATATTCGATCACGATCAAGCCGATGCAGGAAGCACCATTATATTTGAATAGCAAAATTAATACCTTCTTTTTGGCATCTACAGCACTAACTCATTTTCATCATCACGTCGGGGTCACCAATGAGGACACCGGAGGGAACACCGATGCGTACCTAGATACTGGCAGCGAACTCCAGCTGTGATCCTTGCCGCTGTTACTAGCACTGGAGAAAGTGTTTCTCTCTCGTAATTTAAATGATACACATGTGGTAGAGAGTAAAATATTCCTTGCACATTTGTTCTCACCTTACATCAATCTACATAAAAACCCTGTCCGAATCGCTGTCATAAAAACATCATCTAATTTTAAATTTGAAAGTGTCAAACAGAAAAGTAAAAGTTAAAGGAACTCTTTATGTATAACTTGGAGTATGTATTACCTACAAGGAGATCGTAGCGAGTCGTCTCCACACCTTTGTTTGGTTAGAAATATCAATGCTGCTTATTTTCATGGTAGTTTTATTAATTTTACTTATAACTTTTATGTATTTAAAGGATTACTCAACATTTCCTTTTCCTTGAAGTAACTTATCAGTTCTGTTTGAACAATCGATTTAAATGGTCAATACATAGAATATCTTGATAGCTTAAATATTCTATGCTGCTTATCATTTTCAATAAGTATAATCTTCCTATAAGAAATACCCGACTAAACATCTTAATCTCAATATCACACATTAACGGTTTCTTCTACTTTTGATTTTCTAAATTTCATCAATATTTGTTCATACCAAGATACTTTTTATGCCTCTATATTTGTGAATCGTGACGGAATCCTCATCCAGAGCCTGTTCCGTTACAGGTTGACACCGTCTACGATAAAGTGCTGTTTTAGGTACTATATCATGGACCAGTTTGTGTCCATCTCTGGTATTTGTGGGGTAGAATTCACACGTTTTTGTAAACAACTGTGTATTTGTGATGCATGTGTGTGATTGTGGACTGTGATTTGTGTGTAGACTGTGGTAAAACTAAAATCTCTTGTTTTTATTATAATCTCAGAACCATTAAGATAACTGTAACTAAGGACATAGATTAATTATAGAAGGATTCAGGGAGATCAAGTTTATAATTGCAATAGATTTCCATAATACCTATACAGCTGACATCAAACGGACAGGCGCAGGCAGAATTAGCATAAAACATTTAATGGATAAGATTGGCAGAAGATCGGATACTAATGAACGATAATGTTAGTAGAGTAGGTTATTATATAAAAAAAGTATATAGCCCATATAATATAGGCTATATACTTTTTTTGTTCCGTTACTAAAAGTATTTTTACTAGCCTAATCATTTATAAAAGGCCTGGTAATAGGAAATACTAATACTCAAATGGTATATTGAGCCAGTAACACAGCCTGTCAGCATGATTTTAAATGATTTAATTTGAACTGTAGGGTTATTATGTGCTGTAGGCTGTAGTACTGGATTAATTAATTTAAATATGTGTGTCACTTTCTTGTAAAATATCAGAAAACTTGGTAGATTGATTACTTAAGCCGATATTCGTCAGATATTTATTTCTAAGTACCACACTCTACCCCCGCACTAGGGATCGCTGTATTGCGGGAGGCATGCACACCATTAACACATCACAAGATCAAGGACCAAAGAACAAACATTTTTGCAAAAACACAATTATCTGTCCCGGATAAGGATCGAACCTGTTGAGTCAATAACAACTAAGCTTACTAACTGTCAAATATTATCTGTCTAATTCTATCTTTCTTAGAATTTTTTTGTTTGTTTGTTACGCTTTCATGCGGCTCATCATAATCAGCCCCACTGCTGGGACTCGAGCGTTCATCAACAGAGAGGAGTTGGGCGATAATCCACCACGCGGGCCCAGTGCGGCAAGTAGGAAGTAAACGGCTCAATGGATCGTAATAACACTGACATAGAGATAAATTACGTCCCGGGGAATTTACTTAGCATATTGTTTATCATCATCATCGTCATCCATAACCACGCGGAAGAAACCGCGGGCGCAGCTTGTATATTATAGTAAGATTAATCGTGCGTAATTTTTTTATTACCTGATGGACATAAGGCGGCGTGAAGAGAGAATCGTCACAAGAAGAAGAAATGTATATGGCAGAAGCCATTGTTATAAAAACATAGAGACAACAATTGCCCAGTAGTATTTTCACCAACGATTTTGGTACATATTGCTGCAGGTTTCAAAGCAGATACGAGTATCCATATCACAATAAACAACTTCAATTTGAAAAATTTAATACAGACTTCCATTCTATTCAGTTATTGAAGTGTATCTCAAAATCTACTTGACCGAATTTGATGACATTTAAATGGGACCACACGGGAAGCACAAGCTTTCAAACAAATAAATAATTTTGAGTATCGGTTCACCCAGTCGAAAGTTATGAGGCAACAATTATAAAAAAAACAAGTACAGTTCGAAAAATTTAATACCGACTTCCATTCTATTCAGTTATTTGAGTGTATCTCTAAAACTACTGGAACGAATAAGATGACATTTAAATGGGACCACACGAGAAGCACAAGCTTTCAAACAAAAAGAATTTTGAGAATCGGTTTACCCTGTCGAAAGTGATGAGGTAACAAAAATTAAAAAAAACAGTCAAACTGAGTACCTCCTCCTTTTTTTGGAAGTCGGTAGAAAACATTGAAATACCTTCTGACCCCCGTAGCCTCTCTCTTTGTTTAATAGTCAATCATATTTACAAGTCCATCACTCGAGTATGAAAAAAGCCTTCTAATTATGTGTGTATACATAGATAACTAGATATGTTCGACTTGTTCGTATGTATATGAGCCAGTCGGTACAGATAACCGCGCTACCGGCTTGTCTCGCGCTAGATGCATGTGTTTGTTTTAGTGACACACATTCCATCAATATTACACGCGAGAGTATGTTGTTACGTGAAACACCATGTTGAATATTTGCCGCACTAACAACTGTATTGTTATTCAAGATAGGCAAATATAAAATGTAGGATAGCGTAAGTAAAGTTTGGAAACGCCTTTATTTTAGGCATACATTATAATTCTCAATTTGGTCCCATCCATGGATCCGTAGCCATCTCACCACATCCAGGGCCCAATCCAAACTCAATTGCGTCGGTTTCAATCGCGTTCGAATCTAAATAGCGAGCAGACTACGCAAAACGTCAATTTTCGTGCAATCGAGTTGCGATAACACAGTTCAATAGCTAAGACAATAGGGCCCTGGCGTCTGTCACAGTTAGAAGACGCAGGTTCGACTTTCGCAATAAAAAAAGGGTTAATTTTGTCTCTGGATTTGACAAAGTTGACGTTTAGCAGGATTGTAGTATATAAAAGCGGAGAAGAGTCATGTCAATGTATAACTTTAACTTGATATAATGCAAAGTGTGTTACGGACTTTAATAAATAAATTAATACATTTTCAAAAATGTTTTTAAATTACAAGACACACCGAACACACAACGAATTTTTATTATTAACTAGCTGCACCCTGCGGTTTCACCAGTGTGGTGATGGATAATTATGATGATTCAAAGAAGCCTATGTTTTATGTTTACGGGGATGGATATAGGATTACCGTGAGGTAATGTATCTCCTTGCCACATTTAATTACGATTCTATACCGTTTAGGTGTGAAAGCGTAACAAACAAACATACACTTACTTATGCATTTATTATATTAGTTAGGATTGATAATAATATTATTATTAGGATAGTATTATTTGTGCCGTTTGGGGTCAAAACTTTAGGCCCGAGGCTGCTCCGCGTCCGCTTTCAACTTGTATAGGGATCTGCCGTGCAATTCTCTAAAAGCAAACATCGTTGCATCTTTCACAACATCCGTGAAACAAATGACGAGACGAAATGACAAGAAACGTTGAAAAAACAACCTCGTGTACAAGGGCGATATCTCATAAAGTATTTGACATCGGTGAATCATTAGAGAATGGCACGGCTGGCCAAACGTTTGGTTGAGTCGACCGGTGACCGAAATGCTACCGGCGCCTACTTAGGGCAAAAAGTTAGTTGCTGGCAATGCTGCCAGCGTTTTGACCACTTTTGCCCTACCATGGGGCTTATAGGTTAGTTTTTACTTATATTTTTAATATTCTGTAAAATAAATTAATGTAATTAATATATCTAAAATGACTTGATGATCTAAATAAAGTTAGGATTACTTTCTATTCTTCATAATAAATAAGGTTATCTATGTATAAAAAAATTACCCTTATTTCTCCTCGTCACGCTATAACTTGGGAACGGATGGAACAATCTCGCCAATTCTTTTTTGTTGTGTTAATTATTGTCAGGAAAAGGTTCTTATGGAAGAAAAACCAAGAAAAGATGGAAGGTTATGGCAAAGCCGAAGGCCGAGGCTACTACGCGAACGAAGTCGCGGGCAGTCGCTAGTAATTATCTAATACACAATATACCTATCAAAAATTATATGTTTGAGGAAATCAAATATACCTACTATTAAACTGTAAACATTGCATGCATTTAATTTTAGAGGTAATTTTTAAAATACCATGTTAATGTTGCTCTACTTTTGACCGAACTAGATAATACCAAAGAAAAACTTTCTGAAATTGTATATGGGTGATAACGAATTAAGAAAACCACTATGTCACTTCACTGAACCAAATATTTATAATTAAATTTAATTAATTACTTAATTCTTAATTTGTAATAAAATTGTTATTAACCTAAGTGAGAAAACTAGTTATGAAATCATACTAAATATTTTTATCGAATTCAAGCATCGTGATGTCAAGCACTTACCAAGTGTCAACCAAAGCTACAAAAAGTGTCAAACCGATTACTTTCCCAGTTGTACACTGTACTGAAAATAAACACAGACTTATAAATCCGTAGATAGAAATACCGCAATATGCAAGGTGTCGGGCAAAGACTATACAATTTATAATCTATGATGTCGGGTATCGGTGCGCGGGAAAAGTGCGCTCAATGAGCCGAGATTTCTCCACAAGTTCCGGCTGAGCCAAACGGAAATTGAACTACCGCTGAATTTGCTAATATCTTGCCCTAACAAGGGCTTCGCGGGTTATGTTGACTACATGAATAATACTGGAATAATATATGTGCGATTTTATAATTTGGCATAAATGTTTCTCTTTATAACTATTGGTTGTATTATCGTAGGTAGAACATAGCATGTACATCAAAAAATTCTTAGCAACACATACCTACCTTTGTTAGTTTTTAACTTTGCTATAAACTTTAACGGAATATCAAACCTTCTTCGAATATCCAACTTTTTTGGTAATAAAATTAATACCGGCTGTTTTTTTTTCAACAAATTATGTTAAAAAACAATAATCATCATTCATTTGTCGAATTCAACGGCATTTCATATCTTTTTCGACGAAAAACCGCGACAATTATAAATGATGCGTCGTGATACATACTGCGAATTCTTACCGTAGTCAAAGTAATGAAATATCTATAAGTAGAACGTCTTCTTTTGGCGCGATCGCATCTACGAACAAATCTTCGAGCAATCTTTTTTGGTGGTAGCCTACGTAAACAACAGCCGTGCGATTATCTAAGAGCAAACATCTTTGACAACATCCATGAAAAAAATGATGAGGATGACGTTGTAAAAATAACCTGATGTACAAGGGCTATATCTCATAAAGTATTTGACATCGGTGAGCTCGTTGACGAATTATTAGAGAATCGCACGGCAGAAAACAATGAATTTTAAAAACTACCAACCCCGACCGCTCTGCCGGCACTCGCGTACTGATTGCCGGCAAGCGTCCTCCGCCCCATTGCACCGCCTTTTCCCACTTTTGACGCCTATTTGTCGCGAAGACGTTCTACTTATTGGGGGCGCGCGCTTCATGTACTTTGCTGTGGTAATGGAGCATCGTCTTATCATTGAGCAGATACTAAAAACCAAAGACTGCTTAAGAGGTCGCATCACAACTACAGAATGCTGATGGTATTCGATTTCAAACTGCCCAGATGAAGGGGTTTTATTTTGCTACAAATTCCATTTTTATTCATTTGTATGTGGAGTCGCAGAAGAAGCCTACTTTTTGTTGTGAAATCTTTCATAACGTTCATGTTCACGTAAACTCATTAAGATTCCTTACGAATGCATAAACACAATATACACACAAACACCTCAAAGGGTTCAATTTAACCTGAGATAACACTCTAACGGCCGTTTTCAATAATCGGCGATATATAATCGCCGGTTTACCCTACTAGAGATAGAGATTTGACACTATTTGTATGGACGTTATGTCAAATTTCTATCCGTAGTAAGGAAATCTGTGGATAGATAGATTATTGAAAACGGCCGTAAGAAGGTCGGGTCACTGCCAACTTTCATGATGATTGTTTTTCAGCTCAGTTATGTTCTATTAACACATAATATTGGACTACTAATGAACTGTTCTGCTGTTTATAATGCATACGTGTCTGGATCACGAACATATATATACTGACGAAAACCAGTCGTGATTGAATTATTAAAATTCGTAGTGTTTTGTATATCATAAAGCTTGAACATTTAAATTGAACCAGTATCTTTTCCCATTTTCCTTTAATTTGATGGTTTAGATCTCAGCCCTATATCGGTGGGCTTGAAATAAATATAATAAGTATGTAATACTGAAAATTGCGCCTGATAGCAGCCATGCTTTTCTGATAAATGATAACATGCTCAATATCCATACACACACATGCATAACGTCACGCCTGCTTCCCGTAGGGTAGGCACATATCACAGATTTCCACTTGCTACGATCCTGGCATACCTATTTTGCTTCATCCACTCGCATCACATTCTTTCTACATAATCGTCGGTTTCGCGTACTCTTGACCTCGCCTTTCTTCAGAACATCTCCGATTTGATCGGAGTACGTTCGACGAGGTCTGCCTCTTTCATTTACTTCATCCACGCTCGCCTTATACACTTGTTTCGTTAGTCTTTAATCATCCATCATTTCTACATGCCCAAGCCAGCCAAGCAAGCCTTTCTCAACTCTAGTTACTACATCTTCATTCACTCCACATCGCTCTCTTACATATGTATACATATATATGGCTCCTCCCACAACTTACTTACTTCATGTTATTTGTACTAAGATTTAGGTATTAAGTAGGTTCACAACAAAAATAGGCATACTCTTTCATGTATACTGAAAATGATGAACAATAGTTTGAGGTTACTATTAAACTATTTGAGGAATACTATAGGTAAGTACTCGACTTTCACTACGAACACAACGAAAAAGTGCCTGTGTTTTAATTTTGTATTAACGATCGTCATATACAAATAAAATCACTCAAAATTACGTTCGGTTAAAAGAGAACAGCACACCAAACGAATAACTTTCATTAGGTACTCATAACTAATATGTTTAGGTATGTAGACAACAAAGATTTATGAGTTAAATCTGGACCACCTTAAACTATTAATCATAAAAACAACAAGGTGTTTAGTTCATAAAATTCACCATAATAATTAATTAAAAAATCCATACTTAATGTACTTTACATTAGTCCTTGTTTCTGTGATCTGTGGTACTTTACATCGATAGATACAATTAAGTGCTAGCACAACTAAGTACCTAATCGTGAATTTGCATTGAAATTCCCTTTGAAAACTTTGAATCTGCAGCCGATGGTTGATACACATTTTAACATCTCGTTTGAGTCCATGCAAATAAGATTATTTTCTTAGAAAACCAGGTCAATTTCTTCGAGATGCGGAAGCCCAGATTCGCATGCCACTGACATTGCAAACTGATTGCGTTAATTTACTGTCTTAGCTCGGCCAAGTTCAATTGCTCGCGTAATGGTACAAAAAGTTGAGTTACAATCTGTGGTTTGACCTCGATTGAATTGCGCTGAGTAAAGACGATTAATACTTAAATCTAAAGAAAAACAGATTGTTTTGGAATCAAAAACTACTTTATTGAGTTAAGCTTCGTTAAAGTTATACTTACTCTGAAATGCGCTGGCACGCTGCTATTGTTAGTCTTGGTATTTTTATTTTTATACTACTTAATATACAAACAATATATATCAAACACCCTTCATGGAGTACTAGTTAAGAAATGGCCCGTAAGTTAAACCGTAAAAATAACATTAAAAAGATCTAAAATGTGTAATACCTACTTACGAAAGTTTCAATCAAGTTAAATTTTAGATCTCCCGTGGTATGTATTTTGTTTTTAAAAAGGAATATTACTTAGCACTTATGATAAAATTTTTTTGGTGAAGTATTATGTAATTATATGAGTTATTTACAAGAAAAAAAAACAAATTTATACAAATATAAATATATAGGTAATTTGAGAGACACTGACTTGTCCGTGAGTATATCTCTATCATTTTTAGAGAGAAAAACTCTTTATATTTTTAGATCTCCATTCTTAATTACAAGTTAAAAATTTTGCAGACGTAATATCTAATATACCGATTACATCATAAAAGACGACAATTCACTTTATGTAACTATGTAACCACATCTCGAATTGTCATCAGCGACAGCAAATGATCTCTGTTACCAAATTGATAAATAATCGTTACATCACAATGGCTAATTGTATCGAGTCGGGACAGCGTGGGCGGCACTCACTTCGGAATTGACACAATCGAAAGTTACCGGATTTTGTACACATCCAATGCCAAGTGCGGCGAAGAAAGCGAGCCCAGCTTCCAACGAAACATCTCAAATACAACTGTCTCGCTCTCCACACAACTGCGTCCGAGCGAGGGAGTAAGACGACATGTGCTTAAAAGAGAAAGTGGGGCATGTTACGTTCCTCGGTACCATTACCACGGGCATTGAACGTAAACGTCAGAGGAGAGCATCTGGGTGGAGTATAAATGATATGTTTGAACCGGAATTCAAACTTACAAGCGTAGCAACTGAGTGTAAATTCGCTTGCTTCGTATAACGAAGTTCAAGCTTTGCCATTGATGGTACGGCAGAATTTGGAGAGCAACGAACTGCGGCAGCGGAGAAAGTGTTGTGGCGTAACCTTGAGACTATGTTGCACTTCATCGAATCACCTAATCAATACGTCACAATCATGTGTCCGGTATTTGCCCCAGTCACCGACACCCACAATCATCCATACGTAACATTGAGGAGCTTTTTTATCATTTAGGCAGTAGTATGCGTGTCAAAGTGTTTTTACCGTCGAATAATAAGTATTATATTATATATATATATATTATATATATTATATGTATTTGTTATAGGTATTTCAACAATGTATGCGATAGCATAGATGCCTATAATAATAATAATAATAATTTTGTTTATTAAGATTAATACTTATTATTATGCTATCAATACAACTCCAAAATTAATTCTTATACAATATGAGAAAAGAAATACAAAATGACGTAACCTATGTACCACAGACATAATTCCAAAGTACGAATTGATTATTTCTAAGGATTACATATGACAGGTGAGTTTATCAGTCTTAATGTCCCTGCAGTTTAGTACTTACCAAACTACTATTTTATAGTGAATATAGTAAGTACAGCAAATATCTGCACTATATACTTTTAAAACTTAAATTAGCATGGGATCAGCTTGCCGTCTATGTCCATTATTTCTAATATTTCGCGGTACATTATTATCGGAATAAGTTTTACGAATAACTTTTTATTAAAATTAAATACGTTACTACTGTAAAGCAAGTGACATGAAAATAAATTGTGTAATTTTATCATCTTTCATTCGTTCAAATTTTAGATCATGGAAACAATTCAGCGTTAAGAGATCACGCAGCACGCTTCGTCATTACCGATTAAATTTCCGCCTCTTTTCACCTGACTTTGTAAATTGCATGAGCATTGTGCAGCAAAATGTTAATGTAATTAAATTTATAAAAGAAACACATATTATCAGCGTATTAAGAAGTTAATCGTTCAGGAGTTGAAAGGGGTATGAGTCTTTTGTCATATTAAAAAAGTAGGATGCGTTAGCAAAGTAGCATTGCATAAAATATAAACCTATAAGAACATACCAGTAACCTAGCTAGCTTATAGTAGCTTAGTTATATTATAAATTAATCACTTTTGTCTGATGTCTCACTAAATAAGTGTAGCTCTGATTAACTACTCTGATTAAATAAATGTCTGTAACAAAATTAAAATGACGTGATATTTCTCTCCTTTTTTGCTATCCAATAAAGACAGAATAACGTATTAAACACAACAAAATTGTCCTGCGCCGTACTAAATGACGTTATTTAAGACGTTTAGGCAGCGTTTATAAGTAAGGCCGTATAAACCCAATATAATTTTTAAACGTATAAACGTTTAAAAATTGTATTACATTATTCGATTCGTGAACTACCTATTGATCGAACTAGTTCTATATCTTGGAAGAGTGATTCAGTTTTGCGAAATGCAATATAAATAAAAAAAACTTTAAAGCTTTAATTAGTAAGTACTGTGATATTCATAACCAAACGCGTTGTTCATTTGAATGCACTAAAATAGTATTTCAACTATTATGAGCAAACTGAAGTGTGAACTGACGTGTGGCTTCTTGGATATATTAGACTGTTGACCTTATAAGTGAAAACCTCCTCGAACAATTAACAATAAAAGCGACAGCATTAGTTTTTCATCAGAAACGAAAGCTAGTAAAACAATTTCAATGGCTTGTTTTATGTACGTTCTCAGCTGAACGCAAGCCGCTCGTTATCAAAGCGGCGCACGTTGCAAATTATGCCTTTACTTGGCGACGCTTCAATAGAGTCGGATTATTTTCCGTTTTTACGTATCGCAAGAGAAATCTGTCGCGATGTGCAATCGAATCGATTCAATGCATCGATTTACATTTCATTCACAAACAATTAGTGGACATTTCCCAGCTCTATTTGAGTAGGTATACGATGCGCTCACTTTCTAAGTATACGTGCTTCATAAGAATAATGAGGATGGTAGGTTGATCTTTGCTACCATTCTCATTCATTATTTGAGTAAAAGTAACAGCCAATTAAAAGTCACGGAACACACGGGCGCACCTCGTTAGTCAGGGCCGAAAGTGACTCGGTAAACACTGCGATTTGTCTTTGGATGAATGTGAAATGTTCAATGGATCATTTGGAAAACGTTTTGATTAGCTGTGTTATTTATCACCTTATCTAAATATTTGATGCATAACAAATCATTAAATGATCGATGAATACTTTGTTGTATATAGCTTTTTTACACTTACACATATACGTTACTTATTTGAAGATTGATGTATATTGTGTAACTGGAAAGTTATATACTGATATGCTTTTAATGGAGTGAACAGTAGTAGCTTACATATTTTTTAGTTTTTTAAAGTCCATTTCAAAATCTAGACAATATTCGTTTCAGGTCTTATTTAACGCGTACGAATAAAAAACGCTTTTCAAAAAACTTTTGCGATTGTCTTCCTATGTGTTGGATGGGTATGGCATGGTTTATTATCTAGAATATACATATATTTATGTACGTATTAGTTTTGAACAACATTATAATAGGTGTACTATGAAACTTTCACTTTATCTTTATCTAAAATAATTAAATAATAACAATATGGATCTTGTCGAGTCTGAAATAACTATACTTGAATTTGAATTTGTAAACATGTTTCTGTAAACCTAGTACATTTTAGTAGTTTTTAGAATCGATAGATTCTGAGGCATTATCTCTGCAGTCTTACATTGTGGTATCGTTAGTGAACGGTATAGGGAACAGCACTCGTATTTACTTATCAATATCACTTTCTCGGTTTACTTCAACCGGTTAGTCAAGTCGTATCCATGTAAACGTGTAATACGAACTGTACTTATAATAATGCTAACAAACTTTGTTGTATTCTGTCGTGTATTACTTTTCCCTTTATAAAAGTTGTAAATATAAATTATTAAATTAAAGTAGTAACTTATAAATGATAAAAACCTTCGACCTTTCGGAAAGGAGTCGAATCAAAAGACAGTCAGATCCTATTCTGCTTGGGATTTATTGTATGACGAAAAGTTTGATTGTAATAATGGCTCATTATGATAGATATTAATACGTTACTTCTTAAGATAATGTTGTATACAAAATAACTGTTATTCGAACGAAAGATTTCAATACATTATACGCTTATATCATTTTAAGTTCTTACTTAAATTTTTGTTATTATTTATTGTAATACGAAACAGATATCTGAACAAAATTATCTTATTCTATAGTAGAAAATAATAAAAAAACGACTATGATAAAGATAAAAAGAGCACGCCATCTGACAAAGTAATTACTTTACGTGACGCAGGTGCTTTCACGAACAGCGAACGCGTGCCCACCCCGGGAGCCACTCAAAAAAAAGAAATAATGTATTAAATCAAAGTATAAAAAACAGTTTTTTAAATGTGTCAAAAAGGATTAAGGACAAGTTATTTTAACAAAAATCTGTTACTCAAAGGTAAACCTCAAAAAACAAAGCTGAAAAATAGTACAATATTGTGTACTACGGCTAAAGCAGCGGGTATTATTTTCCTTCGATTTAGCTGTATTTTGTTTTAACCCCTTTTAAAACACATATTTTTGAAAATAGTATCTAAGCATTACTTTAATTGACTGACGCGCTACATGAAAGTATATTTCAACATGAAATACAAACTGTTATTTATAACGTGCTCTATAGCGACTACAGCACGCAAGAATATGAATACCTATTATTAGTAGTATTATTTTTGTTTGTGTTACTTATGATATTCTTTCAAAGTAGCGTGTCAGTCAAGTCATTCATGCAACGGGTCTCCGGAGCCATGGTATACTGTGACAGATGGTACATATTACCTCACCACAACCTTGCAACAAAATTGCAACTATGATGTATATAACAGTGACGTGATACGTTGATGTCTTGCAAAGAAACTACTGATTCAATTTGCTGTGGCTGTTCATATTTTATGCTATAACAAGATACAAGCAAGTTAGGTACGTATCGTTGCTCATGGCCTTAAAACACGCTGTACTATTTACTACTACTTTAGTTACGACCAGCCGTGAGATTCTCTAATGATTCGTCGTTGCGCTCGTCGACGACCTCACCAATGTCAAATACTTTATGAGATATCGCCCTTGTACACAAGGTTGTTTTTCCAAAGTTTCTTGTCATCTCGTCATTTGTTTCACGTTTTGTCAAAGATGCAACGGTGTTTTCTCTTAGAGAATCGTAAAATAGTAATTAGCCCTGCCGAAATGTAATTACTGCTGTCCTATAACATTTACATTCAAATTAATTAAAAGGAGGGGTCAGTAGCATTTATTAAAAGGTTAAAATAGAAGCGTAGTGTAACGCACTTACTCACTGTCATTGGCATCGATGCAAATAAAGTAATCTTTCATATAAGTCATGGGTACTTATTTTGGCCTACACATATTTACGTTATCCTGAGTGTTTTTCCATGAATTATGAATTAAAAACCTAAAAATGGTAATTAACCTAAAGGAATACTTATATGGCAATTTTAATAACAAGAAAACAGGTAAATATCAATATAAATGTACGTACTTCTTACGATTTTCGTAAAGGAACACACTCTTTGTGGCAGTCAAAAATATTATTTTCAACTTTTGGTAGCAGTTAAATTCAAAAGCTATCATTTAAACATTATAGTGCATTCAGCACAGAAAAATATAAATATTATTTTATACTTTATACTCAAGGGCAACTCTTAATAAATTTATTTTACTTTCGTGAGGCCAATGATTAAGGGGGGGCAAGATTACTACCGCTTACCCTAGTTTACTTACGTAGTTAAACCTTCATCTACGGCGTAGAGGTTAAAGTGCACTTGTAGCGCGTTGAAGTCTTTTACATCGAAGAGAAACATTAGTACTACAAAGGTAGTACTAATGTTAGCAGTAGTAGATTACACTATTACTTAACCATTTCAGCTTTTTTAGAGCTTTCTATTTTACTAACACACGTGTTTATAGTAAGAGTTGTGATCTAGCTATTATAAATTACAAGTATTGTATATGTACATTATACCTTTATCTGTTTTGCATGTTAACATCATGCATTCATTGAACTGTAATTACTAACACTTGCGTGTAACAATTGATCGTGTGAGTAGATAATACATTGGATATGGTTTTTATTTGTCCTAGTCGTTCGACTTGTAAAACCTCGTTGTTTATTGTATGAATCCTATGATGCGTACAAACATATGGATCACGTCAAACAGGATCCTAAAATATATTGTTTTAACTGTAGTGTAACCTTGAATAATTTTCTGGGTTCTGTATCTTATGATGAATAAGATACTCTATGGTTAATGAAAGTCAAAGTGTCATTCATAAGTTTTTCTTTATGTAATTTACGACCCTTATTTCTCAAGTACGCATGGTTATGTCAAGTTCAAAATTATATCAAATTCGTATATATATATATTATTACTTCCACAATATACTTTATTAGATCTACAGTCCTTTTAGTTGAAGCTGTAAATAAATCATATTTCGTATTCAACACAGTCAATAAATATGGCTATTTGTGCCGTATATTTTGAAACGCGGAAAACATCCTACAGGTGAAATCATACCTACATGGTACTTCCGTTGACCTGTAATAACGAAACTGTAAAAAGTTATGTTTCACAGTAAAGCTAAATTCAACTTTTTACTTTACCCCAAACTCAAAATCATTTATTCAATTTAGGCATCAAATGCGGACTTATGAACGTCAATTATCAAGCCTACTGAGTAGAAGAACCTAATAACTTTGAATGTAATACATTAATTAGTATTCATATAAATTAAATAATAAAATCCGGAAAGAAGTTATGACATAATAACACTTTTTGTGGGATTACATACACACATATTTTGAGAATTGATCGTCACGTATTTAGCAACTACAAAGTTACAATTGTCCTTCAACCAGAAGTACCTTTTTTACAAGTTTGTATGAAACCCCAGTCCAAGGGTCAGACTGACACATGTTCGGTTTTTTAATTGTTTCAAGTCTAATTAAAAAGCTAGAGTTTCCATTACCGGAGTGCAGTCATACTAGACAAAATTTTGCGCTAGCGCATTGCGGTTTTTTTAACTCACAGAGAGATCATTTCTTTGACATATCAGCCGTGCGATTCTCTAGTGATTCGTCGATGCGCTCGTCGACGAGCTCACGGATGTCAAACACTTTATGAGATATCGCCTTTGTACATAAGGTTGTTTTTGCAACGTTTCTTGTCATCTCGTCATTTATTTCACGGATGTTGTCAAAAATACAGCGATGTCTGCTCTTAGAAAATCTCACTGCAGTGTGGCTGGTGAACGGCTTTACGTTGTTTTATTTCTTTTTGTAATATTATTACTTTATTTAACACCCTACGAATTTTGAGCACGTTATGTATTGAATTCACGTCAAAGGTGTAGGTGAAGTTGTATGCAACTGCATATAATAGCTGTTATAACACTCGTGTAAGCATTTCTACGCAACAGTTGCTTGCTTGCAACAGCTTATTAAACTTATTCCGGGAATGTTTTATGTGTATAATTTCACTTTCTCCTATTATAAAAGTTACATTTATTATAATCATCCTATATATCTATGTCTCTCTATGACCACCTACAGAAGGTTGAGACTATGGTGGCAGCACCAAAGACAAACAGAGGGTTCCGTGTTTATTTTATAAAAAAACGTGGCTCATCTCGCTGTCGTTACACTTATGTGTCAGTAGAGCAATTTTTAAATTTCAATAAATATTCAATTATTTTTTTCCACGGTTAAAATCCACTCAACACAAGAATTCAATGAAAATAATTTACTATACAAGCGTCATGGCATATCAACTTTTGACCCATTTCGCATGATAGACGATTAATGAGTCAACTTTAATAATAAACTCGTAATTTAGAGTAACTTTCCCTACCACCGTGGACGTTGATCAATGGGTCATAAATTGGGCGATACATCTGACGCTCCCGCGACAGATGAGCATTTTGACAGATCAATTAAGAATTTAAGTTTAGTGCACATGGTCAGTTTTTTGAGTCTTGCATACATAAACTAAGCACTCATCATAATGTTATGAAATCATTAGAGACAGGCTGGTGATTTTTTTGTATATAGGGTGGGGTTTTGCAAACAGATCTACTTAGACAAGCGTTTTGGAACGCAGTTGACATTAAATGTACGTTGGGTAATGCTGTTGCCCATTCTAATATAACTTTTACATACCCTAAGGATAAAAAGGTCTGTCGTACTATAATGCCTAGACCATGTGCCACGTGGCAAGAACCACGGTTTCCATAAAAAAATCCTAAAAGAGATAAAGACCTAGTGACCGACTTTAGGTATACATCCGATATGATGTACTACTTTCTGCCCATTTTTCCTGATCATGTGCGCTCAGGCTAAAGTTGAAGTGGAATAATTACGCTTAGCCCTCGGGCTTTAAGCATTGTCGGACTTCATAGGAGATTGATGAACCAGATAACAGTGTAGCATTGTATCGTATTGTTTTGCGACAAATTGACCTTATTTTCTTTGTTCTCATATGAGATGATAAGTTTCATATGTTGCGTCATAACTAATTCTATGGCCGATTTATTTGGGAATGTCGTTTTGCAATGGCGTAGATTAATGACTTTTCAAGAGCTTAATTTTAGTAAGTACTAATATTTCAAACTAACTACAAGAAATTTATTAATAGTAGGTGCTAGTTACTTCGCGTACACGCTAAATTATGTTCTCATAGCTTAAATCATTATGATACTCACTGAACATAACAGGAAATATTCTTTGAGGCTTAGTAAGGAAATATCATAATTATCACTGTTATGTGCTACGAAGTGCTACGACGTAGAACTGATTTGCTGCTTGTGCTGATTACGTAACTCGCCAATATATTATTATGACACAGCTTTAATTAAATTTGTACGATTTGTACGACACTTTATTTACGATCATGTATTGTGTACCTACATATTTACAATTTCGGCAACTACAAACGATTTAATCACAAAATAACGTCTTATCTCATATTACCGGAAACGCCGAGAGTGTCATGTAATTTGCCTAAAACAAACTTGCCAATAGCAGTACAGTGTCAAGCTTTAAACATATTTTAGCTGTCGCTTGTCCTGTGATTTCCAAATACAATAGTGTCCGTACACTACTGATTAGAAGCAGAATATTTGGCATAGCGGTCGTATCCACTAAAACGGACTCCACCTTACTAAACAGTGAAGATCACTCACGCACAAGTAAACAGCATAACAATTTGCATGATTTCAATTGGATTGGGCGCCACCTGGCCCACATTCGTCAGTTCTTGTTGGCTCTGCTTAATTGACCGTGGCGAGCACCTACTGCCTCTATTATTATAATATCGCCACAGATTGTAGAAAATAGAAAATGGTCTGGCCTAGGGCCGCTTTCTTACGAGGCTAACCTAGTTATTTTGTGGGTGCGGGAAAAACGAACGAAACTTTATAAGACTCGATTATTAATATCAGACATATTTGTGTTTAATGGTTTTATAAGTGGCGCTATTACGATGATACTTTTACAGCTTATAACTTAAGTATCACGCTAAAGTGGTGATATCAAATAGTAACTCTATAACAATATTTATGAGTTCAGATATTAATATAACGTTTATCGGCTCAAGATTCTAGATTCATGTTTTATTTGGTATATATTTATTTTAATGATCGTATAACATGCTAGCTACATCGCTATGCCGCAGAAACTTTAAATTTTCTTTGAATAAACAATACTGCTACACATAATATATACTAATATATAATATATAACTATAATAAAACAAAATCCATTCAGTCGTTACAACCTGGGAGCTTATACATACTTTCGATATATTAGCTCTTTCGTTTTTATGTTTAACGCATAGATATATAACTTTTATTAGTAAAGTATGTTGCTTTCTTCACTTACTTATATACCTACTAAACCTTGATACACCTTACATATTCTAGTTTAAACTATACATAAGCATACCTTGGACCATAGATGTGAGTATTTACAAATGTAATCCAATAATGGACAGCATGCTCTACACGTAATGTTTATAATGTAGAGTATAGATATTTACATTATCAGTGTAAAAATAATATATGTTGTATATAGAATATACTTAATATATAAAATAACTATAATAAAGATACATGTAATATACAAATATAAACTACATCACTGTCGGTCTTTTCGCCTTACAAGGAAAGAAAATTCAATAATACGACAAAGTACTACAGATCCCTATCAAAGTAGTTTGTCATTGTGAAGAGCGGGACAAGCTCATTGGAGCGCCATAGAACATAAATGTAATTCCTAATTTACTTTGTTTTAGATGTCAGAAATGGTAAAATTAGGTACATAAATGAATAATTTTATTTACGTTTTAAAACGTACTTACAATATTAAGAAAATACTTTGAGAGACTGTTACGCCAAGTTTTAAAATTGTTTCTTATATATGGGTTCAGCTGTTATAAATACTGACTATTTAATCTGTCCGCATCAGGAAAAAAAATAACAATAGATTTATGAATGAAACTTGCCTCGAATGAGGCTTGCTGATTCGGACAGATTAATTTAGTTTCTGCCGAACCTAAATCTAAGTGAGTTTAATGCCTTTTATTTGATATACCAGCTACGCGAACTAGAACTACGACGTAAGTCAAAATAAGAAAACATAAGCGTCTTTAAATGTCTATTGTTACAAGTATAGAATCATTTCTAACGGTCAGTTATATCGCTTCGTCAGATGAGAGTGTGCTTTCTAACAGAGATCGAGTGACTGGGGTGAAATCGGCATCGCTTGCGCACCCGCTGCACCGGCACCGGCTAGCGATGCCGCGGCGTGGCAGCGCGGGCGCACCCAACCAACGATCCGATAAATAACTCCTATATTCTATTTTTAAACAAATCTCGTTAAAAGATTTTTTCAATTTTTTGTTTTTTATACGAAAATAACTTTATTAGATTATAGAATTTATTATATAAAAATATGAACAAATGCTAACCAAATGATGGTTCTGACCGGGCCTCATATGTACGGCAGATCATCATCGTAACGTACTCGTATCTCATGCTTTGCTCCAATTTATTGATATAAAAAACCCTGAGTCTGTGTAAGTGCTATTCCCGGTTAAAATACCTTATAATACCTATTACACTCTCGGACTGCATTGTTACTTACACTTAGGATTTTGTAAGGTATATAAAATGAAACATAAAGTTTATTTAATCACAAAATAATACCAAAACGTAATAATTTTGGTTCGCATTTAGTAGCAGTAACATCTTTGCAAAATTATTTTCTATTTCTACGCGAATAACTAAAATCATCAATTTAATAACAAAAATAAACTATTAAATTACATTTATGTCCACATTACAAATTGAGATAACGAATATTGACTGTGATATAGAAAAGTGATTAAAACGCGGCAAAGTTTAAGTACATTAACATGCTATTACACAGTTAAATTACATAGCTGTAGCTAGAACTAGAGTTAGGATTTGTCATGACATGAGATCGATGTTTTCAGCTATTGTGAAACTTGTAATGTAGTGAAAGTAGTTTTACTTGAGCAAATGTTACAAAACTAAATCTGTCACCGAGAGCAGAGTACAAACAAAGAGCGACCTTGCCACAGCAATAAGGCGAAGGCCGTACGAAGTTTCCTCTCGACGCAACGGGAGCGACGCGCGCAGTAAGATGCAGCCGCTTAGCAGGTGGACTGTAACGCAGTACTTAAACTTGGTACAACTCGCTGTTATAATTAGTTTAGGTCGGGCATTCCTGGTTGGTATACTGAAATAACGCGTTATGTAACCCCTGCAGCAACATCAGTTAATTGTGTGTTCTATTCGTTTGTGTTGTTTAAAAGCCATAAGATAATTGACCGAATGAACTAAGCCTCTCTGCTTTAACTGGCCTGTTTGTTAGGTTGTATGTTGGTTCACTTGTACACGTCGCATTTTTAACCAATCTTGACGAAACTTTTTATGCGTGTCCTAGTTACAATTAAATACAAAAAGAATGTGTCAATGATTTTTGTGTGTGGTAGGGTACTGTTCCCTAAAAAGGGGAGGTTTGCTGCGACGCTATTTACCAACCAATTTTGATAAAATTTGGTACACACATAAGGTACCTGATTATAAAGAGGAATTGCGAACATGAGCATAATTGGTCAAGTGTTGCAGAGATAACGTTGTGAAGTTTAATAACTGGATGATTTTGGTACCTAATATACGGCAGATCATGTAGTACCTATCGTCTGCAGAGAACTCAGACTGCGAAAAATTGCCACTGTTAAAACTGTGCTCGCGCGGTCTACTGTTCGCAGAACTATTAGTCATAAAGTAATTGGATAACAGCTAATATAAAATCTTTGATTGTGATGTGAATGTCAGGCGGGCAAGGTTTTGTATAGTTTGCGTGTAATTGGACAAGCTTTAACACTGTACGTTAATTGTTTCGTGTAGCCGGTGCAGTTCCGTCCGGCTCGTGTTGCACTCGGTCAGTGGGTCAGCCCACTTGAGCGGGAGGGGGTAGTGTGTAGTGGGGGAGTGGGGGGAAACTGTCATCGTCAGCGGCAGTGTTCTCGGTTCTGCAGTTGCAACAACCGGTGGTGGTAGTTATGGCACAGTAGCGCCCACAAGCGCCGCCCGGGCCGGGCTTCTATAGTGATATCCTGAACGTGTTTCGTTGGTTGCAGGACGCTGATCGTTTGGACTGTGACCATGAAGAGGATAAGACTGCTGGTGGCTGTAGCGGCGCTCCTTTTACAGGTTAGTTTTATATTTTCTCAAGTAATAGTCAAATATATTTCAGAGCACAAAAACTCTTTAAAATGGAAATGCATACAAAAATTATTAATAGTTAACATAGTAATTTATTTGCACTAAAATAAAGAACAAAACGGAATGAACGAAAAGAACGGTAGATATTTTACACGTAAATTTTATATAGAATAATACTGTATCAAACATATAACATTATAAATGCGAAAGTGGCTGGTGAAAATGGCTGTGAGTAGTAACAAACTCATGTTCGTTACTACTTCACGGAATGGATTTGGATAAAATTCATAATGAAGATAGATTTCGTATTAATATTATCATAGTTCGATTTCTCAACACAATTTTCAGTTCAATTCACCAAAATATTTTTTTTAATAATTCAATATATGTTTTTTGCAAACAAGTGACGAGAAATCAAAGGGACACACAATTACTAATAATTTATATTGCGGCTCGAGTCCACTAAAACACTTTTAGTACAAGTTTACGATTTAAACATATCCATTCTTTTAACTGTTTACACGATTGCCAGAGTCCGAGTTTCATAATCTACAATAATTTCTGAGAATCTGTTGGATACTGTGCATCAAGCAATAAATACCGTTGGCTAGTATGGAAGAGATCTCCGTACAAGTATTATAACAGACTATATAACAGTCCACCTTGTTGCTCACCACACTGATGCGTTAAGCTTCATCATTTTTCCAAGAGCTACTTAAACTTTTTTTCCACTTTTACTGCAATTTCTATTCGTGGTCTTCATACAAATCCATTGTAACTGCTATGTATCACACATAGCATGAATGAGGTGAGTCGATTTTTCAAATTCGCGGTCAAGCTTGCTTTGCATTCCGGTTCGAGTAGATCATAGGACTTAATAAATACGCGGACGGAATATAAGTGGAAGGACGTGACACAGTTTCCAAGCGATTAGTAGAGCCGATGTTATCTGGTGGACTTTCCTCAGTCCAGTTTAAGGAATGTTCTGCGATAAGGGCGTGCGTTTTCACAAAATTCTAAATCAGCATCAAAGTCAATCTTCTATCCAAATATTGCATCAACATCGGTGGCACTGATCACAAATTATAATTTTTCACCCAGGTATTCTTAGATGTATTATCTAAGGTTTTCTACCAGCAACAAAATTTCATATAGATAACTAGTAAACGTTTAACACTTATAAATCATGCTATTTAACGTTTTTTTTTATTTAAATAATAAAGTTTTATTAAAACACTGTTTTAAACTATCACGGTTGTTCTCTAAAGTTATATGATTATTAACGGGATATTTACCGTGGTAAGGTTGTGGAATGAGCTCCCGATATTTCGGCGCAGTTACATGCACCATGTTCACGGGAAGACTGGGAGCTCATTCCACAACCTTACCACGGTAAATATCCCGTTAATAATCATATAACTTTAAGTTTTATTAAATTTTTTTATTTAATTAAAAAATTTAATAAAGTTTTATTAAAAAAAATATTTAATTAAAAAAAAATATTTTACATTATTTAATAAATAAAGTGTATGATTGCAAAATTAGAGTTAGAAAAAATATTATTTAAATATTAATAAAATATTACTCGCACTAATAATATAATTTCTAAAGTTTTCAAGTGAGTGAGTGTATTTGTTACTTCTTAACGTTGAAAATAGTATGAAAAATTTGTACAAAATTATAACTTTCAACCCGCTTCATTGTAGTTTATGAGGAATGCGAGCTTTCCATGCGGACGAAGACACGACGCAGAAACTAGCCTCAAAACTTTTATACAACCAAATTAAAATTTATATTAAAGAAACATTAGTAAAAATCAAAATTTTAGAAGCCGCAAAAAAGTGCGCCGCGCATGCAGCAGCGCATTGCGCATTAGGTATATAGGCGTGTGACGAAGCGTGATGTGCGCGTGCGCTCCTCTCCTACATTATTCAGCTTTTTCCGCTCGCGATCTCTCCAACTAGGCTAATGATTCCGTTAGCATATCCACAAAACACCGGACCATTGGAAACTAACTGCGTATGCTGATAGAGAAATCAATCTTTGATGTTGTTCATCAAATGCGCCGCCGTATGGTCCGCACTTAATAAATAAGATAATGTTTATTTAAGACCCTGATGTATACAACCCTAAGAACTTAAGGATACTTGGGGCCGCATCCCAGAAGAACGCTCAGTAGCAGGTCTAGGTTTGAAGTACAATTAAATTTAGTATGGCATTAGCTGTTAAATCTCCACTTAAGTCAAGATTTAACTTAAAACAGAGCGTCTTTTACAACAGCCGTGAAAAAATATTTAGCTAAAACTTTCATTATTTATTTAGATAAATTTTTAATTTTGTTATTGACCGGCTCAGACTTATGTGAGAGAACTTCCATTGGTGTTATAACGGTTAATGCAAACATGCTACTTTCAAACTTAACATAAGCTAAGAATGTAAGTTATATTTCTGAAATTAAAACTCGTAAATTAATTGTTATTGTTACAATTTGTGACGGGTCAGGTATTTCAAATTTTTGCGTTCCAAAATCGTCTCACCTGCTTTTCATGCTAGTTTTACCCAAGTGCCGGTTTTTTACCTTTCTAAACGGATTTTGCTGTAATGTAAATCCTATCATAAAACAACGATTAATTACCGCTCGTTATAAGAAGATTTATTGATCCCGTTCGATTGACGGCTACTGTTTTAAGTTTGTTTTATTCTCTCCGTGGGGAGACATGGTTCAAGAATAGCGTTCCGCCGTCAGCTAGCAAATTATTATAGTGCTTTTCACAAATAATGCACGGAAATTAAAACTAAGTAGTACCTAGGTAATAGTAACTAAGTAGAACTTTTTATTTCAATTCCGCCGCGTCAAAGTGTTCATTTGTTTTCTTTTTCATAAACAGCTTTCTATTTGCAAGCCAGTTCTAAATTTAAAACCTTTGATAAGTTACCTCCTTGGTTGCCATGTTTCCGAGTAAAAGATTGTTCCATTTATAAATTACGCGACAGATAAATGAGTTTACTAATTACCTTTGTATTTTCATACAACTTTTGCAGGCGGCTGCTCGCATGTATTTGGCCAGTACAGCAATTTCAATTTATCTCGAAGAAGGTTGTTCAAATAATGCTCAAATTTCCAAGCATGTTTGAGAAAATATGTTTCTCATTCAAGTAATGTAGCACGTGATATACAGTAAACTATATAAATTTTTCTAAGACATAATATTTCTTAGAAAGCTAACAATTTATTCAAGGCTGACAATAACTAAAATAATCTCTCTTGAAATATGCAAGCTGCCAGTAAAAGTCCGCATTTGACATTGCATAAATGCATATTTATATCATTGCATAAGCAAGCACAAACTACGATATTACGCGAACTGAGGTAAAGGCTGTGAACCCGAGTCACTGACCGGTTAAAATACCTTTTTCTACGCTACAACACTTTCACTGATGTTTAAATTTTGGCAGTTTATTCAGTTTATTATATAATCATTTCGTGTCGACAGTTTAGTCTAGATCAGGTTATAAATAGAAGAACGGTGGCCCGTTTGGACGTAATACCATTATGTTATTATTATAACATTACGATTAAGTCATAGAACAATCAAACGATTGATCGATTAGTGCATTGAAAGTGTAAGCTGGACCGGTCTTTTGGAATATAACTTCCAACTGGTTTATAATAGTTATAACTATAATAACCACTTTTAGATTTACGATAGTCGAAAGTAGGCAATCTGAATATAAGTCGAGACTATGATTAAGTCATATTTAAAAGCTTTTAAATTAAAATCGGACGCTGATGATGACGGTGTGGCGTGTCTTCAAGGCACATCAAGTTTGACATGAACAAATACCAGTCAATATATGTTCCTCCGTTTCATAAACGCCTATCTCTAGTAGTTGTGACTATTTTAAGGCATGCATTATCAAGCTTTCTTGTAAAGTGACAACGCAGTCTTGCTAATTCATGTTAGAAAGCAATTGCTTAAAGAAAGTGTAAAATGGTCGATCACTTTCGTTCATCCGATAGATTTTAGTGTTCACACCAGTTTATTGTCGATTACCCCCGGCAAAAATCAATGTGTTACGCTTGCAATGGGTGCTTGTACGCCGCTTTAGGCTATTCATTATGAGTCTGACAATTTAAATGGACTCGTTTCGTTTAGATGGCCGAGGTTAATTTATTTGTCATGCTCTCATATGGTTAGACAGCTTATTTAGAAGATGCTCGCAGCGTTTTTGGAACCAATTGGATCACTATCCCTGCCAAAGATCCGAGAAAGAAGTGTTTTGGCTGAATAGAGCACGATTCCGTAATGCAAATTTATAGTCAAAATATCTTCATTCTACATATACTTTTGTATGGTGTACCCGAGCCGCGTCTATAATAGGAGTTACGAGTATAAACCACCGCGCTGTTCATAACTTTGTGGCTAGTAATAAGCTAATTTATGTTTCACTGGCTGTGCTCTGCGGTTTTCCGCGTGGTGATGGACTATACTCAAATATAGCCTGTATAACTCTGGAATAATGTAGCTTTTTACTGGTGAAAGCATTTTATATTATATGGTGTTGATAAATTAATGAAAAAATAACATATCTATCATATAACGCCATGCTTGTATAGGGTTAAGTACTGTTTTATGCTGAGATTAAGGATTGCTCTTGCTCACGCCGAAGTGCGCGCGCTATGACCGAATTCATAATCATAATCATAATCAGCCCATTTTGTTCCCTCTGCTAGGAGTCAAGCCTTCCTCTTAGAGTGAGAAGTTGGTCCATAATCCACCACGCGTGCCCAGTGCGGAATGGTGCATAGGTTTAGTGGCCAACCCATGTCGATGGTTTCAGGCCGCCCCGGAAGGACTGACGACTTAACGTGCCCTCCGAAGCACGGAAGCGCTCAGTTGAATAATGCCACTAGCGGTCACCCATCCAAGTCCTGACCGCAGCAAGTGCTGCTTAACTTGTTGATCGATTAAGATCGCCAAGTCAAGCTCCGCTACGAGCGCTTCTTCTCCAACCATTAATCTAAGGATGTATGCTTGATACAATTAAATAGAAGGCCACTGGTTGAACATATTGGTTTCTGTATTATTAGTTTCTTTTCTAAAGTATACTTTGAATGGTGGCGCGCGTCGTATTTTACAGGAAGGTTATACGTTTGCTTGAGTGTGTGAAATTTTACCTTAATTCATTAAACCTTTCAATAATACCCTACATGTCGGGGCAGCGTTTTCATCCCTTTTTTCACATTTAAGGGTGACTTGATAGGTCCAAATGTCAAAAAAACTAATACTGTGTTGAAAAATTGTATGTGCTTTAGTTGCACGCGGACAAACAGATGCACAGACGGGTAGAATTTCACTTGACTAGCGCTTCAAACATAAACACCGTAATGTTTGATGATTGTTCTTGGAGGCGAAATATACCAGAGCACAATTTTGCTAGTTTTTTAATATTAACTGTTCAGCAATACTAAGAAAAATCCTTCTAGTTTAATAATTAGTAAATAAATCTGTCCGCATCAGGACAAAAAATAACAATAGATTTATGAATGAAACTTGCCTCGAATGAGGCTTGCTGATTCGGACAGATTAATGAGAATAACACTTAGTTATTAAAAACTTTTATTAAAAAATTAATTTTAGACGTCAGTTCTATGGAGACTTATTAAATCTTAATTTCTAATATCTAAATAATCTTATTAAATTAATTACATAGAACGAGCATTTTATAACCGAGAAACGGCATAACACATCCACGGCATCTTAGGCAAAGTATATAACATGGCACATTACGTCAACCATTAGAAACTACGAGTACAAACAGCCTCGACCTTGTTTGCCAACACAAGCACTGTGAATGCCAAAATAAATTCCGGTTTAACTCAATTCACGATCTTTAACAACTTTCATTCGATATGTACTGAAATCTATAATCTTGCAATGAGGTACACAGCACATCCATTAGGTTTATAATCCTGCAAATTATTTTAATATTTGTTTTAAAACATGATTTTCTGAATTTTGAGCAATTTAAGTTTTTGTATTGACATGTTCACTTATGTAGGAATTTACTTTAGAAACGGGATATTTACCATGTATACCCATGTTATGTATTACTTACTTTACTTATGTATTGCTCTGCTCCTACCGTAGACGTTAATTTACGTAAGCTTTATTCATAAATCTTTTGTATTAATTATCACTGTAGAGGCAGTATTATATATGTGGGCCTGGCATGAATAACTGTGTAAGTGTAACGTAAAGTGTCGTTCACGTGAAACTGTACAAACTGACATTTATCTAGGGCTACAGTTACTGTGACACAGATAAGTAATATTTTGTACGCAGAAGCGTGACACGTTGACGATTACGATACGAATACATTTTTCGAAAATTGTTTGTGCCTATGGAGAACTGAAAATAAATACAATATGATCACTATCCGCATGGTAAATATCCCGGTTCTAAAGTTAAATCATTGACCAATTTGTGTATGATTTAAAAACCGTTAAAACACACTCATACTCCTGCACTAGGATTCCATGTGTCACGGGAGGTATGAACACACAAAATATCTCATCACAACATGCAAGACCCGAGAACACACATCTGTGTTCATCATATAAATATTTGCCTCGGACAGGAATCGAACGACCACGTGCTTCGCAACCTCACTACCAACAAGCAATCTCACTACCAACTCAGCTAACGGAGCCCGATTTAGGTTGTGTTTACTGCAGGTGCTACGCGTTTATAATCGTTTCTATTTATCACTTCACTATCATCACTACATCACTATTCACTATCACTACATAGTATACAACAAAGTCGCTGTCGCTGTCTGTCCGTCCCTATGAACGCTTAAATCTTCAAAACTACACAACGGATTTTGAAATTTTTGTTTAATAGATAGAGTGATTCAAGAGAAATGTTTATATGTATACACATACGTAATATAGTAGAGAAACACTGACAATTTTAGAGGTTTCTAATGTGATATCGTAAATAAACACATGTTTTTGCGCTTACATTGCAAACGCTGGCTTAACCACACGAGATAAATGAAAATAATGTACTACGGTATTGTACAACTTAAAAAGGTTAACAAAAAAGTCCGCAATGGTATATGTCTATCTCTTAAGAATAACCCAAAATAACCATTTTTTATCCTTACATTTTACGGGAAAAAATGGCTTATTAAGGAAGTTATTTTAAGCAATACAGCATTAATCCATATCCAATTAAGTACATTAAATTTATTGTCCATTCAATAAAGTTTAATATGGCTCTTTACAGCATGTAATTTAAATGAATATTTCCGAAGATATTACAGATTTTAAATGCAGGGACATAGCGGTGCGGCGCGGCGGCGGTTAGATTTGAGCGATGAATGTTTTTCTCATGGTCAATTAAATGTCGCTCTTTCAAGTGTAACTTCTAAACAAAATATGTTTGTATTGTCTAATAACAAAAAAGCTGTAAACGTTGTTTATAAGGACATCCCGAAGTAGGTAGGTATATTATTTAGTATCAGCATTGCACCCGTACGAAGCCGGGGCGGGTCGCTAGTATAACATACATGTGTGTTGCTCGTTTATATAATGCTAACTGACGCTCACGTCTTTGCTTTGCCAATCTGGTTAAGGACATAGGGGGTATCCTGTACATAAAGTAGTATGGTTACATATTTTATAATCCTAGAGCAACTAAATACAATTTGATATTTTATTCACAGTTATCATCGCGACACTGGATCCTTTTTTTTTGACAATATGTTCAGTTTCAAAAGATAGATCGTTTTTTTTGAAACGTGCTCTAATAATTGCTAATACTATATTTGAAGTAATAACGTTTCAATTACAAACGCATATAGCATTCGCCGGGGTGTATTCCACTATTTCTATTAGGTATTACTACTATTGATAGAAATACTAGGACTGACTTTCCATTACTAACATATAAACTAATGCTAATAAACTACTCTAACACTCTTCTTCTGGCGCATCGCCGACCGCTGCCGCGGCACGCTCGCTTGGCTCGCGTGTTATGGTCAAAAAACATTCGCTCCTCTTCGCTTAGCTCGTCGTTGCCTATATATAATTTTACCTTTTGCCTCAAGGGAAATAATGGGATTGAATTTGGAAAATAACGCTAGTCCCACTGTTTCTATTTTGTATTTCATTTACAGAACATTTTAGATACATTATCATGAGGTTCTGCTAATAGGCAGAGAAACGTAAAATAGCTGATGGGAACGACCTTGGTTTTAACTTTAAGATAATGGGAAAATTTAATTTTGTTTTATGGCACTTTTATTTTATTTAAGGCACAAGATGTGTATTTAAAAAAGCACAAATATAGTCATTTACACGATATAAAGATTCACGTTTACGTAATAAATATTTAATTGTCACGTGGTATCGAAAGTCGCAGTCGACTTTCGATACCACGTGACCAATTTGCTGTCTAACTCTAAAATTTGCGGTCTGGGTGCTCATACAAAAGTTGATTGCTGGAAGGTCCTCTACATTTAATAGTAATTATTTTTTATTGCCACCAACCAAATAAATAATATAAAATGTACTGTCTCCATCACAAAACTGTACAAATTAAAAGAAACGCATCAAAAAAACAAATTGTCTGTCAAATAATTTCAAATTAACCTAATTAATTACTTTCATACAGTACAGACATAGTGGTCAAAAGTAATAAAGGTGCAACGAAGAGTATTAGGTTACTGGTGACTACAATATAACAAAGCACCAATATCACAGATATACTTAAATTCATACTTCTGCTTGACGTAAAATATAAAATAAAAATATAAATATGTATACTTGCAGTATACTTACATGCATGCAGAGTTTGATTTCTTTTGGATTGCATATTTTGGGGTGCAAGTAATTAGTAAGTATTTTAGATAGCCTATTATAGGTATTTTGTATTTCCATAACGAGTACAAAAGCATGTATGAAAGTTTTTAATGTTTCCCGCCATTACTGCTAAAGCGATATGAATGAAATTTTAAATAAAGGTAGACGAAGTTCTATACTAAGACTGGACTACTTTTAGCCTGAATGTTTTTTCAAACTTTGGATATTGGACACACATTGGATTACACACGGTCTCGTGGGACGCAGTATTTAAGCTAATTTCAAAATAAAAGAAAAGTACTTTATTTATTTATTTTCTTATATTATATATTAAATCTTATATTGTATTTCATTTATAAACCTATATTATATTTGGAATATTTCCTAAATATACATACATTGTTCGACTTTATGAAATAGCAGATCTAAACCAAACAATGCGGTAATTTGTTTTGTATAGTCAAGTAGAGTATATTTGCTGTGCCGAATTCCTTTTTTTATTAATTTAGAAAGTTACCTCAAGTGAAGATCGATGAGCTTTTACGTGATAAATATGAGCTCACTAATTTAATTGTGCAAAATATTTGTACGGATAATAGCTTTCTATGCAATCGTTTTACAATCATAGGTACCATTATATTTTTTTGTATTTATGTGCCACTCCTTTTTGTTTTGGCGACGACATATCCATGTTTGTAAAACATAACACTTATCAGATTCCTGTGGTCAAGGGTGGTCCCAGTCATGTAACCGACGGGTTTCGTTTGGAATATTCATCGTCAATATTCATTCAAAATCAACAATTTGATTCCATCTCCCAAAATAGAAACAAGAATAGTAATTGTTTTTATTGTATTACTCGCGGCGCCCCTCGGTTTCACCCACGTGGTGATGGATGACGATGTTGATGATGAAACGTATCATATGTGCTTCCCAGGATATAATTTATAACCTTTCCTTTGATCACCATCCGCCGTTTAGGCGTGCCAAGATAACAAACAGACAGAGAGACAGAGATTCATATATTTAATTATTAAATAAAAGTAGCCTAAGTTAGTCGTTATATCATCAGCTACTTGCCAGTGGAAGTCTTACTAAAAAAAGTCCAGCCGTTTCAGAGATTAGCCTGAATAAACAGACAGACAGACAAAAATTTGTATGTAACGTATTATATTTAGTGAAGAGCTATTATTTAGGAACTACCGAAGACGCTTTAATTGTATTATTTTTAAGCGCCTGCTAAGCGATACCAATTTTTGTAATTTTAAAGAATATCCTTGGACGAGATTCCATCGAGGTATCTATCCTAGCATAAATCCGTATTATTGTTTTATTATAATTGAGCCTTTACTATAGCGATGTTAGTTGCTTACGTAAGGTTCAGGCCCATCTGGTAAACAATTTCACATCCTTGTGGCGTTTGCCAAATTCCTCACATACAGCTATAGAAAGTATGCGTGAATTAACGTGCCATTTTTTCGGCAAGCCAAATGAAACGAAGACCGATAAAAAGTTCCATAATGGGAAAACTTTGTCATACCAAATTTCACTTATGTGTTCATCGTATCCGATTTATACGGCTCAATATGTCAAAATTTTATATTTGCACCTATGGAGCCTTTACCCTCCATACTCGCACCTAAACATTTTTCATTATTTACGATTTCATTTAGACCAGCCAGCCTATACATACTAATCCAAAGACTATATATATCTTAGTTTTTGAAAAAATTATAGACACCAATCCGACTTAAATATCATTAGAAAGCTATAAAACAAAGATTGGTAAAACACACGAAGGGCCAAAAGCCAACCTTAATACAGCATGAAGAGTCAAGGTGCGTGCGTCGTAAACGGGACATTTAATTTCTTTATAGCTAGGTTGGATAATTATTCGAATTAATTATACGAGTCTCAAGATTAGAATTTTCTTTACATTTCCTATTAATTTTTTTTTAAACTTATACTGTTTTACACTTTGCTTGCTCAATTTGCCCATGATAGTTGCAGTAGATCCACAGTTCAAAACTGTAGTCATGTGCGACTTGCATTGCGTCCTTTACCCGAAATCTTTCGCCCGGTAATTTGTAAATGTGATTGAAAATTGTAAAAAAACAATCGTTAAAGGTCTGGCAGATAGGCTGCTGCTGACTGCCACGAATAGACGATGGTTAGCTATAACCACCTAAATAGTTTTATTTAATTGAATTAAATTTATATTTTTATTTTTTATTGTAATTTATTTTAATTTTTTTTCTTGTAACAATCGTGTGTGACGTAACGTGTCTGAAAAAAAATAACTAGAGTAATAGTGCTCTTCACACCCTACATTGTATTTCCCATCCATAAAAAACATGCAAAAAATATATTTAAAATGACATTTACTTTTTTCACTGTTGATATTCTTGGATAGAAACCCCTGTTTGGGCCTCCTCCAGCTTGCTCACAGTCTTCACACCCTAACGCAGTAATATTTGCGTAATATGCAATATATTACGCAAATATTACTGCGTTAGGCAGCTGATTATATAGCACTGTGATGTACCAAACATGACGTCACCACCACATAAAGTAGTTCCTCCACCATTGTTCATCAATAACACCTTACCAATCTTCTGTTCCGTCCCGTACTCTGGAACAATCTGGTACCCTGACACTTTAATGCTTGCGCACTATACCTTCGCGGGAGAATATCTACGAATATACGTACAATTAGTTACAAATTCTGGCTAGAACTGGAAAAAAAACAAAAACGGTTCAATTTTAAATTCACGCCGACGTCAGTTATCGCCTTAAATAGTTGGAACTTATAGTGAAAATTGGGGTGTTAGCGTATACAGCTAAGCCGGACAGATACTTTCACCTGCACAGGTGGCGCGCGCCGCCGGACGCACCTGTCGTATTTCGCGCGGTCGAATCAATAGTATCAGTTCATTTCTCACAGTATGTGACGTGCACAGATACAATACTTCAGTAGGTACCTATTTTCTTTTTAAATTAATGGAACTTTAACATTGGCGCGACTTTAATGCGATCACACGAGACGTACCAAGGCACACCATAAATATTTTCGTAAAGTTAAAGGGATACGGTATTTATTTATAAATTCGATAACTCTGCACCCAAAAAAGTTGATTTCCTTCTCGAGAGCTTTATGAAAATGTGAAAATATACAGATTGGTAACGTAGAGTCAGTCAGAAGTTTTGATTCAATTCAAATTAAATAAAAAAAAATCATTCTGTTGAAAATTGTAAATTAATTTTTAATTAGAAATACGGGATTACTCGCGTAATATTTATCGGATAGATCCGACTATAGTTTCGACCACATTAGGTGGTCTTTTTAAGGAATGTTCGGGACGCCCGCGTCGATGACGTCTCGCTTAGCACTCAGCATTATAGACTATAGTTTCGACCACCGAATGTACATATTATTACACCGAGTATACAGTATTTTTCTACTTTAAAAAAAAAATTAAGCTGCCCAGAGGATGTTCTCGCAACTCTGCAAATTCCAAATGATCTCAAAAGGTAGGAAGCTAAATTTTATCGCGGCGCGGCAAAATCCTGCGGTAATCAAAATACCTACTGAAACTTTTAAAAGCCATATATTTTATATTAACATCCATATGATGATAGAGTAGTACAGTTTACTTTTCTACACTAGTAATAAAAAGGAAATATTTGAATGTTTGTTTGTTTGTGATGGATAAACTCAAAAACTACTAAACTGATTTCACAAATTCTTCCACCAGTAGAAAGCCAAATTATTAAAGTAACATAAACTATATTTGGTTCATATTCAATCATCATTATCATCCACCAACACGCGAGTGAAACCGCGGAGCGTAGCTTGTTGCGTAGAGTTGGAGCACGCACTTCAGAGTATTCAGACATTTAGTGCGCCCAAATACTATCATGATTAACCTGTGTAATGCAACCTATTTCAAGTACGGCATATTCAATAATTAGACATCTTTTCAATACCTCACCCTACGAATAATAGACAATTATTTCTTCGTAGACCTCACCTTAGAAACCAAATAATAATGTGCATCCTGGATGGTTGCTTTAAGTAAAATGTTAATATATTATGGGTATATATTGAAATTATTAACGCTGCACGCAAATTTATTAAACCAAATATTTGCCTAATAATGAAGTGTACGGTTTATCCAATATCAGTACGTCCATAGTTTTTTTAGTCACCCCATAAATTATTATTTACAAATCAACAACGGTTCTGACATCACCTTATTGGATTCAGTGTCATCCAATCATACTATTTATACGGTTTTGGCTGTAAGCGATCCGAGTGAGTACTATGTCATGCAATGGCTTATACCCAGATGACAATTGTCAAAGAAAGCTCCTGTCAGAGTTGCGCATGTTTATAGGTCTGGTGTTTTCTTCCGCAACTGACAATCTCGATCAGTGGGCAATTTCTAACCGGTTTAGAAAACGCGAGCGTCGGTACGCAACGGGCGGCGGCGGTAGTTGCGCGGGTAGCTCGGAGCTATTCTTAAATACACACCGGCTGGCCCACTGGCCGGCACCTGTTGTGGCAACTCTCGCCCCATATATTCCACATATAAAGCCCTAATACAGCACATCCAGTATGTGCTCGCTGTTCTCACTCAATTATAATATACTTACGCATTAGGCCAGTCTCTGCAAGATTAGATTTCTACGCATGCTTAGTGAAAACCAAACTTCGCAATTTTCATAACGATGTGTGTTTCCTCTCCCAGGGTCTCGCACCCGCTTGTTTTAGATCACTACTTGACCACAAGCGGCCGGTATTAATAATCTTCTGATATGTATGTTTTCCATACTAAAGATAGAAATTTGACATATCTAACCTCCATACAAATAGTGTCAAATATCTCTAGTAGGGTAAACCGACGTCTATCTGTATAGATTATTAACACCGGCCGTAGACCGCTAACGGCCGGTTTAAATAATCTATCTAGTTTCCCTATTATTGATAGAAATGTGACATAACGTCCATAGAAATAGTGTCACATGTCATCTCTATTAGGGTAAACCGACGAATAGATAGGTTATTGAAACCGGTCGTATGGCCCTCACCTGAACGAATGACTGAATAATTTGTAGGTATATTAGTGGTATTTTAATTATTATTAACCCTCATCTATCTGACAGACTTTATCCGTCCGAAAGAAAAACGGTGCAATCACCAAAATCGTATATGTTCATCTTTCGTTATCAACGACTTGCTCGTCTCGTCACTTAATTGCACAAAAGAAAAACTAACTACTTAACATAGTCTTTAGCATCGGCTCGCTTACAGAATGAGAAGACGGGAAGTATCCGTGAAAGCATTTGTGGAACTCATCTAAACACTATGATTGCGCTGATTAATATTGTAATTGGTCGCGCGAGCAATCCATCAGTGTAGAAAGTCGGAAAGAGGCGCGCTCGCTCGCGGGATGGTGTCGCCCGTACACGCTCGCGTGGCCGCGCGGTATCTAGACTGAAACGTAATGCGGAAAATACGAGTGTATCAGAGCTGTCTGTAGCAGTCTGATTTATCACAGTGTTCCTAATATTACTGTGGGCCTAGCACGAATATTTGAGCAAGTGTAATTTAATCGTTTCGTTGACGTTAAACAATTGAATCTGGTACCGACGTCTGTTTAGTATAACTGTGACACAAATAACTCAAAGTTCGTGCAAGAAAGAGTGTTGCGTATTTCAATTCTTTTGGTTTACGATACGAATACTACTTGCCAAGGTATTCGTGCTACGGCCTCAGACCATTTTGAATATTTTATGACATATGATTGCTCCCTGTTTTTCTGTTTAAGAATTATTTAACCCATATAATGAAACATAATTTTTGCAATTCCAGGAGACGTTATGCGAGCCTCCGGTGGATTCAGCGTCGCTGCCGCTGGAACATCGCGCGGGAGGCGGCTACGGACCACCGCTGCCGCAGGGACACACAGATGACCCCTGGCCACTCGCCACGCCCGACAGTCCAAAAATCAAACACCTGCAAGTACAGTGCGAGAAGACACACATGCGCGTCAACATTGAATTTGACCGACCTTTCTACGGCATGATATTCTCCAAAGGCTTCTACAGCGACCCACATTGTATGCATCTCAAACCTGGAACGGGCCATCTCAGCGCGACTTTCGAGATCTTCCTGAATAGCTGCGGCATGTCCAGCTCGGCCAACCACAATGTGGCCACGTACGGCAGCCCTACGCCGAGCGGCTCCTACGTTGAGAACACCATCATCGTTCAGTACGACCCCTACGTTCAGGAGGTGTGGGATCAGGCGAGGAAACTTCGATGCACGTGGTACGATTTCTACGAGAAAGCGGTCACGTTTAGACCTTTCCAAGTGGACATGTTGCACGCAGTCACGGCGAACTTTCTCGGGGATAACCTGCAGTGCTGGATGCAGATTCAGGTCGGCAAGGGACCCTGGGCTTCTGAAGTGTCCGGGATAGTCAAAATCGGACAGACGATGACGATGGTGCTTGCTATAAAAGACGACGAAAACAAATTCGACATGTTGGTTAGGAACTGCGTCGCACACGACGGCAAACGAGCGCCCATACAACTCGTCGACCAGTACGGATGTGTGGTGAGACCAAAGATCATGAGCAAGTTTCAAAAGATAAAGAACTTCGGACCATCCGCTTCGGTCGTATCTTTCGCATACTTCCAAGCTTTCAAATTCCCCGACTCGATGAATGTACACTTCCAATGTGTGATTCAAGTGTGCAGATACAACTGCCCCGAGCCTAAATGCGGTGGTCTCGGTGGCGACTTCGGTGTGCCACTCCTGGGCGGAAACACGCTCGGTGCCGCAGAGTATGGCGTGCCCAACTCCCCACACTCGGAGTACGGTCCACCTCCACCCGCACCACACGGCGAGTACGGAGTGCCGCCTGCGTTCCCAGACCCACGACACCCTGCTGACGCCACAGGTTCTTTCTCCGAGAAGCGTGATGACGCCGTGCCGCCCCCACAAGCGCAAGTCTCCTCGACGCCAAACGCACCCAGCCCGTCATCACCGGCGCCGGCGCACGAGGAAGACGATGTCAACCTACCCCCGCCCCCACCGCCAGGCCGCAGAGTCGTATACAATACGGTGAAGCGGAAAGACGACGGGCACACGAACCTCGTTACTCTAGGCGGCCGGCCTAGGTCCGTCGAGGGTCTCCCTGAGAGCTTAGCAGGTGCGCGGCGGCGGAGAGAGACATCCACCGCAAAGACGTCGCGCATTTACAAGCGCGACGCGCAGGAGATGACAGATGTAAACACGAGCCGCACAATCCAGGTGGTGGCGCCGGGTGACGTCAACTTCGCGCTGAACAACGCGGCAGGCAACGAGACCGTGGTGATACAGTCACCCGCGACAGATCCGGAAACTATTTGTATGTCGGTACCGTCGTTTGTAGCGGGGCTGGTGATGCTACTGCTAGTGCTGGTGGTAGCATCGCTGGTGGCCGCGTTCCTCTTCGTGCGTGTACGCGCACTGGACCGCAAAGGTGCACACGGCACCGCCGCTTACTACGACACAGACTACGTGAAACACACGAACTAGTGTTAGTGTTGGATGTTACATAGACTTATCTCGGATCCAAAGAGCGTGCGCGCTTCGGTCCCGGTCGGACGGCGCCATGCGCTGTCGCGGTCGCGATCGAAGCCCGGCGGTGATGACAGAGCTATTTATTTAGTTAGTGAGCGTGATGTATGTGAATGTTAGACTGTTTTGTAAATTATTTTATTCGTGTGAAAAGCACCCTGTAACTGCCTTGTAGTCGATATGTCTGTTGTAATTTTGTAAAGAGTCGTAAGTAAGGACGTAGTCATAAGTTATATACCAATTAAAAGTGTCGTGTGAGAAACGTTTACTCTTGCTTTGTTTTACTCAAATTACTGATTATCTTGAACACTATATGGTATCTCTGAAGATCGATATGTTGTATTCTTTTTTTTCACATTCTTATCACATAACTGCCCAGATAAATATCTCGGCATTAACAATTTTATGGGTCCGTTTTAGTTTGCATAATGTAAAAAGTAGGTAAAATCATTATTTAGAGCAACTCATGATGGCAAAAGTGTGAGAGAGTTTACTTATTGTTCGCAATAAAGAAACTCAACAATAGGCGTCTCACGTGTCACTTGAAAATGAGCTCGTGCTATAAGAATTACAATTACATCCTATAAAATAATGTGTATTAAAATCCAGGTGAAATACTTCATTCGTGTACTGAAAAAATAGTCTACATCTTATTCGATATAAATTAAAAATACATCAATAAAGAATCATTTCTTCCAAAAATAAGGTCAATTATTCACACAATTTCACTTGTTTCACACGAACTTCATAAAGTAGGTAATTTGTTTAAAATAGTGAAGATTCAGAAAGGATTCGTCTTGTGAGACAATGAAATAATAAAAGATAATGGACATTTCGAATGTTTGTTCTCATCTCAATGGTGTTGCTTTCCCAGTCCCGCTTAGATATTTTTGCCCATATTTAGGGGAAGGGTATAAATTCAGCACCATAGAAGACGATTCGTTCCTGTGTGGACTTTGGAAAACCAATTTCAACCTTTTGTCGTTCTTCTCACAGATTATATTGATTAAATCCTAAAACAAAAATTTTAGTTGAAAAGAAATAAAAGTGTTAATATTTCCATATTAACCGTTCGGAACTACCAGCATATGTAATACAGATTTAAAAACAGATAAGTGAACTAAAGATAAATATAACAATTAAAACACATCGTTAACCAGACACATTGTATCTATGGTAGGGTGAGTCAGTATACATTTCAATCGACTCTGGGTAGTTCCAATCAACAGACATTGCGGGTGGTAGGACTCGTCTATGGGTCGGTCTTATTGGAGTACCACTTAGTGTCAGATGCTGTTCTGGTCCAAATAGAAGTGTGCAAGCATTGAGTAACGTGTTTAAGTTTGAACGACACTGTTGCTATTAAGAACATTACTGGGCGATTGGCACTAAAGAACTAGGCTACTATATCCGTTCCACGCAGAGCTTTAACTGATTAATGTTCTGGGGCCTTACTATGAGCTCTTAAAGAAGGGCTTCTCGACAACTGCCCAGTTTATTCGTACCATGACATCTTTAAAGCAGGCCCGCCCTGCCCGGCCCTACTATTCAAAAACCGTAGAAAACTCGTTCATCTATTTTTTGTATGAACTCTCGTTAACAAGTCGCTCTAAATCGACTCAGTTTATTAGCTTACAAACGTCTAGGCGTCTGCAATGTTGGTTATAGTTAATTATTAGAATGCCAGAGACAATATTATCCGTTCACCTTTGAGAAAACAATATTCAAACAGTTCACCTAAATGAGCGTCATGGTATGATTTCATTTCACGGTTTAAGAACTGCACGGAACTTGCATGGTTTTTACGAAGCTGATAAGGTAAAGCCTCTGGAACCATCTTAACTGTTGTGGTCAGGCATGGTGCCTTTTATAAGGCGAACTATCTCGTCAGCTGATATAAAAATCATGTTCATAGCCGTCTTCGTTTCTCACAATCAGCTAAGGTAAGATATAGTAGATTCGTAGGTATATCACATTCGGATACCATACGGATGTCAGACTTAGGCACTCACAAAATCTCATTTTTACTAAATAAACATGTTTGTAACATGGTAACGTAGTATGCTGGCTAAAAGACTGATGGACAAAACTAAACACAAAATTTGTCAGAACAGTTACAAAAACTCAGACGTGGCGTGGTTTAGTAATAGAATATGGAGATTGGCTGTCCAGGCCAAATAAGAAGTAGAAAAAAGTGAAGAAAATGAAAAATGGAATATGCTTTAAATTCTTAAAGCTAAACTCATAAAACGAGATTACCATTAATTATACTAGATGACACATTGTGAATGCATTTTCAATTTGGTATCATAATACATGAACAAACCGATATTATCATTAGGTGCTTCGATTTTTCGTACAAAATTATCTTCAATTGTATAGACGTTAGAGTTTATTACATAAATTGATAGTATGAGACTAGTGGTGACCCGAATCCCAGGACAACTATGTAGAAAAACAGAACAACAGGAGACATTTGAGAAAACCAGGAAACCTCCTGTAAAATCAGGAAATCTGGCAATGCTGCGTAAACGTCAAAATGACGAAATTTTGACTAACCTCGACGTTTACGAAATTTTGACTAACGCCGAGGTTAGTCAAAATTTCGTCATTCAGCATTGCATTATAGGAACCCGAGGTCAGTCAGTTGACAATCACAAGTAGACTCTTACTTACTTAAACTTACAAAAAAAATACTAACGCTGTCAAACAATGCAGGCAGTTCCATATTTCGGTCAGTTATCCCTTTTATTGCTTTTTCTCGTGTCACACTGCAGCTCGGTCTTTCTTGTCTATTATTTCTTGACGGATGAAATGCTGTAGTGGCTGGAGATCTCTCACAAAATACAGGCTTGATTTGTGGAAGCGCAGAATGTATTTGTGGAGACGTCTTGATTGATACAGGCGAGGCTTGGATTTCTTGGGTTGGGGGTCTGATTTGTAAAGATGTAGGTTTAAGTTGTGTATCTACAAGCTTTTGTTGTTGAGGATTACCTTGGGACGAAGCTTGATTGTTTTGAGAAGATATTGGCTTGGTTTTTAGGGACGTTTGCTGGCTTTGAAGATTTGTTCCCGTAGTTCTAGGAGATCTCTCGCGAGACAACAATGGTTTATTATGTTCAGGTTCAAACCTGTTTCTCAATGATTTTCGACTGTTTTGTGGACATGTAAGTTTGTTTAGAGGGGACGGAGGCCTGCATTGAAGTTGTGTAGGACCAATTTGTTTATGTTGACCATTAGGAGTATTTTGTGGAGTAGGTTTATTTTGTGGCGAAGTAGGTCTGTTTCGTGTAAAAGTAGGTCTATTTTGTAAAGAAATATGCCCATGGTTTGTAATTTGTGGGGGCGCAGAATTAGATTGCTGCCCTACAGGCATACTTAATACAACTGGTCTATGTTTTGCCAGAGACTTGGCCATCTTCGAGACCTCAACTTTTTCGGTATTAGTTTTATTACGTAAGGTGACAGGCGTCGTTTGTACTGTAAGCTTGCTATGTTTACAATTCAGTGTGCTTTTTTTGGGGGAAAATCGCCTAATTGAGCTGCGGGTTATAAAAAGGCGCACTGGATCCGTTTGGGAACATTTATTGCGGCACTTCTCTTGTTTTTGTGGTTTGAATACCGGAATCTGGAATAGGTTTATAAGATAAGTACTTTCATCCATTCTACTGCAAGGGAATAATATTGTTTGAGACTGACGTATACCTACTTATAACTTTCGATCGATAGATGTTTATTACTCAATTAAGAAAATCAGCTTAACGGATATTATGGATAAGGATTCTGAGTGGGGATGGTTTTGTACCCGAGATTAAAACATAGGCTACATTTTATCCAGGTTTATCAGGTGGTTCCCGAGCACAGACCATATATCGGGTCTGTGTTCCCGAGGTGTCGCAGTATTCTTATTCCACACCAACAAATTCGCGAGCTGATACTAGTAACTAAGGAAGCCTTCCTTTTAGTAAGGAAGTTTATTAAACTAAGGAAGCTTATGTTACAATAAACCATTCAACCGTGACATGTCGACTAATATTGGATTAGGCGGTACCACCGTCTTGCTGGGTACCGAGTGCTATATAATACTAATGATCTTAAGAGAAATGTACAAGCTACGGAGCATCCAACGAGTGGAGAGGTCATGAACCGTTTTCTCTGTGTAATAATAATTAAATCATACGTTACATTTTTCAAAACCTTTCATTCACGGTTGTGTCCATAATTATAGTGGCTTTACCTTAAGTATATGGTCATTTAAGGTCGAAACTTACAGGTAAAATTTTTATTCGTAATAATTGTTTTCTCTTCGGAACTTACATGATTGCTACCAAGCGAAGGGTTCGATGATAGAGACGTATGCAGAATTCTTTTCATTATGGTCCTTGAGGAAGTGGAAGGTGTCAGAATATTGTTGTTTGTCCTACAAAGCCTTGGAATTCGCCAATACGTATTGGGAGGCTTATGGCATGGCCTACGAGAATGATGTGGCGCTTCTCTTGTGCTTGGTTTATTCTGTAAAGAACAGTATAATTAAAGAAGAGTTCTTACCACAGCTCGCTCAGCAACATTAAATTGAACTATTCCCATAGTGAGAGTCTAATTTTTGGCTTCGTAGATTGTATGACGTGTAGACATACTGAGACCTTTGTCTTCAGGCATATCGTGTTATGGACGAAAAGTAGATAGTAGATACCTACAATTGCCGACATTTAGGCTGACATGCCCAACTGCATTGTTTGCTCCAATTAATTTTCATTATGTGTATTAACGCTAATGTCTGCCTATTACAGATGCATTTCGTTACAAGTGAAGAACTGCACTGCGCCCATCACCCTGACACATACATTTCTATGATCTCATGTGGCTGTAATTTCACCAGCACCCATACCATTCAAACCGGAACACAGCAATGCGAACATTACAGCTTGGTGGTAGAAATAGATATGGTGGCAGTACTTCCCCATATGAAATCGTTTACAAAGAGTCCAAAGTTATTTTTACACAACGAAATATGTTGTCCGAGGTAGACATACTCCGCGGTAATCTAATAACGTTTTCGAATGATTCTAATCGTTATTTATACATGATCTTACGTATACAGTTACGTATTATTTCCGAGACCAAAACAATGTGAAGAATCTGCTGGATAGTCAGCATTTATTGCTATAGTCCTGCATTTAGGTTATATATCATTATCGTTGAAATTCAGAGAAAAAGAATTCCCTGTATTTAAATCTTTGATCCATATTCAACACACTCCATATAAAACAATTGCTTCCAAGTTGCCGTGAGTTTCTACTACGTCGGGCGTGTCCGATGCCGATCTTGATGCTTAGTCAAAATATACCGATTATCTACTTAAGTATGATGATGTAAGTAATAAGAAATTAGGTCCTTTATTATAATAAGTCTTGAAAAATATACGGACATGACTCATACGTAATACCTAGTCTGAGTTCCCGTGCTGACGAAAAAAAAGCATGTTAATGCCAACCCAGAGCCAGGTATTCTGGCTATACAAGCAGTGACATATCTGTGGTCATCCATCCCGAGGGTAACTACCGATAGCTATAAATGTCCGCCACGGAGACGGTTATAAATCTGTGTAAGCGCTGCGTTAGGGAGTGATGAGAGTGTAGCAAGTGAAATTACTGGATGATTGAGGAATAAAAACCAATACTTTGGGCAACAAGAGCAGTACTTTGCCTCGCAAACATAACTATCATGGATGTACTAATATAAGTTATAATTAATAAATAAAGTCATTCAAAAAGATTATAACCAGACTTTGTTTACCTGACACATCAAACCGCGTGTAGGGCGGGTTGGAGGTGACGACGGAGGTGATGGATGTAGGCGCAATGAAGGAGGCCGCGCTGGCCTGCGACACGGCGCTCCCGATGCTGTTCGCTGCGTTGAACAGCAGCCGACATAGCTTGCAATCGCCGGCTGATGCGGCTGTTTCAAAAAGCACTTCAGTCAGTACCTACTCATGTATGTGTCTAGACTATATTTACTTTTCCTACTACCTAACAAGTATGTTACACTGAGCAAAGGAAACGAAGATTAAAGCAGAGAATTCGCTGACTTTTATAATGCTACATTTTTCGTTCTACTGCTATAAACTCTTGATTATTTTTGGAATTCGAAATATAATAGCAGTCGATGATGGTAGCATAACAGTAGTAACTGGTTCACATGAATATAGTTGAAGGAACACAAATCTAGGTGCATAGCGATACATTTTCAAACTTGCGAGGATGGTGGTTAGCAAGCAAGGGGGGCACTATAAAACACCCACAAAAAGATTATTCTATGGACTTCTTTACAATGTTATTGAAAGTAAAATTTTCAGATAACGAATAATTGTCGAAAGCAGAAACTTTGTTTTGACTAGGTGGTTAGGAGACAAACATACTAATGTTTCCACCCCTATGTGGAGATCTTAGGAGTAGAGGGGCACAAAGGTCACGTTTTTTGGTACATCGAGAACCATATGCGTCATAAGTAATTTTGTTATACTAATGAAAGCCGATAAAATTGTCGACAACATTGATACAATATCAATTACAATTATCTACACACGCGAGTTCACTTCCGTGGTTGTCTACAGGAAATATCGTTTCCGAAACTCGCACACATTTACTTTCATCAAAATAAAAAAGCACTTCACCGCGTCACGACATCGCATTTGCTCGCTTGTTTGTAATGTAGGTAGTGAATTATCCTTGCATAATGAAAACATTCAACACCTAAATGATAAGTAGGTACTTAGATAAATTAAAGAAGTACCTATCCGCATAAGCGCACTCTATTTATATTTTTAATGATTTAACCACACACGTTGCATAATATCCTGGAAAAGTAGGTTGATTCCTGCGAAATCTATTGTATTATTGGCCAAATATTGCGAATCGCGAATCAACGGGTTAATGCGAAAGAATCGTTTGTTAATAAGAATACATCACCACTCTGTCCTTAGCAATTAAATTACAGATCTGCCTATATTTACGCATCATAACCTCCGAACAGAAATAAACTCGCGTGTGTTACAATGATGCACATGTGATGTGCATGAGCTGCAATGCTCGTACATCGGAGGCAGCACCTGGATCGAGGTGGGAGCACCCTGCCATAGTCTCAGTGGTAAGGCAGCTGTGGTCGCCGCTCGCAGGGCCCACGCCGCCGCTGCCATCCACGTGAAGCTTGATGTTGTTGCGGACGAGATGGGGTTTTATTTCTTCGAACCACACATCGCATAGCTAGAAATTAAACACAGTTTATGGTTGAAACTAAAAAAAACTTTAGTAGGTACTTAGAGCTTATTTCTACATTCATAGTGGGAAGTGGCACTTACCTATTTTGTTTTTATGCGAGATATTTGCGGCATGCATATCATATTTACTACCAAGATGGAACTAGATAATGTTGAAATTTGTTGTCTTGAATTTACCCTTAAGTACTACGATGCAAAAAATCTTATATATAAAAAAGGGCCTATATTTCTCCTAGCGGCCTTATGCCACTTGTCAGATCCAGTCGGCAACTTACTAACATTTCTGCTCACCGTAGTCGTCAAAACTTACATAGTGGCGCCATTTATTTTATTTTATTCAACATTTATTAGCAACTGAGATACATAATAGCCCTGCAGGTCACGCTATAACTTGAAAACGAATGGAACAATTTCGATAATTCCTTTTTTGTTGTGTTAATTATTGTCAGGAGAAGGTTCTTATGGAAGAAAAACTAAGAAAAAGTGGGAAGTCATATATAAGTCTATACGCGATCGAAGTCGCGGGCAGTCGCTAGTACCTACATAAATATACATATTAACAATTTGAAGTTAATAGGTGCTTAAGATGGGTTCTGGCAGCTATCCAGAGAGAACTCCTATTGAGTGAACTCCTTTGCTTAAAATAGGCTTGTAAATAATCAAGTCAGTACTAGGTACTTACTCATTGCTATGTATTAATATGTTATGTTTTTTAGTGTATATTTTTGTCAATAAATAATTTCTAATGTATGTCGATGAAATGTGATGGCTTCTTTTTCTTATAGCAGAACGAACATTCTTCGTAAGAACCGCAAGCTGAGCAGCGGAGTGGCCATCTTTAGTAATATGTGACACACGCCGTTTACAAAAATGAACTTTGAACTCATTTATCTACTTAAAACGATGAGAAATTAAGCAATGATAGTGAGACTCGTTTCATAGTTAGATTTTAGCACTTTCAGTACCGACGGAACCTACGTTTTTCATTGACAATCTACAATATTCTATTGCTATGAAATAAAACTAGGCGCTGACTCACACCAACTAAAGCATTATCTAAATCGTATCGGACGCTTTTGGGTAACTTGTTCCTGCTTCTGCTCCTTCGATTCTGTTCATCAGGTCTAGTGCAGGGCGCATTATCTCCAGATGCTTTCACCATGGCTCTCGTTTGGCCCGCCTCACTCCCGCCACCGGGAGCCTTGCGTACTCGCGATTGGGACATGACTCAACCCTTGCCCATTGATATCGCCTTTGGAAAAAAGTCTACAGTATAAACACCAACTTTCCTTACAAAACAATAAAAATACGGATATAAAAATGTTGTGTCAAAAAAGGCGTTTTCAACTGTTCTGACGTAATTTTTTTCACGCTGGTTTGTCTAAATCAAAACTTTTTTGGAATATTGTAGTAAATCTGTCGTACCTAATCTATATACTGTAAGTAGTTTTGATTATATCGACGTGAGGTCCATAAAATTAGTCGGAATCCACGCACTTTTTGCGCGATGTCAATGATAAAGATAAAGGCTAATGGCCGGTCCCAATAATCTATCTATCGCCGGTTTACCTTACTAGAGATAGATATTTGACACTATTTGTATGGACGTTATGTCACATTTCTATCGGTAGTAAGGAAAACTGTGGTTAGATAGATTATTGGGATCCGTCCTAAGACCTTACAGTGAGTAAATGTAAGGAGATTACAGTTTTTAAAACAGTTTTTAACAAAAAGTGCCGAATAATTTTAAGACCCTCACACATTGATGTTATATATTATATATACTTATATGAGGCTAACTACGTAACCTCATTGCCCTCACTTCGATATTTTATAATTAAAACTACATTACTTACCTAACCATTTTTGTCGTTACATTGTATTTGTATACCTTTTATAAAAAATATCTATTGTTTTTAAACGGCATCTGTGATTTACGTGTAGGTACTTACACGGTTTATTTATTTTATTACAAGAGAGACCAAACTCCTCTTAATGTCCTTTCAAAAATAACAATTTCATTCCGTTAATACTTATTGAAATAGAAACAAACTTAAGTTTGTTTCATTTTAAAATTATGCGTAAACTAACTCGGAATGACATGGTTTATTTAGTATTTTATTCGTTATTTTAATAGCTATTCATTTATATATTCGGATGAGGAGCTGGACGCAAGAACCACTTAGTAGTAAGAGCTAGTATGAACTTTATCTCAATGCTACATAGGTACTTATACCTACTACGATATTTGCTTGAGCTCATATAAACCGGTTCGGTTGACGGACCGTGACTTTAATCACAGAGCATGAAGAAGGTACTTAGTATTTACCTACAAATTTTGAGGGTAGTTATAATTATTACATAGTCTGAGGCAGTTACACTTTTATTATGATGAGAGAAGGTTTTGACGTCTACAGTCAATTGCAAACGCATAACCTGCTAGTACTAAAAAATAAGATAAATATTCAAGTGCGTAATAATTGGTGCTACCACTAACTGCTTGCAACGCTACTATGGAGTTATTGCGCAAAATAGTAAGCAAACTTTTCGAATCGAAAAAGAAACAATGCGATTCAATCAACGAAGTGCTATTTTACGGTTCGAGTGAAGAAGAAAAGACGAAACAAATAGGATTGAACAATCTCTTCTGCATTTATTACGTGATAACTCATGCGAGTAGATCTATCGACGTGTGCGTGCCGAGTCTCACCAGCGAGACCATAGCGAAGAGCCTTATTGCCGTCAAGCAAAAGTACAACGTCCAAGTTAGAGTGACCATTCATAACAGCTGTGACTTTCACAACCTGCAGTCGTTTACACAAAATGGGATCGAAGTGAAGGTGATAAACGCATCTGAACGGTTAGAGCACGACTTCATACTTATTGATGCGGGATGTGAAGATGCAGTTGTCGTCATTGGGTCTTTGGATTATGAAACAACTCGCGTCAACTGCAATAGAGATGCTACAATACTTACGTCAGAAGTGGCTGTGGTCAATTCATTGAAGCTAGAATTCGATAGAATCTGGACCAATTTCGAACAAATATCAACAGTTTAATGACAAACGAAAAATGTCATATTCACGAACACCACTTTGCTATGATTTCAGTAATTAACTATAGGTAATTTTAAAGTAGTTTAGAAATAAAAGTATGGATTTAACAAAACATATTTCGATTTTATTTCGTCTGCCTAATGAGATTATCTTTTTCAAAATTATTACATTATAATAACATTAATTTTAATACAAATTGTAGATTTACTAAATTTTTGTACTCAAGTGCATATATCATTTACCTAAATATAAGATTTTAAATACGAAAACAGACTACATGACAAATAGATAGATTAATGGAATGCATCCTGAAGCAAATTAAAAAAATATAAGTATATTTATATAAGATTAATGATGTATCTCGGACTAAAATATATCAAAGAAAGTTGGCAAAAAACTTACACATACTGTTTCTTAATCTTTTGTCTTTCAGAGTCTTTCATTTGTCAAGTACATAGCCATGTAGCATAATACAATATTTGTCGGTTTTAAACTAATTAGCGTTAGGAAATATTACTACACTACACAAAAAAACAGCATCCATTATGCACATTTAAACTAAGATATGTGTTTCGAAATTGACGATTTAAATTGACTTGTGGTCTGCTTTCGTATTTTCAATGTTAGCTTTAGAAAACGTGAAAGTGTAAGTTATTGTCACTTTCTTGTAACAGCATTATATACATCATTTCATGAACATAGGCAAAATATAACTTGTGGTTACAATTTTTATTTAAATAGAATAATAATATACTCTTTAAAATCGGTGTTCATCTAGTGTTCATTATATCGGGTGTCCCGAAACTCAACGATAACCTGGTACCGGGCGAAAGGCCAAGGTATACCAGTTCTCAAAAAAAATATCATGTCACTTAGCCAAACGATAATAGACATTTTTCGAAGGAGTTGAAATTTTTATACAGCGACTTTTTAATGTCTCAAATAACAGTGCTATTAATCGCAACGACAAATCAAAGTAATTATAAATTTTAACTAAGTAAACTAAATTAAGTTTTGACGAGTTATTGTTTACAAAATTATTCAATTAACTTTGACACTCCAAGTTGAAAAAAACATTTGTTTTTCTTATTTTTTTATACCTTGGCAACTCGTCTAGTACCAGGTTATCGCCGAGTTTTGGGACATTCTGTAATAGTACCTCTGTAAGGGGGAAAATTCCTAACTCATCATCTAACAACCTTGTCTGATTTTACGAGGTATTGCTACGTTTTATATATGAAAAATATGTTTTCTTCACAAGTTATATAGGTACTAAATTTGTGTAGGTAGATGAAGCTGCCTTTGCAGTATTGGATCATTCATTTATAATAGGTCAATAACGATACAGAAACTTAGTTGTGGTCACTATTTGGATCTGGGGAGAGATGGTGAATGCCAGCACAACCCTATCTCGCCCCAGCTGGCGGAGGACTGCTCACGGGGGGGTTAGTGGGTCTGAGCCCCACATACCCTCTTTAGTCAACCCCCGTACCGGAAGGGACGTGGACATCATTTCCCCCCTTCAAAAAAAATGGTCATTATTTGGATGGGTAACCACTAGTGTCTATACCTTTCGTGCCTCGAAAGGGATAATAAACAGTCGGTCCCGGTTGTTGTGTCAAGGACAATAAAATTGTCTGTAGACACTGGAGTGATATGAGATGTTATGTGTGACAAATTCCGTCTGTAAACTCGCGATATCTGGGTTGGCGTTTAGCATATTTGACGACCACGTTGACGAAAAGATGCAACAGTATGGAAACAAAGCCTGGTTAAGCGGAAATAAACTTATACATAACCTTGTCTTGTCTTGTGCCTCACTACTGACAGCACCGCGACAACCGCTTAGGGCTCTCGTCGATGCGCATGTTTGTGTGAGTGAGCCGTTTCGTACGTTTGTAGGTAGTTTCCGTATTGTTTCTCTATATTTATACTGTGCCCCTAGTTAGGTAGGCAGTGAACCTGCCTTTGAAATAAAGGCTTTCTAGGTCCAAACCCTGGCCGAGGCAAATATTTTATGTGATGAACAGAAATGTTAGTGCGGTTGGATTTGAATTTTTGTGTTTGCCGCCCGCGACACAGAGATTTCTAGTTTTTTATATCATATCCACTGAGCCAGCACTGAGCTCGTATAGGCCCGTGTTGCAGTAGTGGAAACGTAATGGACTGATTAGGTTATTCGATACAATCTTTTAGTACTAGATTGTGACGCAAAAACATTATTAACATAATAATTGTAATAACACTTACACATCAGAAATTAAACTAGATAGTTGTGGACATGAGTTAGGTATTCATCCCCGTTATTAAAAAAAAACTACAGCGTAACTAGATTGACTAAGTAACGATTCATTATGTTAGCTAGTAACACTTATGTAAAAGTCAATTTAAAGCCCTATTACATCCCGTTCATATCGGAAATAACAACGGATTTTATATTGAGCTCTCATGTGCACATGGCGCCTCTAACGTAGTATTTTGGCACTAATAAATATTTGGTAAAACTTCAACGTCCATTGGAATCTAAACGCGACAGCAATTCTGGTACAAGAACAGACAATATACTAAAGTTACACATTAACACATAAATGCATCACAGATACGAATTAGTTCATTTTTACAAAAGATATTCTCACAAATTCAGTGCATTCCTATTTCTTGCAGATCATTCCATTTGCTAAACCTAAACCTATTCTGGCATAGACATTGCATACAAATCTAGTAAAATATATTTTATGTTACATAATAAAAATGTAAATCACCGTACCAGGCTAATGTAAAAGCTACTTACACAATTTATACAAATATTAATATAATTTATAATCATTGATATAATTATTATGAAAGGTTTTAAAATTACAAGGCTTTACATTTGTCTCTCCCTTCGTGTTCCACAAATTATAATAAAACAAGATAGTAAAACAAGCTTTGGATATTTTCTTCTAAGTACGACCATTAAGTAATAACATAACAACACTTAGAAAATTGGCTTTCATGGACCCTAAATCAACGATTTCAGTAGAATAATGTCAAAAATAGTTTCAGTCACACACATTAATATAATTTATTTATTGAGGGTGCATGATACTTGGTATATTTGTGCTAATATCCGCCTTATTTGGACAAAGCAAAGTCAACTTTATGTACATCACAACGATGGTTGATTTTGTTTTGTTAAATAAGCCAAGTTATTTGGATGACTAACGTTTTTGGATCAATCGGCGTGTCCAATCACAATTTCCATTAGAATGTTTTAGGAACAATTTTATGCCACATGCATTATTATACTAAAAGAACTCCAACTACAGTTATAACAAAATATTTCTTTGTTTGCTCACAACACTGTACACTTAGATATACCAACATTCAAAAAAATAAAACTTACACCTAATACCAGTTAGACACGAATGTGACTAGCAATACTATCATTATCGAGAAGAGTTCGAACAAATGGAACCATAGCGTAGAGTTCTCAATACAAACGTCAATAGTATGACGGAGGCCGTGCGCTACTTTGACCTAATAGGTGAATGTCATACATCTATTTCGACATCGCTGGTGTTCTCTTGAGTGTCGTTAGACTGCGGAGACCCAATTTCTCCATCTTCTGTCCGTTCGTCGTGTGGGGAAGGTGCATTATAGTCTTGTGGGGAACTAGTGTCGTCTTCACCAGCCGAGCCATCTTGTTCTTGCACTTCCTCATCCATCATTATTGTTGCCGGCAAAGATGCTGACACATCTTGTATTTGAGTTGTGAAAACTGTAACAAATGAATTATCAATGAATTGCTAAATAGATTGCACAAAATTGTTTTACTAAGCTAATGGTTATAAAACTATATATTCTAATATAATGTATCTACATACGTTATATTAGAATATATAGTTTTATCATTAAATTAACCAAAAGCTACATACTTAGGCTACCCTAAGTATGTACCTTTTGGCAGCGACTCGGTCTGCGTGAACTGCAGGAAAAAGGTAATGGTTGTATATAATGAACTTTAAATTTAAATAGTATAATATTATTTAAAACAATTTAATGAACAGTTATATGAAAAAAAAACATGAAAACTTAAAGAACAGGATAACTCAAAAATGGTTATCTTTTGCATAATGCATATAGAGGTTAAAATTATCACAAATAGTCACCCCTATCACCTCCTAACGGGAATACATCGAATTACCAATAATCCTGTATATGTATGTACATGATTACAACAATTATAATATGTTATGTACTCTCTATTTCAGTAGCTTTAAATTCAATTTCAAAATCATTTATTTATGGTAAACCAATGATTATTACATTGATACATGTAAATGTAACTTCATTATGGTTAACGTCATCACTACACTTATGGTTAATGTAATGTCGACACTGCATGCTATAAGCAAACATATAAATTACTAGCTGCGCTCCGCGGTTTCACCCACCTGGTGATGGATGTTGATGATGATGATGATGATGAAAAGTATCCTATGTGGTAATCCAGCGCCTCATCTACCTCCATAACAAGTTTCTTTAAAATTGGACCAGCTGTTTGAGCGTGAAAGAGCTACAAGCATCCATTCATCCATCTAAACTTTGACATTTACATATAATATTAGTGGGATATAACAAATTAAACTTGACAATACTATTAGGTAAAGCTAACAATAGAGTTGTAGAAAAAAAGTGTATAACTCAGGGATTATGGTTATGAGAATTTTAATAATCAGCGTGTTTTTATCCGAAATCGACCAAGCGAGTCCGCAAAATGAATTATTCAATTAGGCATCAAAAACGTAAAAACTTGATGAACATCAATTATTTATGTACTTTAAGTATTTACTGCAGTCTTCCAAACAGAACCACATACGACAAGCTGTACTCAGTTGCCACTCTTTTCAAATAGCTTTGTACAATTTATAGTAGGTATTATTTTCAATGTATTTAAATGTGTGGTATATGACTACTTGGCTCAAGTCGAGTACTCCTAGCATCTTTATCTTCTAAATAATGTTTAACTTTATACTCATAATCTATATAATAATATATAAAAATGAAACCCTATTTCTTCTGGTCACGCTATAACTTGATAACTGATGGAACTATCTCGCTAATTCTTTTTTGTTGTGTTCATTATTGTCAGGAGAAGGTTCTTATGAAAGAAAAATTAAGAAAAGACGGGAGGTTATGGCGAGGCCAAAGGCCGCGCCTACTACGCGAACGAAGTCGCGGGCAGTCACTGGTATGGTTATAAAACTAAGATATTTCTTCCGTCTAAAGTAAAGGAAGAAAATACAATTGTATTTTCTTACTATGAGCACTATTATGTCTTTTGGGGGTTTATGGGTGTAAAAACACACTCAGTTCCCAAAAAATAATTATTGTCAATTCTTATTTTAGGAAATGCATGTACAGAATAACTATGTAAGTCTCTGCACTTTCTTATGAGGGATTGTAATATGCAGTTGATGTCTAGTAGGGCTATTATGTATCTCGGTTGCTAACAAATGATGATTGAAATCTTAAAAAATAGCAGCTCTTGGTCAGTTTGGACAACTCCAGTAAGCAAAAATGTTAGTAAGTTGATGACTGGAGCTGACAAAAGTGACATAGATCGGCCATTTTCTTCGATTTCAATCAACATTTGTTAGCAACTGAGATACATAAGGGTGTTATTTAAATGGTTAGCATAGTATTAGTATTTTTGAAAGAAGAAAAATATTATCTTTCAGCAGAAATAGCTAATTGGTCAGCAACTCATGGCCAGCAAACATTTCAAAATCAATCAGCAATTTATGTCATTCTGGATGGCTGTAATTATTTTTGTACTGCATATTAATTATATAAGCAGCCATAAGCTTAAGTTTATATTTATTAGTATATTTATAAGTTTTATAATATTTGGGTAAGCACTCAGTCGTCGGCCGCTGCCACGGCACGCTCGCTTCGCTCGCTCGGCTCGCGCGTTGTAGTCACAAGTAACCTAACACTCCTCCTCGCTACGCTTGTCGTCGTACCTATATATGACTTTGCCCTAGACATATGGAACATATAGACATGTTTTCTCTGCTGATCAATCATAAAATCTTGCTGACCAAATAGTTATTTTGCGGACCGAATGTTTATTATGCAAACTCATGGTATTGTTATGCTGCCTATTAATGATTAAATTTTTGACCATTAACAAAATTATCTGCGGAACAAAGATTGCTGCCTGATTTTTATTATTGCAGACAAAATCTTTGTATGCTGACTAAATCATTTCAATGCTGGTTTGGGTGGGCTCACCAAATTTTATAATTGCGTATCATTTAATTACTTCTCGATACATAATAGCCGTACTGGAAAACTGTTGCTTTGACAATTGAAACATGTCAAGCAAAAGTTTATTGTAATGGAAAACAAGATAATCCATCAAAGGTCGTTGGTCATCATAGGGCCAGACACAATAGAAATTTCATTGTTATAATATAACAACTCTTGAAGATATCAGATATATCAGAGAAGCCAATAACTATTAGTTTTGGATTTGTTTCGTTTTGGGTTAGTTTGGAACTTGGAACTTTGAGATTTACTCTAATGGAATACAGATATGAACTTTCAGACTCATAACATGTAATGTCTAATCAAATGGGCTTATGTTTTGTAATTGGAATAATAATAAATAAATAATAATAATCATTGGACTAGAACTTGATTTGTTTTCGAACCCCAGCATACATGTATTCTAGAATTAAATTGTGAATCTCGACTTCTGTAGTAAATGCTATACAAACTTTAGCCAAATCTAATTGAGATTTTGAAGTGTATTTGACTGCATTCGTCATCGCGCCGAGCAGTAATAAACCAGTTACAAGAGTGAACAGTTGTTCCGTTTCTCGCTTACATACTTTAGATTATAGATTTACTACAGAGTGTCATTCTGGAATATGGGCTTAGTATTGTGTTGACTGGCCACCACTGGTCAACTAGACTAGGTCTAGTCTACTAGGTCTAGTCTAGTTGATCAGTTGTATCAGTTTCCCTTCATTTCTATACATGTCATCTTTCATGTTTTACTACTTTTACCCTTTTTGTTCTATTTTATTTAATTTTTCTTACTTCATATGGTGTGTGATGTCCTTTATTGATGAATTCATAGTTTAAAAGAATTAATATTGAACAATAATGTTCACCTTTGATATCAGATGGTTTCAGATCTGCATTATAAGTAAGAGTTTCCTCCATAGCTTCCATTGTGAGGGTATCAGGATCCAAACTGTCTATAGACCCTGAGCATGATGGTGAACTATCCTGACTGTTGTTCACCGTTAGCTGCAGGTCCAACTGAGGTATATGTGGTCTCACCTAGAAAAGAAACCCAGACATTACAACTTTTATCTATATATACAAAATGAATCCCCATTTCTCTTGGTCACTCCGTAACTTGAGAATGACTTTACCATTTGCATCCACCTAATCCTATATTTTTAGTATAGATTATTGCAATTGATGCATGCATAATTATGTTCAGCACCATATACTACAGCCATGATGAGAATCTTATACTATGGAATGTGTTTAGAAATTGTAGGGTATCACATGCATTACCACAACCAATAGTCAGATAATAGAGTGCAAATTCCCCAAAATTTTCCCAATTGCCTGCGCATATTATTTTTAAATTTATACAGTATACAACGACAAAACGTAGCTAGGCAGCTAGTCTGTAGTAAACAAATCATTAACAAATTTCGAATGTACAAATAATGAAATACAAAATTTAATTATTTATACATATCCTGTTTCATGGGTATTAGTAACATAACATAATAGTCATTATATTGTAACATAAAGCTTAAGGTTTAAAATATAAGCTTAGGTTTTAGACACATTATAGAGAATTTACAGAATAACTGTAACTAAAAAATGTAATAAAATGTAAATGGCCAAATACATAAATATACTTTTACAGATGTTTTTGATAACTTAAATTCTCTTTTAAATTGTAGGTAATAGGAGGCAAAATAAGAACTAATAAATTAAGTCCGAATAACACTCAAATATTTTAATTTCATACCTTCATTCCATCAGGCCTATGAGGGTTTCTACATCCTTTACATTTGCATTCCGTACAGGGTTTACTGTCGACATAACATGGACATCTCTGCCCACAACAAGTCAGCTTGCCAGGTGTCGCCGTTGCATTGCCACAGCGGCATCCTTTCCGTTTATTGCTAGATGAACTCCGAGTCCTATTGGAGGGTTTCTTAAATCCTAATTGGTTAGACTGAAAGTTAAAATATATTCAGTTTAATGCCTAGTTGATTTAGCAGTTGTAATATTAATTTGTTAGGTAGCACAATTCAGAAGTAAAGGTAACAATGACTACGGATGACTGTCTATCACTCACCAAAACTGAACCATTAATGTTCACTAATGTAAACTTGATTTCTAATGGTGCATTCGATAATCAAAGAGGCATTGATTGTTGTTAAAGCGTTTGTAAAGCTCAAAAATGTTTTTTTTGTGCCACTTTTGTCCACATCCTACTCGAATGCTTAACCTAGCATAAGACTTAAAATCGCATGATTATGGTGTCAAATAGTTAGTTGTCAAAAAACAATCACAAATTAACATGCTCCGGATGTGGATCAAAAATTGCACTTTATGGTGGCATAAATAACTCTTTTTTTAACTTTACGAATGCTGAAGGAAAAGAGCCCAAATAACATTCACCCACACATTCCCAATCCGAACAGCATTGTAAGCATTTTTAGCATTGTTTTCTCCAATTTTGGTCTATTAAAATACACTACATGTAAAAGAATCACTAATGAAAGTGAAAAGTTTATTTGTTACATTTTTATAATAATAATGATCACTAGGCTGATTAAGACTAAAGTGGTATATTGATAGTTTTGAACTTTGATGGCTCATTTATATAATATAGTTCACTTTCGGAGATTGCATTATCACCATCTCTGAAGTAGAATGTCTTACATCTTTGAAACATTGTCAGCTCTAAAATACAGACGTAATAACAAGTGAGTGCAGCCAGTATGTTTATATTAACCCTTCCTATACCGTGATAATTTAAACAAAAGATTTATGAATGAAATGCACATACATTCATGTCAATGGTACGCAAAGGGTTAATATAATCTGTGATACTGACAATAGTTTTCAATCTCTAATTTGGTACTTATATATGTTTATTTTGCTACAGTGCCTTTCACACCTTACACAGTAAGTACCCTTGCAAACTATTACTTTGGGGCAGTATATTTGGCACTGAGGTGGCACCAACAAATACAGCTTCTTGTACGAGAGGCCTACTACCTAATAAATTAGGCTTCCTTGTCTCTAACAATTCGCATCCAGATAAAGAATGGAATATTCTTTAAAGACATCCTCTCATGAAGTAAATGTAGTAAGTGTTTGCAAACAATGCAGAGAATGTGCACCGAGAGTGAAAAGTAATGCATGTGAGTGTTAATAAACCCTTGGGTTGGGATTATTTCACACTAATGTGCCATACAATTTACAACAGAGTTTACAAGTTGGTCAACAGAAACTTGAGCTGTTTCTACAGATTTTATAACTTACCTTTTTACTATCATTACTTGGTGATGGTTCACTTTGAGATGAATCTATCTCATCTACTGCTTTTCTTTTAATAGTAATTTTATTGCCTGATCCTGCATACATTACTGAATACATTGGAGATCCGTTAGCAGTAGCTCTAGGGTTTGGTGAATTTTTTGCTGGTCTTGGTTCTGAATTTGTTGATGTTGAAGCTACTTGTGTCTGTGTGGACGCAGAATTAGTGTATACGCACGGCAAAATACTGTACGCTGATTTAGATAGTCCCGCTGTGCTTTTATAATCGTCCGAAAAGCCAGCACCTTCCTGAATCAAGTCTATTAAACCTGAGCTAGCCACTGTTCCACCATTCACTCCCGCAGCTATTTCGTCTTCTTCTAACAATGTTTTGTACACATCTGTGTCCATAAAATATTCACACAACTTTTTATAACACTGTAAAAGGATACGCAATTGCAAGTTTTCCGCATACTTGTCGTAGTCTTTACACCAACCGCACGATGGCTTCAGTTTCTTCCTACCGCCTTTACACTTTTTACAAACGTGGTGCTGGCAGCCAGAACTCGTCGGCGTATAGGGCTCCTTCAATAAATTGCCACAAACCGTACAAGAAAGAGATTGTCGTAAATAGGGAACTAGACGAAACAAATCTATCCAAGAACTTTTATCCGCTGCGTCAGCCAGGATTATCAACCGACACGTTGAAACGTACAAACTCGTAGCATTCATGGTATGGTTAAAGAAGAGTATAAATGTGGGACATTTATCATTCAAAATAATTGTTTACGCCGAATTTCTAAAACTAACTTTGCCAGCCAAAAAGCCGCAAATGCTTTACGCTACGCTTTCCATTCATCACAAAAGTGACACTTGCTTGACACTGGCGTATAAGTTAAGATAACGTGCTGACAATGCTACTACTGCCAGTGTCACCATGTTTTTGTTTTAAATTATACTCATCGATTTGTATGTTTGCCACCTTTAAGTTATATTATTATACTATAATATTTCTATTTCTTTATTATATCGATGACAGTTCAAATTTGATAGTTGTAGTGTTGTCACCAAATAATTAATTATATCAATCGCATATATTATATTTTATTTATATTATTTTGAACAAAGACAAATGTAATACAACAAACACATTCAAATATATTTTTTCAAGGTGGGAACACTCAATGGCCCTCCGCCATTTTGTGTTTGTTTTAATCTGTCACTCGCAACAAGACGGTCGTGCTAGTCACTACATTTCTGTTCGCCGAGTTTTTTCACATTATCCATACGTTACGTTGTTGTTGTGTTCCTCCGTGTTGATTGTTGCCCAGCTGTCAAATATCAAAATGCCGTAAGGATGTGTTTTGAAAAGGCAGGCGAGAGAACTGCATACTGTAAACAAAACATGATTATTCATTCAAATATGCAAAGTATTCACAATAAATATTTAGAACTGGAATGTTTAGTGGCTTCACACAAATGTGAAGTTTTGTGCTTAACTGAAACATGGGCTAAAGATCATTATTTGATTGGGATGAACATTGACAATTACAAAACTTGCTACCTATTTTCACAGAAAAATGTTTGAACACGGCGGACGGCTAAATTTGTAAAAGAGGACATTGATTATAAAATAAGGAATGATCTCAATAACTTATCTTTCGAAATGAATTGTGAGCTTGCCGCTATTGAAATGCGTGCCTCAAAAACTGTAGTTGTCTGCTTGTATAGACCAGATCAGGATCTTCTCTTATTCTTTGACATAATAACAAAACTTTTGCACAAGGTAACTAGAGAAGGCAAGCCAATAATAGTGGCTGGTGATTTTAATTTAAACTTGTTGACTCCGGATAATAATAATATAAAAAAAATCTTGACATTCTTATTAATTTTGACTGCAGATGCGTTATTAACAAGCCTACAAGAACACAAGGCGCTAGTTCATCGTGTATTGATAATTTTATTGTTAATCTTGAAGCTGCTTATGGAACGGTTTTGGATCTGAAGCTTTCAGACCACAATGTAATTATGCTTAAAATACCAAGTGAAACTAGAAAGAATAAAATTCATGCGAATGTTCCAATATACACACGAATATTTTCTAAGAATAATTTCAGTTATTTTCATTACATCTTTTATAAAGACTATCAAAAAATATATGACCAAATTGCAAAAAATGCAAATACCAAAATTAATATTTTCTTAGAATCTATATTATACTGCCGCAATATCGCGTTTCCAAAGAAAAAATAAGAAGTAAAAAAATTTACCAAAAGCTCACAACGACAAGCATTGATATATCAAAGAAAACTCTTGCAAAACTTGAAATGATCCAAAATTTGATTCCAACCGAACAAAGAAAAAATAAAATTCGGAAATACAGAAAATTTTTAAGAAAAGTATTGAAATCAGCTAAAAAATTTCAATACTCACAGAGAATTAAATTAGCAAAGAATAAAATTCGTGAGACATGGAAAATAGTTAATGAACAAGTTAAGAATAAAATTAGAGTCAAAACCAACGTCAAATGTATTAAAAATGATAGTGTAAAGATAGCAGATAGTAAATCAATTGCAGATTTGTTTAATAGTTTCTTTTTAAATATCGCTCATGATCTTACGAAAAGTATCCGGATAAAATATAGATAAATGTTTATATTATTTAAATAAGGTAAGAAAACCTATGTCATATATAAAATTTGAAATGTTAGGTACAGATGAGCTAAGAGAAATAGTTCTGAACATGAAAGGCAAGAAATCATTAGACGTTTACGATATGCATACTAAAACATTAAAGAAAATTATATTGAGAAATTATTTACTACTGGAACTTTTTTGTCAGGTCATTAACTCTTGCTTAAAAGCAGGCGTTTTTCCTGATTCCTTAAAGTTTGGAAGAGTTATACCTCGCTATAAAAAGGGTGAACACGAGAACCCAAAAAATTATCGACCTATATGTATACTTCAAACCTTATCAAAAATCTTAGAGTTGGTAATAAAGAAGAAAATTCTAAGCTATTTTGAAATAAATGAGTTGTTTACACCAGCCCAATTCGGGTTGCGAAAAAATAGTTCCACGGAACTAGCCATTAGGGAAGTAGTACTCTACATTTTACAGAGTTTTGATGAATCACAAAAATGTGCTAGCATATATTGTGACTTATCAAAAGCATTTGATTGTTTGCGACATGACATACTTATCCTTAAATTAAGGCACTATGGTTTTTGTGGAGTAGAATTATATATGATGATTTCATATCTGTCAGATGGATCACAGATTGTTAGTGTAAGTGAGTACAAATCTGAAGTGGGTCATGTTGATATAGGTGTCCCCCATAGCTCAGTACTTGGGCCACTTTTGTTTTTAATATATATCAACGACCTCGCAGACTGTCTTCCTGAATGGGCTATTATAAACTTATTTGTTGACGATACTCATGTAGGCATAAAAGACCGGAATGAAATCATTTTGAATGAAAAGATAAATAAGGCAATGGTGAGTTTGCAAACTTGGTTTGAAAGTAATGGGATAGTTTTAAACAAACATAAAAGTATTATAATGAAATATTATACTAAAAAAATTAAACAGTACAAAGCTACAACAACTGAAAACATGTTTCTCGGCTACACAATTGACTGTACATTAAGTCATGCTCCTCATATTGATAAAGTATGTCAAAAATTATCAAGTGCGAACTTTGAAATTATGAATGCCCTTTTAAAACTTAAGCCCCTTGTTAATAAAACAACGCTTATATTTGTATACTATGCCTATGTTCACTCTGTGCTAAGTTATGCAATAACAATATGGGGAAATGGTTCTGATGTGGGTAAAATATTAAGATGTGAAAAGAGATCAGTCAGAATAATTAATGAACTGAAAAGGAGGGTATCAGCAAAGAAGTACTTTATTCAAAATGAAATCATGACAGTTATATCCCTCTAATATATATAAGTGTTTATTATAGATACACTTTGAAAAAGATAAATATCTTAGGAAAATGGACACTCACAGTAATTATAACTTAAGAAATAAGGAAAAACTTCACGAACCTAAGGTGAAGCTTGTAAAAGTAAAAAAGCAGGTTCCTACAACAAAATAAAAATCTACAATAAACTGCCTATATCAATATCAGATTTATCTATGCTAGATTTTAAAACAAAAATAAAAGTATTTTTTTAAAGAAATCCATTTTACAATTTAAGTGAGTTTATGTATATGAAATTAATGAATCCTCTTATATAGACATTGACTAATAAAATAAATTTTAATCATATAGGTACAATATTTTAAAAATTATTATTGGATGATACTGATTTACTTATTTATCTTAATTTAATGTATAATTTAATAATTTTCTATTTAATAATGATCCTTTTATCAATTTAAATTACCTACTTGACATACTTATTTAAATAATGATTATGCTGATATACTTACTTATTTTAATTCAATGTATCATTCTGTATTATTCTATAAATTTTGTAACTATATTAATTCATGACAGTATTAATAATAATAATCTATTGTGAAATGACATACCTAATATAACGTTCATTGTTATAAGGCAAATAAATAATCTGAATCTGAATCTGAAACTGGTGATTAAGGTTCGTAATTACTTTGAAGCAGAGTATCATAATTGTGGCCCGCTATTACCACTGTCGCAAGTGCGAGAGCGTGATGCGGCCGCATTAGGTATTAGTGGACCTACTGTTTCAAAAATTACTACCGAAGCTTACGGTACAAGTGGCATGTAGAAAAATAACCTTCGTACGCCGAAGATAAAACGCCAACCACGTCGTGTGACATCGGTTGACAACTTTGACGCCGATGCTATTCGCCGTCATATATATGACTATTACTTGCGTAAAGAAATTCCAACACCTAAAAAACTTGTTGTTTCTTTACGTGAATGTGGTTTGTTCCATGGCCTAAAATAGTCATTAAGCTTGGTATTGAAAGAAATAGGATTTTCTTATACAAAATCGGACAAAGGTAAAATATTGATGGAGCGTCACGACATTGCTATGGATCGCTGCGAATTTTTGAGCGAAGAAAAAATGATACCAGATTGGTCAAATGTTATTTTCACTTGACTAGACTTGGTTAAATGCACACAGTATCTAAAACTGGACTGACGACACCGCCGCTTCCACAAGTTCAGTGCCAATGGGAAAAGGTGAACTCCTTATCATATGTCATACAGGGTCTACGAAAGAATTCGTGTCAGATGCTTTACTAGCCTTTAAATCCAAGAAAACAGTGGACTACCACGAAGAAATGAAAGCGGAGATTTACGAAGGATGGTTTAAAGAAATAGTACAATCTCTGGAAGAACCATCCGTAATTATTATGGACAACGCTACATATCACTCCAGACAAATTGATAAAATGCCGTCGCAGACCAATAAAAATCCAAGCAATAATTGACTGGCTCCAACGTCATGGCGAAAATGTGGAGAGTACTTGAATGTGTTAAGTGAATTTTAAAATCGGTAAAAAAGCCTCCTAAAAGATATGTTATCGACGAAATAGCTGCCGAATGTGGTCACTGGGTTCTTCGACTTCCGCCGTATCATTGCCAGTACAATGCTATAGAACTAATATGGGTACAAATTAAAGGACACGCCGCTCGAAACAATACCCATCCCCCTTTTACGGCAAACAAGATGTTAGATTTATTAAAAAATGTATGTGCGGAAGTAACTGCCGAAAACTGGGAAAATTGTGAGAGGAACCCAAAACATTATAGCGTCGGATTGGGAAATTCATGTGGCATTCGATAATATACAATTACCGGAATTTATAATAAATGTAGGGTAGAGCTCATCGACGAGTGACGATTCATCAGATTTTGATTAAAATAAATAAATAAAGATTACCTGTCGTAATAATTATTTCGTTTCATTGTCGAGTACCTACCTATACCTACTTATTTTACAACAGCTTCGAACATTTTAAAGAAGTTGGCATTATCAATCAAGAATAAATACGTGTAACATCTTGTAATGAAATATAATACTAGTTAGTAAATTTGTACAAAAGTATCCGGCAGTCAAAGTCAAAGTCAAAGTCAAAATCATTTATTCAATTTAGGCATCAAAGACGCACTTATGAACGTCAATTTTTCATTATAATGTACTTCAAAGCCTACCGCCGCGTTTCAAAATACATAGAGCCAACCGAGAAGAAGCGGCAAGAAACTCGGGGCCATTCTTTTTATATAGATGTTATTACAATGTTTTTACTGAGGTACTACAAATATTAGCTCCAGTGTGTTGCCTTACAAAAGAGAACATAATAATGGTATCAGTAGGGCAAGACACGCTACACTTTGACATCTTAGTACACGAGTAGATAGATCCTGGAGTGATCAGTCCCAAGCTGTTTTATCCTCCAAGTAATCCGAAATTTTGTAATAACCTTTTTGACAGAGTTTAGTTTTAATAGTAATTTTAAACTTATTAATAGGCAAATCTCGGATAACATTGGGAACTTTATTATACAATCGTATACATTGTCCCATAAAAGAATGACTTATTCTGTGGAGACGCGTTACATGTACGGATAGCTTGTGCTTATTTCGCGTGTTGATGGAATGAGCATCACTCCTTTTATCAAAACTGCTAATGTTTTTCTTTACATACATTAGATTTTCATAGATAAACTGAGAGACAACAGTTAGAATGTTTATGTCTTTAAATTTCTGTCTAAGGGAAACTCTGGGAGCCAAACTGTAGATTGCTCGTATAGCCCTTTTTTGCAGTATAAAAATAGAATTAATATCTGCAGAACATCCCCAGAGCAGTATTCCATAAGTCATAACGCTATGGAAATAACTAAAATAAACTATTCTAGCTGTGTCTACATCAGTTAATAGTCTAATTTTTTTAACAGCATAAGCTGCTGAACTGAGCCTACTAGACAATTTTTTAATGTGGGGACCCCATTGCAATTTAGCGTCTATAGTAATTCCTAAAAAGACTGTTGACTCCACAAGGTCCATCCCTGTTCCATTCAATTGTATATTGGATTCTACTTGTCTCACATTTGGTGTCGAGAACTTTATACAATTAGTTTTCTTCTCATTGAGGAGAAGATTATTTGTATTGAACCAATTCACAACTTTAGCTAATGCATTGTTAACTTCGTCATAGTTTAATAACTGCCTTTTAATTTTAAATAACAGTGAAGTGTCATCTGCAAACAATACAATCTCGTGATTCTTCTCTACATAATAAGGTAAGTCATTAATATAGATTAAAAACAAGAACGGCCCTAGTATTGAACCTTGTGGAACGCCCATTGAGATTATAGAGCCGGGCGATTTTTTACCATTTATGTCAACCCTTTGAATTCTACCATTTAAATATGAAGTCAAAAGGTTGAGAGCCATGTTCCTAATACCGTAGTGTTGTAATTTCCTGACAAGTATATCATGTCGGACGCAGTCAAATGCCTTAGATAAGTCACAAAAAACACCTAAGGCATCTTGAGAGTTCTCCCAGGCATCAAACACATCTTTTATTAGTTCTATACTTGCATCTATAGTAGAGCGATTCCTTTTAAACCCAAATTGATTTTTATGGAAAATTTTGTTTGCACTAAAATGAGTTCCTAATTGATGTAATATGATTTTTTCGAAAATCTTACTTAGCGTAGGTAGTACAGAAATAGGCCGAAAATTTGTTGGATCAGTAGTACTACCGTAAGATTTGAATAAAGGAACCACTTTACTGTGCTTCATTAGGTCAGGAAATACACCACTTGCAACACAACAATTAAATACAGCTGCTAGATTGGGTGCAATGACATCTATAATTGAAGAAACGGTCTTCACAGAAAGACCCCATAGGTCTGCCGTTTTTTTTGCATCTAGACTTTTGAAACTGCTTACAATATCTTTGCAATTAACTACTGAAAATTTAAAAGTTGTGTCACATTCAGTTACACTTTGTTTAAGTAAGATCTCAGCAGAAATGGAGGAAGATTCCAGAGTTTTGGTTGTTAAAGAAGGAATATTAGTGAAAAATTTCTCAAACTCGGCCGCTACCTCCAAATCTGCTCTTACATCTTTATTATTAATTTTTAAATTAAAGTCTCGATTACGCACTGTATTTCTACCAGTTTCACTGTTTATAATGTTCCACGTCATTTTTATTTTATTAACAGAATTTTTGATCTTATTTCTTAAATAAATAGATTTTGCTGAGGAACAGGCTCGTTTAAATAACTTAGAATAACGTTTGACATATTCCAAAAATACAGGACTATGATTATGCGATTTTTCATGGTACAATTCATATAACTTTTGCCTACTTTTATAAATTCCTGGAGTTGCCCATTCACTAAACTTACAGTCCCACCATCTTATCTGTTCAGGTGACAGCGTCGCTAGTGTAGAATTTTGGTATTGCAACCTAAGAAATTCACCAAGAAAAAAGAGAAACAAAACATAGGGCAGTCTTTCAAGCCACTCATTAATTTGCAAATTCTACAAAGAATCCTACTAATATTATAAACGCCAAAGTTAGTTGGTATGTACACTGTAGTTCCAATTTTGCCCACCTGAACAGATAAGTTGGTGGCACTATAGCACGATTACCAACAGATATTGTTTTTGGTACAAACAATTTGCCAAATTCATCACTGATAAGATGGAACAGTGAGTTATATAATATATTTGGGTCATTGTGACTGGTCAACTCTGGCACTTTCTGGGATATATTACTTCTTAACAATTCTAGGCGGCTTGCATTTATTGGAACAAAGCTAACATATTTGCTTTGGGGTTTGTTTGTTTTTCTTGGAAACACTGCTAGTTGACCACAGTGGTCTGATTCTAGATTATTTATAATGAAATTTTTAATAGGTTTTAGATTAGTAAATATATTGTCTATGCAGGTAGAACTTGTGGCTGTTATCCTAGTTGGTTCCAAGAAAATATTGTACATATTATAAGATTTAAACAGTAACAAAAATTCATCCACTATCTGATTATTTTCTAGCAAATTAATATTAAAGTCTCCACAGATAATCATTGATTTATTTGTATTTGAAAGCTTAATTAATGTTTCCTCCATGCACTTTTCAAAATCATCATATGGTGAACATGGAGGTCTGTATACACATAGAACAAGGAACTGCTCAAACTCAATACAGGACATTTCTATTACTCGTTCAACAGATAGGCTCACAATGTCTTTTCGTTCTTTGAGTTTTATATTTTTATTTGTAATAATTAAAGAGCCACCACGTATAGATTTTTCTCTGTTGAAGGAGCCAACAACTAGATGATTATTAAAATTAAATAAGAGTTGGTTCTTTTTAAGCCAGTGTTCAGTAATACAAAGAATATCTATTTTGCTATCATCTATAAACAATTCCAGTTCCAACTCTTTGCCCATCATACCTTGAATGTTCTGATGAACAATATTGATTGATTTAATGCAAGAGCTTGTCTCTATTGTCTTAGGCACTAATTTAAATTATGTACAATGTCATTAGTAGCCAAGCAATTGGCTGAATTAAAAATGTCAAATTGCTCAATAGAAGCATTGTCAATACAATTGGATTGCTCAATAGAAGCAACCTTGTTAGCCAAATTTTTGGCTGCAATATCAAATAAATATGATAGCGACACAGCTATCTGTCTTTTATAATAATTAGAAAGATAGTAATTATCTTTTGTCAAGAAGAATTTTTTTATATAATTATTAATGTCAATTAAATTAAATTTATCTCCATTAAAATTATTATTACATATAGTGTATAATGTCAAATTAAGCTTATATCTAATATCATTTTCCACCTGTGGCAAACTATTTCTATAGGGATTATCTACTGTAAGATTAGATAGACGGTTGTTGAAATCAATTATTTGTTTTTTGTTTACATTCCCCCTATTTCCTATTAAAATTAATAATGTTGTGTTGGGGCTAAAGCTATAAGTAAAAATTATATTCATAATTTCCTGATATGATAGACCAGGTGTACAGTAATTTATTACATTATGTCCCTTGGATGTATTTGACAATAAGTGACCCATGTCTTTGCCAATTTCATCACTAAATATTACAATTTTTGGTTTGTCTATAGTTGATGGTATACTATTTGTATTTTGGGAACTACTTGTTAAAGTTGTATCTTGACATACATTTTTACATGTTCGCACTATTTTAGAACTACATGATGGCAATGAATGATCCAGCGATAATTGGTTCTTTATGTTATCATTGTATACAGGATTGCCAGTAGAATGACATTTAATCATCTCATTCATTGCCAATATGTACTCTTTTAGCTGTTTTTCTGAGCGTTCATACTTATTTTTAATTGATTTTAACTTTTCCTCTAGAGAGTCAATCTCACATTTCAAGTTATGTGTGTCACTTTCATATTGCAATGTATTATTTTCTAATTTAGAAGCATACATTTCCAACGTATCTAACAGACGAAGACGCTCTCCATTTAATTTAACATTTTTGATGAAAAATTTGTGTTTTTTTACAAGTTTTTGAGTTTTTTTAATATAATTGTTAATTTTTACATATTTTTTTAGTTTGTTTTTGCTGCAGTTAGACTTCGGGATAGTGCTAGGTGTTACTACACTGTCATTGGTTAGATCAATTGTAACCATTGGTTTAGTATTAACTGCAGCAGAAACCATGCCCGGGGCACTGCATACCAACTCGTCAAATAAACTTTGGTTCAAAGAGGCAGTGATGTTAAGTTTAGCTGTCTCAATTTTATTGATAATAGTATATGCCTCCTGTAGCTGATGTTCTAGTGAATTAATTCGAGTGAGAGCGTTTTCATACTCTAAGCTACAGTTTTTGAACCCGTCCACAACAAGCTGGAGCCTGTCCCGAGCATCAGTTACAACCAACAGTTGAGTGTGTAACTCAGCCATTTCAATTTTTTGGGTCTTATTTCTACTTATTAATTCAAGAAGTTCCCGTTCATTATCATCTCGTTCCTTATTCATTTCATCACACAACTTTTTCGCAGATTGCAATTCCCTCAAAGCCATTTGGAGTTTGGACGCCTCCTGGCGAGCCAAAGCACTGCGAGTCATCATTTTAATCTAATATATAATAAGTACCTACTAATCTGAGTTGTGTGAAGATACTAAAATAAGGAAACCAGGTAAAGTCGTGTAGCTTGTTGTAAACAGGTATGTTAGGTTATGTCCGAATTCTATGTAGGTTTCTAATTATATTGTATTCAGACGGTAAATAAAGTATGATAAACAAAGTTAAAAGAACATACCTATACACGACAGAACAACACGTAAGTAACACCTAAACGATTACAGTTTTTTCTAAAATATGCCGGTTACTCGAGTAGAACTGTCACTATCACTTTTCGAATTTCGTTTTGTATAGAAATTATGCACAAAAACGTTGAGTATAACACTTATTTCATAATAACACTTATTTTACTTAATGATCAATTGGTTTTTAGATCCAGAAATAAATTATAAATATATTTTAACAATAAAATAGTAATAACAAATTCAAATCAGCTGTTAGCCCCAGTGTTGCCACAGTAGGAAAAAGTAGTTCAGTATCTTACATTTTGTAAAAAATATCGGGTCTGTTATCGTGTTACGTTAATCGATATAGTTTTTTCTACTCTGGCATAACCTTGTAGGTGTGTAAACGTCATATTTTTATAAAATAATGCATACATCAGGTGCGTCCGTTTAGCTTATGAGGGCATTGGTGGCGTTTTCATTGATGGCTCTTTTGTTATAGCGTTCGTAAAGCTAAAACACGTTATTTTGGTCCTTTTGCCCACACCCTCAACACCCCAAACATTCAAACGCTCAACTAAGCATAAGACCAAAAATCACATGATTATACTGTCAAATACATAGCTATCGAAAAACGATCACAAACAACCATGCTCCGGACGTGGGTCAAAAATTGCACTTTTTGGTGGCAAAAATTCCTCATTTTTAGCTTTGCGAACGCTGAACAAAAAGAGACATGAACGACACTTTCACCCACAGATTCCCAATTCGAACGCCCCTTGTGAGCGTTTTTAGCGTTAGTTTCGCTAAAAACACTCACAAGGTGCCTATTCGAACGCACTAATAATGCAAAAAAGACGCTCGTTCAAGTTTTCACAGGAGCCGTCATCGAGAAAATAAAGAAATGGAGATAGTTATAGCGACTGCCAGCAGCAGTCGCTATAACTATCTCCATTTCTTGGGTATTGTTTCGAGCGGCGTGTCCTTTGATTTGTACCCATATTAGTTCTATTGCATTGTACTGGCAATGATATGACGGATGTCGAAGAACCCAGTGACCACATTCGGCAGCTATTTCGTCGATAACATATCTTTTAGGAGGCTTTTTTATCGATTTTAAAATTCACTCAACACATTCAAGTACTCTCCACATTTTTGCCATGACGTTGGAGCCAGTCAATTATCTCTTGGGTTTTTATTGGCCTGCGACGGCATTTTATCAATTTGTCTGGAGTGATATGTAGCGTTGTCCATAATAATTACGGATGGTTCTTCCAGAGATTGTACTATTTCTTTAAAGCATCCTTCGTAAATCTCCGCTTTCATTTTTTCGTGGTAGTCCACTGGTGTACCATTTCTTTAAACCAAGAATTTGTACAATTTATAATATGAAAAATAAAGCGTTTGGAAAATTGCGAAATCGTAAAATTAATAATTTGGAAATTTAAGATTAGGGATTTCCATGAAATTGGAGAATATATAATGTGGAAAACTCAGATATTGAAACTTACTTAAACTTACTTAAATTTCCAAATAATTAATTTAACATGTAGGTTACATAATATAGTCCAAACATGTTTTTTGCTGAAATAGCATGCAAATTGTATAATAGACTTAATTTATAAGCATGCGAAGAAAACTAGGATTTAACACTAGGAACTACATTCAAATATAATCCTGTGTGTATCAGTACTATTATTTATTCTGTGGTTTAGCGAGGATTTCGAACTCAGAGTAAGTATCAAAAGAGTTGTCAAGTAGTAATAATACTATGAGTGAGCGAAATGAGTATAATATTCACTATTTCCAGAAGAGTGACAGAGCTGGAGAATATTGTTTTGTCCTGCTCGTAGTCTCAAAGTTTTTTTGCTGGGTACACTTCGCAAGTGTGCCAAACAGTAGTAAGAGATTTTTGAATTCTAGTGAAATCTGAGTTAACAATTGAACAACGATGTTGTATTATTATCGTGATATGTGTTTGTGTGTAAAGAACATATAAATAATGGGACATTGTTGTGTTTTAGGCTGCATAAGCAGAAGTGAACGTAAAGATGAAAACGTAACCTTTAATTCGTAAGTCCACAATTTTGTCCTTAATTTTTAACTTATTGATATAAATAAATAAAGATTATATAATATAAGACTCGCATGACTGCAACAACGTATATAAAATTACTTCGTATTTTATACGTAAATTGGCTTAGAAAATAATCGAATTTTGTAGCATTAGCCACTTAAATTATGTAAGTAGGTAATTAAAATGAATCCAAGTGACTTTTATAGGCGTCATGAATACTTCTGAAATTGGTTGGGTGCGTTGCGTTTCTGTCTCTTACCGGTATACGCTAATGACAACTCTATTTGATACTTACTCTGAGGTTTCAAAGGTACGAGACTTTTATCCGCTGCGTCAGCCAGGATAACCGACACGTTGAAACGTACAAACTCGTAGCATTCATGGTACGAATAAATATACGTAGAAGAGTATAAATGTGGGACATTAATTAACATTCAAAATAATTGATTACGCCGAATTTATAAAAGTAACTTTGCCAACCAAAAACATATGATACATGTGACCAAAAAGTCGCAAATATGCTTTACCACAAACCAAGGAATATTTAACTCTCTACCGAGAGCCACAAACTATAAGATACTACGTATTTTACGCTTTCCATTCATCACAAAAGTGACACTTGACAGTGGCAGATAGGTGAAGATAACGTAATGACAATGCCGCTACTGCCAGTGTTACAATTTTTTTCTTTTAAATTGAACTCATTGATTTGTACGTTTGCGATTCTTCATGTTGTTCCGCAAGTTATACTAAACTAAACTCACAATTTATTTGCACTTACTGTGCGGATCTGTGAGGAAAACCCAAATGCTAAATGCAACAAAAACGAGGTGCTTTTAATTTTAAAAATAAAGACAGATGTATGCGTTAACATATTGTATCCCCATAGATTTTTAAAATTGTACGGACGATGCTCGTTTCTGAAAAGTAGTAGAATGAAGTCAAAGTCAAAATCATATATTCAATTCAGGCATCAAAGACACACTTATGAACGTAAATTTTTCATTATAATGTACTTTAAAGACTCTACCGCCGCGTTCCAAAATATATAGATCCTACCGAGAAGAAGCGGCAAGAAACTCGGGGCTATTGTTTTTATATAGATGTTTACAATGTTTCTACTTAGGTTCTACAAATAGGTATTACATTTTATGGGTGGCAGAGTGACAGCTTGCCAAAAATGGAGTATTCCAAGCATCTTTATCTTCTATGTAATGTCAAACTTTATAATAAGCTTTTTTTTATTAAAACGTTTTTTACAGTCAACTTGAATTTGCCCTCTGTGAGCTAAGTTATGTGTTTTGGGATTTTATTGTAAAAACGCACACAATTTCCTAGGACTGAGTTATTAGTCTTCGCAAGTCTAAAACTAGGTACAGCTATCCTATTTGTATTTCTAGTATTAATATTAATTAATATTAATTAATTGATGTCACAACCTACAAAGTTAATGCTCGGCTTACATTGTGAATCAATCAATTTTAAATTTGTCAATCCCACAGATAGCACCATTGTGATTGTATCAAAGACCCTAAAAGTTGCTAAAGCAACATAGTACAAAGTCAATGTTTAGCTTACATTGTGCACCACGCAAAGTTTAACTATGTGAACCCGCAGATCACCACACTGCCCTTTTTTTCTAAGGGCATGAAAGTTGCTAACTCCAAAATATCCAAGTCTTATATTGTGAACTACGCAAACTTTAGATATGTTGATCTCGCCGAGTACTCCATTGTGATTTTTACAAAGGAACTTAACGTTGTTGATGTCACAACAAACAAAGTTAATGTTCGACTTACATTGTGAATCACTCGATTCTTTTATTGTGTTAATCCCGCAGATTGTACCATAGTGGTTTTATCAAAGAGCCTAAAAGTTGCTAAAGCAACATAGTACAGAGTCAATGTTTAGCTTACATTGTGCACCACGCAAAGTTTAACTATGTGAACCCGCAGATCACCACATTGCCATTTTATCAAAGGGCATGAAAGTTGCTAACGCCTCCATATCCAAGTGATATATTGTGTAACACGCAAACTTTTGATATGTTGACCTCGCAGAGTAACCCATTGAGATTTTCTCTAAGGAACTTAATGTAGTTGATGTCACAACAAACAAAGCTAATGTTCGACTTATATTGTGAATCACTCGATTTTTAATTGTGTTAATCCCGCAGATTGCACCATAGTGGTTTTATCAAAGAGCCTAAAAGTTGCTAAAGCAACATAGTACAGAGTCAATGTTTAGCTTACATTTTGCACCACGCAAAGTTTAACTATGTGAACTCCGCAACTTATGACGTTGTTGTTATAACAAGTTGTCAAAAAATTGTTAAACTAACAATACTTTTTTGTTGCGTTTACTAAATTTGCTTTTCACAACAAAAAAGTTGCTGTGGCAGCATAGACCATTTTGTCATATTCTCATAATTTGTTTGTTAGTTTCACAATAATTGACTCGCAATGTAAAACTGCATACATTGCGACCGGTTTTTTTTCTGAGTGCATGCAGAACTCCGAACAATGATGAAAATCGCAATAAAATAGCCCTCACTTGTTAATTGGTCTTCACTATTGTTGCTTCATGATAACACGGAATCTCATACTGCTCGTCAATCAGTTTTAGCACTATATATAAGACCTGCAGATAGAATCGGTTATTCTCTATACTCGCCGGAACTCGCCCCAACCGTCTAGCAACTAGTCCGTTTTGTCCGCGATTTGGATATTTTTTTACACGGAAATTTTTTTATTTCCAGGGAGTACTTATAGTACAAAAAGCCTTTACACAGTTTGTGGAGTGCAGGTCCCCAGAGATCTATCGCAAAGATCTGAATGATTATCCATATGATGGCAGAAATACATAGGGATAACGAGTGTACTGACAATAGAAACGATTTTAATGTAATTGACTTTGAATAAAAAAATATAAATATACTTCAAAAAAATGTTTCAATTTTTCAGTACAAAATGGCAGTTTCATGCTTGAACCCCTAATAGCCCTAATATTTTGTTTAATTAGGTATAAGTAACATAAAATAATATATTACTTAGGTACCTTGTTTTTATCCGATTAGGAGACGGGCGTGTACCGTATACGAGGCCCACCTGGTGGTAACCTCTGCCTTAAATTACGTCATAATATGCATTTCGTCACAAGTAACAAACTGCACTGCGCCCGTAGCCCTGAGAGAAAGTTGGTAGGTAAGTACCCGAGTACCACCACGGAGGGAACATCTATGGTAGTAAGTAGTAAGTACCTGCTTAGCTGCTTACTACCCCGAACGAACTCGCTCACAAATACTTGTATTGCTACGAAGTACCTACTATACTTGCTATAAATCTACCTAATATTAAAAAGAGGAAAATTTCGATAATGTAACCCAAGGTGTGAAAAAATACTGAACAAGTACAATTTGAAAAATTTAATAGCGGCTTCCATTCTAGTCAGTTGTTCGAGTGTAACTCAAAAACTACTAGACCGAATTTGATGAAATTTAAATGGTACCATAAGGGAAGCACCACCATTCTAACAAAAAAAAATTAGAATCATATAAAAATACAGTCGAAATGAGTACCTCCTCCTTTTTGGAAGTCGGTAGAAAACATTCTTATATCGCGTCCGCTGCGGAAACTAATTTCAATAGAGCAATGTGATGTACAGCAGTTTTATAGAAAATATCAATACCTCCGTCTGCTATAAAACCTAGAAAAAATAACTATGCTTCAGACACATTTTCCTATACTTATCAAACTTTCCATCTGGTATTGTTTCAGGTAGGCCAAGCAACAATATAGGTTGCCGTTTGCCTGACATATGCCCATGTCAGTCGCAATATAACCCAGAGCTTTACAGTCTGGTCTGATAGTGATTGCCTTCGAAACGTGCGGTTCCAGGATCCCTGGCCGGGACAAATATGGGATGACAAGCATGAAATTTGTTCTTGGATCTGGAATGTTTGCGATGTAAGCTTACTTATTACTGTTCATGCCTCCTGCTACAAAGGAAATCCTAGTGCGGGGGTATGAGTGTGTAACATAATATGTTCACACTGCTTGGACTCGAGCCTTCCTATTATAGAGAGGAGATAAATCAGGCCATAAACCACCACGCGGGCCCAGTGCGGCTTGGTGGATTGTATAGGCTAGTGGCCAACCCATGTCGAAGTTTTCAGGCCGCCCGAAGGCCTTCGACATAGCCTAACGACTTTTGTCCTAAGACTAACAACCAGGACTGACGGAACGTGTCCTACGAAGCACAGAAGAGCTCAGTTGATTAATATACCTACTAGTTAGCTGTGGCAACGTTACACACACTCTAGTGTAATTATTATTAATAGGTACTATTACTAAGTAGGTAATAGTAAAGTACGTATCATGTAAGTACTTATACTTACTAGTTTAATCGGTAAATTTACTTATGTTTTGAGACTAATATATACATATACATAATATTATATCCAATTATCTATAGCATCCGATAAAGCGGTTAGTTTCGAGTAACAACAGAATAGTTTTAATATTTTGTTTATATTAAGTTATAATTTTGTTGTGATATCTATACTAGCTCTATTTTTTCGTATGTACCTAACTTACCATGTCTACCTAGTTTGTTTAAGTTAGTACCTACCTAGGTCCGTCGAAAATCGAAGCATTTCACTTTTTAGATTAACTTCTCAATAATATGAATTGTTAATTTGTTATTGAGAAATAAACTCTTTAAGCCAACCGGTAGAGATCAACATTATTAAATGATGAGATTAGGTAATAAAATTTATGCAACAACACTAATATTAAATATAAGTAAGTAAGTATATTTTATTTGAATGTAACCTAGCTTTTAGAAACTGTATGTAGAGTAGGCAAGTTTTTTAAGCTGTTATTCATCTGTTTTTATACAAACCTATCAGCAAAAAGTAGAAAATAGTTTTTTTTAGAATATTGAATAAAGTCGCTTCACGGTTATTTTTAACTAGCTGCGCTCCGCGGTTTCACCCGCGTGGTGATGGATGATGATGGAAAAGTATCCTATATGTTACTCCAACGCCTCATCTATCTACATACCATATTTCATTTAAATCCATTCGGTAGTTTCGTACAAATGCCATCGCAGACTTTTCTGTAGACCTGTATAAGATACACAATTCCATCATACATCATTTTGTTTTATCTCAAAGGGCTTAGGCAGCGTTTACGTTATAAGCTCCCAGACGGCTTATTTTTTTCTGACACCTCCAACAAATATCATTATATTTTAGCCAATGTACCTTTACAAAAACTTGACAAATTATACATTTAAACCTTCCTCGAGAACCACTCTATCAATTGGTGAAAACAGCATGAAAAGCGGTGCAGTAGTTTTTGAGTTTATCACGAACAGACAGACAGACGTGGCGGAGGACTTTATTTATAATATGTAGAGAAGAAAATCAATCAAAGATATCAATATTAGTACTTACCTACTTAATTTAAAAAAATCTGCCAGTCTACTGCGGATATATTTTTTATTTATTTTTTCCTGAGTGAGTGAGGGTGCTGTACCTGTTATTAATCAATTATTATTAATTTGTAACAGGGTATTAATACTTATTTATTATTAATATTTATTTATTTATTAATATGTATTTATTATTATTAATTATTAATTTATTATTGTTATTATTAATTACCTGTGAGGTTTTCTATTAAGTATTTACCGCGGACACCCTGTACCTCTATATACTCGTATAAGTATATGCAGAGCGTATAACAATACAGTGACATTATGTATCTACATATTATCACTGCTAACTCTACAAATTTTAATGAATAGTAGGTATACATAGTAAGTAGATATATCTATACCTACAATTCATTAGAATTTAGAGTAAAAGCAGTATTAGGAAGATTATTTACTCACTAGGTAAGTATATGTTTATGCAGAATTTTTAATCACCAGAGATTATTTGTTTGTAAAGTATAGTCAATATTATAAGAAATTAAATAAGGCCGACTACCATTATCTAATGAGCTCGTTAATAAAGACTCGTCTTATCAATACTTAGTACTAAATCAAAACAAAGACGGTAATTACTCGATAAAAACAGGAACTGTTGCTGAATAAACACAATCGACGCACCAATCGGAGCGAATAGATAGGAGTGTAATGTGTGCCCCAAATGAAGTGTTGAAGCTATTGTCTTAGTAGATAGGGTGCGCAAGCGCAGGACAGCTGATAAAAGATTACAGCGTCATAGCAGCAGTATCAGTTGATCCATCGTCGAGGATGCACCTCCTCAGTGGCTGTTGAGTGGCATCTGCCTGAGTGGTCGTTAATTGAATCAATTCATCGTCTTCCGTCGCGGATTGCTCCGATGTTGTGCCGTGCTTGTGTGTTTAACAAGTGATGTGATGTGAACTTCTGAATACATTGGATAGGCATACGGATTATGCTATAGTACTGGATTGAACAAACTCAAGATGGAAAGGTAAATACAATCAGCTCAATTGTCTTTAAGGATCTCTTTTTTTCATCCAGCTCATTCCCACTTTTATCACATTAAGGCCAACATTTAGGATATTTACTATTCATCAGGTAAAAGGAATATTTTCAGTAATTACCCTAGGAATATTAATTCAATCAATTACTAATCAATATCAAACAAAAGTGTACCTACTCTACTTATCAGATCTACTCTACATGCTGGAGAAACGTGAGCATTTTTTATGGCATTAAGATATCAATTTTACGTAAATACAAGTTTTTTTTTTATTGCCTTATTTACTAAAGTTTCAACCAATAAGATCATAACGGAGTATGATTTCGTTAATAAACCAACTGCTGGGCCTTATTCTGCCATCAAACAGGAGTGCCTGTTTGATGGCAGAATGTGTAGCACAGGGGAACTACCAACAAAGATGGACTATGGAACCTGCTACTTAAAAATACGTTAAGTATTATGGATAGTAGGATCTGCTGGCCCATACTGTTTTTTGCTTTGTTTTTTTTTTATTTTTTGCTTGAAGGAAACGAATTATGCTTATTGTAGGTTTTGAAGTATCGGTGAGTAGATAGGTTAATTAATAAGTACCGTAAACAGGGGTAACTTTGTGCCTTATGTCAAACTTTGTGACACACCCACTTTTCAGAACATAATCTGAGTATTTTTTTTTTATATTTTACTTTGAGTGCGTCCAAACGCTATTTTTTTGAATTAAAATACCCTATGAACGTCTCGAACATAGTACAGTTTCGATGTCTATTGGAATTTTTATCTGTGATGAATTTACTCTCAAGCAAGTTTTCGGGAAATTCTGTGAGCTCTGCAAACTTTGTTCTGCCAGGAAAAACCTAAACGCTGTTCAGGACTACCGGTATGTTTTTCTAGAGTTAAATTTGTAAGAGATAAGGGTATAGTTTTATTGTTTTTAATTTCTAAAATATTGAGTTGAAAATTCACTACATATAGGGTGAACTATGTGCCAAAATGTGATACTCATTTTGTTGCCAGGAATGCCAGGTGAATCCCAAATGATCCAAAGTAGTAAACTTTTGACCAGTTTTTAATATTTGGTAACATTATGTTTGGAATATCAAAAATCTGGCGCGAAGTTACCCCTGTTTACCCGGTTCTTAGGTAACTTATGTATTCTAATTAAGATAACTGTCTATTCTATGTCCTTATTAACTTCCTTTCTACAGACTCAGTAGTCTGATTATATACCTAGTCCAGACTGATGAGACTTTCCGACTTTCGTCTCAATTGTCCGTTGCTACAAACAATCAGACTATTGAGTCTTTTAGTTCGACGCTAACAATGTTAATATTCTCTTGATCGAACTGATGGGACTTCTTGTCTCAATAGTCCGCAGTTACAGATAATCGGATTACTGAGCCTTTTCATTCGAAGTTTACAAAAACTAACTAACTTTTTTCAGAAAAATATGATATACCATAAAAATAAATACGATAAAATGTTTAAGCTATTGACTGAAAATTAAATATTAAAATAATATAGTACATTGAGACATTCGAGAAATAATCAACGTAAGCATTAGTAATCTGAGTTGTATTTCACTAATGTTGCTATAATTATTATAATAAATGATTGATGACAATATAATATCACGTATAAAAAAAATTGTTCTGACAATAAACAAACGATGATTGCTATTTACGGTTTATTTCGAAAAACAATCAATAATGTCTAAGTTACCGGCGGGTATGTGCGGAAAACTATCGCACAAACAATGTCATGGAAGCATTGAATCTATTTTACATGATTACTACAAATTAGAATATTTTTGTATTCAATTTAGAAGAAATAACAATAGACGATAGAGTTATTTTTATATTTTATTGGTAGAATATACCTACCTAGTACATAATAGTGAGATTTAGTCTATTCTCACTATTATAATACAAATATAAAATAAGAATAGTAACGTATTGTTTTTCTAACAGATGGAACTAAAATTAGGCGTTATTAACGTTGAGCTAAGGCTCTATAGTCCGATTATCTGCATCACTGGACTCCTGAGATGGAAATTGTCATTAGTCCTACCATCGGACTAAATAATCAGACTATTATTACTCGGTCTTTGTCTGAATGTGAGATACCTAGTATATTATTTCTTCTGTGGTAAAACTTTTAAGTAAAACGATCTGTGTAAAAGGAATCAATGAGGACGTTAACTAGGTACTTGCTTAAATACAAAGAAGTACTAAATCTAAACGAATAATCGCTATTAAAACGTAATTATCTTAATTAAAATAGTGATTAGGGAAATTCCATTGACATCAAATTAAAATATTAGTCAACGAATAGAAAATATCTGATATATTATGCAATTGGGTACCTATATGGCAAGGGGTAGATATAATTCCTTTTCTCCCGCGGCCTCTCAAATCGCGTTGTTTGTAGTGTTTTAATGGCACACGGTTTCGTACAAACAAACTAAAAATTGAATTGTAATTATACAAATATTGAAGGTAGGATGTAGAAAATAAGATATTGGAATAATATTACATAGAATCAACGTTCCGGCTGATTCATACGAAAATTCGTATCATTGTTATCTATACATGATTAATTTTGGTTTGCCAAATATTATGATACGCACATGTCTAAGAATAAAAAGAAAAGATTAGATTTATGTGTACCATGTTTACTAAACGTAACTATTAACAAAAAATAATTTATTTATTTTGTGTTAGTAGAGAGAGAGTTTATGTTCGCAGATGGGACGCGCGTCCCATCGTTTACCGCCACCTCACGGCTCGCGTATGGGACGCGCGTCCTATATTAAAGTGACCTCTGTTTAAAAAGGTAAAATTAAAATTCTGGCTAAAATAAGGCAGGCTTTTTTTCAACCTCTTCAGTTAGGTACCCTACCGTAGTATAATACATAAATAATTTGACGTAGACGAAAAATAATGGAGTTCGATCAAATAGAATGTAGACTCTACGTTATTATTTTGGGTCTAATTAAAAATGGTGACGCAACGGTGGATTATACGACTAATTTGGGAAATAAATAATTGCCACAACTGCATAGCCAGTGCAATAAATTCCATATACTTACGTATACAGCGTATCCGTCAACTACTTAGTAACTATGATTATTATATATTTATTAATAATATCTACTAACTATCAACTTCGCTTACGTACGCTACTGGACCAACGAGGTATCTATACAGGTAATACAAAAACCCTCCCTTTTGCATTGGCATAGTCAGGTAAAAATGATACCTAGGGATTAGCGAGAAATTCTATGGCAGTTGTTTGATTTTTTATTTCCGCGGGGTTCAGCGTGAAATAATTAATGGTGGATGATAACCGTCACGTTTTTCCTAAAGGTGCGCAATGTGCTGGCAAAATGTAAAATATGACAGAGTGGGATTTTTAGGTTTTTTTTTTCAATGTATATAGAAAGCCACTTTACTATAACGCGACCTGATCTGATCTCTAGATTTGGCTAAAATTATTGCCCTATTTTTTATGTGAGAACTTTCTACGAAGTATTAAAAACATTTCGAAAAAGATGAATGAAATCGGTAATGCCGTTCTCAAGTTATAGCATGACCAGGAGAAATAGGGGTTCATCTTTATTGACTTAAATACTAGCGACTGCCCGCGACTTCGTTCGCGAAGTAGGCTCGGCTTTCGGCCTCGCCATTACCTCTCATCTTTTCTTGGTTTATCTTTCATAAGAACCTTCTCCTGACAAAAATGAAAAAAACCGTCTTAGTCGCATGTTTGATGAGTTCCAGCTTCGGGGACAAGCCGGTTTCCGAAAAGGCTATAGTACCATAGACCACATCCACACGCTACGGCAAGTTATACAGAAGACCGAAGAGTATAACTTGCCTCTTTGTTTAGCGTTTGTGGACTACGAGAAAAGCTTTGCTTCGATCGAGACGTGGGCAGTGCTTGAGTCTCTCCAGCGGTGCCGTATCGACTATCGGTATATTGAAGTGCTGAAGTGTTTGTACAAAAACGCCTACTTGTCAGTCCGAGTATATACAGGAGCAGAGTTTGAAGGCAATTCCATTGCAAAGAGGCGTGAGACAGGGAGACGTTATATCTCCGAAACTGTTCACCGCTACATTGGAAGACGCCTTCAAGCTTCTGGAATGGTGAGGACTTGGCATCAATATTAACGGCGAATACATCACTCACCTTCGATTTGCCGACGATATTGTAGTCATGGCAGAATCCATGGAAGACCTCAGTACACTGCTCGAAGGCCTCCATCGAGTTTCCCAACGGGTTAGGTCTTAAGATACTCAATATGAACAAGATGAACATGGACAAGACGAAAATTATGCAATGTCTAATGCCCATGTTGTACCTACCCCAATATCAGTTGGGAACTCAGTTCTCGAAGTTGTTGACGAGTACATCTACCTGGGAGTCAAACTAGGCAGGTACAACCTACCCCCCCGAAGGGTTCCCGCATTGACGTGGCGGGGGGGCTCAGTAGCCGTGGCTTGGATCACCACGGTGAAGCCAAGAGGAACCCAGGGGCCGCGCCGGCGTTGGGGTGCGCTGGCCGGCTCAGGCGGGGCCGCTCCTATGGGCTTTGGCCGCCAAGTCCACATAAGATTGGCGGGGTCCGGGCGCTTTGGCGCAGACTCGAGGAGGAGGGGCCCGAGCGCTTTGGCGCAGGCTCGATGAGGTGGGGTCCGGGCGCCCGGCGCAGACTCGAGGAGGTGGGGTAGCGGGGGGGGGGGGGGGGGGGGGTGTTCACCGACACGATGGACAGACGACCTGATGAAGGTCGCAGGACGACGTTGGATGCAGGCCGCTTCCAACCGGTCCTTTTGAAAAATCATGGCGAGGCTTATGTTCAGCAGTGGACGTCCTATGGCTGAGATGATGATGATGATGAACCTTTTCCTGACAAAAATTAATACAACAAGAAAAGAATTAGCGAGATTGTTCCATCCGTTCTCAAGTTATAGCGTTACCAGGAAAAATAGGGGTCCATTTTTATATTATTGAAGAAGATTAGTTTAATTACTTGCTTCAGAACAAAAATGCAGATGTCCGACTCTATATAGGTACGTATGAATATTGAAACTTATAAGATAAGTTCTAAAACTAAACTATAATCAACAAGCACACTTACCTGGAATGCACCTATCTATGATAATGTAGCTTCAGTATTCTAATAGTAACATTATCTGACCAATTCAAACGGCGTGATTAAGAAATTATCTACGAATTAAGCTTCATGAAAAGCGAACAAGCGTTTTACTGCACATTATTTGCACGAAATCGTATTTATGTACGAAAAGTAGAATTAAAAAAAAATATATCGACTTCCATTTGAATAGAATGGAAGACGGTACTACTAGACCGAAATGAAATTTAAACAACACTAGGAGCATCAGCTTTCAAACAAAAAAGAGTTTTGAGAATCGGTTCACCCAGTTGAAAGTTAAAAAATACAGTCGATTGAGTACTCCTCCATTTTGGAAGTTGGTAGAAAATGAGGAGAAATGTGCAACATATTCGAAAAATACACAAGTTTGAGACGGATAATCGGTAACTCGGTAAGATAGGTAGTAACCATCAGTTATATTCTTGTCCCTGAAATGATCACTGAAAAGTGTTCGAAACGTTGGGTTTAAAAAGGGCGGCCAATTAACATTGTCACTACGAGTTGTTAAACATGGTAAACCACATAACAGCTGCATTTACAATACAAAACAGTAAAAACTATAATGTTTGATACCGTAGGACATTTTTCGAAAACTAGGTAGGTAAGTACCTACTTGGAGAAAATTTTCAATTTAAAAAAAATACTTCATCCTATATTTTAATAAAATTAACTTTAGAGTACTTAGTATTTATTTTAAAAAGCAAGCTCAAATATAAAAAAAAATCGCATTTTTATAACCGACACGTTTCTTGGAAGACCAAGTTATAATAACACTAGCTGCGCCCCGCGGTTGAACCAACGTTGTGTTCTGACGGATGATGATGATTTTTAAATCTAGCGCCTATTCTACCTCCATACCAAATTTCATCCAATTTGGTCCAGCAGTTTGGGCGTGAAGAATTAACAAGCATACAAATACACTTAGGTACTCATTGACTTTAGTTTTTATAATATTAGGAGTGAAACGCGATTTAATTAAATTAAAATTGTTTTCGTATTAATAAAACATAATATTACGAAAATTTAGTAATTCATTACTCTTATTATATTTCTAGTTTTATTATTAGTACCTAATTATTAAGTAGGTAGATTCAATATCGTTCATTATTGTTACAGTTTGTAACGAAACATTCGAGCTCATGTTTTCTGCGCAAACTGCAAAACAATTTTCCAAATGAATCAATGAATGCAACATCCTACGATTGGGTGGGCGTGGGCGCATCATAAAGATCATTCAGACAATTGGGGCCGCGGTCGCCACGCACGATGCGCAGGAGTGTCCCTCACAATAACGCACAATGCTTCCGTTGATAGGGTCGATCAGGTTCAAATCATACTAATAGTACCTAATGGCATCGTTTTAGATGTCTACTAATTGTACTAATAGGTAGCTTCATTTGGTATTTGGGAAATAACAATCCTGTATTGCCATATACTTAAATCATGATGTAATCTGGTTTTTTATGCTAGGTGACGAGCGAGTAAGTCTTCAAGCGACAAAGTACGCGGCAATTTATTGCGATGGTCACCCTGAGATATACCTAGTTTGTAGTGGACGAATGGGATTGGCATAGGCTGTTCCATCCCATTCACCTTCTTCCTACGCTCCTCTTCAAACCCTAAGGATATCTATCGCATCTACCTGTGTGGCACTGCGGTGGTTCCAACAAGACGGACTCTAGCGCAAGAGGCCTACCAACTAGTAATTTGGGTTGTCTTGTTTCTTATAAACGATTTGCATCCCGATTGATTCCGATCCCTATTCTTACAGATAAAAAAGATTGAAGTGCCTTGTAGCAATTCCAAATTAACAGCTTTTCACTATGAAAGTATACACGGTAGTTACCTACATAAAAAAGGAATTTTAAAGTTTTTGTCTGTCCGTTTGTTCCGGCTAATCTCTGAAATGGCTGGACTGATTTTAACGGGACTTTCACGGGCAGATAGTTTATATTCCACCGATATTCCCTCCATATTATGTCTATACGTGATAAAACCTAAGAAACATTCCATATTCTTCTTGGAACAAAACAATGAATAAGCATGACGCTATCTTGAACATCGTTTCTGCACGGTTTTCCTGGAGACGAGTCGCCAATTAAAAGGAATTAGTTTGACCTCTGGACAATTAAGACAGTTGACTCTGGACCCCATTGCTGACGGGAGGAATGGCTACAGTGCCAATAGAAGTTTTTATATTTTATGCAAGTTCAAGTTGGCATATTATGATGATGTAACCTCTGCGAACCGGTGTCTGTTTTAAATTTTTTCTTTACCGTCATAATCGGGGTACTGTCACAGAAAAATCAATAATAGTACGTACTTTATGATACCTATAACTTAGGAGGAGCAAAGAATTGTATATAGGTACAAATCGGTTAGACTGATGAAGTTTAGAAAGCACTGAATCATGTTTCTTGCAAAGGTAGAAGAAAAGAAGGCATAGGTATTATGTGCAACTAACCAAATAATATATTTTCATGTAGGTAAAAAAATTGTGAATAAGTAACTTTTAGGGGACATTTCAATATTTATTTTGTTACTTATATAGGTACATAATTATAAGATTAATTATGTGATTATTATGTAGGTATTAGGCTTAACTAAGTAATACATTATCTAGTGACTTTTTCTACACTAATGCTAATCACGTAATTAATGGCGATACGCCATTTGTCATATTGAAGAATTCAAGATTTGTTTTAACCACGTGATAATGTATGTACCAAAGATATACCTATAGGCTGCGTAAGTGACAAAAAAAAATTACGTTAGAGCATATTCTTCAAATCTGCTTAATCACAAAATGGAAGTTATGGATATGTAATTCCCATCCAACTACAAAATGTTAAAATTTATAATTTCCATTGAAATTTGAAATTCGATGCTCGGACCAGATTCTCGGTGGCCTAGTTGGTCAATGGCGTCTGACACGGAGAGTCAGAAGGCGCGGGTTCGAATCCCGTCCGAGGATGTGAATTTTTCTCTCTATAAATTTCAATGTTTGAGATCGCTAAAGCAGGCGTTAGTGCTTTGAAAAGTAATATTATAATTTCCAGTTTAAAGTGTGAGTATCTTGTAGGTATCAGATAAAACTAAAATTTATAAAAGCATATCACACAAAAACAAAACACCCAAGATATGTTAAGATACGCCTAGTACCATTATCTATTCTACTAAAACCACCCCTTAATATTCTGCACTGAGCTTAGACCTACTTGATTTAATTTAATTTCATCTGATGAAATGTATGGAAAAAGAGTTTCTCGATTTCTGACATTTCTAGTATATAATTTAACCTCAGTTAGTCCAGTAGATACTTTTGATCCTTATAAGAAACAGGATCGATAGGCATCAAAAAAGATTGTGTATAATGACCATTTTCTTGCTGACTGTACATTTTTTTCCTAAATCTGTATATGCAGTTCAGAATACTAATCAGTCTCCTAAAAATGTTTTCCTGTAACTATAACGGTTAAGGTGCCTGCCCTTACTGCCTCTTCTCAAAAATTCAACCCGTACGGATATGAATAATTTATTTAATACGAGCTGCGCCCCATGTTAATCCCGCGTGGTGATGAAATATGGATGGATGATGATGAAAAATATCATATGTGCTCCCCCGGGATATAATCCTTACATAATAAGCCAAATTTAGGTACGATCTGTTTATGCGCGATAAGGTAACAAACAGACAGAGAGACGGAGCTTTTATTTTATTCTAAAATAAAAGTAAGTAGCCTAAGTTACTAATTACGTCAGCTATCTGCCAATGAAAGCTCCGTTAAAATCGGTCCATCCAAATCGTTTGTATATAATAGCCGGAATAAGGTAACTGACACACACAAAATTTCAAAATTGTTTTTATTTTATGTAAGTACATACCGTGTACTTATTTAATTACTTTCATTATGCGTATTTAGTGAAAAACTGTTAATTTGGAATTACAAATAGATAAGTACTTAATTTTATTTATCTTTATATACAGGATGTTTGTTGCATGGACCAACAGGATTTTATGGGGGTTGGGGGTGTAATGCGCTAGTTTTCCCCGATAGAACCTATGTCCTAAGTGTAACGGTAGTTTAGATGTGTTATTTTTTTAGTTTTTTTAAATCACCCGGAATCTTGCCTCTAAACCGTCATAACTTCTTTGTTTGTGGTGTAATACCACAAAATATGCTAGTAGTATGCATTGTATCCTTATTCTAAATAAATTATTACTTGATACAATTAATATAAAAAAAATCTTAGATTTCAAAGTGGGAAATTGATGTAAATGTTATGACAACTTTTAAATTCATTACAAAAAAAAAACTAAAATCTATTTTGAATTTAGCTTTCTTTTAAAAAGTTCTTTAGTTATTACCCTTTCCAACGATATGCTACATGACAGAAATTTTACATCAGGGGTCGACATAAGAGATACTTGGTTGCTAGGGTCAAGATTAATTAAATACTTTTTTTTAAGTTGGTAACTAGATTTTAACTTGAATACGGTACTAGAACTGTAGATAGAAGATGTGTAGATATAAGTAGTTATTTATTGTTAAACGTTCGGACCAGAATATTGTCATTATGAAGGTAATATTAGTTTTTGTTTTAATCAAGTCCATTCAAATATAGATATGCCATACATCATGTGCAAAAGTAGAGCACATTGATTTTCCGTGACCACGAAACACTTTACTTCGTGCCCGTGACTCATCACAACAAACGTCATAGATGCCAAGAAAAGATAAAATTGTCTACTTGAAGATAGAGCACTTAGTTACCAAAGTTAGCAGCTATCTTTCCAGCCTTGAACGATATCTTTGAACCACGCCGAATTATGGTTAAAAATACGGTAAGTGTTGCTATCACTGAAGACAAAACACTATCATGGCTATTACGTACACACCTGTGCAGTGATGAACAATCAAATCTCGATTGGTCTATGTGGGCCATGGTCAACTTCACTATAGCAAAATCAGGTCAAGTGCATGAATATTGTACTTTTATGACATGCACAAGAGAAGAGAAATTATTTTCTGTCTGAATTATGAGAATAGAAAAGAGGAAGAATAAAGCGCTTGTAGTGGAGCTAGGCTAGTCGCCTTCTGTGCTTAGGACGGAGGCCACTTTATGGCAACAGGCAGTAATGTTGGAGACTTCGGCGGTCTGAGAACTAGCCAGCCACACTGGTCATTCATGGTGGACTGTGGCCCACACTCTCTGATAGGAAGACCCGTGTCACACCAGTGGGAATCTAATGACTCATTATACTCTTATGATTATGATATTGTAGTGGTGGGACATTTGCAGACTAGTCCACCTGAGGAAGTACCTACCACACCTTTGCCAGTGATTCAACTGTGAAGCAGTAGTGTGCATACATTACTGTTTCGGATTGGAGGGCAATGTTTCCAGCGAAATTACAGGGCAAGAGATTAAACATCTTATATCTTAGGGTGATGATCGCAGTGCTATTGCCATGCAGGGTTTCGAGCTGTTGTAGCCACAGATCACAGGTTGTAGCTTAATGTTAAATGGTACTGAACTGTAATGGGCAAGTGTAACGGTTAACAGGCGAGCGACTTGCTCGTCTCGCACTGAGTTATAATAAAAAAAATATATAATAAAAAAAAAATCATGATAATAAAACTTTTTGTAACGACGTTTTAAAGATTTACTGTATAATACACAATCTTCGATAAACGCAACGGTTTATAATCTACATGCAAATGTACGTGTCGAAATTATATTTGTCTTCATAACAATCAATAATATAGTAGAAAGCCCAAACCTACATGCTGGTACGGCATTATATAAGAACATTATGCATTTAGATAAGCTACTAATCCCCACCTCATGCAAAGGGCCGTCCATTAATCACTTGATGTTTTTTTAGTATTTTTTGACCCCCTCTCCATCTTGGTGATACGTGGTGAGGTTTAAGACTAAAAAAAACACGTGTATTTTAGTACCTACAAAGAATCTTAAATTTTTTTGAATATTATCTTTAAATACAGGTAAGTAGAACGTATAATCTACTTTTATTCTAGAAAATTAATGACCATGATACTCGCATACTTACAAATAATATTAAAGGGTTGGTGTAATGGGAAATATATATATTGTACTATAGTACATACATTTAATATATCGCGTTTGACGAAAAAATTAATACACGTGATGTCCCTTACACCCCCTCCTCTGGTGAGATTTCGTGATTTTTGTTGCCCCTCCCCCCTTTCGAGCCTCACGTGATTAATGGACGGCCCCAAAGGCATAATTTAACACTTTACTGAGAGTGGTCATCCCACACCTACCCAGTAAATAGAGGCAATTTTCCTAACAAAAGCTATGACAGAACAGACATGAATGACGTAGGCACGACAGTAGGAGATCGCTGGAAGGCTGGCAATCACGAGGATGCCACTCATTATTCACTGCACTACTATTATTGCATTACTTTAAAACCTCTAATTTGATATTATTTAGCGTCCATTATTTTCATTATCTCTGCTGACATTACGCTAAGAATAACTAAGTTTCACATTGTCACCACTCTGACGCAGCTGTAAATTATAGGTGCGGTACTGCTCGCAAGTATTTATTCGTGGACTATACATTTTTTCAGGAAATAATTTCCGGACGTATTTGTCATCTGCTTACGTACTCATAGCCTTTTTAGTACTGGTAATGAGTAGTTACCTACGTATGAATTACTTTTGTAAATACAGGTATGTTTACCCGATGACTTTACATTTATAGACAGTCCATGTTCCGTTGTCACTCTAAATTTGGGCTTACCTATAAATAAACATGTTATTATGTCTCCCTAGTATGAATAGATAGAGCGATAGTAAGAGATGTCACTGAGACTAACTTAAAGATATCATAATTGGGATGTTTTCCGGCACATGGTTTAGACTTAAGTATATGTCAACCTATATGTTTGAAATCATTTGCTGTATTTTGGTAAAGAGGTTCAATAAATAATTAATTCTCCTGCGGCTCAATGGTATGTTTGGGGTCACAGGTACGGCATTATGAAGGTGAGCGAAAAAATATGATCTGATTTTTGCAAGGTTATAATTTTTTTGTCTAATAGAGACTTCGAACTACCTGTAGATCTAGCTATATATTAATAGTTCGACGTTGCAAGGTTCCACTTAACATAAACCTATTTATTCTCCATAAACAGACTAGATATTAGGCAACGCACGAATTTTTATCTGTTTGTTTGTTTAATCCTAAAGAACAGTTGTAACAGTTCCTGCAGTTTCCGTATAAGCGACGAGCTGAACTATTCTGTAAGTGATCTCGTAGTGTAGACAATAGTCTAGCTAAGTATCAAGCTACCAGACACTCAGATATCCAGGCCAAAGACCTAGTAACGAGAGTTGACAATACCCTTTGATCTGTCACCGGACCTTAATGGTCACCACTATTTGCGCTCACGATAAATGTACTCCAGCTGATAACATTAAGTATGGAAATATTGTGTTAATGTCCATAATGAGGACAATGAATGAGATTAGAAGTGCCAATAGCCCAAGTGCAGTGGGTAAAAACACATTATAAATATTTATAATACCATACCACTTACATGCCAGCCTAATGGTTCATAATTGTTTGTATTGGTTCATAACTAACTTTTTATATAACAAGACCATAGATAGAATACCTTATAGGTCACCCCTGAGAGTCACATCTAGAAAATATCTTGACGGATTTATCGTGTCCATAGCAACTATAAGTCATGTAATTCAATAAAGCAGTACATATAATAACGGCCCCGTTAGTTCAGTTAGTAGTGACCCTGACTTCGAAGTAAAGGTCCGAGGTTCGATCCCAAACCGGAGTAACTAGTAGAATATATAAACTAATTGTGTTATGAGCGGAAATGTCAGATATGTGATCATATTATATATAGTAGTATATATATATTATATCTATGGACTCTATGCCTCTATGAACAAAGCCTAAAATGTTTGACGTTATAGAAAATGCCCTTAAAAACTATTTTAGAGTAAAGACTAGGCTTAGGTCTAGACCAAGGAAGATACTATTAATTAATAGTCCTTGGTCTACTCTACTATGTGCTATAAAATAGTAAGGACATCATCATCGGAACAGATCAAAGTCTATAAGGCAGTATAGGCTTTACCCAACACTGATTAGGTAGCCCACTAAAAAGCAAATTATATTTTTTAACATTTCATTATATGCTCGCGAACGTATTTCTATACAACTGGATTTTATTTGATCACGCTCGGTTTCAATTAAAAGTCTTAACAACGTCAACGACAATAATTCCCTTTCCTTCGACATAATTTGTTCTACTCGTATCTGCCCGCAATTAAGCTGTCACGTTATCATCATTTTCATATTTATCTCCACTTATCAACGGCGAGGTTTTCGTAACGCTGAAAACTGAAACACGGTCGCAGTATATAGAATACGACACATTGTAAATATAAGTATTATGCATGCGGACCTACTTTTTACTTGGAAAAACATCTGAGTGAATGGCATATATGCCATTCACTCAGATGTGATAGGCAGATAAGCCTTGATGACTTGTCATTTATTTCTTACCTAGTTTCGACATAATTCTAACTACACTTTTAAATGAAATACGAGTACCTACTTAGGTATAGGCTCTTTCAGTAACTTTTAACTTGAGTGACATGACAAAGACATTCATTGGGAATGTCGGTCTTCATTTACCACTCTAATGTCACCGACAGATAGACAGTCAGACAGACACAAGGACAGACAACCGTCACATTTTGTGTTCCTTCTGAAAAAAAACGGAATGCTCTTGTGTTCTGATACATCTGCTGATGATCGAGTCTATAGAACCGATGAACAAATGAAACTTCATTATGTATATTAGTACAAAAACACACGGATGATGACGCACTAATATAGGCTGAACTAGATTGAGAATGGCCTTTTAATGTCTATGGAGATTATTGAACCTGATTTAAACTATAGACTCTAGTAAAACTATACCACATTTGAAACGAACGAATGACATCTCTGGAAAGCCAATGGTAGATGACCTCGGCTATCAACGTTCGTATCTATATTATACTTACCATATTCGTCATCGTTAGGGTCAAAAAGATAACCCCTCAATATATGAATACATACTGAGAAACGTTAATGTCGCTGAGTTGTAGCGAGGCCGACCTTATGAACTGGGGAGCAATACAAGGAATGACTATTCAGAGAAAGAAACTATTTGAAACGAATTGGTGCAGTGATGACTCACATTATATATTATTTACCTTAACTCAACTTTTAAAACGATTAAATACACTCCTTTCAATCTTGTAAAGCGATTGTTTTATTTCCTGTGAAGTGCTGACTTGTGTTTCCTCAACATTGGTGATTTAGGTTAAGAATTCTCTTCTAAGAGAGTGGACAGTACGATTATGGAAGCTGAACTTCTTTCTTTGATACCTTCTTAATAGTTTTGTTAGACAGTAACTTAAACAGGTACAGTCGCCATCATAAGTTCAGAACAGAAGTATGTTAAGGATCATATCCAGTGCATGCGTCTCTTGTGAATGCAGATTTCTTACTCTTTCACGCCAAAACATTGTGTGATATTTTAAGGCAGAGTTTTGATATGAAATAACATATAGGCTACTATATGGGATAGGATAGGTAGTCTATACTACGAGCTCAGACAAAATAAAAAAGTCAAGACAGAATGTTGTGAACAGAGAAGTGAGGCCGGTTTTCTAAACTACATGTGCGTGACTCGATACTGTTATGGTAATTGAAATTAAATTAAAGTTATTAAAAATTTATCAATAATTAATAAATTTAAACTAAATGATAATTAAAACTTTACGTGTTGCTTGCACGCGCCGCGATAGTTCGACTGACGAGCCAAGGCGTAGTTTCGTTGTAGGTTTTGTATGTAAATATGTATGAACACGCCGAGGCGTAGTTTCACCCTGCCTCACTTCTCTGTTCACAACATTCTGTCTTGACTTTTTTATTTTGTCTGAGACTACGAGTATATCATACTACGAAGAAATATTTCTTCGTAGATATCATATTATAAAGAGGAAAGATTTGTATGTAAGTATGTTTGTAACAAATTGGCTCAAAAAGTACTGGACCGATTTCAAAAATTCTCTCACCATTAGAAAGCTACATTCACCGAGTAACATAGGCTATACATATATGATTCATCATCATCATCATCATCCATCACCGCTCGGGTGAAACCGCGGAGAGCGACTAGTATCTAATATTCAGCGCAGTAATATTATGGATTTTGATATCGCGTTATTGCGTTTATGTGGAGGATGTTAACTAATACAGGTACTAACTTAATTAAGAAGAAATTACAATGATTCATCCCTGTTACAATAATACAACTTTCTTACAAACATTCATTATCTCTACTAGTACACAGAACTGCTAGTAAACAACAACTGATAACATTTTTTTCCTTTTTCAGAACGAACGACGCATTATTGATTCTGATGCTGTGTGCCCCATTAATTTGGGCCAAAGAGTTGATGACAGATATGGAAGTGTTAGGCGCTGCCCCTAACCACTGCACCTACGAATATGCCTACGATATGTACGGAGCCCACTGCGCCGGTCTTCGGCTAAGCAAATTGCCGAATCTACGAGGTGGCATCGAGGTAAGCTTGAGCAATACCCGATAACCTAATCTACGATAAGCGGTTTCCCTATTCAAATCTATTGAATGTTGATTGTGAAAGGCGCGAGGAAAATTTAGGTGTCGATATATAGGTACCTACTTGTTACTGTAGACAATCAGTAAGTCAAACGCTTCTTAGATGCACTCTTACTCGTGTAGGTACCTATGTATAACAGAATATGCTATGAGGTAGTGATAGAACAAGAAATATTATATATTATTGTGAAAAAAAATATATTAGATCCGAATTAGGTACCTATGCAACACTGAAAAATAAAACAGTTTTAGATTATGTGAAATCCAGACGAGCAATTCATTTGAATTAAAAATTTATAAAAGGATAGACATTCCTGATGCCTCGGACATCTCATTACAGTCCCACCATTTTACCTGTTCAGATGATAGCGTCGCTAGTGGAAATTTCGGTATTGCAACCTAAGAAATTGAGAAAAAATAAGAGAATCAAAACATAGGCAGTCTTTCAATCCACTCTTTATTCTGCAATTAATCCTACTAATATTATAACCGCGAAAGCTAGTAGGTATACATGGATGTATACTGTAGCTCCAATTTTGCCAACCTGAACAGATAAGTTGGTGGCACTATAACAACATCGTTGTATCAAGAATTTCTCGTAGATTGTTGGCTACTTTTCAGTTTTATTTGCTGTTGTTTGTTTTTGGTTTCTATTGATAAGTAAGTAATATAGGTATTACTAGCTAAGCTGTTTACGGTCTCGCTCGCGTTTCGTACGGGATACGGCTACCACATCACTTGGTATATATATTTATCATGTTTGAACATAACTTTATCATTTCTCTTGATACAGGGAAAAATATTTTCTTAAGACCCGCTCGTACCCTGATAAAAGCCAAAGTAGAATTTTTAAACACCTAGTGTAACGAAACAGATCTATAGTATATTATAAAAAATACAAATGTTAGAAAAGGAATAGGAAAAGAGTAATAACCGAATAGAATTCATAAATATAACTCTCTTTCAGCAGAAAAAAATCCTGAAACTCAAACCCAAACTCTCAGAATTTTCAGCGATAACACTATATTTTTTTAGGTAATACTTAGTCAACGTATAGGTAGTACTAAAGTAATAACCAGCAGTTTTGCAGAGTTTTCCATTGTGTTAGTATATAGGATAAAAAAAAATCGAAAAATATAAAGAAAACGTACAAAATTAACGCATTTTCGCATTACATCGTCTAATCTAACAAGCGATTTTCAACAAAATTATTTTAAAATTGGGGTTGGACCGCGTCTTAATTCTATAACTAATTCCAGGAAATCGTCTGTTCCGTGGGCAGCGTTGTCGTCTTGAATGCACGGTATTACTGGTTAAAAGTTAAAATACCTCGGTACCTATATACTCGTATGAGCTGAATATTACCAGTCCCTATAAGCATATCCGTCTATCAGTTATACAAGAAATTATTGATTTTATTACATAACCGTATTGGCACAAAACAAACAAGTTGTTCGTTTTGTGGTATTTGGTTTAAAATAATTTTAGGACATACCTGTTTGTTTACGGGTCACTTGCGTCATTAGAAGTTTTTGTGTATCAGTATATCATTACTTAAGTTACATGTGCGTACACCGAAAACTTATTGCACGTGAAGAAATCCAAGTCAGTCTCCAGTCCCAGTAAATCAATTTAGACTGTTTCAGACATTATGATAAGAATAAGTACATACTAATCATAGAATATAGTCTTTCAGAGGACACTCGGCTTTTCTGTGGTGTTTGCCAACGTTTCAAACGTCCATCAGCCAGCGTAGTGCTTCCAACCAAGGGCAAGAAACACCCGTCTGGTCCCTTGTTAGTAAAAATCCGTAAAATGGCTCATGGCACAGTGACTTCTTTTCCGGATAATTATATTATATAAAGCTGGATTATCTTATAAACAAAAACTAAAAGGTATTTTTTTCTGTTTTTATTAACATCTTCTATTTTGTTTCAGATCTTGGACTTTAGTGAAAATAAGTTGCAAGAAATTCACTCCGACACCTTTTCTGGTTACTCAAGTATAAAATATCTTTACCTAGCAGACAACCAACTGTATCTCATTGAGGAAGACGGGCTGACGTCCCTCACTTATTTAGAGACGTTGGATCTCTCAAACAACGTCATTTTGGAACTGCCCCAATCCATATTCCAACTGCCTTCTTTGAGGAAGCTGTATCTCAAAGGAAACCCTTTACTGCACAAAAGTTTCAAAAACCTCGATCTGCCCAAACCTATAAAGGCACCATTGGAACTTTTCGATTTATCTGACTGCAAACTTAAAGAGTTGCCATACTGGGGACCTCTTCCTCAGATGAATTTCTACAATATATCGCACAATCCGCTGACAACGCTGGACCCTATGCAGTTCGCAGCGATGTGTAAATTGCAGAAAGTGGATTTGACAGAGTCCTTGAATGACATGAGGATTTGCAACGCGAGGCCTGCGGTGTCCTGGTTTCAATCGAGGCACATATACTTCCAGTTAGCAGATTACACGAAGTTGAATTCGGCAGGTATGTCACTTTTATAAGCACAGAAGCATTGAAGATATTCTTCCCAGAAGGGGTGTTTTCTAATAATACTTGTATTTATTCTCTTTTCTTTGAAAAATATATTTATAGACTTCAAACGGTCCTAAAATATAAAACATAGCTTAAATTGCTTTTTATACGAAGTCTCTCATAAGCAATCATATACCTATTGCTATCCCTGTTTTGCAAAATCTAATTCTTAATAATGTGTGACGTCACAACTTATAACGACGTGATCTTTCTATTTAAAAACTCTTATTTGATTTAATTTCATTGATTTGTATATAAACAAGTACAATTTGAAAAAAATAATACCGACTTCCATTCTATTCAGTTATTGGAATGTAACTCAACTACTGAACTGAATTTGATGAAATGTAAATGGGACCACACGGGAAGCACCAGCTTTCAAACAAAAAATTTTGAGAATCGGTTCACCCTATCGAAAGTTATGAGGTACATAAATACATAAATAAAAAAATACAGTCGAATTGAGTACTTCCTCCTTTTTGGAAGTCGGTAGAACATATTTAAATAATCATATCGTTTCTTTAATCCCTTTAATATTGAAAGTATTTAAAATTGTCAACTTCCATATCACTATCATAATGCTGTCTGTCCGCCTGCTATTGGTCTCACTAAGGAAAATAATGATGAGACGGACCACCGGGTAAACTTATTAAAACATACCTTTATACTCGTAGTATGTAAATAATATTTCAAATTACAGTGTGTGGATGCGTGAATATGTGTATAAGTAGGAATCTCACTCAGTTTTGAAGTGGTTAAACGTATTTTGATAAATCTTGGCTCTCTTAGGTCTTGAAATAACACAGAGAAAATTTTACTAACATACCTACCATTACTTTTTGTCCCGGTTATTACTGTAGAAGTCTTTGAGCGCAACTATATAGTGAATAATAAAATATATTCTCATTTGTTCGCAGAATTTGCTAGCTGCCTTTCGGACAACTCCACATATACACCTGAAGCCTACAACGCAACATTTAACAGGTGTAAAGCTGACTATCTCCAGGTAAATAAATACTACTTTACACATGTATACTTCTCTTACTATATTTAGACAGCAAGAGGTTTATTCAAATATTTTACTCACTCCATGACGCACCCGGGCAGTTAAGCTGCAGTTTCCGTGCACCAGAAAGGTCCGAGGAAGCAGAGCAATGCGTGGACGCTAAGCACTTTATTTATTCCAAAAAAATTAGGAGGTTCCAAACTGATAGTTTTACGCGAGGGTGTGTGCATGTGTGTATATGTTACGCGATTCGCAAATTGTAAACCACTGCCTGCGCATTCCGATACCCTTCGCTCGCATTTTCTTGTGAGGGGCGGAGTAGAATATTCCATCCGCATCATCGGGTTGCGAATCGTACGAGGCTAAGACACCCGACCTTCTATGTGGTAGGTTTCTTATGCAAAAGATCATCTTGGTTGGTACCACCGCAATGCCAGATAGGTATTCTGCCTCAAAGCAATAGCGCGCATGTAAGCAATACGCGCAAAGCGCACTGTAGCAAGTGAAATTACTGGGCAAATCAGACAAATGACGTCTTGGGGTGACAAGCTCAGTGCAGACTGCAGTGCCACGCAAAGGGATTGTTATACAAGCTCTGGGTGGCACTGCGACTGTTCATGGTCAGGCGTGATGCTTACCATGATGCGCACAACTTGCTCGTCAGGTCTTAACCACACACGTTGCAGTTCCTGGAAAAGTAGGTTAATTTCTGCGAAATCTATGGTATTATTGGCCAAATATGGCGAATCGCGAGTCAACGGGTTAAAGGGTCAAAAAAACTCCGCAGTCTACTGCTAACTTAACTAAGGTATTTGAAAATAAGGACTACACCTGCATACTTCGTGATAGTTTAACCGCTAGGTTGCTGAAAGCTAGGTAGTAAAATAAGTGGGTGAATTTGGGCTAAAGAATAACATATCGAGGTGTCAAACGCAGTACAGTGCCACGTAAAGCTTCAGCTTAAATCTATAGGTGACCCCGTCCCTTTATGAGTTACAGGTGATATTTTCACCACCATGATTTTTATTTTATTTTAGGCGGACTTTCAACTATCGCTCTTTTTTTTTCATCCTGGCAACTTTTATGATTGTCTATTGACATTTTAACAGTGACAAGTTTGGCACAGTTCTTAACCCTTTAACGGTCATAAGGAGCGGACAGTAAAAAAATAAAACGGGTAGTGGTTAGAGTTATATAATAGGGGTATAAACAACAATATTTTCTTTTACAATTTTATTTTATTTTATTTATGGTGGTAGACATATTCCCTTTACCTGTCAGATTCTATGGATTCTACTTTCTAGTGCAAGCTCGCTTATTTAAATTGGACCTGTTTTACGGTAAAAAGTATAAAGCAATTATAAATAGTTTATTTTTCGATATTAGAATTTTAAAAAAAACTTGTTTATTTATTTAGTTAGACCTTATTTTACTAGAATTTCTCAAATAGTTACTTCTTTCTATCTTCATCTAATCACTTATATTTATCAATATTATTTATTATTATCTAATTATTTCTTATGAAAATCATAAATGCAGGGCACGATACAAAGTGGGGCCTTGCATTTCTCACACATTATCTTGGATCTTTTATCGTGGGCTTTTGTGCTGCACATTCTGCATCGTGTGAAGGATGGCAATGGACATGGCATGTGATCTCCAACGTTTGTGAATCTTATTTTATCGGCGACAGCGTTGATTGTCTTTTGACGATTTTTGTTTACAGTGAGCTTTCGTCTGCAAACACGATGGTAGACTGGTCGAGCGACGTTTTCTGCTAGTAAAACCACTTATCAGCCCTCTTGCCAATCCAACCCGAAACTCAAGATGGGACAGTTTACAATTATTGTTGCTTTTGCACAATAAGAATGCATTAGTTATGCTCGTGTCCACTAAGAAATAGAAGAGACGTAGCCACCATCTCTTGCTTCGTCTTCCGACTGAATACGTACCCTTCAACTGATCAAAATGATCAACGCCGCCCATTCGCTTGTTGTATTCTTTTATAATAAGAGGGCATGGCAAATTTTTTTTCGAACCATCTTTCTCTGTTCGTGTTACGTGTGTTTGACCAGTTTTAGGGTGGAATGCGTTACTCATAAGTAAGACTTCCTTGCTGTCCTGCCAAACCACAAAGGCAACGTTTTCTCTCACTCTCCATTTGAACTGTCCCTTAGATAGTTTCATTTTTTTTTCCTTTCATGTCTTTTATGAGCAGAGGCATTTCTGCTCTGTGTATACGCACAGTTCCTGAGTAAATACGAGAGCGGGTCAATAAGTCCGTGACTTTTTGAATTTCTGACCTCTTTACTGAAAAAGCAACACTACTCCTGTCAACAGGCATCTGTCAGTTGACTCCTGTCAAAATTTGAACTTGCTGTGTCAGTTAGTTTGTGTTTGACAGGTATCTTTATCAGACTACCCAGTAATTTGAGGAAGAAATGGAAATAAGTGAATTTCGTGTGCTTATTAAGCATTATTTTTTGCGAAAAAAAAACAATTACCGAGACCAAGGCTAAGCTTGATAAATACTATGGGGACTCTGCACCATCGATTTCAATGGTAAAAAAGTGGTTTACTGAATTTCGTTGTGGCCGTACAAGCACTGAAGATGCCGAACGTCCTGGACTCCCAGTTGAGGTCTCTTCACCCGAAACAATCGAAAAAATTCACGATATGGTGTTGGCCGACCGATTGAAAGTGCAAGAGATTGTGGAAGCCGTAGGGATCTCGCATGGCTCAGTGGTTTCAATTTTGAATGATCACTTGGGCATGAATGATCATTTAAAAAAAAACCGACCTCATTTGTCCAAGAAAAAAGTTCTTTTCCACCAAGACAATGCAAGGGTGCACACATGTGCAGTTGCCATGGCAAAAATCCATGAATTGGGCTATGAATTGCTCCCTCATCCGCCCTATTCTCCAGATTTGGCTCCGAGTGACTACTTCTTGTTCCCAAACCTGTAGAAATGGCTGGAATGGTGGAAAAAGATTTGACTCCGATGATGAAGTCATCTCGCAAACAAAGGCCTATTTTGAGGACCTCGACAAATCATATTTTTTGGAATGGATAAAAAAATTGGAGAAGCATTGGGCAAAGTGTATAGAGCTCAAGGGAGACTACGTTGAAAAATAAAATGATTTATTTATCAAAAAATCTGTGTTTTATTCCAAAAGTCACGGACTTATTGACCCGCCCTCGTTCCTTGATCATGTAAATAATCTGAAAGTTTATAATCGCAAAAGAAATTATCGAAAGTCATGTGAACGTTCTGCATCCCTTGCTCTATTAGCTTCTTCGATAACTTCTTAACAATTTTTGTTCCCAACCCTTCTTCTACTCCATCATTCGTTTTTCCGGTATATATATCAAACTCATAAAGGTATCCGCTTGCGCTGTCGCAACGACACCAGACTTTGTAGCCGCGTTTTATTGGTTTAGCGGCATATACTGTTTGAGCGTGGATCTGCCTTTGAAAAGAACCATGGATTCGTCTATACTCTGCGACGAGGAGTTTTTGGCGTTAGTTTGGCAAGCGTTATTGATAATATTTATCAGTGGACGAATCTTGTATAGTTTGTCATAATCTGGGCTTGATTTCTCGGGTGTCAGTGAGTTGTCGTTGATGTGCAAACAGCGCATAATATGCTTGAATCTTCTCAGTGCTATAATTTCTGCAATTTCATCCACCCTGAATCCAGGGTCAGAAGACCAATAAAGGTCTATGCTGGGCAGAATATTATAACCCATTATTATAAGAATGCCTAAAAAGGCTTTTATCTCATTCTTATCAACTGGCGTCCACCATCCAAAATTCTGTTGTTGAGCGTATAAGTTTGTTTGGCAAACTATCAAGTCGTAAGCTTCTACTGTGAAATATTTTTCAAAAAAAACAATCGGTCTTGTTTTGCTATTGAACCCTTGTATTGGTTGCATTTGGGTTTCGTCATAGACACTGGGATCTGGTCTATTATTAGTAGTAAAAGTGTTTTTTTTCCACAATTCCTCGTCAGCATCCGACTCATCTGAATCAGAAGAATTATTTATAACAGGTGTTACTGGTACTGACCGTACTGGTCTTCGTGTAGAAGAAGTACTCGGCACAGGTACAGCGGACCGTTGTCATGTTGGTCTTCTAGCAGGAGCAGGAACTGAGCTATAATTTCAGGCAGAAGTACTATTGGGATGGGTGGACTGTTATCAGGTTCCTGAACTACTAATGAACAAAGCTGATCGTAAATAGACGATGGACTTGGCATTGGCACATCATCCACTAGCAAATTTGCAGGACCAGGTTCATCCAAGTCTTCCAGGATTCTTTGAAGGCGGATTGCACTATAATTTACATCTTTTTCTTCTTCTTCCAAATTATCATCAGATTGGTCAGGATCCTCTGGTAAGCCAAATAAATCTTGAAGAGCCCCCTCTACTTCATAATCGTTTAGCATCTTTCGATTCATCTGTGAAATAACGCAAATAAAAAAACTAGCACCTAGCAGACAAAACCCAAACACATGCGACACAGACAGAGGGAAAATATAACCCACCACAAAAAATCAAGACTGTTCAAAAATCCAAATAGCAGGGATGCAAATATTCTCAATTATCTGTAGAATAAAACCAGATGAACCAATAATAAATAAAATAACCTTATATGAATCGTGGATTTTCTATATAGCCTGCTTGAAATTTGTCGAACAAAATTGAGCAAGTTTGAAACTCAACAAACTGCCGTTAAAAAAATACTTAAGAGCATAACTGGACAGGGATGGTGGTTGAAATCGAACCGCCTCGTCACTTCACCACGCCGCTCATTATCAGAACAGATAGATGCATAAGTCAGCGTAAACAGTATTAACTCAATTTCACAAAGACCCATTAAAAAGCTTAAGAAGAACATTAAAAATAATATCAAAATAAAGCACAGCAAAGAAAGTACCTTATACTTAGGTTCAATAGTATGAAAAAATATTAATTTGTAATGTTAAACAAAAACGCAGTGTACATTTAGCACCCAAGCCCAACCCAAGCCTATATAAGATTACAGCTATTCGCTCATTTTTGGAATTCTCCAAGATTGTTTCTATTATTACTGCAGCAGTGCCCGAACTCTGAAAGTGGAAGAAAAATGCTTCGTCCGCATAGGCGGATATCCAATCCACACACGCTGCCACATAAGGCTCTGAAGTCAAGCGTCGACTAGTTGCTGCCAATGATCTTAGCTTATCTTACAATTGATTCCAAAGCTTTAAGTTGGTAGTTGGCCGATATAATCTATACAGTTAAATAAAATGTCTGTTTGTAATTCCAAATTAACAGCTTTTCAGTAAATGCATATGAAAATGTATATATATACCGTAATATTATAAAAAAAAATATCTTTCTGTTTGTTCCGGCTAATCTCTGAAACGGCTGGACCGATTTTAACGGGACTTTCACTAGCAGATAGCTGATGTTATGAGGAGTAACTTAACTTTTTGTACCAGAGACGTACATTTACGTGAGTTTTAATTATCATGGTATAGTAAGGGTTAAGCTACTTATTTATTATAAAACTCTGTCTCTCTGTTTGTTACCATATTACGCCGAAACGGCTGATCGGATCATAATCAAGCTTGGCATGGTTATAGATTATATTCCGGGGAAGCACATGATACTTTTCATACCATCACCATCATCCATCACCACGCGGGTGAAACCGCGGGGCACAGCTAGACATATAAGTACAGTATCTACCATGCACGAACGGACCTGGGATCAAAATAACTAAATGTCTCAAATTTCTTACCAGGTTCAGAGCATACGAACTTCCCGGCGAACGTGGCTGACCATCGGCGGTGGACTGTGCGGCTTCCTCGTAGGGTTCATTCTACTTCTGTGGCTGATGCATCGTCACAACGTTGCTCAAACCAAAACCACTGCTGAGAAATTGAAAGAAAAGCCAAAGGACACCGACAAAACTGCCAGTGCGAACCTTCTCAATAATGCGGCGTATTCGTAAGAAAGTTATTTCATAAGAAATTCTCTGGACAAAACAAGTGATATGAACACTATTGCATGACGAAATTTTAGACGCACGCAAATGATTAATTTTATATATAGTTTTTAGTTTAGGTATAGTTTAATACGAGTAATTAATATATTATTAAATAATTATTATTATGTAATGTCGATCGTTTCCGTAGGTGGTAACAAAATTTTCTGAAATTGATTTTTTTACTTCACAATTCCTGTCGAAAACTCTCGTATAGTTATATAGAAAACCTGAACATTTGACTGAATTGCGGAAGCTTGGCAAGGATTGTGAAATAGTTTTTAGTAGAATAAAAGAGCAAAATTACTTTTTGTTGTCATGCTGACTATTAATTACGAGAAAGTGATTATAATATTTTAGAATCCTGAGCGTGAAGAGACTTTTACCCAGATTTCCGATTGAAGTCAAAATCGATTTTGGCGCCGTGATTATTCCAAATCAATGAAAGCGCGACAACGTAGATCAATGTGACGTCATGAATTACGTCACCGAGGACGCCTTTTTGCTTTTTCAGCGACCACGCTACGAACTGAAATCTTGACTTGACTGAATATAACAAATCTGCCAGGATAACGTGCTTCGAACTGAAATCACCGTGAGCAGGTTCTGGCAAAAATGACAGTTCGTTGATGTGTGCGTGTGTTTACTCTTCTTCGTTCCGGCAAAACAAAAGTTTTTGTGGCGTAAGATGAGATGTGTGTTAAGGAACATCAAAATATCTATGTAAAACTATATAGGGGGTCGTCCATTAATCACGTGAGGCCCGAAAAGAGGGAAGGGCGTTCGGCTAAAAGCACGAAATATCACAATGTAGTAAGAGACATCACGTGTATTAATTTTTTCGTCAAACGCGATACATTAAATATCTTCATATACTATAGTACAATTTATGTTTTTAGCATGATTACACCATTCCATTAATATTATTTTTATACCAGTCAATAATATTAATATTATGTTAAACCCGCAACCTTTCCCTCTAGACTTTTTATCATGGTCCTTAATTTTCTACAATAAAATTAGATTATACTTTATACCTGTATTGAAAGATAATATTCAAAAAAATGTAAGACTCTTTGTAGGTACTCGTACTAAAATTTCACGTGATTTTCGGTAAGGAGTTAGTCTTAAGCCTCACCACGTATCACCAAGGGGGAATGGGAGTTCAAAAATGCTAAAAAACATAACGTGATTAATGGACGGTCCCTAGGTAATATATACAATATCGATATCGTAAAAAATCTATTTTTACTTCAATCGGAAAACAGGGTTAAAGACACAAGAAACAAATTAATTCGCTTTCATTTCACTAGCGAGATAAACAAGTTATAAAATAAACAGTTGGTATACTATATTGAACAAGTATATACTTTAATTAAAAGTATACCTACCTCTTATTGAAATTGACGGCTTTGTTAGCTCAGTTGGTAGTATAAGTCTGCCTTCGAAGCGTAGGTTCGATCTCTGGATAGGTCACATATTTGTGTAATCAGCAGAAATAAATGTTTGTTACCGCGTCTTGAACGTTGTGATGTTTAATGTGTGTATACTTTCCTCCCGCAACAAAAGAGTTTCTATATTGGGGGTGTGTGTGTAAATAAAACTTGTTACGTTATTAAATGTTGCATAATATAATGACTACTTTGTTAATGTTGCGTTCAAGTTTAGTTTACAATAATTATGATTGGCTTATTTTTTGTTTGTATTTATGAGTAGCTGGTTGCTGCTCCATTCTATTTTTATTTTATTGCACTTTTAAATTAATAAAACAGAAAATCGGTTTAAAAACGATTATGTAATATAATTATAAAGATCTAAATATTTAGACAATTTGCAAACCTACTAGTAAAAATGTGACGAAGGAAGCATTATAAACTTGGTATTAACTTTAACCCAAGATTTGCAAACAAAGCAATTTGCTTTGAGCATTAAATGAGCAATTTTTCCAACTGGTAGAAATAAAGGTTGGAAACAAAGCTATTTACAAAGAGTGAGCAAAAGTAATTCTTTATCTAATTGGTTTTAAACACAAAGGCACCATTTTATTGCTACTGATGTGAAAAATAGGAAATTGTATGTAAAGTTTTCACAAGAGGCTTGAAAAGCCTGACTAGTTCTATAATGTACTATATATATTCAGTGTTATAAACCTACATTTTAGTTTACTGTATTTTATAAGAAATAATTAAATGTTAATTACTCGGAATATATTATTAAGTATCTAGATACTGCTACAGTAGGTCACTTCTCTTGCCAAAGAATGTATTTATAATATTCACAGCAAATTATCTATGTTCTCAAAAAACACAAAAGCCAATTGTACATTTTATAATTATAAGTATAAAATCACTGTGATAGAAAATTAAATGTTTTTTGTATACCTACACACAATTGTTTGTTTCTTATGAAGTTAATATAACAAACGGATAAGCCAGCACCGAGTTCGTGTATTGCTTCTACTTATACATTCTAACATGCTACGAATTATGCGGGTTGCAGACCAAAAGCCAAGCTAACCTAGTCTAGCATAGCTCGCAGCTGACACAGTATTCCATACTTGTGAGCAAACTATGCAAGTTAAGCTATGTAAGCTAACTAGAATATGCGAAGCCAAGCTGTGTATGCCGAAGAGCAGCAGTACGACAAAAGTTAAACCCCTTCAGTTTACCCTGGCACTCCCTCGTACTTCTTTCGCCAGTGCTGTCCAGAGTTTTGTGTAGTGCATAAATTCGTTTTATACCTAACTAGCACCTAGCTACCTAACCTGCGAACTATGTTTAGTTCGCAGGGTCTGCTAGTTAGGTATAAAACGAACTTATGCTTATCTTATAATATCTTTTTCCCGACCCGTCTTCTCCCGCGAGATATTTTCAATAATAATAAACTAGAATTTATATTAGCCCGGAATAATGTGTAGCTTTCCATTGGTAAAAGATTTTTAAAAATAGTTTAAACAGTTTGTCAGTTTATCCCTTACAAACAATTTTAAAAGCAATCAAATCTTTAATTTTAATCTTAGTGTAGGTTCTTGAATATGGAGCAATTAAGTCAGTATTATTTTTCTTTTCCTATGTGTAGCGAATTTATCATCGGAATTTTCTTCATCGATTATACTCATGCGAGCACTACATCTATTTAACTTTACAACAATGGCTGAGTTTTCGTTTAGGCCTTGGTGTGCATAGGACATATTTCTAGTTTAGCTTAGCTTAGGTAGCTTGGTGTAGCTATGACATAGCTTATTTTCGGTCTGAAACCCGCATTATAGCGAGCTCTTGCCACGCGCCTGTTAAGTATACATTATGTAGTGTTCCATACGTAAACAAAAGTCTAAACATTTACATAAACGCCGGCGCGTTCGAAAACCGCAGTATTGTACAAACACTTCACATGCGCTTGCTACATCAAGTCCTTTCACCACACCGCAAATTTGGAAGTAGAAAAGAAAATATCAAATCCCGTTAGAAAAAAATAATTATTATATTTAAATAAAAATAACTGAATTGTACGGACACAAGCTAATATATAAGCTTTATATGCTATACGTTGATTTTAATATGAAAATATTTCCGACTCAACATAATGGTGTTTTTAAAGAAGGTATAATTGAAACAATATAAAGAGACACAGGGTTATGCGAACACGAGCTTTTCCTTGAGTTGGCACATTCTGTTGCCCTCATCTACTGATCCTTCGAAGGCACGTGCCATTGCCAGCGTCAGGTGATTCCGTTGAATGTTGTCCAAGTTTTGGGTAGTGCAGAATTGGTCTCAAGTGTCTTTCTTTTCACTTTCGTTGATTGATTTTGCTGTTGGCAGTTGATCTTTCTCTTTAGCGAGACGCTGTTTACTGAACTTCCCCATACCAGGTTGATAAATGACGAGACTTGGACGGTCCTAGAAGTGACAATCAGAAAATGTATTTGAAAAATATCATCATGGTATTATTTTATGGAAATAGTAACTGTTTTATTTACACTTCATTATTACAACAAATTTACGCCTTAATCTTAAGCTGCAGGGCTATTTTGTATCTCAGTTGCAATCAAATGTGTTTTGAAATCTAAAAAAAATGACGGCTTAATGTCACTTTTTTCAGCTCCAATCATCAACTTACTAACATTTTTTAATATTGGAGTTGTCAAAACTGACATAGAGCCGCAATTTTTCAAGATTTCAATCAAAATTTCATTGTAACTGATAATAAAGATATTGTAAATATATATTTACTCTGCGGGTCTATTTCTAAAAAAATAACGAACTATTTAGAATATTTTAATTACAATACGGGTGAAAGTACAAAAACAAAATAATTAGTTGATGTGAAATTAATTTAAGTACTTTAAATTTTTTAAACTGGTTAGTAGATTGAGTTTCCTGCTTAATTAAATGTCACAATAACTTCACGAGACAAGTGAAATTGAAACAAAATAAGTATAAAAGGTCGAAAACTATCGTGTGTGTCACGCATTATAATAGAACAGCTGCAATCTCTTGAATATTGTGCCGACCCAACCATATAACTGAAGATACCCTGAAGAATAACAATGATAGCCCAGGGTAAAGACCGTCGCCAACCAGCCGGTAATAGATCGATTCCCGCCTCGCGCTCATTGTGATTCCTGCATCACAATGAAATCTACAGCACAGCGGAAACCAGCATGGCTACTAAGTTATAAAACACGTTACGAAACACCTTGTGGTATGTTCCGGCAGCTGTACTAGAGAAATTATATACCACCTTCGACCAGGGGGTCTAGCACGAATATCTGCGTAAGTGTAACGTTACGTGTCGTTCACGTGAATGAACCTATAAAAAAGTTGGACGGGACTCCCGCCAATACTAAACTGTGTCACCGTAATGGCGGCGGCTTTCTATGTGTGAAAGAATTAGGGTAGCCATAATTCCCAAAACAATTAAGTACCCTTGTATTATATAGACAAATACAGGTCAACAGACAAGTTTATTGGAAACTAGATTTTAGCCGCGATTTCGTCCACTTGAACTCCACCACCAACCGCCACCATTTAACCGACCATTTTAAATTATCTCCTCCAAGTATGGAAGCTTTAAATAAAAAAGTATGTACGACAGAGAGGTCAAGCTGTATCCCCGGTTCTACCTATCAGAATTAGATGAAACATGGCTCAGATTTTAAGAAGTAAGAACTTAAAATCTAGCTTAGCTTAGGTAACTTAGGCTACCAAACTGTAACATCCCATCAAAATCCGTTCAACTGTTTTTGCGTCATGTAGGCATAATATACTATACTATTTGAAAACGTTAATGGTGGCAAAATCTCCTGAAAATATATGCCATAAAACACAATTTTACTATAATAATATTTATTTAGTTAAAACTTCCTGCACAAATGTGTACAATGTTAATGTCAATGTTATGTTTAAAAAAATACTGTCATTTTTTCAACAAGTATCGACATATCTTTTGAAAGAAAACGTAAGCCTCCTCTTGTTTTTAAATTTATTAATTAGTGAAAATATAGATTGTCTCCAGTAGACAACTGCGCAGTACAACTTCTGCACTTTATATTTTTGTTAGCATAATAGCAAATGCTATCTGCCAAATATTCAATTACCAACTTACGATAATCATTAAATTCTTCTATGTTTAGTAAAAAAAAGTATTACTAATTAATTATAAATATACTTTAGTCGCCTCGCTTAATTACTCCCTTTTTAGTGTATTCGTCAAGAAATTCTAAAGAAGAGTCGAAACTTTCGTTATTTTCCTTATGTCTGTATGCTGGAGTAGTTGTGTTTTGATTTGTGTAGGTGACATACAACTCAGAATTACTATTTGATCTAAAGGAACACAAGAAATAAACACAAAGAAACACAACAAACACCCTTATATTTCGGGTAATTTGCACAGATAAATATTGGCAACACTGGCATTCTTATAAATAATTTTGTTCTGATGAATGAATATTGGTTTATATGAAATGAAACTAAGTGATTGAATTATTCATTTACATATGAAACATGATTCCTGGATTTTTTTTTCTTTTGGTCACAAGACATTCTGATTTTTTCGCAGCATAGCCGTGCCGACTGTGTTGCGTTTGCCCGCGTAATGGCTGACTGATGTGTGAATGTGTGCGTGCCGGCCTGTACGTACAGTAAACTGGCCGACTCTGAGTGACACAGTATTTTGTTAGCGAGAATCTGTCCGACTTTTTTTATAGGTTCATGGTGCTATGCCTCACATCTTCAAATACCATCAAGTGATATAATAGTCAAACAACAGCATACAAAATATAAAAAAATTGTATACATTTGAAACATAGTTTTAAATTGAAACTATAGTAGTGTAGTACACTAATGCAATACATAAATTCCTAAAATCAGATCCTGTACAAAACAGACCGGAAAAGGTTCATTTTTACCTTAGGTATGGCCTGAATTTTTACATTTATTCTAAACTCTTAAACTAAATGACTAATGAATATATTACTCTTAGATATAAGATTAGACATTTACCTTATTCCTAATTCTCCTCTCTGTGCGGCGATCGGAGTTATCGCCCTTCTCTTTCTCTTCTGACCCTTCTCTATCAGTAGAGGTGCCTCTGTCGTCGATATTAAAAGATTTTTGCCTCTTTAATTTAGCCTCTTCTTTGATGGGAACATCAGCCGACTCCATACTGCAGCGCCGAACCTTAAGAATCGACTTTTCTTTATCTTCACTCGAATCTCTCTTACATTCATCCATTTTCATCTTCTTATCCATGCTGTCAATAATCTTAGACAAATCGTCAGTCTTTACTTGTGGCAGTTGGGTGAACGGTTTGATATCATCGTGGTTTAGAGATTTAGATTTGCTATCTGAAGACATGATTTTATTGATAGCCACCTGTTTATCAGATTTTACCACGTCACTCTTGAGCCTCTCTTTTCGTGTATCACTGTACTTTTTACTCTTTAGCTCTCGCGGAGATTCCTTGTTCTTATCTCGTTTTTCCTTTCTAGAACCCCGATCAGAATCTTCTCCGTCATCGTCGTAATTATTCCCTTTGTCGCTATCTAACTTTTTCTTCTTGTCATTGACGTAACTGGACGCAGATTTGCGTTCTCTGTATGTTTTAGATTCATAAACAGATCCATCTTTGTCATAATCGTCTTTGGATTCACTTTTATCTTTCTCCCAATCTCTTGATTTAATTTTCTTCACCTCATTTTCACCGGAGTCTTCCTCCTGTAATAGATTTTTATTTGTTTTTATTATACTCTATAACTGAGGCTTATCAAAACTCATCATTAATATCTATTAGGTATTATTTTACCAGAGTCTAAGTCCTGCAACTTGGCGGACACCAACAACACAGTGTCTACATCCTCACATATTTGGACTACAAACAATGCATGGAAAACATGACTGCTTGACTTATTTTATTTTGTTTAAGGGTATTGTGACAAGTGAATTTACTGGCCCAATTAGACTTGTACCAATGTTTTAGCATAACGACCGCAGTGGCGAGAGCCAACATAGCGTAGCATTGAAACTAATACTTAAGGTAATGTGAGGTTCTTAAAGAGAGAGAAATAAATTGCCCACCTTCTCACCCGGTAACATAGAATTTAATAATACCACATAAGATCTTCAAAGGTATTATACCAATATGTTAGAGCCCATTGGTATTATTGCTAATTCTGTACCCATGGTTTAGACATGATTTAGAAAATTCTGTTACACTGAATTAAATAAACATTTTTACTAAAATTTTAAAGGGCATAATATTTTCAGATAAGCCCTATAACTCGAGATTGCTTGTAAACAGGACAAAGCTTGCCAATTTTTTAAGTATATTATTTGACCATCACCTGAAAATTAAAACTTCTCTGTGGAATTGCATATTTTAAACACTTGGCAGGGTTTTACGCATTTTGCAAATGTTTGTATTTTTTACTCATCACTCCCTGAATGCACATGTTGTGCAATGCCAAATATAATAATAAATAAATCTATACTAAATCAAGGCGAGTGCACAGCAATGTCTGCCTGGTAGTACCTGCCGGAATATTGCAAACACCGCTGTGCACTTGCTTTGAAGATGATTATCTGATATATTCGAAACCTGGATCGACGTATTCGATATCTAACGTGACTGCTTTGCGGATTACTAATAGTCTAAAATGTGACATACTGAACAAACGAGAATTTCAATACAAAAATTAATCTAGATGTCTGGATCACCATTACTGTCTATTTTAAATACATGTGAATCTACTAGATATTTCGGGTGGCAAATGATTTATAGGGGAAATAACATGTACCTTCAAAATACAGACGTTATGACTGATGAGAGTAAAATAAACTCAAGTATTATTTGTATGTGTATGAAAATATGTCTGAAATTCTACAAAGGATAAAATTAGTAACGCCAGCAAAATATAAAGAACCTTTGAACAATTATCACCACCACTCTTCTGACTAGCTTCTACTTCTTTCTTGTCGCAAACTTTAACAGAGGTTATTGTAAAAGTGTTATGCATTTTCATGATAAGCGCTGGAAAGTTTGTGTCCCAATCTGAATCAGTACTTATAAATTCGTCTGAGCTCTGATGGCGTTTCAAGTTTGCCTTCGTCATAGGATTTTTCAACTTGTTTTTGTGGTAAACTCTTTGCTCACCAAACCAGATATTTTGAGTACTATGACTATATTCACAGGTGTCGTTGCTGGCTTCATCTTTTGATACATCGCCGGATCTCTAAATATTAATCATACATTTTATTGAATATATTAGCGCGTCTTCATCCGCGTGGAATAAAGTTATCACGTTCTCTCGAGAAGTACCCATCGAAAATGGTTTAAAAGTAGCCTACCATCCGCGTGCAATAAGGTTATCGCATTTTTTCAGGATTTCTATTAGAACATTGGGTTCAAAATATGTTAATACTGGGCACAAGCTATATCTATCCCAAAATACAATGACCAAATCACTAAGGGAAGTGGCGCATTTATTTTTTTACCACGGTCATCGTTGAAACTTTGGGGTGAGTTGGGAAAATATAACTCCAAAATTAATGTATGAACGATTTTTTTAATATGTACAGTCTGAGATGAGATATAACTCCTCGAGTTATGAGTAAAAAACTTGATAATAGTCATCATGTCGTCTAAGTAAATGAAAATGCAGTTTGAAATATATAGACATTAATACATATTTTATGCCGTAAGAAGAAAGGGCCTCGTAACTTTCTCAGGCGCAGTTGTTATCAATCCTAGGCATGTGAGTGGCCGGACTCGCTGAGAAGGATTATCCTTCTGTATCGGATTCAAAGCCACGGCGGCGATGCGACAGGGATAGACTATTAGAGATAATACTAAAAATTATGTAATACATGCTAGTCACATGTTAAAAACGGTGTTTTTAGTTTCAAATCTGAGTAACTCAGTTCAGACTGATGTTAGGTTATACAATCACATATTAACTTTTGCTTATTATATTATTTTACACCCAATAATCTAGGTTTGGTTGATGGCCGCGGTAAAAAAAAATTGCGCCATTTTTGGTCATTGGCCTTTCATCTAAATCCGTTTAGTACACAGAAACATACACACATACTTTCAGATCTATAATAGTAATATATGTATATAAAAAAAACTATATTGTAGTACTGGTACATTAATATTAAGTTTTTTTACACAACAGTTGATAGAAATGTTATAATATCTTTAACTTTCTAAACATGAAACAAACACAAAGAATAAATGAAGTATAATTTAAAGAAATTGGCTTTTAGAAATTGTTTCTACCTTTCATCAAATCTATTATTCCATTACTTTTAAAGTAATCTTTGAAAAAAAAGTATGCCTCTTCATAAGTACAGTCTCATGATGTGCTCAAAATAATACCATTTAATTTTTATTTTAATCAGTCTTTATTTATGGGGCTACTACTACCTACTAGTTAACGAGTAGGGTATTACCAATGTAACGTCGGTGGATTTTGATCACAGATATATATTATGTATAATAGTAACGCAAACGTCTACTTTCCATGTCCGAACCCCGACTAAGCGTCGGGGTTGGCCGCCACTTACAGTTCGCGCGCGTCTGTTGTTGCAGTCGGACGGCAGCGAAAACTAAATTGCGTGATAATTAACTGCAATAGCCCAACTTCGAGCTCCCAAAGGCAAGGACATATTTCCTATCATAAGGTAAGTTATTTGATAATTATATTATGCGTAAATTCACATAACTTAGTTATTTAAAAAGTCTGCATGCTTGGTGTCAGTACAAATCGTGATACTTACTTGCGTTATTTATTGTACATATTATTAAATATCTGTGATTTTGAAGCAACATTATCATCATTCTTCAACAGGAAGCTTCATGAAATAGTAATTTTACCGTAGCACGTCTACCAAAGTGGGACACATAATATATGTCAAATCAAATACCTTTATAGAACCATCTTTAGTTTTCCTTTCAATCCTCATTTTCCGTTTGTCATTCTCCCGCCTGCGGCGCTCGTCTCTGCCGCGTTTGTCCTGCTTGCGAGCCGCAAGGTACTCAAGCAATGGAGTTGATTGCACCTTTTTGTCATTTGCTGCAAATTGCATGATTATGCCATTAGAAAACATAACACTTTACACTTTTATATATTTTTAAGGCTGCAGTATATACATAAGTATGACATACAAGTATAATGAGAGAGAAGACCATCTCCCATCTTTTCTTGGTTTTTTTTATAAGAACCTCTCCTGACTATAATTACCATGACATAAAAAGAATTAGCGAGATTGTTCCATCCATTCTGAAGTTATAGTGTGACCAGAAGTAATAGGGGTTCATTGTAATATGTATAGATTATTCATTGCGATTTTTTTCTAATGCATGCTATTGCTTTTTCCACATGTATTTTGAATATAAATAAGCTCAATTGCAACAATTCCGCAGAGGCAATAATCTAAAAAGTCGTAGTTGAAGTTGATTATGAATAAATGGCTTCCCTTGTACAATATAATTTATATATCACACACACTCACAATCGTTAATAGGATAAGAGTACTCCAGTTTGGGTTGATTTTCAATTTCTTGATCTTTATTGAGGCTCTCGATGAACTCTTGGAAGATGGGGTCACTTTCAATTGTTGCAGTTTTGGGGTCCTTCTTTTTCTTTTTTTTAGGTATTCTTTGAAAGGGGGCATATTCTACTATGCCAACATATTCCACACCTGCAAGGAGATTCATTATGCACTAACTAGAAAAGCAGTTATTTCCTTTTCATCTTAACTCCTTAGCATTGAGGACCATATTATTTGTTATTTGTGGTGTGAATTTATTTTATTTTTATTGTAGTTTGGTAACTTGTAAAATGCATATTGGTTAGATTCATCACTTCATGTATTTTTGTTCTAAACAATTAAATAATGAATCTTTACATTGATTTCTAGCAAGAATGAGATATACATACATACATACATAAAATCACGCCTCTTTCCCGTAGGGGTAGGCAGAGACCACGGATTTCCACTTACTACGATCCTGACATATCTCTTTCGCTTCATCTATACTCATCAATCCTTTCATACATAAGCGTCGGTTTAGGGTACTTTTGACCTGGCCTTTTTTCAGAACGTCTTCAATCTGATTTCGGAATGTTCGCCTAGGTCTTCCCCTTCCAACACTTCCGTTTACTTGTCCCATGTATACCTGTTTAGTCATTCTCATTTCATTTATTCTCTCCACATGTCCAAACCATCTTAACATACCTTTCTCGATTTTTGTCACTACACCCTCATTCACACTACATCATTCCCTTTAATGAGAAAAGAAACATCACCTAATTGCGAGTCATGTGGAGTGGTAGATGACATATATCACATTCTTATGGAGTGTGTCCAGAATGCAACACAAAGGCATGCACTCATGGCATCCTTAAATTTAAATGTTTTAGATGTAGGAGTATTTATTGGCATTCTCTCGGAACCTGCATCAGAGGATGCAGTAAAATTGTATAAAATGTGTAGTAGGTGAATATGTTTTGTTATGTTATGTTGTATATGTACAAGGTACGATGGGACTGACATGTCAAAAGACAAAAGTCCCTAAACTAAAATCAGAAGAAAAAAAAATAAAAAAATATCATTCCCTTATCACACTATTCCTTATCCTGTCACTCCGTTTCACTCCAATCATGCTCCTCAATGCTCTCATCTCCACAGCATTTATTCTACTTTCATGCTTTTTCTGCCACACCCAACTTTCACTACCATACATCAGTGTCGGAACCAACACTCCCCCATGAACAGCCAGACAAGCCTTTTTAGACACCTTCTGACTGTTCATAAAAGCGTGCAATGCTCCGTTTACCATGTTTCCAGCGTTCACTCTCCTTTCTATATCACTTTCACACTCACCATCTTTTGTAAACATGGATCCCAAGTATACAAACTCTTTCACTTGTTCCACTTTTTCACCCCAATCACAATATTGCAATCGGTCACTCTATCATCTCGATCAAACACCATCACTTTCGTCTTACTTACATTTATTTTCATTCCCTTTCTTTCTAAAGCCTCTTGCATAACATTTACCATCTCCTGCAACTCTTTTACCGACGACGCAAGTATCACTTGGTCATCAGCGTAGAGAAGACATTTGATGAGTAACTCGTTCATTCTTAATCCACATTCACTGTCTTTCAGGTTTGTCAAACAATTATCCATGAATAAGTTGAACAGCCACGGTGACGCTACACATCCTTGTCTAACACCTTTTTCGATGTTAAACCAATCAGTGTATGTCCCATTTATCCTAACACAAGCACTGGAATCCTTATAGAGGGATTTCAGCACTTGGATCAGGTTACTATTCAGCCCATGCATAGACAACGCTGACCACAGTTCATGCCTACTCACCCTATCATAAGCCTTTTCTAAATCTATGAAAGCGCAATAAACCTTTTGGCAAGCATTTTTCGGCTATACATCGTAAAGTAAAGACCTGATCCGTACATCCCATTCCCTTTCTAAACCCTGCTTGTGCATCCCACACTTTCTCATCTGTCTCTTTTATCACTCGTTCAATCAATACTTTCGCATATAGTTTACCGACAACGCTGAGGAGGCTGATTCCGCGATAATTCTGGCAGTCTTGTTGCGACCCTTTTCCTTTATAAAGCGGCACAATCACAGCCTTGCACCAGTCACCTGGTACACGGCCGCTCCTCCAACACATATTAAAAAGGCGGTGCAACAGACTAGCTACTATGCCTCGCCCAGCTCTCAGCATCTCGACTGACACTCTATCATATCCTGCAGCCTTTCCTAATTTCATACCCTTTAACGCTTTCAAAATTTCATCCATACCTATTTCATTTTCATCATCATTCATATAGGTTTCTGGAACCTAGTCCAGTGTTCCCTCTCTTTCAAATAAATTTTCAAAATATTCTTTCCATCTTTTCATTCACACATTCTTCTCCTTTTATCATGCTTCCATCATGACCCCTGATTTGATTAAGCTCTGAGTTTGTGTTTTTGCCTCGAGCTGTTCTTATGGATTTCCAGAAAAATTTAACATTTGACTGGAAATCATCAGAAAGCCTTTTGTCAAACATATCCTTTCGTTCATCTTTCTTTCTGCACACAACTTCTTTAACTATCTTTTTCAATCTCTTATAATCTATTCTTGCTTCACGTACATCATCATGCGTTGCCATTTGTACCTTTTGGTTAGCTTTTGTTGCTAACCAATCCAGCCATGCTTTTTTCTTTTCATCCACAGCCTTTTGCACTTCTTGATCCATCCACATGTTCCTTTGCATTTTTCCTTTTCGCCTTTTAGAAATTCCACACACATTGATGGCAACGTCTACCACTCCTTCCTTAAATTTCATCCACAATTCTTCGATTTCACTTATCTCTTCCAAACCATCAAGCCTTTCTTGCAGCTTAATAACATACTGATTTGCAACATCCTTCTCTTGCAAATTTTCAACTTTCACTTGTTCCAAACAGTTCACACTTGTTGGTGCACGCACTCGGTGTCGCCATCGATTAAAAAGGCCATTTACACGTGTTACCACCAAGTAGTGGTCTGAATCGATGCCGTTGAGGTATGAGTAATGAGGTATATACCTTATTAATACATTTACAGTGTGATTCAGAGATTGTATTGGAATAAAATGATCAGACAATGAAATAATCCTAAAATTTGTTTTGAATACCGTTTTGTTGCTTTTTTTACATTATGGTATATACTCTTCAATGTAAATAATAAACTTGTAAACTACTAAAACTTTTTAGGTTTCACAAACCTACTTCAGGCATCAGTCTCTCACAAAACAAATTTTAAACCTAAGTTAAAACATTAGAGTTTACTTAATTATTAAGAACCTTGGTTGAGAGAAAATAAACAGATTTATTTAACCTTCAACTAGTTGTGCGATGTCTAATCAACTGCACTCAATACACTTTCGGTTATAACTTTATTATCTTTTGTCTTATGTCAGTGTGTACAAAATAAACAGTTTACCTCCCTCCCCGCATGCCCTGCAATCCTACCCATCGCATTTGTTTTAGTTGCAGCGCATATTTCAAAAGCACGCCATGCGCCTTATCGTCGAAGAGGTTACGCGCAACGCTCAACGCGCCATATTTTTTTTTATGTCAACAAAATATTATTAAAACAGAGTGTAATAGTGTTTTTAGTACAAAATGTCTCGTCGACACTTAACTGAAAGTGGTTGACGAAATACAAAGAGAAGATGAAGAGAGTGAATCAGAGCTGTGATGCTACGATGGTAAATCTTCAAAGAAAACTGTCATTCAGAACTGTGAATTAGTGAGCACTTGAATATGGCTGTTATGTTTTTTCAAAGGTCTTTTTAAATACTCACATGTGTTAAAGTTTGTTTGGGGAACAAACACTATTATAACAGTTTTAACAATTTTATAATGTAACTGATTGATCCACTATTAATTTTTCTCAAAATATCAAGATACAGTTTTTGTATATTTTTTGTGCCTAAATTAGCTTTCTCTATGTACATCCTACAATTTAAAGTGAAATTGTTTTACCTATACAAGATACCTACACCTCATACCTAACTTTAATTGTTCACTGATAATAATAGTACATAATTAATAGTTAAACTGTTGCATATTTCTCTTCCTCAGAGAAGTTAGTTATACAACATCTGTAGTGCATTACTTTTCAATATTTTGATCTCATGTCAATACATTCATGGAAAATATACTTGCCTCTTTCATCTACAAATACATATCCATCAAACTTGTCTCTAAACAAGTAGATATCGTCAACGTGCACAAAGTTTATGTAAGCTCTAGAATACAGGTTATTCCCAAGTGAGGAGTCTGGTTTAGCAAAGTAGAAGTGATCATGTTCTGGTATTGGAGACACTTGTTCCAGAAATGTTTCCTCGGTCATGGTAGGCGGAAGTCGGCGCAATATAATCTGGAACACACATAAACTCGTTACACAACCTACTTAAACACTGAAACAGAACTTTAGTACATAAAAAAACAATCACTTTGGTCAGTGGCCGTTGAGTTTTCAATTTCTTATCTTTGCTCTTATTGACGAAAGTTCTGCTGCCTGAGTCAGAGTGTGACTCTTTAGCATCTTGATCTTCGGTCATTTTCACTATTTATTTAGAAGCATAACTAACAAAATACACGGCATTATCAAAATTCTGTGTCGTGGTGCTTGCTCTTTTGACATTATTTCTGTTCTGTCATGTTATGTTCATTTGACATAAAAATACGAGATTTTCTTCCTTCAATAGTGAACTCGTACAGTTATACATTTGCCAAATTATAGTTGTTGCATCGGGTAGGGGTTTTTCAAGTAGATACCAAGTCAAAGTCAAGTCACAGTCACTAAAAGCTTTACTAAATTTATAAACGCGGTTTAACTTTAAATGCAGGGACTGTAATACCTATATAATTTTGGTATCGATATCGATATATTGATAAAATATTGGTAATTATCTTAATCTTAATCTCTTCGTAAAATAGGGTATCTGATTATCGGTATGAATACTGATATATTATTTCCATACATTAACAGCTATATTTTAATGTGTATTTATTTAATTGGTACTGATATATATAAATACCGGTATATTGACAATAAACTCCTTCCGCCCGCTTTACCTCCGCCAGCGCGGTGCCGGTGCCAATTATTTTTTCTGATTGAAAGAAAAAAAAACTATTTTGGTCCATTTAATCAAGATTGTACATGCTTAAGATTTAATCTTAAGCGTAATCGTAATACGATTAAGATCATTCAGTAATTCGTTCGAAAGAAAATAATTTTATTCAAAACAATCCAACGCGTTTACGTATGAAACCCACATTTTGAAAAATCTCACGTGAGATTAGGAGAAGGGGGAGGGGGTTGATTAAATCTCACGACATCTCACCAGGGGGGCAGGAAGGGACAGAAAATTAAAAAAAACACCTCACGTAATTTATAGACGCTCCCGATCTAACTTATTACTTACAGCAGTTATTTCGTGTTTGGGCTCAATGAATAGGTTTAAATAGATGGTGATGAGGGACGATGTCAGGGATAATTTTTTTAACGACTAGTTTGCCCGCGCAACAAAACTGCAAGGATTTTTGAGGTCCAAAGTGTCGGCGCAACAATTGTTGCAAGTAAGTGTCACGCGCGTTTTTCTTTTGTTTATTTTTTAAAGTCATCCCAATGTTTAACCATAGAGTTTAATTCTTTAGCGTAATATATTTTCTTTCTATGGCAACACTACACACGGACATGTTCTATCTGTGAACTTTAAAAAAAAAATATAATCAATGTTTATATTTTCATCTGTGTTTGGCGGCGAGGTTATGTTTTGTGCTATAGTTTTTAGTGAATTAATCGGGTTAAACTCATGATTTTGATACAAATTAAACATGAATATGATCGTGAATGTGTAAGGAATACTGTAAATATGTGATTTAAGTTCTGACATCAAAATTTTACGATATAAATTTGTCACGAACCGACAACACTCGGTAAGCTAACTTCTCATTGTTATGATTGGTTATAATTTGCTTTATTTTGAATAGATTATACTTTTACATTGTAAAATATCACAGAAATAATGTTGTCAAGTAATTACACCCACTCAGAATATGATAAATACGCCATATCATGTCAGGATCGATAAAAAATCGAAGTCACGTGACAGTTAAATTCGCTTGTACTAAAAATTCAAAATTTGTAATTTTTTTAAAATATTTCTGATATATAATTATTCTTTGAAACCTAGTTTGGTTTGTAGGATTTCTAATAAGAATTCCAATAAAATAAAAAAACCAACAAGAAAATTTATATTTCATACAAAAAAAAAATTTTGGAAATCACCATGTATAAGTCTAGAAAATGGGCCCCCAAGTTGAAAAAAAATCATTATTGGCCGAAATTTCAAAGTAGCTCTTATTTTTTATGTAATTATTAATAACCTAAGCATATGTTACTAGGTAAAAATAATATTTCTGTTCTAGACATTCAAAATATTTATAAATATCAAATCAAAGTCCTGTCTTGGGAAGCATTATTTATTGATAAAACTTAATTTTTGTGGTCAGATTGCAAGTTTTTTTTATGATATTATTTCTTCTACGAATTCAAATATTTGAATGTAATTAGATAGATATGTGTTTTTACTATTTAATTACCGCAAAAAACCTATAGGTATTAATGTAAAATTTTTAAATTACAATTTTTTTCCACATCAATTCTGATTTTTTCGGCTACGTCAAGTTTGTCCTCGTGTAACATAACATTTTACTAATACATTTGACATGAATGTTTATGTATCAGATTTCTTGGTTATTCAACTATCTCTGACAAAAATTTCGTCTCTTAACTCGCTATAGGTATGGCACAAGAGCCATTTATTCCCAACTCGGCGCAAACTTTTGACGCAGGCGCAGGTCGTAACACTCGGGAGCAATCACGAGGGCGCCACAGGGCTCCTTAGGCAAGCTAGTCGTTAAGTAATCTCACTTTTATAGTTTTATATTTTTATTATCATTACTAACCTTTTTATTACTGTTTATACAAGTACAATTTTGACGAGTATTAACGTGAATTAAAGTCTCAAAACTGCTTATTTTTTAAACCTAAGACTGCCCCATTAGCAAAATAAGAAATGAAAACTAGCTGATTTTATATTATAAAATCTAGCATAATGGAGGTCCTATACTGAAAAAACTGGCCGCGCACTAACGTATTGCGCATTATACAATATTATATTTAATTTTGTTATAAATTATATCATATTAGAAACCCATTATTCTTTGTATTTAATTTCAACTAGATTATGTATACTACACCTGAACTATGAAAAAAAATATGATCAACAAAATTCGAGAAAACTGAATAATTAATTGAACTATACAACTTTGTTTTTAACAAGTTTTCATGTAAAATTGCAAATAATTAAGTTTTCAATCAAACAAAATTCGTTCCCTCTTTTGGGTATAAATCGGAAAATATCGATCTTTTGAAAACAATATGGGTATCAAAATTGTAAGAAAATTAATTCTAAACAACTTATGTATAACCATCTTTCGTGTAAAATTGAAATTAAACGAGCTATTCAATAAAAAAATACCTTTAAAATCAAGATAACCTAACGGATAACGTAACGGATCAATTACCACCTAAAACAAAATTTAGACTACCAGTGGCGTTTTCCAACGAATTTCGAAGGACTTGCTACTTATAATTTTTTCCGGGTCAATTCCTAATTCCACTGGGCTAAGAAATGATGAATTGATTTGGAATGAGTTGGTGCTAAATAGGTACGTATTGGAATTAAATGGCATTAATAACAAATTTTGCGTTATTGTGACGTAGGTACTGCCATGTTATAGCGTAACTAATCTATACTTATATTATAAAGAGGAAAGATTTGTATTTGACGAATAATCTTAAAAAGTAAGGGATTAAAAAAAATATTTGCCGTTAGAAAGCTACATTATAACTGAGTAACATAGGCACTATAATATTTAAAAAAAGTTAGGGATCGGTAAGAAAACTTCGATAATGTAACCCAAGGTCAGTAACTATTGACAATATTATTTATATCGATATTTTATGGAAATATAGTTACTGCCATCGATATTTTGTTAAAAGTACATTTATTAATTATTATATTTATTTATTATTTTATTATATTATATTTATTTTAATTATCGATATCAGTTCCTGTTTCAACGATGTTATTTACACTGCGGTCCCAATCGGCCATAATCGATATTAGCGCGATAAAAGTCGGTCCCTTTCACCGTGAGCGTGATTACGATGGCCCACGCTACGTCATCGATGACGTCTTAACTGCCGCCATATTGACGATTACATGAACCATGCTCTACATCATAATCGTCGTGAGCGTTCTGTCAAAAGTGACAGGTGTTTGTTTATTTCTACAATGTATTTACTGGTGTCCCTTCTTTTTGATGTAAAAGTCGGTCCATCCATTCCATTATTTCTTTTTAATCCACACACTACATAGTTAACCTTCACACTATGCACGATATTTTTATGAATTTGTTTTTCGCGCGCAAATGGTTCGTTATTGCTACAACTCTGGTCCGAATTAACAACACGCTTACAGTGCCACGAGCTGTCAAAATCGCGATATTTGTCTCGGACCAGCTTTGGTAGACGATAGCACTGTGAGCAAAATTATCGCAAAACGGACCACGGCTTTGGTAGTACAGCTAAATTGTTCTGCGCGGTACTCAATGACGTTACTTATTTAAAAAGCAGCGTGTTTAAATAAAGCGCTAAGTTTAGTCCGTAGTCAACCGTTGTGTAAGGACCCGTTGTCCATCTATGCCCGTATAAGACAAATAATTCATATTAATAGCATACGTTGTCCATCTGTTTGTCATATTTTCAATGGTTCCATATTAATCTTTAGAAATCTTAAATTAAGACGGGCTAAAGGACTAGAATCAATGGCCGTAATAAACAATAAAAAACTTTTGCCATAATCATGTAGTCTGAGGCCATAACCGCCCATAACAAAAAAATACAATGCGACACATTTTTTACTGTTTATGATTTTATTTTAGTAAAAGAAAGAATGGAAAAAGATTAACCTAGATAAAGTAGATCCTAGCGGACAGGGACTATAAATAACGCTCTGCGAAGGCGAAGACAGTAAGCGAAATTGCAATTTAGTAAATTAGATATCTACTGGGAAATATCAAACAATGTTTCCTTCAAACATACTTATGGCAAAAGCAGTATTCCTTCGGTCTGCTACTCTTGCCACTACTGTAACTAACAGATCAAGAATAACAGATCACTTTAGGAAAGCGATATGTTCCCACACATTTAGCACTGGTGCGGACATGAAAACAAACAGCACGGGCACACAAGAGGCTTCTCATATCGATGATACCGCTAAAACCGGCGGATTTGCCAAGGCTTTTGAAAAACAGTCCCAAATTGTTGAGACTAAAGAGATCGAGGAAAACCACACTTTCGCGTCGTTGCTACGTCACTCAAAACTCATGGATGTAAGTTAACACCATTTTGTTTATTGTATAAATTATAATAAATAATAGTGTACATACACTAATATTATAAAGGAAATATTTTTTGGTTTGTTTATTTGAAAATAATAGGCTCCGAAACTACCAGACCAATTAGATAAAATCTTTCACCATTGGAATCTTAGATTTTCCCTGATGAACATATGTAGGCTTTTTAATATTAAAAAAAAATTTAGGATCTGTATGAAAACTTCGATAATTTAACCCAAGGCGTGGAAAAAAATACCAAAAACATAATCTGGTGACTTTTGACCATATAAGAGTCAATGCTATTTAACAATAAAGCAAAGTGACGTACTATGACATTTTATAGAAGACATCAATATCTACAAAGAAGTCCACATTACCATACTGTCGAACTTTTACAGTTATGTCACAACAAATACATTTTCATTTGCAATAGCTGGTAAAACGCCGGTACAATCCAAGCCACATTATTTGTACATACCTTGGTATTAGTCTTTATCTATTCTAATAATAAAGAGGAAAGATATATGATTGTTTGTTTGTTTGCAATGGTTACATGTAAAACTATACATAACCAATTCAAACATTTCTTTCACCAGTAAAAAGCTACATTATGCCTGAGTAAAATACGCTATATTTGATCAATCCTGATCATCATCCATCTCCATGTGGGTGAATCCGAGGAGCACAGCTAGTGCCTCATAAAACAGTAATGAAACCCAAAAATTATCTAAACCCCTTTTGTTTATTAAAAAAACAACATCGGTAAGCTTTAACCTGCTGCCTGATTACAGTTTCATAATCCATTGAAAATCTATTTCAGTTGGGGGATCCAGTTGATAAAGTTGTTATAGGGAAGATATTCCACGTGGTTGCAGATGATCTATATATTGACTTTGGATGGAAATTTCATTGTGTCTGCCTAAGACCAACCAACCGTGGTGATGAGTACATTCGAGGTGCCAGAGTTCGAATACAGATCAAGGAACTCGAGCTCTCTTCTCGGTTTCTCGGCTCCACCACTGACTTGACTCTGCTAGAAGCTGATTGTAAGTTACTTGGACTTGTTTCAACACCACTGAGGCCAGCAGTAAGTGCAAAGTAATGTATAGTATGTAAGGTAGTTTTAGTTGTAATAAAGTATTGTTGATTTGGCATGTTGTATCTTTGAATTGAACTCTCTTTTCAGACTATAAATCAGCGCTTGCAAGATCACCTAGCCTTTTTGTCATTTGAAATGTTAAATTAATTAAACTTTTAATTACAAGCCAAGGTGGGAATCAAAATTTTCTATAATATTTATAACTTTTGTAACTGACAAATATTACACTATACTAATAGAGTGATGTCAGGAAGGCAGACTACAGATAGCTTATGTCCAACAGCTGATGAAGGTCTTAAGTTGAGAAGGCAAAGAATCAGCCTCAATAAGGAGCCAATCTGGCAACACTGTTCTACTGATATACTCAATCCTTATTTTATCCATTCTAATTACACATCACACATCCAACTTAACATCTGCATCTCTGGCTTGAGCAGAAATTTGACAGGAAATGCCATAAACAATTTACTCAGACCTGTACTCAAGATTCACTACTGAGGCTGCTTCTTTGAAGTATGGCCCTCAGAACCAGATTATTTAACACTAGCTGTGCCCAGTGGTTTCACCCATTTGGTGATACATAATGATAATGATGTTGAAAAGTATCCTGTGTCCTTCCCTGGAATATGATCTAGCTCATTGCTAAATTGATTTATGATCTGTTCAACTGTTTCGGCATGTTAAGATAACAAACAGAGTTATTACTTCATCAGTCGAACAACCCAGACACTATATTAATTTCATTGTTATATGGACAATCGACTGGAGAGGGGTTTTATAATGTTAGTATGGATATCTCATCTATAACCTGACAATAGTTTTATAATACTGCCTATCCCTATTATAATAGTTCCTAGTAGGTAGATGTTTTCAAACTGCCCAGAACATATCTAGATTATTACAATCATCATCATCTCAGCCGTAGGACGTCCACTGCTGAACATAGGCCTCCCCCATGATTTTTCAAAAGGACTGGCTGGAAGCGGCCTGCATTCAACGTCGTCCTGCGACCTTCATCAGGTCGTCTGTCCACCGTGTCGGTGGACGACCTACGTTGCGCTTGCCGGTCCGTGGTCTCCACTCCAGAACCTTTCGGCCCCATCGGCCATCTGTTCTGCGTGCTATGTGCCCTGCCCACTGCCACTTCAACTGGCTAATCTTTTGAGCTATGTCGGTGACTTTCGTTCTTCTACGGATCTCCTCATTTCTGATTCGATCACGTAGAGAAACCCCGAGCATAGCCCTCTCCTTAACTCGTTGTGCGACTTTGAGCTTTTCTATGAGGCCCATAGTAAGAGACCATTTCAGTGCCATAAGTCATCACTGGTAACACACATTGGTTGAAGACTCTTGTCTTGAGGCACTGAGGTATTTTTGACGAGAAGACTTCGAGAAGTTACCAGAACGCTGCCCAGCCGAGTTGGATTCGAATTATTCGATTTATTACAATAAATTTATTTAATTTAATCTTTCTAAATTATTTATACTACTAAAGTAAAGTAATTAAAACAACAGTGGTTATATTATTGAGACAACTTGTATAATTGACTTTACATACATTTGGACAACATCAACAAGATAAAATACGTATTTAAACATGCTATTACTACCTATGGTAATATACATTTCACATACCTACTTATTGTCTTTATTATTATGTAAATTGTACAGTAGTCATAAATATTGCTAAAAAAAGAATCTGTTGCTCACGAAAAACTGTTGCTCTACAGTGTAATGTTTCGGGAGCATCTATATTCATAAGTATTGGCAAAAAGTTAGACAGAATCTGTTACAAACGCTGTTACCATTGGACTCAAATGTCTCTTGAGCCTATGGTTATATTGTTATCAATCATTCTTTTACCATATTACTTAACTTTCACAGCAGGCAGCTTTCACGATTCAAAACAGTACAATACGAATACATGTACTTAGTACAAATCTAAAGCTCTCCTAAAAGCGGTTCCTTTCCAGTACCTAATAATTATTTGTTATGTGGATCTTATCAAAATAGTGCATAGTACTGCTTGGGCTGTTTGGAAATGTTCAAAAATCCGAATACCACGATTTTTTAAATATCTATTTTTATGTTAATTTAATAGGCGATGTCCCGGACGTCCTTGCATCGACCGTAAAGGTAGGGTAAGGGGCGGCGTGACAGTCCGATTATTATCTACCCCTTTTGTGTATTATCTACCCCCTTTTGTGCTGCTTACCACGACCGCGCACTGGTGAGGACGTAAGACTGATCGGTACCTACGAGTCGCCACACCATCCTCCTGCGTTGCCGTCCGCGTCGTAGCTCAGCAGTCATTACCCAGGCGGCCGGCCTATTTCCCATGCTGGCCGATTTTAGAAATTTAAAAAGATTTTACTTAAAAACATTTCGGACGTTTCCAAACACTCCCCGAGTATTTTGCACTGCTTTTAATTCACTATAAAATAGCAAAGATAGTGTACATTTCAAGTCAGGTTTACAACAATAAACATCACCTACTAACTACTTAGGTACTATATAAAAGTTTTAAGTAATACACATTTGTACAAAAAAATGGGTACAAAAACACAATCTCGCTCTGAAATTCATAGGTTCACTTACATTGCCGCTGAATAAAAGAGAAGTGAAGCGAAGCGGAGCTTTGGAGCAGAAAAATAGTACTTACATTTCATTTTGACCTTGTGTTTTGAAAACTTGTCTAGTCATTACTCACTGTTTAACTATATAGGCTTAGTAAAATTCGCTGCGGTCACTACTTGGATGGGTGATCGCTAGTGGCATTTTCAACCGACTTCCAAAAAGGAGGAGCTTCTTAATTCGACTGTAAGTATAATGTGTGTTACCTCAGATTTTTTTTCTAAATGAACCGATTTTTATTATTTGAAAGCTGGTGCTTCTGACGTGTTCCCATTTAAAATAGATCAAGATCTGACCCATAGCTTTTTTGGATAAAAATCATCCTCCTTTATCCTTATCATCCTCGGCCCTCAATACTCTAGAGTTGGCAGGTATTTTCAATAAAAAAAATGTAAGTACTCGTAGTTTCAAATTTTTCTAATTGAATATTATCAACTGAAAGCTGCTTTGCTTTAGAGTGTACCTGCGTCACTGACCTCTATATATACTACATAGTATATACAGCAGATGGAGTAGGTACAGGTGTTGTGTACGGTAAGTCGTCGGTTTCGATTTTAAGACTTTTTAATAACTTAACGGCCTTGTCTTAAAAAAATCATAATTTGGCTGGACTCCATTTTCCCGCACTTTGTCCGCGTGTCCGATTATGGTTATGTCGAGAATTGTCGGTAGGATGCGCTAGCTAGCGCTTGGTCTATTCTTGTATGTAACACTGTAAGCGTAACTCAAATAAGTTATATGTTACACAATGTACCTGTGGTTGCATTTTGCAATGTACAGTTCCGATACAAAAATACCTTCTCTTCCCTTCGCTGTTTTTCTGAGGCAATGAGAGTCGACTTTAAACTAAATACCACTCTGAAAATATATTTTCGACTGGTATTTACGTACGTACGTTTACCTCCTCTCGTTAATTGACATCAACATATTTTGCTAATCAACTTAATTAAAAACTCTTTAAATATACCTACATTAAAGCTCAATAATATGTGGGACAAACTTCAAAACCAAATGCCTATATCACACATATATAGGTAAGTAAAACTAATATTACATACACATATTGCTATCACTTCAGACATTGTGTCCCAGAAATGATGACTTGCACTCTTTCAATCATTATGATCCCCTAAAAATGTGTCCAATGCCCTCATTTAACAAATAATACAATATACTGGCGCTCTTGCTCCGACCTATGACATGAACCAAATAACGAAACAAAGTCATACTTTGTACGCACATGTATGAGATCTTTTAATAAAATAATCACGAGAAGCTAATTCCGTTCTGAATTTGATTAATTTACTGAACTTTGTCACCGTTTCTGGTAACGATCTCCTGAATGCTCGGGTCTTTCACGGCATCATCGGCGTCCGGTTTGACTTCTAGGAGGTCGTCGACGTTGGTCGGAAGTATAGCAGGCTTGGTCTCTGGATGATGTGTTTCCCATTCCTTGAGGTACTTTACTACTGCGGTATGGCCAAAGGTCTCTGCTTCGTTTAGGGGGCGGCTTCCCCAGCGGTCGCGCGGGTCGAAAGGCACACCACACTGGGCCAGCAAGAAGTCCACGCAAGACAAGTGCCCCTCTGCGGCGGCCAAGTGCAATGCCGTGCGACCATCGTAATCTGAGAGCATCATGTTCATTCCGGACAGGTGGTGTCTAAAATAACAATAATTTTGATATGATTGTTGAAGTTTCAAAACGGCTCTAATAGCCAGTATATCTTATTGGATTTCTATATACGATTGCTACCTAACTACTTCTTAAAGTTTGCAAATGCAATTGTGGATGAACAAGCTTAAAAAAATCAGTGGCGATGGTGATAGAACATTACCCTAAATAAAATAAGTACGCAAAAAAAGATGACGAGATTATAGACCAAGGCCGTGATACGAGTATTTTAAGCAACACTGTACGAATTTAGTTCATTGCGTACTTGTAGATATATGTTTTTAGTTTGAAGGATTCACCGGTACAGGAAGAGTTGTCTCAGAATTCTCAGAAATGCTGGAGTGAGCGCTGATAAAACAGATTATACTTACAATCCATGCAAAAATGTGTACTTACTATAGGTACACAATACAATACCCAACACAATCATGCGAAAAGATTTTGATAAAGGTGCATTTACCTCCTCAGTGCGCTAAGGTCTCCACTTGCAGCAGAAAACAGAAGGTTGACGATGTTGAGTCCAGTAGATTCGAATTTATAACGACGGGGATCCTTTTTGTGACTTGCGTAGCGAATGTTGTCGTATTTATGGAAATTGAAACGGTTGATTAACTCCTGGAATAGAAAAAGTCAGTTTGTATGGAGAGTTTCCAAAGCGATATAAATATGTTCCACTATTACGTATAGATATGAGTTTATACCTCACAGAACTGCAGTCCTCTACAGCTGTTACCGAGAGGATCGAGCGGTGGCGACCAGGTGCAGATGCCCATAACATTGGGCACCACTATAAGCATAGCTCCTGACACCCCTGACTTTGCCGGCAGTCCCACCTTGAATGCGAACTGACCGGAGTAGTCGTACATGCCACAGCTATGCATCAAAGAGAGTACATTGCGCACTGAGTCTGGACGAAGTACTTTCTCGTCGGTGATTGGACAAATTCCTCCATTGGCGAGAGTGGCCGCCATGATCGACATTATGTCACAGTTTGCTTCCATTGAACAACACTGAAAATGATATTATTATTTAAAAGTTGATTATAGATTCGATTCTAAATAGGAATTTGATCGAAAAAATTAAGATATTGTTTTCGCCCTAGGTTCAGCTACTGATTTAAGAAGTTCTTGCCAATTTCCAGATAAATTTGAGTTAAGTGATGCAGTAATTAACATACCTGGAAATAGAAGTCCATACACTCGCGAAGGTTAGTTTTTTCTGGATAGCATTTGTGCTCACGCATGTAGAATCCAAGTGCATAATTACGGTCAGCAGCTTCGCGTTCCGACAAAAATACTGCATTGTTGAAGCCCAAAACTTCGTTGCCTGCGAGCCGGCTGAAGAATGACATGACATAGTCGAACTTCTCGGCGAGCGTCATTTCAGGTTTGTCTAAACTTTTGAGTAAAGAACAGACCAGGATCGCTCCCGCGTTGATCATAGGATTGTGTGGTTTCACTGTGGAAATTAAGTGAATATTAGCCAGTTAATGTGGCCGTATAGGCAGCGCACATAGCAGAACAGATGGCCGATGGGAAGGATGGCACCACGGATGGCAAGCGCAGCGTAGGTCGTCCACCGACACGGTGGACAGACGACCTGATGAAGGTCGCAGGACGACGTTGAATGCAGGCCGCTTCCAACCGGTCCTTTTGGAAAATTATGGTGGAAGCATATGTTCAGCAGTTAATGTCCTAGATCTACGATGATGATGATGATGAAGATGATAGGTCATCAGTATCAGCGTCACAATGTTTTTAATAATTTTCATCATCATCATCTCCACCGTAGGACGTCTTGTCAGCGTCTTGGACAGCTTGTCTGCCCGCCTACGCTTGGCTGATGACTATATTGATGAACACATTTATGGCTTTACTTATAAACGCTGCTTAAATTTAAATTACGTCACTTAGTACGGCGCAGAACAATTTTGTAGTGTGCACTACTAAATAACGTCATTTAAAGTTAAAAGGCTCTAAATTATTGAAAACATTTAAACATGCGTTTTTATTTATTTAAAACTTCTACTTGTACCTACTACTAAGTTGTAGCACAATTACAATACTGCAGGCTTAGATTAATCATTGGTCTCGCTCTCGGTCGAAGCGCGCGCGTGGCGACTGATCATTAATCTAAGACTGCAGGAATAAAAACGGCTGTATATTGTACGTACTGTTGTAGTCTAAGACGAGTTCATTGAAGTTGCGGCCACTGGGCTCAGTGCCAATATATTTGTGTACAGTGTCCGGGCCCAGAGTATCGAGAGCCATCGCATAGGTCAGCGGCTTGCTGCACGATTGGAGGGTGAATGGAACAGTCACATCACCTATAAAACACACGTAGTATATATTACAATTTTAAATGAAAGAAATATCATTATAAAGGGGTACCCTTTTGTCATAGTGGTAACCATAATCTCACGGGAAATTTTAACTGCGCGTTATGAAACTTGTGTAGGTAGGTAGGTATGTATGTGTAGGTACGATAGAGGATTTATAGATAAACAAAAAGTGTCATAAATATGATACAAACCATATAAACGCACCTATTGCGTTTATATACTTATGTATAGATAGGTATAGGACCTAAAGCGCAAGGTGTTTGAGATAATCCATGTTAACGATGCCTTAGGGATAAAAATAGTTATTCCCCCAAAAACTTGAAAATTATCATAATTTCCCGCACAATTACTATCACCACTTTGCCAGCGTCTCATACAATGAGGTTCAAACCCTATTAGGTTTCTGTAGGTGTTTATAATCAATCTTACCAATAGAAAATCTTTGTCCGTCTATTGTGCAAACGCTTACGCCCCAGCTGTCGGCACTAGCCCTGGCAAGCTGAGGAATGTAGCTGGCCACTTTACCATCGGTATTGCTCTTAGCGCTCCAGTACATTTCCTCTATATCTTTGATGAAGTCTTGAAAGTCTGGAATGACGAACTGACTGCGGAAAGCCCTCGTTATTAAGACGATGTTGGGCGATATTACTTCTTTGAACGTCTTTCTGTCTAGCTTCAACGTCTCTGGCGAACCCCCTTCAAAGTTGGATTCTTTGTGAACTTTATATAGGTTATGCATAACTTCTTTGACTCGCGAGTCATTTTTCCTTATGCCAGTTGTTCTCAAGGCCTGAAAATGCAAAGAAATAAGTGATATAAAAATACGGATCTGACTCCATAAAAAATAAATACTTACACTACCTATATCATCTATATACGCAAAAACACTTTTCTCTATTATTGAACATAACTCAAATGGTGATAAAATTGGAATAGGACCGTTTTGGAGATTTAACTAGGTATCCAAAATCATAATCCGATGAACCATTAAAAGTTATAATTTATCATCATCCTTTTTTTTATTTTGAGTAGGTATATAAGGAAGTCGGTGCATATTATTTTTACACTTTATAAGTGTTAGATCACTATCTCACGTGGTGGCTCTTGATAGCATGCCGTCTATTCTAGGTCTAGTGTGATATCATCGACCTAGTCGAGATAGTCAAAGACTAGCCTGTAAAGTGTAAAAACAAAACAGAGGGTAGGTAAGTATACTCGTATCTATTCTATACTCACGGCCAGAAACTTTCCAACTGGAAGGAGTCCCGTGTCTTCATTTTTGAACATATCAAACAGCACATCATCCGCATTTTTATGTGGTCCGTCACGTGCCCTGGATATTAATAGAAAATGTGTAGGCAGGTAACATAAGTAGGTAAATATATTTTCTTATTACATGCAATAATATTATTATCTACGTGTATGCCAAATCTATTAGTATAACAATTCTAATGGAGAACTGATATGTTTCGCATACATTGACCGTGTTTTGCATGAGATGTAATGTGTAACAATACGTCACGCTGTGATCTAATAATAACATAACGTAGGCAGGTGTTGACGTCGCGACGGGTGTGTCTGCGATAAACACTCTCCGTCCAAGCTGTTTACAATATCACATGATGATAAAATTAGCAAATCTAAAGAATACTAGCAAAAGCAGTTTTTCTACGTTTAATCTTCATTACAACAACAAGTTTTGCACTGCAGGTAACAACGAAAAAATCGTTCTAAAATAGCTATAGGTCAGTGAAAACAAGAATACAATAGACATGTACAAATTTCCCTAACATTTGCGAAGTGTTGGGAATACACATAATAACTTTTACTCAAAATCTAAAAAAAGCTAGATGTAGAAGTAGAGCAGAGCCTACACATAACATAAGACTTGGGCTTATGATTGGCAAAAACAACTATTCATCTTTATACGTACAAATATCAGACTGAGTTCAAAATCAAGGTTTTCTAACTCAGTATTTGTAAGAGAAATGTTTCCAAGTGTCACATCTGAATACCAAATGTTGATATTTGCGTATCAAGTAACATATATAGTCCAACTTTTGAAAACAGTCAACATTTGTGATAACTTGCATTTGTACATTTGTTAAAAATATTACTCAACGTTATTTCAGTACCTAGAAACTTGACAATCAGGACGTTATCTACTTGCATAACGGCTGAAAACGAATATACTTATGTTAAGAGATATTATTCATTAGTAGGTTTTAAAACACACTTGTTTCCTGAAATATTTCTTCCTTAATGTAGGTGTACTGTTATGGGAATAAATGCGAAACAACATTCAACAAATATCACTATGTGGAAGCAAAACTCAAAAGATGCTGATAATTTTAAAGGTGACTGCAAAGTGGGTGCACTATTATTATGATTAAAAAAATCGTGGACTGCAAACAACACAGAACATATGTCTCGTTTCTCAGACAAAATATCAAAAATCAGACAAATGTAAAATAAATCTATGAATATGCAAAAGTTTTCTAAACATTTTAAAAGGATTTATGACTAAACGCTTTCATTGTCGCCCAGTATTCACTGCCTAATCAGGCAGTACTCAGGTATTTAATAAAAGGTTCGGACCTCTTATTAGGAATAAGACCTTTTATGAGGGCAACTGATGTAAAAATATGACAACTACAAGGTACATTTTAGATAGGGCTACCTAATCACTAATGGACTAACAAGGAGATTTAATTTAGGTTTGAAAATATAAGTATATGTAAATAGTCGAATACTGGCAAAATGACCCGCGACTTCATCCACATCGCAATTTTTTCAGGAACTGCCTACCAGTTGTGTCTGAATAAAAATTAATGTAGCTAATCCTGGGCATGTACATATAGCTATCTTCATTCCAAATCCAATCCAAATTTTTTAGCCGTTCCAGCGTGAAAGGTACTCCTTCATGCTGGAACAACTTTAAAATTTGGAGTAACCAACATTAACACACACTCAAGTCACAAAATTTTTCATTAGGTACTAGTGTGATACTCGTAACCTCTAGTTTTCAAGATTAGGTATCAATAAAGTAAGAAAAGCATATAAAAACTATATACTTATACGGACACTACCGCTGTAAACAGTCTATAACACCAATAAGCAAAAGTTGTCTAACACCAAGAAAAATCAATCAAAAAGGAACTCTAAATGAAGGAAGCAATATACAACAGGCAAATCAGCTGCGTCTATTACTCACGCTGTGGGATCGATGTTATGCACGAATGAATACCGTCTGCAACATATGGAATTAGAAAAATGTGTATACTTAAACATATATTTTGGGAGACAATCTTATCAGCTGCAGTGATATGTATGACACAGCTCCACGGTATGCTTATCACACGATGACATAACAATGACGCAAAATTACTTTTTTTCCGTTGTTACTACCTATACTCGTTAGGTCGAGATCTACGAAATTCAGAAGCAGTTAGTCACAAATTTAAAAATTAAAGCGAGAGCATAACTATTGATTTTTATAGTTTTTTGAGTCATATTCTGATTGCGTAAGCTGAAAATATATACACATTTTTTTAAAGTGCTTTTCTTATTCACAGTTATTATACATCTAGGTCACAGTTTCAATTGTTAGGTTGAATATGAATGTACTAGAATAGCGACTTGTCATCGATAAATTAAAAGAGCACCCGGCAGGCGCCGGCCAGAGTTAAAATAGATCAATAAGTGTACACAGGTCTATTGATGACAATTTGTTTTCAATTAAGTGTCAGCACTTGTGCTTTGATTGTTAATGATGCATACCTCGTCAAGTCGATGGATTGGACCGCGTAGAAGTGGGGTGCCGAATTGCGCCATTTCTGTAATGACAAATATACTGTAAGTATGACACATTTTATTTAATAAAAAAGAACTAAGTATTCCTATTTTCTTCAACATTACAGCTGTAAGTATACTGGTGAAGAATATAATTTTTGATTTTTCTTCGAAGGAGATGAGGAGGATTATAGAGAACACCAATTCAGACACCTTCGAAAATACACATAAAAGACACTCACATCATTTTTATCAATTATATAGTTGGGTCTCACTTGACTGTATTGTCTGAAGGAAATAGTTTTGACAGGACTGCTGAGCCGGCGAAGCTGACGGGCATTCATGACTAGCACTATAGACTCCTCCGAAACCTTCGAACCACTGAGTATCGGCGGCTAGTGGCTGGTGACGCCGGCGTTATAAAGTGCACCAACGACGCGCAGGCGCTAACTGACGCCGCCTTCACGCCTCTCTCGTTTATCTCACCGTCTGTCTACTTTACAATGTTTACACGGCTGTGACGAGTTATTTAAAGGAATTTCTAAATTACTATGTCACGCCCGGTAGTACATGATCTAACTGTGACACCTCTGAAACATGCAGATCATTTCTAGGGGCGTAGCACCATGTGACGGACGATTGATCAATACCCTTTGGAAGTCTACCAACACGGAGTTTGACTATCCTCATCGCAACTGAGTAAAACGATACCGCCCTTAACGTTATTTCAGCGGAATACCCGCTGAAATTGTATACTTTGCAAACCAAGAATACGTGGACATATTCAATAAATATTAATAACTATCTGCGCTCCGCGGTTTCACCCGCGTGGTGATGGATGATGGTGATGATGAATCAGATATAGCGTATGCAGGCATAATATAACTTTCTACCGGTGAAAGAACTGTTTGAACCGGTTAGGTAGTTTTTTTGCGTTTATCCGTTACAAACAGACTACCAAATCTTTCCTCTTTATTATTAGTAGTAGATAAGGATTAACACCAAGGTACAAACAAATAATGTGGCCTAGTTTGTACCGGCGTTAATATTGCATATTTTCTACCGACTTGCAAATAGAAGGAGGTACTCAATTCGACTGTTTTTTAAATATATATTTGTTATCTCATAACTTTTGATTAGGTGAACCGATTCTCAAATTTCTTTTTTTGTTTGAAACCTGGCTTCCCGTGTGGTCCCATTTAAATTTCATCAAATTCGATCCAGTAGTTTTTGAGTTAAACTCCAATACCTGTATAGAATGAAAGTCGGTATTAAATTTTTCTAATTGTACTTGTAACACGAAAAAGTTAAAATATGCAATATGAATTAGTTTTTGTGACATAACTGTAATAGTTAGACATACATACTTAGACATTGATGTCCTCTATAAAACTACAGTACAACACTTTGCTCTATTGTCAATAGTTTCCGCAGTGTACGCGATATGAGAATTTTTCGGCGTTACTATTGCGGAAATTATTATAAATACGTTTTCTTTTATACTACAGTATACCACTCTGCTCTATTGTCAAAAGTTTCTGCAGCGTACGCGATATTAGGGTCCTTTTTATATTTTTTTCACATTCGCTCCATTATCAAAGTTTCCATACGGATGTAAGCATCCGCAAAAAAAATAAGATTTTTTTAAATATTACCTAGCCTATGTTACTCAGTGATAATGTTTACTAAAGGCACAATAGTTTTTAAAATCGGTCCAGTAGTTTTTATGTTACATACAAAAATTTTAAAATTCAAATCTTTACTCGTTATAATAGTAGTGTAGATAATGGAAAAGCGTGGTGTTTAGTATCACGCTTGACGTGCCCGTCACGTCACTAGATAGTATAAAAAAAATAAATTCATCTATAAACTAGATCTGACCATACGTGATAATGTGTCTAGAGTCGAATAGAGAGAGTAGAGACTGTGTGAGAGAGAGATGGACACATGAAGACTAACAATGATGTGAAATTAATACATGACACATAAGTGTTCCTCTAATGTATAGGGGTGCCTGTTAAATATATAAAGTTAGAACACTCATACCTCGCACTTCAACATCCTAGAACAAACTTTCTGCTCATTAAATACCAACTGCCTCTTCCAGGGATCGACACTGGAACCCCTCACTTCGAAGGTAGGTTCACTACCAATGACGCTAAACTAATTTCCTAGCCCGGTAAAACATATAAAACATTATCAATTCACAGATTTCTGTGTAATAATTTATTCTTACATAAATCCGCGATGACTACACATTTTTCTACTTTAATTTAAAGCCATGTGAAAACATGAAAACTGAAAATTATATAATTAAAGTCCAGATGAAAACATGACACATGAAAATCATGTATTTCAAAAATAGATGAAAACATGAAACCTGAAAATTACTTTATTAAAGTCTAGATGGGAAATAAAGCATGAAAATTATAAAGTTAAGATCAAATGAATCGTGAAATAAATGAGATAAAAGTTCAGATAAAAACATGAAGCCTGAATTTCTTAGTTTAAAATCCAGATGAAAAGATGAGTCCTGAAATTTACGTGAGATTAAAGTGACTGAATTAGTCAGATAATAACAAGAAGCCTTAAATTTATAGAAAATAAAATCTAAAATTTAAGTGATAACATTCCAGATGAAACATGAAGCCTGGAAATTATGAGTTTAAATATTTCACATGATAAATAATATGAAGCATGAAGTTTATGTGGTGAATATCTAGATGAAAACGTGAAGCCTGAAAATGATGGGATTAAAGTCTAGATGAAGGCAGAAAATTAGATGTGAAATGCAATTTGAAAATTATGAGATAAAAGTGCAGATGAGAACATGAATCCTGAAAAGTTCGTGATTGAAGTCTAGATGAAAACGTGAAACCTAAAAATTATGTATTAAAATACATATGACAACATAAAACCTGAAAATTATGATTTATGAGTCCAGGTGAAAACATGAAAAACCTGAATACTATGAGATTAAAGTCCAGATAAAAACATGACACCAGAAAATTATGTATATAAAATAATTTAAAAAAAAACATTAAACCTGAAAATGATGATATTTAAGTCCTGATGAAAACAAGAAGCTTGAAAAGCATGATATTAATGTTCAGATGAAAACAAGACACCTGAAAATTATGTATTTTAAATACATATGACAACATGAAACCTAAAATTATGATAAGTATATAAGTCCAGATGAAAACATGAAACCTGAAAATTATGATATTAAAGTCCAGATGAAAACATGAAACCTGAAAACTATGAGATTAAGTCCAGATAAAATTATGAAACCTGAAAATTAGGACATTAAATGCCAGATGGAAACATGCAGCCTGAACATTATTTGATTAAAGACCTGGTAAACATACGAAGACTGTCATTATGATTCTAAAGACTGAAACAACCCGAATCCTTACAATTATGTTACTAGAGTACCTACAGATGCATGAAATTATATTTTCATACCACCTGCTCGAAAATGTTCTATTACATGTCACGCGATCTCTACGTAAGGCAGGACATTACATACGCGAGGCTGTAAAGTTGTATGAAACTCCCTGGGTAGTGAAGTACTCCCTAAAGTGATTTAGATTTGGAACGGTAATTGTAGGTATACTCTTAGTACGGAGACAGCATACAGAAAAAAAAGAAAAAAAGCGCGAAATGGTTTTACTATAAGTAGTGCGTTCGAATAGCCCTAAGTTGGCGAAAATAACGCTAAAAATGCTCACAAGGGCGTTCGAATTGGGAATCTATAGGTGAATATGTCGTTTATTATTATGGCTCTTTTTGTTCAGTGTTTGAAAAGCTAAAAAAGACTTATTTTTGCCACCAAAACTGAGCTTGACGAACGCATTAACAAAAGAACCAACAATAGCAACGCCACCAAAGAATGCCCTTATTGCTAAACGAACGCACGATTGTTGTGCGCCGCGTTGCTATGGGTTACGCACGGCCCCTCTCTGCGCATTCAAGGTCATAGTTGAAGTCCTATGACTTCAAAATAATTAAAATAAAAATTGCATAAAAATCCGTCAAGTACCTAGATAGTTTACTTAATTTTTTGAATTTTCATCCAGAAAAACCCTTTCGTTTTATGGGATAAAAATATCTTAGGTAGGTGCCTATACGTTGAACTATAATATTAGTTGAATGCCAGACCGCTTCCAACCAGTCCCATTGAAATGTTCAGCAGTGGACGCCCTACGGGTGAGATAAGGATGATGATGATGGTTAGTAGTTATCACCGTGTCAAGTTTTTTTCTTTTTTTTGTCTTTAATACCAATAACAAAGAATACCTCGATTAAAATTATCAAATTTTAATTATAATTATAGGTACAGTGTAGCCTTAATATAACGAGCCTCAATATAAAGAATTTCTCGATTTAACGATCGCCTAAATCTTCCAAATAAGAGTCCAACTCCAATTTTAAAATATTTTCGATAATAATCTTTACGTAAGCTTGAAAATCGCTTATTAGATTGAACGATGTAATGCGAAAATGCATTTATTTTTTACGTTTTCTTTATATTTTTCTATAAATAAATTCGATAGCAAAAGTCCAAACTTTAAATGATCACCACTTTTAAATAAACTCCCCGAAGAAATGAAAGGTGAACCAAGTGACTCTGTTTTTTTATAAGAAAATTACAATCGCTGTTATTGCAAAAGTGATTCAGTTGATGAATTTAAAATGAACAAATCGATCGGGGCTGTATCAAATACTGCATCTAATAGTTTTCATGGTAGTAAATAGTTAAATGTGACATTATATTGTGAATGTTTCTCTATGTATAAATTTATTATCTTCTATTATTAATTTGAAATACCTACAATCTGCATAATCTACATAGTTATTATAAATTTTACCTTGCGACGCCCTTACATGGTGTATACACTGGACATATGATTTATTTCAGACCGAACCTGACATGTATATGATGCAAATTTAATTAAATAATAATAATAATATTGCAGAATATAGATAGAAAGCATTAAACTTTCCCATACCGTAATAATTAAAACAAAAGATTTATGAATGAATCTGACGTACATTTACGTCTCTGGGACGCAAAGGGTTAAACTTAGGATTAAACCTTTACATAACGTATCTTATCAATAATACCCACTAAAATATTAATTAATTGTGCAATAGTAATTCATGCGAAACATGAATTACTATTGTACAATTGTACACGTTAAATTCATTGTACACAGTTATTGTTGTAAGATGAGTGAACTTTTAGTTGGTAATGGATCTATCGTGTTACTAGACTGTGACTTAGAAAGGACAGTGGTTTAATGATAAAATTTTAATGTGACTTAGGTATAATGTACCTATGTAGGTAAGGTAATGCAATAAGAGCATTGTTGTTTATTACATGTGTGTGATGAATTAGAAGCTATTTAATGATACTCAAGATTTTAAACAAAATGTATCACTAGTTCTTGGTTTGTCAATGTACTTAGGTAGTTAAAATATTTTTGTTCGTTCAGAGTATTGATTTAAAATCATGAAATCTCCTCTGATTTATTAAATCCTGTCCGCTTCGATGCCAGCGTCCACGCTGCGTCTCTATTAGGTAGAGACGCAGCAGCAGCAGACGTATGTATAGGCGCAGGTAGATTCTCTACCAACTATACCTAGTTGATAACGGGGTCGTCTCCTCTATGAATTGATTATTAGAATTAGAATAGAGATATACTTATGTCGGAAATGATGAAAAAAAACCACATCCAAAACATATAAGGGGTTAAAAGTTACAATAAAATTAATCAGTTTTTCCATGTTGGACGGATGGTTGCACCAATCTAATCGGCTTTTACAACATCAAGTGAGAGGCACTTGATGTTGTAAAAGCCGATGAGATTGGATTGAGTTCTACCAGACAAGTAGTTTCATATAAGATTTACTAGATATTTTATTGTAATTTATCTTCTAAAACTATTTACATTCGTTCTTTTGTTCCTTCGTATAGGAATCATCTTCATAACTTGATTGACTCCAGTTCTCGATTGGTTGCCTACTAAATCTTTATTTTCAGATACTGGTGGATAATGAACATTTTTCCATGTTTGAAGTGTCTTTTAGTTAGTTCAAACAATATAATACACCGTAATTAGTATTACGATGGAGTTAAGTGAAATGGCTCGAATCTAATGCGTTTTCAATAACTTTTTGGTTCAGGTAACGTTTTTTTTTGTTTTTACCTGCTACCTACCGTTTTTATACCTTTATTCTTAATGACTGGAAATCGGGATTAGGTACCACAGGCAACCCATACCTACTTACCTGGTTACGAAATATACGAGTATATCATAATGTAATATAATTGCTGTTTATTTATACACAAACAACTGGATAACAGATTCAAAGAAACTTATTTGATTGAACCTGAACAAAAATAGAACAGATACCTCAAAACCATTTTCACATTCCATCACGAAATCGTCAAATTCACTAGGTATTTGTAAAAATGAGTGTCACATTAAAAAGAGCTGGCGTAAAAAGCTGCGCCTGCGCCGGCGGCGGTGTTCTCGCGGACTGAATTGCCGTGGAATTCACCAATCGCACCGTTCTTCTACGTACACTGAACTGAGCCATTTTTCTTCATAAGTCGGTTATAAATATACGACCAGTGGTATGTAGTGCCAAATGCTATTACTATTAACCGGGATACTATACACTTACCTATATTTAGCAGACATTATTGTGAACACAAAACACTGGTCGGACAGAATGAGTCCATGTGACCAAAGTATTGTCGACTGCGTAGGTATTTTTCTAGTTTCCATAAAAGTACGATACTAATTTATAATAACTTGTTTTATTTTTATTTTGTGCCGGTTAAAGCAGTCTTGAATAATGAAACTTGCCAGATTTTTAAAACCATAACATACTCATACGTCCGCAATAACAGCATCGCAGAAGGCATTGTCACACACAATCACACCTTAAAAACATCAAAGACCCGAGTTTGAAAATTTCTGACCTTCACACAAATTTTTGCACCGGCCAGAGACCGAAACTGGAACCACGCGCTTCTAAGGCAGGGTCACTACCAACTAAAGCTAACCACGCTGTATGTGGAGCTAGCGAAGTCGTTTAGGAAGATTACCTATGTAAAGAAAATACTTAAGTACCTACTTCAAATCTCGCGAATTAGACTGTGTAATTTAATAGAGGGTATTGTTTTCTTTGTCCCCTCCGTCCATGTCTTGTGTGTGAACTAAGTATAAACCGCCCTCTTAATTATATTACTCTCTCACCTGCCTATTGACCAGTTCGCCAGTTCTTTATTGCTAATTAATATTTACTGTATATAAATTGGTAATACGATTAAAGATTTTTTTATACGTAAGCTAGCGACTGCCCGAGACTTCGTTCGCATGGTAGGTGGGCTCGGCCTTCGGCCTCGCTTCAACTTCCCATTTTTTCTGGTTTTTCTTTCATAAGACCTTCTCCTGACAATATATACACAACAAAAAAGAATTAGCGAAATCAGTAAAGCCGTTCTCAAGTTATAGCGTGACCAGGAAATATAGGGGTTAATTTTTACTATAGATAAAATAAATGGCAAGAAACTAACTTTAAACTATGTAACTTAATCTTTAGTTTCAATTCTCCTCTGTTCCCTAACTTGGTGATACATTTAACTTCTCATTAGCTTAGGTACTAAATTTACTAATTTTCTACTAGTCAGGTAATACTATGTCTAGGTGTAGGTAACACGACAGCTGTTTAAGAGATGTTTTTTAAATGGGAATCGGTGACGAGACGTGCAAGTAGCTCCCCAGAGGTTAAGCACCACGCTTGCCTATAACAGTTCAGTGCCATTCAGAAGTTAAAACTACAACAGTTTAAAACCTTGTAGGCAATGCACTACGCACCTCTGTACTGTATCTACTCATCACCCTGAGAAATAATATATTAAATCTCTTGCCCTGTATTTCCGCTGGAAACATTGCCCTTCAACGAAACACAGTAATGTTTTCACACTACTGCTGCACTGTTGAATAGCTGGCAAATATCCCTCTTCCTCACCCTGCTATGCTGGTTGGGCCATGCGGACTCTGCAAAAGTCCTCCCAATACTTTTCTAAGGCCAATGGACCTTATTAGGACGTCTTCAGACACTGACGTCTCGAATGGTTCACAAGCTTAAGGTCGCTCAGCGGGCTATGGAAAGGGCTATGCTCGGTGTTTCTCTGAGGGATCGCATCAGAAATGAAGTGATCCGTCAGAGAACCAAGGTCATTGACATAGCCCACCGGATCAGCAAGCTGAAGTGTGTAACGGTCCACAATGCGTTCCGCTACGTTCACAAATATATAGATACATCAGTATGATGGAAATCTAATCTAATAGCACCCTTTGGAAATATTAAATATCTAAAAAGTTATATCTCAATAGACTAAATCTCGACTATCAGACATAGATCATGGAGCTATAGAACTTCCTGTCAATGAAGTTAATAAGTCAGGATTTTATGCAAAAGTATATCTAATAAAAGCAAAGTGAATGCAAAAAGGGTTTATGCAGTAACTAAGATTCTTAATATCCCCACGATTAGCAAACTAACGATTCCATTTCTATGTATAGATTTCCAATACTAGTAAATGATTATAACTAACAGATTAGATCTAACAAATTAAATAATTAACTAACTAACATAATTCAGAATCACGGCAGCTGAATGATGTAAATAGGCTGAGAACGCTTGGAGACAGGTTCCAAATTCAAATAAAACTCATAAAACAAAATAACATATCAAAAATATTTAAAAAAGGAACGTAGGATCAAAATGTGTATTCAAGGGATCTGATTGGTTAGGTCGGAGACAAGATGAGGACAGCTTGCGTACATTATTCTAAATTCAAATAAATTTAAAATTGGAAAGCTAATAATGGCTCATCAATATTTGAAAATAGAACGAGATTTCTATTGGTCGGAATGGATACTCGAGGAGATTGATTGGTTGAGTCGGAGACAGGTTGGAGACCAGATACGGACATTTGGGTAGTATAAAAAGGGGACGAATGGGCCGTCCAAACCAGTTACCGTCTAGAAGCCAAAGTTGCTGTCCGCGATAAAGTGAAAAGTGAAATATTCAAAGTGAAGTGTCTGTGAAAACTGAAAAGTGAAGTGTAAGTGCTAGTGAATTGCCACCTGCCAGAGGGGATTGGATTGATTCTGTTGGACGAGTTTACTCACGTAAGTTCTAGAATTTAGGCATTTTAGACTTTTCCGGATAGATGAGATGTCTCCAAGATAAATGTTAAACTTAATAAATTACTCTTCTAAAATAATGGAGTTATGATTGATGGAATTGATCATTGAATAGAGACACTTGCTCTTTGGATTTCTCGTAGACTAAAAGACGGTTTAGAGATGTCCAAGTCATTGGTTAGTATTATCAGTTATCAGTTAATTGTTCAATAAATATTTGTCAATTAACCATGTTATGTTGAAGACATTTATCTGTCTGGATATTGTGACTGTTTTATAGAATTTAAGATAGTCCTACAAATAAAATAAGGAGGTGAAATGAGACAAAGGAGCAACAAATTATTTATACAGAAACAAAATAACAAGGCTTAATTAATACATCTTAGATAAAATATTCTTATCTCAGCATTGTGTTTCCAAATCTTATTCAGCGTTAGTAATAAGTGTTAAGGGGGGTAATTTGAGCTAGAAAAGCAATGGAGAGTGTTGTAATTACGTGAAGAGCTCTTAACCCAGCGTTACGGTCACAAGCCCGTAATGTTTTCCTAGCTCTGGTTATCTACAATGATAAATATCCGTAGAATTCTAATTTTTAGGTGAAAACATGAAAATAATTACCTTTACTGAACAACATTTGACCATCATAGATCAAACAAATACAACTATGGATATTTACATTTAGTTATTAACAATAATTAACTAATTAAGTTTATGATTTATTATTTTATTGTGTGTGATAATTTTCTGTGTCTTAGGTACAAATGTTCTGCATTTAAATATTTGATTTTGTGTTTACTTGAAGTTATTTACTTGAGGTTATTACAATCTATGCTTTGCGAATTTATAGAAATCTTATGGCGAAATAGGTATAATCTCTAATAGTAACGACAGGATTGGGGTCAAAATGGTATAACAGAATTAGGTCATTTTAATTAACCCTTGCAGTAGGAATAAGATTTGTCTTCATGTGCTTACTAGGTACAATTTTATCGTTATAATAATTTATTTCTCTTACAATTAGGATAGGATTGTCTCAGTATTTCCTGAAAAGAACTTGAGTTACCACGGTTCATAATATTCGGTCCTTCCACTATGAGCTAGACGATCACACCTTGGCCATATATAATATTTAATCAGTTCTTCATCCATTAGTATAGATTTATTGTCTGGATAATGTTAAGTTATGATTCGATCTAGTTATGTGTAATTATTTATCTGAGGAATTAAAAGAAAAACGTAGGCCGGAATCATCTAGATATTATTAGCTCAGATTAGGGGTAGTTACAATTGGTAGTACCGTTCCCAGGATTAGAGCTTTAGACTACGGGACGAGTAGGCTAGTTACTTTTATCATACAAGAGTTAGGATCAAAGGGGGGGTTACAATTTGGTGCCGTGACCATGGATGGTTACAAAGTGGGTGCCGTGACCATGGATAGGCATGGATGTTTACAATTTGGTGCCGTGACCAGGATGGTTACAATTTGCTGTAGCCGTGACAGGATAATTACAGTATTGTAGCCGTGATTTCGATAGGATTCTATAAATAGATTTACCATCAATTGAGTGTCAAAATACAGTAAAGAATATGAGTAAGATTGTTACAAGTTAGTGACGTTACCATGGATATAGATGAGCTTAGTTACAATTAGGAACCGTAGTGACCAAGGATTGGAAGGCTCTTCACACTTAGGATTCCCATGCTAGTAAATACCAGAACAGATAAGCGACTTGTTACTACGGGTATAGTGCCGCAGGAATTGATAATAGAATATGTACTTTATTACAATAGAAACCTGGTATCGTAAAATCAGGATTCTAAACAATGTTGATAGCAACTACAGCGATTTTGATGAAATTTTGTATGTAGATGAAGTACGGTTATTAAGCTTTATTGCATATCTGATTTTCTAAAGAAAAGGCGCATAGAACTTAAATTTTAATAAAACGCCATCAACAAAAAATTTAGCTTAGGACTAGATAAATCTAAATTAAAACTAGGCGGTGGTCTCGGAGTCGGCGGGGTTGATTTTCATTCTTTTTCTTGTATGCGTGGCCGAGTAGGGATCGCTTGTAGATCAAATCTGAAAATGAAAATAAAACTCGTTCAGAAAAGAGAATTAAAATGTTACAGATAGAAAAAAAAAGCGGTTGAGAAACTTGATTGCTTGTACCTTGTGTTTAAATTGAAAATTAATGAATTTTCCCGGTGAAATAAAGTTCTAAAAGCTACAGTGTGCTAGATTCAATTTCAAAATTTCCCGCGATTTCAATAAAGCGCCATCTACACGTTTTTAGGTTCATTATGATAAACAGTATAGAATGTTAATAGCTTCCTGGTATAGAGTGACATGATCCAATTAACCAAAGGTACAATTAGTTCAAAGCTTAGCCAACAGATGGAGCCAGGGAAAAAAATAGCTCGCGATATAGAGTCAAGCCAAGCCGCGTCGCGTCTGCTAGTATATATTATATATATTTATCATAGGAAGGAAATTAATAAACAATTTATGTTAATATGTGTGCAATAGTTTGACTGCAATTCTTAATGAACAGGACTTGAGCAGGGCATCGCAATTACATATTTGAATACATATGAAGGAAATAAAAAAATAAATAAGAAGCTGAACCTTTTTTGATGAAACTTGTGTAGTCACTAAGTTAGGTAAAAGTAGGCAAAAATAGTTTCAATTGCGACAAAAGTATTAGTATAGAAAGAAAAAAAATGTCATACGGGAGCTCTAATAATTCTTATGTGTCTGTGTGTGTGTGTATTATTTTATGGAGGAAGTACTTACGGATTAGGCGAATACTGTTTCGAAGTGTTGCAGCAGTTGGTAGACAGGACAACCCGTAGAACAAAACTTGTATCTAGCAGTCAGGAGTCAGGACACTGAAAATTAGTTTTAAGAAGTCTTGTAGTAGGTAACAATGATGTGAGTTCGGTGTTGGATTGGTTACAGTTTATGTTGAATTAAGTTTATAGATTTGTTTTATGTAGTGAAGTGTGGATGGTGGTGAGAAATGTTTAGGCATATCTCGCCACAATTTGTTGCAGTGAGAATGGACAGGAATCTGAGACAAAAGGGTAGTACATTTTGCGTTTATATCAATATGCAGTTAGTCACAGTGTAAAGTACAGAGTATCTTGAGTATGTGGGTTAATTACTAAATAAAGGTTTTGCATTATAGACATAGACAATTATTGGAATACATGATAGAAATTTATGAGGTCTTGTTAGCAAATTTAAAGTAGATTGAATGTGATATAGGTTCATAGGAAAGCTTTTAATTATTTTTAGTGTAGGAAACTAGTTCAAAATGGTGATTAACTTGATGATAATGACTGTTGGTGACAGGCTGCTTTGTGGGCAGAGGGCTGGGTTCGATCCCTACTAGTAACAAGAACTTGTGTAAATAACATAAATATTGGTGTGCTGGTCTTGGATGATTATGGTGTTATTATGTGTGTGTCTGTTTCTTGAAACACAGGAAAATGGAACAGTATGCGATGAATTTACTTTAATTATTATTTTATTGAACTGCAAATCCTAACTTGATCAGGGTCGGAATGCATAGATTTTCTCAAACAGCTAAGTAGTGGGGTTAGATTGATTGTTCTAGGAGAATTGTTGGAGAGATATTACAGGATACATTTTTATGTTGAACCAATAAGATTTATGGTTATGCAAATATGTAAATAAGTAAATAGCCTTGTAATGAAGGAACTTACAAACTAGAATAAAACACAATGAGTAGAGAGGCGATTATATCATCATTTAGTAATCCAAAATTGAATTAAATTTTCCCTATGGTGTATGTAATAATTCTGCATGTTTTAGTCTTAGAAACACAATTGCACTATAGTTAGTCAGTCTCGAGAACCGAAGCGGATTTAGGCAAGAGTGATTCTGGCGTCACATATAACAAAAGGATATTGTCCAATTGTCATGTTGTAAGAGTCAGTATGTTTCCACCAAATGAAACTAAATTCCAAGAAGCAGAAACATTGTGAAGGTATCACTTGGGAGACCTGTTAACCGTCAGTATAATTGAAATGTAACTGTGGAGAGTAAGGCAGGTAGATTTGTGTGATGTTCGCATAGTGAACACTAGAAACATTTACATTTGTAAACGGAACAAAATGCGACCATCGTTTTTTGTCTGTAAGTGCGTGTACTAGCATTTGAAGTGTCCGAGCTATCAATATTTAGAATACGTAAATCATGATAGTATCACCCTTCAGAGAAAATGATGATGATATGAGTATGATATTATGATAGAAGAAGGAATTGTACGGTGAAATACATAGTTGTTTTACGGTGAAATCTTTACGGTGGCCCATGGGTGAAAATCTTGCCTTGTCACTTACTTACATATTTTGTGTACTACAGTGTTCAACAAAAAGTTAGTGTTAGAAATTATTTAGGCGGGGGGTCGGGGTGAAAATCTTCGTTAAAATTCAAGTGACCAGAAGTGAAAAGAAATTCTATAGTACTGTCCTACCATGTAAATATCATCCAGCACTAATTGATCTATGTTGTGAATAAAGATACTAAACAAAAGGTATATTCCTTAAGAGTATTTGACAGTAAGAATATGTTACAAAATGTAAATTAAGATTACCAGTTATTTGACAATATGAGGAATATGATGTTATAAAATTTAAATAATAGATTGGAAGCAGCAGGAAAATTAATTAACTTAACTTGGTTTGAGGTTGGAAGTAGGAATAGACATAGGATAGACAGGATTCAGGTTTAATGTAGGCTTGAATAAGTTTTGTCTTGGGATCTGGAACTCGGTCAGGTATATGGTAGGATTGAGGCGTAAGAAGCAAGGTAAACCTGGAATAAAGGAAAAGGAAACATAAAAAAAAATAATTATAGTATGAAACAGTTTTCCAGTTTTGTAGTGTCGAAGGCAGAAAGTATTACTATTACAAAAGCTTGGTTAATTAAATACCCAATTATATGACTACTAGTGTGAACAGACGATAAGAAAGTATCATGTTAAAATAGCATCAAGTAGTATGAACATCTTCGCTAGCAAAGTGTCTTTGATTTAATTTGTCATAATCATGATTTAGATACCTGAAGTAGGACAGCAGGTTTGGAAGATTGTTCTTCATTAGAGACTCTATGACTATCTTCTAATTTATAGTTAAATGGAAAAAAAAATGCTGAACCGATTTTGATAATATTTTTGTTTGGAAAATAGCCATGGAGGTAACAAGAAAAAAAAATACACCCATATTGGTCTAGACATCTTTAAGTAAAGTGAACATTCCTATAAAATATACATACTACATAAATCTTTTTTCTGAAGTTAGTTAAATATGTTACAAAACTGTTAGAAGTTACATAACATGCTGAAAAGGTAATTCTAATTACAATATACTGGAACTTAGGAACAGTTGGTGAAAAGCAGTTCATTATACATTCTTGTCTTGTTGGGAGTAGAATGATATAATAAAAAAAAATATTAGAATTGATAGGCAGGAATACAAATGTTTGAACTATAAGCTCATAAGTTATCATATTTATGTCCTGCAGTAAGGGGTATACTATATAGTTAGCAAGCTAGCATGGGGGGGCGTTTATCGGTAGATTTGCCCTAAATAAATCTTTAAAATGGAAAATTAGTAATGAAATGTATCTATTGCAATTCAATAAAATCTTTTCATTAATAAAGCTAAATTAATATTGGATAGAATCAGTTTCATTATCATACAAATTTACATAACAGATTAGTTAGTAGAAAATTAAACTTACCGGGAATAAATAGTAGTAGATAGGTTGCATTGTGTGTGAGGCCGAACTATAATCAGTATAATCAGGAACCAGTTGCTCTATAGTAATTGACCTGGAAATGGGATGGTATCAACCTGAAAATTGGAAAACATTGCGGTTAAAACCATTTTTTTGTTATGTGTTAGACAAAAAGGGAAAAACGGATACTCACAGAGGATGGAGGGGAAAGATCTTGGGTTAGAAGATCGGCATAGTCAATAAATGGTTCGGATAGGATGTTCTCGGATTGGTTTGGTTGTGACTAGATAGGGAATAAAAGGATAATTATTAAAATTATGGTAGACAATTAAGATGTTCTAACAAATCAAATTGCAGCAATTATTACTCACTGAGGCAGGTGGGGATACGGAAAGGGCTAACATTTCGGCGTGGTTTGGGATAGAGCTGTGGGTAGGTGAGTGAGGGTGAACGGACTCCGGCTAGGGAAACAAGACAAGACGATTATTAAATAACATACAAACATTGTAACTATGGTATTATGAAGGTCTAGAGTAAAATCTTGCTAACCGGGGAAGGAATATGTAAGACGGGGGGACTCGCACAGGTGGTGATGTATTCTTCTGATGATAGTAGGGTTGAATTAGAAAGCAAATGGATGGTGTGAAACAAATTTCTGATTAGTTCTTGCTCGGTGGTAGGGAGTGAAGAAAAACCCGGAAAAGGAAGCTGGATTGTTAGTGGAGTAGAAACGGCGGGAGTTTGATGCGGAGTGGGAGCACTGGTGACTGTTATCTGCAAGCAATAATGTAGGGAGGATATTAGGAAATGAGATATTAAAAAGGGAAAAACAAGGAGATTGTAAATAGGATGACATGTACTTACTTGACGCTGGTGTTGAGCTAGTTTTTGTTTTTGCCGCAAAATCCGTTTTTGGTATGTTTTTATTTTTGAGCGGAGAGTAGACATAGTAATTGGATGAGGGAGTTCCAGATTTAGCTGGATGAGAAGTGCTTCACGACAAAAGGCCTTTACTGCAATACTTCGGTAGTGAATATGTGATGAGTCCCAGAGTGCCGGGAATTTATAAACTTTCCGATTAAATATGTGGTCAGTCATGGTTATGTCCTAAAAAGAAAACGAGAACATTGTAACACAAGCTTTGCACAAAAACACAATTTCCAACATTTAACACAAAAAACTAACAATTACAAATTACAAAAAACTAAGTAATTTTGTTAGCTCAATACGAGTTGATATTATGACGCCATTTTCTTAGCGCGAAAATCGCAGCAACACAGTATATGTGCTATTTATGCCGGGCGATATGTCCCATATCATTCAATCTACGATTATATCGATGTCACTCACCTTTTAAAACGATTCAACACAATAAAATAAGGGTATTGTTCCCGATATTTAATTAAAACAATATGTGTTAGAAATAATCTTTGCACGGCGTCACTTTTACCACAAATCACAATAGATCAGTATGTGCTCTATGATTCAGTGTTGCCAACTAGAGTTGCCATAATTACCGTACGGTTGGGAACGCTACGACTATAGGTCCGGTCCGATTAGCGATGTCGCATCTACTTAATCTGTGTCAATGATGTTCCTTTCGTAATAATTGACTAATTGAAATTTTAGATAAGGCTATATGGTACCGTAATAAATAAATAAAAAAATAAAATAAAAAAAACTCGTTGTCGTTCTTACCCAGATAGTCGTAGAAATAATAATTACCGAGGAGACGTCGTTACATGTCAGCTACATTCCGAATCATTAGTTTTCCAAGTTTTCGATTATGTGCGTTCGATCTATAGCGAGAGTTTTTGCCGGTTATTGCAATTCCAGGTTGTATGTGAAATTAATGCGAAAATTCCGAAATCTGTTCCTCGAATTTTTCACAAAATAATATTTACATAAACATGATATGTTTTTGCGGGAAATGTTCCACCCTAAGATTATTTTTATAGGAAATAAATTTGTGATAGAATCTTATAGCGAAACTCTTGAATTAATATAAATCTATCTAAAAAAAAAAAAAAAAAAAAAAAATCTTTGCAATACAAATTAAAGATTAGAAGTAGAATGGATTAATTTACAAAAGGTTTATTTTGATTTACTTTCATGTCATCACAACATGTATAGGAAAACAAATAATACAGAAATTTATGTGCTGATGGCGAATATTTTTTCGAGTTCGTGTGATTGATCGTATTGATCTTTTAATTATTTTCTTCTTCTTAATATATAATATTATTAAATTTTGGCTATGTATATTATGGTACTTGCTCGGAGGTAAAAGAAGTTGCGCTGTTTGTTAGGGAAATTAGGGATTTGGAGGATTGCATATAAATTATTAGTGAAGATGAATAGGGTTGTGAGTTATAAGTAGTGTAGGAGATGCGTATCAAATCTTACAATACTGCTTAAAAACTTTAAATTAAAATAGTTCATTTTAGTATTTACTTGTTGTGGGTTTATAAAGGTACTTACTGAATTAATTTCTGTAGGAGCGAACAATGGGTAGACCAAGGCGCAATTTAAAGAGAAATGTCAAGTATACGGGAGAAGAGTTTATATTGGAAAGGGGGGAGCGAAGTGTTCCAAATGATGAAGCATCTCAAAATGAACAAGGGACAAATGGGGCCAGCAAGGCTAAACGTCCACGGTTAGGGAAAGAGACTAGACCACATGAAGCTGCGGTGGGAACAGGGCTTAAATACCGATCACTACGACGAACCATAGGAGTACTAGCGTCGAAAATAAATGAATTATGTGAAGAAATGAAAACAGTAAAGTCCACGTACGAGTTAGCAAAATCCACCGAAACGTCGAGTCATTCAACAGGCGACATAACTGAAAATATCATTGAAATAGGAAATGGCACTGAAGATAACGCTCAACCGATTCAACGAGAAAGACTTGAAACAGAGGAAGGATGTAAAAATATAACGTACAATGTTAGAAATGTTAATCTAGAGAAACCAAAATTCGGTGATTCTGAAGGTGTACATCCCGTTAATTTCCTAGAGGACTTGGAGAGGTACATAATCAAAGCAGCAAGAGAGGGCACAGAGTTAGAATTAGTGCAGGATTGCTTGGTAGGAGATGCGAGGGATTGGGCCCGAGTATATAGGAACAGGTGGGAGAAAATCGAAGACTTCAAACGGGACTTTTTGGCAACTTATTGGGGGGAAAAATCTCAAAACGATTTACGCAGGACAATAGTACAGAGCACCTGGGACAGGACGAAAACCCCTTTGATGCTTACGCATTTCCTAAGAATTTCGGGTAAAGCTCAAATGCTACAATATAAAATCCCGGAGAAACAGTTAGTTGCAGATATAATGCGCCATTACCCAAAATATATCCAACAAGTCTGGACTACCTCAAAATCAGAAAATATTATAGAGACGGCAGAATTCCTGAGGGAAATGGACGATATTAGCAAGCAAGAGTTGCATACCTATGCATCTGCAAACCAAAGTAAATCTAATTCACCTGCACAAAATAAAGGGTTGGATAAAAGAAAGAAGGACTTACAACGAGATTATCAAAGATGGCAGAAACCGAGGGAAGTGAACGAGGTAGCAGTTGTTGAGGAAGAAGCGTTAAACTAGACGAGGCTGGACATGTGGTTCCCGAGTCAGCCTCAAGGATAGGGAACACGGCATTAAATATTATGTTAAAAACGGGTTGGGTACCAGGGCAAACCCTAGGAATAAATGATAGAGGACTTAAGATACCCATACAGGTAAAAGGTAGGAAAAGTGGAATAGGGTTAGGGTATGAAACTCAACAGTTAAATAAACCAAACATTTTACGAGATATTGTAGACGTTTTAAAGACCAAAGACGAGCGAGAATTAAGTGGAAGGATTTATACCGTATTTTCCGATTTTGAAGAAGATGACCCACAAAATAAATATAAAAATTATAAATTGGAGGTAGAAGTTCAAATATTTGAATATGAGGTCATGGGGTTAGTGGACACAGGCAGTGACATTACGTGTATTTCAGAGGAATTTTGGCAAAAGCTAAAACAACAGGAAACGCGAAACATACCAATACTTCCTATCAAACCATTCCAAATAAAAACCGCGGTTGGTCACAAAAGTGTTGAAGTTAGAAATATAGTTCTAATACCTGTAAGGTTAGGTACCAAAATATTTGACATAGGGTTCGTAATAGTTCCGGGACTAGTTAACCATCTCATTTTAGGTTTTGATTGGCTCAAATCAAATGAGGTTACCATAAGTTTAGATAGCAAGCAGAGTGGGTTATTATTCAACATAGGTAACGAAAAACAGTTGGTACGGTTTCATGATTGCGCTAAAGTAACTGGGGAAAATCAGGGACTTTTAATGAGAAGAGAAATAGAAAACAAATTAGAAGGATTGGACGGAGAACAAAGAACTGAAGCAAGAAAGGAATTAGAAAGTTTATTGAGGAAATTTGACAATTTATTTTCATCTGAGTTAGGGAAAGCAAATTGTTACGAACATAAAATAAAAATGGAATCACATTCACCGATAGTTAAGAAGTCTTATCCAATACCATATGCTTATAGGGAGAAAATGGCACAGAAACTAGACGAAATGGAAAGCCAAGGTATAATTAGTAGAGCTTCAACTCCGTATTGTAGTCCACTTACTTTCACTTTGAAGAGAGATGGCTCCTTAAGAGTATTATTAGATGCTAGGGAGATTAATAAATTTATGGTAGCAGAGACGGAGAAACCCCCTTTACAATTGGATGTTTTAAACTCATTTCATGGCGCAAACTATATAAGTATAATCGATTTGAACAATGCATACTTTCAAATTCCAATTTGTGAGGATAGCAAGAAGTATACAGGTTTCACATTTAACGGCAAATCTTATGTGTATAACGTTTTACCGCAAGGATTGAAGACATCAGTAGGAAGTTTTAGTCGGGCAATGGATATGATATTAGGTCACGAAGTCAGAGAATACTGCGTTAATTATTTAGATGACCTTGCTGTAATAACTACTGGAAGTCTAAAGAAGCACATTGAGCATTTGAATGTAGTATTAGAAAAGTTAAGCTCCGCAGGTTTAACGTGCAATTTACAGAAGTGTGAGTTCTTTTGTAAAGAAGTGAAGATGCTAGGTTATGTAATTTCGACGGAAGGTTTGCGCACTGATCAAGATAAGGTTAAGGCTATACAGGATTTCCCCGTACCAAAGAAGATCAAACATGTCAGAGCTTTTTTAGGGTTGTGCAATTTTTACAGAAGATTCATTCCTGGTTACAGTTTACATATATTACCGTTATGCGAACTACTAAAAAAGGAAACCGAATGGAAATGGGGAGTAGGTCAACAAGAGGCATTTGAAAGTATTAAAAGATTGTTCATTAACACTATATTACTACATCACCCGGATTTCAGTAAGCCATATTACTTGCAGACTGATAGCTCAGGAATTGGGTTGGCTGGAGTACTTTATCAGTTAGACGATGAAGGTAACATGAGAATAATTGGGTTCCATAGTAAGGCTTTAAGGGGAGCGCAGCTGAACTGGACGGTCACAGAGCAGGAATTTTTTGCGGTGATAAGTTGCCTAGAAAAATTTGAAACATACCTGCGAGGGACTAAAGTTACGATAAGGACCGATCACAAGGCGTTAACATTTGTAAAAACCTGGAAACTATACAATGCTAGGGTAACTCGATGGATAAATTATTTAGAAAACTTTGAATATGAAGTTCAACATATAAAAGGGAAAGATAATATAGCGCCAGATATTCTATCTAGGTATCCTCCAGAAAGTGATTTGTTACAAGAGGACAAAATTAAAAATCCTGAAATTTTGTACATGGGCGTAACAGTTAATCAAAGGTTATTGGAAAATTTAGCTAATTTACCAATCTTACAGAAGGAAGACAAAGAAATAGGAGATTTATTGAAACGTATGCAAATGGGGTCTAAACAGCTAGACAAGGGAGACAAATTAGTAGAAAGATGTATAAAAAAGAATGAGGTTTTATATTTTAAACCAGGCCAAGAGTTAGAACCAGTGATATATTTGCCGGAAATCTTGAGGGTCGATATAATAAATCAAGTTCATGCAGAAATGGGTCATCAAGGTGCATACAAAGTGATTAAATATATTAGAGACAGGTTTTATTGGAGGGGGTTAACTCGGCAGACCAAACGGGTAATAAGAACATGTCACGACTGTCAAATAACAAAAAACGAGACAGTAAAATATGTAGGACCTTGCCGCTCAATAATTACCGAAAATATAGGGGATCTGGTTATGGTGGATCTATACGGGCCTTTACCGGCAGGACAGTTTGGAATGAGTTACATTTTAGTCATACAAGATTCGTTCAGCAAATTTGTAAAGTTTTATGAGCTAAGAAAAGCAACAACTACAGCAGTATGGGGTCGGATGAAGAAATTCTTTGACATAATAAAACCAAAAGCCGTTATGTCAGACAATGGTTCACAATTTGCCAGCAAAGTATGGAGAGAGAACATGAAAAGAGAGGGAATTAACGTTGTCTTCACAAGCGTCCGCAATCCTCGCCCAAATACCACAGAGAGGGTGAATAAAGAGTTAGGCCGGTTATTTAGAACATATTGTAGACTAAACCATAAGGGATGGGTTTCAGCATTACCAAAAATAGAAGAGTTATATAATAATACCATACACAGTAGTACTATGTTCACACCTTGCGAAATATTATATGGGAAACCGATGAGATTAGCAATCGATAAAAGTATAGACAAAACAGATGTGGATTTGGATGTTAGTAAGGTTCGTGAAACCGTACGAACAAACCTAGTTAAGGCAGGAGAGCAACGCAGATCTAAGTTCGATCAGAGATATCGGATAATTAACTATCAAATTGGAGATTGGGTAAAAATCAAAAGATTAAACAAATCTGATGCAATGCAGAAGTTAACAAGAAAGTTTTCACCTTTATATGAAGGGCCATATGTAATAGCAGGAATCCCATATCAAAATGTGTATATTCTAGTTGATCCAAAAACAAACAACATTAGGGGAAAATTTAACACAATACACTTGTCAAAATATTATAAATAACTTGGTATTTATTAGTGGGGCCGAAGAAATCTCTAAACCTAAGTAGGCTGACTTGGGAACGACTGATATTAGATTAATACTTTTTGTAAGCATTAGTTGCAAGCGTAACGTGTAAGTAGCTGTAAGAAACAATATAATAGTAATTGATTTTGTAAAATATTAGGTATAGTTATTTGAGTATTTTATTATTAATTTTTCTTTAAATTTTTGAACTTTTTATATACTTTTAAATTGTATTTTTTTTTTAGTCTATAACTTGTAATAGTAAGAGTTTTGTTAATTTAATATTATCTAGTGTTAAGTTAGAAATTGGTAAGGTTTTTGAATTATATAACGATTGATGCAAAGTGAATACATAACATGTAATTCGAGGTTAGATTAATTACACAGTAGTAGATGTAAAAATTAGCTTCTTGGCTTGATTTAAACTCAATCTAATGGGTTTCAAATAAAAGTAATTGCCTTATAAAATACTATGTAAGTTTTCTTTGGTTGTACATCATAATAACTGTTTGGATATTAAAAATGATTTTTTTTTAGACATAAATGCAATAATAATTGTAAGTACTTGTTTTGTCGAAGTTTGTATAGAAAAATATACCAAGGTTATGTAATAAGTCATTTAAATTCAATAAATTCGTTTATGTAACAAATATTTACTATAGTATATAAAAATATGTGTAAAAAAAAAAAAAAAAAAAAAATAATAATAATGAACACCAATACATCAACAGGCGGTAAGGGAAAAGCCTACCCAAATCATTGGATATAACTATTTAACTAAATATAGCTAATTTATAAGAAAAAAATTATAAATTCTTTATAATATATTTTCACACAATTAATTTACAATCTTAGTAATTATAAGTCATACCGAAATGGAATATGATTTATAATAATTTTATAAAAAAAAGGGGGTTATATCTAAAGACTTGGGTAGAGGGGAGAGTTGGCGGCTTTTCAAAAAAAATATTAAAATATTTGGTTGGTACTTATGTAATTAATTTTAAGAAATGTCTGTAACGTCGCAATAAATAAATAAAAAAAAAGAGAAGCGATGAAATAATAATAACTTGTCATGCTGGGAAAGGGGAAAGACCCATCTATGCATATCCGAGTAAAGTTTTACGGTAAAATTTACAAAAAAAAAAAAAAGAGCAAAACTATTTATTATTCAATTCTTCCAAGCGATTGGAGTTTACCCACATATACATAGATGGAGGGGAGTGTTGGCGGTCTTTCCAAAATTTCTGTATAAAATCAAGCTAATGTATCATATTTTAAAAAATGTTTGGAAGTCACTGTCAAAAATTTTGTAAGGTTGTAAATAATTGACGCTGTTAAGGTTTGGAAACGCTGTGTTTAGATGGAAACAAACAAAAAAAAAACAATGCTAAGGAAACACAATGCTGAAATTAGGGCAGAGATAACCAAATCTATTATATGCATTTTCAAGTTAATTTTTAGGATGATGAAATGCAAATTATACTATTTAATTATTCTGAATGAACCGAAATATCGTACCCATTGGGGGAAGTAACAATCTTCTTTTCAGGAATAAGAAAAAGCTTGAGGATGACTACATGAAAATGAGCCAAACATTGCCATAAGGTGATGCTAACTAAATAACACTTGTTTAAAATAATTGAAAATAAGTCAACTATGGGTCAATTGCCAATAAAATATAGAAAAATATAAAATTTGCCAAATAAACATGCAATGCCATGGAGAACATACAAAACATTGCCTATTTAATATGATTTAGTCTTGCTATAAGGGGGTCGGGGCACATATAAACAGTAAAGAATTTAAGGTATACGCGTTCTTCTTAAAGTCCTTAAAGACCTAGGTAACCAAGAGGAAATTTTCAGTCTTATTTGTATATTATAGAATTGAGATGAGAAAAGAACTGAGCGGGGTCTGTGTCATAATAAGGAATGGGGTCGAAGAGCTTTGATTGAAATTGATATAAACTATTACAATCACTGTGTAATTCGTGATCTTATTGCCTATATTGGGCTGTTGAACTGTTAAGTGGCGTGAAAAATCGTGGAGTTGAGATTCTGACAGGTGTTTGGATGGAGAGTATTAATTGATTTGTGAAGACAGAACTAGTGGAAGAGATGATTGAATAAACTGAGTTGTTCAAGTAAGCAGGGCTTAGTAGTTTAACAGACTAGTAGGCATAAGACGGCTAGTTCGTGTTTGAATTTGAACTGGTTAGTCTTTTATTTTTCCTTTTTGTTTGATAGACTAACTGACACTCTACAATTGGTTTCAATGAAGGAGTTACTTTGGTGTTAGGTTAGGTCTGTTGACAATATTACGCATCAGCAGAAGCTGATTTCATTGGGACCAATACTGCACACGAAGCTAACACTCAAAACTCGGCAACTACACATTCTCCCAGTCGAAAATGGATTTTGCTTTGATGTTCACGTCTGAGTGTGGTGTTGCGGCTTTGGTAGATTAACATCTTTCTGCTATTAACGGAATCTGTAATGAATGGGATGATGTAGCTGTGATTCTTGGCAAACGAAAAGTTGGTTTGGTTGGGAAGCATCTTCATCATATCCTTCTGATAGATTGGACTCACAACCCAATTTCCCCGTTCGAAGTAGATTCCCTTGTGGGGGGTGATTTGATATCAAAGTTAAAGCATTAAAAAGCTCACATTGGGACTCGGGGAATGTTCATTTTCGGTTCGGTTTAAAGGACTCACCACACGATGTAGGGCTACATTTACATTCGATAGTTTGAATTCAAATACTAATTACGCTAGAATTACACAATGTTATATTTTAGGAGTTGTATAATTATTATTGGTTTATATTTGTGAACAGTTTATCAAGGGTGAAAAATTTCCTCCGGTTGCATATGTTTGGGATTTTCGCAAATTTTTCAGGGGTCGGCTGTAACGGTCCACAATGCGTTCCGCTACGTTCACAAATATATAGATACATCAGTATGATGGAAATCTAATCTAATAGCACCCTTTGGAAATATTAAATATCTAAAAAGTTATATCTCAATAGACTAAATCTCGACTATCAGACATAGATCATGGAGCTATAGAACTTCCTGTCAATGAAGTTAATAAGTCAGGATTTTATGCAAAAGTATATCTAATAAAAGCAAAGTGAATGCAAAAAGGGTTTATGCAGTAACTAAGATTCTTAATATCCCCACGATTAGCAAACTAACGATTCCATTTCTATGTATAGATTTCCAATACTAGTAAATGATTATAACTAACAGATTAGATCTAACAAATTAAATAATTAACTAACTAACATAATTCAGAATCACGGCAGCTGAATGATGTAAATAGGCTGAGAACGCTTGGAGACAGGTTCCAAATTCAAATAAAACTCATAAAACAAAATAACATATCAAAAATATTTAAAAAAGGAACGTAGGATCAAAATGTGTATTCAAGGGATCTGATTGGTTAGGTCGGAGACAAGATGAGGACAGCTTGCGTACATTATTCTAAATTCAAATAAATTTAAAATTGGAAAGCTAATAATGGCTCATCAATATTTGAAAATAGAACGAGATTTCTATTGGTCGGAATGGATACTCGAGGAGATTGATTGGTTGAGTCGGAGACAGGTTGGAGACCAGATACGGACATTTGGGTAGTATAAAAAGGGGACGAATGGGCCGTCCAAACCAGTTACCGTCTAGAAGCCAAAGTTGCTGTCCGCGATAAAGTGAAAAGTGAAATATTCAAAGTGAAGTGTCTGTGAAAACTGAAAAGTGAAGTGTAAGTGCTAGTGAATTGCCACCTGCCAGAGGGGATTGGATTGATTCTGTTGGACGAGTTTACTCACGTAAGTTCTAGAATTTAGGCATTTTAGACTTTTCCGGATAGATGAGATGTCTCCAAGATAAATGTTAAACTTAATAAATTACTCTTCTAAAATAATGGAGTTATGATTGATGGAATTGATCATTGAATAGAGACACTTGCTCTTTGGATTTCTCGTAGACTAAAAGACGGTTTAGAGATGTCCAAGTCATTGGTTAGTATTATCAGTTATCAGTTAATTGTTCAATAAATATTTGTCAATTAATCATGTTATGTTGAAGACATTTATCTGTCTGGATATTGTGACTGTTTTATAGAATTTAAGATAGTCCTACAAATAAAATAAGGAGGTGAAATGAGACAAAGGAGCAACAAATTATTTATACAGAAACAAAATAACAAGGCTTAATTAATACATCTTAGATAAAATATTCTTATCTCAGCATTGTGTTTCCAAATCTTATTCAGCGTTAGTAATAAGTGTTAAGGGGGGTAATTTGAGCTAGAAAAGCAATGGAGAGTGTTGTAATTACGTGAAGAGCTCTTAACCCAGCGTTACGGTCACAAGCCCGTAATGTTTTCCTAGCTCTGGTTATCTACAATGATAAATATCCGTAGAATTCTAATTTTTAGGTGAAAACATGAAAATAATTACCTTTACTGAACAACATTTGACCATCATAGATCAAACAAATACAACTATGGATATTTACATTTAGTTATTAACAATAATTAACTAATTAAGTTTATGATTTATTATTTTATTGTGTGTGATAATTTTCTGTGTCTTAGGTACAAATGTTCTGCATTTAAATATTTGATTTTGTGTTTACTTGAAGTTATTTACTTGAGGTTATTACAATCTATGCTTTGCGAATTTATAGAAATCTTATGGCGAAATAGGTATAATCTCTAATAGTAACGACAGGATTGGGGTCAAAATGGTATAACAGAATTAGGTCATTTTAATTAACCCTTGCAGTAGGAATAAGATTTGTCTTCATGTGCTTACTAGGTACAATTTTATCGTTATAATAATTTATTTCTCTTACAATTAGGATAGGATTGTCTCAGTATTTCCTGAAAAGAACTTGAGTTACCACGGTTCATAATATTCGGTCCTTCCACTATGAGCTAGACGATCACACCTTGGCCATATATAATATTTAATCAGTTCTTCATCCATTAGTATAGATTTATTGTCTGGATAATGTTAAGTTATGATTCGATCTAGTTATGTGTAATTATTTATCTGAGGAATTAAAAGAAAAACGTAGGCCGGAATCATCTAGATATTATTAGCTCAGATTAGGGGTAGTTACAATTGGTAGTACCGTTCCCAGGATTAGAGCTTTAGACTACGGGACGAGTAGGCTAGTTACTTTTATCATACAAGAGTTAGGATCAAAGGGGGGGTTACAATTTGGTGCCGTGACCATGGATGGTTACAAAGTGGGTGCCGTGACCATGGATAGGCATGGATGTTTACAAGTGGCAGTGGGCTGGCCATATTAGCCGGAGACCGCGTCTCGGCAAACGTAGTGTAGGACGTCCTGAGGCACGGTGGAGTGACGATCTGCGCAAGACGGCTGGCAAAAACTGGATGCGAGAAGCCCAAGATAGACCTAAGTGGCGTGCAATTGGAGAGGCATATGTCCAGCAGTGGACTGCTACAGGCTGATGATGATGATGATGAGGATGTCTTCAGTATATTTCAGGTTTCATTTATTACTCGTAACGTTATGATCACATCATTCTTACAGTTTTCCATAAGGTAAGTATAATTCTTTGCTTATAGAGAAAAGACAGGTGGTCTTTGGACATTGAACATAACTTTGCCAGCCCCTTTTTCCAAACGGTAGGTACCTACATCTTAGGCAGAGAGTTACCAACGCGGAGCAATAGCTGGTCACACTGATCGAAGTTGAATGAAGGTGGATAAAAATAACAATACAACATTCTGACTGGAAAATGTTACGGGCAAGAAACACGACATTAGTGAGCTAATAAGATTTTTTTCAGGCGTTAACATCCACGAACAAACATTTTGGTTAATTTAGGAAAATGGGTATTTTTCTCAGCCATGGTTCGAGCTAGAATCTCGTACTGCGAAGGCAGGGTGTCTACCAACTATGTTAGCGGAGCGATCTATAAAAGTTAGGTAGGTAGGTACCTGTAATCTGTGCCTATACTATATCATGTCGCTGACTTTTTATAGATGTACTGATGACTGTACATAATTAAATAATTTTATTATAGACTAGTTGACCCGCCAGCGGCTTCTGTAGTTATTCTTTAAAGTTTCAATAACTTGTTTTTTAACCGACTGACTTAAAACAATGTTAAGTGAGGCTTACCACAATATATTAGTCAAAACCACAGCTAAATCGGATAAGCCGTTTCTGAGAATAGCGTGCACAACCGCACATACAAACAGATAAAAATTCTAACAATTTTTTTTTTCATTCTATTTTCGTTTATAAAAGTCGCGAAAATATATTACTCATATATCTTCCATGCACCTACAGTTAGCGAGCAGTTATATTTTTATGATAGAAGTAGGTAGTTTTCAAAAACCGTTAGGTTCATCTCAATAAACTGAAATGTAGGTACTTTTTTATTGGAAACGGTACAAGCACGAGGCCCACCTGATACTAAGTGGTCACTTTAGCCTTTTTTTTATTGGATAGATTGGCAAACGATAAGGCGGTTCACCTGAAGGTGAGTGATCACCGTAGCCCACAGACATCCGCAATACCAAAGGTCTCTGGGATGCGTTGCTGGCCTTTGAGGAAGGAATATTTTCTTGAAGGCTCCCAAGTCATATCTGTTCGGAAATACCTAAAGTGGCAGGCCTAAGGTTCCACATAGTGGTAGTACGAGGCAGCAAGTGCTGTCGGAATCGCACGGTTGTGGACTCCCAGACATCAACATGGACGCTTGAGCCATGACGCCTAGAACAGATGCTTCTCAAGTGACAAGCTGCATTGCGCTCGTAACCCAGACATGTGCCTGTAATTTCGCCGGCAACCGAGCCTTCAAACCAACACGCAGTATTCCGAACATTTCTGCTTGACGATTGAAAAGGTATGGTGGCAGACTCCCTCCGACGAACACATTCACAAAGATTTCTATTGCTCTTAAAACCTACACAAATATGTGTTATTATTTCTACCAAATAATAAAATACTCAAAAACAAAAAATAAAGAAACATAGCACATCCCAAAACAAGATATGTACTGATTTTCATCGTTTATTGTTTTTGTTTTGTTATTATTATCTTAAAATTGGTGATACTAAGGTACCTACTGTAAGAGTAAAACGTGTTGTGATTACTGGGTAGGTAGTGTGTATTTAAGTGGATTCTATTCAAGTTTCATTTTATTTTAACACTTTTATGAAAGATGTCTGCAGTGAAAAAATATAGTCAACATTGCCGTAAATAAAGTCGGTTGCGTGATAATATAAAAACACTTTTGTTCCCCTCAAACTAAGATCTCGCTCTACAACGCATTAGTTCGAAGTAATCTCGAATACGCGAGTGTCGCGTGGAATCCATTCTACGCAGTGCATTCACAACGTATAGAAAACTTGCAACGCATATTTACAAAAACGCTAGCTTTCACGTCACCTGGAATATCACATAGAAGTTCGTATGAGCATAGGCGGCACTTCTTCAAAATGCCCTCACTCCGTGAAAGGCGAAAAATTCGCGATTTATCATTCCTGCATAAGGTAATCCATGGCATATCTGACTGCTCACCTGCATTGCATGAACTATTCGTGAGCGTCCCGTACAATTACCCAAGACAACGAATCTCTAGAATATTTGCTATACAAACAGCGAAAACGAATATTGGTTTGAATTCACCAATCTCACGCATCTGTCGTACATACAATGAGTCTAATGGTTCCGTCGAAGATTTAGATATATTCCACAACACATATGATGTATTTAGAAAAAAACTGTTTGGAGTAGACGTCGAGCATTCTCAGACCTCAACCTGATAAATTAAATGTAATTTTATGTTTTAATATTATAATTGCTTACTCATACTGTCTTAACATTGTTATTGTGAATGCTGTATATGCCTGTAATTGGTGCACATATCAGAATATGAGGTATGATTATACCTAGTGTAATATGTATCTAGTGTAAATGTTTAATATGTGTGCTGTTGGCGTATCTCAATAAATAAATAAATAAATAAATATAAAGCAAATATATTATAACATTGCATTACTTAATTAGAAATAAGTAGGTATTGGTATAGGTAATTATTTAGTATAATATTGTTATGAACGTGTGTGTTATTTAATTCGTATAATGAAAGCGAATCAATAAGGCTCACTTTACGAGCAAGTGTGTTGCAAAGTTATTTGACTTGTTATCTCATATCATTCATGCCCGCGGTGTCAGCGAAAAGTTCCAAACTTTGAATTTTCCACTTTATATATTTTCCAATTTCTTTTTAATCCGTAATCTTAATCTTCTAAATGTATAACTTTACAACTTTGAAATTTTCCAAAGTCTTTAATTTTCAAATCATATTTTTTTTAAATTTTGAACATCCAAGCAATTACAATTAGTTAGATTAAGCAAAAAATAATAAATCCGGATGCTACTCGAACTGTTGGATTTATTCTTGTTCTTGTAGTAATAAAATAAAATAAAATACCAAAAAATGGAAACGATTTCAACATTAAAAGTGTGAAAACTTGTTGAAGTCGGTTCCAGCTTTCGATACAAAAAAAAATCATCCTTAACCTCATTCCAGACCCTTGCTAGCTACGGGGTCGATTGTCATTCACCGTCAATAAGGATATCATCAAGGTAGGCATAACTACGGATCTAGACACTTTTCAGTTATTGGAGGTAGAACCTGTAACTCAAAAATCGCTTGACTTAATTTGATGAAATTTACATATGATCACCACGGAAGTATAAGTTCTATACTAAACAAAATAAATAATTATCTAAATTGGACTAAAAAAGTAATGGGTATTTAAATATATATACGGATATATAATTCTAAAATATATATACGCATCGACTTTAGAACCTTCGCCATGCAGACAATATTAGAACATGGAAAATTAATAATTTGGAACAAAAACCTGACTTCATCTACAAATCAATAATATGTGGATGAATCTATAGAAATAGAAACCGGGTGGGCATGATGTCAGGTTTTTATTCCAAATTATTAATTGTCCAAGTTCTAATATTGTCCGCATTATTATTTTTCCTAAATCTATATTTTCCATATTCTGGATTGTCCGCATTATTATATTTAAACGTTCATAATTTTACGCATTAGTAATGTTACAAATTATGGTTTTTCCTTCCATAGGGAAGTACAATAGTGATAAAAACTTTTCCATAAAACTTCGTTAATTAATTTCTTAACGTTCTTTAACTGCAGCTGCAATACAAAAACATGGAAAAAAATAATGTGAAAAATTCAAAGTTTGGAACTTTGCGTTGACAATCTGAATCAAAAAAAAAGGGGTTAAGTCGACGCGTATATTTTTATGTACCAGGAAAAACTTTTTACAGAGAAGTCCGATTTTTATAGTAGTTTTTTGGTTTGGTAGAGGCAATCCCGTAAGTAGAAAGGGTCACTAAAAGTTGAAATTTATTTTTTACCAAAATTAGAACCGACTTCAAAGCTAAAAAATGTGAAATACCTAACTTGTCCATGTCGGTACCATGCGCAGAATATTGTGATAATAGGTACTTTTAAACGCTCATGGTACCTACTTCAACAAGTTATTTCACACATTTTAGTGTTGAAGGCTGTTCCATTTTTTTGCAAAAAAATGTTTATTCAAACTGCCTCTTGCTACTATTACGGGATCGCTTGTCATTCGCCGCGTCAATAAGGATATCATCAAGATAGGCGAAACGCTTTTCATCAATTATTGAATGGAGTGTAACTCAAAAAAACTTGATCGAATTTGATGAAATTTAAATGGGTAATTTCTACTTTTTCTTTACTACTTTTAAATGGTCCATTTAAAAGTAGAAGTATATTCTTTCCCTCGGAAGTATACTCTTTTAAATAAAACTAGAATTTTGAGAATCTAATAGGAAATAGGCGAACTTACTTAAAAAAATACAGTCGAACACATGAAACCCTCCTCCTTTTTGAATCCTCGTCTAAAAAATAAAAACACATGTTACTTTATTTACTTTCAAGTTTATTTAAACCGAGTTTTTAATACTCAAACCAAACTAAAATTAAAAACAAACCACACTTTACAACACCCTTTCACCTCTTAGTTGGGGAAAATTATCTAATAAAAACCTACGTGATATATTATTTATTTTAAAAGTATATTTATTCCGAGTTTTGAGTGAACGAACCAAGCACTAAAATTTTCTGTAGTTATTCCAGAACCTAAGCTATATACATAATACATTTAAAGAAAATCGATTTACTAGTTACTGCGATACGTAGTAACAAACATTCACACACACAAACTTACACATTTATAATATTAATATTAGGATTTAATATAAGCCTTCCGGAAAAAAATATGCAACTAATGGTGGAAATTTCATCAAAATCTGATGCGTGGTTTCAGAAGGAGTTACCAGCTATACTTAAAGACATGGGGAAAGCAACTTTATTTTTTCTACTTCAGGATAGAGGCAAGAAGTAAAGAGGCAATTGAATTCGATTAATTTTACATAAGTACATTTAATGATTCATAGTAGGTATGTACTAACAAAACACTTAAATCTTATTTTAAACCCTAAAATGAATGTACTTAATATTTTATTTTTAACTTAGTAAATATTATTAACCAAAAATTAACTTAAGAAACGGGATATTTACCATGTATTGTATTTATTTTGATCTCTCGATATTTCGGCACAGTTGCATGCGCCATGTTCACGAGATTTCTCCTAAACATGGCGCACAATACATGGTACAAATCCTATTTCTAAAGTTAAGTCTAACATTAGTGACCATGTCAGTTTAAATATTTATATTATTATTATTTATGTGATTTCAATAATCGGTTATTACATTGAATTTTATACACTGATATTGCACGTATTTCTTGGTTTAAAAGAAACTTTAACTGGCACAGCACTTTTTAAAACTAAATCCATCATAAACTTCAAGTCGGTTGGGGTAGTAATTGGTTGCAACTCAAACTCGCGGAGCAGTGATGAGATTACGAATTTCATTTCCATCATCGCAAACTTTTGACCTGAAAAAATATTAAAATTAATTGGTAGGCTAGACATGGTAGGATTGGTAGGTCAGACGGATCACGACGGACGTCCGATCAAGTCAATTCAAATTCATCAAAAATAAATAAACTCATAAAAATATCAAAATTGTCATCTTATATAGCCTAAATTTAGATTAGGATCCAAAGTGCTTAACATGCAGCCGGAAAATAGAAATCTATATGGCGTTGAAAAATTAAATCTAGTAGGTATGTAAATATACATAACATTGTATACACAGATAGGTACCTATACAGTTCCTTGGGCCTGCGCTGAATGGTATATAGGCAAACGGATGCCTATTCTGGCAGTTCTCTGGCAAGAACCGATCAGGATCGAAAACCAAAGGGTTCTTGTACAGTTCCTCGCTGCGATGCATGTCGTAAATCTGAATAAAGCAGTGAGTCCCCGCCGGGACTGTGTATCCACCTGTAGATTAGTTAATGCAAAATTGGAATAATGATTTCATTGCAATGGAACAAGATGGATTGCATAGCTAGTACTTTCCATGCTAAAAGAGAAAACTCTTTTCTACTTCTTAACATTGTCCGATTTCAGTTTTTTTTTCATGGAATCATGGCCTTGTTTACTATGCCCGTAGGTTTGGATTTTTTCAGTTTTTTTGAAGTTCCAAAAAAGGAAATTTATTGTACTTTGAAATACTGAAAAAATCAAAACGTACGGGCATACTAGAGTACATAAAATAGCAACAGATTAATAAGGTACCAAGTAAACACGCAACAGTGAAACTTGTAATTTTATAGAGAGAATAATTGCATATATGCTGAGATGTTTATGGTGTTTCTAAAATCATGTCAATAATAAAATAGTTACGTAGCCCACACAACCATTTTGCATTTTGATCATAATAAGTAGGTACCCAGTGACTGGCACCATCAAGAAGAATCTAATGATGTAGCATTTATCAAAATCAGTGTAGCGTTTGAGTAGAAACGAGTGGCCATATAAACAGACATGCATACACACGTATAGGTGTATATAATAAGTCAAATGCATAATCCTTATTTGAGCTTTGTCGTAGTCGGGTAAAATACACTTTCACTTACACAAATACACTTTCCTACATGTGCCCTGGCACACATGAATACTTTTAAAAAGTGCGTGATACGTTAAAAATATTTGTAAAATAAGAAGATACGAGTATTATCAATTTGTTATTGTTACTGACCGTCCTTATCACATTAACTAATGTTATTTCTATTACTAATAAATACTTATATAATAAATGAAGTACGCATGTACGTAACTGGGTATACTAAGCTCTTAATTAATATGAAAGATGAGGGAAGATCTTGTCAGTGGATTTAATAAATCTCACCTAATTTAGTTTCTTCGCTCAAAATACGTCCAATGGTAGGCACTGGTGGATACAATCGTAGGGATTCTTTAATGCATCGTTCCAAGTATCTCATCTCAGTCAGATCTTCAACGGTGGCAGTTCTTTTCGATTCACCGAATATTAAATTAAGTTCTTCAAATATTTTGTCCTTAAAATAACAGGGACAACGTAGATTGTTGTTTTCTTTTTGACTTTTCAAGCTAAGTATGCAAGCGAAACGGTTTTGTTAAAATGTTTAAAAACATACCTGGTTCTCTTTATTATTTGCAATGAGCATTAAGCATGATGTTAACCCACTAGCTGTCGTGTCATGTCCCTGTGAAAATTAAAGTTTTATTTACATATACAGGGTACCAGTAGGTATTCAATTAGCATACTGTCAAGGGCATATTCTGTACATCAAAACAAACAACTTTTGTTCTAGAACTTTTCCCAAAAATAAACAAATTTCCCAAAAAACGTTTTTTAAGTGTTTGTGATTCTCTCTTACACTGCATAATTCTACATAGCATCCAATTCATTCATCTACGTGTAGCCATGCATGTAGTTAACAGCGCGTCGTAACGTAGCACAGCTACGACGACCTAGACTTGCATGGTTGCCGCCGCCGCCCGTCCGCCGCCAGCCGGGGCTTGTCGGCATTGCGCCTGCGGTTATTACATAGCGTTAATTATGTTTAGACCGGTCAAATTGATTTTTTAGTTTTGTATGGAAAAAAAAATACCAATTTTTGAAAGTCGTAGAACAAAAGATGTTTGTTCAGATATACAAAATATGCTCTTAAAAAGATGCTAATTGATTACCAGTACCCCTGTATATTTGCCTGTAAGATTTAAAGTATGGGCCTCTTAAGACACAAAGCAAACTGTAAATTCTTACTTCAAACATGAAAGTATCCACTTCTTCTTGAATGCCTTTATCGTCAATAACGCCATCTTTTTCTGCTGATAGTAGAAGATCTAACATGGCTGTCTTACTTTTTTTATGACTTTCTAGAAATATATCTTCAGTTTCGTTCTCCGTAGTATCTATATTCTCTGTAAGTTCATTTTTGTATTTTCTTTTTGTATCTATGACTTTTTTTGTAAAACTATGAATAATATTGGCGTACTTTGTTTCTAATTTCCTAATTGAAGACAAACAGTACATGAAGTTCGGGTAAAAGTATACCCTGCTACTCCTTTGAATAAAAGCATCGCCAATACCTTTTATGGCATTTATATACTCCTTTCCTGATACTTTCTCTTCACTAAGTTGTACTCCCATTGCGGTTTCTGAAGCAAAATTAATAAGGTTATACGAATTTTATTTAAATAAAAAATACAAGCGTGTAATATTATTATGTATTTTAAATGACTTATGGCATAAAATGTCGAGAAGTTGTAAACAATAACTACATAGTTAACATACCCTTTTGACAAATTTATCAAATTATATGAACGTTCAAAATAAAATCTACGCCTACGCCTTTGTATTTTTAGAAGATCTGTTTAAACTCTTTTGGGTACAATTAGATTAGGACCTCTTTGTAATCAAGGTCGTGGTTGTACTGTAAGATAATGACTAAAAATATTTTTTATTGGTAGGTATATGAATCTGAAACCAATTTTCCGTCAAATCTTTAGCAACCAGGTATATATCACCACGGTACCAGTTATATTTACCAGTTAGTTTAATTATCTATGCCTTTTTTCTACGTGGTTAGCACTAGTATCGAGCGCGTCCACACAGGGTTTCCTTGAATAGTGTAATAAGCACGGATTTAAGGCCTTAATCCGTGGTAATAAGTATAGTAGCATATTTATAGGTTTTACGGTTATAGGTTACACGCATTAGAGTAATGCAGTAGGTGTATAGTTTTAATTATAGACACAGACTAAACAAGAGTTAATTGAGCTACATAGGTGTTTCAACATACAATAATTAGTGTTAGTGAATTAAAGATTCTAAGCATAAGAGGTACTCGTTTTGTTAAAACCAAATGCCCATAGCAATCTGTTAAACATTTTTTGCTCCACTACACTTAGAGTTATTAAATATTAATTAGGTACATTACACAAAGATGTAACATTGTTGTTCTTATAGGTGCACTTTTTTATGGATTAAAAAAAAATTGATGTGCTTTTTATTTAGTGTAGTAACATTTGAAACTTGTATATTTGATTTCTTTTTCTTTTTCGTTAAAAGATGAGCGGATTTCTGAATGGAAATGGCCCGAGGTGCTAACTTTTGACTTAGGTAAACTCAAACTTAGTAACGAGTTAGGGTTTAGATCTGCTGATGAGCAGGGAACGTCAACTAAAAACCTAGAGGATCGAGTTTAGCTTAGTAACGTGTTGGGCTGACGCTTCCAGACTTGAACTCTTTAGGGTCTGCTGGTGAGCAAGGAAAATGCGATTATAAATCTCAGTGATAGAAACAGCCAAAACCGTCATGTAAGGTTTGCATTTACAGGTAAGTGTTGGAGGAGTTTTTTAGACTTGACTCTTGTACTATTATTACTACTACCCGGACTAATACTACTACTGAGCAGTACCACAGACGCAGTCGAGTGCACAAGTACAATAATATGAAGAAGTGGCCCGGAAGATCACGAAACCAGTCGAGATACTTGGCTATACCTACCGCGTAAGTTACCGTCAAATTAATATTAATATTAGATTATCACTACAACGTTACCACAAATCGTGTGTAGAGTGAATTCTGAAACTATCGGCATGACATCTGTCGGCTCTCCTTGGCTTTTTCTTACAGTTTCCACAAACCGCTGACTGTTTTGTTCAAAAATAACACTAAACTTCTTCAAAATTTTAAAATGATATGCAGGTGTTAATATCTTCCTCCTTTGATGCCATTTGTTACCTTAAACGGAACATTTATTATGAGACTGAAATTCAGAGCCTTACTTATAAATGCTGCTTAAATTTAAATAACTGTATATATTAGTGCACAAGTCAAAAATGTTCTGCGCCGCTATGAAGAAATAATGTCAGGAAGCATAACTCAGAACAAATTCCACACAAAAAGTGGTCCTTCAAACCCAAACTAATTCAGTAATCTGTGCCCAAACGACGTATGATTCCAAATACGAATTACTTCCGAGGTTACAAATAGACATGTTCGGTTATTGGTTTAAATTTCAGAACGAAAACAGGGATTTGTCCACGCGCGTGCTGCAACGTCTACTAGGACTTCTGAGTCATAGCGGCGTGAACGATGTTATTGATTTAGCATGACTTTTATTGGGTCATTTTTTTTAGGCAGTTGCTCTTCCTGATTAATATTTCTTCGTAGCTGCGCCGTACTAAATGACGTTATTTAAATTTAAGCAGCTATTGTAAGTAAGGCTGTATACGTATAATTATTATTCTTATTTAAAAGTAAATGATTGCGACAATTAAATAGATATCTCTAGGATAAGTGGGTCCGCTTGCTTTTGAATACGTACCCTGGTTGACGAGAAGTCCTTCTTGCAGCCATAATTCCAAAAACGAATAAAACAAGTTTTTTTGGTTATGTTTTGTGGTTGAGATTACTAACTGCGAATACAAAAGTTAATTCATTAATTTTAATAATTCAAAAATTTAATTCACACTCTAATCTGGTTTCTAATAAACCAGATTAGAGTGTGAGTGTTTATTAGAATCCAGGAGTGTCGCGCCAAATGAAACCACGCATAGGTAGATGGGCCGTGTATACACAAATTTCAGTGTTTCCAAATATTTTGGAATCCCAGAACAACTTTGCGTCGTCATTTAAAGCACTGTATGGAAAAAGGTTACGATGTTAGCAAATGACACGAAAACCTTGCAGTTAATCAAGTTTTGATCTTAACGAAGAACGTAGTCTGGTTGACTAATATTGAAGATGCAGCACGCTTGCAATTTGGATTGACTCTAACTAAATGACGTGAAAATACTTGCATACACATAATTGGAGAGACCCAAAAGCCAAACCTCTAAAAAACATGAAAGAGAGCATAAAAAGGAAAATATATAATATTTACTGATACACCAGAAAAGCAGAAATGGAAAATATAAAGGCATTTTGGCAAAAATAAATTAATTAAAAAAACGGAGTCATTTATGCAAACAGAATAAAAGGAAGAATTCTATCAGAAATAGAAACCAGTGCAAAATTATATCAACTATTCACTGAGTGATACATCTGAAAATGCCGACAAAGACGCGCGATGGAAAACCTACAAGCTGAACATGTTATCGAAGAAAATTACAATATTGGTGATTATGTTATGTTTGTGTACGATGGTTTTTATTTTGTCGGAAAGGTATCATCGATATCTGAAGAGGACGTTTTACTGAAATCCATGCAAAAATCACTTAAAAACTGGGAATTGTCTGAATAAAAGGATTTGAATCTATAGTCTGTACCCAATAAGCGACATTACAGAAAAAAATAAAACTTTTCAAAAAGTTAACAAAAAGATATAAATTTATTATGTTCCAGAAATACCGAAGTACTGCCATATTTACTAAATACTAATAAGGTTTAATAAAATACGTAGATTGATAGGTAGTGATTTGATAGCTTTATAGCTAGGTGTTCTTCTAAAAACGAGTCCTAATGACTAATAAAAAAGTTAAGAGAGTACTTAATACATTGTAAAATTGATTGTTTTAATATTTTATTTTCTATAATTTGTCAGGTAGGTTATATTTTATATGTTGATTTGTTATATTATATTATGTTATAAAATATAACAAATTATTAATAGTAAGTAAAATATTAGGTCTATGTTTCTACTTCTATTAAAATTTGTCATGTCATAAAATTCCTAATGATAAAAAATAGTTGTTTTTGCTTAAAGATTTTGTTTCAAAAATTAGTTTGTTGTTTTGCAAAAAAAACATGAATACCTATTATTTTCTTTATATTCAGAATTTGAGAGTTATTTTTTGTTATATATGTCTGTTCTAAATAAAACGAGTAAGTAAATATATATTTGTGGCAAATAAAAGTTAGTAGTTTCTTTAAATAAGCCCTAAATGCACGATGTGTCCTAGGTACACCGTAGTACTGGCCCAGGTACATAGGGTGTGTTGTACCTAGGCCAAACAAAACAAAAAGGGTAAATAATACCCTTTTAGTTCTAACTCCTAAAGCACATGTAAGTACGAAAAATACATTTCGGATATTTCGGGGGCGAATATACAAATAATTGACCCTTTAAACAATTCGAATTTGGTTTGTGTCATCATCATCATCAATAAAAAATAGATATCTAAAAATCTTTCTTAGGTACAACAGGTTCCCTACTTATAGTATAAGTCAGTTTCTTATTTTTTAATAATATATGTTAAATCCATGTCAGGGCATCATCATGGGCAGGGAACATAGCACGCAGAACAGATGGCCGATGGGGCCGAAAGGTTCTGGAGTGAAGACCACGGACCGGCAAGCGCAGCGTAGGTCGTCCACCGACACGGTGGACAGACGACCTGATGAAGGTCGCAGGACGACGTTGGATGCAGGCCGCTTCCAACCGGTCCTTTTGGAAAATCATGGGGGAGGCATATGTTCAGCAGTGGACGTCCTACGGCTGAGATGATGATGATGATGAAATCCATGTCATTTAAAAATTGTAATATCAAGCAAACTTACAAGAACGGTATAATATTCTTTATACTACACCTGCTCGGAAAGTACCTTGATACTTTATCAAATTTACGGTAGAAAGTACGTCATTGCATATCGAACAAATATGCGGCGAGAAAACGCATCTGAGCGGGAGAGAAAAGTGTATGAAAATCCATTTCTTACGTGGTTTTTCTTTTTTAATTTTGGGTAAGACTATGCGCTGGTAACCTAAATATCAAAAGCCAAAAAGTTTTTACAGTGAGTTTTTATCTCCAAGTTCGCAAAATGACACTGGCCACTAGCTGTGTGTTGGATGGTGTCAAACAATTTGAAAAAAGAACATGTGAAAATTGCAGATGCCATTGGCGCCATTTTCAATTTGTGTGTTGTTTGAGGATTCAGTTTTCGTAGAAAAGTAAAATAAAAATATCAAAATGATAAGTAGTGATAGTGATGATGAAGATTTTTTAACTCCGCCGCAGTTGAAGGAAACAGCAAAAATACTGATTGATAACCTTTTACCACAGAAATCAATTAAAAAATATAATAAAACTTATGACGATTTTTTGCAATGGAAAAGTGAAAAAAATGCGGCATCTTTTCTGAAACTGTTTTGCTAGCTTATTTCAGTGAAAAAGCGCAAAAATACAAACCAAGTACGTTATGGTCTATGTACTCAATGTTGAAAAGTACTATATTGACAAGAAACGACATAAATATTCAAGAATACAAAAAACTTACAGCATTTCTGAAAAGAAAGTCAGAGGGATTCCGTAGTAAGAAATCAAAAGTGCTTACTACAAAGGATGTTTATTCCTTTTTGCAGAATGCTCCAGATGACAAATATTTGTTGATGAAGGTAAGTTTATGAACAAAATGCACTGGTTTAAAATTTATTACGTACCTATTTATGAGTAGAAATCTACTAGGTTTTCATGTTTGATATTTTTGTTTACAGGTTATTTTGATTTTAGGAGTAAATGGGGCCTGTCGTTCGCAAGAACTTGTGGATATGACAACAGACGATATCGAAATCCTCGAAAATGGAATAATCGTCAATATTCCTAACACAAAAACCAAAATTCAGCGATCAATTGTTATATCGGGCTTATTTTATGAGATAGTGAAGAAATATAACGAAATTCGCCCCAGTGAACCCAAAACCAATCGGTTTTTACTACAATATAAAAACAAAAAATGTACGAAACAAGTAATTGGGAAAAACAAAATAAGTACTGTGCCAAGAGAAATAGCTTCGTACCTTAATTTACTCAATCCACTAGAATACACTGGCCACTGCTTTCGCAGAACTTCAGCGACTATTCTTGCCAATACTGGTGCTGATTTAACCACAATAAAACGTCACGGTGGTTGGAAATCGTCCGCTGTTGCAGAAAGCTACATAGAGAATTCCGTAGAAAACAAAACACGAATAAATAACCAAATATCGGGATCGATTAATGTGCATCAAGACTCATCTCCTCAACCATCAACGAGAGCGGCGATGCCAGATGCCCCTCAGCAGCCAGTTGCCCCTTTGGCACCACAGCCTTCTACGAGCGCAGTGCCAACAGCACAGCCAGTTATTCCTCCTACATTATCGCAAACATCTCAAACAAACATTAATGGAAAAAGTGTTACATTAAGCTTCACTAACTGCAACAATTTCAATATAAATTTCAATTAGTAAAGATTTAGTTTTTTATTTTCCTCGTAGGTGTAGTATAAAGCACTATGTATCACTCGAGAGAAAGTGCGATTCCCGATCTCGGGTGTTTTAAAGCCCTCGCCTACGGCTCGGGCTTCAAACGACACCCTCGACGGTAATCGGTCACTTTCTCCTCTCGGTGAACAATGTACTATTCCTTACCTCAATATCCTCTGGTTTGTAAATGTTCACTACGCCGTAAGGAAATGCGAAGAGTCTATTTATTTTACTCCAGTCTTTTGCTAGTTTTCTAAAGTAGTCGAACAGTTCAACTGAAAATCCATATATAAGCTATAGATTTTTTAGTCATATAATAACATCTCTAAAGTATAATTGAAAGTGAAGCGGTTTGTAGAGGTGGCTCATAACAGGGCATATAGATGCTTTGTGTGCGGTCCCTGCTTGTATAGGTGACGCTACCAAAGACGATCGTCTTTGCTGCGAGTAACAATGTGAATTGCATGAGCGCTGAATGTATATCAACCGTTTATAAGTCAAGTCGCCGGCATTCGGGTCGTCTAAAAACTGCAGACGTACCTATTATTCCACGACGTTCAAAAATCTGTCCTGCTGCTACTGCAGTTCGATTCCGATTGTCGTACGATAATTCCTTCTATTCTACTATTTCTTTAAGTAAATTAGAACGTTACGTCACTTTTAATGCTATTTGATATATAAAAGATATTTTAAACACGACAGTCACTTTCATGATCTATCGAGTTAACAGATATAAAGTTTCGATCAATCCCTAGGCTGGCGTAAAAAAAATTATTTATAGCCTAGAATCTTCGATCTCGAAATCTCCGAGTGGATGGGTACAAATTAAAAAGCTCAAAGTGCTTGAAGCCATTCCCTATGATAACAAATTGGATTTCTATTTGAGAATGTTTAATGATCACGCACAGATTATAGTGGTCTTAAAAGTTATGTTTGAAACATAATGTTCGTCACGCTAACAAGGAAGTGGCCAAACCTTTCTCTCTTCTGTGAGTGAACTGATCACTTAAAATAATTCATTATTCTACGAGTAAGTATATATCGATATTCCATATCTGAGTTTGCATCAGCATTCAGAGCAGATCGGGGTCCGCAGACAGCACCTGTTCACGATTTGACGTATGTGGCACCGGTCGCTTTCCTCAACCAATTTGAGGGAAGAGGGCCTGCCACATAACGCCACCGTCTGCCGACACCTTTTAGTGAGCATGTCTGCTCTGTATGCTCATAATACTTACTCTTTGTCAAATACAGCTTAACATAAATAACTAATACTAATGTTAACTTATTCGCTTAGGTACCCTCCCGTATTGCACTGAAGCAGGGCCTCAATTACCACTCCCTTTCGATCCCTGATGGTCATTTTGGTTCCATCAAGGTTTCCTTAGCTTACCTGACGAAAGAAAAATGTCCAATGCATTTCCAAATATTAACACTCCATTAGGTCCAGGTATTTTTCTATACAGTCGTGCTTTGTAATTAAAATTTAATAAAATGTGAAGCATGCACAAGATAAACACTAGCAATATAAGATACGTAAACATTTTGCCGATGAAATGTGTACTTGTCACAAAGAATAACAACTTTGAACTGATACCGAATTTGTTTCATAGCAATAAATACGGTTGTAAGTAAATAAGTAGGTATATACAATAGATATACTTATGTATAAATTCTACACTGAACATCAAGGTTAGTGTAGATTGGAATAAATATGAAAAAAATATCTTGAGCGATTCGTTTATTTTGTTTACAACACACGCGTGTTGAAACTTTTTAGCCACCAATGTAAAGATTTATAAGTAGAAGAGGTTTACGTAAGTGTTAAAATAGATAGTTTTAAAACGGTTACAAAACACTATTTTCATATCTCATATATATATCTCATTAGGTTTGGGCATCTTTTTGGCGTACCTATTTAGATATATATATATTCTATATCTATAATTATCGATTTGTGCATCAAATCTAAAGCATCATGTTTTACTGTGGGCCGAGCACGAAAATCTGTTTAAGTAACAAATTGAGGAACTATGTAGTTTAACTTTATTGTTGTAAGTCAGTATAGACAGATCTTTAGAATACCTACATACCTATTATTATTGTTCTGTATATTTATTTTGTATATATTTTTTTTTTGATATTCTAAATCTAAAGCATCATGTTTAATGTGTGCCGAGCAAAAATCTGTTTAAGTAACAAATTGAGGTAAGTTATTGAAGTTGTGTGCCTTACTTTTTTGAATTGTGTGCCTTTTAACTTAAGACCCATAAAATTGCCGTTTTGTTTTAATGAAAAGTAGATAGGCACAATACACCATATAATATATATATTAGCTTAAATATTTTAAACTAGGTATTTCATTGTTGTAAGTCAGTATAGACAGATCTTTAGAATACCTACATACCTATTATTATTGTTATAAAAAAAAGTTGATTTTTGTTTGGTAGGCAATTCATCTTTTTGCGCACTTTTTGTCTCTATCCAGTTACGTACTTATTGTGGCTATCTACTGTTTCAAGGCTGACAACTAGTTACTGAGGAAGCATAATAATTCATCCTTGTATTTCCATACAAAATAATGAGAAAATATAATACATAGCAAAAATTCTGCAAAAAGAGCAAAGAAGAATAATAAATAATAAGAAAATAAATAATTAAACAACTACCACTGCTTGACGTCTGCAGAAATACTTACCTTTATTTTATACCGTATTTTTTTTAATAATTTTGAACGTTGCGGAAACAACAGAATATTTTAGTGATTTAGTGACGATAAAAAAGATATAAAACTATTTATTTTAAACATAAATTGTGTAAAAGGTTGAGTATGGTAGGTAAAAGTGTTTGAGATCTGATTAAATGATTGGATTTTCGGATAGATGCATACTCAATATCATGCTTGAAAAGTACTTAATATGAAAAAGGCAGGTTATACATAGGTTGCAAATAAAATAAAATAAAACAACAATGTGTCACATTGATAATATACAGAATGACAGCTGCATCAGATACGTAAGTAATGAATAATAATATTATGGTTTGGTTGGCGTAGTTGGTAGTCTCTGCCACCGTATAAAGATGCAACAGTATGGAAACTAAGCCTAGTTGATCAAATAATTATCTATGCCCCATTGAAGCCATAGGGTTGTCACTTTCAATGTTTTAAGGTATTGTTTTTTTTAAATGAAACATTCGTTGTTCTGGTGTAGACATTAAATCTAGTTAATTCTAGTTTACAAATAAAATGTATGTAGGTGTATCATGGCGTCGGTTAATCTTGATAGTTTGAAATACGGAGAACAGTTTAGTATTTAGTATTTGTGTGTATGTTTCTAACGAATCGGCTCAAAAAGTATGTATGTACTGGACCGATTTCAAAAATTCTTTCACCATTGGAAAGCTACATTCACCCTGAGTCACATAGGCTATATAAGATTCATCATCATCATCATTATCCATCACCGCGCGGGTGAAACCGCGTAGAGCAGCTAGTTATTACATAAATTTATGGACTAAGTAAAATAAAGGTTGTCCGATGTCCGATCCGATCCGTCTGTCCGATCGCTCTGAAGTAAAATGACGAAAGACGCCGCTGGGTGTTCAAGCTCTTCTTTTATGTGCACGATGGTGACGTATAAACGGTTATGCAACTCTGGTAAGTATAGTAAGTGCAGGGTGTATTGGATATAACAAAGCGTAAAATAATAACTTTTAAATAAATATTTACGATTTATTAATTATTCCTTTTTAATTGAAATCGAAGCTATTACTATGCAAAATGTGTATGCAATAAAGTATTTTTATAAGTGAAGAAATTATTACTTTTAGGCCAAATTTATAAAACTTACTTCTAGTGCTACCTACGGAAACTTTGCAAATGCAAATATATTTCAATTGAGATTCACCGTGTTATCGTGTTAGTGGGTAGTATGTAGGTATTATATACGTACATAATGTCTAATATCTTACCATAGTTCTGTAACAACAGTTCTTATAGTGCCACCAACTTATCTGTTCAGGTGGGCAAAATTGGAACTACAGTGTACATACCAACTAACTTTGGCGTTTATAATATTAGTAGGATTCTTTGTAGAATTTGCAAATTAATGAGTGGCTTGAAAGACTGCCCTATGTTTTGTTTCTCTTTTTTCTTGGTGAATTTCTTAGGTTGCAATACCAAAATTCTACACTAGCGACGCTGTCACCTGAACAGATAAGATGGTGGGACTGTACCTCTATATCAGCTGGTTTGTAAATACAGACTGCTCCGAGCGGATATGACTAAAGTCTCCAAATTGTGCTCCAAGTATTAGCGAAAGTTCTCCAAAATTGGAAAAGTTGTGCTTTAAAATTATAATTACTTATTATTACCTACTACTACTTATTAGTAGTTTATGCAACGGTCATGTAATACCAAATTATATGCCTTTGCATACATTATTTTATCTTCACTGATGAAATAAAACAAAAGTCTAACAAAATGTGTAACACATTTACTATTATGTAAGCTAATAAACCGAAACGTTTCTAATTGTAAAACAATGCAGGCATGTCATACGACATGACATACGTAGATGGAAGTCAAAGCGCGGTCGGCCTTGAATGACACTAGAACGTTTTCCTACCTTACTTCCTGCTCGGATGCCATCTTGGACGGGCTCGACACTACTCTTGACGGCGCCTCACACATAATATCAGACACGATTCTGTAAGCATATATTAAACTAAAAAAATTGTTGTCTGTAAAGTCGGCTTACGGACGATAATTTTACGTGATAACGTCTAAGTATAAGTAGACTTAATCATCGAGTACCTATTTCGACCACAAGGAAGACACTTTATACTTTTCCGCTAAGTTTAGGAAATATGCAAGCAGAACGTTTTCTGAAAATGACACTGCCTTTTTATCCGTTTTCAATGCTAGGAATTCTTGGCAAGATTTTTCATATAAGTATTTGAATGTAATTAGTTAGATACGTGTTTTTGCCATTTAATTAAAGCTAAAATCCTATAAGTTGACGCTTTAAATGTTGAAATAAACATTATTTTCCATTTCAACTACGATTATTTCGGCTAGGTCAAGTTCGTCTTCGTGTGGCATAATATTTTACTATTACAGTTAATACAAATGTTTAGGTAACGAATTCCTTGGTTATTCAACTCTCAGACCAAATAAAAAAGTCAAGACAGAATGTTGTGAACAGAGCAGTGAGGCCGGTTTTCTATGCATGTAGTGCATGAATCGGTGCTGCCATGATAATTTAAATTACCCCATAAAAATAACGTTATCAAATTATTAACGTTATAAATTTAATAAAGTTATAACGTTATTAGTTTTAATATAATAATAGGGTTCCTACATTAGGTGTCGGTAAAAAGTAGTGGCATTGGGTAGTGAAAGAGAAAAGGCAAAGAGTTTCAGAAATAAAATTACTCGGTGTAACTGCTAGTTTTATTTAAAAACCTTTATGCTGAATTATTTTTTTGTACGCTTGTCGTTTACTTTGCACTGATTTAGAAATACTTTCTAATTTAGCAATATGGTGGAATCTAATGTTTAAGTATTTCTCAATTACACACCGTATTAAATTAAGTTTATGTTCCTGCCCAACATATTCATGTTTTGACTCTAAATTGATAAAAATCTGATTGTTTCCAATGAATTTCTTTAATATGTTCAAGACTATAGTTTGGTGTTGATTTTCTGCGGTTATTGCAATATTTTCATTCAATAATTTTCGAACAACTACTTCACAAGTGACACAAATGTCAAAAAGATCCTTAGACGGGAAGCGAAATCCGCCTTTGTTTTTTAAACTAATGAGCTTGTGAAAATAAAGTTTCTCATCAGTCTGCAAGGCATCTTAACATTTAGAGCATTTTATGGTTTTAACAAGATAGTGCACTGTACTTCCAGATATGTAACCAATTATCATTTTTCTGTAGTCACCATAATATGAATTGTCATGTAAACAGCTGGCCCAATCAAATGATTCATTAACAATTTCATTAAGAAGTTGCAACGAAGAATTTTCAATGGTTTCTTCTTCTTCTTCGTTTCTATACGACGATGAAGTGCTATTTATAATTATAGTTGTTGAAGTGCAATTAAGTATTGCTATGTGTTCTAAAGGAACACAATTACTTTTTGCAAGACATTTTAATTCTAAATGACATAGTATTTTTTGTAGCTTGCTCGTAAACTGTCTTACGTTAGGGTTATCGTTGAACCCTCCGTGCATCCTAATAGACGTAAATAGAATCTCCAAATGATCCTGGCTTAATTTATAAGTAGATAAAAAAACAGCCTTTTTTTCATATTCTATGTACTTCGTATAAAGCGCTTTTAAACTTTCAATATTTATTAATGTACCTATGAATCCTGCTTAGCATTTTTCTTCTACGACTGGTTTATAAAATCGCGTGATGACAAAGACTGGTCGACCATCTCGTATAACTTTCCGCATACTAACTACACACAACAACATTCAATAGAGATACACCCTAAAACAAAAGACTTCAATAGAAATATGGTTTATTTTTACAAAAATACATAACCGCCTTCAATATGTACGAAATTGAAAATCCAGTGTGAAATTAATGCGAGTCCATATTAAAGGTATCAGGTTTCCAACAAAAAAATAATTGTTCAAATCGGTTTATAAATAACGGACTTCTGAGGTAACAAGTATTTAAAACAATAGAACCTAATTGCGAACCTACTTCTTTTAGATGTCGGTTGAAAATAAACTAAAAATAAAAAAAAGAATTGCCTATTTTTTTTAATTTGCTTTCAAACGACGAAACCGGTTTTGTATAAAGATATTGCGTCGAGTGTCATACAATATTATATTTAAAGAAAAGTCTAATTGAGAACCTACTTCTTTTTTGAAGTCGGTTAAAACACGTTGATAAACTATTATAAAAACGTACCCGTATTAACGTAACATATATACTAAATATTAAGATTACCCAATAATAGGGTAAACCTTACAGGCTTTACCATGGCAACACTTTCTATGTTCCAAGCAATAATCTTTATTTTTATTTTATTTATTTAAAATATTGCTTTCCAAGTTAATTACGTGTGAAATGTGATTCCATCCTTCTTTTTATATTTTGATGTTTGTTTTAACACCGTTTCACGACACAATTCGGCATTTTGACTGGTAGGTAGGTAGGTATTGACTGGAGGTAAGAACTGTTGTTACAGAACTATGGTAAGATATTAGACATTATGTACGTATATAATACCTACATACTACCCACTAACACAATAACACGGTGAATCTCAATTGAAATATATTTGCATTTGCAAAGTTTCCGTAGGTAGCACTAGAAGTAAGTTTTATAAATTTGGCCTAAAAGTAATAATTTCTTCACTTATAAAAATACTTTATTGCATACACATTTTGCATAGTAATAGCTTCGTTTTCAATTAAAAAGGAATAATTGATAAATCGTAAATATTTATTTAAGTTATTATTTTACGCTTTGTTATATCCAATACACCCTGCACTTACTATACTTACCAGAGTTTCATAACCGTTTATACGTCACCATCGTGCACATAAAATAAGAGCTTGAACACCCAGCGGCGCCTTTCGTCATTTTACTTCAGAGCGATCGGACAGACGGATCGGATCGGACATCGTACAACCTTTATGTTACTTAGTCCATAAATTGATGTAATAACTAGCTGCTCTACGCGGTTTCACCCGCGCGGTGATGGATAATGATGATGATGATGAATCTTATATAGCCTATGTGACTTAGGGTGAATGTAGCTTTCCAATGGTGAAAGAATTTTTGAAATCAGTCCAGTACATACTTTTTGAGCCAATTCGTTAGAAACACACTTACAAATCTTTCCTCTTTATAATATTATATAGTGTATAGTATATTATATAAATAATAAAATTACTTACGTACAAATCATAAACGTGAAACGCGGGAAGCGCAGATGCCAATATTACAGGTTGACTAAGCCTAGCTTAGGCATCTGAGGTTCTACACTTAAGCAATATCAATCGAATGTGTATCGTCTTTTGCAGACATAAATTCATTGGTTGTGTAAATATTTTGTGGCAATAAAGATTATTATTATATTATTATTATATATAGGTAGTATATATTTAAATTAAAGTGTTTAATAAATCCTGTTATTTTTTTATAACCACAGTGGCCGCCTCGTTTTGCTTAGAGAATATTGATTACATTATTCTCGAAGATTTTAGGAAGGCACTTACTTATGGTAACCATACGGAGTGGGGTGTATAGTTGCTGTTGTTGCACCCCCTCATATGTGCCATTGAATCCCTTTTACATTAATTACATTATACCTTAGTCAAAATGTATTCGCATCTCTATGTATATACAAATAGAACCAAGGATTGCAAGTTTCTTTCTGAGTATTAGTCTAATTTACATATACTTTGCAGGTGGTACTCTCGGGTATGAAACACAATAAAAAGGACATTATTTACAAATTTTTAAAACCTTGATTAGGAGACGGATTGCTTTTGAGTGATGGTAAGAACCAGGCAACCAATAACTTAAAAATATTTGTACCTTCTTTAGTTATGATTAAAACAATGTCCTATAAATAATAACTAATATAATAAACATTCACTCTTAATTATAGGAGAAAATGGCAAAAACGGAGAAAAACTCTTACACCAGCCTTCCATTTCAACATCTTGCAAAAGTTTTGCGCCATTTTTTATGATAACAGCAAACATTTGGTTGAATCCTTGGAGAAAACAGAAGAAACGTCTGAAAACGTAGTCAAAGCTATTTCTGAATTTACTCTACATACCATTTGCGGTATGTAAATAAAGGTCCGATTCTCGTCTTTATAAAGTTAAATGGGTTATTAATGGGAAATTACCAACTGAGTAGCATAACGACGGGAATTTCATTGAAATGAGGTTCATACTCGCGTACTGTCATGGACAAACCCTCGGACGAAAATTAAAAATTAGCTACTTAAGCAGCTGTTAACGTGCAGTACAGTACGTTTTCAGCATGCAGACAACACAAGCTTTAGCTTTATAAATGAAACTAAGGCCAGTGAGCATCAAAGCATTAAGTTCAGCAGTAAAATAAAGCATTAGTAATAAAATAGTTCCATGTCATAAAAATGCTGACATGCCAGCAGATTCGCTCGCTTCACCTCCCTGGTGAAAACAGTAAACATTATGAAGTTTAAATACATTCATTCATTGGAAAATGAGCATTGCTTTTATTTAAGTATAAGAAGAGCGGTTTAGGACTATACTGCCGTTGTTTTGTAAGCGTCAATTAGGCGTAGAAAAAAGGTTAAATAAACGTTTTTGATAGTCTGTTGTATTTCAGAAACTGCAATGGGGACTAGACTGAACAAACAGAATACTTTTGGAAAGTCATACAAAGAGGCCATACACGGCCTTGAAGATCTGATTATGTATAGAGCTACATGCATGCAACTATATCTAGATTTCATGTTTTACCTATCCGCACTGGGCGGTTGGAGAAGAAGTGTTTGAATATCGTTCACAGTTTCAGTAAAAAAATTATAAATCTTAGGAGATTTTTTATTCAAACGCAAGGAAATAGCCATGCTATACAAGAAGATACCGAAGAAACATTGTATTATAAAAATAATAAGACTGCCATGCTTGATCTCCTTATATCAGCAGAACAGAACGGTTCGATAGATAGTCACGGTATTCAAGAAGAGGTGGACACTTTCATGTTTGAAGTAAGAATGTTGTTAATTCCTTTCCTACTTACGTCATTTTATTATCACAATTTTGCAACAATATGTGCAGTTAGATACGATAAACTATTATCATATATATATAAGCTTGCCAAATGTCTAAGATTATTTTAAATAAGGTAATTTTATCTTTTAGGGCCATGACACAACAACATGCGGCTTAACATATTTTTGATGGTACCTATTGGCAAATGATAAAAGTATTCAGGTAAGAAACCACGCTCTCTAGTCACCTACTACAGAAAATATAATGATCATTTGTGCATTATTAAAAGACAGAATCAATACCAAAATGAATGGTATTTAAGTAGTTATATTTTTTTAGACCATAATATCAATCAATAAAAAAGTACCTATATACAAGTACCTAAGTAAATATCTATAAGTAGAACGTCTTTCCTAATAGCGTTAATTCACGTTGGTTGAGAGCGAGACGCGTGTAGCACGGTCAACATCGCATCTACGAACAAATCTTTGATCGCTCTTTTGTGTTGGTAGCCTACCTACACAACAGAAAACAATGTCATTTGAAAACTGCCAACCCCGACCGCTCTGCCGGCACTCGCGTAATGATCGCGGGCAAGCGACCTCCGCCCACACAGCACCGCCTCTTCCCACTTTTGTCGCCTATTTATCGCGAAGACTTACACGGGGCCGCGCGCTCCAAGTACTTTGCCTAAATCTCTTTACTTTGTGCATCAAACTACAAAAACAAATAAATAATTGTGTATCCAAATCTCTGAGTAGCGTGTGATATTCATACGTAGTACCATATTTCGTTTATGACTCATAATGCTGTATGGAAGTGTGGACCTATTTTAGAGATAAAACAAATAAATGTATAGGTTATATACCAATTATTTAACTTAGATATTTCACATAATGTAGATAGGAAAGTAATTCAATAAATGAAAAAAGTTGATATGTACAGGCAAACCATCGGTATGGTTTCAATGCCAATGCCATTTCTTTATTGATCCGAAGTATGTGCCTAATCGCAGGGGTTAGTAGAATGACACTGACGGGTGGATAAAAACGGTGGAAAAACAATTTCTCTCCGCCGCGTGCTAGGCCTGTAGATCTAAAAGTATATGCCAGAACGTTAATTTAAAGTTAAAGCTTACCACCTTTGGCCGCTCCTAAAATCCCGTTGACTTTACCTCGCACATCCACCAAACAGTTTAAAGTTAGGAAACTTATTACAACCCTTGTACAAATAGAGCTCAACTTCTTGGGTTGTTAACATTAGTGTGATCCCTTCCATTTTTTTATTTATTTATCGAATTATTCCTTACAAATATTGTACAACTAAGTTGTTATGTGCGGCACCACTATGAGGAATGCATAGTTGCACTTCGCGCCGACCCAGTTCAGCATTGACGTCAATCGCCGCGCAAACGCCGCATCAGCATCGAGTGTCGTTTTCGTGGCGCGTGTTCGTAGTTTGTATGACTCACTTTTGTACCTAACTTTGGTCGAAGCAGTCACTCTAGATTTAGAATAGATTGTAACTTTTTATATAAAATTAAATTAAGTTAAAATAAATTTCTGTTTTTTTTTGAGATCCTCGCTGCGACCATCTATTTTTGGCACAGTCGGTAGGATTGCTTAGGGAATTGGGGAACACAGCATCGGTTTCCTGCCAAGCAATCAAGAATCTACGAAGTGGTCGCAATCGAGGAGAGTCCAGACTTCGACTCGTCAAGAAAAACTATGTGAGTACCTACATTGAATCGTTCAAGTGTTCGCCTTCCTATTTGTTGTATTCCCATGTCCTATTTTTTTTATATATTGATAGACTATTCTACTTATAATTTTTACTCGATACTATCTCGCGAATAGAGTAGATCATCCTGTGTGTAGTGTTTAAATAGCTAACAAGATTTTTCACCCGCGTGAATCTAGGCGTAGAAGCTGTGGTAGGAATAAGTAGTTATAGAATAGATAGTAGGTTAAGTATAATTGACAAACGTATAGAATTAGACTCTGTGAAATCGAACAACATGTCCGATGAAGTAGACGTGATCTTTAAGTCCCTCAGACTGTTACCTGAGTTTGACGGGAACCCTCATGTCCTAACGCGCTTTATAAATCTGTGCGATCAATTAGTGTTAGCGCATTACAAGGTCGATCCGGGTCACGAGCTAGGTAACTTGTCACTTTTTAATGGCATACTGAACAAAGTGACAGGGCCCGCGGCTAGGCTTATAAACGCGAACGGTATCCCGGACACGTGGAACGGCATACGTGAAGCGTTAATTAATAACTTCGCAGACCACCGCGATGAAACCGCGTTATATAACGATCTATCCCTGCAAACTCAAGGGTCTAGTACCCCGCAGGGGTTTTACGAACGCTGCCAAAACTTGTTCAGCCTAATAATGACATACGTGTCGCTTCACGATTCGGTGTCTACTACGGTGGATGCTAAGCGAACTTTATACCCGAAATTAACTCTCCAAGCGTACTTATGCGGTCTTAAAGATCCTCTCGGATCCAGAGTTCGGTGTATGCGTCCGGAAACTATGGAAAACGCCCTTCAATTTGTACAAGAAGAGCTTAATACACTCTACATACAACAACGTAACGAGAGTGGCCCTAGTAAGAAAGATTGGCAACCGCAGCCTCTTAACAATTTTAAAATGCCTGTAAATAATTTTTCACCTATGATGAGAAACCCTGCTTTTAACATGCCAGGCCCATCATCACAGCAATTTATAGTGCATCCGGTCAACCGCGCAACCAGCCCATGGTACCTCAAGGTACGCCAGGTTGGACGCCTCACTACAATCAAATGCAGTCATTTAGGGGACCGACACGCACGCAGCAAATGTTCCGCGCGCCCCCACCAAACTATCGGCCTCAGAATAACGCATCTGTAATGCCTAAAAATCAATCGTCTAACTTTAATACCCCGCGTTCAATGAGTGGTGTCAGCCATTTTGTTTCTAGACCATTGCCACTCACAGGTCATGATTGGAGGACTCATGGCAATCCGCCTCCTAGCAGTTATTTTAAAATGCGCGAGGTTAACTTCAATGAGTTAGGCTACGACTACGACGTACATTATGACTACGAAAATAGTTACACAGAGTACGATCAGTGCCATTACACGTGCGATCAATATCCCGAGTACTACGATTGTAATTACGATCATCCCACCAGTACAGTTGTAGAAGAAATAGGGAACATTGTTCCACCAGAGCAGGAGGATTTTCAAAAAGGATTAAGTTCAGACAAGCAAAAATAGAAGTAAATTTGCAGACACAACGACAGCTCATGTATGTTCAAATTAATGATCCGCCCCTTAAGATCTTAGTAGATACAGGTGCTAATCAATCATTCATAAGCCCTCGAGCTGTACAATATTATTTCTATGATGTGCCACTGAACTATGAACCGTTTGAAGTGACTAACTCGAACATCACTAGCACGCACAAACACTCGATCACTCTGCCTTGTTTCAAGGAATATCCGTATATATATATATGACCGACCGGTATCGGCCGAAGTGTTCAATGTAGAGTGCGAACGCACTGAACACTTATCGGCGCGTGCGGCTTAAGTTTTATCGCGACTAAGAACCGACCACTTAAATCCGGAAGAGCTCGCTAATTTAGAAGCCTTATGCGCACGCTGTAACGGTCCACAATGCGTTCCGCTACGTTCACAAATATATAGATACATCAGTATGATGGAAATCTAATCTAATAGCACCCTTTTGGAAATATTAAATATCTAAAAAGTTATATCTCAATAGTCTAAATCTCGACTATCAGACATAGATCATGGAGCTATAGAACTTCCTGTCAATGAAGTTAATAAGTCAGGATTTTATGCAAAAGTATATCTAATAAAAGCAAAGTGAATGCAAAAAGGTTTTATGCAGTAACTAAGATTCTTAATATCCTCACGATTAGCAAACTAACGATTCCATTTCTATGTATAGATTTCCAATACTAGGAAATGATTAAAACTAACAGATTAGATCTAACAAATTAAATAATTAACTAACTAACATAATTCAGAATCACGGCAGCTGAATGATGTAAATAGGCTGATAACGCTTGGAGACAGGTTCCAAATTCAAATAAAACTCATAAAACAAAATAACATATCATAAATATTTAAAAAAAGGAACGTAGGTTCAAAATGTGTATTCAAGGGATCTGATTGGTTAGGTCGGAGACAAGATGAGGACAACTTACGTACATTATTCTAAATTCAAATAAATTTAAAATTGGAAAGCTAATAATGGCTCATCAATATTTGAAAATGGAACGAGATTTCTATTGGTCGGAATGGATACTCAAGGAGTTTGATTGGTTGAGTCGGAGACAGGTTGGAGACCAGATACGGACACTTGGGTAGTATAAAAAGGGGACGAATGGGCCGTCCAAACCAGTTACCGTCTAGAAGCCAAAGTTGCTGTCCGCGATAAAGTGAAAAGTGAAATATTCAAAGTGAAGTGTCTGTGAAAAGTGAAGTGTAAGTGCTAGTGAATTGCCACCTGCCAGAGGGGATTGGATTGATTCTGTTGGACGAGATTACTCACGTAAGTCCTAGAATTTAGGCATTTTAGACTTTTCCGGATAGATGAGATGTCTCCAAGATAAATGTTAAACTTAATAAATTACTCTTCTAAAATAATGGAGTTATGATTGATGGAATTGATCATTGAATAGAGACACTTGCTCTTTGGATTTCTCGTAGACTAAAAGACGGTTTAGAGATGTCCAAGTCATTGGTTAATATTATCAGTTATCAGTTAATTGTTCAATAAATATTTGTCAATTAATCATGTTATGTTGAAGACATTTATCTGTCTGGATATTGTGACTGTTTTATAGAATTAAAGATAGTCCTGCAGATAAAATAAGGAGGTGAAATGAGACACAGGAGCAACAAATTATTTATACAGTAACAAATTAACAAAACTTAGATAAACAATTCTTATCTCAGCATTGTGTTTCCAAATCTTATTCAGCGTTAGATATAAGTGTTAAGGGGGGTAATTTGAGCTAGAACAGCAATGGAGAGTGTTGTAATTACGTCAAGAGCTCTTAACCCAGCGTTACGGTCACAAGCCCGTAATGTTTTCCTAGCTATGGTTATCTACAATGATAAATATCCGTAGAATTCTAATTTTTAGGTGAAAACATGAAAATAATTACCTTTACTGAACAACATTTGACTATCATAAATCAAACAAATACAACTATGGATATTTACATTTAGTTATTAACAATAATTAACTAATTAGTTTATGATTTATTACTTTATGGTGTGTGATAATTTTCTGTGTCATTCCATGTTCTAGGTACAAATGTTCTGCATTTTAATATTTGATTTTGTGTTTACTTGAAGTTAGGTTATTACAATCTATGCTTTGCGAATTTATAGAAATCTTATGGCGAAATATAATCTCTAATAGTAACGACAGGATTGGGGTCAAAATGGTATAACAGTATTAGGGTCATTTTAATTAACCCTTGCAGTAGGAATAAGATTTGTCTTCATGTGCTTACTAGGTACAATTTTATCGTTATAATAATTTATTTCTCTTACAATTAGGATAGGATTGTCTCAGTATTTCCTGAAAAGAACTTGAGTTACCACGGTTCATAATATTCGGTCCTTCCACTATGAGCTAGACGATCACACCTTGGCCATATATTTAATCAGTTCTTCATTCATTAGTATAGATTTATTATCTGGATAATGTTAAGTTATGATTCTATCTAATTATGTGTGTTTATTTATCTGAGGAATTAAAAAACGTAGGCCGGAATCATCTAGATATTATTAGCTCAGATTAGGGGTAGTTACAATTGGTAGTACCGTTCCCAGGATTAGAACTTTAGATTACGGGACGAGTAGGCTAGTTACTTTTATCATACAAGAGTTAGGATCTGTGGGGGGTTACAACGCTATGCGGACGTCTTTTATATTGACGGCGAACTATTAATGTTTACGAATAAGATGAAACACCGAATCAAAACCACAGATGAATCTCCTGTATATACCAAGAGCTATAGGTATCCCTATGTCCATCGACAGGAAGTCAAAGATCAAATAAATAAAATGCTTGAACGAAACATAATCCGACCATCTGATTCTGCTTGGAGCTCGCCAATTTGGGTAGTCCCTAAAAAGGCTGATGCTTCCGGTAAAACCAAATGGCGTATAGTCGTGGACTTTCGAAAAATAAACGAGAAAACGATTGACGATAAATATCCGATTCCTAATATTACCGATGTCCTAGATAAATTAGGTAAATGTCAGTATTTAACGACCCTGGATTTGACAGCTTTCAACGTGGAAAACGGGCATTATGAGTTTCTTCGTATGCCCATGGGTTTGAAGAACAGCCCATCAACCTTTCAAACCAACCTTTGCCTAGTTTATCTTGATGATATAATTGTTTTCAGCACATCCCTTCAGGAAGTTGGTAAATCTTGAAAAAGTCTTCACAAGATTACGTGAATCTAACTTTAAGATTCAGATGGATAAATCAGAATTCTCAAAGTTAGAAAGCAACTTTTTAGGCCATGTCATATGCAGAGACGGCGTAAAGCCAAATCCAGACAAAATAAAAGCCATTCAGAATTATCCTATACCCAAAACCCAGACGGAAATCAAACGTTTTCTCGGACTTCTCGGATATTACAGGAAATTTATCCCTGATTTTGCTAGACTTACAAAACCGTTAACACAATGTTTGAAGAAAGGTTCTAAGATAGTACTCGATCAAAATTATAACAACTGTTTCGAACATTGTAAAAGACTCTTAACGAATGACCCGATTCTTCAGTACCCGGATTTCACGAGGGAATTCATACTAACAACCGATGCATCCAATGTCGCCATTGGAGCCGTGTTATCGCAGGGTACTATAGGTTCCGATAAAACCATCGCTTATGCTTCAAGGACTCTTAACTCTAGCGAGCTGAATTACAGCAAGATAGAAAAGGAGCTCCTTGCAATAGTTTGGGCAAGGAAATACTTTAGACCTTATCTTTTCGGTCGAAAGTTTAAAATTATAACTGATCATAAGCCTTTGCAATGGGTGATGAGTTTAAAAGAACCCAACTCGAGACTTACAAGATGGAGATTAAAATTAAGCGAATACGATTTCACCATTATCTACAAACAGGACAAGTGCAACACGAACGCAGACGCCCTATCGCTTATTGAGATTAATAATGAAGACACTAGCTCTATCGTTGTTAACCCATCTGTAAATTCGAACACATTAGACGATTCAAGAACGCTCACAGCTTCAGAAGTTGCAGATGAATCTCGAACGATCACAGTGCACACTGATGCTGAGAACCCCATCCTGGAAGTCCCGATTATGGACGATCCATTAAATAGGTTTACGAAGCAAATCATCCTCACTGTTGTGGGCGATATTAAGGGTAGGACTGTTGTTACTAAACACACATACTCGTACGTCTATTCAGTTATCTGAGTCTAACCTTGAACAGGACGTTATTAATGCAATAAGGGAGTATGTGCACCCTAAAATAAAAACCGGGTTGCTTATTAACCCTTACGATGCTATGTATAAAATCATACCAATCATACAGAGAACGTTTAAAAATTCGGCTATGAACATGACACTAGTAAAAACGGAAATAGAAAACGTTCGCGAATACCGACAGTAGGAAATAATAAGTAAGTACCACGATGGTAAAACCAACCATCGCGGTATTAACGAATGCTATCTAGCTCTGTCTCATAAGTACTATTGGCCAAAGATGAGAGAGCACATTACAAAATTCATAAATGAATGTACAATATGCGGTCAGGCAAAGTACGATACCAATAGAACAACAATTTTGAGTCGCACCACCAGCCAGCAAACCATGTGATTTAGTCCATATGGATTTACTTACGATTCAAGGTGAGAAATTTCTAACCATCGTTGACGCATTTTCAAAATATGCTCAGGCCTACTACTTAAGAGACGGAACTGCAATTAGTGTCGTGCAAGCATTCCTTACATACTGCACTCATCACGGGATGCTTTTTACTATAGTAACAGATAACGGACCCGAAATTGTCAATCAGCTGATGGCCGAATTTGTTAGACTACATAAAATTCAACATCACAGGATAACACCTCATACACCTAACGAGAACGGTACAGTTGAACGGTTTCATTCCACAATATTAGAGCATTTACGTATTTTAAAGCTCGAACATAAAAGGGAAACGACCATCAACCTTATGCCTTATGCCATTCTTGCTTACAATAATTCCATCCATAGTTTCACTAAGTGTAAGCCAATTGAGGTAATAACTGGTCACTTCGATCCACGCGACCCATTTGACATAGATCTCTCATCTCGTCTATTGCAACAATATATCACTAACTATAAGAATAGGATGTGTAAAGCTTATATCATGATTAATGACTCATGTACTGACACCTACGGACAGACCTTATGGAAAAACGCAATGCTAATCGCGACCCGGAAGTAGAATATTCTCCCGAGCAACAGATATTTGTCAAAAATCCGTTTGCCTCCCGACAGAAACTAGCTCCGCGGTATACTCACAATAAAGTCATGGCTGATTTACCCATACATATATACACAAAGAAAAGACGAGGGCCTGTCGCCAAGTCTCGACTTAAGAGCGTACCAAAAAGCGCTCAATTGTTACAGGACTCCCCTGGTACTTCTTCTCTTGCCAACGATGGCGCTGACGCAAGAGATAATGCTCGAGAAACTCAGTAATGGTCCTGGAATCTTACCTTTTAAGTTAGGTCCCACTAGAGTCATATCGCATTATCATTCATTCATTCAACCCATAAACCTTCAAGAATTGCACGATAAAATATACTCAATTTCTAATCATTTAAGTAAAATAGGTCCTGTGTTAAACAATAAAACTTACTCTTTGTTCGAACCTCATCTTAACTACTTGTCACATAAAGTCCAAAGTGTTTCTGAACTGTTACAGACTTTTGAGGTTAGTCGAGTAAAAAGGGAACTCATAGATGGCCTCGGATCTATAGTTAAAAGTATTACCGGTAATCTCGATTATACGGACGCTCTTCATTATAACCAGGCAATCAAAAATCTTCAGCTTACCGATAATAAGTTAGTAACAGAGTTAAATAGCCATGTTAGTATTTCTAAGGAATGGATGTTGCAATATGGAAAAATTGTAGATAATATCGCAGATAGTCAAACTAAAATTGCACACTTTGTTAACAAAATCAGCGAAACGGAAGCTACTCGTGACTACGACCTCATTAAATACGCACACTTAGCACAAGCATTTCTTATACTTGGTGACAATGTTGATTCGATTTCGCAAGAAGTGCTCAGATTGCAAAACGTGCTAGGTTTTATTAAAATGTCGATTCCGCATCATTCAATTATTAGTCGGAAATCGTTTGACACTATTTTCAGTGAATTGCGAAATTTATACAATAATAACCAAATAATTGAAATTGATATTAGATAATATTACGACATAATCAAAGTAGGTTCTTATTACGTAGATAATGAAATAGTTATAGTATTTAAATTTCCAATAGTATTTCCTCAAGTATATGATATGTATAAATTATTATTGTCCCTAACAAGTATAACGAGATCCTTATACCTCCTTTTCCATCCCTGGCGATTCACGAGAATGAGTTCAAGTACGTAGTGGCAGAATGCCCGAAGACCAGTAAATGGTACATCTGCGACGAGAGACAGAGCCTGCAGACCCGAGAGAAACAAGACTGCATCCAGAAACTTATTGTTTCACAACGAAAAAGCACTCTATGTAAACCTGTTCCAGTAGCATTGCAACCTAACCTTGTTCCTGCCTATGACGAGCTCGACGATAAGCATTATACACTCAGCTTCCCTTCACCGACGAAGGTACATCTATCCTGTGGACAAGAGCTCTACTAGGTACTCCAAGGCAGTTATCTCGCCGTTGTTCCGCACAGCTGTTTCATCGAGACGCCAGATTTCGTTGTCACCAATACCAACGATCTTCTAAAAGGACAAGTACTAAAGATAATGGACTTAGCGCTAGAAGAGCCTGTCCCGCTGCCAACAGCTGCAACCATTAAGTTGAATACAGTTAATCTCGACCATCTGCACACCTTAAACACCAAGATCTTCATGCAGCAGCCTACGGAACTCAAGATGGATACGAACTATAGCGTGTATCACACAACTATACCGCTTTACTTAATATTAATCAGTACTTGTGTGTTTGCTTCAACCATAGCATACCGCAAGTATTGTCAGAAGAAGGAAACTGAAGAAGACCAGTCGGGACTGCCGCGGACCTACGCTGTTCCTGACACTAAAACAAGGGTTGATATCAATCAACCCCCAGCTTCGTTTAACACCAAGGTCTTCACTCGCTGTTCTACGGGGGGAGGTGTTATGTGCGGCACCACTATGAGGAATGCATAGTTGCACTTCGCGCCGACCCAGTTCAGCATTGACGTCAATCGCCGCGCAAACGCCGCATCAGCATCGAGTGTTGTTTTCGTGGCGCGTGTTCGTAGTTTCTAAGACTCACTTTTGTACCTAACTTTGGTCGAAGCAGTCACTCTAGATTTAGAATAGATTGTAACTTTTTATATAAAATTAAATTAAGTTAAAATAAATTTGGTTTTTTTGAGATCCTCGCTGCGACCATCTATTTTTAAGTTCATAATATCTTATCTTTGCCTACAAATATAATGTATATACCTACGAATAATTATTATCTTTCACATGTTGCACATTGCTTCCTTTTCGGGTGGATCGGTTTCACTGATACGTAATCCAAACTTCGCTTGATTAATAACGAATAAATTTCACCAAATGGTATTCAAAGCCACAAATGATAATAAATAAATATTATTACCAGTAGTATTTTACGCATGATCTCCGAATATATATTATTAATAATAATAAGTCTATTATTATTCGTAGCGCATAATGAAAGTGTAAATAGTGCGATGCACAAATATGTCACAAGTAGGTATATTTATATATTTTTTTAATCTGATGTACAGGACAAAATAGTGGAAGAAATAAAGGAGATATTTGGTGAGTCTAAGCGAAGTGCCACCATCGAGGACCTTAACAAGATGCGCTACTTGGAGCGCTGCATCAAGGAATCTCTTCGACTATACCCTCCGGTTCCCATTATTGCACGTATCCTAAGCGAAGACGTGAAGCTAGGCAAGTATTAGATTAACGGTAAATTATAATTTATTTAGTGCCGTGATTACATCATGAAAACGACGGCAAAATTATCGCAGTTGGCCCATGATCTTTAGAACAGATAATACTCGTACTTAATAAGTATTTTTCTGAGCCAAAATAAACTATTGCGAAAGGAATTATCGGTATAATTAAAGGTCGTTGTGTATAATATAGATATTTACAAGTTAATAATCTATGACTGAAGGTCATGGTAGTACTATCATTTATTCTTTGGACAACGCGGGCAAATTCGTCTTGCAGGGTGTAACGAAACGCCCAGTTCCCAAATACGGATAAATGGAAATCGAGAGCTGGTGCCCGCGACTACGTCTGAGCAGGATTAGTATTTCGAGTAGCTTATTATCTTCTCCAAGGCCATATCTACCTTTATACCAAAATGTCAAAAAGTATGTACATGGTCAAACGCAATTGCTATATATATGCTGTGCCCAAGCATATTACGCTTTTTACCCGCGTAGTGATGATGATTTAAATTATCCTGTGTGTTAATCCAGCGCCTCATCTACCTTCATACCAAATTTCATCATAATTGCCCCCGCCGTTTGAGCGTGAAAGAGTAACAAAGATCCACACATCCCTACATCCACATCCATACATCCATACTCACAAACTTTCGCGTTTATAATATTAGTAGGATAATATATATTTGCAAATGTTTCATGAGCATTTTCTAAATTTGAACATATAGAAAAAGAAAATACCACAAATGGAACAAAAAATATATTTTTTTTTTGGTCGCTGAGATAGCTTCAAGGACGTGTCAGGCTATGATTGGAGGCTGAAATAGAGTCAAAGTGTCCTCATTATAAGCCGAGCCTACCACGTCATCACCTCGCAATTGATGACTAAGCAGGCTCGGATTGGTAGCAGAGATAGCTTTAACTTGGCGACAAGGGCATGGTATATAAGAAAGGCAAGAGCGTGGTGGCAAATCACTACGTATCGAATACGTAATGAACGAGGAATCTACGCTCAGTACAGCGACGGTAAACTCAGTCTTTTGGCTATATCGAGTCAGTAATCTCCATACTGTTAGTCACTGTAAATGATCACGTTCGGGCTGGTGTGATTATAGATCGTTATAGTGTTGCGTTAAATGTTAATGTTATTTTCAATTGTAAACTCATTGTACTGTGTGTAGATCGGTATAAGTAAAACTAATGTGTTTTTCGTAGTATAGACTGGGGATTAACAGTGACATATAAAGGTCTATGCTTAGTCTTCGACCCTGGGAATTGAGCCCCAGGGGTCATGTTCTTGCTAACCAAGTGACTAACAGTCTCCGCACATAGTAGTTGAGCAGTTTCCTGCAACTATACGATCGTGGAAAGGGGTGTACCTGGTCCCCAATTGGGATGTCGGATGAATCTGGAGCTGATGGGTAGGCGTCCTGATGTGGGCGTCGTGCTGATGGGTGTGACGAACTGTTCACTTGTAGTTATAGTTTGTATTGTCTTATTGATGCACTGGTTCACGCACTCGCGTACGCGTATTTTACGTCGGTAAAGTTTGGGGGCGGATCCGGGTCGTAGCGAAGTGCGGCGGCGCAAGCGGTTCTCTATGATTTAGCGTGCGCGCGAGCTGAATGCGTCTCGGTCACTGGTGTCGGGCGAGAGTCGCCTCGTTTGACGTTTACCCCTTGCCGGCGCGGGCGGCGGGGTGCGCGCGGTGAGTAAAGTGACGTCACGCTTTCGCGTGAACATATTCCCCACGCGGCAAAGGTGTGGTGTGGTGCTCAATCGATAGGCAGGCGGGCGATCTTGAGGACAGGTCGCGTCAGGATGCCCAAAGTCGTCTTGAGTTCCACCACTCGGGTGACGCCATCCCTCCCCGGGAGCGTCTTGGTGATGCGGCCCATGCGCCAGTGTAGAGGCGGCACCTGGTCGTCCACTATCAGTACCAGTTCCCCGACTTGAGGTGGGCTGGATCGGGAAGTCCATTTGGAGCGGGTTTGGAGGGTGTGCAGGTAGGACTTGGACCAGGATCGCCAAAAGTGTTGGGATAAGGATTGGACGAGCTTGAACCTTTTTAGTGCAGAAATGGCTCGGCCTTCTACCGAATATTCAGGTAAGGCTGTGAGCGGACGGCCAATAAGGAAATGACCCGCGGTGAGAACCTCAAGATCCGCAGGGTCAGAAGAGAGTGGGCTGAGAGGGCGTGAATTATGCGCGCTAATAGAGTTGAAAACTCCTCAAATGTGAGGCGTTGTTCGCCAACCACACGGTACAGTAATTGTTTAGCTGACTTTACCGCTGTTTCATGAAGTGCACCGAACCAGGGTGCCTTTGGTGGATTTAGCCACCACGTTATGTGCTGTTTAGAAAGCGTATGTGCGATACTGTCATTATTGGTTGCAAGAAAGGCCTGTATTTCCCTAAGTTCATTCCTAGCGCCTACATAATTTGTACCGCAATCAGACCTAATCAACGTCGGTACACCGCGCCTAGAAACAAAACGCTGTAATGCCGCAAGGAACGCTTCCGTGGATAACTCAGATACCGGTTCGAGATGGACCGTCTTCGTGGCGAGACATGTTATAACACAGAAGTAGCCTTTTAATAGCTTGGCGTTTCTAAGTGTACTGGATTTTATCAAAAATGGTCCAGCAATTTCCGTCGTGACTTTGCTAAATACGGGCTGAACGTTTACGCGGTCGGCGGGTAAGTCGGCCATGTACGGGGCCTTAGTTTTTGCGCGGAAACGAAAACAATGTATACATTTGTATACTCAATGGCGAATTACGCGGCAGGCTGATAATATCCAGAATTGCTGGCGTAAGAGTGAGTGCAGAGTGTCAGCACCTGGATGACAGTAAATTTTATGATAGTAGTCTATAATGAGATCAACTAGTGGACTTGAGCTGGGTAATATCAGTGGGTGCTGAGCGTCGTAACGCAGAGCAGACTGGGTGAGTCGACCACTCACTTTCGGTAAGTCGTTCTCTAAGAATGGTGACAGGCGTTGTACACGTATCGTACATTCTTTGTTGTGTTTTAAGCGATGTATGTCTTCAGCAAAGCAATTGTGTTGTACTGAGCGCACCCAATGTAAAAGGGCTTCCTTTCGTTCGCTGACCGTAATGGGCCCAGCGACACGCGCAGAGCGGCTCTGTCTGCAATTGTGTATGAATCGCTTTATACACGCTGTTACACCTATCAGTTTATCTAATGAGCTGAATCGTGTGAGCAGAGTCTCGTCGAGGTCAGGTACCGCTATGTGGGCGACGGCCTTCTTTGACTTGAGGCCTGGTAGGGCGTGATGGACCAACACGGGCGGTAGGGCTGGCCATGTTTGTGGCGGGTCCTTGAGCCAGGACGGTGACCACCACATGTCATGCTTCAAGAGATCTTGAGCTGACATGCCCCTGCTGGCGCAGTCAGCAGGATTTAGGGCGGAGGGTACATGTCTCCACGTGAGATTGCATGTATTTGCCTTGATTGAGGAGACTCTGTTGGCTTCAAATGTCTGAAGCGATTGTACAGGCGTGTTCAGCCAGGCCAGTACTATGGTACTGTCTGACCAACATATGTGCTGATGAACTGTGATGTGAGCTGATAACTGGGCCGAGACATGGGCCATGAGCTTAGCCAACAAGTGAGCGGCTGAGAGCTCCAGTTTAGGAATGGTTTGGCGGTTTTTAATAGGAGCTACCTTTGATTTGGACATGAGCATGTGCACATGTACCTGTCCATCAGGTGTAGTTTCGTGGAGGTATATAACCGCGGCGTAGCCGAGTTCTGAAGCATCCGCATATCCCTGAAGGGTGTGTGTGGATGCCTTGTTTGAGCAGACGTTTCTTGGAAACCTGAGCGCTGAGAGACGTGGTAGGTCACGATAGATATTCTGACACTCAAGAGCGACGTCACTGGGTACTCGTTCGTCCCAATCGAGTTTTAAGGTCCACAACCTTTGAATCAAGGTTTTAGCGCGGAAGATGACGGGGCTGATCCAACCGCATGGGTCGTACAGACGTGCTATAGTGCTGAGTATTGACCTCTTGGTGAATCCATCTACCGTAGGTACTGAGACACTGTAGGTAAATTCGTCAGTTTGTGGTATCCATTGTATGCCAAGAACTTTGATGGAGTTATCGTCTGGGCTGACGTCAAAATCTTTCGACATCTCGCACTGGTCATCTGGGAACCTTTCTAAGAGCTGGCGTGAGTTGGATGTCCACTTACGCAGTTGGAAACCCCCCAGTGCGAGTAGGTTAATCAACTCGGTTTGTAAGTTCATGGCTTCACCGACAGTATCATGTCCGGTGAGCACGTCGTCAACAAATATTGACCTAGAGAGCACCTGAGCGGCTCTGGGATAGCGTTGCCCTTCATCCGCGATCAACTGCTGGATGGTGCGGTTCGCTAAGAATGGGCTGGAGCGTAACCCGTAAGTCACGGTGGACAATGCATATGTTAATAAGGGCTGATCTGGTGATGAACGCCAGAGAATGAGCTGAAACCGTCTGTGGTCTGGCTGAATCATGATGTTTCTGAACATCTGTTGTATGTCTGTGCTGAAAACGACCTTGTGTGTTCGGAAGTTTAAAATGATATCCGTGATATCTCGCTGCAGGGCCGGTCCCGTATGTAAGGTATCGTTGAGACTAGTGCCATTTGCGCTTTTACAACTAGCGTCAAAGACTGTACGTAGCTTGTCTGAATTGGCCTTGAAAATGCCATGGTGTGGTATGTAGCAGTGGGGCTGATCGCGGAACGTATTTGGATGGCAGGGGTTCATGTGACCTTTCTCTAGGTACTCCTGCATAAACGCTACATATTTTGAGCGGAGTTCGGGGTTTCGTTGGAGTTTCTTTTCGAGGTTGAGAAACCGCCGAAGTGCTATAGCGTGCGTAGCCCCTAGTTCGGGGGCATCCGTAACAAATGGTAGTGCGACTATATATTTACCAGACTGGTCCCTCGTGGTGGTGGACTGGTATATTTTTTCGCACTCTTCGTGAGCTGATGTACCATCGGGAATGGTATTACTGACTTCTTCTACTTCCCAGAATCTCTCTAGAGCTGACTGGATGTCTTGGCTGGACTGTAGTGCCAAGTCAGTATGGTCAATTTGAGCTGAGTTGACTTGAAGCTGAGTGCCCGTATCTTGTGATACTGGGCCTAATAACGTGAAGTTAAATATCGTGCCGAAGGCTATGGGTCTGCCGGGCCCTAGAGAAATTTTAGTACCGTCTAAGATGCTACCTAATATGTCTGACCCTAATAAGAGGTCAATCGGTGCAGGTATATTAAAAGAAAAATCTGCTAGTGGAACGTAATTGGTGTTTTCATCCAAACTAGGCAGTTTAGTGTGCGGTAAAACTCCCGTTACGGTTTTGAGCATATATGCCTTTGTCCTTATTACGGGCCTGTCCGTATGTACAGGTCGAAAAGTAATGTCGACATATGATGAAAAATTTTTTGAGTGCTGATCACCTATACCTTTTATTTTTAATTGGGTGCGCTGAGTAGGTAAACAAAGTCGCCTTACTATGTTTTCATCTATTAGTGTTATCATAGAGCCACAGTCTAATAACGCTCGTGCTTGGTGAAAATTGCCTTTGCAGTCTGCTATCTCGAGTGAGACTGTAGGTAGTAGTACAGGTCTATTGTGAATACTGTCTGGCGTTGAGATGTCAGTAGTATGACTCAAGGTGTTTGCGACGACATTTTGTCGTCGTGTTGTGTGTGTAGTTGTGGGCTGATAAAATGTGTGCTGATTATCTGCGCGCTGCGATGTGTGCTGATTAACATTGCGCTGAGATGTGTGCTGATTATCTACGCGCTGGGATGTGTGCTGATTAGCTTCGGGCTGATGTGTGTGCTGATGATTAGCCGTGAGCTGGGCTGATATGTGCTGAGTATGTGTGTGCTGAGTGTGTATGCGTTTATTGTGCCGCCCTAGTCATTGCCTAGGGGGCGGTGGTGAACGCGACACCATCCGGCCCGTATCAGGTGAGGGACGGCAGCGTGGTATCTCGCGCTGTTGTGCGGGTAGCAAATGCGCGGAATTGTGCGTTGGTGAGGTACACCCCAACCTGTGCAGGGTTGTGTGGTGGTTTGCACTGCCACATGTTTTGCATAGGCCCGTTGACGTGCACTCATCGTCATAATGCGGGCCTAGACATTTGGCGCACCGGTTGCGCGCGTAAATGAAATCCCAGCGGCCCTGCACTGGTTGTTTGTTATATTGGGGGCATACCCGTAGCTTGTGGCCCCGGTCATTACACCACGGGCAGTAATGATTGCCTCTGGAGAATGTTTGCGCATTCGAGACCTGCTGAGGTGGGGGCGAGAAGCGCGCGGGTGATAAGTTTAATGCCTGCGTATAGCGCGGCGGTTGCGGGTTCGATACCTGTCGAGGTGGGGGCGAGAAGCGCGCGGGTCGTGCGGTTAACGCCTGCGCATAACGCTGAGGTCGCGGGTTCGAATCCTCGGAGTGTGTCGGAGAGGCGCTTGCAGTATATACCCGTCGAGCCTGCGCGTAGTCGGGGTGATACGTGCGCGCGCGTTGTGCCCCGGACGGTGACGCTCGGTTTGCGTTTGGTCCGAGCGTGGGCGGAGCTGTGGCGGTCGATACGCTGACCTCATTGCAGCGTGCGTGATGCTCAAGGAAGGTGACGAGGTCGGCTAGGGTCGTGAGTCGGTCAGATGACCCGTGTTGACGTTCAAAAAAGGACCTAAGTTCCCCCTTCAGTTTTCGCGCTACGATCGACACGAGAATGTATCCACTATCTCCCGTAGTGGATAAGTTTAAGTTGGCAAGCGCGGATTGTGCTGATATTAGGGGAGTTAAGAACTGCCTCCTAATTTCCGAACGCGACGATATGGTGGGCAGGTCGAAAATTATGTCCACGAAACGATCGATGAGCAGCCGTCGATTTTCGTATCTTCGTGTCAGGATATCCAAGGCTACTAAGTAATTTTCATTCGTGATGGTCAGGTGTGCAATGAGCGATCGCGATTCCCCTGCTAGGCAGGAAAGTAAGTAGTGCAGTTTTACTGCACCCGTAAGGTTGGCCATGTTGTCGGTCAAACTCTTAAATATAGATATAAAGGAGGGCCAGTCCTCGAGTCGTGAGGTAAATTTGGGTAACTCTATTTGGGGCAAAACCGAGTTTACCGTAGTTGGCGCTGTGAAATTTCGCTTATTTTGTGCTGATGGTACATCGTCACTTTGGGCTGATGGTAATATGTTTATAATTTTGTGGGCAAAAAGAATCGCGATGTAGGCTTCTATTGCCCTGTCATATTGCTCTTGGTAGGATTTTTCCTGGGCGTCTGATAAATCGTCGGTGTCTAGGATTTCATAGTACACCGCGTCGAGTTTGTCACGCAAAGCCCTTACGTCATCAAATCTGGAATTAAATTCCAAATTGGTGTACTTTGACTTGCCCTCTCGCAGCGATGACGCCATCTCGGCAAGGGCAAAAATTGCCTTCTGTCCCTCCCGAAAGCGAGCTGCCTGGGATTTTGAAGGCATCGTTAAAAAAAAATAAAAAAAAATCTAAACGTAGGTAAAATTCCGCACCTCCTTTTTTGGAAGTCGGTTAAAATAACACCTAAATAAATAACGCGTGTACCAAACCTTATGTGAGCTGAGGGCTTAATTACTTAATTAATTAATTATAATCGGTAAATTCGTTAGGTACTAAATATTTAATAACTCGCGCGGAACCCTAATGTAAATATAATTAATTAATCCAATTATAAATAACATATGTAACCTAATTAAGTAGCATGTCTAAATGATATATGAGTGCTGAATCACAACAGCTAACAGATGTTACTTTATGTTAATCACGTACACAAGTAGATCTTTTAACCGTACTTAGTACAATTAGTATTATAACTTAATAAATAAACTTAATGTCGTAAGTACTGGCCTTAAGAATTCTTAATTACAAATCTTTCTTGCAAGCAATATTAATAACAATCGTATCGGAGCGCTAGGTTAATCCGTCAGGAATGTCAAACAAACAACTCTGCAGCCACGCTAATGTCAAACGACGTCATTAGGTGATTAATAAACGTCGCCTTGACGGGTCAATTTCGCTTGGCAAATCGCCCGGCCGGTTCACTCTTCTAGAAGCTTCGAAGTGATTTGTATGACGTAATTTCAGAGTGAATTTAAATTAAATCAATAGAATGAAAATTGGAAATTAAATTGAGCTTAATATGGGCTGATAGCTTAGATTGATTGATTTGTAGTGGACTGTATTAAGGGTTAGTGGGTGATAGCACTGGTTCTTTTATCCGGCAGCGAAAGAATATGTTGCCGGATATCCGCGCTCGGAGGAAATTTAGTTGAGCAGTTTCCTGCAACTATACGATCGTGGAAAGGGGTGTAAGGATAGATACCTGGTCTCCAATTGGGATGTCGGATGAATCTGGAGCTGATGGGTAGGCGTCCTGATGTGGGCGTCGTGCTGATGGGTGTGACGAACTGTTCACTTGTAGTTATAGTTTGTATTGTCTTATTGATGCACTGGTTCACGCACTCGCGTACGCGTATTTTACGTCGGTAAAGTTTGGGGGCGGATCCGGGTCGTAGCGAAATGCGGCGGCGCAAGCGGTTCTCTATGATTTAGCGTGCGCGCGAGCTGAATGCGTCTCGGTCACTGGTGTCGGGCGAGAGTCGCCTCGTTTGACGTTTACCCCTTGCCGGCGCGGGCGGCGGGGTGCGCGCGGTGAGTAAAGTGACGTCACGCTTTTGCGTGAACACATAGCTTTGTCTGGTATCGGTGTAAGGGACTCGTCGAAGTGTGTCATGTCTTAGACACCGGATTACTGGTACTGAGAAACTGGTATGGACGATCTATCTTTGTAATGTATTTTTCCGCGGTTAGTAGGTTCACGTACTCAATTGATCCACCAGTCACAATCGAAAAGAGTCCAATACACACCCGGTTATAGCAAGTAGGTCTATGGAGGAGACCGCTCCGATTCTGTTTGGAAAAGCAGCTAGTGGAATCACTCTGGTATACAGGTGTCCCTTTGTTAGGAGTTTAATCCTTGACTAAGGAGAAAGCTTATACTTACACGTTTAAACGTAATTGTGGGACACGGGTCCTAGTTTTTAATGACTTTAGTTAGATTGGTAAGAGATTGTAGGCAATGTGGAATAGCAAATATAGGCTTTCATAGGGAATCAAATATAATAAAGGGATGTAACGCAAATACTTATAGTTGCAGAAATTTTTAAGTTAAATAATTTATTTGTGATCCAAAAATAAAACCTTTTAAATAACAAGTTAAACAAAAGATTAATAAATAAAACTAATCTAAATTAAGTAAATAGTCATTCAAGATTATCGGTTCAGAATAAATAAAAAAAACTCAGTACCTAACGCTTCTAAAAATATTAACGCTCATGTTAATAACGTTTGTTAATGACTGGAACTAATTGTTTAATCAATTTCAAATTTTCATCATTCAAAGCCAAAGGTGTAGAAAGAGGTTCACATTTGCCATTGGTGAATTCTATCAAATCTAGTTAAAAATGCTATATATCTTCAAAATAATATATCTTAAGGACATTGATCTGTTAGAATAAGCAGTTATTCTAATTATTCAATAGAGTTAAAATAAACACCTATCGACAACGACACCATAAAAAGAAACAATTCAACACTATAAATTCGTAATATTCTGATACTAGTTGCATGGAATAAACTATTAATCAAGAAAAAACCTGCTTGAAATACCATCATACAGGATATAAAACACATGCCCTTAAAGTAAAACCATAAGCAGATACCAAAAATAAGATTGTAAAATATGTTCCTTACTAATCTATTAGGAAACAATATCTAATCTATCTAATATATACAGATTCAATAGTTATTGAATCTGTATATAGATTAGCCAAAGTAGGCAAGCGATGGGATCTGGTATTGAAGGTAAGCATTGGTACGTGCTACAAAGGGTAACGTAACTAAACCTGCTCTCTGGGTTGCAAGCCCCATGGGAATCTTTCTCTAAAGGACTCAGTTTTCTCAGCAAATTGAGATCAATCTAATCTTACACGACATTGGGAGCGGTTTTAAAAAATCTTCAAAATCGTCTTAAGAGAATTGCATAGCTAGTACTTTCCATCATCATCATCTCAGCCGTAGGACGTCCACTGCTGAACATAGGCCTCCCCCATGATTTTCCAAAAGGACCGGTTGGAAGCGGCCTGCATCCAACGTCGTCCTGCGACCTTTCTCAGGTCGTCTGTCCACCGTGTCGGTGGACGACCTACGCTGCGCTTGCCGGTACGTGGTCTCCACTCCAGAACCTTTCGGCCCCATCGGCCATCTGTTCTGCGTGCTATGTGCCCTGCCCACTGCCACTTCAACTGGCTAATCTTCTGAGCTATGTCGGTGACTTTCGTTCTTCTACGGATCTCCTCATTTCTGATTCGATCACGTAGAGAAACCCCGAGCATAGCCCTCTCCATAGCTCGTTGTGTGACTTTGAGCTTATCTATGAGGCCCATAGTAAGAGACCACGTTTCAGTGCCATAAGTCATCACTGGTAACACACATTGGTCGAAGACTCTTGTCTTGAGGCACTGAGGTATTTTTGACGAGAAGACTTCGCGAAGTTTCCGGAACGCTGCCCAGCCGAGTTGGATTCGACGATTGACCTCTTTCTCGAAGTTGGACCTGCCTAGTTTGACTGTCTGTCCCAGGTAGATATACTCGTCAACAACTTCGAGAACTGAGTTCCCAACTGATATTGGGGTAGGTACAACATGGGCATTAGACATAATTTTCGTCTTGTCCATGTTCATCTTAAGACCTACCCGTTGGGAAACTCGATGGAGGCCTTCGAGCATTGTACTGAGGTCTTCCATGGATTCTGCCATGACTACAATATCGTCGGCAAATCGAAGGTGAGTGATGTATTCGCCGTTAATATTGATGCCAAGTCCTTGCCATTCCAGAAGCTTGAAGGCGTCTTCCAATGTAGCGGTGAACAGTTTCGGAGATATAACGTCTCCCTGTCTCACGCCTCTTTGCAATGGAATTGCCTTCGAACTCTGCTCCTGTACTCGGACTGACATGTAGGCGTTTTTGTACAAACACTTCAGCACTTCAATATACCGATAGTCAATACGGCACCGCTGGAGAGACTCAAGCACTGCCCACGTCTCGATCGAATCAAAGGCTTTCTCATAGTCCACAAACGCTAGACAAAGAGGCAAGTTGTACTCTTCGGTCTTCTGTATAACTTGCCGTAGCGTGTGGATGTGGTCTATGGTACTATAGCCTTTTCGGAAACCGGCTTGTTCCGGAGGCTGGAATTCATCAAACCTGAGACTGAGACGGTTCGTTATGACCTTCGAAAACAGCTTATAAACATGGCTCAAAAGCGAGATGGGTCTGTAATTTTTAAGTAAAGTGTTGTCACCTTTCTTGAAGAACAGCACCACAACGCTTTTGTTCCATGCTTCTGGCGTTGAACCTTCGAGTAAGACGGTATTAAAGAGCTTCTGAAGGACTTTAAGTACCGGTGTTCCACCCGCTTTCAGAAGCTCAGATGTGATACCGTCGTCACCAGGCGCCTTGTTGTTCTTAAGCTGTTTCAAGGCCATTCTAATCTCGTACAGGCTGATGTCCGGGATATCTTCGGTATAATGTCGGGTCAGCTTGGCTCTTGGGTCTTTGGCCGAGCTGCTAACAGGTTTAGCGACCGAGGTGTATAACTGTCCGTAGAAACTCTCGACCTCTCCTAACACTTCCGCTTTGGTCGACGCTACACTGCCGTCTCCTCTCTTCAGCTTCGTCAACTGGCTTTGCCCAATAGACATGTCTCTTGCAAACACTTTGGAGCCTTTTTTCCGCTCTATCGTCTCTTTAATACGGTTTGTATTAAAGATCCGAATGTCGTGTCGCAAGGACTTCCATATTCGTCTATTGAGCAGCCTATATGCTTCAGCATCATCCGAAGACTGCAGTTTCAATGAGCGTCGTTCAGCCATGAGGTTGAGGGTATCGTTGGAGAGTTTCTGTGGCCTATCTGTACGGTGGGGTTTAAAGTACTTGGAACCCACTGTATGGACAGTTTCTACTAACCTGTTATTGATCTCGTCCACTGAAGCGATGTTCTCAAGGCAATCGAAGCGATTGGATAGCTCAAGTTGAAAGCTCTCGGGGTCTTGAATATGGGCACGAGTAGGTCGGAGCGTAGACTTCATCAGACGAGACCTCTCCAGTTTGACATTAATATTCACCGTGCCTCTTACCATTCGGTGATCACTACCGGTTTTAACCCTGTTGATCACGGAGACATCAGTGAATATTTGCCTTTTGGTGGTCATAATGAAGTCAATCTCATTTCTCGTGGAACCATCGGGACTCAGCCAGGTCCATTTCCTGTGAGGTGGCTTCTGAAAGAAAGAGTTCATCATAAAGAGTCCCTCTTTCTCCAGGAAGTCGGCCAACCTCTGTCCCCTACGGTTCCGTTGTCCATAGCCAAATTGCCCCACTTTCGACTCATCCTCGCTTCTCTTACCCAACTTCGCGTTGAAGTCCCCCATAACAACTAGAAAGTGCGTTTCAGAGGTATGTATGGCCCGACTAATGTCCTCATACATATCCTCCACCTCATCATCCGGGTGCGACTTTGTCGGTGCGTATACCTGAATGACCTTCAGCGAATATCGTTTGGATACTCTGAGTATTAGGTATACGACCCTATTGGAAACGCTATCGATCTTAACTATGTTGTTAGTAAGGGACTTGTGGACGAGAAACCCGACACCACCTTGGGACTGTTGGTCGCCCTCCCGGTGGTAGAGTAGGTTACCTGATTTTAGGGTTATCGTGTCCTCACCCGCTCTACGGACTTCAGATAACCCCACAATGTCCCAGCGTAGCTTACTTATTTCTTCTTCCAGCTCATATATCTTCTCGTCTGTCCTCATCGTGCGTATGTTGTGTGTTACCAGGGCCAGTCGTCGTCGTTGGGGGTGGTAGCCGGGCGTCTGCCGGGGATTCTTAGCACCCCCTGCCCCACCGTTACCGTGGCCGCTACCGTAGCCAGGAATAGCGGGGCTGCCGGGGACTGGGGGCCTGGTTCTTTTTGTCCAATCCATTGAGGGGTTTTTGCCAATACTCGCCACGCTTGGCAGGCGGGTTGGCGAGCGCAGTTTGTGTGTGTTTGACTGGGAAGGTGCTGCTGCCCACCTTCTGATTTGTTATCCCTTAGCCGGCTTCTACGGCACCCACGGGTAGAGTTGGGGGGGTGCTATTCTAAGCCGGCACCGCCACGGCATAGCCGGCACCGTACTTTCCATGCTAAAAGAGAAAACTCTTTTCTACCTCTTAACATTGTCCGATTTCAGTGATTTTTTCCTTCATGGAATCGTGGCATTGTTTACTATGCCCGTACATTTAGATTTTTTCAGTATTTCAAAGTACTATACATTTCCTTTTTTAGAACTTAAAAAACTGAAACAATCAAAACGTTCCGGCATAGTAAACAAAGTCATGATACCATGAAAAAAAAATCACTGAAATCGGACAATGTCAAGAGGTAGAAAAGAGTTTTCTTTTTTAGCATGCAAAGTACAGCTATGCAATCCTCTTAATTGATCAAAACAAACGCGATTACTTAGTACTAGCTATAAAAATAAAATTCAGGAGAATGAATAAGAAATGAAAATTACAAAAAAAATACTATTAACAAAACTATATGAACATAAATAGCATTTAATTATTATTAGCATTTTACTATTCAAGTTTAATACCTACATATAAAACAAAATACAAAAGGCTAACCTAACCGAAATAATCCTATTTCCTAAAGTAAATAATAGTAGTAAACTCTTAGATAGTAGCAAGACCTATATAAATACTTAAATAAAACTCTAATATCAAATATTGTTTGAAAGCTCCATTAAATACTTAACAAGTATAATGTTTCTAATCTAAGAAAAACATTTCGCTAGTTCCATTTACAGTCATTCTACCTAACTTAAAAGAATTCTTGTAGGAAAGTAATTAAAAACGTTTTATTTAATTTTAATTAAATCATTTTAAACGTTTTACCCCTATGTACCCAAATCTTTATTGTCAATTACTTACAACAAGGTTAAAAAGACAATATAATTAGATATGCTTTATTCTAAATAATAATAAGTATTATCTATATAGTCATAGTAGGTCTGGAGACAATAAACTTGTAACCTATGGGAGTAATGTTGGTGTTGTGGAGTTGGTTACTTATCCATTTTTAAAAATTATATATAACCATACGATTATAATCATTAGATCTTTATTAATACTAGATCTTATTATAGGAACCTATAGTTCTAAACAGGATCTTTGTTTCTTTTTTATTTATACAAGTGACTTAGAGTGAAAAAACGACGTGCGACATACCGAATTATACAAGCGCCGAGTCCTTCAGAGAATAGAACTTGCAGCTGATATATATACATGTAGTATCGCATAAGTCATCATCATCATCATCTCAGCCGTAGGACGTCCACTGCTGAACATATGCCTCCCCCATGATTTTCCAAAAGTACCGGTTGGAAGCGGCCTGCATCCAACTTCCTCCTGCGACCTATAACAGGACGTCTGTCCACCGTGCCGGTGGATGACCTATGCTGCGCTTGCCGGTCCGTGGTTTCCACTCCAGAACATTTCGGCCCCATCGGCCATCTGTTCTGCGTGCTATGTGCGCTGCCACTGCCACTTCAACCGGCTAATCTTATGGGCTATGTCGGTGACTTTCGTTCTTCTATGGATTCCCTCATTTCTGATTTGATCACGTAGAGAAACCCCGAGCATAGCCCTCTCCAAAGCTCGTTGTGCGACATTGAGCTTAGTTATGAGGGAGATGAAGTTATATGAAGGAAGGTTTGAATTCTCCAGCACAGCTCTTGATGGGAGGTCGATTAAAATGTAGATTATCATTCATCCAGATTTATTAGAACAGAATAATTGTAATTATAACATGCAACATAAATAAAAATAATAATTCTTAATCCTTTAATGTTTTTGAATACATTGACATAAATTTTGTAATTAATAATATGTTAATTGAATAATAATAATATATATATATGTAACGATTTTTTTTTCACCGCCATGGTATTTAGTTCTAAGAATAACTTTTTTAGTACCTAATTTATTCACTGACACGATAATATTAATTTTTGCACACCCAATGAGGTAGAATATAGTGGACTGTATGATAATCGTAAGATCTCTGTTTGTAAACCTATATTTATGCAAATAAATGAATTTGAACATAAATATTAATAGGCAACCAAATTAAAAATAAGATGTAATACGATGAACTTTGTAAACCATTGCCAGAGTTAAATGTGGGCGATGGCGTCATTATGTTAGAAAATAATTATGAATGAATTCGTGGTACGGTCATAGGCAAAGCCTCGACTCCACGTTCTTACATTTTAAAGAACAAGAAAGGTATTTATCGTCGTAATCGCCGACATTTAATGAATACTATCTCTGACTGTGTTGTGTTGTAGTAACTGTTTTTATATCAGCTGATAATTGTGGGTATATTTAATAAAGTCAGTTGTCAACCAGATTCTTTGTTTCATTGCACGTAATAAAGATAACATAACTCAAGGAGCCAACGTTCATTATTTTGTATTTAACTTAAATAAATTAAAATATGCGTGAAGTGAACGGAGGTTTTTTTTCTTATCACAGGTAGGTACTAGGAGTTATCTGTGCCACAGTTATACTAGATAAATGATACCATTACACTTACGCAATTTTATAAGCTAGAGTTTTATCCTCCCTTATCCTACCCAAGATATTTTTATGCAGGTATTTTAAGTGGCAAGACGAGCAATCGTAATAACGGACAAAATAGTCCACTTGATATTAAGCGCTACGCTTGCCCATGACATTTGCAGTGCTACCCAGATCTTAGAACTATAATTTTGCTTGGCACTGTACTGCGCTCGTCACCCTGTGACATTAAGTTGTTAACTATCATGTGCCTGTATTTTCGGCAAGTAATTTTGAATAAATAATTCATTCACGGTTCAAAATGGTATGGTGGCAGTACTACCCCGGACGAGCTAATTCACAAAAAGTTCTACTGCTGTTATAAATCTAATAATAAATAATATATATAATAATATATTGCAACTTTATACAGAAAATACATATCCTCGGAAGAGATTCGAACCAGCTTCTTTCGACAATCTGAGTCAGAAGACGCAAGCTTTAACTCCGTCAGACGATGTGTTTTTCTTTCTCAAAAATGGCGAACTTTGGTCTCGCTTAGCATGTTAGTGCTTTAAAAATCGTATGATCAAAATTTCCATAATATATTATATTATAGTACGTTCCAAACCAACCAAGTTTTCAACAAGTTCCGCTGCGGAATTCATTCCGCTGAAGAATGCGAATGAATGTGGATTTTTGCAGTAAAACCGTTTGATTTAATTTGTTATTGAGTTGTTTCGTGGTTAGGTTTTTTCTATTGATATATGGATATTGATCACAGTATCGACAGCACTGTTGACAGTTTTATTATCAATGTGGCAGAGTCAACTGCATTGTCGGATGATGATGAAACGGACACAGAAGAAGAATCGTAGTGTGGTGAACAACACCAATATAATAAATGTAGTATGCATTGTATAGAAGTGGTTTTACTCTTAAAGTAACATACTGACCATGACTTATAATAGGTACCTAAACAATATTTTTAATAATGCAAATCCAAAATTTGCAAAAAAACTACCTCGTACCACGTACATAGTCTTTAACTTGGTCTTTACATTGGTCAAAATCGCCTTGTTTGTACTTTTTACTTTTAAATAATTAGCAAAGTCCTTTCGAGGCATTAAGCAGTGAAATCAATGAAAGAGGTAAACTCATAGAAGCAGTTTATTATATGGATCCCCATCCGCTGAAGTGAACTTGCAAGTTACATTAGTGAAACCACAATAGGATAGTTTAGCTACGAGTATAAGTAATTCCGGGTGCAAACTGTCAAAGCACGAGAATAATCGAGTACACTTAATGCATTGCTAAGCCCCTTATCCAAGGCTGTTAACACATAATCAGTTATGTGTAAAAGTGATGTTTCAGTGCCGTGACCTTTTCTGAAGCCCGCTTGATGAATGGGGATAATCCCCATTCATCAAGCAATTCGCAAAAAGCATTAAGCATGATGTTAACCCACTAGCTCATCGTCGTGTCAAGTCCCTGTAAATATTAAAGTTCTATGACCTATTTACCTGTAAGGTTTACAGTATCGACCTCATATGAAACAAAGCAAAAATTTAATTCTTACTTCAAACATGAAAGTATCCACTTCTTCTTGAATGCCTTTATCGTCTATAACGGCATCTTTTTCTGCTGATAGTAGAAGATCTAATAGCTGTCTTACTTTTTTCATGACTTTCTCGAAATATAACTTCAATTTTGTTTTCCTTGATATCTAGTTTGTCCGTAAGTTCATTTTTATATTTTCTTTATGTATCTATGACTTCTTTTGTAAAGCTGTGAATAGTATTGGCGTATTTTGTTTCTAGTTTCCTACTTGAGGACACATAATAAGTGAAGTTCGGGTAAAAGTATACCCTGTTACGCCTTTGAATAAAAGCATCACTGATACCTTTTATGGCATCTACGAGTATATACGCCTTTCCTGATACTATTTCCTGATACCTTTTATGGCATCTACGAGTATATACGCCTTTCCTGATACTCTTTCCTGATAACCAAGTTTATTTCCAAAAAAAAACACAACTAAATACAGTTCACTTAATCAGTAACTATACAAGAAATATTATTCTAAATATATATCAAACTAACTATAATTAGTTTGATGAAGTTGAAACTATGTTAATTTAAACATAGTACCATAGTATAGTTATAGGCGCAATCGATCGGGAGAAAAAAGCTTTTTTCACGCGGCATATGAATACAAATATAAATCAACCAAGAAGGATGATGAAATACAAAAAATATAAAAATGTTTTAGTAAAAATCCAGTAATAATTCCTGAGAATTTAAATGATTCAAATCAGATAAATAATCATGATCAAGTTATTTCTGGGGATGGAATCATAGACAACGATATTTAAAGATTTTTAAGAAAAATAAAATCCCACTTAATGTCTTCAAGTTGAACCCTGTAGGCTCAGCGACTATTAGTAAAATGTTACTCAATACTAACACAAATGCAGCAGGGTACGACCACATAAATGCGCATTAAAAGAATATATTAGTCAGGAAAACATAATCCCCATTCATCAAGCGGGCTTCAGAAAAGGTCACGGCACTGAAACATCACTTTTACACATAACTGATGATGTGTTAACAGCCTTGGATAAGGGGCTTAGCAATGCATTAAGTGTACTCGATTATTCTCGTGCTTTGACAGTTTGCACCCGGAATTACTTATACTCGTAGCTAAACTATCCTATTGTGGTTTCACTAATGTAACTTGCAAGTTCACTTCAGCGGATGGGGATCCTTATAATAAACTGCTTCTATGAGTTTACCTCTTTCATTGATTTCACTGCTCGAAAGGACTTTTCCACATGTAGGATCTAAACCGGGTGACACCGGATTACTTTTCTTTATAAGCGCCGACGTCACACCTCGTATTCACTACTGTGGAATAAAATTTTATTCCCCAATTATAACCATAGAGGTCTGTACTTATCATTGTACCTATATTGTCTGTGTCTGTCTAAAGTCTGCGGTGATAACGTATTGTGGAGTAAACAACGGTCTTATTTTTAAAATCTAGAAATTATGTTATTATTAAATTTGCGTTTAATCTCATTGGTTGCAATGACTGCTATTAGGTCTTTACCTATGAAATTGCCGTTTTTCATGAAATAAGTTAACGCTCTTTCTTCTCTATATTTTTTATTTTTATCATTAAAGTAATTACCCATACAATAAATGCATTTTTGTCAACGGAGCGGTAGCTTATTGATGCCCTTTTAGAAAAATTTTGCTGGATAACAAGCAACAAATTCTTCAGAGGCATTATAAATTGCCCTTCAGTTATTTTCCCGCCTAGAAACTCTAGAAACTCTCAGCGATAGAGTCGGCATGTCACCCGTCTTTGTTCTTCAGCCGAATGTAGTCGAGCGATTCCGACCCCATTGAAAGACCTACTTCTAAAAACGAACTAAGAAGTTTCGTTTAACGGATTACGGGTTTTCTACGAAAGAGAAAAAAATCACAAATACAGTCAAGGGTAATGAAATGAATTGACAGTTATTTTCCACGGTGATTAATTTTATGTTTATATGTACGAGTACATACTGTATTTTATTGTTAGTGTTTACTGATCGATTAACTGGTTGACTACTATATAAACAAAGTATTTAAATTTACTAATATATTACCATTATAGCAACTGTGTCTGAGCATGTATATATTTTGCATATTTGGCATATTTCATATTGTTATTATGTTTTGAGGTGAGCATGAAACCATTTATGTTCTAAAAACAATAAGACGATTTACGCACTTACCCATGCTAAATTAGTACGACCATTCTGTATATTTCAAATTCGTAGACAAAATAATTTATTTCATTTAGGCGTCTAAAACGTCAATTTGTTGATTAATAAGACTCTACTGCCGTGTTCCAAAATAAAAATAGGCACGAGATATTATCTTTTCAGTTAGCTTTTTACATTTTAGATTTTAATTTCAATATAGACACTCAATCAATACATGGGTGTCAGATGACTTTTTAGCAAAAGTTAGAGCCTACAAGTATCTTTGTCTTTAAAATAATATCTGACATATGAAATTAGCATTTAGTCGAATCACTTCGATCTGAAATATCATCTATATCTATATTCTACTATTCACTAAATTTAATTTTTAAACTTGCATTATGTATTGAGATAGCATCAATCATGTTAAATACAATTAATATAAATAAATATGTATAAATCTATGTAGGTATACAAGATAAAGATTAAGTGATTAATAAAAATATATTTATAAATATGTTACTTGTGACTAATGTAAGTATCGAAATATTATCGATGTTTTTTCGTAACTACCTTTTTTTACGAGGGTGAATTCTTATTAGATACCCGGACACTATGGGGAGCGCCCGGGTTATGTGGGACTTTCCTTTAAAACCCTCTCGGTGGCCTCCTTCGATGTCTTATTGATGACCCCAGGATCTCCATAGGAACGCACTGGGACCATCAAGACATATTGCCCTTCGCCGTCTTCCTCGAGCTCGTTGATGAGATAGTTAGGCCCCACCCCCAACTATACCCGAGCTCTTAGGGTCCCCTTTTAGTCGGCTCTTACGACAGGCAGAGGTTACCATAACCCTATACTTTAAAGACCTGGGTTTACAGGGTCGAAAGTTTCGCCTGTTTCGTGATTTGAACACTCAACCTTTGCTATGTGAAGTAGGCGTGCTATCCACTTCATTATTAATTATTTTTTTGAGGAGGGAAATGCTGTGCACTTCTCTTCCGCCACGGAGGTGACGGAAGGGGGCGTGTGGGGCTCAGACCCACTAAAACCCCCCCGTGAGCAGTCCTCCGCCAAGGTAGGGCGAGACAGGGTCGCGCTGGCAGTCACCATCTCGCCCCAGCGGTAGGCCCGGATTGATCTTAACCGGGCCACAGCACCTGTCAAGGGATGACCTTGCTCACCAAGGTCACCCCCTAGTGTAGGGCCGTGCAAACCAGCCACCAAAAGAGTCCCCCGACTATTCGCCAGTGACCCCACTACGGAGGAGGGAGGAGACGTGCAAACCGTCTCCTCCGTTCCCCCGGTCGTCTGCGCCGGAGCGCGTCAGCTCGGACATCGTTCTCCCTGATCCGCTCCGCGGCCTCTCTCTGCCTCATCACCGCTTCGCAGAAGGTGGCCACCGCCTGCCACGCTCTCTCGCTGTTGAGCATGGAGATCACCACGCTCGGCAGGGAGAGATCTCCACCTATTTCCCCTGATAGCGTGTGCCGCTGCGGGCCCCATGCAGCACACACTTCCAGCGTGTGGTGGGCCGTATCCTCCGGCGCACCACACTCGTGGCAGGCTGGGGTCGCCTCCCGTCTCTCGATTTGGTGCACATACTTTCCGAAGCATCCGTGTCCGGAGAGTACCTGCACCAATCGAAAAGTCAGCGACCCGAAAGGCTGCTTCACCCACCTCTGGAGGACCGGATGGATGGCCTCCACCGTCCACTGCCTAGGGACCAGCGGAGCCAAGTCATCTTCCCACCTCCGCAACAGAGTGGCTCGCGCCTGCTGCCGCATGCGTGTGACCTCCTCCCAGTCTGGGGCTGCTCCTCGGGATCTCCTCGCGACCACGAAATGGTAGACTTCGGCGAGAATTCCCGCTTGCAGCTCCCAGGGGGGATCACTGGCCAGCACACACGCTGCCGTCCAGGACACCGTCCGGTACCCACGTATTGCCCTCGTCGCGATGACCGCTGTGGACGTCGCAGCAGGGTCTTATTGTCGCGACTAAGGGCGTCCACCCAGACCGGTGCCCCGTAGAGAGCCATACTCCGAATTACTCCGGAGTATAGCCGGCGGCAATTGGCGTTTGGGCCACCCACGTTAGGCAGTAGCCTTCCCAAGGCAGCCGCGGCTCCCACGACTCTCGGGGCCAGTCGGGCGAAGTGGACCTCAAATCCCACCTTCCATCCAGGATGAGGCCCAGATATTTCATCTGGGCCCCAACCGGGACGGGGACCCCATCTAGGATTACCCGAGTTCCTGGAGGGACTTCACTATTCATCTAACCTAACCGAACCTAACCAAACCGTCCGCCCTTATTCATAATAAATCACATTGAAAGACCTAAGTCTTATGACACAAAACAGTACTTAAGATGATCTATGACCTGCATGTGACAGAAACAAATGCAGGTCGGTATGAGCACCACTTGTATTTTTTAGTATGTATTACTAAAAACCCTTTCTACCATTTACTCTATGTTAAGTTGATCATGACCGTGGTTATCACAAAGATTTTTAATTTGACTTTGAGTAATTGATAATTTGTTTTATACATTTTTGTCACGGCTACCACAGTAGAGACTATTCGACCTCCGACTACCAATATTTAGAGCTGACTACTTCTGATACTCAGTAAAACTCTTTGACATACCTATCATTCAATATATTGTACATCCGGGACTATTAACTCTCTCTATATTTTCCTGGTCAGAAATTCGCGATGTCATCAGCCATGCTTCAAGAGTTTGAGTTGCTACCTTATAATAAGCCTGCCGACTTGAGGTTTATGATGGATGGTTTTAAAAAGTATCGTACCAGTTAAAATTTATTTTATACCAAGCAATATTTACAAAATTATCTCATGATTTAATATTTAATTTAATACTAATCTGCATATAATTTGAAAATAATAAAAGTATATTTTTCATCTTGGATCCGAGGATGTGTATATTTCTCTTACTAACATTGCAGTGTGCAATAATATTCCATATAATAATAATGTATAACTCGTTTGATGATCGCCGACGCGATGAACGCGAGGTTCGTGGGCGCGGCGGCGGCGTGCGGCGCTCCGTGCGCTCAACTCGTGCGCGTGCAGGCGGCGCTCGCGGCGGCGCGGCCCGCCTGCGGCCGCTCTCTGCGGTTGGTCAAGTTTACCGCCGAAGAGGTATTCCACATTATAAAGTCAAAGATTCCTAGAAAACCCACAAGAGACATCTACAACATCTCGATGGAACTCGTTGCCTCGGCCGCAGAACCTCTAGTTTGGTGTCTGGCTGGCCTGTTCAACCGCTGCATTGAAACGGGAAGTTACCCAAAGGCCTTAAAGGTGAGCAAAATCTCACCTTTATTTAAAGAGAAGGGCAAGCGCGATGACATCGATGGATACCGGTGTCAATAATCCCTTCTGTCGCGAAGATTTTTGAGAACAGACTGAGTACACGTCTCACCGAGTACTTAGGGACCACCGGAGCGCTGTCGGAGCGGCAGTACGCGTACCGCGCTGGCTGCTCGACCACCTCGCTCACACGTGAGGTTTTGCGGCGAGTACTTGAGGCTTGTGAGGCGAGACGGCAAGTTGCAGTTCTGTGCTGCGACCTATCAAAAGCTTTCGATGTCGCAGACCATAGTGTCCTCGCCTCCAAACTCAAGCACTACGGCATACGGGGACCAGCGCATTCGCTCCTGACAGACCTGTTACAGGACAGAACGCAGATGGTGGTTACCGACGGCGGTGAGACGAAGTCCGACCCTCTCCATGCAGAAACGTACTGTGAGGGCGATCGCGGGGACAACGTGGGACACGCCGGCGCGACAGTTTTTTGTATCTCTCCAGATCCTTACGCTGCCTTCCATTGTTATACTGCAAGTAGCTATGCATGTAAGGCAAAACCTGGAGCAATTCAGAACGCGCGGAGATCACCATACGCGATGGTTCAACACCTGCGGAGCTGGCAAGTTATCTGCAGTACCGCACAGACTGGCTAAGCCAGACAGACTCACGCACGTGCTGGGACCCGCGTTCTATAACCACCTACCAGATCATGTAGCCTCATCACCTAGCCTTTCTTCATTTAAGCATAGACTTAAATCGTGGCTCGTTGAGAAGGCGTTCTACAGTGTTGACGAATATGTACGAAAAATAAAATGACATTTAAATAATTTATTTTGTATTTAATATAATTTATATAATCTAAATTGACATTATTATTAAATAACTCTCTTTATAATAATAGTATGATATATAAATACATTGTATTTAATGGAATTTACATATATATTCACAATTGACATATCTTATACTCTAGTGTTATACTAAGTTATATGTGATTATTATTATATTGACTTGTAATATTTCTTACCAATAAATTTATTATTCTGATTATTCTGATCGGATAAAAAAACAACCTGTATTTTGTTCTATTTTTAATAAAAAAAAATATAAATATATAAAAATGTATAGTATATTCTCTCGTCTGTAGTTCACTTTTACCGCAAACACATCACAAAATATTTAACGTCGAACGAAAGTGACGTATACAGGTCGCACATTTCTCAGAACTAGATCCGCTGTGAACTCTATATCTTCGGGACGGGTTACTGGCATCAACACGAATTTTCTCAATATTTCCGAAACGGCAGATTTCATCTCCATCATGGCGAACTTTTGTCCTGAAACAAGGCATAAATATTATGTGTAAAAAACCTTGGACTATGTGGTACTCATGAACATATTTAATGCGAAAAATCTTTGTGTATTTTTTAAAGATCTCACTAACTTGTAGCAGAAAGGACAAACAGTTTATAGTTTGATGTGTCAAACTTCTTTGCAGTTTATAGTTTGATGTGTCAAAATTATCAGATTAGATAAGCTATTAAACAAGGTTTATTTTAATGTGTAGGTGTCTTAACAAAAAGTTAATTGAATTTCATCATCATCAAGTTATTTAGGTTTAATTGAAATATCCCTAGACCATGTTGATGTGTGTAGTTTGGAGTATTTTCGTACGGTAAATTATTAAAAGAAGAAATCTGCCTCTGACTAGACTAGTCTTCAAGTCTTTTCATATCACCTACATATCACGTAATCCCGACGTAAAGTAAGGCATTACATCCCAAGGGATTTAAAAATATATGAAAAACCTATAGAAGATTTGAATTTGAAACGTTAAATTCGTAGAAAAACTCTTAATAGGCATTTTTAAGATGTAAAGAGAGTTAAGTCGAAAATCGAAATAGCTGCTATAAAGAGCACACAAATCTAAGAAAAAATATTTTTTAACAACTTATGAATCCGATTTCCATTCTATTATACCCGATTTTGATTATATAAATTATTTTATAAAAAAAAACAACCGATCAGATATTGATCATCATTTGAACGGAACCACATGAGAAGCACCAGCTTACAAATAAAAACAGAAAGATAGAATTCGGTTCGCTTAACAAAATTATGACGAAACACTAATAAAAAATGACAATACTGAGCAGCTCCTTCATTTTTGGAAGTCGGTTGAAAAAGTAAGGTACGATTGTAATGAATTTGAAACAAAAGACGGCGTTCAGTTTTATTTTAACAGTTCTTTCTACTCTATTTTAGCTACGAAGAAATAATAGTCAGGAAGCATAATTCAGAAGAAATTCCACACAAAAAGTGGCCCTTCAAATCAAAACAACGTATGATTCCAAATACAAATTACTTCCGAGTTACAAATAGACATGTTCGGTGATTGGTTTAAATTCAGAAGGAAAGCAGGGATTGATTTACGCGCGTGCTGCAACGTCTACAATGACAGCAGAGTCATAGCGGCGTGGACGATGTTATGCAACAAGTGGACTGGACCAACTCAATAATAAATGAATCGTAAATATCGTATGTCTCGCGAAATATGATTAATTTATTAAGTTTATGTCTAGAAGACATTAGAAGAGATTCTTCGCAATGTAGTAAAGAAAGATTATGAAACATTTTAGGCTTATACATTTTACCAAAAAAAGTAAGTCGTTATTTGCCAGCTGGATATTTTTCAGTGGTCACAGAATACCTTCATTATCAATTTAGAAAATTCAATCAATTTATGAAATTACTTTAGAAAGTTGATATTATTGACAAATTAATTAGCAACTCAGCTAAACCTCTTTAAAATTTGCAGAGGATGAATTTTCATTAGCTTGAAAAATTAAACGGGCCTACATTTGAACAAACAATGAACTGTTTTTTTAATGCTATATAGTACCTATATTATATACCAACTGTAGGAAATCGTTTATTATTCATTGTCTGTAGTATCTCTTTAGAGCGTAAACGCTTTGGAAGCGCCAATTCGCGTTTTTGCTGAGTATTTGAAGGGTCACATAATAATGATTGATATACACTCGAGAGCAATGAATCCGGGTCACTTAAAGAATCCTAAAAATCTCGGAAACTAAAAATGCTAGGTTAATGCAATAAATTGTATTTAATAGACAATGTAATACTCCTTAAATGAAGGTATTAACACTTCTTAGTTATTGTAAAGTTATATCATAAAAAAATCAAATTTGAAAAAGGGCCACTTTCGAAGATGGAACTACGAAATTACAGCATTTGGTTTTGCTTTTGTTTGTAATCTGTCATTTATGTGGGTACATAAACCATGTTGATAGTGCTCTATATTCATTATTCAAGCTGAAATTATGTCGCTTACGCCTGAAGAATGCACCAGAATACTTACAATGCTGGAAACCGGCCGGAGTCAGCGCGATACAGCCAGGACTGTCGGTGTGTCGCTGTCAACAGTACAAAGAGTTCTCCGACGTTACGAAGAAACTGGTTCTAACCTACGCAGACCAGGAACGGGCAGAACCAGGTGTACCACAGCACGAGAAGACCGATACTTGGTGAACACCATGCTTCGAAATCGCTTTCTCACAGGAACTGAACTCACAAATCAGTTTCGACGCCTCGGAGGAAGTAACCCAAGTGCATGGACAGTAAGACGTCGGCTTGCTGAATCTAACTTAAAACCCCTTAGACCTGCAAACGGCCCTAAACTGGAGCGTGGGCATCGTATTTCAAGACTAAGATATGCCCAGAGCCACGTAAATTGGAGTATTGAAGATTGGTCAAAAGTTATGTTCTCCGACGAATCAAAATTTATGCTCTACAAGCACGATGGAAGACACAGAGTGTATCGAAGACCAGGGGAAAGATTCAAGCAAGCATGCATCGAAGAAAAAGTAGCCTACGGTGGTGGGTCTGTACTTGTGTGGGCCGGAATTTCTTCTGAAAGTCGCACAGAGCTGGTGATCATAGAAAACGGCTCTTTAACTAGCGAAAGATATGTGGAAGAAATCCTCAATGATCACGTTGGTCCATTTATGGTCAATTTAGGTGAGGATGCTATATTTATGCATGACAATGCCCGACCTCATACAGGTAGGATTGTGAATGACTACCTTCAAGAGATGAACATTACTCGTATGGAGTGGCCAGCGCGCAGCCCGGATATCAACCCGACCGAGCATGCTTGGGACGAGCTAGGCAGATGCGTAAAACAATGAAACCCTCCCCCAATCACGCTTCGTGAGCTCAAAATTGCTCTCACAGAGGAATGGGAGAATATTCCCCAAAATCGTATAAGGAACTTGGTGTACAGCATGCCAAACTGCGTAAACGCAGTAATGGAAGCACGAGGAGGCAATACGAAGTATTAAAATTCAAGAAAATCGTAATAAAGTTCAAAAATTTCATGTTTCCTATTTTTGTTTTAAGGAGAGATCAGCAGTTTTTTTCTTTATGTAATTTTGTGTTAATAAAATGTATGGTGACTCATATTTTTTTTACTTTCATTTAAGGAGTATTACATTGTCTATTAAATACAATTTATTGCATTAACCTATCATTTTTAGTTTCCGAGATTTTTAACATTCTTTAAGTGACCCGGATTCATTGCTCTCGAGTGGTATATTATGTCAACTATTCTTACCTTATTATTCTTAAGTTCCACAGACTACATTTAGAAATTGTTTATTAGTTTGTTATTACCGAGAGGTTTCTACACACACACGTTTTTAAAATCAATCATAAAACCGGTCGCGCCAGTCACGAATCATCAGACGCGGCTGAGGCCTCTTAGAGAGAGGTCAGAGGACGTATCGCTCTGACGCCTGCGCTTACACAACTATATATTAGTGCGCTCAAAACTTCCTGATACTTATTGTGGTAACATTACTAAGTGGGATTCTAACAAATAATTTTATATGACATCTAGTGCATCAACAATAGAAATTTCATTGTTATAATGACATCGACTTGCTAGGGGCTTGAGCCCCTTGAGGGGCTAGTATTTTGCTTTAACCAAATTTCTTATGCTTATACTTGGTATCCAGGAATCCATGCTAGAATCGGAAACTGGTAGCAGAAACTATGTGATGTTTAATAGTAGACACACTGTGTTTGGGATCGTATGAATCGTCTTCGCGATATCTTATTTCTAGCTGGTGACCAGGACCTGATGCTGGATCCAGAAACTGGTAGCAGGAACTATTTGATGGTTGTTTTATTTGCTATTCTCATCTCTTTTTGGTAGGTACGTGAGTTAAATCTTACTTTTTTCTAGTCTATGCTCTTGTAGATAACATGTACTTGATTAATAATTATCATTTTATGTTAATTAATGTCGATATTAAAAATAAAATGTGTCCTGCGTGATATTTTATTTCACCTTTTTGACCTACGTCTATTTGTGACATAAAAACCAAAGTAGATAAAAAAGATCCAAATATTAATGCGCGCTATTTTAGTTAAGCGGTAAGGCCACTGCCGCAGGGCGCGCTAGCAAGTAACTCGCTAATGTAAAATACCTAAACTCGCGCAGCGCTGCGCAGAATAAAGGCTCTTAAAGATGTTGATGTTTCTTCCGGACAAATCATAACACCTTATGACACCTTATGATGCAAACATCCTTAACATGATTGATGCTTTCTCAATACATAATCATCATCATCATCATCATCTCAGCCGTAGGACGTCAACTGCTGAACATAGGCCTCCCCTATGATTTTCCAAAAGGACCGGTTGGAAGCGGCCTGCATCCAACGTCGTCCTGCGACCTTCCTCAGGTCGTCTGTCCACCGTGTCGGTGGACGACCTACGCTGCGCTTGCCGGTACGGGGTCTTCACTCCAGAACTCCTTGTTCACTTGTCAGTACGAAGTAGTGATTCTGTTTCATCATAGTTTTTAGTGCGTATCCAATTGACTACTAGCCTTTTACAATCATAAAATTTCTTTGGATAAATATCCAAACTTTTGTTTATGAAATTATATAACCGTGCTGAATTATTTACAAATTGATTTCCGGCGTAAGAAGATTTACAGGCTTTCACTTTAATAACAATATCTTTTCTTGTTTTATTAAATACAATTAATATAAATAAATATGTATAAATCTGTGTATACAAGATAAAGATTGAGTGATTAATAAAAATATATTTATAAATATGTTACTTGTGACTAATGTATGTATCGAAATATTATCGATATTTTTTCGTAACTACCTTTTTTTTACGAGGGTGAATTCTTATTAGATACCCGGACACTATGGGGAGCGTCCGGCTTATGTGGGACTTTCCACTAAAACCCCCTCGGTGGCCTTCTTCGATGTCTTATTGATGACCCCAGGATCTCCATAGGAACGCACTGGGACCATCAAGACATATTGCCCTTTGGCTCAACTCTGAGAGTATTTCGCATCTCCTTCTTCTAAGGATGGCACGGTGTCAATTGCCACATCATGACGCCTCTTCCTCGAGCTCGTTGATGAGATAGTAAGGGCCCCACCCCCAACTATACCCGAGCTCTTAGGGTCCCCTTTTAGTCGGCTCTTACGCATGCGTGTGACCTCCTCCCAGTCTGGGGCTGCTCCTCGGGATCTCCTCGCGACCACGAAATGGTAGACTTCGGCGAGGATTTCCGCTTGCAGCTCCCAGGGGGGATCACTGGCCAGCACACACGCTGCCGTCCAAGACACCGTCCGGTACCCACGTATTGCCCTCGTCGCGATGACCCGCTGTGGACGTCGCAGCAGGGTCTATTGTCGCGACTAAGGGCGTCCACCCAGACCGGTGCCCCTTAGAGAGCCATACTCCGAATTGCTCCGGAGTATAGCCGGCGGCAATTGGCGTTTGGGCCACCCACGTTAGGCAGTAGCCTTTCCGAGGCAGCCACGGCTCCCACGACCCTCGGGGCCAGTCGGGCGAAGTGGACCCCAAAAGCCTACCTTCCATCCAGGATGAGGCCCAGATATTTCATCTGGGCCCCAACCGGGACGGGGACCCCATCCAGGATTACCCGAGTTCCTGGAGGGACTTCACTATTCATCTAACCTAACCGAACCTAACCAAACCGTCCGCCCTTATTCATAATAAATCACATTGAAAGACCTAAGTCTTATGACACAAAACAGTACTTAAGATGATCTATGACCTGCATGTGACAGAAACAAATGCAGGTCGGTATGAGCACCACTTGTATTTTTTAGTATGTATTACTAAAAACCCTTTCTACCATTTACTCTATGTTAAGTTGATCATGACCGTGGTTATCACAAAGATTTTTAATTTGACTTTGAGTAATTGATAATTTGTTTTATACATTTTTGTCACGGCTACCACAGTAGAGACTATTCGACCTCCGACTACCAATATTTAGAGCTGACTACTTCTGATACTCAGTAAAACTCTTTGACATACCTATCATTCAATATATTGTACATCCGGGACTATTAACTCTCTCTATATTTTCCTGGTCAGAAATTCGCGATGTCATCAGCCATGCTTCGAGAGTTTGAGTTGCTACCTTATAATAAGCCTGCCGAATTGAGGTTTATGATGGATGGTTTTAAAAAGTATCGTACCTGTCAGCGCGACCGTATTACAGTAAACGATAGATGGCGCTTTACGTCGCACTAACGCCATCTAGCGAATCCTGTGTTTAATCGAAGCTGTTTTATCGACGTTTGCCAAGCCGGCCAATCACAGCCGAGCAAATGTTACGCCCACTTTACCCCCACACAACGGACATTTCTTGGATCAGGAGGAGTACTAAGGACGGCAGTCTTAAGCCGACTGCCGATCGGAGTGTACGCCTTTAAAATACGTGTTAATCTAACCTGAATCATACCTAGTTTTAAATAATATTGTAGTTATTAAATATTCTTTGTGATTTGAAAATAAAACGGTTATTATATCAAAAGGAAGTTTTTACTGTTTAAAATGGAGGATGAAGGAGCTTCTACTGATGAAGGCAATGGGCCTCCATCCCCAATCGTTCGTCGATCTCACATCAAAAGTGGGATAAATCGTGACCATGTCTCCGATCTGCCCAAACGCCCGTTTGAAGGACCATCCCGTGGTACTAATGAAAACATCCTGAATCGAGAACATGTCACCGATCCACCCGAACGCATACCTGAAGGACCAATCAGTGTTACAAATGAGAGGATAACTAGAAGTGAAAACGTGAGTAATGTTGATTCTAACTCTGCTTTGATGTCTTTGGCTGCCATACTAGAAAATTTGACTCGTCAACAACAGTATAGCATGCAAACGAATAACGAGTTTCTGGCTAGCTTGCTGTCTAAAACGACGCAGTCGTCATCACGGCCGCGTGTAAGTGATGTGTATATAGAATCATTTGATCCCGATGGTGACGTACCGGTTAGAGATTGGTGTGAACACGTAGACCGTGCTAAAGCACACTGGGATTTAACTGATTACGAAATCTGCAATAAGATAGCAAGTCTATTACTGGGACGAGCAAAACGCCTTGGTGATACATGGCTTGTGAAGTCACCTATATGGACGGATATGCGAGAAGCATTGATACAAACATTTGAGCCTGAGGCTAGATACTCAAATGATGTCTTGAAATTACGCAACTTTAAATTTGATATTACTAATCCTGTTGATTCCATTACAAAAGCGTGGAACATTTGGAAGAGGGTGGTTAATGGTGATGAAGAGAGGGATGCTGTGGAAGCCGTTATTGGTTGCATTGATAATGAACACATGCGATTACGTATGCTGTCTAGCAAATGCTCTTCTGTTCCTGAGTTGATTTCAATGGCGTCTACTATGAAGTGCAAGGAATCCAAAAATGGAGAACCACCAGCTAAACGTCCAAGAAGAATGCGTGACGATCCCCTTACATGTTACCGCTGTGGCCAATTCGGACATATTCAATTCAACTGCACTCAAGGCAAAGTAAGTGAACCTAAACCATTATTATCTAGTGATGGAAATCATTCTTCAGATCACTCTCGCAAGGAACGAACCAAACTAAAGTGCAATTATTGCGATAAGCTGAGTCATGTAGAGTCACGTTGCTACAAAAAGATGAATGATGAATCTGAAAAGGTGAACCTTGCTAAAGAAAACACTACTTTAGCAACTCCAATGGTGATAAATATAGAGAACCGTGAGATACTCGCCTTATTTGATAGTGGTTCCGATAGATCCTTACTTCGAAAGACTGCCAGTTACTCGCTACCTGGGAAGCATGAAGATCATACCTTGATGCTGAAAGGTTTGGGTGATAGCGTACCTGTGGTATCACACCAGCGTATTTGTACCACGTGTAATATTAACTCTGTTTTTGTCGAAATTGCATTTCATGTGGTAGAAGACCATGAAATACCTTGCGACATGCTTATCGGATCGGATTTAATAAAAACTCCGGGCTTGTCAGTAAATATCACAAAACAAGGTGCAACGTTGACAAGGATTCCAATAGTGATGACCATCAACGCAAATAAGGACCACTTTCAAAACTTGGATACAGACGTCACTGACCCCGCACAACTTTCCAAACTAAAAGCGCTTTTACAAAAACACTACGAAGTTTTTGTTGACGGTATTCCAAAAACCAAGGTAAGCACTGGAAGCTTAGAAATACATCTGAAGGACCCGACTAAGGTTGTTTCCCGTCGACCCTATCGACTGGCTCCCGTGGAGCGCCAAAAAGTTAAATCAATTGTCGACGACCTTCTCGCTAATGGCATTGTTCGCGAAAGCACTTCCAATTTCGCTAGCCCGGTTATCCTCGTTAAGAAGAAGAATGGAGATGATCGTTTGTGCACTGATTATCGTGAACTGAACAATAATACAATACCCATAAAGTTCCCATTGCCAATAATCTCCGACCAGTTGGACAGATTATCAGATGCCCCGTACTTCATCAGCTTGGATATGACTAAAGGGTTTTACCAAATTCCAATTCAGGAAGATTCAATTCATAAAACCGCCTTCATAACACCCGATGGCTTATATGAATACGTTATGATGCCTTTTGGTTTGATGAACGCCCCTGCCGTGTTTCAACGTGCCATTATGACAGCACTGCGGCCTTATCTTGATGACATCCTTATTTACATGGATGACGTACTGATAAAATGTACCACTTTGGACGAAGGCCTGGTTATGCTTGATAAAGTACTCACAACTTTAAACGAAACTGGTTTCTGTGTAAATCCACGTAAGTGTTCATTCTTTAAGACGAAAATAGAATACCTTGGAAACATCGTCTCCAAGGGAACAATACAACCCAGTCCTCGGAAAATTGAGGCTTTGGAAAAATCTCCCATTCCATCAACAACTAAACAAGTCCGCCAATTCTGTGGACTGGCGGGATATTTCAGGCGTTTCGTTCCATCTTTCTCTGAAAAAATGGTGCCACTCTATAATCTCACAAAGAAGGACACAAAATTCACCTGGACCGTTGAATGTGAAAATGCTCGTCTTGACATTATAAGACGATTAACGGCAGCTCCAGTACTGTAAATTTTCCAAGAAGGACTTGCAACAGAACTGCACACTGATGCCAGTAGTACAGGACTTGGAGCAATTCTTATTCAAATTAAAGATGGACGACAACATGTTGTGGCTTACATGAGTATGAGAACAACTGAACCGGAAAGCCACTACCATTCTTACGAATTGGAAACGTTAGCCATAGTACGAGCAGTTAAACATTTTCGGCAGTACCTTTATGGTAGAAGGTTTACCATCGTAACGGATTGCAATGCTATTAAAGCTTCGATGCAAAAACATGAGTTGTTACCTCGGATTCACAGATGGTTAGCATTTCTACAACATTATGACTTCAAGATCGAGTACCGTCAAGGAGTACGAATGAAGCACGCCGATTTCTTCAGTCGGAATCCAGTCGCTTGCATACACTTTGCAAGTAGTGCGAATACTTGGTTGAAAGTTGAACAAAGACGTGACGCTGAGTTGGCTTCTATTATAAAGAAAATAGAGCAAGGCATTCACATCGAAGAATATCGTGTAGCGGACTCGGTATTACAAAGAAAACTAATTGATGATGAACCTGGACGAAAAGGTTGGAAGAAAGTGGTTCCAAGGTCATATCAATGGAGCATTATAAACGCCTATCACACTTCCCTAAAACACTTTGGCTGGGAAAAAACTTTGGCCAAATTACGGGAAGAATATTGGTTTCCAGAAATGTCAAGCACAGTAAGACAGTTTGTGGACAACTGTGTGATTTGTAAAACCAGTAAAGGACATTCCGGGGCAAGACAGGTACAAATGTATCCTATACCAAAGGAGCCCATTCCTTTCAATACAATACACATCGACATGACCGGTAGATTGACTAAACGTAATGACAAACACGAGTACGTCGTGGTAGTCATCGATGCCTACACGAAATATGTATTGCTCACATACGCCACGAATAAAACATCACAGTCAATGTTGTTTGCACTTAAGAAGGTCGTGTCCCTTTTTGGAGCTCCAAAACAAATAATAAGTGATCAAGATACGGCTTTCAAGGCAGAATTCCAGGACTACTGTAATGAACTTGGAATTTATCAACATTTTATCGCTCCTGGAGTGAGTCGCTCAAATGGCCAAGTTGAACGTATGATGGCTGTAATAAAAAATGGTTTGACTATAATACGTAATTACGAAACTGAAAACTGGAAAAAAGGTTTAGACGCCCTTCAGCTTGCCATAAACTGCACCAAGAACAAAACAACAAATGTAAGCCCACTAAAGGCACTGACAGGCAGGCAGTGCGCTGTCCCAGCAGAACTAGTGTCATTGATCGATGAATCGGAAGGCACTGTTGACCGGACACAGCTAGACGATTATATTCTGAAAAGGACTGAGATGAAAGCATAAGAGAACAAAAAACGTTTTGATAAAGGAAAAGCCAAGGTTAAAAGATTTCAAAAATGTGAGATGGTGCTCTATAAAACTAACCCGCGATCACAAATCGGACTTGACTTGAAGTACCCAGATGCTTACGAAATATGGAAAATTCTACCGAATGATCGTTATTTGGTAAAGAAAGTGGCTTGTCGTGGTAGGCCTAAAAAAGTCGCTCACGACCAACTTCGTGAAGCTCCTAAGCCTCAAACGATGAACACTGATACCGTGTCAGCGGATGAAGTTAACGACGATGGTATTATTAGTGGTGAGTTCTTTCTTGTGTTTGTTTATACGATATTTGAGAAGTTGTAGGCGTGGAGCCTCCTTCTAGCGATATCCTCCCACTTGAATTTAGATGTGATCTTTGGAGAAGTCGTAGGCCTGAGGCCTCCTTCTATCGATATTCTCCCGCTTGTGTTGAATTGTGTTGTTGGAGAAGTTGCAGGCCTGGGGCCTCCTTCTTTTGTGGGTATGTTGTAGGCCAGGGGCCTCCATACGTTTTGATACACCTGGAGTTGTGGTAGGTCAAGGACCTCCTTCCTTTACCCTTGGGTACCTTGGTTTTTGTAGGATTTTAATGTTTGCCAAATTGGTGTATTTATATGTACACTGATTGGTGATTGTTGTCAGTGATAGACCAAGCGATAAGTGATAAACATTAGTGTGTAATCATAGTATGTGGAGGAAATACTTTGCCTAATATTTTGTTTTAGAGCATGTCGAGCGCGACCTGCTGCAGGATGACCGTGTCAGCGCGACCGTATTACAGTAAACGATAGATGGCGCTTTACGTCGCACTAACGCCATCTAGCGAATCCTGTGTTTAATCGAAGCTGTTTTATCGACGTTTGCCAAGCCGGCCAATCACAGCCGAGCAAATGTTACGCCCACTTTACCCCCACACAACGGACATTTCTTGGATCAGGAGGAGTACTAAGGACGGCAGTCTTAAGCCGACTGCCGATCGGAGTGTACGCCTTTAAATTACGTGTTAATCTAACCTGAATCATACCTAGTTTTAAATAATATTGTAGTTATTAAATATTCTTTGTGATTTGAAAATAAAACGGTTATTATATCAAAAGGAAGTTTTTACTGTTTAAAATGGAGGATGAAGGAGCTTCTACTGATGAAGGCAATGGGCCTCCATCCCCAATCGTTCGTCGATCTCACATACCAGTTAAAATTTATTTTATACCAAGCAATATTTACAAAATTATCTCATGATTTAATGTTTAATTTAATACTAATCTGCATATAATTTGAAAATAATAAAGGTATATTTTTCATCTTGGATCCGAGGATGTGTATATTTCTCTTACTAACATTGCAGTGTGCAATAATATTCCATATAATAATATATATTTACCCTAGTACCTACACCCTATACATACCTTAAAAAATGTATAACTCGTTTGATGATCGCCGACGCGATGAACGCGAGGTTCGTGGGCGCGGCGGCGGCGTGCGGCGCTCCGTGCGCTCAACTCGTGCGTGTGCAGGCGGCGCTCGCGGCGGCGCGGCCCGCCTGCGGCCGCTCTCTGCGGTTGGTCAAGTTTACCGCCGAAGAGGTATTCCACATTATAATGTCAAAGATTCCTAGAAAACCCACAAGAGACATCTACAACATCTCGATGGAACTCGTTGCCTCGGCCGCAGAACCTCTAGTTTGGTGTCTGGCTGGCCTGTTCAACCGCTGCATTGAAACGGGAAGTTACCCAAAGGCCTTAAAGGTGAGCAAAATCTCACCTTTATTTAAAGAGAAGGGCAAGCGCGATGACATCGATGGATACCGGTGTCAATAATCCCTTCTGTCGCGAAGATTTTTGAGAACAGACTGAGTACACGTCTCACCGAGTACTTAGGGACCACCGGAGCGCTGTCGGAGCGGCAGTACGCGTACCGCGCTGGCTGCTCGACCACCTCGCTCACACGTGAGGTTTTGCGGCGAGTGCTTGAGGCTTGTGAGGCGAGACGGCAAGTTGCAGTTCTGTGCTGCGACCTATCAAAAGCTTTCGATGTCGCAGACCATAGTGTCCTCGCCTCCAAACTCAAGCACTACGGCATACGGGGACCAGCGCATTCGCTCCTGACAGACCTGTTACAGGACAGAACGCAGATGGTGGTTACCGACGGCGGTGAGACGAAGTCCGACCCTCTCCATGCAGAAACGTACTGTGAGGGCGATCGCGGGGACAACGTGGGACACGCCGGCGCGACAGTTTTTTGTATCTCTCCAGATCCTTACGCTGCCTTCCATTGTTATACTGCAAGTAGCTATGCATGTAAGGCAAAACCTGGAGCAATTCAGAACGCGCGGAGATCACCAAACGCGATGGTTCAACACCTGCGGAGCTGGCAAGTTATCTGCAGTACCGCACAGACTGGCTAAGCCAGACAGACTCACGCACGTGCTGGGACCCGCGTTCTATAACCACCTACCAGATCATGTAGTCTCATCACCTAGCCTTTCTTCATTTAAGCATAGACTTAAATCGTGGCTCGTTGAGAAGGCATTCTACAGTGTTGACGAATATGTACGAAAAATAAAATGACATTTAAATAATTTATTTTGTCTTTAATATAATTTATATAATCTAAATTGACATTATTATTAAATAACTCTCTTTATAATAATAGTATGATATATAAATACATTGTATTTAATGGAATTTACATATATATTCACAATTGACATATCTTATACTCTAGTGTTATGCTAAGTTATATGTGATTATTATTATATTGACTTGTAATATTTCTTACCAATAAATTTATTATTCTGATTATTCTGATCGGATAAAAAAACAACCTGTATTTTGTTCTATTTTTAATAAAAAAAAATATAAATATATAAAAATGTATAGTATATTCTCTCGTCTGTAGTTCACTTTTACCGCAAACACATCACAAAATATTTAACGTCGAACGAAAGTGACGTATACAGGTCGCACATTTCTCAGAACTAGATCCGCTGTGAACTCTATATCTTCGGGACGGGTTACTGGCATCAACACGAATTTTCTCAATATTTCCGAAACGGCAGATTTCATCTCCATCATGGCGAACTTTTGTCCTGAAACAAGGCATAAATATTATGTGTAAAAAACCTTGGACTATGTGGTACTCATGAACATATTTAATGCGAAAAATCTTTGTGTATTTTTTAAAGATCTCACTAACTTGTAGCAGAAAGGACAAACAGTTTATAGTTTGATGTGTCAAACTTCTTTGCAGTTTATAGTTTGATGTGTCAAAATTATCAGATTAGATAAGCTATTAAACAAGGTTTATTTTAATGTGTAGGTGTCTTAACAAAAAGTTAATTGAATTTCATCATCATCAAGTTATTTAGGTTTAATTGAAATATCCCTAGACCATGTTGATGTGTGTAGTTTGGAGTATTTTCGTACGGTAAATTATTAAAAGAAGAAATCTGCCTCTGACTAGACTAGTCTTCAAGTCTTTTCATATCACCTACATATCACGTAATCCCGACGTAAAGTAAGGCATTACATCCCAAGGGATTTAAAAATATATGAAAAACCTATAGGAGATTTGAATTTGAAACGTTAAATTCGTAGAAAAACTCTTAATAGGCATTTTTAAGATGTAAAGAGAGTTAAGTCGAAAATCGAAATAGCTGCTATAAAGAGCACACAAATCTAAGAAAAAATATTTTTTTAACAACTTATGAATCCGATTTCCATTCTATTATACCCGATTTTGATTATATAAATTATTTTATAAAAAAAAACAAACGATCAGATATTGATCATCATTTGAACGGAACCACATGAGAAGCACCAGCTTACAAATAAAAACAGAAAGATAGAATTCGGTTCGCTTAACAAAATTATGACGAAACACTAATAAAAAAATGACAATACTGAGCAGCTCCTTCATTTTTGGAAGTCGGTTGAAAAAGTAAGGTACGATTGTAATGAATTTGAAACAAAAGACGGCGTTCAGTTTTATTTTAACAGTTCTTTCTACTCTATTTTAGCTACGAAGAAATAATAGTCAGGAAGCATAATTCAGAAGAAATTCCACACAAAAAGTGGCCCTTCAAATCAAAACAACGTATGATTCCAAATACAAATTACTTCCGAGTTACAAATAGACATGTTCGGTGATTGGTTTAAATTCAGAAGGAAAGCAGGGATTGATTTACGCGCGTGCTGCAACGTCTACAATGACAGCAGAGTCATAGCGGCGTGGACGATGTTATGCAACAAGTGGACTGGACCAACTCAATAATAAATGAATCGTTAATATCGTATGTCTCGCGAAATATGATTAATTTATTAAGTTTATGTCTAGAAGACATTAGAAGAGATTCTTCGCAATGTAGTAAAGAAAGATTATGAAACATTTTAGGCTTATACATTTTACCAAAAAAAGTAAGTCGTTATTTGCCAGCTGGATATTTTTCAGTGGTCACAGAATACCTTCATTATCAATTTAGAAAATTCAATCAATTTATGAAATTACTTTAGAAAGTTGATATTATTGACAAATTAATTAGCAACTCAGCTAAACCTCTTTAAAATTTGCAGAGGATGAATTTTCATTAGCTTGAAAAATTAAACGGGCCTACATTTGAACAAACAATGAACTGTTTTTTTAATGCTATATAGTACCTATATTACATACCAACTGTAGGAAATCGTTTATTATTCATTGTCTGTAGTATCTCTTTAGAGCGTAAACGCTTTGGAAGCGCCAATTCGCGTTTTTGCTGAGTATTTGAAGGGTCACATAATAATGATTGATATAGTATATTATGTCAACTATTCTTACCTTATTATTCTTAAGTTCCACAGACTACATTTAGAAATTGTTATTAGTTTGTTATTACCGAGAGGTTTCTACACACACACGTTTTTAAAATCAATCATAAAACCGGTCGCGCCAGTCACGAATCATCAGACGCGGCTGAGGCCTCTTAGAGAGAGGTCAGAGGACGTATCGCTCTGACGCCTGCGCTTACACAACTATATATTAGTGCGCTCAAAACTTCCTGATACTTATTGTGGTAACATTACTAAGTGGGATTCTAACAAATAATTTTATATGACATCTAGTGCATCAACAATAGAAATTTCATTGTTATAATGACATCGACTTGCTAGGGGCTTGAGCCCCTTGAGGGGCTAGTATTTTGCTTTAACCAAATTTCTTATGCTTATACTTGGTATCCAGGAATCCATGCTAGAGTCGCAAACTGGTAGCAGAAACTATGTGATGTTTAATAGTAGACACACTGTGTTTGGGATCGTATGAATCGTCTTCGCGATATCTTATTTCTAGCTGGTGACCAGGACCTGATGCTGGATCCAGAAACTGGTAGCAGGAACTATTTGATGGTTGTTTTATTTGCTATTCTCATCTCTTTTTGGTAGGTACGTGAGTTAAATCTTACTTTTTTCTAGTCTATGCTCTTGTAGATAACATGTACTTGATTAATAATTATCATTTTATGTTAATTAATGTCGATATTAAAAATAAAATGTGTCCTGCGTGATATTTTATTTCACCTTTTTGACCTACGTCTATTTGTGACATAAAAACCAAAGTAGATAAAAAAGATCCAAATATTAATGCGCGCTATTTTAGTTAAGCGGTAAGGCCACTGCCGCAGGGCGCGCTAGCAAGTAACTCGCTAATGTAAAATACCTAAACTCGCGCAGCGCTGCGCAGAATAAAGGCTCTTAAAGATGTTGATGTTTCTTCCGGACAAATCATAACACCTTATGACACCTTATGATGCAAACATCCTTAACATGATTGATGCTTTCTCAATACATAATCATCATCATCATCATCATCTCAGCCGTAGGACGTCAACTGCTGAACATAGGCCTCCCCTATGATTTTCCAAAAGGACCGGTTGGAAGCGGCCTGCATCCAACGTCGTCCTGCGACCTTCCTCAGGTCGTCTGTCCACCGTGTCGGTGGACGACCTACGCTGCGCTTGCCGGTACGGGGTCTTCACTCCAGAACTCCTTGTTCACTTGTCAGTACGAAGTAGTGATTCTGCTTCATCATAGTTTTTAGTGCGTATCCAATTGACTACTAGCCTTTTACAATCATAAAATTTCTTTGGATAAATATCCAAACTTTTGTTTATGAAATTATATAACCGTGCTGAATTATTTACAAATTGATTTCCGGCGTAAGAAGATTTACAGGCTTTCACTTTAATAACAATATCTTTTCTTGTTTTATTAAATACAATTAATATAAATAAATATGTATAAATCTGTGTATACAAGATAAAGATTGAGTGATTAATAAAAATATATTTATAAATATGTTACTTGTGACTAATGTATGTATCGAAATATTATCGATATTTTTTCGTAACTACCTTTTTTTTACGAGGGTGAATTCTTATTAGATACCCGGACACTATGGGGAGCGTCCGGCTTATGTGGGACTTTCCACTAAAACCCCCTCGGTGGCCTTCTTCGATGTCTTATTGATGACCCCAGGATCTCCATAGGAACGCACTGGGACCATCAAGACATATTGCCCTTTGGCTCAACTCTGAGAGTATTTCGCATCTCCTTCTTCTAAGGATGGCACGGTGTCAATTGCCACATCATGACGCCTCTTCCTCGAGCTCGTTGATGAGATAGTAAGGGCCCCACCCCCAACTATACCCGAGCTCTTAGGGTCCCCTTTTAGTCGGCTCTTACGCATGCGTGTGACCTCCTCCCAGTCTGGGGCTGCTCCTCGGGATCTCCTCGCGACCACGAAATGGTAGACTTCGGCGAGGATTTCCGCTTGCAGCTCCCAGGGGGGATCACTGGCCAGCACACACGCTGCCGTCCAAGACACCGTCCGGTACCCACGTATTGCCCTCGTCGCGATGACCCGCTGTGGACGTCGCAGCAGGGTCTATTGTCGCGACTAAGGGCGTCCACCCAGACCGGTGCCCCTTAGAGAGCCATACTCCGAATTGCTCCGGAGTATAGCCGGCGGCAATTGGCGTTTGGGCCACCCACGTTAGGCAGTAGCCTTTCCGAGGCAGCCACGGCTCCCACGACCCTCGGGGCCAGTCGGGCGAAGTGGACCCCAAAAGCCTACCTTCCATCCAGGATGAGGCCCAGATATTGCATCTGGGCCCCAACCGGGACGGGGACCCCATCCAGGATTACCTGAGTTCCTGGAGGGACTTCACTATTCATCTAACCTAACCGAACCTAACCAAACCGTCCGCCCTTATTCATAATAAATCACATTGAAAGACCTAAGTCTTATGACACAAAACAGTACTTAAGATGATCTATGACCTGCATGTGACAGAAACAAATGCAGGTCGGTATGAGCACCACTTGTATTTTTTAGTATGTATTACTAAAAACCCTTTCTACCATTTACTCTATGTTAAGTTGATCATGACCGTGGTTATCACAAAGATTTTTAATTTGACTTTGAGTAATTGATAATTTGTTTTATACATTTTTGTCACGGCTACCACAGTAGAGACTATTCGACCTCCGACTACCAATATTTAGAGCTGACTACTTCTGATACTCAGTAAAACTCTTTGACATACCTATCATTCAATATATTGTACATCCGGGACTATTAACTCTCTCTATATTTTCCTGGTCAGAAATTCGCGATGTCATCAGCCATGCTTCGAGAGTTTGAGTTGCTACCTTATAATAAGCCTGCCGACTTGAAGTTTATGATGGATGGTTTTAAAAAGTATCGTACCAGTTAAAATTTAGTTTATACCAAGCAATATTTACAAAATTATCTCATGATTTAATATCTAATTTAATACTAATCTGCATATAATTTGAAAATAATAAAAGTATATTTATTATCTTGGATCCGAGGATTTCTCTTACTAACATTGCAGTGTGCAAAAATATTCCATATAATAATATATATTTACCCTAGTTACCCTAGTACCTACACCCTATACATTCCTTAAAAAAATCTATAACTCGTTTGATGATCGGATAAAAAACGACCTGTATTTTGTTCTATCAAAAAATTATAAATATATAAAAATGTACAGTATATTCCCTCGTCTGTAGTTCACTTTTACCGCAAATATATCACAAAATATTTAACGTCGAACGAAAGTGACGTATACAGGTCGCACATTTCTCAGAACTAGATCCGCTGTGAACTCTATATCTTCGGGACGGGTGACTGGCATCAACACGAATTTTCTCAATATTTCCGAAACGGCAGATTTCATCTCCATCATGGCGAACTTTTGTCCTGAAACAAGGCATAAATATTATGTGTAAATAACCATGGACTATGTGGTACTCATGAACATATTAATGCGAAAAATCTTTGTGCAATTTTTAAAGATCTCACTAACTTGTAGCAGAAAGGACAAACAGTTTATAGTTTGATGTGTCAAACTTCTTTGCTGTATTATATGTAGTTTGGAGTATTTTCGTACGGTAAATTATATAAAGGAGAAATCGGCCTTTGACTAGACTAGTCTTCAAGTCTTTTCATATCACCTACATATCACGTAATCCCGACGTAAAGTAAGGCATTACATCTCAAGGGATTTCAAAATATATGAAAAACCTATAGGGGATTTGAATTTGAAACGTTAAATTCGTAGAAAAACTCTTAATAGGCATTTTTAAGATATAAAGAGAGTTAAATCGAAAATCGAAATAGTTGCTATAGAGAGCACACAAATCTAAGAAAAATTTTTTTTTTTAACAACTTATGAATCCGACTTCCATTCTATTATGTATTCTATTATATACCCGATTTTGAATATATAAATTGTTTTATAAAAAAATACAACCGATCAGATCTTGATCATCATTTACACGGAACCACATGAGAAGCACCAGCTTACAAATAAAAAAAGAAGAATAGAAATTGGTTCACTTAACAAAAGGTATGAGGAAACACTAATAAAAAATGACAATTATTGTGAAACTCCTCCATTTTTGGAAGTCGGTTGAAAAAGTAAGGTACTATTGTAATGAATGTGAAACAAAAGACAGCGTTTAGTGTTATTTTAACAGTTCTTTCTACTCTATTTTAGTAGTATTTTATCATATACACGAATTTAAAATTACAAAACAAACACTAAAAACATTGCTTAGTCCCTCCTTAACTATAAAATATAAAAGTGACCTATCACATGTATGAATATCAAATATTAGCTCTAAATTAAACTTTGAAGTAAATGAATGATTTATTTAGGTAGCCCTAGGTTTTTACTGTCACTCAGAAAGTATGAAATGCAGAGTATTCTTTCTGGGATAAAGCCCGTCTTCGTCTTTCGCGGCTGAAACCCATCGTCCACTTTGGACTGTACATAACTCCCTCGCATGTCACCCGTAACGTAAGACACTGCTTTATCCCCTTGGTGCATAATCTACTATTATATTGAGCTTTTATACTTTGGAACGAAATCTTTTCAAAACTTCGTTACTCTGCCGCAAACGAACAAGAGTCTAGAGATATTCATCTCGTTTAGTGGTCAATTAATGAATAAACTTAAAACGTATTCGTACATATTATTTCTGTTATCGCACGATTATTTATTATACACAAAGACACATGAGGAGTCTTTCAGATGTCTTTGGTTATGTTCGTAGATTCCTGTATATACATCTATTTTTTTACCTATGCAATTTCTTGGTCCAGCACTGAAAGGAATGTATGCATATGGATGTCGTCCGACGCTGTTTTCAGGCAGGAAGCGGTCAGGATCGAAAACCATAGGGTCTTTGTATACATGCGGGCTCCTGTGCAGGTCCAAGATGCTGATGTGACAAAATATATTGCCGGGAACTTTGTATCCACCTGTAACAGATGTTTGAGGTGTTCGATTCTGTTGATGATCGCTGTTGCAATAAACGTCGGAGACGATGCGGGAACACCAATGATATTATCATTTTAAAACTTGTAAGTACTTATGCTATTTACAGACATAATATCTTCTAGACAAGGGGATTGCCCCTTAATGCATGGTTTGCTGTGTTTGTCTTCTTTTAAAGTTATATCTTCTTTTATTGATCAACTTGTAGCTATTTATGACTTCTGGACAATTCGAAACTCGTACAGCTTAGGATTAAATATATTTAATCTACAGCTTAGATAAAAAAGTTTATATAAATATTGCATGTCAGTGCTAACAAATAATTAAATGGTTAACAGTGAATTTCGAATATATTACGAGGTCTATCCTATAATAACATGAAACATAAGCACCATAAGTAGGTATAGCGTATGTAGGCAATTTATACAACGTCGTTATACATATAACATATTCCTCTTGGTCACGTCATAAATTATTGAGAACGACTTTACCGATTTCAATGAAATTTGGCAAGGAGATACACCGAATAGAAAGAGATATACCGGGGAAGGATATAGGACTTTTCATCATCATCATCATCATCATCATCATCATCATCCATCAACACCGAAACCACGGAGCGCAGCTAGTGTAAAATAAATTTGATTTACAAACAAATATAAATAGTAGTGCGTACCTAAGTATGTTTCTGAAATAATCACCTAGACTGCAAAGTTGAAGGCAAAGTTGGTACGCCGATTTTTATATGTTGTACAGAAATTAAAATAACCACTTCGAAATTATACTTTATAAGGATGGAGGATGGAGATGACCTCTTCCGCCGTCGGGATGCAAACCGTAAGAGGCGGAAACCCAACTTATACGAGTATAATACTAGACCTCTTGTATACAAGTTTAGGTGGTAAGTATTGTTTTTTTTTTCGGAACGGCTAAATGCAGTTTGCCTCTACCGGCATTTACAGCGTCACAGGATGGATGACGAGCGCAGATAGCACTCAGCCAGATTCAGGCGCAGAAGGCGACTTGCTTAAGGGCACCACTAAAGTACGGACCTCGGCTTAGGTCGTCGCCATGAGAAAGGGGAGTCGAAGAGAATCGCCTCTGTACCTGAGTGTACCGTTGACGTGTCCGTAGTGGGTCCTATGAATTTTTACTCTATGATTATTTGGAGAGAATCTAACCAAGATATAAGGTAATAGCACAATCATTACTGTGTAAAGGTGTGAAGGGCAAGTGACATTTTTGTGCGAAAGAGATTGAAAAATCAATTGGCTCGGGTTGACAAGCTCAATGTATCTAGCAAATTTTCAGTAAAAAATGTTGGGTGGCACTGCAACTGCATGGGCAGAAGTAGTGCTTGCTATCAGGCACCCGACTTGTCCATGCAAATATTTTTTTAACACTTTATATTATATGCTCATGTTGAACTAAATTAAATTACTTATCATAGACGGGATTTAATGGTTTTAAACGATAGTTACTAACTTAGTGTAACATCTTCATGCAATTTTCGACTGATGAAGTGCACTGGAGGGTATAGACGCAGGGACTCTTTGATGCAGCACTCCAGGTACTTCATCTTGGAGAGATCCTCCATACTGGCAGGCTTCGTGGAGTCGCCGAATATCTCCTGCAGCTCGATGAATATTTTATCCTGTTACAAAAACACTCTATAAATATACGCTATAGGTATATATATATATATATATATATGGTCACGCTATAACTTGAGAACGGATGGAACAATCTCGCTAATTCTTTTCTTCTTCTGTTTATTATTGTCAGGAGAAGGTTCTTATGAAAGAAAAACCTTGAAATGATGGGAGTGAATGAAAAAATTAAAAGAAGTTCAGATACAAATCTATATACATACATACATAATCAAATATGCAACAACATATAATAATACAAATACCATCCCAATATGCCTTCAGCGGCGAACCCTCGGAAGGAGTCTCGGTGTCGAAAATTTAGGCCCTTGGAGGCCGTCCGCTCTCAACTGTACAAGGGATCTGGCCAAACATTTGGCTGAGTCGACACGTGACCGAAATGCTGGCGCCTACTATGTGCAAAAGGTTAGCATTGCCATCCAGTGTCGTAATGCTGCTAGCATTCTGGCCACTTTCCCCCCTACTATAGGGCTTATAGATTAGTTTTTATTTTTACTTTTAATATTCTGTAAAAACCTATTAGTCATAGTCACAGATCACAGAAACAAGGGCGATATGAAAAGGGGCGGGGCCGGTGTCACACCAATATGCCCAAAAACAAAACACATCGGTCGCGGCGGTTAGCAACTTTTGTATTATGTGACTGAACGCCCCGGTCGCGATATTGCATGTAAACAGTTTACAATGCTCTGTACTTACGAATATTCAAACGTTAAGTTTTAATACCGCTGTGGATAATGAACTTATTGAAGCTAACAATATGTTGAATCGCGGAATACAGCCGCTGCTTGCGACACCAGGTTTGTACCCAGCGCACGGATTGGCATCTCTAGATCTCTATGGTTATAGTAAATAATGAAGTAAAATCTTATGATTTTATAAATAAATATAAAAGGCCACCACTGAAAAACTAGTAGTAGTGAAATTGGTTTTATAATTTTGGATATGCTCGCAGCGTGTTGAGTATCACTATTTTTTTCGCAAGCATTATTACATTAATTTTATTACAGATAGCAAAATTATATCAATAAAAAATCATTTTCATTTTCACATATAATTTGATTACACCTACTACATACTGAATGCTGGTCTGTATCTTTGGTTTTATACACTTTGAACCTATTCCAAATCGTTGTCTAGCTATTAACTCCAAAAAAACAGTAGTTTTTACATAAATGAGTAATGTGTGCAGGTACCTCACGTTGTTAAACGGTTTTATTTAGCTTGCCCTGTTTGTGCTCTATAACTTAAAAACTGGTTTATCTGGGGAAACGTAAATACGTAACTACCCTACCACCCATTAGTGTTTTGTTTAATCGGGTTTGGTTAAATCGGGAGTGGCAGCAGCTAGGCCTGAACGAACTATGGATGTAGGTACTATCACTAAATTTTTTGCCTGACCATTTAAGGGTGAATTTTGCATGAAATGACCATTCACCAACCCCGCCTATTATCTGCTTATTGGTATGTTGATAAAAGAACTACTACTTTTTATTATAATAAAATACAATAATCCTATTCAAGGTAACACTAAAAATACTAAATGGATATAGATTTAATTTAGCTATGATATAATTACGGTTATAAGTTAACATCTTAGTACTATCGACACGTTTAAAAGAACTACTACTTTTTATTATAATAAAATACAATAATCCTATTCCAGGTAACACTCAAAATACTAAGTGGATATAGATTTAATGTAGATATATATATAATTACGGTTATAAGTCAAAATAGTACATACCTGAATATTTCTGTTGTTTGCAAGAGCCAACAAGCAAAACGTCAGTCCTGAGGCCGTCGTGTCGTGACCCTGAAAGCCAAGATAAAGTATTTAAATACGACTTTGTGAATGTCAGTACATAATAATTGTTTTTATGTGAACCTTAATTAGTATGACCGTGTAAAATTTTAGTCAAATTATTATTATAATGATAATAATTCATTATACTGATTATGTATATCTAATTAAATCACCCCCGATAATTTCCGAATAGAATTACAAACGATTCGCTACAGTTATGAGGAATGTTATCTAGATGGCACTGTGGTGGAAACTACCTTGACGGACACTTGCAGAAACTTTGAGTTTGGCGTTTCTTTAGTGGCAATATTCAAATTGCCTAGCCATCTAACGATTTGCAGGTGTCATGATCTCAGTTGATAACCATAACAACCTAAATGGCACCTATAATAAGACCCACATACTGCGCTGGTAAACAATACGACCACTCGGACAGGAAATATCAAGGTTATTCAAGAAGTTAATATTACTCAGAGGATTGCTACTGCTTATTGCACAGAGAAGTCCTGAGCCAGTTCTTAGTGTATCCGCGGGACATACATTGAAAAACTTTTGATTAGTAACGCAATTTCTTCTCTTCAGTGTATGTATACTGGACATACTTTTACAAATTGGTAAACTATAACAGATCCTGATAATTTCTTCTAGTTATTACTTAGAAACTATTAGTGTATACCTCAAACGTAAATGTGTCAACTTCTTCTTGAATCCCATCGTTATCAATGTGGCCATCTTTCTCGGCTAACAACAAAAGATCCAACATAGCAGTCTTACGTTTATGTTTGTAAACAACATCATCTTCATCGTTATTCTCATTTGTTATCTGTACACCATATTTCTTCACATACTCTCTTCTATCAATGATAATCTTCTTAGTAAAACTGTGGACGATATCTATATACTTTTTCATGGCTCTCCATGTTGGGCTTAAATAGAACATAAAATCAGGCAGAAGGTAAACCCTTATGAATCTGTGTACAAGTGTTTTTCCAAGGTCATATAGAGCCGTTTTGTATGACATCGCTTCACTGGTCGCCACTTGACTGAGTTGTGTGCCCATTGCAGTTTCTGAAATATAGTAAAAACTATATTATGTACTACTTAATGTAAATAAACTATATTCCAAGTACATGAGACATAACGTAACTATGTACTCACGTTAGCTCAATAATTGTGTTTAATACTGCACGATGTGTTTGTGTGATGTGTTTAAAATCGTTCATTGATCCAGGTTAACCTCGCAACAATCTATATTATACGTAAGAGACATCTACTACGATTGGCTTCCAGTGTGTTTTTTGGGTGGCACGATCACGTTACAAAAGTTTTTCGTGAATTAAAAAACTTTGAATTTCAGCAGATCACATAGTAACTTAAAAATAACCTGTATAGCAAATTGTTCAGTTAACTATCCCAAACACCACCGTATAGTGTTGTGCACTATAATTTAGCCACTATTTATGTAGGCGTCGTATATTATTATTATATTTATATTACCGCATATAGAGTGAAGTGTGAACTCAGATAGAACAGGAACTATGTCGACGGACTCTCCAGCTGAGTTGTCTAACTTTTCCACCAAACGCTTGCTATTTTCCTGTAGTACAATAAAAAACTCCCGTAAAATATTGAAATGGAAGGCGGGCGTTAACAGTTTTCTTCTTTGCTGCCATTTTTCACCTGTAAAAGTAGAATTGTGTTAGTAAATTAAATCAAATACAAACACTTTCTTTGCGACAGGGAGCGAAGATTTTAATTTTTTATTTATCAATTCAAAGGCTAATGTTTGACTACTATCTGACCAAGAAAGAATTTATTAAAGTAAAACACAAAGGATATATATATAATGGAGTAGAGGATTATTCAACTTCTGCAATCAATCAAGGCACTCTTAAGGTAGAGTTTGAAAATTTCAGCAACCTTCTACCAGTCAGTGGTTCGAACCAATAGCAAAGTACTTAGACCACGCGGCCCCGAGTAACTAGAACGTCATCGCAATAAATAGACGATGGGTGGGGGAGAAGGATGCTTGCCGGCAATTGTTACTTGAGTGCCGGTAGAGCGGTCGGGGTTGCCAGTTTTGAAATGTCATTGTTCTCTGTTGTGTAGGTATGCTACCAACAAAACATAGATGTGTGTTTGTTTTGTGGCGATGTTGACATCCCAACACGCGTCTTGCGCCAAACTTGTGTGATTCAATGCTAGTAGGGAAGACGTTCTACTTATATATATATTTATATATATATATTTAAAGATATTTACTTACTTTGCCTAAAGTGTCTTATTGTTTAGACTACCCGAAGCCTCACATCTCGAGTGAAATATTTGTAAACACAACCCTAAAAATGTACGTACCTACTTAAGAGGGATCCCAATAATCTATCTATCCACAGTTTTCCTTACTACCGATAGAAATTTGACATAACGTCCATACAAACAGTGTCAAATATCTATCTCTAGTAAGGTAAACCGCCGATAGATAGATTATTGGGATCGGCCGTTAGTTTAAATGTGACGGTCATCAATTGAGGTGACCGCAGTAAGCATCACTCAAAACAATTGAACAGCCAACAACTCGGCTGACTACTGTGAGCGCTCGTACATGAACATGTTTTATCGTAATCCGCTTTAAGCTTGATTACCTACACCTTTTATTAATAAACGTTCAATATCTGATAACATGTGATACAAATGATGATATTGAACAAATAATTATAGGTACTGACGTTTTGCATGCCCTTTCATACCGAAAGCCGCCATTACACACGTGCGAAAGCGGGCTGTCCAAAAACCACTATATATCTTAGTGCACCTTTTTAACCGATTTATAAAAAAGCAGGAGGTTCGTCTATATTTTTATGTATGTTCAACGATTTCGACTCCATTTGTGGACCGATTCTCAAAATATATTTTTTATTTGAAAGAGTAGGTATACTTCCGAGGTGGTCGCATTTAAATTTCATTAAATTTGGTGAATCGGTTGGCGAGTTACATTCCAATAACTGAAAAGTGTTTCACCTGTCTCTATTATATCCTTATTGACGGTGAATGACAATCGATCCAGTAAGTAGCATGGGCAACTAAAAAGAGTACAACATATTTTTTACAAAAAAATTGAACAAACTGTAAACGTGTGAAATAAATTGTTGAAGTCGGTACCGTTCCGTTACAGTTCAAAAGTTCATATTATCACAATATTGTGCGGATAGTAGGTTCCATTTTATGGTAGAAAAAAATAATTACACAAGGTTTATTATTCTCCACAAATAGTTGCATCTAGATTTTATGGTATAAACCGGAAATGTCCCTATATTATAGTCTCCTCACTGGATACTTGTTTTCCTTTTTTACATTATTACATCGTTACATTTAAGAATATTAAAACGTAAAACATAGAATACCCACCATTACTAACAAGAAGTCCGCTCCGCAACCACGGCGTCAAAATATTGTAAATAAGACTCTTATCATTGAACTTCATACTTGATATTACTATCTGAAAAATTAATTAAGTGATTAATGTCTCACGTATCAAGTTGTCTACAAGTAGGTATATTGATATAATAATGAGGAAAGTTTACGTGTTTATTTTGTACCATGAACCTGTAGAATATTTTTTCTGATTATGTGTATCTACTAATGAAATAGACTGTACAGTATGTACTCAGATGGATGTGATAATAAAAAATTTCACCGAGATCCGTTCAACCGTTTAGACGTGAAAGCTTAAAATAAACGAACAAACCCTACTTTTGTATTTATAATATTATACTTAGCATTAGCTGACCCGCCAGCGGCTGCGCTCGCTTGGTCTTGGTGTTGTGATGGAAGCGCCGTTTCAGAACTCGGGACCCTGGGTTCGATCCCCGGGTTGGAGAGTTATTGGGATTTTATTACAAAGAAATTCTCAACAGCAATCCGGATTCTGAAACAGTGTCCCGTAGATGGCAATAGGCTCGCCCCCTATTACATGGGATCAAAAATATTTTCGGCGAAACGCAGGTGTTTTGCTTACCCCTTCGAGGATATATATACATAGGTGTGACGATTTGTTATGTTATGTGATTAAAAAAAACATGTTTTGCGTTATTTTCGTTAATGTTTATTTTAACCAAATTTTTAGTGAATTGCACCATTTATTATTGCAATTTTTTTTTACGTTATTATCTAAATTTTATTGTACACCTTATATATGGGTATTATTTAAAAAAAAAGACGTGTTACATTCTTAATTATTACGGTTTTAGCCATAGCATAGAAATTTATGCGCGCCGACCAGCCGTGCGATTCTGTAATAATTCGTCGATGCGCTCGTCGACGAGATCACCGATGTCAAATACTTTATGAGATATCGCCTTTGTACACAAGGTTGTTTTCCAACGTTTCATGTCATCTTATAATTTGTTTCACGGATGTTGTCAAAGATGCAACGATGTTTGCTCTTAGAGAATCGCACGGCTGAGTGGTTGATACCTGATAGGTCTATCGAGACCCCAGTTTTATATGAGACCGTGTAGCATAGAGAGATTGAGCTGCCATCTTGTATTTATGAGACGGATCAACATAAAAAGTGTAGTTGTATGATCTCCAGGCTTTATTCTATCCTTATATTAAGTTTCATTAAAATCTGTGCGGTAGTTTTTAAGTTATGCGTGATCGTACAGACAGACATTTTTTTATTTTAAAGTCATTCTTTTTCAGTAGGTAATTTTACGTCTTCTGACCCACATTTTTTTTCCTTCTTTTGTTTTAAGTAGTACAAATAATATAATCTATTTTAACCACACACGTTGCAGTTCCTGGAAAATTGGATTAATTTCTGCGAAATCTATTGTATTATTGGCCAAATATGGCGAATCGCGTTAAATGCTTAAGCAACTTAGATTGCTGCTAATTAGAAATACTTGTTAGGAGCTGCATATTATGTACCTCATTCTGTTCGAAACGTCCGTAGTCTAAGGAAGGAAAAAAAGCATAAAATAAGCACATTATTTCGTAAGTTTTACCTCTACGTCCTCCGGATTGTAAATCATCACAGCTCCAAACGGAAAACTCCAAAATCGATGTATTCCTTTCCATTTTGAGCACCACTTGTTTGCTAGTTTCATTAAATCCTCTGAAAATTCACAATAATTAATAACCATTTTAATAATTGGGTAATACATAAGTCTATGGTTTACCTATTCCCTTCCCCAACTCGTAGGTTTCGTATAAGTACAGAAATATGATTCTTTGTATGAAACTGGTTTCGTCACAACATCTATTTTGTATCATTCGTAACTGGTTATGGAACTACGGTACGTAGAACTAGTGTAGGAAAATACGTAGGCCGAAGGACACTAGAGGCCGTAGCGCAAACAATTTGCGAAAAAGTATTCGTATGGTAAACGTCGTGTCAAGCTTCGACGTGTACATGAGTCAATTATGAGTTATCTGTGTCACAGTTGCCTTACGGCATTAGCGAGCTGCTGGCCTTCTTTGACGACATCGGGTGGCTGGACTAACCCGCACAAAGTGCCGCATCAAGACGGCATGGGTGCGGAAAATAGCCCGCCGACCAAGTAAGTACGACAGTTGCCTTAGATACATGACAGTTTGTACTGTTTCACGTAAACGACACGTTACGTTACATTTACACAGTTACTCGTGCTAGGCCCACTGGTACACATAATTAAATAATTTTAAGTCACATGACATCATATTGAAAAGGCCCCAGGGATATTATGGGTCAGCCGCAAATGGACAGAGGGGGAGGTGGGGTGCAGTGATATAATATTACGCGTGTTTATTTTTCAATGACCAACGTTTTTCTTTTAAACATGGTATAAAACATCACTTGTATAATAAACGACTAAGAAGTTACATATATGTAATGTACTACATATTTAGTGATTGAAATCCTGTCGCTAAACACCTAAAACGGGGTTTACAACAGCTGTCCATGAGAGTCAGTCACATTTTCTAAATCTATTGCGACACCATCGTCGACCGCAGCATTGCTGACCATCAACTGAAATAGCAGCCAAGCACTACTCTAACAAATAAATAGTACAAGTACAATTTGAAAATATTAATACTTCCATTCTACGAGTATTTAGTTCAGTCATTGGAGTGTATCTCAAAAACTACTAACCCGAACTTTATTTTATTTTAAATCTTTATTATAAATTAGGACCACACAGGAAGCCACCTTTCAAACAAAAAAATAATTTTGAGAATCGGTTTACTCTATCGAAAGTTATGAGGTAACAAACATAAAAAAAATAATTTGTAATTTAATTTTTTCAATTATAACAGATTCGAGTTACACTCCAATAACTGAATAGAATAGAAGTCGGAATAAACATTTTCAAATTGTACTTGTATGATTTCTTGTCTGGATCTCGTCCTGTCTGAATTTCTGTTTGTTAAATACATTGCGCAAAAACTTCTGAATGGATATTGATACCGTTTACTAAAATATTTATTTCATGTTTTAAATACAGTTTTTTTCATAGTATTACTTTTTAAAGCACTAACGCCTGCTTTAGCGATCTCAAACATTGATTTTTAACAGTTTTTTTCATTAAGACGCGGTCTAACCCCAATTTTACAATAATTTACGGTGCTTTACGTAAGGTTGAAAATCGCTTGTTAGATTGGACGATGCAATGCGAAAATGCGTTAATTTTGTACGTTTTCTTTATATTTTGCGTGATTGATGCAATAAAACCATTTGAGCTCGCCCCGTGAAATACAGATTTATCTCAGTCACGTCCATTCTCAGTAAGAGTATGAATGGAATATACAGAATAATATATTCGACAACAGGCTACATATATGCCCACGCAGCGTCTAGTGAAACGAGTTACACTGAAACAGTTCTATGAAGAGTCTTAGCGTATGCCACTCCATTATTATTTTTATATTTTGGTCCATTTTTTTTTTAAATTTTATAGGCTCCATTGATTGTTTACTTTGACCAATAGTTAAATTATTGTATATAGAACCATCCATGATCCAAACGTAATCTTGAAAGAAACACTCGCAAGACACCACTTATACACAGCAGAAGTGGTGTTTTACGATTGTGTGTACCTATATACCAAATTAGAAATACTCAAATTATTAACCGGATAGTTACCATGTATATTTTCTTTGAGTTTGAGATATTTCGGCACTGCTGAAAGCGTCATAATCACAGATGATTTGAGGAATTGCGGGTGGGTGAATGCTTACGAGAGACGAAACGGTCTACTCTCTTCCGTACTCGTTTGTTATGGGAGCACCTCTACTATTGTTAGCACTATATTATTTTGTCTTATCACAACAATAACCGTATCAGCTCGTACTTCGGGACTAGTACTATTTTTGTTATTACACAAACGTAGCCTGGATTTCAGTTATTCGACAGTTGTGAAACCATCCTAAGATTGAAATTTTTGAACTTTGTGATTTCAATCGCTTATCTGACGAGTCTTGGTATATAGTGTCGTTCTGTCAAAACTGTCTGAGGGTTATGCAACTCGATCCAGTGGTTCGTACCTGACTCCAATAGATGTTAAGCGATGGCAGATTTTTTCGAGTCATTATTTGTAACAGCTCTAAGATGTTCCTTTATACGACAAGAAACAGTGCCTTTAGTTTGACAAATGTAGGGTCTGATGCAGCTAAAATCAACCTAATAAACATCAGGTATTTCCAAGATCCAGAGTTTCCAATGGTACCTTTGGAAACTCAAAGAAGATATACATGGTAACTATCCCGTTAATAATTTGAAAATTTTTAATGTTTGTGACCATTATAGTTTAAAAACTTATATACATTTAATGTATCTTAAAGCAAACAATAAAACAATAGGAAAATATAATAACTGCACGATACAATTAGCCTATGTTAAGTTAAATCATAGGTCAAAGGATAATAACAAAAGGAAAGACTATTTAATAGTACGGCGGCGATAAATACGAAGTCAGCGGAGTAGTCTAAAATGAAATAAAATCATGTTTTATAAACATAACATATTCAGATGTAAATGTAGGTAAGCTTATACATATAGTTTGACAACCTTAAATAACGTGATACAAATCTACATACAGAAAAATAAAGCAAAATAAAAGAGACTGGCGTATTCTACAATGATAGCCCACCAGGCAATAATCTTCCTATGAGTCATCTTTTTTTGAGCACTGATTAGGTGCTGTATCCGGATCCACCTACTGAGACGAACGTTTACGGTTGTCGTGCAGGATGCACTTTTCATAGCAGGTAACAATTCGATTAAGAATTATCTCGTTTTTTGCTTAATTTACATTACAACTGTCGGAGGACAGACAGAGTGATACAATTTTTAAATAAAATTTAGGCGTCATATTTTCATAATTTTGATGAGAAGTGAATTCTTTGTGAACTAGTTCATCCGGGAAAGCCACCACACCATACTGCCACCATAAGTATTTCAACCATGAAGCAGTAATGTTTGCAACACTGTATTCCGGTTTGATGGGTATGGTTGCCGGTGAAATTACAGGCACAGTAGGTACAGATACAGTTTGGTTTTTCAGAACATTTATCATCGTTTGCAGTAGGAAAAGTACATCAATTATTAAAACACCAATATGACGTAGTTTCTCATGCTGGACCTTTGTCACTAATAATTTCATTAAAGCAGATTTATCGGCCATCCAAATGGCACATAAACAAAGCCGTTACTGATGTTATTGGGTATTTTTTAATATCTACCTGCCATACTACGAGTATCTATAGAAATTCCCAATATTCGTCCAAAAACTATCTTTGCATTATAATTTATAGATGAATGAACACATGAACCGTCTTATTTTCGTTTGAAAATATCTATTCATGTTTTTGATTTGATTGCTTTTTTCTAATCTTCTAATATCGGATAAACAATTAGAAATAAATGTTTAAAATAATCCCCGATTGTTTCAATGTTTAGACAGACAGGGCTATACCGATGGTGAAGTAAATTTTCCAGATGAAATATTGATTAGTTGGTCTTTCGGCATTTACCAACTGAAGGGAGTAATAAATTGATCGAAGGTGGCAATAAACTTTTATAATTGTATGGTGTTTGTTTTAATTTGGTGGAGATTTAAGTCTCCTGAAGCATCTTGATGAGTTTGTAGACCTAGTTCACGATAAACTTGACTTATTATTGTAGACTTTATATCATGATTTCAAGCCCGCCTTTGTATTTGTAAGTGCATAAAACCTGTGAGCCTTCTAGCAGCGTCAGCATTTATAGTTTGCTCTAATGTGTTGTCTTGAAAAAAATCTTGTTAGTTTTTTTAATAGCAAAGCAACCTCGATTGAATCCTTCATACAGACAAGCACGAGTTTCTGTAACTTTAAGAAAATTATCATATAATTTACAGTCCACCGTGCAATTTTGTAGTAGTAACAGATTTGGCAGTCCATGAACGAGCCTTATACACAAATTTGGGCAGGTACTCAAAATAATTAAAATTATATTAAATTAAACTCGTGGCTAATAAAACTTAAATACATTATAATTGCATAAATTACGATTAGACCAGAGTTTTTATATACCTATTTGGTATACAACATGCAATAGTGTACAAAACACAAACGTTTTGAATGAAAGGTGTAAATGTGTGATACAATATATATATATTACAAAATTGACTAAAATGGTAGCCCTATTTGATAAGAGCTATTATTATTAATAACCACTAGCGACTGCCCGCGACTTCGTTCGCGTATTAAGCTCGTCCTTCGACCTAGCCATAACCTCTCATTTTTTCTTACTTTTTCTTGCTTAAGAACCTTCTCCTGACAGTGATTACCACACGCGTGATTATCACACGCGTTGAAGCTTACCTTACCGTGTTAAACCAATACAGAAATGAAAGGATTTTGGGCCTAATTGTGACGTGTGATGTTGATGGTAAGGGTTTGGTGGTCACCTCATTGTATAATTTACTATAGCTTCATCAGATCCAGTAGAATGTCTACTGTGCAGAACTCCGAACAATAAAGGCGAAAATCGCAATAAAACAGCCCCGACTTGTCAATCGGTTCTCACCATTACTGCTTCATGATAATGCAAGACCTCACATTGCTCGACAATCAGTTTTAATACTACGAGTACAGTACCTTCAGTTAAAAACTATCTGTCATCCTCCATAGTCGCTGGATCTCGCCCCAACCGACTACCATTTTTTCCGCGATTTGGATCTATTTATGCAAGGGAAAAATTTCTTCCCGGGGAGCAGTACTAACTGCCTTCACACAGTTTGTGGAGTCCAGGTCCCCAGAGTTATATCGGAAACGTTTGAATGATTTTTCGATAAGATGGCAGAAATGTATAGATAACATTGATAAATACTTTGGTTAAATAAATATCTTATAATAATATAATAATATTTTTTTAGTATAATAATAATACCGCAGGAGCGGTTTTGTGGCGAGCCGTCAGTGAGTGGCCACACCGTGGACCCTGATTCTCCCTGGGGCTAAATGAGATCCCTGACCCCCGGCTTGCCTTAATTGGCCGTCTGGGGGTGGAGACGCAAGAGCAAGTAACAAAAAGCTCCAAGGGTGGAAGTGTTAAAGGGTATAACGCCGGTAGTACCGCTCTAGTGAAACCGCAGCACACCTCTCGGCTCCCTTTAGCCATCCACACCAACGTTGCCCCTTTTGTCACCACTCATGGTGGCCTTTATGAGGGGGCCCGTTTAGTGGATGGCAAGTCACCACCTGCCCAAAAATTTTAAAATGAGACTGAAATGTGGCAGGTGCCATAGTCTTTTCCATATCCTACTATTTCCCTTATCACTTATAAGTTAATATCAATAGCCTGGCCATTTTACCCATTTTTGTAATAGTTATAAGTACAATGTTAACCTTCATCCAACATTCTTTCTGTTTTTGATACTCTGCATTTTTATACCAAACAGGCCTCTAAGCGTTGGCTACAACCCCACTTATGCCTTTGTAAAGGACCGGATGAAATCCGTGAAATTTTTTGAATAAAAGGAATAATAATAATCTCTAAAACAAATTCAATACGAAATGGCAATTTCATACTTTATCCCCTAATATTAACAGTAAAGAAAATACAAATTACCTGGAGATACTATTATTTCCAAGGCATTTCCAATAACGAATGAATCCTTTGGCCCCGGAATTTTCTTTAACGTGCGCGCTTTTTCATTATAATTAAATAAAATATGAATAATGGCGAGCACCAATGCCAGTATTGATAAGAACACAAACATATTGATAATTGTACTGTTGATAACAGGCTGAGACTACCTCACTGGCACATATTACATTAGGCACTACCAAAATGTTATTACTGTTACGAACCATGATAATTATGCTCATATCTACATGTATAATTAATGTTTTCAGTGATAAGTACCTCATGTTTATCGAAATACAAAAATATGTGTTTGTTTGTTCGTCTTGTATGCGTTCCTTTGCCATTTGTCGTTAAACTTTGGTGAGTTGTTTTGTGATCAAAGTATTTAGAAGTTGTAAAAAGATTGAGATTTAGAAAAGAGAAAGTATTTAGAAGTTATAAAAAGATTGAGATTATACTTGATTCGTGTCTCATTTGTAAGTATAGATATAAGATGAACGAAGAACATTGTTTTTTCTTACACAATATATGGCATTTGTTTAAAAGGAGGAGTTTTCTCAATTTGACCGTATATCTTTTATGTGTGTTCGCGGATAACTTCATCGGTCATGAATCGATAATGACTATTCTTTTTTTTTGGTAGAGTAAACTTCCAAGACAAGCCCAATTTAAAAAAAACCATAAAATTGGGCCAAGCAGTTTTCAAATTAAACTCCAATGACTAAATAGAGTTTCGCTTATTTTGATGACATCATCATTGAAGGTGAATGACAATCGATCCCGTAAGTAGCAAGGTCACTAAAAAGGGTGAAAAAAAAATTTTTTACCAGAAAATGGAACCAACTTTAACACCAAAAAGTGTAAAATAAATTGTAAACGAAGTCAGTACCATGCGCAAACTATTGTGATAATCGGCACTTTTGACCTATCATGGTCAAAACTTCAACAAGTTATCTTACTAATTTTTAACCTCATTCGCCGTTGTACGTACAATACGTATACGTAGTCTCATGTTTTATCATAATTATTATGAAGGTAGTATACTTAACAGTAGGTAATGACGACGAAATCAAAAAAAATATTAAGTAATTATGTATTAAAGATACTCACATAACATACGAACATACAAAGTAAAAGATCGAATGCTAGGTACAGTACAGCTGAGTTCACGACCCTTAGTAATGAGGACAACGAATAACGCAGGCAGATCTAATGAAAACCAGACTTAATTTGTGACAATAGTAGTGTTTACTCGCTGCAGACATCATAAATCATTGTAAGACTAGGGCGCTGAGCATGTTGCGCGGACGTTATTAAACTGACCTTACTGCATTTATGATTCACATCCTGACATCGGAAGAAAAATAGGAAGAATTTTTTAACTTCGTACGCTGTAGAAATTGTATTGTAAGTAATTTGTTAAGTACCTTGCTGATTTATTATATACTATATATAGTTATCCGCATCATAACTGCAAGGAACCCAATACCAGCCAAATCGAGATATAGGTACCAGGCCCTAGACAAATTTTTACAAACACAATCGGCTAAATATATAAATAACTATATTTTACTTAATAAATAAACAAAAATAAATACATACCATGAGGTTATTATTGGCTTTTGACATTTGATTACTACCTGGCATACGTATCCCAATATCTACACATGAATCACAGACTCCCACAAAGAAACACACACACACACACACACACACACGCAAACTAAATCACATACACACTGCTACATAAGCACAGTCATTGATTTCCGACGTTTTAATTATACCTAGTATGTTAACATGCAACAGAAAAGTATGAACGATGTTTTACTACGAGTATAACATGTAAGCGAAAGAGACTAGATCCCACGACACAGGTTCTCCTAGTGTGGGATCTAGGGTTGTGTTTATATCGATACCTATAATATTTAATTTATTATTACTACCTATAATATTTAATTTATTATATAAGTACAATTGTTAGTTGTTTTGTTAAATAAATAAATAATAAATTAAATTTGTTCCAGTCCCTGCAGTTTACAAGCTAATCTTCACTGCGCATAGTATCTGCATGCAGATTGAACTGGTCTTCTACTTTATAAATATATATATATATAATATATATATGTCATCATCATCATCATCATCTCAGCCGTAGGACGTCCACTGCTGAACATATGCCTCCCCCATAATTTTCCAAAAGGACCGGCTGAAAGCGGCCTGCATCCAACGTCGTCCTGCGACCTTTATGAGGTCGTCTGTCCTGACCTACGCTGCGCTTGCCAGTCCGTGGATTCCATTCCAGAACCATCCGGCCCCATCGGCCATCTGTTCTGCGTGCTATGTGCCGCGGGGTGCCGGCTTATCAATCTCGTGCTTAACCCTAACTAAAAAAAAACATTTGTTTTTTTATGTCGTAAGGACCAAGGCTTACTTTAATGCTGTTTTTTCGAAACTACTTCAGTTATATCAAGTAGTTAAAATAATTAATTATGATATGTTACCGAACTCATTGACTGCTCATAAGCCCTTCAGGCTTCCGCAGTCTTTAATGTTAAGTACAATTTGTTTTTTTTTTGTAATAATTTTGGACAATAAAAAAAATAAAAACATTATGTAACATACTCTTGAAATTAGAGTACCTACGTCATATTGTCATATACATAAATCCATATGAAAAAATATATAATAACCAAGTTTTAAAATATTTTATTCAATGTTTACAAAGTCAATCACATAACTACGAGTAAATCAAAATTTACGTTATGTGAAATAGCTATAAACCTCACCAGTCGGTTGTCCATATAACAATGAAATTTCTATTGTGTCTGGGTCGTTCGACTGATGAAGTAATAAAGTAACATTAACAAAACCTATCGTGAGTATTAAAGAATACACTGCTTAATCAAGAATTCTCACTGCCATTTGCTGTTCTCCTTGACAAATTAAAGAATTTTCCCTCCACTAAATGCGAGTCGTGAGATCCGAGAAAACCCGGCTTATATTATTAGTTTATAGTAGCACGGTAATGGTGCGAATTCACGGAAAACTTATCTTACACAGTAATCATAGTATATACCTACTACTATTTTGTTTTACGTCTCGAAGGGGTCTTGTTATTCATCCAAAAATCCATCCAATAAAATTGTTACAGGAAGTTAAATTATTGGATGAATAAGATTTAAAAGCCCAAGCAATGCATTGCAACGCAAAACTAAAGAGTTTAAAGCTCTAGGATGGCACTTAGTCCATTTCGTCACTTGATAGTACCTAAAAATTTTATGCTAAAAGTATTTTATAAATATTTAACGTCGAACAAAAGTGACGTATACAGGTCGCACATTTCTCAGAACTAGATCCGCTGTGAACTCTATATCTTCGGGACGGGTGACTGGCATCAACGCGAATTTTCTCAATATTTCCGAAACGGCAGATTTCATCTCCATCATGGCGAACTTTTGTCCTGGAACACGAGAAACGAGACATTAGGAAATAGTGTTTTTACAACGATAAGTGTATAAAGCTACTGTTTGTGTATGACATGCATGCTGTCCACTAACAGTTACAGTTACAGTTCACTCCAGAACTCCAAGTTCGAGTCACTAACTGCTTGATAGAATATCTGCGCTAGTTCCTAAAAAGATGGATTCTTGCAAAATAATCTTACCACCAAGTAATATGATACCTGATGGGTGTACGTAAATAAATACAATCCATTAAAATTTTTAGTTGAGTAATTTCAATTACTACAGTGCCCTTCAGCATCAGTTGTAAACCACGGACAAACCCTTATTTATTACAGTATTTGTTTACCTATGCAGTTCCTAGGGCCAGCACTGAAGGGAATGTATGCATATGGATGTCGGCCCATGATGTTTTCAGGCAGGAAACGGTCAGGGTTGAAAACTAAAGGGTCATCGTATACTTGTGGACTCCGGTGCAGATCCAAGATGTTGATGTGGCAAAGTGTGTTGGCTGGCACTTCGTATCCACCTTTAACAAATATTGGACATATTTTCAAAATGTATGATTGTTCTACGATAGGAAATGACGAAGGCAACGAAAATATGTTACGAAGTTTTATCTTCGAAAGTAATGCTACGAAGTGTTGGAACTCCCTTCCTCCTCCTTATAGAAACTTGAAAAGTATTTTTGGTTTTAGGCTAAAGTTGAAGAAGCATTTGCTTACGTTTCAGAAGACAGCTTCAAGAGAGGGCTGTTTTTGAACAGTCTTTATACATACATTCTAATTTTGAGACAAATAACTTGTGCATCTGTGTGCGTGTGTGTATGAGGTTATGTATTAGACTTGCCCAAATGTATGCTCTCTTTATTATGTTTACTGTTTTGTTACTGTGAGCGTTTAGTCACTTTTTTACTCGTCGTACGAATGTTACGTTTACACTCTCATGGCTCTCCACACTCGCTCTACGATTCCCATTGTCGCGGGAGCACGTACTATTGCTATGCCTAAATATTAATGTCGATAAAAAAGTACATGCAATAAGGGTTTTTGTTTTTGTTTTTGATATTATTATTTTCGTTCTTTTTAGTTCTTATTAATTTTTTGAAAAATTTTATACCTATGTATAGGTTGGTCAGGTACTGCTCTTTCTTGGATTATGTAATTTAAGAGCCTAGTTGTTTCTCAATTTACTGCGTGTATTTGTCTTTACAAACCAACCTATCCAAACGAACACGTCTATACTTAGGTAACTCAAGTATTTTTCCATTTTAATTCCCTGTACTTCAACTGTTTTTCTTAGTTTTTATATTTAATTTACATTGTCCGTTGCGTCACTACGGGTCGAAGCTGAAAACCAGTGCTGGGGATAAATCCGCAGCATTATGCTGAGCGCTGACCCTTTCTGTCAGCATTGTACATTGAAGCTATTCTAGAATATCTAGACTAAGTTTTACTGTGTCTAGTTTGTTTATGATACTCGTTTATAACCATTTATTTTCATCATTTACTACTCGTTGTTGTGTATAGTGCTTATTTGAATAAACGTCTTCTTCTTCTTCTTCTAATGTCGCTTGAATGCATAGTTCGACATTACCAGCCCGCGTAAAGCGCCTTCACAAACTACGTAAAATGCATATCAACATCAACGTAAAATGCATAGATCAATAAGCAATGCCACTCCACCAAAAAAAAACTATAGGTAGTGACTCTGCTAGATACGTTTTCAAAAGTAATTATAGGCAAAATAATCACGCCAAACCTATAAGAATTAGGTACTTAAACAAATACATGCTGTCACGCTACTTTTTGACCTCGCCCCAATTGTGCAGAATGAAGACAAGTAGCGTGATCGGATGTTTTCCTTTAGAAATAGTTCATTCAAAGAAGAAGACGAATAAGTAAACACTTCTCCGACATTCTCCCAAAGTAACTTCAACTTATGTTTTAAGTGATCTCATTCATTAACATTATAAGACTGGATTCTAACCTGGTTACTATTACAATAACAATGGATGGATGCAGGTGGATATTAAAGAGATACTAGCAAAATAAATAACAATCTTTGGCCCATGATATCTTTTCAGAGAAGCACTACGTTTATGCTCGCATTGCTGTGTACCGGTTAGTATTTTATGGAATAGGTGCGGATGAAATTGTAGGCATGTGAGACTTAACATCTGTAATGTCTTGGGGGGAAGGCAACACATTCAGTAACTCACAAGCTCGCAGGTCACATCTGATGCGAACGTGACCTGTGAGTTGTGAGAAAATGGCAATACGCGCATAAGAATATTGTATCAGGTGGCGCGTTATGGAGCATTACACCTGCAACACTCGCTGGTATCCTCCTTGGTATAAAAAATTGGAGGAGGACCGATACTCGGTTGGAGGTGGTACTCGTATCACACTGCATCTAAAATTGCGAGAGGCTCTCAAGGACAACTGCTGCAACACATCTTTATTTATTTATTTATTTATTGACATAAAAACGAATTACACATTTACATTTATGTCACAAAATCATCATCAAACACAATTTAATTAAAAAATTTAACACATACATTACTAATAGAAAATACATTAATCCATAATCAAATTAAAAGTCCAAAAATCAAAATATTAATGTCATATATCAGTAAAAACATCGTCAAAACCAAATGAACTATCACATTTTTGGGATCTGTCCCACTGATCAGACAAATTTTCACAGTATGTCAAAAAGAGTTCTCCAATTGTCATAAAATAAATCTAAATCAGTGTTAGCGGAAAGGAGCGCATTGAAATGACAGCGGGCACGAATTAAAGGAGACATAGATCGTGCAACAGTACGACTTTGATCTGTGCGGAATAGGTCATGTTTCCGACCGCGTCTATTCGCATGAACCCAGGGGTTGTTTGGTACGTTCAGCGTGCATAATAAGTTATGCAGCTGTAGGGAGTCAACTGACCCTCTGAGCACTTTGCAGCAAGTAGTCAGCTGGTCCAGCAACCTCCTCACTTCCAAAGAGTTGTATCCGAGCAGCCCAAGAAGAAACTTTGTCGGGTACATATAAGGATAATAGCCATAGAGCTTCTTATATAGTGACCGCAAAAAGGCCTTTTGGACCTTCTCAAGCATCCGCGCGTAAGTGACATGATGCGGGTTCCATACACAGGCACTTGACTCAAGCTTACTCCTAACCAGAGCGTTGTATAAAGTTCTTAAAACTTGAGGATTCTCAAAATCCTTGGCGTTACGTAACACAAATCCTAGACGACGGTAAGCCTCTTTAGCGAGATTCGAAACATGATCATGGAATGTCAAGCCACGATCAAATGTTACCCCCAGATCTTTAATACCAGCACCTCTATTTATAACTAAGTCGTTTAAACTATAATTAAAATGAATAGGATTTCGTTTGCGGTCAAATGTCATAACATTACATTTATTTTGATTAAATTGCATTTTATTTGTCATACTCCATTGAAATATTTTATGTATGTCATTCTGTAAGCTGAGGCAGTCACTATAAGAATTTATTTCTAAAAAGAGTTTAAGATCGTCGGCATATAAAAGGCACTTGGCGTTACTTAAAACGTTAGGAAGGTCATGAATCATGATGGAAAAGAGGAGAGGGCCAAGAACTGAGCCCTGGCTTACACCTGATCTGGTATGATAAGGTTCAGATTCATAGCATCCATGCCTCACAAATTGACGACGATCCCGCATATTTTTCCCATTCCCACTTTAGATACTTCGTGACAGAGGTTCAACTTGATGGCGTCAGGAGGGTACTAGAAAGTGCCCTACCACTATTCTGAGGATTTTATCACAATATTACCTTCAACAGAAGCTCATTCTCAATCCAGGGGCTCCAAATCACCTTCGATCTTTTACCGTTTGAAATACTGACGATACGAACCTAGAGTAGCATTTTCATGCAAATTCCGACTGATGAAGTGCACTGGAGGGTATAGACGCAGGGACTCTTTGATGCAGCAATCCAGGTACTTCATCTTGGAGAGATCCTCCATACTGGCAGGCTTCGTGGAGTCGCCGAATATCTCCTGCAGCTCGATGAATATTTTATTCTGTTACAAGAACAATTGCAGAATTTAAACACTTTTTTAGCTACTTACTACTTTTTGAAAAGCATAATAAGTGTAGCTCCTCGCAATCCCCATAGATCCATATTAGTTCATCCATATTATAAGTGATTTATTCTGGGGTGAGTGAAGGCAGGACTCTTGATCCAAAATGTCTATAATTTTCAATGAATTGCCGTATATCTGATGTTATCTGGCTATTTATGGGAATCGAACAAATTCAGATTAAGAGTTGCTTCGGGACATTGACCAGTATTGTAGTACTTTTATACATTTCTTACAGTTTAAGGTTTTTATATAAAATAATAAATAAATTTTAGCTCTAAGGTGCGCTATGAATCCCTATTCATTCAGTTTAAGGTATCCAAAAACATACTTGCGAGAGTTACACCTCACAGAGCCACCAGTGGGCCTGACACGAACAACTGCGTAAGAGTACGTAACGTATCGTTCAAGTAAAACATTACAAACTGTCATTTATCTAGCGCAACTGTGACACAGATAACTCATAATTAATACGCCGAAGCGTGTCGCGTTGACGCTTACGGTAGGAGTACTTTTTCGCAAATTGTTTGTGCTACGGCCTCTTCCTTCGGCCTACGTATTTTCTACACCAGGCCTGTTATTCTAGGTCACTCGGAAACGATTCGGAAACTGAAACGGCATATCCGTCTCTGTCATCCTGAATGTAGATGACAGAGACGGATAGGCCGTTTCTGTCTCCGAATCGTTTCCGTGTGAGTTAGACTAACCCAGCAGTTCTACGTAACGTAATTTATACAAAAAATATACAAAATAGATATTTTGACGAAACCAGTTTCGTACAAAGAATTATATTTCTGTACTTATACGAAACCTACGAGTTATTGCACAATTATTAAAAACGCTTTCTGTGAAATGAATTTTATCTTAACCAATATATACAAGTTTCTTAGTAACACAAAATAATGGACAAAGATTGAAAAACACAGAAAAATTTAGTAAACCATTTAGTAAACCAAAAAGTGCCCAGAATCCTGGCTGCATTTCCACGTCGCATAGTTATGCTAACTTTTTGCGTAAAATATTATGAGCCATCATTCTGGTCGCCTGATGCTTGCTTTGCTCTTTGCACCTAGACCCCACGGACCAAAAGTTTCTACCCCAAACGGCACAAATATTTAACCTCCATCGATTAGCATAATTGATTCTTGCCAATTTCATTTTTTCTAGGTCAACAGGAAGTTGGTACCTATAGCAAAATATGCGAAAATGTGCGACATAAATGGTCATATCTTTTGATCGCGTTGATCGATAACAAAGATGTTTATGTTCCTGAAAAAAACTGCAGACGTATAGAACTGGTGCAACAAATAGTGAGGAGGACGAGACCGTGAGTCAGAGTGCTGTTATAATGCATAGCTACGGAAAATATACGGACCACACCAGACTACTTACGGATCACTATAGTTCTAAATCCTCATCAGCCTACACAGCTCAATTATCACTGGAGCAGTTGTGTCAGCGACCCAGGGTCATACTCCGTTACATTAAGGAGCTGGGATGGCTTGGGTAAAGACTAGCGAATTGCACAAAACACCCCAAGCGGGACGTCAGTCCAAGACTTAGCACCGTCAGTCAGAATACGAAAGGTATACCTACAGATAGACTGACGGACAACAAAGTGATCCCATAAGATTTCCTTTTTCCTCTTGAGGTACGGAAGCCTAAAACTATTGTGCTACAATTGGATTTAGAATTTTAAGAATATACACATAATAAAAAGTTAATATACCATATCAAACAAAAATAAACTTATAAACTATAATATAATTTCTTAACTACCTATATCACCATTAACCCTTTGACCATTGCTGTACGTACTCCCATTTCCTACAACGGCATGAATCATAATAATGACAGGTAGAAGATACTTAAGTAAAAGGGAGCCTCTCTTTCATAGTACCAGAAATAGCCAAAACAACTCGCAATCAAAGTATATCATAACTTAACGAAAACTAATTTATATGAGTAGAGTTTGTATAAAGAGGTATAAAAGCTACCTGAATGTCTTTGTTGTTTGCAAGAGACAACAAACAAAACGTTAGTCCAGAAGCCGTCGTGTCGTGACCCTGAAAACCAATATAACATTTTTAATATGTTTTGTAAAAGAGCTATTCCTTCGACTTGGGAAGTAATATTCTTTTCATTCATTTCGCTCGAAAATTTCCAATTATATATCACGCAATATCAACGTAAAGCAAGGCATTACAGCCCAGGGGATATAATTACATTACTCCCTTGAAAGTGATTTGGATTTGGAACGTTAGTTGTAGGAAAACTCTTAGTACGGAGCATCAGAGAAAAAAAGTTGGCGAAAATAACGCTATAAACGCTCACAAGGGCGTTCGAATTGGGAATCTATGGTTGAAAATGTCGTTTATAGCTCTTATTGTTCAGCGTTCGAAAAGCTAAAAAAGAGTTATTTTTGCCACCAAAATTGAGCTTTTCGAACTTTAACAAAAGAGCCAACAATAGTTAGCAACGCCACCAATGCCCTCATTGCTAAACGAACGCACCTAAGTAGTGTGATTGTTGTGCGCCGCGTTGCTATGGTTTACGCAAGCCCCTCTCTACGTATTCAAGGTCATAGTTGAAGTTACGTGCCGCGATCCTGGTGTTTGGTGTTATTCTTCAACTTTCGTAAAATATTATTGTTTTCAATGTGGTGCATGTAACTGACACGAAGAATTGGGTGCTCCAAAAGCATCTAAGTCGTGGTCTACATCTCGTGAGTACTAATTATAACTTAGTTAACAACCGCGAAAGTCAGCGAAAGCAAAAGTAAAACAGTGTATGTCCATTAATTGTTTCTTCCAAAGATATTACTCTGTCCCTCTATAACGGGACAGATGTGTCCAATTTGAATATCAACTATTAATGTATTTTACTTTTAACTAAATAACTGCTTTAGCTATCGAGTTTTTATTGTCTCGCAGTAGGTATCAAAAGTAGAGTAAGCACCTCGAGGATAAAGCATGTCTTCGTCTTGGGCGGTTGCTTCACTCAGGACTCTACGTAACTCCCTCGCTTCGTTCGGGAATTAAATCTTAATCCCCTCACTGTGCTCAGGGAATAACCCAAGAGCCCCCATTACACTCAGGGTTCAATATACCGCCCTTGACGTAAGCCTAGGGTTGATTTAATTATGTAGAGTAGAGTCCTAAGTGAAGCGAGGGGTTCAAGCCGGCCAAGGCGAAAACAGGCTTAATCCTCTAGGTCCTATTTGACTTCTAATTATAAAGTCAAACCTCAGACAATTTTGACAAATTCCAAAACCTTGAGCGCCTAGATGAGTAAGAACCTATTCTATCTAAGCATCTAACCCTCCACAGCTCCCTACCCGCCTTCATCACTCCAGTCATGCTAGCGGTAGCAAGCAAGTAATAGAATATTCGAAGAAGTAGTCAGAGTAAGTAGGACTTTCGTAAATAGCATCCATTTACTTACTTACTTATATTGCCTAATATGGAAAATATCATATTTTAGAAAAAAACAGAGACATGTATCGAAATTTTCTATTAATTCATGATTTCAAGTTATATTGGACTTCTGTACGCAGTAATAATATAATAATAATGCATAATAATGTACACTTATAATAATCGTTTGGCAATATATCTGACTCTTTTGGCAAAGTAAGTAAATATCCGCGCGCTCCAAGTACTTTGCCTTTGGAGTGGTCTGACTTTTTTTACAATAGCGCGAAAACGAAATTTGTTTTAGGATATAGTAGGTACAAACTCCAGTTATCAGGGTTTCCAGATATTTGAACCAAATAATGAGGGTCTGCAATTTCTGAACTACAAAACCGATCATCTTTTCTTTCAAACAAAAAAGAATCTCGCTACGCGTTACTGAAAAACTAAATACCCATTTTGACTTTCATCCCCTCATCCAAGGGAAACGTGCTGAATTTCAGGATAAAAGTATCCTACGTCCCACCTTGCAGTATGAACCTATGTCGGTAATCATGTTAACTTGACTAGAAAATTTGATGCGAAACTGCCCGTTACTGTATGAATATAATGTATAGAAAGATGCTCCGCCTTGGATTAGTTATGATAATAGATCATACCTCAAACATAAACGTGTCAACTTCCTCTTGAGTTCCAGCTTTATCAATTTGGCCATCTTTCTCGGCTAACAACAAAAGGTCCAACATAGCAGTCTTACGTTTATGTTTATAAACAACAACATCTTTATCGACATTATCATTTGTTATCTGTACACCGTATTTGTTCACATACTCTCTTCTATCTTTGATAACTCTCGCAGTGAAACTGTGGACCACGTGCAAATACTTTTTCATGGCTCTTCCTGCAGAACTTAAATAGAACGTACAGTCAGGGTAGAGATAAAGTCTTGTGAACCTATGTAAAAGAATTTTGGAGAGGTCATACAGAGCCGCTTTGTAAGATTTCGCCTCAGAAGACGTCGTTGCACTGAGTTGAGTGCCCATAGCAGTTTCTGAAACATTAAGCAAAATATATACTATTTTACATGTTTAAAAATGTGTATACCAGTCTACACTAATATTTATTTTTGTTTATTAATTAATAATATTATAAAGACGACAGATTTGTTGTTTATATGTCTGTTTGAATTGCTCGAATAGGCTCCGAAACCGACCGAATGGACCGATGTAAAAAAATATTTCACCATTAGAATCCTATCCATTATCCCTGATAAGCATAAGTTACAGTTTATTTTCATAAAAGCTATGGATCCGTATGAAAACTCTGATAATGTAACCCAAGATGTGAAAAAATACAGAAAAATCCTTAAATCGCGTACGCGGAAACTACTGACAATAGAACCAAGAGTTGTATCACAGTTTTATAGAGAACATCAATATCTACAATAAAAATATCAAACCATGTATCTAACTATTCACAATAACTACTTTCTACCGACTTCCAAAAAAAGGAGGAGGTACTCAATTCGACTTGTGTTTTTAAATGTTTGTTACCTCATATTCGACCTCACTGGGTGGACCGATTCTTAAAATTCTTTTTTTGTTTGAAAGCTGGTGCTTCCCGCGTGGTCCCATTTAAATTTCATCAAATTCGGTACAATAACTGAATAGATTGGAAGTCGGTATTAATTTTTACAAATTGTACTTGTTTATGTTAAAATATGCTATAGTAACGCCGAAAAATTCTTATATCGCGTACGCTGCGGAAACTATTGACAATAGAGCAAAGTAATATACTACAGTTTTATAGAAGACATCAATATCTGCAAAAAAGTCCGCAGTACTATTAAGTCCTATCACAGTTATGTCACAATAACTACTTACTCAGTTTAAAATATGCAATAATACCGCCGGCACAAACTATAGGCCACATTGCTTGTACCTTGGTATCTTAACCTTATCTACTTTAATAATATTTTATTTTATTTTATTTTATTTTAATATCTTAGGGAAACTTACAGCTAGTTACAGAGTTATTAATGTATGTAGATGCTGATGGCCATTTAAAAATTTCCACAAATAGCAAGCTATATATCTCATAATGATATATAAATTATACGTAACTAGAAATAGCAGCCAAATACCCTAGAAATAGAAAATAAGTATATTTGAACAAAAAATACTAAAGTGACATTTATATAACACACACAAATATAATAATCGCCAAAAAAAAAACTGCCTATTTAAAAAAATACTGGCCAAGAGCCGCTTAAGCTGACTAGTAGAAGTATTAAATAAATCAACTTCATGGTCTTTCGCTAAGTTGTTGAAACTCCTGGCTGCTCTTAGGAGATAAGAACTTCTTCTATAACAGGTTTTCGCACATGGAACATCTATCACGCAAGGCCTACGACATGAGGCATAATGGCACACGCATACCAATTTGCTCTAACAATTCAGGACAATCAACCAAGCCATTTGCTATCTTAAGGAGGTAAGCAAGATCTGCAATATGCCTTCTTTTGTACAATGGGAGAATATGAAACTTTTGACAGCGTTTCTCATTGTTTGTTACATATTTACGGGTCTTAAATTGAAGAAATCGAAGAAAACGTTTTTGGATTCGCTCGATACGAGTTATATAAATATCAAATACGGGGTTCCATACTTGTGATGCGTATTCTAAATGACTACGTACAAATGCACAGTAAAGAATCTTATAAGTTTTAAGGCTAGTGAAATCTACTGAAATGCGTAATATAAAACCAAGTGCTTTAGACGCTTTGTTTACAATGTAATCTATATGTTTATCAAAAAGTAGTTTACTATCAAATATAATTCCTAAGTCAGGAACCTTAATAAAGAAGAAAGATTTGATTATTTGTATGTAACAGATAAATGCAAAATCTACTGAACTATTTCGAAAAATCTTGCGCCAGTGAAAAGCTACATTATGCCTGAGTAACATAGGTACGCTTATGTTATATCAAACTAGGCAGGTCCAGCTTAGGGAAAGAGGTCAATCGTCGAATCCGACTCGGCTGGGAACATTACGGAAACTTCAAGAAGTCTTCTCGTTCGAAATATCTCAGTGTCTCAAGACAAGAGTCTTTGATCAATGTGTGTTACCAGTGATGACATATGGCACTGAAACGTGGTCTCTTACAATAGGCCTCATAAGCAAGCTCAAAGTAGCACAACGAGCTATGGAGAGGGCTATGCTCGGGGTTTCTCTACGTGATCGAATCAGAAATGAGGAGATCCGTAGACGAACTAAAGTCACCGACATAGCCCAGAAGATTAGCCAGTTAAAGTGGCAGTGGGCAGGCCACATAGCACGTAGAACAGATGGCCGATGGGGCCGGAGTGGAGATCACGGACAGGCAAGCGCAGCGTAGTTCGTCCACTGACAAGGTGGATTGACGACCTGATAAAGGTAGCAGGACGACGTTGGATGCAGGCCGCTTCCAACCGGTCCTTTTGGAAATTTCTGGGGGAGGACTATGTTCAGCAGTGGACGTCCTATGGCTGAGATGATGATGATGTTATATATATTTTTAGTTCATTATCCATCGCTACGCAGGTGAAACCGCGGAGCGCACGGCAATATATAAAGCACGAAAAACAATATCAATTTTACAAGGTATGAACTTGGTCAGGTGAAATAGTAGCTTGGATTCGTTCCACGCCTCTGCACCTAACCGAATTGTGTACGAGGGGATGTAAGAATAAGTTGGTCGTCAGTTCAAGTTCAGTGCAAGGGTAGGAACGCGTCGTGAAGAAACAGTCATTTATATAGCGCAACTGTGACACAGATAACTCATAGTTTGTACGCCGAATCGTGACGCGTTGACGCTTACAATGTATACATTTTCGCAAATAGGTTGTTTTTTATGGGATAGGTTGGCAAACGAGCAAGCGGCTCACCTGATGGTAAGTGATACCGTCGATGCGTTACTGACCTTCGAGGAAGGATGATAGATAGGAAGGTAGAGATAGAAAGGGTGAGAGTGGAGGGGGAGGGGGAAGGAGAGGTTGAACAGAGAAGGGGGGAATCGGGCCTCCAGAACATCCCACAAACTGACAAAACGCAATAACAAGCTCTGTTACTTTGTACTTTAAAGTTTAAGTCTTTCTAAAAATGCTTCTTTCGGTTGGATAGTGCTGTCAAAGCTGTTCAATAGACGTCGCTCTTCCCCGTAAGACGGTTAAATCAGATAGAGATATAATATTCGATGCTCGGACTTTGAGCCTCGGTGGCCTAGATGGTCATGGCGTCTGACACGGATAGTTAGAAGACGCGGGTTCGAATTCCGTCCGAGGATGTGATTTTTTTTTCCCTATAAATTTCAATGTTTGAGATCGCTAAAGCAGGCGTTAGTGCTTTAAAAAGTAATACTATAAAAATATAATTCCTTTTTAATAACTTGTGCAATTAAATATGCTTAACTGATCTAAATACCACGGCGCAATATTATATATCTACTATTATGAAACCACCCTATATAAATAAGATGATATCAAAGATTTTTACCGCATATAGAGTGGAGCGTAAACTCAGATAGGACAGGCACTATGTCGACGAACTCTCCAGCTGATTTTTCTAACCTATCCACTAAACGCTGACTATTTTCCTGTAGTACGACAAAAAATTGACGTAAAATATTAAAATGGAAAGCAGGCGTTAGTAGTTTTCTTCGTTGCTGCCATTTCTCACCTAAAAACAGAAAAATATAATAAAATATATGAAAAGGATCATAGTAAATAGCTACTTATATAAATTAAATCAAAAATAAACAACTAGGTACCTATGTAGTGAGTGATGTTACAATACACGCATTAATTAACTTAACAAACATGTCTATAACGTTGGTAACATAGTTTAGTGCGCACGGGTACAATTAGTGTAGTACGGACGCAAACGCGTTACCTTGTAGATAGTTTCTCTTCATATTACTATACGAAGGCAAGCGTTCCGCAAGGCAGCGTCCTATTTCCTCTTTTATTTGCCATATTTATGAATTATTATTACACTGATATTATAAATGCAGTTTTTGTGTGCTTGTTACTTCTTTGTTTCCAGTAGAGATATACAGGTTTCTGTATATTCTGGTCCAACGGGTAGTTTCCGAAGGATCGCGATCTTATTCTAATCCGGCAAAGTTCGCGGAGTAACTAACTAGCTAGCTCATAACCTGAGCGATGCCTAACCCCTTTTTCTACCGACTTTGAAAGCTGGTGCTTCCCGTGTGGTCCCATTAAAATTTTATCAAATTCGGTTCGGTTGTTTTTGAGGTACACTCCAATAACTGAATAGAATGGAAGTCGGTATTAAATTTATTAAATTGTACTTGTCTTTTCTACCGACTTCCAAAAACGAGGAGGAAAGGAGCTCGACTGCATTTTTTAAGTTTGTAACTTTTGATTGGGTGAACCGATTCTCAAAATTCTCAAGATTCTCAAAATAGTTTGAAAGCTGGTGCTTCCCGTATGATCCCCAAATTCGGTCGAGTAGTTTTTGAGTTACACTCCAATAAGTCTATAGAATGGAATTCGGTATTTTATATTTTTTCAAATTGTACCTACTTGTTTCTTAAGTTCGTAAGTTTGTAGATGTAATATTTATAGTTGCATCAAGTTAAATTTTAATTCAAGAAGCCAGAGTCAAGTCTCATAATTGTATATGTTGTTAAGCCACAGTTTTGTCTAAGTCACATAAACTTTCAAAGACAATTGACGAGGAAACACAATAACACCCTAGATAACCTGCCTATTTTCGTGCACCATCACGAACACTTAACGGTCAATAACCCACCGTTGTTACACATCAAAACTAGAAGAAATACATATCTAGGAAAATTAAACAAAATCAATAATAGCCGTTGTTTGGGTATATAGCCGCTATATCGAGCCAAGGGTTTGCGGATGAAATTCGAGGCAGTAACATTAATATGCATTATAAAAATTAGCTAGAACAGATAATAAACATATAGAATACCCACCATTACTAACAAGAAGTCCGCTTCGCAACCACGGCGTTAAAATATTGTAAATAATACTTTTATCATTGTACTTCGTACTTGATATTATTATCTGGAAAAAACAGGTCATAAGTGTCTTACATAATGATATATATTTTTTTCATATACGTTTATGTATTTGTTTGATTCCCAGAGGTAATCGAAGGTCGGAGAGAGAGAGACAGTTGACCAAGCACCAAGCAAATTGCTAAATGATACTTGAATTCTTGAATGATTTCGGTCTAGACCAAAGCCGAATCATTTACCAATTTGGAAAGATCATCACGTACCTTTCGTACTTTCACATTAGAAGGGATTAACTTTAAAAGATACTGGTTTTTACTACAAAGGCTCTTTGATAATAGTTACGTTAACAAAATGCATATTAATAACGACGACAAAACTAGCTTCGAAGCAGTACATTGAGATAATATGTAAATAAAAATAACATTTACATAACCCACAAACATACAAAACATAAGGCACAAGGATTCCCTGTCGAAGCCCCTGTTGTCGCGGGAGGCTTGGACACACAACAACACAACACAACATTCAAGACCCGAGGACAAACATTTCTACTCATCACACAAATATTTGCCCCGACCAGGGATCTTACTTACAGAGACCCCGAGCTTCGAAGGCACGATCGCCAACAACTAAATTAACGGAGCCGTCAAAATTAAGTCAACGATTAGTGTGAGTTGATGTAAATTGCTTGATTATGAGTTCAGTTAAATGAAGGATGAGGAATTGTGACATGTGTGGTTAAACCATGTCACAATTTTGGTAAAGTAGTACGATTTCTGAGAAATCTTTTGTATTATTGGGCACATATGGCGATTGGCCAGTTACGGGTTAACTGAATTTCTAATAACAAATGCAAATGCTAAATGGTAAACGCATCATCGTCATCATCAGCCTGTAGCAGTCCACTGCTGGACATAGGCCTCTCCAATTGCACGCCACTTAGGTCTATCTTGGGCTTCTCGCATCCAGTTTTTGCCAGCCGTCTTGCGCAGATCGTCACTCCACCGTGCCTCAGGACGTCCTACACTACGTTTGCCGAGACGCGGTCTCCACTCTAGAACTCGTTTACCCCAACGGTTGTCGGTTCTACGGCTAATATGGCCAGCCCACTGCCACTTCAGCTTGCTGATCCGGTGGGCTATGTCGATGACCTTGGTTCTCTGACGGATCACTTCATTTCTGATGCGATCCCTCAGAGAAACACCGAGCATAGCCCTTTCCATAGCCCGCTGAGCGACTTTGAGCTTGTGGACCATTCGAGCCGTCAGTGTCCACGTTTCGGCTCCGTATGTCATGACGGGTAGGACGCACTGATTGAAGACTTTCGTCTTCAGGCACAGGTAAACGCAATAAACATAATTTAGCCAATACGTTCCTATATCTGGGAGATTCTTACTGCCTTTCTCTCAGATAGATGTGGAACTTTCTTTCGCATTTCGTTTTTATATCTAGCTTTTATATCGTTTAAATAAACATTAATGACATTATTATTACCTCAATGTCTTCCGGATTGTAAAGCATCACAGCGCCGAAAGGAAAACTCCAAAATCTATAAATCCCTTTCCAAGTTGCGGCCCATTTTCTTCCTAGTTTCATTAACTCCTCTGAAAAGAAACACAAAGGACATTACGTATAAGCACCGCTAAGCAGGCTTATAAATTATATACCTACTACACATTAAGTTTGTTATAATCGTATTAGCTTAGCTAGTATATTTTAGTATATAAAGTTATATTTCAGACACATTACGATTTATTGGAGGTTACTTTTATTTTAGTACAGTACCTTTTGTACCATTTTAAGCCATTGAGTCGGAAGACTGTAAAAATGATATACATATTAATATTTTAAGACAAATTAAAAAAAGAAGCATATTCATTGTCTTCCTGAGCTAAGACAATTATTAATAGCTTATTCGGTACCACCATGCACTATCGGCAAACACAAATCAAAACAGCAGGCTTATAGGAGCTTTGTTTTTGCTTAGTTTATAAAAATATATTAGAAGTACAGACTCAGATTCTTTCCGACCTTATCTCATGTAGAGATTAAGCATAAAACAAATGTAACTATGTATTCTATGGTAGCAGTGAAAGTATATATTACCTGGAGAAACGATAATTTCCAAACCGTTGCCAATAATAAAAGCATCTTTTGGCCCCGGAATTTTCTTTAACATGCGCGCTTTATTATTATAATTAAATAAAATATGAATAATGGTGAGTAGCAATGCAATTATTGATAAGAACACAAACATATTGATTACTGACTGACACGACCTCACTGGCACATATAACGATAACCACTAACTATACTAGTAATTATTGCTATATTAATTATGTGTGATTACCGAGTATGTAAATCCTACATATACTGCTATACTAATACATAAATATGTGCGTCTGTTAAAACTCAACGCAGAAAAAGTTAAACGGATATAAATGAAATTTAAAATAAAGTTTGTTTATATTCAGAACTAAAATGCTACGCATGGGCTACTTTTTTTAAAACGGACGAAGCATTAAACAGTGCCTAATGTTTATGTTTGCAACGTTTAGTAAGTTTTTGGAAACATAAATTCAAAGCCATATTATTTTTAACATGCGCGTTTTTTTGATGCTTGATGATGGTTTCTTTTTAACCGAATTAAAAAATAGACGAGTTCTCTTTTCGACTATATTTTTTGTGTGTGCTACCTTCAATGGCTACTATAGTACCTTACATCAATTTTATTGAGTTGAATTCCTTGATTTGCAATGTTAGTATCTATATATACATGACTCACGCTCATTGGCATTTATATTTATTATACTAGTTGACCAGTCCGGCTTCGTTCGCGTGATTTCATGGAGTGCAGTGGTGTGGCGTCACTAAAATAAAGAGGAAGTTACCCCTGGACATCCCTCTCCCTCCCAAGAGGCCGAATTGGAAGGGAGAGAGATGTCCAGCGAAGACTGCAAAGTACTGGCTCATGCGTCACGCTCGCTTATCACCCAACCGAGCATTTTTAGCACGGTGGCGCAAACTGACTAGCCCGCTGAAGCCCGTTGAAGCCCAAAACGGCCGCGCACTAGCAGATCCCAATCTGCAAATCCACCTGCGAAGGCGAGAGAGGGACAGACGAAATTTTGAGAAGGGAAATTTTAACTCTGACTTGCATGTACATATTTTTGAAATAGCAGTATTTGTTCGTAATCATGCTGGCCTTTTCACTACGGCAAAAGATTCATATCCATGATATACGAGATATGGTGAAAGACTTGTTCTCGAAAACTTCCGAGATTAGCTCTCTTTCAAAAGAAGCGTATCTTAGTGTGTACCTTCCTATAGAATCTTCGTAGAAAACTTAAGATGTGGTTGATAGAAAAACGATTCTACTATGTGACAGACTTTTTAAATTGTTTTGAGACTACTTTGTAATTTAAGTTAAAGTTGACATACTTAACTAATTTATTATATGAAATTAATTATAGCTAAATTAATTGAGACTACCTTGTAATTTTAATTCATTTGACATACATACTGAACGTTTTTATTATTTTTTTAACGTTTAAATTAATTTGAATTGTATTAAGACTCTTTTGTAATTTTAATTCATTGGACATTTTTGATTATTCATTATTTTATACATAACTAACTTATATAATTTTTTCTTTCTTATTATATCTAAATGGAAGTGTAATAAATTTATAATCACCATAAAAAAATCCAAATGGCGGTTAATGACAAAATAGACTGAACGAAAATAGCTACTAAGACCTGTATATATACTCATAGCATTATTACCTATAGAAACCGAATTCGCGCGCAAAATGTAAGCCGTCAAGTGAAGCCATAAATGGCTTCACACGACACCCGCGCTTCATAGTATTACATAGTAATACAGATTCATAGTAGGTAATGGTTATCGTCGAGCTATCGCGTCTCGCTCACGGATTTTAATTAATGCATTTTGACAAACTGATAAGATTAGACACAATCAATATATTTGTTAATATATCAATATATTGCATTTGTTACTACATGCAAGTTTTACTGTCGAATAACATTTAAGTATTTCTTTTACTCCATTCTCTAAGTAAGAGAAGCCTACGACTAGGTCAATGAGTAGGTATATATACTCAATGAGAGGCCAGTAGCTCATACATAAAAAGCTAATTATAAGTTTCCACTAATAAACACTGATGTTCAATACAATTGTAGCAGTAGACGTCAACAAGAAGACATCAGCCAGCCGCATTTAATCAAATTATGGTAGATATATACCATAATACGAGTATCACAGTCTATACCATTTTTACGCTGTGATAATAAAGTAACGATAAAAATAACTACCGCGTAAGAATACCATGTACGCGTAGCAACTAGGCACATTGATTCAAACAATTCACAATTAGTCGTCAGCAGCCGTATTTTAGTGTGGCCAGCCATAATTAAGCACTATTAGCGCGCTCAAACGTGTCCCGAACTGGGTCCGCGGTGTAGACTCCTGCCCGCACCGTGGCTGAGGCTACATAGTGAACCTGTATTACCTCCCCCACAGCCATTACCTGGGCCGGAGTATACGAGTACATCGCATCTGCGATAGATATAATTTTTTAATTCAATCTTTGATCACATTTAATGACGGAGAACGACGTATCGGAACTGGCAAAATATTCCAGAGGCAAACAGCCTGCACGGTAAATGACGCATTGTAGAACGACGAAGAATGAGAAGGTGTTTTTATCGCCAATGTTCCTGATGATCGTAACGATAGAGGATTTTCTAAATAAAGAAACTGAAAACATAGTAAATGGATTAAGTAATATACTCGTATTGTACAGCAGGCACAAATGAGTATTTCGACGAAGACATATAGGTAACCACTTGAGTTTATGACGAAAGTTAGAGACGCGGTCATATTTGCGAAGACCAAATATGAACCGAATAGAAAAAATTTAGAGCCGCTCAAGTTTATTTAATTGATCTTCTGTAAGATCTAAATAACAGGGGTCAGCATAGTCCAGGATCGGGAGAACAAGAGTTTGTGCTAGTGTTACTTTGGTTGCAATGGGAAGAAAGTTCTGCAGTCGCTTCATTGACCCTGCAGAAGCATATAACTTACGAGTACAACTAACAGACTGGATTAGTGGACCCCATGGTAGTGATTCATCCATGATTACTCCAAGATTCTTCACTTCTTTGCTGAATGGTATTGTAACTCCATTAAAAGTTACTGGAAGTACGTAAAGCCAGTCGATTTTGGTTAGCATACGGGAGCTGCCTATCATCATCTGTGTTTTGATTTGGTTAACTCGCAAGGCCAAACTGCTGACTCCATTCTTATATGCGTATTAAATTATCGTTAGTTGATTGAATAGATTCTGCCAGTTTATCATAGCCTGAGAATAAATCTGCAATTCGTCTGCATTGAGGTGGTAGGAACACGAAAGATTATTAAAGATAGAGTTAATGAAAGTAGCAAATAGTAAAGGAGAAAGAATGCCGCCCTGTGGAACGAATCTTCAAGGCGAACCCTTTGCCGACGCCCATACAGATAACTGTGAAAAAAATCAATTACAGATGGAGATATGTTCATAGAGCGCAGTAGTCCCATTAGAATATCGAATTCAACGGTATTAAACGCATTGCTGAAGTCAATGAGAGTTAGCATAGTTAACTTACCTTCTTCCATTACAAATCGAAGGTCATATATTACCTTGACTAAGGCAGTAACTGTGCTGTGGGCAGGACGGGAACCGGTTTGAATATGATTTAAGAGATTGTTTCTGGTGATAAATGAATTCAACTGAAGGATTGATATAGGGCGAAATTTAGAATGAGATTAAGGGTACAGTTTCTTTCGTAAAGAATTATTTGCGCGTCCTTCCATATCGAAGGAAATGCACTGCTAGATATAGAGTAGTTGAGGATATGACATAGGACAGGGAGAATTATGTCTAGGATTGGAGTGATCATGTTGCGGCTAATACCGTCAACACCGATAGCATTGGGCACAATGGACAGTACGCTTCTCTGAACATCACAAGCCGTGAATTGGGTAAAACCGAAAGGAGAAAAATTAGGAGGTGGAGTAACAGAATGAAGCTTAAGTGTAGTGGCTTTATCCGATCCTTTGATAACGGAGGATGACAAAAAATGTTTGTTCAGGGAGTTGATGTCTAAATCATGTGTTATAGAGTCTTGTCGAGATTTTCCCACTACTAATGATCTCAAAAATTTCCAGACCTTGGCCGGATCATCAATACCAACGGATTTATGGATATGGCGACGTTGAACACGATGTTGCAGCTATTTCTAAATCGCATATATCTGGACTTATAGTGATCAGTTGGAGTCAGTTTATACTTGGATTTTGCCACAGCTTTTTTGTGAATTAAAGTTTTAATTTAATTTAGTTTTAATAAGTGATAATATATAATAAAATAGATTTAGGTAAGTGTAGCATTGTATTGGGTAAACTGTAATGATGCTATAACTGTTCTTAAGAAATAAATAAAAAATAAATTTCTGTAGTTAACCAAGGTGCAGGTAGATGTTTTACTTTAATTGGCCTCATTGGGGTATGGATATCATACAAATTGATTAAAACAGAGTTGTAACATTTAATTTTATCATCCATTGAGATAAAATTAAGTACCTATAGGAGACCAATCAAACTTTTTGTTGAATCAAATTGAATATCGTTGTGCAGACTTTCCACGGACATGCTACCAAAGTTTCGTTGCAATATAATTTTTGGTTTAGCTATAGGAGGACGAACCTTGTATGAAAGGAATATTAAACCATGGTATGAAAAGGAAGATTCCTTTGATTGAGCCGTACATTGTATGTGTATGTACCATGTTTAGCCACAAAATATGTTTGAAAAATAATGTTGTTATCTACGAAGAAATAATATCAGGAAGAGTAACTACCTTAAAAAAACTACCCAATAAAAGTCGTGCTAAATCAATAACATCTTTCACGCCGCTATGACTCAGCTGTCATAGAAGACGTTGCAGCTCGCGCGTGAACCAATCCCTGCTTTGCTTCTGAATCAAGTCTGAATTTAAACTAATCACCGAACATGTCTATTTGTTGTAACTTCGGAAGTAATTCGTATTTAGAATCATTCGTCGTTTTGATTGGAAGGGCCACTTTTTGTGTGGAATTTGTTCTGAATTATGATTCCTGACATTATTTATTTCTTCGTAGGTTATATACTCACTTTTCTAGTGTGAGTATACCTTGATTCTAGTTTGTCGGTGATAAGGATACCATATAGTTCCTCCAAAATTAATAGCACGGAGGTTATTCATTAAAGTCGATAAAGATTTCTGTAAGTTAATGTCAATTTGATGTTGATATATGTTTGACAATGTCATGAGCGATCCTCATATAAGCAAATTTTCTCTATGATCATGGCGTTCCGTCGTTCCGTAAACATGCCTTACATAACAACACCTGCATAAAAACAGTATTAAAATAATCACGATGAATATGGAAGTCCCACCTTCAAAATGAACGAAGCTTTGTGTCGTTTCTCAAGTGATGAAACCTTATCAAAGAACACACAAGGTTTTCATGATAGAAGTAAGCCACAATACCTTAAATACACTGTTTGTAAATATCTATAACCCTTAATACCTAACCTAAATCTTTGAACCATATTCGTATTTCATATATATTTATATTATATATAAGTACCTAAGCTATTTTTTTCCACTGTGAAGCGAATGTTAACACTGATACTATTAAGGTAAAAGAATACAATCTTAAATTATAGTAAATATCTTATTTAATCCCTGTCGTCGCGGTCATCGAGATTAGATATTAAAAGTTATTGAGTTTTATCTCCGAAATAACATTTGACCTAAGTACTTGTACCGATATACTTATATCCATAGTTAAAATTACACAAAATAGCTACCAATATCCATAACGTTTGCTCCTTTTTCTAGACATTTCAATCCTAAAATATCTAAGCGAATAACTCTATTCTGAACATGCAAGACAGAGTCCTTTTCTCTGTTCCTTGATTCCGATATTTGTATATACATACCTACTTTATTATATTAGAGAGAAAACTAAGTACATACTAGAATGTTAGGAATAAGCGCCTTTCATGATCGTCTCACTTACTCTGTAAGAAAATGTTGTCAATATGTATGCTGAATGGGCCGGCACGATCGGAGAAGTACCACACACCCAAATAACACTGACGTGAAGTAACATGGCTTGCTATTGCGTTTCGTCTTTTTGTGGGACTTTTTGTGGATTCTCTCCTCCCCTTTCCCCCTCTCCTTTCCTCTCCCCTTCAACCCTCATCCCTTCTATCTCTTCCTTCCTATCATCCTTTCTCAAAGGTCGGCAACGCATGATCGAGCCCGCAGGTATTGCGGATGTCCGTGGGCGACGGTGTCACTTACCATCAGGTGAGCTGCTTGTTCGTTTGCCTAGGTATCCCATAAAAGAAATCAAACTGATATTTAATGAGAAAAATACTTCTTCGGTAAACCTCGGACGGGATGCAGAACCGCGTCTTCTCACTAACCGTATCAGATGCTATGACCTGTAATGTAATTTTTAACTGTAATATTTTCATAGTTTAGCAATAAAGCAGGCGTTAGTGCATTAAAAATTTTATATAAATCAGTTGTAAATATGAATAAACTTTTATGGTCACATAAATCCAGATATTTTATGCCCATCTTGGACCTACATGTCAGCGGTGTCTAAAAACCCACTTATTACGCCAATTATGTTTAGTCCCATTACGTCTCATGTTCAGAACTTACTTACACGAACTTGTTACCCTGTAAAAATAAACATAGCAAAGTAATGCTAGCTCGCTTGCTTCGAGAATTATAAAGTGCCTCATCACCTTGATAGAGGAAAGCCGTAAGACTATCCGAAGTATTGTATTAAAAAATAGCTTACAACCTCGAACAACCCTGAGTGTTTCCCTACTCTTCGATCGTAAATTTTCCGAAAAGTGTTCTCACTTGTGTGTGTCAACACTTTATCATGAAATTATTTTTCGGCCAATAGCAGGCAGACCGCGTAACTAAAACCTCGTGATAAAGGGATACAAATACAAATAATTTATTTATAACACCATTGTTACACGTCTTAATAGCAATTTGAAACCAACTACTAATATGTGTATATACGTCATTATACATGGGTACAGTAGTACATGTATGTATTTTATTCTTAATATTATTATTTTAATTATGCAGGCAATCTAATCAATTATTATAATTAAAATATGTTTAATCTCGTATCTCTATTGATATTAAAAAAACTACTATCTACATACACTCTGATAGTTTAAAGAGATCGTCAAACTTATAAAATTGGCATTCTTATAGCCATGCCCTAAGCGTAATTTTAAATTAGGCGGCGGAAAGTATGCCACGCGCGGGGACCGGTACCCGGTTATAAACCTCCGGTCCAAGGATGTATACCGACCTTTTCGAATTGGCGAGCTTGTGAACTGGCACTATCAGCAGCTCTCCTTTTATTACTCCGTAAGCTCATCGTTCTGTGTTCGCCCGCTGTCTGAACCTATCCATGTGGGTGTGCGTAAACAAAGCAAGGTAGGTTCGGACTATTGGCACTAAGCCAGAGGAGTACATACAGTAACGCCACAAATCAAAGTATTTATGTCTTTCTTATTACTTATTACTAATTTTGATGAAATGGTCTGGAGCTCGCGATAACTTTATTCCATGCAGGTGAAGTCGTGGGCAGTAGGCTACGAAAAAATAATAATTATGTATGTAATCTATATCCGTTTAAAGTTTCATCCAAATGTGGTCAATTCAGCACTGAGTAAGAGTACGTTGAGTAAAAAACGATATGAAAAAATATTTAGTGACTATTTGTGAATGTTTAGTTTAGTGTGAATATTTAGTTAGACCGACCGGTCTAGCGCTCGACGAGTCAACATCTCCTGAGGATGCTTCGTGTAGAGGCGAAACACGTGTCGAATCGTTTTTGGTTTATTTGGGTTTTCTTGTGTGTTTTATTTTGTATTCTTCATATTAGCCGTTTGTGCGGGAGGGAGGGTGGTGCACACCCCCAAATAAGCTAAAATCATTGTCTTTTTCAGCGGAAGTGTCACAAAATATTTTTTCAAATCTTTTTTTGATAACGGATGATGAAGTTGAGTAAGAAATATACATATTTTCAATACAGTATGGCTGCAGCCAGTGACGTATGCGTGGATTAAGATTATTATGATCCCGTTGAATTGTAATAATAAGATGCCTACGAGTGTGATTGCAAGAGCTCGTTAGTCGATATCGATGATTGTAAGGAGGTTATATTCTTTCAGCAGATGCGTAAAGCATCCAACTTCGCTCGCATCAAGGTTCTACTCAGGGAATTCTCTGGCGATGTCTATTCTATCTGGCGATACGGAGCTCCCTTTCCTACCTTCCTTAAACTTATCGGAACGCTGCTGCTATGTGTCCTGGTGTTTATACCTCTGGTCTATCCCATCTTCCTAGCTATCATCACGTACTTCACGTTTGAAAGTCTGTTTCTAAGGTCAGTTATTTAATTAGCTGTTGGTGTTTTTACTATTAAATGACGTGTGATTAACGGACGTGACAAGGCTAGCGCTTGTTAGTAAGCACCACGCCCACCCAGAGCTCTTGAGCTGAAATTCCGCTCTCCACCCAAGACATTGCTTTAAGAGTCTTATACGTTCTCACCTATCCCTTCCAGGCAAAATATCTGATGGCACTAGCGGTGGTCTCTACCAACGTACACAGTAAGTAATAAGGGTCGACCGAAATCTCGGTCTCGGTCTTGGTCTATGAATTCTCAGCCAAAAATCCAACCGAGAACCATGTCTCTGTCGACCCAAGTACCACCAAGACTTGCCTCTTACGATTTGCGTTTTGATGGTAGAGGGACAAACATTCAATTCCGTCTCATCACAGAGTTGTGTAGACTCCTAGGCGCTGATGTCAAAATATTATATTATTAGAAAAATCCGTTGTTTATCGGAACATTACATCATAGTATAACATCTAAAGGCATCAACTGCCATAATTTCAAGCTTGTAGCCCCAGTGGTTTTTGCTCTGTGTTGATAAATCAGCCATTCAGGACAAGTTATATATTTATGTATAATGTATAGACCTTTACAGCTGGTGGCGCGATCAACAATGGCGGTTCCTACCGCATCATATCGCGCGGCGTATATTCACACTGATGTTCCGCCGCACCGGTGGATCCGAGATGTGGAAAGTGCGGGAGGTGATGACCCGAGGAATCCTGCTTATACATTCTCTGGCTACGTCGGTGGACTACCTGTGCGTCATGCAAGGATTGCTGGACGAGGCTTAAAAGGTTTATTAATTATCTTAAATATAAGTAGTAGTTCTGAGAATAGTAGATCTCGCGAGCACATAGTCTTGCAGCGGCTATTTTTTGCAGTTTTTAAGTATTTTTTGGCCAAGTGTAATCACTTGGGCAAAAAATACTTAAAAGTCCTAATGTACCAAATTTATCAATATCGGTTGGTAAATAGGTAGTACCGCAGCAAACTTTCCCCTTTTTAGGAAACGTAACCCGACTCAAAATGACCGACGACAAAAAAAATTGTACAGGACGAGAATTCGCAACCTAACAAATATACTACGATTATTATTATACTACGATATACCTTTATGATTGATATTAAAACTGCTACATTTAAGTGACACACCACATTTGATGGTGTCTTTGTCAGATTATCGGTGTTTGTCATTGTATCATAACTGTAGTGTTTTGATTTTTATTTTTGAACGGTAGATCTTCATATAGGTGTATGTAAATAATTATCATTAATTATCTTCACTATCCCATTAATAGGTTCGATAGTTAGTATAATATAGTAGGTAGGTATATAGTTTACGATATTAGTAGATTTAAGTGCGAATATTTTCCCCTAATTAACCAAGAATGTCTAATAAACCGAAACACTTAAATAAACATACACAAGCCATTTAAATAAACGTAATGTACTTAATTATTTTATTTCTGTATGTATTATTACAAGGCTTATAACTTATTTAGTGAAATAAAAAAGTATTATTAAAAATATTAACTACTTATAAACATTTTTAGTAGGGATGAAATGTAAAACATTTATTTTAAACGGCTAAAATTTGCTTTAATTTTATTATTATCGGGGCATATTCATCATCAGTACTCTCAATATGTAACTATATAACTCACATAATATAGGTACCTATAACAAATAGTCGACTACGATAATAAGGAGTTCATAAATAAATTCAGTCAAGATAATACCATATTGTCACTATTATCACCTTTATCCGCCTCCTATGTGTATAAGTATTCGTGTTTGTTGCTAACTGTCATATGAAATTGTTCAAGTTGGTACATTTTTACAACTTTAATCGTGATCTGTAAATCCTCTCCTGACTTTATCTCAGTGAGTTGCTCCTCTCAAGATTGTACCGTAAGATATCGGCAATCAATGAAAAGGAACAATCATGCTGTAGTAACCTGCAGTCCGCTGTAGGAGCTCGAGCAAACCGGACGCAGCCATGGCATTCCTCTCAGTTATAGGACTACTGGCGCTTTGCCATTCGTGAGTATAACTTCTAATCGATCGCTTGTTTACTGCACGAAATGAAAACAGGTTTGCATTGTTGAACGTAATTTGTAACCACTTGAGGCTGTTTTAGTCAGGCTACCGTATAGCTAACGAGTAAAACTACGGCTGTAGGTATTGAGCTAGAGCCTTCTACCTCAATGACCAGGTACCATACCATGTGACTAATAGCCGAGTCTACGTGACAATTTATCAGAGTGCCTAATATTCATGCATTTTATAGTGTTTATATAGTAGTATAATGGTAGTAAGGACGCAAGGCAGTTATTTAATGTTACCTCTTGCAGCGAATAGATCGATTACTGGCGATTAACATTGACTTTAGTGTCTCTCTAGTTTATATTTTTTCTGATGACTGATGAACAAGTAGGCAATAAGTGTTTAAAAATCCAATACAAGTAGATACCTTACAGACCATTGTGATTATAAAAATTTATTTCTTACAGCGGTCTCGCCGGCTACACCAAATTTCCTGCAGGCTTCACTTTTGGAGTAGCCACAGCCTCCCATCAAATAGAAGGCGCGTGGAACGTGAGCGGTAAGCTTGTTTTCTTCTATATAGTTATCAAATTTTGAGTTGAATAGGCCTTATCGTTTTGTGTGAAGTGGATTATAGATGTCAGTGGCTTATCATAGATCCATCACTCAATCAAATGATTAAGTATCTACGTTTGTATCAGGTGCCCCCACTTGAAGCCAATAGTATACAAAATATTTTTACAGGTAAATCTGAAAATGTATGGGACCGGTTATCCCATACTCGACCTGACATGATTGCTGATGGTACAAATGGAGACGTCGCTTGCGATTCTTACAACCGATACCTCGAAGATGTCGAGGAACTGGAATATTTAGGTGTGGACTTCTACCGATTCTCACTCTCCTGGGCTCGCATCCTGCCCACGGGGCGTGTGGACTATATCAACCCTGATGGAATCAGATACTACAATGATCTTCTCAACGCTTTGGCCGCAAAGAACATCGAACCACTGGTATAAACATCAGTTTACTTTATATGTTATGTATATTGTTTTAGGAAGACTAAGTTAACCATGTAATTTATTCCTCCACAGGTGACCTTATTCCACTGGGATTTGCCACAAACTCTTCAAGATCTCGGTGGCTGGGCAAACCCAAAAATGATCGACTACTTCCGGGACTACTCTGACCTGTGCTTTAGAGAATTTGGTGATAAAATCAAATCCTGGATCACTTTTAACGAGCCTTATGAAATCTGTGAAGACGCTTATGGCGATCTAAAGAAAGCACCTGCAATTGACAGCCACGGTGTCGGCAACTACTTATGCAGTGACACTCTACTAAAAGCGCACGCCGAATCGTATCATCTTTACAACGAAGTTTACAGGCCTAAACAAGACGGAAGGATAATGATCTCAATTAACTCTATCTGGTATGAACCCAGTGACCCTGAAAATACCGAGCAAGTTGCTTTGGCTGAGGTTGCTAACCAGTTTAAAGTTAGTATCTACATGTAAAAACTTTTATAACAAAAACATTAATGACTGTAGAACTCCAATAAAATTATTATTCATATTTTTACAGTTTGGCTGGTTCGCCCACCCAATTTTCACGACAGAAGGTGGCTACCCTGCAGCCATGATTGAAAACGTTAAGAGTCAAAGCGAAGCAGAAGGTCTGCCCAAGCCCCGTTTGGAACAGTTTGACTCCTACTGGATTCAGAGAATCAAGGGTACTTCTGACTTCCTCGGTATTAACCATTACACCACGCATCTAATCTCTGGATCTGGAGTGGACCCGACGGCTAAATCTCCCTCGTGGTTAAAAGATATTGGTGGTGTCACGACTATGGAAGTCGGTGGTGATTCCGCTTCGGAATGGCTGAGGGTGAGTTATAAAACGTGCAGCGGCATCAAAACATTTATAACCGTAACATATTCTTGATGTAAGTAATCATTTTCGCAGGTGGTACCTACAGGTTTCGCCAATTTGCTACGTTGGTGCAAGAGCTCCTACAATGACCCACCTATTTACATAACTGAAAATGGATTTTCTGACCGTGGAACATTGCAAGACTATGGACGGATCCAGTATTTTAATGTAAGTATATGTAGTAGACTAATAAACAAAACAGGAGAAATACTAAATGTACCTATATTCTGCTAAGAAAATTACACAAATTCATTCAACACTGAATAGGCTAGATAAGCGATTAAAATTTTTTAAGTCATTGTATTATGAATTCTTGCTATCATGTAATGCTATAAATGAAGGTGGATAATCTGATAATCACGTGATATAACTTAAAATTCAATACACTAATAGATAATAATAACATTTATTTATAGATATTAATAACAGTACATAGTTTTAACAGAAATGTACACAATAACCTACCTAACGAATTTTAAGGTCAATCGTTTTTGTGCATGAACATATCTGTTTGACCTGTTTCTGGGTGTGAGTGTGTATAATTTTAGTATAAAAGTATGTATATGTATCAATCGTCAGGTTACCATTGTACAGGCTCTACATGGGCGTATTTAGGGGGTCCGGTCCCCCTTAGCATACGACACCACTAAATACGCGGAATATTGATGACGGTAATATATAATCTGTGGTATATATAATATGAGTAAGCGTCGCGATAATTCAGTATCAATGTATCATATCTTTGGCTAATCATAATATACCTCATAATTTGGCTATGTAATATTCGTAAAGCATTTTTATACCATTTTAGGATTTTGCCACGGATTCCAAAATCTACGAACTTAGAAACAAGTCTTCTGATATGCACTCGATCAAATGCTTTTTCATAATCTAGGTACGAGTAGATAACATCGTTTTTCCCAATTTTTTCCACATATCACATGAAAGTAAATTGGCCTCTTATGATCGCCCTGAATTGAAGCCATGTTTTTTACCTTATGCTTTGCATTGCTTATGGGCCGAGAGTTACGGGAGTTTAGACAAGATATATATTGATCGTGACTCTCTATCGCTTACGTCATACTTTTTTGTACGTGCAGCCGGCGTTCATCGATTTATTAGACGTTATCACGTTAAAAAAACCTTATTGCTTGCTTATAACTGCACTGCATCTTTGTAATAGAATAGCAGCTATTCTATCTATGGCAGAGTCATCTTTAAAACTTTCGTTGAGGGCTTTTAGTACTAGGTCCGCTGAAAAAGTTCATAGTCTATACAATCATCAATTCTCGGGGATTTTGATTCATGGGACTGGTACATGTGGTGGCTCTCTTACTCTGTTCTAACTATCAGCCAAGTAAGTAAATCGGAGCCGCGCGCTCCAAGTACTATGCTGTCGGGCAAAAATTTCAACAACTTTTAAATGATTGTAAACTATTGAATTGGCCATACTTATCATCATTTAATGAAGGAGGCACTGATACTTTATTTTAGATGAAAGTTGCTGCCTCATCTATATAATAAGTGAATTTATAAGTGTGTGAGTGTGAGAGGTTGATGCTCAATAATTTATGTATACTTACATGAAAATGAACCCCAATTTCTCCTGGTCACGCTTTAACTTAAGAACGGCTTATCCGATTTCATTCATTTCTTTTTATGTTTTCTAATACTACGGAGATGGTTCTTACATTAAAAATATTAAGAAAAGATGGGAGGTTATGGCGAGGCCGGAGGCCGAGCCTACAACGCGAACGAAGTCACGGGCATTCGCTAGTATAACTATAAAAAGATTTATGCCCGCTACATATACGAGTACTAATATTTTTTTAAATTGTATTTTAATGTACTTATAGGTAAGTAACTATTATTTGTACCTATGCAGTTGAACTAGCATGTACATATTTCATGTAATGAGTATTATTTGATATTTTGGTTTTTACCTGCGGACCCCCACCATTTGATAGCTATAGCTACGTCACTGAGGCTCTAACTAGTTTGGGACCTGCAGACCTTGTCTGGGTGTTGTCACATTATTATTATTACTTTACTGTGATCGTGGTCAATGGAATCGTTAGAAGTTAGCAGCTTCATTTTCTTAATTTCAACTTAACCTAACGATTGCTGTCCTTAGCGTACAGACATATCAGCATATAGACAAACAGTTGGAGCCATACAGAGGATGCCCTCCGAAACACCGAAGCACTCATCTGAAAATACGACTAGCGATTCTAGCGTTTAAAATCGTGGCCGCAGTAAGGGTTGGTTAACCTTGTTCCTCAAGCTCTTAAATCCTTCGGTTCTATATATAGGGTAATCACATGTAAATGGCGTGGTAAAGATATCCTTATTTTAAATGACACCCTTGTTTATCAAAGTCAATCCAGCCGTTAAGACCGTAATACACGGAAAATAATCATACATGCTTATTATATTATACAATATACTAGTACTCGTATTGCGTGCAACGTCGTCTGCGTTGAATACGGTTATTGCGATACCTCAAGAACTACCCGGTGCATCAGTTGCTAACCGTCCGCACTCCAAATTTCGACTGAACGGGTCTGGACTCTGGATAGACCCGTTCAGTCGTTTTTGCGTGATTGAGTTACAAACACCCATACCTGTGATATTTCACATTAATAATTTTAGTGTGATAAATGATATCACACATGCACCGACAACGTGACTCTCCTTCTTAACCTTTTTTTTTATGGTAGGCCCTTTACGTTTCAGGATTACCTGAGCGAGATCTTGAATGTTATCAATGATGATGGTGTCAAGGTCCTCGGATACACTGCATGGACCCTCATGGACAACTTCGAATGGAGAGCTGGATTCTCGTAAGTACATCGTATAGCCTACAAGCGCATGCATCCCGAAAGTATACCGGAGAAATTCTTCGTCTCCTTTTCTTTTATTACTCCGTTCAGTGCGTACGCGCGTCTCCTAATGTTTCGAGGTCAAGTCGTTAGGTACCTATATTTATTATAGATAGGAACTGTGAGTTGAATTTTAATAAGTTGATACATTCATTTAATGGCATTAAAACTTTATTATTCATTGTCTGTATTATCAACATATGTGAAAATGAGGTACCGTATAACAATCAAAGTAAATACATATATGATTTATATTATACTTTTAGGAAACTCACCTACGATATGCATATCACCTAAGAAGAAAGGAGTAGGAAAATGAAGAAGGAAAATGAGATAAATTTACTTGACACTGACAGTGAGAGTATCTACTCTTACTAGGTGTATTCCTACTGCTAGTAAGACTAGTACTCTTACTGGGTAGTAGGATATGCTATTGTCCGACTTGGTAGGTAGTAGGTACCATTGCAGTAGCCGATATTCTTCCTCGAAACGATAGTGTAAATCACTACTGTATTACGGTTGAAGGGCACTGTAGGAAGTGAAATTACTGGAAAATTACTGAGAATGAACAGCTATCGTGTTTTAATAGAATATCAGGTATTTTTCGCGCTAAGGTTATTCCCGTGGCAATAAGCAGACTAATCACCACAATCGATACAACTGGATCGAAGAGTCGAGGGTAGTCAAAATTATGTTTTGATTTATATATCTGTTTTCGAAAAAGTTTTGATTTTACATTACTCTTAAAACATGAATTTGATTTATTTTGAACAGCAATGCTCAGGGTGACGCGCTCATTGAAGTGCTGCGTAGCACATTGAAACTCAATGTTCGATTTTAATAATAATTAAATATTGTGTAGGTACTGATCTTTACTGAAAAGAATGACGTTGGCGCTCAACGCCGTAAATAAAATTTTGAATTAGTTACACTGATTTCTAAAGAATAACTTGTATCTGACCAAGCGGAACGTGACTTGGCGCTCTTTTATGTGTGATATATTTTTCTAGACTCTGCTTTGTTTTTGGACTATTTCTGTTTACTATCACGTTGACATTGGCTCTTCTATTTAGACAGTGATTTTTAAACATAGTGATTAGGGATAATTTTTGATGTTTGTTATTATATCTCCGTTTCAACATGTCGAAAAGAGGACGTATCTACTATCAACAGCCAGTCTCGCGAATTGGTTTTGAAGTTAACCGAATACTTCGACCGCGCATCAGTTAATAGTGGACCTTTGTTGCCCGTAACGCAAGTGCAAGATCGCGTCGCAGAAGCACTTGGAATTGGCAAAAAAACTATTCTAATCATCTTGAAGGAAAAGTATGGGCCTTCCGGTACTGAAGAAAATGCACTAACGCCTAAAAAGAGGGAAACAAGCAAGCCTGTAACAGGAATTGACACATTTGACGCAGACGCTATTCGAAACCACGTGTATGCTTATTACACAAGAAATTAATACCCAACTGTGAGTAAATTGCTGATATCACTACGAGAGGCTGTTCTGTTTAGTGGCAGTTCCACGTCTTTAATATCAATTGTGAAGCAAACTGGATTCAAACAAGAACCTACATGAAGAAAATTATGATGTAACGATATGATTTAATTTTGCTCGTTCTTGAGGGACATGAACAAAATCACAAATTGGGACATTGCCATATTTATCGATGAGACATGGCTGAACTCGAATAATACCGTACCGCAGTCATGGATGGACGATACCAAGGCATCTTGCTCAAAAATGCAAAAGAAAAATGGTGGACGCCTAATAATCTGCCACGCCGAATCAGCCGAGGGAGGTTTTGTGAGTGATGGATGCTTTACGATGCTTACGAGTCTAAAAGTGCAAAAAAATATTACGAAGAAATGGACGAAAATAAAACCACAGAGTGGTTTACTAACTAGTTATCAAACCTCCCCAAACAGTGCATAATCAATTATGGACAATGCATCTTACCATTCAGGTCAAATAGATTCACCTACTCAAGCAAACCAAAATGCTGATTTTGATACCTGAATTGCTGGAACTAGTATAAAAAATTCACCTATGAAACTAAAATATAAAATTGATTTTAATGCTATTTTGACGGTTTAACTTACGCGGTAGGTATAGTCGAATATCTCGACCGGTTTCGTGACCATCTGGGCCACTTCTTCGAAGAAGAACCGAAACCGTCAAAATAACATTAAAATGTGTAACACTTACGAAAGTTTCAATCAAGTTATGAAATTGGTGAACTAGTACTTCAGTATGGGCACGAAGTGAAAAGGACGCCACCGTACCTTTGTCAGTATAATGCTATTTTGTTGATCTGGGCTCAAGTCACAGGATACGCAGCACGCCACAATACAAAGCCGCCATTCTCCACTAAGAAAATGATGATACTGATCAAAGAAGCTTGTGCCAAAATTCAAAAAGAAGACTGGGCAAAAGTGGTAGAAAAAGCTTGTAACTAAAAATATAAAATTAAAGTCAAATTGACCTTTCGTCCCACTATATCATTTCAAAATACCTATAATATTAAAGTTTAAGTTACATTTTCTAATCAGAACTTTAATCCAATATGCACTTTACAATTAAAGACATAATCAAAGCGATCAAAACTCACAAAAGTCGATTATCGATTAAATCGATTTATCAGGTACTGAGCCGTATGGCTACATCACTTGTTACGGCGCGATGACAATGTCAAAACGGCCCACTTAAATCTTTCTGTAAAGGCTGGTTTACACTTTGATTAGTGCGAGTGCAGGTGATTAGTGCAGGTGCTTAGTGACTAGGTGTGGACAGCGACTGATTAGTGCAAGTGATTAGTTGGCTGTGTAGTAAAGTGAATAGAAGCGTGTTCTATTTTTTTGCAAGTGGACTGCGAGTAGCCACGTCCCGCGCGCCCTCCCTTCCCCCTCACTCGCAGCGTGCCTGCCACTAAACACGTCTGGACAGGAGTGTTTAACGTTTAGTGTGTAGCGTCGGACGCTTGTTGTTGTACAAAATGGTAAAGTGGACCGAAGACACAACTTATAAATTTGTGCAGGAGTATATAAAACATGAATGCCTTTACAACTGTAAAGCCCCTAGGTACAAAATTAAGGGAGCCCGAGATACGGCCCTTGTACGTATAAGTGAAGCTATGAACATACCAGGGTTTGGAAGTAAAGAAGTTTATACTAAAATAAGAAACTTGAAGTCTACATATGCGCAAGAGGCTGGGAAAATTAAACAGAGTACAAAATCTGGAGCTGGAACAGATGACGTATATATTCCACAAATAAAGTGGTTCAAACTATTAGATGACGCTTTAAAAGCTGTAAATATACAGTGCAGCGACTCAGGGAGTAATTTGGTAAGTTGAAAAAAATCTTTATTTTATATTCTTTATTACATGACTACATAATAACACATAACCACATGAAATTGAATAACGTTTTACTTTAATTTATCATTCGAGACTGCCAAGAGACTGCACCTTCTCCTACAAAATAATTTGCATAATTGTTGCGATTGTTCTGTGCAATTTGAGATGATCTATTCTGCATGCTCATAGTCAATGGAACAAGTCCATCTGATGTCACTTCTCTCCAGGATCCTTCAATCAAATTTCCATTTTCTGTGTCTTCTATATCAACCGTGGCGACCTATACGGGTACTTTGGTTTTTCTCGCCCAGTTATGCATGGCGCAACAGGCTTTTACGATTTTTTCCACCTTGTTGGGAAAAAAGGGTAGGGGCCTTTCGAAAATTCTGTATCTACTTACTAAGATGCCAAAAGCATTTTCGATGATTCGTCTTGCCCGTGATAATCTATAATTAAAATTTTTTTGTTCAAATGTCAATTGGTTTCCACCATATGGTTTCGTCATATATGGTTTTAGAGGAAACGCATTATCGGCCACTAGAACATGACCTTCGGGCAGTAAATTATTTTCCAAGGCATGACTAAGATCACAATGAGTGAAAACTCCACCATCCGATACACGCCCGTTACATCCAACATCAATATATGAAAAACAGTAGTCATCATCTGCCACTGCCATGAGAACGTAGAAGTAGAACGTAGAAGAACGAAGTAATAACTTCCTGCGTTTGGTGGAGCTTTGACGGTAACGTGTTTCCCATCTAAAGCACCTGAGCAACCAGGGAAATTCCAAGAATTTCTGAAGCCTTTTTCAATCCTTTTCCATTCGTCGCCGTTAGGTACCTAAAACAAAAAAAGTTTGATAGTAGTGAAATTGGAATATTATTTCTGACTTAAAGAGTTGGTTTACTATATGTTTTTCTTTTTGCTTTGGGTTTTTGTTTATCTAAATTTATTGTTTTACAGCAGCTGGATTCTAAACATGAAGAACTTGATGGAGAGGAACCTTCCACATCCCAACGCAATCAATCTGCTGAAATAAATAACCCCGACGCAACACCTGAATCTCAACCTAATCAAGATGAAGGAGAACAATAAAAATCGCCGATTCCTCGTAAAAGGACAGTACGGGACCTCAGTCGTTTGGTCAATAAAGTGAAGAACGTGGCAGACTCAATTAACACACGCATGCCAACAGAAACAAAAACAGAAACAGAGTTCGATATATTCGGGAAAAGTGTTGCTGCCCAGCTTAAAAGTTTGCCAATCCACAAAGCAGTAGAAGGACAGATGTTTATTCAAAATTATCTGAGTAATTTACGTCTCCAACAAATGGGCCACGGAACATCTAACTACGCATATAGCCCTTCTCCAAATTCTATGTACCAGTCTTCACCATCACTACCACCACGAGACTATCCTTACACACAAACACCACGAGACTCTCCTTACACACAACCACCACAATCTTCTACACCAGATGCCACTAATGACATTCATAACATTTCTGATGCTGACCACTCTCTCAACGAAAATTCAATAACTATACAATCTGAAAACAATGCATCTCAAATGTCAATTGCAGACCAGGATGACATATTGGCTCGGGCAATTTCGGGTATTTACTAATAATAGAAAAAAAATGTTTGATGTTACCTACCACCATTTACCAATAAGTTGATTGCAAATGTGTATGTTGAATTTGAAAATAAACCTACTTTAATACAAAAAAATATGTTTTTAATGTTACCTACCTTTATGTAATCTCTCAGTGCGTTGTAAATAGCATCGCATACTTCGGATATGATGTTACAAGTTGTCGATCTTGGTACCCTGAATAGGTGTTGCAAGACGCGTAAACTAATTCCTTTAGCCAATAAGTATAAAATAGCGTGCAATTTCACTTTCGCCGGCAAAGCAGGTCTCATAAATGTATCGCTTTTCTGTATGACGGGTGCAACAAGGTTTAATAGTATATTAAACGACTCTTCGGTCATCCTGAGAGCACAGTAATATTCCGTCGTATCTTCAACAGCCAATTCCGTAAAGAGTTGGTAGCTTGCGCCATGAATGGGTCTTCTATTAATCCATTTTCGAACCCATATTCTTCTTGGTCTTGCAAGTTCAGCTTCCAAAAGTTCTTCGGTTTCAGACACCACCGCGTTTAATACTTCTTTCAGTACTTCTTCTAATTGCAAGCGCGCTTCTCGATGTACGTCCATACTTGCTGGTCAACGGCCAACTGAATTTACTAAACAGAGCCACAAGATTTGGACACTACTCGCACTACACACCTGCACTCGCACTAATCACCTGCACTCGCAGTGAATTGGACACTACTCGCACTACACACCTGCACTCGCACTAATCACCTGCACTCGCAGTGAATTGGACACTACTCGCACTACACACCTGTACTCGCACTAATCACCTGCACTCGCACTAATCAAAGTGTAAACCAGCCTTTAGAGGAATAAACAAAGTTAAATACTTTTTTAATTGATGAGATTTTTATATATTAGAATTATTGACGGAGCGAAGAGAGCTCGACGAGTCTACTGTGAGTATGAGTCTAAGTCAAACCGGCTTTGTTTGTTTGACGAAAATTCGAGAACAGGTGATTGAACAGGTTCATTGAATTTGGCAGAAGGTTATTTTGTATCAATAGAATTTTGAAGTTCGTATTGTGGTTGTAAGAGAAAATTGTAAATCGCAATTAGGTCAATAGAGCAAGTTTTCATGGCTATAAGCTATCTCTATTCAAAATTTCAAATAAACTCAGTGCAGTTCAGAGCACTCATAAATTCAGAGCAGTTTCAGCGTTAACAAGTATAGCCTGACAACAGCATATAACCGTATGTGCGCGATGAGGCGCGGGGTTCGCCCGCGTATTCGGCATTCGCCGCCACGGACCTCCACATAAGCACAACTAATGATCTGTCTTCCTTAGTGAACGCTTTGGCTTCTACCATGTGGACATCACGGACCCGGCACGACCACGGACCGCTAAGCTCTCTGCCGACTACTACCGCCAGCTCACCGCCACCAGGGAATTGCCTCAGGACGACCGGTTCAAGGACCCCGCTGTAAGGACTTTGTTAATATAACCTTCGATGTAGAATAACTTTGATACTCGCTTATCTATCTTCTGTCTTAAAGCAGCTATTGTAGTTCTTGAATGATCAATATGGCGGCAATATAGCAATACTGCAGAAATCATATTATAATGTTTCTTCATTTCATCATAAGTACCTACATGATTCACTGCAATGGTAGAGAGAAAAATAACATCTCAGACGGAATTCCAATCCAAGTCTTAACTATCGCTGTCAGACATCATGACCGCCAGGATACCGAGGCACCCAAACTGACACCGAATTTATCTTTCTAGAGTATGCCTCACGAAAGATGACCCACGGTTTCAGTGAAACTAAGCCACATACAAAAAGTTCGCTTTCCAGCTTTTTTGCATATCTAAATACCATGCCACAGCGTAGAGATCTTTTGTGAAACGGATTATATATAAACATATTGCTACTTACGGGATGAAAACCGTGGTATTTATTTTTATGAGCTCCCGGTATTTCGACACTGTTGCAATCGCCATGATCGCGGGACGACTGGAGAATGCGGGTGGGTGGATGAAATAACATTAAGAGCAGACATATCTGTCACCCTCTTTCTCTGTCTTTACGCTACGCGCACTGTTGGAACTCGATCGTAATTCACGACAGAACACGCTCACTGTATCAGTACGTTTTTCCGAGTCCATATTAGCCATATTCACGACAGAACACGCTCACTGTATCAGTACGTTTTTCCGAGTCCATATTAGCCATATTCACGACAGAACACGCTCACTGTATCAATACGTTTTTTCCCGAGTCCATACTAGGCCCTAATATTTCGCATTCTCCAGTCGTCTCGCGATCATGGCGCTTGCAACAGTGTCGAAATATCGGGAGCTCATAAAAATAAATACCACGGTTTTCATCCCGTAAGTAGCAATATGTTTATATATAATCCGTTTCACGAAAGATCTCTACGCTGTGGCATGGTATCTAGATATGCAAAAAAGCTGGAAAGCGAACTTTTTGTATGTGGCTTAGTTTCACTGAAACCGTGGGTCATCTTTCGTGAGGCATACTCTAGAAAGATAAATTCGGTGTCAGTTTGGGTGCCTCGGTATCCTGGCGGTCATGATGTCTGACAGCGATAGTTAAGACTTCATCATGGCGCTTGCAACAGTGCCGAAATATCGGGAGCTCAATAAAATAAATACCACGGTTGTCATCCTGTACGTAGCAAGCAATATGTTTATTGAAACCAACCGTGAATGTTTAAAAAATGACTATATATAGTTAGTCCAGTCAAATTAGGATAAAAAATGGACATCATTCTGACAGTAGTACGTAAGAAGCAATAGGGTGACCCTATTAAGTATACCCTAAAAAGGGGGATTTTCTATTTTAATACTTACTGAGAAGGCAGATTTAATACTTTTAGTACTTATAGCATAAAAATGTAGTGGTCACCAATCTTTCCTAAAGGAAATTATTCAATTTCAAAGTTTTTCCACGATTTAACCCCCTTCTGTAGGTTAAGTTTCGTAGAGATTGAGTTAGGTTATGATTCTTAAACCATAATAAAATAAAAACCCACTGTCGCGAAAAACTTCCAATCTTTTGCAAAATATCGACTAATTTGACTGGACTATTAGTATTTGACCCGGAAAAAAGAAGTAGCATTTTCTCTTCGGAATTCGTAGGGGAAGGTCACTGGCAGTCCAAATATTGTTTTACGTGGTAATCGTTGCGTTGCGTTCTCCATTTTAAGGATCAATTTCCGTTTATTGAACAATTCGTTTAGTTTCAAATTAAACGAAAAAATGTTATTACAAAAGCTGTTGAAAATTTAATTTCCTATAATTTTAATGCGCATATTTTTTTCCTAAGATCTATATTTTCCGATTTATACCCAAACGAGTTTTGAATTTTTATTTGATTAAAAAGTCATTTATTTTCAATTTTACATAAAGAGTTGTTAAAAATTAAATTTTCTACAATTTTGATTCTGAATTTTTTTTCGTGGGATCAATATTTTTAGATCCCGAGAAGAGGTGGGAGTAGAATGTTATAATAAAAAGTTGTTACACCAAAGGTATTTTGAAATTTTATTTCCTACAATTTTAGTTCTTATATTTTTTAGTAAGATTGATAATTTCGATTTCTACCTGAGAAGCGGTGAGGGTAAAGTCTTATCATTGTATTATCACATTTATTGCCAATTTCACGCTAAACATGGATATAAACAAAGTTGTTTAAAATACAAATTGCTTCAATTTTGGAAATATTTTTTTTTGTAGGTTTGATATTTTTCGATTTATACCAGAAAAGAGGTGTAGGTGAAATTTTATTGTATTATCACGTTTATTTTCATTTTTTTTCACGGAAAAATGTTACAACCAAAGTTATATTAAAATTAAATTATCTACAATTTTGGTCGTCTTCGAATAGTTACTTCACTATAAGAGAATATTTCTCCGAGTAAGGGACACAGGTCTAACCTAATGGTCCTAACCGCTGCCTGTATACACAAAGGTCACGTCCAGATATACCCCTAAAAAGGGCAGGCTAAAAGGGCAGGGTCACAGCAGCTGCTCCGTACAGCAGCGTTGGAGCCATCGATGCCAACTCAGCCCCTTCGGGGCTACATCTAGCCCTTTATCTGCTTGTTCAGCCCCCACAACAATGATTTAGCCCCTAGCCCCAAATTATCATCTATCAAACAAAACCATATACAAGTAAAGTACCTACTAAGGAAATATTTAAATAAAAGCCTAGCAAAATATAACTTAATATCGATCATACCAAAAATTTTAATAGAACCAACTACTACGTAAGCAACTTCAATTCAAACAACTATGGTAGTAACAATTTTCCATGTTAAATTGAAAATAAACGTGATAATGCAATGATAATATTTTACCACCACCTCTTCTCGGATATTAATCCAAAAGTATCGATCGGTCTAAATAATTTATATGAATCAAAACTGTAAAAAAATATAATTTTAAACAAGTTTGTATAAAACATTATTTCATGTAAAATTAATATAAACGATTAATCAACCAAAAATTCGCCTTCTCTTTTGGGTATAAATCGGAAAATATCGATCTTAGGAAAAGATATAAGAATTAAAATTGTAGGGAATTTACTTTTTAACAACTTTTGTAATGACAATTTTTCGTATGAAATTTAAAATAAACCATTTATTCAATAAACAAAAATGTACCCTTAATATCATGATGGTGGATGACGCAACGCATCGATTACCACACAAAACAAAAGGAAAATTGCTACATATATGTTTTTCCTGGTTTGCCCCTTTTTTGAGCTAATTCGACTGGGCTTAGTTAATTTTAACCGTTGCACGTCGCGTCGCTATTGTATGTGGATGGAGCGACATAATATACCGAATAACTCCGAAAGGTTTATTCGGCTGTCGTTGTATTTATAACGATCTTTTTGTGTTTTGTTTTTGATAAAATATTTCTAAAACTGTCGTCGTGTTACATTTAATATTTTTTGAGTTATGACAATGCATGTTCCTTATTACCGCTCTAGTTTGCATATTTCGGCTTATGTTTAATTGTTAGAATATTTAATGCTATAGTTACTGCTTACCATCCCTTTAATTGAACTTCCACATTATATATTTGTTAATTAGTGTACAATATTGAACGGGGTGGTTTGGAATCATAAGATCTAGTCATGAAAGTAAAAGAAAAAAAACATTTTTTTGAGTCCCTATAATTTACATCCAATAATTCGCGACTAAATAATGTGTGGGCAATAATTCCTACACATCCAATTTTCGGGGGAATGGCTTCGAATTATTGGTTGTACAATACAGGCTGTGCATTATTTGGTTGCGTTTTATCAGCACAGCCCGATATTGCTCGGGCAATAATACGCAGCCAGGAAAAAGAATCCATTCCATGAAATATCAGGATGTGCATTATTGGCCGTGAAATAAGGGTCGGACACTTTTTGTTTTAAAACTTACTTAATAATCAGTAATATTATAATAAAATAATTAATAGGAAGTTCTAGGTACTTACGTCAACCCAGTGTTCATATTATATATCTTCGATTTTTCCACTAGTAATGTTATGTCTGCTTTGTAAGTATATTTTATATCTTATATCTATGTTATTTAGATATAGTAATTTTATTTATTTGTTTCGCCAGGCACGGAAACAATGAAGAGTGAGCGGTGGCGGTTAGCTTACCTAACAATCCTAACTCAACGCCGTATGTAGATCAAATTGTACAGAATCAGAGCATGTATTACTAACATAAACATAAATAAAAATAAAATGTTTTTGAACTCAATACATTTTGTTTATTCTACAGAAAAATTCCAGAATCGAGTAATAAGGAACCAACAAATTTTACACGAAGAAATTATTGAATTGATGCAAAAATTTTACTTATAAGAATATCTTTAAATTATGATTACCTATGTTATTGTTCAATTTAATATTACAATGAAATTGTACCTATAGACACGAAAACATTTTCTATTCCCGTCCTTTGTTCGTAAGCTGATATAAAATATTAATAAAAAAAATTAAGTGCTGGTGGTGATAACCGCCTGGCGTTAAGAGGCAGCCTCTGCCTATAACAAATGCATTTTGTCACAAGTGACCAACTGCACTGCACCCATAACCCATAACCATAGATAATTCAGATAATATTTATAATTGTCATTTATTTGTAATAATTGTATAAATAAGCCACTTGAGCTTCTTATTTTCAGTCATTCCCCGCTGCACTAGCAAGCGGCACTACTGGTAGTGCAGAAGGGAATTTTTATTCCCCACTGCACTACGAGCTGGTAGTGCCGTGGGGAATTTAGCATTTGCATACATTGCCGTTCCCCGCTGAACTACCAAACATTATTTCATAAATATTCAACTCGTTTAGTGTTCCGAATATTAATTTATATTCAACTAATTATATAACATTGTTTTTTTGCACTGGCAAACAGTAGCACCGAGTAATCTATGATCGAGTCTTAGCTTTGTATTCTGTGGTAGGTATCACGGAATATTCTGATCAGTACGCGGGAATAAATATCTCAGACATCTGGAAAAAATTTCGAGTAAACGTATGGGTGAGGTCAGGTTTTTATTCATACCAAAACCAGGTAAGAATGACTACACAGAGGCCAAAGCCTATAGGCCGATAAGCCTCACGTCATTCTACTAAAACCATTAAAGCGGCTCTGTGACAGGTACATCAGAGATAGTATACTTACTGTTGTGCCCATGTTGTGCCCCTCAACCAAAACAGCAGGCTTACAGTTTGGGCAAGTCAACTGAGTCGGCTCTACATAGATTAGTACGAGTATATAGGATAGAACGACATTAAAAGTAAAAATCTATCTCTAGGAGCCTTCACTGATATTGAAGGAGCTTTTGCCAAAACTTATTTTAGCAGCATTAGAGCAGCACCACATAAACATAAAGTGGACTAGACACTGATGATTGGGTCATCACTATGCTAGCATTAAGGGCGGTACGTATACAATTAAACAGCACCACCAGGGCAGTGGTGGCCAGGAGCTGTCCTCAAGTAGGAGTACTGTCGCTATAGAGAAAATTGTATATACGGAAATAGAGACCTCACTCGGCTGGTAAAAAAGGCAACGCAGTTTGAACGCCATCTGAATGCTTTTTATGGAATGAATACGTCAACTATATATATATATATATATATATATATATATATAGTTATATATATATATATATATATATATATATATATATAACTATATATATATATATATATAGCTGCATTGCCCATATAGCTTAAAACGCATGCATTTAATTTTAGGGCCTGCTAAATTAATAAATTATTAATGGATAGCATTTACACATGTTTCTTCCATTATGTAGATACATAAAACAAGGAAACTTCAAGCTAACAATTAATAATTAATGTGCAAAAAACAAATAATACTGTGGATTAAGTTTGATTTAATCATATTTATTAAAATATTTACTGATTTTAACAATTAAGTCATAACTATAGTGATCTTAAAAGTAGCATTGGTAATAATATTATTCAACTCTTTTACATAAGAATGTAGCAAAGCAATTCATATGGAGTCAGTTATCAATGTGATTATGATCATTTATTATAGACTTCATATTATTCAAAGTCAAAGGATATTTATTTATAGGCACTAAAAATGCAGTTTTAAACGTCATACACACGTCATATATTACAAATCAATCAATCAATATACATTTTAATGTAAAAGATACATTTTTTAAAATGTATCTTTAAATATCATGACTTTGAAATAAGAAGATAACATGTTTTCCCCTAAGAGATACTATAACCATCTCACAGTATGCTGACGATTTCATTTTTTACATTAGACATCAGAATATTAAACACTGCGAAAATAGTATACTGACAGCCTTAGATGTTATGCCAGCGTTTCTTGATAAAATAGGACTTCTATTACATCTAGTAAATCATGTGTCTGTAATTTTAGTAAAGGTAATAAAAGCAACAACATAAACTTAACAATTCAAAACAATTTGGTCAAAAAAGTTGAATGTGTCAAGTACCTAGGAATGTGGATAGACAGATCTCTATTGTGGAGAAAACACATTAATGAAACTAGTGATAAGAAATCTTAACCTTTTAAAAATACTTGTTGGTCCCTCCTGGGGTCCATCCCAAACATTTAAGGACTCTGTATATATCTCTAATTAGAAGTAGGTTATACTATGGTCGTTTTATGTATGACAATTGGGCTGAAATTCACCTATACAAACGCGAAAAAATTCAAAACCAAGTCTTGAGAATTATATGAGGTTTCATTAGATCTACGCCCATACATGTGATGGAGAGCGAACTAATGATACCTCCACTTCAAATAAGAAGACTATACTTGGCCTATAAATACTGTATAAAGAGTCTATCTTGGTCAAATATATCTATTAATTTATTAGATCATCTCAAAGCTCAGTTATTGGACATAAATAACAGATATTGGATGAATAAAAAAAAACCATAACTTATTACAGTGTTGGATGAATGCAAAACTTACAATATACATTTTAATGTTATTTGACGGTTTAACTTACGCGGTAGGTATAGTCGAATATCTCTACCGGTTAAATCGTCAAATAACATTAAAATGTGTAGTACTTACGAAAGTTTCAATCAAGTTACAATATACATTGTTCAGGTTCTATAGAAATGTACTCAATGAGTGTATGGACAACATACATTGAAATAGAAAACATTATTTTAAGTAATTTAGATTGTATAACAAAGCCTAAAAACTGTCATGAAATATGCTCACTTAAATATGATGTTATAAAAGAATTAAATATGAAATATGAAAATTTCCAAAAATACTATACGGACGGATCTAAGAATGCAAATGGACTAGGTGCAGCATATTTAGAATTAGCCATCAGAACATCAGCTTTGAACTGACTGTGATGTATTGATAATGACCATGGAATTAAAAATGTAATGAAACCTTAAGGTGTATTAGCTATGGTAACAACAAAGTAGTGATATTGACAGACAGCAATAGCGCATTACAACATTTAGCTCGGTGCGCCTCTAAAAGGAGAGGTCCTAATAAATCGCAGGGTCAAACTTTCAACGTTGCGGGCTTAGATTTGAGCGTTGGGTCTTTTTAAAACAAAATATGTTTGTATTGTCTAATCACAAAAAAGCTGTAAACGTTGTTTATAAGGACATTCTGTAGTAGGTAGGTATATTATTTAGTATCAGCATTGCACCCGTGCGAAGCCGGAGCGGGTCGCTAGTTAACTGTATAAAAATGAAGACAAATTCAAGATTTCATATTTCCATCCGGTAATGCTGTAAACGCCGATAGAGGCAAACAATCGCCTTTTAGCACGTTGGAAATAAAATAATATAATTTTTAACGATTTGTTAATAATAATAATTGATTCTAGATTTAACGACTTCGAAAACTGAGTTCCCAACCTGCTAAGTGCTACTGAAGTAGACACAACATGGACACTGGACTTAATCTTTGTCTTACCCATGTTCAATTGATACTTGTGATCACAAAGTTACCAAAAAGGACAGTTTTAGTGCGGCATCCCCAAAAATATACGACTATTCTTAGATGACTACCAAGTTAATGTAATTTACGTACTACCGACTGCCTATCAAATACAAATACAAATATATTTATTTCCTAAAAGAAAGACATACGAACGTGGTACACAGGTTAACAATAAGTAATTGTAATATATCTAAAACTGTTAACATTGAGTCCCAAACTAAGCAAAAGCCTGTATCTTGGGGCTCAGAGACGCGATTGCCTACAAAGATTTACAAAATATAAATATCTACGTTGATACAACTTCCCTTTACTTTATATTCACATGTTATATTTCTAATATTCTCATACGTTTTCGGACTACACTTACACAATGTACAAGTAGGTTAAAAAAGTGGACAAAAGTGTGTGTGTGTGTGTGTGTGTGCGTGTGTGTGTGTGTGTATGTGTGTGTGTGTGTGTGTGTTTGTGTGTATTAGTGTGTATTTACATGTGTGTGTGTCGAACTGTGTATGCAAGGATGGTGCGTCAATGAGGCGCATGTGCTGTCGTGTTTTTAAATCAGGTTTTCAATTTCGTGATAAGATAGATTCAATAACCATTCTTTGACTATTATTTTACAGCCAAATATTTTCTGGTCTTCGATGTTACAAAATTTGTTAACCTTATTGTATGTGTTAACATGAGCAAAGGTTGGACTACGTCGAACAAGTAGAGATGTGGCTTTTGGGAGAGGGAGGCGAAACACACGCCTAGACTTTGTATCTATATAATCTGGCCGAACGAAGAAACGTGAGTGAGTTTTTAAAGTGGCATTCAGAACAAAAAGCTGCCGACGCGTAGGACGTTAAATTCTTTGTAGAGAGCGGTTGTTGGGTACCGAAAAGCTTTTTTAAAGTCACTTTATTAAGAGCTCATTGAGCTCTCTCCAGAACAATAAAAGCACTCTTTCCCGCGCATCCCCAGACTGAAATGCAGTATTGTAGGCTTGACACAAGACCAGATAGACCTGTCGTAGAATATCTAATGGTGTGCAGTCCCTCAGCTTCTTCATTACAAAGATAAGTTTTCTCACACGGCCCGACAGTTCACTAATGTGATCTACGTAGGACAGATTCTTGTCTAAGGTGATGCCTAAATATTTTATTTTAGAAACGCGGTCTATTGATTCACAAGTGCAAACACTGTGTATACCAGGATTTTGAGAACATGAATGGAGTTTAAGTGTATAGTTCATTGAGGGACTACATACAATTGTTTTAGAGAAAGCAGTATATTTGGTTTTGTTGACGTTAAGGGTCAAAAGATTCTTGTCAAGTATTTTCCCCGCATGAGCTAAGCCTTTTTCTGCAATAGAATATACTTGATCCTACCCGTTTCCGTGAAAAATTAATGCAGTATCATCTGCATAAGCCACAACGTTCATATTGCTTACAGAGCTGCTTATCAGTATTGGTATCACTTTTTTCGAGTCACTACTCGAAAAAAAAGATACCAATCATGATGTAGTGACATCTCAATCCGTTTTATGGAGCGAGTACAAATTAACGCTACTAAATTAAACATTTGTATGTTTGGACTACATCGAGAAGTATTTCTGTTGAACCAAAATTAGCACAGTTGGCAGACCGGTTTTACCCGATTATTTCTTGTAAGATTGAAGGGCCTGACTGTCGCTACTCCTTTGGAACCTAGTAGTTAATGACCTAATCACCAGGCAAAAGACACTTTTTTACGATGGGATATGCAAATGACCTTACAATATTGATATCGCCACTTTGTCAGTGTGGCATGTGACCTGATGAAAAATGCCTTAAAGGTTGTCGAAAAATGGTGCATCGAATATGGACTCTACGTTAATCCAACCAAAACTGAACTGGTGATGTTTACAAACAAAAGAACGTTAGGCAATGAAGTTGCATGTCCAATTAACTAGGTTATGTAGAGATGTCTATACACAGTTGTTGCATGTCGAATTAACCAGGTAGTAGGTATATATATATTACGTAGATAATTTGACATGCATCTGCAGGCAGCGGCTGCATATAGACTAAAAGCACTAAATCTCTGGAACTAAGACAAACTAGTTCCACATAAAATCATAATACAAGAGTTTGGAGTTGGCAACCCCCTAATGCAATCTATCTATAAGGTACAAAAGCAACACTTATTCACCTAGAGCTACAATGTTCAATTAGACTTAGAGGAAGATTCAGTCCGGTTTTAGTGCTCGCCCGACCGTCCGCGTACCGTCGCGTCGGTCCTGACGATACGCACAACCGATCGTACGGTATACGCGTGCGTACGGTTGGTCGAGCATTGTAACCACGTGTGAGTTTTCATACAAAAAGACAAGCGCGACCGACGTACGCACTGACGGTCGGTCAACCACTGAAAGCGGCCTCAAGTGAATGCTCAGGTGTACATGAAGTTAGAATTTACACAGATGGCTCTAAGATGGCAATAGGCTCCGGAGCGGGTGCTTTCTCAGACGAACTAAACATAAACAAACAATCGGTCTTGGTAAGTATACCTCTATCTTCCCGCCAGAATGTGTGAATACAATCCAGGCCTCTGCGGCGGTTCTTTGCAGGAAGGTATCTAACAGCAATATCTGGGTACTCTCCGGTAGTACTGCAGTACTACGAGCCCTAAAAATGTACGACTACTCTTCAGGGCTGACCATACAATGTCACCAGCTATTGGAGGAATAAGAAAAACAATTACAATATTACACACATCGGGTCCAGGAGCCGGTATTCAGCGACTTTTTGGTGTAACTGGCCCACAGACCTGCCGTCCATGACAGTACGCCTTGTAGAGCGTGACTTTAACCGGGTCCGTACAGCGGGCGAACCTACGGGCCAGCATGTTACCGTGAACCGCCAGTGCTTTACGCTCACGTTTTATGTCTTACGGCCGGTCCCAATAATCTATCTATCGCCGGTTTACCTTACTAGAGTTAGATATTTGACACTATTTGTATGGACGTTATGTCAAATTTCTATCGGTAGTAAGGAAAACCGCGGATAGACAGATTATTGGGATCCTCCTTAAATCGTCTTTAAGGTGGTCGTCGGTAAATTAATGTCCAACATATTTGAATTGAAAAACCCGATTAATATTCATGCCATTTAGGTTAATGGGCGGAATAGTTTCAGGACCCATGCTTAGTGGCATAAGGTTCACATAGCCTAAGCATCTCCCCGAGACCACGAACTGTCGGACTCAACAGCACCATGTCGTCCGCGTAGCTGACGCTATTCACACTAACACCCCTCACGCGGCATCAGACACGCATGCTGCTTAGACCGACAATAAGTTCATTGACCTAAAGGTTGAAAAGCTTAGGAGAGGTTAAACCCTCCTGCCTCACCCCACACTCCAGCCTGAGTCCATGCCTCTGAAATAGAGTTAGCCCACCTGACAAGATTTGTCTAGTTATAATACCAGTACTTAGAAATACTTAACATTTCTCTCGGTATAATACTAGGTACTGTACGCTAGCTTTCTTCAAAGCACTTCACATGACACGAGATGGAAGGCTTTGTAGAGGTCCAGGAAACAGGCCAGCGTACTTGAGACTCAAAATTGCGCTTTCTGTAGATAGTCCGGGCTTAAACTCGAGCTCCGCACCATGTATGATGACACGATATCAACTACGAATCAAGTAAACTGTCAACGCCTTAGCAATCGTCGTTGCGAGAGAGATAGGACGTTAATTTCTCCATGTACGAGATGTCGCCTGTCCTGTTTTTTACTATATGCACAACAATGGGTCAAGGGCGTACCCAGGATTTCAGCTAGGAGGGGGCAGGGGGCTGCTTATACCTGTTTCGAAAAGATCGTCTGTCGGGTATATTGAAACAAAAAATCATGAAAATTGACTTTTATTCATTAATTTTGATGATGACACAAAACAAAATATTATACATAATTATACCATACATTATGTATAATATATATTATTATATTATGTATGTATAATATTAATTTAACAGTAATCTTCTCGGATTTGCCGCAAATTTGTCTATGACAGTCTTTTCAATAAACTCACTGTTGTCTTTTAAATAGTTGCGATGTACGCTCATCAAACATAAACCCGTAAGCCTTTCTTCACCCATGGTGCTTCTAAGCCACGTTTTAACTCTTCGCAGCGTACTGAAGGACCGTTCTACGTTCGCCGTGGTGCATGGGATAGTGCTTAAAATAATTAATGCCATTCTGACAGCAGGGTAAAAAATGTTGGCTTCGTTAAACAGATCAATTACTTCTATGTCCCTTAATTGATCATCTGATAAAGCCTTCGTCACCCATAAATTATGCCAAAGGTTCAGTTCTCCGGTGATATCCAGGTTATAAAATTCTTGGAATGATTCTGCGTTTTTGTGTAGGTCTGTAATGCTGGTTTTTGTCATATACAAGGGATGTAGCCTGCTTAAAGCAAACGCCGGAGTATTTTCTTGGGAGAATCGAATATTCAGTGATGAAATGAGTGAATCAATGTATGGGATTATCAGGGAACGCCGCCAATATTCGTTATCATTGTCTGATGGCGGATTACTTCTATGTGTTTGCTTACGAGCAAGACGTGGAACCGAAATTTCTATGTTCAAATCCATTGCAACAGCTCGTGCTTTTTGAAGTATTTCATTACTTATTCTATCAGGAAACTCGCGGTCATTTCTGAGAATGTCCTTGATATTTTTGATGTGTTCCCCTACCGAGATCATGTCGATCGATTTAGCTTGCAGTGCGTTAACTACTGGTTCTTAAACTGCTGAATATTTGGCTATTGTTTGTAGAGTAACAATAAACACTGGTTTTGTAACGGCTGAATGCAACTGATATGCAGATTTTCTGGTGGCATAATTTCCTTCTACGGATAACGTTTCTAGAGATTTCACAAGCTCTGAAAAATGTTGAGAAAACTTTCTGATTGATTTATATTTTTCTGACCATCTCGTCTCACATAATCGTGATAGGTTTGGAGCGTAGTTTCGACGTGTAGTCGATTCCCTGAAAAACGTTATAACATTCTTTACAGTGGCGACAGTATTTCTAATTTCTGGCACTGCGTTCGCATCATTCACAACAAGGTTGAGTTTGTGACTTGAGCAATGAAAATATAAAGCACGAGGATATTTTTTTCTCAAAATGGCTTGTACGCCACCCTCTTTCCCTGCCATTGTAGAACAGCCATCGAATCCAAAACCTACGCAATCTTCGGTTGAGAGGTTAGAACTAATTAAGAAATTGTCAATTGCTTCGGCAATTGCGGAAGCATTTTGTGCTTTTAGTTCAACGAACCCTACAAATTCTTCTCTGATTTTCCTTTTGCTTTCGTCGTAGAACCGCACGCCTATTGACAGCTGTTCTTTCCCAGATACGTCTGCTGTTTCATCAGCTAAGACTGCGTAAGCCATGGTCTTCTGAACCTCACTAATTATATTCTCCTTAATAACTTCGCCACATAAATTTATCAATTCGTTTTGTATTTTGGTGATGTGTAAACTGCATTGCGACGGCACTTTTCCAGGTGACTCTTTAATCTGTCGTCCCCTGAATTGATTCTCAACTTCAATAAATCTAATAAAACACCCTCATCTGCTTGTTTGCCCCTAAGAGGCATATCATGTGTGCCGCAAAATACTATACAAGAAATAATTGATGACAATATTTGTCTGTTTTCATCGATTTCTTTTTGGTGTCCGCTTTGCAGTTGGATGTCTACAGGAACATTTTCAAGAAAATTTTTTGCAGCATTTGTCGCCGTTTGGTGAAGGTTGGTCGTTGCATGCTTTCGGCAGTCTTCATGCATATTTTTGAACTTTATATATGGACTGACCATAAACGATCCCAAAATTCCTCTCACAGTGCTAATGGGCGGAGGGAACAAAACACAATGCTTACAAAGAGCACCTTTTAGTCGCTTGAAATATACTAGCCATGGTGAATATTGATCCAACCAAGCATGGTTAAATTTTCTTTTTAAATGGCTTGCATCACTTTCAAAATCGTAATTTCTGGGCGGGATCCAAGGATTTTGTAACAACTCCCTCTTCTTTTCCGTCGATAGCTGGGTAGCCAACCCAACATAACGTCCCAGATCATTTTCATGACAGCCATCGTCCACTATAATTTCAGGATCGACGTTGACGTCATAAGTTTGTTGGGATGTCGATGGAGAAGAATAGTCGGCAACAGATATATTAACAGGTTCTACAGGAGAATTTGACGCTTGTCCAATGTTAGCATGCAATGATCTTGGCATTACATGAGTGGTTTTATCATGGTTGTCATTTTCATCGCTTCCACTGCTACTTTCCCGACCTTTTTTTCTTTTTTCGCGTGTCCTCCCTAAAAAATGGATACACAAAAATACTCTTACAGTGTTTAGGCGGGTTGTATAAGACGAAAATAAAGATCAAGTTTCACATTCTAATATATATGGTTTGAACGCCAAATAAGCATAACTAGGTAATTTGAAATAATACACTTGTTGTGACGTTAGAGAAAAGGGACTTTGTTGTCGGTATGGACTTATTAATAAATCCAAAATATTGCAAGGATCTTTCTTTTATGTTTTTTTTTTACTTTTTAATCACAAAATATTCACAAATGTTATTTTAGCTATTATAACAAAACCACGTCTTGTAATTAATAAATTTAAATATTGTAAGTAATGCTTAAGATATACACTTACAAGAGAGTCAAAGCCCCCCATTAAATCAAATAATCATATTAGGTACCTACTTAAGTGTTTTGTTTTGACTCACCTCTTTCAAAGAATTTCCTGATATCCATTTGACGGAGTAATATTTCCAGTTGTTGCACAGTAAACGTAAATCTCGTGTCGCCGCAACGAAACTATAAGACACTATGACGTATGAAATATTCGCTCGTATTACACTCCGAACTGAATTGTATTCGAACTAAATTGACGTGCTCTGCCTCACGCTTCCGCTTATATATTGAAATATTCTTGCTCCCGAAATATGTAGAAAATACTCGACTCTATTTCCATCCTTGTCTTATACTTGCTATCACTGTCTTTTCTTTCCAGAATAGTCCATGCTAGAACGTTCTTCGCGGTATTGCTATTCAATACAAGATGTCGCTATTGACCGTATAAATTGATCCTATTTCTTTTTACTGGAAAAAGTACTGCCGTCCGAAACTAGATGGCGCTAGATGTTGTTTTCTCCCAATTATATTCGGCTTTAATCCTAGATGGCTCTCTGATTGTCTCGGCGGAACCGGAAACTACGAGATGCGACGGTTTTGCGGGAGATTTAAATTATATTGCATCGCTAACAGTATACTAGAATTACTAGAGTCTGTCTAGTGAGCCGCGGCACAGATAAAACCGCAGCAAAAATCTTTTAGTTGTAAACACTGAATATACTATGAAATTTGAATTTGATACTTTCACTATTTTATTTTATAAACACTAAGAATCTTAAACTAAATCTGTACAGATATATACTACTTAAAATAATATGCAACGTATTGAATATTATTTTATTTTAGCATTGAAAACAAATTAATATAATAAATAAAACCAAACTTGCATCAAAACCTTACTTAGTTTTTATTTATTCTGTCGCGTAATCAAAATCAGATTCCAGAAATTAAATTCTCGACTATGAATCGTTACTGTCACTTTCATTATCACTAAAAAATAATAAAAACGAAATAAAGAAATAAACAAAGTGTATCAAAACTTGATCAAAACATTTTGCGTTTCGTTTGACGGCGGCTGAAAGTCACTATATAAAATATTCTAATAAATACGTTGCGGCACGACCGACACGACTCACTATACATAGACTCTATATCGAATATTGTAGAATATTTAACTATAGAAAAAAAAATCTGGCTGAAAAGATATTTTGTTTCCAACACTTCATTTTGCGCAGAGTAGGTAATACGTTTTTAATTTCTATTTACCAAAAAAAAATTACATTTATTTAATCTTCTAGGGGGGGGGGGCAGCTGCCCCCCCCCTGCCCCTACCTGGGTACGCCCTTATGGGCTTCATGAGATCCGCCGGGAGGTGAGAGTGACTAATGCACATGTTGAACAACAAGGACAAGACCCTCAGTAGATGGGTTCCAGCATATTTTAGATGTTTGATGCTGATCCCATCGTATCCAGAAGACTTGCCTCTTTTCATTCCTTTAATGACAGCTTTAATCTTGCTAGCTGTGAATCGCAACAGAGACTCGTCACCCTGACCGCTGGACTCAGCCTCTACCGCGGCAGCCACCACTGACGGGCCCAGAGAAGATTGCAATGAAAATGTTGCATGAACATATTTGCGAACTTCTCTGGGTCACTTACACCGGCAACACTCGCCGGAAGGCCAGGCTTAACATCCAGCTTTCTAGTAGATTTCCAAAAATAATGAAAGTTTTTGCCTTCTTTGTTTTTAGCTATCAAGTCCATTCTAATTTGGTCTTAGTTCTTGCGACACCATTTCAGCCTGCCTTTATAAACCAAACTAGAGTTTTGCATTTCTTCATATGGGCCTGTGGAGGGCTTGTTATGGAGCAACCGCACATTATATTTAAGCCTGGCGTCCCGATGAGCTTCCCTTACATGCTGATTCAGCCACATAAAATTTTAGGTTTATTATGCCCAGCCTTACGTTTTCCATTACTTTGTATTGCAGCGTTTTTTAAAATACGTATAATGTCATAGGAAATGCCTGTCAATGGAATTTTTATGTTCCTACATACTACAGGCTCCGTGACTACAATCCGTGAACTCAGGAGGAAAGTCAATGTCTCGCAAATGTTTCTGACACTGTGTCATGGTATACGCTAACTTGGGAGTCATTTCTCTCCCCCCATATAACAGCATTACTATGTTTGAGTTGGTTAAATAACTTGGCCTTCGCCCGAATTCCACTCAACATAAATGGGCAGATGATCCGATATATAGACATCCCCTAAAATACTTACATTTGATACCGTCTCCCAGGCCGACAAGGAAACCATACAGTGGTCTAGCCAACTCCTGCTTCCATTATATGTATCAATTGTATCAATATCTTTTATATATCATATCAATTGTATCATATTGTTGCGTTTTTATAACGCATATTCTGCGAAGTACGGAGAGTCATAGAAGCGCGCACTGCCGTGAAATAAACGCACGGACATGCGATAAAGTCACCTCTGCAAATTTGCGGTGAGTCTACCGCACAAAAATTTGTATCGCATAGTTGTATGTAGAAGGGATGCACCCAATACCGTATAAGTACCCATTTGTTTAACGTAATAATACATATATTCAGATAGCGACTCTTGTATGGTAGTGTATAACAAAAAGTAAAGTATATATTAAGTCACCGCTGCAAATTTGATTCGCGCACGCTTTGTGAGAGATACACGTGAGATTACTTTCTCAAGATAAATCGAAAGATATTAGGACATAAAGTTACTAGTCAGCGCAAGCAAATGGCTTTTAACGTATACGAATATATTTGAAAAAAGAAACTGGACCTAAATTCTATTGAATATCAACAAGACATGATGATGAATAAATGATTAATTAATGATGACATGACAAAACCGTAGCAGAAGTTACTAGACCATCGGAAAATACTATATCTACAATTGTACAAGGGAAATTATTGAAAGGCAGCTAAATATTCATATCACCGAAAAAATCAAAACAGGTTCGCAGAAAAAGAATGGAAAGAGTGGAAAGTGACGATTTTATAAAAGGAGTGGTTATAAGAAAAGTCACTGAGTTTTATGCAATTGATAAAAAATGCTTTTGAGAAGAGAATATATTACACTGCGGAACGGACTATTTACGGCTGTTGTTATTAAATTAAAAATATTTAATCATATTTTTAAAACCTTGGTATTACATTTATGAAATGCGGTTCTAAAAGGAAAAGCTCATTCCACAACCTTACCACGGTAAATATCCCGTTAATAATAATATAACTTTAGTGAACAACCGTGATAGTTTAAAATTTTCTGAAAGGAAACTCCTTATGAACAGCCAAATATAACGGCTTAGCCCCCACTCGGCCCAGTTTGCACTACGCCCGAAGAAAGTACAGTATGATAATAAAAATAATCATTTCTTATTGTTACTTATACATGCCTATTAATAGCTGTAGGTAATTTATATTGACGATGAAAAAGAAAGTCGTTAATTTTGTTTTATACCATTTATGTAAGATTTAAAAGTAAAGAAATTAAATATATTCCTTAAAATAAATCATACACAGCTCGAGAAATGTAAATAAGTAATTCTTCGAAACAATTAGTAATTGTAATTCTTACGTTGTAAAATAATGAAAACGTCTTTGTAACTAGAAGTTATTTCAAAAAATGCAAGTGACATTAGCTTTGCTTCATATTGTTTCGTCCATATGGCTAAGCTGTGATCATTTAACACTTCTCTTCGTTCTGATTGAAATGTTCTTGCCATCTCGGTAAAACCTTAAATCAAACCAAAGTAGTTTCAATCAAATGTAATATGTTAATTAAGTAACAATAATAGAGTTTAAAAAACTGTAACCCGAGTAAAAAAACTGACTGATACGAGTATCAGTACAAATCATAGCGCAGTGTCTTTTAGGTTTTTTTGTAAATTTACCATATTTATTTGATTAAGGCTTTGGCAAACATCGAGTTGCGCGTGTTATCGTGGCGTGTTCTGTAAGACAACACAACACACTATGCTTTTCGTAGTAAATAAGCGCACCAAGAACACGACGCACGTGCCAACGTCGCACCCCGCCACGCTGCCGGATATTTGTCAAAGCCTTAACTTGATGTAATTATATTTTTTTTTAATCTGACCTTTCTGAAGTTACCGTGCGTATTATGATCATATCAACTTTTTTCCTATGTTAATCTATTGATACCTCGTTCTTCAAAATTACCTTTTAATTTATTTTTTAGCATAGGCAAATGGTATACATACATACATATACCGAATCATAACCCTTATTTTTGTGTTTGCCATAGTCGGGTTAAATAGTAAAGAAAATATTTAAAGCATATGCACGTGTTTTGGGCATCTTCATATGTAGCAATATTTTTATAAGTGATATCCAATTAGGTTTTCTGCCCAAAAACTTTTGGAGTCTCATATTCCACGCCTCCACCAAGTTAGTTGTTCTGTGACGCTCGTTATAACAACACCACTTTTTTATCTTCTTACCATTATCCGACGAAATAGTCATTACATTTTATGACTTGTTCTTCAGGGAAACTAAAAGATAATGAAATAGATATTTGAGGACAAAACATAGCTACAATGTTGAAATGAAAAGTCATATCGGTATAAGGACGGCAAAGAGTCCTGTAGTGCGTCAAATGTGGAGCAACAACTTAATAACATCCACGACAAGTGGTATGCTGCTCATTCGCCGTACTTTTCCCTTCGTTTGATTCTTAGGTACGAGTCCCACATGAAGAGATGGGGGAAGGCATTTAAGCAAATTTTTAGTCCTCGATTAAAGTCAGCCAGCCATCTTCTACATCTTGCTCTGACAAGAAAGCTAAACTCAAACATTGCTTCACGTATTGAGTGATTTCTTCGTGAGCTAGAATTCCTAAAGTTTTTCTTTATACGCTTCGTTGAAAATGTACAAAACATCCATGGACTTGTGCGTGCGGGTAAATATTTAGTACTGCGTTCATGGCTGAAGTTTCAAAGTCCAATGTGAACTTCATTGGCTTAAAGGTGGGTAAAGCTTCTTTTTTTTCACCACCCTGGTTTCGTAGGTCCTGGTTTCTTAATTTGATAGGAGTGCATAAAACATAGGAACAACATTAGTTCCTGTTGTGTCACTTCCTATATCTCCGAGAATGGTGTAAATCTGTACGAAATGTTTCGGGCAGCAGTCAAAAGTCCCGTCGCAAAAATAATGTGTGACATTTTAAATATACGTTTGTATTTTTCTTGAGATAAAAACTATAATTGAGTTTTCTTGTTCTTTATGCTGTATAAATAATATTGCTTTAATTTTTTCCGGAACGATGACATCTTTTGGATTATCATATTTAATTTTTAGTACTTCCAAATGTCTGTAACGGGCATTGTACAGTTGATGACTTACACTTTTGTACACAGGAAAAGGACTTAATGGCAATCTGTTTAACAATTTTAATTGCGTATAATTTGGTTTCATATATTTTTTTATTGGTTCATAATCGTTACACACCTCAATTTTTACTTCATTCAAAACTGTCAATATATCGTTATTAGAAAAGTTTGGTTTGCATTGTGATGAATGAGCACTATGTCTATAGATATAGTATGATTAATCTATGGCACTATGTATTTGGACACTGTCAACATTGTGAATCATTTTCACTTGACCACTGCACTTCAATTTTTCTAGTATATAATTTGGTCTCTGACTTCAATTTAGTTTCCTACAAATTTTAACGTTCCAAACCCAAATCGCTTTCATGCTTTGAGAGTTTCATACAACATTATCTCCCTTTGAATGTAATGTCTTGCTTGACGTCGAGACTCGAGACCGCGTGATACGTATTTGTACATTGTCGACCAAATGTGTTGAAAAATAATAAATAATCGTTTAGAGAAGACTATGGCACACAATAATTAATTGACAATTGAATATGTATACTTTGCGAATTCATGAACAAAAAATTTAACCGGTAAGTATAATAATAATTATAATTACCACTCACTCACTGACTTTGTTCCCCTAGAAGGAGCAATGGGGGGTATAGCAGATGTAAGGGGAAAAGTTTAGAGGGGGTCAATTCGAGTGAGGGAAAAATCCGAAAAGTGCAAATAATAATAATATAATATTATAATTATATTAATTAATAATTGTAATCGTAATAGGACATTGTATTGAAAATCGAATTAACTAACTAATTTACATTAACATTTTTCTGTTCTCATAATACATTTATAATTTTGTGTTGTTTTATGAACACGAGATTATTATTATTAAAAAACTGTAAAAGTATCTTTTTTATGATCGTTAATACGAAACGAGCCTTTTTATCATGTAACATTCGCTATTTTTTTTGTCAGGAACAATAAACCCTTACAAGTTATTAGTAGGACAAATCGTCACGATATCTAAACCAATGTGGGCCCAGTTGACCATTATCAAATTTGAAAAGGTGGAACTGGTCCATTGGATGAGTTTCAGATATCATCATCTTCGATGTCTGTAACGGTGTCATAAAATACGGAATGTGTTGTTATGCAACACTTAAGGTGCGTATCGATTATGCGCTCCAAGAGATCGAACATTGGCGCGCGCTCCAGCCGCGCGAAATGGATACCATTTTGGAACGCGCGCCAATGTGTTCGTTGGAGCGCCCGAACGCGGAGCGGTCCGTTCCATCGGCTGTCGGTTTTTTACCACGCTAGAGTCGCGGCGCGCGCGCCAATTGAGACCGACACGTTGTATTTTTTTGTGTTTGTGTGCTCCCATTATGGATAACCAAAGTTGCCGTAAGTTAATACAACTGTATGGTACAAAAGAACTGCTGTGGAATAACAAAAGTGCTTCGTATCACAACAAATCGCTGAGAGAAGATGCTTGGAGAGAAATCAGTAGTGAAATGAGAGTCCCTGTGCCGGAGTTAAAGAAAAAAATTACTGTGCTTCTATCATCGTACAGAAAATGGAGAATATCTAAAAGTCAAATCACTGGCTCTGGTAATTATTTTACAGATTTTTTTATTACCCCTGTTACTAAACTCAAAAAGATAGTTTTATATAAAAATTAACATGTATTTGCATAGTGATTTTACGGAGAAATTAACTAAACAAGGACTAACTAAACTTTGTAAGAAGGTTAGAAGACATAAATAAAAATTCACATACATTTTAAATATTTTATTGGTTGATTGTTCACAGGTCGGGATAGTATTTACGTATCAAAATGGTTTGTATTTGATGACTTCAACTTCATGCAAGTACACCAAATGTTACAATAGATACTTTGCAATACAATGGGAATAATGAGTCAAACGATACAACAGGCGATACGCCGGTAAATAATGTTACTAATTTTAATATCTATTTTGCCAAGGTATAGCTCCGTTGGTTGCAAAATGTTGAGCGAGATGTAAACGTATTTCCTGCGAAATGCTCAGTGGTTACATTTACTCGCAAGCTAAATATAATTCCATCAGTCAATAAATTAAAAAATAAAGTACTGTCATTCCCACTTCTACGTGGCGCATTAGTGAGAGGGAGTAGTGATGAATATTCACCCTCATTTCTCCAAGTACCTGGTGTGATTCCTGTTTCTGTTTCCGTATCAAAAGATCCATGTGGTGTGTATTTCTGGCTAGACCTCTTTCGCAAAAAAATGTGCAAATGTACAACAGCTAAAACTACTTTTTTAGCTTTACTGGGTGATAGTAACATAGGTTTCCTTAAAACCCTGAAAACCGAGCTTGCTATTCCGAAAGCATTTTCCACTACTCTACGTCCTCTTGACAGACGATAGTTAAACATTCTTTCTAAAGATTCCCTCTCTGGCTCCCCTTGGAACGGTTTCATTGTGTATTCGTTTAGTGCAAATGCTTTGTCTGCCAGAATAACGTATAGAACTTTGAGGGTATATGGTATTTGAAGTATCGATCATTGAGGTATTTTCATGGACTTTTCTTCGAGTCTTTTGTATAATGAAGTGCGTTTAAAGATCCCCCCGTCCGAAAGTTTCCCCTGGGAACCAATGTCAACGTATCTAAAACAGTAGTCCGCATCTACGAGAGCGAACAGTACGATACTAAAAAAGTGTTTGTAGTTATAATATTCCGTGCCGCTGTTACCAGGTGCTTGTATCATTACGTGTTTTCCATCCATGGCAAATATAGCATGAGGAAAATCCAATTTTTCTTGAAATTCTTCAGAAATTTCCAACCATCGTTTCTCGGATGTGGGGATCTGTAAAATTACAAATAATTATAAAATACAATGTAAATTAAATGCACGTTCATATTTCAGGACTCTACATTACAAAATGAAGGCGAGTCTTCCCAAAAAACTTCAGAAGAATGTAATACACAAGAACAATTTAATGATACTGTTAAAAAAGCACCGGAAAAACTACAAAAAAGACCCCGAAAAAAAGGAAGCAGGAAGATGAGGACGATAAAATGTTGACAGAAGCGTTTAAAATTTTAACTGAAACGTCTCAAGCTACTGATTCATATTTCAGTTATGGCCAGCACATAGCAAATGAATTAAGAAAATATGACAGCCATACTGTAATATATGTCAAACAGGCAATAAATAATATTATTTTTGAAGCCGATTTGATACTGTCCACATAATCGTCACACAACACAAGAACCTCAAAATCTCTCAAATTCAAACAATGATTCTTTGGCCAGTACGTCAACTCAAAATAATTTAATTTAAAAAAGTTAAATAAATATAATACTAATTAATATAATAATAATAATAATATTGCGTGTTTCACTTACCTTTACCCAATCTTTTAAAACCTCACTGATAGCATCACAAACCTCTGGGACTATCCTAGATATAGTTTGCTTTGAAACTCTAAACAAGTACTGCAAGCTTGTATACGAGTCTCCAGTGGCAAGAAATCTCAATTATAGTTATTATAGTCAGCCTTTCAGTCACTGTAATAGCTTCGCGAAACCGGGTGTCAATTTTTTTCACCTTTGGCTCTATCAAGTTTCTCAAGTAATAGAAATCTTCTGTCGACATTCTTGTGAAGTTTTTTATTGTGTCTTCTACCACTTCGAACTGCATATCTCTGATAAGTGTCACTCCATACTGCGTTCTTTTTCGGTACAGCTCTTTCAGCCACCAACGCACTTTTCGCTTCTCCTTTTTCTTCTTTATAATACTGTGAATAATTACAAAAGCTGCTGCTGCTCGTATACGACTGGCTTCCATGATGAAGGGTCAAACACTGGCACGGTTGCCACGCGCGCCAGGCGCGCCTTGTTGATATACTTCAAAAGTTTGGAACGTGTTCCGCGGAACGCACTCTCGGCGCGGTCATTCATGGCGCGCGCGCCAGGAGCGCATAATCGATACGCAGCTTAAAGCTGCGTTACATGCCAGTTAGCGAGCACTGGGTTGCGTTTTGATAACGCATATTCTGTGAAGTACGGAGAGTCATAGAAGTGCGCGCACACTACTGCGGTGATATAAACTCACGGGCACGCGGTAAATTCACCGCAGCAAATTTGTGGTGAGTCTACCGCACAAAATTTTGTAACGCATAGATGTATAAAAGAAAGAATGAAAGAAAGAAAGAAAGAAAACGCATTTATTCAAGACACACACATCACACATAGACAGACATATGAAATAATAAAAATAAAAACAAAATACTTACACATACATTATGAATAACAAAACCCATACGGAAAACAGCGTGATCCTGTGCATGTCATGAATATGGGTCCCGACTCAGCATACGACTAAGGACAGAATCCTTAGTCACTGATTTTCAGTTGCAACCCATAGTCATGATCTCACGAACCTCAGCAAGTCAGCAACGTCCGAGAAGAATCGCGACATTCGGCGACACCGGACAATTCGTTCCTACGAGTATATTATTATCTACCTTCGTACATTGTTATACACACATGTATTTTAAAAACAAAAAATGTAATTAATAGGTATCGGTAGGAGTGCGTTGGCGACACAAACTACAGGATACTATACTATGTATTGGCGAGTTTAGCCACCACGTCGGAGTTCGGACTCGATACCTCTATTGAGTCTATGGTATGGTGTATGTAGAAGGGATGCACCCAATACCGTATAAGTGCCCATTTTGTTAACGTAATCCTACTAATATTATAAACGCGAAAGTTTGTGAGTATGGCTGTATGGATGTATATAGATGTGTGGATCTTTGTTACTCTTTCACGCTCAAACGGCGGGGCAAATTTTAATGAAGTTTGATATGGAGGTAGATGAGGCGCTGGATTAACATATAGGATACTTTTCATCATCATCCATCACCACGCGGGTGAAAAAGCGTAATATGCTTGGGCACAGCAAAGACAAAATAATAAGATCTGCGTCTACGTCAAGATCGTAATGATGACGGTTCTGTCAAAGTTTGTATCATCAGTTTCTGATAGCTTAGTCAAAAGCCAAGTCAATCTAACAGCTCGATAGAGCACTAGACTTGCTCGGCGACCTTCAAGGGTGACGAAATGTAACACAAATACCGTCAAAGGTAGATATGGCCTTGGAGAAGATAATAAGCTACTCGAAATACTAATCCTGCGCAGACGTAGTCGCGGGCACCAGCTAGTAATAAATATATTCAGATAGCGTCTCTTGTATGGTAGTCTATAACGATGTGGTATAGGACCCACAGCTGTAACTTGAATAATTACCAAAACGTGCGTTTTTTCGCCAAAGCGCGCGGACGCTTGCCTGCGTTTATTCTACCGTACTGTAGAATAACGACCATATACGACGACTATGATGTTTATAGGTACAAAATTAAACTCTTTTTCGAGTCCTTTTGTTTTGAAAGTATATCTTGTGTACTTAAAAAGTTATTGCAATTTTATAACTGTTATACTTATTTTTGCAGGCCATTGTAAATTCAGTCAAGATTTTTCCGTTTTGTCACTATTATCTATTATCACCCTTATCTCGCCGCCTATGCGTAAGTGTGTGTTTGTTGCATGTATATTTCACAGGAAATTGTACAATCTGGTAGGTACATTTTTACTACGTACTTTAATCTTGATCTGATTAAAATGTAGGTAGATCGTCTCCTGACTTATCTCGGTGAGTTGCTCCTCTCAAAATTGTACCTTTACTATTAGATATCGGCAAAACGAAAAGGAACGATCGTGATATAGTAACCTGCAGTCCGCTGTAGGAGCTCGAGCAAACCGGACGCAGCCATGGAATTCCTCTCGGTTATAGGACTACTGGCGCTTTGCCATTCGTGAGTATATAGCTTCTAACCGATCGCTTGTTTACTTCAAGAATAAAATAGTAGATTTTGCACTGAGGGAGTAAAGCAGTGTCTTGCGTCACGGGCGGCATATTGAACCCTACGTGTAACGGGGACTCTTCAGTTAATCCCTGAGCGCAGCTAGGGGACTAAAGTTTAATTCCCGAGCGAAGCGAGGGAGTTAGGTATGTAGAGTCCTGAGTGAAGCGAGGGGTCCAAAGCCGCCCAAGACGAAGACCTTTATCCTCGAGGTGCATACTCTAACTCTACTTTTCATACCTACTGCGACACAATAAAAACTAAGAGCTTTAAAAAAGTTGTTATTTAGGTAAAAGTAAAATAAATTAATAGTTAATATTCAAATTGGACACATTTGTATCGTTATAAAGGGACAGAGACAATATCTTTGGAAGGAACATTTTATGGAAACACTGTTTTAGACTTTCGCGGTTGATAACTAAGTTATAATTAGTACCACGATTTTGTTGCTTTTGGAGCTCCCAATATTTCGGCACAGATCTAAATTATAACATTGTATGGAAGTTGTTAAAAATAACACCAAACACTGTGTATTGCTCAAAATTCATAGATCACGGAACGTAACTTAAACTATCAAAACAGTGTTGCCAAGTCAATGAAACACAAAATGGTCAAACACTTCTAAAAAGACGCTAGAATGTTATTAATGTGTTACCCTAAAATGTGGCTAAATTGGCAAAATAACTGGATTAAAAACAAACTCAAGTCAGTCAGTCAGTCTTTGAAACGTATCATTAAATTATCTAAGATTAATTCAATGTAATAATCATTTGAGGTTCTGGTTCTTTACGAACAGAGAAAGAAAATTTTTCTTGCTTTCAGATTTGATCCAACACTTCTATGGGTATTTGGTAAGAAGCATACGTCTGCTTACATTGATGTATTCCATAGATCATTTTCCGTTCAGACATTGGTATTATGTAGATGAGTGAAAACAAGCGCAATGAAAAGGAAGTATGGAAATTATTTGGCTGTAATTTTACATAACGTTTTGAATAGTAAAAAGTTGCTATAAATTGTGGCTAAAACATATCCAATAATATTTGACATTTTTAGCTAAATCCAAAATGTAGTCAGATATAGCTAAAAAAAGGCTAACTTGGTAACACTGGCAGAGAGGGGCCGTGCGTAACCCATAGCAACGCGGTGCATAACAATCACACTCCGTACAATCACACCTTTTTTCTTTGTTCTGCAGTCTGTCTCCGTACAATGAGTTTTCCTACAACTAACGTTCCAAATCCAAATCACTTTACACCCAAGGGAGTTTCATACAACATTAAAGCCCCGTGGACGTAATGCCTTGCTTTACGTTGATATTGCGTGATATCTAATTGGACATATTCGAGCAGGTGGTATGAAAACACCTTTACATTGTTAACCGTAATTTGTAACTACTTGAGGCTGTTTGTATAGATAGGCTAGTAATATATAGCCAACGAGTAAAACTACGGCTATAGGTACCAAACCAGGTGACTAACGAGTCTACGTGATATATTATCAAAGTCCCTAATATTAATGAATTTTAGAGTTTTTATAGTATAATCTAGTAAGAAAGTAATGCAGTTATTTAATCTATAAGTATTGCATCAAGTTTATATCATTACCTATTACATCGAATTGATCGATTTCTGGCGATAAACAATTGACCTTAGTTTCTCTCTAATTTAGTCAGTATTTTTCTGATGACTAATAATCGAGTAGGTAGGTAACCATAAGTCTTAAAATCCAACCTGTAACACAGTTTACAGTAACTTTAAGTATATGTACCCTTTGTGCTTATAAAATGTTTATCTTACAGTGGTCTCGCCGGCTACACCAAATTTCCTGCAGGCTTCACTTTTGGAGTAGCAACAGCCTCCCATCAAATAGAAGGCGCGTGGAACGTGAGCGGTAAGCTTGTTTTCCTCTATATAGTTATCAAACTTTGAGTGGAATAGGCCTTCGTTTCGTTTCAAGTGGAATTATACATGTCAGTGTCTTATCATGTGTTCATCACTCAATCAAATTCATAGACTAACTAGATCACATTATTATCTAGGTTCGTATGAAGTGTCTCCATTTGGGAGCAGTATATTATACATAATGCTCTTACAGGTAAATCTGAAAATGTATGGGACCGGTTATCTCATACTCGCCCTGACATGATTGCTGATGGTACAAATGGAGACGTCGCTTGCGATTCTTACAACCGTTATCTCGAAGATGTCGAGCAACTAGAATATTTAGGTGTGGACTTCTACCGATTCTCACTCTCCTGGGCTCGCATCCTGCCCACGGGGCGTGTGGACTATATCAACCCTGATGGAATCAGATACTACAATGATCTTCTCGATGCTTTGGCAGCTAAGAACATCAAACCACTGGTATAAACATCATTGTATAATGTTACGTTTAGTTTCTTAGGAAAGCCAAGTTATCCATGTAATATATTCCACCACAGGTGACCTTATTCCATTGGGATTTGCCACAAACTCTGCAAGATCTCGGTGGCTGGGCAAACCCAAAAATGATCGACTACTTCCGGGACTACTCTGACCTGTGCTTTAGAGAATTTGGTGATAAAATCAAATCCTGGATCACTTTTAACGAGCCTTATGAAATCTGTGAAGATGGTTATGGCGATATAAGGAATGCCCCTGCAATTGACAGCCATGGTGTTGGCAACTACTTATGCAGTGACACTCTACTAAAAGCGCACGCCGAATCGTATCATCTTTACAACGAAGTTTACAGGCCTAAACAAGACGGAAGGATAATGATCTCAATTAGCTTCACCTGGTATGAACCCAGTGATCCTGAAAATGCCGAGCAAGTTGCTATGGCTGAAGTTGCTAACCAGTTTAAAGTAAGTACCTACTTTTTTTTTCTTTATATAAGGAGCTTTTTTGCTTAGCAAATATACCGCTCCGTTTGGAGAAGCGACGCCTGTTGGAATGGGTATACCGCCATCGGTCGGTTGTCAGAGCCTCGTTTGTCGATCAGCAGGATGCACCGCGTGCAGGTGAGGTTGACTTGGGGCAAAAGATGTTGGCTTGGCCCTTACATCCCCCATCCTTTAAAACATAACCTCACACAATTGCTTTCAGTCCATCCAGCTGCGTCATCTGATCTGCGCGTCATGCACTTGATTGATAATATTTCAATGTCTGGCCGTATGCTTTCCACCATGTCCTCTTCTCTCAAGTCCATCCCATATTTCCTGATCACGCCGTGGGAAAAGCCAACATCAAAAGTTCTAAAACTTCTCCACCCTTTGCTCTGAACCTCTTCGGAGGACATTAATTTCTAAAGACAACATTCACTCTCAAATTGTATTTTTAATTTGAAAGCGTTAATGTATGTATTTGATTTATAATATATTCAGTATGTTGTTATCTTTCATTATACGACCAAAGCAAATTGTTTTGGTAATTCCACTCTTGATGGAAATGTTGAAATGATTCTTTATATGCTTTTATATTCACTTCTACAGTTGTTTCTTTAATTGATTTGTCTTTTCGAATCCTATGCCTTTTCGCGTATCTTTCGACTAAAATGAGGACACTACCAAAGTCTGGAAATTTCTCAGGACGTTGGGAATTAATAAATCAGGACAGAACTCCATTCCAAATGATTTAAATATTAACTTGCTCAACCTCTTCTTTTCTTCCTTGTCTGATCTTAGCGACTCAGATAAAAATAATACACTGCATTATCTTTCAACTCTACCAACTCCTGACTACTTCCCGTTCGTTTTAAATCAATTATCCGCTTGTGATGTTAAGAAGAGCATTATGTCTATCACATCTAGTGCAGTTGGCTATGACTGTATTAGCCGTAATATGATTGTACCCATCCTAGATTGTACCTATCCTTCCATCATAATCTATTACCACTGGAGTATTTCCTTCTGTTTGAAAAGACGGCCATATCATACCTCTTCCCAAAAAACTGAATCCTAAATGTCACTGATTACCGCCCTATTTCTATACTCCCGTTTCTCTCCAAAGTTCTCAGGCGTCTTATCCACATCCAACGTAACAAGTTCCTCTCCAATCAGGATCTCCTCAATCCGTTTCAATCCTGATTTCGACGTGGGCACAGTACACTTACAACTCTCGCCAAAATCACAGACGATATTAGTTTCGGTATGGACTATGGCCAACTTACTACTTACTTTGTTAGACTACAGTAATGCGTTTAACACTGTAAATTTTGACATTCTCGTTGCATTGCATAGCTCAATTAACATATCTCCAACGGTGATTGATTGCTTTCATAGTTATCTATACGGACGCAGACCGCGTGTTCGCCTCGAAGATAGTTTTTCTTCATGGTGGGATACGACTGCAGGCGTTCCGCAAGGCAGCGTCCTATCACCTCTTTTATTTTGCATTATTTTTTAATACCATTTCCCATAATCTTTCTTCTTCCTACCACCTATACGCAGATGATCTACAAATATATTCCCAGGCCACATTGGATAAATTACCGGAAGCTATTCAAACCACAAATAATGACCTTAATCGAATATCTGAGTGGAGCAAATCCTTTGGATTCAAAATAAATCTTGTAAAAACGCAGTCAATCATTGGAAGCTCAAGATTGTTATCTAAGGTGGAATGGGCAACGCGTCCAGGGGTTGTTTTTGGCGGAACTGCCATTACTTTTAGTAAGTCTGTGAAAAGTTTGGGGCTAACTTTGTATTACTGTATGAAGTGGGATCTACGGTTGCAGGTTACAAGTCGTAAACTGTTTGCGTCTGCTGCATCATTAAGAAGGTTGCTTAACTTATTACTACTAAAATTTCACTAGCTCAATCCCTGTTACTACCCATTCTAGACTATGCTGATTACCTGTGAGGTACCTGTTACCTAGATATACTTAAAGGAGGAACAGCTTAATAAGCTTGAGCGACTTCAACATTTTTGTATTAGATTCATATTTGGTTTGCGCATATACGATCATGTCTCTCAATTCCGTAATAAGCTCAAGCGGCTCCCCATACGTCTTCGCCGGAATACTCATATTCTTTGCCTTCTGTACAATATTTTGTTTAATTCTTCATATCCGCGCTATCTCAAAGACCGCTTTAACTTCCTTAATTGTTCACACTCACTAAGGTCATCAGAAAACTTGTTCTTGCGAATTCTTCCTATTATTATTATTTAAATTCCTCCACATTCAAGATCTTTTTACAATGGTTCAGTTACTGTCTAAGTCTGTCCTGTGGAATTCCTTACCTATTTCAATCAGAAGCGCAACATTTATTGTTATTTATTTTTTATTTATTTATTTATTATTAGGAAGACTATCGACTATATAATAATAACTTGTACATTTTCGTAGGTAACATAAAGTCATTTAAAAGTCTCCACTGTTAGCAATATTGTAGAATTAAAGGTTAATACAATTGCAAATTAATAATTTAACAATGGTAGATAGATCTCGCTTGCAGTGAATTAGGTACTATCGATATACATTATAGTCTTATTTGTTAAATCTTACATCTATACACATTAAAGAATTTCTCACCAAGTTGTTTTCTTAACGTTGGTATGCTTTCGTTACAAAGTGAATTAAAAGAACTACATGCTCGGCTGATAAAGCTGTTCTGCCTATAGTTAGTAGATGCTAGAGGTAGACTAAACAGTTGTTTATTTCGTAAAGACTTGATAGGTGCATAGAAGGTAATTTTGTTAAGTAGATCAGAACAGTCGATGGCTGAGGTGACTATTTTTTTTAAAAGAATAATATCAGATGCTTCACGTCGGATTTGCAATGGCAGAAAATGATGCTTAGCGCAGGATTTGAAGTAGTCAGTTTCGATAGTTTTGGTACGATAATTAATATGACGAATGAATTTTTGTTGGATTTTTTCGAGGCGATTTATATATATTGAGTATCGGGGGTTCCAAACCGCAGAGGCGTATTCTAGATGGCACCGAACATAGGTGCTATAGAGAATTTTAATAGTTTTTACATCATTAAAATCTTTACAAGTTCTCATAATGAATCCAAGAGATTTTGAAGCCTTTTTAATTATAGAGGAAATATGTTAATCATAGATTAATTTTGAGTCATGTATAACTCCTAGGTCTTTCATTTCTGAGACTCGGTTAAGTGAGTGGAATTTGATCGAGTAGTCCAAATGAATAGTTCTGACTTTCCGAGAAAATGACATAACATGACACTTACTGACATTAAGATCTAATTTATTTTGAATGCAGTAATTATCTAATCTATTAAGATCGTCTTGGAGGGCCAACGCATCAGCTCGACTATTAATGGATTTTATAATTTTCATGTCATCTGCAAAACATAGCAGGGTAGAATTTTGAAAACAGTCTTCTATGTCAGATATAAAAAGCAAAAAGAGGAGGTCCTAGCAACGATCCCTGCGTGACACCACTTGGTACAAGCATCCACTTAGATGTGTAATTAGCCAGTACTACGGCTTGACAACGATTATTAATATAAGAGCTAAACCACCTCAATAGATCACCTCTGATACCGGCGGTTTGCAGCTTCGTTACAAGTATACTATGGTCAATTTTATCGAAAACTTTACAGTAATCTGTATAGACTACATCGGTTTGGAATCCCCGATCCATTGAACTAGTAACCATTTCGTTTAAAAGAATAAGATTAGTGACTGTGGATCTACCTTTAAGGAAGCCATGCTGACATGATGGAAGAGAAGTTTTGAAAGCGGCGTATAGTTGATCGTAGACAATTTTCTCAAATACTTTGGCTATAACACAAAGCTTTGATATTGGTCGATAGTTACATACTTTGTTTTTTGGCCCCTTCTTATGAATTGGTGTTATATAAGCTTTCTTCCAAAGTGCCGGAACATAGCCTTCTTTAATAGATCTGCTAAAAAGAATATAAAGTGGAATTGATAATTTGTCTGCATATCTTATAAGTAATATGGGAGGGATAGAGTCGGGACCTGCTGATTTCGATATATCTAGTTTTTTAAGTTTACTTTTGATTGATAATTCTGATATATTAATAGAAGAAATATTGCCATCCAGTAATCCACATTTGTGAATTTGATTGAACGAAGAGTTGTTATTAGCAGTTACAGATGGTTGAAGAAAATTAGAATGGAAGTAGTCCGAAAAAAGATTACAAATATCTTTGCCAGTATTGGCAGATTTACTCTCATAATTCATTAGGTTAGGTATGAGGCTAGATTGTGATAAAGATTTGAAGTAAGACCAAAAATATTTCGGATTTTTCTTAATCGAATTTTTAACTCTAGAAATGTATAACGCGTAGCAATTGGCCTCAAGAAGCTTAGCCCGTTTGCTTAGAACGGAAATTGTATTTTTATCCGTTATCATCCCATATCGCTTATACTTGCCAAAAAATTTGTATTTTTCTTTTAAAACTTTCATAAGTGCAGGTGAATACCAAGGTGGACAAGTGTTTTTCCTTACAACCTTAGTAGGTACATACATATCGCGTAATTGTTTAATAATTGTATAAAAAGAGTCCACGGCCTGGTCTAAAGATTTGTTACTGAAAGTATCTAGCCAATCCACTTCGCTCAAACCACCGTTGAACGCATCAACATCAGCTCGGTTATAGCAATATTTCGTACGAGGCGTAGTTATAAGAGGCAGTTCACACTTAAATTTTACCTGTATACTAATTGCCATGTGGTACAAATCCAGTTTTACCAAATGGTGACATACACTATGCACTTTTACTTCAAAATTACACAGTATAAGATCCAAAATTCTACCCTGCTTGTTGAGTACATGGTTGTACTGATTCAATCCGACCACATTCAGCTCATCTATGAGGTCACACTCATTACTACCATGTACGTTAAAAGGTTCAAATTAAGTACGAGAACTGTCCAATGACTTTTTCCACTGAATAGAACTCATGTTAAAATCACCTATTACTAGAAAATTGTCAAACGGATGTGCGGTAGCAATGTCACGTAGCTTATTTAAAAAAATATTTAGCTGCTGGGAGAAACTCAAACCCAAATTTTCCTCGTGCAAATAAACGACACATATATGAAGCTTACTACTACCTGATGAGATTGTAGCCCACAGATCTTCGGCTGTGGAACTCCACTCAGGCCGAGGACACACGTTCAAGTCACTGGAGGTCGCTAACAGCACTCATCCACCCCTCGATTGTTCTGTAAGGTCATACCTACGATCCCGACGCATTACAAAATATCTGCCATCAAACAGTTCAGAATCTGATATACTGCTAAGTAACCATGTTTCCGTCAATGCTATTACACTATAATTATTAAGTAGCACGTTACGTCTAAATTCTGTTGTTTTAGTGCGCAAACCGCGTACATTTTGATAATAACAGTTTAAATTGTACTTATCCATAATCAAACACAAGCAGTATCAGTGTAGAACCGGTATGTGATCTATACCTCAAATAGATCCAGGAAGCATAACCATTATTTATTATTACGTTATTAAGACAATATATATAGCTGTATGCCAGCAAATTAATAAAAAATCGTACATCAAACTATAGTACGGTAACACCTGTAGCGCAAACTCATGATCACTTATTAAAGAATAACTTACTACCTTTACTGAAAATGGATATACACGTAACAAAATCGACTGCAATCAAGTTCCAAGCACCACAGCCATAGCCGTGACAATAGTTTACTTTTAGCCACATAGCGCACGAATAGCTTACTTGTATAGCGTCAGGTAGAAGGAATGAGTAGATAATAGGTATAACCTTGAAAAAAATACGTAGATAAGCCATGCACAGAGGCAAAAGTTTATTTACCGAGCAGAAAGCAATATCAATGAGTAGTTTTTTGAACGAAACAGCTGATTGGCTAAGATAACAACTTGGTAGGCTATTATAGTAATGATTGTTATTATTAACAAATAATATGACATGAGAAAATATCAGCAGCTGACATTTGTAAATATGACAAGCGATGATGAACTTTATACATAAGACAGGAGCGAAAAACAAATATGATTTTAACTCAGAACTTAAACAATAATCACTAAATAAGTAACAGTTTATGCTAATTTGTTTAAATCTGACTCAGCGTTGATGACAATGACATGAGACGTATCGTTTTTTCTCACGTGGATTTTAGAAAATTTCACCCATATGAACTGGTATGCCTTTTCCTTGGCAACGGCTTTGGTTTTTGTAAGCAGTTTTTTATAATCAGGGGCCAGATGATCGTTTATAAAAACACGTTGCTTGATTTCACTTGTGAAACCCAGATCAGAGATGGTTAAAGATTTTATCAGTCTTGCAGATGCAATTAAATCTTCTTTGACATATCTGTTGAGAAAACTAACAACGATAGATTTATCCTTGTTACCGTAAGATGGGATTCTGCTTATGTAGTTAATTTGTGGCTTAGATATGTTATAATTTATTATAATGCCAATTTTATGTAGCAAGTCATACAGGTTCTCATTTTTCTTCATCGGTACTCCTTTTATTTCTATATTATTAAGACGGGACCACTGATCACGCGCCATTTCATTACGATGCACAGACAAAACCTGAGACTTAATAGCCAACATATCACTAGTCACAGCCTCAACTGAGGTGACTCGGGTATCCAAATTTGCCAAGCTGGTCTCCAATTCATTGACCTTGAAGGCAGTTTCTGTATACGAGGATTGCAGCTTGCTAACCTCAGATTTGATGTCCTTCACGTCATCTATAAGCTTAGGAAGTGATTCAAGCGTCAAACACATAGAATTAAGCTTGTTCCATATACTTTCCAATGTTATCTCCGGACTACGCGGTGTAATCAGCGACAAATGGCGACACGCTGGGCATTTCCATGCAGCGCGTCTCTCAGCACCTAAGCGACGGTAGCCACTTTCGGTTATGTTTGCACACCCGAAATCGAAGTGCTTTTTACAACTTCCACATTGCACACCGTCGTTAAACTCCTCACTACAAGAAGCGCAGATCATTTTTGTACGTATTAAATATCTGAGCAAAACAAAGTGTGAATGATTTCTACAATGGTAGGTAAACCGTAAATTCTCGCGGGCAAGAACACGTAACGCTGCCCGCTCGAGACTGACATCTATAAAAAACGTTTAGGATCAAATAAAAAAACTATATCTAAACATATAATACTGCACTGCACTTTTTTATTGTCCCTTAAATGCTTTAGGTTTATGTATTTATATATGTATCTATCTATATATATTATTATTTTTGTATTACCTATACCTACTTATTGGTTACGTATTTTTAATTGTTGGGTATGACACTTTTCGAGTACATGGTAATAATATATTACAAGAGTATATATTATTATATCCTTTTCGTATTATCTCGCTATGTTATTGTTATTTTTCCATTGTTTTTTTATCCATGTTTACTTATGTTTTAAAAAACGCGCCCATGTCGATGAATTTCATATATACATTCCATCCTAAGGTTGCCTGGAAGAGATTGCTTTTAGCAATAAGGCCGCCCATTGTGACAAAATTTTTGTAATTATTACATTTAAGTTCTCATATTGTTATGTTTTTGTGAACAATAAAGTATTAGGTATCTATCTATCTAAAATCCAATGTCTTCTTCTTTATCTACCTCTCGTCTACGTTTGCTCCTCAGCACAGACCTAAATTCGCTTAACAACTAGTCCTTTTTTTTTTTAATTTTTTTTTTCCGGGAAAATCTTTTATAGATACCACCGCCCCCGGAGGGGAGCACGGTGGTTATGTGGGAGTCCGTATACCCACTAAAAACCCGGGGTGTTCCTCCAAGCGCCTTTATGTCGAGACTACAGGAACGTTTTGGCAATCGTCTGCGGTCACGACGACGCTAATCCCCCAGCAGAGGATCCCAACGCGATGGGATTAGAGTGGACTAAGCTCTAGCCCCGTCTTCTTAAGGGGCGCACGGAAACACCGCGCGCGCCGCCTCGGGGACACTGATGTTTCGACGAAGGACGCCCCCGCGTACGCCGTCTCAGTCCCCAATCATGGAGTTCGGAGAAGGGCGTGAAAGATTAACCTCTGACGCCCTGGTCTCTTTCTGCGGATCGGGAGCTCGGATAGTAATTCCCGCTCCCTTTCCGCCACCTCCTTCTGCCCCATCACCTCCTCGCAGAAGGAGAGTGCCTCCTCCCATGACCTCTCAGATCTCAGCATTGATGATATTAATGCTGGGAGAGAGAGGTCGTTTCCCACTGCAGCGAACTCGTCCTCCCCAAACCGTGTACCATTTTCAACAGATTGCTTCAATCTTTCTCCCATGTTGACCTCAATCGTGTCAGCACTATTTACTTCTTCCACTACCGGTTGCATGGTATCCATCGTGAGTAAGATGCACCAATTAACCCACGACACTCCGCGTAGAAAGCACGCGGTAACGGTGTCTCGCTAACTGATAAGAACGCTTTAGCGAATACGCACAAACTCGACTTAACTCTTCGACAGCTCCTGTCGAACTTGAAGTACCTACATGTAAAAACTTTTATAAAAATGTATCAATATCTGCCATGGTACAACTCCACTCCAATAAAATTATTGTTCATATTTTTACAGTTTGGCTGGTTCGCCCACCCAATTTTCACGACTGAAGGTGGCTACCCTGCAGTGATGATTGAAAATGTTAAGAGTCAAAGCGAAGCCGAAGGTCTGCCCAAGCCCCGTCTGGAACAGATCGACTCCTACTGGATTCAGAGAATCAAGGGTACTTCTGACTTTCTCGCTATTAACCATTACACCACGCATCTAATCTCTGGATCTGGAGTAAACCCGACAGCTAAATCGCCCTCGTGGTTAAAAGATTTTGGTGTTATCACGACTATGGAAGTCGGTGGTGGTTCCGCTTCAGAATGGCTGAGGGTGAGTTATAAAAAGTTCACTGTCGACAAAACATTTATAATCGTAACGTATTCCTGATGTGAAAGTAATCATTTTTGCAGGTGGTACCTACAGGTTTCTCCAACATGCTGCGTTGGTGCAAGAACTCCTACAATGACCCACCGATTTACATAACCGAAAATGGATTTCCTGACCGTGGAACGTTGGAAGACTATGGCCGGATCCAGTATTTTAATGTAAGTATATGTAGTACACTAGTAGCACAGCATAAAAATCGTACAGTGGGCCAACGCGTTTGATGTCACGTGAAATGCCCGCTTTTTTTGTAGTCATTCGGCATTTCTGTAGGGAAGTCACTATACTACAATATTTCTTTTTGTATATAATTAGTTTATTTATTTTAACAATATGAATATACAATTTTTTACAAACTAAAATACACAATAACAATAAATCACTAAAAAGCCATGGCTCTTAGTCTGCTGTCGCACAGAAACTACACTAAGAAAATGATTTCTTGTGTTGTAGATTCTGAATAACCTTCAAGTGTTACAGTAGGATGTAATAACATTTTTACCGTGAGATACACGACTATAAACTATATGTGTGTAAATTACATTATAATGTTTCAAAACGAAAAGTGAAATAGAATAAAGTAGTTAACTATTTATAAGTATTTCTAATATTTTAAACATTCTTATCATTTATATACTGGTTTAATATTTGTGTATGTGTTCGTAGTATGAGGAATAAATGAAAAAATATAGAACAATATTATATATATTATATATATAATTAGCCAGGTTAGTACAACTAATACCAAATTGTAGATGACCTTTTAATAATATGCTGTGGACAGTAATAATAAAAGGATTGAGATACTGATTCTTATAAAATCTACAAATGCAAAATTGAATGGTAGTTTCGACATTTAGATATACTAGGTTTCAGATTCAGAAGATAATCGCGTCCGCCATTTTGGATCTCCAAATATATTGTCATATTCGCAATAGGCCAAGAACAATTCTAAGAAAAGACAAAAATCTTGTAAACAATATTATTATTAGTAGTCTCTTCCATAGCACACAATCTTCCTTATCACTAATAAGATCATATCAATAGCCTGTCATTTTACCTATTTTTATAATAGATATATACTATGTCCCATCCATCCAAAAAATTATGTTTTTTATACTACATTGTATTTGTTATATCAAACAGGCCTCTAAGTGTTGGCCACGACCCCACTTATGCCTATGTAAAGGACCGGGTTAAACCCGTGATATAATTGAAATACAGAGAATAATAATAATAATAATATTATTATTTATTAATTTATTACCGCAGAGGCGGCTTTGTGGCGAGCCGTCGGTGAGTGGCGACACCGTGGACCCTGATTCTCCCTGGGGCTAAATGAGACCCCTGACCCCCGGCTTGCCTTCATTGGCCGTCTGGGGGTGGAGACGCAAGAGCAAGTAACAAAAAGCTCCAAGGGTGGAAGTGTTAAAGGGCATAACGCCGGTAGTAGCGCTCAAGTGAAACCGCAGCACACCTCTCGACACCCTTTAGCCATCCACACCAACGTTGCCCCTTTTGTCACCATTGATGGTGGCTCTTATGGGGGGCCCGTTTAGTAGGTGGCAAGTCACCACCTGCCTAAATCTTTTAAAATGAGACTGAAATTGGCAGGTGCCGCAGTCTCGTCCATAGCCCACTATCTCCCGTACCACTAATAAATACATATCAATAGCCATGCCATTTTACCCATTTTTGTAATAGATATACCATGTTACCCTTCATCCAAAATGTCTGTTTTTTATACCTACATTGTATTTTTATACCAAACGGGCCTCTAAGTGTTGGCTACAGCCCCACTTATGCCTTTGTTAAGGACCGGGTGAAACCCATGAAATTGTTGAAATAAAAATAATAATAATATAATAATAAGATGCGAAAATATTGATACCATGGAATTTGTAGAGCTTACAACAGAAGATATAGCAGAAGTTACAAAAAGAACAAAGAACTGGAAAGCAACAGGAATTGATGGTTAATATAACTTCTAGTACACAAAATTCTTTGTTCTGCATGATATATTAGCAAAAAATATCACAGACTTAATAAAAGGTCAATAGGAACCTCCAAAGTTTATCACAAAAGGTATTACATACATGCTCCCTAAAAACAACGATACTACAAACCCTTCAAAGTATAGACCCATCACATGTTTGCCAACCCTATACAAACTCATCACATCGTGCATATCAAAAAGAATCAATAGCCATTTAGAGATTCACAATATTCTTTCAGAGGAACAAAAGGGATGCTGGAGGAACCATAAAAGATATAAAGAACAACTTGTAATAGACACAACGGTCCTCAAGCATTGTAGTACCCATAAACGAAATCTTAATATTGCCTACATAGACTACAGAAAAGATTTTGATAGTGTCCCACATTCCTGGTTATTACGAGTATTGCAGATATACAAAATTAGCCCCCATATTATTAATTTCTTGCAAAGTGCCATGGCTGGAGAACCTCACTACATCTGTCCACCAAATTTGTTAAAGTTACCACTGATGAAATTCCTATCAAAAATGGAATCTTTCAAGGAGATGCTTTGAGTCCATTATGGTTCCGTCTTGCCCTCAATCCTTTCTCAAAATTACTAAATAGCACTAATAGTGGATACCAACTAACAACTAATACAGACATCACCCATCTAATGTATATGGATGATATAAAATTGTTCGCTAAATCCAAAAAAGGATTAAATAATTTAATTGACTTATCAACACAATTCAGTACTCACATAAAAATGAATTTCGGCCTTGATAAATGTAAAACTCTCCATATCTCAAAAGGCAAAACTGAAATAGCCAATAATAATCTAGCTACACACAATATATTTACAGTAATGGACCCAACAGACACATATGCATATCTTGGAATTCATCAATCAAATGGCATAAACCATACTGAAATTAAACGTAACCTAAAACGTGCAAAACACAGTTACACTCCAAAATTCTCTTTAAAGCTGTTAATACATATGCTATTCCAGTGCCTACATACTCTATCGGGATAATTAAATGGACAGCTACAGACATAAGCCGCTTGGAAACAAAAACCCGAACTACTCTCACAAAGCATTATTATCTACACCCAAAATCGGCAATAGAAAGAATGACAGTTAAAAGGGAAGAAGGAGGAAGGACTAATAGACTTAAAATTACTGTGGGAAACCCAAATCAAAAATATACGCGACTTCTTTTATAAAAAATCAGATTTATCACAAATTCACAAAGCAATAGTTCAGTTAGACAGCAAATTTAATGGTGTACCATTAAACTTAAACCAAAGCAATATACATTACAAATCTGCGAAAGACCAAGTAACGGAAAAAATAGACAGGTGGCGTAAAAAAGAACTCCATGGACGTCATATACACGACTTAGAGCTACCTCCCGTAGGTAAAGCAGCTTCAAATCAGTGGCTTAGGTTAGGATCTCTGTTTCCAGAAACAGAAGGCTTCATGATCGCTATTCAGGACCAAGTAATAAATACAAAAAACTACAGAAAGCACATAATCAAAGACCCCAACACCTCCGATGACAAATGTAGGAAATGTCACCGCGTATCCGAGACTATCCAACACATCACCAGTGCTTGCCCCACCCTCACCAAAACCGATTACACTCATAGGCACAATCAAGTCATATACTTCACCAAAAACTATCTGTTAAATTTAAAGTCATAGAAAATACAGAGAAACCCTATTCCAGTACTGGAGAGTCCCACTCTTAGGATATACTTTGACAGAGCCATATTAACAGACAGAACCATACATCACAATAGATTGTCTATTACAGTAATATCCGGATATTACTGTAATAGACAAAGTCCATCAAGCAAGTCATATAGTTCACCAAAAACTATCTGTTAAATATAAACTCATAGAAAATACAGAGAAACCCTATTATCAATATGTCCCTAAACCAGTACTGGAGAGTCCCACTCACAGGATATACTTTGACAGAGCCATATTACCAGACAGAACCATACATCACAATAGACCGGATATTACTGTAATAGACAAAGTAAATAAGTATGTATATATAATAGACATTGCAGTCCCCAACACACACAATATACAAAAAAACAATAACCGAAAAAAAAACATAAATACACAGAGCTAAAAGAAGAAATTATTCGGATTTGGAAAATTATAATATAATGGAATATTATAATTATATTAAATAAGTGTTGGCTACAGCCCCACTTATGCCTATGTAAAGGGCCGGGTTAAACCCGTGATATAATTGAAATACAGAGAATAGTAATAATAATAATATCTTAATCTATATATATAAAAGAAGATGTCCTGACTGACTGACTGACAAACAACGCACAGCCTAAACCACTGCTCGTAGAGACTTGAAATTTGGAGGGTGTATTGTCCTTGATGCGTAGAGGTGTACCAAGAATTTTTTCGAAATCTTACCCCTAAGGGGGTCAAAAGGGATGAAAACGTTTGTATGAAACTGCTTTTTTTTAAACTTATAGTTGTGAAAATTTGTGTTGGAATAGGTAATTCAAAATAAAAAATGCTGGACCAATTTTTTTTTAGGATTGTGGTGCTTTAGGAGGGTGAAATGTCTCCATTTGTGTTTTCCAGGTGAAAGTTTGTATGGAAAGTTTTCTGTTTTTGAACTTACGGTGAAAATTAGCATTTAGACAGTTTAAAGTGATGATTTCAATATTTACTGACCAGGATGACTTAAGGGGGTGAAACGGGGGATATTTTTTTTCAAAAGTTCATTTTTTTGTAGCTACAGTGATGAAAGTTGATAACTGGATAGGTAATTTAAAATAAATAGCTTGCTTTCAATATTTTTATCAGGGATGACTTAAGGGGGTGAAACGGGGATATATTTTTTTTAAGTTCTTTGGTTTTGGAGCTACAGTGATGAAAATTCATAACTGGATAGGTAATTTAAAATAAATAGTGGATGCTTTTAATATTTTTGTCAGGGATGACTAGGGGGTAAAACGAGGGATGTAAAAACTACTACATATTATAAAGTGTAGAGGCCAAATTTCTGTACAATGAAAAATATGCTTAAAACCGAGTCAGGGGATGTAAGGTGTGAAAAATAAGTTCAAATTGTTTGTTTCTCTGTATGTTTGTCTGTCTGTTTGTACGGCCTAATCTCCAAAAAGACTAGACCGATTTAAATGAAATTTCGTATGGTGGTAGCTTATATCCCGGATCAACATATAGGATACTTTTGATCCCGGTAAGTTAAAGAGTTCCCGTAGGATAATTGAAAATCTGTAATTACCGTAACCCGCGAGGCCACGCGAGCGAAGCCGCTGGCGGGTCAGCTAGTATTAAATATGCTAGTATCGCTGTGCTAATATTATTGATATCTTTACAAAACCATACAAAGTTTACTTTGGGCTACTTGCACCAACCTTCTTAAACATGTTTATATCGATGAAAGACTGAAACACAACTTATTTTCATTTACAGTACATACATTATACAATACAGATATATATAAACATTGGACTCGCTTTAGTTTTTTAAGCGATTTCTATCATAGCTTAAGAAAGTTCATTGTGATATTTGGAGAACGAATCTGCATTAAAATGTAATCTCATATATATAAATCGACGAAATCAATACGAGATATGCAGTCTCTCACAGCACAAGTATATATGAATATTATAAATAATTTCAACTCAACGAAACATTGAAAACAAATTAAAACGCGTCAACCCCGACTGACATGTCCCAAACGAGTAAACGGCAGTTTGGGCTCGCTGCCGTCCCTCTCGTACCCCGCAAACCCCGCACGATTGCACTGTCTAGACGTCTCCGTTGGCCGACTATAAGTTTACATAGACTGTACTAGTAGTATGTAGTACTAATAAACAAAAAAGCATAAATACTAAGTGTATAATCCGCCAAGGAAATTGAAACAGCAGGCTTATTCTCATTCACTCGGAAACGATTCGGAGACGGATAGACAGTTTCAGTCTCCGAATCGATTCCGAGTGAATGAGAATAAGCCTGCAGATATACCATTCATTGAACATTCTATTACAGTAAATAAGCGATTGTAATTTTTATAGCTCATTGTATCGTGAATATATGGCTTGTTATCATGTAAGGTCACAAATGGAGGTACCTATACAGATCATTTTTGATCACGTGATATAACTTAATAATTAAAAATTTGTTTTAGTATAACTCCAGGTTAATCCATACATAGTTTTATTACAACACAATGCGTGTGTCCTGATGATTTTTCACAACTATTTCTATATGTCGAGATCGGAACTCGATGTCAAGTCGATATTAGTAAAAGCCCTAAACACTTTAATTATAACATAAAACCGACCAAGTGTGAGTCGGACACGCGCACAGAGGGTTCCGTACCATTATCTATAAAAATGAGCAAAACTTTGTTGTATGGGATTAAATATTTATTTTATTCTGTTTTTTAATATTTGTTGTTTGAATATAAGCTGCCACAGAAATACATCATCCGTAAAAATGTCAACTGTCTAACTATCACGGTTCATGAGATACAGCCTGGTGACAGACGGACAGACAGACAGACAGACGCATGGACAGAGGAGTCTTAGTAATAGGGTCCCGTTTTACCCATTGGGTCCGGAACCCATAAAAAAATATTTTTATGGGTTCCGTACCCAGAATACCGAGAATTTTAATGATACTCGTATTTGTTTTCGAAAGCAATACAGTTTCATGAAATTTGATAAATATAACCTGCCTTAGAATGAACGCGACTAACCTTTCGGGTTATGCTATCCGTTTCGCAAAACATCCATTCCCAAAACATCCGTTCCCGTCACTTCAGTTTCCTAAATAACCCGTTTCCCGAAATATACGTTTGGCTTCATATCCGTTTCCCAATAAGACTTAATCCTAAAACGTCCGTTCCCGTCACTACTGTTTCCCAGAATGTACTTTTCCAATAAATATACGTTTCGCTTGATATCCGTTTCCCGAAACACCCGTTCGTAGGTGTATAGGCTCATGTCCTATCTTAGTGTAGAAATTTTAGAACCACTAAAGAAGGAGAATCGAGCGCTTTTACAGCAAACAGTACTTACCTAAACATTTTAATTCTGCAAGATATACAATACTTTAAATACTATACATTAAAAAATACTATATACCTACCCGTTCGTTTCAACACATTTGCAAGGAGAAAAAAAACATTTATTATGCGCTCAAAATAAAAAAAAATAAAAAAAATGCAAATTATAGGATATGGCGCGGTAGTTTTTTTTCGGGCGTCAACTGTAAGGTGCGTGAGCCGTGAACATACAGCCTACTTCAAATTATAATAAAATTGAAGTGATAAATTGCAAATATTTTATGGCAAATTATTGTAAAATATCAATAATTTGTTAATAAATGTATATATTGCTCTATTCAAAAAATGTATCCTTTTCAGCAGCGTAAAATCTCTTTGCCGCTACAAAAAAATCAGAATGAGAGGTAATTTTGAATGTTTTGATATACGGCTACTATGAGAAACGCGACTTTTGGGCATACGGGTGTCATGAGGAACTGATATTTTGGCATTTGGATGTTATGGGAAATGGGTATTTTAGTATACATATGTTACGAGAAACAGGTATTTTGGCATACGAACATTTCCTTTCGATTTGATCGATCGCTGGTGTCAATAGTAACGTAACTGCAGCTGGACTGTTTTTCAATAGCTGAATAAGAAAACGCATAAAAGTCGTCGTTAAGCTACGGTTCGACTGCAATTCAATTAGTGGAATCGGCACCCTGTTCTGCAAAGTCAACCGAACCGTTAAGGCTATAAGACATGGATAATATTCATACAGATACATATTAATATATTATATAATACACTAGAATCTGCGCGCAACGTCGTCCGCGTTGAATATAGTAATCGCGATACCTCGAGAACTACCGGGCGCATCAGACAGAATAGTGTTTTAAATCCAGGGTGCAAACCGTCCATACTCCAAGTTTCATCCAGATCCGTTCAGTCGTTTTGCGTGATTGAGAAACAAACACTTAAACCCCTGAACTTTCACATTTATAATGTTAGTGTCATAATTATTACCACAAATAACTCCTCAGAAAACGTAACTCCTTCTGAGCACATTGGTTATTCCCTTTACGTTTCACGGTTATCTGAGCGAGATGTTGAAAGACACGGAAAATAATCATACACATACATATATTATATAATACACTAGTCTGCGCGCAACGTCGTCCGCATTGAATATGATTAAGTATTACGATACCTCGAGAACTACCCGGTGCATCAGAATAGTGTTAATCCTGGGTGCAAACCGTCCACACTCCAAATTTCATCCGCAGATCCGTTCAGTCATTTTGCGTGATTGAGTAACACCTGTGATCTTTCACATTTGTAGTATTATTGTAGTAAATATTACCACAAATGCAACGAAAACGTATTTAATTCCCTTTACGTTTCAGGATTATCTGAGCGAGATGTTGAAGGCTATCTACGAGGATGGTGTCAGAGTACTCGGATACACAGCGTGGACCCTCATGGACAACTTCGAATGGAGAAGTGGATTCTCGTAAGTATATCGGCTATAGCCTTCAAGCGCTTGCATCCCAATAACATACCAGAGAAATGTTTCGCCTCTTCTTCTTTTCTTGTTTCCTTAAGCATAATATGATAATAATAAGATATTTTTTAAAAGATAAGAACTATGAGTTGAATTTTAAATTTGTTACATTTAAAACTTGATACATTAATTCGATGGCATTTAAACTTGGTATTAATTGTCTGTATTATCACATTAGGGGAAATGAGGTAATTAAGAAATGAAGGTGAAATAATTAATGAATATGAATAAACCTGCACTCAATTAACTAAAATACACAAACAAATTAAATACTTATACTGTAAAACCACATTTTGAAACACAAAAATAACTTTGGACGATTTTACGACCTTAAGAAGGATGCGCGATTTCTTAACGTTTTTCTTTAGGACGTACAAACCGGCACTCGTCCAATTCACTTCGTTGCCGCGGCCCAACTAAGGCGCAATATGACCGACTCTGCCGCGTAACGTATAGGATAGGTATTTGACTCGTAAGAAAATGATATACAACTTAATTTTATAAAATAACGAACTTAAAGCTTAAAATAAAACAGACTCGGCGATACCGCACATTCGGTGAAACTAATAAAAATAGATTTACCTTATTGTCTAAATTATCTTACTACGCAATTGATTCTGAAGCCTTGCGTTGGTTTGACAGTAACTACTACCATTATGTAAAATATAATCGTAGTGATGGGTCCTCTGTTTTATCAGAAATGGTGGCTGTTGCAAGGGAAGTTCAAGGATCGATCTTGGGGCCATCTACATTTTATACTCATCTGTAAATCATTTATAAACACAGCAAATCTCATCTATATGCTGATGACACTCAAATGTATATTTTATATCGACCATCTGACGTTGAGGAGACCATTAGGAAAATCAGTGATGATCTCAAAAGCATAGCTGAACGGAATTTCAATAATTGCTTAGCTCTAAACCCTACGAAGTTAAACAGTTCATACCAGTTACAAAATATCAAGTTAGTAGAGACAGTAAGACTTATGAATGAGCCTGTCGAGCGTGTTTACGAAAACGAACCGTAATATTGGCTTGATTATGAACGTATTATCTACGTTTTGAGAAGCATCTTGATTATTGCATTAGATACTGTTCTTATAAGCTGAAAATACTATTTTTAACGAGGCCGCACAGGAGGAGCTACATACAATGCTCCGGGTACAGCTCACTGAATCTTTGATTTTGTGTAAATTAAATTACATGGATACAGACACTCATTCGCGACAACAGTAATTCGATGAGTTCAAAACGTCTGTGCTCGTTTTTGTTTCTCAATCCCTCCGAGAGCTCACGTGATTCAGTTTCTGTTTCTCAATAAATACCTTATTCGGAAGTTGAGGCACCAGCATAAGCTACACCTTGCTTGTCTCTAGTTTGGGGTCATACATTTCAAAGAGCCGTATGATTTATACAAGTTATCGTGGACGTCAGCTCGCAGCATTTACTGGTCTCGAGCTTGCTCGCGGCTGTACTGGCACGGTAATGGAGGCACTGGTAAGCATAAAACATCGCATTTCGGGGTAGCTTTCGTTATGCTGCTATACTAAGTGCTATACTAAGTACTGGAATAACATTCCACCGCCATTAAGGAATGAATATGATATTCTGTATGAATAACTGCCGAACTGTCAATACTCCGCAATCTTTGTATAAATCAGTGGTTGGAATCGATACAACCATACGGGGATGGGTGATGATGATGAAAAGTCTTAATTGTTCATCCAGCGCCTCATACCAAATTTCATCATAAGTGATCCAGCCGTTTGACCGTGGAAAAGTATCAAACATACAACACGTTCACAACCTTTCGCCTTCATAATATTAGTGAAGTGTGATAGTGCGACATGATGTGTGTACCAACAACTGCTAATGTGAAATTATACACAATCACAATTACGGTTCACTGCTTTCGCAATTAGTACATTTTGAAAGCACACTGAATTATAAAGCAAAAAAAACGTTACAGCTTTTACTTTACTTATTGTTCGATTAAACTATTGACCTGTTCCGTAGTGTACGCCTTGGCTTCTACCATGTGGACATCACAGACCCGGCGAAACCACGAACCGCTAAGCTCTCTGCCGACTACTACCGCCAACTCACCACCACCAGGGAATTGCCTCAGGACGACCGGTTCAAGGATCCCGCTGCAAGGACTTTTTAATTTAACTTTCGATGTGGAATAGTAGTAGCTATTTGTAGCTCTTGGGCGATCAATATGGCGGCAATATAACAATACTGCAGAAATCAGATTATAATATTGGTTTCTTCATTTTCATCATACAAGATTCATGTTAGGAGAAAAATTACATATTATCAGACTGTGGTGCTTAATAATTAAGGAAGCAGGTACATAATTATTTATAAGATAGGGTAGAAAAAACGAGTCAGTCTGTCGTTGGCCAGTAAATGGATGAAACAAGCTTAATCTTTTATTTCAAAACGTCTTAAAACATAGCATTTTGGCAACGAGTTAGTAATTCGTGTGTTTAACAAGGTTTGTAATTGTGTTGTGATAACGAAATGGCGAGCATCGTGAATGCTATGTTCGGCGGCAGTGTCATATTTGACCACCGCACGCAGGAATGTAGTATATTTAAAAGTCGTTTTAATCAGTATTACACGGCGAACAACATCAGTGCCGAGACAGATAAGGCTGGTATAAAGGGAAAGGCATTATTATTGACTGCGTTGGTGGAAGATACCTACCGCTCGCAAGAGACTTTTGTTACCCATTGGAATTGGAGGGCGTGGAGTATGAGTAAATGTTGCTCAAGCTTAACAACCATGTCAATCGAAAAAGTGTTCGTCGGCAACCCTCCGGTCATCGTCATACAGTAGCTATCTGTCACTGGACCGCATCGCGCGCCATACATAAGATGGCGTCTTCATTACAATTATATTTTTAATAAGTACTTATCTACTAATAACCCATATTCGTCTTCATCGATATGATATAGATATCTGAGTTTGTGTGCTATTATATATTTTGGTCCCATGAACTGTGGACTTTATAAACAATACTGTGACGTGCGTGGATCATATCCAAAGCATTAGGAAAAATAGTTAACATCCGGTTGGTAAATTTCCTAGAAAAACACAGTCTGATATCGGATAGACAATTTGGCTTTCGCAGAGGTAAGTCAACTGAAGATGCAATAACGCTTTTTACTAACCTAGTCTCATCTCACACGGAAAATGATGATAAATGCATCGGAGTATTTTTAGATTTAGCAAAAGCGTTTGACACTATCTCAATTGGCCTGCTTCTTCGCAAAACGAAATGCTTAGGAACTAGAGGCGTGTCACTTGACTGGTTTAGAAGTTACTTACTACTTAGCTCACGAGTTCAGTTTGTTAAAATAGGTTCGAACTGCAGCGATCGTAAACAAGTAAACTATGGCGCCCGCAGGGAAGCATTCTGGGTCCAACTCTTGTTATTCTCTACATAAATAGCATAATAAGCACTACACTAGCAAATGCTGACATAATTGCTTATGCGGACGACACAGCTATACTATGTCATGTAAGAAATTGGGAACAAATTTACTCCGTGGCAGAATCAGGTCTCTCTCTCCTTGCAAAGTCATTAGATAGGAACCTTTTGACACTAAATTTCACTAAATCAAAGTATTTGGCCTTTTCAAAAACAATTGTTAGTAGCCTTGAATTTCAATTTATAAAAATTCACTGTAAAGTGCTAATCGTGATACATATGTACTTGTATCCCCAAACTGCTCATGTAGCTCGATTTCCCGCACAGAGCCTATTCGGTATTTAGGAGTCACTTTAGATGAAAACTTATCGTTTAGAAAACATATCTTTTAGAAAACATATCTCTGACCTATCTGCCCGTTTAAGAAAACTCATTTTTATAATGAAAAAGCTCCGCAACTGTACTCCGATAAGTATACATCGCCTGGTTTATTTATCTCTTTGCCACCCAATAATGCAGTACTATATATCAATATGGGGCAGTGCCGACAAAACGCATTTCATAGAGATAGAGAGAGCTCAACGCGCCCTGATTAGAGTAACGCTAAAAAACCCTTTCGCTTTTCTACTGACTTACTCTACACGGAAATTAATGTTCTACGTGTGCGTCAATTGTTCATCCTAACTGCTACAATGAATGTTTTACACAGCTTTAAGAACAGATTTTGTATTTTTTCTTTATAATACACATATATATGTATATATATACATTTAATATGTTTAAGAGTACCTACCCACAGTTGACTAATGTTATATTGGTATTGTCACTCTTGAGCCCCAAGATACAAGCCTTGTGCCTAGTTTGGGTCTCACTAGAAATTTTGTCTTGACCTATGATTGTTAAATGGCTTCATTATAACTCTTATGTATTTTTAAGCTACAGCTTTTCAGTAATATATATTATTTTATTATATTATATTATATTATATTATATTATATTATATTATATTATATTATATTATATTATATTATATTATATTATATTATATTATATTATATTATATTATATTATATTATATTATATTATATTATATTATATTATATTATATTATATTATATTATATTATATTATATTATATTATATTATATTATATTAGTTTTGTTTTCTCGACTTTTGTCGGTCTTTCATAAATACCCCGTCCCGTAACCCACAGGAAAAAAGGTATTTATGTCCCACTTATTGTATCCTTGTTGTTCCTCTCCTTCGTCTTAGCTGCCTGGTTTGTCGTGTGTTTGTTGATTGCTGTGAATTTGGTGTAATAGTTGCGTTAAGTGTATCTGGTGTGTTTGACGAATCTTGTGTGTTTGTTGAGTCTGGTATGTTTGTTGACTGCTGTGTGCCTAGTGTGTTAATTTGGTTTTGTGTATTGTGAACGAACACGGTATCTCCTAGCACTTTACTTAGTAATGTGGATGTATGAATGGCTGCTTGTTTTTGTAGAATGCATATCTTTGGTAGTTTCCAGTTTATTGAGATGTTTGCTTAAGCTTTTTGCTACTATGCCAGTTGCGCCTATCACTATGGGAATGACAGTCGTTTGTGTATTCCACAGATTGATTTCAGTTTTGAGGAGGTGGTGTTTGCTCAGTTTTTCTATTTCCTTCGCGCCTATGTTGTAATCAGAAGGTACTGTAACGTCTATGAGATATGTTTTATTATTTGTTTTGTCTACGTATATCAAGTCGGGTCTATTGTGTGTTACGGTTACATCGGTTTGGACGGGTATTTCCCAAAGTATTTTAGCGGAATCGTTTTCTTTTACATGTGGCTGGCTGAGTGTTTCTTTCCACCAAAGGTCCGAAACAGCTATTGCATGCTTTTTGGCAAGACACCAGTAGACGTACTGGACGAGGTTATTATGTCGTTTGACATAGTAGGTCCCCGCCAGTTTGTCGCATCCGGATATGATGTGCTGCGTGGTCTCATCTTTGCTGGCACATAGGCGGCATTTTCCATCCACTGTCTCTTTCAAGATGTCTCGTTGGTGTTGCCGGGTCATTACAGCTTGGTCTTGTATAGCAAATATGGAAGACTCTATGCTTGGTGTTATCTGTTGTTTTTTGATTTTAAATGAGAGTACCGTATCAATATTGGCCTGATCTAAAACTTTTTAGGAAACTGTCCGTGCAATTGCTTGCTTCTCCATACATCATATTATATTATATTATATTATGTTCTTTTTTGAGGTTTTCCTCTACTTGAGCTTGTGGCTCGGTTTACTGAGCTCCCGCCCTGAAGCCATCAGGGAAAGGGTGGCTCAGTTCCCCCGCTAACAAATACCGTGTCGCCTAACACCTTGCTGATTATTGTAACTGTGTGTATTGCTGCCTGTTTTTGGATGATGTGTGTATTTATATTTGAGTCCAGTTTATCGCAGTATCTGTGTAGGCTTTTAGCTACAACTCCAGTGGCTTCTACAACTATGGGTATAACTTCTGTGGGTGTTTTCCATAGCCTGGTTATTTCGACTTTAAGTGCGTGGTATTTACTTAATTTCTCTATTTCTTTTGGTCCTATATTGTAGTCTGATGGTACTGTGATAGGTTAGGTATGTTTTGTTTTCTAACTTGTTGATGTATATTATGTCTGGTCTATTGTGTACTATTGTAACATCTGTCTGAACCGGTACCTCCCACATTAGTTTGGCACTGTCATTTTCCTTGACCTGCGGTTGCGTTAGGTGTTCTTGCCACCACAGGTTGGAAACAGGGAATTTATGTTTTTTGGCTAGGGTCCAGAATATGTATTGTACAATATTGTTATGTCTTTTGGTGTAGTAAGTGCCGGCCAGTTTTTCACACCCTGAGACAATGTGTTGTGTGGTCTCATCTTTTACTGAACATAGACGACATTTGCCGTCTACTGCTCTTTTTAAGATGTCCCTTTCATGCTGTTTGGTGACTACTGCTTGATCCTGAATTGCAAATATGCATGATTCTAATGTAGGCGATACCGGTTGTTTTTTAAGCCACTGGAATGACTGCTTTGTGTCTATATTTTCTTTTTCTAAAACTGCTTTGTAGAACTGCCCGTGTAAGGGTTTCGCTTTAACTTTTTCTATTGCTGTTTTAGTTACTGCGTGTTTTATTGCCTTATCTATATATTTTTCAAAGCGGCGTAAACCTATGTCTTCTAAATTTGTTTGTGTTTCTTTAGCTATTGAGTATTTGTCTTTTTTTCTGTCGTGCTCTACTATTGCTCTTAATATGTAATCCTTTTCTGTTTCTAGATATGTTCTGTATTTTATAATCTGTGTTTTGTATAATGTCTCTAAACTTGTCAAACCTCTTCCTCCTTCGTCTGTTGGTAAGTATAACCGTTCTACTTCTGATTTTTTTTGGTGTGCTTTTTTAATTGTAAGAATTTTCCTAGTTTTAATGTCTATCTTTTTTAAAACTGCTGTTGAGTAATTTATAATACCGAAAGTGTATAACAAAACCGGGACCGCGTAAATGTTAATCGCCTTCAGTAGATTTCGGGCATTGAGATGTGAAGATGTTAGTTTTTTCACGCGACGGAAGTATTCTTTTTCTATACTTTGTCTTACTTTTCCGTGATCTATTTTCCCGGCTTCATTGATACCTAAATACTTATACTGTTCATCTACCTGCAGGTGTTTGAACTCGTCTCCACTCAGTAGTATGTGCCCTTGCCCTCGATGTTCTTTTCTCCTACCAGATACTAAATGTAACACATTGCATTTATTTAATCCAAATTTCATCCCTATGTCCTTGGTAAATGTTTCTGTGCTGTCTATTAAAACTTTAAGGATTGTCTTGTTGTTTGCATAAATCTTTAGATCATCCATGTACAGCAAGTGGTTGATTGTGGTGGCGTCTTTGAGTTGATAGCCTTTAAATTTATATTTGTGAAGGATTTGGGAGATGGGATTTATGCCCAGGCAGAATAGCAGTGGTGATAGTGAGTCACCTTGGAATATTCCTCGGCGGATAAAGATGGGATCGGTGGTTACAGACGTGTTCGATCCGCGAGCTGTCATGATCACATTCCATGTGGGCATGACTATCTCTAGAAAACTTCGGATAGCAGGTGGACATTTATAGAGGTCAAGTACTTTGAGTAGCCATTCATGCGACATGCTATCAAAAGCCTTCCGATAGTCAATCCACGCCATGCTTAAGTTTTTTTGACATTTGTGCGCATCTTCAAGTATGGCTTTGTTGATCATGAGATGATCTTTGCAGCCCCGTACCTGGCGTCTGCAACCCCTTTGCTCTGGAGCTAAAATGTCATTTTTGTCAAGGTGGGTGTAGAGTTCATTGGCTATTACGGATGTTAGTACTTTGTACATTGTGGGTAGGCAAGCTATTGGACGCCAGTTCTTTGGGTCCTGGGTGTCGTTGTTTTTTGGGATCAGTATAACTTGTCCAGTTGTAAACCAAGTGTCGACGGGTTCGACTCCTTTAATTATTTTATCAAACAAAGTGGCTAGATATTTATGTGTGCTGGTTAGGTATTTTATGTAATAGTTTTGTATTTTGTCTATTCCGGGTGTTTTCCAATTTTGTGTTTTTCTTATGGCTTGTTTAACTTTATCTACATCTATCGCTTCAAATGGGTGTTGTTCTATGTCCTCTGTAGATTTTTCGATTTCGGGTATCCACGTCGCGTCCTTGTTGTACTCAGTGGGGTTTGATAACATAGTCATCCAGTAGTTTTGGATGTTGTCTCTTTCTGGAATTTGGGTAGGGTTCTGTTGCGTGTTGTTATCAAGTGATCTAAAGAATTTATGTTGGTTTTCTGCAAACTGTTTGTTTTGTAATTTTCGCGTGATTATTTCGTCGTACCTACGGAGTCTACCTGCTAGGGCTTTTGTTTTTTGTTTCAGAATTTCAATGGTGGTATTTAATTTTTCGTTATCAGTTATCCTATATTTTTCGTATAGCTTTCGTTTCACATTGATCATTCTAGTACTTTTTACTCCGCCTTTTATTTCTACCAGCCGTCCTAGTTCTTTTCTTAAGTCCTCAATTTTTCGTTTTAGCCTTTTTTTCCATGGTGGGTCCCGTTTTGGTGTTTGTGCCGTGATTGGTGGTGTGTATGGCGTTTGTTTATTTAATATCAGTAATGTTTTAGCGGCTGCATAAATAATATCATTAATTCCGCGCAATGAGTTTTGGGTTGTTAACAAGTTTGGTAAGTATTGGTTGATTTTACTAAAGTTGCGAATAAAGTGTTTGTTGAAATTTGGTTTGGGCAGAAACTTTCTAAGTTCTATTTGTATTTCCTTGGTTTCTGATAAAACCTGCAAGAATTCTAATATAACTGGGTCTTGATCTTCGTTGACTTCAATTTCATGAACTTCTGTTTCAGTGTTTGCATTTTGTGTATTGTCACCAGATTGTAAGTATTCGGATGTAACTGCTAACTCTAGAGTATTGTATATATGTTGTGTCAGTGTATTTTGTGGTGTGTTTAGATGTTGTGATAAGTGAGATGAGTAAGTGATGTAGGGTTCTGGTGTTTCAGGTCTGTTGGTGTCTATAAGCTGGTTGGTGACTGCATGGAGGCTGGTATTGTCTACATTAGGTGATTGTACGTCTGGGTTTAGGAATGTTAGATCAGCTCGTTTTTTTATTTCATCTAATACTTCTGTTGCAATACATCTACGTGATAATACACTGCGAACCTGATTAGAGAGCGTGTTTCCTGTAAATTTCCTACACTTTGGGTTGTTCGAATTCCTGTCCTTATAAAGTCTTTCAAGTCTCTTTATGTAGCCTGGCCCTCCGGCTTTGGCTAGGTAGTAGCAGAACATAAGTTCTTGTAGTTCCGAGTGTGACCACTTTCTTCTAGCGTCATCCTTTGAAGATCCTGTGGTCGATACCAATGTACCGACAGAGCTTGCGGGAGATGCCTCCCTACTCCGCAAAGTATCACCGGTAGATGCGTCGGCTGTAATATTTTCGGGTCCCCCGACTCTCGCCCGCCTGCTCAGCGGAGAGTCGCTGACGGCTTGCATGCTGTAACGTCCAGCGTCAGCTCCAGACGTGCCCCGGCGCTCGCCCCCGGGAAGCGGCCCTATACGTGTTTCATTATTTGATTTCTCCATGTTGAATGGGTTACCATAGCCCTATTAGCCGCATAAGTTTCTATAGTACGCGTGTCCGCCCCCCACGTGGTCTGGTGTTCGACTCGGACATTATATTATATTATATTATATTATATTATATTATATTATATTATATTATATTATATTATATTATATTATATTATATTATATTATATTATATTATATTATATTATATTATATTATATTATATTATATTATATTATATTATATTATATTATATTATATTATATTATATTATATTATATTATATTATATTATATTATATTATATTATATTATATTATATTATATTATATTATATTATATTATATTATATTATATTATATTATATTATATTATATTATATTATATTATAATGTAGCGGATTTTCATTCTCGTTCAATAAAGGCAATGCAAAATTTCAATAAAGAAAATGATGCAGTAAAGGAAGATTGGGACCGCACATTGTATATAAATTGTATCACAGAAGCATCTTTAGAACCGATCACATATAGGGATATATGTGCAGAAATTTCGCGGGAAAGGTGCTACAAAAATTAGTAAAATATATATTACAGGGTTGGCCTTCTGGGTTGAAACCGTATTTTATGTGTCAGGCAGAATTGTCATATGAGCGTGAGTGTCTTTTGAGAGGACACAAAGTAATTATACCCGAGAAATTCTGAGAACAGTTATTAAATTAACTACATGAGTCGCGTTTTGGGGTTGTAAAAAGGAAAACGGAAGCCAGCGTTCGTATGTGCTGGTCAAATATTGACAAATACTCGTACCTATTGAGCAAAAGGTAGGGTCATGTAATGCAATGCACAGCGCTCCTTCACGCTCACGGCTCGCTCCATGACCGTACCCGAAACGTTCGTGGGAACGCCTGCACTTAGACTGTGCTCGCTAGAATTAAAAGAATAGAAAGAAGAAGGAAGTATTATACTTTTAGAAGGAAATTAATTGATCGCCGTGGATGCGGATTCAAAATGGGTGAAATGTTTTCCAATGGCGCTGTGGGTGCCCACCCACAGCGAAGTGATTTTAGGGAAGTTAGGGGATCTGTTTAGTAGATTTTGTACATACCGTGGACACCGATAATGCAACAAATTTTTGTTCAAATCAATTCGAAGATTTTTGTATATTGAACAGAATACAGCACATCACCATCGCACCTTATAACCCGGCATCAAATGGGCAGAAACAGCGTGAAAACTATTAAACATTCCAATAAGAAATAAAAAAATAAACTCAGACAGAAAGACTTTACCGAATAGACAGTCTATTCAGTTTATCTGTAATAATTGTAGAAATTCTGTAATGTTTATTCATAGAAATTCTACCTACTGTACGACAGGACCCGGGTATCACCTGTCAAACACCGCATGACCGCCAGGACACCAAGGCACCCAAACAGACACCGAATTTATCTTTCTAGAGACTCACGAAAGATGATCACGGTTTTCAGTGGAACTAACTTAGCCACATACAATTATACAAACGACGTTACATGCTTTAAGATTTATAAACAAATGTAGTTTCCCTTCTCAATGTACTAGGCGTCACATATATTTAAGAGCTGTGGAAATAATAATTTACAAGTACAATTTGAAAAATATTATACCGACTTCCATTCTATTCAGTTATTGGAGTGTAACTCAAAAACTACTGGACCGAATTTGATGAAATTTAAATGTGACCACACGGGAAGCACCAGCATTCAAATAAAAAGGATTTTGAGAATCGATTCACTCTATCGATAGTAATGAGGTAACAAACATAAAAAAATATAGTTAAATTGAGTCCTTTTTGGAAGTCGGTAGAAAACAGATTAAAGTGAATCGCAAAGTTTTTGAACGATACCTACAAGTCACTGACGGCAGCGCCCTCTCTGACAACTTCATTCGTTTTTATGTGCAGGCGTTACAACATCAAATAATGTTTAAAAAAACATTGTTTATCGTTAAAGTTTGCAAAAAGTGTTTTCATTAAAGTACAAATAAATAGTAAAACGAAATAGCCTGGATTCCACAACACAGGATTAATCCTAGTGTGGGATACAGGGATCAAATCATGCATAGAATTTAAACTAAAATGTATAATTAACGACTTTTTTTATATACTGGATAATAAGCTTTCCCAATTAGTACGAGTACCTACTTACGTAAATTATTCGTTGTGCTCCTAATTAGGTAGTACTACAAAAAGTTTGTAATATTACTTACATCAAGTTAATAGAATCTACTAGTGCCTACTGCATATATATATATCCATAATTAATTTAGTTATATATTCTATTGTAAACAGTGCTTTACTATTTGTTCAAATAAATTATTATTATTAAAAAAAAAGTGCTATTATGAGAAAAGGAAAAAGGGGCATCGCGAATCAACCGGGCTAACAACCGAACTACTGCTACTAGGCCAAAAATACGGCGAAAGATTGGACGTATAAAACAAAAACTAATCAACTTGTCAAGTTCGGACGATGCAGGTTAGTGCAAAGTCCTACCGGTATTACTTATCGCATTTTTTTAATCTAATGGGGTATTTTATATTGGATATTACCAAATACCTAATACAGACAATGTGTAGGTATACAATGCTAATACAATGGTAATTTCTAACTACCCACATTTTCCTGTTGGTCGTGAAATAGGGAATATACAGTTTTGTCTGGCTTCATACCGCCACATTAGTATAATCATCATCATCATCATTATTAGACGGAAGACGTTCACTGCTGAACATAGGTCTCCCCCATAGAACGCCACTTGGACCGGCTACTCGCTTCCTGCATCCAACGATTCCCCGCGGTTTGACGAGGTCGTCGTCCTACACATCGTCTTCCGGTGTGTGTCCGCCACTCGAGAACCTTTCTTCCCCATCGGTTTTCAGTTCTGCGAGCGATGTGGCCTGCCCATTGCCACTTGAAGTTGCTATTTTTGAGAGCTATGTGTATGTGTGACCTTAGTTCTCCTACGAACATAGGTTCAGCAGGATTCCTACGGCTGAGATGATGATGATGATGAATGAGGCCCACAGTAAGGGACTACGTCTCAGTGGTTTTCAGACTCTGAGGTATTGGGGACGAAAAGATGGATCGAAGCTTCCCGAACGCTTCCTGTCCGAGCTGGATTCTTCGTGCAACCTCCTTGTTGAAGATGGACCTAGCTAATTGGGCAGTCTGTCCCAGGTAGACGTACTCGTCTAACACTTCGAGTGTATCGTTTCCAACAATTACCGGTATAGGTGGAACACTACACACGGACATGTTCTATAATATAGAACATGTCTGTGTGTAGTGTTCCACCTATTATTTATATTATTTTAAAGATCACATATTATGTGATCTTTAAAATAATAAATGTTTATATTTTCATCTGTGTTTGGCGGTGAAGTTATGTTTTGTGCTATAGTTTTTAGTGAATTAATAGTAATTAATTTACACGAAAAAAATTTGTCTCGAATCGACAACTCTTGGTAAGCTAATTCTCATTGTTATGATTGGTTATAATTTGCTTTATTTTGAATAGATTATACTTTTCATTGTAAAATATCACAGAAATAAGTTCTTCAAATAATTATACCCACTCAGAATATGATAAATACGCCATATCATGTCAGGATCGATAAAAAATCGACAGTTAAATTCGCTAGTACTAAAAATTCAAAATTTGTAATTTTTTTTTTTAATATTTCTTGTTTATAATTATGCTTTGAAACCTAGTTTAGTTTGTAGAATTTCTAATAAGAATTCCAATAAAATAAAAAAAAAACCAACAAGAAAAATTTATATTTTATAAAAAAAAAATTTAAGAAATCACCATGTCTAATGTCTAGAAAATGGGCCCCCAAGTTGAAAAAAAAACATTATTTTTTATGTAATTATTAATAACCTAAGCATATCGCACTCCTAGATCAAAACTGTAACAACTCAAAATTCGTTTATTTAGAGTTATTCTTGTATTCGAATGCCCGGTGATCATACGCAACTATCCCGACATAACCGGAACAATATTGATTCAAAAAAAAAAATTAGATAGCGTTGACTTTCTATTGTTGAATCATAATGCCCGTGGTCCCCCCCACCTAAACAAGTTTATTGTTAGTTGACCTTCACTAGTCACCACGAGAGCACGTATTACGATGATCGAAAACGCGGACATTTCGAATTGTTACAGTTTTGTTGAATTGAATGAGTCAATTAGAGTAAGTTAATTAGAATTGTTACGGTATTGGTGAATCGGTGTGCAATATTTCTTAAGGATATTATGACTTGTTCCAGTTTTGTTTGAAAAGGTACGTAAATATTTTATTACTATTTAGATTTGACTTAGTTTTGATGGATCAACATGTAAATTTCTAGTTGTCTTAGTATTGTTGAAACTAACTTAAATTGATATTTTTTCAATATAAAATTATTAATATTCTTCATGCATCGAATTAAAATCGTGAACGTAGTCATAAATATTGTCGATTTCTATTGAGGTTTTCTTGATAAAACTCTTAATTCCACTGTATTAAGGGATTTTTTTGAGTTAACTCACTATTACTGGATCATTATAATTTACAATAATTTACTTTTCTCTATTTCAGATAAACATGAAGAGAGGCAGATTTCTCGTTAATATTGTCAATGGAAAATATAAAGAAAACCTGGTATCAGGTAATGATGAAGATTTAACTACAAATTCAGATACAGAAGCACAAATAAAAAAAGAAAATATTCCATTAAACACTATTATAATGAGTAATCAAGCTCATAGTAGACAAATTGAATACGATTTAGCTATATCTCCAAGTGGAGAAAGTTTTATTGAAGATTCTGATACAGATCCAACTTATATTCGTAAAAAGAAGAAGAAGCTTTCCCGTAAAATAATCCCATCATCTTCATCTTCAAGTGAGACTTCGTCATCAAACCCTTCTAATTCTAGAGACGTTTCTAGTAGCAGTAGTGATTCTGAAACTGAAACCACTGACACTCTAGCTCAGTCTAGAAGCCAAATCGTTGTTCCAATTGAATCTATGGCGATAATTGATACTGTTGGACAGCTTCAGACTCAAAATGATGTTGATACTGAGTTTAGGGATGTTAATAATCCTACTGTAAAACCACAGTGTCACGTTGTCAATGAATTAAGCAATGATCAGACAAATTAAGAGGTAAAAAGAGGAAAGAAGAAGTTAAGAAGAGAATCGACATGGAAAGCAAATATTTCTAAAGTTCTGAGGAATTCTGGTAAGTCATACCAATCTCGATCAAAAAGCAAGAAAGTTTTTAATGAAAGGAAAGTTCGCCCGGCATGCGGTGAAGGTTGTAGACAACGTTGTAGTTTGAAAATCAATGAAGAAACAAGACAAAACATCTTTGATGGTTATTGGGGCCTAGCAGATCTACAGAGACAGAGGGAGTACATAATCAGACATACTCAAGAAATCAAACCAAAGTATAGATATTCTTGTACACAGGAGTTTAGAAATCTTAATAGACCCTTTTATTTTGAAGTAGCTGGCAATAAGATCCGCGTTTGTAAGTCTTTTTTTAAAGCAACGCTCGATGTGAGTAATACGAGTATCACAACTGCACTGGCTAAAAAAAATGAAAATGGCATTGTTGCTACCGATTTAAGGGGCAAACACGGTAATCAAATGAAAATTGATCAAGGAACTAAAGACAGTGTTACAGAGTTCATTAACAGTATCCCTAGGATTAAGTCCCATTACTTGAGGGCACAAACGTCAAGAGATTTATTTGCAGTGACAAATCTCTTGCTGATTTATATCGCGACTACAAAGAAGTTCGTGAACTTAAACAGTTATCTTTCGCCACGAAGTCAACTTTTAATAGAATATTCAATACTGAATTTAATCTCGGTTTTTATATTCCAAAAAAAGATCTGTGTGACCTTTGTGAAGGCTTTAAAAATGCTAATGATGAAGAAAAAATAATTTACGAGAGAATTATGAACAACATCTACTAGAAAAAATTTTTGCAAGGGACCACAAAGAAAAAGACAAGAATAAAAATGATGGAGTTATCGTAGCTGTATATGACTTACAAGCAGTTATGCAAGTTCCAAAGGGTCAGGTTTCATTGTTTTTCTATAAATCTCGGATTAATTGTTTAAATTTTTACTATAAGTGATTTGAGAGCACAAGACGTAATTTGTATTTTTGGGATGAAATAGAAGGTAAAACGGGTGCTGTGGAAATAAGCTCCTGTGTTGTGCGGTATATTGACACTTTATTACAAAAACATCCAGATAATGACATTGAGATTATTTTCTATTCTGATAACTGTGGTGGACAGCAGAAAAATAAATACTTACTATCTGCCTATGCTTATGCTGTTGTTACTAAAAGAGTAAAATCAATAACACATAAATTTCTTATACGTGGTCATTCTCAAAATGAGGGGGACAATGTTCACAGCGTTATAGAGAAACAGATCAAAAGACACATAAAATCTGGCCCGATAAATACCCCGCAACAGTATTGTACTTTGATTCGGACAGCGAAAAAAACCGGAAGTCCTTACCAAGTAGAAGAGATGACACATGAACAATTTTACGACACGAAAATGTTACAAGAAGAGTGGGGAACTAATTTCAATTTAGATGAAGATCGTAACCAAGTCAAATGGCAAGATATAAAAGTCTTAAGGGTAGAAAAGGAGGATCCAGGAGCATTTTTTTATAAAACCTCATTTTCAGATGAAAACTATAAAAAGGTTTCTGTGCGCAAACGCCGAACCAAAGACGATCAGATAGTTTTTACGGGTCTTAAACAAGCTTACTCTCAAAAAATACCTCTCTCTGAAGTAAAAGTAAAAGATATTAATTAACTTATACCAAAAACGCTATCCCACAATAGTATGTAGATTCTTATTTTAAAAATGTTATTGATATTAACTGATTAATTTTGAAAATATTCTGCTCTTTAAAATAATTCTGACGTGCGTTTTATGTAAGTTCCTATAGCCTAATATTTACTATTCTTTGAGAATTTATTTAGGTTTCTTGAAATTATTATAGTTTAGCAATAATTTTAAATATTGTGTTTTGATTGCAAGGGGTAGAGGTTTTTAATAATAATAATTGTTGATCTCAAATATGCCATCCCAATTAGTTCTGTAAGGCGTTTTGTAAAAATCATATTCTTATAGTAATATAATATCGTAAAATAATGTCAACTATTTGTATTATTTGTTAATTCTTTTATTTGCATTTGTAAGATGTGTCATTTTTTTATATTACAAGGCTTACATTAGATTTTAGCCTGATTTGTTTTTTAGACTGATTTTTGTGATTTATAATAAGTTTTATTACATTGGAAGATTTATAATTAATGTTAGGTTTAGATGTTTTTAATTATGAGAGGCTAAAATCTCAATTCTTGTTAACTTTTAATTTTGGATGTTTCTTTATTCATTAGTGGTAACACCTAATTAATTTATAAGTGAAGTTTATTAATAGCTTGCAGGTTTGAGAAATATTTCCACTCTTTTAGAACTCTTTTGTTTGAATAAGTGTTTTTATTTTTCTTGTAGTAAATAAGTATAACTCAAAATGATTCAATAAAACTGATTCAAGTCAAAATGGTGTTTCTTTTTTTTACATAGTCATCACGCTAAAGTGTAACAATTCAAAAACAGCGATTTTTGATAAAAATCATTGTACTATAGTACTTTTCGAAAGTACGATTACACGATCTAAGTAATATATAGAATTCAATTGAATTGTATTACTTTTCGAACAAAAAACGCAGTTATAAGTTTTTTTCGATTCCTGAATAATGATCCTTTTTGCGTTGTTACAGTTTTGATCTAGGAGTGCGATATGTTACTAGGTAAAAATAATATTTCTGTTCTAGACATTCAAAATATTTATAAATATTAAATCAAAATCCTGTCTTTGTAAGCATTATTTATTGATAAAACTTAATTTTTATGGTCAGATTGCAAGTTTTTTTAATGATAATATTTCTTTTACAAATTCAAATATTTGAATGTAATTAGTTAGATATGTGTTTTACTATTTAATTACCGCAAAAACCTATAGATATTTATGTAAAATTTTTAAATTACAATTTTTTTCCACATCAACTCAGATTTTTTCGTCTACGCCAAGTTTGTCCTCAGGTAACATAACATTTTACTAATACATTTGACATGAATGTTTATGTATCAGATTCCTTGGTTATTCAACTATCTCTGACAAAAATTTCGTCTCTTAACTCGCTATATGTATGGCACAAGAGCCGTTTATTCCCAACTCGGCGCAAAATTTTGACGCGGGCGCAGGTCGTAACACTCGGGAGCAATCACGAGGGCGCCACAGGGCTCCTTAGGCAAGTTAGTCGGTATGAATGTGGTCTACGGTGTTAAAGCCTCTCCGAAAACCGGATTTTTCAGGAGGCTGGAACTCATCAAGCCTGCGTGCGAGACGGTTGGTGATTACTCTCGAAACCAGCTTGTATACGTGGCTCAAGAGCGATATGGGCCTATAATTCTTCAATAAGGTTTTATCACCTATTTCGAAGAAGAGCACCACCACGCTCTTGTGCCACGTTTCCGGCGTTTTGCCTTCGAAGATGACAGAATTGATTAACTTCTGGAGGACTTAAAGTATCGGTCTACCACCCGCTCTCAGAAGTTCAGTCGTGATTCCGTCTTCTCCTGGCGCCTTGTTCTTCTTAAGCTGTTTGAGAGCCATTCTAATCTCGTACAGGCTAATGCCCAGGATGTCTTCGGTATAGTGTCGGACTAACTTTGCTCTGGTGTCCGGAGATGCATCATTAGCAAGTTCGCACGTCGAGATATATAACTGTCGATAGAAGCTCTCAATCCCTCTCAGAATCTCAGGCTTTGATGAAACGATACTGCCATTTTCGGTCTTCAGTTTTGTCATTTGGCTTTGCCCACTAGACGAATCTTATGACAACACTTTAGAGCCCTGGTTCCGCTCAATGGCTGTCATAATACGCGCAATATTAAAAGCACGAAAGTCGTGTCGGATATGGTATTCTTTATGTATTTGGTATGCATTTGTCAGAATATATAAAGCTATAGATACTGCTACCTTCCCTTCAATTGAATATCCACTTTCTATACAAAAATCAAAATTAAATCATTTATTATATATATGCCTACGGCCTACTTACGAATTGTCATATTACATTTATTATTTCTTAAATCTACAACCGGATCGGAACGCGACCACGACTGAGAAGATCCGACAAGAAACTCAGCGGGCTTGCCTGTTTACATATTTTTTTTGTATTGCCCCTTAGGTACTTAATATATTTAACAAATGTTCATATATTTTTAGCTCGCAGTGTGTTGCCTTATAAAAGATACCATAATAATGGTATCAGTAGGGCAAGACACGCTACTCTTTGACATCATTCTACACGAGTAAGTAGATCCTGGTATGATCAGTACCAAGCTGTTTTATCCTCCAATTAATCCAAGTAAATAAATAAATAGTAAATTTTGTAATAACCTTTTTGTCAGAGTTTAGTTTTTATAATAATTTAAAACTCATTAATAGGCAAATCTCGGATAACATTGGGAAGTTTATTAAAGAATCGTATACATTGTCACATAAAAGAATGACTTATTTTGTGGAGATGCGTTACATGTACGGATAGCTTGTGCTTATTCTGCGTGTTAATGGAATGAGCATCACACCTTTTTTCAAAACTGTTAAGTAATGTTTTTCTTGCCATACATTAGATTTTCATAAATAAACTGAGTGACAACAGGGATAACTGTTAGAATGTTTATAACCTTATACTTACTTTAATAACGTTTAATATTTTTATCATTAGTTAAGAGTATCTTATTAAAATTTACTTGGGTATCTACTGCGCAAGTAACCTATTATTTTCATAAAAATAATAACAGCAATAATGGTTAGCTAAAAATTCTTCTACGGTTACGGACCGGTGAGCCAAAATCCTGATTCTCGAAATTCTCAAGTGGGACCTTTGACAGTGTTGGATTGGGGCACTCTCGCTGAAAGTCTACCCGAAACAAGAATAGCACATTTGTCGTGCGTTGGCAATCCGGCGGCGTGCTCTCACGTGCAAGCCCAAAAAGGCCGCGCAAGTAGCCATACCATGCCCCGTGGCCTTGCAATAGTCGCAAGCAGATTGTTTCTGGATGCCTGCAAAGCGGAGGGCAGGGCGACACTCAAAAGGCCCACGGGCCTTAGTCCGTCCCTGGTCCCTAGGCCGGGGCGACTGTAGGCCTACCCCGGTGGCCTGACCAGAATTATCGGCGATTCTGCATTCATCCTCCAAAAATTTGACAAGGTCCAAGGACAACAAAGGGTTCAACAGGTCGCTTCGCAATGACCCTTGAGACGGCAGGCAATTTCAAAATTTGCTCGAAGAGGGTGTCATCCAAACAACGTTTGTTTTGGTAACGTCGAGCAAGCAACTGTTGTGCTGTCAGATACGATGTATCCGTCACTGGTAAGTGTTGGGCCAAAGCTCGGGCCTCACCATCCAACACAGACAACAAATAAGCCAACTTTTGGGCAGGTCTGAGGTCGAGGCGTGAGTCAACCAAACTTTCAAACAGGTTTTGGAACCCTAATCAATGGTCGAGTCGACTAGAAAAGCGGGGTAACTCGAACTTTATTATCTGTTCATAATCAGCATGCACTTTGTCCCGTGCTTCCTAGCCAAGCGTCTCCAGGGGCATATCCAATATCAACTGGTTGAACCGCATATAGAAACGGTCAACCTCGTGGATGCGATCAAAAACTTTTTCATATTTCATTAAAGTTTTCTCAAAAACTTTAATGAAATATGAATGTGAAGCTGTCGCAGCGGCGGTGGAAAACCATCGTAGCTGTGTATACAATGCCACCAATTGCCTCACGGAGCGCGTTCACAGTGGCCGACATTTTAACTATTGAACGCGGCCAACAAAATTCAAACCCAAGAAACTCCGAAAAATCAACAATAAATCAATAACTAACTTGCAAAAATCTAAATATGTACAGCCTGTATAAACCCCAAACGTGCTGTTGACCAAACAAAATAAAAACATAATATCAAACCAAATTTAATTTTTTCACTTATAATAAAATGTATCCCAAAATAGAAATCCAAGTGATGGCCACCCTACAAACCAAAATTCAAATAATATGGGCAAGTTCAAAATGTTTCAAGTATGGGGCAGACGTCCCCCGAACAAATAAACCAAAACAACATATTAATTAAGTTAAATCCAAAACAACAATTCACCTATGTTTATATAATGATTCTAAGCAGGTTTGCTGTTGACACCCAAGACAATCCAATTAAACGTAAAAGTCAATCCAATAAGCATTTTATGCAAACAACCATACTCGTAGTAACGTATATGGAATCCTTTAGCGTTCCATAGGGAACTCCAAAATCAAGTATATTTATCAAATTTAATACGACAGCCAAGTTAATACCGTAAACAATAAAATTTGCAATTACAGTAATTAGAATTACAATTCTATGTACTTAATATTACACACAACTTAATTAATTTAATATTCTAATAATATCTAAGTCAGAATATACCCTATATAGCTGTTTTCAATCCAAGTGAAAATGCTCAAACCGCAAGCAATATACTCGTATATACCAAAAATAAACAAAATGTGACCAAACTTGACATTGAATCTGTTAGAAAGGTTCATGAATTACTTAATTATATGTGAAAGAAAACACGCAATGTAAATTTGAATAAGAAATTTAACAATTTAACAGGTATTTTTTTTACAATTTAACATCAAATTTCCAAATTTAAGTAGGAATTAGCACTGTCACAGCATGCCTAGGACATATACACTATAATTGTGGCATTTTAGCCCAAACAATATGCAAATTAAGCAAAATTTTACAAAACTTTTATTCTTACAAGTCAACTGGAGGAAATTAACAAATTTGAGTTATTTTACAAAAAATATCCTTACAAAATGGGTTGTATTAGCATGTACAAGTTATAAGGTTAGCTGTGTAGTATTCAATTATGGTATAAGCACCCATATTTATCCAAAATTTTGTTAAATTACATTAATTATCTTCTACTATCTCTATCTGTACTATTAATAAATTCGATAGTACTTATAATATCGTATATACGACAGTAATTTTAGTACGAATATGTTCCCAAATTAACCAAGGATATCTCTTACAAATCCAAGGACTATAAACAATTTGAGTAGGTATTAAATGTAAAACCTTTAATTTTAAACAGAAACAAAACTATTCTGGGGGCGTATTAATCATTAGTAACTCATACTTATATACCTATATATGTGTAGTTCAAGTAAACATTGTGCCGTTAAAATATTAAGGTTTTACATTTATAACCTAACTACCTAATAAAATTGTTTAAACTAGGTATAGTAATAAAGCAAATATATACTCGATTACGATGGTTAGGAGTTTATAAATAAATTCAGTCAAGATAATACAGTTTTGTCACTATTATCACCTTTATCTGCCCGCCTATGCGTAAGTGTTCGTGTTTGTTGCGTAGGCAGGTAAAGGTTGTTCATTTTAGACTCTTTAGAGGTATAATATAAATGAAATGAAAAAAATAATTATAATATAATAATAATAATTTTCAATAAAATATTAGTTTTATTGAAAAGGTAATTTATGTAATTATTGTTTACATATGAATTCAGGCATAATGAGCGCAACGGCTACGTCGAATGAAGCGCAATCGTGAAATCTAATTTTCCCAACTCTATCGAGTTACTGCGTTCGTATGTCAGCAATAACACAGCGAATTAAGATATTCGAATGGTTCAACATCAGCATAGACTAGTGACTTGATATACCCCCAAAGAAAGTAATCTAATAGTGTGTGATCACACCATTGTCGATTAGTTCACAGGTTCATTGCGCGAAATTATGCGTTCACCGAATGTTTCCCAAATAAAACTGATGGTGCCGCCCGCTGTGTAGCATGTGATGTCATCTTGTTGAAACTGAAGCTATGTCTCATCAATGCCATTCAACTGAGGTACGAAGAAGTAAGCAATCATCTTTCTGTTACGCTCTCCAGTTACGGGAAAATTATGACCGGTACATCGTTTTTAAAAAAAGGGCCAATGTTTCCACCAGCTTTATGAAATGGCAAAACGAACTGACAACAATTGAACTGTCAACTTGACAGTCTGTAGAAATAAATATACCAGTTTAAAAAACAAACCACTAAAAACACCCTATATATAGGTATTTTACAGGAAATTGTACGAGCTAGTAAATTTTACTACTTTAATCGTGATCTGTCTGATTAAAGTAGTAGATGCTCTCCTGACTATATCTCGGTGAGTTGCTTCTCTTGAGATTATATCTTTACTATTAGATATCGGCAATCAATAAAAAAGGACAATCATGCTAGAGTAACCTGCAGTCCGCTTTAGGAGCTCGAGCAAACCGGACGCAGCCATGGCATTCCTCTTGATTATAGGACTACTGGCACTTTGCCATTCGTGAGTATAGGTTCTAACCGATCGCTTGTTTACCACAATAACTGAAAACACCTTTAAATTGTTAACTAGTTAAGTAACTACTTGAGGCTGTCTGTTTAGTCAGGCTAGCCGTAATAACGAGTAAAACTACGGCTGTAGGTACCAAACCATGTGACTAACAGCCGAGTCTACAAGACAGTTTATCAAAATAAATAATGTTAATTAATTTTACAGTGTTTATTGTATAGTCTAGTAAGCACGCAATGCATATGCAAGTTAGGTATTTAAAGTATACCTATTGCATCGAATTGATATCATTACCGATTAGATATCAAATGGATCGATTTCTGGCGATTCTTAAATAATTAACCTTAGTTTCTCTCTAATTTAGTCAGTATTTTTCTGCTGACTGATAATCAAGTAGGTAGGTACCACAAGTCTTAAAATCCAATATCACAGTATAAGTAAATATAAGTACCCATTCTGCTTATAAAATCTAAGTATACTTACAGCGGTCTCGCCGGCTACACCAAATTTCCTGCAGGCTTCACTTTTGGAGTAGCCACAGCCTCCCATCAAATAGAAGGCGCGTGGAACGTGAGCGGTAAGCTTGTTTTCCTCTATGTCGTTATCAAACTTTGAGTGGAATAGACCTTCGTTTTATTTCAAGTAGTATTATAGGTACATGTCAGTGTCTTATCATGTGTCCATCACTCAATCAAATTCATAGACTAACTAGATCACATTATTATCTAAGTTCGTATGAGGTGTCCTCACTCGGGAGCGATATATTATACATAATGCTCTTACAGGTAAGACTGAAAATGTATGGGACCGGTTATCCCATACTCACCCTGACATGATTGATGATGGTACAAATGGAGACGTCGCTTGCGATTCTTACAACCGTTATCTCGAAGATGTCGAGCAACTGGAATATTTAGGTGTGGACTTCTACCGATTCTCACTCTCCTGGGCTCGCATCCTGCCCACGGGGCGTGTGGACTATATCAACCCTGATGGAATCAGATACTACAATGATCTTCTCGACGCTTTGGCCGCAAAGAACATCCAGCCATTGGTATAATCATCAGTTTACTGCAAGTATAGTCTTATGCTTATTTTCTTAGATAGGCCAAGTCACCATGTTTAATATTCCTCCACAGGTGACCTTATTTCACTGGGATTTGCCACAAACTCTGCAAGATCTCGGTGGCTGGGCAAACCCAAAAATGATCGACTACTTCCGGGACTACTCTGACCTGTGCTTTAGAGAATTTGGTGATAAAATCAAATCCTGGATCACTTTCAACGAGCCTTATGAAATCTGTGAAGATGGTTATGGCGATATAAAGAATGCCCCTGCAATTGACAACCATGGTGTCGGTATCTACTTATGCAGTGACACTATTCTAAAAGCACACGCCGAATCGTATCATCTTTACAACGAAGTTTACAGGCCTAAACAAGACGGAAGGATAATGATCTCAATTAGCTTTACCTGGTATGAACCCAGTGATCCTGAAAATGCCGAGCAAGTTGCTATGGCTGAGGTTGCTATCCAGTTTAAAGTTAGTACCTACATGTAAAAACTTTTATAGAAAATTATTAATGCCTGCCATGGTAGAATTCCACTCCAATAAAATTATTGTTCATACTCGTACTTTTACAGTTTGGCTGGTTCGCCCACCCAATTTTCACGACAGAAGGTGGCTACCCTGCAGTTATGATTGAAAACGTTAGGCTTCAAAGCAAAGCAGAAGGTCTGCCCAAGCCCCGTCTGGAACAGTTCGATTCCTACTGGATTGAAAGAATCAAGGGTACTTCTGACTTCCTCGCTATTAATCATTACACCTCGCATCTAATCTCTGGATCTGGAGTGGACCCGACGGCTAAATCACCTTCGTGGTTAAAAGATTTTGGTGGTGTCACGACTATGGAAGTCGGTGGTGATTCCACTTCGGAATTTATAAGGGTGAGTTATAAAAGTTCACCGTCGTCTAAACATTTATAACCGTAACGTATTCCTGATAACAAAGTCACAATTTTCGCAGGTGGTACCTACAGGTTTCTCCAATTTGCTACGTTGGTGCAAGAACTCCTACAATGACCCACCGATTTACATAACCGAAAATGGATTTCCTGACCGTGGAACGTTGCAAGATTATGGCCGGATCCAGTATTTTAATGTAAGTATATGTAGTAGACTTATAAACAAATAAGGAAAAACCAATACTAAGTGTAGTCTGCTAAGAAAATGACACAGATATCCCATTGAACATTATATTACGGTAGGTAAGCCATTAACATTTTAAGCTCATTGTATCGTGAATGGCTTGCTATTACGTAATGTCACTAATGAAGGTAGATAATTCGAGATCACGTGATATAACTTAATACTCGTAATCAAACATTTATTTTAGGATAACTCCAGCTTAATTCAAACATAGTTTTATTATAAATCAACACGTGTGTCCTGACGAATTATCACAACTTTTCCTATGTGTCGAAATCGGAACTCGATGTATAAGTCGATTAGTAACATCCCTAAACACTTTATAGCGCTTAAAGAGCAAGCTTTTAGGTATTTGAGTGGGTAGGCCGTGACAGGAACATGCGTGCGTCTGTAAACATAATAACTTTTTGTTTAAAAATAAAAGAAGTCACAGTGGTAAGATATACAGATAATTCTGTAATTTAATAAATTACCTTTTGTCTGAATACAATAAAAAAAGCAATTTGAATAATTGCAAAATTTAATACCAAATTCCATCCTATTACTTTGGTAAAAGTCAGTTATTGGAGTGTAACTCAAAAACTAATAGACAGAATTTGATAAAATTTACATGAGACCACATGGGAAGCACCAGCTTTAATACAAAAAAAAATTGGAAATCGGTTAACCCAGTCGAAAGTTATTGAGCTAACAAACAAAAACAAAAATACAGTCGAACTGAGTCCTTTTTGGAAGTCGGTAGAAAAATTTAGTAGTTGTCGCTAAAAGTATTGAGAAATGCGATACTGAAGATGTGTGGCATCTTGAAAAAAATATAAAAGTACAGAAGTACTTTTATTTTTTCTTCAATATGCCAGATAGATATTGTGCAATATTATTACTAAGTTTTTTTTTAAACTCTTACCCATTGCACTGTATGTTTTTCAAGTTTGTATCAGATAGTATGTCTAAACTGTGCGACGAAAAACAGCATTTTCGGCTTTGGGCAGTGCCTTAAATATTACATAAAACCGGTCAAGTGCCAGTTGGACTCGCACACGCAGGGTGCCGTACCAATTTTATATATTTATTAGACATACATACATTTTAATACTAAATATTTTTACAATTTGTATGATAACTCCTTTCATACTTCTACAGGTATATTATTAATTCCAAAGATTTATATAGCTATAAGTAAGAGACACAAAATATGCAATATCATTTTCAGCAGCGTACCAGGTTAACCTAGGTTTATCTAAAAAACGAGCAAATACATCACGTTTGTTGTATGGGAGCCACCTTAAATTATTCATATTATTCTGTTTTTTAGTATTTGTTGTTATAGCGGCAACAGAAATACATCATCTGTGAAAATGTCAACTGTCATATTATGCTTCATGAAATACAGCCTGTAGGTCGACAGACGAACAGACAGACAGATAGACAGACGGACGGACAGCGGAGTCTTATTAATAGGGTCCCGTTTTATTAATTGGGTACGGAACCCTAAAAAAATTTGTATTTTTTTATTGTTTTTTTTTCGGAATCAATATGTATAACATTACCTTCTGTCTTAGAATCAAAGCGACAAATCATAACAACACATGCCGTATTTTATGATTTTTATGACACCGTTACAGACATCGAAAAGTAAAATCTTAATTTAAAACGTAAAACGTAAAGTCTTATATTGGATGATTATTTATTCCTACTACCTGTTCGACAATGTCCAATTACGTATCACGCAATCGCGACGTAAAGCAAGGCATTACACCCACAGGGAGGTAATGTTAAAAATGTGTATAAAACCAAGGAATTAAAGTGGTTTGGATTTGGGGCATTGTGAAGAGTTTATTCGAAAATGAAACTGGTGACCACAGACAGCACACACTAACGGCCGGTCCCAATAATCTATCTATCGCTGGTTTACCTTACTAGAGATAGATATTTGACACTTTTTTTATGGACGTTATGTCAAATTTCTATCGGTAGTAAGGAAAACCGTGGATAGATATATTATTGGGATCCTCCATAAAAGAAAAAGGCAGTGTTGGTATGAATTTGAAACAAAAGACAGTGTTTGGTGTTATTTTAACAACTTCCATGAAGCGTTCCTAACAAAAATTATACTTCAATATGCCGCCCGTGACGTAAGACACTTCTTTATCCCCTCGGTGCATAATACTATTTCAAAATAGGTAGTAATAAATATTTTTTATTCTATTGGCATTATCTGATCGATGTTTTGTAATTTTTATATCTACAAGACAATCAATACTTTTAACCCAACGAACGTTTCGGAAACTTACTTTCAAAATGCGACTAGCGGTCACTAGCGATTAAAGTAGTGACCGCAGTAAGGGTTGGTTAACCTTGTTGATCGGTTAATTAAGGACAAGGCTACCTCCTGTGCAAGCACTTAATTCTTTAGTTCTATGTATACGTAATCACATGTAAATTTCGTGGTAAAAATATCCTTATTTTCAATGAAAAATAATTCAAACAAATGTTTGTCAAATCGCGCCGTTAAGTCTGTAAGACACGAAAAATAATCATACACATACATATATTATATAATATAATATTAGCCGCGTTGAATATGATTATTGCGATACCTCGAGAACTACCCGGTGCATCAGAATAGTGTTAATCCTGGGTGCAAACCGTCCACACTCCAAATTTCATCCGCAGATCCGTTCAGTCATTTTGCGTGATTGAGTAACAAACACCCATACCTGTGATCTTTCACATTTATAATATTAGTGTGATAAATATTACCACAAATGCACCGAAACGTAACTTCTGAGCATATTTTTAATTCCCTTTACGTTTCAGGATTATCTGAGCGAGATGTTGAAGGCTATCTACGAGGATGGTGTCAGAGTACTCGGATACACGGCATGGACCCTCATGGACAACTTCGAATGGAGAAGTGGATTCTCGTAAGTATATCGGCTATAGCCTTCAAGCGCTTGCATCCCAATAATTTACCGGATAAATTTTTCATCTCTTCTTATTTTCCTGTTGCACGTACGCGTGTCGTATGTTTCTGCGCCAAGTCGAGGGAGGATATTTTTTAATAGATAAAATTGTGGGTTTAATTTTCAGTATTTAGATTTTAGATACATATATTCAATTGCGTTTAAACATGATACTTTTACCTGTCTGTATTATCACCATAGGTAAAATGAGGTACGGTATAACAAAGTAAATACATAATTATGATATATTTTAAGAAACTCGCCTACATCTTACATGTCACTGAAGAAGAAAAGACTAGAAAAATGAAGAAGGAAATGAGATAAATCTACTTGACACTACAATAAGAATATACTCTAAGTCCTATGTGTTCATCCAGCGCCTCATCTACGTTACAAATTTCATCAAAAGTGATCCAGCCGTTTGACCGTGAAGGAGTAACAAACATACAAACACGTTCATAACCTTTCGGCTTTCTAATATTAGTGAAGTGTGATAGTGCGACAAGGTATGTGTACCTACTGCAAATTAACACAATTACGTTTATGACTATTTTCGCAATTAGGACATTTTGAACGCACTCAAGACAAAAGTCTTTGAACAATGTGTGTTACTGGTGATGACATATAGCATGGACACGTGGTCTCTTACTATGGACCTCATAAGCATGCTCAAAGTCGCACGACGAGCTACTGAGGGCTATGATCGAATCAGAAAAGAGGAGCTCACCGACGAACTAAGTTCACCGACATAGCCCAGAAAATAAGCCAATTGTAGAGGCTGTGGGCAGGCCACGTAGCACTCCGAAGAGATGGTCGATAGAGCCGAAAGGTTCTGGAGTGGAGACCACGGACCGGCAAGCACAGCGTATGTCGTCCACCGACAAGGTGGACAGACGGCCTGATAAAGGTCCCAGGACGACGTTGGATGCATGCCGCTTCCAACCGGTCCTTTTGCAAATTAGTAGGAGAGGCATATGTTCAGCAGTGGACGTCTTACGACTGATGAGATGATGAAACTACATAAAGCTAAAAAAGTTTTTCTTTCCTTATTGTTCGATTGAACTAATGACCTGTTCCGTAGTGTACGCCTTGGCTTGTACCATGTGGACATCACGGACCCAGCGCGACCACGGACCGCTAAGCTCTCTGCCGACTACTACCGCCAGCTCACCGCCACCAGGGAATTGCCTCAGGACGACCGGTTCAAGGACCCCGCTGCAAGGACTTTTTAATATAACTTTCGATGTAGAATAGCTTAAGTAGTCGCTTGTCTATCTTCTGTTGTTGTAGTTGGCTTTCCAGATTTTAAGCATAGACACTAGCGCCACAGCTGAGGGTCATTTTCGTGAAACGGACTCTATAGTTCTCACTGGAAGGCTCACATTGAGCATGTAAGATCGAAAGTACCATCAACAACCGGAGCACTAAGAAGAGCCGTGGGATGCATACCTCGCAAAGTCCAAATGACAATATATAACACCCTTGTAAAACCGCATCTCGAATATCTCATTGAGATATGGGGCTGCAGTGCTGCAAAACTAACTTGAAAAACCTACAAATCTCGCAAAATAAACGAATAAAACAGTTTTTAACTATGACTACATAACTAATACACGCATTATTTACAAGGAAACTAATACACAACATGTGTTTTGGTCAAAAAAATACTATCTGAAGAAATACACACTAAAATAACATTTACAAAAAGGTCATATAAATACAGTTTAAGAAATACAAATAAAATAAAAGTAAATACTCCAAGAACTAACTACGGTAATAGAAACATTTTGTTTGATAATTATAATAAGCACAATTATTTAATAAGTTCCCTAACGATGTTAAAAACTGTAAGAATATACATATATGTATAAAACTAAACTGAAAAGTATATATAAGTATGAACATGTTTTTTAGTCCATACCACTAGAAAACTGTATATTTTATATGTTTTAGTATTAACTAGTTCTTAATTAGTTATTAGTTTTAGTATTTTAAGCTCATTGTAAGTGAACTACGTTTTTACTTTATGAGTAATACATCGTCAAACCCATTTTAGTACATTTTAACCGTCGATTTTAACCTACCTATCGAATAATTTCGAAAGCTTTATCCGAAGGAAGGATAGTTGTATTTGTGACGTTCGTTTTGTATTTTGTCTTTGATAAACTATGTCGAAAATAGTACATTTCATTACAAGTGGAGAAAGGCTGTCATTGCAAAGAGTTCCGACAAATCTCTACCTGAGCCGAGGCGCAGCCGAATGCGAGGGTTGACAGTGGGAACAAGTTGCAATGACGGTTCCGCACGTGTACTGAACGACTTGTTTTAATACAGTTGCGAAAAAATTAAGCAATTTAATAAAATAAACTTGCAAAGAAAATTTCTGGGAAATGGCGCCAACCGTAGAATATAAGCAGAGATTTTTTTTTCTTCACTCATTCTGGTAGGCAAAGGGAACTATGCCCATACAGCCAAGTCTTCAGTAGATTTTTTTTTATTGATATGAAATGAAAATGAAATTTAATGAGATGAAATTAAATGAAACCTAACCTAACTCATTCAATCAAATCATTAAATCTGATATTGAAACAAATTAGTAGCTTCTTTTTAGAAATATAGGTACGTATTTGCATGAATCATAAAACTTCTATGAATTTTTTTTTAGTAAAAACTTCATGGTTGGTTTTTCTTTTTAATAAACATTATTTTGACAGTTGGGAAAGAGAACGCACGAGTTCGGGAAAGATAAAAAAAGCACGAGTATGTAATAGCCCACATCCCGAACGCTATACGTCCCTGCAATACGCCACTTTTTGAGCAACTGTATTAAAAATGTCTTTCATTTTAATATTTTTTTGAGTTACTGCAAAGTATGTTCTTTATACTCGTACTTACCGCTCTAATTTGCATGTTTTGGCTTATGTAATTTGCGTTTGTTAGAATATTTAAAGTTATAGATACTGCTACCTTTCTTCAATTGAACATCAACTTTCTATACTTTAAAACGTTTAACACGAGTATTTTTTAAATAAAGATCTATACTTATATATCCCATGTTTGATCAAAATTACTTAATACCGATACCGATAAAATCAAACAAATTTACTCAAGTTTTGTTCTAACAGATTCGAGTTTTTTTTGACGATGATACACGCATCCGTCCGGTCGGTTCACCGATCGGTGTAGCACTGAACGCGTTAATATGTTTCTACTTTCTATAGCGCGTCCGTCGACCGACGGTACGCATGCGGACGCGCTAGACCGACAGTCCTCGTACGCATTGCGTAGTATACACGTGCGTACGGTCGGTCGAGCACTGTTGTAACCACTGTGAGTTTTCATACAAATGACAAGCGCGACCGACGTACGGACCGACGACGGTCGGTCGAGCACTGAAAGCGGCCTTACACTAATAAGAGGGGTATCCCTAGATAATTCAAGCGTTAGTTCAATTAATACAGACTTTTTTAAACAATGAAATGTATATCACTCGAAACCGGAAAAGAACCCCTCAAGTTTCGATGTCATTATAACAATCGACCTTTGATGGACTACGTTGCAAGTTTTGCATGACGGTGACAGTATTCATGGTTGATCAAATCAAAGATAACATACCGCTACGCTAGATCAAATTGCAGGAAACTTTCGGATGGAAGTGTCAAAATATGGAAAAACAACATTATTCAAACAAAAGAAATCGGACATGAAAAAAGATGTTCAAAGGGAATATTGGGGATATATCCATTGATTGTTTATAATTGCGTTATTATTTGCTTACAATAAAAGAATTTCCCTTCAACATTATCGGCGTGTCAATACCTACTGCCGATAATGTATGGAGGAACTGAGAAACCCAGACTTGGTACTAGGGTTCTTTAGTACGTATTCGTATCGGTTGGCACGACCGCCATGCCAATAATAGGTGGATCTCGAGCCCGAGCGCAACGAGGAAGATTATGAGCAAGAAGGAGTTACATTAGAATTCTGAATGCAGCGAGGAATCACGTAGGTAGTTAACCTTGGTCATCAATCAATGGATCTCGGTGAACTTGATTTCATCGGTGGTGTGAGTTGTAGATAAGAGTTACTAGAGAATGCGATTGCACACGCTAACGATAACCCCAATCGTTAGCGTATTCAATATGCACTCTTTCACAATATCCTCGAAAATGTTAGTTCAAAAGTCATGACTTTAACCTCCCGAATCGTAATCTATGTACGCATATAGTATTGGATCGGCAGTCGACTGGCAGTCTGGTGAGGGAGGTTGGAAAATTCGGACGCAGCTATGGCATTGTTCTCGGCTATAGGGATACTGGCGCTATGTCATTCGTAAGTACTAATCGAACTTTTATTTAACACACGAAATCACCCTTTTTAAGGTCTCTAAGCTATCCATTAGTATAAATGTATCCCACTGGAACATTTTTCCAGCATATAAACAGCCTACGTATGTTAATAAAGGAGATACCTAAGCAATTATCTCTTAATAAACATATTGCTACTTACGGGATGAAAACCGTGGTAATTATTTGAAGTCGAGTTCAGTCGTCCCGCGATCATGGCGCTTGCAACAGTGTCGAAATCTCGGGAGCTCATTAAAATAATTACCACGGTTTTCATCCCGTAAGTAGCAATATGTTTATTAAAAACAACCATGAAAGTTTAAAAAAGTGCAATTATCTCTTATCTATAATCATTAGATATAAAAATGAATCCATATTTCCTTGGTCCTCGCATCACGCGTGAATGGATAGAAAAATTTCGTAAATTCTTTGTCGTGTTAATTATTGTCAGGAGAAGGTTCTTATGAAAGAAAAATCAAGAAATGATTTCAGGTTATTACGAGACCTACGGCCGAGCCTAGTACGCGTACTAAGTCGCGGGCAGTCGCTATTAGGGTATTAAACATCTATCTCTCCGTGGGCACGATGGGCATGCCCACACCACAACCCTAAAAGACTTGTGACATCAGACGTCACACTATTATATTCGACAGGCCGATCATATGACGTTTTATAAAATATACAAAACCTGGATACCGATGAAATTATTAACTTTTTCGCGAATAAGAAACATCTTTTAAATTTAATTTGACATCATTTGATATCCTTTGTAGTTGTTCCCAATGAAATTACAGTGCAAGCACATCTTATATAGTATCCTTAGATTGATATATTCTATAATATAAGTATAAGTATATATCCCAGTAAAAAGCTCAGTGCTATGCACGGTTTTGAAGTGTTGTACCTGGTTCAAAATTCTGAATGGGACTAGACTGTTATGGGCAAGCGTGACGCTTAACATCGAGCGAGCGACTTTGATACTCGTACTATATCTATCATGAGAGAGTTCATGATCCGACTCGTACTTGCTGATTTTCGGGTGGCTGTACCACAACCTTTTTTGTGGACAGGATCCGCGCCTGGGATCAAGGTTTACACTCACGTGATGTAGGTATATTTCAACACTAATATTTTAAAGAGGAAAGATTTTTATTTTGAATGTATAAACTTAAAAACTACTACCGTATTCAAAAATACTTTGGCCGTTAGAAAGCTACATTATCATTGAGTAACATAGGCTATATAATATTTTCCAAAAAGTAAGGGATTCTATGAAAATTTCGATAATATAACCCAAGGTTATATTATTATTATAGTGATATTTTTTTTTCTCGACATTTAAAGAATGTCGGTGTTATTATGAAACCCACGGGCCTAAGCCAAATGGATCTCATTTTCAGTATTTAAGTCCTGAGTTATTTCGTCCTGCCAAAAATTACGAACAATTCGGCAGGTATTTAAGATAACTGCTTTCTGCATCGTATATCAATATATATAGTTTTGGGTAAATCTAACAATGTAACACCATGCTGTAAGTGTTTTGGGATAACTCCTGTACTGGAGAGTACCAGCGGCACAATATACACTTTGTTCATCTTCCAAATCCGAATAATTTCTTCTTTTAGCTCTGTGTATTTATGAATTTTTTCGGTTATTGTTTTTTGTATATTGTGTGTGTTGGGGACTGCAATGTCTATTATATATACATACTTATTTACTTTGTCTATTACAGTAATATCCGGTCTATTGTGATGTATGGTTCTGTCTGTTAATATGGCTCTGTCAAAGTATATCCTAAGAGTGGGACTCTCCAGTACTGGAATAGGGTTTCTCTGTATTTTCTATGACTTTAAATTTAACAGATTGTTTTTGGCGAACTTGATTGTGCCTATAAGTGTAATCGGTTTGGGTGAGGGTGGGGCAAGCACTGGTGATGTGTTGGATAGTCTCGGATACGCGGTGACATTTCCTACATTTGTCATCGGCGGTGTTGGGGTCTTTGATTATGTGCTTTCTGTAGTTTTTTATATTTATTACTTGGTCCTGAATAGCGATCATGAAGCCTTCTGTTTCTGGAAACAGAGATCCTAACCTAAGCCACTGATTTGAAGCTGCTTTATCTACGTGAGGTAGCTCTAAGTCGTGTATATGACGTCCATGGAATTCTTTTTTACGCCAACTGTCTATTTTTTCCGTTACTTGGTCTTTCGCAGATTTGTAATGTACATTGCTTTGGTATAAGTTAAATGGTGTATATTTGCTGTCTAACTGAACTATTGCTTTGTGAATTTTAGATAAATCTGATTTTTTTTAAAAGAAGTCGCGTAAATTTTTGATTTGGTTTTCCCATAGTTATTTTAAGTCTATTAGTCCTCTTCCTCCTTCTTCCCTTTTAACTGTCATTCTTTCTATTGCCGATTTTGCGTGTAGATAATTATGCTTTGTGAGAGTAGTTCGGGTTTTTGTTTCCAAGCGGCTTATGTATGTAGCTGTCCATTTAATTATCCCGAAAGAGTATGTAAGCACTGGAATAGCATATGTATTAACAGCTTTAAAGAGATTTTTGGAGTGTAACTGTGTTTTGCAAATTATATTTAATCTTCGAGTATATTCAGAGGTTAGGCTACGTTTAATTTCAGTATGGTTTATGCCATTTGATTGATGAATTTCTAGATATGCATATGTGTCTGTTGGGTCCATTACTGTAAATGTATTGTGAGTAGCTAGATTATTATTGGCTATTTCAGTTTTGCCTTTTGAGATATGGAGAGTTTTACATTTATCAAGCCCGAAATTCCTTTTAATGTGACTACTGAATTGTTTTGTTGTGTCAATTAAATTATTTAGGCCTTTTTTGGATTAAGCGAACAATTTTATATCATCCATATACATTAGATGGGTGATGTCTGTATTAGTTGTCAGTTGGTATCCACTATTAGTGCTATTTAGTAATTTTGAGAAAGGATTGAGGGCAAGACGGAACCATAATGGACTCAAACCATCTCCTTGAAATATTCCATTTTTGATAGGAATTTCATCAGTGGTAACTTTAGCAAATTTGGTAGACAGATGTAGTGAGGTTCTCCATTCAGCCATGGCACTTTGCAAGAAATTAATAATATGGGGGCTAATTTTGTATATCTGCAATACTCGTAGTAACCAGGAATGTAGGACACTATCAAAATCTTTTCTGTAATCTATGTAGGCAATATTAAGATTTCGTTTATGGGTTGACTACAATGCTTGAGGACCGTTGTGTCTATTACAAGTTGTTCTTTACATCCTTTATGGTTCCTCCAGCATCCTTTTTGTTCCTCTGATAGAATATTGTGAGTCTCTAAATGGCTATTCATTCTTTTTGATATGCACGATGTGATGAGTTTGTATAAGGTTGGCAAACATGTGCTGGGTCTATACTGTGAAGGGTTTGTTGTATCGTTGCTTTTAGGGAGCATGTATGTAATACCTTTTGTGATAAACTTTGGAGGTTCCTGTTGACCTTTTATTAAGTCTGTGATGTTTTTTGTTAATATATCATGCAGAACAAAGAATTTTTTGTACCAGAAGTTGTGTAAGCCATCAATTCCTGTTGCTTTCCAGTTCTTTGTTATTTTTGTAACTTCTGCTATGTCTTCTGTTGTAAGCTCTACAAATTCCATGCTATCAATATTTTCGCATCTTTTATCTTCTTCGCTTATCCATTTTGCTTGCTCATTGTGTTTTCCTTGACTTTTCCAGATATCAGTCCAGTAGATTTTGAGTTCATGTGCTGTATTGTGTATGTAGTTATGTCTGATATTTCTATGGTATTGTTTTTCATTAGTAATAAACAATTTGTTAGTGTCTTCTTTTCTTTGTAAAGCTCTTAGGTACCTACTTAGTCTCTTTGATTTTAATGCCAATTTTTGTTTCAATGTGTCTAAAAACTCTTCAGACCTTTTATTAAAATTTTCGTGTGAAGAGTGGTTCTTTGTTTTTTGAAAATCTCCTCTACGGCTTTAGTTACTTTTTTTTGACCTGTTGTTATTTATATATTGAGATAATCTCACTATGTCAGCTCGTAAGTTCTTAATATCATTTTCTATTCTAACTTGCCAACATGGTTTTTGTGGATTGTGTTTACGGGTTTGAGAAAGGTTGTAGTGTCTAATTTTATAGCCTAAGTTTTCAGAAGTTACAAGTGCGCTGCATTAAATTAGAGTATATATTGTGTTTATATCAGAATCTATTGAGTAAAATTTGCCAAGGATTTGTTTGTTAAATACATCAACAAATCCGTAGAGTTTTTTGGTTTCTCTTAGACGTGGTAGTTTTGGTCGAGCTGTAGGGTCAGTACCCCCGTATTGAACAAGTGTAGTTTCTAGCTGATCTATGAGCTCCTGCGTAGGAATATCGATAGTTATTATTATTATATAATATTATTATTATTGTTATGTGTATTTGTTGATAATAAACATCAATATCTACAATAAAACCCGTGTAACCATATGTACTATTATAGTTATGTCACGGTAACTGCTTTTTCATTTAATAGGATTTTTGGCACTATATCGCGTGCACTGCGGAAACTATTGACAATACTGATATTGTCAAATAGTGTCTGGAACCCTCAATATCAAATATATATTAACAGCCTAGAGATAATTCAAAACAAATTTGTGATACATATTAAATTCAAAATGCTTAAATTAGATCAACCTTCATCTTTTAAATCTAATACACTTCAAGGCCGACGTACTTTAAGAGATCAAATGTTTTTGTATAAAATCTTGAAAAATGTTATAGACTCTCCATATATGGTAAGTCAAATTAGTTTTAGATGTCCTCGTATATTGTATTTTTAACTTTTTTTACTGCATATACTAAAAAAAGTAATTTATTATTATTATTTTGCAAGTTTTACTTATTAGGATATTATTTGATTTTAATTTTTTGATATTTTCTTATTTTTTCACATTATAGTAGATCCAACCGTTTATCCTCTTTTTGACAGCACCAATAGAACGTAACATGACGATGTTACGCAAAAGTTAACTTATAAATGCGAGGTTTTAAAAATATGACAACTGCTTAAATTTGCTCCTTGATCCCGTATAATAATCATCTTTCACAAAATGAGTCCATAAGTGCAGTAGTTTTTTTATAAATTCCATAAAATAACAAACGTTTTTAAAAAATTACGTTCTATGGCTATCAACATAGTGATGTTACGAAGTTACGATTGAGATATCGATATTGTTTATGAACTATTTTTACACGGGTGTTTTCCGTTCTCGGCACATAATATCGGATTTATTTTTATGTAAAACCGTTATATTGATGCGCCTCAGGAAAACATACAGCATTATTTGAAGACGTGTTTATCTCCTGGTGTATATCCAAAAAAGAACAAGGTTATGATGACTATGATGATTACAAGTACAAGTCATACTTGACGAAGCTGTTACCGGTTAAATCTGGGATGGCCAGCGAGCAACACGGAAGGGAGTAGGCATACACAGCGTTTCCCCTCTGTCAAAGTACAAGTCCGCATGGACCATGGAGTTTGATAATATACTGTGGGGTGAGGGCGGGGCTAGATTTGTGAATGGTGCTTTATTTTTTATGTGTTAGTGATTTGGTTGTGTGAGTATGATCGGCAATGGATCGGTACAGGTATGTTTTGTATGTAATAGTGCGGCTTTGCGCTAGTGTGCAACTTCCCCTCCCGCAAGAAATGACAGAAAGATTTGAACAATATTTTTTAGCTAAGGCTACTCCCTTCCGTGTTGCTCGCTGGGGATGGCAGACATTAAAGTCTGCCGTTTGGTACCAGAAAATAGTAAAGTTTGAGCAACCCCAATTCCAATTTAAGCAAACGAAATCTAATCTTTTATTTTTATTTATTTATTAATCAAAATCAGATTCATCGTTGCTGTCACTCGAGCTATTGCCGACATTTATAATTAATTGTTGACTCATATAATCTATCGCCACGTGTTTATCCCAATCTGCCATTATAGTTTCTTGTGTTTTTTGAATTACATTTTGCCAGCTTTCCGCAGTTACTTTCACACATGCATTTTTTAATAAATTTACCATTTTGTTTGCCGTGAATGGGGGTTTTGTGTTATTTCTAGCAGCGTGTCCTTTAACTTGAGCCCATATTAATTCAATGGCATTGTATTGACAATGATAGGGTGGAAGTCTAAGAACCCAATGACCATGTTCTGCAGCTATTTCGTCGATCACATATCGTTTTGGGAAGTGTTTTTTTGTTCGTAATATATTTAGTAATTGTACTTTTAGTAAGGAGTTATCAACATTTTCACCATGTCGTTGAAGCCAGTCAATGATTACTTGTTTTTTGTCGGCCTGGGTCGGCATTTTATCAATTTGGCGTGAGTGATAGGATGCGTTATCCATAATAATAACTGACGGTTCTTCCAATGATTGTACCATTTCCTTAAACCAACTTTCGTAAACCTCAGAATTCATTTCTTCGTGGTACTCAACTGTTTTTTTGGATTTAAAGGCCAACAAAGCATCTGGCATGAATCCTTTCACAGACCCTGCATGGCAAATGATTAGACGTTCTCCTTTTCCCATCGGTACTGAGGTAGTGGAAGCAGCGGTGTCATCAGTCCAGCTCTTAGACACTGTGTGGTTCGCATTCAGCCAAGTTTCGTCAGTGAAAACAACATTTGACCAATCTGTAATTTTTTTGGCTTCGCTCAAAAATTCGCAACGAGCAAAAGCTACGTCGCGACGCTCCATCAATATTTTGCGTTTGTCCGATTTTTTATAAGTAAATCCAATTTCATTCAAGACCTTTACCAATGACGATTTTTGACCTCGGAACAAATCACATTCACGCAAAGAAGCAACAAGTTTTTTAAGTGTTGGAACTTCTTTACGTAAGTAATAGTTATATATATGACGGCGTATAGCGTCTGCGTCAAAGTTGTCAACCGAAGTCACACGACGTGGTTGGCGTTTTTTCTTCGGCGTACGAAGCTTATTCTCCTGCATGCCGCTTGTTCCGTAGGCTTCGGTAGTAATTTTTGTAATCGTAGATGCACTAATACCTAACGCGGCCGCAACGCGCTCTCTCACTTGCGACAATGGTAAAAGCGGGCCGCCATTTTGATACTCTGCTTCAAAGTAATTACGAAGCTTGATCACCATTTCTCTCGTCTGTCCTTTCAGCACTGATCCTTTCGGCATTTTATAGTTCCAATATAAAACTCAGCAAATAATTACTAGCACGGGCGTCTTGTTGCGAGTGACAGTGACAAATACAAAACGGCGGTGGACCATTGAGTTTTACTACCTTGATAAAATACTACTGCTTACCCATAGACAAAAAAATTGGCAGTCATAGGAATTGCCGATAGAAGTGAAAACTTATAACTCAGAATTTGATAGCTTACCTTGGAAACTACACGGGTGTAACCGGACGGCGTGGCCTCGCCATCTGGGCATGGCCATCTAGAAATGCGTCAGCATTTCCCATTGGCTGATGCGTTTCTAGATGGCCATGCCATGACGGCCTGTCCACGCCCTTTCAACATTCCCCATTGGCTGACGTATTTCTAGATGGCCAATAGCCATGGTCATGGCGCCATTCCTAGGACTATTCTCTTTCCGCACAGACTCGATAGAAAAATGAATCGAAATCGTGTCCACTATAATCACTTGGTCACAACACTTTAACTGACAAATTAGATCTGTCAAAAAGAGGATAAACGGTTGGATCTACTATAGTATTGCAATTTTAACTATATACCTAGCTATGTATAGCTTAGGTATCTATCCAGTATACATACTCTTCTCTATGGTAGCTATCAAACGATAATAATAATATATATCTAATACAGACACAAAGGTTCAGATGAAGCATTTTTAAAACTACTACCAATATTGTTAAAATTTTTGACATACTTAGTCGACAGAATAAAGAAATATATATACTAGCTGTGTTCCGTGGTTTCACCCGCATTTCACCTCACTAAGGCGTAATGTAGCTTTCTACTGGTGAAATGATTTTATGAATCGGTTATGTAGCTTTTGCGATTATCCGTTATAATTACAAATAAACTATAAAACCTGTCATATTTTTCTATTAGAGTAGATAATTATTAACACGAAAGGTACGAAAAATGTGGTCTAGCTTGTTCCGGCGTTAATATTGCATATTTTAATACGTACAAAAATATTGCCTACTCTGTCCCTCTATAACGGGACAAATGTGTGCAATTTAAATATTAACTAATAATTATTTTACTTGTAATTAAATAACTGCTTTTTTAAAGCTCTGAGTTTTTATTGTATCGCTGTAGGTATGAAAAGTAGAGTATGCACCTCGAGGATAAAGTCTGTCTTCGTCTTGGGCGGCTCCTTCACTCAGGACTGTACATATTTAGAATTAATTTTAGTCCCCTCGCTGCGCTCAGGGATTAACTCGAAGAGTCCCCGTTACACTCAATATATCGCCCGTGACGTAAGACAGTGCTTTTCTCCCTCGGTGCATAATCTACTATTAAACGCGACGTTTCTAACACGTACGGCATCGGGTTTAAATAATTTAGCGATTCAAACCATTTTAATTTTTCCAAGAAAAATTATTCAAATTCAAAATAAATCTTGAAAGCTTAAAGAAATTATAATTAGTAGGTACTTATGTCTAATATACATTAATTCGTGTTGGTTTTGGTATATTACAGCGGCCTCGCTGGCTACACCAAATTTCCGGCAGGTTTCACTTTTGGAGTGTCAACGGCGTCGTATCAAATTGAAGGCGCATGGAACGTAAGCGGTAAGCTTGTTTTATCACTCTTTCTTCATGGAATTCGGTATGTAAAGTTTTTTTTTGGTATTTTTTTTATATTTTTATTTCGTAGATTAGGTCATTATAAGAAACTAATTTCAATATTTTTGTTTTATATTCAGTAGTTATTTTATAATATTTTTTTGAAAATTTGAATCCTATGACGTCACTTTTTTGCACAAATATGTAGTTGCGTTGAGGAGCCAAGAAAAGCACGCGAGTAAAAAAAAAGAAACTAGAACACTTGACAGTGACACCTACTAATTCGTAAGTCTCTATTCAATCAAAACAAAAGTGCAAAAAAGTGACGTCATTTAGAGGTCAATGAAAGTCGAATTATTTCATCGTTTTTTGTTAAAATAAATGGCATCTTATCGTTTTAAAAGGTCAGAGTAGAAAAATAAGGGTTTGTAACATAAAATCTCGAAATGGTTTCGGAATTGGCATAGGTTAATTTTTTTTAGCATACCGAATTGGACATTGGACATTGTTAATCATTGGATTGCAGATGAGGGTACAGTGAAAATATTTCTATTTTATTACGTGTGGACATGGAATAAAACAATCCCAACAAGCTATAACTCTATCGACTATAATGCACTATATATAGTAGGTAAGTAGGTATGTAGCGAGAATACTTATTATTGTAGACCTCTTTATTTCGAGAATTTGATTTCTGAGATCAGATGAGCAAGAAGAATGATGAAGGGCAGATGAGCAAGGACTGTTTAAATTTTCTTTAATTCCCACTAAGTTATAAAATGTGAAAGTTTAGATGGATGGATGGATGCTTGTTGCTCTTTGATGCTCAAACGGTGGTGGGGCCGATTTTTATGTAAATTGGTATGGAGGTAGATGAGGCGCTGGATTAACACATAGAACACTTTTCATCATCATCATCATCATCCATCACCACGCAGGTGAAAAAGCTTAATATATTTGGACACAGCATAGACAAAATAAAAAATTCTCCGCCATCAACCGCCGCCGTCAATCGATTTCTGTCAAAGATGTGTCAGTTTCTGGTAGCTTAATCAAAAGCACGCTATGATTTTGACAGTAGTTTTGTATATATAACCTGCTAATATCCTCCATCTCATGATCCTGGTGCGAGTTTGTCAGTGCGTATACCTGAATGATCCATCAGCGAATATCTTTTGGATATTCTGAGTATTAGGTACCTATACGATATACGACCCTGTTTGAAACGCTATCGATTGTAACAAGTTAATAAGGGACTTGTGGACGAGAAACCCGATACCACCGATGGACTGTTGGTTGCCCTCTCGGTAGTACAGTAAGTTATCGGATTTCGGGGTTATCGTGTCCACACCAGCTTTACGGACTTCATGCAGATAACCAGAAGATTTACAATATAACCTAGTCATTTCTTCTCACAGCTCATCAAGCTTCTCGTCTTCCATTGCATTGTGCGTAGCTTTTCACTCGCCACGTTTGACAAGCGGGGTGGCGAGCGCAGTTTGGGATTTATTTCTTAGAAGGTGCTCCTGTCCCGTTCCTTCTGGTTGCAATCCCTTAGGCGCCTTCTACGTCACGATCTTCTTATATAATAAAAAGCAATTTCTGTCCGTTGTTCTCGTAAACTCGAAAATGGCCAGACCAGTTTCCAATACGGGGGTAGTTTATAATAAAACAACATCATCAGCATTATCCATTACCACGCAGGTGATACCGCGGGGCGCAGCTAGTATTTTATATGACGTTAGGGACCTTACATATAAACGATGCTTAATTTTAAATGACGTTATTTAGTAGTGTGCACAGCAAAATTATTCTGAGCCGTCCTAAATGACGTTGTTAAAATTTAAGCAGCGTTTATAAGTAAGCCCTTAAATATATATATAAAATAGAGATAAAGGCACAAAAGAGGGAAAAAGTTAATCGAATAGTGAGATGAATAGATTGGCTGGTGCATTGAAATCAGTTGAGCTTTATCAATTTAAACTGATGAATACCATATCCTTACTTTAGTGAAGACGCGGTTATTATTCTTTGATCAAAAAATAACTTTATCTACATCTGATAGATGTAGAGAAGAATATATTTACTTATTAATTTAATTAATCATTTAAAGGGTAATGTGTAGAAATAATTGCGGGCTAAGCGGAGATCGGTTTTTTCTTTAGCCATTTGTCTACATCTACACTTCTACACTATAATATTATAAAGAGATAAAATTTGTTTGTTTGTTTTTTGAATTGAATAGGCTCTGAAACTACTGGGCCAATTCTAATGAATCCTACCTTATCCCCGATGAACATAGGCTGTAGGATATTTTCAAAAATATAGGGATCCGTATGAAAACTTCGATAATGTAACCCAAGGTATAAAAATAATACAAAACAAATCCTTATATCGCGTACGCTGCGGAAACTTTTAACAATAGAGCAAAGTGATGTAATACCTTTTTCTAGAAGACGTCATGTCAACAAAATAGGTGATTTTCGAGTCGTGTCAACACTGATTTTGGCGATATTATCACTTTTTTTATTCCGACTCAATATCGCGCTTTTGACAGGTGAGATCCGTCAGCCATTCCGAATGGGTTGAAATCACGCTCACGTAGCTCACGGCATGGATTACACGCACACACAAACAAATGCTAGCTAGCGCATCACGCACACATCAACGAACTGTCATTTTTGACGGACTGCTCACGGTGATTTCAGTTTGTAGCGTGGTCGATGAAATCGCAAAATGGCGTCCTTGGTCACGTAATCCATGACGTCACATGGGTCTACGTTGTCGAGCTTTCGTTGATTTGGAATGGCGATCACAGCGCTAAAACCGATTTTGACTTCAATCGGAAGGCACATTAATGTCTGACTTTTAAAGTTAAGGCTGAGCGCACATTGGAGTCACGACAGTTTTAAGACAGACTTTTCCAACATAGACAAGTCTGTCTTAAAACTAAAACCAAATTGTTTTGCCTATGACATGTCGCACATCTAAAAGGAAACTGTTTTGACTATGAGACAATTTTGTCTATGAGACGTTTTATATGAAGTGTGCACGTCTTCATAATTTTTGTAAAGCAATATCACAGTCTGTCTTAAAACTATCGTGACTCAAGCGCTCAGCCTTACAAAGGTATTCTTTTTAAGTATTTATTTTGACATAAATACTTTTTCATGTTTAAATATGCAATTTTATTGCCGAAAACCGTTATATCCTGTACACTGGGGAAACAATTTACAATAGAGTAAATTAATGTGCTACAGTTTTACAATAGAAGACATCAATATCTATAAAAAAGTCCACAATACCATTATGTCTAACTATTACAGTTACGTCACAATAAATACTTACTCAGTTTAAAAAATGCAATAGTAACGCCGTCATAAACTATAGACCACATTATTCTTACTTTGATATCTTATACTTATCTACTTTACAATAAAGAGTAAAGATACATATGAGTGTTTTTACGTTTGTAATGGATTAATGCAAAATCTACTGAACCGATTGTTTCACCAGTAGAAAGCTACATTTTGCCTGAACAACATACGCCATTTTTGATTCATCATACGTCACCACGCGGGTAAAACCGCGGAGCGCAGCTAGTAGTGCAATATAACTAAACTTATAGATCAGCTAAGAACATAATACAACCAGCTAATTAGTAGCAGTACCTAACTATAAATAGCAGTTGTAACTACATTGTTTTTTAATAGTAAAGGGCTTTGTCGCTATTGCTAGCATGCCACCCAATCTAATACAATTTCTGTATAGTATAATAAACTTAAATTAATTAATAGCACTTATCTACCATTAAGTACAACTTCTGGCAACATCTGAAACTGGATTTGCCAGTGTACTGTTGCATCTACCTAGGTATATGCAACGGACAACAAAAGTTTCTCATACTAGCATTCCGGGCACTTCCATCAATACGTAATATATGTCGCAACACATACACATATCTCACAATTTTGCGATATTGTTGTATTGTAATGTAAGTAGTTACATGGAGAGTGACCGGATCTTAATCTTCAAGCTACAGTTTCTTTTTGACTGTATTGTCTACCCACGGATAATCCAAGGGGTGAGGTTGCATCGTACGGAACCATTCATTTTTCTCTTGACCGCCCGTCGAAGTACTTTTCCATAAGTTGTAACAATTTTTTCTAACAATAGATATGTAGATTGAAAATGTGTAGTATAATACTACATTAAAAGGTGTACCGTCAATGCCTGCTTATTTGGCTTTATACCTACATTGATTTAACGATGATATCTTGTTGTGATATAATAAATAAGTGATTGTGCTATCGGTAAAATAACAAGATCAAAACAAGAGTAAAAAGAATTTGTTTACTCAAGCACGTACAAAGATAACAGGATGGATATCGGTATAAACTCTGAACCTTGAAAAGTATCCAGTTATAACCGATATCTTAGAAAGATACGAGTCATGCAACATTGTTTAATTCTGCTCGCGTTATGTAAGCCACGCGTTTATTTTTTTTCTCGTATGTGCAATGCTGATGTCTCATATCGGATAAGCATTTTTAAACATTAATTAAACACTATAGTTTTCAGCGAAGGCCTTGTGGCCTAGTACCTAGGCTAGCTAGGTAGGTATTGCCTATTGGCAATAGTTTTTGTAGCTTGGAAGGTCCATATATTGCATCAAAGGTCGCACGGCCAGACACAATAGAAATTTCATTGTTATAATGACATCGACCCTTGAAGGGTTATGGTCCTGGTGGGGCTGCACCATACCTCGGTAGGGAACAATTATTAGGAGGGAATAGGTTCAGGTAAAAATGGAAGGTACTTACAGGATAGCCGGGTGACTCTGGATCTGATGGGGGCTGATGACCTTGAGTTCCTCTGGGTAGGCGTCCTGCCTTGTGCGTCGTACGGTTGTCACTCGTAGGTATAAAGTCTTTGGATTTATTGTTTGTGCACTGGTTTACGCGTAAACACGGGCTGATTAGCGGTCACTCGCGGCGAAGTTAGGTAGGTGACTCGGGCTGACGCGTAACGCGAAGGGTTTGTGCTGATCACGGGTGCCGGGTAATAGCGGTTCCCATGCGGTCGCGGCGCGGAAGCGGAGCGGTATACGTTCGCTAGCGGCGACTCTAAATTCGTGACTGTTGCCGCTGCCCAGTTCAGCCGCCTGCTCGTAGTTTGACAGCTGCAGGACAGCGGCGGCGGGACGCGCGGGCGGGGGGCATTCCTTGAAGTGACGTCGCGCTTTTTGGCGCGATCATATTCCCCACGCGGCGAAGGTGTGGTGTGGGGCTCAATCGGTAGGCAGGCGGGCGTTCTTGAGGACAGGTCGCATCAAGATGCCCAAGGTCGTCTTGAGTTCCACCACTCGGGTGACGCCATCCCTTCATGGAGTCGTCTTGTGGCTCATGCGCCAGTGTAGAGGCGGCACCTGGTCGTCCACTATCAGGACCAGTTCCCCGACTTGAGGTGGGCTGGATCGGGGAGTCCGTTTGGAGCGGGTTTGGATGGTGTGCAGGTAGGGTTTGGACCAGGATCGCCACAGGTGTTGGGATAAGGATAGGACGAGCTTGAACCTTTTTGTGTGCAGAATTGGCTCGTCCTCCTACCGAATACTCAGGTAGGGCGTTGAGCTGACGTTTTATAAGGACATGACCCGCGGTGAGTAATTCAAATTCCGCGGGGCCAAAAGAGAGTGGGCTGAGAGGGCCTGCATTGAGCATGGGTACAATGCGCGCTAAAAGAGCTGAAACAGTAGGTGCGATCGCACTGTCGCATTACGCGACGAGCTGATAACATCCAGAATTGCTGGTGTAAGGGTGAGTGCAGAATGTCAGCGCCTGGCTGACTTAAGGTGTTTGCACAGTTTGTCGTCGTGTTGTGTGTGTGTGCTGAATAATTGTGGGCAGATAAAATGTGTGCTGATTATCTGCGCGCTTAGATTTGTGCTGATTAGCTGTGAGCTGAGCTGATATGTGCTGAGTATTTGTGTGCTGAGTCGGTGTGTGCTGAATGTGCCGTCCTAGTCATTGCCTAGGCGGTGGTGGAGAACGCGAGGTAGTGCGCGGTGGAGTACGACGGGAGTACACCATCTGGCTCATATCAGGTGAGGGACGGCGCCGTGGTACCTCGCGCTGTTGTACCGGCAATAAATGCACTGGTGGTGTGTAGTATCGGGTACATACCCGAAGCTTGTGACCCTTTACATTACACCATGGGTAGCAATGGTTGTCACCATAGCGAGGTTGCGCGTTCGATCCCTGTATGGGTCTTGGCGCGGAGCTGAAAGGTCTTGGGTTTGAACCCTGTGCATAGCGCGGAGGTTGCGGGTTCGAAACCTGCTGAAGTGGGGGCGAGAAGCGCACGGGTATAGGCGCGGAGCTGAGAGGTTGCAGGTTCGAAACCTGCGTATAGCACGGAGGCTGTGAGTTCGATACCTTCGCAGGTGGGTGCGAGAAGCGCGCGGATATAGTCGCTGAGCTGAGAGGTTGCAGGTTCGAAACCTGCGCATAGTGCGGAGGCTGCAGGTTCGATACCTGCTGAGCTGATGGTGAGAAGCACGCGGGTATAGGCGCGGAGCTGAGAGGGTGCAGGTTTGAAACCTGCGCATAGCACTGTGGCTGCGGGTTTGATACCTGCTGAGCTGATGGCGAAGGGCGCGCGGGTTGTGAGGTAAACCTTGGTAACTCAGTTAGGGGGATGACCGAGTTTACCGTATGTGGTGCTGTGACGTTCGCCTTATTTGCGCTGTTTTTACATCGTCAGTAGGAGCTGATGACCATGTTTTTTGTTCTAATTCTACAACGAGAATCTCGTAATAGGCGTCTATTGTCCTTTCATACTGCTCGATGTAGAATTTTTCCTGTGCGTCTGATAAATCGTCGGTGTCTAAAATTATGTAGTACGCCGCGTCGAATCTATCACGAGTCAATCTTACGCCAGCTGCTCTGGCAGTGAATTCTGGGCTATAATGCTTTGATTTGCTGGACTTCAATGATAACGCTTCCAAATTAAGCTTAAGAATAGCGATCTGTTCCCCCCCAAATCTGGCTACCTGTGATTTTGAAGGCATCGTTAAAGTAAAGGCGAAGTCAGGCACAATGAAAAAAAATTATTTAAACGTAGGTGAAATTCCGCACCTCCCTTTTCGGAAGTCGGTTAAAATAACGCCTAAATAAATAACGCGTGTACCTAACCTAATGTGAGGTGAGGGTTTAATTACTCAATTAATTAATTATAATCTGTAATTTTCGTTATGTTATTTACGTAGATTTTGTAAGGAACTCTAAGATGTTTTGTGCTGATCTCTGACTTAAATGTCAACAATTAACTTACATAAATTATTTCATGATAATCACGAACACAAGTAAATCTTTTAACAGTACTTAGTATAATTTTATAATTAAAATCATCAAAGTACCTGGCGTAGGTAGGTACTTAGTGGCTAGCCTACGAATTTTCAATTAGACTTTCTTGCAAACAATTATTAAACTATCGTGAATAAACGCAGCAAACGTGAATGAGCCAGGAATGTCAAAACAAACAACTCTTTAGTACTGTGTATATTCTGTGTCGCGGAGTGTCAAACGAACAGCGATAAGTGAATAGGTAGTTAGTGAACGTCACCTTTCTCGAACCTTCCAGTAACTGTATTTTGAGAAGGGATATACGATCACAGTATTGAAAGTGTTGTAATCTTATATATTTGGGAATTAAACAAGGCTGATAGCTTATTTGATGGAGTGGACTGTATTAGGATAGCATTGATTCTTTTATCTCGGTGGTTCGGAGTAAATATGCTTTGTTTACATCATATTTCGGTCGAATGAGAAATTAAGGTGCCGGTTCTTTTAATTATCTCGGTTCAATGGACCATAGATGGGAATTAAATATCCGCGCTCGTAGGAACATATGGATATGAGGGCTGGCTGGTTCAATAATCCGGCAGCGAAGGAAAATATGATGCCGGATATCCGCGCTCAAAGGAAAATATGGATATGAGGGCTGGCTGGTTCAATAATCCGTCAGCGAAGGAAAATATGATGCCGGACATCCGCGCTCGAAGGAAAATATGGTGGGGCTGCACCATACCTCGGTAGGGAATATTTAAAGGGGAATATTTGGGTTTAGGTAAGAATGTGGGGTACTTACGGGATGTCGGATGACTCTGGATCTGATGGGAGCTGTGACCTTAAGAGTCCTCGGGGCAGGCGTCCTGCTGTGGACGTCATGCTGAAGGGTTTGCTGGTCACTTGTGGGTATAGTGTTTGTGGAGCGGAGTTTATCGCGCACTCGAGTAAACGCGGAGCTGATTTAAGCTGATGGTGTGTGGCCGTGCCGACACACCCTAGAGGTCACTCTGGGCTGACGCGGAACGCGAAGGTTTGAGTCGGATCACGGGTGCCGGGTTATGGCGGCGGTTCCCATGCGGTCGCGGCGCGGAGGCGGAGCGGTATACGTCCGCTAGCGGCGACTGTAAATTCGTGACTTTTGCCACTGCCCAGTTCAGCCGCCTGCTCGTAGTTTGACAGCTGCAGGACAGCAGCGGCGGGACGCGCAGGCGGGGGGCATTCCATGAAGTGACGTCGCGCTTTTTGGCGCGATCAGGTCCTATGCGTCCTTATGGATATAGAGTAGCACTTTTATTAGCAAGAAAAGTGGCAAGTGTTGTACTATTTTGAAATGTAGACCTAATGGGCCATCTTTTGAAATAACTTGCCAAGGGTAGTATTGTGCATTTTTTTCCAACATGGAGTGTCAGAAATTACCTGGCAATAATTTTGTAAACCATATCTCGTCAAAACTTAATTTATTTTACTTAGTTAACAATGTTTATTACTTTGATTTGTGGTTGTGATACCAATGGCACTGTTATTTGAGATTACATTATAAAAAAATCACTATAAAATTGTGAATATTATGATCACAGTACAAATGTGACTTCAATATTCAAAATTCAATATTCTTCGACCAATGTGTGTTACCATACCAGTGATGACTTATGGCATTGAAACATGGTCTCTTACTATGGGCCTCATAAGTAAGCTCAAAGTCGTGCAACGAGCTATGGAGAGGGCTATGCTCGGGGTTTCTTTACGTGATCGAATCAGAAATGAGGAGATCCGTAACAGAACGAAAGTCACCGACATAGCCCAGAAGATTAGCCAGTTAAAGTGGCAGTGGGCAGGGCACATAGCACGCAGAACAGATGACCGATGGACCGGCAAGCGCAGCGTAAGTATGACATACGACCTGATAAAGGTAGCAGGACGACGTGCAGGCCGCTTCCAACCGGTCCTTTTGGAAAATCATGGCGGAGGCTTATATTCAACAGTGGACGTTCTACGGCTGAGATGACGATAACAAATGCGACCAAAGGTGTATAATTTTCAACTTTTTCTAAAACTGTTAAGTGACATTCTTTTTTTTCTTATTTTTTCATAACTGGTATACCTTGGCCTCTCGCAGATTACCAGGTTATCATTGAGTTTCGGGTCCTGTATATTGTATAGACAAAGTTTCATGCGTTAGTTTTCGAAACACTTTTTCCAGTCCGCCGCAGACACTTCGTTTAGAGCCTGCTCAAACGCTGATAGGGAAATTGTATCCATTTGAGCTGTGTTTTTATTTTCGGGAATTAAAAGAAGTCACACGGTGCTAGGTTAGAGCTGTAAGGAGGTTGACCCAGGAGTTTGACGGACGCCCCCCCCGAAGGGTTCTCGCATTGACGTGGCGGGGGGGCTCAGTAACCGTGGCTAGGTACACCACGGTGAAGCCAAGAGGAACCCAGGGGCCGCGCCGGCGTTGGGGTGCGCTGGCCGGCTCAGGCGGGCCGCTCCTATGGGCTTCGGCCGCCAAGTCCACATAGGAGTGGCGGGGTCCGGGCGCTTTGGCGCAGACTCGAGGAGGTGGGGCCCGGGCGCTTTGGCGCAGGCTCGAGGAGGTGGGGCCCGGGCGCTTTGGCGCAGGCTCGAGGAGGGGGGCCCGGGCACTTTGGTGCAGGCTCGAGGAGGTGGGGTCCGGGCGCTCGGCGCAAACTCGAGGAGGTGGGGTCGCGGGGGGGCTATCCCTTGTGGCTGACGTAGCAGGCGGTGGGGCTACGTATCCGACCCACCGCAGGGAGACCACGGGCGACCAGACACGGGGAAGTCTGGCGCCCATTGTGGCGAGTTTGGTCTCCGAGGCAGTTGCGGCGCGCCATGTGTTCTGGCGTGCCGCGAAGAGAAGGGTCCGGCAACGGACAGCCACGGCGGGTTCGCGGTCGTGTGGAAAATCTGTCCCGCGTTCCCGCTGAGGGCGGCAGTGACGGAACACCCCGGGGTTTTGGTAGGTATACGGACTCCCAATTAACCACCTCCCTCCCCGTGGTGGGTGGTATCCATAAAGGATTTCCCCGGGACAAAAAAAAAAAAAAAAAGGAGTTTGACGGACGTACTGTCCAGGAAGTCCCTCGTTTTGAGCGCGGTGTGCACAGACGCCTTGTCGTGGTGTAGTAGTAGCCCGCGGAGCCCTGTGTTTGGTCGCTCCTTGCCCACAACAGACAAAACATCTGCCAAGCATTTATTTAGTAGCATCCCATTCGGCGTTGATGTTTCTTTGGTTCAGTAAAGGAATTGACACCAAGTGGCTACTTGGTGTCAAATCAAAGTCAAAATCAAAGTTTCAGTAGGTATGTGCTAAATCTCTTGATACGTAACTCGCCTATTATTGTCTTAATTAATTTTTCACTTGTAAAGAAGACCAACGACCAACTCTTTCTTCATCCCCCAAAGTTAGTCGACCGCGCTTGAATTCGTTATACCAACTATACACGATGGCCTGAAAAGGGCCTTCATGAATGACATTTTGAAGTCTATCGAACAATTTGTTTGATTTCAGGCGACATTCGAAATCGTAAAAAATCATAGCGTTAAAATGTTCACGGTGCAGATCCCTTTTTCAATTATACACGAGGACTTAAATTAGCTTAATCATATTTTCAAAATAGATTGTAACTGGCCAGCCTCTCGTACATAAAAACTTTTTTTCGCAATACTTTCTGAGTGGCCTGGTATACTATGTTCATGTTATTGCTCGTAGAAATTATCGTCAGACGTTACACGTTATGAAAAACGCTAGTAGAAGAAATATGTATTTAGTGACACTTTCACTAGAAAAATGCCTACTACTGAGATGCAGTGTGCACCACCCTATATCCCTTTTTAAATCGATTTCCGCAACATAACGCTTGAATCAAGAAGTAAATTATCTCAGTTGTTTTGAATTATACTATTATTTTTGTTATCATAGAACGGTGTGCTAAATACTAACAAATACCCTTGAAACAGACTATTAAAATGCATAGAAGTTCTTGGGAAAATATGTTTTTTATGTATTAGGCACGAAAACATTTATTTGGCGCACTCGGCATCTCATGTTCTGTCTTTGACAGTCTTCCAAATATCTGAAGTACCATTTGCCATAGAAATTACTTTGAAAAAACACCAATAACAAATCATAAAAGATATTAGTTACATACAAAAAAAAGTATAATAAAGTCTACACGTCGTTCATACCACAGTCACAGTGTAACTAATAGTCGTAAGTAAGTATAAACAGTAGTACTTTGTGCTAGTAGACCACAGTGGTTAAGACGAAAGCCGTGCGTCCTACCATGACCTAAACTTGGCAAACACGACGGGACTGGTTCAAATTGAAGGTAGTTTAGCTAGCTACGGATCGAGCTACTCGGGGTACTGGAAAACACCGAGCTCTGTGACGTACATTACGAAAGACGTATGTTCAGCATTGGAGAAATTTAAGCTGACCATGGTGATGTGATTACATTGTTCATTGAAGAGATTTGTCCTAAAAATCAATATTGTAAAGCGTTTGATGTATGGTCTTTTAAATATGTAACTAATAAAATGTTGCTTCCAGGTAAATCTGAAAATGTATGGGACCGGTTGACCCATACTCACCCAGACATGATTGCCGATCGTTCAAATGGAGACATCACTTGCGATTCTTACAACCGCTATCTGGAAGATATCGAAAAGTTAGAATATTTAGGTGTGGACTTCTACCGGTTTTCGCTCTCCTGGACTCGCATCCTACCTACAGGGCGTGTCGACGATATCAACCCTGATGGAATCAGATACTACAATGATCTTCTTGACGCTTTGGCAGCTAAGAAAATCAAACCACTGGTATGAAATATATTACTTTTTCCGGTAGTTATACAGCTTGAGCACCAAGTCGGTAAACGACTATTGTAAGGGCTCTTTCTCGGGCTGTTCGCCGAATTTTCACACCCTTTAGTAGTTCTATATATGCTCGACATGTGTATAGACTCTATACCACAGAGTTCATACTTGTAATGAGATTTTAAAATATGTCGCGAAATTACACGGCTATGTTACTCAACTACTGTGAAGCAAAAAGGAGGGATACCCAAGCATTTCTAATAGTGATAAGCAATCATAGCTGTAGGACAAAGTGGCATATGCCATTAAATTATATATATATATATATATATATATATATATATATATACCACTATAATAATATAATCCCACTAATATTATAAATGTGAATCTTTAGATGGATGGATGGATGGATGTATGCGCATGTTTGTTGCTCTTTCACGCTTAAACGGCTAGGCCAATTTTGATGAAAGTAGGTATGAAGGTAGATGAGGCGCTGAATTAACACATAGGATACTTTTCATCATCATCATCATGATCCATCACCACGCGGGTGAAACCGCGGAGAGCAGCTAGTAATATTATAAATGTGAAATTTAGATGTTGATGTTTAGATGGATATCGTTCTGCCGTGATCGGATGAACGGATCTGGTTGAAATTTTGCACAGTGATAGATTATAGTCTGGAATAGCACATAAGATACTTTTCATCATCATCATCATTATCAACATCTAACACCACGCGGGTGAAAAAGCCTAATATTCTTGGGCACAGCATAGACAAAATAACAAGATCTCCGCCTACGTCTAGATCTTAATGATGATTTTCTGTCAATCGAGTTCTGTCAAAGATGTATCAGTTTCTGATAGGCATTTACATTTACAGCGGCATTTACAGCGTCACCGGACGGGGCCGATAGCGTAGTCAATAGCACGCAATGATTTTGACAGCTCGATATTTCGATAGGCCTGTTGGTCTAGTGGTTAGTGACCCTGACTGCTATGCCGGAGGACGTGGGTTCGATTCCCACCCAGGACAAATGTTTGTGTAATGAGCACGATCATTTGTTCTGTGTCTGGGTGTAACTTATCTATAATATGTATGTATTTAGAAATATATAAGTATGTTTATCAGTTGTCTAGTACCCATAACACAAGCTCTGCTTAGCTTGGGACTAGATGGCGTTGTGTGACAGTTGTGGAATATTTATTTATTATATATACACTAGACGTGCCCGGCGATAGAGTCGGCATGTCATCCATCTTTGTTGTTCAGCCGACTGTAGTCGAGCGTTTCCGCCATCACCACGGAGGTGAAATATCAGTCTAACGGTCTTGACTGAATCGCCCGCAATACTTTTTTAATTATTTTTAAACACAAAATAACAAAATTTGTTATGTTATGTTTGTCGAAACTATTTCATACTTTCGCCTAGATATCCTCTGAGGGGTAAGCAGCGGTATTTTAATAAGATACTCACTATCCCTCATCAAGGAAGTAAAACTGCTGGGCGGTACCATCAGTCTAGCGGTCTTGAGTGAATTGATACTTGTGCCTATATATCCTTAAAGGGGTAAGCAGCGGTGTTTTCAACGCCTACGTTTTGCTCTACTTATATATGTTTATGGTCATGTGATCATGTAATAGGAGGCGAACCTATTGCCGTCTACGGGGCACTGTTCCAGTCTCCGGACTGTTATTAAGAATATCTTTATTCCTCAGAAAACCCCAATAACTGTCCAACCCGGAAATCGAACTCATGACCTCGAGGTTCCAAAACGGCACTTCCACCACTAGACCAAGACCAAGCGAGTGAAGCCGCTGGTGGGTCAGCTAGTATATGTATACATATATATATATATATATATATATATATATACTTATATAATAATTTAGGTGGGTTTGGTGAGATATTCCCAACTATCGGGTGTATACATGCAAATTGCAAAGTCACGAGCATCATAAAACATTTATTTTTTCAATTGTTGTTCAACCCACTGAGCACGGCGCTCTGCCAAAAATCCTCATACATTTTTGAATAATTTGTTAAAAACATGTAAAAAAGGTGGTTTTTAAATTTATCCATATAATTAATCAATGTTTAATCCATTAGTGTATACCAAATTTTAGAGCAAGCTTGGAATCAGTGTTTTCCCCAATTTCATTAGTTGTTTTTGTTGTATTCTTAGTTAATAATTATTGTAAATAATATTTGAAACATGTAGAGAAAATATTGGAAATTGTCATAATATTTTTTAGTTTGTTTAATGTCCTTGAAATAATGCGAGGATAGCTTCTAAACATCAGGTTCTGTGTACCATTTACATATAAGACGGGCCTAAGACATTCAATTTGATACCCAACATACCACCAGTAAAAACATTTTTGATCATCTTAAGACGCTTCTAAGGTAATTAAAAGCTTCTATTCTAAGGTCAGGTCAGTTATATCGTATAGTTGGATACGGTATAACTGATAGGTACCTTAGATTCATTTTTCAAATTAATATTGGTAGTTTAGAAGTTATGAGGGAACAGATAAACATACATACCCACATACGTACGTATTATGTTAATAATAAAACGCTGATTTGTCACTGTTTGGCATTGATCATCATATATGAGGCACTTCCAAAATTCTTATGCTGATATTGCACATAGTAGAGTTGGCGAAACACACACTATACGGAGTAGATCCTATCCTCTGTCATATACCTACTGATAATATTACTTCTTATAAAACGTATGTATGTTTGTTTTCACTCAACGCCAAAGCGGCTGTTGTATTTGTTCAAAAGGATCGCGATAGTATCATTCCACGCGGATAGAACTACGGCCAGTAGCTATTCTTTTATAAGTCGACGTTAATGTGACTAATTATAAATATAGTAAGTAATTGATGAAATAAGCTTAACCATGTTATATATTGCAGGTGACTTTATTTCACTGGGACATGCCACAAACCTTACAAGACCTCGGCGGCTGGGCAAACCTAAAAATGATCGATTACTTCCGCGACTATTCAGATGTGTGCTTCAGGGAATTCGGTGATAAAGTCAAATCTTGGATCACTTTTAATGAGCCTTATGAAATCTGCGAAGAGGCTTACGGTGACGTCAAGAAGGCACCTGCGGTCGACAGCCACGGTGTCGGCAACTACTTATGCAGTGACACTCTTCTAAAAGCCCATGCGGAATCATACCATCTTTACAACGAAGTTTACAGGCCTAAACAAGGCGGAAATATTATGATTTCAATAAACTCCATCTGGTTTGATGCTAGAGACTCTGAAAATACCGAGCAAGTCACTTTGGCTGAGGTGGCTAACCAGTTTAAAGTAAGAAGTATATATAAAAGTAGTTGCCACATTAGCTGGATAACTCATTTGTTGCCTGGCCATGTAGATCTTATATGTTAGTGATTAAAATATTAAAATCTTTTCCCACAATAAGGTTCTCTAACTCTTTTACAGTTTGGTTGGTTTGCTCATCCAATCTTCACGAAAGAAGGCGGATACCCGGCGGTTATGATTGAAAACGTTAGGCTCCAAAGCCAAGCTGAAGGTCTGCCTAAGCCACGTCTGGAACAGTTCGATAACTACTGGATTGAGAGGATAAAGGGCACATCTGATTTCCTCGGCATCAACCATTACTCTACACATCTGATCACTGGACCTGGAGTGGATCCCACAGCAAAGTCTCCCTCGTGGTTGAAAGACATTGGTGCTGTTAGGTCTATGAAAGTTGGCCGTGATTCTGCTTCGGACTGGCTAAGGGTAAGTAGTTAGTAGAGAACTAAATTTTTCTGAACTGCCTCGTAGCAGCACGAAACATGCCTCATAATATTTTCATTCTACGGTAGATTCATTTCTTATAACATCAATGTTCTCAGGTGGTGCCCACTGGTTTCTCCAAATTATTGCGCTGGTGTAAAAGGTCCTACAACGACCCAAACATATATATAACTGAAAACGGATTTTCTGATCATGGCACTTTACAGGACTATAACCGCGTCCAGTATTTCAATGTAAGTACGGATAATATAACCTTACCTAACTGGTAAGAGCACTCACCGGTGCCATTAGTTTTAAAGTTTACGCCGTGGTCTTATAATTTTTTTTGTATTTATCTATATTAAGTATTTAAAATCGAAACCCCTAAAATCTCTAATCTAGTAGTTAAGTAGCCACTAAAATATTTTCTAGAGAAAGTGGCAGTCAAGGAATTAAATTGTCGTAGGTATATTCGGACAAATATGAAACAAAACAGAACAGAATAAAAAAATTTAAGGACACGAATACATTACATCCTTCTGGGAAGGACGTGTACCTATGGACGCTTGTACCTTTGGACACCACATGTTATTTCAAGATTGTTATTATTAAAAATATTCTGAACGCACCTTTGGATACATTTTTTGGTGTTGGCAACCATGACCTAAAGTGTCAACCATTTTGTTTCCGCCTGCTTGGGAATAGGATCTACGAGATTATGTAGTCAAAAGTAATTTTTTTATTCAAATTCAATCGTATTTCATCTGGTCTTATTTGTATTTAAGTCATATTATATATATTTAGTTATAAACTTTATTATTCTAATTTCCATAACTAAGGAAAATTTTTCTCATTTTTGTGTAACCTACAAAAGGAACCTTTTTTTTTATTATTGTTGTTCATGTACCTATAGACATGTCGCTTTGGTCGCATGTACCTTTGGACGCGTCCGAAGGTACATGCAGCGACCATTTAATGTATATATGGATGTCCATATATACATTAAATGCCTTAAGAAGCAAATGAAACATTAAGTAGCTGTGTCCAATTATCCCCACTATCTTAGTGGGGATAATTGGACATCGCACATACATTGTCAAATTCTATGAAAAAAAATTAAGACGGGATTTAATTTCATAATAGGAAAAGAGGATCTGTACGAGGTAGATGACAAGGACATTCTCTATTATCAAATTGCTTCCACCTCAGAAGGTGGGCGGGTCAAAAGGTTACAGGGTATAATTGCGTTTGATTTTTCGTTTGAGGATTACAAATTTCCTTGAGACTAAAATTAAACTAATAAGTTTGATAATATAGGTCATCAATATATAATATAAAAACTACATTATTACCTAAGAAGAGAGTTACCTAATTAATTTTAAATTAATTAAATATATTTTCGTATCTTGGCTGTTTATTACTGGTTATAAATTTAAGTGTCCAATGGTACAATCTGTGTCCCAAGGTTCAAGATGATCAGTCCAAAGGTACATGATAACACTGTACCTTTGGACAAAAATACTACTTCTAAAAATACCTCTTGTACACCTAAAATGGTATGAATTTATACAAAAATAAAATAGAAGTCTCAAGCAATATATAATATACTATTTCATAACACTAACATAGACTCTGTAAAGCATAAGAACATATAGAAAAAAATACGCAATGTTTTTTTTTTCACGAACGTCCAAAGGTACACGACACTCCCCTAGATAGTGTAGTTACACTATTATAATGGTTAGAATTGAGCAAGCCTTATTATTTTTATTAAGTAAATCAGGATTTTCTCTAAGGGAGTAAATATATAGAGGTATCTATTACTTCTCGGTCGTACGAGTAAATGTCGTGATATGAAACGATATGAGGATTTCGTTTTTACTCAAACTTATTGTGGAGACGTTCTAGACTTGTAGTCTTTTGAGAGTCAGGTGGATAAGGAATGAAAGTCAACACGATTTCGGTGGAAAAGGCTAAAGACGTTTCTCATTTTATAGTAAAGAGGGTTGGTGGCGGTTTTAGGCTTCAAGTTTAAGACTATTATGCTGACAACAAGGATTAAAAACAATAAATAACACTTTCCACGTGATACGTCTTTATGTTTTGTCTTTATAGTAAGTACTTAACTCGTTTATATTAACGATAGTCTGCGGCGACTTTCCATAGGTTTGCTAAAAGTTATGAGATGGCATACTTTTAAAAATAAACATAAGTTACGTCGAGTTTTACATATACACTTTAAGCTTTTTAAGTTTTCCTCTATAAGCTAGATTATATTCCCTATAAAATCAGGAGTTGCCTGAAAAACAAAATTACTTAAGTGAATTAGAAATTGTTTTGATTTCGTCGTTGGTATTGTGGTTTTTTTTTTGAAGTTTTAGTTGTGCAACTCGAAGGTACACTCCGGAAATGCCAGATGATTGTCAACCTAGTTCCTGTGTTATTCAAATATATAGCTCAACGCTTTAAAGTACCTATGCTTGACAATAGAAACAGCGGTGTAGGGTAGTACCTACCTCTTTCTATCTTCCTTGGTGCTAATTCTAATCTTTCCACCAACCGTTCGTTGGGAGATTGCGATGTTATGTTATGATTCCTACTCACCATATGAACATTTAAAATTGTTTATCGAGTAAACTTATTTAGTTGCGATAGATACCTACCTACTCTTACATTTTCAATTTACACAAACTTATCATGATTATGAATACCTGTACCTGTATGTTTTAGGATTATCTGAGCGAGATGTTGAAGGCTATCTATGAAGACGGTGTCAAAGTCCTCGGATACACAGCGTGGACCCTCATCGACAATTTCGAATGGAGAGCTGGATTCTCGTAAGTTTAAGTCGATGAGACACCGATACATTTGCGATAACATTTAAAATATTATTGTGTATGTACAATACTATAGTATTTTACATCGAGGGGCGAAAACCATCTGTTTCTGTTCGAGAGTATGTTTAAGGACTTAGGTAAAGGAAGCTCGAGAAGAGAAATGAAACTTTCTCCCGAGTGATACATAGTGCTTTATACTACACCTACGAGGAAAATATATTGTGTATGTACAATACTATATTATTTTACATCGAGGGGAGAAAACCATCTGTTTTTGTTCGAGAGTATGTTTAAGGACTTAGGTAAAGGAAACTCGAGAAGAGAAATATAACTTTCTCCCGAGTGATACATAGTGCTTTATACTACACCTACGAGGAAAATATATTGTGTATGTACAATACTATAGTATTTTACATCGAGGGGAGAAAACCATCTGTTTCTGTTCGAGAGTATGTTTAAGGACTTAGGTAAAGGAAACTCGAGAAGAGAAATGAAACTTTCTCCCGAGTGATACATAGTGCTTTATACTACACCTACGAGGAAAATATATTGTGTATGTACAATACTATAGTATTTTACATCGAGGGGCGAAAACCATCTGTTTCTGTTCGAGAGTATGTTTAAGGACTTAGGTAAAGGAAACTCGAGAAGAGAAATATAACTTTCTCCCGAGTGATACATAGTGCTTTATACTACACCTACGAGGAAAATATATTGTGTATGTACAATACTATAGTATTTTACATCGAGAGGAGAAAACCATCTGTTTTTGTTCGAGAGTATGTTTAAGGACTAAGGTAAAGGAAACGAAGAGAAATATAACTTTTTCCCGAGTGATACATAGTGCTTTATACTACACCTATGATGAAAATATATTGTGTATGCACAATACTATAGTATTTTACATCGAGGGGAGAAAACCATCTGTTTCTGTTTGAGAGTATGTTTAAGGACTTAAAGGAAACTCGAGAAGAGAAATGAAACTTTCTCCCGAGTGATACATAGTGCTTTATACTCGTACTACACCTACGAGCAAAAGTAACATAGTTACCTTACCTTCATTAGTAAATAATTGTTATCTGGAGCATTTTGTAAGAAATCAAAGATATCTTGACTTCTTGAGCTGTATTTTTTATTTCTGGTGACCTCATCATGGTGACATTTTGAATAATTATTTTGAATAATTAAAAGCGTACTGTTAAATTATCAATGTACCCAGTAGAAAACAAAATTTAGCAAAACGAAACAAATCGCCGCCAACCTTCATTAAAAATCGAGTACAAAAAAAACAACCTGTTTTTCTAATCCTACTAATATTATAAGCGCGAAAGTTCGAGAGTATGGATGTATGAATGTGTGGATGTTTGTTACTCTTTCACGCACAGACGGCGGCGGCGCTAATTTTCATGAAAATTGGTATGGAGGTAGATGAAGCGCTAGATTAACACATAGGATATCTACTTTTCATCATCCATCACCACGCGGGTGAAAAGCCGTAATATTCTTGGGCACAGCATAGTCAATAAAATAACAAGATCTTGGCCTACGTTAAAATTGTAATGATGACAGTTCTGTTTGTGTCAGTTTCTGATAGCTTAGTCAAAAGCACGCTATCATTTTGACAGCTCGATACACTAGACGTGCTCGGCTACCGTCAAGGGTGATGAAACGTAATGACAGTTTTTTTCCTTGGTGATTAATTTTATATTTGTTTGTACGTAGATACTGTATTTTATTATTAGTGTTTACTGATTGATTTACTAAGTAAGTACTTAAATTTACTCATATAACACTGTAAATATTTTAAGACATGTTGGTATAAAGATATAGATATGGCTTTGGAGAAGATAATAAGCTACTCGAAGTACTAATCCTGCGCAGACGTAGTCGCGGGCACCAGCTAGTTATTGAAAATGAAACTTTTTTAAGATTTGAAGTTTGTATTTTTATACCACACCCATTAAAATATGTCTCATTTCATTCATCATATCATAATCATAATCATCACATTTTGTTCCCACTGCTGGGACTAGAGACTTCCTCTCAGAGAGAGAGAGGAGGCTCATTTCATTACTCGTTCATAAACGGCTTACAAAGTTCGTCATTTCTCCCATATAAAATGTGCGGCGGGTAAAACTATAATGGAATTTAATTTCTGTCCTCCGTAGCAGGGCAGAAATGTTGTATGATAATATATTTGCCCTGCTAGAGTTCTTTTGTTTTTAGCAATGAACATTAAAAAAATACAAACGTCAAATCTCATAAAGGTTTTACGTCCAATACCTAATTAGAAAAAAGGGTGGGATATTTTTTTACTCGATCTTCAATGAAAGGAGGCTAGCAAACTTCTTTACTACGTAAAAAACAATGACATCAATTTATTTTGTATTGTTAAATTTTGTTTTTTTTACTAACATGATAATTTAATGGTACGCTTTTATTTATTCTAAACATGTCATTTTCCAAAATGTCATCTGATGGTGAAAGATACGAATTTATAATGATGAGGCCACCAGAAATAAAAAAATACAGCTCAAGAAGTCAAGATATCTTTGATTTCTTACAAAATACTCCAGACAACAATTATTTACCTACTAATGAAGGTAACTATTTTATTTTCTTCGTGGTGTAGTATAAAGCACTATGTACCTATGTATCACTTGGAGAGAGGTTGGTTTAACTCTCTATAATAATAAAATGAAAAAAATTATGCATCTATTCGTTAGTAGGTAGGTTAAAAATAACTTTACAATATTTTACTATTTTAATGGACCATGTATTTTGTAGCGAGCGTTTCGGCTTATATTACTTGAACATCACGGATCCAGCGCGACCCCGGACCCCAAAGCTTTCAGCCGAGTATTACCGCCAGCTAACCACCAGCAAGGAGCTTCCTCAGGACGATCGGTTCAAGGACCCCACTGTAAGAACAACATTATTCTTTGAAAGCCTTTTTTTCGCGCTAAGATTAACGTAGCATAGAATTAGAAAAAGAGAAACGTCGTACTATTATACGGTGTACTAACATAGAGATGTTTAGAAGGCAGCCCAATCCAGCTATGAATCAAGTGTGAACTTCGACTGTAAATTAGCAGCAATTTTATCAAGCTTTTATCATCATCATCATTATCAGCCGGAAGACGTCCACTGCTGAACATATGCCTCACCATAGAACGCCACTTGGATCGGCTACTTGCTTCCTGTATCCAGCGATTCCCCGCGGTTTTGACGAGGTCATCGGTCCACCTAGCGGGGGGCCGGACTTCGTCGCGTGGTCGCGACTGAAGAACTTTTCTTCCCTGTCTGTTATCAGTTCTGCAAGCGTTGTGACCTGCCCATTGCCACTTCAACTTGCTAATTTTGAGAGCTATGTCTGAACTAGGAGATAGGTAGGAGAACTAAGGTCACCACCTTGGTTCTCCTACGGATCTCCTCCTTTATTTACTAGCATTAAATTAAAACAGTAAATTAGCATTATCGAGGCCCTATACTAGGTCTAGTACTCTATGCTCGCGATCTCTACTGCTAGAACGTTTCTGCATTTTTCACAGACTCTATATCTTGCCCGTAGTGCCTAATGACGATAATAATATTATTCATCAAGAAAAGCGATAATCACTTGTGTGGTGAACACCCAAAATGCTATTGAATCACAGGCAAAACAAATGTCACGGACACCCAAATGTTTTACGGGCAAATACCGCAGAAATCCTGAAGGACCCGCGAAAGAGTCGAGGCGGGCCAGCTGGTAGATAAGTAGGTACATATTAAATCGTTTTATGCTGGCACCTATGGTACTGGTACTAACAGTAAAAAGAAAAAAAAATGGAGCTCGATTTTTTGTATTTTTTTTATATGTTCACCGATTTCTCCATTTGTGGACCGATTCTCAAATTTACAGATATTATATTTTTATTTGAAAGAGTAGGTATATGTACCTACTCCACAGGTGATCCCATTTAAATTTCATCAAGTTAAGTCAAGCTCTTTTAATTATACTCCAATGACTGAAAATTGTTTGCCTATATTGAAGATATCCTTATCGACGGTGAATGAAAATCGGTACGTAACTAGATAATACGATTAATAAAAAGGCAAGCATATGTTTTAGCAAAATATAGGACCGCGACGTCAACACTAAAAAGTGTGAAATGGCCTGTCGAAGTCGGTACCATCAAACAATGTAGGTACCTAAGTATGCGAACAATACTGTGATAATAGGCACTTTTGAACTATCGTGGTACAGACTTAACAAGTTATTTCAAACAATTTAGTGTTGAAGTCAGATCATGTTGTTTGGTAAACAATTTCTTTTCGTATTTTGTAGTCAACACTCATTTTTGATTCATTTTCACACACTAATCGGGACTCTTTGGAAATGACAAATTTTTCCACATTTGCAAAAACGCAACGCAGTGCGCGCACGGCCTTATGAGATTTTTCTTACAGGCAAGGACACTGTAGGAAGATTCGGAGGGCATATCTAACAGGATACATCGCACTGGATATATTAATGTACAAATCATTTAATATTTACAGGCCAGGAAAATACTTGAATAAAAAAAGAGTAAACAATTAAGTCTTATTCATTCAAAGTCCTAACTCCTAATACCTAGTATAGGGTAGCTAGGATAACACAATTATATAGCCGTACATTTTGGCGGGCTATATATCGCTAATTTTGTAATTTAAGCATCGACCTGAACCAGCGCGACTACATCGAGAGTATTATCAAGTTTGCTTCCCGCAAACTGTGAGTCCTGAACAAAGCGAGGCGTTTCTTCGCTCCTGATCAGCGTTGCCTCATTTATAAAACTCAGGTGCGCCCTTGTATTGATTATTGTTGCCACTTCTGGGGTGGATGATATGATTATGGATGCTCTCGACAGACTGTAACGTCGCGCTGTCCTAGATAGAGATAGAGACACCTAGAACTCCTTTAAATATGTAGAACTACTCCTTCTCCAAGCGTTGTCTACCGTATTTTTTATGGCGAATGTTCTGAAGACCTCTTTAATCTCCTTCCCCACCATTCCAATCACGAACTACTCGTTCCGGCCCAGGATGCAATTTCTTACCACGAACCAAAAAGTTTGACCTCTGTCGTGTAAGTAAATTATGGAATGCTCTGCCGGTGTACGTATTTCTTGCAGCTATGATGGTTATTTCAAGCAGGGCGTTAAAAACCATCTCTCAGATCATCATAGGGGTGGCGATTAACGCAGCTTACGACTGCATTATTAATCATCGCTTCTTGATTCCATCTAAGCTTTCCATCTGGCGAAAACCTGTACACATTTGTGTAAAAGGGGTGTACCAAATGTGTGTGAAACATTATCTTCATTTAATAGATCTATTAAAATTAATCCATAGGGGATGGTGGGAAAATTATTGTTTCATTTCAAATGTGGCCCCAAAAATACATGACAATTACTAAATAAATATTTATTTAAAGTTTCATACTGTTCATGATTGTAGTTTTTACACGCAAATCCTATTATTGTAATAGGTAGATTTATTTTATATTAGTAACTTTGTACTTAGATTAAATTTATTTATTGTTGGTTTAAAAAAAAGATAATAATACTTAGTGGCGCAAATCCCATTAAATACGCGAAGAAATTAAAACTATGATTGGTATTAAAACAAATATTTATTTAATTCATATTATAAGAATATCGAATTATTTACAATGAAATTACAGTAAAAAATAATATAAACTTGACACTTAATTTCATTGTTATAACATTGATACACGTAGTTTACATACACTACATAGAAAACTTGCATCTGCTATCAGACTGAAAAGATATGTTTGTAAAATAAAGGCTATAACTTAGAAATATACGTTCAGTTAACTTCTATATATTGTTCGGAATAATATTCGTGCGTGTAAGTGGTGACGGGCGCGTCATCGACGTTAGGACTCGCACACAATACTGCTGTGAGACGTTGCGCAACGTTGCGACGTATATCTCGAGATGTGTCCTAGCACCGCAGTGTTCTGTAATAGCCCTTAGCGCCGGCCACCGAGGACGAAATCATTTCCATTAGATGCATTAGAATTATAATGCACCTCCAATGGATTTTCTTTTGGAAATTTGTGGGGGAGGCATATGTTAAGCAGTGGACGTCCTACGGCTGAGATGATGAAGATGAATGGATTTTTTAGTTGGTTCGTAACTATAGACTGTGGTACTACCAGTGGAAACAACAGTGGCACCGTAGCAAGGTTTCAGTGAACTAGAGGGTGGGATTATTACAGACTAGTAATTGCCTGTTATATTTACATTACTATTATAAATATTGATATTTTTTCATAATCAAGACGCACTGATGATAAAAGGTAGCTTGCCTGAAATCAGACTTGTCACCTACATTTTAATATTACTTTCAATGTCAACTTATGCGATAAAGTCGAGCTCGACTGTAGAGACATCTGAGTTGAACCGTTAAAACAATATTAGTCAATACTTACAGTGCGTAATTATTGTTAACTATATGTGTTCCAGTGGAGTTTAGCGAACTTGGGTGCATTAATAACTTGCCGGAAGATGAACACAATAATCTAAGTCTCTAAGGGGTTTCGTTCCTCGCTGACGCCAGCCAACTGTTGCCGATTATGGAATGTTTTCTCGAGCTGTTATCGAAGCGAGCTTGCACTCGCACTACGGACACTTAATACTGCCCTGCACGCCATGCAGGCAGCAATAAGAATAATAAACCGAACAATATGAGAACTTCGCTACTTACAGACGCTTACATAATAATACACGACGAGTACAAAATAAAAAGTAATACAATAAAATGGATCTACAGAATACAAAATTATATGCATTATAAACCCAGCACCGTTACGTCTAAGTTACAATAGTTACAGATGCAATTATTGTTATTTACCACAAACAGATTACATTAAGTCTTATAAGAATAGTACATTTCCTAATATGGCAAAGTTTTCAATGTAGCATTTGATAATAGGCCTAATTTCGATATACAGTAAAAAGCTAGCCGTATTCGTTATACTCATGCAAAAAGTTTTAAAGACTAGGTGGGCTAAAACACAATTTTGAGATGTTAATCGACACTTATACGTAGTACAAAATATAAAGTAGGATATATTCTGACTGCTCAACACGCTCATCCTATCACACTATAGTTAGATTAATATCGTAAACGTAGAAATAAAGTATATTGCTCGTAGGTACTGAATAAGGCACAAGTTGCGTCACATCCTGCCGTAGCAACGACATTACATTACATTAACCTAAAGTTATTTAGCTAGCTGCACCCACACTTCCACTATTGCATAGGTAAACACATTGTCACTCATAGTAAGTAACGATTGTGGCCAACGCACATTTACCTATTACACAATTAACTATAAAACTTAACTATCTATCTATAATCTCGAAAAATACACAAGGACGGTGTAAGTCGACAAAACACATCTCTCTTGTATAAGTAGTATATTTTCTGTCAAATTACTTCTATCTCAACAGTTAACCAATAGAAACATAGAAATATGTAGTAGGTATATCGCTATTATCTAAATTATAAACAATAAATATATTTCTAATAGAGTAAAGGCACAATTAGGGACTGTTACGTCAAGATGTTATCACAATCTTATTCATACGATAAAAGTCAAATACACCGATATAAGTAGTGATTTCCGATAGTCTCGATAAAAAGATTATGGAAATTTTGAAGGTACGCGTATTCCGCCGCAACGCTACGTGTTTCCGCTAAGAAAGACGACTTGCGGCGCGCTCTCTCTTCACCGCCCTCGCACTATACTATAACTCTATGACTAGCCACTCCAGTCATGCTCATTATGCCACTGACATATCTGTGGCTCCATACCGCTCCATAGATTCAACACTACTGTCTAACCGAACATGCGTTTAATCACCGCCGCAGTGGAGCCTTTTACACCGCTCAATCAATCGCTATGATAAGTCAGTAAGCTCATCTACTCGCAAAATCGGTGATTTTTTACAGCACAATGACAATACAAACATTTTGGTTAGTACAAAACGGCAAAATCATTCTATTCGTAATATTCTACCGTATGAAGAACACTTATTATGGATGCAGAATTACATTCCTATTTTTGTCTCATTCGAATAAATGCAGAGAAAGAAATAAAGCTAATTCTGCACAATAAGCCAGCACATGCTGACGAACAGACGGGACGATTTAGGCAAATATTAAATTATAGAAAGACGAAGGAAAGTGAATCATCCATCAATTAACATAGGTTCTAATAAACAAGGTTTTTGCTTGGCCATTTGTAGCACCAAAATAATGCCTAAGCATATACCACATCGTCCCGACCGTCTGTCCGAAGCAGTCCTTGCGATACTAACCCCAAGTTTCTAGAATATTTGTCAAAGCCTTGATTAGTTGACCAAGTAAAAGCTAAACGCTCATTGGTCAATGGTATTCTATGACGCGATATGTGACCAATCAGCGCTCAGTATTCCGTCTAGCTGATCAATATTTGACAATCGTTCCAGAACTGGAGGTCAGAGTACTTTCCTAATAAGCACACATTGAATTCACATTACACCACTCACAGTCTCGTACGCTAGTTATTGTCATTTGATTGAAATTTACACCTTTACCGTTTTGTCACTGACCCTGTAATAAGGCCGAGTGTATACGGTAAGAACAATATACGTAACACTTGGTTTGTGCTGGGCTCGCTTAAAGCCATGTCAGCACGTCGGGTTTGCTGGTGTTCGGATTGATCAGCGATTGGACGTCCTCGAGAAGTATATCGTTTGTGAACTCGTTCAACTGGAAATAAACGAAATATTATTTAGCTGAATGCATAATGTGCTGTAATGAACAGGAGAAATAAAATTACAATAAAATCAAAAGGTTGAATTAAAATTAATACATACATCAAAGAAAATAATTAAAATAGATCAATTTAAGTAAAAGCTAAACAGAGCCTGTAATTTTCAAGGATCTGAGGCTGAAGTGATCTGATCACTAATACTCGTTAGCAATACACTTCAAAGTGAGGGTTATTAGGTACTTTTCCAATATTCCATACACATAAACAACTTTGTAAGAATTTTTCCTATCACACTGGGCAGGAAGGTATTGTGAATCATGACACATTCTCACCAAAGCATTTTCAAATTCAAACGAGGTGATAAAATCTAGTACACTATCTACACTGTTGTACAGACTACAATATCAATGAGGTCATGAATAGGGATGGCAATTCACGCAGCTTACGGCTACATTAATTGCTTCTTCATTCCATCTCCGCTTTCCATCAGGCGAGAAGGAGTCACTTTAATGAACCATTATAAAAAAGGTTCTTACTTGTAAAGAAGGCACTAAATCATCAGTGGACGCGAGATTGTCACCGAGCGACATTTCTGAGGAATCCATCGCGTTCCCAGCCTCACTGGTGCAGTCCATGCGGTCGTCCATCGTGGCCAGGAAATCTTCAGGCGTGTGAGGCATGGAGTATGACTGAGGGACCGCCATGCCCAACCCACTATCGGCAGATTCTTGCCGCTGGTGGTCTGTGAGACCCGAGAGGAACGGATCGAGTGGCAGGTCTGTGCTCGCCACTGCTGTACTGTTCGCGAGAGAAGATACTTGTCTCGCCATTATCTCTTGCTGGAATTAAATAAAAAAGGACATTGTAATCATTTCTGTGCATATAAATCTCTTTTATAACTAACATTGGACTTGGGAACAAAAGGTAAATCGTAAAGATTGTCAAAGTTATTAAATTAAGGCTCTGCAATTATATTAATAAATATTACTGGACATATAGTGCCTGTTGACGAAATACTCTCATTATATGTTGGATTGTTCTTAACAACACTGCGAAAGAGCAAACCTGCTGAGAATCCCATAATGAAATTGAAAGTAGGCTAAAGTTAGGAATGTTGCTAGGTAAGTATTATGGTTAGGATTGTATAATTTATTCTACTTTCTTTAGCTTTACAAATGTGTTCCAAGCCCATTACCCTGAAGAACCTCCTACCTGATTACGGGATAATTAAATATTATCGTAAGGAAAATCCCGGATTAATACTTTTTTTATATCCTGCCACATAATGTAATAAAGGAGCCGACTATGGAGCTTATGGAGCCTAATGCAGATAGGCTTGTTGAGGCCTCAAACATAACTGGCCAAATGTAGATCGAACAAATGCAAAATTCGGGGAAATGCTAGTCACCTCTGTTAATAGCTATAATAATAAGCAATTAACAAGTAAGTATGACTTATGTAAGCATGACATAGGTAAGTATGACTTAAGTTAGTACGACGTAAGTAAGACCTAGTAATCTCATCTCCTTGACTCAACTTGGTAGACCAAGTGTTACTGTAAGAAAGTTGTGGGGATGAGATGGCACAGGCTAGTTTATACTAGGTATATATCTACACAGTAGTCATACAGAAATTTCTATGATGAAATAGATGTGAAACGAAGAAATAATAAACGATAGGAAAACCCAAAACCATAACCCGCTTAACTATAATATTCATTTATTTTTAAACCTATTACGCACTAAATAGAGCTCCGATAGCTATCTTTGAGAGCCAGTCCTCATTGTGGATCTATTGTGATACCACCTTCGGCCTCATCATCACTGACCATCAAACAAGATAGTAGTTAAACACTAGTCTATCAAGTATTAAAAAAATTACACTGTGTGTATGCATGTGTGAAAAATTATAAATACGTACCTATATCTATTTTAGTTACGTATAACAGTGACATGATAATCTAGGCATGTATATCTTCAAATCGTTATCTATACCTACAGTTTACCTGCTAGGACATAATTCGTTTCTATCGTCCACCTTTTTACCTCGGCCTCTGAATTGGGCAAATCGAATTGAAAGACTAACTAGATAACTTAATTTGTAATTGTTAGATAATTATAATAAGTAGTGTCGCTATGTCATCGCCAACGTGTTTGTTAATCGTGTATATCTTGTGTACCGGCCAGGTATTACGTACGACGTACGAGTATTACGTACGTCAAGCATGATCATTGTAACAATTTTTGAGGGAAAATACGAAGTAATTTATGTCTCGGAGTATTTAAACTCTAGTCACTAGAATGCCTATCGACCTCGCGACAGAGTAGTTGAATTCGCGTGGTTGACTGGTTTGTTTTATATGTGCAATTCGCTTGATCAGAACACCAAAGTAAACTAACGAGCTAAAATCTAAAATTCTCTAAACTATGTAGTTCTTATTCTGTTCGTGCTAAAATCCAAATTCGTGTAACTTAAAATGACAATTCTTAAAATATGATCATTCAATTCAATTGTAAGTAGTTTTACACACAACTCCTAAAACTGTGACATAGGTAAGTACCCACAATTGTATAGTAAAGTAAAATTTAAAATCTGTCACTCTATATATGTGTTACATATTAAAATTAGGATTTTAGTAGTATGTTTAGAATAAGAACTACCATAATTAACTGTAAAATTGTTTTAGTTCGTTAGCGTATGGGGAGTCCTACGTGGTTTCGAAGAATATCATTGCGACGCACGCTGTTGCGTAATTTTTTTCAGGAGGGTCATTGGTTCGAAAGGATGTTGCATCGAACGCCAACAAATTAATTGCCTCTAGCTCGAAAAGAACAAAGCTGATATATTGAAATGAATCAACTATTAACTAATAAAATGCGTATTTAACGTAAACCTATCATATCACGCCTATATCCATGAAGAGGAAGGTAGAGGTGTTCAAAGACCCACGTCTCGCCAGGAATAAAATAAGATAATATAATAATAATAAAACGCAGGAGCGGCTTTGTGGAGAGTCGTCGGTGAGTGGCGACACTGTGGACTCCGATTCTCCCTGGGGCTAAATGAGACCCCTGACCCCCAGCTTGCATTAATTGGCCGTCTGGAGGTGGAGACGCAAGAGCAAGTAATAAAAAGATCCAAGGCTGGATGTGTTAAAGGGCATAACGCCGGTAGTAGCGTTCTAGTGAAACCGCAGCGCACCTCTCTTTAGCGCATCCTTTAGCCATCCACACTAACGTTGCCTCTTTTGTCACCATTGAGGCAGCCCTTATGGGGGGCCCGTTTAGTGGGTGGCAAGTCACGACCTGTCTTAATATTTTAAGATGCAACTGAAATTGGCAGGTGCCGTAGTCTCGTCCATAGCCCACTTATTACTAATAAGTTCATATCAATAGCCTTGCGATTTTACCCATTCTTGTAATATATATACCAGGTCACCATCTATCCAAAATGTTTTCTGTTTTTTATACTAGTTTGTATTTTTGATACCAAACAGCCTCGCAGTGTTGGCTACAGCCCCACTTATGCCTATGTAAAGGACCGAATAAAATCCCTGAAAATTTATGAATAATGTGTTGCACCAGCCAAATACTAACAATCTTGCGTGCATGGAGCAGAGGTCAGACACAATGCTTCATATGGTTATATTGATAGAAAGTATTCCTCTCTATCAGGCATGATACTGTATCTCATAGGTTCTAAGCACTAAATGTATGCCAAGTGGTCGACTGCTTTCTTGCCTTTGCCTGAAGAGTGAGTGAGTATCGCAGGCTGGTTGAGGTAATCAGGAGTTACCTGGAGTCTGATCTCCTGCTGGCGTTGCTTAAGGCGATCCCGCTCGAGCTGAAGCGACTGAAGTCGCAGTTTCTGTTGGCAGGCAGCTTGAAGCGACGCGTTCCACACACCGGCATTCGGCGCGCTCGACGTTGGTGTCCGTTGCAGGTCTTGGGCTAGAAAAGGTAAAATAATAAACTTTTAATTGTTATACTTACTAATACACTAAACTTAATAACGTCACATATCGTTTACACACTCACACCCCCACTACACTAGGATTCCCTGTGTTGTTGGGGGATGTACACACACATACATATCACAACATCCTCTATCCCAGATAAACATTCTTGCTTATCTTACAAATATTTGCCCGGCCAGGGATCGAACCTGGGATTCTGCACTTCGAAGGCAGCTAAAGGTATCAACTAAGCCAACAGAGCCTTCATAATGTACTAACGTCGATTGTACGAGTAGTTTTATTTATGTATTGAGGCAAGTACTACTTATTTAATAAATTTAATAATAATATTTAATTACGGGTTTCCAAAATATTTTTATTAGCCGACCCGTAAAAAGGCCGCCTTAAGACTTGGAGAGTATATTACCTAATAAGTAGGTACTTTTATAGGACTTACTACGAGAAAATAATAATGAATTTACTAGGTTTCAAGAGGTATGTATTAAAAAGTATAGCAATTACTGGGTGAATTATGCAGGGCAGCAACTATGCAGGCGAATGCAGAGCATTACCTATAGTGATAATGCCTATTGCATTGTAAACATTTGTAATATAAAGATCTGTGTTACATGCAACTGTTATATGGTTAGTGGTGACGCTTACCATCACAACTCCTCCTCGTTACATATTTTGATATATGTATAACAGACACAGAAATCTAAATAAATAGGCACTAGAAGTCACATATCCGTAGTGACCTTGTCGCCGCACAGGTGACTAATAAGCCACCAGCGCGCAAGAATCGCCGCGAGTATTCATTTAGTATTGCTCGGAACGCCGTTCGTGAAACAACGTGTAAAAATGGTGTGTTGCAGCATATCTAATTGCGGAAACTCTTCCACAAACTGTAATTATACCAATAAGGGGATTACTTTTCACCGGTAAGTCTTATTTAATTAAAAATACTGTGTTTTCTTAAAATATACACGTGGGTCACTCATTATCAAAGACAATTACACTTTATATGTTTTACAGTCATTTTCACTACCATTACTGTATAAGTTTAACAATATTCGGAGCGTTACTAGCGAACAAAGCAATGTAATGTGAAACTTACGATGTTGTCATTCGCGTAATTATGCATGTTACGGCCGCTGGTGGCACTCGTGAGATAGCGTTGTGACTGCTTGGTTTGGCGCATCGACATTTATCGATATGTCGATAAAAACTTTTGCTGTATTTAATATTTTTGTTCGAACAAACTGCAATATAATTAATTTATATTGTAATCTGTATTTAAGATTAAATAAGTATAGTACATATAAATTGGGGTTAAGTTTAAAAAGAAAAAACATTGTTTATGTTTCATAAATAAGCAGGTCGCTCATAATTTTTTTTTGTTAAGAAAATATGGGAAAAAAATATTTCAAGCACGCAATTTAAAATGGTAAGGTCATGACTGTGGTCTGTGTGAGTCATGAAATTACAAACTAGATATTTTCAATAGTGAAATCTGCCAATGTCATATCAGTTTGACTACCTGTCATATCAGTACTATATACCTGATAACTTGTAAGAGAAGTTTGAAATATGTAATGTTTGAATTGTCATGAGCCGTATCACATAGTGACATAATTTTTTAATTTTTTTTATTTTAGTTTCTCGCAAGATCCTAATATAAAAGACAAATGGATATCCGCTACAGGCAAAAGAAACTGGTTACTATACAACAACAAACTACAGTCTAACTACAGTCTACAAACTACAGTCGAATTTGTTCAGTTCATTTTAATGATGAAGAATTTATGACAACAACAAAAAGGTGCACATTGAACAAGTCAGCTATTCCTACAGCTAATATTTGGCAATTTACCACCGTAAATGTAAGGTTATTCATTTAATTTAACTTACAATAATATAGGAAAGGAATCTCTTTTTAAAGCATTAACGCATGCTAGGCTACAACAAGTAACTAACCACAGAAAAAAAATAAAAGCTGCATTTTAGAAAGAAACAAACCTTTCTTTACAAATTTTAAACGTTAATAAAATAGTAGTGTAAATATTTACTACATATCTTAATAAAACTTTTTTCAGTTTGCCAATGATCAGCATTCAACTTCTTCTCCACATGAATTTGTAAATGCTTGTGAACCAGCAACCCTGTCACTCAAACGTTCTTTTCACCCTGCATGTGTAAGTTTATTTCTTTGATATTTTATTTTTTTATTTTTTTATAACTCCTTCAACGTTCGACTTTTTTGTGAGAAATACAACGGTTAACAATTTGAGGAGTATTTGTTTATTTTTTACGATTTTTGAATAGGATTTGTATTGTTAATGTTATTGACACGGTGTCAACAAAAAGTAAACTATGTTTTTATAATATACAAAGAGCAAAATTAATATTTATTATGGTTATTCTAAATCTATTATTGTATATGTTTATACCTTAACACAATAACAAATATTTTTTTTTCCAAAAACCTGTTAGTTAGATATCAGATCAGCAAAGACCACAAGTATTTATTAAGTAATTGTTTGCAAGTTTATAATAAGAGTCTTAAAGATATTATAGTTCTCACGATAAAAAAATCAAACTACATGTAAAAATATTTTAATTGTAAAACCACCACCTCTACCAAAAATGATAGTGTAATAAATATTTTAATGTATATAAATTATATATAATAATATAAAGTCATTATTGTACAAATATAATATAAATTTGTAGAGTTGTTCCACTGTACAAATTGTTCGTAAAACCTGAGCATGCATGACATTGTGAAATAGTACATAATACCTCTCTGTCACTTCCCACATTATAGGCACTCAAGAATGTTACTCAATAACCGTCCCTTGCCTCATTAATTAAAACAAACGAATTGTAATACATTAATAATAAAGAATAAATACGTCTATCTATACGTGTTTTATTCAAGACATTATTATTACTGCTATTTGGACGACTTTCGAATGTGAAATAATGATAATATCGACAACTTTGAAATTTTGTCATGCACTAGCGTATATGTAAATTTATCGGTGTAGTGGTAAGTTCTCGGACAAGCGTTTGTGCGAATGTATTGGAACGAATCACGGTGCAAGGATTGTTTGTGTGCGCCGTATTTGTGTGCGTGTCTCTGCGTTTGGATATATTTTTGTATGTATTGGTGACATAGCGGTAGGGGAACGGTGGCGACAGCCGTCTCGAAAGAAATTTTTGTTTATACCATTTCTAGTGCCTATTTATTTAGATTTCTGTGATAACAGATCTTATTTGTATATTGCAACTTATACAAAGAAGCAGTAAAAACACTATTTATTTGTTTCCTTAGTTTCTTTGTCTACCACGCAGTATAATATAACTTATAGGCTTGAATGGCGCTTAATAAAGACGATATACTAGTAGACATTTAGGTATACTAGCATAGCAGCAGACGGCGCTGCGCACTCGCCCTGAGATATGCTCGAAGCCCGGGTCGACGTATTCGATCCCTAACGTGTTTTGCCGGTGAATAATCATTTAATTACTAGTATGGTTCCTGTCCCATCATGAGACCAACGCATTTCATATGATTTTGAAGTCATTAAATTGCATAACATGTAATGTGAGATGGATACGACTACTGAAAATGGCAGAAAACTGTCGAAAACTTTCATAAATAACTTTCATATCTATACAGATAGATCAAATTGGAGTGTCTGTTTGTAATTCCAGATTAACAGCTTTTCACTAAATGCATGTGAATGTATATGCATAAAAAAAACAATTTTAAAAATATTTGTCTGTAGGTATGTCTGTCAGTTTGTTTGTTCTATCTAATGTCTATACAGCTGGACCGATTTTAACGGGACTTTTACTGGCAGATAGTTGATGTTATAAGGAGTAACTTTAGCTACCAACTTTTAATTCATCATCATCATCCATCACCACGTGGGTGAAACCACGGGGCGCAGCTAGTACAAAATAAAAACGAATCATAATTGTAAATATTTATCGGAGTAACGTCTTAACGTAAGATCTGGCGACCGAATATGAAAATAAGTCTAAGACGGTGAAGGATGCCCTAAAAGGTTTCCACGAGACCGGTTCCCGAGGACACCTTATTGCCGCTGATCATGAGGATTTACGCCCTTCTAATTTACTAATCTAGATACAGAGAAAGCCGTAAACATGTCCAAATTTGTCTATGTTATCCAATTTGAACTAATTGACCGAACGAGCGAAGCGTCTCTGCTTTAACTGGCCAAATTGACTTTCATCTGAAGGTTATGTGTTAGTCCTCCTGTACAGGTCGCATTTTTCAACTAATCTTAACGAAACTTGGTAAGAATGTTCTTCTATTCAATATTTTTTTTTCTCGTTGGTGATTTTTGATTACGTCATCATCATCTTCATTGATTTCTGATTGACATTCTTGATTAGGTACTTAACTTAAAAAGGGGAAGTTTGCTGCAGCGCTATTTACCTGATAATATGTTATCAAATTCAGGCGATTTTGATAAAATTTGGTACACTATATTAGGTACCTGACTCTTAAAGAAGAATTTCGAATATGAGCACATATTTAATTTGTTGTTAAACCGTACAGTAGAAATAATATCTCAAGCTGACGTGCAGTAGATTGACCAAATGTCTGCAATTCCATTATAAAATATTTATTGTTTTCCTTTATTTCGGCATATAGGTATGTATTTGATATTTACTTACATGGAAACAGAATTTTTTGAGGTGAAGACACAGATAATATAATATATATATAATAATAATAATAATAATTTTTATAAGTTCAACAGTAATATGCTTAGACATATTATGTACAAATTTACATAAGTACTTAATTAAATTTGTTACATTTGCAGCACTAGATATTGCGGTAGGATACCCTGTGTTTACAATATCTAGGTCTCCTCCGGGATACATAAACGTTACAGATGCAGTTATTGTGATTAATTAAAATAAATAATATTCAAATGTAAACTTGACACACTCTTCTATAAAATAATAAATTCATTACAATAAAATTATACATACATTTAAATTATACATGAATTAAATTGTTTATTGACCGACCTATTGTTGGCGAATGCTAAAATAAAATTTAAAAATAAAATGCAACAAACGATTTTGAAAACTGATGTATAAAACTGAATGTTGATTTTACTAATGATACTTAAGGATTTTCTCATTTTATTACGCGTAGCAAGTCCTCTGTGCTTTAATAACCTAATGTATACAAATATTCCTTTAATTTCTTTTTGCATTTAAATTTAGTGTCCTGTATAATATCGAGTTTCTTATTAATTTTTTTGTATATATAACATCCCATAAAACTAGAGCTTATTTTTCCTAGAGCAGTGCTAAATGTTGTAGTTTGTCATGTGGGATAACGCCTAGATCTTGAATCCTTTCTAAGATCAGCAGCACACAAAGCTGTTCTATGGAATCGAAGTGTCGACGCTAGGATATATATTTGCCTGACTCTGAGGTGGTTGGTATCCTGATAAAGCAAGTCCGTTGGATAACTGAATGGTTTACTATACGCTACCTTCAGTACTGCACGCTGTGCACGTTCAAGCTTCATTAAGTTACCACTTCCAGCGGAACCCCATGCAATAATACAGTAGCTGAGGATTGAATGGCAAAGAGCTATATAGGCCATAGATATTACTTTCCGGTCCGCTATTGACTTTAATCTTTTGAAAACATGAAGTAATTTTCTCACGCGGCCGCTTGAATTTGTTTTGTCCAAGAAAGCAATTCGTCTATATATATGCCAAGATATTTGAATTCTTGCACTTGTCCTAATTTAAGACAGGTACACTTGGCTAAATCCGTAGTCTTGCATTGGTGTAGCTTTATGCAGACATCTCCAGTAGGGGAAGAAAGTAAGGACAGAATTCGCCCTATTTACATATGGATTACTATTATATATTTATCTATGGTCCATAGATATACCTACATAGATATAGATGAAGATTTCTTTTTAAACAACCACTGAATACAATTCCATTAACTTTAAATAAATCTAATAAAAGAATCACATTAAAATAAAACTAATTAGCTAAAATACATTTCCAGTGTATATAACAAGTGCTAGTTCATAACTACCTAGAAATAATTATTAAAAAGCTTGCAGGCCCACCTTTATTAAATTAGGCCTTTTATGTTCTATTTATTTTTGTAGTGTCGAGTTTATCAAGAAAACAAGAGCGAATGTTTTAAAAGATATGTAAATTAACACATAAATTAGTTAAAGTCTTATTTAAAGTGTTATAAGTAAATCTCAAGCTACCTATGGCAAGTCGTTATCCTGCAAGCGTTTTGCCTGCCGTGCGATTCTCTAAGAGCAAACATCGTTGCATCTTTGACAACATCCGTGAAACAAATGACGAGATGACAAGAAACGTTGGGAAAGCAACCTTGTTGGTATCTCATTAAGTATTTGACATGCGGTGAGCTTGTCGACGAATCATTACAGAATCGCACGCCTGTTCTCTCCGAGTGATTATATACTTCCATGCTCATAATAAGTATTCCTCTTTTTGGTTTAACTTTAAGCTGTAATCATACTTATATATTTTTGTTTTTATTTATTTGAGGGTCAACAAACAGTACACAACAAGAAATAGTATAAAAAAATGCTGGTTAGTGTACCGACAACGTTGACCGCAGATTATACGTTAGATAACAGTTTTGACGGAAAACTTTTGAAGTTCAAAGCGCTCATTCGTTAATTATCTACTAATCTAATAGTTACAGCGAATACGCGGTTACGGTAACGTTATATTACCCGAATGCGTGGGGTCCTACGAAAGCGTTGACGTCATATCCCGAGTTTTGTTAGTAACCGAGTCATCCGAACATGCATGGGGTATGACGTACGACTACCTGCTACTGTAACAATAAGGTCCTTCCTAAAGTAACAGGTTGCCTAATCCTTTTTTTTTGCTATGTTTATGATACATACAATGACATACCTGAATTTTTTTATTTTAAAAAGTAACTCTTACCGACCTAGTTACTACTAATATTATTAGTAGTTACTAGGTCGGTATAGTAATAGTGTCTCTACCAAAGACAATGAGTGCAAGGGGAACCAGTATCCATTCATCTCATCAGTTGTATGCACACACAAGTAAATGAACATTTAATGCTTCAGCACACCAAACGCGGACGTGCACGGTGCGTTTCGATGGGCCCGCGGGTGTTGTATCAAATACAATAGTTAAGTATAAAACACGGCACATCAAATACAAGCGCGGGCCCGCTGATGCCGCCCTACTTGATTTGCCGTGTTTGTTACTATTCTACTTGCACCTATGTGACAACGGCGGGTGTGCTGAAGCCTTAAGGCATGCACATGTTACATCCAACCCTCCATAGTAGACCAGTGCTAATGTGTCAGCCAGTGTAATTTATCACTTAAAATACAAATAAACTCACGTATTCTAGGATCGAACCAGGATGTGGTGCGAGCGGCATGATTTATGAAGTAAATTTCGCCTTCTGGTGTCGCAGCCTGCTCCCAGCCATCCGGCAGCGGCCCTAGTGGATCCGTCGGTGTGTTACTACTTGTACTCTTCGCTGCTGAAACCAATCAGAGGTACCCAATCAATCGGAGTTTAAAATGAACGGGAACGAAAGGGAACGTAACAGTGATCCTCTCAACAGCGATTAGTTGCAAGTGGATTAAGAACTAAGACGTACGCGCACGTGATTGGGTGTCGGTGGACATCGGGAAGGTCATCGCGAGCTCGTTCCAAGAAACGACGGTGCCAGACGCACGCGTGAGCTGCGCCCGCGCCGTGTTGTGTTGCGTCGTCGTCGCGGCCGCTCACGCGTACCGACCAAAATGAATCACTGCGGCACGGATGTCGCCGACACATCGCCATCCCTCGTGCTCGCTCACGCTTTATACACAATTATACACAGGCAACAAACAAGCGATCATTCATAAACAACCCGCGGATGGCCGCTCCGCTAATTGGACTTCAATATCGCCGTCATTAGTAAAATTATCTACTAACTGCCGGATAGAAATAACTCTTGAATCATACCGCAATACGTACATGAATGAGTTTCGAATGGATAAATCTTACCCCGGGACCTCATAGATATGTAATGTTAGATCAAGTCGTTTGGTCTGTTATCTGTATGGATATAGTAAATTTATTGTATTATCATTAGAATGCAAACGATTACAAGTTTCGAATAGCATAGTCGAATACGTCCAATTCGGTTTAACCGGTTCTTAGCGGTTTAAGCAGTGTTCGAAATACGTGGAATCAAAAGCAAGGCGATAGATTTAAGATAACCTCTTTTATGGTACGCTAGCGAGTGCAAGCAGTGTGTAATTCTAATTACACATTATTTACAATGACCATTACTCAACACCAACAGTCGACAAGAGCGCGGCGACCGACTACATGGTTACGTCACCAATCGACACGTTACAGCTGCTAAATATACTATCTACAACTACTACTGTTGCTATTGTTCTATATGTTTTGTATTTTTCTCACTAATTAGTGCCAAATATAGCGAATCAAGGTTTTCTCAAGTCTTTGATACGCAGCTGTAGATGGCAGACTATTTGAGTGGAACTGTTATAATGTGTAGTCTTATCAATATTATCAGGTAAACAGAAGCAAAAGCTCTTCAATTTTGATATTTTAGAGCGAAAAAATATATTTTTGAACTGGATGGGAACCAGCGTCTAACTACTCGTAATATAACCGATTCTAGGTGACCGCTATGCCACCGAGGCGCCATCGCCAGTCCAAGGATCGAATTGTATATCTCCAGGTATTCTAACAGTCGTATGCAAAGCAAAATCATCACAATCCTCACCCTCCCAAAGTCTATTATGTATGATAATTATACATAGAAAGTTATGAGGTATTAGGTAGCTGTACTCTATGTACCGAGCGCTCAACAAGTTGTTACTTTATTCGTCTTTTAAGCCCGATTTTTCAATCATCAGGTAGACTCTATTCCTATGAATAAATATATACATAACCAACATAAAACGAGCAAATATTGGTTGTTCAAAAAAGTTCATTTGTTTTAAGTTAGGTTGCATTACATTTTATCAGTCTGATAATTTTTAACATATGATTGAAGAACCAGGCTTACCAGGTTGGTAAGAAAGTAAACATTTTGTGACGCCTGTAAGGGGTAGATGGCTCTTTATTTAACACTTTTAATATGATTATTATGAAGACTATCTCCGATGACGATAAGGTAGACTAGCTACTATGAAAGATATACTCTTATACGGTGAAACTGTTGACTAAAAACAACTAAAGAAGAAAAATAACTAATGCATTGGTAGAGCAGGTTAAGTAAACACTTTTTATTATATACTAGCTCACCACAGCTTTGCTCGTGTGTCCTCGGGGGATACAACGCCTCTAAAATAAAAGTATTCTAAGTAAGTTCCTGTATATAATTTCAGCTATCTGCCACAAAAGTCTCGTCAAAATCGTCCCAGCCGTTTCAGAAATTAGCCGCAACAAACGGACAAAAATAATATATCCTTTTTTCTGTTATTTATGTGTAACTAAATATATGCATTTGGTAAAAATCAGTTTAAATATTACACACATTATATGATACACAGTATTATGATTATAAATAATTATAATTATAATATATACATATATATGATTATAATGTAAAGTATTGTGCACTTTAATTAAAAGAAAACTGTGATGTTTATGAATGTGGTATCGTGTTTGTCTAGACTTGAAAACAGAGACATACCTAGTGTCAATCAAATCATGATCTATATGCTCTCTTATTGACCCCAAACAAGAAAAGACGCACAAATAAGTACAATAATCTTAAACTGTGGATGAAGCACATAAATATGTAATACGTAATCTGTGACATAGTAATTGCATAGTGAAAGTGTAATAAGTTAATAAGTAAAGTAACGTTGTTACGTAAAATGCTAATAACTAATTAACTTACAACCGCCTTCTAGGCGGCTTTAGCATAATTAGATAGCCGGTACAATTAACAAAAAGTAAAATTCGAGTTAGTAAAACCGACCTCCGTTCTATTGATGTTATATTGATTATCCGCTAATTCCTTATAGTTAAAGAGTTGTATTTTCTAACGACTTCCAAAAAAGGAGGAGGTACTCAATTCGACTGTATGTTTTTTTTTAATGTTTGTTACCTCATAACTTTCGACTGGGTGAACCGATTCTCAATTTTTTTTGTTTGAAAGCTGGTGCTTCCCGTGTGGTCCCATTTGAATGTCATCAAATTCGGTTTAGTAGTTTTTGAGATACACTCCACTAACTGAATAGAATGGAAGTCGGTATTATTTTTTTCAAATTGTACTTGTCCATCATCAACTCATTCACATGATATAATGATTATCAGACGCAAAAAATTGAATAGCTTTACAAAATATATGAAAACTTGTAATACGTATACTATGTACGAGTATAACTATGTCTTATAAAAAACGTGCGTATTTAATTTGAAGATTGCCCTCGATTTCCCTGGGATTCCATCATTAGATCCTGACTTGGGACCAAATTGGAAATATACCTACTCTATCGAACATATGAGACAAAACTTGATATCGGTCAACAGTTGGCGGAGAAATCGGTGTACATAGGTCTAAGAAGAAATATTCAACAAGGACGAACTTCCGTACCCACTTTCACCCCCTATTTTAAGCCCTTGAAGGCTTTTTTGCGATAAGTGGTAGCCTATGTCCTTTCCTAAGGTCTATTACCGATACCGATATCAAATACTTACGAGATATCGCCCTAGAACATAAGGTTGTTTTTCCAACGGTTCTTGTCATCTCTTGATTTGTTTCACGGATGTTGTCAAAGATGCAACGAGGTTTGCTCTTTGAGAACCGCATGGCAGGTGTTCGAAATGTCGGAATATAATAGTATAAAATTATAAGCGATTTAATTCGTTTATTGTAGATTAGTAGCCAAGGGTTGTAAGGCTACCTCGAACTATAGGCGCCCCCCTCGCTACGCTCGTGCGCCTAAATATCTCGGGTTGCAATTGATGCTTACACCCGAGCTAACCACTCTGATTTACATTCCGATTGTGAGGTAAGTAGAAAAAACCGGCATTACAAAAATAAAATTGATGACTATTATACTCATACGAAGACAAGGCTGAATAGCGAAGCGACCTCTTTTGTCAATGGGCTGAATGCATGATGTCTATTGCCAGTATGATGGTTAGATGTACGCGAACTTTTTGAAAGAGTGAAGTGTTTTGTTTTAATTACTTATTGCCCTAGGGCTTTTCTTTGTCACCTACAAGCCCAATTTGGGGGTAATAAGGACGTACTTACCCAATATTGGAGATGTAAACCGCCCTAGGGCTTTTCTAGCTACATTATTACCCTAGAGCGCTAATTGGTCACCTACAAGCCCCGTTTGGGGGTAATAAGGACCTACTTAGAATATGAGAGATGTAAAATATATTTAATTTCAAAAGAACTTTTCTTTTTTTTTCTCTTCCATTTTGGAAGTCGGTTAAAGAGACATAACTACTTAGCATATTGTGGTATTGAGTACCCTATCATTTACATCTATTCAGTATTTGTCGAGATAGTTTTGAGTGTAATGACTTATTGAGATAAGTATTATGTTATGTGTGCAGTCATGTGCCCATTCTGGTGCGTGGCGTCATGCAGGAGATATTCGAGCGATTCTGAGGTGCTGCGTTATCGCCACATCAGATTAAAGAGGAACGCGCTGTGAAAACACGATTATTTGTATTGTCACCTGATCTACATACACGTTTATATTCGGAGATAATGTATTGCGACTTGGAGTTACCAATCATCGACTTGGAAGATGGCTGTCGTATGCCAGTGCATTAATTTTTTATATCAATCTTGTTACAAGACGAGTAAATCGCTCGTCTAATGTAAAGCGTCGCGCTTGCACATAACAGACATTTAAACTACAACCACCTATAAAACGAGGGCTAAATATAGTCTTAAGTTTAAACCATGGTTTAAGAAACATATCCTATATGAAATTCCCTTAATCCACGGTGTAAACTCGGGACTATATTTAGTCCACGTTTTACAATAAGGCAGCAAGAATTCAAAACCCTGCATGGTAATGTACTGCGCTCGTCATCCTAAGATCAATATGTTAAATCTCTTGCCCTGTTATCTCGATGGAAATATTGCCTTTCAATGAAACACAGTAATGTTTGCACACTACTACCTTACTTGGCATGATATAAGTAACTGGCAGTGTGGTGGATGCCAAAGCGGATTCTGTATTAATCATATCATTATGTAACTCTAAAAGGGTAAAGAACAAGTTTGTTGAACTTATTCCTGGCAACAGTAATAGAATTTTGCAAAACGAGTTTTTATAAATCTTGCATAAGTAACTGCATCAGTGTCCCGTATGCCATTTTGCAGGTAACCAACACGAAACCCTAAAGACGAATTGAATATGCATGCAATAATATTTGGTAATATATGGTGGGTAACGAACACAGATAAATGTACAATAGAAAACGCAAGGCATAGAGAGCGCAGAGAGTTGCCTATTGCAACCTGCGCAACGGATGAGATTCTAAGAGGTAGTTGCCCCTTCAGATAATGCAGGAAAAAGGAGCGAAAGCTCGAGACTCCAACCAGCCCAAGGGCTGAAGACATGCTTGATGCAAGGCATAATTCTAAATTCTCCACGGCACTACCAGATGTAGTTCAGGGGGGAATAATAATGCTCTTCTATTTACTACTTGTGCAAATGGTAGTGCAGCAGAGAATGACTGATTTCAGTATCATATCTTAGTAGGTTAAGAGTACCAGTTTCCGTTAGCGGACGGAGTTGATGATATTCCCTCCACCGTCCAGGATGCAAACCGTAAGAAGTCACTAAACCTGACTTACTAGACGGTAGGCCACTTGTAAAAGAGGCTGTCTACGTACGTAGTGCACGTATCTAGGAAAATCGGAAGCAATTTGAGATGGATTATAAAAAATAAGAAAGATATATAAGGTATGGTATAAAGAAGAACATTTCCAAGACCGGTTTGATAGGTTGTTGACTCGGAAAGAACTTATGAACATAACTTGACATATTCATTTCTATCAAGCAAGAGGATGAACGAACCCTTACTCAAATCATCATCATCTCAGCCCTAGGACGTCCACTGGTGAACATATGCCTCCCCCATAATTTTCCAAACGACCGGGTGGAAGCGGCCTGCATCCAACTCTCACTCATATAAATACTCCTACTCCTATTCCCTTTGATTATTCTTACCGTGTAAGCTACTTTAGTAAGCATAAATACTTTGATGAACTTTGTATTGTACTGAACGGTGCAAACAAATTAGACTGATTTTGTGTCGCGAAGCAATAGTATGTGTTTAAGTATTACTGCTGTTAGGGGTGATGGGCACGGTAGCAAGTGCAAAGCGAAATAACTGGACGAAAGAGACACAAAAGTGGTAAACTTGGGTGGCACTGCAACTTCACAGGGAAGCGTAGTGCTTACCTTCAGGCTCACGACTTGCCCGTTCAGTAGCTTGAATAAAAAACAAATCAAATTGGAACAGTCAACATTGTTGTCCAGTTAATCCAGCTTATGAGTGATAGTTCGTCCATCTACTTACTAGATAGAGATGAATATGTAAAATTGAATTCGTAAGTTCCTTTCTACGTTAAAAATTAACAACTCAGTGTTGGACATTTCTTCATTATATCATTAATCATACATGTCTTATTTTTCATAATCCATCTCAAATTTCATCCGTTTTCTCTTATATATATCCATGCAACTCTTTTTTTCTATACAAAAAAAGTATCATGTAACTCCGATTTCGTTATTTTATTATTTCATGAATGCAATCCCTCTGTGGGATTGATCTAGTCCCTAGCAATCCGCTTTCCTATTTAACAATTTTTTTACATTTATGAATATTAAACCAAATAAATAAAGAATGGTAACATAACTATCACCTAATTAGCTATTAGTTAATCTGTGAATGCGGACAAACGGCGGCGCACTGGCGACGCGGCGGCGGCGGCGTGTGGTGGTAGTTGCAGTAGTCGGGTAGGTAGGTACTCTCCGACTAAGTTGGTGCCTAGCCACAATGCTATTACGTGACTAGGTCACGTTCCACGCTATCTTGCAAGGAATATCCGCCTAAATAGGAGAACGGACACGTCCCACGCCAACGCGCTGATTGTGATTTACACTTTTCTGATTTCTGTCTAAAATAAGTGTATTGCTAATTTTCGACAAGATTTTCCTATTGTGTCATATCTACATCAATATACCTACTACAAAAATCTATTGAGTATTACAATTATTAATGCCAACAGTGCTCAATAGTCGCTTACGTCACGGGCGGCATAATGGACCCTGAGCGTAACGAGAGAAAGCGAGGGTTGAAGCTGCCTCATATGAAGACAGGGTTTATCCTAAAAGTACCTACTCTCCTTCTCATACCTTCTGGTGGACAGCAAAAACCCAGAACTACATAAATAAATCATTTATTTCGAGTTTAAAGTAAAAAAAATAGAAAGTTCATACTGATATCGGACACAAATGATAAATTACGAAACAGAAAAGAAATAATGTACATTACAATAACAGCAAACACCGTCTTTTGTTTCACATTTATTTAAATCGCATCTATTTTATTTTCTGCTTTTGTGTGCTGCCTGCGGTGGCTAGTTCGATTTTCGAATAAAATATCTTTTTCTACTACCTGCTTAATAATGTCCAATTATATATCACACAATCTCGACGTAAAGCAAGGCATTACATTGCAGGGGGGGTAATGTTATATGAAACTCCCAAGGGATTAGTGATTTGAATTTGGGCGTTAAAATTTGTAGAACACTCTTAACATTTTTTGTCTTTTTATTTGATCTGCCTGTGGTGGACAGTCCGATTTTCAAATAAACCCTCTTTATAATGCCCGTGTAAATATGGTTCAATAAATGGTTTTTTTAAGTAGTTTTTATTGTCTCGCAGTAGTTATAAAAGTAGAGTATTCACCTCGAGGATAAAGCCTATCTTCATCTTGAGCGGCCAGAACACCTCACTTCACTCAGGTCTCTACATAATTCCGGAGCGAAGCTAGGGTGTTAAAACTTTAATCTGATTTAAAATTTAATCAAGGATTCCTCTTTACGCCTCAGGGTCCAATATGCCCCCCGTGACTTAAGACACTGCTTTACCCCCTTCGTGCATAATCTATTACAATGCCTATATCTAATCGTAATGCGCGGGCATTATTAAAATTACGTTATTTATTACTTGGTTCATAATATATAGTTATTAGTAGCTGCTACTTACTTAACTGCTTATTTGCCTCGAAAGGACTTTTCCACATGGAGGTCTAACCGGGCGACACCGGATTATTCCTCAAATAGGGGCGCTGACGTACCACACCTCGTGTATTAACAATTGCTTATTATTCCTCAATAGCTTCATTGCTTCAACATTAGGGTTAAGAATTAGAATGGCTCTTAGAACCCAGCTTCACCATTTCCCTGTGTAGACACGGACTCCCCTTACTCCACGGACTTACTTATGGGGGATCCCAATAATCTTTCTATACACAGTTTTCCTTACTACCGATAGAAATGTGACATAACATTCATACAAATAGTGTCAAATATCTATCTCTAGTAGGGTAAACCGGCGATAGATAGGTTATTGGTACAGACCGTTACTGTACTGTGACAAAATACTCTTGGTATAAAATTGGCATCCCTCTTTTTTTCTAATTTTAGTTTTGTTTTACTTTTATTTTAGCCTCTTATTAAATATAATTGTTACTTTTTGCCGTGACAGTGATTCTTTGAAAGGTATAGAAAAATTATTTTTTACTGCTGTTCTGTCAATGTATCATTTTGATCCAACATAATTATACAATTTCCTTGTTCTGATTCGGTTTCATCTCAATTTTGATTACCTAGTTGACAATTAAACAGGGTAGTTAATTTCTATCACCTTAAATTAAAAAGCCCGTAACTTGGGATGACGTAGGTGACGTAAATATCAGTTTCCAGATTTTTCTTTTTATTGAAATCGTTATATCACAGACATTCTACTGTATACCTATAACGTATGTGGGTTGTATATACAGGGTGTTTTGTAGAGGGACCGACAAACCCAATGAGCGTGTTCGGGGGCCCACTTGGAGAATACAAGTTGGCCAAAAAAAATCTCCGACATCCCAATTTTTTTTTCTAAAAAAGCTTGCTAGTGGGTTTTTTATCACTGTGAAAGTTGAACTATGAGGTAAAATTTATTTCATATTTTCACTCTATGAGCTCTAAATCAGTTAGCTCTGTTTTGTATCCAATTTTGCTTTACGTGGCCTGAAGGTATATTAGAGACAAAATTCAACTAAAAACACCCGGTCTAAAACAGATTTTACAAATGTTATGGTGGTAAATAGGTACAATTTCGGAGAAAAAGGAAAAATTCACAAAAAAAAGTTAAAAAATTGGGGCTATATAGGGGATAATTTTTGGCCAACTTGTATTCTCCAAGTGGGCCCCCGAACACGCTCATTTGGTTTGTCGGACCCTCTACCAAACAACCTATATACTCTAGATTTACAATGAGAACGTATTTTTTTGTTTATGTGGTTTAAATTATATTATAGGTAAATATACCAATATATTAAGTATATATTAATATACAAATGATTAAATATCAAATCTAAAATATTAATAAGTGATATAAATTCGAAACCAAGCTAAAATTCGAAACCAATGATACAATTTAGAATTTTATCAAAGATTTAACACTATAACTACACTATACAACTACAAATCCTGTAACAGGGACAATTGGTTTTCCTCATCAAACTGACATAAGTTCTACAATAATACACGGTATTATTAGTTACGTGATATCACACTACACTATTATCTGATACTGCATACGTCAAACGATTCTAGTTTTACCACACACTAAGAACAAAGACGATAAAGTCCCCACTGGCACGTCTAACATCATTCAGCAGCTGACAAAAGAATAAGTTTAAATAATATTGTTTTAATGAGAAAGAGATGTGCGATACGGTGCGTATTGTAAACAGTGGAGTGGTGGCGTGGTGTTGTGTTGTGAGACGCGGATGTGTCGCAACCCGCTGAAAGGCAAAGGCGAAGGCGCGCCAGGGCCGTAGAGCGGGCGGCAGCGGCGGCGGCGGCGCGACACCAATGTATTTTCCGAACACCTTTCAACGCTCATCTCGCATCGACCGACGGAAACAACGCGTTAATTCCCGTCATAAAATCAGTTTTAGAATTCGGGTTATTTACTTGTTTTTATTTTAGTTCCATGATAATTTTAAACCCGACTCTGTGGCCAATTAGATCACGTGAAACGGGATCGAGACGCAGAACTCGGTTTCTATCCTAGAATTGCATCTATTTATGTACACAAATGAAGGGAAGACGTGATTTATGATGGAAAATTAGGTATTTCTACTACCAACATTATTAAAATTTTATTGACAATTACAACTAATAATATTACAACAGTCACTTTAGATAAAGTTGACAAGCATAGGCTACGCTGTACGCACTTTATTGAGACTATCAATACCTGTGTACTCTACTGTAGTAAGACAACGCAATGGTACCACACCAATTGATAAGAAATAAAAACTTATCTTGATGCGAATACTTATCAATGTAATACCTTAGGTAATATCACAGAATAACTAACAAATATGCGTGAAGGTAAAACAAGTACAATTTGAAAAAAATAATACCGACTTCCATTCTATTCAGTTATTGGAGTGTAACTCAAAAAGTACTGGACCGAATTTGATGAAATTTAAATGGGATCTCACGGGAAGCACCAGCTTTCAAAGATATTTTTTTTGAGATTCGATTTTCGGTTCACCCTATCGAAAGTTATGAGGTAACAAACATATAATATAAATACAGTAGAATTGAGTAACTCCTCCTTTTTGGAAGTCGGTAGATAAAAATTGTTTATGGGAAAACCCCTACAAGGAATAATTTCTAGTAAAACATCTTTACCTCGTAGATAACTCTGGTTGGATGAGGTAAATAATGTCGTATTTATATGTCTACAGATGCATTAATTAATTCATTCTCATATTAACTATAACTGTAAACATGATACTTCCATCAAATACGTTCATTGAATTGAAGAAAATGTTATGCTAAATGCCGATTCAGCAGAAATGCCGTCGATTGTCACGATTCTGTTACATAAGTAACACTATGTATTTGTTTGCTATCGTACTCATTAATTATAATATAATTGTTCAAATTCAATGTTTAGATGAATCGTATAAAATATTATTTTCTATTTTTATTTCATTTCATTTCATTCGCGGATCTCATCCGGTTCTTTACAAAGGTATAAGTGGGGCTGTAGCCAACACTTAGAGGCCTGTTTTATATAAAAAATACAAAGTATTATAAAAAACAGAAACATTTTAGATGGATGGTGACATGGTATAAAATGGGTAAAATGGCAAGGCTATTTATATGAACTTATTATTAGTGATAAGGGAGATAGGGGCTATGGATGAGACTACAGCACCTGCCAATTTCAGTCTCATCTCAAAATATTTAGGCAGGAGGTGGCTTGCCACCTACTAACCGGCCCCCCCATTAAGGGCCACCATCAATGGTGACAAAAGGGGCAACGTTAGTGTGGATGGCTCAAGGGTGTCGAGAGGTGTGCTGCGGTTTCACTAGAGCGCTACTACCGGCCTTATGCCCTTTAACACTTCCACCATTGGATCTATTTGTTACTTGCTCTTACGTCTCCACTCCCAGACGGCCAATTAAAGCAAGAATCAGGGTCCGCGGTGTCGCCACTCACCGACGACGGCTCGCCACAAAGCCTGCGGTACTATTTTTATTATTATTAGCTATTGGTTCAATTTTAGAAGACACTTCAAGAAGTCTTCAAAATTAAAAATGTTACAAACTTTCATACATTTTAATTTCCAGATTTTCCAGGGATAGTTGGTTATAATTATATACTATACTAATTTTTTCCATGTAATATTATCAATTATTTGTGTGAAATCTATTGCAGACAAGGGTATGTCTTTCTCGTGATAAACGCAAAAACAGGAGTTCAGTGCGCTCATCTCTCGAGAAATCGATCCATTAATTTAAATTGCTAGAGACAGCGTCCTTCATACCTTCGAATATTACGAGTACCTACAGAATAGGTCCTATAAAGTACAAAGACTGCAATCTAGTACTTGGACGAAGAATCTGTACTATACCTGTTACATCTCATACCCATTAAGATGCATTCTTACCCATCAGCTTTTTAAAGTCATACGGGTGAAACAGGAACGTTAAGCTGGGTATCTTGGGTTGTTGATCCGTGGGAGTAATTCTTAGTTTAAGCATCTCGTTGTAGTTACAATGAGAAGTAGATAATTACCAGGTGCTGCTGATAAGGATGCTCTCGCCGCCGCTTGGGACAGTAGAGTGTCGGTGCTCTGATGCTGGACTGCGCCGGACACGGTCTGCGCAGCGAGTGACTTACGCGGGTCCTCCCACGTTGTAGTCTTTGTTATGTGACTGAAATAAAGATAATCTTCGATTAGGTATTTGGTACAAGCTTAACGGAAAAGGGAGTTTAACAGATAATTCGCGAGTGGAAATGATTTATTATTTATGATAGTACGAGTACGTATGATTAGGTTAATGTGCAAGAAAATAATCAATGAGTAAGATTAAAAATTACCAATAAAATACCAAGTAAGTATCACCTATGTGTTTTCTCAATGAACTGCTTAATTGCCACATGTAGGTCTAACCGGGCGACACCGAATTATTCCTCAAATAGGGGCGCTGACGCACCACACCTCGTGTATTCACAATTGCTTATTCCTCAATAGCTTCATTGCTTCAACATTAGGGTTAAGAATTAGAATGGCACTTAGAACCCAGCCTCACCATCCTACATATCCTAGGTATAATGAAATGTTGTAATGTACCTAACTATTCGTGTATATGGTATAGTGTTTATTAATGAATACACGACAGTCCCACACAGGGACAACACAAGAGGCATCTAGGATGGGTGCCAGTGCTTCTCTCAGGAGTTTCTGACACCGGTGTGTCAAATACACTTAGAGATCACCAGCCCAGGGGATCATGACTGAAGCTGTGCCGGTCGTACGTACAAGAAGACCTAAGAATCTGGGTGTCGCTCAATCACTTTATAGAGAAGAACAATGAGTGCTATCGACCGGTAATTCGATAGCTCTATGCCACGCATATTCGTTTCCCTAAAAACGGGAAACGAATATGCGTTACACGGTAATCTTAGTTGAAACTTCTAATTGATCCTTGGTACCATTTCATTCTATAATTGACCTAATATAATCATTAGGTAGTACACCATTCCTTAATTACTTTATACATAATTAAAGAGAAAACATTTTAAAGTGAAACACTTTCTACCTTAGGTACTTATTCTTTAATAACAAAACTGATTGTTACTCACTTCGAGAACCGGTAAAGTTGTTATTGCCCTGGAAGAGCAACAAAAGTAGGTACCTAATCAAGTCACATGGAATTCAGACGATGCGCTCTGTCTTTCTTTTCTTGTGTCACTTACCTAGCTGTAGCTTGTAAGTTTAGTATACGATATTCGTAATCCAAAAAACGAGTAGTTTTTATAGTACGAGTTTCAGGAGATAATATACAGGTCTAAACTATTGGGTTTGGCATCGTCATGACCTTTAAGTGTCATGGTGGGGTTATGCACTTTAAGTGAACTGTTTTATTGCTTCCGGCTCCGGAAGGACATCGACATTTACTTACAAATGAAAGGTCAGTAGTATAACTCAGTTCTAATTTCCGTCAACAATATAAATAAAAATAGATTTGTGATTGACTTCGTAGTTGGACGGAGATGATTATCCACTCCGCACCGCTTTTGGGTGGCGAAATGTAGGTATTAAGTATATGGCAATAGGCGACGGGACCCTACCGAAGTATCAGGCGTAGGCCTTTTGTGCAATCATGTTCCGCCCGTCATGGTTGGTACCACCAAGACAGATAGAGTGCCGAATGGTCTGCCTTCAAGAGTCTAGTGCTACTATACAGCACTACTGTGAAGTACCTAAAAAAAAGCACTGTACTAAGTGAAATCTTAAGGCGAGACTCAAAAATCTTGTGGTGTCTGTGAGTTGCTAATGTCTTGGAGGTGACAAACGCAGTACAAAGCTATTGTTATTGCTCTACTACGTGGTACTGTAGCCGTGATTGTCAAGCGTGACGTTTACCATCGGGTACACGACTCGCTAATCCTGTCACTGTCATCTACTAGATGTAAGTTCATAACAACAGTACATAATGTTTTTAATAATTTCAGAGAGAGAACCCACGTCTTCCGACACTCTGTGTCAGGCGCTATGACCACTAGGCCATCGAGGGTGAAATTGCAGTTTGGTCTAGTTAATCAGGCGTTAATAAGACGAAAAAGTACATAAGTTCGTAACATTTATGTGTAAAACAGTTTGAAGAAGATTTAAAAGTTCGAAGATTCGAATTAAGGAAAAAGACAATTCATATCGAAACTGTACATAAATATATGATATTCACAAGTTTTGCATGACCGAAAATACAATTGGGCGTTGGTGTATATTAAGAAATGGCGAAAAGTTCATTATAAACCCGTTAGCAACATCGGCACCGTGTGAGCCGAAACTCCCCACTTTGCGGTCAATGTGACCAATTTGTAGACAAACCGGACGCGCAATGTACGCGACCCAGTGAATACCCGCCGCCATGATGAATGATTCTTTTACTTTCTTTACACGGAAAGTAGGCAGACGACTACATCTGCAGACGAGCCACTCGGGCGGCAAGCGTGCCGCCGCGCCGTGACGGTGGCGGCGTTTCGCAATGGAGCCCCTCTCTCGGATATGTTTATTTCAGATTTAATCGTAAACGTAATTATTAATAATTACGTTGGCGGTGAACAATGGCTGACTGCGCCTATAATCACTTATTTAGAAGTAGAGAAATTTTACGCGAGTACTGCCAACTTACTAAGGTTTGTTCTAAGGGTATGTTAGTCAGTCTTTAAATCAAGGCAAGGATGGCTAGTAAAACCCAATAATGGCTATCATTGATTTTGTACAATTTTCCTAGATTTATGTTTTTTTTTCTAATTTAGACGTGTACTAGTGATGGCTTACTAACCGTTACGTTTTTGTAATGGTGCACAAGTGTCGGCAAAGTGTACAAAACCATGAAAACGTTGTTTTTCTGTTCTCCTCGTTAATAGCTATCACTAATTACCTACTTCAATTTGATTCTACACCGTACAGTGGTCACTGCTTCAGAGGTAGCGAGGTAAGAGTTTATGGGGATCTTTTAGTATCCGCCAAAAACTATGAGTTTGTCCATGTCCTAAAACTTGAAACAGGCAAAAAGTATAATGTACTAGTAGATACTAAAAAACGGCAAAATAGTATAATTTTGAGTGGAACACACTGGTTCAGAACGATCTAGAAAATATTCAGAAATTAATGGGTAATTTTTGAATGTAACATAGTGAGCAAAACAACGTACTACTCATAGCAGATCCATCATCTAACACCAAATAATACGGAGCGTGAGAAATTAAAAGGGCGCAAGAAACGCAATGGAAAGCGGGTAGGGGCACCGTGACCGATCGATCTGCATGGTGCGGTAATGAACTTGGCGATATCGCGTCGGCGGAACGCAATATCAGCTGTAGTCGATGTCACGCTGCCCGTCGTCGGCACCTGCACTCCACTATGGCACGACGCACCTGCATCGCGACTTATCAACAAAGTATAATTCGTTATTACTTTCTACGAAACGATTAACCTTTAACTGAGACCGCAGATGGGAAGGACCACCCATGATAACATTCGACTCGTTTTGCCAACGCCGCGAAATAACTTTAAGAAGTAATTAGATATAAGTATTTATTTAAATGACTTGCTTACGTAGCATAATATTTTATAAGTTGTAGGCCTGTTGCGCATTCAAGTTTTTTTTTTGGTGCGTCATAATATTCTACTGCGAAGTGCACATCATTTCTTTGAAGGGCACTAAAGCATGTGAAATTTTTGAGCAAATGAGATGGATACCAATATCGCAGTGACGAGCGCAGTACAGCGTCACGTAAAACTTAGGAGCACGACTTGCCCGTCTCGTCGCTTGATCCTCCAAAATAAATGTGAGTTATAGGATTCCCTTTGCGCTATCGTTCACGGCAAAATTGACTGCCCCGGCCCGCCCCGTGTCTGCAAAGCGCCTTAGAAACCTTGGAACGCTCTATAATTATAAAATTTGCAATCAACACAATCGTTTTACTTTAAACCCACATCACACGTTATCATAAACAATAACATGTCTATGATAACGTAACAATGGAGCAAAGTAAAGAATAAAACCGTAACGACCTACCGATCCAATAGGTAAATAAATCAATTGCCAACGAGTTTCTGTAACAAAAACATAGAGCAACCAGAACATCAACAAAGGATTGCATAAGTCGCCTTTATTACTCGGAGTTCAATGGATTATAAACTTTTGAAGTCGGAGGTGATCGTATTGTCGGTGTGTTTAGATAAACTATCCTCTGCTAGGTCTACGCAGAGTTAGATAGCTAAGAACTACACATATGCTCTGGCAAATCCCATGTCTACAAAATTATACATATAATTATCTATACTTACAAATATTGAAATATACTTATTTAATATTAAGTATTACATTTGAAACCTGTTTTTCATAAAAACTTGATTTACCTGTTGTAAGTAGAACTTGTCCTTGTCATTTGAATATCAGTAATAAAAGATGACAATAGTTTATAGGGTTCCGTATCTCTAAAGGAAAAGGAACCCTTAATTAGATCACTTTGTTATCCGTCTGTCTAGACCACAGAGATATTAAATGTTTGTGGTCAAGACCCCCTTTTCTCAGGGACGCGTATCGGTATCAATTTAAAATAATTTTATATATTTTACTTAGATATACGGTCCCTTTTTCTTTAAAAAAAATCAAAGTAACTCAACGGATTTAAAGATACAGGCGTTTATATCGCATATATTCGCATATTTTGAGATTTCACAGGGGAAATAATACTTATACTTCCCGTTGACCTAGCATCATGAAATTTGGCACATATACCTAAAGTAAAAATTTGAAAATGGTAAATAATGTACTATAATAACGAAAAGGCGAATATACTATTACAAACTTATTATTATTTGCAGTTTGTGAAATTACCATATCATCGATGTGGTGATCGAACGACAAAGTTAAATTTGTCGGAAAATGATTTCGATGGACGTACTATTAGATAAACTTATATACTTAGATCAGATAGTTACCTACATTTTTATATTATTTATATATTTTTAGATACCTACCTAGTTTGTAAGGAACCTTCGGTGCGCGATTCCAACTCGCACTAGACGGTTTTTTATTTATAAATTTGTATTTAGATTTGTACCCACGACATTTATGAGTAAGAGGGATAGAGTTGTACACTGCATTAGCAAGTGTATACTCGTACGTAGGTAATTAATAACAATAAACAAATTATAAAAAAAATACTTCTATTTCTACTTAATATTAGGTTTTACTTTGTGTGTGTAACATGGAAATTTGCCTTTTTCTTTAATAGATGCTGTTGTCTTGCCATTGGCCGACGACCCCCATTATCTCCCAGATCTCATCGATTTAAAATCTATTACTATACACCTACTCCATAATACTCAACAAAAAACCATGTAAGTACTTAACTACTTCCTCCAAACCCGTCAAAATTTTCAGGTTTATCATTTCGTTTCATGAATTTGTTTTTTTATAATAGTTCCAAAGGAGTTGACATTACCTATATGCAAAACAAACAATTTGTAGCGAGAGCGAATATGATAGTTCATTCAATGACTACAACTAAAAAGTCCGTAAAAGGTGCTCAGTTCGCGATACGATTCCCCTTATGTAAGTGATACCAAGTATTTTGATTCTGTAGCATTAGTAGCTACGTGGTTTCCACCATGTTTGTTTGCTTGAATCACGCCACTTCAGTTAGTAATCAGCAGAGTTCGGCGGGGTGGGGGAGCGGGCGGACAGGTGTGTAATTACAGCCTGACCAACCTGCGCCCGCGCAACCGCGGGGATGTCTCGGTTTGCATAACAAGAAGCAGCCACAGTCCAACAACTACCGACATGAGCCACGATACCGCGCCAATTCTCAATAATATCACCTCTCTCCGAGTCATCTTGTTGCTGCTGGGAAACCTATGAACGGTTTCAAAACTATTTAATTAAGATTGGAAAGATAGTTTCTAAAGTAAAGTACAGTCACTAAATCATTGAGATACTTTTACGCCTTAATCTTGTTTCTTGCAGCTTATGGTATGTTGATGATCTTAGAGACGATACATATATATATATATATATATATATTACATATAGAATTATATTATATTATTTATGTGTATTGTAGACCATTTCTTTGCCATATCACATCTATAATGAAACTTCCTCGTTGGTCCGGTGGCGGCACAAGCATTACGTCTGAACAGCGATACTGTTTCCAATATGATCAAAATATTTAGATGTTCTACCAAAAATATACTCTCAATGGTAGTCCAAAGTATTAAACTGAAATATGAAACCCATATTTGGTTTCGTTCCCTTATAAAAAGAAGACATGGACTCCAAAACACTGGTTACTTCGGGTATAGTACAGGCACAGCATAAAAATAGGCTGTGGTACAGGTATGATAATCTGGTAGCTAATAACACAGAATAACTAATAGTAGAGGGATACGGCGTCATGACCTTAAGAGGAAAAAACATGAATATAAGGAAGTACCTACGTATTACCTACCTACCATACCCTTTAGCTACCACAGCGAACTGTAAAAAGAAGTTCCTAAATAACCACATAAAAATCCGAATATTCCCTTCAATCATCTTTACTTGTTTATCATCTTATTTTCAGAATAATGGGTATAAGTATTAGTTCTCAGAAGCCTTACTTCGAAATTGGCAACGTTGACGAACACCTGGTAAGCATTAGTCATTCAAGCAACTGTTACTATAAGCATAAACATAAATATATATTCAAATATGCCTTATTGACAAGTTAACATTATAATTCAAATAATATATAACGCAGGTGTCTGGCTAATAAAATCTTGGATTAGATATCGCAAGAAGGTAAAATCAATTAGCGGGAGTTTTTATTCCGGTAAAGCTTATTACTAAAGTACATTGCTTACCATAGTTACTAACATATCAGTTAAACTACAGGTTATTGCCAGCCACAATATCTAAAATAGCAGTAATGTATTCTTTTATTAAGTAAAATTGTGATGTTTGGAGAATGAAATCTCTATTCAAATGTATGCTTTAATAATTATTTCATAGATTTAAAAAAGGTACGGACCATAGTGTCTGTAGTGTAGTTTGAATGTAAAAAAACTGCTTAAGGTCACTTATATGACTGCTTCATCTTTCATTGTTATATATTTCCTCTAATACATCACTAACTAAAGTGAAATTTTCGTGCTTATATTCGTTTTCGAAAAACTAAAATATCACGAATTGTAAATGTAAGATGCAACAGCGTGCTATTTTCTACAATCATCGTCAAACCAACACATTTTGCAAACAGCCGGCTTGTGCTACGTGACACAACAGTTAGAATATAATAATCACTGAACAATCACCAGAGCCAGATGACAAGCTGCATTAAGAAACCAAACCACACGCCATTTCTCTCGCTCGAAGGCCTTCCACTCTTGCACAATCATACTCGGCTTGTCGGCTGTACAGTTGCTGTCTCTAGGTAACATGCCTCTGATCTGTACTTGTAGAGCTACTCTTAAGAGGATTGCATAGCTAGTACTTTCCATACTAAAAGAAAAACTCTTTCCTACCTCTTAACATTGTCCGATTTCAGTGATTTTTTTTTCATGGGATTATCACATTGTTTACTATGCCCGTAAGTTTTGATTTTTTTAAGTTCTAAAAAAATTGTAGTACTTTGAAATACTGAAAAATCAAAACGTAAGGGCATAGTAAACAATTTGATGATTCCGTGAAGAAAAAATCACTGATATCGGACAATGTTAATAGGTAGAAAAGAGTTTTATTCTTTTAGTACGGACAGTACTAGCTGTGCAATCCTCTTAAATGTGTCGACATTTATGAAATTTACATACTTATCTAGAAGCAAATTATGGTCTCACTGTCACTTGACCAAAAGGTGATCTTTGGTTATAGGATCTGATCTAGCAATATCACAAGACAAACAGAGCGAGTAGTCGTAATAATTATGAAGTCAATGGTTTAAAACAATCAAAGTTATTATATATAGAGCAATTCTTAGTATCTATTAAAATCAAGTCGGAAAACAACGTAAACCCTGACCGCAAACAAATTGTGAAGTGTAAACAGAATCGCGACCGTAATGACGAATTCAGTGAAATGCCTCGTGTTTCAATTAAACGGAAAATAAAGTTGGCATCGCGTCCATCGACGTGGCATAAACATTAAAATAACTATGATGGTTGAATAGCATCTCGGGCAATCTCATTCAGATGCCAATATAAAGGTGACTTATTTAAGTGCACTATAGCTCCGATAACTGGCTCTTAATAACTCTAACAAAAAATCGATGTAAAAGTAGGTTGGTGTTTTAATAACAAATATAGGTCTTCAAGGGAATTGTTCTATCGAAAAACCTGCAATAAATATATAAAGGACTAGAGGAACTCGTATATTAGCAATGCTGCTCAATAATCCAGGGCACTACCGTCGGATGCAAAAGGCTCACGTTCAGGATGCACGCTAAGTTAATAACTCGATTAGCTAGTTAAATCGGGCACAATCTGCACAGACGGGTATCGGCCCTAAGATGGCGCTGGTTGCGACCGGATACGCGTCATCTCGGACGCACATCCTCGTCTGGTGCGTAATTTTCCTGCTTTTACACTTATGGAGTAACTAAAACGCGAACGCAATGAGCACAGTGCATAAAGCTTCGACACAAAGTCGACCAACTTGTATATAAATCAGCTTTATTTATCTTCGCTCTTGGTGATTACGTAACGCTGCTGCTGATTGCGCGGTTACAATATTATGCTCAGAGTGGTAATCAAAAGGTGGAAACAAACAAGTAGATAGGAGCAATAAAGCATACACATAATAGGTGACGATTAAAGCAAAATGTACGTATACATGTTGAATATATTACGGTGTTTAGTTGCGGTGTTACGAGTAAGTTCGACAAGCCCGTTCATTTTAAGTATAATATTAAATTGTAAATTATGAGATTATTTTATGCTACGTATTTGAGAAACAGAGGCTTATTATAACATAGACTTTAGAAAATATTTAGGTTAAGTAAAAAGTCTGTTGATTGACGTAATTTGTCCTTATAAGGGTTCCGTACCTCAATATGCATAAGGAACCGTTATATACACTTTGTTGTCCGTCTGTCCATCTGTCTGTCCGATATATGTATGTTTCCATGTATTAAGTGGCAATTTGTATAAAAAAAACTCGGGTCTACGTTCCATTTTAGCTTTGAAATAAAAACAAAATTTGTATAAGTCAACGTGATAAAATATATAACCGTTTATCTCGCATTTTTTCACACGTTTTGCTATTTCAAATAGCGTATTTAGGCTACCTATAGGGTACTTCTCGTTGACCTAGAATGATGAAATTTAGCAAATAAATCTGGTACCCGTAAATATTTAGTTTGGTAGCAAAGAAAAAGCTAATTTACTACTACAAGCTTATTATTTGCAGCTGTGCATAATTATATATATTATTATAATACAACTTATCGATCGAACGGCAAATTTAAGTTTGTTCTTTAACCTAGTTTGTATTTAGTTAGAGCAATTATGTTACATACTTTCCTAAAGTACGGAAACCTTGGTACGCGCGTCAAACTCGGGTGTTCGGGATTCGGGAGTGGGCAAGTTTTTTAGTATGCACTTAATATTAAATTGTAAAATGTGAGTTTCTATCTACATTTGAGAAAAATAGACTAAATCTAGATACAAAATCTTTTAATTTGAATATATTTTACCTTATAATAGGTATAATATATACTTGTACATACATAATATAGTACATATGTATACACTTCTATAACACCCCAGCTGTAGGGACAGCTATTGGCTAAAGGTAGATCAAGTAGAGACTTACATTTATAGCAATATGAAATTTAAAACTAATAAAAGTAGTTACTCGAATATTTTTATAGATAACGTAGAAAAGTTAGGTGGGTACGAGTACTGTTATTTTACTCTATTCTTATTAATTTATTGATTCAGGCGTTACTTTGCGGAAATCCATTATCAAAAAAATATTTAGTGACACTTCCGCTGAAAAAGCGTCACAAAATATTTTTTAATATCGTTTTTTTCTATTCTTATTTATTATAGTTGTATCATTTACTCTACCGTGTAACAAAACAGGATTTTAATATACGAGTACGTTCTTACTAGCACTATTTGAAATTTAAAATCAATTCATTTATACAAAAAGAAGTATTTCGATTGTTCTAAATTAGCATCCCCACCTTCGTATTTACGAGTACTAATACGACTACTACTTGCTAAACAATTTATAAACACTAATAACAGTCATATATAAGTGTTAAGTATACTTACTTATTAGTAGGGTTCCACCTCGTGAAATGAAAATATCTGAACCCTTTCTGATTTTTGATCTAGCTCTACTCGAGGTTAAATGAGTTATGTAAGTGATAATATTTTATTGCCCGCCTTATATGTACCTACTTCAACGCAAATTAATTTTATTGTTATGTTAAATTATTCATGTCAAACTGATTCGAGCCAGGTCGTCATTAAACTTAGGTACTTAAGTAGTACTGAATGTTGTTTTTCCATGTAAATAAATAAAGTAAAAATAATGCTTCTTTCGGTTGGATGGTACTGTCAAAGCTGTCCAATAGATGTCGCTCCGTCCCCGCAAGACGGTTAGTCAAATAGAGAGTTAAAATTCGGAGAAAAAGAACCTCGGTGGCCTAGTTGGTCAAAGGCGTCTGACACGGAGAGTCAGAAGACGCGGGTTCGAATCCTGCCCGAGGATGTGAATTTTTCTCTCTATAAATTTCAACACAACGTAAAACATACAATTCAACTAAAACCCCTAGTTAATGATGGTTCAGATGCAGAAAATATGGATCGTTAATTTCCCATTAGATACATACCTAATTGTATAACATTTCCTATTAGAAATAAATATGACAGGAGAAAGTATGTGTAGCTCACCATTCAGAGGCCGTAGCACAAACAATTTGCGAAAAGGGTATTCGTATCGTAACCGTCAACGCGTCACGCTTCGGCGTACAAAGTGTTATCTGTCACAGTTGCCTTAGATAAATGACAGTTTGTACTGTTTCACGTGAATGATACCTTATGTAACGCTTGCGCAGTTATTCGGTGCTAGGCCCACTGGTCATAAGCGATGACTTATTCTAAAATGTGTCTTGCATGTACGCCAATTTGATCAGCGACTCAAGATTTAAAAGTAAGACTTGAATAAAGTAAGACAAACATAAAATCGGTCGATACAAATAAATAAAATTAAAGTCTCTGAACCAAAACTGAAAAGACGCAAACAAGATATTTTCGTCTTGCCATGTGAAAGTCATAATGAAAGGAATTGCTTCCAATAAGTAATAAGTAACTAACAAAAAACTTGTAAGTCAACGCGAACAAAAGATATGAACGTTATAATACCGCGTATTAAAAGGGAATCAAAACATCTAGGGTACTTCCCTAAGGTTGATCCAGATCATAAAATTTGGCAAGAAGCAATGTCTTACAGCACATAAAAGGAAAAAATCTGAAACTGTAAACAAGTACACAATAAAGTGAATATACTAATTTACGGTTGGTGCAATATCGTGTCTAGGGGAACAGCAAAGTAAATTTGTCCTTTAACCTACTTCCTGTTTTAGTTATGGCAATAATGTAAGATGCTTTATTAATGTACGGAACCCTCGGTACGCGGTGCAACTAGCACATGACCGGTTTTTATTACCATTTACTATTAGGGAGAATAAGCAATGATCTCACTTAAATGGGTTTAAGTATGGCAGAGTACAGACGTGTTGCATGAACACAGGTGTTCATACAAACAAGGTAAATGAGCGACACACGGCCAGCTACTGTGGAAATGGCCTCGCATCACCACAATATTGACATGCAAATTGTTTCTTTGTAGTGGTAACGCAATAGATGGCAGCATAAACAGTAGGCAGTCCCGTTAACTGAAGTGTGTCGTTTCGTCAACAACAAGTGTCGAAGTAAACAGTAAAGGACACAATAGGATGCGCACGTAGACTGTACGTAAGCATGTACCTATCGAAGGCAACAACAAACCGACAAACATATTATACATACATGTATGATATAAGTTGGTTAAATTTGTTGAGCATAGTATTATTATATTATTGATAGATTGTGTACAATGTAAACGAATCATTGGTTTTTAAATAGGCATCACTGACAAATCTCTTGATATAGGTAGTAGTTAGCTTGGTATTATGAGGCAAAAAGTCAAATACCAATAAGCAGTATAGGTACATTTTATACGCTCTTAAACAAAAATAGACATTAACAGTTATTTATAGCTGAACTGAGATACATTAATTGCAGCAGATAAACAAGAAACATAAACAAGCGTTTGATGTTTAGACTTTTGAGAAATCCTAACATCGGATTGGAACAATCTCTCAGATAACCGAACCAATTCTGGGCGTGACTCATTCATTCACATGAATACACTTACGTTTTACTAACTAGCAAAATTTATTTACGCTAACAGAATTTCCAGCCAGTTTCATGGTTTCCTACATGAGTTCTGCGTTGTTATTTGAATTGACACATAAGTAGGATACCTATCCTGTGATGTAAAGTACAAGGCAGACCAAACACATTTAAACATAGGTAAGTAGGTATAAGATAAAAGGGTAGGTTTACAATGAAACACAATTTTTCAACAGGATAACAAATATTAAGTATAGGAACAAATATTTAAAAGTATGGTAAGATTAATATTACTTTAGCATGATTCAACAGGCACTATCTTTGTGACAGTTCCACGGCTTCTACACGATAGATCGTAGGTTTTTCACTGAGAACAACATGGCGGAGACGGCATTCTAAATTTGAATCTCGGACGAGTCGGCGCTCGCGTACGTAAATAAACGCACACACGAGTAATCAGTAACACTATACAAGCGTTAGAGCAACGTGTAACCACTACATCACACAAATGAACAGACACATCAGTTAATTTGCCTTTATTTTAAGCGTCTAAGCATGCAAAACGTAAATCTGCCTCTTGTAAGATGTTCTCGGCAATCAGCGCATTTAAAAGCACTTTGCAGAATCATACCTACCTCCCTTGTCTTTGCTTCTACGTGCAATACGTACGCTCGCAGCACAGTACACACACAAACAACAGTGGACGAAACCGAACCAATGACGCATCGACTTCCGGTCGATGATTTTATCTACGCCAAAAGCAAATACGAATTAAGCTTCTTAATCTTGACAGAGCTTATTTAAAATGAAGTTCAGTGGCTGATGCATTGGAAACATCTGAAAGATTATGACGCGAGTTCACGCTTGATAGATGAACTGAAGGAAGGCCTAGAAGATAAAGCATAGTGCCGCTACGCCAACGCAACTGGCTGAACCGTTTTAGCTTTTGATGTGTTCGAGCTGCAAAACATAAATCAATCCGTATCTTTGCTTGTTGACGGCGGGAACTGGCGTGGCGCCGCCGCCTGCAGTTTCAGCAGCTCATAATAATATAAGTACATATGGATGTTTAAATTTACTTTCATTTGAAAAGAGAAACGGTTAAATAAAAGTGAAAGGAGTCAATAAATCTTCAACTATATTTTTAAAACAGTACCTCAATCTAAAAGGAATGATGCCAAACTGTGAACATAGATTAGGCATTTCTTTCCGTATATCGAACTGAATGAACGCTTTTTGGCAAATGAACGTTGATTTTTATTTAGGTTGAAGTCGAGCTGATTAGGTGGGTATATTACATTTTTAATCTGGCCTAAGTAATATGAATGTGCGTTGTTTGAGAAAATGTTGTCAGTTTCACGTTGATAAGACAAGGTAGTTGCCGTACGTACTTGAACGTATGTTTAATACTTTATACCAGTAATAATGATGTCGATGAATGAAGGTAATCATAATCTCCTTTGTGTTTAACGGTAGTGCGTATATGTAATATGTATACTCTCACAAATACTGATAACAAAGCAGCACATGGAGCGGCGAGCGACGCAACAGCAGCGAGGCGCGGGTGCGGCGCGGCGGTGGCGGCGCGGCGGCGGCCCGGTGACTAGACGGCCTTGCCGCTCGGTGGTCTGCCTCTCGCTGTCAGAGGTTACCAACTAGTTATTCTTACTAACTTTAGAAAGCAACCTGATAAACATTATTATCTCTCGAATTAATGAAACGAGTTGATGTCTATATCGAATAACGTTCTATGAGAAATTCATCCATTGGTTACTCTTATTTTTCAATAGGACTCTTCACTCACGTTGAACTTGGGAAGAATAAATGCATGACGCGCGAGGGGTTTCCAGCAGTTTAAAAAGTAAAAGATATGAGGGATCTCATTCTTTGCTATTTACTGATACATTTTGAATTAAATGACAAAACAAACATTTGTCTAAACTTTTTTCTTGTGAATGGATTGACGAATCACAACCGCTGGCCGATTTTTCCGGGTTCATTGAATACGATCGGCAAGACATACGCTGCGTTGTACTTTTAACGTATTACATTTTTCGGAATGCCTTAACAATAAAAATGGGCATCAAACACTATTTATAAGTCACAACATAAAACAACAGACACACGGGATCGTATATTTACGAACGCCCTCGTCTAATTTTTAAGCCGGCCTGAGTCACTAGGAGTCAAATGTACAGAGCTGTGCCCTATAATTAGACGTTAATCAGCGAAAAAGGCAAAACTCGGAGCATGTGTCCGGCGACTTCGACGCCAGCGGAAGCCAATCTGGCACAAATAAATTCATTGTGCAGTACGCGCTGCCCATTCATGTAGCGAGGCGAGCTGCCTGGGCACAGATCATGCACTCACTATGGATAGGCACACAGGAAGCTCTAATGGGTGCAAGCGGCGTTATTCGCTCACTGATCCACGCTGCCGGAACTGGAAGCCAACAGGAACTTAACAGTTAACGCGCTGAACTGGACAGACACCCTTTTTATGTCAGTGAAATGAGATTTAGTGTTGATAATTAAAAGGTTTTAGCATTTACATATACTCTTAATCCAAAACAATGTAACTTTATACATTTTTAACACAACTGGAATAAAGTAAGTGCTGCAATATTAAAATATATTTCTTGAGTTCTAAGGACACACAGGGCAAAGTTTGTGTTTAAGCCGTGGAGCGTTTTTCAGTCAAGCAACGCATAGGAATTATGAAAATTTACTACTGAAATGGTGAGTACTTTACAGTGACGCAGTCTTCCAACGCAGCAGTGAACAGTTTAGAGAGATACATCTTTCTGCCTCACACTTAAATAAAAACTTCCTTTTTCTTTTGCCGTGGAAAACTAAGTATACTCTAGCATGCGTTGGTGTTATTGAGCAAGTGTTTCAACTTTGCTTCGATATAGCGATAGTCAATACGGCATCGTTTAGATGCTCACGTTTAAATCATTTCAAAAGCCTTATCATAGCCCACAAATGCTAAATACACGGGCAATTGATACTCTTCAGTCTTCTGTATAACTGGCCGTAGCTTACGTAAACTTCCTTTTTCTTTTGCCGTGGAAAACTAAGTATACTCTAGCATGCGTTGGTGTTATTGAGCAAGTGTTTCAACTTTGCTTCGATATAGCGATAGTCAATACGGCATCGTTTAGATGCTCACGTTTAAATCATTTCAAAAGCCTTATCATAGCCCACAAATGCTAAATACACGGGCAATTGATACTCTTCAGTCTTCTGTATAACTGGCCGTAGCGTGCACACACTGTCGTATTCTCTGTAAAGCTTTGTCCAATACTCATGTCTCTTGTAAACACTTAGAAGCCTTTTTTTGCTCTATCATAGTATGTCTCCTTAGTAGGCTTTTAATGGTTCGGATTTTTTAGTCGCAAGAACTCCCAAATTTGTCTATTGAGCAGCCGATAATCTTAAGCGTCGCGCTCTCTATACACTGCAGTTTCAATTACCGTCGTTCGGCCGGGATTAAATGCAAGGTAGGAGAGTTATGCGGTCTATAATACGGCAAGATTTAAAAACGTTAGAGCCCATAGTACCTACACACATAACTGTAGGCAATCAAATAAGTTGGGGCAACTACAGTTGTATGTTTCCAGGGTCTTGGATATGGGCACAATTGGGTCGGAAAGTGGACTTCATTATGTGAAACTTTTACCGCCTTATTATAAACCGTGGACTTAAGAAGTCCCAAGTTTATACCAAGATTTAAACAAGTTACATACAAGAAATTTCCTTTCATTATAATAAGGATATTAATGTTTCACATTGGTGAGTATTTGTCTTTTGGTAGTCAGTATGGCGGTGTTATACGCAAATGCTGCTGCTGATTACCTTCAGTGTGGTTGCCGTTATACAAGCTGCTTGTTATGAAACCCACGGGAAAAGATGTGGAGTACTGTTTAATTATAAGCGATGTCACATAATAAACGTCGAATTAAAATTCTAATCTACTAATCTCTCATAAGGAGTAGTGTTGCCATGTTAACAGGCAGAATCCATTTAGGTATATATACTCGTAATACGTAAATGTCATGTACATGTACACGCTTTAACAATAACTTCCTATCAAAAGTCTCTCTAAAGTTTACATTTTCTTTTACAAATATTCGGTCAGCAGACGTTGATGCAAATTGTATTAAATGTATGGGGATTTTTAAAATAAAAACAGCTGGTAAAATCAATGAGAAAAAAAATGCAAAAAGCTCTGCTCGAAAATTATTTATATCAACTATATTACTACGTTGTATGTAGGTACTTACTTACAAAAAAATTGTAGCTGGCGGCCACGCATTGCTATGTAATGTATGATGTACATATTATGTTCATCTTGTTTACAAATCTGTTGTTTCTTTAGCAGAAGGATAAGGGTGATGAAATATTCGAATCTCACATTTACCTATTTTTCGTGAGTGTGTTGTAAGGTCTTGTAATCTTTCTTCGTGATGAATAAGAACATCCCAAGAAAAATTTTAATTAAACTAATTTCTTAATGCAATCATTGAGGATATTTCTTGCTGTTTTACTGCGACATACACAATATATTATACAACACAGAGGTTTCTCTTAGGCAGCTCAATGAGCTCAGTGCACCACCGGTCGGTTGCGGTCGCGGACTTTGGACTTCAAGTGTTTATGTGTGCATCCTGTTCTGTCTCGAACTAGAGACCCCCCATAGTTTCTCTCTTGCTCTCAGGTCCTCCCCACTATCATTACGTTACCTCATCGCATCACTCGATTTTATCAAAATATGATTGAAACCGCCACTCTTTTCTTTATTTACCTTTACACAAAATGATCGTATTAACTCTAAACGTTCTTAGTAACTAAGATGTCTTCCATAGCATAGATGTCTCCATTGACTGTTTGTTTTGACTAAGTATCATGTGTCTGGGCCTTACAATTAACATCAATTAGTTCCATAGTTTAAGATTACTCTAAAATTAGGTTGGCTTAGTTTATGATTTAGAAGCAATTATTATCGAATGACTCTATACTTGATGTCTCCAGTTCAGTTCTATATATCTTGGTGATAAAATCTGCAATGCATCAGCAGGATTTGTAATTACATCCAATTCAACCTATCTAACATACGAAGAAACAAATGCAAATTTTACGGCAGGTATCGAAGCTACAACACGGAGCAATTTGCAAATGTTACCCAAGGCTTGACACGCGTTATACGAGACAGGCCAAAATATAATTTCCCACTCGCATGCACAGTTGGAATGGATGTAAAGGTTGCAGCCTCGAGGCGGGTGCCTTGTACCTGGCTACTAAATGACTTAGCGGTCCTTGAACTTTCCTGTGCACACCTCTACACAGTCATTGATGGAACAGGATAAAATCGACCATCAGGTAAATCTCATAGTCGGAGAAGTTTTTTTGAGAAACAAAAGGCAAGCTTAATTTATTCAAATCGCATTTAATAGGTCACGGCATGCTGCAAGATTTAAATGTCATGAGACTTATTATGCTGTTATGATCGACGCTATCCGCAAGCGAATATCCTATTGTTTGCAAACCGATTTGATACTAATGAAACAAGACAGTAATAACACTAGTCGAAAAAAACAACAATCTACAATCAATTATAGTACAGGTAGGACTTAAAATCGAAAGAAATAAGTAAGTATAAAATGTTGCTCTACCTATAGAGACGTCTAGTAACAACATCCAGGACAATCGCACTTTGTAACCTAACCTCAATTGCAGAATAGTTGTGAAATGCCAAAGCTAGAAGGGAACCCGAGTACCTCGCACTGAGATGCAAAATGTCAATGGGTATTGGGTATGTATAGTGAGAAGTGATTTACATAATATTCAATCTCGACCTACTTACGATTGTTTAGAATTCAAGGTCGAAAGGCAGTTCACGTTACTAATTTTATTATAATATACTGACAACCCCTCAAGTCATGACCTTTCTTTCCCACGATTGGAAAGAGCAATCGAAAACACAATAACCTACCTGACTAGGATTGCATGGTGCAACATTAACATGAGTCACTAAGCCTTTCTGATAATTTGTTTTGAGTGGCACTGAATGAATAGGTACGTTGGTATATACAATGCTTATGATATTCTATAGGTAACTAAACTTTACATACCTACATAAGCTATTGAATGAACTAGCCAGTTTTGCAGTATTCATAAACCTACTTTGATTTGACGGAATTTTGTTGGAAATCCTTTTTCCTATACACATGTTTCGTAGTCACATGCTCTATCAACTAGTTCAATTTGTGAAGGTGTTTGATCAGCCAAACGCGGGATGAAAGTAACTGGGACCAGACCGTGCACGGCACCAGCTATCGGAGATTACTGAATGATCAGTGCCGCCGCCGTTCCATAGAAACTGCTACCTAATCACGGTGTTACTGAGAATCGCGGTGAACCGCTCAAAGGCTGAGGCGGAGTCGAGAGAAAAAATCAATCCTTTTGTTACTAACAACTCAGGTGTGTACAAAAAGAAAAAATAATACAGCCCGACTAAACATGGACTCTCAGTGGTTAGAGAAATGGCCTTTCGAGAATGGCAAAGTAACGATGGAATTATTATTATATATGGTATCCATTATTGCAGTATGGATTTTTGTGAAGAGACAGTAAGGGCAGGGAACTTCTAGTTATACAAACGTAGATCACATTCATTAGAGTAGGTAGGTACCTACTTATATGAACAAAGAAATGGTTGTAATGCATCATATAGGTAGTACACAAATTTACTTTTTTATAAATTAACATACCTAGCTCAGAATAAATACAATAATACCAATAATATTAAAATAGACGGTAAAACCTAAACCCATTACACGGATAGATAACATTACCGTGCCATTATCTATACTAATATTATATAATGAGGAAAGATTTGTATGTATGATTGTAACGAATTGGCTCAAAAAGTACTGGATCGATTTCAAAAATTCTTTCACCATTGGAAAGCTACGTTCACCCTGAGTAACATACGCTATATAACATTCATCATCATCATCCATCACCGCGCGGGTGAAACCGCGGAGCTAGTAAGTTATATGCAATTATGTAGTAAGCTATAATGTTAAATGAGTTTCAGCTATCATGATTTATCTTGTATTTAGAGTAAGAGCTGATTAAGATGTACTTTTTTATAGCAATGAGACAGATCAATATGCATATTGATATTCAGTCAATAATGTAGAGCCTTAAACTAAACGTGATCTGTGGCGAGTTCGAGCTGACGGGCGGGCGATGAGATTACAAGGGGTAGAGAGGTGAGATGAGGTGAGGAGCGGGAAGGGGGAATACAAGCTCTGGAGCGATTCCGAGAAGTCGAAGCGCACCACAGCCTCCAAGGCTAACCGCGGTAACATCACAGGATATGGGCTCGTTAACTCCGCTGGGAGGTGAAAAACGAACGACCGTCGAGCGCCGCGCCGCTGCCCTTCTACCAACCAAACCCAATTAAAATTCAAGCTTTTTTTTCTCTTGCTTGTATCGATGTATACTTAAGTTTTCAATAGGCACGAGATGTTACTGTGCCAACTACTTCAGTAGAGCAGGCAAGTAAACGAGCTGATAATTAAGATTTACTTATATGTAAATATGAGTGATGGTTTTACATTATTTAAATTTAAATTTACCATTAAACCACATAGATCGAGCGCGTACTGGTTGCAATTGCTTTAATTTAATTGTATAGTAGGTATATAGTAAAGCTTATAAAGCGACACGGTAATGGAACGCATTACACACACAGCATACATTGTCCTAGTCACAATTGGCGGGTACGTTAGTGAATAGCAGTGCTCCTAAGAGTTCGATTTTATTGATTATAATTATATCTAAATAGCTGACCCGTCGACGTAACTTCTGTTGATGTGGTGTCGACAGATCATGGGAAATGATCAAGTCCAGTCCAAATCACCTAAGACATCATGAAATTGAAACAATACGGCATCCTGGAAACTGATGCAATTAGATGCAGTATAAATACGGCTAAGGATATAATTTTAGGTCGTAGAGCCGCCGCGAGAGGGAAGGGAGGATATACGGTGGCGTCGTTGTGCCGCCTTTGGCAGGCCGAAATAACCGCACGCGTACCGGCGTGTTCAATGGGCAGCGGCGGCGCGCGGGGGCGGGCGTCGCGGCGCTCGCGCCAAAATTAGACGTAAACACGACGGCACGAGGCGCCGCCGTCCGACCAAACGGTTACTTAGCTGGCTATACTGTTAACTCCAGCCGGCCCTTGCGCGATCCCTTCGTGAGCAAGATTTACTGGCACAGATGACTGCAAAGTGCTTAGTCAAGATTGAACCTTCCAGTATGGTTATGATTATGGTTCATTTTTTAACTTGTAGCGAAAGAGTTTCGAATTCGTCAAACAGATAGGTAAGTAGGTATTTGCTGTGCGTCATGCGTAAATAAATCTCTTTCCATTATTGTAATCGGACGACTGGACACTTGACAGTAATGATTTAAATTAATTTTTTACTTACATGCTTACATTTTGCTTAGATACCCCTCTTTGGGGAGAAGCTAGGAATATGTATTATGTTCATTTTTCAGTTTATGTGTATCTAATTATAAAAAAGAAATAAAGGTGTGTTTTTTATGGCATAGGCCTTTTAGTAGCATTAGAACTCTTTATGAATGGGTTTGTCTGGGTAAGCACCTACTGCTACCATACCCAGTTATATCAGCAATGTTCGCATTACTGCGTTCTTGTTTGAAGGGTATGGGTGCCGGAGAAATTACAGACATAACTTAATATCCCAGGGTTTTGGTCGCAGTGCAAATCGTTGAAAATAATGAAAATTTAAAAAAAATATTTTCACTACTTACTCGTAGATAAAGAGGTAATGGTGTGCTGGGCTGGGACCGGTGCTTTTCATAAATTACTTGCCCCAATTTGTTGATCACCCAATGGTAGGTAACGACATCAAAGCCATTTTTGTATGTGATAGGGATAGATAAATGCATAAATAAATTTAAATTTTTATTGGTGATTTCAATTTTTTAATACGTATTGATAAGATTAGCAGTAAGTATAACATAAAAAAACTAAAATCTAAAATTAGGTATATAGTTACCCAATAATAACACCAATATCTTCAGGACATTTCAGTTACCTACTTAAGAGGTTTCAATCTCTTTGTAAGCGACGCTGGCAAATTGGTGACCGTTTTTATGCAAGAAATTTGGAAACATTTCCAAAACAGCGGCGCACTATGTAACTTACGTGTTATCGATATTGGCTGGACTAGATTTATGCTCCCTAGCTTCATAGGTAGGACAATAAAAAGTGGCATAATGACAAAGTACCTACTAAAGGGCAAGGTTTTCATGTTTTCGGGGGAAGTAATTAGGAGTTTTATGCATAAGGGATCTTTAACATGGGTTGGAGGAATCCCTTGCAATTTATGTCATAATGTGACACTTTTCTACCGACTTCCAAAAAGGAGGAGGTACTCAATGCGACTGAATTCAAATCATTTATTTATTTAATAAAAAAATTACATTATTTTATTTAAAAAAAATATATTTATTATTTCAAATTCGGTTCAGTAGTTTTTGAGTTACACTCCAATGACTGAATAGAATGGAAGTCGGTATTCAAATTTTTCAATTTGTACTTGTTTGTCTATCCTCTATCGATGTACATTCGTTTTATAGCGTGCAGGGCGCCGTTTCATAAAACATTATACAGAATAAGTGTACAATATATATTGTAGAAAATCTCCTACGTGAAACACTTTTCTTAAAAAGGTTGCCACTTTAGGCCAATTTTGCTATTTTATTTAACAATAATGGTCACTTGTAACTTTATGAAACGTGGCCTTGATGTTTTGAAAACTTTCCATTTTTCGGCGAAATTATGGTTACCAAAATATGACATTACTTATCATAACAAATGTTTCTAACCCTTTTTTGGAACTTTTGGTCAATTTGACCTAAATTGGCAATACAACGAATATCTACGTATGCTCTAAACTACGCACGTCTTATACTATACATGCTAGCCAAGTGGCTAAATCAACCAGCGGTACTCACATCATATCATGCGTATGCATAACGTCTGCTTTACGCCACGGTATAATTTTGGGTTAACTGTTCTGCGCTCATCACAGAGCTGCGGAGGAAATCAATTGTTTGGCGGATAACATGGTTCTTGGAACATATATAATCATGAAATCGGTGGGCAAGGCTATAAAATAGACTTTTAAGTTTGTAAAGACCCCTGATCTGCACGAAAACTACACAAACGATAAGCATATAAGGGAGTATACGTCCTTGGGAGACCTATTTATTGCCTTAAGAGAACAATAACCTAAGATGTACGAGTAGGTAGTTAGGTACATGAGTAAACTTATCAGTATTCAATAGAGGCAGTCACTGGTGCATACAAACGACTAACGGCGGCGGCGCGGTCAGCTAATATGGCCGTGTCTTGCTGTGACATCGCCTGAGTAATTACAGGAGTTGTTATTCCCAACAATAAGGGATTGAACACATTGACTTCATTATCGTCTATCATAAATCTTTTTATTGGTAACAATACAATTACTGGTCAACCAAATGTAAATCTTACATAAAACCATGAAACTTTTGTACATATATAAAATTTAAAATCTTATAATTAAAAAATATATTAAAATGTGTTTACAAATTACACAATCGGTATATATAATTATATGTACATCAAATAAGGCAACAAAATATAATTTTACAATAAATTTAATAACATTTTACACATGTACAAGTTTCTCAAAGTTGTAGACTGTCTGCTCGATAAGCCATCGTTTCTATCAACTTAGTTTTGAAACAGCTTTGTGTTGAGCATTGGGAACATGTTCAGGTAGCATTATACACCGTCGGACCCATAACATGACGTTCTAGTTACCTCCATTTTGTCCCTATTACGTGTAAGTACTACCGACTACGAGTGCACGTCAGTATGTAACCATTGAGATCAAACAATTTAAGGATCTCATTTTAAATTAGAAATACGGGATTACTCACGTAATATTTATCGGATAGGTCCGATAAATATCCGACTATAGTTTCAACCACATTCGGTGGTCTTTTTCAAGGAGTGTTCGGGACGCCCGCGTCGATGACGTCTCGCTTAGCACTCTTCTTAAAATATTAAGTGAGTAATCCCGTATTTCTAATTAGAAATGAGTGAAAACCACGTTAGTTTTTATAACAAAATTTAAGGATCTTATATTTTATGATCGGGTTTTGAATGGAGATCACAATACACTTCCGTAAGAGTGGCGCACTGCGTCTAGATGGCACTACACAATGTATGGACAAAGTTATCTTGTTGCAGAACGCTCGACACCAGGTAACTAGGGGAGTTCCTTCGAAGATACTATTTCAAGGTAACAACAGATATGAGAATGAGAAATGTATTGCATTTTTATTTTATTAATGTCGGTATTCCTAGAGTAGTACCGGCTAGATTACCTAGAAAACCATACGAAAATACTCCTTATCGTTGCTTATCAGTTAATCCGATAAAAACTCACTGTAAACAAGTAAAATCTTGAATTTCAAGACACTAACGTAATAAGTATATATATATTTAGATAGCCACAAAGAGTTGATATAAGGACAATCCTGGCCTCCTTTCTTAGGCATGACGTGGGCCCTCAGGCGCTTGTCAATATACACACTTGACCCCTTTTGATCCTACAATTAAGCTGGCAATACACTCTGCTCTATAGCCACCATGAGCACCAGAATACGGAGGAGTCATGCCAGAAACCAAAACGTACATTTTCAAACATTTTTCTGGAATATAATATGTACCTATAGCTGAACCTATAAGTGCATTTTAATTATAGTATTTTGCTAAAAATAAGAAAGTACCTATATGCTTTACAAAGGAAGAACACGAGTTGATTTTACCTACATTATTTTATGTGCTTTCAAACTTGGTTATAAATACGCAATGAGATAGCGGGAAAAAAACCAACATGGTTGTCATAGATTTTGCAAATTTTTACCAGGTTTGCGTTTCCACGTGTCAATTTTATTTCGTTTCACGTTTAATAATGGTGGGCCGTCAAGTGGATGGCGGGAAGATTGAAGAAGACCTACAATGGCTATCGTTAATTTAGTTTATTTTCTTATTTAGTATTTATTCGAGTTTTGACGTGTAATAATGGTGGATTATTAATCGTTAAGTGTTCGTGCAATGGTACGCTAGTGTAGGCAAAGTGAACAAAATCCTGATCCTTTTTTTATTTCTTCGTCATCGCCTTGTGTAATATTACTAAGCCTACGATGTCCATCTAACGATAAATACATACCTACAAGTATTTTAATTTATGAATGCTGGTACGAAAGACGGAGCCCTCGGTGTATGAGTCCGACTTGCACTTGGCCGGTTTATTTACACTACCAAAAGATAATTTAATAAAAACCTTTTTTTTATTTCATCCGACTTTTTTTAACTTTTTACTCGTTATATAGTTACGTTTGAAGATATTACACGTTTACCAGAAAAAAAACTATTTTGTCTTGATGCACCCAAATTGTATGTAGCTGTATATACTGATGGAAGGTAAGAAACTTTGGTAAGAGTTTCTGAATCGATCGGTTAAAATTTTTCTACAGACTTCCAAAAAGGAGGAGGTGCTCAATTTAACTGTATTTTTTTAATGTTTGTTTCATCATAACTTTCGATAGGGTGAACAGCTTCTCAAAATTCAGCGAGCTATCAAACAAAAAAAATATTTTTTTGTTTGATAGCTGGTACTTCCCGTGTGGTCCGATTTAAATCCCATCAAATTCGGTCCAGTAGTTTTTGAGTTACACTACAATAACTGAATAGAATGGAAGTCGGTATTAAATTTTTCAAATTATTGTACTTGTTGATAAATCGATACCAAAGGATTAGAATAGAACCTTTCGTGGTTACGCGATAGAAGGGAGAGGGAGCGGAAAAGGATCATGCGTTCTAGTATGCACTATGTATTATGTATACTGCTTGTTTGAATAAACGTCTTCTATCTTCCTTTCTTTCATAAACTACTAGCTGCTCTCCAGGGTTTCACCCGCGCGGTGATGAATGATGATGATGATGATGAATCTTATATAGCCTATGTTACTCAGGATGAATGTAGCATTCCAATGGTGAAAGAATTTTTGAAATCGGTCCAGTACTTTTTGAGCCAATTCGCTACAAACATACTGTGACGGATCTTTCCTCCGTCTACTACTTGTAATAAAAACCCTGTAAAATTCTTCTTAGTTTTATTATAAAACCCAATACCGTTAACATATAAACTCAGTCCACTGCACTTTATTATCTAGCTCTATTTTCACATAGCGTCCACAAGTAAATTTTTTCTAAGAGCACAGAGTACAGATAAGTATATTTCTGCAGTTCATAAAACCACAGACTAATAAGCACATATAGGAGTTGGCTAAAGATAATATACAACACATACTCACATACAAATCTTTCCTCTTTATAATATTATATATCGTATAATAGTATAGAAGTACTAAGTGTTATTTTAATACTACTCATATGTAACCTCTATGTACAAAGACTTGAAAAAATAATGGCCCACGAGTTTCTTGCTGCTTCTTCTCGGCGGTGGTTCTTTTCCGAAGACAGCGGTAGAATCATTTAAAAATTTTGACGTTCATAAGAGTGTCTATGATGCCTAAACTGAATAAATAATTTTTGAATTTTGAATTTTTTTGAATTAAGTATTCTAAGTGAATATAGAAGGCATATGTTTTTTTAACAAATGGAGAATTTGAAATACGAGTATATTAATGGCTCATAGCAATCCAATTCCATACTATATTATAACTATAGTAAAAGTTTTGTATTTGTTTTTGTCTGTCAGTCTGGTAACGTAAAAACCTTATCACGGCTAAACGGCTGAACGGATCGTTATGAAATGTGGCACGGAAATAAGTTATATCCTAGGAAAGGACATACTTTTCATTATCATCCATCACCACACGGGTGAAACCGCGGGGCGCAGTTAGCACACATAAAAGTTACATTGTATCAATAATCTTGATATGATGGATATATACGTCTAATGCAATCTAAATGTATACGGACATATGTATTGTAAAGTATGGGTTTAAGTTCCAGAAACTGGATTGGCGTACGTTTCAACTAATTGTTGATTGCGTAATCTCTTGGCAATGGCTGTAAGGTTTACCTTGCAATTCCCATGTATGTGTTATAAATCTTTTCTCTTTTTTATTTATTTCAAGTGTATTAAACTTACCTATAAGTAAATTCAGCATGTTTTATTGCAATGTATATAATAAGAAATTCTGTAAAGGCTATATACACTACTAATCTATATAAACCATTGTAACGCTGTTGAATTTCCACAATAAATAAAACCTACTTAAGTGGAATGCACTAAATGCATTCGTAAGGCTATGTAGCCTTACGAATGAATTTAGTGCAGTAGTCTAGTGTACATTTGTATGTAAACTAGACTAATCTATATTAATCATTGTAAGGCTGTTGAATTTCCACAATAAATAAAACCTACTTAAGTGGAATGCACTAAATGCATTCGTAAGGCTATGTAGCCTTACGAATGAATTTAGTGCAGTAGTCTAGTGTACATTTGTATGTAAACTAGACTAATCTATATTAATCATTGTAAGGCTGTTGAATTTCCACAATAAATAAAACCTACATAAGTGGAATGCACTAAATGCATTCGTAAGGCTATGTAGCCTTACGAATGAATTTAGTGCAGTAGTCTAGTGTACATATGTATGTACACTAAACTAATCTATATAAACCATTGTAACGCTGTTGAATTTCCACAATAAATAAAACCTACTTAAGTGGAATGCACTAAATGCATTCGTAAGGCTATGTAGCCTTACGAATGAATTTAGTGCAGTAGTCTAGTGTACATTTGTATGTAAACTAGACTAATCTATATAAACCATTGTAACGCTGTTGAATTTCCACAATAAAAAAAACCTACTTAAGTGGAATGCACTAAATGCATTCGTAAGGCTATGTAGCCTTACGAATGAATTTAGTGCAGTAGTCTAGTGTACATTTGTATGTAAACTAGACTAATCTATATTAATCATTGTAAGGCTGTTGAATTTCCACAATAAATAAAACCTACTTAAGTGAAATGCACTAAATGCATTCGTAAGGCTATGTAGCCTTACGAATGCATTTAGTGCAGTAGTCTAGTGTACATACAAATGTACACTAGACGAATCTATATAAATCATTGTAACGCTGTTGAGTTCCCACATTAAATAAAACCTACTTAAGTGGAATGCATTTAGTGTATCTAGTGTACATACATATGTACACTAGACTAATCTATATAAATCATTGTAACGCTGTTGAATTTCCACATTAAATAAAACCTACTTAAGTGGAATGCATTTAGTGCAGTAGTCTAGTGTACATATGTATGTACGCTCAACTAATCTATATAAATCATTGTAACGCTGTTGAGTTCCCACATTAAATAAAACCTACTTAAGTGGAATGCATTTAGTGTATCTAGTGTACATACATATGTACACTAGACTAATCTATATAAATCATTGTAACGCTGTTGAGTTCCCACATTAAATAAAACCTACTTAAGTGGAATGCATTTAGTGTATCTAGTGTACATACATATGTACACTAGACTAATTTATATAAATCATTGTAACGCTGTTGAGTTCCCACATTAAATAAAACCTACTTAAGTGGAATGCATTTAGTGTATCTAGTGTACATACATATGTACACTAGACTAATCTATATAAATCATTGTAACGCTGTTGAGTTCCCACATTAAATAAAACCTACTTAAGTGGAATGCATTTAGTGTATCTAGTGTACATACATATGTACACTAGACTAATCTATAAAAATCATTGTAACGCTGTTGAGTTCCCACATTAAATAAAACCTACTTAAGTGGAATGCATTTAGTGTATCTAGTGTACATACATATGTACACTAGACTAATCTATATAAATCATTGTAACGCTGTTGAGTTCCCACATTAAATAAAACCTACTTAAGTGGAATGCATTTAGTGTATCTAGTGTACATACATATGTACACTAGACTAATCTATATAAATCATTGTAACGCTGTTGAGTTCCCACATTAAATAAAACCTACTTAAGTGGAATGCACTAAATGCATTCGTAAGGCTATGTAGCCTTACGAATGAATTTAGTGCAGTAGTCTAGTGTACATTTGTATGTAAACTAGACTAATCTATATTAATCATTGTAAGGCTGTTGAATTTCCACAATAAATAAAACCTACATAAGTGGAATGCACTAAATGCATTCGTAAGGCTATGTAGCCTTACGAATGAATTTAGTGCAGTAGTCTAGTGTACATATGTATGTACACTAAACTAATTTATATAAACCATTGTAACGCTGTTGAATTTCCACAATAAATAAAACCTACTTAAGTGGAATGCACTAAATGCATTCGTAAGGCTATGTAGCCTTACGAATGAATTTAGTGCAGTAGTCTAGTGTACATTTGTATGTAAACCAGACTAATCTATATTAATCATTGTAAGGCTGTTGAATTTCCACAATAAATAAAACCTACATAAGTGGAATGCACTAAATGCATTCGTAAGGCTATGTAGCCTTACGAATGAATTTAGTGCAGTAGTCTAGTGTACATATGTATGTACACTAAACTAATCTATATAAACCATTGTAACGCTGTTGAATTTCCACAATAAATAAAACCTACTTAAGTGGAATGCACTAAATGCATTCGTAAGGCTATGTAGCCTTACGAATGAATTTAGTGCAGTAGTCTAGTGTACATTTGTATGTAAACTAGACTAATCTATATAAACCATTGTAACGCTGTTGAATTTCCACAATAAATAAAACCTACTTAAGTGGAATGCACTAAATGCATTCGTAAGGCTATGTAGCCTTACGAATGAATTTAGTGCAGTAGTCTAGTGTACATTTGTATGTAAACTAGACTAATCTATATTAATCATTGTAAGGCTGTTGAATTTCCACAATAAATAAAACCTACTTAAGTGGAATGCACTAAATGCATTCGTAAGGCTATGTAGCCTTACGAATGCATTTAGTGCAGTAGTCTAGTGTACATACAAATGTACACTAGACGAATCTATATAAATCATTGTAACGCTGTTGAGTTCCCACATTAAATAAAACCTACTTAAGTGGAATGCATTTAGTGTATCTAGTGTACATACATATGTACACTAGACTAATCTATATAAATCATTGTAACGCTGTTGAATTTCCACATTAAATAAAACCTACTTAAGTGGAATGCATTTAGTGCAGTAGTCTAGTGTACATATGTATGTACGCTCAACTAATCTATATAAATCATTGTAACGCTGTTGAGTTCCCACATTAAATAAAACCTACTTAAGTGGAATGCATTTAGTGTATCTAGTGTACCTACATACATATGTACACTAGACTAATCTATATAAATCATTGTAACGCTGTTGAGTTCCCACATTAAATAAAACCTACTTAAGTGGAATGCATTTAGTGTATCTAGTGTACATACATATGTACACTAGACTAATCTATATAAATCATTGTAACGCTGTTGAGTTCCCACATTAAATAAAACCTACTTAAGTGGAATGCATTTAGTGTATCTAGTGTACATACATATGTACACTAGACTAATCTATATAAATCATTGTAACGCTGTTGAGTTCCCACATTAAATAAAACCTACTTAAGTGGAATGCATTTAGTGTATCTAGTGTACATACATATGTACACTAGACTAATCTATATAAATCATTGTAACGCTGTTGAGTTCCCACATTAAATAAAACCTACTTAAGTGGAATGCATTTAGTGTATCTAGTGTACATACATATGTACACTAGACTAATCTATATAAATCATTGTAACGCTGTTGAGTTCCCACATTAAATAAAACCTACTTAAGTGGAATGCATTTAGTGTATCTAGTGTACATACATATGTACACTAGACTAATCTATATAAATCATTGTAACGCTGTTGAGTTCCCACATTAAATAAAACCTACTTAAGTGGAATGCATTTAGTGTATCTAGTGTACATACATATGTACACTAGACTAATCTATATAAATCATTGTAACGCTGTTGAGTTCCCACATTAAATAAAACCTACTTAAGTGGAATGCATTTAGTGTATCTAGTGTACATACATATGTACACTAGACTAATCTATATAAATCATTGTAACGCTGTTGAGTTCCCACATTAAATAAAACCTACTTAAGTGGAATGCATTTAGTGTATCTAGTGTACATACATATGTACACTAGACTAATCTATATAAATCATTGTAACGCTGTTGAGTTCCCACATTAAATAAAACCTACTTAAGTGGAATGCATTTAGTGTATCTAGTGTACATACATATGTACACTAGACTAATCTATATAAATCATTGTAACGCTGTTGAGTTCCCACATTAAATAAAACCTACTTAAGTGGAATGCATTTAGTGTATCTAGTGTACATACATATGTACACTAGACTAATCTATATAAATCATTGTAACGCTGTTGAGTTCCCACATTAAATAAAACCTACTTAAGTGGAATGCATTTAGTGTATCTAGTGTACATACATATGTACACTAGACTAATCTATATAAATCATTGTAACGCTGTTGAGTTCCCACATTAAATAAAACCTACTTAAGTGGAATGCATTTAGTGTATCTAGTGTACATACATATGTACACTAGACTAATCTATATAAATCATTGTAACGCTGTTGAGTTCCCACATTAAATAAAACCTACTTAAGTGGAATGCATTTAGTGTATCTAGTGTACATACATATGTACACTAGACTAATCTATAAAAATCATTGTAACGCTGTTGAGTTCCCACATTAAATAAAACCTACTTAAGTGGAATGCATTTAGTGTATCTAGTGTACATACATATGTACACTAGACTAATCTATATAAATCATTGTAACGCTGTTGAGTTCCCACATTAAATAAAACCTACTTAAGTGGAATGCATTTAGTGTATCTAGTGTACATACATATGTACACTAGACTAATCTATATAAATCATTGTAACGCTGTTGAGTTCCCACATTAAATAAAACCTACTTAAGTGGAATGCATTTAGTGTATCTAGTGTACATACATATGTACACTAGACTAATCTATATAAATCATTGTAACGCTGTTGAGTTCCCACATTAAATAAAACCTACTTAAGTGGAATGCATTTAGTGTATCTAGTGTACATACATATGTACACTAGACTAATCTATATAAATCATTGTAACGCTGTTGAGTTCCCACATTAAATAAAACCTACTTAAGTGGAATGCATTTAGTGTATCTAGTGTACATACATATGTACACTAGACTAATCTATAAAAATCATTGTAACGCTGTTGAGTTCCCACATTAAATAAAACCTACTTAAGTGGAATGCATTTAGTGTATCTAGTGTACATACATATGTACACTAGACTAATCTATATAAATCATTGTAACGCTGTTGAGTTCCCACATTAAATAAAACCTACTTAAGTGGAATGCATTTAGTGCAGTAGTCTAGTGTACATACATATGTACACTAAACTAATCTATATAAATCATTGTAACGCTGTTGAATTTCCACAATAAATAAATAAATAAAACCTACTAAAGTGGAATGCACTAAATGCATTCGTTATTATAAACTTTAACGATCATCATACGTAAGTTATTAATAATAAAGATAGAGATAGGGATGTGGAAGCTCGACCGGTGTGGTCTCACGACCTGAATAACTCTGTGTATCTATTTATCGCGACGAGAAGTTTTATTGACCATGGCAAGTATTATTGGAAACACATTAATACCGATGACACAAGCCGATGAGAGCCAACTGTGTCCACAAGCCTCATTAGTGTTGGAGCTGCATGGACAAAGATCTGCCCTTGAAGAAACCGAACCGTCTGCAGGGTGTGCTGCACTTGTGCCGACAAATGTACATAATGAATACCTGTATAATACACATACTTACTTACTTGGTTCGAGATAATGGTTTCGATTATGATCTAAAAATCTTTAAATTAGTGCAGTTTTTATTGTGTTTGGTCTGAAATTCCAATTAGGGTAACACTTCCGAATGACAGTGCTAAAAGTAGATACTCGTATTTATCTTCAATTATGGTTATATTTTAGACAGATGTTAGACGTTACGTAGTTACGTCAGTAATCTGTGGTTACGTGGTGCTCGCTAAACTAACAAAAAAATACCCAAAATTGAATAGAAAAATCCAATTTTATAATTTCATTGTTACATACTTGTTACATGAAATTCAATTTTAGTGTTAACAGAATTAGGACTGCCATTAACTAAATTTTAGTTCGCTAGTTATTTTTTTAACAAATAGCATTCTCTAAACTAAAAATCTCTTAATTGTGGTAGTTCTTATTCTGTCTACGCTAAAATCTAAATTGGTATAACATAACAGATTGACTGCGCTAAAAGCATAGAGTTAAATGTATACGTATACGTAGTACATTTATGTCAATGGCTAAAAGTAGACATTTCTCTTCATTTGTGGGACTATTTTAGACAGATTAAACCTTACGTAAAACTTAGTGCTCGCTAAACTAGCACAATAATACCCAAAATTGAATAGTATGATCCTATTTTTGGAAATGACATTCGAAGAGTTCAACTTGCATGAATTTGTATTTTAGTGTTAACAGAATAAAGGCAACCATAATTAAATTTTAGTTGGCTAGTTTAGTTTAGTTTTTAGAACAAGCGAATCTGTCTGTACCAGTGTTTGAATATACACGTAAAATTTTCAAGTGAGCTTCTAATTTTAGAAATAAATTCTTCGAGGCACTTGAAATTTTGGTGGTGTTATAAAATTATAGCATGAATTTTACGAGTGGTTAAGTAATGTAGTTAAGGACCTATTATGTAATTAGTGGGAGGTAGACGAATGTTTATTACAAATTCCTTAAGGCAAATGGCATCGCCAATATAGCAGCTTTATTCAGGCCGATGCAAAATAAATATCTAAGACAGTATCACTTAGATAATGTTAATAGTATTATAGGCTCTCTACAAATTAGCTGTTACGCTCAGCACCAAAAATTAGGAAAATAATTAAATACCACAGACATTGAAATCTCTTTCAATGTCTTTGTTAATTACAATTAAAGTGCAATAAAAGGAAAATAAAGAGAACAATATTTATGAAACGACCTATATAATTTTGACGAATTCGGAAGACGTTCGACATTTGTCACATATAATACTTTAGAATATTACAAATTATACCTACATGGATTAATCCTTCCTATACCGTAATAATTAAAACTAAAGATTTATGAATGAAACTGACGTCAAAGTCAAAGTCAAAATCATTTATTCAATTTAGGCAACAAAGACGCACTTATGAACGTAAATTTTTCATTATAATGTACTTTAATCACTACCGCCGCGTTCGAAAATATATACAGCCTACCGAGAAGAAGCGGCAAGAAACTCGGGGCCATTCTTTTTATGTATAGATGTTTTTACAATGTTTTTACTCGTACTTAGGTACTACAAATATTAGCTCCAGTGTGTTGTCTTACAAAAGAGAACATAATAATGGTATCAGTAGGGCAAGACACGCTACACTTTGACATCTTAGTACACGAGTAGATAGATCCTGGAGTGATCAGTCCCAAGCAGCTTTATCCTCCAAGTAATCCGAAATTTTATAATAACCTTTTAGACAGAGTTTAGTTTTAATAGTAATTTTAAACATATTAATAGGCAAATCTCGGATAACATTGGGAACTTTATTATAGAATCGTATACATTGTCTCATAATGACGTATATGTACGTATCTGAGACGCAAAGTGTTAAAAACTACTGTCGCTATTTATAGATACAGCATCAAAATTTAATGTTTCTTCTATATGTTTAAAAAGGTTATTGGGAAATCGTCTTATTTACGTAAAATTTGGTATAAGGACAATCGATCTACGGGCTTCTATTTTTTTCAAAATCCATGTCAAATATAAATAATACCAGGTAAAAATGACTAGATATATTTATTTCATGTAAAGTACCCCTTTTCCAGCATTGAAGGTATACGTAGTACGTAGTCTAGCGTCAGATCGATTTCTCACAGCACTCCCGCTGTGCTAAGTTTCTGATTGGTGCCGATAAAGACGCTGTCTCGAGCCAACATCCAGTAATCAGAGCGTGGAAACTGAGCAACTTGTTGCTACTACACCTCTCAATATGTTGATCTCTATACACACTTGTATAAAGTTTTTATTGCAGAGGTGCATGCGGAGAGTCACATGATAACACTTGATAAATAAAACATTTTTTATCGAATGGACTTTTTTGTCTATTAGACTGATGCTTGGTCTAAATAAACTGCCAAACACATGTAAAAACTATGTTAATACAAATAAATTAAATAACTTCAAATAACTGTATAACAGTGGATAATTGATATTTTTTGTAATTTTCATTGAATATTATCTGGATAGTAAGTCTTAAATTTTAGCGGTTTGTTTCAACAAACAGATAAATCTAATCAATAAAACTTAGTCTTTCATCGTGCCCGCATCGCTAAACGCTAGTTTTTAATTACAAAAGCAAGCGAAAGTAAATGATTATTAACGGCACCAAAGTTTGTTCTAAAATTGAACTCTCGGTAGAGTTCCGTTAGGCAAGGCAAGCTACCTGTACCTGTTGCCCTGGCTGGCGAGGCGGCCGACCGTCGTCGCGCCGTTCGCCGTTCGTCCAACTTCTTGGAAGACAACAGTGAGCTGTGTTTTAATGTTATCGCAATGAGCATACCGCGATAAGTCTACTTGTTGTGCATGTGATCGCTCCATCACGATTTTCTCGGTAAACATCGTCGCCCGTTCCGAAAGTTAACTTGTTTACTAACTAACTCATTAAGTTCAGTAGCAGAAAGGTAGATAGGTATATTATATATGGTATCGACAGCAAACTACTACTACTACCTACCTATATGTATGTATGACGCAAACTTCCTTGGTACTTATTTTGCGAAAGGGACCTTACACACCTTTTTACCCCACTGCCAGCGAAGAGCTTTTTCTTATGAGTGTACGAACTATGACTATGTTTGTAAAATTCTCACATCATCCTAAACGACTTGACGAGTTTAAGTGAGGTACATATCATTGGATTCGTCTTTAACATGCGAGTGACGTAGAAACTAGAATATTATGATCTGTCAAAAAAAATAATTTTCGTAATATTATAAGTAGGTATGCTGTAAACAGCCGTATTGAAATTCCTGTGAAACAAAATTTGGCCATATACAACCAGTGGCGTTATGCAAATGTCTTTAAAACACCATTCCGAAAACGCTAAACTTAAATATAACTACAACATATTTTATATACAAATCTTTGTATTCATAGCCAATTCGTTACAACATACATACAAATCTTTGCTCTTTATAATATTAGTAAGTATAGAGTAGTTATAGATTATAATTGAAGTATGTGAACGAATCGATAAAATACCGAAACACCTGAAGTACGCCTATTAATACCTACTGAAACTTATGATGAATGACAGAACAATTATTCTTAACAACATTTCATCTGACACCGTATTAGTTTAGCACGAGAGTTTTATTTCATTTGCCAATTATTGTTTTTGTTTTGTTCGCAGTTATTTTTTTATTAAAATAAATACATGTTAGCAAACTGAGCTATTAGATGCAGTGTAGATATCTCCAAAAACTCTAATGTTGACAGGCCTAGCAGTACCTACCTACGTACTTTAGAGCTAAGTTTCAAATTTCTATGTCAGGTACTAAGGTACTCTCTCTAGGTGGTCTAGGTGTGTTTAAAGAAATATGCCAACGTTAATATTACCGTTCGTCTTGTCTCCTGACAGCATACAAAATCCTGGCAGAATAAAAAAATGTTAGTACTAAAATATTGTGAACTGTATAACTTTAACTGTATAGCAGAGGTTGGCCGGCAAGTGACATAATAATATATAGTATAGTTCTCATCAGGTTACGCATATCTATATTATCTATATCTCTAATCATAGTCATCATCATCATCATCTCAGCCGTAAGACGTCCACTGCTGAACATAAACCTCCCCACGAATTTCCAAAAGGACCGGTTGGAAGCGGCCTGCATCCAAAGTCGTCCTGCTACCTTTATCAGGTCGTCAGTCCACCTTGTCGGTGGACGATCTACCCTGCGCTTGCCGATCCGTGGTCTCCTAATCGTAGTATCCGTTCGCATATACACATCCAACGTGATGTGGTGGGCAAAAGCTAGATATGATGACAAAATGTTCAAATTAACCCGTTGACTCGCGATTCGTAATATGTGGCCAATAATACAATAGATTTCACAGAAATAGACCTACTTTCCAGGAACTGCAACGTTTGTGGTTAAATGAAAGAATGATGTATATGCCGATTTCCATTCTCCAGCCAGAGAGCCTGAGATTTCGTTGCTGTTAAAGTTATTTTCAGATTGGTATTAGTTTTTTCCCGCCATTTCGATGGCGTGTGATTTAATCATACGACCGGATATGTACCCTTTTCCTGTAGTACTATAGACCTACGCACTATTAAATGAACATTTGGAAACGACATCGAAAACAAACGGATGCAAGAACACTGTCCGGCAGAATGTCAGAACTTACAATAATGGTTAATACGACTAACCAATAATAGTACATTACTGCAGAATCCAGTAAGTAAGCCTTCCTGGCCAAGTATGAGTTCGTCACCTGCACCTGCGGTTCGGTCCGGTTATATACGAGGCCAGGATGGCTTTCTTACTGGTTGAGGCTTGTATAATGTTTTTCTCAAAAATGAAAGAATGTTTTTGCTAATTCGGTCACAGTTTTTAAACCAGATCTATTTTTCTGAATCAGATTAGCTTGAACTATTTTTTTGGGATCATCTATATTCACGCGTTAAATTAAAACATAATTTTCGCAATTGAATGTGAAATCCCGCCAGTCGTTGTTTTTTTTACTAAAAAGTTTGCGTTTAGTTTTGAACATTGTTCTATTTTTACATTAAAAATGTAATTTATTGTTTTTGAATCTCCATGTTAATTTTAGAATGAAAAGCTTTAATCCAATATGATTTAAAAACGGAAATTATTAAATACAAACATAAAATTCTACACTATACTCCTACAACAATACTAAGTACAAAACGCATAGTGCATACTTTTTCTGCGTCGCGTTAAGTGTCACAGACTATAAAATGGCTGTTTATTTAACATAACCCTCCTCTAACCATGATATAATGGCTAAACTCTTATCTGTGTCTGGTACTATGTTTTTTTTCCAAACAACTTTTTGTGAATAAGTCTCCGGTAGAGTTCACTTTCTGGATACATTTTAGAGATGTTACGGCAACATGTTCTTTCTTTCTTGGTTAAGCTGGTAGGTAATAGTGAGTGCACATTTTATACACCATTTCCAATTCCAAAATTGGTTTGCTGATTTTGATCATCCTGTGAACACCTCTTAACGTCACAGAATAGAAACGAGTAAGCATGTTACAATAAGTTGAATGAACTACAGCTACTTTTATTTTTCGTACGAAGATTGCTTTTGTATTCAGCACGAGGAGTTTATCTTATTAAGATTCAAAGGATGCAACCTAAAAGGAAATATTGTTCGAAGCTCGGGTAATTTGCCTATTGTATCATATGCATAGTGATCGAAGGTGATGACAGTTTCTCAAATAAGACATGATAATAAATCATTATGATGTCACTAACTGCACTTCACGGCTCTGCCCGCGCGAAAATTTCATACTCGGGTTACAAAAAACATTATGCAAAAAAATCACATCCATCCATTGCTCCTATGCTGCGTAACCGAAAAATGACACAAATAAACCAATGAGGCTTTCGTAATATGTATACCTAAATAAAAGTGCTCATCCAAGAGTTTTGCGACAAAAAGATATAATATGGTCAATAAAACCGAAAGCCTTAAAAAGTGTGGGTGAAAAGTTAACCAAAAAGCGTTTACGTGCTGTATCTGGTGAGTGGTGTGGCTGATAGCGCCGCGTTGGGCGTACGCCAAGGCAATTTGCATCGTTACCCGTTTCGGAACATCGCCAAGTCTAGCCGAACAAAACCACATAGAATTACCCTCCATTCCAATAATAATTAAAGCAAACATTTCGCAGTCGAGACACACGCCGACGGACGTTATGGAGCTTATAAAGCATCGGCCCCAGCGCGAGCGTGCAATTAAGAAACGACGATGTGCACGTCTATTTACCGACACGGAAGGGACGCACCGCTTGCAATGGTCCATTGCGGCATGCTCCTGCGGCCGTCGCCGGCGGAGACCAGAGCCAAGCGGCCGCCCGTCTAAATTAATACCTTTGATATTCGAAATATCAATATTTTAAGGGAGCTTATGAAGTGCGTCGTTGCAGATGTAACATGCAGGCCTTCCGCGTTGGCATCCTGACGTGCGCTAACGAACTGAACACACGTAATACAGATAAATCATGCGGTGTGTTTATTTACAAAGCAACATTGTATGCACTGAATTGATAACCATAATGACAATAAAAATTATAGTCTCGTCCATAGCCCACATCTCCCTCATCACTAATAAGTTCATATCAGCCTTGCCGTTTTACCCATTTTTGTAATAGATATACCATGTCACATCCATCCAAAATGTTTCTGTTTTTATACTACTTTGTATTTTTATACTAAACGGGCCTCTAAGTGTTAGCTACAGCCCCCACAGCCTTTGTAAAGGACCGGATGAAATCCGTGAAAAAAAAAAAATGGCAACACCAAAATTACCAAATAGTTTAATGTGAATCCTAATCATGATGTAGCGTAACTATCTTAGGTGATAAGGAACACACGAGAGATAAATGAAATACCTACCTATGAATTTCGATAAGTTCATTTTAAAGACATATCTTACAAAATGTTAATATATTTATGTGAAGTCAACGCTGTGCAATGCAAATAAATGTAAGAATAAATGTGTATAGTTCAGCATAATTGGTTATGCCAAACTATGGTATAAGACAAGAAAAGATGGAACTCATATAAGTACCTACTATAAAGGTATCATTGCAATCCATGAATAAACATAATGTAATATCACGACCAGATAAAGCCAATCTTGCAATAAATCATTGTCGAACAGAACAGAACAGAGCAGTTTAAAATCCATCATTACATTACGTACACCAGAACACAAACACGAAACATCGTGTGCGTAACTGAAAACATAATGTGACAATAATGGCAACGGCGCCAGTCTAACAGCAACCATTACCGATTATCGATATAATTATATCGAACTCAATGGAGCTTCGAGCATCGGCGCCGGCGTCTGATCGAACCAAATAACATAGACACACGTTTCTCAAACAAAAATAAGACGTACTATTTGTACAAGAGAAACACAAGCGCATTGGCCACAACGAATGAATGAAAAAAAAGGATGTTGTCTCTGTGATAACCAGCGCAATTTTGGTCGTTGTAATCATAGGTATTCATCTACTCTCTGCTACGCATTGATGAGAAAACAGAGAACAAAATATATCTTGAACATTATTTCTCCCTCGTGTTTAAATAGTGGTCAACAAAAGATGATCTTACCACGAAAATCATACTATCCATAACATCGGCCAGGGGGATACGAGTACACATTATGAAACCTTAAACACATTAAAAGTACTACCAAGTTATTTTCTTACAGTATGTTTATAATCGAAGTTTTGTAATTAAATACCCTGATGTTATTTTTCCCAAATTAATTAATTCAGTTTTACTTAAATTATATCAACGTAGTCTATGAATATTATTATATATAATTATATTCAGTTCCTGGAACGAACGTTACTTATTGAGTTAATATTTTTTTTAAATATTCAAAGAAATTGTTACAAAATCGCGGGTGGTTATGGCGGCAACCCTGTTTATGTAATTCGAAGCCAATATCATCGTTCGACTCTCGTCACACAGGTTTTGAATGTACCACCCCATGCAGTTATGCAATAAGTTAAAAGGGAGTGACAGAGCGCATAGTACATTGATTTTAGGAGAGTGGGGTCTGAAAGATGCCTAGACGTTTGAATACTCTGGTTAATCTCCGAACTCTTTCACTTAACGCACGGACATGCTCTTGCCAACCCAGGATTTGATCTACAATAACACCTTTATATGCTCAACTCTTTCTAGAGGAGTACAAGAGCATGCATTAAAACCGTTATGATTTCAAGAGTGAGCCTTGACTCGAAGAAAATTAAGATGAGGCCAGGTCGATAACAGTTTTAGAAAAAGTTAAATACTTCGTCTTATTCATCAACTACCTTTATGTAGTTACATCTTCAACAGGAAATACATGATGCAAATAAGATCATTTTGTGTCAGTGTGCTACATAAAATCATACTTTTACAGATCTGGTCCAATGAGAGAAATAACATTATTTTGAATCATGACCATACATACATTGAGCTCTACAGTATAGTATTTCAGAAAACTTCGTTTAATAATCGACTCTATGTGCTTTGAAAAACACGTCGAATGGGATCAGTGTCACGGGCTAATATCGCCTCTAAGTCTGGAGCAAGAGTTTCAAACCATGTAGAAAAATTACCACAAAAAACCTCTTTTTTCTGAAATACTTAGCAAGCTTAGCTTATTAAGCAATTAGGTATATATAATAAAGAAAGAAAATAGCAAAGAGGATAACCTGGAATGGCATGCATGTTTATACATAGATAGAACAATCGAGGCTAGATAACAAAATACAAGTACTTACAAAAATTAACTAAGTACCTTACCATGTTGGAATATGGCATGGCATGATTGTATTCTTAATCATTAATCAATGTTGATGTCTCTATAACTATAATATATAACAATATCGAAGAGGTTTGAATAGCGCTTGACGTTAAACAAAAGCGATCGTTAGAAAGCACAGTACCCATAATGTTATGAATCATTTTCTTAACTATATCATGTTTTATCATGGTTAACTGACGGCAGGTACATATCGCGATAAGATAGCAAATGACGACAATGTGTTTCCAGCATGAAGAGCTCAGATAAGGGACGAGTATACCATAAATATATACGAATTCTCTAAAGACAACTAACAGTTTCAATGGAGAACCGGGAAAAGAATGTAGAGAACACAAATAGAAAATAGTACAGTAAATCTTAAAATAATACAACTTAATAAAAGATCGATCATTTTATTGGGAAACTTCTAAATAATTACGTCGATGAAGTAAATAGGTATTTATTCCATTGATTCTTTAGTCTTGTGTAGATACTTATGACATTATACGGAAAAATATAGCGGAATACAGATTTGCAATAACCATGTTCACGAAAATTTTAGTGAACAAGTAGGTATAAGTAGGCCAAGTTATGTATAAATTCTGCTCATTTTCGCGTTTATATCGTTTTTGGGGAAGAAAATACTTATGAAGAATACATAATAGACTAGAAGAGGTATAATTATATAACTACCTTATACGACGAACGACCTAGGACGCAAGTACTACTGATTAGGTACTAACGTAACCGAAATTCTGTGTTTTCCTGATGGCTAATTCTGATTTTCCTGGCCTGATAGACGCCGCAAAATCCCCATAGACAAGACAAAAGATCATATCAAATGTTTTTGCGCCTATCCCCAATATTAGTTATGAACTTAGTCCTCAAAGTCGACGACTACGTCCACCTAGTAGAGAGCAGTACCGTTTGTCCTAGGCAGGCGTTCCAATGACTAGTAACTAGGCAGAACCAGCTTCGAGAAAGGGTTCAATCACACAATCCAACTCAACTAAGCAGCTTTACGGAAGCATCGCGAAATCTTTGAGTCCATAATAGGCACCTACCTCTCAAGTCTCAAGGCAAAAGTCTTTCAGTGTGTTTTACCAGTGCATAGACTTATGGCAGACATGTTTAACTGTAGGTTCTTATATGTAAGCTCCAAGTTGAACAGTGAGCTATAATGTGGAGAGGGCTATACTCGGAAAAAGGAGATCCGTAGTCGAACGAAAGTCACCGATATAGTCCAGAAGATAAGCTAGTCGAAGTTGCAGTGGGTGGGACACATATAGCACGCAGACAGCATGTCGGATGGGGCCTGAATGTTCTGGAGTGGAGACCACCGACAAGAGCTACGTAGATCGTCCACCGACAAGGTGGACAGACAACCTGATAAAGGGCGCAGGACGATACTGGATACAGGCCGCTTACAACCGGTACATTTGTAAAATATGGGTGAGACCTAAGTTCATCGGCTCCCTACAAGATGATGACTATTTTCATATCTGCCATAAACTCCTTGAGAGCCTTCCAAATATGTACCTACTTCAAACTTTCTAAAGTAATGTTTTAATGTTAAGTTAAGTTAATGTTTAAAATCTACATTTATTTCTATCAAACTGAGTTTATGTTGGAGGTTGGCATACCTATTCTGGGTTAAATCTATTTCCTGTATCATGTACCTAGGTACATGGGTGCGGGTTTAACATGTAGGTAGGTATCAATAGCTGAAACCATACTCGTGCCTTCTACTAAACAAAGAACTTACCTAGGCTAAATTAGACAGGTGCACAATCTATTTACGAGTTAATATGTAAATATGAATATTAATGTTGAGTAAGATTTACTTTGGAGTTTGGTGTAGGTAGGTGCCTACATTAATAACAGCAAAGCTGAGGGTCAAAATACAATTATGTTTATGTAGATTCATGGATATTGATATTAGGTAAGTACCTTGTTTCAAAACATCACTGGTGATAAGTAACGAAGATTTTATGGTATGTAATTCGTATTGTATATATGTAATATGTATACAGGTCACCTGTCGTACAGTGTTCGATACCTGTGTCGTGATTATAAATTAACTTCCATGGAACTCCGTCGAGCTCTGTTTGTAAGAGATAACTGTAATACTTAGATATAATGAGCGTGTCACTTACTTGAGGTAATAAATCTGACCCTCTGGTGTACGAGCTTGTTCCCATCCAGGCGGAAGAGGTCCAAGATCATCTGGAATATGTGGAACATCGTAGGATCTCTGTTTGGCGTGTTGATGATGCAAGGGCGGCTGTTGGTTCTGTTGGCCCGCTGCTGCGTACGTTTGTTGCAAGCTGGCCGGTGACGAATGCGCACGAGAGTGGGACACTGTTGAGGCGCCAGTGACGGAGGACGATCCGAACGCCGAGTCAGCCGAGTTTTCTCGCGAGTGAGACACAGACGGCGACTTGGAACCGGTCGAAGGCGGGTTAAAGAACGACTTTGGAAGCTGTCGCATACGCAGAGGCACCTGTAGCGGTCGTTTCGAGTCCGGCTTTAGCACTGTGTCGAACAATGACTGTAGAACCGAGTCGGAATCCTGGTCCACCCGAAGGACAAGGTTCGATTTCTGTTCAGCGTCCGAGTTGAGAGCCATGTTTATGTCGGAACGAATAAATATCGAAACCGACTTGGCTCACCGCTGTGACACAACACTGGCACGGCACGCAACGGGTCGGCGCGGCGCCACCCGACGTTCTTACAATATAGCGCTCGCTGCGCGACTGACGGTCGCGCCCCGCCCGCACCGCGGAGACTCCCTGCCCTGCCCACGCGCACCCGCCGCGCCGCACCACGCCGCTTCACCCGCGCGGTTTGTGGCGCTTGGCGGCGGCGGCGGCTCCGCAGCTTCACGGCACGTACCTCAGACCGGTCTTCGCTTCGGGAACGATGCCCCTCACCCCCTTACCTACAATCGCCTTTGCTTGCTTGCCATAAAATCATATTGCTGTGTAAAATGACAACGTAAAGCCTACAACAGCCTTGTGTACCAGCTAGACAAAGAACTAATAGAAGTCTTGGAAGAGAAAGGAGGACTTTTTTACAGGAATTTATTTCTATTCTATTGTTTTCATAGATGAACTGTAACCAGTTAATTAATGTAAGTACTTATTTATACTTAAATAAATTACCTACTTCTAACATGGTCTAACTGAACCATTCCTCTTCATAAAAGTTGGGCGGGTTGGATTGGACTTGGGTACCTAACTACCTATTAGAAGACGGCAGACGCCACTTGACACAAATCAACGATTATAAGATTTATTGTTTGTGTAGGAATTAATGTGTATGTTTACCTATATTGTGGAGCCAGAGGTGAGCAGGTGCCCACAGCTACGCTGTACGATTGTCAATCCAAACGAATGATCCTCTTATACAATTATTTGCTGCCTGTGCACTGGTTACTAATTTAATTTGACTGGTCGGTTGGCGCAGTTGGTAGATCCCTGCCTTCTGAGCCGCTGGTCCCGGGTTCGATCCTTGACAGGACAAACAATTGTGTGAATGAACAAGTCTGTTTAACCCTTCAAGGGTCGATGTCATTATAACAATTAAATTTCTATTGTGTCTGGCCGTGCGACCTTTGATACATTAATCTGTGTCTTAATCCATTAAATTAAGAACTACTTAACAAACATACACACACAGTCACAAACTGTCACATTTATAATATTAGCATATAATGTGATGAATATAACTTCGCCTAAAAGCACAAATATTAGCATCTAGCGACTAAAGCGCTTTAAAGTGCCTTAAAGCTTCACATTATCTTAGGTACCAATTTTGTTTCGAACCTGTAGACATATTTTTTGTAAGTAAATAAAATATATGAAACTAATGTTTGACTTACACGAATCAACTTGGTCAAACAAAGCAAATCATCGAAAAAGTGAGGCTTTCTATCTACTAACCGAAGTAGCGGTATGACAAAGTTGTCTTATTAGAACCTTTAAAAATGTTCCATGGGCTTAACCTCCATAGGTTTTTCTACATTGTAAGTAATACGTATAGATCAATCAAACTAGGTAACTACTAAATCGATTATAGTATTCTTGATGAAATTAGGCTATTTTATATTATTAGACTATCTCCAGCCGCGACTTCGTTCGCGTGGCCCTTTAATTAATTATTTCAGTATAGTTAAACCTCATTAAAATTGGTCCAGCATTTTCAGAATTACCCGGATTATAGAGGCAGACAGACAAACAATTTAAAATTGGTAGTTATCGTGCAAATAACCACATGAATGTAAGAAAAAGCTGGTTTTTTTTCATAAAGATCTTTGTAAAGTTTAAATTCACCACGGTGTTTCCTTTGTTTTATGTGATTTTATATCCAGATTTTTCGTTTTTTACTTTTAGCTTACGGTTATATCATATTCACAGTCCCAATCATCATCTGAGGAACTGTCCATATATTTTATCAATATTTCTACAGGTTCGAAAAAAATATAGGTACATAAGATAATGTGAAGCTTTATTAGTTTTTATTGTGAAAATATAAATTTGTTCGGTAACTGAAGACCAGACGTCCATTTACTGCAACGGTTTTGTCAACATTCTGTATTTGATCTTAAGATCAGTATCGGACATGACCTTAAGATGTCTTCATGATCTGCAGTAGTCTTAGCGTATGTTAACATGCCGTTCGAATATCGGTGGCATCTTAAGCTACTCTAAGGTAAAATATTATAGTATATTCACCGTGTGTGGTCGCTCATTGAATTATATGGTGAGCGAAATGTCCGAATCTGCTCTAAGATAATTTATATTTTATAGTACCTATCTTCATCGTGTGTGATGGGCTTTACGATCGCTGCGGCGCCCTAGTAAGTATTGCGACCTGCGCCCGCATCATTTGTTGCGCCGAGTTGGGAAAAAACTGCTCTTATGCCATACCTTTATAGAGCATACAGAAATTATTCAGAGGAAATGGTAGAATTGGATCGTAACGTATTGCGTACACCGTACTGTATAATCAATATTAAGACGCGGTCCAACCCCAATTTTAAAATAATTTACGATGCTTTACGTAAGGTTGAAAATCGCTTGTTAGATTGGACGATGTAATGCGAAAATGCGTTAAGTACAAAATTAAGTTTTCTTTATATTTTTCGATAGACAGGTAATCTAAACATTTATACGTTTAGTATTAAGGTCCTATGATAGATTGACTATTTTTCTACAATGATCCCTAAATTTTATGTTCTTACCGTAGAAATTACTAAAGTTACGGAAATTACTGGAAAATGGACATACTTGTAAAAAGTATTCACTATATATTAGGCTCGCTGTATAAGTTGTGATTTTTTATAGATAGATAGATAAACTCTTTAGTGCAACACTACAGAAAAATAACACATTAAAAAAATATACAAGATCACTTTGTCAAGAAAACATTATGCAATACTTAAAAACTTATAATTAAGGGTCACAATGGGCGGTCTTATCGCTTAGAGCGATCTCTTAAAGACAACCATGAACGGAAAGAAAAAGGTATAAACTTATTGGTGGTGTATAAAACAAATATAATTTAGATAACTTATAAATGTAGATACAATATATAAAGATACATAAACATGGCATAACATATACCTACATTATATACTTATAAATATTATATACCTAAACTACATATAAACATTCAAATACTTACATATACCATAGAATTATTACCTTACCTCCTAGAAGGAAGGTTTCCTTAAATCCTCTTTTCAAAACGCGCGTTACAAAGTCGCAATGTGGGCCGTATTTACTTGCTTCGTCATGCACTCAGTCCAGACGCAAACATATAACTAAACATATAGCTAAAACTGTTTTCCCTAAAACTTGGGTAATTGGCTGACTGGTAAAATATTTCTGTAAAATATGTTTCAACAATATTTTTTATAATGAATATATTGTTTAAAAGATAAGATATGAACATACTTTATAACCAAAGCGCATATTTTAACTTATCTATGTATGGTATTATATGTCTACCAGCTATGAAGGTACCTACTTACAAAGAACAAATTATAGCTATTTATAAAATCTTATTCAGAACCGGCCAAGTGTGAGTCGGACTCGAAGGGTCCCATTATCTATAAATCTCCCAACAGGCATGATATTTTTGCCATTTTTATAAATAATGGTACGGAACCTTTCGATGCCGTGGGGTACCGGCTTAGAATAGTACCCCCCCAACTCTACCCATGGGTGCGTAAAAATCTGCTAAGGGATAACAATCGGAAGGTGGGCAGCAGCACCTTCCCAGTATTAAAACCTCAAAACTGCGCTCGCCAACCCGCCTGCCAAGCGTGGCGAGTATTGGCAAAATCCCCCCAAATGACAGACACATTAGGAACCAGGCCCCCAGTCCCCGGCAGCCCCGCTATTCCTGGCTACGGTAGCGGCCACGGTAACGGCAGACGCCCGGCTACCACCCCCAACGACGACGACTGGCCCTGGTGACACACAACATACGCACGATGAGGACAGACGAGAAGATATATGAGCTGGAAGAAGAAATGAGTAAGTTACACTGGGACATTGTGGGGTTATCTGAAGTCCGTAGAGCGGGTGAGGACACGATAACCCTAAAATCAGGTAACTTACTCTACTACCGGGAGGGCGACCAACAGTCCCAAGGTGGTGTCGGTTTTCTCGTCCACAAGTCCCTTACTAACAACATAGTTAAGATCGATAGCGTTTCCAATAGGGTCGTATACCTAATACTCAGAGTATCCAAACGATATTCGCTGAAGGTCATTCAGGTATAAGCACCGACGAAGTCGCACCCGGATGATGAGGTGGAGGATATGTATGAGGACATTAGTCGGGCCATACATACCTCTGAAACGCACTTTTCAACGCGAAGTTGGGTAAGAGAAGCGAGGATGAGTTGAAAGTGGGGCAATTTGGATATGGACAACGGAACCGTAAGGGACAGAGGTTGGCCGACTTCCTGGAGAAAGAGGGACTCTTTATGATGAACTCTTTCTTTCAGAAGCCACCTCACAGGAAATGGACCTGGCTGAGTCCCGATGGTTCCACGAGAAATGAGATTGACTTCATTATGACCACCAAAAGGCAAATATTCACTGATGTCTCCGTGATCAACAGGGTTAAAACCGGTAGTGATCACCGAATGGTAAGAGGCACGGTGAATATTAATGTCAAACTGGAGAGGTCTCGTCTGATGAAGTCTACGCTCCGACCCACTCGTGCCCATATACAAGACCCCGAGAGCTTTCAACTTGAGCTATCCAATCGCTTCGATTGCCTTCAATGGACGAGATCAATAACAGGTTAGTAGAAACTGCCCATACAGTGGGTTCCAAATATTTTAAACCCCACCGTACAGATAGGCCACAGAAACTCTCCAACGATACCCTCAACCTCATGGCTGAACGACGCTCACTGAAAATGCAGTCTTCGCATGATGCTGAAGCATATAGGCTGCTAAATAGACGAATATGGAAGTCCTTGCGACACGACATCCGGATCTTTAATACAAACCGTATTAAAGAGACGATAGAGCGGAAAAAAGGCTCCAAAGTGTTTGCAAGAGACATGTCTATTGGGCAAAGCCAGTTGACGAAGCTGAAGAGAGGAGACGGTAGTGTAGCGTCGACCAAAGCAGAAGTATTAGGAGAGGTAGAGAGTTTCTACGGACAGCTATACACCTCGGTCGCTAAACCTGTTAGCAGCTCGGCCAAAGACCCAAGAGCCAATCTGACCCGACATTATACCGAAGATATCCCGGACATCAGCCTGTACGAGATTAGAATGGCCTTAAAACAGCTTAAGAACAACAAGGCGCCTGGTGACGACGGTATCACATCTGAGCTTCTGAAAGCGGGTGGAACACCGGTACTTAAAGTCCTTCAGAAGCTCTTTAATACCGTCTTACTCGAAGGTTCAACGCCAGAAGCATGGAACAAAAGCGTGGTGGTGCTTTTCTTCAAGAAAGGTGACAACACTTTACTTAAAAATTACAGACCCATCTCGCTTTTGAGAGAAGGCCTTTGATTCGATCGAGACGTGGGCAGTGCTTGAGTCTTTATTATGGTGCGGTATATTGAAGTGCTGAAGTGTTTGTACAAAAACGCCAACATGTCAGTCCGAGTACAGGAGCAGAGTTCGAAGGCAATTCCATTGCAAAGAGGCGTGAGGCAGGGAGACGTTATATCTCCGAAACTGTTCACCGCTGCATTGAATGACGCCTTCAAGCTCTTGGAATGGCAAGGACTTGGCATCAATATCAACGCCGAGTACATCACTCACCTTCGAGTTGCCGACGATATTGTAGTCATGTCAGAATCCATGGAAGACCTCAGTACAATGCTCGAAGGCCTCCATCTAGTTTCCCTACGGGTAGGCCTTAAGATGAACATGGACAAGACGAGAATTATGTCTAATGCCCATGTTGTGCCTACCCCAATATCAGTTGGGAATTCAGTTCTCGAAGGTGTTGATGAATACATCTACATTGGACAGACAGTCAAACTAGGTAGATCCAAATTTGAGAAAGAGGTCAATAGTCAAATCCAACCCGGCTGGGCAGCGTTCCGAAAAAATTGCGACATCTTCTCGTCTAAAATACCTCAGTGCCTCAAGACAAGAGTCTTCGACCAATCTGCAGGAGATCATGGTGTATATATATGATTAATAAAATACCCGAATAACATGCATTAATAGAGTAAATATTTAAAATGACTAAAACTATTTACAGTACTGTGAGATACCAAATGATTTTAAGACAATAAAGACGAGAAGAAAGTTACTGGGCCTAAAAAATTAACTCTCAAATGCGAGGAACATCGAACTAAAAGTTTAATATTCTCAAGCATCTTAAATAATAGTCAAAATCATCGAAAATAGAATACTAGATAAAAATAGAATTTCAATTAAGTTGTGACAAATATGGATTTGGATAATTAAGGAACAAGAGAGCCATATTAGCCTTAAGACTCATTATAGATATAAGAATGGAACTAGGATTTAATACCTGTATAGCATTTCTAGGTTTAGAAAAAGCTTTCGATAATGTAGATTGAGAAAAAAATATCACAACATTAAAAGACATTAGACTAGGTTATAGAGACAGAAAAATAATATGTGAGCTATACAAACATCAAGAAACTATAATAGAAATTGGAAATGAAAGAGGGAAAGCTAAGATTAAGCAAGGTGTCAGACAAGGTTGCTCACTCTTACCACTCATATGCAACATATTTATAGAAACAGTCATAAAAAAAAATCAGATATAGCAGTTAAATTTTACGGAGAAACAATACAATATATTTGATTCGCAGATGACATAGCAGCAGTCACTGAAACACTATTCACAAATAGAGAGAGCCACTATGTGCTGAGAATAATATAAGATGCCATTTTAAATTAAAAAAACATCCAAATTTCATTAGCGGAGATGGTTAGCAAGCACTACATGCTTGGGATCTAGTTCTCAAGCTAATAAAATCTCAATGCCAGCTCAATACTGCAAGACCCCTGGAATGACGAGTAGTTGAGTAATCTTAGTTTGGACTCTCTTACTCTCACAGCTCCACATATGTACAGGTTATCAATTTTTTTTTTATTAATAAAACTACACTCCACAGACTCCAGGGTCCGTGCCTTTTTTTAACTTGCAGATTTTTGACAACTTACTTATAAATTTATAACATACAACAAAATACATACATGAGGAACATATATATTTTTTTTTTAATTTAACTCATACAACATACATATAGCATAATACACTTAAAGTTATTGATATATTTTATTCTGAGTTGGTGCAAGCATTCACAGCAGAACAGTGCCCGCAAACAGCACCCGTTCACGAGTTGACGCATCTGCCAGCCATCGCCTTCCTCAACCATTTCTGAGGGAAGATGGCGACCCGCCACACACGCCACCGCTTGCCAACATTTCCGTGAGCATGTCTGCTCTGGATGCCCGCACCATCTATTGTCAGTTATAATTTCTTAACGCTAGCTTACATACAATTCGAAAAACTACGAGTACATATATTACAGCAAATGGTACATTTATTGTGAGCCCACGTTGCCCACTTTGCGCTGAAGCAGGGCCTCCATCACCACGCTGTTTCGATCCCTGATTGCCATCTTTAGGTTATAGCCGTAGATGGTTTGCTCGCTCGCAACCGTCGCTTGCCTCACAAACCGTCCGATGGCATCATCCTCGTCGTCGGGGTAGTAGACAAAGGTCCTCGTGTGCCGGGAAACCGCAACGACTGCGTGCGGGACGCTCTCGTGCAGCTTCATTTTGCCTTTAGTTTTAATCACCGCGACTGACTCGTACGTCAGTCCCTGCGCCTCGTGGATGGTAAGGGTGCGTGATCCTTCGCCCTTACCATAACCCTGGCAGGTCAGGGTCTCCTTTTCCTCCTGAGTGTGGACCAGGCAGAGGGTGTTTGGAAGGGATTTGGGGATTTTCGCTCCCGTGTAGCTCTCGAGGCGCAAGGACCTTATACTGGTACAGGTTATCAATTAAGAATGTTTATATTGAATAAAGTCAAATAACATATTATTGGTACTTTTATTTATTTAAATTATTGAAAACTGCAAGCAGCTCATGGCGCCTTTCTTTATTTTGCTCGTGGTGTTCTTTTAGAGCCATTCTTTTTTTCAGCATCTTCACCACAGCATCAAGATATTCTGAAAAAAAATTGCATTACATCAATACAAGCAGATTACTAAGCTTGTTACTTTTATCAGTATACTTATTACCTAATGTAGTTGTATATTCTAGGTGTTCATGCACCACTATCGAGTGCATCATCACTTACCACCAGGTGATATAGAAATCTAACATATGCCTTGTAGATAGTATGTATAATACCCATGCAGTGCCCCATTTACATCACCATTTTTATTTTACCACAGAATGAATATATTTTATTCTTACAAAGAAATTCTCATCAGCAGTCCGGTGTCGACAACTGTGCCCAGTACATGGCAATAGACATGTCTGACGAAATGTAGGTGTATAAGACAATTATTTATTAATTCGGGTATGCATTGTCGCCCGGGGATGGGTTCTATCCTAGTAGCAGCAATCTGGAAAGAATGAATTTGTAAACTAAACTAGCAAGTGAAATGTAAAAAATGTGGATCTGGTAGGTGTATAAAATTTCAGCACATTCCTATTAAGCTATCGTAATAATGGACCTGATTTGCATCTCTCTTCATTCAGACTAATAACATATCACCACACACAAGACCTACCAATAACTGACCAACCTGGGGGTTGAACATTTTTTGAAGGGTGCTCTATGTAGAGAAATGTATAAGCTTCGACCTGAAGGAGCTGCTGGCTTTCCTGGGCGACACCGGGTGGCTGGACTGATCAGCGTCACCCGGCTATGACGTAAAATGGGCCGCGCCACAGCGGCCTGGTTGCGGAAAATAGCCAGCCCACCAAGTACCAAGTAAGCTTCGACCTCTAAAGACATAGTATTCTTAATGACCAATAACAGTTTGTAGCCTTTACACACTGGTTTACAGTAGCAACTGAAATATTGTAGGGGGATCTTCTTTACAATACTAACTTACAAATAAGCAACTTATTTTGACACCCAATTAGTGAGAGAAATACTGCCCTCCTAGCTTTTTTTTTTTTTGTTTTTTTGAGATGGGAAATGCTGTGCACTTCCCTTCCGCCACGGGGGTGACGGAAGGGGGCGTGTGGGGCTCAGACCCACTAAAACCCCCCCGTGAGCAGTCCTCCGCCAAGGTGGAACGAGACAGGGTCGCGCTGGCAGTCACCATCACGCCCCAGCGGTAGGCCCGGATTGATCTTAACCGGGCCTCAGCGCCTGTGAAGGGATGACCTTGCTCACCAAGGTCACCACCTAGACGTGTAGGGCCGTGCAAGCCGACGAAGAATCCCCCGACTCTTCGCCAGTGACCCCACTATGGGGGAGGGAGGAGACGTGCGAACCGTCTCCTCCGTTCTCCCGATCGTCTGCGCCGGAGTGGATCAGCTCGAACATCGTTCTCCCTGATCCGCTCCGCAGCCTCCTTCTGCGCCATTACCGCTTCGCAGAAGATGGCCACCGCCTGCCACGATCTCTCGCTGCCGAGCATCGAGATTACCACGCTCGGCAGGGAGAGATCTCCGCCTATTTCCGCTGAAAGCGTGTGCCGCTGCGGGCCCCATGCAACACACACTTCCAGCGTGTGTTGCGCTGTATCTTCCGGCGCACCACACTCATGGCAGGCTGGTGTCGCCTCCCGTCTTGCAATTTGGTGCACGTACTTTCCGAAGCATCCATGTCCGGAGAGTACCTGCACCAATCGGAAAGTCAGCGAACCGAAAGGGCGCTTCACCCACCTCTGAAGGACTGGACGGATTGCCTCCACCGTCCACTGCCCAGGGACCGGCGGAGCCAGATCCTCCTCCCAACGCCGCAACAGGGTGGCTCGCGCCTGCCGCCGCATGCGTGTGACCTCCTCCCAGTCTGGGGCTGCTCCTCGGGACTGCCCTCCTAGCTAAGTTAACCGTATGTATGATTTTTGTCAAAAATTAGTTAATACCTGATTCGGAATCAGCGTGATGAGATCTATAATGTTCTCTTTGACGTATATTTCATAAAACCTATACAAAAGAAGATATAATTACTCAAGAGCGCCGTAACTGCAGGTTTTTTTAACCTTCCTAGGTATAAGTACCATATAGGGTTTTACGGTCATTTTACTTAACGTGTCTGTATAAGCTTGATCATGTACTCGTATAAAAAATATAACCTAAATATAAACACCGTAAGTTATTATATGTATCGTGGTTTTATGTTAATTGTGTTATGTATTATTCGATATTCAAAAGTACTTTTTATCGCAATATTGTTATTTCACACTTTTTCGTGTTGACGTTAGTTCCATTTTTTAGTATCTATAGTACCTACTTACGGGAAACAACGTCAATGATGATATCACCAAGATAGGCGTAACACTTTTCAGTTATTGGAGTGTAACTCAAAAACTACTTGAGCTAATTTGAATAGATTTAAATGAGACTACCTCGGAAGTATACTCTTTCAAACAAAAAAAGAATAATCAAAATCGTTTTATAAACGATGAAGTAATCCGCGAACACACATAAAATATATATATGTATATTATACGAGTATATATACGGTCGAATTGAGTATCCTCCTCTTTAAAGTCAGTTACAAATACCTTACAACCATGTATTTTAAGTTCCTACTTGTGATTTTGATTATGCCTGCATTTGTTTTTATTGCGATTTATGGAGGATCCCAATATTCTATATATCCACAGTTTACCTTACTACCGATAGAAATGTGACATAACGTCCGTACAAATAGTGTCAAATATCTAACTCTAGTAAGGTAAACCGCCGATAGATAGATTATTGGGACCGGCCGTAAGTCAAATTGCTAGGCTCTCAGAAGTCAATTGCCACTAATAAAATTATCATTAAATACTGTCAAAATTAGTGTCTAAAAAAGAAGTATTTAAAGGTATTCTAATCTCAGACAAAATAAATTTTATTTTGTCTGAGATTCTAATATTATATATTAAAAATAATTGGCATCTCTGAGGTACGGTAGGGCAGATAGACATTGAACTTAACAAATAGGTAGGGTAGTTGTACCAGTGAATGAACACTTAAGCTCTTTAGAAGATTTAAAATCCAATTGCTTTCACAGAAATTAAATTTACATATTATGTTGCATCTCTTAATAAACCTACATAATAGACGGGTCGAATAAAATAGCCAGTTAAATTATAAAATGTTTGTATTAGTAATAACAGCAGAGAAAATATGAAAAGTTTAATTTCACCCGTAAATGAACACAATTAGCCTTATAGTGAACATGTAAATCACCTATAAATGAACCTACATATTAGGTACTTAATACGCATAAACTTAATTTCACTTTAGTTTAAGACAACAGGAACAATACTAGGTATAGAATACTTATTTCTCATAGGTTAATCAAACAAATAACTATTATTGTTCATTACTTTTAATATGCATAGGCTCATGTAAAATAAAGATTTTATCCTCGACTTTATGTGCCCTCACCTTTGGCTGGGACTGAACTATTATTGTACATTTTTCAAATCCTTAGTGAAAATAATTTCACCTCGTCGAGTTTTGTTTTTAATTAGGAGAATATCCACAACTGAATCAAAGTGTATCTCATACACATCTTTTGCTTGTGGATATACAAACAATGCGATGTCTGTATTCTTCTGACGTTTCATTCTTAAAAAGTCAACTTTTAATTTCGTTTCATCTTTGTTAATCATAAGGACTTTTCCAGCAAACAGTTTTGTAGATTTTGGTTGTTTAAATTTAACTAAAACATAAGAATCCAAAGAAATGTCAGCAAATTCAATCTTAGACTCTGAACTGAAATGTTCACTGTTTGTTTCTGTATCTTCCATTTTGGTCCGTTTAGCTTCTATAATTGTGAGATCAGTTTCATCATTGGTTCTTTTTTTTCGTGGTTCTTTACTAGTCTGAAAATCTATGATGTTCTCATTTTCTTTGTCATCTTTTGTTTCGTCGTCCGTACGTGAAAAGTAAGTTTTCGGTTTCTTTAATCGCCTGCTTTTTTCCTTTAGTACAGTTTCATTCGCCTCTTTTTTTAACACTTTTTCTAGTCTAAGAGCTTTTTTTCTTTTAATATTTTCTTCTTTCTCCTTTTTCTTTTGGTCTTGCTCATTAAAATAATCTTTCATTTTCGAACAAGTAATTCCATAGGGCATTATCGTAGTTTTCCTTTTTTGGGTTGTCTTATTCAGATTAGGTATTTTTAAAAACGCTTCAATATCTTGGGTAGTTTTATTAATAGTTGTAGTTTTAGAACTTTCTTCGTCACGGATCTCTAATCCACCAGGCTCTTTATTTGTGCTTGTCTGGGCATCATTATTAGTAATTTCAGCCTCTGACTGATCATCACAAGACTTATCTATAGGTACGTGAGTTTTCTGCAATGGTACATCGTTTTCAGAAATTACGTTCACTGAAATGTCATCGCAAGATTTGAAAATGACCACATCTGTGTTAAGCACTGATACTTCATTTTCTAAATCTTCAGTCACTAAAAGGTCATCGCGAGATGAGGCGTTTGTCTTATCCGAGTCAGTTTCAGGATTTCCACATAGCGAAGGGTTTTCACGAGATTCTATGATTATCTCATCTGTTTTCTGCTTGGGCAATATATCGTCTATTACTGAGTTGTCATCCCGAAATTCAAATATCAAATTTTCATCACTGAGTATGGCTTCCAATTCTAATCCTGTTATATTTTTGTCCATCGGAGTATTAATCTCGTCAAAAACTTCATCAAATACTGTTGTATTCATTTCTTGGCTAAAACCAGATTCTGATAAAATATTATTATGTTCCTTGCCCTGATGTATTTCTGTCAAGATTTCTGGCTGAGCAATCTCTTTTGAAGTGAGAAAAGTTTTGCAAAAAAGCCATAAGGGAAAGTATGGATGATCGTGACTTTTATTTTCGTCACTTGAAGCATTGAATTCTTCGATGACAGAGTCTGTTGTTAAATGCTTAATTACTTTCATGGTACTCTGGACATCTAAATCGGATATTATACTACTCAGGGCATTATGTGGTACAGTTGGAACATCAGCAACTTCGACAAATGTATCTGTGACTTGTTCTCCGGTAACTTGGGGTGATATCACACATTTTGTATAATCTACCGAGTTTGGATTAAGAGGATATAACCCACATTTTCTAAACCCATTTGAAATTACATCTGTTTTTAAGATGCTGTTGTTGTACGCAATTTTAAAAACGCTTGCGAAGTTGGATCGATTCAGTACTTTCGTCGGATTTTCAGCTTTAAAGTTTCTCACAGCATCTCTCCAAGCATTTTTTAAAGATTTAAAAAAAGATACATCACATGGCTGTAGTATATGAGTTGCGTTTGGAAACAAACAAAACAGCAATATTTTATTGGTTGAGCAATATTCAAACAGTTCTTTATTGATGTGGGATTTGTGTCCATCCAGAAACATGATAACCGGAAATGCAATATTTTTTTGTGTGAGCCAAGGATAGAAAATATTTTTGATATAATCTAAAAATGTTTCGGATATCATCCACCCAGAATCTGAGCGACCAATACCCCATTCGTCCGGTACAGAGTTGACAATATCTCGTGGTATCCTTTTATAAGGATATACAAGCATAGGCGGTGCTGATTCGCCATTAGCGGATACATTGCATAGGACAGTGACTTGTTCTTTTTCTTTTCCTGTCGCGATTTGGTATGAGATTTTAAAATTTTTAGGTGCAAGTATTGCACCAGATTTTGGACACATTTGTACTCCCGTCTCATCAGCATTAAATATACGCTCTGGTTGCTCCATGATATCATCTGCTTCGTTTTCTTTAAGGAAATTATTTAACTCTTCAAACCATTTACGAATAGAAGTTTCTGTTACGGATGCACGAGCCCTGGAAATTACTTCAGCGTTTCTTTTACTTATTTCGGGATGTCGGCTAAGAAATAATTGCAGCCATTTACGCCCCGGTTTATTATCGATAAAAGACGATTTCCTGTTGTTTGAGTCTAAAAATTTTTTAACTGTCTGTTGTAATTCTTCGGGGTGCATAGGAAAGCCACTTTTTGCTTTTTTTATCACCCATTCCGCCAACGCGTTCTCTTCAGCTTGTGTCAATTGTGTACAAGGTCCCAATTTTCGTTGCATTGGTACTTTTTGATTTACCTTGTTGTGAAGAGTGGACTTCGGAATATTGTAATTTTTATGTGCTTTATTAAGCGATAAAGTTCCAGAGGCAATATCTCGGCAAGCATTTTCAAGATCTTTTTCGGAATATTGGAATCGGACATATTTTTTATTCTTTTCCATTCTGATCTGTAAAAATATGGATAAAATATTGGTACTATACACAATTTTTTTTATAATATTATTTTCACAAATAATATTAAGTTAACAATTCTTTATTGATGATATTTTGGCTTCAACATCAATGTTCAGGTTTAGGAACTTTAGTGCCAGTAAATGAACGTCCCAATGTATGGTGGTTTTCAACTTAAGGTGAGTGACCCTAAACATGAACGAAAACTTTAAAACCCCGTTCATATATAGGCCCGGCTAACATTTTGGTAAATTACTTTGACCACATCAATTTACGACAGTATTACCATTACTGAAGAGCATAAAATTGACTTTTCACTATTTTGACAAATGTCCCAAATGTGAACACCACGTTCATTCACAGGCACACGCCGTAAATTACGTTCTCAAATATGAACACTAAAAAATTACATTGATTAACTAGAAATAGAGATATTATTGAATGAAAATTTGTAGAACACATCATAATTTACTACAGACATATATATCACATTTCGTCTTTATACTTACAGCGATGAGAAAACAAGCGTTGCAGACACCCTTTTGACTAGTTTTCCTAATAATTTTTGCAAACAACGTATTAGCACAGTCGAATGCACTAGCAAATCATTCCACCATTTTGATTGTATCCAACCAATAGGAGACGTAGCTTCACTCAATGAAACTAAAAAGTGTTGCAACATTTTGTGCAAGGTTCCATTATGGTAGTTTTCACCAAATCCTTATTTTTTGCAAAATATCGTGAACTGTTCATTCTATGGTGTGTGTTCATTCACTGGTACAGCTACCCTACCTATATTAAATGCCGTAGTTATTAAGACAGAGCTTAGAAAAAATATTATACTGTGTAACAAAACAAACAATAAGACTGAGCTATTTGTCCTACCACAATGAAAATCATTTAATTATAATTTAATATTTAAGATAATCGTCTGTTAATTTCTATTTCTTATATATTTAATATTAGATGATCTCAAAGTTGCAGTTTTACTTATTTTTCTTTTAAATCATATTTTGTAGTTACCGCTCTTACAAATGTAGTAATAGTATTAATTAATTAGTAATGCTTGAGCAAGAACCATTTGTCGAGCACCGTAACAAAATTCCTACACATAAGAACCGTAACTAGAGTCAGCGCCACCACTCAAGTCCGATAGACGCGGCGCTGTTAGCGCGTAACTAAATGTTGCCAGTAACTTATGATAAAATTACTCATTTTCTACTTATGCTCCAAAACTAAAGTTAGGAATTGTAAAATGATAGTAAAATATTAGTTCTACCCATAAAGTTATATCAGAAAATAGCCTAACGAACTATTTGAACGATAAAATAAAACAAATGTTCTGTATCTATTTATTTTTCATTTATTATATATTTTTACAATCATTGTGATCTACTTCACACAATGATTTTATACCAGTCATATCGCAATCGCTGTCACTCGTATCAATTAAGTTACTATCATGATCCGATTCAGTGTCGCTATCATTTTCTGTACAAATTATAAACCTTTCCATTTCCACATGGATGAGTCCGTCATTTTTGAAGTACTCATCTTCAACATTCTTGACATGATTGCACTGAATGTGCCAGTCGTCTTCTGTGATGCTTGCAAAAGCAGCTTCAGTCAGTTCAACTATTTGTTTGGGATCTTGAGCAACATTTTTCTCGGCAACGCGTCTTTTGACAAGACTCCAAATTTTTTCTATTGGATTTAAGTCACAATGATACGGAGGTAACTTTACAACTTCATGGTTGTGTTGCCTCAGCAACTCATCAATTGCGTAAACTGGTGGCTCCTTGTTTTTTTTTATAGTGTCATATAACACTGCTTTGGTCCAGCTGTCTTCAAAGACAATATTTTTTTCTCGTAGCCATATTTTCATATCTGATTTAAGGTTTGACATGCTTGGAGCTTTGTTGATCTGCGTGCAGTGGTAGGATGCGTTGTCCATAACTACCAAAGAATTTTCAGGTAAATTAGGTACTACCTTTTCAGTCATCCACTTTAAAAAATTTGAGGCATTCATGTCATCGTGATAGTCAGCAGATTGCGATTGTGACCTAAAAATCAACAAAGCATTTGGCACGAATCCATATTCTGATCCAGCATGAGCTATAATGAAGCGTTTCCCCGGTGAATCTGATATCAGCAAACCATCTTCATCTGCGCTTTGCCAACAACTCTTGGCATGATAGGTAGGGTGAATATATGTTTCATCTAAATATACTACAGGTCTCTTGTCTACCAATCTATTTTTTCTCAATCTATCAATATATCTGGCCCGCCATACTGTAATATCATAACGTTCCATCAACACTTTGCGTTTTGACTGACAGCGTTTGAAGCGAAATCCTAACCGTTTTAATATTCTTCGCATTGTTGTATTGCTTCATTGAAAGTTTATATCTTCTTTAAGTTCCATAACTAGCTTGTTAATCGTTGGCAATTCTTTTTTAACCACATAGAATGCATGGATTTTTTGGCGTATCGCACAGAGGTCGAAATCGTCCAAATTAATATTTTTCGGTTGCGGTCGGCTTTTCCCGGGGGTAACTATTTTCTTCGATGTGCTTGCCGCTACTTGTCCTTCTTTAGTTATTCGAGACACTGTCTTTACGGAAACGCCTGAAATAAATAAAACATCAAGGTAAGTTTTGGTATATTTTCAATCACAATTAAGAATAAGAAAAAAACACTAAAGATCGTCAATCAGACAAGGTTACATTAAATTATATCGTTTTCATCAATTAGGCAAAAACAAGCAGCTATGGCATCCCTGATATTTACCTGTCATGGCGGCGACTCTCATCTGCACATTATTTAGCGGGATTAAAATGTCTTTTTTCTTCTTTTCTAATTCACAAAATTCTTTAACTTTAAGAATTAGTTAACGAGCTGCACTTTTCACTACTTTTCGCTGCATTTGCACGGATATTTCAACAAAATACAATAAAAAATCCACAACCTCTACTCTTTATAAGCACTCTTAACAAACGGCAATATGGCGGAGCCGTCAAACTTAGTTCCTGTTTTTTCCGTAAGACTTCAGTGGTGGCGCGGACTCTAGGGTACATGCCGTGCTAATGCTTAGGTTAAACCAATTATAAGGATATGATGCACTCTCTCACTAATTGGGTGCCAAATAAGTTGCTTATTTGTATGTTAGTAATGTAAAGAAGATCCCCCTACAATATGTCAGTTGCTACTGTAAACCAGTGTGTAAAGGCTACAAACTGTTAGTGGTCATTAATAATACTATGTCTTTAAAAATGAAATACTCCTACACCAACGTAGTCATCATTAGAATGTTTGGAGGCATCACAATATATTTGATGCCATTCCTGCCAATTGTCACTAACTATTGAATTTAAATAATTATTTGCTAGAACATCACCCTTGTGAATTCCTAAGTTAAGGTATACGTTTGGTGGAAAAATTAGTGCTTGGTAACACGACTCGAAAAGGGCTAGATTACAAGAACGATGTGTTGGTGCATTTACAATTTTTAATTTATGGTAAGACTGGATTAAGCAAGGTGGAGATTTGTGTTTCCAATATGAAGATGAAGCGATTTGGTCTGCGAGAAGAAGTTTAAAAAAAAGCAGGTTTTCAGAAAACTGTAACATTCGGCAAAAGAATCTATTAGCCAAATATTGTCTACCTAGATAGAGTGGAGGATCAACACATTCAACTTGTAAGGCATTAATAGGCTAATGTTTTTCATTGCTCCAGTTATAATCCGAAGGGCTTTGGCCTGAACGGATTCCAATTTCTTCATTCCAGCTAGGCTACATGGCTCTAACAAGAAGGCCCCATAATCAAGAACACTTCTTATCAGAGCATTAAAGACCAACTTTAAAGAATATAGGTGCGCACTCCATCAAACCCCGACAGACACCTAAGAATGTTTAGTGAGCGCTCACACTTGGCAGCAATATTAGAACAATGAGACAAACCGGAAAGTTTTGCATCAAAAATTATACCCAAAAATTTAGCTTCGGTTTTAATGGGAATGCATTCTCTATTGTATTGCAGTGTAATAGGGGGAGGCATACGCTGTCTAGTGAACAAAAGTGCACAACTCTTGGACACAGACAGTTCCAGATCATTCTTGTCCAACCAGGTTTTCAGAAGACATAAGGAGTAAGATATGTGAGAAGAAGCAGCATTGACGTATTTATTGGAGCTGTATAAATCCACATCATCAGCGTATTGTAAAATATTACACGATCCATACAACGAACTTTCTAGATCATGTGTGTAGATATTATACAAAATTGGGCTCAAAACAGAACCCTGTGGAAGTCCCCACCAGATCGTCCTACAGTGCTCGTCTATTTTGATTGTACGATCTGACAGTAATTTTATGATAAAGTTGGTAAGATTAATTGGGAAAGATAGTGTTTCTAGTTTATTTTTCAGTATTTTGAGGCTGACGTTATCATACGCTGATTGAATACCCAAAAAAACACCTACAACGAATAATAATTCATTTTTAGAAAAAGCCAATTGTATGTCAGAGATAAGGATACTGATATTGTCATGAGTACTTTTTCCTTTTCGAAATCCAAATTGTGAATTTGAAAGCAAGTTCCTATTTTCAATAAACCATTCTAATCTATTTTTAACTAACAGCTCGGCAATTTTAGCAACAACAGGCGACAAAGCTATTGGGCGGTATGATGACACGTCGGATGGGTTTTTATTTGGTTTTAAAATTGGCAACACTATCTGTGATTTCCATGTCATTCATTAATTGGTACTTCACTGTCATTTGTCATAATTACTGAGTTTATCAGCTGTAAATAATAATTTAGTACCTACATTTTCTCCAAGATTTGAAAAAATGGAATAAGGAATACCATCTTCACCAGGAGCAGAGTCCCGAACGTTAGACAGCACCCCTTTGAGTTAATTTAAAGTAATGGGAGAACTTATGAAATCATTATTACATGCCACTTGTGAAAAGTTGAACAACTCTTGATCTGGTACAAATTGAGGCGCTAAGTGATCTAGGAAAATAATAGACATGGATAATGGGATTGTGTAAGGTGGAATAGCCTAAAGCGTTTAATTTTGTTCCACATCACTGCAGCAGGTGTTATAGGTGAAATGGAAGTGCAGTTCCGTCTCCAACTTAAAAACTTTTTTGTTTTAAGAAATATTTTAGTATCAGCTATTAAATCTATTAAAGTTTTGAAATTCTGATCAGTCATATTTGTATTGTATTGTACCTCTGCTTCTTTCCTTTTGTTTACTACTTCTGTACATTCACTGTCCCACCATGGCGGAGATGGTAATCTACCTGTGGAATTTCTGTGCAAATGGAGCATTCTTTAAGGGGAAAGAAGTAACAGCTGCTTCTATAATTAATTGGCACAATGCTGTGCTACATTCTTGTTTAAAATTAATATCAATGTCAGGTAAATATTGTAACTTATTTTCAGTATGTTCTTTGAATTTAGGCCAGCTATCTTTAATCAATCTATATTTCATTCTAGGTTTAGGTGGGATGTTTTTCATTTTACTACCAGGGAAACTTATGGCTATTGGATAGTGGTCACTGCCAAATGTAGATGAGTGTTCTCCAAAACAGTGAAGATGCTAATGTTGGAGAGGTGATTGAGAGGTCTACAGCACTAAGGTTTTCCTGTGGTTTGTCTGTCTAGTCGGTACACCAGTATTTAATAAACATAGATTTTTTGTTCTGGTAAATCTATCAGCTCTTCACTGTGATGACCTGAGATTGAACTTCCCCATGATCTGTGGTGGCTATTAAATTTAATTTAATTTAATTCAGGTTTTTTGTCAATCACACTTTGGCAGTTCCACTGCAGCACCACATGAGGATATTGCAGTGGAACCACGGAAGAATGACTACAGTTATTCATTGTTTGATGGTTTATATCCATTATGGATAGCTATGATTTCTTTGAGTAGGTCTATTATAGGGCAGCGTGGTCCAGTTTTAAAAGGTTGAACTGAGAAAGAGTGCTTATTAGCATAATTATAATTTCTGTGAAAGATTGGTCATTAGCAGAAGTATCTGATTGAAAGCCACATCCTTTAGCTGGTGCCGGCATATCATAGTCTTTTGTTAGTTCCTGGTGAGTAGTACGGTCATATCCAGTAGAAGGCTGACGTGCCGGGGAGCGTTTTGATGAAATGGTTGAGGGAGATGATGTTGGGATTTTACCTACTGTAGGAGTTGATGCACTAGTAGAAACAATGTCTGCATATGATTTAGAGACAGGTGGGGGATATTTTAAGGCTTCAGAATATGATATACAGGATTCAGCCATGGATTGCTTTATTCTCCTCTGTCTTTCATGTTCTGGACAACACTTGCTGGTTTCATAGTGAGAACCAGAACAGAGACAGCAAGCAGAGCTCATTTCATCAACATTACAGCTGTCAGCAGTGTGTGCTTGACCACAATTATAACAGCGAGGTTTGGACCTACACTGGACTTTAGTGTGTCCAAAGCAGCAACAACTGTAGCACTGGATAGTCGGATATGTATAAAGTTCCACTGGTAAAGCATTATAGCAGATGTATATTCTTTTTGGTAATACTTGACCATCAAAAGTAACTACCACCATCTGTGATGGCTTCCATGTTGGTGATCCTTCTACTTCTATAATTTAATCTTCAAATTTTTAGTATTTTACCACAACCTAAAGGAACAGTGATGTTATCTTTCACCTCTTCAGGGGACCACTCAGCTGGTACTCCTCTGACTAGGCCCATGCGTGTCAAATTAAATGTTGGTATGAATGTTTTGAGATTATTTTTGGTTAGACTATCATGCACTAGGAACGTATTAGCATTTTCAAAATGTGTGAATACAAGGGAAATTCTGTTACGACCTATTCTTTTCAGGCTGCCATTAACAATATTCGTGAAACATTGCCTCTGTAAAAATTTACCAAAGGCAATAGGATGTAGAGTGGTATTATCGTTCGTACTGGTTTGTTCTCTTTGTACATGTACAATAAAGGGGGATTGGTTCAAAGCTGCGGTGTGAAACGCAGCCCATGAAGCCAATCCTTACCTGGCCACCTGTCCGGTGAGCAGGTACGGTGTATGGTTATGCATACACCGTACCTGCTCACCGGACATGTTAAGAGTAAGGAACTCTTTAGTGCTCTTTAGTGCTTTGTACCAGTTTGACAGATAGTGTAACCATAGTTGCATATATATTGTTTGTCAGTAAAAATCTGTTATATTTTATATTATAGTAAACATATCTCAATTTCTATTTTTCGTTTATTTATTCTACATCAACCTTAACATGGTAGGAAAGGAGCGCAGGTCGTGATGACATCCATAACAAGTCTAATATGTTACCTTCTCGTGGTGCCGCCTGTTATTGGTCTGGTCCCCTCAGGAACAGATATAACAGAAACACTAGGCGAAATTCATGTACACCCTCATCCCACCCACCTATTCCTATCCCCTCACAACATATCCAATCCCATCACTTAGCCCCTACCGTTCCTACTCTGAAAATTCCTTTCCGCTACAGAAAAAATGTGGTCAGGTTTCTGTGGTCTTGCTTTCCCATATAAGCGTGAAGGCAAGAGGGCAGCCTTAAGCTCCTGCCAGGCGAGAGGTGGTGGTCAATGGGGTCTGCAGCCGGCGGAGCACGGAATACTGCGTCTGGTTGGTGTGGTCTTCTTTGCACCGTTTAGGCTCGTGGATTACATGACCGCTACGTCTATACCGGACTGGTAGCCCTGGTGTTAACATAACTGTTACACCCCGAGATGCGGGCTCGGTGGGGAGCCAAGAAGGAGAATCAAATAAAAACATGGAAAATTTCGAAAAACCAGCCAGAACAAAAAATGAATAGATCACAGCTTTTCGCCCTACAAAGAGGCTTTGCCCAAAAGATCTGTAGGTCATATCGTACTGTCTCTCTAACCTCAGCTCTCGCTCTGTCGGGGTTGCTCCCTATAGACCTGAGAATCCAAGAAGCAATGAGCCTGTATAGAGCCAAAAACAAACTCTCTATAGACTACCTCCCCCGGGAAAGGAGCTCGAAGAAAACGAACGTATCGCGGACCAACACCATCCGTCCACGAGATCGTTTGTAGAATACGAGCTCCTCGAATCAGACACCAGTCACATCTCCGGACCCCAAATCTACACAGATGGCAGCAAGATAGAGGGCAAAGTAGGTGCTGCATTGACCTGGTGGGAGGAAGGAAGAGAGATTAGGTTCGCAACCTTCAAGCTGCATCCTGAATGCACAGTCTTCCAATCGGAACTTTATGCTCTCCACAAGGCGACTGAATTGGTAAAAATGAGTAAGGATCAAATAGTAACAATCCTGAGTGACTCAAGATCTTCACTCGATTTACTCAAAAGATCACTAACCAGTCACCCCCTTGCGAGGAGCATAAAGGAAAACATTGGTAAGATCAAGTCTGAAGGCAGAGATGTTCGGATGTTATGGTTGAGAGCGCACGTGGGAACCGCTGGAAACGAAAGAGCCGATGAGCTCGCGAAGTCAGCGGCACTCAGGTGCACGACTCAAGACTACGACAAAATTCCCCTGTCCTACGTCAGAAGAATAATAAGAGAGGAAACCATACAAATTTGGCAAGACAGGTATGAGACCTCTAGCACAGGCGCAGTCACGCAAAAGTTCCTACCGGATGTCAAATTGGCATTCCGGCTAGCGAGAACCGCAAAACTGTCGCCAATACTCGTGCAAGCAATGACAGGACACGGTGGAATCTCCGAATATCTCCACAGGTTCAAGCTCAAGGACAGCCCAGGTTGTGAGTGTGACCCCGAAATTCCCGAAACAGTCAAACACATAATCCTAGATTGCCCCCGCTTCATTACCGCACGGCATGATCTCGAAACAAAAGTGTGCAGGAAATTACTGGAACCTGAACTGCCGACCATCATGGCAGATACGGAAAACAGAGTACCTACATTTCCTGTCCTTTGTGGAGAGATCATTCCGGACGGCAATAGCTAGGAACTCAAATCTTCCAAGCAACCCATTCCCACTACAAACCCCACAACCCCAACAATCGCACAAACAGCAAGCCAAAAACACGGAACTTTCCCAGCTGTTGTCATATGGAGAGCTAGGGGAGCCTGGAATTCATATTCGAGGCGTCGCTCTCTTCATGGACAACAGCAGGGAGAGGCTAGGAATAAGTTTTTGCATATCTGGAGACAAAAGCCGAGTACGGTTATCACCCGGGCTAGCATGCCTGCTAAACGGAAGTAACTTCAAAACCACCATGAAGCGAAAAGCATTTGACGCGATGCCACTTTTGGACGTCATGGGCTGCCCCTGTCGGCTGGTGCGACTGAAAAACAAAACAGTTGCACTAATCGAGTGGGCGGACGAGACTCCTTTCGCTAAAGCGAGCATGCTACTTTCGAAACTGGCAGAAAATGCGGAACAAGCCCGAGTGATAAGCGTGGACGCTATGGTGATCGAAGACTCCAAGGGTGAGGTAGCGGACCAATTAGGTTGTATTAGAGCCTCGGAACATCATGAGGTAGTTGTGTACGAAGACATACGAAAACCTCAGTTACCTCAGAAAGCCGATACACAACAATTCAACCGACTGTAGGGGGCACCCAATCCCCGCTTCAACCACCAAAAGCGGTTCGGAACGTCTCCAGGAAAAAGCAGAAGCAGAAAGAAACCAGGAATGCAGCCCTACCAAGAGCAAGGGCCAAGTCACAACGTTCCTGGCATCCTTCAAAGCAGCAGCACAAAGCCTATTCCTACAACCGTGCGAGCCAAAATTGCCCATGCCCGCAAAAAAGACTGCTCCCATTTCCATACGCCAAAAACGACCTCGGACCAGAGCTGACATGGGACAAGTCAGTCCGCCAAAGTATGTACCAGCACAGGAACCAGTGAGCCACGCAGCGAACGCCTTCTTCGAGTTTCTCGCTATAACGAGAGCGACAAGAGATGTCAATCTCAGGAACTGCAAGAACATCCTGCAGTCCTACAGGCGAGCAAACGAGGGCAGCATCATCGAATCTCGGCTGCTGCAGAAGAGACTCGAAGAGGCTGAAGCAGCCATATACAACAACGACACATCCTCGATCATCATGGGGGCAATGTCTGGTCAGTATGGCTGCCTTCAACGCGACAAGTGGCTTTGTGTTTCTGGATGAGGAAGATACCGAACGGACTAGTAGGCCAAAATACGCAACACCACCACACGACCCTATTGTTGTCACCGCCCGGTGCACCAAGATAATGTTGGATGACAGAGTCTTGCAAATGGCGAAAGCCATTTCGAGAGACTCTGAGATCGAGACATTCTGGAAACACTGGGAGGTACCCAAAATACAGTGGGTCAATGGAGTTCCCGGATGCGGAAAAACAACTTGGGTGGTAAGACACTTCGATGTTGACAAGGACGTTATCGCAACAACAACTACAGAGGCAGCAAAAGACCTGAGAGAGAAGTTGGCGCACCGAATCGGAGACCTGGTGAAAACCAAGGTGCGCACTATGGCCTCGGTTTTAGTAAATGGTTTTAAAAAGAATGAGAGCTACGTCCGCCTGATGGTGGACGAGGCTATCATAAACCATTTCGGGGCCATAGTAATGGCTTCTAGGCTGTCTGGAGCTAGCGAACTTGTCCTCATCGGAGACGTCAACCAATTACCTTACATAGACAGGGAGAACCTGTTCGATCTAAGGTATAACCGCCCTAACCTGGTTACGAACATCAGCCAGGAGTTGTTGTGCACGCACCGGAACCCAATGGATGTTGCGTATGCGCTGAGGGAAATATACTCCGGTATATATTCCTCGGCTCCCAGTATAAGGTCCCTGCGCCTCGAGAGCTACACGGGAGCGAAAATCCCCAAATCCCTTCCAAACACCCTCTTCCTGGTCCACACTCAGGAGGAAAAGGAGACCCTGACCAGCCAGGGCTATGGTAAGGGCGAAGGATCACGCACCCTCACCATTCACGAGGCGCAGGGACTGACGTACGAGTCAGTCGCGGTGATTAAAACTAAAGGCAAAATGAAGCTGCACGAGAGCGTCCCGCACGCAGTCGTTGCGGTTTCCCAGCACACTAGGACCTTTGTCTACTACGCCGACGACGAGGATGATGCCATCGGACGGTTTGTGAGGCAAGCGACGGTTGCGAGCGAGCAAACCATCTACGGCTATAACCTGAAGATGGCAATCAGGGATCGAAACAGCGTGGTGATGGAGGCCCTGCTTCAGCGCAAAGTGGGCAACGTGGGCTCACAATAAATGTACTATGTAGTTTTTCGAATTGTATGTAAGCTAGCGTTAAGAAATTATAACTGACAAAGAGATGGTGCGGGCATCCAGAGCAGACATGCTCACGGAAATGTGTTGGCAAGCGGTGGCGTGTGTGGCGGGTCGCCATCTTCCCTCAGAAATGGTTGAGGAAGGCGATGGCTGGCACATGCGTCAACTCGTGAACGGGTGCTGTTTGCGGGCACTGGTCTGCTGTGAATGCTTGCACCAACTCAGAATAAAATGTATCAATAACTTTAAGTGTATTATGCTATATGTATGTTGTATGAGTTAAATTTAAAAAAAAAAAATATGTTCCTCATGTATGTATTTTGTTGTATGTTATAAATTTATAAGTAAGTTGTCAAACATTTGTAAGTTTAAAAAAGGCACGGACCCTGGAGTCTGTGGAGCGTAGTTTTATTAATAAAAAAAAAATTAAAAAAACCCAGTAAGCCTACAAGCTTCTGGGCCCAAACTTAGTAAAAAACAGAGACATAAACTCTATCAGAAACAACGGAAACAACAAGTAGCGAACCCGAAAGGACAAAAGCCGAAAGCTGGAGACCGTAAACCCGAAGCGCAGCTGGCAGGTCAACGGCCAACGACCGAAGACCCCAGCATGTCGAGTTCCGAGGGACAAAGGCGTAAAGCTGGAGACCCGAAGACGACAATGCGCTTGGATGGACAAAAGCCGAAGGCCGGAGACCCCGGATTCAGCGAACCAAAACCTGGGTCTAGCCCTAAACCGGATGGAAAGTAGACGGTGGACCTTTCAAAGGTGCCTACTGAAACTGGCCATAAAGGTTTGGGCTATACCAAAAAACATGACATCCGCAAGAACCGGCAAAGGCGAGCAGCCAATGCTATCGCGAAGTCCGCACAGGCACCAGCCCGAACGGAACTGAGCAAGAGGTCGCGGATGGACGATACAGTTTCGCCGAGGGGTGACCACAAAAAGGCGAAACTCGACAGCTCACGTTGTGCTCCTGTCAGCTATGCAGACATCGTGCAGAACGATCTCTGTATAGCGATAACAGGGAACGACCATAAACAACTCACTGTTGAGCAAGCCAACGCAGTGAAAGGGTACCTGGAGGAGTGTATCATGGATGGTGCCAGGGACCCCGACAGCGACTTCTCCCCTGGCTTCAGAGGAAAACCCATCATCGCTGATGGTGCCCTGAAGCTGTGGTGCGAGGATGACGCTTCACTGCGATGGGTCAAAAGTACAATTGCCGCTGCTGCCGAGATCATCGGAATGAAGGTCACGGTAAAGTGGCAAAAAGAACTGACCAGGAGAATAAGGGCGGCCCTCTTTATACCTGACTGCAGAAGGAGCGTAGAAGACACTGGTCTAGTGCTCAATAAGCAGAATAGATGCGCCCAAATTAACTCCTGGACAATTTACTCCCATAGCAAGCAATCGGACAACACAATGTTCCCAACTCTGGGAATCCCAGAGAACATTGTGCCGTTGCTTATGAACAAGGAAAGGCGTTTAACACACAACCTGGGGAACGTCTACGTGAGGTTCTACGCTGCTAATGGATCTCTACAAGATTAGCCACCGCAGGAGATGCCATCAGCAATGATGGTTGATCCGAAACCGGGACTCAGAGGTACCAAACATAGAGACCCAGGCAAGGAGGACCCTGCCCCTGTGTGCTCGAAGAACGTGGCCCAGGCTGTGCCTCCGCAATCCTCTCCTATACCGTCAATCTCGCGGCTGATGGAGGGCAGGATCGTGGTTGACACGCCAAAGGGCAAGTTCTGGAGAGTGCCTAGGATGGTGGTAACGGATTGGTCGGAGGAAGAGGGAAACCTGGATGATGGTGACCCAAACCTCCACAATCTGTAGAGTCAAGTTAGAGAAAAACGTCGTGGATCTGGTAAGATACTGTGAACTAAATAAATTTAAACTAATTCTCTCAACAGATTCAAACGCCCACCACCCCATTTGGGGTATGGCTAAGAGCAACAGAAGAGGTAGAGAGCTAGTAATTCAATTAAAGAGACTTCTTGTTCTCAACTAATCTCTCAATAGCTAACAGGGGAGCTGAACCAACGTTTGTAAACAGTCGTCATCGCACCATCATCGATCTCACCTTGGTTTCGGCTAACTCCGATCTAGTCAAGAATTGGAGAGTCTCAGATGAGAACTCAGGCTCAGACCACAGGTGGATCAGGTATGAATTAACAGTAGGTTCCAGAACGCCGCGCCGGTACCAACGCGAAATCCTCGCAGATCGAACATAACCGTCTATGAAAAAACGCTCAGACAGTCTATGGTCCAGGCAAGTATGGAAACTAAACTCAACAGTACGGTTCAAATTGAACAGTCAGTATTACAATTAACAGACACTCTAACAAAATGCTACGAGCAAGCGTGCCCACTGTCCTTGCCGCAACCCGATAAAGGAGGTAACAGGGGTTGGTCGCGAGCATTGGAAAAACAAAGAAAACAGGTACGAAGATTATTTAACAGGGCCATGAACACATACCGGGATGACGACTGGGACAACTACAAAAAGGCAAGGTCGGTATATAAAAAAACTGATACGTTCCAGTCGCAGGTCATGGCGGAAATACAATACTAACATAGAGTCTAATGCTCAGGCAAATAGAGTTAGGAAAATAATTGCAACAAACTCTAACCGAGACATAGGCTCACTCAAGAAACACGACAACACTTACACTCACTCTGTGACAGAAACTAACACTCTACTATTACAAACACACTTCCCTGGGTGCCACATAACAAATGAGATGAGATGGTGTGAAGAAACTGTGGTGTCACCCACGGAAGCAGATTGGACAGTTGCTCAAACCGTGGTAACGGAAGATAGAGTTAAATGGGCAATTAGAACATTCTCTCCATACAAAGCACCGGGAGTAGACGGTATCTTCCCAGGTTTACTCAAATGGGGCGAGATACATATATACAAAACCATTCTACAAATCTTAAGGGCATGCATTGCACATCGGTATGTACCGAAAGCCTGGAGAGAGGTGAGGGTTCTACTCATACCCAAACCAGGTAAACGAGATTACACAGATGCCAAGGCCTACAGACCCATTAGCCTAACATCATGCCTACTAAAAACACTAGAAAGACTGAGTGATAGGTACCTTAGAGACAAAGTACTGACGGAAATACCAATGCACCCAGATCAACATGCCTATAGTTCAGGCAAGTCAACAGAATCGGCACCACATAAGGTAGTGTATAAAATAGCACATAACATTCAAATCAAGGCGTTATGTTTAGGTGCTTTCATAGATATTGAAGGAGCCTTTGACAAAACCAGCTTCAGCAGCATCCGAACAGCACTACTCAGACACAGGGTTGAAACAACACTAGTGGAGTGGATCTTTAACATGCTTGAGTCGAGAGCCGTACGGATAGATATTGATAGTTCGACCAAGGGAGTGGTGGCACGAGGCTGCCCACAAGGTGGTGTACTGTCGCCGCTACTATGGAACATGGTCGTGAATGATCTCATATCCAAACTCAACGCACAACAGTACTTCACGGTAAGCTATGCCGACGACCTTGCGATTCTCATACCTGGCCACTTCGCGAGTGTGGCCTGTGATCTTATGAATAACGCACTAAAGGTTGTCGAAAAATGGTGCATAGATAATGAACTATCAGTGAATCCTAACAAAACAGAACTTGTGATGTTCACAAACAAGATAAAGCTCGGAAATTACACTTTACCGAGCCTGTTCAAAACGCAGCTGAAACTGTCCGAAGATGTAAAATATCTGGGAATAACATTGGACAACAAACTTAACTGGGCCAAGCACTTAGATAACAAAATAACAAAAGCCAGCATTTCTTTTTGGCAATGCAAACGGATGATCGGTAAAACATGGGGGCTCAACCCAAAAATAACCATGTGGTTATACAATACCGTAATCATACCCTGTCTAACATATGGAGCTCTTGTATGGTGGCCCATAACGACACAGAGCACAACCATCGAAAAACTGAAAAAAATCCGGAGGCTGTCATGCTTGGCTGCAACGGGAAGCATAAAAACGACTCCTACAACAGCAATGGAGGCTCTCTTAGGAATTACACCGTTGCACCAACATATCCAGCAAGAAGCCGCAGCATCCGCGTTCAGACTAAAGGCTTTACATCTCTGGGAAAACGATAGTCTGTCGCGTCACAACCATCTTAGACGAAGTAGCGACAGGCAATCCAATCATCCAATCATGCAATCAATATACGACAAACAGCACAAAGAATACTTCTTCACTAAAAGCTATAAGATACAGTTACACGAGGAGCCTAGTGACAGCTCAGGGCTTAAGGAAGTAAGAATATACACAGATGGCTCTAAAACTACAACAGGCACCGGCGCGGGTACGTTCTCGGATGATTTGAACATTCATATAACTACAGGCTTGGGTAAGCATAGCTCCATCTTCCAGGCGGAATGTGTGGGGATGATCCAAGCGGCAACAGCAGCACTAAGGAGGAAGGTAACTGACTTTAATATCAGAATACTCTCTGACAGCGCTGCAGTATTGAGAGCCCTACAACGGTACGACCACTCATCAGGGCTAATCAAACAGTGTCACAATCTACTGGAGCAAGTAAGTAAAACCAACCATGTTACACTCCAATGGATAAAGGGACACAGCGGGTCCAGAGGCAACGATGCGGCAGACGAGTTAGCAAGGAGAGATTCCAACTTATGTCCAAAAGGACTGGAACCAGTGATCCCGTTACCATTCAGCCAAATCAGAGCATGGATACGTGACACAACCAAAAGGAAACATCAAGACTACTGGGCAAGTATCACAGATAGCAGACAGTCTAAAGAGGCCTTCCCGAAGCTCAACTCGAAGTACTCTAGAAAACTCCGCAATCTGAAACGTGACAAACTACGACGAATGGTCGGTCTTGTCACGGGACACTGCTCACTAAACAAACACCTGTTTATGTTAGGTGTTACAGACAGCCCCCTGTGCCGAGGGTGCCTGGAGGCAGATGAAACGGCCGCGCACGTCATCCTGGAGTGCAGCAGCGTGGCGTCACAACGGGCAGAACACCTCGGAACACCGAGGACCGTCCAGGAAGCTTGCACCGGCATCAGCGAGCTGCTGGCCTTCTTCGACGACATCGGGTGGCTGGACTAACGCACCACCCGACATCACGCACAAAGTGCCGCATCAAGACGGCATGGGTGCGGAAAATAGCCCGCCGACCAAGTACCAAGACCAAGTACCAACTACAATAAAGGGAGCTACATCCGTGGGCTCATACATTGACCTACCAATGGGTGGAGGAATCATTCCTATCAGTAGTAATCATATTGTTATGAGGAGGCGTCAAAATGGGTTTAGGGTTTGTAGAATTTACAGAATTCAGTCTGCTAATAATAATTATGTAATGCTTAATAATAATATTGTATTAATATTCTCTACAGTTTTTTGTTCGGCAATTATTTCTACAAGTTCGCAAACGCTTATATCTCCGAAACTGGTCACCGCTACATTGGAAGACGCCTTCAAGCTTCTGGAATGGCAAAGAATTGGCATCAATATTAACGGCGAATACATCACTCACCTTCGATTTGCCGACGATATTGTAGTCATGGCAGAATCCATGGAAGACCTCAGTACAATGCTCGAAGGCCTCCATCGAGTTTCCCAACGGGTGGGTCTTAAGATGAACATGGATTAGACGAAAATTATGTCTAATGCCCATGTTGTACCAATATCAGTTGGGAACTCAGTTCTCGAAGGTGTTGACGAATACATCTACATTGGACAGACTGTCAAACTAGTTAGATCCAAATTTGAGAAAGAGGTCAATCGTCGAATCCAACCCGGCTGGGCATTCCGAAAATTTTGCGACATCTCGTCTAAAATACCTCTGCCTCAAGACAAGAGTCTTCGCCCAACGTGTGTTACCAGTGATGACTTATGGCACTGAAACGTCCAGAGGGCCATGGCAGTGAGAGTGTGCAGGGGCTATCGCACACTCTCACACGAGGTGGCGTGCGTTCTCGCCGGGTCCCTTCCATGGGATCTGGAGGCCGAGGTTCTGTCCTCGGTCTTTTGGCGCAGAACGTGGGCACGACAGGAGGGTCTCCATCCTGCCCCTCGAGAATATGGGCAGTGGCGAATGGACGCCAAGGAGGCCGCCTTGGCGTCCTGGAGCAGGCGCTTGGGCGTTGGTCCGCGAAGGGGAGCTGGAGCAACCCGGTTCCTCGAAGCAGTGCGGCCAATTCTTAAAGAGTGGGTCCATCGAGGGCATGGGTCGCTTACCTTCAGGATGACACAGGTCCTCTCAGGGCACGGATGCTTCGGGAGGTACCTGTGTAACGTTGCCCGGAGGGAAGCGACTCCTGTATGCCACCAGTGCGGCTGCGCTAAAGAAAATGCACAGCACGTGCTGGAAGCTTGCCAAGGAGCTGCCGAGGCACGGCAATCACTAATTGCAGTAGTGGGGACGGACCTCTCCCTGTCTACCATCTTAACAAAGATGGTTGACGAAGAGAGGTCGTGGGAGGCGATGGTCTCTTTCTGCGAGGTCGTGATGTTGCAGAGAGAGGCCGAGGAGCGAGAAAGAGAGATAGATCCCCTCTCTCTCCCGCTCCGGAGAGCGCGGACACGGAGGCGAGCGGATCGGGCTCGCACTCCGACTCCGCTTAGAGGACCTGGGGCGTCGGCTGTGGGGACGGCTGGTGCCCCCAATCAGGATTAGGTCCTTACGAGGTGCGGATGGCCCGCGTGTTCCGGGGCATCCCACGAGGTGGTAATGGGGAGGGCTCTTTACACCCTCCCCAGAGGCTGGGCCTGCCTAAGTGGGTAGCGACGTCGGTGGGGGCTGTGGCTGAATAACGTAAGTGGTCCTACGCCCCCCGCCAATAGTCGATGAGGATGGAACACCGCAGAGTTTTGGTGGGTATGCCGCCCGTCTGGCGTTGACTCCCACACGCGCACCAGCTCTCCCTGGAGCTGGTGATCAGGGTTTAAAATCTTTCTCTGCGACAAAAAAAAATGGCACTGAAACGTGGTCTCTTACTATGGGCCTCATAGATAAGCTCAAAGTCGCACAACGAGCTATGGAGAGGGCTATGCTCGAGGTTTTTCTACGTGATCGAATCAGAAATGAGGAGATCGGTAGAAGAACGAAAGTCACCGACATAGCTCAGAAGATTAGCCAGTTGAAGTGGCAGTGGGCAGGGCACATAGCACGCAGAACAGATGGCCGATGGGGCCGAAAGGTTCTGGAGTGGAAACCACGGACCGGCAAGCTCAGCGTAGGTCGTCCACCGACACGGTGGACAGACGACCTGATGAAGGTCGCAGAACGACGTTGGATGCAGGCCGCTTCCAACCAGTCCATTTGGAAAATCATGGGGGAGGCTTATGTTCAGCAGTGGACGTCCTACGAGTGAGATGATGATGATGATGAAACGCAATGTAAAATAATGCAAAGTACGTTTACGTCTGCGTTTGTTGCAATGTCTGCACACCTTGCTCGGACGGGTTCTCTTCAAAGATTGAGCAGATATCCATGACGATGATCCGTCAGTTTCGATACCGATTTTCCCCACGGATTCGATGTGATCATTCTTATGGCGGCTCCATATTAGTGCCGTGAATTCACGCGCGAATTCTCGCCGTGAATTCACGGAACGAATCCATGCCTTCCACATTCACGACATGCTCACTATAGTTCGAAACCTGCCGTGAAATGGACGTTGAAGCTGCTGCTGCAATAACTTTATTTGCTGTGTCCCTATACCACTATATAGATGTCCAAAACAAGAAAGTTATAAGTAGAAAACGTTCGAAAAGAAGATGGTGGATGACTGAAATACATCGTAACCGATCAAGGTATGTTTGTTGGTGTAGTGAATATGATTAGAACTGTCTTTATTAAATATATAAAATTTATTTCAGACTTATCATGGAGAAGCAGCTATCTGAATTACATTCTGAACCCAGTGGTGAATTTAGGAAATTTACTCGTATGTCAACAGTAGACTTTGAATATTTACTTCAGAAAGTTTCTCCAATTATTTCCAAAAAAGATACCCAATTTAGACCAGCAATACCAGCAAGAATTCGTTTAGCCGTGACACTACGGTTTCTGACTTCAGGAGACAGCTATGAGAGCCTGCACTTCTTATTTAAAATTTCACCACAGCTTATATCAGAAATCGTACCTGAAGTATGTAAAGCCCTGGTTCATATACTAAGAAATGAAATCAAGGTAAGTAATAACGCATTAAATAGTTTTATATGTTTTTATTAAAGTAGATGCTTGAATCAAACTTTGTTTAATATTAATAACGTTCTTACTAAAAATTATAAAAATCAGGCATTCTTATATGCATCGGCTATTAAATTGCACTCATATTGAGATTGGGAAAAGGATTCAGTTTGAGTAGGGGAAGGGGGAGGAGGAGGCGAAACAATTTGATTAGACAAAATTCTGATTCTAGTTGTATTTGTATTGGAATGCTCAGGTATATTTATTACGGGGGGATATTGCGTGATGTTAGTTGTGTTGTTAATTATTGGTTCAGATTGAGCCATTTTGAAATCGTGGTTTGAATCATAAAAATATGATCTATGTAACGACATAGGTTCAGAATAGGAATTAAAAGAAGACCCGGGCCTACTCGTATTCTGTTGATGAGATTGCAAGATATTGGGAGATGGTGAAGGAGTCGAAACAGATATCGGTGATGAAAAACGAATCTGATTTCACCGTTGTATAAACATGCCATCAATTTGATGCATAAAAATTAATCTTTCGTCTTCTAGCAATTGTCTTAGCTTATTTGACAAAATATTTGCATAACGATCGCAATCATCTTCTTTTTCCTGAGGATTATTGCGGCATAATGCTTGGTTCAGGTTAGCAAGGCTTTCTTTAATGAAGCTTCCAGCTTCTTGTAGCTCGGGCGGATTCTTACGGCGCCGTTTCGTTATTGTAGAATTTTCATCTGGCACAGGGTCTACATTTTCCTGGTTGTTTTCTTGGGAATCTTGAACGTTGCTCTCCTAAAAATTAAATATGTGTAAACGAAAATATATTTTTTGTTTCAGATTCCAGAAAGTGTAGAACAATGGATATACATAAAAGTTCATACGACACTATAATCACACACACAAACTTTCAAAATTGGTCGTCATTTTAAGATATAACGTAGGTATTTGAAAAAAGAACTAAAAACTAAAGTGAAAACTATGCACAGAAACAATGGGTGAAAATTAGCTCTAAAAAATACCTCAGTTTTACAATTACAATGGATATATTATTGATATTATTATTAATAGCCTTTATTCAGACAGTACATAATTTACATATTTAATATATTAGGTATTTGATAATAAATCTAAATAATTATAACACTTTTTTTTTTCTTTCTTTGCATTGATTAATTTATAATTTATTACACTTCGACTCCCTGTCTGTATGCCACTAGTTGACAAAGGCCTCCCCCAACTGTCGCCATTTCTCTCGATCTTTAGCTACTCGTGTCCATGTGCCACCTGCTATGGTTCTTATGTCGTCAACCCATCGTCTAAATGGTCTGCCTCGTTTTCTCTTCTTATCACTTGTAAACCAATTCATTACTAATTTTGACCATTTTTCACTGCCTCTGATTGTATGGCCTGACCACTTCCACTTTAGCTTTTTTATTGTTTTTATGACGTCTTTTGTTTGTGTGTGTTTCTTAATAGTTGCAATTTTTATTCTATCGGATAACCTTTTACCTACCATACTTCTTTCCATGGAATTCTGACAAGTTTCTAGCTTTTTGTTGTGCCTTTTTGTAAGTGCCCAGGTTTGGCATCCATATGTAAGTACAGGAAGTATGCAGGTATCAAAAAGTTTCCGTTTGATCGTTATTCTAGTTTCCTTGTTTTTCATAATTTCCTTCAGACTCCAATACTGCTTCCAAGCGTTTCCAATTCGTCTATCAATTTCCTTTGTGGTTATATCTGAATGAGAAATAATTTGACCTAGGTATATGTATTCATTGACATAGTCAATTGGGTTGTTATTGATACTGATAGGTTCCTGCTTCCCATTTGTCATAACTTTGGTCTTCTGCGTGTTCATGACTAATCCCACCTTACGGCTTTCTCTATCTAGATCGTTTAGCATCACCTTCAGGCCTTCACTTGTCGGCGAGAGGATTATCAGATCATCTGCGAATCTTACTCGTAAGTGTGATAGGTTTTCACCGTTAATGGACAGCCCACATTTTTCCCATTCTAACTGACGAAAGACCTCCTCCAGAACTGCTGTGAATAGTTTTGGTGAGATGGCGTCGCCCTGGCGCACTCCTCTTTCTATTTGGATCTCTTTTCCTTCATTCTCTAATTTAATTTTAGCTTTACTGTTATCATAGATGTTTTTTAGTATTCTGATGTACTTCTTTTGGACACCTTGGTTCTTAAGTGCTTGCCAGATCATTTCATGCTCTATTGTGTCGAAAGCCTTACTCTAGTCCACGAAAAAGCAGTAGAAGGTAAAGTTGAACTCTTTGCTTTTTTCCAATGATTGTTTGATAACATAAATGTGGTCCAAAGTCGAATATCCGCTTCTGAATCCTGCCTGCTCTCTTGGCTGGTTTTCATCTAAAGTTTTAGTTATTCTGCCGAGTATTACTTTAGCAAAGATTTTGTAAATATTTAATGAGAGGCTGATAGGTCTATAATTATTTATGTTATTTTTATCTCCTTTTTTGTGAAGAAGTATTATAGTCGATGTTGTCCATTGGTAAGGTATTATTTCGCTATGTAGTACTTCATTAAAAATATGTTTGAGAACTGGTATGAGGTGGTGTTTATTTAGTATGATGAACTCGTTGGTAATACCGTCCGATCCTGGAGCTTTATCTTTTCTTTGAGTTTCCACAGCTTTACGTATTTCTGCAGATATTATGTCCGGTACTTCGCTTCCTCCCATTAGGATTGTTGGTTGTATATTATTTTTCCTTTCATACAGTTCCGAGAAAAAGCTAGTAGCTATAGACATAATTTCTGGACGACGTTTTTCACATTTGTGGTTCTTATTTACTAGGTTTGGTATCCATTTATGTTTCTCTAAAAGTTGTTTGTTTGCTTTTTTGATGCCTCCAGTTCTTTTTATGCATTCTTCCAGTAGTTCCAATCTGTATCTCTGACGGTCTTTTCTCATTTGTGTTTTAATTTTATTACTTATACTGGCTATTTCCTTTCTTATGATTTTTGACTTTTTAGGGGTTGCTATTAATTCTGCTCTTGATTGCAACAGTTCTTTGGTTTGAGTTCCTATCCAGTTTATGCTCTTATTTTCGCCATCATGCTTGCTTTGTTTCTTAACATACAAAAGTCCTTGAAACTTGTTGTATTTTTCTTGTATATCGGAATCGTTTGTGTTTTCCATGAAATGTTCTAGTTTTTCTTTTAATATTTCAGTACTTTCCAATGCTAAGTTATTGGTTTTCTTCGCCATAAAAGGTCGGGTTCTCTTTAATGTATGAAGTTTTAATTTTGCTCTAACCATTCTGTGATTGCTGTTAAAATTAATATTGTTTATAACTCTACAATCTAGAAACTTATTACTTTTATTCGTTAAGATGTAGTCTATCTCGTTTTTATGGTAGCCATCTGGATGTATCCATGTCCATCTATTGTTCTGACGTTTTTTGTATAAACTGTTAAGTATTTTCAGGTTGTTTTCGTAAGCCAGTTGTATCATCATTTCACCATTCCTTGTCCTTTTTCCGGAAGAATATGGACCTAGTACAATATCCTCGCCATCTCTTCTTTCTCCCGTTCTGGCATTAAAATCTCCCATTACTATCAAATTATTGTGTGAGTAGTTTTTTATTGCATCTGTTAGTATGGAGTAGAAGATCTCAATTTCTGATTTGCTAGATTTTTCAGTCGGGGAGTAGACTTGAACAATTGTCCACTTTTCATTCTTAGGTGGTAGCTTTAGATTAAGTATAGCAATACGTTCTGATATACCAATAAATTCATCAATATGTGGTTTTAAGTCTTTCTTTAATAAAAATCCTGTTCCATATTGGCCCAGTGTTTCTCCCTTGTAGTATAATATAAAATCTCCATGGTCCTCTATGTTTTCTCCTAGACGTCGTATTTCACTCAGACCGATTATCGACCAGTGTATGTTATTTAAAGCCAGGATTAATTCTGTTAGGCTTTCATTTGTTTTTAAAGAGAGTGTATTATATGTTGCGATGTGTATTATATCTTCGTTTAGACGGCTTTTCTTGGAAAGACTATATGGTTGACTTATCAATTTAGTTGGAGGGTAATAGTCTTCTTCCCCCACGGTGACTGGCCGGATTGGGGTGTCTTTACAAAAAGTTGGTTTCGTTACATTTGTTTTATTTTGGTTCCGGTTGTCGATGCACTTTACAAGTTTTTTGGAATCTCCGACAGTGAAGCCGATCTTCCCCGTTCAACGTAGTTGAGTATGTTAGGTTTTATAATGTCTTTCCCTGGGGGTTTGATGGTGGGGTTGATTTGTCGGTGTGCTAGTGTAGTTGTAGCCTTTTTTTGATTGGAGTAGTTTGGAGAATCTGACTCTTCTCTTTTCCTTTTCTCTGCGTTATTGTCTCTGTTTTTCTTCACTACTAATTTATCGTATTTAATAAACGCTATGTTTCCTTTTTTCCTTTCTTCTTCAACCTCTAATTGTAGCTGCTTCCTTTTTTCCAACACTTCTTTGGAGAAGTCTTCTTTGATATATATACCTTTCGGAAGTTTGGACTTGTTTCGTAGTATGATATGCTTTTCCATAAAGTGGTGATAGAAACAACGATGGGGCGATTTTTACTGTTTATCTGTTTCCCAATTCTGTATATATTACTAATTTCGTTACTCTCAATGTGTGTTCCTGAGTCGATTATGGCCTCTTTTATGTAGTCGACAAGCTCGCCTTCTGGTTTCCCCTTTTCTTCAACTCCAAAAAATACCAAGTTGTTTTTCCTTTTCTCATTTTTCAAGTAGGTCACCTCATGTTGTAGTTCAGATACTTTTGATTTTTCATTGTATTTTAAAAAAAAAAACAAAAACAATGGATATATAGGTACTGATAACTAAAATATTTCATTTTACGAACCTTTTTTCGATAAAAGCGATAACTGGACAGCAAACAGTCTTTTTTCTTTTTCAATTGAGTGATTTCTTTATTCATTACAGTACTAATCCGCCTCCAGGCATCATGATGCCTGTTTTTGTCCTTATGATGTGGGTGATTTGCATCCCACAGTACACTTTCAGAATGGTATTGCTCTAAAAAGAGCATTTCAGTTTCTTTGTTCCAAACGTTCTCGCACGACTCCATAGCGCGCGCGCGTCCGTCCGTACCACAGAACAATATATACTGGGTAGCACTGGCGTGGGCGCCGGCCGTCTGGGGCCGGGTTCTGAGTGCGCGCCTCCCGCGCAGCCTTCACCTGCCGCCGTCGCCTGTACAAGTTGCGGCTAGTGTTGGGCGTGGCGCCTAGTGATGTGCCGCCACAAGTACTTATAAGGTTTTAGCATATTCTCTATACTTTTCTATGACCATTTTTAGAGTAAAAATATGATCTATGGTAGAGAAGGTATATACCCCGCTTGATCTACCGGTGGATTTTCATCTAAGATTTTAGTGATTCGTCTTAGTATAGTAGCAGAGAATACTTTGTATACACAAGATGTGAGACGAATAGGCCTGTAGTTTGTTATTTATCATCTTCGGATTTCCCTTTTTGTAGTAAAACTATGTTTGAACATGTCCACTGTACTGGAATTTGTATGTTTTTAAAACAAGATTAAATAGTCCCGTTAGTGGATGTATAAGAATTGATTTTGTTGTTTTCAGCATCTCGTTTGTTGTTCCGTCTGGTCCTGGACTTTAATCTAGTTTTAACATGTCAATTGAGTACTCTACTTCATTATTGTGATTGCAGGTACTGGATCTTTGTTTAAAGTGCATGATTGTAGGTAAGGCATGGTTCGTGATTGTTTCTTGTATAAATTTGTGTAGAAATCGGTAGCTATTGTTATTAAACCACTTCTATTTGTTACTGTAACACCGCTAATATCTTGAAGTTGAGGTGTTATTTGTTTCGATTTATTTAGACATTTTAAAGCTTTTCTGAAAGCACCTGATTTTTCTAAATGTTTCTCTATTGTATCCAGTCTATACTTTTAGTGTTGTTTTTAATGTCTCTGTTTATTTTTCTATATAGTTTACTAATGTATTTCTTATTCTAGTTTTGCCTTATTTTCTTTATTTTTCAAAGTATGTCTCTGGTCTACCAATTCCTGAAGCTTTTCTGTGAATATTGCTCTTTTTCTTAATGTTTTTTGCTTATTTAGCTTGTTTTGAACTATGTGTTATGGCACTTTCTATTTCTTCATAATATTCTTGTACAGATTTATATGAAGATTCCGTAAGCTCATACTTAAAAAGCTCATCAATGTATATGTTAAAGTTAATAAGTCGGTTTTGTGTATTTGATGAGGTATTTGCTCTACATTTTTTGTTGATGATATTTAGAGTTGCTCTCACTAGACGGTGATCACTAGAGTGTTTGAAGCATTTTATAACGCTACAATTTTCGATTAGATGTGGTTTATTAGTTGTAATAAAATCGATTTCGTTTTTTGTATTACTATCTGGTGAAAGCCATGTCCACCTTAGCTCCTGGGGTTTTTGAACATAGTATTTACTATTTTGAGGTTGTTTTGGAAACAGAAATTTATAAACATTTCACCTCTATTATTTTGCTTTCCATACCCGTATTCACCCTTTACATGACTTTCTCCGTCTTTTGGCTGACCTATTTGAGCATTCATGTCTCCTAATAGTATAAGGTTGGTCATACTTTTATGCGTTATTTGTTGCAAAGTTTCATAAAAATCGTTTATTTTTTGATCTTTTGAAGTTGAAGTGGGTGCAATGTGCAGCAGTAGCATATTGCAGCGGCTGTTTGATTAACTTAATTAATAAATTATTTTCAATAAATTGTTTTATGTGTAAAAAGGATCTAGAGGGTGATACCTACTGCAGAAACAATTTTTAAATTTATTACTTTGAAGAAATTCACAAATAAATGCGTTCTTAACTACCCCAACAAACATCTGCTGGAATACTTTGTGCATATCGAAGATATCACACTCGTAACTGCGAATTCATAAAAATATCAGAATATTTTGAACTTGTGGACACCTCTCTCGTATCATTAGATTTATTAACTTGTATAGATCACAGAAACAAAGTCTAAATTCTTACTTAAAAAAAATGTTTTTCTTTTTGAACGATCGGTGTAAATAAATTACATACAGTTTGGGGTAAAAATTACTCTATGATGACGCAAAAAACGGTCCAGGGAGCCGGAAGTATACATTTTCTTAGGTCTTATAGTTTGCATCTGTAACTATATGATAAAAAAAGTAACTGTTGAATGACTGGTTTTTATTCGTCCATCAATAAAAGAGCTCATAGTTTATTATCGTTAGTTTTTGTCATAATAAGCACGCACATAAACAAAAACTAACGAAAATAAAACTGAAACTTTCGCTACTAGCAATAATATATTTATTTTCATAATATAAAGTGAGAATGTGTACGTAATAAGGTAAAAATGTGATGAATGTGAGCGTAAACCTAGTACATAATTATGTCTATGTGTGCGTTATTTTAAGGTGCGTTCGTATAGCTTATGAGGGCATTGGTGGCGTCATTGATGGCTCTTTTGTTATAGCGTTCGTAAAGCTCAAATACGTAAAATAACGATATTAAAAATCTCAAATACGTTATTTTTGCCACTTTTGCCCACACCCTATTCGAACGCTCAACTGAGCATAAGACCTGAAATAGCAAAATTATCGTGTCAAATCGTATGTCAGACTAACAGATGCTAACGCTCGTGTGTGAAACATGGGGTGAAAAGTGTCAAAAACGCTCATAGCATAGATTAGTTAGAGTATGTATACGCTCATAGTGATCATTCTTAGCGTTTGTGGAATGTCAAATGAGAACAAAATTAACAAAAATTACAAAATATACAGCGACTGGAACACGGCCTAAATGTAGCAATAAAAACGCACATAAATTCTAACAAATTCGCATTCGTTTCAATTTTATGAAAAAACAACATAACCGCAAAGTTTTTTTACAACCAGCTAGTATGTCATCAAAAACAAAAAAGTTTACATAGGTACCTACGCACCTTAAGTGAATAAGGACTTAAAAATTGATTAATACTTATAATTGAATCGATGATTTTTAAAACAACATAACTAACATATTTTTCAAAACCCATCTTTTATTTTTTTCGTACGTTGTCTATGACCCTTGTTATGTTGACTACTAGAACCTACGAAGAAATATAGTCAGGAACTGTAACTGCGTTAAAAAAATAACCCAGCAAAAGTCGTGTTCAAGTAGGCGGGGCTTAAAAGTCGTGTTCAGTACGTCATCAGTCGGACATTTTACTTGCAAGCGAGCACACTTCAAATCTTCGCGTACATTTTCATTTTTATCATTGTGAACTTCAGTTGTGGATCATCATGCTAGCATTGGTTGTGAAGTGGTGCAGAAACAATACACGATTAAAATGTCCAGGGATCACTTTTACTAGTAAATAATAGCAAAATTATAATTATTCAAAGATGTTCAAATACGTCAACAAATCGAGATGGTCAATACTATGCAAAATAAAGTCAGTAAATTTTTATTTAATTTAGGATGTATTTTTTTCTTCAGGACTAAACATTGAAATGTATGTAATGTACAATGGTTTTGTTTGTTATGTTTTATTCTCGCTTGCTTGCCGATTCAATGCGGCAAAATAAGTGCCTAGCTGCCATTAAGCAAGAAAACAAGAGTATGACTGCCTGTGAAAACCAGCATAGTTATACTACGTTAATTTTGACTGAAAACAATAAAATTTTAGATAATAAAGAAATTATGGACCATGTTACACAAAACTGCAGTACCTACCTACCAGTTTTGTGTACCTACCAGTGTTTTTTTTAAATATCATATTTATCTTTTTATGCTGATGATTTGTCCCGAAGAAACATCAACATCTTTAAGAGCCTTTATTCTGCGCAGCGCTGCGCGAGTTTAGGTATTTTACATTAGCGAGTTACTTGCTAGCGCGCCCTGCGGCAGTGGCCTTACCGCTTGACCAAAATAGCGCGCATTAATATTTGGATCTTTTTTTTCATCTACTTTGGTTTTTATGTCACAAATAGACGTAGGTCAAAAAGGTGAAATAAAGTATCACGCAGGACACATTTTTTTAAATATCGACATTAATTAACATAAAATGATAATTATTAATCAAGTACATGTTATCTACAAGAGCATAGACTAGAAAAAAGTAAGATTTAACTTATGTACCTTCCAAAAAGAGATGAGAATAGCAAATAAAACAACTATCAAATAGTTCCTGCTACCAGTTTCCGACTCCAGCATGGATTCCTGGATACAAAGTATAAGCAGAAGAAATTTGGTTATTAGCAAAATACTAGCCCCTCAAGGGTCGATGTCATTATAACAATGAAATTTCTATTGTTGATGCACTAAATGTCATATAAAATCATTTGTTAGAATCCCACTTAGAAATGTTACCTCAATAAGTATCAGGAAGTTTTGAGCGCAGTAATATTTAGTTGTGTAAGCGCGGGCGTCAGAGCGATACGTCCTCTGACCTCTCTCTAAGAGGCCTCAGCCGCGTCTGACGATACGTGACTGGCGTGACCGGTTTTATGATTGATTTTAAAAACGTGTGTGTGTAGAAACCGCTCGGCAATAATAAACTAATAAACAATTCCTAAATGTAGTCTGTGGAACTTGAACTTGTTAATCAAATAATATTCTATTACATCAGGTAAGAATAATTGACATAATATACTATATCAATCATTATTATGTGACCCTTCAAATACTCAGCAAAAACGCGAATTGGCGCTTTCAAAGCGTTTACGCTCTAAAGAGATACTACAGACAATGAACAATAAACGATTGCCTATAGTTGGTATGTAATATAGGTAACTTTATAGCATTAAAAAACAGTTCATTGTATGTTCCAATTAAAGCACGTTTAATTTTTCAAGCTAATGAAAATTCATCCTCTGCTAATTTTAAAGTGGTTTAGCTGAGTTGCTAATTAATTTGTCAGTAATATCAACACAGTGCTTTTCTAAAGTAATTCCATAAATTGATTGAATTTTCTTCACTGAAAAACATCCAGCTGGCAAATAACGACTTATTTTTTTTGTAAAATGTATAAGCCTAAAATGTTTCATAATCTTTATTTACTACATTGCGAAGAATCTCTTCTAATGTCTTCTAGACAAAAACTTAATAAATTAATCATATTTCGCGAGACATACGAGATTTACGATTGATTTATTATTGAGTTGCTCCAGTCCACTTGTTGCATAACATCGTCCACGCCGCTATGACTCTGTTCTCATTGTAGACGTTACAGCACGCGCGTAAACCAATCCCTGCTTTCCTTCTGAATTTAAACCAATCACCGAACATGTCTATTTGTAACCTCGGAAGTAATTTGTATTTCGAATCATACGTTGTTTTGATTTGAAGGGCCACTTTTTGTGTAGAATTTGTTCTGAGTTATGCTTCCTGGCTATTATATCTTCGTAGACTAGAACAACACAATTGTGTTGCTTTTCATACTAAAATAAAATGTTGAAAATAACTATTTGTGTTAAAAATCGTATCTGTCAAAAATATTTTTTGGTTAATGTAAAAACAACATTATTGCACACAGATGTGTTCTTTTGACAGTCAATCTTGTTATCTTGGTAACATATTTTTTCTGTCATTTTGACAATAATGTAGCTAAGATAACGTTACGTTAGATTTAAGTAGTTAAGTAAATGATTCGTTAAATTTATCGACTGCTGCTTGAAGTGACATGCGTACCGCCGGTCACCGGTCAGCCGGTCACCTCTACTGAGGTACTTGAACGATCGGTTCATGTCTGTTTATAAAAACTAGTTTGCCGAATATAATACCTAGCGGATAGATTGCCATGTTACAATGTTGGCAAAGTTCTGCCATCTAGTTAACAAACCCAGTACTACGAACTCGTTCAGACTATTAGTGCGTTCGAATAGGCCCTTCGTGAGCGTTTTTAGCGAAAATAACGCTTAAAACGCTTACAAGGGGCGTTCGAATTGGAAATCTGTGGGTGAAAATGTCGTTCATGTCTCTTTTTGTTCAGAATTTGGAAGGGTAAAAAAAAGTAATTTTTGACCCACGTCCGGAGCATGGTTGTTTGAGATCGTTTTTGACAGCTATGTATTTGACAGCATATTCATGCTATTTCAGGTCTTATGCTCAGTTGAGCGTTCGAATAGGGTGTGGGCAAAAGTGGCAAAAATAACGTATTTGAGATTTTTAATATCGTTATTTTACGTATTTGAGCTTTACGAACGCTATAACAAAAGAGCCATCAATGACGCCACCAATGCCCTCATAAGCTATACGAACGCACCTTAAAATAACGCACACATAGACATAATTATGTACTAGGTTTACGCTCACATTCATCACATTTTTACCTTATTACGTACACATTCTCACTTTATATTATGAAAATAAATATATTATTGCTAGTAGCGAAAGTTTCAGTTTTATTTTCGTTAGTTTTTGTTTATGTGCGTGCTTATTATGACAAAAACTAACGATAATAAACTATGAGCTCTTTTATTGATGGACGAATAAAAACCAGTCATTCAACAGTTACTTTTTTTATTATATAGTTACAGATGCAAACTATAAGACCTAAGAAAATGTATACTTCCGGCTCCCTGGACCGTTTTTTGCGTCATCATAGAGTAATTTTTACCCCAAACTGTATGTAATTTATTTACACCGATCGTTCAAAAAGAAAAACATTTTTTTTAAGTAAGAATTTAGACTTTGTTTCTGTGATCTATACAAGTTAATAAATCTAATGATACGAGAGAGGTGTCCACAAGTTCAAAATATTCTGATATTTTTATGAATTCGCAGTTACGAGTGTGATATCTTCGATATGCACAAAGTATTCCAGCAGATGTTTGTTGGGGTAGTTAAGAACGCATTTATTTGTGAATTTCTTCAAAGTAATAAATTTAAAAATTGTTTCTGCAGTAGGTATCACCCTCTAGATCCTTTTTACACATAAAACAATTTATTGAAAATAATTTATTAATTAAGTTAATCAAACAGCCGCTGCAATATGCTACTGCTGCACATTTGTCAAGATCAGCTGGAGCCTGACTGCAATAAAGTGTATATTTGGGACAATTATCTATTTTTAGGTTTGACGGCAGATTAATATATTCTACCCCTAATAGGCGTGCTATTAGTGCTGTTGATTGAGTTGAATTACTTGTCCAAAATAACAACAGATTAGCGGTGTTGGTGCTTTCACGAGGTATACTGCCATCTCCTAAAACAAAAAAGTACTAATTTATATACCTAATCACAACCGAAAAAAGGCTTAACTAGCTTTCACCTGCGTGCAAAATGGTAGTATTGCGCTCCTTCAGGAGGTACTTCATTAAATTTCGGTATATTATGTACATGTCCTCTATTTATTCAACATATAAGTGTACAGTTTACCAATTAATTTAAATTAACTACATGTTAGATACGCACTAAATGAACTTGATTAATTGCATATAATTATGTAGAATTTCAATTTAGAAATGTACATAAATATCTGTATATACAATATTTATTTAGAGCAACTAAGAAATAATGTATTATTTCTTCGTAGATTTAGAGAGAGATTTTCTCTAAGACAGCCGAGATACATCATATGTATTTTTTTCAGTTAGATTTAAATATGAAGTAATCATTAGGTTATTGAACTAAAGTTTGAAGACCACTAAACACCAAATTTCGATACATTTATTTTCTAGTTCAATAATCCGGCCTTGCGTTTCGATATTTGTCTAAATTAATATTTCTTAGTTTGGTAAATGGTAAAAATCAGGCTAAAACAGTTCAAAAAACTTTAAATATTTCAGGGTTTGCCAATACTCGCCACGCTTGGCAGGCGGTTCCAAGCATGAAGTCATAATATTTTGGTACAATTTCACTGATGCAGACAGATTAATTAACAGTGTAAACCCTGTATGCCTTCTATCAGAATTCTAAATGAATGTAGAATTGGATGCTTTTAGGACAGCCAAGAGATATACTCTTGCCTACATACACAAACATACCGCCAAAGACTTCAAGAACTTTTGGAAGGATACAAATAAAATGAATATATAGCCTGGCCTCCCTGCGGCTGTGGGTGATATTAGCGACCATAAAATGATTGCAAACATGTTTAGGGATCATTTTAGGGTTATGCCAGGAATTATCTCTAACACGAAGGAGATGTTTGATGCTGAGTTTTTCGAGACAGGTAGAACTGTGAACTTTACAGCCAAGCATGTTAAGAAGATAATTGACTCGATGCGAAGGGGAAAGTCACCAGGTTACGACAGTCTCAGCATCGAACATCTTAAATATGCTGGTGTACATCTGCCTCGCGTACTCTCCATGTTTTATAATTTATGTTAGTGTCATGGCCATCTACCAGAAGAACTAACTAGGACGGTAGTAGTACCTATTCTTATATGTAAAACGAGGGATATCTCGGACAAAGATAATTACAGGCCCATATCTCTGGCTACCATACTGGCGAAGGTTCGAGATAGCTTGCTTAATGACACAATGCTGCAATACGTCGACCTACACGAGGCACAGTTCGGTTTTAGAGCTGGCCTCTCGACAGAAAGTGCGATCTTGTGTCTTAAGCAGGCTGTCAAGTACTACATAGACAGGAAGACGCCAATATACGCTTGCTATCTCGACATTTCCAAAGCTTTTGATAGTGTCCTGTATGGAAAGCTTTGGAGAAAGTTACAGAGTGCGGGCGTGCCGTCTGAAATAGTCTTTTTGCTGGCAAAATGGTACGGGATTCAGAAGAACCAAGTTAGATGGAGGGGGGGGGGGGACTGGGACTGTCTGATTCGTACGGCATGGAGTGCAGAGTTCGGCAGGGTGGGATAACCTCTCCTCTGCTGTTTAACTTATATGTTAATGATCTCATTGGTGAGCTCAGCAGTACGCATGCAGGATGTATTATAGATGGAGTAGTTGTCAATAATATAAGTTATGCTGATGACATGGTACTGCTGGGCCCGTCAGTGGGATCAGTTCACAAATTAGTAAAAATATGTGAAGCATATGCGGCGGAGCATGGTTTGAGGTACAACTCTAACAAAAGTGAAGTAGTTGTCTTCAAAAGTGGAAACATTAAACCAGTTCATGTTCCGCCAATTATGCTTAATGGTGCGGCTCTACAAATGGTAACAAAGTTTAAATACTTGGGGCATATCGTGACAGAGAACCTTGATGATGATGAGGACATTGAGAGGGAGCGCAGGGCTCTGGCAGTCCGAGGAAACATGGTTGCGCGCCGGTTTGCACGCTGCTCGAGGGAAGTGAAAATTACTCTATTTAAGGCGTTTTGCCGATCCTTCTACTAGAGCAGTATGTGGGTCAACCACACTCGGCGTGCGGCCAGCGCCTTGCGTGTCCAGTACAATGACTTGTTCAGGATGCTGGTGCGGCTGCCTTGCTGGTGTAGTGCATCTCTGATGTTCGCTTAAGCACATACGGATGACTTTCATGCGTTCATCCGTGAGAAGGTTGCCTCATTACGAAAGCGAGTGCGAGGCAGCCGTAACAGCATCCTGAAGATGATAAGTGACAGGTTAGACTGGCCCATACAAAATAAGTTGATGGACACCTTATTGGGTAAAAAATTTTAATTTGTGTTTTTGTGTGTAATATTATGATTATTATTATCTGTGACCGTGTGTGTGAATTTTAATATTTCTGACATGTTTTAAATGAATTAATTAATGAAAAGTGTAATTTTATGGATATATCTGAAAATAAATGAATTAATAATTTTTATTATATGTGTATTGCAGTTGGCGTTCGAGTCGGATTAGTATTTTAAACTAACTCATGAACATGATTTTTGTCGTATTATCACTAAGAAAAAATAAACTGTGGATGTAGTTAAGTTAAGTGAAAACTATCCTAGAACCGGGTTTACTATTGCCACTAGTGGCAGTTTAATTGCAAAAACTATAGAGCTTTAGGGCTTAATATTTAAACAAAGTAGGTTAATTATTGTGAGCGTTTTAGCGTTATTTTCACCAACTTGGGGAGCCCCAAGTTGGAGAAACGATAGCCGCTATCCGAACTAATCCGAAGCACCTTATATAGGTATTATAATATATGTATATATACCTATCTATAGTTATAGATATACGTTGTTACCGTTAGGGTAGGATAGATAGCAGCACGTAACCGTTTCTTCAAATTTGTCAGAGTTACCAGTCTTAACCCTTGTATTCATTCTTCCCTTGCATTATTGTAGTCTTTGCGAACGAGGAAGGAACCACAGCGTGCACACGTGTATGAAAATGGCTCAAATGCAGTCCAAATATCAAAAAGCGCGTCTTGCAGTTGCTTTCGCTGAATCAACTATATCTATTGAGACTGAGAGACAATAAAGATTCAATATGACAATAAATAATACCTTTTATATGTTATTTATTATATTAAATCATTATTTCTAGTCTAGAGTTTGGATAGCAAGGAAAAATAACGTGTCAATTATTTCACAAGTAAAAACATCAACTGTTCAGTAAAGTACAAATATGCCATAACCATTTTTTTATCTTACAAATGTGGCAAGTCATCAAAGACTTTTGAAATTCTCGTCCATATAGTTTTATATATTATAGTATAAATTATTGCATCCATTTGCATATATCAATAAATCAAATTCACAGCGACGCCAGTCATGAACGACGGCAGACGGCACGATCGTATTTGAGCCTAGATTGCTTATGTACATTTCATTAATCATTACAACCGCACTAGCAGTGCTAGTTGTGTGTGACACGAGTTAATGCTAGTCTAGCACTAACTCGTGTTACAACGCGGCTTACAATTTGCTGTAACAACTGCTGATTGCTAGAACGGACGATACGACGACGTCCAATATGTTGGAAAGGAATCATCAGTCACAACACGCCTACATACTATACAATTTGCTAGTTCACATCAGATTGCTACAGCATATTGCATTCTAAATTGTATCGTGTGTAAACACTAACACTTTAATCTGGAAGTGAAGTGATTAAAACTGACAGTGAAAGAAAGTTAGAATTAGAAATATGCTCAGAGGAAATAGGTCTCTTCTCTCTCAGACATAGGTGTTTGTGAGTTTTCTGAACTTGATGGCTGGGTTGTGATTATACAGTAAAAGCAGCTTCTCAGCTGCTGAAGCGCACAAAATTCCCCGCGCACGACCTTCGAATATGACCTCTAACTTGAAGTCAATATGAAATGCGCATGCGTAAAATAACATACACTAACTATCCGTGATCCGTCAAATTGTGTTTGACTTGGCCGTTTGGCGCGCTGATAGATAAGTACCTACGTTGAAAGAGGTACCTACGAGCTGCTGATCACGATGAAATCACTTATTTTAGTCGCCCGCCAGATATCATACATTCCTCACGTCTCTGTAAACTTTTGTCAAACTTACAACGAAAATGTCTAATGAAGATTTAATATCAAGCAGAAAAATGGCTCGACAGAACGGTATTGTGCAACCTCTGTTGACGGGTAAGTACTTCGTGCACTTGTTTAGGAAATGGAGCGAATTTTAAATGTTGATTTACAATTTTTGTATTGCGATTCTCGTGAGTTTGACACTATTACTGTACCGGCAAATTACTAACGTTAATATACAATGTTCAATTTATTTAATTACTAGGAGATGATGCGTATTTCTAAGAAACTACGAGTTTATTTGTTACGTAAATATATTTTGTTTACGGCTCTGTAGACCATAAACAAGCTATAATTATTATACAATTGATTATGATAGATAAAGTATCTAAAAATTAGTAAGGATTTTTGGAGAAGTGGAATTATATAAATACTTAAATGTTTGTTATATCAGGTGTATCAATAAAATTTTAAATACCAATCATCATATTTTAAATAGATCTACATGCTTTATGCATCATTTGATCAGCAATTTTAACTAAAACCAACATCTTTGTTTTTCAGATCTTTACCAAATCACTATGGCATATGCTTACTGGAAGTCGGGAAAAGTAAATGATGTTGCTGTTTTTGATTTGTTTTTCCGCACCAATCCATTCCATGGTGAATTTACAATATTTGCAGGCCTTGAAGAATGTCTAAAGTTTTTGGAAAACTTCCATTACTCTGACAGTGGTATGTATATATTTTTACAATTAGTTTTTTTTTGCCAATATTTGATTTCCTTACTTTATAGATAAGCCTGCCTAAAACTACTAGACATTTTCAAAAAGGTGTATAAGTCAAAAGAAACGTTTCAAGTACAGTAGTGAGTACATCCCAACTAATCAGGAGAAATAGGTGTTGAAAACAAAAAGATTTATTCGGATAATCTAAGTAGTGATTGAACTGTACCATGAAATAATCCACTGAAACATTTTCATCCATGTCTAAGATACGAATATTACTCCAGATCATGTTCTATAGTATATATACTGGCCTTTAAATTTTCGTTTATTTATGTTACTTGGTTTTTCTTGAATTTTTTATTGTAACTATTGAATCGGGATAAAAGTTACTTATGTGTGGGTTCTGGGTATATTTTCATTCTAAAGTTCATACAAATCCATATAGCTGTTTCAGAACAAGTAACAAACATAAACTGAGAAAAATCTTGTATTTTAGTAATTTTAGTGTTATAAGTTTATTATACTTATATTATATTAAACTATATATAACATATAATAATAACAAAAATGTACACACACTTTACCGTAAATGTACATATATGTCTTATACATAACGTAACTATTGTGGTGGTACAAAACAACATGGTATGATGCGTGATGATACATGTGTCTGGCTGTGAAAAAAAAGGCATTGTTTGACATTTTGTACAAATTATTCTCAATGAGATTGATATCTCGGTAATGTACATATAATAAAACTGTAACTGAGCCAAATCAGTACATTAAATATTTTTAGGAAGAATATAATCTAGGTTTTTTTACTTTGTTATGGAAATAGCAGCGAAAAATGTATTATTTACAATTTTTTCTGTCTGTCTATTATACTCGCATCACTCGGGAACTGAGAGACAGATTTTGATGAACTTAACACTATGACAACTAATATTATGGTGTATCATACAGGATATTTATATCTCAAAAAACAAAAGGGTTCTTCTGGAATAGGGGGTGAAATAAAAACTTTATAAAAAACCTATTTGACAGATTTTATGCACTTTTACGTGTTTAGTAGCTGAAAGATTAACTTAAATTCTAAGGCATGTTTCATCTCTCTATTGTATCAGAGTGCTACAAATCCCGTGTTATTTTATGAATCGACTGATAAATATTAAATGTTAAGGCATATTATTAACCATTTTATTATGTTACATTAAGCAGACTAAAAATGCATATGATGCCGTAAAGTATAGCTACAAACCACACCAAGAGTAAGCATGTACATTAAATAATTTTGCCTGGTTAAAGATGATGTTTTTATTTTAGATATTGAGTACTTGAAGCAGATATTACCAGAAAACATGGAGCCAGAATTCTTTGCATACTTGAAAGATTTGACTTGCAAAGATATCAAAGTGAGTGCCATTGAAGAGGGATCTGTTGTGTTTCCAAGGTTTGATTATTACATTTTCTTTTTTTTCAAGGCTTGCTTTAAACAAGTACTATGGTTTCCGGTTAAAATACATTTGAGACACCTCTGGCTTAATTTTATGAATTGACCTGACTTAATATGTTAGGCCTCATGGGGGCCAAGCATTTGACTAGGTTTTAGAGGGAGTACAGTGGGCCGAAAATTTGCTCAAGTGTAGCGTAATCGTATCTTTTTATGTATACAGTACAAACTGTGAGTTATCTGTGCCACAGTTGTACTAGATAAATGACTGTGTATACTGTGAACGTCAAATATACGATTACGCTACACTTACGCAAATTTTCGTGATGCCCACAGGTAAAATAAATGACAGTGCTACTAAATTTAGCCCTCATATAGGTCAATACACATTAAAGTGTATGTGATAGATATCATGTGTGTGTGATAGTCTTGGGGATGAGATAGATTTTAGACTTATTTGTCTCTGGTGTCTATTGTACCTACCATAAGAATACGCGCGATAATACTTTTAACGTTGGACATATAATTTCAGAGTGCCTCTACTGAGAGTTGAAGGTCCTTTGATCATTACACAACTGTTGGAGACAACATTGCTAACGTTGGTTAACTTTGCAAGGTAAGTAACTTGATAATGAGTTAATTAGGTAAGTGGATTTTTCATTCGACTTCCAGTAAAGCAGGACGTGCTCATTTCTTCTGTATTTTTTTAATGTGTGCTCATAACTTTTTACCTAGATCGATTTTGATGATTAATTTTTTTTTGTTTGAAAGCTGTTGCTTCCTATGTGGTTCCATTTTAACAAGATCTTACCAGTAGTTTTTTTTTAATAATTTGTTATCAACATTGGGTATAATAGAATGAAGTCGGTTTCAAATTAAGCCTTCCTATACCGTGATAATTAAAACAAAAGATTTATGAATGAAACGTACGTAAATTTACGTCAATGGTATGCAAAGGGTTACAACATAAATTTCAATTTAATATAAAAACATCACATCTAGTTTAGGTGATAAAGGATCATCTGAACTTATGCAGAGTTAGCCTAGTTATAAAGCTGAAGACTCTCCATAAATTTTCCACAAGAGATAGATTTTTCTCTCGTCCAAAATGAATAAATATCTAAATTACTTAATATTTTTCGTACACATAGGTATTTTAAATAATACTAGTAGTTAACCCGTTCCATGGCAAACCCGTCGCTGCAGGATATGCTGAAGTTATCGACTACATTCATTGGTCATAGTATTTTCCCATAGTCAAAGGGAAACATTTATTACCTATATACATATATATATCTCTAAAATAAATGATTTTGTAACTAACACAAGTTTTGTATCGACTTTGCAACTTGTAAGTACATAAAGTCATATGATTATTAACGGGATATTTACCGTGGTAAGGTTGTGGAATGAGCTCCCCGAGAGTCTTCCCGTGAACATGGTGCATGTAACTGCGCCGAAATATCGGGAGCTCATTCCACAACCTTACCACGGTAAATATCCCGTTAATAATCATATGACTTTAGAGAACAACCGTGATAGTTTAAAACAGTGTTTTTGTAAGTACATAATTAGACAAAGTACAAAGGCGAGTTTCTTACTAAAATATGATCAATAATTTTTTGCATAAAAAGTGCATTTCTGTTCGCTATGTATAATTTACATAGAATTCATTATCGCGTTTTGCAATTCTGCTGTTTCAAACCTGTTTGTCTTCGCTATCTAGGCCACTGATGTTGAATAGATACAAAGTTTGTTGTACTTATTTATAGATAGTAGCTGAGTTACTCGTTTCCAAAGCGTTTTATCACTCGTTAAGCATGACTAGGTCAATTAATTGCATTTTGCTCGTCACTGGGTATAATCACTCCTTTCTGAACGCCGATAATGTTTCCATTTAATATCTAATTAAAGCGCTTCTAGCGGAGCTTACCTAGTCGTTTCTACCTGTTTAACTAGGTTGAGCAAAAGTTGCTGCGGTCACTACTTTGATGGGTGACTGCTAGAGGCATTTTCAATTGGACCCGCGTTGTGGATTATTGAGCACACTCCTGTCTAAATGGAACACACATGTATGTCCCAGTGGGAACGTATTGGAGTTAGTACTATCAAAAACTGTTCAATAGATGTCCCTCCGTCCCCGTAAGACGGTTAGTCAGATAGAGAGTTAAAATTCGATGCTCGGACCGGAACCTCGGTGGCCTAGTTGGTCAATGGCGTCTGACACGGAGAGTCTGAAGACGCGGGTTCGAATCCCGTCCAAGGATGTGAATTTTTCTCAAAAAATTTCAATGTTTGAGATCGCTAAAGCAGGCGTTAGTGCTTTAAAAAGCAATACTATAAAACGTATTGGAGTATTCGTATAGTTAAGCTAATGTTTTCTATCAACTAAATTTGTTTTCATTTACATGATATATCTTCTACTAGCTGGCCTGCCCGCTGATTCTCTCGCGTAGACTAAACGATACCAAGCCACAGAGCTACAGTATATTAATCCGTAATAATCGAATATAGTTCTAGGGTTTTCGTTGAGTACTAGTTAAACTAGTTTATTTTATTCTATTTTTATTGTTTTTTTATGGATCATGAATCTGAAATAAAGTCTTATTATTATTATTATTATAAACGGTATAAATATGAAGTATCTTTTTATAACTATTAAACATTCCATGCATTTGATCAACAAACATCCTGAACCTTTTAAAGTCACGACATTTTGCCACTTTATACACAAAATTAGATTTTATGTCGTGGACGTTTTGACGTTAATACTTAAGCTACCCGTAATATTACTTTCATAAAGTTATTAAAGTAATGAAATGGTACTTATGTAAATTATCGTACAGTATCAGAAAGTAAAAGAGGATCAATTTTTCTAATCTCTTACCGTTTTACGATAATGTATTATTTGTAAAGCATCATATTCCATCAAAGGTCGTTGGTCATCATAGGGCCAGACACAATAGAATTTTCATTGTTATAATATAACGACTCGGATATAACGGGATATGACCCTCAAAAGTTGGGTCTAGAGCGCCAATTACATTAATATAACGCCAAGGTCAAAAACACTGATTTTCTATCTTGTCTATTCCATTACCGTAGTCTTTAACAGATCTTAAAAAGTTCTGGTCTTGGAGCTTAGGAAAGAGTCTAATACGGTAAAGGCTCTCCACACGCATGGGCTGGCATCTGTTCGGAAGGTCGCACAGAGATAGTAGGCATAGAAAATGGCGCCCTAACCCCAGTCCCAGTTTCCCCAGTCAGGTTGCCACTTTTTGGAGATTTTCAAGAGGTTCTTGCTCATTGCCCATTAAAGGTCTCTAGAAAGGCCATATTTAGTCAATATGGGTAATGGATCGATGCTGATATACTTGCAATAACGCCCGGCCACACACCGCTCAGGTTGTACAAGAGTACAATCACGAGTTGGTATCAGCTTGATGGCTTGGCCATCAAGAGGTTCTGATCTCAACCCGATCAAGCACGCCCGGAATGAGCTCAGCAGGCAGGTCAAGGTGGAAGAATGGGAGAATCTTCCCTAACATCGCCTCCGAAACCTCTTCCGTATGTCGAACCGGCTCGAAGCTGTAATCAGAGCCCTAGGAGATAATTACCATAGCAGATAAAATCTAAATGGTGCAAACTTCATTATCGTTATTTTTTCTCTAAAATGTTTCAAGATAACTTTTACTATCTTCTGGATTAAAACCTACAGTTTCGGCTTATCTGGTGCAAATCCGATGATTCGAAAGGCGCATGGGACGGCGGTGGAGTCGCATGGAAAAAATCTTACGAGTGATCTCATATTCTCTGATGGGTTTCTTTTGCAATTCGTATTAATCGGTAAATTATGTGAGAAAGCATTCTGAGTAGTCTAATGCCTTGGCGCATTTTTTTTAGTTCTAAGTAGTACACAGCTGCTTTGCAATAATCAATTTGCCGGTGACGAATTTGCAGAAAACAGTTTTTTCTTTTGTCTCTCAGTCAAATTGGCGGCACTGCAAGCATGCATTGTCGTTAGCATACAATCTGACAGTAATTATCGATAAGACAGCCCACGATATAACTATCGCGGCTATATCCATCCTAGAGACAAGGTACGATAGATACAATCAGTTTATCGATGTGACAAGTTTATAGAACCGACGATCGTGAAAGGAGACCTAAACTCGCAAAACCTAACTACGATGGTTTGTTACACGAATCCTGCGTGTTCTACTATAATAATGAAAAAAACAACACAAACACAGTCAAATAATATACTCGTACATCTATGATAAAAACTTACAAGGTTCAAAATGAGTTTTCCCCTTTAAATGATGTTATGCCTCTGATATCCCTCGTCCTTTAAATTTCTTGTAAATGTTTATAAATGGGGTAAACCCACATTGTATTAAGGCAATTAACAAGAAGTTTAAAATATAAAAATAAATAAATGATATTAAGGAAAATAACAAATAAAGGAAAACAATAAGTTTTAAATCTTTTAATTTGCAACTTTGGTTAAATAAATCATAGCCAATCGGTTACTTAGGTAGATACCTATGGCTACTGTATACTCGCTGTATTTATTTGATTATGTTTATACAGGGGTGGCATACACATTGTGTCATAAAATCCCTTAATAACCGACGGAGCATGTCTCTACGTACCTACATTTAATACTCCTTCCTTTGTTAGTCTATCGTTCTACATGACACATACGAAATTGTGAAGGCTGATACATCCACAAGAGCCACAAGACAAAACTATTATGTATTGCTTTGCGGCTGATGTATTTTTTTTTATATACCAGTCAACTCTAAATAAACTTACTAATAAAATTTAATTTTATACAACAACCATCATTCATGACACCTATATGGTACCTAGCTGGCAAGATGATCAATATATATATATAGTTTGTAAAAACTAAAAATATCCGGTCTAAAACATACTTTACAAATGTTATGGTGGTAAATAGGTACAATATTGGAGAAAACGAGAAAATTCACAAAAAAAGTTAAAAAAATTGGGGTGTCGGGGATTTTTTTTGGCCAACTTGTATTCTCCAAGTGGGCCCCCGAACACGCTCATTTGGTTTGTCGGTCCCTCTACCAAACACCCTATATATATATTAAAAAAAAACTTCACGCCATTTATGTATGTAGAGGACTGATAACCGTGGACCATTTATCACGACACGGCACTTTGACGTTATTCATCAGAAAAAATAAACAAGATCCGCACTCTAATAATATTGAAGTGCTTTTTAACTTTCCCGAACTAAATTCACGTTCATTTGATACCTACTACTGGTATATGATAATTGCTATACTGAAGACTCATAAATAAAAATAGAACAAAATAATATTATGTAAAATAATTATAATTTACACTACTAAAGTAGGAGGACCGTCGATAAGGAACGGAACAATGTGTAATTTGCATAAAAATAAAGTTTTGTTTGTGTAGGTCTAGGAAGATTAGACTTTATTTCTTCGTAGGTGTAGGTCCCAGAATTCGCCCTACCCTCTCTCTTTATCATGTAGGTATACGTAAAACGTCTTTAATTTTCTTTCAGAATTTAAATATGTGACACTCATGGAAAACTATCTAGAAAGTACATAAATCTTTACAGCCATGAATTTATCCATAAGTTAAAATAAAACTACACCAGGTACCTAAAAACAACTATAATTTTTTGGCCATTTTATGAAGAAAAAACCTGTCATTATATTCTGATGAAGTTTACCTTGTCACTTGATTAAATTCACAGACCATTATTATGTACTATGATAATTTTTTGTATTGTCATATTACGAATAAATGATACTCGTAATTTAATCGTAGTTTTCACATTCGTAGGAGAAAACGCGAGACCTGTCAAACGAGAATGCGTAGTTCGTTTTTGGTAGGATGTATCCTTTCAAGATCTATATAATTATGATATATTCATTTCAAGCGTTTTGCCCGATTGCGACAATGCCCAAAAGGAGGGCTACATACCTATATGTCCGTTACTATGTCCGCTCGTGGTTACGACTTACGACCGGACATCAGTCAACTGCTCAACCGATTTTGATAAATGATATGATCATTAGATATAAATGATCATTAGATTTGTCTCGATGGCGCGAGTGTCACTGGGTACAAAATTACCCAACTGCGCCAAAGCCCAAAAAGAGTGTTGCTTTTATTCGCTTTAATGTGAGGACTTATGCGTTAGTCGTGTTATTAAACTTTTATAGTATTTTCTTGTTTCCGCATTAATATATATTCAGCCATTAATTTGTAATCTTTCGTATGTATATAACATATAACATTAATTAAGTTTCACCAACATCGCAAGCTTTAATGAGCTTAATTTTATTTGTGATCCATATTCATTTACTTTACGCATACTCACGCGTCAAACATCATCCTGACATCATCCTGATCTTAATTATTAGCCTGTGATAAGCAAGTACTTAGGCTCACAAAAAATATATAAACCTTTCAGATATTATTTGCAGACCTATTGACCTTGTCACCTGGTAAGTGCATTATAATTTAAACTATTGTTTTATTTGTTGCAGTTTGATGGCGACAAACGCTGCAAGGTACCGAATGGTAGCCGGAAAGAACGTTTCGTTATTGGAATTCGGGCTACGCCGAGCGCAAGGCCCCGACGGGGGATTATCTGCATCGAAATACGCCTACGTTGGTTCGTATATTGCTATACTTTCGTAGTTCAAAAGCCTCCTATAAAATGGCGTAAATTAACTCGTCTCAACATTATCGATTGTATCACCGTGTTCCGCAGCTGGTGGTGCCAGGAACGGGGCGGCCTGTTCGAACTCGTGCAATATAAAACACCCCACCAGGCCGCGCAATCGACTCCCAAGAAACCCCAGTAGCGAATACCTACCTACTCCGCCTTAATAGGTTTTATCGGGCGACTTTCGCGAATTTCGCCCTTGAATTCTTCGCCATTGCTCATCGAAATACAGAAAACTTAGAAATTACCTTTTGCAAAGTTAGGTTTTGTTAAAGAAACTTTAATAGGTGAGGGTACTAACTTCGGGGTTAACATTGTTTCCAAAGCATTTATTATACCAACCACTGAGTCACGACTGAGCGTCGATTATTAATGTCTACTTACACTCCCAGATACAGAAGTTGACTCATTCATTACCTCAAGCTATAAAATACATCGTTTATTATAGTTAGGAATCAAAAAGATTTGGTTCATATTCATACATATAGATACATATATAGAAAATATTAGTATTTTAAACAACTGAATCTGAATCCCTTTAGAGTCTGAACAACTTCGACTGCAAGTATAGAATGCATTTATTGTTATTTACTGCTCATATTTAAAAAAAACCAAATAGATCTTAACTTGTAATTTACGCATTTAACCAATTACTGTACACATGGAGTAAACCGCATCAAATTATATTCATAAAGAAAGTAACTTGTCATCGTTTTGTAATTTAGTGGGGTGGGGGTTTCAGGCGGCTTCGACGGGACGAGTAACGTGCTAGCTGGCAAGATGTTCAATATCCCGGTGAAGGGGACGCACGCTCACTCGTTCGTGACATCATTCAGCACGCTGGCCGATGTGCATGATGCAACGTTGAAGCATGCTAATACGCAGCGTGTGTGCGATCTTTTGGAGCTAGCCCGCGTTTGGCGTTCGCGCGTCGCTGACGTCATAGACATCTCCCAAGAGGAAGCCAGCGACGGCGAATTGGCCGCCCTCATATCCTATGCCCTAGCCTTCCCCGCCGGATTCATGGCTTTAGTCGACACCTATGACGTCAAGAGGTATAACTTCCGAGCGTTCCCTACGCGCCCCGACATGGGCCGACACATGAATGGGCATTCCGGATACAATAGCAACTGTGGAACCAATGGTACTATACAAAACTCGCCGAACGCGCTCACAGCGTGCGGATTTAGCACGTTCGAACGCACACTGAGGTAAACAAGAAATAAGGCAACGTTTGGTGTCCGACAAATTTTTATATTTATTGTTTTGCATCGTTCATTTATGTATACGTTATGTGGAGTTTTTGATCGATTAGTTTTGTTTTGTTTGAGCTGGCTCGCGGCCGGTCATTGCAACGCCATCGGCATCCTTCATCGATAGGATGGGCATGAGAGATCACACATCCGAGGGATAACATACATGCACACTCTAACAACACACGCCGGGACCCGCGGGATATAACATCCATGGCCGTAGTTTAATTATTATTGTATTTTTGTTTCGCTTTTTCAGTGAAGCGTATGTGGACGGCGCTTCACCTTGCGACCGAATGTAAATAAGTGAAACGCGTCCAAAGAACTTTATATTTGCTTCAGTGTGACGTATTTCCTGGACCCTTGAGCGAGATGGGGGCGATCTAGTCATTGGGCACAGTTGCATTGTATAGGGATATGCACATTCACAGTAATTATGTCCAACGTTTTTGCATGCACTTCAATTCCATACATCATTTTGTTTGACTGCTATGATATTGTGTTACATAATATAATAGGACACTTTACTACCATAGAAATAAACTACTAGCTTATGGGTCACTTAGCCTTGTGAGCACATTATATAATAGCAAATGACATCACAGTACATTTGCACACCATAAAGTCGCAAGTCTATATTTTACTTAATATTAGATGCAGCTATATTTTAAGTGCTTTTACACGTATATATTACCTATTTTTGATTGCATCCTACAGTTATACCTTATGAATATATTTTTTGCTTGAAATGGGGGAGTAGTTAAGATTTATTTTTCCTTAACAGGAGTGGTCTTCTGAACTTCTGTGCAGTGGCATTAGCGCTAAACGATTGTGGATATAGAGCCGTGGGCATTCGTATCGACAGTGGTGACTTGGCTTACTTATCAGTGCTGGCCAGAGAGACCTTCGAGCAAGTTGCCGTAGCCTTCAAACTACCATGGTTCTCTAAGCTCACTATTGTCGCTTCGAACGATATCAACGAAGAAACTATACTGAGCCTCAATGAACAAGGGCACAAGATTGACAGTTTTGGTATTGGAACACATTTAGGTAAGTGAACTTTTATTTAAAAAGTGCACAGACGTTGAGACCTTAATTTACATGTTGCTAGTTCGAAGTACTATGTTCTTAGTATATTTACTAATGGTTAATGACCTTACGTACGTCTGTTGCATACACAATCATAATCAGCGTTATTTGAATATTCGAAGACGTTGCAAAATGTAATATTTTGCTGATCACAGCACCACTCTGATATCAGCATTGGGCAGTTATATGCTAAGTCAACTGCTAATGAGGCAACAATACAACAACGAAGCTTAGATTTGTTTTATATTATATACAGTGCCTTAGTGATCCTATAAACCTAGTTTCTCAAACTATCGGATTGCCAAGACACGTAATAATTTACATTATTTGACAATTAATTTTTTAATTAAGTTATATCACATTTTCGGTTAGGTACTTAAATCGGTCTGTATCAATCTGTAAGAATCAGTAGTAAGCAAATAATATGTCGACTGGTATTATGTGGTAGCATAGAATTGACCTAGCACAAACAAAATCTAGGTGTACAATAATGTGACAACAGAACTGTCACATTGCCATCTGTCATATTTGATGACCTGCCCCTTGTCATAATGTCACCTTGATATAATGACCTAACTACTATTAGGTGCTAACAATTACGCCGAGGCATTGGTTTTTGAGTCTCATTCGCCTGGTCATTTGCTGCAGAGGGTACTTTAGAAACTGTGACTTACAGTGGTACATGCACACTGGTGCTTCGCGGTAATGGCTCTATGGTACCAAAAAAATTGACTTTTGCGTAAGAGAACCAAGTACTTAATTGGTAGGTCAGATATCCGTTTCATTTGCTGTATTGTGCAGAATAACTGCAGGCGTGGTAATATATATATAATTATAACCGATTACCAAAAATTAGGTTCACGATTCGACTGTTTTATGTGTGCTGCCGTACCTCAGAGCTTATTTTTTTAAGTGAATCTATTTTTAGTATTCTTTTTCATTTGAAAGCTGGTGCTTCTCATGTGGTCTCATTTAATTAGATCAAGATATGACCAGAAGTTAATTTTGCTATAATTGATCATCAACATCGGGTCTTAAACTTTTGAGTATCTGCAGTAAAAGGTTGTTGTGTCTACAATAATGAAAATTGGTATCTTCAATAATGAAAGTTGGTATCTTCAATAATGAAAGTTGGTATCTTCAATAATGAAAGTTGGTATCTTCCATAATGAAAATTTGTATATTCAATAATGAAAGTTGGTATCTTCAATAATGAAAATTTGTATATTCAATAATGAAAGTTGGTATCTTCAATAATGAAAGTTAGTATCTTCAATAATGAAAGTTCATATCTTCAATAATTAAAGTTGGTATCTTCAATCATCATCATCATCATCTCAGCCGTAGGACGTCCACTGCTGAACATAGGCCTCCCCCATGATTTTCCAAAAGGACCGGTTGGAAGCGGCCTGCATCCAACGTCGTCCTGCGACCTTCCTCAGGTCGTCTGTCCACCGTGTCGGTGGACGACCTACGCTGCGCTTGCCGGTCCGTGGTCTCCACTCCAGAACCTTTCGGCCCCATCGGCCATCTGTTCTGCGTGCTATGTGCCCTGCCCACTGCCACTTCAACTGGCTAATCTTCTGGGCTATGTCGGTGACTTTCGTTCTTCTACGGATCTCCTCATTTCTGATTCGATCACGTAGAGAAACCCCGAGCATAGCCCTCTCCATAGCTCGTTGTGCGACTTTGAGCTTATCTATGAGGCCCATAGTAAGAGACCACGTTTCAGTGCCATAAGTCATCACTGGTAACACACATTGGTCGAAGACTCTTGTCTTATGTATCTTCAATAATGAAAGTTAATATCTTCAATAATGAAAGATGGTATCTTCAATAAACGAATCAGTATCGGTTTCAAATTTTCAAATTGTTTATTGTACTCGTACTAAGAATGAACCTTTAATTTTATTTCATTAGCAAATGTAGGCTTGGTTACGTAGGCTGCTCTGTGGTCACGAAACAATTCATTTCCTATTCAGTACGGTTCAGTACTGGTTAGTAACTCTCCAATAAGCTGTACTACGGACAAAGTACGTTTGTTTATCTATTTTGATATTATCGTACGAGCCAATGACCTTATTCTCAGGTGTTATCAATTTAATCTGAGGTAATTGACGTAATTAAGATACGCCTACATTGTAAAGCCGAGCAGCCAAGCCAAATTGACCTTACAATATCATATTTGCAATAAATGTAAGACTAGGTTTACACAATGTTGTAAGGTATACGATGCCATTATTCTGCTGACAGCGCGATAGAGAGTCTATTGGTCGCGTCACGTTGACCCGTCGGCGTCGGAAAAAGTCAACAGTCAATCAAGCTTGATCCTAGCAATTATAAAAGCATGAAGAAGACCGTTGAATTCGGCGCCACAAGACATCAATGTTAATTGCCTATAAATAAAACAGTGCCATCGGCCAGTTCTGTTAGACTCTTCATCTTTTTATAACTATACGAAGAAACTGTTGATGACATACAAATCTTAACAAAACTGATTTTGGGTAAAGGTTTAGTTTGATTGGTATAAATGAGTAGTTTACGTATCTTGACAAATCAGATGACATGTAGTTCTGAGAAAAATCAGGTCAATAGACGTACTAATTACAATTAATTCTACTAATATTATGAATTACGCGGAAGGTGAACGTACGTTTAAGTAACCATAGTTCACGATGAAACTAATCTACTACAAGTGCGCTGCTAACGACACAATAATCTCATGTTATGCTGCTTTTGTGATCTTATGTTTAAGTCGGCTTATGTTATTTTTGTTATGGCTTTAGTCGTGGCCCTTTTATGGGGTATAGCAGTTGGAAGGAAAAACCTATCCCTTGTATGAAACACTCCTTCTTTTTAAGTCAGGAACTGTACGATTTGTTGTTTTTCAGTGACGTGTCAACGGCAGCCCGCCCTCGGCTGTGTCTACAAATTGGTAGAGATCAACGGTCAGCCGCGGATCAAATTGAGTCAAGACGTGGGCAAAGTGACCATACCTGGCCACAAAGAGGTAAAATGATGACTAATTGTGTTTTTAATATTGTAATTTTTCCTGAAATAAGAAGTCTTTTGAGCAGCCACTACACACAACTACGTCACACAAGTCCGTAGGACGCAATGTCTTGAGCATGTTCTTCACGCTTTATTATTATGCTTAAGCTATTGAGCCTGAGAGAAAAACAACGATCGCGTCACTTGCATAGTTGTATAATCAATATAGGTAATCACTTCACGCTACACGGGTTTCTTCTTTTGTATAAGAACACATCGCTAGGTATCAAAGTCAAAGTCAAAATCATTTATTCAATTTAGGCATCACAGATGCACTTTATGAACGTCAACTTTTCATTATAATGCACTTTAAAGACTACCGCCGCGTTCCAAAATATATAGAGCCCACCGAGAAGAAGCGGCAAGAATCTCGGGGCCATTATTTTTATATAGATGTTTCTACTTAGGTACTACAAATATTACATTTTATGGGTGGCAGAGTGACAGCTTGCCAGATGTGGACTATTCCAAGCATCTTTATCTTCTATATATATTGGGGTTTTATTGTAATAACGCACACAATTTCCTAGAAATGACTTATTAGTCTTCGCAAGTCTAAAACTAGGTACAGCTATCCTATTTGTATTTCTAGTATTAAAAGTGTGGTGATCACTATTTAACTTATATTTATGTAATTTTTTACTAACATACATTCTATTTTCAAATACATATAAGAAAGGCAACGTTAAAATATAGATTTCTTTAAATAAATCTCTCAATGATTCATGGGGACCCATTTCGTATATAGCTCGAATAGCACGTTTCTGTAGGATAAAGATGGTCTCTATATCAGCCGCTGAACCCCATAGCAATATCCCATATGACATTACGCTGTGGAAATATGCAAAATATACTAACCGCGCCGTAGAAGCGTCTGTTAGCTCTCTTATTTTACGTACCGCATATGCAACAGAACTGAGTCTCCCAGACAGGGCATTTATATGAGGACCCCATTGTAATTTTGCGTCATTTTTAATGCCTAGGAAGACTGTTGCCTTGTCCATTACGAGTTTAACTCCATCAAGCGTAACGTTGGACTCCAAATATGGAACAGTAGGCAAAGAAAACTTCAAACATTTTGTCTTTTTTGAATTCAGAAGAAAATTATTAGTCTCAACTAATTTAGAGATACTAGATAGAGCGATGTTTACTTGAATTAGTGTGCTATCTTTCCTATCTACTTTGAAAATCAGAGATGTGTCATCCGCAAATAAAACAATATCACAAAGATCCTTGGCCATAAGTGGCAAGTCGTTAATGTATACTAAGAACAAAAAAGCCCTAGGTATCATCAGAGTACCAGACATTCCGCCTCCAAATGCATTCATACGGGATATTCCCCCTTGTACCCTCATCTTCAGCCTCGTTTTGAAGTGCAATTTTTAAAAGGCATTCTTCCCGACTTCTATTTGAAAGAGAACATTATCGAGCAATATGTAAAACAAGTACAATTTGAAAAATTTAATACCGACTCCATTCTATTCAGTTATTGTAGTGTAACCTTAAAAACTACTGAACCGAATTTGATGAATTTTAATGGGACCACACGGGAAGCACCAGCTTTCAAACCAAAAAAGAATTTTGAAAATTGGTTGATCCTATCGAAAGTTATGAGTCAAAAAACAAAACAGTCGAATTGAAGTCGGTAGAAAATAGACTTTCGTTTTAATTTTGGCTTATATAATAAAATTGCCATCGGAAATCACCTTGAAAAACGAGTAATGGAATTTTAGGGCATTTAAAATGTTACAATACAATATAATATTAAAATTATTAAAGTAAGTGTGTATCTTGCCCTGTTTTCATATATCAGCTATTTGTGTGGTCCAGTTTTTATACTATTTAAGCCACACACACACTAATATATTTTATTTAAACTAATGAAGTTCGATGTTGGCTGAACTTTCCACTATGCCCCTTTTCTTAGAACTAATTGTGAGTGTACGAATGAAATAAAATAATGTGGAAAAATATAGATTTAATTATAATTACACGTCCATTGAGGTTATCAGTAACAGTTAGAACACTTGTTTTATTGCCCGATAAAACAAATGGTAAACATTAACCAATAATAAGGAACCATTAAGATATTGGAAGATTTTACATTGAATAGTTTTAATATAATAAACTTGATACTGCGTATTCGTATGACGTAGGTTGATGGAAACGATGATCTCGAAATGGTGACGATTATGTCTCTGGGTAGTGTCTGTACAGATTCCAAAAGAAGAATCCAGATTGGTAAGTCCAAATTTGAAAAGTGGTTGTCTGAAAATTTCAACTGGGATATGCAACATTCCTATTAACGTAACATCTTCACTTTCAACTTCCAATTTCGGCCATGGATTTTAGTCCTATAGCCCGTCATAATTGACAAAAGTATTCAATCAATGCGACTGGTAACAACTAGTGAGAAGTTGACTGAGATGTTGTATTTTTTATTTACATGTGGTCCTAGAATATCAAGTATTGAATCATGGACGAATAGTTTACTCATTGAAGAGTGGAATATACATTTTATTTATGAATAAACATCTTCAAATATAGAATAGAAGCAATATTAGATATTTTATTATTATTCCTAAAATGGAACGGCTTTTCGAGATTTCATTTGTTTTTTTTTTTAAATAGATGTTTGTACACTTGCTATACCTCAAGTTAATTATGTAAATATTGATTTATAGTTACACAAGTCTGATTTTTATTCAAGTGGTCAGAGTAAAGTCTCATTCGCGTAAATAAGTCTATCATAAGTCACTGTCCAGTCTAAGTTACGTTCTAGTAAAGCGGTGAATATATTACTAAAACTTTATAGGGTGATTGTCGAGGAAGATACAAAAACTTTCATGATTTTATACACTTTGCCTACAATCGTGTACCATTACGGACATAAAGATGAATAGTTCACCACTATTCATGTCAAAACGCGATGAAATACAAATCTAAGAAAATGAAACAAAATCAATGATAGACATTGTTGGGTTTTTTCACGCCAACTTCAATTTACGTTTGTTGTTCTTGCCATCTTTATTGTTGTCCGGTTATATGTTTACGTATAAAGTTTCGACATAATTACTTTGGAAGTAATTAATCACACGCACAATGTTGTGCAATGAAAGTAGCCTTCAATGCTTCCCATAGCGCGCTGGTATAAGAGCCAGTGACTTTAAATGATGAATGATGTGATAAGTACTTCGGTATAATGTCGAGTCAGCTTGGCTCTTGGGTCTTTGGCCGAGCTGCTAGCAGGGTTAGCGACCGAGGAGTATAAACGTCCGTAAAAACTCTCGACCTCTCCTAGCACTTCTGCTTTGGTCGACGCTACACTGCCGTCATCTCTCTTCAGCTTCGACAACTGGCTTTGCCCAATAGATATGTCTACTGGTAACTGTATGTATGTGGGTATGTGTTTAAAGTAAATATATTACTTATCGAATCTATGAAAATTTAAGTTTGATAGTTAAATTAAGTTGAAAATTGAGTTTTAGTTTGATACCTTAGTTTCTACAGGTAAATATTTTTATATTATAGACTCTTTCATGTGACGTCGAAGTTTTCCACAAAGATTAAGAGTTAGGTCTTTAACTACGCTTTAAACCTTCTGTCTGTACCTTTTGGCGATTTCCGCTTCTTCTAAGATAAACGGATTATTGTTGTGTATTTAAATGACGTCGCTGTTGTCTTAAAGAGTTGCCACGCTATCGGCCTACGAAAACTCAAAAATATTGATTTTGAATTTAGCATATTATTTTACCAAAATAATGTTTTCTTAACGACACCTGAATTAACACAGATATCACATATAAAAATGTTACTTTCTAGAGTATTTAAAAACCTTTTTTGTAAAATGGCTAAAACAGAGCATATATCACTACTTATAGAACTTTATTGTATTGTAGAATTTTATTCATATATTATCATATGTATAGATTATAATGACGATAATATATGAATAAAATGCTACAATTAAGTTCATTGCCAACTCAATTAATTATCACATTAGGCCAAGTTCAAATGTATAAATTTTGTCGTACCATGTCGTCAAGTCGACCGACTCAGTATTGTCTCAAGAATACGTACATTGCGTGTAAGAAACAAGTAAAATATAAAATGTAACTGAAGATGGCTGTAAAAATATCACGATGCTTTCCGGCCTTGAACTGATGCGTGTTATCATATCAGACGACAATATTAGGTTTCCATATCAATTTCATGAATACGAAGTACACTGTTCAACATATTACACTACAATCGATCGGCACAAGGTCTTTCGTTATTTTATTGTTTTAGTGCATGGTATCTATAAGTTCTAGCGGAGAAACAAAACTTCGATGTTACGGCGCATGAAAATGTTTCAGAAATAAGAATATTACTTTTACGATTTTCTTTTTATGTTAGCTAAAGTTGTTTATAATATAAATAAAACTAGCTACAATATGCTGTGACCCAGTTACTTAATATCAATAGACATGTCAGTTTCCCACTTCGTGATGGTTGATTTTTATATATGCGGCATTTATACCTATGCTTACGTTTTTGTCACTATTGAATTGTGTATAAACGAGGAGCATGAGCAGGAGTTTTCATCTTCACAGCCAATATATTGAAATTCTCCTCTATCTATGAATTGTAAGTCCAAAAATATCCCGCAAATGCTTGGTGCTGACAGTTTCTAACACGTTAAGGCAATATTTAAGCGCCCAAAGTCTATAATTAACTGATAACTATTTTATTTTGTGACCGATTGCCTGACGCAGCTCTCTTTGGTATTTAATTTTCGTATGCCATGAGAAAAGATAATGTTATATTAAAACACAAACTATAGCCAAGGTCGCGCTTTATGCCTACCTGCTGATTCACGGCCGTTTATTAATAATTACGTAAGGACGAGTTTAACCATTTTCACCCCTTTAGCCCCCATGTAAGATAAGATAGGTAATGATTTATTTGCATACAAACATGAATGTTGTGCATATACTGGGTATATGCATATGAATATCATAATTTATCATTATTATTATAACCGAATACAAGAAATACAATGTATAGCAAAAATAATAACGTCAGGTCAGGCTAGTAAAAAATAACAGTTAATAATGCAGTCGTTTAAAATCTGATCAAAACAATGCAATTATAAATAATATGAGGCATTCGCCTACATTATCAATAATAAGAATAATATTACAATTAATGTGCGTAGGATGCAAACATCTTATCTTTATATAAATCAACAAAATTAGCTCACCTTGGAATAACATTTTAGGGTGGGATTTGTTAAGCTTAGTTTATATGTTCGTATTTAGTTGCTGCAAAGATCTCTGGTATCTTAATGTAATATTTACAACCCCATACAGATGCTCTTGCTCATGAGTGTTTTATGGTCGTGTGCATACAGAGCTTATATTTGTCGAGTTATAGTTAATTATTACGTACTTATATCATAGCATATTATTTTGTGTATGATATAATTATCAGGGAATGGTACTCGTATCACTGGTATGATATATCATAAATTTCCTGATAATATATTATGATAAGTATTTTATCAACCGAATGTCAGCCAATGAAACCTCTTTCCTACCTAGAATGCTTAGAGATTTTCATGAAAGTCAGGTCAAGTTCTAGACGTTTATTATAGCCTCTAGAAAGCCCAGAGCTGGGTCGTGAGTACAGACAGATGATGCAGTAGCCTCCCTTGTTACGGGGACTTATCTCAGGCATCATGGCAGTGCTGCCTAGAACTTAGAACTGTAGTTTTGCGTGGCACTGCACTCGTTACTCCAAGACTTTGGTTGTACTGATTGTTTATCTTTTTCACCCAGTAATTTTACTAGCCGTGCTACGTGCTGCGTTACAGTGCCCTTTACACATGCTTGCACAATATTGCATCGCGGCAGAAAATTGTCGCTGCGATGGTACCAGCTAAGACGGCCTCTTGCGCAAGGGGCCTGCCGCCTAGTAAGTCGCGTTCCTTCGCCTCTGACGATTAGCAGGGAGTAGATGAAGCTTGTTCGGGAAAATACAGTTTTAAATTCGAATATGAACCATATCTATAAATGAAAATATATCAAGGTCTCTACGAGGTCCGGTTCGGGGTGAATGTTTATAATAATAATAATAATAATAATAATAATAATAATCTTTATTGCAGGCTTAAATCCCATAATTTCACAATACGGCAAAACAAAAGACATTATAAACAAATTATGAACTAACACTAAAACTATTAATAATAAAATATGTGAAGTAGGTATGTATAGGTACCTACTTCGGTCAGGTCAGCTTATTAAATAACATAATACTGTTACAAGGTCATTATTTATTTTTGTCATTTTTATAGTTTCCGTCCAGGTGAACAGAAATCCAGTGCCTAAATATTGCACTGTCAACATTGTCAGAGACAGCCCTTAGTATGCCCTTATTATTATATTACTATATATTGCGGCAATGTTCACCATCTTATACAATACCTTAAATCTTAATTTCATTATGTGTATTATTGTGATTCCAGGCGTATAGACTGTTTGGCGCAGACGGACACGCTCTTATAGACTTGCTACAGAGATCTTCAGAGCCGGCGCCCGCGGTCGGGCAGAAGGTGCTATGCCGCCACCCGTTCCAAGAATCCAAAAGGGCATACGTCATTCCTAGCAAAGTGGAGCATCTGTATCAGGTATGCTACTTCCTTAATCTTACATCCCTTATAATATGTTTTACTTTTAAATAAATATATGCTTTCTTACGTAGCCTTGAGTTTTTATTGTGTCGCAGTAGCTATAAAAAGTAGAGTGTTCTCGATAAAGCCTGTCTTCGTCTTGGTCTGCTTGAACCCTTCTCTTCACTCAGGATATCGGCACTATTTTAATGCAGTTTAATTTAACATATTTGTCTTATATTAATCTTAATATAATAAGTTAAAACAGAACAATTGGGTACTACAGGTGTATGTATATACAATTCACTCTCATTGGAAGGCAGAAAGGATTTTAACATAGTTATTTTTACTTACAACAAAACACACCGTTCGTTTTTGTTTGAATTTCTGAGATCTAAGCACGGACAAGCTAAGGAACACGAGCGTACCGAGTGATTTGTTGAAATCCTGTAGCGAGGGACGCATTCCACAGGGGATTCAATATCAATTACCACCATAAATATAATAATAAATACAATTCTAAACACAAGAAAACGTAACGTCTCCTAAAACATGTCTAAAATTACAATGGTACATGGTACTGCTGTTTTATCTATACAATGACTGCACTTCAAAATGTATTCAAAGACCATGATCACCAAACTTATAGATTAGGTTATATTTTACTATATTTAGAGACATTAAATATGTAAGTATAAACATTTCCGTGACTTTATAACAGACAACGGTCATCCAGTCTACCCTTGACCAAGTTCACTGAAAAGTGTTCGAAACGTCGGGATAAAATAATATAAAATTATACGCGATATAATCCGTTTAAAGTTGTTTAATTTTAATTTAGTTCGTGTTTTAATTTTGGCGATCATTTACTATTTGGTACTATGAAGTAGTAATTTAACGTTATTCTATTATATTTGGTAATACGAGTAAGTGCATTTAAATGCACAAGAAATAAATCACGTCTCGTGGCACGTACAACTTTTCACATCACTAGCAACAATAGTTCATTACTGCAGCGGCTAGCAAAGGTATGGATGGAACGTGTAAATGTGGGCCGAGACGAGCCGAGGCATCATCAACAATCCTAGGCAATACATCTGTTGCCAAGATTATCATCACCGATCCTTCGCGTAGCAACGAGCGCAATGATTTATCATCAGTCTCAGGCAGGCAGCAGCCGGCCGGGACAATCAACAACTCCTGGCTCGTCTTCACCCGCCAGTAGAATCATCATCAGTCCTTGACTCTACATTAGTGTCGGGATCGTCCATTTATATTATATTACCGTGACTAGGTATTACGATAAACTGGAAGCGAATTTGATGCAACATTTCAAATCGATTGTTTGGAACGATAATCATTTAAAATGTACGATGTTTTAAAAAAGGTCGAGTTTAAAACATGACCCTGCACTTGTTTTCCGTTAAAGTTTCTATTGAAATTGGATATTTGCATGAAAATCTGGAGAAAAAAAAACAAATATTTTTCGGTACTGCATATATATAATAGGTTTATATTGTATAAATAGAATCCTTCGTTATTTCAAATTAAAACTTATGTAAAATATTTGAGTAGTTGTTTTTGTGACAACCTTTACCCTGAGTTTATGTGCGTAGGTAGGAATACGCAATGGCGGCATGCGTTACACAACAAAGGAGTCCGACTACTGATAGTAATATTTAATAAAACTGTGGTAGTACCTACTCAGAACTTTTTATTTATGTATATTGCCGCGTTAAAGTATTCATTTGTTTTTTTTTGAAATAAACAGCTTTCTATTTGCAAGCCAGTTCGAAATTTGAATAAAGCCTTTGATAAGTTACCTCCTTGGTTGCCATGTTTTGGAGAAAATATCGTTCCATTTTTAAATTACACGACAGATATGAGTTTTTATGTAATTTATTTGACCGCTGACTGAACCACGACAAATATGGATATTCATAGAACTTTTGCCGGTCGCTGCTCGCATGCATTTGGCCAGTACAGTAGTATATCGATGTGTATTGAATAAGGTTGTCAAAATAATGCTCAAACTACCAAGAATGTTTGAGAAAAATACAATAATTTTAGGAAAAACAGTTTTGTTACTGAATTGTACAAAACTTTTTTTACATAGATGATACACCCAAAGATTGACTTATACTCAATATTTTTCGTAGCAAAAAATCGGATCATTGTTTAGTAAATGAGCGAATGACGAGAAAAGTAACTTACTACTTCAAAATAACTAAACACTAAAATACTGCCATAACGTTATTTATTTAAACAAAAATCGCAATTGTTTTTGTTGTTGTTGTGTTAAAAATAATGTGGTATTAATAATGATACATATTAATTAGTTTTTATAGTTTATAGGCGATTGCAAATGTTTATTTTTGTTGTAAATACGAGGAAAATGTATGCTGAATGAGAACTATATTTGCCGATGTTGATATCTAAGTATATTATAGTACGTTACTGCAGCGGCCAGCAAAAGATGCATTGATGGAGGGACGTGTAAATAATAACACGAAATGTCATTCTTAAGTGCATTAATGTTTAGTTGTGGCCAAAGCTTATATGTATAGCACTTTCTCAAATATTGCGCGGAAATTAACTTTCAAATTCGATGACGAACAACGAACAACAATATTTTTCCCCCGTTAAAGAGTTCATGTTTTTTTCAATAAACAGCTTTTGTTATAACATTTTTCTTATAAACTTCTTAGCAAGCCAGTTCGAAATTTAAATATTTTTTTTGATAAGTTACCTCCTTGGTTGCCATGTTTTGGAGAAAATATCGTTCCATTTTTAAATTACACGACAGATATGAGTTTACTATGTACTTTATTTGGTCGCTAACCCACGACAGATATGGATTTTCATACAACTTTTGCCGGCCGCTGCTCGCATGAATTTGGTCAGTACAGCAATTTCGATTTATCTCGAAGAAGTTTGTCAAAATAATGCTCAAATTTCCAAGCATGTTTGAGAAAATATAGTAATTTGACTATTTCGGCCGATGTTGATTAAACGATCAATAGAATAATTTCTTGACGGCTAGGAGAAAAAAAAATCTCAGTAGCTACCACCAGTGATCATTACCTAATACCATGCAAAATCGATGGACATCGAACTATTTTGCCGGTAGTTAATAATATACATAGCTTAAAAAATGAGAGAATACTAAATTACTCTTAGAATCTCCTTAGAGAGACCGGTACGGCTATTATGTATCTCAGTTGCTAACAAATACTGATTGAAATCGAAAAAAATGGCCGCTATCAGCTCCAGTCATCAACTTACTAACATTTTTGCTTACTGGAGTAGTCAAAACTGACATCGAGCCGCCATTTTTCAAGATTTCAATCAAAATTTGTTAGCAACCGAGATACATAATAGGCCTGCCGTGCTTGAATCGTTTTCAATATGCTTAAATCATTACATAAATAAATACGTACTTTCCCACTATAGTTTCAACCAAAGCCGGTGGTATTACTTAAGGAGAGTGCAGTGGGCCTAGCATGAAAATTTACGTAAGTGTAACGTGATCATACGCCGTAGCACGAACAATTTGCGAAAAAGTATTCGTATCGTAAGCGTCGACGTGTCACGCTTTCGCGGACAAACTATGAGTTGTCTGTGTCACAGTTGCCCTAGATACATGAAAGCTTGTACTGATGCACGTGAACGACACGTTACGTTACACTTACGCAGTTACTCGTGCTAGGCCCACATGTCGTTGACGTATACACTACAAACTACGAGTTATCTGAGCCACAGTTTCACTTAATACATGATAGTTTGTACTGTATACTTAAACGATACGATTACCTTACCTACGCAAATTTTCATGCTATGCCCACTAAACGCTTGCGGTTGCTTCTCGCCTTGTACTGTGCGATTGTGGGTTTACTTGAGTGATATCCATTATCTCGTATTAAAAACTAGCTGCTCTCAGCGGTTTCACCTGCGCGGTGATGGATGATGATGATGATGATGAATCTTATATAGCCTATGTTACTCAGGGTGAATGTAGCTTTCCAATGGTGAAAGAATTTTTGAAATATGTCCAGTACTATTTGAGCCAATTCATTACAAACATACATACAAATCTTTCCTCTTTATAATATTAGTATAGATGTGTATAAAACCACGTTAGTTGTATAATTCTTTTTTTGTTTATTTCTTTACAATACCTAAATATTTACGTTTTTATATTACAGGTCTACTGGAAAGATGGTAGTATTTCCGTGCCTCCGAAGCCGTTGTCTGAAGTTCGCGAGAGGGTGCAATCTTCGCTGCGGACTCTCCGCCAAGATATCAAAAGGAACTTGAACCCCACACCCTACAAGGTTTGTTACTAATATAATGTAAATTTGTGTATCAGAACTCTTTGTATACCAGTTCTTCCGGGGAAGCACTGCAACCACACCTATATATATATATACCGCCAAGCAGTGATGCTATTTGAGCATTACTTTGTTCCGGTTTGAAGGTTATGGTTGGCGGTGAAATTATAGGCTCACGAGACTTAACAACTTCACGTCTCAGAGTTATGGGCACTGAGCAGTCCGTCACTTGTGACGAAATGTATCTGTTATGAGGAAACAGCTTAACACCCGGGCCCTTATTTGCTATAACCATTCAACAAGCAACGCGGCGCGTTACAATATATTCAAGGGATGGTCGCAAATTTGTATTTACTTCACGATCATTCCTTGAAGATATCGTAACGCGCCGCGTTACTTGTTGAATGGTTATAGCAAATAAGGGCCCAGTTGTCTTCACGGTTGTTCCGCGCTACTTATATTTAAAATGTATATAGAACATTACTACGAGTGCTTTTACGAAGCTCTTTTGCAAATATGTCTGCATTTAAGCAAAGGATAACTAACAATAGACACGAAATAAATTGAAGAGTGCGCCTGCCAGGCAGACTTTCCCAGGCGGCGCCTAGGTCAGTACCACACTTTTGCTAGTGTTACAACTGTCAAGCAGTAGTGTTCCAATATTACTGTGTTTTGTATGAAAGGCAATGTTACCAGTGAAATTACATGGCAAGAGATTTAACATCATATTTTTCAGGCGATGAGCATAGTGCATTGCCACGCTGGGTTTGAACTGTTGGCTTAAAATTTTAATCGACAAACTGTTATGGCAATCATGACACTTAACACCGAGCGAGCGTATTACTGGTCTCGTTAACGAGTTTAAAAAAATCTTATCTGGTACCTACTGCGGTGAAACTAAGTCAGCAATTATGTAAGAGGCGTACCTAATAAGCTCTTGGTAAAAGATATATGTTCTCTAGTAGCAGTTTATTTACACTTGTAGTCCAAATCGAATTTGCTGGAAGCGATTCGGAACGTTGAAGACATTTTGACAAGGCTCGAGTTCTTAGTTCCAACGCTCCCCTACCCAACAGTAAGTACGCAACACACTATTTCAGATAACAATTGTTTTCGCCAAAACAAATTATGTAACTAGCCCATCGTTCCCACTGTCAGAAAGAGAAGCATGAGCAAATGAATGACCGGCAATTAGACTAATAGAACTCGTCCAACTCGTACAATAGATGTATGAAAGCTGTAAGGCACTGTAGCAAACGAAATTACTGGGCGAATGGAACTGACTGAGCTATATCTCGAGTTAACAAGTGCAGTGCAGAAGCGTAAAGATCTGGGTCGCACTGTAACTGTCACGGGCAGGCGTAGCGCTTATCATCAGGCGAACGACACGTAATACTTTAAAAAAAACTCCTTTATTACTGCAGTACATCGTTCGAATGTTAAATTCTATTGTTATGCAAAAGTTTATTCACCAAGAGTTAAGAAAAGCAAGAAGCTGTTCGTAGCAAGCAGGTCTTTCATTCAGCTATAACGTCATTTTAGTAGGCTTGGTTTAGTTTTGGTCGATTCTCGTTCGGTCACCGTGTGTAATAAATTTTCAATGAATTCGCGGTATGCAATCTATAGCTTAATCTTAATAACTTTCAAGAGCATGATGGGTATTGCTCATTATAGAGTCCCGTTACTTACTGATGTAACATATATATTTTGTGGTTAGTGAAATAGTGAATTTTGTGGTTAGTGATTACAGGATCGTTTTTTTTAAAGTAAACCTTTGTCTTAAATATCAGACGTATTTTAACATTTTAGAATTTTCACGTGACAAGATTTGGAATTTTTGTTATGAGGCATTATTAACTAAGGTTTATTTATGTTGATAAACATTAGTAATGTGTCTGTTATGCACTTTCAAGATTATAATTTTCTACTGTATTCTAATGTTTACTCTGGTCGATTAGTACTAAACAAAAGATAAGATCGTCTTATTTCACTCTTGTTATTCCAAACTTATGGGGACAGAATGTAAAGCAACGTACTTAATTCAGAGTTGTGTAAGTGACCCATAAATAATATTTTATGTACGTTACGTATATATACACAGTCAGGTCATAAATTCTGTCACATGTTTAATATAAAATAATTGAAACAAGTTTATTAATTATGTAACCATTTATATACCAAAATGAACTTAACAAAACATAGATTCTTATGACAATAAAGTTTATTCAAAATGACCTCCGTGATTTTTAATACAGGCCTTCAATCTGCGCGGCCAGTCGTCTATCGCAGCACGAACGAGGTCCATGTCAATATCGGGACCTACCTTAATCAATGATGTCTTGAGTGACTCCAAATTGGGATGAGGCTTTGAGCACGCCTTTTCCTCCAAGTGTTGCCATATCTTGTAATCTAACGGATTCAAATCTGGACTGGAGGAGGGCCAGTCTTCGTGCCGGATGAAGTCGATTTCACGCGCCGCCAGCCAGTCTTGTGTGCTCTTCGCTCTATGAGCTGGCGCCGAATCTTGTTAGAATACCCAGTGCCTGTTATTGAACATGGTATGAGAAACAGGTTCCACAAGGTTCGTCAGGACTGTATTTTGATACACAACTGCATTAGTTTTTACACCTTTCTCACAAAAATGTACCTCTGTTAAGCCCCAATAAGAAACTCCCAACCATACCATGAGCGAGGATGGAAAATGACCTCGTTGGACACGCGGAATACGGGTGCTCGCTTCTTCACTACTATGTGCGTACACCTTATCATTTTGTTTGTTGTAGCTCTCTTCTACGGTAAAATTTTTTTCATCCGAAAAAAGATTTTTTTTCCCGCGTACCTCTTCAACAAAGCGCGGCATCTCTTCAGTCTCAGGTGCATTAGACGAGCATTTAAACGATGTCCTGTTTTTCTTCGATATGCCCGAAGCCCTAAGTCTTCATTTAATATCCTTTTCACCGTGGTTCTGCTTAACCCCATCTGAAGGGCCAACAGTTTTTGCTTACGTTTGGGATTTCTTTGAATTCGCGCCTTCACAGCTTTTATCACTGCTGTTTATCAGTCCTAACAGACCAAGGGCGACCACTTCTTGACCTGTCATCTACACTAGAGTCTTCATTGTATCGTTTGATAAACGAATCTTTTGGTTATATTAAAATTTTTCAGTATGTCAAAAATTTTAATTGGCGCGTAACCGCAACGATGCAACGCAATAACTGCAACACGGTCATCTTTAAGCGTCCACTCCATATTTAAAAATGAGTAAAATTCTAAAAAGAATACATTTTTATTTTCATGAACAATTCGAAATTCGAATTCAATAAACTTTTTTGTGGCCAGCATTCTAAAAGAAAAGTTTTTACTGTGTGACAATACTTATGACCTGACTAGGTATATATATATATATATATGGTCTCTTTTGTTAACGCAACGCTGCCGGCTTTATGTGCTTCTTTTGGAAAGGCTTGTATAGGTAGTATTTGCCATACCATGCCATATAAATAAAATATATCAAAAATGATTGCCTGTAAAGTTAGTTTACGGCAGTTAATTTTACGTGATAAGACAAGCCGGATGCCTAGGCCGATCCTGCCTCTCTATCGCTTGTTCCGCGCTCTCGCTTTCACGTTTGGCTCAGGCGGAACGAGTCAAACTTTTTTGTGCATGCAACCGGCGTACATCTATTTATAAAACGTTATCAAGTCCAAAATAAGCTTAGATAATTATTAATACATACATAGTAAAAGCAAATCGTGTTATCATTTCGCAAAGTTGTGCTAATAGGCGACAAAACTTATTAATAACTAACAGTTATATACTTGCTAACATTACCGCATTACCACTTAATAAAACCAGCCTTATTAATACGATTTATATGTTATTTTCAGGTGGCAGTGAGCGATGATCTGTACAGCTTCATCCACGACCTGTGGCTTCAAAACGCACCAATCGGGGAACTCTCCTGAAACACGCACCAACATTCCCGTAAACGCCTGTCGAGAAAACGTTTAAGATATCAAGATCGAAGTATCTGATTATCCGTAAATCGTATGAGAAGCATTATTTATGAACGAAGAACGAGGGCTATGTTTCATTAGGCTTTTTACAGCTTATGAATTTCTGTATCATAAGTTTTAGATTGTAATGTGAAAAGGTATCAATTTAGTTGTACATAATGTGAGCCATTATTCTAAAATAGCAACTTATTGGTGTCTGACACAACAAAATCAACTACATAATGTGATATGTCCGTATATACAAATAAGGTTTATGCCAGTGCTGTTCCTCGTGCTAGTCAAATTGGAAGAAAATGCTGTAGTTTGCGTCATTTAACATAGCGAAGGTCATTGAGCCGGCACGTATTATAATATATTAGAAACTAGGGTAACGGGAACAGGCCACATGCAATACAATGCCTCTTTATCATAAGTATTGCAGCTGTCTACGATACTGAAAATTAGCGCGCCATTGGCGGAAAACCTTCGCAAATTTCCACCATTTAAAATAATTGCGCGCGGCAATTTAACTGTAGTAAAGTATTTATTCAACATATTTTGTATCAGTAAACGGTATAAATGTTAACTGGTTGTTTAGTACATCTTCTTTGATTATAATAAGTTATCTGTTGCATTTAAGTCAAACAATAGCAGTAAAGTCAACCAGATATTTCACAAAGAGGCGACACGAGTAAAGTAAATTCACATTTTAATTTTTACGTTACATAGATATTTTATTTGCCAGAAACCACGGGCTAGTACACAAAAATTAATCGAAGTAAAGGCCTATTTAGACCTGGGCGTTATTCGCTACCGCGAGCGATAGAGAAATCCGAAAGGTTAGGCGTTAATTTCGCTGTTCACACCAGAGCGGATATCTCACCGCGCGCGGTAGAGATATCCGTTGGCGTGGAAGCATGTCGCTGTTACTTGCTCCCGCGTTGCCCGGCAGAACTAGTTTCGCCAAACGAGAAAAAATACCGCCTCACTAGGCGGTACAAGTTTCGCTGCAGTTATGGAACTTCATACTATTTACCCATCGAGTTCCGCGTGGTATTTTTCGCTACCCACATCGGTAGCAAATAACGCTTAGGTCTGAATATGCCTTAACAGAACAATTATTTTTTATTTTTTTATTTATTGTATGCCTACATCACTTTTCATTTGTTTGTAAACTAATAAGTGTAAATCTCGTTCAGGTTTGTCGCCAACTAATAACAATTTGATAAACCGTAGACGAACGTAACGATACAGACATCCATTTTTATTGTTAGGATTATAGCAATGACTAAATTACAATAATCTGCGGACGATACTCACTAAAAATGTGACTCGTATTTGGTTTCATGTTATATAAGCCACTTCAATCCGCCTGGCTCGACTCTAAAAATATATATTTCGCTAATTTACGCACATTTTGGTAGACAGTTTCGTGATCTCATCACAGGGTGAGGAATATCCCATTTGGGACCGATTGCCTGACTCCTGTGTAATATTCTGTACACATCTCATCCATCTCTATATATAGTATCGTACGATATTAAACCAAATATCGAAGACTGTAACTTTATATTGAAACAACTTCAAACCGATTAAATCCTTTATATTTTATTTATTTTTATCCATACGTTACGATTTTATACATCTTTATAACAGACAACTATCATCGAAATATTCATTCAGGTTCCATACTCACCGAAAATTGTTCGAAAGGTCGGGATAATTGTGATAAAATATACGCGATATAATCCGGTTAAAATTGTTTCATTTCAATGTATGAGAAACGCCAAAGCCAAGAAATCATAATCATAGTCTTAATAAATCGTTTATTTAGTTTATTATTTTGAAGAATTATTTCGTTTTTAAGCATATTTTATACAAAATTTAGCTGATATTATATACCCTTTAAATGTAGAAGATAATTATGCAACATTTTATTTTTGGAGCTATGTTTGCCATTGTGCTTTGCCTTGAGACATTGGTTATTGAGTCACTTTCACGCAATAATTTCACTTGTATAGTGCCTTTAAAACATTAACTGCCTTACTTATAAACGCTACATGACTTTAAATTACGTTATTTAGTACTGCGTAAAGGAAAAATATTCTGCGCCGTACTAAATGATGTTATTTAAATTTAAGCAAGGTTTATAAGTAAGGCAGTAACACTGTAGTACTAGCATATTACTGCTTGTAGGCAGAATTCTTGGGCACGGTATCACCCAAGAAAATCTCTTGCATAAGAGATCTCCATCTAGAAAAAAGCTAGAAAAGTCATATCTTGGCTTCGTACGATTCACCTTCAGACAGTGGAAAGAAATTTCTTCAACTCCGTCCAATCACAGAGTAAACTTATGCCAGGTTTCCAATGACCTTATGCTTCGTTGAAAACCGTAAACTATATGTATATAGATATAATTGGAGTTTTCTTTGTAGAAAATATCACTATTTACAAAATACTATCCGCCTTGTCATAAAACGTGGACTAAATAGTGTTAACGAAAGTTTACCGGAACTGAGTTTAAATCATGGTTTAAGCAAAGTATATATATATATACAAATCCATTATACCACGGTTTCAACTCAGCAGTTTCTTACTTACTTTACATCTATAGTCCAAGTTTTAAAGGCAAAGTTAACACATTAGCAAATTACATTCCGTATTCGTGTGAAACGTAATACCAAAGGAATTTTTCATGAGATCATTAAAGTTCTTAAAGAACTATCATCAATTAGATCAGGAAACAAAAACAAAATACTGTTTGGTTATGAATGATATATTTGAGATATTTAAGGTGTAGGGTAAAATGTTAAGATAAAAATCGTCTATTTTCTACAGAGAAGATTGTTGTAAGGAACAATATATTGTACAAATAGTGTAAGTAAAGAAAATTTTAAAATATGTACTGCATTTAGTTGTGCCCTATAGGGACAGATAATAGATTCAAAATATATGTGGAGGACTTTTTTATAATATAGTTTTATTTATTAATATTTTAAATAAATACCTATTGTAAGTAATGTATAAATCGTGCATCTGTTGCTTGCTGTCTGTCTTTCGATTTTATATCACTGACCTAAGCGTTTCTTTATATAGATGTGATGCATTTCGCCATTTCGCGCTGTTTGAACTGCCTTGATCAGAAAATCTAAGTTCTATATTGTATGTAAGAATATAAATACCTGCCTTGTATTTAAAACACATGTATTGAATGCTTAAAATCCTAATTATTTCAAATAAGACCTTCAATAAAAATAAAAAGTCGCACTAATATTAATGCGAAAAATTGTAACTAAGTGTGTTTTTATTTTTTATTTTACAATTTTAGGAAAACTTACATCTAGGTCTAATAACTAGGATACTTAAATATTGTACTAAGGGACATTTACAAGTTTCCACATATAGGTGACAGATTATATATATAGTGTTTGTTAAGTTTTCACGGTGAAATGGAGTTGTATTAATTTTTTATATAGATAGCTTATACCCAGGATACCCTTTTGGTTAGAATGTCGATTCAACGGGATGAGGACGTAATAACATACTATAACAATTATTGTAAGTACATTATGGTACATGTGTGTAATGTTAATGTTATTTTGACGGTTTAGCTTACGCGGTAGGTATAGTCGAATATCTCGACTATACCTGACAATGGTAGTAATTCGCTTGTTCAAACACCAAACTAAACTAGCTAACTAAAATCTATTTTTAAGTAAATCATGGTACTTCTTATTCTGTTCACGCTTAAGTCCAAATTCGCTTAATGCTTGCAAGTGACAGTTCTTAAATTTGCCGTTTCTATTTAATTGTGGGTATGTTTCATCATCATCATCTCAGCCGTAGGACGTCCACTGCTGAACATAGGCCTCCCCATGATTTTCCAAAAGGACCGGTTGGAAGCGGCCTGCATCCAACGTCGTCCTGCGACCTTTATCAGGTCGTCTGTCCACCGTGTCGGTGGACGACCTACGCTGCGCTTGCCGGTCCGTGGTCTCCACTCCAGAACCTTTCGGCCCCATCGGCCATCTGTTCTGCGTGCTATGTGCCCTGCCCACTGCCACTTCAACTGGCTAATCTTCTGGGCTATGTCGGTGACTTTCGTTCTTCTACGAATCTCCTCATTTCTGATTCGATCACGTAGAGAAACCCCGAGCATAGCCCTCTCCATAGCTCGTTGTGCGACTTTGAGCTTTTCTATGAGGCCCATAGTAAGTACCACGTTTCAGTGCCATAAGTCATCACTGGTAACACACATTGGTCGAAGACTCTTGTCTTGAGGCACTGAGGTATTTTTGACGAGAAGACTTCGCGAAGTTTCCGGAACGCTGCCCAGCCGAGTTGGATTCGACGATTGACCTCTTTCTCGAAGTATGTTTAGTATGTTTAGTGCAAATTTAACCGTCATGTAAGTTCGTGCTCTCTAAACTAAACCAAACTCATATAAAACTACCCACATTTGAATAGAATAATCATATGTTTAGAATTATCATTCTAAGTTTTACAAGAATGTGGATCTTAGTGTTAACATAATACGAACTACCATAGTTTAGAGAATTTTAGTTTAGTGTACGCATAATCGAATCAATACCTATGACTCGTTAAATAACGGGATGATTAACTGATTCAATCTTTAAATAATTAAGTAACGAATAATAAGTAGAGTGATATGCTCTAATCGCTATGCATTATATTAATATGTGTTTAGGTTTTCAGCTATGTATCTAGTCATTTTAGATTTTGCTACTTAGATGATTTAGAAAATAGACTTTCTTATCAGGACTACGCGCGTCAGGCGATTTCCGTCCATTAATGATGTGTGAACTCGTTTATGTTGTTTACGTTGCGTAGTCCGTGCACGGATGTTTTCCCTACACCCCTAGCACGCGGCGGAGTGTAATAGTCTTTCCACCGTTTTTATCCACCTGTCAGTGGAAATAATCTGGATGAGCACGGGCTCGTCAAAACGTGTGATTATCTCCGATTGACATAACACGGAGACAGGTTATCATCTTCTTTGAAGGTGGTGGATAAAAGTTTCATCCAAAAATGTCTCGCGCATATTATAATAACATTTTGTAGCGGGAAATGCGTTGCCGTGCTCGCAAGGGAGATAAAAATGACATGGTGGAATATATTTCTTTTCTCTCCACGGGGATGTGCGAAAACGTATTCGTAGTAAACAAATGAAAAACACTCGGCGCTTTGTCATCTTATCTTTATTGCACATTATGTTTAAATTTACATTAATTATGTGATAACTATTTACATAATGACCCAGTTTAGAGTATAGTACTATGAAATATGAACTATCTGTGCCTTGTACTAGATACCACATAGAGCACGATGGGCATGCCCACAACCCTTAAAGACTTGTGACATCAGATGTCACACTTTCATATTCGACAGGCCAATGATATGACGTTTTATAAAATATCCAAAACCTCGAATATCGATGAAATTATTAAAGTGTTATCGAAAAAGAAACTTAAGCTTCTTTTAAATTTAGGTAATTTGACATCATTTGATATCCTTTGTAGCTGTTTCCAGCTAAATTACAGCGCAAGAACATCTTATATATCCTAGTAAAAAGCGCAGTGCTCTGCCATGCACAGTTTTGAAGTGTTGTACCTAGTTCAACATTCTGAATGGCACTGGACTGCTATGGGCAAGCGTGATGCTTAACAACAGGCGAGTGTCTTGATACTATATCGATCATGAGAGTTCATACTCCGACTCGTACTTTGCTGATTTTAAGGTGGTTGTTTTTTGTAGGCTGGATCCGCGCCTGATAGTTGTATACGTCAACGATACGTTTACGTTACACCCACGGAACAGTGGGCCTAGCACGAATAACTGCGTCAGTTTAACGTAACGTGTCGTTTAGGTGAAACGGTACAAACTGTCATATATTTAGGGCAGCTGTAGCACAGATAACTCATAGTTTGTAAGTGGAAGCGTGACGCGTTGACGGTTACGATACGAATACTTTTCCGCAAATTGTTTGTGTCACGGTCTTAGTTTTCGTGATAGGCTCACAGGTTTATTTTTTATTGGCTTTTGTGAACCACGACAGTCAGTTGACTGACGATTGGCAACGTTTGTCTGTGATGATTAATCATCGGTGTATATAACGTATTGTAGTATATTATACCTTGTTAGCCGTTTTTCTTATTTACTCTTTTTAAGCGCATACTAAAGCTAATTTCTAATGATTATTCGCTGTGTATTTCCATCACTTGGCGTTGTTGAATATTAGTATGTAGGTACATATGTATATTAACTAACGATAGATGTCTTAATACGTAAATTGTTAAACAGCAATACTAGATAAACTCATTATCAATACCAGCGGAGTAATCCCAAAATATTTCTGTCGAAGTAACGCCTGAAGACCTGTGTATTTTTTATTACACTTAGCCAATAGAGCTCATTGTAAAAACAAGCGCTATATGACCTAAAAAATCATCGGACCGAGATGTAAGTATTAAATATATTAAATCTATCTTGTAAACTGTATATTTCATACTAAATCCAATAACTTTGTAAGAAATTTTGTATAAGAACATTTTGACCCCTAGAATATGAAGATACACATTTTTTATATTAGTTAGCTGGTTATTATCCAGAGATAATAATGTGTTTGTGTTTAAAATAGCATTGTTTACCTTTTGATATTCTACCCACAGAAAGTGAATTAGTTGATTACTCGTGAATAAGTTGATAATTCGCTGGTGAACGACTTGACAAGCGTTTATTATACGAATATAGAGAATTTCCTTTATTTATTGACATCACTTAAAAGATGGCATAAAATAACTTAACAACTAAAACACAAATCTTAACTGATTTACCAGACATCGTCAAAACCATAGAGTAAATTATATATATGTAGAGTCAAAACTTAATATGGCCCTGACAAATTGCTGTTTTAGACATCAAAGATCAACACTATAAATATTGGGTTAGACATATTTACCATAGAGAAATTTGTATTGATATTTACGCCAGTCACGGACATAATACACAATGAAGAAAGAATAATTTATACTGGATAATTATGCTGCCGTTTGATCACACTTTAATAAAATTGGCGATGTTCAGTGCTTGGCTAAATAAAGTTGTATAATTCATTTATGTTATTAATCACAATGTATTTATTTTTACCTGAAGATGTTCACAAAACTTTAAGGGCACAAAGTAACAGTACAACTGGTTATTTTATTATAATTTAGTTATATAAATAAATATATATTAAGTATAGAATATAAATGTAAGTTTATTAGTAAGTGCTAAGTTTAGATAACCTACGCTCGTTTTTACTATATGCATATTGCATATATATTTTACAATTGTAATACAGACTAAAAGCAAATTTAACGTTTATAAAACTGTAACCCATATATATGTAACCATATATAGACATAATTTATTTACCCTATGTCACCCAGACCATTAGTACGAGTTTATTGATTCATCTAAATCGGTGCAGCAGTTAAGGCGCTACAGTGTAACACACGTACAAACATGCTTATATGCATACATGCACTGCTTAAGTCGTAACCCTTTCTTTTGCCTTTGGCGTAGTCGGGTAAATAGCTACCAAGAGCAACTCGCCATACCAGTTTGTAATACTATTATATACTCGAAAGTTAGAGGTACAAACATGCTCGAAGTAATTTTAAAAGGGTTTTTACTAAAGTACATCAGCGTGATAGATTATAATTCTAAGTTCCCATACTCGGATGGATCCATATTTCGTAAATTTCTGTGGAACTTATTATATTGGAATTATCGTTTTTACCTTTTTATCTCATTACTAGCTGCTCTCCGCGGTTTCACCCGCGCGGTGATGGATGATGATGAGGATTATGAATCTTATATAGTCTATGTTACTCAGGGTGAAAGTAGCATTTCAATGGTGAAAGAATTTTTGAAATCGGTCCAGTACTTTTGAGCCAATTCGTTACAAACATACTTACATACAAATCTTCCCTCTTTATAATATTATATAATATATATTAGAGTGTTAGGTATCTATATATATATTTATATTAGTAGGTATAGATATCCATCGACTATCAAAGATCGGGAATTAAAACTGTAGTTTGGGAGATACATGTAACAGTAGGTACCAACTGCAATCATAAGCAACGGCAATGGAAAATGTGGGACAAAATTAACGATCTCAGTATTAACATCAATAAGAAATTGTGAAGTACGACAAAACGAAAGTTAGGTGTATGTAAAGGTTTTATTTCAGGCCTCAATACACACGAGTTGGCAATGGCACTTTATTCCGTCTGGTACATAATGTGTATATATACTACACCTGCTCGGAAAGCACTATTATTAAAGCTCGTATTGTTTCGCTTTTTGTGCAACCGTACACTGTAAAAAAATCTTCAGAATTGGTCGTTTTCACACTGTAACGATAACGACCCCGACACTCGTCAGCTCGGACGACAATCGTCCGTCGATATCGGAATAATATCGGTAGATATGTGACACGATATAACCAACAGTGTTATGCCTACCGTAATATTTAGTAGTGGTTATATCAAACTATCAGTCCGACGATATCGTGTACTCGTAGTTATCGTGAAGTTATCGTTATCGTCCAATGTGTAAACGCCCATTCTCAAGCGATAGGGTCTCAATTACTGCTTTAGATCAAACCCACAAATAAAAAATCTGATAAATAGAACACAATTACAATTTGAAAAATTTAATAGCGACTTCCATTCTATTCAGTTATTGGAGTGAAACTCAAAAACTACTGGACCGAATTTGATGAAATTTAAATGGGAGCACACGGGAAGCACCAGCTTTCAAACAAAAGAGAATCGGTTTACCTTATCGAAAGTTATGAGGTAAAAAACAAAACAGTCGAATTGAGTACCTCCTCCTTTTTGAAAGTCGGTAGAAAATAGACTTTCGTTTTAATTTTGGCATACATGGAAATCACCTTAAAAAACGAGTACTACAATTTTAGGGCATTTCGTTTTTGGAAGTCTGTACAAAAGAAAACAATACGCGCATGGTGTGGTACTTGTATTATATTGTATTTCTAGTATTTAATTTATAGTATAGTAGGTATTGTATTTATTATAGTACTTGTATTTTTTTTTAATTTATATTTCGATTTATTAACTGTCTTCGAGATCGAAGGGTACTTTAAGGGTAATTAAGAAAAAAAAACAATTGTCCAGTATCATTGTATGGTGATTGTCTTTTGCCATTATTTATAAGAGTAACAACCGAATGAATTTTTAGTAGGTATACTTTTTCTGTTACGAAACATTTCCACCCAAAATATTAAAAACGGTAATAGGTACTTTCCGAGCAGGTATAGTATAATGAATCGGTTTACTATCTTAGAAAATCAGACAGCCGTATTAGGCGGTAGTCTCACTTGCTCTGGGGCCTTACTATGAGCTCTTAAAGCAGGACTTCTAAACAACTGCCTGGTTTATTCGTACCACGACAACTTTAAAACAGGCCTGCTCAGGCATACCATTCAAAAACCGCAGATAAACCGTTCAACTGGTTTTTTGAATGGACTCTCGTTAACATGTCGCTCTAAATCCACTCAGTTTATCAGCTTACAAACGTCTAGGCGTCTGCAATGTTGGTTATAGTAAATTGTTAGAATGCCAGAAACAATATTATCCGCTCATCTTTGAGAAAACAATATACAAACAGTTCACATAAATGAGCGTCATGGTATGATTTAATTTAAAACTGTTTATGTCAGGTTTAAGAACTGCACGGAACTTACATGGTTTTTATAAAGCTGATAGTAAGGCCTCAGGTGGTATGCCAAGGGTACATACAATACTTATATTTTTATGAGCAACTACCGTACGAATCAAGAGATTTCATATGTTTTAATGGCTAGATAGGACCAAATAGGCCTATTTTTAAACGCATATTGTGCTATTTATTTCCTAATCTACATGCATAATAAAATATGTAATGCACAATTTCCAGCGTTTTATTTAGTCCTCTTTTAATTTGTTAAATTAAATCTGCATATTCGCATTTCCTGTATTTTTTTAGTTAGATACATTTACTCTATTGAAACACCACAATAACTGCTATTAAATTTAAAAAAAATGCATTCTTAAATACTTATTACAACAAAAACAAAACGCTCAGACTTCGTAATATTAGCAGTGTCACAATGGGTGGTCTTGTCGCTCAGAACGATCTCTTCCAAACAACGATTTTATTATCGTACAGTAAACTTTAAAACAAGACGTTTTGTATCAGCTATGATTATAATAATAATATTATTAATATATTCCTCCTCTTTATTATCAAAGTAGGGATTAATACTAAGGTACGAAGACCTAGTTTGTACCGGCGTTACGATTGCATGTTGTTTAACATGAAAGTTAGTTATTGTGATATAACTGTAATAGTTAAGACACATAGTATTACAGATTTTTTGTAGATGTTGCCGTCCTCTATAAAACTGTAGTACATTATTTTGATCTTTTGTGAATAATTTCCACAGGGTACGCGATATAAGGATTTTGTTGGTATTTTTTACACACTGGGTTACATTATCGATGTTAACTTATGGATCCCTGGATGGAGATGGAGATCTGGCAGGATGAACAAGCCCAAAAAAAATATTTATGACTTAAATGTCATTTGTATCATGTGTGGAATTTGTATCATGGAGGTTTGTATGCACCAACGTGAAAATTGACAAATCCTGTCAAACTGTTACGCAAAAAAGCCGAAATAATGCCAAAGTTTAAAAAATAACAGTGACATAGGTATTTTTTTCTATACATAAAATACAATTATTGAGTTAAAACCTTACACATACTAACTAGACTGTGTACCAATAATTTTTATTTAGCCAAATTGAGATTTGTCTACTTATGATTAGGGCAGCTATTTTTTAAAAGGCCGTAGCTAGCTACAAGCGCTCCTGGCGAAAGGGCTCCCGTTGGTAGTGTGTCCTTGTCTGACGTCTTGCCAGTTTGGGGGGGAGGGGGTTCGGCAAAAATCACGAAATATCACAAGGGAGTAGGGGGGTGTAGTAAGATATCACGTGTATTAATTTTTTCGTTAAACGCGAAACAATAAATATCTTTATATACTATAGTACAATTTATGATTTTCGCATGTTTACACCATTCCATTAATATTATTTTTATACCATTCAAAAACAACCTACCTATCCGTCTAGACTTTTTATCATAATCCTTAATTTTCTACATTAAAATTAGATTATACAATATACTCGTACCTAGGGCCTTACTATGAGCTCTTAAAGCAGGACTTCTAGACAACTGCCCGGTTTATTCTTACCATGACAACTTTAAAGCAGGCCTGCCCAGGCTTACTATTCAAGAACCGCAGAAAAACCGTTCGCCTGGTTTTTTTGTATGAACTCTCGTTAACATGTCGCTTTAAATCCACTCGGTTTATCACCTTACAAACGTCTAGGCGTCTGCAATGTTGGTTATAGTAAATTGTTAGAATGCCAAAGACAATATTATCCTTTAACATTTGAGAAAACAATATTCAAACAGTTCACCTAAATGAGCGTCATGGTATGATTTCATTCAAAACTGTTTATGTCAGGTTTAAGAACTGCACAGAACTTGAATGGTTTTTTACGAAGCTAATAGTAAGGCTCATATTTTTCTAAAATGCTGTAGATTCTTTGTAGGTACTAAAAATACACGTGATTTTCAGTGGGGATGGGAGGATTAGCATGGGCACCGGCAGAAATAATTTCCAGGTGGTGCAGATTTTAGTTTCCTTACAATCTTCGCCGTATTATTTTTGTTAATAAAAATTGAAATTTTAGTCGCAAACATCTAAAGCCCGGTTTATTTTATGTTCCAGACATTTACAAATTTCTGACTATTATTAGACTATAGTTATATAATATTGTAAATATAAATATAATATTTCTGAGTATTTTAAATTCATAAATTTATTTTATAGGTACCCAGTCCTCACGGCTCACACCTATTTGTTCGTGACGATCGAAATTTAAAATTCTAATTGTGTATTGTAAATGTTGGGCCAGGAGTACCGGGATCGATATTAATCGATTTACATTACTTCTCTGAACGCAGGGCCAGGGTGCGTTCAGAGAAGTAAAGTTAAAGTACCGCTACTCCACACGAGATAGCACCAGCATAAATGGGATGAACTTAACAGAGAAAGCGCAATACAGTTTCTAAGCAGTGCTAAAGAGACTGACTCTTGTCAAAGTCAATCGCGAATGAACTAGAAAGTTCATAAATCATAACATAGATTATAGATGACAGGGACAGAGCCACGTTCGAGAAGGTTTGGGAATCTGGAACCTTCCTTACATTTTGATATATATATATATAAGGGGGCTAGGTCGCGTTCCGAGTCAGTCAGTTTTCGATTGATGTTCGAACAGTTTGTTCCGAGTGAACAAACCGCGAGTAGTGACTAATAGTTATCTTCAGTGCACAGTGCGTTCGTTACCATATTCGTTTCCATAGATTAGTGTTTTAGTGTTGTTATAGTGTTGCCGTATTTTAATTTCGAAAATATATAGATAGTTAGTTCATACAGTCCAATAGGTCAAGAATGATTGCTTGACTTGATTACGGTCCGTATTCCAGAAACATGCTCAGTTCTGAATCAAGTCTTAAAACTGGTTTTAGGTAGAGATTACATTCTTGCACATACATACATGTGCAAGAGCGAGCTAATTAGTCAGTGTCAGTGCGCGCCGTAATTAATTAATCAGTGCAAGCAAGCAGTGACAAGTGAGCTAACGTGTGTTTCTTTTCATTATTTTCAAAGTAAAAATAATTATAATTTTGTTACAAAATATGAGTGACATAAGGCAATTTTTCTGCAAGACAAAAAGATTGAAAAAGAACAGTTTAATGCTAAAGATTGTCCAAGTACTTCGGCATAGCAAACTACAAGTAAAACTGAATTAACAACACAACAAACTGTAGTTAATATTTGTGATGTGGGTTTATATCTGGATTCTAACGTACCTATCAGAAATGAAATACGGTTTAAAGTGCTCGAAACAGCGTGAAAACCTCCGCAAGATTATGATGTCAAGCAGGACATCGATCATAAAAACGAAACACAACAACGTGCATATCGCCACGAGTGGCTCACAGCATACCTACCCTTGGTTAGTCTATTCTGCTTAGGCTAAAGGACCAATTTGCTGTATACGTGTATTATTTCCCGCACAATTTTATCGAGGCAGTACTCAGGGACCATTTATCGTTCGGCCATGCAAAAAATATCAAAAATTTCATGAGTGTGCGAAATCTCATGCAAATAGCCAGTGGCATCGTTTATACCTGCTTTGACCATCACAAATTTTATTGTGGAATTGCATATTATTGCCACTTACTCGGCAAAGCTTAAGCCTGTCTGAAACAAGTGGATTTTTACATTAATTCAGTGAATGACCACATTTGCAAACTCACTAAAATAATAGACGGTCACAGACAAAACGCATCGCAGAAATTTACTGCTATATTTGGAGAAGCTAAACAAAGTTGCGAAGACCTTAATATTGTGATTAAATGCCGACGGGTTACGAAACGACAGGCTCATCAATCCAACGACCCATCCGAAAACGTTGAAGAATTGTACAGAAGAGCTTTATACATCCTTTACCTTAATTCGATCATTTCTTCTTTAAAAGGTAGAATTTTTGAAACACATAAAAAATCATTTTCTCTGTTACAACTACACCCAAAAATAATAAAAGAAGAATTTCTTAGAGCTGCAAAAGACATTAAAAATTTGTATGACAATCTTTTACCTAATGTTATTTCAGAAATCACGACTTGGTTTGAAATGTGGAAATATCCACAGCCTGCGGCAAATGATATCAGTGGAGTTGATCGATATGAAAAACATCTTATAGACTACATCGACGAGGCAAAAGTTTTTTTTCCTTCGGTAGCAGAAGCGATCAAGATTGGCCTTAGTCTACCCGTCACAACGTGCACAATAGAAAGATCTTTTAGCACACTGAGAAGAGTTAAAACTTGGAATAGGTCCAAAACAGGTGACGAGCGACTGTCTGTATTATGCTTGTAAAGTGTCCACCGAGGCAAGATAACCAAGGACACTAAAGATAACTTTATAGAAAACGTCATTAATAAGTTCGGTCAAAAACCCCGCCGGCTGCAGTTGCTTTTTTAATGAGAATTGAGTAATTACTGCCTACTAATTATTGTGAATAAAAAAAATATTTCCAACAGACGGCTTTTTATTTCAATATTTCCCGTTGATCCCGAGATTCCCAGGGGGGTGCAAGTGCACCACCTGGCACCCCCCTGCCGGTGCCCATGGGAATTAGTCTTAAACCTCACCACGTATCACCACAGGGGTGGGGTTAAAAATGCTAAAAAAACATCACGTGATTAATGAACGGCCCCTTTAAGTAATCATCGGGTTAGGTAGAAATTGTTGAACATTGTATATATTGCTTTTTTTAATTTACGTAAACAAATGATTCATAAACTTTGAAACTGATTGAAATATTCTACAGTTTTTATAATTCATTCATTAATTCGTTGTACTTTAAAAAGTAAATAATTTATAAAACGTAAATTATAACGTAATTATAACGTGAGTATTACGTTAGTAAAACGTAATACTCAAATGTTTGGGCCTGGTAATACTAAATGCAAGATGGTGGTTTGTTGAATATTCTTTAGGGTAACCATGAATAAATATTGTTAATCTAAGATTTTTTGCAATTCCATAGTACTACGGGATCCTTAGTACGTAGTACGTAGTTAGATACTTCTGTACGACTGTCTTAAATTGGAGAGGTACCGGTCACCGTTAGAGTGTACAAAAACGTAAACCCAAAACTTAGATTTTTTTATTATAAAAATTTTCTGTCGTTTTATCGTGTCCTTCGACTTTGCTTTGATGTTTGTTGTTATTAATTACATTTCTTGAATTGTAGATTTCCGAATATTGACACGTGTTTCTAAAACATTCACGCAGTAAGCTAAATAAATATAAACTTTCTTTTGAGACACCTTGTATTTCAGAAGTTCAGACCCTTAACCGTGTAGGGTAAGTGGTGTAGATTCAAAAAAAAAATTCCATACCATGTTTGGTTGTTTTTTTTTTATTACAAAAAATTAGGTATGTGTATGTAGAGTAGTTAGCATCAATATATCAGGATACAATCGTTTTTATAAGCAATTTGTCCTGTATTCTGTTTGGTCATGGTCACCACATTAGAAAGGGACACACTACCAACGGGAGCCCTCTCACGCGGACCGGTATTTTCGCCAAATTGCACACTCTAGTTAGTAGGTATAAGGTCTTTGGTTAAAACAACGATGTGAATTAATCCTTCCTATACCGTGATAATTAAATCAAAATATTCATGAATGAAACTGACGTATATGTACGACTCTAGGACGCAAAGGGACTCTGGTACGTAACATAATCATATTTATCGATTTTCGTTAGAACAATTAAATGCATATCGTAAAAAAATATGGATTTTAATATCTTCTACAAAACAAAGTGATGTACACATCACTTTGCTCTATTGTCAATGATTTCCGCAGCATGCGCGACATAAGAATTGTTTGGGTATTTTTTTCACGCCTAGGGTACTTTGGGTACTTTATCGAAGTTTTCATATGGGTTCTATAGCCTACGTTCATCAGGGATAAGATAGGATGCTAATGGTGTAAGAATTTATCAAATCGGTCTAGTAGTTTCGGACGCTATTCAATTCAAACTATTAATTAAAATTTAAAATATTTAATTAATTAACTTAGTAAATTTATTTTTCTAAGAGTATTAATTTTAAAGTAAGGTGATGTAATTTTAAATAAATCTTTGTAGGCAAAATTGTTCGTGTCCAAATATCCTTAAAAATACGCAGATTTTTTAAATCTGGCAACACTGTCAACTATATATATATATATATATAATCTTTGTAGTTTCGCGCCATTATAAAAAAAAATTGATTGTGTGCGTACTTTTTCCGTTTGTGCGTTTTGTTGTGTATTTATTTCGTTTACTTTGGCAATCTTTATACTAGACTCCGATACTAAGCAAGTGATTATAATGTTGAAAAGATGAAGTACTTTAAACGCCCAAGCTCGTGAATTAGTGGTGGTTATATAATAAATAATGCGGGTGATTTGATGTCGCGAATGTATTTATTTCTTGCAAGTCAAGGATTGAGAGCTATAATGCCGAATTGGGTAAAATTATAATAAATTTCTAAAACTTCATATACTTCGATGAAATAATTATTTTTAGTAGTAGTTTTGTAGTAGTATGTACCTACCTGTTTTCTTTCAATAATTAGTAATAACACGTTTAAATAGTAATTACATACACGTAATAACTCTATTTTTGATTATTGTTGTTTGTTTGTCTATGTGTCCTCTATCCATACAATATACCACATTCATCGTTCGTCGCAATTAAAAAAAAAAACTGCGGCCGGTCGACATTCCATGCAAAAAGTTTCAAACCTCTTTTATATCGATATCTCTTAAGAATCGGATATTGTAGTAATCGATTTTTTTGAGCCCACCCCTATTTTACAATCTGTCTGGACTGTCAAACAGTGTCTATTAGATTTGAAGGACTATAATTACTAGTATAGTGTTATAAATCCGTTAGGATACATTATTTCTATGATAGTGTTCGGGCTAAACTAATTTGCATCGAGTAGGATTAAAATAAATTAGCAATCCATAGATCAAATGTACAAGAACTACAGTCACTATACACCGATGCTTGATTTTGGAAGTTTTAACTGTCTGATTATCGCTTTCAAATCCCGCTACTTCACAAAATTCAGTTGCAAATTCCCCCATAACACTAAGTAACTTTCAAAATCCGCCTTATCAAAAATTAAAACCTGATTTAGTTAGTTTTTTGGTACTGTTGGTAGTTTTTTTTTCATTCTGTTATAATGGTATGGTACTTACCATGAAAATTGTCTTTGAAAGTGGAGTTGGTTCTGCTTCAAAAATTTTATCGATTCCTCCAAAATTACATTAAATTGTTGTAGCGGGATTTGCAACTAGACAACTAATTTATTCATATAACTTAACCTGCCATTTCGTCATCAATAACTTCACCATGTTTTATATGTTCGCATTTTTATGTTATCTGCCACGGTACTAAGGAAATCACTTTATTTAGCACAGTTCTAGACATATTCTAATATATTCAAAGGATAAAGTTATAATATATTTGTACGATGTCACTGAGACGAATTAATTAACAGTGCGAACACTGTGTGCCTTTTATTAGAATCCAAATGTGTAGAATTTGATGCTTTGAGAGGGAAGGTGAACTTATGTTATTATTTATCACTTACACAGTTCACTTTTATTATCTGTTTATTACAGTTGATGTGTGAATCGAATTACCTAGTATTAAAACTAATTATGCACATAATTTTTAGTTGTATTATCACTTGTATATTTATATAAAAATATAAAAACTAGCTGCACCCTGCGGTTACACCCGTGTGGTGATGGATGATGATGATGAAAAGTACTATATGTGTTAATCCATTGCCTGATCTACCTCCATACCGAATTTCATCAAAATTGGTCCAGCTGTTTGAGCGTGAAAGAGTAACAAACATATATTCATCCATCCATCCATCCAAACTTTCACATTTATAATATTAGTGGGATGTGAGTTGAAATTTTGATTAGCCTTCTTTTCATATTTCGCTTTATTTATAATGTTTATACATAGCTGTTAGTTTTCCGAATATAATAAAAAAAAAATATCACGTAAATATATAACGTGAGTATATAACGTAAGTACGATTTTTAGTTAAAATATTACTAGGTACCTACACTTTGTAAAAATATTAGTAGAATGAGAGCAGCAGCGTACTAATACGCGTTAAAGAATTACAAAACATTAGATATAGTGTGTAAATATGTTAAATATTATCACCATAAACACCCTATTTGTATAATTACCAAAAAAAAATGGAGGCGGTACAAAAGTGCTAATACATTGTAGATATGTAGTCAAATTTTTTTATTACTTCACAGTGAAATAATTATTAATTGTTAAAGTTTTCGAAAATTCCATCTTAAAGTATGGACACCATCTTAACAAAAATACTACATGCCTATGTACAACTTATTAATGAAAACACATGATTCGCGTCAGTGAAAAAATATCTCTCTTACTCTTTCTTACACCCCCCACCCGAGCGTTCGGTGTGAAAGAGATTGTCGACTTTCGGCTTTCGTTCGTTCGTTTTCGGAAGAAACAAAGGCCGCGCGGTTGCAGGGCGGAGGGTGCGGGGTTGGTCCGGTGGCCAGGTCTAACAAGCTAGGACGCGAGTTTGCCGAATGTTATGAATGAATGATACATTTCTATGTAGGGGTGTTACTAGTTAACTACTGTTAGTGCGAGTTGTGTACTAGCTAGTACACAACTCGCACAACGACATTAAATACACTGACAAGATTAAAAGAACACGAAGATATATTAATCCCAGTTGTCAGAAAGAGATCAACATATTATTATCGACGTACGCCTGTGGCCGACCATTCGACCGCCAATGACAGCCTAGTTCTCTCTGTCACTCGCTACTTGTCTCGTTCGCGTAGGTGGCGAAGCGGCAACGTCGCCGAAGTTAATTTAGATTAAAATATAATTTTTGATTTTCCATTTTTGATAGATAAAATAGAAAAACAATACAACTAACATTTTTTTAAGGCCGTTTTCAGCGCTCGACCGATAGTCGGTCCGTACGTCGGTCGCGCTTGTCATTTGTATGAAAACTCACAAGTGGTTACAGTGCTCGACCGACCGTACGCACGCGTAGGTGTATTGCTGTTGTAAGTAATGCGTACGAGGACCGTCGGTCAAGCCCGTCCGCATGCGTACCGTCGGTCGATCGACGCGCTATAGAAACATATTAACGCTTCCAGTGCTACATCGATCGGTGGACCGACCGTACGGATGCGTGTATCATCGTCAATAAAAATCGAATCCTGCTAGTACAAAACTTCAATACATTTATTTGATTTTACATGTATCAAACATGGCATATGTTTAAGTTTAGATGTTCGAAGTTGTCTTGTAATTTCACTGATAATTCATCAAAACTTTTAATCGATATTCTTACGTAATTCAATAAATTTCTTCATTTTTGCGCAATAATGACTATTCAGTAGTAAATTCCCCTTGAAGTGCTATTTGGGCGACAATTGGGTACGTGATGTATGTATTCTGTTCCTAATACGTATACGAAGATAGTAAACAGCAATTAATCAATTTGTAAATGCGTCGATTTCGTGTACGTGTTTGTGACAGTACCAGTCCGGCCAGTTTGTTTGATCAGGAGAGCATTAAACGGTACAAACTGACGATTGATTATGCGTACCTATCGTCAGGACCGATGGTACGCGCGGACGGTCGGGCGAGCACTAAAACCAGTCTAAGTGTTGAACTCGCGCTGTATCGTTGCCAGACAGGATGGAACTAAGTTGACTCAAGACAACTAGCTTGTGTTTATGTCGCCAAGCCGAGCGCAGTAAGACTTATCTACCTCAGTTTATATATAACATCATTGGTTTTGATATAATTTGATTTTTATTTGTTTAGACAATAGTGATGTTCTTGTCATATTTATTTATCGATATTTTCTGCGTCAAACCCCAATATTGTAGGTTTCAAATCTTTTGATTCTATATCGGAAATTCACGGAACTGCTTCTTTACTTTGATATATTTAGATTTAATTCACACACTCTGCTAATCAATGATCGCTTGGAGTCACAAGTGCACTTGCAGGGGATGCATATAAAAGTTTTAAATATGGAACCAACATCTTAGAAAAAGAAAACTAATCATATTTGTTGAAATATCACGTTTTTTTTTGTTTTTAGACGTCCACAAAGTTACCATAGCAAAAAAATTTGGTTAGAGAGGGAAAGGAAAATTTAAGTTCATATTTTAAGAACATTTACATAAAATTATGTTCATTGCATTTTGATGAAGATTCCTTCAGCTGTCGTTGAAGCAGACTCAATAGATAGACCATTGTTTTCCTGGTTAACGACAGCTTAGGGGCAGAACATCCAGTGTTCTACACCTAAGCTGTCGTTAACCATAAGTTATCAGATGATCAGATTAAAGTGCATTGATACTTTAATGGCTTTAATTTTTTGGAGTTGTACATATAAACATGTAAAGCGGGGGTGCAGTTATTCGTGTTAAAAGGAAATAGTAGATTAAACGAAACTGCGCTAGACGTCATTGGCGTCATCATCGCCCTTACACTGTATCCGCTTTTGAATTTTAACATTGGCCATGCCCATATTGCCTATAAAAAGCTGGATAGGTGAAAGGTAGGTCGAAAGGTTGAACTGTTAACAAAAAATATTAAAATAGTTCTTTTCAGAAATAAATAGTGCAAAAGCCAATTAACATACATAAACAAATACGAATATGTACGAATATTGTTTTATGTTAGCAGTTCCCCAAATGATTATGGTTACTCATTTTAGGACTAACATAACAAATCATCATATCATCATCAGCATTTTGAATCAGGCGTGGATCCAGACCTCAAATAAGGCTATGGGCACGACCACGTTTAATTCGGCCAGATGCGAGATGAACCAAACCGTAGCAATAATTTGTATCATAATAGTGCCTACATGCCTTGCGACACTAGAGATAACAGCAACTTGCCTGAATACTGCGAAATACTAGGCAAAATTCACTCTATAATAGAAGACAGAGAAGCTACAGATTGCCTAATACTTGGAGATTTTAACGCGGATCCCACCTGTCGATTCGGGGTCGAGCTGGAAAAATTCTGTACGGAATACAAGTACAAATATGTTGACAAGTTAATGTTACCGAGCACAACATACACATTCGTTAGTGACGCGCACCACACGACAAGCTGGCTCGATCACTGCCTGGCCACTGAGAACGTGTACCGTGCAGTCAAGCGCATCTCCATAGACCTAACAACAGATTGGACAGATCATAGACCGCTTTTGTTAAAGTTACACGCACAATAGCTGACAATCACTTCGAATAGATCTGTATCATCCCGGCCGGCATGGTCTTGGAGACCGAAGTCGTGGGAGTGTGTTGAAAAATACACATCCGGAGTAACACAACGATTGAATCAACTGATGTCTTCAGAAAGTAACCTGAACGACCCATTAACTATTGACTACTTATACGACTCATTTGTAAAAATAATTCAGACTTGTGCCACACAATGTTTTGGTACAGACAAGAGAAAAATAAATAAGAAAAAGTCAATTCCCGGATGGAATAAATACGTGGCGGAGAAATATGTCGCCTCGCGCCTGACATTAGCTCTATGGAACCAAGCCGGTCGCCCCACCACAGGTCCTCTGTTAGAAGAGCGTAAGCGACACCGCACATCGTTCAAGCGAGCCTTAAAATACTGTCAACGAAACCATGACAAAATGATTATGGATAAAATTTCTACAGATAGGAAGAACTTCGCAAAATTTTGGCATAGTGTCAACAAAATAATGAAGCCTTCTGCTAACTACCCCTCGCATATTGAAGGAGAAACGAGCGATAAAACTATTGCAGAAAATTTTAGCAAATTATTTTGCCAACCTATACCACAAAAACAGCATACGTTAGAGATACCGTTAGATCGACTCGAATGCGATATACTTATATCAATGGAAGACATAGTGGACGTAGTTAAGCAAACGGCTGGTGGTAAGTCACCAGGTTTGGATGGACTAACTATAGAACATGTTAGATACGGTGGTATAGGTTTATACCATGTACTGTTCGTGTTATTCACGGCCATTATAAAAACTGGACATCTGCCGACGGCGCTTACGGATACGGTCATTGTTCCTATCTGCAAAAACCACAGAAACAACATATCAAGCGGAAGCAATTATAGGCCAATAGCACTTGCTAATATGATAGCCAGACTACTGGAAAAGGTGTTGCACAAACATACTGCGCAGTATATAGAAACATCAGACTGCCAATACGGTTTTAAAAGTCAATTGTCGACAAGCACTGCAATCTATGTACTCAAGCAGGTCGTGGGGTACTATAAGAGCAGAAAGACGTCTGTTATAGCATGTTACCTCGACTTGAGCAAGGCCTTCGACCGCGTAGATCACAACCTGCTATGGCAGAAGCTGTATGACCGTAAAGTACCTGGTCAGATAGTCCGGGTGCTACAGAACTGGTATCTACACCAAAGAAATAAAGTTAGATGGAAAAATGAATATTCCACACCCTCAAAGCTCAACTGCGGTGTGAGGCAGGGGGGGAGCATGTCCCCCTCCCTCTTTAATTTTTATATGGACGGTTTATCCGATAAACTGATGGAAACCGGAGTGGGCTGTTCAATAAATGGGACCATAACCAATCACATAGCTTACGCTGATGATATGGTTCTTCTAGCACCTTCTATATCTGCGATGCGCAAGCTCTTAGCAGTGTGTCAATATTATGCGAACGAACACAACATGATGTATAACCCGGAGAAATCTATGTACATGATCTTCGCGAGTGCGAACTGTACTGATCTGCCGCCCATTTTCTTGTACGATGAAGCCCTGAAGAAAGTGGATGAGGTGAAGTACCTCGGGCACTCACATCCGACTTATCCGATCAAGCGGATATCGAAAGGCAGAAAAGAAAAGGAACGAAAAGGCGTGCCATTGCAGTGCGCGCTAATATGCTGGCCAGACGTTTCGCTAGCTGCAGCAGCTCCGTGAAGGCCCAGATATTTTGAGCTACTGCACCAGCGTCTACACGGTGGAGCTATGGACTAACCACACGCAGGCGGCCATGAGAGAGATGAAGGTGCAGTACAACGACGCGTGGCGCGCGATGTTCCGGCTGCCCAGGTGGTGCAGCGCGAGTGCGATGTTCGCCGCGGGGCGCGCGCCCTGTTGGCCGGCGCTGCTCTTTAGCCGATCAGCGGCCGCGCGCACCGCCCTTTACCGCTCCCACAACTCCCTGGTCGCCGCTGTCAGAGAGTGGGACAGCAGCCCGCTACACAAAACGTGGAGAGCATATCACACTCCCATCACTTAGTTTAGTTTAGTAATAAGTAAATAATTTGTATTGTTATGGATGTCACAGTCCGGAATAAAAGTTATTTCATTTCATTTCATAGTTAGATATTAGTAGAGTTAGACAGGATAAGATAGTAGATTAACCGTTACACTGAATCCTCCAACAAAAATCGACCTGTTCTAAATGTCCTCGTTGCATTGGTGCGCGTAGTTGGGATATAAGGAAGTATCCCCGCTGTGACGCAATGCATGTCGAAGACATAAGTACTCTTCGATCGATGATATCAATTAAGTAGTAGCAATTTATTCATGTGTTAGCGGCGAAAAGAGTAGGGATTTGCACAGCAAGTACCTTGTGCAGGTTATAAACTTCAAAGACGCTATTAAGTTTGACTCAGTCTATATTGGTTTCGTGTCGATAGTTTTATCGATAGGTACGGTGCAATCGATAAGTGTGCTGTGGTAGTAACAACACTAAGCCGCCATGAAATACAAACGATCCGTGGATTGCTGAAACATAGTATTTTTTGTGCTCCTTTGCTCAGTGCGTCTTGTATTTACCTATCTCTGAATAGTCTGTGGATTTCTGGCTGTTTTGACCTGTCTATAGTCTGATTTATCTATGGACCTGTGGTTTTGACAAATAACCTCAAAAAGACTGATTTTGGATTTATTTTTTACAAAGAAATTGTGAATTGATGCCATAAAATAAATCTCCACTTGGCGCTCACTGGATTATCTGTAAGTAATTAGTTTAAATTGTACATTGTATTCGTGTTTTTATTGGAAAAGTAACAGCCTATTGAATTACCATACATAAATCCATAATTAGGTTCCCAATTAAGAAAAAACTAGGAAACGACCAAAATTCCTGATGACTTCATGCAAAAACATTTTCTTCATCGCGAGAAAACATGTGATATAAACTGAGCTTACTGTCTACAGTAGGAAACAAACAACTAGTAAACACTATGAAATACCTATTAAATATGAGTCGTAAACAGTTACCTACTTACTTTAGTTTAGTAATTCTGCCAGTGTCCGTCATGCAAGTTTTATAAACTATCAGGACATTGCTATTATTTAATAATATGACTGGTTGTTACATAGGGAGAGTGAAGCTGAGATATAACACCCAGATGCTTTACCTAAAACACCAAGTATTATTACAATTTACTCTAAAAACTCACTCATATAAATATTTATTTCTTATTGTTTGCTTGCGTCAAAGTGTCACACACTGTAATTAAACAAGCAGCAAGTGCCTTCCTAGCATCTACTTGTGTAAATTAGTAGGTATTATTCCTGGACTCAATCCCCCAAACCACCAACAATCAAAGAGACTTGCCCATAGGAAATGCTTATACACTATACTTTTAATTATAATTGTGGGGCACAGGTCCCTAGTACAATTAACAATTTTTTTACTTACAATTTAGTTATGTTTACCTTTGTGTGGTGCATTCGTTTAGCTTATGAGGGCATTGGTGGCGTTGTCATTGATGGCTCTTTTATTAAAGCGTTTGTAAAGCTCAAAAAAGCACTTTTGCCCACACCCTATTCAAACACTCAGCTGAGCATAAGACCTAAAATCACATTATTATGCTGTCAAATAACAATCACAAACAACCATACTCCCAATGTGGGTCAAAAATTGCACTTGTATGTGGCAAAAATACCTCTTTTTTTAAGCTTTTCGAAAGCTGAACAAAAAGAGGCATGAACAATATTTTCACCCACAGAATTCCAATTCAAACGCCCCTTGTGAGCGTTTTTAGCGTTATTTTCGCTAAAAAAGATCTGAAGTGATCTAGTCGAACGCACTACTGGTAGAAATAAGTTGAGTAGAATTAGTTTCATAGGAATTCAGTGAAAGATTTATTAAAAATACATGGTTCCTAGAGTCTAATTCATAACATCGCATTAGAAGAGAGAAATAAATTAAACATAATAATAATAATCATTATTAAATGATAAATAATTATTTAAATTTGATAAGTAAATTAATGGACATAATTATTAAGAAATAATAATTAAATAATAATAAATTAATGTTTCATTCATAAATCTTTTGTACTAATTCTGATGGTATGATTAAAACTACTTTATTAGTCTCCATAAAAATATGTTAATAAGTAAAACAAAAAGAATGAATCGGTTGGAATCAGCAAGCCTCCAGTTCATTCATAAATTTTTTGTTATAGCATTAGCCTGATGCAGGCAGATTATAATGAATGTATTATACTTTTTCCTTTGATATGTCACTCCCATAATAGCCTTTCTCTATCTAGCACACAATTTTATTGCAACAAATCATATTCCATTTTATTACACCTAACACACTTAGGTACAACGCGGTCACATTAACTCGATGCATCGCTGGAATGCGGGTCCCCGCCCACTTCCCCCGCATTCCCTTTTCTCGGCCCACAAGTGTCAGTACGGAGAACATCTTTGTTACCGAGACACGTGTCTATAATTTGGCTAATTTTCTAGCTAAATTTGGCTTGTTTTCTGTTTTTGTTTTGATTATTGTTTTGTTAAGTTTTTTGTTACTGTTGATTGTTGAATATTAACTGTTGAACTGTGTTCAAACCAGAATAACATGGGGAAAGTTATACCCAGTGAAGGGAGAAATCTCGTGTTAAATGTGCTACAGCTCTTCAAGAATGAGAAGAAAAATAAATGTTTTTCCATACCAGTGGATCAGGTTGAAAAACGTACCTGTGCCGCAACTGGAATATCAAAAAGTACTCTTACTCGGATAAAAAAAAGAGGCTAAAATGGCATGTGTATCATCGTATATTACCTGTTGTATATTACCATTCAAAATAAATAAATAAATTTTATTCATTTAACAAACTTAATTTTTAATCAATTTTTACTCGATCTTAATAAAGGCCACTTGGCCGGTTTTCTTTGCACACCATACTTGAGCGCCAAAATGACGTCACATGGTCAAGCGTCTAGTTAATGTGGCTGCGTTGTGTAGGGGCTGACTTTGTATAGTTATATACCAGATACTCCTTTCTTGGCTTCTATTATCAAAGTATTCTTTAAATTTGTGAAGGCATTCCTTACATATTTATAAAATTTCTGTGTATTTATGCATACATAGGTATACTATTTAACTTCAATTGAACTTCCATTAACTTTAGTCTGTTACATGGGTTATTTGTACACATGTCATGTCATATGTTTGAATTATGCCTAATGCGAGAAAGAAAGAAAAGGAAGAATAGAAATTTTTGGCATCCTCTAGGATGCCAAAAATTTCTCAAAAACAAACTTACTTACGAGTATATTCAAAGAATTCTTTCTAAGTAAACAAGTATTAACCACACATGTTGCAGTTCCTGGAAAAGTAGGTTGATTTCTGCAATATCTATCTATCTAATCTATATAATATATTCTATAATCTGTATTATTGGCCAAATATGGCGAATGGCTAGTCAGCATTATGAGAGGGTTAATGAATCTTATAAAAAAATATAATACTGCAATTCCATCAATCGCCACAGTAGAATGGCTTTTTTCTTCAGCAATAGATATTTTGAGAGCTAAATAGTCATCACTGTCAGATGACAATTTTGATGTGCTTATGTTCATGAATAAGCGCTCGTAGTGGAGCTCGAATTGGCGATCTTAACCGATCAACAAGTTAAGCAACACTTGCTGCGGTCAGGACTTGGATGGGTGGTGGTACTTGGTACTTGGTCGGCGGGCTATTTGCCGCACCCATGCCGTCTTGATGCGGCACTAAGTGCGTGATGTCGGGTGGTGCGCGTTAGTCCAGCCACCCGATGTCGTCGAAGAAGGCCAGCAGCTCGCTGATGCCGGTGCAAGCCTCCTGGACGGTCCTCGGTGTTCCGAGGTACTCTGCCCGTTGTGACGCCACGCTGCTGCGCTCCAGGATGACGTGCGCGGCCGTTTCGTCTGCCTCCAAGCACCTTCGGCACAGGGGGCTGTCTGTAACACCTAACATAAACAGGTGTTTGTTTAGTAAGCAGTGTCCCGTGACAAGAACGACAATACGTCGTAGTTTGTCACGTTTAAGATTGCAGAGTTTTCTAGAGTACTTCAAGTTGAGCTTCGGGAAGGCCTCTTTCGACTGCAATCTGTGATACTTGCCCAGTCGTCTTGATGTTTCCTTTTGGTTGTGTCACGTATCCATGCTCGGATTTGGCAGAATGGTAGCGGGATCATTGGTTCCGGTCCGTTTGGACATAAGTTGGAACCTCTCCTTGCTAACTCGTCGGCCGCATCGTTGCCTCTGGACCTGCTCTGTCCCATTCCATCCATTAGAGAGTAACATGGTTTGTTTTTTCAAATCATCCGAGAACGTACCCGCGCCGGTGCCAGTTGTAGTTTTAGAGCCATCTGTGTATATTCTTACTTCCTTAAGCCCTGAGCTATCACTAGGCTCCTCGTGTACCTGTATCTTATAGCTTTTAGTAAAGAAGTATTCTTTGTGCTGTTTATCGTATATTGATTGGATTGCCTGTCGCTACTTCGTCTAAGATAAGATGGTTGTGTGAGAGTTTTGGTTGTGTTTCCCAGAGAAAATCCGCATAATGCTTTACATTAAGTCTGAATGCGGATGCTGCGCCTACTTGCTGGATATGCAGGTGCAACGGTGTGATTTCTAAAAGAGCCTCCATTGCTGTTGTAGGAGTCCTTTTTATGCTTCCCGTTGCAGCCAAGCATGCCAGCCTCTGGCATATTTTCAGTTATTCGATGGTTTTGCTCTCTGTAGTTCTGGGCCACCTCACAAGAGCCCCATATGTTAGACAGGGTATGATTACGGTATTGTATAACCACAAGGTTATTTTTGGGTTAAGCTCTGTAACTTTATGGACATTACAATCATAGTGATTATCAACAGTCGCACAATTTTCCTGTCTAGTCACCTTGTTACCATTTAAAAAAAATTTTTTGAGTGACATTGTTGTTTTGATTGAGTCATTGCTAAACATAATAGCCTGTATGTCTAGCTGAAGAAAGATGTGATGGAAGATTGGAGCAAATCACAAATCGGATGTATTCAGGCTTCAGGAGGGATAATATATATGTCAAGGCAGTAATGGCAGCAGTTGATTATGAGAGGCTGAGTATCGTCTTATTTGAAAGGGATAAGTCCAGCTGTGGACTGCTATAGCTAACAATTTATTTTCTGTCGTTATTCGCGGAACCATTATGTGTTTTCTGAAGGTACTGGAACAACTCAGTCAACCAAGTATCGTCAACGATATCATAACTGATAGTTCTGATGTCTGACTGACGACTTACTTACTTGGTACTTGGTACTTGGTGGGCTGGCTCTTTTCCGCAACCAGGCCGCTGTGGCGCGGCCCATTTTGCGTGATAGCCGGGTGACGCTGATCAGTCCAGCCACCCGGTGTCGCCCAGGAAAGCCAGCAGCTCCTTCGGCTTGGCGCAGGCTTCCCACACTGTCCTCGGCGAGCCGAGGTTAGCTGCCCTTTGTGCCGCCACGCTCCTGCATTCGATGAGCAGATGCGCAGCTGTTTCTTCCGCCTCCATGCAGCCTCTGCATAGGGGGCTGTCTGTAACACCTAGATTAAACAGGTGTTTGTTTAAGGAGCAATGACCGGTCATAATTCCGACGATATGTCGCACATTATTTCTTTTAAGATTGAGGAGTTTTCTGGAGAATTTCAGATTTAGAATCGGAAAAGCCTCCTTCGACTGCCTACAACCCTCGATACTTGCCCAGTAGTTCTGATGCTGGTCCTTAGTTCTTTTGCGAATCCATGCACGAATTTGACTGAAAGGTAGGGGGATCATTGGTTCTGGTCCTGCACACGTCATACCGGAACCTCTCCTTGCTAGCTCATCAGCCGCATCGTTACCTCTGGAATCGCTGTGCCCCTTTATCCATTGGAGTGTGACATTATTGTTATGTTTACTTACTTCCTCCAATAGTCGGTGACATTGTATGATCAGCCCCGAAGAGTGGTCGTATCTATTTAGGGCTCGTAGTACCGCAGTGCTGTCGCAGAGTATCCTAATATTACTATTGGTTACCTTCCTGGAAAGTACTGCTGCTGTGGCTTGGATGACACCCACACATTCTGCTTGGAATATAGAGTTGTGTTTACCTAGCCCTGTTGCTATGTGTATGTTTAGTTCCTCCGAGAACGCTCCCGCTCCGGTGCCTGTTGCCATCTTGGAGCCATCTGTGTAAATTCTGACTTCATGAATACCTGAGCAGTCGCTTGGCTCTTCATTTAGTTGTACGCGGTAGCTATTTGTAAAGAAGTGTTGCTTTTGTACTCTATCATAGATAGACTTTATTAAGGGGTTTCCAACTGCAAAGTTTTCTATGATTGTTGTATGGGGTGCTAATTGATCCTGATACCAGAGGTTCAGTGCCTTTAGCCTGTACGCAGCCGCCGCGGCCTCTTGTTGTATGTATAGGTGTAGCGGGGTCAGGCCTATCAGGGCCTCAATCGCGGCGGTTGGTGCAGTGCGCATGCAGCCTGTTGTGGCTACACAGGCAAGTCTCTGAAAGGTTTGTAGCTTGGTTTTGGTGGTGCTCAGGGTGGTTCTGGGCCACCACACAATTGCACCATATGTTAGTGAAGGTCTGATTACCGTTTTATATAGCCATAGGGTGATCTTAGGGCTTAGTCCCCATGTTTTACCTATCATCCTTCTGCATTGCCAGAACGAAATACTGGCTTTGATTAACTTGTTCTCTAAGTGCTTGGCCCAATTCAACTTGCTGTCTAGTGTGACTCCCAGATATTTCACTTCTTCTGACAGTTTCAGTTGCTTGTTAAATAGGCTAGGTAGTGTAAACCTGCCTAGGGTTCGTTTGTTAGTGAACATCACCAGTTCGGTTTTAGCTGGGTTTACGGAGAGTTCGTATTCTATGCACCATTTTTCGACAACCTTTAACGCATTTCTCATCAGGTCACATGCCACACTGGCAAAATGGCCTGATATTAGTATTGCGAGGTCGTCTGCATACCCTACCGTGAAGAAGCGACTTGTATTCAGCCTGGTGATTAGATCATTGACTACTAGATTCCATAGGAGCGGGGACAGGACACCTCCTTGGGGGCACCCCTTGGCCACCACTCCCCTGGTTGTGCCGTTTAAGTCAATGCGTATCGCCCTTAATTCTAGCATGTTAATGATCCAATCGATCAGGGTCAGGTCTACTTTGTGTTTAAGCAGTGCTGCTCTAATGCTGCTAAAGTTAGTTTTGTCAAAGGCTCCTTCTATATCAATGAAAGCTCCTAGACACAAATTTTTACTTTTAATATCTCGCTCTACTTTGTGTATAACACTGTGTAGGGCGGATTCGGTAGATTTACCTGCGCTGTAAGCGTGCTGTTCTGGGTGAAGTGGCGCGGTAATGAGAACTGTGTCTCTGATGTACCTATCACAGAGCCTCTCCAGGGTTTTCAGGAGAAAAGACGTAAGACTTATCGGTCTATAAGCCTTTGCTTCTGTGTAGTCACTCTTACCCGGCTTTGGTATAAACAAGACCTTAACCTCTCTCCACCCTTTGGGCATGTATCTGTGCGCCAGACATGCCTTGAAGATAGCACTCAATGTCTCGTTTATATGATATTCACTCCGTTGTAGGAGTCCTGGGAATATCCCGTCCAAACCTGGCGTTTTGTACGGTGTGAATGTGTTGATTGCCCAGTTTAGTCTCTCTCCTGTAACAACAGTCTGTGCAACAGCCCAGTCTGTCGCTGTAGGTGGTGCCATGGGGTGTTCTGTCCAAACATTTGAGTCTGATATTAGACACCCAGGAAAGTGTGTTTTCAGAAGTATTGTATAGGTTTCTGTTATAGTTTTAGTAAACGTATTGTCGCTTTTCTTTATGGAGCCGATGTCGCGGTTCGGGTTACTAGCGAGTATTTTCCTAACCCTATTCGCTTGTCCATTCGACTTGATGCTGGTGTTGTAGTTTTTCCATGACCTGCGTGACCTGGACCGTATATTTTTCTTATATTTAGCCTTGGCTATTCTATAGTTGTCCCAGTCCTCGTCCATGCATGTATTCATGGCTCTATTGAACAACTTGCGTACCTTCCGCCTCTGTCGTTCCAGTGCTTTGGTCCACCCCTGATTGCCTCCCCCAGAGTTTGGCAAAGAGAGGGGGCATGCGCTTTCAAAACTCATAGTGAGACTGTACGTGAGTTGTTCAACAGTTTGCTCTATTTCTTCTATGTTTACTAGTTGCGTGTTCGCACTTACTGTGTTCATGTTTTGTTCAAGGGACCTAGTGAAGATCGTCTTGTCGGTCCTGCGGGGGTTGCGGATTGGTGTTAGTATCTGTTTGCTTATTTTTAGTTCATACCTGATCCACCTGTGGTCGGAGCCGGAGTATTCGCCTGATACTTCCCAGTTCTCTATGAGGTTTGTATTACCTGAGACCAAGGTGAGGTCGATGATAGTACGGCTGCGTTGTCTAACAAAAGTTGGTTCCGCGCCTGTATTTGCTATAAGGAGATTTGTAGTAAATAAAAAGTTTACCAGGTCCTCCCCTCTGCTGTTTGACGTGGGCATACCCCATATAGGGTGATGGGCGTTTGTGTCTGCTGATATTACTAGTTTGAAGTCATTGAGCTCGCAGTATCTTACCAGGTCCGCAACGTCTTTCGATGGGATCTCCTCGTCGCCGGGCATGTAGGCTGACGCGACGATCACGTCCCCAGCTTCCTCTCCGAGAACACCCCGGAGCCTGGCAGTAGCCAAGTCTCTGGAACAGAACTCGGTTAGAGGCAATGAAGCAATGTTGCTTGGTACATATATACATGCTCGAATGTTGTTTTTGGAGGTGTTGTCATATATTAACTTACCCCTCAGATTATTGAGACCACACACACGCCCCGCCCTGATCCACGGCTCCTGGATCAAGGCCATGGTCTCCTCGCTGTCATCCCCCAGCACTCTGCGCAGGTTAGCCGTTGCAGTGAGGCTGTGCTGGAGGTTTGTCTGGATGACCTTACAAATCATGGAGGATTGGGTCGCCATCATTCAAGCTACCCTCCTCCTCTGACTCAGCCGTGTTGGCCCCGTTTGGATCCCTCCACTCTCCTCTGGTAGGGGGGTCAGGATCCACACTCATATCCTCCGTCGTCTTTGAGGACGATGGTTTGGGCGATGAGTGTGACAGCTCGTCCGGAGTTTCCCCCGTCTTGCCGTCTGGAGCCAGCATGGTATCCAGCTTGTCTGCCGGTGTGGGCTTGCTTGCTGGTGCAGGTGGTTCGTCCTGAAGAGACCCGTTCGCTGCATAGAATCGAACGTAGACATTCCCCAGGTTGAAGGCTAGCCTCCGTCCTTTCTCTACGAGTGTAGGTATAAGGGGTTCGGGAATCCCCAACGTGAGGAACATCGTGTCGTCTCCGTGTATGCTATGCGCGAACAGTCTCCAGGTGTTCACCTGGGCCCACTTGTTCTGATCCGCCAGAATCAAGCTCGTGTCTTCGACAGAGCTATCACATTCCGGGATAAACAGTGCTGCTCTTACTACTCGGGTTAAATCTCCCTGTCGTTTGACAGTGAGTTTAACCCCTGAGTCAGCTGAAAGACTGCCAACTGCCTTGTTGAGCCACCGTAGTGAAGCATCATCCTCACACCACAGCTTCAGGGCTCCATCTGCAATGATGGGCTTCCCTCTGAAGCAGGGGGAGAATGTGATGTTAGGATCTTTAACATCAGCTAGAATCCTGTTGACCAGGTACTTCTTCACTTTGGTGGCTTGCTCTTCTTTCAGCTCTTGGCTTTCCCCCGTCACCGCTACGCATAGCTCATTCTGAGCAATGTCTGCGTAGCTGGTCAGGGTGCGCCGTGAGCTGTCCAGTTTGGGTCTTTTGTGTTCACCTCTAGGTGACACCGTGTCATCCAACCGGGTACGTTTGCCGGGCTCAGTGCGGGGAGGGGCCTGTGCAGATTTCGAAATGGCCACTGCCCCACGCCTCTGGCGATTGTACCGGTTGCTGTGTTTAGGGTGCGACCACTTGCTCTGGACCCCTGAAGGTCCTGGTTCTGCCGTAAGTGGTGCTCCAGTCTTCAGTGGTTTGGCAGGTGGTGCGGTGCTGTGTCCTGCTTTTTTAAAGAAGGAGCTCGGGCCAGGTGCGCCGTTACTGGCATCTCCAGTCGTCTGCTTCTGTCCTTCCGGATGGTCTCCTGCCTTGGGGACTCCAGCCTGAGGCTTAAGTCCCGTTAGGCTAGATCCCGTACCGGTGTTTTCAGCTTCTGACCTTTGACTAGCCAGTCGCGCTTCGGCCTTTTGCTGCTTCTTTAGCTTCTGCCTCAGTCGGTTTCTTTGGTTTTTGCTTAGAGTCTCTGGGAATCCAGCCTCTGGCTTAAGTCCCTTAGCGTTAGCGTGGGGGAATCCAGCTTCTGGCTTAAGTCCCTTAGCGTTAGCATGGGGGAATCCAGCCTTCGGCTTAAGTCCCTTAGCGTCAGCATGGGGGAATCCAGCCTTCGGCTTAAGTCCCTGTTGCTTGTCTCTTGCTTTTTTGCCCTTCGGTCCAACAACCGTCCAGGCAGAGGTGCAGGGCTCCGGGGCCGACATGGCCGCCACGAGCTCCTTCACCGCTTCACCTAAACCCGTGGGGGTTTGCTCACCTCTCTCTACTTCCACATCGTGCAATACTTTGCCCCCCCCAGAATACGTGGGGCAGCCCGAGCTATGCTCAGGGAGGGATTCTCCGGGTAAACCGGTACCCTCCTGGGGTAGTTCACTGTTTGAGTTTGCAGCCATAGTGTGGTCGGATTTTTATACAGGGGTTTCCTTCCCCCGGCCAGTTTATCGGTTTTGTGTATGTTCCCTCGCCCATTCCGCCCATGATCCGGGTCTAGCTACGAAAGTAGCCCGTCCCATTTCACAGGCGGCGCAGGAGCTGGATATATCACTTGGGCGCCGATGATTCGCCTTCGCACTGCATACTTGGCTATTATGGTCACGAGGTAGATGTTATAGGCGGGCTCGTTGGGGACCATAACATTGCCCGGGGAGGACGACCCACAAAGATGTTAGTATGTGGGCCCAGCCCTAGACCGCGGCGGCAGTCTAAAGATGGCGTGGACGTGTATGAAGCACTTGTTGGTGCGCGCCTGTAGTCTAGATCCGCACTTCTAGACGTACGCAGCTGGCATTACTTAGCATTTTATAGAGGCATGTTCTTTGGCCTTGAACCTACCCCACTAAGACCAAAACCAACCCGTTCCTCCCCTAAACCCGGAACAACTCAGTCAACCAAGTATCGTCAACGATATCATAACTGATAGTTCTGATGTCTGACTGACGACACACATGACGATAAAAAAATGACACCAATGTGACGTTTTTGACGTCGTATCTTGTAAGATACTCATGGCCAATCATCCGCGTATAAAGCATTTAGACAAGTAATACCTCGACATGTAATAAGGAAAGACTGCGCTTGTAAATAGTCACATAATACCCATGTTGTTAACTGAAGTGCCTGGGATGGCCTCTAAATGTATCAGCGAGTTTCGGACCGTTTCGGCCACACCCGACCATAACCGCAACTAGTGTCCCATATCCAATCAGTCAGTACTCGTCTAAATAAAATAAAAGGAGGTCCACCTCTCAGGGTGCCGTAGTCGTTAGATGCAGCCATCGCCACAGAAAAAGTATCTGTTAGTTCTTTTATTTCGTTGACTTCCGACTTTTATATGGCATCATTACAAAGCTGGTGATTTACCAATGGCATACATTGCGCTAAAATTTTGTTTTTTTTAGATTTATTCAAGTGAACACGTACAAAATGTGCTGCATTCTGGGGAAACACTCAGAGAAAAATAATTTTCTCTGGGGTGCACATGTTTTATTATTCGGTGCTACTACTTTGCAGCTGATAGTGGACTGTGCCATACAGATACTTTGCTAATTTAAATCTAAAATAATAGGTCTTATAACGCTATAAATGTTGCCATTCCCCATCATTATCGTATATCAGTCCACTGCTTTACAGGACATGTGCGAGCTCCTAAATCATGCCTGACGATCTTATTTGACCTGTGTATACCATACTTACTTTATTCTATTTGGGGTGTAAAGACTGCCGTTGCTATCAGTGATTGTCTTCTTCCATTGCGGTTTAGCAACATGCTTGTTGGTTGGTTGGTTGGTTGGTGGTACATGGTTTGAAAGTAATGGGATAGTTTTAAACAAAGATAAAAGTATTATAATGAAATATTATACTAAAAAAATTAAACAGTACAAAGCTAAAAAAATTAAAAAATTAAACAGTACAACAACTGAAAACGTGTTTCTCGGCTACACAATTGACTATACATTAAGTGATGCTCCTCATATTGATATAGTATGTCAAAAAACGAACTATGCCCTTTTGAAACTTAAGCCCCTTGTTAATAAAACAACGCTTATATCTGTAGACTATGCCTATGTTCACTCTGTGCTAAGTTATGCAATAACAATATGGGGAAATGGTTCTGATGTGGGTAAAATATTAAGATGTCAAAAGAGATCAGTCAGAATAATTAATGAACTGAAAAGGAGGGTATCAGCAAAGAAGTACTTTATTCAAAATAAAATCATGACAGTTATATCCCTATATATATATATATATATAAATGTTTATTACAGATACACCTTGAAAAAGATAAATATCTTAGGAAAATGGACACTCACAGTTATAACTTAAGAAATAAGGAAAAACTTCACGAACCTAAGGTGAAGCTTGTAAAAGTAAAAAAGCAAGGTTCCTACAACAAAATAAAAATGTGCAATAAACTGCCTATATCAATATCAGATTTACCTATGCTAGATTTTAAAACAAAATTAAAAGTATTTTTCCAAAGAAATCCATTTTACAATTTAAGTGAGTTAATGGATATGAAAATAATGAATCCTCTTTTATAAACATTGACTAATAAAATACATTTTAATTATATAGGTACAATATTTTAATAATGTTACTCTGATAGATTATAATTGCCTAACTAAGTACTTGACATATTTAATCAATTATTATTGGATGATACTGATGTACTTACATATCTTAATTTATTATATAATTTAATAATTTTCTATTTCATAATGATTCTTTTATCAATTTAAATTACCTACTTGACATACTTATTTAAAGAATGATTATGTTGATATACCTACTTACTTATTTTAATTCAATGTATCATTTTGTATTATTCTATAAATTTTGTAACTATATTAATTAATGACATTATTAATAATAAGAATCTATTGTAAAATGACATACCTAATATAACGTTCATTGTTATAAGGCAAATAAATAATCTGAATCTTGTACAGTGGGCCGAGCACGAAGATCTGATTAAGTGTAACGTTATCGTATCGTTTACGTAGTCAGTACAAACTATGAGTTATCTGTGCCACTATTGTACTAGATAAATGAGAGTTTGTCTTAAATACTTAAACGATGCGATTACGTTACACTTAAACAGGTTTTCGTGCTTGGCCCTCTGGTACATCCGTGTCAAGTGAGGATTTTGAGTCACTTGGAAATTACAATGGGTTTACTCGATTGTACCAGTTCGGTAGTCACTATGCAGTCGGGACTATGGAGCTTGAAAGTGGAAGATCTGGGTTATTCCTATGTGCCCCATTGAGGGCGCATAGGAATAAAACTTTCTCATCTGCACCCAATTAAAGAATAATGTTATGTAAATATAATGTTGCACAGTGCCGGATTTAGATTTTTTATGAGCGTAGGCCACTTTTTTCCGCCGCCCCATGTACTTTTCTAAAATTATAGTTTTCCATTGCGATTACATTCACTTACGCAGTAATCTATACTTATTAATATAGTAGTAGAGGCCATAAGGTCTGTACTTGGAAGAAAAATAAAAAGTGGGTCAGAAGACGTAAAATTACCATCTGAACAAAAACCAATATTACGTTATAAAAAAAAAAAATTGTGTGTCGGTCGGTCAATTTGTATGTATGAACAAGCATAATTTAAAAAAAAATCGCACAGATTTCGATGAAATTTAGTATATAGATAGAATAGAGCTCGGATCTCTCAACTATAACATTTGTATGTTGATTCGTCACATAAATGGCAGCTTGATATCTCTATGCTACACGGTCTCGTATAAAACTGGGGTCTCGATTGACTGGTCGGCGCGCATGAACTCTGTGGCACAGCTAAAAACCTACGCTATAACACATGAAACCAAGACATCGGTGCGTGTATTACTAGGTAGGGGTGGGGGGTAGAGGTGTATTAATAAATATCTCAAGGTAGATTTAAAAAATTCGGCGTTGTTTTAGATTTAAGAAAATAGTATTTAAATACAACAAAACAAGTCGTAACGTCTATATATCCTCGATGGGGTAGGCAGTGGTACTACATTTCGCCAGAGGGACATGTTACTCATATGTAATAGGGTGTGAACGTATTAACCATCTACGTTGTACTGTTCCACACTCCTGACTGCTATTAATAATTTCTTTGTCAGATAACCTCATAACTGTCCGACACGGGTTTCGAACCATGGACTTCAATATTCCAAATTTGAGCTTCCTCCCCTACACAAAGACCGAGCGAGCGAAGCCGCTGGCGGGTCAGCTAGTATAGATAATAGATAAAATAGGTACAATAACAGTATGCACTTGGATCATTAATTTTCGATAGGAATGATTTTCTATAGGGATTTAAAGTATTAGTATAAAACCACGAGAAAACCAGTGAACTTGTTTGACTTTTATCGCATTTGAATTAGCTCAAAAAAGGGCAAACCCGAAAAAAATTAAAAGTAGCAATTTTCCTTCGGTATTGGTTGGTCGTAAAATTTACGAGTAGACTGCCAGTGACCACTGGCAATCTAAATTTTTAATTTGTTAATCGATCCGTTGCGTGATCCGCCATCCTGTTTTAAGGGTCAATTTTTGTTTACAGAATATATAGTTTATTTTCATTTGACTCGAAAATGGTTTTACATATTTTGTTTAGAATTTAATTTCCTACAATTTTTATTCCCATATATTTTTTTCGATATTTTCCCATTTATATCCAAAAAAGGGGGCGATTTTTTGTTTGATTAACAAAACTTAAAGTAACTCGTTTATTTTCAAGATTAGGTACCTACATGAGAAATTGTAATAGACAAAGTGATTTAGCCTTAAGTTTTATGCAATTTTTGTTCTAGTAAATGTTTTCTACGGATCGATATTTTTCGATATATACCTGAAAAGCGGTGGGGGTAAAATTATATCATTGCATTCTCACGTCATTTTCCTACAATTATACCAGACAAATATGCTACCATATATAAATCCATAAAATATAGATCAGACTAAAATAAATACTAGATTAAAATTGTAGAAAACTTAATTCTTAACAACTTTGTTTATAACAATTTATTCATCTAAAATTGAAAATAAACAAGTTGTTGAACAAAATTCGCCCCCATTTTTGGGTATAAATCGGAAAGTATCGATCTTAGGAAAAAAGTTATAAGCATCAAAATTTTGGGAAATTAAATTTTAAACAAACTTCGTTACATCTTTTTTCGTGTAAAAATGAAAATAAACGAGTGATTCCGTAAACAAAAATTTACCCTTAAAATCAAGATGGTGGATGAAGCATCGGAGCGATTACCATGCAAAACAAACTATAGACTGCCAGTGACCTTTTCCAAGGAATTCTGAAGAAAAATTGCTGCTTTTAATTTTTTTAAGGCAAATCCTAATTTGACTGGGCTATTTATCCTCTAAAGTCGAGTGATCGAGCGTCCTCTAAAATTTGCCGCCCCTAGGACGCCGCCGCCCCTTAGGCCGCGGCCTATCCGGCCTATTGACAAATCCAGGACTGATGTTGCATAATTATTCATAAACCCGTGCACAAAAAACGTATCTAGTAAAATATGTTACTACATACAAAATCACACTTCACTCTAATATCAAAAAAGTGAGTACGTGAGTGTATTTGTCACTTCTTCACGCAGAAACGACGGCATAACACATAGGCTACATTTTATCTTCATTCAACGAGTAATTCCTCGAATCATCGAAGGATCGAAATAATCTTATTCTACGCGTCGATGTCGCGGCCACAGGCTAGTTATATAAGTACATGACGCTAAATATTCACGGCGTTTTCTTAAAGCGTAACTAAGCGTTAGATGAAACCATAAAGCATATTAATCTGTCCGAATCAGCAAGCCTCATTCGAGGCAAGTTTCATTCATAAATCTATTGTTATTTTTTGTCCTGATGCGGACAGATTAAGTAACTAACAACCCTCAGCAGTAATAGTGGGAAGTATTATACTATGATATTGTCCTTATGCTTCATGAAATAACATTATTATCATGTCCTATTTCCAAAAAATGATTACGGAGCCGTGATGTTTACTTAAGGCCACCCGAATATTGTCCGATTTCGAGCATCAAATCTTAGGAGAAACGCTTCCTTACCTCGGCGGCAAGGGATGCGCCGGGCGGGCGGCGCATCCGCCCTGCGTCAGTCGTTCGCCGCCGAGCGCCCGGCCGGCCGCCGACCCTCCACGCACCCTCTTTCGACGAAACGATTAATGAAAGCGTATTATTTTTCAAAACGTAACTACATTCATAATTATAACTGAATCGGTTAGCATCGTTGTATGAAGCAAATAAATCTAGATAAAGTTGATTGATTCGTCTTACATAGTTTGTTGTTAAAAGTTTTTGTCAAATGTTTTGTATCGAGGATAGCATAATTTTTAATTATGTTCAAAAGTTGCTGTGCGCGACCGAATAAAAAGTTAAGTAAAAGCAAATCTAAGCCGGAAAAAATGGATTCTTTAACAGAATCTAGCCAGGAGCAAACAAAAGAAAAGGCATCGCAATCTATAGATGAAGGTATAACGATCACAAGAGTAGAGTTCCCATTAGAAGATATTACTCCAGTAAGCGATAATGAAAAAATAGATGGAACTCAGAATACTGAAACCGCCTCAAATATTAATCAAAAATCTGCAGAGATTGATCTAAAATCTGCAGATATTGATCTCAAGAGCCTCTCCGAGGACTGTCACAAAAGTAACGAAGAGGAAGATGATATTGTGTTTACAAAGCGAGAATTAACAAAAAAGCGATATTCCGTTGATTACAAAAGAAGTCGGCTGGATTTTAAACGGTTCTCTGTAGATTGTCGTCGAGATTCTTCTACTCTCGAAGAATTAGCTCGACTTGAGCAGGAGTTAGCCAAGACAAATTTTGATGTACGTGTTGGTGGTAGACGTAAGTCAACTGGTATTTTGAAATCCACTACCAGCAGTAGCAACAGTGTTGACCAACGCGTAGCCAAGCAACCTTCTGATTCTGAGGACGACGAAGTGTTTGAGGCTAGTTCTACTAAAGATCCTACAGAACCTCCAGCGACGCCAGTAGGACGTGACGAGCTGGCTTTGCGAAGACACAGGTTCTTTTCGGATTTAGTATGTGCTGCTCGGGCTGCAGTGGAACATCGTGTACGGTTCGACCCGCTTGGACCTGTCGTTGCCGATCCAGGTGAGCTAATCCATTAGTTCCTAAGTAGCAATTAGTTAAAAGTCCTACACTACGGAAAATGTACTTTTTTCATAATTCATAGGTATAATAATGACCATTATATAATTAGGTTTTAGTAAACTTTTACAGCACCTAAGTCGTGGATGACGTAGCAGGTACATGTATACATACTTTGTTATTTCACTTAGAATTTGCAACTAGACGAAAATCGATGCTCTTGGCAACTGCCCAGCAAACTACGAGTATCTTGTTGGTCCATTGTTGCTACTGAGTTTAGAGATATCGAATTAGGAACTAATATTTATTTGGTATAATTGATAGGTATTCTAACAACGAAGCGAAAGATCCTGTAGTTTCTACCACAACGTATTCCTCATGTCTGAGATACGTGAACTGCCATCTTTGTAGTTTACTTAGTTATGATGTTACAGTCATTTTCTATGCTCCTAGATATTTCTAGTGTCTTTAACGAACGTGTCAAAGGTGATGCGGTTCTGATCGGATCAACGCATCGGGCTGCGTCCTAGGATCTAATACCGTCGACTTTTCCAATCACAACAATTTGTCTCTCGAATTTGTTTCCCGAGCGTATTGTCAACTGTAAAACAAAAAACATACAACTGATTCAAAAGTGGGATCCTGTAGGGCTATTATGTATCTCAGTTGCTAACAAATGTTGATTGAAATCTTGAAAAATGGCGGCTCTATGTCACTTTTGACAACTCTGATGGAGCTGACAAAAGTGACATAAAGCCGCTATTTTTTTCGATTTCAATAAATATTTGTAAGCAACTGAGAAACATAATAGCCCTACTGAGAATAGTAACAAATTATCTAATTTAGAAACGGATATAGATTGCTACCGACTAAATAGATAACGATGGGATTCGGTAATTTAATAGACAGTTTTCGTTGTATATCTGAAATTCCTGGGCTATTATTAAACCTTTACTAAAAACGTGTGTGAAACGTACACAAAGGCATTCAATTACACTTCCAATTAGCATATTTATCTATGTTGGATGAGCGAACCATTTTACGCTATTTGTATCATATATCATTGTACTAGTAGTGGAGATAACTATCTAGGGAACTGGTGCGTTTTTTCCAATAAAATCCCCAAAGGCTAAGTCCTCGCAATGAAAGTGGACGTTGCCTGCAAAAATGTTTTGATGTATCAGTATAATAGGTTATGTAATGACGCATTATTCATTAAGACGAATACGGTATGTCTGGATAATTCCGTTTCTGCAAGACCTCATGTGTAATTTAAACATTCCAATATAAGTAGCACGCTCTAAATTAAAAATATACTAGATTAGAGAATATCCTACTACCTAGTTTCGTTTTACTTCTTCTCAGTAGTGGTTCTGTTTATTTTATGAATGCGGTTGTATTGTTATGAAATTAAGTCTATCAAATTATAGTTAACATTAATAAGACCGTCCTTGATATCTAAATTGAGTAGGGACGAGTACTTGTACTTAAGGTGCTGTCAATTAATGACGTCGATTTAAATGAGTGTTTTTGAAGCAGTTTACTAAGCAGCGAATTACTTAAAATTAAATAAGCACACATTGACGGAATTAAAAACATATTTTAACATAGTAGAGTACATTAGAAAAGGATTCAAACTTACAACTTAATTTCACCTTTAAAACACAGTTTTACTCTTTATTCACAATTGTATTTGTCATCTATCACATATCATAAAATAGCAATTTTTAATACACGTACACCGACGGATACTGTTTTTATTGAATAGTGAACATTATTTTTTTATTAATTTTGTACGTTTTTACGAGATGCGCTTGCTTGATTTCAAGTGAAAATTTTTAAAGAATTCAAGCTCTGATCTAATAGCGCCTCGATTGGTTTGAGTTTAGTTTTGGTTCCGGACTAGACCGGGCAAATAAGGCTAACTGCAGCTGTGCAGCAACAGCAAAAGTTTTACAATTAATGTAATGTGATGTCAAAGTTTAAGGGATTCGTTAACAAGTACAATTTGAAAAATGTAATACCGACTTCCATTCTATTCAGTTAATGAAGTGTATTTACCGAATTTGATGTAATTTAAATGAGACCACACGGAAAGCACCAGCTCTCAAACAAAAAAATAATTTTGTGAATCGGTTCACACAGTCGAAAGTTATGAGGTAACAAACATAAAAAAAACACTGTCGAGTTGAGTACCTCCTCCTTTTTTTTGGAAGTCGGTAGATAATGATGGTACGTGAAGTGTGACGTGAACAATGTGAAGAAGGATATCATAATCTATTTATCAAAAGCTGTCTATTAACTAAGATTTTACTTTCAGCCCTTCGTTGGTTGATAGTTGTGTTCATCTTTACATATACATTCACATAACATTATTTCAAATAACGTTTATATACTCATACTCCGCCTACCAGGATTCCCTACGTGGCGGGAGACAAACACGCACACATTAACACAATACAAACATCCAAGTACTAATACTTACGAATATTACTGCACGTCACACAAATACCTTTCCCGGCCAGGGATCAAACCTAGATCCCCACACTTCGAAGGCACAGTCACAACCAACTATACTAAAGGGACCGTCATTGTTTCAGTAAAACTAATTTTGTTTAATATTATAGTGTATTCGGATCCACCTACTCTGCTTTATTCGCTTTTTATTATGTGTGCTATTTGAAATGACATTGTGTTCGGTGTTTTATTAACCTTTATTTCGTGTTTATGTCAACTTTATAAGAAAAGTGCTGTGCTATTGACCTTTTGAGTATGAGTAACAAAGCAAATATACTATGCATATATTGCCCTCTAGGGGTGAGGTTCCGTAAAATTAGCTCAAGTGAGTGCTTTACCAATACATAACAATTGCTAAGTAGGTATTAATAATATTAGTTAGTTTAAATTAGGTTAGCTCCTCAAGAAAGTATTTATATAATCACGTTATAATATAAAAAGAATGAAATATATTTTGACCCGATAATAGAAAACTCAAAGATTTTAGATGATCTTAAAATCTCATAAAGCGTAAAGGTAATATGAGACAATTGTGGCTTCGAAATGAAATATTCAAAAGCTATTCGTACTTTAATATTCTTAAATTAGATTGCTCAGATTTTTCGATCAATAACCATCTAATATATTTTCTCGAACAACCTTCAAACCATACCAATTCGTCGTTCCTGTTACATACTGCCGTATTTTATTTCAACAAAGTTTTTTTGCTCTACTAAAATTTGTGGAGCAAAAAACACTTTTAATGCCCGCTTGTTGACAATTTAAATTTTCATGTTTTCGATTAATGCTTTTTACTGACAATCCAATAGCGGTAAATCAAACATGTTGATAATTCTTTCTAATAGACGATGACTTATATTTTACGCAGGGTATTAAAATAATCAAAGGATGTGTGTCTAAAAAAAGTTTTATTTCATATTATGTCCCCATTTGTCAAGTCTTAATTTGATAATGTATGTAAACAAGCTTTGGTTTCCAAAGGTGGCAAGCATTTTCTATGAAAAACCAAAGCGTCGAATGTAAAGGTAAAAAGAATATTAAATTATTATTATAGGTATTTTTTTATCCATTAGGCAGTCTGTGGTAGTATCCTAACTAGTCAGATTCAGATTCAGATTATTTATTTGCCTTATAACAATGAACGTTATATTAGGTATGTCATTTTACAATAGATTCTTATTATTAATAATGTCATGAATTAATTATTATAACAAAAAAGTCATTAATTAATATAGTTACAAAATTTATAGAATAATACAGAATTATACATTGAATTAAAATAAGTAAGTAGGTATATCAGCATAATCATTCTTTAAATAAGTATGTCAAGTAGGTAATTTAAATTGATAAAAGAATCATTATGAAGTCTGTTTCTTAGTCTCAAGCTGCAATGAAAATTGGTATAAAGTTACGACTTTTTACTGTTTCTTATGAATATCTTGAGGAAAAACATAGAAACGCCTTTGCAACAACATAATAAAACATATAAAGACAAACATTTTGGGAAATACTTATATTAACCCTTTGTGTTCCAGAGACGTACATATACGTCAGTTTCATTCATAAATCTTTTGTTGTAATTATCACAGTATAGGAAGGATTAAACTCATATAATAAACTTTTATGAGATACGCCTGTATGTAACGGGCGCGACGAAATTCGTTGACAAAAAAATTAAAGGAAATCGAACTCAATTTCGTGACTGTAATTACGTTATCAATTATCTTCTTTGCTTCTTGTAAGTATATGCAAAATTAAATAGTATTTTTAATAGTCTTTTAAGTCTTTTTTAGATGTTTTTGTATATACAGCTTTTCTTAAAGACGAGATGTTTTTTTTAAGTTTATGACTGTACAATGATTCATTCTAATATTGGTAAATCTTGTTTTATTTTGTGGTATTACTACACGGAGTTTCTCACACGACAATTGCTCACATTTCTTTTATATACCCTTGTATAAATAATCTCTAGAAATAATTAAATTATCAGGTTCACACATGACTGGATCCATTTGAGTAGTTCGTACCTTTTAGTTGATTGAGCAGAACGGAATGCTTCAGATCCACATTTAGTTGATATCAGTCAAGCCTGTAAATTAATTACCTCGCCTATTTATTGTAAAGATTGTTATGACTTTCGCATCAAAAGCGACGCGTCAAACAAGTTTAGAGGTATTTAAAATCACCACGTTTTCCGGGACTTCTGCTCCAATATACATCGCAGTTTCCTGTTCATTCACGCCTATGTACCTATATGTAATGGATTTTCGAAGTAAATTCTAAATATATTACATGAAGCTAAATGTAATATTTACGAGTAGGCACGGCATCGAAATATGGTTCAGCGGTATAAATCAATGTGCTGCCTGATTGGGTTTGCATGTGTCATGTTTTGTTATGCATGTTGTTATACATATCAGTCGTACGTTCGCCGATGGTATCATTTACGAATCTGACGTCATCGTTTGATATGAGTCATGTACTCAAAGCGATGATATAGTAGTGGTAGGCTAGTGTTGGTTCTAGAGAACATTCTGCTTCAGGCTACCAGTCTGCCCTCGGTAGAGTGAACTGTGAATCACCAGTGTACATCCGCCCGTACCGGCCGCCAGTGCCGCCAGTGTCCATCGTCGCACGCGCATGCCTACACGCATCTCGTTTGCGGTTGCTTAGTGTTATCAGTGCATGAAAACAACGGTTTTGTTCAGTGTATACTTAAAGTGCTAATGACTGTGCGTTAATTGGCAATTTTTTTGGACTTCCAAGCGCGTCCTGGTAAGCAACCGTAATTACAGTTTTTATATGTTACAGAAGCTTTACCATTCCTTATGTTGTTTATAATTCAAACGATGTAGGATCACCGGACATCACTCAATATAGTACTAATAAAGTTTTCTTATTGGGCTGGATGACTGGCGACTAGTTAATGCTTGCCCTTCTTTTGAAAACTCTTGGTAAGAAGAAAGTTGTCTACAACTCAGAACTTGTGTGATAAAACTTCAACCTTTGTGAATAATCTTACTAAGCCCTTTCAAGGATATTAGTAGTAAATTTCGCAACCCTTTCATTAAACTTGACTTGGATGTTCTATCCTACACATCTATCGTACATAATGTAATAAATGTCCATTAATCTCCGTGCATTGATAAATGGTAAAAGATAACAACAATTTGTATATGCCCGCAGTATGGTTTTAGTGAAAGTTCTATCCCGATAATGTTATAAAGCGACATTATCTTATCACTTTATACCAACGTCGTTAATGTATTTTGGGTTTGGATACTAATCATAACTTTGTGTTATCACTAGTACATATAATAAAACTGCAGAGATCGAATTTCTGTACAATGAAAAAAATGCTAAAAACCGAGTCAGAGGGGCATGTAAGGAGTGAATACGAACTAAATTAACTTTATCAAATTTTTTTGATTCTTTGTTTGTCTGACTGTCTGTCTGTTTGTACGGGCAAATCTCCGAAACGACTGGACCGATTTAAATGAAATTTTGTATGGTGGTAGCTTATATCCCTGGTCAACATATAAATTACTATTGATTCCGGTAAATTAAAGAGTTCCCGTGTGATAGTTAAAAAAACTGTAATTAACCGTATCCTCGGCGCGGGGCCACGCGAGGTCAGCTAGTGTATACATATATATATATATATATATATATATATATATATATATATATATATATATATATATATATATATATATTATGACGAGAGTCACGTTAGAAATGCGTTAGAAAGGAAACAGTCCCATTATAAATAATCGAGAGTTGCTCAACTGTTAGAAATTGTAACTCTGCCTATAGAGTAAACACATTACACTAAAATATGGCTGTATGCCTGTTGGATTGGAATGCTTGTTAGTCTGTCCCGTCTAAAGTACTAAACCGAGATAGCAAAAAAACACTGTGTCTCTGTTATCTCATTTGGTAGTGATTCGCACGGTTCGATCCTTGGGTAGTGAAAGTATTTGTGTGATGAGTAGTGAGCAGATTTTTTCTTCTCGGCTCATATTCTTAAATTAAAAGGGACAGGTATCATACTAATCTACAGGACTCTAAACATGTATTTTACAAGGATGAAATCTAAAATATATTCCAACAGGCATAGTCGTCATGAAAATTATTTTAATTTTAAGTTCCGCCTTATCATAAAACGTGGACATAAGATAGTCCCTCGTTAAAACTATGGTTTAATGAAATTTGCTTAAACCATGGTTTAGACTCAGAACTGTATTTAGTCCACGTTTTATAAGGCGGGCATAGTTTATTAGCTAAATGTCCTTATCGTAATAAATATATTCTCTAACCACCTGGGTATATGCCAATATCATAGAGTGCCCGTACTAACGTTCAAAGGTAAACCACATATATAAAGTTTCATACATATAAATATAAAGAAATGGTATGTTTTCGTCGAACACGCTGTATTCCTTTAATTTATATTTCTCTTGAAATCACTAAATAAACCTAAAAAAATAGGTAGGTACATTCATTTATATTACATAGATTTTAACCTTAAAAATTTTATGTTCGATTGTATGTATTTTCGCTGAAATGAGGTTCACATTCGAGCGCACTACAAATTGCCTGTTTATGTTCAGCACTCGGACCGAAAAATAATAATCAGGCGTATCATTACTGTACAACAACTACAATGCATGAGGTAATATAATGAAATAATTCAAGCATATTTTCATATTGTGAGCAATATTGAGAAAAAATAAACTGGTTGTTACTTGAAATAATAGACGGATTTTAATAGAGTTTATGTTTAGTTAACGATGTTCCAAAATACGATTTCAAAAACACATGTAATTAGGTTATAAAAGCAACATACGTACAATACAACAAAGCGCAAGCCTTGGCAAAACACATTAAACATATACTCTCAAATATATTCGTGCCTATGCAGAACATACGATAAGAAGTAATCGATGTCCCAAAAAATGGCCAATATTGTTTGCATTCGAAATCTAGTCTTATCCACCAGCTGGCACCACTCCCAAGCGCAATGTAAATATAGATCGGAGAATATTACTGGAAGGCAAATCTGACATCAGCTCTCGTAACAGCTTGCCCAGTGACCTCTTACGTTAATATGTAAGTGTTGCCATGCCCTTACCTTGGGCACATTTCTGGGTCACGTGCAATATGCAACAACTTGACGAAAACAGTCTACACTGCCTCTAAAATATTTAGCAAATGTTGACGACGCCACTCTCAAGAGCAAGGGCTCATTAAAAATGAACAAGAGCCTGTGGCGTGTAGTCGGGAGTGGCTAGTAGAACTAGTGACGAATGTGGAACGGCTTAAGAGATGCCACTTAGTTCTTGCTACCTTCACATTTGAAATTCTGTGGAGCACGCAGACTTTGTGAGCTCTACAACATAATTAAACGTTTTAATTATATCCGTTTTTTCCCTTTTTATTGACAGTAAAACTTACTTACTCGTTGTATAAGAGCCCCTGCTGTGTTTTGGGGCATATTGATCGTTGTTTACAACTTGCGGGATGAAGGTTAACGGCTAGGTGGAGAAACATACTGCGATTAATTTCAATTTTCTAGTCGTGTTTGAGAAAAATATTTACTCTTACTTCTAATTTTGATAAACAAGATGTGTATTAAATTGTTTTTATACAATTCCCACTCTAATAAGCATATTTTATTCACTGAAAACATTGAATAAAAAGGCCTTTTATTCACTGTTTTGGTGTTTGAATTTAGAACACACCAATATATTCGATCTCCATCTCAATGCTTATACATCTTCCTTACGCAAAGTATAGTCGACATACAAACTCTTTAGTGCAAGTAATTCCTCGAGATTTGATTGGTCGATATTTGCGACAAGGAGTTTAGCATTATAATAAAAACTGTATTGTGTTCTTTGCTGCCATTATAGAAAAAAAATATAATATTAATAAAAAATATATTCTTATGTTTAGTAATTGTTCCAAATTTAATATGTATTTTAATTAATTTAACCATCCTTTTTTCTTCATTAAATGTCTATTTCGCTTAAATTATTTCTTTTTCTCGTAGTCATGGTATAAAGTATAGTATGCAACTCTTGAATAAAACGGATTTATATCGAGGGCCATGAATCAGTCAAATCGCTCAGGATTCTAACACTTAAATAACTCGCTACGCTCGTGATTCAATAATCACGAATCACTCCCTGCGGTCGTGATTCAGTCGTTAGAATCCTTCAATTACTCGTGATTCATCTATGGCCCTCGCTTTAAATCCATCCTTTATTCACTAGTTGCATAATATACTATTTACCGCTGGACGTGCGATAGTATAGTTTGATAATTGCATTGGGTAGGTACTGAATGAAAAAAATGGTATCGTTCTGGCTTTGGTACTGGTCGATGTTTCAATTTCATTTCCATCGCTTCTATAACTGGCTATACCTGTGCTCGAAGCAGGTCATGCGTGGCGATATTGGTTCGTAAGTGTGTATGTCCTTTAATTTATTTTATAAGCTGTGTTAGTACATGTGTAGATATATCACGAGAGTCACACATGGTTACATTGCCAAGCCATAAGTGTAGAGTGTGCGACAGATGGTCATACACACCCATTACCAATTACCATTCCTTGTGACCGTTGCGATGTGTTGGCAAAGATACTTTTCGATTGTTGTGAAGTCATTATGAGGGTAAACTGTTTGATCAAGCTTGTTTTCTACCGAGTTACAAAAAGGAGGAGGTACTCAATTCGACTTCTTTATGATTTATTTTTAAATTCGATTTTTTTTTTGTTTTTTTTGTTTGTTACCTCATCTCTGAACTGGGTGAACCGATTTCCAAAATTATTAGTTATTTTTTTTTTGAAAGCTGGTGCTTCCCGTGTGGACCCATATATATTTTTAAAATTTTGTTCAGTAGTTTTGGAGTTACACTCAAATAGCTGATTTTTACCAATGTAGATTGGAAGTCGGTTTTCAATTTTTTAAATTGCACTTGTTAATATCACGCGTCATATATTCAACGAACCTCAAATAATACTATACCAGTCGTGTGTTGATTACGTACATTTCTGACGCAACTCTTTGAATCTCGAATTTCAACTACAGAGACTCTCTTTAATTAGGTTTTCTCATTTTCCACAGAACCTTTATAAAATTGTACCTATAAAGGCGTACATATTTTTCAATTAAATTGTCGCATGCAAAGGTCTGAACGGAACCCTATTGTTGTGATACCGTGACAAGCTCTACATAAATTAAAATAAACCCCAGGAAGTTTCATGCTGACTCTGGAGTCATCTGAATTGAATAGGTAAGCAGCGTCCAGGCATCTGGCAGGCATACAGCCCTATTTTAGTGTAATTTGTTTACTTTACTTTATAGGTAGAGTTACAATTTCCAACAGTTGAGAAACTCTCGATTATCTATAATGGGACTGTTTCCTTTATAACGCATTTCTAACGTGACTTTCGTCATAATCACAGAATAAATATATGTATACACTAGCTGACCCGCCAGCGGCTTCACTCGCGTGGCCCCGCGCCGGGGATACGGTTAATTACAGTTTTTTTAACTATCACACGGGAACTCTCTAATTTACCGGAATCAATAGTACTTTTTATGTTGACCAGGGATATAAGCTACCACCATACAAATATCATTCTTCATTTCATTTTCCAATTAAGTAAGTTTTTTTAAAGTCCCAATGTTACGGTTCTAAGCACTGCACTAATCAAACTATAAGTTATAGCTCAAATTCGAATGGATACGAAATATTTTATCGTGCGTAATGACAGATCAGCAGTCGATTTTCTTCCGAATTTTAAAATGGAGCATGCATAATTTTAATGGATGATCCAATAACATTGATTCTTCTTTTCTGACAGGTCATAATATCAAATTATTCCTATTCAAGTTTTCAATGTTGAAAGGGTTAGGTAAAGTAGTGAGTTATATGCTTGTAGCTTTTTCGTCAAATTGGTTGTATGTTTATTCTATTCCGTTTGCATTCCATAAAGGATATTGTTTTAGTGAAATTGAATATGCTTGAGGTTTCCACTCGTTGCGGTGTGTAAAACTATACTTATAACTAGTTGCTTAATGTTAATGTTAAGAATGGATGATGTTTCTCAGACACTGAACGTATAACTGGTGTATATTTATTTTGGTAGATACGTGTGTATTTACTGCAAAAATGGCAGACTATATAATTTCTAAATGGAATATAATAAACATCATTTTTTGGTGGTAGTGCCACGCTGTTACCCCACGAAGTAACACACTCCTACATAACACCGATGTGAAGTAACATAGCTTGCTATTGCGTTTCAGTAGGTCTGTGGGAGTTTCCGGAGGCCCATTTCCACCCTCCCCCCGTCCCCTATCCTTCCCCTCACTCCTCCTATCTCTTCCGTCCTATCTTCCTTCCTCAAAAGTCATCCTCGAGACCTCTGGTATCGGATGTCCGTGGGCGACGGTATCACTTACCATCAGGTGAGACGCTTGCTAACCTATCCCATAAAAAAACAGATCGAAAATTCCGAATATATACCATAAAAAAACCTAGTTAAAAAATAAACTATTTGGGAAGACATACGTTGGGAGAGAGCTCTTCTAAAATGTGTTTGAATGAAAACGTTACAAAAGCACAAAACACTCGTATCTAGAGGATGCCAAAGTATAGAAGGATTTGAATCTAGAAAATCATTCTAAATAAAGATGAAGCAGTCTACCCAATAATTTAACTTTACGAGTAGTGAGCTTTTGTCCGATAACCCCAGCACAGTTCACATACTTTTCAAATTACTCACGTTTGCATTTTTATCGTAGACTATTATATATTCTCTTTTTGGTTTGTTGAATTGCATTTATAAAGGGAATACAATGTCAAAAGATAATGTTCAATTTGGAGAAACAACTCTCTAGTTCTAATTTTATATTAATGTTCTGGTACTTATAAAAATAAATTAGTGTTCGCTGAATGTTACCGTTATTTTTAAAAACCTTGAAAACCTGTGGGATTGACTACGTGTTCTTATAGACCGTTTGCCAATCTGATTTGAATATTATTTTTCCATATTTGTTATAGCTAACAAATATGGTACATTGTAGTCAAAAGGTAAAAGATAAGCCCAATTATCATCAAGCTATTAGTGTCCCCAGTGACAGAGTTCTTATCGTGTTTTTTATTCTAGTGATATTTATAGCTTAGGGCTGAATCAACACCCACACTGCCCGTTATAATATAAATGCGAAAGCGTTTTTAAAAGCGTTCGTATGACTGCCTCATGTCTGTCTAATTTTGAATGTACTCATACGGAGAACTGTAATAACATTTCGGATACTATTATTTAATCACTGTTACATAGCGGTGCTACTGATATATTATTATTAGCAAAAGTAACAGAACGGTATTCAGGAGTCAGGGGCTGAAATCCCACTAGTAGCTAAATGTATACCCCTCACACAATGATCACAATTTTTATTTATAGTCACATTTTCTACCGACTTTCAAAAAAAGGGTGAGGTACTCAATTCGACTTTTTTTCATGTTTGTTACCTCATAACTTTCGACTGGGTGAACCGATTTTTCAAATATCTTTTTTGTCTGAAGCTGGTGCTTCAGACAATAGGACCCGTGTGGTCCCATTTAAATTTCATCAAATTCGGTATAGTAGTAGTTGAGATACATTCCATAACTGAATAGAATGGAAAGTCTGTATTAAATTTTCCAAATTGTACTTGTTATGAAATAAAAATGGTTTTGTAATTCATATTGAAGTATTATTCGTCATTTACATAATATTGCGTGCTTGGATATTACACAGATTTCACTTCATCCAGCTGACTATAGCATCAAGAAGTCTATTTTCTAAATTTTACACAGATACTTCGTCCGACCTAGGTGAACTGTCGAAAGTTTACAAACTGTTGCCAAAAACCTTCAGATGAATACCGTTAAATGTCTACCATTATCGGTTTTTCTTAATTTAACTCAATTTGTCGAAGAGCGCATAATAAGTTTATACCGAGCAGAGCTTCCGACGCCTATCTGCGGAGCTACGTATTTCAGACCCTCGAGATTTCTGAACCCTGTTGATTTTATTGGTCTGTGGTCGTATACAATTATGGTTGTGTTACATAACTACGTTTGTTGTAAATCTAGTAATGAAACACTTACAGACGGCCTTGGTCATGCTGCAGTACCAAAATAAACGCATCCTGTCCTACGCGGCAATAAAAACATCACTATATATAGAACAGGTATTATATGTTATTAGCTTTGGCAAACTTCATTCATGAGATTTGTCTTTATTATTATAGATAACTGTCCACATCACTTCTTTGGCCATTAAAAATTGGAAGTTATTTCCATCTCGAATCGTTGAAGGTCATAAGATCGACACGGCACGGAATACTTGTGAATTCATATAACTAAATGAATATACGTTCACGAGTAGAGAGGTTATGATAAGCTCAGTGCAAATCAGGCGCCACTTTTAAAAAAAAAATACTGATGACATGATACAATTTGTATGGAAGTTTAACCCTTTGCATACCAGAGAAGTAAATTCACGTGCGTTTCATTCATAAATCTTTTGTTTTAATTATCACGGTATACAAAGGGTTAAGCATGTTTACTGCTGTACTTGTATTAAATTGTGTGTCGCATTATTATTCTTATTGTATGTTTTAATATTAACATAACAACTATGTTAATTCATCACTACATATTTGATTTCTTTTAACGTCTTATTTCAAAAGAATTAATAATTATAAGTATTGTATTCCATATTTTATTATTAAAGTATAAAAAATATAAAATACTGGATTCAAAGTTGATAACATTATAACGTATAACTTTTACACACTCATCCCCCGCACTGGGATACATTATCTCGCGGGAGGCATGGACACACACAATAAATAATACATCACAATTCACAACACCTAACACTCGAGAACATTAAAATTTTCCGCTCATCACACGAATATTTGCCATTAAGGGCAACTAGGGATCCCGCGCTTCGAAGACATGGTCGCTACCAACTGAACTAACCACATACCAATATAGGTCTGTGGTACTAACAAAGTCGTTTATTACTCTGCTGCATCGAAACCCAAAAGGAACGCTGTGTTTGACCTGTATTAATGACCATACCTATGTCCGCTCGTAACTAATCAACGGCTCAACCGATTTTTATATATGATACGTCATTAGATTTGTCTTGATGGCGCGAGTCTTACTGGGTACAAAACTACCCGATTGCGCAGAAATCCAAAAGGAGGGTGGATTTTATGCTCTTTAATGTGCGGGATAATCATTTTCATTACCGGATCATTTAACTTTTATTTTGTTTTCTTATGATATAGGTAACTCAAATCATAAACGATCAGAGATGTATATCTCTATTACATTCTTGCAAAACATAATCTAGGCGTTTCTTGATGACACCATCATAACCAACAATTATCATTTCTTTCTACTCAGTCACTTTAAACACATACTGTCTTATATTCGACAGTTGCGACATATTTACTGACCGTCAATTTGCCTACCGAGCGGGAAGATCCACAACGGCGCTAGTCCGGGAGTTCATCAGAAAAATACTTCAAGCCCGAGAAGAGACGCACCAAGTCGCTGCAATATGCTGCGACCTTTCACGTGCTTTTGATACGGCAGACCGCAGTCTGATCAAGGCCAAACTCAAACACTACGGTGTGAGAGGACCAGCCGTAAACTTAATGGAGGACTTCGTTACTGAAAGATGCCAGAGAGTCTTCGGCGACGCGGGCAATATTAAATCCGAAGAAGGCTTTCCGGACCTAGGCGTTCCCCAATCTTCTTGTTCGTTCCCCGATCTTGCCTATCAAACACCACATTCTTGCTTCTTATGAACGATTTACCCGAGGCGATTCCCGGTGCCGATGTGTACATGTTTGCTGACGACGTCGCAGCGCAAGTGACAGCACCAGGCCTATCCCTGCTGAGACATAGGCTTACAGAAGTCACCACTCGATTAAAATTATGGTTCGCTACGAATGGTTTTGCTCTTAACCTGGACAAAACCTGTTACATACATTTTGACCTTTCAAATAGACCACTGAAAGCCCTGACAGTAACAATACCGAACACAGCTTTACAGCAAGTCTCATCGGTTAAGCTACTCGGCTTTCATGTGGATCGAGCGTTAAAATGGAATCTGCACATAGACGCTATTTGCGCGCGGCCAGGCCTGTTTCGCTCTGAAGCGACTAGCAGCATCGGCTCCCCAACATGCAGTACTTAGCTGCTACTTTGCCACCGTACACAGCGTGCTAATGTACGGAACCGAGCTATGGGGACATGCAGCCGAGTCAGAGCGACTGTTGATCCTCCAGAAGCGCGCTATACGTACTGTTGCGGGTATAAAATGGGACGTGTCTGCGAAGCCCTATTTTACTAAACTAAGAGTATTGACTGTACCAGGAATATATATATATATATCAGGTGTGTGTATTTGTGCGCACCAATATGGAGAAATTCTGTGCCATGGGAGCGTCGCACACCTACAACACCAGGTCTAGGAACAGATTGGCGACACCTTCTCACGTACTTGCTAAATCTAGCAAATCTGTATACGTGGGAGGCCCTAATTTATATAACCACCTGCCAGATAGTGTAAAAAATGCAGCTTGTTTGAATATTTTTAAGAGAAATCTGAAGTTATTCCTTCAAATGAAATCGTATTATAATATAAAAGAATATACTCAAGATGAGTTGATCGTACATTCAAGTACTTAAGTATATACTATATAGGTATAACTATGTCCATTGTACTCGTAATAATAATGTTAAGTTTGACTTGTAAAATGTGATTTTACCAATAAATCAATAAATCTATCTATCTATCTATCTATCTATAATAAAACGTGGACTAAAAATAGTCCCGAGCTTACATACAATCTAGGCGTTTCTTGATTGTGACATCATAACTACATAAGCAATCATAATATTTACATAAGCAATCATTTAACATCATAAGCAATAAAGTATGTACTATTATTATTATTATTATAACCAACAAGTATCACATTTCTTTCTAATTAAATAATTTAAACACATCACCTAATATAAAACGTGGACTAAAAGATAGTCCAGAGTTTACGTTTAACGAAATTTCATATAAGAAATATGCTTAAACCATGGCTTAAACTCTGGACTATCTTTGGTCCATGTTTTATATAATAATACTTAGATTATTATTCAGATAAAGAAAATCTTTGTTGTTTACAGCATCCTAGCTGGCCCCTACGTTTTGTAGAAGGTAGAGGAATCAGCTTTATTTATTTCTAAAAATCATTATGGTTATGTTTTTTGTACATCTGATATTATATGTTATTTTTAAGGTATTGAATTTAAGCCGTTACGGTTTCGTTATAGTATACAATATAAATTGTTTTTCTCGTATATAAAACTTTTGTCTATAATTCCTGACTGATTGATTCATCAAAGCTGATCCTAAACAGCTGCGTCTACAAACATGAAATTTAAGCAGTTGATGCCTTTTACAAAGTAAGTAAAAATCGCGCTCCAAGTACTTTGGTTTTTATGTTCTACGCGTCCACTGGGAATGATTTTGAAAAAAATCATCCCTAAGGAAGTAAATTCAATTTATTTCTGTGATTTCGTATCCCATGGACCAAGAGAGCCAAGCCGCTGGCGGGTCAGCTATAAAGTTCTAAAATAAAATTACTCAGCTTTGCAGACCCTATTCAGAGAAAATGGTAAGTAATTAAAACTTTGATTTCTTGAAGATGGTCTACTTTAATAAAGTTCACTTTCGAGCAACTTTAATTCTCCTAACGGCTGAAACTGACGGTGCAGAATAGATGTAACTACATACATACTGTGAACATCTGTTGCCGACAGTTCATTTTTATAATACTAGACTTTACCCCGTTAACGTTGCGAGTTGTTGACATTAAATATTTTAAAGGCCTTTCTAAGCGAGTAGCCCTATAAACGCTGAATAATTTCAAACAGAGTCATTTAGTATGACGCACTACAGTTGCACAGTACTAAAGAAACGTTTTAATGCAAAGCTTGAGATGGGGGTATCAGGTTGCTGTAAATCTGGCGATTCCGAGTTTCGCCGGTGCCGGTGGTTGCACTCGGACAGTGACCGACCTCAATAGCGTCCTTATATGACTGCAGACCACTTGTAACGGTTCTTACGGATCAGCAATTGCCACTTTTTGTATCTGAACACACATTTACAGTTCAATATGTGCTTATTATATCCAGCAGGGCATCTCAGCTGCTAAGAAATGTTGATTGAAATCTTGAATAATGGCGGCTCTATGTCAGTTTTGACAACCCCAGTAAGCAAAAATGTAAGTTGATGACTGGAGCTGACAAAAGTGAAAAAGGGCCGCCATTTTTTCGATTTCAATCAACATTTGTTAGCAACTGAGATACATTATTACTGTTATTTGTCAGCAGTCATATATACATATTATGTACCTTCGATTTCAATTGAGCTTTCGGAAGATAGCCTGACCACAAATTTAACAGTTTGTACTTAATAGAAGGCGTTTACATATAGGTACCTATGATGAAATTCTTCACTATTAGGTATATATATTATTAATATTGTGTATTTCCCTTGACTTATCGATATACCCAAATAAAGGGAATACTCGCTATATATATAGGATATATATTCTGTTTCTATTAATAATTCTAGTGTTTATGACTGTATATTATAACAGTATTTAGATCGAACTTATTACATATAGAAGCGCTACTAGCGGAGTTTGCTTGTCTGGTCGTCTGACTATAGGTTAGGCAAACCATGATGTTACGTAGATGGGTGTTCTATTGACGTTTGTAACTGATCGCTTCCATGTTTCGAAGAACACGTTAACGGTGACGTTAACCATCGTTCCAGTCGTTGTCTTAAAACAACCGTTGTAAAGCCATTTCAGAGTTTTCGGTCTGAAAACCAGCACGGTCTGAACACTAGAACACCACCCACCTATACCTGCGCTAGTGTGTTATGTTAATGTCCCATACTCATCTCAAACACTTTCTGTCGAGAAATGGGTACTTCTGTCAGGTCATGTCTGTATCCTAGCACTGAGAAAGTAATAGGTTTGATGATGCCATGCTATTTAGATAATCTTATTCCTTCTAAGACAAGATAAGGTTTCTAAGAAACTATTAACATATCTTTTATTTGTTGAGGTTATTAAGTGTATTTGTAGTCGGTTTGCGTTTTAATTTCCTACTTTATTAATGAGTGTCTGGTGCCTACGAGGACGCGTCTGATGACAGTAATTTATGAATGTTTATGAAGATTCGGCCGGGCTCCGGACTGACGCTACCGCATTATGGAGTTTGCGTGATGCCTTCAATCAACGTAATAAGATATACTTGTTGTGAGAATTTATTGTGTCGTAAAAACGGCATTGCTATGGCTATGGTGGTCAAAGATCTGATCAATTATTTAATTGAATCTAATAGAACTAGGGTTGGTGAACATAATGTATGAACTAAAATGAATGTTCAGTTTAATAATGACATTGTTTTTTTTATTGTGCTTACTTACCTAGCTTGTTCTGAAGTAATGTAACGTTACGTTATAATAATAGATGTAAATATTTGGATAAATTCAACCTTTATTTTATTTTCAAAAGTTTATTAAAATGTAACAAATTGTTGTAAATTTTATGATCACTCATTGAGATATATTTACTATAGGTAGATATTTTTGTTTTAAGCACATTTCAGTAGCTCTAGAGTTGGCAACTTAATGTCATTTTTAGGCTACGTTCTGGAAAGCGCCGAAATCACGCGCGGCGTTCGATACGTCATCGATAACGTCACCAAAAACGCTCACGCCTCGACCACAACGCTCGCGGTTCGAAGGTGGGTCTACGTGATCATTGCGAGCTGTCACTGTCAACCGAGCATCGATTGGTGTCAATTGTAACATTTCATTACCATTATCGCTGTAATATGCATACTTGATAAGGAATGTACTCCTTAATATGATATTTTAAATAAGACAGAGCAATCACTTGGTACTTTACATTTTATTCAATAATTCACTAATCACTATACTTCGCAGTTAATACTATTTATCTCTGTTTAACAATGTTAAACCACAAGTAAAAATTATTCAATTTATTTATTAAAGTATAAATACATATCCTTTTAAATAAAGATTTGCTTAGATTTTATAGTTGTGCCGACATAAATTCGACGGTCAACGTTTCCTAGTGTTCACCTCGGCTAGCGAGAACGTATATAAAAAAAGGTACTCTTTGGCGAGAACAGACTGCCCGCTTTCCGCCACGCTTACTACTTTTATAACAATATTTTAGCGGTAGAACAACTCTCCTACCATGATCGTCAACAATGCCACCTTGCGGTGAATTTAGAAAACATCTGCGAGTCAAATACATTCCATTTATCTAATAATACAACAATTTTGCTAATTTTAACCTACTGAAATTAATTTGTCTAAGATGTATGTTTTTTTATAGTGAAATAATTATATATTGTTAACACGATGTTGTAAACTCATGGTAGGCCTACCTTTGTAATTTTAGACTCGGCAAATGTCAATTTTCTACCGACTACCACTAAAACTGCTACTACCACAATCTCTTTTAGTTCCTTTTTTTGATTACGCTGACGGTCTAAGTATCAGACTACTTAGACCTTAGAAAGGACCAGCTGAATAAACTTGAGCGTCTTCAAAAATTCTGCATACGTTTTGTATTTGGCCTGCGTAAATATGATGATGTCTCTGAATTTTGCACCACTAAACTCAAGTGGCTTCCCATACGCTGTCGCTGGAATGCTCATATATTGTTGTTTATTTTATCAACGTGTACATTAATAGTAATGTAGATAGAGACCTATTAACTTATTATTCCAGATTAATTAAAAGTTCGTTGAGTGACAGGTTCTTTCACAGATATTGAAATTTATAGAGAGAAAAATTCCATCCTCGGACGGGAGTGTGATGATAGTGCTTTAAAAAGTAATACTATAAAAATTACAAGGGCTGCGATGTCAATACGAAAGTTTCAAGTATTTCTAAATAATGCTTCTTTCGGTTGGATGGTACTGTTAAAACTGTCCAATAGATGTCGCTCCGTCCCCGCAAGACGGTTAGTCAAATAGAGAGTTAAAATTCGATGCTCGGACCAGATTCTCGGTGGCCTAGTTGGTCAATGGCGTCTGACACGGAGAGTCAGAAGACGCGGGTTCGAATCCCGTCCGAGGATGGAATTTTTCTCTCTATAAATTTCAATGTTTGAGATCGCTTAAGCAGGCGTTAGTGCTTTAAAAAGTAATACTCTTTCACAGATATTTGCATAATTCATAATTCTTACTGCTATTTTAAATAAAATTTCGGTGGTAGTGCCACGCTTTAACCCCACATCCGAATGGGCACACTCCCACATAACACCGATGTGAAGTAACATAGCTTGCTATTGCGTTTCGTCGGTTTGTGAGAGGTTCCGTAAGCTCGATTCCCCCCTTCCCCGTTCTCCCTCTCTTTCCCCTCCCCCTCCAACCTTTACCCCTTCTATCTCTTCCTATCATCCTTCCTCAAAGCATCCTCGAGACCTCTGGTATATTGCGGATGTCCTTGGGCGACGGTGATAACTTACCATCAGGTGAGCCGCTTGCTCGTTAGCCAACCTATTCCATAAAAAAGTGTATATTTAGTGAGTGCAGGGTATTTTTTTATCGTTTTTCTTTACTTACTTCTTTGGACCGACTTTTTGTGTTATTTTTCTGTACGGGTGGGGTTGCAATAAAGAGATCTATCATATTTTTTTTACCAATATATTCTTACTTTATGTCAGGCGCTTTTTTGCATTGAAATCTGGAACTTACATAACTTAAGACATAGCTTAATTCTAAAAGTTTAATTACACATTCTAGCTGCGCTCATTTTTATCGTTTATTACTTTTGAAACACTTTTAAGCGCTTCATCATCATCATCATCATCATCTCATCCGTAGGATGTCCACTGCTGAACATATGCCTCCCCCATGATTTTCCAAAAAGACCGGTTGGGAGCAGCCTGCATCCAACGTCGTCCTGCGACTTTTATCAGGTCGTCTGTCCACCGTGTCGGTGGACGCTCCACTCCAGAACCTTCCGGCCCCATCGGCCATCTGTTCTGCGTGCTGCCCACTGCCACTTCAACTGGCTAATCTTCTGGGCTATGTCGGTGACTTTCGTTCTTCTACGGATCTCCTCATTTCTGATTCGATCACGTAGAGAAACCCCGAGCATAGCCCTCTCCATAGCTCGTTGTGCGACTTTGAGTTGCACAACGCTTGCGTTCTTTGAATTATAAAATAGAGCCGTAAGAAAAAATATATATGTACAAGTTTTTTCATGGCCTATCGATGGAATCGATAAGCTATACATATAGCACCTCGTAACGTCCGAAGCGTGTTAATAGTGCGCCAGCATTACTGTATTAGGGTGTGAAGGGCACTGTAGCAGGTGAAATTGTTGGTCGGAAGAGACCCAAAACTAATGTCTCGCGGAGACGATTGCAGGGCAGTGCCACACAGAAACTGCAGTTCTAAATACTGAGTAGCACTGCAAATGTTACGGGCAGGCGTTGTGGCGTAGTGTTTACCATCAGGCGCACGACTTGCTCGTCTCATCACTTGATAGCCTAAAAACGGTATAATATAAAACAGACGTGTATGTATGTTGATGTATATATCAATCTGTAGGGCTATTATGTATCTCAGTTGCTAACAAATGTAGATTGATATAAAAATGGCGGCTCTATGTCAGTTTTGTCAGCTCCAGTCATCACCTTATTAACATTTTTGCTTACTGGAGTGGCCAAAACGGACATAAGCCATTTTTCAAGATTTCAGTCAACATTTGTTAGCAACTGAAATACATAAATAAATAATAAATAAATAAATATTCCACAACTATCACACAACGCCATCTAGTCCCAAGCTAAGCAGAGCTTGTGTTATGGGTACTAGACAACTGATAAACATACTTATATATTTCTAAATACATACATATTATAGATAAATTACACATAATAGCCCTGCATATTTCTTTTCATATTTTTTTATATAGTTTAATATATATTGATTTGATAATGGGCATAGTTTTGCATCTTCGGCTTAGGTGCACAGCTATTCTGTAGCGCGTGCGATTATGAGCGTTATCTCAATGCTATTAACTTCGACATTTGCTTCTGCTTTGCCACACGAAGCGGCTCGGTTGACGAAGTCGTACAGTTTTAGTATTTCGTTGTAATTTAGATAAAATTACGTCATTCTTGTTATTGTTCAAGTATATAGCTTACGTGTACTGGCTCGATAGCGCTGCAGGCGACGCAGTTTTCCTTGTAAAGTTAAGCCTTATCTATCAGTCACGGCTTTATCTGCTTACGATTTGTGTGATTAAGGAGTTCTCCTCAAAGAGTGGCTCATATCGTGTCATTATCTTTAGTGTGGCTTACTCAATAGTAGTTGTGTCGATCTCGTACAAAGTTTAAAATTTCACTATTGCCTGTGTTGTGTTAATATTATCGAGCAATGGATAGGAATAATGTCCGTCGGAATATACGCAGTGTGATAGAAATGTTCGAAACGCGAGTGAACGCGGCTGAAGATGAGGAGGCCACGGATATTGCAATTGAGACTCGACAGGCTTTTAACTTGGCTATGGGTATGCAATACAAATTATCTAGTCTACACTGCAAAAATATCTCACATAAATGAGAAATTTTGTTGCAAACTTCTATACTTAATCAACTTATGTTTTTGTCTTATAAAGAAAGTATAGGTATAGATATAATATATTGTACCGCAAATACGTCTCAATCGAGAACTTTTTTTAACTTATTCGTTCGTGGACCGCATGCCACGCCTTGGCGGCTTATATGGCCAGTGTCCACTGATTCCAAGTTTTCTTATATCTAGGGAACCCAATCGGCGACCGATAATATCAAGCGCAATAATTTATTTAGACAACTTTCATTTTTCATAATAAAAGCATATTAAAAATCCGACATTAATAGAAGACAAAGATGCTTGGAATACTCCACTTCTGGCCAGTTGTCATCTGCCACCCACAAAATGTAATAATAGTAATGTAATAATGTTTATTGTAAAAATCTATATGAATAGAATTGCCTCGAGTTTCTTGCTGCTTCTTCTCGGTAGGTTCTATATATTGGAACGCGGCGGTAGAGTATTTAAAGTGCATTATAATGAATAATTGACGTTCACAAATGCGTCTTTGATGTCTAATGGAGGATCCCAATAATCTATCTATCCACGGTTTTCCTTACTACCGATAGAAATTTGACATAACGTCCATACAAATAGTGTCAAATATCTAACTCTAGTAAGGAAAACCGGCGATAGATAGATTATAGGGACCGGCCGTTAATTGAATAAATGATTTTAACTTTGACTTAAACTGTTGCACCCCATCCACTCACTCATTAGTAAAACCTGATGAAAAGGTATAGGTATCTATACTGTGTTTTATAAGTATTTATAAAACACAGTATAGATACCTACAGCGCCCAAATGAATACCACCATTCTGTCGGTTCCTATATTCTATCTATAGGTATATACAGGATGTTCCATAGCTATGCCACATAGAGGAGAATTACTTTAAAAGTTGATATACTTATATAATTATTATATATAAATATAAATCTAAAGTTATATGATTATTAACGGGATATTTACCGTGGTAAGGTTGTGGAATGAGTCTTCCCGTGAACATGGTGCATGTAACTGCGCCGAAATATCGGGAGCTCATCCCACAACCTTACCACGGTAAATATCCCGTTAATAATCATATGACTTTAGAGAACAACCGTGATAGTTTAAAACAATATAAATCTAATTTAGATTTTAAAAAAAAAACATATTATAATTGTATGGTCTTCCTTTTAATTAACGCGTGGTGATGGATGTTGATGATGAAGTAAAAGTAACCTAAGTTACTCCTTATAACATCAGCTATCTACCAGCGAAAGTCTCGCCAAAATCGGTCCAGCCTTTACAGAGATTAGGAAAAAAACGGACAGACACAAAATTTTAAATATTTTTTTATGTAAGTTCTGAAAAAGCTGTTAATTTGGAAATACAAACAGACACTTCAATTTTATTTATCTGTATATAGATGATTATGTTAGGAAAAATAATCTTTATTATAAATGCTTTCGACCGTTATCCCAGTGGAGACGGGCAGTTTCAGGAAATGAATCAGAATCTTCAATTACATTACCTCCCCTCCGTGTGGCATAGCCGTGAGACGCTCTGTATTTACGGTTTCTTTTGACACCATTTGTGAATGATATTTTTTTATAATATTTCTTACCTTTAGATATGATAAACTGTCGATAGACAGGTAAGTAGAAACATGCCATGTCAGCAGTTAGTTAGAAAGTTAATAGAGACACTTCAAACTTTAAAATCAAATTATTTTATAAGCCACATTGTATTTTCTATCTTGCTCTTTCGTAGTGTATTGGTCGGACGACCTTTGATGACGATCGACGAACTACGAGTAAATTGATTTTCCTTTATTAAACCCAGGGGACGTAACGTCCCTACATTTTGCGGTCGAAGGTCTTACTTACCTGTTTTGTCCCTGTCGCTACTGCTCATAAATTCTGAATACATTATTTTACTCTCTGGGGAATGATGTTATATAATCTTGACTCCGCCAATGGATGCATCGTTAGATACCAGGAATTCACATTTACAAGGTAGTAATACTTTTTTTTGTAAGAGACCGTCTTCGTCCTTACCACTTCAGTCATATTCCAAACTTCTAAAATGTATCAGTAGTGTGAATCCAGTCATCTCCTGACTGTAACATGGTTTGAAGGGCAATATAGCAAGTGAAACGCTAGGCAAATGAGATGTAAAATCCTCTCGGGCAGTAGTGTCATGCAAACCCTTGGCTTACGCTATAACTTGAGAACACCTTTTCCGATTGAATTCATCTTTACTTTAATGTTTTGAATATTACGTAGAAGGTTCTTATCTTAAAAAAAATAAGAAAAGATGGGAGGTTATGGCGAGTCCGAAGGCCGAGACTACTGCGAGAACGAAGTCGCGGGCAGGTACTAGTTTACTATAAAATGTGATGACGCAAGCGATATTTAGAATTCAGGCCAAAGGAGTTTTGTTCGTAAGTAGGTACTCTATATTTTTACTAGGTCATTTTTTAAGTTAATTTTCGAGTGGAATATATTATCTCCGCACCCTTCTGAAGTTTCAAGAGCATCTGTTTCCACGTAGCAGCGAAATATTGCTCCGTCATACATATTTAATCGACCTTAAGTGTTCCACTACGGGCCTCTTTGCTAATTGTTTAATTTGAAATTAACGAAATCGTCAATTATGTCACAGCGATGTTGCACGCTTTTCAAGTGGTGCTGGATTATAAACTACGGATTTATATATATTTTTAAGAACCTACGTCATGTATTAAAACTGTAGATTTTTTCAAATTAATTTATACAAGTTAATTAAATTAGCTAAGAATGTGTCGGATAATGTTTAGTACACAAGTTCCTTTTAGATTAGGTAAGCTTTTAGGTCCTTTGCAGTTTACTCTCTTTACCCGAAAAGTTTAGTCATTTAAAGGTCTTACTAAGGTTTATCATCGTGTTTTGTATTCTACGTTGTTTAAGTAGTTAAAAGTAGCATCGATTCATGTTGCAAACCAATTAGGTGGGTAAGTTTATGCAAACGGTGTACCTCTTAAATGTGACTTATGAAACATTTGCTATAATCTGTTGAATGAAGCTCACAAAGCCTTTGTGGCTGCTTTTTTTTGAACCGATCTAATACGATTTGGGCTATCGCACCGTGAGTCCCGTACATTAAGAAAACAAAAGACAAACTAGGTTAAAGGACAAACTTAATTTTGCCTTTCAATCCCTTGTAATAGTAAATTCGCTTTGTTTATTTACTAAAGCACATAATATTTACGATTTTAGATTTTTTTCCCTTATAGTGTGCTGTAAGACATTGCTTCTTGCCAAATTGAATGATTCTAGGGCAATGGGAAGAAGTACCTATAGGTTTTGATTCCATTTGATGCAAAATATGCGACATAAACGGTCATGTCTTTTGATTGCGTTGACTTACAAGATTGATTTTTTGCACAGCTTAAAGATACCGTAGACCCGAGTATTATATAAATTTCAACTCGATACTACTACGCGTTCCTGAGAAATACAGTATACTTGATAGTACATCATACTACATACACAACGTACATAATACTTGACAGGCAGACGTACAAACGGACAACAAAGTTAACCTATAAGTTTTCCTTTTGAGGCAATGAAGCCGAAATAGCGAGAAAAACCCATCCCCATTTTATATGTGTCGGCGCTTTATGTTATGTTGTGTGATGATCTGGAATAAATCCATATTCTATTATAATACTTCTTTAAAATACTGTATACCTACTTATTATTATAATTGAAAAATCTGACTGTACATAATTTCATGCACATGCGTTGTAATATACAACGTAACGTAACTCACTGGAGTGTTTATGTCTATACCTCTTTTCGTTTTATCTTATAACAAGGTAACGAAAATAGCTTAGGAGAGTTATGAGCATGTAGGTATCAGGTTCGACCGTGTTAGGGTTAACCAGGTATAATCTTTAGATGTCTTGTGACGCCTTTGGAGATTTATTTACTCTGATACGAAACTTTTCTTTGACTAAAGGCATCTCCTAGATTTTTGTTCCGAGAAAAGTGTTGTGGTACTTGTACGTCAATATTACCAAAAATCAGAACATAAACGTGTCTTGGGAGCATCCTTTTGTAGAATAGCTATGAATTCGCGGTGAAATTCTTTTCAAATAAGACTTACCTAACTCGCCCGCATAACCGCGGAATACTTCGTATATAAGTTTTATCACCGCCATTTGTACAGGAGTTCTGCTCCCTATTCAAATTGCAAACTAACTGTACTGTAATAGAAATCTCTATAGTAGGTATGCTCTGCGCGCATTATACTCGTAAAATTTATCTATCGTGTGCACAGTATACTCGCTTACATACACAAAATAAAGTAAATCATAAAATGCGAAACATTATATCATATCATCATAATCAGCCAATTATGTTCCCACTGCTGGCACTCGAGTCTTCCTCTCAGAGAGAGAAGTTGGGCCATAATCCACCACGCGGGCTCATATGGTGGATAGGCTAGTTGTTCCTCTGCATTATGTCCGTATTATGTGCGTAAAAAAAAGAGTCTTTAAAATGAGTTTTTTCAAAGTGTAGTTAAAGGGTCATTGTGATGACAAAAACATGTGATGATTCATCACATATACTTTAGCATCCCTAATGAAAAATGTTTGTATTGCAGGGGATAAATACCTAAATAAATCTAACGAGAATATCGAAGAAAACAACAATAAATAGATTAGTCTTGTCTTAGTAACTAGTTTTTTACTTTAATGAACGCACGTTATGTCATAGCTGCGCCCCGCGGTTTCACCCGCATGGTGATAGATGATGACGGTAATGAAAAGTATCATGTGTTCTTCCCCGGGATGTAATCTACGTCGCCAAATTTAATTACGATCCGTTCAGCCGTTTAGACGTAATAGCGTACAAAACAAACTCACTTTCCCATTTATAATATTATTAAGTATAGTAAATGTTATCATGCTGCTAAAGTGCGTAATCATCATCATCATCAGCCTGTAGCAGTCCACTGCTGGACATAGGCCTCTCCAATTGCACGCGCCACTTAGGTCTATCATCAAAGTGCGTAAAGCAATACTAAAGGACAGTAATCTACATTATTCGGGTTTTCTCTCCCATTGTTCTTAGCGGTGTAGATTCGTCCTTATAGCGGTCTAGTGCACCTACTGTATTCCACCGCTCGTTAAATAAATCTCCTGTACCGTCTAATGAGAGACACTGTATTGTGTAGCGGTACTCTCTGTAACGGAATAATCACTGTAAGAAGCTGTTATGAATGTTACTCAGGCTCTTCGTGCAGAACAAACATTTCCTTCAAGTCAAATCAAATTTAAACCATTCATTAAATTAAGACATCTAAGACGTAACTTGTGATCGTCAATAAAATTATTAATGAATGTAAGTATTTGGCTCTACTGTCGCCTTTCATAACAAATATAGCCTAAGAAAGTACTCGGGGCCATTGTTTTAAAAATGTATTGTTTTTATTACTATCTTACTCGTAAATAACTACATGGTTGTGTAAAGGACACTGGAAGGAAGTGGGGTACATTAAGCAAGCATCTTTTTCTTCTAAATAATGTAGTATACATTTTAAATTACAACATATTTTACAGCCTATTTGACCAGTTTATTTCTGTCTCTGTCTTTTGTTTCCATGTTTTTGGGATTTGTAAATGTATTCACTCAAAATCACAAAATATATGACACTCGTATTCGCTATTCCAGCTAGTCAAAAACTAGGCACATAATATTATATCCTATCCGTATTTCTAGTGTTATACGTGTGACTATTACTGTTTAAGGCGCGGTCCAATCCTAATTTTAAAACGATTTACGGTGCTTTACATAAGGTTGAGAATTGCCTACCAGAATGGGCGATTTAATGCGAAAATTCAATTGAATACGTGCTAATACTTTTTATATTTATTTCGTACAATCAAATGATACAATTTTCATGATAAAGGAGTCCATAGTTCACTAGTAAATTTCATTGGGAATTCGAATGTGATACATTAATTGAAATATATTTGCCCATAATTGAATAAAAATGCTTTTTCCCACGAAGCACGTAAGGAAAATTGCAAAATTTAGGGAATGTTGCCGAATTTTTTCTATCGAGCCAAGTTTGCTCAATCGTGTATTTGCTTCCATACTTCATAAGGACGTATATTCAATTTACACAAAATTTTTTTCCAACTTCGGTTATTAAGTTTAAGCGTCGAAAAACTAAGTTTTCGCGAAGTCGAATCATGAAATTTGGAACTCATTTCGCCTTAACTTAAATGTAGGTATAAATGACTGGCTTCCCCATCAGCGACTGCGCTCGCTTGGTTTTGTAGCGGTGGAAGCGCCCCTTTGGGATCTCGAGGCCAGGGTTGAACATTTATTGGGTTTTTTTATATATAAATTCCCAATAGCAGTCTGGAGTCTGGAAATAGGCTCGCCTCCTATTACATGGGACCTAAAACATATCTGGCGAAATGTAGGTGTTTAAAACAACGCTGCTAGTCCTTTCGAGGATGTATATGCGTGACGATTTGCTGAAATTTGATTTGTTTAAAAATGACATGTATTGCATTGTTTTCATTACTGTTTATTTTCACCAAGTTTTCAGTGAATCGCACCAGAAAAAAGCATCCATGCGTATACATTTCTGAAATTTACTGCATTAAGGGTAGGTATGCATAATTAAAAATTACGTGTTACTTTCTTAATTTATACTTACATTATTTTTTCGTTATGTATACCTAACCTATAGGTGACTCGAATCGCGCGCTTTTCGCCTATCGGATTGCGCATAAATACCAATAAGATAACAGTATGTACAGGTTATTTTTATCACAAAATAAATATATTATGTGACAAAACATTTTTACTAATTCATATTAGAGATAAAAAAACCGAAAGCTTAAAAACTGAAAATACAATGCACTGGCTGGGGCTCGGAACTATGGACCGTTAGCGTTTGACGTGCACACTTGCAGCCTGCCGTGCGATTCTCTAAGAGCAAACATCGTTGCATCTTTGACAACATCCGTGAAACAAATGACGAGATGAAAAGGAACGTTGGAAAAACAACCTTATGTGCAAGGGCGATATCTCATAAAATATCATTAGTATTTAAGTATTTGACATCGGTGAGCTCGTCGACGAGCGCAACGACGAATCATTAGAGAATCGTACAGCTGATCCAACGGATATTGTAAAAGTCAGCAAAATAAGCTTACAGTTGTTATAAACCATTACAGAGTGGTCTACGTTGTTATTCTACTCAAAACACGTACCAAGTAAGTATTTTCTAGCGCGATATCATATAGAGAAACATGTCTTAGAATTTAAGTTTCTTACTTACATAGATAGATAGATAAACTCTTTATTGCAACACCACATTATAAAATACAACAAACAAATAAAAAACTTTAAATTAAGTGTCACAATGGGTGGTCTTATCGCTCAGAGCGATCTCTTCGGAATATGCCATGACCATGCACGGAATACAGATTAGCTACTTAACAAAGAAAATTGCATAAAAATTCGTAAAATAGTTAATTTACTTAAATTTTATACCCTACTCCAGAAGAACCCGTCTCTTTTATAGGATAAATATATCCCATATTTTTCACCATCATATTAGGTGTCTGTGTCAATTATCAAATTCTGTCTCGTAGTTTCAGAGTGATGCGCGTACAATAGACCGACCGACAGACAGACAAAATTTCAGTATAACATATTTTTGGCTTCTATATCCATAACAAAGCACACCTCGATTATAATTTTCAAGAAATATTTAATGTACAGATTTGGTTCAGTTACAGTTTTATTAAATGCATATAGATTTTACGCATACAACTTATATTTTTAAATATGTACAACGAAGACATAGTCCTCTAGTAACCTTTTCAACGTCTCTACGTATATCCTAATTTTCGGTATGATTATTGGCTCGTTGCCGAAGTTCGCATGTCATATCACAATATTTTAGCTTGACGTTACGTAACTCGACATTATGCCTATGAATATATAGTTTGAACACAACTCTAAGTAACACAATACAACCTGAATCCCGGAGTGCTGTGTGGAATTATACATGTGGAGTAAACTCACTGTATTCACAAACTGAGTAGACAAAAATCCGAGGTACAACAATACATATAAAACGCTTTGTTTTGCACTGTTATCGTAAAGATCTCTGTTTATCAACGTCCATGGGAATAAGGGTAGTGGAAATTCTGGCGGTGTTGAGCGTAGGCTAAATGTTAAAAACCTTTTAAGGCACCAGCTATGATATTTTACTGCTATTCAAATAAGGTGGCACTTGTCTTATTTGTGATGTTGTCGTCATCATCATACTCAGTTTAAACTTTAAACTGTTGGGTTGCTGTCATCAAGTTATTAAAGTCTGCGCAAGTATTTGATTGCAGTGATTTTTTCCCGAAGAAATGTTCAATTTTGGATTATATCGACCTCATAGGACTTTTCTGGGTCAAAGTCTTCAAACTATCGAAACAGGTAGACGGCCAACGGATGCATTCTCTCAAAAATGTTTTTCTATTGGTTTAGGAGCAGAAGTCGAGGCTACTGGTGCGGCGCAGAGTCCCGCGTCGGAGCTTGAGGCCTTGATCGAGCGGCTGGAGCGAGTCACCTCCCGCCTGGAGAGGTTGCCGGCTTTACGTGCACGCACCCCCACCCCGCCACGTTCCCCCGCGCCATCCCTCGCCTCCGCCCCCTCGCCGCAACCGCAGGACCTAGAGGAGTCTGACAGTATGAGTGTCAACGGGTATCAAGACATTGTGCAGGTTAGTAAAAGTACCTACACTAAACTTGCGGATAACAGCACTAGCGCAACATTGACAGTTTATACACGTTACATAACGTATTGCACAGGTAATAAATTGCGGCAATAATTGCTGAAAAATTACCCGTGTAAGTGCCCCTTAATATACTCGTAAGTTATAGAATCCACAAAAAGACGAGTCTATCAATTTTGTCTTGTACTGCTCCATTAGCTCTGTTCAGTTTTTATATACTTCTTCATTGAATTCACAGGATATAAGGTAATTTGAAAGCTACTAACTTTACTTATAGTATAATATTGTATATAGAGTTCAGTATATAAGTAGTGTGTAGTAGAAAACAGGTAATACAAGGTTTAAGTAATCTCTATTCCAGATTGCGTTTAAAGCCGTTCACCCGGATTTCAGCGTGAAGATGTAATAAACATACACAACAACACACACTTACAAACATACGTATTTATAACAATAATAATTTAATTTTGATAATTCTAGAAATATAAATGAAACAGCTGTGAGTGGTAGTAATATTATATCAGCTGTCCATTTGCTGGCAAATAAAGATATGGACTAACCAAATGGATATAACAATCTTAAAAATTCGAGATCTCTCTGTATTTTGAAATCCACAGGTGTAATCTCTGTAATCAATGGAATCGCTTAAGCTTGTTGTCGTAAGGTCCACTAAAATTTGCAGTAAACCTCATTCCTGCGAGAATATCCGACTAAACCTTCAAATCTCGTGTCGAGGTCGGACTAACAACACCGGGCTTGGCACCCAGCCGGTCCCTCGAGCTATATGAGTTTTACTACGCGTAATAAGGAAAGACATTAGGGCAGAGTTTTCACAAATAGGTAGATATCTTTTTAACCGAATAAGGACGAAGAACATTCAAATAAAATCCATTATTTACCAAGGCCGACGTAATCTTAAGTGGAACATTTGAAACGACGCCTTTGCTTAAGCGGTTTATCTCTTAGTTATTCATAGAACCTTCTGTTGACAACAAGGAAAACCTTTTATAGGATGGTGAATCATCGGTTAAACATGCTAATGAATTGCTAAACAACAAAAGTCGTAATGTATCTGTATTGGAGTCAGAATTTGAAATTAGACAACTGAAGCTTAGCCAATCACCAGGATCCCACTGCCATTTGCCTTCGCCGTAAGAGAATCTTCTGTCGGCCATTATCATTATTCGCCACTGAAGTGGTTTATTGAAAATGTTTTCATTATTCCGTGGAGTGGTGCCCTATTTTGAGAACCCCGCTCGCGTGTAGATACGTGACGGGAATGCTTAGATTGGTGATTTCATGCTCAGAACCAAGCCGACGGTAATGTAAACTTTTAATTTATTTATATCCCTTGCTCAAAAGAAAAATCTTGTTCTGTAAAAGAAAAGTTCTGTGGCCGGTCTTTATTTCACATCACGAAGATTCCAAAAATAACTTAGCTTATTATATCTACCTATTGGATTTATTTCGGCGGCCCGTTGAGTTACTTAACAGTTGAGTACTCTAACCAAAATCAGCGAGAGATTTTCCTAAATTTGCATTACAATTCCGAGAAAACCTCCGAAGTTTTTTGTACGTCTGATAACAATAGCCCATAGATTAGGGGAATCACAGTTCCTGTCGCGCGCTGGCCGACGTGCTTGATTACAGAGAACACAGACGGAAGTGCTACGCCGACGACGCTCAATTTACCCCATTCTACCCCAGTTTCACCCACAGTTACTAATTCTGTGTGCTGAATCGCAACGAACATTGGACTTTTTTTTCTCAAGATTACTGTTTTTAATGCAATTGAAAAGCTATGAAAAAGTGTGTAATGCTATATTAATTGTTTGGTGGGCAAATCGTCTTTCGTTTTGTCGTGCTCGAGGTGTATAAGGTTTTGACCGATCTCGTATTGACTTGATTTAGCCACAATCTTCGGCATCTTTTCTACAATTATATACACGATGGACGCGTTCTAAAAATTGTACACCTACGGAATAACATTATAGAAAGTACCGACACAACTAACGCGGTTTCACCCGCGCGGTGATGGATGATGATGATTAATTAAATATAGCGCATGTTAGTTAGTATTATAGTTAGTAGCTCAGGCATAATATAGCTTGACTTGGCTCTACTGGTGAAAGAATATTTTGAAACGGGTTTTGCGTTTATCCGTTACAAACAATCAAATGTCTCCTCTTTGTTACGAGTATTAGAGTAGGTAAGGATTAACAACAACGAATAATATGGCCTAGTTTGAACTGGCGTTACTATTGTATATTTTAACACGGAAAAGTAGTTATTGTGACATAACTGTAATAGACATATATATTAATGCACAATTTTTTGTAGACATTGATGTCCTCTATAAAACACATCATGACACATCACTTTTGATTTGGATATTTGTTTTAATACAACTTTTGCGCATGTATATATTTGGCCAGTACAGCGATTTATCTCGAAGAAGGTTGTCAAAATAATGCTCAAATTTCCAAGCATGTTTGAGAAAAATCTCCATACTGTATATTTATTTTCCATTATAATAACGATCTCACCCCGAAATATTGTGTACCGTTACTGAGATTGTGTATGAAACTGGCACATGCTATCGGACTGGAATTGTCTCAGATATCAAAGAAAGTGAAGGTTATTAATTCAATACGTAGGTTTTTATTATGAAAACTGATTTGGGTTGTGCGGCATTACATTGTGAGGCGAGACGCACTCGCGAGCGTTCTCTCCTTGGTAAAGATCACCTGGGGCCTTATTCAAGATGACCATTCAACAAGAAACGCGGTGCGTTACGATGTTTTCAAGGATTATCGCAAATTTGTATTGATTAGCGGTCATTCCTTGAAGATATAGCGCGCCGCGTTACTTGTTTGAGTGTTCATAGCGAATAACGGCCCTGATGTAGTTTAATGAAACTATAGTTGAAAATGGACATCACATTTGGATAGTGTTTCGCTTTTTTTATGTTGAAGATACTGTATGTATAACATATTTTTTATTTCTTATGGTACCTTTGAAAAAAAAATACCATCAGTATTCAAATCTGTTTTTCTTCACGTAGTTTGTAATGTTGGGTATTTGCCCTTGTATTTAACAGGATCACAGCTAACGAGCAGCCCGACACACCAACAAAGTAAATGTGTTTAAAGACATCAAAGGTTTATCTCATTCCCGTAATTCCTCTGTTGTCTGGTATTTCAGTGTACAAAGTAGATTGTTGCGCAAGAAAATGGAGCGTTCAGTAAATCATCTACAGTTTTACTTTGAGTTCTCAATGTATCATACTGTTACCGGTTTCCGATCTTTTGATTCTCTCTCCTATGAAAAGCGTATAATATAATAATAAAATAAAATATGAAAACATTTTCTTTTTTGTCTTTATTTATAGCACGTAATTTTGATCCGTTCATGGACCTCGTTTCGCTTATAGAAAACCCCTCTTTTAAATTATAGATATAGTATTTTTACATTCTTTGGAGTGCCGTCAATCACGACAATTAGATATTTTGTGAAGTTTTAATTTCTAATCTCTCCCTATGTACTTTAGTAGTAGTTAGTCAGCCGTATATCAATAGAAAACTTGAACACCTGCAATATGTGAAATGAGATCTTTCAGAGAGGTTGGCAGGTAATCATTAGTAATTAAATAAATAATTTTTATTTTTATTTTAAAATGTGAAATAGTTTGATTTTTATTATATAATAAACACGGGTAACAATACTCTGGTAACCTTATAAAGTCAGTTAAAATCAAGTAAGTATGAGTATAAATATCAGAATATCGAAAAGTTGCAAAAGTGCTCAAGTCGAAATTAGCTAAATTCATTAAAGAGATATACAAATCATATTAAAAAGTAGTTACATTGTGTATTTTTTAGCACATTTTGCTTCATGCAAAGGAAACATACCGGTAAACGGAGATAAAGAGCTATAGTATATATTCACATATAAAATAAAAAGTCATTCAATTATATACAGAACTTTCCAAGATGTTAGGTAACAACGAGACAACGATTAATAAAAATAAAGTTTGTTCATGTTCGTGACTTATTTTTAAACACTCCTGAAAGGTTTTTGTGATAAATTTAGTTGATTTACCAGATATTCATGCATTTTATCCTTACATTTTTAGATGTTTCTAGCATCACTTTCAAAAAACTGACTCAGACTGACTGAGTTTCTTTTTCGTCCAAAATAAATAACCATACGATCGATTTACAATAATTTCATATTTCAGTTTCTAGAAACAAACAAATTCAGATTCAAGAATAATATTGCTGAATGATGATATCCGACTGCGAGAAATGATTAGGCTTCATACAACACATACAATACGAGTACAATAGATCCACAGATACTATACACTCGCTTTATAATAAGATATCTAATTAATAACTGCCTCTTGTCTATTTTAATATTCATGGCGCATATAATATATAATCTCGTTTAATCAATATTAATTGCTCTAGTTTACTCATTAGTTGCGGCGAAGCTCGCCTCAAACGCGCAAAGTTTTAATCCTATTTATTTATAAGTTGGTTAGCTGTGTAAATTTCTGCATTAATTTCTCTCGTATTCTATAAAGTCAGTTGTCATATTTAGATCAGAATAATGAATACCTATTATGAATGTAAATGAGACCGTATATATTACGTGTCTGCGATTCCGTCTCTTGTTCTTGGCCTAACCGAATAATAAAATTTGCGTCCTTGAGTGACAGGTTTTTGAATGTTATGATAAAAATAAATTAATACGAGTAAAAAGGTTATTGATATTCCATCAATAATCCACCCACTCCGCCTTTCATCAGAGTAAACAAATCTTTGTTTGTATAGGCAGTGAATTATTTACAGTAGATTACTTTTATGTACAAGGTCTTAAAGACGATTGAAAAGGGTCGTTTTGCATCGAGACAACTTTCCTGCGTTAACAAGTTACCTATTTGGTTGGCAGACGAAAATATTTGTGTGAGAAAGCAGTTTCTAAAAATGTTTAAACTTAATCCAGCTGGGTTGATAGCTATTAATGGTCGACGCTTTTGAGTTGAAAATAAAACTGAGGATAGAACTTTAGCCATTTTACCAAAAAGTTACTTATCACATTTCATATTACGGATGAGTTGGCGCTGTATGTAACATTGTCGTAAGTAGTGCTGTCCTAATATTAATAGTAGATTAGTAGCCAAGGGCTGTAAGGCATCAATTGCAGCCCGAGATATTTATTATATTAACTATAGGCGCCCTCGCTGCGCTCGAGTTCGAGTGTGCAATTGATGCTTACACCCGAGATAACTACTCTGCTTTACATCTCGATTGTGAGGTAAGTAGAAAAAAAACTGCATTACAAAAATAAAATTGATGACTATTATACTCATACGAAGACAAGACTGAATAGCGAAGCGACCTCTTTTGTCATTGGGCTGAATGCATGATGTCTATTGCCAGTATGATGGTTAAATTTACGCGAATTTTTTGAAAGAGAGAAGTGTTTTTTTTAATTACTACATTATTCCCCTAGAAGGCTAATTGGTCACCTACAAGCCCCATTTGGGGGTAATAAGGACCTACTTACCGAATATGAGAGATTTAAACCGCCCTAGGGCTTTTCTAGCTACATTATTACCCTAGAGCGCTAATTGGTCACCTACAAGCCCCATTTGGGGGTAATAAGGAACTACTTACCGAATATGAGAGATGTAAAATATTAAAAAGATACCTGATATATATGTACTCAATGTAAGTGTTATATCTTAAGCTTTTTTCGCTTCAATAGCGACGATATATCGGTTATAGCAGACGTTCTTCTTTAGGGAATACTCACGCTTGTACATCGTATCTTGTATTGATAAAATATTTGCAATCAGGATAACCTAAGAAATACTCAAGTGATACATTATTTTTATCATTGACATGGAAAAACGCAGATCTCACATACATAGTTTAGATATGTGTAAAAATTACACACACTCTTAAACATTTTCATAGGGGTTTTTTTTTAAATTTTGACCTTGTACGTTTTCGCTTGTGCTTAACGGTTTCTGATATCAAACCATATCGGCAACGGTATGCCCGTAGACTTAATTTAAGGTTTTAATGGACTATCACACCCTACTTTACACTCTGCGAGGACCAAATGCAAACCGGCGGACGATACGGCAGATTTTTTTTTTTCATGACGTATAATAATATCTGGATAGAATTGTCTCTGAATATCACTGGGCTTACTCATTATTAAAAAATATTGATATTTTAATAGATAGAGTATTAAATTTATCAATATTTTGTCCGGCCTCCGGTTTGCGCTAAGTATTCCCGAGTGGCTGGTAATTGGCATTGGTACAACCTTTAGGAACTCGAGCTACTCGTACTATACCGATCTATTCAGATATGTGTGTTCGATTATGATGATAGATTGTACTTTGACAATGTGAAAATTGGCCTTATCTGCGCAAGAAAATGGAGCGTTCAGTAAATCATCTACAGTTTTACTTTGAGTTCTCAAGTTGCTCAATGTATCATACTGTTACCAGTTTCCGATCTTTTGATTCTCTCTCCTATGACAAGCGTATAATATAATAATAAAATAAAATATGAAAACATTTTCCTTTTTGTTTTTTTTAGCACGTAATTTTGATCCGTTCATGGACCTCGTTTCGCTTATAGAAAAACCCTCTTTTAAATTATAGATATAGTATTTTTACATTCTTTGGAGTGCCGTCAATCACGACAATTAGATATTTTGCGAAGTTTTAACTTCTAATCTCTCCTTATGTACTTTAGTAGTAGTTAGTCAGTCGTATATCAATAGAAAACTTGAACACCTGCAATATGTGAAATGAGATCTTTCAGAGAGGTTGGCAGGTAATCATTAGTAATTAATTTTGTGGAAATATATTTTTGTACTGTTTAATTTTAAAATTAGAAATAGTTTTATTCTTATAATATAATAATAAACACGGATAACAATACTCTGGTAACCTTATGGAGTCAGTTAAAAACAAGTAAGTATGAGTATAAATATCAGAATATCGAAAAGTTGCAAAAGTGCTCAAGTCGAAATTAGCTAAATTCATTAAAGAGATATACAAATCATATTAAAAAGTAGTTAAATTGTGTATTTTAGCACTCACTCACTTTTAGCATTATTCACATATAAAATAAAAAGTCATTCAATTATATACAGAACTTTCCAAGATGTTAGGTAACAACGAGACAACGATTAATAAAAATAAAGTTTGTTCATGTTCGTGACTTATTTTTAAACACTCCTGAAAGGTTTTTGTGATAAATTTAGTTGATTTACCAGATATTCATACATTTTATCCTTACATTTTTAGATGTTTCTAGCATCACTTTCAAAAAACTGACTCAGACTGACTGAGTTTCTTTTTCGTCCAAAATAAATAACCATACGATCGATTTACAATAATTTCATATTTCACATTTCTAGAAACAAACAAATTCAGATTCAAGAATAATATTGCTGAATGATGATATCTGACTGCGAGAAATGATTAGGCTTCATACAACACATACAATACAATAGATCCACAGCTACTATACACTCGCTTTATAATAAGATATCTAATTAATAACTGCCTCTTGTCTATTTTAATATTCATGGCGCATATAATATATAATCTCGTTTAATCAATATTAATTGCTCTAGTTTACTCATTAGTTGCGGCGAAGCTCGCCTCAAACGCGCAAAGTTTTAATCCTATTTATTTATAAGTTGGTTAGCTGTGTAAATTTCTGCATTAATTTCTCTCGTATTCTATAAAGTCAGTTGTCATATTTAGATCAGAATAATGAATACCTATTATGAATGTAAATGAGACCGTATATATTACGTGTCTGCGATTCCGTCTCTTGTTCTTGGCCGAATAATAAAATTTGCGTCCTGAATGACAGGTTTTTGAATGTTAATACGAGTAAAAAGGTTATTGATATTCCATCAATGATCCACCCACTCCGCCTTTCATCAGAGTAAACAAATCTTTGTTTGTATAGGCAGTGAATTATTTACAGTAGATTACTTTTATGTACAAGGTCTTAAAGACGATTGAAAAGGGTCGTTTTGCACCGAGACAACTTTCCTGCGTTAACAAGTTACCTATTTGGTTGGCAGACGAAAATATTTGTGTGAGAAAGCAGTTTCTAAAACTGTTTAAACTTTATCCAGCTGGGTTGATAGCTATTAATGGTCGACGCTTTTGAGTTGAAAATAAAACTGAGGATAGAACTTTAGCCATTTTACCAAAAAGTTACTTATCACATTTCATATTAGGGGTGAGTTGGCGCTGTATGTAACATTGTCGTAAGTAGTGCTGTCCTAATATTAATAGTAGATTAGTAGCCAAGGGCTGTAAGGCATCAATTGCAGCCCGAGATATTTATTATATTAACTATAGGCGCCCTCGCTGCGCTCGAGTTCGAGTGTGCAATTGATAACTACTCTGCTTTACATCTCGATTGTGAGGTAAGTAGAAAAAAACCTGCATTACAAAAATAAAATTGATGACTATTATACTCATACGAAGACAAGACTGAATAGCGAAGCGACCTCTTTTGTCATTGGGCTGAATGCATGATGTCTATTGCCAGTATGATGGTTAAATTTACGCGAACTTTTTGAAAGAGAGAAGTGTTTTTTTAATTACTACATTATTCCCCTAGTAGGCTTATTGGTCACCTACAAGCCCCATTTGGGGGTAATAAGGACCTACTTACCGAATATGAGAGATGTAAACTGCCCTAGGGCTTTTCTAGCTACATTATTACCCTAGAGCGCTAATTGGTCACCTACAAGCCCCATTTGGGGGTAATAAGGAACTACTTACCGAATATGAGAGATGTAAAATATTAAAAAGATACCTGATATATATGTACTCAATGTAAGTGTTATATCTTAAGCTTTTTTCGCTTCAATAGCGACGATATATCGGTTGTAGCAGACGTTCTTCTTCAGGGAATACTCACGCTTGTACATCGTATCTTGTATTGATAAAATATTTGCAATCACGATAACCTAAGAAATACTCAAGTGATACATAATTTTTATCATTGACATGGAAAAACGCAGATCTCACATACATAGTTTAGATATGTGTAAAAATTACACACACTCTTAAACATTTTCATAGGGATTTTTTTTAATTTTGACCTTGTACGTTTTTGCTTGTACTTAACGGTTTCTGGTATCAAACCATATCGGCAACGGTATGCCCGTAGACTTAATTTAAGGTTTTAAATGGACTATCACACCCCTACTTTACACTCTGCGAGGACCAAATGCAAACCGGCGGACGATACGGCAGATTTTTTTTTTCATTACTTATAATAATATCTGGATAGAATTGTCTCTGAATATCACTGGGCTTACTCATTATTAAAAAAATATTGATATTTTAATACATAGAGTATTAAATTTATCAATATTTTGTCCGGCCTCCGGTTTGCGCTAAGTATTCCCGAGTGGCTGGTAATTTGCATTGGTACAACCTTTAGGAACTCGAGCTACTCGTACTATACCGATCTATTCAGATATGTGTGTTCGATTATGATTCAATACAAATTATTACGTTCGGTAGTAGCAGTCATACCGAAAGTACTAATTTGAATTGATTTATAATCGAACATACATTGTACGCATGTCTACAATTACCATAATGTGTGCGTTTGTTTGTCCATAGGGTCCGCTGCAGAGCTACCTGCAGCTGTCGAAGAAAATCGGCGGAGATGTAGCAACACACGCCAACCTCGTCAATGCTGCCTTCCAGTAAGATACAACTTTATTACAAAATATTTCTTATTATCTGGTGACTGCATAAACCAGGCGCAGTATACAGGCATATTCCAGCCACGATCTTATATCCTCCACCCGAATTGTTTCTTGATGTTTGCTCCTTCTAAGTGTCTGAAACAATATACCTGTAAAATCTACTCCATTTTATATAATCTCTCGGCCGCTGGCTTAGGAATTATTTTGTTTAGTGGGATAGCGATGTTAAGTAGTTTCAGGAACCATAAGCCAAGGTTTTAACATTATAAATAAAATTCAGCCGAACGATTTGTTGGCCGTGGCGGTGCCGGCTTAGAATAGCACCCCCCCAACTCTACCCGTGGGTGCCGTAGAAGCCGGCTAAGGGATAACAAATCAGAAGGTGGGCAGCAGCACCTTCCCAGTCAAACACACAGAAACTGCGCTCGCCAACCCGCCTGCCAAGCGTGGCGAGTATTGGCAAAAACCCCTCAATGGATTGGACAAAAAGAACCAGGCCCCCAGTCCCCGGCAGCCCCGCTATTCCTGGATACGGTAGCGGCCACGGTAACGGTGGGGCAGGGGGTGCTAAGAATCCCCGGCAGACGCCCGGCTACCACCCCCAACGACGACGACTGGCCCTGGTAACACACAACATACGCACGATGAGGACAGACGAGAAGATATATGAGCTGGAAGAAGAAATGAGTAAGCTACGCTGGGACATTGTGGGGTTATCTGAAGTCCGTAGAGCGGGTGAGGACACGATAACCCTAAAATCAGGTAACCTACTCTACCACCGGGAGGGCGACCAACAGTCCCAAGGTGGTGTCGGGTTTCTCGTCCACAAGTCCCTTACTAACAACATAGTTAAGATCGATAGCGTTTCCAATAGGGTCGTATACCTAATACTCAGAGTATCCAAACGATATTCGCTGAAGGTCATTCAGGTATACGCACCGACGAAGTCGCACCCGGATGATGAGGTGGAGGATATGTATGAGGACATTAGTCGGGCCATAAATACCTCTGAAACGCACTTTCTAGTTGTTATGGGGGACTTCAACGCGAAGTTGGGTAAGAGAAGCGAGGATGAGTCGAAAGTGGGGCAATTTGGCTATGGACAACGGAACCGTAGGGGACAGAGGTTGGCCGACTTCCTGGAGAAAGAGGGACTCTTTATGATGAACTCTTTCTTTCAGAAGCCACCTCACAGGAAATGGACCTGGCTGAGTCCCGATGGTTCCACGAGAAATGAGATTGACTTCATTATGACCACCAAAAGGCAAATATTCACTGATGTCTCCGTGATCAACCGGGTTAAAACCGGTAGTGATCACCGAATGGTAAGAGGCACGGTGAATATTAATGTCAAACTGGAGAGGTCTCGTCTGATGAAGTCTACGCTCCGACCTACTCGTGCCCATATTCAAGACCCCGAGAGCTTTCAACTTGAGCTATCCAATCGCTTCGATTGCCTTGAGAACATCGCTTCAGTGGACGAGATCAATAACAGGTTAGTAGAAACTGTCCATACAGTGGGTTCCAAGTACTTTAAACCCCACCGTACAGATAGGCCACAGAAACTCTCCAACGATACCCTCAACCTCATGGCTGAACGACGCTCATTGAAACTGCAGTCTTCGGATGATGCTGAAGCATATAGGCTGCTCAATAGACGAATATGGAAGTCCTTGCGACACGACATTCGGATCTTTAATACAAACCGTATTAAAGAGACGATAGAGCGGAAAAAAGGCTCCAAAGTGTTTGCAAGAGACATGTCTATTGGGCAAAGCCAGTTGACGAAGCTGAAGAGAGGAGACGGCAGTGTAGCGTCGACCAAAGCGGAAGTGTTAGGAGAGGTCGAGAGTTTCTACGGACAGTTATACACCTCGGTCGCTAAACCTGTTAGCAGCTCGGCCAAAGACCCAAGAGCCAAGCTGACCCGACATTATACCGAAGATATCCCGGACATCAGCCTGTACGAGATTAGAATGGCCTTGAAACAGCTTAAGAACAACAAGGCGCCTGGTGACGACGGTATCACATCTGAGCTTCTGAAAGCGGGTGGAACACCGGTACTTAAAGTCCTTCAGAAGCTCTTTAATACCGTCTTACTCGAAGGTTCAACGCCAGAAGCATGGAACAAAAGCGTGGTGGTGCTGTTCTTCAAGAAAGGTGACAACACTTTACTTAAAAATTACAGACCCATCTCGCTTTTGAGCCATGTTTATAAGCTGTTTTCGAAGGTCATAACGAACCGTCTCAGTCGCAGGTTTGATGAATTCCAGCCTCCGGAACAAGCCGGTTTCCGAAAAGGCTATAGTACCATAGACCACATCCACACGCTACGGCAAGTTATACAGAAGACCGAAGAGTATAACTTGCCTCTTTGTCTAGCGTTTGTGGACTATGAGAAAGCCTTTGATTCGATCGAGACGTGGGCAGTGCTTGAGTCTCTCCAGCGGTGCCGTATTGACTATCGGTATATTGAAGTGCTGAAGTGTTTGTACAAAAACGCCTACATGTCAGTCCGAGTACAGGAGCAGAGTTCGAAGGCAATTCCATTGCAAAGAGGCGTGAGACAGGGAGACGTTATATCTCCGAAACTGTTCACCGCTACATTGGAAGACGCCTTCAAGCTTCTGGAATGGCTAAACTTGGCATCAATATTAACGGCGAATACATCACTCACCTTCTATTTGCCGACGATATTGTAGTCATGGCAGAATCCATGGAAGACCTCAGTACAATGCTCGAAGGCCTCCATCGAGTTTCCCAACGGGTAGGTCTTAAGATGAACATGGACAAGACGAAAATTATGTCTAATGCCCATATTGTACCTACCCCAATATCAGTTGGGAACTCAGTTCTCGAAGTTGTTGACGAGTATATCTACCTGGGACAGACAGTCAAACTAGGCAGGTCCAACTTCGAGAAAGAGGTCAATCGTCGAATCCAACTCGGCTGGGCAGCGTTCCGGAAACTTCGCGAAGTCTTCTCGTCAAAAATACCTCAGTGCCTCAAGACAAGAGTCTTCGACCAATGTGTGTTACCAGTGATGACTTATGGCACTGAAACGTGGTCTCTTACTATGGGCCTCATAGATAAGCTCAAAGTCGCACAACGAGCTATGGAGAGGGCTATGCTCGGGGTTTCTTTACGTGATCGAATCAGAAATGAGGAGATCCGTAGAAGAACGAAAGTCACCGACATAGCTCAGAAGATTAGCCAGTTGAAGTGGCAGTGGGCAGGGCACATAGCACGCAGAACAGATGGCCGATGGGGCCGAAAGGTTCTGGAGTGGAGACCACGTACCGGCAAGCGCAGCGTAGGTCGTCCACCGACACGGTGGACAGACGACCTGAGAAAGGTCGCAGGACGACGTTGGATGCAGGCCGCTTCCAACCGGTCCTTTTGGAAAATCATGGGGAGGCCTATGTTCAGCAGTGGACGTCCTACGGCTGAGATGATGATGATGAACGATTTGTATACTTCAACACGCCAATATTTTTAAACCATTGCATTTCGCGCCATTCCATCTCGATTCATATACTTAGTAAAGATTTACATTGCATGCAACATGCGATGCGAACGCTTGTACAAACGTATCTCTACATGACTGTAGCGTGGGATTTTATAAATGGAATTGAATGAATTATACTACTATATTTTTGCCCTCAGTGCGCCTTCCTGTTAATCCAAGGAGTTTGTTATCTAATAGTGCCTGTTTTAAGCGTTCACTATCTGTCTTGAAGGATGGGTACTAAGATGTAGTCCAAGATAGATCACGTTTGCGCTTATAATACGTATACTATTTTCTTGATAAAGTTTAAATTACGGCAAGAAGCAGTTATGAAATGCAAATCTAATACGATGAATAAAGTCTATTAAACTGGCTGACTGATATGAAGGTATAGGATTCCTTGCGAATTAAACAGGTAAAAAGAGAATACTCCATTATGTAAAGAAAACGGCTTACGGCTGGAATAAAAAAGGAACTTCCCTGCCATTACCATATTAAAGCCTAACGCTACTGTAAATTACTATGTATTGTGCCGTTATACCGACATCGGGTTTCTCGAAGCCGATTAATTTAATTCCCGCATTACTGGAGATTGTCCCGTTATATTGATGTGATCACTCTTCAACAAATTGCCTTTTATATCTATGCATCTTTTGCCTTTAGTATTAATGGAAATTAACAATGCGGCAAATTTTCATAATACTTTTGACATAATTATCAATACTAAACCGCGTTGTTAATTTTAATATGTCAAACAAATTTAAATAGTATGATTTATATTAGTGGATCAAAATACCTTTCTGGTTCTGTTAGGTATAGAAATCCTCGAACAACTTATTTATATCAATGTTACATTTTCTAGAAAACTTTGCTTAGTATAGGAAAATTAAAATAGTGACGAGTGTGAGATTTTACCGCCAGAATATTATCCTTGTTATTTTTAAGTTTGAATGTTGTACCCACTCATGATATATTTTGTGGTATACTGCATCGATAATCTTTCCACTTAGGGCACAACTCCGCTACATCCAATTGGCAGCGGCTCAGAGCAAGCCGTCACAGGCGCAAGAGACGCAACTGCTCGCGCCGACAAGCGAGCAGATCTCTGCCATCCAGCAGTTCCGAGAGAAAAACCGCGCTTCGCCGCTCTTCAATCATCTATCAGCGATATCGGAGAGCATCCCGGCTCTCGGGTGGGTGGCGATCTCACCCACTCCCGCTCCGTATGTGAAGGTGAGTAAATGGCAATAGTTGTAGAGATTTCGGCCATCCTAATACTTGACCTACAGTTTTCGGATTTTACTTGTTTATCAGACTTGGAGTGATCCTTAAAATATGAATTCCAATAAACAGAGACCGATCGTATGCATAAGCAGCCCGCGAGTTCCCGTAACTGTGACTCGGCCCTTCTGCTTATAGGACAGTAGAGGAGTATGGGCCATGATTCACTACGCCAGCCCAGTGGAAACTGGTGAATAAGCTTTTAGTGGCCTAATGATGGAATCTGGCAGTTGGTTCATTTCGAATGCTATACATAAGAATCCATAACACAAACCATACGTCTGTTACTACTCTGCAAAATCGGAACTGTTTGAACTCAACAAATTATTTACACACTTTTGCGAAAAATTTACAGATAAAACAAACTATAAACATAACGCTCAATTTGCAATATCTTCGAATGCAATGGATCCATTTCAACAACACAGAGATAAGAAGATTATTTTTGGTAGGAAATGAATGACGCTGGCCAATTCTACACGAACCGTGTCCTCAAGGAGTGGAAGGAGAAAGACAAGACCCACGTGGAATGGTGCCGCGCTTGGGTCCAGCTGCTAGCCGACCTGCAGGCGTACGTGAAACAATATCATACCACAGGCCTTGTGTGGACAGGTAAGTCTTTTACTTGGAAACTTATTTATCACCCTACATAGTAAGTTTATAAGTAAGATACATAAGTAGACCCATGTTTTATAACAAGGGCCTAAGTAAACATTTTATACGTTTTAAAATGGAGTTTTCTGTTTGAATGTTGGTTGTGAGGGCTGGAGTTCGTTGCCGTAGATATTGTAAAAAAATATAAGACAATATTGATATGTTAACAATACAACTTATTTTGTTATTTTTTTATGGTTTTGGGCTTGAGAATTAGACAGTCGTTTTTTCTCCAATATGGATATGGTATGTGAACAAGGTTTCAAACCGTGAAATGTTGGTGTTTATGCATTTTTGTAGAGCCCTTTCAGGTATGTAAATGGTATGAATATGTATTATGATACAGGTTGGTCCAGTGTATGAGGCAAGATATTTTTAAATAACCACAAAACAAAGGAACACAAAGCAATTTCATATTCTGTTAAATTTAGATTACAAAACATGTCATACGATCCTTATTGTGAATGCCAAACAAAAGCCACGGGGCATTTCAATGTTCCACATTCATAAAATCGAGTTAAATTCTTTCATTTATTTGCAAAGGCTACCTTAATTCCTGGTGGATCTGACGAGACCGCACCTGAATAATTTAAACAGGTTAGTAGGTATGACTAACCCTGACCACAACGCTTGTGGCCCCAAATTTTTAATTTTTATTCAAACTTCATTATCTAAATATCTAAACGTTTTATCTGATCAGAATATTAAGATTCATTACGAGGGTGAATCAAAAAGTTCTTAGAAGTGCATATATATGAAACCTTTTTGGATCAAGTTCGATATTCAAATTAAAGAGTGTCTATCACACTATATTTATGCAGACTATCACTTGTTTTTGTCAGTTCGTTCGCATGTAATAAATTTTTTTGTGCAACGAGTTGCTAAAAAGTCAAAATTATGGATAAAAGTGAGTTACGTGCGGTGATAAAATATCTCAGTTTGAAAAAAATGTCTACGAAGGAAATTTTTTTGGACATTCAGCAGACATTAGGGGGTGATGCTGTACCCTATTCTACGGTTGCGTACTGGGTGGCTGAATTTAAAAGAGGTAGATCAAGCTGTAAAGACGACCCGCGTTCTGGGCGGCCTTCAACCTCCGTTACAGAAGAAAATGTCAAAAAGCTTGAGAATCTGGTTTTGGAAGACAGAAGAATGACTATAAAACATATAGCTGAGATCCTAAAGATATCTTTTGGTAGCGTTCAATCCATTTTAATTGATTCACTGGGGTTCAAAAAAGTGTCTGCAAGATGGGTGCCACGAATGTTAACCGACGAAAACAAAAAGCGACGTTTGGAAATTTCCAAGCGTAATCTCGAAATGTTCCAGCGTGATTCGGATAATTTTTGCCGTCGTCTTGTCACCATGGATGAAACGTGGGTCCACCATTTTGATCCTGAAACTAAAAGACAAAGCATGTCTTGGAAACGACCATCCTCTCCATCCATTAAGAAATTTCGAGTTGCTCCTACCGCTGGCAAAGTTATGGCCTCTGTGTTCTGGGATAGTGAAGGAATCCTTTTTATTGATTACATGCCAAAAGGCCAGACGATTACTGGACCCTATTATGCAAATTTAATCCCGAAAGTGCGTGAAGCGATTAAAGAAAAACGTCGTGGAAAACTGTCGTTGGGCGTGTTGTTCCTTCAAGATAACGCTCCTGCTCATCGATCGGAAGTTGCGCTCAACGCTATCCGCTGTGCTGGCTTCAATCTCCTTGACCACCCACCATATTCTCCGGACTTAGCCCCAAGTGATTTTCACTTATTTCCAAAATTAAAAGAGGAAATTCGTGGAACAAAATTTCACGATAATGACGCGGTTATAGCTGCCGTAGAGGACTTTTTCGAGAGTCAAGAAAATATTTTTTTTTCACAAGGAATAAGGAAGTTAGAAACGCGTTATTCTAAATGCATTGCATTGGAGGGAGATTATGTAGAAAAATAAAATATTATTATTTAAATCTTTGCATTTTTATTGATTCCAAGAATTTTTTGATTCACCCTCGTATATATACGATCCTCATGTACATATTAAATTAGTTTGCGTAAACGTGCCGCATTAAATAATTAATGCGAAATTATTGTCCCCAAGTCTGCCAGTTATTGTCTGTTTTAAAGGGTTGCCGTATTTTCATCTTCGTATCGAATCCCGTTTAATGCCGATTGGGTTCGATGGATACCAAGACTTTACGTTTCTCAAACAGTAACCCTTTTGCACTCTAATATAAATAAAAAATATAATTATTATCGTTTTGGCAAAAAAACACCAGCTAGTTAGCCAAAAGCGTCGGCGGTGTTTTTAATTACGGAAGACTGACCTAATTCAACAACTTAATATTTTAATCTAGCTGCGCTTCGCGGTTTCACCTGTGTTATGATGGGTGATTTTGATGATTATTATTTTCTTATCTACACCATCACTGTATTTAGACAAAAAAAAACAAATCAGTCAAGCCTTTTTCGAGATTTTGTAAGACTATGGAATAGCAATTGTATATAAAAATCTTATAAGAAATTTAAATCTCTATAAACACCTTATATATAAAAATCAATTATTGATTTTTATATCTAAGATGATAAAAGGAACCTATTTCCACCACTGAAATTTATGAAATCCCAAAAAAGGGAAGAAAGAATCCCAAAAGAATCCCAAAAATGCGTGCAAATCCGGTTTCTATGAACACATGTGCTCACATAATATGATCACCACTTTCTTGAATTAGCACAATGACACTTTTTAAATTGATGTTCAACATTATAAATTAGGAGCAAGATTGTGCATATAATAAAATTGACATAAGCACACAGCCAATCAAAGCTCCCCCTTTAAAAATATTTTAAAACTACGATTTCTTACAATTTTAAATCAGAAAATGATATTATTGAGCTATCTCATATACTATTTAACGGACTATAATCAAATTTTAAGGGCCCTACTTATGCTGGGTAGCTCTACTTTATCTATTCGTGATAGTTATTTGATGTTTAAACGCACTGAAATGATGTCAGACAAAACGTCAAATAACTTTAACGAATAAATAAGCTACTGTTAAAGTATCTTAGCCAATATTAGAGGTGTAAACTAATCGTCTACTTGATAACGTCCTTTTTGTTGTAAATTGGTTTATGGGTTTTGTATGTTTCCTTGCTGATAAATCACGATAGAGAATCAAAAATTTATGAGTATCAAGTATCGATCGGATTCGACAGGATAGTTAAGGGAGAATGTCTTATGGAGAATTCAATTATTCTGCCCTTTTATTGGGGTCAAGGCCGGGTTGTGGAGAACAGATCAATGACTTGTCCCCTTCTGTTAACCTTTTTGGGGTTGGCTTTTATCGAGATGGGTCCAAACACTCGTGATATTTGTGCTCAATGAAATGTTGAATGCATCAATTTATATAGCTATCTGCGCACGTTTATGGCGTTAACATTTTTGGTCACCGAAATGAACTTTTTCCACTCGATCTATTCGAACAGGCGTATATCATCCTCTCGCACATTATAGCGAGAGCAAAATTCGATTCTAGAGAACTAGATGTGATTTGATATTTGAAGTAGTCTAAATGGATTTCTACTATTACGCTATGTGGCTATTATAACAACTTACTTCGGCAATTACGGCGACCTAGTGCCTTCGATCAAATATAAATAGTAATGTTGTCTTGTCATTGTGCATTTGCAGTATCACCCAGAGCTTTAAGCTTAAACCTAACACACACTTTAGCTTGCGGTCTACTTAATAATATTTGGAACCGCATTGGTACCCACCAAGAATATATGAATGCCCATCCTTACTTTGCAAATGCAATAGATTAAACGTGCGGAGCTAACCCTGCGTAATGACGTGTACTCGTATGTGTCGTGAACACCGACAGAGTAGCTAAGGAATTTAGCTCAACTATTTTATTTTTCTCTTAGTGAGACCTATCCCGCATGAGCCGATGAATCCATAAGGGATTCTCGAGTAAAACTTCTGAAGTAGAATCCTGAGTGGAGATATTCGATATTTGATCTTCACCGTAAATACATTATTTTCCTCACAAGAAGGTAAACAGTCTACTAATCAGAGTTATAAGTTTTGTGCGCCCAATTTATTTCCTGTTATTGGAAAAAGCTTTCAACACGCGCTTTCGCTAGCTTGTCCATCTGAGAATAAGGATAATTCGAGTTGGCGTCTGTTTTGCCAAAAACTTAGACTCAGTCGTGACTCCATGACAGCTGCCCGGATTTCATTGTTGAGTTAAGATGTACTCGTTCTTACGGCCCTGCGACCCTGTCGATAAGTGCTTGTGTTTTGTTACATAGCTAAACTTGTCAAACCATTCTCTTATACTATTCGTTATGTAAGAGTATACACATAAACAATGCATATATTTTTGAGGTTGGAGTATGCCGCCGCACTTGCCTTTAGCTACGCTGGTGAAGGGAGCCTCATTATCAACCTGACTGAGAGCAAAACCTGGCGAACGTGACCTGAATCTAGTGCTTACGCAGTGGCGGGTCAAATTTAAAAGTTATAATTTTAGTGACACTACAGCTTGCAGTGCCCATAATCTGAGGTTAACGACGTGGCACTCGGCATTGCTTGTTACAATAAAATAATATGTTAATATTATTTATATATATATATATATATTTCAGCTATTTTTAATTACATACTTTTGGAAACGCCTCTTGAAAACCTTCATTTTGATACGCCACACGGACTACTCGATGAGATTTGGTTTTAGTAGGTTTCATAGGAAATGCTATATGGTAGTTTACAGTCGCCATTTGTTTATTATTGGATTTTTAGACAAATTGTATACCCTACATCATTCGCGTGGAAAAAACGAATCCAATGATGCCTCTATTATCGAAATCGATCGAGCCGTTTTGGCTGTAGGATGATCCTATAAATCTTACATACATACTTACACCCTAAAACATAAACCTCTGGTTGTTGGGTAAATACCAATTTAGATGTGTCTTGGAAAGTTAACCCTGGTAGAGTTACGAGTAGACAATGGCTCGGCTAGACCTAACGAAACGAGTAGCCGGCCCAAGTGGCGTTCTATGGGGGAGGCGTATGTTCAGCAGTGGACGTCTTCCGGCTGATCATGATGATGAATGGTGATTTAATGTACTCCTTATTGTAACCAGTATACTTATGTAATTTTGTATTTTTCATAATACTGTCTTGCTTCGACTGGTTACGAAATATTAGATTTAACACATATTTGAATAGTTGTGGCGTTCCAGTTGTACCCTCTGCAAGTATTTACTGGGTTATCCATTAACTACCGGACCCGTGTATATATAAAAGTAAAAGACAGGATAAGTAATACTTTAGCGTGATAAATTATTTATGAGGTAACTCAATAGATGCTTAGCTTGGAACCTCCTTTGAGCCATAAATTTATGCTGTGATCACGCGAAGTGACCAGATTTCAATTTTAAATTTTCCTCCAGATTCGGTGGTGAGTGAGCTCAAGGATTACTCAAGTGGAGGATTAGTTAGGAGTACACATTATAAAGGATTCGCTTCTCTATGCAAAATTGTTAAGGGTTATATTTGACGAAGAATAAAGAAGATTTATAAAAATTAATCTTTATTTGCCTTGGTCATCGCAACACGCGTTAACGGATGTAACAATTTCGCAATTCTTTTGTTGTGTAAATTACTATTATTGTCAGGAGAAGATTTGTAAGAAAGAAAAATCAAGATAAGATGGGAGGAACAAAGTCGCGTGCAGTCGCTAATTATTGTTAGAAAATAAATCCGTGACTTTGTATGATTATAAGTATGCTATGGTCCGTGGATTTAGTGTAATAAATAACATCAAATATATGAATAGTGAAATGATAACAAATAAAAGAAAAAATACCTAACAATAATAAATACGAAAATACTCTAATATATGAAGAACAGTATGAGTTGGTGTTAGCAATGTTACACTGTTTATGTAGGTACGGTAAAAGGTAATCATTTTGGTTTCTATTCTTCACGTACTTAGTTTTTTAATACTTCGCTTCAAATCACGGATTTTGATGACATCTAGTATATTTTGTTTAGGGAAAGAATCTTGTGGGGTATAGTAATATTCCACGCAGGCGAGGCTTCGGTTGCCAATTATCTAATCAACTTGTGACGCTGACAAGTGAATCCCCATTAACATGAATTTTCAGCTCCAATGCTCCAATTATGAACTAAAAGTCTCAAATTCCCCATTAACGGGGAAATCTAATAGGGATTTTGACACTAACCCATCAATACTATCATCCGAAACGCGCTTTTAAGGGATTATAAAGAACTCGAGTATAATACGATAGATCCGCGTACTATACCGATACAATAGAGGAGTAGGTAGGCGAATACATTTTAGTTCCAGGAATACGTCTGTGCCCTAAAATAATAATAGTAGCAATCAATATTATGTCCTCTAAGTATATTATGTAACAAGTAAAATAGTACTACCTAACGCTTTCCTTCAGGCCTCAACGGGAGTAGAAAAAAATATTTTTACAAATGGTTGCGAGCGGCTATTGCACATTTCGTTCACTATACCTTGGCACTTTGTATGCAATATCTACAAATAAAAATGTACTTAGTTTACTATATCGTTAGCATAATGATTAAAGGCCGCTGCATACGTGACGTGTTTTTCTACGGACGGGAAGTTTGGAAACATTATAGTAAATGTGTAATGAAAGAGCATATGTCACGGAGACAAGGACGGGATGGGAACGTGGCTCTCACCTCACTTTCCGCCCCGTTCACGTCCCGTCCGAGGAATTATCTCGTTACGTATGTGGCCTTAACTGTTACGTGAAAATGCCAAGTTTTAGCGAACGATCTATATGCTTGCTGTCGTGAACTAGGATAACAATAGATTATCTATTGTGTCTGGTTCCGCAACAGCTGAAGGTAATCCCCTGGTGACGGCTTTCCTCCACTTGCTAACAAATGCTTGACGTTTGCACGCAGGCACGGGCGCGGGTGCCCCCCCGCCTCCCCCGCCCGGAGGCATGCCCCCGCCGCCGCCCGTTTTGCCCGAAGTTGACTTCTCCAACTTGTCGGTGGACGATCGCAGCGCGCTCTTCGCTGAGATCAACCAGGGCGAGGGCATCACTGGAAGTGAGTATTTAGACTTAGAGACTACTTAGAGTATTAGCATAGTCATTGGACTTGTAATGGACGCTCTAATAGATCCGGATCCTAGATCCCGGGATTTCTCTATCAGTAAGTAAGTAACTCTTTTCTATTATTATTATTTATATTAAAGTTATCCTGTCCGTTGAGTATCTGGACGCTGGGATCTGCAAATATGCTTACGAATCAGGCAATGAATGAATTTATTAAATAAATAATATTTATAGTTATTAATTTATTTCGAATAATATGTAAATAGTATATTAAAGTTCTTTTTTACATTTAAATCATAATATGTGATGATTATACATTTTCTGATGAACGATCGACTAAGGCTCGTGACAATTCAGAACTGCTACCTTCAGCTTATGGTCGCAGTCTTCATCCACTTACAGATGTATATATATATTGGGGAAAACTACCTACGAGTATACGTGTATCGTTTGTATACCTTATTATTTATCTTTCACCTAAATGATATATAATAGTGATAATAATAATGATATATAAATAATATTTTTATTTTTTTGTGTATGTTGCGCTTTTTAATATGATAAGATTATTCGCAATAACATTATTAGGGACAGGTAAATGAGTTAAATCGCTGAATATTGTTTTTACTGGCAGTAATTTAATATAATAATATGTTATCACTTGCAAGTCGTTTTTATAACAGAAATAGCATGGCTTGTTGACTTTGCACTGGTGGGAAGTAAGTATAATGTAGGCGCATGATCATTACTTTATACTAATAACAAATACTCATATGCACACCTTACCGCACTAGCACTAGTTTCTCTGGTCTACAACAATCTGAAACCATATCCTTTTATTGTTATTGCTATACTATTTACGAGTAAACTTCGACTGTATTTCCACAATATTAAGAGAAGAATGTGATATTAAGTTGCAAATTGCAACGATTTGGCTTGTTTTATCTTTACAATCCTGACCTACCAGGTCGTTCCAACTTTAGTTAGTAACATAACTCTTTTATATTGTGTCGGACGCGTCAATAAAACCGCCAATTCCGTTGGGTGTTGTCAAATTAGTACGCATGATTGAACACGTAGCCGCGTCTCGTCTACTACAATTGTACTACGGTCGGAGAGCAAATACAAAAGCGGCCGTAAATGAGACATCCACAATGGAACTGTTGCCAATACGTACCTACTTTGCAGTTGTTTGCATCCGTTCGGATATAACATGCTTTGCGCTTGACTTGGTTATGTTAACTGATAAATAGGTCAGTTGTTTGCATGATTGTTATATAGCACAAAACTTTTTGTGCGGAGGATGACTAATCGAATATTATAAATTGCAAACACCAAAACCATATTTGTATACAACCTCAAAATGACCATCAGGGATCGACCGGTCTGCTCTGAATGCTGAAGCAAACTCAGAAACGAAATAGCCCTTAAGTAGTTTAACAAAATTATATAATTAAATAAAATTATAAATGTCGTCGTAACTAAGTTCATTCTAAGTACCTACCAACTGTAAAACGATGACAAAGAGTAAGTATAGTGTGATATATAATATAGTACATGCATTTCAAAACTGTATTCTAATATGATTAACCCTCGTGCTTGTGACGACTTAGCACAACCACTAGAGCCAAGGTAACTATTATTGACGGTTAAATAGTTGTTTCTCTCGTGCATTTCTCAGGACTAGTCGTAGAAAATTTGATCTCCTATGGCACTACCGGGTTCATATATTCCGGTCAGTAGATAGTTTGTTTAAGTTTCTCTCTATCATTATAATGGCAAGTAAGTATACATCTGTCATATTTGACAGGCAAAATGATGATAGCTTTAATTTATATCACATGTGACAGCTGTCATAATTTTTAAATCAATCTTGTTTGCTTAGCCCCAATTACTTAAAAAAGGTGTCATATTTTGCTTGTGACAGATGTCAAATGAATGAAGTATTTTTGGTTCTAATTATATTCAGCTGGCCATGGCTAACTGCCTTACTCCTGTTGGACCAGCGCTCAGGCTAAAATGCGGAATATTCCGTTGCTACCTGTAATAAGTTAAGTAATACTGCGTACTTTAATATCACACAATATCCGTAGACGTTTTTTCAGGACTCGGTAATTAAATTTGTAACATAACTACGAGCTACGTTTTTAAACTTCAAGTATACTCTATAATATATGAACGTTGATATCACCATGATATGCGTGGCCATATGTGGTCACGCGCATTCTTCTCTTACCAGCACTTTGGCCATGTATGGCTCTAAACGTCATGGCTTCGATTCTACGCTGCTTCTATGCAGTCAGATTATATTATCGTATGGTTACACCCACAGGTCTACGCAAGGTGACTTCTGAGATGCAGACGCACAAGAATCCGGGCCTGCGACAGGGCCCAGCGCCGTTCAAGCCAGCAGCGGGTGCCCGGCCCGGGCCACCAGGCAAGTCGCTGCCGCAGCCCGGTGCCGGCGTGCTACCCGACAAGCCACCCGTCTTCGCGCGCGACGGGAAGAAATGGCTCATTGTGAGTTCAATTTTTCAACTGACTTCCAAAAAAAGGAAGTACTCAAGTCGACGCGTATTTTTTTTATTATGAATGAACATACATCACTTTTTGCAGAGTAGTCCGACTATTTTGATAATTATTTCTTTGTTTGGTAGTGTATACTTCCGAGGTGGAGCCATTTAAATTTTATCAAATTCGGTCAAGCATTTATTCAGTTATACCTGAAAAGTGTTTCGCCTACCTTGATGATATCGTAATTGACGGTGAAGGACACATGAAAACATTTTTTTTTACCAAAAAATTGAAAAAGAGCTTCAACACTAAAAAGTGTGTAATAACTTGTCGAAGTCGGTACCATGCATACAATAATGTGATAATAGATTTTTTTGAACTATCATGACCGACTTCAACAAGTTATTTTACACTTTTTAGTGTTGAAATCGGTTAGATTTTTTGGTAAATAAATGTTTCACTCTTTTTAGTGACCCTTGCTTAAGTACTTCCGGGATCAAATTGTCATTTACCATCAATTACGATATCATCAAGAGGTCGGTTCCATATTTTGGTATTTTTTCTAGTAGATGCAGATGAGGCTTCAAGCCAGTTTATTCACCTTAAGCAACCTCTTCAACATGTGCCAATGCGCTAGCAAGAAATTTTGAAAATCCGATAATTAAGCGTATCGGGCGGGACTCAACGCAACGCCAAGGCACTAAGTTAATGTCCTCCTCAACACACTGGCCATAGATGTTGGCAAGCACTATTGGTACACACATTGTTCCAAGTGGTGAGGAGACATTAGGTTAATCGCCACGATTCTCCGTAAAATTCTAATATCTCACAGAGCTGTAAGCTGACCAAAGTCGGTTTATATGTTTAGTTCTAAAAACGTAATAATTGCGTAGTTTCGGTACTTACTCTGGAAAAATATTCTGTAATAATACTAAATCATTGATAGTAGGTACACCTGTTTTTACCACCTGTGTGTTGTTTTGTTTGATACATCATTTGGCAAACCTTTGGAAAGCTTGTCCTATCTTATTGGCGGAATCTTGGGAACGACACAGATAAACGTAAATAAATTATATGAAACAAAATAAAGCAGAAGGATTATCAGGTTGTCTGTTTATCTTGTTGGTGGTCTCCACTCCAGAAACTTTCAGTCCCATAGGCCAGCATTTGTTGTTTTTTTTTTAATGTTTTTTTCTTTTGATATGGATTCTACATTTTGTCATTCATTTAATTTTAATAAAATTTTAATTGCATCGACTCGACTTGTATTTAAATTGTCAGATTAAAGTCTCTGTAATATGGAAGTCCCGTTTTTGTAAAGCGGTGGATGTTTCGATGAAACTTTGTAAGTCGTTTGACGGGAAGAGCACAACACCACGTTTCGTTGATTTGGTGTACCTTTCTGATACTCGTGCATCGTCAAGTCATCCAATATTGTCACCATTATCACACGTTAAAACATTAACAGTGTTACTGATAAAATATTCGACATCTCTTTTTTCGACATTATACTTGATACGAGTATGTATTTATAGTGACGGAACAGTTTCTTACCAATAAAGTTGTGACAGTCATATAAGATGCACATAAATATGCCATATTTTATTCTGAAAGAACGGAACGGCAACGTCGCATTGCATAGAAAAATCCGATATAAAAAAGTTTAAATTGCCATGTTGGCGTCCTGACATTCATGTCAATTAACGAAGCTGTCATTGTCACTCACTGTGAATGACAATTGCACATTGAAAAGTTTTGCAGCAAGTAGTTTAGAATACAGACCGCCTCCTTTTTATCCACATTTAGAGTACCTACATGGATAAGTTTACTTTATCGCTCACTAAGGATAATCTTTGAAATTTATAGTGAGAAAAATTCACATCCTCGGACGGGATTCGAACCCGCGTCTTCTGACTCTCCGTGTCAGACGCCATTGACCAACTAGGCCACCGAGAATCTGGTCCGAGCATCGAATTTTTCTCTCTATAAATTTCAATGTTTGAGATCGCTTAAGCAGGCGTTAGTGCTTTAAAAAGTAATACTACAAAAAATAACAAGGGCTGCGATGTCAATGCGAAAGTTCAAGTATTTATAAATAATGCTTCTTTCGGTTGGATGGTACTGTTAACTGTCCAATAGATGTCGCTCCGTCCCCGCAAGACGGTTAGTCAAATAGAGAGTTAAAATTCGATGCTCGGACCAGATTCTCGGTGGCCTAGTTGGTCAATGGCGTCTGACACGGAGAGTCAGAAGACGCGCTTTCGAATCCCGTCCGAAGATGTGAATTTTTCTCTCTATAAATTTCAATGTTTGAGATCGCTTAAGCAGGCGTTAGTGTTTTGAAAAGTAATACTACAAAAAAGGATAATCTTGTTAACAGTTTCAACTGCCTGAATTGAGTTGAAAGTGGCCATAATAATTAATAATAGAACAATATCCTCTATCTGCAAACCGCAAAATACTTTCTAACAAGATGAAATCTGGTCAATACTTACTATTACTTATTCTGTGCTTATAGCAAGCTTATAATAGGGTGGAGGTTGGTGTAGCGTTTGACAGTTAATTTATGTCGACACTATCCCGCCTCAGGCTTATTCCGCGTTTATTATAGTCCTTCAAATCTAATAGATACCATATGACAGTTTAGACAGATTGTAAAATAGGGGTGGGGTCAAAAAAATCAGTGACTACAATATCCGATTCTTAAGAGATATCGATTTATGAGGTTTGAACCTTTTTTTTCGGAAGCTGGCATATCGACCGGTAGCATTTATTTTTTTTAATCTAGGTGCACGATAAATGTGGTATGTATGGATAGAGGACACATCACAGAGGACAGAGACAAAAAAACAACAATAATCAAAAATAGAGTTATTACGTGTCTGTAATTACTATTTAAACGTGTTATTACTATTTATTGAAAGAAAGCAGGTAGGTGCATTACATACTACTACAAAACTACTACTAAAAATAATAATTTCATCGAAGTGTATGAAGATTTAGAAATGGATTATAATTTTACCCAATTTGGCATTATAGCCCTCAATCATTGCATCGCAAGAGCTAAAATACATTCGCAACATGAAATCACCCGCATTATTTATTATATCACCACCACCTATATACACTTTAACACCAATTCACGAGCTTGGGCGTTTAAAGTACGTCCTCTTTTCGACATTATAATTACTAGCTTAGTTCGGAGTCCAGTACAAAGATTGCCAAAGTAAACGAATAAAAAACACAACAAAACACACAAACGGAAAAAAGCACGCACACTATATTTTTTTTTATAATGGCAAAGACTGCAAAGATTATATATAGTTGGCATTGTTGCCAGATTAAAAAATCAGCGTATACCTATTTTTTTAGGATAATTAGACACAAACAATTTTGCCTACAAAGATTTATTTAAAATTACATCACCTTACTTTAAAATTAATACTTAAAATTTTAATTTATAGTTTGAATTGAATAGACTCCGAAACTACTAGACCGATTTGATAAATCCTTACACCATTAGAATCCTACCTTATCCCTGTTGAACCCGTATGAAAACTTCGATAAAGGAACCCAAGGCGTGAAAAAAATACCCAAACAATCCTTAATCGCACATGTTGCGGAAATTATTGACAATAGAGCAAAGTGATGTACAGTTTTCTAAAAGACATTAAATCTACAGAAAAGTTAGTGATCCCATATGTATAAAGATTACAGTTCTGTCACAATAAGTAATTTTTGTATGTTAAAATATTAAACAGTAACGCTGGTACAAACTAGGCCACATTACTCGTACCTTGATATTAATCCTAATCTACTCGAATAATAAAGATTTGATTGTGTGTATGTTTGTAATGTATAAACGCATTAACTACTTCTTATGATTCAAAAATTTTTTTCACGAATAAAAAGCTAAATTATGTCTGAGTAACGTACGCTATAATATTGATTCATCATTATCATCCTCCTCCGCAGCTTGTTATCAGTAATGATTTCTTAGGCTTTCACAATAGTTATCAATAAGTTCGATTATTCGTATAAAAGTGAATATGAAGAGTCGCAACACTACGTATAAAACAAAAAAGTAACTTTGAAACGAGGTCATAATTCCATTGTTTTATGGTGAAGGTTATTCAAATTGTTAGTTACGCCTGTACAAAGTAACTTCGTCTTGAAGAGTATGAAACGTCAAACGGTATCTATTAGATTTGAAGGACTATAGTATTGAATTTGACTATTCCACCGTAATAGCTATACTACTGTTATCCACAGGAATACCAGAAGGGCAACTCGAATCTAGTTGTGGAGAACGCTGACATGAACAACGTGGTATACATGTTCCGATGCCGCGACTCCGCCCTCACTGTTCGTGGAAAGATCAACGGAGTGGTGCTGGACTCTTGCACCAAATGCGCCGTGGTGTTCGACAATCTCGTCTCTAGCGTGGAGTTTGTCAACTGCCAGTCTGTGCAGATGCAGGTATGTGTTTTCTGCACTAATATTGTTAAGGTAAAGGTTTGATTATTTATAAAATTGTTAAGGTGCTCCCTCACTTCAAGCATTCGCCTGTAATGTAACCTTGCAGAGTCGAGCATTACATCAGTGAGGGAGGAGAGACGAACGTTACAATGCGCAAACTGGGCCAAGCACGAAAATCTGTTTAAGTGTAACGTAATCGCACCGTTAACGTATTTAGTACAAACTGTCATTTATCTAGTACAACTGTAGCACAGACAACTCATAGTTTGTACTGAATACTTCAACGATACGATAACGTTATACTTAAGCAGATTTTCGTGCTCGGCCCACTGTAATGTTACAGATTCCAATATTACGTTGGTAAGGGAAAAGCACCGAGCATCACAGTGCGCAACTTGATACAATGACATGTGTAATATTTCGATACATAAATAAAACTGTGGGCCTAGCACGATTAACTGCGTAAGTGTAACGTAACGTGTCGTTCACGGGAAACGGTACGAACTGTCACGTATCTAGGGCAGTTGTGGCACAGATAACTCATAGTTTGTACGTCGAAGCGTGACATTTTGACGCTTTCGATACGAATTCTTTTTCGCAAATTGTGATTCGGCCTCTGAATTATCGTCAAGTCAGGGAAGCAGTGTTGTAATGCAATGCTAAAAATCGAATTTAAAATTTTACAGTACAAGTGAATGCTCCTGGTTAGGCTAAACTCAAAGACTACATAAACGATAAAAAAATCTATCACTTGGAAAACTACAATAATCCTGAGTAACATGAGCAATATTTTATTAGTATTAAATATTGTATCCCGCGGGACAAACGGGCTGTAAGAAAGATATTTTTAAGGGGAAACGGACTTTAGAACGGAGCTCGGGGGGCAACTAGTTTTATTATACACTCGTTACTACTTTTGCGTATTGTATTTCTAAAATACACAAATAAACGGATATTTTGTGGTTTGTTACTAGCGCAGGTATATACAACTAACGCCAATGACTGCGGGACGAGCGATTCGCGATTGAGTCCTTAGCCTAGATTATCATTAAGTTAGTTAGTTAGTTAGGGGTTATAGGTCCAAATAAATGACTACTAGGTTTTTCTGCCAAGACTGACAAATTTTACAATGCCAACTCTGCGTACATGCGTTGCCGATACGATAAGATAAAATTTTACAGTAATATCGATTAAAGTCCGCGATATAGCGCAGATAGACCCATGCTAGACACGGCACGATATATATATATAATTAATTTATCGACGTGACAAATTTGTCGTGGATTCATGCTCGTTACGTTTTGGAGAGACGAGCGTAGTGCAGTGCAGCGCAAAGCTTTATTTTTTTAGATCTGTGTCGCATTGCCTGTATCTTAATAATGAGACGTGACGATTACCACCAGGCAAATGACTTGCCCGTTCCATATCGAATACTTTAAATTACATTAAAAAAGTCAGTGTCTACTTAACATTACAAAATTAAATCAATAAACATAACAGTTGTGAAAGATATCGAGAGTCTCTATATATTTTTATATGATTTATAAGCACTAGCATCCGCTTAGCGAAATCAAATTTTACAAGACTATTTGTTTATATTGAAATAGTACAGTATGAGGCTTGTATGAGTCTGAAGCGAGCGCAAACGTATGTCGTCTTAGTTCATTCAAGAACGTGTATATCATCTAAATCCATTTGTCATATTCGTCTGGATTAATAACAATAATAGTCATCATTCGATTATAAATATCAAACCTCCATACATATCAACGCGTATTTGGCCGCAACGAATAACTGCCCGTATGGAGACATACTGTGTTAACATAATGCGAATAATAATAATACAAATAAACAAACAATACAATAGTAAATTCAGTACGTTATGGTCATATCGCGACTAGGTCTCGACAGTCTCCGTCGTCGGCCGTTTCACTGGTCGCTACCTCGATCGCCATCTGACTGCCAGTCTCTTCTACAATGGACAACATTTTTGGAGACTTGCCTCCCATATACTCGCATTGGATATGCGAGTTATACTTCACGTCACCATTGTCTTGCGGCTCGTAATATTCTCTGGCCACAGCTGTTTCTTGATCATCCTGTGCAAAAACATGTTTCTTTCTTACATTAATCATTACGAAGTAGCCCTTAGATTATTAGAATCGCTCTGAAACTGATCTTAGTTTGTTTGCCAATTTTCGCAAACAGGAAACTTAGGGAACATCTAAACTATAATAATCAATCAATCAATAAATTATTTATTTCAGATTAAAAATCCATTTATTACATCTTATTAGTAGATTAGTAGCCAAGGGCTGTAAGGCATCAATTGCAGCCCGAGATATTTAGGCGCACGAGCGCAGCGAGGGCTTACACCCGAGCTAACTACTCTGCTTTACATCTCGATTGTGAGGTAAGTAGAAAAAACCGGCATTACAAAAATAAAATTGATGACTATTATACTCATACAAAGACAAGGCTGAATAGCGAAGCGACCTCTTTTGTCATTGGGCTGAATGCATGATGTCTATTGCCAGTATGATGGTTAGAGCCCCATTTGGGGGTAATAAGGACCTACTTACCGAATATGAGAGATGTAAAATATATAACAACATCATAAATTAAATAGAATCAATTATTAAATTATAATAAATCAAACCAAAATAAATTAAATTAAACTAAATCAAAACAAAATAAATTAAAATATTTATCAAATATAATTACTAGAGCTATATAATTTATTAAATATTAATTATATTATATCTAACTATATAATTATGTGCGCGGGGGTTCGCCCTCGTATTCGCTGCTACGGGCTGCCACGGATTATACGACAGTTCCTGAGACTTTTCCTCTCCGCACCACGTCTGTCACACCTAAGGCGCGGTACAGCGGTTTCGTTCAGACTATAGTGCGAAATGTCATAGCAGTATAACATGTCACCCATATTGGCGGATGTATTCTCTAAATGCTGACGAGAACCTGCACTAGTAACCATTGTATATGGCAACGGGAGTTCAATTTCAAATTCTAATTCAGGAGTTCTATAACACGATAGTTTGTACATCAGTGCGAACCTCCGTTATAAGAGTGCCTCGTAACAACGTATAACACAAAGTTACATATCCACACGACTACAACAAAAGACAGACCAAATTTAACGCTCGCTGGGTATCGTATATATTATCCGGAGTAATGGGTATTTTAGTTCGCAACATATAATAAACTGGGGTCCAGATAATACCGCACAATCTCTGGAGTATTACACAATAAGTTATATAAACAAGATATACTGACCTCATAGTTACACGCGTAAGGTTGGTAGGGGTTTTGTGCCCAATTGAGGCTATACTCGTCAGTATTTCTGAAGTCACTGTCCGTGTCGGAAAAGTCTCTGGGTTTGGAATAATCTCCCATAGCCTCCTGCAAAGCCACGTCTATTGGATGCGTTTCAATGTTAAGATTAGTGAGTTTGCTATGGATCACCATGTTCAATGTCTTCTGCCAATCCTCGAGCAAATTCTTTATGTTTTCCATCTGAAATGTAAACATTAATCCAATGTTAACATTTGTAACAATTGCATAAATTTGTATACAGAAAGGGGTTATTTATTCCTTTGCCGTAAAACACCAAGAGTTCCATTGAGAAGCGCCATACCATGAGCTAAACAAATGTTGAACTTGAATATACAACAACTCAACTACAGTAAAATCACTGTACTCGTAGGTATGCGCTAGGCTTGGTTTAATTGTACTATTTCTGTTGATTCTTAATAATTTTGGTAAATAATTTACCAACTTTAAGAAAAAAGTTTTTCAATTCGACAAGTATAGTTTTTGTATGTATGGACCAAAGGGTTTGTGACGCGATTACTCCCTCCATTAAAAATTGATTATGGTAATTCTTTTTTTTCGTAGGTCACTCTTCAGAGTTCTCACATACATTTTATATACAGATACAGTTATATTGTAAAAAAGAACATTTAAGTATGTATGTTACTAAATTCCGTCGGTTGTGAACTAATTTCCAAAAATATTTGAAAACGAAAGATATATGTTTGAATTGAATAGGTAGGCTCCGAAACTACTGGACCGATTTAAAATCCACTATTCGAATCCTTTCTTGTACAATTTGATTATTTCACTATTAGAATCCTATGTTATCCCTGATGTACATAGGCTATACAATATTTAAAAAAAAGTTAGGAATCCGTACGAAAATGTAATCCAAGGAGTGAAAAAAAAATACCAAAAAATCCTTATTTCGCGTACGCTTGGCAACTATTGACAATAGAATAAAGTGATGTGCCACAGTTTATAGAGGACATCAATATCTACAAAAAAGTGTGCGATACCAAATAAAAATAAAAATGAAAACAATTCTATTAGTTTTTGGAAACAACATACATAACAGTATAACTGACAAGCTACAATTATTATTATGTTGACGAGCACAGTGCAAGGTAGTCTTTTTTTTAGAATTTATATTAGGAACAAGCAAAAATGTCTATACTTAGTAAGTATTACGGTTTTGTCTAAAATATTTTCAATGTCGGTCTTTCTTACTTTCTTTTTCAATGTTGCTCGTGTGTTAGCGCGCCGCAACCGTCTTTGTTTGATGAAATGTTTGAGATAGGCGACTTTGTACACATTGGTGACTTTGACGATCTTGACTCTGCAGTCCCGCACGTCCATGTCGCTTAGCGAAGAGTAGAGAGAGCTGTTTTCTGGCGGAGGTTTGCTCCCTGCATGCTCCCCGCAGTCCATGTTCTCTAAATTTCGCGCTGGGGTTGAGTAATGTTCGCGTTCCAGACCCTTTAGCAGATCCGTTATGAATTCGTTATCTGAACCATAAAAGGACATAAACACTATACGGAAAAACAATCATCGACCTTGTTTGTTGTAACTTATTATTATTAACTTAAAAAAGTTACAAAATGTTATTAAAGGGGGCACAAGTACGAGGGCTCATCTAGTGTTAAGCGGTAATCTCTGCCTGTAACAGATGCATTTGTACGTTGTATATTGCGACCGTAACCCTGAGACAATAAGTTGTTAAGTCTTCTAATTTCGCCGGCACCCATACGCTTCAAACAAGACCATTGCAATGCGAAAATTACTGCTTTACGGTAGAAATTGGCATGGTAGCAGTACTTCCCCGGACAAACTCCATAAAGAGTTTCTCCGAGTCTTCTGCTACTTGTTCCTGGTTCTTGGTAGTTGTGACGTATGTTTGTCCATGCCTCAGCGACACGGAATTCTAGTGCGGAGATATATCTTTTACAAATAGAGTTCAGAGTATGATCAAAGTACGAAGATCTTTGAAAATATTATATGTAGTTATTCCGTAACTTTCCTATGATCGATCGAATTCGATGCATCTATCCAGTATCAATCCATTAACAATCAGTGAGTTATTGAATCTATGAGGTTGAAATATTTAAACTTGTTGAACTTACGGAGACGATGCCTCTGCTCTTAGCTACTGGCACAGCTATAACAATAGTGTTTTTTGGCTAGATATAAAATAAATTGCAGATATTGATTCTGAATAATTGTAACTTGTCTTCTCTGGCCTTGTTTAACAATAATACGTAGGAATGTCTCTGTATGTATAAATGGGTATTCAATTATCTCATAAAATATTAATGTTACTTTAACTAAATATGAATTACCCACGGTATGTGCCACTTTGCTATTTATATTTGTTCAAAAATAAAAACATAGTTTAAGATATTTGTCTCATAATAAGCAGGAACTATCTGTCCTGTTTTGTACCTATAGCAATGTTCTATAATGTATTACATATAATTACATTATTACTACCTACCTGTAAAATAAAGGTTGAAATCTGTTATTATGATATATTATAAGAGCTGTGAAACAAAAAAAAAGCTAGACAGTACCTATGTCGCGGGTATACGACGATCATATTACCATTTCAATAAGCTCGCTGTTTATTTTTATCGTCCTATCTTGTGATTGTGTTCGTCGTCTTTGAATTTTAGTGCTAGGTATTTTTTATGTCAGAATGAATAATCAGAGATTATTTGTTACCGAATGGAACGACACTAACGGCCGGTCCCAATAATCTATCTATCGCCGGTTTACCTTACTAGAGATAGATATTTGACACTATTTGTATGGACGTTATGTCAAATTGCTATCGGTAGTAAGGTAAACCGTGGATAGATAGATTATTGGGACGTGCCTTAAATCTAGAATGGGAACTATAGTTACCGCGTTACCATCTGCCGTACGATTCTGTAAGAGCAAACATCGTTGCATCTTTGACAACATCCGTGAAAAAAATGACGACATGACAAGAAACGTTGAAAAACCTTTTTTATTTTACATCGGTGAGCTCGTCGACGAGCGCATCGACGAATCATGAGAATCGCACGGCCGAGTCGTAGGGCCATAAACGTCAATAGGGATAGGAATGTGCAACGCGTCCTAACATGTTATCGATAATCCGCTACCTGGATTCGACGCTCATTAGCGCTCGCTTATCGCTAGCTTCTGATTGGTGTGATAAATAACCTAGCAAATGAACGGGGTCACGAAGTGATAAGGCTACCACCATATCACTGCCAATACAACCCTATAGAACTCATCTGAGCTCAGGTCAAAGGAGAAGTCGCTGCGAATAATAATACATTCAAAATAGCAGATGCTGAAAGCCTCCTTCACAAAGCTATTGATAATGTTACAGGAAAACTGGGTCAAGTGTGTGAGGCATGCCGAGGAACTTCAAAACACTGACTTACAGAAAGCCATTATAAGAGATCAAGCACCATTCATAATCAAGCTAAAGGACGATACAGAGGAAAAAGATTCCAATGAGGAAGAATAAACATTATTTTTTTAACATTAATTACAAACGGCCCTTTTCAGGGTCACAATACTATCTACTATGTTTCTATCTGATTTTATTCTTATCGATATGCGCCTATAACCATCTTACGCACATCACTATGCGGCTCCATAAGACCCACAAGTGCGAGCGAGATAGACATAGTGACATGATTTATGGCCGCACAACTTAGTTGGTAACGCGGTGACTATAGTGGCGAGAACAACTGTATAAACTACATACTACAGTAATACACAGTGATTTACGCCAAATTTTGAAATTCGGTAGTTAACCAGGCTTAAACCAAAACTTGCCATGCCCTGGTCTACTTTTGTAACATGCAGACCTTTCTATTTAGAAGCACTCTGTCGAAAATAGTTACTCTACAAGAAGTAAAATCAATGTGACAATCCAAGAATCGAAACATAGTCGTAAATCATGGTTCATCAATGAATCATGTTAGGCTGGTTGGCGCTGTTGGTCCTGGCCTTCTTAGCCGCTGGTCCCGCGTTCAATCCCCGGACAGGGCAAACATTTGTGTGCACGAACATGTCTGCTTGACCTGTGTCTGGTTGTGTATATGTATGTAAGTATGTATATCAGTCATTAGGTTAACATAGAACGAGCTCTGCCTAGTTTAGGACCTGAATACCTTGTGTGGACGTTGTTCCATATAATATTATAGTACTGTAGTTCCATTGAAGTTACCTTCTTGCGGTGTCGGATGCACTTGCATGTCCAAGTCCGTGTTGCACTCGGCTGCAGCCTCCAAAGCTTGTCGCAATGACTCGTCCGAAGCAATAACTTCTCTGACGCGGGCGCGCACGCGCTTTAGCTGTTCCGCCTCGCGCCGCAATAAGTCGGTACGATCGTTGAACTCCGAATCGCGAACGCACAACTTCGTGTTCACTATTTGTATCTGACATTAACAAATAGTTATTGTAGAATTGTCTCTAATTGATGTTCATCATCATCATCATCATCATCATCATTTCAGTCGTAGGACGTCCACTACTGAATACAGACCTCCCTCGTGAATTTCTAAAAGGGACCGCACTTCCGACGTCATCCTGCGACCTTTGCCAGGTTGTAAGTCCACCTTGTCGATGGACGACCTGCTTAGCAGTCCGTGGTCTCCACTCTAGACCTTCCACCCCCTCTGGCCATCAGCTTTGCGTGCTATGTGCCCTGCCCACTGCCACTTAAACTGGCTTGTCCTTAATAGATGTTAGTTTTCATCAAATCTTAAATATAGATTTCATTTATAATTGTAGGTAATATCTCTATAATTGTGGCCATATCGTCTGCACCAGTACTTGAAATAGTAAATGAATAACCTCCCTAAAACATACTCCACCATGTAGGTAATATCTCTATAATTGTGGCCATATCGTCTGCACCAGTACTTGAAATAGTAAATGAATAACCTCCCTAAAACATACTCCACCATAAAGCAATAACACTAACTTAGGGGTGGCGTGCCCCATTCTAGCTCGAGAAGAAAAGAACCATGACCGATATTGGGTAAACATTGTAATTTATAAGTCTTGTCTTCCTTAGAAGTGCCTACCGACACAATATGCTAATACGAGCCATTTTCAGGCCTTATTTATAAAAAGCAAATAAACCCCCTAAAATATGCTAACCTGGAGCTGGATGTCTTCCAATTCCATTTGTTTTTGTTTCAACCTTTCGCGGGAGTTAACGTAGACGTTTTTTATGAACTTGTAAGTGTATATGCCCGTTGGGACGTACTTGAGAAAAAATATTGCCTGCGGGCAAAGGTAATACGAGCATTAGATATAAATCAATTATTACTTTCAAGAAACGGTGCGTCAGACCCGGGGGCACTTTGTTCTTGGGAATGACAGCACGCAAATTGCTTCGATAGAATTGAATCGATACTGTTAAATGGATTCGAGGACTTTGCATACACAATTACGTGAATCAAATAACCGTACCACGTTGAAGAGAGTGAGTCGTAGATAAACCGCGTAAGTGACGCTGATACACTGATGTAGAAAGGACAGGCCGTACACATCCAGGAAAGTGTTCATGTAGCGGCTGATACTCCATGAAGCCCCATTCGTCATATCTTCGATCGCCTCTATCTCGTTTTCTTCTGCGCTCATTATGTCTTCACAAGCGAACACGGTTCGAAGCTATACTGAAATTATTTTGATCATCCAAAACACTACAAAATTGCTACCTCGAAAAACATTTAACAAAACGTCTAAATAAAACTGTGGAAAAATAAAAACGTGATAGAAATCGTAAAGTATACATGACACTGACGGACAGCGTCATTGAAAAAAGTTTATTCTAGCGAATTGCGTCAGATTTTCTTCTTCACTGTTACTGTCTATCACAGTTGAAGTAAAAGAGGATTAATTAGATCATAGACATATTATAATAATTATCAACCGACTTCCAAAACTCAAGTTGACGAGTATATTTTTTTTATGTAGGCTCACGCATAACTTTTTATCTTATCCCGATTTTAATTATTCTTTTTTTGTTTGGTAGAGTATACTTCCAAGGAGGTCCCATTAAAATTTCATCGAATTCGCTCAAGCAGTTTTTGAATTCAATCTCCAGTATACAAATGTTCTCTATGTTCAATCCTATAACCGAAAAGTGTTTTGCCTATCTTTAGGGGAAAAGGGGGATTTTTTTTACCAATAAATGGAACCGACTTCAACACTAAAAAGTGTGAAATAACTTGTTGAAGTTGGTACCATGCGCACAATATTGTGATATTAGTTAACTTTGAACTATCATGGTACAGAATTCAACAAGTTATTCCACACTTGTTAGTGTTGAAGCAGGTTCAATTTTTTGGTACAGTTTTTTTTTTGAGATGCAAGTTACAGTTTGTGCACTCATATCAACTTTAGATCGTAAAATCTATCACGAAACATACACTGGCAAAATTGTGAATCGTGGAGGCCATTATCAAAAAATCTATTATGCTGCGTTCTCCTTGCATGCATTCTGCTAGTGTCCGTCTTGGTAGGTACCACCGCAGTACCAGATGTCCTTCCTCAAATCGGTAGTGTAGAAACACTACTGTGTTAAGGTTGAGGGCTATTGTAGACTTTCGTTGCAAAGGGACATTGCTAGGTAAAATTGTGACTATTCACTCAGTTCACATTCACTCAGTTGATCTTGCGTAACGTTTATGTCCAACTCACTTTGAACTTTGAGCAGGTCTTTTAACAGTTTAGTACAGTCAAGATCGAGTATAAGCACGTGGCGCAGCTAGTAAAAGATAAAATGCAGTAGTGTTTTGTATTGATATAGAATTAATTATTACCCAGTCACTTATTTCCATGTGTCTAGAATTTATAAGTAACTAGTATTGGTTATTATTTCCATGATTACATGCATCAAAGCGGCTTCACTACATTTTTGAGCTAAACACTATGAGTGTTAAGAAAAAGCTAAAAATCTAAAGCATTCCAGTTCTGCATAGTGTTCAAGTAAAATGAGGCTAATATGTAGCAATCCCGGAGCTCACCATAACACTCCTAGTATTACGGTGAGTAGGCGTACCACTGCCGCAGGGCTATTATCTCAGTTGCAAACAAAAAGTTGATTGTAATCTAAAAAAATGCGGATTTATGTCACTTTTATCAGCTCCAGTAATAAACTTACTAATATTTTTGCTTACTGGAGTTGTCAAAACTGACATTCTCGTATAACCGCCATTTTTTATGATTTCAATCAATATTTGATTGCAACTATGGTACTCGTATATAATAGCCAGGCGGGATCGCAGCAAGTCCTAACAAATAAGTTAGGTCCCTACTATTTGGCGCAAGTCGGTGTATATTATGATGTCCGAGCACAGGTTAGGTTGTATAGTCTTTCCGAGCGTACAGTAATAAAAGTATATTATTTTCGTTGGTCGGAGTTTTGTAATAAACTAGTGTTGTAATCCCACAGGACTACCCTTTGATGTTAAATTAGTTTGCTACCATGTACGAGGTCACTTATCCCGCGTTTATTAACCCTGTCGCTAGAGTTCCTTTGTAAACTTCAATCTATTGTGTCAATTTTCAGAACTTTGTAGGTCATATACTCGTATTATGTTTAAGTTAAACTCTGTTTTTGTACATATTCTCTGATTGTTTTAAATATTAATTGTTTTATTTTATAACATGCATTTCTAGGAGATAAAACCCACTTAAACGAGAGCATTATTTAAAGTCGCACAGGCTACACACATAAGGTCTGTGTTACCAAAATATATATCCATAGTTTTCTGATGTAGTTCTTAATCCGGAACTTTGACGTCTTGTGATAACCTTAGAGCTTTAATGTATCTCAGTTACAATCAAATGTTGATGGAAATCTTGAAAAATGGCGGTTATACGATAAAAATAAAATGTATGTCTCGTTTTCAAATCGATTATGTCCTATAGAGTAATGTGCCCACCAGCCACACTGGGTATATCGTTGTCTGTAATATATACATTTGTTGTTTATCTAGGTGTTGGGGAAAGTGCCGACTATCTCGATCGACAAGACGGACGGGTGCCAGATCTATCTCTCGCCGGAATCGCTCGAAGTCGAGATCGTCAGCTCCAAATCTTCAGAGATGAACGTGCTTGTGCCTAAGAGCAACGGGGATTATGTGAGTATAAATTATTGGATCACTGTCGTTTGTTATCAGGTAGACTAGCCTCCCTGAGCTACACTTACTTATAAACAGCTTGCTACTTGTTTTATATGATGGAAAAAAAACTGATATAATACTTTAGTACCTGGATGGCCGAGCAATGCTCGATTTCGATACGAATACAAAATAGTAACACTTGTTCCGTGAGAATCCTGTCACCGCGATTCTGGATTTTGCAATGCGTCTGTTACGCCATCTAGTTTGAACGCAACGAACAAATTCTTATTTTTATTTGCCTGAAAATACGGATAAAACGACATTTACTAAAAATGAATGAAATTAAAGTTAATACTTTATTTGGATACTTAGGTTTTTTGGTCACTAAACCAATTTCCACGTCTCTTAGCAAATAGAAAGATATGTTTCTCTAATAAGTGTTTTTTTTAATAAACATACTTTTCCATGAAAACAAGCGTCTTCCGATTCATCGTCGCAGATGCTGATAATAGATGTCATTTGATTTGCAGTTTGTAGTGTTAGTAGAGTTTGGTATATTTTGGGTCGTATAATATCTCTCGTGAGTTATAGGGATAGTGAAAACGTGTTACAATCGACAAATCAATACTACCTAAAGAATATACCTATATTACTTGAGAAAAAATAATTAACTTGGCTGGGCGCCTAGGTGGCTTTGACGTCTGACACGGCGAGTCAAATAGGTACGAGCCCTACCTAATTACAAAAAAGACAAAAGGTAAAAGTTTCTAAGGAGTGTTTTTTAAAGCATGATCTTAAAAAAATATTTTACATTCATATGCAGAATACACTCCAAGTAACGTCATTGCCGTATTTGTAGACTCTATGCAGCGTCAAAATAAGGTGCTGTTAATCAATCGTAAAGAAAAAAAAGTAAGATGGCTACTTCTTACTTTTGTTAATAGATTGGGTTAGAGCATAATCAGACCATCACTACGTTCCCATATCCCGTGGACTCTCCAGTCGCAATATTTGGCCAATAATACAATAGATTTCTCGGAAATCGTACCACTTTTATAGGAATTGCGATATGTATGAATATGTTAGGCTCTTGAAAATTCCTCTAAGAAGAGTACGAAACATAATACATCTATCTAAGTATTAACTGCACCAAGGGCTAATGCTAGCTCAACGTTATAGGGATTTTGACTATTTAAAAAAAAATCTTAATGTTCAATTAAATAATTATCTATTATTTAATTGAACATTAAACTTCTGGTGTATTTTTTGCTCATTCTAGCGACCACCATGAACTCAGATATTCCATTTGAAAAGTATACTAAGTTTGTATGTGCTAAAACCCTGCATACAAACTATTATGAATGAAGCGCTAGTGAAAACAATTTATCATGTGAATACTGTTCGGAGGGAAGGTTTTACAAACATTATAAATCTAAAAAAATCATCTACATTATGAAGGTTTTATTGTAAACTATATAATTTTGAAAGAAGCGCTCGTAGCGGAGCATGACTTGGCGATCTTAACCAATCAACAAGTTAAGCAACACTTGCTGTGGTCTTTTAGTAAGTGTTGGATATGGGTGATCGCTAGTGATGTGGGTAGGTTTTGGATGGGTGACCGCTAGTGGCATTATTCAACTGAGCGCTTCCGTGCTTCGGAGGGCACGTTAAGCCGTTGGTCTCGGTTATTTGACTTAGGACAACAGTCGTTAGGCTATGTCGAAGGCCTTCGGGCGGCTTGAAAATCTCGACATGGGTTGGCCACTAACCTATCCACCAAGCCGCGCTGAGCTCGCGTGGTGCAGTGAGCAGTGGGAACAAAATGGGCTGATTATGATTATATAATTTTGAAATCTTAGAGTAAAATGTATGTAATATATTGTACTTAAATTTGTATTTACATCCGTTTTTGAGCATTTTCTTTTATAATGAAAACTAAGGTCCTTGCATCTTCACCGTTAACCAGTTCGCCTCCACGCAGAATCATAAAAAAGGTTTCGTTGATCAAAACTTAGTTATATCTTTTGTTAAGGGCAGGGCAAACTTTTAAGTAGCTGAGGGGGTGAAGCGCTGGCCCTGATAGGACAAAGCGTGCGTCGATACGATAATTTTTACGCAGTTTTAATTTGATTAAACATAATAGACGCCACAAGGGTAAAAAATCTAGATAGTAAATAAATTACCTTTTTTCTGATTACAAAAAATATAGTAGTTGTCACTCAAAATGTTGAGAAATTCGAAAGGAAATATTTATTTCTGTCTTTTTATTAGTATATTAGAAAAACATAGCGTTTTACGGATCAGTGGCGCGCCTTAATACAACACTTTAATATTTTCAGAGCGAGTACCCTGTCCCTGAGCAGTTCAAGACTACTCTGAACAAAACAGGCTCCGGACTCAGCACCACACCCGTCGAAAACAAAGGCTAAGTCTACCTATTCTTCTGCCAACCGCCCGAGAACTAAACGATCAGAATATACAGCGCGAGCAATTACACTAGGCCAGAGTGAATTGAGGTTTTCCGAAATATCGCGCATGTGACAGAGATAGCATGCCTATGAGTGAATAAAACGGGTACATCTCTAACTTTTTACCGCCCTTTGCTTACCACTCCAGATCACCGTAGTCTGTAGACTATCGCACGGAATGCCATCCGTAAGTTCTTTGTCTGGTAACAGATTCAAAACTGGCTGGTTTTACTAGCGTCTATGCGCGCAACATTTAGCCTATAGTAACAGGCCGAGTTTTTAGTTGGCAGATTACATTAGCTTCCATATGCGGGTAGTCTTAAAAAATGTTATTGCGTCGCCGCTTGGCGCTTACTCTAGCCGGGCCTTATTTAATTGTGCGCGCTGTATACCTTCACAATAGCTGGCATTACTAAAGAGGCGGGCCACATTATCATACCCTGCACGCTAGTTCGATATTAGAACACCTATGGCCGCGCGTCTCGATATATGTATGTATCACATACATTTCTAACGCGTTCTCGGGCTATCGACATGTTTCTGTCTCGTATTATCATGTAAGGACTATCTTCATTTATTGCTCATCTCGCTCGTTCGTAGTATTTTTTAAATATATAAATCTATAATATATGACGTAGATATAACTATAACTCAAGTATTTACTGGCCTTTGTGTATTGTAAGGCTCTTACACGTATTTTTGTTTTGAGATTTGGTATGTATTTGTTTTGATCGAAGAAGCGACTAGCTTGGAGTACCGGTCGGTACAGGACATGATAAGTTAGTTGTTAAGGTGTGTGACTGTCTCGAGTTAAAATTTAGGAAACGTTGCTTCTCGACTTTCGCTATCTCTTTACTAAATAGGCGCAGTGATTTCGAAACCCCGGTCGTTGTGACCCGAGCTTGGTCTGATATTTTGTCTAAATTGACTACTGTAATATTTTTATTTGCAATTTTGTATTTTTCATACGTGTAAAATCGCTTTATTGATTTTAATTGAAGACTTATTATTTAATAATTTATAATTGTGATTATTTTCAAGAAACTATTACCTAAGAAGTATAATGTCAATCTGTGTATTTGTGAAGTCTTAATTAATAATCTTAACTATTTATTATGCCATCCTTATTTGAAGAATATACTACTGTATTAATGAAGGTTTGCATTTTGTTAATTTATTTGTCGAGAGATTAAAGTTATTTTTAAGAAAACATTTTTTATTGTACTGTTAACCTGCAAATCCCTAAAATATCAATAACTACATTCAAAAAGGAAAGTTGTAGAAAAATAAACTCAAAATTACAATTTTGGTAATTATATTTTACTTCGATAAAATCATGGTTTACATCGTCCATTCGAATCCTTATAACAATTCAAACGGAAAAGGCAACCCATAGCAATAAATACATTAGGAGATGTGTAATAGAGGTAAACAAAAAACTAAAAGGGCGGAAGAAATAACAGCTATATTTACAAACGAGCCCAATAATCGTTGAATGTTATGGCAGAGCAAATGTTTTCCGATATACCGAAGTGGATTTTATTCGATTGTAAAAATGAACGGGTTTTACTTCGACGATATGAGAACTTACTTCTATTACTTACAAGGTATCAGTCGAATTCGGTACTAAAATAAACCTAAATACTGGCTTAGAAATAAGTTACTGTTCGATCAATCGGGGTCTATACTAGAGTTGTTAAGATTAAGTTTACTGCACTGCCACTCATCGCTGCCATCAGAACATTCTAGAAACCCGTTGCAAACGCTCGATGCAGGCAAGCATTCTCCAAGAGGACATCGGTACCCTCTACAGGTGTCTACTTTAGCCGCTCTTCTGTTCTCAGCTGCTTCTAAATCCGCGTAGAAGTCCTCATTCGAGTCGTAGCCTTCATCGGAGACGGTCGTGTCGTTTTGTAAAGGCGTGTGTGTTGCGATCACGCTGTCGATCCAGTCAATATAGTTGGATACTTTGGTGTAGACGCCGGGACGGTTGGCACGCGCGCATCCGTAACCGTTGCTCGTAACTCCGTACACGTACCATCTGTCCGATTCCTGGAAATTGATTGGAAATGATTACTCTGGAGAATAGAAGAGAAGTTAAACATTGTTACGATTGCTACTGCTACATATGCCCAGAGTACAGTGACATGGCAACCATTTCCTTTTTTATTTTGTCTTGTCAGTTGTCACATCTGTGGGCCTAGCACGGAATTTTGCTTATATGTAACGTAATCGTATAGTTGACGTAATCTGGGTTAGCTTTGCCACTGTTGTCATAGATAAATGATAGTTTGTACTGTATACGTCCACGTACCATTACGTTACAGTTGCGCAAATTTTCGTGTTAGGTTGGTGAAAAATTAATGAGTCCAATCTCTTTTATAAATTCTTGGTATGATTATAGCAAGCGTAAAACAAACAATGTCGGTAGTAAGAACTCGGCAAAAAAATATCGAATTAACCCGATTTTCAGGTAGCTCTGATGGCTTTTGTATTCGATCCTGACTTTGAAATGCTTTTCGATAAATCTGATAACAGCTATTTTCCTACTGACAAGAACTATTAAGATTTCGTTACTTACGAATTTAATAATACTAATATTCGGATTAAAAATGCAAATTATGTGTCTTCTTAGACTCATCAGGAAGAATCCTACACTTGGTGTAATTTCACAGTGTCACCGAGAAGGACTGTAGAAGAGTCCATGAAATACCATGTATTGAAAAATTGAATACCGTGAAGTCACAATGACAAGATGTAGCAAGACTTGTGTCAATACTTTCCACTCATTGTGAAATACAATACTTTACTTTACAGCTTTTAGAGCGAGTAGAACTCTTTGTGAATGCTTCGTGCGGGGAAGTACTGCCACCTTAACGTTCCGGCGATATTACATGAGACTTGACAACGTAGTGTCTCGGGGCGCAGTGCAACTCGTCACTAGTGACGCAATGCATCTGTCATAAGCGGAGGTTACTGCTTACCATCAGGTGGGCCTCGTGCTTGTACTGCCTAATAACATTAAAAAAAGAGTCCAACCAAAAGTGCGTTCGTTTAGCAACGAGGGCATTGGTGGCGTTGCCATTGTTGGCTCTTTTGTTAAAGCGTTCGTATAGCTCGTTAAAACGTAATTTTTGCCACTTTTGCCACTTTTACCCACACCATACTCTAACGCTCAACCGAGGATAAGACCCAAAATCGCTTGATTATGCTGTCAAAAAACAAACAACCATGCTCCGGACGTAGTCCAAAATTGCTTTTTGGTGGCAAAAATAACTCTTTTTGAGCTTTCCAAACGCTGAACAAAAAGAGCCATAAACGACCCACAGATTCCCAATTCGAACGTCCTTCTGAGCGTTTAAGCGTTATTTTCGCCAACAAGGGGCTATTCGAACGCACTACAAAGTGTAACAAGGGTAGCAACATACCTGACAGAGTAGCGGTCCGCCCGAGTCGCCGAGACAAGCGTCGCGGCCGCCGCGTTCGTACCCCGCGCAGAACATGTCCTCCGTGACGCGGTACAGGGGGAGCAGCCGCGTGCGACGGCGGCACTCTGCCGTCGATATCACCGGCAACTCCACCTCTTGAAGCGTGTCCGCTGGAACACATGAGCTATGATAGCCAGGGTATAAACGTGTTATGATAGACCATGGCTTCGACGAGTGCCGAAATAACGTGAATATCTATATTCCCATACTCCATCACACCACATCACACATATTATAAATGCGAAACTTTGTGAGTTTGTTTGTAAGTTTGCTACTTCTTCACGCTCAAACGGCTGGTCCGATTTTGATGAAATTTGTTATGGAGGTAGATGAGACGCTGCATTAACCATATGTGTTAATCCATAATCCGTTATACGTTTTATCATCATTCATCATCACGCGAGTGTAATCGCACTCGCGCGGGACGCAGCTTGCATTAATATAAAAACGTTTGTAACTCTCTCTCTGTTTGTTACCTTATACGGCTGATCGGATCGTAATGTTTGGCAAGTAGATAGATTTTATCTGGGAAACGACATACGATACTTTTTATCATCATCATTCACCACGTGGTTTTAACCGCAGGGCGCAGCTAGTAGAAAAATAGATGCGTGTTTTTTTCGTGGTCCCAATATTTTGTCTCACTGGTAAGCTCACAAGGGAACCTTATAAGCTTTACTGATGGACCGCGAGGGAAGCTCATTTAGAACAAGTTTTTTAATATGAATACAGGTTTTGTTGCTCAAGACGACCTTGTGTATTTCTGAAGTTGCCCATCAGTTATTTCTCAATGAATATCCTTGGAACTTAAAATATTGGATCATCGGAAACACTTGGAACACGTCCCAACTAGTCTGATAAAGATTGTGAAATGTTAGCATCACATCAAAGGAATACATTAAAAAAAATCTTAGATAAATCAGGAATATAACTTTCTTGGTGGTAGATACCTACCACCTATATATCTAGTTTTATTACTATTTATCTCATGTTCTTCTTATTTCAGGTGCTCTGCGGTTATCACATCAAGATTTGTTTTGAATTTTATGCCTGTCAGTTCCACTACTTTGAATGAAATGGGGTTTAATGTTACCCAGAAGAAGCTACAGTATACGAGCTGCCCCAGGCTTCTCCCATACGGAGAATGTCATATTCCATTTCAGAAATGCTAGCGTGTCTGTTATTGCAGGTTAAAATTCGAAACGGTAAGTAACGCACCAAAAAGAAGAAGGTATGTCTACATGTAAGTTCGTGCTTATATGTATATGCCATGTGATTCATTTTAGATTTTTTTATCCACATTCCACATATTTGTTACGCAGAATTATTTTCGTGTTTAGCAGAATATTCAAAATGTGTTTGTTATTTTGTAGCTAAGCTGGCTTAAATTTACAATCACGTGATTCACGAGATTAGAAGAATATCCTTTACTAGTAATATTTTTTAAACACTAAATTATTACTTTTGTCTGCTATCTGCTAAAAAAAGAGAATTAGTTTTATAATGTCAAAAAGTAGGCTTACGGAAAACGCGTTCATGTTCGTACAGCTGTCCCCAGCCCACCACAGTGCAGTGTTGTCCAGCGGGCGGGTGTGCGCGGGGTGGGGGCAGGCACGCCGGTCGCAGTCTCGCGTGCAGAGGTATGGGATCCACTCGAAGCAACGCGATATCGTTCCGGAAGCCGTGTGGCGCGTACCGCGGGTGTAGTGCCACCTGACGCACGCGAGCAACGCGCTCCCAAGGCCCGCGAGGCCAAGCGCCGCGACGCAATGCACCTAGACGCGCCACCCAGTGCGCTTCTGTTGCTCTACACATTGGGATATAGTCGTGTTAATAATATTAACCCTTGAAGTAGCTTAAAAATGAAAATATTTTGGCGCCAAATCGAATGGAAAAAAAGCGTGAAAATTCACTTTTTAAAATTTTTGCGCGCGCTGCGTGCTTTTTCTGGAGTAAAATCGTAGTAAAATAGCTATTTGTTCTATTTTACATCTGTAAACGGCGTAAATTTACACTGGTTACCCAGTACATCTTCCTTTATTCTATTACTATGTTATCTGTTTCGTTTTAGCCAAATTCTAGAGGTAAAGTTAACCGAAAACAAACAAAAACTTGAACCGCAACAAAAAAATAACAAATGAAATAAATTTTATCTATCAAGCGGGTGTAAAAGGAGTATACATACAATCACAACGGTATAATAGACTTTGAAAACCTATACTACCTATTTTATAAATTATCCATAATAAATCCACTAATTGTCATACAAGCATTATACTCTAACGCTAACCAAATAGATCTCAAAATCGTAGTCCCACTCGTTATCAAAACAATATGGCGGCTGCTTTTATCAAATTATGGGAATTGCTCCAAAACCATAATATAAGAGAATTATAAGCTTTTTCTTAGGTTTTTACCTCGAAATGGTACTTATTCACGAAAATAATACACTAGCGCACGCACACCTGCGAAAGTTTAAGAGATATGGTATCGACGCCCATTGTTATTTTACTAGCCTACTGATACCAAAAAAATATATTTCTATGTAAAAATGATTTCTAGGTGCTAATTAGTATTAAAAAACATTTAATAAACCGAAATGTATTCTATATTTGAACAGTTAACGTTTATGTTCAGTCCTGATATGGGTTTTTACTGCGGTACACCGGTGTACCAGCGCAGCTTTATACAATGTATAGATTATAGATATCATCGACAGGTATTCAGTTATAATAATAATTACTGCTTTGAAATATAGGTAAGTACAGAAAAAAATATTGATTCAGTATTAGAAAAAAGGCGGCGATAACTACTATTATACATACGTACCTATGCTTATACCAAAACCAATGGTTTATACCAATATATTTATAAACATAAAAGTGATATAAAGACGAATATAATTTAAGTATTGTTTTGCAGAATAGATATTAACTAACTAAAACAATATATAAACTACGCCATTTAGAATTTCCTTAGAACAGGTTTTGCGTTACATTGCTTAACCAAAGTGTGACGGCACCGTTTCCTAAATATGCATAAAACGTTTAATAGAATAATTTATTATAATAAACAATTACTAAATTTATTTACCTTACTTTAAACTATTTGTTTCACATCTGAACCTCAGGTAGCTCTATAATTTACCGTTATAGTAAGTAGTATGTAAGTATGACATAAAAAGCACTTACTGGTAAAAGCAATGACTGGCGGATAGCAGCCACTGTCGATGAATCAAGGTGGCGCCACATTGGAAGTCTCCATCACGGTATAGTGCAGCCTGCCACGGCCAAGCACCCGCCGCCGCTCCGTCTCCGCCCACCACCCTGCTCCGACGCACGCTCTCATTCACACTGCCGTCCAGAGCAACACCACCGTATGTTATAGCTATAGCATACGGAAGCTTTGCTTTGTGTGGCAGTGTAGCCTTAGTAATAGTGGCACAGATACAGCAATTGTTACCAAGTAATTTGTGTGGTATAAAAAATCTTGGACGATATAACAATATGAAAGTGACAGGATGTTATGAAATAGTCATTCATATGAAAGGTAAGATTGGCGGGAACCAACTCAACAATGGTTGTCATTGATATTGTTTTATTTTCCTCGATTTGAAGAAAGCTTTAGTATACGTGACAAATACTTACAATTAGTGTAGGCAAAGCGTAGAAAATCAAGGAAAGTTTTTGGGTTTTCAAAGTCAATAGCTTTCAAAAGTTTTAGTAATGACTCCACCGCTTTACGAGAAAACGTGACTTAGGACAGTGGCTTTATGAAAGTCTTATTTATGTGACGGTGCCTTGACTCTACTTGAGTAAAAGTATCAATTGATGCAACCATAAATTCATTTTCCCCAAATAACTTGAGGCATAGAACATCCAGAAAAACAAAAGTCCACTTGTATCTACCTAAAGAAAAAAAATTAAGCCTGATCTATAGTCGCCAACGAACAGTGAATATTACCTCGGTTGCTGTACGTCTGCGTGCGGCCTGACTCCACAATCGAGTCCTTTACAGCGAACCCGGAGCGCGCGCCGACGAGAGCAAGACGCGCGCCGGAACGCGAGCCGCGTGTCGGCAGCGCGCGCGGCGGCGTTGTGCCACACCTCCCAGTAACCAGACGCACTACTCTTGCGGCCTTCGCGTGCTTCACGAGCCCAACCAGCCTCTCTGGAAATAGACAAACCCAAATGGTAGTCCACTAAAACTCCACCTTGGCCATATGTCTACAAGCATCGGTGTGTAAGAACTAATTTAAAGCCATTTATTTATAGACAATGCGAACTTCCAGAAGGTCGAACCGCATACAATACATTTAATCAGAAAAACCAATTCAATCAATAAAAGCCATAAATATTAAACAGTAAGTTTTACAAAAAGTTTACAGGCAATAATAGATGCGGTATTTTATTTTCTATAATAATGGTCTCAACAACTTTTACCCTAAAGTGCATAGTTTCCGATATATCGGCCAAATACTTTTTCTCAAGATGGTGCTTGAAGCTCCACCCGGGTCTGTCAGCATGTTTGTGTCTGTCATGATTTTATGCTCAATAAGTCACCCTAAACAATATAATAAAAAAAAAATTATCGGAAATTTAGTGCGAGGTTCAATTATATTTTTAATGGCCTTAAAGGCATTAAAAGGCCTCTTCCAAAGTCTAAGTACAACGCAAGAATGGTCTAATCTAAAGCTTATTGTTTTGTGCAACGCAATGTTGGAAAAATCAGCACTGCGCACAGTTGAACGAAAATCAGCGCACAGATGTTAAAAAAAAACATGCAACCCGAAAATATATGTCTGTGATAAAGCTTCAAAAGATTTAAACAAAGATTATTTTTTGAAGTCTATTCCATGTACGTAAGTAAGTACTTATAAATTTATAATGTGGAGTGCGAACGGGCAAACTTTTGCTTAAATTTATGCATATTTGTTGCTTTTAGTGGATTTATGTTTCAAGATTTTAATTGTCTGTAATAGAGACCTAGTTATGGCGCAAACAATGCCAAACGTGTTCAAAAATGTAAAGAAAAAAAATTTAAAACTCCATAATCACGTACGAAATTTTTATGGAAAGTATAAATGATTGGCCACTCTTCTGTAAGTTATAAAGTTGTACCAATTACTTAATTATTACAAAATTGCATATTCATTTCGGCAAAATCCTCCTTTTACACAAACATAACATGACAAATAACTGGCAGCAATAAGGCTTAGTATGGAAAGTATATGTTAGGTAAATGGATATGATGTCTTAGTAGGGAGGTTGGCTGATGATAAGTGAATTAACATACTCGAAAGTCATGGCTCGACAAACAGCCCTGCCAAGATCTGGCAGTTTTAGAGAACTGTGTGCTTGCTCCACAACATCGGCGAAGCTTTCCACGCACAACCTTCCCCAGACACCGCGTTTACGCACCATTACGTAACCTGAAAATAAAAATGTTTTTTGTTTGTACAGATGAAGAAAGAACAAGTAGTATATGTAAAGTATTAAGTAATGTCTAGCAAATTGGTTGAACAGATTCAAAACTATACATTCTTGCTGCTTACCTTCTTCATTGTAGGGTACAACTTCATTGTCTTCTAGCTCATCCCCCAAAGCAACGCAGCTCTTCTCATCATCTCCCAAAGGGCAATCCGGTGAACCGTCGCAAACTTTACCCATGTCAATGCATTGACGAGCGTTTGCGCAAACGTATTGGCCTTCTTTACACCAATCTGTAAACAGAGACAAACGTACAGATAGTGTACACTGTACAGATATTATATAGATTTAGATATACCGAAGTTACAAATAGTCTTTATATTAAAAATGTTAATATTGTAGACTATAACCTTACCGCAGTTGTTTTCATCTGAATAATCCCAGCAGTCGACAACTCCATCGCAGATCTTAGAATGAGAAAACTCAGCACGTAAGTAGTCGGCGCAGGAACAGGAGCGTTCGTCGTCCCCATTAGGACAGTCCAATAACCGGTTACAACGCGATGTTGAAGGAAGGCAGGCACCGCTATTGCATCGGAATGATGTGGTGTTGTCACAGTTATCTAAAACAAATTACCGATTTTATATCTATACAAACAAGATTTGTGACTTACTATCATCTTCATGAATTTGTCCTTGGTTTCCTACTAAAACCAAATCTGTCCTTCGCGCACTCACGAGCAATGCATGCAAAAACTAAGACGGCTTCATACAAATCTTTTCCTTTGGGTTGCTGCCGTTTTATACACTAATTAATTATTATTTGTGTTAACAAATTCTTTACCTTCTATAGCTGCTTCTTCGACTGTAACATTTTCCTTTTCTTTTTGTAGTTTAAAAGGCTTGCTGTATGTCTTCTCTGGCTTATCCAAACTATTTTCGTTGCTATCTTGCTTCGTTGATTGAGGTTTGTTGTAAGTCTTCGTTAAAATTTTAAACCCCGCCTGATTTAGCGTGTAACTGGATGGGATTGCTTTTGTTGATATCACGCCTCCTCCGGGGGTACGAAAAAATGTATTATTATTGGAATCTGAAACTGTAGCCAGACTGGCCAGCTGTCTGAGTTTATCGATTGTCAAGGTATTAGTCTGGTTTATAGGTATTTCTAAAACTACATCAGGTTCTAAGGCTAATTCATAAGCAGGAAGATGTTGAGTTTTGTTTGCCTGTTTACTACTAACGCTACCTGTAACATGGTATGAGACCCTGTAGGTGCCCTGTGGAACGTTAGGCGTATCTTTGTTTTTATTTTTTTTCTCATTCGTGTCATTCAATTCGTCATTTGATTTTGGATATCTATTTCCACCTATTGAAGAGTTCGTAAAGTCATAAACATTCATATTCTCGGTACCGGCTGCTGAATACTGTTCTTGATCTTCGTCAGTGTTCGCAGCAAACGGTACGACATCATCGCTTTCTGTCGTACTATCAGTTTCAAGATCTACTGAAAGTATTGGTACATCATTTTCTACACTAAGATTACTAATTATTTTTTCTACTTCTTGATCACTACGAAAAAAACTACGCACACTATCTTGTGTAGGTGCAGATTCTGGTTTAATTTTTGGCCGTGGACGTAATGGACGATTCACGCCTAGATTAGATTTTGCGGGCAGCAATGTAATTACGGCTCCAATCGTCGTAGTTTCTATTTCATCATCTAAAACTACTTCCACTAAGCCTTTACTTGGGCCATGTCGTTCCTCACCCTGTATATTTTCTTCTTCAGTAATTTTTCCCTGTGGTTTTTGTGAATATTTTTTAATTATATCGGTCAAGTTTCTCATAATTGACATCTTGCTAGGAAATTTTGGTGTAGTATTTGGAAATATGGCATCATTTCTAGTGATAATGGCCTGCAAAGTATCGTTGTAAATTTTTTCAGGAGTATACTTACTAGATGTATCGTTTCTTTCATTTGTCGACGTATTAACCAATTCCCACGTATGGTGAGGAGCACTTGTACTTGGAATGATAGACACTTTGTTATTAGGCCGCCTTGTGGAGTTTTCCTTAAAAGAGATTTTTTGATCTTTGAAATCAGTATTAGTAGTTTGATTTGCATTTAGGTCTGGTTTTGTAGTTGTACTTGTAGTTTTCGATGTAGATTTCGGAGTAGTGGTAGTGCTGGAAATACTACTACCACTTGTTGTAGTACTTGGAGTAGAAGTGCTAGTAGTGGTTGTAACGTTTTGTTTTTTCAAGATAGAGGCACCGTCTACAGATACCTCTTCCGTTTCTTCTTCGTGTTGGTCAAGTTTTAAGACGTTAATAGAAGCAGAAGTGTTCTTATCCTTAGGAGGTCTTTGCATAGGCTTACCGTCATCTTCATCACCATCAAAATTAAGGGGCCCTTCAATTGCGGAGCTTATCTTATCTACCGGTATTGGAAATGGTTTAGGATAGCTTGATCCCAATGTCTCCATATTTTTCATTGGTGGTGCATATGTGGGTAATGTGAAACTAGTGTAGACTGGCTTTGGGGGAAACATACCTAAACCTAAATAAGAATCTTTGTGCACTATCGGTTTACGTGTCGTTTTCTCTCTATTCATAACTGGCGGTATTGGTGTGAGTAAACTTTCCAATATTGAATCATCGACGACTTCTGCCACACCCATTCTATCTTCTGCATTTAAATTTTCGGTTATTTCTTGGACAGGCGCAGCAGTAGGCTTATTTGTAGTTTCGTAATAAGGCTGAGTGATAGGTCGCCACGGTTCATTGTCAATTACATGAGGTACCGTAAAGAGGCTATCTATTTTTGGCAGATCCTTATAATGATTTTCGTTGGTTAATAAATCAAATAATATTTGAGAAACATTACTTGTAGTGCTCGGAATGGCAGTTGAAGTTGTTGGAGTAGTAATTGTACTATATGACTGAGTTGTGGACGAAACGGACGATTTAGTGTATGTGGGATCGGTTCTTGTTTTAATGTTGAGAGTAGATTTTATAGTGAATGGTCGACCCTTTGGTGCGTTTGTAGGAACTCGTTTTGTAGTGGTGGTTCTTGTTGTTGGTGCTTTTGTTGTCGTCGAACTTTTTGCAGGAAGGTGCTTGTGGCCTAACTTTTCATCGTGTTTTATCGGACTAGAATTTTGTTTGTTTTCCGTTATGTCTGCTTCAGTCTTTGTAATTTGGAACGATCCTTGTACTACTGGAATGTTTTCAGTATCAATATCTGGTTCATCTGGATCTTGTTTGTTTGGCTTCACTGTTGTTTTTCGTACAACTCCTACCCTAGTTTGTAAAGGTTTGTCTTTTCCTGCTTGCGGTGTCAAACTTTTCGGATAGTTCGTTGCCATACTCTCATTCATAGCTTCTTTAACATATGATTCAGAGTGATATGTATGTTCGAGGTCTCTTTTAATTATTATACTAGATGTGTCTACTTTTATTGTTGGCCCAAAAGCTGGATGCTTAGAATTTATGTCTTGAATTAAAATATTCTTTAGTGTTTCTTCTACATTCGACACAGTGCTGTAAAAAAGAATTATTCATTAATGAAAATTGTTTGGTTACTATTACAAAAGAAATCTCCTACTGACTTCTACATACAGTCACAAACATTATTAACCATATTGAGTAATATAAGAAGTACCTTGGTATTTTTCTCCTATCTAAGTATAATCTAAAATGTACATCGAGTCTCCTGTCCCCGAAGCCGGTGACCAGCGCCCCAGTGAAGGCCTGTCGCAAGGGCGAAGGCGCTGCAAACAGCTGCCGAAGCGCTGCACCATACCTTCGCGCCCTCTCTCGCCATGCAGGGCTCCCGGGCGCACCTCCGTACACGTCTCCACGTGTCACTCGTAATGTGCCCTCGAATGATATTATGGCTGGAAAACGGAAAATAAAATTAAGTACATATCTAATATAATAACATGTAATTTTGCCTTTTTTCCTAGTTATCTACTGGAAACCTTGAATGTTACATAAATCTCCTATATCACTTTGTCCGTCTTACTCGTAATTATCCGACTACGGCGAAGCATGTGATACCGGAAGTGACCGGTATGTCTGTATGTTCATTTGTTCCCTCATAACTAAACCATTTGAAAAAGAGGATAGTATGACACAGTGCAATATTGTGATTGGAGGGGGAAAGTAGAGTTTGTATATTTGGGATCCTTGTTTACAAAAGATGGAAAGTGTGAAAGTGATATAGAATGGAGAGCTGGAAATATAAATTTTACAAGCCATAGCTTATTTAGAATATTTGTTATCAGTTTGTAAACAGATTGTGCATTGAATAAATAATTACTTAGTACCTTGTTTGAAACTTATAAAATGTATTTAAATAAATTGGGATATAAGTTATTAACTTACGTTCCCCATTGTCTGGCCTTAAAGCTCCCATGTAGAAGGCGAGTGCGGCGACTGCTAGGACTGCGACGGCGGCTAGTAGGGCTCCGCCTACCAGCGCGGCCGAACACAGTCCGCCGCTTTTGCTGCTGGTGGTCGGCGCCCTGGGATACCCCCCACCAGCGAACCGGTATTCACTCTGAAATTAACAAAACACATCTAATTATACCTTGGCTATATGTACCTACATGTGGCGATCATTGACTCTCCGTTGAATGAATATTATGGTTATAACATTAGACAGGAAAGTTCGAGAGGATTAAATCGCGTTATAGGTACTTATTTAATATTATTTTTATCCAAACATATCGACCCATCGACCACTTTACAGTGAAAACGGTCACCGATAGACTTATTTAATAGTGATATTATAATGAGATTGATTCGAAATAAAACAATAGGTATAAGTAAGGTGTATAGACGTCAAGATTAACCAATCTCATTTGATGTAAAGGGGTTTAAAAATTACCTCTAAAACTAGTGACACTAGACGGAAGACCGTTTTGTGTTTTGTGCAATATAGATGACACAGAATTATCGATGTATCCGTATTCGTATCCGCGGATATCCGAGGGAGAAAAATATCCGTATCCGTTAGTTTTTGTGGAGCTTTCACGTATCTTTAACCTTATTAGTTGTCAATTCATAGATGACATTTAATATATATTGTATATAGATACTATAGTTCTTCAAAAACGATTATATATAATATATATATAGGTGATTAGGTTAGGTATAATAAAAACGGTTGAATTCGATTTGGATAGATTTTTATTTCTTAAAATCGTATTTGACACCTTTATGTTCAAAACGTAAAGAATACCATACCAATAGTACATAACTCAAAGGTATTTACTCAACTATCTTTTTAACGAGATCAGAGACCTGTCATGCAAAGGGTCAAGTGGCGTCAATCGTTTCAAGGTCTCGCGCACCGATAATGATTGAGTAAGAAAGTTAAGATCCATATCCGTATCTGTATTCGCGGATCTTGAGACTAAAAATCCGTATTCAGATCCGTATCCGCGGATATACATTTTTAACGATCCGGCACACCACTACACAGAATTCAATAGTGGTACTAAACGGAAGTTTCCTTCCGTTTTGTGCCATCGGGGGCTGAAATGGTGGCAAAGAACGGAATATATTCTGGATTGGCATCCCAGAGAAAGGTTTGGATCCCGCTCTGTGGAATGTGTGTGTCTTATTTGAATAAGTTTGGTTTTGGCACAGCAGGCTTTGGAGCCTAAGCACATGGCGTATTTTATGCGCTATTTTATTATTTTATATTTTATTATTTTATATACTATTTTATTTTATTTTATACGTCACGCAGATAACGCGCTTTAACACACTTCAAACGAGATTTAGTCGTGACTAATTTACGGCGCCGTAGACGCGCGTCCGATAAACGCGCGTCTTCAGCTTTTTTAAAATACGCCCTGTGTAAAAGTCATTTCAATGCACCTAAACACAATAATTGCCTACCATTGAGTTTTAGTGTTCACTGCATCCATAATCTACTGGTTGTATTATTTAGAAATTCTAGATTTAGAAATTCTAGATTTAGAATTTCAGTAGCATTTATCATTGTTATACCTAATCTATATTTCAATGATTTATGATGTTTATGTTTATCGCACCGTAGGTAGGTACAAATACTTATACTAAGTACTTATATACTGTACCTGTGTAAATAGGCATTAAATATACCTAGTAAATGTAGCTGGTACAGTAGAAAGATAATATAAGCTTAACAAAATCATCTTTGAAGCTGTTGAATAGTGTTTTTGCGGAGTTTTCCAATAAAAAGTGCGACAAAAACGTAATTGTATCATAAAGTTTTTTGTCTTCGAAAAGAAGCCATCACGGAAGTTTTTGCCGTGTTTATGTGCTGATCCATATTATTGTTGACAGCGCTCGTTTTATGTCATATCATAACTTTGTAATGAATGATTCAGAATGATGATGCTACTATTATGAAATATATTTAACCCGCTCGTGGCTTTGCTCGAGGTGCCTACACAGCCTACGGAATATCTTGGTTATAGAGTTAATGTCCAGAAAATCAAATTAAACCTACTTCTAGAATATACCTATATATACATACAAACTATAATATAAAAGTATAAAAATAATATTCTTGCTTATTATGTAGTTAAGTATTGTATTATTTATGGTTCCCATCAAAACCTTTGCTGAAGGGAACGTACTAATTACTCGGGAACCAAAAATCAAAACGTCACGCTTGTCGCAGAATCTGGCCTATTTAGACACACGTTGTATCCTATAGTAATTAATATTTACACGTTTAAGACACTACAATATTGCTTTTTTAGACCTGTAAAGGGTAGGTTCTTGGTTACGTATTTTGGTAGGTATTTGAAGTTTTTCTTTTACAAGAAACGCTGAAAAATATTTTGGAAATGTATATGTACTAATGACCTCTTAAATATTACCAAAAATATCTTTAAAATTAATTCATAACTGGCGAAGTAACCGTGTAACAAACATACCCACTGAATTGAGAACCTCTCCTCCTAGTTTTCAACTATGCTATAATAATGTAATTTTAAACTATGCATTTTAAATTCAGTATTATAATTATTTTATTCTTTCAAATTATCATCCCATATTCTACCACAGTCATATTTTCCCTATTTACGAGTTAAATATATATTTTTTCCAAATCCTTTCCAAATGCCTTTTGTTTAGAATAGGAGGTAGTGTAGGTATCTTTGTATTTTTCCTCCATCAGCATCAGTAGATATTTATTATATCAGAACAATGGAATCGGTGTCCAATATGGTACGTAATACAATGTAGGATCATAATTTTTGGCTCGGGTCAGTAGAGGGGACCTATAAGATTATGATTGCGTCGAGATGGGAACGCGACGAAGAGTACGAGGACATCGTATGGGAACCGCCTGCGGTGGGCCATCCATCTCCAACGACCTGCTTCACCTGTCACTTCGCACCGTTAATCATCCCTCCACGAATCCAATCACGTCGGAAACGCATGAGAATGTTGTTCGCAAGCGTGCGGACGTTTCGTACGCCGTGAAATTGGGATTAATTATATATCGGCCGATTGTGTGCGTCTCATTTTATTAGCAAGCAATGTTGTTATCAGAAAGTAATTGATAAAAAAATTAAGTCTAAGGGCTTTATATAAGTTTAAAATCCCATTGAGCTTTCATTATGTCCCCGCGAAGGTGAACTTTAGGCAATCTTAGATCTTCGTATCCAAAATCTAAACTGCTCCCATCTTAATCAACAGTAGTACGTAAGATTATGGTGTTAGAAACATGACTTCAATAATATATGTAACCTATGATATAATTGAAAAAAAAAGCACGTGTCAAAAGAGAAGAGAAAAGGTACGGACCGCGGTGTTTGTTTAAGATTGTTTATAGATAAATAAAAATTCTAAATTATCATCAGGAACCCGCTTCTCTTCGCTTGCTCGTCGTCGCACCTGTACAATGTCATTGCTCTGACAGATAATGATATGAAAGACAGAAAATGGTAGGAAAAAGTTTGTTTCAAAGGCAATAGTAAATTTGACTGTTATTTGGTGGCATTATAAGCAGTTTTATGCCATTAACAAGACGATCAAGTAGTGCGCTAGTGATGTCAAACACTTATGCCCATGGCAGTTTAAGTACCACTCAGAACTCAGAACTGTATTGTGTAGCACTGCATTGCGCTCACCACCCATGACACGTTGGTTCTTGAGTCTCAATCTTCCAGTAATTTAATTTAAGTATTGCAGTGCCCTTCACACACTATACCCAGACAGCATCTTGGACAAGATACCTACCACCTACAGTGGAGTCATTTTAATAGTTAACATTTGACAATTCATCAAAATTTAATAACGTAGGTAACCTTGTAACGGCGGGCATAAAATAATATATTTTTCCGCAAGACGGTTAGTCAAATAGAGAGTTAATATTCGATGCTCGGACCAGAACCTCGGTGGCCTAGTTGGTCAATGGCGTCTGACACGGAGAGTCAGAAAACGCGGGTTCAAATCCCGTCCGAGGATGGAATTTTTCTCTCTATAAATTTCAACATTTTTTCGTTTTGTTAGAACTGCACAATTGCTTAACTTTTTTCAATTACGATTACATATTTATTGTAATAATGACCGATACGACTAATTTTACGATTTGATTTCACTAATAAATCATTCTAAACATAATAAACAATTTCTGATTTAAAGAACTGAACGTCGATGCAATGTTGCGTCAGTTAACCCTTTTTCTTTTAAACAGTAGGGATGTTACTCTAAAAATCGAAAGCTGATAAGTAATCGAATGCAATGATTACTTGTGAAGAAATATCACCATAAATTAATAACCACGTTGTAATTGTGATAAAACACAATTATATTTATTATTATAATTTATTGATTCAGGCGTTACTTTGCGGAAATCCATTATCAAAAAAACGATATTAAAAAATAATAAAAAATAATAAAATATTTTTTAATATCGTTTTTTGATATTTATTATTCTTTTAACTTTTAGTAAAGTATAGCGTGATTCATTCGTCGTTCATATTTCAATATGAGAGAGATGGACATGTTTAAAAGTTGAATATCTGTCTCAATTTCGAACGTCTTCTGTTTTTCAGAAGCGAGCACATAACGATGACGCAAAAATGCCGACGATAACTTTTTTGGGAATCAAATTATACCATGGAAGCGACGGTCATTACACGATGTTTGACATTTTTTTCCGGTTGCAAGAATGAAGTCCGTCGGAGTCGCAACTCGCGGGTGCCTGCGGTAAATCGCACGGTTTCAGACAAAGTAAACATTTGAAATATGTTGGTATTGTTTCAAGAAAAGCTTCCAAATGATGTGATTAACAACTGCGCTATGTTTGGCTAATTAAGGTTTAATTTAATGTCTTTGGTTTTCGGAACATGCACGAGGTCTACCTGGTGACCACGTCAGACGCATTCTGTCACAAGATACGAACTGCACTGCAGCCATCACCCTGAGATATTATGTTTTAAATCTCATGAAGGTCATCATCATCAGCTCAGCCATAGGACGTCCAAAAACATTGCACAAAAATTAAAAGCTTAATATTAAGTGGCATTGGTGGTTACTAAGGAAGTATTTTAGGAATTTTCACTTCTAGGGGGGTGAAACGAGCTTAGCCGCGGGCAGGTCAGATAGTTATATATAAGTATACTAGCTGCGCCCCGCGGTTTCATCTGCGTGGTAATGAATGATGTTGATGGTGGTGATTATTCTTTTAAATTTAAGCCATCCCTTACACTGTACACATGAACAAAAATAAAATAAGACTTATTCAAATCGGTCAAGCCGTAGCGAGACTAACGAACAGCAATTGATTGTTACAAGAAATATAACACTTACGGTATAAAACAATTAAAATGGCATATTGTTGCACATTTATCGACATCCGCAAATTGCAAGGTTGCGTAATGAGCTAATGAGAGCTTTGAACCCGTGCTGATGCCACCTTTAAGAGGATTGCATAGCTATACTTTCCATACTAAAAGAAATAATTCTTTTCTACCTTTTACCATTGTCCGTTTTCAGTGATTTTTACGGAATCATCAGATTGTTTACTATGGCTGTATGTTTTAATTTTTTTCAGTTATATTTAAGCTTCAAAAAAGTAAATTTATAGTACTTTGAAATACTGAAAAAAAAAACAAAACGCATGTATAGAAAACAATGTGATGATTACATGAAAAAAACCACTGAAATCGAAGTTTTAAGAGCTATGCAATCCTCTTAACCACTAGCAGCACTAACTATTACCTATTCCACGGCAGAACTGCATTACAGGCCATCTCCGTAATGTACGTACTTTGGGTTGCGAATTGCGCACCATAATTATGACATCGTATGACACTGTAATTTTGTCTTCAAAAGAGAACACGTAGATTTATACTGACTGGTTTAAGGGATAGCGTTCGAGCCAATAAGAAATGCATGTATGATAGGAGCTGAAAATGTTTGACAAAATAAGACTTGAGATTTTCTCTCGTTCGTTTTGTCCATTATTGATTTCTCATGATTTTTGGTTTTCTTAAACTTATAACTAGTTTACAAAATTCGTATGGCCCATAACGACTCCACATTGTTTTTAAATGTTAAAAACACTTAAAACATGTACTTACCTACAATACAGTATGTAAAAAACGCATGTCATATATATGTGTGAAATATATATGCCTATAACAATAACATTTTTAAGACTCATTTTTTTTTCAGAAGAGTTACTGGAATAAATCAAAATTATAAGAACTTATAGAAAAGGCGTTTATTATTTATATATTACATTATGATTAGTATATTTATTAGTTTTATTATACTTATTAGTATATTATTATATGTATATTTATTTATTTATTAGTATATTTATTATTAGTACATTATGATGCAAGTGTGCAATGATCAATATCCCACACGCATGTCATACGACTTTTTCATCACACATGCTCGTAAAGTGGTTACATCGTTGTTAGGCTCGGAATCCAAGATTTTAAACACATGTGCATTTTAATTTACCATTATCGCACAAGTACGCTATAGAAAAATTCCGAATAAATTAACTTTAAATTTCGATTAAAGTTATTTATTATATATGCATGACAACTAATCAACGACAATAAGAAATGTCAGATGTCTCCGCCTGTATCTCACTTGGCTTAATCTAGAATCTTAAGCTTGCTTACCTATCGAAGTCGAGATTCATTATTTTTTTCTTTTAATTCACACCTTTTCAGTACTTCTTCCATGAGTTGGCAACATAAATGTCATCTATAGTCGATACTCGATCTCGCCTACCTATTACGCTTGTGATTGGCGTACTCGCTTTTAATTTTAGTTCTATAATTCACCGCGAGGTGGCACTGTTCTTTTTTTCATAATTTTTTTCGCGGCAGTCAATATCGAGCATCGATTGGTGTCGATGTTTGTATCCCTGACATAGGTTTCAAACCATAGCTGTTATGCCGCTTATATAGTTACAGCAAATGCAATATATTGGTGTCGATTATGTTTATAGATTCTGAATACAGAATAAGATCATATAAACATATGTTGAATACAACATGGTTGTCTGGAAGAGATCGCTCAGAGCGATAAGACCGCCAATTAAGACACTATTAAGCATTTAATTGTAAGATATTTTTGTATGCAATTGTTTCCTAATTCTTTATTTGTAATGTGTCTAATGTGGTGTTCCAAAATCTAAATTAGTATAACACATCGGAATCTATCATTCCGATGTGTTATACTAATTTAGAATTACAGACTAAAATTAGATAGGCTCTTCAATTGTGGGTATGTTTTAGACAGATTAGTCCTCACGTAACTCGATGCTCTCTACAAAGTAACGTAAAAATGCTCAAAATTGAAAAGAATTCTAGTAATTGTTACTTAAATGTATTTGTATTTCAGCGTTACAGAATAAAGACTACTATAATTATATTTTAGTTCGTTAGTCCAGTTTAGTTTTTATCAAATTATATCAACTCATTTACAATAGGTATTAGACGAGACACGTACGAGTAAAAATCATACATACGGGCACTTAAATACATAACTCTTCTCCTATAGGTATAGAATTATAGATATAGAGGATACAAACAATACGCTAAACATCGTCACTCTGCGAGGATCGACGCACCCAGGAAACGAGCAGCCTGTATAAATAAACAACGATTGTTTAAAGGATGTGTTCTACGCATCATGATTTATTCAGCGTTGACACATAATGACTCGTAAATAAGCTGGATAATGTCACGACTTATTAGAACAGGTATAGGTACTTACAGCCGTATTTATAAACAAGTAATTACTTGAAGAAATATTGTTGGTTAACAATTCTAGGCTTTGACAGTTTTAACTTCAGGCAAATTCAATTCAAATTCACCAAAATCGTTGCTTAAGTAATTACTTTTCCATAAGTAATTACTTTTGCTTGTTTATAAATACGGCTGTTCGATTACTTAGGTACCTATGTTTTATAAACGTTGTAGGTATGTGGAGACTTCTAAATATATTTTGTATATTTCAGTATTAATTTAATTTAATTTACACGGTATTAAAATCAATAACATTAATTAAACCGTTGGTACAATTAAAATAATAATAATAATAAATTATAAATTAACACCATTATAAATAATAGTATTAAAAACAAATTAGTTTAAAATCAAATATTGACAAAAATATGATCAAAATATTAAATGCTTATATACTAAAATAGTTTATGTACTTACTCGATAGTGTTCCTAATATGTAATAAATAAATCAATAGGAATCAACTTTATAAGTTTACCTGCTAAATATATAATCTACTCATATCAAAACACCATAATTATTATATCCACTATATTATGCACAAATAAAAAAGAAAGATTATTGAAGTTTTGGACACGCAGCTGAATGTGCAATTTACGTAGAATGAATATGGATACATTGCTATGCAAGTCTTACCGGCACAGCTAGTATTAAATAAAGAACCTCAGAGAAAATAAAAAAGTCAAGACGCAGAATTTTGTGAACTGTGAACAGAGAAGTGAGGCCGGGTAAAACTACGCCTCAACGTGTACATACATATAATTACATACAACACTTACAACAAAACTACGCCTTGGCTCGTCAGTCGAACTAACGCGGCGCGTGCAAGCAACGCGTAAAGTTTTAAGTATGATTGAACGTAAATTTATGAATAATTAATTATTTTTAATAATTTTAATTTAATTTGAGTTATCATGGCAGTACCGTTGCACGCACATGTAGTTTAGAAAACCGGCCTCACTTCTCTGTTCACAACATTCTGTCTATACTTTTTTATTTTGTCTGAGAAAGAAACCAAAATTATTATCTAAACACCCATGCACATTAATGCACGTTATTAAAACTTTTGTGCGACCAGAGACAGTTAGCACAAAGAAAGTTAAGCTTATCCCATATATACAGAATCAAAAAGAATTAGACTGCGGGCGGCCTCGAAATCTTGGAGATTTATAGAACTGGTTGTGTTACTTTTTTACATTTAATACGTCTATGTATTACATTTTTAAATTTTAGAAACTATATTGCCGATAAAGAAATCAGAAACGCATATAATTATTTAATTGTAGGTATAAGTCAGTATTACCCGTACCAATCTGTTGTCTGCGGTAAATGAATAACAATGTAGTGACAAAATATATAAATCTACTACAATAATATGGTTTACTTTTTATTCTGTAACGATATAAAATTGCAAAAAGTACAGGTTCCACCGAGATTTGAACTCGGATCGCTGGATTCAGAGTCCAGAGTGCTAACCGTTACACCATGGAACCGTTGATAGGAGAGTCGAAATACGGCATATTATTCAAAATGATTTATCTCATATCAACTCTACAGCACAAATCTAATCCCTAGATTAGTTCGTAGTATAAAAAACGTAGTTTACCCATTGTGACTGATCTAACTAAGCAGGAAGCCTTGCTGATAATCGATTTTTAGCTCAAGAAGATAAAATGTACCAAAATGGCAAAATTGTAAATATATATTATATAGATTTAATATTACTTAAGAACAATCTAACTACCGTGTATAGATAAATTTTTAGATATTACTAGCGACACGCCCCGACTTCGCACGGGTGTAATTTATAAGAAAGTGAATTAGGTAGGTACCTATGTGAAGTTTGTTCTTTTATATTTAGGTAAGTACTTATAAATTTAATTGCCTAGATTGTATCAAATTATGATAAACGTACTTTACCTTAAATAACCTTAGACCTTCCGTGAATAAAATATTTGGCTGATGGTGGAAACCGCAACAAAATCCGTTGCGTGTTTTATTTTTATTTATTTTTTAATATTTTATATATTATTTTTAATTTTTATTATATATTTTGTTTTTATATTCGTTTTACATTTATTTTTATATATACTTACTTATACTTATTTTATAATTATTTTGTACTAGCTGCGCCCCGCGGTTTCACCCGCGTGGTGATGGATGATGATGATGATGATGATGAAAAGTATCCTATGTGTTAATCCAGCGCCTCATCTACCCCCATACCAAATTTCATCAACATTAGCCCCCCCGTTTGTGCGTGAAAGAGTAACAAACATCCATACATCCATACATACAAACTTTCACGTTTATAATATTATAATTACTAGCTGCGCCCCGCGGTTTCACCCGCGTGGTGATGGATGATGATGATGATGATGAAAAGTATCCTATGTGTTAATCCAGCGCCTCATCTACCCCCATACCAAATTTCATCAACATTAGCCCCCCCGTTTGTGCGTGAAAGAGTAACAAACATCCATACATCCATACATACAAACTTTCACGTTTATAATATTAATAGCATAATAGGATTTTAAATTTGGGCGTCTAGTCAGCGTTTATAGACAGCCGTCCGAGCATGGATCACAATAAATTTGGCGAGTCGATAAACTGACTTTTAAAGCTAACATTGTCTCTGGTATGGGTCTAGCTGCGATAGCTATATCGCGGGCTGTATTTTACCGTTGTGTTTTATTTTTTTTGCTAATTTTATCCTATCGACAATCCATGGTCGCGTCGCAATCGGAATACGACTTTCTTTTAACTTACTATGTAGGTTTTTGTGGTAGTGCTGCACGCTGCAACCCCACAGCCGAATGGGCCGGCATGACCGGAGAAGTACCACACTCCTAGGTACCTATTTACGAGTATTATACATAAATATAAATAAAACATACACACATAAAAAAATGGTGATCACTAGCATAAGCTGATATAATTTTTTAAATTGAACTTAATTGACAATTTATTATTAAAAGGTTTATATTCAATATTATATAACTCCTCCCCTGGCTCGAACACATGCGACGATCCTCCTGGGCATGCTGAGAATCAAGTTTATCAGCATTTCTTGGGGTAACCTGTCCCATTCTTAACACACACACTAACAGGCACTGTCTGGGGAGGTGGCTGACGGTTTCTAACAGCTCGCTTAAGAGCACCCCACGCGTGCTCTATTGGGTTTTAGTCAGGCGGGCCGCCGAGCAAGTCTAACCTTGTGATATCCATTCTCAGAGAAAAGCATTGACTCGTTGAGCTCGATGGGCGGGCGCATTATCATCGGCCAGTACAAATTGGTGCCCATAGTTTACTCGGAATGGTCTGACAATTCCATCAATAGCAACCATAATAAAAAAGATTTATATTTTTCAAAGTGATCGCAAACTTTTTTTTGTTGTGTGTATGTATGAATAGCATAAGCATATAAATGGAGTGTTGATGCACCTTGCGATGCCCTGCTGACCGTGGTCCCGATATGCGGCCTTTGTGAGGATGATGCGCCATTGCGTCATGTCGCTCATAATTTAGCAGTACCACCATAACATCCACTTACATCCTTACAATAACATTATTTTAAGCATTGATCTACATGTCATTAGAAATAACATCTATATATACAGAGGCCGTAGCACAAACAATTTGCGAAACATTATTCGTATCGCAAGCGTCATCGCGTCACGCTTCGGCATACAAATTATGAGTTTTTTATTGTATCTTCGACGTAAAATAAGTGAATTTATTACAAACTATTTTTATCCAGTATACAACTGTGGCACAGATAAGTCACAGTTTGTACGACGGAGTCCAGCGTCTTTTTACAATGTTGTTGTTATGTTTAAGGATCAGGTTGGTAGCCGGCTACATGAAGCCGCAGCAAACGTTGTGTCGCAGCGACACTACTAGTTTCTATGTATTTTTATGAAATACCATTCTTAGTTAGCGACACGAAGCTAGCGTCGCGTGTTCGAGCGGCAGACGACACTGTCGCCCGACCGCAGATCAGTAGTACCACTCGCGGGTACCAATCTGCCTAGTAAAACAACTGAAAACCTTTTAAACTAAACCTTTCGTATCGATTTTCGAATGGTTGATGCCATGTGCAGTTGCCATCTGCAGTCGGGTTCGAAATCATGACTACAGCGACATGAAGCGACGACACGTCGTCTGCTGCTACGTGTAGCCGGCAACCAATTTGCACCTTTACGATACGAAACATTTTCGGATATTGTTCGTGCAAGTAGGTAGGTGTAGTTGGAACTGCTTCGACGCGTGGAGCTGCTTAGTCTTGAGAGTCGCCCTATGTGACTCCATAATTCTACATTATAAGTTAAATAGGTACGGAAGATACAATGGGATAGGCTTGCCGATTCCCTAAAAGTTATTGTGATTTAAAAAAAGTTCCCATAAATATGTTTAAGTGTTGCTTAATTTAGATCTTGCATGATCTGAAATGTTTATCGTATCTCAAACTAGGGATGTACATTAAGTAATAATGTTGTATATTTGCATTGAGATGTCCTAAAAAATAGGACATTATAATTAAATACCTACTTATTACTTCCATGGGCCTGTGTAACATAACATGTCTTTGTTAAATGTACCTACATGCCTAAGTAGGTAGGTACCTATTGTATTATATCAACGTCTCGGTGATATAAAGCTTAGCGTTTTATACATTCCTATAAATTGTACTTATTTTTATACCTACTGTATTTAAAGGAATTGATGCTAGGACTGCTGCTTTACTATTTTCAATATTTACACGTTCGTACTTAATAAATTATACCTAAACTGAACAAATAAACTTTAACGAATCTTGCGTCTGTGCATTTATTCTAAGTACTCGTAACTCAACACAGACACAACAGACTTCAAAAATATGGTTCATAGAATATTAATTGTTAACCTATTTAGAATTTATATAACTGTAAACATATATTTACTAACCTTTTGTATAGTACTTATTATTTTAATTGACGGCACGTCATCCGCAAGATACCCCGTCGTGTGGCTGAATGAGTGTAATAAAATGAGAATAATTAAACATTAAACAAGTCTAAATTAGTGTTATTCCACGACTCATGCCTTGGCATAACGTTACATAACTACAATTATCTTAATAGCACAAGGCTAGGTCTCCATCTATTGTTATTATTAATAATCATTCAGTTTAAGCTTATCTAACAAGCAAGTAATACTTAATTGCTGGATGTTACTTTGACACACAATAAGATATAACTGCATTTTAAAATACTTAGATTTTTTTCTTGTTTTTTGTTTTCTTGTTATAATAGTTATATTATGAAGAATGAAAGAGAATTGTATTGAACTAGAAGGCGAAATAAAAAGATTTTAAGTATGTACTATATTTCTATAACATTTTACTTTAATTTAAAATAATGTTAAAAGTATTGCTTTAAAATTATTTAAATTACTTATCACATTTTTACTAACCCCGCTTCCTCCGCGACCCAATTACTTGTATTTATTATTGTATTTATCCCAGCTAAGAAACAAAACGGGTTAAAATTTAAATAACAATTAAACTAATGAGACTGATGGGGGAGGCTTATGTTCAGCAGTGGACGTCCTACGGCTGAGATGATGATGATGATTGAATGAGACTGGCAAATGATGTATGTACTTATATATTGGGATGGATTGTCTGGAAGAAATCATCTGAGCGATAAGACCGCCCATTGTTACACCTAGTTTTTAGAATTGTTCTTTTTAATATTAAGTGATAAATATGGTGTCTCAATAAAGTGCTATATCTATAATATTGCGAAGTCTTATACCGGCCGCCTTATTGTCTAGCTTGACTGAGAATGAAATGTCACTTCATTCTCATTCCCATTGATGGTTCCAGCTAATAGGGTTGCAGGTTGAAGAAGATTAAAAGCTTGAATGAGATTTAAACATATTCAAATTGAAATTCAGATTCAGAGAAGCCAAATGTACGAGTAGATATTCTAGTACCTATACTCGTACATTACATGAACCACCATTGAACCACCATTACCAAGAAAACTGTACCTAGAGGTACAGTTTGACTATATAGCTGAATCCTAAGAACAAAACCTTACCTCTACAAAACAAAATATACTCTTCATACCACATTATTTTGTTTTAATTAGGTGTAGGTACCTGTATATCAACTTCAGCTACAAACAACAAAGGTATCTTTTTTTCTGGAAGTTATTTCTCTTAGTAAGGGTTACAAGTAAGTGTTTGAGTACTGGCATAACCGTAGCAGATGCACCGACCTTCAACCCGATATGTACCTTGGTCCACATTTACCTACTCATGACTAACGATCCGCTAATGAGATCCATTTGTTCATGAGAGGTGGTATACCAACATAGGCGCTGGTCTATAAGGTACCAAGTATATGGTCTCTACTTACTAAGGTCTAATGGATCGGGTTAACAAAACCAGCCTTGTTTTATTTGTTTTATGTCGAGATACACTTGAGATAAAGATAAGTATACGTTACTTTCGTGTACACAAACATCCTTTTGTTTTACAGAATATATTGAACGAATTTCTGATCATAATATTGATTTTACCAAGTAAGACACAGGTGTAAATATATTCACACATAAATATTTAGGTATTGTACTTATCTTCTTTAACCTTGCACACAGTGACTGACCTACCGATAGGTACATATTATTCTAGATGAAAATTATTAGCCACATACCAATACACTACAAGCTTACACGAGTATACAGGTATTTATGGTTAGATCTTATGTACATATAATATACTAGCTGACCCGCCAGCGGCTTCGCTCGCGTGGCCTCGCGAGATACGGTAATTACAGATTTCAATGAGTCAGATTTCAATTAGGGGTCGAATTTCACAAAATCCTCGTCTTAGTGAGTACATATGTCCAAAAAAGAACCCCATGCAAAATTTTAAACTTTTAGAACTCGCAGTAACGAAGTTTCATACAAACTATCAACCCCAAAAAAAACCCCTTAGGGGTTGAATTCCATAAAATCCCGTCTTAGTGAGCACCTACGTCTTAAAAAGAACCCGCATGCAAAATTTGAAACTCCTAGCACTTGTAGTTTCTGAGATTTCGTGATGAGTGAGTGACCTTTCGCTTTTATACTCGTATATATAGATTTAAATTATGTAAATAATGGCAAATGTACAAACGTACGAGTCTATATATTAGGTAAATAATAATAATAGAATAAAGATATATTATATGCAGTCAGTATCCTATCTATTTAATATTGTAGGTAGTTAAGGCGCTGTCAGCTCAGCGCTTGGCTACGTTCAATTTCCTTCACTTGAAATCAAGCAAGCGCATCTCGTAAAACGTACAAAATTCATAAAAAAATAATGTACACTTTTATATAAAAAAATAATGTGCACTCTTATATAAAAAAATAATCCGTCAATGTACCTATGTGTATTAAAAAATCGTAGGTATATTATGATATGTGTTTCATGACAAATACAATAGTGAATAAAGAGAAAATCTGTTTTAAAGGTGAAATTAAGTGGTATGTTTAAAATTTTTTTAATGTACTCTAAGTAGTATGTTAAAATATGTTTTGAATTCCGTCAACGTGAACTAATAAATGACATATTATTTTTTTGTAATTTTAATTAAATCGCTGCTTATGAGATTAACTGCTTCAAACCCTAATTTTTATCGACATCGTGAATTGACAGCACCTTAATAACATAGTATTATTATATTGATGTCAGAAATGATTCTAAGTATGTACCTACTGAAAACTATATTACCGGTACAATTTTCATAAAAAATTTGTACATATTTACAGAAAACTTAGAGAAGATACTGTTGACGAAATGCTACTATTGCCTAAATTAACACGTTGATGCCAAAACAATTATTATAGAATACATCGGCCCTCTCCGTAAAATGTTTCCATACCCAATTATGAAACACGCACACAAAAATATGTTTAAATGAAACCTGCATTTATAATGCATATAGGTAGGTAATGCTGCAGTATTGAGAGCATCGAGTCTTGCATTTTTTGCTTCCTGAAATATTTTTGTTTTCTAATAATATCTAGAATATGTAACTGTAAGTTTCTGTTATATTAACTGTAATAGTTTCGTGAGGTTTATATTTGGAGGTACATTTTGGTGATTGGTATTAAATCCCACGATCCTCGAAATTCATGAATGTACTTGACTTCGTCAGTTTTCGCTAATTTTACTGTTTATTTTGTCTAATTGGCCCACAAGGTTCGAAGCTTGTAGGTCATGGACAGTAAACATGATGCACGGAATTCTCCATGGTAGTAACGTATAGGTTCTTCATTACTGTCGAACAGAATATTAAGATGCGAGGTGATCATGATAGCATAAGTAAAACTTAACAATGACTCAATTAATAATGATTAATTGTAATTATTAATCATTTCATTCATTGTAATTATTAGTCATTTAAACGTGATGTTCATTCAGCACGCCAGAATCGGAATCATAATCAGCTATAACAACAATAAAGAAACACTTATCTTAAGAATATCTAAAAATATACAAAAGCTCGTACTTATTCCCACAATGACTTATCACAATATGTATCATGCCGTATTAAATATCATATTTTTTTGGTTTAAACAAACTAGAATGTATCGACGATATCGATTTTCCCTTATTACCGCGTCCTACCGATTGCTTTAATTTTGTTAAAAATACCTAAGTGCAAATTTTGGAACGAAATTTTTATGAGCGGTCCTGAGAGAAGGGGATATGATACAAAACAACCCAGCCGCAGCCTCATAACGTGTCCTGGATTGACATCAGGAGACTAGGTAGGTCAGGGGCCTTACTCTCACCTCTTAAAGTAGTCATACTTAAATAATATAGCATGTTTAAATTATAATGGATTACGATAGAAGTTTTGATATTACCAAATAGTGCACTCAATTCGCGTACTTTGCAACTGCGTTAGTTGCGTTATTCGGGTTGGGCATTATACGTAGATCCTGGAACGCACCATTAGGATCGATTTCGGCTAAAAAGGAACACGCCATAAATATTGTAGTAATACGTTCGACCGTTTTGTGTCGGTGGGAGTACGATAGTACAATAAGTATGATTATTCTAAGCTTATTACAAAACGCTCCTGATTTATGACAGTTTCGTAAAAGGTGGGAGTAGGCCCCCAGATCTAGTTTTGTTGCTTCGACTTCGAGGAGGACATATCCCGTTGAATATATTCGCTTATTTCATACGCAAGACTAGTTCTCTATTGTGTAGTGTGTGTATATAAGTTAGAGAAGGACGTATTCCATATCATAATGGAATGCAACCGAAACGAGGGACCGAGACAGTGTTTATTTGACAGTTCCATTGGCTTATGTAATATCTACCTGTCGTATCTTCATTCTGAAAAAGCGAAGATGATAGTAGACCTAGTTGAATGTGATCTCAAAGATGCGACTTAAGTATGTGTGATAAGTTTTATTGAAATAAGTAACTATGTAGATTAAGGATATGTTATTGTCACTAAGGGCTACATATTCGCCTAAGCGAATAAGCTCTTTAACACAGAATAAATAAATTCTAAAACTGATAAAACTACAATTAGAAAAAATCATTGCGAGACGAAGCTAAAGCTCTTATACATTTATGCATTTGAACTTAACCACACCAGTCACGTAAAGATGTCCCCTTCGATTTCCATTTTTTTTCTGGTTTAGTATTCAAGCTCGAGAACACGTGACACGAACACCCATTGTCATGGTGTCAACCTTCACAAGCAGATTACCAACTCTTAATGACACTCATTATTTTTTCACTATTATACTTCATACAGGAAAAGTTTTTGTTAGGAAACCTTCAAGCTCACATTGCAGTATAATACATTGGATAAATCACTCAGAATTATTATTGTTATGAATGATAAATATGCATAAAAAATTTACTGTGTAACAAAGTGGCTTTAAAACATCAAGATGCTACTTATTTAACGTAATATTATACTTAGATAATATAACCATAGTAGGAAATTATAAATTCAAAGGTTTTTTTTTCACTGATTAGTCATCTTTGGTCAGAAAATGTTTCTGGTAAGGCGCGTGTAAAGAAGAAATAATATATTTGGAATATATTATTAACACTAATCTAATAGTACAAATATATTTTTTAGTAAGATACAAAAAACAAAACACGTTCGTCAACACGTCTATGCGAATTTAAATGTAAAAATTGCACGGTATGATTCAATAGACAAGTTTGTCTCGGACAGTCTCGCCTATTTGTAGATAATGACCGAATGGTAATGCTACCTCTATTACCATACGGACTCCTGTGGCCAAGTCACAAAAAACCTTGACATGTCCGAATTGAAGACAAAAATCATAACTGAGAAGAAGTCTTTGAACTATCTCAAGGCTACAAATTATAATACAAGTGATATAATTTTATCCCATGTAAAAATAATAAAAACATTGAGAATACTCGTTCGGCCTCCACTGTAGACACGGCTTGACCGAATTGAATATTTATTTTTGTTCTGTTCACTGTGATACAGGGGTACTTAGTTTATAAATAAAAAAATCATCATCAACTTCTTCTATCACCATGGAGCAGAAACCTCGGGCACTGCTAGAGAATATTATATACTAGAACTAAATCAATACTATATTTTTAAATACCGAACTATTAATATTTTACATAATTTTTCGTGACTGATAGGCTAGCATCTGACCACTTGGTTCTATTTTACTTGACGGTCAGTGATGAAGCGTTTGAATTTTTTTAAATAAAATATATAAAAGAGGCAAAAAGTTACCTTGCATGTGTATTCGACTATATACCGAATAACACAGATTTCGAATAATTAAATCAGTTTTTTTATGATTGTTATTATTAAGTACAAAAAATGCACTTTGAATACAGAGAACAGATTGTACGAGCATGGATGTTTTGTATTTATGGTAAAAAACGGGTAAAAGTCCTGGGAATCAAGGAATAGTTGGCAAGCCTAGTAAAACACTTACAACATATAGGTCTCTATAAAAAATGCAGTACCTTAAATATAACACAATGAATAATTGCGTAGGTTCGTTTCTTATTTAGGCGGACAAGTTGCCAAAATTGGGTACCAGTTTACTATAAAGTGTTTACAACAGGTGTTCTAATCCAATGCCAAGGTTAATTTTATTTTTGGAGATGGAAACCATGTGCCGTATATTGTACCTACCTAATAAAGAAACTTGCCAGTGTAATGGAAAGTATATTTTCGATGTCGAATCGTTTTCTCTGTTATTGAAGAGTAAGTAGTACGGTTAGTTATCGAGGCAAGAATCTATCTATTGTTATTCTGATTGTTCTGATGAAAGTTTGATTACTTTGAACCTTTTGTCAACAAAAGTAGTTTGATTCGTCGGTCATTGCCACGGTCATGCCTATCTCCAGTTCATTTAAATGCCAGTCTGAAGCTGATCTCAAGAGTTTTGCAAAGAAAGAAATTTGACACATTTAATTAAGCGTTTCTAACTTGATGTATATCAAATGGAGCACTTAAAATAGCATTGGTACTCATATTTTACATCAGAGTTTAAATTTTTCAGCACGTGTATGTATACACAATATATCCACACTATATACTTATCTACATAAATAAAAATGAACCCCTATTTCTCCTGGTTACGCGATAACTTGAGAACGGATTGAAAAATCACGCTAATTCTTTTTTGTTGTGTTAATTATTGTCAGGAGAAAGTTCTTAGGAAAGAAAAACCAAGAAAAGATGAAAGATTATGGCAAGGCCGAAGGCCGAGTCCACTACGCGAACGAAGTCGCAAGCAGTCGCTAGTAATATTATAAAAACAGTTCTTACTCTGTCACTCTGTCTCTCTGTCTGTTTGTTACCTTATCACTAAACGTTTATCGGCTGAACGGATCGTTATTAAATTCGGCAAGGATTACATCCCGGGGAGAACATAGGACACTTTTCATCAAATATAGATAAATAGATAGATTAACTCTTTATTCAAACAGTACACTACAAATAATTGTTACAAAAAAAGAAAAAATGCAAACAAAAATATTTTAATTAAATAGGTACTTTCTTAAAATTAACAATGTCATAATGGGCGGTATTATCGATCAGAGCGAATCGTCATCGATCACAACGCAAGTGAAACAGCGGCGGGGCGCAGCTAGCCATATATATGTATATATGGATACTAAAACAATATATATCTATATATAAAATAAACTTCCATTTGTTTTGATGCTCTAGCTTTTTCTGAAGCCGCATGCAATCATTAAGGAATGTGGGTAAATAGAGAAAGGAATGCAGAGCAAACACCCGACGACGGCTGGTTGCAGATGGCAGCGCTCATCGCATCGCCTGATGACTCGGTTTCGATGCCTCTACATTCCATCAAAGCTAGATACCACTTTTATGGACATCATATTCTGCCAACATAATAAATCTTTTGATTGTCATCGCTACAATCGATTTACTGATGATGTTGAAGAATGTGTTAATAGCGGTTTACTGAACAACACATACCGTTTAACTACATTGTGAGATGTATTTTTAATCCATTAGCACCATACGAGTAGTAGATACATTTTACACATCGATGTCGGTAAGACTGATGTTTCGACATTTTACGTATGGTTAATCTCTAATAGTGTAAGTACTGTTCGAGAGTTAGGTACTGGTTATTTTTTTGTTAGAACCTCGTTTCTCCTTCTATTATATTACAATACGTAATGTATTAACCATACAATGAAGTCCGTTTAACACTAATTTAGCTGATGATAAGGACAGTTCTTGTTAATGATCAATGACCATTGGATCGTGTCCTTATTTGCAAGAGCTACAGCAATGAATTAACAAGCTTTAGACGGAGTGTTTTCTTGGATTATCCTAGAGGCGGCGATCGCACGCAAGGATTTTAATGATAAATAAATTAGAAAGCAGGATAGTTGTCGCGAGGCAAGGTAGAGGTGGAGTCAGTGGCTCCAGTGTGTCGAGTAACGGTAGGCGCGTCACGGTGACGACGCCGCGTGTAAATACTGTTGGCTAATCTGTGGAGCGTGCGCTACCGCCCGAGGCGTTTTGGCTGACCTGATGTGATTTGGAAACAGTTAAACAGATACTATGCAGCATTTCTGAAATTTCAGAACCTTTTATATGCGCCATTTATTACCTTGTTTAGTAAACAACATTACCCTAACACATTAAAATTTCTTACAACTTCGGATTATCCTCAAACCGCTGCATTTTCTATTCGCGTTATTTTGATTAAGCGTTTGGAATTATTCATGTTTTCATCCGCTATTGATAGCTCATAAATAAAATACTAATGTTAGTTACAATTTTCCTTAGAGCTTGCTAAGTAAGCATTTAAAATTCTTCTCGTGTGCCTTAGCTCTAAGAAAGCTCTACCTAGGTGTACACGAGCACAGTGGTAGAGACAATAGGAGCAGTGAAGTATGTAAGTATGCTCTAGGTAGGTAAACATTTTGAATTAGGTATATTTAGACAAAATAACTAGAGGAAAAAAGGTAGCATATAAAACGAAAATAAAAATGTTTAAAAAACGAAAGGTATAAATTATAAAATATAAATACGAGATAACATAGATACTTATAAGCAATTCAGAATTACACAATGAAAAGTATGTTAATTGACTGATGAATTCCTACTATTTTCAATGAAAATATATGCTTGCCACCTACTTGGGAAATAGTTTCTTATCTGTACATACACATAATACTGAATTTACTATTTTTCGGAATGAGCATTTAGAATACATGCTTGCCTGTCTTCTGTATTTGAACAGGTCAGACATAGGTCTGCTTGTAGATTAAGACTTAGAGGAAACTATAGCAAAACCAATTACTGGGCGAATAGGACTAAGTTCTGGGTGACACTGTAACTGTTAAGGGCAGATATGACTCATCATGTAAACGATTTTCCCGTTTCGCCATAAAAATATAGGAGTAAACTTTAAATAACTTAGTCGCTAATGTTGATATGGTTTAAGTATGCATCGGAAACGCGGAAGCAATACCAAACCCATAGTTAAATGCAATTATCTGCATAGTTTTATTAATAAACAATGAGATTCTTGTGGGCACGCACGTGTAGCAAAATACTGTGATGCTGGACTGCAATTAACTTTGTTTCACTTTACAATAATTGACCTTAAACGATGTTATATCATTTAAGGTAAATTATTGTTATGTAATAAAAGATCTATCTTTGTTATCAAATACCTTAATAAATTCCTTTTACATTTAAAGTTTTAATAAAAATGTTTAAATCAGCAAGCCTGATTCGGACCGATTTAAACATTTTTTATATTAATACGATTAAAAAATCGGTCCATTCATTCATAAATGTTTGCATAAACCAGATGCGGACAGATTAAAAGATATAATATTATTGATTCTATGATCAAGCTGGTTCACCCAATTTTTGCCTCGAAGGAGGATGTATATGTATCGATATTTTTATATGCGTTATCGTATGTAAGTGTAATGTAGTAAGTATCCAAGTTACATAGGTATGCCCAATTTCAACTGAATCAGATGCCAGCTATAGTGTTTGAAAAAATCATTACAAGTTTGGAACGGAAAGACTAATATACAAACGATGCTATTAAAGAAATGCCTGTAGTATATATTTCATTATTTAATATTTTACTGTCAGCAAATTGTATTGTGACACTGTATTACAACAATAAAAGCAAATACTTTTCGTCTATCTACAAGAGGCGACGGGTCCAGTTTGAAGAAGAATTCCAGCGACATCGGTATTGAGGCCGATTGTTCATCTGGCCACTTTCACCAAGAATCGCCCACTCACCCAGACGTAATATCCGTAGGGTAAATAAGCCTAATAATGGCCGTTGAGAAGGTCCGGCCGCCGCCGCCGCCGGTGGGTCAAGGACTCGGTCACTCACCTGATTATCCACCTACATCTAAAAGCTTCTTCTTGTGAGAAATTAAGTTTGAAATTAAAGTTGAAGTGGCAAACTAAATAAATGTGGAATTTTATGAATTTCATTTTCATGTTGTTCAAAAGTCAATCGTTTCATTAACAAGATCTATATAATCTATAGCTCTGGAGTTCTTAGGAACATTTAGTTAAATGTTTGTTTGTGAATGACCAAAAATGAAGATACATTTAAATCAAAAAGTTAATGAATCAACAATTTCCATTAATATTTCATTACAAAAAGACGAAAAAGATAAAACAAAAAGAATAAGTTTAAATAGTCATGTACTTAAGACACCAGCAAGTTTGTTGTTTTGGATCACGGCAGAAGATAGCAGAAAAGTAAAAAAAAACAGAAAACACACAAGGTTGATGTCGTTTGTTCGACCCATTGGCCGAGACCTCTTCAAATGAGGCCCTGCCATGTATGAACATTAATTTTACCGACATGTCAAGTGTACGCGGAAATGTACTCGTACAATATGAAAAGGAAATTTGCGGTTTCTCTATATATTAAAAAAGTAAATATTAGTTGTTTTATATTCACAAAAGAATATAATTTGAGAACTTGTACTGGTAGTGATGGTTAGAGGTGTAATATTATTGTTTTATAATATACAATGAGATAGATTCTAATTAAACTGGGAAAAAACTTTCACGGGTAGACCTACGGGACGGAATACTAACCGTATTAAAACATTATTTAATTGTATAACATTGGAATAATATACGAGTATGTTACATAATAATAATAAAAAAGTTAGTTTACTATGTATTATATTAATTACGATTGTTGTTTTTCCGGATTAGTCTCGCATGAGCTTCTGCTCAATTATAAATGCGCGGATCAACTAACGTAACTATTTAATTATGCAATATAATAATAGTGAGTAGGTAGAGTAAATCACGATTATTCACATTAAACGTGATCGCTGCAGAAGCTTCCTCGAATACAAACCTTGGTAATTTACAATTTTAACACATAAAATGAGAGAAAAAAAACAATTGAATGCATCATAATATGTACAAAATTTACGAGGTATTGGAAAGATTTCATTCACGTCTTCAGAGTGGTGTTTCCGACACGTTCTGAAAAGGGTTATGATTAGAGTCGCCATCCATCATATTAAGTACGTCATTACAGCAATGATAAATGACAGTCTTCTCTTAAATCTTATTAAGTCTCGTATATTTCGAAGATAATGAAGCAGATTGTGTTTCATGCTAAAAATGTTTAACAATAATACACTGATAAGATTCCCTGTTCCAACATCCAAGATCCGAGAACAAACATTCTACTTCACACACAAATATTTACCCCGGTCAGGGATGGAACGTTGGACCCCGCGTTTCGAAGGCATAGGGTCACTATCGACTGAGCTAATGAAAACGTCATCAAACTGAAAACAGAAACTGATAAGATTAAGTAGATACAAAATAGAATATTCAGTCGCCGTTGTTGTGGATTTTCATGTCAAGTACTTATTATATGTTGTTGTAACAATTTAATAAATATTATCCCATATTATATTTTACCTAAGACAGTTACCGATGCTGTAAGGAGTACCTGATTACTGGTAGATGGGTATTCAATCAATCAATCAATCAATTATTTATTTCAGATTAAAATCCATTTCTTACAAATAATTATATATAAAAACATCTTAATTTAAATAGTTAATTATTAAATTAATTTATCATTAAATTAAATTGCGTAAAATGCAATTAAATTAAATAATACTAAAACAAACCACAATAAATTAATTTAAATTAAATCAAAACAAAATAAAATTAATAAAATAAAATAAAATTACTATACTTATTTCTTGAGACCAAAATAAATATTTACTTCTGAGATATCTATCTACACTTACATTTATACCTACTTATGTTATAAAGAGCAAAGATTTGTTTACTTGTTTGTATTTAATAAGCTCCGACACTACTGAACCAATTTGAAAAATTATTTTACCATTAGAATTCTACATTATCCCTGATGAACATTGGCTATTTGATTCATCATAATCATCATCCCACACCACGAGGAAGAAACCGCGGAGCGTAGCTGGACGTCTGGCTGCGTGCATAACGAGTATGCAACAAGATCTTTTCCGGGATAAGTATCCTATATATTGAGTTACAGGTAGATAAAAGACACAGAAAGGCGAGGTTAACATAACTCTACGCCAATTACATCAAAATCAGCTCCATAGCTTTTTAATTGACTAACTTTAATTAACACAATTACAAATAAACGCATTTATAATTGTGTTAATTTTATTGATCACGCATAATTCTAGTCAGCTAACACTATGAACAAGATTATTATCTAATAGAAATTAGAAAGATATTTATATAATCTCATTCTAATTATTAAATGAAATACAGACCTTTATTGGCATATTTTATTTACATACTTCTTTAAGAAAATAAAAAAATTAAATTAAAGCATTATTTTTCTAACAAATCAATGCTTTAAAACAATTTCTAATTATTAAAGTACAATCATGTGTCCCGACCAAGGAGGTTTCAATTCAATATAAGTACACATTATCTGTGGTGAGCGCGCTGCGCGCGCAACGCGCTGGTTCCGAGCCAATAGACCAATAACAGATTTTTTCCACTGCTATTGGCAAAAAAGACTTTTTCCATTTCGGCGCTATTTCGTACATACAAATTTGAGTAACATTTTGTTGGATAAAACTTTAGTAGCAAAAATTTCATGAGATTAAATAAAGTAGTGTATGCAACTGCATATAATAAGGTATTATATGACAGTTGCATAAACTACTACTAACTAAGAAATACTTTATTTTTAACCATCCTCATATCAGTATGTTTTTATAAATAACTGATCAAAGAGAGAATTCGACTGATGCTCTATGTATTATGCCCCTATGTACTTATTCCCACAATAGCACAAATGCCACAGATGCTGATCCAATAGAATTAAACACATATATTACCATGTAATATCTGACAATTAGAGGTACGCGAAACAAACAATTAATAAAATATTGAAGTCTGCATTCCAATATGAAACCAGTTCTGCATGAGACTATATGCTTAGTCTCAAAGCCTACAAGCTGCACGAGGATATATCAAATGCCTTATTTACTGCTCAATCATAAAAATACCAAGTCCTATGAGTGTTGATATAAAAGCTGTGAAAGATGATCATGTAATTAGCATGTGCGCAAGTATGGTCTAGTCGCGGGGCAATGAACCCGGCAGGTCAAACGCCTTGCAATACGAGGACCGCTGGCATTTTTGTTTTAACTTTTGTGATCCTCGTTTTAAAAAGGACCTTCTTTTACCATTAAAGGTTACGTTTACACGGCCAGTCTGTTGTCCGATAGAGGTTTGTATCGTAAGATAAATCTGTACACATTTACGGCAGAATGGATTATAACAGTAATTGCAGGGTAGATGCTAGAGCCAATATCAGTAAAGGAATAAAGGGAGCCAGCGGCGGTACACGGCGCTGCTATACAATGGTTATCTAATAATTTCATTTCCCAAGATTCCTATCTTGGTATAATATTATTATTAATTATATATTATAAAGTTCTAAAATGAAAAATACCTTACAGGCAAAAGTATTAACGGCACAAAAGCTCAAAAAGGTACATCTTATTTAAAAAAAATGATGCAATGGACGCGAAAAGACTACATCTTCAAAGATGTAATCATATTCGCCAGACATGTTATTAAATAACGTAAACCAATTTATACTGAATAAGATGGGCTCCGCGGTTGCACCTGCGTGGTGATGGATGGTGATGATGATGAAAAGTATCCTATGTTAATCCAGCGCCTCATCGGCATCATTTAATCAAAATTGGACCAGGCGTTTGAGCGTGAAGAAGTAACAAACATGCAAACACACTCACAAACTTTCGCTTTATAATATTAGTGTGACTACCCGCATCGGTATTAAGTAAATTATTTATTTATTTATTGGAAATATATATTTATGTTCGTTTATATATATTAACAATCATATCGTAACAAATACATTTTATAATTAGTTCTCAATACAATAATACCGTGCTTTGTTTGTGTGCCTAATGAAAATTTAAAAATCTACTGTATTCATTATGTTAATACTAAAGACGTTTACAAAAGTATAAATGCTGGTTTCAGCTGTTCTTTTAAATGATTTATTCTGATGTTAAGAAAAAAGTATTTTTCTTGATTTTTGAATTTATTTTGACTACAACGTAACGTTACTGCATGGAATGCCTTATTTGTGTTTATTTATTGAGTTTTTTATTCACGGTTTTGTAACTGTTAATAAAACACGATTTGGATATCACAAGTATTGCCGTTACACTTTCTTAATATCATTTCGCATAAACCTTTTATGGTATTTGTTACATTATTAAAACTCAATTGTTTATCCTTATTAATTTTAAATTATTAGTTCAGGAGAACTCTTTGAAAGACTTCGACCCCGACGATACCTTTTTCTACCGTAAAGCAGTACTGTTTGCAATAGTGTGTTCAGCAGGGCTTTTATGTATCTCAGTTGCTGACAAATATTGATTGAAATCTTGAAAAATGGTGCTCTATGTCAGTTTTGACAACTCCAGTAATAAACATTTGTTAGCAACTGAGATACATAAAAGCCCTGCTGGTTTGCAGCGTAGGTATGGGTGCCGGCGAAACTATAAGCACATAAGATTCACAAATTAATATCTCAGGGATAAGGGACAGATGAACCAACATTTTGATACAAATGATTAGAATGCTTACAGTGAATAATGGCGAGACCAAAGTAATATAGTAAGGAAATATACATGTACATTTTACGTTTTTATATTGGATGAGAGTACAAATATAACGAAATTGTGTTTAAGTTTATGTACATTATTTTATTTCATTAGTTTTAAATTAGTGCTCTTGAAAACACTGGAGGTCATTTACCCGCCAAACAATATTCATTTGAGAGTATTGAATAGGAACTAATTGTAGACGTCGTACGTCTCAATTGAGTTTTTGCTCTTATTGTTGGTTTCACGTCAGTATCTTTTGTTGTATTTCTCCTTTTTACATATCGCTGATATAAGAACTGAGGGGAACTTAGCTTTATCATTAACTAGCTGCTCTCCGCGGTTTCACGCTTGCGGTGACGGATGATGATGATGACGATGAATCTTATATAGCCTATGGTACTCAGGGTACATTTATGTCTTTCCAAAGGTGAAAGAATTTTCGTCGGTGCAGTACTTTTTGAGCCAATTCGTTACAAACATACATACAAATCTTTCCTCTTTATAATATTATAAGTATAAGTATGATCATACGGATATGTTTAACTTACCTAATCTATATAACTTAATAAAGGGTATAAATGTCATTCTTCTCAAAATAAGTTGAACAGACGGTAATACGAGTATATCACCAGGGCTTATATGTATCACAGTTGCTAACAAATGTTGATTGAAATCTTGAAAAATGGCGGCCCTATGTCAGTCTTGGCAACTCCAGTAAGCAAAAATGTTAGCAAGTTGATCACTGAAGCTGACAAAAGTGACATAGAGCGGCCATTTTTACAGATTTCAATCCACATTTGTTAGCAACTGAGATACATAATAGCCCAGCAGGTCTCAAAAAGAAGTGCCAACAACTCGTGTCACCAGTCTAAATTCCAATTAAAACAATTTTCATCTTACTAACTCGGACAAGTTACAGGAAAGTGACAGTATTTTAATATGCAATAAGTCACCGTTGAATCGCAATAAACATAAATCAACTTTATCTCGGTATAATAAAACAGCGGCAACTCATTTTTTTGGCATGCTGATGCCTTGACTTCAAATGTTCCCCAAAGTCGCGGGAAATGAATACGTATTTGTCATGTCTTATAATATAATATAGGTAGGTATATTAAGAGAAAGGTGAGTGCCTGCACCTACTAACCTACATCTAACCACTTTCCTTGCGTCATTGCTCTTTGTGTTGCTATAAATCTACTTCAGTCTCATTAATCATACGAACTCTTTTGCAAATGTATGGTTCCTCCGCTGACCATTTTAGGAGTGACATTTTAACCTGTAATGTTATATGTTATCTTTATATTATACAAAGATGAACTCCTATTTCTCCTGGTCACGCTATAACTTAATCTCGCTTATACTTTTTGTTGTGTTAATTATTGTCAGAAGGTTCTTAAGGAAAAAAAACAAAAATAGGATGTTATGGCAAGGTCGAAGGCCGAGCCTACTACGCGAATGAAGACTAATAATAAAGCTGGACTGTTATTAAATTGCAGTACTGCGCCGCATATAGCAATGGAGATAAGGATAACACTTCAAATGCAGACATAACACATAGATAATATCATCAGGTGGCAGGTTCTTCTTGTCTGCTATTATTTTATAATACTACTTATAACTTTGGAAAACTTCAGATAAATTTAACTTTTTAAACCTTTTCTGTCTGAACGTTGACAGTTCTGCTAGTCGCGAGTTCGAATTGGCGAACGAACCTTCGTAGAGCATGCGGTAAAGGTAACGAATTGAGGTAATGCACAGCCATGATGATAGCGTCATATTGTGCTCGTCTGGCTAAATACCATCCTATTTATAGAAAATATCTGTCTATAACTAACCACGTAACGGTGTCTTTTAGAGGATGTCCTTGAAAGAAAGTCGCCACTACATCTATTGTGCTTCAAAAATCTGTTGTCATTTCAGTAAAAATATTCTAGCTCTAACAAGGTACGACATACATGGTGGATTATAGACTAATAAGGCTAAGTAAAACTGAAGGTTTGAAGATATTTTGATTTAGAGGATTGCATGGCTAGTACTTTCCATACTAAAAGAAATAACTATTTTCTATCTCTTAACATTGTCCGATTTCAGTGATTTAAGTTCTAAAAAGAAAATTTATTGTACTTAGAAATACTGAAAAAATCAAAACGTGCGGGCATAGTGAACAATGTGATGATTGCATGAAAAAATATCACTGAAATCGGACAATGTTTAGAGGTAGAAAAGAGTTATTTCTTTTAGTATGGAAAGTACTACTCGTAGCTATGCAATCCTCTTAATATTTATAGATTTCAGAAAATGTATAGTGAGTAAAATCGGCACTTAATATAAATCTTATTTGTTTGACGATAATTACCCTTTTAACACTGACCATCGTGTAAGATAACGGTTATCGACTAGCTTATTCAATATAAAAAACAACCTATAGCCGCCAAGAGGTAACTCTAGTTGCAGACAGTTTAGATAATCCAACCGACGTTGATCGAACATGTCTATCGCGGGGCATCCTCTAAAGCCTTTTAATTAATGACTTGTATTTATTTACCAAGACGATATTCAGAAGTGCGCAGGTAATGTGAATAGCCTGGATGCTCCGGACGGGTAGTCAGGTGACTCTAGGGCTAAATATAAACTACTCGTACTAACTAGTTTCCATTGAACCTGCACAGTAAATAATAAAGTGTCCATAATCTATATTATAAGCTGGCAATGAAATATTTTTATGGGTTTATGTAAGTGGGGGTTTGCAGCTTCTAAGAATACTGTTGGAATAATAAACTTCTGTCATATAACATATAAAACATAATAAAAAAATTGTTCGTGTTTTAACCTTGTGCTCAGATTAAATCCACTCATATATATTGTTTCTCTCGTTATCACTCTTTCTTTCTTTCTCACGATGGGTTCCTTCTTACAAATTTTCTGCTTAGCGTTATTCTCCTCTCTCGTTCTCTTCCTCTTTAGGATAATGAGTAATTAACAGTCTTACATAGTTAGGAAACTTTATCTATTTAGCTTGTTGTTAAATCAAAGTTACCACAAACGTACGAAATACGTTACTGCTGTCATATATTATGCTATGAGGATATCATGGTCCTGGTATTTCATGGCTCCATTAATGCATGCTAAGAGTGGATCTATTTATTTACATCAATTTAAACGGTAAGTCACACCAACAAATCTCTTTAACTGAAGACAACAATCTTACTTCTCACTATAATAATATTATAAATGTGAATATTTGGATGGATGGATGGATGGATGGATGGATGCATGCATGAATGTTTGTTACTCAATCACGGCAGAACGGCTGAACGGATCTGGTTGAAATTTGGTACAGAGATGGATTATAGGCTGGAGTAGCACATAGGCTACTTTACATCATCATTACATCATCCTGCGCAGACGTAGTCGCGAGCACCTGCTAGTATTACCACTATGTCACGTGTATATTATAATCACAACTTGAATCTATTGTATGTACTTATGTAATTGTTTTTGGATGTCAAGAATTATTCTCACAGTTATTGATTGATGACTCATTTAAAAATATAGTAGTAAATTATGGCTTGTTAAATGGCATGTTTCAATTCTAAACTTACCTCTATATTCTGAACAATTCCAAAAATATTCACCGAACTTGTCGTGGAATACCGTTTGAAAATAATGTATTATTTCAAAAGTATAAATAGATGTATGATAGTGTAGGTAATAATAGTGTGGGCAGACAACCAGTTATGTTATTATTGACCCGATTGTAGAGAACCGGTTGGTACAGGGCCGGCTGTTGCACTGAAGATGAGCAAACATGAACAACGATGTTTCTCATCAAAAAAGGACAATAAAACCCTACGCAATGGTTCGTTTTACCCACAGCGGGAATTTAAACATTGCTTTTTTGTTGCCAGTTCTAGTAACATTTTAACAGCTATTTATGTATTTTGTAACTACTCCAGGTAACTAGTTTAAATGCTTACAAAATTTGTGTTAATCAGTGATAAGTATCGCTTTATATTATATCGATTATATACCTATTATTAATCTTAGATCATAAAGAGGTCCACATAGCAGAATGTTCTAATATTTAAATGAAAATAAAACTTGTATAGTTTACAGCTTATTCTCAGAAAATCTGTATCTGTATCGACATCCAAAACCTCTGCTTACAAACCCTGCACATCAACTAATAAATATACCTAAGTAGCTGAGAGTGCTCAGTTAATATTGACCCGATTCGCAAGCCGGTTGCACCACGGTCGGCTGTTGCACTGAAGAGCCAAGTGCAAGGCGAACCACCGTCATCCGCGCGCACGTAACACACTGTAACTATGAAATACCTGATTCCACTTGTTTTACTCGTATTTGTTTTGTTTCTACTTGTTTTATTCTTATCTGTTTTATTCCTACATAGTTTGTTGCTTCGTGTTTTATTTCGCACGCACCGCTGGTAATGAGTAGTCTTGCTGCTTTGGAATTATCTACTGGGTGGCTATTCAAGTTCACAATTAACAGAGAGCACTAGTGAATCCGGAGACATATAAACTAATAATATATAAAAACAATATATGAACTAATTATCTATACCACACCCACTCAAAAAGTGTCTCATTATACAAAAACGTTACATAGTTCGTCATATCTCTTTATAAACTTGCGGCGGGAAAAGTTATATGGATTTCATTTCTGCCCTCCGTAGCAGGGTAGATATTTAAGAAAATCCATTTCTGCCCTGCTAGCGTTCTTTTGCTTTGTAGCAGCAAACATAAAAATAATACAAATGTCAAATTACAAAAATATTTATATCCAATAATTAGAAAAAAAAGAGGTGGGAATAATTTTATTGTACTCGATTTTCAATGAAAGCAGGCTAGCGTCCTTTTTCCGCACGAAGAAAAAAAAACATTGTGGCTATATATTATGTATTGTTAAAATTTATTTTTTACTAAACTGATATTAACAGTACGCTTTTAATTATTTAAATTAATTTCCAAAATGTCATCGGATAGTGAAAGCGACGACTTTATAATGATGAAGCCACCAGAAAAAGATGTCTTTGATGTCTTACAAAATGCTCCAGGCAACAATTACTTATTTACTAATGAAGGTAACTAAGTTTTTTTCTCGTAGGTGTATAAAACACTATGTATCACTCGGGAGAAAGTTCTATTTCTGTTCTCGAGTTACCTTTAAACATATTCTCGAACAGAAATATATCGTTTTCTCCCCTCGGTGTACAATGTACTAAAAGCTGGAGCAGGACAAAGGATCCTTTTTAACTGAATGGAACAAATAGTTGTATAACTCCAAGTACGTGGAAGTCACGGGTGAAGGCTAGCGGAAACTAATACTGAAACTGTAAGATTTTTGAGACGAGACCTAAACATTTCATGATCAATAATTATAATGTTTTTGATGCTGGCACAAAAAAAAAAGAAAATAAAAACGAGAGAAGATAATACTCGTACTTTGGACTATATATTGGATTCTAGGAATTGTGTTGTTTCATAGACATACAATACAAAAGAATTCCAAGAAGTGCAAGCTTAATGGTTAATAGTAAATGCCACGATCCTCAAGCTCGAGATAAGACAGTAGCCGTGTGTATAAAAGCTATAAGCAAAGTAAATGTATAAAATCTTGTAAAAGTACATTGTCTTAAATTTAACTCGCGGTTTTAACGAAACCTATTCCACCTTCATAATATAAAATGTGGACTAAAGATAATCCCGAGTAAAACCATGGTTTAAGGGAATTTCCCATGCAAATTTCCTTCAACCACGATTTAAGCTCGGATTTATCTTAGTCCACGTTTTATGATAAGGCGAATTTTCAACAACTTCTTTCTTCTCAACTTCAACAAGTTATTTATCACTTTTTAGTGAAGAAGACGGTTCTATTTTTTGTTAAAAAAATGTTTGAACTATCATGGTGCCTACCGAGTTCAAGACGTACTTATAATAATGATCACTCCGTGATCTAGGTATAGGTCTAGGCGCTTGGAATACGCTACGCGGTTGCCACGGTAACTTTGGGTATTTAACTATACCTACCTATCACAAAAGTTCAAAATGTCCAAATGCATTCTGCATTTTAGAAAATGATTAGTATCCTTGTGAAACAACATACCTAACTAAAATTAAAGGTACGGTATAAATATGTTCGTAATTTAAATTGACGAAGATTCCGACATAGATTGAATTTGCAGACAAAATAATGTCCTCAAGGTATTTTAATAAAACCGAAACGAAAACCTCGAAGAGCGAACTGGTTTTTAAATACAGTTACTGGCTCACTATTTGCTTTAAAAATCGACGCTATCGTTGACTGGCTTGGTAGGTAAGAATTAGGTCACCAAATTCGAAATCATTAGTAGTATAATATTAAGGGGCCTAGCCCGAAAATTTGCATAAGTTGGACGCTATGGTATCGTTACCGTATACATTACAAACTATGAGTAATCTGTGCCACAGTTGTACTAGATAAATGATAGTTCGTAATGTGCAATACGATTACGTTACTTATACGCAAATCGTCGTTCCAATAGGCCTACTGAAGGTATACGAGATGACAACAATTTTAACAAAATTAGTTCAAGGCACCGACCATACCCATTCTAGTATCGTCCATATCACTTTGCAAATAGAATAGCTGTTAAGCTCTGGACGAGTAACCAATGGGACGAGCACGAAATCTGCTAAGTGTAACGTTATCGTATCGCTTACGTATTCAGTACAAACTATGAGTAATCTGTGCCACTGTTGTAGATAAATTACTGTTTATACTAAAAACGTTAACGATGCGATTACGTTACACTTAAACAGATTTTTGTGCTCGGCCCATAGACGCTAAAAAAATAGCCGCCTATAGTGATGGGACGGGCATAATAATATTGGATAGACATACAAATATACAGAACTTCTAACTTTCAAGAAGCAAATTCTTAAAAATGTATTTTACTAGCGGCTGCCCGCGACTTTATTCACGTAGGAGGCTCGGCTTTGGGCCTCGCCATAACCTCCCTTCTTTACATTTTTATGTAAGAACCTTCTACGAAGTATTAGAAATCATTTAAAAAAGATGAATGAAATCGGTAAAGTCGTTCTTAAGTTATAGCGTGACCAGGAGAAATAGGGGTTCATTTATATATATATTTAAAAACATGAAACCGACTGCCACTGAAATCCTAAGAATACGTGCTACTTATCAACGGCACTATGGCGTTTTTCAAATAAGTGATTTTATTTTATTTTAAATGAATTTTAATTTTAAATTGAAGTTATATGAAAATACACAAATATAAGAAATCATTTATATCTTGTTACGATCGGGGAACAAATCGCGTAACAAACACTCAAGCATAAGGCCAAAGTGACAAGTTCGTCATTTTGTGAAGTGAAATTTATCGATGTATGTAATAGGTTTTCGCATTCATGGTACATTGAATCCTATTATTTTTTAAAAATATTATAATGATGACGCGACGTTCCGAACCTCTGTCCTCAAACTTCGAACTATTTCAGTACGAACGTAGCCTACACGACTTTAAAATCTAGGCAGAGAAGCCTGTCTTTTTATTATTTCTTTCCCTGTCCAGATCTAAAACAAAAACAGTGACTTGCATAATAACCTATTCCATTTAAAAGGGCGTATAAAACGTATATCGTTAACGTATTTATGTTCAGAATTATATTTAAAAATATATTCGCAGGCGTGTTAGTGATGTGAAGCAAATAAATGATAAATATTAACATAAAATAAAATAAAGTAATTAGGAAGATCTGGTTTGTTGTTTGCTAAGGCACCGTTGTGCACTTGACCCGGTGTAGGTCAACGAGCCGACATTTGGACAATGCGCAGAGCTCCCACGCTTCTGATAACATCTCCACGCATATCAAGCACCACTACCTACCTATTCCATTACGGAACATTGCCCTACAGAGTCTTCTTCTTAGTCAGGCACTCTGGGCAGAGAGGTAGTGGTCATGGTGACGGCGGATCCTCGCCAGTTTCCATTTCCAGGGCTGTCGATCTCCTCGCGATGTCTCTCCATTTCTGACGGTTAGTGGCATCGCGAGCACATTGTATAATGGTGGAGTTCGTGGTCTTTTTAATACAGTCAGTCCAGCGTGTTGGTGAACACCTCGGAATCTCTTTCCTTGGCCTTTACTTTGGCATTATTAATCTCTCCATCGAGTTCTTGTTCCTGGAGATATGCCCGAAGAACCTCATTATTCGCATCGGCACAGTCGACGATAGTCTAAGTTGTATTTGAAGTTCTTTAAGGATATAATTATTGGTGCGGAACGCTGACAGCGGGATTTTCAGTAGTCGTCTCCAGCACCACATCTCTAGTGCATCGATTTACCGGCGATCCTGTAGTTTTAGTGACCAAGTCTCCGCGCCATAAAGAAAGATTGGATACACCAAACATCTCATTAGACGAACCTTTGTTTTCTTGGTTATACGTCTGTCCTTCCAAATCTTCCCTACAGAGTAGACATGTTAAAATAATCTAAAACGACAACATACTTAATCAGACCTAGACTACCAATACTTACACTTTCACAAAAGGTGCTAAATAAATACCGTTACCTACATGTAGGAAAGTTATATATTTTGGAATCGCGTTCTTGGTTTCGAAAGAGAAGATGAGAAAAACTGTCTTGTGTAGTATGAGGTAGGCATGCCATGTGTTGTATCCTCTATTCGGCTTTTACGACAATCATGATGAATAAGAGAAGTTGAATACTTAAGCAATAATTATGAATTAAAACTGTACGGTATACTTATGATCGTTAACCGAGTTATCGATTATAAATAATTGAAACTGAAGTGTCTGTTTATAATGTCAAAATAACAGGATTTTAAAGTGCATAACGAAAGTAAGAAATAAAATAGTGTAAATTAGCTAATTCCTTTCACTTTTAGAAATACATATCTTTGGAAAGATTTATCTTTATCAGCAACAAAATCTATTGGTTCAATAATACAGAAAGTATTTTTTTGGAAAAATCATTCGCGTCGATTTCGGTCAAAAGTAAAAGATCAAAATAAACTAAAAATGCAGTTATACAGTTTTCTTATAAATCGAGGGCATCTTCATGACTATTCTCTACACATTTTTTGTCTTTTGAGTTGTGCTCTTATCTCGAAAATGTCTTGATCAACTTCAACGGAGCTTTCATTGGCAAATAGCTGATGTTATAAGGCTACCTTTACTTTATAAAAAGCAATAATATACAATAAAAACATGCCAAAAAAAAAAAAAAAATTGAATAAAAATAACTAACATTTTCCGCGCGGGTCTAGCCACGGGCACAGCTAGTGTTATCTATATTTTTGAGCAGTCGATAAAAATAGATGAAATTGTAAAAGTGGCACCAAGAAGTAACTACTCGTACTTACTAATAATTTCTTCTGTGATGCTGGCTAAAATATCACTTAGGTATACGTTTATTAGTATCGTTTTTAAACACATAATGTAAACATACAAACATTACAAAAACTAATTAAACTGCAACTAGCGGCATATTCCCAGCCTATTGTTTAATAATTATGAACGTGTTACATTGGTTATTCATTAATTTATAAGTCATCGGTAGTTTATATTAACATTTATCAGCTAGATGGTGGCCGCGCGTGTCTTCACGGTCAGTCGGGCGTTAAATGATGCAGGACTTTATCTGCGGTGGTGTATGAGTACTGGTAATTAAAAGATCACGCGGAAGTTATTCATTATTATTCATTAAGAGAATCACTTAGAAGCTTCGCAAGTTTCCTTGGTTTTTGTGGGCAGAAGCTCGCGTGCGTTGCAGCCTCGCTCGTGTGCTCACGCTGCTGTTGCGCATTTTAATTCTTACATCATAACGTTATGGTAATGATTCATGGTATAGTTCGCGGTCTATGGGTTTCATTTATCTAACTTAACGGTTTCTTGTAATTTATTTTAATTACTGTGGTACAAAGACGGAGTCGAGCAGTACCTACAGATAGATGCAGTATCTGCGTGCGTATCTACACTATCTACAGATTGTGTAGGTACACGCCGTTGGCAGACATACTCGTTTTATATACATATAATACACACCATGTCAATTGTTGATGTACCTAATACATAACTTGAGTATGCAGATACTGCAATGAAAGACTAAAATATTCTTATCACTAAGGGCCCAGATACACGAGCAGCTTGAAGCAGTCAGCATGGACTGCTCCAGAGTTTGCAGTCATAGTCAACAGCTTGAAGCTGCCATTGATAACTGCTGGAGCAGTTCAGGGGCGGAGCGCGGGCGGAGATAACTGCGCGAGAGCAGTTGACAGCTCGAGCAGTTAGTGTATCTATGCCTGGCGACAGCTTGACCGCCAACCGCCCGAAGCATTTGCAACTGCTCCAGCGGTTTCGTGTATGTGTGTACGTAGAAGACTATAGTTCACTGTGCAGTCGCACCTTGAAGCAGTCCTTAGTTCAAAATTAGGCCAATGTATCAACAAATCAATATAATATATTTTATAAAAAAATATTCTTTATTTATAAAAAAGATAGTATACGTTACGTTTACGTTATGCTTTACTCTCTATTAAAATATCGTCCTGGTTTAACAAGTATCACTCAATATACTAATTCTTAGAAATGGCTACCTAAGTACTTATTTATTTATCTACAGTAGAAGGTACAGTTTTAGAAGGTTTAAGATTAAGTAGATCAACATGAACTTCAGTTCATGAGCAGGTAGCAGTACACCAGCACAAATGATTAGAATTAAGCCGTGGTTACCGTTGCTCTACTGCAGATAAATAAGAATGCGTAACGCCTTACAGTCACGGCACGTCATGGCGTCAAGTGACGGCAGTGGTAATGACTGCTTGGATTACCGCAGCGATGTAGCTTACTAGAGCATGATACAATTTTTTTATACGATCCGATGGTAATCGATTCAGAACGATCTGTGGACTGCGGTCCGCGTCTATGAAATCAAAGCTCAATCAAGGTAGATTGAAACAATTGGTCCAGAACAGCCGTCTCAAACTTTCTCACGAAGCTTAAAAGTCATACTGTTCTGTTATTTAATGATAGTTGCAATACGCCATAACCAAATTGCTTACCTATTTATTTCTAAATTTGGCTTTTGTTATAACTTAAAATTGATAAAAATATATAAAATACTGCTTACTTTTTCCTACTCCACGTTCTACTTATACCCCTCATATATTATAGATACACATTACAAAAATCCCCGAGAAGAATCATTTTAGCACTCCTCACAAACATATTAGAGATTTACCAGATTTTTACAATTATGCTTACCCATTGTACAAATGTAACTTAAGATGATAAAGATTATGAAGTACACCAAGGGTCTTGACTCGACCTCCTAAACTATTACGTGAATGTTTTTTAGGAAGCATGCCCAATTCATGGTTACTAATATTACAAGTTAGTGACATTGATTTTTTGCTCAGCGATGTTTGTCAAGTTTTCATTCATCATCAACATTTTTACAGAAACACTGGTTTAGCGACAAGATTTCATTAATTAAAACATGTTTATATTATATGTGAAAATGTGTAATTAACCCTATATCTAATGTTGACATATCTACTCTTAATGTAAACTTTATTAAGTATATTTTAAACAATTTAAGTAGAAATGACAAATTAGGTACATTAGAAAAAAATCTCAGTAACATCTATGAATCTTTTGTATATTTTGTAATTATAAGTATTTATCTTATTTTTCTAAATATTGTAAAATTTTCTTTTTGATTGTTCATTCATTTTATGGAATTACTTGAAATTGTTTATAACAACGAAAATTATTAGCCCAGACTACATGCTCTTGGTACAATAACATTATACAAATATGGTTTACATCAAAGAAGACACCCAACCCGAGTAAGCCCGCTCGTCACGCGGAGGTTAAAGTACTTCGCTACAGATTTTCGATCTTTAGGCAAAGCGGTGACAATCATGGTTGCCTGATCTGCGACCAAACTTCCCTATACCTACCGCATGACATTGCAGCAGTTTAAGTTATGATTACTTAGCAGATAATAGTCTTCGTTATTAACATATCCCACAATTATTATTTTTCAACTAACCCCCCGCTGGCTAATATTTTTAAATAAATCGAAAATACTTTTTAACTACCAACGTTGCGTTACTATACGATTTATACGTCTATGGTTAGGTAATTGACGTTCATAAGTGCGTCTTTGATGCCTAAATTGAATAAATTATTTTGACTTTCACTTTGACTTTGACTTAACATCTTTTACTGCGACCCATTTCAACATGATTATAGGTAACATTATTTGGAAATTATTTTAATTATATCTAGTATTCATCATCGTCATCATCATCATTATTAGCCGGAAAACGTCCACTGGTAAACATATGCCTCCCCCATAGAACGCCACTTGGAGAGGCTACTCGCTTCCTGCATCCAGCGATTCCCTGCGGTCATAACGAGGTCGTCGGTCCACCTAGCGGGGGCCGGCCTACACTTCGTCTTCCGGTGCATGGTCGCCACTCGAAAACCTTTCTTCCCCATCGTTTATCAGCTGCGAGCGATGTGGCCTGCCCATTGCCACTTCAACTTACTAATTTTGAGGGCTATGTCGGTGACCTTAGTTCTGCTACGGATCTCCACATTTCGGATTTTATCAATCAGGGAAACTCCAAGCATCCAGCCCTCTTCATTGCTCGTTGAGAGACTTTAAGCTTGTTAATGAGGCCAACAGTAAGGGGCCACGTCTCACGTCACTGGCAACACACACTGGTTGAACCTCGGTTTTCTCGTTCTGAGATATTGTGGACGAAAAGATGGATCGAAACTTCCCAAGCGCTGCCCATCCAAGCTGGATTCATCATGCAACCTTTTTGTCGAAGTCAGACCTACCAAATTGGACAGTCTGTCCCAGGCAGACGTACTTGTCTACAACTTCGAGCGTATCGTTTCCAACAATTACCGGTATAGGTGGAACATGGACATTGGACATGATTTTTGTCTGAATAACAACCCGTTGGGAAATGGTGTCTGAATAACAATCCTCGATCGACTCCGCCATTGTGACTATATTATTATCATTGGCAACACGAAGGTTAGTGATGTACTCACCATTAATGTTGATGCCAGATGAATAGATTCGGAGAGATTACGTCCGCCTGTCTAACCCCTCTCTGCAATGTAATTTTTTTCGTATTCTGGTCCTGTAATCGGACTGACATAGTGGCCTTGCTGTATAAACACTTCAACGCTTCGATGTACCTATAGTCAATTTGGCATCGATCACCGCCCATGACACCACCCCCATCGTTTCGATAGAATCGAATGCTTTCTCGTAGTCCAGAAACGCTAGACACCTATCCCCACTAATATTATGATACGAGTATCTATATGCGGCTCATTTCCGCCAGGCTGCGGAAAAACAGACAGCCGGGCGGACCGACCGATGGACGGATGGTCGGATGTAGGTATGTAGCTGTGTATGTAGGTAAGTACTCGTACGTAATCCTAAAAAAAATAATTTACCAAAATCAAGAACATAAACATTAATTCTGAAAATGAGCTAACATATGCTGTCAAAAAACATTGATATATTTGTTCTATTATAAAAAGAAGCTCGGCTTTCTTTAGTTATTCCACCACAAAGCATTCTGTCGAGTTGTTGCATGGATTTCCTTGAATGTATGGAATTGCTAGACTTTGTGGACTGGAAACTATAAATCTTGGTTAGTAATGTCTAATACATCTAGTGTTAGACATTATTAACTAAATAGTCTAGGATCCATGGTCCATTTTTGCACTGGATTACTATCAAGCTAATTTTCCGTGAGTAGCTTCATTTTGACGCCAAACAATTTCCTGTACGAAACTCTCGATTGTGGTAGCTAACAGAGGTAGCAAGGATACAATATGACCTGGACTAAAGACTATCTAGATTTAGGTCTCATTTGTATATTTGCAGACGGAGCGGGCGTGGTCTGCACCATTCAACTCGCCGAGCTCGATATTCCAGTGATCACAAGTTTCAATCTTTGATTCCAATGACGATTCGGTGCGCATTTGGTTGGACGAAATGTAGTGAGATGTAGACCCATATGGGGTGGAGCGCGAGTGTTTGCGCGCGATGCGTGGCGAGGTGACGCGAGACACCATAGCACTAGCAAGTGGCAACACCGCGGCTGGCCGCCCCGCACTCGCCCGCCCGCTGCCAGCCGCCCGCCCATCCTGCTCAACTCTGCTTGCTCCAAGCTCCAAACTCCGATTTCCGTAGCGAGCGCGAGCTTAGCCGAGGCTTTCCTAGATTGTGTAGCCTTAGTAAACATTAATTACAATCAACTTAGTCTGATTAAACCTTGAGGAATTATCCGGATTGACAAAATTAACCTTTAACTTAGATTTATGTCGTTTGGGCGCCATTGATTCACGACTTGATTGTTTTCACTGTGATAGCAATGTCTTTTGTTACAGATATACTAAAAAATCATATATTTTTATTAAATTCCTGCATATATCGCACGCCTTTAAAATATTCACCTAGCATTACCTTATACTTTAGCATTACTTTATGTTTATTATAAAAATAATTTATGTGCGTTAAAAATGAAAAGTTTAGGTTTTAACGATTTATTACTCATAAAGAACGTAGTTTACTTACTTGAGCTTAAATAATGAATAAATAACTAATTGAGAACTAGTTTATTTTAAAATTTAAAGTATCCAGTTGTCTAGCGGTACGGACTTAAAACATGTTCATATACTTTTTCAGTTTAGCTTTAAACATATGCTCGTATGTATAGTTACATAGTTTTATACATCGTTAGGTAGGTTATTAAATAATTGTGCACCCTCAAACAAAATGTTTCCTTTACCATAATTAGTTCTTAGTGTACTTTTATTTAATTTGTATTTCTTAAACTGTATCTAAATGACATTTTTGTAAATGTTATGTTTGTGTGTACTTTTTCAGATAGTATTTTTTGACCAAAATACATGTTGAGTATTATATATAATTAATAAATATTGAATTTGAAGCGCTCGTAGCGGAGCTAGTCTTGGCGATATTAACCGATCAACAAGTTAAGCAACACTTGCTGCGGTCAGGACTTGGATGGGTGACCGCTAGTGGCATTATTCAACTGAGCGCTTCCGTGCTTCGGAGGGCACGTTAATCCGTCGGTCCCGGTTGTTTGTCTTAGGACAACAGTCGTTAGGTAATGTCGAAGGCCTTCGGGCGGCCTGAAAACTTCGACATGGGTTGGCCACTAGCCTATGCACCAAGCCGCAGTGGGCCCGCGTGGTGGATTATGGCCCAACTCCTCACTCTGAGAGGAAGGTTCGAGTCCCAGCAGTGGGAACAAAATGGGCTGATTATGATGATGATTGTATATAGCTGGTTTAAATTAAATATCTTGGATTTGCTTCTATAAAGTTGCGATTTGTAGGTTTTTCAAGTTTTCGCAGCAAGTATATGCATTTTAAACGATGATCATCACACTCTTACAAATATAATACATGTGATACTAATAGCTCAGTACTTACTTAGCTTAGACAGAGTAACGGAATAAGTCCTTCTAAAGGACAGGTCCTGTGGTTTTTACAATTAGTTAAAGCGTAGATTCATAATGTAATGTAATGTTTATTTTCTTTCTAATCTAAGGTAAGACAAAGATGTATGGAATATTAAACTATTACTGTTAACTGGCAAAACACGCACGTTAGGGATCGAATACGTCGACCCGGTATTCGAGTATGTCAGATGCTCATTCATGTTTAGAATATACTCATACCTACTCATGGAGTCTGTTTTAACACAATATGGGAATGAACAGTAGAACCTAAAGAGTTATATAGCCTTGATCCAGTTTCTCGGTCAGTCTACTTTAAGTTAACATCTTTTAGATGTTATACTATAAGTGCATCTACTGTTTGTAACTGTGGGATGGCCGGAAAATACCGGTTTGAGGTTCGCGAATCTTTTGAGAAATGGGTCTAAAAGCTCTCTAGCAAAGACTCACAATGAATATATGCGCTTGAATGTTTGCAATTTCGAGCTTTGAGAGTTATTATTATAAAAAAGTAATGTCAAGAGATCTCTTAAAGAGACTTTTAGGCAAATAAAAAAAGCATAAAATAATATGAATGTCGAGAGTCATGTCTATTGAATTGATACGTACCTACATATTAAAAAAACAAAATAACAATGATAAAATTGGTGGTATTTAAATAAATTATTAAAGCATTTTATAATACCGTAATTTCGATGTACCTACATCAGAAGTCTTAACGAAACAATGATCCGCGCCTATTATATCAATTTCGATATGGTTTTTGAAACGGAAATGCGCACTCAAATGATGAATGGTATTGAAACCGAGTAACTCGATACTTATTTATTGAATGAATCTATGGCTAAGGTAACGGTACCTATGGTGGCATGCTATGGTACACGGTGAATGACACCGTGCGATCGGCACCGCCGCATAATCGATAATGCAATCGTGTCAAACCGATTATCGGCACGTTATCGATTTTATTGCCTAATTATGTCGATCATCTACCGTTCATTGTTGTTGTGTGCCGGGGATGACAAAATCATCTGTAGAGTAGAATAAAGCAGAAGGAAAATAGTTGCGATCAAAATTGAATATACGAGTAGTTATATTTTTTTATTGTTTATGTATTTACCAGGCGACAATACCACATTGTATACAATGCAATACTAACTGAAAGCATGTCATTATATCCTTATAGCAGTAATGCTGTACTGAATTTGATGATGAGGGTAGAATGAAATTCAGTAAAGTATGTACCGTAATTGTAGCAGTAAGTTGAAAGTCCAACCTGGTATAAAAAGCTTCTCTATGGCTCCAACCTTTAAATTAATTTGACCACTTAGACCCCGGTCTAAGCGAACCCTTAGTATAATTGTTTAGTGTAGACAAAATCATGAAACGTTGTTTTATGCTTTCCTCGTCAATCACCTTCAAAAGTATTAGTACTGCATCCACTGCATTATACTAGAACGTGACAGACAGGACAGTGACAGACTTATTTATGTGACTGTCACTGACTAAGACTGCTTTAATAAAATCTCATTTGATGCAACCTTTATGTAGGCCTAATCTATTATATATATAAATAATACTTTAAAAGAGCAATTCTTGTTCTATAAATCGGAATCTCGGAAACCACTTTAGGGGATCGAGAAATTTAGCATTCAGGGGGCTTCGGGGGCGATAAATCGATCTAGCTTCGAGAGGTTTCATTTTTAGAAAACTTCGTTATGTCCGCGTTTTCAGGCAATGCAAAACAACAGTTTGATCGTTGCGTTCAAACTGGCGTAACAGTCACATTGTAAAATCCTGAATCGCAGTATCAAGATTCTCACGGAACATGTGTTGCTATTTTGTATTTGTATCTAAATCGACCAAAGCTCGGTCATAAACATTATTAACTTGAGAAATGGCAAATGTACAAATATAAGAGTTCACCAACAAGATATCTTTATATTCGCGTTGGATTCGTTCATAAGTAAAAAAAAACATTAGGTACCTACTATAAGAATTTTGATCTCCGTAAACTATGAACATGCCATGTCTAGTCTATGTTGATATAAATTAATTTCTTATAATTATGAATTGTTTTTTGGGGTTAGCCTGGGTTTAGCTAGTGAAATGCTGTTTTATTTACTAATGTAGTACCAGGTAGTAACCAACACCTTAGAGAGCGACGAGTTCGAATACAGAGTTAAGTTATTTTTATAACTACACCATATAAGTAGGTCTCGTTTGTATAAATACTTACCTATGTATTTATACAAACAACAAACTCACACGAGTAACAAAGTCAAGGGAAGTTCATGCATGTTTACCAATTAGAATCGAAGTTCCAAACAAATTCTGAAGGTTTAAGGAGTCAACTTCCGGCATCTTTAGGTAAGTTACATTTGGAAGGTTTTGTTTTAATGTAACACTGTGATTACGAATTTGATACGATTATGTAGAAAGTTAATTATGATAAGCAATGTTATTTAATGTTTACCTGATTGAATATTATAATTCATAACTTTCTGAACTTATTCGTAGATGATATTTCCTATCATATACTGTATAAGGTTTTGGTCACAATTAGCTCGAGCTCATTAGTGAAATCAGCTTTAAAAAATTCTCAGCTCATGTTAGTTTATAAGTTTTCATTAGGCACTGGGCATGCTTTGATATTTTCAAAGAGAAGCAGGCATAATAATCTAAGCGTATACATATCATTACTGAGTCAACGATATCGCATGTTTCGTAAATTATGGTCCATCTCTTATTATAATTCTTGCATATCACCTAGCATCTTTGATTTCCATCGAAGCGATGTCGAGCGCATTTATTCAACCAATGTCCATTGTCGGTACCGTTCGTGTAACGGGACAGGCGGCCCTAAGCTTGCCTTCGCCGCGATCCAACGGATTATCTCGAAATTATAGGTTGGCTTTCGGAATCTATCGCTTTGATTTGAGATATTAGATACTCGGAGTATTTCAATCTAACGATGGGTTACATTTGGAGCGGGACCCAGTCCGCAGTAAACTAATTTTTATATGTACCTCTTGTTTGTAAAAAGTTTTGTCAGATCCAATACACTCCACGCAGAATAGATGGCCGAGGGGGCCGGAAGGTTCTAAAATGGAGACCACAGACCGGCAAGCGCAGCGTAGGTCGTCCACCGACACGGTGGACAGACGACCTGATAAAGGTCGCAGGACGACGTTGGATGCAGGCCGATTCCAACCGGTCCTTTTGGAAAATTATGGGGGAGACCTATGTTCAGCAGTGGACGTCCTACGGCTGAGATGATGATGATGATGAATACAGTCCACCGGCATAATTTTTAAAATTTTTTAAAACGTTTGACCAACGTCAAACTATTCAAGAGTAGTATTTTTATCTGAACTTTTATGCGTAGTTCGGAAAAAAACCGAAAGCAGTAGACATTGGACAGGTTAACTGGCAAAATTGAATTTCACCTGTTCGTATGTTTTTTTGGTTGTATGTATGTCTTCCTGTACAGGTCACATTTTTCAACAAATCTTGACGAAACTTGGTATGCATTTTCTACTATGATTATGATGAATATGTTTTTTTTTCGGGGGGGATACTCCTAAAGACGGGGAAAGCTTGCTGCAGCGCTTTTCCCTCCCGTTTTTGATAACATTTGGTACATACATGAAGTACCTGACTTTAAACAAGAATTTCGATAATGAGCACAATAGGTCACGTGGTTTCCGAGATAAGGTTGTGAAGTACTGCGAAAAATTGCCATAGATAAGATTATGTGCTCGCGAGGCATACACATCTTTTACTTTACCGTATAATTTCAAACTGAATACTGGGTTTGCAATTAAATACGGACCCTTAAGCATCTTATTCCCTTAACCGTTGTTTTTTAGAATTCGTTTGTTCTGTAGACCGTTCGGCCCAAGAAACATACTAATTTAGGAATTAATTCTGTCATCCTGTCTGAATCTATTTGAAAACAAAAACCTGAGAGTATAAACCTGTGTATAAAATAAAACAATGTGTACATACTTGTGGACGCAGCGTCGTGTGCCTAGAATAGTAGTCCGGTTGATAAAAGCTGGTGGGTGACAGCGGGGGACGGTACTTCTTGTGGCCGTAGCCCATGGTGTCCATCGTGTGCATGGTGGCTCCTCGGTGGTCACCCTCGCCGCACTGTCACAGCTCACGGGATCTTTCGGCAGCGATCAGTCGACCTCTACCTATCGACTGTCACATGTTTCGTCCCTGAAACAATACACTTCTGTGAGGATTTGTCTATGCATTAAAAATGTATTATTGCAACCTTATACATTTAATTTATCTAGTTGTAATAATAAGTTTAATACAAGTTTAGAATTAAATAAGAAAAACGCATACTAAAGCAATCTTAAAAAACACTAAGGCCTACTTGCACGTTCCACAGTTAACTCGGAGTTAACTGCTAACACGGGGATAGTACATTAAGCCGACATTAAGGCCGATGTTAAGTATGTTAAGTACGATATGGGGGTCTTCAAAACACGAGTGCATAGGTATCTTCTGGGTAAGCGCGCTCCATCATCGATCGCATCATCACTTAGCATCAGGTGAGATAGTGGTCAAGTGCTACCCAGTTCGGTATAAAAAAAAAAAAAAATTCCAGAAACACGCTCTGTTGTGAATTTTGGCTTGAGTAGTGATTTGACAGTAAATACCTACTATGCAAAATTTACTCAAACCTGTACTTTAAGCCAGGATTAATTGCTGCGCGTACTTCTGGGATACGGTTGAAGGAAGAAAACAATGTTACCGTATATTAATACACCACCCCTTTTAAGCTTCACTTAATTGTATCCTTAATTTAAGTTAACAGTAATTAGTTATCTGAACAGTATGTAAAAACATTAATTAATATTAAAAGTTACAAGTACTTGAGTTGACTTGAGTGACTGTGCGAGTTGTGGCGCCATGTTGTAGTGGAAATGGCGGTGTCATAGTTGTTACCGTATTTTAATATATTACCCCTTTTCAGCCTGAATTAACTTGTAATTTAATTTAATAGTACTTATTTATGATCAATATGTAAAAACATTAATTGATATTATTTATATTAAAAGTTAAGAAGTACATCGACTTGAGTTGACTGTGCGAGTTTTGGCGCCATGTTGTAGGGGAAAGGGAAGTGCAATTTTTATGATACAAACCGTTGAGGTTGTTAGAGCGTTATTTTAAGTTTTTTTGGATTTTGTTACGAACGCATCTGTTTGCAAAGTGTGAGGTGTTTCATTTGGATCTTTCTATATTCGAAAAGTGCTTGAGGGTTCTATTCGTCTTATTTACAATAACAGAAACATTGGTTCTATGAAGCGTCCGCAATATACTGGCTGCATTCTGGTAAAACGGCCTCATTATGGTTTTTAATCAGTCACACATAAAATTACTCTGTGGTATTTTCTTAATTGTTGTAATATGTCAACAAGTGAATTGCTTATTGTAATAATGCTTAATCACCTCTGCCCTGATTAAGTCCTATTTGCCCAGTATTATATTATGTTCTAGTACTCTTCATGCCTAAATGACCACATCTCATCGAGGTTATAATCTAACCGTACTCAGATCGGTGACCACTATTATGGCATTTTGCACTGATCGCTTCCGCGTGTTGGAGGATATTTTAAGGCATGTCAAGATTGTTCGTCGTTTGGTCGTCTTATAACTCCAGCACTAGTGCTGGTCACTAGACCTTGACTCAGCATTGGAAACTCAATGGGCTGTTTATGCCATGCAAACATCGATAAATAGCGTATTATTCTATCGATCTATAATAATTTGGTTATGATTAATAGATATATACATATATTTTTATTGGTACAATAGCTCTCACATTGTCCAGCGAAAAAATACGCGAGCAACACGCATACCGCTTCCTCGATTTCGGAAATAGAATCAAATCGCTTGGGTCCTGCATCACATAAGTTATAACAGCATAAGCGGTAGGACCATTTAGCTAACATGCCCTTTACCAGATTTTGTTCTATTGGTGTTATTGTCTCAAATTTCATATACTTATTTCCTGTGTACCTAATACGAATAACTGCGTAAGTGTAACGTAACGTGTTATTCATGCAAAACAGCACAAACTGTCATTTATCTACACAACAGTGACACAGTTAACTCACAGTTTGTACGCCGAAGCGTTGACGTTTGCGATACGAATACTTTTTCGCAAATTGTTCGTGCTATGGCCTCTTAGGAATATTTTCACGAATTAAAATAATTTTGCTCTTACATTTTTACTCTAAATTTTCATTCTTGTACATATATAATCTGAATCTCGGAAACGGCACCAACGATTTTCATGAAATTAAATATGTTGGGGGTTTCGGGGCGATAAATCAATCTAGCTACGAGTAGGTTTAATTTTAAGAAAACGTTTTATCCGTGTTTTCAGGCAATGAAAATCTTCTACAATATCATTATGGCAACTATTATATACGCATCTACTGTTTTACCGATCACCAACACTAAAGCTACTTGACAATAGATGGCGTTGTTAACCAACCATAAGGCAATGAGTGTTTGGTTTTAGGTTAGACCAAGAAAACCCATTATTTACTTACAAGCAAACATCAGTCATACTAGTTTGACATCTGCAAAGCTATCAACCCTGAAATATTTTTATCTATAATTTATTAATTCCAAGGATGCAATGGAACCCTTGTCGTCTATAAAGACGGAGCGAGCTCATGCCTGTGAACTGGGGTACTCTAGGGGACGTCAGGCCATGCACACTCGTATAATAAGCACCGCTATGCATTCATATTTTTAACCGATACTTTATGCATAGCTAGTGCATACAGTATCCGTTATTATCTATAAATTTACATTTAATTACTCTACGCACATTTTTAGCATAATATGGGAATGTATAATAGCCCTTATTAATAGGACAATGTGTATTTTATTATGAAATATAACGTAGTTAACTACTAGCCAACTTTTGACTGCCAACAAATACGAAATCCCTTTAAAATAAACGCTTTGTTGAAATTTCGCTGTAGTTGAAATATCAACTACCGATTTCACGGTGTTACTATGGGCCTCATAAGCAAACTCAAAGTCGCACAACGAGCTATGGAAAGGGCTATGCTCGGGGTTTCTCTACGTAATCGAATCAGAAATGAGGAGATCCGTAGACGAACTAAAGTCACCGACATAGCCCAGAAGATAAGCCAGTTGAAGTGGCAGTGGGCAGGTCACATAGCACGCAGAACAGATGGCCGATGGGGCCGGAAGGTTCTAGAGTGGAGACCACGGACCGGCAAGCGCAGCGTAGGTCGTCCACTGACGAGGTGGACTGACGGCCTGATGAAGGTAGCAGGACGACGTTGGATGCAGGCCGCTTCCAACCGGTCCTTTTGGAAATTTGTGGGGGAGGCGTATGTTCAGCAGTAAACGTCCTACGGCTGAGATGATGATGATGATGATTTCACGGTGATAAAAACATTACCTGATTTTTACAGGTTTTTACAGCATACAATAATGAGTTTGCAGGTTAACTTTGACAGTATTTAGGCGGTTGAGGTTTAGTTCATGTAGGTACATAATACAAGACCTATCATTTTTGATTTCTTTCTAACCATTTCTCTATTTAACCCTTTGCGTACCAGAGACGTAAATGTACGTGCGTTACATTCATAAATCTTTTGTTTTAACTATCACGGTACATGAAGGGTTAAGTACCTACAGCTAAATGATTATCAACAAAGCCACGTCAAGAAGAAGCATTACATCCAAAATTACTATGTTAATATACAAGTATAATTGACAGAATTCTTCTGACAACAATTTAACTTTGGAAAAGTCAGGAAACTGACAAAATACAGTGTCTGGTGTACTCAATCCAACTTAACGACATTATTGATTATAATACTGTTACATGGAACAGGTTTCTACACGGAAACCATAAATTACAGACAAAAATGCACTTTAAGCGTAACGGGAATCGTTCTCGTCACAGTGTCTGTGTGTCACTGTCTCACAGCACTGCCCACGTATTTGCATATGTCAACTCGACAAACCGGTCAATAGTTGCCGAAGCTGAGAATTAATGAAATAGTTAAGAATGTGCTGGATACGTTCACCAAGAATTCCGTAGGAGTCCACACCGTAGCAACAACATGTACACTGCACAGTGCAACAAAACAGATTTATACAGATATACAAATTTTCAGAAAGATTGCTCAATGTGGCAGGTTAAATCATATTCTGCATATTCAATTGGCAAACAGGCCCAAAAGAAGACAAAGAAAAATGTATATTGTTACCATTAATTCGGCATCTCTTACTTAGACCATAGATAGAGATAGATAGATAACACTTTATTGAGACACCACATGGATAACTTAACCCTCCGCGTGTCACGCGTACACCATGTGTACATTTAAAAAAGCGCTAAGCCATGTCGCGCATACACAAATTGTATACACATTTTTAGACCTCGAGTTTGTAATATATTTTATCAGATCCACTCCAACGGTATAAACTTGCTTTTAGTTGCTCAAGCTATTCAAGTGTAGTGTTTTTTATTTGAACTTTTATGCATAGGTCGGAAATAAACCGAAAAACACTAGACACGGGACGGGCTAATATTAAAAAACAATTCTAAAAACCAGGTATAAAAATGGACGGTATTATCTCTCAGAGCGATCTCTTCCAGACAACCCATACCATACACATGTGGATAACCATAAAAACAAAACCCTACATGTTAATGTTGTAAGGCAGATAAGTATGTGTGAACGGAACATGGAAATGACAAAACTGTTAAGATGCGGAACCCTAATAACATTATAATCGGTCAAACACCCCAGCCTAGAGTTGTAACTGGTCGAAATGTCATGAGTGCTTGAGAGTATAACAGTAAGCGCATAATATAATTACCGAAATAACTACATAAGTCTTCGTAACATTTTGTTGTATAAAAACATTACGCCCAACTTCCTGAAGTGCTTTCTGAACATCTAATGTTTTAGGTCTCATGTTGAACATTTTATCCATATTTCATACACACATCAGTGGGCCTAGCACAAAAATATGATAGATAGATAAACTCTTTCATGCTTACCTATTTTTATTTTACTTTTTAGGGCTAAGTATTAATTTTCTTCTCAACTGTCGCCTATGAAATAAAGTTTCTTCAATGCATTTAAAACCTAGATTGTTATACCTCGTTAGATAGCTGATGAAACGTAGATATTTTAAAACACATCTGCCGAACAACTGCCATAATATTTTTTTTAGATATCCTTTAGAGAAAAATAAACTTTATGATATATTTTTTTAATTTCTTAACTTTCACTTGTCTACTACGGCCTATTCAATTAACGTATGCACTATTTTAATAATTGACGTACTAAAGCATTTTATTACACATGTAAAAATGCATTAATAATAATAATAAGACACACAAAATAAACAAAATTAAATTTAGTAGCACAAAATCGGCAATTTTCAATAAAATCGAATATCTCAGGGGTTAAGTTTAGAAAAGGGTATTTCATAGTGAAATAAGTCAGGAATGATGGGTACTCCACGCCCTTAACGGATCTAGCACGACTTTTCCTGTAACCTAAAATTCGTATGCTATGTACCGACAACGCAAGCAAAGCAAGGGGTGCGTGACTGACACTTTTTCAGGTTTTTATTTTATTACCCTTCACTGGATATAAAAGACTTTTGCCATTACGTACAGTTGATATAATTTTATTTGATATAATGTTATAGTTGTTATGTAATTTAGAATCTATACCAGCACTTGATATATCGATCAACTGTAATACTAGAATTTTATATACTACTAATATTCCATACTGTTCAAGTATAATATTTTTTTTCGATATAACAATGATTTGACATACAATACATTTTGGTATAATTCCTTTAACAAAATACATCATTTTGTTAAAGGAATCATATATATAAGTATGTGTAATGGTCTTCAGTTTTCATTACTAGTCTAAGGCATAGCCACGATAGGTGCGACGACGAGCGAAAGCGAGCAGGAGCGTTAGGTTGAATGGTGACCACACGACGCGCGAGTCGAGCGAGCGCGCCGCGGCAGCGGCCGGCGAAGCGCCAGAATTAGAGTAACCTACACTTCGATAAAGATATATCGCAGTACGTTTGGAATAAAATTCTTATCGAACATAACAATATGTCCTGTCGAAGCAATGACTTGTCTAGGTATGTTTTTTCGAAGTAAGCGACTTGTCGAAGTATTGATCTTGTCGAAATTCAGAAGTACACCCAGCAGTCTTTTATATGTGCGACGCGCTTACATTTAGCGCATGTTCTTGGTTTCTATAAGTAGTTATTCCAAGGTTTTTGACATTTGGACGTTTTGACTTAGCATACCCGTAACCTGTAATAGTGGGGCAAGCCCATCGCCATCTATTGGGCACAGCTACATGCTCTGGACTGCGGTGGACAAATTCTTGTCAGAACATCCAACAACACATTATCTGAACAAGAAATCTACCACCGGCTGCAGCAAATTTACCGCTTTGCCACCGGACCAACGTGGCAGGCGTTTATCCTCAGATCTACTTCTTGGCATTTGAAAAACAAGTTACTTATTGTGTAACTGAAAGCTTAATAAATTATGAAAACATATGTATTATGGTAGACTGTAGGCAAGAGTATTTCCTTTGTCCAATCCACGTGGTTCAGGACTTCATTGGTCGGGGCGAGGAGCGCCGTCAATCTTCAATCTCTGACCCTGGAACTACAACGGGCAGTCGCGATGTTTATCATCCGGTTAACGCCTTGCCATTCATGTTACAATGATTTAAAAAAAATAGTCGAATAGCCCAATCCTTTAGACGGCTCCGTTGGTAACTCTAGTATTTTATGTGGAAATTTAAAAGTAAAGAATACGCACGGCACTGTTTAACGAAATATGCGGTAATATAGGTAATATGTGAGAATTTTACCGTACAGACCGCTGTATGGTGCGTAATATTTATACTTTTGTACAATGTAATATGTAAATGCATTATTGACAAATGGGTTGAAGACCTTACAATAATTACCTATATAGAAACCACGTACCTACTTGCGCTAATTATAAGCCGTTCATTGGAAGCTATTTTATGGTCCACTTTGCTTGCGCCGTCGCGTCAGTACGGCGGTAGCTAGTATACGACTTTTTAACACATTTTGTAAATACCGCTAGTTGTTTGTGCTTAACAATATGTTAAATTTTTGTGTTCTTTTAAATCAATGCATGGAACACATTTATTTCAAATTAACCCAAGTTTTACGGGAAACAATTTTAATATTTTTTTGCGTATGTGTGCGTAACGACGCAAGTAAACACAGCACACATAGCAAATTTATAGTTTTGAGAAGAGGTTGTTCGGAAACCTTCCTTCGGCATCTCGCCGTCTCGGCAGTACATAGGTAGCTATTCTAAGGTTGAAAACGTATTTTTAAATTCTTCACGTCCTAATAATCTACCATGGAGTGTAGTATACAGATATGTCGTTTTCCTCTTAACATTCCCACACTGGCGTGCCGTAACTACCATAGCCTCGACTCTGTTGCAAAGTAATTTTCCTGAATGATATGTCATAAACATTACACGCGTCGAGGGTCTACAAAAACATTACCGATCTCGAAATTAATTGTCGATGGTATCGGGACTCTGGCCAGGTCTTTGGCTTCGTGACTCGAAGCTCCAGGTAAAAAATACGAAATAACTAGCAAGTACATTTTACATAATAATATACATCTACATATATGCGTATAATATTTGATGCATTTATGACATAATCATATTAAATATAAGACGTATTCTAAGAGCCCAATTTATGAGGATGATAAAAAATAAAATTTTAACAAATTCTATATATTATATAAATAGGCCACCAAGACTCGAGGTCCGAGCACCGCATTTTAACTTTATATCTGATTTGAACCGTTGTATAGGGACGGAGCGAAACCGATTGAACAAAAAAGTTGCAACATTATAGTTATGTCACAATAACTACTTTTTCACGTTTAAATATGCAATAGTAACGCCAGTACAAACTTAGCCACATTATTCGTACCTTGGTATTTAATTCTAATAATAAAAAAGTAAGATTTCATTGTTTGTTTGTAATAGAAACACAAAACTAACAAACCGGTTCCAAAAAAACTTTAAGCAGTAGAAAGCTTTCTGCCTGAGTAACATACGCTATATTTGATTCATCATCATCATCATCCATCACCACGTGGGTGAAACCGTGGAGCTCAACAAGTATATTTTATAAATAGTATTGTACAACTATTTAGACTAGAAGGTGGGTATCTAAGTATAAATGTATGAATTATCGAAGTGTTGACTGAGTATGAGTAGATACTCGTACTATAAATAATTTGCAGAACGGATGGCAAGCAAGTAACCTAACGTATTAGTTCACGTGAAACAGCACAAACTGTCATTTATCTAGGGCAACTGTGACACAGATAACTCATAGGGCCCTCCTCGGTGAGGGGTGTCAATGGGAACACCCCACCACCTCGTGTGATGCCCCCCGAACACGGAGGGGGCATCAACATCGCGAGAGGACCTATCTCTGAAGGGTGCCGGATGCCCCCGCATCCGACGGCCCAGGCCCTCTCAGCGGAGACGGAGTGCGGGCTCGGTTAGCCCGCACCCGTGTCCGCGCTCTCCGGAGCGGAAGAGAGAGAGGGTCTCTCTCCCTCTCACGCTCCGCCGCCTCCCTCCGCGAGACAATAATCTCGCAGAAGGAGAACTTGGTGCTCGCTAAACTAACCTAAAGTAACCCAAAATTGAATAGAATAATCCTATTTTTAGAAGTGTCATTAAAAGTGGAAAGTGTATTTTGGATATTAGTGTTAATAGAATAAGGACCACCATAATAAATTATTAGTGCGATAGTTTAATTTTTTCTACCGACTTCCAAAAAAAGGAGGAGGTACTCAATTCGACTGTATGTTTCTTTTTCTTTTTTTATGTTTGTTACCTCATTACTTTCGACTGGGTGAAACAATTTTCAAAATTCTGTCTTTGTTTGAAAGCTGGTGCTTTCCGTGTGGTCCCATCAAATTCGGTCCAGTAGTTTTTGATATACTCCAATAACTGAATAGAATGGAAGTCGGTATTAAATTTTTCATATTGTACTTGTTTTTTAACTTGTGAATCGCTACCTTTATCATTAGATGTATTAATTATTTCTTATTAAACTCGTCGTGAGAATCATGAATACCTACTGTGCCTTAAATATGTATATAAATGTTCCAAAGCTAATTATCTTCCGCATATAATATACCTGTAGGCATAATCGAAGTCGTGGTCAGTTTTTGTGAACTATATTTATATTAATCTCGTCCTCCAAACGAAATCTTCGTGGTACATACCTAAGATATTTGTCTCACAGTACATACATCTTTTTTATCGTAACTTGTGATAATGGTCTCAAGTTTAGACAGCACGTTGTAAACAACAGTTAGCACGTAGATGCAGTACGATGTACGCAAATTGGAGCAGTCGGTAGGAGCAGCAGCACAGCGTTGCCTTGATGTTCATCGGTGACTCACCGCCCTTACCGACCTCACCACAGTCATACTCACCGTGGGAACGCAGCTTATCTGCCAACTTGTACGGCTCATAACTAAAGCAACAATAGCCTGTAAAGTTATCGCTCAGAAAATATTTTATCACGCCGCGTAGACTATCCGGACACATCGCAATAGCTGATGACTCAGCCTTAACTATGACCAAAGGATATCTTTGATGTTCCTTTAGTATGTAGATATGTTTGAAGTCCTTAAATTATATATTGGTAATTAATTTAACGACTTCGTACATCTGCAAGAGATGCAACAATTTTGCATTCATACAAGAGATTTTATTGTGTATTTATCATTGTCATTATAAATTCATATTACTTTCATAAGTGTAAGGGAACACAGTCGTAGAAGAATTGGTTAAATCGGTAATGCGTCGGAGCTTGATAATCGTGGCTTTCAAGAACATTTATCCAAAGGAACTAATGTCTATAAATACTCATTTTCCTTTCAAATCATATCCTCCAAAACCGGTAATGTAGAGCTCTCTCAGACTTGTTCGGTGCCAACTTATAATGTTGGTAAACAAATACCTGCAAAGTTCAACGATTCGAGAGGAGCATTTTGGCCTTACGCTTGGCCACAATGTCAATGTCACCTTTCATTGACTTGGCTTCGCTTGGTTTGAGAATATTAAGCTAAAAAGTGGTAGAGGGATAAGTTTGAGAAAAAGATTGCGACAGATTATCTCTCTAAAGTTTATTAACGGGTATCCACAAAAGGAGGTTTTCATTTCTGTACATTATGTTTTCAGGTTTACGCGATTCCTTTACCGATTTTGAAGTGATTTTAATGGTTGCCTGATGCAAAGCGCGTCACGCTTGCCCATAACAGATTAGTGCCATTCAGAATTTAAAACTACAAGAGTCGAAAACCCCGCATGGCAATGCACTGCTCTCATCACCCTGAAATATAAGCTGGTAAATCTCTTGTCCTGTAATGTTTGCACACTACTGCTTTACGCTTGAATAACTAGCAGAGGTGTGATACTTCCCCAGGCTCTGCAAAACTCCTAACACTACAAAAACTACCTCTAACTGTAACTGTTACCTTCAAGTCCTTTTACATTTCGTCAGTGATACAAAAGATTCAGAGCTGTGCTAAGTAATAGAGAAAAAAAATGTTTGCATATTATCTAGATGAGATCATTATTGTGGCAAGCGTTCATACAGCTCTATTGATTTCATAATTCAGTAGAAAACGGTTTTGTATTTAAAAAAATGCAAATTATGGATTAGTATTTTTGTACATTCACCGATCTGCCCGATGTACTTATCAGATTTCTTCTCAATGATACGTATCTGACAATTAAGTCCATACTCTGTATCATTTCGTGCCAAGTAGGTATAAGTGCTAACGTTATTTCGGAAATTCACAGAACATTCAAATGTGGGTGAGATAAGGAGAAAGTTGCGGAATTCGGCTGGTACGGTACCAACGCTCTAACACATGTCACACATCGACCTCGAAACATAATGGAGGACGCTTAATACATTATACAATATGTTAACTAATCAAACAAGGTATTCAGATGCCATTCGTAACACCTATGTCAACTGAAGAGGACGTTCAAAATGCGCAAGCTCGAGCAGAAGTTTCAAAATTTACGTTTCAATTGTAATAAAATTTTAACACTACAATACACACTACTAATACATTGTATAATGTGCGCAGAAACCTACTGCTCTTATGACATTTCTATTTGACCTGTAGGGGTTCTGTATGTTTTTTTATAGTATTACATCTTGAAAGCACTAACGCCTGCTTAGCGATCTCAAACATTGAAATTTATAGAGAGAAAAAATCACATTGACACACGGACGAGTGAGGGTTCGAATCCCGTCCGAGGATGTGAATTTTTATGTATGATTCTCAGTTGCTAACAAATGTTGATAGAAATCGAAATGGCGGCTCTATGTAATTTTCTACCGACTTCCAAAAAAAGGAGGAGGTACTCAATTCGACTGTTTTTTTTGTTTGTAACCTCATAAATTGATGAACCGATTCTCAAAATCCTTTTTTTGAGAATTTGAAAGCTAGTGATTCCCGTGTGGTCCCATTTAAATTTCATCAAACTCTGTCGAGTAGTTTTTGAGATTCACTCCAATAACTGAATAGAATAGAAGTCGGTATTAAATTTTTCAAATTGTACTTGTCAGCTCCAGTCATCAACTTGCTAACATTTTTGCCTAGTGGAGTTGTCAAAACTTACTCGTATAAAAAGCCGCCATTTTTTTCGATTACAATCAACTTTTGTTAGCAACTGAGATACATAATACAGAAAGTTTCTGAAAGTTCCTTTTAGGCTTGAGATTACATATAATCTCCTTAAATGTGTTTTAAGGTGTTGTTATGAAGGATTATAGATATCATGGTATCAGGTATGGTATTAGAAGATGTCATGGTAAATTCTATGATAATTACTAGAAATAGTTCTGATACTTTTCCTTGTGTACATTGTACATTATGTGCCTATCAATCTGAAACTTAAGTGTTACACACGCAAAAAGATAAAAATCATCGTCCATTTTATATGAACGATTACTTCTAATTAAATCTAATTAAGTTTCTATTCATTCCTTCACTAACAATACTACCATGTGTTTAAATATAAACGTTATAATTACTTTTAATTGAAATAAGCTGACAACCGGCAGGGCGGGTCACTAATGACACAAAGCAGACGTGAAGCTATCTGCACTCTTATGGCAAAGAACAATGATCATGCACCGTGAAGCAGACACTTAAATCGTCAAATAATTGTACCTACCTACATCCATATGGAGGACCACTCGTATGTTAACTAGCGTGTAATCACGTATGTTTCCTGCTGCCGTGCTGCTGAGGGGTATCAATGCCACGAGCGCACCGTCCTTACCATGCGGGTTCATCCGTGAGACCTCATGGCCTCAGTGACGTCACTACAATCATCTATGCTTCTGTTACTCAAGTTATCTAATAGCTGGATTATGTTCAGAACATGACTCATACATGGATTTAATTGCCAGCAAGTACAAATGATGCAGCTCGTTAACTGGACAGTCAAGTTGTTGTTTAGTTTGTTATCTCAGTGTGTCTCCGCAAGGTTGTGTACTTGACCTTGTAGATACTATGGTAGTAATTCACACGGTCTGCCTACATCTTGTAAATAATAAATAGTCCTTTGTACTCAAACGCAGAAACAAAAGAAGGTCCAATAAACTAAAAAATAAAATCAAAAAAATATTTTGATTTTTCTAAGTGATCACTTAGAAAAATCGAAATCTTTTTTGTTACAGTTGATTATATTATCATTTTTTCGTCTTTTTAGTTGCTGAAATCGCTTCAAATATATAGTATAGCGTTTTATATATATACAACAGTTATGTAGGTTTTGTATCCCTTCCAACTCGCCAACTTCGCAAACACATTACACCTTGACAAGTGCTAGTTTTACAGTATTTCTAGATGGTAGAGATTTAGGTCAGAAGTTTAACGAAGATAACCTGCACAGCACATGCCTATCGCAATCTAGGCCATTATTAATATTCAAATGGAAACGCATCGTCGCGTGAAACCGGTCTAAATTAATTTCTTGGTCTATCTACTATCTGAAAATGCGATAGAGCAACGGTAAATTGGCGAGATATCTGAAACAATTTAATTAATAGCTTGGCACGCGCCAGTGAGCTTTCAAGACTCACGAGTCATACATTAGATGTATAATGAACGCTCCGAACATGAAATGTTTGTTGCTAACTTGGTAAGACGCTCGAGCGTAGCCGTAACGAATAAACGTAACTGTTTCTATGGGATGTAGCCGTAGTTCCTTAGTACATAAAGCATGACGAAGACGGTAAATGCAGTGTGGTGTGAGGTGTTGGTTGCATCGGTGGCTGGCGAAACAACGACGTGACATTAACATTGAATGGGTAACAGTGTTGCCGAGCACAGTGCCGCTGCCACGCCACTGCAGACGTCTACATGCAACTATAGGCCATTCATATTTTCCTGCATGAACTCGAAAAATATTATAAAACAAAAAGGTTGTATACATGGTGGGGTACGTATATGTTTGTTGCCACTCGTCTCCGAAATGACTGAAAGAATTTTGGTTATGATAATCATCATAACAATATAGAAAATCGTTATCGGCTTTTGGCAGTGTCGATGTACCATCAGTCTTAGAGCTTAATGAACTGAAGCAGTCCGACGGCAAAATACCTCATAGAGTAACTCTTGTTCCCTGGAAGATGGTCCAGTCTCTTATGTGGCACTGATACATCTTCAAACTGGTGTTTTTGATCCCTAGTAGACAAATGGTTAAGATTACTGATGGTTAAAAATAACATAAAATTTATGAATCTTCTGTAATTACCTATTAACCTTTTGTAGCATTCACTATTAACGTATCAAAAAAACCCAGCGTCTCAGGCTATGTCAGCAACTAATGCGCAAATATACGAATCTCGATATTTGTGCCCGTGTAGAAATGTTGGGTCTGTCGGCTTAAGGCCCATATGAAATATTATTTAGTTAGAGACTTGGCCAAACGACTTTGACTGAAACAACAGGTGGCCAGAGTACTGCATAGTGTTATACTTATACAGCGTGGAAAAGGCACTTTTCTTTCAACAAATGGTTTATTTCCTAAACTTTTGAAACTTTTAAATAAGAAAATAATGGCAACCAGGCTCTTGTCCCGTGGCTATAGATCTCATGTATTTTGCTTTGGATTTGTTATTATTACAGCCCAAATAAACATCATTATATGGTACCTACATTTTGAAACATGACTATAATTAATTTATATTTTATATTACTTACTACGCCTACCTTTCTTAAAAAAATTAGAGAACAGTACGACTGCCCGTGACTTGGCTCGCATATTAGGTTCAGCCTTAGGCCTCGCCATAACCTCCCATCTTTTCTTCTATTTTTCTTCTTGAACTTTCTCCTGATAATAATCAACACTACAAAAAAACTATTAACAAAATGATTCCATCCGTTCACGCGTAATGCGATGACCAAGGGAAATAGGGATTAATTTTCATATATTACTAGCGACTGCCCGCGACTTCGTTCGCGTAGTAGGCTCGGCCTTCGGCCTCGTCATAACCTCCCATCTTTTCTTGGTTTTTATTTCATAAGAACCTTCTCCTGACAATATTTAACACGACAAAAAAAAATGGCGAGATTATTCCATCCGTTCTCAAGTTATAGCGTGACCAGGAGCAATAGGGGTTCATTTTTATATATAATATTATTATATATTATATTATATTGCTCATATAGATTACATTGTCGGACACTAATATTTCATTACAACAGGTCTAATGAGATAGTGCAAATGCGTAAGTGCGCAAGTATGTCAGACGTGTGGGCATGCCAATACATTCATATAAATGTAATGGATGTACTTTGACTAAAACTTTTAGCGTAGGTAGACAATAACCTAGAAAACGCACAAAGGCAATATTCATTCATGAAAAAAAGTTTGGTCGTATCAGCTTCATTCATAAATTGTGTTCAATTATCTATCATAAAAATAAATAAAATGAATCATGTATTAATTATTAACAAAGCACGTTTCTATTCTTAGCTAAACTTGTTAACTTTCTTTCTCAATAAAAATATAGATCGTTAGATATTTCCGTTGTGTCTTTTTCTTTATATTTACCTCCTTTTAAAAGTCTTACTTTTTTAAATTGTGTCGTTGCTTTTGTGTCAAGCAAATTTTTGGTATGTAGCCATATTGCTCGTGCTATTTATATTTTTTGTAATACCGACTCAGTTTTTAAGAAATTCAATAGTATTTGCAAACTTTAATCAAACGGATCCACTAAAGCGATTTGTCTTTCTGACGACATTTACCAGTCCCTCATCAGTTTTTTTTTTATTGCCTACTTACGGTCGTTTTTAATAAGCAATCTACCCGCAGTTTTCCTTACTACGGATAGATATTTGACATAACGTCCATACAAATAGTGTCAAATATCTATCTTTAGTAGGGTAAACCGGCGAAAGATATGTTATTGAAAACGGCCGTTAGTCTATTCTATATTATTTTTTATATTGTATACGACACTACATTGCTCATTTACTTACTGTATATTTGTAAACTACGGCTCTTCGACGTCACTTATCTTGCCATGGTGTATCCAAATCAGTAAATTACGTAACCTATTTTTGAATTACAATGTTGCAAAGGATCGAAATATAAGCTTATGCTCTACAATAATGGAAACGTACATACATTTTACTGATGTCAATGGCTGCACAAGGAAGTGCAACGATATGGGTGTAATGGTAGTGCAACAATTGCAGCAAACACACAAAACAAAGAACCTGATCCTACCGGTAGTTGAACCAGCTGCCGGCGCAGTATTTACTTATTTAATGCGTATTTACTAACTTAAGAAAACACCTGTTTGAACAATATGAAAAGGAAATAGATTTGCTATGTAATTATGTTTTACAAAAAGAAGTTGTATCTATTTATGTTTTGGTAAGTTTAACTCTATCAACTCTATTAACCACAGGGAACAACTTTAACCAAAATATGTTAGGAAATCCAAATACCAATAACAAAAGGATTCCGCAATGCGTTTTAGTAACAAATACAATTTGAAAAATTTGATACTGACTTCCATTCTAATCAGTTATTGGAGTGTAACTCAAAAACTACTAGACCAAATTTGATGAAATCTAAATGGCACACGGGAAGCACTAACTGTCAAACAAAAGAAGAATTTTGAGAATCGGTTCACCCTATCGAGAGTTATAGAGGTAACAAACATAAAAAAAAACCGTCGAATTGAGTACCTCTTCCTTTTTGGAAGGCGATAGAAAATGTATAACTTGGACTGTATCGATTTTATATTCAAACCGGGAAAACTTTAATGAAAACATAGTACCAAATGTAATCGTAAGATTTCAGACCCTTGAAAAATGTAAGTACACAATTTTTCTATAACTCCGTCGCTATAACCGATTTATTCATTTTTAGTTGAGATATTAAATCAGTTATTTTGAATATGGCATCCAGTCGAGCAATTTTACTTAGAAGACGCAAAAACTGTTTTACGTATTTTTGTCAGGGAGAATGAATCACTAATCTACAATTTAATAGTGATCAATATTCTGATGTATCAATGGCAGGTAAAACATAGATTGCTAATAGAAATAAAATCTATTTTGTATACCTTATGTTTGCTCATTATACCTATGCCCTTATATATGTGTATGATTATGATAATAATATAAAATATACATACAAGTAATAAAAGATCGGAAATTAATCAACACCCTCTTCAATAGTCAATTAAGTCTCATGTCTCATCCTGACCACTTTGTGACGATTTCGTAGTAAGAGTATTCTTCACTTTTCTATATCCACTTTTTTATATTCATGATTGCTGTACCTCTGTAAGCTTTACTCCTGTTATTTTGATAGTACATTATTGTGCAGTGCAAACACCAGTTTAATATCATACTTTACCAATGTACTTAAATCAAGGGTTTAACTAAAAATTGTGAAGTTTAGTTAGAAAATTGTACTGTCACAAAGTCCTGGACATCTGTCCTTAAGAGGATTGCATAGCTAGTACTTTCCATGCTAAAAGATAAAACTCTTTTCTACCTCTTAACATTTTCTGATTTGAGTGATTTTTTTTTCATGGTATCATGACATAGTTTACTATGCCCGTACGTTTTGATTTTTTCAGTATTTCAGTAAGTACTATAAATTTCCTTTTTTGGAACTTAAAAAAACTATAAAAATCAAAACATACAAGTATAGTAAACAATGTCATGATACGAGTACCATGAAAAAAAAATCACTGAAATCGGACAATGTTAAGAGGTAGAAAAGAGTTTTCTCTTTTAGCATGGAAAGTACTAGCTATGCAATCCTCTTAATAACTGACAGAATATGACATACTAAAGCCGTTTTCGGTAAAAACATGTAATAACATAAAATACATAACAGACTTACACTTCCTTATACTTAAATAAAACTGTAACTTAAGTATACCTACCCTTTTCAACATAACCGATTCATCTGTCAAAAATTAAGTTTCCGATCAAGTACCCACCACGCATTTCTTTCACCTACGGCACTCCGTAGCATACTTACACACACGTATGCTCAAAACTGTTATTATGGTGATAATTAGGAATGTTTATAACAGCTGATTTTAAAGGAAATAGGGAAGTCTGTTTTATTTAGGCGCTCGCTTCTAGAATTAACATTTCGGAATATACACGCAAATAGATGCCACGTTTAAATTCCATAAGCCTTTACTTGCTGCATAAACAGGACCTACTTTTATCTAGGTTGCGTGCAGTCAAAAGAACAAGTTTGTGCGATATAATGTTAGTTTTGTATGCACTTATCATCACCTATGTTATGAGTGCAACGGTGTGCGGTGTGGGAGACGCGAATACAGTAATAGTCACTATGTATAGGTAGATATCATAAAGTAAGTCAGCAACATGGTTTCGTTGTGCTACGTAATCATAGGATGGTTGCGTTTACCACATATCGTTTGTAACATTATTAAAATTATTTATTACTGTTTAGTAGCCAAAAATGAAATTAAAGACGTTATTTCATTCTGTCGAAACATGATCCTGAATATCTTGCTAACTAGTGATACAGACCAGGGCTATTATGTATCTCAGTTGCTAACAATTGAGAAATCTTGAAATCTTAAAAAATGGCCGCTCTTTGTGAGTTTTGACGGCTCCAGTAAGCTAAAATGTTAGTAAGTTGATGACTGGAGCTGACAAAAGTGACATAGAGCCGCCATTTTTTTCGATTTCAATCAACATTTGTTAGCAACCGAGATACATAATAGCCCTACTGGACAGCTCAGAGCAGTATCGCATATTATGAACTCTGAATCCAACGTATTGGGAATTCTTAGTTCAGCATTAGAATAATTCAACTTATTGAGACTACAAATTTTAGGAATTCAATATTTAGTAAATAAACATTTTGGGATTGAGACTTTACAAAAATTCAGCATTTTTAAATCACGATTTTAGAAATTCAACGTTATAAGTGTTCAACATTTTGGGAATTCAACTTTGTGTACCTGAAGGACAATTAACATAACACTGAGTCGACTTGACTTTGGCAGTGCTAGCCAATTAAAAATATATAATATACACGTAGGATACTCTATGATTTTTTACTCTAGCACAACTTAATGATAAAACTCATTGGTTTGTGTCTTACTTACCACTTTTGATATAAGTATTTACTTATATCAAAGAATCACGTTATCAATCTTAAATTATTGGTCAAAACAGTAAATGATCACCAAAATTAAAAAACTTATTTAATTATCCTCTCTTAGCTCGCGTGTTGTTGTAGTTTCCAATAACCTAAACGCTTCTCCTCGCTTTGCTCGTTATCGCACCTATTCAATGTCTTTGCTCTGACAATTGCTCCGGGAAGAAGTTGGTTTGGAAAGCGATAGTAGTTAGACTGTTAATAATGGTAGTTGAATTAATTTGGTGGTCAATGTATTCGTTCCCAAAACTCATCTTACTATTGTGTACTTTAAGAATCACGTCGCTAAAGAATAAGTCCAGTTATATTCTACGATTCGCCACAGTATTAGCTTCTAAAGACATCATCGCCTAACAATAAGTAAACTTGAGTGGTTTAACATCATACTATATAATATAATATCGTACAACTTACGACAACATAACAATATGTCGACAATATAGTGTAACTTATCAGCTGTCAGACGTAATTGACATCAGTTTGTTAGATTACTAACATTCGTATAACACGTCTGTCATATGAATGTCATGCCATATAATAACGCGCGTTAACCACCGTTTTCTTCGTTTTACTTCCCGCTACGTTTTATTACGGCTAACGGGGTTAGTAACTAATTGGACCTGATAGTAAAAAAAAACAAGTTTTTGCACGAGCGTGCTCTTAAAAGAAATGTAAGTCATCGTTAATAAAAATATATAATAAAAATTATACATTCAATATTTTTTATACAGATAACGTTTCCCTCCGAGCCACGTTATCTAATGCAAAAAAGTATAGTTTGTTGTAGGTATAATAGTTCTCATTAGAATTAGAAAAAAATGTAATAAAAGCAATAGATACTAATATTCAAAAGTAGAACGTTTGTTATAATTTATTCAAATGTATACTAACAATGTACGTAAATATAATTATTTACCATTTAATTTCATTATTTTGTATTTATTTAAAGCTGTTTTTGCAACAACACATTTTCTATTTCCAAGAACTTCTGACTTAACCATACAATACCGTTTCAAAACCCACCCCATAAAACATTATTAAAGAAACCCCAGTATTGAACTTAATTTATCCAAAATTAAACACTGAAAGGAACATTATAAGATATTCGTTTATCATTATTACTGCAACTGCATAAAACTAATCAAATGGATGTGTAGAGTAATATTGCAATTTAATTACAAATTTAAACATAGAGCAAGTAACGACTCTGGTATAAATCTGATCATAAAATGCTTCAATAAAACTCAATAAAACTGATTGCAAACAACGCGGCATTCATTCATAGCTTTATTTATGTAAATTTTCAACATCTAATTATGATAATTAATAACTGTGACTTATGAGTTTAATTTCCAGGCGGCTTCTTCGCGTGACAGGTGATAAACGAATGGATAAACACAGTTTTCATATGAAAACCACATATTTTCTTAATACGAACGCGTTAAAATATAATATTATTTATTACAAATATACGTACTAGTTTTTGGTTAGATATTTTCAGTTCAACCAAAATATGCATATTTATACCACTTACATTGCCTACTTCGTAATGTGCTCGCAGTGGAGGAAGTCGCAGTGGAGCTTGATTTGGTGATCTTAACCGATCAACAAGTTAAGCAACGCTTGCTGCGGTCAGGATTTGAATGGGTGACCGCTAGTGGCATTATTCAACCGTTGGCCGGCGGTCCCGGTTTGTTTGTCTTAGGATATCAGTCGTTAGGCTGTTTCGAAAGCATTTGAGTGGCCCCAAAACTTCGACATAGGTTAGCCACTAGCCTATCCACCAAGCCCCACTGGGCCCGCGTTGTGGATTATGGCCCAACTCGAAGGCTCGAGTGTAGTGGGAACATGATTGGCTGATTATTTATACTTCGTTATCACACTAATTTTCGTTTCGATAGATAGCTGTTTGCTCTTGTTGTTTGTGCTCATTTAAATCATAATGAACCAATTAACTAACCAACGAAATTTCGTATTCATGCAAGGTATTTTAATATTACCGAAAAGTTTGGCTATGTTTGCATGATATATGTGTTGGGTGCTCACTTAGGTCCGTAAGAGGGTGTACTTCAGCGGTTCATGACCCCCGAGTGAGCAGACACATAGTGACACTTACCATCAAGCAAACGACTTACTAGTCACTTACTAGTATAAAAATACACTCAAGTATTAATAAGAGTTGTTAATTAATTGTATGGCAGCGTAGCATTTCGCAGCCGTTGATGTCTTTTCAAAGAAGCAGTTAGTGCTACGCCACGCCGCCTCTGCACTACGCCACTGCACTACAGTCCTAACTTATCATTACAACTTGCGAATATGCTTGATTACTTAAATTTATGTTGTAACTAAATTTTATAGTAACATTTAATGTATGTAAGCAATATATCTCTAAAGAATTCGCGCTATAATTAACGCATATCGCAATGCCTATTCATAACAATAAAAACTTAATTTTCTAACAACTGACTTTATAAGAATTTTGTACTAAGATTACAAATGTTTTTACGGATTTAACTATATTATGCCCATTGTGGTTTCAAAAGAATCTTAACTGTATCTTAAATAACTGTAAAAATATATTTACCTTCTTATTCGACCCAAAAGCAGCTCCAACAGGATGAACTGTATAAACTTTAGTCCGAACTAACACTCAACACACGATAATAAGTCTATGTTTAATAGAATATGTATTGTTCAACAGTTGGTATTTAATTCGTTCGATTTTCGTAAGTGGATCGCGGCACAAGGCATCGAAGGCGCGCACCTCGCGCGGGAACAGTCTCTTCGGATGTGCGCGTGCGCTGCACTTGAACGTTGAACTGGCGCGGCAAACCGACTACCGACGGAAGCTAGTCCCATCACTCGGACAACAGTACCGACAACACTTCATTCACCTCTGCCGGGTAGTGTTACATGTACATCGCTCCAAAGTAATTGTAGCACAAAATACGAATGCGGGTAATGGACAGCAAACCGCAAAAGCATTTCGGAAACTGTGTTGTGGTCGACCACCGCGCCGTGGTACCTTAATTGATCGCTCATGATATCTATCTCGAATCTACTGTAACGTTATCTACGTAGCTGTTCTGCTGATATGCACTAATTGTTCTATTCGATAGTGATCAGCCATGCCGTGACGAACCACAAAATTTGATGAATTTCCGTTATTTTGCAATTTTTAAATGTTTTATTAATGAAATAAAAAAATACTTAGATAGTTATTTTAATAACAACTTGAGACTAGTTTTGTAGGTGGTGAATTTGTTGACATTTTATTGGATTTATTAAAGCTTACAAAACGTATGTCGGCTATTTCGAGACAATGTGGTGCAGTCCAAATACACTCGAGAGCAATGAATCCGGGTCACTTAAAGAATCCTAAAAATCTCGGTAACTAAAAATGCTAGGTTAATGCAATAAATTGTATTTAATAGACAATGTAATACTCCTTAAATGAAGGTATTAAAACTTCTTAGTTATTGTAAAGTTATATCATAAAAAAATCAAATTTGAAAAAGGGCCACTTTCGAAGATGGAACTACGAAATTACAGCATTTGGTTTTGCTTTTGTTTGTAATCTGTCATTTATGTGGGTACATAAACCATGTTGATAGTGCTCTATATTCATTATTCAAGCTGAAATTATGTCGCTTACGCCTGAAGAATGCACCAGAATACTTACAATGCTGGAAACCGGCCGGAGTCAGCGCGATACAGCCAGGACTGTCGGTGTGTCGCTGTCAACAGTACAAAGAGTTCTCCGACGTTACGAAGAAACTGGTTCTAACCTACGCAGACCAGGAACGGGCAGAACCAGGTCACAGCACGAGAAGACCGATACTTGGTGAACACCATGCTTCGAAATCGCTTTCTCACAGGAACTGAACTCACAAATCAGTTTCGACGCCTCGGAGGAAGTAACCCAAGTGCATGGACAGTAAGACGTCGGCTTGCTGAATCTAACTTAAAACCCCTTAGACCTGCAAACGGCCCTAAACTGGAGCGTGGGCATCGTATTTCAAGACTAAGATATGCCCAGAGCCACGTAAATTGGAGTATTGAAGATTGGTCAAAAGTTATGTTCTCCGACGAATCAAAATTTATGCTCTACAAGCACGATGGAAGACACAGAGTGTATCGAAGACCAGGGGAAAGATTCAAGCAAGCATGCATCGAAGAAAAAGTAGCCTACGGTGGTGGGTCTGTACTTGTGTGGGCCGGAATTTCTTCTGAAAGTCGCACAGAGCTGGTGATCATAGAAAACGGCTCTTTAACTAGCGAAAGATATGTGGAAGAAATCCTCAATGATCACGTTGGTCCATTTATGGTCAATTTAGGTGAGGATGCTATATTTATGCATGACAATGCCCGACCTCATACAGGTAGGATTGTGAATGACTACCTTCAAGAGATGAACATTACTCGTATGGAGTGGCCAGCGCGCAGCCCGGATATCAACCCGATCGAGCATGCTTGGGACGAGCTAGGCAGATGCGTAAAACAACGAAACCCTCCCCCAATCACGCTTCGTGAGCTCAAAATTGCTCTCACAGAGGAATAGGAGAATATTCCTCAAAATCGTATAAGGAACTTGGTGTACAGCATGCCAAACCGCGTAAACGCAGTAATGGAAGCACGAGGAGGCAATACGAAGTATTAAAATTCAAGAAAATCGTAATAAAGTTCAAAAATTTCATGTTTCCTATTTTTGTTTTAAGGAGAGATCAGCAGTTTTTTTCTTTATGTAATTTTGTGTTAATAAAATGTATGGTGACTCATATTTTTTTTACTTTCATTTAAGGGGTATTACATTGTCTATTAAATACAATTTATTGCATTAACCTATCAATTTTAGTTTCCGAGATTTTTAACATTCTTTAAGTGACCCGGATTCATTGCTCTCGAGTGTATTAAGTTGGGAAATGCGTAGTACGAATACTTATGAACACGGTATTTACGTTGATATTGTTCAACAAATAATTTATATTATAAGTAGGTAATAGAATTCCGAAGTTTTTAGATGGCAAATATCAACCATAGATAACAATTATTTGGCCAACTCCTTACTCCTGGATCTTTGTCCTAAGTGTTTGTCGTAAGCAGTTGAACGAGAAGATTGGCATATACTTATCATAGTGTTCATAGTTTAGAAAATTCGATCCAAAGGTGCATAGTTAACACATGTCTATTGCAAAGCTCTGGGTTTTCAGGGGGCTGGGAACTCGACTGGATTATTTAAACAGTAGCATGTTTGTCTCGGATCTTAGATTTTTGCGATATTTGATGGATGCATAGGTTCCAAACGTCACGAGTATCAGTACAAAGAGTTCCTATAACCTAATTCAAGGTGTAACCTCCAGCTAGAGTCATCATAATAACCATCAGTCATCAGGTGCTATAGTAATTAATATTAAGTAATACATTGTAAAAAGCTATTTGAAACAAATGGCCCTCAAGTTTCTTCCCGCTTCTTGTTGGTAATGTCTTTATTTATTTTGCAACATGTAGAGTCTTTTGAAATACATTAATAAGCAGTAATTCATAGTTCGTAAGCGCGTCCTTGAAGTCTAAATTAAATGAATAATTTTGATGTGAAATTGAGAGCAGATAGATATAATTACATTCCCAAACAACCACTTCATTACCTGCTGCTGTAAGTACACTACCTATTTATATTTTTATACATAATTAAAATATCAGAATTAATAAGCTATGTAAATAATGAGCATCATCATTCTATTCATAACAAAAGAAGAAGCAAGGTCGTATAATTTATAAACATAGACCAGGAATATGTAATACTTACTTACAAGTATATAATGTACAAGCATTTTTGGATAGCTGCGAAACAATAGCTGTTAAGTTAATTTTTTTAATTTTTTAAATTTTTTACAAAGGTACAAAACACAGCGTCCATTATAAATTCTTGCCATGCTCTCTGTCTGCACTCGGTCTTTATATTTATGTATGAAGTATAGATACTAATTATATTTTGAAATTGTATGTAGTTATTGTTTTCAACGTACAAAGTAGGTACCAGGATAACATAAACCCAAGAGAGATGTAATATCAGCGAGTGATTAGCAAATATGTATAATTCGAATATGCAATGTTCGTGCAGTCTTCTTTTGTTCAGAAGATGTAACTATGGATTAATAACGCTAGCTGGCTATAATAGCCACATCCTGCCGTATCCTAGGCACAGGCACTCGAGGCGACCGGACATCGAACCTGCGCCGCCCGCGCGCCCCGCTGCCCGCGAATCCACCGCGTCATATTATACAAGACTGTACTGGAGAGCAGGACTATTAATTTCACGCTCTTATAATACGAGTCACGATTCAAAACAATTACTTGGAACATCGCTAAAATTTAAATAAAATGTAGACAGCGTCGAAACTTACTTTTCAACCAAATAATTACACATTGTAAGTGTAAGAACAGGTTTAGCTCAATTATTCACATATAACGTAAATATTTAATATCCGGGAAATCTAGCAATCACTAGAGTTTTATGTAAATACTATTAATAATACTATTCTCCGATGTACTACTAGCTGCGCCCGGTGGCTTCACCCACACTGTTACACACAATTCCACAAGAACATATTTTCAGGATGAAAGTGCCGTAAGTATGGGTTTTTCCAAACAATCTTCTACTTTTATATCACAACTTTGAGCGAAATCAGTTCAGTAGTTAAATTTTGGCACGAACAAGTAACACCCATCCATCTGAATCATACTCATTTTCACGTTTAAAATTAAATCTGTGTCCTTTATTAGAATTTACTTGTTTAAATATTAGGTGAGTTAATATACTGTAATAAACACTGTTTTATGAAATATATGCTTTTTTATCACAAGTTAATAAACACCTTAATAAAATCGAGAACATCTTTCTTAAAATGTGCAAAGTCTTTATTAAAATGTGCAGAATTGCATATTTTGGGAACAAATTGGGAGAACGAAAGTCTACTATTATACGAGTACCAATTCTGTGGTTAAAACGTCCAGACTTATTCCCTTGCGGGCAACACTCGGCCACATCCCATAAAGAGGTAAGACCCCCATGAACCTTATTTTATGCTTCAGTGCCTATAAAACTCCCTACGTGTCCAACATACATTGTTAAACTTTACAAAGCACTTACCTCACACCGTGCTTTTACGATTCTATATTATTATAATCAATAAAATCCGGCCTTAGAAATTGTACATAACATTTATTTAAAATGATCTAGGAACTAGGAAATTGAGCGAGAGTTAGGGGTTATTTATAAGTACGTTACAACTACCTTATTGATAGGTAAGACTCGATCCAAAGAGAACTTTGAAGTTAAAGATCTGTCGAATCAAGCCTCTCATTCACAAAATTAATGCGAGCTTCCTCAGTGCGAGGTAACAAGGTCTTTTCGAAAGAAAACTGATGACATAACCAATTATCCCCTCATGTTCAATGTCAACATAACAATGCAATTTGTGTCTGGAAGTCTGACACTATGCACTATATAAATATGGAAAAAACCCTAATCAAATATATATACAATCTAATCATAGACATCGTTACCTAGTACTGAAGATGTGGGCGCAGCCAGAATAGGAATGCACCTTGATTTCTCTAAAAACGATATATTTATATACCTTTATATATTATTTTAACTACCCAAACAAAACTCTAGCTACGCCCCTAACTAAAGGAACTACTTACAACTAAGACTGCTGTTCATAATGTTGAGATATAGCATCTAGTATGAACTGGAAGGTTCTGGGGTTGATCCAGCTATGTCCAGAAGGCAGTTCCGAAGGCTCCAAACTCCTAGCCTGTCGCCCAACTGTTCTTTCGAGGAAATAATCGTCGTACTCTAAACTGTAGTCTGGCAGAATGGGGTTGAACTTCGCGTAGTAGATGGCTGACAAGCAAGCGTACAGAAGGAGAGCGGCTGTGAAAAGCTGAAAGGTAAAAATAATAAGATGAGTAAAACAATATAACTACGTAGTTAGGCGAAAAGTATCAAAAAAATTTTGTTTCTAATTCTGGTTCTTATCCGTAAGTAAACCGTTCTGAATAATTCAATAAAAACAAGAAGGTATGAAGAAGCTACAACAACAATATAAAAAAACCATAGCGTGTAACAAACATCAACACGGAACCCTATAAACGATTGGTTTTCTTTGTGTTCCAGACTTTCTTTGCGCGAAATTTTGTCTAAGTTAATTCCAAAGTTAAGTCGAAAAAAGTAATAGACATTCCACATGGGCGAAATGAATTTCACATAAATAATAATTATTATATAGCTTTCAATTTATAGCTGGGTAGTGCGTATTCTAGAAGGACATCCATTGTGTAATCTGAACAAAATTTATGTAGTAAGTCTTCACTTACATTGAAATTAACAAGTTTTTTATAATTGATTGGCCAGCGCTTGACAATTTCGTGCCCATTCATTAAAATACATTAATAGTTAAGTCTTCTGGAATACTGTCTTAGTTTCATTTAGAAATTTCTATAGACCCAAAAGATTTCATACTTTTACTGACTTGACTCAAAGGCGCGGTCCATTTAAAATTTTAAAATAAATTACGATGCGTTATGGTACTAATAGGTATACATAAAGTTTAAAATCGTTTATCAATTCGACTGTGTAATGCGAAGATGCATTGATTTTGGACGTTGTATTCGACTTATACTTTTCAATATGTACTTTGTAACAGTATACCTCAGAAAATTATGACTTTAAAAATAGCGTATTTAGAACTTTTTTTGTGGAGTCCGGGTAATATTAATGAATTCTATTCGGTTCACATTATTTTTCTACTCCATTTCTGATCAAAGTATTTTTTTCACAAAATGTTATCGATCTGTTTCCGTTACACTAGATGTTTAAAGATCCTGCTTAATGGCCACCAGCTCGCCTTAACGACGGATTCGTGAACAGAGCGACATAGAGCCTACCCATATTACAAAAAAATTGTGACTTGGGTTTATATGTATACTAATTTGTATACATATAATTATTTGTCCATACTGACTGACTGACTGTTTCATCAATGCAGAGCCTAAAACGCAAGTGCATCAACCGTACAAACCAGGAATTTAGGCACTTGATGCATTTAATTTTGTAAGCATCCGCAAAGGAAGGACTTCTGGAGATTTCACCCCTAAGGGGATGAATCCAATTTATTTCTGTGGCTTCCTATCGCATACACCAAGCCGCTGGTGGATCAGCTTGTTTGACATAGTAGATTTGCTTTTGAAGTCTATTTAAAATATAATAATTGAAAATGATAAGGTAACTACATTTTTTATGTCACTTATCCGGTGACGAGCAAATGTTTCGCTTGATGATAAGAACTACGTGTACCCTTGATGATTCAATGACACCTAAAATAATAAACGGTCCAAATGAATGGATATTTAACATGCTCAAATTATTTTTTCCATTTATTAATTCTCTTTCTATTTGTATATGCTTTTCATTTAATAATTCTCTTTCTATTTCTTTTCTATTTGTATATGCTTTTGTTTTAAGTACGACGTGCACATTTTTTCTGCATACTAAATACGTGACACAGCTAAAAGAATTTTGATAAATTTTACATAAAATATTTTTTGCTTATATTGCATTGATTGATTAGTTAACACAAGTATATTATGATGCTGATGGACCAACAAAAAATGCGGAATTATGATATTATAGAAGCACTTAAAAGATGGCCCTGAATTACCTATCACGCCTCAGCAATCTTGCTGTAATACGCATGTCAGTAACGGCGTATTTATGTTTACTATATCATAACTAAGTAATGAGGTATTATGATAATATTTGTAGATCACAATAGCACGATTATTGATGATTAAGTAACATAAAAAACGCAATGAAAATGAAGCTTACTGATATTATCCTTACAAGATTTTGTATATACGAGTAGCTTACTTCGCCATTCAAGTTCAATTTTGTATATCAACTTTTAAACACTTTTTTATCCTGGTATCCAACTGAGCTAAACTTTGGCGAACTTGTAACTTATACAATTGTGTGTACTTGTAACGTATACAATATTATGGAACAATGTTACTGGTGTGGTAACAAAAAGGAGAATTACCATAGGATTTTTTTGCATGAACCTGATGTTAAGCAGTATTCCTGCACATGACAGTTGCACTGTACTGTGCTCGTCACCTCATAATATTGGTCTTTAGTCTCTTTCGTCCAGTTATATTACTTGTTACAATGCCCTTCGCACAATTCGTAACCCTCACGTAGTAAAATGGGTAAGTTCGTTTAATTAAAAAAGTATTTCTGGAAATTATCAGAAATGTTTAGGTTCGATATGGATTCTTGATGTCCTTCAAGCTCAGGAAGGCTACCTGCTACTAAGCGTTTGTTGGAAATTGCTGTGATACTTCAACAGGCGGTTTGCATTTGGCTACCCGTCATCTCAATATGATTTGTTGGAGAGCTCTCCTTATTGCCTATTATATGTATTATAGTATAGTGTTATTTTTAATTAAACAGTCACCATGCAAATAGTCAATAACCTGCGAGCAACCAGTGCCATGTTTAGATTTGGATTTAGAAGGCACTGTAGCTATAGATCTTAAGTGCCCCGTAGGCAGTCATTCGCAATTTTCAATTTTTACGTCATTGATATCCCAATTGATCGACTATATAGGCAATTGAAGCCATTGTCATTCGCAACTACCTTATTGATGGCAAATGATGGAAGTTTTGATTGAAGCCCATTGACAATCGCGAATGAGGTAATCAATTAAACGTCTCGTTGTGCAATTGACAGATTTTGGTCATTCACTCGCTAGTCTAGAAACAATGCGGATGTGAATTCGACAACACCGTTCGTCTACCTTTCGGCGAGCAATTGATGCCTCATATGAAGCTCCATCATTCGCACCTTCAATTGAAACGGTCAATGACGTAAAATTTGACAATTGCGAATGACCGTCTCCGAGGCACCTTACTGGGCGAATAATATACATGAACCAATGGTATTGATTCGCTTGTGCAAGCGAATCATTTAAACACACTTAAATTAAATTCTCTAAACTATGGTAGTTCTTATTATGTTAACTTTCGACTGGGTGAACCGATTCTCAAAATTATTTTTTGTTTGAAAGCTGGTGCTTCACATGTAGTTCCATTTAAATTTCATTAAATTTGGTCCAGTAGTTTTTGAGATACACTCCAATAACTGAATACAATGGAAGTCAGTATTAAATTTTTCAAATTGTACTTGTACGATTCATATACATATATAATTCTACTTACTCACGTAGGTACATTAAGTTTGATGAATTTTATATATAGATGAAGGCACGGTAATATTGAGGGCCTATAGTAGTGCAATTGTTGTAATGTTTTTATGTAATAATATGCACTATAAATAGAATTTATAATTTACTTAGATTGTGTTAAGTGAGTTATTTGTTAACAAACTATCATAAATTATTGATTATTATTGAGATTCTTTGTGATCAATATAATTTATAATTAGTATATACCGATAGGTTTCTTTTTCAATGCAAACTACTACGGTCTATTGCTAGTCTGGACGAGATTGCTATTTAGCAATAAAGCTTCCCAGCTTACGTCTCTTTGCTATTAGGTTATGTGATTCAGTTCATTTTGATTATTGACTTAGGTGCAATAAAGAGTTGTATTGTATTATATTGCATTGATGAACATATATATGCGCGTGAAGTTGACGACTTCATAAACTTGTCACATGGTATAAGAAATAAAGTGTTTAATCCTCACTAGCGCAGATTAATAAATACATTGTTTATATTAAAACAAAAACATGAATCAAGGAAATGGAAGACCATAATCGCATTCACAAGGTCGCATGCAGCGTTCTTGAATTATGTCAGGTAGCGTCACCCATGCCTGACAGAGCGGTCATTATGCCGCATTACAACTGTGTCAATGTTATGAAATTACTGTTCATTTTTAATATAGGCTCGTTTAACGTTTCTTTTATGGTAGACCACTTCATCCAAGAGACTATCTATCAGTCTAGTTATTTTTTCATCGAAACTTGAAATATTCGCACACTAGCTGCTCTCCGCGGTTTCACCCGCGCGGTGATGAATGATGATGATGATGATGCATCTTATATAAGTAGCCTATGTTAATCAAAGTGAATGTAGCTTTCCAATGGTGAAAGAATTTTTGAAATCGATCCAGTACTTTTTGAGCCAATTCGTTACAAACATACATACAAATCTTTCCTCTTTATAATATTATAGTAGATCCAACCGTTTATCCTCTTTTTGACAGCACCAATAGAACGTAACATGACGATGTTACGCAAAAGTTAACTTATAAATGCGAGGTTTTAAAAATATGACAACTGCTTAAATTTGCTCCTTGATCCCGTATAATAATCATCTTTCACAAAATGAGTCCATAAGTGCAGTAGTTTTTTTATAAATTCCATAAAATAACAAACGTTTTTAAAAAATTACGTTCTATGGCTATCAACATAGTGATGTTACGAAGTTACGATTGAGATATCGATATTGTTTATGAACTATTTTTACACGGGTGTTTTCCGTTCTCGGCACATAATATCGGATTTATTTTTATGTAAAACCGTTATATTGATGCGCCTCAGGAAAACATACAGCATTATTTGAAGACGTGTTTATCTCCTGGTGTATATCCAAAAAAGAACAAGGTTATGATGACTATGATGATTACAAGTACAAGTCATACTTGACGAAGCTGTTACCGGTTAAATCTGGGATGGCCAGCGAGCAACACGGAAGGGAGTAGGCATACACAGCGTTTCCCCTCTGTCAAAGTACAAGTCCGCATGGACCATGGAGTTTGATAATATACTGTGGGGTGAGGGCGGGGCTAGATTTGTGAATGGTGCTTTATTTTTTATGTGTTAGTGATTTGGTTGTGTGAGTATGATCGGCAATGGATCGGTACAGGTATGTTTTGTATGTAATAGTGCGGCTTTGCGCTAGTGTGCAACTTCCCCTCCCGCAAGAAATGACAGAAAGATTTGAACAATATTTTTTAGCTAAGGCTACTCCCTTCCGTGTTGCTCGCTGGGGATGGCAGACATTAAAGTCTGCCGTTTGGTACCAGAAAATAGTAAAGTTTGAGCAACCCCAATTCCAATTTAAGCAAACGAAATCTAATCTTTTATTTTTATTTATTTATTAATCAAAATCAGATTCATCGTTGCTGTCACTCGAGCTATTGCCGACATTTATAATTAATTGTTGACTCATATAATCTATCGCCACGTGTTTATCCCAATCTGCCATTATAGTTTCTTGTGTTTTTTGAATTACATTTTGCCAGCTTTCCGCAGTTACTTTCACACATGCATTTTTTAATAAATTTACCATTTTGTTTGCCGTGAATGGGGGTTTTGTGTTATTTCTAGCAGCGTGTCCTTTAACTTGAGCCCATATTAATTCAATGGCATTGTATTGACAATGATAGGGTGGAAGTCTAAGAACCCAATGACCATGTTCTGCAGCTATTTCGTCGATCACATATCGTTTTGGGAAGTGTTTTTTTGTTCGTAATATATTTAGTAATTGTACTTTTAGTAAGGAGTTATCAACATTTTCACCATGTCGTTGAAGCCAGTCAATGATTACTTGTTTTTTGTCGGCCTGGGTCGGCATTTTATCAATTTGGCGTGAGTGATAGGATGCGTTATCCATAATAATAACTGACGGTTCTTCCAATGATTGTACCATTTCCTTAAACCAACTTTCGTAAACCTCAGAATTCATTTCTTCGTGGTACTCAACTGTTTTTTTGGATTTAAAGGCCAACAAAGCATCTGGCATGAATCCTTTCACAGACCCTGCATGGCAAATGATTAGACGTTCTCCTTTTCCCATCGGTACTGAGGTAGTGGAAGCAGCGGTGTCATCAGTCCAGCTCTTAGACACTGTGTGGTTCGCATTCAGCCAAGTTTCGTCAGTGAAAACAACATTTGACCAATCTGTAATTTTTTTGGCTTCGCTCAAAAATTCGCAACGAGCAAAAGCTACGTCGCGACGCTCCATCAATATTTTGCGTTTGTCCGATTTTTTATAAGTAAATCCAATTTCATTCAAGACCTTTACCAATGACGATTTTTGACCTCGGAACAAATCACATTCACGCAAAGAAGCAACAAGTTTTTTAAGTGTTGGAACTTCTTTACGTAAGTAATAGTTATATATATGACGGCGTATAGCGTCTGCGTCAAAGTTGTCAACCGAAGTCACACGACGTGGTTGGCGTTTTTTCTTCGGCGTACGAAGCTTATTCTCCTGCATGCCGCTTGTTCCGTAGGCTTCGGTAGTAATTTTTGTAATCGTAGATGCACTAATACCTAACGCGGCCGCAACGCGCTCTCTCACTTGCGACAATGGTAAAAGCGGGCCGCCATTTTGATACTCTGCTTCAAAGTAATTACGAAGCTTGATCACCATTTCTCTCGTCTGTCCTTTCAGCACTGATCCTTTCGGCATTTTATAGTTCCAATATAAAACTCAGCAAATAATTACTAGCACGGGCGTCTTGTTGCGAGTGACAGTGACAAATACAAAACGGCGGTGGACCATTGAGTTTTACTACCTTGATAAAATACTACTGCTTACCCATAGACAAAAAAATTGGCAGTCATAGGAATTGCCGATAGAAGTGAAAACTTATAACTCAGAATTTGATAGCTTACCTTGGAAACTACACGGGTGTAACCGGACGGCGTGGCCTCGCCATCTGGGCATGGCCATCTAGAAATGCGTCAGCATTTCCCATTGGCTGATGCGTTTCTAGATGGCCATGCCATGACGGCCTGTCCACGCCCTTTCAACATTCCCCATTGGCTGACGTATTTCTAGATGGCCAATAGCCATGGTCATGGCGCCATTCCTAGGACTATTCTCTTTCCGCACAGACTCGATAGAAAAATGAATCGAAATCGTGTCCACTATAATCACTTGGTCACAACACTTTAACTGACAAATTAGATCTGTCAAAAAGAGGATAAACGGTTGGATCTACTATAGTATAGAAGATATCACAATCAGAACTAGGTAAATAATGCAAAAAAGCATGCAAGCAAATGTTTGGAAATATATAAACCAACAGAAAAATTCAAGTACACTGCAGAGTGCACTGAAATTTTTATTTCTTTAAATTTCTAAGAAGGTAGATTTTCCGAATGCATTAAAATATTTGTAATATATTTATTATTTCTGAAGGCTGTGTCAGTGTTGTGAGCCTCAAGTGTGCTCTTTTAGGGTTCCATGTACTACAAAGCATTATTTTATCATCATTTGATAATTGATGAATTGATCATTCTGTCTGTCAATCTTCCCGTCTGCACACACGTCTGTCTGTCTGTCCGTATATCCGTAAACGTACCTAAGATTACGGATATACGCACGGCATGTTTGCACAGAATTAGTTCAAACGTACATATCAATGTTAAACGAATAAAAATCGTAATTATGGTTTGCACCCATGCGAAATGGAGATAGACATTTATTTCGCTGCACTCTCTCGTGTACCTACAATTGCAGAGGACTATAAAATAAAGGAGACGTTTCTCCTCTCTCATCTACCTTGCCATATCCGAACTGTGTATAAACAACCTATATTTCAATTTATTTCGAGCATAATGTGATTATAAAATTCGGAGTAAAATAAAACTCTTAAATAGTTAAGATGTCTTAATTCAACTAAAACTAAGCTTATAAATCATTAGCTACTTCCTTTATTAGTCTTCTATTTGATTCCATTATGGTAAAATGTTGCATGACTTATTAAATTTGGATAAAATTCAATTAATGTTATAATTGCTGCCCGTAGAGCCTCTAGTTTTAGTTCATAAATAATTACAGATATGAAACCAGCAGCATTGCCTGATAAACTTTTGGCAAGATATTATCTGAAATATGGCCCGCCATGTCTAAACATTGCATCTTCCAAACTTAGAATCTTCTACGTTCATAAATCTCAAAATATCTAACAAATAATTGTCCTACATAGCTTTCTACAGGATGTTTGGTAGAGGGACCGACAAACCAAATGAGCGTGTTCGGGGGCCCACTTGGAGAATACAAGTTGGCCAAAAAAAATCCCCAACACCCCAATTTTTTTTTAACTAAATCAGTTATTAGCTCTGTTTTGTATCCAATTTTGCTTTGCGTGGCCTGAAGCCTATTAGAGACCAAATTCAACTAAAAACATCCGGTCTAAAACGGATTTTACAAATTTTATGGTGGTAAATAGGTACAATTTCGGAGAAAAAGGAAAAAATCACAAAAAAAAGTTAAACATATTGTTGGGTCGGGGATTTTTTTTTGGCCAACTTGTATTCTCCAAGTGGTCCCCCGAACACGCTCATTTGGTTTGTCGGTCCCTCTACCAAACACCCTGTATATGCTTACACCCTAAAGATAATATGATAGCAATATATTTATCAGTTGGCATTTTGATCTGCTACCACTGATGTCCAACAACACCATATCACAGTTGTATTTATCGTAAAGTGTCAACTATACTGCAGTGAGTAGCTATTTATGATGTTCTCGTGTACATCTAAACTATATTATTGAATTTTATATGATTTTATAGCATTAACTTAGCGATACCAAACATTGCATTTTCTGTCCCAATACAGCAGTTAAATCATATATTATAGTTATATGCTCGGACGGTAAGCCTCGGTGGCCTATTGGTCATGGCGTAGACGAAATGAGGACACTGCAATATCACATGTCCTGACGTTTACCAGGCAAATGACCTCATCTTGTCTCGGCCGCTCTTGTGAATACTGCCTTAGTGCCCAAACGACAAAGTAATCGTCTTTTTTCATATGAAACAATTACTAACAATATTTTCGCGGTACGATGCGCTACGCCGCGTCTGAGGTCGAATCTATTTAAGTGAATTAACAAAGAATAATGATGTTGAGGGATGTCATTATGTTTTCCTGAAATACTTTTGACATTGTGTGTTTATGACAAATTAGATATTTTAATTGAATTGAGGCTTTAGTGAAGGTATGTATAGGTATCAATGTTGTTATTAATTCTAATCAATGTCTGAATATTAATTACTAGCTGCGCTCCGCGGTTTCTCCCGCGTGGTGATGGATGATGGTGAATTAAATATAGTCTAGATCCGTCTCGTAAGTTACTTCTATACGAAAATTCGAATTCATTTAGTCTTTTGAGTTTAATGTATACCTACGCATAAGATAACATACGTGCAAACATTCTAAATAATCTTACACGTAACTCTAAGGTTCGTATTCCAAAATTCAACTTAAGTATGAATCTCTGTTTAATACTAGATTTAAGTAGATATTTAATTCTAGAAGTGTACTTGAGCAGAGATTCACAAAGCTTGACGAATAATAACTTCAGATACAAATGTTATCTAGAACGGCACTCGGTCGGAAATCAATACCTATGTTGCTATTATAGGTGTATTTCAACTGTGATTACGCAAGACTTCCAGAGTACAGATTTCGTTTGAAACTCAATTCAGAAAATCTGTTCATAGTAGTGCACGCATAATTCACTTTCGGTTTGAAATCACATTTTGAATTATTTGATATATAACGAGCTTGTCTTGATAGTTACCACCGTAGTGACAGATGTTTTGCCTTGACGTAGTAGGGTGCACTGTCAACGTGTATTGTGTTAACCCTTTCCGTCCCAGAGACGTATATATACGTCAGTTTCATTTATAAATCTTTTGTTTTAATTATCACGGTATAGGAAGGATTAAGGCATTGTAGTGAATTGTTTCCGAATAGTAAGCCGTCTTTTTGCGTACCACCGAAATACCAGTTAGAAGTAGTGTGCACTGTGCACATATAATTATGTGTAGACTTGAGCGCATTTAAACAAAATTAATTATTTCACAACTCGTCTTATTTATTTATTTATTCTTTAGCGCAAAACAAATCTACAAGGAGGACCTAATGCTAAGTAGCATTTTCTACCAGTCAGCCCAGTCACCAGCCTGGATGTGCAAAAAAGTAATAGAGTGCAGTAAAGTAATAAATTTGTATAGAGATACAAAAGAATATAAAAACGAACCAAAGGGAACCAAAAACAACATCTTGATGGGTACCACCGCAGTGTACGAGATATTCTACCTCGAAGCAGTAGTGTGCACTGTTCCCGCATAATCGTGATTAGACTGAAAGTTATCTTAATAAATCGAATTATTTCCGAACAAGTAACTCGTCTCGGCGTGTATCAACGTAATGCCAGAAACTTTGCCTAGAAGTAGTAGTGTGCATGAATGGTTGTATGTAACTTTTAAGAATCACACCATTCCTTATCAAAATCAACAATATAGTTTAACACGACCTACGTAGTACTTTAATTTATTCTGTGCTACAGGAACATTCGCAAATTCGGTTATACGTAATAATTGTGTTCATAGGTGAGCTACATAGCTATCATGTAAATTTATAATCCTGCGTGGAACGGCACCAATATTGACAAGTTAATTAAAAGTATCTGCCGTGCGATTCTCTAAGAGCAAACATCGTTGCACGTTGCGTCTTTGACAACATCCGTGAAACAAATGACGAGATGACAAGAAACGTTGGAAAAACAACCTTATATACAAGGGCGATATATCATAAAGTATTTGACATCGGTGAGCTCGTCGACGAGCACATCGACGAATCATTACAGAATCGCACGGCTGGATGACCGAGCTTTGCTCGTAAGTAAACCATTGATTTTCTTGGTCTAATCTCAAACCAAACGCTCATTGGCATAGTTTTGCTTAACACCGCCATCTATTGTCAAGTAGCTTTAGTGTTGCTCGGTCGGTAAAACAGTTTAGGGTAGCAGTTTTTCATTGCCTGAAAACACGAATAACGACGTTTTCAAAAAATTATACCTAGCTAGATCGATTTATCGCCCCGAAACCCGCTGCGTACTACGAGTAAATTTCATGAACATCTTTGGATCCGTTTCTGAGATTCCGATTAAATTCAGATTCAGATTATTTTTATTGTATAATTGTGTCACATTATTGATCGTATACATACAAAATATTAAATATTACATACAAAATAAAACATATATAAGAATTGCTCGTTCTAAGGTATTAGATTAGATGTAAACGACCAAAGACAATCACTACTTAAGCCTTGATTGGAAACTAGGTTCAACCGAGAATAGTTTTGAACACAGCTGTTTTGGAATAGTAAGAATGTTCAAGCAGAGATACTAACCTCAAGTGCTGATTAGGTAATCAGAGAACAAACAGTATTTGAGTTGAAATCTGGAATGAGTCTTGTCATCTTATACAAATGTATATAAATACCCCACTTAAAATCCTTCTAAAGCGTTCGTTCCGTTTCTAAGCAACGGCATGCAATATGAAGAGTTTTTGTAAAAGTACCAAACTTTTTGGGCCAGTCCTATATAGTCGTATTTATGTATCCAGCTATACTATAAAGCTTATAATAAGCTTGCGACTTCGTTGGACTAATCATAATAGGTAATTACTACTGACCTGGAATACACTCCAGAACTTGAAGGATCCCTCATTGATAATCCAATCGTAGTAGCCCGCCCAAGGGTCTGTATACCTCCCCTGCTTCATAGGCTTAGCGGTGGTGGTCTCATGGTCGTGGTGCTCGTCGTAGTAGTCCTCGAATCCTCGTCCGCTTTCAACCTCTGTGCTGTTAGAGTCGTCCATTGATCGTCCAGTGGCCCCAACAGTGCCATTCGCCTTTAATCTTCGTCTTGGCTGAAACAAAGATAATTTGATACTTTTGTAAGTATTAGACATTTTAATATTATTATGATGATTAATCTTATGCGGTTTGTATTATAATAATAATAATATTTTATTTTATTTTGTATAAATATATTACATTTTATATAATGAATCCATAGGATCCCGAACTAGTTAAAAACTGTGTTTCGGGTGCCAGTGGCTTCTCCCATCTAGATTTATTTTAATATTTTATGCTTACAAATACATATAACAAACATATTTTTGTATATATAAACACACATATATGTATATATATATATATATATATATATATATATATATATATATAAACATAAAACATAGTCTATATAACTAAAAATATAAAACACATGGAACAGCATACATTATGGTTAATAAATGCTAAGCAAAAATGTTTTGGAATTAGATAAAACACGCTCATTTTATAATATTTATTTGAGGGTGTGTTGGGATGTTAGTGTAGTGTATGTGTGTGTGAATGTATGTTTGAGTGTATATCATCTCCGTCAAAGCACCCATCTCAAGTGGAGTAAGAGTGGGTTGGAGGATATTTGTGTATGTTGTGTGAAGGTGTGGAAGTGTAGGTATGATTTGTCGAGTATTTAAACCGGTTTCGTAATCTATTAGGTTACTCCTTCATAGAGCACCCGCATACCCTGTTTTGTCCGCGCATGTAAAACCGACAAAATAATATTACAAAGATAATTTGTAAGAGCTATAAGGCCTCCTGATGTTCTGGGCTTTGTAATGAGCTACAAGTCTATTTAAATTTCAACCCGTGAGTATAGGTGACCATGTAAGACTTTTATTTAGCAATATGATATTACTACAGCATAGCAAAAAGTTTCAGGCGCTTTGAAGTATATTTAAGAGCAGTGAACTCTTTATGAACGAGTCCGTCCGTGGAAGGACTGCCACTATAGTCATTTCTGCCACGGCAGTTACGTTGGCATTACCGAGTTCCGGTTTAATGGGTATGATTGCCGGTTAATTAGAAGCACATGAGATCTAGCAACTTAACATCTCAGAGTGATGGTCGCCGTGCGAACTGCTCGGCGGTCACTTGTGTTGGGACCAACTTATTTATTATCTGTTATAGGCAGAGGTTACCGCTTAACACCAGGTAGGTGTCGTGCTTTATATTTTGATGATTCATTTAATAGTGGTTTTCAACCACGGTTTTTTTTTGTTAATGAAACGGGATAATTATACATTCCGGGAATTTCCGAGGCAAAAGCAAAAACATGTTTTAGTAAGAACCATGACTAAGTTTTTTAGAAAGCTTGCCACGCAGCTCCTTAGTATCATCATCATCTCCTCTCATCGCCTAATTTTCAAGTTATGCCAGTAAGAAAGCGCAACACATCGTTTGCTTAGTACTTAGCGTATGACCTCGTGACCCGCAGCCGCCATCACAGCAATAAGTTCCACCGAACTTGGAAGTCCCATTTGGCGCAATAGTATATCGTGTTTTACTTTTTCCAGGAAAGGATCTGCTGTCGGTCCGAAGATACTTAGACATGCGGTACGAATACAATAAACCCCTATCATCGTTTCACCCCTAACATTATTTTTTGTGACTCCGACAAATAACGGCAACTTCCGCTGCCGCGAGCCTGTCCACAAACCCCGAATTAAGAGGAAATGCATTACTACGAGTAGAATCACCTCGTGACTTAGATAGGACAGTGACTTGCTGACGGATTTATTTGTGTTACTGTGACTAGACTCCTGAATACTTAGGTAAATAAAAATCTCACTTAATGCAACTGTAATTAATTAAATAAACTTGAGGAATGGCAAACGTACAAACGCACGAGTCCAGTTATAAAGAGAAACAAAAATAATAGAAATATAATGTAAAATGTCTTTCAAACTACTTTACTAAAATTATACAAATCGAATGTGCTAAGACCCATCTTACACTTGGCAAAACTATTTAGTTTGGGTAACATGCTAACTTGAATAATGATATATATGATATATACCTAAGTAGAGAGTTTAGGAATGGTTTGCTTAAGTTTCGGGAACTAAGCTCATTAGAAGTGTGAGCCTATTCACACCAGATCGCCAACAGGCGCGCTGTCCAAACAAGGGTGCTAAGTAATTATTATCGTTAGCGAGTGACACCAGGTCACCTACTTCAGCTGATACCGTTTTATGAACTAGTTGCTTCCGTTTTATTCATCACATAAATGTTACACATATGCATATTTTATACATTATTGTCGCTATACTAACATAGTAAAACTCATCATTATCATCCTGCCCTGGTCCTGATCGGCACTTTTTGTCTCTATTTTTCACTCTCCTCTGTTATCATCATCATGCACTAAAATGTCTCTTTAACATATTGTCCCTCGAGCAATTAATCTTTTCTACTTTTTCTATTCCTTCATATTTGTTATTCTGCAACCCTCATCATAACATGCCGAGACAATTAGTTCCAGTTCTACTTTTCAGTTACTGAGCCTCTTTAAGCTTGCTTTAATATATTCATTCCTTATTTTCTCCACGTCCTTCGCACGTCCTCGTCACTTCGCACCATCTCAAAGTTCTTATCTCTGCTTAAATACAGCATAGATAGCAACTTCATCAGACAAATCTACTTTCAGCACTATTTTCACGGCTCAGCGCTCTGGTGCATAAATTTATGCGCATTTATACGAGTACTATTTTTAAATTATGGAGAGTTTTTTGGGTCATGTTTATTCGCGCACAGTGACACACACCTTATAGCACATTATGCATAGAGGGAGTAAAGCAGTGTCTTACGTCATGGGCGGACCCTGAGCGTAACGAGGGACTCTAGAGTTAATGGATTTAAATTTTAACTCCCGAGCGGAGCGAGGCGAGCATATCTTTATTTTTTTTCTGTAGTATATTAGTAATAATCCCTAAAGCGTCCGATTTAATAAACTCTATAGAGAAGGAATAAAGATAGCATATACCCAGAATCTACAAAAATAATATAATTGTCTCACCCACGCCACGCAAGTAAGTAACTTTGCGCGAATACCTACACGTGGTCGCTAAGCTCCATCTTATTGGGCACCACTGCAATGCAAAGTGTAAGTACCTAAGGCTTTCAAGGGAACTACTTAGTAAGTGGAATTACTTTGTGAACGGAACTAAACGCTTCGGTCGGGGTAACGAGCGTAGTCTAGTGCCGCTACGAACTTTGAACCTACTATGAGGCGAATTACTTGCCGGCACTAACTAGTATTTAAAAATCATTTGCCCATGTTCAAGAGTAAATTAATAGTTACCGTTACAGCAGTTGCATTCGTAGGAAGAAGACTGGTAGCTGACCGCTGCTTGTTCATGTTTCTGACCACTTCCAGCACGGTCCTCAAGGCTGATAAGATGAACTGAGACACTGGAACTCCGGCGGATTCTTCAGGTTCAGTCTTCTCCACAGGCGTCCTAACAGGATCGATTGACTCGTAGCCATCGAAGCTACCACTGCAAAAGTAATATATTAAGCAATGAGCTAATATTCATAATAATTGAATAATTTTAATTTCACAGTAATATGCATGATACAGAGACTTAATAATGGTTTAATGCTTTTTTTTCTTTTAATTTACTCTCACACTATTATTATAAAGCGTTAAGTGAATGTGTACGTGTATGTAAGTACATACTATTATTATAAAGCGTTAAGTGTATTTGTAAGTATGTTTGTGCTCTTTTGTCTATTCACACCTGAAACGGATTTGAACAAAATTTGGAATGGTACTCTACATAGAGTATTTTTTAACCTGGAAAATAATCTCTAGTCATAACAATTTTCCGCGCAGTCAGAGATTGCTGAACCGTTTACCATATAATATAACCATAAGTAAAATTCAGGGACTAAATAAATAAAAACATTGCCCTTACGAAAAATCACACACGTCTGTAAGAGCACACGAGTAGCTCTAATCGGAAGGCGTGTCTGTTATAGAACTCTGCTGCTAAATTCCTATTTGATTGAGCAGTTGGGATAAAAGCTCCAGGTGAAGAGTGTAGTATCGAGTTAAATTTAAAAATTTTGGATAATACTGCAATTGTTACGAGTAACTATAACGGCTATCATCAATTGATCGACTTGTATGGCTCGTCACTTTGCGCCATTTCATTAATTTCTTTGTTTATATGAATAGGTGCAATACCTATCATGCTAATGCAGATACAGAAGCAGTACTTCATTTTAGTAGTAGTATTTGGAAGGTACTGCATTTAATGAGATTACTGGGCGATACTCAAAGACTAATGTGTCTGGGTGAAATGGCAGAGCATTGTCAGTAGTATGGAATATTAACCAAGAATTTGACAAAGCTTGAGGTACAATTAAAATAAGTTATCAAATTGTTTTTATGTGAATACACAGTAATATTATCATCTTTTGAAGTGGCTGATGCAGTGACTGTATTATATTTATCAAATTATGTATTGTATATTTTTTATTCAGGGTTTATCAAAGACTTAAATAGTCCGATGCTTATTATACAACTTTGGCCAGTACGTAAAGTTAGGTACAAGAACGCCCTGCGCTGCGCTCTTTACAGCAACCAATACTGTACCTTATAATTAAACCTGTTATAAATGTTATCAATTGATAAAAGTGGATTATCAATTATTAATTGATTCGAGTATAGGAATAGTAATGGAAATACTTAAAAACATTAATTTAACAAGCTTAGACAGCATTAATTCTAATAAAATACAAAACAGTATGAGACAATTAAACAATAAAAGAGTACTTACTGCACGGGAATGTATTTGTACTTGTTATAAGGCGGCGCATACGGCGTGGCGGTGTCGTAATGCACGGCCGCCCTAGCGCCGCCCGCCCACAGCGCAAGCGCAATCGCACCCACCCACACCAGCCCATGACATGACAGTACAATCACACCCTTTGACACCATCCCAATAAATCTTGTATACACCCCAACCGAAACTTTTCCTAATCAAAACCTACTTATATGTAGTTAAGAAAATGTTGGTTTCACTTTTAGGATCTATCGATGTTCATAGTTCAATGGTACAAATGCGACTGACTGGTTTCCAATGTACCGCCCCAGTTAACAGCACATGGACGGCACTGAAAATATCACTTCTGCAAACAAATCGTGCGCTTCGTCTCAAGTGACGTGTAAATTTAATTTGGAAAGCATATGGCACACTAGTTATAACAGTGAAAGCTCTGGATTTTCGCGCTACTATTGGTTAACGTACAAATACTTATACGTACCCGTATTACTATTATTTTATTTTAAAAATTAACTAAATTAAATAAATATATGTAATAAATACATTTTGACATGTTAAATCAGGCCTACAAATATAAAATACTCGTAGCTCATTGTAAGTGGTTTATAAATAATCATTGCCATACTCATGACAACATTATCTACTAAATACGAGCATATTAAATATATCGTTAAGCTCTCGATGCACTCCTGAGCTCTATAGTAATAATTGGATCAACAATCTTTAAACATTTTATTTATATTTTGCTAGACAATTTCTACTGCATTTCATGCCAACTTTTCTAAAATGTATGTTAGAATTAGGTCCTAGTCCTTACATTTAAATTGGAATATGGTCAAACTGGCCATTTTGATTGCAAATATCTCGCAAGGAAAGTTTGCAAGGAATTCCAAAATCCAGTTTATATAAAATTTAGGCTTAATTAAGTGATCCATTTTTTTTTCACGCCATTTAATTTTTCTTTGACATATTCGGTCTGTTCACCATACGGAATCATAATTAGGCACGGTAGCAGGACGACGTTGGATGCAAGCCGCTTCCAACCGATCAACCGATCCGTTTGGAAATTTGGGGAGGCATACGTTCAGCAGTGGACGTTCTACGGCTGATGATGACAGTACTTTGTACTATAATAGGCACAAAAGCTCTACAACATAGAGATTTCGTGATATCGCTGAAATTCAAAATACAATTATGTAGTTTGGATTGCCCTATAAAGGTTAATAAAATGCTCGTTATAGTCGCAGTGATAAAGTTGTGCTATAGATTATTTTTAATAACAGAATAATTCTTTTCTATAACATATGGTTCCTTTATTACACAATAGTATTTTAACGAATTTTCTTTCTCATTTAAAACTTAATAACCGTATATAAAATTAGCCTTCTTGTGCTTTTAAATGATAATTCAGTTTTGTAAAGGCTCATAAAACTCCAGTTTTACAATATTTTTGTCATTTTGAATCAGCGTAAAATGCGACAACAAATATTTTTATATATTACGCGAAATTGAATTAGAAGCTTGGAAAAGATTTAAACGTAGTGGGACTTACAGATGAAAAGTAAATAGGTAGACAATATGAATAAACAGCAACATTGGCATGCAGCATAAATATAAAAAATAAAAATGAAACAATAATACAAATAATAAACATACAAATCACTAATTGTAGATCACAATATCCGATTGTAGAAAATGGTTCCGTACAAATCATTATTTAAATACAGACAGAGATAATAATAATAATAATCTTTATTGGTGTTCTTACAAAACAATTTGTACATTAATAATATTTACTTACTTATTTAACATTCTGTGGATTACCACAGTTGCTTGTACGGTACCTTGCACGTATTAACCTATAAACACGCGCCGGTACACCAGTGGCCAAATCTAGACATCGTACAAAAGTACCTACCTACAAGCAACCGTATCCATTAATATAAACATATTTCACAGTTATTATAGGTACTTAAGACAATATAATTCAAGATAAGTAAACAAATAGAAGCACATGTAGGTACTATATTTATGGTTTGATGACATTCGGACAAGAAAATCTGATTCCCGAATGTCATCGACCTCCTGCGAGTTCGAATGTGTAGGTGAGTTAATAACTTATAAGTATAAAAAAATATAATTTAATTCTATTACTGCTGGAACTGATTACTTACATAACATTGGTATAAGTGTACCTATGTATAAACGTAACACACTAATATAATAAATTCAAGGATTGTGGGTGATTTAGTGAGTGTGCATGCTTTTTATTCCTTCACGCTCAAGCGGTTGGATGGATTTCAGTGTACCTAAGGACTTTTTGTCATGTTCAAATAGTGTAATTCTCATCTTCATTATCACTACGCGGGAAAACTGCAGGCGGAGCTAATAGACGAATAAAACACACAGGTTAGAATGCGTGCACGAATGCATGATTAAATGAGTCTTGTATTGTCATGTCACTTTTAGTCACCTAGAAATTTTACGGTTTGATGCTACAACAGGTATTACAAGGTATGCATATGTATCATAATATGAATTGTAATATGTATATTTTTGAGAATAATAAAATGATTTTATTTTTCTCATATTCATTTTATTAATATTTCTGTAACAATGTTTTCATTTAGCAGTTATTTTTAAGCAATGATTCTGTTTGATTGAAATTTAGAGTCAGAAGCCAGGTTTTTAATTTCATTTTACATTTTATTTTGTTAAGTGGATACATATTTATCTCTCTGTTTATATTTTTGTATAAAAATGGGGCTAGAAAACAATATTGGGTATGAATAAAACTGGTGCGATATGTCCGATTTTTTGTATTGATATCTTTATTCCGCCTCTTTTTAGTTATAGAAGGGTCGTAAGGTATTTTAGCGTGTTGTAGAAGAACAGCATTGCGAACATACAGTTGACGTACTGTTAATACTTGGCATTGCTGATATAGGTCTTCAGTAGGAAACCGGTACGGTTTAAAAGTCATTACTTTGAGAAGCGACCTTTGCGCTCTCTCAAGTGTCATAAAATGGGCAATAAAAGCGCCGCCCCATGCTGTTATGCAATAGTTTAAGATTGACTGTCCAAGAGTATGGTAGATAGAAATAAGGAGTTCGAATGATGTTACATGTCGAAGTTTTTTGAAAATCCATATAAGTTTTCTTACTCGTGAAGCAAGGGTTTGAATATGAGGCGACCATGTCATTCTTTGATCTAAAACTGTTCCTAAGTATTTAAATTCTGTGACTTTTTCGAGGCAAGGGCAATTACAATTTAATCCATTGTTGCAATAGCTATGAACTCTGATTTTTAGATCGCACGGAGGAAAATTTGGTTGGCGCAAAGCAAATAGGAGGTATTTAGTTTTCGATATATTAATACTCAATCGGTTTCGATTTAGCCAGTCAGTGACACGCGCGAGACCTGTTTCAGCATTTTCATATACGTCATTCCAAGTCATACCTTGAAATACTATAGCAGTATCATCAGCGTAAGTATAAATTTTTGCTCCATTTAACTTCATTTTGCATAAATCATTGATATAAATTAAAAAAAGACTAGGACCGATGATACTACCTTGCGGAACTCCATATGATATTGGTGCTTCACAACTAATATACTGTCCAATTTTAACGTACTGAGTTCTATTTGTAAGATAACTTTCAAAAAGATTTAGACTTTTGCCACGAATTCCAAGTCGTTCTAGCTTGTTGAGAAGAAGTGGGATAGACACGGTGTCAAAAGCTTTGGCTATGTCAATAAATACAGCCAGGCATTTCTGTGCATTGTCAAGAGACTCGACCACAGTAGTACTCAGATCTAACACTGCCTGCTCTGTCGATCGACTAGCCCTGAAACCATATTGTTCATTAGCCAAAAGATTAAATTTATTTAAAAACATTATGAGTCTAGTATTTAGTACTTTTTCAAAAATTTTGGATAGTGACGGCAAGATCGAGATGGGTCTGTAGTTACTGACATGGTGTTTATTCCCACTTTTGTATATGGGGTGAACAACAGCTTTTTTAAAGACGATTGGAAATTTGCCTGTTTCTATACACAGATTTAGCAGTCTTACTAGTGAAGGTGTTATGAGACTTCGTATGTTTTGAAGATGTTTTGTAGGTATATTGTCCCAACCTGGAGTTGAGTCAGACTTGAGACTTAAAATAATGTTATTTACTTCGTTCTCGTCAGTAGGTAGAATAACTAAGGAATTAGGTTGAGTGGAAACGATATCTAAAGTTTTTGGGTTAGGAGGCATATTGCTAACCATTTTTTCTGCAAATGTTTGGCCTATGCTTGAAAAATATGAATTAACCTCTTCTAGAGATTCAGTTATGGTTGATTTGATGCGTAACAATTCAATAGGAATGGTTTTTTTATTCCCAACGTTTGCAACACCTTTAATAGCTTTCCATATTAATTTAGGGTTCTGCAAGCTATTTTCTATTTTGTTTTTATCGTAGGCAGTTTTTACTTTGTTGACGACATCGGAACAGAAGCTTTTGTATCTTTCGTATACAATTTTACGGTTTTCATCGTGGGGTTTATTTTTATAGTCTAAATGTAATTTATCTTTATGTTGAATGCAACGTAAAAGACCTGGAGTAATCCATGGTTACGCGGCTCTTATCTTTTTTGGGATTTTGACTGTTTTGGTATACAAGGAAATGGTTGTAGATAGTAAATTAACAAAATTTTCTGCAATTATTTCTGGGTCCTCAGAACTAAAGATATACCGAAGCTGTTAGCGACGTATTTAAAACTCCAATAAAATTGTATATATGAACAATGAAATGCAAAATTCAAAACATGAACAAATCTAGAAGATTGTACAGAGTGTATGCAATAAAGTGTAAGCTTGTGTCAATTTCTTATAGTTCAACACTTTTTTTCTGCTACTATTACACACCCTATAGTGTATTTAAAGTAAAATACATTAATAGTTAATATTCAAATTGGACACATTTGCCCCGATATAGAGGGACATACTCGTAGTAATATATTTGGAAAGAACATTTTATGGAAAACACTGTTGTAGACTTTCACGATTGTAACTAAGTTATAATTAGTACTCACGAGATGTAGACCACGATTTAGTTGCTTTTGGAGCACCGGATATTTCAGTACAATTACATGCACCACGTTGAAAATAATAATATTTTATGAAAGTTGAATAACGCCAAACACCAGATCGCGGCACGTAGCTTCAATTATGACCTTGAATGCGCAGAGTAGGGCCGTGCGTAACCCATAGTAACGCGGCGCACAACAATCACACTCCTTAGGTGCGTTCGTTTAGCAATGAGGGCATTGGTGGCGTTGCTATTGGCTGCGTGCTGTCGCCGTACTAAGAGTTTTCATACAACTAACGTTCCAAATCCAAATCACTTTACACCCAAGGAAGTTTCATACAAAATTACATCCCCGGGGATGTAATGCCATGCTTTACGTTGATATTGCGTGATATGTAATTGGACATTTTTGAGCAGGTGGTATGAAAATAGACCTAATATCACAATAACGACACCAGGTAAACATGAGTTAAAGAAGATTTTTTTGGCAAGATGAAGTGCCCTGATAAAGATGAGTTGATACGAAAACTGCAGTTAACACAGTTTGTAGTGAACAGAAAATATGTAATATCCCACGGCCATTTCGATTCTGCGAGTAGCTTGAAATCGTTACGAGTAAGAAATTTATCGATAATATAATGGCAACCATTTTGCTTCAAATTCCACTGAAAAAGAAAAAAAGAAAATATACTTATTACCTAGTGGTTTCTATCCTAAACTCAATTGGGCTACTTTATTTCAAGAACTACGAGTAGGTTTCGAGATAATAAATTTAAAAGTATGACAATGTGACTGAAGCCCTAAAAGAGCTGATATAAACCAATCTTGCCTGACAACGTGGAAGTTACTCTTATATATTTTTTGAGTTCAGTAATAGTATATTGTTAACCGAGGGTCGAAAGAGTCAATTCCCGAGGTATTTAGACGGCTATAGTCCGAGTAGGAATTGATTCTTTTATCCGTGTTTTTAAACACTCTACTTTTCATTTCGAATATGAGGAAAATAAAACTAGTTGTTTATCTAAACTATTTATTGATAATATATTACCTATTTAAAATTAATTGTCAAATTAGGACACCTATTTAAAATTAATTGTCAAATTAAGACAATTCGTGAAATTAAAAGTTACATTTTGTTTGGAATGTTTATGCTGTTTGATATGTTATGACCAATTAGGCTGTTCTGGATATCCGTAAAAGTAGGAGACTCTGGTATTTCATCAGACGATGGATTCCATGGTGGATACTCGCTAGAAGTTGTCGGCTGAGGCGAATTGGGGCGTATTTTTATAGTTTCAGTTAATTTGGTTGAAATTTTAGTTTTATTTTGGAGTGAATCCTCAATGTAGCATTCGGCGACTGTGCTGGATTTCCAGCCTCCATGTCTTATTAAGATTGTCATGTTTGCTCCAGAATCGGCTAAAAGTGTTGCTTATGTTCGTCTATAACAATGTCCGCTATACTGCTCACAGTTTGGTAAATTCAAATATGTTGCTATCTGCTTTGGCATACCTGAGATTTTATTTTTACCGATCAGTTGTTTATAGCATTTTCCCTTCTGATAGTTGAGAAAATAACGGTCCGTTTTTACATCACTGGGTCTCATTTTTTGATATTTCTTTACTATTTGTGTAAACTCTTCTTGTACTACAAACGTGCGCTCAATATTTTTTTTTGTTTTAATCAGTTTTACTAGTAATAATTGGCCTTGACTTTCAATGTCCTTATTTGTCAAATTTGTGAGTTCACTGCTTCTGCAAGCGCCGCTTATACCGAGTATCAATACCATCTGTGAAAAACATGTAATTTTTTAGTATTTGTGTAATAAATACGTAAATTTTTAGAATAAATCCATAAATACTTAGGTAAACTTACCTTCACTGCCAAATATATCTCGTCAGGAGCATCATTTAAAAAAATGTCCACTTCATGATAGGTGAAAACCTTAGATTTCTTACTCTTGAACCCCTGAGACGGTCTTTTCAAAAATGATGTTAAATTATGGATTTTTTTCAAATTTACATTTGCTTTACAATAAGTGTACTCTTGAGCATTGAATATCGGCTCCATAGCGTAGAAGGCTGTAGTTTGCTACACAGTCCATTAAAATATATAAGAAATACACTTTCGGAAAACGATTTTATATTCTTCTCTGCTAGCCACTTCATAAAATCATTGTATGTGATATATATTATATATATATATATATATTATATCTTTCTTTTGAGATTTCTGGCAAAAGATTTTCAATAATACAATTTGCCTCGTATTTAATTGAATCTGGTGTCAACATTTCAGAATCGCTTGAACTCATTTTTAATATTCAAATCTTAGCATAAAAGATTATTACTTATTATTTTTAATTCCGTCACAGATAAATAACAGATTAGTATCCCGCCAATTTAATTAGACTTTTTAAATTTTAAATATGGAACTCACGGCGTAATTGTTGCGGCTTATTCCGCTCAAAGAACTTTGCGCCAACATCACGCTGGCTGTTTAGAAAATCACATGGCCGCAGCATTTTTTTTTTAATTTTGTTTTTTTTACTTAAAACTCTTCACAGCTGGCAGCAGTTCTATTTTTAAAGTTCATTCTGGCCCTTAGGTGGGAAGTAATTTGTATGAGTTTTTCCCTCTCTATGGAGGGAAGCAGCATTTTCTACCCAATAATCAGATCAAAACAACACTACTTTCCGAATATGAGAAATCAAAGTTCCCTAATTTCATGTAGATAATGGCGGTTGTAATCTGTCTAAGACTCTATGCATCGATGTCCTACGCATTCAGGAAACTTTCCTGAAACCGGGAAAAGCGGACCCTACGTTCGTTAATTACCGGTTAGTCCATAACGATAGAATGACCCGTGGAGGCGGAACACTTGTCTACTACAAAAGGTCCATAAATTGTATTCCTTTAGTAGGGCGGCGCAGGTCTGCTGCCGCTTTATAGTTTCGTTTCGTAAGATGGCGGCTTCATGCTAACTACACTCGAGAGCAATGAATCCGGGTCACTTAAAGAATCCTAAAAATCTCGGAAACTAAAAATGCTAGGTTAATGCAATAAATTGTATTTAATAGACAATGTAATACTCCTTAAATGAAGGTATTAAAACTTCTTAGTTATTGTAAAGTTATATCATAAAAAAAAAAAAATTTGAAAAAGGGCCACTTTCGAAGATGGAACTACGAAATTACAGCATTTGGTTTTGCTTTTGTTTGTAATCTGTCATTTATGTGGGTACATAAACCATGTTGATAGTGCTCTATATTCATTATTCAAGCTGAAATTATGTCGCTTACGCCTGAAGAATGCACCAGAATACTTACAATGCTGGAAACCGGCCGGAGTCAGCGCGATACAGCCAGGACTGTCGGTGTGTCGCTGTCAACAGTACAAAGAGTTCTCCGACGTTACGAAGAAACTGGTTCTAACCTACGCAGACCAGGAACGGGCAGAACCAGGTGTACCACAGCACGAGAAGACCGATACTTGGTGAACACCATGCTTCGAAATCGCTTTCTCACAGGAACTGAACTCACAAATCAGTTTCGACGCCTCGGAGGAAGTAACCCAAGTGCATGGACAGTAAGACGTCGGCTTGCTGAATCTAACTTAAAACCCCTTAGACCTGCAAATGGCCCTAAACTGGAGCGTGGGCATCGTATTTCAAGACTAAGATATGCCCAGAGCCACGTAAATTGGAGTATTGAAGATTGGTCAAAAGTTATGTTCTCCGACGAATCAAAATTTATGCTCTACAAGCACGATGGAAGACACAGAGTGTATCGAAGACCAGGGGAAAGATTCAAGCAAGCATGCATCGAAGAAAAAGTAGCCTACGGTGGTGGGTCTGTACTTGTGTGGGCCGGAATTTCTTCTGAAAGTCGCACAGAGCTGATGATCATAGAAAACGGCTCTTTAACTAGCGAAAGATATGTGGAAGAAATCCTCAATGATCAAGTTGGTCCATTTATGGTCAATTTAGGTGAGGATGCTATATTTATGCATGACAATGCCCGACCTCATACAGGTAGGATTGTGAATGACTACCTTCAAGAGATGAACATTACTCGTATGGAGTGGCCAGCGCGCAGCCCGGATATCAACCCGATCGAGCATGCTTGGGACGAGCTAGGCAGATGCGTAAAACAACGAAACCCTCCCCCAATCACGCTTCGTGAGCTCAAAATTGCTCTCAGAGAGGAATGGGAGAATATTCCCCAAAATCGTATAAGGAACTTGGTGTACAGCATGCCAAACCGCGTAAACGCAGTAATGGAAGCACGAGGAGGCAATACGAAGTATTAAAATTCAAGAAAATCGTAATAGAGTTCAAAAATTTCATGTTTCCTATTTTTGTTTTAAGGAGAGATCAGCAGTTTTTTTCTTTATGTAATTTTGTGTTAATAAAATGTATGGTGACTCATATTTTTTTTTACTTTCATTTAATTACATTGTCTATTAAATACAATTTATTGCATTAACCTATCATTTTTAGTTTCCGAGATTTTTAACATTCTTTAAGTGACCCGGATTCATTGCTCTCGAGTGTATATATATATATACCTATATATTTCTATATTTTATTTCGATTTACTTTTTTCATATAAAACGTCATTTTCATATGCATAGACCTAATATTAATTCTTTCTATCTTTAATTTTGATAAAAGTCTTACATTTATTTTAATATCAGTAATAGTAATAGAACCTACATTATTGCAAAGGCCGCGAAATAGGCAACTGCAGGTCTGGGTTTGTCTATAAGTTTGAGTATGAGTTGGTCGAGTATGAGGTCTTTGCTAATGCGATACAGGCAATTACCATTTCCGTACGCAGATTATATTATAGTGATTCGCAAAAGAATGCAGGGAAAAACACATATTTACTTTTTAATTATACATTTAATTTAATTACTATTAAAATTTACATTAGTCATATTGGGGCAATTACCTACTAAAAGGTGTATTTATGATCTCCCCGTTACATTTGTGTGTTTGTAGAGTCTCATTAAAATACGCCAAAAATACTGTTTCGGAGAAAATGTTCGTATTTTTAATTATTTTTAGGTGTAATTTAAAAGATTTCAATACAATATCTATAGTATCTATAAAACTATTTTCTATATGAAAAAACCTAGCGTAAAAGAAAATTCCATATTTTTTTATAGTTTCCCAGTTGTGGGCTTTTAATTGGAATTTAGAAAACTTTCAGCTATGTTTTATGACTCAATCTATAAAGTCTTGCAAAATTTTTACTTTAAGTAGAGAAAGTGCGTTCAAGTGAGTCAGATTTAACTTTTAAGCCTTAAATTAAAAATCTAAAGCGTTTTCTTTATTTCATAATAAATGTTTATCAAGCTTTTTTTGCCTTAGGAACCAAAAAGAAGGCGATCATTTTTTGAAAATAAATTTACTTGAAGAGTTTTCCACCTTATTCTTTTTTATGTTAAGGCTGTTTTCAGTAAATTAAAGCCTATTAACCTCACACATTGCAATTCTTAGAATCTGAGAATGATTTCTAATATTATTGTTGTATGTATTATTGGTCAATACACGGCTACTTGCGAGTCTACGGGAGTACTGGTTTTAGGGTTCAATACCTCTAACGGAAAAAGGAACCCTTATAGGATCACTTTGTTGCCCATATGGCTGTCTGTCAAGACCTTTTCAGAGCAGTGATAAAATCAAACTTGTAAGTCAATTTGATCCAAAGATATAACCATTTATGTTGCAACATTTACGATTTCACAAGAGAAACAAAACGACTCACTCGCACGTGTTGTTTCCACTTACGGTAAAGAATATTGTACCTACTTTTAATTAATGTTGCATACATTATCTTTTTTTGCATTAAACTCTATAGTAACAAAACAGTTAAAAAAATTTAAACACAACACTAAAGCTGATCCAGATGAAACTCCATTAAAAAAAATCATAACTCTAAAATACCAAAAATCGCAATACGAACATGGCGGCGATATAAATACCCCTTATAAATGAGGCACCTAAGTTTTAACTTTGGACATAAGTTATCCGGCCAACCTGTAAATGAACCAGTTCATAGTTTTTTATTAAATGTACAATTATACTATGTATGAAAGAGACAACACTCGTCCACTTATCATTCTGTATATAAGTGTTCTAAATATAACACTCTCCCTATCTGAGAGACTATCGAATAGGCAAATATCTTAGACATGTAATTTAGCTTACGTACTAACACGCTGAACGAGCTGTGCAGCTTGGAAACAGAAATCGCCCTAGAAAAATTATTTAGCGTAAGGAGTGGCATGACACCTATAATAATGCATTCGGTGATGACGGTAGGTACTAGAGTGGCGTGATGCGGTAGTGCAGCGCGGTGGATGTACGCGTAAAGCATACACGGAGCCGCTCTGAAAGTGGGTCGGTTATAAAAAAATGCAATAACTTTTAAAACTTTCAAGCAATCCTTTTTAAATAAATAAAAAATATACTTAATTACATAAACAAAGTTAATACAAAAGCGTTAAGGAAATCTATCAAATCAATTATAAATATGCAGCGAGATTAATATATATATTATATAGCATCCTGCCGATGAACTTTAACACTACATACCGACCCTGCAGTGCAAGTACCGTAATAGTCGTCATCATCGATCTTAGCGATTCGACAAATTTAACAAATCGTATCGGGCTCTAGCAAGTATGGAAGTCATATCGACGATTTATACGATCGTCAATTTGTCGACAGTATGTCGATTATTACGAATTGTTTGCATTCCACAATGCGTCCTTCTATCATCTGAGGATTTCTACGAGCATTTCGCTCTTCTACGATCAAAAGAAGGCAGAAGTTTATTTTTTTATTGAATACTAGTGGCGCCCCGCGATTCCACCCGCATAGTAATGGATGATGACGATGTTGATGAAAATTATCCTATGTGTTAATTCAGCGTACCTCCATGTACCTCCATGCCAAATTACATGAAAATTAGGCGAGCCGTTTGAGCGTAAGAGAATAAGAAACATCCATTCATCCATAAATACAAACTTTCGTTTATAATATTACTCGTAGTAAGATCAACCGCAACCAAACAAAATCCCCATTCCCGTCGCCTGTCGATAAGCTTTATCGAGGTCATTTTCAAAGCTGACAAAACAATCGTTAAAATCGATTAAACAGACGATCTCAAACGTAATTAACAGCTTCATGTTAGGGTTACCGTTATAATCGTAAAAACATCGAATTTGTCTACCGATCGCTTAATTTTGTTACTTACTTGCAATGATTGACAAAAGATCGATATAGCCAGTTTTTTCGCAGTATGACAAATTCAAGATTAGCAATCGGTACGTGCACTGCTGTTGTGTCAGTAAACATAGTCAATAGATTTTTCGCACATACTGGCAGTAATCTAGCTAATAAAATCATCTTGGCTGATGCAATCACTCTTCAATTAAATTTAATGGTCATTCATGAAGTGGATAGCGCCGATATAAAGCGTCTTATAACAAGCCTTAAAAATTACTGCTCCGTAGGCTGGGACGGCATACCAGTATTTGTTATTCAATTTTTTCTTTGTTTGAACCAAATTGATTGTCAAGTTTTGTCAATCAATTTGGTTTTAAATCTAGTATTTCTAAACTAACCAATAAAGTAGCCACTAAACTTGACAATAAAGAAAAGTGTGTCTCTATATTTCTCTATCTTTCAAAAACCTTCGACACTGTTTCTGTTCCCAAGTATTTAAACAAGACAGAGAGGTATCAAAGGTACTACAAATATTTAAAGGTTACCTATCTGATCGTACTCAATCTGTTAAAATAGGAAACCACATCAGTGCGCCAGAAAATGTAAACTTTACCTACGGCACTCCTCAAGTAAGTTGTATATATTATTATATGAGTAATGATATATTTTGATCACATGTATTGTGATTGAAGTCATAAACTAAAATATATACTAGATTAATGTGAAATAATCTTGACATGATAGATAAAACAATAACACATTTTTTATACTATCAATGTGGGGTATTTGTTTTTTTATTTATATAAGATAAGATACCACTTCGTAGGTTTGATGAAACGGTGATGTAACTCATGCAATAAAAACTTATGTGACCCATAAAAGATTTCATAAGTTTACCTATATAGGTACTCTTTTAATTACATCGATGGTAGTTATTTAATTTAATCAATAAAATTTTTGCAGGAGATAAAATGAAGACATCGCCCTTTAATAATAACATTTGTGCTGTTCCCCGCGTAATGTATTATTTTGTAACCTTTGTTAATTCTACGATTTAATCAAATATGGTCTATATGCAAAAGCGTGCTTGTGGTAGTACTAAAATTAAACACTTGTTCACTCTCTACAAATAGTATTCATTGGATGTAGATAGTATTTTTAATAAGATTTGATATTTTTCGTGTTTCAGTTTATCTTGACGTATGGCCATAGTTTGAGATAATAGTATCAATTGGGTATGATATTCTGGAGTAGGACGCGTGCATGCCTATCTTACCATTATGTCGAATTAATATAGCTGGCGAGCGTTGGAGGCGTTGTTCAGTTACGTTTCTGCATACCATCATGCAGGCTTTCAAAACATATTTAGCCGTCTGGCTCTTGTCATGTGTATTTTAGTTCAAAGTGCGCAAACTGCCTCACGAATCGATCCTCTCGTTGAAACCAATATTGGATTAATACGAGGTTTGCAGTCTTCTGACGGGACATATACCATGTTTCTAGGTATACCTTATGCGACAGTAAATGAAACTAATGCTTTTGGGGTAGGTTGTATTCTTAACTCTTGTAGATAACAAAGGCACTCGAAGTGAAGCTATTATTGTAACTAGACAATTACTGTTCTAGACGTGGTCATGTTTATATACAAACATGAAGTGGAGACATTTTTGTGGGACCCTTTATAACACAATCACAATAAAAAAAATGTGTATTACTGAAGAAATTTTGTAATTAAGGCTAGGGAGCGAAAGCTAACTTTGCCCCAGAGATGCTCAGTTTTTGAGAGAAACGATTTAAATTAACTTTAAATAGTGGGGATTTCTGTATTCTGGGTGGATTTAAAAAATCTGAGGCATAGAAACTTAGTTGAGAAGCGAAGTGGAACTTCTGCTTAAGCCTTTCTATTTGTGACATTTATATTTTGAAAAAACTCTATCGACCTCTACATAACTAACCTTCACCAACCCCAAATAGAATATTATAGATATACATATTTCTATGAATAACAGTTAAGTTAATTTATTGTGTTAACCGTTGTTGTCAGGCCTCTACTCCACATCCGGGATTTGATGAAGTATTCGAAGCTTACGATCAACAATATGCCCACAAGTGGAAGAGTTTATCAATACTGTTATGGGGAGCCTCGATTGCTTACATTTAAATATTTATGTGCCAAACAGTGCGAGCTCAAAAAATCGTCTACCTGTTTTAGTTTGGATCCATGGTGGTGGTTTTCAAATTGGATATTCTGCAAGATCCCTGTACGGTCCTAAATTTCTAGTCCGCCATGATATAATTATGGTAAGTTTAAACTATCGTTTGGGCCCTTATGGGTTTATGTGTTTAGATATTCCTGAGGTACCAGGGAATCAAGGACTAAAGGATCAACTACTGGCTTTAAAATGGATCAAAAATCACATAAACTCGTTTGGAGGTGATGTTGATAAGATAACTATATTTGGAGAAAGTGCCGGAGGTGCATCTGTTGATCTGCATTTATTTAATAAAAAAGATAATCTCTACAACAAAGTAATTATGCAGAGTGGAACTGCTATGGGTGAATGGGTCTATACTGATTCGGACCCTACAGTTCCTTTCAAAATAGCTGAGTATTTGGGGTTCCCTTCTAGCGATGTGACTGAAGCCCTAACTTTTCTATCAAGAGTCGATACAAATTTGGTGATTGCCGCGTCCGTTGATTTAGGCCTTAAGCTTAGAGCATGCGTAGAAAAGCCTTTTGCTGGCATTGAAAGTTTCATGACGGAACACCCTATTAATTTGGACATACCGAGAGTTAAAGACATTCCAATTCTCATTGGGCATAATAACGATGAACGAGTTACAGATGTGCTGTCATTGCCTGATGATAAAATACATGAGTATCTTCTTAAATATTTTAACTTCAAAAGTGACCTACCGGATGAAATGGAAAAGTTAGTTAAACATTTTTATATTGGCGATGAAGAAATTGACGAACAAACAGTTTGGTCACTAGCAGACTTTAATTCGGATTTTACGTTTAACCATCCTACACAGCGAAGTATTGAAAAATATTTCAAATCTGGTGCTAACACCATATATCAATATATGTTTTCTATAATGGTGAAAGAAATTTTAGGAAAAATAGAATAAATATGACTATAGGAGGTGCGGCCCATGCCGATGAGATTGGTTATTTATTTGATATATTTTATATGCAAGAAGAGCCGTCGCCTGAGGATCAACTGGTCATTGACCAAATGACTACGCTATGCACTAACTTTGTTAAATATGGGTAAGAAATGTGTCTTTTCTTCTTTATAAAACTTAGGTGTTGTATTGTAGGTTCAGTATTGTTGCCACCTCGGGGATGGATCCGCTAAGTACCTTATGGATGCTCTCGACAGACTGCAACGTCGCGCTGTCCGTATTATTGGAGACACTGAAGTCACTCAACACCTACAGTACTACAAATGCGTAGAGCTTTTTTTTGTTTTTTCGGCAAATGTTCTGAAGAGCTTTTTAATCTTATTACTTCCTCACCATTCCGATCCTGAAGTACTCGTTCTGGCCTAGCATTGCATCCGTATAATGTACAAAACTTCGAACCACGAACCAAAAAGTTTGGCAGTTCCTACCTCTGTCGTATAAAGTAAATTGTGGAATGCTCGGCGTACGTATTTCCTTGCAACATGACCCTGGGTGTTCCAAGCGGGGCGTGAAAAATATTTCTCAAAGGTCATCACTTCTTGATTCCATCTGCGCTTCCCATCAGGCGAGAGGGATAACTTTGATAAACGATTTAAAAAACCAGTTAAGAGGACTATTTTACTTTGACTCAGACCGTCTTTTTAAACCATGGACTCGGACCCACTCGGGCTCGGGACTATCTTGAGTCCACTTTTTGACAAGACTGTGATTAAAATTGTTATTATAAACTCTCCTATCTCTGTTATTAAAATCTGTTAACGGGAATAATTCTGCATAAAATATTGTCATTTCCGTTTTTTAATTTTTTTATTGTGACATTCTGCGTTTAAATAAAGAGCGTGTTACAAACCCAATGTTGACGGATGCGGAGACCTGCGGACGCAAAATGTTTGGATTCGCAAGTCTAATGTACTTGTCTAAAGCAATGGACTATAATAAAACCCGCAATATCGACTGGTACGCAGACTGTTAAAGTACCTACCTTTGTCTACCGTTAAGCAGTAGATACCTAATATGTTTCGGTTTGAAGGTATAGATGCTGGCGAAATTACAGGCATATGAGATTTAACAACTTAATGTCTAAGGGTTACGAGCGCAATGCATTTCGTCACTTGTAAGAAAATGCATAAAGAATCAAATAATTGTAATGTCGCGAAATAAGGAGAATAAAAGAATAAAGTACGAAATTGAGCAAATCGTTTACTTCATAGGTACAAATGAACGTTGTAACAATGAACCACATTCAAACGCAATCAAGAGAGTCTTTCGAAATGGTCGATTAAACGTGTCCAGTTTACAACAACTTAAATATTTAGTTTTATAATCTACATTTAAAAATATGTACACTACCTACTCCAAAGACGCGACGCTGAGACTAAATTCATTAGTCCAGATTATTTCTTTTTTTTTGTTCAAAATATTTTTGTCCGGCGACTGCGATCGCGTGCGTTACTTTCCCTGTAATTTCATGAAGGTTTTCATTCGAAAGGTCCCAAGAGTCAACTGAACGCTTTGAGAAGAAAGACGCAGTCTGATCGTTCGGCCTCCAACTGTTGGGATACACAATCTTGTGTCGCAACACCGCTTTGATGATAAGTGCTCCGACGTACACAATAAAGTAAACACTGAAGTATAGTGGCAAATAATACAGCTTTTTCCCTAAATAGTAGTAACTGTATCTATTAACACGAGGCATCTCAGTAGTTGTAGTTGTAGTAGTGTGGTGATGATGAAAGTGATGGTAATCGTGATCGTCAAAGTCATGGTGAAATTTCAAGTCACCAGGAAAGTCTTCCGGAAACCCGTGATCGTCTGTCGGAGTATCGTGCCCGTAATTAGCTGGAGGATTGTCTGGCAGCGGAGACGGTGCATCCGGTTTACTGTAATGATATCCTTGGAAGTCTGGTGTATCGTCAGTGTCAGTAGGTGAATCGTCAGTTGAAGGTGGTTTATCGTAAAAGTATCCATTTGATGGTTTTGACATTGGTGGTATGTCATAAGAATATCCACCGGAAGGTTTAATCAACGGTGGGAGTGTCGGAACAAAAGCTTGTATTGGTGGTGAGGGAGGCTTGTAGCGGTATCCCAGGTCCATTGTCGGGCCGTCGCTGTCGCTGGATGAATCATCTTGTCCCGAGTCATCTGACGTATCCACCGGAGGCTGGTACGTTATCATAGGCTTTGGTGCTGGAGGAGGAGGAGGAGGAGGCGGTGGGGAGGCGGGAGGAGCACTTGGTGCGTAAGGAGGAAACGACTCATAACTTGACGGAGAAGGGAAATTGCCGTCGCTTATCCTCGGTGGTGGTGGCGGTGGTGGAGGTACCAAATTAGCCACAGCTTTGATTGGTGGTGCACTCGGACTTGACTGCTTCGATTTGGTTCCGTAATCTGGTAAATAAGGCTGCGCTGGGTTGTAGCGATCTATCGGCTGCCGCATCGGAACTACGTCTTGCGCTTCTCCTCTCACAGGATTTTTAACGTCATGAAAGTTGTCTAAGCTCGTAAACATGTTATTGCCCTTTTTAGATATCGTATTGAGAAGAGGATTTTTTTGAGTTTTGATTTGAAAAGGCTTCAAGTTAACGTACGGGAAACGCATATGCGGTTCCGTACGTATCGCACGCGATTCATTTTCAGCTCCGTTTCCAGGGTTCGTGGCAAATCTGCGGACAAAAGTTACAGAATAAGGGCACTGAATTGATTACAATACGTCATGTAATACGAATAATATTAGTTACGATACGTCACAGTTTTATAACAAAAGTTGTACGAAAGTGTTGTATAAGTGTGTGTTGTTGTTGTGTAAAGTGTGTTGTCCAAAGGTGTTTAACTAGAACGTATAATTGTTATTTCCTGTCAAACCCACTTTACTTTTGTAATTCGCAGACGTTTCGGGTATGTCTAATGCCTACCCTCAGGGGGGTTAAGCTGAATGGGTGTCGCGAATATGTTGTTGTTTTTGATGTCAAAATAATATGTGTCAAACGGACGAGAACTTTCAAACAATAATTAATAATTTAATAACTTATCAGACTATTTAGCTGAAAATATATTTTAATAGATGTTGTTTTTACGGTTTTGTTGGACCGTTGTTTGTCTGGATGTCGATTATTATTATTGCCTTATAACTTCAAGACTGATCGTTATACTATAACTTAAAGGTTTTTTTTTTCAAATATAATAAGCACATATATTTTACTAAAACAGTTAAAAGAGGCGACTTTTATGCCGCGTGGGTACACTCGTAAGTGTATTCACGTAATAGCGTTGACATTAATATGTATAGTTAATTAAGAGGATATCAACTTGAAATACTCACCCCGGTAATGCAAAGTTTTCATCAATCTCCTCGTTACCATCATCGGTTTTATCGTCATCGTCAGTGTGCGGCTTGGCATTGCTAGTCGTATCTTTGGCGTTTTCACTTGAAATAGATTCTTCTTCCCACTGTCCAGGGTACTGATCATACTTCTGACTGTCGATAATGTGCCAAATGTTCTCCACGTTGGAACTGGAACTGGGTGTGGTCGTGCTCGTTGTGCTCATCGTAGTACTTGGTGTCATTGAGGGTTTGTACACTGGCACCAGGGCTTCACTATCCGGATTGTACAAGTTATTATACAGAGCGAAGTAATCGGTCATGTCTACGGGCTTCGTATTCTCTTTCTCCTTTTCGTTACTCTGCGTCGGTGACACATCATTTACATCATGAGATACATCATTGGATTGTTCAGGCACGTAGATCGGTCTCAGAGTACTGGTGCTCGTTTTGACGATCTCGACCTTTTCTCGTTCCAAAAGCTTACGAATGGACTTCATTTGGTTTCCCGATTCGAATTCAGCGAAAATTAAATCTGGACTGCTTGTTTTGGGCGTTGTGGTCGTAGTAGCGTTTCGTGGTGGATCCATCCTTCTCATCCAATTGTGATAGTAAAAAGGAGCTGCACGGCCTTCGACATCTCCGCCATTCGGAGGCCGCGGCGAAGGCGTCACTACATAAACTCGCGGACCCGGCAAATTCAAAGAGTTCGTTTCGTATTTACAAATACACACTAACAGAATACTAAATACCAGAAACTTATCCATTGCAATTTATTTAGAACTCATTTGAGCGTTGAGATGCGAGTGGTCAGCTCGGGGACTGACTGGAAAATGATACAGTAAAGCCTAATATTTTCAGGTAGGTATGTATACAGTATTGGGAGAGAAGTTACGATAATTGGTTGCGGTACTTCCCTATGTGGAACGTCTGAGGCACGACAAGTCACAATTTGCACCATTAGCACGGAGATCGATGTCGCTCCCTCGGCTTTGTAGAAAGTGTCTCATATTTGTAGTAAATATTTGTGGCATCCCGAATAGAAAGTAGACTACATAATAAACTGAATAGTTCATTTAAACGTTTAATCACCTACATTTTTAGAGGTAAGTAATAAAGCACGAATACTATACTATACATGAATAACGACTACACAAAAATACAGAACTATTCTAAAGTACTTACGTCATACCAGAGATAAGAACGCAAAGTTGGTAAGTAGACATACTTATACCTATACCTACGTACTAGAACGAAAATAATAAAGATTTAGTAGGTAACGTCTAAAAAACTTTCAAACTCCTTCGGTCGCAACTAGCTTTAGGCACGTTTACGTAGTAACTTATTTAATCTGTGCTTTAGGCTAGAGAGGGAGAGAGCTGAAAATTAGTTCAAATAACATTTTCGTGTTTTAAAATTTTATTTAAACTCCGGAACTGTTAACTCCAAAAACTGTGTTTAACCTCGTGTTGGATTCCTCACCATCAACAACCTTAAAATTTAAACGCAACTAGCGTAACTTTAAATCTTACGCTGTACTTGATTAACGGCCGTTTTCAATAACCTATCTATCGTCGGTTTACCTTACTAGAGATAGATATTTGACACTATTTGTATGGACGTTATGTCAAATTTCTATCGGTAGTAAGGAAAACAGTGGATAGATAGAATATTGAAAACGGCCGTTAGATGTATACCTACAGCTGATAAATGTAATAATAGATTATGCATCGAGGGTAAAGCAGTGTCTTACGTCACGGACGGTATATTGAACCCTGAGCGTAACGGGGACTCTAGAGTTAATCCCTGAGCGCAGTGAGGAGTTTTATTATTCGCGACAGACTTATGTAGAGTCCTGAGTTAAGCAAGGGGTTCAAGCCACCCAAGACGAAGACAGGATCGAGGCGAATACTCTACTTTTCATACCTACTGCGAGACAATAAGAACTCAGAGCATCATAAAAAACCATTTATATAAAAATAAAGTATATTAAAAGTTAAAAATAATATTGGACACACTTGTCCAGTTATGGGATGAGGGACAAAGTAATATTTTTGAAAAGAACATTTTATGGAAGTTTTTAAAATAACACCAAATAGCAACTAACTAGCTAACAAATAACAGTCTTTTGTATCAAATTCACTACAATTGCACCTTTTTATTTTGTTTTCCTGTGTGCTGTCTGTGGTGACCAGTTCGTGTTTCGAATAAACTCTCATCATAATGCTCGCATCTATACTCCGTACTATGAGTTTTTCTACAAATAACGTTCCAAATGCAAATAGCTTTAATCCCTTGGGAGCTTCATACAACATTAACTACCTGCAGGGCTATTATTTATCTCAGTTGCTAACTAATGTTGATTGAAATCTTGAAAAATGACGGCTCTATGGCAGTTTTGACAACTCCAGTAAACAAAGCAAAAAGTAGATAGATACGAGTGCTTACTTTGAGATTCAACACACGGTCTGGGGCTTCAAACAAAAGCAAATTGTACTATCACCATTCATCACTTCTAATTAAAGAAATTCGAAGTAGTTGGACTCGAGACCAGTCTGATTAATATATGCCCGAGACTGAACTGTCTTTCTGATTTAAATCTGGCAACCATAACTTCTCTCTCTGTGTCTGTTTCAAGAATATTATGTACGTATATATGGGCGCTTATTCTTTTTAGAGTAATTAATTATCAAATCTTTTTTTAATTAGTCATTGTCAAAGTGTTAATAATATTATACAGTTTCAGTATTGATACTAATAACGTAATTTTTAGACTACATTCTATAATAAAAAGTTATGAATATGTCGCTACACCACATCCTGTTTATAAATTTAATTATATTTATAGATTTAATGGCATGTAAAATCATGCCAGCCTTTGTTATATTTATAAAAGACTAATATTTAATTTAAACTATTCTAATTTCAAATAAGTTCAAAACTGGTCGGAGAATATTTCCGGTAAATATTACGCGAGTCCTAGCCGGTTTTAAAGCGAAATTAATTTAAACTAATTTATTAGAGTATTGTCGTTTACGGAAGTGACGTTTTCCTTTACTCAAAATATTAATATAATGTTCATTGATAACTACTTAATGCCACTTCCATGAATTTTCATGAATAGATAAGATTTATATAGCTATGACAGACGAAATATCACATCCGTTACGTAAGCACTACTTATTTTGTTAAGTTTATTTATGATAATATTAATGTAAAATCAAATAATGATTTATGAAGAACATATCATAATTTTACGAGTATTTTTTGTTGCCTAGTCAACATGATAGTAAGGGAGGGAGCCACTTTGTATTTAAGTCAATGTAAGACTGTACATACCTCTCTTCTTATTCGATTCTCAAGTAGAATTGTTGATCTTATAAAATAACTGTGCTACTCGTATCAAATATAGGCTATTGTACATACTTCGCTTATAAATGGACAACATCAACCTGGCGGTCATAGATTAATCAGAATATATCTGAAGACACGACAAGAGTCTTCGGCCAATGTGTGTTACCAGTGATGACTTATGGCACTGAAGCGTGGTCACTTACTATGGGCCTCATAGATAAGCTCAAAGTCGCACAACGAGCTATGGAGAGGGCTATGCTCGGGGTTTCTCTACGTGATCGAATCAGAAATGAGGAGATCCGTAGAAGAACGAAAGTCACCGACATAGCTCAGAAGATTAGCCAGTTGAAGTGGCAGTGGGCAGGGTACATAGCACGCAGAACAGATGGCCGATGGGGCCGAAAGGTTCTGGAGTGGAGACCACGGACCGGCAAGCACAGCGTAGGTCGTCCACCGACACTGTGGACAGACGACCTGAGGAAGGTCGCAGGACGACGTTGGATGCAGGCCGCTTCCAACCGGTCCTTTTCGAAAATCATGGGGAGGCCTATGTTCAGCAGTGGACGTCCTACGGCTGAGATGATGATGATTTAAAAGGAACGTGTCCAGAACGCAATCTATGAGCGACTACTAAATAATTGACTGGCGGTACTCCATATGTCAAGTCATATTTTTTTTAACCGAAACACTACGAATAAATAGACTTATTATTTATTCGTAGCCGAAACATAAAAATTAAATTCCTCTTAGAACTTATGAAAAATATGAAAAATTACAGCTGGATCTAAACTTAGACTGCTATATCAACATTTAAAAAAGAAATAATCAGGACACAACTTTTTAAGAGAATCTAAGTTTCCTAGTAAATTGGACATTCTCCTTGAAATAAAACCTTTTGTTAAGTTAAGTAAATAACCTTGGTTTTCATAATATTGTTTCGGAGTAAAATATCTTTCCATTTTAAATTACACCACGGATATGAGCTTACTTTATTATGCAATTTATTTGATTCATCATCATCCTCATCATCATCGATCACCATGCGGGCGAAACCGCGAAGCGCAGCTAGTATTAAATAATCTAATAGCTTAAATATGGCTTTGCTTAACGACATTATTTGTAGCAAGAGGTACCCATGACAGGGTCGTAGCAAATGAAAGACCGTGAAATTTGCTTAGGTACCCCCTAGGATACAGGCGTGACCTTATACTTTGTCAATACCAACGTGTGTTGCTTGTTAGAAGGGCAACGGAACCCTGCCGTAGAATATATTTTATGATTTGACACAGGAATGAGTTATCTATACTATAACTAATATAATAATACTATAAAGAGGAAAGATTTGTAGAAAGAAGATGTTGGTAACGAATTGGCCTAAAAAGTACTGGACCGGTTTCAAAAATTCTTTCACCATTGGAAAGCTACATTCACCCTGAGTAACATAGGCTATATAAGATTCATCATCATCATCCATCACCGCGCGGGTGAAACCGCGGAGAGCAGCTAGTTATGTATGTAATAGTTATACTCTATGCACTTAAATTTTGATCACTATTAAAGCACTGAGCAGGCCATATCTCCTTTGGAAGTAACTAACATCGTGACGAGTTCCACAGCTCCCGTCTGGCTAGCTACCAATAACCAGTCTCGTAACATAAGGATCAGTAGAACACTTTGTGAGCAAGTTCGTCCGGGGAAGTATTACCACCATAATCATTTCTAACATGACGCAATAATGTCCGCATTACAGTGTTAGGTTTAAGGCGAAATGAGTTCCAAATTTCATGATTCGACTTCGCGAATACTTAGTTTTTCGACGATTAAAAAAATGTAAATTGAATATACGTCCTTATGAAGTATGGGAGCCAATACACGATTGAGCAAACTTGGCTCGATAGAAAAAAATCGGCAACAATCCCTAAATTTTCAATTTATCTTACGTGCTTCGTGGGAAAAAACATTTTTATTCAATTATGGGCAAATATATTTCAATTAATGTATTCCCAATGAAATGTACTAGTGAACTATGGACTCCTTTATCATTAAAATTTGATTGTACGAAATATATATAAAAAGTATTGGCACGTATTCAATTGAATTTTCGCATTACGTCGTCCATTCTGGTAAGCAATTCTCAACTTTATGTAAAGCTTCGAAAATTGTATTAAAATTAGGATTGGACCGCGCCTTAAATGGGTAAAATTGCTGGTTACGCAGGATGATAAACGCAATGCAGTTCGCCACTTGTGACGGAATTCATCTGTTATAGGCAGAGGTTTACGCTTAAGACTAGGTGGAGCTCGTGCTTGTTCCGTAACACAATGACATAAAAAGACCCTCAAAAAATTCAACAGCGCTCCTTGAGAGCAATTCACGGTCTATCACAGTCACGGTCTGTCTCCATTACCATCACCTGATCATCACTGACCATCAAGGTCAAGAGTGGTCGACTGGATCTCTCTTTTAGACCTAAAAATGTTAAATGATTTAAAATCAAATTGACTAATTTAATTAATAAAAAAAAATTTATGTAATTTAATTACTAAAATTTATTAATTTAAACAATAAATAATTATAAATTAAAATTAATTCAATCAATTATTTTAATTATTCTTTGTTAATTGTTTTAAAATCGCTAAATCAATAAAAGACTTGTTAAATATGAAATTTAACTGAAATATGAAATTTAACCCACAGAATTTGCCCTATTTAAATAGGTCTCACTATTACATAGCTTTAATCAGCCCAAACAGACGTATGAATGATGACCAAAGATAATGTACCTACTTACCTACTTACTTAGATCTCGTGTTTATGACAATAAAAAAACGAAAAAAAACACTTTTTGGTATTGTCATATAAAGTTTATCACTTTAATACATTAAACCTAGCCAATTCACGATGAGTCATTAATATTAAAATTCGTGCGTCATTTTATATGAAATGGCAATTTGTACGTAGCAAGGTGTCTCTATTCTTTAAAACAGTTTTTGTCTAAAATCAATACATAACAATAATACAATAGATCTATAGCACGTCTAACATAAACATCTAATTTGTAAAGCTTATCATTAGGGTCTCGTATAATTATTTATTGTACACTATGCGACGGCTTTGGGTTCATCTTTCTTGGCGCTATTAGAAGAGATTTCGGTCTCGTTGTACGCTGGATTGTCCACTCCAGAGTCACTGCTGCCATCTGTGCTATCCCCTACTAACTTAGTCCGTTGCGTCGTTTCTGGCGCCACTTTGTCTAGTGTTGCTTTAGCAGCATCGTTTTTAACAGCGCCATCTGTGATGATTTTCTCGTCTTTATTAACGTTATGGCTTTCCACGTCGCTCGGAGTAGGTTTCTTCTTGCAAAGGTCGTTGTCGTCGTTCATAGCTCTTTTATGGAGGTAGAATTTGTTGAATAAATAGTAAATGCAGCCGGTGATAAATGTGGCTCCCGCGAATATTTGGTACGTTGGTCTGGTGCCGAAGAATTTCATGAGGTAGCCGCCTATCAAGCTTCCTGCGCCTTTGCCTGTAAACAACACAAACTTCAATAAAACTAACGCGTGAGATTGCAGCATTATAATCTTTTGTTTTTATTATGTACTTATCAAGAATGACGGTGAGATGAAGTCCCAGGTATCAACAGCCTGTAATGCCAACTTAAGGGCTGACTATGTAATACCTACTTAATAAAAAAACTGCTACGTATGTACAATTAAGTCGTGAGAATTAACATTTGCTCAGAACGGTTTCATAAGTAGGCACTTTGTAGGGGAGCGAAGGGTGTAAAACCTCCTTAGGAAGACCTACTTTGATGTATACGACTGTGGACATCAATACCAAATAGACACAGAAACTTTTGGCGAACGAAAGGGAGAAGAAACTCGAGAAGAAGTAAAAATAGAAGTAGGTAAAGCACATATTCCTTCGACGTGCACCTCAAATGAATGAGAGAAAATCGTTAGGTGTCTGGTAATCACCTAGTGGATCCCGCTAGTAAGTATCTCCCAAGTACCTATATGGTAGGATGAAGTCGAATATTGGACGAACTTACTGTCATAAACCGAAAGGAGGTTGCTCGGGACAGAATGCAGTGGTGTCTTTTAATGTCGTAGGCCAAAAGCACAAGTGAGTAGTACATACCTGAGATCTCAGGCGGTTAATTTTGTTAAAATTTAACTTGTTTATTTACGAAAAGGGTCATCTATTGCAATCGTATTGCTAAAGCTTAGTTACTTTGAATAATTTTCCAAATGCGTCGAATGGGTGCTTAAATATTTTTTTTTTTTTAATATACCACAACTATCACACAACGCCATCTAGTCCCAAGCTAAGCAGAGCTTGTGTTATGGGTACTAGACAACTGATAAACATACTTATATATTTCTAAATACATAAATATTATAGATAAATTACACCCAGACACAGAACAAATGATCGTGCTCATTACACAAACATTTGTTCTGGGTGGGAATCGAACCCACGACCTCCGGCATAGCAGTCAGGGTCACTAACCACTAGACCAACAGGCCTGTCAGGCTTAGAAGTTATTCCCAGGCAACCGATATTCCGACAACCTTTACTTTATTTTAACATATTTCAATATTATTATGAGATAGAAAAGGTAGATGAAGGGATTATGACCTCGTTGAATGTCCATGTGCTTGCGCTCTTTCTTTCGATATTTAATATACTTATATACATATATCCAATATGGCACTGGTCACCTTCTCATCTCTCACAGTCAGTTTGTAGGTAATAACATCACTCGCGGTTACTAAGTTTTATAGGATTATTAAGATTTTGGTATATCGTATTTTGAGAAATATTTACGCGTGGCAGTTTGCGTTTGGCAGTTGTTGCCGGTCGGGAGGTAGGGCTTGGAATGATTTTGAAGCGGAAGAGAAAGGGGTAAGTGCGTGTGATGTATGTATGTGGTACTGTATGCGTTTGTATTATAAGAGAAATGAGTTATGTTTTAAAACGGCTTGTACAATGATAATGTACCTACATAGTAGTAGTAGATATAATAATAGTAACAGAATAAATAATAGTATGTAGTACCTAATCCTATACTAGATTTAAAGTGTAATTTTAATAACGTATACTTTACTATTTCGTATTAGTATATCTTGTTTGATTAGTACAGTGACGTCACGCTACATACCAACACCGTAGTAGATGCCTCCAAGCAGCCCTTGCACTGAAGTATCTGTTGTGGTGGACGACAATCGTGCTGCGTAAGTCACGGCGGCGGTGAATGAGAGCGATGAGGTCACGGACTCCAGAGCCTCGAAGACCAGGCACAGCCATGGGTTGTAGATCAAGGAATAACCTGAAATATATGTTCTAATATAGGCAGGCAAATATAAAGTTACCCATTTTACCTTCTAATAAACGTGATCACTATGCGTGATCGTTTCATGTTGGATATTTCAAATATACTCACGAAGCGTTATGCTTCTACTTTCATCATACGTACTGCCAAGGAATGAAACTTTTACGTGGTCTAAGTACAAAATGGTCTAATACAAGTGCAATATGAAAAATTTAGTTCCGACTTCCATTCTATTACTTTGGTAAAATTCAGTTATTGGAGTGTAACTCAAAAACTACTGGACCGAATTTGTTGAAATATAAATGGGATCACACGGGAAGCACCAGTGGGCCGAGCACCAAAATCTGTTTCATTGTAACGTAATCGCATCGTTAACGTATTTAGTACAAACTTGTGACAAATAGTGGCACAGATAACTCAGAGTTTGTAATGAATACGTAAACGATACGATAACGTTACACTTAAGCAGATTTACGTGCTTGGCCCACAGCTTTCATAAAATAGCATAATAACAATAGAATTTTGAGAATCGGTCCACCCAATCGAAAGTTTTGAGGTAACAAACATTAAAAAAAAACATAAAGTCGAATTGAGTACCTCCTCCTTTTTGGAAGTCGGTAGAAAATACTGTTTATGGAGCATAATATTCATTGGTAAAAGGTATATGCAAATCGAAAAAAAAACAGAAATCTTGCATTACGTGGTAGGTATTTATAAATAATTTGTACCAGATGTCCTAGGCCTCTTCGTGGTAACCTGCATGTTTAAAAACTGACCATTAAAATGAATTATGAGTTACTAGTTGACCCGCCAGTTGCTTCATTGGCTTGGAATGCGAAACCACAGAAATTAACTGAAATCATCCCCTTAAGGTGTAATTTCTAAACATTCTTCCTTAGATGCTTACAACATAAAAGGCATGAATTGCCAAAATTTCAAGTGTGTAGCTTAGCGGTTTAAACTCTGTGTTGAATCAATCAGTCAATCATCAGGATAAATTTAAACACTAGATAAAAGTTTATCGATCACATGTTACCTATACTGTTTATTATCTCATAGGCAAATGATACCAAGTGCCCTGCTCTTGAAAAGAGCGTTGTAATTTCCCAAATATCATACTGATGACTAAATTGTTGAATAAATCATCACTATATATAGCACTCACCGAGTAACCTTATAGCATAGAAGACAAAACCAATAAAAAGGACGTTGGCATGTCCCAACCGCCTGATGATGGGGCCAGAGAGCACCAGCAAAGGTAGACCGGCCACTCCGCCCACTGTGATGGTGATGCCCATAAGCGACCGTGAGGCCCCCAGATCTTGTAGCAACCAGAACAGGAAACTCTCGATGTAGCCCCATGCGGTACCTTGAAGAAACAACGTACCTTAATATTACCATTTTACTTTCTAGGCCTAATGACTGATACATTTATGGATGCAACGCGCTCTTTTGAAAATGTCACTAGTATAGTGTTCCATCGAAGTGGTGGCCTTCTTGTAATATTCGTACAGAACACTGTGTAGAGTCGTTGCACAAGAAGCCTACATAATTAATGAGGTTTCTTCGTCTCTGATGATAATCATCGCGTTGCCAGATAGGATTTACTTTAGAAACGGGATATATACCATGTATTAGTTGTATTTAATTTGAGCTCTCGATATTTCGGCACAGTTGCATGCGCCATGTTCACAGTTTACTCGTGAAATACATACTTAATAATTCATAAATACAGCAAATACAATAACTGGTAAATATCCCGTTTCTAAAGTTAATTCTTGCATTAGTGACCATGTCAGTTTAAAAACTTATATTGCCAGATAGGATCTTTTGAAAATCAATGGTGGATTTCCTCCCGAAATGTTTGGATCTGATAAAAGACTGGTAAAGTAAGGATATGTACAGCGTGTAACAAAAAGGTGTAGTAATCCTGAAAGGTATGCATAATACGAGTATCTACCTAGTCAGAATTCATAAATATGACAAAGTATCAAAATTGCTTATAATTTTATCATACTAAGTAAAAAAAAATACCGTATTTTTTTGGTTATTGTTCTGCAATCCCCACGCCACCTATTAATTAACCTCTCTCCTCCTACCCTGCATGCATCCTCGCCCCGCACTGCACCTCAGCCCAGATCCTGCTTAGGCCCCTTGTTTACCTATATGCCACGTACTGGAGGTCAGTGCCGACTTTGGCCTAAACTATTTCAGGGATTAACAGCTTGAGTATTAGAAAAACTTTGGTTACTTTTAACTTTGTCGCAGTAGTTAGGTCCCAATTGCGTGTTTATGATTTTATAACTCCTTTATGCACTCTTTTTTGTTACGCGCAGTATACATCAGTATAGGGGTTGTACTGCAAGTGTACTACTAAAAGCACGTTTAGTAGTGAATCTGGGCTAAATTCATTAAAATGTGTATACGAGTAGTTATAAGTAAGTTTTGTATAGCATTTCTGTCAAATCTTCAATAAAGTACAGATTCACAAATCTGAGCGTTTATTTGTAATAGCTGTCTTAGAGCTGATGATCAAGTTAACAATGATTACCCATGATAAAGCACGCGATGAATAGCGCAACGATCTCCACATTAGTGAAGACGCTGATAACGTCTTTTAGAAGGTTTTGCGCTGGCTGCTTGAACTGCAGGTCAATGCTCAGCATCAGCGCTCCAGATGCGATTTTCAGGACTGAGTACAGGTAGAACGCTGGCCTGGAAAATAAAAATATTGCCTTTGTACTAGCTACCACTACCACTACCTAATATTGCGGGTGATTTTGTAGTTCAGATGGGATTGTGATTTTTCTGGGTTGTTTAGTACTGTATCCTAAATAATAAATAATTAGCTATTTCAAAAATCGTCACTTAACATACCACCGCAAGGCCAGTTATTTTCAATCGAAGTAGTAGTGTGCACTGTGCATGTATATTATGTTAAGGCTTGAAGGCATAGTTTCAAATCAAATTATTTCCGAATAGTAAGTCGCCTTGTTGGGTACCAACGCAATGCCAGTTACTTTATTTGAAGTTGTAGTGTGCGTTGTGCACTTATATTGTATTATGTCTTGAAGACATTGTAACTAATCAAATCATTTCCGAATAGGTAGTAAGGCGTCTTGTTGGGTACCACCGCAATGCCAGTTACTTTGAATCGAAGAAGTAGTGTACATTGTGCACGTATATATTGTGTTAAGGCTTGAAGGCATAGTTTTAAATTAAATTATTTCCGAATAGTAAGTCGCCTTGTTGGGTACCACCGCAATGCCAGTTACTTTGAATCGAAGAAGTAGTGTACATTGTGCACGTATATATTGTGTTAAGGCTTGAAGGCATAGTTTTAAATTAAATTATTTCCGAATAGTGAGTCGCCTTGTTGGGTACCACCGCAATGCCAGTTACTTTGAATCGAAGAAGTGGTGTACATTGTGCACGTATATATTGTGTTAAGGCTTGAAGGCATAGTTTTAAATTAAATTATTTCCGAATAGTAAGTCGCCTTGTTGGGTACTACCGCAATGCCAGTTACTTTGAATCGAAGAAGTGGTGTACATTGTGCACGTATATATTGTGTTAAGGCTTGAAGGCATAGTTTTAAATTAAATTATTTCCGAATAGTGAGTCGCCTTGTTGGGTACCACCGCAATGCCAGTTACTTTGAATCGAAGAAGTGGTGTACATTGTGCACGTATATATTGTGTTAAGGCTTGAAGGCATAGTTTTAAATTAAATTATTTCCGAATAGTGAGTCGCCTTGTTGGGTACCACCGCAATGCCAGTTACTTTGAATCGAAGAAGTGGTGTACATTGTGCACGTATATATTGTGTTAAGGCTTGAAGGCATAGTTTTAAATTAAATTATTTCCGAATAGTAAGTCGCCTTGTTGGGTACCACCGCAATGCCAGTTACTTTGAATCGAAGAAGTGGTGTACATTGTGCACGTATATATTGTGTTAAGGCTTGAAGGCATAGTTTTAAATTAAATTATTTCCGAATAGTAAGTCGCCTTGTTGGGTACCACCGCAATGCCAGTTACTTTGAATCGAAGAAGTGGTGTACATTGTGCACGTATATATTGTGTTAAGGCTTGAAGGCATAGTTTTAAATTAAATTATTTCCGAATAGTGAGTCGCCTTGTTGGGTACTACCGCAATGCCAGTTACTTTGAATCGAAGAAGTGGTGTACATTGTGCACGTATATATTGTGTTAAGGCTTGAAGGCATAGTTTTAAATTAATTTATTTCCGAATAGCAAGTCGCCTTGTTGGGTACTACCGCAATGCCAGTTACTTTGAATCGAAGAAGTGGTGTACATTGTGCACGTATATATTGTGTTAAGGCTTGAAGGCATAGTTTTAAATTAAATTATTTCCGAATAGTGAGTCGCCTTGTTGGGTACCACCGCAATGCCAGTTACTTTGAATCGAAGAAGTGGTGTACATTGTGCACGTATATATTGTGTTAAGGCTTGAAGGCATAGTTTTAAATTAAATTATTTCCGAATAGTGAGTCGCCTTGTTGGGTACCACCGCAATGCCAGTTACTTTGAATCGAAGAAGTGGTGTACATTGTGCACGTATATATTGTGTTAAGGCTTGAAGGCATAGTTTTAAATTAAATTATTTCCGAATAGTGAGTCGCCTTGTTGGGTACCACCGCAATGCCAGTTACTTTGAATCGAAGAAGTGGTGTACATTGTGCACGTATATATTGTGTTAAGGCTTGAAGGCATAGTTTTAAATTAAATTATTTCCGAATAGTGAGTCGCCTTGTTGGGTACCACCGCAATGCCAGTTACTTTGAATCGAAGAAGTGGTGTACATTGTGCACGTATATATTGTGTTAAGGCTTGAAGGCATAGTTTTAAATTAAATTATTTCCGAATAGTAAGTCGCCTTGTTGGGTACCACCGCAATGCCAGTTACTTTGAATCGAAGAAGTGGTGTACATTGTGCACGTATATATTGTGTTAAGGCTTGAAGGCATAGTTTTAAATTAAATTATTTCCGAATAGTAAGTCGCCTTGTTGGGTACCACCGCAATGCCAGTTACTTTGAATCGAAGAAGTGGTGTACATTGTGCACGTATATATTGTGTTAAGGCTTGAAGGCATAGTTTTAAATTAAATTATTTCCGAATAGCAAGTCGCCTTGTTGGGTACTACCGCAATGCCAGTTACTTTGAATCGAAGAAGTGGTGTACATTGTGCACGTATATATTGTGTTAAGGCTTGAAGGCATAGTTTTAAATTAAATTATTTCCGAATAGTGAGTCGCCTTGTTGGGTACTACCGCAATGCCAGTTACTTTGAATCGAAGAAGTGGTGTACATTGTGCACGTATATATTGTGTTAAGGCTTGAAGGCATAGTTTTAAATTAAATTATTTCCGAATAGTGAGTCGCCTTGTTGGGTACCACCGCAATGCCAGTTACTTTATTTGTAGTGGTAGTATGCACTGTGCACGTATATTGTGTTAAGGCTTGAATGCATTGAAACAAAATTAATTATTTCTAATTCAATTCAACAACTCGTCTTGGTGTGTACCACCGCAATGCCAAATATTCTGCACCGGCGTCAAAAATATGAAATGATTTGTATGAAATTGTAAATTTCGTTTATTGTCAATATTCGCAAGCCGTAGCACAGCCGTATGATAGGGATGCGATTGCTATACAACAGAGAACGATTGAGAACTAGATCTAACAGACTACCGATTTTGACATCAAAGACAGTTCAATCGCAGAAGCATAGCAGTAGTGTTGCGTTGGTCAATAGCTAAGAGAATAGTGGCCCAGGATTAAATTTGAAACGTCTACTGCAGGACTGACTTGTAAGTAATAATGACGATTTATGAAATTTAGAATGGATACATATACTATATACTTACTTACATTTGAGGAACTTTAATTAATAGTTGTATTCTAATAAAGGGTAAAATATAATTTTAAGAGGTTTTTATGCGGATTGTCACTAACGAATGAAAAAAACTGTGTTACCTAGTATATTATATTGTTTATTTATATACGTATTAAGTTATATTATTACAAAATTACTTATTTTGTAGCAGCACTGTGTAGCGGACAGAAAATATGTGATGGAAATACCTGATAGACTTCCATACATTCCTTACCCACACAAAGCAAAGAAAAGAGTTCTCTTTCCTTTCTTTGCTCTTTTTTTGAGACGTATATCGTTTCAATATTTTTTGTCATTCGTACGAGCATCAAACTAAAACTACTGGGTACGCCTTTGGATGATTACTTCTGAAAATACAGTATAGGTGAGTCTTGGTGACATCGTATCACCTGTTCATGTGTTAGTGGTTAGCATATTTCATACATGCAAAACTGCAAAATCTAAAATAGCTTTATGCAAGTGACTGGTAAGTAATTACAAAGGTTGCAGCCAGTGGCGTGTTCTCTTATCGGAGGCCAAGGCTCACTTTGGGTCACTGAGCCAGCGGAGTAAGTAAGTATAATAATATTTCTTGCATACATTTCAAATTGCATTCCTTTTCTAAATCCAGACAATTACACGTTTGCTATCACTGAAAACTATCATAAATTGTAATTCATACTAAGCTGGCAATAATCTAATAAGTTAACATTAAATAAAACCAAACAATGGCCATAACGCTACTTTTAACTAATTAAATGTAGGTAGGTAATACGATAGGAGCCACAATAGCTAAGCTAATAAATAATCAACAAAAAGTCTTCATCAGGGACATCATTGACGATATAAAACGCAAGCTTGAGCTTCATCGGAACTGGAAGCGTACCAACTCGAGTGGGGCCTATGAATTATTCTCTAACCTAAGGGCGGACCTGAAAACCCGTGTCTCGAATGCGTATGACTCGTACATGGTCAGTATTGAGCAGAACATCCAAACAAATCCTCAAGAGTTTTGGCACCACGTTTCAAATTTGCGATCGAAAGGTGGATTTGAGCCTACCGTCGTTTTCAATGGTGAAACCTTGAAGGGCAAACAGGCTTCTGACGCTTTTGCTGATTTTTTCTCCAGCGTTTTTTTAACCGAATTACCTAAGCTAGATGCAGAAAGTACCTCAAACAGCGACCAGTCTTCGTCGAGTAATTATGTGCACATACCGGAGATTTCACCTTGGGATGTGGCTGCTGGGATACAAAATCTAAAATCTAGTAGCTCCATTGGGCCGGATAGCATACCTCCGTGGCTTCTTAAAGAAGGAAAGACACTTCTGACATATCCACTTTGTCATCTATTTAACCTTGTGCTACGGAATGGCGTCTATCCGCCCCAATGGAAGCTTTCGCGGGTCACTCCTATCCCGAAAAGCTCCAATAAAACGTCGGTAGAAGAATACCGACCTATAGCAATATTACCAACCGTGGCAAAAGTGTTCGAACATATACTCCATCTCAAGTTATACAAGCAAATTGAGCCATATCTATGTGATGAGCAGCATGGGTTTAGAAGGAAAAGATCAGTTAACACTAACCTTTTGACACTAGTCGACTACATTTCCACCAGGCTCGATCATCGAGTACAAGTAGATGTACTATACTTTGACTTCCGGAAGGCGTTTGATAGAGTCAACAACGATATACTGCTGGAAAAGCTCAGTGCTCTGGGCTTTGCCCCAGGCCTTCTCAGATTTTTCGCTGATTACCTTCGCGATCGCCAGCAGTATGTTCGACTTGGCGTATACGATTCTCAACGCTATCATACGCGTTCCGGAGTGAGTCAGGGATCGATAATGGGGCCCCCACTCTTCAATTTCATGATCAACGATCTTCCCACAGTCATCAAGTATTCGAAGTGTCTCCTTTATGCCGATGACTTGAAACTGTACCGTGAAATAAAATCACCGGAGGACTCTTTATTGCTACAGAGAGACGTTGATTCGGTTTATAAATGGAGCGTGGAGAATAAGATGGAATTTAATTGCTCAAAATGTTGTCAGATGACTTTCGGTCGAATGCGATGCCCAATCGAATTTCACTACAAGCTGGACCAGAACGTGATATCACGTGCTACGTCGGTCAAAGATTTGGGTGTTTCATTCGACCGAGAGCTCACATTCCACGATCACATAGCCACGGTTGCTAAGGAGTCATACCAACGGCTGGGTTTTGTGCTAAGAAACTCTCGGGAATTCCACAATTTGGACGTTGTAAGACTCATCTTCAGTGCTCTGGTTCGGAGCAAGCTTGAGGCCAGTGCTTGCGTGTGGCATCCGCATGAAGACAAATACACCCTTTTGTTGGAGAAGGTTCAAAAAGCCTTCCTCAGATATTTATACAAGCGTTTGTATGGGTACTACCCATATATGTATCCGACAAAGTTTTTGCTCGGTTCCCTGGGGTACAACTCTCTGCAAGTCAGGCGATCCTATGACCAGCTTATAACTATGTGTAAGATCCTTCGAGGAAGAGTAGATGCGCCGGTTCTTAATTGTCAGTTATGTCGACTTTTTGTTCCTGACCGGTATCTTCGAGCCAGGAAGCATAAGCTTTTTGCAGTTCCGCGTTATAAGACAGTTGCCCACGAACAATCCCCGATACCGCGTTCACTTGCTGCGCTTAATAACCTCCTTGACGCTAAACAAGAGTGTGACGTGTTTGCGGATGACTGGAAGGTGATAATGTCGGAATGTTTGCGGTACTGTGAGATGATTGCGTGATTGGGTAGGTATGATAGGTCCTGTTATATTTGTTTGTTTTAAGGTGTTTTAATTTTAATGCATGGTAACTTTTTATTGTAATGTGTTATTTAATTTTTAATTATTTAATTTTTAATTTTTGTGACTTTTCTTTTAATTTTTTATTTTTGACATTTTAGCATGATAATTATTTATTCTATAATGATAATTTATTTTGACTTTTAATTAATTATTGTATAACGACCATTTATTTATTTTGTATATAATATTATCATCACCTTTTATATTGTTACTATCTATTGTGACAAAAATGTATTATTTGACATGTAATTAATTAATCTGGTAGGTATTTAAATTTTATAATTATGTAATATTGTCTGTCATTAGTGTAATTGGTTTTTGAACCGTGCTAGTTGAATAAATAAATACAAATACAAATACAAATTCATTCAATGCGAATAACAATAATGACGTAAAGTGTGTGTTCACATGCTTAAAAATACGCAAACAAACAAAATTAGAAGATTATAGGGTTAGATATAAATCCTTAAAACGTCCATCAGCCGTTTTAACCCTTCATTTACCGTGATAATTAAAACAAAATATTTATGAATGAAACGCATACATTTTCGTCAATGGTACCCAAAGGATTAAATAAAACGTTTATTACAGCTAAATAAATCCTTCCCTGTGTCGTAAACCTAACCACAGACCTAACTGAATATACACTTACACGAGTAGGTATATTTCAGTTGTTTTAGTTACTTTGTACATATTTTTTGCATGTGCAGCCGTGTGTACCGATCGTGTCAGTTTTAAAAGTTATAGGTTATTCTGCTGACCGTATATTTGTATAATAGCAAACATTAACTATGATGTGAACGCATTTGAAAAACTCGTAAGGTCATGTAAATATGGTATTTGATTGACTTTATTACCGTAAATTACACTTATTAAATAAACAATGCAGACCTAATTAAATTAAACACATTGGCGCAAGTAGCTATTATTTATTCTGTGCCGATAGGTTATGATAAATTAGGAATGTGCGAATTTTTCATTCGAATTACCTCTAGATTCCCTCGTTACGCTCAGGGTCCAATATGCCGCCCGTGACGTTAGACACTGATTTACCGCCTCCGTAATCTACCTACCTATTTATTTATTTTTAACCGACTACAAAAAAAGCTGGAGGTTTCTAATTTCGACCGTATACATTTTTTTTTATGTGTGTTCGCGGATAACTTCGTTGTTTTGATGATTCTTTTTTTGTTTGGTAGAGTATACTTCCGAGGACCCAATTTGATGAAATTTACAAGGAACCATCCTTGTAAATTTCATCAAATTGGGTCCAGTAGTTTTTTAGTTACACGCCAATAACTAAAAACTGTTTCGCCTGTTTTGATGATTTGATAGGTAATATTATCATTGACGGTGAATGACAATCGATTCCGTAAGTAGCAAGGGTCTCTAAAATAGTGAAAAAAAAATTACCAAGAAATGGAACCGACTTCAACACTAAAAATGGTGAAATAACTTGACGAATCACCATGCGCACAATATTGTAACTTGAACTATCATAGTACCGACTTCAAAAAGTTATCTCACCCTTTTTATTGTTGAAGTCGGTTCCATTTTTTGATATATTTTTTTCAAATGAACAGATATTTCGCAAAATACGGTATCAAATATTCAGATTATGCTCGTGTTAGTATTTGGTGTTATCACCACGAGCTGTTAGCGAGCTTCCTCATATACCATGGTTTGCTAACTTACGTTCAGCCGTCAATTATTTAGTAGTCGCTCATAGATTGCGTTCTGGACACGTTCCTTTTAAATCATCATCTCAGCCGTAGGACGTCCACTGCTGAACATAAGCGTCCCCCATGATTTTCCAAAAGGACCGGTTGGAAGCGGCCTGCATCCAACGTCGTCCTGCGACCTTCCTCAGGTCGTCTGTCCACCGTGTCGGTGGACGACCTACGCTGCGCTTGCCGGTCCGTGGTCTCCACTCCAGAACCTTTCGGCCCCATCAGCCATCTGCGTGCTATGTGCCCTGCCCACTGCCACTCCTTTTAAATGGCTTTAAATATTTAATGAGAACAGTGAGTAGCCCTGATTGTAACCTATGTGTAATCAAAGATGACATATACCACTTTTTGACGGAATGTGCCCGAAGTGCATGTATGAGGGAGGATCTATTTACCCACTTTGGACTTAACCGATGTGACGAATATACTCAATATTACAAATAGTGCGTCCGAATAGACGTTTTTAGCGTTTTTAGCAAAAATAACGCTAAAAACACTCACAGGGGGCGTTCAAAAAGGGAATCTGTGGGTGAAAATGTCGTTCATGTCTCTTTTTGTTCAGCGTTCGGAAAGCTAAAAAAAGAGGTATTTTTGCCATCAAAAAGTGCAATTTCTGACCCACGTCCGGAGCATGGTTGTTTGTGATCGTTTTTTGACAGCTATGTATTTGACAGCATAATCATGCGATTTTAGGACTTATCCTCAATTGAGCGTTCGAATAGGGTGTGGGCAAAAGTGGCAAAAGTGGCAAAAATAACGTGAGCTTTACGAACGCTATACCAAAAAAGCCATCAATGACAACGCCACCAATGCCCTCATCCTAAAGTATCATAGCTGCGCACACTTCCGACGTAGGTTGCTATCTATCCCTATATAGGATCACTAAAGAAGACTAAATTTGCTATGTGTAAGAGTAGAAAATAAGGGCTAACATAGTCATTGGACGATTAAAAGACCCTAAATAAAAGCGAAGCAGAAAAGAAATAAACATGCTAAATCGTCAGCAGTATTATCCCAAACTGCGACTAGGTACATTAAACCTAGTAACTACCTAAGTACGTAAATAGGTACCTCTTGTATATATTATTAACAGGAACTGAATTAAAAACATACATTTACATCTCTCATATTCGGTAAGTAGGTCCTTATTACCCCCAAATGGGGCTTGTAGGTGACCAATTAGCGCTCTAGGGTAATAATGTAGCTAGAAAAGCCCTAGGGAGGTAAGTAATTTAAAATAACACTTCACTCTTTCAAAAAGTTCGCGTACATCTAACCATCATACTGGCAGTAGACATCATGCATTCAGCCCAACGACAAAAGAGGTCGCTTCGCTATTCAGCCTTGTCTTCGTATGAGTATAAAATAGTCATCAATTTTATTTTTGTAATGCTGGTTTTTCCTATTTACCTCACAATCGAGATGTAAAGCAGAGTAGTTAGCTCGGGTGAAAGCATCAATTGCAACCTCGAACTATAGGCGCACGAGCGCAGCGAGGCTGCGCGAATAGCGGGCTGCAATTGATGCCGTACAGCCCTTGGCTACTAATCTACTATTTCTACTATGACGGCCCATTAAGATATGATATTTTAGCCTGCAATTCGTAAATGGTTCCAAGTTCAAATTTGTGCTTTATAATTGTCGACATTATTAAGCACGAATTTGAGCTCGAGATTGTTTCTTTCAGCCTTAGTACCCACCTACGATATGGTTGTCACATACTCATTGCGTCGGCTAGTTCATAATCCATTAGAACCCCAGAAAGAAAAACAAACAATATAAACTCTTGTTCGTACTCCCTAAAAATAAATAATCAAAAAGTGCAGTCCACAGATTACAGAAACAAGGGAGATATGAAAAGGGGGCGGGGCCGGTGTCGCAGCAATATGCCCAAAAACAGAACACATTGGTCGGTTCGCAACTTTCGTATTATGTGACTGAACGCCGGTCGCGATACAATGCTTGCTTTACTTACTTACGTATATTCAAATGTTATGTTTTAATACCGCAGCGGACAATAAACTTATTGAACGTACACAAAAAGTTGAATCGCAGAATACGGCCGCTACTTGCGACACCAGGATTTGCACTCAGCGCACGGATTGTCATCTCATTAGATCTCTAGTGCATTCATTGCAAAGTGTCCCCTGTAGGTACAGCGCAGGGAATTAGACACTACTGGCAGGGAGTTGTGCTACGAGTGAACGGTTCTGTCATGATCGCAGTGCCTTATAGCCGTAGTTCGTACTTAGTGCCTTCGATAAACGCTACATACCTGAAGTCCGTATACCCTTTGCCTCTACTAGCATAATCGATCAGCATTCCAGAAAGGGGCGAAGAGATCATGCCTCCCAAGCTGCCGTAGACTCTCTGCATACCATAATCGGCCTTTTGTTCTCTGACGATCGCTATCACGGCACCTTCGAACATGGCGAATGCAGTGCCGCCAATGATGCCGATAAATACTCGCACCTGAAATCATAATTAATTTGCAACGTAAGTAGATAGTTAGGTGCCATAGTCCAAGCCATGATCGTTTTCAATGGTGCAGTACCTACTCTAAAGATAGTATTCCTCTACAACTCCAACATTATGTTGTGTAAGGGCTTTCTCATTGCGCACAACATAATAAACGTCAACGATGCATTACGTTACATTATGGAAATATGTATAATTGTCTAATTTAAAAATATACGTGTCTCATAAAAGCCGTTTGATGCAGGCAGGTCAGAAACCGGCGTAAAAGTTATACATACAAAATTTGTTTTACATTTTAGCATTTTATTTCTAATGTTCTCAAGTGCCGGGTAAAGCGCCTGATGTAAAACACTAAATTTGCCCATAGCAGTTTTGCATGGACTGTATTATTCGTCATCCCCAGAAATGTCTCGGGGTGACGAATGTTTCCTTCACACAGCACTATAGCATTTTTTTTAGCTATTGCATAGCTTCTATCGCGGGCCTTGAGCGTGGAGACCGAATCCAGAAATTCCGTAACGAAAATAACCTAACACCCCCTACTCCGACTCCATCTATAGATGAATAGCAGAACTTTTAACGACTTTTTGAAATATCACGCTTGTCTCTTTAGTTCAGCAACTCGCCTCTAGATGGCATTGGTTAAATAATTATAACTGCATAAGTTGATTTGGCATCTATCGATGAATAGCAGAACTTTTAATGACATTTTAAAATATCACGCTTGTCTCTTTAGTTCAGCAACTCGCCTCTAGATGGCATTGGTTAAATAATTATAACTGCATAAGTTGATTTGGCATCTATCGATGAATAGCAGAACTTTTAATGACATTTTGAAATATCACGCTTGTCTCTTTAGTTCAGCAACTCGCCTCTAGATGGCATTCGTTAAATAATTATAATTGCATAAGTTGATAAAAACAGCTATGCAATAGCTTTACCGCGGCAGTCTCCGAGTGCCACACGTCTTTTCTTTAATTATTCTTCCACACTACAGACTCTTTGGTCCGTACCTTTTTTAGATTTGTTTTTTTTTATATTGCACTTTCATGGAGATTCGTTCTCCAAACATCACAATAAACATTCTTAAGCTATGGTGGTAATTGCTTAAAAACTAAAGTTAGTCCATTTTTTTGTGAATACATTAATCTATTGCTAGTGAACAATATTTCCTATATATTTTATACTTATGTGTACGCTATTGGCCAGATGTACTGGCCTCAGGTTCACGCCTTTGCCGTATCCTTTTTAACATATCCTTCACGATCTCTTCATTTCGGTTTTATATCGCCATTTTGAGATTATACTCTATGATTCGATATTCGGATGCTTTAATCGCCCGCCTGACGAAATCGCCAATCGCGTCCGAGCTGTCGTTGGAAATATACGTGCAGCTGCCTGAGTGTCGTGACACTGCCACCACTGCATGAGAGACGCTGTCTCGGAGTTTCGTGACTCGCTCGCACTATAGCATTTTGTAAGATAAGTAATCCGTAATGCGTGTAAGCTGTTCGTGACGGGCCGTTGCGGGCCTTAATAATGCAGGGAAACGTTCCCCACTTTACTGACTATTCGACTCTTATAATACCAATTTCAGTTCCGTTGACATAGTAGCACTGCGTCCTGGTATCTTTAAACAAAGTATCATAAATATTCTGTCATAAGTAGTAAGTACTAGAATTTCTTTTTCTTTTTGTTTGACAAAGTATCTATATTTAATAAGTAAGCTGTGATAAATGTCGTTGGTGATACAATTACTAAACCTATGTATTATACATTAGTGTTATTTTAAAGTACACCTGTATTGTGTTACTGTTTGTTTACCCAAATAATCAAAAAAGTATCCATAAATACTTAACTAAGTAGCTTGGTGTCGGGTTTTTGATTTTGGTGTGTGTACAATATTATATAAAAAAAAATATATATATATATACATAAATAGGTGGAACGGAGTGCAATACTATGTCTAAAAGATATTGTTATTAGAATTATAAACGCGGTTGTTCCTACTAGAAAACAATAATTTGTATGCGAATAAGCGTGACGGATGAGCTTTTTCACGTTGTTTTCACGTTTTTATCTTTCTTTCAATATTGTTGTTTTTAAAGAGGTTTTAAGAACGATTTTAATAAATTAAAGCCATTAACTTCTCATTAAATGTGGCTACTCACGAGGTTGCATTGTGGTTTATCTAATACTCGTAGTACAGAAATATCATGTACTGCAAGTAGGTACTCTAACCAAATTATGACGCTACTAAAAGTATGCTACATCATTTTATAGATATAAGCACTTGGATATTATAGATCATAAGTGTTCCAAGGAACTTTGCTCGACTGAAAAAATATACGAGTCATCATTATTACGCATAGTCGATTAAACTCAAGGCCATAACGCATATTAATAATAAACAAATTAATAATAATCAAATTAATACGCAAATGAACGCTGCGTTCTGCGAACAGTAGACCTCGCGAACACAAACTGTTTGCCATAATTATTTTAGCCACATTATGCATGCATTAGGTACATCTATTTCGTCGTCTATAAGCCGTCTCCATCTTAAGGTGGCGACTGCTTAGAGATTAGTAAATGTATAGATGTTAGTAATTATAGTTATTTGTCTCATATTATATTAAACAATTGCAAACAATAAACGGAGCCGACTTCAAAACTGAAAAGCGTGAACTACCTTGTTGAAGTTGGTACCAAGTTGGTACAAAGATGAACGACAATGTAATTCATTTGTATACATTTTTGGACGGAACCTCCTAACAATGCATCAGACAGAGCTGGAAAATTGAATGAACATAGTATACTGTGTCCCGTACAATTTAGTACAGTAGAACTCTTTGTTAATAAGTTCGTTAAGGAAAGTACTGCCATCATACCCACCCATTTCTACTGAGAAGCAGTAATGTTCGCAATACTGTGTTCTGGTTTGAATGGTAGTGCCGACGAAATGACAGGCGTTCACATCAAGGCGCCATCTGTGTTAACGTCGTTGAATTAATTACGACCAATATGTTCACGACTTTTTCGCATTACACATTACCCATGTAAAAAGCTAACGTAAACCTAAGTGCATAGTTAAGTTTTCGTTATCATAATCTACGGGTAGATGGCGCCGCAGCCAACTTCCCCCTTTAAAGGAAATACCCCTCTAATCAAACATATAACCAGTATACCAAATTTTGTCAAGATTAGCTGAAAAATACGATGTGTACACGAATACCATACAATATACAATCATATTCAAATAGTAGATCAGGTAATAGAGAAATACTTAGAATTCCGTCGACCACTATATGCTGCTTTCATAGACTACAAAAAAGCATTTGATACAATTTCACACGAAAGCATATGGGAAGCGATCAATGAGATAAATATACACCAAAAGTATATAAACATTCTAAGATATATATATACGAACTGCTTAAGTAGAGTCAAGCTGGATAGATCGGAAGCAAACATAAACATACAAACAGGCGTAAGACAAGGTGATCCAATCTCTCCTAAGCTGTTCATAGCAGTCCTGCAGTATGTGATGAAAAATCTACCATGGTCTAAACAAGGAATTAACGTAAACGGCAAGTTCCTAAGTCACCTACGGTTCGCTGACGATATCATCCTGTTTTCAGAAAGCTCACAGCAATTGAACTGCATGATAAATAACCTACATAGAGCCAGCATAAAAGTAGGATTGGAGATGAATTTAGATAAAACTAAAGTCATGACCAATCACCGCGAGGTACCTATCATGGTAAATAACACCCCCCTCGAATTTACACAGAAATATGTCTACTTAGGTAAGCAGATCTCTTTTAATAACGATAGAAATGCGGAAGAAGTAGATAGAAGAATAGCGATCAGCTGGAAGAAGTATTGGGCTCATAAAGAAATATTCAAATCGCAGCTCCCACTACCGGAAAAGAAAATTGTTATGGATACAGAAATACTTCCATGTCTCACCTACGGTTGCCAAACTTCGACTTCAAAACCAGGAACAAAATCCAGATCACTCAAAGAAAATGGAAAGAAGCTACTTAGGCATAAAATGTAGAGTCAGGGTTAGAAATGTCGAGATACGAAAGAAAACAAAAGTAACCGATGCCTTAATTTTCTCGCTAAAAAGAAAATGGAAGTGGGCAGGGCACGTGGCCAGGCACAACGATGACAGGTGGACTATAAGAACTGTAAGGTGGGAGGGTCCACGAGGCCTCAGGTCGAGAGGCCGGCCATGTACCAGGTGGGCCGACGACATCGTACACATGGTGGGCAGAGGATGGTTGAGCGTCGCAAATGATAGAGAGAGGTGGAACACTTTGGAGGAGGCTTTTACCCGAAGAGGGTCCACACAAGCATAATACATTTATTAAATTATGCTAGTTAAAGTTAGTTTTTTTTTTATCTATTTGTAACTAGTATATTAACTTCTTTAGTTTCCCTTTTTATCAATTTGATTTAATGCTTGTATAGAATGAAATAAAGCTTTATTATTATTATTCCTTTTATTCAAAATAAATCACGGATTTCATCCGGTCCTTTACAAAGGCATAAGTGGGGCTGTAGCCAACACTTAGAGGCCTGTTTGGTATAAAAATACAAAGTAGTATAAAAAAAAACAGAAACTTATGGATGGATGGTGACATGGTATATCTATTATAAAAATGGGTAAAATGACAAGGCTATTGAAATGATTTTATTAGTGATAAAAAGATAGTGTAGCTATGGAAGAGACTACGGCACCTGCCAAATTCAGTCTCATTTTAAATATTTTGGGCAGGTGGTGACTTGCCACCCACTAAACGGGCCCCCCATAAAGGCCACCATGAATGGTGACAGAAAGGGCAACGTTGGTGTGGCTGGCTAAAGGGTGTCGAGAGGTGTGCTGCGGTTTCACTGAAGCGCTACTACCGGCGTTATGCCCTTTAACACTTCCACCCTTGGAGCTTTTTGTTACTTGCTCTTGCGTCTCCACTCCCAGACGGCCAATTAAGGCAAGCCGGGGGTCAGGGGTCTCATTTAGCCCCAGGGAGAATCAGAGTCCACGGTGTCGCCACTCACCGACGGCTCGCCACAAAGCCGCCCCTGCGGTTTTATGGCGATAATAATAATAATTATTATTATTATTATTATTACACGAATACCAACATCCGAACTCTCTTCGGTCGTTCCCTCATGACTGAGGATTGTGATCATTGGATCTGACGAACTGTCTCCATCGGCTCAGGTCTGTGGCCATCTCCACCGTGGTGTAAAAGCTGGACGTTGGTGTTTCTTTCAGTTGGTCAGACCACCTGGTCGGAGACCGGCCTCGTGAACGTTTCCCTTCCACGTTTCTCACCACAGTGAGCTTTTCTAAGCTGTCGCCTGGCGATGTGGCCAAAATAGCTCAGTATACGACGATGACATACGGCAGACAATCGGTCCTAAATTTGCCTACTACTTTTATAGAAATGTTAATTTATACCACACCTACTCAGAAAGTGTCTCATTACTCGTTCATTACAAAGTTCGTCATTTCTCCCTTAGAATGTGCGACGGGAAATGTTTGAAATTCCATTTCTACCCTGGTAGCATTCTCTTGTTTTTTAGCAGCGGACATAAAAAGAATACAAACGTCAAATCTCAAAAAGGTTTTATATCCAATAATTAGAAAAAAGGGGTGGGAATTATTAATAATATAATGTATAGTAACATGTTGACAACTACATGCACTAGTTTTATAACTGACTAGCTGCTCTCCGCGGTTTCACCCGCGCGGTGATGGATGATGATGATGATGATGATGATGATGATGGATCTTATATAGCCAATGTTACTCAGGGCGAAAGTAGCTTTCCAATGGTGAAAGAATTTTTGGAATCGGTCTAGTACTTTTTGAGCTAATTCGTTACAAACATACATACAAATCTTTCCTCTTTATAATATTATAGTATAGATTTTAGCTTAGGGGTGGCATGTACCTACTATAGAGAAATATATGAGATATAGAAGCACATGTTCCAATTTATTCGAACACAGAAAATACGGAGCGCTGTTGCCTAACGTAAGTAAAACCTATCCCGTGCCTCTACCCTGATACTCAGAGTAGTGAGTATATAGTGAGTATTGCAATTCAAATTCAAATTCAAATTCAAAAATTATTTATTCAGTTTAGGCATCATAGACACTCTTATGAACGTCAAAATTTTTAAATGATTCTACCTTGTCTTCGGAAAAGAACCACCGCCGAGAAGAAGCAGCAAGAAACTCGTGGGCCATTATTTTTTCAAGTCTTTGTACATTGAGGTTACATATGAGTAGTATTAAAATAACAAATTTATTCAATAGTTGGCTATTAGGCAGAAGTGGAAAGCTTCCAGGCATCTTTGTCTTCTAAGTAGTGACTCAATTTATAATAGGCTTTTTTCATAAGTATATTTTTGACACGTAACTTGAATTTCCCTTCAGTGAGCTCAGTAATGTCTTTCGGGATTTTATTATAGAAACGTACACAATTGCCTAAGAAGGACTTATTTTTAGTTTTCGTGAGTCTAAATTTAGATACAGCTATCCTATCCTTATTTCTAGTATTAGTATTATGCATATCACTATTTATTCTAAACTTCTTTATATTTTTACGAACGTACATTATATTTTCTAGGATATACAAAGATGGAAGAGTTAAATGAATTTTATTGCCGTTATATTTATATTTATATGTTCAGTTAAGACTGCAGTGCGATTAGGGATTGTCGATAGGATAAAATGATCGGAAAATTACATCCAGCGATAAAGGTCTTGCAGTGAGATCCATACTGAAGACAAGGTAAGATAGCTGATAAAAGTCATTTTATCGACTCTACAAATTTATCGTGAGATCCATGGTCGCACGGCTAAATAGTTATATACCAGGAGGTATACCTATAGTTAGTTCTCATCTGCCGTTACTCACACAGTAAGGGCTATTGCTAAACTCAACTCCTATCATGATACATACATTCGAATTCCACTGTAAGCTATTGCTACGAATAAAAGTATTTTGATGACACCTAATAGACGCTGACTGCTGGTTAATTCTCGTTCGCTTTAAACACGAAGTAAGTAAGTAGTAGGTACTTACATTTTGTCTCTCTATATAAGTATTGTATGCCTTCCAGGCCGTACCCCTAAATGCTCTACATATCAGAAGAGATCACCAAAGAAAAGAAGACGTAAAACAAAAGAAAAACATAACACAGCGTTTCAGTTACGGAAAGTTTACATTGTACTTAGACATCCTATTAAAAATCAAACAAGATACTTCTAGAGTCATAAAACAAATGCCTACATAAAAATATCGATGCAACGAGATAAAACGTCTGTAGGTACGAGTACATAAATCTAAGCTCGCGATCGGGGGCAAGGTCTACTATCCACGACTCCTCCAACTAACGTTGCGAAACAATCAAATGGAAGGCTGCACACTCATAAGCTTTTAATAATGCTTATATCATACAAACATATTCAAAAAGTGTTATGCAATGACACAATAAGATCCGTTGCTAAAGATAAAGACGTTCGGAAACTGGAGGCTGTTTATCACAGTTCGGAAAGCAAGACAGCGTGCGACCAGGAATATACCTCTACCATAATCGTTTAAACTAGTAATTTAAGCATCTATCGTATCTTTAAGAGGATTCCTATAATGTGCGTTCTGCTAAACTATACGCGGTTAGCGACTGGTAGCATACCTGGTTAGGTAGAATGCGTAGAAAGGTTTTTCTACGCATTGTAAATGTGTGGCCAAAGCTATTAGGTCCCGCAAGTCATGCAACTCGTTATAGACTGGTTAGTTGTAAGGCATAGTTAATATAAAAAATAGAGGCATTTATAAGTATGTAGAAATATGCCATGTACTTCCAACAACGTGCATGTACCAATAGGGTCGTATTTATATTTAAACCATATGGCCAAGCGGCCTGTATGACGTCTAGACTCACCTTTGTAGATTAATTACTTATTAATTTGCTATCTCTCTTACTTTCACGCATTATGTTTATTTATACTCATTAAGGTCCTTGGCATACGTAATTAGCCCATTATATTCCCACTACTCTACTACTACTAGTCCCATGGGACTCGAGCATTACTCTTAGCGAGAGGAGTTGGGCACTAATCCACCACGCAGGCCCAGTGCAGTTTGGTGTATAGGCTAGTGGCCAACACATGTCGAATTTTTCAGGCCGCCCGAAGGTCTTCGATATAGCCTAACGACTGTTGTCCTAAGACAAACCACCGGGAACGACGGCTTACCGTACCGAAGCACGGAAGCATTCAGTTTAATAATGCCACTAGCGGTCACTCATCCAACTCCTGACCGCAGAAAGCGTTGCTTGTTGATCGGTTAAGATCGCCAAGTCAAGCTCTGCTGCGAGCGCTTCCTTGGCATACGAATAAGTGATAAAACTAGGGACTCTAGGAGGGAAATTAACATTTACGTCTTATTAAAATCTGCACTTATCTACCACTTGGCACTCCCTGCTTGCCTCGCCTTAACACACACATTTGATTGCGCGAGCCATTAGATACGGTCAAGGCGCCCAAATTTTGCGATGTATTTATGACCTGTGCGACCGAGCAAAGTACCTACGAGCGTGCGTTTGAAGGAATTACCCAAGTACTTTTGCAATACGAGTACATCAAGGCTCGAGATATATAAATTTACCTGTTAACCAGCACCTAGATGAGTTTTATTGACTAGTGGCGAGTGACACAAGTCAAAAGCGTTTTTCTCATTCGATGAAATACTTGAGGTGGGTATGCGTGTAGTATAAGTAATCACCCACAGCAGCCGTAGCACAAACAAGCGAAAAAGTGTTCGTATCGTAAGCGTCAACGCGTCACGCTTCGGCGTTAAAACTGTGAGTTATCTGAGGCCGTAGCACCAACAATTTGCGAAAAAGCGTTCGTATCGTAAGCGTCAATATGTCACGCTTCGGCGAACAAACTATGAGTTATCTGTGTCACAGTTAGCCTAGATAAACGACAGTTTGTACTGTTTGATGTGAATTACACTTTACGTTACAGTTACGCAGTTATTCGTGCTAGGCCCACTGTGTCATAGTTGCCCTAGATAAATGACAGTTTGATTTGTATGACGTGAACGACACTTTACGGTGCACTGACGCAGTTATTCGTGCTAGGCCCAGAGCACAATATGTAAATAAGCACCGAATGTAGTAAGCACCATCACTGGGCACCGTTTAAAATAAAGAAGAACCTTAGACAACATAGCAGAAACATAACGTCATCAAATTTGTATCCCTGTCATTAACGGTGCCAATAACCTATCTATCGCCGGTTTACCCTACTAGAGATAGATATTTGACACTATTTGTATGGACGTTATGTCAAATTTCTATCGTTAGTAAGGAAAACTGTGGATAGATAGATTATTGGGATCCCCCATAAGCCTGCAGGTAATTTAAATGTAGAAAAATGCATTGTTTCATTGGTGCAGGGAACTTTACTAGATTATGCACCGAGAGGATAAAGCAATGCACCTATTATGTAATTACGTCACGGGTGGAATATTGGACCTGAGCACAACGAGAGACTGTAGAAAGACTCTACAAAACTACCTAACGTGTACAAGCCGCCCAAAACGAAGACTCTAGTTTTCACATTTTCTACGAGACAAAAACCCAGGGCTACATAAATAAAGCTTTAAACTAGATATTTATCTAGTTTAAAGCTTTATTTATTATTATTGTCTCGCAGAAGGTGAAGCAAGGGGCATATGCCACTCAAGACGAAAACAGATTTATGCCAGAGGCGAATACATACTCTACCTACTTATCATACCTTCTGCGAGTCAATAAAACCGTTAATCCTGGGTTTTTATAACTAAAGAATTTATTTAGTTTAATATAGGTAAATATATTATAATTGTACATTGATCATTGGACTCCAGTCATCGAGGGATACAGAGTTTTTGTTAGGAATACTCATAAAGTTTTTGAGCTTAAAGCTCAAATGAATTCTACCTGATTCAGAAACTTGTGTCTGGGATCGTGAACGTTAATGACGCTGCTTGAGGTAGCGAGTCCATTGATTAAATGATCATTGGTAAGTTCGTATTTATTTTTTAGTAGTGGATTATATATAATCCTTAAGGACTCTGATTTAATAAATTCCGGAATCAAACCACTGTAGCCTGACGCCATATATATATACATGACTTGTCAGGTGGGCACTAGAAAGTGATCACTATGTTGATTTCTTCACTGAGTATGTCACCTTCGCCATCATAATTTGAAAAGATATGATGATCCTTGAGATCGAGGTCACCAATTATCTAAGTCGAAGGGTAAAAGAAAACAATTTTATTATTATTGTCTTAAGCTTCTGTAGCTGATTATAGTGATGTTTTTCGCTTATCGCTGCAATATTTTTGGTCTTTCGGTGTATTTAAATAAGTACTTAACTATATTTACTTATCGCAATCACATTATAATAATTATACCTGCTTAGCGTGTGGGTTAACAGGGTTAACTAATCTAACATGGCATTGATATTGCGTTGAAACTATGACGAACACGGTACGTCATTAGGGAGCTTTGGCTGATTTTGTATAACAATGCATTATACGACGGAATTAATGATAAAAGGAATTAAGTCTGATCCCATACACTAATGAGAATCACACAGGTGATCCCTCGTATACAGGGCATCCATTAGGCCTATACATTAATATCAGAAACAGCAGTGCAGTAAAAGAGAAACTATATTGCTACAGATATACCTTTAGGTATAGTTTTTGTTGAATCACAACATTTAACACTTAATACTGGAAAGTAATACCCCTATATCAAAATATAGAATTTCCGTTAGCCTATAGTTGGTAGTGATGCTACCTTCGAAGCGGGAGGTTCCAGGTTCGACCGCTGGCCGAGGCAAATGCTCTTGTAATGAAAAATAATATTCTTTTCTCAAGTCTTATATATTTGTGTATGTGCTCATGCCTCCCGCGACGCAAGAAATCCTGGAGCAGACGTATTATATGATTGTGTGAACATTTGTACTCGTATTCAATATTGAATCCGACAAACATTTGATGGTCAGTGAGATTGTAGCCGGAGGTGGTAGCGAGCGATACATCTAATATGATGATTTGACTGAAGCTGGCTGCCGGAACTCATCAAAGTGTTAGGACGAGTGTTAGCGATTTTTGTTGAGATTCTGTTAATTGTTATGATAGGTTCACAGACACTTAGGACGATTTGTAAAACTTGAACGTGATAAGTGAAGTCTAAAACAGTGTGTTGAACGTGATAACTGGGTAGGCGGGCGCTATTGATCTATTACTATGTTGAGTTCCTCACAATGGAGTATATCATCATCACCAAAAGTTCACCTGAGATAGGGGTTTCGCAATCACGAAACCCCAATATATTTATTTAAAGTCATAAAACAACATCGCAGAGCATCGCACTGCGGAGAACAGTGAATGAAACCGGTTCTAAATGATATTAATAATATACACATATTTATGTAAATATTTATACAAAGTCTTATTTACAACTATAAATATCGTAACTAACAATATTTCTTATTAAATTCAATTAAAACCAATACTTAAAAGCATTTTTTTGTTTGGACTGAACTATAATTAGGTACTTTGGGCATTGTCTAATTTATTTGGCCACAATTATTCTAATTACAAAAATAGGTAACAATTCTAATATCTTTGGGCAAAATCTAATTACCTTGGGGATTGTCTAATCTACCGACTTCCAAAAAGGAGGAGGTACTCAATTCGCCTGTTTTTTAATGTTTGTTACCTCATAACTTTCGATTGGTGGACCAACTCTCAAAATTCTTTTTTTGTTTGAACGCTGTTGCTTCCCGTGTTCCGTGTTCCCGGGTCCCATTTAAATTTCATCAAATTCGGTCCAGTAGTTTTGAGTTACACTCGAATAACTGGTTTTTACCAAAGTAATAGAATGGAAGTCGGTATTAAATTTTTCAAATTGCACTTGTTTATGTGGTAAATTCAAATTACTAACTCTAGTTCGGCTTATCCAATCCAAGGGTCGGCCACACTTAAACATACAGGCCTTTATTAATAAACGTTGCGTAAACCTATATTCGGCGTAACATGCTTTGTCTTGCTTTCACGTGTGACATTTACTGCAAGCGAAAAATACACAGATAGAGGTTTTAACTACTCCGGGTGTAAGCCAAGTTTATTAATAAGGCCGTAAGTCTTGAAGTACTCAACTAGGTACTAGGTGTGTTAATGTGTAGATGTAAAAAATAGAGCTAAATAAATAATGTATTTTGTGCATTGAGCTAATAATTAGCACAGTATTTTTTAAATACTTATTGCGATTCACCCATATTGAATTAATCCAGCCAGTCCTCACTATACCTGAACAATAAGCATCATCATCGTTTCAAAGTACTTATGTACAAGTAAAGTGTGTACCTGGGTATTCGATAAAGGTAAGTTGTTCGTTATGTTATCTGAGATTTTCTCACTTATTTAAAGCAAGGATTAGAAAATAACTGAATCGACTTAACATGTTGCAACAGGAAAGCGAATCTATCAGTATACAAGATGGAAGGCCAAGAGCCGGTATCAAGTTGGCAATTACCGAGTTAAGGGGCGATTAGGTGACAATTTTTCTATTAGCAGGACTGTCAGCCAATCTGCGTACTTTTACGGTACACCACCACGTGTATTTGTGCCGTTTAAATTGAAGACACCTTCAGATTTGGTAGTGTCTGCTTCACATCCTTTTTCGTAGTAGTATGCAGTTGCCACAACCATGGCGTGGGTAACTATGAACAATTGAACAATAATATAACGAGGTGAAACTTACGGCGAGGTATGCCCAAAACGTGAACGCGGGGTCCAGTTCAATCTGTTGTTGTTTGTTGTCGCATAGCAACTTCCGAGGCACGGATACAGAGCACGCGGCAGAACACCCAGACAGGTGTCGCTGTCCGACCTGCACCTGGATCCCAGATCCATCTCCCACCTGCAAAACATATCTCGCTATACACATCGTAGTGAAGCAAGAATGAACTAAAACCTTATAAGTACAAAATTACGATATTTTGTATTACTTATATCTTACACAGTACGGCTTACAGCATTAATCTTAACCCTGAGTCTACCCTTCACCCGATTTGACTCATTTATAAGATCAAAGCCCACTTGCATGAAGTGTTCCTATCCGATACATAAGTTTATAACTCACTAGCTGCGCCCCGCGGTTACACTAGCGTGGGAGGATGATGAAAAAGTATGTTATTATCCAGCAGTATTAAAATCCATTCACAAGTTTTTGCGTGAAAAAGTAACAAACATCCATACATACAAACTTTCGCGTTTGTAATATTAATAGGATTCTGCCAGAGATCAACTTTAAACAAAAGACAGCGATATTTTAATTGTATTTAGTGGGAGGTCATGCAAGACGTCTCACTAGATTGGAAAAAAACTGAAAATTTCAATGAATTTATAATTATAATATAATATCGACGGCTTTTTTAATTACTCGGTCAATTTATTTATATGTTTTCGTATCCCATAGATATGCCAAACAAGCGACAGTATATTGTATAATAACTAAAATAAAAATACGAATTGCTAACTATAGTTGTTACTCTGCACTTTACATGATGTTACTTATTTGCATAACAAGCGACTGGTATTTAATGGTATGTTACTTACCGTATCGAAGTTATCTTGACACGTAATAGAATCGACCCCGTCATAGTCATCATCGAATTTCGTCACGTTCCCGATTTGCAAAGCTTTTACCCAATAATTTCTGACGTCAGTTGACGCCTTTTGTGCGTTGTGAGATATCCTAGCGCGATATATTGCTTGTTGATTATGTTCGCTCAACTCCGTGAAAAGATCTGCTTTGCCAAATAAACAAGTGGCGTTGGTAGAGTCATGCGAGCATTCTATCTCAAACAATTGGGGTGTCGGGAAAAATACTTCCGACTCTGAGACTTTGGACACGGATGTGTTAAAGTAGGGGTCGTTAGTCAGTATTCTGGATGTGCTCTGGTCTTTTTTCGGAGTCATCGGGCTGAGGTGTGACGTCACAGTGTGTCGGTACAAGAGGCGCTGCGTGTCCACACGTGACTGTAAGTGGATGTCGTACGAGGATGTGTGCACAATAGCGTCCATTTCTTGGTTCGTCACTTCCTCTGGTAGATCGCAGACGAAGCCGCAGGACAATACCCTGTAAGATACAAACAGTTATATTTTGGTGGTTATGAGACGAGGAATAATAGGAAAAACATAGATACATTAGACCAAATTGTAAATTTAACTTTTGTGTCGGTAAATCTGTTTGTTTAATGAATAAAGTAGGTCCTACCTACGGTCCTGTAATTTGAAGGGTTTTTAAGGTGGCAAGGTTGAGCACAAAACAACATTATGAAGTCGTTGTATTTCTACCTTTTATTGGAATTTTATAAAGGCTTAATTACGCAAACTATAAAATTGCAATTAAGTACAAAAAAAATACGCAAGTCATATTATCATATATAAGAGGTCTTGCCTGGTTTTTAACAACTTACTAAAATTTTACCTCGCTACTAAGGTACCTATCTAAGTAAATACACTTAGGATAAGCTATAGAGAGCATGTCTATATCTATAAACATATACTTAACAAATTTGTTACAAAGTTTGAGAAACCCGAAAATAAGTTTTGAGCAATAAACCTCAAGAAAAACTACTTGGCGGTGGGCACGGACTCATAAAACAGTTTAGGCAAAAGCTCGTACTAAGGATACAATTAGGAGACGCTGAATATTGTTGTTATTGAACAAACTATAGTTAGTTCCTACAGATAGTACAGTACCAACAGATGGCGATGTATCTTCTTAAAACACGTAAGCTATATTCGCTGCAGCATTATACCAGTGAGAAATATTTCGAAAACTCGGTTAGGAAAAAAATAAATACCTATAATTAAAGCTTGAACAAAATACGTAGATCGATTACAGTGATTCAAAATAATTGAAAAATTAGCTTTATTTAAGCAAATAAAGCTATCATTTTATTCTTTTGATGACAACAGATTGACAACAGTGCGGTAAGTTTTCAGTTTTATTGATAAAAAGTGTAAGTAAATTTATACTTGTTTCCACCAATAAATTATTACCAAGTTTTGTGTGAATCAAATTTATTAGAAACAAGATCAAGTTTAGAAATTTAAAAATTACGATAATTATTGAGAACGCATTTATCGGTATTGTTTTAAAATAATTAAAATAATTCAATATACACATGTAGTAAGTACAATGCATAATTCTTAAACACATACGTAAATACATAAACAGCATATTGGCTATATTATTGGTTACGATCTGGGTGCCAAGTATAGCTTTCCATTATAAGTACCTTTATATACTCAATCCGCTTCACCGCTACTATCTGAATTACTCGCATCAACATCTTCCACATTAATTATCCACTCACTATATCTTTTATCATCAATAATAGTAAATCTTGCTTAATTATTTCTTATTTTCTCTCGTTATCTTGTCTCATTCTCTATAGTTATATTTACCACCGTAGCCCAATAGGATTTTGTCACAAGCAGTGCCATCATTTTGTTGTTGCAAATGTGGGTTTAGTTTTCTATCTAACTGCATATCTTTTAAATTGTTCTCAAATCACTTTAATTGGGTCGTGCTCAATAGCTAAGATAATGTATTCTTTGATATAAATAACTCTGGAATCATGTTAGCTTTTTACTATTGTACATAGTTATTCTAAATTATCATATCTAAAGCCATCAGGTAATAATATTGATTTTTTCTGAGACTGTGTCGCGTATATGCGTCTAGTTCCCAAAAATACCAAATTAAAATTGGCGTAGGTAAGTATTTCATCCCCTATCTTTCGGTTCCCAGCAAGCCTGTTTAAAAATGTAATTTAAAGTTCACTTCTGATAAAAAACTATCACTTTGTACCGTGTAATGTAATGATTACTTACATTGGTAGAATACCTAGCTGAAGGCCTAGTTAGCTATCTAAAAAATAAAAAGGAACATCAGAAATATAAATAAAGTTATAATAATAAGTATTACGTGACCTGGCGGATAACACTTCACCACAAGTCCACACACACACGTTCCATCAAAGGTTCCAGTTAGCTTCTTGCTTTATCGAAGGCTTCAGTTCTGAGCTCAGAGAACACGGAATACCCCAAATAGCTTGTTTTATATATCAGGGCGAGAGTATTTATCAAACTAACACCCTCGATTTGTTATTGATTAATACAATATGAAAATATCTTTCCAAGTCTTGACTTCAGGAATGTAATTGACGATATCGAGAGTGACTCGTAGGGTGCAAATCACTATTTCACCAACTTCAACACCTCACCGTCAACTAAGGTTTCCAGGGAATATAATTATTTCGTGTCTCGGCACACCAAATTGGAATCTTCCTATAATCTAACAATACTCTATCTCCCAAAATCCAAATCAAATTTATTAATCAAAAACCCCTGACGTCTCTATTCTGTCATTCCATCATGGTTCTCCTTTTTTAAAGTTTGTCACATTTTATGTTAATCAAGAAATAGTTTTTAAATATACAAAATAAGTATTTAATGTAATGAAATTTCATGATCATACTTCATTACATTAAATACTTATTTTGTATATTTAAAAACTATTTCTTGATTAACATAAAATGTGACAAACTTTAAAAAAGGAGAACCATGATGGAATGATAGAATAGAGACGTCAGGGATTTTTCATTAAATTTTGATTTGGATTTTGGGAGAGATAGTATTGGATTACGTCCGATTAAAAGAAAGATTATAGGAAGATTTCAATTTGGTGTGTCGAGACACGAAATAATTATATTCCCTAGAAACCTTAATTGACAGTGAGGTATTGAAGTTGGTGAAATAGTGATTTGCACCCTACGAGTCACTCTCGATATCGTCAATTACATTCCTGAAGTCAAGACTTGGAAAGATATTTTCATATTGTATTAATCAATAACAAATCGAGGGTGTTAGTTTGATAAATACTCTCGCCCTGATATATAAAACAAGCTATTTGGGGTATTCCGTGTTCTCTGAGCTCAGAACTGAAGCCTTCGATAAAGCAAGAAGCTAACTGGAACCTTTGATGGAACGTGTGTGTGTGGACTTGTGGTGAAGTGTTATCCGCCAGGTCACGTAATACTTATTATTATAACTTTATTTATATTTGTGATGTTCCTTTTTATTTTTTAGATAGCTAACTAGGCCTTCAGCTAGGTATTCTACCAATGTAAGTAATCATTACATTACATTTTGGCGCCTTCAACGAACCACGGATCACGACCCTGAAGATTTTTTATCCCGAAAATTCTAAAATAAGACATACTCGTCTTCCTAATTTTGATTTTTAATTTGGCTAAGAGTCTCATATGTTCGTTTTTATTTCTAATATATATTAATTTTTTTAATGTCTTACAGAAACACACAAAAAATAACGTACCAGAACAAATATTTTATTATGGAAAACAAATAAATAACTGGCAAGTAATTAATAGGAAAAGGTTTGTTAGCAAAACATGTATGTGGTGAGTTTTTCAGAATTTGTATAACGCTTCATACACCATAGTTTTTTAGTTTCATTTAAATCCATTTTATTCAGACAAGTAAGCGTTGTTCTGGATTTCTGTAAAAGAAAGAACAAAATATATTACCTATCTTTTTGATAATAGGTTAAACTATAACATACAACCTTTCTCTTTTAGTAGTCGGTCAAACTTAAAATATTCTTTGTACATTTTTTATTATTTTTATACTTTTATCAGTTACAAAGTATAATACTTACGAAATTGTACGTTCGGGTAACTTGATGTTATTAACATTGAATGATAAAACGGCATATCATAATTATTTCGTGAACACAGGTTGAGTTTATTGTATTGTGATATTTGTGATTCTCGTGTTGTGATAATATCTATATATTACTTTGGTCACAGTGAAGTGTTTGTTTACATAATAAATAGTGACAGTGTCTTAGCAACCGTAAATTAAGTCAAACTGCAAGAATGTCAAGCTTGTTGAAGGAAGTTGTCAAATAGTCAACGAGGAGTCTACGACATTAAAAAGTTTGGGTTACTTCAAAGAAGTTTGATATTCATACATACATATACCTACCTATGTTTACTTGAATAAATAAAGATATTAGTAAAAAAAAGGAGTTTCATTTAAATAAAGCATTAAATTTTAATATTGTTTTAATGTACGAGAAGGTTCTACATGTTTGGTAAGTGTTCATATATTTACTGATCATTTTATTCATGAGTATATAGTGCATTTAATTATTATTGGAATATTTTGTGGGTGAATTGTCTTAAGATAATGAAACATTTTTAGAGAGTATTGTTATATGCGTGTGGTGTACGTATATTTATTATTGAATTCGTACTTCGACTTATATTTCAGGGGATGTTGTACTCTGAAATGATAATTTTATTACTCTGTCATGTGATCGTACAATTTTTTTTTGTATAGCCACATATGCGACGGCTATATTTAGTAGTATGAACTATGCTACTTGGTATAATACCAATACGAGTTTATTATGCTATCTATTCGTATTATTGAGTTGCATTTTTTTAGGCTTAGTCACATCGTCTGTGCTGTGATGTTATATGCATTATATGGAATATGTTTTATATATGAATAAGTGCGTAGATCAGTTCTGTTAGACTGGTTATCTATATCGCCTAATTATATTTTCTTGATTTAATAATATGGATTATGGAACGAATTTGGTCGTTCTATATATTGATATTTTAATGGAATGTATATCATATGACTGTACGACAGGCGTGTTGTGGTTGATATTTGTCTTAGGATATATGACGTCATTTTGCCCACAAAGTAATCCTTCTGATAACTATAATAATAAACATTCTTTTTTTCTGTTACCTATTTACGTCAGCTTTCTTATCTCGGTAGCTAATTTCATGTGGAAGCGTTAACACAAATTATGATAATTTAAACCAAACCTTATCATCTTACCACGTCATAATTTTTTTTAAAAATAATATTTTGTTTATTAACAAATATTTTAATTATAGCTTATTCGAAGATTCAAAATATTATTATGGTAAATATATACTTGCCGCGTTTGCTTTAATGCTCAATGTTGGTACTTATTTTCTGTCGTGTTCTATTCACATTAATTATTATTTAAACTTTTCCATTAACAATATATGAATGGTAATAGAAATAATACTCTATCTCTATTATCATGGGTCTGTCATATCTGGTGTTCAATTAAATTCTCTCTCCTTTTCTAATATTTTTTTACACTATTTTGTTATTTGGCTTTAATTTATAATTGACTTATATTGTTTTGAAGGCGCTAATTTGTTTTTAAATTTTTAAATATAACTCTTTTGTTGTTTCGTTTTAACTGTTAAAGACAATCTTATACATGTTTAGTATGATTATTTTAGAAGAATATTTCTATCGTTTTGGTTTTTATTCCAAATTGTTATTACTTTTTTTTTCAATTATCTATGTTATTTGGTTTTCAATTCAAAATTTATAATGCTATTTAACAATTCTTTATGCTGCTAATTAGGGTTTTAGACTATTTTAGTACAGGATAATATTGTATATCATTCACGTCATTCGCCTCATTTATTTCAAACTTGGGTTCTTTAGGCATTTTTTTTAAAAACATATTAGCTTTTATTTTAATTTCATCTTGTTAATAGTCATTATTAGGTTAATTTAATTAGGATAGATTAGGTTTAGGTTTGACGAGAATGTCTGCCTAATATATGCCTATACTGTATAATTTGATTCATTTCTTGGGATGGTGTACCCTGAAATAATAATTTTATTATATGAACTCAATATGGTTCAATATGCCTGAATAGGGCAAAGTTCTTAGAAAGAGAACAATTGAAATACTAATACTTATATTTCAAGGGATGGTGTACCCTGAAATAATAATTTTATTATATGAATTAATATGGTTCAGTATGCCTGAATAGGGCAAAGTTCTTAGAAAGAGAACAATTGAAATACTAATACTTATATTTCAAGGGATGGTGTACGCTGAAATAATAATTTTATTATATGAATTAATATGGTTCAGTATGCCTGAATAGGGCAAAGTTCTTTAAAATAGAACAATTAAATAAGGCCGACTCTTTCAATAAGGTTTAAGGTCATGTAAAGTTATAAATATATTTTTAAATAGAGCAGTTGACCGACTCTTTAAATAAGCTCATAAGGTCATGTAAAGTTGTAAATTTTTTTTTTTATTTATGAAGATATTCCGACTCTTTGAAAAAGGTTTAAGGTTGTATACTTTTTAAATAGAAAAGTTACGCCGACTCTTTGAAAAGGTTTAAGGTTGTATACTTTCAATTAGAGCAGTTGACCGACTCTTTAAATAAGCTCATAAGGTCGTATAAAATTGTAATATAATTTCATGATCATACTTCATTACATTAAATACTTATTTTGTATATTTAAAAACTATTTCTTGATTAACATAAAATGTGACAAACTTTAAAAAAGGAGAACCATGATGGAATGATAGAATAGAGACGTCAGGGATTTTTCATTAAATTTTGATTTGGATTTTGGGAGAGATAGTATTGGATTACGTCCGATTAAAAGAAAGATTATAGGAAGATTTCAATTTGGTGTGTCGAGACACGAAATAATTATATTCCCTAGAAACCTTAATTGACAGTGAGGTATTGAAGTTGGTGAAATAGTGATTTGCACCCGACGAGTCACTCTTGATATCGTCAATTACATTCCTGAAGTCAAGACTTGGAAAGATATTTTCATATATATTAATTAATAACAAATCAAGAGTGTTGATTTGATAAATACTCTCACCCTGATATATAAAACAAGTTATTGGGGGTATCCTGTATTCTCTGAGCTCAGAACTGAAGCCTTGGATAAAGCAAGAAGCTAACTGGAATCTTTGATGGAACGTGTGTGTGTGGACTTGTGGTGAAGTGTTATCCGCCAGGTCACGTAATACTTATTATTATAACTTTATTTATATTTCTAATGTTCCTTTTTATTTTTTAGATAGCTAGCTAGGCCTTTAGCTAGGTATTCTATCAATGTAAGTAAACATTACATTACAACCGTTGTACTATAAAGGTGTACATTTCCGCAAGCAAGATGTGTGCTTACTTAGTTTTTTTATTCCGTATATGTAAGAAGAATTTGCCCGCGATCTCACTCATTGGCAGCGACCATCGATGGAGCATGCTCAGAAGTACCTACCTACCTAGTCTGTTTGGTCTTGAAAGCTTTAAGGTGTCCATGTCTGTTTCTTTAGTTTAAGCATACTTACCTATTGCAATATGTAGATACTTATTAAAAAACATATCACGCTATACACCAAGCTACACGGAGACCGCGTGTTGGGAACCATACTCCTATCTCTGAGAGATAGTCAGGACTTCCAGTTGTGGGAACATAAATTATGCTTATGCATTACAAGAGGCTTACCAGTTCTCGCATTGTATCCATTGATAACTTTAGATCTATGATTACGGCACGGTTAAATCCAATCTTCAAACAGATTATCGTTGCGAATGACCTTTCAGCCCGCCTTTGTATAAAGTCCAAGACTTCGAACATACTCTTGCTCTCATCGTTTGAATTGAGTACAGTTACAGATGACTACACGACGTAATAAAGACGTGAGTGTACCTAGGTACCCAGTCAATTAGTAGACAGTAGTGTTTAATTGGTTCTTGTACCGATACCTAAGATACTGATTAACAAGTGATATACATATTCCATATTTATCTTATATTTATTATATTTCTCTGTGAAGGCTCAAATCTGCATGTAGGTCCGGTTATACTGAGTCACCATGTCTATAAGGCTGAGGCAGAAGACACGAGGTCAAGAAAGGGCATAATTTATATTTCTAATATTCTGCACGCATGCTTTTACGTCTAATACTCAACCACAATTGCTTACTCATTAATAAACCTCTGCAATAGTGTACGTATAAACTTGTGGAAGTAAAACATCATTATGCACTGTACTTATTCTTTTCTACCGACTTCCAGGAGGACCTCAATACGACTGTTTTTTTTTATGTTTGTTACCTCATAACTTTCGATAGGGTGAACCGATTCCCAAAATTATTTTTTTGTTTGAAAGCTGGTGCTTGTCGTCTTCTGTGGTCCCATTTAAATTTCATCAATTTCGGTATTTTTATCCGTAGTTTTGGACATACACTCCAATAACTGAATAGAATGGAAGTCGGTATTAAATTTTTCAAATTGTACTTCTTACACAATCATGTTGAGGCGCTTGGAAGTCATGCGCCTAGCAAGTAACACCCGCACATTGCCACCCAGACCTACAAGCTATAGTTTTGCGTTTGCACTGCGCTCGTCACTCAGAGACATTATATTTGAGTCTCATCACATGTTATACAGTACCCATCAAACTCTAGTAACATAACATAAACCAAGAGAGTTTCATGCGGAAGAGACCTACATAAAGCAGTAAAAGCGACTGCTGCGATAATACTTACGTTAAATTGATATCGTAGGCGTAGGGATGTAGTGGTGTGCAAGGATAGTCCTGCATGCTGCGGAGGTGAAGGCCAGAGTCGCAGGTCGCTAGCAGCTCCACCGAGGGTGGGAACGTGACGGTGATCCTTCCGACCGGCACTGCTAGCAGTAGAAGGGCTGAAGCGCCACCCAGCACTGATGACAGTGCCAGTAACAACTGCACAACACAAACGTAGTTGTCTTACTAAATAATTAAAGAAATAAATAATAACATGTCATCATGTCTATCTAACAGGAACAACAGAAACAAGTTTTCTTTCGATATAGACACAGATAATATTGTAGAAATAAATCATAGGTAAAATACGTTTAGGACCAAAAAGTTGAATTCTCATAAAGTTGAATTTGCAATAAGTTGAATTTGCAGCATGTTGATCCTAAAATGTTGAGTTTGCAAAAAGTTGAATTCCTATATTAATATCTTAACGAACACTTTTTTACATTCAACAGTTAATTTGTTACGATCCCGTCACGAGTTTGTGGGAAACACATTCGACTCCATGTGATACAAACATTTATTATACTTAATTAGATAACGGATTCGTTAGGGGACTGGAACACAATGGAAAACTGTGTTATTAGAACATTTTGCTGCCTTAAATCTAAAATATATTTTCTATCCTACAAATTAAGTTATTTACTACCATATTGTTTTTCATTTCAGACCGTTCCGGTATCGAATTAGAATATCGTTTAAATCAAGTACTTAAGCGGAACCCGTGCCGGAAATATAACGAATCATCTCAGCCGTAGGACGTCCACTGCTGAACATAGATCTCCCCATAATTTTCCGAAAAAATCCGAATGATTAATATAACGAATGAATTAGAATAATTGTGATGATACAATCACAGTCATAATGAGTATCTAGGTAGGTACTTCTTACTAAATGCGATAGTGTGAAGAGTGATGGTGGGCGTGAGAGTGAGTGATGGTGCGCGTGAGGGTGATCATAAGAATATTTTCTGTGCGTTAATGAATTTATACAAACAATTTAATTTGATATACTTAAATAGCAAAATTGCTATTATAATATATGTGAGATAGTTTAGGGCCAGGAATAAAACAGGTATACTTGTATCCCGGGCTTAAATTCCTGTTGGTTACCAGTCGGAGCCGGAAGATGCACAGATGCACAGGTTTTCAGTAGGTATGTTAGCGACGGCAAACCAAACCTGTGCACATACATATATAATGCATTAGTTACATTATATCGCTCTCACCTCACCCTATACCCTAATACCATCCAACCAACTCATACGTTACGGTCATGGTTGCCTGGTGAAATAGCAGGCTGTGGCACCAAGTCCTCGACAGAGTTTCCCAGTGGCTTTAATCCTCTTAATCGCAAATGAGTAGATGATTGTCAATGATGAATTATAATGTAGGTAGCGTGCATGCAGTCGCTCGTGTAATAATCACCAATCGAATAAGCAAATTACAGTAACTGAAGGAAAAACAGGAAGAGGTATTTACGAGGCATGATTAGCAACTGCAGCAAATTGTCTGTTTCGGGTGTAATTGTACCCAGTGTAGGTAAACTGGGAAGGAAACATGTCATCTGAGAATGGACTAGTTGCTGAGGGCACGGCGTCATGCTCACTCGCGCAAATACGTATTATGTACCTAGGTTGGACCCGGTTATTGCGCCATTGTGTATTATTGTTGAGAATTATTTCCCACGGCACATGTTTATTTAGTTATAAAACTGACTAGTCAAAGATCTGCAGCGTGGCGTGTTCTAATTCCTCTTTGACGGATTTATTATAGATAAGTACAAAGGGAAAACCATCGCCTTTTTCCATTCATCATTCGCTATTCCCTTACCTAAGAGGTAAGGTTTACATTACTGTATATTAAATTAGGATCTTAGGATCTCAAAGATCGACGAATATAAAAAAAGCATATACCTATAAGTATAATATGTGTTCAATGATTTCTAAGAGCATTAAATGCTTACGTAGACTATATTTGTTTAGAAAGCAACCAACTTTGAAAGATGAGTCAGTGAGATCTATGCTTAGTTCTATTCAAATGAACATTGAACATGCATTCTAATAGGTTTTCAATGAGAAGGCTAACAGATTCCTGGCATTTACTTAAAAACAAGCTTGTTAGTTAATACTATATACACTAAGACTACATTTGAACTAGTTTCTATATGTCCTATATATAAACTCCTATACATATAAATATATTGTTTTGTATTGCCTTCAGTGTTCAGGAAAGAAATTTACAAAATGTTGCCATTAACCAATAAAAACTTGTAAGTACTTAATTTTATGTCCCTATTCATATTCTTTTACCGTAATCTTTACCTTTATTTCGGAGCAAATCACAGACTTTCTAAACGTTGAGCATATTTATCGCGACCTAGAAAACAACAATTCGGATCTAAGTAGTAGGTACGTTACGCCTTCCAACGAATCTTAGATATGTTGACGTAGGTTTATTTATGACAATAGGTGACGAGACGAGCAAGTCGTTCGCCTGATGTTATAGCCTGCATAGCAATGTACAGCGGTCGCCCTGAGATAAGATATGTCAAATCTTTTGGACCTTAATTTTGCTGGAAAGATTGCCCTTCAAATCGAAACCCAGTAAGTAGTGTTTGCACAACAGGTGCTGCTTCACTGTTGAATAACTGGTAAAGGTATGGCCTTCCCCAGGCGCACCCTGCAACACTACATACCTATAGGTATGTAGTGCTTATACATTAGTACAAGTAATATGAATCGTAGAACTTTTTAAACTTTAATTTTTTCATTTAACAAATTCATGATTTAGGAAATATTGGGAGTTTTTCGCGATCAGATGAATATCAAATAGTATATTATGCAACTAGTGAATAAAGGACGGATTTAATGCGAGGGCCATAGATGAATCACGAGCAAGTGAAGGATTCTAACGGTTGAACCACGACCGCAGGGAGTGATTCGTGATGATTGAATCACGAGCGTAGCGAGTTATTCAAGTGTTAGAATCCTGAGCGAAGCGAGTGATTCATGGCCCTCGATATAAATCCGTTTTATTCAAGAGTTGCATACTATACTTTATACCTTGACTACGAGAAAAAGAAATAATTTAAGCGAAAATAGACATTTAATGAAGAAAAAAGGAAGGTTAAATTAATTAAAATGCACATAAAAATTAGAACAATTACTAAACATAAGAGTAATTTATTTATTATTATTATATTTTTTTTTTCTATAATCGCAGCAAAGAGCACAATACAGTTTTTATTCTACTGCTAAACTCCTTGTTTCAAATATCGACCAATCAAATCTCGAGGAGTTACTTGCACAAAGAGTTTGTATGTCGACTATTATTTGTCTAAGGAAGATGTATAAGCACTGAGATGGAGATCGAATATATTGGTGTGTTCGAAGTTCAAACACCAAAACAGTGATTAAAAGGCCTTTTTATTCACTGTTTTCAGTGAAGCTTTTTAGAGTAGGAATGGTATAAAAATAATTTTGACATCATGAATATGAATCGTAGATTTATGAACTAGGGAAGACCTCGTAGAGTAGCAATAGCAACATTGACGTAAGTCGTACTCGACTAGTGGCAACAAAACGGGCAGCCTTCCGGTAGCAGAGCGTCCTGCAGTCGGCCATTATGACGCACACCGTACGCACATCATATATGTACACAGTACTGAACACAAAACCAGTAAGGATGCCACGATAACGTACCATCAGGCTCTATAGGTATTTATTGAAGTTGAGTTCACAGTTAGGATTTATAATTAGACCAGAGCTCTAAATGTGTATGCAATAATAGTACCTATATATACGCGATTATGAGCGTATTTAACGATGATGTCAATGACCGTGCTAGATGTTTTTATGCTCGTGAGAAGACGTACCTAAAGTACACGTAATGCGCTATTGACGAGATTCTACCACAAGATCAGCGAATTTCAATGAAAAGTCATCAAGTTCATATGCTTTCATGAATCCGGTTCCTAACTGGAATGTTTTTCTATACCACAATAGTAGGTTTCATCCGGTTTTCATGGATGATGAAAAGAGCTATATGTTCCTCCTCGGAATATAATCTATACTCTATCCGAATTTAATCCTAATTCGGTTCAGCCGTTTAGGCGGTATGAGATAACAAACAGACATAAGAGAGACAGAGTAACGGAAAAAGTGACATAGTTTACAAACATTTTTATAATATTGTTATAGAATGTGCCGCGAGGCCGCGACTACATCTCAATTGGGATATCTAAGTTAAGTTAGTTTGCAATTACGCGCGTTGTTTCAGCGGTGGGTTTAAAGTGCATTTATAGGTTATAGGCACATAGATAAGCAAGTAATTTATGGAAAGCGACAAGCCGGGCATGCCATGCGCATCTTGCAGTGCTATCCAGAGCTTAGAATTGTGATTTTGCTCTGTTATGAACAAACTTAATATGGAAGTAGTCGCTATGTAAGCAATATTTACGTTATATAAAACTGTTTTTCATAATTGTTCAGGCAGTCAAACTCAAACTTTCGTTCAGTAAAGTTCACTTTTAACACTAAATTTGTTCGGATGGCGCGCTGTGGGTCCTTTTTAAAAAACACCTTTATTGGCTGAAAACTAAATTATAATTTCACTGCACAACTTGAGATTTACATAAAATATATAGAGAAACAATAGGTGTGTACTGGACGAAAGTTTGAGTTTGACTGCCTGAATAATTATGAAAAACAGTTTTATATAACGTAAATATTGCTTACATAGCGATTACTTACATATTAAGTTTGTTCATAACTGCTCGTCACCCCTAGACATTTGTTTTAGAGTCTTTCACCCAGTAACTTCACTAGCTGCAGTGCCCTTCACACCCTAGCACAACAATGCTTGCGCACTATAATTCGCGGCAGAACATCTGCCAATGCGGTGGCGGTGGTAAGTACCAAACGGCGTCTTGCTCAAGAGGCCCACCACATATGTAGTTTATAGGGATTCCGTGCCTCTTTAGATTCACATCCAAACGGCAGAGGGAATATTCTACTTTGTCCCTTCACATCATTACTGGGGTATGCCGCATGAATGATATATAGATATTATAATATAGAATTATTATAAGTATAAAAAATAGAAAAGAATAGATTTCTTTAATGTCTGTAGATAGGTATATAATTTATCCCATATAGAAGTTAACCTACTGACATACCGTGCCTCTATAGCTGGATATATAGATGTAGCTATATGTTTGTGTCTCCGAACGTTTACAATGCTACACAATGCAAGGTAAAGGTTATTGTAACAGGATTGGACGTAATTTGCTTACGGACGATGCGGATTAACTTGATTATATTGAACCGGGACATTAGATTTGGCACAAAGCGAATTGAAAACATAATTTGCTTTGATTTGGTTTTGCATGCGATAATAATGCATGTATAATGAACGGTGATGACGTACCTACTAATATAGTGCGTACTGAAACTATTTAGACAGCAGTATATTATTTTCGTTATTGTCTACGTATTCAGAAATGAGGAGATCCGTAGAAGAACGAAAGTCACCGACATAGCCTAGAAGATTAGCCAATTAATTGAATTACCGAAATAAATAAATAAATAAAGTGGCAGTGGGCAGGGCACATAGCACGCAGAACAGATGGCCGATGGGACCGGAAGGTTCTGGTATCCAACCACGGACCGGCAAGCGCAGCGTAGGTCATCCACCGACACGGTGGACAGACGACCTGATAAAGGTCGCAGGACGAAGTTGGATGCAGGCCGCTTCCAACTGGTTCTTTTGGAAAATTAGGGGGGAGGCCATGTTCAGCAGTGGACATCCTACGGCTGAGATTACTTGAGATAGTCATCTATAACCGTCTTCCAAAAAGGGAGGAGTTTCCCAAATCAACACGTATGTTAATGTTTGTATTTTTATGACTACCCATATTCTATACCTATATTATTTTACTTCATAGGTTACTTATATAGAAACTCATCAACATTGGTTAACAACTATTCGAAATGATAATGTGTAAAAGGTATACGTACTTGTTCATAATAAATTTAAAAATATATAATTTTCAACGTCATAGAAAGATATTTAATTAAATAGCCTGGTAAGTATCATATCAATATTTAATTATGATTAACTAGCTGCGCTTCGCGGTTTCACCCGCGTGGTGATGGATGATGATGATGAAATGTATCCTATGTTATTCCAGCGCCTTATCTATCTACACACCAAAATTAATTAAATCCCATTCAGTAGTTTTTACGTGAAAGAGGAATAAACATTCATACATACAAACTTTCGCGTTTATAATTATTAGTATGATATTTTTCGCGATTTGCACTACTCATGCGTTTCTTTAAAACATTTCTTACAACTTGGGAAATGTTTATATATGTACTTATTCCAAACAAATATGTACGAGTACATGTTTTGTAAGTACTATGGTAGAGCAGCAAGCAAACTTTGTTCTGCGATAATTAATCAAGTGTACCTTGTTTTCCTATGGTAGGTAACAAGTCTATGAGTTATGACTTAACGAATAATTTCAAAACTTTAAGTGCGATCCAGCAACCTTAAATACTTAGGTACAAACGGCGAAACTCGCAAAAAATATTTAACAAGCGCTCTTTTGAAATGGACTTTTTTATTATACTTATCTGTATTTTTTTCTCAGCGAGATCAAGGGTAAAAAGACCATTTGTACACATCTATGACAGTTTAGATTTAACCTCCCTCGTAAAACTACTAGGTAATATGGCGTAACTTGATGGTAACTCTCGGGTTTATATACATATTCGACTTTATATATTTGAGTGGCATCTGTGTTTAGGTGATAAGAGATAGACGCGACAAGATTTCTGGGAAATTAAAATATTTTAATTTCACATAACTAATATATATTTTGTCACTAAACCACCTTCCTTCTCAAAAGATGTGCGACGACCAACATAACTACAAATGAGATTTCGAAACTCTCGCGATTCAAGCACGTTTTAGTAGGTACGTATTATACAGGACTTAATCTTATCAAAAACGTGTCACCCATTTAATATGTGAAATGGGAGAAGTTACGACGCTACGCAGTACGCCCGTACTTAGACGTTGCCACTAGCCTATTCAATCAGCACTAGACCACGGCCAATTGATGGAAGCATCGAGGTTTTCCAATAGGCAGTAATCCTATCTAACATTGGATTTTAGAATGTTGTGTTCTATTATGGCACCTCTTAAGGCTTCGCGAGCCGTTGTACAAGTCAATTAGAATGTTTTTCCAGTTCCTCCTGGTTCGCTTTATTCAAAACCATAACTTCTTCAAGTACTTTGGTTATTAATATAAGAGAGGTTATAATTCACGTATCTTAAATGAGAGCGCGTTGGAGAATATTTTCAGTATTCAATTTAGACAGTTGGATTAGGTGTATTGAAATTAGAGAGCACGCTAAGGTCAACAGATAATGAATGTGACAGAATGAAATATCAACCTGACGGAGTTGTGCGAGGCGAGACGCAACCGCGAGCGTTCTGCACTCTCCTTGAGATAGACCACTGGATGTGGTTGACACTATAGTTGGAAAGATCTGACTTATTTACGTGAGTGACTCCCGTTTTTCATATTAAAATCTAACAGAGATTTGATGAAATACTTACCTCCATTTCATCAAAATCCATCCAACCATTGCAACATGAAGAAACACACTCTCACAAGTTTTTGGATTTATAATTATGGTGTGATTTGATGCCCTTGAGCTCTAGATGCTACACGAACTCACCCTGAAGTTGCCGATTTTGTCAGCCAGCATGCCCGCCATCGGCGGCATCACGATCGACACCACTGGTGTGACGGCGGACATTATAGCAGTCTCTTCTACATTGATGCCCAGTTCTCGCATGTGTATTGTCAAGTACGGATAAAGCACGAATAGAGCTGGAATAAAAATATGTATTTTTGTTAAATTACACAGTAAGTATTTAAGTACAATAATAATGACCTCAGGGACCAAAATTCAATTCCGGTCAGCGCGCTCGAGTGGGACGGACGTGCGCTCAAGTGCTCCCCGAGAATATTCCGATCGGCCTAAAAGTGCTTGCGCTTTTAGTGCCGGTTACCTGTATCGTTTCGATTGAAGAGGATTCAGTGTTGGACTTCGCTAATAGTGGATTTTCTGTGTGCAGATTCGACGTCAAGCCACCGCTTCGTGTACCGTTCGGCGCACGGAGGCGTTCGGCTCGGCTCGGCTCGCGTCGCGGAAGAAGCGCGCTCTTGTAAGAGCGCTTCGACACATCAATCACCTCATTGTTCATTGTCTAATCAAAACCGCTCTTCTCAGAGCGAACTCTAGTTTCGATTTTTTAATTTTTCAATTTTCAATTTTCAAAGTCGAGTCAAACAAATCCACGCTTCACGTGGTCTTCTGGACGATCCTTGCGGTGTTAACGCCACCCAGTTGGGCGCGGACCCGGTGCGTCAAGCCTTTCCCTCCTGAGCGTGGGAGGGAACGGCTAAAACCGGACGGGCCTGCCTTCACCGGCCTTGGGGTCTCCCCTCGCCGACGGCAGGTATCTCCTTCCCACCCTACCCTATCCTACTCTCCTATTCTCTGGGCAAGTGTTTGGTTGGAAGCCGGGTTTTACTCGGTCTTCTCTCCTCGCCCCCGGAGCAGCTAGGGCCTCGCGTTTAGGCACACATCCCTCTGCACAATAAGACTGGCAGAGGGCACACAGTAGGGACACCTAGGCACTCACTCTCCCGCCTGTACCCGGCGGGAGTGGCATTCACCCCTCACTCGCATCTCGAGTATTCCCCTCGAGATGTCTTTACTCTCTCCCTCCCCCGCTATGAGCCTCCCGCAAGGCGTTTCGCCTCAGGCGTTCGCCTCGTGGGTCTCAAACTGCTACCCAGACATGCTGTCCGAGTATCTCCAGTCCAATAGGGACTTTAAAGAGAGACCCCGCTTCACGGACTCCCAAATTCCCTCCTCCGGCTCCCTCCCTCCGAGGGGGCCCTTCGGCTCTTCGGCGTTCAAGCCGTTAGATAGCCCTCTTTCTCCCGACCCTGCGCCTTATGCGCCCCGCGCTCCCCGCGCACCTCTACCACCCCGTGATCGCTCTCCGGTCCCTCGGACCATGTACGAACGCGCCTACGACTCAGCGTCCAACTCGGAAAATGAGATGGATGTAGAGTTCTCCCGCTCCCGCGCTAACTCTGTTGGCAACATCTCCAACGACGGGTTCACTACCGTCGGAAAGAGAAAGCGCGTCCCCAAAGCCGCCTCAGAGGCTCCCTCCCCGCCACCCAAAGCGGCCTGCACCGCCCCGGGAGCGAAGCCATCAGGCTCTCTCGCTCCCACCTCCCGCGACCCTCTCGCTCACTCCGATGCTCCCGCAAGCATCGCCGCGTCTCAACGCGACGTCTCCTCTCAAGGAGCGTCAGTTAGACGCGAGAAACCGCCGCCGCCTCTGTTCCTTCAGGACAAGGCGAAGTGGGACATGGTCTCACGACTATTGACGGATCGTAAGATCCAATATACTAGCGCCCGCTCAACCCAACTGGGTATTAAAGTCCAGGTGCCGACCCCAAGCGACCATAGGGTGCTCACCAGAATTTTAAAAAACGAGAGTATAAGTTTTCATACTTATGCTCTCGAGGAAGAGAAGGTTCTACGCGTTGTCATACGCGGCGTGCCAAAAGAGGTACAGACCGATAGTGTCCTCGCCGACTTAAAGGCGCAAGGCTACCCCGTCCGCGAATGCCACCGGATGTACAGTGGCAAAGATCGCAGGCCCTTCGACCTACTATTGGTCATCCTCAATCGCACGCCAGAGGGCAAAGCGATTTTTAATGTCAAAACGGTAGTGAACCTCTCGGGGATCACCGTTCAACCCCCATTCCGAAACCGAGCGCCTGGCCAGTGTCATAACTGCCAATTGTACGGGCATGCCGCCCGATTCTGTTTCGCCCGCCCGAGGTGCGTCAAGTGCCTAGGGGATCACGGGACAGCCCAGTGTTCTCGCACTAGGGACTCATCAGACCCGCCTAGTTGTGTCCTCTGCGGCACACAGGGACATACCGCCAACTACCGCGGTTGCCCTAAGGCACCCCGCGCACCCAGTGGGCCGGCTAGGAGGCCTATTCCCCCTCCTCGCCCGGTCACTACCCGCTCACAAGGGAACGGCCCTAAGCCTAACCTTTCACCCGCACCGCAGGCAACACCTGTTGTTCCCGCGCCCGCGGCCGCGCGCAACGCTTGGTCCAAGCCCTTGAGCATGGTACAAGCAAGCGTCCCCCTCACCCCCGCCCGCCCGCAGGCCTCTGTCAGCGCGCCGGCTCCTAAGCCCAAACCGCCGCTCGCTAGGCCTCCAATGGCTGGGCTCATGGACGCCCCAGGTCAATCTGACCTGGCGGCCGACATAGCCCTTGTCATGGACTACGCGATGGTCATAGACGTGGACGAAGTACGTGCATTCGCGCACAAACTTCGTACTGCCACAAACGACCAAGACCGCTTGCGAGCCACGCTCACACACGCGGGTTTAATCAGCGCAGTGAGGCGCTACGCCCTCCCCAGCGTTTCTTAGGTATCATCCAATATGGATAGTACACCGAAACGAATTAAGCCCCACTCAGTCACCGTAGCGACTTTCAACGCTGACGGCCTCTCTAGTCAAAAGGACGAAGTTCACGAATTTTGTAAGACCCATCAGGTCGATATCCTATGCGTGCAGGAGACCTTTCTGAAACCAGGTACAGCGAACCCTAGGTTTGCAAATTACCGTTTGGTTCGTAATGATAGAGTGGCCACCCCAAAAGGTGGCACTCTCATCTATTACAAAAGAGCTCTGCACTGTATCCCAATTGTTACTCCACCACTTAGAATACTAGAAGCCTCTGTTTGCTTTCTAGCGATGTCAGGTCATCAACCTGTCATCATAGCCTCATGTTACCTCCCCTCTGGTAAAGAACTATTACAGACAGACTTGGAAGCCCTCTTCTCTCTAGGAAGCTCCGTCCTTCTGATCGGTGACTTCAACAGTAAACATGTCATATGGAACTGTACTAGTAACAATAGTAATGGTAAAATCCTTGAAGGCTTGGTCAGCCACTTAAACTTTGATATTCTCTCCCCTCTGGAGCCCACAAGATATCCCTATGTTGACAACCAACGACCAGACATACTTGACATAGCACTTCTCAAGAACGTCACCCTCCGGTTGCGCTCTATAGAAGTGTTACACGAACTGACTTCAGACCACCGCCCTGTATTGTTGAAATTAGGTCCCGACCCGACGGACATAACCCCTATCACTAGAACGGTAGTGAACTGGAAGCAACTGGGGGAATCCCTCCAAGCTATCAGTTCACCCGCTCTCGATAGAATCCCCGATGACATACAGACAGTAGAAGACGTGTCAATTGCGATCGAGGCTCTCAGTGACCACCTCCGCACCGCAGTAGGTGAATCCTCAAAGCAGGTCCAAGTGGCGGATGGTCGCCGCTTTGAACTGCCCGAGGGTGCGAGGAGGTTACTGACAGCTAAGAACGCCGCCACTAGGGCGTATGACTCGATACCAACCCCAGAGAACAAAGCCACCATGCGCTATTTACAGCGTGCTGTAAGGAAACGCATGAGTGAGCTGCGTGATCAAAGGTGGGACGACAAACTGTCAGAGATTGAGCCAACTCACCAGGCATACTGGCAGTTGGCTCGAACTCTGAAATCTGACGGACAACAGACAATGCCTCCACTCATTAGGCCACCTCCCCTCTCCATAGCGTTCCTTGACGAAGACAAAGCCGAGTGTTTAGCTGATAGCCTTGAGGCTCAGTGTACTCTAAATGTAGATCACGTCGACCAGAAACACCTCGATACGGTGGAATCTGAAGTCGAACGTAAAAGCTCTATGTCCATCTCTGACCTCCCACTCCTCCCACCGGTAAAATCATCCGAGGTTGTGTCTCTGATCAAGAGCCTCAAGACCCGTAAATCCCCTGGTGCTGATGGTATCAGCAACAAGGTGATTAAACACTTCTCAGTCCCACTAGTCCATCTCTTAGTTAGCATCTTCAATGCGGCTATGAGCAACTGCTCCTTCCCAGACACTTGGAAGCATGCCATTGTCATTGGTATTCACAAACCAGGCAAAAACAGTAAAATGTCTCTTAGAAATAAGACGACTCTTTACAAACTTTGCATCCGCCCAATCATGACTTACGCATCTGTAGCGTTCGCCCATGCTCAGAAACACGACCTCCACAAACTTCAAGTGATTCAGAATCGCTTTATGCGCAGGGCAGTGGGCGCTCCGTGGTACTTGCGGAACGCCGAACTGCACTGCGATTTCACCCTCCCCTCTATTACGCAGTATATGAAAGACTGCTCCCGCCGCCACTTCGACAAAGCTCCCCACCACTCGAATCCCCTCGTGGTCGAAGCGGCGAACTACTCCACTGACATAACCGATCCCCACTTCCTTCCCCCCCGTCGCCGTCCAAGGCATATTTTGGGTGACCCGGACGACCCCATCGCAGCCGTTACTTCGGCAGCTTTAGCGTCGTCCCAAGGGAACCCCGGTAATGGTTGTAGACCCGACCAGGGCTGTGATCCCGATCGCATTGTAGGCTCCGGCCGAGATCTTCGCAGCCCCAGTCGCAGTCGAGGTAATTCACACACACACGATTGTAGTCCCAGCCACGGTGCGGGTGGGAGTATACACCGCGGCCCCGGTCGCGATGTATCCTCCGGCCCAGCAAATGGCTGCGGACGAGGTAACACTGGTTTTCTATGTAGTCCCAGCCACCATGGCTGTGGGCGAGGTATTACACATTCTTATTGTAGCCCCACCCAAAGTACAGTCATGAGTGCACAACGCGACGATCCTGGTCGCGGTGTGGACCCATGTCGCGGAAATGGGAGGAGGCGAGGTACACAAGGTTATGATTTAGTGGTAAACACAGTCAAACACCGAGCTCGCCGGCGAGCTCGAGGCAAAAGTTATGTCTTGGTTAGATTCTCTCCAAATAGTCGTAGAGTTAAAATTCATAGGGCCCACTTTCAACGGTACACTTATGTACCGGGGCGATTCTCTCCTACTCCCCTCTCTCCTGGCGACGGCCCAAGCCGAGGTCCGTACCCTAGTGGTGCCCTTGAGCAAGTCGCCTACTCCTCTCCTTGCGGCGAAGCGTCTTCAACGCTCGCCTTAGGCGGTGCGCCCTCTGCGCCCGCATCTGGCTGAGTGCCATCTGCGCTCGCCAACCGTCCGGTGACGCTGTAAATGCCGGTAGAGGCAAACAGCATTAGTCCGTTCTAAAAAAAAAAAAAAAAAAAACCTCAGGGACCACTTTATGGCGAGCCGTTGGTGAGTGAGTGGCGAAAATGTGAACTACGATTCTCTGTGGCCACAGACCATATAACCACTCTGTGTCTGTGGCTAAATGAGACCCTTGAAGGGTGGAAGTGTTGAAGGGCAAACGCCGGAAGTAGTGCTTTAGTGGAACTGCACCACGCGTCTCTACAACCTTTAGCCATCCACACCAACGTTGCCCCTTTACTCGCCAATGATGGTGGTCAATATGGGGGACAGTTTAGTGGGTGGCAAGTAACCTGCCTAAATATTTTAGATGAGACTAAAATCGGCAGGTGAAGTAGTCTCTGTTATAGCTCTGATGTAAACAAGCGAGATACTCAAAGTAAATTAGCTTAGTGTTGGTTTCGACTTCTCAATGCCCATCAAAGTATCGGGCTTTTAGTTACGAATAATACGTAATATGGAACAACATCCACACATAGTCTTCAGGTCTCAAATTAGGCAGAGCATGTAACCATGGTAACTTGAAAGGCTGATATACATACATAAATACACGTATACATATCCGTATAGTATAGTCACAGTCTATGTAAACCTTATGTTTATGCTGTGGTATAATTCTGCTCTTTAGTTTACAATCGGTATATGCCTTTTACTCCCCTACACAATACTAAGCAACTCAACTAAGTAGCTCGTTCTCACGTGGTCAGAACGTCACGTCAGTGCTGCTGTAAACCAAAACACTTTTTCTTTCATGACATTAATAATAATAACATAATTGACGAAGTGTGTGTGGTTACCTTTGTCACTTCTTTCGGCATTGTGAAGGCTTATTAGATAATTATGTGGGTCAGTATTTATAATGGATAATCGTACCGAACTAATATAGTGAAGATGATGGTTAACGTTATCATATTATTACATATGCTATTTCAGCGCCTCATCTACATACCAAATTTCATCCAAATCCGTTCAGCCGCTCTGGCGTGATTGAGTAGCTAACAAACATTCGCATTTATAATATTACTATCTGCGCCCAGAGAGTTGAAACACAAAATCTTAGGCTGCGCCTTGCGGTTTCACGGTTTGCGGTTTTCAAAGTATCCTATGGTCTTCATTGGATGGGATATAAACTATCTCCTCGCCTAAATACATTACGATCCGTTCAGCCGTTTAGGCGTAATACGGTAACAAACAAACTCAATTTTGCATATGCATATACCCGTACGTTAAGAAGTAAGATATCGACATAAGAAAGTACATGTTTTTCGTTGTAACTTTATTCGAACTAAATATTGTATTACTTGTTGACATATATTTGTTAAGTAAATATTGCAATTGCTGTAAGGTATTGTTTTACATTGTGAAAGACCTGTGGCTTAGCGGTTTAACGCCCGGTTGTCCTTCACTACAACTAAGATGGCATAACTCCAAAGCTAAATGATTACTAACTAGCGACTGCCCGAGACTTCTTCCGCGTAGTAGACGAGGCCGAAGGCCGAATCCATAAAGCCGTTATCAAGTTATAGCGTGACCAGGAAACTAGGGGTTAATTTATATATATATTATATATAGATAATGAAATACTCACTTGAAGCGTGCACGAAGAAAAGTATTTTCAAAGGTATGAGCTTCTTTTGTTTGAGATCATCAGTGATCCTCTTGAAGAAAGACCTTACAAACTGCATCTTGGCAGTCTTATTTGCGTTTTCCGAACTAATAAATGCTGATGCTGCCAAGTGGCAGCTCTATGTGGGGAAGTCTGCCGTCACCCAGCCTCCCTCATATATAGTTTTCTGCCGTTGTTCGTGATACATGGAAAACGGTTGGTTTTCGCAGTTTCTGAAACCAAAATCCAATTTAGTTTTGTCATATCACCATTTCGGTCGTGTCCGTGTCGTCAACATCCGTACGAAGATAACCTTATGGGAATCCTTACTGTTATTTAAACTGTACTCCACAGACTTCTGTAGGTCTACCATGAGTTTACAACATTGAAATCAATCGGTGCTCGATATCGACTGCCGCGAAAAAATTTATGAAAACAAGTACAATTTGAAAAATTTTATACCAACTTCCATTCTATTCAGGAGCCTAACTATGAGCTCTTAAAGCAGGACAACTGCCCGGTTTATTCGTACCATGATAACTTTAAAGCAGGCCTGCCCAGGCCTACTATTCAGGAACCGCAGAAAAACCGTTCACCTGTTTTTTTTTTTGTATGGACCTTCGTTAACATGTCGCTCAAAATCCACTCAGTTTATTAGCTTACAAACGTCTAGGCGTCTGCAATGTTGGTTATAGTAAATTGTTAGAATGCCAGAGACAATATTTTCCGTTCACCTTTAAGAAAACAATATTCAAACAGTTCACCTAAATGAGCGTCATGGTATGATTTCATTCAAAACTGTTTGTCAGGTTTTTAAGAACTGCACGGAACTTGCATAGTTTGTACGAAGCTGATAGTAAGGCCCCAGTTATTGGAGTGTATCTCAAAAACCACGGAATTTGATGAAATTTAAATGGAAAGTACCAGCTTTCTAACAAAAAAGAATTTTGAGAATCGGTTCACCCAGCCGAAAGTTATGAGGTAACAAACAATACAACTGTCATGGGTAGGCGTGATGCATCAAGCACACGACTTGGCCGTCTCGTCACTTACTAGTTAAAAAAACTGGCGGTGTTGTCTTATAGTTACTTGTAATAACAAAAATTGATAACAATTGTTGACTGTATCGTTAGATACAGTGTGTAACAAAAAAGTGTAAGTACCTAGTAATACTGAAAGGCGTGCATACCTATTCAGGATTCACATGGCCAAACAATTAAATTGATTTTTTTATACAAAGGAAAATAATATATTTTGTACAGCCCTATTAGACATAAGAGATCTACTTGTATTCTTGGAGTTCATCGGAGTCAATGCGCTCTGCAATCCCCACGCTACCTATTCATTCACCTCCGTTCCCCTACCCTGCATGCGCAGTCTTCCCGCGCCGCTCCTTAGCCCAGGCACCGTTTAGGCCTCTTGTTTACCAAGTCTACGTTCTGGAGGTCATTGCCGTCTTTGGCCTAACTTTTCAGGGATCAACCTGCTTTAGTATTAGAAAAAATTTGCTTACTAATAACTCAGTATGTTTACTAGTTCCTGGGAAGCAGTAGTTAGGTCCCCATTGTATGCAAGCCAAGTGTATGTGGTTATAGTATTGCTTACTACCTTTATGTTACATGCTGTATATGTCTCCGTTGAACTCAAAGTATTATAGCTTAGTCTCTATGATGACGGGAGATTTCAAAAAACTACAAATCCGGCGGGGGGGAAAAGTTGGGGGCGACTCTATCCCTGATGAACATAGGCTGATCCCTGAAGAACATTTTGATTCATCGTCCATCAACACGCGGGCGAAACCGCGGAACGCATTTGGTTAGAAATAAAAACGAGATTATATATTAGTAAGAAGGAATACATAGTTTTAATACCATGTGTACACATTCAAAAGCACTGCACTAATTGACCTGGGGGACCACGGGAACTTGTATTAGGACCCGTGACACCCCCAGGGGTATCTGGGGTACGGAATGACATATACACAATAAGTACCTACTTGTCAACAACAGTTGATATTTAACAAGCAAATAAACCAAGTAGGTACTTAGCTGAAACGTCGAAGCAAAGCCTTTGCCCCTCATGTGTCAACTCGTGTCATGACTTAACAATGAAGTTTCTATTGTGTCTGCTACGTTTGGCTCTTGGTATATCAAGAAGTTGTAAAGATTTTTTCAATAGACATTTATTACCCGATTGCAGTGAAGCTCAAAAGGAGAAATAGATGATTGTCCTGTATGTATGTATACCAATTACCAAGGTCCTATGTCCGCTCGTCTACTACTCAACTGCTCAACCGATTTTGATAAATGATAGGTGTGTCATTAGATTCGTCATGATGGCGAAAGTGGCACTGTACATAAACTGCTTTCTACCAAAATGGCAGATTTTAAGTGCTTTAATAAGTTTAAGCGCGTGTGGGCTAATTATTTCCATAGGTAGGTATTCTGATTATAAAACCTTTGGTTTGTATCATAAGTTCGTGATATATGTATACCATATGGTATTTATTAGTAAACGTTGCGTAAACTTTTTAAAAAAAAATTAGGTGTAACATGCTAAATCTTATTGCTTTCTTTCACGCGTGATATTTATTTTATGCGATAAATAGACAGTAAGATGCATTAAATAGACAGTAGGTAATTTAACTATTCAGGGTGTAGCCAGCCAAGTTTATTAATAAGGCCGCTAGGTATCATTTGTATAATATATACTTCGCACAGATAAAACCGATGCACTGCAGTTTATTCAACTTTCTACTAGGTACTTGTAAAGTACCTACCTATGCTACATTCAATATTTTACACAGCTTCGTATTTAGTATCTATGATACCTACGAAGAAATGACTTATTATTTCTTCGTAGAATGATACCATACAATTTAAGACCTCAAAACTATCTTTTTCTCCAGTGTCTATCAGTCTATGGCATAATACATTTACAATTAACATTGAACGCATGTGAAATTATACATTTAGCATAAAACAATTTCTCGTTGTGTGGGTAACATACACAGTTACTCATTGACGACCCGGGTGGCAAACAATGGACGGCAACCGAGGACAATGGCAAGCTCGTAACAAAATAATAAGCAATGAGCACACTCAATATCAAAAGCCATCAAAGCAACTTATGGTTGGATGCTATGACGATCGCGACCATTTTAGACGCTCATTGTGTTCGATCGGTTTCAATAGGTACGTAACTACGTACGCATATGCAGCAGAATTTAAATTAACCGCATGTCCTAAGAAACTATCGCAACAGAGCTTCCCTTGTCGATCGAGTCTGATCAACCAGGCACCAGGAAACAGGTTAAGCAAATCTTGCTGTGGTTAATACTTGGATGGCGTTTTCCAATTCGGCACATACGTGCTTCGGGCTTAAAGGTGTCATTACCGGCTACTTGTCTGAAACGACAGCTGTCAGAGAAGGCCTTTGAGTAGTCAGAAAACTTCGAAACTAGTTAGTTCTGAAGTTTTATTTATGAATTTGACGAAAGTGTACATTTTCATAAAATTTTTCGTTCGATACGTGTTTAAGTAGGAGGCTTCGCCTACCTATAAAGCTTGTGATTGGCGTACTCGCTGTCAATTTTAGTTCTATACTATTGACCGCAAGGTTCATTTTTTCATATTTTTTTTCGCGGCAGTCAAAAGCGAGCGTCGATTGGTGTCAATGTTGTAAATTCATGGTAGACCTACATCCCGAAAGCGGCCCCGCTCCAGCCACGACCATCCGTGCTGTTAAGCCTGCGTCTGCTATTTATCTCTCTCGATTTCTCAAAGACTGATCGGGAGATGAGATCATACAGTATATAGGAAACAAATGGAATTACCGAAGTATCCAAACTCATGTACGCAGAGGGTTTCCGGGGGCGATAAATCGATCTAGCTAGGTTTAATCTTTAGACAACGTCGTTTTATCCCTGTTTTCAGGCAATGTAAAACTGCTACAATATCATTATGACAACTAGGGCCATCAGCTTAAACTACAACGAAACTGTTTTACCGACACAGCAACACTAAAGCTACTTGACAATAGATGGGCTTTGTTATACATTGTATCTAAATATAATTTCCAAAAACACGATGTCCCAATAAAAACGAGTAAAGCTCGGTCATCCAGGTATTGCTTCTTAAAACAGGGTTCCGTAGGTCTAATTACTAATGAAAAGCGCAGTAAGGTTTGGCAAATTATTTATTTTATTGTTATCCCCGCAGGTAAATTCTAAACTATACCGAATCTCATAGCTACATAGCTGAATGTTAATTTAAATTAGAACAAGTCAAGATGGCCATTGTCTTGTGATGGAATGTGAGATAATATAACAGACACATAATTAAAATCTTTTTGAACGCAAGATTAATTACTAGATAAAATTGTTTATCTTTTTAGTTTTACCTAATACCTAATCCACTCGAATATGTAGTAGTTAAAATGCCATATGAATAATTACATATTTATTGTTAACAAAGAAGGTATCCAAAATGTATGCAGCATGGGTCAGCATAACAAGCAGCAAATCAGATATCCTCTGTGTATGTCATTCTCACGCGCAATTTGAATGTGTTAAAAGCCAGGTTAAAAAATAAGAACTTTTGCAGTCTACAAACGGAAGCAAGTTGGTTATAATGAAGTTAATAAACTCAAACATCACAAAATACAGATTCACGACCACGATACGGCGTCGATAAAACTCACACTCGGCGTGTCTGCCAGAAGTACATGACAGATTTCCTGACAGTGACACAGAAGAGTTACAAATCAATTGTACTGCACCATATCTTATTGAATTTGTCATACTCGTATTGTTATTTCAAAATTGTTGGAAGTTCTAAAAGGAAAGTATTATGGCGACATTCAACCGTTTCTTCCCAAAATTCCTTGGTTTTTCAAATTTCGCAAATTCAGCAAAGTCACTACATCGACGGTCTGCCGCCTCCGGCTGGGTCATGCTTGTACCCCCGTTCACTTGGCCAAACTGAGGATTCGGGATAGTTCGTTATGCGAATGTGGCTTAGATGAAGGAGACTATGATCATATTTTCTTTAGCTGTCCAAATTTGAAATATTCACTGTATGATATTCTTCCACAAAAAATATCCCGTCCTATTTCATTCAAATCTCTTCTGTCCCTTACTTTTTCTTCTTTAATTAACTGTATATTATGTAATTACATTAGTAGAAATAAAATTAAATTATAATATATTCCTTATTATTTATTTTATAAATGTATGAATTTTTATTAGTATTATTTTTGTTATAAATGATATGATGTTTTTGTTTTGAATTTTGTTCTTATTTATTTTGTGTTTGTGTGTTTTAGAGTAATCACTGGAGTGGAACAGTTTGTTTGATTCTCTCTTCTAATCACCGACCATATTTTAAAAGTTTACTTTAATTTCTCCTACAGTTTATGAAACTATCATGTAACAGATACTGGCAAAGTTGCGACACTCAAACAAGTCGCAGGGGCCATACACAAAGAATCTAATCACAATTGTTGGAAATCAGATCACCAAATGTGACCAAAATAAGATCTAAAGATTAAATTTAACTTCACTATAAAGGGATGTTGAAATCGCTTAGAAGCAACTTCTAAAACCAACCTAAACCTTTAGGTTGTATTATATCTGAACCCATATAAATAAACTGTATTTATGAGCTGAAGACATAACTGAAGTCCTCCAAGAATGTTTAAAGCTTTCGAAGCAAAAAAAATTCGTCGCTGCGACTTTAAAGCATTACGATTGCCCTGCGTAATTAACCGACACAGGTGATGTCAAAAAACAGGGTGGATTTTTTTAACGTAAAGTATTTATTTATTAAGTTCTTTACACTAATGAACAAAGCATACATAGTATATTGTACCATCGAAACCATAAATGGTTTGAGGAGGTACTCACATTCGCTTCCTCAATTAATTATATTACCTACAAGCTATATATATATATATATTATTATAGCTTTAAATAGGTAAACACCTATAATTCAAAGCTATACTTGTGGTCTGGATTGTATTGTGGATATATATATGTGGATTGGTATTTAATATAAAAATATTGCTATATATATATATATATCCTATTTATAAAAGGCGTTGGTAAACTTTGAGTAAACAATCAAAGAAGTTCTTATAATGTCTTTGAACACACTATCGCAAACGTTATAGAATGCTCACCGTCGACCGCCACTATCCACTATGCACGCCAAACCTGCCCGTATGGCTGCCCGTATGGCTGCCCGATATTTTGTTCTATGCCAGTATTATCTTCCTAGGACCGGTTTGGCCTGCCTCACGGCTTGTGACGCGCGTAGTTGTCAGTGAAATGAGTTATTAACTTGTACCCAATTACATAATGCTCCTTATAAATTATTTAGCATTTAATTAAATATATAAGAAATTTAATATTAATTAAAATAGATGTATTAGCATTGCACACATGATGAGAAAATCCTGCTTGTTTAACACATAATATGCAAGCATATATATTTTTTTCTTTTTTCTTATTCTCCCTGTGAAACAAATCCCAACTGCAGGGGTTGAAATTCCTTGCAGAGAGATTCCTTAATGTGTATTAACATAAATTTTAATTTATAATTTGTTTACTTACTATAAATGTAGTACTTATGCATTATATAGAAGTGGTATTCTTCCTAAAGTACTTACCATGACTTTTAATAGGTAAAAAATTTGTAAGTTGATTAGAACTCCATAATATTGAAATTATAATATCAATTATTTTAATTATTGTTTATAAAATTTAGATTACAATTTAGGTACCTAACATATTACAAACCTTTCTAAAAATGTTTGTTATACCTACAACATGCTCTAAGGTCAATGTCCGAATTTCGCCGGAGGCTTGGAACGTACTATAGATATAAAGGCTGTATTTTTAAATTGTACCTATAGGTAGCCAGTAATTTTTTTAACAGAATATGTGATGTGTTGTTGGGTATCCTACCAACTTACTAAAACTTCCAAAAGTAAAATATGAATGTTAAATAGTAATCCAGCGTCTCATCTTTTATAAACATTGGCCCAGCCGTTTGAGCGTGAAAGAGTAACAAACATGCATTACATGCATACAAACTTTCGCGATTATAATATTAGTAGGGAGTTTACATGTGCTACAGCCGTAAGAAACCCTGGGTGTGACTCGCATTTGACCTGTTATTCGAGTTAGATTACACTGCTACAGAAGGATGCAGGTATCAAGGACATATTGGCTGCTGGTAGGAACATTTAATGTTTTCCTTTTTAGCGTTATGTGCAAATAACTCTTACAAAGCTTTTTATCCGCCAGTCTCTCCATCGTCACTGTGGTCCGTCCTAATCCTGTTTTTACAGCTTAATAACTTCTACAGATCGTACTAAATTAAGTGCAAAAAACTTCGAAAGAAAGGTTACATTACTTTGCATGATTTTTTTTATTTAAAACCTGTCACCCTCTAAGGTATAATGTATGTAGTATTTGTAATAGCTACATATTTGTAGTATATGAAACTGTTGCATAATGAGGTGTGATAAAACAGTGTGTCTAAAAGGCGTATAGGCAAGGTTTTGAATAGTATTACATGAGTTTTTTATACCTTGTTCTAAGATTTAATAATACCTATAGCAAGTGCAATGTGCAGTTTCATACACTACTTTATCTACTACTCTCATGTATTTGGCATTTTCCACGCATCTGGCATATGATTTTCTCGAATTTTCTGGTATTTCAGAGTCATTTCTGTCGCCGTATCTAAAATTTCGGAGTAAAATTTTCTTCGCATTCACTGCTACGAGTAAGAAATTTTTAGGCAAGCTGAACGAATCGCAAGAAATTCAGTACAATAAAACGTATGTATGACGTGAAATCTCAGCACATCACCACGCATGCGCTATTATAAAGCGGGCGCTGAGATGCTTATTATTGCTCGCAACACGGCGCTCGTCACCCTGAGATAATAAGATGACCTGCAGGCAAAAAATTCAAGCAGGCGTTTTTCCGCACACGCTACAGACATATCGTTCTCGGGTCCCGTCTACGAACTTAGCGTGACGTCACGTGACTTTTCCACAGGTAATGCCAACGCCATACATTTTGGAGTTGTCGTTTGGCATCAACGTGAACAGAAACATCTTTTGTCTAGGCCTGCTGTAATGTCACAGGAAACATTGATTTGTTTGGCGTTTGAATATACAGAATACAATATACAGAATGAGCCATTTAGATGAGTCCATATGGGCAAGTCTGTAATAAGACATGCAAAGATCTACAGAAAAGCTGGGGGTTACACCAGGTGGGCCTCGTGCTTGTACCGTTTCCTAATTACAATAAAAAACTATTTTAGTGACAAGAAAAACTACATTCATAGATTTAAAATGAACTTGGACTCAATTCCGGAATCGAATTCGGTCGTATTGAAGACAAAACCTCACATTATTACTATATTGATATCGATTGTGTAGGTCATAAGCAGTAAATGTTGCTATGAAACATGATATCTAAAATGAATGAAATTCCTTGTATTGCATATATTATTCTATAAATTTTGTAACTATATTAATTAATGACTTTTTTGTTATAATAATTAATTAATGACATTATTAATAATAAGAAGCTATTGTAAAACGACATACCTAATATAACGTTCATTGTTATAAGGCAAATAAATAATCTGAATCTGAATCTGAATCACGGCACTAATTGACCTTGGTTCTAAATCCAAGTTCCCATGGCACCCCCAGGGTTATCTAGGCTCCGGAATTATAAAAACAACATAATCAATATTTGCAACCCTCCCCGGTCTCAATAAGATGTAATTAAGAGGTGATAAATGTTAAGTTTTTTTTCAAAGTCAAAGTCAAAGTCAAATAATTTATTGCACATTATGCTAAATAGCTAAAAACTTATATAGACATAATGACCCAATTAGGGTATGGCAATTTATATATAATTATGGTGCAGGAACATGGATTTCCATGACAGGACATTTCCTTACAATCCTTACATAAAACTTAAAATTGATTTCATTTAATAAAAAAGTACATTAATATAATATAAGTATTTATTTTACACTATCCAAGCATTAAAATATGAACTAATTATAAGGAAGGAGGTAATATATGAATGGCTAAAATAAAATAAAAAATACATTTACATTAAAGTATTAAACACTACTTCATGTACCAACTACTGGAATAAGTATTGCATTCTCGAAATCTCGGGAATTCACAATTAACTAAATAATACATAGAAAATTTCTCCCTAGACATTTTGATTTATTATATTTCCACAGATTGCTTTAACTTGGTTTACTCTGGCAGAGTAGACGGTACAGTGACACGGTGTAGTTATAAAATGTTACTATGTATTATACTACTGTAATTAGTATAATACATATATACATAATATTATACTATTGTCAAGTAATAACTTCATTGAGAAATTACTTAGCAACAAGTAATTACTTGTTTATAAATACGAGTGTTAGACATACAAAGATCTCTTCTTAGGAACATCTCATCGATTTTATTGGCAAGAAAAATTCATTCATAGATTTTTAAATAATATAATAAAAATAATAATATGGGACAACATCCACACATAGTCTTTAGTCCCCAAATTAGACAGATGCTGTACTATATACATACAGATGATATACATACTTACACACCCATACTCAGGTCAAACAGACATTTTCATGCACACAAATGTTTGACCTGTCCGAGGATCGAACACGGGACCAGCGCAGCGGCTCAGAAGAGATTTTAATCCTCCTATACCGTGATAGTTTAAACAAAAGATTTATGAATGAAACTGATGTATATGTACGTCTCTGGGACGCAAAGGCTTAAGGCAAATTAACCAACTGAAGATACAAAATGCAATAGCAAAATCGTAAACGAAGGAATGTCGTATTGAAAAAAATGGTCGTCGATTCGAACCACTATACGAACATAAATTATAAGATATGCAATACAAGGAATTTCATTCATTTTAGATATCATGTTTCATAGCAACATTTACTGCTTATGACCTACACAATCGATATCAATATAGTAATAATGTGAGGTTTTGTCTTCAATACGACCGAATTCGATTCCGGAATTGAGTCCAAGTTCATTTTAAATCTATGAATGTAGTTTTTCTTGTCACTAAAATAGTTTTTTATTGTAATTAGGAAACGGTACAAGCACGAGGCCCACCTGGTGTGCCCTCTGCCTAAAACAGATGCCATTCGTCACAAGTGACGAACTGCCCCGTAATCCTGAGACATTAAGTACCTAAGTTGTTAAAAGTCTTAATGGGCCTGTAATAACGCCGGCAACTATACCTTTAAACCAAAACACATTACTGCTTCACGGTGGAAAAGGGTGGTGGTAGTACTACCCCGGACAAACGCATTCACAAAGAGTTTTACTGCTCTCTAATGACATAGTTCCTAAGACGAGATCTTTGCATGTCTTATTACAGACTTGCCCATCTAAATGGCTCATTCTGTATATTGTAGTTGTAGGAAGCTTTTGAAGGGTCTGCCTGGGCCGGTACCACATAATTGCCAGTTATTCAAACGCCAAACAAATCAATGTTTCCTGTGACATTACAGCAGGCCTAGACAAAAGATGTTTCTGTTAACGTAGATGCCAAAATGTATGGCGTTGACATTACCTGTGGAAAAGTCACGTGACGTCACGCTAAGTTCGTAGACGGGACCCGAGAACGATATGTCTGTAGCGTGTGCGGAAAAACGCCAGCTTGAAATTTTTTGCCTGCAGGTCATCCTATTATCTCAGGGTGACGAGCGCCGTGTTACGAGCAATAATAAGCATCTCAGCGCCCGCTTGCGGCGCATGCGCGGTGATGTGCTGAGATTTCGCATCATACATACGTTTTATTGTACTGAATTTCTTGCGATTCGTTCATCTTGCCTAAAAATGACTTACTCGTAGCAGTGAATGCGAAGAAAATTTGAAAATAATATAACATGGCCTAATTACATCAAGAATTAGTAATTACCAAGTTTGATTGTACAATTAGGTACATTTTAAAAAGTTCTAAAAAGATAACTTCGTCATACCGCTAGTTGGTTAGTAGATAGAAAGCCTCACTTTTTCGATGATTCCCTTTGTTTGACCAAGTTGATTCGTGAAGTCATAGTCGTTAGTTTCATTTTAATTTACAAATAATATGTCTACAGGATCGAAACAAAATAGGTAGGTACCTAAGATAACGAATACAATTAAAGGTTAACTATCTAGATTTATTAATTTATGTTGTGAAAATATAAATTTGTTTGGCAACTGAAGACCAGACGTCCGTTTACTGCAACAGTATTGTCAACAACCTGTATTTGATCTTAAGATCAGTGTCGCACACTATCTTAAGATGTCTTCATGATCTGCAGTAGTCTTAGCGTATGTTAACATGCCGTTCGAATATCGGTTGCATCTTAAGCTACTCTAAGGTAAAATATTATAGTATATTCATCGTGTGTGATTGCTCATTGAATTATATAGTGAGCGATATGTCCGAATCTGCTCTAAGATAATATATATTTTATAGTATCTTCATCGTGTGTGATGGGCTTTACTCGGTCAATTGTGCACATGATACACGTGTGTAGGTACTGACTGGGACTGACAAAGTTGTTCGATAACTAGATACGAGTATGCCTGTATAAAGAAAAACCACATCCTAAAGCAAGGTTACATGCGCTAAGGCTATACTTAAGCGCCATTATAGCGTCCAGAGTGTGTTTTCAAATTGTTTATAACTACAGAACAGTGACGTAGCTATAGCTACCAAATTTTGTCCGCAGGTAAAAACTAAAAATCTAAACGCTCAAATCATACTCATTACATGAAATGGGTACATGCTAGTTAGTTAGTTATGTGTAACGGGCATAAATCTTTTTATAGGTATACTAGCGAATGCCCGCGACTTCTTTCGCGTAGTAGGCTCGGCCTGCGGCCTCACCATAGCCTCCCATTTTTTCTTGATATTTTTTTTTATGTAAGAACCATCTGCGAAGTTTTAGAAAACATAAAAAAATGAATGAAATCGGATAAGCCGTTCTTAAGTTAAAGCGTGACCAGGAGAAATAGGGGTTCATTTTTATATAAGTATGTAGATGAGGCAGCAACTTTCATCAAGTAGTCATCAAGTCAAGTATCAGTGCCTCCTTCATTAAATGATGATTAGTATGGCCAATTCAATAGTTTACAATCATTAAAAAGTTGCTAAAATTAAGTTATGTGCAGTAATTAGCAAAGTACTTGGATCGCGCGGCTCCGATTTACTTACTTTTCCGAGAGTTAGAACAGAGTAAGAGAGCCACCATAAGTACCACTCCCACCAATCAAAATCCCCGAGAATTGATAATTGTATAGGCTATGAATTTTTTCAGCAGACTTAGTACTAAAGCCCTCACCACAAGTTTTAAAGATGACTCTTCCATAGTTAGAATAGTTGCTATTTTATTACAGAGATGGAGTGCAGTTATGAGCAAGCAATAAGCTTTTTTGACGTGATAACGTCTAATAAATCGATGAACGGCGACTGCACGTACGAAAAAGTATGACTCATTATCAGGTTCCACCTGGGCCGAGCGTGAAAGCGAGAGCGCGAACCAAGCGATAGAGAGGCACGATCGGCTTGTCTTATGACGTTATCATTGCACGTAAATATTATATAAATCAATATATCTCTTGTCTAAACTCCCGTAACTCCCGCACCATACGCCATGCAAAGCATAAGCAAAGCAAGCAAAATATTGCCGACAAACTAAGATCGCTCTTGTCCGACCAAGGACCTAATAATTTATGAACAACATGGCTTCAATTCAGGGCGATCATAAGAGGCCAAGTTACTTTCATGTGATATGTGGACAAAAATTGGGACCAACGATGATCTACCTAGATTATGAAAAAGCTTTTGACCGAGTGCTAATCAGAAGACTTGTTTCTAAGTTGGTAGATTTTGGAATCCGTGGCAAACTCCTAAAATAATATAAAAATGCTTTACGGATATTACATAGCCAAATTATGATGTTTATTATACCTACATAACCAAAGCTATGATATATTGATACTGAATTGTCGCGACGCGTACTCATATTATATTATCCGTCATCAATATTCCGCGATTTTAATGATGTCGTATGCTAAGCGGGAGGTCCGGACCCCCTAAACCTCCCCTTATATACGCCCATGCTACAGAATATGGTAATATAGAGTAAAATAAGTGAATGAAATGGTGAATCATTTGATAATTGAATAGCTAAACCTATTGAGACATTGATAATGATGGGACACTCACGAATGGTTTCGTAATCGACAATTACTGTGACATTTATATCTCTTAATAGACATTGCACAAGCCTGGTTTCGCACCTATTGTTATACGTGATTCTGTTACTTCCTATTTATTACCTTCAATAAAAGACGTGTAGACTTTACTTAAGTACCTTCATGTAAATATCTACTTCAGCATTCAACTTTACTTGTAAGTAACAGCTTGCTTGTATACTTACTTGGGGAATACCCACTAACACGGTAATGTTATACCGTGCCACCAATATCTATACATAGCCGAATAATAATAACTAACCAATAATATTTATAGCTGAGGATACCAATAGGAACACGATTGCGTGAAGCAATTTTTTTTGAGTTGAACAGTAAACAGAATTAGTACCTATGAGTACCTACGTCTAGTTTAGTTATCTACTAATGTACGTCGTGTCTAGGTATACCGTACTACTTATATAACTATTTTTCAGTTGCAGTGCCACGCTGTAAAGGACGGCACGACCGGGGAAGTACCACACTCCCACATAACACCAACGTGAAATAGCTTGCTATTGCGTTTCGTCCGTTTGTGGGAGGTTCCGGAGGCCCGATTCCCCCTTTCCCGTTCTCTCTGTCCTTCCCCCTTCCCCTCCACCCCCACCCCTTCTATCTCTTCCTTCCTATCATCCTTCCTCAAAGGTCGGCAACGCATCCTCGAGACCTCTGGTATTGCAGATGTCCGTGGGCGACGGTATCGCTTACCATCAGGTGAGCCGCTTGCACGTTTGCAAACCTATCCCATAAAAAAAGGTAGAAACTTATTTTAGACTTGACTTACATGCATCAGGCATCGTTTAACTTCCAACCAGTGTTCTCAGCAGTACTAGGATGTTAGGCTACTCCAGCTTGTATGGGCTTGCCTTTGGAAAGTTCGCGCTTTTCGTGCTGGAGCTTGAGCTCTGTTTTTTTTTAAAATCCCACAGTCACTGAAACGAAAAGCGAGGTGTGTTATGTGTTAAGTGCCAAACGTGCTCGCTAACCAAGGAGCTTAAACTGGGATGTAAAAATAACGGTTCAAGGTTATAGAAAAGAGTTTTCTTAAATATGTTGCCCGTCCTAATTATTTCAAACTTTAATAGAAATAGTAAAGACGATACTCGCGACGTTGGTAATAGAGAGAAGACTGGATAACGCCTAAGACGTAGTAGTTAAAAGGTAATTAACATTAGAAAATATGTAACATATGTATAATACATAGGTACTTAGTTACATATTTTTTCTTTTTATTTCGCGGTCCAGGACCGCGAATGATAGGAGTTTGGACCGCCAAATATATGTGATTCTACGTGTCCATCGCAGAATCTTGATTAGTTAGTTTAGCACAATTAGGTAGATGCCTTTGAGTATATACCTACCTAGATAAAGTAGACGCATAACTGTGGCTATGCTGTACACAGCAGTATGGCGCAAGAGTGTTTTGGATTGCTGGGATACCTACCTAGTATTGAAACTCATTACTAGTAAATACATATTATAAGATTTTTTTCTGAACCTTTACAAAAAATTTAAATACCTACTATCCCGGACCCATTTAAAATTACTTGCCGACCATACACATTATTCATTGTATATAATAGGTAAAAAACGATATAAAAAATATTAAATGACACTTCCGCTGAAAAAAGCAATGATTTTGGCTTATTTCTTTACCTCCAAGAAGGTCCAATACATACCTCCTAAAGCAACCTACACGTTCATGAAATAAGTCTATCTATACAATTGAAAAGATCATTATATGAACTTGTCAGACGATACAGTGGTGATCGTTGACCAGCTTTAGTGCGACAAGTTGCAATAGCAAATACTTTATGTTTATAGCGAGAATGAGTTCTAAAAGGTATTTCATATCGAAGCTCATTGACCAATTCTGAACAGTCATATCTATTATGAACCAAGTCATACAGAAGCATTACATCTAACTGTTGTCTCCTGGAGCTTAAGTCTAATAATTTATATTTATTTAGCAGATTTTCATACAGTATAATATTATGATAGAGTTTGTAGTGCATACAGCGTAAAAAATTCTTTTGAACTCTTTCAATATTTTTAATATAACACTTATAAAGCGGGTTCCACACTGACACAGCATATTCTAATTGTGATCGAACCAGTGACTTATATAACAATCGATACGTTATTTCGTTCTTAAAATAAATTGAGGATCTTATGACAAAATTAAACATTTTGAATCCACGAGCTGTTATATTTTCAATATGTACGTCTAATGTTAATTTACTATCTAGGGTTATTCCTAGGTCCTTTATGTACTGAACTTTTTCGAGATTAGTATGTTACATAAGACATATGTATAACTGCTTACGTTTAATTTACGTGTGAAGGTAATTGATTTGCATTTATTAATACTTAGTAGTAGATTATTTTTAAGACAGTACGCCGAGAACCTGTCAAGATCTTGTTGAAAATTTAAGTGATCTTGATAATTATTTATGGTGTGGTGTACTTTTAAGTCATCGGCATATAAAAAGAAAATTGCAAAATTTAAAACAGTTTTTAATGTCATTAATATATACTATAAAGAGTAACGATCCTAATATTGACCCTTGGGAGACACCGGAACTAATTGGAACTAGATCAGATTCGAAACCGTTGATTACTACCTTCTGGCTGCGATTCGTAATATATGACTTGAACCAGCGCCACAAGTTACCACGAATACCATTATATGCTATTTTGTCTAATAGATTTCTATGGTCCACCCTGTCAAAAGCTTTTTTAATATCTGTATACACACTGTCAGTTTGTTTGTTCTTATCTAAGTTCCTGAATATTTCAGTAGTATATACTAAAAGGTTGGTAACAGTGGATCGACGTCGAACAAATCCGTGTTGTTGAGGTATAATAATGTTGTGTAAGCTAGGATATACTGCATTGTGTATAAGCCTCTCGAAAAGCTTCGACAGTGATGGTAAAATAGAGATGGGGCGATAGTTCTCGACATCTTTCTTTAATCCTTCTTTATAGATAGGTATTATGCGAGCAATTTTCCAGATATGAGGAAAAACACCCTCGCGTAGGCATAGGTTAAATATATATTGTACTGGGAAACAAATAGTATCTGCGGTATATTTTAAAAACAATGGTGGAATATTATCGACTCCAGTACCTTTAGTGGGATCTAATCTACGTAGTTCAGATCTGACATTATCCAATGTAAATTCAATTTCGTTTATTACCTATTGAAATTGTATTGGAATTGTAGTATAAGAATTATTTAAATACCTACACATAATATTCAACATGTTTTTGTAAACCTTTTTCCGGTGTATCTGGTTAGAGCAAAGTCGTATATGGGTGCGACGACGAGCGAAGCGAGACACAGCACTATATTATATAGCATTTGATGTAAATATTATATTTTGATTGATTTATATTTTTTCTATAAACTAACTACCTAACCTAACTAGTTTTCACTCATTTTACTGAAAACTACAGGGTTACTCACATAGAGAAAAAGTCCAGCGGATGTGGTGGAAACTATAGTCGGATCTGACAATTATTACGTGAGTTTTGCACTATAATTACGATATACTAGCTGGTGCCTGCAACTGCGTTCCCGCAGGATTAGTACTTCGAGAAGCTTATTATCTTCTCCAAGGCCATATCTATTTTTATACCAAAATGTCATAAAACATGTACACGGTTAAACGCAATTGCTATAATAGTATTATATGAGTAAATTTAAAATAAATATGATAATTAATTATAAGTAATAATAAAAATTCAATACTTAGTAAGTATATCAATCCGTAAACATTAATAATGAAATACAGGACTTACGTACATACAAATATAAAATTACTAACCATAAGAAAAAAATCTGCCATTACATTTAATCACCCTTGACGGCATTTGTGTCACATTTCATCAACGTTGACGATCGCCGAGCAAGTCTAGTGAATCAGTAAAATTGACTTGGCTTTTGACTTAGCTATCAGAAACTGACACGACAGAACTGTCATCATTACGATCTTGGCGTAGGCTTATTATTTTGTCTATGCTGTGCCTAAGCATACTACGCTTTATCACCCGCGTGGTGATGGATGATAATGATTATGAAAAGTATCCTAGGTATATGTTAATCCAGCGCCTCAATTACCTCCATACCAAATTTCATCAAAATTGCCCCCACCGTTTGAGCGTGAAAGAGTAACAAAGATCCACACATCCAAACTCACAAACTTTCGCATTTATAATATAAGTAGGATAAACCTATAACCTGCTACAAGCAGCTAAGATAAGTTAATAAGTAGCGAGTACGTCATTCTATCTACCGGCTGTCGTCTCGGGAGGCCCTCGTCTGGAGAGTGCACGCGGTCTGCATACAGAGTGTTCAGTTTTTTTGCATTGAAACGCATACAAAACTTGTTAATCTTATTATTACTCAAGCTACCGACCGTAACCTAAAAAAATTGCGAAAAAGTATTCTATCTACAGACTATGAGTTATTTGTATCACAGTTGCCCTAGATAAATTACAGTTGGTGCTGTTTCACGTGCACGACACGTTATAGGTACGTTACATAATATAGCATGAACTGCGTAAATGTAACAGCTCAGTGTAGCAGCTCGTCTAACATACCTATTACAACAGTGAATTCGATACTCATTTTGCATTTAAATAAATAAAAAACTTTGTTGAGCACTACATGAGGGCCAGAAAACAGCAAGGTGAAACCTAGCACAAAAACAGTTTATTCGATATCTATATAACATCTATATTTGTTTCAACGGTACTCTAACTAAATCACTATAATATGTACTTATTTTATATCTTACAAAGTGAATAGAGAAGTAGTCGTAATGTTAGGACTTTTACAGAGTCCGTTTGAGGACGTATTACACCTTTGCCAGTTAATCAACTGTGATACAGTAGTGTGCAGACATTTTTCGTTGATTAGCAATGTTTCTAGCGAAATTACAGGGGCAAGAGATATAACTTCCTATGCCTAGGGGTACTGGTAATCAATTAGCATCCTTTTAAGAGCACATTCAGTACATCAAAACAAACATCTTTTGTTCTACGACATTCAAAAATTCGTATTTTTTTTCTTCCATACAAAATATAAAAAATCAATTTAACGGGTCTAAACATAATTAACACTATGCCAACAACGCCCGACCGGCGGCGGGCGGGCGGCGGCGGCAGCGTAAGAAAGGGGTTGAGACGCGGCAAGTCAAGGTCGTCGTAGCTGTGCTATGCTACGCTACTTTTTGGGGAAGTTCTAGAACAAAAGTTGTTTGTTTTGATGTACAGAATATGCCCTTAACAGGATGCTAATTGATTACCAGTAACCCTGTATATGGTATCTCAGGGTGAAGTGCACAGTGCATCCACGCAGGGTTTGTTTAGTTTTGAATGGCAGCCGAATGAAGTACTCGTCTCGTCAAAGATAGACATAAAAATTTCGTTTTTTGTTAAAAAAAATCTCCCTTTTGTGTATGTCAATAAACTATTTGTATTTCTATATTATATTTGTAATTACGTGATCAATGTCGTTCATCGTCAACGATATCATCAAAACATCAAAATAGGCAAAACACTTTTCAGTTATTGGAATGCAACTCAAAAACTACTGGACCGAACTTGATGCAATTTAGATGGAAGTATACTGTATCAAACAAAAAAGAACTTTGAGAATCGGTCCACAAATGGGGGAGAAATCCATGAACATACACGAAAAAAATACATACAGTCGAACATGTACCTCCTCCTTTTTTGAAGTCGGTAAAAAAGTGAATGTCCAAAAACGGTTACTAAGGGTGGCGGTCCAATTTCGATGTTCAACATTTGTTCAAATTTTTTTGACGGATGCCCATTCCACGCGTCAAATATATTTATCCAAGATGTCTTTGTAATTTGCGTAGATACTCAGTTGATTGCTTTCTTAAGCATACCTATATATATCTAAAATATCACCATTCAATTTGTCAACGAAATTATATTTGCAACCGTTTGGATTGAAATGTCAAAATCTTTGATCAAATTTCTGTGTTGTTAGTAAATTGGATGAAGTCATTCAATGTATTTGATATCACGTACATTGATTGAACAAAGATATTTCACGATTGAAAAACCAGCATATGCTATCAAAAACATGTTTTATCGACAGGGCCATTGATCGGCTGATCAATACAAGCCGTAGTTCCAGTGGTATACAGCACGAGGATTTATTCTATAGGGTAGTTCAATAGACGAACATATAACCGAAAAAAATATCTACTGGTGGTGATATTCTTTTGTAATATATTTTTATCTAGCGACAGCCCGCGACTTCGTTCGCGCAGTAGGCTCTATTAGGCCTTCGGACTCAGCATAACCTCCCATCTTTCATCTACTTTCCTTACTTCTTCCCATTTAAGAAGAAATAGAAAACATTTAAAAAAAATATCAATGAAACCGGTAAAGCCGTTATCAAGTTATAGCGTGACTCATTTTTATATATAGATAGTTATATGTATTATTTGGTGTCATACATTGCGGCAAATTATAGAAAGAAGAAAATGCGGGTACATTGAAATTGGTAATGTAGTGATTGTATTTCGTTAAGAGGCGTGCACATTATTATTATTATAATTATTTACGCAAATATTAGAAATATAATCTTGTTGTTTATCATAAGTTCTATGTCGAAACAACGGTCGGTTGTGCATTACATTTAAACACACTCGTGTGTCAATCGTTTTAAGTAATTATAACTGGGTATCATTATTATTAAATTTAAAGAAACTAAAAAACGACTCTTCAAATATTACTCTAGAATCTTCAATAAACTCCTTCCACTTCTTCAGGTTCAATACAAGTGTTCTTAATTATTAATTACCTCTTGTATCTTAGTTTACCTTTACCCTATTAATGCGTATCTTTTTTTCCTTTGTTTTCATGTTTGGTATTTCCTCCACGAATCCAATTTACTTCCAAGACGATATGACACAACACAAGAAAATATCATGGATCACAGATTAGTATCTTAGTTCGCTTGTCTTTGGCGTCTTCTCCATGCAAAAATATGCCCTAATGTCCTCTGCGGACAGTGCTGATGAAGATATTTTTATGTGACAGATGTTGACCGTTAGCGTGTCTTTATTTTTAACTAGATAAGCAGTAAGCGGTACAACTCATTGGGAATGAGTTCGTACAGGGAAGTATCGTTACAATTCTTACCTATTTCCTACCGCACAGCAGTAATGTTCGCATAACTGTGTTCTAGTTTGAAAGGTATAGTTGCCAGCGACATTACAGGCACATTAACAACTGAATGTGTCAGGGTTATGGGCGCAGTGCAGTCACTTGTGACGACATTCATTTGTTATAGGCAGTGGATACCACTTAAAACGAGATGGGACTCCTGCTTGTAGGGTACAAGCTCCCAATAACATAAAAAAGTTATTATCTACCGACTTCCAAAAAGGAGGAGGTACTCAATTCGACTGTATTTTTTTTCATGTTGTTACCTCATAACTTTCGATAGGGTGAACTGATTCACAATTTTTTTTAATCTGGTGCTGCCCGTGTGGTACCATCTAAATTTCATCAAATTCGGTCCAGTAGTTTTTGAGTTACACTTCAATAACTAAATAGAATGGAAGTCGGTATTAAATTTTTCAAATTGCACTTGTTTTGACAAGTGTTTTATACTCCATGTAATATACTCGTAGTTACTCCAATAAGATATTAGATACTCCCCAATAATCATAAGAACTTTTTTAACAAATGATCAATGTTTATTGAAGTAAAGTTAGAACGGTAACAACGTTTCTTACAATGATAACATTTTTTTAAATGTTTTCCATGAGTGAAATCGTTATGTTGAACCTTATATCCAATATATGTTGTGATTTACAGTGGTTTTATTTATCTTTTCTTTTATTTATATTGCTCCTTGGCAAAAATTAAGTTGTTTTTATACACAGAATAGTAATATTGGTAATATTGAATGAAAGTGATATTATGTGCTTTTACATTGTATGTTCACTCCTATAAGCGTACAAATATTTTCTATTTATGAACTTACAATGTTTTTAATAAATAATGTGGTTTTACTACAGAACTATCAAGACCGTAGAGCATCAGTGCTGGTTGGAATACGAAAATAGATTTCAAAACTGGTAGAAGTAAATGAAGCCATTTCCGATATCTATTATGGAAAAGTACACAAACTTTAGATGGATTACGTATACTTTCATTATTTAATTCATAAATTCATAGCAAAGATGATTCTGGGGTGTGATCGCCTTCGGTTTATAGTCATTGCTCAAATTTCGTTTCTAATTTCAATGAGTTTAATTAGATATATGTAAGTAGGTAGGTATAACCATTCCCATGGCCGCTCATCAAACGTCAACCTGTTTTAATAAAGGCCTATTCAGATTTGAGCGTTATTCGCTACCGCTGTGGGTAGCGAAAAATACCACGCGGAACTCGATGTGTAAATAGTATGAAGTTCCATAACTGCAGCGAAACTTGCACCTTGCTTGAAAAAATACCGCCTAGTGAGGCGGTATTTTCTATTGTTTGGCGAAACTAGTTCCGCCGCCCCGCTAACCGTTGCCAACGAATATGTCTTCCGCGCGCGGTAGAGATATCCGCTTTGGTGTGAACAGTGAAATTAACGCATACCCTTTCGGATTTCTCTATAGCTCGCGGTAGCGAATAACGCCCAGGGTTGAATTTAATCATCATCAGCCTTTAATCATCATCAGACTCGTCTTGATTGAATGTCAGTGGGTACCTACGCACATGAAATGCTTATAAATCAAAATGGCGGATTTTATGCGCTGTAATGTGCGGGCTAATTATCTATTAGTTTGTGTTATTGTTACTGAAAACCAAATTAACTTTTATTCTCTTCATCATCATCTTCTAATACCTAGATTTGTGAATAATTTACAAGTGCCGTGTAGGTTCCATTTCTCATTTGTATTGTGCACAAAATAACTTACTTACCTCTTGCTGCGCCTGCCTAACACTTTTAGGTAGATACGGAACTTGTACCTTTATGAAGCGGGGCGACGACACGCTGAATGAATGCATGGATATTTCAGATTTTGATGCATAATGATCTCTTGAACTAAGTAATTTAAGAACCTAGAGGCCGTACCACGAACAATTTTCGAAAATGTATTCGTATCGTAAGCGTCAACATGTCACGCACTGGCGTACAAACTGTGAGTTATCTCTGTGACCGTTGCCCTAGATAAATGACAGTTTGTACTGTTTCACATAAACGACACGTTACGTTACACTTGCGCAGTTATTCGTGCTAGGCACACTGTACTTCCTAATTTACTGCATTATTCTATTTGAAGCGAACATTTCTAAGATAACTCAAGTATTTACGGTTTTTTTATACCTTGTACTAAAATAATAGTTATTATTACTTAAACACAAATTTAGTATATATTATTCATTTTATGTTACACTTACAATACTTGTAACTTGATCATAAGCTGTTCTTTCTTTCTTTTAATTTATTTCGTCCGGTTTTTTTTTTAGATTCGGCAGGAGGAAATCCTTTATGAATACTGCAGAGCAGTATCTCTGAGGTTATGTCCGAGTCCACCGGCGGGGACAGCAGAGCCAGGGTGTACGGACTAAAACCTCCTCCCTCTTTCCTATATACTACAGACACTAGGTCCGTACCCTTACAATATCAAACCTTTTATTAATTACTAGTCTGAACCCTAAGTACCTAACGAGACTTATAGACTTACGGCCGTTTACAATTTTCTATCTATCCACAGTTTTCCTTACTACCGATAGAAATTTGACACAAATGTGTCAAATATCTATCTCTAGTAAGGTAAACCGACGATAGATAGGATCCAATCATATATATATAGTTTTTTTTTATTTCGTCTGTTGCGTAACTACGGTTCGGAACTGAAAATCAGCGCTATGAATGAATCCGCAGAAAGAGCCTGAGCCCAGATTTCTGACAACACTGTAGGTACATGGCAGCTATCCTAGAATATCTAGGCTGAGTTATACTGTATCTAGTAGTTTATTTATAATACTAATTTAAAAGAATGTGTCATAATTTACTGCTTGTTGATGTGTAGGTTAGTGCTTGTTATAATCATTTGTTTTGGTGAGAGGCTTGTTTTAGTTAGTAAGTACCTACCTAAATTTAGGACGTGTCATAAGTCTATTATCAGTACAATTATGTTTAGAAACTTACGAACTATAAGTACTTATATTATTTATAGTTAAAATAATCTACATCTTTTATGCTATATTGCTCGTTAAACTAATAATTATGTTAATTAAAGCTTACCTTTAAAGAAGGTATACCTAATTAGCTAGACAGTAAGTATACCTAAGTGCCTACTTATGTAATTGGTGAGTATTATATATGTATTGCGATATATTTGGAGACAGATGTCAAATTACCTATCTGCTTGATGCGGGACTGTACAATACAAATGGAGAACGAAAGGCTACTGACATCGGTGCCTGCGTATTGCAACGTGGCTTAAGAACCATCACTCTCATCGCCATCTAAATATAGCCAAAAGCAGACGATAGTAGGGTATAAGGGTACTACCCTGCTAGGTACACTGGTTGACTATCTATATGAAAACCTAGGTGAGAATTTCGCAATAATTACAACAATCACAAATTTTGCAATTTACTATTTAGAAATGCTAAAACTGATGTTACTTATCCCTAGTAGCTGAATGTTACAAAAGCATAAAACTGTAGTCGCAATGAGTTGACGCATAATAAATCTCTGATATCCCTTTAAATCATCCTCAAAACGATAAAGGGAAAAAATTTGCATACCCATTGTTAGTTTTCTTCTTTTCTTTTATTTCTTTATTATTTTTTAAGGGTAAGTAATGGATTCCTTCAAATATTAAACCCAAAATTTACCTTGACATAAAAATTTTCAAATTACAAAATAGATCTTATATGTGTGAGATATAAAATACATTAAAATACATTAGCATTAAAAATAAAACATGGTATGATAACTTATATAAAAGGTATAAATTAATCTGTTGGGTACATGTTATCAGTCTTTATCTAAAATTATTGTTACTCGTAAGTTAACCTTTTTAATCCTACATAAGTACCTATATATCAAGATTTCAAAGAGCACCACGGTGAACATAATTTGATAAAGTATACAGCCTCAATCAAATAATCGCAGTAGTCAGCAGATACACGTATGTACATTACTAGGCAATGCAATACAATACAATATAATATAATACAAAAAAACTTTGTTGTACACCAAAATATTAACATTAAACACCTATTGAAGTGTCCAGCGTACTTTAATAATATATCTAGTAATATCTTACTATTTCCCTACATAATACTATACTCGTACTCGTATGTACCAAATGGACTGTTTATAAATTAATCAGTAAGAAAAATGGCTAGGTACTCACAATGCAATTGAAAAGCCTTATCAAGCAACGTGAAAAATGCACTACAAACGTTATCAATTTCGCATTTACGGAACACAAATTACTGTTCGGATTTTTTAAAGTTTTTCACTGAAACTAAATGTTTTCTTGTTTAAAAACGAGTATTATTTTATATCCGTTTCTATGATGGACATAGTTTGAAAGACGCGCGTATTAATTGGCGCACTGGATCGACATGCGCGGTGCGTGCGCGCAGATGGAAAGTTTAACCCGAGACTACATATAAAATTATGTGCAAACTGTGTGTCGAGGCGGCCCCTCTCGAACGTCGCTGTTGACTGTTGATCAAACACCGACTACAAACGAACGGTCGGCAATCAACAATTGTATACATAAGTAGAATTGTTCCTTACCATTCATTTCAAAATCTTTTGATATTATGTTCTTTCCTGAACGTTATTTCTGATTATATAGATAAAATAAAAACAAATTACCTATATCTTGCCTTGTTTTACTGTAAGTACGTAAGTAAACAGATATGAACAGCTGTATTATTATGTTCATATTATTCTGTAAACAGTGTTATTTTATTCTTTGTTTTCTAAAGCAGCTATTATTTGTACTTGTAATTAGGTATAAACAGTTTGTGTTTCACAGCAAACAACACCCCGTAAAAACACCTGTTCTATAATTTGATAAGTTTATTAAGACTAAACGCTTCGTTAATACAGAAGTACAATCGTTGAGAGGTTTGACTATTGCTAGAATTCCTGTCTCTATATCTTTGGAAATATGAAAATCGCTTCTTGGTTCCAGTGGAAAATTCCTCCGACGAAAACTCTTCAGGAGTAGGTCTAGAAGGAATTCAACACCAGCCAAGTTTGTTTTTAGTAGCAGTAGAACACTGTCATATTCGTCCCGGGGAAGTACTGTCACCATACTGCTTACGTAGATCTCGTCTGTGCATACGTTGGTATTTCTACCGCTAAGCAGTAATGTTCGCATTACTGTGTTCTGGACACGGATTAATCTTTGAAGAGTGTGGGAGGGTGGAAATGTCTCGCTGTAAGGAGATGGAGTAGAATATTCCCTCCGCCCTCGGGTTGTGAATCGTAACAGGTGAGAAAGCCCGCCATACTAGGTGGTAGGCCTCTTGTGCAAGAGTCCGTCTTGTTTGGCACCACCGCGAGATATTCTGCTGCGAAGTAATAGCGCGCACGCATTGCTATTAATGGATGGCACTGCAGCAAGTGAAATTACTGGGCGATAGATCAATAGATTGATAGACTATAAAAACCAATGTGACTATAGGTGACGAGGGCAGTATTACTCTGTTAAGAAGTACCTACCCTAAAAAGATCAATAATACACAAAATGTTAGTACTCATCCAGATTTTATCGTCTTCAAAGTCAAGTTCCGATACACTTACAACGAACAACAACTTACTTACTTGTACCTACCCCAACGAATAATACATTTATCAAAACATTTTTAACGCTTTTTCCGGAATCGAGTTAAGTTCTCGCCGGAAATTCTCTTTTATGTGTTCTACTGAAAAAAACGGGTGCTACGAAGTGGCAATTTGAGTCCAGGAAAAAGGAAGATGTCGGCTGGTGAAATATCTGGTGAATAAGGTGGTTGCGCGCTGGTATTTATTGAGTTTTGAGGTTTTGGTCAAAAATTCGATCGCAATGATGGCCTTGCGCGAAGGCACATTATAGTGATACAAAATCCTTGAATTTTCTTTTCACATAATAATATCTGGACGTTATTATCGAATTTGCTCTCTTAAACGCCGCATAGCGCTCAAATAATATGCTTTCTTTACAGTTTGACCTTCCGGCTAAAACTGCGAGTGCACAACACCGCGAATTCAACCACGAACCAGTTAGTCAATGAAAACAGTAAACTTGACTGTTGATCAACTTTGGTGTGGCTTCTTCGGTATCGGTTTAGTTGAAAGGCACCACTCGGAAGCTTGGCGACTAGCTTGCATCTCAAACTCGTGTACAAGCTTACAAGTCAGGTAAGACCGCAGAAGTAGAATACACCTCTACAACTTTTATATGTACATTTATTTCCTTAAATTCAATCTACGTGCGTTAAATATGATTTTGGTGCGATTTTACAAAATGAAACTTCTAGATGGATGTTGGAACAAACTTCTAGTTGGAACAGCTAGCTGAGCGACATTTCAAAGAGTAATGCCAGCACAACTCGATATCGGTTTTCCCAAACATTCGGTTACCCCCATCGTCCTTTTAAAAATCGACTGAGTTCGTTCCGGAAATGACGATATCAAGTCGCTGCAATCCCAACTTAATTTAACTCTTATATTTATACATTTTAAGATAATATAAAATTACAATTGAATTAATGGTACTATTATTGAATTAAAACATAAATATAGCCATTTACCATAATATACTCGTACTTCCGTTTCCTCTCAATTACACAACTTTTGGTGCTTAGTATAAATATTGTGTCAAATCTATAACCAACGCTTACACGCGTAAACCCTCATCTCGTCACCAGTAAGAATGCGTTGCATGAATGTTGGGTCGGAATTGACTCGTTCTAGCACGTTCTCGGCGACTCTTATGCAATTGAGGTTTTAGAGAAAATGAGGTCTTTTGGGACTAGCCGAGAAATGTTTCATACCCAAGTGATCATTTAAAATGCTACGGATATACAGAAAGTTCAGCGGCTATCTCTTTCAAACTTGAATGAGGGTTTTCGTCACTTTTGCGATGTTAACTTCAGTTGATGACGTTAATGGCCTACCCGAGGGAGGCAAATCTTCCATCACATCTCTACCTCATTTGAACGTTTTGTACCACGTATAAGCACGTATTTTGGATAAAGTCGATTCACCGTAAGCCTTTTGTAACGTTTTCAGTGAATCCAAATACAAAAATCCATTGGTGATGCAAAATTTAAGACAATCTCTTTGTTCGATGTTTTTGTCCATTATGAAATTCGCATAATGGATAATGTCTATTTATATGCAACTCAAACTCCGCGCCATAGATGAATAGCTAGCGCTCCGCTCCAAAATGAAAACCTGAAAAAGAAATGTGCCAATCTTACAACAACAACAACAACAAACACATAACATGCCTTTTCTTTTTCTGCACTCTCCTTGAGAAAGACCACCGGATGTGGTTGAAACTATAGTTGGAAAGATATGATTTATTTATGTGTGTGATTCCAGTTTTCATATTAAAATGTGTACAAACCACGTTAGTTTTCATAATAAAATAATATATGCCATTAAAATATTGTTACAAAAAACCCATTTCCTATTACACAGGTTAATAACACAATAATAATATACTGGATACATTTACTTACCTACGTACAACTGCTATTAGTAAAATGTTAGTCTTTACTGAAACTCAGTTGAACTATACAATTATTCAGTATATTTATCAGTAGCCTGAAGTGTGCATACGCAGAATGTAGTGAGTGACCTGCGCCCTATAGGCGGAGTTTTATGAACATCAGAATGCTTTACGACCTTACGACTATTGTCCTTAAACAACAACCATTTACTAGGACGAATTCAGCATTATAGCAGAACTTTTGTTCATTTAGTTCGTCCAGGGAACACCTCCGAATCAAATATTAATAATACCGCTAGCGTTCACCCATCCAAGTAGTTAACACAGCAAAATTAACAACATGGGGCACTTACAATTGACATTTATATATGACTAGCTGCGCTCGGCAGCTACACCCGCGTGTTGATCGCTATCATGATGAATCAAATATAGTATGTCCAAACACTTATACATCCTGTTGACCAATGGTACCTATACAAGTTCCCCGCATACGAAAATCGACTACTAACCACTGCGACTGACTGTGGATCTGTCAGTTTCGTTTTGAATTTCCGCGGAGGACATCCTCCGCGAAATTCACGACACACGACACACGACAGTATTGAAAACATCCCTAATTGCTTAATTGAAAAAAAACGGGAAGAATTGAGTCATCTGGCTGTGCAAAGGACAATATTAACATTCCACCAGTTAGGTAGTTATTTTCTACTCTAAATTCATCATTAAAAAAGAAACAAGAACACGTTGATGTATTTTGTTCTGTCCTTTTCTGTTTTTTATAAAGCTTTGAATAAGTCTGTCTAGTTTTATATCTGCGCAGATTAATAATTAAATTTATCGATATTTAATTTTGAATCTACATAGGTACATCGGGGTTAAAGTATGAAATTGTCATTTCGTACTGAAAAATTGTATCAATTTTCTTTCCTAGCAGAAAATAAGTTTATTTATTTAGGTAATCTCGTTATCTCTAGGTACATTTTTGCCATCTAATCGGAAGGCCATTCAAACCTTTGCGATAGAACTCTGGGTATCTGGACTCCACAAACTGCGTGAAGTCATTGTGTAGGTACTGCTCGGACTGCTCCAAGGGAACAAAATGTTGTTCCGTGCAAAAAAACTTTGAAATAATGTTAGTGGGTTGGGACGAGTTCCGGCGAGTATGGAGGATGACAAATGGTTTCTGACTGCAGCTCTTGTAGTGTTAAAACTGATTGTCGAGCAGTGTGAGGTCTTGCGTTATCAAGAAGCAATTATGGTAAAGATCGATTGACAAGTCGGGGCTGTTTCATTGCGAGTTTTCCCATCATTGTTCGGAATTCTGCACAGTTAACATCTGCTGTTATTGCCTGACCGTATATCTGCGGAAACTATAGTTTACTAGCTGGTGCCCGCTACTTCGTCTGCACAGGATTAGTACTTCGAGTAGCTTATCTTCTCCAAGACCTATCTTTATATCTATCTTTATACCAAAATGTCATAAAATATTTACATGGTCAAACACAATAAAATTGCTATAGTATCTATGATATGAGTAAATTTAAATACTTAGTAAATAAATCACCAAACACTAATAATAAAATACAGTACCTACGTACCTACATACAAATATAAAATTAATCACCATTGAAAAAACTGTCGTTACATTTCATCACCCTTGACGGTATTTGTGCTTTTTCACTTTCGTAGAAAACCCGAAATCCGTCAAATGTCAAAAAACCAAGATGGATGACTATTGACATGTATCGAGCTGTCAAAATGAGAGCGTGCTTTTGACTAAGCTGATTAGAAACTGACACAAACTTTGACAGAACTGTCATCATTACGATTTTGACGTAGGCGGTGATTTTGTTATTTTCTCTATGCAGTGCCCAATAATATTACGCCTATTCACCCGCGGGTGATGGAGGATGATGTTGAAAAGTATCCTACGTGTTAATCCAGCGCCTCGAACCATCTACCTCCATACCTACCTACATCCATACATACAATCTTTCGCTTTTATAATATTAGTAGGATTACACCATGAAGTGACTACCAAACTATTACCATCAACTTTCTATGGATATGTTTAGTTAAAGGGCATTGTTGTGGTGTTTGATGTGGGGTCAACCATTGCGTTGTTCGCTTGCGATTATCGTTAAGAATTCTATTTTCCTCACACATCACCGCTATTACAAACGTCAACCCCTATTACCACCTGAAGAAAATTGATAAGCCCCCGATACAGTTACAGAAAATTAAACCTATATACCTATAGTTACCTGAGGCCGTACCACAAACAATTTTCGAAAAAATTACGTATGGTAACCGTCAACGTGTCACATTTCCGCATACAAACTGTGAGTTATCTGTGTCGCAGTTATCCTAGATACTTGACAGTGTGTACTGTGTCACGTGAACGACACGTTACGTTACACTTTCGAAGTTATTCGTGCTAGGCCCACAGCGGTGCGATTCTATAGAGCAAACATCGTTGCATCTTTGAAAACATCCGTGAAGCAAACGACGAGGGCGATATTTCATAAAGAGCAGACGAGCACAACGATGAATCATTAGAGAATCGCACGGCTGGTTACAAAAAAATAGTGTAGATAGAAAAATTGATAAAATGAAACAAAAGTAAGTAGGTAGGTAAATTTATTAAAATTAAATTAAACCAACAAGATCTCTTTATCTTATTGACGAACTCTCATTGTACTCGTAACATGCCTACAGAGTTATTCGTTTGCCACCATTGTGAGCACGACGAAGTTGACTGATTTTGGCGTAAGTAATAAATATACAGCGTGTAACAAAAATTTGTACCTAGTATTACTTAAACCACACACGATAAAGCTTGCATACTATTGGGACCTAACTACTGTATCCCAGGAAGTAGTAAGAATTCAGTTATGAGTAAGAAAAGTTTTTCTATCACATAAGACGGTTCATACCTGTGAAAACTAGGTCAAAGACGGCAGAGACATCCTGAAGGTAGGCTAGGTAAACAAGGGGCTCAAGTGGGGCCTGGGCTGGGGTGCAGCGCGGGGAGAGGATGCAGGGTAGAGAGTCGGAGGTAAATTAATAGTTGGCGTGGGGATTGCAAAGACATTAGTTTCTATGAATGAATATAAAAGATTAAAATTTTAATTCTTGGCCATGTGAATCCCGACTAGGATGTGCACTATGCACTTGCATACCTTTCAGTATTAAGTACTACACTCTTGTAACACGCTGCATAAAGGATAGAGAGATAGATAAACTCTTTATTGAAACACCACAATACAAATATGTTACAAAAAAGGCCCAAGAATAACCATTTCTGCTTTTCAGACAAATATTGGCCCCGGTCGGGGATAGAACCTGGGCCCCGCGCTTCGAAGGGAACATTACTAGTAATTTTATTGTGCTTACGGAGCCAACGCCTGATAAAAATAAAAATAGAAACTATTAAAGATATGACTGCTATGACACAGAATAACTAAAGTTATTATTGATATGTTCATACCTGAAAGACTAGGTCAAATACGTAAATTACGTAAATTTCAACTGATAGTAGGTATAATACATACTTAGCGAGTTTACAATTAATTTACATGATGATACCGTAGTCTCGTCTATAGCCTCTCTCATCACTAATAATAATAATAGTTGTACCCAATAACCCTACATTTTAACCATTTATTGATCTACCATGTTATCTTTAAACCTAAATGTTTCTGTATTTTATACACTTTCATCACATTCTTTCATTGAACAAGACGCACAGGAACACGGCATCCGTACCTACATGGTGGAAATTCCTACCAGCGTCTATATTTCCCGACATATACAATCTGGAAGTCTTCAAATACAGAGTGAACCTTTGTGTAGTGAGGTACCTTTTAGGCAAGCATGTACCACCGTCGACCGCGTCATCACTTTCCATCAGGTGAGACTGTGGTCAAATGGTTGTTTATCAAATGTAAAAAAAAAACTTTTATACAAGTAACTTTTTACTAAAGAGGCAGTGGCACAGATTACTTAAGATTACTGAATTAACAGATACTTCACTCAGTAGAAAATTTCCAATACCTATTACGATAATTGCCTACTCCCTCGCGTCAACAACCACTGTATGCTAAAATGCGCCTAAATGCTCAAGCGTACAGCAGTGATTGCTTCGCACCGCGCGATTCCACAGTAATCGCAGGGCTGCCTCTTCGATAAAATTAAATTAACATAACTTTTTATCTATGTTATTGAGAACTGTGAATATGTTCTGACTTTTATGTGGCAGTTAAAAATTTTATCATTTATAAAATATTTAACCAACTTAAAAAAAAGGAGGTTATCAGACATACAGGCCAAAAGGAGATGTTTGACTTGTATGGTTTGTAGATATGTATGTTTGTGCGCGATAATCTCGCGTTTGGCTAAACCGATATCGATGCGGTTTTCAGAAAAGGATTTGTTACATTTAGGAGAACGTTTTAAAATAAGTATAATACTTCTTAGTTTGATGATGATCTTCGGAGATGTTCACTAGAAATGAAAAAAAAGCCTTAAAAAAAGAGAACCGACTTCAAATAAAGCACTAAGCCGTAAGAAATAATTTGTTTTTTTTATGTTAGTGCTAACAGCTGGTAATTACAAATCGAAAAAGCACCGACATCAAAGAAGAAATTATTTCTTACGGTTTAGTGTTTTGAAGTCGGTTCTCTTTTTTAAAGTTTGTTTTATTATATTTGTAAGTTTGTTTTGTTTTATATATTGGTGCTGACTGTGGAAGAAACCTAGATAAAACATAATTATAGACATCAGTGTGGAGGTAAAATAAAAAAATCTTTAAAGTTACACGTGTTTTATTTTTATATATTTTTTTATAAATTTCTTACCTTTTCAAAATTCTCGATTATTAAATTTTAGTATAGAAAAAATCCTGAATCTAATAAAAAGTTTTATTTTTATTTTTTTTGAAGGTCACGTCCGTGCTTTGCAATGTTTTATGAACATTATTGCAGTTGTTAGTTTAGCAGTTTATATTCGAATGTTTTCTTTCGAAGAGTGCATCTTCTGTACCTTGTACTATTAATTATTCTGTGGTATAACGTTTCTATGTAACAAAATTATGTAAATCTGTGTCTGAAAGGCGAGCTAATGCTCAGTATATACCTATTAAACTGTCAAATTCTAAGTGGATACCGGTGTCCGCACACCTACTGTCTTTTAATTATGTCTCTAATGACGGTATGTGAATGGAAAAAAATGTAAACGACAAAAACTAGTAATAATTTATCACTTACCTTTCTTCATTGACAGGTAAATGGAAAAATGTTAGGTGTTTATCCCTTCTTTTGCTTGATTTACACCCATCTACAGCACATAGTATATAGGCACCACACGGCATCGTAATACGCGTACGAACGAACAGCACTATTAAAATTGAACGGCGTGCGCGCGCTTCGCTTGCGAAAACCGCACTGAATTTGATCCGCCGGCGGACCGAGACCGCTCGGCTGGGCGGTAGGCACTTATAGCGCGCAAGTACATGGAGTGACGGAGGCCTGGCAGTGGACTGTAGTAAACACTGATAGTGTTGACTAAAACCTCACTTATGCCTTTGTACCTTGTAACCGAGTGTTAAGTCCGTGAAATGAATGACAATAATAATACTTAATAAAAACTTCCTTCCGCCGCGCCGTCGGAAAACTAATCTTAAGGCGCATCTCTTAGGGAATGACCGTCAGAATCTGGACTGCCGACTGTCGCGTTACCTCTACGTACGGCCCTCTGGTGAACATTCTTATCAATTTTATACACTGAGAAAAAAGTCATTTTGAGATAACCTTATAATATCGTGACGTTGATCTAAAATTGGTGCATTGCCTTTTATTATGGTGATAATAGGTCAAAATTAAACTATAATAGAAACAGGTAAGGATGTAATTGAATTGATTCGGTAAATAAGACAACATATGATTATTGTCACCATAAAAATTGATCACATAAAATAATGTTACTTTATTATATAATAGTATGTAATAGTAAATAATCCGCTCTCCTATGAAGTTTAATGATAGTACTAACACTATTTAGTAGGATATAAATAATGTGCCAATCATCATACATTTTCAGGTATGTGCAACGAATTTTTATATTATCTTTCATGTTAATTTATGTGAAACCTATCAAATAGGTACCATTACAGAAACATCTCATTATAGAGTAAGCATTAAAGTAATAATGATGTCAGATCATTTTATGTGAATCACCTTAAATACGATTACAAAGTCAGATATTAAGAGTACCGATGCATCAAAACTATAGGATGCAAGGTTGGTCCTACAATATATTGTGACAGGATGATATCTCGGCTAATCGAGCTGTGACAGATAGGTTTCGACTGCTTAAATGTCACAGGCGCCGCTATGTAGTCTGAGCAGTCGGTGCAGACGCCTAGGTCTCGCAATTTTGTTTCGTAATTTTCTCTCATGTATGACTCGAAACAAACAAAGATTTATAACTGATTTTAAGTAAATTTTCGTAACTTTTTATCATACCCAGTGACGTATTTAATGCTACTAGATTTCAACGATTTTGTGTATAGATTATTATTTATGATAAAAGGTAATAAAATTTCTTGAAATGCAGTTTTTATGGTAGTGTACTTTCTACAGTGGCATGATAGCAATTTAACTCGATACAGTGTGCAACAAGTTCAAGTTCAACCTTAACACAGATGTGCTTTTACACTACCGATTCAAGGAAGAATACATCGCTCAATGGTCAATCAAGTCATCGATTAATAATATGAATACTACTCGTAATACGCAAGTGTAAATAGGTAGGATATAATTGAAGGGGTGAGGAAATCATTGATAAAAAGTAGGAATAATAATATGACATAACCCACAATACGAGGAAACTATACTATGAATGATATACTATAACTGCATGTAGGTATGAGGAAGTCACTACTTACTAATAAAAAGCAACTCATATCTGGGTAAATTATCTAGAAACTTGGAAGTCAACTAATTCTCCTAAACACAGGTAATCCTACTGTAAGAACTAGGGCGGCACTAATTTAAGTGTAAATGTAATATAATATGTATTGTTCTATTCATTAATAGGTATAATGTATGATTGATTATTATTAGATATACCTAATTTATTTATATTTACACAACTATCTATTGGTCACAAGCTATATCATTGTCATTATTATTATTATTTAAGCATTTAACCATTATTTACCTTAAAATAATTTATTTTATAATTTATCATAGTAGAGGAGTAAATATTCAAGCAATCAGTGTTTTTTCCGAATATCAGTCTTATTTTTTAAACTGATTTCTTAGATAGTAATAATTATAAACAATATTTGAAACTTGTAATATGTAAGGTGTACAAAATGTTCCCTCGAGGTAATTCCCTATGGTTTTCAGCAAACTACTAACACCATCTATCTAATTTATGTTCAAATATTTATTTTATTTTATTTGTACATAAATAAAAAACTGAGCGGGATACGGTATTCTTCTTATCCCACTCAGAATGACAATGTGTCATGACGGTGTAAGTGTTGCGCGTCGTAATATACCTACATATATGTTTAATCTAAGCCTTAGATTAAACACAGTGATTTTAGGTACATTAGATTCTAAGGTAACCATAAAATCAAAGATGTATTGTTGAAATTCTATTACATTTTCCCGAATGAATGTTTATAGGCTGTTTCTATCAATGTTTAATTTCATTTCAAACACGTTTCGATCTCGCTATGGTTATGTTTTATGGTTAGTTTGGGACATGTTTTGGAAAAATGCTGGTCAAATGATCTCCTCTTGCGAGTATAAAAATATCCCTGGAATCATTTAGGTAACCTCAAGATTTAAAAAAAAGAAAGTTAAATATGATACATATTTTACTTATTGAAGTGTATGCTAGTCTACAATCATGCCGTATACTTAAAAATTGCAAATTTAAATCAAATTAAGGCGAGATAATTCTCCAAAAAATAAAAATAAATAAATTTTAATAAATACCTCTTTTTGGAGGTACAAATCGGTGCCACAGAAATACAAAATTAATTTCAAAATGCAGAAAAACCAGAAAAAGATGCATAATAATGGTCACGTACAGAAAAAACTGTTGATTATGATGGGATAATTTATGAAGAATATCTATTTTTTTTAGTTTAGATATTTTTTACTGCTAATTTAAGTAGGTAAACTGTTGTTTGGACGACGATTTTTGTGATTTTTATGACAAAAAAACATCATCTATCATATCATATATCATATAAACAGAAACTCTGGAAGTATATACATTTTATTTTAACTTGAATAGTAGGATGGGCAGAATGATCCATAGGATCATTTTTACCCAAATCCAGGGATCATTTTAACCAGGAACCAGGGGCACCCAGGTGTAAAAAATGATCCTATAGTAATGTTTTGGAAAATCTTATTATTAATCTGAAATTTATAAAGAACTAAAAATAGTCATTTGCTACCTCAGAACTGAATTTATTTATCCAAAACTCCTTAACCTTTTTTCCTAAGCGTCATATTTTGGACACAGTAAGGCTTTTCCCTTAGGGGCATCATTTTTGACACCTTACCCCTAGAGAAATCTAACAGTGGAGACTTTTAAATGACTTTATGTTACCTACGAAATTGTACAAGTTATTATTATATAGTCGATAGTCTTCCTAACAATAAATAAATAAAAAATAAATAAATAAAAATGTTAGAGAGATTGTCATGATATTTTTATTTTATCTATTGTCCTTGACGCGATGATAGCTTCTAAACATCAGAGTCTGCGCAGCATTTGCTATAGGACGTGCCTTATCTAAATTATTCTTCTTAACAGCGACTTAACTAAACTAAAACTAACTAAACTAAAACCGATAGAGGAGTTCAAATACATTTAAAAACTTCTCTAATCTTCGCTTATTGGAACGGTGTAACTACAACGAATACATGTAGAAGTGAAAGTGTATTATCTTGCAAAAAATATACCTAGCTATGGGAGTAAAAATACAAAAGTAAAATACATTTTTTTTATTTCGTATAATAGGTATCTACTATTTCTAATAAATGGACGATATCTGCGTCAGTTTACTACTGAAGTAAAACGGAGCGGAGGACTTTCATCTTTGCAAAATCAGCATTTATTCTACATTAATTCAATTAATTGTACCTTCATTTATTTTTTCTTCGTGAACTGCTTGCTAAATTGTTTTCCTCTCTAGCCTAGAACCGTGAGATTGATGCATTACAAAGCAAACAAAGAAACAAAAACCTTCATAACATATTGCCATATAAAGGGCCGTATTAAGGATACAATTAGGGCGCCATGCGGTACTAAAAACAAAAGTGTGTACAAAATAATTTGATGCGGCTCATACACGAAATACAAAACCACGGAGGACCATGGAGGTGACAGAAGCTTAAGTGTGAAGCTTAATCCAATAACTTTCCTTGTTGTAAGTATATTTGATTTTGACACTTTTAACAGTGTACTTAGTAGGATATCAAAAGTTACTCATGTGCTAGGTATATATATAGCTAGATATGTAAAAGGTAAGTTAAGGTAAGTTTCTCACACATGATCGAAAATGATCGCGTTACAGGCTTTTTTTAAATATACTTAAGTTTTATGAGCCTTATGGGCTGCACTTCATAGCCCAAGCATTCGACAAAGTGTGGCACAAACACAAAGGTCTAATATGTTACTAAAACAATTCCCAGATGTACATGAGTCATCTAACGCAAATAATGTTTATAGTAAGGCAAGATTCAGAACTGAAACACATAAGAGCTCGGGTACCACAGGGAAGTCCTGGTTCCGGTCCTGTACTTATTGTACATCTGTGACTAGAAAACAACACAATTGCCACATTTGCCGATGACACAGCTTTAATGGCTACAGGGGTCCCTCGTGAGGAAGCCGTGGCACAAGACATAAAAATGGCAGAGAAATCTTAATGACTCAAAATCTATTCACATAGATTTTACAAACAAAAAATTTAACTATCACCCAGTCTACATAAATGGTAAATTAGTGCCGTATGAAAATGCTAAATATTTGAGATTAGACACAAGGCTTTGATGGAAAGCTCATGCCATAAAGAAATGCATTGAGCTACAGTCTCGCTACAAGAGTTATTTATACTGTCTAGTTAGGAAGTACTCACCAATGTCGGTGTTCAACAATATTCTATTATACAAAAGTCTATGACTGGAGGCATGAGCCAGTAAGGACTTATGGTATCCAGCTTTCGGGATGTACCAAAAATGTAACACGCAGATTATACAACGCTTCCAAAACAAATTACCTTATTGTAAGTGTAAAAAAGTGTGTAAGTGAATTAGAATAACGGAAATCATATAATAATAATAAATAATAAGAGACAGAAACGGCATATCCGTCTCTGTCATCCTGAATGTAGATGACAGAGACGGATAGACCGTTTCTGTCTCGGAATCATTTCCGAGTGAATTAGAATAACCAAGCAGAACTGACGACCTACATCGGGACCTAAAAGTAGACGTCATCATCAATACTATAAAAAATGTGCAGAAGCTTTCGAACAAAGACTTTATCGACTCGTGAATGGTGATGCTATCCAGCTCGTCGACATAGTGAGAAGACTCAAGAAGGCCAAACCTTTTGAATTAGTGTAGTGAAGTGACATAAAATAGTGCAGCACGTAAGTGTTTTATTCAAAGGACACATGAAGAAAATTTATTCCCCATAATAGAGACAATAATTCTTAGAAAAATAGTACAAATACAAATATCTTTATGGCAAAATGGTGTGTGTGTGTGTGTGTGTGTGTGTGTGCGTGTGTGTGTGTGTGCGTGTGCATGTGTGGGTGATGTGTAAAGTAAAGTAAAAGTAAAAGTAAAAAAGCCTTTATTCAACTACAAGATTATTATTACATTGCATTAGTATCTATTTGTTATTATCACACATTTCACTTTTCTTTATGTCTCATGTCCCAAATATGTATTAATTAAATTTAAAGGATATTATAAGATGTTAATGAGAGCATGTCAAAATTAAATTTTTATGTCAATATATTATGCGATTTATCTTGTCAGGTCACTGTGTTGTATAGTCGTAGTTGTCGCCTCTTTGGCGTAGGCCTCCCCCAGTCTAGTCCAGATTTTTCGGTTTCGAGCAATTCTCAACCATTCTGCTCCATGTCTTTGAGTAAAAGTATCTTCCCATCTACTGTGTGGTCTTCCTCTGTTTCTTCTGTCTGCTCTGGGAACCCATTCCATTACTTTCCTCGTCCAACGATCGTAGTTCATCCTGCAGATGTGGCCAGCCCAGCTCCATTTTAAAGTTCTTATTGTTGTTATGATGTCCCTTATTTTAGTTTTCTTTCTTATGTCTTCGTTACGCATTTTGTCTGAGAGTCTTATGCCCAGCATACTTCTCTCCATTTTCGTTTGACAAATCCTAAGTCTATTTTCATCGTCCTTTCGTAGGGCCCAAGTCTGGCAGCCATATATAAGGCTGGGTAGAATAGCTACCTCGTACAGTCTTCTTTTTATTCTCATATGAATTGTCTTGTTTTTCATAATCTCCTTCAAGCTCCAATATTTTTTCCACGCTAGTCCTATTCTTCTTCCTATTTCTTTCTCCGTGAGGTCGTCAAATGATATTGATTGTCCTAAATATATGTATTCGTCCACATATTCGATTAGTTTGTCTTCTACCGTCACTTGTTCCTTCGTTGCATTAGTCATTATTTTTGTTTTAGAAGCATTTAGCGCTAGTCCTACTTTTTTGCTTTCTCTAGCTATGTCATCAAGCATCTGTTCGAGAATTTGTGCGGAATCTGCGAATATTACGATATCGTCTGCGATCTTAGATGACTAAGATACTCTCCGTTAATATCAATTCCCATATTGTTCCATTCTATGTTTCTGAATATCATTTCAAGTACGGCGCAGAAGATTTTTGGGGACATAGGATCTCCCTGCCTTACTCCTTTCCTTATTTGAAATTCTTCTCCTTCTCTCTCCATTCTGATCCTTGATGAGCTTTTTGAGTAGATGTTGTATAGTATGGTTATGTATTCTTCTTCGACACCTTGTTGCTGGAGTGCTTTCCAGATTGCAGAGTGTTCCAGAGAATCAAACGCTTTGGTGAAGTCGATGAATCCAATGTAGAGGGTTTTGTTATATTCCTTGCACCTGTTTACTATAGTGCCCACTACTTGGATATGATCGTTTGTTGAAAAACTGTTCCGGAATCCTGCTTGTTCTGGTGGTTGGTTTTCGTCTAGAGTAGTTGTGATGCGGTTTAAAATAATTTTTGAGAATATTTTGTATATGTTTGACATCAAGCTTATAGGTCTGTAATTTCCTAAGTCACTTCTATCTCCTTTCTTGTGCAGCAAAATAGTTGTCGACTTACTCCACTCTTCCGGGGTGCTGCCGTTCCTCAGTACGTTGTCAAAGATCTGTTTTAGCGGTAAGAGTAGTGGATCAATGAGTGATTTTATAAATTCATTGGTTATCTGATCGTCTCCAGGAGCTTTGTCGTCTTTTTGTGTTCTTACTGCATGCATAATTTCGCTCACTAATATATCGGGTAATGTCGATTCTGAGTTATTCATGTCAAGATTGTGTAATGTCAAATTTGAATTATGATTTGGATTTGATGTCGTGTTGTATTCGATGTGGTCGTTGTTAATATCTTTATCATAATATAATGATTCTGGGTTTGATGTCAAATTAAATGTAGGATTATTTGAAAGGTCAGAAGAATAGAGTTCTTGGTAGAACTTTCTAGCTTCTTCTAGTATATCCGGTCGCATATTCACCAGTTTTTTGTTTTTTGTTTTCAAGTTAGCTGTCCATTCTGTTTTCTTGTTTAGTTCCTTGAATGCCTTCTTTACGGGTGATGTGTATGTATATTTAAGTACAGTACTTTGCGGGTTAGGTCAAAATAAGTTACTTATTAATTTTTGTTGGCTATATTGTATTTTATTATAGTGGGTATCTACTATTTGATAAAGTGCTAAAACTCACAAAAAAAAATCAACCGACGAGGAGCTTTACTTCTCGCTTTGCTCATCGTCGCAAATATCGTGACTTTCCTATAACTGACTCCGCGTGAACCGTGCACTGCTAGTTCTAGTCGGTGTGAGGATGGCTAAACCTAGTTCTGACCGAATATAAGTAGCGTCAGCCCTCTAGAACTATACGTGCAACCGCACTTCGGCTTTTGGCCGAAACATGATTCAGACAAAACTACTTATGATCAACTTGTTCAGTCAAAACTAATGTACCTATTCACTGTTTTATTTTCAGTTATAGTTATCTGCTTTTCACTGGTTAAGAGTTTTGACTGCAACATATAACAGACGGATCAATGTAAAGATAGTGTTTCTTGGATATTTAGGAATTCAAATTATTATAGAATGAAAGAAGGTTAATATAATTATATAGGTATATAATTTATACGTATAAGGTTATGAAAGAAAGTGGGAAACTCATTTTTAAAAACTCATAAAACTACTATAGGCTTTATGACTAGATGCTGTTCCAACCATCAATAAGTATTTTGTTTTGTATTATAAACTAGCGACTGCCCGCGACTTCGTTCACGTAGTAGGCGGCCTGCGGCCTCGCCATTACCTCCCATCTTTTCTTGGTTTTCTTTCTTAAGAACTTTCTCCTGACAATAATTAACGCAACAAAAAAGAATTAGCCAGATTATTCCATCCGTTCTCAAGTTATAGCGGGAGAAATATGAGTTCACTTTTATAGAGATATAAGTATATATAGATTACCACGTTCTCTCAGTATTTCCTCGTGTTCTTTACTACTAGGTAGGAAACTACGAATATTTATGAATATTTCCAGTAATAAAAACTACGATCTATGTTTAACCTACTAGTTTATTAGTCTAATACGACCCTGGCACACATATTGACCTTTAGCGTTGTATCGTAAGTATTAAAAGGAAGATGGTTGTATCATTCTCATCACGTGCGTGTTCTTACTTACAATGGAATACTAATTTGTAGCTAAGTTGTAGTACCTACCTACTTAAACTGTAATTGTGACTTATCTATCGACTATTTATTCTGTGCTAATGTAACGGCAACGTTATCAAGTGGACCAAGCCTAATCACTAGACGGCTATGAAGTATGAAGATCAAGAAGCAGACCACCAACTGAATGAAAACATTATAAATAGTATATTTAACTAATGCTTAGACAATATATCAAAGTGGATCGCCTGATTCCCACACTAGGCTCCGGGTTCTAGCACAGGATTATTCTGTCAGTATATTGAATGAAGTTGCTGATATGCATCGCTCTAGCGTGGTACAGGATCGGATGGAATGGGGTGGTGGAATAAAGCTTAGCTAAGGGCTAAAGAACCATCGCGGAGCCCTTACATCGATTTAGTTTGCGTTAGGCGATAAATAAGCGCGTAAAAAAAGAACAAATACCTATGCCAACAAGGAATCTGGTGCAAGAGTCCATCTTGATGTTTCTACAGTGAATCCGATTTATTGATATATTCTACCTCTAAGTTTGATACGACTTGGGAGCCTTCAAGAAAAGAGCCCAACTATTCCATCCTCAAAGTCCGGCAACGCATCCTCGAGACCTCTGGTATTGTGGGTGTCCGTGGGCGACGGTGATCACTTACCATCAGGTGAGCGGCCTGCTCGTTTGCCAACCTATACCATGAAAAAGTAGTAAGTACGTAGAGCATATTTATGCGCTTAGGTTTGATTTACTATAAAGTATTAGGTAGTTAATGTTTACATTATTCACGGGATAGTTACCATGTACTTATACCTACGTTAATAAATTGAGTTTCTGATATTTCGGCACTTGCAAGCGGCAGATCACGGATGAACAGAAGAATTGCGAGTGGGTGAACGTTTGCAAGACAAGTCTACGAACCAGTATACGCTCAACCGTACTATTTTCTTACGCGAGACACCACTACCCTATTTCGCACTGCCATTTTATCCCCTATCAGGATTCACAACACAGAACACTAATCTGAACCGACCACGGCGAAGTAAAAGGGAGTGGTCTTTCTTTGGGCCGGTATGTGTGTATGTATGTATACTATGTACCCATGTAGGTATGTTCATGTGTTCCCTCATAACTTCTAAACTGATATCATAATTTGACGAATGAAGTATCGTTGGGAGCGTCTTGTTTGTACGCTGGTTACAGGCTAGGTGGCGTTATATTAAATTAAATTAAATAATAGCGCTCTGTAGGGGGTACGAAATCAAGAAATAAATCTATTTTTTTCTCCCAACCCGTCATCATGTGTGGTATCATTTAACAGGAATTTTAAAATGAAGATAGCGTTTAGTACATGATATCTTTTTTTTATAATAAATGTATACCCTACATAAAAAATAAGTTCAAAAACTAAAACCCAAGTAAAGTATGAAACAAGAAAATATTCTTATCTGCATTTGTTATGTGCAAACTATTCGATATCTAACGTGTATTTTATAAGCAACTTACATGTCATAAATTTGTTATTATATATTATACATATTCATAGCGGTGTTCAGAGGATAGCGGTAGTCGTACCTATGCCATCTACCGTAACAAAACAATACATTCTGCAAAGTAGCATACGACTACGGTTATCATCTGAACTCAGCTCCTGACGCCACATTAACAATACCTTTGCTTAAAACTTTCGTAACTTGAACACATTTTAAAATTAATTAGAAATACGGGATTAGTCACGTAATATTTATCGGATAAAAATCATCAAAGGTATTGGTCAATAAGTGGTATCACGCTAGACCTAGAATACACTGTTAAAACTAGAAAGTAAGTAGTAGCTAGCCAGGTGGACACTAGAAGTGCCCCCTACCGGGTGCACCCCACTGTTTCCATGGAAACATAAAATAGAAAAAGTGGGATCAGCGTTTTTTCTAAATTATAGGTATCCCATTATTTCTATTATGGCAAAAATAATGAAATAATTGGTATTGGTATAATAATCCGTTAACAAATGATGTATGTTTAATGGTATTCAGTTTTCATGACTAGTATAAATAAGGCACCTCCAGGATTTTTCGCGAGATGGCGAGGCAGCCTTTCATGAGTGGCTGGCTCACTACTTGGGCCCCCAACTATCTGCGGTCGGCCAGCGGAGAACCGTGCCTCGGATCCCGCTGCTCTCCAAGATTGGCTGCCAGGTAAATTTACCCTCAATGTATCACGACCAGCTATAGTAATAAGCGCAACTGTTTCCGACCCGTTTCCCATAGGTATATAGGCACCACGACGAGCGAAGCGAAGAGTGTTAGGTTTCTTTTGACCAATACGCGCGAGCCGAGTGAACGCAGCGAGCGTGCCGCGGCAGCGGCCACCGATGCGCCAGAAGAGTGTTAGAATAGTTAGTTTGTTAGTGGTATTTTATGCGTTAGTAATGGAAAAGGTCCCAGTATTTCTATCAATAGAAATGCCTAATGGAAATAGTGGGATACACCCGCCCTACCACAATCCTGATGATTTCATCACGATGTTACCTTCGCCGACAGCTCACGCCCGAGGTGAGGGTCCATCCCTTGTCCGTCTTATCTACGGTTGACCCTTTGTTACTGCTGGACTATCACCATTTGGTCTGCTAGGTATATAATTTACTAACCTTTAACTCTTATTACTTATTCTGTATTTATTAAGCGATTTTTATTAATATTATTGCTAAATAATGATGGTGAAAATATATATAAAAAAAATTACTTACCTAAACATACGAAATTTCATCGAAATTGGTCCAGCCGTTTGATCGTGTAGACGTAACAAACATACGAACACACACAAACGAACGCCTTTATAATATTAGTGTGATAATGGTGTGAAGGGTCTCGTAAACGGTAAGTATTAAAACAAGTTTGTGCACACATCAGTCTTTTATTTTATAACCATGACATTAAAGCTCAAAGCTGAAAAGATAACAACTGCCAGATATTGCAATATAGGTCTGTACTTTATATATAAAAGGCTACCTTATAAATAGCTATTGTAAAAGTTATACTAATAAGTACCTAAAGTGAAGTGACTTTAGAAAATGCCTAAGTCATATGACATTTTAACAAATAAAATAACGTATTATACTGCTGAGTTACTTTGTTTACGGTATCAAAGAAATCATCCATAATACATCAAAATAATATAAAACACACTTTCGAATATATATATAACACCTGGCATAAGTTAAGTATCAATAAGGAAGAGATTGTCTCGTATCAAATTACGAGGTCTATGCTGCAGTGCAAATTATATGTGTGAACACACATAGTGAAACACTGTGACGTAATGAAAGATAATGTTGAGTCCAATTTCACGAACGATCCCTTAAATTCGAACGATGGAAAATAGGACAAGTTAGATACTAGCCATGCTAACATCAATCAAGGCCTATTCAGATCTGAGCGGTATTCGCTACCGCTGTGGGTAGCAAAAATACCACGCGGAACTCGATGAGTAAACAGTATGAAGTTCCATAACTGCAGCGAAACTTGTACCGCCTAGTGAGGTATTTTCTCTTGTTTGGCGAAACTAGTTCCGCCGCCCCGCTAACCGTTGCCAACGAATATCTCTACCGCTCGCGGTAGCGATATCCGCTTTGGTGTGAACAGTGAAATTAACGCATACCCTTTCGGATTTCTCTATCGTTCGCGGTAGCGAATAACGCCCAGGTCTGAATAGGCCTTCATTTCATTGTGTAATTGTATTATAACGTCATGTAAAATTCAATAAACTAAACTTCTAAAAATTGGAAAAAGAAAGTGATAATGTAAGTGAACAATGCACGAAAACAAACAAATTTTAGTAATTGTTTTCTTGTCGTTCTACCATTAAGTTCATTCATAGGTCTCACGATAAACGTTATAATTTTAAATTGTAGGTAGGTACTTTCCTAACTTAGAGTTTTGGATACTCGGCAGCTTGATTACAGAACAGTAGTGTTCTGTACATCCTCGCATTACATCTCTACACCAGTCTATATAATAAATTTAAAACTAGTGTCTATGCCAAAAACCTGGAAAGCTTACTATTTGTATGTGTATTTAGTTCCAATGAAAACCATGGATCATATTTCATGAGACAGACTCTACTTTACTTTTAACTAGACCAGCTGTTTAAAAAAAGTAATTGTGGCATTTTTTGAACAAATCTGACATGGATTGTTGGAAGACGCGAGTTCGAATCCCATCCGAGGAATTGTATTTTTCTCTCTACAATTACAATACATTACATTATATGAATTTTGGAATTGTAGAGAAAAAAATACAACTCCTCGGTTGGGATTCGAACCCGCGTCTTCAAACAATCCGTGTCAGATTTGTTCAAAAAAGGAGGTAGTTCTCAATTTGACTGTATGGTTTTTGTATGTATTTTACATACACGATCATTTCATCAATTTAGACTCGATTGTGATGATTTTTCTCTCTAAATTGGTAGTTTGATCTCAATAAGCAAGTGTTACAGCTTTAAAAATCATATAATAAAATCTATTAAATATTGCATCAGTATAAGTTTCTGAACACCAACCAAATTACTTTTAATTCACTATAGTAGATATACTATAGTAGATATAGATATGTTTCATGTCCCTCATGTTTCTGTAGCGGTAAAATTGGAGCTCTTTTATAAGCCTTATATAGGGGGCAGACAGACGAACATGAAACTATAAGTTGTTGTTCTGTGCTATAAGTGTTCCTAGTGACATTGTATATTATAGGTTTATAATTCTTACAGTAGTATAACAGTTATTTATACAACCGTTGCATAAAAGACGCGTTAAAATACAAGCGTGGGTGTTCGAGACAAGCAGCATAATACTATCACACATGTGTTTTGTTGTCTAATTTTGTGCAGTAATAAACAGGATTGAGGAATCTACTCGTATTTTCTCCCACTGCAACAGAACAGCAGGCCTAGACAAAGGATGTTTCTGATATCGTTAACGCGAAACGACAACTCCAAAATGTATGACGTTGGCATTACCTGTGGAAAAGTCACGTGACGTCACGCTAAGTTCGTAGACGGGACCCGGGAACGTTCTGTCTGTAGCGTGTGCAGAAAAACGCCTGCTTGAATTTTGTCTAGGTCTGCTGGGCAGACTAGTGGGTAGAATTGGTTTAACCTCAATTTTTATACATCCATAAGACGACCTTGATATTTATAATATGTTGAGAAATCGGAGGGTAGTTACCGCAGATTGCATTTGTCAACCAGGGCTGAGTAACTATGAATTAAAAACACGCTAAGCGAGTGCGGAAAGATTTACCGTCATTGTTTCAATGTTTCTTCATTGTTTCTCCATTAGCATTGTAGGTGTGGAAAAAGGAAAACATACTTGATTCATAATGTAATGTAATATTATGCACGGCAACATTATCGATACTAGCCAACATACGCGCGGTTCCGCACATTAATGCGATCATAGCAATACATACACGTTATTAGAAGTAAACACTTATGTTTACTGTTTTATGATAGTGACATTCATGTATAAGTAATTATTACTTATATATAATAAAGGTATTTTATTTATGTGTGTATTTATATGATATTATTAGTTTATTATGTAATAAGGTTGTTTTACTTATAATTTAATGTTACCGTCTATGTAATATTTGATGCTCCTTTGGGAATGGGTGGTCAGTCAATGTTACACCTAGTTTTAATTTGTTTATTTCTAATAATTGTTCAAGAATGTTGTGTTTCAATAAAGTGTCATATATGTGTCCCTCAGTATGTCAACCACTCAGTACGCTATGCGCAGACATTGGTTGCCTCTTTATCTTATATCGGATATACAATGGAGAGTGTTTTGAATAATTATTCAACCTTATGCCGGCGTCGCGGTTTTATCAACGCCTAGCCGTCAAGCCAGAAAGCTCATACACATATTTAATTGACCCCTGGAAGTCACATGTGTGATTTACGCGATCTTTTTGCCTCATACTACGTAATATGGAATGAGCGAAACTACAAGGCGAGTCAACACGGTCTCTAAATTTGGGAACGTATTTTTAATGCCCCCAATGTTATTTAGGCGACGGTGATCGCATTCCACGGCCAGTCTATGCTTGTTTGCAACCTAAGGCATAACAAATATATACAAACTATAACTCTCCATTTCATCCTTTAATTTTTCCCTGTCGTGAAATCTTCAAATTCTTCTTAGTTTCAGTTCAGTCTTTATAGTAGCTGACCTTACTGCCAAATTGCAAGATTTCTTGCTCAGGTAATGGATCAGTGATTGGTATTTCACTTTTATGTATGTATAGATTAGTTACTACGGCACTGGTTGACTAAACGCAGTTAATTACCTACTGTTTTGAACACATTCTATATAATTTACAGTAAAGGTGCAAGTTTGTAGCCGGCTACACGTCGAAGCCGCAAACGACGTGTCGTCGCTTCATTTCGCTGCAGTCATGATTTTGAACCCGACTGCAGACGGCAACTGCAGATGGCATCAACCATTTGAAAAGCGATACGAAAGGTTTTGTTTAAAAGCTTTTCAGTTGTTTTATTACGTAGATTGGTACCCGCGAGCGGCACAACTGATCTGCGGACGGGCGACAGTTTGATCTGCCGCTGGACGACATGACGCTAGCTTCATGTCGTTAACTACGAATGGTGTTTCATAGAAATACAAAGAAGCCAGTAGTGCCGCTGCGACACGTCATTTGCCGCGGCTTCATGAAGTCGGCTCTACTTACACCTTAAGCGTGCAAATGGGCATAAGAGTATTTTCAGTACACATCCAATAGATTTCATAAATCACACAGATACACTGTACATTTAGGTTTGTTTCATAAAATAGTATAGTTAAAAAAAACTTATCAGCCTTGTTTATAAATCTAGGATTTTAAAGAAATATTCTACTTCCAGCAGCCCATCTTCAGCTAAGTCACTGCAGTGTATCGCGTTTTGAACTTTCGTTTTGCCCAGTTTCGCCCGCATTGTATGTGGCCGCAATAGTCTCGCTATTTCCTAGAAAACAAGAGAAAAAGTACTAAGTACAAATAACAACACAAATGAGTGCGCAACTAGCGGCCTTCGCTCCTAGACCACGCTCTCCATGAGGATGGGCATCAGTACTGCCCGAACACCGGTCGGAATATAACGACTAGATGATAAACGTGAGTGTTTGCCGGTTTAACCATTTAAACAACACAAATGTCAAAAATTAGGCAAATGTTAGTTTCAGTACTAAATGCGGTATCGAATAGCTGAAAAGTAATTGAAGTGCATCAAAAAATCTTAGCTGAATTCTTTAATACTAGACTACATACAGTATTCATCATCATCTCAGCCGTAGGACGTCCACTGCTGAACATAGGCCTCCCCCATGATTTTCCAAAAGGACAGTATAAACTACCATAAATGACGCAAGATGCAAGGGAGGTAATGGTGATCGCCAATAACATACAACAACAAACACCTGATATATAGGAGTGCTTATAATGCAAGGATCTACCTGACTACCTACATTTTACAAAATGAAAAAAAAAATACTTGTTCTGTCTTTCTGCTGCTAAGTCTACCATGAGTTTACAACGTTGACACCAATCGATGATCTCTATCGACTGCCGCAAAAAAATGTATGAAAAAAAGGACAGTGCCACCTTGCGGTCAATTGTAGAACTAAAATTGACAGCGTGTACGCCAATCACAAGCGGTAGGTAGGCGAGATCGAGTATCGACTATATATGACATTTATGTTGTCAGCTCATGGTAAATCATAAATAAATAAATCATAAATCATTTATTGGTAATAAATATTACACGTCATTGTTTCACATATGAATAACACATGCATTTATATAGATAATACTTTTCGTATAGATGACATTATACAAAAGTTATTTTAGGTTTACGTTCAGTTATATATACTTATATATGTCCTGAAGTTGGAATATTATATATTATTATATATTGTTGGAATTATATAAGTACGGAAGTTAGAGCTACTTATTCAACAATGCAAAGGTGAATAAAATGTATTTCTGTAGCTTCGTATTGCATAGACCAAGCGAGAGAAGCTGCTAGCATGTCAGCTAGTTGACTGAGCAAGTTAACTGGCCAAATTGACTTTCATCTGTCCGTATGTTTGTTAGGTTGTCCTCTTGTACAGGTCGCATTTTCAACTAATCTTGACGAAACTTGGTATGGATGTTACTGATGTACTTTGCCTAAAATGGGGGAAGTTTACTGCGGCGCTATTTACCGACCTACACACATCAGGGAATTTCAAATATGAGCATATTTGGTCAAATGGTTTCCGATAATAGGTTAAGTTTAAAAACTGGAGGATTTTGGTAATATTCGGCAAGCAAGGCATTTGGTATCAACATATAAATTTTTTGCAAAATTGGTCAAGATTGCCACTGATATGTCTGTGCTCGCGAGGTTTACTGTTCGCAGAACTACTAGTTATATTATACAGTTCGCACTTATAGCTAAAAGATTTGATTATACCTTATCCCTGGAATGGTACAACATGACCTTGACGTCACCTTTTCTAAACAGGGCAAATAAAAGTAGAGGCTTCAGATCTCCATATAAAGTTTAAGGTATCACTTACAGGGTCTGTAGGGCCGACCAGTTTCCTGAATTCAATGGCGGAGTTGAGGGTCTTGTCTTTGGCAACTATCTCCATGGCAACGCAGGGTCCACTTGAAAGCTCTTCCACCATGCCCTGAAAAAGAAACGTACGGCTTTAAAAGTACCTACTTAACTTTGCGAATGAGACTGCAGTGAGCCAAGCACGAACAACTGCGTAAGTGTATACGAAACGTGTCGTTCACGTAAAACAGACAAACTGTCATTTATCTAGGTCTAGGGCAACTGTTACACAGATAACTCACAATTTGTACGCTGAAGCGTGACGCGGTGACGCTTACGATACGAATAGTTTTTCGCAAATTGTTTGAGACTGAGGTACAGCGCCGCGCAAAACTTCTATTAAAACTAAGCTCTGGGCGAAACTAAGCCTGCCATGGGCGGGCGACTTATTCGCTTTGCCTCTTGACTTTACAAACAAGTGCAATTTGAAAAATTTAATACCGACTTCCATTCTAGTACTTTGGCAAAAACTAGTTATTGGAGTGTAATTCAAAAACTACTAAACCGAATTTGATAAAATTTACATGGGACCAGCTTTCTAACAAAAAGTAATTTTGAGAATCTGTTCACCCAGTCGAAAGTTATAAGGTAACAAACAAAAAAAATATACACGCTAATTGAGTACCTCCTCCTTTTTTTGGAAGTCGGTAGAAAAAGCGACAATTCGCACTGATCATTTCCATTTTATTTCCGTTTCATCGTGGAAATTGTAGTTTTCCTGATAACAGTAGTCTTAATAGCAGTAGAAACCTTTTTGAACGAGTTCATCCGGGAAAGTACCTATACTGCCACTATATACTACCTATTTCACCGCTAAACAGAAATGTTCGTATTTCTGTCCGCATCAGGACAAAAAAATAACAATAGATTTATGAATGAAACTTGCCTCGAATGAGGCTTGCTGATTCGGGCAGATTAATGCGCCCCGGGTTAGAAGGAAATGGGCGCCGGGGAAATTACAAGCACATGAGACTTAACAACTTAATATATCAGAGTAATGGGTTGCATGGACGGCAGTGCAGTTCATCACAACTCCTATACTATACAAGCATAATGCAGATGCACAATACGCATCTGCTATAGGCAGACGTTACCGGCACCAGGTTGGACTAGTACTTGTTCCGTAACATAGTACTTATTTATTAGAAAATTACAACTATTTCTACAGGGGAACTCTAATACAATAGTGTAGTGCCAACCGTTACAACTAATGGCTAATTAAATTATATTACTAAATTACGCGCGTCATTATGTCATTAAAACATAAAAAGAAACACTGAAAAAGTTCATGTTTCTCAATTTATGTGATAAAATAATAAAACAATTGCATCATTCAATTTCAAAAATTGTTGACATTTTAGCCTTATAGCTTAAACTATACGCTATGCCCGTGGCAGCGTCCGCGTTAAATAAGGTTAGATCGCGATCCCCCTATACTATCCGTGGAGCTGAAATAAAAAGTAGTCCATGTGTTACTTCCGGGTATAAGCTATCAACTACTTATCCATTTCGGTGTGAAAAAGTGACATACACACTCCAACTCACATCCTAGCTCTCAAGCTTTCGCAAATTTACCGTATACAACTATTACAGTATAATACCGTCGTTAGGCCATGTCGGAGGTACAGTGGTCTAAGGTAGCTAATGATAGCTCTATAATAAACTATACTACTAGTGTCATGACACTATGTGCCAATTCGCACTGGGCTCGAGTAGCCAATCATGACCTGACCTACCTATTCTGATAGAAATGCCAAACAGTTAGGAAAACAATATGCTGATTATGTAATACAAAAGATTATTGTAGAGGTTGATAAAGCATAATTATGAGGTGACTTACTTTATATTCAGGGACTATCCCCTTGTACACTTCATAGAACTCAGCAGCATTGATATTTTCCACTATTAACATATTCAGGGCAGTGACTTCAAATCCTGCTTCGTCTATAGCTTCTATAGCTGCACCTAGCTTGCCCTCGCGTATGGCATGAGGCTTGACAATGCAGAGGGTACAGTTTGACAGTGTGGCAGTCAGGCGGAGACGAGAAGACCGCTGTAGAGGCGGTGGAAAAAAGTAGTCTAAATCCTGTAAATAAATAATTTAATTATTTAATGTTGAAGAAAAACTACTTTCATCTCTATAGCTCGAAAACATTGAACGGGGGTAAATTCGCCTTACTCAGTGAAAAAGTATTTTGTCTAGTAGTTCCGAGATATTCACTGGCTGATAGCTGAATACAGATAGCTCTAAGAATTTCCAGAATTATTATTTAAGTATATTAAACAGTCTTGACTCCGTTCTTCGTTTCCGTTATACTTATTAAGATTTTTATTGGTGAGCCAGATTAATTGCTGCCAGGATGTTATGAGTTTTAAGGCTTTGTCTGTCTATAGCTTTAGAACATGGAAAGGACTCGTCCGATTTCTATGCGATTATTTTTGTTTGAAATACTAGCCTCTCACAGTTGCAGTGCCATTCAGAGCGATAAGTTGAAATTATACCCCTAGTTATTGGTTTACGAGTCTCGTTCGTCTAATAATATCCCTTGATACAGTACATTGCTATCTTAATTACAGTCTTCCTTGTAGAAGATGTGCTTATAACCAGATTATCAGACACTGGTGGTGCTCACCAAGACAGACTCTTGATAGATTCGCGACACGGTAAGCTCGCGCGAAGATCTATCTCTCAAAAGATCAATCCAAACTAGAACAACAGTTTTAAATAATAAAAAAAGAAGAGATATGAACTACGGCGAAGTCCAGGAGGAGGGTTATGTGGTTGACCAGTATGTCTGTATGTGCGTTCCTATGTCCGCTCGTAACTAATCAACGGCTCAACCGGTTATAATAAATGACCCCAAGTGTCACTAGGTAGGTCTACATACATGCTTTAAAATTCAAAAATACGGATTTTATGCGTTTGAATGTGTGGGCTAATTATTTCCGTGATGAATTACTAATATTTAGTTAGTTTTCTTGGTAATAATATTTGTTTCTTGGTTATTAATATTCATAGATTTGGCCTCATACCTGAACAGCTGCATCAGCACTTGTGGCGGCATGAACACAGTTTCTGACTGGATCTTTCCCATACAAAGCCCTGATTGTGCCTGCAGCTGCCTTCAATGGATCATGGTCTCCGAGAAGCTTACGGCAGGCTTCCACCGCATCCTTCCCTACCAACTCCATGCCATAGACTAGTTCGCCAGTTAAATGGTCTAGTATAAAGCTGGAAATTAAAGTTATTTTAATGAGACTGCGAGATAAACTTGCATAACTTAGACGGTTAAGATAGCATTGGGATCTTGGCAGATACGACCCGGCAGCGACTGGCTTGGTCGCGCGACGCGCCGGTTTATTTAGGATTTTATACACAGCTTTCCAATCTAAGCGACTATGTCGGGACTGTGCCCTGGGATCCAATTCATCAATCGTCAATTACGCAACATTATTATGATGGTTATCCTATTTTGTCAGTAGTTTTGTATGTTATGTTGTGTGATGTCCTGAATAAAATTATTTTCTTTCTTTCTTTCTTCTTTCCCCTAGCTATTGAACCGCGTTATCGCAACTGAATTGTATGAAAATTGACATCTTTGACAGTTTTCGTAGTCTGCTCGCTATTTATAAAAGTTCGATCATTTAGCATGCTGTAAACTATTGTGTTGCTACAGAGGCGTAAATTGGTAGTCTGATCCATAAACTTAGTTTCCGTGATATTTTGAAGGTTTTTAAAGAACAATCAATCAGATCAGAGAACATTCATCAATCAAACATGATTAAAATTTTGTTTGTTTATTGTTTTTTTTTTCTAAATAACCACTGCTTGATTGGTAAACGTTTTCTATCTTATTCAGCGGCAACATTCGCAAGTGGTATCACAAATCCACAAGATAGGGATAGGTACACACAATACAGTTTCAGATCTTATGAATAATAATTGACGTCAACCTCCAAGCAGGCGTACAAATATTCATGTTTACTTCTATATTATATACCTAACTTAACTTACTTATAATTATGTCAAAATGAATTTTCATGCAAATAATCTTTCACGATATTAAAACAATTGTTCAATAACCACATATGCGTTCTGGTTTTAAAGCTATTACCGTCTAATATTTTAATATAGTCAGTATATATACATGCATGCATACAAAAATCTCAAAACATCGTCGTCGACAAACGTCGTTTAGGGATCAAGATGACGAGCTGAAAGGTGACTATATTTTTTAAATTTAGTAATACTTCATACAAATATTTTCTAAAAATTATTTGCTTCGTCTGGAAATCGAACCTACTCAAATGTGACATTTTCAATTATTTTTTATTTTATTAAATCTGCTGGTGAACAACTAGTTTAAAAACTTAATTAAATTATATCTTAACAAGTTATTTGTTTTGTTTATTTGAATTGCATAATTTTGAATACAAATCAAAGTTTGAATTTCAAAGATTGAAGTCAAAGTTATGTCAGATTCGGGTTGCAACCTTTTACCGATCGATTTTGATGGTTAAAAAGTTGCGACGCTCCGAGGTTCGGAACGCTCGAGTTAGAACAACCGAGTGCTTTACCCTGAGATTCAGAACGGCGTTAGTGCGAAAAGTTGCACTCCGAGTGCGCTCTCACCGAGGTTCTGAACGCGGCCCAGCTGGTGGTTATTAATAGTAAATAATGCACAAGATTATGTATTTACGTTATGTTGATAGTTCCAAATAAAAAAATTAATATGCATATGTATATTCCATTTACGCAACTCACAATTAAGTATTTAAATTACACCATGGCTATGTCTAATTTGAATAAATAATTTAAAAATAATGTGATTTCAGTGTTGTTAATACAGTCCCCTGTCACATGTTACAGTCCCATGACAGGATATTTTACAAAATCTGCAAGTACCTTAGGTTCAGAACTTTACTGCCGCTTCTCGTATATAATAAGTAATCTCTATATTAACTTACAACTTCAGTTGTCTCTGATTGGTTCACACGGGTTAAAATTACAAGAACCTTACAAATTAAAGAAGAAAGGAGGGGCTTTAGATTCTTCTAAGTATTATTTAAGTAGCTAGTGCTAAGTTTTTAGTACCTAGTTAAGTCTGTCGACTCTACGAATCTCACGTGTCAGCGTTCTATATTCTAGAAACTGATACGCTGACTCAACAGACTTAGCTGATAAGCCCATTCGCTCCCACGGTTGTCTGATGTCCAGACTCTAGATTTTATTTAGAATTAAGTTAGTCTTATTAAAGCTTTTAGACATTAGATGTCTTATATAAAATAATTTGTATTTTTAAAAGCTCCTCCCGCTCGCACCCGTCTTGACTGGCGCAGCCGGTAGGATTTCCGCGTCGCGATTACTCTACTTCAGTACCCCGCGACTTACGTTTTCACGCGTTTCACGGAAATCCAAGAACCAAATAAATAAGTCAAGAACATTATAACACTATAATATCGAGTGAGCGAGTGCTAAGACGATCCAGAGGAGGACAAATAAGGCTCAAACAACGAGGGACATGGGCATTCTGTGAGTAGACCTTAATCGCTATTTCCAGTCGTAGTCCAATCCTATTCCATATTTTATTTATAAGTATCTAGATTATCCGAACGCTATTTTCAAAAATTGAAAGGTGTTTTGTGGTTACTTTCAAATAGATTTTAAGTGTATAAATTGAAATCGATTTAATAAATTCATATAGTTTAGTAGTAAAAATAAATACATAGATTTATAAATTCATCGAGTACATACTTGAATTAAATATAGTTACTTTATATACTTCAACTTAAAGTATATAATAGGTTAGATAGATATAATTAACAGTGCTTTATATATTTCAACTTTAAGTATATAACAGTTTATAAATAGTTTTAATAAAATGGAGATAGTTAACATTCCACGCGAATTTGCGAGCATCGTCCCAAAGTTCGACGGTGACGAAAAATTATTAAGTTTATTCGTAAGAAAATGCGAATACTTAATAAGTTATTGTAGGATAGAAAATAATCCACATCAGGACCTGTACATTTTTAACGTCATAACATCACGACTGACAGGTAGAGCAGCCGCTCTAGTTAGCGAACGACAAGACTTAGATACCTGGGCTGATTTAAAAGTAGCTTTTGAGCAACATTTTGGTGATCCCCGTTCAGGGGAATGCATAGCAATAGAACTAGAAACAGTAAAAATAAATAATGGCGAATCTTATCTCGATTTCTGTAACAGGATTCAACACGTGCAAAGCACATTAATTGCCAAAGTCAATCTAATTAATGACGTCAATTTACGTCAAAGTAAAATCATCATATACAATAGTATGTCGAAAAACGTATTTTTGTACAATTTACCCGAAGAATTACTTCGCATAGTGCGCCTTAAAGGCTCAACAACATTAGAAAATGCACTTAGTATTGTTCTCGAAGAAGTAAACTTTATGTTTCAATATAATTCAAATAATAAAATGCTACGATCTCAGAATACGATGCAGCCAAAACCTCAAACTATGAATCATAATCCCTTCATAGAAAAATTTAGAATAAAGCCTTTCTTTACTTCAAACCCGCAACCTCAAAATAATTTCAAGTTTGGCATTCCCTAAAATGGTCCTAGTACATCAAACTTTCAGCAAACGCAGTCGAAAATTAAACTTGGTATAACACCTAACCAACAGTTAGGCTACCGACCTCAACACATCCAAGGTCAACAGCAACTCGGTTACAAACCTACATTTAATCAAACTCCTCAACAGTTTGGTTACCGGCCTTAACTGAATCAAGGTCAACAGCAATTCGGTTATAAGCCTTCATTCAATCAAACACAACAACAATTTGGCTATCGTCCTCATTTCAACCAAGGTCAGCAGCAATTTGGCTACCGACCCCAACTAAATCAAGGACAGCAACAATTCGGTTACCGTCCCACACAGAGGTTAGCACCTCAGCTATCCACTGATGTAAGGCGTACAGCACTTCCAATAAAACCACAAGGATTCAAAATGAACGCATTATATAATCTTAATGAATCTGAAGCTGACGACATATATGAAAATCCTGAAAATGAATGTTATTATGAAAATAACGACATTGACTCAACATACGTTGAAACTTATGAGACAACTAACGAACAAGACGATCAAGACCCAGCCTTACAATATGATGAAAATTTTCAGATCAATGCCTCCAACCAACCCTTGAAATAATACAACTTAATTGTAATACACTAAACTTGCCATACATAGTGATACCGGAAATAAATGCTAAGCTAATGATAGATACCGGAAGTTCAAGATCTTTAATTAGTCCCAAAAAGGCAAATGAATTATTTGAAGGTTTTAAATACCACGAACCATTCGAAGTTAGAAGCCGACATAATGAAGTAATAGTCATACCCTTATTTCCAACCCTTAATAGTCCTGAAACGCATAAATTCTATATTTTTTATGTAGATAGCTGTTACGACGGACTTATAGGCAGCGACCTCCTGAAACAATTGCAGACAAAAATCGATATGAAAAATGAAATTCTCTACACCCAAACTACAGCCATACCCATAATACGAGTATACAACCCCAATAATGTATTCAAACTTGCACCACGTACCGAACAACGAGTTAAGTTACAGATTAATTTAAAAAACGGTAAAGCGATTCTTGACTACAAGTTATTCTGTGATGGCGTCAGAATGCCTACCGCTTTAGTAAAATGTGTAAATGGTTATGCGACAAAACTTATACAAAATACTCGAGACGAAGAAATGACTTTAAAAATTGACAGATCATTAACAGTAACAAAATATGATGACAGTGATAAATGTGACTTAAATACACTTGACGACAGGAATGACTTCGAAATTGACCAAATCTTAACTGAAAATATTAGTAAATTACGCTTAGACCACATGAACCCTGAAGAAAAAGACTATCCAAAAACTTTGTCTACAATATAAAGACATTTTCTATACTGAAAAGTTACCATTGACTTTTACCAACAACGTGAAACACCACATCCGAACACGTAACGAAGACCCGATTTTTGTCCGACCTTACCGACAACCCCAAGTAATCAATGACGAAATTAATAGACAAGTAAATAAAATGAAAGAAGATAAAATAGTACAACCACCACACTCTCCCAGGAGTGCACCCGTGCACCTTGTACCTAAGAAGTTAGACCCGGCTAATGAAAAGAAATACCGACTTGTAATAGACTACCAAACATTACGGATCTACTTGACATATTGGGACGCAGTACTTACTTTACTACCCTAGATCTTGCTAGTGGCTACCATCAGATAGAAGTAGCAGAAGAGGATAGACAAAACACAGCTTTCAGTTCAAATTCAGGACATAACGAATTTTCTCGTATGCCTTTTGGTCTGAAAACCGCACCAGCAACATTTCAGAGAACCATTGATAATGTGCGTGGCTTACAAGGGATACACTGCTTAGTGTACCTAGATGATATCATTATCTATTCATCTAGTCTACAAGAAACATAGCTATGTTACGTACCGTTTTTGACAGACTAAAAGAAACTAATTTGAAAGTACAGTTAGACAAATCCGAATTTCTCCGAAAAGAGGTTTTATACCTTGGCCACACTATTACAAGCGATGGTTTGAAACCCAATAACGATAAAATTAAAGCAATCTTAGATTACCCTCTACCCCAAACTACCACAGAGATCAAAAGTTTTTTAGGCTTAATCGATTATTATCGAAAATTTGTTAAGGACTTTGCAATAATTACTCAACCAATGACAGCCCGATTGAGACAAAAACGTACAGCGCCTGTTGACGACGAAAACTATATAGCAGCCTTTCAAAAATGTAAAGAGATACTTGTAAATGCACCAATATTACAATATCCAGACCCCGAAAAGCCATACATACTTACTACAGACGCTTCAGAGCAGCAGTTTTAGGAGCAGTCCTTTCACAAGGTTCAGTTGGCAACGATAAACCCGTCGCCTATGCCAGTAGAACTTTAAACGACGCTGAAACGCGCTACAGTGTCACCGAAAAGGAATTACTTGCCTTGTATGGGCCGTGAAACATTTCCGTCCCTATCTCTACGGTAAGAAATTCACAATAGTAACTGACCATAAACCTTTAGCCTGGTTAAACTCCCTAAAAGAAACAAATAGCAGATTAACCCGATGGAGACTACGTTTAGCCGAATACAATTTCGAAATAATCCATAAAAGTGGTAAACTTAACTGCAATGCAGATGCGCTCTCACGTATTCGTATAAATGCTTTAGGAAACGAAGATAATTAACGAAGGAACGAAGATAAATGCTTTAGGAAACGCAGGTTTGCACGGTGTTCTAATGAGGTTAAAGTTACGCTGTGTAAGGCGTACTGTACATCGCTTTACACGTGTAGCCTGTGGGCTGATTACACTGGAAAAAGCTACAGCGCCCTTCGCGTCCAATTCAACAACGCGTTCAGGGCGGTGATGGGGCTGCCCCGGTTCTGCAGCGCCTCGGGTATGTTCGCGGAAGCGCGAACTGATTGCTTCCACGCGACCATGCGCAAGCGCGCGGCGTCCTTGGTGCGTAGAGTGTGGGCCAGCTCTAACGCCGTACTGGCAATGATAGCGGGAAGGTTTGACTGTTTGTACATCCGGCACTGCTGCGATAGACATATCACAGTACCTATGCCGAGGAGAAAATATTGATTGCAGGACTGACTTTTGTTTACATTATATATTATATTTGTTTTTGTATGAAGTGACCAAATTTTGCTTTTTATGTATGACTAAATGATTTTGAATGTTCTGTTGTATGTTTATTTTTATTTCTATTATTATTTACTGACATTTTATTTATTTTAATTTGACATTGATATATTGTATTATTTTTATGTGATTTAAAATATGAATGATTTATGTATTTTATGTCAATATGGGTGTGAATTACCTGAAATAAATGAATTTGAATTTGATAATATGTCCACACAAGTTAACATCGATAAAGACGAAATTAGAAATAGAGAAATTAGTCGATTAATGAAAGAAATAGAAGAACTAGGTAAAGAACAAAAGAAAACTCTAGGTCAAAAGGATGAAATAAAAGGCTTAGATTCAGACGACGAAGACACAATAACAATATCAGATTCTGAAAAAACAATAAAATGTCGATCTCCTTATTCAATACCATGCTCATCTGGTAGTTCAACTTTGTCAGCTTCTAGAAACTCTTCCAGCACAGAAACTGCTCACTCAGGACAGGAGCCTGAATCAAAAGGTATTCCAATTTTGCAGGAAGCTGTTGACACCAAACCTAATCAAATACTAGTTTACTCCTGGTCCATAGATAAACTATCTGTTAAAAATCTATCCCGACCCAAACAAAGAATCCTAGAATTACACTTACCTTTGAACAGAACCGATCTCGTGATTCCTGAAAGAATACATCAAAAACAATACGAAATATTTCATTTACTTTGAAGAAGAGGAACATAGGCGACAATTTGCACAAACAGTTAAATACTTGTTTAAAAAGGAATCTGTACAATTTTTCGAATGCTTAGTGCAAGAGTAACGTTTATTGAAGATGAATCAGAACAAAAGGAAATCGTTAGTAAATATCATACTGGTAAAACATGCCACCGCGGCATTAAAGAAACTCTAACTCACATCAAACGCACTTATTTTTGGCATAACATGGAACTAACTGTTTCAAGCTTTATAAATTCATGTGAAACATGCAAACGCATGAAATACGATAGTAAACCCTAAAACCTAAACATAAAATGACACATACTCAATCAAAACCCTTAGAAGAAATTTTTATTGACCTATTTTCTATTGAAGGACGCTATTATTTAACAGTAATGGATGCTTTCAGTAAACTGCCTTTGAAATACCTAACAGATCAACTCCTGAAGTAGTTAGAGCCCTAATCAAATACTTCTCATTTTATGGCGTACCCCTCAAAATTAGTTCGGACTCAGGTTCAGAATTTAATAATGCTCTGCTAAAAGAACTTCTAGCCCTACATAAAGTAGATCTACACATTGCAACCCCTAACAACCCTAACTCTATGGGTCTTATAGAAAGATTCTATTCCACTATCATCGAAATTTATAGACTGGCCAAGTACGAACGCAAATACAGTGATGCTGCAACAGTAATGACTTATGCTATAATGGCCTATAACCACTCCATACACTCATCCACTGGTTTTACGCCCTTTGAAGTTTTGCTAGAACATACCGATTCTAAAAATATATTCAGTTTGGAATTTGAAAAACAGTACATGCAACAATTAATTAAAGAACATGCAAACAGAACTAAATTTCTATATAAACATTTATCAGAACAAGCCATTAAACAGAAAGAGAAAATAATAGAGAAGAGAGGCGGAGAAACAGAATTTAAAGTAAATACAGGCGATACAGTTTTTGCGAAAGAAGTAAACAAAAGAAGTAGTAAAGACAAACCACGCTATCAAAAGGCTATAGTATCCTACGAAGAAATAGCTACGAAGAAATAATAGTCAGGAACTGTAACTGCGTTAAAAAAATTACCCAACAAAAGTCGTGTTCAAGTAGGCGGGGCTTAAAAGTCGTGTTCAGTACGTCATCAGTCGGACTTTTTACTTGCAAGCGAGCACACTTCAAATCTTCACGCGTACATTTTAATTTTTATCATTGTGAACTTCAGTTGTGGATCATCATGCCAGCATTCGTTGTGAAGTGGTGCAGAAACAATACACGATTTAAATGTCCAGGGATCACTTTTATTAGTAAATAATAGCAAAATTATAATTATTCAAAGATGTTCAAATACGTTAACAAATCGAGATGGTCAATACTATGCAAAATAAAGTCAGACAATTTTTATTTAATTTTGACGTTTAACGTTCAACGACTCTCCGATTTAGATAAGTTAGTTAAGATTAATTTTTATAAGAAATTTGCTGATAATTTGATAGATGTAAGTAGAGTACTTTAAAAACATAACTATAATTAAGTTTAACCAAATAACTCCAACGGTCCGAATTAAAAGAGGCCTTATTAATCCACTAGGGTCACTTATAAAAATGATAACTGGAAATCTTGATAATAACAATGCCATTAAATACGACAGATTAATTAATAATATTAAAATCAGAGAAAACAACAATAATGAAAAACTAACAGTGATCACCGAAATGGTTCAACTTTTGACGAATTCTACATTTGTATTAAATAATAATTTTGTTCAACTTAATAATAAAATAGGGATATTATCGAAAAATCTCGAAGAGTTAGAGCACTTAGGTATTCAGTTTATAAGCACATATAATTTACTAATTCATAACTACCAAGTAATCTACGCCCAATTAGATGAGATAGAAACCAGTTTGTCATTTAGCAGATTAGGAATTCTACATCAATCCATAATAGAATCAAATAAGCTGTTGCCTCTACTTGAACATATTAATAAATTAGAAGAATTAGTTTTTACGCCTAGTTTAGGAAACTTAGTTAAGATACAACAGACCATTACACTGAAAGCGTATTTAAAAGAAAACCAAATTACATACCTTTTCGAAATACCTGTTGTTGTAAAGGATACTTATATTTATTACCAATTAACACCCTTACCTGTGTTATCCATTGACTCCACTGTTGTCATATTGCCCAAGTATCCTTACCTATTAGCGAAAGGGTTGAAGATCAGATTGCTCAGTCACCCATGTCAGGAAATTGACGAGGCCAGCTTCCTCTGCACTGATGATGAAATGTCCCAGTTCATTAACAACCCCTGCGTAACCGACTTGATGACGTATGCTGAGAACGTGACATCATGCACTCAAATCTCTATAACCATTGAAAAGGTTCGAGTTCAGTTCCTGAAAACAAATAGATGGATACTCTATAGTAGAGATGAACAGCTACTCACAAGTACCTGCAATAACGAAATGTTTCGTCATAATGTACAAGGCACCTATATACTTACTCTGGACGACCTCTGCGAAGTGAACATTCGAAACATCACCCTGAAAAGGCACCAAACGTATATTGAAAATGTAACATACCCAAACTTACCAATCTTAAACTTACCTTTGCTGTTCTCACCTGAAAATACCATATCTTCCACACCTGTAAACCTGGAAGGCGTCGATCTGACCGATTTGAAGCTCCTGGCATTGGCGCTAAAGAAAAGTTATAGTGATAGTGAAAATAGTGAAAGGGCAATTATTGAAGTGCGTGGCATAAGCGTTTGGACTCTTGGAGTCTACATCCTTATTTTTGTAATTCTGTGCTTCTTATTATATAAATATCACTCAAAATTATTTTCATGTGTTCGAAGTTCCCCAAAAGAAGAGAACTTCGAACTTAAGGAGGGAAGAGTTAAGTCTGTCGACTCTACGAACCTCACATGTCAGCGTTCTATATTCTAGAAACTGACACGCTGACTCAACAGACTTAGCTGATAAGCCCATCCGCTCCCACGGTTGACTGATGTCCAGATTCTAGATTTTATTTAGAATTAAGTTAGTCTTATTAGCCGTGGGGAACCGGCTTAGAATAGTACCCCCCCAACTCTACCCGTGGGTGCGTAAAAATCTGCTAAGGGATAACAATCGGAAGGTGGGCAGCAGCACCTTCCCAGTATTAAAACCTCAAAACTGCGCTCGCCAACCCGCCTGCCAAGCGTGGCGAGTATTGGCAAAATCCCCCCAAATGACAGACACATTAGGAACCAGGACCCCAGTCCCCGGCAGCCCCGCTATTCCTGACTACGGTAGCGGCCACGGTAACGGTGGGGCAGGGGGTGCTAAGAATCCCCGGCAGACGCCCGGCTACCACCCCCAACGATGACTGGCCCTGGTGACACACAACATACGCACGATGAGGACAGACGAGAAGATATATGAGCTGGAAGAAGAAATGAGTAAGTTACACTGGGACATTGTGGGGTTGTCTGAAGTCCGTAGAGCGGGTGAGGACACGATAACCCTAAAATCAGGTAACTTACTCTACTACCGGGAGAGCAACCAACAGTCCCAAGGTGGTGTCGGTTTTCTCGTCCACTAGTCCCTTACTAACAACATAGTTAAGATCGATAGCGTTTCCAATAGGGTCGTATACCTAATACTCAGAGTATCCAAACGATATTCGCTGAAGGTCATTCAGGTATACGCACCGACGAACTCGCACCCGGATGATGAGGTGGAGGATATGTATGAGGACATTAGTCGGGCCATACATACCTCTGAAACGCACTTTCTAGTTGTTATGGGGGACTTCAACGCGAAGTTGGGTAAGAGAAGCGAGGATGAGTTGAAAGTGGGGCAATTTGGATATGGACAACGGAACCGTAGGGGACAGAGGTTGGCCGACTTCCTGGAGAAAGAGGGACTCTTTATGATGAACTCTTGAAGATGAAGCCACCTCACAGGAAATGGACCTGGCTGAGTCCCGATGGTTCCACGAGAAATGAGATTGACTTCATTATGACCACCAAAAGGCAAATATTCACTGATGTCTCCGTGATCAACAGGGTTAAAACCGGTAGTGATCACCGAATGGTAAGAGGCACGGTGAATATTAATGTCAAACTGGAGAGGTCTCGTCTGATGAAGTCTACGCTCCGACCCACTCGTACCCATATACAAGACCCCGAGAGCTTTCAACTTGAGCTATCCAATCGCTTCGATTGCCTTGAGAACATCGCTCCAGTGGACGAGATCAATAACAGGTTAGTAGAAACTGTCCATACAGTGGGTTCCAAATACTTTAAACCCCACCGTACAGATAGGCCACAGAAACTCTCCAACGATACCCTCAACCTCAATGCTGAACGACGCTCACTGAAAATGCAGTCTTCGCATGATGCTGAAGCATATAGGCTGCTCAATAGACGAATATGGAAGTCCTTGCGACACGACATCCGGATCTTTAATACAAACCGTATTAAAGAGACGATAGAGCGGAAAAAAGGCTCCAAAGTGTTTGCAAGAGACATGTCTATTGGGCAAAGCCAGTTGAAAAAAGCTGAAGAAAGAAGACGGCAGTGTAGCGTCGACCAAAGCAGAAGTATTAGAAGAGGTAGAGAGTTTCTACGGACAGCTATACACCTCGGTCGCTAAACCTGTTAGCAGCTCGGCCAAAGACCCAAGAGCCAAGCTGACCCGTCATTATACCGAAGATATCCCGGACATCAGCCTGTACGAGATTAGAATGGCCTTGAAACAGCTTAAGAACAACAAGACGCCTGGTGACGACGGTATCACATCTGAGCTTCTGAAAGCGGGTGGAACACCGGTACTTAAAGTCCTTCAGAAGCTCTTTAATACCGTCTTACTCGAAGGTTCAACGCCAGAAGCATGGAACAAAAGCGTGGTGGTGCTGTTCTTCAAGAAAGGTGACAACACTTTACTTAAAAATTACAGACCCATCTCGCTTTTGAGCCATGTTTATAAGCTGTTTTCGAAGTTCATAACGAACCGTCTCAGTCGCAGGTTTGATGAATTCCAGCCTCCGGAACAAGCCGGTTTCCGAAAAGGCTATAGTACCATAGACCACATCCACACGCTACGGCAAGTTATACAGAAGACCGATGAGTATAACTTGCCTCTTTGTTTAGCGTTTGTGGACTATGAGAAAGCCTTTGATTCGATCGAGACATGGGCAGTGCTTGAGTCTCTCCAGCGGTGCCGTATTGACTATCGGTATATTGAAGTGCTGAAGTGTTTGTACAAAAACGCCTACATGTCAGTCCGAGTACAGGAGCAGAGTTCGAAGGCAATTCCATTGCAAAGAGGCGTGAGACAGGGAGACGTTATATCTCCGAAACTGTTCACCGCTACATTGGAAGACGCCTTCAAGCTTCTGGAATGGCAAGGACTTGGCATTAATATTAACGGCGAATACATCACTCACCTTCGATTTGCCGACGATATTGTAGTCATGGCAGAATCCATGGAAGACCTCAGTACAATGCTCGAAGGCCTCCATCGAGTTTCCCAACGGGTAGGTCTTAAGATGAAAATGGATAAGACGAAAATTATGTCTAATGCCCATGTTGTACCTACCCCAGTATCAGTTGGGAACTCAGTTCTCGAAGTTGTTGACGAGTACATCTACCTGGGACAGACAGTCAAACTAGGCAGGTCCAACTTCGAGAAAGAGGTCAATCGTCGAATCCAACTCGGCTGGGCAGCTTTCCGGAAACTTCGCGAAGTCTTCTCGTCAAAAATACCTCAGTGCCTCAAGACAAGAGTCTTCGACCAATGTGTATTACCAGTGATGACTTATGGCACTGAAACGTGGTCTCTTACTATGGGCCTCATAGAAAAGCTCAAAGTTGCACAACGAGCTATGGAGAGGGCTATGCTCGGGGTTTTTCTACGTGATCGAATCAGAAATGAGGAGATCCGTAGAAGAACGAAAGTCACCGACATAGCCCAGAAGATTAGCCAGTTGAAGTGGCAGTGCACATAGCACGCAGAACAGATGGCCGATGGGGCCGAAAAGTTCTTGAGTGGAGACCACGGACCGGCAAGCGCAGCGTAGGTCGTTCACCGACACGGTGGACAGACGACCTGATGAAGGTCGCAGGACGACGTTGGATGCAGGCCGCTTCTATGTTCAGCAGTAGACGTCCTACGGCTGAGATGATGATGATGATGATGATAGTCTCATTAAAGCTTTTAAAGACATTAGACGTCTTATATAAAATAATTTGTATTATTAAAAGCTCCTCCCGCTCGCACCCGACTTGACTACCTACCATAGAAGAAAATAATATAAACATAAAAATAAATATTTTTATTGGAAGAACTTACGGAAATGAAGAGTCTGTTAACATTTCCCTATAGATGAAATGGATATCATCCGCAGTTAGTCGAGCTTTCTTTATCTTCGTCACTCGCAAATTATGCTCATGGAAGTGAGAGATAATTTTGCCAGTTATCCTTGTAGGCAAGGGTTTTACCATTGCAAAAGTTCTGCAACATGAATTTTTACAAATTTAATTATTTAACTTAAACTAATAAATTAACATCTTCATCATTCACATATTTTTCAACATAATCATTTAATACACATACATGAGGACCATCAAGACCTACCAAAAAGGTTTGAGTAATCACCATAACACCATGGCTACCAACTAGTTAATAAAATCTGTATGCCACATTCACAAACAAAATAATAGCTTCCCTATAACTGGGGACCAGAGTCCAGACTGGACCAGATGAGATTCTTTAACTAAATGGAAGGATCACTGTTAATGATAAAATCTTCTGAAAGTAGAACCAACTGATTGGAAATAAAAATTAAACCACAAATAATAATAATATTTTCTATCTCGTGTAACGGTGAGGAAATCACTGATCCTCACAACACAATATATTGTTGTGGAAACATTTACACTGAATAATTTTTGTTTGTTCTTGATACAAAAGTGTTGTGTGTGTGTGTTTGTGTGTGAGTTTTGTGCATTGCAAAACTCAAACCATCATCCACATCTCATTTGCTGCTCTCAAATCTGTATTAACAGCTTCTGTAGAAAACTTTGTATTACATGGACTTGGTAGGTATGAAATAAATGAATGAATGAATGCATGTTTATTTAAAACATGGGTAGCATGAATAGATCTTATGAATAAATAGTAATTTAAGTTTCCTGCATGTTTTGCCTTACGGCATACATATATTTATAACCATGTAATATAAAAAGAAATGTATGTAATGTATTGCAACACATTATTCAATCTATGTAATATATTATCGTTAAAGTAAATTTCAATGTCATTTGAAATGTTAAATATAACTATTTCACTTTTGTACTATCCAGAAGTTAAAATAGATTCATATATCTATTAGTTATTTTTTTAGTTACTCATATATTATAAGAAATCAGTACTGGAAGAACAAAAAGTCAAGAGGGTGTAAGTTATATTTTTTAGGTAAACTGTTCAAAACAACAAACAACAGTTTATTAAATACCAAGACCTTCTGCATAATAGTGGGAGTGAGCCCTCACCTAACTTTTGACTTCTTAATTTTTTTTATACTGTAAAGGCTAGCATTTCACCACTATCTTACCTTTGCATGTTAAGTGATGATGCAGTTGTAGATGTAGCATGCTTGCCTAGAAAATACCTATTCACTTATGATTCGAAAGACTCCCAAGTTATACATCTCGGGAAACAGACTTGGGCAAGGAGTTCCATTCCTTAACCATATCCATGATAAAAGTCCAAGTAAAACCGAAAAGTATCGAAGTAAAAAGTTTTGTGCATATATTTGGAATTTCTAGTATATCTACCTAATGAGAATGCTTGGAAGTAAGTAGTTTGATGGTAAAATATATAGTGTACTCATATTTTAACATAGATAGTGTAAGAGTGAAACTCAATATACTTAATATTAAATTGTAAAGAAGCACTTCATAGTTAGGTGTTTTGCATTACTTACATTTGCATATCTTTTTGTAATCTGTTCCGGGTATCCTCGCATGCAAAATCAACTATCTTTATCAGGCGACCCAGAATATACAGGGTGCAACCTACGTAAAAGCTATCTAAAGTTATTCCGTTCACTTTGACCCGTCTGACGAACGTCTTACGGTTCTGTAAATCAAACATTTCGATTGTATCATCCGTGGGGTAGTAAAAAACGTTGAACCGGCGAACGAGACTCGCCTGGTTGTCATACCATTCGCCAATAAATGAGTATTTCTCTTTGTATGCTCCCTCCTGTAAGTAGTATCTAAATATTGTGAACTGCCACAATGACTTAAAAATCAATTACTAACATACGGAATTAGACCTACCATTGAATATTCTCACTTATATTCTTGATACAATACTAAATGAAAAACCAATAATTATAGAAAAATAAACACAGTCACAAAATAACACGGACCGCAAAATACAATTTACAATAAAATTATACCGTATTAGAAAAACTTAATAGCAAGGAGTTGTATTTGTAAACAAATTCAAACCACAAAACAAACCATAGATATGAGGTGCGTTCGTTTAGCTTATGAGAGCATTGGTGGCGTTGTCATTGATGGCTCTTATTTTAATTAAAGCGTTCGTAAAGCTCGAAAACGTTATTTTTGCCACTTTTGCCCACACCCTCAACTGGGGCCTTACTATCAGCTTCGTTAAAACCATGCAAGTTCCGTGCAATTATTAAACACTGACAAACAGTTTTGAATGAAATCATACCATGACGCTCATTTAGGTGAACGGTTTGAATATTGTTTTTTTAAAGGTAAACGGATAATATTGTCTATGGCATTCTAACAATTTACTATAACCAACATTACAGACTCCGTAGACGTTTGTAATCTAATAAACTGAGTGGATTTAGAGCGACATGTTAACGAGAGTCCATACAAAAAAAACAGGTGAATGGTTTTTCTGCGATTCTTGAATAGTAGGCTGGAGCAGGCCTGCCTTAGGTTAAAAAAAAAAATTAGAAATAAAGTGCCTAAGGCCCTCTTGCGCCAACTAATTAATCCGAGTGTTAATGCCTAATCCTCGATTAGATCTTAAAATTGTCTTGCACCAACACAAATCCGTGATTAAACTAGAGTTGTCTTCTGTCAAATTTAATCCTATATCAATGGCGAATTAAAGTCTCTAATCAAAGATCAATGCAGTGCTGCCATATACCTAGGTATTTATTTATTGTGAGCTGTGGGAAAAAGGCACCGGTTTGTTCAAACTTTCAAAGTGTACCTATTCAGATTGTTGTTGAAACTAAAATCTTGGTTTTCTTTGATAATGACTGATTTAACTGATGTATCATTTAGCGACGGTGATGAAGAAATATTAATTTTTCTAGAATCAGATTTTTTTAATAGAACTGTATTAGAGAGAACTGATAATTACACAACAATGCGGGAGCATGCTTTTCATCGAAGGTTTCGCCTAAATAAAACCAGCGCCGACTCTTTGTTCCAGAGGATTCAGGACAAATTGACGTACAATTCTAATAGATAGGTAATAAAGTAACTATCTTTGTACATATCTATTAACTTGTTCGAAAACAATGGCTGAAATCTTTGTATGGTATAAATTGTATGTTTAAAGGTTTAGGCACGGAGCATCCAGTAGATATTGGCACTGGGTCTAAAGTGTCTATGCTGATGTGAGTGTCTACATTACAGCTACTCACAGTTGTTCCATTACTATGATCTCACATCTGTCTATCACAAGTTAATCTTCGACCAATATATTGTCTCTTCTATTAATGACTAGCTGACCCGCCAACGGCTTCGCTCGCTTGGTATCTGTGTAGTGGTGCTCGACTTCGTTTTGGTTGTTTATTTTCCATGTTTAATTCCGTAGTATTTTAAATTTTATATATATTTTATATTAAATTTAATTGATATGAATTTTATATAATTTGGTTTACATATAATTGTTTGGCCGACACCATGAAAATTGTAATCAATTAATCAACGTCGCAATAACAGATCAGAATGCCAATAGATTCGATGTATTTTTACGTATTACTTTACTTTCAGAATAGTGAATACAGACAGATAAACATTTTTGTCCCCAATCGCCATGACGAAAAGTCTAGCCCTACAAAATGAAAAATACCAAGAAATACTAAGTTTTAAAGAGACAGATATATTGATTTATTTTATGCCTAAAAGAGATAGAAACACAGTGATAAATCATTTCAGAATTTGGCCGCTTTACTATTGAACCCTTATCGGTCATTCATCATTCATTCAATTAATTTTGCAATGGTGCTATTTATCAGGATTAGTTAATTCTAATGTCTTTCACGTTGGTGCAATACAAATTCAACAATCCGTAATCCGAGTTTGATCAGGATTTCGTTACACGCGGATTAGCATAGTTAATTTGTAATTTGGTGCAAGAGGCCCTTAGTGTAAAGTATGTAAGCGTGAACATAATCTGTGGCGTGGATTCGCAATTATAATAAAAAAAGTGTATATAGTGTTTTAATTCATCGGCCTCTGTTATAAATCTCAACACCTTAAAGTTGTCATGGTACGAATAAACCGGGCATGAGTATGCTGTCAAATACATAGCTGTCAAATAACGATCACAAACATATGCTCCGGACGTGGGTCAAAAATTGCACTTTTTCGTGGCAAAAATTCCTCTTTTTTAGCTTTACGAACGCTGAACAAAAAGAGGCAATAACAACATTTTCACCCACAGATTTCCAATTCAAACGCCCCTTGTGAGCGTTTTTAGCGTTAATTTTTAAATTTGTAAACTCGCGTTAGTCGTAGAAAGATAGGTACCGACAAAGTCTAGAAGATTAGCCAGGTAAAGTGGCAGTGTGCGGTGATTTTGGTCTATGGTGCGGTGCACACAGCACCCAGGACAGATCATAGAAATAATGTATCCTAACGGAAAGAAACTCAACTGCTTGAAAAGAAAATGCATACAAGTAGCACACTAGCGTCTCCCGTTTGTGCCCAGTAAAACTAATTCAAGGAGGTTGTCTATATGAAAGTTTTTTTATTCTTATTGAGGGATAATAAAATTAAAAAAGCTGGTATCATAATAAATATTTTATTCATAGTGAACTGAATTAGTTATATACATAATTACATTATTTCAACATCAACACTCGATGAAGAACACTTTAGGCATTTATGGTCGATTGAGTTTGCGGATCTTCACCGAAACAAAACCATTCCTTTACATTTGATGACCATTTATTACAATAACTTGGATTCCTCGCGCCCTGTGAACAAAATAATTTTTATTAGATACATGTAACAGACAGTACCTGTACATTCAAAGTCTGTCCCGTAGTTTCAGAGTGATGTGTACAGACAGTTAGACATACAGATCGGTTGTTCCGAAATAAAACACTAAATATGCCATTTTTTTTAAATAGTTGTTTTTGTAGATATGGATTTACCGTGTGCAAATAAATGCAAAAAGTATGAGAATCGAAGACCGTGTTTTAATATTTTATTTATTTTTTTAGCAAAGATATAGAAGGACCAAAGTCAAAGTCAAAATCATTTATTCAATTTAGGCATCAAAGACGCACTTGGGAAAGGCAATTATTCATTATAATGTACTTTAAAGACTCTACCGCCGCGTTCTAAAATAAATAGGCCAAAACACTGAATTCACGTCATTCGAATCGATAAAACAAGCAATTAGCAAGTTTTAAAAATATTGAATATCCACGGATATACTGTGTTTGTCACTGGTCTATGTCTAAATAAAAATACATTTGACTACAACAAATTATGTAGAAACTACGAATAAATAAGTAGAAACGGTAAAAGGATCACAGCGAAACTAATAGCTTATTCAGGTAGCTTTGGATTTCGGTTTGTTTCTTATGGCGCGGTCCAATCCTAATTTTTTAAACAATTTACGACGCTGTACATAAGGTTGAGAATTGCGTATCAGATTGGGCGATATAATGCGAACATGCAATTGGATACGTGCTAATACTTTTATATTTATTGCGTACAATCAAATGATTAAATGTTAATGGTAAAGCCGTCCATAGTTTACTAGTAAATTTCATTGGGAATTCGAATATGATATACATTCATTGAATTATATTTACCCATAATTGAATAAAAATGCTTTTCCCACGAAGCACAAAAGAAAAATTGCAAAATGTAGGGAATGTTGCCGATTTTTTCTATAAAGCCAAGTTTGCTCAATCGTGTATTGGCTCCCATACTTCATAAGTACGTATATTCAATTTACACTTGGTTTGTTTGAACTTCGGTTATTAGGTTTAACCCTTTGCGTCCCAGAAACGTAAATATATACGTCAGTTTAATTCATAAATCTTTTGTTTTAATTATCACGCTATAGGAAGGATTAAGTGTCGAAAAATTAAGTTTTCGCGAAGTCGAATCATGAAATTTGGTCGTAATCAACACTTATTTCGCCTTAATAACTAAAGTCTCACTTAAAGAAACAATATTACACTACTATATTATAAAAGCAAAAGTTTGCGTGTTTCTTTGTATGTTTGTTACGTCTTAACGCTCAAACGGCTGGACCATTTTTTAAGAAATTTAGTATGGTGGTAGATGAAGCACTGAATGAACACATATATATAGAATACTTATCTTATCATCGTTATCAACCATCACCATGCGGGTGTAGCCGCGGGACTTAGCTAGTCCTAACATATTATTAAAAATGTGAAAGTAAGCTTGTCTGTTTGTTAAGCTTTCATGCCTAAGCGGCTGAACGAATCATAATGAAATTTAGCGAGGAGGTAGATTATATCCCGGGAACGAACATAGAACACTTTTCAGCATCATCATCAGCAGCAGCTAGTAATAGATAAGCTTTTTATTGATCTGTTCCTACCTTAGTTTATAAACAAACTCACTGGAATCGTAGGTATAAAGCATAATCATCTAGGAAATAAGAGCAAATAGTGTCACTGAATATCCATAAATAGTTAAATATATTGTGGGCATTATGTTATATATACAAACTAAAGTATTGGCATAATTCAATGCTTTATTATCTACCATTAAATCAAAAAAATATATAATATGTGATCCAAGTTAGCAGCCCGGACCACATGTTTCCTTAACTGTCACTCTGGTGTAAAATGATTAATATGGCGCATTCAGTGTTTTATTTTGGAGCAGCCGAGATAGACAACATACAAACTCAGACAAAATAAAAAAGTCTTTAAAAAAGACTTTTTTATTTTGTCTGATCATACAAATAGATAAAAAAAATTGTGGCTTTTAAATCGATAACAAAGTTCACGTCGATTATGATTAAAAAATATATTTAACATACATATTTGGCTCAGATACAGTTTTATTATAATGCAGTAACTCAAAACAGAAAAATAAAACTAAAGCATTATTTACAGACAGTGATAATGTTTACTTACACACTCATACCCCCACACCCGCATTAGGCTTCCTCGTGCCGTGGGAGGCATGGACAAACACATCACAATATCCAAGACTTGAGAATAAACATTTCTGCTCATCACACAAATATTTACCCCCTCCGCCAGGGATCGAACCTGGGACCCGCGCTTCGAAGGCACGGTCACTAGCTACTAAGCTAACGGAGTCATTGAACAAGTCTGGATTTTACGTAATGATACTAATATTGAAAACATGTTTTTTTTGTATAACTTTTTAACCTTTTTTATTGGAAATTATTTGAAATCATTATGGATGATCAGAACATCACGCACAGAGACAAACGATCAACACCACTATACAAACAAATAATACCATGAAAAATTAGCCCAATAAGGCGTCAACTTGACTTAAGCTCAATATTAGATTGCTCGATGATAAGCCTACCTGCCATGACAGGCAATGACCACACGTCAGTTTACGAGTATGAAGAACAAATTTCGAGCTTAAAACTAAAATTAGCTTCAGCTGATGCGGAAATAGAAAATTTAAATATGAAAAATACAGAGCTGACAAATGCAGCTGAAAAATCTGCCAAAACTATTGCATTATTAAAGTGACTTGGTATGACAGAACATTCTATGGAATCGATCACTTCTCCTATTGTTCGTAAAGTAAGAGGATTTATGTCAGATCGGGAAAATGACTCCTATTCAAAAATTACTTCCACAAACCAATCAACTCAAACAAATTTTGATAATCAAGACAGCATTAGAGTGTCTTTAAAAAAGACTAAATTTCTTATTAATCACAAGAACAGAATGAAAAGGCAGAGTAGAAAAATTAAAAATCTTGTATGGAGAATCACAAAATTGAAAACTGACAACCAAAATATAGAAGAACTACATTTATTTGCAGACACTTCTAGGATGGATCAACATGAGGAAATGGCTGCCAGCACTGATAATGAAAGTTCTAGAACGTATGTGACAGAAGACGTGGCGTTAGCAGATGATACTGTTGTAACTATACCAAACGAACGTATGGGTACTACATTGCCGACTATACAATCTAAGACATTCTGTAAAATAGTGCCTGGACTTGAGATAAATACGGAAAACCTGGATTCAAGACAAAGAGTAATAGTTCTTGCAGATCAACAAAGACGAGGTGTCCAGAGGATCTTACAACAATTACTAGGCTTTCAATATGATGTATTTTGTTATTTGAAATCTGGTGGTAAACTATCTGACCTCATGAACTCTTGCACTTCTGAAATACTAAATCTTTCGAGTAACGACTATGTGATTATAATCGGATTTACTAATGACAACAACCTTACTACTGTGCGAGATAGGCTTATGTCCTGGATTGAATGTTCAAAAAAACCTAATATAATTATCTGCGAAAATTCCTATAGTAAATACCTAAAAGAACGGCAGTTAAATTATGAGTTACGTAATATATGTGATAATTACACTAACGCAACATTTGTTGATATGAACTTCTCTAGATTTAAGCCCAGTCATAAACACTTTTCTGTCTATATATGTCTAATATGTGTCACATATTAAGAGAATTGTTGCGTTTTTATTATAAGTCAAGAGGTAACATCTGTTGTACTAATATCTTAACTACAACAGCCAACTCTTCAACTATCACAACTGATGTTTCAAATAACTGTTAATCTAAATCTGACCTGGCTAATAGTGTTAAATCTACGAGTAGCTGTGTAAATAATAAGAGCACTCAAACTGACATTGAATTCAATCATACTCAGACGCCTCTTTCATTCAGCGTCAACTTTAATCGTACAGGTTCCAACCGCAAGGAGCTTTTTCGTGTATAAACATTTAAATTTATTACACCAAAATATATCTGGGCTAATCTCTAAATCGGACTTACTTAACATTTGCTTAGATGATATTGCAGAAACAGGCAAAGTTATGGATGTCTTGTGTTTCACTGAACACAATATGACGTGTGAAGACAAAAAGCTCCTTAATATCCCGAACTATATTTTAGCTACACATTCTTCTCGTAAAAAACGCAGAGGAGGAGCATGTATTCTAGTAAAACATAACCTCAAATTTAATGTTTTGAATTCCATACAAAAGTACAACATCCCCAATGTTTTAGAATGTTGTGCTATTGAACTATTGGACCATAACTTAATCGTACTGTGTCTTTACAGAGTTCCTAAGAATAACAATTCTTCAAATTATCTTGACATATTTTTTAACAATTTTAATGACATATTAATCAATCTAACTAATAACATTAATAAAAACGTCGCTATCTGTGGTGACTTTAATATAGATCTCTTGAAATCTAATAAATATGTTATTGAACTTGAACAACTTCTACTAAGTTTTAATCTAAAAGTATCAATTAAGGAACCCACTCGGCCAAGTACTGGCGAATTTATTGACAACATATTTCATAACATACGAGGTGCAACCTGTGAACTTTTAGAACTTGGTGACAACAAAGCTCAAATTTTAAATTACCCTGTTAAAAAAACTTGCAAATTTGACCACTGGTTCTCCTTCAAACGAGATTATTAAAAAGAAAATCTTATAAAGTTTAAAGAGTGTATTAGTCAGCTCAACTTCTGTGATGTTTTCGAAGATGTCCACGCAAATGATGGCTTTAAACTTTTTCTTTAATCTTTTCAAATTGTTTTACGACTTGTGTTTTCCTACCATAAAGATAAAAATAAAACTAAGAATCAACCTAAATGGTTATCGAATGGCATAAAAAAATGCAGTAAGTACAAACGCTCCCTTTTTTGGAAATATAGACTATCGAAAAGTCCTAACGATAGAGCAAAATTTAAAGCCTATTCAATTAGATTCAACAAAATTAAAAAAATTGACACAAATTTCACAAAACAATTACTATATTTTAAAATCTATTAATAAGTGTGGAGCCTCTTGGAATGTTATCAATAATCAAAAACCAAAATTTCCCACAGAAAACATTTCGGAACTAGTTGTTGATGATAATAAATTACAGCCCCTCAAGAGATAGCAGAATCATTCAATAATTACTTTATGGATTCGGTTAAACATAATAAAATAACTAATAATCTCAGAACGGAGACTTGCACCCATAATGCACTTCACTCCATTTACATAAATCCTACTGATCCATCTGAAATAAACAATATTATAAAAGAATTAAAAAATACCAAAACTACAGGCTTTGATGACATATGCGTACTAGTCCTCAAGCAAGTTTCTGAAATCATTGCCCCTATACTGTCATACATTGTTAATTTATGTCTAGAGCAAGGTGTTTTTCCATCAATATTAAAAACCACGATAGTAAAACCCATTTTAAAAAAAGACGACAAACGCTTTATGAAAAACTACAGCTTTGATTCCGGTTATTTCAAAAATCTTTGAGAAAAATATTTATAATAACTTGTATAAATACTTTGACAGAAACGACATCTTCACAAAGGAGCAAAAAGGTTTCCGCAAAAATATGTCTACTAATTCAGCAATTTATGAGTTTTTAAGTATGTTGTATCCTAGAATAGATGCAAGAAAACCTGTCTACGCTCTTTATATGGATATGTCAAAAGCTTTTGATTTCGTGGATCATAGAATATTGTTTAAGAAACTTGAAATCTATGGTGTCAGGGGAATTGCCTTGGATTTGCTGAAATCGTATCTAAGTAACAGAACGCAGATCACCAGCATTCATAGAATCTGCACTAAAAGTAAAGAGGAAACTAATTTTAAATCAACTCCTAGATCCGTTTATTTTGGAGTACCTCAAGGTAGTATTATGGGACCATTACTGTTCTTGATCTACATAAATGATATTCCCAAATCAGTCAACGATCAAATGATATTGTTTGCAGATGATTGCACAGTGATTATCAATGACGAAAACAAAATTAATAATAGCTTAAAATTAAAAATAAACTGGATGGAAAACAATAATTTAAACATAAACATAGAAAAGACCAAAATAATGCAATTTAAGCAGAGGACTAACCACACACTAACTACTGACATTAAATATGATGGAAAGATAGTTGAACCAACAAAAGCCACAAAATTTCTTGGTCTGCACATTGACAACAATTTAAAATGGCAAAATCACATAGAGTTCGTATGTAAAAAACTTTCTCAATCATCATACAGTCTTTACATGCTATCAAAGAAAGTTAGTCTTACCGCATTACTGACTCATACCATGAATATGTTGCTTCTAGATTAAGGTATGGAATATTTTTTTGGGGTAATGCAACAAATTGGGACCGAGTGTTCAGATGTCAAAAAAGATGCATCCGCGCTATGTGTGGCTTAAAAAGCAATGAAAGCTGCCGTTCTCACTTTAAAAATTTGAAAATACTGGTTCTTCCTTCATTATACATATACGAGGTAGCTCTTTTTGTCAAGCAACATCCTGCCTTTTACAAAACTGTGACTAGATCCCGAAATCGTACTCATCTGTATTCCATTGATGACTTTAATTATAAAACTGCTTTGTATGCGAAAAGTGTCCTTGCTATGGCGCCTAAAATATACAATAAAGTTCCTAAATATATAAAAGATTCCAAACATATAAACGAATTTAAACAAAAAAATTTCCTATACTTGGTTCACCATACATTTTATTCTTTGAAAGATTATCTGCAATTACAATGACTAATTTATTTATTTTGACCGTCAATGTCGGGTTGAATACAATAATACGTACCTACTGTGCCTCAAAAAAATTTATTAGAACAGCGAGATATTTTTTAAGCTGTGATGTAATTATTGACAAACTAGCCATATATTATTGACATCGTTTAATTTAATGACAATTTACCAATTTAATTTAATCTTTACAAATTCTACAATGTTTTAATTTTACTAATCCATATAGTTATTTACTCCTAGGTTTTTTTTTTACTTAACATTTGTAGGCTTAAAGCAGATCACAGCATGTACCTACAATAACCTATTTTAAGATCATGTCTTACCTGTGTATCACAAATAAATAATTTGAATTTGAATTTATGAATGTTTATATGTTTGCTTTGCATTTGCATTTGCAATCACGCAAAAGCGGCGAATGTTATTAGAAGCCGATATAAACACGAGACCCACCTTGCGTATGATAATTAACAACTTAATGTCTCTGGGTTACGGGCGCAGTGCAGTTCGTCACTTGTGACGGAATGCATCTGTTCTCGGTAAAGGTTACCACTTAACACCAGGTGGGCATCATACTTGTACAGTCTATGAATTAAAAAAAATTTTGTTATGACGGTTTATGCCCAAGATTAACACATAGGCTACTTTTAACCCCTATTGAATGTGTAGTTCTCGATGGATCCGGAGATCTTTATACCACTCCACACAGACGAAGTCGAGCGCATATACTAGTATAAAATATTGTAAAAAATTGTACATATCTAAAAAAATTTTTTGTGACATGTAACACCCATTACAATAAAACCATAAAACCAGATTATGCACATGTATTCCATAACTTGAAACTCAAATCTATACCAATTACATTCAACTGAATTTACAAGATGCTAACATTAGTTAAGTAATAATTACATTAAAGCCTACATAAACACCATATCAGTAACATTGGAAAGTTCTATTCGAACGTAGACAAATTTCACAAAAGTTACGTTACAGTAAGCAGATTACACAGAAATATACTTAGCTTATAATTATCAGCCTTAATACACATTTCTAAATATTTTGCCATCTGGCTGACTTTGACAAGACTCTATCAGCGACTGACTAGCGATGTCTTCAGATGGGATTTTCCTTCTCCGCCGCCATTTTCTTGGCGGGACAATGCCATGCTCTTCATTCGCTGTTGGAGGCTACATCAAACCACGTGATGCCCTCCATCTTGTAAGTCTTCCAAGTACTTCAGTTCACGTGGTTGCCGCCATGTTTGACTAGCGGAAATGGTGGTGTATTCTTTTATTTGTTCTTGGACTCGCGGAAGTACTTCATTCACGTGGTTGCCGCCATGTTTGACTAGCGGAAATGGTGATGTATTCTTTTATTTGTCACACTCGTCCATCCTGACACCTTTACGTCCCTGCAAAGAGTAAAATAAATGTTTGTGTACATAAAAGGTAAACCACTTCTCTAACCTTAAAAACTAAATTTTGTACTATAATTTTTAGGTAGCAGTTGAACCCAATAGTAACCATTAAAAGAAACTCTTTAATATGACCCGGTGTTACATTAAGGATTTTACAGGGATAATTATTCATTAATTATTGACCATCAACATTAACATTTACCACCAACAACCAACATTTGACAGTTACCAACAATCAGTTTACATCAGTCATCATTAGACAACCGTCATTAGACAACCATCATTAGACAACCGTCATTAGACAACCGTCATTAGACAACCGTCATTAGACAACCGTCATTAGACAACCGTCATTACCGTCATTAGACAACCGTCATTAGACAACCGTCATTAGACAACCGTCATTAGACAACCATCATTAGACACCCGTTATTAGACAACCGTCATCAGACAACCACCATCAGACCACCATCATTAGACAACCATCATTAGACAACCGTCATTAGACAACCGTCATTAGACAACCGTCATTAGACAACCGTCATTAGACAACCGTCATTAGACAATCATCATTAGACAACCGTCATTTGACAAGCATAATTTGACAAGCATAATTTGCCAACCATCTTTTGCCAACCATCATTTGCCATCATTTGCCAACCATCATTTGCCAACCATAATTTGCCAACCATCATTTGGCAACCATCATTTGCCAAACATCATTTGGAGGAGGAGTTTTATATCTTAAGGAACGTTTCAATTTCCTTCACGATGCCAACGTTCTCAATCTTAGGTCATCAGAAAATCTTGCCCTCGGTATGCCTCAGCATGGCACAGTATTTTATGATCACTCTTTTTCAGTGAAAGCTGTTCGCTTATGGAACTTATTACCAGTTACTATCAGGCGTGCACAATCCTTGTCGACCTTCAAAAGCCAAGTAAAAAGTTTCTATCTCGCCAATTAGTTTAACCCGTGTGAACTTGGGTTTTGATTATAATACATCAAAGAATTAATGTATAAATATATGTATGGAAGTATATTGTATTGTAGTGTATATATATATATATACATAATATATATATATATATATATATACATATATTATGTAAGTATATCAATGAATTAATTATATGTTTATATATATTTCAATATGTATTAGTGTATTTTTATGTATTAGTAGATATTTTTCTTTTCTTGTTTATAATTTATTATTAATTTGATTTAGTAATGTATTATTGTCTTGATTTGATTGTACCTTTATCTTTATATTACGCCCCGTCTTGTTATTCATTTCCTCTCCATCCTAAGGTTGCCTGGAAGAGATCACTATTAGTGATAAGGCCGCCCATTGTAACACTTTATTTTAAGCTTTCTTTTACTTTTATGTTATTTTTGTATATTAAGTGGTGTAACAATAAAGAATTATCTATCTATCTATTTGCCAACCATCATTTGCCAACCATCATTTGCCAACCATCATTTGCAAACCATAATTTGCCAACCATCTTTGACGCCCATCATCAGACAACCATCATCTGACAACCATCATCTGACAACCATCATCTGACAACCATCATCTGACAACCATCATCTGACAACCATCATCTGACAACCATCATCTGACAACCATCATTTGACAACCATCATTTGACAACCATCATTTGACAACCATCATTTGACAACCATCATCTGACAACCATCATTTGACAACCATCATTTGACAACCAAAATTAGGCAACCATCATTTGACAACCATCATTTGACAACCAACATTAGGCAACCAAGATTAGACAACCAACATTAGGCAACCAAGATTAGACAACCAACATTAGATTACCAATAATATACATTTATATCCATCATTTTATATCATTATATAAAATGTAGGATATATTTAATTAAATATTCAAATATTTAATATATTCCATTAAATATTCAATATTTTTCAATTTTCATTTATGTCTTATGATATCCAATATAATACATGAAAATGTCCAATAATTTGTGCAATGTCCTTGCACCCATGTGTCGTGGTGATATCATTATGTCCAAAGTAATGCACAAATATGCCCAAATATTTCATGATATTATCATGTCCAAAGTAATGCACTAATATGCCCAAATATTTCATGATATCAGCATGTCCAAAGTAATGCACTAATATGCCCAAAATATTTCATGATATTATCATGTCCAAAGTAATGCACTAATATGCCCAAATATTTCATGATATCATCATGTCCAAAGTAATGCATTAATATGCCCAAACATTTCAAGATATCATGTCCAAAGTAATGCACTAATATGCCCAAATATGTCATGATATCATGTCCAAAGTAACATTTTCTTTTATCATATGCATATTCTTTATCTAATCCAATATTTTACATATTAATAACTATATTTATAACAAATCTAGGCCTTCATTGGCTGTTAATTTAATCAGAGTTTAACCCAAGTGAAACCCAGTTATTGAAGAATAGACTAACTAGAGTTAAAATTCCCTCAGTACATCCCTTATCTCAGACTATAAGAGAGAACATGTACCCATCATTACACATCATCTTCGCAACCCTGCAAGGTTCACTATATCTCTCCTTTAGCCACTTCCCCACATCGACATAATTATTAACATTGCATTTCGTTCATTATAAAATACTTGCACATATAACCAGAGGATTCATTTAAACTAACTGAAGCTTCGTTTTTCATATCTTCTACACCGCTTTCTCTATCAAAATTATTCGTTCCGAAATCTTATTGATTGACCCGCTAACATCAATTTTTAGGGCGAGTAACTAATTGAAAAGTTTAATGATTATTCATATCCCAAGTATTGTTGGGGATAATAGCATCCCATTCCCCTTAACCTTCAACAATCATTAAATAATTCAAACAGTCAGATTTCATCATTGAACCTGGACATTGGCTCGTGAACATGCTACCGTAATGATAATGTTTTCCCAACCTTAACTGTTGAAGCAAAACCCATTATAAAAATCGAAATCAAAACCAAAGCCAAAATATCCAAGATCAGATATATTCTCTACTGGATAAAGAAACAGTATATTTTGTAACCCCATAACCTCATGGGCTTTAACTCTTGATTGACTAGAATAGCCCATGTGAACCCCAATTAAAACCGAATCAACAATATGATAACCCATGATTATACTCAAACGATTCCTGAACGCCTCCTACAAAAGGGTACTCAATGATCAAGGCGCACGGCATGTATCAGCTTTGAAACCCTTCAATAGGATGGGATTTGCCTTCAGGACGACCATATTGACCATATTGACTTTTAGACAGTCCAAATAAGCGCTCACATACATGCATATGTGCAGGTCATACCAATAAACCATGGCTGATTATTTGATCGCAATGTCCCGAACCTAGATGTTCTAAGCAGTCTGAGACCACCCCAAAATATTCTATTTAAGTACCACAAATCACTCTTCGCCGTTCCTCACTGCTTTATTGTCTCCATCTTTCTCTCGCCATCTTTTAACGTGCACGTGCCTTTACTAACCTCCTGGTCATTACCCAATTGTACTTTAGTTTAAGGCATACATCCAGTTGGACAATGTTTATCAACTACTAGTGCAGACTCCACTGTAACCGAGGGCCATGGTCATGAGAACCACCAGGACTATAATCGGCCTCCATATAGTAAACCACCAGTACCGAAAAAAACCATCATCTAGCCATACGGGCAGCAAATCCCTAGCGACAAAGTTGTATCTGACAGCTGCACAATCTGCAACACCTAAAACGATTACCAAACAAATCCGTCCCTAACCTCAATAGATTCTACGATCGAACGCCTCGAGCTCATACGAGTGGTATATATATTCCCTGCTACTGAAACAAGCAATAGAAGATTAAGTTCGCCATTCCGTACACGTAGAACAATATCAGCCAAACCTTTACTTCTTCTCGCGTCGATGTGAACTTGTTTAGCACCTGTTCTGCAAAACAATTTGAAGTGACGATCCCTTTGCGAGTACCACCACCAGTACGTTGAACGCCGTCAGCTGCAAACTCTTGGCCAGAGTGCACACTTTACGAGGAATACCTTAAGAATAAAATAGCTGGACAACTGCAGAAACGGCAATCTTTTTAGTTGTAGAACTCCATCGTTTCCATCTTAATCTCCACCTCACCAGTTACTCTTAGATCAACTGTGCTTGCTGAAAAACCTGTGAATCCTTAAAACCACATTTAATTATTGTAGTGTCAACGTTCATAACGAAATGTTCCCTCCTTTCATCCGCTACACCTATACGATTTCCCGCAGAGTCTTGACTAGGAAGTAATAAACCGACGAGGGAATACGATCTCAACACCATCCTAACACGAGCGCGACTTGACCGAGAGCACAGTTGCTGCCTCCAGCGGTACATCAATCCAAACACAGATGTAAGGCGACAAATACGGTAGAACGATCGTCGCTTTAGACATACACATTGCCCTTACTATTAGTAAATGTGCCAATAGACGCGGCAAAGCAAAAGCGTATAGTATTTTCCATGCTCGAGCAACTTAACCTAAATTGTGCATTAATGATTTGGCTGGCCCATAAATATATGAATGGTGCCAGCTATAACAAAACAACGTCCTCAGGAAGCCTATTATTATACACCTCCAGACCTATGCCACGAGTCAATCCATTCTGACCTAATTTGCGATCGATATATGACAGCTAACTTTCCTTTTCGTGGTGTTTATTAGCTGTGACAATTACTAACGTAAACAAGTCTCCATATTCGTACGTACATATACAGTCACTTGAAAAGATACCTCTCGCGGTTAGCGTTAATATTTTAGCTATTCGAAGAGAATTTTAATTTTCCACAGCTCATTACGTATCTAAAGCACTGCATAGTCCTACGATGTAAAGGCAGTCGTTATATCTATATATCTATATGATACAAGACACGATACCTCCAGATAGTATCTCATACCGTTGTATACTATTATCTAATACTTAACAATTAGTGGTAAAATTAAATGAACAATGCACACTTAGAATAGAAACAGTGCGTTAGTTTCCTTCCGTTACCAGTATATTGGCTTTTGCCGTTACGTTACAAAAATATGGATTGATCCTACCAGATTCATTCCAGGCTACTCGCTGTACACGACTCGTTCCGGTGGTTCCGATGTCGCCGGCTGCCACGGTGACACAGCTGCACTCAGAGTCTCGGCCCCCGAGACCGGCCACGGTGATCCATTAGTGATCCCAATTCGGTAGACCAGGGGATAGGTTGCGACGGGTGTATCCCACTTCTGAAAATGTAACACCCATTACAATAAAACCATAAAACCAGATTATGCACATGTATTCCATAACTTGAAACTCAAATCTATACCAATTACATTCAACTGAATTTACAAGATGCTAACATTAGTTAAGTAATAATTACATTAAAGCCTACATAAACACCATATCAGTAACATTGGAAAGTTCTATTCGAACGTAGACAAATTTCACAAAAGTTACGTTACAGTAAGCAGATTACACAGAAATATACTTAGCTTATAATTATCAGCCTTAATACACATTTCTAAATATTTTGCCATCTGGCTGACTTTGACAAGACTCTATCAGCGACTGACTAGCGATGTCTTCAGATGGGATTTTCCTTCTCCGCCGCCATTTTCTTGGCGGGACAATGCCATGCTCTTCATTCGCTGTTGGAGGCTACATCAAACCACGTGATGCCCTCCATCTTGGACTCGCGGAAGTACTTCAGTTCACGTGGTTGCCGCCATGTTTGACTAGCGGAAATGGTGGTGTATTCTTTTATTTGTTCTTGAACTCGCGGAAGTACTTCATTCACGTGGTTGCCGCCATGTTTGACTAGCGGAAATGGTGGTGTATTCTTTTATTTGTCACAGACAAGCTAAAATTCTGTTTGATGATTAGATCTGATGATTTTCATAAGCATTTTCAAGTGTATCAGGATTGTGGCAGTTTTTTGAAGTTGAGAAACTAGCTTTGATTACAGAAGATTAATTCTTAATTGTGAAAAACGAGAAATGCTATGCTTTGTTTTAAATGGATGGTAAGTTTCTCATTTATTACATCAGTACAAAATGTAAGTAATCCCTTTAGCTTAGTTAAGAATAGTGATAAAGTACTTTACCTTCCTCTTACTAATGTTTCCTCTGCTTGTTACATGCATTTTTTTCATTGTAAATGGATGATGATGATGAGCAAAATTTATCCATTGTATCCTCCACGCAGACAACAATCTGTTTTAATCAACATTCAGTCTAACAGAAGCCAATTGCCATTGAAGAGCCATTGAGTAGGTACCTGACAAATCGTACCTAAGTATTAGTAAGTTTTGAAGTGGATAATTTTCATAGTAGAACTGTAACATGATGTATTTGTTATGAATGCTAGTGGCTACAACTGGAATGTAGGCTAAAGCAATGTTCGGTATAGTCTGTTTTAAGTATAAATATTAAAAAGCCTAATATAAAAACAAAAGTATTTTGTGGTCATATTATTTCACCCCTACACCTACTGAACTTTTGTTTCCTGTGGGATAGTAAGTTAAGTGGATAAGTTTAGATTTTCACATACCCAATTTACACTTTATAAAACATAATATAGTCATATTTTTCATCATCTGAAAGATTTATCTACTCTACATATCATGTCAACAATATATCACTTACAAATAGTAAAGAATATGATTTAAAAATATAGTCTCGCATACCAAATGTAAACTTATAACATGTATTAACAGCAGGAGCTCTTTAATCCGAACATCCTCTAATCCGAACGCCCCGCACCTACCCCACTCCTTCACTCTCCATCTCACCAGTGCTTATCGAACGTCGAGTGGTGGTGTCGTGTGAATTTGTTTGTTGTTGATGAGATTGGGCAGAGGTAGCAGTCACCCTGTATTATCAAATTATAGGTTACTTTTTATCATCATTATCATCAATGTTTCATCACCGCATGGGTAAAACCACAGCTGTAGTTTGGATTATCCTAGGTATAGCATACTTGTTTGATCATCGTTTAGCGGTCATAATTTCCTTCCTCAAAATTGATTTTGTATTTGAAAAATGTTTGTTGGTACCTAGGTGCTTTGATGTTGCTGTTGCTACAGATGTCCTGTTTCATGTGGGTGAAAACTTAGCCCACTCTTGAACCCTGTAATTGGTAATAACAGTAAACATTAAGTTATTTGGATAAAACACACACTGGTTTATAGATAGGGTAAAACTCGGATAGTTGCGTCGCCGTCGGTGGGATACATGCTGCGGTTTTGAATACGCTATGCTAGGGCTGTTGGTGGCATTAACTCTTTACTGTAATTAGAAGCACCCCTCCCACAGGCCTCATTGCCATGTCAGCTGGTGGTATAGGTGCAAGCGTTTTGTCTGTATGAGCAAAAAACCTTCGCGGCAAAACTTTAAAAGGTCTCCAAACTATATTGGTAAGTAGTTTCTGTTGAATATTTTTTGTACTTATTGTAATTTTAGTCAAAATTTTGTTAATGTGCATGTAATACATATTAAACTACGCTGTTTATAACATTTTATTGTCGAATAGTTTATATTTGTTTTGTAAATAAAAAGGGCAAGTATCCGTACCAAAAAGGATAGATGCGCTATCTACTTTTGCGGATAGTTGCTCTATGGGCAAATATCCGCAAATGTGAATTCTTTAATGAGCAAAATAATTTTATATTCATTTGATGTTTTAACTGACTTTATTGACGAATTAATGCTAATTGCAAAGTTATCTTTAACGTTAATGTTTTTAAATTACAATTATGGTTGTTTTTGGATGGTTTAGTTAGAACATTATAACATAATTTTATTTTGTATTTTTTATTAGTATGCTTAAATATGGATCATATTAAAGACTAAAACTAATAAATAATAAAGACTAAATCTGGAAATGATATTAATTTACTTTTGTCTTCTAAAAATCACAGAGAGGCGTCTATCCCTGCATGAGGCAACTATCCCACGATTTTTATCATTAGGCAAGTATCCGGTACAGTAGGCAACTATCATCTTTTTCAGAGGTCCAGTAAAACAGGATTCACTTGAAACCTATACTAATAATGTTTACAAAAATAGGCTAGTATAGAACATAAAAGACCTATCTATTGATATACATGTTAAATTACTCTTAGTAAGTACATATTTTTTTAGTAATAGAGTTTTTTCGAAAAGTAGGGCAACTATCCGGCTTTTACCCTATAGGTTTGAGTAGTAGTTTGTTCATATTATTAGAGAGTGAATGTATATGAATAAATTAAAACACAAGCTACAAACGGTTGCAGCTGGTTAAGGGTTTATGAAGTAGTTATAAAAATATCACACAAACAAATCAAATCACGTAAATTTACAAATAAATCACACCTCGTTCCGTTTTGAAGACATGTTTGAACTTTGTCGCATGAACTATAAATTTTTTATGCATTTAAGAAATAGCAGCATATTGATAAACTTGCATAATATTAAATATCAATGTTCAAATTTATGTTGTTATCGAAATTTTTAAAACTACCATTTTGTTTTGGGTTCGCATGCAAGAAACAAAAAACTACTATTGAACTGCTACCAAAAATTGTACACCATTAAAACAAAATCAACTACATTTTTTTGTAACGAATGAACCGATGTTTCATATATTAAAAACTTAACTTAACAAAAACTTATAGACTATGGTTATAAAAAAATACATGTTCAGTTTAGTTACCTTTAGATAAAACATAACATGACCACAATTTAGGAGTTACTTAAAAGGCATAACGAGATACTTTCAATGCCTGTTATTATGAAATATGGAGATTGTGTCTCATCAGACCAACGAGAAATTTATGAACTATTTTCCAACTACTTTAGCTCAGTTTTTGATCCTTCTACATATTATAATTATACTTTTTATTCCGCACACAATCAAACAAAGTATTTTAAGTTACTTATCCTTCACGCGAGACGATGCGAGAACTAGTCTACGAGTAGTGACGAGTATGACGAGTACTGAACTAGTAACTACGATTGGACGAAATGGTGACAAGAATATGTTTATTATAACAAAGGTCAGTAAAATTCTTTATGACTACAGGCTCAAAGATCCTTGTTTAGAAAGAAGTCAAGCGGTAGTCGGAGAGTTCGGGATCTTACTTAACGAAAAGTTCACATTTAGAGACCATTATGACTACACTAGCTGCACTCGGCGGTTTCACCCGCGTGGTGATAGATGATGATGAATCAAATATAGCGTTTATTACTCGGGCGTAATGTAACTACTTACTGGTGAAGAATTTTTTGAATCGGTTAAGTAGTTTTTGCGTTTATTAATCACAAACAAACAAATAAACAAACAATCAAATCTTTACTCTTTAATATTAAAGTAAATAATAATATGTTTTATGTCATAAATATTTACAGCTTCAGACACAATTGCTATAATATAAAATGAGTAAATTTAAATACTTTTTTCATTATAGTAGTCAACAAGTAAATCGATCAGTAATTAAAACTTAACATTACCTACATACTTACATACAAATGTAAAGTAAATCACCATGGAAAAAACCTGTCATTACATTTCATCACCCTTGACTGTATTGTGTTTTTTCTCTTTCCTAATTAACCCGAAATCCGTCAAACGAAATTTCGTAGTTCGTATTTGGGAGTAGGCGTTCAGTGTACTTGTCTGTCGATGGGTCAGAATCGCTCTTCTACAGTCGGCTGCACAACAAAGATGGATGACATGCCGACTCTATCACCGAGCACGTATAGTGTATCGAGCTGTCAAAATACCGTGATTTTTTCTATACTATCAGAAACTGACACATTTTTGATAGAATTCTATTCTCTTTCTTCTATTTCTATTAATAGAAGATAAGTCATTATGATCTTGACGTAGGCGGAGATCTTGTTATTTTGTCTACGCTGTGCTTAAGAATATTCCGCTTTTTTACCCGCGTGGTGACGGATGATGATGATTAAAAAATTATCCTATGTGATAATCCAGCGCCTCATCTACCACCGTACCAAGTTTTGTTGAATTGGCAAAACCGTTTGAGCGTGAATGAGCAACAAACATCCATCCATTCAACCATCTAACCATTCACAATTTATAATAATCGTATTAGTGGCATAATTTTAGGTTTATTTGCTAAAGATTTTAAAAATCCGTTTAGTTTCTTGGATGTTTAATTCTCATTGATCTGTAGTACACTGGATTATAACTCTGTCATTTGGTCACCTTTTTATGTCGTTCATAAAAAAGATATAGAACGGGTACAAAATAAATGTTTAAGCATATTATGTTTCAAACTGGGTATCAAAAGAAAACTGTCCTCGTATTTTGGAAGGTTGGTCAAATATGAAATGCAACCCATTACACTCGGCGACTAACGCCCTACATTTATTATATGGTCAGACGTCGCTGACTAAATTGTTAAACGTTGCACATTTAATGATCTGGCATGTCATGAAATAGTAAACTGTCAATAGTTTTCTATTTAATGAAATGATCGACTAAGTTATTTCATGATATGTTAAATTCTATGATTCTGTAATGCTAGTCTCGACATACACGACACAGGTATATTTAAGAACTGCATCTAAAATTTGTCATATAACTTCTAACCATTTATTGACTGTTTTCGTTTTGTGTGCCAATAAATTATTAAAATAAAAGTAGTAAAATAGACAGCACTCATATAGAACTAAAAACCAATTTGGTATTATTACTGCTGATTGAAAAACCTTTGTATTAAGATATTACTTGATACCTATCAGCCCAGTTTTCTTCAAAAATCTTTTATTATCATATGTTCACTTTTTCCATGCGTTAAAAACATTACTGATATCTGTTTCACATAATTATGACTAATATGTACGTATTTACAGTTATTTAATGCATTTTAATTTATTGTTAGGTAGGTACTTACCTAAACAACAGAAAGAAAATGTTTAATTAGACATTGTAATCATGCATTTTTTGAATCGTCATCTCACAAATCATAAGTGCTTTTCAATATGTAAGGTAAAAAATATGTATTATTCTTAATAAATCTTTGTCATTTTAGAATGTGTTCTTCAATAAATAGATTAAATTATCTTAAACTTGATTTTTAATTTCATATACCCTGGTTTACATATACACAATAAATTAGATAGCAGCGCTTCTTTCTACCTCGATATCAAACAGCACATCCCTATTTATCGATATCGATACCGGCACGCTCGCCTTCCACGTCAATAATGTCACAAATGGAAGACGAGCGTGCGACTAATATCCGTCAAAAAGGATGGCACTTAAAAAATTAAACTTCCCGCTAACGTCCCGTTCTTTGCTTTAGTGATTTCCATCTATCTTTAGATATCATAGAAATAATGTATTCTAACGATAGTCCATAGATTAATCAGACTATATAGTCCACTAACTATAAGATACTACGTATGATATAGTCTGATTAATCTATGCTACCGTTTAATTAAAATTTTATTTACTACATGGTAAAACCCAGTAAAACCTACATTTTAATTGTAGCTTATGTAAAATAATAAGGATAAGGACTTACAAGAGAAGCATTAACATTTATTATGGTAATCATCTACAAATAAGCTTTTTAAACTAACCTGCTATGTAGGTATAGATTGGATATCGTGAGTAAAATGGAAGCAAGGCCGTGGGGTGCCGGCTTAGAATAGTACCCCCCCCCCCCCCATTCTTCCCCAAGGCTGCTGGCCCAAGGGATACCAAAACATTAGGTGGGCAGTAGCACCTTCTGCAATTAAGCACAACACCGCCCTAAACTGCGCTCGCCAACCCAACTGCTAAACGTGGCGAGTATTGGCAAAACCCTCCATGAACAGTACAAATGGAACCAGGCCCCCAGTCCCCGGCAGCCTTGCTACTCCTGGCTACGGTAGCGGCCATGGTAACGGCGGGGCAGGGGGTGCTAAGAATCCCCGGCAGACGTCCGGCTACCACCCTCAACAACGACGACTGGCCCTGGTAACACATAACATACGCACGATGAGGACAGACGAGAAGATTGACGCGCTGGAAGAAGAAATGAGTGGGTTACACTGTGACATCGTGGGGTTATCGGAAGTCCGTAGAGCGGGTGAGGACGCATTAACCTTAAAATCGGGTAACATGCTCTACTACCGGGAGGGCGACCAACAGTCCCAAGGTGGTGTCGGGTTTCTCGTCCATAGTCCCTTACAAACAACATTGTTACGATCGATAGCGTTTCCAACAGGGTTGAATACCTATTAATCAGAGTATCCAAAAGATACTCGCTGAAGGTCCTTCAGGTATTCGCACCAACGAAGTCGCACCCGGATGATGAGGTGGATGATATGTATGATAGAGCGGAAAAAGGCTCCAAAGTGTTTGCAAGAGACATGACGAAGCTGAAGAGAGAAGACGGCAGTGTAGCGTTGCGTAGATTAGGATGGCCTTGAAACAGCTTAAGAACAACAAGGCGCCGGGTGATGACGGTATCACAATCTGAGCTTCTGAAAGCAGGTGGAACACCAGTACTTAAAGTCCTTCAGAAGCTCTTTAATACCGTCTTACGGCCGGTCCCAATAATCTACCTATCGCCGGTTTACCTTACTAGAGATAGATATTTGACACTATATGTATGGACGTTATGTCAAATTGCTATCGGTAGTAAGGTAAACCGTGGATAGATAGATTATTGGGACGTGCCTTTACTCGAAGGATTAACGCCAGAACCATGGAACAAAAGCATGGTGGTTTTATTCTTTAGGAAAGGTGACAGCACCTTACTTAAGAATTACAGACCCATCTCGCTTTTGAGCCATGTTTATAAGCTGTTTTAAAAGGTCATCACGAGCCGTCTCAGTCGCAGGTTCGATGAATTCCAGCCTCCGGAACAAGCCGGTTTCCGAAAAGGCTATAGTACCACAGACCACATTCACACGCTACGGAAAGTTATACAGAAGACCGAAGAGTATAACTTGCCTCTTTTTTTAGAGTTTGTGGACTATGAGAAAGCCTTTGATTCGATCGAGACGTGGGCAGTGCTTGAGTCTCTCCAGCGGTGCCGTATTGACTATCGGTATATCGAAGTGTTGAAGTACTTGTACAATAACACGAACAAGTCAGTCCGAGTACAGGAGCAGAGTTCGAAGGCAATTCCATTGCAAAGAGGCATGAGACAGGGAGACGTTATATCTCCCAAACTGTTCACCACTGCATTAGAAGACACCTATAAGCTTCTGGTATGGCAAGGTCTCGGTATCAAAATCAACGGCGAATATTGCCGACGATATTGTAGTCATGGCAGAATCCATGGAAGACTTCAGTACAATGCTCGAAGGCCTCCATCGAGTTTCCCAACGGGTATGCCTTAAGATGAACATGGACAAGACGAAAATGATGTCTAATGCCCATATAATTTATTAATTCAGGTGTTACTTTGCGGTTATCCATTATCAAAAAACGATATTAAAAAATATTTAGTGACACTTTTGCTTTAAAAAAAATTATATTGGCCTATTTGGGGGTGTGCACCACCCTACCTCCCCCATAAACTGCTAATAGGAAGAATACAAAATAAAAACACACAAGAAAATCCAAATAAACCTAAAACGATTCGACACGTGTTTCGCCTCTACACGAGGTATCCTTAGGAGATGTTGCTAGAACGACAGATGTCGGTTTAGCGCTCGACGAGTCAACATCTAAGGATGCCAAAATATTTTTTTTCAGCAGAAGTATCACAAAATATTTTTTAATATCGTTTTATTTTCTAATGCCCATATTGTGCCTGCCCCAATATCAGTTGGGAACTCAGTTCTCGAAGTTGTTGACGAATACATCTACCTGGGGCAGACAGTCAAACTAGGGAGGTCCAACTTTGAGAAAGAAGTCAATCGTCGAATCCAACTCGGCTGGGCAGCGTTCCGGAAACATCGCGATGTCTTCTCGTCAAAAATACCGCAGTGCCTCAAGACAAGAGTTTTTGGCCAATGTGTGTTACCAGTGATAACGTATGGCCACTGAAACGTGGTCTCTTACTATGGGCCTCAGAGCAAGCTCAAAGTCGCACAACGAGCTATGGAAAGGGCTATGCCCGGTGTTTCTCTACGTGATCGAATCAGAAATGAGGAGATTCGTAGACGAACTAAAGTCGCCGACATAGCCCAGAAGATAAGCCAGTTGAAGTGGCAGTGGGCAGGCCACATAGCACGCAGAACAGATCGCCGATGGGGCCGAAAGGTTCTAGAGTGGAGACCACGGACCAGCAAGTGCAGCGTAGCGTCGTCCACCGACAAGGTGGACTGACGACCTTATAAAGGTAGCTGTAGTAGTAGGCCTATGTTCAGCAGTGGACGTCCTACGGCTGAGATAATGATGATGAAGTTGGTTCACTCACCTTATACAGGTAATCAGGCAGTCTGTTATTCTTATTACAAGAGACTAAGTAACATTTTCTATAAAACACGGTGACAAGAGGAGCTTGACGCTTGCCTGATGTAAAGCGTCACACTTGCCCAAAATAGTTACAGAGTTTGAAACTACAAGAGTACAAACCTTGCATGGCAATCAATGCATTGCGCTCGTCACCCTGAGATTTAAATATTGAATATCTGTTGCCCTGTAATTAAACTGGAAACATTGTCCTCCATACCGAAACACAGTAGGTATGTACCTACCTAATGTTTGCATACTGCTGCTACTTGTCGGTTAAATAACTGGCAATACACCTCCCCATGTGGACTCTGCAAAAGTATTTCGACTATAAACTGGCGAATCATGGATGTTTATGTACCTACCTAGGTACTTACCTCTGAAGGTCTCTTTGGGAATATTTAACGGAGTTAATAATATTTACTTACTGTGTTAGTCTCCTTTAAATTGTCTACCTACACCTATGAAATTATGCGAAACTAGACACAATTTTATTGATTATGAATATAAATGATAAAAACTAATATTTTTTGTTAATGTTTTTAGTTACACTTAGATACTAGCAATCGTGGATCCTTTACATAACTTTTTGCCCAAAGAGCTTAAAGTGGCTACAATTACAGTAGATTGTGATTGTAAATCCTTAAAACCCCTTAAAATCCATCACTACTATAGTAAAAAATCGCTGTAACGTAGTACGTAAATACGGACACACCTGTGCTTGGAGTGCCTTTGACAGCTCATGCTGCGTACAGACCAAGCGAACGAGAGCGAGCGAAGGGTAACCAGCGAGCGCAAACGAATCAGTGTGGACGTCATGCCGTAAGCAAGCGAAGCCAAACGTGGGCCTTCGTTCGCCTTCGGCCGTGCTCCGGCGGCTGTCGGTACATCAAAGAGAAATGGAACAAACTTACGGCCGCGGTGTGGACGGACGAGCGAATGCTCATTCATTATATCTATTTACTAATACTATATAACTATAAATTGTATCTATTTACTATTATGGAATGGACTAAGAAAGATTGCCAATGCTCATAGAGCTCTATAAGCAGGAATCGAGGCTTTGAAATCCTAAACGTGCTGAATACAAGATAAAAAAAGTTCAATTTGAAAATTTTGGTAAAAATCAGTTATTGGAGTGTAACTCAAAAACTATTACTTAAACCGAATTTATAAATAATAATAATAAATTATTATTAAATGGGAGCACACGGAAAGCACCAGCTTTCAAACAAAAAAAGAATTTTGAGAATCGGTCCACCCAAAAGTTATGAGGTAACAAACATTAAAAAAAAACTGTCGAATTGAGTAACTCCTCCTTTTTTTGGAAGTCGGTAATAATTAAACAAGATCGACGATTGCTTTAATTTCATTTCACCATAATCAGCCCATTATGTTTTGCACTGCTAGGTCTCGAGCTTTCTCTCGGAGAAGGTTGGGCCATAATCCACCACACGGGCTCAATGCGGCTTGGTGGATAGGCTAGTGGCCAACCCATGTCGAAGTTTACCGGCCACTCGAAGGCCTTCGATACATAGCTTAACGGCTGTTGTCCTAAGACAAACAACCGGAAACGATGGATTAACGTGCCCTCCGAAACACGGAAGCGCTCAGATAAACAATGCCACTAGCGGTCACCCATCCAAGTCTTGACCACAGCAATTGTTGCTTAACTTGTTGGTCGCTTCATCGTTGATTGTAACATCGGTTAAAATCGCTAAGTCAAGCTCCACTGCAACATTTCATTTCTCCATCCACACAATTTCATTTAACAACCACATAAAATCCTTGATCCAGCTTTTTTCAATAGTTGGGTTCCACCATAAATTTTTTTTTAAAAAACGACTTCATCCACCAGCGCCACCGTTAGCGTTCATGATCACTAAAATACAACGTGAGTTTTACTTCTTGAATATGAAGTTTAAACATGGCAAATTTTATGCTACATATAGCTATAGTACACAACTCGCACAACGACATTAACTACACTGGCAAGATTAAAAGAACACGAAGATAAACTAATTCTAGTTGTCACAAAGGGATCAACATATTATTAGTAACGTTCGCCTGTGGCCGACCATTCGACCGCCAATGACAGCCTCGTTCTCTCTATCGCTCGCTACTTGTCTCGTTCGCGTGGGTGGCGAAGCGGCAACGTCGCAGGATTTAATTTAGATTAAAATACATTTTTTTGATTTTCTATTTTTGATAGATAAAATAGAAAAACAATACTTAAAAATGAAAAGATACATCATTCTTGTTTTTACACTCGTCCCAGTAGTTCTGCAGTTTCTGCAGGCGCGCTGCGTTGTTGCTAGACATGCTGGAACTAAGTTGACTAAAGACAATTAGCTTGTGTTGATGTCGCCAAGTTGAGCGCAGTAAGACGTATCTACCTCCATTTATATATAACATACTCCAATGATGTTCATTGAAGCTTCGCCGTGGTTCGCCGATTGTCGACGAACTTCAATGAGTTCATTTAGGGTGGACACGACAACGAAAGCAAGCGAGCGTGCGGTGCTGATCGGCTTCCCACTCGCCATTCGCTCGGTCTCGTTCGCTTGGTCAGTACCCGACATCATAGCAAATGTTCCGCCTGGGATAGAAGCTCAGAAATAATTGTAAGTTACAATACAAAATAACTGTAAGCAATACAGTTAATGATAAAGTGAATTTGAAAGATTTTGAAAGATTTCACAAGTTAGTAGGTACCTAAGTAGGTGTAGGTATTATGTAGGCGTTGTGTTTATTATGTAAGTAGGTATTAGTTTCTATTAGGTAAACAACTTACCCTCGCCTCGCCTTACCCTTTTAGCATATCACGGAATCACAGACTAACTGTTAGGTCTGGCACGAGTTTACAACATTGACACCAATCGATGCTCGATATCGACTGCCGTAAAAAAATTAATGATTACAAGAACAGTGCCACCTCGCGGTCAATTGTAGAAGTAAAATTGAAAGCGAGTACGCCAATCACAAGCTTAAGATCGAGCGAGATCGAGTATCGACTATAGATGACATTTATGTTGCCAACTCATGGTAGAGCTACCGGTTATTCACTTATAAGTAGATAGATATTAATACCAACAGGTATACGATTACTTCGACAAGTACACATTCCTGTGCGACGTGTACGACGAAGAATCCGACACAGTCATCGAACTGGTTCTAAACTTCTTTCCCTTCGACAACTCGGTGCAAGTGATCAACACTGCAAAAGGGAAAAATCTCCTGAAGCGCGTTCAACTGCCGCCTCTGAAACTAGAGATGTTACAAATTGGAAACATTGTCAATATCTTCTCGAAACTACTATTTATCAGGGACTGTGCACCGAACACTAAGAGAACTCTGTTTAACAAAGTTGGCAGGTACCTATTTTTAGTATAATATAGACTAGCCAGTAGGTCTACCATGAGTTTAAGTACAACATTGACACCAATCGACGCTCGGTATCGACTGCCGCGAAAAAATGTATAAAAAAATGAACAGTGCCGCCTTGCGGTCAATTGCAGAACTAAAATTGACAGCGAGTACGCCAATCACAAGCTTAACAGGTAGGCGAGATCGAGTATCGAGTACGTAGGTGACATTTATGTTGCCAACTCATGGTAGAGCTTCTGATCCACCCCTAGTGCTACAGAACTAAATACTTAATTTAATGTTATTTTTAATACAGTTGCTCAAAAAGTGGCATATTGCAGGGACGTATAGCGCTCGGCATGTGGGCTATTACATACTCGTGCTTTTTTTTACCTTTACCGAACTCGTGCGTTCTCTTTCCCAACTGTCAAAATAATGTATATTAAAAAGAAAAGCCAACCATGAAGTTTTTACTAAAAAAATTCATAGAAGTTTTTATGATTCATTCAAATACGTATATTTCTAAAAAGAAGCTACCTACTATTTGTTTCAATATCAGATTTAATGATTTGATTGAATGAGTTAGGTTAGGTTTCATTTCATCTCATTAAATTTAATTTTCATTTCATATCAATAAAAAAAATCTGCTGAAGACTTGGCTGTATATAGGGAATAGTTCCTTTTACCTACCAGAATGGGTGAAGAAAAAAAATCTCTGCTTATATTCTACGGTTGGCGTCATTTCAGTCAACTCGCAGAGAAAATTTCAGTCCAGAAATTTTCTCTGCGAGTTTATTTTATTAAATTGCTTAATTTTTTCGCAACTGTAAGTATTGAAAATGGTCGTTCAGTACACGTGCGGAACCGTCATTGCAACTTGTTCCGACTGTCAACCCTCGCCTTCGGCTGAGCCTCGGCTAGGGTAGATATTTGTCGGAACTCTTTGCAATAACAGCCTTTCCCCACTTGTAATGAAATATACTATTATGTTACGGTTGAACATACGGCTTTTACGTACCTACTTATTACATTTACGATGAGACCAACCAGAAAAATTATATTACGTTTTACCTATTATACCTACTTATCTGTGGTTACAGTTATTATAGGTACCTACTTCAGCGTCAAATGGGCTGTGAGAGGTACATACCAAAATAAACTTTTCATCGATCTAAAAATTTAATTGGCTAAAATTAAAAAATTACGGCCGACAGATTACGAGTAGATACCTAGGTACCTATTTAATTAAAACCATTTTTACAACATTGCCGCTCTAGGATTCAAAATTCCATTTTGAATTTTATTTTAATCTGATAATGATCTCACTGAAATGAATCTGATAATGATCACAATGAATCGTCACAAGAAAATCTAGGACCTAGGTATATATAAGTATTGTAACAAAATGTTCGGATACGAATGTTTTTGGTACATGTAGACTAATGATGATGTTTCTTTGTTAAGAGTCAGGTCCCTAAGAAACGCGCGAATAGGTAGTTACAGTTTTAAAAATAATAAAGAAATCACTTTATTGAATGGCTCTGAAAAAAAATTACAAATGCTTAATAGATCAGTCTACAATTATACCGTGTGATACGCCTAAAATCATTCTTTATTTTCGAGAAAAAAAATCATCAATATTGATGAAAAACATCGAATACGATATTTTTTATTTGGACTTTATGTGCTATTACGTAGTTTTAATTGAAAATATTTTTTAATGAATAGTGAGTAGAAAGTTACAATAATACATTCACCATTCAATATTTTTACTAATTTAAACCAAAAATCTATAATCTAAGGCCAAACATGAATCATTTTAGTAGCGTAAATCGTTCCCCGCTGCCCATACATTTTAGTATGAAACAGTAGTCTCCCATACTTAGCTATATATTCATGAGCACGAGCGGGCGCAAAAAATTCAGTGCCGTCTCAGTTTTCAAGGCGAGTGCACGTCCGTTTGTTGCGCGCCAAGCTCTGTACCTCCGCAATTTTATCTATTGTTTGGACTAGCATAAGGGTGGGTTGCGAGTGTCGGCCACAACTGGTCATTTGTGTTCTTCGCGCAAACTAGGTATGTGAGTTTTATTATGTATTTATTTCTCGTGAATTAATGATTACAGACTAATGTCTTTTATTTTACCCATTTCAGGCATATAATATGGGAAAACGTAAAGAAAATTACTATAAACACAAAAAAAATAAAGGAAGATTTAAAACAAATGGGTAAGTACCTATCATGTACTGATCTTTTTACCTGACCCTAGAGAAGCCCAGCCCAGTTTTTATGTTGTGTTTTTCTTTAATGTTTGTTTATTGTTCTGGTACGCAAGTTTCAGTCTGTTTAAAAGCAAACTATTGTTTATGCAAGTAGGTACCTACTTTTATTAAAATTTGTGTCTGTTTTATAAACTTATTGTGTCTATGTGAAGGTAGTTTAATGAAATTTAAATAAACTTCAATTTTTTTTAAAACAGACTACCATCACTGAAAAGTGTGAATACATAATATCGTTTACTTGGATGACATATTGTTATCCTTTTAGTTATGTTAATTTAAAAACCAAACGGCTGAAGCGATTTGGATGAAATTTCTATGAAATAATAAGTCATATACAAATTAGCAGGATACACTTTTAGATTTTCTAAATCCGTTCACAAATGAAGGAGTTCTTTGTAAGTAGGTTAAAAATCGACGAAATAATTAAAAATGCATGTATTTCTAAATAACTTTAATAATTAATGTTTCAGGAAACAAGTAATTGCATTTCAAGAAAACAATAACTTGAAAGATGATACGTGCACAGTAGTTGTAAGTGTCGTTTAAAAATATCCACCTCACTACAAAACAATATTCAAAAGATTATCGAGTAATAATACTTTACATAAATTTCAGGCAACTTCGAGGGAAAACATTTTAGAAAAACCAAGGAGAGTTCCATTTCAGGAAATTCTAAATATGCAAGATATTATGTCCACAGAAGCTGTAAATACCAGTCATTTATTTTACCAATACACGATTATACTGAAAAGATCAACAAGTAATATCATTATATTATTTCAGACGACGTCGGAACGAAATACTCCACAACTTGTAATAGAAGAATCACAAGAAAACGAAAACTTCAAAGTAGATGGGTGCAGAGTAATTGACTTCATGTATTTTTATGAAGAATTGCAAAGGATTGCCAAACACGATTCACCCCTAGGTTGTAATTTCAGTTACTTACAACTTTTAAAAGAACATAAAAAAGGTTTCTACTCCGAATTTACTTTTTTCTGTAAAATGTGTAATATTGAATTAAAAGTGAAAAATTGTAAGCAAAATGAAGACAGTAAGGACCTAAATCTTAATGAGACAGCAGTGTCTAGTTTTATGTCGATTGGAGCTGGTTATGCAGGGCTAGAACAGGTATCTGCTTCTCTCGGGATACCATGCATGTCTAAAAATCTTTACGCTAAATGTCATACGAAAGTTTGCGAATTGTGGGAATTGGCAAAACAGAAGTGCATGGAAGAAGCTGCGAAGGAGGAATATGATTTAGCCGTACAAAATGGTGACTTAGACGCTAATGGAGTACCAATGATTACAGTAGTGGCAGACGCGTGCTGGTCTAAACGATCTTATAGAAAAAACTATACAGCTTTATCAGGTGCAGCTGTAATTATTGGCTACAGAACAAAAAAAGTCCTGTATATGGCGGTAAAAAATAAGTACTGCATGATCTGTGCCAGAGCAGCAAATCGCAATATTCCTTGCTCAGATCACATTTGTTTTAAAAATTACAGTGGTTCCTCGAGTGGAATGGAAGCTCTTGCAATAACAGAAGGTTTTAAAAGCTCTATTGAAATGTATGGTATCATTTATTCCAAATTAATTGCTGATGGAGATTCCAGTACCTATAAAAGTATACTAGATACAAATCCATATCATAGTGTAGTTGTAGAGAAAATAGAGTGCACCAACCACTTACTTCGCAACTACTGCACAAAGCTGGATGAACTGGCAAAAAATACTAGCCACCCCTTGCAATTACGCAAAGCTTTGTCCCAAAATATTTTACGTTTAAGACGTTCAGTTACTGGTGCTGTTAAGCATAATAATGCTCAAAACGAAAAAAGCTTTAATGAAAAAATCATCGATCTGAAAACCGATTTACTCAATGGACCTAATCACGTTTTTGGTAGCCACTCTGCTTGTAAGCCTTACTATTGTAAACATCTGAATACCACAGATACAAACAATGACAAGAGTACTGATAAAAATATTGTGCCAGAAATGAAAGCTTGTACATTTTACAACGCAATTATGAAACTTATTTCAAGGTTAGTTAATAACTCAAAAAGTTTAATTTACAACGTAAATAGCAATATTGCGGAAGTATTTAACAGTATAATAGCCAAGTTCGTAGGAGGAAAACGGATCAATTTTTCAAATAGACAATCCTATTCGGCACGTTGTGCAACGTCTGTTGTGGCCTTTAACACGAAACAGCCATTAACATACTTATACAATAAAGTTATCCTTAAAAAACCCAATACATTCATAAGCCGTCTTGAGTTAAAAAAGAAAAGAATGCGTCCAAAAACAAAATCTAGGAACAAAACCAATATTTCAAAACCAAGCAATAATAATGACAAAGACTATGGTTATTTCTGCCAAAAACCAGACTTAAATGAAATTGATTTTGAATTTGCAAAAAATGAACATTTGAAAAAACTTCACCTTACAGAAATGGAAAGAAATGAGCTTGAAAAAAATACTGTTTTGCAATCAGACTCTATGGAGTGGATGCAAGAAAGACGACTGCGTCTGACAGCATCAAGTTTCGAGAAAGTTTGCAAAAGAGGACTTGTCAAATGCGGACCTCTTGTAAAAAATTTGCTTCGTGGAGTGAATTTAGAAAATGTCAAATCAATACAACATGGCAGAGACCACGAAAACATTGCTCTAGAACAGTTGACAGTTTTTTTGGCTAATATTAATGGTTCCCCCTGCAACATAAGAAAATGCGGGTTATTTGTTGACCCAGAAATACCATATTTAGGAGCAAGCCCTGACGGAGTATTGGATGGCGACAAAATTGTAGAAATAAAGTGTCCATACTCGTGTGCCAATATGTCTGTAGATGAAGGTGTCAATAAGAAAAAGATCAGTTTCTGGAAACGCAACCCAACAGGAGACCTGATAATAAATACCAATCACGACTGGTATTATCAGGTCCAAGGACAGCTCCATATCGCTAAAAAAAGTGAATGTATATTTATGGTTTGAACCAACATGGATATAAAATTTGAAAGAATTAAAAAAGATGATGACTTCTGGAAGAAATGTATGGGAAAAAAGTTAAAAATGTTTTATCTTGACTGTATGCTACCGGAAATATTAGATTCAAGATTAGACAGAAAAATGGAGGTAAGAGAGCCCATTTATATTATGGAGGCGATAAACAAAAGAGAAGCTATACGCGATTCAAAAAAACGAAAAAATGAAAATTTATGCGAATCAAAAATCACTAAAATAAAAATAAATATTTAGAATTAAAGCAAGTGGAATAAATTAATAAATTGATTTTGTTTGTGAACCACTGTGATTGTTTTAATTTGTATTCGTATTTTTTTATATAATGTTATCTATCAAACCCACATTTCCATTTCACACAGAACATTGACTTAACAATAACTTACATTTATTCATAATGCGCAGAAAGCATACACTATGACCCCACCCTTTGCTGCTCGATTCTCACTACGGGCCCGCGGGTTTCGCGATGCAACAAGCTAAGGGCTAAACACATTGCGTGTTACCTGTGACATTCAGTAACATCTTACGAAGAAGAATGCGTAATGAATATGTAAACTTTGCGAGACACCGAAAGTAGATTTATTTCTTTCCTGGGTGTGTATATTATTACTGCGCGATGCGTCTGTGTGATACGAATATATCAATGTGAGTATTCTATCACAAATTCCCACGGTTGCGGACCACAGTCTTAAAAGATTTATCATCTACGAATACATACTTAGACTTTTTATTTATTATCGTAGGGTATCATATCTTAAAAACATTACTTAGGTAGGTACTAAGAATGATTGCATCGGGCCATATACTTACTAGGCGAAGCTTGTATCTTGGGTGCCCTTGCCTTGAATAAAGTAGTTAAATGACTTCTGGCACAGATCTGTACGTGTACACGAATACACGACACATTCATCACATTTCTTGTTATTTGTTTTTTTTTTTTTATATTTGCAAAGGAAGTAAAATCCGATATGTGGTACGTTACATTCTAAATCAGTAGGTATAGTAACTATCCGTAGTAAACTGACGTCGACGACGAAAAAATGACGTCTCCTAAAGGTCACTTTAAGGTAGGTACGTACGACTATTGTCAAATATATAGGTCATATTCACGTCAATTTAGCGTCAGCCCTACGGTGGTATATATGATCCGTCTTGGTGACGTCATTTCAAGGTCTGCACAATAGGTATTTAACACGTCGTACCTCACCGCCAAATGACGTCCTTTAAGACGCCGTTTAGTCGTATAGTTTAGGGTTCGTACAAGATTCGTCCAATTCGTACGTCTTGGTGACATCGTCCCAAGGTCTGTGAGAAAGGTCTATTTCGTGTCATATTTGAACTATAAATGACGTCTTGAAAAACGTCGTCCTTGGGAGGTCAGTTTAAGGTTTGTACAACATTCGTCAAATGTGTACGTCAAAGGGACTTCGTTTCAAAGTATGTGAAATAGGTCAATTGTATGTCATGTATAACCTCCAATTGACGTCCTTCAAGGCGCCTTTGGGAGATCAGTTTACGGTTCGTACAACATTCGTCGAATGTGTAGGTCTTGATGACGGTCATATCAAGGTCTGTACCTACAACAATTAACGCCTTAAACTTCCTGACTTTTCATAATAATACAAAATATATGATTACCGTAGTATTGAAAGTAATTTTTCTACTAATGAAGCTACTTATTTAACTACCTTTTCTCTATGTATTTTATCAGCCGTGCGAACATTGATTGTCTATAGAATAACATAATCAGTAGACTTACTGCGTTCCGCGGCTTAACCTGCGTGGTGATGGATATGGATGATGATTATAAATCAAAAAATGAATATAAATATCCTATGTTCATCAGGAATAAATTGGAATATAATGTTTCAAATCGTAAAGCAGTTCAGAAAAAAATGTACGAAAAATTTGGAAAATAATTACATTTTTGAGGATTTTCGTAGTTAATAGAATAAAATATTATCGAAGTTATAAGGTTTAATTAAAAGAGTGTTCATATATATATATTAAACATCTTATTTCAAATAGCGCATGGTTGACCATTCGTTTTTGATATTTTTAGGACCCAAATGTGTATTTTAACGTCCAGATTTTTTTATATAGTTTTAAATGATTATCTTTATATTTGTTTTTGAGAGAAGACATAATTATATCTGATGTATGTGAATTTTTACTATTGTGAACTATTGTGGTGAGGGTGTTCTCTCTTTATGTTTAGCTATGCAATGCATACTTAAATACACTAATTTTAATGGTTTTTTTATTATTATAATTGACATTAAACAGTCCAATTCAAATTGTTTTGCTATTCTAGAAGTAAATTTGTATAATATAATGTCGAAGTCGAAATCGTATTTATTCTAATGGAAAATCTTCAAGGCATAAGTAGTTTACTTTCTGAATGACTTTACAAATAAGATAACCAGATTAGAAAGCAGGATAATTTATTATTAATAAATCCCGAGCTTAGCCGAGGACACTCGAATCACATGCGACAAACGCTTGCGCTATATAGAAGTAGTAGTATGTAGTTGCGCTGTGTATTGATATTAAATTATCCTGCTTTCTAATCTGGTTATCTTATTTGTAAAGTCATTCAATAAGTAAACTACTTTCGTCTTAAAGATTTTCCATTAGAATAAATCCTTAAACAAGATATTACTGTGTTTTTAAAATAAATGTTCAATTGCAGCTTTATTAGCTCTTTCTTCAATCTTCAACCTCATCCTGAGGGTACAGTACGTCCCAACTACGTCTTTGTAGATAACAAAGCGACGTCGTTTTGACGTTTACATTATCGTCGTATTACCCTCCAATAATGACGTAATTTTGCAGTCCGCAATAACGTAGATTTGCTGTCTTCATACACGTATTTTTGCCGTCTAAACAAACGTAGTTTTGTGGTCTACAAAGACGTCGTTCTGGCGTCTAAACAGACATAGTTATGGCGTCGTCACTTTTGCGCCTAAAATACGTCGCATTGTCGTCTACAAATGACGTCGAGGCTGTGGCATATGTATGTGTATATATGTGTTTACGTCGAGAATGACTGTAAATGGACGTCATTATGACGATTTTATTATTATTATCTGGGATATAAGGTGTAAGACGTACGATAAAGGTTGTCGTTACGTGACGTCGCGTCGTAGCCTGCACTGCATGACCTACCTTATAAAATAGTTAGTCTATCTACGTTTCGACTAAATACCAATTTATTTTATTTTCAGCACATTTGCTATGATAAAACCAGTGGCGCCGAGCGAACATGGTAAAATATTAACTTTCATAATGCAAAATGGGTTCCGAATAGTGCGAATGAAGAATGGTAAAATCAGCAAAGACTTTGCTATGGAACTTTACGCAAGTATTGCTGGGAACAATATGATGCCGTTAGTAAAGTTTCAAGTATAAATTTCTATTAATTTCTAGTTCATTTCAAGACATGGTTTTTTGCCGTTTTTATAGATAATGGTACATAGCCCTTCGTGCGCGAGTCCGACTCGCACTTGGCCGGTTTCTAGTATTTGTTATAGCGGCAACAGAAATGCATAATTTGTGAAAATTTCAACTTACTATCACCAGGCAGATGGTGACACACGGACAGACAGATGGACAGCGGTGTCTTAGTACTCGTAATAGGGTGCCGTTTAACCCTTTGGGTACGGAACCCTAATCATGTAGGTAGTCTGCTGGCACGATTATAAAAAGTATTTTTTTACATATCTATAAGTACATATTTATAACAAAAATTAAGGGGGGGGGGGGGGGGGGCTACACGTCGTCTTCCGGTGCGTGTTCGCCACTCGAGAACCTTTCTTCCCCATCGCTTTAAGCTTGTTAATGAGGCCCACAGTAAGGGACCACGTCTCAGTGCCATAAGTCATCACTGGCAACACACACTGGTTGAATACCATGGTTTTCAGGGTCTGAGGTATTGGGGACGAAAAGATGGATAGAAGCTTCCCGAACGCTGCGTGGATTATTCGTGGATTCTGGACATAATTTATTAAATATAAGTTATTAATTAAGCTTACCAACGAAAACAGTTATTCGTTTCAATTTAAAACTAAAATAAAATATCTTTACCTATAGCAGGCCTACTACAGGTTAGGAACAAATTATCATTGTATCTATGGTTTCCTATATTTCACGCAATTCGATTTTTACCGTATTTACCAATCCAGAATCATCATCGACTACGTGACATCCGGAGAAGTAATTGGACTGGAATTAGTTGCTGACGATGCAGTGAAGAAGTGGCGCAAATGCCTCGGAGCAACAGACCCGGCAGAGGCAGCTCCCGGCACACTGCGAATGCTCTTCGGCGAAAACAAACTTAAAAACGTGGCACACGGCTGTAATACCGTTGAAGAAGCTACTCAGGTATAAAAACTGTGGACAAAATAATTTTAAATGAGTTTAACAGGCTCTAGCATCCGACTTAGCCTACCTTATACGTACAGGGTATTGTTTTCCCAGCCGCATTATAGAGCAATATTACCTACATAGCCCTGAGTCTCCCATACTTTATTAAAACTTAAACTTTTTAATTACCTACCACTTTTTAGTCAGTTTAGAGTTATGCCTACTACATAATAAGTAGCAAATACTGAGGCTTACTAGCGCTGTCCTAAACTTAAATTTTGAAAATAATATATATTGAAAAATCATACGTCATGTAGATGTCTGTGAGTTTCAATCGTATTCATGCTCCTGGAGTCGACGCCTGAGATGCTACGTAAAACTGCTAGCTATAATGCAGCACCCCCAGACTTACGATTATTTACCTAATTAACAAATATTTTTTTCAAGTTTATGACTACAACTATGGTTGTATGGCCTTGAAGCTTCAGAACTGTACAGTTTCAATCGTATTCATGCTGGAGTCGAAAACGCCTGAGGTGATACGTAGAACTGCAAGACTTAACGATTTTTTAAATATTTTTTACTGTTTTAGTTTTTGGGTGCAAATATTGCCTTAACTCCCCAATATAAATAGAACTATTTATTCTTAAGAATATTTGTGATCTAACTTCTAAGAACTCCTAAGATGCTAAGACATGGTGTGCGAAGTTAGCTTATCTTATCTCATTTTTTAAATTTGAATTTTGATTGGTTTTTCGCTAGAACTATTTGTTGGAATGTCGGCAGTCGTTAGAACTCTGTATTTTCAACCATATTTGTTGTCTAATAATTGAAAATTGCTGAGATGCTATGGGTGTCGGCATGCGAAGTTAAAAACTTAATTTTTAAATTTCGATTATTTCTGTCAAAACTACTTATTCAAAATAACTCTCAAGAACTATAGAACTATTGGGGATGCTACTAGAACTGCGAAAAAATTTTGAGATTCTGGAAATTAATAGGCTAGGTTCTCAGACACATCATGTACATTCATAACCTTTCTATTTTGCGTTACCGTTTTGCGTCACTCCACGCTACCGACTCGTAGAAAATTGTACGTCAGTCACCTTTGCGCTATTTGTGGCAAACCCTACGGCGTGTCCCAAATATATACAAATCGAAGTGCCCAACAATTTACTTCTAAACATATTGGATACGTAGGTACCTAACTAGTGTATGATTTGTTAATGGCCTACCACGTATGGTACATTGAGTTTCCTCGTCTCTTACATTTAGCATCCCGTTGGTGAATGAAGCGAAGCGAGTTTGTACCCCGAAGCATGACGCGGTGATATTATAGTATAAGGATCTAATCGTGGCTAAACTTAATTTCACTCATTGCGATCCTTCTAAACAGCCGATAAGACATGTCTTAGCTAACATGCAATTACTTAATAAATGTTTCTACATTTCTAAAAAAATCTGGTGATCTTATGTAAAGTGTTCCTTATACCGCTTTTCCATTCAGTCATGTTCATGAACGCTCGTCCACGGAAATGAGTGTTTACATTCCGCTTCATAATGTATTTTCAATTCGTCTGTGCAATGGATAACGTGCAAATTGTAGCAACGTCGGCGCTTTGCCTTATTTTTATTTTATTTATTTATTGTGATAAAAACGATTTATAACCAATTACAATTATCACATACAGTTTAAACTACTTCTAGAGGCATTTAATTGGAATATTAGACAGAATACAATGTCAAAGTAAAATAAAATATATATAAAATCATTAGTCAGTGAGGTAAATTACACAGAAATACAAAAACATAATAAAAATAACAATAACAATAAATAATCAAAATAGTAATAATATTCATTCAATCACTTAAACTACTATCGAGATTACCCGTATTACACCACTGGTCTGTTAAACTTTCACAATATTTGATCACTGCAGGTACAATGGTAGACCAGTTGTCAAAAGAAATGTCAAAATCAGTGTTGGCATTACGGAGTGCATTGAGGTGGCGCAGAGGTCGGACTAGAGTTATGTTATTTTAAGTTTAATTAATTATTTATGTGTTTTAAAAAAATCGAATATAAAAGAGACGTCGCCGTCAGAGGAGATGGATGATTGCAATTCATCGTAATAAGTATAATTCGTTCATTTGAAAAAAGTTACGAAATCTTCAGTTTTTCGGTACTCCATTCCAGTGGCATGATGAAGGCGGTTCGTAATTATTTACGTCATTAAGAAATGAATTGCAACACGTCAATCAAGTTCACGAGTTCGCTCCAGACTGAACGAAACGAGAGAGCTACATGCTCAGGCTACATGTAAACACACGTTGGCGGCTGCCGCTCACATTGCCGCGCTTTGATGTCCGCAAGAAAAACCGCCAAATGGGGTATAGCCGGGCCACGCGAACGGCAACGTCACAGGCAATGGAAATTATCTGTTTACATTCTCGCATTTCCCAGTTCATTCCCCATGTCCCTGCTCTTTTCCGCGGCAATGGGCTGAATGTAAACGCGGTATTAATTTATCCTACAAACTTTATGCTTAGCATAATTACTGAATGAAACAGCTGTAGATATGCGTCATACAGAAGATAAATATAAAGGCGCACATGACGAATCTGATAAGAACTCCTTAAATATTACCCTTGGAACTTGGAAACCTTAAATTTAATTTACTGTCTTGTTAAATTCAGATGCTGGAGATGTTTTTTGGTTACGAAAATGGAATACCAAAGATCCCTTTCCGTGCCACATTCAAAGACTGCACGTGTTGCGTGATCAAACCTCATGCTGTTATCGAGGGCAATGTCGGCTCTATTCTAGAACACATTTCACTCTCCGGAAAATTCTACATTGCTGCGATCGCCATGTTCTCCGTAAAACTAGCTAACGCAGAAGAATTCTTCGAAATATACAAAGGAGTTCTACAGGAATATGAAGTAAGTATAATATATAAATGTACTTACATTAAACGTTGATATTGCAGTGCGCTGTGTGAAATGTCTATAAGTACCTACGCATTAGATTGCTCGCCTGTAATCCAGCAAAAAGTCTCGATTTCGACTAGACATTTGACAGTTGTTATTCTCTGACTCAGCGTAATCTCTTTCTGGAATGTGGACATGGCCAAAATTGCCATGTATATCTCCAGAGTCCATGACACATGTGTCGTGTCAGTCAGGCTAAGAATCTGGCATGATGAGCCAAAAATTTAATCAAAAAATGCCAACTTAGTGGCGAGAAAATCAAGTCGTTCACGTGATGGAAGGCACCGCACAGCTCGAAATGCTAAACTATCTAGTTCTGAATGGCACTATGCTACGCTACTACGCTAGTCGCGTAAATAGGTAAGTACCCTGTTGTGGTAGTCACATTCTTACACTCGAGACACCTTCCGTAAGATCATAACGAAACCTGTTCTGATTTAAAAAGGTTTACCTTTTTCAGACTATGTGCATACATTTAGCGGAAGGCAAATGTGTTGCGTTGGAAGTGAAAGCCATTGATCCCAAAATAAATGTTGTGTGTGAATTTCGAAAATTGTGCGGCCCTAGAGATCCGGTGAATATTTCTATTTAAAATTAGTTAATCTCTAGGTAGTTACCTATCATTTTTATAGCCAAACGTTCGGCCTTCGTTTCATAAGGAATTCCTGTGTGGAGTGGCTTAAGTTGGCGATAAACGACGTTGTGGTTAATTAGTTCACCTTTTAATAAGACCTAAGTACCGCCTGCTCATGTTAGTTGTAATGTCACCAATATTTGTTCGGTAGGTACGGCAATTATGCCATAACCAATATTTACTGAGTAATCATAGTTGTTCCCACTTATCTATTATAGATTTTTTGGTCTATTCACCATTCATCCCCAGTCGCCACCGGCGCGGTGACTGGGAAGTCATTACCCCCACTTCAGTTTCGCTGTACATTGCTTTCTCCATCGTAGATAATAAAAGGATGAGGCAACTTATTCTAAACCTGCCTAAAAAATAAGACAAAGTGCATTGAACAATTTTTTATTTTGATTTCGATATGAATAAACTTGTTAACACGTACCACAACCACACCACATCGCAACGACAAAATGTGGTGAAGCAGTGGTTACGAGTAAATAGTGTCGCTGCAGCTTTTTGCAGTTGCGTTGTGGTACCGATGTCGATGTGGTTGCGTTGTCGCTAGTGGTTGCGATGTGGTCGTGCGCAGCGTAGACACAGTTCCACTTTCATAGAAAGTCCGGCTTTAATAGAGGAAACACGCCAACACAGTAGAACGTACATTGAATGACGGAGGAGCGCAGGCGTGTGCGCCTTGAACTTTCATTGCGTCAAACGTCACGGTGTCGCTGGTGGTTGCGATGTGGTCGGTATCATCGCAGTCGATAATGACGGCAAAATGTGGTACGTGTGAAATCCACTACCTACTCATTTTCAATACAAAATATGCGCCCGACCACGTGGTGTGGTTGTGGTTGTGGTACGTATGAATAGACCCTTAAATGACGCGTACATGTTCTGTGTGTAAATCATATAGTAGCTTTGATATCTACATATGGTAGCTTATCACGTATGAAACTAATATAATGTGCATTCATCAGCTTGCATATCCTACAGGAGCAATCAAATAAAACAGTTAAAATAAATGTGGTCATTTTTATTGATATTACACAGGATTTGTGTCGTCAGCTGTATCCAGATTCGATAAGAGCACAATATGGGAAAACTTTGATCCACAATGCCGTCCACTGTACAGATCTTCCAGACGATGGCGAAATGGAAGTGGAGTATTTCTTCAAGCTTTTGGCCAATAATTAGATGATTTAGAGATTTTAGTTTTACTTCTTATTATATTCATTTTTTATTACAAAATCACTTCCTTCTATTTCAATTTTTTCATACATCCACTTTCTGTTTACTCTGAAAAAAAAAGCGTACAATTTACAGGCTCTTAATAAAAAAATATTCATTGTTAATATATTTTATTACGTAATTAATTGTGTGTAAGCCAAGAAAGGGGTACTACCAACGAGTATTCTCAATAAGACAGGAGGAATGACATAATTGTAGCATCCTAACCCACCCAGTAAGAGTATAATCCTGTACTGCAATGTGTGCTCAAAATGCGGTCTTCTTAATTTCCTATTATAAATTTATGGATGTTACAGTTGCCACACTAATATTATAGATGCTAATTTATGAGCAAGCGAGGATATTCGTGAAGTGATTGTGTTTGTTATTTCTCCACTCTGAAATACGAGTATATTTACGAATTAAATGTAATTTGGGATGAGAATAGTATAGTTTATACTCGTACCCACAGATACTTATGCTTTGTTTTTCTAGCGGTCTTGAGGGAATCGATACTTTTGTCTATATATCCTCGAAGGGTATATAGGATACTTTTTCCCATCATCACCATCTATCACCACGGAGGCGAAACCGCGGGGCGGTAACATCAGCCTAGCGGTCTTGAGTGAATCGATACTTTTGCCTATATATACTCGAAGGGGTAAGCAGCGGTGTTTTCAACGCCTACGTTTCACCATATATGTTTTCAGTCGTGTGATCATGTAAGAGGGGGCGAGCCTATTGCCATCTACGGGGCACTGTTCCAGACTCCGGACTGTTATTGAGAATATCTTCCTTTCTCAGAAACTCCCAATAACTGTCCAACCCGTCAAATTAGGCAAAGTTTTGCAAAAGAATGGATGTAATTCGCGACAGAGGGTCTTTTAATTTATACTATTATTATTTATTGAACTCCTCAATCCCCTCGAAACTTAACTCGAGTATAATTAAGTTAACGCGTAGACTCGCCATATTTCGTCAATAATACAAAAGATTTCTCAGAAATCATACTGTTTTTCCACTAATTGCGACATGTGTGGTCCAAATATAAAAATCTAAATCGAGTAAAAACATTTAAATTGCCTAACTTCTTTCAGGAAAAAAATGTGATCACTATAATTTTATACAATACTCTATTGTAATCTTCCAAAAGGAGGAGGTTCTCGAGACCACGCGTTTTTTTTAATATATGAACACGCATTACTTTTTAAAGAATAGTCCGTTTTTTAAATTTTGTTTGGTAGAGATATCTCTGAGGTGGTCCCATTTAAATTTCATAAAATTCGGAAAAACGGTTTTTGAGTCATCTTGATGATATCGTAAGTGACGGTGACAATCGATCACGTAAGTTGTAAGGGTTACTAAAAAGGTGAAAACCTTTTTTTTAATTAATTTAAATGCGCACAATATTGTGATAATAGGTACTTTTGAACTAACATGGTACCGACTTCAAGTTATTTCACACTTTTAAGTCGTGAAGTCGGTTCCATTTAAAAAGTATAAAAAAGCCTAGATAATTCATACTTTGTAATGTTCGAATTTCAAATAATATTTTTCACGCTAGCAGATAAAATGGACTTTTGCGCGCAGATTTAGAATGATAAACATTTCCATAGACAGATAAGCCTTTTCGAGATATTGAGGTGAAAAGGTTTTTTTGCTGTGATGTCAAAATGGTAATACACACAAGCGTCAAAATTGATGGGAGGTACAAACTGAGTAAGATAACAAATAATAAAGTATACTATATATATGACACAAAAAACCTGTAAGATTTTATAGCAGTACGAAACCATTACGCTGCGCGAATCCGACTCGCTATTAGCCGGTTTTTTTATTTAGTATTATTCTGTAATTCCAGAGAGCCCTCCAACTTTTTCATTATAACTTAATTATTAGACTTACAGCCAGTTGCAGAAAGCTCTTCATTATCAGTCCATTAGTTAATCCAGCTTTAGTGCTAATGAAACCATTATTATAATGGAGTTGCACAAAAGACAAAGTCGAAATTAAATAATGTAGCCAAAAACATTTTCAAAAAGGATGAACAGATGAAACCTCCTTAGGAGTGAACATTTGCATTTTGATTTTGCTATTTCACAAATACTTTTGCATGAACAAAACGAAAACTACATGTTTATCTGTCACTATCAAATGGGATAGGTGTCAAATAGAATGTTTTAATCTTTGTACTTTTGGACTCGTCGACTCGACTAGAGTTTTGTTTATGGTGAGAAAATGTGTAATATGCACGAGAAATAAGAACGAGATTATGTAGCAAAATACACTCCGGTAGAAAAAATATTATTGTAACTAAAACATATACGATACTTTATTTAACTTTCTTTGAAATTTAAACATTTCACTGAACTTGTGTAAATACTGTATTGACAAAGGCAGCTATGCTATGCAGCTAGGCAGCATTACTGTGATCATCAAATGCAACACTATCTACCAGAACCAATAGAGAATTGGACAGTATATGTTCCAAATATTTGGATTTTCAATTTTTATTAATCATATAGTTTATAATCTTCTGAAATCTAGGCTGAAGACACTGTTAAAAATGTACCTACCAATGCATTTAACTTCTAAAGTGCTAAAAAGTTGATTGGTATAGACATCTTATTCCATTAGCTTTTTGGCAAGGCATTGCATTTTAAATTTTGGTGAAGACATGGCTTCCAAAAATAACCCTCAGTCAATTCTGCACATGTAAAACAATTTGTACAATTTGTAAACATGTTAAAGAATATTTATCGAATTGAAAACAAACATTATTTTCAATTTGATAAATATTGTTTGTATTTATAATTAAAAGTTCATATCGCAAGGTTCCTCTAAAACGCATCATCTTATAATAACCTCACCCCTGCCCACTTCAGCTGGAGGTCTGATACAATTCAACCACATGAACTTTGAGTAGGAAGGTACCTACCTGCATTCATGTCCACATTTATTAGAATTACATTTACGGCATGGGAAATGGCATCCAGGGCATGTTTCATCCAGACAGTCACACATATCTTTACCATTAGCTGCTAAATGACCTCTGTCATTATACAAGTATTTGTTGTATTTGCCTTTGCGACTGAAACAAAAAATGGTATGAATGGATGCTCACGCTACCAATTGAATCGATCGATATTTTATATGGCTTACTTCATAAAATAACTTTTTCGGTTGAGCTTACGTCGCTCACGCGCAGAAGTTTCAGGATCAAAGTTATCTAAGAAATGCATTTTGATTTAGTTAGAACAATGTAAACACAACACGAAACAAAACAATGGTAATCAAACCGCTAAATGTAATACCTACTGGAAAACTGGACTGGAATTTGGAAACCACAGAGAATACAATATACAATACTACCTACCTAAGAAGAGACGGGACAGGGGGTCGTTCCGTACCTCAGAGCTCAGAGCGCAGTTGTTTAGTTGTTTTCTAATGGCCGTTTTCAATATTCGCCGGTTTACCTTACTAGAGATAGATATTTGACACTATTTGTATACACGTTATGTCAAATTTCTATCGGTAGTAAGGAAAACTGTGGATAGATAGAATATTGAAAACGGCCGTAACTCGCTCTGAGGTACGGAACGGTCACGGTTGTTTTCTAACCTCAAACAGACTTTCACAAACTCGACATTGACAGATCACTTGATCCTTACCGAATTTTCTTTGAGACGAGAGAAGAAGAAGAAGTTTGTTGTAGTCTGATTGGTCAAAGTTATGTCAGATTCGGGTTACAACCTTTTACCGATCGATTTTGATGGTTAAAAAAGTTGCGACGCTCCGAGGTTCGGAACGCTCGAGTTAGAACAACCGAGTGCTTTACCCTGAGGTTCGGTACGGCGTTAGTGCCAAAGTGCCAAAAAGCCTCCGAGTGCGTTCTCACCGAGGTTCTGAACGCGGCCAAGCATAGACAAGTGTAATAGTAAAACGTCAAAACGGGGCTAAAGCTGCCTTCAGACAACCGGATGGCTCTCTGGATTCATAATCTTAATTCCGGCACCTTGCCACACATATCAAAAACATCAGATTGATAGTAGTCTCGTAAACCCCGGCACATTCACACGTCCTTATGAAGAGGAACTAATACTAATCGCATTACTTTTGTCTCTACATAATAAAAAAGAAATACAAACGCAAATACTGGATTCATCCTTTAAATGTGAACAGAGTAATGGAGAGTCAGTATCACATTAAGGCGAGAAAATTACGACTGTCGTAATTTTCTAACAGATTCTTCGATTACTACAGAATGTCAGTAGCATAATATGATTAATTACTATGTTTGCTGCGGAATAAAATCCAAAAGAAAGACACACATATAGGTATATGGGAGGTATTACAACAAATGAAGCCACCATCATCACAAGAGCGTTGGCTTGAAATATCCGACAACTTCTATTTGAAAACTAATTTCCCTAACTGTTTCGTCGCTGTAGACGGCAAACACGTAAGACTGATTTGACACAGTACAGTGGCTCAAATTACTACAATTATAAGAATTACAATGCTATTGTATTGATGGCCGTTGTTGTTGCAGACTATCATTTTATAGTAGTGGATATTGGTTCATACGATAGAGAGGGAGACAGCAATATTTTTTACAATGGAATTTTGGAAAAAACTGTCTGATCGCCTTAATTTGCCATCGCCAAATGCTTTACCAAACGTAAGGGATAAATTCGCACAATACTTTATGATGCCATGTAGCGAAATATCATGGCAATACAATAACCGAATAATCAGAGGTGATGACTGAATTTTATTACATATACTTACTTTTTATTTTTCTATCGTCATCACTTAATGTTTCCTAATTTGGAATTAAAATTTTATGTAATTCTAACCACGCTATGTCTTTTTTCCCTGTCGTGATAATCTTCAATGGAAGTATCCCATATACAAGGGTGGCTTTCGACGCACAAAATTAAATTTTCCGTGTCAGACATCATCCAACATCCAGGTCACAACACCTCCAGACGTCAACCGCTTGCAATGTCAACTAAAATAATTGAACGGTGTTTTGAATGACAACCAATGTTACATTTTTTCTAAATAATTTTTATTGGCTCTATGGATACTTTGAATATTGTACTTTAGTTTGCATATTACAATAAGATCGCTAACAGATAACGTCTAATTGAAATGTTGCTCTAATTACTGTCTCTGGCAAAACAACTAATGTCCGTAATATAACTGACAGATATAACCAATGTCCATAAACGTTGGCTAATCTTACAAAAAATGTAAGATAAATAAATATTTATCGATGTAATAATTGGAAGGGCAAAACTGGAATAGATGCCGATCTTTTTTAATAAGCGATAATAAAAAAGCGATTGTATACACTTAGGTGTAAACCAGTGTATTGGCACAATAAACAAATATAACAGAATTTATTACTATTTATAAAGTTACACATCTTCAAATACTTTTCTCTGAAAGTTAATCAGACGCACAAGGAAGACAAGATTATTGCGCATGCCGTATATCTGGGGCGTCTGAACTTCTTATTTCCAATATTAATCTAAGTCTCTAGTTTGGGAAATTAGGTTATTTGAAAACGAGGCGTCTATCCCGGTTGTACCCTATTCATAATCTGATTTCAGTGTGTGTATATCAGTATGTATCATAATCTTAAATACCGACCCGGAATCCCAGTATCATTCTTACAGATCGATCTGAAAAAATTAGAACGTGTGTGGATTATACTGATTTTGTATGGTATTCCGGGCTTTCTGAATTAATAATATGAATTAAGATTATGAATCCATAGAGCCATTCCGGCTGTCTGAGGCTTAACGGCTATCCATATTCCTTTTTGGTTTGTGGTCTCCTGGGAGTATATAAGCAATGTAGCAGGTTGTTTGTAACTGCAACAACTCTGGTCCGATTTATCAACGTGCTTATGGTGCCACGAGCTGTCAAAATCGCGATATTTGTCTCGGACCGGCTATGGTAGACGACAGCACTGTGAGCAAAAATATCGCAAAACGGACCCCACTGAAGATATAGTCTGATTCACAGAACTCGCCCTATTTACATAGGTCCAGAAGGATAGTTTTCATACAAATGACATTTAAAAGTGAAGCAATAAATATTTTTTTGGGGTTGGCCATCCTGCCAGATCTGACAATGTGACAAAACAAATCTCAAGGCTCCATCTTGCCATAGGAATACTTTTACCTGAATTATCGGGTAATAAAAATATAAACGGATTGAATGATGGGAAAATTTTATTTGGGTTTTCCAACCATAGGATCGAATATAATGTTATTAAAATGTGTGTTGTGTGGCGCATTAACACAGGTAAGGAACATTAACATTGCATAGCTGGTAGCTCCCGTATCATCGCATTAATATGAAATCTCGTAATGTGTGCTGGTATGTCTGTGTTTGTTATTCTTTCACGCTTGAGGGATTTGCACATTTTGAACTCATGCTCCTTTTTTCATCAACATTATAATAAACAGTCATTACACAATCGTGGGGAATATAGGGTGTTTGGTAGAGGGACCGACATACCAAATGAGCGTGTTCGGGGGATTCAAAATCCAGGTATCCAATTTTGCTTTGCTTGGCCTGAAGGTGGATAGAGACCAAATTCCACTAAAAACATCCTGTCTAAAACAGATTTTTCAAATGTGGTAATGGTGGTAAATATGTACGATTTCGGAGAAAAAGGGAAAGGTCACAAAAAAGTTAAAATAATTGGGGGGTCTGGGATTTTTTTTGGCCATGTCTTGTCGGTATTGGTATGTCGGTCCCTCTACCAAACACCCTGTATAGTATTCTATTAAAACCACTTTATTAAGTACTAGCCGCGCCCCGCGGTTACACCCCCATAGTGATGTATGATGATGAAAAGTATCCTATGGGTTAATCCAGCACCTCATCTAACTTCATACAGAATTTCATGCGAAGTACCACAAAGTTAGTCTTGTTTTGTATATGACTTGATCTTGTCAGCTCATTGATATACTGAGTGGATAAAAGTTTGTTTTACAATCATTTGCAAACAAACTTTTTTTCCCAGTTTTAGTAGCTTAACCCAATCAAAAGTATAATTAAATCCAATTTAGAGTCGAAAATCTAAAATTAATTTAAAAACGTGGCTAGATGTTTTAAGTTTATCCGATCTGAAAAAAACCGATATGATATAAAACAGTCAATATACTATTACAGTACGTAATGAATATTATAAGAGTTAAAACTATGCTTTATTAGAACTTTAGCGGTTTTACCTAATAATCTGAAAATATATCTGTTTATCGTGCCTACGTGAAAATAAAAAACGAGTCGTACCAAACAAAAGGTAAGCCAAAGTTTGAAAATAAAGACGGCCATCTAAGATATTAATAATGTGCAATAAATTGTCTGTAAGAGTTACCAATCTACATTATACCTACCTTGTTCTTAAAGAAACTTGTTTTTTTCTATAGTATAGCACAAGTATTTTGTTTATTGATATGATCCAACGTGTATCTATAAATAGATTTTTTGGAAACCTTAATAACATCAATCGGGAATTTAAACGAGTCGAGTCGAGTGGTAACACTAATTCTGATTTTTATATATTAGAAAAATCTCTTGAAAAACACTTAAGAAGAATTGTTGGTGACCACTTATGCGGGAAGGGAGACCGTGGTCTCCTTTATTTTACATGTCCTCTAATTTTTACGCATTCTTATCGCACAAAACGAGATTTTTAATTTTTGATTATACTCTATATATATATGTATTATATATATTATATTATTATATATCTACAAAGAGTGACCCTCACAGACTCGCAGACAGGTCAAATCCAAGTATACCTGCTATTTTTTTATTTTTTATTGTTGTGTTTAATTTTAAATTGTATTTAATTTTACTTTATCTAGTCGAGTGCTCGCATAATAAGTATATATAAATAAACTCTTTATTGCAACACCCAGTACGACAAAAATAACAAAAAAATAGATACAAAAAAATGTTGTCAACAATATATAGATTACTATTCTTTATGGTTACAACCATAGAGATTAGGTACTAGATACAATTTCATAAGAAAAATTACGGCAACAAAAGTTTCAAAACACGCCGCTGGATGCGCTGGCTGTAGGATTTCTGTAATTTACAGTTAGCAAAAATAGCGTGATTCTATGCATCGATTAATCAGACTATATCTAAAATTCTATATCTGTGGCGCAGGCGCAGCGCAGCCAAAGGGAATGTAAAGCTACGCTAGACAGCGTTGTTTTGTTTAAAATTAATAGAATTTTCCGGTAGTCTGAGGAATTTTTCTACCAAGAGAAAGTTACCCATGTTTTGGCTTTAAAATTTTCTCTAATTTGCAATCATGGCGGATACCAGTAACAAAGAACAGTCAGTGACGAAAGTTCCAATGATATACGTTTGCGGAGGTAAGCATGCGAACAAACAAATCCCTCCACTGTTCTGGGCAATAGTACCAGAATATGTAGATCGTGCTTATTTCGAATAACTTACTGACACATTATCAGAAGAAACACAATGGGACCCGAGCCCCGAGCGAGAGGTTTGGTCTTAATCCACCACGCGTGCCCAGTGCGGCTTGTAGGATATGTTAGAGGCTAACTAATGTCGTGGTTTTCAGGCCTTTGACATAGCCTAACTACTATAATGCCACTAACGGTCACCCATCCAACTCGTGACCGCAGCAAGAGTTGGTTAACCTTTTCATGTGTTAAGATCACCTAGTCTGGCTTCACCAGTTCAGTCAGCATGGACTGCTATAAGCTGAGACTGCACAGTGAACTAGTCTTCGACGTACACACATATACAAAACCACTCAAGCAGTTGCAGATGTTTGGGGTGGTTAGTGCTCAAGCAGTCACCAGAAATACACATAATGCTTGAGTTGTTGACTGCTCTCGCACAGTTACCTCTGCCTGCACTCTTAATTCAAAGTTGCGCGCTCTTCCTGCCCATGAATTGAAATTGTGACTTATTAAGCAGTTATCAATGCCACCTTCAAGCTGTTGACTATAACTGCAATAGCGGTCTGTTATGTTGATCACTGGCTAACTGCTAGAGTAGTGCATTTATATCTGCCCTTACTGACACATTTATTTTAATTTCGTGACACTAGACATTCTACTTCATAACATATATATTATGTATATCCCTTATCATTCACTATACAAGATAACCTCTGCTTTATATTACACATTAATAACCAGTTGTACCAATTGTTTTCAGAATGCCACAGAGAGAATGAAATCAAACCCAGGGACCCAATTAGGTGCAGAGAGTGCGGATATAGGATTATGTACAAGAAAAGAACAAAAAGATGTATCCTTTTCATGTTCTGAATATTTTGAATTTGTGTATAAATTTGCACAAATCAAAATATTTATATGTATATATTTTTTGCTAAGATTAATTACTGCTACTAGCAGCAGACACTCACAAATCACAAAAAAGTATAACTTTAACAATATGTAATATGCACCTAATTACATTTATGAAAGTAATTAAGCTTGTCATGCTGCTTGCTATAACTTAATCCCTTGGTTTCCGATTTGTAGATTTATTTTGCTACTGGGGGTTTTATGTGAAAGGATGGGTTTAACCCAGGAATTTATATTGAAATTAGGGGGTGTTGGTGGAGTGAGTACAACCTGGTATGCATGTCGGACCATACTAATTGCATTAACCAATTGGAATCCTGTTTATGCTTAGCCGATCCCGTGTCTAGTGTTTTTCGGTTTATTTCCATACTACTCATAAAAGTTTAAATAAAACATACTACCCTTGAATAGTTTGACCAACTAAAAGCAAGTTTATACCGGTGGAGTGTATTGGATCTGATAAAATTAGTTACAAACTCGAGGTCTAAAAATGTGTATGCGCGACATGGCTTAGCACTTTTTTAAACGTACACATGGTGTACGCGCGACACGTAATGGGTTAGAAGAAAATATTTATTCATTAAACTAACATTGGCCGATTTTTAAGAGTCAACTGTGGGTTGCTTGTATTGTGTGTGTTTTTTTTTGTTTTGTTATGCGTAGGGCATGCTGAATTTCTGTGGAAATTCGCTATCTGTTGGTATGGCCAGTGATGTGCCGAGTGGTCTCAAGTTTTCACCTTAGTCTTATTAGCCCATTTCACTTGCAATTATCCTATATACCTATCATGCCTGCATCAAACCTTATTTGTTCAAATTCTTTAGTTTTTTTATGTTTAGATTACATATAATAAGTAGCCTTTGTTATTAACTGAATGTGAGAATTGATACAAAACATAAAAGTTTAAACATTGTCACTTATACTATTCATAATTTTATTTGAAATGTTATTGGGAGTCCTGAAATATTCTATCACTGCTATTTAAATAGATAAATATAATATACTTAAATAAAAATAAAAAAGAAGTTACCTAGCTAAGTTTTGAGGGAGCAGATTATACATTAAAAAGTGGTGGAAAAAATCAAAATATCTACAGCATATATAAACATTCATTAGAACACCCTTTTGGATGGCAGAAATTACGTAAAAATTAAAAAAACTAAGGGTATGTTTACTTATTCAAGAAATCTCTTATATATTTATCAGTTTGTATAACTTGCTACTTGCTTGCTTACTAGTGGGGATATCTTATCATTTACCAGATATGTAGGTACTTATATAAATAATAAGAGTAGAACTACTCTGTCTTAAATTATGTCGGTGTTAGATATAAACAAGATTCGACAGGCCGGTTGGCGCCGTTGGTAGCACCTCTGCCTTCTGAGCCGCTGGTCCCGGGTTCGATCCCCGGACAGGTCAAACATTTGTGTGCATGAACGTGTCTGTTTGACCTGTGTCTGGGTGTGTATATATTTAAGTATGTATATCAGTCATCAGGTTACCATAGTACAGGCTCTGCCAAGTTTGGGACCTGAAGACCTTTGTGTGGATGTTGTCCCATATATTATATTATATGTTGTTGTCCCATATTAAGATGCCTGCAATTTATAAACTACTAACTAAAATGATATGACATTTGCCACTCATTCAACTGTTAGAATAAAATTGGCATGTTTTGCTTAATTATTATGTTTGGTGTGAAAGTGTTGCTTATATTTTTAAGTGCCTTTGAAAGCTGCATAAATTAAAAGTAAGTGTTTTGTGACATTTATTTATTGTTTGCTTATTGTAATTGAAAATTGCTGAACAAAGCATGAATAACATGGATTTTTTTTCTGCTTATTAATAATAATATACTTGTAATATGAAGTTTTCTATATTGTGAAATGAGAAGTCACTTCTTTTTGATGTGATTATAGCTGATTTGCCTAACTGCATGGGTTGATCTTATTGTATAACATCTAAGTATCAGATATACTTACTAAAAACTAATTTAAGTTAACTAGTGAAATTGCCCAGACAGCTGATAAAGATTTGATATTTGTGTCCTATAATAAATAAAACTAGTGCAAAATCTTTGGGCAGAAGACTTGATTTATGAATCTCTGGGTGGCACTGAAGCCTGTAATGCACAAGAGTGAGCATTGGCGTAGCCAGATATTTATCCTGGAGGACAGGGGCCTAGAAGAGGCCAGCTAATTTTTTACAGATCATTTATCTCCATCAACCTACATCATCATATCTGATTCGGCTAACTATGAGGTTGCAAATTTAGTATTGTGATTGAAATTATTCGTTTACTGGACTTAATAATTTTAGATTGTGTTTGGGCGGTTGTCTGGGGGCGGGCACAGGTTAACAGGGGTGGACCCAACCCCTCACCTCCCCCTACCTGGTTACGCCATTAGTAGTGAGGCTACAATAGAGACCAGTCTTGTTATTATATTGCCTAATTTTCCTTAACATACATTTCAGTGGTAGTTTTTGATGCGCGCTAATGGAGAATGAAGAAATGCACAGTGAAGTTTGTATTAATTAACATTAAGTATTTTTAAACTCGTGTTATAACTAAATGATGTAATAATGATATAGTATTACATATAATAATGCATATTACATGTAAACTATTATTGTTTTTTTATTTTATTTTACTCATATGCTATATTTTACAATTTACCTAAGATGCTGTTTATAATATTCTCAAATTACTTAAATACTCCTACCTGAAAATTCGGTAGGTATTGGTCATACCCAATTTATACGTTACATGCGGTGGCATAGACATACCGTATGGCTATGCCACCGCATGTACCGAGAGACGTGCACGCCTTTTATCCCTTGGCCACAGGCTTAAACTTATACTAAACACACAGAATTATAATTTAAAAACAGAGTGTTCCCACTTAAGTAACTAATAATAACTCCAGCCACTACTTACCTTACTCTGTGGGACGGAGTTAATAGGTTATGCACCCAGGGGGTAACGCTGTGTCTTACGTCACGAGCGTTATATTGGACCCCGAGCGTAACGAGCCAAGAGAGAGTGATGTAGAGTCCTGATTCCTGAATGAAGCGACGGGTTCAAGTAGCCCAAGACAGACAGGCTTTATCCTCGAGGTTAATACTCTACTTTTCATACCTACTGCGAGACGATAAAAACTCAGGGCTACATAAAAAACATTTAGTTAGTTAAAAGTAAAATTTGTTATGAAATAATTCATGTCACATTACATACACAAATTAAAAATATTTCGGTGTATAGCAAATTAAAAGTTAATATATTAATATAATAATAAAAAAATATATATATGGAGGGACAGAGTATTATTTTTGTTGAACATTTTTAGAGAAGTTGTGGAGTTTATTTGGGCTTGATGAGGATTGCATAGCTAGTACTTTCCGTGCTAAAAGAGAAAACTCTTTTCTACCTCTTAACATTGTCCGATTTCAGTGATTTTTTTTCATGGAATCATGGTATTGTTTACTATGCCCGTACGTTTTGATTTTTTTAGTATTTCAAAGTACTATATATTTCCTTTTTTAGAACTTAAAAAAACTGAAAAAATCAAAACGTACGGGCATAGTAAACAATTCCATGAGTCCGTTTCCATCACTGAGATCCAGTTGACCTTTTCCTGCTCATCAGCAAACCCTAAACAATTACAAATCTGGAAGAGTTAGGTACTCCATCAAGTCGTTATAAAGTCAAACATCGACTCCTCTATTAGCTGTTTACATCACTGAGTTCTAGTTAACTATCCCTGCTCAGCAGCAGACAGACAGCCTACCCTCAATAGTGCATGCCTAGACCTAACACTTTACTATACACTAAATGTTTTCTTTTCTATAAGTCAAAAGTTAGCTCCTCCGGGCATTTCATCTAGCTAGAGCGCTCATATTCGACCCTCATAATCTCAAATTATTAAGTTTCTTATATTTTTATAATTGTAGTACTCCTACAATAAAATATAAGTGTATATCATAAAACAAAAATGTAACACCTTTATTTAGATACTAATATTATAAAGAGGAAAGATTTGTATGTAACGAATCATCATAAAAACTACTAACTTTTTGAAATTATTATAAGTAGGTGGCCTATGTTACTCAGTGATATTTTAGCTTTGTAACGGCAAAATAATTTTGAAATCGGTCCAGCAGTAGTTTTTAAGTTTATCGTTACATACAAAAATACAAATACATACCTCTTTATAATATTAGTATAGATTGATTAAAATGGTAAACCTACTTACTCTAATCTGTATAAACTACAAAATGTGTATTATAAATCAAGAACCCTGTGTGAACTTGATAATTGATCTAGTGCTAAATGCGTAGGAAATTTTCATAGTTCTCACTTGATTCAACAATAAATATTTACGTTTTCTTTGCCTACTGTTTCAAGTTTGGAAAGTTACGCTTGATGGAAACTCGAAATGATGGCAACAGTCTTTCTAGGCATTAGGAAGTAGAATTAGACGCAATATTACCATGGCGTCCTCATATAAATGCACTGTCTGGTAAACTCAATCCTCCTACATATGCGGTACGTAAAATAACAGACTTTTCTACACACGCTTAGTATATTTTGCATAGGTACTCGTATTTGCACAGCGTAATGTCATACGCGCATTTGCTATGGGGTTCAGCAGCTGGTATAGAGACCGTCTTTATCCTACAAAAATATGCTATTCAAGTTATATACGAAATATGTGCTCGCAAATCTTTGAGAGATTTCTTTAAAGTAATAATATTAACTTTGCCTTCTATATATATATATATATATATATATATATATATATATATATATATCACTACCGTTTCAATACTAGGAATACGAGTAGGATAACTGTACTTACCTAATTTTCGACTAGCGAAGGCTAATGTAACAATAGTAGTACCGAAGTAGAAACATTGTAAAAATCTATATGAAAAGAATGGCCCCGAGTTTCTTGCCGCTTTGTCTCGGTAGTCTCTATATATTTTGGAACACGGCGGTAGAGTCTTTAAAGTACATTAATATGAATAATTTCGTTCATAAGTGCATTTTTGATACCTAAATTGAATATTTGAATGATTTTGAATTGTAGTTATGTCCCAAAAAACTTCCACACTGTTTTTTTCTCTAGGTTTATTACTCATAACTTCTCGGGTAGACCGATTTAAATATATATACGATTGTATGATAATTACAGTTTTAAATTTAAAATATCAGCTCAAGCGACACTTCAGCACAAAGTCAGGAATACACAGAATTTTAACACATGATAAAAATTCCGAAAAGGACCTCAATTGTATTGTTTTCTCAAAACTACAAAAGTTTTATTGTGTCTAAGATTATTTTTCAACGCAATCAAGTTTCGGGCAAGTCATGCGCCTGATAGTACTACGCCTGCCCGTTTTGCTCTAAAACATTGGTTTGAGGCCTTTTTTTCACCCAGTAATCCTGTTTGCTGCAGTCACTGAATAAATAACTTCACACCCTAACACAGTAATGCTTGCGCACTATTGCTTCGCGGCAGAATATTTGGCACTGCGGTGGTACCAACCAAGACATCCAGCGGAAGAAATATCTTTTCATATCAAGGTCGACAAGGGTGTTTCCCACTATTTCCATGGAAATACAAAATTGAAAAAGTGGGACTAGCGTTTTTTCTAAATTATATCCCATTATTTCTATTGCGGCAAACAAAACGAAAATATATGTTTAATGGTATTCAGTTTTCATGAGCGGCCGGCTGTGCGCCAGGAAAAGAGTGTTAGAGTAAGTAGTTAGTTTGTTAGTGGTAGTTTATGTGTTAGCAATGAAAAAGTGGGAGAATCAGCCCCAGTATTATATAGAATACCCTCACGGAAATAGTGAGATACACCCGTCGACAATGTCTAATTATATATCAGGCAATCTCGACGTAAAGCAAGCATTACATCCCCAAGGGGGTAATGTTGTTTTTATGAAACCCAAGGGATTAAAGTAATTTGGATTGGGAAGGTTACACTTTGTATTGCAGCATTTTTTTTCTTTTTATGTGATCTCCTGTGGTGGCCAATTCAATTTTCGAATAAACTCTTTACAATGCAGAAAATTGCTCGCCGCCTCTTTAAGCGTCGCCAACATTCATAATCCAAAACAGTTTCAGAATCTTAAGAGGATTGTATAGCTAGTACTTTCCATGCTAAAAGAGAAAACTCTTTTCTACCTCTTAACATTGTCCGATTTCAGTGATTTTTTTTCATGGAATCATGGTATTGTTTACTATGCCCGTACGTTTTGATTTTTTTAGTATTTCAAAGTACTATATATTTCCTTTTTTAGAACTTAAAAAAACTGAAAAAATCAAAACGTACGGGCATAGTAAACAATTCCATGAGTCCGTTTCCATCACTGAGATCCAGTTGACCTTTTCCTGCTCATCAGCAAACCCTAAACAATTACAAATCTGGAAGAGTTAGGTACTCCATCAAGTCGTTATAAAGTCAAACATCGACTCCTCTATTAGCTGTTTACATCACTGAGTTCTAGTTAACTATCCCTGCTCAGCAGCAGACAGACAGCCTACCCTCAATAGTGCATGCCTAGACCTAACACTTTACTATACACTAAATGTTTTCTTTTCTATAAGTCAAAAGTTAGCTCCTCCGGGCATTTCATCTAGCTAGAGCGCTCATATTCGACCCTCATAATCTCAAATTATTAAGTTTCTTATATTTTTATAATTGTAGTACTCCTACAATAAAATATAAGTGTATATCATAAAACAAAAATGTAACACCTTTATTTAGATACTAATATTATAAAGAGGAAAGATTTGTATGTAACGAATCATCATAAAAACTACTAACTTTTTGAAATTATTATAAGTAGGTGGCCTATGTTACTCAGTGATATTTTAGCTTTGTAACGGCAAAATAATTTTGAAATCGGTCCAGCAGTAGTTTTTAAGTTTATCGTTACATACAAAAATACAAATACATACCTCTTTATAATATTAGTATAGATTGATTAAAATGGTAAACCTACTTACTCTAATCTGTATAAACTACAAAATGTGTATTATAAATCAAGAACCCTGTGTGAACTTGATAATTGATCTAGTGCTAAATGCGTAGGAAATTTTCATAGTTCTCACTTGATTCAACAATAAATATTTACGTTTTCTTTGCCTACTGTTTCAAGTTTGGAAAGTTACGCTTGATGGAAACTCGAAATGATGGCAACAGTCTTTCTAGGCATTAGGAAGTAGAATTAGACGCAATATTACCATGGCGTCCTCATATAAATGCACTGTCTGGTAAACTCAATCCTCCTACATATGCGGTACGTAAAATAACAGACTTTTCTACACACGCTTAGTATATTTTGCATAGGTACTCGTATTTGCACAGCGTAATGTCATACGCGCATTTGCTATGGGGTTCAGCAGCTGGTATAGAGACCATCTTTATCCTACAAAAATATGCTATTCAAGTTATATACGAAATATGTGCTCGCAAATCTTTGAGAGATTTCTTTAAAGTAATAATATTAACTTTGCCTTCTATATATATATATATATATATATCACTACCGTTTCAATACTAGGAATACGAGTAGGATAACTGTACTTACCTAATTTTCGACTAGCGAAGGCTAATGTAACAATAGTAGTACCGAAGTAGAAACATTGTAAAAATCTATATGAAAAGAATGGCCCCGAGTTTCTTGCCGCTTTGTCTCGGTAGTCTCTATATACTTTGGAACACGGCGGTAGAGTCTTTAAAGTACATTAATATGAATAATTTCGTTCATAAGTGCATTTTTGATACCTAAATTGAATATTTGAATGATTTTGAATTGTAGTTATGTCCCAAAAAACTTCCACACTGTTTTTTTCTCTAGGTTTATTACTCATAACTTCTCGGGTAGACCGATTTAAATATATATACGATTGTATGATAATTACAGTTTTAAATTTAAAATATCAGCTCAAGCGACACTTCAGCACAAAGTCAGGAATACACAGAATTTTAACACATGATAAAAATTCCGAAAAGGACCTCAATTGTATTGTTTTCTCAAAACTACAAAAGTTTTATTGTGTCTAAGATTATTTTTCAACGCAATCAAGTTTCGGGCAAGTCATGCGCCTGATAGTACTACGCCTGCCCGTTTTGCTCTAAAACATTGGTTTGAGGCCTTTTTTTCACCCAGTAATCCTGTTTGCTGCAGTCACTGAATAAATAACTTCACACCCTAACACAGTAATGCTTGCGCACTATTGCTTCGCGGCAGAATATTTGGCACTGCGGTGGTACCAACCAAGACATCCAGCGGAAGAAATATCTTTTCATATCAAGGTCGACAAGGGTGTTTCCCACTATTTCCATGGAAATACAAAATTGAAAAAGTGGGACTAGCGTTTTTTCTAAATTATATCCCATTATTTCTATTGCGGCAAACAAAACGAAAATATATGTTTAATGGTATTCAGTTTTCATGAGCGGCTGGCTGTGCGCCAGGAAAAGAGTGTTAGAGTAAGTAGTTAGTTTGTTAGTGGTAGTTTATGTGTTAGCAATGAAAAAGTGGGAGAATCAGCCCCAGTATTATATAGAATACCCTCACGGAAATAGTGAGATACACCCGTCGACAATGTCTAATTATATATCAGGCAATCTCGACGTAAAGCAAGCATTACATCCCCAAGGGGGTAATGTTGTTTTTATGAAACCCAAGGGATTAAAGTAATTTGGATTGGGAAGGTTACACTTTGTATTGCAGCATTTTTTTTCTTTTTATGTGATCTCCTGTGGTGGCCAATTCAATTTTCGAATAAACTCTTTACAATGCAGAAAATTGCTCGCCGCCTCTTTAAGCGTCGCCAACATTCATAATCCAAAACAGTTTCAGAATCTTAAGAGGATTGTATAGCTAGTACTTTCCATGCTAAAAGAGAAAACTCTTTTCTACCTCTTAACATTGTCCGATTTCAGTGATTTTTTTTCATGGAATCATGGTATTGTTTACTATGCCCGTACGTTTTGATTTTTTTAGTATTTCAAAGTACTATATATTTCCTTTTTTAGAACTTAAAAAAACTGAAAAAATCAAAACGTACGGGCATAGTAAACAATTCCATGATTCCATGAAAAAAAATCACTGAAATCGGACAATGTTAAGAGGTAGAAAAGAGTTTTCTCTTTTAGCATGGAAAGTACTAGCTATACAATCCTCTTAAGATTCTGAAACTGTTTTGGATTATGAATGTTGGCGACGCTTAAAGAGGCGGCGAGCAATTTTCTGCATTGTAAAGAGTTTATTCGAAAATTGAATTGGCCACCACAGGAGATCACATAAAAAGAAAAAAAATGCTGCAATACAAAGTGTAACCTTCCCAATCCAAATTACTTTAATCCCTTGGGTTTCATAAAAACAACATTACCCCCTTGGGGATGTAATGCTTGCTTTACGTCGAGATTGCCTGATATATAATTAGACATTGTCGACGGGTGTATCTCACTATTTCCGTGAGGGTATTCTATATAATACTGGGGCTGATTCTCCCACTTTTTCATTGCTAACACATAAACTACCACTAACAAACTAACTACTTACTCTAACACTCTTTTCCTGGCGCACAGCCGGCCGCTCATGAAAACTGAATACCATTAAACATATATTTTCGTTTTGTTTGCCGCAATAGAAATAATGGGATATAATTTAGAAAAAACGCTAGTCCCACTTTTTCAATTTTGTATTTCCATGGAAATAGTGGGAAACACCCTTGTCGACCTTGATATGAAAAGATATTTCTTCCGCTGGATGTCTTGGTTGGTACCACCGCAGTGCCAAATATTCTGCCGCGAAGCAATAGTGCGCAAGCATTACTGTGTTAGGGTGTGAAGTTATTTATTCAGTGACTGCAGCAAACAGGATTACTGGGTGAAAAAAAGGCCTCAAACCAATGTTTTAGAGCAAAACGGGCAGGCGTAGTACTATCAGGCGCATGACTTGCCCGAAACTTGATTGCGTTGAAAAATAATCTTAGACACAATAAAACTTTTGTAGTTTTGAGAAAACAATACAATTGAGGTCCTTTTCGGAATTTTTATCATGTGTTAAAATTCTGTGTATTCCTGACTTTGTGCTGAAGTGTCGCTTGAGCTGATATTTTAAATTTAAAACTGTAATTATCATACAATCGTATATATATTTAAATCGGTCTACCCGAGAAGTTATGAGTAATAAACCTAGAGAAAAAAACAGTGTGGAAGTTTTTTGGGACATAACTACAATTCAAAATCATTCAAATATTCAATTTAGGTATCAAAAATGCACTTATGAACGAAATTATTCATATTAATGTACTTTAAAGACTCTACCGCCGTGTTCCAAAGTATATAGAGACTACCGAGACAAAGCGGCAAGAAACTCGGGGCCATTCTTTTCATATAGATTTTTACAATGTTTCTACTTCGGTACTACTATTGTTACATTAGCCTTCGCAAGTCGAAAATTAGGTAAGTACAGTTATCCTACTCGTATTCCTAGTATTGAAACGGTAGTGATATATATATATATATATATATATATATATATATATAGAAGGCAAAGTTAATATTACTTTAAAGAAATCTCTCAAAGATTTGCGAGCACATATTTCGTATATAACTTGAATAGCATATTTTTGTAGGATAAAGATGGTCTCTATACCAGCTGCTGAACCCCATAGCAAATGCGCGTATGACATTACGCTGTGCAAATACGAGTACCTATGCAAAATATACTAAGCGTGTGTAGAAAAGTCTGTTATTTTACGTACCGCATATGTAGGAGGATTGAGTTTACCAGACAGTGCATTTATATGAGGACGCCATGGTAATATTGCGTCTAATTCTACTTCCTAATGCCTAGAAAGACTGTTGCCATCATTTCGAGTTTCCATCAAGCGTAACTTTCCAAAGTTGAAACAGTAGGCAAAGAAAACGTAAATATTTATTGTTGAATCAAGTGAGAACTATGAAAATTTCCTACGCATTTAGCACTAGATCAATTATCAAGTTCACACAGGGTTCTTGATTTATAATACACATTTTGTAGTTTATACAGATTAGAGTAAGTAGGTTTACCATTTTAATCAATCTATACTAATATTATAAAGAGGTATGTATTTGTATTTTTGTATGTAACGATAAACTTAAAAACTACTGCTGGACCGATTTCAAAATTATTTTGCCGTTACAAAGCTAAAATATCACTGAGTAACATAGGCCACCTACTTATAATAATTTCAAAAAGTTAGTAGTTTTTATGATGATTCGTTACATACAAATCTTTCCTCTTTATAATATTAGTATCTAAATAAAGGTGTTACATTTTTGTTTTATGATATACACTTATATTTTATTGTAGGAGTACTACAATTATAAAAATATAAGAAACTTAATAATTTGAGATTATGAGGGTCGAATATGAGCGCTCTAGCTAGATGAAATGCCCGGAGGAGCTAACTTTTGACTTATAGAAAAGAAAACATTTAGTGTATAGTAAAGTGTTAGGTCTAGGCATGCACTATTGAGGGTAGGCTGTCTGTCTGCTGCTGAGCAGGGATAGTTAACTAGAACTCAGTGATGTAAACAGCTAATAGAGGAGTCGATGTTTGACTTTATAACGACTTGATGGAGTACCTAACTCTTCCAGATTTGTAATTGTTTAGGGTTTGCTGATGAGCAGGAAAAGGTCAACTGGATCTCAGTGATGGAAACGGACGCCGAGTTTTATTGTTTTAGTACGTGTTGCTATGACGCTTCTAGGCTAGAACTTTTGAGATTCTGCTGATGATCAGGGAAAAACCAACTAGATCTCAGGAACGGAAACGACCAGTCTGCGAGGTTTTTACTGTATAGCTAAAAGTTAAGTAGATCTCCGTGAAGTAAATGGCCATAAGCCTATTTTTATTAATTTATAGTAAGAATTTAATTCATTTATTCATCAGACATATTCCATATTAGTCACATGTTCGGGTGATCTTTTTATTTTTAGACTCGAGCTTTTGAGAGTCTGCGTATCAGCAGGAAAGTCATGTGCACCTTAGTAGAACGCTGCGACGGACAGCGCGTACATTCGTACCCGTAGTCGGATACGCGTGTCCTTAAACGTCATGCCCATACATACAGCTACGCGTACACTCTTGGGGAACGCGTGCTGCGCCAGCTAGCTCGCAGCGCGAGAGTCTGTCGGTTTTAGGTAGCGCGTCAAAGGAGTCGCACTCGCCCGGATGCGCTATATTTGAACGGCAAAATTAATAGACACGCGTGTTAATCGCGTTTGATTAAAATATTGTCAGATTTATTCAACTTTCTCTCTCCCACTTTCTACAAAATTTATCAAGCTTATTTCCACACTGTAATCTTTCACGATACAATTTATCCACCATATAGGACGATCGAAACGGAACGGACGAACGAAAACTCATTTGTTTCTCTTTTTCTTATTTAAAATGTGTTGAATAATGAATAATAGCCACTGCAATGGTTTTGCACGCAACCGTGTTTCCGTAAAGGAGCTGTACGCGTGGACAGTATAACCCGACTACGGGCAACAGGAACTCGCTTTACGTACGCAGCTTTATGACAGCAGTATTGATATTAAATTAACGTAGGGTCTGGTAACGTTTATTTCGGGATCTGGGTAAATATGGTTTTTTGCCGATGGCTGCATTCCTAATAAATAGGTAGTGATCTATTTAAAGATCCGTATACAATAATGTATTGAAATTTATTATTATAACTTATAACCACGTTATTTGTTTCTTATGAGAAAACTAAGTAATATTTTTTTGCAGTTTACTAGTATTACGTTAATCATAAGTCCAATAATTTATGTGGCTTCATCTCGTAGACCATCATACAAAGCAGCGGGCAGGTCAACTAGTATTAAATAAAGTAGAGGATACGAGTATTTACCGCGCAAAACTTTTTTCACTGTCGCATGCGAGCCATGATCACGAGTGTATCACAAATGAGTTAAAGGAAACTCAAAAAAAGTAATTAATAATTAAAACAAAAAGTTGACACTTGTGTAAGGGACCGTGATGGTTTAAAAACTATAGAGAAAATGAGTTGCCGACAATATACCTACTCTATTCTATTTTAAATACCTGAAGTTTGTTTAGATCTTCTCGTGTTTTCCGTTAACATTTTACGTTTTTGTGGGACGGATATAAAGGATACAAGGTAAACAATAAATAAATAACTCATGTATTTAATTTATGTAACTTGTTTCATTACATAGCTTTTCCAACAATTTTGTAAAATTTATCCCTTTCATAATAGTAAACATCAGAAAATTTATAACTCTAAAATTCTAGAATAACCGCAAGTACGCCACGTCTTCGAGCTATGCATTCATTGTGCTTCAATACACAATTATATATATAAAAATTACAAGATAGAGGATCGCACTTAATGCGTGACTAAAGAATAAAAAGTTTACTTCAATATTCCTTACGCATGTCATTTACAGTGTTTTAATATTAACGATATTTCAAATAGCATATAATATTGATATATTAATGTAATACATTCCTTGATATGGATAGCAAAAGTGATACATTTCTTTTATGTATGTATTTACAAATAAATGTTATAAAATACTAAAATACACGCGTTCTCAAAAATTGATTTTACTATTACTTACTCGTACATACAGTAGTAAATGTAATAAACTACAAAACTTTACTTGCTAGCAAGTAGGTACAATTTTAATTTGTAATGTCGTTATTTAAGATGTAAGTACCTACCCTTACATTAAGGTACATATGTGAAGAGAAATAGTATCATTATAAACAGCAATAGTACAAATACTATTTTTGATATGGAAGACTCTTCAAGGATTTAATATTACATTTTATTACATAAGTATGTAGTTTCTGGAAGTTGATATGCCAAATTGTATATACATTATCAGTAGGTTTTGGAAGTAGATTTTTCAGATTGTAAATACATCATAGCATAACGTATATATTTTATAAAAATATATACAAATAAACAAACTGGCTCTTATTATGATACTTGACTACCTTTAAATATGTCTCAATGATATATTTTGAAGCGTATATTTACTAGAATATGGACCACAAGATGCTTCTGGAAGAATACAAGACCATATTGAAAGCATAAAACAGCATTTCAATTGAAGTTCACAGACAATGTAAATTTTTTGTATCCTATTTTAGAGTTACAAATAACGAATAATAAGCTTTACAATGGAAGCAAATTTAACAATGTTAAAAATTATCTTCTCAAGTATTTACAATTTGTAATATATAATTAAAATTACTTAAAAATTACGTACAAACTATACATCATCATATAATTAAAGCGCATCATCTTGTTTTCTAACTTTTCTGACCCATCATGACAAATATTACACCTTAAAAATTAATAACAAAACAAATTGCACAATATAACTACTTATGTAATTTTGGCACTAAATATCTGTGGCACTATAATTAACTCTTGTTTCATTGTCGTGTCCTTCACTGTTATCAACAGTTTTTGTTTCACTGTCTTTTTCACTTTCACTCATATTTTCATAATTGAGAGAAGTTTCTTCATCTTCGGAATATTCCCTACCAACAGGTATACCAGACGCGCTTCCAGGCTCTCTATACTCCAACTTGCTTGGATCATTCTCGTGAAGCTTTCTTGCAAGTGTTTGAAGACTAGCCAGAGAACTTGCGCAGTCAGTCGTATCAATGTCAGTTAAACTAACCCCAGCTCGTTCAATTTCAGTAAATGTTCCAAACGGCAACTTAAATAGGCATTCAAGTCGCATCACATGCATTTTACTCCTAAGGTGTTTAGCTAGATGTCCATGTATTCGAAATGCAATATTACAATCTGAACACCGAAATGGTCGTGGGTTAACAGAAGTTGCAGCACCGAATGTTGATGTCATCGAAACCTTGTTGTGATGGGAACCAGAACGCTCATGTTTTTGTAAATGGCCACGAGTTCGGAAACTTACAGCGCAAACACTACACCTAAAAGGTCTCTCCATGTAATGAATGTTCAGGTGCAACCTTAATTGTGAAGGTTTAGTAAATGTTTTATTGCAAAAATCACACACCCTGCGGCCATCCTCCATAAGTCTTCCGGGGGGATACGACGTATTATCAAACTCCTTGCCTTTGGCTACTTTAAAAGCTACGCCGCCAACCCCAATTACGACTTTTCTGGCAATAGGATCATGTTCTAGAGATGGCAATTTGATTGAGTCTGAATCAGAAAGGTTCATGTCTTCAATTTTCGTATTTTCATCATAATTTATATTATTACTACTACTATCGTCAATGATGTTATCGTTTGAATTCAATGGATTATCATCATGCGTTTTGATTTGGTTAATTCTAGCATGTTTTAAATATTCAGAAACAACATGCTTCGCGTTTTCTGTATTGCTGTTATTTTGTACAACATGGCGTTTTAATTCTTGAGTAGCGTTTACTGAATGTGAAGGTTCATTCAAAGTTGAGATGCTTTCATCTTTTGATACAATGGAGTTTGGTATATCACATTCATTTTTTGCATATTTTTCGTCATTGATACCATTTTTTTGAGGTGAACAAATTGGCAACTGAACAGGTTTGCTAATGTTTTGCTTAACAGATTTGAAGTTATCTTCTTTCTTCGTGTTTTCCGAAAAGGTAGAAGTTTCTAAATCAACCTTCTTTAACTTGCTGAAGTTACAAGTCAGCTGGCTTTGTTTAATTTTTGAATCTAAAAGTGCTCTTTCGGTCAAGTAAGTGTGTAACATAGGTTCTCCATTCGTCCACTGAGATTGTTGTTGCGGCAGCTTGGCTGTGTTTGATGCCAGAGAAGCGAGCACGCTAGATTCTCTAGCTGTGGGTATTTCTGGAATGTTGGTCGTAGGTGTCTTCACTTCACTTTTGCTTAAATCCATTGGTTCATTTTCAACATCTGCTCTAGATTCAACGGGAGAATTCTGCGTCAAGTTGAGCATTTCAGGTATTTCTAAAGTCGCAATTTCCAGTCCCGTAGGGGTATATGGATATGTAGTAGGTCTGGCACTAGTTATTAGACCCGGTGCTGCTGATGTACTCGGCCTAGAACTGCCCAAAGACAGCAAACAATGAGCTGCTTCGTGTTCTGGCAAACGTGATTTGCATGCTTCTGTATCTGAAAATAATAAATAAAACATTCGTATTAAACCAAAGGCCTATCTTAGAACTAGGTACCAATATCAACGTATTTATTAAGTCCAGTTTTTATAATTAGACCATCTGCTATGCTATATTAATTGATCGTTCACGAACCGTGTAAATACACGCGCCAATAGACTTTCTATGGAATTGTGTAAATAGTTCGTGTATTAGCCGTAAATGCTAAGTATTTCTGCCAACACATTATTTATTACTCGGAAAATTGAACATATCAAGTTTAATTGAGGATATTTTTTACTGTAGATGCATAATGTATACTTGTACAACTACAGTATGTTGAATAATTGTGATGGGACTATTTGTAAATGCGGATCGTCTACTCATGTTAATTGCATAACTACTAGCTGCGCCCTGCGGTTTCACCCGCGTGGTGATGGAAGATGATGCTGATGAATGAAATATAGCTTATCTTACTTAGGAATAATGTAGTTTTTGAATTTATCCATAACTAGCTGCGCTCCCTCCGCGGTTTCGCCAGCGTGGTGATGGATTATGAATCAAATATACCGCATGTTACTCAGGCATATTGTAGCTTATTACTCGTGAAAGAATTATTTGAATCAGTCGAGTAGTTTTACGTTTATCCAATACAAACAAATAAAGAATAATAAAATTTATCTTTCTTCTTTATTATTAGAGTAGGTAAGGATTAATACCAATTTACGAATAATCTGGCCAGGTTTGTACCCGCGTTACTATTGCATATTTCAAAATAAAAAAAGTATTTATTGTGTAACTGTAATGGTTAGATATACTCGTAGGAATGTGGACTTCTTTGTAGATATTGACTTCTTCTATAAAACTATCACTTCTCACTCTCTCAATCCCTTAGCTCTATTGTCAATAGCAAATACTAATATTATATGGTCAATAGTTTATGTCAGCGTACGCGAAATAAGGATTTTTATGGTAATTTTTCCACACCTTGGGTTATATGATTATTAACGGGATATTTACCGTGGTAAGGTTGTGGAATGAGCTCCCGATATTTCGGCGCAGTTACATGCACCATGTTCAGGGGAAGACTGAAGAATGCGGGTGGTTGGTCAAAAAGTTTAAAAGTTAGGTGCAGACATAACGATCTACCCTCTTTCTTAGTCTTTTGCTACGGTTATCACTGGAACTCGAACTCGATCCTAAGTCCCGACAAAACACACTCACTGTATCACTGCGTATAGTATTTTGAACACATTTTGAACGCGGACTTTTATTTTTAAAACAACCTAATACTGGATTCCACGCACTGGCGAGTTGAAAACCATCACCTCGATTGAAATTCTGGCATTTCCGCGTCCAGCAGATGCTCAGCATCTGCTGGACGCGGGTCCTAACCACTGGATTGAATTCCATAACCCTAAAATCTTGTCCACCGAACGCCATTACATACCAAGGCTAGTAAAGGAAACTATTGAGATCTCGAAATGCCAGAATTTCAATCGAGGTGATGGTTTTCAACTCGCCAGTGCGTGGAATCCAGTATTAGGTTGTTTTAAAAATAAAAGTCCGCGTTCAAAATGTGTTCAAAATACTATACTCTACAAGTCACGAGTATCTTCTAGACAGATCGTATTATCATTTAACATAAGGTGGGATAGTGATGAAACGCCAGATTATCTATTTTTCATTTATATAACATTTTATAAATGAAATCTGTGATGAAAAAATTGTACGCTGTGGTTGTGGACTGTGGCGCGGTTTACTTAAATTGTTATGGATCTTGGTTGGTGTTTGGTTGTGACGAAATGTAACCGATTTTTATTATCTATTATTATAGTAATATTAATCTATTTTTAATAAATCGATTATATATATTGCATGTTTAAATCTATTTTCAGAAACTCGTATCTATGCGAGGGATGAAAAAATCTTGCAGCAAGTTTCAGTTTTATAAACAGCGCCATCTATGCGTTGGCAAAATCTCGAATTAAGTTAATACGTATAAGTTTATTACATAAAACGGCGCCATCTGTAGGCATATATGTATGCGTGTAAAGTAGTCTCAGTGCAGTGATGAGTGAGATAAAGTTGTTGGCAATAAAAATGTCTTAACCGTAAAACACAAAAGCGGCAGGCGAAAGTATTTTATAACAAAGAAGGATAATGCACAGCAATATGCAAGTACTCTTCGAATATTTGTATTTTAGTTTAGTTTTTGAGACTATAGAGTTGGTAGTCGTTTAGTTTTTTTAATTCTCATTTTAGTATTTTATATTAAAACTAGTCATATGTAAAACAGTACTAGACATATAGGGCAATTATTTTTATTATAGATATGTATTTATGTTTTGAGACAATAAGTTTGTCATTTTGTTGGGATGTTCATAATTTCATTTTATTTTAATAAATAAAACGTTTAATAGTACTAAAACTTGTATTAATAATGCTGTTTGTTTTCCTAATTCCTTACCTTGAAATTTTTAAAGGAATATTGCCTTTGATTTTTAGTATTGAATTGGTTATTTTTTTATTCCATACAATTTTATTTGATTTGATTCTTATTAGATTAAGTTGCACACTTCAGGATTTTCTAATTTAAATGGTAGTCCCACTATATACCTGCCACTCTTTGTAGCAGTGGCGAATATTTCCTCACGTTTTTCATCGTCCGTCAATCTCTTAGGTTTATTGTTGGAATATGATAAGCATTTACTTTGAAATGATTAAAAATAAAACATTTTTTCATAGAAATCGATTAGTTAGGTATATATTTTTATAAAAATCGATTTTTAACAAATCGATTAATTTTAAATAAGCAAAAATCGATTCTTTTCCATTCATCTCACATACCTATGCTGGTTGCTTTCTGGGACTAAAAGTAATCCCCCCGCGTGGGAATTTAGATCAGCATACAAAGGACTTTTCCCTCCACCAGAAGTTTAACAGACTATGTTTTTTATATTTGTATAGCATTTTATTCAGGTAGATCTTATTGTAAATTATATTTCAATGTGCCTCATAAACTTTTATTAACAAAAAAAATAACTGAGGCAATAACTTAAAACGTATAAAATTGTTAAAATAGATTATTATTATAAAGATTATTAACTTTGAACCTGACTAATTCGCCATTAACGATCAGAAAAGTAGCATTGGTATGGGGGTCTTTCTACTATGTCAAAAGAAAGCAGCAGACTTATATTATATTAGCGTATTTTTATAATCAAAAATGTAAGAATGATTCATATTATTTTTTGTGAAACTAGATTTTCAGATAGTTTGCGCATAGCATTTGGTCTGATCACAGCTTCAAAATGTCCACAAAATTAACATAAATGTCTGTTTTTAAGTAACCAGCTTCAAAATATTGAAAATCTCAGGTTTAGCTACCGGGGTTATTAGAAATGGCGCTCGATAAGCTTCGTCAATAAAATTGATTGAGGGTAAGAGGCAGAGGTGCGCGTTGTGGGTAGACGTTGTGTACGTCAGAACTATTCATATCTTTTGACTGGCTAGCGTAACATTAATACGCTTAGTCTCTTCGTTAATCTGTCTGTAAATAATAACTTGATTTTCACAAAATGATACATTTGTCACCAAATGCGAATCAGAGCTCGTGAGAGATTCCCAAGCTCGCAAACAGTTTCTTAATGAGACAAACCCACGTGGCCTGAACGGAGCAGAGCTGCTTGATATCTAGTTATATCAATTTCGTAATTCAAGTACGTTTTCAGTATCATCCAGTCGTCGGACGTCCACGCCCTCACCCGCTACAACGTTGTTCTGCTATCTCTATCAGTGTAAATATGGTACAAGTTAATGTTATGTACTATTTTAGCGTTGGTTCCGACTAAGTTTATGGATGACAATCTATAAATACCATCCATAAAGTTTTTTTACTATAGTCAACTAACAGCTTTTGCCGGCAATCCAAGTTTCATAAAAATATCTTTTTTAATAAACGATTTTTCGAGGGGTGTAACTTTTGGGGAGTAAATTAACACTTACCACTTGATTCGGTTTCTCCTTCGTTGCCTTCATCGCCGTCGGAGTCAGTGTCGTCACCAGATTCACCAGAACACGGGGCCATTTCTCCATTATCCGCATCATTGCCTTCATTTGGATTTATTCCCAGTTCACAACACTTCTTGTAGTGTGCCTTACTTTTCATATGCTTCGTCAAGTTGCCCTTTGTTTTAAAACTGAAATAGCACAATTATTTATTAATTAAATGTTTAAGAAATGGAACTTTATTTCTACTGAAATATGTTCAATAACGTACTCATACCTGAAGGCGCAATGGATACACGTATATGGTCTTACGTCAGTATGCGTGCGAATGTGTTTCTTGAGCATTGACGGTTTTTTGCAGCGAATTCCACACTCTGAGCAAACATAGCGCCCTCTCCCGCGCCCGCGGACATAAGTGTATTCCTCGTTACTTTCGAACCCTCCCGCTAACTCTTTTTTAGGCGTCATAATATTATCCGAGGGCAGACCTTTACTTTCTTCTAGTTTCTTCGTATCCGTGGTTTGAATAGTCTGAAATACGGTAGTATACATTGTAAACCTCTGCAATGATCGTACAAATTAAGTATATTATTAGGCGAAAAGTCGAACGCTAGTTCGACTACTTGTATACCTGTTTGTCTCTAAAATTTTTGTTCCACTGCGATGAATGAGTCAATATGAGATCCTGTTTAATCACAGCAGTGGCTACGCTTTGCGGTCGATGACGTGAGTCATACAAAGACATAGCAGACGATGCTGACAGTCCAAGCGGGTCTGGCGTCAGTTCGGATAATAACTGTAAATATATGCACACATTTATCAAAGATTCATTTACTGTGTCACTAGTAGTAATGCGTGTTATCATTTTATAATTACCTGCCAATTACTGTACATGGATAAAAAATGTTGATTTGGAACATACGTTGGTTGAGGACGATTGATAGTGCAGTAAAATACTTTCGTCGAGCATTTCAATCCCAAATAAGTATATGCATTGCCGTTCAAATATAGTTGTCCATAAGCCTTAGCTGGTCGTGGTGTTTCTGGTGATACTAATGGCATTGTATTTGCATTAGGCGTTATTCCGTGATGTCTTTTAGGTGTATAAGTTCCAGGTTTCAAAGGCAATGTGGAGGGTCTTAAAAATTTTGGTTTTCGGTCTTCTGTATTCGGTTTGACCAAAACATTTTTTTGGAAATAAAGAGTTTCTGATCTCTCGTTTTGAGTAGATGTAGGAGTTTCTTGAGCGTTTGTATTTTTTTGAACTTCAGAGGAACTTGGAATTTGATTGTTGTAAATTTCTGTCTTGGTTATCAAATTTTCAAAATTAAAGTTCCGGCTATCTTTTTCTGGCTTAATATCAATAGTTTTAAGCAAAGGACTATGACCTTTTTCACGGTTTTTCGATTTATGTATTGGATAATGCATATTGTTCTCTTTCAATACTAGCGTGCGAGGTACTCCTTCTGCACTCCTTTTCAAAGCTCCTTCTTGTCTGGGTACAGTTTTAGGCATCCCTGTTGAAATCATTTTATGATACGAGTTAGCCTCGTCTGCATTTTTTAGTTTAACTAAAGAAACTGTATTAGACAAATGATGATGATCATCATTCGTGAAATTATTTTGGTTTTGATTTATTTTTTCCAGCTCATTATGGGACAGCCTCAAATGAGGGCTTCTCGTGTTACGTAATTGTTGAGTTTCATATTTTGATAAAGTTATTCCTTTCGATGATTGGATGTTCATTTGTAATAAGTTTCCGTGAATATCCTCACGTAAAGGTGTCGTTGACCTTCTATTAACATCATTGTTGACTACATTTTTCGGTGGTACATTTTGATGGCCTAAATACATTCCTGGTGTGTTTGGTCCAGGAATTCCCGGGACATGTGGAATGAGTTTTCCTCCATGATAAATAGTTGTTGCTCCATTTGGAGACGATGATGGACTTAGCGGAGGCAATGTGAGCGGATTGAAAGCTGTAATTGCACTAAGCGGTGGAAACTGAAAATGCGTTCTATCATGTATATTTGGCAAATTCGAACTTGAGGTACCAGGCGTAGATATCGTTATCCTCGGAGTTTGGGAGTGTGGTGTTCCCATTGTTTCTTTGGGTGTTGGCGGATTGTGCATAATTGTACCACCTGACTGCAAGCTTGATCTTACTACAACACTGCTTGCCTCTGAGTCATTAACAAGTTTAGAAGGTGAAAGGTTTTGGTGTATTAATATGGGAGATAACTGGTTTTTATTTGGTTCAATTCGTAAAGTAGTTGTGCCTCCAGAATGATCCACAATTTTAACTTCACCCCCAAACATTTGTAAAGACGTAGAGTTGTGTCTCATATTATGTTGTGTCATCTCTTCTACTGCTCGTAACGCTGCAGAATTTACCTCAATACATCGCATCTTGGTTTGGATATTTATATCTGCTGACCTCGGTGAAATATTTTCAACCAATCTAGGGCTGTATGTATCCGATCTACTGTCTAAACGCCTTTTTGGACTCGCTATTGGCTTTGATTTAAAGTTTTCGTTTTTTCTAGTATATTCAGAGGGTACTCTAGTGTCTACAAGCCTTGTATTTCCTAACAAAGGTCCCGGCGAAGGCAAAGGCGCAACAATGTCATTCGATTCTTGTTTCATGATAACTAGATTTTCTGGTTTAATACGTAAAGGTGGCGAGTTATTTGGAATAGTTGATGTTGAGAAAGACTGCGATTCCGGCAAACGAACATTGATAGAGTTACTTCTAACAAATATATTTTCCGGCCTTACCATTTTTATCTCTTTTTGGGTTACAGTTGTATTCGCAAGGCTGCCTTTACCGCAATAATACATTCTATGTGTTTCTAAATTATCGGCACTTCTGAAAATAATTTGACATAGCGGACAAACATACAGAGATCCTTCTATCAATTCCCCAGTTAGCGAATCTAAACCTTTCATCTTAGTTTTAAGTAGAAGATCTTTGATTATTGAACCCTCTGGATTTAAAGGATGCTTTTGATGATCAATTATGGAAAAACTTTCTGAATGAGATCTTTTCCTGAATGGATGGTCGGTGTCGTGATTATTTTTCGTCAAATTAAGCGGAGACGAGTCTGTTTTTATATCCACTGCTTCATGTATATATTGTTTGCTCTCTGCTATTTGCTTAATTTTACCATATTTCTTTTGGAGGGGTGTTTCAATAACATCTACAATGGCTTCATTATCAGATATAATTTTAGAGATATGTTCCGTAAGAAAATCAGCATGAGGCGATTTTTTTAACTTATCTTTGTCGTCGACTTCTTGATAAAACGCTGCTCTGAATTTAGGCTTATAAATTGTTTTTGATTTGTTATCATTGAAAGTTGAAAACAAGCTCATAGACGGTAAAATATTTTCATGAATAGATTCAGGCGACACGCTAGGGGAAAACCTTCTTAATTCGTAATTATCGACTCGCACATTTGATGAGTCAGAGCCAGTTTCCGACAAAGATGTTGGCGGGATAGACGTATCGCTTTCCGATCCACCGGACAGGTCATCGTCGTTAATAGTCACAGGTACATCTGCACCTTGCAATCTCAGAGCGTGTGTTCGAGATCTTCGATGTTTATATAGGTTTGATTTAGTTTTAAAAGCAAATCCGCAAGGAACGCAAGGATAAGGTCGTTCATTCGTATGAGCTCTGATATGTTTCTGAAGAACTGAAGGCTTGGCACAAGGTAATTTACAATAAGGGCATACATAACGCCCACCTACACTCCCATTGTAGGTATCCCTGATAAAATCATTTTCAAGGTTCTCAGTCTTATTAGAAAAATCTTCAGTAAAACTGGTCTGACCAGATACTTGAACAATATTATTTACATTACTTAGTCTACTATTTTCATCGCTATAATTAATTTGTACATTTTTCTCCACGTCTTCAACATGCAGGTGTTGCCGGTCTTCTTTTATTTTCTCTAACTCTGGGTGAGTTGCGGCTATGCTTCTATTTGAAATAGAGACACTACTAGTGCTATTTGTCAAGTTGGGATCCTTTTGTCTACTTTCCCCACTCTTAGGTAAATTTGGAGGAAAAACTGTAATGGTAGTTGCCATTTTCTTGAACTTTTTGTGCAGGTAGCTGTGGTCATTGTTGTTGGAAAAGTTAGCGTCCAAACGCTTTTCTTGTGTAAGCGGCATCGTACCCGCGAGTTTAGTACCTGAAAAAGAGGCAAAAGCATTTTAATAATAATAAAAAACACTACTACATACAACTTCAAATAAATATTATCCTAGATAACTAAACTTCCGGAATGCCATTAAATAAGTGAAACAAACGTATGAAAAAAGCTGCCACTGATACCACTGAAATCCAACAAGCTACCATATATGTTTTAAAGATATGAAATACAATGCATTTTAGATATCATTTTTATACAACATATAGCCACATTTACTACTTATGACCTACACAATCGTCTAATTAAAAATAATGTAGATTTTTTTCTTTAATACGACTGGATTCGATTCACGAACTGAGTACAAGTTGTTTTTTTTAAACTATTGATATAGTTTTTCTTGTTACTTATATCGATGACAAAATTCCTAAGAAGAGATTTTATATATCTTACAGATTCAGACTTTCCTATACTGACACATCTAAATGAATCAAAAATCTTCTTTAAAATAAAAATCAATTTTTGTTCCTTTGTCTCGCTAAAACTCAAAAACAACTGCCGTGCGAGCATTAATCTCGCGATAAACTGACTTGTCTCTAGTATGGATCTTCCTAGCTGCGATAGCTAAATCGCTGTCTTTTACTGATAATTGTATCCTGTCGACAATCTATGCTCGCACCTCTACTGGACCGATTTATATACATAAATCTTTTTTGTTTTGATCGTTCTGATATAAGAGTCGCTTTGGAAAGAAGCAAATAACACCATCAACATCATCCATCCAGGTGAAACCGCGGGGTGCTGCTAAAATATATCTTACACTATAATCTATATATAAAAGCGAAAGGTCACTCACTCATCAAGAAATCTCAGAAACTACAAGTGCTAGGAGTTTCAAATTTTGCATGCGGTTCTTTTTAGGATGTAGGTGCTCACTAAGACGGGATTTTATGAAATTCGACCCCTAAGGGGTTTTTTTGGGGTAGATAGTTTGTATGAAACTTCGTTACTGCGAGTGCTAAAAGTTTAAAATTTTGCATGGGGGTTCTTTTTAGGACGTAGGTGCTCACGAAGACAGGATTTTATGAAATTCAACCCCTAAGGTTTTTGGGGTTGATAGTTTTTATTAAACTTCATTACTGCGAGTTCTAAAAGTTTAAAATTTTGCATGGGGGTTCTTTTTTGGACCTATGTACTCACTAAGACGGTTTTTTTTTTTTTTGAAAAATTCGACCCCTAATTGAAATATGTAATTACCGTATCCCGCGAGGCCACGCGAGCGAAGCCGCTGGCGGGTCAGCTAGTAATAGTATAAAGAGGAAATATTTGTTTGTTTGAATTGAATAGGCTCCGAATTTACTAGACCGATTAGAAAAATTCTTTCACCATTAGAATCCTACATTTTCCCTGATGAACACAGGCTACTACTAAAATATTTCAAAAAAATTAGGGATCCGTATGAAAGAAGTCCACATTATCATTTTGTCTAACTATTACAGTTTGTCACCAATTGTGACATAAACTGTAATATACTTTTTGTGACTCACAATAAATACTTTTCCATTTTGAAATATGCAGTAGTAACGCCAGTACGAACCAGGCTACATTATTCGTACCATGGTATTAATCCTTATACACTCTAATAATAAAGTTGCTTTGTTTGTTTGTAATGGATACACGTAAAACTGCTTTTCCAAAAAAATTCAGTTCAAAAAATTCTTTCACGAGTTTAGAGCTACAATATGCCATATAACATACGCTTTATTTGATTCATCCTCATCATCATCCATCACCACATGGGTGAAACCGCGGAGCGTAGCTAGTAATATATAAACTGTGTTAAAGGTAAGTCTAAAATACAAGCAATCTACGCTATTTAAATTTAGTAATGTAATAACAATGCTCATTGTATATGTTGAAAAGCATTCAACACAATCAACCGCGTTGCGTTGCGGTGAGCGAGTTGACGCAACGCGCATGTGCCGCGCTGTGTATCTATTCTATCTATTGGTGTTGTGTGACATCATCATGACGATGGCGCTATTAGACGAGGATGTCCCCGTCCGCCAGCTGTACAGTATTTTTACGATGAAGTGTTTATCGAAATACTTACGTAACTCAAACTATAGCTATCGTTATTCAGCAGATTACGCTCAAGTTGCACCCTAAAATCTATATAACTGACCAAATACGGCTGTTTTAATCAAATCAAATCATTTATTCCGTATAGGCCTACGGGGGCACCAAATTGTCATTTTAACACTTATTTTTTCTTTATTCTACAACGGGATCGGAACGCAACCGCGACGGAGAAGATCCGGCAATTTTTTTAAATTAGCTTTTTAATTTTTTTAACGCCAATTTCTTAATGTATCTATATAACAAATGTTCGTTTATTTTTAGCTCCAGCTTATTTACACGTTGTTTTTGCCAAAAAATACCCATAGTTCGATGAGAACTAATGTTTTATGTTATCATGGTAGCTACTTCCTCAGTCGTTTACAAAATTATTATTATTATAAAGTAAACCTACATACATAACGCTTTAGTGAATAAGGTGAAACTGTTTTTCTTTAAATAATTTGATTTGAACTAACCGTTGATGAAAAAGCCATTACATAATATCTTCCAAATTGGCCTATATTTTCCAGTTGTAACCAGTTTAATATTACTTATATTATATTATTATTACTATAATTTCTTTAAAGCATCTAAAACAAATTATTTAGATACATACTTTATAATGCACGCGACTATGAACTTTACTTCGATTAACCTTCCTTCGATATTTGCGGTTGACAATGCTATTTAAATATGTGTGTCGATTGTTCTAATCAGAGGTTATACAATAAAACATCGCTGAATCCTTTTTTTTTAATGTTTCATTCACTATGAATTTACATATTATAATTACTAATTATTATAGGGTTAAGCGACCTCGCTTTGCGCTTACTTAATTTGAGCCTTTCGTGAACGGCGTTGATGTTAATACGTACCTTTCCGAGAAGGCGTTACAAATTCTGAGAATCGGAGACAGGCAAGCCGTGCCGGGCGCGCCAAAAACAAGCAAGCAAATAAGCTCAGTACGCACTTGCTTGCTTCTTACTCACACCACCTTAGGATGTATACCGGTATTCGTGCCGTGCCGTTCAGTATTATTGTATTATGCAGTGTACTGCACATTTCTTGGTGTGTGTAAGCGTATCTTATAGGTTTTACACACGGACAGAATCCAAGGGTACTATAAATAAGTATTTCAAGTAGTAGAGTATCAAATTCGAATTGATTAGAAATGTTGAACTGGAAAGATGCCTAGGTACTACTTATCATTATAAAATACCTGTTGCTTATAAAAATGGCCAAATTATTATGTAGCAAAAGTGGCAACGTCTATATAGTTTGATATTCTAAACAATTTGTCATGTGAGTTGTATGCACAATACGCCCCAAGCGGGACGTCATCACGTCAGTGCAGGACTTAGCACCCCAATCGTGAGTTGTAATCTATATAGGTAGTCGTGAAAATCAGGAGTCACGTCAAAGGCACGATCGCACCGGATCAGTGGTGTAATGAAACAAAGGAATCCCGTCGACGAGCCGCCGCCCGCCGGCCTGGCGCCTGGCCAGGCCGGCGGGCGGCCCTGGCGTCGTCGCCTGTTTTGCCGCCAGCACGCCGCCAACTTTCATTGCTTACCTATCCTATCTACTCTACTATACCAGCGGCACTACATTAACCTTAATTAGAGCATCAGTAATCTGTGATTAGAGTCTTTATACCTACCTACAATCACGTCAAAATTGTGGGCAGGTAGGTACTTCAATTACAATACCTGTATCTGCTGTGCTTTAAGAACCTAAGCCTTCATTTGTTTTATTTTCAATTTCACTGAATTTCATTAATTATCTCTGAATTTAAACTATGTCTTAGTCATTTATATTGATAAGTGTAATTTTATAACTGATAATAATTATCAGTAAGTACCTAAGTATTACCTACTTATCATTATTTTATTTGTAGTTTTTTTTGGCTCACATCGTTTTAAGAAAGACAACCAATAATTATCTGATTGATATGGATTTGATAGATGAACTGGACCATTACCACAGAAGGACACAACAGTATCTACTAGCAATGACTAGGTTTAATTTTAATATTTACTTTATCAGCTCCTACCTGGCTTGCAGTGAACCATTATTTTACATATTACATCTTATCATTTAAACCAAACTGGTTGTGTAGTGTACCTCTATCTAAAAAATATTTCTTTCATAATATGCTATTGGCATCTTATTAATTTTAGATGGAAAATATTGATAATCACTAAAAATATACTTGTTTACTTATTGCCATGGCATATGTAACGGTAAAATAAAATACGTACCGCGGTAGTATAAATCAGTCCACCATTATAACTTGGATGTTTTGATATCATTTGTTGACGCCTCCAGAACGAATGTCAACAAGTCCTATAGGTAGCATTTCACCCGCGCTCAAGTGAATCATCGTTAATAATTGCGCGACGATCCACGCCACTCGACTCACACACACAAACACACCTGTATTATCGTCACTCACGTCTCACTCACTTGCACTCAGATTCGCGCTCACGACACTTTCTTTTACATGGACCTATTTAATAATCTTGCTCTAAACTGTAATCTATCCAATGTTGTAAAAAGTAAATATTTTGTATCGTGGGTGGTCGTGTACATTCGATTTGGTGCAGCGCGGAACAGCGTAAGGTGGCGTCGCGCCGCGGATGAGTGTTCAACTGTTTGTAATGTCGTTGGTTGGTTTGTTCATTTCGTTCCGTTCGGTTTGGAGCAGCAGTGCTCCCCGCAACCCTCCCGCACCTTACCCGCGCGCACCGCACTGACTCTGCGCTCGCTCGCTGTAAGTAGTGATTCATGTCGCGTTTTATCTATCTCACTCCTTCGCCGCAACCGGATCGGTTATTCTTCGTAATCTATTTATACGTAGGCATCTACATTTATTATTCACGGACTTTAACCTGTGCGTCTAAACTGTTGTAGTGCCATCATCAGGCATAATTATACTGTTGAGGAATTAGGAAATCCCTTTGGTGTTTGGAAAAATAAACAGCACAAGATTATGTTCCGAACTCTTAGGGCACTGTATTGTAGTAAGTGTACCTCTGTTTACTTACAATTTACCAAGGTAATTGCATTTTCAATTATAATATACTCGTAGATTGTATGGTGACTATCTACAAGAAACTAAGGAGTAGGTTCTTTATTAACGTATAAATGCGTAATCATTTTTGTTTTTAAAAATACACCTGAACTAACCCTATCCTTATTTGTTGCAGGCAATTGAGGCAATAACGTAATTTTCATGCAGCACTGATTTCGTAACGGTTGCGCTAGGCTAGAACGGGTGTCGGCTTGTGTGCCAGTCCGGCCAGCTCCGTCCTTCTACTCCTAACATCCTTAAATTTTTAAAGTACCCACTCTCGGCCGAGGGATCTGCTTCCTAAGAGTATTTCTTATTGAACTTTTGGTAGCACGAAATGTAGTTATCATCGGCCCCAGCATTTCTTGATTGTCTACCGATTCCTGGGAAACATTATGTTCCCAAACAATCCAATGACTAGAAACACGATCCTTTTGGTTAATAAGTAATAACACTTAGTCATATAGAGGTCGAATTAAAATATAGTAATACTGCAGGGGACATTTGAAAACGGTTTTTGGCCCAGAGCCACGTAAGTTTAAAACCTCGACGTAAGTTATAAAGTTTTAAACATCGCCAGAGGGATTGTGCACTGTGCACTATTTTAAATTCACATAAATAATGCTTTAAATTAATATAATATCAACAATAAAAGCTTAACCTGGCCTTGAGCCAACCAACATTTTTAGCACAAATTCCGAATATTGCGACGTTACCTGAAAACCCCATTAAGAAATTATGTTACGCATATTTGTCATAACTTTAATCATAATCAAGGTATTGTATATTTAATTCAACTCAAGTTAGTTTAGTTTTACTGGTTCGTTGTTTATGTCAAAAAATATTTCGATTATTTTTAGGCAGGACAAACAAAAAGAGAAATAACGTTCACATTAATAACTGTTGATATGCGTAGTTCTTCAGCAAAAGCACGATATCTATAATTCTTCAAAACGCCCACCTTCGCCTTTGGAGCATTATAATATTGTACTTGAATGTAATGACTTCTGGACTATGAGTATGTACTTTGTATTATAATATTCCCAAAAAATATATACAAATGTCGTATATAAATATCGCCTAGCCCGGAAGCGGTGATGACTGCGTTCCGAGAGGTCATTGAAAAGACCTCTAATGAAACTGGGGCAACCGTTTTAGCAATGATTTCATTAAATAAAGCAAACTTGCATTAATTATCTAGAAAAATACTAGACTACAATGGTTACTATTCAAACTACAACTAAGTTTTTTTACATTCTGTCAGAATTTTGAAACTTTCAGTAGGTTTGATGAATTGATGATTAGTAAGTAAGTAATGAGCTTACATTAATTCTTTAGTTTTAAATACCTACTTTATTTTATTGTTTATATTACGTATTTTGTCAATTGATTACCTTTAGTATAAACAAGGTATAATTTCCTTCTTATTTAGTATCTTTGTTTGTATTAGCAAGCTCCGTTTTGTGCGTGCTTTAATTTTCCTTCCATCAAACCTAAGTAAAAAACCAAAAAATAAGTAAGACTAATTTTTGTATGAAAGTCTATGTGTATGTGGCCTTTAGGTGCAAATTATGTTATTATTTTGGTTAGATAATGTGGACAGATCATTAGGCTCGTTATTTGGCCAATAATAATACCAAAATTTACTTGACTAATCATTAGTTTCATCCATAGTGATTTCTTAGGCTTGTTTGTTTTTTTCGGTGAAAGAAAACTTTTTAGGGCAGATCGCGTGACTTGTTCAACGAATAGTGTTCGAAACGTCGGGAAAAATAATATTAGTGCTTAAACGCGATTCTATTCGTTTAAAGGTAGTTAATTTCAATACCTTCTTTCATACATCTGAAAAATACTGCCTTACGTTTGGGCACACTTGAGGGTGATATATAAATGTGTAGGTATATTATGACAATGCTATTCGTTGTTATTTATGTCAGTGAATCATTCAGACAAGACTTGAACAAGCAAATGTATTATTAATAGCATTAAGTAACTGTAACAGTTATGAATTGGACATAACATACGAGTTGGTATCTTGAATAATTTATACTCGTACTTGGCATTTTCCTATATTTGATTTATCTCGTGAACTACCGTATCAGTAAGACCTCTTTATCTTTAAATGCTTATAAGTTTAGCAACAGACAAATAAGCCTGGCGTAATATTAATCTATTCGAGTTGCTCAGTAACTTTGATTAAATATTACCGCGTGGATTAAGTACTCGTAATTAACGTGTTCTTAGTTTCGGTATCTTCTAGGAGCTACCCGTGGACGCGGTACCTACAGAAGAAGTATCTGTAATGCATGCCTACTTATAGTTTGTAAATGAAGGGTATACCTACCCTTAATTAATAAGCTATGTAATTTTTTTCTTAAATTACCTTTTTCAACGTGAAAAGTAATAAAAAACACACTAACACAAACTATTGCATTTATAATAATTAGTGTCATCTGATATTGTAGCGAAACTCCAGAGCAAAGTTGGATGTAAATTATGTATAAAATAAACACATTATTTGCAATGATAATAATTGGTAGGTGCTTATCAGTAGTGCGGAGGCGATGACGCACGCGTTTCATTCGAGGATGTTCAAGTTTGAATGGTGTTAACTTTTGATAAACAACTATTGACCAGATAATATGTAGGTACCACCGTAAACTTCATAAGGTAGATATACTGATAAATATGATAGTCTCTATGTCTGTGATTTTATACGACAGTATTTACATAATCTACTCGTTATTGTAATATAATTCAAAAACTTATCTCTTAGTACTTTTATTCTTGATTTATCCTTTGGCGAGATTATTGGCTTTAATTAGTGAGACGCACTTCAAAATTTTGTTTCTAAAAACGGAGGCAGTGTGGTCAAAATATATAGGTACCTACAATGCAAAAAGTGCGGAGGTAGATCCTATCCTGGGCTTAGACTAACACGTCTGGGATAAAAAGATTGTTAATACGCTTGAGAATATCTTTACAAGATAACCTAGCTCCTAGATAAACTGATGACTTCATAAGCAAATCTTAGTAAGTAGGTAGGTATATCAACACCGTCAAGAAACACATTATGTAATAAAATCGAATGACGCAACCATTTTAAGAATTATACATCAGTAGTTATACTTGCATGTACCGTAATTGACTGGTATACACTTAAGTATCAATCTAGTATTGTTTTATAGAACTGTACACGAAATATACATTCGGTCGAGGCAGCTCAGCAAGCGATGGTGCGGCAGCTGGCGTTTCGCGAATGGTATGTGAGCCGCGGGGGCGAGGGGCACTTGTTGCGTTGTTTGGTTGGCTTGGCGTAGTTACCGCCTGTTGCCGACGACGTCACACCACGGCCTTGAGCGACGCGGCACGGGGAGTGTCAGTCGCTTACTCTTATGTTATGTCTCCTGCATCCGACATCGTTACGCCATATTTGAATATTCTAGCTGAGGTCTATATTAGCATAATCGTCACAAACATCCTAAGAATCAGGACAGCTTTAGGGATTAGACATTTTTGAAAAAAAAAAATGGTTGGAATGTCGGTTTACGGACGATAATTTTACGTGATAACGTCATAACTTATGACGTTATCACGTAAAATTAGCGTTCGGCTTATCTTATAACTCATAAGATAAGCCGAACGCTTAGGCCTATCGTGCCTCTGTATCGCTTGTTCCGCCTTCTCGCTTGCACGCTCGGCTCAGGCGGAACGTGACAATGACGTCATACTTTTTCGTGCGTGCAGCCGGCGTTCTTCGATTTATAAAACTTTATCACGTCAAAAAACCGTCACCTCACTAAGAATTCTAAACAATCTGTATTCATCCACGCTGAAGCATTTGGCAACGCTGCTATTGAATAATTATGTCGGTTCGGTCGGGCGCCACGGAGTCGCGTGGGCGGGAATCCATGAAACCAGTCTTAGCTCCAACTATATCAACGTTTACTGTCCACATAGAGGTGCCTAACTACGCTTATTACTTGTAAATCAAATTATTTATGAATTGTTTGCAGTCAATTATTATCTTTATTCTTATAAAGGACTTTCTGAGGGATCGGTCGATTTTAGTAGTCGTTGGCGGCTGCTTATCTCATAATTTGGCTTGACTGCTCTGTGATCACTACCAATTAATACCGACGTAAGTATCTCTGTACCTACCTGTCTACAAATTTTGTGCATAGATACTAAATGATCTACTGACACCCGATATATTTAGCTGTGTACATCTACCCATTGACGACAACACAGTTCTTCATTTGCGATGTAATAACTAGTGCACTAGGTAGGTCCTACTAACCATTCTTACAGAGAAGCCATTGTTGATCAAATTCAAGACAATGTCTGGATGGGTCGACGCCAATCTTGTCGGGTTCAATACCTACTTGTAAACAAGTTGGTCACGTGACGTATTTTCTGTGAGGTATCAACGCTACCTTTCAATCGAAATGTAGACCTACATACTTACGAGTATATTCACAGATTCCACAATTTCATAAAGTTTATAGCCAAAATAAATAAGCTGCAAAATAATGAAAAGTTACTTCACATCACAAGCACAGCTTCCCTATCAGTACTAAGCACAAGTTCGTTTATGTAGGGAGTACCTACTGTCCGCATGTTCGGGATGATTTAGTAAAAACTAGCTTGATATTTCCGAAAGCATTGAAATACTAGATCGGCGCAAGGTTAACTGCCGTCTAATCGTTTTCTACAGGTTCTCTACACTGTGGAGAGTGTGCCATGGAACCCCAAAACTTGATTCTTCCATTCCCCCATTGTACCATCAGACGGCCGTAAAGAGACGGAAGTAAAGTTAGACTTCTATTTCGAATCTGAACAAAAAACTTCAACCTGCTAAGTACTCCTATCTCTTAAGTAGTTCAGCCTTACTAAGTACCTATACATAAATACATCGCTCATTATTTCGTTTATGAGTACCTATAAAACTAAGCTAAGAAAACATGGTTTTCGCACTCGGGTGTGGAAATATAAAGACTTGATTAAATCATATCAATTTAAGATTCTTCTAGGACTAGTAGTCACACTATTCTGTTACTTAACTCCTAAGAGCTCGGGTATAGTTGAGGGTCACTAATTACTAACCCTAACTAACTCATCAACAAACTCGAGGAAGACGGCGTCATGATGTGGCAATGACGCCTTGTCATGTTCATGGATTTAGAAGAATAGTCCAGTCAAATTAGGACGAAGTATGGACATAATTTTGATAGTTGTAGATTCTTCTGGAATCGTTAGAAAACACAGCAAGAAGTATCTCTCCAGTTCAACTCGCCTTTTCTAGGACCTACGGAACCATGTTAAATATTAGGCATACGTCCAAAGTAGTCCGGACAATCGGTTTTTGAGTTACGATCAAATAACTGTAAAATTTTGTGTGTTAGTATCTCAGTCTTTTGTGTAATTTGTTAGTAACTCAAAGACCGAATGTCTGAATTTGATAAAATTTATATGGGACTACAATACCACGGACGTATACTCTACCAAACAAAAAAATAATTATTAATATCGGACTACTCTGCAAAAAGTTTTGCGTGATTATACCTACATAAAAAAACATACACGTCGACTCGAGAAAATTCTATTGTTTTTGGAAGTTGGTTGAAAAATACTTAGTAAGAAGGTAGATTTTAATTAAAGCATATTCAACCATGATAAACAAAAAACCCACATTCGCGAATTATTTCCACGCTTTTGAAAAATATCGTCCAATTTGACTGGACTAGAAGGAAATGCCAAATGCTTTCAGAGACGAGCCAAAGGGCAATTATGTCAGGATGGTCGCAGTGCGTTCCTCATGAGATCCTGCGGGGTCATCTGTAAGACAACGAGGAAGGCCACCGAGGGGGTTTTAGTGGAAAGTCCCACATAACCCGGATGATTCCCGTAGTGTCCGGGTATCTAATAAGATTTTCCCCCGTAAATAACAAAAAAAGTACTGTAATAACATTACTATAAAAATATAATACTGTATGAGCACCTAATATAATATAATTACTCTGTGATGTGTATAGTTAAAATATGACTTAATCAGATGTCTGAATATAATACTAAAAAGTATTTTAATATTTAGTTGATTTATAACATGACAACTCTTTAGGTATATCTAGAACTTGTGATGTAACCGATAATCGGTTCGAAAAAATAGAAGAAATTAGTTTTACGGAAAAACTAAAAGAATGGTAATGTTTTAATTAGTATCATATTCCAAGTTTTGTTTGCAATCCACTATCATTACTTGCACTTCCTGACAAATTAATAAGATTTTTTTCTAACTCGAAATTGTTTATTTTGTTTGTGACGGATAATAATCTACTACTATTAGGTATCTATACGTGAAACACCGAAAAACACAAAACTTGAAATAATACCTTCTAAATCAACATTTATTTTATTTATTGCCAGGTACTTAGTAGGTATATGTGACGGAAGTTGTCATGTCCTATAAAAACACGTTGTTTTTCCCGAATTTCCCAATTTAAATAAATAATCGGTCCAACGGTCCTCAACATATGCTTCCTAGTGAACAGGGTTTATTTACTTTTATGCACTTACCTTTATTATAGAAATAAAAAAAAACTTAAACACAACGTTCTTATCTTCTCATATTGGGTGTGCGAATCTGTCGACTTCAGATCCTATCTGCAGTTACCACAGCTTAATGTGATAGTACTTCAAGGATTTCATTATAAAGCCTCCGTCCGTTGTATGACTTTCATGATTATGTTGCACTATTAACTATTCTGCGGTATTATAGCCGCCACCTTGCTTGGGCTTCCCTTGGAAGCAGGTCATCGCCTGTTCGACTGGCTCGACCACTTCGCCAACGCCACCGCCGCCGCCTCGCCGCCGCCACTAAGACAAACCGCATCCTACTCGTCCGACAACGGACTGTCTTGATACATTTTCGATTTGTTGCTCTCCCAAACAAACGTCAAGGAGGATACTTTAACATAATATTTAATCCATAAAGATAGGACTATCGTAGTAGAAGACGTGGATGAATTAAACTACTATCACATTATCTTGGCGACTGTTTTTGTGAAAGTTATTTATATATAAATTATATACGAACAATTTTTCCATCACAAGTGTGTCGAACACGATTAGAACGCAATGAAGTGTCCACATCTACAAGTTTGTTATGATAAAATAAAATCTAGATCTGTCTATGGGATCGAGTCACAGTTGATGGTGATGGAAAATCAACAACCAAGCACTGGCACTGTGAGTTTTAATGGGACTACTATAGAACATAATGTTTTATGCGATCACGATGACTACACTACAATAGAGCGATTTGGGGGTATTGACGAGTGCCATGTTACTATTATGTATGTAGTTTATAATAGGTTTTAAACACAAGGTATATTACCATTGATATATCGGTCACTAAAAAACTTTTATGGCACAGGGTTAGGATGTAAAAATAATATACCTACCTACTTAGTGTAGTGCCCAAAATACATAATAATCAAATATTAGAGCTGTTTATTACAAAATAACTTAATTGGAGATAATTAAAATAATACTATTATAATGATAAATGTGACTTAATTTTCTTTCATACAACAAAACTTCAATAGATGTTATGACGAATTCAGTGCTGGCATTTCTATAATATATATTACATTGAAAACGTACATAATTAAGATATGTAGGTTAATTAAAGGTTAAAAAAGAAATGGGACACATAGGACAGATACCAACATGAATGAAGAAAATCTACAGCTAGTAGTGTTGAACCGGCTGAAAAGGCTTAAAAATCAAGTCGAGTACTTAAATAAGTACGGAAAATAGTTCCGTAACTTCCGTAACAAATTAAACTAAAGATTCATCAAAATTATTAATATAATGCGAAAGTTTGTGAGTAAGTTTATAAATTTTTCACTATGAAGCGGTTCAACAGATGTAACTGAAATTTATTATATAATGAAATAAACGTCATTTAAGTAGTTGAACCGTCTTCAAATATTTACATTTAGAGAGATATTTATAACCACGGTACCAAATATGCTACTTTCTATCCTGAAAATAGATTCTTGTAAGTAGTAATTTTCTGCGCGGCCGAAGTCGCTGGGCGCAGCTAGTATTATAAATGTTAAAAGTTACTTTCAGTAACTCTTTCCGCATATCTCAGTTTGCTTTACATTTTCACAGCCGAATAATCAATAAAGCATTATCTCTGGTCCTGCAGATAAAGTTCCAACCTTAGAGTAGAACATGAGTTTTTTCATTATCGTAATTTTACATCACGTGGATGAAACCGCGCAGCGCAGCTAGTATGTAATATATCTAGAATGTATTTATACATTCGATATACATTTCTGATAATCGTTATCATAAAGATTGCATTCTGCGTAATACGCTTGGATACTTTTCGAAGAAGTTATCAAGGTATCTAAGACCGTAAACCAATCGGTAAGTGTAAAAAGTTAAAGCCAATCCGATCTGTAATAAAATTTTCTAATATCATGCTTGACTTGATTCGTAGTCGTACCGTTGGATGTTGCCTTTTCTATCAAGCATTTTTAACATTAATTATAATTCCTTGGCCCTATTAACTATACATCTTCTACAAAGTAGGTACTTTTAATTTCAGGGTTCTCGGGCCACATTCCGGTCAGATCACATAAAAATCCCAAATCCAAAGATATAATATAACAAATAATTAAAAAGATAAAATCCAAGACACTTCCACTGAGTGCTAATCTATATACGGCTGAAATTATTATATCATCCACTTAGCCCATATGTGTAGGTATGTATATAGTAGGTATGCCCTATATGTATACCATATATGTATGTGTATAGTAGGTAATACTAAATTTCAGAATTGTTTTGGAAGCCAAGAAATTCGTTTTAAGAATGATACTCGTTTTAACAAAGGCAACATGCTGACATACCATTTTTCTGTAGCTCTTCATATTGTCTTCCTTCTAAAATTGTAGCTATGCTACGAGTAAATGAGCACTTCATAGGTATACGTTTTTTATATTACCATGATACATTAAACATTGATTACCACAAAAATCAGAGCCCTGGAGTGTCGCCTCATGGATAATGGATATTCTTCATTTTTAATGATTATGAGCAAAGAGAATACAAACACTTCGTTTTAATTATGAGTATCAATTGCAGAGGTTGACATGGTGTTGGAGCTTTTTTCACTAATTTGAAGTGCTGTAACTCAAAAAGGCAGCGAAAAAGAGACAACAGTATACATACTTAATTATAGGACATAGGATTTTTATGTTAAACTACTTAATTAAGGGCTATATCGTTTCTGAGTTTGCATCAGCATTCAGAGCAGACCGGTCTCCGCAGACAGCACCCGTTCACGTTGACGCATGTGGCAGCCATCGCCTTCCTCAACCATATTTGAGGGAAGATGGCGATCCGCCACACGACGCCACCGTCTGCCGACACCTTTTCGTGAGCGTATCTGCTCTGTATGCTCATACTTACTCTGTCAAATACAGCTTAACTTAAATAATTACTAATATTAATTAATTCGCTTAGGTACCCGTATTGCACTGAAGCAGGGCCTCAATTACTGCTTCGTTTTGATCCCTGATGGACATTTTGAGGTTGTATTTAAATATGGTTTGGTGTTTGCAACCATCGCTTTTCTCACGAATAGCCTAATGGCATTATCATCATCATCGGCATAGTAAGTGAAGCTCCCGGTATGCCGGGAAACTGCAACGACTGCGTGCGGGACGCTCTCACTTACGCTAAAAAACGTATTCAGAATGCTCGCCAGCTCCCTAGCTATAAAGCTTGAAAGTTTATTTTTTCAACATTTATATATGACGCCTTACACCTATACTTAATCTCTCTTATGTAGTCATAAGTATATTATACTTACATTCAAGGTATCGCTATCATGATACAAATTCGAACTCGCTGTAGTTTGCGGTGATTTCTCATCTCTGAATTTGGCGAACTCGAGGATAGTATAGCGTTGCCGCGTGTGCTGATATGAATGTTATCTCAATGACATTTAGTTTGATATTTATACCGACACAAGCGTTGAGCTGCTAATATTAAAAGTACCTATATATAAGTAATGATTTAAAAATATGAATTAAAACCGACTTCGTTGCTGAAGTATAGAACTCCTACAAAACGTGTTACACTACGCTTGAAAAGATAATACTTATCATCCTAAGTGAACACATTTTATTGTATTATTGAGCATAACATTTTCAGCTGGTGGTGATTTTCAAATGGTCGTCCAAGGCGGTAGACTATACTGGGAGTTAATCCTATCCAAGAATAAAAGAATCATCAAAATTGAACGGTTCTGTAGAAAGATTTGCATATAAAAATTACGCGTTGCAAGGCAATTGGTTGACTTCTCCGATGAGGACAATTTCGCGAGCACCTGCCAGCCGCGCTGCCAAAGAGAATACAATAGACACGCGCTGCCATGACAATGGCTCCGAAGTGGTTCATGAGAGCTTCGTCTACCATAAGGCGAACGACGCTCCTACCGCTTATACGAGCATTTGAGAACCTCCTCCATATTTGAAAGTCATTAAAAAATAGGCTCTTAATTCTCTATTTTATTTAAATTATAATATTGTAAATGTATAAATAAAACTGTGAGCGTCTATTATATAATGTACATATTAGGTACCTACTTGAATCCACGCAAGCTAAATAGTTTGTCAACCGAGTAGGTATCTACTAAGTCCCCAAAATTGTAGTAAAACCCTCTTCTGCGCTTTTAAACACACAACTACAATTACAAATTTTGCCACACATGCATAATCCGTTGCACACAAGCACACACATACAAGTTTACAAATATAGTACCAACATACCTACCCACTTAATATTCCGCTGCATAAAATATAAAGACTATTGGTTCGTACGTATAAGCACTAGCATCAAGAGAATGGCGTCATTCTCCACGAATTCCGGCGTCGGCATATCAACGACTAAAATACGCCATATGTGTGAATGTGACAATAATATTCGTGAGTCAGACGGAGTTGGGTACCACTTGACCAAATAAACAACTATTCATACACTCGCAAGTCTTTCCTCAATGACGTCTATCAATTGTAATTTACGTTTTTATTTTATACTAACCTACGTAGGAAGCCTAGAAGATATTAGGCAAACTCTTAAATACATAAATTGGAAATATGCATAATATTCTATTTTCTATGAGTGATGGAATGGTGCTGACTGATGAATGATGGATGGACGATGTGTGGAATGATTGGATTCTCAATTTCTTAGTCAAATTCTCTCCCAATCCCCTGAGAATGTGAGGGCGCTTATTGGTAAATATGCATATTGTATCACAGATATTTTTATTAGGGAGAAGTACACGCCGTTACAATAAGTAATTTTATTAAATAAAAAAATTATACTTGTTACCCAGTGACAAGAACTATAATATGAAGAGGATAAAATATGAGCAACAAAAACAAATAAAAAATATATTTTGAAAACCTGATTGTATACCTACGTATAAAACCGAATAGGGAAAAACAAACTTAGTATACTCACGATTTAGCTCACCCGGGCCGTCACTTGGTAATATAAAATATACCTTAATCAATAGGTTTTGTTCGATTTACTGCAAATATGGTTGTTTGCAGCGGGCATATTGCTTTTCTTAACATTTCATATTATTATAAACTTACCATTCATTAATATGTAACTAGCTGCGACTCGCCGTGTTACTATTATATGACGATAGATAATGATGAAAAGTATCCTAATCATGTCATGTTATTCCAGAACCAAAATGTCTACATACCTATCCGTTTAGCCGTTCTGGCGTGATTCAGTAACAAACGTCCATCCAAACTTTCGCATTTATTATATAGTGTGATTCACATTGTTAACAAAAGCCATCAATCCATGTAGGCTGTTGGTCGTGAATAAGGAATATAAAGTAAAACATATAAAAAAGAAAAACCTCTTTCTGGACAGTTGCCATTATTAAACCTACAGCAACATAGCAACTACTTTACACGTGTATAAATTATGTATACCAGCTACATCCGCATTTGTATTTGTTAAAGTTACGTCTGTGCCAAATTGCTGAACGGACGCGATACTTTCACCGGGTCTTCTCCTAATAAGCGAACCGCATCCTCAGTGTTGACGACACTGACCGATCGGAATGGACACGCGTCATCATCGCTCGCTGTATCGCAAGCTATTCTTTTAATCTAATTTTAATTAGCTTCATAATAATAACGCTATTCCGCTTACTTAATTTAAACGATATCGTTTAATAAGCGTGTAAAATTTGTGTTGCAGTATTCAATTTAAAAATAAAACGTTATTTTGCGCGCCTGAATCTGAAAATAGAACCGTGTATCCCTGCTACCACATCAATTACGCAAAGACGGTAGGTACTCGTTCTGTCGAATGAGCAGGGAATGACGAGAGTCATTTTTTGGACAGCCGCCAAACGGTCCGAAAGGTGTTCCCACTTCCGACGTGCATCCTCCACATTTTATCGAGCTAAAAACGTAATACATGCTTTGGCAAAGTCACATAAAAGTAATGATCTCTTTATTTATCTTGCCAGTGGTGACATAAATACATCACTAAAATGGTGAACCATACATTGTTAGCCATGGCAGAAAAATTACAAACTAAGTACTTTTATTTATTTTCTTCCTATGAAGATTACGTCGAGGGCCTTACCCAAAACTTGGGTTTACTAATTACAATCATGTGCTGGAAAAAAAGAGGTCCTAAGATATAATGCCTAGTATAAGTTTCTGAAATGATATTGCTATGCAAAACTCATGGACAGAGCTCGTCTGTTCTGTGGCCTGAGTACGAACATTTGCTAAAGTGTAACGGTATCGTATCGTTAACGTATACAGTACAAACTATGAGTTATCTGTGCCTCAGTTGTACTAGATAAATGTACGATTACATTAAGTACACTTTAGCAAATGTTCGTGCTCGGGCCACTGATTGTATGAAAAACGGGTGCCCCCTTAAACTTACCAGATAAAAGTAGGTTTTAATCAACTCTTAGTATACTAAAAACATTACAACAATAGCACACAATTTAAGACAACACGCATATTTTGCTTAATGATAAGTATTTTTTTTCTATATAAGTCTTGTGTATTAGTAATGTAATAATGACGTTTAAGTACTCATTTTATGTACAAAAGATAAAATGTGTTGTGTGACTGATATGATAAGTGGTAGGAATTCCTAGGCACAGGTTTGTCTGGGAGGCCTAGCGGTCATGGCGACTGACACGGAATGTCAGAAGACGCGGGTTCGAATCCCGTCTGATGATGTGTATCGGCAATAGTAAACTGCAACTAAAACAATAATACTATGAATATGTTTCGTTTTTAAATTACTTTAACGTTTCGCTTCGCGGTTGCGCTATGTTAGTATTATCTTTTTTTTTTCGTTAGAATAAACTTAAGAACTACGGGAACGATTTCAAAAATTATTTTGCCGTGAGAAAGTTACGGATATATAATATTTTCAAAAAAGTTAGGGATCCGTATAAAAACTTTGATAATGTAAACCCAAGGTGTGAAAAAAAAAATCATCCTTATAGGTACTTATCGCATACACTGCGGAAACTATTGACAATAGAGCAAAGTGATGTACCATAGTTTTATAGAGGACATCAATGTCTACAAAGAAGTATGCAATACCATGTGTCTATCTATTTATTTATTTATTTATTTATTTGGTTTCCCATGAATAGTTACATTACTTCTTGTGTCTTATACATATTCTTAACTAAGTTGCTTAATGCACTATTTGTTAAAGGGAAACACCACATGCAATATTATAAATTATACAAAATAAAGTCTTTTTGCCTACATCTTAGAAATACAAAAATAAAGTTAACAGCTAAACGTGACCGTATTTATTATAAATTTAAGTATTCGCATCAATTAATCCTAATCACTTTACCAAGCTTATGCTCGGCGTAACACCTTTTTAAATGTTGCAAGAGAATCTCCAAATATATCAAACAACTTACTATTTTCATTAACAAGTCTGCTTATTCTAGGTATCGGAGAGTTGGCTCCTAACACTGTTCTACGAAAAGGGGGGGCAAAGGGAGTTAAAGGCTGTCGTGGATATTTAAAGGGGACTCTAAGTTTAAACTTAGCTAATAATTCTGAACAATCAATACTGTTATTTAATAGTTTGTGCACAAATATGAGGTCTATATTATTTCTTCGAATATATAGAGGTTGTAGTTTAAAGTAGGAGAGACGTTTCTCATATGCTCTAATTTTTTTAACATGTCCGGTACAAAATGCTAAATGCCACATAAATCTCTTCTGTATACGTTCCAAACGTAGAGAATGTACAGCATAATGAGGTCTCCAAACAGGGGAGCAATATTCTAAAATGCTGCGTACAAGACAATTGTACAACAAGATTTTAGTTTTGGGCTTGCGAAATTCTTTACTGTTGCGGATAACAAAACCCAGTAGTTTAGAAGATTTCTTCGTAATATGTTCAAAGTGAGGTATGAAAGTGAGTTTAGTATCAAATATCACCCCTAGGTCCTTCATCAGAATTACTCTTTGTAAATTAGTAGCTTTTAATTTGTAATTATATTCTATACTCGTTAATTTTCGGCTGAATGTCATTTGAGAACATTTGGAAGTATTTAATGTCATCCCATTTAAGTCACACCAGCTTGTTAGCCTATCTAGATCTTTTTGCAACATTTCAACATCTTCAAAACTTTTGATAACTTTCAAAATCTTTAGATCATCAGCAAACAAAAATGGCGTAGAATGCCATAAACAATCAGGTAGATCATTGATAAATATATTAAACAGGAGAGGACCTAGGTGTGAGCCTTGAGGAACTCCTGCACTTACATTTGAACGAGTTGTTGAAGTGTAGCCCGCTGCTACTACAAAAAAACCACGATCATTTAGATACGAACGCAACCATTCTAGAATTGGTCCAGCAAAACCGTACGTAGCAAGCTTGAGCAGAAGCTTAGAGTGGGAAACCCTGTCAAAAGCTTTACTTAAATCTGTATAGACTACATCAACTTGATTGTTTGTATCCATCGCCTCAATGAGGTTTTCTGTAAAGGTCATTAAATTTGTATCTATTACAGTTGCCACAATAACTACTTTTCCATGTTAAAATATGCAATATTAACGCCGGTCCAAACTAGGCCACATTATACCTTGGTTTTAATTCTTATTTACTCTAATAAAAAAGACGAACGATTTAATAGTTTTTTTTACCGGATATAAACGCAAAAACTACATAACCGGTTCAAATATTTCTTTCATCAGTAGAAAGCTATATTATGACTGAGTAACATACGCTATATTTGATTCATCATCATATTCATCCATCACCGCGCGGGTGAAACCGCGGAGCGCAGCTAGTATAAAATAAAGATAGAGACATAAAATATGCGTACGACTGCTATCGCAGTTAATTGGCCGTCCACTCTTTGTACTATTTGAAATAAATCCGGAACCGTAGTACTCATGGAGCTTAAGGAAATTCAGCCAAACGGAATTGCAAGCAAAAGTTAACGCAAATTGGCGGCATGGCAGCCATTATAATAACCGGCATGTCCAGTCAGTGTGCGATTCCCAGAATACCCCGAAGCACGCGCCGCGACTCTCGGCTGACTGGACGGTTATAATAAACAACTGCCTGCTAGCCACCAAGCCTTTTCACATTTACCATTCCAATATTTCTGAGAAACTCTTCAATTCCCTCTACTATTACAAGTTATTTTTAATGTGCAGGGGCGTTGTTTTGTTTCTTTAACTTCTGGCTACATGAGACTAAAAACTAAACTATGTTTCTCTAGAACGCAACTGACGAGTACCAAGAAATTTTACTTGGCTCAATTCTACTGAAACTATCGCAAAAACGTAACGACGTGGTGTGTTGCCTTGCGCATCATTATTTGTCCTAATTAGGAAAAAATGTAGTTTGCGGAATTTACCGATGCAAATGGAGGGTAGTTGAATAAAACATTATTTACAGTCTGGAATTCGCATCAGACGTCAAAATTAACGCCGTCAGCACCGTTAAAAAAATATAATTTTAGTTAAATCTAAACCCACATTTGCGTCCGCGTCATGATTTTTCTAATAAAGCAAAAAAGTTAAGATTACGGAATGTTACGTTACAAACGCAGGAAAAAATTGGATTGAACAATCTGTGATGCACCTTGGAAGTCAAAATTCGAACCATGCGTCGTCGTTTTTTAAAATTTATAAACGTAGGTATAACAACTTTTACATACATTTAGTGTGAAAAAATACCGTATAAATACATTCGCCGTAGCCCCTTATTGTGTTCGTCATGACCTCTGCGACACTTACATAATTAATTACTTGTTGTCACTGGAATAACACGTCAATGTTAACGTTTCCACGTTGCCATCACTCGATTAACACGCAGAATAATTTGGAATAATTATTTGAATGTTGGATGTATAAACGACACGTCATGTACCTAATATAATATAATACATATCCAGTTGGGAGGTAACCGACACATTCGCTATTCAAAAATGCTTCTTGAGGAGTACCCACCAACGCTAGGTGCCCTCTGAAAGCGGTACATAATTTGCATTGATTTAATAATAATTATGTAGATTAAAAATATTTTGTCACACAGAGCGATATATTCGCCTGAACGATTAAGCTGTTTAATTAAGAATAAAAAAATGTACATCGGAAATACCCTGTAAGCCTTTCAAACTCTACTAATGAGTAGGTACGTTAATTTAATCTAGTTTTCATATGAGTGACAGTACCTATGCCTAAATTTAATAAATCATTTTGAAATTAAAAAAGATTGAGGCTTTGTATAAAACAACGTAAATAAATTGATTTTATTTTCTTCACACAAATAATATACAAAATGTGTTTTTAAGACGGAGCAGAAAAGGCCTTAACTGTTAAAGTTACAGGAAAAAGTACCTAGGAGATCATCTGTAACTTTTTAAGGTATGCTGAACTGCATTCAGCGAACAAAGAGTCAGCTAAAAAAGCTTAAATACCAATATGAATGTTCAATGGATTCTTTTTCATACAGGATTAAAAACGTTTGCAGAGCCAACTGAAGTTTGAGTAGGTCCTTGAAATGCTAAGGAATCGCTAAAAAACTTTTCCAATACATTTTGTACTAAAAGACGATCGCGTGATGATAAAAATATCAAACAGTAATAACCAAGTCTTCCATAAATATTATATACATTTAGGCCTTTATTAATAAAAGTTGCGTAAACATAGATTAGGCGTAACATGCTTTGTCTTGCTTTCACGCGTGACATTTACTGCAAGCGAAAAATTGACAGATAGATGTTTTAACTACTCCGGGTCTAAGCCAAGTTTATTAATAAGGCCGTTACTGTTATTTTGGCATGATATTTTCACCTTAGTGAATGTTAAAACAATTTTATAAAAGACGGTATGTTATACAAAAATAACTTGTGTGCGATTACGTGTTTCTGTTAATCGCACGATATTAACGGTGTGACTGTCGTAATCGACAGTCACACCGTTAATATCGTGCGATAGAATAGCCACGTTACAACGCGAATTGATATGCATTTTATTCCATTGTCATATTTGTAGCGACCGCAGCAATCTGATCAAATCACGCATCCTCCAGGACACTACAATACTTGTCTGCTTGACTGTAGAGATAATAAGAATGCCATCCAAAAAAATTATTCTGGTTTCACTCAAGTCATGTTCACGCACTAAGTACCCATGTATTAGATTCGAAGTAATAGAAGGTATAGAAAGAATTTTGTTTCCTTCATATAAATAGTAGGTGTACGTAGATGCATTCCGTACAAATAACGTAGATGTCTGAAGAAATGCAAGAATAGAGAACGAAGCTCATGATTAGTTAGTTGCGAATAATAATACATAATGTAGGTATATACCTATAAAGCAGCTTTCGAAAAGTAACTAAACGAGTAAGCGGAGGAGACTCCAATGCACCTGCCCACCGCACCGTGCAGCGTGGTTGCACAAACGCCTGATCCTGTCCGGTGTAACACAAAACTATAGTTCGATATTTAAATGCATTAAGTATAGTTTTCTCAAACCCAAACCGCTCAAAGGGCTTATGTACCTACTTCATATACAAGACATAATTTAATATTACGTTACGTTACTTTACTGACCATCATTCGAAATTAGAGTAACACCATTATTTATAATAGATGTAGTATAGAGATTATACATATATGGATACAGTAGATGATTATAGAATGCGAAATTGTAACGATTGCAACTGATGAATGGACATAGTGATGATGAATGCATTGCATGTATACTGACTGGCGAGAGACTGCAAGGAACCAGTGCGACCGGTCGGCTGGAGACGCTTTTTGTAAGTACCGGCTTCTTTGTCTGTGACACTCGCTCGCCCGGTCGGTTGCACAGAAACACATAAACGCACATATTGAAACATCCCGCGGTTCATGTGAACATTCATAAACAATTGGAAGTTAATGAATTGAGGATAGTTATTGAATAGTCAGCTGTTGATGTAGAATCATGCCTATTATATGTGTCATCACATCACATCATAAAACCCGTCCCTGTTAAATATTATTACTGGAGACAAGTTTAGTATCCACCCGCGTCTTTGTCCGTGCCAAAATCAAAGCTGTCGCGAATATCGCGATCCCTCGAGAATAATTTTTAGTGTGATTTTGATAATTTAAAGAAACTATAAGTAGTGAAATTGATTTCGAGCCATAAAATTGTGGAAAAGCTGTAAGTCAACGTTTATTAGGGGAGTAGGTACAGGCAGATAAGCATTAAGCCCACAGATATGAGATCGTCAGATCGTTGTGGTACATATTAGGTGTGCTTTATCACGGAATTCTGCTTCATCATGCGGACGTACCGTTTGTGGAGATTACTAATTGATAAATAGAATAGATAACGCGGCAATAGCATTGCATTGCAAAACGAACGTCGTGGACTCGTGGAGAGTGCGCGGTGCGAGATCGGCATGCGGTGACGGGGGCGCGGGCGGGCGGACGTGCCAAGGCAGGCAAGCTACATATTTACTCATACGACCGAGGCGTAAATCACCGTGCATCTATTTCGAGTTGGCCGGTGCGGGTGTGGGCACGGGCTGGGCGGGGAGTGGCACGGAGGGGCGCGGGCAGACGCCGATGCCGGTCTGGCGCCAGAAGGATTCCCCAGCGCCCCTCGTCCCGCGCCCCTGCCTGCCAGTCCGAGGTCACCGCGCGCCCGTGTCTTGCCGCCTCTCGCACAATACCCTAACTAACCCAACCGCCAATTTACAATAAAATTGACATTTCGACATTTGAAGTAAGTAGGTTCAGCTAACAGCGGACTTCGTAGTTTTGGCAAATGTCTTCATCGAGTCAACTAGAAAAGTTTTGCATTGCCAATTTTAGTAAGAATACTTATAACATAAGATTGTTTGCTTTATAAAATGCCCTATAATCATAAATCGTTCAAATATCAATGGAAAAGTTTTAACCATTGTACGGAATAATACGAGAGCAATAACTTTACCTACCTGTCTACTTCCGTTATCCACTTGTAAACAATGCACTTTCGTAGAAACGAGATAAGGAATTTGAAGGGACTCTAAGTATACCGTACGCGCGTACCAACAATCACTCAATAATGATAATGGGCTTATCGCAGCGATAGATATTGTGACAGATAAACTAGCATATAAGCAGATAAGATCCTAGCAAAATTTCGCATTTACGTATTTTCGCGAACCCTGATAAGTTATCAGTACATAGATACGAGTTTCATATTAACTTCGGTTCCGACTAATGTCTAGTGAGAATTGCGAAAAAGAGATTTGCATATTGCTTTACCAGGAAGGTTGTACAATGAGTGTGTGTAGTAAGATTAATGGTAATGTTTGTATACTTACTCGTCATGTGTGTTGGATCGAGTGCGAGAGGCAAGAACCCGCGGACACGATGCCTGCGCCAGCTATCACCTCCCTCCCCCCCACCCGCGGCGCGCGGGGATACCCTGCGGTCATTGGTTACTCATACATCTTGCTAAACTCCAATCCATTCCATTACACCGATATAAAACGTTTGTTTACACAATAATACCACTACACTGTTTCCACAAGTACACCTTATAACTAAAGGATACAAATATCACCAAAAATATATTTTACGTATTTAAAAACAATAAAATTGATAACAGAAATACGCGCGCTCCGAGCTGAACGCAGACGGAGAATGAATATTACTACCGAATTGAAAGTAAGTATTACATACAAAACATCGACCTAGCTGGACACATGTTTATGTATACAGATTGTTATAACACATCCGTAACCATGTACCCTATTTGTTGGCTGTTAGAGTCTATTTTGTTTTGTATGGACTGCAAAACTAGGTTTGTGCAATTCTGGCTACACTCACTACATCATAACTCTTAGCGAATATCACAAAATAAATAATACTGGAGAATGGGTCTGTTTTAAACATGTACTTAACCAAACTCAATATGTGAAACTGAATGAAAGGCGTGGGTCAAACATTTGATTGACATTACCTAATAATACATTTTGCAGATGGTATTTTATGAATCAAGTTTTACGCATTCAACACGTCACAACTTCTCAAGCACCGTGATTCCAGTGTTATAGTAGCGCCATCTGGTATAATACTATTGAAACGGAAGTAAGAACATAAAGATGATAAGAGGGCGCCATACAAAACAACTTAAAATATTTATCTAAAGCTAAAGTTCAGTTTATCATAAACTGAAATAATGTCAACTCATACTGATAACAGGGACTTAATATTTATCTGAGGTCTTCTAGTGGTGTCACTGAATGTTTATATTATGAGTGCCTACCTACTTATTATGAAGATATGTTATATACAATGGATCAATCAAATGACGACCAATTACCCAACTAAATTATCATATAGTAAGCTGTTAACCAAGTATACATTATTTTAATAACGCCGCATATAAATATTATAAATTCGAAAGGAACTCTTTCTCTCTTAATTTTTGTTATTTTTAATAACTAAGGTTAGTTGCGCCATGTAACGTTAACGTTAAAGCTACAGTCAAATCAATACTCAAGACTCAGGTTTGGCGATTTAGCGGGAACTAGAAAGTGAACTTTAAATGGTGCAATTCGCTCTAATTCTAAACTTCAGCCGAACGTATGTAAAATGTAATCACATAGGTACCTATGACTCTCGGGAGACGCTCTTTGCCATAATTACGTATTAATGATTGCAAGGTATAATCGAACCTGTTTAATGAAATAATTTGGTACCTACACGTATAATGTTAACCAGAAATACAAATAGGATAGCTGTACCTAGTTTTAGACTTGCGAAGACTAATAAGTCATTCCTAGGAAATTGTGTGCGTTTTTACAATAAAATCCCAAAGCACATAACTGGGCCTGAATTTGCCCTCTGTGAGAGGGCAAATTCAAGTTGACTGTAAAAAAACGTATTATTATCGGGGACGATTGCTAAACCCTCTGAAAAAAAAATAACTACCACAAAATAACGCAGTTTAGTTTAACCTATGAAAAAAGATATTTATTTGTTACATTATAAAAAATACGTTATTTTTTAAACTCTTGTATTATTTTTTGCGTCAGAGGACTGGCCTCTTGTCTAACATGCTGTTTTGTCATTTCATCATGCGTTCTACTAATATGACGATATAAAATTTCAGACCTTTCACAAGTAGGTCGTTTTGATTTTGTGACGATCGACCCACAGAGACATTTTAGTAAATTGTCTTTCTAATACGGAGCAGCGCTTTGTGCCTACTACACAGTACGCTTGTAGTGCGATGAAAATATACCTAGAGATCATGTAGCATGGGCGCTTTACTGCTGTGTAGAACAAGAGGTCGTGTCGTCCGGTAGTGATTGTAATGAGAAACAAATCTGAGGAGTTGACTGAAGAACATCGATTTTGCAAGTGAAAGGGAATACTTACTCACAATTCACCATAATTTTGTGTCTGGCAGCAGTGTCACCGATGCGAGCATCCATCCCATTAGTTACCTATTACTAAGTTAAGGCATATCAATGACTTGTCACTGCCAATCATCCAGCTTCCAAAGGCAATGTGATTTTTGTTTTATATATTTGACACACTAGTTTTTGATCACTATACTTATTAAATTCTCACTTCACGTTCTATTCTAAACGACGAGAATAGATAAAATACACCTAGAATTGAAACTGCCTTTTAACATAAGCTTACAGATCCCTTAAAAGATTGGAGTTACTGAAAATTTCAGCTGTAATAATGTTTGGTGCAGTGCCTCGTGGTAATGCGCGAGAATTTTTAATTTTAATGACTTTGAGCCTACCGACCATACTTACAACACCGTACAATCTTCATCGTTTGTTTCCTTCTTTATCCACGCGACATTGGCGAAATTGTGCAACCTCGCACTAGCCATTACCAGGCCACTCAGAAAATATTGCGAAAAAAGTTGTTATGTACGAGAGACTGACCAGTTTTCTGAATATAAAAATATTTATAAGTAAACATAGGTAACTCCCAATTTCAAAACATCCCTCCACATTGTTTGCGATCTAATTTAAATTATTGTGTCTCATTGAAAAATAGATCTGCGCCGGGAACATTATCATGCTATGATTTTTACGATTTCAAATGTCGCCTGATACCGGACGAATCGTACGATAGACTTCAAATGGCATTCATGGATGAAGGCCCTTCTAATGTAACCGTTTATCGTTGGTATAACGCGTTCGACTAATTTCGGGGGATGAAGAAAGAAGTAGTCGTTCTTTGAAAGCTGTTACGGAAGAAAACGTGCTAGCAGTGAAAAATTTAATCTAAGACAATAGGTGAGTTACGTATCAAGATATTCAGCACATAGTGCAGAATGGATCGGGAAGCATTCACGAAATTCATCACGTGCATCTTCGCGTGAGATCTTACCCTGGGTCCCGCACTCCTCACCGATGCTCAGAGGCAAACCGGGGCTGGAATTGTACCTTGATATGATAAACAACTTGGAAGCAGGCTCGTCTCGGCGTGATTACGACATCACTATAGGTGATGAGTCCTGGATTTATCAATACGATCCAGAAAAGAAGCGCCAAATGACGGTTTGGGTGTTTCAAAACGAATCAACGCCTACCAAGTTGAAGCGATCTAGAAGCAGGTGGAAGATTTTGATCGCAAGCTTTTTCAATTTGGCTGGGTACCTGGTGTCAATTCCTTTACGGAACCAAAGAAGCATCAACGCCGAATGATATACTGCCAAATGCTTGGCAGAAGTTTTCTCTGTTGAAAGCAACAAGCGACCGACACCACGGTAACGCGCCTGCGCACACCGCGCTCAAAACGAGGGACTTCCTGGACAGCAAGCCAGTCAAACTCTTTTGGTCACTCTCCTTACAGCCCTGAACTGGGACAGTGTGACTTCTTTTTATTCCTGAAAATAAAAAACAGCTTAAAGGGATACAATTTTCGTCACCGGAAGATCAGCGTACAGTCAGCGTTCGAGCAGGCTGTAAACGAGGTGTGTGCGGCGGACGGCAAAGTGTTTCGAAAACTGGTTCAGACGTATGAAACTTTGTACTTGTAGAGGCTGGTGGAGAGTACTATAAAAAAGTGAAGTGAAGTGACTTCGTCCCTTATCAGGACGGTCACGGCAGTATAGGGAAGTCCGAAGATCCAGACTTTTGCGACACGATTAAGGGGATCGAGCCCGACATCTATGCATATATACACAGATAGCACAGTTACATATAGACAGCACAATTGTGGAAAAGTACACTACAAATCCAAGCGCTAAAAGGTCTGAAACCATGGTGTCTAGAATAGGTATTATTGAGCGTTTGAATCAAGCTCTTGAAGCTGTTTCCGACTGAGAAGACGAAAATCTCGTCAATTTCAACGTCAACTAGACACATAAGCTTTCACTTTTCACCCCTAGAACCAGTTCATATTTTCACGTACATTCCGGAATATTTCCTTACGTCTAGGTCTGTCAGACCACTTAAGTAGAGCTTCTCTGCCAGACCAACTAGAGCATCTTGGACCAAACCGTGACTCGTTTATTAAACTATGTAAGAAGCCTACTACCTTGATTGTAAGCTTAAACTGAATAGCAAAAGATTGCATCCTCAACAATAAGCTTAAGCGGTACCTACTACTCACCGGGGCAGTTGCTTCAATTTTATCGAGCAGCACAAGTCCGATCGTGTGTGGAGTACTGCTGCCATATTTTTGATGGAGCAGCCAATTGCCAGCTGACAGCCGATTCGATAGATCGGTGTGCTATTACTGTGATTGGCGACGAAAATCTGAAGCCCCAAACACAACCGAAATGTAGGATGTCTGGCTATTTTTTGCCGGATATATTTCGGCAAAAGTGCCACATGACATCGCGCTACCAATCATATCTCGTGGAAGTTCCAAAAAGACGTACGCAACGATTTCATTCCTCGTTTTTATAGGAACTCTTTGCAGTATTCTGTTCTAAAGATTGACCACATTGTTATAAAGACCCTACAACATATTTACACTCTCTTGATGACATTTTGGAAAACACAACTACTAAAAATGTTATATTGACTGGAGATATCAATTTAAACACCTTGCCTGACAATTTATCCAATTATTCTCATAAATATCTGAATCTTATTGCTACGTATAGCTTAAGACAAGGGATTACTCTGCCAACTAGATTTAAAACATGCCTCGACCATTTTATGGTCAAAACTAATTATGAATGGAAAACGATTGTATTTAAACAAAAAATAACTGATCATTCTCCTATACTTCTTTATATAAACAATAGTAAAATTATTAAGAAAAATATAAAATACAACTCAGTAAAGGTAAATATAGAAGGGACCAAAGAACTACTTAAACATGAAACATGGAAAGAAATGTACGAGTTAAATGATCCTAATCTTGCAACTGAGTTGTTAACTAGCAGATTACTTAAGATTATAACTAACAACTCACATATAAGATCAGTGTCCAAAAGAAATCAACCTTTGAAACCCTGGATCACCAGAGGAATAGTCAGATCAATTAGGAAAAGGGATAAACTTCACATGAAGATTAAAAAAGCACCAAATAATGACAAATTAAAACAAAAATATATTAACTATAGAAACATATGCAACAAACTTATAAGAAATTTAAAAAGAGACTACTATAGGAATAAACTTTTAAATAATAAGAACAATGTAAAGGAAACATGGAAAATAGTGAAAGAAGTGTGTAATCTTAAACAAAATAAAATGTTATCTAATGATCTATTACATACGAAAGGTAACATAATTCAATCGCTTAACGACGTTAATAGATATTTTACCACCATAGGTGGTTTACTAGCAGACAAAACATTAAGTTTGATGGAAGTAAAAGAGAAAGACCTGGCCACACGCATCTTAGCAGCAGATTCACCAGTAAACTCTATGTGCTTGTCCCCTACTGACCCTAATGAAGTAAGAAATATTATATTAGGCCTGAAACTGCACAGTGCACCTGGTTGGGATAAAATTACTACTAACATATTGAGACAGGCTACAACTTATCTTGTAGAACCCATTACATTTATTTGCAACTTAAGTTTAGCAAGTGGTATTTTCCCAACAAGTTTCAAGAAAGCAGTTGTAAGCCCCATCTAAAAAGCTGGAAACAAATCTAGTCCATCTAATTACCGTCCTATTTCACTCCTCTCGACGTTGTCTAAAATTTTAGAAAAACTGGTTAAAAAAAGGTTAATGAAATTTCTAGAGAACAATAACCTCTTAAGTAAAAATCAATTTGGCTTTAGGGAAGGAAAGTCTACAGAAGATGCGGTACTAAGGCTCACATCCTTAATTACCTCATATCTTGATAAAGGCGATAAGTGTTTAGGAGTCTTTCTGGATTTACAGAAGGCTTTTGACACTGTCTCAATTCCAATTCTTTTAAATAGGCTTGAATGTGTTGGAATAAGAGGTTTGGCACTGAACTGGTTTTCAGACTATTTGACTGACAGATCGCAATGTGTTCGAGTCGGAGAGTATGAAAGTGAGAGCGAGGTGTGCACATTCGGTGTACCACAAGGAAGTACGCTAGGCCCAGTTTTGTTTCTCATATACATTAACAACTTATGTTGTGTGAAGATGGCAGGTTTGGATCTTCTTATGTTTGCGGACGACACAGTGTTACTTCTTCATGATAAGTCTTGGCAAAAAGTTAAAGAACTAGCCGAAAATAGTCTTGCCAAAATAACTCAATGGCTTGAAAACAATCTGCTTACTATAAATAAAACTAAAACCAAATACATGTGTTATAATATTACGGCAGTAGGCAGTCCTCCATCCAATTTTGAATTAAAAATACACACATACCCTTGCAATCGCACTCACTTTCGTCTTGCTGATGAATGCAGCTGCTCAATATTAACATGTGAAGAAAACATCAAATATCTTGGTGTTCTAATTGATAACAAGCTAAACTGGAGTTTCCACATTGCTGCACTAGCTTCTAGAATTAGAAGACTTATTTATGTATTTAAGGCTCTAAGGACTGTTGCTGAACCAAAATTGATAATAGAAACTTACAAAGCCTTAGGTGAATGTCTGCTTAGGTACTGTATTTGCGCTTGGGGCAGCGCAACTAAAACAAATCTAATTGTTGTCGAACGTGCGCAACGTGCAGTACTTAAAGTGCTTATGTTCCTCCCGTTCAGACACCCAACTACGTCAGTTTACGAAACAACAAAGGTATTGTCAGTTCGTAAGCTTTTCATTTTTGAGAGCCTAAGGCGGTATCATAAGAGAATAGTGCCAAGTTTTCCAGAATCTAAAAAGAGAATCCAAAAATGTCCAGTTCCTTTTGTAATCACAACTTTTGCAAAGAGACAGTTTGATGTTGTTGTTCCACACTTATATAATACTTTGGATATCATAAGTAAAGTAAAAAAAATATAGTAATCATGAAATAAAAAGAATTATACTATCCTGGCTCGAAACATTTGACTACGAAAGCATAGAAAAAATGTTATCTGATTTTAGAAATCAAATTTAAAAACTTGTATTCAGTACTACAAACATACACACGTATACACACAGACTTGCACACACAAACATGCAGACACACACACACACACACACACACACGTATACACCCTACTAACACAAACCTTAATGTTAATGTAATGCTCTTTTCTTTTTTTTGATTGGAGACATAATACATTTGAATGTACGTCGTAGAAACCACTGGCTCCTGAAACACAGTTTAAACTAGTTCGGGAGCCTATGGATTCATAACATATTGTGGAATTATTTTATGTCAATAAATTAAATTTGTATTTGTATTTGTTCTTTCCTGAAAACTATAATCTAGGCATCGATAGTTGATTGACTATTGATCTGTTCGCCGGGTTACTGATGTCGAGCAGTTCCAAACCACTTGTGTACTTTATTTCACCTAGTTAAAAATGAACAAAATTTTGTTTGGCTCTTTGTTTGTATACCCAATCTTTATTGTACTTATCAGTCAGTTTTTTTCTGGTTGTGGAGGGTGTTACAAATAAATCAATGATCGAACTCAGAAGAATGCTATTGGAGAAGCGTTTAGGTCTAGTACCAGAATGATATCATGATGTGTCTTAATCTCATCTCTTTCGCAAGAACACAGAATATAATTCTTATGACCACAATTATTTACTGGAAAATACACAGTTCCCATTAATATTAATTACTATTAAGAGGATTGCATAGCTTAGAAGAGCTTTCCATGCTAAAAGAGAAAACTCTTTTCTACCTCTTAACATTGTCCGATTTCAGTGATTTTTTTTTCATGGAATCATGGCATTGTTTACTATGCCCGTACGTTTTGATTTTTTCAGTATTTCAAAGTACTATAAATTTCCTTTTTATGAACTTAAAAAACTGAAATCAAAACTTACGGGCATAGTAAACAATGTCATGATTACATGAAAAAAAAACACGCAATCGGTCAATGTTAGAAAATATATATATAGAATAGGTAGAAAAGAGTTTTCTCTTTAAGCATGGAAAGTACTAGCTATGCAATCCTCTTAATAATATAATATAATCCATGATTACCCACGACTCCGGGGTGTCTGGTAGATTTACGGAAACACTCACGATGACAGCTTTCTTATGTTCTACAATGTTGGTTTGTTCATCCAAGTACTTATTATTTATAAATACGTATAATAAACGTTCAAACTTTGAATTGTATAATTTTATTGCGAATGTAAGGAAAGAGTGGGTACATGACATATACCAACATTTATTTTGTGGCACCATCTCGCCAATACTTTAATGCTGAATAAGAAATGCTTTCACAAGTCACTACACATACACTCTAGTTATCGGAGTCCTACATAATTTAAACTGGCCAAGTGCGAGTTGGATTCACGCACCGTGGGTTCCTTACGTCCGTATCACCACAAAGCTTGTCAATGTTATGTATTTATCCTTAACACAAGCCCTACGCACGTGACAAATTAATGTATTGTTTTCACTATAATCATACCCAGTTATATGCAAAAACGTTAATACATAGGTACAGTCTTACCAATAATAGACCATACAAAGTGTTTTTCGTATGGTGTTATATCAATTACTTTTGTTTTACTCGTATCAGCATAATAACACATAGAAAATTTGATAGGCATACAGACAACTTAGGGTCCTGTAGTCCTTTATCGGTACCAACCCCAAAAACAAAATCAGACTATAAAATTAACCTTTAGACTATTTTATCATGATTTTCAACTTACAAATACGTATTAACTACATGACGTCTGCTTTTCATGTCAATTGATTAATCCATTTTAAATGTATATAATAAAAAAAACAATTGTTATCTAAGCTACATTTATTCATTGCATAACAAAATGTACCATTCCAAAAGGTTATGTGTGATAAAATATAACGCTATTTTACATGCATTTAGGATAGTAAGGAGTTTAATCCAGTGACATATCGGCGTCATCATCCTTTTTATTATTTCCGTCTTTCGGTTTATCATCTTTCTTCTTGTCTTCGGTAGACTTGTTTCCTTCGGAAGCGGGGCCAGGAGCCGCAGTGTTCTCGAGTGCTTTAAAGAATGCCTGCATATCTCCCGAATTGGCCGCCGCAGCCACCTCCGACGGTAGCCCAAACTGCGATATCACCGGGCCCATTTGACCTGACGTCAGCGCCGATGAAAACTGATTCGCCGCCTGAAACACATGCATGTCCTCAGCATGAATATTCACATCGTGTGAAATCAACGAATTGCCAGAATTGAGAAGACAACCAATTTGAAACAGCCGTGCGAGCATGGATCTCACGATAAACTTAGCTACCTTGTCTCTATAGTATGGATCTAGCTGCGATAGCTATACTATACTGTCTTTTACCGATACTTTTATCCTCTCGACAATTCATGGTCGCGCCGCAGAAATGTACATAAGCAAAATGCATGCAAATTATGAAAAAATCAACCATCTCACCTTTGTAAGTGTTAGTACAAACAAGAAAATGCAATCAAAATTAATTAGGTTCCCCAGGAGCCTATCTTATGATCTTAGCATATAATATAAACAGCTTGTCATATAAGGTCAAAGATTAAATTATGTTGATTTGCGAATATTTTTTCCTTTTTAAAGTAGACACAAAAATAGCTTATTCAGGTAAACATGTATTTTATCTTTTATCACAAAATGGGTCTCGGCTAACAGTTTACACCTGAATTCAAAAAAAGTAACTCTTTGTGCCTATTATTTTTATTTCACATCTAGAACCAAATGTTATGCTTGGCGGAATTAAACTTGACATGTACAAGGCAAAAGTCATCCTGGGCATTAAAATCAACCCAATATTACAATGGGAATGAATAATAATAAACACCTTCATTCAAATGACGATTTTTTCAGTTAACTGCAGTGTTTTATTTATACATAATATGCATAATATAATTATGCTCGCGCGTTTCAATGTAAAGCTCATGATATATGATAGTAATGAGTAATGACTAATGAAAAAACGGATTTTCCAAAGATTTTATATCCTACAGAAAATAGTTTCGAGTATTGTAGTATGGCTTATGCATATATGTAAATAATATGTTAGCGTAACCAAGCAAAAATTACGTTGTGCTCAAGCGTGTTCAAAATTATGAATCCCTGTTCAAAAATAGCACCCCAGAATCAAAATAATTGCCTACTGAAATCAGCACGGCTCTTCGCACATTATTTACATAATATACTTATTATACAAAAATGAACCCCTATTTCTCCTGGTCAAGCTATAACTTGAGAACGGCTTTACCGATTTTATTTATCTTTTTTTAAATGTTTTCTAATACTTCGTAGAAGGTTCTTACATTTAAAAAACAAGAAATGATGGGAGGTCAACCTAGTCATATCGAGATGTTGCCATAAAGCTCCTAACCCATGGCGAGGCCGAAGGCCGAGCCTACTAAGCAAACGATGTCGCGGGCAGTCGCTAGTATGTTACTAAATATTATGCGTTTGCCAACCGAGAACCAACGAGCGAAAGCGAGTTCCTAAGACTGTGGGCCGAGCACGAAAAATGACCTAAGTGTATCGAGATAGTATCGTTGACGTATACAGTACTACCTACACTACTACTACAGTGTACTAGTACACTACTACAGTGAGTTATCTGTGCCACAGTTGTGCTAGATAAATAACAGTTTGTACTGTAAAGTAAACATCAACGATACGATTACGTTACACTTACGCCATTTTTCGTGCTCGGCCCACTGTTCACGAAAGGTTAGTAGCCGTATACATTTACTAACTGGTTTAATCGTGCATTGATTTAGTTTAGTATTTTTAATAGTTACTATTCCTGACTATTTTGAGCCAGTAGTGTCATCAAAAGTTCACCTTAATGTGTACTTCCCAAGCTAAAATTCCATAAGATAACACAATAAGCCATTGCAAAGTAGACACGCCATAACGACTTATTTATAATTATACAAATGAATTAAATGGAATATAAAATGTTATAGGTGCTTAATGATACAGTTCGTCCAGTGTGATGACCTCCTTGCGTCGTGTAAGCCCAAGCGAAAGGTTAAAAGCTGGTGCGCTAAGGGTAACGCATCGTCCTACGTGCCAAGCATGAAAGCGAACTCGAAACGATGCGGCGAGACGCAAAGCGATGCGATACGGCCTGTGTGTACATAGTTAAAGTATCATTACTAGAAATGTGGAAGTGTGTTTGTTGTTTGTCTGTATTTCTGTGACGTTTTATTTATTAACGCGATAACTCATCAGTTAGTGCCAGATATTTTACACCAAAGTACTAGTACGATGCACGATGCCGTCTTGCGATTTGGTACTCGTACATTGATGTGGAGACTTCACGTGTGGACCTTCCATGAATATGTGGAAATAGGCGGAGATCTGTCCCGACCGAGCTTGGTGAACTTCATGCTCGGCAGCGAAAGATCGTATGGCTGGGAGGACGATGTTCAAGCTGACGACAGCTTATGAACAGTAAGAAGAACTGAAGACTTGTAAAAATAAAGATACTACAGTGTGCTACGAGTATATTATTCTTATTCTCTGTCAAGGTGATGAGTTCTGCACTGACGTCCGGCTTGGGGTGTATTGTGCATTTCCCCCGCCAGCTACAACCCTAACCATTCCAACTAGTTTATCTATCAGATTACTGTTCTACGTCATTGGCACAAATTGTCCAGTTGTAATGTGCATTGTGCTGAGATGATGGAGTCACTCCTATTCGATTGCGTTTTGTCCTCATGTTTCTATACAAGTAGGTGCATTATATAATTATCTTTTACTTTTTTAACAAACACTATATCAATAGTTATCTGCTATAATATTCTTTTAATAGGTCACACCGGCCAGTTCGAGCAAAAATGCAAAAAAATACAAAATTTATTAGACCGCGTCGCGTTCGCATCGCTTTGCATCGTGCAATATCTACATTCTGAATAGTATCAAAGATTCGAATTTACGTTCGCATCGCTTTTCGTTCGGCCACGTAGGACACAGGGTAAGGGTTCACCTGCGCGAACTGCGGTGAGAGCAGTGTGGTCCTTACATCGTCCTGCGGAGCAGTGGGCGGCAGGTGCGGCGTGAGGCGGGCCGCGTGCGCAGGCTGGCTCGCGACGTCCGCCACCTCAGCTGAACCTAGCGCCGCTCCCAAGTCGATCTTGGGCTCGGCCGTGCCAGTGGCCCCCGCGCCGGCCGCGGATCCGCCTTCCATTCCGGGAGGTGCGTTGCCTAGCCCAGAGAAGTAGCGTTGCAAATCAGACAAGAAGATCTGCCCACCTGTTTGTATAAGTATGTGTTTTTAGGGTTCCGTATCCAAAAGGTAAAACGGGACCCTATTAATAAGACTCCGTCTGTCTGTACGTCTGTCACCACGCTGTATCTCATGAACCGTGACAGTTGGACAGTTAAAATTTTCAGATGATGTATTTCAGTTGCCGCTATAACAACAAATAATAAAAAACCGTTATATGGAGAATGATTTCTATATATAAAACACCTAACAGTATCATAAAATAATACGTGCCAAGTGCGAGTCGGACTCGCGCACGAAGGGGTACGTACAATTATCTATAAAAACGGCAAAAAAATCATGGCTCTTCATATGGGAGATTTATAGATAATGGTACATATATAAATCTTTCTCCATATAACGGTTAAAACAAGTAGAAACAAAATCGATACTCAGTCGGTTGCTTCAGTTGCCTAGTGCCCATGGCATCTGTTATGATCAAACAGAAATGTGGATTTGAATCCTGTCTGAGGATTGTATTTCCCTCTAAAATTGTAAAGCAAATGCGGGTGATCCCTGCTCAGGGGATACATTTGTGCGATGACCAGAAGTGTTAGTTCGCGGGTCTTATATTTGTGATGAGTAAATGTGTGTATACATCTCCATTCCGACACAGTGAATTCTAGTGTGAGTGTGTGGACATCATCATTTATATATTATATACTCGTGAGCAAACACTAGTGCATAGCACACTTGAACTTGACCATGACTTATTACTTCTTACTCCTAGTCATGTGTTAGTCAGAAAATCATATCCTATTCACAGATTAACCATTGTTCACCAAGTCACTTATCTATCAAGTATAATACAGTGCTCCAGTATTGGTTGGAAGCAAAACATCTAGTACTGCAGTGGTACCCAACAAAACATACTCTTGCAGAAGAGTATATATCGTATATAACTATATATGTTTTTCTTCTTATGACATATGCATCCGGTAAGAAAGGATATTCTGAAATTCTACCCCTAAAGGCGTGAAAAAGTGGGCAAAGTTTGTATGAGATAGCATGATGCAATCTATTTCAAAAGACAAAGCCCAAATCACTATGGGAAGTGGCGCATATATTTTTTTCCACGACCATCGTTGAAACTTTGGGGTGAGTTGGGAAAAATTAACACGAAAACTAATGTATGAACGTTTTTTTTAATATATGCAGTCTGAGATGAGATATAACATCTCGAGTTGTGAGTATAAACTTAATAATAGTTATCATGTCATCAATATATTATTAAGTAAATGAAAATGCGTTTTCAAATACATATATAGACATTAATACATGTTTTATGGCGCAGTCGGGTTTGTTTATAATAAATGCATACCATATATATATACATATATAATATAAAAAAGGGCCTCGGAACCTACTCAGGCGCAGTTGTAAACAATCCTAGGCCTGTGATTAGTCAGACTCGCTGAGAGGGTTTATCCTTCTGTATCGGATTCAAAGCTACGGCGGCGATGCGACAGGGATAGACATTATAATAATACTAAAAAAAATGTTATAAATTCTAGTTACATGTTAATAAAAACGGAACTTTAATTTTTTTTTTCTAATCTGTATAACTCAGTTCAGACTGATGTTAGGTTATACAATCATATAATAACTTTTGATTCCTGTATTATTTTACATTCAATGCCCTGGCTTTAATTGATGGTGATGGAATTTGCGCCAATTTTAGTCATTGACTTTTTGCATAAGCATTTTTTAACAGAATTGATGAAAGACGTGTTTCGTATTTTATTGAAACTCATCGCCTACGAGGGTTTAAAAAGGGTAGAAAGTTATTTTGGGGGTGATTGGCATCGAATTTGATATCATTACTCCTTAGAGATTTATACCTAATATTTTATTTTGACACATAATTAAAATGCAATACGATTTTATTCAAAAAAGGTTGAATTCACATAAAAGCTTGGTGCAATTCAATACTCAATACAATTGGAATGTCAAATATAAAAGAGTATCTATCTATATGTGCAAAAGAAAGTTGTGTTAGAACCATTTATAACTCAAGAACAACTTTACCGATTTCGATGAAATTTGGCAAGGAGATAGTTTTCATCATATCACCGAAGAGGTGAAAAATCAGTATAGCGGTCTTGAGTAAATCGCCTGCAATACTTACATGATATTTTTAAACACAACATAACAATAGTTTCGTTTATAAAACCTATACTAGAAGGGGTAAGCAGCTATGTTTTTAATAGGATATTTTCATTATCATCAGCCATCACCACGGAGGTGAAACCTCGGGGCGGTAGTACAGTCTAGCGGTCTTGAGTGAATAGATAGTTTCGCCTATAATATCCTCGAAGGGGTAAGCAGCGGTATTTTAAACGCCAGATATGTTTTGGTCTCATGTAATATGAGGCAAGCCTAATGCCATTTCCTGGGCACTATTCCAGATTCCGGACCGTTATTGAGAATTTCTTTGTCAGAAAACTCCAATAACTGTCCACCCAGAGATCGAACCATAGACCTTTTGGTTCCAAAACGGCACTTCCACTACTACACCGAGACCAAGCGAGCGAAGCCGCTGGCGGGTCAGCTAGTAAGTCTATAAATGTCTATCTATAGTCTGACCGCAACCGCTGTACTGCGCCTTAGGTATGTGCGCGGTGGAACGTGGGAGTTCGTCCGCGTATTCGCTGCCATGGATTACACCAGTTACTTATGCTTTTCCTTTTTTTTTTTTTTTCCGCCGGGAAAAATGCATTACGCATCCCCCCCCGTTGGGGATGAGGGGGGTTATGTGGGACTCCCCGGCAAATGCCAGTATACCCACTAAACGACCCAGCGGCACTCCGGCTTCGTATGTGTGGAGGAGAACTGGGGAGTCGGCCGAGCCTTTACGTCCAGTCCCCCACCGACGACCGCCCGCATTTACAGCGGGGCCTGCACGCCCCTCCCACACGGAGGAGCCCGGGAATGGCCAGGAGTGCTTGGCCATTCCCGCCCGACGGAGGTGTTAAATAAGTGCAATGCGAGAGAAGGCACCCCCGCGCCTATCCGTCGCTATTCACCACCGGGGAGAAGGCGACTATCATTCAATCGCCTTCTTCCACCCCTTCTTCGTCTACGCAGTGGCACCGCAAGGGGGTCATCCTCCCTTGCGCGCTCTGCCGCCTCCTTTTGGGACATCACGTCTTCACAAAAGGAGGAGACCGCTGCCCAGTTCCCCTCGCCCTCCAGCATGGCAGTGACAACGCTGGGGAGCGAGAGGTCCGGCCCGACTATGGCAACCAAATTGTGGCGCAGCTCGGACCACGACGGACACACCTCGAGGGTGTGCTGCGCCGTGTCTACCGCCGCGCCACAATCATGGCATGCCGGTGTTTCCTCCCTTCCGATCCGGTGCAGGTATGATCCGAAGCATCCATGCCCGGATAACACCTGCACCAGACGGAATGATAGGAAACCGTGGGACCGCCCGAGCCAGTCTTGTAGGACTGGCCCGAGAGCGTCCAACGTACGGCGGCCAAAAGTGGCGGTGGCGAGATCCTCCGTCCAATGATGGACGACTGCGTCCCTCGCCTCACGCCGGACGGCCATCCGCTCCTCCAAGGAGGGGCACTCGCCGATGGCCTTACGCCTCGCCGTCCACTCGTACACTTTGGCGAGCACCTCTGCCTGGAGCTCCCAAGGAGGGGTGCCAGCCAAAGCGCACGCCGCCGCAAACCCCACCGACCGGTAGGCCCTCGCCACCCACAGTGCAATAGCCCTTTGGGGTCTGCGGATTGCAGTGGCGTTCTCCCTCCTTTGGAGGGAGTCAGCCCAGATAGGGGCCCCGTAGAGGGCCATACTCCTCAAGATGCCGGCGTATAAGAGCCGGCACCGCGCTTTGGGCCCCCCCAAATTCGGAAGGAGCCACGAGAGGGCGCCCGCAACCTTTAGCAGGCGCGTCGACAGCCCGCTGAAGTGCGGGCCGAAGCGCCACCTGCTGTCGAGCACTAGGCCCAGATATTTCATCTGGGCCTTTACCTCAATCCTGACCCCCTCCACGATAATGTGGGCGTCAGGGGGAATGCGCTGCCGAGGCCCGTGGAAAAACACGGCCTCGGTCTTATGCAGTGCCACCTTCAAGCCAAGACGGCGGATCCTTCTCGCGATCAGGGATCCGCCGGCCGAGGCCAGACTCGCCGTCTACCTGAAGTCCCTCCCCCGGGCAGTGAGTAGAGTGTCATCCGCATAGCAGATGACACTCGTACCACGGAGGAGAGTTCCCCGCAAGAGCCAATCGAATCCGATGTTCCACAAGAGAGGTACCAGAACAGACCCCTGTGGAACACCGGACCCCGCACCGTATCGGCGAAGTTGGCCCGTGCGGTCTACGAGGAGGACGGCTCTGTCCTCCAGATAGTCGGCCAGAAGCCTCCGCAGGTACTGAGGCACACCGTGGTAGCGGAGTGCCTCCAATATTGTCGAGTGAGGGACGGTTGAAGGCGTTGGCTATGTCAAATGACACAGCCAAAACTCCGTCTCTTGCCTCCACAGCCTCCAGCACTTGGCCCTTGAGTAAGGCCAACGCGTCTACAGTCGAACGCCCACTTCGAAAACCGAATTGGGCGTCCGACAAGTCCGGTCCGTGCCTCCGCAGGTGGCCATTCAGTCGCTTGGCGACGATCCCCTCGAACATTTTTCCGACCTCATCGAGCAGAACGATGGGCCGGTATGCCGAAGGGGAGTCCGCTGGGATGCTTTTCCTCTCTGCACCAAGTTTGCCAAGGAGCGGTACAGTGGTTTCAGTCAGTCTAAAGGATTTTTATTTCCAAAAACCATGTTTTAGTGTTTATATTTTTTTGATATTATTTTTTCACGATTGTCCTTCACCGCCAATGATGATATCATCAAGATAGACGAAACACTTTTCTGTTATTGGAGTGGAACTCAAAAACCGCAGGACCAGATTTGATGAAATTTAAATGGGGGACTTCCTTCAAAGTATTCAAACAAAAAAAGAATTCAGAGAATCGGTGCGAATGGGGGAGAAATCTGTGAACATACACAAAAGTAAAAGGTGACCGACAGACGTGATAACTTAAACTAATCTAGATGTTGGTTAGAATGCGTGAGAGAAAGGGAGGCTAGACAGATTGGCGCCGTAACGCGTTACGTAACGAATCGCTGTATACTCCCATAAAAAGTTATCACTACAAAAAAATACATACAGTCGAACAAATAACCTGCTTTTAAAAAAAATGGAAAGATACATAATATGGTAGATGTACTTACTGCGTGGTTGCGTGGCTGTGGCTGTATTGGGCGGCGTGGCTGTGGCTGGAGGGGGGTCCCGGGCACGGGCTGGAGTGCGAGCCTCGGTGGGGGCTGGAGTGGGCGTGGCCACGGCAGCGGGGGCAGGGGTGGCAGTGGAGGCAGGGGTCGCAGCGGGGGCGGGCGAGGCCGCAGACGCAGGCGCTGTAGTACGCGGGGCGCTGCCGCCGCGTGACGACGCACCACTTCCCGTTGGACGAGCACTGCCACTGCCGCTGTTACTGTTTGGGGATATACTATTCATTTCACTCTTACATAAACGTTCAAAGCCATCACAATATCACGCCACACTGTTATTTCACAACGCATGCAAGGTTATGTTGCTAAAGTCTTCTTTTATGATAATTTATTAATGATTTCTTAGGCTTTCGGGATTCTTATACATTGAAATTAACCAGTTTAAACATATTAAATCACGTATAATTTTAGATTATCTTATCCCGACGTTTTGAACACTTTCCACAACCATTTGCACTGAAAGTGTTCGAAACGAGATAAAATAATATAAAATTATATGCAAATAAATCAGTTTAAAGTTGTGTACTTTCAATATTAAATTACCTTTGGAATTAATGTTCTGTGACATGTGTAAGAATAGTTTACTGGACAATGACAAATTGCCTCAGTGCAAACAAGCAAAGATATATCATGTAAAGGAAAAAAGAAGACTGGATAATTGACAATTTGAATTGAATAATGGCAGAGAACACTGATCTCTTCTATGATAGAAATAAAAATTTTATATTTTCTGACACCATGTTAACTAAATATTTTGATTCCTTGGATTTTTTAAATTTTCTCCATTCACCCCATTCATTATCATGCACTAATTATAAAAGATGGTTTATGTAATCACCACAAACATTGCAGCCATGCGCTTTTGGATAATACATAACTTATTAAATTATACATGTTCAAATAATCTTAAGGTTTATCTCGAGCTCAACATGCAGTGTAGTCACTTGATAGTTTAAATAATATAATTGAAAACAAAATAATACCCTAATTTCTCACCCCATTGTTCCCAACAGAGATGATAATCCTCCTATCTGACCCACACCTCCAAACAGCTGCATCAGCTGTTGCTGGGACATATTGTTAAGCAAATTTTGCAACTCCCCCTCTTGGGTTCCACTAGTTCCACCGCTGCGTCCCCCAGATGTTGGAGGGTTATTCAAAGATTCATTAATACGGCGGCAGAAGTCATCATCCTTATCAGTCTTCGGCTCCTAATAGAAAGAAAAAAGTCCACTTAAGGAGGAGTCTACATAATACTACATGTTACTAAAATAACTTATAGGTACATCTGATATAACACAGGTGGATATCAGACATTCTATTTTTATATTCGTTTCTAAAGTGGATTTTTAGGCTAACTAATAATGTATATACAGATAAATAAAATTTGAGTGTATATATATTTATATGTACATATATATATAATCCACATGAAAGTATCAAAATGAATTTGTAAAATGTCACACTTAAACGGCTGAACGGATTGTAATCAAATTTGGCAGTGTTATAGATTATATCCCAGGGAAGCACATATGATACTTTTCATCATCATCATCATCATCCATCACCATGCGGGTGAAACTGGAGGGTGCAGTTAGTTAAGGATAAAATACATATTTATTTTATTTAACCAGTAATTATGGTTGGTAAGTAGTACATAATCAAGCCATATGTAATGTCGCCTTCTTAGTTTTTTTTTTAAAGATTCACTTTTATTATAATTTTGTAATAATAAAATGGAACGAAAACAAGATGGATGGACGATATCCGCTTAACACTAGGATCATACTGGAACACAGTTGCAGAAAATTGAGCTCAATGAAGAGAGCTGGAGGAAGCCTATGCCAAAAGGCACACCTAAATGTGAGATATATTTTAAGAAATAAAATTCATAAATCAAAAGTTAAATTGCATGTACATAGTTCAGAATAAACGGGGCTTTATTATTATCATTATAACAATAAAACAGGATTGAAAACAAGTGTGTTACTTAGAAGCTACTCAAACTAGAACCATCTCAATATGATTAGTATACAAATGACTTGGCAGAAATCTCAGCATTTCTCATCCAACTGTAGAACTATTTTAACAAAACACATAATTCAAGCCAAATGCATATCAATATAGACTTGCAAGTTATGATGTTTCTTTTTACAAAGATATACAAGCTAGGAATCCTAGTCACATGAAAAATTATGCAGGTAGAAGCTTAGACTTAGACTTCTTGTTTGTATGGCTTGCGCAGCGTAACCACAATTTCGCCAATATCAATGGTCGGTAGTTTTTGGACTACTAGGTAGAAGCTTTAAAATAATTAGAATAATATTTATATTTTATTACCTGCATCCAGAAGAAGTATTTCTTCGAAAATGATTTGAATTTTAGAACATACACCCTACCAGTGGTGCATTCATTTACTCTAACAAATTCACAATCATCAGGAAATATCAGTAGGTCATCTTCCACTTCGCCTGTGGTTCGGTCTTTCCAGCAGAAATGCATCAAAGAATCTTCGCCTTGGTAAACATACAGTAGTCCCTTCCTCTTGTCCGGGTGAACCATGCGCCCCTTTAGAGTCATTCTGCCGGCTCGAAACTCAACTAGGTGTTTATTTCCCCCAGAACTGCCACCGAGAGCCGAAGTGTTTCCAAACAACGCAGTAGCCGACATTGTGCTGCTGAAATGTGATTAGAATACTGCGATGAAGAAAATCGTTGAATGACGGTAAATCTAACAAATAGTGGAATATAACCCATAATTTCAAAAACTGAATAAAATAAACTCTAGACATGCTGCCGCTTGCTTACCACGCCACGAGAAGTTGACCACTGACTTTGACTTAGTTTCTTTGGTGAAAACTAACGAGATGGTAATTACTAGATATCGAATTAACGTAAATTTTCTTGTCGGCCTTTGTAATTTATAATTGATTTCAGTCAATGAAATTGTGAATTCAAGATGCACAAAAAGAAATGATGACTCGACTCGAAAAGTTACAATCATAAATTAATCCATAGATGAATCAGACTATATCTAAAGATAGATGGCAATCACAAAAAAAAACAACGGAACGTTAGCGGGACATTTAATTTTTTAGGTGTCATCCACTTTGACGGATCATAGTCACGCGCTCGTCCTCGTGACATTAGTGACGTGGAAAACGAGCGCGCGAGTATCGATATCGATATGAAATAGGGGTGTGCTGTTTGATATCGAGGTAGCAATAAGCGTTCCTATGTAATCTATTAAAATATTGTTATATAAACCAGGGTTTATGAAATTAAAAATCAAGTTTAAGATAATTTAATCCATTTATTGAAGAACACATTCTAAAATAACAAAGATTATAATTTATTAAGAGTAATACATATTGTTTACCTTACATATTGAAAGAACTTATGTCAAAGTCAAAAACATTTATTCAATTTAGGCATCAAAGACGCACTTATGAACGTCAATTTTTCATTATAATGTACTTTAAAGACTACCACCGCGTTCCAAAATATATAGAGCCTACCGAGAAGAAGCGGCAAGAAACTCAGGGCCATTCTTTTTATATAGATGTTTTTACAATGTTTTTACTTAGGTACTACAAATATTAGCTCCAGTGTGTTGCCTTACAAAAGAGAACATAATAATGGTATCAGTAGGGCAAGACACGCTACACTTTGACATCTTAGTACACGAGTAGATAGATCCTGGAGTGATCAGTCCCAAGCTGTTTTATCCTCCAAGTAATCCGAAATTTTGTAATAACCTTTTTGACAGAGTTTATGTTTTGTGAGATGACGATTCAAAACATGCATGATTACAATTTCTGATTAAACATTTTTGTTTTGTTATTTAGGTAAGTAGTCAAAACTTGGGCTAAGGAAAACCAACAAAAACATTGAATTTCCATCCTCATCTGAATCTAGGGCATTGACCTTGATTCTACTGAGAGCATCTGCGTTTGTGTTCTGCTTACCCTTTTTGTAAATGATTTCAAAGTCGAAATCTTGAAGACGCAACCTCCAACGTGTAAGCTTGCTGTTAGGGTCTTTCAGTGAATTGAGCCATGCTAGGGAATCGCGGTAACTTCTTGGGCAGGTTCCATTTTTATAGAATAGAGCAAACTTTAGAGACCAATTCACAAAATAAAAAGTATAAATAACCACTTACACAATAAAACACACAGTAAAATCAAGTACACACCGTAATATCAGTAAAACACAGTAAATTCAATAAAACACAGTAAAATCCAGTAAAACACAATAAAAATCAGTAAATATAACTCAGTAAAAAGAAAATAGTAGTCTCAAAACTAATAATTATAAATAACGTTTAAAAGCAAATTTATCTACTTAATAATTATTCAATTTAAATACTTTTATCAAAATTTTAATCTACAGTATATTTAATTTGAAACTTAAATTATAAATCGTTCTTATTTTTATTTCAATCTCTTTACTCTACTACTCTACAGTATGCTTATCGCTAAGGTAGTTCGTAGAATTGCATACAAAAAACCAGATACGTTCTAGTGAGCGAAGTCTTATCTCAAATATAACAAAACAAAATTTAGGATAACTAGAGGAGGATTCGGGAAGGATATGGCGAAAAGTTTGACTCACCAAGCACCCGCCGTTACTCTCATGGTCATCTGTGGATTCACCCGTTTGACAAATTTATTTGGTTCGAGGATCGGCTCTCGGCGTTTCGCGTCGCACTCGCGTTTTCCAGATGGATTTGGACACCCGGAGTATAGCAGGAACGACACAGCCTTTATAAAACCGATCCTACCGGCTGCGCCAGTCAAAACTTGGGCTAAGGAAAACCCTTGTTTAAAAACTAAAATTAAAAACTAAGTGTTGCCGATTCGGAGGCTGATTTAATAATGAATAATAAAATGAACAAAAGAAATCTTAACAGCTAACTAAACCTACCGCCGGACAACGAGAAGTCTTGGTCAGCATTACATGTAACTGCTACAGAACTTGCTTAATAGGCCTACCACATGTTATCAATGTCCCTATTTCGAATCTATGTGCAAATAATGTTATCTTTTCAGAGCACTATACCAGTGGCGAAGCAGTGAGTTCAACACACAAAAACGCATCCAAAAACTGTGTCGTTCTTTGATGACCTCTTCGATTCCTGCAATGGAGCTGCATAATCTAAAATCAAGGAAAACCTCTGAGACAAGCAGTGACAAAGAATTCCAAATACAAAAATTAGATTAATACAATTCCTATACAAAAATAAGAACAATAAAGATTTATTGACAAGAATAGGAAAGAAGTTATGGTGTCTTCCCAAAAAATAATATGAAAACATTAGAAAGTCTAATACGGCTTTGGCACTTATTCAAAGAAAAAGGTTGCAAAATAATGCGATCTAGATATTTCAACTCGGACCCACTGGAAATTTTTTTTGGTCAGGTACGAGCATACTTTTTCATAGATAATGACCCGAACTTCCAAGCTATTAACATATTTTTAAATATCTTCTGACGCTTCATAAACTTTTATATGAAATATGTGTATAAAACTTGGTGAGACCCTCCGTCAATATTTTCAAATTATCAATATTCAATTAGCAGTGTATAATTAGTGCAGTGTAATAAATAAAAATTTAAAAGGCATTGACAATATAAGACTAAGTGACACAATATAAAAAGACATGATATAAAAAGAAATTAAAAATAAAAAGCAAAACAAAAAAAATATGTGTTTTATTTCAACAGGACCTCATTATAATTATGAATCCTATTATTAACTAGGTTAAAAGAAAAGAATAGTTATATTCTTTTACAAAGTCGGTTAAAAATGTAACCATAGACTACCAAGGTCACTTGATCTTTACCTAATTTTCTTTGAGACGAGAGAAGAAGAAGAAGTTTGTTGTAGTCTGATTGGTCAAAGTTATGTCAGACGCGGGTTGAAACCTTTTACCGATCGATTTTGATGGTTAAAAAGTTGCGACGCTCCGAGGTTCGGAACGTTCGAGTTAGAACAACCGAGTGCTTTACCCTGAGGTTCGGAACGGCTTTAGTGCGAAAAGTTGCACTCCGAGTGCACTCCGAGTTCACGACTCGTTCGACTCTCACCGAGGTTCTGAACGAGCCCCAGTACTTCAAATTAAATGTATGGAATTCACGCTAAGACTGATGGCGTGACCAATCATTTCCGTTCGTTATCTCTTTCTCACGCGGAGGTGTCATTAATCACGACATGTTTTTGGTTGTCATGGTGATGGTGGATTTACAAAGTATTTAAATTTTCTTTCATATTATTATTAAAATTTATTCCATATTATTTATTTCATATTTTTTTATATTATTTCTACAAGACATTTCTACATTTCTATATTTATTATTTTTCAAGCTTGTGAAGTATAAAGTGAACTTGGGTTGGTATTTACCTAATACGTCGTGAAATTTTGCACAATTTAATGAACTGTTATTATAAGGACAATCATAACCTAGTAATTTGTGTATCCGAACAAAATATACTACAAATTATGTGAAATTAGTGGAATAAAATCTTGACGAAAAAGATTATTTATGGCTCAATTTCTACTGGACGGGGATCGGTAAGTAATCTAATAACATTTGTATATTATGGTGATATTTTTGCGTGAAATAATATAGGTAGGTAACCAAGGTAAGGTAAGTCTAGGTAAGGGCTATACTTTGCTTGCTCCAGAAATATCTATGTAAGTCCTCCTTTTTTTAGAGTTTTGAAAATAGGAAAGCAGAACTCTATCCCAATCATTACTATTCATAATCATACATGATAGTCAACCACGTTTGCATTGTCAGTCATAAATATCATGAGGTAGGTACTCATATACTCAAAAACATACATATATATCGAAATAGTAATTATTAATTAATTAATTATCATAAGAATCACGAAAACCTAAGAAATCAATAGGTACCTACCCATAATTTGTCTGTCTACTACATTGAGTTGAGCTACTATTAGCCCAATAGTCTACTAAATTACTTTCATTATTTTAAATAATCACAGTTTGCTTCTTCCCAAACTGAATTGATATTTTTTTATATTTACGGAAGTAGTATTCTTTTCCACTTTTAGGTACGTACAGTACCAAAAGGTTTCTTTCGAACGGAAACTGGTTGTCATTGCAATGTTGCCACAACATTGTCAGAGGCCGCCGAACCGGTTAACAGTTAGGTACACATTTTTACAGCATAGCTGTTTAATAAATTGCAATATTATTTGTATCTAAGTTATAGTTGTGTATAATAAAACATTTTTAATTTATAGGTTTTAAAAATCGCCAGTGGTAGTGCGAAAGATGCGAGGCAAGTCTGAAGGTTAATGATCCACATACAAGTATATCAGACTGCGTGAGTCGTGGCAAAATAAAAGATCTCTCACATACCCAACAATAAAATGTTATTTAGTTGACATGGCTACCAGAAATTTGAAAAATAAGATACGGAAGCAACAGCCCTGCCAACTAACTAATGCTATTGAATTTAACAGGATTAAGTAATTAAAAAGTTAATGAACAATTTTCTCTATTAGAAAAAGATAAATAGGTGACCTATTTATGTTGTAATCAACAGAGTAATTAAAATATTGATAACAGATTCTGTGTATGAATAAAATAAATATATATTATGTTGCTATTGAAAGTAATAATAATAACTTATTCTGTAATCTTCTAAAGAACTTATTTTAATTGTAATTTATAGAAGGGGTATTTCACATTTAGAAATATACATTTAATCTTAAAGCTATATTTGTTTTATTAACATATATTTTAAAATTAAAATACTGAGTATTTAAGCGAAAGTTTCATGCCGAATCGATTATGTATCTATGTTTTTCATTATCCAATTCTAATAATCGTTGTTTTTTTTGCCAACCCTTTATATTAATCGTATTCACATCCCTTTAGCTGACAGATGTTGTAACAAGATTATGTTGGCAATAATTATTTTTTGTCGTGGTGGTATAGCTTTCGAGCCTAAACTGAATGAGAAGTTGGTTCCACGTTATGCTAGGTTCACAGACACCATTCCCACTAACAATTTTTAATACGACCTATCAGAGTGTCTGTTTTGCCCTACTCTCCTCTTTCACAGCAACATGACACCAGCGGGCGCTCTGGCCAATCAACTAGTAGCTAATAACACCGTAACACAAATTGCTTAATTATCTCTTTCTAACAACAGATATGACGCATAATATTTGAATATTCTTTCCTTGTCATTACAAACTGCATATGCATGTGCATAGGTATGTAAACAATTAAATTCTAGTTAGTTTTTAGAGCAGTGTTGTTTCTATATAACTACTCTATGAATTTCATACTACTTATACTACATATACTACTCTCTGTGTAAAACCATAATAATGCACAGTCAAATAATGTACTGCCAATAATGCACGGACAATAATAAGTGTACCTAGATGGATTTGAAATACAGGGTTGGCTTTACCTGGCCACGTTTTATTGCCTGTACAGATCGGTCCGTTTTAATAATGCACAGCCAGTATTGCACGGCCAATAACTCGATGCTAACTGTATGATTCGACAGCTAATAATAAATAATATTGTAAACACAAAATGGCATTGATAATGTTAGAAACTCACTGAAAATCCACAGCCTCACTCAGAGCGTGTCCCGGGACAAGAACAAAGTTTTATGGACCACTTGCACTGTGTATAGTTAATTTTTACTTGCTGTTAGGTCCCAAACATGTAATTTTGTTCAATTTCACGGATTTTTGAAGAAGCGCGCCCGCTGTGTCTTGCTCGTTGTTAGACAGTGGCGCCGCCGCGTTTGCAGATATGACGGCGGCGCACGGAACCTTTCTTAAGCATAGATACGTCAAGACTCGTTTGTCGGGGAACGGGTACTGTTTTCAACGCCAAGCCATTTTATGATATAAACCTAACACCAATCATAGACAAATATAGAATCTTATCACTTGGCCACGCTTGTGTAGGCGAGTTGGAGATTTACTCTCTAACACAAAAGAAGGAAAGTCTCAGAAGGCGCGACGACGAGTGAAGCGAGGAGGATCGTTAGACGGTGACCACACAACGCCAGAATTATGATAAAAAAACTGAACAACGTACTGAAAATTGATGATATCGCAAAAACTATCTGAAACGGCCTACTACCATAAACATGCGCATCGACGAGACCCCTAAGTGGTGATCGCGGTGCCGCCAGTAGTGAGTGTTACAAACTATTTTTACATAACCTTTTTATATAATCTAAAATATGAAATGTCACACTTGACTGACTGCTATGTGTTTTAAAATTGTAATAGTGTTCTTGTATGATCGATCATAATAAATTAGTAAAACATAACACAAAATACAAATCTTAGATGGCGGCTGCAATAAATAGATTATAATAATATTATGAACTATATCGTACTGGGTGTCGTTTTTATGGTTTTCGAGGGTGTCGAAGCCGATAGTGCTGACAAAATCGAAATCTAAGATGACATCTGCGTGAAATTATCAATTATTTCGTCATGGATCCCGTTTTCATGGTTTTCGAGGGCGTTGAAGTCGATAGTCCTGTCAAAATAGAAATGCAAGATGGCGTCTGCCCGAAATTTTCTACTTTTTCATCTTGCGTGTCGTTTTTATGCTTTTCGAAGGCATTGAAGCCGATAGTGCTAACAAAATTGAAATCTAAGATGGCGTCTGGGCGAAATAATCAACTTTTATTTGGAGTCAATATAATTTGTATCTTATCAAGAATAAAAGTATTTTTTATGTACCTACCTAATGTTTTTATTTAATTACAAGGTATCAAACGCATTTTTGGGGTTGAAACGCAGTACGGTTCAGCCCGAAAATGCGTGACATACACCCGAAAACGAGCTCATGAGCACTGCCCCCGCGCCATTTGCAGCGCCTACCACGCGCTCAACCGCGGCTCACGTACGCTCCCGCCAAAACTTTAGGTTAAAGGTTACGCCATAATGATAAGTTAATGTAGTAAACCTACAAAAAATCCCAAGGTCCACAAATGGTTGTGTGTCAATACTATATTCTGTTTTTTGTATTTTAAACTATTCAGATTAACCGACGCCATGATACACTTGCATACATTTTAACTAAACTAGAATTAATAGATTTAATGTCTACAGCAGAACAACGAATGAATTTTTAAATATCTTTAAAAAAAACAATACCATAAAAAATTAAAAGTGACAACCCTATAGCTTCAATGGGGCATAGATAATTATTTGATCAACTAGGCCTAGTTTGCATACTGTTGCATCTTTATACTGTGCCAATGCCCTCATAAGCTAAACGAACGCAACTTAGTTTGTTTGTGGCACGCTATGGAGTTAAAGTTCTTCTTCTTCTTCTTCTTATTCTTATGTGGTTTTTTACCGTTAAAGACGTTACTCTGCCAGTGTCATGTTTTGGAGTATATTTTGCCCTTGTACTCCCCCAACCCTGAAGGAGTGACCATTGTACGGTACGGAATCAAATGAAAGTAATATGAATATCAAAAGTATTAAAAACTGGTTTCGCTTTTACAAACGTATATTATTGGTTTTAAAAATTACATAACATATAAATAAATGGCGTGAAAACAAGCGATAAAAGAGAGTTAATATCAGTAGGTCTAGCGATATCAGAATTAAGTTTATCATACAAAGAAGAACTTAACTTAGGACATGAAAAGAAAATGTGATTTAAAGTACCGTCATCTAGGCCACACTCACAAAGAGTTAAAGTTATAAAAATATAACGCTATGATTTTGATAGCTCTATACACTAGAATTCGTAGTATCCTTTTCTGGGCTAGAAACTCTCGGCGATAGAGTCCGCATGTCATCCGTCTTTGTTGTTCAGCCGACTTTAGTCGAGTGATTCCGACCTTTTAGAGTATACTACAGAGCTTTCTATAATAGTAATTACTGGAATGGTAACATAAAACAACAATTTTTAAACATTGTGACTACACAAATTTATCTCAAGTCAAGCTGTGAAAAAACATTCTCTACATTATAATTAGTACTCACGGGATGTACACCACGATTAGGCGGGTTTTGGAGCTCCCGATATTTTGGCGCAGTTACATGCACCATGTTCACGGGTAGACTAAATATGCGGGTGGATGTGAAAAAAGTTTGAAGTTTTAAAAGCAGACAAAACGGTCTACCCTCTTTCTCACGCTTTTACTGTGGATACCACTGGCCTTCGAACTCGCTTGTAAGTCTCGACAATACACACTAACTGTATCACTGCGAATGTTGGTTTGATCACATTTTGGACGATTGTTAATCCTTTTTAGACAACCTACCACTGGATTCCACGCACTGGCAAGTTGGAACCCATCACCACGATTGAAATTTGGACATTTCGTGATTTCGATGGCTTCCTTTACCAACCTAGGTACATAGTGGCGTTCCGTGGATAAGACTTGTGGTTTGTGAAATTCTATCCAGTGGTTAGGGCCTGAGTCCAGTAGATGTTCAGCTATTGCAGATTTGTGTCTTTCATTGTTCTTAACAGCTTTCATGTGATCTCTAACACGTCAAGACACTGTTCGCTTTGTCTGTCCTATGTACGATTTTCCGCAGCTACAGTTGATTTTGTAGACCCCAGGATGTTCATAAGGAATTTTATCCATAGGGGAACGCAGACTTTGCACTAACTTTCTCTGATAAGTAAATATGGTTTTGATCGACAATTTTTCAAGGGTTCGACGTATTTTGTCTGTGACTCCTTTAACATATAGCAAATAGGTTGGCTGACTTTCTACTTTAGGCTTCTTCGGTGTCTTCTGTGGCCTGGTTTCACTGACTTTTACCTTGTACCCATTTCTGTACAACACCAGTTGTATGTGGGATAATTCGTCAGCGAGGTGTTCTGTATCGGACAGGTCTAAGGCCCGGTTCAACAATGACCTGACAACGGAGTTGAGGTGACGAGGATGATGGTGTGAGGAGGCGTGCAAGTACAAATCCGTATGCGTCGGTTTTCGGTAGACAGTGTGGCTTAGAGTATCATCATCCTTCTTGGTTATCAGTACATCCAGGAAGGGCAACGCTTGGTCTTTTTCAAGTTCTGCTGTGAACCGCATTGAATGGTGGACACTGTTTAGATGCTCCAAACACTTATATATGTGTCACCATCCTTAAGTATACAGAAAATGTCATGGTGGTGTACATCCCGTGAGTACTAATTATATTTATTTATTTATTTTATTTATTTGATGGCAAACTGTTTGAGAACACTTTTGCCAACGACACGTCAGATGAGATATAAGTATAAAAATAAACGGCAAAATTTTGAATTAATAATCTGGAACAAAAGAAAGTATCTTATTAACTACATATCTAAAATGAGATCAAGGTACAATGGACTAATGACAAAATGAATGAAACTAGTAAAAGAAAATCCTAGCGATAACAGAAAATACCAACTAAAGTTTAATATCATTTTGAGAGATGAAGGATGATAATACATTGATAGTGACAGGATTTATATTACACAGGATATTGTCTATATGAACAGGTAATGGAAATTTATAATGAATAAGTGTAGTATACATAACATCATGATTAAACCGAGGACAAGAAAAGAAAATATGGTTAAGGCTTTCATCATCTAAACCACACTCACAGATGGATGAATTCTTAATTCTAAGCTTCTTAAGATGAACAGCAGAACAACAATGACCAATTCTCAACCTAGATATAATAGAACAAATTTTCCTATTGCACTTAAATTTAGAAAACCAGGGTTTAGCTTCAATATCTGGTTGATATTTTGAAAAATTAGAGCCTTTATATTTACTACTGATTGACCATCTCTTCAGCCATCTATGTTTCAAGTCGCGAGCAGGTAAACGTAAAAGATCTTGTGGATAATTTTTAAAAGGCACCTTATCACCACAAATTACTGATTTTTTTGCAACCCTACCTTTTCATTACCAGTGATATTACTATGACTAGGTACCCAAGCAAAATGAATAATATAACCTAACACAGTACATTTTAATAAAAGCATTTTACATTGAAATACAATCCAGTTCCTGGAACCAATTTTGAAGGGATTACTCTGGAATGCTTGAGGAGCACTTAGAGAATCTGTAAAAACAACAGTTTTATTTAATTTAAACAAAATAATATAGTTAAAAGCTTCCATAATACCCCTGCATTCACCCATAAAGACTGAAGTTTCAGGTGGACACTTTATCTTTTGAACAATGTCATAGTTTTGATGAAATAACCCAACACCAACACAACCATTCTGGTCTAGTTTAGAAGCATCAGTGAATATGCAATGCCAGTCACGCCAAAGGTTATCCTTAATCCTAAGAAAATGTTTATTAGCAAACGGATCCCCTTTCACTATGTCTAAATTAAGATGCAAAGTGGGTTCAAAAAGAATATATTGATAATCAAATTCAAATAAGGGGATTTTGGGACTTCTATGCGTTGAGAATTTAAGGTTCTTAATTGTAACATAACTAACAACTAAACAAGGAGTTTTATTATGCGACCAATAAGGCATCAACATGAAATTATTTAAAAGCTGTAATTTAGGAAAAAGGGCATGTGAAGAAAACTGAAAAATGCGGAACAAAAACATATCTGATAGGTACTGCCGCCTTAGATCCAAAGGCGGTTCAACGCATTCTACTTGCATAGCATTTTTAGGAGTTGACTTCATCGCCCCTAATATTATACGAAGGGCTCTAGCTTGAATCAAGTCCAGGGCGCTAAGTGCTTTTTTATTACATGGTTCATACAGGAATGACGCATAGTCGATAACACTACGGACAATAGCGTTATATAAGAGTTTTAAATAGAATGGGTGAGCACCCCTCCAAACTCCAGCTAGACATCTTAATATATTAAGTCTTTTCTCACTTTTTTCTGATATATATTTTAAATGAGATGAGAAATTTAGTTTACTATCTAGAATAAGGCCCAAAATGTTTTTCTCATTTTCAACAGGTATCCTTATCTTGTCAAAAAATATGTCAAGTCTTGGTTTCAAACGTTTCCTAGTAAAGATAACAACTGAACTTTTTAAAGGAGCTACATCAAGACCATTATTAAATAACCACATACTCAATGAAACCAGAGCTTGAGAGATTTTTTCAGCAGAATTTACAATATTACGATCTGCTACATATAAAACTAAATCGTCGGCATATTGCAATATACGACAGTAAGAAGAAACAAAATTATTTAAATCAAAGGTGTATATATTAAAAAGGAGAGGGCTTAAAACAGAGCCTTGAGGCAAACCCTTATTCAAAGTTCTTATGGCCTTTATTTCACCATCAACTCTTAATTGAGCTGAACGATCTACAAACAAATTAATAATAACATTAATAATCTTTGTAGGAATGGACAGACTAACCATCTTATTTTTAAGAATAGAGAGGTTAACATTATCATAGGCTGAGCATATATCCAGAAAAGTAGCAACAATTGACTCATTTCTGGAAAAAGACAGCCTTACATCAGTAACAAAAATAGATAAGCTATCTAAAGTACCTCTACCTTTTCGAAAACCGTACTGACAGTTAGGCAGAAGATTTCTATTTTCTATGAACCATTCAAGGCGATTTTTTATTAGATGTTCCACAATCTTGGTAATGCAAGAAGACATGGCTATTGGACGGTAACTAGCAGAATCTTCTGGATCTTTGCCTGGTTTTAGGACTGGAATAATAATTTGCGCTTTCATTTGTGGTGGGACAGAACCTAAATCTATCATCAAATTCACCATTTTGAGATAATACAGTAAAATACTGTCACCAGCATTAACTAAAAATGAATATGGGATCCCATCTGGACCAGGGGAAGAGTCTTTAAGTGAGGATAGTACAATACGTAATTCCTGCATAGAAAATGGTGCAAAATCTTCAATAACAGGACTAGTAGATAAAGTATCAATAAAATTAGGGACAAATGGAGGAGCCAATTTATCCATAAACTGATCGACCCAACTTACACTACTTGGATAAGGTGGAGAAGGATCCCTGTATGAACCACGGAATAAACGAATGGATTTCCATACATATGAAGAATGGATATTAGGAGAAATGGAAGAGCAGAAATTTTTCCAACCTGCTGACTTTTTAGAGTGAAGTATATATTTAGTTTCAGACATAACCTTAATTAAATTATCATAATTGTCATTTGTCATGCTCATGCAATACAACTGTTCAGCATTCTTTCTATCCTCAACAGCAGAGATACACTCTTGATCCCACCATGGAGGAGACCTATGTTTCATGTTTTGTTGCTTGAGAGGAAATGAATGTTTTGCTGCAGTGTGAATACACTTAATTAATGACATCAGACATTCATTTAAAAAATGTGGGAGAATGGGTGGAAGTTCAGATGCTACTCCTTCTAAAAAAGATGAAAACTTAGACCATTGATCAGACAGAGGGTCATTGCTTATCTTATACTGCATTAAAGGCTTATATAGTATTGGCTCTATCTTAGAGAATGGTAGATCAAATACAATAGGGAAATGATCACTACCAAAGCAAGAGGACAGAGTTTTCCATGACATAGAAGGGGCTAGGCTAGCCGACACCAAAGTCAAGTCCACAGCACTAATACGTTCAGTTGGTTTTGTACGACGTGTCGGAGAACCACTATTTAACAAACACAGACCTTTATTGTCCAATATATTAAATATCCAACTAGCCAGACCATCCACAGCCTGGCAACCCCAGACTGGGTGATGTATATTGAAATCACCCATTATAATTATGGGACCAGTGATTCCAGACAAGCCATTATAAATTTTGTTTAAAATATAGTGTGATGGCCTAGGTATATATAATGAGATGAATGTAATGTTTTTAAAACTTACAGCAACCATTGAAAAGTTGTCAGATTCAGTAGAAAATGGTAAATGTACAAGATGAGTATTTACAGAATTTCTGACAAGTATGGCAGTACCACCATACCCATCAGCTCTGTCATCTCTGAAACATAGATAGCGTGGAACCTTAAAAAAGGAACCAGGTTTAAGCCATGTTTCAGAGATGGCAATAAAATTATAATTGGGTCAAATTTATTAATGATGTACATCTGATCAGTCTTTTTGCTTAATATGCTTTGACAGTTCCATTGCAGCCCTAGAAAAGGAGCCATCATGGAATGATTGTAATAGAGGAGTAGGAGAAACTTGGGCAGCGTTGGACGGTACAGATGTGTTAAGGAGCCTGGTGAGAGCCTGTATGAGCTCTAAAACACTATTCGTGGGTAAGGAGGTACCAACAGGATAAGCAACCCCATTGGTATTAGAAATAGATGGATTGCTGATGATTGCCTGATGGGCAGAATGGTCATAACCATGTCTATGAACTGGAGGGGGTTTTGATTTGAGGAAAACTGTTTTTTTATAGGAAGATGGTTGACTAGGAGATTTATTATGAGAAAATAAGGGGCCAGATGATATGTTTGCATAAGAGGTTTTAGTCACATCACTGTAACTTTTGCCTCTTGTGGGAGAGTGTAACTTGGAATCCTCTGCATATGAAATGCTTTTTTCAGTCATTGTAACTTTAATATTCTTTTGCCTATTATACTCAGGACAACACCTATTAGTTGTAAAGTGAAAACCTGAGCAGAACAAACACGAAAATGTGCCTTCTTCAGCATCACACGAGTCACCTGTGTGAGCATCACCACATTTGAAGCAACGAGGCTTAGACCGACAGTTGTTTTTAGTATGACCAAAGCGGCAACACTGAAAACATTGAATTGTGGGGTAATAATATTTCTCATCAGAAAGGGAATTGTAGCATAAAAACACACGGGGTGGAAGGATCTGACCATCAAAAGATAGAACACATGACTGGCTCGGTTTATACACTGGTGTACCATCAACAACAACTTTATAATTTAAGCGTCGTACCTTAATAATGGGACATGAATGTAAAGGAAGGCTAATGTTTTCTAACACTTCCTCTTCAGTCCATTCCACAGGAACACCCTTCACAATGCCCAAACGGGTTGTTCCAAAGGCTGGAATAAAGGTTTTATAGTCCTTGCTCTTTACAACTTCGCTGGCTATAAAATCATCGGCTGAGTGCGCATCAATGAAAGATAAAGAAACTCGGTTTCTCCCAATCCTCTGTAAACTACCATCTACAATATTTATAAAATTGTTTTGCCTTAAAAACCGTCCAAAATTAACTGGATGTAAATATGTATTCACTGAAGTGGACAATGAATCAGTCTTCTGCACGTGCACAACAAATGGTCCCTTATCTGACAGGTTATATAGCTGCCTATTTGAAGGTACATAAGCAGGAGTATTTAGCGTTTGTAATGTCGTCACTGGAGGTGACGCAAAAGAATCAGTAATCTGAGTAATCTCACTATCATCTTTAACTGAAGATTTCTGTGTTTGTCCCAAGGGGATGATTGAATCCTGAGATGCTTATTTAGATTTTTTTAAATGTTTTTTTGAGTGCTTTTTCCGCTTTATGGTCTGAGCTTCAGTTTGCATTTGTTGGACTACGACATCCAAAGAAGAGTCTGATACAACAGACACAAATTCCACCGGGGATGGAACTGAATACGAGATATCTCGATCTGGGAGTGAAGATAGTTGGCTATTATCGGGGGCCAACAAGCCCCCTGGGCCTCGTCCATAAAAAACAAAAGCCTAACCTAACTCGAAAACAAATGAAATCTACTATGAATAAAAATACTTACCTAGAACTTTACAATTAACATACACTAAACTAAAAAGAAACTCTACATGAAAATTAAAATACAATCACTACACTCAAAACTAAACAAGATATTTTCTAGATATTTGGAAAAAAAACCAAACCACCCGATCTATCTGACGTTTCGAATCCTACTAATTATAATGTAGTTAGCAACCGCGAAAGTCTAAAACATTCTCTGTCATAAACAAATTACATATGTCATGCAATGAGATACATAGAAAAGAGTTCATCATCATCATGTAAAAAACTCTTTACTTCAACATATTCGGATAACAGAACCAGTAAAATCTTTGGTTTCTACTTTCTGCGCAGGATGCGAGGAAAGTAGAAACCAAAGACGTGGACGTAAACATTCTCTAAAAATAAAAATAAAACACTTACACCGTGTGACAAATGACAATATTAGTAAATTTCACGAAACGAAGGTGTCACTGTCAACATTGTCAACTGTGCATAGTATGTGCATAGAAATTTGACTACAATTTCGTTGGTTTACTTGATTCTGTGTTTGGCATTCGTTGATAATGATGCTGATCAGTGTTCCATAACCGACCGATCTTAGCTTATTTTCTAATCTATTCACGTGGTACTGGCGGCATTGCAGCAATCCCGCTGAGGTCATGTTTGAAAAAGTTAAAGTTAAATCTACTAATTTAAAATGTTATTTTATTTTGTTTTCCTAGCCTTAGAGTTTTGATGTGTTGTGATTACAAACTTTAAAAAATAAAACTTTTATTTGAATATACTCGACATTAATTACTTAACACGGAGTCAAAGTGTTCGATCCCTAACGTAACCATTTTGCCGGTCAATAATAATAGTTTAACGGAGGCAACGGTCAGAAGCTATTATTATTAACCGGCAAAAGACTCGTAGGTTGGCTCGGCTTTAACTAGTAGGATAATTGTGCAGGAAAGGGCATTGCGCAAAAGTGGCGTTTTTTTAAGTCGTCAACCACTAATGAAACAAGCATTATTGGAAAGAAGTCTTCAAAATAAACAATTTATAGTTTTACAACAACTGCTTAAAATATATCGGGGCCGAGCTATTTGCATTGTAAGAATTTTCTTAAAATCACTAAAATATTCATAGTTAAGGACTTTGTTCATTAGTGCACAATATTGAATGGGATGGTTTGGATTCGATAACTGGTCATAGAAGTAAAAAAAAAGACATATTTTTTATTATTATGAACCCATATTCACCGCTCCACGGCCATAGTACGACTGAATGCGCGACTCGATGCACCGCAACATCACAAAATACCTAGCAGTAACTAAAGGAGACATATATACCTCCCCGCTTAGAATAGGTACTACGTGTGAACGTTGACCCACCCGGGCCGGGGCGTGGTAGTCCGTCAGCAGTAGGTTTAGGCATCAGCTGCGTAAACATTCGCGAGAGTAGGTAGATGCCTTCGTCGTTGTACCTATTCTAAGTAAGTAGGTATGTCTGGCGTTGTTACTAGTGTCTATTCTGTGATGCGTTCCTTGGCGCAATGGTTAATAGCTGCGGAGCAATCAATATGGGTTCATAATAGTAAAAAAACATGTATTTTTATCTCTCACATAATGACCAGTTATCGATTCCAAACCCCATTCAATATTGAGCACTAATTAACAAAGACCTTATATATATATTATAAATATATTAGTAATTATTTGAAAATTCTTAAAATGCAAATAACTTGGCCCCGGTAAAACTATAAATTGTTTATTTTGAAGACTGCTTTCGAAAAATACTTGTTTCATTAGTGGCTGAAGAAACTTAAAAAAAAACGGCACTTTTGCGCATTGCCCTTTGTGGCTGCCAAATAGAAAAACTACGCTACTACTCCATACAATGTTGCGCAAACCCCTTTATAATCAAGAACGGGGAACCCAGCTCGGAACACCTGAACATTTTTTTTAGTAAAGCATGTATAAATATTGAATAACATTTGTTTAATTTAGATAAATTTTTTGTTTTACCTTTTTTTATTATATTAAAATCTATCAACTAGAGAGGTAGGACTACCGTTTTTTGCTATGACATTCTACCAAGTCATACCGATTTTTAGTACTTAATCTACCATTTTTACAAAATGTCGGTGGGCAACACTTTTGGTACTCCTGTTGTTTTTGTAAAAATAATAAAAAACGCTTGATTTTCTTTATAAGGACTAATAAAAACTAGTGAATTGTGCTTTCATGTGATAATTATTGTGATAGTGTTCGTTAAAAGTGTATTTACCAGGCTCTAAGCCTGATGTACATCTTCACGCTTTTCCGAGAAGCCAGAATAGATTTCAGATATGGGTAAAATTTCTATATGATTTGGCTTTGTACAAGCTCAATAAGAATGTGGCTATAGTGCGACGAAGAGTGTGTAGAAAACATTTGCATCAAAGTACATTTGACAAAGACCGACACAGGAAACTCAATATGTTCTCACTTCTGATGCGTATCCTTACTCTATTTTCCGAAGAAGAAATTGCAAGTGGCATACGAAATTAAAACGATTCCGGTAAGTGTAATAAAATCGAGATTATGTTTTGATTTTGATAGTGATTTAGTGGTGTGCCATATATCTATGTAAAGATCGATATTATATCGATAGTATGTCGGTAGTATATCGATAGACGGACAGACGGATAGACGTATAGACGGACAAGCGAACGGTCAGGCACTGTGACTTTTGAAATCTTATGTTGGACATACTAAAAATGACATGGTTTATAAAATTATAGTAACAGCTTGTTTAAAATTAAGTGCGTAGTAGAAAAGAACAGTACTATAAATATATAAATAAACAATATATAAAAAACAGATAAACAATTAAAAAAAAGAACGCCCCTCCACAGCTGCTATGCTTACAAGAACACGCTGTAAAAACGTGTATATATATGGATTTTCAGAGCCAAAAAACTTCTTTGCTTCAAAAAAATTATATACACATACTTTTTAAAACTGTTCATAAAATGTTGATTTAAACAAAATATCTGTTTATTTTTTTCTAGGAAGTAGTATCACTTTTGCTGTTCCTACATGTGTGCCTGATCATCTTCAAGACCACAACCACACTTGTCCAATCTGATTTCATAATAATCCCAACAACAGTCCAAGGGGAAACAAGGACAGAGTGTTACCCTATCACGCCTGAAACTAGAGTTAAACCTTCAAAAACATTTTTGGCATCCTATGTATATATTTTATCCATCATTTTCTTCATAGCTATTTTATACTTAAAGTAGAGTTTTGATTCTTTCAGAGAGTCCAAAGCGATCCCGGAGGAAACTTACCGGAAATATTGCGGTATTGACGCCAAACTGCAGGAAAATGTATTACAAATGCGCCAAATTAATGAATAGCAGAAAACAAATGATGTATAATAAGCGACTAAAAATGGCTGAAAAGTGTGAACAGTCTAGACTTGAAAAATTGACAGCTGACCTTAATAAAACGTGTATATAAATTATCTGGATGCAGATAAAATTAGCGGCAAAAAGCTAAAGGACGAAGATTTACTAGATAAGAAAACAAATTGGCTTTAGCCCTTTTGAAAAAAGATACTACACACGATAAACTTTATAAATACCAAACTATACTTTCGTTTATTATTGAAACAAAAATAACACAGTTATAAAGACAAAAAGCTCGGAATACAATTATTATAATATGCCATTATAATAGTCCTAAGATGTGGGGTTTGAAAAAGTGTATATGTTAATTTTGAAATTTTTATTGTATGTAAACATCGAATTATTAATAATAAAAAACAGTGAAACTTTATCGTAATTTTTATTAGCGATAGATTTCATATTCGGTTGTCCTGTCACTACAATGAATAGATAACAAAGTGCCAAAACAAAAAGAAAAATGGTGACTTCTAGTGTATCAGTTCCCCCTCCCGTACCCCTGTCGTAACGTTATACCCCTCGCCTGTTGAGTTTCCAGTCTTTACGTAGTACGTAGTACATATAATCACGAGGGTTTCACTTCCTTACTGACCTGTGGGCCTTAGAAAGGTGTTGTCTATGGTTGAGCCACATTGCATGACAACTTCATAGTTACCCATGTTCTATTAAACGGTGGCTTCGTTATCTTCATTTCTATTAGAGCAAAGAGTTTGCGTAATCTCATATCGTTGTCTGATCATCGCTTGTTTAAGAGCTGTCATTGATTGACGGACGTATGTCAATGGTGAAATTAGCATGAGCTAAATTATGTTTTATTATCGTGTTTCTATTCCTATAATATATGTTTATACATTATACACAAATGTTGTGTAACTTCATTGTACGTTGTCGGTGAGCAAAAATACTCAATCCCGCTCAGGTTATGTGGCAATTCAATGTTTCATGAAGAACGGGTGTAAACAGTATTAAATCTACAGAAGGTAAAGTTGCAAGCACAACTTCGAGCGCCGTACGACTAGATAGATCGCAGCCGGCACACGATGCGGGTATGAGTTTTACATACATAGAGAAATTAGATGGAAACTCATTTTACAATACAAGGAAATTCATGATCGAGTGTAATGGCGACCTGTGGAGTACACTCGTACGACACTGGTGAATTCTGATAAGGCATAAAGAGAGACTAAAAAGCAAGAGCGAGGATATGTTTGATGATATAATCACATTGCCTGGTTCACGTGAGATATGCAAAAATGGTAAAGGAGTCATGGTAAGTTTTAAGGTCACCTTTTGAAGAAAATGGTCTAAACAACCGTTGCAGACTTTTGTCAAAGCGAAATATACCAATGAGTTTTGCAATGGAAAACTCAAATATAGAGTTGACTATATACTATGTGAAGACCAAGCTGTTATAAATGCAGGATTCATACAGTGTAGTCGAAACACATCCAAGTACAAACACCAAAGATACTGCACTATTAACGGATAAACCACATTAAGCAAGAAATCTCTACAGAAAAGGGCGTTATTGAATATTTTAATTTAATCTAGTTTATAATAAAATTAAAGTTAAGAAATGATAATTTTTTGTAACATTTACATAAATAAACCTTCTATTAAAAACCCTTGTATTAAGGTATTACTTGATACCTATTCGCCCAGATTTGCTTCAAAACTCTTTTATTATGAAAATAAACACTTGTTCCATGCGTTAAAAAACAATACTGATATATGTGTCACTTAAATATGACTAATATGTACGTATTTACAGTGATTTAATACATATTATTTTATAGTTAGGTACTTACCTAAATAACAAAACGAAAATGTTTAATTAGAAATTTAATCATGCATGTTTTGAATCATTGTAATCATGCATCTCACAAAACATAAGTGCTTTCAATATGTAAGGTAAACAATAATTTATCTTCGTTATTTTAGAATGTGTTCTTCAGTAAATGGATTAAATTATCTTAAACTTGATTTTTTAATTTCATAAACCTTGGTTTGCTTAACAATATTTTAATAGAGTAGATAAGAACGCTTATTGCTACCTCGATATCAAACAGCACAGCCCTTTTTATCGATATCGATATCGATATCCGCGCGCTCGTCTTCCACGTCACTAATGCGTTCCACGTCACTAATTTCAACTTTGTATGGGGCAAATGAAATTACCTACGGGGGCTAATTTTTATTGTTGCCATTTAAAATATTATTCAAAGGTGGTAGCACATTAAATATTTCGATGTCACATCCGGCATGCTCAAACTGTCATGGTGGGTGTGTTATTGTTTTCTTTCGGATTTCGTGCCGGTTTCAGTGATTTCAGTTTCGTGCGTTGTTAAAGTTCCTTGAATATAGCATTAAATCCACGTCGAGTTGAGCTTATGTTCCTCCGTGCCTTCAAAAAGTTATATGACTTGCGATTAGGAACTTCGCGAAATTGACTCTGTTGTGTGTGATGTGAGAAATTTACTCTTGATTATATTCTAATAATTTGAGCAGAGACTCTATTTTAGTTTGTGATCATGTCGGAGAAAGAAAACAAAAGGACATTCTTTAAATGCGGCCGCTCATCGTTCGCAGACAACGCAAAATTGTTAAGATTTCTCAAAGCCTGGCATAAATAACCTTATACGGTATGTATATGTACTGATATTTTTATGGTCATGTCTTAGTGCGACTCTCCCTATGTACCACTGGTCATATTATTAAACAATTGCTAATTCTCCTGATAGTTTATGGAACTAGCACAACGGACACTGGCAGAATTGTGTCAATAGTTGCAGACAGAAGCCTCTAAGAACTGAACTGAACTGTTTTTTTTTATTATTTCTTCCTAATTGGGAGTAATATTTCTAACTTACCTGTAGCCTGAGTCCCCATGGAGGTTAGATTAAAATAAATGATGTGCATATTGTACAAGTTATACAAATTTTCACACAAATCTAATTGTGTCATAGTAATTCATGCATGTGGGGGCTTAGAAGCTGTATCTGTAGCGGTTAAATCTCATGCACACAGTAATTTGACTTGTAGGATGTACCTACATCTTTAAGCTGACTAGAGCCTACAGCTGTCATGGCTGTCCCCACATCTAGCATTTAATGTAGGGACACTCGTGCAACGTGAGCGTAATTTGCTGCTACTGTAAAAGTTGCTTGAACATACATACAGTATATGAATAAATTCTGTAAGGCAACTTGAGAGCTTAGTTAAATGTTAGTAAAATGTCAATGACCCCCACTTGCATCAAAAGATCAACAGATGTGATAACAGGTTACAGCTAGTATATTAGCTCAAAAATTTGTAACAATCAAAATAACAAAGTTCATTTGAAGCAACCATTTATTTAATCATCTTACTCTTAATTTTCAGGAGACCTTACTGCGGACGCAGCTGTAACAGCAAATGTTATTATATATATGGATAATCTGTTTGATTGTCTTAACAGCGATTGCTCGGATTTGCGCAGAGGAAAAGCTCATGCAACAAAATTTAAAACATAAGTCCACATTTAAAATGCTTTGAAAGAATGAAAAGAAGGTTGGATATGGACTCCCAATTCCACTGAGAAATTGTGGAGGAGCTTGGTGCAAAAACACCACATCACTAGCCTTGCCACTAGACGATTACAACAAGAACCTATTGAAAATCTGTTTGACTGCATTCGTGACAACTGTGGATCCAATTCCAATCCAACATGCAGCCAATTTGTAGCTGGCTTAAAAACAGCCATATTAACAAATATGTCACACATGTGCACTTCAGGAAACTGTGAAACTAATAATAGTGTTATAATTAACAATTTTGAAACACTATTATCAGTTTCACAGTCCATACCACAGCCATTTGCAACGACTGAGCCTGAATTTCTGTCCTCAATTGAATTACCTCAAACTGATGATGCCATACGAGACAACAATGCAGAAATTCAGGCATGTGCATATGTGTGTCGATTCGTAATGAAGAGGATGCCTAATTGTAAGGGAAAAAAACATTATTATCAAACATTATTAGTGTTGAAAACTTTCATTTGTTTGTGGAGTTAAGAGAGTACTCAGAATTAAAATAAGTTTAAATTATGTTACAAAAGAAATGGTTGTCTGTGTGGAACACTGCGCTACCCTGATAAATGAATTTCTCAGAGAAAAAGCTCACACAACTTACTTAAAAAAAAAGCCATATCCGAGCACATAATGTCATATGTTAATTTTGATTTCCTGAACATTTGTATGGAGCACAGGAACTCAAATGTATGCACTATAATTATAAATATATTATTATATTAATATATAATTATTATTATTAATTTATAATAATATTAATATAATTAATATAATATTATTATTATTAGTGTTTTTACTATATGTATTCGAAGATACTGCGTTCTAAAAAATACAGTGTTTGCTGGCGAAGCATCTGCAGCAGCACTGAAACGCAAAATCATATAATAATACATAAATAAAATGTGTTCATATAAAATATGCTTTGCTGCTATAATGCTTGTGTGAATATTTTAGTCTGCTGCAACCAGGCATTAATAGACTCATGTGTGCAGTGATTTCGTCTCCCCTTATATTGTGACATTAGTTCATTAAAACTTGTTAAGCCTGCAGTTGCAGTATAGTTGTCAGTTTTTTGATTTTAATATAGGCCTGTTTTATATACACGGTAACAATTTTAAATAATGTCTAGTGTATGTCTACCAAGTTTATATGATATTATTATCAAAGATAATTTTACATACTATATGCTACCATAGACCATATTGGTATATTGTATGACACAAGTGAGCTAAGTTGTTTGCACCCAAGGCAGTAGTTAAGCCGTCAAGCTAATAACCAATTTCATAAATTATAGCGTACATAATCTATATTGTTATATATATTATGTCATATCCATGATACAATGATCATTATGCAATTAATAATGTTTAGTTGCTAATTTTGTTAATTTAGTATAGGCCTGTTTTATACAAGGTGACAATGTAAATAATATCACGTATTTGTGTACCATGTTTATATGACTTTATAATCAATGATAATTCTACATATTACATGCTACTACATAGTACAGCGCTAAGATGGTCGTTGCACCCCAGGCAGGAGTCAAACCTTCAGGCAAACAACTAGTTTCATATCCGGTAACAACACGTTATTTGTATTAAAATATTGTGTGATATGCCTACATGATACAATAAACATTATGCAATTTTAATGTTCTTTTATTTGATTAGAGTACATTGTGGAAGCAGATTATTTTCTTCTTGTAAGTTGGTATTTTCTCTTATAAAAAATTTCAGTTGGCTATGAATAATCGAAATTTCTACTTAAGAGTTTCGTTTTTTAATTACAAGGATTGTTTCTTTTTAATAAATTTAGATTTTTAATAGCTGGTTGAAATTTCTTATAAGAGAAAATACCTATTTCAGAACAAACTTAATTTAGAATGTATGGGGGCTATATTTAAATTTACCGCCACTTACAATGTTTTAGTGGGCTGAAACTAGGCGGCGCTAGCGGGATCCGTTTTGTTTTTTATCTATGCAGTTGGCTTTCTTCTCCATTAGGAGTAAATTTATTCTATGCTAATGTCACACATGGAAGACGAGCGCACGTAACGTCTTTCCACGTTAAAAAGCCACATAAGAAGAAGACTATAAACCGTCAAAGTGGATAGCACTGAAAAAATTAAACTTCCCGCTAACGTTCCGTTCTTTGCTTTAGTGATTGCCATCTTTCTTTAGATATATTCTGATTAATCTATGCATTTAATTGTCTGTGGTTTGTGGTAAGGTTTTACATGAAGGAAGAGAAGAGAATAATTTAGTTAAAATAGCCGCTCCAATCCGAGCCAATAGTTCACTTCGCAAGAATAATATACAACAGTTTGTTAGCATTTGTTAAACTTGATTTTAAGACAACATGAGCGGCGTACAGACAGGTGAGTGAGTATTCATAGGTTTGCCTTGTTTTGTTATTTCATTCATGGCTACTCCGTTGATGGACTACATAACAATTATTGTAATCGGTTTTGTGTCGCAATTTGTTAATTGTAAAGTAAGCTATATCGATAAGGTATATGCATTATTACTATACTAATGGATAAACTGTAAAACTTCCTGATTAGAAAAATTCTTCATCATTAGATAGCTACATTATTCCTGAACTTTATCTATATTTGATTCATCATCATCCATCACTTTGTGGGTGAAACTGCCGAATACTGCTAGAATAAAATAAAAACATTTCCATTTAACATAAAATGTTATTACCCATCTACTGCTGACAATAAATAAGAGAAAAATGGGCCAATATTAAAGGTATATCATAATCTACTCATCACAATCTTAGTATAGATGCAAATATAAATATATCTGTTTGGATTAATATATATTTCTTGCTCTTCAAGCCAAGTCTATTGATCAGATATGGCTAAAAATGTTAATTAGTAGATTATGTCTTGGAAATAAGGCATAGGTTCCATTTGTCCCAGAAAAATGTTCCTGTGGGATAGACCTGTCTTAGATATTCGAATCAGGAGGAGCTGCAAGCTGGTTTATTAAAAACACCTGTTTTGAAGAGAGAGATGATATATATAGATCACAAAAACCTTGTTATGGCTAACCATGAAATCTGTTGTCTAATTCATGTAATTATTAGTATGCTATGATTGACCTCATCTACTGAGAAATATTAAAAATTTTGTTGGTTCAAAATTACCAACCAACCACTGATTTGACAAAAGATGGAAGGAAGGATGAAATACCTAATAATAATGGTAAATAAAAATTTAGTAATTAAAAATAAATAATTGTTTGTGCGCTGATGAATGATCATTTCAAAAACAAAATTACAATGTTATTGTATATAAATATAGCAAAGTCAGATTAGTTACACCATTAACTCTATATAGATAGTCATATAACTCGAAGAACAGCCAAATTGATTTCAATGACATGTGGTAGGTAGGTAGATGAGGTACTGGATTAACAAGACACTTTTCATCATCATGATCATCCATGACCTCGTGGGTGAAACTGCCGGGCATTGCTAGTCTTACATAAAAGTTCTATGGAATATCTTGTATGTAGGTTGTAATCAATTTGTATGGTTTCTGATTGGATGAGTGTACTTAATCTATTTAGTGAGTAACCTACATAGGATATCAGTTATCATACAGTAATAATATCATTTATGACTCACTGACTGACAACTGAGTTATCATGAAATTCAGAAGTTATTTGGATTTGACAATAACTCTTATTGAGAGTAGTACATGAATGAAGCAATAACTCATACTGAGTTAATGTATCATTTTCTGTATGTGAGTAATAAGTGAATATTAGTAATTTATACTTGTTTAGATGGTGGAGCATATTAACCTTACGAGGTAGGTATATATATCTGATGGAAAAATGGTTTAAACTAGATAATTTTAATTATTTGGACATTTTATGAACATTTTACCTCATTTTGCAAGTAGAATGCAAGGTAGAAATGGTATCTCACTAAACACAAGCAGCATTAAAATTATATGTTTTAACTGAAATGCCAATGGTAGCAAGAAAATGGTGTACAAAGTAATGTAAAAATTTGAACTCTAACCCAAGGTCATAGTGCTACATAAAGTTCAAACAGTTTAGTATTTCTGACTTTTGTTAGCTTGAAGACTGGTGGATTCATATTTTTTTTTACTGTCTTCAAAATTTTGTAGGGGAAAGAAGTCAGCATTATATATTATCCTTATTTTGTTATTACATAGTGTTATAACTTGATAGCACTAAGCAAGCATGCAATGCATAGATACAGGCGCACATATGTATTGGTTAAAAGGGATTATAGAATCAATACAATGCAATTAATGCTTCCAACACAATACTGTATTGCTATAGAAAGTCATGGACGATCGACATGTTCTAAAAGCTTGCTGTTTCACCTTACTAGCAAGCCTGTAGGGTCACTCACAGATGCCATGACGTGAATACTGAATGGATACAAAAAAACTATGATGTTTAAGAATGGATGTGGGTGTTGTGAAAGTATTGAAAATTACTCTGATAATGTAATGGAATGTTTTTATCACTATAATACATTTTGGTACAAAACACCCAAATTTTCTTCAAAAGTTTTTAAACACAGATATAGCTTACATGTTATAGTAGTTAATATGTTTGATTTTTTGATTTATATTTCAAGTAAAGTTATAGTTATATCTTATTAATTATCAAAGACGTATCATAAACTCTGTTGTATTTATTTTTCATTTGTTGTATTGGGACATCTTAAATAACTTGTTGCAAAACGGACTGAATCAGATAATGACAAAAACCTTATTTAACATATGACACAACTAAAATAGGTTAATAGTTACTCAACTTATTTTTTTACTTGTCTGTTGTGCATAATTATCATCAAATATGCCTTAAATCTTGGTGACTTCTGATCTCAGTGGTGTAGGAATATGTAGCTAGTTAACATAACCATTACCTAAATAATATTTTTTTCTTACAAATGGAACTATGAAGGATCAGTATAAGCAGGGTACAGATCGCGCGGCGAGAGTTTGGCTTTGACCTTCGGGTGGAGGGGATTACTGCGCATGGGTACTGTCGCGCCATGTGACAGAGAGAGACAAGAGTCCCTCGTCTTCGATGTGACAGAGAGAGACAAGAGTCCTTCGTCCCTCTAGCCACCCTGTGATACCCAATTTTTGACTTCTGCGCAATAACGGTCAAAGCCAAACTCTCGCCGCGCGATCTGTAAGAATTTTAACCACACACATTGCAGTTCCTAGAAAAGTAGGTTGATTTCCGCAAAATGTATTGTATTATTGCCCAAATATGGCAAATCATGAGTCAATGGGTTAAACTAACTCAAATCAATGAATGGCAATGCAACAGACAAGAGGTCTAATCAAAGTAATACCTGTGAGAGTGAGGGCCTAGTAATTTAAAATTGTGAAATGTTAACATAAATGCAACTTGGAAACATTATATCTATATGTACATATAATACAAATAAATAAAATGTAAATGTCAAAATAACAGCTTTCTGATCTCATTGATGACACGAAAGTATATAACGGTACTTAACACAACTAACCCCATTTTGTCTGGTCTGCCTGTTTTTTTAGGCTAATCTCCGATACGGCTGGATCGATTTTAACGGGCCTTTCACTGGCAGACTTATATGATATAAAGTGTAATTACTACTTTTATTTGAGAAATAGAATTAAGGTTCCACGCAAAAAATTAAAACCCAGAATCCGCGAGGCCACGCGTGCGAACCCTAGTCGGGATAGCTAGTTTTATATGACCTCGAGGTTCCAAAACGGCACATCCACCACTACACTAACACCAAGCGAGCGAAGCCGCTGGCGGGTCAGCTAGTAGGTACGTATATGACATTTTTAATGTTTTTGTTGATTTTGTAGCTAGACTGGGTAATGAATTTGACATAGGTAATTTTTTAGCTAGGTATTTTATGATAATAATGTTAATACTATTAGGGAAATTTTTGACACTAATACATACATACAGAAAGAAAATGCCCTTAGATCCGGCAAAGCTAAGTAATGTACCATCAAATCTTATTGTAAAACTTCTTGCCCATTGCTATTTAAGATAAGATCTTTCAGAACGGCATCACACAATGTGAATAAACTTGCATGACGGTGACTCATGGCACGACTCGGCGCGAGCTGCGCAATCTGCTTTTTTTGTGTTCTTTGAACAAGTTACAAAATGACGCAACATTTCTTGTGGTCCGGCTCTTGTGCCGCCGGCGCCGGTTGCCCCAGGCACTGTCAATAAACTGTAACCGACAAGGTGAGCTCCGCCACTATTTTTACATATTTTGTACGTTCCGTTTCGAACAAGTTAGTCGATTGGTTTGAAATCTGCACAGCTGTTTAACCAAACCTGACTCCTTTGTTACAAAATTATCGACCATTATTATTTCGGAGGTCAGTCATACACATATCATTTAAAGTTGGCAAGATCTGCGCCCGCGTTATTGGTGAAAGTGGCGAATACGAGCAATGAGGCAGCGGCGCGCGACGGGCGCGAGCACCTCGCTCTGACTCGACGTGGCGGAAGAAAGAAACTGACTTCGTCGTGCGCACTCCGCGCACGTATTCATGACCGTCGCCGCCGCGTGGAAATCATTTATTACGAAAACAATGTTTATGTGACAACAACGAGCTCGCTATGTAAATAACCATTTAATGAAATCTCATTACTAACTAAAGAAACGTTGTGGCGAAAGTGTCCGATGTGCGAACCGTCGTTTCGTGATATTAATCCGTTTCGCAACATATTTAGATCGGTCAAAATGTGTTAAGTCTGATAGCGCGGCACGAGTAGAGTGCGCGCGCATATCCGTGGTATGATGGCGAGTGAGGAGAAAAGCAGTGCAGGTCCGGCGAGCCTGGAGTACATGGAAGACCCATACTTCGTGCCGCCGGACGACGACTCGACGCCCAGTTTCGACGTGGCCGTGGATGAGCTGGATGAGCTCGAGCACGTCACCAACTGGACTGCGGGAGACGACGACGCTGACACTGAGTGGCGCGCGCTGCCAGACCTTGCAGACTCCGCGCTATGCATCGAGACAGAGTTCTACATGGACAACCGCCGCCGCCGACTTAGGATATTTAGGAAAAAAATGCGAGACGTACGGGTCACGTTCCAAGATCTCTCGAAGCCTTATCTTGCCAAGATGTCCAGTCACACCAATTATAAGAAGTTCTTAGGTATCGCGATCGGAGGTTGGTTCCGTATTCCTGTAACTATCCGACGTATGATAGTGTATCTACCTATCATTCCTATATACAAATTGCTTTGTTGCGGAGAGAACACCTCACTTACAATAACAACACTTAATTATTAATTCCAAAACTTGTAGCACTACTGGTCAAGTATGTAAGCTTCGCAAACAATCAGAAACAGAATTAACAAGGTTTTGTATCATACGAATATAAATTTGTTTATTTACATAAATACAAATGGTCATTTTAGAAAAGGTCAGCAAAACTTTTAGTAGCATTTAAGTTACTAAAATAAAGTAAGACATGCAATGCACGCAAGGTCATCAGCGTGAAATATGTATTGCTCAACGAAAAACTGTTCCTAATTGCGGTCTGGGGCAACCGTCTAACTGTAAATTACAAAGATTAGATTTGGCCGTTTCTAGGCGAGCTGTGGTTGCCTGCCTAGTTTATACTTTTATTCAAATAACACGTTCTGTATTAAGTACCTATTGTAGCGATTATATTCCTTAAATATCTGCAAATTAATTAATCTGGTTAAAGATCATAACTTACAACACGGACAGTCTGCTAAAATTGAAACTGATACGTTCTACACCATGTAATTCAAAATTGTACCCTTTTATCAATTAATTAAAATTAATATTCGAGAGTGTAACTATTTGGATGGATTATTAATGTTTGTTACTCTGTTACGGCACTTACGGGAAAACTTGGGAACCGATTCGATTTAACGAACCGATATATACTTTGATGACCTGAATAACACATGCATGGTCTACTTTTTATCCTAGAAAATATTTCTGTAGGAGGACAGTCATACCTATAAATCGCGGGCGGAGCAAAGGGATGCACAACGTAGAAACATACTCGTACTTAACAGATTAGTACCTAGTTGAGTTTTTAATATTCCGCAATTTATCTTAATGGCTTCTCCGCACTCCTACTTGCGTCGATTCCCCAATACTGGGGATCGTGACCCATCATGGCATTAGCCTCTCCCGTACGATGTTTCTCCATCTATTCCGGCTTCCAGCTGCACGAACTGCTTCAGTGATATTTAAGTTGAGAGTACTGCGGATCTGATCTGTCCAACGCATTGGTCTACTTCCTCTCGGTCTCTTGCCCTCAATTTTTCCAGTGAGTATTAGTTTTTGGAGGTTGTCGCCGGGTTTACGGGCTTCTTCGCACACTTGTAATGAAACATTAAATCTAAACAATTATTAAATATGGTGCATGGTATGGGTTTATTACTTCATCAGTCGAACGACCCAGACTCAATAGAAATTTCATTGTTATATTGATAATCGACTGGTGAGGGACATACAATGCCCAACACTATGGGCTTTGTATCATTTTCATGTGGTGAAACTGTGCTTAAAGACTGCCTGCTGTAGTATGTAACTCCAATCTAGATCATAATGTATCATTAAACTGTTTGTAGTGCATTTTCAAACGTACCATAGTAGGTCGTTAATAATGTGTGACGTGCTATAGGCCTTGACTATGTGGACATAGCACAATGACATTACGCATAAAAAACGTGACATAATTTAAAGGATCAATACAATTTTACAGCGATGATGTATCAAGAGCAGCGAGCGCTGCTATCTGATCATGCGATTGTCGGTTCGAATCGTGCCTCTTGTTTGAACTTTCGGTGACTGTAATATTGTTAGGAATTCCATACAATAGTTGTAAGAAATTTAAGTATCGCCTGGCTGGATACCACGCTTCATATTGAAAATTTGTCGCATTTGACGCCAGCTGCTGTCCTTAATCTATACTGCGGTATATTTCGCCAACAACCCCTTAAAACCAGTAGCAATTCTAAAATAACTATCTACAATTAACATTATAATCATATCCACTGACCTGTGAATTTCAATTAGTACCTAATTAACATCATTGACCGTGCTTCAAGTGAGACAGTCTTTCTTTTTGAACAGGTTTAAATGTTGGAATACAGTGCACTCTCTATACATATATATGAGTATAAGTTTAAACGAGAAAGCCTACGCAAAGTTCTTTGCATACCTTTTTCTACCGTGAATCAGTAATGTTCGCAATAATGTGTTTTGATTTGAAGGTATGGGGCTGCCGGCGCAATCACAGGCACATGATACTTAACAACTTATTGTCTGTTAATGTGATGACAAACGGGCGCGCGTATTCAAAGGGTTACCTTTGAGTACCATTGACGTAAATTTACGTGCGTTTCGTTCATATAAATATTTTATTTTAATTATCACGGTATATAAAGGGTAAAGATAGGCCATATCGCGGACAGTAGGACCACTTGCCTATCCGCCAATCCATCCTGGGCCCGCGTTGTGTATTATGACCCACATACTCCTTTCTTTCTGAGATGAAGGCCTGTGTCTCGAAGAAATATATAACAGCTTCATTGTATTTTTCAGCAGAGGAAGCGATGGCGGGCGCCAACGCTGCCGGCGACGTGAACTCTCCCGACGAGTTAGCGGGCCTGACACCCGAGCAAGCAGAGCAGCTGCGTGGCGAGTGGAGCCGCGAGCTGGCGCGAGTCGAGGATGAAATCGCCACGCTGCGAACCGTGCTGCAGAGCAAGGTTACCACCTTACCTTATCAGTTATCCATAAATCCACAGTACCTACTAAGGATCTGGTAGGTACTCAGCCTTGCTCAGGCATCAATCTTGCTGAGAAAACTAGTAAGGAAGATCGGCAGCTAAGCAGGCGACAAATCGCACAGGCCGTAACACAAACAATTTGCGAAAAAGTATTCGTACCGTAAGTCACGGTTCTGCGGCCAAACTGTGAGTTATCTGCGTCACAGTTGCCCTAGATAAGTGACAGTTGGTACTGTTTCAGGTGAACGACACGTTACGTTACACATACGCAATTATTCGTGCTAGGCCCACAACATCCTTACTTTTGGGTTTGAGCTTCGAGTGAATTTAACATCGCGGTGAAATCCACGACATAGTGACGGCACTTCCTAATCATCTGTGGTTAACTGGTTACCTACCTAGCTACCAAGGTTGGGCGAATGTTCTGAAGATCTTTTTAATCTTATTCCTTCCTCACCATTCCGATCCCGAACAACTCGTTCCGGCCTAGCATTGCATCCATACTGTTGAAAACTTCTTACCACGAACCAAAAAGTTTAGCCGTTCCTACCTCTGTCGTGTTAGTAAATTGTGGAATGCTTTGCCGGCGTACATATTTCCTTGCAGCTATGACCTTGGGTCTTTCAAGCGGGGCGTGAAGAAGCATGTCAGGTCATCATAGGGGTGGCGATTAGTGCAGCTTACGGCTGCACTAATGTTCATTGCTTCGTCATTCCATCTTCGCTTTCCATCACTTTGATGAACCATTATAAAAAAAATGCGCATGAGAGCCAGTCGTAGTAGGTTAGTTACTTTCGTATTTTTAAATAATTACTCTCGAAAGAAGTAATTACTTAAATATAACTGACTTCCACTATTAACTTGCGACCACCTATGCTTGAAAGTATAATGATGACATTATACTTTCAAGCGTAAATGAAAATTGGTATCCGCGTATGTGCTCATGCGCATACGCAGATACCAATTTACCAAGCTTAATAATTCACACAAAATGCTCCATTTTATACTATTAGCATGATATAACCGCCTTGAAATTAATAGAATACACATTATATGATTTCAGATTCGCCAAAGCTCCGAATTAAAACGAAAGCTTGGAATCACAGTTTGGAAAGAAATCACCGAGGATGTTAATCAGGGATTGAAAAATGTAAAAGAAAGCCAAGTGTGAGTATCATAATTAACTCAACTTCTTGTTAAACCACGGTCATTTTCATATTGAGTTATTTTTCTCGCGGGTTAGAACATTATTCCTGTGCTGACAGGTAGCGGTGGCTTTTTAAATAGATGTTTTTTTAGAGTGCTTTAGTTACTTTTGTAGAATTGGTGGCGTTTTTACGTCTGTATTCCAAAAGGAATCTCAGTTGTTGATCTCAAATTGAAGGGCTAGGTGACTGTTTGAATGTACCATAGAAATAGTGATGTTGACTACTCTTGTCTCATAAATGAAAATCAAGATTTATTATATGGATTATAAAAACAACAATTAACGTTAAATTTCAAAACACATGTTAGAACAACAACGATTATTTAAAGTCTTCAGTTACAAAGATGACAGCAGTACGTAATTATTATCATACTACAAAGTAACTCCGTATCCACGTTTAACATTCTGTTTTGTAAGAATGGGATAGCAAGAAATCTTTGATTTGAAATCTCACAGTTAGTCCGTTTTTGAACCTATTGCTTTTTTCATAGTTAAGGATCTTGTACAGTATTTCTATATTTTGCAAAGATAGTTAGCACTTTTGATATTAGTCACCATTCTTATTATATCTATAATAGCCCTCAGAACTCTGTTCAAGAGATTCACTATGAGATTCTTTCTGGTATACGGGCCTTAGTTTGGTTTTATTTCACTCTTGATTTGTTGTACAACAGCTATCAAATGATAGAAACACGAGCGGCTGCGCTTACAAAGGCTGTGACGGAAGCACCAATGTAAGTCCATTCTTGTAAAATATAAAAAGTATTATTTTGCTTTTGGTGTTATGCAGTTAACCAGTTTTTTTTCAAGACATTTACCAGAATGCTTTTATTGTTCTAACCCGAAAGAAAGTAGCCGTAACTTACTCATAGTGTGTACGGGTAATGAAATGAGCAAATATTGAAAATATACAATGGAGTCGCAAATAACCACGCATGAAGCTGTTTCACACTCGGTGAAAATCGTTCAAAATGTTCTGTATCACTTATCACTAAAGGTCAGAATAAAAGTTATGAGGTAAAAATGTTCAACAGCGTTGGGTTCAACCCATTAATGTTGGTATTTCCTAATTTTCTTACATAATGCAGATACCAAAAAACGGAATCTGTGATAAAAACGACTGCGGAGAAGACAACGTCGATACTGGGAGGCATCACGGCGGGAGTATCCACCAAGCTCGGCCAGATGCGAAACTCTGATTCCTTCCGTTCTATCGAGGAGCGCATGGGGTCGGCCTATGAAAACGTTAAGGTACGTCGCGCTCGCCTGATGGCGCTTCTACATTGAGTTAGTGGCCAAACGATTCAAACTCATTTAGTTTAGTCAAACTGAGACGTTACATTAAGTCGGTGACCGAATAAGTTTCCTGACGAGACTTAAATCTCTTTATAGTAGACGGAGACTAAATGCGGGCAACAGTCTTAAAATTTACATTAGCTGATGACCGCATACGGGCTGCGATTGGATACAGCAACCGACGACCTAACTGACTGGCTTATAACTATGTGAGGAAGAGGAGAGAACATACGCTAAAGACTAGTCACCGTAGACCCACCATAGAGACCACCCATAGTGAATTTATTTTGTTTTACAATGATCAAGGATATTTTACAAAAACACAAGGATATAATTAAACGATTCTATAACAAATGTAAACTATTATCTGTTATATTGGGGTGATATGACGGTGAATTTGAAAAATGATGCCTCAAATACAATAAGAAACCAACTGTCGGAATAAAATAACCATGTAAATCTTGAATATATCCAAAAATCATTCAAGTTTCGGATATTTTTATTAAATGGCGCATGATTCGCCCGTCTTGCCACTCGATACCTTAAACATAAAATAAGACTAATTGATAAAAATCAATCCTGTAGTAACAAAATATAATTTTTACAGGGCAAAGTGGCGTCCAGATCAAATTCAACGCAGAGCTTCGACGATGCGCTACGCGATGCCAGCCGTGGCGCCAGTGGGGCAACCTCGCCCACCATCCCCGAGAACAAACCCTTGCCTTAATCATTCCCTGCTCTAGTGACTCAGGTCTGTCCGCACCGCCCAATACGTGCTAGCTAATCGACATCCAACCAATAGAGAATGCCGACCGCGCTTTCAGATAATCTTTGAAATACCATCTAGAATGAGGGCAGTAACAATCTACTCAAGTACTACGCTAAACCGCAGATTACACAACAGTGACTAATCATAAAAGGGTTCTAACTGGCAATAAAATTTTAAATATAGCACGAAAGTTTGCAATTGCGAACAATCTCTTCTTATATATCGTAGTTTTCACTCAGGAATATTTTTCTATAGTCAAAAAACGTATATGCTATTCCAGATCTCAGATTTGCCTGTATTTAAAAATAAGCATCTACGCGCGACTATAATAAATTGATCAACTTTACAATCCAATAACGTCGTGCTGGTAAGGAAAACATAATCTGGTGCAATCCGCCTGTCCAGTGACGCTGTAAATGCCGGTAAAGGCAAACAGCATTAGTCCGTTCGAAAAAAAAGGTGCAATCTGTAGTAAAATGACAGAGTAAAATATCAAATTGGAATTTTTAGACCTATTGCATACCATTTTTTTCACATTTATTGATATGATTATCATGTTTCCAGTTAAACAATTGTCCCCATTACAGTTTTATGGTATCTATAATAAGATACCATAAACTATAATATATAATGTGTCTATAGACTCTTTATTAAAATACAGTGTCTTTAAATAGACACGTTATATTACAGATTACTTTACTGCTACCCTTTTCAGAACATTAAACAACACATGTTGCAGTTCCTGGAAAAGTAGGTTGATTTCTGCGAAATCTTTTTGGCCAAATATGGTGAAACGCGAGTCAACGGGTTAACCCGTTAACTAACCGATAGCAAATCAACTGTCCTGTAATCTGCAAATTCGTACTTGAGTATTATTAGTATTATTTAACGAGACCACTACGAGCGCCAGTGATAATGTATACGTCTCGCGCACCTCACCGGCATAAGTGTTTGTGAGTTTTGCACGTCTCTTGAATAATGGCCTGTGGATTAGCGTGCCTCCAAGCGGTCGTACTAAACGCAGGCCGAGACGTTTAACGCATTTTCACCATTTTGTCGGCAAACTTGAACTGGTGGTATGAAAATTATTTTCTGGTATGTCTATTCCTAGACGCCGCGTGTTTTGATTATGTCCATGACAATTTTAACGTTAAATAAAACGCGGGTTCAGTTGAGCTATGCATTCTTCACAATTGTGGAATAGTGTGCGAACAGACCTCTACGCATTAGGCCGCGCCGCACGCTAAGCTATATCTTCACTCGTGACATCTGTGTTTTCATACAAAAAGTTAATAATTTCTATATCGACAAAATAATTCATGTCTATGTGTTCTGGGCTATCTTCACCAGCAATTCATAGAAATTTATTTTGATGACAGCTTAAACTATTGCTACGGTTTATTTGAATTTTAAACTTAAGTAAATAGTGCATTCGCAACGTCGCGGATATTTAATTTCCATATTCAATTTTTTAGTATTATTGATGAAAATAGAAACTATGTTGTCATTAGCCGATCTATGATATTTAGTTGTATCTAATGAGTTCTTGAATGTACTTATCGAATTTTAATTAGACAAAGGTCAAGGGTCTATGCATCGGACATTGCTTTATGACTTGTTAGTTAAACCAAACTTGTGCATTGTCCTTGTAATTGGATAACTATACTATACTAATTGAAACGTATTACGTTAAGCTTTTATTGTCTATTTATTGTTAGGATTAACAAGCGGCGTGGCTGAAAAATGAGACTGCTCATTATTATGCTTGTGTAATTCACACATAATCACGTTTAAAATGTCACATGTATTTTTATACTTGCATTCCATATAAAATTTTATTCGCTCACAAAATTACACATTACAAAATTGTAAGATGTGTTAAATGTTAAAACACTCTTAAATTAAGGTCTACTTGCACGACTTTTCAATAAGTTTAGTTCTAAACAAAGTTAACCAGTTTTATTTCTGTCTTTTGTTTAGAAACAAAAACGTCTAAAACAAGTTTAACGTTATTTGTATTTAGGGCGACTCGTGCAAAGCGGTCTTAATTTAATTGTTTAAGCGTGAATTTATAAACAGTTATCTATATAATCTGTAAGAGCAACATGATTGCGAATCTGTATAATTTGTGACTAGTATGTGTATACTAAAGACACTACTTGCCAACGCCTGTCAGGTCCATTTAAACTACCTACAATACATAAAATTATATTTTTGTAAGATGCTTAGCTTTCCTTACTTATAAAATATTTTCACTATTTACAATACCTTTGAAAATGTTAAATAAAAATTATGTATTAATACTAGGTGTATTATTTCATTTAGGTGTTTACTGTATTTTAGTACCAGATAAAAATAAAAACAACTATATACAATGATGGGTGAACATTTATTCTCAAAATAATATGATGCCAGTGTACATTACTTAAAATTATTATTGATGATAAATAATGAATAACAAATTCGAAAAAACTAGTTTCGTTTTACAAAAAGCCAAACAATATTTTGTAAATAAAATTTGAGACCGTCAGTTGATCAATCTCTAGCATATAAAATATCACATAGGTACACTAAAGCAAGGTGAAATATTTAAAGTTACCATTTTGAAGGGCTTCAGCATGCGTAGAAATGTTGGTCGCATAAAAAACTTATGAAATAAGGATGCCGAACTGAGAGAAGTGCTGCCACCACAAGATTGTGGCAGATGCATGCAACGTCTGCAAGTATTAACTTGGCAAATGTAAACTGTTTCCGCTTTATGCTGGGTTTCTGAGATGATTTTAATTGTACTTAGTTTATCTATTCTGTTTATATACTTATTTGATGTCTCATCGGACTGATATGTCAGATAAAATTTTTAATAATCCAGCAGACCATTTCTTTAGCCCATACTTCATGCTGGTCTAATAAAAGTTTGCAGAACGATTTCGATGTTACCTGAAAACCTATATTTAAAATCATACTATGTGGAAGGCAGATAAGCTAGACCTTTGAGAGAGAGGCATATGTAAAGAAATCTTTGTAGTAAAGATATGTGGCTTGTATCATCTCTCAAAGTGAATTTACTGTGTCTAACAATTTGAGAAGAGCCTACCTTAACTACCACTCATGTTATGTAACATCCAACTTTACTGCGTATGCTGAAGCAAAAAATATAACCTACGATAAAGTGAGACAGATATACGGATTATATTAATAACACACGACCATTTACTCTAGTTACTTGCACAACTACCTCAGCCTAATTTGGCGTGTCTTGCAAAATGCATACAAATATAAATTAATAAACTTAAAAATAATCCACTTAAACCTAACAAAACGACAAAGCAATAAAACGAAATCATGAGGGTACATCTTTATCATACGGAAACAATTCCTGTATAAAATGACTCCTATTATACAACGCGAATTGGCTCAAAGCGGTAGCGATGTCTATCAATCAGGCACTCAATTTACGTTAGTTTGGGACGACACATTATTAAGACAGAAATGACCCATAACACCCAAAGATCATTGATGGATTGAATGGGGAGTTATTACATAGATAATTTGTCAAATCACCCCTGAATGCCAGATTGATATGTGTAACGCTAATGGCTGCCACATAATGCCAATCAACATTTAAATAAAAAAACATGATGTCGCTTCGAGACCAACTACAAAGTAAAATTAAGCGATTAACCAACGACATGTCTTTGTGCAAAAGGGCAGTTGACTAAATAAATAATACTATTTAAAAACAAAATAATCTTGGAGACGGGTTGTTCTCTATTATACAGCGAGTTATCTTATTTATAATATTGGATAGAAGATTGATCAACGTTGAGATAGTGATAGTATCTTCAGTAGCATTCGATCAAGTTGTATAAAAATTTAATGAATATCTATTGATGTTAAATTCATAGAACAGATTCGTAAAATTACTATTGCACGGCCGGCAGTATCACATACTGTTCAGATTCACGTTTATTTCCCGATAAGGGCAGGCACAGACAACGGATTTGCACTTGGCATGGTGGCAAAATTTTTTTGATAGTGTTATTACTAGGTGGAAGAAAGCTTCTTTTGCAAGAAACTATATCTCAGTGACATATATTCTGCCTCGAAGCGATAGTGTGCACCCAGTGCACAGTTTTAACGTTTGAAGGGCAGTGTAACAAGTCTAGGCGGGTATAAGACTCAAAACCAAAGGTTCGGCGGCGAGACAAGTGCAGTGCGGTGCCATGCGAAAGGCACTGCGCCTATCATGGATTCGTGCTTACCATCAGGAGTATAACTTGCCTGTCTATAAATTTAATAGTACAAAAAGTGTCACGAGAAAAACCTAACTACACTAATTCCTTTTTGTTTAACTATATGTATTTAATCTGTCCGCATCAGGACAGAAAATAACAATAGATTTATAAATGAAACTTGCCTCGAATGAGGCTTGCTGATTCGGACAGATTAAAATGTATTCTATTGAGAAAATAGTACATTAATTTCGGCGACATTTATTAATTTTGAGCATAGATGAAATAAAAAGATGATTTACCCCTGTTCGGGATTAGGAACGTGGTTGATACGTCACTATGGTATAAACGCTTACTAAGTACTTCGGTAGTCAACTACCCTATTGCAAGATTTGCCCTGCGGCCCGAGGAGATAGGCGGACGATTATAAGTTCAACATTTACATTATACAACAAAACTGTGTATTAGCCTTAAAGACACTTAACACACACACAAGCATTACAATATTGCTACATGAACACACAAATGCTGGTAGACAATGTTTAACAAATTTTGCGAATAAGGGTTTTAGTGCTCGACCGACCGTCCGCGCAACTATCAGTCCTGACAATACGCATAACCAACCGTCAGTATGTACCATTCAGTGCTCTCCTCATCTACCAAACTGGCCGGACTGGTATAGTCACAAACACATACATGAAATCCACGCGTTTACAAATTGTTTAATTGCTGCTTACTATCTTCGTAAACGTATAAGGAAAAGAAGACGTAGATATCACGTAAACCCAATCCTCGACCAAGCACTTCAAGGGGAATTTACTACTTTATATTCATTATTGCGCGAAGATGAAGATATTTATTTAATTACTTAAGAATGTCTATTAAAAGTTTGGATGAATTATAAGTGAAATCACAAGACAACTAAAAACATCTAAACTTATATATGCCATGTTTCATTAAATATACTTAAATAAAGCTAACGATACCTATAAAATCAAACAAATTTATCGAAGTTATGAACTAGCAGATTCGATTTTTTTTGACGATGATACGCGCATCCGTACGGTCAGTCCACCGATTTGTGTAGCACCGGTATATTTCCAAAGCGCGACGGTCGACTGACGGCACGCATGCGGACGCGCTTGACCGACGGTCCTCGTATGCAGTGCGTAGCAATATACGCGTGCGTACGGTCAGTCGAGCACTGAAAGGACTTGTGAATTTTCATACATATGATAAGCGCGGCCGACGTACGCACTGACGGTCGGTCGAGCTCTGAAACTGGCCTTAATCCATTCCGTAGACAGCAAGTCAATGTCAGGAGGACTACTTGTTTCATTAACTCGATATTGCACACAATCAAATAACCATGATTGGTCAATAAACAATATGATATCGTCTATAGCGTAAAAAACAACAGCAAGTTATATAAAGCATGGCCTCCTCAAAATGTAAGTAGGTACGTACGTACGCAGTAATTGTTCCAATATAAATACGTTATGTTACTGTTCTGTTATATAGGCATTATCTTTGATATATGTTGGAAAATTACAACGAAATGACTGAATACTAATAAAATGAGGAACTCGTACAATTATTACGTTCATATAATTCCTTGGAACGTTCTCTTTTAGTTGGTCGGTAGAGTGAGCTATTACACCCTGCTTCGCGATATCAACTATAGTAAAATATACTGTCAAGATTGACGAGTATAGGTATAAGTTATAAAAGCGAGCCAGAAATTAATCCGCGTATACGTCCATTTCGGATAGCCTATTGTACTCGTGACATATATTTGCATGTCAGGCTGTGATAATACCATCACACATATGTCCTTAGTTTTAAAACAGTTTTGAGAGGAATGGCCATGTTCACGAGCAAATATTGCTCGTATTATTTAAGATTTTATGAAATCATAAACATTAAATTCATTACATTATTCACGATTCAGGCACAGTAGTTACATATTATGTTGTTATCAAGTGCATTAGTGAAATTATGTGGATTTCTTGACAAAGGTATTATAATACAATAAATTAAAACTATTATTACATTGGCAATGTACTAAAATAAATATTGCAGTTTGAATTAAATTGACTGATATGTATATCTACAGGCGACAGTAGGCACCTTCTTGTAGTTGGAAACCACCACTGCAAGCCAAGCTTTGAACCAAATAATTCGTTTAATTATGTGGACTATTCATATTTCATTGCAAATCAAATGTTAGTGCTTCGCCTAAAATATAGTATAGATTATTATATAATTATATCGATAGTACACCTAAAATTAACACACGTCATAGGCGGGGGGATACAGACAACCGCTTAAAAATTTTGTAATATTATTTTGCTAGAATTATTTTATCATAGAATTATGTATTGGAGTAATGGTTCCTTTAACAGATGTTGAAATAACAATGAGGCGATTTTAGCCCAGACAATTACTTTTATAATAAGGTATCCAACGCTAAGATAGCCCAGTGCTTAAGATAGCCCACTCTCTATAAAACGAACTTCCACTAACACAAAAATTATCAGATTCCATGGTAATCTCCGAACACACCCGTACACAAAATGGCAACTTAGAACAATAACGCGCGAGACACCATTTAGAAATCGCGCGTCAGTTAGGCTCGGACGTCCAAAAAATCGTGCCCGTTATAACAATGCTTCGGCAAACTTTTTTCCATTTTGACTTTTAAAAGTGCAAATTCAGTTGTTTTTTTGAGTGGATTTAAAAGAACAATCTTTTAGCATCGAGTTTCATGTAAGTAAGTTTAATTTATCTTATCATTGTATATGTTTGTTGTCTTTACCTACATCTGTGAAGTATCCCTATGATAGCCCACTCCATAATGACTTATGATGGCCTGGGCCATCTCAGTCAGTAATTATCATTGATGTTGATTGAAGAGCCCACAGTTTTATTTTAATTGTTGTTGTTGTTTTTAGATCTCATAGTACATAGTTAAATTCTTGATAAAGACAGTTCAAAGTATTAAAAAAAACACTGTTATACTTTTTTTATAGGTAAGTTCACAATAAAAAATATCATATTCCTATGAAGGCCCACCTAAAATTACGTTTCAAAATAAATGTTCCGAATTCAGCTTTGTTTTCGTTTAGTTATAAAACTATACACCACGGAAAACTGTTTGGTTTAAATTAAACAATTTTTGTTATTTAACCTTTTTTTTATTTTTGATAAATTTAAGATGGCCCAGCTCTTTATAAATTGTTAATAAAGAATACAAGGTCTTCTAACTTAAATTTGATTGCTTTAAAATGTTATTATTTATTAAAAAATATGAAAAAGTCGTAAATTTAACGTAAATATTGAGATTTTTATTGCGGGCCATGATGGGTCGCTATGTTTCTAAGATGGCCCACAGTCCATGTTTAATAAAATGTTATTAGTAGCTACGCATTTTACATATAAGAAACAAAGAAACACACTATTGCTTTGTCATATATACAAGCTACATCGTGGATGTTATTAAATTCTTTAATAACTTATTTTCGACGTTTTATACAATTATGTAAAAACACGGGCCATCTTAGCGCAGGAGACCTTATACTTATTTATCTACAAAGATTCGTTCGCAGTGGTGCTCAGCCAACCTTTTTTTGGCCACCGTTCTTATTTATATCAGTAACACGAACTATGATTGTCTAACATTTTATTGATCATCCAGAAACCCCGAAACTATTGTAAGAATACAGTATTAGAAAAAAACACTATTATTAATATAAGTCGAGAGTAATTAATGACAAAACTACATCTATGTAATTATAAATAGATATTTGTGAAGAAATATAGAAAAAAGCGCCTTGTTCTTATTAGAGAAAATTGATTTACTTAAATAATTATATGAAGGTAACAATGTAGCATAGAGGACGTTAATTCTGTTCTAGAGGCTCTCACTGAATGACCCGGCTACAATAAGGATTTCGAACGAATGTTCGCTATTGTATCGCTTAATGAAGTAAATTGTGCATGTTCGCTTCTTAAGGATAATTTCTAAATACAGATCCAATGTGGTAATTCATTACGATTTAAGGAAAAAGTGTAATTGTTTCGAAAACGCAGTCTCAATCTCATGGCGGAGACCTGGGTGGAGCTCTACTCCCTATGACCATGCATGCTCGTAACGCGGCGCGCTACGTTATCTTTAATCTTTGGCTATTACAAACAAGAAAAACGATCGACGAATCTAAATACTATAGTGTTACAGAATACGAGTACACTGTATACGTACTAGATAATTATCACTTGCACGTGTAGGAAGTAGTGATTATTAAAATGTTATTATTTATTATGACGTGTCGCTTAATATACTTTATTGGTATATCAAGAATTGAAAAAGGAGTTGTGATCCGTTTTTAGTTAGATAATACCTCCTGATCCCGGTGGACATAAAAATATGATTCTCCACATCGTGAATGAGTAGATAACAGGCGTTGCTTTAAAGTTTAACTAAGTGAAATATAATAAAGTTAACCAAAGAAAATGAATAGCATCTTGGACAGACGACTATTTCTAGCGGATTTGTCACTAAATATGTTTGTTTTAATAGTGATTTTAGAGTACGTAGGCACGTAGGCCGGTAGGCGGGTCTTTATAGCTTCATCCTCCAATGCTACAATATTGATAGGAAAGTCCCGATAGCTGATATGCTGTATACGGATTAAATATATTGTATCATGATAAGTATAAAAAAACTCTACAGATCCTATTTTATTAAATATCGTATTATTAATTAAAATATAAAATATTTTCTATAATAATATGTACCTCCTATGAAAGATATTCGGCATTTTATAATGGTCGTATTTAAGACTTATTTATATATTATCAGTTATAACTAAAATTATAAGTTGTTTGTGTTCTAAAACTAAATCATAGACAATATAATGTTTTAGAACAATCATTCTACTGCATTACCTCCTTAGGTTTTAACGAATAGAAATGAATAGGGGGTTAAATATGAAAAGTATATAATAGAAATATATAAAAGCTATAATCTAATACCCTAGCAACGAAATTAATTTATGTAGGTACTTATATAAATATTTAATATAATAATATACGATCTCGCCACCGGTTCACAGATATCGATTATAAGTTATTTAAGATTGACAATGAGCTACCTTATTTGCAAATAATTGTAATATACACTTAATATCGCGACCTGAACCGGTTTACAGTTAAGTAAATCACAGTGTTATGTTACGCAAACACTGGATAAAAAAACAACATAGAAAGTTACGAACGAAACTGGCGAGAACTATAAAATATAACAATAATACTGAAATTCGATAACGATCTCTCGAATTGAAGGAAACCTCAAGTAAATTTTGATGACGCGACGTAAATAAGTATGGAAAGTTCTACGAAATTTTACTGAAGGTATCTGTTTCAATTTGATAATCAATACCGAAATCCAGCAAGATATAAAAAACACAATGACATCACAGACACCTAGTCATCAACTTTGTCGTCTACAATATAAATAGCTCGTAACCGCAAACAATCGATTTAAGAAATGGCCACTGAACTATAATTATAATTCGTAAATTTATTTATTTTCTTTGGTGGTGGATAGTGAAAAAGTGATAAGCATTTACAATATCAGGATTGTCAGCGAATAGAAATAATTTATTTGGCGACTCGATAGACACCTTGGACATCGATAAAATGTTTGGTTTGATCGATTTATTACAATAACTTATTCATTCATTAATTACGAATGACAAATAACCCGTCGAACAATAATAGATCTCTATAATTGTAAAATACATTATGTGAATCAATCTAGTTCATTTCATACTTTATTTACAATATCTAACCACACATAAACATACTAAACCTATTCTAAAATGCAGATACCATTGCGGCTGCTTTGATTCAAGAGTTGTCATGCCTTATAAGCCACGGGATTCTGTGATTTAAGGTACATCGTATGTAAGTACTACTACTAATATAAACATATAACCATATAAAAATACTTATTAATAATAAGGTCCTTAACTGGGATCGCTGCATGCATCAGAGTGAATATTTTTCAAAAACCTCTAAATATCTATCTCCGCATAAACTGTATCTACTATTACAAAATAGTTACTCCTTGTACTTTCCGGCGACATAATGACCGATTTTAAAAAGTGTATGAGGACCAGGGCATCATGAAGGGTCCGTCTTTATCGTGCCAAGATTTCAGAACGTAAGACCTGGTATAGACGACACTTTGACTGCTGTCACCATGTAAAAAAGATTTCATATTTAACATTGATTGTGGCCTAAAACAATTCTGAAAAATACATAACCGTCATCAAGGTGGTTTAAAGTATTTTAAACTCTTAATTTTATCTTCTTACTAATATTAGAAACGCGAACTTTTGTATGGTAAAGTTTCTCTCAGAACAGTTGAACGGATTTGGAAGAAATTTGGTATGTAGATAGACGAGGTGCTGGTACATAGGGTACCCTTCACCATCATCTACCACGCGGGTGAAACCGCGGGGCACAGCTAGTATGTGCACATCTAATAAAAATTAACCCGTATATTTTCTCCTGGTTACGCTTTAAATTGAGAACGGATAAAACAATCTCGCAAATGTTTTTGTTGTGTTAATTATTGTCAGGAGAAGGATCTTATGAAAGAAAAACCAAGAAACTACGCGGACGAATTCGCGGGCAGTCGCTAGTACTTAATATTTTTTGGTTATGTAATTTGTTTTGTTAAGTTTAATATTTTGCGATATTGTTATTTTGCAAACTTGTTCTAATGCCGTCTATGGTCTGCTAGTAGTAAACCATATCACGTAGCAAATTGTACACTACAATGTCATTTTGGGACATCAATTTACCTCTTTGATATTGGCTTTGACGCTAAACTGAATGCTCTCGTATTTATTGGCAAATACAAAATGTTGTAATTGCATTGATTTTGTGTCTAGTCTGGGAAATTACATAGGGAACGGTTAAACCCGTCTCGAATATAACAAATTACATGTCACCGCTGGTTGCGTGATTAGCGATAGTCGTATAAGTGATAAGAATATTACGATTTTAAACTCACGGCCGAATAGTTTACAAAATAACCCAGCGTAGCTACAAAAACAATCTCGCTAAAAACGAGAGAGTTCATCTTTTGGGACGGACCCATCACGAGCACCAGCTACATGTTATACATTTGTATATGTAACCTACACCTAACATATAATGTATATTATTTTAAGCGATCCATTTTCACTACATGAGGCGTACAGTAACAGAGATCTGATTTTACTTGATGTTCAGTTATGTTCAAACTTTTAAATGCATACATATACGGCCTTACATAAACGCTGCATAACTTTAAATGATGTTATTGAGTACTGCGCACAGCGAAATAGTTGTGCGAAGTGCTAAATGAAACAACCTAAACATAAGAAGCGTTTATAAGTAAGGCCGCTAGTGTTTAGTTTGAACATATGTGTAAACAAAATCACTGTTCCCTGAGCTATGTAGCTACTTTATATAATTAACTTAGGCACTAGTACTTCGGCTTTATATTATAAACTAACTATTCATATAATATTTTTAACTATCCATCGGCAATAAGTAATCCCTCGTTGACGCAGTACAGAAATCACGAAAACACGATAGAAAAATATTTTACTATTTCTAGAAAATTCACCTATTTAAGGGTTTTCTATGAACATCTTTACAATAATTAGCGTAATCACACGTTGCTTTTGTAATATTTGAGCTATATGCGCTTATTTCATCAAGAACATATTCGAATATAAGGCAATGTTTAAGGTACTTTACTCACTTAGAGAATTCTGCTATTCCATTTATATATACACTCGAGAGCAATGAATCCGGGTCACTTAAAGAATCCTAAAAATCTCGGAAACTAAAAATGCTAGGTTAATGCAATAAATTGTATTTAATAGACAATGTAATACTCCTTAAATGAAGGTATTAAAACTTCTTAGTTATTGTAAAGTTATATCATAAAAAAATCAAATTTGAAAAAGGGCCACTTTGGAAGATGGAACTACGAAATTACAGCATTTGGATTTGCTTTTGTTTGTAATCTGTCATTTATGTGGGTACATAAACCATGTTGATAGTGCTCTATATTCATTATTCAAGCTGAAATTATGTCGCTTACGCCTGAAGAATGCACCAGAATACTTACAATGCTGGAAACCGGCCGGAGTCAGCGCGATACAGCCAGGACTGTCGGTGTGTCGCTGTCAACAGTACAAAGAGTTCTCCGACGTTACGAAGAAACTGGTTCTAACCTACGCAGACCAGGAACGGGCAGAACCAGGTGTACCACAGCACGAGAAGACCGATACTTGGTGAACACCATGCTTCGAAATCGCTTTCTCACAGGAACTGAACTCACAAATCAGTTTCGACGCCTCGGAGGAAGTAACCCAAGTGCATGGACAGTAAGACGTCGGCTTGCTGAATCTAACTTAAAACCCCTTAGACCTGCAAACGGCCCTAAACTGGAGCGTGGCATCGTATTTCAAGACTAAGATATGCCCAGAGCCACGTAAATTGGAGTATTGAAGATTGGTCAAAAGTTATGTTCTCCGACGAATCAAAATTTATGCTCTACAAGCACGATGGAAGACACAGAGTGTATCGAAGACCAGGGGAAAGATTCAAGCAAGCATGCATCGAAGAAAAAGTAGCCTACGGTGGTGGGTCTGTACTTGTGTGGGCCGGAATTTCTTCTGAAAGTCGCACAGAGCTGGTGATCATAGAAAACGGCTCTTTAACTAGCGAAAGATATGTGGAAGAAATCCTCAATGATCACGTTGGTCCATTTATGGTCAATTTAGGTGAGGATGCTATATTTATGCATGACAATGCCCGACCTCATACAGGTAGGATTGTGAATGACTACCTTCAAGAGATGAACATTACTCGTATGGAGTGGCCAGCGCGCAGCCCGGATATCAACCCGATCGAGCATGCTTGGGACGAGCTAGGCAGATGCGTAAAACAACGAAACCCTCCCCCAATCACGCTTCGTGAGCTCAAAATTGCTCTCACAGAGGAATGGGAGAATATTCCCCAAAATCGTATAAGGAACTTGGTGTACAGCATGCCAAACCGCGTAAACGCAGTAATGGAAGCACGAGGAGGCAATACGAAGTATTAAAATTCAAGAAAATCGTAATAAAGTTCAAAAATTTCATGTTTCCTATTTTTGTTTTAAGGAGAGATCAGCAGTTTTTTTCTTTATGTAATTTTGTGTTAATAAAATGTATGGTGACTCATATTTTTTTTTTACTTTCATTTAAGGAGTATTACATTGTCTATTAAATACAATTTATTGCATTAACCTATCATTTTTAGTTTCCGAGATTTTTAACATTCTTTAAGTGACCCGGATTCATTGCTCTCGAGTGTAGATTGATGCAGTGACAGTGAACTATTTTAAAGTTAAAGAGTAATGTATGAACGAAAACGTAAAAATACACTTTTGAAAACGAGCGTTTTTCGGAGCTTATAGCTAGACAACGATTGAGAATAGGTAAAAAGTGTAGAATTGCAGTTGTAGAGAATTTTATCAGCTTTCCTTGTGCAGTATTACATAATTACCTATGACGCATCGTTATCGAGATAGAAGACCAAAGAAACTGGACCTTTTTGGTGCCCCCAAATTTTTAAATGTTTGTGTCACTTTAGAACTAAAATATATTTTTTCATATTTATCAAAACAACATGCTAAACGTATCTATTTATTTGCTATTTACAGATAAATTTAGAACAACATGACTATGTACCTGTATTTTAAATTATTTATGTAATAATAATATATCACAAATGCACCTTAACCCGTTTACTCGCGATTCGCTCTAATTGGCCAATAATAAAATAGATTTCGCAGAAATCAACCTACTTTTCTAGGAACTGCAACGTGTGTGGTAAATTCGCCTTTTCAGACTTCGGAATATGGTTCGTGTCGTAACAGCCACACTGGAGAGCGAATGTCAAAGAAACTGCCTCCGGTATTGGCATGCTTATTTGGCGGCACTTTACTCCTTCATAACATAGAACCTGTCCAATGCATCAATCTTTAGCAGATTATGAAAGCGTAACGAAGGATCACATTATCTTATAAATTTCTAAAGCGTGTATTGTAAGGCTCGTGGTATAATGATTATTGCTACATTTGTAAAGAAGTATATCATAATAGAATCTATTGTCCACACCCATACCGTAAGTCCTCTATTACGAGTTCAAAAACCGTATATGTACCCTGCATTATAAAATAACGTACTAATTTATTTATTATACCTACCACCGATAACGGTTTCATGTTAATTTATACAGGCTCGCTGCTGTTGTCTATGAATTTTTGCAAGATTTTTAGCCACCAATGTTGTGGCAATACATGCGACATCCTACGGTTTCTGAACGCGTATAGGATACAAGATTTATTCACGTCACAGGTGAAGATAGACATGTGAACGCAACTACACATAACTAGGTACTTCGACCGAAGTAAATAAATGGACCGACCCAAACGCGCTGATATTGTAAACTAAAAAGTAAGCGCCTGCTGAGTCCAGGCGTTTCGCGTCACTTCAATGGACAAATATATATATGTATATACAATGTCCGGTCACCGGTGTCGGAGCCTTGAAGGGGGTAAAATATGGTTATTTTTATCGACAAATCACCCCCTATAAGTACTTTTTTTCCCATCATAGTAAAATGGTAGCCATTTTGTTTTTATTGACTTAGAAGGATCAGTGCTTGTACTAGTTTAGCTATAGCTACTAATCTAGAACTCCGAGAATCGCAAAAGTCTCATTTGATAGCCAAATATGTAGACAATAAATAGATAGTCAAGATTTTTCAAGTTGTTATTCACGAAAGGTCAAAAAAAATATTATACATAATCGGAAATGAGTTGAAGGGAGACAAACATGATACGACGTGCCACACAACACGTAACAATAAGAGCAACAGCGTGTCTCCAACACCGCGGAGGGCATTTTGAACAGTGGCTGTAAAAGTATTTAATAGTTATATTATTTTATTTATATTATCAATAAATTATGTATTTTATTTTATTTTTTCTCTACAGGCCGAATATGCATGTTTTGGTAAGGGGTCATATTTCAAGAATCATAACTTCTAAAATGTCTAACTTAGCGCTATGATGCTATTATTTTTTATTAAGTAAATATCCTCTACTATCGTTTACAAATTTAAAAAAAAAATTAGATTAACAACTTGGACTTTATGAAAAAAATAATAAGGTAAAAAATACGGGAAAAAAAATTCAAATGTTTCATAATAGCAATTTTTTAGTGCTTTCGTGAATAAAAACATGAAAAATCTTGGCTATCTATTTATTGTCTACTTATTTGGCTATCAAATGAGACTTCTTTTGTGATTCTAGGACTTCTAGATTAGTAGCTATGGCTAAATTAGTACAAGCCCTGATCCTTCTAAGTCAATAAAAACAAAATGGCTACCATTTTACTATGATGGGAAAAAAAGTACTTATGGGGGGGGGGTGATTTGTCGATAAAAATAACCATATTTTACCCCCCTTAAGGCTCCGACACCGGTGACCGGACACATTGTATATATATAACATTATGTTATCTGTTTGTCGTACGCTAATTGAGTTAGCTATCTCTTTTTTTCCCACAAATGTACACCAGTTAGCGACGAAGTGTATTTCCGATTATGTTAAGCGTTGACTTGTTAATTTTAAATGAGTTGCATAGACTAGGCCAGTCTATTCATTTTACTCTGGTCGAAGATTAGGCATTAAAACTCTCCTGTGATATCGTCTTCGGCCAAACTTGTGTTTTAATAATCCTAATTATGCAATGCATTAATAACTATATACATTTCATTTCAAAGACTAGACTATATGAATAATAAAATATTAATAATATTTCTTCTCTATGTATATCAAAACTGGATATTTTCGGTACAGATGCGATACGTACTGTACTCGTATGTATAATTAAAGTGAATAATATCTTAGAATTACGAAGATCTTAACTAATTAAGCATTTTCATATTTTTCTCACATCTTTTTGTCTATGTACAGATATATACATTGATTATTATGAGTTGGCTCTAAAATTTCAAACCGTAGATAAAGCTAAACTAACACGTAGTATATGTAGTCCACGTCAAATCTGATGTACAATGATTGCTGAACGCCTTATCATTCAACACAGTACTAGGTTTTGAGCATCTTATTTGTTTTTGGTGTTTCATAGTCGACATAAATCTTTACCTTATTTTAACTCTCATTAGACTTTTTATACCTATCAAGTTACTTTTTAATTAATTATTATTCTTCATTCTTTTCTCAGACCCACCGGCAAATTAGTAGCCACAGGATATTTTAACCCTTAGAGAATGTGTCAACATAAACAAAATATTTTTAAACGAAACTAAAGCCGCTATACATCGAAGAATAAACTATTATAATATACTGCTTGATGCCTATTGTAATAATAAGGTTTGACTTTTAAATTACTCAATATTACTATGTATTTATTCAAAATAAATGCAAACTTTGTTTGATAATATACAAATAAAACATAATTAGAAACAAAACGTAAGCATGTTATGCGATATCAAGGAAAATATATTATCTTTAATCAAAACTTGAGTCTTATGGGTTATGAAATAAATACTGATATTTTTAGTTTACCCTTTGACGCCTATCTACGCAATGGTGTGTAAGAAATGTAATTACTATATCAGTGTTGTTAGTTACGATTGGGACAAAACGAGTAGGCAAAGATTTAGACATCTATCAACAACAAACAAAACGCAAACATTTTGGATCAACAACATTCAACGACGGGATAAGGAAGATATTTAAATCAGTCCTTTTCAATTATAAGGGTAGCTTTGCACCGCACGATGGTCCTTGGACACCAGGGTCCTTATTCGCCGGCCCAGATGTGGAATAGCAACAAAGGGCCACTTGCACCAATCGTATTTGACACCAGTATCTCACCTTACTTTACTTGTAAATCTGGATAATTATCCATATTTATTATTTATTTAACATATCCATCGTTTGCAAGCCCACAGTTCATTATTATTATATTTATTATTCAGTGATAATAATGTCACAAATGACATTATTGTTATAAAAACTAGTGTTAGTTGAGGCGCACGACAAAATCATGAACCGTTGTATTTATGTTTTCCTCGTCAATCGCCTTAGAAAGTTTCATTATTTATGTGACTGTCAGTCAGTTGCAGAAAGCTCTTCATTAGCAGTCCATTAGCTAATCCAGCTTTAGTGCTAATGAAACCATTATTTTAATGGAGTTGCACAAAAGACAAAGTTGACATTTTAATGATCCTTTAGCTAAATAAAGTTGCCAAAAATATTTAAAAAAAAAGGTATGAACGACGAACAGATACAACCTTCTTGGGAGTGAACATTAGCGTTTTGATTCAGCTATTTTACATTTTTTAAATATCGTTGCAGTCACAGACTATAAATAAATAAATATTCCACAACTATACAACGCCATCTAGTCCCAAGCTAAGCAGAGCTTGTGTTATGGTTTTTTGTTTTTGTTATTTATTATGTTATGTTATATAAGATACTACGCAGTAACAAAACGCAAACTACATGCTTGGCTTGTCATTATCAAGAAGGTATTAAATAAAGAATGTTTTTTATCTTTGTATGTGGATTCGTCGGTTGGACTAGAGATTTGTTTTTGGTGACGAAACTTGTAAATATGGGAAAATCTTTAAAAAGTCTGTTTTTAATCCCTATTCTGTCAATTTTAAGTACCTTTAAGCACTAATGGGCTCTAATATTTTGTGCAACTCAAAATACACGATAATGGATAATTTGAAGTTTCTTTACCTAAATTAATTGGAACTTTGAAATTTGACAGAATTTTCAGTTGTGGAATGATTTAATGTCGGATTAAGATTTAATGACATTTTAAAAAGTTAAAGATCGTTTCTGCAACTGGCTGTGTGGGTTGACTACGACTACATGAATATTAATCTGTCAATCACGTATGATGCAACTAATATTCATAGTTAAGTGAATGTACGAGTTCACTACTATAGGAAAAAAGAAATTTAAATATTATCCAGGGTCAAGCAAATAAATTCTAAATGCCACATCAAAAGTATCACATTGTTAACCACTTTATCACCGGATAGTAAGATAATTCTGTAAAATACGGTTGACACTGCAGCCTGTCTGGTGAAAATGAAGTGAAACATGTAAATTATGACATTATTCCGAGCCACTTATTTTTTATTTTCGTGTTTAATAGTTTCGTGCAACCGGGCTTACTGATGCTGGGTTATCAGAATGAGGATGCAACGCGAAAAGAATTAAGAATCGCTAGGACCTTCCCGGCGATTCTTAATTGCGATGTGATTGATTGATTGACTGTGATGATTCGCGTTTGTGCGATAAAGACAACAATAATATGAACAGGTTATATGCCTAAAATTTGTCGTAAAATTCTGCTTTAGGGAGAAAACATTCTTATCACAGTAAATTTTACCCTAATTTAGTATCTCTCTTTCTCTTCGTTTTATATTTCATAATAAATAAGAAACTAGGTTACACCGTTTATTTTTTTCGAGAGTTCATTGTACGATTTGTGATAAAATAGCGCGTGAAATATGAGGAAAGTTACGGACAAAAATCTACATTTTAGTTGACTTTCAAATAGCGTAACTTATAAACCTCAATGTCGATAATACCTTCTTCATTATTAAATCCAAGAAAGCTTTAAAAGGGTAAAATTGTTTGCGCTTTTTACATTGAAAAGTCGCGTCTTAAAGTTAACGTCCTTACAAACCCTGCTTAAATTTAAATAAGGTAATTTAGATACAGAACAGTTTTGTAGTGTCCAGTACTAAATTACATTATTTAAATTTAATCAGTGTTTATAAGACCGAAAACAATAAATATAATAAAAACATGCGTACACCTAACCGTTTTTCAGTACAGATTACAATAACACAATAATGGTACAATTTTCGAGACATTACAAACATTGTAATATTACGCTTTAAAACCGGCTAGGACTCGCGTAATATTTACCGGAAGGAAAAGGATGGAAGAAGAACTTCAAATAAGTTCGAAACTGGTCGGAGAATATTTCCGGTAAATATTACGCGAGTCCTAGCCGGTTTTAAAGCGTAATTATGAAAATAACTCGCGATAGTTTTCTATCTCAAATTGTAATATTAGATCCTATACGTAGCTACTTCCAGTCCAGCGTCGGCAGTGAACAGAATGAGATTAACATGTAATCTCTAATCCATTGATGTTGCTTACCAGTATCAAACTAAGCCACGCTCCCACGGCTGAGCAAATACACGATAGATTCTTTAGCTATAAATAATACCGCTTTCATTTAAATGATTTAAAACATGGACCAGGGAGTTATCAGTTTTAGTTTAAAATAAATATAAAGGGAAACAGTTGGAGAAACGTTAACAAATTTACACAACTATACATCTGTACAAGGGATCGTTTGCCGTGTTTAAGAGTTCCTAAAATATAGATGATATTATTCTTATATAGTTTACATTCCTATTTAATTATTTTACTATGTCTTATGTGCTTTGAGAAAGATTCATATTCTACACGAGTAATATGTATAGCTGTTCATTGAACCAGTTGCGCGTTATTTTTGGCATTTCTTTGGAATTTGGCATAATCCGAAACAAACATAGCAGCATTATTCACGATGTAATGGTAGAAAAAATAAGATGATCGTATGCAGCATAAGCAAAGAAATGCTTTACATAACACCGATAATTGATTTAATAATCACAAGTTAAGGATAAAATAAATGTCATATTGCATACAGCCCTATTTTCCATTTAGCTGCTTATACATATTTCTATAAGCTCCAGTAGCTGCTTACCCATACAGTAGCCAACCTTTTCGTATTATAATAATATTATCTTCATATATCTAAATTATCAAATATTTTATTTATTCTAATTTCGGATCACTTTACGCATTAGATATAATGATAAAGATTTCTCACTCAACTAATTACAATCGTCCCTTGAATAACAATAAAGATCACAAATTATAACTAAAATTGTAGCACATACAACACAATACAAAATATAACATTGAAACGTGCGCGTTCGTGACTGGCTGCTACCTCTTCGTGGTGCAATCATAAAGTTAAATCTATACATAACATTTATTAAATCGTCGAGTACTCACAAATGGGGAGCGGTGACACTAGGCGGTTCACGGTCCCCGTTAACATAAAAGGCGGCGGCGGCGTCCGAAGGCGCACAAACGCGCACGTCACGCGACGTTCGTAGCGGGTAATACATAAACGGCGAGACTGAAACTTAACATTAACGGTACAGACACCGACTAGCTATCTACAAATAAATACAGAAGAATCGAAACGCGGTGGCCGGTTTCGAGAAGGCGGTGAAAACCAGGCGGCGGAGAGGCCACGCACGGGCAGGAGTACCTTAGGTTTAGGCGAAGTACATGACCTTCTTAGTGACGGCGTGCACGGTGATCGCACGCGCCATAGCACCGGGCGTGCGGTCCTCGCTGCTGACGGACTGGTGGCTGCCCTCGCCGGAGTCGTGCTCCTTCTCGACGAGGTGGTAGCGCGCGCGGAACGCGACGAGGTGCGCGTAGTACGCGGGCGCCGGGATGGACACGGAGCGCGTGCAGCGCACGTACGTGTGGCACAGCTGGTACGTGAGGCACTGCAGCTCGTCCGACCCGAAGTGGTTGTCGTCCCACAGCACGTGGTAGTGCGACGGCCGCGACGTGCCCTGCCACACACTCTCCATTACACTCTCCGTCTCTCTCACACACATGCGCACAGCGGTACTATCGCACACTCACCTGGATGCCCTGGTGCGAGCACAGGTAGAAGTCGAACTCGGTGGGGTGCGTGATGCCGAGGTCCACGGTGGTGCCGGCGGGGATGTTGCCAGACTTGCCAGACTGTTCCTTCTTGTCCGCGCAGAATAATCGCGTGTGGTGTCGCTTTTGTACAACTATGAATGTTATACCTGGTTTGTATTCTGCTTCCAGCTGAAATATAATAAGTAATTAAGAGTTTAGGGTGATAAGGCCATCTAGAGCTTGATCGCACAAGCGAACTCAAAAACACGACAGGAATGGCATTCCACACACAAGTTTAATTAACAATGCGATTATATTAAATACTAGCTGACCCACTCGTGGCTTCGCTAAATACTAATTAATGATTGAACATGTCTTTAACCACATCTGTTGCAGTATCTGGAAAAAAGGTTGATTTTTGCGAAATCTATTGTATTATTGGCCAAATATAGCGAATCGCGGGTCAACGGGTTAAATCATAGCAAACAATAATAAAAAAGAACTTTTTTCATAACAGACACATAACTTCGATATCTGTGGGCTGAAATACAAATATGTATAGGAAAATTATCATACACAGATCTTCAAAGGAAATCACTTTTGAATACGGGCACCGGTCTAAAAACCTAAGTTACGATATTGTATTTTAAGGCACCGGCAGATACTAAGGTATATAGATCTAGAATAATGCCTACTTTAACATAATGTGAAAACTCGGTCCATTACTAAGATTCATGTAACATTCTTGTTTATCAGCAGACTCATAAAAGCTCGAGTCTTTAATGATCTGGGATGTTTCGGCTAAATACCAGCTCGAAGCCTTGGACTCCATAGATAATCGAAAAAAAGAAGCTCATTGGTGACGATGCTTAGTGGAGGCTAGATTTCAAAACCTCGAAACATAGACGCAAAGTTGCCAGCTTATCAGTGTTTTACAGGCTTCATTTCGGAGAATGAGCGATCTATCTCCACAATGTTATTTCTTAATCTCCTTTAGACAACAAGACGCACAGAAATACGGCATCCATACACGGTCGATATTACATACATATTACTGTAACATCTTTGGTTTTTGTGTGTTCTTTAATAATCGTAGTTCGTGCTTTATCTGTTTTTTTTTCGTGATTGAATTGATGTTAATTTTTAGTACAAAAGTGAGCTTTTTGGTTTTGCTAAATCTCCTACTTATTTTCCACAAACTACTTTTAGTTTAAGCAATTTCATAATAACCAGTAACAACAGCTAAGAAAACGCGCAAAACTTGTTGGTCACTCTTGAAGTAAGGTATAGTGAAAAGCCACACACACAAAAACAGTTACAAAAACAAGAGGAAACAATGCCACCGGAAGTAAATACCGTTTAATTTGTGGATTCGCTTGGTACCTTTATCAAAGGGTTACGTACCTTGATACAAGCTTCTCTGACGGCTGTAAGTTCGTGTTGCAACACATGCATGAATTGTCCCTCGGAAATGCCGTCGCGATACATTATGATGCGATGCGGTTTGAAGCCGCCTGTGCTCTTGTAGAACATTATTAGCAGCTCTTGTACCATGCTGCTCATCTCTTGAACTATTTCTTGTCTGAAATTATTATTTAAATAGGTTCGCATACATATTATTGAATAGAATAAAAATCAAACTTTGGAATTTTAGAGGGAAAAGTTACACATCCTCGGTGGGATTAGAACCCGCGTCTTCCGATAAAACCGTGTCAGAAGCGATGAATGCTGAGTTAGAATTTAACTCTCTGGTTGATTATAACCGTCCTATGGGGACGAAAATCATATAGGTAGTTCTTCTAGAGTACAAATTTATAATAAACTGCCGAAAGAGGAGAAGAATGCAAGCTCATTTAATATCTTTAAAAACAAATTGAACACTCACGTAATAAATTATATGACACTATTAAAACAAAACTAGACTAACTGTCTACAACTGCACTGTGGCATGCTTCTCCGTTCTCTGCCGACCGGTTCTATGACAGCGCTCGGCCGCTCAACACTAGCTTGCTACAAAGCGGGTAGGGTCAAGTTGCAATGGAATAATTAGTAAATTTTTGTTTAATGAAGTTATATTTTTTTATTGGAATATCTGTATTGGTTCTTTTTCCCCCCTATGTAACATACCATGTACCTACCTAGTTTATTTAAGTTACTAATTATGTCGAAGCATTACAAAATGTATCTTAGAATAAATTTTTCACATAAGTGAAATCTTAATTTCTTGTTGAGAAATAAACTCTTTAAACCGAAATCAATATATATGAATAAACACGATGAAATAAAAATAAGGGTTGCGTTTATCAATACGAAAGTTAAGTGATTGTAAAAACTATTCTTTCAGTTGGATAAAGCTTGTCAAACTATCCAATAGATGTCGCTCCATCCCCATACAACAACGGTTGAAACCAACCTGAGAATTAAATTCGGTAGTACTCGTACGGATCGTCTCTGTGCGGTCAGCTAGCGCACGTGGTTATAACACTGATTGTCCGAAGACGTGGGCTCTAATCCCATCCGAGAGTTTTCTCTATAAAATTACAGTTAGAACTCCCTGTAATAAGTAAGGGCTATAAAAATCACATCATAAGAATTAGAATAGGCTCAGTATTCCTCTTACGTAGTACTACTTATATATCATATACACTAAAGCATATATAATTATGCAATAGTAGATTATGCACCGAGAGAGTAAAGCAATGTCACAATTACGTCACGGGCGGTATACTGAACCCTGAGTGTAACGGGGATTTATAAACTCAAGAGAGTTTATAAATTTAATTCCCGAGCGAAGCGAGTGAGTTATATAGAGTCCTGAGTGAAGCGAGTGTTTAAAGCCGCCCAAGATTAGGCTTTATCCTCCAGGTGCATACTCTACTTTTCATACCTACTGCGAGACAATAAAAACCCAGAGCTTTAAAAAATCAGTTATTTAGTTAAAAGGAAAATAAATTAATAGTTAACATTCTAATTGGACATATTTGTCCCGTTATAGAGGCTCTGTCCCTCATCTCCAATATTTTTGGAAGGAACATTTTATGGGAAACACTGTTTTAGACTTTTTTTATTGGTTTTAGTTAAATATAAATTTACTTAGTTAAGTTATAAGTAAAGCATAATCGCGACTATAAATAGCGTTTTTCTTTTTTTTATCTGTATGCTGTCTCCATGGTTCCTACAACTAACGTTCCAAATCCAAATCACTTTACGCCCATGGGAGTTTCATACAACATTACAGACCTCATTTGCAATTATCCAATTAAAATCCAATATACTTACTCATATTGCAAAGGTTTCAATATTACCTATGTTGCTGCACTCTAACGGTGGCGGCGTATCGCGAGGGGTGCGCGTCCATGGAGCCGACGACGGCGGCAATGGAAGGCTTCTTGTTGTCTCCCGCGGGCGGGTGCGTCACGTCCACGCCCAGGAAGATGACTGGCTCGTTGAACACCTGTCACGTCACACACGAAATTACTACTGAACTCATACGCCCTTACACACACACGCACACACACTTGAAGTCTCCCGCAGGCGGGTTTGCGTTACGTTTACGCTCATATCCCGCACTCACACACACATACAAACACACACACACACACACACACACACACACACACACACACACACACACACACACCTTTGGCCGCAGCGACGGCACTAGGATCGAGTTGATGCCGCCCAGCTTTACGTTGATCTTGAGGCACAGGTTGCTCAGCGTCTGCGGCGACGTCTTGTTCACGTTCTTGGCTTGTACGCACTGTGTCGCCATGCCCAGCACCGTATCGCCGACTCGCTTCACCTCCGCTGTGGGTGAGAGAAAGGGTCAGTGACGTCGACGTGCGCGCTCCTCTGGCACAGCGGTACGCAATAACACTCTTACCGTACACCGGCGTCTTGCCCGGCAGCACCACCACCACCAGCTGCAGCTGCACGAAGGTGGACTTGAGGTACTTGAACATGGGCTCCACCTGGTCGGGGCCCGTCGCGTACTTGCAGAAGCACGGCTGCCCGATGATCGGCATGCCGGCGTCGTTAGAGATCTTCTGGAGCTGCTGCGTGAAGTTCCTGCGCACCGAGCACACGTGACATCACGTTATAGAACACTCACACCGCACATATAACGTCGCGGGCACGAGATAGGACTCACTTGAGCGCATCCTCGCGCACGGTGCGCTGCGGCGCGAAGCAGGCGATGGCCCACACGCGGATCTCCACGCCCATGAAGAACTGCTTGCCGCGCATGTCCCACACGCCTTGGTTGGGCAACGCCTGCTGCTTGCATATGAAGACAATTAGGCATCAAATATATTACGATGATCAAAGACGATCAAGAATTAATAATGGGCTCGAAAAAGCTTGAAAGACATCAAAACAGCGCGTTTAACGGAAACAGATAGCTATCGCAACGACAGAAAGGATATTAAAAAAGCTGCTCACTAGAGACGAAGTGAAGCGTACAGGGCGGTGAGTTCCTGCATCCTGAGATAGATTAATAAAATCGTTTTAGGAAGACGAGTCATCAGGTTTAAGTTAAAAGTTCATAGTGAGCGAAACAGACCTGTCCACCGAGGGAGGAGACGCGGCCGCCGTACTGCAGCTTGGGCGGTGGCAGTACGCGGCCGCGCACCTCCATCATGTTGTTGGAGATGGTGAGTCCGAACTCCTTCACGTACAGATCCGTGTTGAAGTTGGCGCGCCGCACCAGGTTGTTGATCTCGCGCTCCCTGCAATACCACGGGCCGTGCTCGTTACAAACATCTCGTATGGTGTCTGGTGCGTGCCCACACACTGCAGTCGCTGGTACCTTACCTGTCGGGCGCGGATCGCGCGGTCGCCTTGATCATGGTGGAGGTCTGCATGTCCGTCAGCTTCTTGATACATCTCTGTCCCGGCACAATGTTGCACACCTCCAGAGGTAGGTACGTGTGTTTGTGTTCCTGTCCCACTTGCAAGCAAGGCAGGTGTGGATATCGCAATTTCATTTTGTATTTGTCGCAGAAATATTTAGCTACTGTACATTCAACTGTTTGTCCATTTTCTAACTGAAGGGGGAATCTGAAATACACAAAGTAATATGTGATATCTAGGTTAAGCTCAAACAATATTTACCTTCATCATCACAATATTAGGACTGTTGCTGTTTATTAACAGCAAATTTTTTATTTTATTAATAATAGAAAAAGAGTCAATTCATGATATAAGAATACGCATTTTATATAAATTAAGCTTTGGTATTGACTAAATAATAGCAAAATACACTGGGCTACAAAGAGAGCAGGTTGGTTATAAATATTTTTTTATTTTTATTTTAGCACCAATTTTTTAAACTTAAGTCTAAATATAATTTAATTACTTAACTTATATTAAAATATAGAAATTAGTCAAACTTTAATTTTTAAATATCATATCCTTTTACACTAGGTTACTAAAAATGTATTGCAATTTATACACATTCTAAGATTTTGTATTGCCACAAGTTTCTAAACATGCCAAACTGTATATCTGCTGTATTAAGCTCAGTGGCAATACAAAATATATAATAAATGCATATATTAATAGTTGAATGCCAATTATTATATTTGTGAATGTTTAAGCACTGCATACAAGTGATGACTCAAATTTCCTACTTTGTTGCAGTGAACCTTCTAGAGATGGGGTTACCTATTCTTATGATATCAGGCCTTTAGTATCTAGTTTTGTGGACCCTCCATGAACGTTAAATGAGGTATTATCAATCTAAGATATTTCTTATACTTATATTTTAATGTACACTGCAAATAGTACACTATGCAATGTGATTTGCAATTTAAAGTTACTTTATAAAATAAACTGTCTTAGCCTACGCTTTTTTCGTAATTATGCAAAAATTATGTACGCTTATATACACACATCAACATGGTCTAGGTATATATAAAACTTTTTTAAATAATTTAAAAAGTACTGGCCTTACAAAAAAACTATTGATGACAGATTATAAAAACATTATTAAGTTCTAGAAGTAAATCTTCACGAACTTCTTAATGAATTAAAACTCCATAAATTTCTATAAATCTTTGTCAAACGCATCTCCGGTGTTCATTTAATCATGCCACGTAGACACTTGACCAGGAACGAAATGTTAAGAGCAGTGGGCATGATTCAAGCTGGAGCTACCCAAATTGCGGTTTCTGAAGCCATGAGGACCAGTCAGAGCGTTATATCCAGGCTTTGGTCACGTTATCGTGTCATGGGGAAAGCGGTGGAACTGCACAGAGGACCTCAACGCATTACAACACGTGTACATGACCGATTCATAATAAATGCTGCACAAAGTTAACCAAATGTAACCGCGATGCAATTGGTTCAAAGGCTACAGAGAGAGTATGGTTTGCTGGTTAGCGGTCAAACTTTGAGAAAACGACTGCATAAAGTCAACGTACATGCTCGTAGGCCACTTCGGGTACCAGCGCTAAGGAGAGGCAATCGAGGAAGAAGATTACAATGGGCTATTGCACACGAAAACTGGAACCATTCTCAATGGTCACTTGTGCTTTTCACTGATGACACATTCACACTGATGATTTGGAGAGAACCTGGACGTTGGAATCGACTGCAGCACCCACAACAAGTTCATGCATATCAAGGTGGCACGATTATGGTTTGGGCAGGAATTCGTCTCGGCGGTAGAACAGACCTCATTTGGATACAAGGCAATATGACTGCTCTAAAATACCGAGATGAGGTGCTAGAGCCTGTAATCTTGCCCCACTGACAGCAAATGGGACAAAATTTCCAGCTAATGCACGACAATACCCGTCCACATACGGCGCGTATTGTTAAGAGTTGGTTACAACAGCATGATATCCAAGCTTTACACTGGCCTGCACAATCCCCTGACTAAATCCTATTGAGCATGCCTTGGGATTTGGATATGCTTCAGAGAAGAGCTCTTAGAAACTTCCCTGAAGATATTGTGCATGAAAACCAGCATTTCTTGTATCTTAGCAGGACTTGGGACAGTATTCCACAACAGGATATTGACACCCTTGTTTTGAGTATGCAGAACCGCTGCAGATGTGTCAGGAGAGTTTTAGGTGGATCCACGGATTATTTTTTTATCTATCAATAGAAAATCTCAAAAGTATGATATAGTCAGTGTGAAACAGTAATGGTTCTATTAACATTAGATACTGGACTTAAGAAGTTGGCTCTCAACTCCTGTATGAATTAAAAACAATATACTCATACCTACCAATAAAATGATGACATGAAATCTTTTATGTATGTACTTCTTTAATTATTTTGCCTTACTTTTCTTTAATTACTTTACCTACTTTATTACCTTACTGATACGGGGATCATCCTATGCTAAAGTAGCTAGCAGCTTCATTTATCATGATTTAATTTAATAACATAAATATATCCTTGTTGTTAGACAGGAAAATCATACTTACGATTGCATTTGCGCAGGCCTTCTGGTGACATTACATACTCTGTATTTCCTCTTCATTGTGCCACAATGAGTGATTTCTATTTTTAGTCCTTTTATTTCTTTAGTGAATTTGACCCTTTGCGAGTCTGTCAAAGGTTTTCTTTGGTCATTTATGTCTCTTATATCTAATACTTCACACATAAACTCTATGACAGGCTGTGCTTTATAAAAGGCGGTTGCAGATACTGAAATGGCATTTGTATAAAAATTATTCATGTATAAATTGCGGAAAAATTTACTCATTAAACAGTTACTATAATATAACAATGTGATTTATAACAAGCCTAAGTATTTACCATCAATATTAAGCATCATCTTCCATTGACTAGGTCTCACAGACTGGTGAAAGCCAAACCACACTTCTCGCCCTCCTCCTAAGGGATGATAGTAACCTTCTGGAGATGAGAAAAAAGATCGGCCGACTGGAGTATACATCATAGATGGCAGATGTCTCATAACTACATCCAATGCTAATATAGCATCATGTGGAATTTGTCTTGTTCTACCTTCTAAAGCTTCTTCTAGTGCAAATAGTGACACCTAAAACAATTTGATTAAGAGGTCATTTGAATTTTGGGTCTTTTGATCAACTTTGTCATACCAAAAATAATACATATAGAATGTACTCATGTATTTATTATTCTTAACCACACTAACTTTAAATATTTCAGTTTTTAATTTATAATTACACCATCATAATTTGTGGACAATAAAAAATATAATAACATAAAAAAGTAAGTCTGTCTTCTTCTTTTTACTCACCTGAGCTACCCATTTGATAGCAACTCGAAAAACTCTGTCTTTTCCTTCACCAGGCAATGTGACTTCTAAATCAACTCTGTCATTGCCAATAGGTAGAGGGTCTCTTGTGTACAAATTATTTCTACCATCAAATACTGGCTTGATAGCGCCAAATATTTTATTGTAGCTGTGCACCATACATTCTACTATTTCTCTATTGACCTGCAACAAACACACATCTAATAGTTTTCAACATTTTATAATTACAATTCATTTTGAGATGGATATATCAGCTATAATTTTTTCACATTTCTATGTAAAGTTTTATAACATGTCTTCAATCAAAAGCTTTCTTCGATGATTGGGTTAAGGGGTAATAAAATAAGAAAACACACCTTTCTTGGACATTTATCCGGTTGTATGCTGACATCATAATGATGAACAAATCCTCTTGGCATTGATATTTGGAAATGATTGGCACGGAGCATGATAGGTCTTCCTTCATGGCCCAGATTGGGGCGGCGTGGGCATGTGAGGATTGGCAGGTCAGGTGGGGGAGCCACCACTGGAGATACAAGAGCCATTGCTGCCACTGCACCCACTGGCACACCAGTGGCTAGGGCTCCAGGGGTTGGTGTTGTGGGAGTTGCACCAAGTGCACCTGGTGTGGCCCCAGGTGTTACTGCCCCAGTGACAACAGTGCCACTACTGGCTTCCCCTGAGGGAGCTAACAAGTCATTAAATTAAAACTTAGTATCTTTATAAGACAACAATATGATTAAAAGCAACTCTCAAGATTAAACTGAATCTTAGGACAAATATGGTGTTGTTTTAATTTAAAAATATAACCCAATTTACATGCAGCTATAATAATATGATAAATTAATTTAAGGTGCTACTATTATATTTACAAACACTCATTTTACAATAATATTTTTTCCCTCTTAATGACCTGCTAGTGAGCAAAATATATATTATGTAAAATATATATTATTTTGCTAAATTTGTAGATGTAGGTACATTTTCTAAATTAGTAAAATTTGATACAAAATACGTAAATAAATATAATTTCATGACATAGTATTCTATAATCATAATGCTATTAGTATAGCTGTGTCAGTGATTGTTCAATAATACACAAGTGGGTGAGCAGGTAAGTATACAATAAAACGCAAAACATTCGGAACATCAAAATAATAACTTGTTCTCGTGTAGTGTATGTGCTAATCAATTGAGCAAGAATTTAGGAAAGGGTTTCAATACAAATATAGAAATAGTTAACCCTGGTAGAACATATGATTTTTATTTTAACCAAGAAGCACACCGACAACAAAATAGTAAAACACATTTCGTGCGAGGACATTACGAGTTCCCGACGGAAAACTTAACTATTCACGACTACTTTAACTTTTCAAACAGTAAATAGCTCACCTTGGCCACTGGGAAACATAATAAATTAGTAATTGTTTCGTTGATTTTTGTATAAAATCTTAAAATCAACCACAAAATCAACGAAACAACACATAACCCACTTCTTTCAAGCGCGATGACAGATATACGAAACGAATAGAGTAGAGAGGATAGAATAGTAGAGTTCAACAGAGAGATGAGATGAGGTGCGTTCGTTTAGCTCACGAGGGCATTGGTGGCGTTGTCATTGATGGCTCTTTTGTTAAAGCGTTCGTAGAGTTCAAAAACGTTATTTTTGCCACTTTTGCCCATACCCTATTCGAACGCTCAACTGAGCATAAGACCTAAAATCGCATGATTATGCTGTCAAATAACGATCACAAACAACCATGCTCCGGACGTGGGTCAAAAATTGCACTTTTTTATTGCGTTCGAATAGGTCACTTCTGATCGTTTTTGGCGAAAATAACGCTAAAAACGCTCACAAGGGGCGTTTGAATTCGACAATGTATTTGACAGCATAATCATGCGATTTTAGGTCTTATGCTCAGTTGAGTGTTCGAAAAGGGTATGGGTAAAAGTGGCAAAAGGGGCAAAAATTACGTTTTTGAGCTTTACGAACGCTTTAACAAAAGAGCCATCAATGACAACGCTACCAATGCCCTCATAAGCTAAACGAACGCACTTATTATATGAACTCCTTAAAATGGCGATTGACAGTATTTGACAGTCGGTGTCATTGACTTCTTCTGCCCTTTGTTGTTTGTGCTTCTGCTTCTGTCAGGCAATGAGGTGAATGACGTCCATTGCATCTGATCTATCATTTTCCAGTTTTCTTTGTGAAGAGAAGAGCAGACCAATGTTCATAAAATTGTTATGTAGTGTTGTAAACAAAATATTGTCTTGTTATCAGTGTTGTACAGTCACAGTGCATGCTAGAAATAAATAACATTAATAGAAATGTTTCCCGTTGGCCAAGGTGAGTGGGTTTGATATTGCTACATGACAGACTTGAGTGCTACATATTTTCATTCCAACTCCAACACCTCCAAAGCATATTTTAATTGTTGTGTTTTGGTAGATATGTTTGACATATTTAATAGATTTTATAGTAAAGTGTGCATTTCTGTCTGTGTTCATCAGAGGAATGTCATACAAATGGTTGTCCTTTTGTGTGGTGGTTTGTTCTGTTAAGCTTGGCCTACTTAGAAATTGGATAAGCACTAGGCAGGCAAAGCATGTAGCAATCGTTCTAATTAGCTTATTATTCAGTCAACTTTATAGCTGATGGTATATACTAGTTTTTGTTTTGTGTTCAAAAGTTAATTACAAGAAAAATAACTTTATATCATTTAACTAATAAGTTCTATATTATTTTTAAGGTTTTGTCAGTTACATATTATTTTTGAGAAAGTGTATTAGTATCATAAGTATGTATCTTATCTACATGGTGACCAACTTTATGGGCACATGGCCAGAAGTATAATCTAAATAAATAAAAACAGTGTGTGGCTTACCCAATATGAATGATACAAGTATGTTTTTTTAGAGTATTTGATATTTTTATTGGTATTGAATAAACTTTTCTTTCACTGATTCAACTCTGGTTTTGTATACAGGAAACCAAATTTTTTTATAACAATATTATTTTTTAAATTGTGTTATTTCAGCTCCATCAGGTGAAACATGTGGAAGTGCCATAGGTGTTGCAGGATCAGTGAGTGCAACATGCACCACAAGTTCAGTTATTGGACCACAAACCACCACTCCCAATGCTGGAGCAATTGTGCCAGCTGGAGCTGTGGGCGGTGTTGGGGCAGTTGCTCTTGTGTCTCCAACACTACCCTCACTCAACTTACCAAACCTTCCATGTCCAAGGAGACCTGACATTGGTCATGAAGGGAGGCACATTACGCTCCGAGCTAACCATTTCCAAATATCTATGCCCAGGGGGTTTGTACACCATTATGAAGTCATTATACAGCCAGATAAATGCCCAAGAAAGGTCAGTAACACTGTTATTTACTTTAGTAATGGATTCAATGAAACTATATGATTTAAAAATGTGTTATTTCAATACCACACCACATGATGTCATTTTCCAGACATCTGTCTGACCCAGTTCTGTTATTTTTTTCAGGTCAATAGAGATATAGTGGAAACAATGGTGGATCGTAACAATAAATATTTTGGGGGGCTCAAACCTGTATTTGATGGTAGAAGCAATATGTATACAAGAGACCCACTGCCAATTGGTGGCGATAGATTAGACTTAGAAGTGACACTACCTGGGGAGGGTAAAGATAGAGTATTTCGAGTTGGTATAAAATGGGTTTCTCAGGTAAGTTCTGATAATCATAGAGGTTCCTTAAAATAATATGAATCTACAGCACATTGAAGAATATAAATCATTGATTTATAGTAAACTAATTTAAATTAAAAGTTTAAAGTAAGCATCTTTTACTTACCATACAGAACTAAAACTGACCAAACAATTTGTGCAAAATTTTTAGGTGTCGTTTTCTGCTTTGGAAGAAGCTCTTGAAGGTAGAACAAGGCAAATCCCACATGACCCTGTGTTGGCACTAGATGTTGTTATGCGACACCTGCCTTCTATGATATATACTCCAGTCGGTCGATCATTTTTCTCATCCCCAGAAGGATACTACCATCCTCTAGGAGGTGGCCGAGAAGTATGGTTTGGCTTCCACCAGTCAGTGAGGCCGAGTCAATGGAAAATGATGCTCAATATTGATGGTAAGTTATTATAATGAGACTTTTTGATAAGTATATGTATGAACTAGGTGACTCGTCTGCAGCTTAAGTCACATAGGCTTGTGGTAGTAATGGTTTTCAATTTTTTCATCTAAAAGTAGCATATGCTTGTGCATAAATCTCCAGCAATCTGCCAGTGAAAGTCTCATCAAAATCGGTCCAGCTGTTTTGGAGATTAGCTAGAACAAACATGCATAGAGACAAAATAAATATTGTTATAGGTAAAAAAATACCATAGTACTAAAGTACTTTCTTATGGATCTATTTTTATATTGCAAATGTAGAGTTCAATATGATTTATATATCCTTAAAAGGATGAAGGTTTATTATTTATTTGGAATGTTGTAGTGAGAAGTGAATGTGTGAAAAAGTCAAACAATAACAATAATACCATCCCTGATAAAATAAAATAGTTATTTATGTTACAAGTGCGGAAAGTAGGTGAATTCAGACAAGTGTATAAGCTTACACAAGTCGAAAATAATTTTTACATTTCTATCTCAAAAATTCATTATAAGTTTTAAGTATTTGTTGGCATTTGGTGCTCCTTGAATATTTTTTTCTGAAGCTACATTAATTGATTTGTCAATTGAACTGGACTTCTTACCAGATTCATATAACATACATTAATATATGGCTAATAAATTATATCTATTCTATTCTATTTAACACAAACTAAACATGAAATTTTTTAAATTGTCAATATGTCTAGTAATATATGTCCTATTACATATATTGACGACATGTCGTATTGCAAAAAGCACAAGCAAAATATGTTGTAAGCCAAACATATTTAATATGAATATTTAAATGTAATAATTTATTGAGTAAAACAATATCTAAAATGATTAATAACATGCTTAATGATGTATTTTAAAACAAAATCTGTTATTGCCTAATTCATATTTTTTTCCTCAAATAATAAAAACTCTTTGGATCTGGATGACAGTGGAGTAAAATCATAATTATACCACATGATTTGGCTGCTTGGAAAACACTCAAACTTTTCGAGTGCATTCACAGCAGAGCTACTAATCCCAAATCCCAACTAGATCCACCTACACGCCCACCTCACTTAGCTAACCCCATACCAAACATCCTGTGTAGTATGTATTGTAGGGCGTAATTATTTTAACTTTCATTTAAACTTATATATAATATAATTTTTTACAGTATCTGCCACTGCCTTCTACAAAGCACAGCCCGTTATAGAGTTTATGTGTGAAGTATTAGATATAAGGGATATAAATGAACAAAGGAAACCTTTGACAGACTCACAAAGAGTTAAATTTACTAAAGAAATAAAGGGACTCAAAATTGAAATTACACACTGTGGAACAATGAAGAGAAAATACAGAGTTTGCAATGTAACTAGAAGACCTGCACAGATGCAGTCGTAAGTTGTTTATTCTCTTGTCACATATCTTGATATCTTGAGTAATATTATAAACCAGTTTCATTAGGTTAAATTATCATTAACCTTTTAAATTGCCACAAATATAAGACTCGAAATATAAATATGCAAACATACATTTTTAACATTTATGTCATTCAGGTTGTCTTACACTAATATTGTTGACTACCTAGCTGATCCGCCTGCGGCTTCGCTCTCTTGGTATACGAGAGACGATTCAGCTATTAATATTTACCCAATAAAATAACTTGACGGTTAGCAAATGTACAAACTTATAAAGAAAAACTTGCATTATGATGTTTGTCTTGGTGGTATAGTGCTTCGAACTTCGCTTGAGTATGCTAAGGAAGGTACACCGCCATCTGTTGGCAACTGAATCGGACTAACTATAATTTTAACAAGTACAGACATACTATTTTATGATCGGCGCGCGCATAAATATTATCTCTATAGTAACTATCACCTAATATGTCACTCAAATCTTCCCCACTGGCTACGAAGAAATAATAGTCTTTCTTCGTAGCCCACTGGATATTTTTTCTCTAGCTCATGACTTGTTATTGAATAGAACAATTAAAAAAACTTTTCTAACTTATTTACTTTGTATTATTAATTACGGTGACATTCATTAACAATCATGAGTTTTTGACATTATTTGTTAACATTTTTCTTTATTAACTTTTATTGACATTTATTATTATTATTATTTTATTGAAATATATTATTATTTATTGAAATTGCAGAATGCAGTACAGAATTATTTTAATTAATACTATTGCATGTATACTTTAGTATACATTCTAACATTATTGACATGTAATATTTTTTTCATACCACCTGCTCGAAAATGTCCAATTACATATCTCGCAATATTAACGTAAAGCAAGGCATTACATCCCCGGGGATGTAACGATAATATCACGCTTCGACGTACAAACTATGAGGTCACTAGATAAATGGCAGTTTCATGTGAACGACACGTTACATTACACTTAGGCAGATATTCGTGCTAGACCCCCTGGCCACATTATTCGTACAATAACTTGGCATTAATCCTTATCTACTCTAATATTAAAGAGGAAAGATATATGAATGTTTATTTGTTTGTATTGGATTCTCGCAAAACTACTTAATCTATTCAATCACTTCTTTCACGAGTATAAATATACATTATGCTCGAGTAACATACACTTTAAGTATTTGCCTCATTCTTATCATCATCCATCACCACGTGGGTGAATCCGTGGAGAACAGCTAGTGCTCCATATGTATATCAAGACTAACCCACGGGGAACTACTGAAATACAGTTGCCAAATAAGGCTGGTGCCAATAGACTTATCATAATTTATTTTTTGCAGATTCCCTCTTCAACTAGACAATGGACAAACCGTTGAATGTACAGTAGCTAAATATTTCTGTGAAAAGTATAGAATGAAATTGCGATATCCACACCTGCCTTGCTTGCAAGTGGGACAGGAACACAAACACACGTATCTACCTCTAGAGGTGTGCAACATCGTGCCGGGACAGAGATGCATCAAGAAGCTGACGGACATGCAGACCTCCACCATGATCAAGGCGACCGCGCGATCCGCGCCCGACAGGTAAGGTACCAGCGACTGCAGTGCGCACCAGACAGAAGACGAGATGTTGTTTGTAACGAGCACGGCCCGTGGTATTGCAGGGAGCGCGAGATCAACAACTTGGTGCGGCGCGCCAACTTCAACACGGATCTGTACGTGAAGGAGTTTGGACTCACCATCTCCAACAACATGATGGAGGTGCGCGGCCGTGTACTGCCACCGCCCAAACTTCAGTATGGCGGCCGACTCTCATCACTCGGTGGACAGGTCTGTTTTGTTGTGTCAAATAACCAGCAATGTAATTTGGGTTTTTGATTTGGTGAATCAATCACCAATCTCTGATTTGGTGCAAATTGAACTAAATTTCGAGAAAGAAAAAACACTTTCTTTTTTCTGTGCCTATGAAAAACTACGTTAAAATTATACATTATTATGTGAATAATACAAAATTATATCCATAACTTACGAAGATATAAGAGTATGTTATTAAAAAGGTTATATATATATATATATATATATATATATATATATATATATATCCTATTAATATTATAAACGTGAAAGTTTGTATGTATGGATGTATGGATGTTTGTTACTCTTTCACGCACAAACGGGGGGGCTAATGTTGATGAAATTTGGTATGGGGGTAGATGAGGCGCTGGATTAACACATAGGATACTTTTCATCATCATCATCATCATCATCCATCACCACGCGGGTGAAACCGCGGGGCGCAGCTAGTATATATATATTATAATGAACACACTGATTAGACCAAAAAGTTTTTAAGTATCGTATCTTTATTATCATCTTATTAGCTGAATGAAATAGATGGTATTGAAATAGAGGGTAATATTATATTTTTACGTTTTTTAGATTTACCTCGAAAATAATTGCAATACGTAGGTAGGTATGTTTTTTACAGGTATGAATTCAATACAAAAAACAGTTAGTACTTACCTCATAATCACACTACCGGTAAAGAAAAACATTACGTGTCACGGTTCACAACTGCGTCTTGAGAATTAATATTAGAAAAATCTACAAGCGTCCGCCCTGCTTACTATTTACTGGCCAACTGGATCAGCAATGTACGCAGAGGTAGAACAATAGCTACTCCAATGTATAAGACTAATTTTTGGTATTTCAAGATCAGCTGAAGGTGTTTAGTTTTTTGGTCACGATTTTATACCATACTGAACATTAACAAGAATGCTTTATTTTTTTTTAAATAACAGCTATATGCCCTAATATGTACTGTACATCCGCCTAATAACAGTACTCAATTAATACGTGTGTTGTATTTTATTTTATTACTGTTCCCATAATTCGTTTGAAGGACACTGAAAGTAATGAGATTTAGAGACAAAAAAAAATATCCTTTTTCATACTTATTTGCCAATTTTTAAATACACAATACACATAATTACAATTACATACATTAAATAAATAATTTCGCACCTAAAGGTGCGAAATTTACCTATAGAACTCATGTGTCATAAAAATATTTTATTCATTTGGAGCAAGTAGATTAATATACTAACTGTATTCAAAATAATCACGAAAAACTATTGTGAATGGATTGAGAATGTTACACTCTCTCATTTACAACGACGATAATTCAACATGATACAATACAATACAAGAAAACTTTCTTGACACCTTGATAATAAATGTTTATAAGAATCTTTTAAAATTAAGGAACAATGGGCAATTATACTAAATGTAGAGCACATTTTTCAAGATTCATTAAAACCTTAAAAGTTAATGTTTAAATTTACATATCAAGTGACGTATATCGATCGATTGTCGAAAGCAAGTAATCGGTGAAAAATAACGTCGTTACAGCCAGAATATTTCAAGTCATTAAGCTTGGAAAAATCAGATCTGCTCGAAGGAATAGCCGTAGTGTCCGTGTCAAATTGTAGTCCTGTATATTAGGTGTGGCTTGGCGCAATATTATCCTTGCTTAGTACCGCGCTATTTTGCAAATGTGTTTAAAATGTGCGCTTTGCTCTAGTTATTAAGCAGATCGACTGTGATCTAGTGAGCAAATTTTAACGAAAAACTGAAATTCTCGAAACGACCTCGAAAATTGCTTAATGACCATGAACGACGAATAGCGAAACTATACCACCAAACGAATATCTGTTGGTGGTTGTTTTATCCAAAGTAGAGCCAGATCCCCGTGCTCTGGTGGTGATGTTCGACACGTTTGGTGAGGAAAATCTCTGCTCTATTACATTATATAAAGCTAGAAACCAACATTTTTGAAGCTATGATGGCGTGGGGGTGGCAATGGCTGCAATTCAGGCGGCCCTTGGATTGATCCCGACCTTGAGCTTGAACTTTCAGTGAAAGTAACTTTGTGACATGATAATCAGCAACATAAAGTGCCTTATCACCATGGCAATGCACTTCATGGTGCTGATTATCTCAATAGCCATTATTGTATTTGCAGTCCCCTAAGTGTGTTCCATCATTCAAGCAAGTAGTATGTAAGTGGGGCGTATGTTCTTGGAATGAAAATACGTATATAGTTTCCCCTCCAATTATTTTTCTATACTAATTTTATTCTATATTACTAACGTCATTGTGTTCATATGCAGGCGTTGCCCAACCAAGGCGTGTGGGACATGCGCGGCAAGCAGTTCTTCATGGGCGTGGAGATCCGCGTGTGGGCCATCGCCTGCTTCGCGCCGCAGCGCACCGTGCGCGAGGATGCGCTCAAGTGAGTCCTATCTCGTGCCCGCGACGCTATATGTGCGGTGTGAGTGTTCTATAACGTGATGTCACGTGTGCTCGGTGCGCAGGAACTTCACGCAGCAGCTCCAGAAGATCTCGAACGACGCCGGCATGCCGATCATCGGGCAGCCGTGCTTCTGCAAGTACGCGACGGGCCCCGACCAGGTGGAGCCCATGTTCAAGTACCTCAAGTCCACCTTCGTGCAGCTGCAGCTGGTGGTGGTGGTGCTGCCGGGCAAGACGCCGGTGTACGGTAAGCGTGTTATTGTGTACCGCTGTGCCAGAGGAGCGCGCACGTCGACGTCACTGACCCTTTCTCTCACCCACAGCGGAGGTGAAGCGAGTCGGCGATACGGTGCTGGGCATGGCGACACAGTGCGTACAAGCCAAGAACGTGAACAAGACGTCGCCGCAGACGCTGAGCAACCTGTGCCTCAAGATCAACGTAAAGCTGGGCGGCATCAACTCGATCCTAGTGCCGTCGCTGCGGCCAAAGGTGTGTGTGTGTGTGTGTGTGTGTGAGTGCGGGATATGAGCGTAGACGTAACGCAAATCCGCCTGCGGGAGACTTCAAGTGTGTGCGTGTGTGTGTAGGGGCGTATGAGTTCAGTAGTAATTTCGTGTGTGACGTGACAGGTGTTCAACGAGCCAGTCATCTTCCTGGGCGTGGACGTGACGCACCCGCCCGCGGGAGACAACAAGAAGCCTTCCATTGCCGCCGTCGTCGGCTCCATGGACGCGCACCCCTCGCGATACGCCGCCACCGTCAGAGTGCAGCAACATAGGTATTATTAAAGATAGTAAATAGAATATACACCTTGAGGATAAAACACTGTTTCACGTCACGAGCTACCTATTAAATCCCGGGTTAAAGAGTAAACTCCCGTATGTAGCGTGATCTTAACTAAAGTCCTTTTAATCTAGTGCTAAGGAGAGTCCGGAGTGCAGTTCAAACAATCCAAACTCCTCCAAGAACAAGACAGCTTTATCCCCGAGGTGAACACTCTACTTTTAAATTCACTATGAAATAACTCACACACAGAAAAAAACTTTAGGCTAGTTAGGGTGCAAGAGCGTAGACATTTATGCTTCAAAACAAACCCGATTAGGACATAGGTTCTGTACCTTATAACAACACTGTAAGTCCTAGTACATAATGTTCTTGTGTAGCCTACATAGCTGCGCATTTGTTTGAGACCTTTTTTGACATGACTAAAAGAACAGGAGGACATAGAGCTAAAACAGCTTTCATTTCTCTTACATTACATAATTAAAAAAATATATTGGTAGGTGTTTTTGTTGGATTTTTATGACCATTACGTGTTTTCTTTTCGAAGACCGGTAGCAGACTGGCCGTCGAGCAGGGAGTCTTCTGGCTCGCAGTCAAGTCCCGCGTGCCAGGACTACAAAAAGTAAGATTGTGTATTAAATATATTATATTGTTTTATTGTAGTGACAAATTTAATGTCTATATTTTGAAAGGTTGCCTGATAGATATCGCTATAAGCGATAAGGCCACACCGAAAACAGCACATAATATAATATAACTATTTATCACGTTACGTCAATTATATGTTGTTCACTATTGTGAACTTATATATCTTTTTGGATATTAGTTTACACTGATATTCGACGATGCACCTTATGTTTATGAAATAAAAGCTTTTAAAAACGTCCGTAAAGCATACATTATTACTTTTTAGGCACTTAAAGAAGGTTCTGTCTTGTAGCACTTTTAAGAAACCTGTATTTTAATTATTTTTTTATTTGTATAACTTTCACACAAATGTTAGCAAATTTATTATCATTGACATCTGATTTTAGTGTAACTACTTGCTAAATAGAAATATAGAAACTTAGTTTTAGCGCCTCGGTAGAATCACGGGGAGGTGATAAATAAATAAAACTATCCAGCGTTTGCTTGTCTGCATTCTAGGTCACCATCTATCCCGGGCAGAACATGGTTGGGCTCGAAGGATCAATTTTATTAGTTGTCAGATTTAATAAGAGTTCATTTAAAATGTATATAGTAGTTATAAATTAGAGACGCCTTTCAATATGTACATATAACAAGACCTTATGGAACCCAGATTTGTACATAATACTGGTATGTTTATACATACTTCATACACTATAGTATATTATATTGAAGAGTTCTAGTAACCACCTTTTTGTTCTGTTCTATCGTGGTACCCTCGCTCGTTTCATTTAACCAAATAAAAACATAACTTAAAACCAAATAATCGCGCCTAAACCTATTTACTTGTGGGCAACTAATTCTACTTAATTGCCGGCTCTGGCATGATTTCGGTTGATACCGTACTATTTTATTGCCATTGCATTAATATCAAATTTCTATTGTTATTTCACTTTGCTTTTACCCAAATAGACTACAACTTGTCGTCTCTTTTCAGTAGGTTTTAAATAATAATTGATTTATAAATTAAAAGTGTTAATTGATTCCATATTTTTTGTTTCTATTACGAGTATTTAGGCATATAAGTGTTTTAATATTTATGGAATAGCCTCTGAAATACCTTTATTATCATACGGCACTCTTTGGGTATGTAATTTTTGTTTCTACTATGGTAGAATTCCACTTTGGCGTTTAACCGCCGCCATATTGGTTATCTTGACAGTTGTACCCGGGCGTAGTTTATATTAGAATCCCAATGGCGTTATTTTTAATCTCAAATAATTATATCAAAAAAATACGAGACCGACTTATTTCCACTAGTGTGTTGTATTTACACCTGACACATCCACATACGCGAATATTATTTTTCATTGAGCATAACTTCAACTGGAGCCTTATTCTATCGAACAAAAAAGTATCGTTCAATTTTTATTAGCCAGGAAAAAATAAGGAGTGGTTAGCTCACCGTGCATCGACGGCGCGCTTTCGTGCGGCGGCAACCTTTCTCGCTCTAGCGAACGATATTTTTCCTGTATAATAGCGATAGAAAATTGTACAAAGGTACAGGTATAAATGTGCAAAGGCGGCAAAGCGGAGAATAGCCTCTAAGTTTCCTTTTAACCCCAAATTCCGCAATTGTATTGTAGCTAATTTTGGGAATTTGTTCAGCTACTGTTGCTGACTTTATATGTGGTGAATAATTTTATTGGCTCGTAAACAGACATTAAAAAAACTAACCTTTTGTGTTGTTACTAAACGTAGCATTTTTTTTAATAATATTTATAGGACTGTCGCTGAGCAACAACATCGTCCCGAAAAGACTACACATAAAACAAGAAAATTAAAGGAATAACATACCATGGAGATGGTATGTTATTCCTTGGATGGAGAGCATTGCATAAGCATTGCAAATAAGAACCCTTCTAGTTTCACTGTGACCGCTGGTGAAACTAGACTAACTATTAGTATAATAATTATTTAGGTACTATCAACTTCAGTTATCACTTTGAAAACTAAAGCATCTCTTTAATAAATTTCCAATCATCTCACAAAAAAATATAATCGGTACAAAATAAGTTTATTTATAATAGAGCATTCAATCTTATGCACATTTCAGTTTGAATGTTTTCAGACAAGACACCGTCCAAGAGATGAGCAGTATGGTCAAAGAGCTACTCATAATGTTTTACAAAAGCACGGGCGGGTTCAAACCTTACCGCATCATAGTGTACCGAGATGGAATATCAGAAGGGCAGTTCCAACATGTGCTGCAGTACGAGCTAATCGCCATCAGGGAGGCTTGTTTAGCGGTGAGTCACATATTTAATAGATACTCGTAGATAGATAAACTCTTTATTGAAACACCACAATACAAATATATGTTACAAATAAAGAAATAAGAATAAAATAAAAATAAAATTAAATTAAAAATATTTCACAATTAAATACTTAAAATTAAAAGTGTCACAATGGGCGGTCTTATCGCTCAGAGCGATGTCTTCCAGACAATCATGCACGAGAAGAAATAGGCATAAACTTATAAAGGCGGTGGTGTATAAAACTAGTGTACTAAACACTACATATAGCAAAACTCAAGTAGTACTAATATTATATATATGCAAAGTATAACAACATTTTTAGGTTTAAATACTCACAAAATACAGAACACAGAATCACACACATTTCCGTTGCCCACTTTATCACAGATAACCCACACATTAATTTTACTGTTACAAAAAACACTCATCCACAAAAATACACTGCTTTGGCGCTACATTTACACATTTGTATGGTGTTTAGAAAGGAAAATTGTAGAATGTTCTTTAGGAGATGTTTGACTTTTAAGAGTGCACATAGAATGAATCACAAAAATTATGGATAAAGTCCAGCAAAACTATCTGTGCAACGTAATAGACACATTTTCAATATTTGAAGCTAAATCATGCACACCTGAACTATGTAAGACCGTTATTTCTACTAACGATAAATGTATAAACATTCTCGCCTTAAATATAAGAAGTATCAACAAGAATTACGACAAACTGGAAGTGCTCTTATTTAGACTTGGTTTCCACTGTGATCTCATTATTTTAACTGAATGTTGGATTCAAAATGAAAACCATATACTGATCTAGAAAACTATAATTCTGCACATACTAGGAATTGCTTAAACCAGAATGGAGGTATTATTGTCTACTTTAAATCAAACTTAGATGTAGCAGTAGAGGAACCAGAGTTCATTGAATCTAACTGTCTACTAATCAAAGTTAGTCACAATATTGCAATAATTGCGCTATACCGATCTCCTTCCTTTGCATTAACGGAACCTTTTTTGATATCATTGGAAAAAATACTAACTACGACCAAGAAATATCAGACAGTATCTGTAGTAGGAGATATAAACATCGATATTCACCCCGATAATACTGATAAACATTCTGCTGGATACTTAGAACTATTAGCTAGTTTTGGACTCTTGCCAAGCCACCACATACCTACTCGAGATAATCATTGCCTAGATCATATAATAATAAAGAGCAAATATCAATGTACGTCTGTAGTGCTTATCACTACGGTCACTGATCACTATCCTACCTTACTTAATATCAAAAAGAAACTAATATCATTGTCTGGCCCGGAAAATATAGCTACAAAAGTGGACTTTGATAAAATAACCCAGCAAATAAAAGCTCATAACTTTAATGCTGTGCTGGAGTTTTTAGATGCTAATGTTGCGGCTAATCTGCTCATAAGTAAACTAATGGAAATCGTAAAGGTTAACACCAGAACTTTTAAAGTCCCTTACAATGGGCGTATTATAAAGCCCTGGATCACTTCAGGGGTGTTGCGGTGTATTCGAACACGGGATAAGATGCACACACGTCTGAGAAAAACTCCTGACAATACAACTTTAAAAATAACTTATACACGATACAGAAACTTTTGTACAAAATTGTTAAAAAAGCTAAAAATAGATTATCAGAGAGCAGAACTACATAAAAATAAAAATAACTTAAGAAAGACATGGCAAACAATAAAGAAAATAACAGGTACAGAAATAGCAAAAACCTCCAACGAAACTTTGTTCAAAATAAAACAAAATCCTAGAGATTCAATTAATTTTGTTAATAATCATTTTGCTAACGTCGGCCAAATTCTTGCTAGTAAAATTACACCTTCACACAGTAGTGAAACAATAAATCAACTGCCTTCACAATCAAATTCAATTTGTTTACTGGAGGCTAATGTGGCCGAGAAATTTGGCTTAAAAAGTGATAGAGGTTATGATGGAATTATGCCTAAGATTATAAAAGAATTGCCGGATTTAGTGCCTTTAATTATCCATGTATGCAATTTAAGCATATACTCGGGAACATTTCCAGATGTTCTTAAAACTTCCATTATTTCCCCAATATACAAGAGTGGCAACAGAGGCAGCGTTGAAAACTATAGGCCAATTTCTATACTGCCATCTATATCTAAGATTCTGGAAAAAGTCCTCAATAAGCGATTCATGTCGTACGTAAATTAATTTAGGATTCTGTCTCTGAACCAGTATGGATTTAGAGCTGGTAGATTAGCTGAGGATGCTGTGTTGGGAGTCACAAACTTTATTAGTAATGAGATTGATAACCATAAAAAAGTCATCGGTATATTTTTAGACCTCGCCAAAGCTAAAACACTGTCTCTGTTCCAATATTTGTGAAGAAGCTTGAACTTCTATAAGTTCAAGCTTCTTCTATATATAAGGATAAGAGGAAAAGCTTTATGTCTTATGGAAGATTATTTAAAGGGCAGAAATCAGATGACCAAAATAGCTGATAAAATTAGTGACAAAGTAACGACAAACTATGGCGTGCCTCAAGGAAGTGTATTAGGGCCGAGTCTATTCCTGATTTATGTTAACGATCTGTGCAACTTAAACTTGGAAAATGGCAAGATATTCTCTTATGCAGATGATACTGCTCTTATTTTTGTTGGTAAAACGTGGGAAGAAGTAAAGTTGCGAGCTGAAAAAGGTATGAGGACGGTGACTAAATGGTTGCAAGAAAACCTTCTTACTCTTAATGTAGAAAAAACAAAATATCTTACATTCATGAATCCACGTAGTCCAACACCTAAAATTGTCATAAAGGTTCACTCTAACTGTGTGTCTAACATTTGTCTATGTCCAAAACTCCAAAGTGTATCTAACATTAAGTATCTAGGGGTAACCTTAGACAGGAGAATGACATGGAAAACACACATTGAGACACTAAGTAGTAGAGTAAGAAAGCTTATTTACATATTCAAAAACTTAAGAGATATAGCGGATAAGAAATTAATTATTGAAGTTTATAATGCACTGTGCAAATCAATCCTTACCTATTGCAACACATCTTGGGGTGGAACGTCTAACTGTTACATGATAATGATTGAGCGTGCACAACGCGCAATATTAAAAGTTGCAACTTTTAGACCATTTTTGTTTCCAACATCAGAACTTTACAAAGATTGCAGAGTACTAAACGTTCGGCAACTATTCATACATAATATCATTATGCTTCAACATAGGAATCCGAAACAAAACACTAATAAAAGAAGAAAAGATAAAGTGTTCACTATACCGAAAATAAACACAAAATATGCGAGGCGATATCTTCCTTTTCTAGGCCCACATTTATACAATAAAGCTAGCAAAATAATTAAAGACCTCAATACATTTAATAAGAAAGACGCCAAAATTACTCTGTATAACTGGCTAAGGAATCTAAGTTATGAAGATACTGAGCAATTACTAAAGGTAGTTTAGTTTATTTTTTTGAATAGTTTTATTTTTTTTATTTAAATACCTTCGCATCAGGCGCGTACCATACCACACACATACACACACACACACACATTCACGCACTCATTTCTTGCTTTTCAAATGTTTGACGCCATCTGCAGTTACAGTCTGCAGTCGGGTTCGAAATCATGACTGCAGTGACATGAAGCGACGATACGTCGTCTGCTGCTGCTACGTGTAGCCGGCTACCAACTTGCATCTTAAGGCCATTGACAATGAAAACACAAAAATAAAGTTTCACGATTTTATAAACGTTACGAACACAAACAGTTAATAATAATCAAACGCTATGCTAACTATATAAAATCAATGATAGCCATTGTAGGTGCTTTTTTCTGCCATCGCTTTGGATAATTTTGCACTAGCGACAATTATTAGCGAAAGTTGAAGCAAAATATTTTTTTATATTAGAAAGAAGAATCACATGTTAGGTTTTTGTTGATGCGCACTAGCTAACATAACATACATTTATCTTTGTCTAGCACGTAAGAGTGCCCTCACTGCGAGAGAGATAAACATTTGCTCTTATTATGGTTGAAGGTTTAAACCTCAGCTTACCAAGTCTCGATCTATGGAAACTTTTAGTTTAGACTCGGTCTGAGAAACATCCGTATTATGGTCGCCGAACTATCGAAGGATCACATAGACTCGAGTTTTCCCACAGATAAGATATTTTGTTCATTCATTTTCATTACTATTCATTCAAAACGATCCTATTTACTCATCCATACTTTTTACATGTAGGTACTTTAAGTTAAAAAATAAATAAAGAGAAAGTTTGAAACAATACATAATTCCTAAACGACAATCCGGATAAATAATCGCAAATACATTCTAGCTTGGTAGCAGGCTATAAATACCTTAAAATATCAAGGAAATTTAAGTGATATACCTAAACTAGTATCTACGAAGCTATGAAGTAAATGTAACGGAACATATACGTTTTCCTTAACAATTTTTTTGATTTATCTATGAAGTTATGTAAACAACTTTTCTATCGGCATACAAATATCTCTTGGTTTGTTGATTTGAGAAATGTAAAAAGAAAAGGAGCGAGAATTGAAGAGAGGAAGAAAAAGTGAGTCAATAAACACATCGTTTAACATTGACGAAAGTAAAATGTCTGCTGTAATCCATTCTATTCATATTTTACGTCAGGCAGGATCATATGCGACAACTTGTATTTTATTTATTTATTTATTTATTAGGCTTCTCAAGGGTAATTACATCACATTTTATACTAGGATACATGTAAGTATATATTATTGTATTGCTAGCAACGCAGTCTAATTCATATCACTAATTAGAGGACGAAGGACAGACTTATCTTTTCTGTTGAGAGTTGAGTTCTATTGAGAACAAGATGAAGCTCAACTCGTGCAGAAATAAAAAAACCAGAACTAGTGAAATGAGATGGCAGACTTTCTCATATAACTTGGAAAATTACAACGGACATGAAGCGTTTCCGAAGTTGAAATCAAAGAGCATAATATAATACTAGTTGAAATAGTAAAGATGAATATGTCATCATATTGGAATAATATGTCAACAGGGCACAACCATGCATGGAGGTTCCAGCTTCTCATTTACCTACAGTTGGTTGCTGCAGATCAAACCTGTGTAGGTATATGAGTGTCTAAGATCCTAATCTCATTGAATGTGATTTCAGTGCTCCTACCTAGTCCAGAACACTACAGTACAGGTACTATATAGAAAAGGTTGACCTCAATGAGGCCACCTAAAGTGTGATTGAAGCGGCCAAAGTACCTATTTTGACTTATGTAGAAGAAGAGTATCTGTTTATGAAGACATTGATTATTTACCATTATTATTAGAATTATGAAGTAATAAAGATGAGAACTGGGTTTCTAACCTTCACAAATGAGTAAACACAAGAAAACAGTCATGTCTTTATTTATTTATTTCAAACTGAACCAGAAGATTACCTGTGTAAGTAATTAATTATTTCTCAACTTAGTCTACTTGTAGGCATAAACACATCTCCCAAGGTCACTGGAACTTTTAACACATTTACAGAATTGGAATTGGGCTCTCCTATAATCTTACTCAATAATTATTGAGCCAGGTTCAATAAATATTAATACAGTGCAGCATCAGTAGGTACATAACATATTAATTCATCCTGTATGACAGCAACAATTACTGTATGAATGTGTTCAATTGTTTTCTACCACTTTCTTCTTCACAAAATGGTATCTTTCTCCAAATTTCTTGTCATAGCGAAGTAGCCCAAGTCTTAATGAAACCTTCTATTATTGTCCCATAGTCTTTTTGCAGTAATTATTTATAGATAGCTGCATAATACCATACAGATTCTAGTATCACATTGTATCTGAAATCAAAATAATGTTTTATACATGGTATGGAATTATTGTTAGTAAGTCACTAATCTTGTAAGAAAAATGTTGTTATCATTGAGCCAGGTTCGATGAATATGAATACACAGTGAGTGCAGCAGCAATTCATTACACAAAAATTCATCAAGTAAGACAGCAGCAACTCTAGTAATGTGTTGCATTGCTGTCTAGCATTTTTTCAATAAATACAAATGGTGTTTCGTTCAATTTCTTGTCAAAGCGAAGTAGCTCAAGTAGCTATTACGAGGGCGGGTCAATAAGTCCGTAACTTTTGGAATAAAACACAGATTTTTTGATAAATAAATCATTTTATTTTTCAACGTAGTCTCCCTTGAGCTCTATACACTTTGTCCAACGCTTCTCCAATTTTTTTATCCCTTCCAAAAAATATGATTTGTCGAGGTCCTCAAAATAGGCCTATGTTTGCGAGATGACTTCATCATTGGAGTCAAATCTTTTTCCACCAAGCCATTTCTTCAGGTTTGGGAACAAGAAGTAGTCACTCGGAGCCAAATCTGGAGAATAGGGCGGATGAGGGAGCAATTCATAGCCCAATTCATGGATTTTTGCCATGGCAACTGCACATGTGTGCACCCTTGCATTGTCTTGGTGGAAAAGCACTTTTTTCTTGGCCAAATGAGGTCGGTTTTTTTCAAATCGTCATTGAATCGGTCCAATAAGTTGGCATAATATTCCCCATTGATTGTTCTTCCCTTTTGAAGGTAGTCAATGTGGATTATCCCGCGTGCATCCATAAAAAACAGTCGCCATAACTTTATTGGCTGACAAGCCCACCTTGGCCTTCTTTGGCGCCGATTCACCCTTAGAAACCCACTGTTTTGACTGTTGTTTGGTCTCTGGTTGTTGTGATGGATCCATGTTTCGTCCACGGTTACAAAACGGCGCAAAAACTCCTCCATATTGCGATTAAACAACGCCAAACCTTCCTGTGAAGTTGTTACACGATTGCGTTTGTGGTCGACTGTGAGCAAACGCGGCACCCATCTTGCGGAAAGCTTTCTCATGCCCAAGTGATCATTCAAAATTGAAACCACTGAGCCATGCGAGATCCCTACGGCTTCCACAATCTCTTGCACTTTCAATCTTCGGTCGGCCAACACCATATCGTGAATTTTTTCGATTGTTTCGGGTGAAGAGACCTCAACTGGGCGTCCAGGACGTTCGGCATCTTCAGTGCTTGTACGGCCACAACGAAATTCAGTAAACCACTTTTTTACCATTGAAATCGACGGTGCAGAGTCCCCATAGTATTTATCAAGCTTAGCCTTGGTCTCGGTAATGGTTTTTTTCGCAAAAAATAATGCTTAATAAGCACACGAAATTCACTTTTTTTCCATTTCTTCCTCAAATTACTGGGTAGTCTGATAAAGATAGCTGTCAAACACAAACTAACTGACGCAGCAAGTTCAAATTTTGACAGGAGTCAACTGACAGATGCCTGTTGACAGGAGTAGTGTTGCCTTTTTTCAGTAAAGACTTATTGACCCGCCCTCGTACTGTCCTAGTCTTTTTGCAGTATTGGCACAGATTACTGAATAAGAACAGATAGATAGATAGATTCACTCAGTAGAAAATTTCCAATACCTATTACGATAATAGCCTACTCCCTCGCGTCAACAACCACTGTATGCTAAAATGCGCCTAAATGCTCAAGCGTACAGCAGTGATTGCTTCGCACCGCGCGATTCCACAGTAATCGCAGGGCTGCCTCTGCGATAAAATTAAATTAACATAACTTTTTATCTATGTTATTGAGAACTGTGAATATGTTCTGACTTTTATGTGGCAGTTAAAAATTTTATCATTTATAAAATATTTAACCACCTTAACAAAAGGAGGTGATCAGACATACTGGCCAAACTGAGATGTTTGACTTGTATGGTTTGTAGGTATGTATGTTTGTGCGCGATAATCTCGCGTTTGGCTAAACCGATATCGATGCGGTTTTCAGAAAAGGATTTGTTACATTTAGGAGAACGTTTTAAAATAAGTATAATACTTCTTAGTTTGATGATGATCTTCGGAGATGTTCACTAGAAATGAAAAAAAAAGCCTTAAAAAGAGAACCGACTTCAAATAAAGCACTAAGCCGTAAGTTATTTTATTAACGAGTGTAACACTCTCACACAAAAATACATAAACACTGCAGTTTTCGAAAGTTTTCACGCGAAAAGTCGATGGCCTTCAAAATAAAAAAATATATCTAGTTCCTAGTTGTACATATCTAGGTGTATTGTACTACTACCAATTATCACGAATCAAATTTATTAAGATTAATTAATTTGATTCGTTTTCTCGCAACAAGTCACCTTACAACAGACGCGGCTTGTTCAAAGGTTTTCATCGGGCGTAAGAAAAAGAACTCTCGCTACACAGACTTAAAGCGCATTTTGATTCGTTACGAGCGCGTCAAGGACTTGTAGGCACATTTTTTGAAGGTCACGTCCGTGCTTTGCAATGTTTTATGAACATTATTGCAGTTGTTAGTTTAGCAGTTTATATTCGAATGTTTTCTTTCGAAGAGTGCATCTTCTGTACCTTGTACTATTAATTATTCTGTGGTATAACGTTTCTATGCAACAAAATTATGTAAATCTGTGTCTGAAAGGCAAGCTAATGCTTAGTATATACCTATGAAACTGTCAAATTCTAAGTGGATATCGGTGTCCGCACACCTACTGTCTTTTAATTACGTCTCTAATGACGGTATGTGAATGGAAAAAAAATTAAACGACAAAAACTAGTAATAATTTATCACTTACCATTCTTCATTGACAGGTAAATGGAAAAATGTTAGGTGTTTATCCCTTCTTTTGCTTGATTTACACCCATCTACAGCACATAAGGCACCACACGGCATCGTAATACGCGTACGAACGAACAGCACTATTAAAATTGAACGGCGTGCGCGCGCTTCGCTTGCGAAAACCGCACTGAATTTGAACCGCCGGCGGACCGAGACCGCTCGGCTGGGCGGTAGGCAGTTATAGCGCGCAAGTACATGGAGTGACGGAGGCCTGGTATTGGTTTATAGATAGCTGCGAAATACCATACAGATTACTAGTATCACATTGTATATTTTTACATGGTATGGAGCTTTTGTAAGTAGTTAAGGATTTAAGAAACATTTTGTCGGTATACCTACATACATAACATAATGCACTGTGTAGGTATCCATTTCTCTGATTTTTACTCGGATGAAAACAATACCTAATAGATCTTGATTGGATAAGTAAAATACAACTTTAGACATTGTTGAATGAAATGTAAACCACAGAATTCGCCCTATTTACATTACATATTTACTTCCGGGCTGCTCAGGTCGCATTTTAAGAAATTTACAATTTTATTGGCGTGTGATTCTGTCTCTAAATTTTGTAGTAAGGCAACTCCTCTTCGTCAAGTTCCTTTCCCAACAACAAATGCATCAATGTTATGCTAATCCGGGCGGTAGATATATCACGTCACGTCGCAGTAAAATAATTGTAATGTCTTCGTTCCTTTTCTTATTTATAAATTATATATACACTTAATTTGTATACTTACCAAAAAAAAAAAAGTGTTAATACATTGTAGATATGTAGTCAAAATTTTTTATTACTTCACAGTGAAATAATTATTAATTATTAAAGTTTTCGAAAATTCCATCTAAAAGTATGGACACCATCTTAACAAAAATACTACATGCCTATGTACAACTTATTAATGAAAACACATGATTCGCGTCAGTGAAAAAATATCTCTCTTACTCTTTCTTACACCCCCCCACCCGAGCGTTCGGTGTGAAAGAGATTGTCGAGGTCTTGCGAGAATGCCCGAGCGCACAGAATGAATAATAATATGTACTAACGAGCTAGGACGCGAGTTTGCCGAATGTTATGATTATGAATGATACATTTCTATGTAGGGGTGTTAAGTTTCATGCATAAACCGCGCGCATGTAGTATATCTTAATGAATAGTGGATATGCCTAGAATAACATTTGTAGGTGTGAATCAATCTAGACATTTGACCAAATATTGATGATTATGTGAGATTTTTTTTTTAAAGTAGTTTTAAATATTCTTCCCATGTATGTATTAAGTAGCCAGCAGCATATAGTGCTGTTTTTTTGGTAATTATACAAATTACGTATATATATATATATATATACGAGGGCTGCACTAAAAGTATCGGGAATAGAATATTTCCACTGTTCCTGTCATATTAAAATCTTTTTAATTGAAAACTCCTTGGTTTTAAAAATCGAATACCATTTATTTATTTAAAAAAAGATTCTCGGTCTTGTCACAAAGTTTTGTCAAACTTGTTTAGTCGTTGAGAAAATGTAATTGACTCGAGAAAATTCAAGAGCGATGATTTATTATGACTTTCGAAGTGGTTTAACACAAAAACAGTGTGTTGACCGGATGATTTCTGCATTTGATGATGAAGCCCCATCCAAAACCACAATTTATCGCTGGTTTGATGAATTTCAACGTGGACGTGTCAAGCTCAGTGATGATCCCGTCAAGGTCGTACAAAAACTGCAGTCACCCAAGAAAACGTTGATGCTATGCGTAAGCTGATTGAGGAAGATCGACATGTGACATACCGCGAAATTCAGGCAATTTTAGACATTGGCATGAGTCAAATACAAATAGTCTTGCATGAACAATTAGGTGTAAAAAAGTAGTTTTCCCGATGGATACCGCATTCGCTCTGTGAAGAGCAAAAAGCGGCTCGCGTGACTTGGTGCGTCAGAACTCTCGAAAGATTCAACGCAGGATCCTCAAATGCTGTATACAACATCGTATCAGGTGACGAATCCTGGATATACGCGTACGAACCCGAAACAAAAAACCAGTCACGAGTTTGGGTGTTCGAAAATGAGTTACGCCAACAAAAATTGGTCGTTCACGGAGTGTTGCAAAAAAAATGGTGGCCACGTTTGTCTTTGAAACTGGCCATGTTACGACTATTCCTCTTAAGGGACAAAGAACGCTTAATGCAGAATGGTATGCTAGCATTTGTTTGCCACAGGTCGTTTCTGAACTCCGTAAAGAGAACTGCAACCGCCGCATCATCTTCCATCACGACAATGCGAGTTCTCACACCGCGCTCAGAACAAAAGAGTTTTAGAGCAAGAAAACATAAAATTATTAGACCATCCGCCGTACAGCCCCGACCTAAGCCCTAATGATTTCTATATTTTCCTTAAAATTAAGAATAAATTGCGTGGACAGAGATTTTCATCGCCTGAAGAAGCTGTGGACGCCTACAAAACGGCCATTTTGGAGACCCCAACTTCCGAATGGAATGGTTGCATCAATGATTGGTTCCATCGTATGGAAAAATGTGTCAAATTTCGCGGAGAATACTTCGAAAAGCAATAAATACATTTTTAAATAGTAATGTGTCACTTCCTTGATTCCCGAAATTTTCAGTGCCGCCATCGTATATATCCATTTTCAAGCCAGTAAAGAATTTCGAGCAATACAATAGGTGCGTTTGATTAGCTTATGAGGGCGTTGTCATTGATGGCTCTTTTTTAAGGCGTTCGTAAAGCTCAAAAACGTTATTTTTGCCACTTTTCGAATAGGGTGTGGGCTTTTGCCCACACCCTATTCGAACGCTCAACTGAGCATAAGACCTAAAATCACATGATTATGCTGTCAAATACATAGTTGTCAAAAAACGATCACAAACAACCATGCTCAGGACGTGGGTCAAAAATTGCACTTTTTGGTGGCAAAAATTCCTCTTTTTTAGCTTTCCGAACGCTGAACAAAAAGAGACATGAACAACATTTTCACCCACAGATCCCCAATTCGAACGCCCCTTGTAAGCGTTTTTAGCGTTATTTTCGCTAAAAACGATCAGAAGTGATCTATTCGAACGCACTAAATGCAACACGAAATAAAATACACAAACATAACCTCGACGTCCTCAACTCTCGCTGTCAATTTTACGTCAAAGTAGAAATGGCTGTAAAAAACCACAGTTTAAACTAGGCCGGGGCCTGGTTAGGCGATGTTGCTATAGAAAAGTCTCGTTTATGAAATAAACCTGTGACGCTAATAACGTTTTCGGGTTTATTGTCGAGTTTATCGCTAGAGTTGGTTTAAACCTGCAACCATAATAAGGCGGTTGAAGTCACGTTTACGTTTATATGCTTTTGTTGGTATATAAGAAGGTAAAACGTTCCTTTTTTAAATTTCTTCTATGTTCGCGCATCACGTAGAATCTACTAATATGTAAATAATATCTATAAATTTGAGCAGGTAGACCGACTTTAAATAAGCTCATAAGGTCGTATAAAGTTGCATTATAATATTTTATTATTTGGTAATTATGATGTTTATGAGGTTTTATTTTTTTGTGGTGCAGTTGACCGACACGCCATTAAGAAATCCCCAGAAATGTTAATACCTCGACACCCCGAATTCGAATTTTTCTATAGTACCTAATGTTCTTTATTCGATGAAATCCCTAATCAGTATCCCGATATTATTTTTGTTTATCTATTCACTTCTTTACGTCAATCATCTCTTCTTCTTTTTAAGTTTTTGAATTTACTGGCCAATCAAAATGAGTTTTTGATATAAAATACAGAAAGGTTTTAACAACAGTATAGTGCTGGGGTATGAGTGTAAACGTTTATAAGAAAAACATATTTTTGGTTATTTTCTCAGTTGGAAGCGGAATATAAGCCAGGAGTGACTTTTATTGCGGTGCAGAAAAGGCACCACACGCGATTATTCTGCGCGGACAAGAAGGAGCAGTCTGGCAAGTCTGGCAACATCCCCGCCGGCACCACCGTGGACCTCGGCATTACGCACCCCACCGAGTTCGACTTCTACCTGTGCTCGCACCAGGGCATCCAGGTGAGTGTGCGATATTACCGCTATGCGCAATTGTGTGAGAGAGACGGAGAGTGTAATGGAGAGTGTGTGTGGCAGGGCACGTCGCGGCCGTCGCACTACCACGTGCTGTGGGACGACAACCACTTCGGGTCGGACGAGCTGCAGTGCCTCACGTACCAGCTGTGCCACACGTACGTGCGCTGCACGCGCTCCGTGTCCATCCCGGCGCCCGCGTACTACGCGCACCTCGTCGCGTTCCGCGCGCGCTACCACCTCGTCGAGAAGGAGCACGACTCCGGCGAGGGCAGCCACCAGTCCGTCAGCAGCGAGGACCGCACCGTAGTCGCAATGGAAAGAGCGATCAAAGTACACGCCATAACCAAAAAGGTTATGTACTTCGCGTAGTAATAGGATAAGGTATCGATGAACTTTATGAATCTGGAAATGATTAGGGATATGTGAAAATGACAGTTTTTAAGTATTTTGTTATGTACTTGCGCTCAGTCTAACGTCCGTTACATATTTTCATATCTCTAAGCTATAGAGTGTAGTGGCCATAACACATTATCAAATTGATTGTATCTCAATAATTAAATAAATACTTAATATGATTGAATTGTAAACTGCCAAATAGTGAAAATTATTATCTGATTTTGAGAACAGGCCAATATAACGGTAATAATGGCCACTACAGGACTTGCTTTAAAAGCAGTCTACGTTATTTATTTCACTGCAGAACTGAAAGGGGAGACTCTACAGATGAGAAATTAGATCAAAAACACATAGCTAAATGAATGTTTTATAATTATGTGCGATTATCTTAGTAAAATACATGTAAAAATAAGATATTTTAAGATAACGTGTGTTAATTTTATTATAATAGATTAATTTATAAAGGTTTATTAAAACCATTTGTAAATGATTATTTTTTGCACATCAATGAAATAAAATTATGTTATTTTATTATAGTCGACCAAAAACAATACCAGAATCAACAAGTTTATTTATTTACCTTTAATGATTTATCTTCTATTACCTAGTATGTAAGTATATTCCATACACTCTGTCTTCGATGTCGTCTCATATTGCAACACAGGGGAAGTCATGTCAAAGTACTCGGATACTATTGATTATCTTTCATCCCTATGCTATCACCATTTATTAGCTTCAAATGATACTGGTGGCGCTGATTCATTATGTTTTTCATTCATTTCAATCATTTGATTTAAATTAAGTATTAGATCAGCATACGGACCTTTTTCCTTTTATGCGTATAGGCACATACCTATAAGTGCTGCCGACAATGTCGCAGATGTAGATCGTGTCCAGCCGGGCAGCCGTCTATCGGCCGCACGCCAAGTTACCGTTTATTACTGCTGCCAACTACCGGCACATACCTATAAGTGCTGCCGACAATGTCGCAGATGTAGATCGTGTCCAGCCGGGCAGCCGTCTATCGGCCGCACGCCAAGTTACCGTTTATTACTGCTGCCAACTGCCGGCACATACCTATAAGTGCTGCCGACAATGTCGCAGATGTAGATCGTGTCCAGCCGGGCAGCCGTCTATCGGCCGCACGCCAAGTTACCGTTTATTACTGCTGCCAACTACCGGCACATACCTATAAGTACTGCCGACAATGTCGCAGATGTAGATCGTGTCCAGCCGGGCAGCTGTCTATCGGCCGCACGCCAAGTTACCGTTTATTACTGCTGCCAACTGCCGGCACATACCTATAAGTGCTGCCGACAATGTCGCAGATGTAGATCGTGTCCAGCCGGGCAGCCGTCTATCGGCCGCACGCCAAGTAACCGTTTATTACTGCTGCCAACTGCCGGCACATACCTATAAGTGCTGCCGACAATGTCGCAGATGTAGATCGTGTCCAGCCGGGCAGCCGTCTATCGGCCGCACGCCAAATTACCGTTTATTACTGCTGCCAACTACCGGCACATACCTATAAGTGCTGCCGACAATGTCGCAGATGTAGATCGTGTCCAGCCGGGCAGCCGTCTATCGGCCGCACGCCAAGTAACCGTTTATTACTGCTGCCAACTACCGGTCGGGGCAGGTTCGCTGCATATCGCCCAGACAGCCTACAACCCTGCGAGGGCAAAGGCTGAGCTCATAGTACCTTGCAAGGCCGTTGGCGAATCTTTGACCAATAGGACAGTGCTTCGGCTTTTTCTCCCTTCGGCTTCGCTTTTTTTTACATTACCTACAACAAAACAATGTTACTGGTTTACTCCGTCGGGCTCGCCAGTATATGTATATCATATGCTGGTGAGGACAACCGAGCGTGGCCTTATGCGAGACCGTAGTTTGATCTATGGAGAGCCACCGCGATGCTGCTGGCCCAGCTGCGAAGAGTCCCTAACGGCTTTCTACTATTCGAGCTGGGTTCCAAGGTAAACCACATGACTTCGCACACGGCTACCCCTTGCTCGCGAAACGTACGCAGTTTACAGCTAACTTATTGCCCCCTGGAATTCTGCATAGTTTAGGTAGAGTGTAGACCATTTCTTTTTGTTACAATCATCGCTCTATAACTTTTCGGGGACGCTTCAGGATCATAGAGAAAACTAGCCCCGAGAGATGCAATTAAATAATGTTTGGTTGAAACCTACTTCACCAATTTTCGTCAAGACCTAGCGCGCTCTAATTGGTTAACCCACCGTCACGTGTTTACCCCGAAAGGTCAATGTGATGGGACGCTATACATGTGCATACATCTATCGATATCGATAGTTTGTTTCGTTATCTATATCTTTTTACTAGCGACTGCCCGCGACTTCGTTCGAGTAGTAGGCTCGGCCTTCGGATTCGATGTAACCTACCGGCTTTTCTTGTTTTTCATAAGAACCTTCTCCTGACAATAATTACTCGTAACACAACAAAAAAGAATTAGCGAGAATGCTCTATCCGTTCTCAAGTTATAGCGGGATTCATTTATATATATATATATAAAGAAGATATTAATTTCGTTCAATATCAGCGTGCATATTAAATCGAACGCAACCACTTTATTTTTTAATGCGTAATGAAGCACGTTATTAGTTACGTTATATTTATTACCGTGGTTGAAGGTTTCTGTTGTGTTGATAGATCTTCCATCTACTGATACCATTTAGACAAGGTCCGCACATACGGTAGAAATGCGCTAAATGTTTTCCTAACGTATTTATAGGCTATTGTAGGGTAAAAGTTTAATGTAAGATCAAATGTCCTAACTAACTCAGGTGAATTTTTTTCGAATGATCTTACCCGGTTTAGTTTTTAACATGTTAATGCATTGTTTCGCGGTTGAGTAGGTACACCAATTATTTTACTCAAAGTATCTCATGCTCTGTGGTTATAATAGTTACCTTTTCTAAGTCGATTATGAAAAGTTTTAAAGAAGTTACCTATACTATGTATGTTTTTTAATAACGCACCTTATCTTTTAAACTCTAGCTAAGTAAGTTCTTTGTTTTTTAGGATAATTTTTCTAGATAACTCTAAGATATGCTAAGATAGCCTTTTTTACGGCGAGGTAACGAGAGCTAATCTTACTCAGGTTAGCTCTCGTCACCTCGCCGAAGACTTGTTTGATGGAAACTTATAAGCACTTTTTGTGAGATCAATCCATTTTTGTTTTAAGTCTGGATCTTTAGGGAATCTAAAACATATTTTTTCTAATAAGTGTCAACACAAATAATATAATAGTATTTTTTTTGAATTGATAGTGTCACCTGCCTACCTACTCAGGGTAGAAGGGAGCATAAGAGAAAGAAAGAGATTAGAATATAAGTATAATAAATAGAAAGGGTCGTGGATCTTAGACAGGTATGGCAATTTGGCAAGCTTCCTTGTTTAAGGACTTAGCTCCGGTCCGCTAGTATTTGAGTCGATGCTCAGCAGCAGGTCTGCCGTGCAGGGCTCGGCTCCACACCGCCGCGCCGGTAGAAATTCCCAGCAATCGCTGTAGAGAAAGGTGGCCGCGGTCGGTGCTGGAGATCAGAGGACGGCCGGAGTTCAGAGGTCGTGTACTGCTAGTAGTTCCGCCTCGTACTGGAACCCCAGTGTGTGGGGATTCTGAAGATTGATGTTATAATTTAATTAAGTCTCAGTAACAACTTTCAGACGTAGTGATTTAATTGCAGTTGAACAGTCGATGGCTGGTGGCGGAGTGATGCAGATTCCTCTTGGAGGAAAGACATCAAGTTGGGCGGATGTTGGAGGCGCATTTCGCTACCATATATGGTAATGAAAAAGGCCTCAAAACCGTTGGAGTCGTCAATCCAATCACTACACTGCATTTTGAACTATTTCAAAATATCAACGATCGTCTACCGGAACTCACAACCATCTCGTGGCATTTTCTTCTGCTAGACTCGATTGACATTTGTTTAAACTGTCACTGTCAAACATTTTTGATTGTTATATGCGACCTCTATCGGTGAGTCGCTGAACTACCTCAGCGCGCAGCTAAGGTAGTTAGGTTTCTTGATTTAAAAGGTGCTTTCATCTTCAGATGGAATTTAGGTAGTCGTTTGTGCGTTTTCCTACAGATGTCGCTTATTTAAATTAATTTTAAAAATTTTAGTTAGATAACCGATATTTCTAGATCGGTTACAATAGTTCTAAGGAAAACTTATGACTTCTGACCAAACAAGTCTAATTTTTTCACCATAATCCATAGTAAAATTGTCTATCATATTTGAATATAACACTATAAATAAGCGGAGTCTAACAAAGACTGAAAATGTATAGAAAAATACAGTAAGTGGAAGTGAGATGCATATTAATCATTAAATCACTAAAATGTCATATCAGAGTGACATGGTAATGATAATGGTAGTAATTCGCTTGTTCAGAACTACAAACTAAACTAGCGAACTAAAATCTATTTTTAGTTAATAAGGGGGGTTGGCTATAGCCGTCCGGTACCTGATTTTGATGAAGGTGCGAGTTTAGGGGTATCATTGGGGTCCACCTGAAGCCCTTCCAGCAATTTTTTTTTGCCGGAAACGTAGTTTAAATTAATTATGATTAAATTAAAATTTGATAAAAAAAGTGAAATGGAACGCAATGTTGAGAAAATGGTACAATATTAAGTTGTCAAACTGAGTTAAACGAAACGTATCGTTATCGTTAAACGTAAGAAAAAAAAAAAGGCGCCATTTTGTCTTACTGACAGATGGACTGTCATCCATTCATTCCGTTTCTCTCGTAGTTTCGTGAATGTGTGCTCTCTTGTTTTTCGATTTTTATTACGACTTTGGCTTTTTCCCTGGACTTCCTTCGATTGCGCGACGACTTGAAACTTGGCTTGCTTACCGGATTTGTTTGGATTGCTCTACGACTTGAACTTGGCTTGAAAACTGGACTGCACTTGGCTGTAATAGAGTATTACAGTACAATACCCGAAGCGGACGCGGTTTCGGCTCCTGATCTGCCCGTCGAACCTGTTGCCGGACCTTCTTCGGCTCCTGATCTGCCCGTCGAGCCTGTAGCCGGACCTTCTTCGGCTCCTGATCTGCCCGTTGAACCTGTCGCCGGACCTTCTTCGAGTAATGACGACGACGACAACGAGCTTATAACCAAACGAAAACTTTGCGTCACTGAAGTGATTGATCATTGGAATTTAACTGACGTTGTGCGAAAATTGGGCACTAAAGACCAATGCATCAAATATAGTGAAGACCAAGGTCTCATACCAACTGAGAAACGGTGTCGAACCCACAGGACATCCATGAAAGTGTCATACTCATGCGGATGCACAAGTTTTGGAACATTTGTGTGCTCAAAAAGATCATGCAAATCTAAATCGGGCAGCGGTGCCAAGATCTCTCGCAGAATTGGCACATTTTTCGAAAATATTGCTATCGACATAATGCATGTTTACTATCTTATATATGCATACTCACAAGGATGGACCTACGACCAAACAATTCACGAAGACCCTTATAAAAAAGAAAGGAAGCAATGTTTAAGCCCAAATACTATAGCCGATTGGTTTAATTACTGCAGAGAAGTAGTTGTGATATTTTATTTGGAAAAACAAAATCTTTACAGCGGTAAAATTGGAGGCTGTGGGAAAATAGTGCAAATAGACGAAAGTAAACTTGGAAAAAGGAAATATAACAAAGGACGTCACATTGAAGGCCACTGGGTGCTGGGATTAATAGAAGATGGGTCTGAAGACTTAAGATTGGAAGTATGCCCGGACAATAAAAGAGATGCTGATACTCTCATACCTTTAATTCAAAAGCATGTTTTACCTGGAACAACAATCCACACCGATTGTTGGCGGGCATACGATTGTCTGTCTGAATATGGATACATACACAAAAAAGTGAATCATTCAGACCCAGAGAACCCATTTGTGGGTAAAGATGGAATCCACACCCAAAGAATAGAATCCCAGTGGCGAGCAGTGAAGAGGTTTTTCAAAAAACAAAATTATAACAACCCAGAAAACTTTAGTGATATAATTGTTGAATATTTGTGGCGAAGAGACGTGTATAAATATAAAAGAGACTCTTTTGTACATTTAATGAAAGCAATTAAACATGTTTATGAAATAAACAAGTAATGTATTAAAATGTTTGTTTAATTGTGTCTCTCCTAGCCCTTTAACATTAAGTTTTTCTCATCTATCAACATAACTCTGAGACGGACTGGATATGTTATTGTTGTTATATAATACAATGTTAAGTGAACCGCCTTGATAGATTAGGTGTGAAACAAAAAATAGGTTAGGTTAGGTTAGAACATGACAAACAACGCACGAGCCGAGCGAGCGAAGCGAGCGTGCCGCGGCAGCGGCCGGCGAAGTGCCAGAAGCGAACCGCCTTAATAAGTTAGGTGTGAAACAAAAAATAGGTTAGGTTAGGTTAGAACATGACAAACAACGCACGAGCCGAGCGAGCGAAGCGAGCGTGCCGCGGCAGCGGCCGGCGAAGTGCCAGAAGCGAACCGCCTTAATAAGTTAGGTGTGAAACAAAAAATAGGTTAGGTTAGAACATGACAAACAACGCACGAGCCGAGCGAGCGTGCCGCGGCAGCGGCCGGCGAAGTGCCAGAAGCGAACCGCCTTAATAAGTTAGGTGTGAAACAAAAAATAGGTTAGGTTAGGTTAGAACATGACAAACAACGCACGAGCCGAGCGAGCGAAGCGAGCGTGCCGCGGCAGCGGCCGGCGAAGTGCCAGAAGCGAACCGCCTTAATAAGTTAGGTGTGAAACAAAAAATAGGTTAGGTTAGAACATGACAAACAACGCACGAGCCGAGCGAGCGAAGCGAGCGTGCCGCGGCAGCGGCCGGCGAAGTGCCTGAAGCGAACCGCCTTAATAGATTAGGTGTGAAACAAAAAATAGGTAAAAAAATACTGATATAGCCGAAAGTGAGGTTAAGTACTAAAAAAATTATTACTCAAAAACTAAAGGCCTCCGGCGGGGGGGCGATGCAGGGGGGGCTTCACCCCCTCCGCCCCCCGCCCTCCCCCCTCCTCGCGGGTACCGGGCGACTATAGTTTAACCAATAAGGGTAGGTAGTTCTCATTATTTTCGTGCTTAAGCCCAAATTCGGTAATGCTTGCAAGTAACAATAGGGTTGTTGACATAGAATTATTACCTAGTTGTTGATCTTTTTTATTGTACCGTTAAATTAATCACGACGCCGAAATACACACCTAGCATATTTTAATACTTTTTTAATAACTAAATTATAAATAATATGTTTTTATTTCAACTTATAAAATTGGCACTAAAACATTATTAAATGGCGGCCTATAGTGCGGTCGTATAGGCCATTTGTGAGCGTTTTTAGCGAAAATAACGATAAAAACGCTAACAAAGGGCGTTCGAATTGGGAAACTGTCGTTCATGTCTATTTTTGTTCAGCGTTCGGAAACCTAAAAAAAGAGGAATTTTTGCCACCAAAAAGTGCAACTTTTGACCCACGTCCGGAGCATAGTTGTTTGTGATCGTTTGCTGACAGCTACCAATGCCCCGAACGCACCTTTAGTGACGTCATACATGTTTATACGTACCTCTTTTTTTTAGCTTTCGGAACGCTGAACAAAAAGAGACATGAACGCCATTTTCACCCACTGATACCCAATTCGAACTCCCCTTGTGACTGGGATCAAGGTTTGTGAGCGTTTTTAGTGTTATTTTCGCTAAAAATGCTCAGAAGTGATCTATTCGAACGCAATAATGGATTGAAACGAGCATGGTAAAACTCAAATAAATATCGGGGTCTTCAAGAGATGGCGTTAGAATCTCATTTTGTCCTGTTTTGTTTATGGAGTCGTTATATCAGTGGTTCTTGCGAACTTAGAGTAATTTACCCTAGATTTAGACTAAAGTTAAGTCAGCAGAGTTAAAACTTGATCAGTGTACATTTAGAGTATTTTTTATTTAAAAGTCAAAGTGGAATAAATATTAAATAGAACATTTTTGTACAATCTCACATTTTAATTATTGAGTGATAGAATTAGCTATCGGTTTTAAAGATTTCCTGAACGTGCCTAAAGTCGTTATTTCGAACTTTCATGAATGTACTGATAAAATTGACTGCCCTCTCCCATCTCATTCCCGCCCTACTCAGCGTGTACGACACTGACTGTGTGACTGAGTAAAATGGTCGGCTGAGTCCGACAGAACAGAAAATTACGGAAACATTTGGAAATATTTCTAAATTTGTCTTGTCTCTTTTATCTGCATCCATATCAAATGCCGCCATAGAAAGAGCCTTATGAGCTGAAAAATATACTGTCTCCAAGTATGATCCAAAATGTAATGACCATAAGCCACGTACCATTTAAATATTTTTCCATGTCTTGCGTCTGCTTTATTCCAACAAAAACAAATCATGGGATAAAAAAGCGAAGAAGAGATAATGCTTTAAAATGAATTATGGACATAGTTTAGTAAATAATGTCAATTAATAAGACTTATTTTTAAATGTTTCCTTTGAACCCGCAATCTCCTGAAACTCATTTCTCAATACGTATTACCATGTATACCTACATCCTCAACTAAGTAACACTACTTCATACAAATAGGATGGAAAACACCAGATTGTTATCATGATTTCAAATATGCATAAAGTAAAACTTGTTTCAAACGATGATCTGACATGAAATACATAAATTATAGATAGTACCGTGAAAGAATGAAGCACATAAAAATATCTAGGGTATTTTTTTTATTATCTTAAAATCTAGGGTAAATTGAGCTCATACGTTAGGTAAAAAGAAAATTAGACATGGCATCACTTCATTCTTCTTCCTTGGAGTATTTACATGGAAGTAATAAGTAAAACGTACAACGTTGTACGTAGTACTTATTACTCACATGAGTATTTATTATCAGTGTGACTATTTCTGGCAGATTTCGCTCCTAAATTTTATATGTGGCAGATCATTGTGACGATTTACGAAAGTGGCAGATCCAAAAGATTCGAAGAAAATGAAAATGTACTTTACCTAATTTTAATATTCAATGAAACAATACTTTTTCAAAGTAATTACATAATTATGATATATTATAAATAATATGTATAATTAGATAAGAAATAATTTTATCAAACTGGCAACTTCTGTTTCATGGCTAGATTATACGGGGATTCCGGGGATTATTTTGTTTTTGTACAAGTGCGTCACTTAATTATGATCTGTAATTAAACTAAAATAGTGTTTATAATTTTATATCCTTTATTGATTTAGTTTTCAATCAACTTTTGAATCTACCTCATTTTCTTTTGGCGTGAATCATTTGCGGTTCTGTGTAACGAATAATTAATAATGAAGAGAAAAGAGTAGAGTAGCTTTTGTATCGACCTGATTAGTGGCAAGATCCTTTGCTTTCTTCCTGTAGGCCTACCATGAGTTTAGAACATTGAAACCAATCGATGCTCGCTATCGACTGCCGTTAAAATATGTATGAAAAAAAGAACAGTGCCACCTCGCGGTCTATTATAGAACTAAAATCGGTAGCGAGTGCGCCAATCACAAGCTTTATAGGTAGGCGAGATCGAGTATCGACTATAGATGACATTTATGTTGCCAACTCATGGTAGAGCCACTGGTTGTCGATGGCTAAGGATAACCACGACATTGTATTCTGTAAGGCTTGCAACTGTAAATTCATTACCAGATTATCTTCTTTAAAAAGTATGGAACATCTCAGAAGCACACAAGTAAAATTTGAAAAATTTAATACCGACTTCCATTCTATTCAGTTATTGGAGTTTAACTCTAATAGTACTGGACCGAATATGAATAAATTTAAACGGGACCACAAGAGAAGCACCAGATTTCAAACCAAAAAGTTTACCCAATCGAAACTTATGATGAATCAGAATCAGAAATTTATTCACCATTATAACAATGATTGTTACATTCGGTAAGTCACATGAAATATAAATTAAAAATATTGTATACACATTTCAGATTATATTAATTAACTTAAATTCACAACATATTATTACCTATTTTGAAAATAATGTAACATAAAAATGATGTAACAGACATTAAAAATAAAGTCGAAATTGAGTACCTTCTCCTTATTGGAAGGCGGTAGAAAAATAACATAAATGGGTTGTGGCCAATCATCGGTAAGTAGTTTATAAAATCCTGGACGCTAATGGAGGTACAACATATCCAAATATTTCAAATTTCGTGTTTATGTTTGCCCATGTCAAACGCTTCGTGCGAGAGAATATTCTCCCAGGTTTATTTAAATTAAACAAAAACAAGGAATATGTTCCTAAACCAACTGTCTTAGCTACAATTACAACAAAAGAGGGGATAAATGAACACAGAGACCGTCTCCTTTAGACTGTTAAAGAAAATATCTTCAATATTTTATACGATATATATGAAGAGGAACGTTTGGAAGCAAATATTGATACGTAAATGAAAAGTATAATAATGCAATATATTTATGTTGATTTTAGAAATTCCATCCGGTTTTTTTCGTTTTCATTTTTAGGTATAAATTTGTCATTTTTGACGTTTAGTGTGGCAGATTTTGGCAGAATTTCTGCACAGTCTCTGGCAGATTTGCCATTAATGAGATGGTCACATTTTAGATCAAAGACCTTACACTTACTAACTAGACTGTGTACCAATAATTTTTGTTTAGCTAAATTGAGATTTATCTACTTACTATTAGGGCAGCTATTTCCTTAAAGGCTATAGCTTGCCAAAAGCGGTCCTGGCGAGACGGCTCCCGTTGGTAGTGTGTCCTTGTCTGACGTCTTGCCGGTTTAACTAATCATCGGGTTAGGGAGAAATGGTTGAAAATTGTATATTTTGCTTTTTTTATTTACGTACACGAATGATTCATAAACTTTGAAATAGATTTAAATATTCTACAGTTTTTATAATTCATTCGTTAATTCGTTGTACTTTAAAAATTAATTCATTAATTAGAGATATTTCAAGATTCCATGATGTTTTCATTTTAAAATAAGGGGTATAGACATAACGGGGCGTGTTCATCTGATTTTGACGAATAATAAGGAGATATCTTGGTGACCTTTCTGAATATATTTGGTAACAGGGGAACCCTTTTTAAACTAGGTGATGAAGTGGCAGATGTTAAATAGGAACAATACGTGAAAAAACTACCTGTGCCCAATATATTTATGCAGTGTAACAGGTCAGTACCTATGTAAATTTCAAACTGAGTAGAAGTCATTTGAAAAGTCTTTGTAAGTTTTCAATAAAATTTGGATTTTTAACTTTAAAATAGATAATATTCGTTTAAAGTTAAACATCTTGATTTTATAAAGAAAATACAGATTTTGTGTTTTTAATTTAAGAAGTAAAACGAACAAAGATTTAATAATAACAATGATAAATGTTTCATATCTTAACTTGAGAATGATAGATAGGTTCTACCGATACTTTAATCCTGTTATTTCATTTAGTAAGAAGAGGTTGGATTTCTTTGTATTCCAAATTTCTAAAGTGAGGGAAATTATTTCAAGTTGTAGTGTTTACAAAACTTATTTTTCTCCTTAAGAACATCTATTACTTAAGTTCCAACTTGACTTTATAATTAAGATAAAATTTTTGGTGTTTCTTTAATAAGTAATAGAATTATAATTAATTAATGTTTAATGGAAATATTTGTTTTGTTAAATTTAATAAACTGATAGGTTATCCCAAAACTGTTTTATTTTGTAAGAAGTAGTTTGATTTTTATTCGTATTAAACTCATAGTTTTATCCTAAATTCAATTTCATTTACTTTCATTGAATTGTTGTATTCAGAAACTTAACATGAGAAAGTTAAGTCATAATTTATAAAACGATAAATTTAAAAACATTTCAGACTGATAGAATTTCATTAGTTAAAATAATAATCGTTAATAAATAACATTTGTTACTGATATATTAAAATCATTTTTTTTCATTTAACATATAAAAATACTAATAGGATGTCACTTTCCTGTCTCGATTTATGACTACCCTGTCCATGGTGTCACTCCCCTGACTACACATTTTCCCCTGGAGCCCATAAAACTTAAAAACAGAAATAATCTTCTGGCCCATAACATTACACATTCATGCACAATGCGAATTTGTGAGATATTTAATACTCATTCAAATATATAAGTTTTTCCTAGGGGACACTGAAAATACAAATACTGTATATTTAACCCATATACTTAAAATCATGCTGTCTAGAAAATATTGTTTAGAGACCTACTAAAATTGACCTATAATAATCTGTATGTATATCTTAATTAAGAAAAAAATATATACTGTAAAGCGTCTTATTTGAGTTGTTTATTTATATTTAATTTATAATTTTGTAATATAAGTTTTATATAAGATCAATTTGTTTGTTAATCTGAGGCAATCAATTATGTAAATTAAAATAGTATGTAGGTCCCCTCGATACAGGCTTTGCCTAGTGCGGAAACCTTAGCTTTATCTATTTTTGTACCTTGAGTTCGTCATAAACATGTTGTAATATACATTAATCTAAACTTTATAAAACTGTTTTTGATGCTTATGATGCAATAAAAATGTTTTCATTTTTTAATACTGAGTAAAAAGTAGTACTCAAATGTTTGGGCCTGGTAATACTGAATGCAAGATGGTGGTTTGTTGAATATTCTTTAGGGTAAACATGAATATTTTTGATCTAAGATTTTTTGCAATTCCATAGTATCCCCATAGTACGTCGGTAGATACTTCTGTCCGACTGTCTTAAATTGGAGATGTATTTCCTAAAGTAAAGAATAAATCATCAGAAGGCGTACGTGCATTAACCTATTAATCTTGAAGATTCAAATCTTGCAATGCAAAGGCTTTTTCACATAATTCTACTTCTACTGAACTGATTATAATAAAATTCGCATGTTAATACATACGAGTATATGTTGTACAACAAATATTTAAACGTTTTAAAATTTTGGTGATAAAGGTCCGATGAAAAGGCTAAAGTAAAACTCTTCAACGATTGCTAGTAGAAGCTTTGATCTCACCATTCTACACCAGTCTACTCGTGTATACCATGTATTAGGTTTCTTTACAGATCGACCCCTGCAAAAGAAATACTGATGTTTTAAGCAATATATGTACTTACCTATAGAAGAAAGACAAGTACCAAAAACGATAAAACTGCAAGAAAGTGACAGAAATAAGTTAATTACTAGGTACTAGGACTACTGCGTCACCATGTAAAAATAAATTACGGCGAGATGCCAAAGTCTTACTATTTACAACGCCTGAAAAGACGTTACAGAACTTTTGAAGACCTAAAATGTTTATTAAAAATAATGTGATAGTTATTCTGAAATCGAACAGATAGTCCAACATAATTTAGAAATCATTCGCACAAGATTAAATACGACAAAAACTAACACGTCCAATAAATATTCAGATAAAATTAAACCGATTATTTATTATTATATGATTATTCGGGTAAAGCCTCTTATTTTTTTAGGAATCACATCCTTTTACCTCGCCCTGCAACTCTGCGAAGGATATTGGCGACGCATAAATGCGACCTGGATTTTATGGCAGAAATGATGGAATTCTTGACGGATAAGGCTGAAAAGGGTGAAATGAACGTTGCTTTAATATTTGATTCTATGGCTATCAAAGCTGGCAAATAATATGATTAAGGGCCAGACAAGTATTGGCGTAGCGTTGATTTAGGCGGAATATTGACATGTGCTTCTGAAACATTCACGCAGTAAGCTAAATAAATATAAACTTTCTTTTGAGACACCTTGTACTTCAGAAGTTCAGACCCTTAACTCACGTGTAGGGTAAGTGATGTAGATTCAAAAAAAATATACATACCATGTTTAGTTGTTTTTTTACTTACAAAAAATTAGGTATGTCTATGTAGAGTAGTTAGTTAGGATCAATATATCAGGATACAATCGTTTTTACAAGCAATTTGTCCTGTATTCTATTTTATCATGGTCACTACTTTAGAAAGGGACACACTCCCAACGGGAGCCCACGCCGACCGGTATTTTCGCCATAGTGCACAGTCTAGTCTAGTTTAGTTAGTAAGTGTAAGGTCTTTGCTTTAGATATATTATAGTCTGATTAGGAGGCAATGATTTACAGCTATATAATGTACAGGCAATAATGCATGGCCAATCATTCGTGTACAGGGATCTGAAATATATGGTTGGCTTTTCCTGGCCGCGTTTTACTGCCTGTACAAAATCAAAGTCCGTGTTGATAATGCACAGCCAATAATTCATGTACATGCTTCCGATTTTTAGATGCGGAATATCAGGTCGTGACGATAATGCACAGCCAGGACTGCACTGCCAATAATTCGATACTAACCATAGACAATTATAGAATCTCATCTTCATAACTCGTTTGTGTAGGCGAGTTGGATTAACTTTCCAATTAAAAAAAAGAAAAATCATAGTAGGCGCGATGACGAGCGAAGCGAGGAGGAGCGTTAGGTTCAAGGGTGATCACACAAAGTCAGAGTTATGATGAATAACACTTAACAGCGGACTAAAATTCACAAAATATATATAAACAGGGGCCTTACTATGAGCTCTTAAAGCAGGACTTCTAGACAACTGCCCTGTTTATTCGTACCATGACAGCTTTAAAGCAGGCCTGCCCAGGCCTACTATTCAAGAACCGCAGAAAAACCGTTCACCTGTTTTTTTCGTATGGGCTCTCGTTAACATGTCGCTCAAAATCCATTCAGTTTATTAGCTTACAAACGTCTAGGGGTGTGCAATGTTGATTTTAGTAAATTGTTAAAATTCCAGAGACAATATTATCCGTTCACCTTTGAGAAAACAATATTCAAACAGTTCACCTAAATGAGCGTCATGGTATGATTTCATTCAAAACTGTTTATGTCAGGTTTAAGAACTGCACGGAACTTGCATGGTTTTTACGAAGCTGATAGTAAGGCCCCTGGACACTGGAACGTGCAAACGAGGCTTTTTCTGTGGAATGTCTATTTTAGTCTGTGATGTACACGGATTATTGGCTGTACATTATCGCCCTGTACAAAAAGTGACTGACCCATATTTCACGTCCAATAATGCACAGCCTGATATTTCGTGTACATGGAATGGATTCCTTTTCTTGGCTGCGTATTTTTGCCCGAGCAATATCAGCCCGTGTTGATAAAATGCTGCCAAATAATGGACAACCTGTATTGTACAGCCAATAATTCAAAGCCATTCCACGGAATATTGGATGCGTTTTATTGCCTGGACATTATTTGGTCGCGAATTACTGGCTGTACATTATAGGGATTAGGGACTCTTCCGTCTGATTAACCTATGCTGTTTATTATTCTGTGTGTGTGTGCATGTATGTTTTGCTATTTTTATCGATTATTTTCTTTGAATTAATATGTCTATTCCCTTTAGTGGCACGCTAAGAAGATCCGGTGGAGTGGTTTCTGCGATAGGAAAACAGTTACGAGGTGTTAATCTAAAAGCAGTGAAGCGAATCACTGTGAAATTCGACCCATTTGGTGATAATGTAACCCACACAAGGTATGTACGTAAATTACTTATATTAGCAAGAGACTTTGCTACACGCAATTTTAGCAAGTATGGCCAGGAACATCGATTACAAACTACCTTTTAGGTACATACTTACATACGTTCGTTACATGTAACAGCTGATAAGCCTGCTCTATACATGGACTAATGGGCGAAGTGATTCCATAGACAGTAGGTTCGTTCTCTCTGCTGCGTCTCAATAAACTGAAAATTTCTTTGTTATCATAATTGCTGCAATTTCATTTCACCTGCATTCCTTCATCACCAATATTACATACCAAATATAAAAAAAATATTATTTCGCATGTATAATATGAGATTGAGATGTGTATAAGATTTTATCTTTGTTTTCAGGAATTTCTTACACTACATAAGTTCACCAAAAATTTGTTTAACAAACCCCAATTGTGTTTTGAAGACTGAGATACTCTGTGATCGCAGTCAGCCTACTGTTGAGATCAATATTGTGCCATCAATTGCTGGTAAGCTTTTATCTGATATTTGAAAAAGAATTATAATAATTAACATATCGTAAGGCCGACGGAACGATGCAGCTCGGAAGGTAGGCACATAGACAGTTTGCGCATGTACAGTTGTCTAAAACAAAGTTGTTCACGGAAACGAAATATCGAGTGCTAATTTATGTTTTGAGTGACATGCTTGTTGTAAAATATTATTATTATCTTAATAATAATATTTTACAACATACACAATAATATACTATTATTATCTTCAATAAGATTGAGAATATTTATCAAAATATGATACATATCATTTATATATGTATAATGAATAAAATATTTTAAGTAATATTATTATTAACTTTACATACAATTATTACATTTTCTTTAGATATTATTGCTCATTTCAATTCAAATTTGTTGAATTCTGTTTTTGCCTAATGAATGCTTAATTCATGGGCGTATATAAGGGGGGGTTTAGGGGGTCCGGACCCCCTAAACCCCCAATATATTATGGATATATTGATTGACGGAGATATATTGATGACGGATAATATAATCTGTGCCATAAAATATGAGTAGGCATGCGTCGCGACAATTAAGTATCTAAGTATATAGTTAAGCTTTGGCTATGTATGTATATAACCTCAGATATGTATATATATAAACGTCATATATATTATATATATATACATACATACATACAGTAGAATCTGGTTATAACAATGATTAAGGTACCAGTGACATTATGTCGTACTAAAGGAAATGACAATTTTTGATTTTCATTCATATCATATTCATATATACAACATGTTCATAAAAGTGTAGTAATACTGAACAGTTTGTGTGTGTATCCAGTCAGTAACCACATGTCAAAATATAAGATTTTAAATCAATCATATAATATTTCATACAAAGATAAAAACTTATTTTATTGACCAATTTATTGACAACCCTATAATACGCAATACGCAAGTCATTCATGTCGCTTCCCTATTTATGCCGCCGCCTCCCGACCCTCTCCACCTCACCACCTACCCGCTCCCGCCCGCGCTGCCGCGCCATAGCTGACTGCATTCAGAGCCGTCGCCCGTCCCGCAGCAACCGCGCGGCGTTGCCGGCATGAATGAGCCACACAACAGTACAACTTATCTCTATCTTACCTACTTTGATTGAATACATACACTATTGTATTTCTTGAACATTAGTAGGTGACCTAGACTCGTCTAGTTTATTATGTCCAATAGTTTGTATATAATAATACAAATAAAACTGCTAAATCTGCTTTTCTAGGTAACCTAGGTACCTACCTACCTTTTCTTTGATTGCTGGATGTAGGTACCTTTCTTCTGAACTGTAGTTTTGCGTGGCACTGCACTCACCCTGAGACATACATTTTTGAGTAACTATCTTCCACTAATTTCACCTACTACAACTCCCTTCACACCCTAACCTAATAGTCGCGCACTATTGCTTCCCGGCAGAATATCTGGCAATCTGGTGGATCTAACTAAGACGGCCTCTTGCACAAGAAGCCTACCTACTGCCTATTAGGAGTGCAAATGCTAAGCAACTGTCAAGGCCATGCGTGGTGCTTACTATTAGACGCACGACTTGCCCCTCTTTTGTGTACAGTTTATGACACTTCATGCTTAGGCATAACATCCATGACAACTTTTAAAACTAATAACTAACATTAACATAGAACACGGTACTAGGACACTACATTTTCTTCCTTCCTTCCATTCCCACTGCGTTAAATGATTATTAATTATTATTTTATCACGCGCGTTGCCGACTCGTCAAAACACCATACCTACATGGTTTGGCAACGTCGCACTTCGTGTATCAATGAATGATGAATGAATCCAACTTAGTGCGTTATATCCACACTGTTATTATTATTATGTTCTGGCTTAATTTGGTGTCCTTGTCTGCTCGTAAAAGAGCTGCCGCGGCCGCCGCGCCGTGCTGGCGACTATTTGACCTCAGTTTTGGGGTGTTCGCAATGTAGTATGCCGGATCACTACCCTTTGCCGGAAACTAAAAAATCTTTCGTTTGATTTGATGGTCGATGGTTCGTTGTACGAAATAATTCTTTCAAAGCACTTATGGACGAAAGTTAGTATTAGTTAAGAATATTGTTCCAATTAAACGTGCAGTTATTATGTGCACACATATCATAATGATATTATCGAGTACTATTTGAATGATTTTTGATTATTTGTGTCTTTAGAGACTTTATTGATCATATCGGTATAGATATTAAAATAATTTTTAATCTGTGAAGAAAGTAGGTGTTGCCTAATCGTGTGATGTAAAAAGTGTCGTGTGATTGTAATTAAAGTCATAAATAAGTACTTGGTACTTACTCTGTGAAAAGAGTATTCTATCGTTTTCGAAGTTCTTCAAATAATATATCGGTTTCGATGGATGTCTGGTATTAAAAGACTTCGATTAGTATACAGAATTGATATTTGATGAGCTTGACCATATCGCAAAATAATTGCAATACGTTAGCAATTAAATGTCATAACTTACAGGATACTTTTGAACTTATGAAGAGCAGGAATTCTGTATCGTTATATCGTTTTTGAAAATGGTCGATACTGTGTGTAGAATTAAAAAGTATTTAAATGATATTCAGGTAATAATTAATACTGACTGTGTAAAGGACTTACTAACCTGTTAATAGGTTGCTATTGTAACTTATACTTTGTGAATGACTTAACTGTTATTATTATTTATCCACTTTATCTATGCATTGTTAAAACAAATAAAACTACACATTATTAGTTCTAAGGTATGAATAGGTAATTCGGAAAATATCAGTTTTGGCCGGATAAAATAACCATCGGACATCTCTAATCAGTAACGCAATGAATATGAATATGAAGCTGACGTACAAAGAGTAGTTAAGACAGATATGATTTTAATAAGATCACGAAACAGCAGGTAGGAATCAATACATTATCTTACAAGCTTTGCACACTGTACAAGCTATTGGGTGAAAGTTAAATTCCAGAGTTACTTGCTATTATTTTGACCAGTCTAACATTTGCTAACATTTCTGCGTGAAATATTTCAAATGAAAATCGGTGGTACTTGCAGTGTAGTAATGCGGTAGCTGGATTTTCTTTAATTATCATAACTCAAGAGATTTTCTTAAAACGGTCTGGTACTTTAAAGTCTTAGTTAAGAGTATCGCTGTAGGTAACTTTGTTAAACGTGCGTCACTTCTGCTAAATTCCTATAGTACTTAGTCTGTGTACAGAGGAGTGTTAGGGTTGAACTCGCGTAGTTGTCTTAAAAACTTTGACATCCCATAACTGGACATTTTAACTACTTCACTGAGAAGAGCTACTTACATATCAATTCTACCTGGGGTACTGTATCCGTGGTTTTAGTATTACTACACCTTTTTGTTACACATTGTATACATCCTATTAATATTATAAACGTGAAAGTTTGTATGTATGGATGTATGGATGTTTGTTACTCTTTCACGCACAAACGGGGGGGCTAATGTTGATGAAATTTGGTATGGGGGTAGATGAGGCGCTGGATTAACACATAGGATACTTTTCATCATCATCATCATCATCATCCATCACCACGCGGGTGAAACCGCGGGGCGCAGCTAGTACATATATAATGTAAAGAGAAAAAAATACATTGGAATCAAAATATGTTTTTATTTATTTGTGTGTATCTCACATAATGTACTAATAGGTACCTATGACAACAACCTCACACGTTTAGGTTTTAAAGCAAACTAAATAACACCAAAATAAACAGATATAATATTTTTCTTAATTGTGGATATTGTCGAATGATTTACACATAATTCCTTCGCAATCGTTGCATTCGACTCGCCAGCTTCTAAATGTTGTATTATAACACTTTTTGCTTCAACACAGAAACTTTTTCGTTTTGTAGAAGCAAGTTTTGTACGGGACACCACGCATCACCTGCTAATTAACGACTAAAACTAAACTGTCGCATTCTAATCACTGACGTGCAAAGGGGGAGGGCGGCGCGGGGCGATGATAGTTTCTTAAACACGTCAACGTTCGTCGTCGTAGTAACCGGACAATTTTGTGCGAAATTCCGTCGTTAAAAGCGGTCGGTCGCTGTAAGCGGAGTCGTAATAAACGGATGTACTTTCATAGTGTGGCTCATATGAAAACCAAACTTAGGTCGCTAAAAGCGGTTGGTTGTTATATGCGAAGTCGTACTAAACGGACTACACTGTATATATATATATAAACCTCATAATTTGGCTAGGTACTTTAATATCCGTAAATCATTTTTATACCATTTTAGGAGTTTGTCATGGATTCCAAAATCTACCAAAAGCTTTTTCATAATCTAGGCAGATAACATCATTTGTCTAAATTTTTGTCCACATAGGTACCACATGAAAGGCTAATTTACATTAGCCTATTATGATCACCCTGAATTGAAGCCATTTTGTTCATAAATTATTAGGTACTGTATCCTTGGCTGGACAAGAGCAATATAAATTTGTCGGAAATATTTTATCCATTGCTTTGCATGGCTTATGGGGCGGGAGTTACGGGAGTTTAGACAAGATATATTGATGTATATGATATTTTTACGTGCAATGATAACTTCATAAGACAATCCGAACACTTAGACCGATCGTACCTCTCTATTGCTTGGTCTGCGCTCTCGCTTGCACACTCGGCCCAGGTGGAACATGATTATATACTTTTTTGTGCGTGCAGCGGGCGCTCATCGATTTATAAAACGTTATCACGTCAAAAAAGCTTATCTATAACTGCACTACCTATAGCAGCTATTCTATCTATGGCAGAGTTATCTTGAAAACTTGTGAGGGATTTTTGTACTAGGTCCGCAGAAAAAGTGCATTGTCTGTACAATCATCAATTCTCGGGGATTTTGATTGGTGGAACTGGTAGGTGTGGTGGCTCTCTTACTCTGTTCTAACTGTCGGCAATGTAAGTGAAACGAGGCCGCGCGCCCCAAGTACTTTGCTGTCGAGCAAATATTTCAGCAAATTTTTTAGAGATTGTATTCTATTGAATTGGTCATACTTATCATCATTTAATGAAGGAGGCACTGATACTTTAGATTAAAGTTACGCTGCCTCATCTATATGGAGTAAATTGGTCATTATAATCAAAATCAAATACAATAAAAAAAATATAATCAAAATATACATCAAAATGAACCTATATTTCTCCTGGTCACGCTATAACTTGAGAATGGCTTATCCAATTTCATTCATCTATTTTCAAATGTTTTCTAATACTTCACAGATGATTCTTACATACATAAAAAAAATATAAAGAATAGGTGGGAGGGTATGTCGAAACCGAAGGCCGAGTCTATTACGCGAACGAAGTCGCGGGCATTCGCTAGTATAGCTATAAAAAGCCATGCCCACGACATATACTAACATTTCTTAAAATTGTATTTTAATGTACTTATAGGTAAATAACTATTGTTTGCATACGTTGAACTAGCATGTACCCATTTCATGTAATGAGTATGATTTGAGCGTTTAGATTTTTAGTTTTTACCTGCAGACCCCCTATGTGACAGCTATAGCTACCTCACTGGCCCAATTATTCTGTTATTGTGGCTAAGCGACTGCAACCCTCTTAAAAGTATATATTTTATTAATTTCGAGCATACCTACATGTGGTGGAACTTCCTTTTCGGTTTTATGGAATTTGTGTATGGTGCGTTTAACGACGCCTTTATCAAAGTTGTCTATGCCTGTAGTAGTTAGTAACGGGGTTTTATCTTGCTCAGAATACGAAAAATCTACAATTTTGATTCATGTAATTTTTTCGTCACATCGATTTATTCCCGAAAAAGAGTTGAGGTTTAAATCTTATCATTGCATTATCACGTTTATTTTTAGTGTTACATGGAAAATTGTAATCACCAAAGTTGATTGAAATTAAATTTCCTACAATTTTGGTTTGTATCATTTTTTTGGTAAGATCGATATTTTTCGATTGATACCTAAACAGCGGTGAGGGTAAAATCTTATCATTCTATTATCGCGTTAATTGTCAATTTTACGCGAAACATGGTTAAAAAAAAGTTGTTTAAGATACGATTTGCACCAAAATCGTAGAAAACTTAATTATAAACAACTTTGTTTATAACAATTTATCGTGTAAAATTGAAAATAAACGAGTTGTTAATCAAACAAAAAACCGTCCCCGCGTTTCGTTATAAATCATAAAATATAGATCTTGGGAAAAATATGATAGGAATCTAAATTGTAGTAAATTCAATTCTAAATAACTTAGTCAAACTTTTTTCGTGTAAAATTTAAAATAAAACAGTTATTCAAGAAACAAAAATTTACCAAATTTATTTATTATAGCGGAGGACGCAACGGATCGATTACCACGCAAAACAAAATTTTAATTGGTACTTTATAATTTTTTCCGGGTCAAATCATAATTATATTGGTCTAAAAGAAATAGATTTTGAAAGAGGGTAAAAAAAACATGAATTACAACTTTATAGTTTGATGGCGCGGGCAGAGGGCGGCGGGCGCAGACGGCTCGGTGAATGCGGGCAGGGAGCGGAGGTGGTTACGTTGGGCTACTATCACCCGCCCCCGCCCCGTCGCGCCGCTCTCATCCATCACTCGCGCATATAGATAAAATAGGAGGACCAAGTGATACGTGAAATTTTTACCCCATATATTTCACCCAGGTTCCTCAGGAAAATCTCCTGAGTTCAGTGCGTGTAGCTGGTGTTAGGTTGGGTGGGAGATCGTTCTCCGCAGTAGCGTTGAGACGCCCCCCACACTTCCCTCACCGCTCCCCCGCAATTCGGAGATTTTCCAAGAAATCGTTGTTTTTCAGTGTACGGTTGCATAGTGGTTGTAGGTCCGCTCCGGCGTGATCTCCCACGTGCCTCTTCCGAACACTAACGAACTTCGCTCCCGAAACTGAAGCGTCGCAGCATCCGGTACGACACACGCTTCAACTTTAAGGAGTGATACTGGCTAGGGGTTTGTGTTAAACCTCAGTGCAGTATCAATTTAGCCTGTATATCTGATAAAATACACCTCCCTGAGGCACTCGCTAGTTGCGCAAGCATTACGAGTGTACTCAAAGGGTAGTACATATACATATACAATCTTTGTTTTGACACACATAACACATATCGCTGTCCTAGATGGCAGACGATGACCGCTCACCGCCGCGTAGAAGGCCCGGAGCGTATTATCACCTTGTGCATAAAGACGACATACCAGAAGGGTTTGTGGCCTTTCAGCGCAAAACGGGTGAATTAATAGTCATTCACGAAGCATTTTTCGACTGGTATGAAGCCGGCGAGATAGATTCGGAGGGTGATGGCGGAGCTGGATTCGCACGCCTAGAGGCTGAGCCCCCTAGACGGCGCGAAACCGAACCTGCACCTCCGACTTCTACAGTCGACCTAGAGGTGAGTAAGAGTGAGATGAGTAAGGAAAAGAGAGAGAAGAAGGATAGGAGGGATAAGAGGGAGAAGGAGGAGAGAAAGAGAGAGAGAGGATGAGAGATTGAGGAACACCAGTTGTGGAAGCCAAAAGAAGGCAACCGACCTAGGTCTCAGCGTCGTCACACCTGAGTGTGTTGACGAGGCTGAAACTGAACGGAGGCCTCTGGGCAGAGGCGCCTCAAAAAAGAGGCGCGACTCCTCTGACGAGGACTTGGGGGGTGATGAGAAGAGGTTGCGGCAAAAAACCTGTGCCACCCCACCCACCCCCGCACCATTAGCGCAGCCCTCGACCAGCCGCGCGCACCATCCAAAACTGTCAACATTGTCGTCATTGGAGGGCGAACCTGCCAACATCACGGCTGACTCCGATGATTACAGCGATGTAGAGCCGAATATGCTCCGACGTGCCAACACCGACTCGACCTCGTACGCAGCGATCGAGTCGGTACCAATGGATGCGGCACCGATGCCATCACCACCTACCGCACCGGCTGAAGCAGCGCGCTCATACGCAGCGACGCTAGCTTCGCCGGCAACTTCAAGGCCTGTCTCCCCCGTGTTGAGTCAGGCACCTGCAACAACAACTGACGCTTTACCAAAGGGTTACCCGCCGATCATTATAGAGTCGCTGCCGGAATGGGTAAACATCTTTGACGAATTAAAGCGCAAATTAGGACACCCGCTAAGTGTGAAACCCATAGGCAAGAGTTTCCGCTTCGCGTGTAGAACAAGTGACGAGTTTAGGGCGGTGCAGCGCGCCCTGACCGAAGCAGCAGCAGTCGACAAGCGGGTCTCGTGGCACTGTTACACGAAGCGCCACCTGCTGTCGAGCACTAGGCCCAGATATTTCATCTGGGCTTTCACCTCGATCCTGACCCCCTCCACGATAATGTGGGCGTCAGGGGGAATGCGCTGCCGAGGCCCGTGGAAAAACACGGCCTCGGTCTTATGCAGTGCCACCTTCAAGCCTAGGCGGCGGATCCTTCCCGCGATCAGGGATCCGCCGGCCGAGGCCAGACTCGCCGCCTCCCTGAAGTCTCTCCCCCGGGCAGTGAGTAGAGTGTCATCCGCATAGCAGATGACACTCGTGCCACGGAGGAGATTTCCCCGCAGGAGCCAGTCGAATCCGATGTTCCACAAGAGAGGTCCTAGGACAGACCCCTGTGGAACACCCGACCCTGCATCATACTGGCGAAGCTGGCCCGAGCGGTCCACGAGGAGGACGGCTCGGTCCTCCAGATAGTTGGCCAGAAGCCTCCGCAGGTAATGAGGCACACCATGGTAGCGGAGTGCCTTCAAGATTGTCGAGTGGGGGACGGAGTTGAAGGCGTTGGCTATGTCAAATGACACAGCCAAAACTCCGTCTCTTGCCCCGACAGCCTCCTGCACTTGACCCTTGAGTAGGGCCAGCGCGTCTACAGTCGAACGCCCACTTCGGAAACCGAATTGGGTGTTCGACAGGTCCGGTCCGTGCCTGCGCAGGTGGCCATTCAGCCGCTTGGCGATGATCCCCTCGAACATTTTACCGACCTCATCGAGCAGAACGATGGGCCCGTATGCCGAAGGGGAGTCCGCTGGGCGTCCCTCCTTTCGGAGTAGGCAGCTGCCCTTCCTTCCAAGGTTTCGGGAACCTCCCAGACGTGAAACACGCGCTGAAGAGGTCCCGAAACCTCTCCTCCATCTGGGAGGCGGCGAGGGCCACCACCCTTGCGGGAATGCCGTCCGGTCCAGGGGCTGTCCTCTTGGCGCGGAGGCGGAGGGCCTCCTCTTCAAATTCCGCTGCAGTGGGTGGAGGTGCCTCCTCCTCCTCATCCTCTGGCGTCTCCGTCCCCCGAGGGGGTTCCATCACTGGTGGAGTAAAGTTGGTCCCGGACGGAAACAGAGACCGAACCACCCCATCCAGCAATGTCGGCTCTAGGGTCTCCGTCAGCGGGGGACCAAACGGGCGCAGTTTGTTCCGCGCCGCCTTATATGGTCTCCCATACGGGTCTTTGTCTAGGCCTTCCAGCATCTCGGCTCTCGCCGCGTCCTCGGCGGCGGCAATTGCCGACTTGAGGACCCTCTTTGCCTCTACGTAACCAGCGTAGAGAAGGACCTCGTTGGCCTCATCTCGTCGGCTGCGTCGTCTACTCCGCGTGTAGGCCCTTCTTGCTGCCACACATGCGGCCCGGAGCCCCGCGAGTTCCTCCGTCCACCAATAGACGGCACGACGGGGAGGTCGGCGGCGAGACCGCGGCATGCTGGCGTTGCACACCTCGGTCAGGGACTGCCTCAGTTGGACCGCTGCGGAGTCCACGTCCAGGCCTTTGAGAGGAGGCGCGAGCCAGTCCTGGACAAACGCCGCCTCTCGGTCCAGGCGAGTGAGAGCCCACCGTGGAAAAGGGGAAGGCCCTGAGGGGACCGTTCTTCGGGGGCTCTGGGTGGAGATGTCGAACCGCACATATCGGTGGTCCGACAAGGTCTCCACCATCTCCACCCGCCAGTTCACGACGCGGGCAGCTAGAACGGGAGTAGCGAACGAGACGTCCACCACTGACCCTCCCCGTTGCCGCACACACGTCTGGACCGTCCCTCTGTTGAGGAGGGAGACACCGGACGAGGCCGCCCAGTATTCAACGGCGCGGCCCCGGACGTTGCAAGAAGCGGCTGGGTTACCCCAGACCGTCGACTTGGTATTTAAGTCACCCAGTACGACGACCTGGCGTGGCGCCACCCTACCGACCACTGCGGTGAGGATTTCGAGAAATATCTCGAAATCCGAGAGAGGGCGGTTTGGGGAGAAATATACGCCTACAAAGGCTATATCCCCCACGCGGCGGCCACATATCCCGGTCCCCTCTCCAAGAGCGAGAGGGGAGGGGAGTCTGTGGAAGACCGCGATACCACTGCCACCAAACCATCCCGATCACCCAGCCAACGGCTAGGGATCGAGTATGGCTCGGCAACCACCGCCACGTCCACCAACCACTCAGCCATGGACTGGATAAGCAGATCCTGTGCTGCTTTGCAGTGGTTGATGTTCGCCTGGAGGATGCGATGCTCAACCCTATCCATTATTCCGACATCGCACCCCCCTCATCAACCACCGACGTTCCCGATTCAGGGACGGTGGTAGCCACGGCAGGCCTGGTCAACGCCTGCACTTTGCCCTTCTTAGGGGGAGGATTACAGTTCCTCCCCTTCATGACGTGGTCCGCCGGGCGGCCACTGGCGGCACACACCGCGCAGCGTGGCGTTGCAGCCGTGCAGGTGGCGGATCTGTGCCCCTCTTTACCGCAGCGGTAGCAGCTGTCCGCCCTATCCACCTCGGAAGGACAGAGGGCCCGCGTGTGCCCGATCCCGAAGCACTTGAAGCAGCGCAGTGGCTGATCATCAAGTGCTCGGACTCTGCAGGAGCTGAAGCCCACCGACAGCCGTCCTTTAGCGAGGACAGCTTTAGCCGCAGTGACTGGACACTCGAGGCGGATGGTGCCCATGCCACCGCGACCAGACCGGATGCCCCGACCCTGCACTGCTGCGACGTCGCAGCCCCCAATTGCTGCAACCGCCGCAACCACCTCCTCTTTGGTGACCGAATCGTCCAGATCCGTCACCTCCAAGGTGGCAGACTTTACGGGCCTGACCACCTTAGCCACATCCGCTATGACCTCTTTCAACTTAGTTGCAAAGTGCGTTGGCGCCACCCTGTGCCCCCGGGAACTCGAAGATTCGAGCCCCAGCTTGGGTCCGACGACACGTAACTGCTTTGATCCCCAGTTGTGTGAGATCGGCGTTAGTACGAGCCCGCTTCAGGACAGACTCGTACGTCTCTCCTCGCTCTGCAGCCTCAGCGGTGAGCGTCACCACAACGGCCGCGGTCTTGGGGGGAACCAGAGTCTTAGGCTTCTTCCCACCAGCGGACGCCTTTTTGGCTGCAGGAGCAGCGACATTGGCCTCCGGGGCCAACTTTTTCCCCTTCCCCTTTCCCCCTCCCTTGCCGGTCACCTGGGGCGGGCAGGGAAGGGTGGTAGCGGGTGTGGCAGGGGGGATGGCCGTTCCCGCTTTTTTCTTGGCCTTGCCCTTCCCCTTCCTAACCACCTCCGTCCACGATTGGTTGGACGGGGTGGAGGAAGGTAGAAGGGTGTCCTCCTTTTGGAAGGAAGGCCCCGGCTCGTTCGGCCTCTTGTCCGCTGCGAGTGGTGGTCGGAGGCGTTTTTCCGGCAAGAGCCTGTCTTCGATGCCAGCGAAGCAGGCTCTCGTAAAGGCCCTTTCCTCCATGACAACCTTGCGGATGATATCCTCAAGGTTGGAGGAAGGAGACTCTTTAGCGGCTGGTCTTGGTTCGGCCTGAGTCGGCCGTACCGTGGCTTCAGCCAGCTTTTGTTGCAGCTGACTGACCTCCGACTGCAGGCGGTCGACCTTCGCTTGTAGTTGCCGCGTTTCATCAGTTGCGGTGCGTTGCACCAGCTCCCGAATTATGCCGCGCATACTCGCGGCCCTGCACTTCAGGGACTTCTGAAAAGTCCCTTTTAAGTTGGAGGACTTAGAGGCAACCTCGACTATCTCCTCCTCATCCTCCTGCGCCATGCGCTCCATCTCGATCAGGGAGTGGTCCGAGTAATTGACGGTGGGCGCACCGTACCCGGACTTGGCCCGCGCGGTGCGCGCCTGTTTCTCCTTAGCGGCGACCTTCTCCTCTAGGTCTTGCTGGAGCTGCACCCGCCGAGCCAGGTTCAGCTGGCGTTGAGCGTCTGCAAGACCTACGTCGTGGGTGTCCGCAATTACCTTGGAAGGCCTTTTGGACTTTACCTTTTTGGGCTTACTTCTCGTAGAGTCTGAGGAGCAAGACCCGGTCTTCAGGAAAGCCCGCTTCTGTGCTTGTTGGCGACCTTCCACTATCGCCAACGAAGCATCCGACTCGAATGAAAAGGACTCGTTGTCGGAGTCAGAGATCTCATCCGCCCTAGCGAATACGCTAGCCACGGATGGTGTGCGGCTAGGCTCCGACGCGGACTCGTCGGCATGGCCCTGAGAAGGGCCTTTTGGTTGGCCCTCAGAAGGGCCTTTTAGGAAACGCCCGGAGGAGTCTCGCGCTGGTTTCTTAGGCATCTCAGCCTCCGCAAGTGTCGTTAATAAGCCGCAATGAGATTAACGACGCACAGTGCACTTTAGCCGAGCCCAGTCTGCCACTCCGTTACGGTGGTCAGAGCTGGGTCGTTTCCAGGGGACACGAGGAGGACGTAAGCACTGTGGGGGGTCCCCCGCAGCGCACCACTACGCCAACCAGTACAACTTCCAACACCTTCGATAGCGCCCGCAGCCAACCTCCCTACGGGTAGAGACGAACCGCTGCCGCGACGAAGGCGTCGGAAGCGAACGCGGCGCAGCCGCGGTAAAAAGCAGGATGAAGGCGAACCCAAGGCGGCCTCAACACCTATACCGCCCGCGGCGGCGGACTCCAAAACAACACCAACAGAGCCGACAGAGGGCGTGCGCGGGCATCATACGCCTGCGTTCGTACCCCCACAAGTCGAACGAAGACAGTCGGCTCTCCATCAGCAACAACAGCACATTCAACAGCAACATGAAGCTAAAAGTCACCCTGCCAGTCATCATAATAAGTACGTCTAGAGAAATGGTTTATATATATTTGTATCTATTACTTAACACAGCCAATGTTTCAATATTGATGTGAAAACACATAGGTAGATAAATTATTCCTATAAATACTTAGTACACCCTTGTATTTCTGGGTTCGTGTGTTATGTTAGGTATTATATTATTAGTTACATACATTCTCTTTTGTAAGAAACAAGTTGGTTTTACATCTTATCTATCGGATTTAAGTATATATGTAGGTAGGTACTATAATTATGTTAACCGTTAAATAACCTCATCATATTATGTATAGCTATCTAGACCTGACTTCCGCGCCTTTGAACCAGCCAACATACGGGCTTTGCTTTTCGTGGTAGGACCAACTATTAACCCTTTTAATATGTCCGCTGTATGTTTAGATGACGGACTTTGTGGTACACAGCTTGCTTCCTCACCTGGTGCCGGTTTATCTATAGCCTCACTCGCGTCCTCATACATCTCTACGTCTTTGTTACCATCACTTGACTCACGTTTGTCTGTACTCTTATTTCGGCTTATTATATGCCTACGATTCCGCCGATACTCTCTACCTACTGCATCTCGAAGTAAATAAGACCGTGGTTCGCTTGACCTCTTAATCACATTCATGAATTTTCTCATACGACCATCCACTACTACTACTTTTTCATTTCGTCGTAGTGTAGGGAGGTCTCTTGCAGACCTATCGTATTTATTTTTTTGTTTATTTTGCTGTTTTAAAATTTAGTCGTGATTCTTTTTAATGTCGACCTTTACCAATAATAATTGTTTATGTATAGGTAAACGTGTGCTCAATCGCCTACCCATCAGTATTTGGGCTGGTGAATCTATTTTATCCCTAGGTGTGGAACGAAAATTTAATAAACTAAGATAATAATCATGACCTGAATCAATACACTTTTTTAATAAATTTTTAACTGACTTTATAGCCCTTTCACTTTTTCCGTTAGATTGAGGATATAATGGAGATGATGTGATGTGTTTTATCTCCCACTCTTCAAGGAACTTATTGAACACTTTCGAGCCATACGCCGGTCCATTGTCCGTAACCAGTTCATTTGGTATACCATGTCTCGCAAATTGTTCCTTCATCGCTACAATTACCGATTTGCTATTAATAGAATTCAATTCGTTTAACTCCACGAAATTAGAAAAGTAATCTACCAGAATAAGATAATATTTTTTTCTATATTCAAAGATATCCGAGCCAATTTTTGACCACGGAATATCTGGTACATGATGTGGCAACAACGTCTCACGAGTAGGTGCGGGAGCGTGAAGCGCACACGTGGAACACTCGCGCACGCAGCGTTCGATGTCGCGCGACATCCCGGGCCAGAAAAGTACGCTGCGAGCTCTCCTCTTGGATTTCTCAATCCCGAGATGCCCTTCGTGAATGCGCTTCAACATCTCACCACGTAAAAGTTGCGGAATAAAAACCAATGTATCTTTGAAAATTACGCCCTCAATATACTGTTAACCTTCCCGATACGACCAATAAATGCGAATGTTTTCTTCGACTAAATACTTATTTCTTGGCCAACCGTTATCAATATATTTTATCAGTAATTTTGCTTCTTCATCTTTCGAAGTGTATTCTTTGACTAAATCTAGCTTAGCGTCACTAAACTGTACATTTTCTAACATGAAGCAAGTTTGTGCATCGACCTCTTCATTCACCCGCTCATGCATCAATTCAGGCAACGCTGCACGAGACAGCGTGTCTGCTAAGTACATGAATTTACCCGGAGTGTAGGTCACCTTAATATCATATGCCTGAATGCGCAGCATCATTCGCTGCAACCTAGCTGGTACGTTCGCTAAAGACTTCTTAAAAATCGATTCGAGCGGTTTATGATCAGACTGTACGGTTACATCAGTTCGTCCAAAAATATACTGATGAAACCTTTCACATGCAAAAACAATCGCTAGTAACTCTTTCTCAATCTGTGCATAACGGCACTGTGTATCCGTGAGCTTTAGAGAAGCAAATCATAGACCATTTACTTTAATCTGATTATTAATCTGCGGAATATACTTTATAAGAAGTCTGCACTAATTTAAGACATAACAAATTTCATCTGGCAGTAGTCGGCTCAGCGATGTCTGATCACAAACATCTTTATCTTGAAGTTCACAAATATAAGCCAGAGAAAAATAAAACAATCACATACAAATCAATCGATTATGACAGGCTATACATTAATATGGAATTATCTCTCTCTGATGACTGTGAATTATCATACTATGAACAACTAGAGACGAAGTTAATAGACGTCATTAGCCGCAGCATGATAACCAAAACAAAAATTCAAAATGCTCCAAGATCTGAATGGATCAACAAGAATACTATCTCTGCCATAGAAAAGAGAAACCATCAGTTGAGCATATGTATGAAAAGAACAAACAATAACGAAGAGGTAAGAACAGAAGACATGGAACAAGAATTAACTAAATTAAGAAAAGAAGCACGTGATAAAATTCAAGATGCTAAAAACAGATACTATCAAAAGGCTTTTAAATTCTGCAATACAAAACCACATAAAATGTGGCAATTAATAAACTCATTAAGTAGCAATACAATCAAAACCAACAACGCACCTTCTAAAATAGAAACACAATTGGGATGTTTTTCTGAAGTAACAGACATATGCAACTGTTTTAATTCATTTTTTGCTAGCATAGGTTGCATTTTAGCAAATAAAATTCCTAATATTTACCATGATAATGATGAATATGACAAAATGTACAGTAAAAACCTTGATTTAGAACAAGTAAAACTACTTGAATTTATTCCTGCTTCAATAGACGAGGTCTGTAAGATAATCGATAATCTGAATGCAAACACAAGTAGTGGTATTGATGGTATCTCGTGTAAAGCTTTAAAATGCGTCAAGCTTCTTATATTAGAAAGGTTAACAACCTTAATTAATAACTGTCTTGAGATAGGATATTTTCCTGAGACACTCAAGTTGGCAAAAGTAAGTCCAATATTTAAATCAGGTATGAAAACAGATCCAGGAAACTATCGTCCTATTTCGGTTCTTCCTGTTTTTTCAAAAGTATTTGAGAAAGTTATTTTCAATCGCTTAAATACATACTTCAAATCAATTAACTTCTTGTACGATAAGCAATATGGTTTTCGACCTCAATCTAACACACTGTCAGCCTGTATAGGCTTAGTGACAAATTTGAAAATCAAAATAGACAATAAGCAAGTAGCACTCGGAATTTTTATCGACCTCAGGAAAGCTTTTGACACTATTAGTCATAAACTTCTTATACGAAAGTTATATGCTGCCGGTGTAAGAGAAACTGCCCTAAAAATTATAGAGTCGTATCTCTGCAATAGACGCCAGATTGTAAAAATCGGTGACACTGAAAGCACTACTTTGCAAATCACATACGGAATCCCACAAGGATCAATCCTTGGGCCTTTGTTATTTTTGACCTACATTAACAGTATTAAAGACCTCGGCTTAACTGCAGACTTAACATTATACGCAGATGACACTTGCCTATTTTACTATGGTAATGATATTAAAACAGTTGTGAATCAGGCTCAAGCTGACCTTAATATTTTGAATACTTGGTTTCAATTCAATTTATTAACCATAAATGTTGCAAAAACAAATTACATGATATTTAAGGCGAAAAACAAACCAATTCCGGATTATATACCACCCCATATTAATAATGAACCCCTCACTAAGGTTGAAACAGAGAAGTATCTCGGTTTAATACTTGATAGTAGTCTCAGTTGGAAGGCACACATAAACAAAGTAAACTCAAAACTGTCATCATTACTGGGTATCCTCCGAGGTAATGTTCGTTGCTTTCCAAGTACTGTTCGACACGTCATATACAATTCCCTTATTAAATCTCGACTTGCTTACCTAATAGAAGTGTGGGGTTCAGCTGCCAAAACTAATTTAAAAAAGTTACAATTTACGCAAAACAAACTCATCAAATTACTATATCACCATCACTATTTAACACCAACATCTATAGTGTTTGACAAAACTAAACTAATGACAATTGACCAGATGTATAAATATCATACTTGTATATTAATCAGAAAAATTATAAAAAAAGATATACATACGCAAATCACTTTCACAAAAAAATCGCAATTCCAAACGAGGCTAATGAGAAATGCAAGTAACATCTGCTTACTCAAGCCACGAACAAAGTGTTATGGTCATAGAAATATCAAATATGAAGGTGCTCAAATATATAATAAGCTTCCCCGAACCATTAAAGAAATACAATCATTTCCTCTGTTTAAAAGGCAATTAAAATATTATTTTGTGAAAAAACAAAAAATAACTTGCGTCTAAATAATATAAGTGCACATATTTAAATACATATCTTTTAATATATCCATTAAAATATTTATCAAACACTCTTGTATTAAAAATGTAAATTAATTATTAGTAATCTAAATTAATTAATTTACTAATTAAACTTTAAGCTTAAATATCTGTCGGCTATAAATAAGTAATATAATAGTAATTAATAAATATGTACATAACTTACTCCACATATCTAGTATATAAGAAAACCGATAATTATTAATTACTGAATTACTATCAACTCTTTCAACATGTACACCAAAACAAATATTATTCCTATCATGTTTCACCTCGATAGCAATTGCAAAGCTAATACGTAATTCATGCGATCAGTTAGTCAAACTGGTAGTGTTGTTTTGTTGAACGAGTTGTTAGTTTTTCGCCTACCTGCATTTTTGATAAATCAATATGTATGATGTAGTAGGTTTAATTCTAAGTAATTCGTGTATGAAACTAACATGTGTATTGTGTACGTATTTGAAATGACCAAATAAGCATACCTACCAGCTGTAGTGTGCATAGACTAGCTCGTATTTTACTAAGTGTCAAATTCAGTACCTATACTAACAGCAAATAATGTCCGTTCAGTACCTACTTATTAGCTAATACTTATTTGGTAAGACATACAGTTAATTAAGTATCCTGTATTTCTCTATGTAAGTGAATTTCATTCTTTTTTGAGAAATAAATGTCTATAACCGTAAGAATACCTATCCCATAACCTTCTCATTTTGTATAGGTACAACGCTTTTTCATTCATTTAAGAACCACAAATGGAAAAACCCTTTAAAATAAACAAGAATAAAAATAATTCTTATTAACTGGCAATCTTTTAAAAGGCCCTGGCAATAATAACAATCCTACATATTTATCGTTCATACGTATTATTATTTGAAAAGCTAGATTAAAAAAAAATAAGATTAACGAGTGATTATCGATCAATTTATAGGTCGATTTAAATCAATAACACTTTGCAAAAAGGGGCCACATCACTAGCCCGCCTTGTGCCCCGCCGCTTACCTCGGTTGAGACCCTAAAAATGATTCTGCACAGCAATCTACATGCAACTTCAGACCGGCATTGATCCGTCGGCCTTACTGTACTGTCACATTTTTATAAACATTAAGCTCTTGCTGAACCATTTTCTCACTATATACGATATGATACTAAACAATTCCTAAAAGTATTTTTTGTATTATTTATTAAATACCCTGCAACCAGACTTACAAATAAATAATTCATTTCTCGTGTTGAGACTCTAGTATCTAATAATGCACCGAGTATGTGTTTCTTAGAAACTGCACCAATATCATGCAATCAAAATAAAACAGTAGCAGCTTACCACAATAAGAAAGTATATGCTCTGGATGTCCAGCTGTAAGATATCACCTACAAGTTGAATAGGGATGTTGACTGCTTGCATATCAACACAATGAGGGCAGGGAAATATTCCTTATGAATGCATTAAAATTACACTCAGTTACAGAAGACTATTTTGTTATAAAACTAATATGGTTTTCACTCACTTTACTGGAAAATATAAGATTACAAGTAATAATTATTGTTAGGTAGATCATGAATGGTCTTCTTGTGACATTTATTTATTTTTAATATCACAAGGACTCCACAGCATTGATTTATGAAAGTCAAGTTTGAAATGAACATCACATTTTCTGAACTTTTACAGCCCTTTGTCATATGTCATTCGATATGGTTGCCAGTTTTCAAAATGAACTATTTAAATAATTAAATGTAGATATTAAGAACTGACAAAGACAGGCAAATCACATTGACCTGAGTGAATGAATGTGACATTACTGGTAATATCACTTGTCATCACAGTATTGCTTACACACTACACCACCGGAGGTATTACACACTCACCAAGACATACAGATGTAGAAGAGTTCTACCATATGCAACTTGATATTCACCTCATGTCTTTTTAATCTGAATATGTAAATGAGCAAAATTGTACTTTACTTTCCAGAAACTGCCAACATAAAAACAGTGAAGTTCGAAAGTGGGAATCTCACAACATTAGAGCTCTTCCAGTTACTGAACAAACACGTCTCATCACTAGCACCTGTGGATCAGCCAGTTTCAACTTTACAAACTAAATCAGAGAAAAAGAAAACGAAAAGGAGGTAAACCAAAGATGGGGAAGCAAAAAGGCGCTCACAAAGTTATAAGTGACTTGTACCACCACATACCAGCATTCACTGATGTGTTCTCTGAAGACACATTTTACATATTTGTGGTCATATTTGTACTATCTACAATACTTGTTGCTTTTATTTTGTCTAGATTTATCACCATAAAACCTGTAGAAGATTAGTTTTTAAGTTTTGTGTGACAAAAATGTAGTCATTAAATATTTATCTTGAATTTGTGATTCTATTATTTTCTATGGCAATATTACAGAAGTAAATGATAAAAGTTAAATAAGCGACAGACCAAACCAACAACTCTTACAGAGGCACCCAAATCAAACTCTAAAGTTAACTCTTGTACTGCACATTTCTCAGAAACCATGTTCACAGTGTGCGCGCTATTATTTGAAGTGACATAGATATAAATAGCAATTACTACTGCTCTTTGTGTACTGCTGTGTTCTGGTTTGATGAGTATGGTTAAGGGTGAAATTACTCTAATATCCCAGGGTGATGGGTGCATTGCATCTGTTATTGGCAGATGTTACAGCTTAACACCAGGTGGGCCTCCTACATGTTACGTAACCCAATGACATAAAAAATAGGGTTATATATAATTATCTTATTTTAAAATACTCACTTCTAGGCAGGGACCCCTGGGTTTAGAACTCACAACCACTTCTATAAAACTTACTGTATAACCAATGCTGACCACAGTCCTAGTGATTAACATCGACATACTAGCAGTTGGTGAGTTTTTATTATACATGCCTACACTATTTATGTAGGTTTCCTACTAATCTATAACATTTAAATGCTTTAACTTTTTTTTATACACAGTTAAAAATTATATCCGAATTTGTTTTGGACAGCCCTATTAACATGCCTATTCTTACCCTTCTTTACCGCCCCCTGAAGAGGGTGCCTTGTCGCCCTATAAATAATTTTCTCTATGGTGCCCCAGTTTGCCCGCATCCTAGATCCGGGGCTATCTGGGGACTATGAACACAATGCCGTACAAAATTACAGTCCCAAGTTGTCAACGACACTTCAACTGTCATGGGCAAGCGTAGTGCTTACCATCAGGCGCACGACTTGCCCATCCTCCAACCGATAAAGGGATGTGAGTTACGACCGTACTATGCCGAAGCACACATAATACTTCCAACTCACAGATGGCTTAGCACACATCATTGCTGTACTGCGTTCGTGTCTACATAGCATTGTGATGTACACCTGTATATCTCTGAAGGTATCAGAACTCACATATAAACACTCACATTTTCCCAGTTATGTTTCCCACATAACATAGCCTTAGTCAGCTTTTTAATGCATGCAATACGGAATAGTCTCAGAAAAGTATTGAAGCTGGGATATGTCTACTACAGTTGTCCTTAAAACCTATACTTAATTAATAAATACAATATTAATAAACTTGTAGTAACAAGGTTTTTTGTAAATTGTATATTTAATAATATATAACATCATTCCGAAGAACAAGGTTACAATTCAATATAAAGACGACAGAAGTTTGTTGCGACAATCTTAATAGTTACAAAAGAGCTTGAAAACTGTTATTGGATTAGAATTCTTGTGCTCCCCAACGGATCTGAAACAATACCATTAAAAACATTAACCCCATATTTACCTACAAACAACTTATCTCATACAAAAAACGCGGACTGCATATACCAGAGGCCGTAGTACAAACTATTTCCGTGGAAGTATTGGTATCGTAAGCGTCAACGCTTCGGCTAGAAACTATGAGTTATCTGTCACAGTTGCCCTAGATAAATGACAGTTTGTACTGTTTCACGTGAGGGACACGTTACGTTACACTTACACCGTTATTCATGCTAGGTCTGCAATATATGTATAAGTGCATGCGAAGGTTAAATGATGAATAGTTCCATCAAACCAGTCATCTTGGTTAATTTGTCAACAAGTGGTCAACCTTAGTGTTTAATCCGACATGACCTTCAGTAAGTATCTTCCTAAAATTCTAATATAGCCCAATATGTTTTCACTGCTGGAATCTGGCCTTATTAGAGTCAGTATTATAGGCCTATACATAGTACATACCTTAACTGATATTATAAATGCGAAGGTGACTTGGTTTGTTACGCTTTCACGCCTTAACCGGCTGAACGGATCGAAATTTGGCAAGGAGATAGATGACAACCCCGGGAAGAACATAGAATAATTTTCATCATCGTCAGCCATTATCACGCCCATGAAAGATTGGATCGTAATGAAATTTGGCAAGAAGATATATTACATCCCAGGGAAGAACGTAAGATACTTTCATCATTATCATCGATTACCACGTGGGTGCAAAAACCGCGAGGCGCAGCTAGTAATAAATATATGTGAGTGAGCAATACTAACATCTTGATTACGCGTCTTCTGTTTACGTTCGACTAGCGAAGTGAGCGCCTCGGAGCGCACGGCGAGCGAATCTGTCCGCTCGACCAGTTGCTGGTAGGGCGAGAGCGGCTGCGCGCCCATCACCACGTGACCGAGCTTCGAGTCGATCTTGGCGTCCAGTCGCGCGTTGCGGATCAGGTTCACGATCCAGCACTCCGCCTCATCTGGCTGCATGTTTAAGTTCTCTGCTAACATGCTGTAATAAATAAAGGAATCATTAAATATTTATCTTGCCGTGGGGATCATTTAACGTGGAAAAGAGGAAATATTTTCCGGAACAAAAAGTAGCTTAAGTATCTATATATAAAATAAATAATGTTAATCATAATTAAAAAACTAGGTATCTCAATTCCAAATTTCACTCTAATCCATTGAACAGTTTCAGCATAAAGAAGCAAGGTAAAGTGCAAAAAGGGAAGCGTCCTAGGAATTGAGGTCGCTGTGTGCTAATTTAGTGGAATACGCTAGTAAATAAAAAAATGGATAAAAGCTATGGTTTTTCGTATAAAAACAAACAAGACGTACGAGCTCAAGAGGTAGCATGCGACCAACTGGCCGCACTTGGACGGAACACAATGATGTGTGGCGTCTTCTCTACGTAGTAATATTACCTCAATGGGATAAAATTGTTGTTTTAAACTTAGTTATTTAACGAGTCGAAGTTCAAACTTCACAGTCACGTGACCGGTCAGAGAATAGCTAGATTGGGCTGTCATATAAAAATCTAAATCATAGACGGTTCTTTTTTTCAAACTCTAAACATACACTCAAACTTTCGCATAATGCGTGTGAGTGGAAAGAGAGCGAAATACTCGCTGCTTCGTTCCCACATTCTATGACTCAGTCTGCAGCAAGTAAAAAACACTATAAGGCAGTTGTCCCACCGCCGACGAGAAGCGAATAGAGCTAGGAAGTAGAAACGACTTAGCAGCGGGAAGCGAGTGTGTATCGATAGTTCTGTCGCTGGACTAATTAGCGAGTGCGCGAGTGCGACGGACGCACCACTCGCTCGCGGCGGCTGACTCGGCTGAGCGTACAGTCCTGCCACGATCCTGTCTCAGCGTGAGTTCTGACTGCCAAGCGATATTATCTTTGATAGCTGTTGTCGCTCAGCGACAAACTATATAGTGGAGCGAGTTCTCGCCGGCAGTGTTAACAGTCAGCGATCAACTATTAATATATGCATCTCTTTTTTTACACGTAATGTAAATCTTTTGTAAGTTTCTTGAGCGAGAAAAAAGCCGATAGTTAGTCGCTTACTCGCCGGCGGCGGTGAGACGACTGCCTATAGCTGGGACTCGCGCTTCATTTCGCGTGGAAAATGTTTATTGAACGGGTTATATTACCGATAAAAAGTATTCTAATCTAAAACCTTAAGTGTCTGTAAACAAAATTTTATCAAACGAATTTTCTGCCCTATATCAACATCTATACTAATATTATAAAGAGGAACGATTTGTTTGTTTGAATTGAATAGGCTCCGAAATTACTGGACCGATTTGAAAACGCAAGGTATAACTCATACGATGCCGAAACTATAGACAATAGAGCAAAGTCACGTACTAATGTTTTAAAGAGGAAATCAATGTCAACAAAAAAGTTTGCAAAACCATAATTATATCTAACTATACAGTTAATTCACAATAACTACTTTTCCGTGTTAAAATATGCAATACTAACGCACACGGTACAATTTAGGCCGCATTATTCGTACCTTGGTATTATTCCTTATCTACTCTAGTAATAAAGGTGACAGATTTGATTGTTTATATTTCACCAGTGGAAAGCTACATTATGCCAGAGTAACATATCCTATATTTGATTCATCATCATCATCATCCATCAATGAACACGCAAGTTAAACCGCGGAGCGCAGCTTTTAATATGTATACTAACAAAGCCTAGAGGTACTCAATCTACTCAATCAATGAACTAAACCCCTTTTTTATTTTCTGAGTTAGTGTAATAAAGAGAGTAATAAACACTCACCCAATACTGATGACCTGGTGGATGCGACAGAAGGTCTCAAAGATCATCAGGCGAGCGTTCTCGACGAACTCTTCAAGGCACGCGATGAGGAAGAAGTCAGTGAGGAGCACAGCTTGGCATTGGTTCAGTTTCCTACGAGCTGTCTCGAAGTCAAAGTTCACATATAGGTGCTCGATGAATTCCGTTATTGGGTCCCTGGGATAATAAGAATAATTGGTTCAGTTAAAGTATATAACAAATACAACGGTTCTGTTTTAAAACAACCTGTAATTTTGTAAAGCGTAAAGTACTTACTCGTATTTTAAAAACTTCGTGGGTGTAAAAATCATTAATTCATTTATAAAACATATTGGGATGTGAATAGCTGAAACTTGTCCCATTTTACTAGCTTAGTAACAAGGTGCGTCCGCTTAGCTATGAGGTCATTGATGCCGGTTGTCATTGATGGCTCTTTTGTTAAAGCATTCGTAAAGCTCAATAACGTTATTTTTGCCAATTTCGCCTCTGTCGCCTGTGGCCAAAAGTGGCGAAAGTGGCCCTACTCGAACGCTCAACCGAGCGTAAAACCTAAAATCGCATGGATATGCTGTCAAAAAACGATAACAAACAACCGCTCCGGACGTGGATCAAAAAATGAAATATTTGGTGGCAAAAAGAACTTTTAGCGTTCCGTACGCTGAACAAAAAGAGACATAAACGACACTTTCGCCCACAGATTCCCAATTCGAACGCCCTTGTGAGCGTTTTTAACGTTATTTTCGCCAACAAGGGTCTATTCGAACACACTACTTGTATAGTATTATCACAGTCTATGTAATCCTTACGATTTTTATGCTGTGGTTTTATTGGTACTAACTTATTACAGTCTTAGTTATTAACCTCCAGCGAAAAATAGGAACTGTTATTCGTATATGTTTGACGCTAATGCCTGCAACTCGGCATTGGTCCATTTCTATGCGTTTTTTATTGAAAGCGTGATGTTGCGAGATTGGTCTTAGCCATGTTTGATTGAAATGTTTGCACACTACTGAGTCACGGTTTGATAACTGGCAAAAGTGTGATAATTTCCCAGACGGACTCTGCTAAAGTCCTACCCCCAACAAAAGTTCAGCCATCTCACCATGAAGAAGGAATAACACTCACAAACTTTCGCATTACATATAGTAGTTTTATATAGTATTAATGTGATTGTCACCTGTAGGTGTAGGCCTCCTGCTGTATAACTTTGACCAGGTCTTTGAGGGCGTTCCTTCGCGAGCGGTTGATGATGACGGCGGTGGCCAAGTAGCGCAGGATGTGCGGACACATCGTCTGGATAGCATTCAAGTATCTGTCCACAAACATATCAATAAATAATAAGTTCTTTGAGAGAATATATTAAGGGCCACAGATAAGTATGTATACAGTATGTAACAAAAAGGTGAAGTGATAATAAAACCACTCACGTAGAAGCTTGCATACAATTGGGACTTAACCATTAAAAGCTTTGGTTACTTCCTTCTTTAACGTTTACTACTTCCCCCAGGAAATAGTAAACATTCCGAATGATGAGTAACCAATTTTTTTTCTAATACTTATGTTTATCCCTGAAGAACTAGGCCAAAGACTGCATGACCTCCAGAACGTAGACTAGGTAAACAAAGGGATTGCGTTGTCCAGAATAAAACTTATTTCTTTCTTTCTTTCTTTGTATGGTAAAATAATTAAGCGATTTAAGTTTTGATACTTTGCCGTGTGAATCCTGACTAAGTACATAATATGCTCGCCTCTCAGTATTACGACACCTTTTAGTTACACGCTGTATAGTTAGTACGTATTCGACGTCTGCTCCATACAAATTTAAACAAATATACACAAACTAACTTGTTAAGTATAATCTTACATTATGATAGCACATTGGGTGGTCTTATAGCTTGTATAGCGAATTATTCCAAAATACCTTTGGATGGAAAGTATCATAAGAAGTAGGTAGCAGACGGTGGTGCACAATATTGTGTTATTTTAAGTCTATACTATCGTTATATAATGAATGACCACGCAACATAAACTTACTACTTTGTTACTTACAGAGGCTTGTACAAGAACATTTCAATGATGAGGTCTCTCCCTTTCACGTGGTTGAAGAACACGAACAGCGACCAGTGCACGAGCCAAGTTCGCTGTTGGAGCGCCTGCATGTTGGTGGCGGTGGCGCCCCCTCCGCCATTGTCGATGAACTCGCGCAACTTTGTAAGGTCTTCTAGGGCTCCATCCCAGTTCTGCACGAGGATCTCGCTGGCGAGCTTACCCCAAAGCGCGGGCAGGTAGTTCTGAGAAGAGGTTGATTTCATTACCAGAAGACCGAAGGAGAATATTTATATGTTACGAAGTTACGATCGATGAAAGAGGGTACATTATGGTCTATCAAGACGGTCAATAATAGCCTGTAACATTTACAAATAAACGAAATTTAAATAACAAACCCTATCAAACGGATCCGAACAGAGGTTGGGTATTTGGATATCCCGTCCGACACATTTATCGAGTTACTACACGTGGTTTTCGGTAATTGGTACAAGTCTGTCTTGGTGGGTACTGTCGAAGTATTACACACGTACACACACTAATGTGTCAACACTAACAGTAACGCATTAGTGGTTTCACACTAAGGCCGTTCGTCCACCGCCACTGTCACCGGGACGGCACCGAGAACGAGGTTATTTCTGGCAGAGATCACGTTGACGTGACGGCGATAGTTTGACCACCGCCACCGGGACGATCTCCGTGGTTCAGTCAGTTTGTTGTAGTTGTCGTGCGTGGTAGTGCGTAGAACAACAAACAAACTAGGGAATGGATGCGTTCAACCGACGACAAATTCTCCTTCTACTTTTGTATGTTAGAAGGCATAGGTAGGCGAAGCAAAAAAAAATTGTATTCATCCGATAATACGTGAAAGGTATATTACAGGAGCGTTTTATGTACTTCACGACAAGTTGCGGCAGCTATGACTGTGACTGTGAGTGAGCCTGTTCGAACGTTTGTGGGTAGTTTCCATACTGTTCTCTTTATTTATACTGTGATGTAGGTATGGTTATTGTAAAAGGTTATTCGCATAAATCATGCATAAAATCTGAGATGCGTTGGAAGCAAATATGCAACAGCAACCCTGGCTTTTAAAAATGACGAAGCTCTGACACTTACCGGTTCTCTTCCAGTGGATAGTTTGCAAGAAAGCGGGGGCTTTGTAAATGTGTTTCTTTGATGCCACATTATCTCGCAAGTTAGGCGACTTCTCTTTGACATTTTAGAAGTCCAAATTGCTTCAAAATTTAGAGGTTTTTTGAAATCACCACGCTCACACTATGTACACATTTAAAGTACCTATATCACAAGTGTCTGTCTGTGACTGTTTCTCAACAATCAACACCCACGCACAAGTTATTACCTATTTGAATCTCTGCCTCGGGAATATACGACGTAAATTGATAAAAAGTCTTTGCAATCATAACCCACAAACTATGTTCGTATGTGAATCTTTGTCTCTAGAATGTAAATGTCTCTAAATGCTTTTGGCAGAGGAGAAACCCCTCAACTCAACGGCTGGAACACAAAATTGGGACAAAGTAACATTATATCGCTGATACGAAATCCAAACCACCACATCGGCACAAGAAAAACAAACAAAACAGGGACGGACATTTTTAGTGTTAACAAACCGTTTTATAAGTTCCTACTACTTAACACTTGTAGTTTAAAGTAGTGTAAAGTTTAATAGTTAAATTATGTGCTTATATGTAAATTTTGTATGTTAAAACACGATTCCGTTACAAAATAAAACAGAGTAACACTTTTCATAACCGCATAATGCATAAAGACAAAACTAAATATGTGTACGTTATTTCAAAAATATCTTCCAGTTTTTTGTGACTGGGAACATTGGTATAAATTCTTTATGTTACATTCAGATTGCAACGATCGCCATAATTCTTTTTTTGATACGTAGTTTCTGCCCACTGTACCACCGCAGTGCCAGATATTCAGCCGTGAAGCAATAGTGCGCAACTCCACAAGCAGTATGACGAGTTTTGCGTGCCACTGCACTGTGCTCGTCACCGAGATCGCCCAGTAGTTTCACTTCTTACAGTGTCCTTCACACATTAACACAGGCTACAGGTTCACATACCCATTCCCTTACAATCCCATGATGATCGTGTGCGAGCTCGATACGTCATCGATGACGTCACCGAAAACGCTCACAACGCTCACAGATCGTAGGTGGGTTTTCGCGGTCGTTGCGAGCTGTCACTGTCAAACATCAAATGTAAGGATTCTATCGATTATTTGACAGAAAAATTAGCGCGCTGTTCGCGACCCGCAGGGCTATTATGTATCTCACTTGCTAACAAATGTTTATTGAAATCGAAAAAAATGGCGGCTCTATGTCACTTTTGTTAGATCCAGTTATCAACTTACTAACATTTTTGATTAAGTTGTCAAAAATGACATAGAGCGGCCATTTTTCAAGATTTCAATCAACATTTGTTAGCAACTGAGATACATAATAAGCCCTGCGGGTAACCGTTCCGTTTGGGTTGAACATTGCAAGAATTCATTCATAGCGGAACGCTAAACCTGGGCGCGACATTTGTGAGCTTTGACGGCGCTTTCCAGAACGTACTCATAGTAATGCTTGCGCAGCATTGCTTCGCGGCAAAATATCTGCCACTGCGGTGGTACCTATACCAACTAAGACGAACTCTTGCACAAGAGGCTACCAACTAGTATGTCGCGTTCTCTCGCCTCCCGATCTGGATCCCCGGTCCGAATACCGACGGCGGAAGGATTAAGAAGGAGATGCGGGAGCAGAAGGCGCACCGCCTAAGGCCAGCGTTGACGATGCTTAGTCGTAGTTAGGAGTAGGCGGCTTGCTCAAGGGCACCACTAGGGTACGGACCTCGGTTTGGGTCGTCGTAGTCAGGAGAGAGGGGAGTCGGGGAGACGAAATGAATATTCTACTACGTCACATTATGGCGAAAACTAAAATTAGCAGGTATGACAAACAGTACGTACGTTAGGATAGCAAAATAAGTCAAATATAGGTAGCTAAATATAATTAAGCTTATAAATATTTAAAGAAAACAGCAAAATAGGGAGCGACGTTAGTAGCCCCTCAAACATTCAACTCAATATCAACCACAAATATCAACAATATGACTGGAATATACAGTCATGAGATGTTCAAACTATTTTGCCAATACTTAAAGCATAAAACCTCATTGACGTTGACTTTTTGGCGCCTGCTCTACTTTTTTGACATGTGCTGCTTCACTCAATTAATGTCCACGACTTATTTAACTGTCATAGCTGGAAAGATGTCAACTGGGAAACTAAGAATTAATAAATTTGAAGATGGCCCTATTTATAAAACAATTTCCATTACGATTCCCGACGACGATAATTCATCGAATATCAAATTTAGCGACTGGACAGATTGTGAACAACAATCGAAAAAGAAAGAGTCTGAGAAATGTTCTCGCTTAGTTGTAAAAATAGTTTCTGGCGAAGAACCGAAAAAGATCGATCTTGATTCCTGTGCTAGAGCTGTAGGCGAAACAAGCACCTACCTGAATAATTTTAATGTAAATAATAATGCCGTTACACTTATCAACACTTTGATAGAGCCAACTGTTGATTCGAAAGCTAGTGAACATTCAGTCGAAAACTCAAATAAACACCAAGAAAATTGTGTCAACATAAATAAAATCAAAGACGAAATCGTTGCACAGAGTCCAAACTTGGAATTTTCTAATTCCTTAGAAGACAGCCTTCAAAAGGTGTGGGAGAATAATGCTCGTATCATGGAAAATATCAACATGCTTAATAAAACTTTGAATTACACTAAGAAGAAGGAGATATTGGATATTATATGCCCGAAATCAATGCGAACTTATCCGTGTAGTGCTTGCGGGAAATGTTTCGTCTACGAAACGGGGCTGAGGCGGCATTACTCCATGCGACACGCGATCGCAGAGATACAGCCACGCTGGCAAGTCGTGTGGACTTGCATACAATGCTTCCAAGTGTGGCCTCGACAAGATCAAGCATCTGAACACTCAATCCAATGTTGCAAGTCACCTACTGACAATCAAAACTGTGTCCGAGAGATAAAGACATCTTTGCTCTTGCAATGCGAGTTCTGTGAGAAAGTTTACACTAGTATCCCTCGATTATTGAGGCATTCGAAAATACACACTACCGTTAGAAACTACGAGTGTAACTCTTGCGATCTCGCGTTTGTGTCTTACAAAATGGCGGAACAGCACTGGCCTTTGTGTCCCTGGTCGAACTCATCCTACTGCTTCTCATTGCCGAAGATGTTGCTTTGTAATGCTTGCGATCGCAAATTTAGGACTTATGAACAATTGTATAATCACAGGTATGCACTCCAAGATGTTACGACGATGTTAACTAACAGGCTTTGATTTGATGAACTTTTTGTAAGACTATTTTTTCAAATGTTGTCTGATCAAGATGTTTAATCATTGCAGGTACAAAATGGGACATTTCATGACTAAGACTCACAGCACTATAACGTGTGTAAAGAGTCGGGGTACGCTGGTCTACCAATGCGAGCTGTGTGTTCAATGGTATAACTCTATACCACAGATGATCAGTCATAGGAGCCAACATCATCCTAATCATGATCCATGTGGTTATAATAAAACAGTAAGTTCTTACACAAAAAATACATACAATCTATCTATAACCTCCTCTTTTTTTGAAGTCGGTGAAAAATAACGATAATTCTATAGGCCAAACTTCTGCCCGATCCGACAGAAGTAATCAGTAATGAGTTACTTACGAAAATGATAAGAAATTGTATAGTAACGTAAAACAACTGACTTTACTAAAACTATTATTTATATAGTACTTATAAGTGTGGCAAAACTGATAGTTTGAATTGAATGACGAAAGGCGGCGCGATTTGTTAATGTTAGAAATGCATATACTATTTCACAAGAACCTCATTGTAGGCCGACTGGTGACAGTCAGAGAAAAATAATTGTACTATATTCTAAAGCTTTTCGTCAGTTAGCGGCATAAGAATACGTGGTGTTTCTATTCGTTTCTCAGGCATAAGGTTGTTTATAATTTGGCTTTAACACTACTCTAACCATATTATAAACAACCTTACCCGAGACAACCACGCCTGAGAGGTTAGGGGGAGTAGGATAGTTCCCTCTACACATGTTACAAATTATCTGTGCAATTATCTGCACAGATATATTGACTATGTGTATGACATATTGAAAACTATCAAATGTGTTAAATTTTTGGCAATTGTATTTTTAACTCATAGTTCATGCACATAATCATAGCAATTTCAAGCTACATGGCTATGTTTTGTGGCAAACATTACATAACTCAATGCATGATGCCATTATATACAATGCATGCATATTAGAACACTTAAATAAAATCCAACCATGTATAAAATTTATGAACAAAGTATACTTAATGTATTATTATGTGAAATTTTATTCCAGGACAATATTGGTCATAATAATAGCAACAATTACTCGTTGAACGAAGAAAGTAACTAATCAAAGTTAATTTTGTTTATAATGTATTGAATTATATTTGTGATATAAATATATAATGTCTTTTCTTATATTTTGTACTTTATTTATTTCGGTATGAATACTTTAAGTTTTTTTACTCATTAGGATGTTGCAGAAAGTCTTAATCATTATGTCTAAACTTTAAATTATGTGGTAGCTTCCTAAAAAAAATATAATAATATAACATAAAAAAATTACCTTATCAGTAGGTGACATGACCAGCTGGCAGAAGTAGAGGTAGGATGCAGATTCTACATAGTTACCGCATTCATATCGATACTTCGCAAGACGGTACATGCTGTCTATCATCTCAATTTTGAACTGAAAATAAAATATAATAAAACTATACATATTTATTTAAAAAGTGTATAACTGTCGTCTTCATATTAGCTTAACTAGCCATATATATAGTTATATAGCCATCCATACTAGCTTATTATTATAGCATGAGGTCCCTTTCCACACAGCCAACTATGTGATAAGGAAGGTCTCTAATATTATGGTATTCAATTATTACCACTAGTAGTTGGTTCACCTCAAACTAAAACTCTTTCACAAATTTTCACAAATCTTTGACTTCATCAGTCAAATGACCCGACTCGATAGAAATTTCATTGTTATAATGACAATCGACACTCACAAAATAAAAATAAAACAGTTTTAAAAGTAAAAGTAAAACACTTAATTCTTTTTACTTTTTCATTTATCCTACTTGAACCTTATTGAAAATGTCTATCCTTATTTTACAATTATAACCCAATATCATATACATATATACAAATTATTTATATGTACATGCATTTGCCTTCTGCCAAATTTAATAAATAATAAACCTATGGTTATCATTGAACAAACATACAAATATGTTCAAGGAGCATGTTACTAAAAAGCAGGTGAATAATGTGAGAGGTATGTTGGCAAAATAATAATATGCAGAATAACAAGTGCAATTTGAAAAGTTTAATACCGACTTCCATTCTATTACTTTGGTAAAAATCAGTTATTGGAGTGTAACTCAAAAACTACTGGACCAAATTTGATAAAATTTACATAGGACCACACGGGAAGCACCAGCATTAAAAAAAAGATTTTTGGAAATCGGTTCAACCAGTCGAAAGTTATGAGGTAACAAACATAAAAAAATACAGTCAAACTGAGTACCTCCTCCTTTTTCAAAGTCGGTAGAAAAACGCTTATGCAGTAATTCAGTAATGTGTCTGTAAAAATGTATTTAATTCTGTTATAGAGTTCTTTCATGTTTTATCCACACAAAGCAATGTGTAATAAATGACACCTATCTTTATGAATTTACTACTTATACTTACTGTCATCAGACACTATAATATTAACATACATTGATTTAGACACTGACCAACCCACCTGGTGATTTATTCCATTACTACTGATTAAAAAAATGGGTGTTTCCCACTATTTCCATTGAAATACGAAGAGACGTGACGTAAAGTGATATATACAACCCGGTCACAATATCTGTGCACCTGACCTCGTGACGTCATATCGGCGGTCTGGGTAAGGTGTGAAAAAAAGTTTTTTCGAGAAATGTGGAGGTAAAAAAAATTACTAACCTTTTCAAATCAATTTATTATTGATGAAGGGTTTGTTATTAAAAAACAATAATTTTGATTACAAAAACATTTATTATTAAACTCAGTCACTATAAATTATTGACTCTCTGCCTGACATTGTATCTTCCTCACTCTCAGACTGCTGCCAGAATTTTCTTCAAAGTCTTTTTTTACAGCATAAAAACTGTCGATGATATTTCGTATTGCTCAAATGTCAAAATCATCTACTTCGATGCGTTTTTTGTACTGTTTACGCTTCTTACCCGGTGTCGATAATTTTGGTTCTGGGTGGGTTTCTAAATTATTACTAGTACTTGGAGTCGGACTAGCGCCCGGCGAAGTAGGTGGTTGTACTTTGGCTTCATTTTTAATTTTCATTAGAGTCCTCTTTGATATCCCAGTTGCAGCACAGGTTCGTTTCACCACTTGGTCTACAGGTATGGTGTACTGTTTATTTGCTTTCTAAAAAAACTTGAGCACTTTCAAGATTACATTTCTTGATTCGCTGTGTATTGTTTTTCCCATGACTTCAGTTTAACAGCTACAACAATTTTAATAACAACCAAACCAGTCCAAACTTAATAGTAAACAGTCTAAACTTAACAATAAATATTAAAAAACAAAACAACAAAGCGAAAATATCAAAATTATCGGGACGTGTATCGGCAACGAAGATGCTAACCGTACTGTCGCACCGGGGAGTGCGCGGAGAGGTGACAGGGGAAGCGGGAGAGGCGCCGCATTCCAGCGAGGTGCACAGATATTCTGACCGGGTTGTAGGTAGGTACGACGACGAGCGAAGCGAGGATTAGTGTATGATTTCTTTTGTTTAGACCAGAACGCGCGAGCTGAGCGAGCGCGCCGCGGCTGCGGTCGGCGCGTGGCGGCCAGAAGATTGTTAGAGTAGTTAGTTTGTAAGCAATGGAAAAAGTGGGAGAATCAGACCCAGTATTCCTATGAATAGAAATACCTAATGGAAATAGTGAGATACACCCAAAAAATCAATGAATGATAATATTATAGTGTTTGATGAGCTCAACGGATGTCAAAGTTTGAGAAACTTAACAACCACAACTTTTTTGTCTTGGGATAAGACCAGCATATCAAAATATAAAAATGTTTAAATTTAATTGTTGTTTTTGATTTAGAAACGATATATAAAAAACTCGTTAATTTATGTTTTCTCTGGGTTACACCGAATATTTTCGTTTTATAGAGCTTATGATCTCGCTACAGAAATGGTTTTAGAATGTAATCCGACCTTACCCCGTTAAGGTCGGATTACATTCTAAAGTTACTTTCTTACTTTCTTTAGGTTTAAAAAAAAATAACCACTTTAATCACATTTAGCTCTGGAACCATCGCATTTAGAAAATCATAACAAATACTGATATAAAACCTACCTTTATGCAGAACTCAAGCATTTTTCAAGCTGAGAAAATATGTATTTTTCGACTTCCCTACGGTTTCTTAAAAAACATCCGGTCTTACCCCGGTGCACCTTACCTTAGTAGGTTTAATAAATAAACAACCATATAAATTTGAGACTGAAAAATATTTGTGCCTCGACTGGGACATATGAAAAGTTTTACTTGAGTGTAGGTAGGCATGGTATTCATATGTTACATTTTAAAATAATTAATGTATCTACCAATTCCCTTTTTTTTTTTGGTAATTAGTCCACACCTAGTTTTGGGTTTTGGAACTCATTGCTTAAACATGCAATTGTATTTAGGATAAATTTTATAATTATTACCATTCATCATGTATGTAATAACCAGTGTTATTAGTATTTATAACCAATAAACAGTTTATTATACCAGATATTTTACTCAGTGAAATAAGCGAAATACCTACCTATTAAAAAGAAACAAATTACGTATAATAATATGTAGGTATATAACAATATTTTTAGTTTCCAACAATCGTTTCCAGGTAATTAACAAAGTTATGTTCAGCCGTTTCTGCATGACTAAATAACAAACAATCAAAACTTTCATATTTATGGCATAAGTGTGATTTAGTTACCAAATATTCAATATATTGTGGCTGATTAAGGTTTAAAGTGTGAAGCTTCCAGGGGGTTGATATTATACCACTAAGGTGATACCTACAGCACGGAGATTTACCTAAAAAACATATATTATTTCTACCAGCAACCAAACCCCCATGGCTCAAGCTGCATGGGAAATTCTTATCATGCAGTAACATTTTCTGGGACAAAATGTAGCCCATGTGTTATCCCAGGCAATCATCTACTAAATGTCAAATGCAGTGAAAACAGTGTTAGTGTCAATGGTGAATATACTATTATACACTCAAGGGTTGATGTCATTATAACAATGAAATTTCTGTTGTGTCTAGCCATGATGCATTATTTATGTTGTATGGACACAGAGAAAATGCCAGTAGTAGCATTGGCATAGTAAATAGTCTGTTTTTTTACCTCAAACTCTTTGTTTGTAGTCAAATGGTTTATAAGAGTCTTGGGGTCCCTCATGGTTTCAACCGTCTTCATGACATCATCTCTCTGCATTAGCTTAAGGACAGGCTCCACTGCATCTTGCAGCTCTTGTAACTGTGAGAGTACCACCTCTCGACGTGATTTGATCTCCTGGAAATATGGAATTTATAACTTTAAAAAGTTTATACAGGATTCAAAATGTACAATTTATCTATTAATAGTGCGTTCGAATAGGCTCTTTGTGATCGTTTTTAGCGAAAATAACGCTAAAACGCTCACAAGGGGCAATTGAATTGGAAATCTTTGGGTGAAAATGTTGTTCATGTCTATTTTGTTCAGTGTTTGGAAAGCTAAAAAAGAGGATTTTTTGCCACCAAAAAGTGCAATTTTTGACCGACGTCCGGAACTTGGTTGTTTGTGATCATTTTTTGACAGCTATGTATTTGACAGCATAATCATATGATTTTAGGTCTTATGCTCAGTTGAGCGTTCAAATAGGGTTTGGGCAATGTTTTTGAGCTTTGCAAATGCTTTAACAATAGAGCCATCAATGACAACGCCACCAATGCTCTCATAAGCTAATCGAACGCACCTTAAGTAGGCCTGTTTCTAAAGCTGTTTGGGTTGTACAGCGCAGTGCCTCATTGAACTTTGAAGATTAGAAATCTGAGTCCTACTGCAATTGTCATAGGGACACAGGGTGAACAACTTGCCGATGTCCTCACATACTTACTAAAGTATTAAGTTAAATAATATAGTACAATAAAAGTCAGTTCTGCAACACACATACCTCAGGTGTGTCCTCATCAGGATAGAGCATGCCTCTAATATCAATAACGTAATCTATCATGTTGGTTTTGCTGAGGATTTCCAGCTTGGCTTGAAGTAACTCTGACTGCTCATATGTCTGAAAATATATGTATAAATATCTATAATTTCGTATAATGGCATTCGCTTTTAAATATACTGCATAAACAAGCAAAAATTTGTAAAATACATCCAATACATGGTGATTCAAAACATAACCTACCTCTTTTGCAGCCAAGAATTCTAGCAGTGGAAATACAAGGTGTCGGTCTAAATATTGACCTATTTTAAATGTTAAATCAAACTTTGAATAACTCATCTTTGTTTTTGTAACAATTTTTCTACTTTAGAAACATGTAGATAGTCGCGTGAATAGTTACGCACGCAAAAAGGAGAACGACAAATTCTCAGGAGTTTGTTTGAGGGTAAACTGACAGATGAGAACCTGACACTCCTGACAGAATGACATTGACAATTAGCATTTTTTTTTTTTCGAGTGTCCTTGCGTATTGTGCCAATTTTAGTGTAAATCTTCGTTGCAGTAATTTTATATTCTGTATAATTCGGTTCTTCTTCATTATTGTTATGTCCTTTTACACTTAAGGAATTGATTTATTATATGATAACCTCTTTATGTTGTTTGCAAAAAAAAAGGGGAAACATGAGATATTTATTGACCCGGTGAAGTAATAAACGAATCGCGGTAAGTTTAGAGAGTTAGAAAGTATATATAGTTATAGGTATATATATATGTAATATGCAGAGTGTACTGGCCGTTCTAAAACCAAACTCATTTCTCTTATATAGTAAGTAAGTATTAAGTATATATATTGTATAAACTTGTAAACGCATACAGTACCACACACATACGTCACACGCACTTACCCCTTCCTATTCCGCTTCAAAGCAGTCCAAGCCCTACTTCTCGACCGGCAACAACTGCCAAACGCACGCGCATACATTTTTCTCAAAAACGATATACCATAATCCTAAAAAACTACAAACTGACTGTGAGAGACGAGAAGGTGACCTGTGCCATATTGGATATATTGATTATATATATTCACTAAATATCGAAGGAAAGAGCGCAAGCATTCATCTACCTTTTCTATCTCACACAGAGTTAGTTGCAGTGAGTTTAGTGCACATCCATAAGATATATTACCATTTAATATGCATTTACTAGATCAAATAAATAAACGAATATTTTACATAGCTACTGACTTTTTGTTATTTTTTGATACACAATCAACAACTAGGTAGTCATGGAAACAATATAATATGTATAAAAACACATTATCTATGACACTTCCCCTCACGATGACCTTGGGTGCTAAACTGGCACAGGTCTGAGTGACTTTTATCATTTTAAGCAACTTCAATAGCCTTGGTTGCGGTAACGCCTTAGTTAGAAAATCAGCTTCCATTATTATCTGTGCCCACGTAATGAATAGTTGCCAGTTTTCTTTGGACACAGTCTCTCACAAAATGCTCTTTAATACTGATGTGTTATGATCTCTTTCCGATCATTCATCAGCATTGGTGGCTAACTTCTGTGCAGCCTGATTGTCATTATAAATTGGAACTGCCTGCTGTGATACTCCAATGTCCTTTAGTAAATACTTCAAATGCAGGGCTTCCTTCGTCGCCTCTGTCAACGCCATGTATTCAGCTTCTGCTGTTGATAAAGCAACAACTCTTTTTTTTCTTTGTTTCATAACTGATTAGACCACCACCATACTTGAAAATATAGCCTGTATACGAGCGGCGGTCAAGGGTACATGCTGCCCAATCTGCATCTGCCATACCTATAAGTGGCAATCCTGTTTTCTTGTATCTTAATGAGATATTCTTCGTCCCCTTAAGGTAAAGTATAATCCTTTTTGCAGCTTGCCAGTGACTTAGTTAAGTTATTATATTGACTTAAATAGCTAACTGCGAACATAATATCTGGTCTTGTTGCTAGTGCCAGATACACTAATGATCCAATAGGCTTTTGATATGGATAGTTATTTTTTTCTTTCTCACCTTCTTTATTTTCTCTAATTTTAGAGCTGGTTCCATAGGCGTCAAAACTTTCTTCCATGTTAAAACTTTTTATCAAATTTTCAATATACGTTTCTTGTGATAACGTCATTTTTCCCCCTACATGGGAGAATCGTATGCCCAGACAATGATGGAGTGAACCCATGTCACGTAATTCAAATGATTTCTGCAATTTTGCCTTAACTTCCTTGATCAATTTTTCCGACTTATAGGCCAGTATTAAATCGTCGACATATATGTTGGCGAACAACTTCTCTCCTTCTTTTTCCAAGATGTACAAACAAGGATCTGCGGTGGAATTTTTGAATCCAATTTCCACCATTTTTTAATGTAATTTTAAGAACCATTGTCGTCCTGCTTGTTTCAATCCGTATATGGCTTTATTTAATTGACATATCCCGTCACTTTTATACCTGTTCATATCTAGTAGCATTTCTTTTGCTCATCTAACTACTTCATTTTTTTATCTATATCACCGTTTGAAAATGCTGTACACACATCAAGTTGGCATAGTTTCATGCCATTTTCTAGCGCGTAAGCAATCAATAATCTTATGGTACTCATTTTTGCTACTGGCGCGAATGTTTCCGTGTAATCAATCCCTTCTTTTTGATTTTAACCTCGTGCCACAATTCGCGCCTTTCGTCGATCTATTTTTCCAAGTTCATTGTACTTATATTTTAGGATAATTTTACTGTCAATCAAATTTTTACTTTCACTCCTGTGTACAATTTTCTAAGTATTGTTTTAAAAATGTGATTCTATCTCGCTTAGAATAGCGTCATCCCATTCATCATTATTTTCATCTATTTCACACAAAAATGATTGTTCAGCATCCATCTCATAATCTTTGTGCCATACTGGTGGGTTTATTTTTCGCTTTCCAGTAATGGAAAGAAGTTTCAGAGTATGCTCAAGTGTAATAAACATATAATAACTCCAGAATATAAGTATTTTATTATAACATTACTAATTAATAAACAAGAATAAATAAACGAAGACATAGATATTATTTTTGACAACAACAATCAATCATATAAATTCTGACATAAATAGTGGCCTATCAAACAATAAGGTTCAAGACACCAACACTTCCCCTACTTCTAGATAGACAATAGACCATTTAAAGTTAAACTAAACTTAAACCTTTCGTTAAACACAGATGTCTATGCTTAAGTAAAAATTTCGTCAGGATATCTGCTTTCATTTCATTTGTGGAAACATATTCAATTAAAATTGTTCTACTATCCACAAGGTCTCTTAAAAAATGATGTCTCATGTCAATGTGTTTGGTACGCGAATGATGTACGTTATTTTTAGTGAGCATTTAAGCTCCTTGATTATCACTGTAAATGCAGACACTATCAGTTAAATTAAATACTTCTTCTAATAAGTTTTTACGTATATTGCTTCCTTACACGCATCACTAAGTGACATGTATTCTATAGCTTCGGTTGTAGATAAAGCTACTGTCCTTTGCTTACGAGACTGCCACGATATGGGTCCATTTAGGTAGAACATATAGCCAGTATACGACCTTCGATCGTTTAGACATGCACCGTAGTCTGCATCAGCATATCCACAGAGTTTGAAAAAATTTGATTTTTGGAAATGGAGTTAAATATGCATTGTTCCCTTTAAATAACGAAGAACTCTTTTTGCTGCATTCCAGTGCACTGTCTCAAAGTTATTATTGAATTGGCTAAGTACACTAACAGCGTGTGTTATGTCTGGTCTTGTTCCAACTTACCGGTACATTAAGGAACCAATAAACCTTTGATAAGGCAAATGCTTTGCTGTCTCTTTTTCTTCATTAAAATGATATACTAATTTTAGGCTCAGATCAGCAGGAGTACTAGCTGGTTTTGCGTCAGTCATAGAAAAATTAACAAGAAACTTTTAAATATATTCCTCTTGATCAACAGTTATTCCACTATCTTCCTTCATGATCCTCATGCCTAAGAAATGTTTCGAGGTACCTAAATCCTTGATTTTAAAGAATTGTTTTATATTCTCTTTAAATGTTTCTTTCATATCAATACTATTGCTGAGAATGCAAAGATCATCAACAAAGATTGCGACAACCAAAATGGAATTTCGCTCGATTTTATAGTATAAACAATGATCATATTCTGATCTATTCATATTCAGTTGCATCATAGCACTATTTAGTTTCAAATTACATTGCCTTGGCGCTTGTTTAAGACCGAAAATTGCTTTATTTAACTGGCATACCTTCCCCTTGTCACAATCTTTCGTCAAACCCTCAGGTTGTTCCATAAATACTTCTTCTTCTATATCACCATTAAGGAAGTCAGTCTCTACATCCATTTGATCAATGGAAACATTCCAATGAGTTCACTGAAAGAAGGTTCGTTGACAAGTCTGGAACATGCAGAACATCGGTAATATTAGAAGAAGCATTTAATTGTACGGTACCAATAGCATCTGAAAGAATAATTTGGTCATTTGCTACCCTGACTTGTTTTTTGATAGGTTTAGTATCAATAAGCCAATCGCGCCTATTTGTCATATGACTTGTAGCACCAGAATCAATATACCAGTCACAAACAAGTATTGACTTATCAACCGAGGAGTTATTTATTTCAGGTTGAACCATAACTGATTTATTCAAATTTTTACATGTATTTCTACTTACAGGTTGTGAATTGACTATCAGTTTTACCTCGCACATTTCAGCCTTTTCTTTATTTGATTTCGCCTTAAGAACCCTGCAATTCATTTTAATATGTCCTGGCTTACGACAGTAACTACAAAATATTTTCTTAAAGTCTCTATGGTACTGTTTATTTAACGACACTAAAGCAAAATCATTAGTAAAATTACTGCAAGTAGCCAAATCTCGGCTATCTTCCTTCAAAAGTGCAGTTACTACATTATCTGAAGTAAGTTCTGAACCGGAATGCTCCAATGCAATAACAAGTGGCTTAAATTTTTCGGAAAGGCCACAAAGCAGTATAATTCCAAGAAAGTTGTCGTCAATTCTCTGATTAATTTGCTCAAGCTGTTGATGTGTTAACATTATGTCGTTGATATAACTTTCCATGTTGTCAATATAGCGATTATTTAATAGTTTTTTCATTAAAGTCAGCTTTCTTACAAGACCACCATCGGCATAAGCCTTCTTTAGATTATTCCATGCTTCAAATGCAGATTTACAGCCAATAATCTTTGAAAAAACTCTTTCATGGCAACAAAGGCCAATTTTTAAGCGAGCTCTGTCATCACGGCGTAGAATTTATTGAGAGCTATTCTCTAAGGGTGCTTGTTTTACGCAATCCCATAATCCACAATCTATAAGCATCATTTCCATAGAAAATGCCCATGTTGTATAATTACAACGTCCTTCTAATTTTTGAAAAGTTGGTGTAATTGTCATAACATGAGCAGCATTACTTGAATAAACAAGATTAGGCGTAGTTTTACATGAATCTCCTTCCCTATTTTGTTTGTACTTCGATATTAATAAATGTTACATATGAATCCTGGAGTTTTAGTACTTACGGCTCTGGGCCCATAACCAGAAGTTTCAGAGTATGCTCAAGTGTAATAAACACATAATAACTCCAGAATAAAAGTATTTTATTATAACATTACTAATTAATAAACAAGACTAAAAATATGAAGACATAGATATTATTTTTGACAACAACAATCAATCATTCTGACATATAAATAGTGGCCTATCAAACAATAAGGTACCTATCTTAGAAGTATGCAACTCTTTCGTTCATTTCATATAGCTCCAACATGGAATTCGTCGCATCCATTTCATTATCTATTTCATTATCTAAACATATTTCATTTTCTATTTCACCTGTTTCTGCGGTAGCATCTTCGAATATTTCATCATTATTTAGTTCATGTTCTTGCTTACTGATCTATTCAATCCTTCTATGTTTTCTACATTTTCATCTTTATCACTTCTATATCATTATTGTCATGTATCTGCTCTTCTTCTGTATCTTTTTCATAAAACATTTTTTCCAAAAATTTTACGTCTCAGCTAACCATTATATACTCGGTTTTTGGATTAAAAATTCTAAAAGCTTTATGATTTTCAGAATATCCTAAGTATATACCAGCTGTTGCTCTGGCTTCAAATTTTCCGTATTTTTTATTTTTGTTTAAAACAAACGCCTTCGTCCCAAAAATATGAAAATGCCTCACAGATGGGATTCTTTTTACCCATTTTTCAAATGCTTGCTATATAGTTGACTGTATTAATAGCTTCAGCCCAAAAAGCTTCTTTCATATTATCGTCAATTAACATGCATCTTGCTTTATCAAGTAATATTCTGTTTTTTCTCTCAGCCAAACCATTTTGTTCTGGCGTGTACGGTGCTGAAAGTCTCCTTTTAATGCCATTTTCTTTTAAATATTCGTCAAATTCATTGTATATATATTCAGTCCCATTGTCACTTTCCAAACAAATTCTCTTTTGGTTAGTAAATCACTCAACTTCATTTTATAAATTCTTTAAATTTTGATAGGGCTTCGTTATTGGTTTTCATAGTATATACCCTTGTATATCTTGATAAATCATCAATAAATGTGATGAAGTATTTCGAACCTCCTTTCGATGGTTGTCTCATTGATCCACAAACATCGGTATGAACAATTTGTAACAGTTCATTACTCCGTTCTTCATTTTTATGTACATTAAATGGCAGTTTAGTTGCCTTGCTTTTGGCACATAATTCACAGTCTTTAACTGTATAATTTTTATTAAAATCTAAACCTTCCATTTTCTTCTGATCCATAGCTATTCTCATTTGTCCTTCATTAAGATGAGCTAGCTTCCTGTGCCATTGCTGCATTTTGTTTGATTCACAGTAGTTCACATTTTCCTTTACGTTTTCTTTGACATAATATAAACCGTCTTCTTTTTTTTCTGCTTATAACAATATTTCACCATTTCGCATCACGGTTGCAATTTTTTGTTTAAATAGAATGTTGCACTTTTGTCTGTCATTTTTTCTACTGACATTAAGTTTGTAGACAGTGACGGAACATACAACGTTTCACTCAGTTGTAAGTCAGGATTTTCCTTAATATTAAGCTTTACATTACCACGACCTTCAATTGTGTAATGCAGTTCTCAGATGCTAACTTTAAAGATTTACTATCTTCTTTTTCTAGGTTACTAAATCGGTTTTTGTCATGTGTCATATGTGACGTGCAGCCACTGTCAATACATCACTTTTTTTTATTTGCCTTTTCTATAGTATGATTTGTATTTAGACATGTCTCATCTGAACAATATAGCATTATCTTTATCATTTTTATTACCTTGGTCATGTTTATTACCTTGGTCTACTTTCGACAAACATTCATTCGCTTTATGTCCTTTTTGCTTACATTTAAAACATTCTACAACATATTTTTTGTCTCTCTTTCGCTGTTTACTATAAATCACTTCATATTCAGAGTTCCCTTCATTTGTACTAGCTATATTTCTTCTTACTTCAGCTTCTTCTATAATTTTTATTTTTAAGTTCTCTGGACTTGGTAGATCATCCCTGGATTCTATAGCAATACGAAAATTTTCGAAAGATTGAGGTAAACTATACAGCATCATAATGCTAAGTAGGTCTTTATTAATTGTTATGTCCATGTCTGCAAACTTATTGACTATGTCCATAAACATATTCAAATGTTCTACTATGCTATTACCATCTTTCCTTTTTCTCAATATTAACTCTTTCAAAAGACTTGCTTTCCGTGCAGGACCTTTGCTAGAGTAAATACTCTCGAGTGTGTCCCATATATTTTTACTAGTTTCACAGTTGTTTACTTGTTTTAATTCACTTGGTGAGATTATTAGAAATAATTCTGCATCATTCGCGAGGTGGTCTGCTTTCTCATTACCCTTTATACCACTATGGCTAGGTATCCAAAGGAATTTTATAGAGTATCCACTTTGATAGTATTTATACAACTTGTCTCTCGCATCAGTTATATAATAGGCATGTAAGAGTTTGACTTAAATGGATTTTTTTCTAAGGCTTGAAGAGAACTCATTGAATCTGTGATAACTAGCGTATTTTTTAGTTTTGCCAATAAAATATAATCAAGTTCTTTTATAATTCCGAAGCATTCACCAGTGAATATTGAAGTTGCAGGGAGCATTTTAATTTTTGGAACTACATTATAATTACGGTGGTAAACACCCACCACAACATTGTCTCCTGTATGTTTGGAGACATCACAATAGATTTGGTGCCATCCGCTCCATTTGTCATCAACAATAGAATTAAAAATTGTATTAGCGTGAACATTATCTTTCTCGATGCCTAAGTTTAAACAGATTGGAAGCAGAATTATTGCTTGATAATCTGTATTAAAAAGAGCTAAGTTTTGTGAACGATGAGTTGGCGCTTGTAACGATTTGAAATTAAAAATTCTATTGACAAGACAATCTGTGGATTTAAATTTCCAATAGGAACATGATAAAGTGAGTTCTGCTAATGTAAATAATTTAGGGTTAAGTGGATGGTTCAATAGTTGTAGACCTCGGAAAAAGAAACGATCGGATAGAAATTGTCGCCTAATATGTAAGGGGGGTTCTGCACATTCAACTTGTAAAGCATTTAAAGGGCTTGATTTCATTGCACCAGATATTATTCTAAGAGCTTTGGATTGGATACCATCCAATTTCTTAATTGCATTTACTATACATGGTTCTAGTAAGAAGGTTCCATAATCCAGAACGCTTCTGATCAAGGCATTATAAACCAGAGAGAGAGGATGTACGCCCCACCAAACATCCGAGAGACATCTGAGCATATTTAGCCGAGGTTCACATTTAGAGGCGGTAAAGTCACAATGCGGAATCCCAGATAGTTTTGAATCGAGAACTAAACCTAAAAATTTTTGGGGAATTTGTTCTTCATTGTAGGAAATATCAATAGGTGGAGGATTACGCAATCTTGTAAACAACACTGAGACACTCTTATTCGCTGATAGCTCTAAACCATGTTCATCAAACCAGGCTTTAAGGTAGGTTGAGGATACCGAGACTAAAAGAGATAGGGGGTAAGTGCCAAAACTAATATTGACAAGCACCCTGGGCATTTTCTAAAAATTAAAAAAAAAACACACCTCCCGAACAAAAGACGATCGTTCCCATACAAAATGTAAATGCTTATAACGCCGCAACCGTTAAATATACATACCGATAGGTACGGGGTGTTTGAACTAATGTTTGAGGGGACCGGAAATGCAATTCGGCGGAAATGTCAAAAATCCAAGATGGCGGATTCAAGATGGCGGCTACCTTGAATAATGGTCCGATCCGACTGAAAATCGATATCTAAGGGTTTTTGGAGTCCCCGATTCGAAATATGAAATCCTTTTTTTGATGACGTCATTTTTCAACATGGCCGCCATACAATTTTTTTCTCTGGAAATTTTATCGTTGTTTCTCGAAATGTTGGCATGATGAAACGCTGAGGCTTTGTAAGTGAAAAGTGTAGACAGTGGTCTTATGACCTTAAAAGTCACCTGAAATGGGCTGAATCTGAACCTTCTGCTAGAACAGCTTGACGGCTCTCGGAAACTAAAAGAGATAGGGGGTAAGTGCTAAAACTAATATTGACAAGCACCTTGGGCAACTGCCAAAAATTCAAAAAAAAACACACCTCCCGAACAAAAGACGATCGCGCCCATACAAAATGTAAATGCGTATAGCGCCGAAACCGTTAAAGATAGGTAAGGAGGGTTTGAACTAATGTTTTAGTGGACCGGAAATGCATTTTGGCGAAAATGTCAAAAATCCAAGATGGCGGATTCAAGATGGCGGCTACCTTGAATAATGGTCCGATCCGACTGAAAATCGATATCTAAGGGTTTTTAGAGTCCCCGATTCGAAATATGAAATCCATTTTGTATGACGGCATTGATCAAAATGGCGAGGCCGCAGGCCGAGCTATACTGACGAGGCCGAAGGCCGAGTGTGCTTCTAAGTGAAGCGAGGCCAAAGGCCGAGCGTCCTTCTAAGCAAAGCGAGGACGAAGGCCGAGCGTACTTCTAAACGAAGCGAAGCCGAAGGCAGAGCAAGCTTCTAACCAAAGCGAGGCCAAAAACCGAGCGTGCTTCTAAGCAAAACGAGGCCGAAGGCCGAGTGTGCTTCTAAGTGAAATGAAACCGAAGACCAAGTGTCCTTCTAAGCAAAGCGAGGCCGAAGGCCGAGCGTACTTCTTAGCGAAGCAAAGCCGAAGGCAGAACATGCTACTAAGCGAAACGAGGCCGAAGGCCGAGTAAGCTCCTAAGTGAAATGAAGCCGAAGGCCGAGCGTCCTTCTAAGCAAAGCGAGGCCGAAGGCCGAGCGTACTTCTAAGCGAAGCGAAGCCGAAGGCCGAGCATGCTTCTAAGCAAAGCGAGGCCGAAGGCCGAGCGTGCTTCTAAGCGAAGCGCGGACGTGTTTTGTGCCCACGAGGAAATAGAAGCCTTTCGTGGCGAGTTCGAAGGCCAAGCTTTCGCCAACTTTATTTCAAAATGTCAATGATCTTCAATGCCCATGTTAACATAGGTAATGTTAATAACCATGAACACAACTATTAGTACGAGTACTACTGATATGACATGCTACAAATAACCGTTTAATTTCCTTCGTATACATGAGTTTGTTTTTAAAAATTTGAGTCCAGACAACCTCCACGCAGTGATATTAAAAGGGTGCAACGTCTTCCAAGAAGCTTAAGTGTCACAGTTAGCTGGAAAACTAATGAAGATATCTTAAGCTACTACGTTTACTTTTAAGCAATAAATATATATAATAGGCTTATAGGCCTTTCAAGTGGACATTAATACACAGATTTCGAAGGACAAGATCTTAATCATGGTAGAGATGCTTGCTGCAATGTATGTAATTAAAATAAATACAAAGTGTGGTGTGGTGTTCACACTTGGAACAGTATTTTTTTCAACTATATAGAATTACAACCCAGCTTATTAAGAAATGTATACTCTATTCTCTTTGGAATATATAAAGAGAAAGACTTGACATTACACAATCACTAATTTGACTGTTTTTTAAAGTTAACAACTTACAGTAGCAACTTAAAACATGAGTAGGCATTTCATGGTCAAGTTGTTTTGTGGTTCTGCATTGAATATCGCTATCAAATTGTTCCTTAAGTTAGGGCGGAAAATGAAGATTGGAAACAATAGATAAAATAAAATGTTGCATATTAAAGTTGTGAAGCTGTCGTAAAGGTAGCCACTAAAGTTGAGATACAAACTCTAATACATGGTTGAACTTACGTACACCGTGAATAAAATGAATGCCAACATATTTGTAAAGTTCTTCAATCTTAATTTATATTAATGCCAAAGAATGGAAGTAAAAAGCACTGCGACCGTCCCCTAGGTCAAACTTAATAGGCAGGTTTATATTGTTTATATTGTGTGATACGTAATTTGGTTTTCTTTAAGTGAAGATATAGATGGAATAAGTATATTTATATGGTAGTGGGAGTTAGCCGAACAAAATTAAAAGCAGGTAATTGTCTTAGTACCTACATACTAAATCCAATACGTACCGAACAATGAAGTGCAATCTAATTCCTTAGTAGGTTTTACGAAATATATACATCCATGTGAAAAGATATAAATGGAATAATAAAATAAAATTTTCAAACAAGGGTTACCTACATTTATTATCACATGAGACGTAAAACTTTTACTGCTGAAGACATGCATACGGAAGGACCATTTGGAAGGTGCATGCATCCAAGATAGTCCTGCGACCTTATTTAGTACGTCTTCCACATTGGCGGTGGACGATCTACCTGCTCTACCAGACTCTCAGTCAGAGGGACAGATGGACAAACGGATAAACAGCATCAACCTACGGTTGGATATAGATAGGGATATAATGATATACTACCACACTATTGCCTACTACATTTAGTTCAAAGAATTTTACCCTAAGACTTAACTGAAACCACACATTGAGCGTTATGTTTTAGTATTTATACCTTAGTTTTATTATAATATTATGATTTTAAGAGCTAATGCTTGCTTAGATATACCAAATGTTGCAATACTTCCCCATACACCGGTTAAAATCAACTAAGAGAAAAAAAATTATGGTTGGATGGGTGCCTATAGAAAGTGTCTACGAGATTCAAAGCCACACAAATGAATTGAATTAATATGAGCAATGATGAGAAATATTGTTTTAAGATTTATTGTTGGTGTAGTGGTGGCTTTGGAATGTTTGTAGGTTTGATTCCCGGCTAGGACAGTTGTTGGAATTTTCCGACAGAGAAATTCACACTGTCTGGAACACTGCCCTGTAGGTGACAAAAGGCCTTATACGAGTATGGTACCTATACGTACCTGGTATGGGTGTTTGATAAATACATGAACCTACCTGTCTAAGATATGTAAGCATGAACATAATGGTATGTTTTGTTTACAATATGTATATCATTATTTACGTTACATATAAATTACTTTTACTAAAGTTAAACTCCAGGGGTCCTTTGAAAACAAACTTATACTAGGTACATGTTTAAATATTTATTTTAAAGTTTACTTGTAATGAGTTTCGTGTGAATCAAAACAAGAAATACAAAAAAATGATATATAATGTTTACACAGACCGTATTAACAAAATGGATGCCCAAGTCTTAAAAGGCGTTACGATTTGTAAAAAGTTTATGAGATATTTATGGTAGAAACGCTGTTTGTACATACAATTGAATTGTAAAACATTCTCCACGTAATGAGAATGTACTTACTATATTTCGTTTAGCTCCATATATATATATACCTTTTAGTATAATACAATGACATACATACATATAAAAATATCATACTTATAGAATAAGAACTTAGCTGATTGAAAAAGAGCAAGCATTTTTAATTTTTCCTTATAAATATCAAGAGAAGGACTTGATTTGAAAAAAAAACGTTCAATTGACTACTTTTACAGTAAACAACTTTGAGAAGGTTCGATGGATTATTAATTATGTATGTAGGTACGAACTGACCATTTCATATTTTTGATATTTATACTGACCAATATAAATGTATTATTTGTGGCTCCGCAACACAGCTGACGATTGAACTATTTGCAACCAGTCCACAATATACACAGGCTTCGACGGGGTCAAGAGACACGTACAAACACACACATGAGAGCTAATGCAATCGAAGTTACAACATCCAAGTATTTACGGATAAGGTTTAAATATTATAAACTACCTTTCAGCCGCGGACCTTCTTGCGTTTATAGTGACTTCCCGTTACGGGATACCTATGTGGCAAGATTCGTGAACATCGGTTCACTATATTAAGCGTAGAGCAGAACAAACAAACGAATTAATTACGAACCGATAAATATTTTCGCATTTAAAATAATATTATTATATACTGATGTAATAGCTGAAAATATAATCTAAAACGTTCAGTTTTCAGGAGTAGGTAAAAGTAGTTTCAGTGTTAATTCTGATCATCAGTATTCATGTTAGTGATTTGACGCAGCTTTTTCTTGAAAGAGTTAGCTATTCTAAAGAGAGTCTATTCCATATGCTTAGGTACTGTCACATTTTTTGTGTTACACGATGATATTTTAAATGTACCGATTATTATGTATTAGTGTAATGCTATAGGCTATAGGATATAAGGAGTCTACTTACAACATAGTTCAAAGTTTTTTTTCTCTATGTTAGTGTATGGATAGTTTTTTATTTCACACATTATCAATAATTCAAAATACGTAGGGAACAAAATATTGAATGGAATAGAATATATAATAGGTAGTAGTAATGATTAGGTGGCGATCTTCATCCATCTTGTATACATTGGAGTCAGTACAAGTCTATCCGCTAGAATTCTGATGCCAGTGTTGTTGCTTATGTCTACTCTGGACATAAAGGATGCTATGCGTTTCCTCTGGATGGAATGAAATGAGCCGACCCGGGACTGTGAACATTTCAGAAGCGCTACAATGCCATAATATATTGTTAAAGGCGCCTCGCGTTCTATATTGGCGTCATCCTTCAGACTGGAAGTTACAATATGACTAAAGTACTGTAAATTATCTACAATTTTAATAGGTTGCCTTACATATGTATTAACGAAACAACTTTATTATATACTTAAGGTAGAGACGCTGTCTGTATACTCTATATATTATTACTTCAGTGTTTAGACTGGTACGATTAGGGTAGAAAGTATTGGAATGCCAAAAGCTATGGAAAAGGAACCTTTGAATAAAATAGTTGTACCTACTTATTCGTACCTAATTATATAAGGAACGTCCCATGTAACCTGAGTTAACTTTGTTGCAAAGATTTCATGCTCATGGATATATCAGCTTCTTCATCAAGTAACTATCGATACCACCTCCAAGTGAAAACTTAATTACATGTAAATTTGTTTCACAACAAACAAATTAACTAACGATGACTCGACAAACACGTATATTTTGAATCTCTAACGGCTGCATAGCGAAATGATATTTTGCAATCTGCCCCCAAAAAAATATGATGGTTAAAATTAATTAGATTACAGAGATCGGATCAGTCATATGGAGTTGTACTGAACTCAGAAGACGCGTGTTCGAACCTCATCCTAGAATTTGTAATTTTCTCTCTTTTATTGCAATACATACAGGTCTATCTCTGTGCTAAGGACATATTAAGTAACAAAAAATGAATCCCTTGGACAGCGTTTCGGAGTAATGTCTCTATCATAAAAGCTGCAACAGAAACTTCCATAGTCCAAAGCCCTCGAAACGCAGAAGACCGCAATGGGTAGCGCTGAAATATTTAAAGAAAATCATCGTCTTCAACCACGACTCCGATGTCAAGAGTGAACGACGAAGAAGGAGGAATTATAATAAGAAAGCTGTGCGCTCCATCCCGCACCGGCCTGAAAATGTATTATCCTACATAATGAGTTTTAGTTTGAAAATGTATGTAAAGATCATTGATGCAATCACTTTTTGCGTTTGAAGTTTAAATTAAATCGCTTCTGTTGTAGTAGTAATCACTTAAAATGTTATCCAAAAGTTTTATAAAATGCGTTTCTATCCAGCTAACCAATCAAATTACTTTAAATTTGGCTGTACCAGGTATATGTATAGTGACTACATACGATATACAGGCTACCTTTGTGCCAAAGTCCATCAATATTGTTTCAGTAGTTTGAATGTAAAAGCAGGCTTTTTCAAATTTCAATTTCAGATTCAAAGCCACACAAATGAATTAAATAAATATGAGCAATGATGAGAAATATCGTTTTAAAATTTAACGTTGGTGTAGTGGTGGCTTTGGAATGTTTGTAGGTTTGATTCCCGGTTAGGACAGTTGTTGGAATTTTCCGACAGAGAAATTCACACCGTCCGGCGTCTAGAACACTGCCCTGTAGGAGACACATGGCCTTATATGGGACCAATACATATCTGGTATGGGTGTTTGATAAATACTCCTACCTACCTCTCTAAGATATGTACGCATGAAATTAATGTTATTTTTGTTTAAAATATGTATATCATTATTTACGTTACATATAAATTACTTTTACTAAGGTTAAACTCCAGGGATACTTTGAAAAAAAAATGTTTTAATATTTATTTTAAAGTTTACTTGTAACGAATTTCGAGTGAATTAAAACAATTGCAACAATTTTATAGAAAATTGCTGAGTTATTTAGTAAATTAAGTCATTACTTACTTTTGAGTAATGAATATATATAAAGAATAGGCTCCTCACTTTTCATACATCGTGAAATATTTTTTGGGACTATCTCTGTGCAAAGAACATATTAATAAACAAAAAATCATGAACCGACAAATACTTAGCTTTTCATGACAACTAATTATAATATATATCGATGCAAGAAAACGTTTTTGCTGTAAGTTGTTTAGCCAAAACCCAACTTTTCCCCAGAGCCAAAGAACATTAAAAATGTCTTCAAAAAATCATTGACAGAAATATGATTTTTGTAACACAGTTTTGTTATAGTAATAATACTCATGAAGAGCAATGAAAATATTTTTGTTAAAGTTATTACCTGTAGGCTTTTTACTACTTACAGCAATTGACTTTTCATTTAAAGATCTGACGTCGTAAGTAGTTTGGTGACTTCTATGGAGATAAGTTTCGTATTTTCCACACATTTGAAATGCTTATACTTCAATAGGTATTTATTACATTACCTACTATATAACAGATGTAAGACTAACTCTAAAAATGCTGATATAATACATTACACTTTATTGGCATAGGAATGCTGTTAGTTATATCAGATGTTTAATAATAAACTGAACTTTTGCTGTAGTGTAGTGTTAAAACACTGTGTTTAAGTGACTTATTCCTAGCTAATTGAACAAGGAAACTTTTCAAAATTATAACTGTTGTAAAAAACTTATAGTAGCGATATGAGACCCAGACCGTTCGACGCAGATTTTTTTTCTGAATATAGCTGTGCGCTCAGTAAACTTACGCCGTTCTTGCTACTTACAGCTAATACTGTTTTCTTACGTCTCCACTCCTGTTTGACATATATACGGAGTAAGTATATCATGAGAATCGCTTTGGAACATTGAGACAAGGGTGTTTCAGTAGGAGGTCGGAAGATATCCAACTTATGATGAGATACGCCGATGATACTACTCTTCTCGCTCAAATTAAAAAAGGCATGGAACACCTGTTGACACGTTTAGAGACAACAAGCCTCTCCTAAGGACTTGTGATCAACAGAGACAAAACCAAGATGATAATCGTAGACCGAACTGAACTAAATCAACCTGACATTTCTGTGATTGGCAACTGTGAGATTGTTCAATCCTACGTGTACCTAGGATCCACGAGCACAAACACGAGGGGCTATGAGAACGAAATTCAAAAAAGATTTGCTAAGAAGGGATTTGCCGTTGATAAGGTCAAAAGAGTCAGGTGTAACCGAAATATCACCAAATCCACGAAACTCTGCATGAAGAAAACTTTAGTGTTGCCGATATTTCTCTATGGCGCAGAAACATGAACGGTTCACCTGAGAGACAGACGCAAAATCGATGCCCTTGAAATGTGGTGCTGGCGGCGACTGCTGCGGACAAACGAGAGATTATCTAAGACTGTGCAAATACGTGTCCTGAAATACTTCGGACACATTATTCGACATGAAAACTCCATAAAACGACTCGTAGTCTAGGGGCAAGTAGAAAGCAAGCAGTCGATCACACGCGTTGGGCAGAACTCACAAAAGGTGATACAGAAACTTCCATAGTCTAAAGCACTTTTTAAGTGTTATTTAAGATTTATATGTTTTTATTAAAATTCGTAATTAGCAGCCTTCCTATAACATATTTCAAAGATGTAGGGTTTACATCCATGTAAATAAAATAAATACAAAGTGTGGTGTGCTGTTCACGCTTGGGACAGTATTTTTTTTTCAACTATATTGAATAAGAACTCAGCTTATTGAGAAATATATAGCTCTATTCATTTTCCCTTGAATATATCAAGAGAGGCTTGACAAAATCATTAATTTGACTGCTTTTAAAGTAAACAACTTACTGTAGCAACTAGAAGCGTGCAGAGTAGACATTTTATGGTAAAGATGTTTTGTGGTTCTGCATTGAATATCGCGATTAAATCATTCGAAAATGAAGATTAGAAACACTAGATTAAATAAAATTTAACACATTAAAGTCGCGAAGTTGTCGGAAAAGTAGCCACTATAGCTGAGATACAAACTCTAATACAGGTCAAACTTACGCACACCGTAAGTGAAATGAATACAGATCGCGCGGCGAGAGTTTGGCTTTGACCTTCGGGTGGAGGGGATTACTGCGCATGGGTACTGTCGCGCCATGTGACAGAGAGAGACAAGAGTCCCTCGTCTTCGATGTGACAGAGAGAGACAAGAGTCCTTCGTCCCTCTAGCCACCCTGTGATACCCAATTTTTGACTTCTGCGCAATAACGGTCAAAGCCAAACTCTCGCCGCGCGATCTGTACCAAAGTTTTAGAGGTGTTACGATTTGTAAAGTTCTTCAATCTAACATTTGTTTTCTGAAAGTCAAGGAATGGAAGTATAAAACACTGCGACCGTCCCAGGTCAATCTTGATGTGCCAATATATGGTACGTAGGTTGGTTTATCTTTAAGTTAATGTTATAATGTAAATAGTATAATTATATCGTAGCGGGACTGTAGGAGTAAGCAGAACAAAAATACAACCAGTTAATTGTCTTGGTACATAGGTACTATATCCAATATGTACCGCACAATGCAGTGCAATCTAAGTTCTTAGTAGGTGTTACGATATATTACATACATCGTGTGAAATACATGGAACAGCCAACTTTTCAAGGAATTCATCTTAGTCGTAATTTATTTACTGCTGAAGATATGCATACGGAAGGACTGGATAGAAGCGGCATGCATACAACATAGTCCTGCGACCTTGTTCAGTACGTCATCCACATTGTCGGTGGACTAATTACAACTACATATCAAACTAAGAGCTATTTAGACATACAGTCAGATGGACAGAAGAACAGACAAACATCACACCACTGCCTAACATATTTAGTTCAAAGAGTTTATCTTTAAGATTTAACCGAAAACCCACATTGAGCGTTACACTTTAGTATTTATGAAATTATATACCTAAGTTTTAATATAATATGATTTTAAGTGTTAAAGCTTGTTTAGATATACCAAATCTTGCAAAACATTCCCCATACATCGGTTAAAACCAACTAAGAGAAATAAATTTGATGCTTGGATGGGTGCCTATGGGTGGCCTGCCAGTCATGGCATTTGGCACGGATTGTTAGAATATGCGGGTCGGAAACTCGTCCCTACATACCTTACTATGTATTTTCTACTCTGAAATCGCAATATATAAGTTCCTACTGTATAAACGCCTTGAAACTATACCCTCGTACTATAGGATTCCCTGTGTCGCGGAACAAAACACACACATTAACACATCGAACAATTATAGAGCCCAAGAGCAAGCAAATAATGTTTGATACCTTCGCATTTCTTTGTTCAATTTGGCCGTTCTAAGGTTTTATAATTGTTTATTCCTATATATGTACTCACGAATCAAATTTATTCAGACATCTACTTAAGGTAGAGACGCTGTTTGTATACTCTAGATATATGTTATTACTTCAGTGGTACGGTTGTAGACTGGTACGATTAGGGTAGATAGAATTGAAATCCAAAAACCTATGGTAAAGATACCTTTGAATTAAAGAATACCTAAATTTATAAGAAACGCATCATGTAATTTGAGTTAACTTTGTTGCAAAGACCCCTATATATATCAGTTTCTTCATCATGTTACTCTCGATGCCACCTCCATGTAATGGTAAAACTAATTACATACATGTAAAGTCGTTTCCACTACATATGTATAGCACGTACCTAAATTCCTAAATGGCTGAGGTGGTATGGATTTTACAGAGTCCGCATGTGTGTGAAGTGGCTACCACACTATTCTACCGCACTATTGCCAGTTATTAAACCGCCAAGCATTATGAATTAAGAAGTGTGCAAACATTACGTTTATTCGGTTTGAAATGTAATGATGATTCCAGTGAAATTACAGGGTAAGGGATTTAACATCTTTTAAATCATGGTGACAAAATTAGTGCATCGCCATCCAGTGATTTGTACAGCTTTTGTTCTAAAAGTTTTGAACGGCAATAAACTTTTATGGCAACAATGACGTTTAACATCAGGCGAGCTACTTCTTCTTGATATGTTTAAAAGAAAAACTAAGAAAGCTGTATTAGTGTTATAACATCCATGTATTACATAGCATATAATTACGTACATTAAATTTATTAAACCTTGGCCTGCGTGGTTAAAATTTTATGAACGTTATTTCACCCGTGGCTCTGCCCGCGTGCATAGTTACTCCAAGCTACAGGCTACCCATCTGCCAAGATTCGTCGACGTCGGTTCAATAGTTTAAGTGTAAAAGCAGAAAAAAATATCAACTAACGATAACCACGTAAATTTTTGAATCTTTAACGCCTGCTTAGCGAAATGAAATTCTTAAAGCTGTTTCCAAATATGATGGTTAAATTAATTACAGAAATAGATGCTTGGATCAGTCATGGAATTATACAGAGGTCAGAAGACGCGTGTTCGGATAAATACAAGTATATCAATACCTATATTACTAGCGAAGACATCTGCGGCTTCGCTTGCGTTGTCTACAAGATTCAAAGCTACACAAATCATATAAATATGAGTAAGAATGAGAAATAACGTTTGAAGATTTACTGCATCGTAGGTGTAGTTGTGTAAGCGCTATTTTGTTACTATTTCTGACAGAGAAATTCACATTAGAAGTCTGGCGTCTAAATAGTGCCCTGCAGATGACAAAAGACTCTTCATATATTATATGGCACCAAAACGTATTTGGTATGGGTGTTTGATAAATACTTCTACCTACATTATAATAAGTACTCACGGGATGTACACTACGATTAAGCAGGTTTTGGAGTTCCAGATATTTTACTAATTAAGTACAATGTAGTTAATGACCTCTACCTACCTTTCAAATATATTATGTAAGTGTAAACATAATGGTATGTTTTATTAAACATATGTATTTAATTATTTACGTTACATATAAGGACAGCGCGCGGAGAATGTTTGGAAATAAAACTTGGGTTTATCAACCAGAATTTCAGTTCAAGTAAGAGCAGATACGCGTTAGCACACGTAAAGAAAATTGATTGATGAAATCGTATAATAACACAAATTTCGATTGACACGTTTTTCAATTTCACGGTCGAGAGGGAGAGGTTAATGCATGTAGAAAACCATTCTTGAAACAGTTTATTTTTAAATATTAATAAGTGGTTTAAATATTATGAAGTGCATTTGGTTAGCGGTTCCGACTTCGTGTAAATTGAATATCCAATAGTAACATTTTTTCAGAGTAACAGTCTATTGCTTTGCAAAGATTCATTAAAATTTAGAAGTTTAAGCATGAAAGAACAAAGGAGAATGCAAATCCTGGTCCTTCCAAAATCTATGTATGTTACATAGTTGGATAGGTATTTTTAAAAATGACTATGGGCCCAAATTCAAAATATAATTCTTTCCAGATTAATTATCTATTTAACATGGTAGTTTCGGTAATAGCCAAGTATTGCTATTCATACGTAATGTATTGCATTTATGTGTTTTACATAGTAACCTTCAGTTAATGGAAGTGGTTAACCACAGGTTCAAACGGGATTTTAAGGAGCTTCGCCAAAGATATATCAACAATGCGTTACCGCAATTATGTTTTCTTAGCTGAAGATAGTTGCCGTTACTTAACAATTTCATAAGTATCGAAGATAGTCAGTATGCAGAAGCTGACACAGGTGTCTTTCAGCACACTTTCGTATTAGGTTTCTGCGTGCATATCTATACTTTTTGTTAACTATACCTATATCTTAGAACAATTCTACAAATATTAATGTAAGTACTACATTCAAACAAACTTGGCTACTTATTTACTTATAATTAACTAAGACCAGCTTGAGTAGTTCAAAAATGTTCTGCATTCAGTTGCGTAAAAAATCTAAAACTCTTATAGAAGTAAAAGTGTATACTTTGACCACATAAAACTATTTGGGTGGCGTTCCAATTCGGCTTCAAGTCATTTGAACTCAAATATAGACATAATAACAAGGTACGAAGTACTTAACTGTTTAACGGTAAACCTATATAATAGCCAACATAAATCATCGTTATCAACACCAATGACTAATATGACTAATCACTATGCTACATAATTAACAAACTGTGAAATATAATAATTGCATACCAAATTAAACATTCCTTTTGTGGATTATTTGGTCTGAGCAAAATATACGATACGTGCAACGACGAGCAAAGCAAGGAGGAGCGTTAGGTTCACGTATGTTGGTTAAAAGTATCCAGACAGTGAATGATTATTTGTCAAAGATTTGTTATTGCCTGAGGCGGCTGCTGAATATTGGGGAGACATTTTTTGCACAACACATACGATTAAGTTCATCGGCCCAATTTTTTGGCAGTATAAGGATCACTTAGAGCAGATCTTATTCATAGCTCCCATTTGGACGGAACACTAAGCATAATCATGTGATATAATTGTAATAATTAGACATATGGTAACGCTGACTTTTTTGTAAATATTGATTATGTCTATACAACTGTGGTATATTGTCAATAGTGTCCGCAGCGTACACAATATACAGATTTTTCAGCGTTACTATTGCATATTTTAACGAGGAAAAATACGATTAGTTATTGTGACAAAACTGTATTAGTTAGTCATAGTCATCATTCCGGAGATTTTAGTAGATACTCGTATTGATGACTACTACAAAACTGAAGTACATCACTATGCTCTATTTTCAATAAATCCCTCAGCGTATGCTTTATATGGATTTATTTGTTTTTTTTTCACACCTTGGGTTACATTATCGAAGTTTTCACAAGGATCCTACACTTTTATTTAATATTCTAGCGTCTTTGTTCATCAGAGATAACGTAGGGTTCTTATGGTGAAATATTTTTCATATCGGTGGAGAAGTTTCGGAGCGTATTCAATTCAAACAAACAAACATATATTTCTTCTTTACTCAAACGTGAAAAAGTAAACTAGATGGAGAACATTGCGTATCTCTGTGATTTTAAGATCCTTACCAAGCAAAGATGGTCAGTTAAAATAATTTTGAAAAAGATGTCATCAATTAACGAGAACTCTGCCCTTGGAAACCGATCGACCGGAGTTCACAGATTCCCGTCTGTGAATATTCTCAGTATGCAAAGCAGAATATCATTTGAAGACGACCAGGCTGGTCTGTTTAACTGACATAAGAATGTATTTAAAAAATTGGAAATTATTTTGGAAGATATCAACTAAAGTAAAGTAAACTAATATCTTGGCATGACTAAGGTCAGCGCACAGTAAGTATCAAAAATTTTCTCGCTGCCGCAAAAACAGCAGTGCATTGAAGGTATCTGTGCGTTTTTGGATTTCTACAAGGATGGTTTACTAAATCTAATTATTACTTACTGTAAATAAACTTGGGGTTATTACTTGAAACCTGAATCCATGTAAGGGCCGGTTCACGTTACCATAAGTTCTTATTCAATACATCCACGTAGAAAACCATACGTAAAACAGCATTTTTATTAAGCAGTACTTCTTTTAATTAATCTAAAATAATTGTTTAATATAATGGATCTAATTAAATAATAATTCAATAAATTTTCTTTAATTTACAATATCCAATAACTTCAGAAATATCACATTTAATAATGTATTGTTTGACATACTATTCTTTGTAACCGACTTCAAAAAAGGAGGAGGTTATATGTTCCATTGCATGTTTTATTTGGTATGTTGACCGTTTCTCCCCCATTTATGCACCGATTCTTAAAGTTATTTTTTTTTTTGGTTTTGTAGAGTATACTTCCGTGGTAGTCCCATTTAAATTACATCAAATATTGTGAAAAAGTTTTTGAGTTACACTCCAATTACTGGAAAGTATATATACCTATCTTAACAATGTCATCATTGACAGTCAAAAACAATATATCCCGTAAGCAGCAAGGCTCACTAACAAAAATTAACCGACTTCAACACCAAAAAGTGAGAATAACTTGTTAAAGTCGGTACCATGCGCACAGTATTCTCATAATAACTACTTTTGAACTATCATGGTACTGACTTCAACAAGTTATGTCACATAATTTATTGATTCAGGCGTTACTTTGCGGAAATCCATTATCAAAAAAACGATATTAAAAAATATTTAGTGACACTTCCGCTGTTTGATTGCAGACAACTGTTTGACTGTCGGTCTAGCGCTCGACGAGTCAACACCTCCTGAAGATGCCTCGTGTAGAGGCGAAACACGTGTCGAATCGGTTTTGGTTTATTGGGGTTTCTTGTGTTTTTTATTTTGTATTCTTCCTATTAGCATTTTATGCGGGAGGGAGGGTGGTGTACGCCCCCAAATAGGCCAAAATCATTGTTTTCTTTTCAGCGGAAGTGTCACTAAATATTTTTTAATATCGTTTTTTTAAGTTATGTCATACTTTTAGGTGTTGAAGTCAGTTCCGTTTTTAGGTATTTCCTTTTATAATTACATTAGTTATCAAATGTTTGAAAACAACTTTTTACTCACTTTAAATAAATTAATTTTTAATCACAAACAAGTAGTTAATACTTATTATATTTATGAATGATTGTGGCTGCAACCTTAGGTTAGGTTAAGTTTGAACTGTGAAAAAGTACGTGCAAGCCGAGCGAGCGAAATGAGCGTGCCGAACAGACATCACTGATTATAATAAGCAGGCTGCGTGCCCTGAAAATTTTACTACAGTTTTTTCAGTTGTAAAAGTACAAGCGTTGTAAAAGACTACTTCTGTTCAAAATTTTACATGAATCATTTCGGTTGTTTTTTCGTGTAGGAGTAGCAAACTTCCATTTATAAATCCATTTGAAGTCTCGAGTACTTTTACAATTTAATATTAGTTGATGATAGTGTATATATGTTTTATGTAGAGCATAGTAGGTAGGGTGGTCATCGCTTGCTATTTTATGAAAAGTTTTATAAAATACCTTACAACTAAGACTATGTTCACCATATGACATTGACCATGTTCAGTGTCATAAATAAACACTGATCACACTGAACAAAGATAGGAGAGCCGAAGGCTTCTGGTACTTGTGGCGGAAGGCAGCGCATGAAGGTTGGGGAAAATTAAGATAACTTTGTGTAAACATTTTGCGAGGCTGATTCTACTTATAGAATCAGCGTGACTTATCACGCAAAAATTTAGGAGATCTTTCTTTTGGTGCACCATTGTTTTGTAATTTTTTTGTTGTGCAGTATGTAAATATAATAAAAGCAAACTGTATATTTGATTTATTGAGAAATTATAAATGTAATGACACTTGCGTGGCTAAGGCGAATCTAATGGTAGGTATGTTATTTTTCATAATGCATCAAGTCAAATGACTATAGGCTTAAGGGTAATTTAAAACATAGAAAATATATTAGGGTTTATTTTTGATGTGGTTGTTCTTATTCCTTTTGTATATCACGAGGTATTTAATAGATAGAACGTTCCGTAAGATAGAGATAAGAAAACCGATTGAAAATTGTAGATGCAAGGCATAGTATGAGAGTCGTGGAGTCGCTCATGGTCGAAAGTAAGCTTGCAGACGTCAACGACAAGCTTGAGTCGATAAAATGGATTCAGGCGTTTCGGAGGCGTTCTTATTTATTAAATAGTTATTTTGTATAGACAAGGTATGACAATAAATAGTTTGTTTAGAAAATACCCACAATTTTTTGAAAGTATCCAACAAGATTTAATAAGAATTAGTACTGCCTATATCAAAATTAAAACGCACAGGTCATGAGCAAATGATGTTATGTCAATAAATACTTACTTTATCAAATACCTTCTGACTTAAAAGCTATAAAGAGAGGCATTATATTTTTACAAAACTATTAAACAACTTACTACTAAAAAATGACCCCGTAACTTGGAAGAAGTCATGAACGATTCATGCATTTATTTTAAATGTTGATAATTAATTATTTTGATAAATGTTAATTAATTTAGAGTAACATGAATGAGTCGGCCCGTTCTTAGTATTATACCTCTAATATTGCTACACACGAATAGGGTCTTTATTATTACCATAACCTTAAGATCTATAAAAATATACATACGATTGCAATAAATAATGGAGTATGAGTCTGAAAAGAGAGCCACAGTGTTACCTTAGTTTGAAGAGGTAAAAACATTCGGAAATGTTGAAAAATTAACTGAAATAATTCATTATTTTGCTGCGGTGTTTGTATGAGTGCCTGCGCTATAACATATGGTTTTCTAACATGCATGACTCATAAGTTATTAGAATATGGCATACGAAAGGTATCCCTGCATTTCACCGACACTTAATTTATCATCTAACCCTAGGTTAGGTTAGGTTTGAACTGTAACAAAACTACGCGCAAGCCGAGCGAGCAAAGCGAGCGTGCCGCGGCAGCGGCCGGCGAAGCGTTTGAAACTAAGTAATGAATGATTGTGGCTTGTGGTTCATGACTAACGATAGAGTAGTGCACAAATAATATTACACACTACTAGACGTACTTTTTATTTTTTGGTAATTAATTGTTGTGAGAGTGACATTTTACAAATGTGAATAATAAAAGAAACAGTGTGTGAAATAAAAAATTAACAAAACATAAAATTTAATGCGAACATTTTTACAAGATTTACGTTTGCGAGCTGAATTTATTTATGTAATATATTTAGATATGAGGCTTGAACCGACATACATCCACGTGGAATGTCGATATATACATACAAGAAACAATCGAATTTTATACCAGGATCTCACTACCATCAATTCAGCCCTAAGATGTCCACTGCTAAAGATTAGCCTCTCCCATAGATTTATGAAAGGACGAGATGGAAGCGGCTCGTATCCACCGTCTTCTTGAGACGTTTATGAGGTCGTTTGATCTCCAATTTATCGGTGAACGACCTAAGCTGCGCTTGCTGGCCTGTAATCTCCACTGCAAGAGCGAAGCGTTCAATGCCATGCAGGGTTGCAAAACCGTCTGGCTCCATCAGCCATCAGTTTGGCGTGTTATGTACCCTGCTCACATTCACATTGCAATATGGATGCCCAAGTTCGTAAAGAATTTCTATATATTATGTTTTAAATATTCATATATATTATGTTTTAAATGAGATATCATTGGAATTACCTGAATTGCTTCCTCATAGGCTGGCAACTCAACCTCGAGACTTCTCGTATTGCGGATTCTCCTGGGCAACAGTGATCACTTACCATCAGGAGAGCCGCCCGTCCATTTGCCAATAAAAACAAATTGCAAAGTTAATATGAATAATGTTCACACAGTCATACCCCCCGTACTAAGATTACTAACAAGTATATAGGTTAGGGTTTTTCTTTGTGTTATTAGGTATATAGGCATATGCACGAAGCCCACCTGGTATTAAGTGGCAACCTTTGCGGCTTGTACTGCGCCTGTAATTCTGAGACACAAAAATGTTAAGTCTCTTGACACTATAATTTCATCGGCACCCATACCATTCATACTAAACCACAGTATTGCGAATATTACTGCTTACATAACTACTGATTCGGTAAGTAGGTAGAACTGAATAAAAGAAGGTATGTTTGAGGTGGATTTAATAAAATAGTTGTCACTGATTACATATTGTATATTATTAGTGAGCAGATGTCATGAACACACCACGTAACTTGAGTATACAAATGTATAAACTAGCTAGCCAGCCAGCGGCTTCGCTCGCTTGGTCTGGAATTGGTGGAAGCGCCGTTTTGGAATCGCGGGCCACTCGTGGCCCGCGCACCGCCCAACACCTAGTATTAAGTATAAAGTTGGACAGCATATAAGGTACTTTTAATTTATTTAATTTCAGTTTTAGTATGGGAAGTATCACACTGTCGTACGCGGATTTAATATCTAAAGATAGTGCTATAACGGACTCATTCTTAGATAAAGTTAGGCGAATGTCCGTCAGATACAATGATACTTGGATACTAGTTGACAGACCAATAAATAACAAAATTATAGATGTAAAGTGGGTTTATAATAAGAGGGCTGAAAATAATTACAAATCCAGGTTAGTTGCAAAAGGCTATCAACAAATTTATAAAGACAATGAAGAAATGTATTCACCGGTTGCTAGGATGATAACGATGAAAGCTTTACTATCTACTGTGTGTAAAAGGATGAATCATAGAGCAAATGAATGTCGGAACTGCGTTTTTTAATAGAACCATAAGGTCGGAAGTGTATATTTATCCACCTGAAGGATATGACGTTGCACCTAACAAAGTATACAAACTTTAAAAAGCTCTGTATGGGTAAAGAGAGAGCCCTCGTGATTGGTATGAATTTTTCAATGATTTTATGACGAGCACCGAATTTAAATGATCGAATTACGACTACTGTTTATACTATACTATGGTTACTATATGTTGATGATATTTTAATCCGCGGAAAAAATTAATATACTGTCAATATAGTCAAACAACATCTGAGTAATAGTTTTCGCATCAAAGACTTAGAAAAAGTAGAATAATACTTAGGTATTGATATTCAATATGAACCTAAAGAGAAGAAAATGACACTAAGTCAAGAAAAGTACAGTTTGACTGAGAAGTATAATGTAAAGGATTCCAAGAAAATTGACACGCCAATGGAAATGAATCTTAATCTTGAACCGAGTAATGAAAATGCATCTTTAAAATATAGAAATTTGATTAGAGATTTGTTATATATTGCAATGGGAACACGACCAGATATATCATTTAGCGTTAACTATTTAAGTCCTTTTCAAAATTCATATGATAAAACTCATTACAGTAACGCATTCCGAGTTCTGAAATATTTGTATTGTACTAGACATTTAAAATTGAACTATAACTCAGACTTTGAAGAATGCTTTGACGCTTTCGTAGACGCGGATCTTGCAGCGGATATGAATGACAGGAATTCAACAACTGGAATTATAATAAGAAATTTTAATAACCTAATAATGTGGAAACCACAAAGCAAAAGATTGTTTCAAGGGCATCTACTCACGCAAAGTATTACGCCATAGCTGTTTGAAATTCTACATATATTAGGTGTACTTAAAGATTTAGGCGTAGAAGTTAAAAAGCCGGTAAATATTTACGAAGATAATACAGGTGTTATCAGTTTAGCCAAAAACGGAAGGTTTTGTAAAAGTTCAAAACATATTGCCATAAGCTATCACTTCGTACACGACTGTGAGAAGAAAGGTATAATCAATGTTAAGAAGATTGACACTGCAGACCAGTTAGCAGATGTTCTAACAAAATCGTTATGTAAAGCTAAGTTTGAACGCCTCAGAGATTTACTATATTGTGTTAAATAGAAGAGTGCATGTTTCGGACATTTTAAATTGTTAATTTTATGTGGACTTTGTTTTAGTTTAATTTTTTTATTAATGTTGTTTCTATATAAAATCAAGGAGGTGTGTTAAGACATTGATTTCATATAGAAATCTCTTTTTCGTACTCTATGTAACAAATGTATGTCTGTCGTCGAACGTCTAATGAAAATAATGTATTGTGTAAATATCCATTTCTAATTAAATATAATATGAAATTCACGGATTTCGTTAGCAATAAGTACGTTACTTATTACTTCCATGGTTTCACGTCAAAACTCGAAAAAATCTTATACATAACTTTAATTTTGACAGTGATAGCTCGCAACCACCGCAAAAACTCACCTTCTCTCTGCGTGCGTTGTGGTCGTGACGTGAACGTTTTCGTTGACGTCATTGATCACACGTATCGATCTCGCTCACGATGATCGTGGGCTGCTTGTAAGCGAACGAGCGTTCAAACGCCGCGAGTGATTTTGGCTCATAAAGGAACATGACCTATGTATATTCTAGACATGCGCAAAGTAAATCTTCGGAGGGAACAGAGATTTAATATCTATTTGTTCAGAAGATTTATATAACTCATATAAATCTTTAAATCCCTAATAACTCAGTAAATCAAAAGACGATATGTTGAAAAACATTATTTTTAAATCTTTATAATCTATCACACTCTACATTGAATGGGATTGATTAATGACTGATTGTTGATAGGCTATGTAAAATCAATGGATGGATGATGTTTGGAAATACTTCTGTGATTAGACTTGGACATAATTATTTTTCTAAATCTTTTTAAGTTTGTATGTGCAAGGTGAGATTAGATTTTTATGTTTTGTTACACACTATATTAGCGTAACTTTTTATATTTGAATTACAAAAGTATTCAAAAACTAAAAAAGAAACACAAAAACGCAAAGTTATCAAATTTAAAAAGTAAACAAAATAAACGTGTTTCACAAAATTTTAGAAAAAACGTAAACACATCTAGACTACTACAATTGCTGTTGCACTTTGTTTCAGTGATAGTAGAACTAATTTCTTATGCAGGGCCCAGTGATCTTTCAACCGATCATTTCCCGTACCGATTCCCGTACGCATGCGCAATTTTTTTTAATAGTTCTGTTCCTTTTTGATTCGTCTAATCCTATAGCATTTGTCTCAAGCTAACTGGTCTCGCTTCAATACATCATAAAATGATCCATAGTAGTATTGATTTAAAGATGTATTTGGTAAAAGATTTATTATGAAAACGTGGGAGTTTCGGATCTACACAACATATTTTAAAGATGTACATCTTTTTTACGATACAAGTCACTCTTGTGTTACTCAAGTCTAGTATATTCTGTTCTCTGCATAGGTAAATGAGATTATATACTCTGTTTCTGTGTTATGTTAGGTACCTTATTTCTAGTGTAAAAAGTTACTCTATGGTACCTTACCTCACGGGGGGTTCTCTTCCTTACTGCCCTGTGGGCTAGGATCAAGTGATACTTGATCCTAGCCTGTGGGCCTTAGAAAGATGTTGTCTGTGGTTGTGCCACCACACATTACAACACCACAGTTATCTATGTTCTATTAAACGGTGGCTTCGTTATCTTCATTTCTATTAGAGCAGAGTTTTTGTAATCTCATATCGATCGTTGTCTAATCATCATTTGTTTGAGAGTTTTCATTGGTTGACACACGTATGTTAATGGGGCAAATTACTATGGGCTAAATTATATATAATTATCGTGTTTATATTCCTATAATATATGTTTATACCGACTACTTTGCCCGCGCCACAAAACTGCAAGGATTTTTGAGGTTCAAAGTGTCGGCGCAACAATTATTGCAAGTATGTGTCACGCGCGTTTTTCTTATGTTTATTTTTAAAGTCATTCCAATGTTTAACCATAGAGTTTAATTCTTTAGCGTAATATATTTTCTTTCTATGGCAACACTACACACGGACATGTTCTATCTGTGAACTTAAAAAAATATCTAATCAATGTTTATATTTTCATCTGCGTTTGGCGGTGAAGTTATGTTTTGTGCAGTTTTTAGTGAATTAATAGGGTTAAAGTTTAACCCTATTAATTCACTAAAAACTGCACAAAACCGTTAAACTCATGATTTTGATACAAATTATACATGAATATGATCGTGAATGTGTAAGGAATACTGTAAATAAGTGATTTAAGTTCTGACATCAAAATTTAAAAGGAAAAAAAATTGTCACGAATCGACAACACTCGGTAAGCTAATTCTCATCGTTATGATTGGTTATAATTTGCTTTATTTTTAATAGATTATACTTTGACATTGTAAAATATCACAGAAATAATGTTGTCAAGTAATTACACCCACTCAGAATATGATAAATACGCCATATCACGTCAGGATCGATAAAAAATCGAAGTCACGTGACAGTTAAATTCGCTTGTACTAAAAATTCAAAATTTGTAATTTTTTTGAAAATATTTCTGTTTTATAATTATTCTTTGAAACCCAGTTTGGTTTGTAGAATTTCTAATAAGAATTCCAATAAAATAAAATAAAAAACCGACAAGAAAATTTATATATTATAAAAAAAAATATTTTTAGAAATCACCATGTCTAAGTCTACAAAATAGGCCCCGAAGTTGAAAAAAAAAATCATTATTGGCCGAAATTTCAAAGTAGCTCTTATTTTTTATGTAATTATTAATAACCTAAGCATATGTTACTAGGTAAAAATTATATTTCTGTTTTAGACATTCAAAGTATTTATAAATATCAAGTCAAAATCCTGTCTTGGTAAGCGTTATTTATTGATAAAACTTACTTTTTGTGGTCAGATTGCAAGTTTTATGGTATTATTTCTTCTACGAATTCAAATATTTTAATGTAATTTGTTAGATATGTGTTTTTACTATTTAATTACCGCAAAAAAACCGATAAGTATTAATTTAAAATTTTTAAATTACAATATTTTTCCACATCAACTCAAATTTTTTCGGCTACGTCAAGTTTGTCCTCGTGTATTATAACATTTTATTAATACAACCCGGTCACAATATCTGTGCACCTGACCTCGTGACGTCATATCGGCGGTCTGGGTACGGTGTGAAAAAAAGTTTTTTCGAGAAATGTGGAGGTAAAAAAAAATTACTAACCTTTTCAAATCAATTTATTATTGATGAAGGGTTTGTTATTAAAAAACAATAATTTTGATTACAAATTATTAAAAAAAAATTAGGTCTCTCTTAACTGCTGCCAGAATTTTCTTCAAAGTTGGGATTTCTTTTTTTACAGCATAAAAACTGTCGATGATATTTCGTATTGCGCAAATGTCAAAATCATCTACTTCGATGCGTTTTTTGTACTGTTTACGCTTCTTACCCGGTGTCGATAATTTTGGTTCTGGGTGGGTTTCTAAATTATTACTAGTACTTGGAGTCGGACTAGCGCCCGGCGAAGTAGGTGGTTGTACTTTGGCTTCATTTTTAATTTTCATTAGAGTCCTCTTTGAAATCCCAGTTGCAGCACAGGTTCGTTTCACCACTTGGTCTACAGGTATGGTGTACTGTTTATTTGCTTTCTAAAAAAACTTGAGCACTTTCAAGATTAAATTTCTTGATTCGCTGTGTATTGTTTTTCCCATGACTTCAGTTTAACAGCTACAACAATTTTAATAACAACCAAACCAGTCCAAACTTAACAGTAAACAGTCTAAACTTAACAATAAATATGAAAAAACAAAACAACAACAAAGCGAAAATATCAAAATTATCGGGACGTATATCGGCAACGAAGATGCTAACCGTACTGTCGCACCGGGGAGTGCGCGGAGAGGTGACAGGGGAAGCGGGAGAGGCGCCGTATTCCAGCGAGGTGCACAGATATTCTGACCGGGTTGTACATTTGACATGAATATTTATGTATCAGATTCCTTGGTTATTCAACTATCTCTGACAAAACATTTCGTCTCTTAACTCGCTATAGGTATGGCACAAGAGCCATTTATTCCCAACTTGGCTCAATCTTTTGACGCGGGCGCAGGTCGTAACACTCGGGAGCAATGACGAGGGCGCCACATGGCTCCTTAGGCAAGTTAGTCGATACACAAATGTTTTATAACTTCATTTTACGTTGTCGGTGAGCAAAGATACTCAATCCCGCTCAGGTTAAGTGTAAATTCATGAAGAACGGGTGTAAACAGTATTATGGCTACAGAAGGTGAAATTGCAAGTACAACTTCGAGCGGCGAACGACTGAATAGATCGCAGCCAGCACACGATACGGGTATGAGTTTAACATACATACAGAAATTAGATGGAAACTCATTTTACAATACATGGAAATTCATGATCGAGTTGTAATGGCAACCTGTGGAGTCATACGACACTGTTGAATTCTGATAAGGCATAAAGAGAGACCAAAAAGCAAGAGCGAGGATATGTTTGCTGATAAATTCCCATTGCCTGGTTCACGTGAGATATGCAAAAAAGGCAAAGGAGTCATGGTAAGTTTTAAGGTCAGCTTTTGAAGAAAAAGGCCTAAACAACCGCTGCAGACTTCTGTCAAAGCTACAAGGCGTAGCGAAATATGTTCAACCAATGAGACTTGCAATGGAAAACTCAATTATAGAGTTGATAGACTATGTGAAGACCAAGCTGTTACGAATGCAGGATTCATACAGTGAAGTGCAGATCCAAATACACACACCAAAGATACTGCACCATTAACGGATAAACCACACTAAGCAAGAAATCTCTACAGAAAAAGGCACATTTTTATGATTATAGAATTTTTTAATTTAATCTAGTCGTGATATGATTAAATGAAAGTTAAGAAATGATAATTTATTGTAACATTTACGCAAATAAACCTTCTATTAAAACCCCTTGTATTAAGGTACTTGATACCTATCAGCCCAGATTTTCTTCAAAACTCTTTTATTATTAATGTAAACTCTTGTTTCATGCGTTAAAAAAACATTACTGATATCTGTTTCACATAATTATGACTAATATGTACGTATTTACAGTTATTGAATACATATTAATATATAGTTAGGTACTTACCTAAATAACAAAAAGAAAATGTTTAATTAGAAATTGTAATCATGCATGTTTTTAATCGTCATCTCACAAAACAAGCGCTTTCAATATGCAAGGTAAACAAAATGTATTACACTTAGTAAATTATAATCTTTGTTATTTTAGAATGTGTTCTTCAATAAATGATTAAATTATCTAAAACTTGATCTTTAATTTCATAAACCCTGGTTTACATAACAAAATTTTAATAGATTAGATAGGAATGCTTACCTCAATATCAACAGCACATCCTCATTTATCGATATCGATACCCGCACGCTCGTCTTCCTCGTCACTAATGCGTTCACGTCACTAATGTCACACATGGAACACAAGCGCGCGACTATGATCCATCAAAGTAGATGGCACTGAAAAAAATAAACGTCCCGCTAACGTTTCGTTGTTTGCTTTAGTGATTGCCATCTTTCTTAAGATATAGTCTGATTAATCTATGCCTTACTTACCTTATCTATGGTAAAAGCACGCGTGTATTCACAATAGTTCACATTGCTTTGAAAATTGAAATTTCCTGAGTTGCTCTAGCTTTTGAAAAATAAACATAATTTTGCATTTAATTTTCATCACAATTATTGAAAACTACAGTGATTGCAAATAGCTACTATAAATGGTTTCAGAGTTTATCTAGTTACCAAATTGTACAAAATGGCGGCATCTACCAGTGGAATGGATGAAATATGAATTGATATGCGTCATTGAAGTGGTGCGCCGTGCATGTGAAGTTTAAATGACTATTTTTAGAGGAGCTGCATAAGACAGGTTCCTTCTCAAGCAATGAAAAATGTCGAATACAGTAATAACTAACTATACGGATCTAAACGGTCCGTCGTCGAAGGCGGACAGTTCTGTTGTTGTTATTGTAAACAAGGATGGATCTCTTTCGGTAGACCAGAATTTATTGGGTACCTTGATGGGTAAGTGCATCACTTTGATACCTATCGACATAAGTAGTATGAGTCCACGATTAGAGAACCAGTTTTTCAAATGCCTAACCATAACATTGAATCTCAAGAAGTTCAATATATTATAAATTGTATATAAGTACAGTAGGTGATATAGTTTGTTAATTGATGCATTGATTACTGCTCGATTCATATTATACTGTCTGTAGTATGGTTTTGGTATTGTTTACTTATATCTGATGTGCATTTATGCCCAAAAAATTGGTAGTCTATTGTGAAGCCACAGTTTTGGCGCCAAATTTTAAAATGTAATGGGAACCGTAAAAATCGCCTAGTACTTGGCTTGTGTGGTTTTTATTTAGTGAATTTATCAGTATCACTACGTAAAATGTTTTATGTACTAAATTACATAAAATATAGTCATGCTGAGGTGAAATTAAAATAAGAAGTGCTAATAAATTTCTTGGGATAGGCCAGTCTGTTAGTTAACTGGATGCTTACCTATGTACATACACACACATATATTCCCATTTATGAGATTAAAAGTAGGATTAACCCTTCTTTCGCATAAAACCTGTACATACATAGTAGAATTTAATTCCAAGCCTCACTAGAGATTGTGATAAGATCAATATTTTATTTTAACAATTTAATAGTAATACGGTATTGCACAGTTTTTATTTAAACTCTAGATGGCATTGCATATGTACCTGATGGTATATGTTGAGTATGACATTAGGTCCACACCCTGTCTGTTGTAACATGATACATATTGCGACACACTTCAAACTTAACATGGTAGTCTTTGCCTAGTACTTCTAAGAGACAGAATATATGGCACAGTGTGAAACAGTTTTAGTTCACACCAACTAAAACTGCCACTAACAATTTGTATCCCAATGGCTATGGAAAGATTAATTCATTCTGTCACTTCATGGAATAATCAGATAAGATAGTTCATCCATAATGCCCAATCCTCATCAACATTATTTTTAATTGGTAGGTACAGATGGATCACAAAGTGCTGGAATAAGTGTAGTTCGAGTTGGTCATGAGGGAAGGCCTGATGATGCTACTGATTCAGAAAGTGAAGATGACAAAATTCCACATGTTACTCTCACTGTGGACAGTTATTATAATGAACCCAACAGCATCATAAAATATGGTAAAACAATTGATTTATTATTATTTTATTGTTTATTTATTATATTTACTATTTTTTATCATACTTCCTAATATATATTAGATAGTGGTCAAACACCAACCTATAACATAAGTAATAACAAGAGATAGGTATGGGAAACAAATACAGAAAGAGTTCGTCTCATTTATGATGTGGATGACTCACTCTTAAGTTAAAGATTGAGTTTTTGTCCTTTTAAATCACTGTAGTTGCACAAGCAAACTTAGCAATAGGAGTGAATCTCTCAATATGATCCCAATAACTAAATAGCATGTTAAACACAAGCATAAAGACCTATTTAATTTTTAATTGACTTCCAAAAAAAGGGGGAGGTTCTGAAGTTGATGTGTTTATATTATTTATTAAGATCAAGCATATGTTTTTAGAGTAGTCAGATTTTGATATTCTTTTTTTGTTTGGTATAATATACTTCCAAAGTTGTTGGTGGTCCATTTAAATTTCATCAAATTCTGCCAAGCCGTTTTTTGAGTTACGATCCAATAACAGAAAAGTGTTTCGCCTATCTGGATGATATTGTAATGGATGGATCAATCGATCCCGTGAGTAGAGAGGGTCACTAAAAAGGATGCAGGAAATATTTATTTTCATAAAATATGGAACTAATTCTACACACTAAAAAGTGTGAAATAACTTGTTGTTGTACCTAATTGTTCAACTTGAAATTGGTACCATGCACTCACTTATGTGATAACAGGTACTTTTGAACTATCATGGTACCAACTATGGCAGGTAATTTCACACTTTTTAATTTCATTTTTTGGTAAACAGAATTTTCTGCATCCAATAATAGTAATGCCATCAGATTGAAATATTATTTGACTAGAAGTATTTAATTAGGACATAATTTTTGGCTGATTAGTCTCAAAAATAAGGACCTCTTTTTTTAAATTTAGCTATATGTAAATGAAAGAGTAGTAAAGTTGTTAATAAATTTATACTTTATACTTTTTAGATAGTGGAGCAGAGATGTTACAATCACTTAGAATTGAAACCCGGGAGAACAGCTTGATTGGGTTTCACAATGACCATTGTTATACAGCTCTTACTTCTCCAAGCCAGGTTGTCCCTCAGCGGAGCGAAAGCTTTGCAACATTTGATGATCCAGTGATTGAGATAACACATACTCCTCCACCCAAACCTGTACCTAGCTCTAAAAAAATCACTATTCTGGAACAAAAGATTATACCTAAAGGTAAAAAGGTTCAGATCAACCGCCCCAAATCTCCTATTCTCAATAAAGGCAATGGTGTATCAGATAAATCGCCAAAATCTAAAGAGATAAAAAATAATGAAAAAGAACTAAAGGAACAAGAGTTGAAAAAAAAATATGAAGACAGTAGTAGTGAGTCAATGAGTTCTTCAAGTTCAGGTGATAGTATCCCAGATAGAGATTCTGATTCTGACTATAAGGATAGACGAGAACTAAGCTCAGCCAAGTTAAAAAAACCTAAAGCCAAAGCTCGTATATTACAGCCAGCTATAGTATCAAAAGCTAGAAGAGCAGAGCCCAAAACACCCAGGCGTGTTCTTACGCAAAATATTGTCAAGAAGGAAGTAAAAGAGAACAAGAATCAGCCTAAAGTTACAGAAAATAATGATACTGAGATAGACTTAGAAACTCTACTGCCAAGCAGTAAAATAGCTGTAAATAGTGCCCCAGCTCCTGAATTTAATAAAATCGTCGTGAAACAGGGTGCTAAGCCAGCTAAAAAGGAAAAAAAAACTCCATCACATCCAGCCTTGCTGACAGACATGACTGCACTGTTTTCAACGCCTGATGTTATAAGAAGAGTTTCCACAGACAACAAAACACCTGGTAAGGTTGAGAAAGAATCTTTGCCAAATGATAAAAAGCTCAGTAGTAATTCTAAAGCCCATGAAGGAAGTGATGGTAAAACATCTGAAACGTCTAAGTTACCAAAGCAGTTGCAGCAGACTAAATTGGTTTTAGTGAGAACCAATGACACAATAAAGAAGGATAAAGTCATAAATGCTGTTGAGAAAGCTGCCAAAGGATTTGACCTAATGCCTCATTTTGATGATGCAAGTTTGGCTCAGATACTGCAAGACACAACAGGTATTACAAGTAATCCTGTTAAAAGTCAGCCCATTATTACGACCCCTACTAGTATGGCCAGTCCAGGGCTGACCGGACCCCTATCACCTACTTTAGATTTGCTCGGAGGATTACCACCAGAAGAAGACTTGTCTGAGGATTTACTTATGCATGTTGCCCAGTTAGTAGAAAGTTCTGAGAATTTGCAAGAAGTAATAGATAAACAGGTTTTGGGAAAAGTTGACTCAGTAATGAAAACTTCTGTTCAGTCACCTTTTCAGCAGGCTCATGCTTCAAATTTGTATGCGCAGGCACTATCAAAGTCTGTTCAAAAGAATGTGCAACCGAGAAAGGAGCCTATAGAGATTGTGCGAAGGGATGGGCGTGTTATAACTTTACCGCCTATCGAAGCGCCTGCAACTAGGTCTTCAAAACGTAAGAGTCAAATAACAAATGAAACTCCTGTTAGTACTACTACTACTACTACTACAGAAGAATTGACTCCTGTAGTATCCGCTACAGCTCCACAAATTTTGGTATCACCAGAGCCTCCAACTCAAACACCCTCTGTATCAAAACAATATATAAATAAAAAACTAACATTAAAAAAACAAGAAGTGCCTACTTTACATCCTCCAGCCATTGAAAAGGTATCTGCTGAATCACAAGAGAGTTGGAATTCAGAAGATGATCCATATAGGTATGTATATATTTTAATTATTTTTTATGGTTTACTAGTCTGCTTACGACTTCGTTCGCGTGGAATAAGGTTAATCAATCCCTCGGAAGCTACCTTTTAAATCGGGATAAAAAGTAGCTAATGTTTAAATCCCACATATCTTCACTCCAAATTTTATCTAATTCCATTCAGCCATTTATGCATCATTGAGTAACAAATACTGATACATCTTAAACATGATTTTTATAAAACTACTAGCTGCGTCCCATGGTTTCACCTGTGTGGTGTTGGATGTTTTTTTTTTATGAAGAGGAAGTGTCAAAGATTTTTCCGATGGTAAAGCAATTGTTTGGGCGATAGCGCTTTTCCACTTTAGGTTGTTCATAGTAAATTAATGTAATAAAAAAAATTACAATTGTAATAATATAAAGTTTGTTAGGGTAAAGTTTTTGTAAGCAAGTTAGAATAAAATAAAATAAAATATTTGTATGAGTATTTCAAATAGTATGTGAGCACTCCTATAGTATACTGTGTTAGCTAAAAAATTAATAAAAAAACAACAAGTTCGGGCGCCTGGAGCGACCTCACACAAAGAAAATATACCTATATATAAAATTAACAAAGATTACCTGGAATAGCAGCTGTAGAGATTCGGAACTTCTAATCTTCAGGCGGAGGAAAGTTGAAATAAGTGGCAAAGCATTTAGTTTAGTTCAACTTTTATTTCCGGGAAGGAACACAAGCGTTACAATTAATTTAGAATTGTATATATATAGTTTGATAACGTTTTAGCAATTACGCAAGGTCTGAAGGACTCCTGCGGTTATACTGGTATAATTAGATAGCCTGAGGGGCACTATAAGTTTTACTATTTTCTTCCTAATAGGCGTAAACTTACATCAACCTTCGTTTACTATTGTTTTTTATCGTTATCTATCGTTATTGCACCTTTATTTAAAGGAAATTTATTATTTTAAGTTTTATAACTAGATGTGCCGATGAGCGCGGGTTGTAAGACAAAGAATCGACAATACCTTACTCCGGCGAAACCTGTGATTATTTCATGACGCGGAGAGGATTACTTCTTCTAGGGCACGATGAAATGCCAAGATGTCGGTCCTCAACTTCCCACGGTGAACTCATGGTGAAAATGAATTCAGCACGTATATGAAAGTGCCAAAGAAAAAGTTCTAAAGAAAGACTTTAAAGAAAAACGCCAACGAAACAAATAGAAACTAGCGTTAAAATAATGTCCGTAAACTCATAGTATCTCGTAGTTTGACTAAAACAAAAGCACATTTACCGTTTTTCTTAGGTTATGTGGCAGATACTCAAAATCCATTATTTTCATAAAATCAACACCAAAATGCTTGCGGCTGAATTTCACCTCCACATTTTGGGAAATCTTCACAAAGCTCAGATCCGAACGGATATAAAAAATAAAAAAAGTATAATGACTTCACATGACGCCAGTTGGTAGCAAAGTGCTTAAGGCCGGTTCTCTCTGTCGGCAAGACGTCAGTTCGAACACAGACTAATGCACAGCCAATCATCAAAGAGAAACAAATGCCATACAAAAACTGTTGACTACAGAGTATTCTCTGTATAGGCGTTACAAAAGGTGTTACCCTAGTAATGAAAAAGTTAACCAGAATAACTTCATCTAAGGATTGGCAAATTTTAAAATCCAAAACACGTGTCTAGAATCGACAACGTGTAACGGAGCGAAAAACGAAGGTTACACTAGAAACCGACTTGGAATTGAAAAGGCTGAAAAACTAGTTTTTTATTAATAAAGCACAATAGCGACTGCCCGCTACTTCGTTCGCGTAGTAGTCTCGGCCTTCGGCCTCGCCATAGCCTCCTATCTTTTTTAATTTTTATTTCATAATAACCTTTCTCCTGACAATAATTAACACAACAAAAAAGGATTAGCGAGATTGCTCTATCCATTCTTAAGTTATAGCATGACCAGGAGAAATTGGGGTTCATTTTTATATATAGATTATATTAGGTAATATTTATTTCTCAGATGTAAAAGACCCTATTCTTTAACATATAATTTTTAAATATATTTCAGGTTGATTTCTGTGAGAAATAAGTAAAATTAAACACATTTAATTAAATCATTGATTTTTATTGAAAAAGCAATTGATTTGAATACGGCCAACCCTGGGGATAATTCATTCGCATTTTTTATATTATTAACGAGATTTACATAAACATATATATAGTGTGATAATAAATAACTAGCAAGCGTCATGATAATATGCACAATTGAGATTTTGTTTTATAATTAGGCCGTCTAAAACCGACTCTTAGTGAAGAGATTAATCACTTTGTATATTCAAATGTTAGCACAGTTTATAATCTAGTAGCTATTGCTGCTATTGGATTTTTTATATTGCAATACCTACGAGATTCTCGGACTGGAATGTAAACAGAATTACGTTTACATTAATAATACTTTCACATGAGGAATCATAGTGTAAATGTTAATTAAACTTATATTTTTAACTTAACCTAGCTTACTATGATTTTATTTTAGGTTATGGTGCATATGTAGGCAACCACATAACAATCGGTTCATGATATGCTGTGATGGCTGTGAAGATTGGTTTCATGGTAAATGTGTAAATATTACCAAAGCCATGGGACAGCAAATGGAAGAGCAAGGTATTGAATGGAGGTGTCCAAATTGCATTAAGAAAAATAAGGCTACTCCTAAACCGATTCCTATAAAGGTAATAAAACCCGTTAAATCTAAGATATAAGGTATCCTACCACTTATAACTGTTTTAGGAAATTATGTTACATTTATGAACATGCATGTATATGTCAACTTATAATAGCCATTAATAATTAGATAATATATCCTCTGGACTGTGCTGCAAAGAATTGCTTGATTAGCCATTTGTATGAAACACGTAATTATGTAATTAATGCAATTTTATTCAAAATCCTAGTGACTATAGAACTGTACTTGATTTTCGCCCATGTTGCCTTGTGCAGAGACAGTGAAACTCTTTGAGAATCTGTAGAACTCGAGATAATCCCTAGCTTAAAGTCACCTTGAGGTGACATGGTGACAATATAAGCACATATTCTTGTCACCGAACTTCCGGAGGGGTAGGGAGTGTGTATGTAAGTAGTAGTGTAATGTAATTACTACAAATTTACGTTTTTTTCTGTTATCTGTGTTGGTATCTTGCCAAATTTCATGATAGTAGATCAACAGAAAGTACCCTATTTTGTAAGGGTTATGATATAATGGCGAGTGTCAAAATATGCAGCATAAATAGCCGTATTTTATGTTACGATTTTTTACAGTTCCATAAGGGACCGTAAACGAAAGTATTTGAAATTAAAATCAATTTGATACCACTAAGATTTTGAAGTAAAATGGTTTTGATAGAAAAAAAGACAACAAAGTAATCCTACAAAAGTCTAGTTTTTCTCTTGAGATACGGAACTCTTAAAAAGTTGTGGTTCTTAATGCAGTTTGTCCTGTATCTACTTTTCCACAGTATTTTTTTTAATAAGACAAAAGAAAATATCTAACAAAAAGTTCTAAATGTGTTATGGAAAACATAACATAAACTATAAATTCTTGCATTGTTTGTTTTATAGCAATTGTATTTCAGTGAAGCGTAACCAAATATAAATTGTGCGTTAAATATGTGCCGTAAAATCCATAGATAACCACACACATATTGGTTGATTTCAGGTGTAATACCAATAAATTTAAATTCAAATGCATAAGTATATACAAATATGTATGCTTTTAACACAGTAGGTTTTACGACCAATAGTAGCGTGGAAATATTTCGAGAGTTAAGTCATAAATGTATTTGTAGCATTATGTTTTCTAACATTTGTTATGTTGTATGTATTATGTCATAATACTAGTAGTTTTGCGAACAGTAGACCTCGCGAGCACAGTCTTATCAGCAGGAGTTTTACGCAGTCTGAACTATAAAAATCATCCAGTTTTTAAACTTTACAAACTATTATATCGGCAGCCACTTGACCAATTCTGCTCATACTTGCAATTCCTCTATAAAGTCCTAACGTGTACCAAATTTTAACAATATCGGTCGGTAAATAGTAAATAGCAAACTTTTCCTCAGAAAAGGGTTTTTTTAGGAAAAGTTTAACGAAATACATGCATACCAAGATTCGTTAAAAATTGCGATCTGTACAAGAGGACAAACATAGAAACAGATGATAGTCAAGCAAGACGCTTGGCTCGCCCGGTCAATAAAAAATTTGCATTTATGTAACAAGTTATTAGTCGCACCAATGATTATAAAGGATATATTTGACAGGTTCTGAGGCAAAAAAGACATGAGCCTCTTGAAATGCCAGCGGAGATGCCGAGAACTCCAATTGTATCGAAAAGCGGATGCATTGTTTGCAAGAAGTCGACCCGCGCCAGTAGCATTTACTGCAGCGATGCGTGCATCCTCAAGCATGCACAGGACTCGCTCGGGAACCAAGCCACGCCTGCCAAGTCTGAACCTGAACATGGGAAAGTATCAGACAAACAGAAGACGGACAGGGTAAGCAGGCAGTTTGTATATACCTACTACTGTATCTTATTTTAATGCGCTAAATTCAGAGAGTCATCTCAATAAAATTGTTATATAATCAATGTTGTATACTCACAAGGCTGATGTAACATTAACAATATACCTATTAATTAAGATCTTTGATAATGATCTGCGTATCACAAATAAATTATTTCATTTGATATAATAGAATTATCTCACTTAAAATTTCCCTAACTGATCTGTAATCAGCGCATCAAAAAAAGCGCGATGCTCATGCTGGTAGATTTGAAATAGTGGCTCAGTATTTGGGCGGCTATAAAATGTATTCTGCCCGATAATATCAAAACATCACTTTACTGACCCCTATGGCTATAGGAACCAGGGTCAACTATCATAGTATATGTTCCTAATAATAACATTATGGACAAAAAATACGCCTTCTATAAAGGACAGCAGGGCTTTGAAAACTTCCAAAAACCCCAAGAGTGTTTTACCTAGCGCATTAATTTATTAATTACCGAACGGGAAATATTATCCTCACACATTATTTATGCCGGTTGAATTTGGATAAAAGTAGCCTATGTATTAATCAAATTTCATCAATCCACATTAATATGGTAAAAACGTTTGTGACTATTTCACTGCCATTGTTACCTTATCACGTCTAAACGGCAGGATCGTAACGAAATTTGGCAAGGAGATCGATTATATCCCGGGAAAAACATAGCATACATTTCATCATCATCACCACCATGAGTGGAATAAATATGTTATTATCTTTGGAATGTTTAATAGTGACTGCCGCACGACTGACTCTCTGACGCGTAGGTTTTGTCGAAGCTTCATTCGTTCCATATTTCGTAATTAGTTACTGATCACTCATTTTCAAACCTCTAACGTAAAAAAAGAAATGAACTACTCTCTTTAATTATAATCTCTTACCCCGCGGGAACTTTTTCCTGTACTGGAATGAAAATATCCTTTATAATAATAATAAAAAAATGTATACATTTTATGCTATATTAAGTTTCATCAAAACCTGTTCCGCATCATGTGTGCACCAACAGACAAAAACAAATATTGCTGTTTTAACTTTTAATCGTTAATAACTTCATGTTTACGAGTCGAAAAACATAAAAAATAAGTATTATGTTTAAATACAGCCCTGTTGTAGTTTTCTTATAAGTATAGATGAATACTTAATACAATGTTTATGACTTAAGACATATATTTATAGGTGATTGTTTATGAAAGAAAATCCGGGAGATTATTGGCTGGTCCAAATGCTCCCACTGCAGATAACTTAAAATCGTGGCTACAGAAGAACCCTACCTTCGAAGTGGTGCGACCAGGCGCTCTGAGCACTATTAAACCCGGCACATCAAAGAAAAAGCTTACGCCTGATTCTAACAAAATACAGACTACACTTAACTTTGAGCGCATACCCAAAAAGCTCCATAATCAAGAACAAACGACGCCATCTCGCGGTCAACAGTTGGAAGGTAGAGAAAAGCGAATCCTTCCTTCTGCACAAGATGACATACCGCCGACTCCTAAGGCGATCGCTGCTCCTAAGACGATCGCCACTCCTAAGACGATCGCCACTCCTAAAACATTGGCCATTCCTAAGACGCCAGCCACTCCTCAGACGCCCACCACTCCTAAGACGCCTGTCACTCCTAAGACGCCTGTAACTCCTAAGTCGCATACTTTCCAAACGACGGAAACTTCGAAAACGAGCACCTCCACGGCTAAGCCAGTCAGCGAACCGCGGAAGCTTCTTCGAACTGCGTTAAACCGATCCCAATCCAATGATAAGGTAAATAATATTCTTATAAATAATAGGTAATCATATCAGTAGCCGCCATTTTTCTAGATTTCAATCAACATTTGTTAGCAACTGAAATACATAATAGCCTTGCCGGTCAGGGCATTGCGAGATTGCTATATTACTTAGTTGCCTTATGTTCGAAAGAACTTAACCGCAGCACTAGTGTGAGCTGATAAGGCAATTGACTCATCCCAAATCGAAATGACGTAATGTTTGCGCTATAAAACACAGTATATAATCGTACATGGTATGGCTAATCAAAATACGGAAAGTTACGAGTCGCGTGCGCTCGTACAAGGTTACTTCTGCGCACATGTGTGTGTAGGCATTCAGTCTGTCAAACTAAGACCTCAGTACGGTAGCTGGCCGGTAATAACACGGAAGAGCAGTGTTTTTAAAAGTTCCACTTGTTTTGAATAATATATAAAGAACTAGTATCTCAATGAAAGGTTTGTTCTATTCTTTCGTATAAGATATTATTTTTTTTCACTTGTGTTTAGCTATTAACAAGACTTAACCCTTCCTATACCGTGATAATTAAAAGATTTATGAATGAAACGCTCGTAAATTTACGTCAATGGTACACAAAGGGTTAAACTAGCTCCCTTCCTGGGGAATTTTTCATTGCAAGTAGTTTTATTAATTTGTAATTATAATTGTTATAATCATTACACTTTATAATTTCAATATTAAAGACCAGGTTATTCGGTCTAATTTTTCTCTCTGTATAACTCTGTCTTTGTGTGTATTGAAATCAGTGCAACAAAAGCTGTTTCGCATTACTTTTATATCATACCTTAAAGTTTGATTGAAACATAATGGAATTTTGAACCAATAACCTTGTACATTGGCTGGCTTGTTTGCATTTTGATTAAAGTTAGAGATTGGCATATTTATGATAATTATTACGTTACAGACATCACCTTCGCCGTCTACATCGCGTAGGAAAGATTCCCCGGCGTTGGACAGCAAGAGCAAAATGAACGCGCCCGAGGTCGATATCCGAGATAATGTAAGGAAATCCTTACAAGAACAGCTGAGCATTCGAATGGCGGAAACAAAAAGATCCAAATTCACCGAAGATGATATAGAACAGTTCGCTGAGGAAACCGAAATCGAGCTGCATGAATTGTTTAGAGATACCGGCATGAAGTACAAAGCTAAGTACAGGTCGCTAATCTTCAATATCAAGGATCGCAAGAATTTGAGCCTTTGGGAGAAAATTTGCGATAAATCCATCACACCTAAACAATTGGTGAGATCAACCGATCGGTTTTTACACTATCGTTTGTATATTATGTCGTGATTCTTCACCGATTTTATTTGTTGTTTCACAGGTAAGGCTATCACCTGAAGAGTTGGCTAGTCAAGAACTGGCTGAATGGAGAGATCAAGAGTCCAAACATCAGTTAGAATTGATTAAAAAATCGGAACTGGACCTTCTTGCTGCAAGTAAAACTTATGTTCTCAAAACACACAAAGGGGAAGAGGTAAGAGATTTTTACATTATAAATTTACTTACACGGCCGTGAACAATAGCTTTTAGTTTCAAATTTATATTTCCATGTTTTGTTTCAGGTGATGGAAACAAAAGAGGCCACAGAGTTGGAATTAGATCCAAATGTCCCAGTGGAAGATGTGGTTACCGCCTTGAATGACTCTACTGTCGGTGAAGAGGTCACAAGAGAAGTTTTAACAGAAGAGTATGTATGAATACTATTTTAATGATATCTTTTTCTTAGTTTCTTCTATTTCTTATAAATCGAAATGTGATTAAAAAAATGTGTTCGCAGAAAAAGGAAGTCAGAAGAAAAGGAAGTGAAAGTAGAAAGTAGCAGTACGAGCAAAAAGCGACAAAGAGACAGCAGTTCGGGTCGTTCCAAAAAGAGTAGAAGGGATTCAAGACGCGATTCAGACCGGAAATCCCGTTCGTCAAGAAGAAAGTCAGAACTAAAAGAGAAACAATCTAGAGAGGAAAGTAAAAGAAGGTCGACTCGGAGAACAGAAAAGAAGTCGAGAACGAGGTCGTCATCAAGAGACAGATCCAAGCGAGAGTCTAAAGAAAAATCAGAATCTACTGAGCGATCGAGGCATAGGTCACGATCGCGAGACAAGCCGAGAAAGCGTTCGAAATCGCGCGAGTATTCGAGATCTGCGTCGAAAGGGCGCGAGAGGTCGCGCTCGAGAGCTCGGTCGCGACGCCGCTCCGACTCGAGAGACAGTTCGCGACGGAAGCGTAGGTCTCGTTCCAAACACGACAGAATAGAAGAAAAATCTATACACAGGTCCCGATCTCAAGAAAACTATGTTAAAAACAAGACTGAGTATGTATTTCATTTTAATGTTTTTATTCCTAGCTATGACGTGAGTCGGGAAGAGCCAGTGGATGCTTATGACAAATAGCTGTTAGTTGTAGCCAGGGTTGGGCAGTATTTGAATTACTTGTAATTAAAATACAAATACGTATTTAGTATTTTTTAATTTGTATTTCAATTAAAGCAAGCATGTATTTTGCCCAGCCCTGGTTGTGGCATCCAAAAGGATGTGTTAGGGCTGCTGATAATGGCGTGTTATTGATGCTTTATTTAAAAAATATAATTTTATTTGTAATATTTCCTTTTAACAAAATATGCTTACACTACTGCTAAGATATGTAAAAGCATGAATTTATTTGAATGTGTCTCAATTCTAATTTATTTATGTACTATTTCAGTTCTACAGATTCCGACTCCATAGAGAGGCCCAAATCTGCAATGTTAAAGGAGCCACATCCTGAATACGATCCGCACGAGCCGATGATCACTTCCGCCTTCTCCGAAGAAGACCTTCGAAAGCCCGAGGACACATATGAAGATAGTTATAAGAGCGAAATCGTTGATACTGGGGCGGACTACGACCCCACTAAATCCTTTACGTTAGACACGACTGATATCTTGCCTACTACTACGTTTACGGCGACACAGGATAAAACTACAGGTGAGTAAACTGCCCTTACAATACCTACATTTCTACTTTTGAAAATTACAAAGTAACTTTTTACAGTTTTGCGTAGCATCTTGAAGATAAATATATTAAATTTAATCATCACTCTCTAACACTGCCATAGTAATCGCCGCTATGGCGTAGACATCCCCTAAATCCCTCCATATGTTCCTTTTCCTTATACTCTCATTGTAGGACATGCTAATTAATTCACATATTATTTCATCACTATTGTAGATAGGCACTATAAGCGCTTGCAGTGAGCTTGCCCTGTTACCTAAATTAATTGCAGAGGTTAGCAAATCTTGTTGCAGTTACTGGTCAGAGACCAAGCTGCTAATCAGCACTGGTCTCGTACCATTGATTAATTGATAGAAATACTTGGTATGCATGCATACTATTCAGTATAATTTTTTTCGACGGCGATTTTTGAGTAAAGGATGTACATTTCCTAAAAAGGTTTGAGAGTATTTTAAGAGATTTAGATTAAATTTGGTACACTCATTGGGTACCTTTATTCATCATTGGGACTTTAAGGATGAGTTCCGAATATGAGCGTGATTGGTCAAGTGGTTTCCGTGATAATAGGTTTTGTAGTTTAAAAACTGGATGATTTTGGCAATATTCGGAAAGAACATTTGGTACCAACAACATATAAAATTATACTAGCAATGTTATACTAGTTATATATTAAATTTCTAATATCATTCACTCATTCATTAGTTTGCAGCTCATGCAAAACTCCCCCTTTAAAAGGAAAGCCCATGTCGCGGTGGAAACATAATGAGCTGGTTATATGGTATTGTATGCTTTGTGTATTCATATTTCAGCATCATACCATACATATGACAAGATCTAATCAGTGGTAACCTGATTTCATATGATGATATGATAAGGTTTGAAAGGCACTGCAGCAAGTGAAATTACTGTTAATAATGTCTCGGGGACCTTTGGGTGGCACTGGCATCTATGACAGACACACAACTTGTCTCTACGAACTGTAAAAGATAAACACTAAATAGGTATTTATTTGTTTCAGAAGTGGAAAGCGATCAAGAGCCCACGAGTACAGTAGATAATATTATATGGAACGGTTGTATTAACATGGTGGACGTGGCGAGGTTCTATGTTGCTGCACATGAGGTTATTATATGCACCGATTATATTTTAATCTCACATAAATCAAATGAATGCAAGTGTATGTCGTTTTGTGCCGATTTTGTTGAATGTTTTGACATAGGTGATACTACCGATGCGACGCCTATTTGTTATCGGATATAAATGTTACTGTGGAATACTAATTTTTCGTGCGAATAAACCCGTGGGGCAAGCTAATGTTATATTATTCACTTATTACATTTTTCAGGTGTCCGGAAGTACAGTAGATTTAGAAGAAGATCTCACTTCAGAATTAGATATAGTGGGAAGGATCAATCCGGACACCGTGTGGGAATACATCAAGAAAACGAAGCAGACCAGCAATAAAGACATCGTCATCTTGAGGCTTCAAGCCGCAAACGACGAAGAAAAAATGCAATATATCGCCTTGTATAGCTATCTAAGTAGTCGTTCTAGGTGTGTATTTTTGTTTGAAATAAAATATTTATCCTATTCACCTTCCACTCCCCTCATTAGCGTGTTTTATTTACATAAATGATGACGTTGTACATGTAAGATTATAATTTTAGGTTAGGAGTTGTAAAGGTGCCTAACACAGCCACTATAAAAGATTTCTACATCGTGCCTCTGCCTGCGAACACGAGCTTACAGCCGGTGCTGCTACCGCTCGACGGGCCCGGGCTTGGCGATGTGAAGACTCATCTGCTTATAGCGATCATCATTCGACAGAGAAGAAAACGATTGGCTCCTCATATACCTAACGATTTAGTTCCTGCAAAGGTTAGTTCTTCAAAAGAAGAAGTGTAAATAAAAAGCTATTTATTTTATGTACAATTGTTTATTTCCAACGAACCGTTACCAATTCAAATAGAAAATGAATAAAGTATACGATAGCTATTGTAAGCTTCCAATTTTGAATATATATCTTTTGCATGTTATAAAAAAAGCATGCGTGAAGTGTTTACTAATCACCCCTAGACTCTTAAATACAATGGCCTAAAGAATAATAATGTAACTTACTCCGAAGAAAGCTTCTTCTCTTTTACGACCTTCGGCACAGGAAATCTTTTAAAATCCTGATGTCAATATTCAATCCAAATAATGTTTCTAATTTTGCAATGCTGGACTTTTATTTTGTCGTTGTAACCATGGCAACACGTAGTTTCGGGCATAGCTTTTCAGTGAAAAAGTGAGTTTCGCTACTACTACGTCTATTATCACAGCTATTTTATACTTATTTTCTGGGCGACATATATACCTAAACTTACTCTTATCTTCCGTCGTACGCTAAAAGTGCGTGCGAGGTAGCTATTATTACCTATATTTATTACTTTACGTGTCTCAAAGAAACACACTCATTTACACGTAGCTAAAGAATCAAATTCTATTCATATAAATTAAGAGATTTGCTCTAAAAATTTGCATACCCCAGAACATTATGATGGAGTGATACAAGTACACTATTTTATACACTTTGCAAAAATCCTGTCCTGATTTGGTTGCTTGATTTATCTATCTAATATACAATGCTTGGGTCATTTAAATGCCTTGTGCATCAGTGATAAAGGAACTATTTTTCTACCCCAAATAAATTAAAAAGGACGTACTCAATGCGGCTGTTTTTTTATGTTTGCTACCTCATAACTTTTTTTGTTTGAAATTGGTGCTTCTCGTATGTTATGTATGTCCCATTTAAATTTCATCAAATTCGGTCCAGTGGTTTTTGTGTTACATTCCAATTACTGAATAGAAGAAAAAAAGAGTCTGTAATGCCCTTAAATCAAGTGCAATCTGCTATTTTAGATTTCATACAGTGCTACGGATTGTTCTTGTTTTGATGTTAATTAAAAACTATTATATACATGGAAGGTTATCCTTAAATTACAAACCATTGTGTATTTTGCCTGGATACAGGCTGGACGCTTTTGTTTACTAATAACGGCCTTCCTTATAAGCATTGCATACAAGTTGCAACGTTCGTAAGTAAGTAAGGCGGATAAGTTTAATTTGGAGGCGTGATTGAGTAGTTTTTAGACCATTATTAACAACACTAATAAAGTAGATTCTCGACTTATACAAGAAATAAGTTACCATCCTTTAATTCCGCAAAGATAAAATTAACTACTATACATAGTATTTAAGTTACTTTCCCTTAATTTGAGGTTGTTTAAGCTGTTTTATTTTATGGTTTTAAACAGTCTTACTTATATAAATAAATCATTATTGTGGATTTTATTTAAATTGTTTTATATAGGCATTGTTAATGAAGCATTATTCATTGGTCAGGTGTCGCGATCGTCCCGCAAGCGTTCGTACACACCCCCCGTGGCAGGCGTCGCCGTCGGCAAGACGTACACCCCGCCCACGTCGCCGCGACGCCGAGCTCTGCCGCTGCCCGCCTACGCCTCCTCGGCTCTCTCTACTTCCGTCAAGGATAAGATAGCTGCATCTTTGGGTAAACTTACTTAAATGACATACGTTTAATGGGCCCTATTCCAGTACGCTCAGTAGGGCTATTAGAGTAGAAAATTTCGGCTTGCAGCTCTAGTCAACAAAAATGTTTGTAATTTTTGTTTACTGGAGTTGCCAAAACTGACTTAGAGCCGCCATTTTCCAATATTTCAATCAACATTTGTTAGCAACTGAGATACAAAATAAGCCCTGCCGCGTTACTTTTGTATCGCATTAATACTGTCAAATCAGCAGCCAAGTCGAGATTCACAAGTGAGCGTCTTTCTAGAATACTCGCTTTAGACTTATCGTTACGCAGCGACGCAAAACATTCAAAACGGTTGCTACTATGGACCTTCATTTTATTTTATATTTTTAATAAAAATCTTTGTAAGTTGCCGTCTTAACCCGTTGACTCGCGATTCGCCATATTTGGCCAATAATACAATAGATTTCGCAGAAATCAACCTACTTTTCTAGGAACTGCAACGTGTGTGGTTAATATAATATTTCATATGGTACAAATGTCCTTGGTTGCGACATTAATGTATGGTAGTGAAAGTTGGGTATGGTAGGCACTAAAAACATGAGAGCAGAATAAATGCAGTGGATATGAGAGCTATGAGGAGTATGATTGTAGTTAAGCTGATGCAAAATAACAGCATTTTTGCAATTTTATCGATAGGTACTGTGGTCCCCCACCACCCAGGCACCGCTGATCCATCCCTCTGGTTTCACCGTTTATATGTGTGCATTTTACAATGCATCTTTCTGCCTTATACTTTTATTTTATAAATGTTGTCATGTCAACTATTGTATGATGTACTTTGTTGCTACTATTGTTTTTTTAAGAGCAGTTACAACTCTTTTTGAATGAGTTCGTCCGGAGAAGTACTACTACCATACCTTTTTCAACCGTCAAGCAGTTTGCAATACTGTGTTTTGGTTTGAAGCTATGAACGCCGGCGAAATTACAGGCATATGAGACTTGACAACTTAATGTCTCAGGGTTACGGCGCAGTGCAGTTCGTCACCTGTGAGGAGTTACCACTTAACATCAGATAGGCCTCGCGCAAAAGTCAAAATCATTTATTCAATTTAGGCTTCAAAGACGCACTTAATATTAATGTCAATTACTTATTATTTAATGTACTTTGAAGACTACCGTCGCGTTCCAAAATTAATAGATCCTACCGAGAAGAAGCCGCAAGAAACTCGGGGCCATTCTTTTCACATAGATTTTTACAATGTTTCTACTTAGGTACTACTATTATTACATTTTATGGGTGGCAGAATTGTTTGTACCATTTCCAAATAACATAAAAAAATACTTTGTTGCAGCTTGCGCAGACGTGGACGAAGCGTACAGCCCAGGCTCTTCAAACAGCAGCGGCGGCCCGCCCGCGCCCGCCGTCATCGCCCCGCCCGGCTCCGCGCTACGCAACAAGATGGAAGAGCTCAACCGGCAGATTGAAGAGCAGAAACAACAGATTCTCAAAATGGCACAAGCTGACTCTTCTGTCGGTGGAGAGGTAACATGCTTTCCTTCATTATTGAAAATCTGTCATGACGCACTAATAGCAGGCTGTCTTTGAGAGCCAGTCGCTGGTCTTAAGCGCAGGCCACACCACTAGCTAGCAAACGGGGGTACGGGCTGGCGAGCAAAGAAAGACAAGGGAAATTAAATAAACAAAGCAAAGTTTTGGCGAGCTAACTATGTGGGTTCACACCGAAAACTACGGGCGGACAGGCGAGCGAGGGGTGCATTCCGTGATCTGTCCTTCAGTTATATTATCTATTTCTTTACATTTTGACTTAAATCATCATCTTTTACGAACTTTCGGCGAGCTGAGTGAACGATTCTTCGAAGTACGGAGCTAAGCGACACTAGCGAGGTGAATGAACAATATCGCTAGCATCGTCGGATATTTCGTTCGAATCGTTTGTATTGCTGATGTAGCTTTCGGGGTGTGAACTGAAGTATGAAAAGAGGTGAATCGAAGCCTGGTGTGGTCTGCGCTTTAGTCAAGTGTAATATCACCTTCTATCATCATCGCTTACTATCAAGTGAGACCATAACCCTATCGGACAAAGAACATAGGAACTAGATCAGACGGGATTATTTTTCTGGGTTAAAAGTATCTAAAAGCGTCTATCTAAAAAAAGAGGTTTTCAATTCGGCCCTTTTTTGGTGTACGTGTTTACATCTCTCATTGTGAACCGATTTTAATTATTATTTTTTAAAAATTTCTTAGATAGGTTAGGTTATACCTATTTATATCTAGATTATAACAGAACCAACAAAGTTGAGAATTATATTTTGTACTGGTATTATAACTACCATAATTGTATTATAAATTTTTTTAATGATAAATTAAAGCATCTCATTAGAATTCTTAAATTAGGGAATAGCTTGCACTGAAATGTTAAACTACCTCATTTAGTTTAGTGTTTGTATGATCATATGGAAAACTTATGAGTTTATGTTTCTTATTAAATTTCCAGGATAATGAAGCATACTCGCCGTCCCGTCCCATGACTCCGCCTGCGACCGTTTCTTCGACGCTAGCGGACATCTCGTTGCCTTCCAACTTGCACGAAATCTTAGCCACCATCAAGCAGCGCTCAGAGAGCAATGCCAACGATATTGACATGCGGAATAAGCCTTAGTCGTTGTTTTCATATTTGTTATGACTAGATGGTGCATAATATCAGTAGTTGTACAAACACATTTGTGTTACACATAAGCATGATCATTTCTTATTTACCTTTGTTATGTATGATTTTTGAAAGTGTGTGTTTATTTCAAGGTAAAATTATTATATTTCGTTCCTAGCAGACTGCACAAGTAAACATTAATTACAATGTCGATTGTGATTGGACATAAGGGCTTTGGAAATGCAATCAAAATAAAGGTATAGGCCATTTACTGACTGATTTACCTGAGCGGTATTTTATAATGGACTGTTTTGTGTCCATTAATTTCACTTTTACCCTTCAACCTTAACGCAGCAGTGCTTTCGGTGGTAATGAGTCATTGTCATATGGCAATTGACATCTCTCACCTTGACATTTATCAAGTTATGATACCACGATTGGACTGTGCATTGTTGCGTATTTGATAGTTGGTTCAAGCAGTTGAGCTGAGAGGGAGTAGTTGAGTAATGGGCAAGGAAGCTATTTTACGACTAGAAGTTGAACACCATTTGTTTTATACCAGTAATTTTACAATCACCAATGTGTTTTAAATTTAGTTTAAGAACAATAATTTATATTTAGCTTACGCTTATGAAGTGTTTCTGTTATGAGATAGTCTTTTAGGTTCAAATGATGAACGGGTGTTTATTATATACACACAACCCCGCTGCAGCATGAAACTTTGTGTTTACTTTCTTGCAAATTGTAAGAATAACAGTCTCTCGAAATGCTTCTGGACGTTAAAAATTCAAGTAGAAATCATATTGTGGAAACAACTTTCTAGTCGTAACAAATTTGTTCCAGTCGCCTTATTAAAGGTGCAAATATTTACTTTAGTTCTTGAGAAAGCATTTTATACATTTTATGCTTAGTTGCATATTGGTCTCGCCAAATAACTGAGCAACTTGAAATACTATGTGAACATACTACGGCGGTTTGAAAACTAAAGGCCTCATTAAACGTAGTAGTTAGGCTCAGGAGCATTAATCCCAGAGGCAAATATTATGCTTAGTTTTCAAAATGCTTATTAACGTTACATAGGTCTTGAACCCTATTTCTTACATTTATCATTTTGTAAAAACGATATCTAGGGGGGCACAGATAAATTTATTAAAAAATAATTCAATGATCTACAAAAATTACATTTTACATTACATACAGATGCCACACGTTTTTGAAACGTAAATAACGGTGTAATACTTGTCTATGAATTTATTTAATTATGTACAAAATTCACATGATACATTATAGTTGAAACAAAGTTATTGAAATATAAAATGTAATGAAATGTAAATAATTGTTTATCCTGGGATGTCTATGCATTTATTGCTTTATCTTACCCACTCTTTTGGTGCAATACTCTATAACAAACACTATGCTTAATGATTATACATCCATGTTGGCTAGGATGTATTACTACCTACTTCTGTAGTATGGTACCAACTGGTTGTGGAACTGGAATATTTGAACTATTTGTGAACCCGCCACTTTGGGCCAGTAGCATGCTCTATGAGTTCATTGTAGTATTGTATAATTGCCTTTGTTATATACCAATATAGTATTTCAGTGCTAATTTTATTTGGCTAGACTGTTACATACAAAGTAAATTCGTCTACTTGCACTGAGTAGTGCATTATATTTTTACAAAAATCACAAACAAGATGTGACATTAGTTTACGGAAAGTTAGTTAAATAAAAATAAGTAAGATTGTTTATGATAATGTGCAATAGAATCAATTGTTGTTTTAAACATAAACTATTGGACTTAAAATCGATATAGATGTTTGAAAATATTATGATTGTATGGAAATAAGATTGGAATTTCCTCTTGTACATAACAGAAGTTAAAATATAATAATTGTAATAACATTAAGTTAGTGTACAAAAGTAGGCTAATTGCAGATTATTAGTTCATAGTATAGCAATTATTTCTTTTTTATGTTTTAATCTATGAGGTGGAAATTGGAATAAAATGAAATAAGCAGAGAATCTAATATGTTTTTATTTTAAAAAAGTGTTATTCATCATACAAAGATTTTCTTGATCTTGTTTTCCTCTCTTTTAGGTTTAATAATTTGGATCCCTTTGGCATTTTGAAATCATTGAATGCATTTTGTTGAAATATATTATTGTGTTTGAACCTTTTCTCCATGCTTAATATTTTAGTTTCCATTAGTTTTCTCCTGGGAATATGTTTCAGTGAATATTCCCAGTCTCCTGTGGCCTTCAAGTCTAGTAGTATGGGAACCATATGGTTTATATTAAGGTTTTTCTTAGATCCTGGACCCCATTCCAGATATCTATCCAATGGTAATTTTGCCATTTTTAATCCATCTTTTTTGGCTTTGGCTAGTGAAAGTGGATCATTGTTAACCTAGAATAAATAACAAAAAATCAATTAAGAGGAAATTCCGAAACCAAAAGTGTTAGTGGGATATTATCGTAAATAATCTAAATATACCTTGTCAACCATACATCCAACTATGTACACAGCATCATGATCAAAATGTGTCAACTCATCCCGACAATGTGGTGTAAGATAAACCAATTTATCTTTGGGGAATTTATCTAAGTAGCTCTCAGTGTGAATGTTCAAAGGGAACCATGGCTCTTCTAATGATGGGATATTTTTTCTTAGTTGTTTCATGAATGTGCCTGTGGTGTTGACATTGCACATGTGTAAGTTAAATGGGTTCTTGTGTATTCTGTTATCACCGAAAACAAATGTCATCTGCTTTGCTGCATTCACTGTTTCTCGAAACACCATGTGGTCTTCATATGAGCAGTCTATTACTACTGATTGTCCATGCATGATTGATTGTAATGCCCTGAAAGAAGATGTAGAACTTTTTGTCTCTAACTAGGTAACAGGTGGTCTGTTCCACTAAGTTCAACCAGTTGAACTTATTGGACAAAAAAGTCCAATTATTTCAACTTTGTGCTAATTTAAAATAATTATGTAATGGATATTTTATGTCCAATAAGTTAAACGATACATTTAAAAAATACTAGTCATTCCCCGCTGTACTACCAAATATTATTTCACAAATATTCAACTCGTTAAAAGGGTTCCGTATTGATGTTTGTTACACGCTATTGTTTTATTATACTGCAGCTTCTCATAGACGATTATGAAGTGGCCAAGGTAAGTTCAACCAGTTGAACTTAGTGGAACAGACCGTAACAGGTAATTGACAGAACATTAATTTGAAAATAACAGTAGGTTAATATTTTATCAATTGAATTGTTATACATAACATATGGCAACTGGGCCAGATTGGAGAAATACTTAAGACCTTACATTATTTTCATCAATCATTAAAACAGGATGCAAATCTGCAATCAGTATCAATATATTCACATTATGAATAAAATCAATAATAGATTTACATGGGTAATGTGTAAACATGGATTCTTACTATACCTATAGTTATCAAACATGTTGATGGACTGATCACGGATCCTTATAAACAAAGTTTGATGTTTTATGCCATATATGAGGTCATCTGGATTCTCTTGTATAATTTCAATTGGGTTTTCTTCAATTTCCTGCCTTCTTGCTGCTTTTTTAGCCTGAATGATAAATACAACAAATTAATACTGTTGCAATGTTTCCAATACTGAAAACAAATTGAATGACTTTTCCATTTCTAATGTGAACTTCTGAAAGGGATTAGTGTAGAAGTTTAATGCCCACAACTTTTATGCATATAATAAAGTCACCAGAATCCCTCTAGTGTAGGTGCTAATTAGGTGTTAAATTGAGATATAAAGTAGCATAAATCTTAAGTCTTACTGATGAATACTCATTAAGCAATACCTATGTGTTGCCCATAATGTTGGTATTCAAAAACTAGGTACCTACTGATGATAGTATATTATTTTATTGGTTATTTTCATACTCTCTCCACACAGTTCATCTTAAAATCATAAGTTTTTTACAGAGCCTTATATACATGTATACAAAATGATATGAATATGCTTCGTAGGATGCAGAACCCTTATTATCATAGCTTCAAAGTCCTATCCAAGTATTCCCAGCCATTACTGAGATTGAAGAAAAGAAGATGAGAAGCAGACAGACATACAAATTATTTATTCAATATAATATAATAGAAAGAAAGTCATCTCAACACATTTACTTCCATACACATTTGGTACAAAGCAATTATTTTAACATTACATACACTATATCAATATAGTCTTCTTACTTGGTATTTGGGGATGGTAAGTCATGCATAAACTTCCCTGTCTCGTTATATACCATATAGTGCATTGATTTCAACAATATTTATTACCTTTTGGTTTTGTTTTGACTTTTCTGTTTTCCACAAAAAGTTGAGGTAGTGAGATCGTTGGTTTCTACTGCCTAGTGACAATAGATGTTGCCACTGGTCTGATTTTAAATTGTCCGGGGCACAACGACCATCTTGCCGCATGACTTCAACTTCGAGCATTAATATATTTAGTTTTTTCTCCAGGTCAGGATCCCCATTGCAAATGGATTGAATTATTTTTTCTAAAACAAAATCAGACTTTATCGATAAGCATCAGGTTCAGGTTTATACATAACTAGGGTAAAAACCAATGAATAAGGTTAGTAAGTGATTAACAGACTCAGCATGCTTCTACAATATTATGGTCTAGCTTGACTACACTGCTTTACGCTTACTACTTGCTTGCTTGCTTTACGCTACTTTGCGCGAAATACTTCTGCAGAACATTACCTGATTCATCTTCGTATTCCACCTGAGTAGAGTAAAACTTTGGTTGACATAGAAATTTCGCTGGACTTAGTCTTTTGGGCGATTTTAAAATTTCACACACTTGGCGTGAACGTGAAATCACTGCTCTTACACAGTACATCATTTGAAACTTAATTTAGAATTTCATTTGGTTGAATTTGGAAATTAATACACGACCTTTTAAAACAACAACAATGTATCCGCAAATGTATCAAAGAGAATACAATCAATCTATATTTCTTCTTCTTCTCCAAACCACAGACTATTCAGAGATATTGGTGGCGTTCGAATAGGCCCTTCGTGAGCGTTTTTAGTGAAAATAACGCTATGAACGTATGAACGCTCACAAGGGGCGTTCGGATTGGGTATAGAGGTGAGTCTTCTTCTTATGTGGCTTTTTAACGTGGGAAGACGTTACTCTGCCAGTGTCATGTTTTGGCGGATATTTTTCCCTTGTGCTCCCCCAACCCTGAAGGAGTGACCATTGTACGGTACGGAATCAAATGAAAGTAATATGAATATCAAAAGTATTAAAAACTGGTTTCGCTTTTACAAACGTATATTAATGGGTTTATAAAAATTACATAACATATAAATAAATGGTGTGAAAACAAGCGATAAAAGAGAGTTAATATCGGTAGGTCTAGCGATATCAGAATTAAGTTTATCATACAAAGAAGAACTCAACTTAGGACATGAAAAGAAAATGTGATTAAAAGTACCGTCATCTAGGCCACACTCACACAGCGAATGATCCCTGACCCTGATTTAGCAAGAAACACTGGAGAACAAACGTGACCTAGGCGCAAAAGAATTACGATGGAAGTGACCCATTACTCAGCATTTTTAAACTTAAAAAACCAAGGTTTTGAAGGTATGGTAGGCTGAATTAAGCCAAAATGCCTACCTTTGATCATTCTTGTTCGATCCCAAATATTCGACCATTTATCACTTAACTGCACTTTTGCAGAGTTACGTAAATCGCGAGAAAAACAGTTGCAGTATGATTCCAGCCCCAAATCAGTAGCCTGCTTAGCAAAATTATCTGCAATTTCATAGAGGTGAGTCGTATTTACTAGAACAGATCAAAGGAACAGGTATTTTACGAGACTAGGTAGCACCTATTCCAATCTTCACAATATAAGTCTAACTAGACTTCCTTCACAATAAGCATTCATTCAGTACATCACCTCTCTTTCTCTTATACGCTAAAGCCGAAGCTGAAGTCCGGTTGAAGTGAGATGATGCAATAAATACATACATACATCGTCTTGTTACATGTAGAATTGTGTATCAGACTAGTATTCTAGTGAAAGTAAAAAGTTATTGTATATTTATTTAAAGTGCAGTTTGTGCAGTGCTTGTTATATTTCCCTATGTACGTATTAGAACAAACTTCTCTTTTATTTATATGATTACATTTTTACAAAAGTAGATTAAGTGAATTCAAATCTCATACTTACGCTATCGTCCAAAGTCGACGCCTTTAATAAATTGAAAGTATAATATATTGACAGTCCTAATCCTGTAAAAGTATGAAGGGAAGATATCAGTTGAACATATAGCAAATAATAGTAGTAATAAATATAAGTAGTAGGTACCTATACTCTATTTGTTCTAGTCTACTATTTTATAATTCAAAAATCTCTCATGAATCGAATCGAAGTATCGAGTCATTCTTTAAAGTATCATGTGAAGACTAATACGCTACGCAAATCGTAGGCGATACTAGGTAAGACTATGTGGAACAGGTATTTGGATCACGTATTTGCATGGACTAGGAACAGGTGCACCTAGTCTCTGATTTACCTAGTACAACCCATCTCTATTTGGGTATCTGTGGGTGAAAATGTCGTTCATGTCTTTTTTTGTTCAGCGTTCGGAAAGCTAAAAAAGAGGAAGTTTGCCATAAGAAAGTGTAATTTTTGACCCACGTCCGGAGCATAGTTGTTTGTGATCGTTTTTTGACAGCTATGTATTTGACAGCATAATCAAGCGATTTAAGGTCTTATGCTCAGTTGAGCGTTCAAAAATACCTCTTTTTTAGCTTTCCGAACGCTAAACAAAAAGAGGCATGAACGACATTTTCACTTACAGATTCCCAATTCGAACGCCCCTTGTGAGCGTTTTTAGCGTCATTTTCGCTAAAAACCATCGGAAGTGATCTATTCGAACGCACTAATAATCATGCGATTTTAGATTTTCTTATGCTCAGTTGAGCGTTTGCATAGGGTGTGGGCAAAAGTGGCAAAGTGGTGTCTGAAGGAGTGACCATTGTACGGTACGGGATCAATCAAATGAAAGTAATATAAGTTAATCAAGAGTAAAACTGGTTTCGCTCTTACTAACGTATATTATTGGTTATAATAAAATTACATAAAATATAAATAAAAGGTGTGAAAACAAGCGATAAAAGCGAGTTAATATCAGTATGTCTAGGGATATCAGAATTTGACGTTGTAGAGAGAGGCCCAGGAGCGAGAAAGAGAGATAGATTCCCTCTCTCTGCCACTCCGGAGAGCGCGGACACGGATTGGGCTCGCACTCCGACTCCGCTCAGAGGACCTTGGACCTCGGCTGTGGGGACGGCCGGTGCCCCTAGTTAGAATTAGGGTTATGTCCTCACGAGGTGTGGCCCGCGTATTCTGGGGCATCCCACGAGGTGGTAATGGGGTGGGCTCTTTACACCCTTTATGAATTAGAAATACGGGATTACTCACGTAATATTTATCGGATTTATCTTTACACCCTCCCCAGAGGCTGGGCCTGCCTAGGTGGGCATTGACGTCGGTGGGGGCTGTGGTGTGGCTGATTGCGTAAGTGGTCCTACACCCCCCGCCAATAGTCGATGAGGATGGAACACCGCAGAGTTTTGGTGGGTATGCCGCTGTTCTCGTGTAGACTTCTACACGCGCACTAACTCTCCCTGGAGCATGTAATCAGAGTCTAAAATCTTTCTCTGCGAAAAAAAGGTATATCAGAATTTAGCTTATCAAACAAAGAAAACTCAACTTAAGACATGTGATTTAAGTACCGTCATTTAGGCCAAATGCACAAAGCGAATGATCCTTGACCCTGATCTTAGAAACACGGGAAAACAAACGTGACCCAGACGCAAACTAATTAGGATGATGCGAAGTGATTATAGACACCCGATATTTTGGGTAAAAAATATGACACAAAAAATCTAAGAAAAAGCTTACATTGTTTATAAATTTACAGTTAATAACAATTCTTAGGGATAATTTTAGTTTCTCATAGTTTTGAAAGACTTTTATTACATATAGTATTTTGTTAAAAATGCAGGCGCGAAAACTTTTGGCAAGGGTCAGCGAACTTTTGTTATGGTTGCTCCCACGCAATTTGCACGTGTAACTTCCCCGCCCCCCGGGCATGCGGGAGAAGTAAAATAAAACTATAGTGAGAAGGCAGCTAATTCAGTCCGCTAGCACATAGAGCGGACGCATAACTTTTGGGGGAATATAAGACAGGCATGAGAGTTTTTTTTTATTAATTGAATTAAATACTTACATCTACCATTACAGGATAACCTAATGCGATAGTGCAGTTAGTAGTGGCAATAGTTTTACATATTTACCCTTAGAAACGTACCTACATTTAACAATACAGATATATACATGACTTAATTAAAAATAGATTAAATAAAATTATGTAAACATCACAGCCAACACTAATCACTTAACTAAATAACATAAAACATACAGAGCCACTTTTGAGAACTCACTCATCGTAAAACAAAATAGGTCTGTCTCCTCCGCCATAATGTTGAGAGTGCGGAGTGCGCGCGTCAGTGGCGCCTCGCTAAGGAGATTAGTCCGAGCTCGCGGCATCACCACTAGTGGCGGTCGTCGCCGTCTCCATATATACCGTTCTGGCACACACATCGATATTTGCGCTAGAACATCGCTATTATTTATGCGCCCTCTAAGTATCTTGAACATATAAGTTACGAGCTCTAGTTCTCTCCTGATCCGTAATTGGTTATATCCAACCATGCCCAAGATAAATAGGGTAGGGGTACATCAGCGGATAAAAAGGATATACCCCATAGTGCCTCATATATAAGTACCTTATTCTAATTGACTAAGCACTAGAGCATTATACAACGCTGTGATCGCATTGCTGTTTGTAAAGCCTTTCGCCATTCTAAGAATAAACCCCAAATTCCTATAAGATTTTTAACAAATTTTAATTATGTGGTTTCGGAATGTTAGTTCTGTATTAAAAGTCACTCCTAAGTCCTTCACCTCTGTAACTCTGAGCATCGGAGTCCCATCTATTATGTACCTATGTAGAGTTGGGGAATGTGCCCGGGTAAAAGTAATTGTAAGACACTTAGATACATTAAACTCGAGAAGGTTTTGTTTGCTCCATGCCACTACTCTATCTATATATATCTCCCTTGAAGTTGATCGCAATCATCCTCTTTTTTAATTGCTATTGAAAGCTTCAAATCGTCAGCGAATAATAGACACTTGGAGTGTTTCACAACTGCCGGTAGATCATTAATCATTAAAGAAAACTCCAATGGCTCTAAATTGCTGCCCTGGCTAACTCCCGACCTAGTAAAGTATTGTTCAGATCTATGCCCCAAATAGTCTACATATTGCTGTCTATCCGTCATATGGCTGACAAAGAACTTCAGAAGATGTGGGGTAAAACCAAAACCTGCTAACTTCTTGAGTAACACGTCGTTATCGACCAGGTCGAGTGCTTTCTTAAAATCAAAGTAAGCAGTATCGATTTGTCCCCCACTATCAACTGAAGGCAACAGATGGGCCATGTAATTAAGCAGATTGCTGTTGGTGCTTCTTGTCGGTCGAAACCCGTGCTGAGCATCTGAGAGTTGTGAACTCACCTGCATCGATATGCTGTTTTGAATGGCAGACTAACACTTTTGCTGGCGTGGAAAGTATTGCAACTGGCATGTATTCCTCCACCTTAGTGCATGCTTTGCCTTTTGGCACCGGTACGACACGCGTAACCTTCCATCTTTCTGGGAACTCGGCTATTTTAAGGCAAAGATTGTATATGTGATAAAGCGGCTTATCCATCACCTCTCGACAGTCTTTAAAGATGTAAGGCGGTATTCCGTCTGGGCCTCCAGACTTCTTGGGTTTTAGTTGTCTGAGAGCACTCTGGACGTCATTCAACTGTAGTTTGTCTAGGCACACGCGTGCCGTTCCATTTTCGCCACCCGCTTCAGCAATCGCGGCACTTATATCTAGCTTTTCTCGTTCCGTACCGTAAATCGAATTAAAATACTTCGCCCACTCCTTGGCACATTGCGCCTCAGTGATAATCTCATCATCTCTTATTATCTGCCTAGGACTGCTGTTGCATTTTTTTGATTTAAAATAATTCCAAAAAGACTTTGGCACCCTCTGAAGCTGATTTTGAACGTTGAGGCTATACTGTTTTTCTAGTAATGATATATTTAATTTAACTCTAGATCTACACTTTGCAAACTCTTCGTTATCCGAAACTGATTTGGTGGCCTTATATCGCTTATGTAGAACATATTTTAATTTTATATCCTTTATTAGATCAGACGTATACCACTCAGCGTAAACGTATTGCGATTTCAGCTTACTTCTTTTTTTCGGTATACTATAATCTATTATCATGTTAAGATTGTCATAAAAAAAGTCTAAGCTCATTTCTAAATTTAACTCATATATTGGAGTCCAATCCACAGCCGCTATAGATGCTATGAAAAAAAATCGGCTTTCCTATAGTTATAACTGACGTTCCCACTAGGCTGCCTTGAATCAGCAGCGGAGGACAGCAGCAGACGTCAAATTCAAATTCAAACTCAAATTCATTTATTAGCTTAAACACAGGTACAATAAGAGTTAGAAAAAATGTTAGTCCTCTATGTTTTACCTTTTCAGGCATGCTAAAATTGTTAAAAAATAATACTAATATACTTAACTAAAAATAATTCAAATAATTATTAACCAACCAATTTAATACAATATACAATTTCATTCACATAAACTTATCGCTAAGATATTCATTAATATAATAATATCCCTTATTGATGAATAATTCGTGAAGTCTTTTCTTATACCTATATATGAACGCAATCTGAGTCTAATATGTATTTGGGTAAATGATTATACAGTTTTGGGGCCATACTAAAGACACTCTTATTAAATAGTGCAGTTTTATGTTTTTGTGCACAAATTTTACTATTATAACGTTTGCTTTTAAAAAATGTAAATAGATTTAAGTTATTCCTAATAAATAATATAATTTCATAACGATATAAGCATGGAAATGTCAATATATTTAATTTCTTAAAGTATGGCTTACAAGAGTCTATTGCTCGTAAATGACAAACTGATCTTAGACACTTTTTTTGAGCCCTGAAAATTTTCTCCCTTTCTGTACAATTACCCCAGAATATAACTCCATAGCGCAGTGTCGAGATCACATATGCGTGGTAAGAAGTAAGCACTGCTAATTGATCTACAACCTTTGACAACATATATAAAGCATAGGAATAGCTACTTAATTTAGCACATACCATCTCGGCTTGCGTTTTCCATTTAAGGTCTGAGTTTATTTGTATTCCTAAAAATTTTGCTGTATCAATGTCTTTAATTTGTTTATTATCATTATTAATATTTAATTTAATTTTTTTATTGTTTTTGAATGTCATAGTTTGAGTTTTATCAAGATTAATTAAAAGATTATTACATGTTAACCAATTTATTACATTATTTAAAGTAGCATTAATTTCCAGTTCAAGAGATGTCTGTTTATCACTAACAAAAGTAATAGTACTATCATCCGCAAAGAGTACCATTGGATGGTTAGTAGCTTTTGAAAGTTCGTTTATGTAAATTATAAATAGCAGAGGATCATGAACGCTTCCTTGAGGAACACCATATTTTACCATACCAACATCAGAAGAATAGTTCTTCTCAATTTTTGTAATTGGACAGAGTTTATTAATTTCAGTAAATTGTGATCTATTCTCCATATTATATGATTGAATTAGACGTAGGGCATTACCCCTAACTCCATAAGTTTCCAGATTATAAAGTAGTAAAGTGTGATCAACATAGTCGAAGGCCTTCGTTAAATCCAAAACATGGAACATACAAATAACTTCTTTTCGCAACTAGACATGACTATATTGAGGAGATTATAAATAGCCAAATTAACCGATTTATTTTTACGGAAACCTACTTGTTCTTCAACCAGAATATTAAATTTATCAAAGTTATCATATAAAGCTCAATGTTCAAATTTGTTTTTAATTTTTAATATTTTTGAAAAAACCGTTACTAATGCAACTGGTCTATAGTTAGTCATGCTTTTTCTGTTTTGCTTTTTGAAAAGTGGTTTTATTATTGTTACCTTTAGCTTATCGGGGAAAACACCACGATCAGTACAAAGGTTTATAATAAAACAAAGGATAGGTGATATGATATCGGCAACATATTTTATCACTTTGGTACTTATTCCATCGTATCCTGTGCTGCCGGTATTTTTTAAGGATTGTATGATGTTAAATACATCTTTAGGAGTAGAAGGTTTCATAAACATAGAACTTGAGTTATTCCAATTTAACGACTTGTTTGCCCGCGCAACAAAACTGCAAGGATTTTTGAGGTCCAAAGTGTCGGCGCAACAATTGTTGCAAGTAAGTGTCACGCGCGTTTTTCTTTTGTTTATTTTTTAAAGTCATCCCAATGTTTAACCATAGAGTTTAATTCTTTAGCGTAATATATTTTCTTTCTATGGCAACACTACACACGGACATGTTCTATCTGTGAACTTTAAAAAAAATATATAATCAATGTTTATATTTTCATCTGTGTTTGGCGGCGAGGTTATGTTTGTGCTATTGTTTTTAGTGAATTAATAGGGTTAAACTCATGATTTTGATACAAATATTACTATTATTATATTGAAAGAATAAGAATTATTATTACTATTACTAGTATTGTAAGACTTAACTTGATTTATATAAAAATAGTTAAATGCCCTGGCTATGTCTTCTGGATTTTTTAATATTATATTGTTACATTTTATTTTTTCAACGTCAAAATGAGGTGACCTATTTTTTGAACTATTTATGATATTCCATGTTGCTTTTGATTTATTGGAGGCCATTTTGATAGCGTGATTATTTCTAGCTTTTTGTGTTAATTTTAGAATATTTTTCAGTCGTTTTGTATAATTTCTAAGTTTTGAATAATTGATCTGATTGGGTTTTTTTCTGTACGCCCATAACATTAGTCGTTTTCGTTTTGTACACAGTTTTATTCCTTTTGTTATCCATTTAACTTTTTTACTTAACGAATTTTTATTTTTCATTAGTGGAATATATAGATCATAGAGTAGCTTAAATGTATCATGAAACTGACTGAACACTACATTTGGGTCGCCGCGGCAGTTGCACCGTTATCTCTAGAGGTGGATGGTAAACGTCCACCGTAACGATCGGCGTGTCTGCCGCGCGCACTATCACACAATCACTGTCGTACTCCGTGAACTTGCTTAGCACCAAATCTAGTTGTCTATTTTTAGAATTACCTATGTTGTTACTTTGAGTGAATCCGCAATATGTTTGAAAATACTCGAAATAATTACTTACATGTATAGTACACGAATACGGGGTTGAACTTGAGTATGTAGAGCAGTACGTATACTTAGGAAAGCAAATATCGTTTCGTAAAACAAATAACGAAGACGAAGTCAACAGACGAGTAACGTGCAGCTGGAACAAGTACTGGGCCCACAAAGAAATACTAAAAGGTAACTACGACCTTAATTTGAAAAAGACCATCATGGACACTTGTATTCTGCCCTGCTTGACCTATGGCTCCCAGACGTGGATGTTTACAAACAAAATTATTAACAAAATAAGAACTTGTCAACGAGCAATGGAGAGAAGCATGCTACGCCTAAGGAAAATTCAAAAAACGAGAAGTCAAGAAATAAGGAACAAGACAAAACTGACAGATGCAGTTCAACAGTCACTAAAACTAAAATGGGACTGGGCTGGCCATGTTGCGAGATGCACAGACCAGCGATGGACTCTCAAAAGCACGAAATGGACCGGTCCACTAGGAAAAAGAAACGTGGGTAGGCCACAAAAACGATGGGCGGACGACATAGTATTCGTGGCAGGGAAAAACTGGACAGAAACAGCACAGGACAGAGAAAAATGGAAGAAATTGGAGGAGGCCTATACCCTATTAAGGGGTTCCTATAATATAATAAAGTAATATTAGACATTAAAAAAAATACAGCTACATAAAATTATAAAAAAAAACAAAAAAAAATTGTAACTACATACTTTAAGGTTTATAGGAAATAAAGAGGTTTTATTATTATTATTATTTTTATTCAAAAAATTTCACGGGTTTAACCCGGCCCTTTACATAGGCATAAGTGGGGCTGTAGCCAACACTTAGAGGCCCGTTTGGTATAAAAATACAATGTAGTATAAAAACAGAAACATTTTGGATGGATGGTTACATGGTATATCTATTATAAAAATGGGTAAAATGGCAAGGCTATTGGTATGATCTTATTAATGATAAGGGTAATAGTAGGCTATGGACGAGACTACGGCACCTGCCAATTTCAGTCTCATTTAAAATATTTAGGCAGGTGGTGACTTGCCACCCACTAAACGGGCCCCCCATAGGAGCCACCATCAATGGTGACAAAAGGGGCAACGTTGGTGTGGATGGCTAAAGGGTGTCGAGAGGTGTGCTGCGGTTTCACTGGAGCGCTACTACCGGCGTTATGCCCTTTAACACTTCCACCCTTGGAGCTTTTTGTTACTTGCTCTTACGTCTCCACCCCCAGACGGCCAATTAAGGCAAGCTGGGGGTCAGGGGTCTCATTTAGCCCCAGGGAGAATCAGGGTCCGCGGTGTCGCCACTCACCGACGGCTCGCCACAAAGCCGCCCCTGCGGTTTTATTATTATTATTATTATTATAGTACACGAATATACCTAAATTAAAATCACCCAATACAATTACTTCGTTGAAGTTACTACAAAAGTCTTCAAGAATCTTAAACAATAATAAATATTCATTCTCAGTGCTATGCGGTGGTATATACACAACACAAATAAAAAATAAAAATCTATTTTGTAAATAAATGGAGGTACCAACCACTTCGAACACGTGATCGTCTACGTTTACACCCATCGGTATCGGTACAGGTCGAAGTTCAAACCGCGGTGTGGCTACTAAACACACGTCACCCTGTTTCCTTCCATCCGCCCGGTCACAACGAGACATTTTGTATCCTGGTGGGATCATCTCCGCGTCATGGATCGATTCATTGCAGCCTGTTTCCGTTAAAGCGATGAAATATGCGCAAGAAGTTGATACACCTTAACAAAAAGTGTCTAATTTTGTCCTCAGTCATATAACACTACACTACAAAGTGTAAAAATGAGACAGCTACCCATACAAAATGCTGAGGATCTACGAGATAGTATACCAGTTATTCACAAAAAATAATCCAAAGAAGTATTATATAGGTAAAATTAATGGTTCTAAGAACAGCGACATCTTAACATGGCTTAGCTAAAACAAACGAAAAAAATTCGATTAATAAAAATGAAAAAGTCATGAAACTGAAAATCTAAAACAAAAAATAATTATAAGAGGTTCACTTATGTTTGATATCCATCTGGACTATCGTAAAAATGTCTCAAATTTTGAACATTGTACCTCACTTTTAGTTTTGTGGCTATTTATATGTTTATTTGTTGTAACTGAGATCCCAATGATATAATAATAAGTTTAACTGTGATTTTGAACTAAGTCATTGTTTACAATGTTTACTCCAGAATTACATAACAAAGACTTAAAGAAGTGTAAATGGTATGTTTATTCTAAAAGGTTTTTGGTAAAATTCAAAAAGTGTTTTGCTCGGACATACGATAATAATACAGACGGATAATAATAAAGAGTAGATTGCATGATCGTAGATAGTTTTAACAAAATTGCCACTGATTCACTTGAATAAACAGATAAACTAGACGAACATTTAATGTGAAGTATAATACGATACCTAAGGATCCAAACAGCAGCTCTGTCAGAACCATTACTCGTTAACTTAGACGCATTTTGTCAATGAAATTATTTTCAGCATATCCATGAACAATATGATTAAAACTGGAAAACTAACAACATTGTATTTTTAGGATGCTGATTCAAAAATAAATGTCTAAAAATGTTATTTCTGTTTTATTTCGCTGACAATAGTAGAATAAAATAAATTTAGAACAGAACAAGCCTAGCGCAGAGCACATATTTGAACCACCGCCTGGGGCCAGTGGTATCCATAAAGGATTACTCTGCCTAAAAAAAAAGAGCACATATTTGGCTGAATAAAAAAGTAACTACATGTCATACACGCCACAGTAAAAATAAACAAACGTCATACATCATTTTCCCCTAACCAATCGGGAGCCATTACCTACCTACGGTCCAATTTGATAGCAAGATACCCATCTGAACCACTATGTAGTCTACAGCCCATACTCTACTCTTTGGTTCGTACTTGGTACTTACCATAGACCAAAATATATACTATGAAATAGACTGGTATCTTAAACCTTTTTTTTGTGATATATATACATTTAAAGCCAAGATCACAAAGGATAGATGGCGCTGTAGATGTATGTATGTAAGTGTATTATAATGTTAATGTATACGTTATTTTATTATTATGGTTATATCGTAAATAATGTTTGATTGGCCGCTTGGCGCAGTTGGTAGTGACCCTGCCTTCTGAGCCGTTGGTCCCAGGTTCGATCCCTAAACAGGTCAAATAATTATGTGAACGTACATTGTACTGTTTGCGTCGCGTCTGGGTAAGTCTATAAAAAAAGTATAAAAGCACACAACATGAAGCTTGAACTTGAATGTCATAACATTATATAAGACATACATACTGGTCAGAGATGGTCCCTGGGGCCCCGCGCTTCGAAGGCAGGGTATCTACCAACTGAGCTAACGGAGCTGACATAAGACCTCATGTCTCAGAGTGATGAGTGAAGTACAGTATCACATAGAATTAAAACACTGCAACTGGTGCATGGATATATGTGCTGCTACCTTTAAGCATCTTTACATGATATACGAGTACAATTATTTGTATTGATTGATATATGAAAACACCGGTCGAGTGCGAGTTGGAAGTCACGCAGTGATGGTGATAATCCATACATTAAGAAAACGTCTAAGATCATTACTCTAACTCTGTGAAAGGCCTAACATAACTTTGCTGTTCCATCCTTAGAAACAGTTATTGCATCAACAGCAAATAATAACTTTGGTAATGGTCAATTCGCTTTTTGTTATAAGCGGTCCTATATTGAAATTGTGTTGACTTGCAATTAGTTTGAGTTTGGCATAGCTTTACATTGTCGTTCATCAAGTTCGGGGTTGATATTTTTTTTACACAAAAATAATACATTATTATAAGCACACACGCAAAATTTCAACATATTGCGGAGACGCATATGATAATTACGTTTCATTTCATGAATTCGTAAATGTTTACGGCTTAGCTTTCCGTTGTCGTCCGTCGAGTTGGGAGTTTTTTAACAGAAAGGATACATTATTAGCAGCACACACACAAAGTTTCAACGCGTAGTTTTTTTTTTTTTTATTAAATATCAATTATTATTGCAATATAAGTATATGTCAATGCCTACCACAGATTATATATTATTCTTGTCATGCAACGTTTCGTTTTACCTATTGTTAAGTTGTCATACGTTCGGTAACATTCTATTCTATATAAGTAAATTTACGGAATGAATTATATTTTGTACTCATTTCAATAGTTATCAAGCACACGTATATTTGACAGTTTTTATATATTAAATTACAGCATTATTATCAGTACGAGATTTAAAATGTGTAGTGTTTACAGTATTTCCCTGGTTTGTGGAACGAATCACAGGCACATCGAATATTCTTGGGGGAGAAAAATAAAAATAGTGCATAAAGATGTTTTCAAAGAATAAAGCAAAACTATTGTATTGCTTTGATATGTTCTTTGAAAACATCAATTTAATAATGTTTATACACATATTTGTGTAAAAAGTAAAATTGGTTGGGTTCAACTTACTCGTATATCAAAGAACCCAATTGATTGACCCCGACTCCACCTGGTACTAGTCTGTCGTATCCTTAGAGTGTTGAGTAGTGCATAGGGAGAGCAACTTGCGCCCGCTGTAATCATCTTCTCAGCTGCTCCGGCTCGTCCGATACCTGTGGTATTGTTTGTAACGCAAGGGCGTAGAGGCTGCTTTTCCCGCAGCTTGGCTTAGGCTGTAACAGGAAAAAACTTTACGGCGATACCTAAATTTCGTAAAGTAATGCAGATGTTTTGTTACTTTTCAATTTAGTATCATGCAATAAAAACCACGAACACAAGTTAGGTTAAACCCATAAATAGTTTGGATCTTTCTATTCTGCATGTTTTATGCAAAATTACTTTCATACAAAGTTTTTTGTTGCAGACATTATTCAGACTACTTTTTACTCTAAACTATACCTATGAAATTAGTTACAAATTATTTAGATGAAAAATACAACTGAATTTTGTCTTAAAATAATACAATAAGTTTCACAAGTTCGTATTTGATGTAGAATAAAGAAAAACCAAACACACTACAACTTCATCACTATCACAGATTGGATATTCTGAGGGCTGGAACGTTTTGGCATAACACGGCCCATTTGCACGGCAGACATAGAAGTAGATTTTAGTATTCATAGCTGGCAACTCTACCAATTTGTCCTCGAAAAATCGTAGATAGAGTCCGCGCCACCACTGAAGTCTTACGGAGAAAACATTCAAGGTATGATGGGCAAAGAGTTGGAACTGGAATTGTTTATAGATGATAGCAAAATAGATATTCTTTGTATTACTGAACACTGGCTTAAAAAGAACCAACTCTTATTTAATTTTAATAATCATCAAGTTGCTAGCTCCTTCAACAGAGAAAAATCTATGCGTGGTGGCTCTTTAATTATTACAAATAAAAATATAAAACTCAAAGAACGAAAAGACATTGTGAGCCTATCTGTTGAACGAGTAATAGAAATGTCCTGTATTGAGTTTGAGCAGTTCCTTGTTCTATGTGTATACAGACCATCATGCTCACCATATGATGATTTTGAAAAGTGCATGGAGGAAACATTAATTAAGCTATCTAATACAAATAAATCAATGATTATCTGTGGAGACTTTAATATTAATTTGCTAGAAAATAATCAGGTAGTGGATAAATTTTTGTTACTGTTTAAATCGTATAATATGTACAATATTTTCTTGGAACCTACTAGGATAACAGCCACAAGTTCCACCTGCATAGACAATATATTTACTAATCTCAAACCTATTAAAAATTTCATTATAAATAATCTAGAATCAGACCACTGTGGTCAACTAGCAGTGTTTCCAAGAAAAACTAACAAACCCCAAAGCAAATATGTTAGCTTTGTTCCAATAAATGCAAGCCGCCTAGACTTGTTAAGAAGTAATATATCCCGGAAAGTGCCAGAGTTGCCCAGTCACAATGACCCAAATATATCATATAACTCACTGTTCCATCTTATCAGTGATGAATTTGGCAAAGTGTTTGTACCAAAAACAATATCTGTTGGTAATCGTGCTAGGTTTAGTGAATGGGCAACTCCAGGAATTTATAAAAGTAGGCAAAAGTTATATGAATTGTACCATGAAAGAACGTATAATCATAATCCTGTATTTTTGGAATATGTCAAACGTTATTCTAAGTTATTTAAACGAGCCTGTTCCTCAGCTAAATCTATTTATTTAAGAAATAAGATCAAAAATTCTGTTAATAAAATAAAAATGATGTGGAACATTATAAACAGTGAAACTGGTAGGAATACAGTGCGTAATCGAGACTTTCATTTAAAAATTAATAATAAAGATGTAAGAGCAGATTTGGAGGTAGCGGCCGAGTTTGAGAATTTCTTCACTAATATTCCTTCTTTAACAACCAAAACTCTAAAATCTTCCTCCATCTCTGCTGAGATCTTACTTAAACAAAGTGTAACTGAATGTGACACAACTTTTAAATTTTCAATAGTTAATTGCAAAGATATTGTAAGCAGTTTCAAAAGTCTAGATGCAAAAAAAACGGCAGACCTATGGGGTCTTTCTGTGAAGACCGTTTCTTCAATTATAGATGTCATTGCACCCAATCTAGCAGCTGTGTTTAATAGTTGTGTTGCAAGTGGTGTATTTCCTGACCTAATGAAGCACAGTAAAGTGGTTCCTTTATTCAAATCTGGTAGTACTACTGATCCAACAAATTTTCGGCCTATTTCTGTACTACCTACGCTAAGTAAGATTTTCGAAAAAATTATATTACATCAATTAGAAACTCATTTTAGTGCAAACAAAATTTTCCATAATAATCAATTTGGGTTCACAAGGAATCGCTCTACTATAGACGCAGGTATAGAACTTATAAAAGATGTGTTTGATGCCTGGGAGAACTCTCAAGATGCCTTAGGTGTTTTTTGTGACTTATCTAAGGCATTTGACTGCGTCCGACATGATATACTTGTCAGGAAATTACAACACTACGGTATTAGGAACATGGCTCTCAACCTTTTGACTTCATATTTAAATGATAGAATTCAAAGGGTTGACATAAATGGTAAAAAATCGCCCGGCTCTATAATCTCAATGGGCGTTCCACAAGGTTCAATACTAGGGCCGTTCTTGTTTTTAATCTATATTAATGACTTACCTTATTATGTAGAGAAGAATCACGAGATTGTATTGTTTGCAGATGACACTTCACTGTTATTTAAAATTAAAAGGCAGTTATTAAACTATGACGATGTTAACAATGCATTAGCTAAAGTTGTGAATTGGTTCAATACAAATAATCTTCTCCTCAATGAGAAGAAAACTAATTGTATAAAGTTCTCGACGCCAAATTTGAGACAAGTAAAATCCAATATACAATTGAATGGAACAGGGTTGGACCTTGTGGAGTCAACGGTCTTTTTAGGAATTACTATAGACGCTAAATTGCAATGGGGTCCCCACATAAAAAAATTGTCTAGTAGGCTCAGTTCAGCGGCTTATGCTGTTAAAAAAATTAGACTATTAACTGATGTAGACACAGCTAGAATAGTTAATTTTAGTTATTTATATACTAGGCTATACGAGCGATCTACAGTTTAGCTCCCAGAGTTTCCCTTAGACAGAAGTTTAAAGACATACACATTCTAACTGTTGTCTCTCAGTTTATCTATGAAAATCTAATGTATGTAAAGAAAAACATTAGCAGTTTTGATAAAAGGAGTGATGCTCATTCCATCAACACGCGAAATAAGCACAAGCTATCCGTACATGTAACGCGTCTCCACAGAATAAGTCATTCTTTTATGGGACAATGTATACGATTCTATAATAAAGTTCCCAATGTTATCCGAGATTTGCCTATTAATAAGTTTAAAATTACTATTAAAACTAAACTCTGTCAAAAAGGTTATTACAAAATTTGGATTACTTGGAGGATAAAACAGCTTGGGACTGATCACTCCAGGATCTATCTACTCGTGTACTAAGATGTCAAAGTGTAGCGTGTCTTGCCCTACTGATACCATTATTATGTTCTCTTTTGTAAGGCAACACACTGGAGCTAATATCTGTAGTACCTAAGTAAAAATATTGTAAAAACATCTATGTAAAAAGAATGGCCCCGAGTTTCTTGCCGCTTCTTCTCGGTAGGCTCTATATATTTTGGAACGAGGCGGTAGTCTTTAAAGTACATTATAATGAAAAATTGACGTTCATAAGTGCGTCTTTGATGCCTAAATTGAATAAATGATTTTGACTTTGACTTTGACTAAGTTTGACAGCTCCGCCATATTGCCGTTTGTTAAGAGTGCTTGTAAAGAGTAGAGGTTGTGGATTTTTTATTGTTTTTTGTTGAAATATCCGTGCAAATGCAGCGAAAAGTAGTGAAAAGTGCAGCTCGTGAACTAATTCTTAAAGTGAAAGAATTTTGTAAATTAGAAAAGAAGAAAAAAGACATTTTAATCTCGCTAAATAATGTGCAGATGAGAGTCGCCGCCATGACAGGTAAATATTAGGGATGCCATAGCTGCTTGTTTTTGCCTAATTGATGAAAACGATATAATTTAATGTAACCTTGTCTGATTGACGATATCTTCAGTGTTTTTTTCTTATTCTTAATTGTGATTGAAAATATACCAAAACTTACCTTGATGTTTTATTTATTTCAGGCGTTTCCGTAAAGACAGTGTCTCGAATAACTAAAGAAGGACAAGTAGCGGCAAGCACATCGAAGAAAATAGTTACCCCCGGGAAAAGCCGACCGCAACCGAAAAAGATTAATTTGGACGATTTCGACCTCTGTGCGATACCATGCAAAAAATCTGTGCCAAAAAATCCATGCATTCTATGTGGTTAAAAAAGAATTGCCAACGGTAAACAAGCTAGTTATGGAACTTAAAGAAGATATAAACTTTCAAGGAAGCAATATAACAATGCGAAGAATATTAAAACGGTTAGGATTTCGCTTCAAACGCTGTCAGTCAAAACGCAAAGTGTTGATGGAACGTTATGATATTACAGCATGGCGGGCCAGATATATTGAAAGATTGAGAAAAAATAGATTGGTAGACAAGAGACCTGTAGTATATTTAGATGAAACATATATTCTCCCTACCTATCATGCCAAGAGTTGTTGGCAAAGCGCAGATGAAGATGGTTTGCTGATATCAGATTCACCGGGGAAACGCTTCATTATAGCTCATGCTGGATCAGAAAATGGATTTGTGCCATATGCTTTGTTGATTTTTAGGTCACAATCGCAATCTGCTGACTATCACGATGACATGAATGCCTCAAATTTTTTAAAGTGGATGACTGAAAAGGTAGTACCTAATTTACCTGAAAATTCTTTGGTAGTTATGGACAATGCACCCTACCACTGCACGCAGATCAACAAAGCTCCAACCATGTCAAACCTTAAATCAGAGATGCAAATATGGCTACGAGAAAAAAATATTTTCTTTGAAGACAGCTGGACCAAAGCAGTGTTATATGACACTATAAAAAAAACAAGGAGCCACCAGTTTACGCAGTTGATGAGTTGCTGAGGCAACACAACCATGAAGTTGTAAAGTTACCTCCGTATCATTGTGACTTAAATCCAATAGAAAAAATTTGGAGTCTTGTCAAAAGACGCGTTGCCGAGAAAAATGTTGCTCAAGATCCCAAACAAATAGTTGAACTGACTGAAGCTGCTTTTGCAAGCATCACAGAAGACGACTGGCACATTCAGTGCAATCATGTCAAGAATGTTGAAGATGAGTACTTCAAAAATGACGGACTCATCGATGTGCAAATGGAAAGGTTTATAATTTGTACAGAAAATGATAGCGACACTGAATCGGATCATGATAGTGACTTAATTGATACGAGTGACAGCGATTGCGATATGACTGGTATAAAACCATTATGTGAAGTAGATCACAATTATTGTAAAAATATATAATAAAATAAATAGATACAGAACATTTGTTTTATTTTATCGTTTAAATAGTTCGTTAGGCTATTGTCTGATATAACTTCATGGGTAGAACTAATATTTTACTATCATTTTACAATTCCTAACTTTAGTTTTGGAGCATAAGTAGAAAATGAGTAATTTTATCATAAGTTACTGGCAACATTTAGTTACGCGCTAACAGCGCCGCGTCTATCGGACTTGAATGGTGGCGCTGACTCTAATAATGTCACCGGTTGCCATTGGGTTACTTTTTGGATTATTTTGAATTATACAGAGCGTTTATCTGTACAATACAATTTATTATCCGTATATTTCGTATTAGGCTTGTGCTTTATTGTTCACTGATCGCCCGCGCCACTATTGGTTCATTAAAAGAGTGCGCATCAAGCTGGCAGTTTGAATGGTCGCGTCCCTTTCCCCGTAGCACCGTAGCATATCGCACACTACCTAACCTTGTTTAGGTTTTTAAATGATGAAGTTAGTATAGTAAAATAAACAAAGCACAACGGACATTAAATATCTGTTTTAAATTTGTTTAAATGGATATATATTTAAATTAGTAAATGATTAATTATCTTTGGTATGAATTTTAAAACATTAACACAATAAGTAGAATTTATAGCGGTAGTTTTGGATACGATATCTATAAATGCCTAGTCAAATTAAATAATAAAAGAAGTAAAACTGCAGTTTACTTTATTTATGGTATACATTTATTTAAAATATAAATAAGAATAAAAAAACGTGAGCTACGCCTTCGATGTAAGGGTCAATTTCGCATAATACTTATATTTGTAAACCCAGTGACGTACGAACGAAACGAGTCAGATGGTCGGTCTCGCTCTTTTATGTTTGTAGTTCGTAAAGACCTAGAACATTTGAACTGTTAAGAATGATGTCTGTGAATAGTTCGTTCTCGTTCAGCAGTGGGAATTATTTCCTAATCATTCTTCGTTCGTGAACTACACAAGACTATTTCGTATACAATTTTATGAATTTGCTGTGCGGGACTAATATTTTGTTCAAGTTTGTGTATATTGAATTTTTCTGTGATGATGCTAGTGTTTGTGCCGGATAGATGTTTTGGACGTTTGTGGATACTTTGAATACCGATTAACCATTAAAGATTGCATTAATTACATAAAGCATATCATTTATTACTTATTACAATAGTACCACCTGGTTTTTACCAGTACCATAATGGTACAATTTCATGGCAGTTTAAGTGTTATACCAATGTTATACTAATTTATATTACAGCTAAATTGATCAACCTTGGAAGGGCAACAATGTTGTGTTGGTGATTACATGTTTAATATAAATAAGTAATCAAATCATATATAAATAAAAGTACGAATTTACTGTGTAATGTATGTACATGAATAAGATAGGTTTTAGTATTTATATAGAATCTACTATACACACAAACACATACGCCATACGTACGATGTATGGGTATAGAAGTAATGTCTTCTAGAAATTACAGATGGCACTAATGTGCTGAAAATACTGGTTAACACTAATTGACGCCGAGATTGGTCTCTACTTCTAGTATAAAAAAAAGTTACTCTATGGAATTAACCTCAAAACGAGGCTTGAAGAAAAAGTATTTGTGAATAAAATTTACAATAAACCGCGTTGTAGCTACACCCATTTGTGTTGTTACATAACAAAACATTAATATAATGGCGGTGGCGGCGCTGTTACGTCGCACGGTCATCAATGGTACACTGTATTCTGCTGCCGCTCTGCGGTATGCTTCTTCACAACCTGAAAAAAAAGTTTTCTTCGATGTGACCGCCGACGGACAGCCGCTCGGCCGGATCGTCATGAAGCTCAACACTGAAGAAGTCCCGAAAACCGCAGAGAATTTCAGAGCTTTGTGTACAGCTGAAAAGGGGTTTGGTTATAAGGGTTCTTCGTTCCATAGAATAATTCCCAACTTTATGTGTCAAGGGGGCGATTTTACTAACCATAATGGTACAGGAGGCAAGTCTATCTATGGTCGTACATTCCCAGATGAGAACTTTAAACTGAAGCATACTGGTGCTGGAATTCTTTCCATGGCTAACTCAGGGCCAAACACCAATGGATCTCAATTCTTTATTACTACAACTGCTACCCCTTGGTTGGATAGAAAACATGTTGTATTTGGCTCAGTTGTGGAAGGTTTGGACATCGTCCAGAAAATGGAGGATTTAGGATCTAAGAGTGGGAAACCTACCAAGAAAGTTGTTATTGCTGAATGTGGTGAGTTGGACTAGTACAACAGTAATTGTAGATTATGTACAGCCACAGCCCAGTAAAAATGTTGAATCATGTAACTAGCTAAATGTAAGTTAAATATAATGTAGTTTGTTATCTATCTGTGTATTATTTTACTGACACATATTTATCATATGCAAAAATTTTAGATAATTTTAGAATAATTGTTGGGAGTTATACAATTAGTTATATAATGGGTAGTGATAGTGTAGTAGCTGATATTAATAAGGGAGAAAATAGCAGATAGTTAGCTAACTTTGTAATTTTGGTTGTTTGTTCCTTTAAAATAGGAGTATTACAAAACACTTATACATCTTACAGGACCCTACTTACCCTTCCCCTGTTGTGCCCTAATTCGTCACTTGGACACACCTGTCACACTCCTTAGTATCAAAATAAGACCTGAAACATATATGAAAAGCATTGTTATCATCTAAACTAATTTCTGATGTGGCAAAAAGAGGATATGAATCAGTTGTTTCAGTGGTTTACCAGCCAGAAATTTCTGCAAATTCAGCCGATGATGTAATTGTCTATCTATAAATCACAAAAATATCACACTACATACTGTTAGTTTTCACAAAACATGTCTAAATCACAAGAAACAAACACTAATAACTTAACACATTCACTAAAGCACTACCTAAAACTCCAACAAATAATTTATTTTCATTGTTAATATGTCAGCACACCAAAGTTGTTAACTACTCTGTGGAAAAATTGACTAAAAAGTATTTTTTTTATACTATGGCCTTCCATTTGCTTCTAAAAGTCGGAAAATATCAAACACAAACGATATAAGGCAATTTCCAAAAGAAAATAGCCGTCAACATAATACACCAACCAACTATATAGAATTGGCCTGAACAGCCATGACATGGTGCTGTGATAGGTGTGTGATTATTACAGCAGCCATTTCATGGAGCCTTGACATGTGAAGGGTGGAAACTCCTAATCATGAAAGCACTAAAAACACTTTAAGCTGTGACACTAGGAAAATGCCCAGTAGTTAGTATCTAAAGGGATCTCTAGGCATCCAGAAGTAGGTAACTCATTATTATTAAGAATCAGTACAGTAAAATCAGTTGCTTTGGTTTTTTCCCAACACCCCACTGTGGCTGATAATAAAATTCGAAGAGTTTAGTGCTTGGAGCAATATCCATAATGCAGCGCCATGATGAATTTAAAACTGCAAATATGATGGCATTTATTTTGCCAGGATTGTTTCTTGATACTAGAAATTTTCCTGGGAATGAGCTGTCCCTATTGTATTTGTATTGAGTTTTCCTAAATAGTATGCTATCTTAAACAAAGTAATTGAGACATACATCAGTATTTATTTGTTTGTTTAGGTGATTTCTGTGAAGAAGCTGATGCTGTTAAAACTGCCACACAATAAGATCACTCCAGAAATTCTTGCTGAATATGCTCCTAAGGATGTTTAAATAAAAACATTATAAAAATATGTATGCAATTTTTATTAATCACTAAATGCAACAGATTAGTTTATAAGTTGCTATCATCAAACTTACTGGTATGATGGGCATAACAACTTACTTTAATTACATACATCTAAGTCAGTATCTATCAAGTCTTAAGACCTATTGTAGTAATAAGGCATTTTTAGATTAAACACTCTTTCATATCAAATTATTAGTTAGACCTCTCTTACATTTACATTGTCACAAAAATTTGCACACCCTCTCTTGTCTTTTTATTACAATATCCAAGATAAATATATTGCTTTATGCACTTCTCTTACTAAAATAATGTTTCTATGTGTAATAATTGAATTCTTATTCGAAAGAGCAGCCTACAAATTGACAAATTGTTATTTAAAAAAAATATAATCTGTTAAATAGAGCTTTGGAAGTACTGAAATGACAAATATTTTAAAATGATTAGTCCAACATCTGGACTTTAATCCCAAATAAACTAGAATTTATACTAGTTTTGTTTAATTAAAGCAGATATGTGGTCCTGCAAAAACAATAATTTGCCTAACTTCCTAAGTTAGTTGACATTTTACTGTCAACATTATTAGAAATTAAAAGCTTTCATCTGTTACATGTTGTGCCTATCTAACCTATACACATTAAAGGGAATGTGTGATAGGTCAAAGTAAAATTGAAAAATAACTATTTTGATTATAAAGAACTTAAACAAAAAATTACAATCCAAAACAAGTACACAATATACAACATAAATTGGAACTAAAAAGGCAGTAAGAACAAAAGAACTAAGAAAAAAATTGAAAATAAAGGAAATTAGTTTCTAAAATAATTCACTATAAAAATCATATTCTGACACAATACAAACTTTGCTGTTTGAGATCATAATAAATACAAGACAAAATCTATGTACCTATTTATACTAGCTGCAATATTTTTTTTGTGCTCTGTTATGAGGAATGTTATTAACAAAAAAAAAGAAAACTACTAACAAAACTTATGATCAAAATGTAAATACAAAATGGCAAAGCAAGGTGAGCCTCTTGATTTAGGTACAAGTTAGTTTGAGCTGTTACTAGTAGTATTTGAGTGCATTATCTAATCATTGAAAAGTCAAACACTTCTTTATTTATCTACTCTTAGTGCCCATGTAATCGATTCAGCTTACTGAAATTCTACAAACATTACCAACATATCATGACATGGCTTAATCTGTCCGAATCAGCAAGACTCATTCGAGTTAAGTTTCATTCATAAATCTATTGTTATTTTTTGCGCTGATGCAGACGGGTTAAATCTGTAGCATTTCTTGTTGCACTGCCTATTCTGCAGATAACAAGCTAAAAACATAAATACACTATATCAAATAGCTACAACTGTTAATTAAAATTGGTAATAGGTTGATCTAGAACAGCAATATTTACTTACTTAACAAAATCTTTCCACAGGCTGATAAGATTTATAGAAACTTATCACATTTTCTTCAACATACACTTTTTAGTTTTTGTATATGTGCCATATTAATGATGATATGGAACATAAAAAAGGTTTTATTTCTCACTTATTCACATACTATGAACAATTAATATTTGACAGATAATTAAGTACAACCAGTGTTTCTTAACAATAAAATATTCGTTTAGCATTTAAATTGCACCAGGTTTTCTTATTTTCATATAGATAATTATGTACATTAGAATTTAGAAAATTATTTTGATATCACAACAAAAGCGTACAGTTTCATATCTACATTGATGAAATCAAAGTGCTATCTGAAACCTAATTAAAAAGCAAATTTTAAATACAACACCATTTCACTATGAGAAAATAACTCCAAACATAACATTATTCTAATGAAACACTCAAGTTTAAGTCTTCTGTGTCACTACATTGACACAATAAGCAAGTTATTTTAACTTCAATCATTCTACGGAAGCTTCTAAATTATAGCTAAGATATGATTCGGAATCACTCATTCGTTTATCTAATATTCGGGTAAAATAAAGATCTACTTAAAATTAATAATTAAAATTTCGCTATGCGACGGTCTCTCGCGATATGCTCTCACACAGTAAGGTCACTGATGCAGGGCGCACGAGGGCCATGATTAATTTATCAAAGCTGGCTAAACACGCGGTTCAGGCGGCGCGCTGGACAGCTGGTCCACGCTGCGGCCTTTCTGAATTTGCAGTGCAAGCTCATGCGGCTCCATCGTGATGTGATGCGAGGAGGTCCGTTTGTGGCGCGACTCGGTCGCAGGTTTCTTGAGATCACGCGAGCCCGTGCGCCTGTGTCGCAGCACGCCGCCACCCTCGATAAGCCGCTTGCTTTCATCGTCCGCGCAGCGAGCTAGAGGTAGTACGGTTAAGTCGAGGCTCTCCATGGAGCGCAGCGCGAGTTGCCGCAGTTGGTCGAGGCTCAGGTCGCGGGAGTCACCGCGGGAGTGCGCGCGGTGGTCCTTCGAGCCGGAACGCGAGGGCGGCGCCGCGTCGCGCGATGCCGAGCGTGGCACGCGGCGGCGCTCTTCCTCGGCAGAATGGTGTCTCGCGCGTGGTTCTAGTTGAATCGTCTTAGAGTCGTTCCGCATATGGCGCGAGGCGACGAGCACACGTGACGTGCCACCGGCAGCCGCAGCCGCTGATAACTGGGAGTCGGTGCGTTGCAATCGGCGCGCTTCCTCGCCTTCGCCTTCCATCGGCGTGGTGGTGGCCGAGCTCAGTCCTGAGGTCACACCGGAACGGAACCCGCTCGCGTTGTCCGCGGATGGAAGTTCCTCGAACACTGTATCATAAAATGTATTGTTTCATACATACATATTATTGAACCAAATAAAAAACAGAAGGCCTAGCACGAATAACTGCGTAAGTGTAACGTAACGTGACGTTCACGTGAAACAGAACAAACTGTCGCATATCCGAACGTATGCCGAAGCGTGACGCGTTCACGCTTACGATACGAATACTTTTTCGCAAATTGTTTGTGCTACGGGCTCAGTAGTGTTATTAATCCCAAAAAAGCTTGATGACAGTGAATTTTGTATAAGCGACAAGTTGGGTCTCTTATACATTCATATTATTATGTTCACTTCACCTTTTAAATCTGTGCCTGTAAAAGTTCGGCTCTTTGAGTGTTTTTCATTCATCTAAGCTCAAAAAGATATCCAATTTCGATATGGTTTATTTTTTATGTACTTTTTTAAATACAAACATATATATAAACGATCTGAGGTAATACTGCAGTTATACAGTTCTAATCTAAACTGAAATGTTTAATGTTCTTATTAGTGTAGTAACTCTTACATCCTTCAAGTGAGTGATCCTAAGTGTCTGATGATAAGCAGGGACACCATGGCGCTAACACCAAACTCAAAACATAACAATGTAATCTTTACCAAAAAAATTCTTATAAGTTTTGTATAGTAATGTACTAATTTCAGTATCATCCTTATGAACACATAAGTAAATGGTCCATATTCTGTTCCGCAAAATACTATGTATAGATATAGATATATATACATATAAAGATGTTTATTTAGGTAATACTCACTGTGATGAAAACAAAGATCTCAGCCAGAAGGAAACATAAAATCTTCATATTTGAGATTAATAATATAGTTTTCAAATTGTTACATAAAGGTCCCTAATGCTAATGTTGAAAATTTAAGATAAGACAATGCTCCTCGATCCGCGGGAAAGCACTACTGTTGAAGTGCTGCAGTGAAGCAAGTAAAATGAATTGGTGATTTTACAGATATGACATGGAATATGTATGGGCCGCCGTATCGCTCTTACTATCAGACGGACGAATTGCCGTCACGGAAATGTGATGTTCTGTGGCCAACATCGACACCATTATTATGTTTTCCAAAATGGGTGTATAATAAATAACTATCATAAAATCATCAATAAAACAATAATATAAGCCTTGTTCTTACGTTTGTCGAGACTGATGATGGAGCCGGCGATGTCTTTGTGGTCGAGAGGCGCCGAGGTCTCGAGATGCCTTCGACGGCGCACCAGCCACCAGTCCGCCATGAAGATGCCGAGCGCTACGATCTTTATGCCGCCGCAGAGACCGACGTACCTGTGTTACCAATACAAACAGTTAGGCCCGTAATATCAATCGCCGCTTATCTTAGAGTTTAATTAAACGAAGCTAAAATTTGATCTCCAGATTAAACCCTTCTCCTAATTATATTGACATATCACTGGTCGATTAGCTAAACTGAGTTTAATTTTATTATATTAAATGTCCAAATGCGCATTATTATCGGTCAGTTCAGCGGGCAAGCTCCGCTAGAAGTAATCGAGTCCTGTGTCGACAAGGAACAGACATAACGTTCACAGCTGTGTTTCTTAGTAAGTTAAATGATTGTATTCATTCATTGCACATGTACAAGACAAAAACAATAGATTAGAAGCCCCGAACCCGAACATTCATTTTAGATTTTATTGCTATTATTTCGGAGAATTCCAAGTAAGACATCATTGTATTTAACTAACTACGACTTACCGAGCCTCCTTTTTGAAATTCGAATTATAGAGTTTAAATATGTATTATCAATACTTCGTAGGGCAATAACATTTTGTTTGAGTTACAAAGTCTAAATAATTCAAAATACCGCGTATTTATGGGTTAAGCGGAAAGGTAATGGCATTTTGTTCGACTACTGAGGATTTCGACTTAACAAGGTTCGATTTATAGCGATTCCACTGTACCATAAAAATAAAAAAGTATCCGAACCAAATTAACAGCTTGGACAACATGTTTTTAAAAAGTCGCTCTGATGTAAAATTAGTAATATTATTATGTCGCATTCAGTGTTTTATTTTGGAGCAGCCGTGATGGAGAGCAGCCATTTTTTTTTAACTATGGTTTAAACTTTACATGGCAGTTTAATAGACCTCTCTCGACCGATTAATCTTTCTGATGATCTAAACTCCCATTCATATATTAACTGCCATTCATATTACGAAAATATCGGTAAATATGGTTTAGAATAAGAGTCATGGATTAAACTGCAGATATTACGGGCCTTAGAATAATAAATTTGTTAGGACTTATTAAATAAAATTACATGATGAAATACATATTCCATATTTGTATTACCAATATGTCTGTGGGCCAAGCAGCTACTAAGCAAAAAATATAGCTAGGTCATAACAGTTAATAAAATGTTTAGGACCAAATCATGGTACTAAGCCAGGGGTGGCGAACCTATGGCACGCATGCCATTTACTGCACTCAACAAAATATTTTGGGCCAATCGAAATGGCTTGCATTTTAGTTCAAAATAATAAATCTAACTATGAAGTATTGCGAATGAACCCACATTTAGTACTATACAGAGCAAAATGTTATTTTTGTAATAAATGGAGAATTTGAGTTGATAGTATGTATTTAGTTTGACGGCATGTTTATGGCATCACACATTTCTTTAGAAGAAATGGCACGTTGACACTTGAAGGTTCGCCATTCCTGTTCTAAGATGGTACCACAAGCTCTGCATGTTACCCAGATGGATGTAAGGATGTATTATTAGCTTCCAAGCACAAGTGTTTAAAAAATATGTTTACCGCACATGTTATCTTACACAAGCTTCTAACATTGTAATGCCAGTATGTTCTGCGCGCGCAGCTGCTTCTAGAAAGGATATCTATCTATAAATGGTATTTTGCACGAGATGCCTTTAGTAAAAGCGCAACCATTAATATGTTTACGCATCAACTGAAATTACTGTTTACTCATATTACAGCATGCTGAGCAGCTTCGGTGCCGGGATTTACCCGAACAGGCAAATTGTTATGACCTGGAGGCTGATATTTCACTAACTAAATCTGTTCCAACTGCAATCGAACTGTAGCTATTCAGCTACGTATTACGTATACGTTTTATTACATATTATGTTATTATATACGTTTTCTTATTCTGCTGTTGAAAAACAGTGCAGCTGCAGTTACGTTTCTCTTGACGCCAGCGATCGATCAAATCTTTATATTATGCTAACTCGACAGATCATGAACGTGACTCTAAATCATGTTCCTAATAGTGTCTAATATATTATATATTTTAAAGTAGCGTTTACGTGACATTACGTTTCAATTAGCCTATTGGTAGAATGGCTTCTTGGGTAATTATCGAACGACAACAAGAGTTCAACTGCAGTTGCCACGGCGTAGATTGTTAATGTTGTGAACCCCTACTTACCGACAAGCAATCAACTTGCTTGTCTCATCACATGTTTATATAAAAAATACCTATATCTGAATTGCTCGATGTCGTAGAGCAAGCACCGTCCGCCTTTCTCGCCGCTGCAGGACTGTTTCCACAGAATGCAGGTGGAGTCGATGAGGTTACCGAACAGGATCGGTGCCGGGATGTACCCGAACAGGCGAAATATCACGAACTGCATGCCGAGCGCAAACGAACGCTCTTCTTCACTCACAGACCTGGAACAGAGTTATCACACTATTATTATTATTATATAATTTTTTCACGGTTCCTTAAATACAGCCTGGTGACAGACAGACGGACAGCAAAGTCTTAGTAATGGGCCCCGTTCTTAAATAAATATATGAATGATTTTGTAACTTTAATTAATTATTATTATACATATGTATAAGTAATATTTATTTAAAGTCTCATTAATTTGTATACTTAAATTATTGATATAAATACGATGGATAGACAACACTTGTTTACAATTTATTGTACAAACACACCCTAAATATCCATAATTACATATAAAAAATAACATTGTACAACAGGCGCTCTTACCGCTTCCAGTAAACCTTTGGATGGAGAGAAATACCTACACTACAACATATACATATATAGATATCGGGGACCTATTATAATATACAGGTAACACGTAAATATATATATATATATATATATATATATATATATATATATATATATATATATATATATATATATATATATAGAGGTCAGTGATTACATTGTTAATGATTAAAATTAAATTATATTCATTTTAAAATTGGTATCAAATGGTGCGGGTACCTCAACACGATCATGAGTAGCGGCATCTGCGTGACGGCGACGACGAAGGTCATGAAGAAGAGCAGCACTAAGAACGGGAAGATGGTGGTACACGGCGGGTTGCAGGCGCCGGCGGTGGCCACCGGCACTACGGTCACCTCGCTGTACTCGCGAGGGACGCCGCCCGCCGTCAGGGCTGAAGCGCTCGCGCCGCTAACCACTGCGCCTAGCGCGCCCATGTCGCGGCTGTTCTCATGCACACCTGGGATATTAACACAACACAATAAGTACACAGATACAGATAAAATACAACTGCAATAGAAATATATATTTACTCCGCGAGAGACTTACAGAATATTCCTTCAGTCGTCTCGTTGAAGTTGTGTTCGTGCAATATCCAATACATAATGTTTATAAGACGATTAAAATCAGATACGTTCAAATTCGATGCTCAGACCTCGTGCCTCGATGGCCCACTGGTCATGGCGTCTGACACGAATCGTCGGAAGACGCGGGTTCGAATCCCGTACGAGGATGTGAATTTTTCTCTCTAAAATTGCAATGACAGCATGTTTTTTCTTCTAGAATAATGTTGCTTAGCTGTTGTTTTCTATAGCCAGCGGCCTTATTGAGTATGACTATTCAACTCGTATATTTATATATACGATAACTTGTATAATTTCAGGGCATTCCTTGAAAAATTGTATTGATATACGGTCATTCCTTGAAGATATCATAGCGCGCCGCGTTACTTGTTCGAGTGGTCATAGCGAATAACGGCCCTGATAAGGTACAGGAAACAATCCTTAGATAGCATAAAAAAAATGTCACTGTGTTTCCACGATTGTCTTGTCTGTGTATCTCCTAACTCCTCCCAAACCACGCGACAGATTTTGACGCGGTTTTCACCATAATACACAACATTTTTTTATTATAGTAGGAAAAATCTTCACATTTTTCAGCTCTTTATTCTCAGTTACACCCGTGCGAAATCGGGGCGCGTCGCTAGTATGATATACAAAAAAAATCACTAAACATACCAGTGTTAACAACATTTAAATACCGTTATTTATACTACGGATTATTACTCAATGTTAAGCATTGAACTCAGTACAGTTCAAGGTTTGCAACTAATTAATTGGACCGTATATCTAACGTTAATATTGCCTAAAGCGTGATTAGATAACATTAACTTTGTTCCAAATATGAATAATGTACATTTGTAAAAAATAAATATAAGTCATGCTCTACTTATCTACAATTTTTAGTGTCAATGTCAATATTAAGATAAATTATTTGTTTTTGATTAGTGTACTCTTTTAGGGTTCTGCTTGTCTTAGATCCCTAATACGTGTAAGGCCTCATACATTTGGAATGGCTATCTGGAATTCATAATCTGAATTCATATTTTTAATTCAGAATACCCGGAATACCATACAATATCAGTATGCTCCACACCCATTCTGATTTTCAGATTATGAATTAGTCGGATCGATCTGTAAGAATGATACTGGCGAGCGTTCTGAATTCCGAATCAGAATATTTAAGATTATGAGTTCATAACGCGCGTATTCCCATACATTTTAATAGAGCGGCACACACATATTGTAATCAGATTATATGATATATTTAACTAATTGTTTAGAATAGATTATTGTTTTTGCACTGGCAAACGGTAGCATCGAGTAGTCTATGATCGTATCATACATCACGACGATCGTATTTGACATCAGTGTCATATAAAACATATTTTTTTTGTGGGTGGCTTTGTTACCACAAAAAAGCCACCCACAAAAAATCTTCTGAAAGTAGAGAAAACTGATTAGAGATATAACCCAAACAAAAAAATAATAATAATATAAAACATATAATTGAATAGATCCTAAATAATCTTGAGTTCGTACAGACAGATTGACTCTTGAATACATACTGACTTATTTTTTCTTTTTCATTTCAAGGTCAAACACTCAGGTCTCAAATAATTCTCGGAGACCACTTCCACTTGTAATTTCACGTAGTAGGTACATAATATTTTTATGGTTTCTATATATACCTAATGTAGGTTTTCGCTATTCTTAAACATTGAATTTAAACAATATGAACGGATTAAATGCGTATATTTGAAATTATTTTTATCCCGATGACGGTTCGAACACTTGCGTGGTCACGGGTAGTTTAAGTTGTTTAATTACATAGTAATATGTCTCTTGACATATTTCAATAAAATCAGATCGGTTTTATGCTTTTCCTAACGTGTGCACAAACAGCCTAACCAATTTACTTTTCACTTTGTTATGGTTAAAAATGCAAGCCATGATCTGTTTTTCTTTTAATTGTAATGTATTATCAGACTTGTGAGTGTATACACTTACATGCGCAGTTGGTAAAGTTGGATCGCGACGAGAAGGCAGCGCAGCCCGCGTGGCACGGCGAGAAGTACGTCAGCCCGTTGTTGCCGCACACCGGCTCCATATCCGTTTCCGTGCACAGGCAGTTGAAGTTGCAAGCCGCGGTCAGGTTCACTTTAAACGGCTCCAAGTTACTGCGATCAAAACATAATCATAGGTAAACATAATGTTATTAAATTGTAATTTTGTAATAATTTTTTTGTGGTAGTGCCACGCTGCAACCTCATAGCCGAATGTGCCGGTATGACCGGAGAAGTACCACACTCCCACATAACACCGACGTGAAGTAACATAGCTTGCTATTGCATTTCGTCGGTTTGTGGGAAGTTTTGGCCCGATGCCCCCTTCCCCGTTCTCCCTTTCCTTCCTCCTCCCCCACCACCCTCACTCCTATCCCTTCCTTCCTATCATCCTTCCTCAAAGGTCGGCAACGCATCCTCGAGACCTCTGGTATTGCGGATGTCCGTGGGCGACGGTATCACTTACCATCAGGTGAGCCGCTTGCTCGGTTGCCAACCTACCCCATAAAATATAATATAGCATACCAAAAAAAAATTTCTGCTACAGAATTATTTGTCCGGACCCGGGATCGAACCTGGGTGAACTGACCTGGAACCAACTGAGCTGTCGGAGCCGTTACTAGTGTCATAAGTGGAATAAAACGTTGACGGCCTTATTAATAAACTTGGCTTACACCCGGAGTAGTTAAAACACCTATCTGTCAATTTTTCGCTTGCAGTAAATGTCTCGCGTGAAAGCAAGACAAAGCATGTTACGCCTAATATAGGTTTACGCAACGTTTATTAATAAAGGCCTGAGAGATAGGATAGAGTGACATCAGCAACCAGCTGTAAATGATTTCGTGGTTCTGGAACAATAATTAAATGGTAATAGTTATTTGATCAACATGTGAGCAAAGTTCGTTATTGTTTCGAGTGCTAACTTGATATTAAAAAATTGGACTACTGTGAAACACACTTTTTCACCTCTACCAGCGAGAAAAGTGTTCAATTAACAGAAAGGGTACTGTGTTACCTTGTTTTTATTAATACCATTGTTTGTTTGTTTGTAATGGAAACGCAAAAATTACTCAACCGATTCAAATAATTCTTTCAGCAGTAGAAAGCTACATTATGCCTGATTAACATACGCGATTATTGATTCATCATCATCATCATCCATCACCACGCAGGTGGAACCGCGGAGCGCAGCTAGTTTTTTATAATTAAATAAAATATGACATAGCACAGTCTCAGAATGAGTGTTATCACCTATTGAAAGTCGCCAATTATTAAATAAGTAGCAAGCCTTAAAATATTTCATTGCTCACAGACGCACTTATTTTTCATAATTAACTGAAAAATGTATGCCCGTCAATTTTCAAATTGAACCAAAAGTTGCCTTTTCTTGTTGGAAAGATGAAAAATGTTATATCAACAACGTTGTTTACCTGTTGTTCGTATAGGGTATCGTAGTGCCGGCCATCTTGATGTTATCGCACCCGAGGAAGAACAGCAGCGCGTAGCACGACAAGCAGACGATGTTGGATATGAGAACGAATTGTACAGCGCCTTTCGGTCGTAGCTCTAGCCGCTTCAGCAGGCAGCCGCCCATGAAGATGCCGATGCAAGCGCCGGGGATCGCTATTGATCCTGGAAGAAAAATGTAATTAGACTCGCCTCTAATAATACAAAGAAATAAAATGGAAATGCAATTTTAATTAATGTTTGTCCCGGCTAATATACGAAACGACTGGTACTATTGTATTACATCGAAATGTATCAAACAACGCACATCAATTACAAGCGCGAGCCCGCCGATACCGCCGTATTTGATGTGCCCTGTTTGGTACAGTTCGCGTTTTATTTTTTCTGCGTGGTAACCTAATTAATTTATATAAATAAAATAACCTAAGTTACTCCTAATTACATCAGTTATTTGCCAGTAAAAGTCTCGTAAAAGTCGCGACGCTACGCATCTGAAGCGTCGGGCAGGTCAGCTAGTCTACACTAATATTATAACGAGGAAAAAGGTATTTTTATTTTTGGATGTATAAAAATTAACTTAAAAACTACTAAACATTTTTCAAAAATTATTTTGCCTTTAGAAAGCTACATTATCACTGAGTAACATATGGCTATATAATATATTCATAAAGGATTCCGTATGAAAACTGCGATAATGTAACCGAAGGTGTGGACAAAATACCAAAAACCATCCTTAAATCGCGTACGCAGCGGAAATTATTGACAATAGAATAAAGTGATGTACTACAGTTTTATAGAAAACATCAATATCAATTCATATCATCAAATCAAATCAATATAAAGTTCGATATATCATATAATCTTACTATTACAGTTTAGTCATAATAACTACTTTTTAATTTTAAAAAATATGCAATGGTTACGCCGATAAATCCTTATATCGCGTACACTGCAGAAACTATTGACAATAGATCAAAATGATGTACTATAGTTATTAAAGAGGATATCAATGTCTACAAAAAAAGTATGCGATACTATATGTCTAACTATTACAGTTATGTCACAATAGCTACTTTTCCGTGTCAAAATATGCAATATTAACGCCGGTACAAACTAGGCCACATTATTCGTATCTTGGTATTAATCCTTATCTACTCTAATAATAAAGAGGAAAGATTTGATAGTTTGTTTATAACGGATAAGCGCAAAAACTACATAACCAGTTAAAAAAATTCTTTCACCAGAAAAAAGCTATATTATGCCCTGAGTAACATAAGCTATATTTGATTCATCATACATCACCGCGCGGTTGAAACCGCAGAGTGCAGCTAGTATAATAGTGTATATAATATAGTATAGTAGTTATAACTACAGCTATTTCACTATTAAGTGACCAGACAGAAGCGTTGTGCGCCTGATGATAAGCACCACGTCTGGCCATTACCGTTGCAGTGCTATCCAGTTGCGTGGCACTTTACTGCACTCAGCAACCGGAGACATTGGTTTATATCTATATAGATGGTCATATATCTATATAGGACAACAACCACACAAGCTGTTCAAAGGCTGTAACTCAAACAATTTGTGAAAAAGAGCAATTCAAAAGCGTAAGCGTCAACGCGTCATGCTTCGTCGTCAAACTGAGTTATCTGTGTCACAGTTGCCCTAGATACATGACAGTTAGTACTGTTTAACGTGAATGGCAATTTACGTTACACTTACGCAGTCGTGCTAGGCCCACAGGCCCCAAACTAAGCAGAGCCTGTAGTATGATGACCTGATGATACGGCAGTAAGGTTTAAAGTTCCCTTCAAACCTTAAGACGGTAGCGCGTGCACTGGTATACTATTGCTAGAAATATGTCTAGCACTGAGGTGGTACCGGTGACACCAATAGGAAGGACGAGTGATACCATGTCATTGACTTCACACGAGAAACCAGGTGAAATCCTTGCACCGATAGTTACGACCTAGTTTTACTGCGTGCTTTTAGCAGTCATTGATTAATCACAGGCATCGGGTAAATACCTGTTATTTCTTCGAAGCTAGTAAACACCATAATGTTTAAAGTACAATGTTCTGTTGACGTAACGCATTGAAGTAGTTGTTAAACCTTTTTTAACTGTTCAGGCTTGCGGTTTCCTATTTCAACGGATGGCAAGTGATGCAAGTGTGGAAGGCTTGGCTTGCGTTGTGTATTTGCATGTGCAAATAATGTTATTAGAAATTTTTGACTTTATTTAGTGATGACCATCATGACATTATTTTATCAAGGACCTGGAAAATCTTTCACCACGTCTACCTAAAGCAGTTGCAGAGCAGGAAGAATAATTAAATGACAAAGTTCAGCGACAAGCCATTGCAGTATGACGCACTTGGATTGCAGTATGTATCTTTATTTATTTAATAGCACGACGGTAGAGTGTTATAAATCTCTGAAGGACGGTAAATATATAAAACCATAGATATAATAAAAGATCTGCTGCAAGTTTTAACTTGTTTTAACGTACATGAATTAATAATATATTTGTCCTTCATCTGTAGTTCAGGGGTTCCCAAACTTATTTCGTCTACTGCCTACTTTGAGAATAAAATATTTTTAGCGCCCCCATTTTTCACCTACTTAAAAATCACTATAATTTCAAATTAAATAAATTATTGTGAGCTATATTAGCGGAGAGTTATACATTCATTCTAAACGTGACTTTTACTATAACCCGCAAGAGTGAGAGAGAGTTGAGGTAGTAGGTAGTATACAACGGCGCTCAGGTCTAAAGGTAACTCTTACGGGCTACACCTGTCAATGAGAATGATTATTGAAACGCAGCTTTCTAGTATTCAGATACTCTTTTATTCAAAATAAAACAAGCATAATCAATTCTAATATAAAAACTAATGTAAAGGATGAATTTGATGCTGTTTAAGAAGTTTGTTGATATCAGGTTCCAATTTACTCAAGAAAGCCGCTTTTTTTTGGGTCTCTCTTACTGCCCCCCTTTAGGCCTGCAGCGCCCACAAGGGGGCGTTATCGCCCACTTTGGCAAAGGCTTCTGTAGTTGAATAAATAATTGGACAGTAAGCAATAACTTACTTTGCAAAATACTTCAAAACTATGAATTAGGGTAAGCTTGCACGTTACTGCTAAGGCAGATTATCAGACAGTGCAATAGCATACTCCACACCGGGACGCTATATAGATGACGGAGAAGAGATCTCCATGATGTTTTTTAAAAAATGTGAGGTCAGCACTGCTGACATATATTCTGTTCCAAATAAAACTCTACAAATCACTTATAGGTTTCGTATATTCGACCGGTAGCGTAACGACGTCCCAGAGAGGTCCGTACTGTGCGGCGGCGGCTCGAACAAGAATGCCGTCCCGTCTTTTTTTTTTTTTAGAACGGGCTAATGCTGTTTGCCTCTACCGGCATTTACAACGTCACCAGACGGGTGGCGAGCGCAGATGGCACTCAGCCAGATGCGGGCGCAGACGGCGCACCGCCTAAGGCGAGCGTTGAAGACGCTTCGCCGCAAGGAGAGGAGTAGTTGACTTGCTCAAAGGCACCACTAAGGTACCTCGGCTTGGGCCGTCGCCAGGAGAGAGGGGAGTCGGAGAGAGCCGTCCCGTCGCCAGTGCGACCGCTTTTATAGGTTACGGCGTACTTGCACGTGGTCGTTTTAAACGTTAAGATTACAATAGAAAGTGATGGCATGCGATTTATAATTAATTGTACATCGTAATAAACTTAAATCATTTTGAGAATAATTAAATTATTAATTTTAATTGGAATAATTTACTGTAAACAATTTCAAAAGTATGAATCTATGTTTTACAAATCAATTCATTTATTCAATTTAACAAATCTGATTGTTATAGACTAATTATTATTGTATCCGCGCCGATATAGATAAAACATAATGTGGGATATGTACACAAGGTCTTCAGGTGCCAAACTAGGCAGAACCTGTACCATAATAATAAAGAATATGACATAAAACTGATTTGAAATAGTTGCGTAGTCTGTGGTCATAACTCAAAATCTATGACGCTATATTATTATAGTTAGGTATATGGGACAGTGTTATAGCGACTTTCGCAAATATGCGATCGGACAATGTAATTCAAACTGAGCTACTTGAATTGCGAGGACGCGGAATGCACGGTGCAGAGCCTCCATCTTGTACATAGTTCCTATATGAATTCAGTGGCGATAGTACCATCAGGTCTACAGTAGAACATAGCAGAATAAATGTTCATATGCAGCTTGTATACCTAGCAAAATGGAAAGAAAGGGGTGTAACTTACCAGTGAACACGCTGGCCTGGCTCTTTCCCAGGCTGAACTGCGTCTCCAGATACTTGGGCAGGAAGACCACGAAGCCGGACACTATCATCAGCTCCATGCACGCACCGAGGCAGGTCACCACGTATACTGGGTTCTTGAGTAGACGCCACATCGATACGGGTATATCTGAAGAAAAAATAACATGATCGTTTTTATATCAATTTTTTACGTGAGGCGGGAATCATTTATGAATGATGAAATATAATTTATGAACTGAGTTACTAGGACTCCTTGTCTCAGTTCATAAATAATTTCATCCATCATCGGACTTAACTGATTTATTTATCTATATTGAGTATTTTTTGTGCTTTACAGCGAAAAAATACACATCCTCGCACTCGCGTCTTCCGACGATAAAATTTGTGTCAGACGCCGACCGCTAGACCATGGCTGACATCAACTGTATATGTCAGGGAAATTCCCGTCAAAATAGGTTCAGCCGTTACCGAGATTAGTCGAAACGAACCGACTGATGGACAAATAATATATAAAATAATTTTATTTAAAATAACTCTGTATATATATAAGTAATCTGTATATGTATGTAATATACTTTTATATGCGTTTAGTAAAAAAAATTTGGTATTTTGATTTATTTGTTTAGTTTATATATGTTAATAGAATACCGGTAATATTATACTTAAGTTATTTCAAAAACAATAAAGTGCCATAGAGTATACATAAGCTTGCTTATATATACTCCAAGTGAAATACAAATTTGCACGAAGAACACGTAAATATTGAAACGATCAATATAATTAGAACTCGTGCTACTTTGCGTAAGATCATGCTAATGTATTGAGGCTAAATTATCACCGACACGTAATCAGGTCACGCTACAAGGTACTTTGTCTATACGTCGATCCTGAAAAATATAGCATGGTGGGACGAACAGTTCAGATTATTGGTAGATTTTGGGACGAACATTTTAGGGAACACGTAAGTCAAGCCATAGTATGATGATGATGAATTGTTTGCGAGCTATTGCTTCGCGGCAGAATATCTGGCCCTGCTTTGTTACCAACCAAGATAACCACAAAATAGATAATATAATAAGGGCCTCTTGCACCAAATTACGAATTAACTATGCTAATCCGCGTGTAACGAAATCCTGATCAAACTCGAGTTACGGATTGTTGAATTTGGTATTGCACCAACGTGAAAGAAATTAGAATTAACTAATCCTGATAAATACCACCATTGCTAAATTAAATGAATGAATGACGAATGACCGATAAGGGTTCAATAGTAAAGCGGCCAAATTCTGAAGTGATTATCATTGTGTTTCTATCTCTTTTGGGCATGTAATAACACAATATATCTGTCTCTTTAAAACTTAGTAGTTCTTGGTATTTTTCATTTTGTAGGGCTAGACTTTTCGTCATGGCGATTGGCGACAAAAATGTTTATCTGTCTGTATTCACTATTCTGAAAGTAAAGTAATACGTAAACTTACATCGATTCTATTGGCGTTCTAATCTGTTATTGCGACGTTGATTAATTGATTTAAATTTTCATGGTGTCAGCCAAACAAATATATGTAAACAAAATTAAATAAAATTCATATCAATTAAATTTAATATAAAATACATATAAAATTCAAAATAGTACGGAATTAAACATGGAAAATAAACAACCAAAACGAAGTCGAGCACCACTACACAGATACCAAGCCAGCGAAGCCGCTGGCGGGTCAGCTAGTCATTAATAAAAGAGACAATATATTGGTCGAAGATTAGCTTGTGATAGACAGATGTGAGATCATAGTAATGGAACAACTGTGAGTAGATGTGATGTAGACATGAAGCATAGTATGTTGTCATTCACGTCAGCATAGACAATTTAGACCTAGTGCCAATACCTACTAGATGCTCCGTACCTAAGCCTTTAAACATACAATTTATACCAGACAAAGATTTCAATCATTGTTTTCGAACAAGTTAATAAATATGTACAAAGGTAGTTACTTTATTACCTATCTACCTACCTATTGGAATTGCACGTCAATTTGTCCTGAATCTTCTGCAACAAAAAGTCGGCGCTGGTTTTATTTAGGCGAAACCTTCGATGAAGAGCATGCTCCCGCTATGTTGTGCAATTATCAGTTCTCTCTAATACAGTTCTATTAAAAAAATCTGATTCTAGAAAACTTCATATTTCTTCATCACCGTCGCTAAATGATACATCAGTTAAATCGACTGATTAAAGAAAACCAAGATTTTGGTTTCAACAACAATCTCAATACACTTACACACCGGCACAACCGGAACAAACCGGCGCCTTTTTCCCACAGCCCACAGAGCCAGACCCCAGATTCTCCATGACATGACATCTTTTGTTAACAGCTAAGAAATAACATAAATATCTGAGAATGTATGAATATTTCGTGACATGCTAAAAAGCGCATGTGAATTTAACACAAGTTGCATTCTTGTAACCTGAATTGTTGTTGCCCTAATCATAACTGGCATCATGGCCCATTACTATAATTGAAAATTCAATTCAGTAGATCAGCATGTTTAGGCGGGTTGTGAACGTTGAAGAATATTTCTGGTAAAAATTACTTGCAGTGTCTAATTTGCTCGTTAAACTATATATGGCAGCACTGCATTGATCTTTGATTAGAGTCTTTAATTCGCCATTGATATAGGATTAAATTTGACAGAAGATAACTCTAGTTTAATCACGGATTTGTGTTGGTGCAAGACAATTTTTAGATCTAATCGAGGATTAGGCATTAACACTCGGATTAATTAGTTGGCGCAAGAGGGCCTAAGACATTCGAAGTGGTACAGTAACGTGATCGTAACTAGCGTTTCCATGACACTGTGTTATCGTGTACCTAAGCAAATATCGAGTTACATAACTCAAACTGGACTCCTGAAGTGCAGATGGGATGATGATTAGGTATAATGATCATAGTATAATGAGGTATAGTATCACCCTACCTAAAAGTTACCTGTTCACTCATGAACTTGTAAACATATCCAAATTGTATCTATCGGGAAACACAGACTTTCACAATGAATTCCTATCCTTGGCCGTACGCATTATAAATGTAGAAGCGAAACGCTTCGTGCGCATTGGTGGAAATCCTTTGACGAAATGAGGATGTAGGTTTTAAGTTATGTAAGTCCAGAGTCCACCTCCCGTGCTCCAGAAAAAGACCGACAAACTAGCGAATTTGGATCGTGGCCATGATTGACAAAGCGAGACTTTGATGTATTTGCTTCTGACTTTCTGTATGTAGTATGCATACTAGTAGTTCTGCGAACAGGAGAGCTCGCGAGTACAGTCTTATCAGCAGCAATGTTTCGCAGTCTGAGCTGTCAAAATAGTCCAGTTTTTAAACTTCACAATCTATTACCTCGACAACCACTTGACCAATTATGTTCATATTCGCAATTCATCGTCAAGTACCTAAAGTGTGTACCAAATTTTATCACTTCGATCGGTAAGTGCTGCAGCAAACTACCCCTTTTAGGAAAGTACTCCTCCGTTCAAAAATCGCCGACGACGTTAAATATTTTGAATAGTAGAATAATAGAACCAAGTTTCGACAAGATTAGTTGAAAACTGTGACCTGAACAGGAGGACCAACATACACAACATAATTGCCTTATAGGAAGGTCTTTAACAGCGTAACACAGGCTGACCTAGTACGCTGTTAAAACTGTTAAAATTAAGCAACTCTTTATAATTATGTTGTAATGTAATATGTAATAAGAAGCTATTGTTTCTTTTCTATGATTGTAAAGTGTTTTAAATAGTTACAGTATTAATATATGTATAGTATGCTTAGTATATGCTGTGAAGTAAATAAATAAATAAAATAAATACAACCTAATAAACATACGGATAGATGGTAGTCAATTTGGTCAGTTAGAGCAGACGCTTCGCTCGCTTGGTCAATGAAACATGTGCTTGTGTTGTGTAACTAACCTTTAATATCTTTCCCATATCCAGTATCCTTGATATCGGTCTGCTTGGGTGGCGGCTTGGAGGTGGAAGCTCCGCTGGCGGCCGCTGCCTTCTCTACCAGTCTGATTTTCTCCTTCTCCCGCACGAGGACCTTGGGGAAAGAGAAGAACGGGATCGCCACGAGGATGAGCAGGAAGCCGCAGAGAAGAAACCCACCCCACCACATTCCCACCCATCGATGATCGCCGGGATCTAGGGATGACAAATTACTGTGAGTAATAATACCAAAAAAATGGGACCGACTTCAACACTAAAAAGTGTGAAATAACATGTTAAAGTCGGTACCATCATAGTTCTAAGTACCTAATATATTATGCTATATATATTAGTATAATATATTATATATATTAGTTGTATGCTCGGCCTTCAGCCTCGTCATAACCTCTTTCCTCTTCCTTTTCTGGTCCCATTTTTCTCCTAACAATAATAAACACAACAAAAAAGAATTAGCGAGATTGTTCCATCCGTTCTCAAGTTATAGCGTGACCAGGAAAAATAGGGGTTTACTTTTATAATATAGACTAGCGCGACTTCGCGTAGTAGGCAAGGCCTTCGGCCTCGCCGTAACCTCGCGTCTTTTCTTATTTTTTTTCTACAGACTTCCAAAAAGGAGGAGGTACTCGATTCGACTGTATTTTTTATGTTTGCTACCTCATAACTTTCGATTGGGTGAACCGATTATCAAAATCCTTTTTTTTAAAGCTAATACTTCCCGTGAGGTTCCATTTAAATTTCATCACATTCGGTCCAGTACATTATGAGTTACACTCCAATAATTGAATAGAATGGAAGAATGAAATATTAAATTTTTCAAATTGTAATTGTTTAATGTAAAAACCTTCTACGAAGTATTAGAAAACATTTTAAAAAAGATGAATTAAATCGGTAAAGCCGTTCTTAAGTTATAGCGTGACCAGGAGAAATAGGGGTTCATTTTCACATAGGTATATAGATAGGTTATTTTATAATTATGAAATATTATATATTTTTGTGTTGACATGATGTTATATAGATATCGTATAAAGCCATAAAGAGAATTATTATGAAGTGTTTCTATCCGATCCTATTTTAAACTAAAAAGAACATTCTAATACAGTGGAGCAATAACAAAGATGTAAAAATCACATAAAAGATCTTTGTGATGTTTGGCTTTTCTTTGATAGCTATTTGATCGTCAAGGTTTATTGATTGAGTTGCAAACGTTAGCATCTGGCGTGTACGTATATGGATACACGATAGTAAAAACTAGCTAGAAATTTTCCAGGCGTTACTCGTACAATAAGACATTATCCATCTTACATCGTTGTTTTTTTTTAATTCTCAAGTGACGAGGTGGGCATGCGGCTGCTGTGTCACCATGAGCTTTGAGCTGATGTGTTACTTAGCACTGCTCTGAGCTTGTCACTCCGAGAAATTGTAATTTTTTTAGTTACCATTCACACACATAATATAAACTAATAACTAAGAGTAGCTACTTAAATGTTGCGCTTATCCCGTCGCACTAAGCCCAAAAATCCGCAATTGCTTAGGAGCTTCTCAGTGTATTATTTTCATTCAAAATTGTCACTAAGATCTTTGCAGTATGTTACTTTGCATGCTTATGTAATTTCTTAAGATTTTTTTTACATTTGTACAGACAGGGTTTAAGCTACCTTAATCTCTATTTCTATATTACATAATAACAGATTTATTTTCTTAAGTTTGATAAAATACATTTGAAAAAGAAAAGATAGAAATAGATAAAGCAATATAGGTAGCTTACCGATAGAAATAATTTGACCAGAGAAGGAGTCCATGTGGAAAGACAACAGATAAGCTCCCAGAAGGAATCCCAGCACGGGTCCGAACGCTGCCATGCTGTACATACATCCTGGAAAAAAAAGATAACAAACTGTAACAGACGGTATACAAATAAACATGCGTATTTACTTTCTCGGCAAACTCAAATACACGGTGACGTTAACCATCCAAGTCTCTTTTACATTCAGCACCTATACCTAACTACAATTACTTAGGTAAATAAGTTCAATAGGTAACTTCCCATATCAAATGGTAGCGGCGACTCGCTTTGCGGAACCAAAAGTAGGTCACCGTTGTTTTGCGCGCTCACAAATGGTGCAGATTTCACCGCTATTACAGCGACTTTAGCTGCCAAACCAACTCATTTCGTGCTCGAAACATTTCTATGCACTCATACTTCCGTTCCATTCAATGTAAGTGCGTGAGTGTCTAAGAAAATCATTCCACGGCATTATTTACATAAAGAATGGAAACAAATAAAAATACAATACATTAACGGAATTTGCTGCGAGAATGAGGAGTGTTGTTGGTGACGCAACGTTATACAAGTTTAATACAGATGTAAAGTGATAATGCCATTCCATTATGAAATGGTTGCGTGTCTGCGTTACTTCCACATTGCAATTTTCATTATCATCATTCATATAACGAGTATAGGTGTTTATAAAATACTTGTTTAGTTTTTTGTGATACATTTCATTCAGGTATTTTTATAATGATGAACACGAGGTGAGTGCCTCAAAGGAAGTGGAGTGCGACGCAAATGTCAAGTATATTTTCTTAGACGGCGTAAATAAGTAAGAGGGAAGGAGTGACCTACCTCTAAGCATGAGAGGCTTCTACTTGAGGTCGTGTCTTGAGTCTTGAGTCCAAGGGCAATACCTCGCGAATGAAATACTGTGATAATGGGTCAGACCCAATTAGAATCACAATTTTAATGCAGCTTTTAAATGTATTTACAGAAAAACATTTAATAAGTTGTTATACGTAGATACCTACGCATTCTTGTGTACTGAATCTGATATATTTTGTATGACCATTATTATGAAATGCAAAATTACCGTAATCCTCAGCGCATCGAGACATGCGGACCGAAATACATTGCGGTTATTTTGTCGCAGGATGCGCTACCTACATTATATAGCCCTGCGACTTTCAAAATATGGGTGAATTTGGCTTGTCGCCCAACCCAACACGGCCGCAGAATACTTTCGACCTCAGCGCAGCTGACGCTGACCGTGAACTGTCGTTCAACCTGTGACGGTCTCTTCAGCGCTGCTAAGGCGAAACAATCAGCCAGCTTTTATACAAGAGTTCCAAAGATGGTACGAGTAGGTTCTAGAATTACTTGACGTATTGTGACGAGTCTGTTATTAGCCGGCTCAACGTCGAAAATCAGAGCAATCAAAGTTTTAGAAGTGTTTCACAAATAATGAAGAAAGTGGCAAAACGCGCTCGCTCGATTGATGTTTGTTCTTCGGTGAGTAAATTCGATTAACGTTATTATGAGTTGAGTCGCAGGGGGCGGTGGCGCGGGTAGCCGGTCAAGGCCGAATGCTCACGTTATTTGAGTGGAGCTTCGCGGAGTGGCACCTGTATCGCGCCAACTCACGGTAATGGATTCGAATCTACCACGCGACAGTTCCACCACCCAAGCTAACCTTCGGATCGCTGCAGTATTCTGATGTTTGCGCTATAAAAAACACATCAATCGCAAATATTTTGTTGCCAACATAAATAGTGTCGAGTCGACCAAGTATGGGTAGAGAATAACTATGCAGTCAGACGGATTCATTTAAGCTTGACAGTGTTGCGATGAAAATGTATGCAAAGCTTTGCTAAGCATAATAATAATAAAGAATCAGTATTTAAACAGCTGGGCATTATCTAGGAGTCCGCACCCACGTCTGACTAATCGTTGAAAGGGCAGGTTCGTGCTGCGATTGCAATTTGCGATTGTGAGTATGCTTGTCACACCTATGCAAAGTCTGAAGATATTTTATAGCGTGTTGACATGGACGAATGCAGATCTACAAATATAGACGCGACATGACACCGCGTGTGGGTTCAATAACCTGACTCATGAATTCGTTGAACGAATGGCTCCTGCAGTTTTATAGCACACCCCCGGGCAGGTTATGAATCAAGCCGTTATACCCATCAATACCCACACGCGCGGTTCCTGAGAGAAGATATTTAATAAAATAATTAACGGGTGCGCCCCATGGCCGCGCCCGTACGGAAAATTACTATCTAGGGACATTTTCCAGGCTACGCAATTTAAAAAGTAAACTATGTGTTGTTCCAGATAATCGTTTAAACTTATACTAAAAACGCCAACCTCGGTTCAGTATTTCTGACGTGAAAGTATAACAAGCATCCATCAATCTATCCATGCATACGAACAGATGTAACCACTTATGCATATTGTGATAGTGATCGCAAAGATAGCGCGCCCGTACCAATGTTGATTAGTCGTGGTATGACTAAACTGTTTTATGAATCAGCAAATCTGATAACTTTACCAAACTTGAATCAATTCTCAGTCAATAAAGATAAATCTTATTCCGTACAATTAGTTCTGTTGTTTAAAATACTTCATCAGCGCTAATGTTTCCTAATGCAATTTGTGAAACACCATTTCGGCACATTCTGTGATTTCGGTGAAGCCTAAAAAAATTGGCTTGCGCAAAATCGCGTAAAAGTAAATCAGGCTCGTAACCGAAAATAAGTAAAAGGTAGGTCCGTTCGTCTAGTCTTAAGTTCAACGACTCCTGTTGTTTCGCGAAGTTTACGAGATACGCCGATGGTGGATTACGTGCCTACCAGCCACAAAATAAAAACAGAGAGAAAACAGCCGTACAGCCCTCCATATGACACTATCCGATCGATAAAGGGCACGGAGAATGGCGAAAACGCTTCTTAACATATTGATTTTTTCGCCCTTGAAGTTTCTAGATTAAGGTTGAATGTATTGGAGGTACTTACCGATATACATGCTGGAGGACTCGGGCCGTACGTGGTCGTCTACGTAAGTCGTGCCTAGGGTCAGCAACGGAGAGCCGCCACAGCCCAGCAGCAGTTGCGCCACAATAAACACCATCACAGGCATGAACGTGCTTGGGGTACTCTGCCAAATTAATTCACAGTTATTTACGATACCAGATTAAACTAGATTGATTGGCTTATATTGGGCATATCGAGTGGCTTATCGATTCACCAATAGAACAGCTCTGTGCGGGCCGATGGAAGGTAATAACGAAGGATGTTAATTGAATTTCAAGTTCATATTCGCGTGTGGTCGAGGTGATGTTATGTCTGAGTACATTTGGGTTAAAATGACTAGAGTATTCATAAAATACATGTATATAATACATTATATTACTTACTTTATGTCTGTTTCATATGTATGAATGTTTATGAAACGAAACTGGAAAATTCAGACGGACATGTTTTTTTACGCATTATATCACTAAAACAAAGATTTGAAATAAATTTAGGTCACAGACGCAACTTTAAGATAATGTTTTTCTTTTAATAAAATGCATCGGGATTCGAGAAATATGGTAACGGTCTATTGACAAATTCGAATTAGATCAACCTACTGAGGGTACAGATTAACTAGCAGTTCCTTTGAGGACCTTAATACGTACTTTGATACAATTGTCAGGTCTCAAATTAGCGGGCGGCAGGCCCTGAGAAAGCCGGCCGAGTCCACCCATATCCTGTTCCAGCGAACGCGGCAGCCGGCAGATGTTGTCGTCGGATTTGTTGTTCATCAAAGTTTCACTATTCACTTCCGCTATGAAATGCGGAACGACGAACACTAACGACCCAATACCCATGATCACCGCACCTGAAATAAAAAAATATAATATGTTGAATAAAAGTCCGCATATAGAACATATAGAACGAAACTGTGAGTTTTTTTGAAAACAGTTTGAGTTTCAATTGTTTTTCCTTACCGACTGCGATCCAAACGGGAATGTGCCGTCTGCTGCCGAGATACGAAACGAAAATGACCGTTATCACATTTCCGATCTCGTAGCTGCTCGCGATGAGTCCCGATAGACTCGATGGGATTTCGAAACGCTTTTCGATTGTCGTGATCACAGAGTTAATGTACCCGGAGCTGAGAGCCTGTTGCAATGTCACCAGGAACGAAAGGAAAAATACGAATACCTGAAATTAAACCCATAGTTAGTGTTTGATAACATTTTATAAAAGTTCCGTAAGAAGTTCAGGGGGGCGATTCCACTAACTAAATTGCAATCGAACGGTAGCTGAACTTTTGTACGTTTTCTTATTCTGCTAATTAAAAATGGTCCAGATGTAGTTACGTTTCTATTAACGCCAGCAATCGATTCAACTTTATATTCTGTTAACTCGATAGACCATGAACGCTACGTATTTGGTAGCGATTATTGTATCTATATTATATTATATATAGTTTAAGATGATGTGACGTTCCAAATATCTCTTGAAATAGAAGAATAATAGCTTTTTGGGTATAATGACCGAACGACAACCGGAGTCGAACTGCAGTTGCAATGGGATAGATTGTTGATATAAAATAATAATAATCTAAATAGTAGAATCGACCTCCAGTTGATCAGGTACTTACTTTAATACTAGAAAATGTCTGGATAAATAGCGGTCTCCACGACAAGATACCGCAGTCTCTTGCGTCATGAGGAATGTCTAATATTTCTGGGAACATTTGCCGAGGTTTTTCTCTTTCCTTTTCTCGTTCGCGATCCCTGCGGAACAAAAGTAATGCGATAATTCTAGCAAACTTTATGTATCAGTGTCATTAAACTGTCTGTGTGTTTCGGAACTGATCTGATTTCTATTGGCCATTGAAACTTTTCCGCACTACATTGTTCGGCTTTTGTTATTTACCGGAAATCATTATTATAATATATTTATATGATTTGTTGTTGCTGTAATTATTTATCATGCTGTTTACCGCAATAGATAGCTACATGACAATGCTTTGCAAAACAACTAACATTTTAAATAGAATAGAAGTGAAATACTTAATATAATTTATGAAGTCACTGGGTAGAAGTATATTTTTGTGCGCGTCCTCGTCGACTAAAATGTATTCATCCGATCAGGGGATACCTACGAGTTTCAAGCTTTTGTCTTGTATATGTATAGTAGATTACTAGTAGCTCTGCGAATAGTAACCTGCGAGCACACAGTCTAATCAGCGGCAAGTTAACGCAGTACTTCACAACCAACCCTTGGTCCCGACATTAAGACGTCCGGAGAAACACCGTGTGGTGGTTTAGTCGGTATGGTCTGCTTGCTGCTATGGGTGCAGTTGGTACGTAGATGACGAGTCCGATATACCCCAACGAATCCCCCGGTTTAGCGGGGATTTGTAAGTAGGTACATTCCCCACAGGTAAAAAAAAGTACTTCACAACCTTACGCAGAGAAACTTCGTTCGTTCTGTCAGTTATACATGATGTACTGAATTTTGATGTCAAGTTTATTCGAATATACGCGTAACTAAGTATTAGATTTTATTATATGTAAAATAATGGGTTCTTAACATTTTTAGTTATGTTTTTTGGATCTACTCCAATCGTTTTCACTTATACCTATATATAATCATGTAGAACCTTGGGAGCTGAGTCGTTATACCTACAGGCTATTTCAATCCAACCCTACGCTACATAGAGAGCCAGTATTTTAAACACATTGAAAAATAGTGGAAATTAAATAGATCGAAAGCACGATAATATTCGAAAGTGTCACCAATTCATTGAAATAAACTTTGTATGATTTGAATTAGTAAGGGGTCATTTTTATTTAAAATACCGGTCTGCATACAACTACTATCAAATATAAGATGTTGCAAATTACGAGTACATTTGGAAAGACCTAGTATTTTTATTTTTTTTATATTTTCTTGAGGAACACAAGATCTAAACGCATCACGTTTAAAAACTAACAATTAATTTTCCGTATTGAAAACTTATGATCTATGTTTAAATTTGTAGGCTATGAAATGTAGGCGTTTTAGCGCAAATAAAAGAGTCTATACTTAGGCTGGGTATTTTGACACACAGTTAACCAATAGTTAAAGCTACAAATGGTTAAAAATGACAGAAGATTCATGCTATTTTTGTGATTTTTAACCATTGGTAGTCATGACTATTTGTCAACTAGGTATCAAAAAATCGACCCTTAGCTTCTCTGTGGATCTTAGTCTTAACATAACTGTATATAGATTTCCATGAGTGTATTTACCTGTCGCAGATACCAGCCGAAGGGTTCCGGCTGTGGCACTTGATGGACTCCCGCGGCGGGTGTGAGGGCAGTGGTGGCGTGCTGGGCCCGGCCTCTTCTCCCTCCGCGCCGCCAGATTCCGCGTACAGGCCCGTCATGGCGTACATTGACTCTTGCCTCCTGTGTGACAAATATTCTTATAGGCTTGGACACTGGTTGTCTCGCAATTTTAAGGATGTATTCGAGAAGCATGCTTAGTTCTGAATCTGGACTTGACTACAGGTCGGAGTAAATTTTGTGTGACATTTACTGTCAAGTCTCTCAAAGATTTACAACTGAGCATCATTCTAAATTACCAATCTTATATACTACAGTGAAACTAACAAAATAGAAATGTGTCTAGATACAGTAAAAATTTTATGTTGATGTTTTACCCTCACCCCTTTTCGGGTATAAATCAATAAATATCGATCTTATCAAAAATCGATAAGAACCAAAACTGTAGGAAATATAATTTATAAACAATTTTGGTTGTAAACATTTTTAATGGAAAATTGAAAATATCACGTTGATAATGCAATCATAAGATTTTAACCCCACCTCTTTTCTCGGGTATAAATCGAAAAATATCGATCTAGGTAAGAAATATCAGAACAAAAATTGTAGGAAATGTAATTCTAAACACAACTTTTATTTTCCCATTTTTGTATAATATTTATAATAAACGAGTTATTCAATAAACAAAAATTCACTCTTAAGATCCAGCATCAAAGCAGGCCTAGACAAAATTCAAACAGGCGTGTTTCCACACACGCTACAGACAAAAATTTGTCTACGAACTTCGCGACGTCACGTGACTTTTCCACAGGTAATGTCAACGCCATATATTTTGGAATTGTCGTTTGGCGTTAACGATAACAGAAACATCTTTTGTCTAGGCCCCCTGGTAGATTTTCACCAAGTATAGATGTTTGAAGCGGTGGCGGTCACGCGAGGGATTCTGGGGCACTATTCGCTATGACCGTTGGTGCACGAAACGCACTACACACACTACTACTCGTGTATCTACAGGGAATGATAGTGAAATTGTATTGATTGCACGATCATTCCTTGAGGATATCATAACGTAGTGCATTACATGCGTGAATGGTCATAGCGAATAAGGGCTCAGCTTGTAACAATGTAAAACAGTATCTTTGTAGACGCCCTAGTTCCATTTACAACCTACGACTAGCGACCGCGCTGCTGTAATTCAACCGCGGGAGTATCGACAACTATTGAAATTTTATTAATTTGACATTTGAATCCATTCAATACTTTAAAGGTCACATTGAACACAATTACATGGTCTAATTTCCCAATAAGTCCACTGGAGTGTAGACCACGGATAAACGGCAGATCGCGCGAAAGCGTTTGCTTAAAGTCGATCTCTAATAATCATAATACATGTTGAGATTTGGAAGTCTTTCTCCCAAATCTTTCTTTACTTAATTCCTTAGCGATTACATAATACGAAATTAAAATTATATGACTATCGAAAGATCACGAGTTACATAATTGCCCTGCTGCAGGGCTATTATGTATCTCAGTTGCTAACAAATGTTGATTGAAATCTTGAAAAATGGCGACCCTATGTCAGTTTTGGCAACTCCAGTAGGCAAAAATGTTAGCAAGTTGATCACTGAAACTGACAAAAGTGACATAGAGCGGCCATTTTTACAGATTTCAATCCACATTTGTTAGCAACTGAGATACATAATAGCCTAGCTGGTCTAACTAAAGCGTTAACTTGGTATGTTATTAGTTTAAATATACTCGTATAACTCGTGATCTTTCGATAGTCATATAATTTTAATTTCGTATTATGTAATCGCTAAGGAATTAAGTAAAGAAAGATTTGGGAGAAATACTTCCAAATCTCAACATGTATTATGATTATTAGAGATCGACTTTTAGTAAACGCTTTCGCGCGATCTGCGGTTTATCCGTGGTCTACACTCCAGTGGACTTATTGCGCATATAAAGCGCAAATGTTTATGACTGCACTTTACATGCGCCAACTTTGAATAATATCAATAGTATGGGACGAAAACAATCTGGAATACAATTTGATTTTCTTGATATGAAGCTTTTTCTTTTTGTTACATCCTATGGAGATGGAACCCTACTATGCGTGATCTGACACGTTCTTGTTCTTTTAATTTTATTGCTCACCGATAATACATGTCTTGGTCAAAGCATGTCTACTCTTAAGCAAGGCACATTAACCGCGTGCGGGCATTAACGTCAAATTTGGATTCTCCTTTGCTTTTTGAGCAAGATTAGAATATGTGACTAATTTATACCAGAAATTACATGGAATCCATGCATACAATCTAACCTGCCGAGTCAGTTAATTACGTATCTATACAATACATTTAACAGAATAATAATGATAAACCAAACACGTTCGAAGAGGACAATATACTTCAAAGAAACATTAATTTATCTTTGGATATAATTAATTCACGTTTCAAGCGGTCACGCATGTTCTAAGAGACAACATGCGTTTTCGCTCGAGCAACGAATGTCCACTAATCCTATTTTGAAATACCTATAAGAAACATACTGTAAGTAAAAACAGACATAATGAGCAAAAAGGCGAAAACAAATGAAGAAAGTTAAACAGGGGAGACGTAGCTTATACAATTTCCTCATTTAGTCGACGCGACGAGTACAAATGTCAATAATAATTGACATTTGTGCAAAGAGCGGAAAGTGATGATGGAAGTGTGGGAGAATGTTTTCGTTTAGCATTGTCTGAGAATTATACGTAAACAATTGTGTAGGTAGGGGTGTTCACAGCATATCAATCACGTTATTCATCGTCCCGACCACAGACACTTGATTATTATAATTTATTTAAATATTCTTTGTGAAAGTCTGAAATGGTGGTATCTGATCTCGTCTTTCGTATTCAAATTTGTATTATACAATGTATTAATACTATCAAATCTACAATTACCTTTCTAACAGGCAACGGAGCTGGTCTCTTGTTTTTTCTGTCATATTATATTTATTACACTCACTATTTTGCACTTGATAAACAGTTTCTTCTTTATTTTTTACTTTCGCAATAGAACTGTATTAAGGAATCTATTGTCAATAATCGTATTCAAATTTGTATTAAACAATATAATAAATCTATGAAGTCTAAAATTACCTTTCTAACAGACAACGTAGATGTTCTTTTGTTATTTTTTTTGTTATATTTGATAATGTCACACATATATTCAAATTTGTATAAAACAATGTAATAATACTATGAAGTCTAATATTACCTTTCTAACAGGCAACAGAGCTGTTCTCTTGTTTTTTCTGTCATATTTGATACACTCACGTTTTTGCACTTGATAAACACAGTACCTTCTTGATTTTTAGCGATAGAATTTTATACAATAGAATGTCACTAAGAAACTGGTAGCGTTTCCTTGGCACCTGTTTAACACTGACGAATTTCAAGAGATGAAGCGAGTCGCGTGCCCAAACCAAACATTACACAAGGATGACTAAGTTAGAGCTTTGTGTACGGTTACTGATACGAGAATAACGCACGATTACCTTCGAATATGGGACAAGTGTTGCAAACCTTATGACACAGTGTAACCAACTGGCAGTACTTTAATTTTGTTAGAAACTGTTACAAGAGTTCATATGCGAGTGCACGGTTCAACATAGAATTGTGAAAAGTTTTGGCAAACAGTACACGGCTTACACGGTAAATCACATAGAATACAAACAAAAGGACTATAGATGCAAGTTTACGCTGAGTTACTTATCATAAGACACTAGAACCAACGGGCATTGGTTTACTATTATATTTACTCTAGCTGTGACTGTTTTGTTTCCTTATCGTTATCAGTGATACGATGACACGCTTATCGTACGAATTTAAAGGGAGCGCTGGATTATATTGAATTATATCGGTATCGTTGTAGATGAATCACAAAATATCTGAATAGATTTGTTTATAAAAACATACGCCTACACATGACTAGCCGCGTTATGTTATCAAATAATATATTTTATCGCTGTTTTATGGTTTCAATAATCTATCTATCTACAGTTATCCTTTCTACAGATATGAATTTGACATAACGTCCATACAAATAGTCTTAAATATCTATCTCTAGTAGGGATACAGACGATAGTTAGGTTATTGAAACCCGCCGTTAATGATGCTCATCGGCTGATAAGAAGTGCCTATGGAGAGGTTGTGTTGAGGACTATGAACACCCTTAGTCATAAGGTTCATATTTGCACGCTAGACGTCTCTACCCCATTTCTGTCTCATCTCGACATAAGTGATCTTATATGATTGAAGATGCAAACACGGAGATGCAAGCTAGATAATTAGTACATTTTTAAGACCCATCAATAATATAGCGGAAAATAAACTGTAAAAATAATATTGCTATCTACACTGATATTATAAAAAGGAAAGATTTGTATTTTTGAATTTAGGTAACGAATAATCTCAAAAACTACTGGACCGATTACAAACATTTCTTTTGCCGTTAGAAAGCTACATTATCACTGAGTGACATAAGCTATAAAATACGAGTAGTTTCAAAAAGTTGGAAATCCGTATGAAAACTTCGATGATGTAACCCAAGGTGTGAAAAATATACCAAAAAAACATCCTTAAATCGCGTACGCTGTGGAAACTATTGACAAAAGAGTAAAGTGATGTAGTGCAGTTTTAGGTATAGAAAACATTAATGTTTACAAAAAAGGATACCCCTATGTCTTACTATTTCAGTTATGTCACAATAACTACTTTTCCGTGTTAAAATATGCAATATCAACGTTGGTACAAACTAGGCCACATTATTCGTACCTTGGTATTAATCCTTATCTACTCTAATAATAAAGAGGAATGATTAGATTGTTGAAAAACGCCAAAACTAGGTTTCAAGAAATTCCTTCACCAGTAGAAAGCTATATTATGACTGAGTAACGTATGCTATATTTGATCATCATATGATCATTCATCATCATCATACATAACGTGTGGGTGAAACCGCGTAGCGCAGCTTGTATTATATAAACTGAAATCTCAATTCATAGAGTATAATGTACACAAATCTATCTACCTAAATACATTAATATAAATATTTAAAAAATCACAACGTTAAGTACAAACACTATTTAGATGATCGTTTAACACCTGCTCATGGGCTCGTCAACCGAGCAGGTTTTATTAACGCGCCAAAAAGTAACTTAGTCAACATATTTTTAACAGATAGTACTTATATTTAAATATCAACATGCAACTAAAACTTTAGTACATTTTCAATGTCAAATACGCTCTTCAGTAAGTATTTTATCTTCCATGATAAATCACAACAATAAAAGTGAAATTTGTATGAATCGACAGGTGTTTGTTACTCCCACACCAAAACTATATTAAGCAAAATTACTTAATTTTTAAACTTAGACATAGAATCATAGATGATAGATACGGGATGACACCATACTATTTAACAGATTCTTTTATATCGGAAAATAGCTTGTGGAAGCCATGTTATGTGCGAGCCGTGGGGAGCAGCAAGTACTAATTATAGCTTATTTTAAATATAAAGTTTACGTGTAATCGGAGTTGAAGCATTGACGGTTACACCCACATGTGATTTTACACCTACATATTATGTGTTTAGCAGTTTTAGCATCTAAGAAGGTAAATAGTCATTGTATGGAATAAACCACAAATAACACAGACTTGCGTGGGCTGAGCTCAATTTTCTCGTATTAAAAGTCGTTTATAAAATCCCTTTGTTCGGAATAATTATCTGTGTATGTTCTCCGCCTACGTTAATTCTTGTTATCAAAGCGGTGCTTACGCATGAGTTCGCAGGTTTGGAGTGAAATGATTTAAAAATAAGAGAATAGATTTATAAATGTTATCTGCGCAACACGGTTACACTCGCGTTGTGATGGATGATGGTGATGATGATGATGTTGAAAGTATGCTGTTGTTAATCAAGCACCTCATCTACAAACCTCCTCATCTAAATTTCATCAAAATTGGTCCAGCTTGAAGGTGAAGAAGTAACAAACATATTCACATATATAAACACTTTCAAACTTTAGCCTTTATAATATTACTAGCTTCGCCCCGCATGGCGATCAAAAAACCGACCGAAAAGTATCCTATGCGTTAATTCAGCGCCTCATTTACCTTCATACCAAATTTTATCAAAATTGGTCGAGGCGTTTGAGCGTGAAGAAGTAACAAACATACAAACACACCCAAAAACATTTCGCCTTTATAATATTAGTGTGAAGCGCGACTAGCTGCTGCACCCCGCGAGTTCACCCGGTAATAGAGGATGGTAATCATGAAAAGTATGTATCATATGGTCCTTCCCCTTCCCCGGGATGTAATATATCTCCTTGCGAAATTTCATTACGATCTGTTCAGCCGTTTAGGCGTGAAAGCGTACAACACAAACTCACTTTCGAATATATAATCATCATCATCATCATCTCAGCCGTAGGACGTCCACTGCTGAACATATGCCTCCCCCATGATTTTCCAAAAGGACCGGTTGGAAGCGGCCTGCATCCAACGTCGTCCTGCGACCTTCCTCAGGTCGTCTGTCGACCTACGCTGCGCTTGCCGGTCCGTGGTCTCCACTCTAGAACCTTTCGGCCCCATCGGCCATCTGTTCTGCGTGCTATGCGCCCTGCCCACTGCCACTTCAACTCGCTAATCTTCTGAGCTATGTCGGTGACTTTCGTTCTTCTACGGATCTCCTCATTTCTGATTCGATCACGTAGAGAAACCCCGAGCATAGCCCTCTCCATAGCTCGTTGTGCGACTTTGAGCTTATATATAATATTGGTAAGGAAGTAAGGATGTATAGTGTGATGGGATGGGACTAGCAGCAACCCGTGTTCATGTCGCGGCTATATCGTTGTTTTGTCTGTAACATAGGAACTATAATAGCTAGGTACTATAGTGCGTAGATTCACGTGCGCTGCCGCGTCGTTCTAGTTTAACTGAACTATTACATTACATCAATCATATGGAATCGAGTACTGTGTCGCGTTGTTCCAGTTTAGAGTAGCAACTATTACTTAAACTGTTACTAGTAATACCGCACCACTCCACTTGGTACTCTACGTCCTTCTATACTATAATGTAATTGTAGAGGCCACACATTCTACATTAGAAACACATTAAAAAACCTATTAGGAGTAGCATCTTATATTGTCTTATATATAATAAATAAGTCAATGCTTCTTTAAATGTCAGTCTGTGTGCCGGGATGTTGGTTACCAATTTACCATATAACTCAAGAACTGCATGGAAGTGTATCGTGTTTTCACAGTTCTTTTGGTAATGTTTTAGTCATACGAGAGTGTAATTTTATTGTGGCATCAGGGTGACCTAGAATTCACGTGAACATGGCGCATGCAACTGCGCCGAAATATCGAGAGCTCAAATTAAATACAATACATGGTAAATATCCCGTTTCTAAAGTCAATTCTTTCATTAGTGACCATTTCAGTTTAAAAACTTAGATCAGGGAGACCAGTGCAAAAAGTGGTATCTTATTAAGAATTTAATGTTATTTACACAAGTAAAATATCTTAAAAATTATATATCATTAAAATATCACGAATTTATCACATTTATTATTGTTTATACTTTTATTTCGATATAATAAAGATTCATCAATACGCACGCTATGTCCATCTATACCAAGACAACATTAGGTCATTTCAACGCTCTGTTTTTTTTTTATTTCTGCATTCTAAAATATTATATTAGCTCATAAACAATCATAGAGTAGAAAACTATCGAGAGTTGAGTCCATATTTTTTCAAAAAGAACCGGCTCGGCCTCGAATGTTATTTATCCGGATTTTTTTCGTGTTACGCTCGCGTTCGCTGTGCACAACAGTGACTCCCAGGCGAAAAACTTAAATAAGTTCGAAATCAGAGAAATTTTCCGAAAATAAAACGATAAAAGACAGTGCTAAAACCGACTGCACACTAAACAAGTATGACTGATTTCGTATGACTAAACCATATTTATTTCACGGTCCAGTATACCTTCGCACAATACATAATCTCAATTAAAGGAGTACGCAGGAAACTAACAATAGGTCGTAACACGTCTATACAATACGTGATTACTAGTATGTATGCCGACCCGTACTGATAACATAAGTAGGTAAATGACGTCATATAGGATAACACTACTAGACCTGGTTTTAAACTCAGTTCTACAGTCTACTAGTCTACTAATCAGTTTTATTGATAAAATGATTCGAACTCGTGGCACAGCTCGTGGCATTAATTTAGCATTTATCTTCTCGTAAATAAAGGAGCCAGTTAAATGCCAGTATGAGATGAAAATTAAATCAGGCGCTCTAATAGAGGAGGCAGGGATCATTAAAATACAGGCCACTGACAATCGGAGCGAAGCGATTCGAGTAAGTAGGTCATACCATACATCATAGCAAGACATGACTGCAGTATGATCTGAAACTAAATAACTACTGATTTCAATTGGCCCTTCGAGATTAGCTTTGACATCTATACTAATTATCAAAAGGAAAGATTTGTTTTTTTGAACTGTAAAGGCTCCGAAACTACTGGACCGATTTAAAAAAAATCTTTTACTATTAGAATCCGATTTTATGTATTCATTTTGTGTATGTTCACAGAATTCTCCCCACTTCCGATGTGGTCCCATTTATATATCATCGAATTCGGTCAAGCAGTTATATTTTAGAATTACCAATAACTGAAAAGTGTTACCCTTATCTTGACGATATCATCATTGACGGTGAATGACAATCGATCTCGTAAGTTGCAAGGATCGCTAAAAAAAATGAAAAAAAAATGTTGTTTCATTTATATCATCATCATCATCACTACGCGGGTAAATTCGCGGAGCACAGCTAGCTGATAAAGTTATCTTTAATGAGAATATCATGCACAGTTTCTAAAAGGGCTTGGGATAATATAATGTCGGTCGCATGAACGAGATTGAGATCACAAAGTCGAATCTAATTTCAGTCAATGTGTGTCACTGAAAACTGTTGCGAAGAATAGCATTGCATAGCGTGGCATTACCCAGCCATTCTGCTAATACACCAGTATTATTATTTATTATTTCCTTCGGATAGCCAAAGAACTAAGTATGTAATAATAACACAAAGGTTAAGTTTAAAAGTAGCAAACGTGTTTATGTTCTTAACTCGTCCGCATCAGGACAAAAAATAACAATAGATTTATGAATGAAACTTGCCTGGAATGAGAGTTGCTGATTCGGACGGGTTAAAAGGCCTTGCTAGAAAGCCATCATCCCACTCATAATGAGGCAATAATAACTGAAGAAGATGTTGAAAATGTGTGTTACCAAACAAACATCAAAAGACAGACCGTTAATCAAAGGCGTCATTAAGCTGTTTCTGGTACATTTACTTGACCTTGAATTTTAGCAGTTTTCACTGTACGTTTTTAATTTTTAGTGTTGCCATCTTGTTGGACTATTAAGTAAGTTCATTTAAGGTACCTTTTATGTAGATTTAAGGCGTTCGTATTTTGTGGCAAACCCTATTAATATTATAAACGCGAAAGTTTGTATGTATGGTATGGATAGATGTTTGTTACCCTTTCACGCAAAATCAGCTGGGCCAAATTTCATCAAAATTTCACCAAAAAAATTGATGATATTTGGTATGGAAGTAGATGAGGCTTTGGATTAACACATAAGATACTTTTTATTACTATCATCATCATCATCATAATCATCATTCATCACCACGGGGCGTAGCTAGTTAAAATATATTTTTAGCTAGGCTGGGTAATATTTCGACTTTTGTGATTTTTGCGACACGTGAACAGTAATCTTTACTAATACTTTACCTTTACTAGTAACGTTATTAGTACTTACTGATAATTAGTAAGTACTAGTAAAACAATACTAGAATTATAATAACGTACTAATTATTCTACGTACTAGATACTTCTATTTTTAATGCAACTATATATCTAATGTAATTGTAACGAAGCGGCATCATTTTTTGTATTCAAAACAGGTCTAACAATGCCATATAAAAATTATTGGCTGCATTAGTGTGAAATGTAACTTTCTACATAGGTATATTTGACACTAAAGTAACTAATAATTTTGTTATGTCTCCACTTCTGTGATCATGTACAGTAGTTACCAACTTTAGCTATAAAAGTAAAAATACTTTTTAAGTTCCCGCCACGGACGTGAGTTTCCTTATAAGGTGCTGTCAATTCATGGTATCGATAAAAATGAGGGTTTCTAAAGCAGTTTATTTCCATCAGTTTATCTTTATTAAAATATATGACATTTCTAAGACTTCTAAGTACATTGAGGGAATAAAAAAATATTTTATTTATACATACTAGAGTACATTAAAATAATCAAACATACCACTTAATTCCACCTTTAAACCGGTTTTTCTCTTAATTCACTATTGTATTTGTTATGAAACACATATGATAAAATAGCAATTTATAATATACATACATTGACGGATTATTTTTTTATTTAAGAGTGCACATAATGTTTTTATGAATTTTGTACGTTTTATGATATGCGTTTGCTTGATTTTATGTAAAGAAAATTGAACGTAGCGAAGCGCTGAGCTGACAGCGCCTTAATAACCGCAGTGCGTCACAGAACGTATTAGAGATAGAATCTGTTCTCGTGGTTCTGGCATGAAGTTATGATGATGAACTAACCTGTGTCCTTTTCTGTGCTGCGGAGCGGCGTTGGTGCCGCCCGCGTTCTGCTGTTTCTCTCCCTCCGTCATCTTGATGTGGCGCTCGGGATTTCACCGCAAGCCCATTCCAACCTTCCAGAAGCTTCTCCACCTATAACAATAAGACGTTATCTTTAAATTAGACAACACACTGAGTAATTCACTGAGTAATTATGTTACTGGAGTCAATAGCAGCCACGGTTATAGTTCTATAGAATTGAGAACAAGTTTCTCAATTCTATAGCCCAGTATAGGCCGCAATATCAATTCTATAGAACGGAATATGCTGCATAAAAATATAACATCTAAGACATATTGAAATTAAACCACTTTAAATGGATTACTTCGTGTATAATTTTATATTATTTTTTCGTTCAAAGTTGTTAACTTCAATGTATAAGAATCGAGAAAACTTTTAACAACATAAACATGTATAATTTGAAAAATTTAATACCGACTTCCATTCTATTACTTTGGAAAAATCAGTTATTGGAGTGTAACTAAAAAACTACTAGACCGAATTTAAATGGGACCACACGGGAAGTACCAGCTTTCCAACAAACCACAATTTTGAGAATCGGTTCACCCTATCGAAAGTTATGAGGTAACACACATAAAAAAAATACAGTCGAATTGAGGACAGGTACTCAATTCGACTGTATTTTTTGGAAGTCGGTAGAAAAAGTATAATACTTTGACCTATAATTACATTTTAGATTTCTATTAAATTTACATACTCGTATAATCTTTTAGCACAAAATAAGTTAGTAAGTGATTTTAGCATCTACTACCGGAACCACGTCCAACCGTAGTGGGAGAAGATTCAAGAGCAGTAACTACGTTCGTCTACCATGCCGACGTCTATTATTCAACAAAGATAATTTTCTTTGATCTATGTATTGTTCGTCTTCAACGTCATAAAATATTTTGAAGCGTGTAAAACAGGTTACAGGCACGCCAAGAGTGTTGCGTTTATAATTAGCTTTGTCAGAACGAACGCCTCGTTCCGTGTCTATGATTGCTAGTGTAGATGCATAGAAAAAGAAATATATAATTGTCTTTTCTTATGTACTCGTACGAATCATCTATGCATAATGCCTCTATAAAACCTAATGTAACGCAGCTGTCTGACATATTTTTTCGCATATTTTGAAAGAGATAATACATTTTTACGGATTTAGAAAGACAAAAACAAAACAGCATATTTTTGGGATTTATGTAGGTCTGTGCAGTCAGGTCTATCAATAATATTATTATTGTTAAATAATAAACTGGTCAAATGTTAGTCGGACTTGCGCACCAAGGATTCCGTACGGCCACACCACCTCGCACAATATTGATTTGATTAAGATTTAATTTTATGTTAAATGTAAAAAAATTGCCGAAGTTATATGATTATTAACGGGATATTTACCGTGGTAAGGTTGTGGAATGAGCTCAAGAGTGGATGGATATTTCGGCGCAGTTACATGCACCATGTTCACGGGAAGACTGAAGAATGCGGGTGGTTGGTCAAAAAGTTTAAAAGTTAGGTGCAGACATAACGATCTACCCTCTTTCTTAGTCTTTTGCTACGGTTATCACTGGAACTCGAACTCGATCCTAAGTCCCGACAAAACACACTCACTGTATCACTGCGTATAGTATTTTGAACACATTTTGAACGCGGACTTTTATTTTTAAAACAACCTAATACTGGATTTTAAAAATAAAAGTCCGCGTTCAAATTTATATTTATATTGCGTATTACGCAGTATAACTTCAGCTATCTGCTAGTGAAAGTCCTGTCAAAATCAGTTAAGCTGTCCGGACGTTAGCAGACAGGCAGACGAAAACTTTAAAAACTTATTTTATATTAGCCTTTGTTTATATACTTTCATATGCATTTAGTAAAAAGCTGTTTCTTTAACATTACAGACACTAAACATGTATTTATTTGTTGAGATAAGTACTAATTAACAGTGTTCGGACTTTACCTCTATAGTTCCTAGTATAGAGACTAAAAACTGTAAAAATGATCTTGACACAGATATACCCACCCAGACGGACGGACAAAAAAGTGATCCTCTAAAGATTCCTTTTACTCTTTGCGATGAAAGTTGATATGAAAATGCTATGAATTTTTAAGCACGAGTTGTTAATTTTGTAACAATTCGGTACGGTTTTCACACGGATACGAGTCAAGTAATTTTTAGACGTTCGTATTGTTCTCTTGTGTGTAAAATACAGTTTCGCGGTCTAAATCAAATTGGATGATCAATTTTTTATAAGCAAAAATATATGAGCGACAAAGCGACGTCTTCTGGGACAAATCTGCACTTGTTTTACGATAACTTTAAAACGGTTAGCCGAATATTTACAGAGTTAGTTGGTTTGAAATTAATTTTAAAGTTTGTGTTTGAGCAATAATTACGTGAGTTGTAGATAAAAGGAGTTAGGCATATTTAATAACTTAATCAGATTAGAAGATAGACATAAAAATACTTAATATAATCTTATCCGGTAATATTCTAATTATGTAATGAAATACAGACTTTTATTGACATATTTTATTTACTCGTACATACTTCTTTACGAAAATTAAAAAAATAAATTAAAGCATTATTCTCCTAACAAAACAATGCTTTAAAACAATTTTTAATTATTAAGGTACAATGTGTCCCGACCAAGGAGGTTTCAATTCAATTTAAGTAGGTACACATTATCTTTTGTGAGCGCGCTGCGCGCGCAATGCGCTGGTTCCGGGACAATAGACCAATAACAGACTTTTTCCACTGATATTGGCAAAATTATGGTTACGCCGCACAAGCCATAAAAACAAGAAGAAGAAGACTTTTCTATTATGGCGCTATTTCGTACATACGAATTTGAGTAATATTTTGTTGAATAAAACTTTAGTAGCAAAAATGTCATGAGATTAAATAAAGTAGTGTATGCAACTGCATATAATTAGGTATTATATGACAGTTGCATAAACTACTATTACATGTAGGTACCACATACGTACATTCAAGAAACGCCCCTAAATAGACATTGAATAAAGAAAAAGGTACATTTCAAGGTTTTATTTGTAATTTCCGTTCTTAAAGGTGTAAGTTGGAAGCCGGATACTCAGTCAGTATAATCGTAAATCGCTGGAAAATGAAGAGCAAGATCTGTTGATTTCATACTGTTGATAGGTTCGCCTATCCCAGTCATGCTAATTTGAGAATGCATCTTTTATAATTTTAAATGTGGAACTGCCGCCATATTGTCTAACTTGAATGAGAATGAAATGTCACTTCATTATCATTCCCTTTGATGGTTCTAGCCAATAGGCTCGCAGGGTTTCGCCCAGAATGGGATTCAAATGTCAAAATGAAGCCCATTCTCATTCTCCATAAAGATAGACAATAAGGCCGCTGGTCCACATAGCACTGACTTCTCAGATAGTAAAATGTGTATTATAATATTCCAAACGCAACTTGTAAACTTGTATTTGGTGCATTATAATCTACTAATCACCACAAGAGTAAACAGTAAAGTATAGTGTATTCGTAGGACTACCGGCGTGGTTCTGAGGCGGTACCACAAACGATTTGCGAAAAAGTATTCGTATCGTAAGCGTCAACGCGTCACGCTTCAGCGTACAAATAGGTATTTATATACATATTTGTACATGAGTATGTACAAATTATGTATATAGTTGCCCTACTTACATAAAAGTTTGTACAGTTTCAAGTGAACGATACGTTACCTTACACTTACGTAGTTATTCGTGCTTGGGCCACTGCTATTCTATACTAATACTATAAAGAGGAAACATTTGTATGTAAGTATGTTTGTATCGAATTGGCTCAAAAAGTACTGGACTGATTTCAAAAATTCTTTCACCATTGGAAAGCTACATTCACCCTGAGTAACATATATAAGATATAAAGAATCTTATATATAGCATTATATAAGATTCATTATCATCATCCATCACCACGCGGGTGAAAACGCGGAGAGCAGCTAGTGTTTGATAAAGTAATATAATAGGTCAAAGTAAAAAATTGCATGAGACACAGCACACAAATAAAATTACAACATCCATCCAGCAATCGATTACAAAGTTATTTTTAAAACGGGCGCACGCAAAATATGTCTGTTTATAACACCGAAACACTCATGTGGCTGCTTGTTTATTGGTGGGTTATTTTTCCAAGTTTTGACCCCCAGCGGTGTTATTATAGGTATTTATGTGTATCTCACTTACCACGTAGCATGTGGCCTGTGATGTCATATTATATGCTACAGGGAGAACGTTTCCATTCATAATTCTTTATTTTTTTATAAGTTTACAATTACAAAATAATTTCTTGTTCAATGTGAAAGGTTGTCTAAATATAGAAAATCTTAAAGTATATTACAAAATACCATCCAACTAGGATAGTATATATAAGTACCAGTATATTCACATATACCACTTGTCAAACTGGGTTAGTCAAAATTCTAAGAACGAGTTTCAATTTGCTGATTGCGGTAGGCTATATGTTAGTATAAACAATAACGGGATACATTCGCGTTTACTTCTCCGATAACTGTGGTATGATTCTACATAGTGCGAACAAAACCTCAATATTGTGTTACGTCCATGCCACTGAATCTCAACTATTAAAACCATAAGTATTTACAGGTAGCACATGTATAATATATAACTACTTTGTTAACAAATAACATTTGAAACCGATTTTCATTATAGTATACAGGCCAGTTGGTCTAGTGGTTAGTGACCCTGACTGCTATGCCGGAGGTCGTGGGTTCGATTCCCACCCAGGACAAATGTTTGTGTAATGAGCACGATCATTTGTTCTGTGTCTGGGTGTAATTTATCTATAATATGTATGTATTTAGAAATATATAAGTATGTTTATCAGTTGTCTAGTACCCATAACACAAGCTCTGCTTAGCTTGGGACTAGATGGCGTTGTGTGTTAGTTGTGGAATATTTATTTATTTATTATTTATACCCGATGTTGATACAAAAAAAATGTATATAACAAGTACAATTAGAAAATTTTTAAACTAATTTCCATTCTATTCAGTTATTGGAGTGTAACTCAAAAACCACTGGACCAAATTTGATGAAATTAAGTGAGACCACACGCGAAGCACCAGTTTTCAAACAAAAACAAATTGAGAATCGGTTCACCCAGTCGAAAGTTATGAGGTAACAATAATTAACAAACACAAAAAAACACAGTCGAATTAAGTACCTCCTTTTTTTTTTGGAAAAAATAGAACCGATAAAAATAGACCGTGAATCAGAACTTGATCAAATTTTAATGGCACATGAGAAACACCAATTTTTAATAAAAAATATAATGATAAAAATCGTTTCACTATAGGTAAAAAGTTGAGGTAACACACATGAACGATATATACATATAGAATACAGACGAATAGAGAACACTCTCCTTTTTTGGAAGTCGGTTGTATATGAAGACCTTGCAATATGTTATGTTAAGCTTAACTATGACCCAGTTTGTCAATTGTTATAATAATTGTAACCTGTTCGAACTAATGTCAATTGGTTCAATAGGCGTCGATACGAGTAAAGCAACAACACAATGAACGATAACAGTTTAGCTGTCTGAGACATTTAGAATGCATTGCACAACAAACAAAAGTACTTTACCGATGTAATTATGTAGATTAGTTCGTACCTAATTAAAACATATACACTTGGTTCTAGTTTATAAAATAATCAGCTAGGATTTCGTATTTATTATAGGCTAACTAAATATTGCGAGCGATTTCACCCACGTTTCACCACTTCACCCAAAATTTATTAATGTAGCGTAAAACTCTCTTGCATGGGAAATAAGTACCTTCAACTAGCTTTATGTAAAGTAATTATCAATTTAAAAACAGAAACCAACTTCCACCGCTGGATAGTAAGATTTCCCCCTACAGTAATTTAAATACTTGCTACTAATGTAAACTCAAAATGCCAATCTAGGTAAGTCTTTGATGATTTACTAAATATTCAACGAGTTAAGTATATATTCTCTTTCTCTATTTTTTACGTAACTGTAAAACTTTTCACTCTACGCGACGTCCTTCAAATAAATAACTTTTGATTAACTTGGAGGTATATAACCAAGCCAAAATAAAAATAATCATCATGATCACTAGCAGGGCTATTATGCATCTCAGTTGCTAACAAAATTTGATTGAAATCGAAAAAAATGGCGTGTCTATATCTCTTTTGTAAGCTCCATTCATCAACTTACTAAAAATTTTGGCTACTGGAGTTGTGAAAATGGACATAGAGCCACCATTTTTAAAGATTTCAATCAACATTTGTTAGCAACTGAGATACATAATAACCTTGCAGGTAACAGTTATGCGTGACATACATAAAATATTAAAATAAAATATAGGTGTCGACTTGACCACCACCTCTCTTCTTGAAAACGACCGTGTTTCATCTGCAAACCGATTTGCTTCATCGTCGCATTAGTGTCAAAAGTAAAAACAACTCGACTAAAGAACAAACACACTTTCGCATTTGATGTGTTTTGATTTATATATAACTTATATCTATCTAGAACTTTAAACGAGTAATTCTTGTATAATATATTTATAATCTGCATTTCGGAACAGCTCCAGTAATTTTAATGAAATTTAATATGCAGGGGGTTTCAGGAGGGAATAATTCGATCTTGTTAGGTTTCATTTTTAGAAAACGTCGTTTTATCTCTGTTTTCTGGTAATGAAAAACAACACGTTCGTTGCGTTCAAACTAGATGACGTAACAGTCACTTTGCAAAATCCTGAATCGCGGTGACAAGATTGTCGCGGAACATGTGTTACTATTTTGTATTCGTATCTAAATCGAGCAAAGCTCGGTTATCCAAGTACTAATATATTGATTACAGCAACAGCAACAACAAAAATATGCATGTGCTATGCGCAAATTACCTTGTAAATATATTTAATTCCAATAGCGGCACTGAGCAGAAAATAATTCGAACCAACTTGCCATGCAAAGCAACACACTACGGAAGGAATATCTTGCATTTTGGCAGTGAAACGTACGTGGTTATTCAATTAAGCCCGACTGCAGTTGCTCTAATGCCATTCCCGTAAAGTGTTAACTTGTTATGGGCCTCAAGTGAAACTTGATTTTTCTAAAATCACACAACACACATGTTTTGCTTACAGATTTTATACTGTGTTGTCATGTATATGCTTTGTTTATGTATTGGTATAGTTAAAGTTATGTATGCTTTAGTACTAAGACCGCCCATTGCGACACTATCTTTTGTATTCATTCTTTATCACACGTTCCCATGTTTTATTTATTTATTTGTGTATGTATAATATAGGTTTTGTATTTGTATTGTTGTATATGAAATGTTCCAAGTATATGTTTATATAATAGTTATAGTTAAAACTCTTTTTCTATATGTTATGTTAATCTGTTTTTTTGTTATTCCATGTTTGTATATATCTCTTGATATTTTTGTATACGTTCCAACTTTTGGCTGTCACGAAGTAATTGCATTTAGTGACAAGACCGTCCATTTGACAATGTACTCGTATATATTCATTCATAATTTTTAGTACCTTCTCATGTATTGTTTGTTACATTATTAATGATTAAACATAATGTATTATCTAACGAGGTGTTCTATTAAAATTGGCCCAGTCTTGGGAGTCATTCTATATACTTCCTTTGATGAAACGAAATATTATATGACATGTAATAGAATTAGATAGTCTTATAATAAATAGGTATGTTATACTTTATTGTTACACCATTAAACAAAAACAATTAGTGTCATACGGCGGGTACCACCAAAAAAAGGTAAATCTGTCCTCCCTATACTGTTTTGTGGGTACCACGGATATAATATAAGGCATGATCACCTTATCGCCGTTGATGTGGGAATAGTGTCACTATAACGCATACGGAACAAAACATGCTATCATACTAGATAGTGAGTGACACAGCGATGCATTGCTTGGTTCAGTTTCACGTAAGTAACGGGTATGGCAGTGGAATGAGTTCGTAGCGGCCTCCCACGGTTTATTATGATGATGTATAACTGTACCTACTGCGCTATAGCCGTTCTGCGGTTGCGAAAATTAAAATACACATAAATATCACACATATTGTACAAGATTCCGTTCATTTATATTTATTCCGTATTTCAAAAACTTTAAAGGAACTTTACAACCGTTTTATAATCCCGAAATCGTGAAGTTATTTTGTTTCGAGTGTGTATCTGAGTAGTTGTGCAAATTACAGGTTTCTTTCACGAAAGCACCAGCTGTTTTATGTCAACGTTCACCTTCTGGCATGAAATCAATACCAGGGGCATGCCGGCAGCAATGGCGTGGAAACTGGTTGGTCATTAAAGTAACATTAACATGTATCTAATGCGTATATTCAGATACACCGGTAGGGTTATTATGTATCTCGGTTGCTTACAAATTTTTATTTAAACTTTTGTCAGCTCCAGTCATCAACTTACTAACATTTTTGCTTACCGAAGTTGTCAAAACTGACATAGAGCGGCCATTTTTCAAGATTTCATTCAACAGTTGTTAGCAACTTAGATGCATAATAGCCCTGCTGATTACATTTTCCACTGATTACCGTACGAAAGTCTGCTTTGAAATAATCAGTGAACAAAGTATAATTACGTACAATATACTTGTACTAAGTAAGACTTGTACTTTTGAAACCATATCGTGTCGAATCTGTTCACGGTCTTCACTGACTGATTCTATTGTTTTTCTTTTTGGAATACGAGTCATGGATTACTGTTAATGACGTTACTTAATGAAACTGACAAGTGTATCTTTCTTTTTTTTTGTTTACGACCTCTATGAATCTGACAGGCATTTAACCTTCCTAAGCATAAAAAAGTACATATGTGGCTGAGCAGCACACTGCTGGGAGCAGCCGTGGCGCGTAACAATCAAAACAAAAGGACGTTTCGGAGACGTGGATAAACGTATTGTGGTGGTGATGATGAATCTATGAAGTATCCTATTTCTGTGGTATGGCGCATACCTGCATTGTTATGTAAACTTTTCGCAGAGTAGGACGGCTGCCAAAATTTCTCTCTGATTTGAAAACAGCTCACACACATCTGCCATCGATAGTCAGCGCTCGGCAGGGAGAGTGCCGGGCCGTGGTTTACACTGCAGTGGGCCCGAAACTACGTTCGATATTTTGGTGTCTAATATGTAATTTCTCATATTGATAGGATAACCGTTGATAACTAACTTATTTTATATTAGTATGATTACTAACGCGAATGTTAGGTACTCATTACGAGTATAAGCTCTCGAAAAGCTCATTGAAACAATAATACATAGTTATGCTCATATTCCAAGTATTGACATATTGGGCCTTACTCTTATAAACGCTGCTTAACTTTAAATGACATTATATTTAGTAGTGGCGTTATTTAAATTTAACCAGCGTTTATAAGTAGGCAAGATAAGTCTTACTGGAAACTGGATATACCATAAATTTATTAGACCTATGCGTATGTATATTACTAAATAATTAATATTTTTATCCCAGACATTTTATTGTGTAGGTCACAGATCACAGAAACAAGGGAGATATAAAAAGGGGGCGAGGCCGGTGTCGCAGCAATATGCCCAAAAACAGAACACATTGCTCGCGGCGGTTCGCAACTTTTGCATTATGTGACTGAACGCCGGTCGCGATATTGCATGTAAACAGTTTATGATGCTTGCTCTGTACTCACGAATACTCAAACGTTAAGTTTTAATACCGCAGTGGATAATGAACTTATCGAAGCTAACAGAATACGTTGAATCGCGGAATACGGCCGCTGCTTGCGACACCAGGTTTGTATTCAGCGCACGGACTGGCATCTCTCTAGATCTCTATGGTGTAGGTAAATTATTTTGTAATATCTAAAAAAAAAAACGAACGATTTAAAATGAATTGATAAATATCATCCAGTAGAGTTTTAAGGCGAACCTACTCGACAACAACACTATATTACTATTACACAATACCATATAGAAAACTTTATTTACTAATTATTTATTCCGCTTTCTACGTGTGAAGATAAAGCATTAAATAAAGGATATATCAGCATGCATATATATTATATACGTGTAATAATAATTGGCTTATGTAAAACGGAAGCAGGTCATGTCTATACATTTGCGAGTCGTAAAATAATTTCAAACAAAATTTCCTTCTCCTTGGAAGGGAGAAACACAATATCTCGAAGAAGAAAGAGGAGATGAGATTAGTTGAGCGCACATTTGATAGTAGGCCTTTTGCGTATGATTCTGCGATGCTAGCATGGAATGTCTATAGGATGAAATTATCGGTAAAAGACAGCCCGCGATATAGCTATCGCACCTAGATCCATACTATAAACAAGGTGAGAGACAAGATGATAAAATCAAAGTATTAAGACCGCACGACCCCGAGTAAGAAGAACGTCATCGCGATAAATACGCGATAAAATTGGGAAGAGGCAGTGCAGGCAGAGCGGTCGGGGTTGGCAGTTTTTAAATGTCATTGTTTTCTGTTGCGTATAGGTATGCTACCAACAAAACGTAGATGCGATGTGTATTTCTTTGTGGCGATTTTGACATCCCTACACGCGTCTCGCGCCAAACCTGCGTGAATCAATAGTAGGGAAGACTTGTACTTATAGATATTTACTTACTTTGATTAAGTCAGTTTATCGACTCGACAACTTTATCGTGAGATCCATGCTCGCAGGGCTGTTTTGATACCACGCACTGCAGCCACCGAAAAAGTAACAGTAAGTATTGCAGCGTCAAATACAAAGTCTGATTTCAAACAGTGCTTAGTGAAATCAGTAGTATCTGGTTTGAATGGTAAAATACTTCTACGCGAATGTTTCGAGTTGGCAAACGCAGTACCGTCCCACGTAGAACTGTGCATGCATGCGGACAAAGCTTTGGAGTTACTGTTACTTTGGGCCGAGCACGAAAATCTGCACGAAAGTGTGACGTTATCGCACCGTTTACGTATTCATTACAAACTGTGAGTTATCTGTGCCACCATTGTACTAGATAAATAACAGTTTGTACTAAATACGTTAACGATGTACGACGTACATCAGACGCCGGGTGCTTCAGCGCCAGCAGTACATTAATTACTAATGTAATAATTAGTGGCTCTGTGGGCTGTAGACATTACCAATATTCACCCCGCACTTTTTCATTTAAGGATACTAAAATCCTATGAAATTAGTTTTATTTCCAAAAAATCCTAAAACTGCCTTGCGAGCATGGATTTTACGATAAACTGAGTTTTATCAGCTAGTAATCTTACTTTGTCTCCAGCATGGATCTAGCTGCGATTGCTATATCGCGGGCTGTCTTTTACCGATAATTTTATCCTATAGACATGCCATGCTAGCATCGCAGAATCGTACGCAAAAGGCCTACTATTGGAGGGTTGTCTATTATTGATAATTTTATCCTCTTGACAATCCATGCTCCATATAAAATAATATAGGTATTTAATTTAATTATTACCGGCAGGGCTATTATGCATCTCAGTTGCTAACAAAAGTTGATTGAAATCTTGAAAAATGGCCGCTCTATGTCACTTTTGTCAGCGCCAGTCATCAACTTACTAACATTTTTGCTTACTGGAGTTGCCAAAACTGACACAGAGCAGCCATTTTTCAAGATTTCAATCAACATTTGTTAGCAACTGGGATACATCATAACCCGGCTGCTCGAAAAAATTCACGAGAATCGGTTGGTAATAAATAATATATAATTCGTCTTGTAGAGGAGAAAAGCCGGACATCCGAACAAACGAAAGCATTTTTGCCCAAGATATGGACAGAGACAGAGACTCTGCAACAGCTTGGGCAAAACGGCTCTCGCTCGTGCTTCGCACGCGGTCAATTACAGTTATATAGGTAGGTATATAATACAATGAATAACACTATAGTAATTATAAATGCGAAAGTTTGTGAGCGAGATCTCAGAGTAAGACTTGAGTTATTTGTGTTTGTTACTTCACGTTGAAACGGGTAAATGGAATAGGACGGAATTTGGAATATATAGCATAAACCCTGATCCTTATACTTTACATCCGTATTCAACGGTTCTAGAAAGATCGCTATAAACTTATTTGAATAAGTTATTTCATAAGGACGAAGTCGCGGGCCGATACTATTAATCCGTACCTCATGTAAGAAGGTAGGTACTTACTTGTTTGATAGTAATACAGCTTCATAATTAAACTACCATATCAACGTAAATCAATGTGAGTAACATAATAAAATGACACCAGCTGTTTCAATAACATTAGCCGCCTAGTTGAATTATCGAAGCAAACCAAATAACCAGTTTTGCGCATATTTTATAACTTCTTTCAAGAGTAATGCCAAGTTAATCAAGTGTGTGTGAAAGCAAATAAACCACTGGAAGTCTGGAACCATCGAGCTATGGCTTTTTAACAAACAAGTAAGTACGTGTGGAAAACCAGTTACTTATTTATACAATTATAACACGCTTACAAGTACAAGTTACAAGTCTCTTGAATGTTATCATTTTATCCGAGGGAAAGGTTATATAATTACCTTACTAAACATATATAGAGATCAACTGAAGTGTATGTGAACAGAACTGTGCCAATTTTAGAGAGAAAAATACAGGGATACGGATGGGATGTGTAATAATATTCATTCTAAAATTACAACGTTTGGTCTCGCTAAGCAGGCGTTGGTGCTTTAAAAGTCATATAACTTTTTTTTGTCAACAGCACTCTTATGATATTTTCATACGTAAGTACGGTATCTAAATATAGTGTTTAACTAGCACTGTAAAGCAGTATTTTGGGCCGAGTAAAACCCACATTAAATAAGGAATTTTATTTACCTATTTATAAAAGCTTTTATTTTGTAGCAACATGTACAACACATAAAACTGAGAAAAAGTGGCCACACTTATAAGTCGAAATAAATGAGTCTTACGTAATATTTTGATATATATAATAATATTAAGTATACTAAATTTTGAACCTTTTGATTTAGAGAGAAAAATTACATATCTTCGGACGGGAAGTAATTTTTCTCTCTAAAGTAGCAAAACGATTTCGTTATGCAGGCTAAAGTGGTTTAATGATTACATAGTAAGAAAAAGAAATTGTACTATAGTTTATATAATATTTGCTATACATGTTATAATATTGTACTAGCTACGGTTCCATCAAATCGAAAAATAGCTATTCTAGCGTAAGATATTGCTAGTATAAAATAAGCCAATGTGCTTTCTCGTCGGTTAAGTACCTAGTTCTTTCGTCAAATAGTTACTAACATATTATACCCATCCACTTGATAAAGTTATCAGGATCCTTCAGGAGCTACCGGTTCAAACAAAAAAAAATCGCGCGGCTGATGATGATGCTGATGAATCATATACAGCGTATGTTACTCAGACATACTTAATACAGCTTTCTACTGGTGAAGAATTTTTTGAACCGGTTATGTAATGTTTGCGTTTCTCCGTTACAAATCAAATTTTCCTGTTTATTTTTACCAAGGTACGAATAATGTGGCCTATATAGTTTGTACCGGCGTTAATATTGCATATTTCAACACGGAAAAGTAGTTATTGTCACATAATTGTAATAAACAAAATCGGTATCGGTATGGTATCGTATACTTTTTTGTAGACATTGATGTCTTCTTTAAAACTATAGTACATCACTTTGCTCTATTGTCAATAGTTACCGCAGCGTACGCGATTAAAAGATATTTTTTTGGTATTTTTTTTACAACTTGGGTTATATTATCAAAGTTTTCATACGGATCCCTAACTTTTTGTAAATATTATATAGCCTATGTTATGTGATAATGTAGCTTTCTAATGGCTAAATATTTTTAAATCGGTCCAGTAGTTTTTACATTTATTTTACATACAAAAATATAAAAAAATCATATCTTTCCTCTTTATAATAATAGTTATTCCCGAGTACAAACCATCTCCAATCCAAATTTCATTCGAACCAGTTTTTGCGTGTGTAACAAACATCCAAACATACGAACATTCGCATTTCTAACAGCATTAAAGAACGACAGCATCGAGCCAGGAGGACACCTAACTATTATTTTTTCGATCATACAATATACAAGCAGCTCCCCGCTGGTTAACTCGAGTAGACGACATTATGACGATGATAATAATCAAATCAAATCTAATCCATTTATTTCGACTAATTTCTCAAGTCGTATACATACACAAATAATAAATAAAAATCCTAATAATATTATATTTGCGAAGATATGTTTATTTCTTACGCTTTCACGACTAAACTGCTGAACGGATCTCGATGAAATTTGGCAAGAAGATAGATTATATCCGGGGAAATGACATAGGGTACGTTTCATCTTCATCATCATCATTCATCACCATACGGGCGAAACCGCGGAGCTCAGCTAGTAATATTAAAATGAAAAATCTATGTATTGTCCTATTCGAGTGTAAGGTGAAGGTAAACACACGCACATACACACGGATAGAGCTTATATGAAGGTCGCGAAACCCTAGCGTAGCGTAGATAACATTTCGTTAATATCACTATAATAATCTAGCTAATCCTATTCATGAAAATGTTTACCGCAACATTTTGTGTCGTTTATAGCGCTACATTTTTTCCCGAACGCGTAATCTATGCGGCAAACGGCGTAATTAATTTTGTAACATTACCCTAACCCTAATTCTACTAGGAACAATTTGTTTAATTAAAAGTGAACACACATTTTTACTTGTTAACGCAATATTTTGAGCCTTGCGAGTATTTTTCAATACTATCAAATGTCCAAACGGGTCAGTCGAGTGCATGATGGGAAGTAGGTAGCACGTCTGCCTGTAACAGTTGCAGTACCCATAGCTTAAGGCAGATTTATACATGGTCAGTAACTGTCGCCAGTGCTGGCGCCGAAAACTGACTCGTGTTATTTAGACGCAGTTAGTATTTCGTCAGTAGTCGAGGATATTTCTTTCAGTGTACACACGTTTGTAAAGACAGTGCGGATAAATGAATTCTCGAAAACAGCACAAAATAAAACTAAATAATTTGTTGAGAAAATTTACGTTTGTCATGATGCAAGAAGTAACTGATATGTTAGGAGAAGAATTATCCAAACAGAAAAGAATTTGGGTGAGAAAATGGATAGATGATAGAGATAAAAATGGAGGTTCTGCTATGTTGCTAAACCAGTTGAGAATTGAAGATCCTCGGGAATATAAACTGGCTTTGAGAATGACGCCCAACAACTTTGACGAATTGCTTATGTTGTTATCAAGCTCCATTCAGCGTCAAGATACCTTTATGAGAGACGCCTTGCCAGCCAAAGTGAAACTCGAAATCACGCTAACATTTTTGGCTTCTGGCATGTCGTTTCGAAATCTCAGTCACTTTTATCGTGTATCGAAACCATCTATTTCTAATTTAATACCGGAAGTTTGTTGGGCAATATATGAGTCATTGAAAACACACATTAAGGTAAGTTATTTATTGAAAAAGTACTAAAGTATCAACAAAGAAACAATATAAATAACTATAATCCAGACAAAAGTAGGTACGAGTACTAAGCTGTATCAAAAGCATAATCAATAACATTAGTAGCACTTGCACTGTCGCTTTCCCACTCAGCATTATCGTTATTAGGAGCTGTATTACGGGCGGCACTGATGATCACCTGATTGGGATTAATATATCTTGGACCTTCAGTTGGCGATGAAAAGTAATCTCCCATAGAGCTGCTACTGGGGACAGCTGTCTGTGTAGACTGGGTGGGATAATATCCTAGTGAGCTACTGTTGCCGCTGTTTGTCGTAGAAGCTGGACTAGGAGTAAAACGGTTCTGCTGAGGCTGTGTACTAGTAGTAGCTCTCATAGAAAAGTGTGTATTTGGATAGATATTCACGTTTCTTCTTCTATTTTCTAGATCTGCCAGTCTACACTTGGATATTATTCTTTGAATTTCTTCCTGTGCTATTATACATTGTTCCTCAGAGAGTTTTTTTAACTGAGAAGCCACATGCTTTCCGTAAATATCACAATCATTTTCTTCGTCTGATGGCATATTGATACTATGTGATACATTTTTATGTCTTTTAGAATTTCGGACATCTGAGACAGTTTGCTACGTTTTGACTTGGGTCTTTTTGGCTGATTGAAGTTAGGTATGGTTGGTCCGGATTCTGAAGCTGGTGAATTTCCAGTGTTATTATTTTCAGCATTACTATGTCTTCTCTCATCTTCATCACCATCATCATCACAAGAAACAGGAATATTGCTGGGAGTATCAGAATTATCCTGAAAATAAGTAATCAGTTAGTTAGCGAGTACCTAAATCGATAATTAATATGTATTATTAGTAGGTACCTATAGATTTGTGTGTAGTTCACACACATTACTACAAAAGTAAAGATTTGATTGTTTATTGTTTGTTTAATCTGGGGGCACGGCAGTGCCCCCGCCATACAATTATTATTTTTCATTTGCAGATTCCAGATGGAGAGGATGAATGGAAAATTATCGAATACGGATTTAACACCAGATGTAATTTCCCCTCGTGTTACGGAGCAATTGATGGAAAGCATGTTACTATCAAAGCTCCACCAAATAGTGGAAGTAAATTTACCAACTATAAAAAAACAAATAGTATTGTTTTGATGGCTATTGTAGACCATAACTACTGTTTTTCATACATCGATGTTGGTGCGAATGGCAGCGCTTCTGATGGGGGAGTCTTCAAAAATTCTTCCATTTATCGCCGTTTAGAAGATGGATTACTGCCAGTGGACGGAATAATTGTTGGCGATGCAGCTTTTCCGTTAAAGACTTATTTACTAAAACCGTATCCAGGTACGCAACTGACTACTAGTGAAAAAATCTTCAATTACAGACTATCTCGTGCGAGGCGTATAGTGGAAAACGCTTTTGGAATTCTAGTTTCCAGATTCCGTGTGTTTGAAAAAGCAATTCCCACCAGTTTGAAAACAGTTGATGCAATCGTTTGTGCATCCTGTGCCCTTCATAATTGGTTGCAAAAAAAATCTAACTCCTACATAACACCTACTTGTGTAGACAGAGAGGACTCTGAAGGCCAATTAATACCAGGTACTTGGAGATCGGAAATAACTCCATTAACAAGTATAACTGATCAACTTAGAGGTAACCACCCCGTAAATGCGAAAGAGAGAAGAGATTTATTAAAAGAATACTTTATGACGAATGGAAGTGTACCGTGGCAGTTAAACAGAATTTCTTAAGTTCATTTTGTGTGATTTTTATACTAAAAATAAATATTGTGGGTACTTACTGTTGTTTTTCTTTGTATAGATACATTTCTTATAAAAGCGTCCATTTCTTCGAACCATTTCACTTTTGGAATATACACATTTCCATCAGCGCCTGATTTTGAGGACTTTTTAATATTATCCAGTTCCAAGTAGTAAGTTCCCCTCAAGTTTTTAATTTTATTTTTGACTTCGGTAGGGCCAAACCCTTCTAAATTCAATAATCGTGCAATATTCTGTAATGATGTTGCACGCATTTCTTTATTTCTATAATTTTGTGATTTATTATCCCACAGACATTCATTATCGCGGTATAGTTCAATAAGCTTCAAGTTTTCCGTGTCACTCAGTTTTCGCGTCATTTTGTGATGCAGTGCGAGTCGCAGCGTGGTCCCCATACGATACAGCGGCCGCGACTGACCTCGACAATTCACACGGCGTCAGTTGCGCTGGCGCGGGTGGCGGGGGGAGCGGACTGGCGCCGAAAATATGAAGCGGGAATATTGAAGCCAGTGCTGACGCGACAGTACTGTACTGTCTTGAAATCAATTTATACGATGGCAGTGCCAGGTCAGCACTGACTCGACAGTCGACTGACGACAGTTACTGACCCTGTATAAATCTGCCTTTACAACTAAAATGTTGTGCGATCGCCACCAATTGGCTTTCCCATTCGCGTATTGACCGAGCGAGCGAAGATTGACTTTCATCTGTCCGTATGTTTGTTGGTCCTCCTGTACAGATTGCCTTTTTAGGAAAATTACCCAGAAGAAGAAAAGAAAAAACCCCTCCAGTCAAAATCGATGAAAAAAAATATATTAAATAGCAGATATAATACATGCATACCAAATTTCGTCAAGTTTGGTAGAAAAATTACATGTACAGTAAGACGTAGGTACATACTACATACAACCTAACAAACATTATGGACAGATGAAAGTAAATTTGCCCAGTTAACAGGATTGCATAGCAAGTACTTGTCCACACTAAAAGAAAAAACTCTTTTCTACCTCTTAACATTGTCCGATTTCAGTGATTTTTTTCATGCAATGGACACATAGTTTGACATGCCCGTTTTGTTTTTTTCAGTATTTCAAAGTAATATAATTTTTTTTGTTGCGCTCCGGGTAGGGCTGCAACTGCCATGGGCAAATACTGCTTCAAATAAGACAAACTATTTGCCCGTCTTGTCACTTAAGTAACTGCATATTTTTTTTACCAAAAATGGAACCGACTTCACATTAAAAAGCGTGAAATAGCTTGTGGAATAAACTTAAAAAAAAAATTCACTTTTTTTAGTGATCATTGCTACTTACGGCATGGTTTGTCATTCACCGTCAAATTCTCCTCATTTATGGAAGTCGGTTTAAAAAGCTCTATATATTAATAACTAACAATAGTTTTGCATGCAATGTACTATACAGAGCTTGAAAGGATTAAGCTTTTCCGGGCAACGTACTGGGGATATTCCAAGTTAAATATGTCATGTACATATTTTATAACACCGCTGTATAACCCGCGGCACGTAACTCTAGCGCTAAGCGAAAAATGTGGAGGGGATATCTGCGCATGGGTACAGTCGCGCACATGTGACACAGAGAGAAAGGAGTCCCTCGTCTTCGATGTGACAGAGAGAGACAAGAGTCCTTCGTCCCTGTAGCCCCCCTGTGATACCCAATTTTTGACTTCTGCGCAATAACGGTCAGCGCTAGAGTTACGTGCCGCGGGTTATACTAGGAGTAAGATTAGACTTGGGTCAACTGGAGTAAGAGGCGGAACTACTTCGTGAGACAGATACCGATCTCGTATTAATTAAAGTTATATAACAGAAGCGTTATTTAACATCCATATAATTTGCACACAAGACGCCTCAAGAGCACGGCCAAAACTAGTTTCAATGATCATAAACTTTTAGAAATTTGCTTAGTATATAACTATACTTGTTTATTATATGAAGGTCAAATGGATATAAGCCAAAAAATAAATTACTTATTAAAAAAATATATTTTGGGATGGATAAAAGGATGCGTTTCTGATTAGTGACGAAAGACTATTGAATAAATGAAAACATGAAATGTTCTTTAAATATGCCTTAATTTTCCAAATCACGATTTCAATACATCGTTTTCTATGAAAAAAAATTGAAACAGACATATTATACTATACGATGCGTAAACAAATTAGAAATGATTTTTTTTTCAGTTTAACCCTTCATTCAACCCGTGATAATAAAAACAAAAGATTTATGAATGTAATGAACGTAAATTTACGTCAATGGTATTCAAAGGATTAATAGTTGTTTATTGACAATTTGCCTAATTTATATTTTCGGCTAAGATGTTGGTCATTATTATCATCATCGTCATCATTCTTGTAATTTAGCGTCCGCGACGATGATCGTTATTTCAAGAATTCTTCATTTTAAAATTGCACAAGCCAGCATAAATCCGCTCCGCTTGTGAATATTTAGCAAGATAAAAATACATACAAAGATCGGACATAATATATTATAAACTCTTATGACGAGTATTAAAATTATCTTTACAGTTACATGTTCAACACAGTAACAACAAAATAAATAATACTGTTAATTAGAACCGCTAAATAATTAGTGTGTCGGCACAATAGTATACCTACCATGTGAGATATAACTGCAATACAATAAGAGTATATATAATACTTTGTTGGCTGTTGTGTTTGTGTAGATTGTCATTATGATAAAAAATATAGAATTAAAAACGTATGTTGTATGACATCAACAAAGCCGTATTATGTATTTGGGGCTTAAACAAAACAGCATTACTTAAGGCTATTATAGAACATGTACTTATTTGGTGTTGTAATGATAATATAGATTTTATTTATACTAGTAACTGGTACTAATAGGACACGGACTTATAGATTTTAATAAATGAAGATTGTAAAGTTTCTGTTTCAATTTTTTATACTTAAAAGTGTAACAAATGTTAAGTTAATCAAACATAACTACATCATAAATGTTACTTATGCAAAAAAACAAAAACGTGACTAAATAAACAATATTATACAATCAGATATCTGGACCTTTTCTATTTATTGTTCTACGTTATCAAATGAACGGTCGAATTTGACTTTAAAGATTAATAAACTCTGTTGCCAGAGAGCTACCTATATCATACGAGTATTCGATCGTGCGAGTGGAATTTATTTTTAGTAGGCCTAGGGGCTACGTCCTCATTCTTTGTTCCCGTATCAACAGCGATGACCCTTTCTGTTTTTTCCAAATAAACATTTTTAGGATTCACATATTATTTTAGAACTGCGCTTGCCTCAGAATGCCAGGAAAAGTTTCATTTGTTGACAACTCAAACTCTGTCATGAATATTATGTTATTAATTATAATCTAAATACAACATACGTAGTACAGTTCCAAGCCTTTCTTAGCCAGATTCTCCTCGATATAGTTACTTTATACCTACTACCACAGAATATTAACTAACAGTGTAGTTTTCCCAGGATCTAAAACTTACACACACACTTTCATTAAAGATTGTACAGCTGTTTCTGCAATAAGTACTGATAGTCTGCATAGAATGCAAAAGCAGCCAGCTTATTTTCTGGCCGCATTTGTGGTATTTGTAGGGATACAAACCTGTGTATTTTTTGATACCTCAGTCACGATTACCAGTTATTATCTGATATCCACCTGTTTACTCGTAAACATGGCACAATTAACATTGACAGTTACTCAAAATTAATCCTACGTCATAAATATCCCGTTGCCCGCTGCTAACTTAATTCTCGTATTAGTAGTGACCAGTTTTCATTATTGATGCAAGATGTGCTGACATCAAGTCGTTTTGCTGCACGCAGCAACAATTAGCGCCAGTAGTCCTGACCTTCCGTATTATGCATTACGTGACATTCGTGACTCTGTCAGGTTCATGGATGCATTCCGTTGACATTTTGAAATGTCACTACTTTTCACATTAATCATCGATCGTCTCGTCAGACACTTAGATGTCTGCTTGGATTGGATTATACGAGCGTAAATCACTGACCCTGCCGTGCGAGCATGGATCTCACAATAAACTTGTCCAGTAACTAATCTAAAAACTAACTTTTATCAGCTATGTTACTTAAGGTGCGTTCGATGAGCAATGAGTGCATTGGTAGCGTCACCATTGTTAGCTCTTTTGTTAAAGCTTTCGTATTGCTTAAAAACGTTATTTTTGCCACTTTAGCCCACAGCCTAGTCGTACGCTAAACCGAGCATAAGACCTAAAATCGCATGATTATGCTGTCAAATAGATAGTTGTCGAAAACGATCACAAACAACCATGTTCCGGACGTGGGTCAAAAGTTGCACTTTTTGGTGGCAAAAATAACGTTTTGAGCTTTGCGAACGCTGAACAAAAAGAGCCCTAAACGACATTTTCACACACAGATTCCCAATTCGAACACCTTTGTGAGCGTTTTAAGCGTTATTTTCGCCAACTTATATATATATATAGAGGTATTTGAACGCATTACTTGTCCTATGGATCTAGCTGTGATAGCTATATCACGGGCTGGCTTAAAAGCCAGTCGAAATTTTTATCCTATCGGCAATCGCACCGCTGCTGGTCATATGACGTTTTCCAATACTACAAACAATTGCGCTTTATCGTATTTTTTTTAGAGTACCTATCATCAATATTATTATTACTCGTATCATAACAAAAATAGAGTCGATAGAAACTTGTCGCAAAAACCATTTTTTATTAACATCAAGGAAATCTTGAGGTGACATTTAATCAGTTCGAAGTGGTCGTTATAAATTCGATGGTCATTATAAAGCATATTATGTCGTATACAGGTTATGTTGCCGTTTTTACGTATAGTGCGACAGATTATGAAGTAGGTGCTATGGGCAGCTACACACCCACGGTTGGCCTCGGGGCAGCCTTTCCCTCTGTGACGCTGTGTTAAGGCCACACGCACGCACCAACGCGGACCTCACATGACAATACAGTCATAATAAATAAAAACAGCCTTTTTAGTCTAGTTCTACAGCTGGTCCAAACAAATAGGCAAGTGAGACCTACGCTTATTAAAACATGTTTTTTATAATAATTGATACTGTTTAATTATTACCTTACTTTATGTTCAGTGATGGCACGATCGAATGTGGTATCCCACGAATAAACTATTACTCTTAAATAAATTATACTGCTTACATTGTATGAGATCCATGTAAAATAAGATGTAATGATAATACTAAATTATCTATTAAATACCTATTTATTTAAAAATTAAGTAATATTTGTTTAATATATAGGAACCCAGCGTCTTAGGTACACACATCATTGAACACACCGTTGTGTTCGGTGTTTTCAAATTTTTTTAATCTTGATATCGTCATGCGAGCACTATATCATTTTCATCAAAGTGTCTTTATAGATTTATAGATGCTCTTACGAAACTTTTAATAGTACCTACCCATAGACAGAATAGAAATTTTAAAAATTAAATACCTAGACCGGAATAAAAGTAATCATTAGATCATTGCTGGAGCTTTCTTCTCAGAGAGAGGGGCCATAAACCAACACGCGGGCCAAATGCGGTTTAGTGATAGGATAGTGCCATATATAGCCCATGTATTTCAGGCCGTGCGAATGCTTCAGACAAGACGACCGATTGTTGTCCTCAAGACATACGTACCGAAGCATGAAAGCGTTCTAAAATCAGCCTTGTAGGCTAGTTATGGATATGACAAGCTTATCACGCACCATCGTGGTCCACTGCGTTGTGATGAATTTAATCTATAAAATTCAGTGTATACTTTGACTGTATTGTATGTCTCATAAAACAAAATCAAAACGCGTGACTTACCACATTACAATCGCTAGATTCTATAATTATGCTAACTTGATCATTATAAAGAGTTTGTTGGATCTTAAACTATCAAGTGATTGACTACCGAATCGATACTTTTTTAATCGCGAAAACATGTGGTTGTTGATTGTTCCTTCTCACGCACAGGCTTCCTTATACATTTTTATAATATTATTTTTAAAGTACTAACGCCTGCTTAGCGATACCAAACATTGTAATTTTAGTGAGATAAATTCACATCGTCGGACGGAATTCGGACCCGCATCTTCCGTCCCCACACGTCGCTTAAAATAAAATAGAGAGTTGAAAATTCGATGCTCGGACCTCATTCCTCGATGGCTAAGTAATAATGGCCTCTGACACGGATTGTCAGAAGACGCGTGTTCGAATCCCGTCAGAGGATGTGAATTTTCTCTCTAAAATTACAGTTTTTGCTTAGAAATGTTTTATATCCTTTATGCCTTTTTGCATATATAGATAGTTTTACGGTGTACATAATAATATAATAGTTTTAAGCCCAGAAACTGTTTTTATGCTAGTAATTTTCCGCTCATTTAGTCGTGGTTTTATAGACACCAAAAATTTTTTACCAAAAAAAGGCAAAAAAAAGGAGTTTTTTGGAGTATGACTCAAAAACAGTTTGACCGAATTTGATGAAATTTAAATGGGACCACCTCGGAAGTAGACTCTTCCAAACTAAAAAATAATTTTGAGCATCGGTCCACAAATGGGGGAGAAATCGGCTAACATACGCGTACACATAAAGAACATATATAACCTCCTCCTTTTTGAAGTCGGTTAAAAATAGCCAGACACAAACATGATAATATATAATTTCCAATAGGTACCTATTTTATGTCACATTTGAAAATAGTATTTCCTTTTTCTTTAAACATTTAGCAATTTAGCTCTTTGATCGCTCAAATTTACGCTTCAATTGTTTTAAATGCAAAATTTTGCATCTGCGTATTAACAGAGAATAGACGTACCTATTACCTACATACGAAAAATTTACATATTTAATCGTCGCGAGTACTTTCATAATTAAGGTATTATCTCTGTGCAATGTGAATATTGTTTTCGGGTAGGTACTTTTATTCCCTTTATTATTATCCTTTACACAATAAATATCTCATAACTCAACCTTCTCTGAACGTCCAAGAGAGGTTAGTGGCAATGAACGATCGCCACTCGACGGGGAGACCGGTTTTCCCTGGTCAGACAAACATTTTAATGATGATTCACTTCTAGCTCGCTATGCTAATGCATATTTGACTGCGTATCTATCTATACATGCATTTTATAAGTTTAGCTACAACATTGTGTGCAATTTTCGGTTTATTACGATTCAGTTTATCATTTTCTCGTTTCTAAGTAAATCATTCTTACCTTTATTACGGCGTTTTACAGTAGAATAGTGTTGTTGGCATTCCAGTAATTATCTGAAACAAATTACAATAACTTGTAGATATGTAACATCAGAATATAAATTATTACGCGAGTTTTTTTCGGCTCCGGCAGAGCGGGAAATCAACCACAAAACAATTTAGGTGGATAAACGTATAGTAATGTAACTCTCCGGCCCTTAAAAACTATACATATCCCTAAAACAAATTGATCTTTTGTTCAATGATGCAAAAGCCTACAAACAAATTCCTAATTAAGGTAAAATTACTTAGACACAGATCCCTATAACACAGGTTTCTACTTCTAGACTAGTATAGAGTTCTGAGGCCTATCATATATTATTTGAATGCCAGTATCCAGTAATGTGAAATTGAAATTTGTATTGTCTATGTCATATATGTACAATATGCCAATAAATGGGCTTATTCCAGAAATCCCCTTAGCTCATCCGAAGGGGATTTCTGATGTATTAAATTTATTTATTATATATAATGTAATGACACAAAATTAATTTTTATTATAAGTAGTTTATGATAAGCATTAGGAAGTCGACGATTATGAGAAAAAACCTCACTGACCTGTGTACCTGGGCTGGGAAAATGACAGTCATCTCTAAGTGCTGCCAAATTTCTAAACCAGCTGACCAACCTAAAGATTATGTACTATAAAGTTAAAACGTCTTTGGCTCTTTTCATCCCTTAGATCCTGTTCTCTTATCTTTGTTCATCACATCAATGTAGTTCTATAAATTAAAGTCTAAAAGCACCATCTCTCTACGTTGCTTAAGGTACAGCTTGACGGTAGACCTTGAGGGTTTGTTAACTAATTCCGAGCGTCCGTCACTACAACACGTGATTAAAAAGTCAAAATCTGCCTATTCCGCCACTGAGATCCAGTTCTCGGCGAGTTGCACGGACCCTGAACGAAAGAATAATCCTCTGTTAATGATTAGAGGTGCGAGCATGGAACTCACGATATACTAGTCGAGACATACTGACTTTTACAGCTATCTTACTTTGTCTCTAGTATAGATCTAGCGAATGAAATGAATGAGGTGAATTTTTGTCGTTTATTTTCAATTTTACATGAAAAATTGTTGTAAATACAGTTGTTTAAAGTTAAGTACTTAAGTGAGATCGATATTTTTAGATTTATACCTGCGAAGCGGTGAGGGTAAAATCTTATTATTGTATAATCACAACCAAATTCGTTTAAAATTGAATTTCCTACTATTTTGGTTCCCATCAACTTTTTGGTAAGATCGATATTTTTCATTTTATACCTGAGAAGCGTTGAGGGTTAAATCTTATCATAGTACTATGACGTTTATATTCAATTTTACATGGAAAATTGTCACAATCAAAATTGTTACAAATCATTTTTTTTTACAATATTCCTTAGGATTGTTTTTTTGTAGGATCGATATTTAATTAGTTTTTTGCTAAGCTTTTATTTACCTGGGTACAAAGATCCTTGGTCAATTGTACAAATATATTCACCCACATCACACCACTCAAGCAAATTTAGAAATAATAATTAAATTTTACATAGATCTCAACAAAGCGATACAAGAACACGGTCATAAAAACCTTATTGTAATGGGAGACTGCAATGGACAAATAGGAGAAAGGCGCTTAGATGAAAACAAAATACTAGGACCGTTTACATATAGTAACAAACCCAGAAGTAGGAATGGAGAATTCATCATGAACTTCGCACTAGAAAATAATCTAACTATCTTAAATACAATGTTCCTGAAAAAAAAGAAAAGAATGTGGACTTGGATCTCACCTGACGGTAAAACAAAAAATCAAATTGATTTTATAATGACTAACAGAAACCGCTGCTTCACCAACTTTACCGTAACCAATCAATTTAATTTTAACACTAATCATAAACTAATCAGAGTAGAACTGGTAGCCGAACAACCGAAAATGCCTAGACCAAGGCAAAGTCCAAGAAACATAAAATTTGGAAAACATCAGTTAGAACAAATAATCATTGCTCTGAAAGATACATTCACAGACTACCAATCTAACACAAAAGGATTAGATACACAAGGAAAATACAACTGGATAGAGAATGCTATTAAAACCCAAACAGAAATCATTGCAAACACCAAAACCGAACCAAAAAAATGGCTAACTACAAATACCATAAATCTCCTAGAAGAAAGAAACAACTTAATTAGCACAAGAGGTGCTAAAAACAGAAGGAAACATTTAACGAAACTCAGTAAAGAAATCAAAGAAAGTATAAGGAAAGATAGGAAGCAAAGCAGAATGGAAATTATAGAAAAGTATATAAATAAAACAGGAGGAGTCAAAAAAGCATACAAAGAATTAAAAAAATCAATGGATTGGATCGTCAAAATGAAAAACCACAGCGGCAAATGGAAATATAAAAGAACAGACATACTAGGGTCAGCCAAATCCTACTACAAGAAACTATACGAAAATGATACAACAACAGGTGAAGTCGATTTGGCAGGAATTTCAAATATTCCTAGCATTCTTCAAGCTGAAGTCGAGAAAGCTATAGACACCCAAAGAGTAGACAAAGCACCAGGTCCCGATGGCATAAATAATGAAATTTTGAAACATTGCAAAGATGTTTTAGTACCAGTTCTTACAAAAATATTTAATGAGATCTTAACCACTGAAACCATTCCCGAGCAATGGACAGAATCTAACATCATCCTTTTATATAAAAAAGGAGATAAACACGAAATCGGAAACTATCGCCCAATAAGCCTTATGTCCAACATTTATAAGGTACTTGCTAAAATAATTTTAAAACGGATTGAAAGGAAACTAGATGAACATCAACCTATCGAACAGGCTGGATTTCGTAAAGACTACTCGGTGATCGATCAAATTCATGTAGTACGTCAAGTTTTAGAGAAGTACAACGAATACCAACTCACATACTATATTGCATTCATCGATTACAGCAAAGCATTTGACTCTCTACACCATAAAAACATCTGGGAAGCATTAGCCGAACAAGGGATTGAACAAGAATACATTCGACTAATAAGAAACGTATATAGGAATAGTACAGCCAGAATCCAATTAGAAAAGAAGGGCGATCCATTTGAAGTAAAAAAGGCGTAAGACAAGGAGACCCATTATCTCCGAAATTGTTCTCAGCGGTACTAGAATCAGTATTTAGACGACTCGATTGGGAAAATTTCGGAATCAATGTGAACGGTGCATCGCTGACGCATTTAAGATTCGCCGACGATATAGTGCTATTCGCCGAAACACCTGAAGCCATCAATAAAATGATAAAAGATCTTGCGCTGGAAAGTGAAAAGGTAGGCCTAACACTAAATCCAGAAAAAACTCGAGTGATGACAAATGGAAACAAAGTGTCGATACAATTAGACAATACCGAAATAAATTACACTGACGAATACATTTATCTGGGTCAGCTCATAACGCATAAAGAATCTATGCGTAAAGAAGTAGAGAGAAGAGTAACAAATGGTTGGAAAAGATACTGGAGCTTAAGGGAGGTCATGAAAGACAAAAAACTCCACATATAGATAAAAAGCAAATTATTTAACACCTGTGTACTTCCCGTCCTAACGTATGGCTGCCAATCATGGAATTTAAATCAGGACATGATAAGAAAACTCGCAACTTGCCAATACGCTATGGAGAGGAGTATGCTTAACGTAAAAAAATCGGACAGATTGAATAACTATGTCATCAGAAACAAAACAAAAACCACAGATGTCACACTGAAAATTAGAAGACTCAAGTGGAGATGGGCTGGTCACATGATCAGAGGCCACGATAAATGGAGCAAGAGAGTGACAGGTTGGTACCCCAGGGAAGGTAAAAGGAAGAGGGGTAGACCACAGAAACGATGGGACGATGACATCAAAGAAGTAGCAGGAGTGACGTGGAACCGAGTGGCTCAGGAAAGAAGTGAATGGAAAAGGTTGGAGGAGGCCTTTGCCGATTGGCAAACAGATCTACAGAGAACAAGCAAACAACAACTACTAGATTAAATTGTATTATTACAGTATGTTTATTTTGTGTTTATATTGTAATATATACTATCAATATTGTGACTAGATTAAGTTGATCTGAATAAAAGGCTATTTTATTTTTTATTTTATTTATTTATAAGCTTTTATTTAAAAAATTCATTGTTCTTGTCTGGTCTATGGTTTTGGTTGATTTTTGATAGATGATAATGTGGGCTAGGGACTGAATCATTATTGTGGGGGCTGAAAAAGCTGTAAAAGGGCTAGATGTAGCCCCAAACGGGCTGAGTTGGCATAGATTGCTCTCACGCTGCTGTACGGAGCAGCTGCTGTGTCCTTGTAGGGGGACATGGACGTGACCCTTGTGTATACAGGCAGCGGTTAGGGCGATTAGGATGGACGTGTGGTCTCTTATTGAGAAAATTTCTCTTATAGTGAAGTATAGGTGGAGGCACGTAAGTTGAAACAAAATGGTGAACCTTCTGCGCAGGTACAGTTATAGACAAATGTGATAGACGAATACAACAATGATAAGAGTATACCCCCACTTCTTCTCGGGTATAAATCAAATATATCGATCCAAAGAATACATTTTAAAAAAGGTCCATCCATTTCGAAGACGCTGGCATACTAACAGACACCAACGTCAAATTTATAACACTCCTACATTTTCGTCCGGAGTCAAAATAACGCTTGTAGTTAATAGGTTACACAGAAAAGTAAAGTGCATAAAAGTAAAAAGTGTATAAGAGTAAAAACGGAAAGTTTTCTGTGTATGTAACATTACGTATTCGTTTATAAAATATAAGAGTGAAATGTATAGCAGATACTCCCGGAACGTGCCTCGTTATCTTTTATCATATTAATTAGAGAAAACATAACCATTATTCATAAACACGAATATTTCGTCTGACATCACTATTTCAATATTGTAACAGTACACCCATGGCCATTATTAACATATTGTTATGTGTGAATTATAAATATGGCTAGGTCGTAGTCCTCTCTTCTGCATAAAATAAGATTCACATAGCTCAAACCTTCAAAATGTGTCCGATTATTTTGGCAGTCTGATGAGTAAAACGTCAGCTAAACTGCGATGTATACCAACTTTTTATATACACGCCACAAAAAGAAAATGTCGATCATGTGCGCAACTAAATAGGTAATTAATAGTTTCATAGTTCATTCTGTCTGTAACGTTTATTTGGGAAATTGGGCACGAACTGGTATGAGATAGGAGTTACAAAGCCGCCCTAAATTACGCAGCGGTATTTCCACTAGCTCTTTCTAGATGCTTCACCCGTAAATGTTGTGTCTTACTTTTCGGGACAGGAAATTGGGTTGAGACAAATCGCGTAAAGACAGGGTTACCAGATGGAAAAATCAAAAGCCCGGAGAAAAGACCTGATTTCCATAAAAATACTAAGATTTTGTTGCAGTTTGAGAATTTTCTCTCAAATGTGATAGATAAAAATAATAATAACATGATTTTTTTAAATTGTTGACAATTTAAACAAATCATGTTATTATCTTTTTCATACCTATACTCAGATCTCGAGGGGTTTCGTTAACGCGTTGCACATCACACACATAGCGGAGGTAGCAGGGGCACCCCCTCCCACACCTGCTTTAGTTTGTTTAACTACCGACGTTTTCTACCGACTTCCAAAAATAGAAGGAGGTACTCAATTCGACTGTTTTTTTTATGTTAGTTACCTCATAATTTTCGACTGGGAGAACCGATTCATCAAATTCTTTTTTTGTTTGAAAGCTGGTGCTTCTTGTTTGGTCCCATTTAAATTATATCAAATTCGGTCCAGTAGTTTTTGAGTTACACTCCAAAACCTGATTTTTACCAAAGTAATATAATGGATATCGGTATAAAATTTTTCAAATTGCACTTTTTATTAAAGAAATCTTCAAAATTATTTTATTGACAATTCTAGAAATCCTGAGATTTATAAATTCAGGCCGCATTCCTGAGAAGAGTCCAAAAACTTTCAAATATCAGGACAAATCCTGAGATATGGTTACCCCACGTAAAGAAGGCCTTATCTAAGAGAATTCAGGAACCTGACTGCTCCATGAAATTAAAACAATAAGATATGGCATAAGGACAAGTATCCAAAGCCATGTTATTTATAAAAAAAAAAAAAATGCCTTATCAGCGTCGTAGTACGATAAAACGTCCAATGACACGGTTTTCTTTGTACCTGTAACTCAATCCGCCGCTACCTTCGCCAATTGTATTCGGGTCCCGTTATTAACATTTTTAAGATCTGTAACATTGTATGAATAACTTAAAAAAATTCAAAACGAATCATCATTATGGAATCTTTGATCATGGTGTTTTCTCTTTTGGGCTTGACATTGATATATATATATGGTTAGCATTAATATTTGAATCAGGGTTTTGAGGATAATAATCTGAGCTTTCACTTTTCGATTTGATGGCAATTCGTGTCGTATTTTTTTATGTAGGAGCTTGTTGTAAGGAAATAAGACCATCTTTAATTATTAATACTTATAATATACTATTCATCATAAAGATAAAGAGAAAAAGTTTGTGATTAAGTTTGTAGGAAGTAATCTCATGAACTACAGAACCGATTTTAATGAAATTTAGCAAGGAGATGATAGATTATATGCCGAGTAATGACATTATTTCATCACTTTTCACCATCGTCATCATCCATCACTACGCGGGGGCGCAGCTAATGTTTATTAAGTAAGTAACTTTGTAAGTATTTGAATTTTACGACGCATTTTTTAATGAATAAACATAAAACACAACAGTGAAGCTGTCTGAATCGTCACAGTGAGAATTGTTTACTACTATTGCCGACAGTAAAATTGAGCACTTAACTGTGCCAGTGACACCCCGGTCATTCCCTGCTGTTATCATGTCAATCATTATCATTTTCTGGAAGTTTCACTACCCTTTGAGCTTAGGGACGTATACGCAACGACGTGTGACGTACATATATGTAGGATTTATATTATTAGGGATTCCCTATTGATTTATGTGATGTTTTATTTATGTAGAGTCCAAACAGTGGTCTGAACAGAGCGTGGAGAGGTGAGCGACCGACTCTTGGGTCAACGTGTCGTCCCGTCCCGTGAACTCCTCTCCTGCCTCGCTCGTGATTCATCCCACAAGTGCCTTGCGCCGCCGCTCGGTTGCGCAATTTCTAAACTATCCATTTTCAGATCCAAACAACTGCGTCGGAGTGATTACTTCATTCGTTCTTAACGCTCCAATAAATCTAAATAGCCCGGAGTGATTTGTGAACTTTACGCATCTGCCTACGTAATCCGATAAAGAGAGATTAGCGCTAAATATGAACGGGTGGCTAGAAAGTGGGTAGTTTGTTTATGTTAAATGAATATTGTATACTCGCTATTGAGTAAGTTAGGCAAGCAATGAAAGTCAGCACGATGTCCTTTGTAATGCAAATGCCAATGCGGAGAAACGGCAATTTTAAACAGTCTTTTTCCATGACGCTGATTGGTGATACTGATAACAAAGATACTGACAACAACGCTTTAAACTAAATACACATGGGAAACAATTATATCTACTAACAGCTGAACACACACACATCATACACAGATATAATATACCTACCTTACCTCTAACGACATCTACAACCTGGATACAGTTATGGTATAGGAGCCGCCTTTTACGAAGTAAGTATATAATTTAAACTGTCTAGGTGCGTTCGTTTAGGTTATGAGGGCATTTCTGACGTTATCAATGATGGCTCTTTTGTTAGAGCGTTCGTAAAGCTCAAAAACGTTATTGTTGCCACTTTTGCCCACACCCTACTAGAACGCAACCAAGCATAAGATCTAAAATCGCATGATTATGATGTCAAATACATAGTTGTCAAAAAACGATCACAAACAACCATACTCCGGACGTGGGTCAAAAATTGCACTTTTTGGTGGCAAAAAAAAAACTATTTTAGCTTTACGAACGCTGATCAAAAGAGCCATAAACAACATTTTCACCCTCAGATTCCTAATTTGAACGCCTTTGTGAGAGTGTTTTAGCGTTATTTTCGCCAACAGGGGTCTATTCGAACACACTATCTGTTAACCACTAAATAACCACGAATATAAACGGCTTGCTAGACGTCCTTTTTTAGAACGAGTGCAATTAAAATGCTCGTCGTGATCCCAGTTCTTGCTGCACTTTCTATACCAAACAATACAAAACAATAATACTTTAAAATCATCTTTATAAACCATGCGTTAAGGTTTCATATTCTCTGTGCCCGAAATAGAAAACAACACGAGTAAACAAAGGACGCTTCTAGTTTAGCAGCTACTGTGACATGAGGTTGAATGCACCTAATAAACATAGCAATTACCAATGCAGCAGGTGTGTCAACTTATGTTCGAGAAACTTATCACATTTAAGTACAGAAATGTAAAAAATTTAAAAACCTTTCGATACTTACTGTACGTATGTACATATTTTCTGTACGGCGATAAAGTAAATTGCGTCAAACTATTATCGCCATTTAGTCACGGTCGTTACAATATGAAGATTAATAAGAGAATACTTACAATTACGTATGTGTTACGATTTAAGTAGTTTGCGAAGGAGGACAATCAAATCTGAAGGTTTGTTGTATTATCAGTTGTTCGTGTATGACCTCGCGATAGCGTCGCATTGCGCAGCTGTTCGGTCAAAGTGTTACGGAAAGGAAGTTGATTTCGAATTTGCCAATTGTTACACGGTTCGCAATTTGTGACGCATGTTTGCAACTGAAAACACTTTCCAAACGTTTTGTTCATGGATTACCTACGCAACATTTCACCTGCTATGTGAATTATTGATAGTATTAATGTTAGGATTCAGATTTAGGATTACAGGTTTTTTTTTATAGTTGCTATAGGGTATAGTTTGGCCACTATCTCAGTTGATGGTTAGTGATGATGCGGTGGAAGAGGGAAGCTGACTAGATTTATGCGGCTAGCTGTGAAACTCAACTGGCCGAATACACTGTAGGTGCTTTGTGACAGGTAAGCTAGCTAGGTGGGTACCTACTAGAAAGTGCTCTACGGTCAAAACTTAATTTATATAAGTAATATGCAATGTTTTGGCCTTGACATATACCCTATGTTTTACTGTTGTCCAGGCCCACATCCCTATAAGTACAATTGTATGTTATGAGTGGTAAGAGATTGAATCAGAGCAGAGGTTGACTTTTTATATTTAAGAGATAGTATGGAAGTGAGATAGGTAGGAAGCGGGTCTTTTTGGTAGCAGATCATAAAAAGCGGTGATGAATAGCGAGCACATGAAAACATTATATGAATGAGTGTACCCTCATCCAGGCAACATTCACAAAGAGAGGAATCTCTTACTCGTAACTTCTTTAAATGCACTGGGCATGAACATCTCTGAATTATATTAGGAATATTTAAATAATTAAACACCTAAGTACTATAAAAACGTAGTCGGCAAAAGTTTCAAAATTAAATGACCAATCTATCTGATAAGTACATTACATTTTATACTATTAAACTTAACGCTTCTCCTCGCTTCGCTCATCGTCGCACCTATCGTGACTTTGCTCTGACTAGATACTTCACGTGAACTGAACTGCTAGTTTTATCAGATTTAATGAAGACTAAACCTAGTTCTAACAAAGACAAGTAGTTTCAATCTATAAAACTAGGTGTAACCACAATTTGGCATTTAGCCGTAATATGATTTTCAGAGAAAACTACTTTTGCCCAACGTGTTTTGTCCAAACTAATTTGCCTATTTATTTCAGTTAAATGCACGTGTGAATAGTTAAGAGTTTTAACTGCAACATGTATAAATAATTTTGAAGATTGGAAGACTGAAAACTGTAATTAGTGTTGGTATTAAATGGATACGGAAATCGATATTTTCGATAAGGCAGCACCCAAGGTCAACTAACACGGCGGCGTCGTTTAGAATAAAAGCCGCACCCGATGTCCATGTAGAAAAACTGGTCTTACTAAACTAAAGCCATACTAGAATACTGAGATCATTATGCTCATATATATATATATTTATGTCAACAGATATTGATAAGGTAAGCATTCGTTAAATTTAAGAAGTCAAATGGGCTATCGTAGATCTTTGCTACGCTATGAGTATTTATACATACCTACTTACTAACTTTATTTTCTTTTCTTTAGTTTTGAAAAGAGAACTATCGTAATTTTATTTATTTAATTTTTCAAGTATAACGCCTACTTTGCGAGACCAAACTTTGCAATTTTAGAGAGAAAAATGCACATCCTCGGAAGAGATTCAAACCCGCGTCTTAGACCGACATGCGAACCCCATCCGAGATGTGTATTTTACTCTCTAAAATTGCAAAGAATTATTTAGACATTAGACGCTTTTTTTTTTCTAATACATAATAATTTTTAATCAAAATTTGGCGGTCTTCGCTTTTAGAATAAGCTTCCGGCGCGGCGCTTGCAATTATTAATCAATTCGGAAAGTAGAGTTGCCAGTATATACAAGCCGCTGCTGATTAGTAATAATGTGAATTAAATAATCTGATTATCTTATACCTTGCGCATGAGCCTGAGGCCTATCTGCCAGTCGTATCCAGGCTACACAACTATACATAACCTTTGATTGCGGTACGTAGAACTATTGTGAATTAGATTTTAAAACGTTGTCAAATTCAAACAACAAACAATTAATTAACAAGAACAACACTTTTAAACAGTTACTTTATATTTATGGGTAAGAGTTACTCAAGATAGGCTGTATAGGTACATTAAGAACATAACATTATTGATCTAAAAGAAAATCTAGGTTAAAGGACGAACTTAACTTTGCCGTTCGATTCCTAGGCACGGTTATTGCACCAACCGCAAATGATAAGTTTGTAATAGTAAATTCGTTTTAATGTTATAGAACTGCATATTTACAGTTTTCAGATTTGTTTCCTTTATAATATATGCTGTAAGACATTATTTCTTGCTAAATTTAATTATTCCAGGTCAGCAGGACGTATCTCATAGGTCTTTGATACCCTTAAGAAATCGCAAAATATGCGACCTAAACAGTGATATCTTTTGATAGCGTTGATAGGTGTTACATGATTCGTTTTATCACAGCTGATACAGACCGTAGACCAGAATATTTGGTATAAATTTCAACTTGATACCTTTACGCGTTCTGGATAAAAAAAAGTTATTGAAAGACAAACAGACGGACAACAAAGTGATTCTATTCACAGTGAACCCAGGGTTATTTTTTCCTTTTGAGGTATGGAACCCAAAAACCTCATGAAATTGCCGCTATAAAACCTTACACCAAGAGCAAGTTTCTACCGATGAAGATGTCATCACTTTACAATATCAGAGTGAAATCCAAAAAAAAGAACCAATTCTGTTATTCAAAGATACAAAATCAAAAATGTAATTTATAATAATATTTTTGACTGCATCTCCCGAACGAAAAGTGCCAACAAGATTATAATTAATCTATTTTTACATGAGTGAGTGGCAAGGTATCAACGTGTATCTGTCAAACATTTGTAAATGAGAACATAAAGAAGTGTTCAAACGATCCAATTTGCACTGAGGACGGAATAATCATAACAACTAATTCGGAAACTAAACGACACTAACAAATGTAAGACTAAGCAACATCTGGCAAAGGCTCCATAATATAACTTACAGCTAGATTATAATTATGAATTGACCTTATAATGAAATGGTCAATAGGAATATGCCAAACCTGATTGATCCCGTATCCGTCCAAAAAGACCGAAAGAAAAAGGCACTGCAGAATGCTGCCTGGGTAATAATACCATGTATGCTTATCGATGGAGGAGATCGAGTACATTGAAAAAAAATACCGGATGCAACTCTGGACCGGAAGAGTAAGGGTGGCTTAGAGAGCTTCCGTTTTAACCTTTCAGGCCGGATGCAGAAGGTCTGACTTTCATTTTGTTTTCGTTTTCGTTCTTTCAACAACTTCATTTTGTATGTAAGTTGTATATAAGCATAATCTGTATCTACATTTATATAACTAAGAGTTCTGCGAACAGTAAACCTCGCAAGCACAGTCTTATCAGCGGCAGTTCTTCACAGTTCCTACTTCGCAACCTATTATCTCGGAAACCAGTTGACTAATTATGCTCAGATTCGAAATTCCTCTTTCAACTCGGGTATACCTAATGTGTGTACCAAATTTTATCAAAATCGGTAGGTAAATAGAGCCGCAGAAATCCCCTCTTTTTAGGAGAAGTCACGGGTCAGTCAGCTAGTAAAACATATATTATGTATAAGGCATGAATTGGGCTGTGGCATCGATTAAAATACAGCACAGGGGCGGTATCTCACCATGGCTTATTCTTCATTTCGTTGGAGAACGCTTTCCAAGGCCAGATAAAATATTGAATAAGAAAGTCATTATGCGGCCAATGCGGTCCTCAAGCTGGGCTAGGTGCGTAGTTTTACCCTGGCATGCGGCAAAGCAGCGCAGCGCCAACGACCTTGCAAGGTCGCATGTTTTATTTCACCCTCCCCTCACTAATTTTCATAAGTTTTTTCGCCATTTCGCGACGCTATTACAGCAACTTTTTTGCGGTTCTTTTCAATCACACAGAAACGTTCAAAGTTACTTGTATGACTTCACAACCAAAGTTTAGCAAGCCGCACTGCTAGTCAATACATGTACATACTCGTATTCATTAAATTGCGTACGCATTTGCAGAAACACTTTACTAAATTAACTATTTTAAAACGGTCTAGAAAATATAGAATACTAGCTGCTCTCCGCGGTTTCACCCGCGCGGTGATGGATGATGATAATGAATCTTATATAGCCTTTGTTACTCAGGGTGAATGTAGCTTTCCAATGGTGAAAGAAATTTTGATTTCGGTCCAGTACTTTTTGAGTCGATTCGTTATACATACAAATCTTTCCTCTTTATAATATTAGTATTATGGCATTGGGCACGCAATATTAAATTGTGTTATTATTTTTTCATTCACTATGTACTACATATATATATATACAACCCAAATATCTATGTTGTTATATTGACATCTAGATATTGGTTTAAAAGGCGAGGCGAGGGTACTGCAAGGAATACGTATTACTCCAACGCTTCAAAGGTAAATATAAGATCCAAAAGAAAGCTCAGTCAGCCATTATTCGCGCTCCGCGGATTCGCTCTCGTGGCCTCTGGTACACGGTTTCTAAAATAGAAATAGCCTAAGGTACTTCTAACACCAGTCATCTGCCAGTGAAAGTTCTGTGAAAATCGGGCAAGCCGTTTCAGATAATAGCAGGATCAAACAGACAGACAAACATTTTTACATTGTTTTTGTTAGGTATATGTACCAGGAGGGCAATAACGTATCTCAGTTGCAATTAAGTATTAATTAAAATGTAATGAAGTGGCGTTTTTATGCCCCTTTTGTCAACTCCAGTCAGCTAACTTACAAAAATTTTGCTTAGAGTTGTTAAAACTTACAAAAATAATGTTCTTTTTCTAGATTTCCATCAACATTTGATTGCAATTGATATTTGAATTTTATTAATTTGTATATTATTTCCAGAACTTAGAGTAAATACATCAGTATAAAATGTATATAGGTAGTATATGATAGGAAGTTACAGAAGATGGGTTTCTTCCCAGTCGTTATTTGAGAAATAGTTTTCAAAAGTTGAGTCACGTGTCACGTCGTGTAGAAATCGATTTAGCTACCCGAATTTACCCCACTTAAGATGATTACCATTGGCAAACGAACAGCTTACTGCGGATATTCTGGCGTGCTACAAAGTGACTAACGCTTCAGAGTGCTAAGCGTCTGAAAAGATAAAACGTGGCGCATTTTAAACCGACATCCAAAATTCGAGCGAAATTATGACTATTTCAAAAGGCTCTCACCCCTTTCATACGAATGCATTCGACTGTTTTTGCGTGATTCAATAACAAACATCCAGATACACAACCTTCGCATTATTAATATTAGCGTGATTTTAGTTTTCATTGAACTATGAGCGTACATTTTTTTAGGTTTTCAATTTATCGACACCGAAGTTCGAAGATATTGTAAATATATTTTTTTTATAATGTTCACGTAGTTGACGCCAGTGAAGCGAAACAAAGCTTTACAGATAGGGAACAATGAATAGACACCACAATAGTTTCTGCTGGCTGATAGGAGCCGACTCGCGATTTAACCGGCCTTGTCCAGCCCATTGTGCAAAACACTATACAATAAATGGAATAGATATTACAGTCGCACCATCTATCTGTTTTATAAAATGTTCTTTAGACACAACACATCACAAAGAAAGTTGAAAATGTAAGTTAGATAAGTAGATAGATAGAGAGAATGTGACTATACTTTTTGTTCCACCTATTTCATATTGAATACATGATGACATGTGCTCTATAAAGTATCACATACCACCGTACTCTACGAAAAATATCCATACTCTACATCGAATACAAAAAAATATATTTTGTTCGAAATTTTAATGCAAGCCGTACTGCCCACTCAAAGCTTTCGAGCCGTTACAAATATGAAGGGAAGTATAATTGAAATCACGATGATTTTATATTGTAGCGCCCTCAGACTGCAATAATATCGAACGATACCTAATGTAAAATAAGTCACATAATCAATTATTAAACACCCGGTCACGGACTTTAGAAGAGAGGGGATATTGTGAGAAATTCAGAGAAACTGAGTCTGTCAAGACTCCATTTTTCTATGGTGAGAAGGTGACAGCAACGAGTTCCGGCGAACTTCTCCGTAGTACAATTATCCCAGTGCAGTGCAGTTGCACTTAGTCCACGGTCGTGACTCGTGACGTCGTGAGCATCGAATAATTAACGCTAAATGACAATTGGGGCTAAGAACCATAAAAAAAATGGCATATCATTCTAGTGGTAGGTATTTGATATGTTTCATTTATAAATCTATAATACTTTAATAAAACAAACACTGGTCAGTTACAGTATTTATAACTCAAGAACGGATTTGGATGAAATTTGGTAGGTATAGTTAAGGCACTGGATTAACACATAGGATACTTCTACCTCATTTTCAATAACCACGCGGGTAAAAACGCGGGGCGCAGTTAGTATAGCATATTTAAAACAACTGTTACATAATGTCACACACAAAAAATGTAATGAAAATTATGTATAAAATATTCATTGTTCCCAGATCATTGGTGCTTGTGTACCTATGCAAGGATCGTTGCGTGGTTCGGTCACAGCTATCTGTCGCAAGTGAAACAGCATGATATCTGAGCGTAGATTGATTGATTTCAAAGTCCATCGCTCTTTGTATACTGGAACTGTTTACAATCTGACAAACAAATGGCACAACCCAGTATAGCATTAACAATATTCTCTATGCACGGATCGTTGCGTTGCACGGTACAACGCTGCTTTTTAAGATTGTGACATGCGGTACCAGTACAATAGATCTGTATTGCCCTATCCCCTCCCTGTTCTCAAGACTTTAGCACTTAGTGCTCCCCGTGGAGTTCTCAAGCCGTAACCATGGAGTGTTCATTGTTATGTAACCTTGGGGCTCTTGTGATGAACACGACAGCAGTATTTGAAGTCATTAGCGAGTTGTGTAACATGACATGTGTCAGGGGTTTCTGATTAAAAAAAATTAAGTTATTATTACTTATGTATTCCTCTGCGGTGTTTCGGTGGTAAAGAATATCCCGAATAATATAGGAGATAAATATAATAACCAACATTATGCCTTTTGTGGAGTTGATTAACAAATAAGCTTAAATAATACTTGGGACGAGTTCTCTGATATTTCAATGTCAAAGTATGACATGTGCTACAATTGCAAGTTTTAAAATATGTTATTAAAGTATTGTTGAAGTAGATAGTTGAATATATGCCAAAAATACGTAGGTAGGTATGCAGCTTACTCCGCACAACAGCTATACGTGCGCTTTATTTTTTTTTAAGTTAAATTAGTTCCTTACCTAATTTTATATCTCGTATTATACCAGCCGTGCGAGCATGGATCTCACGATAAACTTGTCGAGTCGATAAATTAACTTTTAGCAGCTATCTTACCATGTCTCTAGTATGGATCTAACTGCGACACAATATCGCGGGGTGTCGTACCGATAATTCTTAGATTAATTATTGGTCTCGCTCTCGCTTCAACCGCGCGCGCGGAGACCAATCCTTAATCTAAGCGAAAATTATCTGACCAATCCTTAATCTAAGCGATAATTATAGATAATTTTATTATATCGACAATCCATGCTTGCACCGCTGTCTCTCTACATTCGCATAGATACGATTTGAAAAAAAAAGAAGTACGACTATGGCTAGTATAAGCACTACACCCTACAGCTCTAACACTGCATCTACAGGTTACTCCGTTGATGTGTAGCAAAATCCTAATATTTGCGAATACTAACTACATTGTGTTTATCTGCTGTTGAAAACATCGCGCTGTTTACTTGCAAGTGACATGCTAACTATATTTAACTGGCATTTCACGCTTGCCTCATTGAGGGCAATTGGTGACACTGCACCGACTATGATGCAGTTCGCAGCTGGATTACTGAGAACGCACGGGCTAATAAATTGAGAGCACAGCAGCATTGTGGCAGACCTAGATAGAAATTAAGTAGCTATGCCACTAGGTTTTGATAAATTGGCCAGAGTAGATTTAAGCGACATAATTAGCGGTAGTGTTTTAATGCGTTCACTTATAAACTTGTTTTGATACATCCCTAAGCCCTAAGTATTTGATACCCCTTTCTTGCAAAAAAGGGACTTTACAAAAAACCAGACTGACCCCGAAGCGATGGTACAAGCGGTTTCCTTTTTCCTTTTGACATAAAAATAATTAGTTAGTTTTGTGTAACATAGAATTAGGTGTAATGTAAATTGAAACAGTTACAGACAGAAACCAGTTCTCGCGCAAAGCATTATTAAACGCAACTAGCGGAAAAAAACTACTTTTACACTCCATTCCAATCACTCATACACAAAGATCTATCAAGACCGTAGCAAGGCTATCTGTAACACAATAGCCCATAGCGCTATTCGGTAACAAAAGAAGTTCGTTCTAACCAGATAGATATGATTTACAATGCTGTCTTTGGCGATACATACACGAGCGGTCTCCAGCGGCCTTGCTCTATACACTTTCATGCACGGCGACCTGATAGTGTCTGAGTAGGATGCAGACCTTGTCTTGTACTAAATCTAAACTCCGGCACATACAGTCTGCTTGCAATTTGCAGAATTGGTACATTCTGATCTACCTTTGTCGTGCGGCACGTTTCATCGTTGGTAAGCACGAAGGAAGTGCATAATTATCACATGCTGTGTCGGTAACTTTGGATCTTGTTTCATAAAACAGCGCAGCTTCTATTTGCCAGTTCCTAACTCGATAAATTATCGTGATACATACTCGTAAATGTATTACTCTGACGTAAAACGTTAAATTATGTGTTAAATACACAAATAGTACGGAACCCTAAAAATGTATGAGGGAAATATACAATCGTATATAAGAACGGTCGGATATACAGAGTGTAATATATTTTATGTGATTTTACATAACCAGAACAATTTAATAGTATTAAGAAGTACCATGGCTCTATAGGTGTATACATTTATTATTTACAGCTTACACTAAATGATTACTTTTTCGATATAAATTCGGGTTGATTGGAATTAATTGGAATTTAATGGTCTTGAATGGAAGTTAAGAAACATATTTTCAGTTCCTCTTAACTCTAATTCATTCGTATAAATCAACTTCCTGGTTCCTGAGAACATATTTCTGGTTTGCCTCAAGTTTCTGAATTTCCATAATGATTAGCCTGTATAAGTGCCGATGTATGTGTGTATGTTTGTAACAAACATACTCACATACATCAGCAGTTATACCGTTCACTGGTAAAAAACAGTTTGTTATCAGTGAACGGTAAAACGTCTAAGCGGATTTCAAAAAAATTGGAATGGAGATAACTTACATAGAAACTGCTTTCAACAGTACCTACATCATGCCAGACACAATAAAAACTACATTGCTTTGAGGCGCGGGGACCGCGGGAGGGTAATATAAGTAAATACAAAGGAGGAGTTTTATGATAAGGACTTTTAATTGTTCTTCACTCTTTGATGAGCTAAAGAACTAAACTTTCATTCTCATTCTATTGCTTGAACATTTCTGCTAATAGTCTAAGATCCCGTTATAGAACGACGTTCACTGAGATGCTTATTTGATTAAACGTATTTTATATTTAATTTAATATGTCAATAAACATGTTGCATATGGGTTGCCTAGCAAATTTCAGTCCAAGATATGATTAATTAATTATTATTATAATTGTTTTATATATTTTTTTATGTATAGAATTTGTATAATAAGCAAACCGGTGAAATATTTAAAAAAAAATCTAATTTATCATATCCTGGGCTGAAATTTTCTAGGCAAATTGACATATTAAATGAAATATAAAATATGTTTAATCAGATAAGCATCTCGGTGAAGGTCGTTCTATAACGGGATCCTATACTATAACGTCACTGGATGAGAGAACATTAATTGGAAAGTGACAGTTCTACCTGTCAGTTCATAGTGGAAAACTCGACTATAATCACTATTAGTTATTCTGTGCTATTGGTGATCCAGTGGCAAAAAGAGCACGCTCGTCGTTGATCACAGGCGAATGTAAACAGCACGTGAGGATTCAACTGATGAATGAGTAAACAAACGCGTAATGAGCTAGATGATTCTGGGTCAAGATTAAACCGGTGTATTGCATGCGAACAATAAGTGCGATATAGGTACGGTAGTCATTACTAAGAACTTTTAGCTGAAATGGGAACAATACGATCTTCAAGGTCACAACTTAAGGTACACAATGTGAAAGCATTCGTTGACGGCAATAGTCTAGCTAGGGTGTATGTTAGACCACGTTAGGTAAGTAAGGTTTTTTATGTCAGTATGTTAAGGAACAACCACGAGAACTACCTGATGTTGAGTGAGAACCTCTGTCTATCCCGTCACAACTGACGAACCTGCAGTGCAAGTACCGTAATAGTCGTTATAATTGTCGAATCGCTAAGATCGATAAATTTAAAGCATCGTATCGGGATCTAGCAAGTATAGAAGTCATATCGACGACTTATACGCTCGTCAAATTGTCGACAGTATATCGATTATTACGAATAGTTTGCATTCCACAATGCGTCCTTTTATTATTTGAAGATTCCTAGGAGCATTTCGCTCTTACACAATCAAAATAAGGCCGACGTCTATTGTTTTTATTGAATACTAGCTGCCCCCCGCGGTTACACCCGCATGGCGATGGATGATGACGATGGTGATGGATGATGACGATGTCGATGAAAATACTGTGTTCATTTAGCGCTCCATCTACCTCCATGCCAAATTTCTTCAAAAATAGGCCAGCCGTTCGAGCGTAAGAGAATAGCAAATATTTATCATCCATAAATACAAATTTTCGCGTTTATAGTATTAGTAAAATCGAACGCAACTAAACAATATCCCCATTCCCGTCGCCTGTCGATAAGCTATATCGAGGTCGTTTTCAAAGCTGACAAAACAATCGTTAAAATCGATTAAATAGACGATCTCAAACGTAATTTAACAGTTCCATTCTAGGGTTACCGTTATAATCGTAAATACTTATCGAATTTGTCTACCGACCTATTAATTTTGTTACTTACTTGCATGATCGACAAAAGATCGATATAGCCAGTTTTTTCGAAGTATGGCGAATTCAAGATTCAAATTTATGGATCGGTAAGATCGGGACATGCACTGCTGGGACTGGATTACCTGGACACGCGACTATGCCGATTAAGCCTTGAGACTTGGATACAAGCAAATCAATGATTTTTATGCGTATAGTAGCTGCCTAGTTGGCAAGACGCGCGCATAGCTGCGCCAGCGCAGGCGTTTACACGGAAGCGCATACTGACCTACTCAGTGCAATGCTCTGTCTGTGTACTGCAACTGATCAGATGCTGATAACAGTGTACATACTGCTTGTATACCATTGTAGTTAGAGTTACCTACATTTAGTAGGTACATATGTCGACCCAAGAATAATCAGGATGAATGGTAATAGCCACTAAGTAAGTAATCTATTCGACACAGAAAAATACTTTGACTTTTCATACCCAGGAATTGCACAGATTACACGAAAAATATTTGCATACAATGATTTCAGGCATTTTCATTAGAAGAACAGTGGTATCGATTCACTTGTTCAAAAAACTAAACCAGCGAACTAAAATCTAATTTTTAGTTTAGAATTTAGATATTCTCACACGTTATTCAGTTGTTCAGCTGAACTAAACTAAAACATGATTTGACAGAACTAAACACCAACTAAATTTAATTGATAGTGATGTTCCTCTTTCAACAAAGAACAAACGACAAATGTACCGGTTTTTGTTACATGTGGTATTGGAGTACATATTTCGCTAAACGCCGTAGACAGAGTTTCCGAAAGGTTACATTTTTACATAGGCACACTGTCACACAGACCACCATGTTGAACATTTAAATTGAAATAATTTTAATTTTAAGTCTTACTCTGCCTTTGCCAATTTCTTTTCCATAATTGGGGAAACTGGTTTATTTTCGTTCTATTTCCCTTATATTACATATAATTCAAATACTAATACACTACTTTAGATTTGTCAAACTAAAATAAGTATAGTACAGCGATTCCTGAATAAGAAAAGACATTTGACAGGCCTAAACTAAAATTTTGACTAGATTAGTTTGTTTTGCAACAAGCAAATTGCTACCAATAACAAACTAACTGCGCTCAAACGCCCAATCACCCCAGAAAAAAAAACTACCTACCCTACAGACTTCTTGGGATAATAAAAAGCACAAACATTCAGACTTTTATTTTAAATAAATTTATCTACCTCTTCACAATAATAAATGTGACAGTACCTAACATGATACTACAACCATATTGGTTACAAACAAGGTCAAATCCAACTTGCCAACTCTTTGGCAAAAAACCGCAATATCTTTATAAGCAACAAAGTAAACAAAGAAATAAATACTAATCACATTACTGTGATATGACAAGTAAATGTATGTTACCTAACAAACGTAATGTACAAGGCCATCATGTTTCAGATTTAGTATCCTCAGATGCAAAATTGTAAAATAGTCCCGAAATTCCCAACCTTATTGAAATTATTTTTTATTATTTATTATTCATCTTCCCATCACTCTCAATCATTTATTATCTACTCTATTCATGCAGATCTTTTTCAAAATGGTAACAACATTGGACGGTGTGGTGCTTACACATCATAAATAGTATGTTCAAATATCCCCAAGTTGGCGAAAATAATGCTAAAACACTCACAAGGGCATTCGAATTGGGAATCCTTGGGTGAAAATGTTGTTTATGTCTCCTTTTGTTTAGCATTTCAGAAAGCTAAAAAAATAGTTATTTTTGCCACCAAAAAGAGCATGGCTGTTTGTGATCGTTTTTGACAAGGTCTTAGGTCGCTTTTAGGTCTTAAGCGCGGTTGAGCATTCGAGTAGGGTGTGGGCAAATTTGGCAAGGGTGGTAAAAATAATGTGTTTGAGCTTTACAAACGCATTAACAAAAGAGCCATCAATGACAACACCACCAATGCCCTCAAAGCTAAACAAACGCACCTAAAATAGATTGAAATTGGTATTACAATTAGTTATTTTATTGGTGAATAAGGTATTGATGAATAAAAGAAAGCAGTAAGTATGTTAAAGCAAAGGAAATAATTTGTTGGAATATTGATGTTGGTTAAATCTTTTTATTATTTAATGCATTATTATTTGTACTACACTATGTTTATAAAACTTGCCTTGTATAACATATGAAGTTATAATATAATGTAGTTAGTAAATAAAATTAAAATAACCAAGCCCCTGAGATAAGAAGTTGAACATGCAGAAAGGCCATAGAGACAGCAAGAGTACATTCCAGCAGTATAATGTAAAGTTCCCAGTTTTAAACGTAGTTGCCTACCTTTAAAACTAAGAAGTAGTGCTTTAACTAAATCACAAGAGGGAGTAGGTAGTGGTTAGATTTGATTTGGATAGATTCAACTTTTCTGTGAACTGAATCTAAGCAAATAAATTTAAATCAAATGTAATGATAATTTTCAACAACCCAATGTATCCATTCAATGTAGCCAACACATGAATTTGATGTATTTACTTACATTGCAAAATTTGCTTTAAACTATGTACCATAATAAAATGTTGGAGATGCTTTAAGCTTGCAAAACCAGACACAATAGATTATCCATTGTTATCCTGGTTAACGACAACGGAGGGGTTAAGTAGGTACCTACCTCTGGTGGTTTATTTTTGCATTCAAGCAAGTTTGAGTGCTCCGACACAAGGGATTAGCCACCTGCTAATAAATGGTTAGTGTGGATGATTTTGACCCATATGATAAAACAAGATAGATAGGTATGTAAACGTAACAAAGGCTGATGACTTGTTTGTCAGTACTCTATTCATTATCTCTTCAATTCCAGAGTACTCATTGTTTTTTTGTCATATCAATAATTACTAGACTTTAGAGGTAACCTATAGACTTGCCATTGGCCTTATTTGGCAAATAACATTATAGAACTCCAAAAACATACTATGATTCCCAGAAATGCAATGAAATGTGTTTAATAGTGATTTTTAGAGTCAGGTAGGTAATAAGTCAAATATGGGAAAGATATAAAATTAGCATCACTCCTTTTAAATCATCATATTCACATTTTTATAGTAAAATTGTAATTATTAGGTTATTTAATTCTCCCTATACCGTGATAATAAAACAAAAGATTTATGAATGAAAATGACATATATGTACGTCCCTGGGATGCAAAGGGTTAAGGAACAATGTAGGTTTGTACTTTCTGACAGTCAATAACTGCTACCATAATGACACCAAGGAAAGTTTAAAATAATAATTGTCTCCCAAAAGTACGAGTATAAGCTCTTAGAAATGTGAAGTGCCTTGTAATTTCACTTAATATTAATAAACATTGTCATTACCATGAAAAATGAAGACAGAACATTTAAATAATTGTAACTACCCATACCTACATTGACACAAAACATTTTTATAAGCAAAATAAGCAACCAAAATACCCTAACAAAAACATTGTGAACAGCTGATTGATATTTTCATGTTGTGTAGTACTGACTACCTACTTAGGTGGGCAAAATCTTTTGTATACTTATTTTGAGCTTTATGAAAATTGAATTGATTGATGACAAATTGCTTCTTTGTCCGACAATATAAACACAGGTTGAACGGTCTTGGGCTATTGTAACCCCGTTGTTTGTAGGATTTAGGTAAGTACCTACTCTGCGTAGGTACGAGATCGATGAAATTTTATTTCGCATCTTCATTACTTACCGTAATGAAAAATAATAACGTTAAAAACCATTGTTCTACTTACGTATTCCGCGTTATTAAAAAGCACACGATTCACGAACAAGACAGGATTACTCCCTTATCCTTTGTGAAAGGAGGCAGGTAGTAGAGCAGACGCAGGTAAACGCACAACTTTCTAATACACTTGTTTTTTCAATATTTCTAAATATGTTCTGTGAAATAACAGACTGTAGCAAAATCCTGAATCTAGTTCACTGGTCGATTTTAAGGAATCATATGCAAATAAGCAAGGTATCTAGACAATTACACAAACACTAACTCACAAAACCGAACCGGAATCACAAATTGCTATTGCTGTGCTCTGAGCTACTTTACTGTTTTGACTTTTTGTTTGATTTTATCGCATACCATACGGCTGATCACTTCACGGCACAGCACAGACAGCAAGCAAGCAAGCAAACTCAACTCAACTCGGCTCGGAGCGGAGCAAGCAAAGGAAAGCAAAACCACAGAGAGTAGAACAGTCCGCCTTACTGTGTTGCCAAGTGCTGACTTCAAAATGTAGTGTATGTATTGTATAACTATTTTTTTTAATCGGTAGGTTTGGTTTTTAAACTTATGTAGCCCATGTTACGTTACAATAAGACAGTGATACAGTAACAAGTGCATAATTAAATAAAACAATAACGGCCTTAAATAAAACCACTACATATTTAAGAACATCATTATTTTAACTGCGTACAATAAAACTGTTATACGTAACTAAATGTAAAAACCGGCTAAGTGCGAGAGGGCTCGCGCATCTAGGATTCCATACATTAAGCAATTACTTACATCTCCACACCATTATACTAGAATAAAATAATCGCGAATAGCTTATATAGTTAATGGTTGGGATGGCGAAAACTAGACAACTTTCGTACTGTCAAAGGCCGGCTGTGCCAGCAAGTAGATAAGTGCCTTTACCTACTGGCATGAGAGAACTCCTGATGCGTGAAGTATGAGTGGCAGTTTAGTCCTTCAAGCAGGGTGGTAAAACTCTAAACTACCACTGCACATCTGAGTGATATTAATATCACTCCAAATCTATCAATTGTTTCCGACGGTTATATCTTAAGCAAATGTAACAAATTTAAATCTTCTTAACAAGACGGATTTCGAATATATTGGTGCCGATACTTGGCGCCACAAACACAAAGTTCGGCAGATTCCAACAAAGTTGTGTTTTGCGGTCAATATATAATGAGAGCTTCTACTTTGAGTTTTGAAACTTTATAGACGCTGTAGCATGGGAAAATGACTTAACCCCATTTAAGCACAAACGCCTGATTGTTTTTAAAACGACAAAGAAAAGAGTATAAATATAGGTACTTACTTTATTTTGCTCTGTACACAATATAATATTCCCATTATAATATTTGATTGACCATCTAAGTTATATTATATTTTGTTTGGTATCTACGTCCGAAAATCATGCATGTGCTGGCGTCAGCTTAACGAAACGAAATAATGCAATTTGTAATTGAAAAATTACAGAACCGGCCTGATTATGGTAGTTTTACTACGTTTACGTTGTAGTTGGCAATTCTGTTCGGTGAGTTAGGTCGCTGATTGGCAGATCTAATTTTATTTGGCTGGCATAAAAGAGTGAAGTTAGCAACATATCGCAATCAGAAAAGAAAACATTTCACTCTTCAAACAGCTGTTCTTGAAGGCCTGGAGGCGACATCTGTTGCGTTTATTTGCAAATATGTGTAAATAAGTTAGCTGTTCAGATGGCGCTGTTGCCAATGCGGAATTTAGCGCCATCTATTAGTTTCAACAATACGTACCAAACGTCTGCTGGTGCTCGCAGGAAAATCTGCCTCATGGCCTGGTGTCAGCAAAGCTGTTTGTGTAGCGTTTCACAGGATACTTAATAGATGTCGCATTTATACAGTGTTGGCAAAAAGGCTTTTGTGATTAACTATGATTAAATTTCCTACTCAAAAATGTTTATAATATTTATAAAATCAATTTACAAAATGCATTTAATAATGACTAAAAATTTACAAACAAAATAAGTCAACAAAAATGGGCCCCTCCGGGATTTGAACCCGGGACCTCCTGCACCCAAAGCAGGAATCATACCCCTAGACCAAGAGGCCACTTGACAGTGCGGTTTAAATTGCTAAACATTCACAACTACTTATTTACTCGTATTACATTTTATGCAGATTTCTAAAGAGCTAACATTCTATGGGTATTTTATAGATTACCATCTGGTATACACTTACAGCACAAGCACGGTAGTATTATAGATAATATTACCGTGGCACAAGAGATTTTTTTGTGTGTGTGTAAGTGTTAAGTTTGTTAGTTTGTTTTTTTTTCAAGCACAGTTACAATGGTACCTACCAACGTGTTACGAATCAATGTGATTTTTTGAAGTGCCGGATTTTACATATAAAAAAGAAAAGAAGTTCAATAACTATAGGTATGCTTGTTTACTTTTTTAGAATTCCACTTTATTAAAATTATTAACTTACTCATTTAAGTACCTAAGTATCTATATTTATGCCACTAGGTACGAACAAAGTGGGAATCAAATGAATGTTAAGGGATCCAGTTATCAGTGGATGTAAACAAATTATGTTGCATGGGTTACGAGAGGGGACGAGTGAATGAATGATGAATGACTGACATTGTGACTGAGTTGTTAATGAAAGTGTTTACAATGTAACATAAATAATATAATAAAATAAATAACATACTTAATAAATTAAATGTAAAAACAAAACGAAGCTAGATATAAGAAATTACTATGCTGTATGAATGACTTGCCTTGTGTACTGTTATAATATGGCCGATAAATGATTTAAATGTGAATTTGAATTTGATATACCTAACTTGTTGAAATCGGTAGCATGATAGTTCAAAAGTAGGTAGGTACCTATTATCACAATATTGTGCACATGGTACCGACTTTTATTCACACTTTTCAGTGACCCTCTACTTACGGGATCGATTGTCAGTGACGATATCATTAAGATAAATCAATACTTTTCAGTTTTTCATCATCATCATCTCAGCCGTAGGACGTCCACTGCTGAACATAGGCCTCCCCCATGATTTTCCAAAAGGACCGGTTGGAAGCGGCCTGCATCCAACGTCGTCCTGCGACCTTTCTCAGGTTGTTCAGTTTTTGGAGACTCAAAAATTTTGATAAATTTTAAATGGGACCACCTCGCATGACCACCTCTACCAAACAAAAATTTGGAATTTTGAGATTGGATCCACAGATGGGGAGAAATCGGCTAACATACACATAAAAAAATACTTGCACAGGAAATAATATAACCTCCTCCTTTTTTGAAGTCTGTTAAAAATGACCCCCTATTTCTCCTCGTCACATTATAACTTGAGAACGGATGGAACAATTTCAATAATTCTTTTTTTGTTGTGTTAACTATTGTCAGGAGAAGGTTCTCATGAAAGAAAAACAAAAAATGACGAGAAGCCATGGCGAGGCCGAAGACCGAGCCTACTACGCGAACGTCGTGGGCAGTCGCTAGTAATATTATAAACTAAACAACTACTGGACTGATTTCGAAAAGTCTTTTGCCGTTAGAAAACTACATTGTCACTGAGTAACATAAGCTACTTATATAATATTAAAAAAAACATCCATATATCGCAGCTACGGAAACTATTGACAATAGAGCAAAGTGCATTACAGTTTTATCGAAAGAATCAATATCTACAATAAAGTCCGCGATACTATAAGTTATGTCGCAATAACTACTCATTAATTTTAAAATAACAATAGTAACGCAGAAAATTCCTTATATCGCGTACCTACACTGCGCAAACTATTAACAATAGATCAAGCAAAGTTGTCTACTAAGTAAGTATAGTTTTATAAAGGACATCAATGTAATTACAAAAAGTACAAAAAATATGAGATACCATATGTCTAACTATAATTAATAATAATAATAAAATTATTTATTTGACAAAAATGGCATTCACGAGACTAGGCTTATAACTGAGCACCTGGTTCCCAAACTAAGCTCTTGACCCGTGGTACAGGACCCAGGCCTCTCTCAACTATTACAGTTATGTCACAATAACTAAGTACCTTTTCCGTGTAAACATATGCAATATCAACGCCGGTATAAACTAGGCGACATTAATCGTTCATCATTATCTACTCCAATAATAAAGAGGAAAGATTAGATAGTTTGTTTGTTACCGGTAAACGTAAAAACTACATAACCGGTTCAAAGAAAATTTCACTAGTAGAAAGGAGTAACATATGCTTTATTTGATTCATCATCATCCATTACCGCGCGGAGGAAACCGCGGAGCGCAGCTGTTTTTATAAAGGTGACGCTTAAGTACCTATGTACCTATTCACGCAAGGTACCTATTTCTATAATGTAAAAAGCTCTCATCGTGGAAGCATCTGAATTGAAAAGGCTTATTTCAATTCAGATTTTTAGTAGGATTTAATTAATTGATGTTATTTCACTGTAACTAGCACCTACTTAGGTTGGTACGTTCTAAGCATACGAATCGATCCGTAAGATTGATGACTTTTACTTGTAGAACTGTAATTTATTATACTGTTACATTCGCTAATTTGTAGGGCACACTGTATCTTTAGCTGTTTAGCAGTCGACGCGTTACGTCCACGTATCTCAAATCGCAAAGCCAGTTTGCACGTTGCGTTCAAAACGCTGACTGTAACAACCTTATGTCATTTTGAACACGCAATTTGACGTAATTAGAAGTTACATAAACGCACGAAACCTCGGACGCAGGGAAGCACCCGAGCGTTACACATGTTAATCGATGAACCGCGATTCTTGCGTAAATGATATAGCACCGCACGACGTATTGTTCAGCCCGTTTCGACACCATTAACTGAAGAGTTACTGTTACTGATAGTCTGCATCCTGTATGCATATACAATAGTGTTCAATAACTTGCCTATAATGATAATCATCAGCCGTAGGACGTTTCCAAAAGCGGTTAGCAGCGGCCTGCATCCGTCGTTCTGCGAATTTTAGCAGAGTCTCTTAGTTTTGACCAAACGATGCATCTGCGATTGAACTGCCTTAAATGTCAAATTCGGTAGTCTAACAGATCTAGTTCTCAATCGCACCCAGTTGTATAGCAATCGCATCGGTGTTGTATGGCTGTGCTTAAGCTTGCGAATGTTGCCACTGAAATATAATGAAAACCAGCCAACCAGAAAACCGCCATCTGTCCACCTTGTCGGCAATGACGGCTTGACGTTGCGCTTGCCTGTTCTTGGTCACTTTAAAACCTTCCGGTCCTACCGGGCATTATAATCAATAGGTACTTAGGTACATTTATACACTTTGGTACTTACTCTGATATGATAAAAACATACAAATGTATTTTTTTTCGATATATCACTGAGAAACCGTTTATAAATAATTAAATACAATGAATAAGTACTTACAAATAACGGCAAAATTAACCACGTAATTCACCGCAAAGTTTGCTTTTATGAACCTCAGTGATTAGACGCACAAGAGGCTCGTGTCTTGGCGTCATCCTACAACCGGGGTAAACAGTAACTCTGGATCTCGGTGACGCCAAGAGTATAGATTTATAAATATATATATTGGATGCAACCCAATCTATTACGTATAATAGGTTAGGTTGGAAAGTGAGTCATCCGCATTGACAGTGATTCTGATACAGTGGCAAACGCTTCATGACACCCAAGCATTGCCGTAAGGGCCAACAAGCCTGGGATAGGAAACCAGGTACGCATACCTGATCACCAGCCGCATGGGATAGTCAGGCCCGTCCTCACCTCTCCCACCGGCTTACACGTTAGCGAGAGCTCGTCTGAGGCGCTTGCCCTTTAACATTTCAGTGCCATTCAAAATTTTGAACTACATTTGTTCAAAATCTTGCATGGCAATGCACTGCGACTGCGCCGGTCACCTTGGGATATATTGCCCTGTGATTTCACTGGAAACATTGCCCTTCAAACCGAAACACAGTAATGTTTGCACACCTCTGCTTGCCATTTGAATAACTGGCAAAGGTGTGGTACTTCCCCAGGCGGACTCTGCAAAAGTCCTACCTTTACAACGGCACTACTAAACATCTACCTTACTTGTAAAAGTAATATCAGTGCTAGAACTCCAGCCTCCTCTCGGAGAAAGGAGATGTAATACACCACGCGGGCTAAGTGCGTATTGGTGGATAGATACCTAGTAGTCAGGTTTCAGGTCGCCCGAACGCCACTGACATAACCTAGAGACTGTTGTCGGAGGACAAACAACCTATTATATATCTCAGTTGCTAACAAATGTTGATTGAAATCGCCGCTCTATTGTCAGTTTTGACAACTCCGGTAAGCAAAAAATATTAGTAAGTGATGACTGGAGCTGACAAAACTAACATAGAGCCGCCATTTTTTTCGGTTTCAATGAAAGTTTGTTAGCAACTGAGATACATAATAACCCTTAGAGCAACGCGGGCCACCGGCAGACCGGAGCGGTGGCCCGCGTTGCTCTAAGTAATAACCCTACAGGTAAGTACTTTTTAGGCCTAGCCTTACAGAGAGCGTGAATCGAATAAATGAGAATAGCTACTAGTGTTACTAGTGTACGAGTAGGGTATGCAGTAAATGGTGGAGTTAAAACTTCTACGCGATATACAATTAACTTCATTATACGGCAGATTGATTAGAACCATTACCTTGCTTCTTCAACCAAAGTAAAATGACTTTGGTCTAAGCCTAGAATTAACATTTTTCTAAGTATTAGGTACCTACCTACTCAGCGAAGACACAAAAATAGTGACTGCAGTAAACCAGCCCCTTTTAGGATGAATGTCTTAAATTAATGTTGTTAGACTTCCAGCGTCATGATTTCTTGTCATGAATATAAGTATCAGTCTCCAAATCACGTAAAAAAGGAAATTCAAAAGCCCATGCTGAAGACAGAAGGCCTGAGGAGGAATTTTGTTAGTTTTCAGGAACCGTGTTACGAGTACCTAATTGCCGACACCATGCACCTTTTCTGTTTTATTTTGATTTTGGACAAACAAGGCAGCATACTTAAAACTTAGATCTTTGACTTGAATCGGATTGCTAATTTTCCTTAGCCTTTTATTAGCTTAGCTTATTAACTCCTTATGACGTGCGGCACACAATAATAATATAAAAAAACTACTAACACAATACTTACCACTTAGATTAAGGATTGGTCTTCGCGCGCGCGCTCGACGAGAGCGAGACCAATCATTAATCTAAGACTTACCTGCGGGGTTATTATGTATCTCAGTTGCTAACAAATGTTGATTGAAATCTGGAAAAATGGCGCCCTTATGTCAGTTTTGACAACTTCAGTAACCAAAAATGTTAGTAAGTTGATGTCTGGAGCTGACAAAAGTGACATAGAGCCGCCATTCTTTTCGATTTCAATCAACTTTTGTTAGCAACAGAGATACATAATAGCCCTACTACGTATAATGACGTAGTAGAATAGCGGTAGTAGCACGAACTTATTTCTATGACTACGACAACACCACATACATAGTGAGCTCATGAACTGCATTACTGACAGGTTATTAGGTACCTACTTAGATACACGTTTATTTTATTCTATGGCAGAAGCTTGTGGTGTAAGTACATTTAGCTTCATTTTTGTGTACACATCTAGGTATGTCTAGGTAGTTTTTCTGTTTGTTGTGAAATGTTGCGTCGACTGGGCACTCTACCTACATACGATTATGGACAGATGATTGGACAAATATCGTAAGGTCAACTCGATTGAGACAATACTTGGCTTATACAAAATATTGGCTTCACTAATTACACTTGTAATCATATAATTAGAGGCTAGAATTGCCAATTTTTATATTTGATAGACAAGTGTTTGATGTTCAGCGATGATGCGGTCGAAGGTGTTACACTAGATCTAGAATGGCGACTGGCTCTCTAGGACAGTTGCCGGCAAGTTTTCTTGAAGGTGGTAGCTAGCCAGACGAGCACCAGTAGGTCTACCATGAGTTTACATTTTACAACATTGACATGACACCAATCGATGCTCGGTATCGACTGCCGCGAAAATATGACGTATGAACAAAAGAACAGTGCCACCTTGCATTCAATTGTAGAACTAAAATTGACAGTGAGTTCGCCAATCACAAGGTTTATAGGTAGACGAGATTGATGCCGTGGTCCGTTTTGCGATAATTTTGCTCACAGTGCTATCGTCTACCAAAGCTGGTCCGAGACAAATATCGCGATTTTGACAGCTCGTGGCACTGTAAGCGTGTTGTTAATTCGGACCAGAGTTGTAGCAATAACGAACCATTTGCGCGCGAAAAACAAATTCATAAAAATATCGTGCAAAAGTGTGAAGGTTAACTATGTAGTGTGTGGATTAAAAAGAAATAATGGAATGGATGGACCGACTTATACAACTTTTACATCAAAAAGAAGGGACACCAGTAAATACATTGTAGAAATAAACAAACACCTGTCACTTTTGACAGAACGCTCACGACGATTATGGTGTAGAGCATGGTTCATGTAATCGTCAATATGGCGGCAGTTAAGACGTCATCGATGACGTAGCGTGGGCCATCGTAATCACGCTCACGGTGAAAGGGACCTACTTTTATCGCGCTAATATCGATTATGGCCAATTGGGACCGCAGTGTGAGTATCGACTATAGATAATAATACAGAAAGTGTCCTAGCTATGGCTTTGATTGCGATGTTACCTTAATTGAAATTTAGTCCGAAAAAAGAAGAAAGCATGAGGAGGCGATCGATTCAGCAGTCGGATAGGCAGCCGGCACTTATTACAAATTTTACATGTTACAAGAAAAACGCTTTGGCTGTACCACAGCTCTCTATGGGCTACAGCACAAATTCTTAGAAAGTTATGTAGTAATTGGATCTACCGCTTTACTAGAACTTGAGTTAGACATGACGATGACCTAATGACAGACTAATTTTCATAAATCTTTATAAGTTTTATGACTATGACTTGACTCAGACTACTTAGAAAATAACACATGAAACTAAAATTATCAACATAAGTGGCTTGACGAAGGAAAGATAGGTAAAAAGGGGAAAATCAGATTTAATATTAGAAACTGCGGCTAGACATACAATATTTAATAGTCTAATGCAGGTAAATCGATGTGCATATGGCAAAAAAGTGAAATACCCAATATGAGTTTTAATGCAAATATTCAAACAATGTTTGTGCCCACTGTACACAGTGTACATATATACTTATACATATCTAGTATTTACTGTTATACAGTAAAGTAGCAAGTATTCATTTAAATATTTAGATACCTACCTATCATAAAATAAATACTTAATTAGGATCACCTATGTACACAGATTAAATATGGCATATAGATATGGACTAGCCCTATATACTAGGATTATAGACCTACCTAAAATAGGTTTATAACTCCTAGTAGGAAAAATTATGATAATGTGTAAGGAATATAAAGCAACTTCTAATCTACAATTCGTGCCGTTCGTATACTAAGTTAAATTCGTATACTAAGTGCGCCAGAACTACTACCTATGGTAGGGTGTGAAGAGCACTGCAGTAGGCACTATTCATTATTCTGTGTCTGTAGCAATGGAAATTGCTAGACGAATAAATACTCATAACAGCAATGTCTCGAAGTTTCAAGCGCATTGCAGTGCCGCTCAACTTTAACTTATTGTTTTGAGTGACTTGTGCTGCGTTGTCACAATTTTGCCAATACCTAGGTAACACTTTGCACGGATAGAGTGGACGATAAACGTTGGGGAATAATCGATGAACAGGGATATGGGTAACCGTCTCACTCAAACGCAAAACATGCCCGTATCGTCTTCTCTTCGTTCAGTGCAACTTCAACTAGTGAATGGCTGGCAGTCAGCTCCGCATATTTCAACCGGTCTTTGGCGAAGTTGAAAAGCTCCGTGAAACACAATTCCGGTCCATTCCTGGATATTGGCAGCCACTTCTTCCTACGTCCAACAGCTCTTCATCCAACAGCCAGTATCGTCGCTCGACAATATATAAAAAAATATATGTATGTAATATAAAGAAAAATAAAGAAAGAAAGAAAACGCATTTATTCAAGACACATGCAACATCACATTACAGACATGAAATAATAAAAATAGAAAACAAAATACTTACACATAAACTAGAAAACACGTACAGCGTGTTGCTGTGCGTGAATATGGGTCCCGACTCAGCACTGCTTAGTCACTGATTTTCAGTCGCAATCCATAGTCATGACCTCACGAACCTCAGCAAGTCAGCAAAGATACTCAATGTCCGAGAAGAACCAAATAATATTGGTTTCTAGGAATGAATAGGCAGAGAGGTAGTAGACCTTCCGCTTGTTTGATTATCACATCTTACAACACATGTGTACCTAACCTGCTGCCCATTGTGAAGGTTATCGTGGTCAGCTATATCTAATTAAATTACGTTACGACGATGACTTTGAATTTTATATTGACAGTTCAGTGTACGCAGCGGCGGCAGTCAGTTTATCCTTGTTTGGGTTATGGGGTGCTTATGTTATGGGCCGGTAGAATTCACGTTTTACCTTGTGTCTGCAATAAAGTACAATTAATGTAGGATAACGTGAAAAATAATGGCTGCCATTAACTTTGTTTAATTTTCTTAGATGTGTGTTTCTTCGAGTTTTGACGTGTAATCTATATAAATACCCCTATTTCTCCTGGTCACGCTATAACTTGAGAACGGATGGAACAATCTCGTTAATTCTTTTTTGTTGTGTTTATTATTGTCAGGAGAACGTTCTTATGAAAGACAAGCACAATTTGAAAAATTTTATACCGACTTCCATTCTATTCAGTTATTGGAGTGTAACTCAAAAACTACTGGACCGTTTTTGATGTAATTTAAATGAGACCACACGGGAAGCACCAGCTTTCTAACAAAAAACAAGAATTTTGAGAATCGGTGCACCCTATCGAAAGTTATGAGGTAACAAACATAAAAAAAAACAGTCGAATTGAGTACCTACTCCTTTTTGGAAGTCGGTAGAAAAACCAAGAAGAGATGGGAGGTTATGGTGAGGCCGGATGCCGAGTCTACTACGAGAACGAAGTCACGGGCCGTCGCTAGTAATGATATATTTGGTATTATTTATTAGTATTAACCGATGTGTTTGTAATGGTGCACGAGTGCAGGCAAAGTGTACAAAATCTTGCCGGGTTGATTTCTGTTTTGCTCTTGAAAGTTTGAGTAATATTCTTGTTGTAAGTTGTAAAGTTAACTAAGTTTGACTTATTACATGACTGTTATTTGACTCTGACTACCGTGACTGAGCGCTTCCCGTCGGTCCCGGTTGTTTGTCTTAGGACAACAGTCAATAGTTTATCTCGAAGGCCTTCAGACGGACTGGAAAACTTCAACATGGGTTGGCCGCTAGCCTATCCACCAAGCCAAGGGTGGATTATAACCAAACTCGTCTCTCTGAGAGGAAGGCTGGAATCCTAGCAGTGGGAACGTAATGGGCTGATTATAAGATGGTATACACGAGCAAACAAAAAGACAGAGACGGACATAGTCAAACTATAAAACTCTATAGAAGACTACACAAGGATATTTATTGTAATCAATCAGGTAGTGTGTTTTTACATGATGCCCAGCTAACAAAAGGCAGTCGTGACATGCGATATTACATAGGCACTTACATATGCATTGTGCAGTCAGCTAACAGTTTGTGTTAGACGTGGATATATGGAGATGTTTAATAGATGTAGGTAATTCTATGATATATATACTTTTTGTTCAACGAAAACTGATTTGTTTACCCTTTCTTATCTTTACGGATATAGCAAATGTTATTATTACGTGTAACAAAAAAAGTATAAATAATAAATAATAAAGAAAAACTATAAATTTATAAAACCAACATGTAATTTATAATTAGAAAAGATAATAAACTATATCTATTAATCTATATACTGTAATAGAGATAAGTCGTACGTGAAATAAATCCGTTCGTTACGCTAAGCAATTTTTAATTTTAATAAAAATAATGTGTACCCTTTTTAGTGACCCTTGCTAAGTACGGGATCGAGTCATTCATCGTCAATGATGATATCATCTGTTGTAGTACATAATAAGTTTATATGTAACATCTATATTATTGCAACACTAGCCAAAGAGTTTGGGTTAATTTGTGATAGTCGACCTGGCAACCCTCTCTTGCATGACGGCCCAATTAGTAGATATATGTCTCGGTCCTATTTATATTCTAATTTAAGTATTAAAAGTAATTTAAAAGCATCTGCGTATTTTCAATAGTTTCATAAATACTACATCATCAAATCATAAAAATAAACGAAACACTTTTCAGTTATTGTAGTGTAACTCAAAAAGTGCTGGACCGAGTTTGATGAAGATTTAAATCAATCATCATTGAAGAATCATCTAAATCGGTTCATAAACGACGAAGTTATCCACGAACACACTTAAAAAATATAATACGGTCGAATTGATAAACCTCTTCTTTTATTGAAGTCGGTTAAAAATAGCTATACAAACAGTGCTAGACTACTGAAAATAAAAAAATAGACTTTATTATGTTTGCAGAAGTATTCCACGGTATGAGGCTGTTCTTAGTGCATAATGTTATAATAAATGAGTGTAGGTTTTGATTCCTGTAGGCCAATGGGTGTAGGCCAATGGGTGCAGCGGTGGGCGGGTATGATCTACAAAATGTAGTCAATAGTGATGTTTACGCCAAGCTGATACTACTTTTACTTCTTTGCACCATGTACAATACCTATTCCAGCTCAGCACTTCCGTAAACAGTTTAAGCATCCAGATTGTAAGGTCAAGCAAAGAAATACTAGTTTCGAAACTACAATCTTATTACTTAAATGTTAACAAAAAGATGAAACTTCAATTGGATCAAGGTTATCGGACTTTTCGCGTTCCGTCAACATATTTTTTATTAATTTATTCTGGGCAAATCGTTCGCTTTATGGCAAACGTTATCATGGCAGTTGTAATGCAACACAGTTCTTTAAGAGCTAACAACAGTCGTTAGTTGTGTTTATGGTGGAGACTTTCGAGTGGCCATAAACGTTATGCTGGACATTAACTTATCTACCAAACAGCACTGGGCCCACATACTCAATACATAATGATGAGGAACGAATGGGACTGATATTTTACTTCCCTTACATTACTACGAGTACAGTCCCTTCAACCCTTATAATGTAGTGCTTTTGTACTACAGTTTTGACACAGAATATTTACCACTGCGGTGGTACCTCCCAGGATAGACTTCTTGCAGTAGTGTCTTACCACCTGGATCATCACCTGATTGCCCGAAATCATGTGTAGGTAATTCACTAAAGGTTGCTCTCCTACTATGACGTTGACGGATGTTGGTAACTCGGCTTCAAAACCTAAAACACAAACCTTTGGTCAAGCTGAATCCTTCCCGGAACACTTTAGTTAGTTTTAAAAAATCCACCTTGTTAAAAATCAGGACTAATGGAATAATGTGGGCATAAAGGTGCAAAAAGATACATCAATGGATCTTTTCAATGGATTTTAGTGGACCGAGAGAATTAATTTACTACGCTCTTGGCACAATCGTCGTGAAGTTGATGGACTCTGCATGCCCTTACATTAGTGGTTCTAGGGCATGCTATTTCTCCACGCACGACGTTTCCCATTATACTTACTGTTGAACGAGTGATAACATTCAGATTAGGATGAGTCATAAAGTTACGACAGTCGCTAGTGCCTAGCCTAATATAATAAGGATTACAATTTTATAAACAGATAAATCCTTTTAAAAAATGTAACTCCTCGTTGCAGGTTTATTCATAATCCAATACCTTGAACCTTCATGTTCAAATCTTAACACATGCTGGCAATAAGGTTGTGTAAACATTAATTACTCATATTAGAGAAGAAATTATCGACTGTGCCCCGAAAATCTTCGAATATACTAATTTGTTTATTTCGTCTAAAACTATGTTTCGTTAAGAGAAATTCATAGAATTTGGTCAAGGTTAAACATATGTCCATACAATAAACTGACGTGTTTAGCTGCTTACATACTCGTAGATGCGTCCATTGATGCATACCGGTATCTGTGATAGACAGTTGTTGATATATCTAATTGCAACTGTGATGCGCCATTGACATTCAAGAAATCATCCAAATTTGACTTGTTTTGTATGTATACACACCTGCTTAAATTCTAAACATGTTACCATTGAAGTAGGAACGCATGTTGCATAAAACGTTGCGAAGAGTTCGAACGATTTTATTATTAACGCGATTGTAGTAATAACAGACATGAGTAAGAAAGGATGCCTAATCATTTAATTGTAAATAGGTAGGCAGTATGTTTCCCATCAATCATGGATACTGAAGATTAAAGGAGATAAGTTAATGAGGAGAGTCAATAACCAAGTTCTTTTCCTTGAACTGATACGCGACGATGCCTGTCGGAGTAGGTCCGCGGATGGATGCCGCCCTTCCCCAACTCTTTACTATTGCAGTCTATATAAGAATTGTACACGGACTCTTTGTCATCTAAGTGTTAGTGACTGCAGCAGTGCTGTGTTGTGTGCACATCCATACTTGACTAGCCAAGGTACTTGTGAACTGTTTGTACGAGCACTTTTGTTTGGATTTCGCGGTATGAGTGGGTGCGTCGATTAGGAAAAGTAGGCTGAGGTTGATCTCCATTAAACATTAAATATGTGTCTTTGTAACTAGTTGACAGAAATAATTTATTAAATTAGTTCGCAGAATTTATTATGCAAATTTTATTAGGTGAAATCAGTTAATAAGCAAGTCCTTGCAAAATAAGTATTCTGTTAGGTACATGTTCAGTTTAAACTTGGACAGCCTTTATCCAACAGATTCGTGGGGGTTTTATGTGAGACCACGTGGGATCAAGTCCGAGCGAGCTTTGCAGTATTATCGCTAAGCTTTAAAGAAAATTTATGGGTCGAGTTTAGAACACTGAACTTCTTTGATTTAACTCAAAAAGATAAAACAAACGTTTTCAATTATATTACAGTGTTAGCTGTAGCCGTGAAAATGATTGATTTTAAGATAGAAACTATCAGGATGCGAGCCATTAGGGTTTTCCTTGAAATAAGCTCTATGTAGATACTTCAATTATGAACACGAGATTACCGCCGTAGCACTAATTACTGGGTCAACGATTTTATAAAACCATCTTAAATCCTTCATGTATAGGCAAAAGTATTAACAGCAAATATGTTTTTAAAAATCACTTATCAGATAGGAATGTAACGAGTCAGGGGATCACTTAATTTAAACACGTTTACGGATCTAATAAGTTTTTTCTCTAAAAGCTATTCCATTTGAAAAATGCATCTCCTATTTCAAATTCAATTTTCTAGAAGCTTTCCTATGATCATTGAAACCGCACTATGTCGTACATACCTTGAATGTAATAAGTATTTCAGTGCACTTGGTCGAATAGGAGAAGCAAATGTTTTACTCGCGCCCGCCGCAACGTGATCCCGAGGAGATGGCTAGGAAATGTTCAGCAGAACCAAATAGAAATGTCTCAATTTCCGTTTGAACGCTTCTTACGAAAATTGCGACGTTTCTTTTTATACAATTTATACGTCGAAATATCTCCCACCTGCCGCATTGGCTGCACGCTCTCGGCGAAATGCAGAATTCATATTGTGAAATATTTTTGATTCGTGCTGTTTATTTTTAATAGTCAACTGTAAATCATTCGTATTGGTAGTGTTCCTGAGGGGAAACTGGGTGATTGGGAAATGCGAAACTTCAGCTGACGTGTGCCATAAATCTGCCAGTCATGCTTTTTTGGGATGATCAGGCTTGAGTTTTACTCGTAGTCATTACTTTGAGGGGTTCAGTTTGGGCTCTACAAGCAATAAGCAGGAATTGTATTGAAATTGGGTTATATGTCAGTAGTCAAATTTATACTTTGCTCTGTCGAAGGACGTAGTTGGAGTTCCTCTCAACTGTCGAGATGTGATTCGTCAGAGGCGAGGAAAGCTGCTTTACTAGACGGTGCGCCTCTTGAGGTAATCTCATTTTGTTGGAGAGTAGGTACAACCGCAATGCGAAGTATATTCGTAGAAGTAGACGAGCGCAGTCACGCAAAACTTTATCTTGAAGCTTTGTGTGATTGGCAGGTGTGGTGGTAATTATCTTACACATGACTCGTCACCTGATACATTTTTTTATACGCGGCACTGCACAGTACTTATCACCCCGATAAAAGCTGTTTAGTCTCTGTTCGCCCAGAATTTTCACTTGTTACAGTGCTCTTTGAATCTTTTCAAGTAACAGCTAAGTGGGCAGAATGCACTGCGCTAGTGCCCATTAATACGGATACAAAAATAATATTATTTAACAATTATCAGTAATTGTAGTAAAACGATAACATGCGATGCTAAGATTTATAAATCCAACTTCCACAACTAGCGATTTCTTTATTTCAATCTTGATAATAAACAAGGACAGTCTGCATCCGATTGGTATAGCATATAAGTACCTTACTGCTTACCTGGTTTTCACTTACTTGAATCGTCTTCAGTTTGGGAATCATATCAGATACATAGCAACAATATATTTTTTATTCTTATTTATACTTTTTGGTTACAATACGAAGTGCGGGCAGTATGAATCTTTAATACATTTTATGATAATGAGTAATAAGACGTGGAAATCGTTTGTTGATGCATCAGACATAGTCCTTTTGTCCAGAATTTGAACCAGTAACTTCCATGGTACAGTGAAACGAACAAGTAGCACTACTAATGGGTACACAGTACTGTTGTTTCGGGGCAGTATAGTGTTATGTAGCATTGCGGTATATTCACTTACTTAGAGTGGTACCTTAACTGCTTAGAGTGGTACCTGTTTAGTACCATTTAATGAATAGACTCTGGTAATTTTTTTTCATAAATTTTACAAAGGTTTTAGCACTAAGTTCTCATTTAATAAACAATTTCAGAACACACAACAATGCAGGCTTCAACAGTTATCGTCCTCGCGTGTCTGATCGCCGTGGTGGTGGCAGCGCAATACGAACACTACCCAGCAGTGGACCAGGTGTACGAGTCAGTGTACGACACACCAGCTCACGATAGCAGTCCTAGAACAAAGAGAGGGTTGCTCCTGCTCAAGAAGAAGCTGTTACTCGGTAAGATATATAAATAACTAGTGGCTTCTCCGGCGAGAAAATTCACTATCATACATTTTCCGAGTTAATGAGTAGCCTATGTATAATGTCAAGCCATTTTGAAATTTTAAATCAGTCAAATATGATCAGTAGTTTGGGCCTGAAAGAATGTATGTTATCCTATGTATCATTAAAGGCCATGTTAAATTTTAAATCTGCCAAATCTGATCAGTAATTTGGACGTGAAAGAATGTATGTTATCCTATGTATCATTACAGGCCATGTTAAATTTTAAATCAGTCAAATATGATCAGTAGTTTGGGCCTGAAAGAATGTATGTTATCCTATGTATCATTACAGGCCATGTTAAATTTTAAATCTGCCAAATCTGATCAGTAATTTGGACGTGAAAGAGTAATAAAATATACAATCCATCAAAATAAACATAATACTGGTACATAATACAGCTATTTAATTATAATATTAGTGTGATCTCGTTCTTGTCAAAGAAGAGTTTTAAGAACAGTTTTAACAAAGTGACGCAAAAATAGCAAATAATATTAATCCAAGTAATTTTTTTTTGCATTTCAATAAATATGTAATCACAAGCTTAACACAACTCGCTAAACATCGTCTGTAAATAATACGCTTTTGTCATGGCTCGGTGTGTGATTATCTTTCTCATGGCTCACGTCACGTAAAACTAAAGCAAAATGTTTTGCTAATACATCGGTATCAACACAATGATATAATAGATCACAATTTGATATATTACATGCTTTTCTTTAAAATACTTTATCTGGCAAAAACTGCAGTAGGTATGTGAATATTTGATTTCTTAAAAATGTGTTTCTTGTTTGTGATATGCTAGTGAAGATGAACAAAAATAAAGAAAACTCAGCTTCAACCTTCAACTACCTACCGGACTTTGCTAAAAATGAAAAGCCTTCAAGATGTTTACTTTAGCCGGCAATCTTACGGATTCAGCGCGATTCCCACTTTACGTAATACTTGCTGTTTATATATAGCCGCGGCCAGGGAGGGGCCTATTTGATTTAGCTCTAATAATATGCGACAATCTCGTACAAACTTGAGGATTTGTAAAAATGAGAAGTGGGTACGTGTCCACTTGTGAATAAATATATAGGCCCAAGCAAGTGCTATCCCACCTCAAACAACGTTAAGTTGGATAATATTTTTGAAGGCGTTCAATATTTCCAACTTGGCTTGCGCTAATGCGTTAGTTGTTTTTTTTTTCGATGAGAATTTTTAATTTAGCACTAAGAAGCCAAAAGAAACTTTATATTATGAAAACTAACGTGGTCTATACACATTTTAATATGAAAAACTTAACAGTAGATACCTAAGTATGTGGAAATAAATGTTCGGATTAATTTGTAGATAGAGGAATACTGGGTGGTATTTCTGTTTTTGTAAATGGTACCTATTCAAAGTGAAAGTCAAAATCATTTATTCAATTTAGGCATCAAAGACGCACTTGTGCACGTCAATTATTCATTACAATTTAAAGACTCTACCGCCGCGATTCAAAATATATAGAGCCAATGGAGCCTAGCGAGATGAAGCGGCACGTAACTCGGGGCCAATCTTTTTATGTCGATTTTACATTGTTTCTACTTAGGTACTACTAATATAACATTTATTGGGTGGCAGATGACAACTTGCCAGAAGTGGAATATTCCAAGCATCTTTGTATTCTATAGTATGTCGGATTTTATAATCTGCTTTTATTATAAAACGTTTTTTTACAATCAACTTGAATTTTTAGCTCTGTGAGCTCAGTTATGTGTTTTGGGATTTTATTGTAAAAACGCACACAATTTCCTAGGAACGACTAGTCTTCGCAAGTCTAACACTAGGTACAGCTAAACTATTGAATCTTAATACAGGATATCCGGATAGCTTCTACATGTGTGCGACGACAGCTCGTGATAGTCGAATCGATTGATCCGTGAATGGAATGCCAAATATTTGGACCAATATCGTTAGCAAACATTTAATTTGAACATCACCAAGGTAACAAATATATGACCTGTGTGCCAACCTCTATAGGTATTATTTGAATAATAGGGTCAATGCCATTCAACATGCGTCATGAAAATTATTGAATGAAGGTATACATGTATTAGGCATTGTTCATATCTGGCTTCACACGGTGTACCTGCGATATTGATAAACAGTTGTTTACGTAAAGCTATCGTAATCTCATCCATTATCAAATATTCGTATGAAACTGACGGAATGGTGAGGTCATGCATTCATGAGTATCATGAATTTTACATGATTACCTTCGTAATGTATTGTCCGAAGACTAGGAAGCTATTCCCCTTATTCTTTCAACGTCTAGGTAAATATTCATTAATTATACGTTGTGATGGTAAATGAGTTAAGAAAAAAGTAACAACATGTTACCGAAAGTAGCAATGTTTTGTTCATTTATGTTAATGTTTAATGTAGGGTAATTGATGGATAAATAATAAATATAACTTACTCGTATAGTTCACTGTAGACCGTTAATACGATTCTTTAGAGACTTCAAACTGGTGTTACTTTATAATAGTTTTGTCGGTGTAGAGACATACTCTCTTACACTCTAGAGGTCTCTTACTATGGGCTTCATAGATAAGCTCAAAAGAATGCCACACACATACACGGTTACTAGGTTTATTTACAATAGAGACAGTTGGTTACAACATAATCACACATAATAATACCGACAGTCGACACAACGAGCTATGGAGAGATATGCTCGGGGTTTCTCTACGTGATCGAATCAGAAATGAGGAGATCCCTAGAAGAATGAAAGTCACCGATATAGCCCAGAAGATTATTAGCCAGTTAAAGTGGCAGTGGGCAGGGCCCATAGCACGCATAACAGATGGCCGATGGGGCCGAAAGGTTCTGGAGTGGAGAACACGTACCGGCAAGCGAAGCGTAGGTCTTCCACCGACACGGTGTACAGACGACCTGATAAAGGTCGCAGGACGACGTTGGATGCAGGCCGCTTCCAACCGGTCCTTTTGGAAAATCATGGGGGAGGCCTATGTTAAGCAGTGGACGTCCTACGGCTGAGATGATGATGATGATGAAGAGACATAAAACATACTTTGTTAAGAAAGGTTGAGTTTATTGAGATCAGCCATGTTAAACTAATGAATGAAAGATGATTTCATTGTACAAACAAGTGTAAAAAGTTATTGTGAATGGTTACAGTTAGAAGAAAGCTAACGGCAAATGTGTGCCGAGCACGAAAACTTGCGTAGGTGTAACATGATCTTATCGTTGAATATTATATAATACAAACTATAAGTTATCTGTGCCACAGTTGTACTGGCTAAATTATGGTTTGTACTACATACGTCAACGTTAGACAAATTTTCATCCTGGGTTCACTGAACAAATTCGACGTTCTCAATATGGAACAGACACATTTTTTCTGTCCAAGAATATTGAAACGAAATGGTTACCTACCATTGGAATTTTCAGTTTTGACAAACACAACTACAAAGATTAGAATAAGGATTTGAAAAATGCGTGTCTCTAGTCACAAATGCAGTTCTAAAACTACATTTTTCGTTTTTATTAAAATGCAACGGGTAGCGAGCAAAATGGTTAGGGAGTAATGTAAAATTTGGCTTCTATCGGCCCAACATGGCTTTAAACGTGGCGCGGAATCATGGTTGGAAGATTTGAAGTTGAATTTTGCGTATTGAACAACTTGGCGTGTTGAACATTTGGCGTATTGACCATTTGGCGTATAAAAAATGCGTTGGTATTTAATGTTATGAATATTGAATAATATGTATAATAATAATATTGTTCTAACGCAAAATGTAAGTTTTTTATTTACTTATGTGACGCACCAGGTAAATCATGCGCCTGATGTTAAGCACTACGTTTGCCAATGCTGGTGCAGTGCCACCTGGAGCTCAGAACTGTAGTTTTGCCTAGCGCTCCATTAGCTCGTCTCGAGACATTGCATTTTGAGTATCTATCCAGCCCAGTAATCTCACTTGCTACAGTGCCCTTCACCTCCAACACAGTAAAGCTTGCGCACTATGGCTTCGCCGCTGAATTTCTGGCACTGCGCTAGTACCAACCAAGATCACATCAAGTTTTATGAGCATGCTCTGATATGTATATCCATAAACATCTTTGAATTACAGGTGCCCTTGGATTAAAAGCAGTAAAGGCGGGGGCTGTTGGCGCAGGAGTTGCAGGAGTAATAGCACTAAAAAGCAAAAAAGGGTAAGATATATTTTTCATGTAACACGTAATTTAAATCTTTTTTTACTATCTAATTTTTTAAAGGGGGTTTCGTCATCAAGTTACTATGTCACCCCCGTAAATTCACGATCATCTTATTACTATACCTACACAATTAATCAAAGGTCACACGGCAGACACAATAGAAATTTCATTGTTATAATGACATCGAGACTTGAGGGGCTATAGGTACTTACAACTTCTATATTTAAATTACAGTTTTTCTATTAGGTTCACCTTGCAATTAGAATCCATTTCAAAAATACTGAGAAGGCTTATTTCTCTGATTAGCTTATTTTATTTTAAGTTAACAAATTATAGATACAATAAAATTATAACACATATCCAAAAGGATTTTATACCTTACCTACAAGAGAGGCACTTGTCTTGATTTTATGCCTGTCACACAAAAAGTAGCGGAACTCTTGACGGTGAGTCGTAAAATGTAAGGCGCGTGCTTTAACGATTTTACTGCTTACATAATCCGCACGAACATCGAATCATTCTACTACATCCATTTTCATCAAACATCCTGCTAACAGTTGTAAAATTTAGCAGTTACATAGATTCCTACATCAATTAATGTAACATTATTGGAAAATATCAAACTCGAACCCGTACACTCGCCATGGGCCATATTTGGCCAATTACATAATAGGATAGAATTCACCACCTAAAGTTGAATGTTGTAAAGTCGTCATTTCGATCAACTACTTAATTAAATTAAAAGATATATAAATACAACGCATTTTAAGCTTTATAGATATCATGTTTCATAGTTACATTTACTGTTTTTACTAACTGTATACCTGTGTAGGTCATAGCATTTCAATATTCCCAATTAATCAATATCAAAATAGAAATAATGTAAGTTATTTTCTTCAATACGACAGGTGTGATTCCCGAACTGAGTACAATTTATTCAAATTCATGAATGCAGGTTTTCTTGTCACTGAAATCGATGATATGGTTCCTAAGAAGAGATCTTTGTATGTCTTATAGTTTGCCGGCTTGCCCACACTGACTATTCTAAATGGCCCACCCTGTATAATAATATATCACCCACGTATGTATAGGGACGGTACAATATAGCAAATTTTATTTGGTTTTTGACATATCGCTACTAATAGTTTATCTACGGTTGAAGTTACTTAATGTTTTTGAGATCGTTGAATTTACACTCATATACTCGTATACATGCCAAAACACTTAATTGTTAAAAATCAAAATGTCAGCAGTACCTATGCATATTATTGAATATATTTGAATAATAATATAGCCTTAGTCGTATCCACAGATCACAGAACTCTATCGTCAAACATTGCAACAGTTGCATTGTACTTATACAAAAACCTTTAGCCTAAACGATTTATTACAAATTCCATAGATTTTATTTTTGAGAATCAGAGAACGTATTAATTGTACACACAGACACACGGTTGCCTTTTGACTATATGCTTTATTTAATACAGAGTTGAATATAATTTACCTGAGAGCTCATGGAACATTAATCCTATGACGAAAATATTTTACGTCGTATGAATATAAATTTATAGCTTATAGTTTTTTTTAAATAATATACATTAATTGCTAATACAAGTGGTTATTTTTCCACAAAGTTTATAATCTGCAAATAACACAATAAAATAAGTGAAAGCCCTCTATTAATATTTTTAACCGACTATTCGAGCATATAATATATATTAGATGCAATCAACAGGCAGATTTATTCAATTTATTATTACTATTCTTTTACTCTTTGAAAAGTAGTGATATAATTACTAGTATTGACTGTATAGTTGTATTGTATTACTAGTATATTATATAGATAAAGAAGTAAGACGTGCAGACTAGAATTTACATGTGGAGCTACAAATGAAAATATCAGGACGAATAGTAATGTTTTTCTAAATAATTTCAGCCATACCGCGCATAAGCGCCCCGACCATACGATTGAATTGCATAGGTGAGTTTAGCTCCGACATAATAATATGAGAATCTTTCTCTTCTTCATCACCTTTTATTATTATAATATTTTATCTTTATTATGAAATAATTTTTTTATATAAAACACTTTTTCCTAAAATTAAATCCTTCGGGCGAGATACGAATCATCGTTTTTTCGTTCACAATATTTAGCGTTTCCTGTTAACCAACAAAAGGATAACCTGGAAATAGCGGCCAATGAATTAATATGCAATGATTGTGCATTTTTTAATTGTGCACAATTTGTGCATGAGTAACGTAACTTTTCACTGAGTAATCTTCTATAATCTTAAATAATCTTTCTTATACTTTTTGTTTTTATTTTTTTGAATTGGGTAACTGATTTACAACTACTTTCAACAAATTACAGCAAACACCAACACCATGTTGGCGTTCCTCATTCATCCTACGTAGATGTTCATGAGTAAGTTGTTATTTTGGAAACTGTTTATCTCAGTTGCACAGCGCACATGAGATAATAAACTTCAAATGATTATTGAAGTACCTAATGTATGTTTTCGCACATTGATTGAGAGCACAGCTTCTGTACATTGATTGCGGTCCTTTCCTTGTGTTCTGCACACATTTATTTTGCACTAATTGCCCACCTGCATGGTCTACAGGAGACGGAGACACATAATTAAATAAGTTAAATATGATTCAGTATTGAACAAAATTGTACGATTGTTTAATCACTTTAGTTTATCCTTTATAGTCCTTTAGTAACTTGAACAATCGTTAGTAAGTTTATAATTTGTGCATTCTGCGATAAAGAGTGATTTTATTGTATCTAGCCCCGTAGTACCTCAATTAATACATTTCAGCAATCTGTATAAGAATTCATGCAGTAGTTTTTCGTGGTGAGCCAACAAACAGAAATGTAACGACAGACAAACAGACAAATACGATCTTTGTTATAAATATGTATACATATTATTTTAAGATTTGCACAAATTTGTTCTATTAATTGATATGAAGAAGCACTTAAGTTAAGTGCTACTTCATATAAAATAATTTTAGATTTTTAGAACTTTTTAGATAATTAGAAATTATTTATGATATTTGCACATTGCTTGACAACACAGTTTCTATAGGTTGATTTAGTTCCATCATGCACAGTATGATTATGAGTGTTTTCGGTGTTCACCATTTTAGCACATATTTGTGGACAAGCACTTGAGTCCACTTTATATCTAAAACATATATAATGCTATTGGAACGTGTATCAATCTGGTTATTAGCTATTGTACTTATATAATTTATTATTGATCTTGATATGTTACTTGATATTTTACATATGGTACATATTTTTACCGTGTATTGATTGCATTGTCTTTGACTATACCATCGTATATATACGATGCTTTCATCTTTCTTCGGTCAAACAACAGTATAGTATAAATAAAAACTTTAAAATTAATGTCTTGAAACATAAAGTGTAGGAGAATTAAAGTGTATTTTTAAACATCGTGCTTTTTGACATTTTAGTATTATTTTAAAGGTTAAACATATACGGTAGGTAAAGTACAGTCGAGATATTCGACTTTATTTTGATTTTTTAAATCTTTATAGTTTTGATGCTGGTTCTTATTATAATATTGCGTTCTATAACACTATCTAGAACCAGTTATTTAACATAGAAACTATGGTAATAATATGATCATTGACATTAAAATCAGGAAAGCCCGCCCATAGAATATATAGCGTCCAATATATAGTAAACAAATGACCGGTATAACGAGTATATGTTGTGATACGAGCAGCTATATATTCAATAAGATATTTTGTTTATAACAAAGTAAGCTATGTATATTTTGTAGAAAATTCCTAACAAATATAAATGATGTAACTTGTATAGATGCTGTTTGAAAATACCGTGAAGGGACGAAGTTTAACAATATTTCTTCTGCGATGAGAATACCTGACTTATTAGAAGGTTGAGCTATTGAGGAACAGTCCGTCTTGGTTGGAACGACACATTTCTGTCTTACAACGGTAGTGTGAAAGCACTACTGGGCTAGAAGGCCAATCTAGATAGTGAAATATAGGTACATGATTGGCAACTACGTCCTAAGTAAGACTAATGACTTGAAGATGACGATCGCAATGCAGTCCCGCACGAAACATTAGCTTAAGGTTAAATGAGTGCAAATTACGACTAAATCTGATGATTCGACTTCGCGAAAACTCAGTTTTTCGACGCCTAAACCTAATAGCAAAAGTTCGAAAAAAAACGAAGCTTAAATTGAATATACGTTCATATGATGTATGGGAGCCAATATACGATTGAGCAAACTTGGCTCGATGGAAAAAATCGGCAACTTCCCTAAATTTTGCAATTTTTCTTACGTACTTCGTGGGAAATAGCATTTTTATTCAGTAATACTTTAATGAATGTATCAACTATGGACTCCTTTATCATTAAAATTTAATCATTTGATTGTACGAACTAAATATAAAAAGTATTAGCACGTCTTCAATCGCACCTTCGCAATACCTTATGTAAAGCATCGTAAATTGTTTTAAAATTAGGATTAGACCGCGCCTTAAAGCTCTTGGTTGCAGTATAATGGGCTGGCTTACTTACCATCAGAAATATGAGCTCGTTTCTTCAATGGAAAGTCAAAAAAAAAAATTTATTTTTTGACTTTCACACAAAACAAATCACTCTTTTTGGACAACAGCGACACACAAAAAAATTTGAAGCCAAAATGTGAGCAACACTTATGTGTCTGTCGAGGTAAAGAAATTGTACCAAAACGTCACTCGTTGTAATTATGATCCAGTACTTAAGTCCTTAACGTCCAAATTAGTATGTAACTTAGAATGAAGTTAGAAAGTATTACTTGAACATCAATGATAATCAAAATAGTACTTCGCTTGATTGGCAACTCACGTGGTTAAAGCGTAGGCATTCGCTGAATAGAAGTACCTACAGAGGAACGACCCCATCGACGGACGTGGGTGATTCACCATTCTACAACCTCCGTTTTTACACAACCGTTTTACCTTTTTAGGGAACCGTATAAATGGAAGGTGTTTACGGATACTATACCGCGCGGTGGATCTCAGATTGAAACAACGATAAAAACATTATTGAGAAATCTGTTGCAAGATTTCTTTCTATCTTTGTCTTTTTTACTGCCTTCGTTTTTTTTACTTTAGCTATTATTGTAGGTCTTTTATTGTTTGTGATATAATTTAATAAACGAATGTTTCCCGTAAAACAATTGAATACTGTAATTAAGATAATAATAGAACTAATTAATAGGTGGTGTTGATCATTCTTTTATTGGTTTACAAATGACAACTTTTTGACTTTACAATCCAATAACAATGTACGTTTTTATTTTTATATATAATTATGTGTTTAGCGCCTTACTTATAAACGCTGCTTACCTTTAAATAACGTCATTTAGAGCGCAGAACATTTTTGCAGTGTTGTTTTATTAAGTAAGACCCTATATAAATGCCGAAAAGGTACATTGCGGTGGAGGTCGTCAACAATTATGGTATAACACATAATATATCTAATATATCTGAGGCAAAAGATGACAGATACTTTGTACAATGGGAAGAGACACGTTGTTCAAGTGCATACGTTTATGAAGCGATTTTTTTCGATTATGTTTAATAATAAATCCAAATTTCTAATATTTTGGCACAATTAACCACAACATTCTTGTTATAGCCGATTTGTGTTTTTTTATTATGTTGGCAATATCTAGCTTAAAACTTGGTTATTTTTTTTCAGCTGGTCCGGCTAAACTGACTGTTCAGCTTTGGAAGTTTTCTCCAAGAAAAATGAGTGTACAGTATCTGCAAGATAACATAAGTACGTCTACCTTTAGCAAATAAGTTAGTTTTAAGTATTGTGGAGGCTGCACTAGTGGGGAATGTTTTATAATATTTCAAACACAACTGACTGGTAATCTATTTGCATATTTTATGTAAAGCAAGCTTCATGATTTTGGTTAATAACTTTAGATGTGTACCTACAACTTTTGTAGTACGTTTAGAGTTAAATTGGTATCAGTGAGTGGAATTTATACCAAAAAAATGAATGCTTAGACAAATCGTGCCATTAAAACGTAACCAACATGTTTGAGATGTAAAATAAGCTTTTTGACAGCTACAATATGTTGATTTACGCATGTTATATATGTATTGGCTTAGATATTGGAATTATTCATGCTATGAAAGAAAAATTATAGAAACTCATATAAATAATTATCCAAATTATCTCATTTCATCTAGAATTTATATACACTCTGTATTAAATATATTACGACTAAAAGCCGAAATGCTGGTACAATTTAGTTGTAACCGGATGGTGCTACTTGCAGCCGGCGGGAGGTGATTAAACTTAGATCTATCCTATATATCTTCAGTTAGAACAAGATTTTGCCTAATACTGGTGACTCGGCCACTCCGGCCGCTGCTGCTCGGCAAGCTCGCTACGCTCGCTCGGCTCGCGCGTTGTTTGGAAACCATTATACTTAACGCCCCTCTTCGCTTCACTCGTCGTCGCACCTTTCGTGACTTTGCTCTGGCTAGATAACCCGCGTGAACCTCAAACTGATAGTTCTAGCCAGTATGATGAAGGCTAAACTTAGCCCTTACCGGAGATTACAATTTGTTAAACTAGGTTTAACCGCTTCAGCTTTTAGCCGTAACATATAAACTTAATAAAAAACCTTGTATCTATATAATAAGAATTTTTGAGTAGGATCAGTCATAAAGTAAATATGGGAAGGCATTTGTTATAATATTTATAACAAAAGGTCGGTAAAAACAACTGCGAAGCCTAACGTGTCTCTGTAAATAAATGAAAATAATTAATGATTCCTGTGTTTTATTAATACCAACTATAACTAAAAACTTACCTACTTATCTAATATATAATCCTATGTACACATAATATATTATGATATATGTACCTATACTACACCACGCTACCGTAGGTCCACGGGTAGGACTGTTGATAAATATCTGGTAATATATTACATTATAATAGATTACAATATAAGACTTGCTACAAGGATGGCTCATGTCGTGTGTATGAATGATTACAGAAACCTTTGATTCTATCTTTTATTTTATTTGGACTTGAACGGTTTGTATATTTGCTTTTATTTAGTACCTAAAACATTTAAATTAATATTTACTTAGAGTGAGATTTGTATTCAAGTGATAGTCAACTAACATTCACATCAAAGTAATTAATTACTGTTATATTCTTTTAAACTGGTGGATGCATTACAAAAATAATCCACGGCAATTGGCGAGGAGACAAAAAAAATAACACTATAGTTTGTGCACCATAACGATAACTTAACGGTTAATATTCTACCATTATTACACGTTAAGGCGCGGTCAAACCTCAACTTTAAAATAATTTACGATGCTTTACGTAAGGTTGAAAATCGCTTGTTAGTTTCGACGATGTAATGCGAAAATGCATTAATTTTGTACGTTTTCTTTATATTTTTCGATATATATCGCTTGTTAGTTTCGACGATGTAATGCGAAAATGCATTAATTTTGTACGTTTTCTTTATAATTTTCGATATAATTGAAAAAACTGCTGGTTACTACTTTAGTACTATATGTTGGCTATGTATTACCTAAAAAATAATATAGTGTTATCGCTGAAAATCCTGATAGTTTGGACGTGAAAGTTTATTTTTATGGACCTATTTAGGATTTTTTCCTGTAGAGAGCGAGTAATATTTATGAATTCTGTTCGGTTATTACTCTTTGCCTGTTCCTTTTATAACCTAAGTATTTTTTCATACAATATTATAGATCTGTTTCGTTACACTAGATGTTTAAAGATACTGCTTTTTACTATTATCCGGATTCGACCGCGCCTTAAAACCCAAGTAAAATCTAGGTACAACTCCCTCTTCCTATGAAAGAAAAAGTCACCAATATATACTCTATTATTATATTAACGCATTAGATTACAAAAATGTTTTATGTTTTATTTTAAATTTGAAGGTTTATCGAAGGCATCTTTCTCTAATTCATAATGTTAATAAGGTTCATAAATCAGCCCATTACACCTTTGACGAGACTGGTTTTGCGATTATATCATCTTCATAAATACCAAAAACTAAAACTGGCTTTAAGCGAATGTCCCCGAACTAAGTTTATAAAATATGTCTTGTAAATTAATAATAATACCAAACCTCACGCTTATCATACATTTGCAACAATAAAACGGGATTAATGTGAACCTAAGTGTTGTCGATATCACCAGAAGCCTTCTTGAGTGCGGTGTGCTCGTCTTTTGTGATGTCGAAACGACTGAACGTATAAGCTCACGTACGATTATAGTATTAAATATATATAGACTATACAAGGTACATACTTACAAAGATTAAAAGACACTTAAAACATTATTATACCATTTGTTAAAGGAAAAGTGCCCAGAATGCTGCATTTCCACGTTGAATAGCTAAGCTAATTTTTTTTGCAAAATATGAACCAGCATTCTGGTCGCATTTATGTACCTTTTATAATATTTGTTTATATATTATGAAATAAGACATCGAAATTGTAACTTAGTCGAAATAATTTAAGTTAATACTGAAATTGTAGAGTGAAAAATACAGATTCTCAGACGAGATTTAAAACCGTCTTTCCTGACAATCTAAATTCAAATTCAAAATAGCTAGTTTCGCTAAGCAGGCGTTAGTGCTTCATAAAGCATATAATGAAAATTGTATATGTGAACTGTTCCAAGAAACTAATAATCGAGATTCCTACTTTTTAATTTGTCTTGTGAGACATGAAGTTTGGCTCATAGATTTCTGCGCGGCGCATTAATGTCTCTGCCCAAACTTAAACACAGTAATTTTTGCACACTATATCTATGTCTAACTCATCGATACCCAACAAGGTAGAGTTTTGTTGAAAATTCATGTCACCTTGTCTACACCATATGTAATTAAAAACGCAACAGAAAGAGGGTAAATCGTTTAGTATTAGTGTCACTCGCCAGCGACTTTAGTTTACTCGTGATTGTGCTTGTATTGTAACAGTGCCAAATCCGGAACTCAAACAAAGAGAAATACACGATCCCGTTTCTGATGTTATGTTAGTTTTATCGTTTTGTGTATGTACGATCAAATGACAAATCGGAAAGAATACTTGGTCTTTGACATTCGTACGGTCAGTGATTTTACTTGGTACAATGGTACCCAGTAGAGCTTATGCCCAAGAGACCATCTTGATTAACACAATGGTGTATTGATTAGTACAAATGTGCTAATCAATACGTTCTCAACACATGTGTGAGTGGATCCACCTAGTAAGTTCCAGTTTTTTTTGTATTTCGATGATGGAGCAGATATTTTAGATTTACCATACGGAGTCGATTCTGAGTCATGGGATCTAATTTGATGTATAATGGTGATATTTGAAAAACTGTACCATAATTGTGACTTCATTTTGTTTGAAGTTATTGCTAACTGTTGAATAGATCGTTAATCAGTGTTTGAAGTCCATTTCGTCATTCTGAATTAACATTATATTACTGTATGTCGATGAAACATAATTCCGGATGTTTAGAACTACATACATTTTTGTCAGTAGGTATTATATATGTCATATTATTATGTATTCAAAGTTATTTCCCTGCAGGGCTATTATGTATCTCAGTTGCTAACAAATGTTGATTGAAATCTTGCAAAATGGCCGCTCTATGTCACTTTCGCCAGCTCCAGTCATCAACTTACTAACATTTTTGCTTACTATATTTATTACTTATTTATTTTAGTATACTATTAATATATAATTATAGCCTAATTGGTTTTAGTTTGAATGTAATATATTGTTTTTAATGTATGCAATTTAATTTGAATGCGTTTATGTAAGAGTAGATATATATAAATTTCTGGACGATCGGATCGAAATACGCAAAAAGGTAACACCATTATAACTATAAGCTGTTGTAAGTTAGTAAACATGATATTGAGCGCCTTTTTATGAACCCCATTGAGCTGGGTGGCAACTGAAAGGTCAACGTCTGTCATTTTAACTCATTCAACTGTTCTAGCAGAGGTCAATAGAAGGTCATGACAGAATTAGGGTTCAATAATTATCATACCTATAATTTCTTAAATATAGATACTTATTTCTTATATTTGTTTGTACAAATATAAGTAAAGAGGTCGATAATTGGAGGTCGGAATTGACAGTATGTTGCCACTTAATATATATAGCTAGCCTATGTTCATCTTATCGCTTTACGCATCTCTTAACAACATCCTTTTTGGGGTAGTATATGGAATCCGGGCGCTGTAATCATATCCAAAACTGTGGCATTTTTGTTTATCAAATTTTTGATTCATTTCGATAATTCAAGAAATTGGTAAGAACCACCACAGCCCATCGAATAGTTAAGTTGACTTAGTAGGTAAGTCGAATTATATGCAGCATAGATATATTTCTATGCCCTGAATAGCCTTGCAAATAGCAGGCGTTTAACACGTTCATCACCATGGTGGGTCAAAATGACCGGCACTTGATCTACCCATTGGGGCCATGGGGGGTCAAAATGACCGGCACGCCAGACCCTACTTTGCGAAGCCCGTTCGCGCCGCAGAATGCAAAAGCTGTGTATTCAATCATACAATATGACCGGCGCGGCCCCAATGAACACCTGTAACCACTTGGTTTTTTGATTTTTTGATGGCATACCTAGTTTTAGGACTTAGAGAAAAAAGTTAAAGAATTAGTAATATGGTCCCGTTTTATTTATTTTATTTTATTTTATTTATATTATTTTATATATTTTATATTATTTTATTTTATTTTATTTTACGTTTCTACGAGCATAACGCACGTTGTCTCATCGATCGAACATTACGCGTACGTAAGTACGCTGACCGGCATTGTGACCGGCACGGCCTGAATGTAATAATTATTCCGTTTAGGCCACGCCGGGTCGTTATGACCGGCACTTAAAAAAAACCTAAAATAAAGCCAAAAAAACCAAATGTCACTGCAAAACTTGTATAAATGAACAAATAGAACTGAAAATAATCATAAAAACCAATGACATTTTTTTATGATTTTGTAAAATATTAGTCGGCGATGAACGTGTTAATAATATGCGAACGACTTGTTAGTATACCTAGTTAAAGTCTAAAAAAACAATATAAACGGTTGACGTCAGAAATCGAAACAGAAAAATGAAACAAACGTGAATACATAATTTGCACGTGTTTGTTTGCGTTCATAATAAGATGATAAAATTGGTTCGTCAGTAACAATTCAATGCACTTAGTTTGAGCTGCATCCACCAGGAGTCTGTAGGCTATGTCCTGATATATCCTAGCTTACATATTATAAAATAAAGTCGTTTCCCGCATCTGTCTGCGTATCGTATGTATGTATACAGCGTGTAACAACAAGATGTAGTAATACTAAAACCACACAAGCAGAACCTTGCATATACAATAAGGACCTAACTACTGCGTCCCTTGCTCTCCAAGCCACCCCACGTGTGGGGCTGTGCAAGCTTATGGAAATTCCCTCGATTCTCCACCAATGACTCTAGGGAGACAAAGGGCTAAGGAGAGGAGGCGTGCGAAATGCCTCCTCCGTACCCCCGTCCGTCTGTGCCGGCTCTAACATCATACTCACTGACCCGCTCCGCGGCTTCTTTCTGGCACCATCACTGCTTCGCAGAAGGTGGCCACTGCCTGCCACGATCTCTCGCTACAGAACATGGAGTTTACCACGTGCGGGAAATAATCCTATTACTGTGTTGATGGAATGAGCATCACTCTTTTTGTACGAAACTGTCGTTTTTTTGTTGACATACATTAGATTTTCATAGATAAACTAAGAGACAACAGTTAGAATGTTTACATCTTTAAACTTCTAGGAAAGGTAAATTCTGTGAGCTAAAAATGTGTCCAATTTGAAAATTAGCTATTAATTTAATTTACTTGTAACTATATAAAGGATTTTTTAAAGTTCTGAGTTTTTATTGTGTCGCAGTAGGAGTGAGAAATAGAGTATGCATCTCTAAGATAAAGCCTGACTTCTTCTTGGGCGGCATTAACCCCTCGCTTCACTCAGGACTTCCTCGCTTCACTCGGGAATTAAATTTTAATTCCTTTAACTCAAGAGTCCCCGTGGCACCCTGGGTTCAATATACCGCCTGTGACGTAACACACTGATTTACTCCCTCGGTGCATAATCTACTATTATGTACTGACAATCATATTTTAATCAAACGTTCCTGATGCACGCCAAAGAGAAGCCACCACACTCACAATCAAGCTTGTTAACACTTGCAATTTGTAGAATTAAAACTCTTGCTTCACATCATATTTTAAAGTATGTTTCTTTTGTATGTATTTTGTATGTATGTATATTTTAAAGTATGTAGATAGAAACTCCTGCTCCTTGTTTATGAAGTTTTTCGCTTCTTCTTTCTTCTAATTTAAGTCTCCGTTAGAATAATCAGATGTGTTGTGTATATAACTATCAAAATGCACCTTAACTCATCAAACTTCCCTTTTTTACGAATGCTTCATAATCGGCATATAATATCTTAAGAGATGATGTAAATTTGGAAATATTTTCATAGGTAGATTATGATAATGTAGTTATTTATAAAATTAATCAACTTTAACTTCATTGCCTTGATCGTAACATACTACATTTTTGGGGTGTAACCTGCAACAGAACCTTTCGCTTACTCTATAAAAGATAAGCTTAAATTATTTAAACATTAATTGTATTGTAGTCTCGCTTTTGTGAAGTTGCAATTATTTTTTTGTATTAATAAATTATTAATATATTTATAGCAAACTGAAAATATTACTCTTAAGATATTTCATACCTTATTTAATTTGTGTTTTTACAAAAGTTGTTTGTAGTGGGATCTAATTTGTAAACAAAGGTATATTATACACGAGTTGTAAGTAAAATTTTTATGTGTAGCATATAATTGAAGAATATTTATAAAGTTTTCAGCGTGCTATCTTGAACATAAAGTTCCTAATTTATACCTATAACAGCTGTAACGAAAACCCCATTTGTAAGTAATATATAAATATGTATAGTAATAGGTGTAAGGTAATAAGTATTAATTACCTCCTTAAGAATGAAACGGGTTAGTCAACTTGGCTTCTTCCAAGATGTTTTCTCTTTAGTCAGATCAGGAGCAACGCGGTCAAAGCAGTAGACATGACTATATGTTTAACTCAAGATAACCCATTTACATAACGGTAATTAATGAACCGAGTGTAAAAAAAATTCATTATTATTATACGTTGAAATTATTCAATTTACAGAAATTAGGGCAGACTACTCGTAACCCTCGAAGCTTTTGATTGATTCCTTCGGAATTCCCGCATATAGGTACAGAACAAAGTTCCGAGTTTGGAAACTATGCCCAAGTAATATCATGTTTGTTATATTGCCTAATGAATATTGAACGTACACGTAGAGTCGCAGAGAAGCAGGCGTTGGGACAACTCTGTAGTATTATAAGGACCATGATGGAATCATAATGGCGTCATTAAGATAACAATTGCATTGTTGTGTTTATGCCTAACCTACACTTATAAAAGCTTATATTAGACTGCAGCCTCAGACATGCCTCGGTGGCCTAATGGTCAAGCTAACACGGCGAGTGAGAAGACACGGGCTCGAGTTCAAAATTGCAATTTATGCAAATTTAATAGCAATGTTTGGTTTATGCTTTTTTACCTTCTTTAACGCTAAGCAGGACTCAGTACTTAAATATTTTTTTTATATCTATAGCTTTTTGTCACAAAGTAGTATTGTTACCCCAATTGGTACACATTTATCATATTATTTAGGTTGTATTTCATCAATTTACAAACTATGAGATTTCATGCGACACAATTATAAAAAAGAAACTCTAAAGTATAGTGGTAACCCATTTCCAAAAAAAATACAAGTTAATGACATTGAACATTATATCTAAGGTCATGATTACAGAATTGGGTCCAAGTTACGTGTGCTATTTTATTGATATGGTTCAAAGGTGGGGCGCGGTGACATATCTTTCTTACGTTATTATTATACGATGTGCCGGCCGGCACGAGGACGACGACCTATAAAAGAGTTAAGCAGATCCTGGTAGGACACCAGATTAGTGTTTGTTAGTGACAGCGCTACACGGTGATTGATTGAACAGGTCAGTTGGATTTTATTTGAAAAGTTAAACTCGACATATTTAGACTATATAGAAAGTTCGGGTTGTTTCTGTTTTGATATACGGTGAAAGAATGGTATAGTTTAAAATAATACAAAATGCATTTACTTAATAAAAATATAGAAATATACGATTGAAAGCATAATATTAACTAAACTATTTTAATATTTCTTTTATAAGTATATTGTAATTTAAAAAAATAATCACATTGAATCTAAAAATATTCCTTTATGAATCAGTATTGCATGCTTTTTCGTAAATATGAAAGGTTTAAATATAACCAAATTTTAATATAGTAACCCTGATTTCAAACTCAAAATATAATTATTACTTTAAGGAATAGTTACATAAAACAGCTTTTTCGATCAACAGATAAGATGAAAGTGTGCACAATTATATTTGGCGTGCTGCTGTCTGCGGTAGTAGTTTGTGCAGAACTCTGGCAACACGGCCCTCTGGTCACTGTCCTCCAACCACATGACGTCACTGCCGTTCAAGTCCATGAAGAACCCACTCATGGAGCGAGGCAGAAGAGGAGCCCATTCCTAGGTATGTGTTTATTTATACGTCTGGACATCTTTTGTTTATACAAAACCGGAAAGACAGACAACAGCAGGATTACAAATGCGACATTTTGATATTTTTCGATTTACACCGAAAAGAGAAAGAGAAATTTTACATGTAAAATTGTTCCCGCCAAAAGTTATTTGAAATTAAATTTCCTAGAATTTTGAATCTAATATTTTTTTGGTCATTTTAAAAAAAACCTACATACGTCTATGGTTTTGTTCGATAGATGGATTTGGGGCTAAATTTGGGGCTAGTGGCTAAATCATCATTGTGGGGGCCGACCAAGCACATAAAGGGCTAGATTTAGCCCCAAAGAGGCTGAGTTGGCATCACAGTACGGAGCAGCTGCTGTGTTCTTTTAGGGCTTACTGTATACCTGGACGTAACCCTTGTGTATACAGGCAGCGGTTATAGCGATTAGGTTGGACGTGTGTCTCTTATAAAGAGAAATTTTCTCTTGTAGTGAAGTAATTATTAAATGAACACGACTGAAATTGTGGGTAATTTAAATTCAAATAACTTTGGTTGTAACAATTGTCTGTGTGAAATTGAAAATAAACGTGATAATACAATGATAAGATTTTACACTAACCTCATTTCTGGTATAAGTAAATAAAAAAATATCGAGCTTACAAAAAATAATGGAAACGCAAAATTGTAGCCATTTTTTTTTATTGAGTTTTTAATTAATGAGATTTTACACTTAATATCGATTTTACCAAAAAAATTAAGAGAACCAAAGTTGTTAATTTAACTTTAAACATCTTTGCTTACAACCATTTTTCATGTAAAATTGAAAATAAACGAGTAGTGAATCAAACAAAATTCACCCCCTATTTTGGATATAAATCGAAAAATATCGATCCTAAGAAAGAAAATATAGGCGCAGAAACTGAAGGAAATTTAATTGTAAACAACTTTTGTTAAGACTATTTTTCGTATGTATTTAAAAATAAATGAGTTATTTAATAAACAAAAAAATACCCTTAAAATCAAGATGGCGGATGACGGTTCGATTACCACTCAAAACAAAATTTAGACCGCCAATAACCTTCCCTAACGAATTCCGGAGGGAAATTGCTACTTATATTTTTTCCGGGTTAAATCTTAATTCGACTGGCATATAGTCAACGCAGCTTGCTAATCAACATAATTCCAAGAAATGCGAAACTGGTTAAAATATTCTCAGCCAACCCATTTGGAAATTTGGGATTTCAGCTTATTATGAATTTTGTATGGTTTCTTAGTGCAGCATTATATCTACATACTTACTGCAGTTTCATAAGAAGTGTAAAAGTATACCTTTGAATAGTATAGTAGTATTACTTTATACCATCCTGTACTAACTATATACAGTAGAGTAATGGCAATTAATCTTTGATAACAATCTAATCTAATTCTAATCTAATTAAATTATATAAAACTTCATCTAGGCGAAAATGCAAATATGAATATAAGCGAGCACATCAACATGGGTATGACAATGATGTGATGGACCTGCATCTAAGCATGCAAAAAAACTATGCCTGGGAAACCAGCAAATTATCATATTATTATAATTTGATAACTATTATAATATTGAGAACTCTGGCATTAGCAGAAACAGCGAGAGAAACGAAGGGTCTCACGCTGTTTCTGGCTTCTTGAATTCACTCCAACCTTAGAAATTTTATACGAGTTATAGTTTTATACGAGTTATAGTTTGCAAACTTTATACGAGTAAATCTCCCGTGTGTATAAGAGAGTTCGATCTCGTGAAGCATTCGATCGTTAGCAGAGTATTAAAATTACTAATAAAACTTATGCACCCCAAACTATAAATATCAAACTACTAGAGTAGGTACGTTTTGAAGTTAAGCAAATACTTAAGTTTTTTATATCTGCAAAGTCAAGAATAAAGTAAATAATAAAATTACTAGGCGTTGTGACGCGGCAACAGAAAAAATTGGTTACTTTACACATAACTAGAGTTTGAAGTACGTGCGTATACAAATAAAAGTTATGTTAATTAGGTTGCTCATATCTGCTAACTAAACGGATTTATGTTATATAAGAGAATAGGTACACTGCCTACGCTTTGATCCCCGAGGAGCGGTTTACTTTCTAACCCTCGAGTCGATATTATAATAATGTTATGGAGCCTATGGAATATTACATTACTAAGCAAATACGGAGTATGAACAGTACATGTGCTAATGTTGAGGTGAATAGAATGTAGGTATAGCACATAAATATGTTAATGGGCTGAGTAAACATCGGCGAAGAACGATATTATTCTCTCTCCGACCTTGAACTTTTGCTCGAACAACTTCTTAGGTTATTGTAATACGAGTATCAAAGAGTATATAAACAGAGTCGGTTTCACCAATTTAGATAAAATATCTTTTAAAACATATTATTCTTACGTTAATTTGCTTGTTTGATTTGTTTTGTATATTTATTAATATACGAGCGATATTAAGTAGATATTAAGGTGCGGTACAATCCTAATGTTAAAACAATTTACGATGCTTTACATAAGGTTGACAATTGCTTATCAGATTGGACAATGTAATGCAAAAATGCAATTGAATACGTGCTAATACTTTTTATTATTATTTCGTACAATCAAATCATCAAATTTTAATGATAAAGAAATGCATAGTTCACTAGTGAATTTCATTGGAAATTCGAATATAATACATTCATTGATATTATATTTGCACATAATTGAATAAAATGCTTTTCCCACGAAGCACGTAAACAAAATTGAAAAATTTAGGGAATGTTACCGGTTTTTTTATATCGAGCCAAGTTTAACGGTTGATCGGATCTGAAGCTTGGCAGCAAAATACTATGTGTCATTATAATATTTTTTACCACTCGCCAAATCAGTAGGGGGTACTTAATAGTACTTATTACGTAGTAAAAAAGATTACAGGTTTTGAATTTGGTAAAATAGAGTGTACCATCAACGGAAGGGATTTAATTGTACATTTCACACTTATACAAACCTGTAGTTTTAATTTAGAACAATTTCAAAATATCAGTACAAGATGTCTAATATAGAAACACAAAAGTAATGACCAATGCTACGAGATATAATACAAATAAAATACAAATACAAAATGTTTATTTCTTGTTCATAAATATATAAACTTATTAATTGGATATAAGTCAATCAGAATAATTATAGTAGGTAGACACGTAACCATTTTGAATATTTTTTTCAATGCGAAGAGAGTTGCGAACGATGTTGGCAATAATGAGAAGGTAAAATTAACATATTTGACAATAACATTATAGCAGATATATTCATGTACCTTTGCGACACTATACCTACACTACTCATCACAAATCCGCCCCTGCGGTATATTGTTCCTGTTATTCATTTTTTTCACAGATTTCTTATTCGGTTCTTTACAAAAGCAAACCTTTTTTTTAAATATAATCCAACTGGTTACTTTTTAATTTTTTTATTATATTATTTGACTAATTAGTGATGTGATATTCAGGTGTGGGGGCTGGCTTACTAGGCGCTGGCGCTCTTGGCGTTGGGTTGTTAGGAGCAGGGGCGCTCGGAGCTGGCGTGATTGGCGCGAAGGCCGGATTCATTGGCGGCGCTTTGGCCGGCGGTGCCCTTAGTCACGGACGAAGTTACGGAGGCTACGGAGGTTATGGTGGCTACGGCGGCTACGGCGGCGGGTATTATGGCGGCGGCTACGGTGGATATGGCGGATACGGTAGAAGCTATGGCGGCTACGGTGGTTACAGGTATTGCCATATAGACTAAAATTTATAACAATACATCTATGGGTATTGCACAATGCGTAATACAAGGCAACAGGCTTCCTTTGGCATTAGTATTGACTGAACATTTACATTGCTTCGTTCATATAAATGTGTTTGTAAATCGTGTTTCTGGGGAGGCTTGTATATAGTTTAGCTGCACTTTTTTGTTCACAAAGTAAGCAAATTGACATAAGTACCTCAAGTACAGTGCACTTTGCTTATACTTCCATAGCATAATATCATACTGGTTATTGCTCTGGGCTTCAGCTGTTGATATAAAGTCCATCTTCATTGGGCAGAAAACGTGCTATTCGAGCTATATAAGAAATAGGTTCCCGCGAATTTTCAAGAGATATATAAGGTCACTGTTCATTAGTGCACAATATCTAATGTGGTTTGGAGTCGATAACTGGTCATTATAGCGAAGGAAAAAAAATGCTCGTTTTTTATTATAATGAACCCATATTCATTGCTCCGCAGCTAATAACCATTGCGCGACAGAACGCACGCCGCTACATCACAGAATAGATAACAGAGAATTCGCGCGACATACTCGTATGTAGGTACAACGACGTACGAACCTACCTACTCACGAATGTTTACGCAGCTAATGTCTATGCCTAAACGACGGCGTGCCCGGGCGGGTCATCGTCCGCACGTTGTACCTATTCTAAGCGAGTAGGTATGTCTTGCGTATTTACTGCTATCTATTCTGCTATATAGCAGTGCGTCGGGTCGTGCGTTCAGTCGCACTATGGCTCTTAACCGTAGGGCGGCGAATATAGGTTCATTATAATAAAAAACATGTCATTTTTTTCTTTTACTTTCATGACCAGTTATCGATTTCAAACCACCCCGTTCAATATTGTGCACTAATTAACAAATACACCTTATATATCCAAAATCATGAACCGAAATCTTTTGTTTTGTTTTTTTATTTTTCAACCGGCGAACCGGAGAACATTACCGAAACATTGTCATTTAGCTCATGAATAGATTATGGGGTCCGACCGAGAATAAACATTCTCATATTTCTCTTTGTTCACACAAATATTTGGCCCAGGCAGGCTTCGAACCTGGGACCCCACGCTTCGAAGACAGGCTTGCAATGAGCCCCATCAAATAGCCCTAATAACTAGGATCGAATTTATTCCGTAGGAAAATATTGCTAACAACTATAAAACTGCTCTCGCTTAACAAACCACAGTCTCTGAGTAGACAGATATTATTGGAATATACCCTTTTTGATTAAATTTGAGAGTGGCAGCTCAAAGAAGTATATTGAAAGGCCTTTATGTAAGTTTCGTTATACGCGAAGCACAAAAAGTAGTGAAAGCATTACGTGTATAAATAGAAACTTTTAATGGAGATTAATTCCGAGAAAAGCAGTAGACCTCTTTGTGAAAGAATTCGTCCGGGGTATTACTAGCGCCATACCTTTCTCTTTATATCAAAATCGACTTTACTCACGTAATTAGCCGGCGTAATTATTACGCTGCAAGATCGCGCCGACCACAAATTTTTCAGCATAAACTCCCTGAGGATGGGCATCGGACATGACCGAAACTAGGTTAATAACGTCGGCTAACTATCGAGCAAAGTCGGTTTTGATATTAAAGAAAAAGGTATCGTTAACGTGAATTTGCAGGTCCAACGGGGATTATGAGACTAAAAGTCTCAAATTACCCATTAACGGGGAAATCTAATGGGGATTTTGACACTAACCCCGCACGAACTGTGTCAAACTCACGAGAATTTTCAAACAAAAAATACCTTTTTCAACAGTGAAAAAACAGGTAATGTTTGAGATACAGTGTTTTGGTCGAGGTACAGTTGTCGGCGAAATTACGACGAGCACAGGCAGTTCGCCACTTATAAGGAAATGCATCAGTTCTAGGCAAACGTTACCACTTAACATCAAGTGGGCTTCGTGCCTGTACCGTTTCATAATAACTTAAAAACATCTTAGATGGATATTCAATTAATTTGGCTTAGTGGCTATAATACCGTTAGAAATAAACAATTTCGTAAACTACTAAAACCATTATTAATATTATCACGTTGCGAGACGGGTAAGCCGTATGCGCTGATGGTTGGCACGAAGCTTACTTATGACAGCTTCTGGGCTATATGCCAAACTTTTCATGGTGCTCCACTGTGTTCGTCACCCGAGACATTGATTTTTGAGTTTCATTAGACCAGTTAGTTCATCATCATCAGCATCATCATCCTAGCCCACGTTCCTCCACTGCTGAACTTAAGCCTCTCCTAAAGTACGCCACGGAGCTTGGTCTTCAGCTCTAACACATTAACGCTCACGTACTTTTGCTTCGCGGCAGAATATTTGACACTGCAGTGACACCAGAACGGTCTGTTCTAGAAGAGGTCTCAAATTGCATTGCACGCTTTGCATCCCAACGGCGCAGGAAAAATTCCGTAATTCAACGTCCTTACAGAGCGAATTACAGAATTACGCAACTTATAGAGTAAATTACGAAATTACGCAACTTACAGAGTAAATTTCATTTCATGCATTTTTAATTTTCATTCGCATGCTTTGTCATTTAGTATGACAACAAGCCGATGAATTTAGTTCCAAAAATATCTTATCCTTTCTTTGTTACAGGTCTTACTACCCCAGCTCATACGTAGTTGACTCCTGGTGGTGATCATACTAAATTTAGTATAATTCGGACAGTTTTAAGTTATGGACGTTACGTGTAATTTTGATATTCGTGTTGCTATCAGAAGACTGCTACGAGAGCGCACAAAATAAATTAATATTAACAAGTTTTTTGTTTTATTGGAAAGGTAATAGGAACAATTTCCGATCTATAAATGATTGACAATTTAGAAGGAAGTGTAATGAAATGTATTGACATTTAAAAGCGCCGTAAAATGAGCTCGCTCAGACTCATGTTACTCTAACGTCTGAATGGCCATGTGGATGAGTAAAAACACAGTTACTCGTATTAAGCTGAAGCAACATAAATACTCTGTTTAGATGATGATTATTACTCTTGTATGGCATAATATTGTATCATTATCAGCCCATTTTTTTCCCACTGCTGGGACTCGAGCTTTCCTCTCAGAGTTGGGTCATAATCCACCACGCGGGCCCACTGCGGATTGGTGGATAGGTTAGTGCCAACCCATGTCGAAGTTTTCAGGCCGCCCGAAGGCCCTCAACATAGCCTAGCGACTGTTGTCCTAAGACAAACAACCGGAAGCACTCAGTTGAATAATGGCACTAGCGGTCACCCATCCAAGTCCTGACCGCAGCAAGTGTTGCTTAACTTGTTGATCGGTTAAGATCGCCAAATCGAGCTCCGCTACGAGCGCTTCATATTATATTGTACTAGCTGACCCGACAGCGGCTTCGCTCGCGTGGCCTCGCGGGATACGGTAATTACAGATTTCAATGGGTCAGATTTCAATTAGGGGTCGAATTTCACAATATGCCGTCTTAGTGAGTACATAGGTCCAAAAAAGAACCCCTACGCAAAATTTTAAACGAAGTTTCATACAAACTATCTACCCCAAAAACATACCCTTAGGGGTTGAATTTCATAAAATCCCGTCTTAGTGAGCAACTAAACTTTTAGCACTCGCAGTAACGAAGTTTCATACAAACTATCAACCCCAAAAAAACCCATTAGGGGTTGAATTTCATAAAATCATCATCGTCTTAGTGAGCACCTACGTCATAAAAAGACCCCGCATGCAAAATTTTAAACTCCTAGGACTTGTAGTTTCTGATATTTCGTGATGAGTGAGTGAGTGACCTTTCGCTTTTATATATATTGATAATACTTCCTTATTAAAACATATTTAAGTTTTTATGTACGTATAAAAAAACAACTTCATATGTTTCACCTTTTTCATAAACGACAGCTTGCGAAACCTAGGTGGTTTGCTTGTAATTTATATAAACCCTCTGTTAAAAAGTATTTCAACTGATAGTGAATATATTGAATCAAAATCTGTTGCATGGTTTAGGAGTACAGATAGTCGCTAAAACCGTCTTTATTTTAGACTAGCTGCGCGCCCGCAGCTTCACTCGCGTGGCTTCGAGGGATATGGTGTCTCTAAAGTGAAAACCAGGTTACCCCTCATGGGTAACTTGGGATAAAATTTTATAGAGACCTTCCGGTCTTTCACTGGCTGTTAGCTGACGCTATATGAGCGTCAGCTATCAGTCAGTGAAAGACCTATTAAAATTGAATCTGCCGTTTTGGATATAAGCGAGGACAAACATACAGACAGGCATACAGTTTAGTGAGTAGCTGTTATTTGGATTGTACAAATATACACGAAGACCACGCACTGGATCATCTGATGTTATTGCTTCTTTGTTTGTTAAGTTACAGGTATACCTCTAAGTCCCATAAATTGATTAACAATCCGATTTTTTAGTATTACTTGTAACGCAAATTAAATCAAAAAACTTAACAAATGAAGTGGTTGTGAGTTATCAGCACACGCCCGCCGTGGAAAGTATTGACAAAAGGGTGTATGCTATCTTGTGGTTGTATAACTATCACCACATAATCTATCCATATAAATAATAAGCGAATTCTGTGTAGTTATCACAAGGGCGTACCCAGGATTTCAGCTAGGAGGGGGCAGGGGGCTGCTTATACCTGTTTCGAAAAGATCGTCTGTCGGGTATATTGAAACAAAAAATCATGAAAATTGACTTTTATTCATTAATTTTGATGATGACACAAAACAAAATATTGTACATAATTATACCATACATTATGTATAATATATATTATTATATTATGTATGTATATATTAATTTAACAGTAATCTTCTCGGATTTGCCGCAAATTTGTCTATGACAGTCTTTTCAATAAACTCACTGTTGTCTTTTAAATAGTTGCGATGTACGCTCATCAGACATAAACCCGTGAGCCTTTCTTCACCCATGGTGCTTCTAAGCCACGTTTTAACTCTTCGCAGCGTACTGAAGGACCGTTCTACGGTCGCCGTGGTGCATGGGATAGTGCTTAAAATAATTAATGCCTTTCTGACAGCAGGGTAAAAAATGTTGGCTTCGTTGAACAGATCAATTACTTCTATGTCCCTTAATTGATCATCTGATAAAGCCTTCGTCACCCATAAATTATGCCAAAGGTTCAGTTCTCCGGTGATATCCAGGTTATAAAATTCTTGGAATGATTCTGCGTTTTTGTGTAGGTCTGTAATGCTGGTTTTTGTCATATACAAGGGATGTAGCCTGCTTAAAGCAAACGCCGGAGTATTTTCTTGGGAGAATCGAATATTCAGTGATGAAATGAGTGAATCAATGTATGGGATTATCAGGGAACGCCGCCGTTCGTTATCATTGTCTGATGGCGGATTACTTCTATGTGTTTGCTTATGAACAAGACGTGGAACCGAAAATTTCTATGTTCAAATCCATTGCAACAGCTCGTGCTTTTTGAAATATTTCATTACTTATTCTATCAGGAAACTCGCGGTCATTTCTGAGAATGTCCTTGATATTTTTGATGTGTTCCCCTACCGAGATCATGTCGATCGATTTAGCTTGCAGTGCGTTAACTACTGGTTCTAAAACTGCTGAATATTTGGCTATTGTTTGTAGAGTAACAATAAACACTGGTTTTGTAACGGCTGAATGCAACTGATATGCAGATTTTCTGGTGGCATAATTTCCTTCTACGGATAACGTTTCTAGAGATTTCACAAGCTCTGAAAAATGTTGAGAAAACTTTCTGATTGATTTATATTTTTCTGACCATCTCGTCTCACATAATCGTGATAGGTTTGGAGCGTAGTTTCGACGTGTAGTCGATTCCCTGAAAAACGTTATAACATCCTTTACAGTGGCGACAGTATTTCTAATTTCTGGCACTGCGTTCGCATCATTCACAACAAGGTTGAGTTTGTGACTTGAGCAATGAAAATATAAAGCACGAGGATATTTTTTTCTCAAAATGGCTTGTACGCCACCCTCTTTCCCTGCCATTGTAGAACAGCCATCGAATCCAAAACCTACGCAATCTTCGGTTGAGAGGTTAGAACTAATTAAGAAATTGTCAATTGCTTCGGCAATTGCGGAAGCATTTTGTGCTTTTAATTCAACGAACCCTACAAATTCTTCTCTGATTTTCCTTTTGCTTTCGTCGTAGAACCGCACGCCTATTGACAGCTGTTCTTTCCCAGATACGTCTGCTGTTTCATCAGCTAAGACTGCGTAAGCCAAGGTCTTCTGAACCTCACTAATTATATTCTCCTTAATAACTTCGCCACATAAATTTATCAATTCGTTTTGTATTTTTGGTGATGTGTAAACTGCATTGCGACGGCACTTTTCCAGGTGACTCTTTAATCTGTCGTCCCCTGAATTGATTCTCAACTTCAATAAATCTAATAAAACACCCTCATCTGCTTGTTTGCCCCTAAGAGGCATATCATGTGTGCCGCAAAATACTATACAAGAAATAATTGATGACAATATTTGTCTGTTTTCATCGATTTCTTTTTGGTGTCCACTTTGCAGTTGGATGTCTACAGGAACATTTTCAAGAAAATTTTTTGCAGCATTTGTCGCCGTTTGGTGAAGGTTGGTCGTTGCATGCTTTCGGCAGTCTTCATGCATATTTTTGAACTTTATATATGGCCTGACCATAAACGATCCCAAAATTCCTCTCACAGTGCTAATGGGCGGAGGGAACAAAACACAATGCTTACAAAGAGCACCTTTTAGTCGCTTGGAATATACTAGCCATGGTGAATATTGATCCAACCAAGCATGGTTAAATTTTCTTTTTAAATGGCTTGCATCACTTTCAAAATCGTAATTTCTGGGCGGGATCCAAGGATTTTGTAACAACTCCCTCTTCTTTTCCGTCGATAGCTGGGTAGCCAACCCAACATAACGTCCCAGATCATTTTCATGACAGCCATCGTCCACTATAATTTCAGGATCGACGTTGACGTCATAAGTTTGTTGGGATGTCGATGGAGAAGAATAGTCGGCAACAGATATATTAACAGGTTCTACAGGAGAATTTGACGCTTGTCCAATGTTAGCATGCAATGTTCTTGGCATTACATGAGTGGTTATATCATGGTTGTCATTTTCATCGCTTCCACTGCTACTTTCCCGACCTTTTTTCTTTTTTCGCGTGTCCTCCCTAAAAAATGGATACACGAAAATACTCTTACAGTGTTTAGGCGGGTTGTATAAGACGAAAATAAAGATCAAGTTTCACATTCTAATATATATGGTTTGAACGCCAAATAAGCATAACTAGCTAATTTGAAATAATACACTTGTTGTGACGTTAGAGAAAAGGGACTTTGTTGTCGGTATGGACTTATTAATAAATCCAAAATATTGCAAGGATCTTTCTTTTATGTTTTTTTTTTTACTTTTTAATCACAAAATATTCACAAATGTTATTTTAGCTATTATAACAAAACCACGTCTTGTAATTAATAAATTTAAATATTGTAAGTAATGCTTAAGATATACACTTACAAGAGAGTCAAAGCCCCCCATTAAATCAAATAATCATATTAGGTACTTAAGTGTTTTGTTTTGACTCACCTCTTTCAAAGAATTTCCTGATATCCATTTGACGAAGTAATATTTCCAGTTGTTGCACAGTAAACGTAAATCTCGTGTCGCCGCAACGAAACTATAAGACACTATGTCGTATGAAATATTCGCTCGTATTACACTCCGAACTGAATTGTATTCGAACTAAATTGACGTGCTCTGCCTCACGCTTCCGCTTATATATTGAAATATTCTTGCTCCCGAAATATGTAGAAAATACTCGACTCTATTTCCATCCTTGTCTTATACTTGCTATCACTGTCTTTTCTTTCCAGAATAGTCCATGCTAGAACGTTCTTCGCGGTATTGCTATTCAATACAAGATGTCGCTATTGACCGTATAAATTGATCCTATTTCTTTTTACTGGAAAAAGTACTGCCGTCCGAAACTAGATGGCGCTAGATGTTGTTTTCTCCCAATTATATTCGGCTTTAATCCTAGATGGCTCTCTGATTGTCTCGGCGGAACCGGAAACTACGAGATGCGACGGTTTTGCGGGAGATTTAAATTATATTGCATCGCTAACAGTATACTAGAATTACTAGAGTCTGTCTAGTGAGCCGCGGCACAGATAAAACCGCAGCAAAAATCTTTTAGTTGTAAACACTGAATATACTATTATATTTGAATTTGATACTTTCACTATTTTATTTTATAAACACTAAGAATCTTAAACTAAATCTGTACAGATATATACTACTTAAAATAATATGCAACATATTGAATATTATTTTATTTTAGCATTGAAAACAAATTAATATAATAAATAAAACCAAACTTGCATCAAAACCTTACTTAGTTTTTATTTATTCTGTCGCGTAATCAAAATCAGATACCAGAAATTAAATTCTCGACTATGAATCGTTACTGTCACTTTCATTATCACTAAAAAATAATAAAAACGAAATAAAGAAATAAATAAAGTGTATCAAAACTTGATCAAAACATTTTGCGTTTCGTTTGACGGCGGCTGAAAGTCACTATATAAAATATTCTAATAAATACGTTGCGGCACGACCGACACGACTCACTATACATAGACTCTATATCGAATATTGTAGAATATTTAACTATAGAAAAAAAAATCTGGCTGAAAAGATATTTTGTTTCCAACACTTCATTTTGCGCAGAGTAGGTAATACGTTTTTAATTTCTATTTGCCAAAAAAAAATTACATTTATTTAATCTTCTAGGGGGGGGGGGGGGGGGCAGCTGCCCCCCCCTGCCCCTACCTGGGTACGCCCTTGAGTTATCATACACTTTTTATAGACCTATTGAAGCTGAATCACATCGTCTTATTTACAATGTTTTCTCGTTATACCTAGGTGACACTAGGTCTAGGATCGCGCGTATATATCGTCTACAATCACCTATCGTATTGCGCATTTATATAGTATTACTTGCGCAATATAGTATTACTTAAATAAGTAATTACAAGGGCTGCGATGTCAATACGAAAGTTTCAAGTACATCTAAATAATGCTTCTTTCGGTTGGATGGTACTGATAATTGTCCAATAGATGTCGCTCCGTCCCCGCAAGACGGTTAGTCAAATAGAGAGTTAAAATTCGATGCTCGGACCAGATTCTCGGTGGCTTAGTTGGTCAATGGCGTCTGACACGGAGAGTCAGAAGACGTGGGTTCGAATCCCGTCCGAGGATGGAATTTTTCTCTCTATAAATTTCAATGTATTGCGCATTATTTCCAGTTAATTACTCCAAGTAATTTATCATGACCAAGTTTTACTCCTTATATTATTAGATTTTATTCATGTCAAATGACAATTACACATTATTAAATAAATTACAAATACTAAATTAACCTTCTATTCAATATTAAATAGCCCGCCCCTGTCCGCTCCCGGTGGAAAGGTGCCCATTACACTCGCTGCATTCCCACGCTGAATAGCCATTAGGCCAGCCTTTGCACCGCAGTTTTACTTGCTCATATTAGAAAATAAAAACAAACTGAAAGTATAATAATTAAAAAAGAGAATCATACCACGTAACGATATATTGTGACGCGCTCACTCGCATCGCAGCCAGCGCTATCTGTGTAGATAAATAAGCGGCGAAATCTTACTCTTGCTTATATCTCATTAATATGTTCCCGACGTTGTTATTCTGTTCAAAAAACCTTGTCCAATACCACAGAGAGATGATATATAACTTATAATTTAAGTTTAATTTTCAGTTATCAAAAGGAGAAAATTGTATAAAAGTCAAGTACCTAGTCAATTTACTATTTTTTTTATCTCTTATTCCGGAAAACCCCTTTTGTTTTATGCGAGAAAATATATATTTAAAAGGTACGGGCAAAGAACAAGGTATGTCCACAGGAGTCAACCCAGAGAAAAACGCAATTTAAAGTTCAATAAACCACTGTTTTAAACTATCACGGTTGTTGACTAAAGTTATATGATTATTAACGGGATATTTACCGTGGTAAGGTTGTGGAATGAGCTCCCGATATTTCAGCGCAGTTACATGCACCATGTTTGTCTTCCCGTGAATCATATAACTTTAAAGTTCAATAGTCTAAAATGTTGAACTACTTAGTTAACACTGCGTCAATTTCATCAAAATCTGTAACGTCTAGTCTAGTATTAGAGTGATGCGCGAACAATAGACAGACAGACAAAAACTGTATATAATATGTTTTTGGCTTCCATGTCGATAAGAGAGTACAACACCATTACACATACTTAGAGATTTGGCTCAGGTACAGTTTTATTACATTGTACAGACTATATAGCTGCCCTCCGCGTCTTCAGCCGCGTGGTGATGAATGATGATGATGATGAAAAGTATTCTATGCCTCATCTTTCTTTTTTTTTTGGTGGTAGGACCACGCTGTAATCCCACAGCCGAATGGGCCGACACGACCGGGAAAGTACCACTCTCTCACATAACACCGAGGTGAAGTAACTTAACTTGCTATTGCGTTTCAGTCAGTTTGTGGGAGTTTCCAGAGGCCCGATTCCTCCCTCCCCCGTCCCATCTATCCTTCTCCCTCCACCTCCCCTCACCCCTTCTATCTCTTCCTTCCTTAAAGGTCGGCAACGCATCCTCGAGACTTCTCGTATTGCAGATGTCCGTGGGCAACGGTATCACTTACCATCAGTTGAGCAGCTTGCTTGTTTGCCAATCTATCCCATAAAATATATACCAAATTTTATCCAAATCTGTTCAGCAGTTCTTGAGTTATAAAAGATGTAATTAGCCGGATTTTGTTTTACTTATTATATACTTACCTAAAGGAAGGTGGAATAATGAACGAGAGTTCCATTAGCAATTCAATCTTGTAGCATTAATTATCTGGTTAGTATTAATTCTCTACCTTAAGAACCCAGCTTGCCAATATTTGGTTAATTGAGAAATAGCTTCTTGTACAAATTCTGTAATTTTCTTGCTCGGGTATATTGTATTTTAATATATATTTTAATTAATATAATAATAATACATCCGATATTGTATTCTTCTTGAGTAGGTACCTACTCGTTTGGGCCGAGCACGAAAATCTGTTTAAGTGTAACGTAATCGCATTGTTAACGTATTTAGTACAAACTGTCATTTATCTAGTACAATAGTGGCACAGATAACTCAGAGTTTGTTCTGAATACGTAAACGATACGATAACATTACACACAAGCAGATTTTCGTGCTCGGCCTTCTGGTTGCATTAGGTTTTGCACTATTTTTGTGGATTTCTTTCTGGTAAAATTTCCGGAACTTACTACAATATTCTTAGTTGATGTATGCGGGTACATTCGTTTATGGGCAGGTATACTAAGTCATGATTGCTTGTTAATTTCATTGGTATTGAAATTATTACATTACTGATATTTGAAGCTCTCGCAGCGGAGCTTTCTTGGCAATTTTACCCGATCAACAAGTTAAGCAACGCTTGCTGCGGTCAGGAGTTGGATGGATGACCGCTAGTGGCGTTATTCAACTGAGCGCTTTTATGCTTCAGAGGACAAGTTAAGCCGTCCTTCCCGGTTGTTTGTCTTAGGACAACAGTCGTTAAGCTATGTCGAAGGCCTTGGTCGAAGGGTTAGCCACATTTATTAATTCGTTCCATGCCTGGAAACACCGATAAAATAATGAATGACACAAGATACAGTTGAAGAAGAAAAAATCGTAACTCTATACAAAATAAATAACAGTTACAGCTCGGATAATGGTAATCATGTGGAGTTGGAAGATATGGAAAAGACAATAACTTTGGTGGCAGGGGCATTTAATGAACTGGTTAGGACCACCTTTAAATTAGAATAATCTATCGCTAAACACCTAACATTGCGTTCCAGTAGCTTCACAGATCACAGAAACAAGGGAGATATGAAAGGGACCGGTGTCGCAGCAATATGCTCAAAAACATAACACTTTGCTCGTGGCGGTTCGCATCTTTTCTATTATGTGACTGAATCATCATGATCATTATGGCTGATCAGAACATCACGCACAGAGACAAACGATCAACACCACTATACAAAAAAATAACACCACGAAAAATTAGCCCAATAAGGCGTCAACTTGACGGGGACCCTGACTTAAGCTCAATATTAGATTGCTCGATGATGAGCCTACCTGCCATGACAGGCAATGACCACACGTCAGCTAACGAGTATGAAGAACAAATTTCGAGCTTAAAACTAAAATTAGCTTCAGCTGATGCGGAAATAGAAAATTTAAATATGAAAAATACAGAGCTGACAAATGCAGCTGAAAAATCTGCCAAAAATATTGCATTATTAAAGAGACTTGGCATGACAAAACATTCTATGGAATCGATTACTTCCCCTATTGTTCGTAAAGTAAGAGGATTTATGTCAGATCGGGAAAATGACTCCTATTTAAAAATTACTTGCACAAATCAATCAACTCACACAAATTTTGATAATCAAGACAGCATTAGAGTGTCTTTGAAAAAGACTAAATTTCTTATTAATCACAAGAACAGACTGAAAAGGCAGAGAAGAAAAATTTAAAATCTTGTAAGGAGAATCACAAAATTGAAAATTGACAACCAAAATATTATAGAAGAACTACATAGATTTGCAGAGACTTCTAGGATGGATCAACATGAGGAACTGACTGCCAGCACTGATAATGAAAGTTCTAGAACGTATGTGACAGAAGACGTGGCGTTAGCAGATGATACTGTTGTAACTATACCAAACGAACGTATGGGCACTGCATTGCCGACTCTACAATCCAAGACATTCTGTAAAATAGTGCCTGGCCTTGAGATAAATACGGAAAACCTGGATTCAAGACAAAGAGTAATAGTTCTTGCAGATCAACAAGGACGAGGTGTCCAGAGGATCTTAAAACAATTACTAGGCTTTCAATATGACGTATTTTGTTATTGGAAATCTGGTGGTAAACTATCTGACCTCCTGAACTCTTGCTGAACTTCTGAAATACTAAATCTTTCGAGTAACGAGTATGTGATTATAATCGGATTTACTAATGACAACAACCTTACTACTGATTGAAAGTTCAAAAAAACCTAATATAATTATCTGCGAAAATTCCTATGGTAAATACCTAAAAGAACGGCAGTTAAATAATGAGTTACGTAATATATGTGATAATTACACTAACGCAACATTTGTTGATATGAACTTCTCAAGATTTAAGCCCAGTCATAAACACTTTTCTGTCTATATATGTCGTCACATATTAAAAGAATTGTTGCGTTTTTATTATAAGTCAAGAGGTAACATCTGTTGTACTAATATCTTAACCACAACTGATGTTTCAAATAACTGTAAATCTAAATCTGACCTGGCTAATAGTGTAAAATCTAGCTGTGTAAATAATAAGAGCACTCAAACTGACATTGAATTCAATCATACTCAGACGCCTCTTTCATTCAGCGTCAAGTTTAATCGTATAGGTTCCAACCGCAAGGAGCTTTTTCGTGTATAAACATTTAAATTTATTACACCAAAATATATCTGGGCTAATCTCTAAATCGGACTTACTTACGATTTGCTTAGATGATATTGCAGAAACAGACAAAGTTATGGATGTCTTGTGTTTTACTGAACACAATATGACGTGTGAAGACAAAAAGCTCCTTAATATCCCGAACTATTTTTTAGCTACACATTCTTCTCGTAATAAACGCAGAGGAGGAACATGTATTCTAGTAAAACATAACCTCAAATTTAATGTTTTGAATTCCATACAAAAGTACAACATCCCCAATGTTTTAGAATGTTGTGCTATTGAACTATTAGACCATAACTTAATCGTACTGTGACTTTACAGAGTTCCTAAAAATAAAAATTCTTCAAATTATCTTGACATATTTTTTAACAATTTTAATGACATATTAATCAATCTAACTAATAACATTAATAAAAACGTTGCTATCTGTGGTCGGTGGTGGACTTTAATATAGATCTCTTGAAATCTTATAAATATGTTATTAAACTTGAACAACTTCTACTAAGTTTTAATCTAAAAGTATCAATTAAGGAATCCACTCGGTCAAGTAGTGGCCATGTATTGACAACATATTTCATAACATACAAGGTGCAACCTGTGAACTTTTAGAACTTGGTGTATCAGACCACAAAACTCAAATTTTAAATTGCCCTGTTAAAAAAACTTGAAAATTTGATCACTGGTTCTCCTTCAAACGAGATTATTCTAAAGAAAATCTTATAAAGTTTAAAGAGTGTATTAGTCAGCTCAACTTCTGTGATGTTTTCGAATATGTCCACGCAAATGATGCCTTTAACTTTTTCTTTAATCTTTTCAAATTTGTTTTACGACTTGTGTTTTCCTACCATAAAGATAAAAAATAAAACTAAGAATCAACCTAAATGGTTATCAAATAGCATAAAAATGCAGTAAGTACAAACGCTCCTTACTTTGGAAATATAGACTATCGAAAAGTCCTAACGATAAAGCAAAATTTAAAGCCAATTAGATTCATCAAAATTATAAAATTGACACAAAAATCACAAAACAATTAATATATTTTAAAATCTATTAATAAGTGTAGAGCCTTTTGGAATGTTATCAATAATCAAAAACCAAAATTTCCCACAGAAAATATTTCGGAACTAGTTGTTGATGATAATACTATTACAGACCCTCAAGAGATAGCAGAATCATTCAATAATTACTTTATGGATTCGGTTAAACATAGTAAAATAACTAATTATCTCAGAATGGAGACTTGCACCCATAATACACTTCACTCCATTTACATAAATCCTACTGATCCATCTGAAATAAACAATATTATAAAAGATTTAAAAAATACCAAAACTACAGAATGATGACATATGCGTACTAGTCCTCAAGCAAGTTTCTGCCCCTATACTGTCTTACATTGTTAATTTATGTCTAGAGCAAGGTGTTTTTCCATCAATATTAAAAACCAAGTTAGTGTATCTATTTTTAAAAAGAAGACATACGCTTTATGAAAAACTACAGGCCAACAGCTTTGATTCCGGTTATTTCAAAAATCCTTGAGAAAATTATATATAATAACTTGTATAAATACTTTGACAGAAACGACATCTTCACAAAGGAGCAAAAAGGTTTCCGCAAAAATATATCTACTAATTCAGCAATTAATGAGTTTTTAAGTATGTTGTATCCTAGAATAGATGCAAGAAAACCTGTCTACGCTCTTTATGTGGATATGTCAAAAGCTTTTGATTTCGTGGATCATAGAATATTGTTTAAGAAACTTGAAATCTATGGTGCCAGGGGAATTGCCTTGGATTTGCTGAAATCGTATCTAAGCAACAGAACGCAGATCACCAGCATTAATAGAATCTGCACTAAAAGTAAAGTAGGAACTAATTTCAAATCAACTCCTAGATCCGTTTACTTGGAGTATCTCAAGGTAGTATTATGGGACCATTACTGTTTTTGATCTACATAAATGATATTCCCAAATTAGTCAACGATCAAATGATATTTTTTGCAGATGATTGCACAGTGGTTTTCAATGACGAAAATAAAATTAATAATAGCTTAAAACTAATAATCAACTGGATGGAAAACAATAATTTAAACATAAACATAGAAAAGACCAAAATAATGCAATTTAAGCAGAGGACTAACCACACACTAACTATTGACATTAAATATGATGGAAAGATAGTTGAACCAACAAAAGCCACAAAATATCTTGGTCTGCACATTGACAACAATTTAAAATGGCAAAATCACATAGAGTTCGTATGTAAAAATCTTTCTCAATCATCATACAGTCTTTACATGCTATCAAATATAGTTAGTCTTTCCACATTACTGATCTCTTACCATGGATATGTTGCTTCTAGATTAAGGTATGGAGTAATTTTTTGGGGTAATGCAACAAATTGGGACCGAGTGTTTAGATGTCAAAAAAGATGCATCCGTGCTATGTGTGGCTTAAAAAGCAATGAAAGCTGTCGTTCTCACTTTAAACATTTGAAAATACTGACTCTTCATTCATTATACATATACGAGGTAGCTCTTTTTGTCAAGCAACATCCTGCCTTTTACAAAATTGTGACTAGATCCCGAAATCGTACATATCTGTATTCCATTGATGACTTTAATTATAAAACTGCTTTGTATGCGAAAAGTGTCCTTGCTATGGCGCCTAAAATATACAATAAAGTTCCAAAATATATAAAAGATTCCAAACATATAAACGAATTTAAACAAAAAAATTTCCTATACTTGGTTGCCCATACATTTTATTCTTTGAAAGATTATCTGCAATTACAATGACTAATTTATTTATTTTGACCGTCAATGTCGGGTTGAATACAACAATATGTACCTACTGTAGCTCCCTAAAAAAAAAATAGAACAGCGTGATATTTTTTAAGATGTGATGTTATTATTGACAAACTAGCCATATATTATTGACATCGTTTAATTTAATGACAATTTACCAATTTAATTTAATTTAATCTTTACAAATTCTAGAATGTTTTAATTTTACTAATCCATATAGTTATTTACTCCTAGGTTTTTTTTACTTAACATTTGTACGCTTAAAGCAGATCACAGCATGTACCTACAATAATATATTTTAAGATCCTGTCTTACCTGTGTATCACAAATAAATAATTTGAATTTGAACGTCGGTCGCAATATTGCATGGAAACAGTTTACAATGCTTGTTCTGTATTTACGAATATTCAAACGTTAAGTTTTAATACCGCAGTGGATAATCAACTTATTAAAGCTAACTTAGGATAGTTTATCATACTGGTAAGCACTTACTTAATCAAAAGTATTCATAAAATGTAGTGTGTTCGACGATGACCGAAGGACAGCATTAAAGCTACTCATAGAGATCCAAAGATATGCCAATCTGTGCGCTGAGTATCCATATAGCAAATCCTGGTGTCGCAAGCAGCGGCCGTATTCCGCGAGTCAACGTAGATACTAACCAGTAGGTTATGAGAAATGTTCATTGTCATGCAATGTGTGCAAGTGCAAAGCAAAAAAGTAAAATCTGTCATGCCGTGCAGCTTTAGTCATCAATCAACTCTCATCTCAATCGAAAGCCTATAAGGTATTCATTCATATACTATGATGTAGGTCCTAGTATCGGCTAACGTGACGTTGGCACGTCGAACAGTGATCGCGGATGGAGGGACGACGCGTCGAAACAGCATTAACTGAGATGGATGACGCCGGCCCACGCCATCGCCTCTTTAATCTCGACTACAGAAGAGATATACGACGATCCCTACTCGGTATCCAACGTGGCGATTATTTTCAGTTTATGAAATACGCGCTGAGCTAGATCGGCGATTGGAAATCCATGGCCTAGGTACGTCGCGATGAGTTATTGGCGTACATAGAAGGCTAGCTTTTCATTTTAGTAGTATTTCTCGTTTGAATATTTATTCATATGCTGGAATTAACGTTAGAAACGGGATATTTACCATGTATTTATTGTGAGCTCTCGATATTTCGGCACAGTTGCATGCGCCATGTTCACGAGTAAACTGACATGGTAAATATCCCGTTTCTAACGTTAATTCTTGCTTTAGTGACCATGTCAATTTAAAAACTTATATTCATATGATTTTTGTATTCCTTTCCATTTACCTAAATAATTGTGTATTGATATCAATATGATTTATTTGTTGTACACAATCCGTCTTGCTATATTTTGGGTTATTAGAATCAAATCAAGATCAATTTGTCGCCTTCCGGCTTTAGGTGAGGCGTGAAGCTTACCATCCAGAGAATTACGAGTAGAAAGGTACACAACATATTTTTTCTAAACAATTAACAGACAATTAGACAGGGCACAGGCACAAACGACCGTGATCCTATGGCGAGCGCATACACCGGTGTTAATCGATCTATTTTTATAAAAACCATAGCTTTCCAAAGTTATTCGTGGTATCGCACTATGCCTACTTAACAGAACTACTTCTGAATTAAACATTAAATCTTTCAGTTCTAATTCGTCCATTTAAAATGTTCAACCAACTGTTTTGCCAAATTTCCGAGATCAATACAAAAGTAATTTATATAACTGTATTGCCCTTTATCCAGAGAAGCCTTCCGCATTGTCTCGCCTGTCACTGAGAGGGTCATAAACGGAAATAAGTAACAAAGAGCAGCCTCAATCTATCTATATCTCTCGCCGGCAGATCTGCAAACGGGAGCAACAATGACAAAGATTAATTACGGCTCAATAATGACGGAACAATCTTATCTGACGCCATTGATGGAATAGATTATGAGTACCGTTTGCGTGGAAGCGCCTTGTCATCAAATACGTCGGCGTTATTGAGCCCATCGTCGCGTCGCTTAGTTTGCGATTGTGAGTACGAAGCAGTGATCGCTCTGCGCGCCATCCGCCCGCCCTCCACAGTCGATTGAACCACCTAACGATTACGAAACGTAAATAGGAAACGTTTCATGAGACTATTACGCTGTCAGGACTCTAAATTACTGTCGCTGAAATTGATTTTGTTTACTTGCTTCTACAATGTAATTTAGTAGATTTATTCTGAAGATTCTAAGTATTCGGCGGTTTGCGTTGATCTAACGTAATGAAGAGCTCGCTTCTGGGAGTTGCGTGGTAGTAAACCGCGATGATCGGAACTTTTCAAATAAAACCAATGACACCCTTGTTATTGTGCCTTGTTTACGTAAGTAGTAGTCCACTCTTCCTTTGTTCAAAATACTTATAGGCCTGTTGTCTGGTAATTTTCGTTCATCATTTGTATTGAGGCGTTACCAACTTCTAAAAGGCACTCGAAAATAACATTGATAAATTATTATTGTTCTAGGGACATAGCTTAAGCCTAAAAATAGATTCGGATGGACGAAATGAAGCCCTTTATTTATTTATGTTATTCCAGACATAATTCGTATACAAATAAATCTAATCTGTGCCTAGTGGTATATTTCTGCTTCACAGTTTAGCATTAAAATATAACCGTCGTAAATGCAACAATATAATATACCAATACTGTATAATGGGTTTACTTCTTATTCTTAGGCATTGTTGTTACAATATGAAAAGGCACAGATATCAATTATTTTTCCAAAACTAAACCAAATAAGTGAGGAGTTTGTATACTGTTTTTAGTAACTAAGGTTTCTTCTCAACTTTATTCTTCACTAATGTTTTAGTGAAGAATCAATCCGTGGGGTGGATGAGTTGTGAATTTTTCTTTCGTTCTTTCAGGGGCGCTTTTCACGACTTCATACAAAAACCTGCTATTCGAATTTCAATATAGTTACGGGGAACAGTGAAACATCAAACAAATATAAACAATCGCCTCAGGTGTTCAGAAGATGAAGGCCGGTTTTGAAACTGAACTTATACCTGCAGGTTTAACTTTAGCTGTATCTCATATTCGTTTATGAACGAGTTGCATTAAGCCGAATATCGTTGACGTAGCTAATTTGAGTTTCATCAAGTATGTTTCTGTATACTCTAATAAAATCATTGAAAGTACCACTCATTTCGGAGCTACGATGTCTTAGACATATTACACATGCACACCCCCTTATACATACGTATACACACACACACAGAGAGGTTAAATGGTATTTAGATATAATCAAGGAAATAATCATCCAGAAAATGAAGTAAATCCACGACTTTACGTTGTAACGTGATGTACTTATAGAGATGTATAAAAAGCTCTACAAAGTAATTTGATTAGTCAGTTGTTGTCTCAATTCGTTTCATCCTAACTGTAAAATTGTAAAAATAATCTGTAAAAATTACACATGTTTTGCTTATTGATTTTGCGCTGTACTTTGTTTTATAATTCATGTAGCTTGCATACGGGTGTTTGGGTGGTCGTAGAAGACAACAATATTATCAGTTATTTGCTGTTAGAAGGAATTAATATTCTATTTAGAAGACATTGGTGCTTGTACTATGTTAAAATTTCATATTGTAATGAACATATTACATTGTTAACCAGTAATTCAAAAGCATTTTTGCTAAGAGTTTCTTGTCCATTTTTTAAACTTTATTTTGAACGGTCAGTAAAGTCTACTGAACTACATTTATTATTAATCTATATATATAAAAGATGATAGACTGACTCACTGACAGACAACGCACAGCCTAAACCACTGATCGTAGAGATTTGAAATTTGGAGAGTGTATTGTCCTTGTTGCGTAGAGGTGTACTAAGAATGGGTTTTTCGAAATTCTACCCCTAAGGGGGTCAAAAGGGGTGAAAACATTAGTATGAAACTCCTTTGTTTTTGAACTTATAGTTGTGAAAATTTGTATTTGGATAGATCATTCAAAATAAAAAAAGATTGGACTATTTTTTTTTGGATAGTGGTGGTTTAAGAGAGTGAAATGGAGAGGTGAAGGAGGCTGAGGAGTTTGTATGGAAAGTTTTTTGATTTTATTTATTTATTTTATATAGAAACACCAACAGTATACATATTAAATAAAAACTATGAGTTAACACTTACAATTATATAACTGTTCTGATATGTACACATTTAACAGGCGTTTACAGCTTTTACAATTTACCAGTGATAGGAGATAAAAAGTTACATTAAAGTTAACTAAAATTAATACATTAAATATTTACAACTAAGACAAAAAAGTCGAAAACAGAAAATTCTATTTCATTGCAATTAGTTAGTGTTGTATAATAATTTTGTTATTTTATTTTTAAATCTGTTTTAAGGGTCATGAAAGATATCAAGATCATTTTCGAACATACAGTGGTGAAAATTAGCATTTGTACAGTTTAAAGTGATAATTTCAATATTTATTGTCAGGGATGACTTAAAGGGGTGAAACGAGGGATGTAAAAACTACTACATATTATAAACTGAAGAGGTCAAATTTCTGTACAATGAAAATATGCTATAAACCGAGTCAGGGGATGTAAGGAGTGAAAAATTAGTTCAAATTGTTTGTTTCTCTGTATGTTTGTCTGTCTGTTTGTATGGGCTAACCTCCGAAACGACTGGACCGATTTAAATGAAATTTCGCATGGTGGTAGCTTATATCCCTGATTAACATATAGGATACTTTTGATCCCGGTAAATTAAAGAGCTCTCGTGGGATAATTAAAAATCTAATGAGAATGAGATAAAACATATTTCGTTGGATAACAAGCGCATCTTTGATGCCTAAATTGAACAAATAATTTAGATTTTTTGATAGATATAGTTTATTGTATTATTATTCCTTTTATTCACCAAATATCACGGATTTCATCAGGTCCTTTACAAAGGCATAAGTGGGGCTGTAGCCAACACTTAGAGGCCTGTTTCTTGTCCATTTTTTAAACTTTATTTTGAACGGTCAGTAAAGTCTACTGAACTACATTTATTATTAATCTATATATATAAAAGATGATAGACTGACTCACTGACAGACAACGCACAGCCTAAACCACTGATCGTAGAGATTTGAAATTTGGAGAGTGTATTGTCCTTGTTGCGTAGAGGTGTACTAAGAATGGGTTTTTCGAAATTCTACCCCTAAGGGGGTCAAAAGGGGTGAAAACATTAGTATGAAACTCCTTTGTTTTTGAACTTATAGTTGTGAAAATTTGTATTTGGATAGATCATTCAAAATAAAAAAAGATTGGACTATTTTTTTTTGGATAGTGGTGGTTTAAGAGAGTGAAATGGAGAGGTGAAGGAGGCTGAGGAGTTTGTATGGAAAGTTTTTTGATTTTATTTATTTATTTTATATAGAAACACCAACAGTATACATATTAAATAAAAACTATGAGTTAACACTTACAATTATATAACTGTTCTGATATGTACACATTTAACAGGCGTTTACAGCTTTTACAATTTACCAGTGATAGGAGATAAAAAGTTACATTAAAGTTAACTAAAATTAATACATTAAATATTTACAACTAAGACAAAAAAGTCGAAAACAGAAAATTCTATTTCATTGCAATTAGTTAGTGTTGTATAATAATTTTGTTATTTTATTTTTAAATCTGTTTTAAGGGTCATGAAAGATATCAAGATCATTTTCGAACATACAGTGGTGAAAATTAGCATTTGTACAGTTTAAAGTGATAATTTCAATATTTATTGTCAGGGATGACTTAAAGGGGTGAAACGAGGGATGTAAAAACTACTACATATTATAAACTGAAGAGGTCAAATTTCTGTACAATGAAAATATGCTATAAACCGAGTCAGGGGATGTAAGGAGTGAAAAATTAGTTCAAATTGTTTGTTTCTCTGTATGTTTGTCTGTCTGTTTGTATGGGCTAACCTCCGAAACGACTGGACCGATTTAAATGAAATTTCGCATGGTGGTAGCTTATATCCCTGATTAACATATAGGATACTTTTGATCCCGGTAAATTAAAGAGCTCTCGTGGGATAATTAAAAATCTAATGAGAATGAGATAAAACATATTTCGTTGGATAACAAGCGCATCTTTGATGCCTAAATTGAACAAATAATTTAGATTTTTTGATAGATATAGTTTATTGTATTATTATTCCTTTTATTCACCAAATATCACGGATTTCATCAGGTCCTTTACAAAGGCATAAGTGGGGCTGTAGCCAACACTTAGAGGCCTGTTTGGTATAAAAATACAAAGGAGTATCAAAAACAGAAAGAATGTTGGATGAAGGGTAACATGGTATTTATAACTATTACAAAAATGGGTAAAATGGCTAGGCTATTGATATGAACTTATCAGTGATAAGGAAGATAGTGGGCTATGGAAGAGACTACGGCACCTGCCAATTTCAGTCACATTTAAAAAAAGTTGGGCAGGTGGTGACTTGCCATCCACTAAACGGGCCCCATGAGTGGTGACAAAAGGGGCAACGTTGGTGTCGAGAGGTGTGCTGTGGTTTCACTAGAGCGCTACTACCTTTTAACACTTCCACTCTTGGAGCTTTTTGTTACTTCCTCTTGCGTCTCCATCCCCGCACGGCCAATTAAGGCAAACCGGGGGTCAGGGGTCTCATTTGGCCCCAGGGAGAATCAGGGTCCACGGTGTCGCCACTCACCGACGGCTCGCCACAAGGCCGCCCTTGCGGTAGTATTATTATTAGTATTTAGTTGGTTTCAAAAGGGTATGTATTTTGAATTGCATTACTAACTACTTTTTTTTATTGAAGCAATATTGGATGCATATAATCCGGGGTAAATCGTTGCTTCTTTTAAATGAAAAAATAATAAGCTTTAACTAGCTATACGCTTCGACTTTCTATTGGTTACGAAGTTAATTATAATTATATAAATTTTTATAAGTGTTATTGTATATGTTAATTTAATATAATATATGTTAATTATAATTATATAATTAATACTAGTCAGCCTACATATTTTATTATTACGAACATTTATAAAAAAATCTCACCGTAAGTAATATAAAAAAAGAAATTATGGTATCACAAACTACGTTCACCATGTTTTAAACGAAGGCATCGAAAAACGTCTCAAAATAATATTCATGAAAGAGAGTTCATAAAACTTCGTGCCATTTTCGCATTTTATCTTTGGGCTTTTTAAATTTGTTCCCAATAAATCGAGACATAACTTTTCAATTTGCTGTTGTGATTACTTTATTGAAAGCGGGTCGAGACAAGAGTTTTTCAGAATGTTCAATATTTCAGACCTTATTATTGATAGATTTTTTTCTAATTTATTGAGATGTTCGCCGAGAGCTTTGTACTTTCTATAACCTAACAATAATGATTTTTTGAGTATGTAGTGAGTAATACTTAGAAATTTTAAATAACTACATAGTATAAAACAAAGTCGCTTCCTGCTGTCTGTCTGTCCCTATGTACCTATGCTTAGAACTTTAAAACTACGTAATGGATTTTGATGTGGTTTGTTAATAGATAGTGTGATTCAAGAGGCAGTTAATATGTATGATACATACTTAATAGCGATAAAAGATTGATGCACGCAACCTTTTTCTTTTCCGCTGCTGGATGACTGGTTGATATGCCCTGGCATTAAGTCCTTTTGTACATTTTACTGTGCAATAAAGAATTTAATAAATAATAATATAGTAGAGAATCACTGATGATTTTAGAGGTTTCTAATGTGACGTCGTAAATAAACACAATTTTTAGCGCTTACATTGCAAACGCTGGCGGAATTCTGCGAGATAGATCAAAAGAATGTACTGCCTACAGTATTGTACACATTAAAAAAGTCTACAAAAAAGTCTGAGATGGCATATGTCTATTTCTTATGCATAACATACTATATCTATTTTACAATTAAATAAATGAGCAATTATAAGGCGGTAATTGGAAAGATATTTACATAAATACGGTATTAATCCTTATCATTTAAAATAAGTTAGAGGCTTTAAGCATTTTATGCACATTATTTTACTCTTTGACTCGTTTACTGACGTAAACGGCTTCATCTACTCTTCTTCTTCTTCTTATGTGGCTTTTTAACGTTGGAAGACGTTACTCTGCCAGTGTCATGTTCTTCCACTCAAAGGTTTTTGGCAGATATTTTGCCCTTGTATGTACTCGTACTACCCCAACCCTGAAGGAGTGACCAGCACCCCTATTATGTATCTCAGTTGCTAACAAATGTGGATGGAAATCAGAAAAAATGACCGCTCTATGTCACTTTTGTCGGCTTCAGTGATCAAATTAACTAACATTTTTTGCTTACTGGAGTATCCAAAACTGACATAGAGCCGCCATTTTTCAAGATTTCAATCAACATTTGTTTGTAACTGAGATACATATAATAGCCTGACGGGCTTGATCTACACAGCGACGTATCAACGTATTCTAGAACAAACACAAAAGTAAAATGTCAAAACCTCACAGACTCGTAAAATATTACTTACCTAATGTCTAAGTATGTGTGCATATTTAAATTCCACACCGCGTACTGATCCTGTGAATGCATGTGCAAATTTGCAGGTCCTAATAACGTTAGATGTCTATATATAGGTGTAGGTACCATGAGTGCGATTATCACAAGTGCTAACCATTAGCCAATCTGCGGCGCCAGTGCCGTGTTTATAATATTGTAAGTTGCTTGTAAGTGGATTTACGGGTAAACATACCGTGTATTTGCTACGGTGAAGCCTTATTAACTATATGCTTTAGGGAATGAAACCGTTTATCGCTTATACGAGCATAAATCCTTTGAGCTTCATCTAGAATATGAGCCGTTTGAATATTCATGTTATGTAGCAGTCATTATGCTACTCCAGTGAATGATGCGACAGCGAATTTGCCACACAGGTTTCGAAGATTCGTCTGTGATCATTTGAATATACATTATGATATATTTGAATATAGATCTTGAGGAGAACAATGGATATAAATATTAATCCTTATAAAACAAGTAATAAAAAATAAGTAATATAGATGTTCACGCACCTTCGCGATTCGAAGGAGCGGATGGAAAATGAAAAGCTCAGTGGGATAGTTCGTCGAAATGCACGTCCGACTCACCAGTATTTAGCTCCAGTCCTGCCAAGGACGGCGCCGTCCACAATAATGTCCTTTGATGAGCAACACACAACACCACACAATGTAATTTTAAATATCCTTTTGACAACATTCATCGACGATGCGTAGGTCGAGACTGGAGCGCGAATCCAATGGCCGGTGGCAGTATCCACAAAACTACCCTCACTGGCATTAATAAATATCGAGCGGTTTATTGGGTCACCTACCCACGCAAGCTGTCGAGGTTTCTATTCCAAAATATTGCAAGGCTCCAACATTCCGCCCACCAAAATACACGTATTTTCTATGAGAATTAACATTTTAAGTGAACAAAACGAGAAGCCCAGATAAGCAGGCGTGCTAATATTCTAACCTAAGTAATGACGCGAAGCTCCTATGAGCGAGCGCGGCCTAACTATAACTACAATGCATCGCGAAGCTCCGATGAGCGAGCGCGAACTATAACTAAATGCGAGACTACAAATTAATCATTTATAGGTAAAGGGCAAAGCTTTACCAAAGGTCTTTGTAAAAGACCTGTCTGAGTTTTTACAGTCGCAACGCGACATACATTATCTCTTGCACGATGCAATTGAACGATACGTCCAAGCGACCAATTAAGAGGTTTAAGTTGTTCATCTTTGATCAAAACTAGCGATCCTAATTTAGGTTCCGAAGAGTCCGTTAGCCATTTTGCACGTTGATTCAAAGTATGTAAATTATCATTATGACATTGGTCGATAATGAGCGAAGTAACACGATGCTGACGAGGCAATAGCAAAGGATGTTTACAATCGTAGGCCAACTCCGAGTGAGCCAAGCGACCGCCCACCCTGAGAAGACCATCATCATCAAGGAAAGGATGCAGCTTCTGTAAGGGTTTTGGCAATGGCAATCCTTTTTTCAAGTTTGTGATTTCGTGTGAAAATGACGAATTTTGAGTGACTTTGACGAGTGCAAACAACGATTGCTTCAACTCGGAGGCGACAAGATGACCAGACCGACGAGTAGATCGGTTTCGGCAATTATGTAGAAAGCGAAGCACGTATCCCACGATGCGCTGAACCTTGCTCAGGCTCGAATGCCTTTCCAAGAATTCATCCAATTTATCGACAGCAACAAAAAGCGAAATGAGCGTGTCACGTTGTTCTTCGACCGATTCAGGAGGTTCCTCGGAACGAGTTGCGTTAGGCCACTCCTTGGCATCCAAAAGCAGCCAAGGTGGTCCATGCCACCACAATGGATGATCGAGAAGCTCTCGAATCGTAATACCACGTGACGCGCAGTCCGATGGATTAGTTAGTCCATTTGTATGACGCCAATGCGCAGGTGGAACTCGGTCTTGAACATGACTTACGCGGTTGCTCACGTACGTCTTCCACCGAGATGATGGCGATTTGAGCCAAGCCAGAACTACCATAGAATCTGACCAGCAAAAGATGTCATTGAAGTTCAGCTTGCCGGCGAAAACTTCCTTGACGTGTGCGACAAGATCTGCCAATAGAAGTGCTGCGCAAAGTTCTAGCCGAGGAATCGATATTTTCTTCAAAGGAGCAACCTTTGATCGAGCGATGACGAGATGAGTAGTGACTCGATTGTCACCGTACTCACAGCGAAAGTACACAACAGCAGCGTACCCGAGCTCAGAAGCGTCGCAGTAGCCGTGTATATCAAGTTTGATTGATTCCAGTCCCGGTATGAAACGAGGGATCACAAGAGATGAAAGGGAACTGAATTCCGAGCGATAACGAGACCAGGTCTCTGCAATGTGATTAGGAGCAAGTTCATCCCAATCCAAACCAAGATTCCAGAGTTTCTGGATAATGCATTTGAATGCAATAGTAAGTGGCGTGAGAAAGCCAAGTGGATCAAATATACGGGCCAGTTCCGAGAGAATGTTTCGCTTAGTACACTGTTCATGTAGCGGGGTAACAGTGAACGAGAATCCGTCTTCGATGGGGTTCCACTCTAGACCGAGAACCTTGACGGAGTGACAAGATTCAGAGTCGAATGACAACGAGTTGTCATGACGATGATCAGGGGGAACGTTTTCGAGTAGAGAACGACAGTTAGATGCCCATTTTCTGAGCTCGAAACATCCTTTTCGAAGTATATTATTAACCTGGCTCATTAGCTCGCGAGTTGAGTCTAATGAGTGCGAGCCAGTTACCACGTCATCAACGTAGACTTCATTAGTAAGCGCATCGACAGCGAGAGGACTACCGACTCCTTCATCGCGAGCCACCTGTAAGATGGTACGAAGTGCTAAGAAACTCGATGATGCCATGCCGTATGTTACAGTGTTGAGACGATACTCAACCACAGGTTCGTCAGGCGAGAAACGAAATAGAATGCGCTGATAGTCTCGATCAACGTCAGCGACCAGTATCTGTCTATACATCTGCCTTATGTCGGCAGTGAATACGACCGAATGCAAACGAAAGCGAAGAAGAATCGAACCAATGTCCGATTGTAAACGGGGACCAACGAGTAACTGCTCATTCAGCGCAGCCCCACCGGCTGGCCGTGCTGTGGCGTCAAATACCACGCGAAGCGGACTCGTGGTGCTACTCGGTTTCAGCACACAGTGGTGCGGAATATAATATGAATGGCCCGAACCCGATTGGTCGGCTACATCCATATGCCGAGACGAGATATAGTCCTTCATAAATTTATTGTAACCCTCGCGCAACTGAGGATTACGTGAAAGACGTTTTTCGAGGGCGAACAAACGACGAAGTGCCATAGGGCGCGAGTCACCGAGATTAGGTTCCGGTGACTTGAAAGGTAAACGCACGACATACCTTCCATCCACGGTTCTGGTGTGAGTCGTATCGAATATACGCTCGCACAAGACTTCCTCTTCGGATAGAGGTGACGATTTGGGAAGTTCATCAATTTCCCAAAATTTACGAACTTGCGAATCTAAACTATCCAATGAACAAAACAGTGACGAGGTTTTGGAAGGAAAATGTGCACGTGATATTTTTCCCATCACTACCCAACCAAGCTTGGTGTTGAAAGCCACGGGTCCATCAGGGCCGGAATCGCAGCGTTCACCGAGGAAAATTTGGCAGAAGATGTCAACCCCCACCAAAGCATCAATATGCGCGGGCACGTTGTATTCAGGATCAGCCAACTCAATATTCCGAAGTTGTGGCCACTGAGCGATATCGATTCTATCAGTGGGCATTTGACTACAAATTTTAGGTATGACTAGAGCATCGACTTCAATGTCAGGAGATCGGTCTCCACAGCGCATGCGATACGTGGTGGATTCAACTGCGATCGATGATGATTGACCGATGCCTTCTACTGAAGTCGTAGTCTTCCTCAATATAAGACCAAGGCGATGTGCACATTTCTTTGTAATGAAGTTCGATTGACTACCACTATCAATGACGACGCGAATTTTACGATAAGTGCCGAAGTTATCAAGAACTTCGACCGAAGCTGTGGCTAATAACGAAGTGTGTGTGGCGGGCTCCATACCAGCCACCAAAGTGACAGTCTGTTGACTGTGCTCGAGACATGACGATTGTGCAGCGGTGGCAGGTTGTGCCACATCCATCATAGCATCCGAAGCGATAAGTGTTGCCGGCGAGGTGATTTGCAATTTATCGAAATGTAAAGTTGTGTGATGAGGCAAACCACACTTTGAACAACGACCATTTGATTTACAGTTTTTTAACAAGTGACCTTTGTTAAGGCAATTAATACAACAATGGTTTTCTTTAACAACAGTGTATCGATCTCGAGGGCTATGATTGCGATATGTGGGACAGTTCCACAACGTATGATTAGACTTGCACAAAATGCAAGTGTCACTCGATTGTGGCAGCGAGTTAACAACGAAGGCCTTGGTATGCGCTTGGTGACGCGGCGAGTAAGCCCCGGTGCGCGGCTGCGCAGGCGGTGCAGGCGCGACGCGCGCGACCGCTCCAGCAGCGGCGGCGCGCGGCGCTCGTGCGCCCTCGGGCTCGGCCAACTCCAACGCTTGACCAGCCTTGTTCAAATATTCCAACAACGAATTAAACGAAGGGATGTCTTTGCTCTCATTTTGTAGCTCGAAGCGGCGACGTGTATCAAGATCGAGTTTGTTTATCAGCAAATAAAACAATGGAAAGTCCCAGTCCTTGACTGGCAACCTTAAATTTTTCAAAACAGCAATATTTTCTTTGAAGGTGTCAACAAGACGGCGCAACTCACTAGGGGAACTTGACTTCAAAGTCACCTTTTGTAATTCTTCCCAGTAACGAAAAGCTAACTTACGCTTGCATTGATAACGATCAATAAGTGCCTCATACGCATCTAAATAATTGTTTTCCGAAAGCGGAAAACCTTTTAGCAGCTGCAAGGGTTCACCGGAAAGAAGAGATATCAAAATTGAAAATCTTTCTATATTGGATAGTTTTCTATTTTGATGTACCATCGTGTTGTACATATCATAAAAGGTACTCCATGTTGTGATATCACCATTGAAATTTAATAAATTTAGTCGCGGAAGTTTAACTGATAAGTCAGTTCTATTCGATTCTAGTTCCGGTCCAGGTCTAGTCGTGGACGCGGAAGTGAGTGACGAATGAATTTCAATAATTTGAAAATATTTGTTGTCTACCTCTTGTCGAATGCCATCCTCTTCATCAAGTGATGAGGTATCCGAAATTTCTGAACAAATTTTTAAATGATGTGATTCGAAACTAGCGCAATGATTTTCGAGTCGAGTGTACCGTGATAAGAAAATAGGTAGTCGGGAGATATCATCTTTAGCTTCTAAGGCGGCTGATAAACAATCATCAATACGTTTGACAGCAATTTCACGTTTCAGTTCTAAGTTACGTTTAACTGCAGCTTTCGACATTGTAAATAAACAAACTACACAAGACAAAATAAAATTTAACTGTATAAAATAAACAAATAAATTTGCAGTGGACTGTACTTAAGTGATTTGCAATTTCTTACGAAATTACGAAAGTGAAATAAACAAAATGCTGCAATAAGGTTAGGTATTTATTTACCTTCAAAACAAACACTTATCAACGATTTGAAATGCTATTATTATAAATAACCGAATAACGGAATACCAATATGTATTTAAATAATGAATTTAAAAGAGTAAATAATTAATTATAATATACGATGAAAATAACGATAATTATTTTCACTCCATAACCATAATGATAACGAAACGTTTGTCTACTATGATGCACCTAGCCGCGTGCACGAATATAATCCGACCAAATATAACGATGCAAAGTGGCGTACGAATTTTAACGCGTCAATGACCAACTTAATTCGTTCGTTCTATAATGACAATCGTTCAACCGCATGATACAAAATACGAATATTTGCTTGAAATAATGACGAAATAACAAAAATATGATTAAAGTGAGTCTCAACCTATCAAATAAGAATATTTAAAGGCTATTTCCTACGAAAGAATGCGAGATCCAACAATGAATCGCGATTACGAATTTCCGTAATGGCAACGGGTGTGATAATTATTTTAAAAACCGAATGTTTTAACCAATATTTACCACCGAATAAGCTAGAATGTTGCGAAATATTGATAAATAAGCGCAGATCCGAGTGATTTGCCTATTATATACCAATATTGTGAGCGAGCGAGATTATAATAAATGAGCGTAGAAAACGATATTCCTACCTACCATTTACTATTTAAAACGAAATATAGCGACTGAATTTACTATCGACAGTTTGCGTGTTACGTCACTCCTGGTGATGAGACAGGGCTGCTGTCCTCACCACAAGGAGGATCCCGGTTCGAAAGGGCCAATGTTCACGCACCTTCGCGATTCGAAGGAGCGGATGGAAAATGAAAAGCTCAGTGGGATAGTTCGTCGAAATGCACGTCCGACTCACCAGTATTTAGCTCCAGTCCTGCCAAGGACGGCGCCGTCCACAATAATGTCCTTTGATGAGCAACACACAACACCACACAATGTAATTTTAAATATCCTTTTGACAACATTCATCGACGATGCGTAGGTCGAGACTGGAGCGCGAATCCAATGGCCGGTGGCAGTATCCACAAAACTACCCTCACTGGCATTAATAAATATCGAGCGGTTTATTGGGTCACCTACCCACGCAAGCTGTCGAGGTTTCTATTCCAAAATATTGCAAGGCTCCAACAATAGATTTATAATCTACGAGTATAATAACCTTTTATAAATCGGTATAAAAATTCAATGCCAAAGTATTAACCCTGGGTAAGCTATATCTATTCCAAAGAACACTCATATATCTGTCTTTTCGGCGTGAAGAAGTGATGAGCATATATACTCACTCGCGCACATTCTCACTCATATCTTAGATGATATAGATAGATAGATAGATAGATAGATAGAAAACACTTTATTGAAACACCATATTAATCACTTAATATGAAAAAGTACAATTCTTTAACCTAGGTGTTACAATGGGCGGTCTTATCGCTCAGAGCGATCTCTTCCAGATTATAGAGTTAGGGATAAAAAAAAGTTTTCATGTCTTTCCACAGGTTTTAAACAACTTAAGATGTTCCATGGAGTTATAAATATTTAAAATAATAATAGTATCTGCATTATTGCATTGTACAATCTCAATATTTATTTTTTAATCTAAGAAGTTACTGAATTAACCACTACGCTTACATGCCGAACAAATTTCAAAACACAACTGCTTAAGAGACAGATAGGTATATATACCTAAATAAAAGCATGAAAATAAAATAGTTTAAATAATGGCTTTGTAAATGACAATGAATTATGTACCTATTTAGTATATCTAATTATGTAAACTACAATCATAGCTTATTATGCCCAATCAATCAAAGAAAAGAAAGTTATTTTATTGACACTGAATCTATATCTATTCATTCGTATCTTTATGGCAGCGATAAAGTGTTATAATGTTAAATGATCTTGTCGAAAGAGTCGCCGGATAACATGGATGAATATTATTCCAGCATAAAAGAACTAAACGTATCTTGTCCTAACAAACTAAGATTATTTCTGATCTTCCCTATTATCACATGTATCAGGTCAATCAGGAAGAGTTCGTTTCAGTGGGGTACTACCATGATCGGATACTTATCAGATATTTTACATTCGAGCAGTTTTTCGAGCAAATCGTATTTTAGTTTGAAACAACTGAAATTGTAGGATGAATGAGTAAGAAACCATTTGCTGTCTTACTCTCATTCACCCTAACTAATGGCTCGGGGTTAGTTAGCTTGCAGATAGTCCACTAATGAAGGATTTTTGATAATTTCACTCTTAAGGAGAAGCGAGCGAACCGCTGGCGGGTCAGCTATTCGGTTTAATATATTCGTCTTATTACCGGATTTACCGGATTTTTGCGTATCTTATGTGCGTCATTGTATAAAATTACAATGATATTAAGTGAATAGCTTATAATTATACAAGGCATCCTATATAATGTGATGATAATAATTTATGATCATCACCCTCACAATAATTTACCAGGTAACTTTCTACTTTGCCCGCCAGGTAAACGGTGGGTAGGGTAAGGCAGAAAGAAAAGAGGTTAGGCCTCTAGGGTGTGCTACCACCGGCGTATAAACGAGTTGAAGGAAACTTTGCTGCTCCCGCTATTTCTTAACGAGATATATACTCTGCGAAGTTCAGACCCGGTCCGGCGTATCTATGTATATGTTGTACGAAATTTTCTCGTGACTTAAAGCATTCCGCGGGCGTGTATCAAAACTTTGGATGGGTTTATAGCAGTGCTAAATGGAAGCAAGAGGAAACAGGAAGACGTTAGTAGCGCGTGAATGTTAGACCGTGTCATGCGAGTAGGTGACTGTATACAGTAGGATAACTTTATCTGAGTGTGTAGTTTGTTCATTTATGTTTTGAATAATAATATGAAGTGTTCTGAGATTTAGGTCAGCGTTTGCAAAATAAACCTTAAAGACTAAAGAAGGATACAGTTATAAGTAGGTATAATATATAAAACCTTACTTATCATTAAAAAAATATTTAACTCTTGTTTTTATTCTAACATATAAAAATCACGTGTCACGCGGTTTGTGGTCGCACTCCTCCGAAACGGCTAAACCAATTTAGATGATTTTTTATGTATATTTGGTAGGTATGAGAATAGGTCATAAGGTATATTTTATATCGTTACGTGATTAAGGTGTTCCTATTAATACTGTTTTATTTATATTTAGATATTTTTTAAGATTTTTATTTTTATTTTGTATGTTAGAACAATGTTTGCGGGGTGTCTACCTATTGTATAATAAACATTAATTTTAATTTATACAACTTTTTTATCCTTAAAATACTATTGTTTGACTACTATCTCAATTGATGGTCAGTAATGATGCTGCCAAAGATTGTATCGCACTAGATGATTGTACAGGGTGGAGGTAGAGAACGAATATTACAAATTAATTCCCTCATTAACGTTTACAACGGAAACGGAAACGATTGAAATTAATAATGAATTTAATTTCCATATTACACCTGCGCTATCATTGCTTGAGGACTTGATAAAGGAGGTTGCTTGATAAAGGACTAGCAAAACACGCCGGAAAGCGTATTAAGCAAGAACAAAATAAGTTTAAATAAACTAATTAAATTGTGTATTCACAAAATAAGTACACATAATATTTTATAATATAACACAAAATATGATAAAAATAACGTAAATATTATATTTACGTATCGGATCAACGAATCTTTAATTACAATAATTAATTTACATGAATAGTTGATGCAAATGTTTGAGAGATCTAAAACGCTTGTAATGAAATTAGATTTTGACAGAAACAGGTACGGAAACTCTCTCTATCTACCAATTTACTGTTGTTATCACATCTCTAGACAGAGGACGGCGAGAAACTGAATGATAAGCTTACTTAAGTATTACTGGCACAGAGTACGGGCTATAAGGCCAGGTGTAGGAACTAATGGGCAGATCTAGCTGTCACAGGTTTTGGGTAAAAATTTGGAAAACCTCCGTCAAAGCCTACTGGCTGTGAGTAAAACGAACGGACCGACGACTTAACCTGCCTTCCGAAGCACGGAATCACCCAGTTACAACACCATTACCGGTCCCATCAAAGTCGTGACCGCAACAAGGTTTGCTTAAGCTAACTGATCACTTGAGAACGATGAGGCTGCAAGCTTTATTCCAAGCAATTCAAGATATTAGATACAAATGATAAAATTATCTGTGGTAAGAAATATGTAGAGGACGATAAACTATTATATGATAACTATATTATGTACTAGCTGCGCACCGCGGTTTCACCCGCATGGTGATGTATGATTATGATTATGAAAAGTATCCTATGTAATACCCCGGGATATAATGTCCTTGTCGAATTTTATCGAGATCCATTTAGGCGTGAAAGCGTAAAAAACAGTTTCACATTTATAATATAAAGGATATAATTAGAGAAAAAAAAACGATATTAAAAAATATTTAGTGACAAATAAACCAAAACCGATTCAATTGATTCAATTTGAATCGGTTTTGGTTTATTTGGGGTTTCTTGTGTTTTTTATTTTGTATTCTTCCTATTAGCATTTTATGCGGGAGGGAGGGTGGTGCACGCCCCCAAATAGGCCAAAATCATTGTTTTCTTTTCAGCGGAAGTGTCACTAAATATTTTTTAATATCGTTTTTTTGATAATGGATTTCCGCAAAGTAATATAATTAGAGAGTTGTGATATTACGTAGTCGGGAAGGCGAATCGTAATATTAAGGTTGACAAAATGTAGGTACTAAAACATGCCTCAACTAACAAAGACCAATGACGTCAAATAGTGTACCTATTTATTATATTCTGTTGAAGGACTTGTAATAAACCTAATCGTATATATTATATATATTATCGTAGCAGCAGGTATTAGAATATGTGTTAATAATTTTACGCATACGCATGTATAATCGAACAATATTTCAAAACTGTTTGATACTGTTTCTGAAAAGTTCTGCAAGCTTTCATATAATAATACTAGTCCTGAGTGACTGATTCGTCAATGCAGAGACGATACGGCTACAAGTTAGTACCTAATTCTGGTAGTTCATGCTTTTTAACCGACTTAAAAAAAGAAAGAGGTATCTCTTTGACCTTATATACATGTTTTTACTTGTGTTCGCGGATAACTTCGTCGTTTATGAACCGATTATATTTTTATTTGGTAGAATATACATTCAAAATAGTCTCATTTAAATTTCATCAAATTCGGTCTAGCAGTTTTTGAGTTACACCAATAACTGAAAAGTGTTTCGCCTATATCATTCAGCATTAATGATATCATTACTGACGGTGAATGACAATGGATCCCGTAAGTAGCAAGGTCAGGTCACTAAAAGGGTGAAAAAAAAAATGATTTTACCAAAAAACGGAACTTCAACACCAACAAAAAGTGTGAAATAACTTTTCTAAATCGGTACTATGCACACAATATTGTTATAATAGGTACTTTTGAACTATCATGGTACCGACTTTAACAAGTTCAAGTCGGTTCCGTTTTTGGGTAATTTTTTACGTTGTACACATCCACTAATCCATCAAAGGTCACACGACCAGACACTGTACCTGGATAGCTGTACCTAGTTTTAGACTTGCGAAGACTAATGAGTCATTCCTAGGAAATTGTGTGCGTTTTTACAATAAAATCCCAAAACACATAACTGAGATCACAGATGGCAAATACAAGTTAAAAGTAAAAAATTTCTTAATAAAAAAGCTTATTATAAAGTCCGACATTATATAGAAGATAAAGATGCTTGGAATACTCCACTTCTGGCAAGCTGTCACTCTGCCACCCATAAAATGTAATATTTGTAGTAGCTAAGTAGAAACATTGTAAACATCTATATAAAAAGAATGGGCCCCAAGTTTCTTGCCGCTTCTTCTCGGTGGGCTCTATGTATTTTGGAACGCGGCGGTAGAGTCTTTAAAGTACATTACTCGTATAATGAAAAGTTGACGTTCATAAGTGCGTCTTTGATGCCTAAATTGAATAAATGATTTTGATTTTGACTTTGACTTTGACTTTGACTTTGACTTTGACTTTGACTTTGACACAATAGAAATTTCATTCTTATAAGGACATCGACACTTGAGGGGCTAAAATTTTCAAAATTTCCTCTCTAAGGGCTGTGAAAGGAGCGAATCCCCTGGCTCATCACTAGTTAAATATCGAAAACAGGTATATTTTGTCACAAATTACAGAAAACGCAAAATCGTAAGCTTTTACTAACGTAAAAGCGTTTCTCTATTCGCGCGGTACGATTTTTATCACCTCGATGGAGTTGAAAACGTTATTTCATTCGAGTTTACCTGCAGTCCATCTTCTAGCGAACTTTAATCTAGGTGCTTCCGTCGAATGTTCTAACGTAAGGTAATTAAACTTTTATTACTGCAGTAGTCTCTCGAAAGTTAAAGCCGGTTAAAGTTAACATCTGGAAAAGGGGTTACATTTTAGAATGTACGTCAGGTTTAAATTAGAGAATCAGGTCCGTTTTTGTGATTACATTGGCATCAAAGTTACTAAAATTGTATACAAAATAATTCTGTATTTTTGTTGAATGGGAATGGAAAGAGGATATTTCTTTCTATTATTGTAATATTTTTATTATTTCGACTTTGCGTGGCATAATACTGCAGTTTCCACGTATTTCATGATATACAAGGACAGTAACAGCCTAGATAAAAAGAACGTTTTCACACTAATACTTACACACTAATACCTCTGTATTAGGATGCAGCGTCGCGGCAGACATACACACACATCAACAGCATTCAATACTCGAGAACAACTTCTCATCATATCTGCTCCCGGTAGGGATCCACTCTGGGACCCCTCGCTCCGAAGTCATGGACGCTACCAACTAATCCAACGAAGTCATCAACGGGCGAGCGGTGATATAATTGAAATAATAATAATAAATATAAAACTATTAATAAAATAAAATAAAATAATTAATATACAATAATAATAACTATAGTAAGTACGTCGCTTTGCTCTGTTGTCAATAGTTTCCGCAGTGTGCGCGATATAAGGATTTTTCGGCGTTACTATTGCATATTTTAAAATGAAAAAGGGGTTATTGGGACATACTAAAAATAGTAAGACATAATATGGTATTTCGGACTTTATTGTAGATTATTGATGTTTTCTATATAACTGCAATAGGTACATCATCATCATCATCATCATCATCAGCCTGTAGCAGTCCACTGCTGGACATACGCCTCTCTAATTGCACGCCACTTAGGTCTATCTTGGGCTTCTCGCATCCAGTTTATATAGGTACATCACTTTACTTTATTGTCAATAGTTTCCGCAGCGTATGAGATATAATGATGTTTTTTCGAATTTTATCACACCTTGAGTTACATTATCGAAGTTTTCATGTAGATCCCTAACTTTTTGAAAATATTAATTGCTTATGTTACACAGTGAATATGATGCTTTCTATCGGCAAATTATGTTTTGAATACAGTCCAGTAACTTTTAAGTTTATTCGTTACTTACAAAACTCAAATCTTTTCTATTTATAATATTAGTTTACATAACAAATGCATGAGTACTCAGTAATAATGAAAGTCATTGATAAGAAACGTTTCTATTATTAATATATTACCGAGTTCGATTCTATTTTATTGTAATTCATAACCTCTGGCAAATGTTACATAAAACGTCGATGGTACCGGGTAAACTGTGGGTACCGGTACCTTGTAGGTATAAGGGGCAATATTTCCCGAGATTTCTTTACTTTCCCCGGGGAATACCTACAAACAGCGGCAACGGTGGAACCTCATCCATCATACCAAAGTTGATCTTTGTTCGATTTATGAAACCTGATAGTTTGCTTTGCAGCTACCATAACATTATCTATCATATTGAATAATTTTATATGAAGAATTCACTTTTTACTACTACAATACTTTCAATACAACTCTATCAAATCTCAAAAAAAACAGCATCATTGTTATAATGTCATCTATTTCCTTGAACCGTAATATAATAACATAATCACTTTAAATTAAATAAATGTCGCTATTTAGTTCGTACCGACACAAAAGTATTCATGCTCGCACTCTTAAATGACACTCAAATATACACCCGGTACGCACCACACGCACGCCTTCATACACGAGGCACAAACATACATCCCTCGCACCCTCACAACACACACACACACACATACTCTCGCGTGATAAACTTAGTTATGTAATAAAACAATCTGTTATCTTAATGTTGGCAGTGTCATATATTGTAATTGTCACATCACTAGTAGTGTATCCCAACCCTACGTTGTGTCGCCATTACGCGTACTGTCATGTCAGCTAGCAAACTGTTCACAGCTCTTCTATTCTATCATATCAAGCCGAGAATAAATACACATTGTACCTGAAGCAGTCTTTTATTATACAAGTAGGTGGTTGGGAGAACTAGTCCTCATGACACAGGGAATCCTAGTATGAGGGCTAGTGGCCACTCTATTGTCCCCACTGTTAAGCTGGTAAACGATGATTTGGTTATGTATTTGTAGCAACTTATTTTACTACTAATATGTACCATGTTAGCATAATAAAGATTATTATTATTATTAATGGAATATTTCCTTTCTAAGGGTTTACCTACCCGTGGAACAAATATCGATGCAGAACAAACATATACCTACATTTTCATTCAGTTTCAATCCTTCATTCGGTGCAAATCATTAATACCTACTAACTGACTTGAGGTTATCAGGCAAATATGGTAAGTTAAATACATTGTATGCTTGAAACACAATAGAAGAACAATCTTAAGACTAGTAACATATATCTCAAAATAAAAGTATTCGTAATCATGCGACGAAGGATGTTGCATGTTGTATTACTCGTATATTGTTTGCCAAATATGAACCGATGTGAGGTTAGCTGTCATGGAGGTTCCTAAACGCACGGTGCATCGCTTGATCGTTTTGTTCATTTCAGCTACCTCATTAAGCTCCAGCGATCAGCCATAGTTTGGCAGGTTGGCTCGTGAAGTTTGCCTCGATGAGCTGAACAGCGCAAAAGTTGGCACATCAGTATGCACGGTCGTCTGGCCCGCGGCCAACCTGCGATACGCCAATTGAATATTTTGGCCATTCTAGCCAGTCCAGGTCCCCTTACACATCCACGATACAAAACTTACGACAAGTTTAATGGAGTGCTCATAATATCGCGTCCAGTTGCATACTTTGCTATTCTTATTTCGCTATAACATTTGCTTATGAAGCGCAATACAAACTACGCAGTTTGAACGGCCAACTTCGCCTTAGATATAGCAGGTCGAGCATGCTGCTTGTTGGGAGGATGTTCTACTGAATAGTTCACGTAGAAAGCTTTCTAGATTGTATTTATATGTATGTATAGTTCGTTTGCTATAGGTTAAGTTTTTTACCGAAATACTAGAGGGTGATTATTATGGTAGGTATTTACTTTTAATATATTTTAGTTATATTTGTTCCTTATGCGATTTCACACACTAAACAGCTTCATAGGTTTTGTTAAATGACAAGGTATAGGATTCACCTTTGTTATGCGAATAACGTAGGGTATGTATAATATCTGTCAAGAAATTATACACGTAATTTGTATAATTACCAAAAAAAAAATGGGCGGTACAAAAGTGTTAATACGTTGTAGATATGTAGTCAAAATTTTTTATTACTTCACAGTGAAATAATTATTAATTGTTAATGTTTTCGAAAATTCCATCTAAAAGTATTGGACCCCATCTTAACAAAAATACTACATGCCTATGTACAACTTATTAATGAAAACACATGATTCGCGTCAGTGAAAAAATATCTCTCTTACTCTTTCTTACACCCCCCACCCGAGCGTTCGGTGTGAAAGAGATTGTCGCCTTTCGGCTTTCGTTCGTTCGTTTTCGGAAGAAACAAAGGCCGCGCGGTGGCAGGGCGGAGGGTGCGGGGTTGGTCCGGTGGCCAGGTCTTGCGAGAATGCCCGAGCTAGGACGCGAGTTTGCCGAATGTTATGAATGAATGATACATTTCTATGTAGGGGTGTTAAGTTTCATGCTGTAACCATCCATGGTCACGGCACCAAATTTTAACCCCCCCCTTCCGATCCTAACTCTTGTATGATAAAAGTAACTAGCCTACTCATCCCGTAATCTAAAGTTCTAATCCTGCTAACGGTACTACCAATTGTAACTACCCCTAATCTGAGCTAATATCTAGATGATTCCGGCCTACGCATTTTAATTCCTCAGATAAATAAACACACATAATTAGATAGAATCATAACTTAACATTATCCAGATAATAAATCTATACTAATGAATGAAGAACTGATTAAATATATGGCCAAGGTGTGATTGTCTAGCTCATAGTGGTAGAACCGAATATTGTGAACCGTGGTAACTCAAGTTCTTTTCAGGAAATACTGAGACAATCCTAACCTAATTGTAAGAGAAATAAATTATTATAACGATAAAATTGTACTTAGTAAGCACATGAAGACAAATCTTATTCCTACTGCAAGGGTTCATTAAAATGACCCTAATTCTGTTATACCATTTTGACCCCAATCCTGTCGTTACTATTAGAGATTATATTTCGCCATAAGATTTCTATAAATTCGCAAAGCATAGATTGTAATAATCTCAAGTAAATAACTTCAAGTAAACACAAAATCAAATATTAAAAGCTGAACATTTTTACCTAAGACATGGAATGACACAGAAAATTATCACACACAATAAAGTAATAAATCATAAACTTAATTAGTTAATTATTGTTAATAACTAAATGTAAATATCCATAGTTGTATTTGTTTGATCTATGACGGTCAAATGTTGTTCAGTAAAGGTAATTATTTTCATGTTTTCACCTAAAAATTAGAATTCTACGGATATTTATCATTGTAGATAACCAGAGCTAGGAAAACATTACGGGCTTGTGACCGTAACGCTGGGTTAAGAGCTCTTGACGTAATTACAACACTCTCCATTGCTGTTCTAGCTCAAATTACCCCCCTTAACACTTATTACTAACGCTGAATAAGATTTGGAAACACAATGCTGAGATAAGAATATTTTTCCTATGTTTTGTTAAAGCTTTGTTAATTTGTTATTGTATAAATGATTTGTTGCTCCTGTGTCTCATTTCACCTCCTTATTTTATTTGCTGGACTATCTTTAATTCTATAAAACAGTCACAATATCCAGACAGATAAATGTCTTCAACATAACATGATTAATTGACAAATATTTATTGAACAATTAACTGATAACTGATAATATTAACCAATGACTTGGACATCTCTAAACCGTCTTTTAGTCTACGAGAAATCCAAAGAGCAAGTGTCTCTATTCAATGATCAATTCCATCAATCATAACTTCATTATTTTAGAAGAGTAATTTATTAAGTTTAACATTTATCTTGGAGACATCTCATCTATCCGGAAAAGGTCTAAAATGCCTAAATTCTAGAACTTACGTGAGTAAACTCGTTCAACAGAATTAATCCAATCCCCTCTGGCAGGTGGCAATTCACTAGCACTTACACTTCACTTTTCAGTTTTCACAGACACTTCACTTTGAATATTTCACTTTTCACTTTATCGCGGACAGCAACTTTGGCTTCTAGACGGTAACTGGTTTGGACGGCCCATTCGTCCCCTTTTTATACTACCCAAGTGTCCGTATCTGGTCTCCAACCTGTCTCCGACTCAACCAATCAAACTCCTTGAGTATCCATTCCGACCAATAGAAATCTCGTTCCATTTTCAAATATTGATGAGCCATTATTAGCTTTCCAATTTTAAATTTATTTGAATTTAGAATAATGTACGTAAGTTGTCCTCATCTTGTCTCCGACCTAACCAATCAGATCCCTTGAATACACATTTTGATCCTACGTTCCTTTTTTAAATATTTTTGATATGTTATTTTGTTTTATGAGTTTTATTTGAATTTGGAACCTGTCTCCAAGCGTTCTCAGCCTATTTACATCATTCAGCTGCCGTGATTCTGAATTATGTTAGTTAGTTAATTATTTAATTTGTTAGATCTAATCTGTTAGTTTTAATCATTTCCTAGTATTGGAAATCTATACATAGAAATGGAATTGTTAGTTTGCTAATCGTGGGGATATTAAGAATCTTAGTTACTGCATAAACCCTCTTAACATTCACTTTGCTTTTATTAGATATACTTTTGCATAAAATCCTGACTTATTAACTTCATTGACTGGAAGTTCTATAGCTCCATGATCTATGTCTGATAGTCGGAATTTAGTCTATTGAGATATAACTTTTTAGATTTCCAAAAGATGCCCTTAGATTAGATTTCCATCATACTGATGTATCTATATATTTGTGAACGTAGCGGAACGCATTGCGGACCGTTACAGCCGACCCCTGAAAAATTTGCGAAAATCCCAAACATATGCAACCAGAGGAAATTTTTCACCCTTGATAAACTGTTCACAAATATAAACCAATAATTATTATACAACTCCTAAAATATAACATTGTGTAATTCTAGCGTAATTAGTATTTGAATTCAAACAATCGAATGTAAATGTAGCCCTACATCGTGTGGTGAGTCCTTTAAACCGAACCGAAAATGAACATTCCCCGAGTCCCAATGTGAGCTTTTTAATGCTTTAACTTTGATATCAAATCACCCCCCAACAAGGGAATCTACTTCGAACGGGGAAATTGGGTTGTGAGTCCAATCTATCAGAAGGATATGATGAAGATGCTTCCCATCCAAACCAACTTTTCGTTTGCCAAGAATCACAGCTACATCATCCCATTCATTACAGATTCCGTTAATAGCAGAAAGATGTTAATCTACCAAAGCCGCAACACCACACTCAGACGTGAACATCAAAGCAAAATCCATTTTCGACTGGGAGAATGTGTAGTTGCCGAGTTTTGAGTGTTAGCTTCGTGTGCAGTATTGGTCCCAATGAAATCAGCTTCTGCTGATGCGTAATATTGTCAACAGACCTAACCTAACACCAAAGTAACTCCTTCATTGAAACCAATTGTAGAGTGTCAGTTAGTCTATCAAACAAAAAGGAAAAATAAAAGACTAACCAGTTCAAATTCAAACACGAACTAGCCGTCTTATGCCTACTAGTCTGTTAAACTACTAAGCCCTGCTTACTTGAACAACTCAGTTTATTCAATCATCTCTTCCACTAGTTCTGTCTTCACAAATCAATTAATACTCTCCATCCAAACACCTGTCAGAATCTCAACTCCACGATTTTTCACGCCACTTAACAGTTCAACACCCCAATATAGGCAATAAGATCACGAATTACACAGTGATTGTAATAGTTTATATCAATTTCAATCAAAGCTCTTCGACCCCATTCCTTATTTTGACACAGACCCCGCTCATTTCTTTTCTCATCTCAATTCTATAATATACAAATAAGACTGAACATTTCCCCTTGGTTACATAGGTCTAAGGACTTTAAGAAGAACGCGTATACCTTAAATTCTTTACTGTTTATATGTGCCCCGACCCCCTTATAGCAAGACTAAATCATATGAAATAGGCAATGTTTTGTATGTTCTCCATGGCATTGTATGTTTATTTGGCGAATTTTAGATTTTTCTATATTTTATTGACAATTGACACATAGTTGACTTATTTTCAATTATTTTAAACAAGTGTTATTTAGTTAGCATCACCTTATGGCAATGTTTGGCTCATTTTCATGTAGTCATCCTCAAGCTTTTTCTTATTCCTGAAAAGAAGATTGTTACTTCCCCCAATGGGTACGATATTTCGGTTCATTCAGAATAATTAAATAGTATAATTTGCATTTCATCATCCTAAAAATTAACTTGAAAATGCATATAATAGATTTGGTTATCTCTGCCCTAATTTCAGCATTGTGTTTCCTTAGCATTGTTTTTTTGTTTGTTTGTTTCCATCTAAACACAGCGTTTCCAAACCTTAACAGCGTCAATTATTTACAACCTTACAAAATTTTTGACAGTGACTTCCAAACATTTTTAAAATATGATACATTGGCTTGATTTTAAACCGAAATTTTGGAAAGACCGCCAACACTCCCCTCCATCTATGTATATGTGGGTAAACTTCAATCGCTTGGAAGAATTGAATAATAAATAGTTTTGCTCTTTTTTTTTTTTTTTTTTTTTTTTTTTTTTTTCAATTTTACCGTAAAACTTTACTCGGATATGCATAGATGGGTCTTTCCCCTTTCCCAGCATGACAAGTTATTATTATTTCATCGCTTCCCTTTTTTTTCTTCTATTTATTGCGATGTTACAGACATTTCTTAAAATTAATTACATAAGTACCAACCAAATTTTTTTTTTTTTTTGAAAAGCCGCCAACTCTCCCCTCTACCCAAGTCTTTAGATGTAACCCCTTTTTTTTATAAAATTATTATAAATCATATTCCATTTCGGTACGATTTATAATTACTATGATTGTAAATTCATTGTGTGAAAATATATTATTAAGAATTTATAAATATTTTTCTTATAAATTAGCTATATTTAGTTAAATAGTTATATCCAATGATTTGGGTAGGCTTTTCCCTTACCGCCTGTTGATGTATTGGTGTTCATAATATATTATTATAATTTTTTTTTTGTTTTTTTTTTTACATTTTTTTTTATATACTATCTTAAATATTTGTTACATAAATGAATTTATTGAATTTAAATGACTTATACATAGCCTTGGTATATTTTTCTATACAAACTTCGACAAAACAAATACTTACAATTATTATTGCATTTATGTCTAAAAAAAAAACATTTTTAATATCCAAACAGTTATTATGATGTCCAACCAAAGAAAACTTACATAGTATTTTATAAGGCAATTACTTTTATTTGAAACCCATTAGACTGAGTTTAAATCAAGAAGCTAATTTTTACATCTACTACTGTGTAATTAATCCAACCTCGAATTACATGTTATGTATTCACTTTGCATCAATCGTTATATAATTCAAAAGCCTAACCAATTTCTAAGTTAACACTAGATAATATTAAATTAACAAAACTCTTACTATTACAAGTTATAGATTAAAAAAAGGAAATACAATTTAAAAGTATATAAAAAGTTCAAAAATTTAAAGAAAAATTATTAATAAAATACTCAAATAACTATATCTAATATTATACAACATCAATTACTATTATATTGTTTCTTACAGCTACTTACATGTTACGCTTACAACTAATGCTTACAAAAAGGTATTAATCTAATATCAGTCGTTCCCAAGTCAGCCTACTTAGGTTTAGAGATTTCTTCGGCCCCACTAATAGATACCAAGTTATTTATAATATTTTGATAAGTGTATAGTGTTAAATTTTCCCCTTATGTTGTTTGTTTTTGGATCAACTAGAATATACACATTTTGATATGGGATTCCTGCTATTACATATGGCCCTTCATATAAAGGTGAAAACTTTTTTGTTAACTTCTGCATTGCATCAGATTTGTTTAATCTTTTGATTTTTACCCAATCTCCAATTTGATAGTTAATTATCCGATATCTCTGATCGAACTTAGATCTGCGTTGCTCTCCTGCCTTAACTAGGTTTGTTCGAACGGTTTCACGAACCTTACTAACATCCAAATCCACATCTGTTTTGTCTATACTTTTATCGATTGCTAATCTCATCGGTTTCCCATATAATATTTCGCAAGGTGTGAACATAGTACTACTGTGTATGGTATTATTATATAACTCTTCTATTTTTGGTAATGCTGAAACCCATCCCTTATGGTTTAGTCTACAATATGTTCTAAATAACCGGCCTAACTCTTTATTCACCCTCTCTGTGGTATTTGGGCGAGGATTGCGGACGCTTGTGAAGACAACGTTAATTCCTTCTCTTTTCATGTTCTCTCTCCATACTTTGCTGGCAAATTGTGAACCATTGTCTGACATAACGGCTTTTGGTTTTATTATGTCAAAGAATTTCTTCATCCGACCCCATACTGCGGTAGTTGTTGCTTTTCTTAGCTCATAAAACTTTACAAATTTGCTGAACGAATCTTGTATGACTAAAATGTAACTCATTCCAAACTGTCCTGCCGGTAAAGGCCCGTATAGATCTACCATAACCAGATCCCCTATATTTTCGGTAATTATTGAGCGGCAAGGTCCTACATATTTTACTGTCTCGTTTTTTGTTATTTGACAGTCGTGACATGTTCTTATTACCCGTTTGGTCTGCCGAGTTAACCCCCTCCAATAAAACCTGTCTCTAATATATTTAATCACTTTGTATGCACCTTGATGACCCATTTCTGCATGAATTTGATTTATTATATCGACCCTCAAGATTTCCGGCAAATATATCACCGGTTCTAACCCTTGGCCTGGTTTAAAATATAAAACCTCGTTCTTTTTTATACATCTTTCTACTAATTTGTCTCCCTTGTCTGACTGTTTAGTCCCCATTTGCATACGTTTCAACAATTCCCCTATTTCTTTGTCTTCCTTCTGTAAGATTGGTAATTTAGCAAAATTTTCCAATAACCTTTGATTAACTGTGACGCCCATGTACAAAATTTCAGGGTTTTTAATTTTGTCCTCTTGTAACAAATCACTTTCTGGAGGATACCTAGACAGAATATCTGGCGCTATATTATCTTTCCCTTTTATATGTTGAACTTCATATTCAAAGTTTTCTAAATAATTTATCCATCGAGTTACCCTAGCATTGTATAGTTTCCAGGTTTTTACAAATGTTAACGCCTTGTGATCGGTCCTTATCGTAACTTTAGTCCCTCGCAGGTATGTTTCAAATTTTTCTAGGCAACTTATCACCGCAAAAAATTCCTGCTCTGTGACCGTCCAGTTCAGCTGCGCTCCCCTTAAAGCCTTACTATGGAACCCAATTATTCTCATGTTACCTTCATCGTCCAACTGATAAAGTACTCCAGCCAACCCAATTCCTGAGCTATCAGTCTGCAAGTAATATGGCTTACTGAAATCCGGGTGATGTAGTAATATAGTGTTAATGAACAATCTTTTAATACTTTCAAATGCCTCTTGTTGACCTACTCCCCATTTCCATTCGGTTTCCTTTTTTAGTAGTTCGCATAACGGTAATATATGTAAACTGTATCCAGGAATGAATCTTCTGTAAAAATTGCACAACCCTAAAAAAGCTCTGACATGTTTGATCTTCTTTGGTACGGGGAAATCCTGTATAGCCTTAACCTTATCTTGATCAGTCCGCAAACCTTCCGTCGAAATTACATAACCTAGCATCTTCACTTCTTTACAAAAGAACTCACACTTCTGTAAATTGCACGTCAAACCTGCGGAACTTAACTTTTCTAATACTACATTCAAATGCTCAATGTGCTTCTTTAGATTTCCAGTAGTTATGACAGCAAGGTCATCTAAATAATTAACGCAGTATTCTCTGACTTCGTGACCTAATATCATATCCATTGCCCGACTAAAACTTCCTACTGATGTCTTCAATCCTTGCGGTAAAACGTTATACACATAAGATTTGCCGTTAAATGTGAAACCTGTATACTTCTTGCTATCCTCACAAATTGGAATTTGAAAGTATGCATTGTTCAAATCGATTATACTTATATAGTTTGCGCCGTGAAATGAGTTTAAAACATCCAATTGTAAAGGGGGTTTCTCCGTCTCTGCTACCATGAATTTATTAATCTCCCTAGCATCTAATAATACTCTTAAGGAGCCATCTCTCTTCAAAGTGAAAGTAAGTGGACTACAATATGGAGTTGAAGCTCTACTAATTATACCTTGGTTTTCCATTTCGTTTAGTTTCTGTGCCATTTTCTCCCTATAAGCATATGGAATTGGATAAGACTTCTTAACTATCGGTGAATGTGATTCCATTTTTATTTTATGTTCGTAACAATTTGCTTTCCCTAACTCAGATGAAAATAAATTGTCAAATTTCCTCAATAAACTTTCTAATTCCTTTCTTGCTTCAGTTCTTTGTTCTCCGTCCAATCCCTCTAATTTGTTTTCTATTTCTCTTCTCATTAAAAGTCCCTGATTTTCCCCAGTTACTTTAGCGCAATCATGAAACCGTACCAACTGTTTTTCGTTACCTATGTTGAATAATAACCCACTCTGCTTGCTATCTAAACTTATGGTAACCTCATTTGATTTGAGCCAATCAAAACCTAAAATGAGATGGTTAACTAGTCCCGGAACTATTACGAACCCTATGTCAAATATTTTGGTACCTAACCTTACAGGTAGTAGAACTATATTTCTAACTTCAACACTTTTGTGACCAACCGCGGTTTTTATTTGGAATGGTTTGATGGGAAGTATTGGTATGTTTCGCGTTTTCTGTTGTTTTAGCTTTTGCCAAAATTCCTCTGAAATACACGTAATGTCACTGCCTGTGTCCACTAACCCCATGACCTCATACTCAAATATTTGAACTTCTACCTCCGATTTATAATTTATATATTTATTTTGTGGGTCATCTTCTTCAAAATCGGAAAATACGGTATGAATCCTTCCGCTTAATTCTCGCTCGTCTTTGGTCTTTAAAAAATCTACAATATCTTGTAAAATGCTTGGTTTATTTAACTGTTTAGTTTCATACCCTAACCCTATTCCACTTTTCCTACCTTTTACCTGTATGGGTATCTTAAGCCCCTATCATTTATTCCTAGGGTTTGCCCTGGTACCCAACCCGTTTTTAACATAATATTTAATGCCGTGTTCCCTATCCTTGAGGCTGACTCGGGAACCACATGTCCAGCCTCGTCTAGTTTAACGCTTCTTCCTCAACAACTGCTACCTCGTTCACTTCCCTCGGTTTCTGCCATCTTTGATAATCTCGTTGTAAGTCCTTCTTTCTTTTATCCAACCCTTTATTTTGTGCAGGTGAATTAGATTTACTTTGGTTTGCAGATGCATAGGTATGCAACTCTTGCTTGCTAATATCGTCCATTTCCCTCAGGAATTCTGCCGTCTCTATGATATTCTCTGATTTTGAGGTAGTCCAGACTTGTTGGATATATTTTGGGTAATGGCGCATTATATCTGCAACTAACTGTTTCTCCGGGATTTTATATTGTAGCATTTGAGCTTTCCCCGAAATTCTTAGGAAATGCGTAAGCATCAAAGGGGTTTTCGTCCTGTCCCAGGTGCTCTGTACTATTGTCCTGCGTAAATCGTTTTGAGATTTTTCCCCCCAATAAGTTGCCAAAAAGTCCTGTTTGAAGTCTTCGATTTTCTCCCACCTGTTCCTATATACTCGGGCCTAATCCCTCGCATCTCCTACCAAGCAATCCTGCACTAGTTCTAACTCTGTGCCCTCTCTTGCTGCTTTGATTATGTACCTCTCCAAGTCCTCTAGAAAATTAACGGGATGTACACCTTCAGAATCACCGAATTTTGGTTTCTCTAGATTAACATTTTTGACATTGTACGTTATATTTTTACATCGTTCCTCCGTTTCAAGTCTTTCTCGTTGAATCGGTTGAACGTTATCTTCAATGCCATTTCCTATTTCACTGATATTTTCAGTTATGTCGCCTGTTGAATGACTCGAGATTTCGGTGGATTTTGCTAACTCGTACGTGGACTTTACTGTTTTCATTTCTTCACATAATTCATTTATTTTCGACGCTAGTACTCCTATGGTTCGTCGTAGTGATCGGTATTTGAGCCCCGTTCCCACCGCAGCTTCATGTGGTCTAGTCTCTTTCCCTAATCTTGGACGTTTAGCCTTGCTGGCCCCATTTGTCCCTTGTTCATTTTGAGATGCTTCATCATTTTGAACACTTCGCTCCCCCCTTTCCAATAGAAATTCTTCTCCCGTATACTTGACATTCCTCTTTAAATTGCGCCTTGGTCTAACCATTGTTCGCTCCTACAGAAATTAATTCAGTAAGTACCTTTATAAACCCACAACAAGTAAATACTAAAATGAACTATTTTAATTTAAAGCTTTTAAGCAGTATTGTAAGATTTGATACGCATCTCCTACACTACTTATAACTCACAACCCTTTTTTTTTTTTTTTTTTTTTTTTTTTTTTCGCAGAGGAAGATTTTATACCCTGGTCACCAGCTCTGGGGAGAGCTGGTGCGCGTGTGGGAGTCTCCGCCAGAAGGGCGACCTACCCACCAAACCTCTGCGGTGTTCCTCCGTCGTCGACAGGTGGCAGGGGGCGCGGGCCCGCTCGTGCATTCAGCCACAGCCCCCACCGACGTCGCTGCCCGCCTACGCAGGCCCAGCCTCTGGGGTGGGTGTAAAGAGCCCACCCCATTTCCGCCTCGTGAGATGCCCCGGAACACAGGGTACATCCACACCTCGTGAGGACCTAACCCTGATGGGGGGCACCGGCCGTCCCCGCAGCCGATGCCCCAGGTCCTCGGAGCGGAGACGGAGTGCGAGCTCGATTGACTCGCCTCCGTGTCCGCGCCCTCCGGAGCGGATGAGAGAGAGGGTTTCTCTCCCTCTCCCGCTCCTCCGCCTCCCTCTGCGAAACAATAATTTCGCAGAATGAGGCCACTGCTTCCCACGACCTCTCGTCACCGACCATCTTCGTAATAATGGCCGACAAGGAGAGATCGGATCCTACAACCGCGATCAGGGATCGCCGCGGTCCCGCTCCTCCTGGGCATGACTCCAGCGCGTGCTGGGCAGTGTCCTCGACGCAGCCGCACTGGTGGCATGCCGGGGTGGGCTCTCTCCGTGCGACGTTGCAGAGGTATCTCCCAAAACAACCATGTCCTGAGAGAACCTGTGTCAGCCGGAAAGAGAGGCCACCATGCCTTCTTCGCACCCACTCTTCAAGTACAGGCCGGATCGCTTCAAGGAGTCGTTGAGCGCCGGCCCCCCTCTGTGTGGGCCCTGCAAGAAGCTTATCCCTCCATGTGGCAAGAGCTGACGCCCTGGCCCGATCACGCCAATGCGCCACCTCCCGCGGTGCCGGTCGCTCGTCCCGCTCCCGCGCTTGCGCTCTGCGCTGATAGACCGAGGCCAGGACATCCGCCTCAAGGTCCCATGGGAGCAGTCCGGCGAGGACACACGCCACCTCATGTGAGAGTGTTCGGTATCCGCGACATACCCTCACCGCCATAACTCTCTGGGCCGCCAGCAGGACGGCTATCCCATTGCGCCGCAGGGATCCCGCCCATATGGGAGCACCATAGAGGGCCATGGAGCTAACCACCGCTGTATAGAGGCGGCGGCAGCTACTTCCTCCTCCTCTGGTGTTCGGAAGAAGGCGACTCAATGCGCCAGCTGTCCCCAAAAGTTTGGGGGACAGCTGCCGCATATGCGCCTCGAACCTCCACTTGCTGTTAAGGACGACGCCGAGATACTTCAGCGTCGTCCTGACTGGAATGGAGGTTCCTCCCACCACTATGGCAGAGTTTGCCGGTGGCGCCCGTCGGGGGCCGTAAAAATATATGGCCTCGGACTTATGGAGCGCCACCACCAAACCTAGCCTCCGGATTCTGGCCACGACTGTCGCGACAGCAGCAGTGGCCAGAATCGACGCCTCCGAATACGTCTTTCCCCGGGCAGTAACCAATGTGTCGTCGGCATAACAAACGATGCCGACGCCACGGAGGTTAGCGCCACGAAGCACCCAGTCGTATCCGATGTTCCATAAAAGAGGGCCTAGAACGGACCCCTGTGGAACGCCGCACGACATGGGACTTCGTCCCTCTCCGTTCATCGTAGGGAAGACTACCTCTCTGTTGGAGAGATAGTCCCCGACGAGGCTTTGCAGGTACCGGGGCACTCGGTGGTGTTCCAGTCCTCCGAGTATCGTGCTCCAGGGCAGCGAGTTAAAAGCGTTGGCTATGTCCAACGACACAGCGAGTAACACGCTACCACTGGAGCACGCCTCCTCGGAGAGGCCGCGGACGCAGGATATGGCGTCCAGCGTCGATCGGCCTCTCCGGAACCCAAACTGAGTAGGAGCCAGGTCGGGCCCTGTCGTCTCAAGGTGCTTAACGAGGCGGGCAGCGACAACACGCTCCAACAGTTTGCCCGCCTCGTCAAGCAGCACAATCGGGCGGTAGCCCGAGGGCTCATCCGCGGGACGGTTCTCCTTCCTTAAGAGGACGAGCTTGCCCCTCTTCCACCGTTTGGGGAACTTTCCCTCCCTTATGCACCTGTCAAACAGGGCCTTTAGGTGGGGTCCCAGGTGCTCAAAGGAGAGGGCCCAAGCACGACCTGGTATGCCATCAGGCCCAGGTGCCGTGTTCTTGGCCTTCATTCTGAGCATTGCAGCACCCATCTCTCCGGCTGAGATGGGGGTAAGCTCGTCCTCAGTCACATTGGGATTGCTCGACGAGGCCAGTATCGCGGTGGGAGGCGTGAATTCGGTCCCCGGTGCACCGGGGAACAAGCCCTCAACCACCCTCTGGAGTACAACTGGCTGGAGCGTGGCAGTGGTGGGTGGCGCCCAAGGGCGGAGCTTTTGCCTCGCCCAGTTATACGGGCGGCCCCACGGGTCACGCTCAAGCCCCGCCAGCAGTTGTTCCCAAGCCTGCTTTTTGGCCTCATCGATTGCCACGCTCAGTGCCCTCGAAGCCTCGCGGTAAGCGGCGTAAAGAGACTGTGACACCTCACTCTCCCGCCGCCTTCGCCTCCGATACCGCTGGTATCGGCGGCGCCTCATCACGCAGTGTCGGCGTAGTTCGGCAATCTCCTCCGACCACCAGTAGACTTGTCGTCTGGGCTGACGGGCTCGTGCGCGCGGCATCGCAGCATCGCATATGACTGACATGGCCTCGCACAGCCCGTCCGCTGCTAAGTCCACGTCCACTGGGACCTGCCCTGGAGGAGAGTAACTCCACGCAAAGACGAGGGCCGCTTCCTGCAGCGCTTCGGCGTTGAGGTGCTTCAGGGCCCATCGCGGGCCGATATCACGCAATCCTTCTCTCACTGTATCCGTCAGGGACGAGGAGACGCTGAACCGAATATACCGGTGATCGGAAAGCGTCTCCTCGTCCACCAGCACCTGCCAGTCGCGTATATAGCAGGCGAGGTCTGGGGTGGTAAACGTCAAGTCGACGATTGAGCCACCCCGCTGACGGACGCAAGTGTTCTCCGTCCCGCGGTTTAATATGCATAGACCAACCTCAGTCAGCCACTCCAGTACCGTGCGGCCCCGCGGATCCGTCGTCGGGGAGCCCCACGCCGTGGATTTGGCGTTGAAGTCCCCAAGGACGATCGCGGGGCGGGGGCGGGCCTGAGCAATGATGGCCCCTACCTCGCCGAGGAGGGTCTCGAACTCGTGCAGGGGTCTGTTGCGGGAGTGATAGACCCCCACGACCAAAGCGTGTCCTATTCTTGCTGCGACAAATCCCTTGCCCCTCGTCACTCCTTCGAGTGAAGGGGAGTGGGCTGGTGATTGGGTGGTGATTGCCACCAAGCCATCAAGGTCCCCTATCCAGTCAGATCTGGGTGGGACCGAGTATGGCTCCGAAATCACCGCCACCTTAATCAATCGCTGCGCCAAGGTCTGCAGCAGAAGAGCCTGAGCATTGGCGCAGTGATTGATGTTAGCCTGAAGGAAAGTCAGGGCCATAACTAACTTTCCTCCATGCGCACCACCTGCCCCGTATTAGGGCCAGGCGGCTGCGTCTTGGCCTTAGCCTCAGACGCAGCAGCCTTGCGCTTTCTCCTTATTTTAGCCGGGGGCTTGGCGCAAGCCTTGCCCCCGGAAAGGTGGTCCGCCGCCTTACCCGCTGCAGCACAGAGGGTGCAGCGAGGAGCGGCAGAGCACTCATTGGCCTTATGGCCTTTTTGACCGCAGCGATAACACTCATCACTGCGGTCAACCTCGGACTTGCACTGGGCCACAACGTGGCCAAGTGCAAGGCAACGGTAGCAGCGGCGGGGTCGAGCTTCTAGAACCCGGACCTGTGCCGCCACCCAACCAATCAGAAGCCGGCCTCCACTGTCCCGTATCTTTGCGGCTACTGTCATGGGGCACCGCACAAATGCGGCTCCCATTCCACCAGCGCCTCTCCTGATCGCTCCGGCTTTGACAGCCGATGGAGCGCAGCCGCCAGTACTGGCTATCACATCCACCAGCTCATCAGGGGTGATTGAGTCGTCGAGACCACTCACACGCAGATCTGCAGTGGCTACTGGTCTCGATACTCTCACCTCAGACCCCTGGAACACCTCTTGAAGCTTTTCAGCCAGGGAGTCCGCCTTTATGCCCTTGTCCACACCCGGAACCTCAAGGATGCGGGCGCCGGTGGCCGCAGTCCTGATTCTCAGGGGTGGCACACCTAGGACCCCAAGGTTGATGCGGCTTTTTGCCTCCGCCAACACCTTTGCGTAGGTGACTCCTTTCTCCGCCGCCCCTGGTTGCAGTGTGAGAACCACAGCTGCAGTACGTGGGGAGCGGAGTTTGGGCACTCTTGCTTTTGCGGGCTTTGGCGCCGGTTTCTGCGGCTGCGCTCGCACCGATGGAGTAGGACTTGACTCCCGAGGTCCTGCTACCCTCTTGCGTTGCCTCCTGCTGGAGCCCTTTTTTACCACTTTCGTCCACTCTGGCTCTGCAGCAGCAGACAATGGGCGGGACTCTGCTTTGCCAGCTGTCGCCTTCGGTGTAGTACCCGCTTTCCCTTTCCCTCGGGGCTTGGGTGTAGGTGCAGTGCTTTCTGCCCCAACACGTGCCGACGCGGCAGGCGCTTCCCCTCGGGGTTTGGGTTTGGGCGTAGTGCTCGCTGCCACAGCACCCATTGACTCCTTTTTCCTATCAGCAGCCAGGGGAGGTCTCACCCGTACTTCCGGGAGGAGCCTCTCCTCCAGGTTCTCGAGTCGGGCGGTCATCATGGTGCCAACTTGTACCATGATTGTCCGCGTCAGCTCTTCTGTGGTAGGCCCCTGTCTAGCTGCCGACTCTGTTCTGAGAGCCCGCATCTGCTCCATCTCACGACGGAGGACTTTGACCTCCGTTACCAGCCTTTCGTTGGCCTTCACCAGGAGGGCTACTTCCTCGGACATCGAGCGGGCCCTTGACTCCTGGAAGGACGCCTTTATCGTTGCCGCGGCGTCCTTGAGGGCCTTAACGTTCGTGCCCTTGAGATTCTTTGATGTGGTAGCCACTGTCAGAATCGTGTTAACCGAGGCCAACACCAATGCCTCCAGCTGAGCCGTATCCTGTTCACCAAGGGATACAGATGTAGGCTCAGATGGGCGAACTTTCCTGAATTGGGCGGCTGTTGTTGCCCACCCATTTTCTACCTCGCAAGCCTCCTGTGAGGCTGCCTTTCTCTCGGCGCCAGTCGTAGTCGTACGCCCTCTTCCACGCCGTGCAGGGAGCTTGGGTGACGGTAAGGAGTCCCCCAAGTCTTCCTCCTCCCCATTTCTCCGGCGCTTTCTCAGTGAGCGAGACAGCGAAGCTCCAGAGCCGCGAGACGACACTGTCACACAACTCATATCGGAGTCAGACTCCGACATGTTGGGATGGAAGTCGCCGAGCTCATTCTCCACAGCCAGTGGGGACCCACCCGTGCCCAAAGAGGATGCGGGAGAGCCACCAGTGGCTTCAACTTCTACTATGGAGTTCTTCGAGCGTATCTCAGTCGCACCAAGTGCAATATCCGGGGTACGCTCCAGAAGAACTCTCACCTCCTTTATGCCGCACAAAGATGCGCGTGCTACCAATTCACTTGCATTTTCAGAGTCCAATTTGAGATTGCTGTGGTCGTTAGTACGTGGGCCGGAGCCCACGAGGCGGATGTTGCCCCCCCCAGATACGTCGGGGCAGCCTCCTGTCGGAGGGTGGGATTTACCCACCTGGGGAATGTTATCATTCGCCGTATTTTCCATGTTGCTTTTTTTTCCTTTTTTAAGGGGTGAGGTCCCCTTGTTGTGGTGCCCTAGAGGCCGAGTTCCCCCCGACCATGCATCCCATAAGCGGGCACCAAACCGTAGGATTCGGAGAAGCCAGAAGCCCGACAGGGTGGCCGAGTTGACCCTCCCTGCCGCGCCGCGGGCCTTGCAGGCCCGCCATCCCACGACCCGAAGGTCCTCTGCAACTGCAGTAAAACAGCTGCTCTCCCATTATTTGCCCGACAGGGTGGCCGAATTGACCCTCCCTGCCGCGCCGCAGGCCTTAAAGGTCTGCCATCCCACGACCCGCAGGTCCACTGCAGCTGCCGTCAGACAGCTGCCCCAAGCTTAGCCCGACAGGGTGGCCGAAGATGACCCCACTGCCGCTCCATGGGCTTCACAGCCCCCTTCTCGGGGATAGCTCCACCGAACCAGCCACCCCTTGCCCCGTCCACTGTGCCCTATGCTAGCTTCATAGGGGCACGCGGAGGAGCCCACCGTGTCAGATCTTTCGCCAACGGTCAACGAGATCCCGTGAAGAGAAGTTGTTAACCGTTGCCCAGGATGCACCGTCCCGAAATACTGCTCTTCTCCCGGGATAAACCGTATCCAAGAGGACTAGCAGCACTCGGGCACACGAGGAGGTAATCTGACCTAGCACCCCATAACTCACAACCCTATTCATCTTCACTAATAATTTATATGCAATCCTCCAAATCCCTAATTTACCTAACAAACAGCGCAACTTCTTTTACCTCCGATTAAATACCATAATAAACATAGCCAAAATTCAATAATACTATATATTAAGAAGAAAAATAATTAAAAGATCAATACGATCAATCACACGAACTCGAAAAAATATTCGCCAACAGCACATACATTTCTGTATTATTTGTTTTCCTATACATGTTGTGATGACATGAAAGTAAAAATAAACCTTTTGTAAATTAATCCATTCTATTTCTAATCTTTAATTTGTTTTGCACAGTTTTTTTTTTTTTTTTTTTTTTTTTAGATAGAATTATATTAATTCAAGAGTTTTGCTATAAGGTTCTATCACAAATTTATTCCCTATAAAAATAATCTTAGGGTGGAACATTTCCCGCAAAAACATATCATGTTTATGTAAATATTATTTTGTGAAAAATTCGAGGAACAGATTTCGGAATTTTCGCATTAATTTCACATACAACCTAGAATTGCAATAACCGGCAAAGACTCTCGCTATAGATCGAATGCAGATAATCGAAAACTTGGAAAACTAATGATTCGGAATGTAGCCGACATGTAACGACGTCTCCTCGGTAATTATTATTTCTACGACTATCTGGGTAAAGAACCTAAAACAACGAGTTTTTTTTTATTATTATTTTTTTTTATTTATTTACTACGGTACCATATAGCCTTATCTAAAATTTCAATTAGTCAATTATTACGAAAGGAACGTCATTGACACAGATTAAGTAGATGAGACATCGCTAATCGGACCGGACCTATAGTCGTAGCGTTCCCAACCGTACGGTAATTATGGCAACTCAAGTTGGCAACACTGAATCATAGAGCACATATTGATCTATTGTGATTTGTAAAGTGACGCCGTGCAAAGATTATTTCTAACACATACTGTTTTAATTAAATATCGGGAACAATACCCTTATTTTATTGTGTTAAATCGTTTTAAAAGGTGAGTGACATCAATATAATCGTAGATTGAATGATATGGGACATATCGCCCGGCATAGATAGCGCATATACTGTGTTGCTGCGATTTTCGCGCTAAGAAAATGGCGTCATAATATCAACTCGCATTGAGCTAAAAAAATTACTTAGTTTTTTGAAATGTTGGAAATTGTGTTTTTTGTGCAAAGCTTGTGTTACAATGTTCTCGTTTTCTTTTTAGGACATAACCATGACTGACCACATATTTAATCGGAAAATTTATAAATTCCCGGCACTCTGGGACTCATCACATATTCACTACCGAAGTATTGCAGTAAAGGCCTTTTGTCGTGAAGCACTTCTCATCCAGCTAAATCTGGAACTCCCTCATCGAATTACTTTATCTACTCTCCGTACAAAAATAAAATCATACCAAAACGGACATACAAAAACTAGCTCAACACCAGCGCCAAGTAAGTAAAAGTGCCATCCTATTTACAATCTCCTTGTTTTTCACTTTTAATATATTATTTCCTAATATCCTCTTTGCGTCAGTGAGTAATAATTGCCGCAATTTGATTTGTTAGAACATCTTAATTGTCTACCATAATTTTAATAATTATCCTTTTATTCCCTATCTAGTCACAACCAAACCAATCCGAGAACATCCTATCCGAACCATTTATTGACTATGCTGATCTTCTAACCCAAGATCTTTCCCCTCCATCCTCTGTGAGTATCCGTTTTTTTTCCTTTTTGTTTAACACATAACAAAAGAATGGTTTTAACCGCAATGTTTTCCAATTTTCAGGTTGATACCATCCCATTTCCAGGTCAATTACTATAGAGCAACTGGTCCCTGATTATACTGATTATAGTTCGGCCTCACACACAATGCAACCTATCTACTACTATTTATTTCCGGTAAGTTTAATTTTCTACTACCTAATCTGTTATGTAAATTTGTATGATAATGAAACTGATTCTATCCAATACTAATTTTCCATTTTAAAGATTTATTTAGGGCAAATCTACCGATAAATGCCTCCCCATGCTAGCTAGCTAACTATATAGTATACCCCTTACTGCAGGACATAATTATGATAACTTATGAGCTTAATGTTCAAACATTTGTATTCCTGCACATCAACAATGCAACAAGCAAAATATAATGAACTGCTTTTCATCAACTGTTCCTAAGTTCCAGTACCTATATTGTAATTAGAATTACCTTTTCAGCATATTATGTAACTTCTAACAGTTTTGTAACATATTTAACCAACTTCAGAAAAAGATTTATGTAGTATGTATATTTTAAAGGAATGTTCACTTTACTTAAAGGTGTCTAGACCAATATGGGTGTATTTTTTTCTCTTGTTTCCTCCATGGCTATTTTCCAAACAAAAAATATTATCAAAATCGGTTCAGCATTTTTTTTTTTTTTTCCATATAACTATACATTAGAAGATAGTCATAGAGCCTCTAATGAAGAACAATCTTCCAAACCTGCTGTCCTACTTCAGGAATCTAAATCATGATTATGACAAATTAAATCAAAGACACTTTGCTAGCGAAGATGTTCATACTACTTGATGCTATTTTAACATGATACTTTCTTATTGTCTGTTCACACTAGTAGTCATATAATTGGGTATTTAATTAACCAAACTTTTGTAATAGTAATACTTTCTGCCTTCGACACTACAAAACTGGAAAACTGTTCCATACTATAATTTTTTTTTTTTTATGTTTCCTTTTCCTTTATTCCAGGTTTATCTTGCTTCTTACGCCTCAATCCTACCATATACCTGACCAAGTTCCAGAGTCCAAGACAAAACTTATTCCAGCCTACATTAAACCTGAATCCCGTGTATCCTATGTCTATTCCAATTTCCAACCTCAAACCAAGTTAAGTTAATTAATTTTCCTGCTGCTTCCAATCTATTATTTAAATTTTATAACATCATATTCCTCATATTGTCAAATAACTGGTAATCTTAATTTACATTTTGTAACATATTCCTACTGTCAAATACTCTTAAGGAATATACCTTTTGTTTAGTATCTTTATTCACAACATAGATCAATTAGTGCTGGATGATATTTACATGGTAGAACAGTACTATAGAATTTCTTTTCACTTCTGGTCACTTGAATTTTAACGAAGATTTTCACCCCGACCCCCGCCTAAATAATCTCTAACACTAACTTTTTGTTGAACACTGTAGTACACAAAATATGTAAGTAAGTAACTAGGCAAGATTTTCACCCATGGGCCACCGTAACATAGATAAAGGTTTTCACCGTAAAACAACTATGTATTTCACCGTACAATTCCTTCTTCTATCATAATATCATACTCATATCATCATCATTTTCTCTGAGGGGTGATATTATCACATATTCTAAAAATTTAGAGCTACACTTCAAATGCTAGTACACGCACTTACAGACAAAAAAAACGATGGTCGCATTTTGTTCCGTTTACAAATGTAAATGTTTCTAGTGTTCACTATGCGAACATCACACAAATCTACCTGCCTTACTCTCCATAGTTACATTTCAATTATACTGACGGTTAACAGGTCTCCCAAGTGATACCTTCACAATGTTTCTGCTTCTTGGAATTTAGTTTCACTTGGTGGAAACATACTGACTCATACAACATGACAATTGGACAATATCCTTTTGTTATATGTGACGCCAGAATCACTCTTGCCTAAAACTGCTTCGGTTCTCGAGACTGACTAACTATAGTGCAATTGTGTTTCTAAGACTAACATGCAGAATCCATACATTCACCATAGGGAAATTTTAATTCAATTTTGGATTACTAAATGATGATATAATCGCCTCTTTACTCATTGTGTTTTATTCTAGTTTGTAAGTTCCTTCATTACAAGGCTATTTACTTATTTACATATTTGCATAACTATAAATCTTATTGGTTCAACATAAAAATGTATCCTTTAATATCTCTCCAACAATTCTCCTAGAACAATCAATCTAACCTCACTACTTTGCTGTTTGAGAAAATCTATGCATTCCGACCCTGATCAAATTAGGATTTGCAGTTCAATAAAATAATAATTAAAGTAAATTCATCGCATACTGTTCCATTTTCCTGTGTCTCAAGAAACAGACACACACATAACAACACCATAATCATCCAACTCCAGCACACCAATATTTATGTTATTTACACAAGTTTTTGTTCCTAGTAGGGATCGAACCCAGCCCTCTGCCCACAAAGCAGCGTATCACCAACAGTCATGATCATCAAGTTAATCACCATTTTGAACTAGTTTCCTACACTAAAAATAATTAAAAGCTTTCCTATGAACCTATATCACATTCAATCTACTTTAAATTTGCTAACAAGACTTCATAAATTTCTATCATGTATTCCAATAAATGTCTATGTCTATAATGCAAAACCTTTATTTAGTAATTAACCCACATACTCAAGATACTCTGTACTTTACACTGTGACTAACTGCATATTGATATAAACGCAAAATGTACTACCCTTTTGTCTCAGATTCCTGTCCATTCTCACTGCAACAAATTGTGGCGAGATATGCCTAAAACATTTCTCACCACCATCCACACTTCACTAGATAAAACAAATCTATAAACTTAATTCAACATAAACTGTAACCAATCCAACACCGAACTCACATCATTGTTACCTACTACAAGACTTCTTAAAACTAATTTTCAGTGTCCTGACTCCTGACTGCTAGATACAAGTTTTGTTCTACGGGTTGTCCTGTCTACCAACTGCTGCAACACTTCGAAACAGTATTCGCCTAATCCGTAAGTACTTTCTCCATAAAATAATACACACACACAGACACATAAGAATAAATCTATACTAATACTTTTGTCGCAATTGAAACTATTTTTGACTACTTTTACCTAACTTAGTGACAACACCTGTTTCATCAAAAAAAGTTCAGCTTCTTTTTTATTATTTTATTTTCTTCATATGTATTCAAATATGTAATAAGTAATTCAAATATGCCCTGGCTCAAGTCCTGTTCATTAAGAATTGCAGTCAAACTATTGCACACATATTAACATAAATTGTTTATTAATTTCCTTCCTATGATAAATATATATAATATATACTAGCAGACGCGACGCGGCTTGGTTCGACTCTATATCGCGAGCTATTTTTTTCCCTGGCTCCATCTGTTGGCTAAGCCTTGAACTAATTGTACCTTTGGTTAATTGGATCATGTCACTCTATACCAGGAAGCTATTAACATTCTATACTGTTTATCATAATGAACCTAAAAACGTGTAGATGGCGCTTTATTGAAATCGCGGGAAATTTTGAAATTGAATCTAGCACACTGTAGCTTTAGAACTTTATTTCACCGGGAAAATTCATTAATTTTCATATTTAAACACAAAGTACAAGCAATCAAGTTTCCCAAACCGCTTTTTTTTTCTATCTGTAACATTTTAATTTTCTTTTCTGAACGAGTTTTATTTTCATTTTCAGATTTGATCTACAAGCGATCCCTACTCGGCCACGCATACAAGAAAAAAAATGAAAATCAACCCCGCCGACTCCGAGACCACCGCCTAGTTTTAATTTAGATTTATCTAGTCCTAAGCTAAATTTTTCGTTGATGGCGTTTTATTAAAATTTAAGTTCTATGCGCCTTTTCTTTAGAAAATCAGATATGCAATAAAGCTTAATAACCGTACTTCATCTACATACAAAATTTCATCAAAATCGCTGTAGTTGCTATCAACATTGTTTAGAATCCTGATTTTACGATACCAGGTTTCTATTGTAATAAAGTACATATTCTATTATCAATTCCTGCGGCACTATACCCGTAGTAACAAGTCGCTTATCTGTTCTGGTATTTACTAGCATGGGAATCCTAAGTGTGAAGAGCCTTCCAATCCTTGGTCACTACGGTTCCTAATTGTAACTAAGCTCATCTATATCCATGGTAACGTCACTAACTTGTAACCATCTTACTCATATTCTATACTGTATTTTGACACTCAATTGATGGTAAATCTATTTATAGAATCCTAATCACGGCTACAATACTGTAATTATCCTTGTCACGGCTACAGCAAATTGTAACCATCCATGGTCACGGCACCAAATTTTAACCCCCCCCTTCCGATCCTAACTCTTGTATGATAAAAGTAACTAGCCTACTCATCCCGTAATCTAAAGTTCTAATCCTGCTAACGGTACTACCAATTATAACTACCCCTAATCTGAGCTAATATCTAGATGATTCCGGCCTACGTTTTTTAATTCCTCAGATAAATAAACACACATAATTAGATAGAATCATAACTTAACATTATCCAGATAATAAATCTATACTAATGAATGAAGAACTGATTAAATATATGGCCAAGGTGTGATCGTCTAGCTCATAGTGGTAGAACCGAATATTGTGAACCGTGGTAACTCAAGTTCTTTTCAGGAAATACTGAGACAATCCTAACCTAATTGTAAGAGAAATAAATTATTATTACGATAAAATTGTACTTAGTAAGCACATGAAGACAAATCTTATTCCTACTGCAAGGGTTCATTAAAATGACCCTAATTCTGTTATACCATTTTGACCCCAATCCTGTCGTTACTATTAGAGATTATATTTCGCCATAAGATTTCTATAAATTCGCAAAGCATAGATTGTAATAACCTCAAGTAAATAACTTCAAGTAAACACAAAATCAAATATTAAAAGCTGAACATTTTTACCTAAGACATGGAATGACACAGAAAATTATCACACACAATAAAGTAATAAATCATAAACTTAATTAGTTAATTATTGTTAATAACTAAATGTAAATATCCATAGTTGTATTTGTTTGATCTATGACGGTCAAATGTTGTTCAGTAAAGGTAATTATTTTCATGTTTTCACCTAAAAATTAGAATTCTACGGATATTTATCATTGTAGATAACCAGAGCTAGGAAAACATTACGGGCTTGTGACCGTAACGCTGGGTTAAGAGCTCTTGACGTAATTACAACACTCTCCATTGCTGTTCTAGCTCAAATTACCCCCCTTAACACTTATTACTAACGCTGAATAAGATTTGGAAACACAATGCTGAGATAAGAATATTTTTCCTATGTTTTGTTAAAGCTTTGTTAATTTGTTATTGTATAAATGATTTGTTGCTCCTGTGTCTCATTTCACCTCCTTATTTTATTTGCTGGACTATCTTTAATTCTATAAAACAGTCACAATATCCAGACAGATAAATGTCTTCAACATAACATGATTAATTGACAAATATTTATTGAACAATTAACTGATAACTGATAATATTAACCAATGACTTGGACATCTCTAAACCGTCTTTTAGTCTACGAGAAATCCAAAGAGCAAGTGTCTCTATTCAATGATCAATTCCATCAATCATAACTTCATTATTTTAGAAGAGTAATTTATTAAGTTTAACATTTATCTTGGAGACATCTCATCTATCCGGAAAAGGTCTAAAATGCCTAAATTCTAGAACTTACGTGAGTAAACTCGTTCAACAGAATTAATCCAATCCCCTCTGGCAGGTGGCAATTCACTAGCACTTACACTTCACTTTTCAGTTTTCACAGACACTTCACTTTGAATATTTCACTTTTCACTTTATCGCGGACAGCAACTTTGGCTTCTAGACGGTAACTGGTTTGGACGGCCCATTCGTCCCCTTTTTATACTACCCAAGTGTCCGTATCTGGTCTCCAACCTGTCTCCGACTCAACCAATCAAACTCCTTGAGTATCCATTCCGACCAATAGAAATCTCGTTCCATTTTCAAATATTGATGAGCCATTATTAGCTTTCCAATTTTAAATTTATTTGAATTTAGAATAATGTACGTAAGTTGTCCTCATCTTGTCTCCGACCTAACCAATCAGATCCCTTGAATACACATTTTGATCCTACGTTCCTTTTTTAAATATTTTTGATATGTTATTTTGTTTTATGAGTTTTATTTGAATTTGGAACCTGTCTCCAAGCGTTCTCAGCCTATTTACATCATTCAGCTGCCGTGATTCTGAATTATGTTAGTTAGTTAATTATTTAATTTGTTAGATCTAATCTGTTAGTTTTAATCATTTCCTAGTATTGGAAATCTATACATAGAAATGGAATTGTTAGTTTGCTAATCGTGGGGATATTAAGAATCTTAGTTACTGCATAAACCCTCTTAACATTCACTTTGCTTTTATTAGATATACTTTTGCATAAAATCCTGACTTATTAACTTCATTGACTGGAAGTTCTATAGCTCCATGATCTATGTCTGATAGTCGGAATTTAGTCTATTGAGATATAACTTTTTAGATTTCCAAAAGATGCCCTTAGATTAGATTTCCATCATACTGATGTATCTATATATTTGTGAACGTAGCGGAACGCATTGCGGACCGTTACAATGCATAAACCGCGCGCATGTAGTATATCTTAATGAATAGTGGAAATGCCTAGAATAAAATTTGTAGGTGTGAATCAATCTAGACGTTTGACCAAATATTGATGATTATGTGGGATATTTTTTAAAAGTAGTTTTAAATATTCTTCCCATGTATGTATTAAGTACGATATACATGATGATGATGATGATGATATATGAATGTATAGACTAGCAGCGCTCCGTGGTTTCACCCGCGTGGTGATATATAATGATAACGATGAATCAAAATACAATGCCTATGCATAGCCAGGGATAATGTAGCAATCTATTGGTGAAAAAAATTTCGAATTCGGTCCATCTTTCCTCTTTATAATATTATTAGTATGGACTAAATGGAAAATCACTGAAAAGTTCTCGAAGCGTCTTACATATAACAGTATAAGTCACAAGCAACTCACTAACTTAATCCGATTAAAATAAATTAACAAGTTCAATATACTTGTCCAGTGCATAATGTATTAAATTATTGCATTTCTTAAAATCTTTTTTAATTTGTAATGAAAAGTGAGGAATCGAATTATTTACTTTATTTCAGTTTTTATTTTGCTTCGGGGTTAAGTTTTACGCTACACGCATTTATTTAGTATAACACTGAAAAAAAGAAATAACCTAACCTATTTAGGCTGTTTCAGATATAACCGAAATTTCTTTATTTGACAATAAACTGATAAAACTGGTTAATTTAACAGCCATACAACAGGTTTTGTTATTTGAATTTCAGTTATGTGTAACCAATATTTTTGTTGTTATTTACCAAACTTCTTTAGATAAACTATGTCTTAATCGACTTGTGGATGTTCTTAAAGCGACATTGACAAGTTTCAAGGTATAGCATTAGCTATGTACAAGGTAAATTATCTCGTCCAGGCATCACTTTTTGGTTTACGCTTTGTGACAGTATGTAATTTGTGGTGTGGTATATGTACCTCTTTGCGTAAAGCTTGTGTTCTCAAAGATCTTTAAGTTGTGATGTGTACAATATAATATTTTATGAAACACTTCAAATACTATTAGAAAAAGAAACAAATGAATTTTATTAGCCATAGGGAAGAAACCTTACCACACAAATAAAAATGCTAAGGACATTGTGATCTTATTATGTTGACAATCAAGTATGTAATATCAGTAAGTTATCAGTATGTTTTTACACTACAGTAAACTTTTATCTTGTTTCAAAAATAAAAAATGCATTAATTAATATACTCGTATTTAGTTAGCCGAGAATCTCCCACATAGTTAAAATTATCCTACGGACTATTTAGGTAGGCATGTGTCCCTAAATAAAAAAAAACCTTGTGAGCATGTCCTGTCCGCTTACTTGTAGCTATATTATTATGTATTATCATTATATAGTAGTAATATTGTATTATTATCTGTCCATCTGTAAGATGCACCTGACTTTAATCAGCCTCTTCTCTAGGAAAATGATTAGTGATAATTTAACTTTTATTATTAATGTATTTCAGATTTCTACGGACCAGCAGCCAGCACTTACACATAGAAATGTGCTTAATTTTGAGCCACTTTTGAATCCTTGGCAATAACTATGGATGATTTGGCACTTAAGTTAAGAATACTCAAGTCCAAATACAACCTGTGTAAGTAACCAACTCCACATTTTAATACTTAATTATCCTATTCCTTAATAATCAGATTATATATATATATATACATATATATTATCGGATTATACTATAACTTTATTGATATTTTTTTTCCTAACTTCTTTTTATTCGTATTACAATTTATAAAATAAAGCAAGTTAAAAAGTTGTATCTAGAATACCTAAGTAAAATAATATATTTATTATATATTTTAAGTCTTGAAAAACAATTTTAAACAGCTTAAATCGTTTATATTTAAAATCGTATTGATTACATCTGTTTAAAGTTTAATTTTAATGTAACGATTAATCAATACGACGTTTACGTTTACGTTACGACACATTTAACGTAATAGTAAACTTAAGAAATAATTATTGTCTGTGTTGTTTCAGGAACTATATATATTATCTTGAGTGCTTTCAATGAATGAAAAATTCTAAGAAAATGGACTGCTTCACCATTCCTCACGAAGAAAACTATGCAAACGTGTAAAATTTTTTTGTTATAATAATATAAACGTAATACTAATGATTTCGAAAATATGTGTTCTTCGTCAATAAAATCGTGTAAGTATTTAATTATTTAGACTTACTATTATTGACCCTATTTTATAAACTATTCAGTTAATTAATAAACCGATAACATAAATAAATTAGTTTAAAGATAATTGGTTAAATAACTCAAAGAGTTGAATCAAAAGTTATGCTATGCCATATATTTAGATAACCGTTTTGATATGTATAAATGAATAGGTACTTTAATTCATCCGTACAAATCAAAAAGGTTATCTGAATATAACATAACTATTCTTTAATACATATCAAAACTATTTGGCACTATATTAGCAAACTAATTTGCAAAAGTAACAATTTAGTTTAATTAATATCAGTCAAACAATATGGATATAGGCAACAAAACAAATCAACTAAATTAAATGGATAGTTTGACTAGATACTGCCAAAATGTTGGGTAAGACAAATATAAAGTTATGTTGCATATAAATACGTTGTGTCGTAATGGTTTACAAAACCGTTCAAGTAATATAACCGAAAATTAAATTACTTTTGGACACTGTCACTGAAACACAAATGAGGTGTTATATTAACACAAACAGACTTCCTAATGGTAACTTGTAATGAGTTAGCTGTAGACCAACGGTTTGAGAACACTAAACTGAATAAATGAGGAATACATCAATAAAATAGATTATTTAAAAGCTACATAACTCCAGTAACTCAACTGGCTTTTATTAGGTGTGACACTGGTTCGGCTGTCACTAATTTTATGTAACTCGTAGACAAAATTTTGGTTATGTAGAACGAAACTTTTTTTTCAGTGTAACGGGTTATGGTTGTTTGTGACTGGTTAGCAGCTTCACCTCCTTCACAATAAAAAAGTGTCTTACTGTGCATGGCATGCTTGGAACTGCCACTTTAACGTTCTACTATCGTTGATGCTCCGCGGTATGTCCGAAACTCAACAATAGCCAAGGATCTTAAAAACGAAGAACTCCACAAGTTTATTGAACGCCTAACCTGGTTAGCAGCTCCACCTCCTTCACAATAAAAAAGTGTCTTACTGTGCATGGCATGCTTGGAACTGCCACTTTAACGTTCTACTATCGTTGATGCTCCGCGGTAAGTCCGAAACTCAACAATAGCCAAGGATCTTAAAAACGAAGAACGCCACAAGTTTATTGAACGCCTAACCTGGTTAGCAGCTCCACCTCCTTCATAATAAAAAAGTGTCTTACTGTGCATGGCATGCTTGGAACTGCCACTTTAACGTTCTACTATCGTCGATGCTCTGCGGTATGTCCGAAACTCAACAATAGCCAAGGATCTTAAAAACGAAGAACTCCACAAGTTTATTGAACGCCTAACCACTAAGATGTTCGCTACGGCGGCAACATAGCCAACCCTCAGAAACATCGCCCCCCATCACACCAGACCGCCCGACCAAATGGGCAGAAGGATGAAGCCATATCCAAGGGCCTCGTCAAGACAACCAAGACGAAAACATTGAAGAGAGTTTGGATACCACAGCTGTATCAGTGCTGCCCCCAGTGGCCAGCGACTGTGTAGCCGATCGGTCCGCTGGGCTTCACCCGGTAGGCGGGGGTTCCACCCGGCGCGGCCTTGATCGCTCAGTTACCTTTTGGTCACTGGGGTGGCAGTATCGTGAGACTGTGGTCAAAGACTGGCCCGTCGTAACGGGCTAAGACGAGCCAAAGAAGAGGGCACCGCCCTGAAACTTTTTCCCCGCACAACTCATGTGTGCGAGAAACAACCCAAGCAGTTTAACGTTCTAAGTATAGGTGCACATGTACATGTATAATTTTTCATTATTTTTCTGTAACGGGTATCTCGGCCACACACACCACAAGTCACGAAAGTTTCACCGTAATCAGATGAATAGTATAGGAAACACAAAGAAGACGAATAAATTATGTGAGCACAGTGTGAACCCCTCGTCATACTGATTAGTATTACAATGTGAAAGTATCTAAGGAGTTTTCTGCAGCTGTCCTGTTCTGCAGAGACAGTAATCATTCTAGATCGTGTGATACCACCTACATCCGCATAATCACTGCCCATCAATGGGCAAACGGTAGCCTATCAGTTATAAAAAATGCGAGTGTGGTTGTCGTTTGTATGACCTTACTTGACACACTTAAAGTAATAAGCTGACTTTAAAATGAAACTTTGCATAGAGGCAGCGGGGAAAACGACTTAGAATGCTTTTATAGCAGAAAAAAAATCCTATGGGTGGAGCTAAGATATAATAACATAATTTTCTTTTGATTGGTTTGTGAACGACATCACTTCTCGGAGTTTCTGATTCTGTAGCTTCACAGAATGATCCAGTCAGAACTGTGTAAGCTGTCTTTAAGATTTACTTACTATGTGTTAATAAAATAATTTTATGTTTTTTGAAGCGTCTGCTTAAGTCGTTCTATAGAAGCATAATCTAAATTGCTTCACTTATAAATTGATAAAATACAGGACCAATTTCTTGGATATTTATGTATATTGGTTCGCCAGCATCAACCATTCTCTGTATTTGTTACCTTATCGGATTGTTCGGGGAATCTATAAACTGGAGTTCACCTGTGTCAAGTTGAAATGTGAGGTACCCCGAGGCGTACAAAGTTCAGACCATTTTGTAGATTGTGTGAACAAACACCGAAACAACAGGCGTTGTCGGCTGCAGACACCAAACGAAACCAATTTCTAATTGTGCCGGCCAGAGTTCGAAGCCACATCGAAACCTCTCGTTCGGAGCGACGACGCTTGTTTCGAAGCATTCGCAAATAGAACTACTTTGTATGCAACTGAAGTTTTTCATAAACTTTGCCCGTTTTAAACCGCGCCAGGCATTACGGCGATGCAAAAAGTGTAATTAGAGAAAAATGGAAATGCATTCGTTTCGTTCAAGTTCTTTTATTATGCTTCATTTAGCTATTTACATATAATTAAATACTTAATAGTACACGTTTTGGCTAAACGAACCCAGGCTGTTTTGTGTATTTAATTACTGTGTTGTAGTGTCTTATTTTTCTGCGACTTTATTTCTAACAAGCATTTAATATGTACTTATAAAATGAATAATGATATTAAGGGAACCCTAAAATTAATAATAAAAATGGAATTATTGATGTTGCTGAAGATTCCATTAGCAATTAAGTCTTATAGCGCCGTTGGTAAGTACAAGAGCAATACATACGTGATTCCAATTCTCAGCTTACTAATTTCCATATTTGCTAGCAACAAATTTGCCTCTGACAAGTTGACATCCTCAACAATGTTCTCTGAATATTCAGCATATCCGTGGTAATAAAGAGCGTGGTAGTGTTCGGGTGCCGGTTGCAATGCAACACGAGGGCACTGCCACTAATCCGATTACAGCAATGGACAGATGCGTCGCTTCAGCGGCTACTCTCGACACCTTGATGCATACCTAATATCCTTCACCTGGGATTCAGGAATTTCTAAATTAAAGCGGACAGTATTAAATTATCGCGGAAACAAGGGAAACATTGCACAACAGAGCTGGGAGCGACAGTGAAGTATTGTCTTTTGAGCCCGCGGTCTTTAAACTGCTTTCGTATTTCTAATTGAAATATCTGTACAAACATTATAGTTTCATATTACAGTAAAATTTCTGGAAAATATATTACCAATATGTTTGATTAATCATAATCCCAAAAGACACGATAGAGGTCATGGAAATATAACTCAAGTTTGAACGAAAACATGTTTTTAATGAAAATAAGCATAAGTATTATGTACATTATTTAGAAGACAAAGAAACATCTTTGGAATAATTCATTTCTGTCAAATCACGTGCTACGTCAATGTTATTATAAAAAAAACAGTTGACACGAATGGCCCAGAGTTCCTTGCCCGTTCTTTGTAGCTCTACTTATATGTTTTGGAACGCTGTATAGTAGACTCTATTATTCCAATAATAGTAGGTACAATAATTAATGGACGTTGATAAGTGCATTTTTGATGCCTAAATCGTAAACAATATCAGAATCAAAATCAAATCAAAACAAAATCGTTTACGATTTTGTATTTTTATTTTTTAAGATTTTCTTTGGTCGCAATCTTTAAAAAAATTATGACCTAAAAACCTAAGTCTAAGTTATATTTCGATTTCCGAATATTCGTATCGCTATATAAAACGTTTTATTTGTTGTTTTACATCGTAAGCGTTGATCCCATATAATACGCAAAATAAATACGCCAAATAAAGCGATCTTGACGCCAATCTTGAGTCCCACACAACGAAATCTCAACTTTGAACTGAATTTTTATAACTTTAATAGCACTATGAGTAAAATCTGTCGCGCTACATTCAACAAAGATGCTCTTATCTTTAAAAAATACTTTTTCTTTTCTGACAGTGACAGCTCGTAACAATCGCAAATACCCACCTCCGATCCGCGAGCGTTGCGGCCGTGACGTTAGCGTTATCCAACGTCATGGACGACGTGACGTGCTGGCTCGCAATGATTGCGGGCTTGAAACTCTGGTATTGTCCCCACTGTTAAGCTGGTAAACGATGATTTGGTTATGTATTTGTAGCAACTTATTTTACAACTAATATGTACCATGTTAGCATAATAAATATTATTATTATTATTAATGGAATATTGCCTTTCTAAGGGTTTACCTACCCGTGGAACAAATGCAGAATGCAGAATGCATGCAGAACAAACATATACCTACATTTTCTTTCAGTTTCAATCCTTCATTCGGTGCAAATCATTAATACCTACTAACTGACTTGAGGTTATCAGGGAAATATGGTAAGTTAAAAACATTGTATGCTTGAAACACAATAGAAGAACAATCTTAAGACTAGTAACATATATCTCAAAATAAAAGTATTCGTAATCATGCGACAAAGGATGTTGCATGTTGCATGTTGTTTACTCGTATATTGTTTGCCAAATATGAACCGATGTGAGGTTAGGTGTCATGGAGGTTCCTAAACGCACGGTGCATCGCTTGATCGTTTTGTTCATTTCAGCTACCTCATTAAGCTCCAGCGATCAGCCATAGTTTGGCAGGTTGGCTCGTGAAGTTTGCCTCGATGAGCTGAACAGCGCAAAAGTTGGCACATCAGTGTGCACGGTCGTCTGGCCCGCAGCCAACCTGCGATACGCCAATTGAATATTTTGGCCATTCTAGCCAGCCCAGGTCCCCTTACACATCCACGATACAAAACTTACGACAAGTTTAATGGAGTGCTCATAATATCGCGTCCAGTTGCATACTTTGCTATTCTTATTTCGCTATAACATTTGCTTATGAAGCGCAATACAAACTACGCAGTTTGAACGGCCAACTTCGCCTTAGATATAGCAGGTCGAGCATGCTGCTTGTTGGGAGGATGTTCTACTGAATAGTTCACGTAGAAAGCTTTCTAGATTGTATTTATATGTAGGTATAGTTCGTTTGCTATGGGTTAAGTTTTTTACCGAAATACTAGAGGGTGATTATTATGGTAGGTATTTACTTTTAATATATTTTAGTTATATTTGTTCCTTATGCGATTTCACACACTAAACAGCTTCATAGGTTTTGTTAAATGACAAGGTATAGGATTCACCTTTGTTATGCGAATAACGTAGGGTATGTAGGTATAATATCTGTCAAGAAATTATATAAGTATGCAGCCGTATACTGTAATTTGCAATGGCTTACGCAACATACGTTACTGCTAGTACGACAATAATAACAAAACATCAAATAAAACAATTAAGTTATTATTAGTGGTCTCGAAGATATACATGATGATGATGATGATGATGATATATGAATGTATAGACTAGCAGCGCTCCGTGGTTTCACCCGCGTGGTGATATATAATGATAACGATGAATCAAAATACAATGCCTATGCATAGCCAGGGATAATGTAGCAATCAATTGGTGAAAAAATTTCGAATTCGGTCCATCTTTCCTCTTTATAATATTATTAGTATCGACTAAACGGAAAATCACTGAAAAGTTCTCGAAACGTCTTGCATATAATAGTATAAGTCACAAGCAACTCACTAACTTAATCCGATTAAAATAAATAAACAAGTTCAATATCCTTGTCCAGTGCATAATGTATTAAATTATTGCATTTCTCAAAATCTTTTTTAATTTGTAATGAAAAGTGAGGAATCGAATTATTTACTTTATTTCAGTTTTTATTTTGCTTCGGGGTTAAGCTTTACGCTACATTATTTTAGTATAACACTGAAAAAAAGAAATAACCTAACCTGTTTAGGCTATTTCAGATATAACCGAAATTTGTTTATTTGACAATAAACTTAAGTCGAATTGACAAAACTGGTTAATTTAACAGCCATACAACAGGTTTTGTTATTTGAATTTCAGTCAATATTTTTGTTGTTATTTACCAAACTTCTTTAGATAAACTGTATCTTAATCGACCTGTGGATGTTCTTAAAGCGACATTGACAAGTTTCAGGGTATAGCATTAGCTATGTACAAGGTAAATTATCTCGTCCAGGCATCACTTTTTGGTTTACGCTTTGTGACAGAATGTAATTTGTGGTGTTGTATATGTACCTCTTTGCGTAAAGCTTGTGTTCTCAAAGATCTTTAAGTTGTGATGTGTACAACTTTATGGTGGATATTCCATTTACCCGGACGAAGCAATTTACTTCTTCGTTTATCATACGAACCGCTAGGGAATGGAACACCCTCCCTAAGTCGGTGTTTCCGGTTAAGTACGATATGGGGGTCTTCAAAACACGAGTGCATAGGTATCTTCTGGGTAAGCGCGCTCCATCATCGATCGCATCATCACTTAGCATCAGGTGAGATAGTGGTCAAGTGCTACCCAGTTCGGTATAAAAAAAAAATATATATAATATTTTATGAAACACTTCAAATACAATTAGAAAAAGAAACAAATGAATTTTATTAGCCATAGGGAAGAAACCTTACCACACAAATAAAAATGCTAAGGACATTATGATCTTATTATGTTGACAATCAAGTATGTAATATCAGTAAGTTGTCAGTGTGTTTTTACACTACAGTAAACTTTTATCTTGTTTCAAAAATAAAAAATGCATCAATTAATATATTTAGTTAGCCGAGAGACTCCCACATAGTTCAAATTATCCTGCGGACTATTTAGGTAGGCATGTGTCCCTAAATAAAAAAAAGCCTTGTGAGCATGTCCTGTCCGCTTACTTGTAGCTATATTATTTTGTATTATCATTATATAGTAGTAATATTGTATTATTATCTGTCCATCTGTAAGATGCATCTGACGTTAATCAGCCTCTTCTCTAGGAAAATGATTAGTGATAATTTAACTTTTATTATTAATGTATTTCAGATATCTACGGACCAGCAGCCAGCACTTACACATAGAAATGTGCTTAATTTTGAGCCACTTTTGAATCCTTGGCAATAACTATGGATGATTTGGCACTTAAGTTAAGAATACTCAAGTCCAAATACAACCTGTGTAAGTAACCAACTCCACATTTCAATACTTAATTATCCTATTCCGATAATATATATATATATCGGAATAGGACTATATATATATTATCGGATTATACTATAACTTTATTGATGTTTTTTATTCCTAACTTGTTTTACTCGTATTACAATTTATAAAATAAAGTAAGTTTATAAGTTGTATCTAGAATACCTAAGTAAAATAATATATTTATTATATATTTTAAGTCTTGAAAAACAATTTTAAACAGCTTAAATCGGTTATATTTAAAATCGTATTGATTACATCTGTTTAAAGTTTAATTTTAATGTAACGATTAATCGATACGACGTTTACGTTTACGTTACGACACATTTAACGTAATAGTAAACCTAAGAAATAATTATTGTCTGTGTTGTTTCAGGAACTATATATATTATCTTGAGTGCTTTCAATGAATGAAAAATTCTAAGAAAATGGACTGCTTCACCATTCCTCAAGAAGAAAACTATGCAAACGTGTAAAATTTTGTGTTATAATAATATAAACGTAATACTAATGATTTCGAAAGTATGTGTTATTCGGCAATAAAATCGTGTAAGTATTTAATTATTTAGACTTACTATTATTGACCCTATTATATAAACTATTCAGTTAATTAATAAACCGATAACATAAATAAATTAGTTTAAAGATAATCAGTTAAATAACTTAAAGAGTTGAATCAAAAGTTATGCTATGCCATATATTTAGATAACCGTTTTGATATGTATAAATGAATATGTACTTTAATTCATCCGTACAAATCAAAACGGTTATTTGAATATAACATAACTATTCTTTAATACATATCAAAACTATTTGGCACTATATTAGCAAACTAATTTGCAAAAGTAACAATTTAGTTTAGTTAATATCAGTCTAACAATATGGATATAGGCAACAAAACAAATCAACTAAATTAAATAGATAGTTTGACTAGATACTGCCAAAATGTTGGGTAAGACAAATATAAAGTTATGTTGCATATAAATACGTTGTGTGGTAATGGTTTACAAAACCGTTCAAGTAATATAACCGAAAATTAAATTACTTTTGGACATATAGATAAGTCACTGAAACACAAATGAGGTTAACACAAACATACTTCTTAATGGTAACTTGTAATGAGTTAGCTGTAGACCAACGGTTTGAGAACACTAAACTGAATAAATGAGGAATACAAAACTAAAATAGATTATTTAAAAGCTACATAACTCCAGTAACTCAACTGGCTTTTATTAGGTGTGACACTGGTTCGGCTGTCACTAATTTTATGTAACTCGTAGACAAAAGTTTGGTTATGTAGAACGAAACTTTTTTTTCAGTGTAACGGGTTATGATTGGTTGTGACTGGTTAGCAGCTCCACCTTCTTCACAATAAAAAAGTATCTTACTGTGCATGGCATGCTTGGAACTGCCACTTTAACGTTCTACTATCGTTGATGCTCCGCGGTATGTCCGAAACTCAACAATAGCCAAGGATCTTAAAAACGAAGAACTCCACAAGTTTATTGAACGCCTAACCACTAAGATGTTCGCTACGGCGGACACGTCAACATAGCCACACCTCAGGAACATCGCCCCCCATCACACCAGACCGCCCGACCAAATGGGCAGAAGGATGAAGCCATATCCAAGGGACCGTCTTCCCCAAGACAACCAAGACGAAAACATTGAAGAGAGTTTGGATACCACAGCTGTATCAGTGCTGCCCCCAGTGGCCAGCGACTGTGTAGCCGATCGGTCCGCTGGGCTTCACCCGGTAGGCGGGGGTTCCACCCGGCGCGGCCTTGATCGCTCAGTTACCTTTTGGTCACTGGGGTGGCAGTATCGTGAGACTGTGGTCAAAGACTGGCCCGTCGTAACGGGCTAAGACGAGCCAAAGAAGAGGGCACCGCCCTGAAACGTTTTCCCCGCACAACTCATGTGTGCGAGAAGCAACCCAAGCAGTTTAACGTTCTAAGTATAGGTGCACATGTACATGTATAATTTTTCATTATTTTTCTGTAACGGGTATCGCGGCCACACACACCACAAGTCACGAAAGTTTCACCGTAATCAGATGAATAGTATAGGAAACACAAAGAAGATGAATAAATTATGTGAGCACAGTGTGAACCCCTCGTCATACTGATTAGTATTACAGTGTGAAAGTATCTAAGGGGTTTTCTGCAGCTGTCCTGTTCTGCAGAGACAGTATTCATTCTAGATCGTGTGATACCTCCTACATCCGCATAATCACTGCCCATCAATGGGCAAACGGTAGCATATCAGTTATAAAAAATGCGAGTGTGTTGGTCGTTTGTATGACCTTACTTGACACACTTAAAGTAATAAGCTGACTTATGAAACTTTGCATAGAGGCAGCGGGGAAAACGACTTATAATGCTTTTATAGCAGAAAAAAAATCCTATGGGTGGAGCTAAGATATAATAATATAATTTTCTTTTGATTGGTTTGTGAACGACATCACTTCTCGGAGTTTCTGATTCTGTAGCTTCACAGAATGATCCAGTCAGAACTGTGTAAGCTGTCTTTAAGATTTACTTATTATGTGTTAATAAAATAATTTTATGTTTTTTAAAGCGTCTGCTTAAGTCGTTCTATAGAAGCATAATCTAAATTGCTTCACTTATAAATTGATAAAATACAGGACCAATTTCTTGGATATTTATGTATATTGGTTCGCCAGCATCAACCATTCTCTGTATTTGTTACCTTATCGGATTGTTCGGGGAATCTATAAACTGGAGTTCACCTGTGTCAAGTTGAAATGTGAGGTACCCCGAGGCGTACAAAGTTCAGACCATTTTGTAGATTGTTTGAACAAACACCGAAACAACAGGCGTTGTCGGCTGCAGACACCAAACGAAACCAATTTCTAATTGTGCCGGCCAGAGTTCGAAGCCACATCGAAACCTCTCGTTCGGAGCGACGACGCTTGTTTCGAAGCATTCGCAAATAGAACTACTTTGTATGCAACTGAAGTTTTTCATAAACTTTGCCCGTTTTAAACCGCGCCAGGCATTACGGCGATGCAAAAAGTGTAATTAGAGAAAAATGGAAATGCATTCGTTTCGTTCAAGTTCTTTTATTATGCTTCATTTAGCTATTTACATATAATTAAATACTTAATTAAATAGTACACGTTTTGGCTAAACGAACCCAGGCTGTTTTGTGTATTTAATTACTGTGTTGTAGTGTCTTATTTTTCTGTGACTTTATTTCTAACAAGCATTTAATATGTACTTATAAAATGAATAATGATATTAAGAAAACCCTAAAATTATTAATAAAAATGGAATTATTGATGTTGCTGAAGATTCCATTAGCAATTAAGTCTTATAGCGCCGTTGGTAAGTACAAGAGCAATACATACGTGATTCCAATTCTCAGCTTACTAATTTCCATATTTGCTAGCAACAAATTTGCCTCTGACAAGTTGACATCCTCAACAATGTTCTCTGAATATTCAGCATATCCGTGGTAATAAACAGCGTGGTAGTGTTCGGGTGCCGGTTGCAATGCAACACGAGGGCACTGCCACTAATCCGATTACAGCAATGGACAGATGCGTCGCTTCAGCGGCTACTCTCGACACCTTGATGCATACCTAATATCCTTCACCTGGGATTCAGGAATTTCTAAATTAAAGCGGACAGTATTAAATTATCGCGAAAACAAGGGAAACATTGCACAACAGAGCTGGGAGCGACAGTGAAGTATTGTCTTTTGAGCCCGCGGTCTTTAAACTGCTTTCGTATTTCTAATTGAAATATCTGTACAAACATTATAGTTTCATATTACAGTAACATTTCTGGAAATATATTACCAATATGTTTGATTAATCATAATCCCAAAAGACACGATAGAGGTCATGGAAATATAACTCAAGTTTGAACGAAAACATGTTTTTAATGAAAATAAGCATAAGTATTATGTACATTATTTAGAAGACAAAGAAACATCTTTGGAATAATTCATTTCTGTCAAATCACGTGCTACGTCAATGTTATTATAAAAAAAACAGTTGACACGAATGGCCCAGAGTTCCTTGCCTGTTCTTCTTTGTAGCTCTACTTATATGTTTTGGAACGCTGTATAGTAGACTCTATTATCCCAATAATAGTAGGTACAATAATTAATGGACGTTGATAAGTGCATTTTTGATGCCTAAATCGTAAACAATATCAGAATCAAAATCAAATCAAAACAAAATCGTTTACGATTTTGTATTTTTATTTTTTAAGATTTTCTTTGGTCGCAATCTTTAAAAAAATTATGACCTAAAAACCTAAGTCTAAGTTATATTTCGATTTCCGAATATTCGTATCGCTATATAAAACGTTTTATTTGTTGTTTTACATCGTAAGCGTTGGTCCCATATAATACGCAAAATAAATACGCCAAATAAAGCGATCTTGACGCCAATCTTGAGTCCCACACAACGAAATCTCAACTTTGAACTGAATTTTTATAACTTTAATAGCACTATGAGTAAATATAGTAATATAGTAATCTGTCGCGCTACATTCAACAAAGATGCTCCTATCTTTAAAAAATACTTTTTCTTTTCTGACAGTGACAGCTCGTAACAATCGCAAATACCCACCTCCGATCCGCGAGCGTTGCGGCCGTGACGTTAGCGTTATCCAACGTCATGGACGACGTGACGTGCTGGCTCGCAATGATTGCGGGCTTGAAACGGAACGGCTGTGTGACTGTTGGGATCAATTTAGATTCCGAATGGAATACAGCCCGATGAATGGATCAATTGTCTAAAGCAAAGTTCACCAGTTAGTTCAAGTTGGAATGACAGTTGTGCACGCAATACATTTTTATTATTCCTAGTTAAGGAAAAGTTTGTATGTTTTTGTTCTGCTTGTTTTAGTACACACATTAGTTAGTCAAGTTCCAGAATAAAGATTTTTTCCAATAAAAATAGAAACTCAAGTTCTCCCTTCCCGTTATCAAGTTATGCGTTTATCATCGAACAACATTCAATTTTGATTGATATACGAGTTGTTAACGTTTGGGAAATAAAATAAACTTTTATGATTGGTTACCAGGAAGCCAAAGAAATTAATTCAATTAAGGAAATCGCAATAGAAAAATGAATACGGAAACGAGATGTTTGTGTGTTGATGTCGGCAAATAATATCTTCATATTGTATATTACTTGTATACGAGTATTTTCCTCCAATATACATACGAAATTGGAGTAATTTTATTCAAATTAGTATCCTATATGTACGTCAGAACCACAGTTATATTAGGTATATAGGTGAAAGTTACAGTGTAACCTACCTAGTTTCCTATCTGTATCGAATGCTAGGTATAAGCTGTATTTAGCGGCGGCAAATGTCCAATTAACCTGTTCTCCTACTGTGAAATGATGACTGTGTTAGTGAAACTATGACTTGGTAGGTAGTTGTAGCAAACAGCAAAAACTCGTAAATTGAAGATAGACTGGGCTTCAGCTGCATTTAATACAAAGTTGAAATCCGTCTATTTACTTTTAGTAAGTATTAGACTTCTTATAACATTGATAAGGGTCGTGGCTTGGAAGGTGTATGAAATTATATGTATGTTTATAGAATACTAGCTACTGCCCGCGACTTCGTTCGCTTAGTAGGCTCAGCCTTCGGCCTCGCCATAACTTCCCCTCTTTTCTTGGTTTTACTTTTATAAGAACCTTCTCTTGACAATAATTAACACAACATAAAAATAATTAGCGGGATTGTTCCATTTATTCTCAAGTTATAGCGTGACCAGGAAAAATAGGGGCTCATTTTTATATTCATAGATAAATTACATTTTATACCTTTAGACCGGCTAGGAATCGCGTGATATTTACTGGAAATTGTCTGTCGACCAGTTTCGTACTTATAGATTGTGATAGTTTCTTCTTATATCTGCTAAAACTATTCACATATTACCATATACATTTTACAGGTACAGTCAATAAACGTAGATGAGCATTCATGATTATTAAAATCATTTAGATAAGTACCTAAGTATAAGCTTAGGTAGCTAATTAGCTATTAAAGCTGTATAGCTAAAAGCTTGTTATTAAACAAACTTGAAATTGGGAATTTGACACACTATAAACTAAATAATAATTTCCTTATATATCCTTTCCGGGTCCAAACCGAAGTTTAGGTTAAGATAATTAAATTTTTGTTTATTTATTGTATTATAATTTGAAAATTTTAATTGAATAATGATATATAATTTTGTAACTTTAAATTTTAATTTGTAATTTTACATATGGACATTGTCTGAAATAAATGAATATTATTATTATTATTATTATATCTGTGTTTGTTCAGCTACATTTGTTTTTAATTACATATTAAGTAAATTATTTAAGTAGTTATATTTGCCCACGTTTTTAACACATTTTTAAAAGTACCTAGGTATCTAACTACCTACATGGTTTCATCCGCGTGCAATAAATTATCGAGAATAAAAGGGTAAAAAGTAACTTACGTGTTGTTCCTACATAAAAGCTTTTGAATGAAGCTTTTATATAGGAACAACACGTAGTCTTGTCATCTAAACTCATAAAGCCCTTTCAGCCTGAAGAACTAACAAACATACACACTCACACACCCATACCGTAAACATTCGCTTTTTCTTTAAGATTTAACGCAATGGGATCGGAAATAAGATTATTGATGCTTTTTAAATATACCTTTTAAGGTTCTATATATCGCAACCGTTCCTCGACGTAAATAATGTAAAAAACTGCAACAGAAAACTAAAAAGGCAAAGTTGCACCGTCGCGTCGTTACTTTAATAAAAAAACAACAAAATAGGTACTTCTTATTTTTGAAAGTCGGTTAAAGTAGAACCTTTTGAAAACTGTAGCACCTGTTTCAACCAGACATGGCTTGAAACGATATTATAAGTATACAGTTATTTAATATATTAAATGTACTTCATGTTTTACAAAAAGCATCTTAGAATTTGATTTATAAAAATAAAACTTCCGAAGCCAAACAGCCAAAGTACAAGTATATCTGTACCATAACATTATATTTGAAAATATCACCAAGCGTACGACGATATTAACCATATAGTTCCATTCCTATAGCAAAACATTCCATACTTGCGATAGGGGATATTGTAATCGATATTGTTCATTACGGCATACCTCAGCTACCGAGATGAAATGAATGTTGACTATTATTATTATGCCACTATCGAATATTAGGTGTAGAAAAGGAAACTATTCGAACATGTTATTACATGCAAACAATTCAAAAATCTCGATGTGTTTATATATTGTACCACTTTATTGGTGTCACATATCGATGTCAAAAAATATGATGCTAAAAACTTTGTCATTATTGGTGGAAATGGCCCACGGTTAAAATTTATTCCTTTGTTGTTATGTCCTGGCTCTCCTGGCGTTTTTTCTCATTATATTCATAATTATATGCCCCGATGGTGGACATTTTTTGCTAGACTGCATTTTTTAACGAGAAGCAGTAAATCGCAAGCATTGTTGTGTTGTGTTGTAAAGGGTATTGTACTTAGTGAGATTATTCGGAAAATGAGACTCAAAACTAGTCTCGAGGAGACAGCGTGACAGCCACGCATTCAATCCAGGTAATTAAATATGCATTGGATATATTTAGAAAAAAAATTGTGAATGTGTTTGTAACTTCTTCACGCTTAAACGGCTATACACATTTGGATGAAATTTGGTGTGTATATGAGGCACTAGAATAACACATAGAACACTTTTATTATCACAATCATCATCCATAACCACGTGGGTGGAACCGGGAGGCGCAATATTTATGTAACTAATTCTTAAAGAGATTTAAATTAGTAGTACTTAATTGTCACCTAACTTGGCTTAGGTGTCACCTAAAATGTTGATGAAAACGGGCATTAGTAGTATCAAGTAGTCACCTAACTTGGCTTAGGTGTCACCTAAAATGTTGGTGAAAACGGGCATTAGTAGTATCAAGTAGTCACCTAACTTGGCTTAGGTGTCACCTAAAATGTTGGTGAATACGGGCATTAGTAGTATCAAGTAGTCACCTAACTTGGCTTAGGTGTTACCTGAAATGTTGGTGAAAACGGGCATTAGTATTTGAAAAAACGCTTATTTCGGTTGAATAGTGACAGCATTATCCAATCTGTTTAATAGATTTCCATCTGTCCCCGTATGACGGTTAAAAGCAAATAGTTAAAATTCGACGCTCGGACGACGTCCCTCAGTGGACTAGTGGTAGCGAATCTCGTCCGAGGTTGTGTATTTTTCAATCTAAAATTTCAATGTTTGGTCTCGTTAAGCAGGTTAGGCTCTAAAAATCACCCAATAAAGAAAAAGACGTTCATTTTCGCTTAAACATCTAATATTGTTATTTATTTTTGAAGGTGGTACCTACGCGGAGGTAGCTGCGGGCGGATGGTATCCATTTATACCTATTATATAGCCACAACGTCGGCAACAACAATACCTATTAGGGTAACATCAACTGCATGTTGCATGTGAAACAACATCAGAGCAATATTGTGTGGATGAACAATAGTCCATTGTCCATGTCCCATTACCATGCACTATGATGTTATATAGTAGCAAGTATGACTTCTGCCTGCCTGTCTATAACGATGATGTATACAAGAAGGTATATAGACGAGAAATATGCACATCTAACGTTATGTGAATTCATCCATCCCATTTAAGTTTAGCGATGTCAATTATTTTCTTCATTATGATTGTTACATTACAAATATGTATATTTTTTTGGTGGTAGTGCCACGCTGTAACCCCACACCCGAATGGGCCGGCACGAGCGGGGAAGTACCACACTCCCATATAACACCGACGTGAAGTACCTTAACATGCTATTGCGTTTCAGACGGTTTGTGAGAGTTTCCGGAGGCCCGATTCCCCCCTCCCCCTTCCCCCTATCCTTTCTCCTCCCCATCCACCCTCACCCCTTCTATCTTTTCCTTCCTTTCTTCCTTCCAACGCATCCTCGAGACCTCTGGTATTGCGGATGTCCGTGGGCGAGACTGTATCATCCCATAAAAAAATTGTAAGGAGTACTCCTTTCCTAAGTAGTTTCAACAAATCCACGGGGGTCTAGTTTCAGGATAATTAAAACGTTAATAGCTTTCTAACTTGTATCGCTTCCACATACCTACTTTTTAAGCGTTTTCCATATTTCATAACATTTTAATAACAATGCATATGAAATCACACCTACCATTTCTAAGTAAAATTTTTGATTCTTTAAAACCTTTGTAATGAGAGTAATTTAAGGCTGGTATTCCAGAAGAACTCCCAGTAACTGAAGAGCTGTTCAATAGATGACACTCCGTCCCCACACAACGGGAAAAATCAAACAGAGATTGAATCAGGGCTGGGCAAAATACATGCTATGATTTAATTGAAATAAAAATTAAAAAATACTGTATCGCAAGTAATTAATATACGAAATACAAAATACATTCAAGTACGGTATTTGAAATATAAAATACAAAATACAGTTGTTTAGTTATTTTTAATTGAAATACAAATTACAAAATGAGTAATCTTAGTTAATCAGTAAAACCTGAGTTTCATTTCATGAACACTACTTATAAACGCTGCTTAAATTTAAATGACGTTATTTAGTACTGCGCAAAGGAAAAATGTTCTGCGCCGTATTAAGTGACGTTATTTAAATTTAAGCAACGTTTATAAGTAAGGACGTAAATTTTAAATGTACTGTTAGACAAACAGCCTCTGGTTGGAGTGAATAAAACTTGCTAAAGAAAACAATCTTTCTACAGGTCACTTATCAATATAAATACTTATCAATATACGAGTATTCTTGGTAAAACGGGTGGAATTTTGCTGCAGTGTGGTGCAATAAAATTTGGTACACACATTAGATACCTGACGTAGAAAAGGAATCCAAATATGAGCATAATTGATCAAGTGGTTGCCCAGATAACTTTATACTTAACAGAAAATCCATTCAGTCTACCCGTGACCATGTTCACTGAATTAATCCGTGTAAAGTTGATTAATTTCAATTTATAAGAATCGCGAAGGGCTAAGAAATCATTTTTAAATAGAGAGTTAAAATACGATGCTCGGACGGCGAGCCTTGGTGGTCTATTGGTCATGGCGTCTGACACAGATTGTCGCAAGACGCGGGTTCGAATCCCGTTCGAGGATGTGTATTTTTCTCTCTACAATTACAAACTTTAGTCTCGCTAAGCATGCGTTAATGCTTAAAAATCATATAATAACAAGTACAATTCGAAAAATCATCATCTGCTCAGTTATTGGAGTGTATCTCAAAAAGTACTGAACCGAATTCGATGAAATTTAAATACACGTTAAATAAGACTACACGGAAAGCACCAGCTTTCAAACAAATATAGAATTTTGAGAATCGGTTCACCCTATCGAAAGTTATGAGGTAAAAAACATTTAAAAAAACAGTCGACTTGAGTCCTGACCTCCTCCTTTTTTTGGAAGTCGGTAGAAAACAATACTACTATTATAAATGTGAACGTTAGTGTTGCCAGTTGTTGTTGTATATATGCATGTTTGCCACTCACACATTGCAGAACAAGCTGAATCGAAGGTTACTTCAATACAAATGCGTTTAATACTGAACCGCATGAAGCTATGGTATTGTGACAGCAATATGTTCCTTATCACGCTCTCCAGTGCCACCACATATAATAAAATCGTTTATTTCGACCAGCTTGGGCCATAAGTTCTCAACAATAACCACAATTAATTACATTATGTACAAAAAAAAATCCAAATAATTATATTTCATTCAAATTAGATAAAAATTAAATTAAATAACATACAAAATTAAATTTATTAGGTACCTATACAAAATTAAATTAATAAGAATTGTGATTATTTATGTATTAGTCAGTACATGAACCATGCAGCAATGGTTCAAGTACTTGTCAGTACTTTCAGCAAATACCTTCAGGATGCTATTAGAGCTGGCCCTAACCCTGCGCACCAGGGATGTGCACCGTTTTCGCATTGTCGCATAAAAGCAATCGACACGTGATTCGGCAAACATCCCCGATGCGCTACAGAATCGGGGCAGCCCCAATAGCACCCGGAACGCATTATTGTATTGAACCCGCAGGGCGTTGTATTGTTTCTGAGTGTAGCTTATCCAGTGGCTACTCGTGTAAAATGAGGTACAAAATGCTCTAAAAAGAGTAATTTTGACCCCTATAGAACATCGAGCAAACCTACGAGCGATCATATTTGCTCTCACAGACAACGCCCTCCGTTCTCTCTCTATATCTGTATCATCTTTCAGGTCAGACCTCACCCAATGCCCAAGATATTTAACCTGTTCTACCATTTTCAGCGGTGTCCCGTACAGTTTGGTAGATGGTATACTTTCTAGACATTTTCCTCTAACCCGAAAGACCATACACTCACTCTTTTTCGTGTTATACACCAATCCGTGACCAAGTGCGTATTTCTCACAGATGGCCAGAAGTTTTGACAACCCACACACAGAAGCGCTCAGCAGCACCATATCATCCGCGTAACTAATATTATTGAGACAAAGTCCGTCAATATGACAGCCGACATGTGTGCTGCTGAGCTCTTCTATCAGTAGTATAGTATCAATAGTATAGTAGTGCTCTTATATAAGTATGTATAATATTTTTTACGTTTAGATTGTCTCTATCTGAACTTATTTAAGTACAATACAAATGGTACTACAATAACAGTAGAGATATTTTTAAAACAACCATCTTATCCCAATAGAATGTTCTAGCGTAAACACTTCCAGTCGGGAGGCTATTGTTTAATGCTCATTATAAGTTAGAGAGGCACCCGTTATGTCCGTTATAATATAATATTTGAAGATGGCAATGGAATCCTAATCTGAAGTTTGCCCAATTTCATCTCATGTAATAGGACCCCTAATTAGCTTAATTAGATTGAGTTTGAGTTTAAATGTCATTGAATTAGGCAAATTATATAAAAGTAATCTGATCGGCCAAAACTTGCGTCTTTGCAACAACGATGGCTACAGGTTGATTATAGTAAACCACTTTTTGGCTTGCTAGCAATTCTTCATTTTCAAACATCAATCTAAAATTAGCTTTCACTATACTATTCACTCCTGGTATATCGGCTGAAGTCAAAACAGCGAGTACTCCGTCATTTTTCTGCGAAAACAGTATTAACTTATCAAAGAACACAAAACTATGAAACGGTGTGAACGTGAAAGATTAATTACATACGAGCGCTTCACTGGCGTCAATGGACTCTATATCTGCCTTCGTTACGGTAGAAAGCACAAAAGCTGCAAAGACTTCGCCTTTTATTTTGGGCTCGTCGTCGCTGTAAACGGCTTCACCAGCGCATTGAATCATGCCTTCTCTTTTTAGCAAAGGCTGCGTTATAGGGTAATCTAGTTGGTTAGTGTCATATTCTTGGTAACTTTGACTTATAGGTGGACGATCGTCTGTTGCTGTTGTACTGCCAGACATGTAACGGGGATTCAAAATATCTCTTGGACACAATTATATAATGCACTGAAAATAAAATACGTTTTTATTACTTGACTAAATCTGTTGTTTACAGCGTCATTAATTTTAATTAAGTTTTATGTATATACGGCATCATACCTTGTAAAACAAACTCAACGCCAGTGTTTCTCTAAAATATGGCGAGGGCTCAGGAGGATTATAATCAGCATGGATTTCCGTATGCAAACAATGCAAAGCTTTTTGTAATAAATCGTTTTTAAATATGTTTTTCTTAATCAAAAACTGCTCTGTTTTAAAGGCATGAGTAAACTTTGGGCTTATTCCGCCATACACAATAGAAGCTTTATTAATATAATGAGAGCTAGGATCAAATTGGAATAAAAAAGCCGCGTAGACTTCTGCGTGAGCGTTTTGTGCTCTTGGTGTTACCTGAAATTTATAACAAAGATACTTATTTTTAAAACAAAAACAACTTACGTTACAAGCATGTTATTTCTGTTTTTAGCTTAGCAACCAACTCTTAACGTAAAACGAAATCCTCAAAGGTCCATGAGGATCTATTGATTATGTTAAGAGCCCAGATACATGAACAGCTTGGAGCAGTCAGCATGGACAGCTTTATGCTGTGACTGTACACTGACTCATACACGGAACCACTCGAGTAGTTGCAAATGCTTCGGGCGATTGGCTGTCAAGCGGTCGCCAGGCATACACGAACTGTCGACTGCTCTCGCGCAGTTACCTCCGCCCGTACTCTTCATTCCACTTCGCGCGCTTCCCGCCCCCGAATTTAAATTGACACTTGTTGAGCAGTTAAGGTGCTGTCTTATCAAGATGTCGATAAAAATTAGGGTTTATAAAGCAGTTTATCTCATAAGCAGCGATGTAATTAAAACTACAAAAAATAATAAAACATTTCTAAGACTTCTAAATACATCTTTTGTCTAGGCCTGCTGATCCTTTTACCACAGTATAAAGATATCTACTGTGCTTTTACTTTCGGATCATGACAACGAAATAGAAAATGTGTATGTTTTTAACAATTACCTTATAAATGCATTTTCATGACCAAAGCAATAATTTTTGTTTCTAAAAGTAAATTTTCTAAAAAAATAACCTAAATTGAATCGCCAAATAATATCAAAACGCATAGGTACCTAAATATTAATTAACAATGACTTTGAATTTCTATTAATCTATGTTTCAGGTAAGATTCATTTTAATGGTGACAAATCTACTATTTTAGAAACAAATATTATTTGGTATTGAAAATACATTTAGTAAAAACACTCTAACATCGTTTTGATTATTATAATAAATTATAAATAATTGTTAGAGATGTACAGAAAATATTATTCTCAAGGATATTCCCCCCTAAGGTGGACGCCCCATCTACGGAGGGCCGTCCACCACCATTTGAATAATAAATAACACAGGATAGTTTTGTTTGCCTTAGGTGTACATAGCACCGAACGAAGAATTCTATAATTAATTATAGAATTATTCGTCTTGAAGAACGTACGTACCTTATAAGTGACGAGCTTATAATTCCTTGAAAGAGGTGGGAGTTTTATTTGAGTTATAATTCTTCCTTTCATGTTTGTTCGCAGAAAATCTGCGAGTCTTATCTCACTTTGCTCTAAATTACGATTTACTGGAAAAATAGACGTTTGAATAAATGTATTAAGTAACTAAAAATGTTTTATTATGTGGTGCCACATACTAATTTTGCATAGAGGCAGCGGGGAAAACGACTTAGAATGCTTTTATAGCAGAAAAAAAATCCTATGGGTGGAGCTAAGATATAATAATATAATTTTCTTTTGATTGGTTTGTGAACGACATCACTTCTCGGAGTTTCTGATTCTGTAGCTTCACAGAATGATCCAGTCAGAACTGTGTAAGCTGTCTTTAAGATTTACTTACTATGTGTTAATAAAATAATTTTATGTTTTTTGAAGCGTCTGCTTAAGTCGTTCTATAGAAGCATAATCTAAATTGCTTCACTTATAAATTGATAAAATACAGGACCAATTTCTTGGATATTTATGTATATTGGTTCGCCAGCATCAACCATTCTCTGTATTTGTTACCTTATCGGATTGTTCGGGGAATCAATAAACTGGAGTTCACCTGTGTCAAGTTGAAATGTGAGGTACCCCGAGGCGTACAAAGTTCAGACCATTTTGTAGATTGTGTGAACAAACACCGAAACAACAGGCGTTGTCGGCTGCAGATACCAAACGAAACCAATTTCTAATTGTGCCGGCCAGAGTTCGAAGCCACATCGAAACCTCTCGTTCGGAGCGACGACGCTTGTTTCGAAGCATTCGCAAATAGAACTACTTTGTATGCAACTGAAGTTTTTCATAAACTTTTCCCGTTTTAAACCGCGCCAGGCATTACGGCGATGCAAAAAGTGTAATTAGAGAAAAATGGAAATGCATTCGTTTCGTTCAAGTTCTTTTATTATGCTTCATTTAGCTATTTACATATAATTAAATACTTAATAGTACACGTTTTGGCTAAACGAACCCAGGCTGTTTTGTGTATTTAATTACTGTGTTGTAGTGTCTTATTTTTCTGCGACTTTATTTCTAACAAGCATTTAATATGTACTTATAAAATGAATAATGATATTAAGGGAACCCTAAAATTAATAATAAAAATGGAATTATTGATGTTGCTGAAGATTCCATTAGCAATTAAGTCTTATAGCGCCGTTGGTAAGTACAAGAGCAATACATACGTGATTCCAATTCTCAGCTTACTAATTTCCATATTTGCTAGCAACAAATTTGCCTCTGACAAGTTGACATCCTCAACAATGTTCTCTGAATATTCAGCATATCCGTGGTAATAAACAGCGTGGTAGTGTTCGGGTGCCGGTTGCAATGCAACACGAGGGCACTGCCACTAATCCGATTACAGCAATGGACAGATGCGTCGCTTCAGCGGCTACTCTCGACACCTTGATGCATACCTAATATCCTTCACCTGGGATTCAGGAATTTCTAAATTAAAGCGGACAGTATTAAATTATCGCGGAAACAAGGGAAACATTGCACAACAGAGCTGGGAGCGACAGTGAAGTATTGTCTTTTGAGCCCGCGGTCTTTAAACTGCTTTCGTATTTCTAATTGAAATATCTGTACAAACATTATAGTTTCATATTACAGTAAAATTTCTGGAAAATATATTACCAATATGTTTGATTAATCATAATCCCAAAAGACACGATAGAGGTCATGGAAATATAACTCAAGTTTGAACGAAAACATGTTTTTAATGAAAATAAGCATAAGTATTATGTACATTATTTAGAAGACAAAGAAACATCTTTGGAATAATTCATTTCTGTCAAATCACGTGCTACGTCAATGTTATTATAAAAAAAAACAGTTGACACGAATGGCCCAGAGTTCCTTGCCCGTTCTTCTTTGTAGCTCTACTTATATGTTTTGGAACGCTGTATAGTAGACTCTATTATTCCAATAATAGTAGGTACAATAATTAATGGACGTTGATAAGTGCATTTTTGATGCCTAAATCGTAAACAATATCAGAATCAAAATCAAATCAAAACAAAATCGTTTACGATTTTGTATTTTTATTTTTTAAGATTTTCTTTGGTCGCAATCTTTAAAAAAATTATGACCTAAAAACCTAAGTCTAAGTTATATTTCGATTTCCGAATATTCGTATCGCTATATAAAACGTTTTATTTGTTGTTTTACATCGTAAGCGTTGATCCCATATAATACGCAAAATAAATACGCCAAATAAAGCGATCTTGACGCCAATCTTGAGTCCCACACAACGAAATCTCAACTTTGAACTGAATTTTTATAACTTTAATAGCACTATGAATAAAATCTGTCGCGCTACATTCAACAAAGATGCTCTTATCTTTAAAAAATACTTTTTCTTTTCTGACAGTGACAGCTCGTAACAATCGCAAATACCCACCTCCGATCCGCGAGCGTTGCGGCCGTGACGTTAGCGTTATCCAACGTCATGGACGACGTGACGTGCTGGCTCGCAATGATTGCGGGCTTGAAACGGAACGGCTGTGTGACTGTTGGGATCAATTTAGACTCCGAATGGAATACAGCCCGATGAATGGATCAATTGTCTAAAGCAAAGTTCACCAGTTAGTTCAAGTTGGAATGACAGTTGTGCACGCAATACATTTTTATTATTCCTAGTTAAGGAAAAGTTTGTATGTTTTTGTTCTGCTTGTTTTAGTACACACATTAGTTAGTCAAGTTCCAGAATAAAGATTTTTTCCAATAAAAATTGAAACTCAAGTTCTCCCTTCCCGTTATCAAGTTATGCGTTTATCATCGAACAACATTCAATTTTGATTGATATACGAGTTGTTAACGTTTGGGAAATAAAATAAACTTTTATGATTGGTTACCAGGAAGCCAAAGAAATTAATTCAATTAAGGAAATCGCAATAGAAAAATGAATACGGAAACGAGATGTTTGTGTGTTGATGTCGGCAAATAATATCTTCATATTGTATTTTACTTGTATACGAGTATTTTCCTCCAATATACATACGAAATTGGAGTAATTTTATTCAAATTAGTATCCTATATGTACGTCAGAACCACAGTTATATTAGGTATATAGGTAAAAGTTACAGTGTAGTACCTACCTAGTTTCCTATCTGTATCGAATGCTAGGTATAAGCTGTATTTAGCGGCGGCAAATGTCCAATTAACCTGTTCTCCTACTGTGAAATGATGACTGTGTTAGTGAAACTATGACTTGGTAGGTAGTTGTAGCAAACAGCAAAAACTCGTAAATTGAAGATAGACTGGGCTTCAGCTGCATTTAATACAAAGTTGAAATCCGTCTATTTACTTTTAGTAAGTATTAGACTTCTTATAACATTGATAAGGGTCGTGGCTTGGAAGGTGTATGAAATTATATGTATGTTTATAGAATACTAGCTACTGCCCGCGACTTCGTTCGCTTAGTAGGCTCAGCCTTCGGCCTCGCCATAACTTCCCCTCTTTTCTTGGTTTTACTTTTATAAGAACCTTCTCTTGACAATAATTAACACAACATAAAAATAATTAGCGGGATTGTTCCATTTATTCTCAAGTTATAGCGTGACCAGGAAAAATAGGGGCTCATTTTTATATTCATAGATAAATTACATTTTATACCTTTAGACCGGCTAGGAATCGCGTGATATTTACTGGAAATTGTCTGTCGACCAGTTTCGTACTTATAGATTGTGATAGTTTCTTCTTATATCTGCTAAAACTATTCACATATTACCATATACATTTTACAGGTACAGTCAATAAACGTAGATGAGCATTCATGATTATTAAAATCATTTAGATAAGTACCTAAGTATAAGCTTAGGTAGCTAATTAGCTATTAAAGCTGTATAGCTAAAAGCTTGTTATTAAACAAACTTGAAATTGGGAATTTGACACACTATAAACTAAATAATAATTTCCTTATATATCCTTTCCGGGTCCAAACCGAAGTTTAGGTTAAGATAATTAAATTTTTGTTTATTTATTGTATTATAATTTGAAAATTTTAATTGAATAATGATATATAATTTTGTAATTTTAAATTTTAATTTGTAATTTTACATATGGACATTGTCTGAAATAAATGAATATTATTATTATTATTATTATTATATCTGTGTTTGTTCAGCTACATTTGTTTTTAATTACATATTAAGTAAATTATTTAAGTAGTTATATTTGCCCACGTTTTTAACACATTTTTAAAAGTACCTAGGTATCTAACTACCTACATGGTTTCATCCGCGTGCAATAAATTATCGAGAATAAAAGGGTAAAAAGTAACTTACGTGTTGTTCCTACATAAAAGCTTTTGAATGAAGCTTTTATATAGGAACAACACGTAGTCTTGTCATCTAAACTCATAAAGCCCTTTCAGCCTGAAGAACTAACAAACATACACACTCACACACCCATACCGTAAACATTCGCTTTTTCTTTAAGATTTAACGCAATGGGATCGGAAATAAGATTATTGATGCTTTTTAAATATACCTTTTAAGGTTCTATATATCGCAACCGTTCCTCGACGTAAATAATGTAAAAAACTGCAACAGAAAACTAAAAAGGCAAAGTTGCACCGTCGCGTCGTTACTTTAATAAAAAACAACAAAGTAATAGGTACTTCTTATTTTTGAAGCTCGGTTAAAGTAGAACCTTTTGAAAACTGTAACACCTATTTCAACCAGACATGGCTTGAAACGATATTATAAGTATACAGTTATTTAATATATAAAATGTACTTACTTCATGTTTTACAAAAAGCATCTTAGAATTTGATTTATAAAAATAATACTTCCGAAGCCAAACAGCCAAAGTACAAGTATATCTGTACCATAACATTATATTTGAAAATATCACCAAGCGTACGACGATATTAACCATATAGTTCCATTCCTATAGCAAAACATTCCATACTTGCGATAGGGGATATTGTAATCGATATTGTTCATTACGGCATACCTCAGCTACCGAGATGAAATGAATGTTGACTATTATTATTATGCCACTATCGAATATTAGGTGTAGGAAAGGAAACTGTTCGAACATGTTATTACATGCAAACAATTCAAAAATCTCGATGTGTTTATATATTGTACCACTTTATTGGTGTCATATATCGATGTCAAAAAATATGATGCTAAAAACTTTGTCATTATTGGTGGAAGTGGCCCACGGTTAAAATTTACTCCTTTGTTGTTATGTCCTGGCTCTCCTGGCGTTTTTTCTCATTATATTCATAATTATATGCCCCGATGGTGGACATTTTTTGCTAGACTGCATTTTTTAACGAGAAGCAGTAAATCGCAAGCATTGTTGTGTTGGGCTGTATAGGGCACTGTACTTAGTGAGATTATTCGGAAAATGAGACTCAAAACTAGTCTCGAAGAGACAGCGTGACCGCCACGCATTCAATCCAGGTAATTAAATATGCATTGGATGTATTTAGTCAAAATTTTGTGAATGTGTTTGTATCTTCTTCATGCTTAAACGGCTGTACAAATTTTGATGAAATTTGGTGTGTAAATATATGAGGCGCTAGAATAACACATAGAACACTTTTATTATCACAATCATCATCCATAACCACGCGGGTGGAACCGGGGGGCGCAACCAGTTTATACCATTATTTATGTAACTAATTCTTAAAGAGATTTAAATTAGTAGTACTAAATTGTCACCTAACTTGGCTTAGGTGTCACCTAAAATGTTGGTGAAAACGGGCATTAGTATTTGAAAAAACGCTTATTTCGGTTGGATAGTGACAGCATTATCCAACCTGTTCAATAGATTTCCCTCTGTCCCCGTATGACGGTTAAAAGCAAATAGTTAAAATTCGACGCTCGGACGACGTCCCTCAGTGGACTAGTGGTAACGAATCTCGTCCGAGGTTGTGTGTTTTTCAATCTAAAATTTCAATGTTTGGTCTCGTTAAGCAGGTTAGGCTCTAAAAATCACCCAATAAAGAAAAAGACGATCATTTTCGCTTAAACATCTAATATTGTTATTTATTTTTGAAGGTGGTACCTACGCGGAGGTAGCTGCGGGCGGATGGTATCCATTTATACCTATTATATAGCCACAACGTCGGCAACAACAATACCTATTAGGGTAACATCAACTGCATGTTGCATGTGAAACAACATCAGAGCAATATTGTGTGGATGAACAATAGTCCATTGTCCATGTCCCATTACCATGCTATATGATGTTATATAGTAGCTAGTATGACTTCTGCCTGCCTGTCTATAACGATGATGTATACAAGAAAGTATATAGACGAGAAATATGCACATCTAACCTTATGTGAATTCATCCATCCCATTTTAGTTTAGCGATAACAATTATTTTCTTCATTATGATTGTTACATTACAAATATGTATATTTCTTTGGTGGTAGTGCCACGCTGTAACCCCACACCCGAATGGGCCGGCACGAGCGGGGAAGTACCACACTCCCATATAACACCGACGTGAAGTACCTTAACATGCTATTGCGTTTCAGATGGTTTGTGAGAGTTTCCGGAGGCCCGATTCCCCCCTCCCCCGTCCCTTTATCCTTTCTCCTCCCCATCCACACTCACCCCTTCTATCTTTTCCTTCCTTTCTTCCTTCCAACGCATCCTCGAGACCTCTGGTATTGCGGATGTCCGTGGGCGAGACTGTATCATCCCATAAAAAAATTGTAAGGAGTACTCCTTACCTAAGTAGTTTCAACAAATCCACGGGGGTCTAGTTTCAGGATAATTAAAACGTTAATAGCTTTCTAACTTGTATCGTGTCCACATACCTACTTTTTAAGCGTTTTCCATATTTCATAACATTTTAATAACAATGCATATGAAATCACACCTACCATTTCTAAGTAAAAATTTTGATTCTTTAATACCTTTGTAATAAGAGTAATTTAAGGCTGGTATTCCAGAAGAACTCCCAGTAACTGAAGAGCTGTTCAATAGATGACACTCCGTCCCCACACAACGGGAAAAATCAAACAGAGATTGAATCAGGGCTGGGCAAAATACATGCTATGATTTAATTGAAATAAAAATTAAAAAATACTGTATCGCAAGTAATTAATATACGAAATACAAAATACATTCAAGTACGGTATTTGAAATATAAAATACAAAATACAGTTGTTTAGTTATTTTTAATTGAAATACAAATTACAAAATGAGTAATCTTAGTTAATCAGTAAAACCTGAGTTTCATTTCATGAACACTACTTATAAACGCTGCTTAAATTTAAATGACGTTATTTAGTACTGCGCAAAGGAAAAATGTTCTGCGCCGTATTAAGTGACGTTATTTAAATTTAAGCAACGTTTATAAGTAAGGCCGTAAATTTTTAAATGAACTGTTAGACAAACAGCCTCTTGTTGGAGTGAATAAAACTTGCTAAAAAAAACAATCTTTCTACAGGTCACTTATCAATATAAATACTTATCAATATACGAGTATTCTTGGTAAAACGGGTGGAATTTTGCTGCAGTGTGGTGCAATAAAATTTGGTACACACATTAGATACCTGACTTAGAAAAGGAATCCAAATATGACCATAATTGATCAAGTGGTTGCCCAGATAACTTTATACTTAACAGAAAATCCATTCAGTCTACCCGTGACCATGTTCACTGAATTAATCCGTGTAAAGTTGATTAATTTCAATTTATAAGAATCGCGAAGGGCTAAGAAATCATTTTTAAATAGAGAGTTAAAATACGATGCTCGGACGGCGAGCCTTGGTGGTCTATTGGTCATGGCGTCTGACACAGATTGTCGCAAGACGCGGGTTCGAATCCTGTTCGAGGATGTGTATTTTTCTCTCTACAATTACAAACTTTAGTCTCGCTAAGCATGCGTTAATGCTTAAAAATCATATAATAACAAGGACAATTCGAAAAATCATCATCTGCTAAGTTATTGGAGTGTATCTCAAAAAGTACTGAACCGAATTTGATGAAAGTTAAATACACGTTAAATAAGACTACACGGAAAGCACCAGCTTTCAAACAAATATAGAATTTTGAGAATCGGTTCACCCTATCGAAAGTTATGAGGTAAAAAACATTTAAAAAAACAGTCGAATTGAGTACCTCCTCCTTTTTTTGGAAGTCGGTCGAAAACAATACTACTATTATAAATGTGAACGTTAGTGTTGCCAGTTGTTGTTGTATATATGCTTGTTTGCCACTCACACATTGCAGAACAAGCTGAATCGAAGGTTACTTCAATACAAATGCGTTTAATACTGAACCGCATGAAGCTATGCTATTGTGACAGCAATATGTTCCTTATCACGCTCTCCAGTGCCACCTACCACATATAAGTATGTATAATATTTTTTACGTTTAGTTTGTCTCTATCTGAACTTATTTAAGTACAATACAAATGGTACTACAATAACAGTAGAGATATTTTTAAAACAACCATCTTATCCCAATAGAATGTTCTAGCGTAAACACTTCCAGTCGGGAGGCTATTGTTTAATGCTCATTATAAGTTAGAGAGGCACCCGTTATGTCCGTTATAATATAATATTTGAAGATGGCAATGGAATCCTAATCTGAAGTTTGCCCAATTTCATCTCATGTAATAGGACCCCTAATTAGCTTTATTAGATTGAGTTTGAGTTTAAATGTCATTGAATTAGGCAAATTACTCTCTTATAATCCATTATTTATTCTGTGATATAATGCTGGTTAGACTATGCGCTTACCTAATATCTGCCTTGTCTGATAAAATCCATTAAACTCTTCACTCTCAGAATACTAATAAATTATATTTAAGAGTGTAATGTGAGTAGATTTATTCAGTGCAACATTTATTTGATGTAGTTTTTTAATAACAAAATTAAGGCTCTTACTTAGCTCTTCCAAAATGTTTATCTGATTAATATTACATAAAATATTCTTTTATCTTTCTTTTAATATTTTTATCTAAATTTTTTATTTAAAAAATATTTATGAATATTTTTTTAAATAAATAAAAAATATAGTAACCCTCCGGTTCTAATAATAAAATGTTTTGATACTATAGTTGAACGGTTGCATCCCACTACTTACCAATAGCATATGCAAACTTGCAGCATCCTTGTATTAGGTTGTTGTCATGGATTTGGGGGTGGTGCGGTCCATGGCCCTCTACGGGGCCCCCATCTGGGTGGACACCTTGACGGAGTCAACCATCGCCCTGCTGAGGAGATCTCAGAGGGTGATGGCAGTCGGGGTCATAAGTGGGTATCGCACCATCTCCTATTATATCCACCCTGGGATTTGGAGGCTGAGGTCTACGCGTGTATGTACGAGTGGCGCTTGCAGCACCGAATCCGAGGGGAGATTCCCCCGCCAAGAGAAGTGCAAGCGTGGAATAACCGCGCTCGACAGTCCCTTATTGGGAGGTGGAGGGAGCGGCTGGCCGAACCTAGGGCTGGCCACTGGACTGTTGAGGCTGCCCGACCCGTCCTTCAGGACTGGTTGGACAGGGAACACGGGTCACTTACCTTCCGGTTGGTGCAAGTCCTTACGGGCCACGGGTGCTTTGGGAAGTACCTGTGTCGCATCGCTGGAAGAGAACCGACAACGGAGTGTCATCACTGTAGCTGTGATGAAGATACGGCGCAGCATACGCTCGAGGAGTGCCCAGCTTGGGAGAGCGAGCGCCGTGAACTCGTCGCAGTAGTGGGGGACGACATCTCGCTTCCGTCATTGGTCAAGGCCATGGTGGAAAGTGAAAGGTCGTGGAATGCGGGGCTAGACTTTTGCGAACGGGTCGTGTCGCAGAAGGAGGCTGCGGAGAGGGAGAGGGAGATTACCTCTACTCTCCCGATCCGCGCCCGTAGAGCCGGGCGTAGAAGGAGGGCATATCAAGCCCTTCTCCATCCCCCATAACAGAGGTCGCGGTGATGGACACGGGGGTGTCCGTTGCCGACAAAAGACCTCGAGGTGGCGCGTGCGGTGTTTCCGTGCGCCCCTCAGGAGTGCTGGGATAGAGTGACTCCTACTCCATCCCACCGGGACGGGGTCCTCATGGGAGGGCCAACGCCGCCGGGACCTCGGACGATTGCAATAGCGTGCCCGTTGTCCCGATATTAAGGCGCCCGGAGAAACACCGTGTGGTGGTTTAGTCGGTATGGTCTGCTTGCTGCTATGGGTGCAGTTGGTACGTAAAGGACGAGTCCAACATACCCCGTCGAATCCCCCGGGTTGGCGGGGATGTGTAAGTACATTCCCCACACGTTAATAAAAAAAAGGTTGTTGTCATGGGATTTTAATTTTTACAGCTTAATAGATCAGTTGAAACTTGTGTGTGAATGTCATTTTTGTACAACTTCACTTTAGCAATAGAAATACCAAAAATTTACGTGTTCTCAGCTTAAGTAAAGAAAATGGTGAATATTACTCGGCTAAGAATTCTAAACTTTGATAGTTCTAACTTCGGGCATACCTATACTAATCTAGAATTAAAATCGTCGCTTAAGTAATCTCTTTTACTTAAGTAATTACTTTTACTTGTTTGTGCATACGGCTGTAAGAGTATCTAATTATTTATCTCGTGCGATACTGTTTAGCAGAATTCCGTGAGTGACACTTACAGACTTCAATCATGCTCTTAACTTAATTGTGTATGGCGTAACACGAAAGCGTTTATTTGCCTCAACGACAAAACAATTACAAACAGCGTCGAAAATAAGGGTTGCGTAAATATATCTCATGCGTCTTTTGTTGTTTTTTGATGCGGTATTTTGATATGTCATCCTATTATAATTAATTTGTGTGTAATTGTTAATAATTACGTTACTTTTTCCTAAACTTAAACACTACAAAAAAATATAAAACCATTAGCACTCTTGTGAAATACGCGTCATCAGAGAAACATTTATTTGACATATTATGTGTTTATTCTGCACTACAAGGTATACTTACTGCAAGCATAACAAAAATTTTATAACTCTATTTTTTATCTCTCCGCAATTTAATCACAAAATAAGCTTTAAATTACACAGTTATCAATCGCGTTTTACTCCCATTTGACAGATTTGTCATGTCCCATCCATCTCAAAATGAACATTTCACTTCAAACCCTTATTAGTTTTGTCATAAATCTGTGATGCGAGTATTTTCTTCAAAGTGCTTGGGGAATGAAAGATAATGTAAGTATTATAACATAAGATTCTCCAAAAAATCAAAGGGTAACCTTAAAAAGAGTGCTCTTGTAAAACGAAGGTATAGGTCCCAATTAGGGCTGCCACCTAACAGTAGACCCGGAGATTTTAGAAATACCTATAGTTCTTTTTTAATAAAAATAAGCTTTTTTAAAAATTTAAAAATTAAGGCAAAATGTCATGGTAAATTACTATTTATAATATGGTAATGTTATTTTATTAAATATATTAAGTGACCTAGCTAGTGCTAGGCTGACTTAGACCAGCTTGACACTTAAACTGTTTTTCATTCTGAAGTGATTGGTTAAGCATCTTATCTAGCCCAGGTTTCTTCAAAAACTACAAAAAATCTTGGCAATTCATGTAATTAGTAATCTTCACAATTAAGTCTGCCTTCACCATGTCCACTGACAAGCAGCTTCACTCGTCTGACCACAAACTTCCCGTTAAAAAAAGACGCGTTCAACAAAGCATTGCTTATAGGGATATATTTTTTTTTCCTTTATTTTGCCACCAGTGCCACCGCCCGGTCTGAACCAAAGATATCGATGTTCAAACCGTAGTCCGGACATGCACCATGCAAACGTAGACTCCAGGTCAGTCCCGGAGAGGTGGCAGCCCTAGCCCCAATACGGCGGCGGCGCCACATTAAGACCATCCACAAACTTGCAGCATGAGGAAACAACAAGCCGCCCGGGACACGGGGATCAAATGTAGTTATGGGATTTACATGAGAACACGCAGAACAATGTTTTATTGCCTGGCTGTATTACAGTTTGTATTTCCCAAAGGAGTTCTGAAATGTATATGGAATTGGACGCTCCACGTGTAATCTTTGTAGGTATACATTGTCCCTCAACGGTGGGCTTTGGATAGTTGTTAATAATGTTGTTGAAGATTATGCTCGTAGTACTTGGATCTACAAAGATTATATAACTTAAAGTGGTTTAATCCATTTGGCGACGGTATATATATACACTTATAGGCCGCTCGGGCACCTGAAACGTTAAATACAGAACATAATTTAATAACAATGTAATAATAATAAATATGTGTATCACGAAAAAGGAAGATATTTTCGTATGACTTTTAATCTTTTTTATTATATTTTAGGATATAAGCCATCATAAAAATACATACGGTAATAATTTGAACCAGCTGCCTATTGCGGTTGCATAGGCATGCAGGCAGATAAACACACAGACACACGGAAGGCTCGTAGCCTTAGTAATTGAACCCCGTAGTAACGTAAAAAAAGTGTATTTTATTCTACGTAATACAGGTCTAATTACTAAAGATCTTACGTTTTACTATAATTACATAAATAATTTAACTACCGTTTACCACGCATTAAACGGGTTTGGGTATACGGTCCGTTCATTTCTAACTTTAGGCGGTGACATTTGAAAAAGAACAAGTTAAAATTTGATTAGACTGTGGACGGGAAATTGGATATATTTTAGGTCACCTGGGGGGTGGGTCGCGCCGCCGGCGGCAGCGGCTCTGCTATTGATTTGGTTTATTTCTGGAGTGGTGCATTCTGGCGGAGAAACCTCGTCTGTCCTCTCTCCATTGCCCGAGGCCAGCTAAATTTAAAGTCGACACGTCTACAATGGCTAGTCGCCCGTTCCGTTCAATATTTAATTTCAGGCCAAAAATTTCGTCGCGATAATGTTAAAAGTTTGTGATTGAGTAGTTGAGTGACATCAGTGGTAATTGAGTGATGTTTCTAATAAACTTATAACTTCTTTAAGATGAAACGGCACAACAGATTCGGATAAATTTAGAGTGAAAATATATTACTTATGAAATTACCGTTTTTTATGAAATAAGTTAACGCCGTTTTTCCATATATCAATGCATTTTTGCCAACGTAGTGGTAGCTTATTGATGCCCATTTTGAATAAGTCTACTGGATGGGAGGCAACAAATTCTTCAAAGGCATTTCGAACTGCCTCTCGGTTATTATTTTTCCCACCACGAATAATAATAATAATATATATAATAATAATAATAATATATAATAAACCCGCAGGGGTGGCCTTGTGGCGACCCGTCGGTGAGTGGCGACACCGTGGACTCGATTCTCCCTGGGGCTAAATGAGACCCCTGACCCCGGCTTGCCTTAATTGGCCGTCCGGGGGTGGAGACGCAAGAGCAAGTAACAAAAAGCTCCAAGGGTGGAAGTGTTAAAGGGCATAACGCCGGTAGTAGCGCTCTAGTGAAACCGCAGCACACCTCTCGATACCCTTTAGCCATCCACACCAACGTTGCCCCTTTTGTCACCACTCATGGTGGCCGTTAGTCCCAGTAGTAAGGGGGCCCGATTAGTGGATGGCAAGTCACCACCTGCCTAAATATTTTAACATGAGACTAAAATTGGCAGGTGCCGTAGTTTCTTCCATAGTCCACTATCTTCCTTATCACTAATAAGTTTATATCAATAGCCTGGCCATTTTACCCATATTTGTAATAGTTATAAGTACCATGTTACCCTTCATCGAACATTTTTTCTGTTTTTTATACTCCTTTGTATTTTTACACCAAACAGGCCTCTAAGTATTGGCTACGTAAGCCCCACTTATGCCTTTGTAAAAGACCGGATGAAATCCGAGATTTTGTTTTGAATTAAAGAAATAATAATAAAAACAATAATAATTGTTTATTTAATAAAAAATTAAACGTTACAGTATACAGACCAAGGCGTTACAAAATTCTGTCATAGATTACATGCATTTGTCATTGTAAATCGTTCATTAAATTACAAAATTTCAATAAAGTATGAATTAATGAATTAATATTGAATAAATTATTAATAAATAAGCAATCCAATAACAAAATGTCAAAACTTAATGTCAATATTGTCAATAGTAAAAATATCTATCCTAAATAGACCAAGTCCTATGATTGTACACTAGATTTTCTAGCACTCAACTCATACATACTCTGGCACACGTGCATCAGATGTGGTGTCCCGCTCGCAAACAGATCGCAGTGTGGATGCGCAGTCAGTACGCTTCCAAGCAGAGAGCGCGCTCGCTCCGCCGGGCTCTGGCGGCGTTGCACCGTGCGCCCCGACGCACCCGCAAGTACACACGGCGCGACCGTGCGCGCTCGCAACCGAGATATCGGTTGTGCTTTGGGTACATGCACTCTTAAAAAGACCTCGACAAGAGCTACGCTGTCTATTTTATTAGATATTAGGCCAAGTGTAAATTTGGTCAATGAGAGGGACCTTCTAATCTCTAACGTTTCATAACCCAATCGTCCCTGTATAAAGAGAGTGGGATACATGTAAGGGTAGTAAAAATAGGTTTTCTTATAAAGATTACGTAAAAACTTATTTTGGATTCGCTCCAGTTTGAGTATATATTTATCCTCATACGGACTCCAGACTACCGCATTCGTCTGAAGAATACTTCGGACTAATACTGCGTAAAGTACTCGGGTCGCCGCGTTGGAGAGCGGTGCAGCGTTCCGTAGCACGAAACCTAACCTGCGGTGTGCCGCGTCAGTGGGATGCTCGACGTGCTCATGGAGTGTCAGCTCGGGGTCAAACCATACTCCGAGGTCACGCACGCGCTGCACGCGTGACACCGGCACATCCCCCACTAGGTATTGGTATTGCCGTGGACTGCGGCCACGAGTGAACGTCATCATCTCGCATTTCGTTGGGTTGAAATGTAGCCGATTGGCTATACTCCATGCATAGACCGCATCGACGTCACGCTGCAGCGCGTCGTGATCGGAATGCGTTTTACACGACTTTATTAGTTCAATCTAATCAGCAAAAAAAAAGCAGGCTAAAATCAGCACGGATGACTCACGTAATACATCGGGAAGGTCATTCATCAGGAGCACAAACAGAAAAGGTCCCAGATTTGACCCTTGACTTATCCCTGAGTACGTAGGATAACACTCGGATACATGTGCGCCGTACTTAACATACTGCTGCCTATCTGATAAATAGCTAGCGAACAGTCTTAAGAGTCTTGGAGTGAAACCCATTGTGCCCAGCTTTAGGAGCAGTATGTCATTGTCAACTCTGTCGAAAGCTTTTTGGAAATCAAGGTATATAACGTCTACCTGATTTCCACAGTCCATTTGGCAGGAAATGGTATCAACCAACGTTACTAAGTTGGTAGCTACGGACCGTCGCGGCAGGAAGCCATGCTGTGCATCCGCTATGTAGGGTTGGCACTGCGGGAGTAGACAGCTCTGCAGAGCAGTCTACGATACGTCTAGATAACGAAGTTATCCACCTTCTGAAACAAGTAGAAGTCTGTAGGGGCAAGGTCTGGTGAGTACGGTGGATGACGGAGAACTTCAACCCCAGTTCTTGTACGTTGGAGACCGTCTGCTGTGCAGTATGAGGTCGCGCGTTGTCGTGCAGGAGAAGCGGAGGCAAACGATTGACCAATGCTGGTTGGAGAGGTGCGGTGCGAGCTTCTCCATCATTGTATTCAGTTCTTCACAGTACAAATCTGCAGTAATGCTTATCCCGTTTGGTAAGAAGCTGTGATGAGTGACACCGGCGCTAGACCACCAAGCAGTGACCATTACTTTTTTAGGGGTCAGTTTTCATTTGGGGCAATGTTAAGTTGCTGAACCAGGATCTAACCAACTTGCTGAAGGCTTGCGATTGTCGAACAGAATCCATTTATCATCGCAAGTAACAAAGCGATTCATTACGTCTTCGTGCTGTTAAGCAGTACAAGGCTCGACTCGACGCGTGCTTTCCACTGGCGATCATTCAATTCGTGGGGCACTCATTTGTCAAGCTCATATTGTTTTGATTTTGAGGCAAGCATCGAAAGCTGCTGCTAATTCAGCTGTAGATTAAGAATCATCCGCTTCCACAATCGCCTTCAAATCGTCATTGCCGGAAGTTTCGCTCGAACACGGGGTTTTTTTTATTTATACTTCACTCCACAGACTCCAGGGTCCGTGCCTTTTTTCAACTTTTGGGGTTTTCAAAACTTACGATTAATTTAGTACATTCAACAAATATACATGCATGGGGAACATATTAAACTAACTAACTATTTACATATATTATATACTAAATTTAATTACTAATACATATAACTAAATTTTATTATTACTATTAAGATTATTCTGAGTTGGTGTAAGCATTCACAGTCAGACCAGTGTCCGCAAACAGCACCCGTTCACGAGTTGACGCATGTGCCAGCCATCGCCTTCCTCAACCATTTCTGAGGGAAGATGGCGACCCGCCACACACGCCACCGCTTGCCAACACATTTCCGTGAGCATGTCTGCTCTGAATGCCCACACCATCTCTTTGTCAGTTACAATTTTTACACCACTTATATGAGAACTTAACGCTAGTTACAGGTTATTGTGAGTCCACATTGCCCACTTTGCGCTGAAGCAGGGCCTCCATCACCACGCTGTTTCGATCCCTGATTGCCATCTTCGGGTTATAGCTATAGATGGTTTGTTCGCTCGCAACCATCGCTTGCCTCACAAACCGTCTGATGGCATCATCCTCGTCGTCGGCGTAGTAGACAAAGGTCCTCGTGTGCCGGGAAACCGCGACGACTGCGTGCGGGACGCTCTTGTGCAGCTTCATGTTGCCTTTCGTTTTTATTACCGCGACTGACTCGTACGTCAGTCCCTGCGCCTCGTGAATGGTAAGGGTGCGTGATCCTTCGCCCTTTCCATAGCCCTGGCTGGTCAGGGTCTCCTTTTCCTCCTGAGTGTGGACCAGGAAGAGGGTGTTTGGAAGGAATTTGGGGATTTTCGCTCCCGTGTAACTCTCGAGGCGCAGGGACCTTATACTTGGAGCCGAGGAGTATATACCGGAGTATATTTCCCACGGGGTTAATTTATTAGGTTTACGAAATTTCAAGAACGGAAGCGGGCAAACCAATATCGAGTGAAACGATCGTTAGTAGTGTTCGCTCGCTTATACATTGTTGATGTTGCGTGCCGCTTCTGCCGCTTTGCTGTCACGATGGTAGTCATACTTCACAATCTCTCGAATTTTTAACGTATCATTGATGACGCAAAACGCACAAATGCGATGAAAACAGAACGCAAACCATTAAACAAATGACTAATTTTCAAAGTAGAATTCCATATTTTAAAATAAAAACAAATTGTACTTAGTTATTCTTAGCGAAAAAAGAAAAAGTTGGGCTTGTAATAGCTAGTACGGCAGAACGGTAATTTCATAGGTTTTACCCTACGAAGAAATAATAGTCAGGAACTGTAACTGCGTTAAAAAAATTACCCAACAAAAGTCGTGTTCAAGTAGGCGGGGCTTAAAAGTCGTGTTCAGTACGTCATCAGTCGGACATTTTACTTGCAAGCGAGCACACTTCAAATCTTCGCGTACATTTTCATTTTTATCATTGTGAACTTCAGTTGTGGATCATCATGCCAGCATTCGTTGTGAAGTGGTGCAGAAACAATACACGATTTAAATGTCCAGGGATCACTTTTACTAGTAAATAATAGCAAAATTATAATTATTCAAAGATGTTCAAATACGTTAACAAATCGAGATGGTCAATACTATGCAAAATAAAGGCAGTCAATTTTTATTTAATTAAGGATATTTTTTTCTTCAGGACTAAATATTGAAATGTATGTAATGTGCAATGGTTTTGCTTGTTATGTTTTATTATCGCTTGCTTGCCGATTCAATGCGGCAAATAAGTGCCTAGCTGCACTTAAGCTAGAAAAACAAGAGTATGACTGCCTGTGAAAACCAGCATAGTTATACTACGTTAATTTTGACTGAAAACAATAAAATTATAGATATTAAAAAAATTATGAACCATGTTACACAAAACTGTAAGTACCTACTGTTTTTTAAATTATGTTACATAAAATATCATATTTATCTTTTTATGCTGATGATTTGTCCCGAAGAAACATCAACATCTTTAAGAGCCTTTATTCTGCGCAGCGCTGCGCGAGTTTAGGTATTTTACATTAGCGAGTTACTTATTAGCGCGCCCTGCGGCAGTGGCCTTACCGCTTGACCAAAATAGCGCGCATTAATATTTGGATCTTTTTTTTATCTACTTTGGTTTTTATGTCACAAATAGACGTAGGTCAAAAAGGTGAAATAAAATATCACGCAGGACACATTTTATTTTTAATATCGACATTAATTAACATAAAATGATAATTATTAATCAAGTACATGTTATCTACAAGAGCATAGACTATAAAAAAGTAAGATTTAACTCATGTACCTACCAAAAAGAGATGAGAATAGCAAATAAAACAACCATCAAATAGTTCCTGCTACCAGTTTCTGGATCCAGCATCAGGTCCTGGTCACCAGCTAGAAAAAAGGTATCGCGAAGACGATTTATACGATCCCAAACACGGTGTGTCTACTATTATTATTAACCATCACATAGTTCCTGCTACCAATTTCCAGCTCCAGCATGGATTCCTGGATACCAAGTATAAGCATAAGAAATTTGGTTAATAGCAAAAACCTCTCAAGGGTCGATGTCATTTTAACAATGAAATTTCTATTGTTGATGCACTAGATGTCATATAAAATTATTTGTAAGAATCCCACTTAGAAATGTTACCTCAATAAGTATCAGGAAGTTTTCAGCGCACTAATATTTAGTTGTGTAAGGGCGGGCGTCAGAGCGATACGTCCTCTGACCTCTCTCTAAGAGGCCTCAGCCGCGTCTGACGATTCGTGACTGGCGCGACCGGTTTTATGATTGATTTTAAAAACGTGTGTGCGTGAACGTGAACCAGTGCACAAACATTAAACCTAAAGACTTTATACAAGTGAACAACAACCCTTCAGCACGATGCACACAGCAGGACGCCAACCCAGATGAACTCAAGGTCATCAGCCCACACGACTCAGAGCCTCGAAGATCCTGTAAGTACATCCCATTCTTACTCTAACTATTCTCTCTTAATAATAATTCCCTACCGATGTATGGTGTCGCTACACCAGTGTGTGTGTAGAAACCGCTCGGCAATAACAAACTAATAAACAATTTCTAAATGTAGTCTATGGAACTTGAACTTGTTAATCAAATAATGTTATATTACATCAGGTAAGAATAATTGACATAATATACTATATCAATCATTATTATGTGACCCTTCAAATACTTAGCAAAAACGGGAATTGGCGCTTCCAAAGCGTTTACGCTCTAAAGAGAAACTACAGACAATGAACAATAAATGATTGCCTACAGTTGGTATGTAATATAGGTAACTATATAGCATTAAAAAACAGTTCATTGTTTGGTCAAATTAAAGCACGTTTAACTTTTCAAGCAAATGAAAATTCACCCTCTGCAAATTTTAAAGTGGTTTAACTAAGTTGCTAATTAATTTGTAAGTTATATCAACACAGTGCTTTTCTAACGTAATTCTATAAATTGATTGAATTTTCTAAATTGATAATGAAGGTATTCTGTGACCACTGGAAAACATCCAACTGGCAAATAACGACTTATTTTTTTTGGTAAAATGTATAAGCCTAAAATGTTTCATAATCTTTCTTTGTGCGAATTGCGAAGAATCTCTTCTAATGTCTTCTAGACAAAAACTTAATAAATTAATCATATTTCGCGAGACATACGATTTACGATTGATTTATTATTGAGTTGGTCCAGTCCACTTGTTGCATAATATCGTCCACGCCGCTATGACTCTGCTGTCACTGTAGACGTTGCAACACGCGCGTAAACCAATCCCTGATTTCCTTCTGAATTTAAACCAATCACCGAACATGTCTATTTGTAACCTCGGAAGTAATTTGTATTTGGAATCATACGTTATTTTGATTTGAAGGGCCACTTTTTGTGTGGAATTTGTTCTGAATTATGCTTCCTGACTATTATTTCTTCGTAGGTTTTACCTTATTTTAACACATTGGAAACCTACTTTTTATGCCGGTTAAACGATACGTTTCCGCGATAAATTAAATCAACGCGGACGAGCAAGAGCGCGGCAGTTAGGTATGGTTTGAAATAATTATTTATCATAATGCCAAAAACAAGGTAAAGCCAATGCCTCAGTATAATTCTAGAGATAGGTATATAGTTCGACAAATTGTTAATTAACCCGTCCGAACGCTTATTTCTGGGGAAGATAATTTATCTTGAGCGATGATCTTTCATTCAAAGAAGAATAATTGCGAATCATTCTTCTTAATAACACCTTCCCTCAGTCGGTGTTAAGATTTACGATTTTATTCAATCCAACGTCCCGGTAAATTACGAAGAGCTGAGATCCATTAAGTGCTTAAGTGCCTCCCGAGCACGAAATTGGGGATGATAATGGAAATGGGTTCCTTACTATGTTAATATGGGACTTTACACCGAGCCGACCAATTCGCGCGCTGTTTCAGCAATATTGCAAGCCCAAAGCGTTTTCGTGTGATCATGTTGAATTTAAATAGAACCTTTCTTATTACGCATACTCATTGCGAAGTGGCGATAAACGGAACAATTTACCGTTCTTGTTATATGTTTATTATTTAAGTTAACATTCCCAATTTTAGAAGCTTACAAACTAACGTCAGGTCAATAATGATATAATAAAAGTAACTCTATATTGAAACACCACAATACAAATATCTGTTACAAATAAAGAAATAAGAATAAAAAAAAAGACGTGTGGCACTCGGAGACTGCCGCGGTAAAGCTATTGCATAGCTGTTTTTATCAACTTATGCAATTATAATTATTTAACCAATGCCATCTAGAGGCGAGTTGCTGAACTAAAGAGACATTTCAAAAAAGTTATTAAAAGTTCTGCTATTCATCGATAGATGCCAAATCAACTTATGCAATTATAATTATTTAACCAATGCCATCTAGAGGCGAGTTGCTGAACTAAAGAGACAAGCGTGATATTTCAAAAAGTCATTAAAAGTTCTGCTATTCATCGATAGATTGAGTCGGAGGGTGTTACGTTATTTTCGTTACGGAATTTCTGGATTCGGTCTCCACGCTCAAAGCCCGCGATAGAAGCTATGCAATAGCTTAAAAATACAAACAAAAATATACTTATCACAATTAAATACTTAATATTAAAAGCGTCACAATGGGCACTATAAGTAATCATTATCATTCTGTATTTACTTCCCTCATCATATACCTATTGACAAAAATAATTATGGCATGAATTTGTTATACTTTTCGACCACAATTGCGACTATTTTTATAGGCACCTGTTAAGTGAAGTGATGAGCAATTCGTTCACCTGATGGTAAGCGTCACGCCTGTCTATAAGCTATGGAGTGACCCACATCTTAAAAAGCTTCGAAGTTCTGCGCATCATTTTATTGACACCTCATGACATAAGTAGCTGTTCGCTTCCATTCACCCAATAATTTGATTTGCTACAGTGCCCTTCAAATCTTAACACTAATAATGTTTGCACACTACAGGTTCAAGGTAAAATATCCAGCACTGCGGCGGTGTCTACTAAGACGGCTCCGGCAAAATATTCCTAACTGCCAGTATCTGAGTTTAATGTAAAATATTTTTCTACTATAGACAAATCCATTACTTATCGATTTTGTATACCGAATAATGTAACTGGCGAATGGTTACAATGGTATACTTTTATGACCATCCGCCTGTTACTAGTATGCCCCGTATCGTTATTTATCTGGTTCTACTAGGGCAATCGTGGCGCTGTAATTTATAGGCATCGGCTAGAATTCGATAGAAATGGAAATGGCCGCTCTCATTCGCAACTTCGACACAATAAAGAAGTTCCAATTCCTTCGCGCGAGATCTACAAATGGGATAAGTTTAAGAAAGCAATCGGCCTTATATGGTCGTTATGGACCGCTATGTAGTGCGGGCGTGAAAACCTTCAGAAAGTTTCCCTCTCCGCCTCCGTTTCAACTGAGTCTTATACAAACGTTGTTTCCCTTTGAAAACTATCCGCAGGTGAGTTTTAAAATAATTTATGACTAAATAAACGTTCAGGGCCAACGGAACCGTGACAAGTAGAGTCCGGGGCCGTTGGAAACAAAATTAATTACGGAATAGTCGAGTAAAGTTTGGGGTCGCATCGTCGTCGTCAGAATAATTGTTGGTAATTGAGTTCCATCCACCTGGCTAAAGGAGAGCCCCTCCTCCCCTCCTTTCCCCCTGGAAACATTAGATACGCGGACAGAATCGTGGTAGGTGCCTGAAGCCCGTCTGGTGCAACTAACGAGTCAGCTTTTAATTACACACATCGCATGCTCCAGGGAATGCTCATCTGCTCAGGAGGAGCCTAGAATTTTTATTAGGCACCGAGTCCCGCGAGTTTGATATAACTTTAGTTCTACATTAAAGCTGAAGCTGCTAAGCATGTTCCGAATATTCCGCTAAGTTTATTGAATTCAATAAAATCGATATTAGTATAGATATCGATTTTATTGAATTCAATAAACTATAATAAAACTCTCGTTAACAAGTTGTTAGGAATACGAGTAAGTAAAAGATCAAAAATCAATCAGTTCTGAAATTTATGGCCTGGATTATTGTTACAAAATAACCAAGTGAACGCGTTCGAATATACCTATCGTTCAATAGATTTTGAATTATAAGGGCAGACAGAAATTAGAAAAAGGGTTGAGACATCATATGTTGCGTATTTCTAACCTTAATAGGTTTTTGTGAATATTACCATTGTACAGATTGTTTGGTCTTAATAGTTTATTATATAACGGATGCACTTATTAAATTTTGGATCTATATAATATGATGTTATTTTACCAAACTAGTAACTGTAGAAATTATAAGTTTGTGCAATATTAGGTTAGGAGGGACGGATGGATTGAACGATCTTATACTTTAATCTTTTGGATACAATAACCACGACCATGTTTGTTTCTTGTTCTTCTATTTTGTAATTGTACACATGTACCAATATATAATATTATTTAATATAATACTAACTAACTTAATAGTAGTAAAACTAACAAATAAACTCCAAAACCCCATGGTCCATAATTTTGTATTATCTATTTATTTATATCTTAATATATCAAAATGAACCCCTATTTCTCCTAGTCTCGCTATAACTTTAGAATGGATGGAACAATCTCGCTAATTCTTTTTTGTTGTGTTAATTATTGTCAGGAGAAGGTTCTTATGAAAGATAAAACAAAAAAGATGAGAGTTATGGCGAGGCCGAAGGCCGAGCCTTTTATGCGAACGAAGTCACAGGCATTCACTAGTCCATATATCTATATATAAAAAAAATATTCCTATTTCTCCTAATCTCGCTATAATTTTAGAATGGATGGAACAATCTCGCTAATTCTTTTTTGTTGTGTTAATTATTTTCAGGAGAAGGTTCTTATGAAATATAAAACAAAAAAGATGAGAGTTATGGCAAGGCCGAAGGCCGAGCCTTTTATGCGAAAGAAGTCACAGGCAGTCACTAGTCTATATATCTATATATAAAAAAATTAAACCCTATTTCTCCTAATCTCGCTATAATTTTAGAATGGATGGAACAATCTCGCTAGTTCTTTTTTTGTTGTGTTAATTATTGTCAGGAGAGGGTTCTTATGAAAGAAAAAAAAAAGGATCAGAGTTATGGCGAGGCCGAAGGCCGAGCCTTTTATGCGAACGAAATCACAGGCAATCGCTAGTCTATATATCTATATATATATAAAATGAACCCCTATTTCTCCTGGTCACGCTATAACTTGAGAACGGATGGAACCGTCTCGGTAATTCTTTTTTTATTGTGTTTATTGAAAGGAACCAACCTAAAAGATGAGAGGTTATGGCGAGCACGAAGGCCGAGCCTACTACGCGAACGATGTTGCGGGCAGTCGATATATAAAGGAACTAGTTTAAAGATGGTTACAGGAAATTCTTAACTTCACAACATAATCCCTTCCATACCAATTCTCATGAGATATAGCCTGGTGACAGACGGTTAGACAGACAAACAGATAGACAAACAGACAGACATACCGACAGACAGACAGACGGATGGACAGCGGAGTCTTAGTAATAGGGTCCCGTCCCGATTTACCCTTTAGGTACGGAATCCTAAAAAAGTGTATGTGTTTTTGTGTGCGAGCGTTTGTGTAATCAGAGTAATTCTAAGAGCCACCACACACACCACAGAAAACGCGAATCAGATGCATTATTAATTATTATTATGCGTTACAAAAACTATGAACAGAAAAGTTGTCCAATCAGCAGATTAAAAATTTGTTGATAATAAATAAAACAACGTGGCATACATTAACATTAGACTTGTTTCAAAGTTACACACAATAACAAATAGGCATGTAATCACATCATTGCTAAGTTACTTAATATGTAGGTATTTATCACAACAAAGCGCCTTTGATATATCCAATTAGACTTCTAATAGCAATAACAAATTCCAAATAATTGGCGATAAACCCGCGGAGTTTTCGGGTATAAAGAGATTACTTGAAAAACAAACAAGTCACAGGCGATTTGCATTAAAAGCCCTCCATGGGACAGCCGAAACTGGAGCGGCGCGTAGTCTGAGTGCATTTTGGCGTTAAGCTTTTATCATTTGAGTAATATTTCGATTGGTATGATGTTTTCATTGACTGGTTTGGGTTGAACGGCTGCCGTCCGAGGTGAATCCAGGATTCCAAAAGCGAACAAATACAATAAATTCTAAAATTACGTTTTTTCAGTAACAATATTATGATGTCAATAATAAGTTTAATATTAATGATAAAAAGTTTAATAATGATAAAAAGTTTATATATGAATATGTTAATGAATTAATAATGATATAGGTTATTAACGCAAAACTTAGGCGACGTCGATACAACGCTATACTGTTTAATTTTTTAATACTACGAAACGACTATATGAAAAGATATTCTACCGTGAAGTAATTGTGCGCAATCATAACTGTGTTAGGGCGTGAAGTGCCCTTTTATTGTGCCCAATAGCAAGTGAAATTACTGGGTAAAAGATACTCAAAAAGCATAATGTCTTGGGGTGATGAGCGCCGTGCCACACAAAACTTAAGTTGTAGGGCCTGGGTTGCCATGCAATAGCATCATAACATAAACAGCAAATAGTTTATACAAAAATTATATTAATATTAGCTGCATTCCTGTGCATCATATTGTGCATGCACAGCATGATGATGATGGTGAAGATGGTGAACAATATCCTATTTTCCAGGATCCTATGGACAACTTTATACACTTACCAAAATTACATGAATTTCCATTCAGCCGTTAAGTTGTGAAAAGTTTACAAACATACAGATATACAGAATTACTGTTATATTTATAACGTTAGAGGATTTCAAAGTTTAACAAGAAAGAAAAGAGAAAATGATATCTTATAAGCGGCATCTCGTGGTTCATTGGTGATGCTGAATGTGACTTCCTACAATACAATTTATCTAAATACTTTGTGTTCCTAACGTATTATGGCATACGTTACTCTTATTTAAGCCATTCAACAACCTCTATACAAAAAAAATGAATTAACTTGTCGAAGTGTTCGAAAACCGCTTTTCACACTTTTTGGTGTTGCAGGCAGTCTCGTTTTTTTTAATAAGAACATTTTTCACCCTTTTTGTGACTATTGTTTATCACGGGATCGAATGTCATTCACCGTCAACGATGATATCATCAAATTCACAAAATAAGCTAAACACTTTTCAGTTATTGGAGTGTAACTCAAAAACTGCTTGAATTTGATGAAATATAAATGGGACCACCTCGGAAGTATAGAGGAGAACGGGGTAATTGGAGCCAAGTAAGGAAAAGTTAAAAAAAACAGTGAGTTAGTAGTAATCATTTATTTTTTGAAATTCTAATCAGTTTTATGGTCATCTGGCCTTAAGTTGTTACTAACCACATCTTCATAAACTTCAAAAAGGTTGTCTGGAAGAGATCGCTTTTAGAGATAAGACCGCCCCTTTGTGCCTACTATTAAATTGTTTCCTTATGTTGTATTTACTTTGGTGCAAATAAAGAGTATTTGTATTGTAACTTGTGCATTGTTAGAAAAATTAACGGTTTTTAAATGTTAGTTTCGCTTTCATTACCCCACATATCGCGCAATGAGAGACAAATAGCCATCTATATGTCTAATGAGAGCCATCACTAAATACTACACAAATATAACCTTTATTTGGTGTACGTAAGAGGAAATAAAAAAGTCACAGCTATCAAAAGAACACAATCATCATAAAAACATAACAGTCAACGAAAATGAAGGTAAATTAGAGTTAATTACAGAACAAAGGATCTAAAAAAATAGCATACTTTTCACAGTTGGTTGCTTGTAAGAGCATATATCATGTTCGACATGTTAAAGATATGATCAACCAGTATCTGTTCCTGTTCACTGGTGAATACAGGTTTTCTCATAAGTAACGGTGAACTACTGGAAGTATTATCATCGTTATTTTCTAACCTACAGGTACTTCAGCGTACAGTAGGGTATTTTTAACTGATGTGCCGCTTTGTTTACCGATATTCCTTTGGTTTCTATTGCACTCTAATGTAGCCGAGGGCTAACTGGCCTTTGAAGTTGTTCGCGGTCTTGTGTGTGGCATCTAAAAATGAAATAAAGCATTATCAATATGAACATTTTTTTTTCGAGAAGGCTCTCTTTACCCGAAAGGTAAACATATTAAATGACAAACAATAACATAAAAACACACTGAGAAAAATCGAATTCTGAGCTAAGGTGAATTCGTTCGTACACGGCTGAATTGTAATTACGTGAGGTGAGTTTGTAAGGCTTACGTTTATTTTTGTTTTCTTAAGCGAAAACGTACAAACGGTTTATTAGATTTAACAGATACAAACTGTTGAATGTAACGTACCGTAAGGCACTTTCCGAATATACCCTACTCCGGTTAAATAAGCAGGCTATACTGTTAAAATCACCTTACGTTTACGACGCTTAATATGCGGCGAAAATCATCGTAATTACGGCAATATTCGCCTTATGAAAAGGTTGATTATTTATTAAGTAAGATGAAATACGCTCGCAATAAAAACTAAACAAACATAAACCTAAGTTAGAAAGCGACATTCATATGCGGCATTTACTGCCGGCGGAAGATGATTTTCATGTTATGGCAAGGTATAAAGTGCTACTACTAAAATGCTAAACACTCTCAATGTAAGACCATCGTGAATTCGCAAAAACTAATTTTGCTTAGCAAAATTATTAATTAAAGAATATGTTATTGTTATCGTACATGAGAGCAATGCACCACTCATTAATATTCGGTGATTACTTGCTTTTCCCCGTAAGTATTTAAATTAAGTTTAAAACATTATATAGGGTGTTTGGTAGAGGGACCGACAAACCAAATGAGCGTGTTCGGGGGACTACTTGGAGAATACAAGTTGGCCAAAAAAAATCCCCGACCCCCCCAATATGTTTAACTTTTTTTTGTGATTTTTCCCTTATTCTCCGAAATTGTACCTATTTACCACCATAACATTTGTAAAATCCGTTTTAGACCGGATGTTTTTAGTTGAATTTGGTCTCTAAAACACCCTCAGGCCACGCAAAGCATAATTGGTACAATATTGGAGAAAACGAGAAAATTCACCACAAATGTTAAAAAAATTGGGGTGTCGGGGATATTTTTTGGCCAACTTGTATTTTCCCCGAACACGCTCATTTGGTTTGTCGGTCCCTCTACCAAACACCCTGTATATTAACTCCATTCTCAGCGTGTCTTCTACTACAGACCACGCTAGATGGCGCTGTTTGTCTCTAACACACGCAAGTGTTTGTATCCGAGAAAGAGTGGACTTAGTGCCAAATTCAAATTTGGAATATAATAGAGGTGCCGGTAGCCGCTTTCAGACAGTGCTGGCAGCTACCGGCACCTCTATTCCCTACTAGGCAAGGGTTCGCCCTTGTCGTTGTCTAGCGCTTTATGCGCCCTTGTTGTCCCTCGGTTGAGTGCTGCGTGCGCTCACCAACAGTCCTGTGTCGCTTTTAATGCCCGTAGTGGCAAAAAGCTCTATGTCCTTCCTAAAAAAAAAAAAAAAATTTTGAATAAGGTTCGGAAACAAGAAATACAAGACGGTATATGTTTCGAATAAGAGTGCAGGCACTGGATGTGGTTTCAATGAAATCCTGAAGGTGGTAGTCCCTGGCAGTCAACTGAACCGCTACGGTCGCGTGTGCTGGTCTACAATACTTTTTAATAGGCCCTATTCAATATGGTATAGGTATGGTACGTAGTTACTAACGATAAATAGCGCCTCTATACTATAGACCAGCTTTAATATTAACGTACGGCGTATTGAACAGTAAACAAGGGTATAAAACGCCTGACGAAAGTCAAATATAACCTTATATGCAGTAAATATTGCTGTATGGAAGTTTCATTTTAACTTACATACGGTTAAAATCGCCTTACAACGGTTTAAAATCATCGTCAGCTCTTCGTTTTTAACCTGACTTACCATGTTTACTGATTTTTCATTACGGCTAATCTGTTCGATAGTACGTCGAAACAAATATCAAGTCATATTAATCGTATTCTACTTGTTGAAATCGCCGTAAACTAAGGCGTTTATCGCTTTCTGCATAGAAGGCAATTTTGTTCGTATTACGTTTGGTCGGTTTTTTGCCGTCATACCAACGAAATCGGCCGTTGTTACGACGCTTTTAGCTTTAGATTTTTCTCAGTGCATATTTCTAAATCTCCTATTTTGTACTTGAATCACAAGCTCAACGCACATGTTTTCACATAATTTAGTGTTGATTAATTTGGCTACCGAACCATTGTACCTACGAGTATAATCGAGATAAAATATTATAATAATTTTTTCATGACCGCTATACTTGAATTTGTTATCTAAATTTTTTTTTGATAAAACGTAAGATTCATATAAAAACTAAAGACAAAGAGAATTCGTAACTCTGTACAATCAAATTATCCAAAGTAATGGGCGAGATAGGACTTGGTCGATAGTTAAAAACTAAGTGCTTGATTGCATAAGTTTTAATGCTACTTTTGTTAATAAATGTTAAGTGAAATGTTCCAAGGAACGCAAATGATTACAACTTTGAATAGATATACTTTTAAGGTCAAGAGTAAGTCAGATGGCAGTTCCACGTGACTATTAATTTCAGTTGCCGTGCTATCCAGTTCATTAGCTATGGTATTCCAAGATGTGCAGTAGTTCTAGCACAAATAACAGCATAGGTGTAACGTAACGTGTCATTCACGTGAAACAGTACAAATTGCCATTTATCTAAATGTTGTTTTTCGAAATGTTGGGAAAACATTTAGAAATAGGGAATGACTTCGCGAAAGTGGCGCTTAACCCGGACGGTTGCTTAACAGAAATTACTGTATCTTCTGGTGACCTATTCCACAAAACCAAAAGACGAATGTCATGCTTTACGGAACTGAGACATTGTTACTCACGATAGTGCTAGTCAACAGATTTAAAGTAGCTTAGCGTGCAATGGAAACAACTTCACAGTGTCTTTCTGAACGATCGATTCTCATATTGAAATGAGGTTATCAGACAGCGAAAGCAAAGTTCACATAGCTCACTGGATTAGCAAACTGGTATAGGGCTGGCAATCATAGTCGTTGAAAGACCGGTATCCGTTCCTTTTGGGTAAACGTATTCTGAAACCGCATATCGGCCATGTAGTTGTGCGGCGCCCTCAAGCTAGATGAAGCCACATTTTTCTTGTTAGCCGCGATGCTAGAGACCAAGGACAGGATAAGAGATGCCTTTGTCTAATTGTACACTGTAATAAGCTGACGATAGGATTTTAGGGCTTCAAAAGCATTTTCTCGGTCAGTAGTTACCCCATAACATTACGTCATAGCACAACAAAACGATATGGACGCCCGCTATGGGCTACAATTAAGGTGTATATTATTTTATTTGGTTCGATACATTTTAGTATATAAAGTGGCTTGGGCGGACTTATTTCTACTATAATCATCATGGCGATGACACTAGTGGCTTTGATTCAGCTAAATAATGAATAGCAGATGAGGATTATACTGGTGATTTCGAATGAAATAATTACACTGAAATGGAACGGAGGAGAGGTATTGATGGCTTTTCACTTCGCATTCACAATGCGAATAATATTAACATAAAATATGTTATGTGTTTATCTCTAGCGAATTATAGCATTGATATAGCGATTTAAGAAACCGAACCGACCGGTTATTAGAATAACGTATAAAGGTCATTAAAACAATTGAAATAATTACTTATTGTCGTGCTACTAGCGTGCTATATATCTATCTCATAAATTATGCCAGGCCTGTTGGTCTAGTGGTTAGTGACCCTGACTGCTATGCCGGAGGTCGTGGGTTCGATTCCCACCCAGGACAAATGTTTGTGTATTAAGCACGATCATTTGTTCTGTGTCTGGGTGTAATTTATCTATAATATTTATGTATTTAGAAATATATAAGTATGTTTATCAGTTGTCTAGTACCCATAACACAAGCTCTGCTTAGCTTGGGACTAGATGGCGTTGTGTGATAGTTGTGGAATATTTATTTATTATTATGAGATAGATATATATTTGGAGCCTCTCTAAAACCATGTTATAATTTTGCTAAACTCTAATCTGTTTCTGTAATCCAATCTGTGATCCAAGTAAATTACATACTTACTTACTGGACAGTAGGAGTTTCCAAATTTAAAATTTCGCTTCTTACTGGATGTGAATAAGTCTCCGGTAGAGTTCACTTTCTGGATACTTTTTATAGCTGTTATGGCAATATTACATACCATTTTTGAGAAAATGTACATTATAGGATATAATCATTCCGTACCCAAGATACCCCCGAAAGATACCCCTGGGGGTGCCACGGGAACTTGGATTAGGACCCATGGCAGGTCAATTAGTGCAGTGCTTTATATACATATACATTATATACATTCAAACTATGTATTCCTTCATACTAATATATGATTTCGTTTTTATTTCTAACTAAATGCGCTCCGCAGTTTCCCCCGCGTGTGTTCCCCCCATGGATGATGTTGACGAACAAAATGTATAGCCATCAGGGATAGAGTTGCCCCCCACCTTTCCCCCGCCGGAAGTGCGTAGTGTTTTATATATTCTTTTGTAAGTTTAAAATTTTTAGAATGAAAAATCGCTTTAATAGAGGGGGAGTTTCTAGAGTCTAGGTTGTTATCACCAAAGATTTCAAACAGAAAAATAAATATCGACAAGTCACTACTTCGACAGGACAAACATTCGACAGCTAGTTTATCTCAAAAGTGCTGCGTTATATCCCTATCGAGGTAAAGCCAGATTCTGATATATATATGATTCTGGCGCTTCACCGGTCGCTGCCGCGGCACGCTCGCTACGCTCGCTTATCTCGCGCGTTCTGTGGTCACTAACCAACCTAACGCTCCTCCTCGCTTCGCTCGTCATCGCACTTATCGTAACATTGCTCTGACTAGATACTCCGCGTACGTTCTGTGGGATCAATTCTTTGCGAATGTTTGTTCTGACTTGTCGATATTATTTATATACAATATCTGTTGTTGACACTGACAGATTAGCTTTCAATGTCAACAAAATGGTGGCCTAAGCGTTTCAGTATACGTATTTTGACAGACGCAGCTTAAAAAACGTACGAATTTAGTTAAATTGACGTTCCGTTTTACGCATTTGGTAGTTATTTGATAATTATTAATTGGTTTTACGATATTTTATAAAATAATTTTAAAATAGTTCGGGGCATCTCCGGCTAAAATTGCATGGGAGCGCATGAGATGAACCCCCTTGACCCCCCCACAGTGGCAGACTCCTCACATTCAGGCGACTGGTTTTAAGAGCCAACCCGACTAGTCAAGTTATTTCACCCATTTTAGTTTTGAACTAAAATGGGTGAAATAACTTGACGAAGTCGGTACCATGATAGTTTAAAAGTGCCACAATATTAAGCGCATGGTTCTGACTTCGACAAGTTCTTTCACACATTTTAGTGATGAAGTCGGTTAAATTTTTTGTAAAAAAAAAATTTTTCACCACTCTAAAGACTTTTGCTATTTACGGGATCGATCATCATCCACCGGCAATGAGAATATTATCAAATCATCAAAATAGGTTTACACTTTTCAATTATTGGAGTGTAACTAATAAACTGCTGGACCGAGTTAGGTGAAATTTACCTCGGAAGTAAAAACCAAAATACCAAAACCGAATAAACAACGAAGTTATCTGCAAACACACATAAGAAGAAAAAATATACGGTCGAATTGAGACACCTCCTTTTTAAATAGGACATCAAATTAAATAAATTGATGAATAAAAATACGGTGGCGGTGTGTGTATGTGTAATAGTGCACAATCAGCACACGAACAGACTATAATCGGTTATTGGAATAACGTACTCGTATACAGGTCAATACAACAATTGGAATACTTACTTATTGTCGTGCCACGCATCTAGATACAGCACAATGTTATTCGCAATCTAGGTATACTCTACAGCTGTTGTCTCGAATATTTATGATTAGGTAGTATATAAGTTAAATGTCTTTGGCCAGATATTATACACCTAAGTACTTGTCCTGAACGGAAAAAAATATCGGAGACATGGAAAGCGAGTTTTTTGATCATCTGTATATGAAGTCAAATACTTCGTAGGTATATAAACTATCCTTTGTTTAATTACCTGAGTTGACAAATTAATTAAATAGTGCCTCACTCGTTGTAATCGATTCTGGGATTAGGCTCTACTAAGACAATAAAAGTATAGTATTATTTTGCAATTAGAAACAACAACAAATTATAATTTAAAAATTAATAATGCAATTTTGACAGTTCTTGTATTTCACAAAGTTTTACAGTAGATAACATGATAATTACGAGTATAAGACCACTCATTATATAACACAACACATTTTGAAATATGATTAGGTATATAGTTTTTTGTAAAAACAATAATAATTATGTATATGTTGAGCATCCATTAAAAAAGGATTATTTAACATTTCACGTCCAAGAGGGCGAATTTAAATTAATTCTGTTTAGTTTTGTATTCTACAAACCAAGCGCGCGAAGCTGCTTGCAGGCCAGCTAGTATTAAATATATCCGGATGATAAAGACAATAGTCTCCTTTTGGTTGCCGTGAGATAGAATAGTAATACTGAAAGTAGGTACCTAGCTCCTGAGACCGGATAAGCCAACTAATGTAACGTTACCAAATAGAGCCGAGCGCAGAGTTCTTTTGTAGCTAGTATTGAATGAAACTAAATTGGAATCGTGTAGGAAGCTGGTTAACGTTATAAAATGAACGTACTTTTTAAAAGCGACTTATTTCTGTGTTTAGAGCTACATAGTTGCACCATTTGTGATGCAAACATAAAAGTTGTATGTGGTAGCTGTGAGAGGTAATGGCCCTGAAATAATTTTCTTCTCTGAATACTTGTACTCCATTAAAGCTGACCCAGCGAGGTGCGGCTCCGCGGTAAATGTACCGTCAGTGTAAGAACTTATAACACCCAATTTTTTACATATAATGTCTTTTTAGTACTAAGTGATTTATTCAAATAACAATGAAGTTTATAGAAACACTAGCTTACTCATGCGGAATCGGCTGCACATAGGTACGACAACACAGTGCTGAATGAAAAGTTTAAACTTAATACACTCTCTCTTCCACTACCCCTTAACCCTATCTGATCTAAGAATACTAACTTTTATTTACTTATACTACGTTGAAATGGTTTCACCATATTTACTATTTAATTCGAAAATAAACTGTATGAGTCCGAGAAATGTCAAGACATTATTTTTGTATGATTTAAAATATACCCCGACGAGAACATAAATGTTGTTTACCATTTCTGTTCCAAAAACGTTATCACTTACACTTTGTTTGATCGCTCTAGCTAGGGACATGGACGATTATGAAAATATCAGATGGCGCGGACAGAGACATTCAAAGAACATACATAATTTATCTGTCCATCTCGCTAAATATTCAGGGAGCACTTTGGAGTGGAAAAAGCTTGGCAGTGTCCCCAATTTCCCCGCTGTTTCACTCATATCAGACCTTGTTATTCATTATGGTGCACGCTTACGGCGAGCTGTGAGGCGGACTTTATAGGTTTGGCTGCCATAAGTGAGATAATATATGCGATGTTTTGTAACCATCATTCTCAAAGATAATGGTGTTAAAGACAATTATACGCGTTGAACAACGTGGCTGGCTATTATTTCAATCTAAAATATAACTAAATAGATTCTAGGTAATTTTCCAATTGATAATACTGAATTCCTTGATAAAACAGTTCAGTACGTTGATCACTTTTGATGTCATTCAAAATACAAAAACAATATTAACATAACTTTAGTGTTTTCTTGATTGATTAAGTGACAAAATAGTTGAACCTTAAAAGTACTTCCAAACACAAAAGCAATTTAAATGTATTACCAAGAAAATTATGGAGCTGTTTAACGTAGGAACCTGGCAGAAAGGTAATAACAGCTTGGAAAATAAACAGTCGCAAGAAAAAATGCGAGCAAAACTTTAAACGTTAGGAATATTTTATTTTCGCAAGGCTTTCTGCGCGAAGGCGGCGAGTGTGCAATTAAAGATTATAACCTCGTATTTGCATAATATTGGGGTGTTACAGAAAAATGGGAAAGAAAATAATGAAGGCTCTTCATCCCCAGCCTGTTTTGGAACGGGCACGACTGCGAAAATATTTTTCCAAAATATGTATACACATAGCGACGTCAAATTAACTTCGTGGCGTGCAATATATTAGGGCCATTCGAGATGGAACAATAAGGTCCGTAGGGCCGCTAAGCTTTTAATTTTATTTGCCATACTATTATTAAGGTCCTGATGTATTGAAAACTTTCCTTTCTCATAGATGTGATTTTCTGATAATGACATTGTAGTTAAAAAAGCAGTACACAATATAGTACCTAATAAGTATTTCATAATTGTATTACAATATGTATTGAATAAAATAAAATAACGTATACACACTTACCTATATGATTCCCTGTGCCGCAGGAAGCATGATGAGGATACATTCAATAACACATCACAATATTCAAGATCTGAGAACTTATGCTCATCACACAAATATTTGCCCCGGCCAGGAATCAAAGTCAAAGTCAAAGTATTTTATTTGCATGAATATGGGTACAAATATAGATAGTTCCAAATAACTTTAAAGTTCTCCACATTCCACCATTATGGTATACAAAATAATTTTATAGTAAAGTTAACATGCATCATCATAGCGCATTATCAGAAAATAAACAACTCTTAAAACTAAACTCAGTAAACTTAAAGTAAATCGGTTGCCTTAATATCCATCAATTTACACAAAGAAAATAACTGCTAATTAAAATAATAAATGTCAACATGAAAATATGCATATTAATAACTATTACACATACGAGTAATTATGATTTAATGTCCGATTGATTACCTTTTAGCAAAATTATAGGGACCTGTCATTTAAATAATCATTTATCTTATAGTAACATTTATTTACTAGTAAATTATACAATTCTCTTTTGAACTTAATATTACTCTCTAATTCTAGTAGTGATTTCGGTAGGCGATTGTATAACCTAGGGGCCATTCCAAACACACTCTTATCAAATAAAGCTGTTTTATGTACAGGCATACAGATTTTATTTTTGTGTCGTTTGCTTCTGAAATTTTCAAAAAGATTTAAATTGTTTCTTATAAATAATATTGTCTCGTAAATGTATAGCCAAGGAAATGTTAATATATTTAAGTTCTTAAAAAAATACTCACAGGAATCAGTTGTATATAAGTGACAAACAGACCTTATACACTTTTTTTGGGCTTTGAATATTGTTTCCCTCTCAGAACAGTTCCCCCAAAAAATTAACCCATAGCGCAGCGTAGATGTTACATAAGCGTGATACGATGTTAGTACCGCTGGCTCGAACCTCGAACTAATCGAACCTGGGACCCGCGCTTCGAAAGAACACGGCTATCAGAACCGTCAAATTATCGTACAACCGCTAATACTATAGTATACTGTAGTACTAGCGGTTGTACGATAATTGATGACTTCCAGGTATCGATAGTGTATAACTGTGCCGTTATAGAGTGAAAATATATGCTAATAAGTAGTTAAAAAATATACTTATAAAATGTCAATTACAAATATGCAGGGCTTGTCTCATTCGAATCATGGTTTTTTTTTTGTTTATTATCCCTTCAAGAGTGGTTATATTATAACAATGAAATTTCTTTTGTGTCTGGCCCTATGATGACCAACGACCTTTGATGGATTATTTGAGCTTGGAGGAAGACGTATTTTTTACTTTGACCTGAAATACATTAAGTGAAAAAAATAACAGTCCGCATATGTTTTTCTTTGGATCAGTGAGTTAATTAAAAAGTCTTAGTTTCTGTAATCTACTTTACTGTACCTACTAAAAATAAAGGTACTCTAATTTTATGCACTTATTTAAAATATCTATATAATTTAAAGTAAGTAAGTAAAACCGTCTACAATCAATACGAAAAGTATTATACAAATGTAATGTGATATAATACATATCCATATTGCTCGTAGCACTCACGGTCAATGAACACTGGGCGGCTTAACCCATCCCAAGCTCAAGCCACTTTTCATGTTTTATCTCAATATCCTCCCTTTTAACACACCCGCCTAAACTTACTCCCCGGACTAATACTCACCCATAATTTGGCAAAAACCTTAAAGGGCCACTCGAGAATGTTAGACGGCTGTCTCGAGCAGGCGCACTAAAAGTTTCTAAGGGAGACGCAGAGTCTCGGCGGCGTATATATAAAATGTACTCCAATAAGCCGCGCAGACTAAGACGAACTGCGTTAGCACTGCTGGATTAAAAAAAACTTATTCATCATCACTAGCTGCGCCCTGTGGTTTCGGCCACGTGGTGATGAATGCTGATGATGAAAAGTATCCTATATGCTACTTCAGCGCTTCATCTACATACCATATTTCATTAAAATCAATTCAGTAGTTTTTGCGCGAAAGAGTAACAAACATCCATAATTGCCCATTTTTAAAGTGTTAAATGAATTTAGCATGTGGTTCCTAGCAGATAGATATATGACATCACGGACTTAACTGTAGACCTACCTATATAAGATACACAGTTCCACCATAAATCATTTTGTTGTCACTCAAAGGGTTTAGGCAGCGTTTAATCTCCCAGACGGCTTTTTTTTCCGACACATACGACAAATATTATTATATTTTAGCCAATGTATACAATGAACAATGTGTACCAAAACTTGACAAATTATGTACTAAAACATTCTTCGAGAACCACTCTATCCATTGGTGAAAACAAAATGAAAATCGGTGCAGTAGTTTTTGAGTTTATCGCAAACAGACGCGGCGAAAGACTTTGTTTTATAATAATCTAGTGATATCTATATTTATGAAGACATTCTACAGCCAAAAACGTACAAATATCACACAGGTTGTTGTCGATTATAGGTTAATACGTAACCCAAGTGCCAAATAAATACTAAATAACAATCCAATGCTGGTAGATAACATCATCAACGATGCATTGAAGCTGCATTTCGGCGTGTCTACCGTTTATAACTGCTAACTCAGTTTATCTTTGTCAGCGGGGATGTATTAGAATAGCTTTTCTATACACGCGTCCCGGCAAATCTCCTCGGAAGTCCCCGGGATTTATAGCGGCAGTTACCGTGACGCAGGTATTTCCGCGGCCCTACAACCGCACAGGAAAACTGACCATTGCTTCAACACGGTTTTTTCATTTAACTCGTAGGTATGCATCGCTCGTAATAGAGTTACGTTCCTACGAATATTGTCTGACAAACAAGGCCCAGCTGCGCTTTTATCTATGCGATGTTCGACTATTGTGTTTGGGAAATTGGAAACGAAATCACGGAATCACTTAGGTCCACCTATGACGGTGTGTTTGATTGGAACAGTCTCTAAAATGAAATGATTTTATGGATGATTTCAGTTTCCAGTTTTATTTGACTTCCTAGAAATCAAAATCAGTTGCAACCATTCTATTGTTTTCTGGAATTTTAAACCTTATTTTTTATTTTTAACCATTAATAGAATATCAGGCACAGTCTGATTAAAAACATTTGTATAATAAATAAATAGCGTTAGCGAGCTGCGCCACAACGCGGCGCTGGTTGCCTTTCTCGTAAATCGCCCGGTTTTATTTTTCAATATAAATTCGTTTCCTCCGTAAAACACGTCGAACACGACGATAAAAAAAGTCTAACGCAAATGGCTGGAGCCAGTGTTACCAACTAATTTCCGAGTAACTTGCAGCTTGTTACGACAAAAGTAATTAAGAGTTGTTTCGCACTTGTTGATTTCATTTTCCTTTATAGATTGCCGAGTAGCAATTTATTTTGTCAGTCCCTGGCAACTGCCAATTCACAAGTTAGACCCAGTTAGCACTATGTAGTATGAGTAAATAGTTAAATACAGAACAACAGACAAAACTGATCATTTTATTCATTATTCCTACGCAACAAACTCGGAAACATAAACTAACAATAAATACAAAGAGAATGTATCTGTATTGGGCGTCACTTAAAGTAATTTCTTCCAGGAAACCTTAGGATGAGATCGATATAAAAATTGATACAGATGGGATTTGTATTTATTATAACATCGAGAATAAAAATAACTTCAAAAAATATAAAAAATAAAGATATGATAATACGCATTTTAAATTCGGATACTTGGTATACAACATTACATAGCTTATAAAATGGTCTATTAGCAATTTATGGTACCTTCCTGTGTATGTGGTCAGATCAGAATGGTAGCTATTCATGTACGATGGAAGCTAAAATCACCTTTAAGTGATATTGTTTCAGATGCATATATAAGCTATATTCGCGTTTTTCTTAATATAATGGTAGTGATTCACTTATGCAGAATACTTAACTAAAATTCTTGAATTTATGGTAGTTCTTATTCTGTTTATAATAAAATCCACATTCGTGAAACACTTACAATGACAATTATAAAAATATGATAAGGATAATCATCATTCGTTTAATTGTGGGTAGTTTTATATCAGTGTAGACTAGTCTAGAGAACACAAAGTTGCATGACTATATAAACTTGCACTTTAAAGTTATATGATTATTAACGGGATATTTACCGTGGTAAGGTTGTGGAATGAGCTCCCGATATTTCAGCGCAGTTACATGCACCATGTTCACGGGATGTCTTCCCGTGAACATGGTGCATGTAACTGCTTGCTACTGCATTGCTGGCTCATTAAACCCTTCGTGTCTAGTATACGCTAAATACCAAACAATGGATACAATATGCGCACATAACCCTATCGTGCGGCGTCCTGTCAAACATGTACAATGTACAATAGTGATAAGACAATGCCAGAGTCTAAAGTCCTGAAAAATGAGGAACGGAACAATGTAGTCGCACAATAACTCGGCGAATGACTGCCAATAGAACCTGCGCAGTGCGAAAGTGTCACAGCATCCCCCTGCCTTCACCCCTTAGTCCCCTCTCTGCCCGCGCTAAACACCTTAAAATAGTAAAATACCTGTAATCTGCATCAATTCACTTAGTTGGAAGAAAACAAAGTATATGTCACAGTAAGTCACAATAAAATAATAGTGTTGAAATTTATAGAGAGAAAAATTCACATCCGCGGACGGGATCCGAACCCGCGTCTTCTGACTATCCGTGTCAGACGCCATGACCATCTAGGCCACCGAGGCTCGAGGTCCGAGCATCGAATTTTAACTCTCTGTTTTAACCGTCTTACGGGGAAGGAGCGACATCTATTGAACAGCTTTAGCACTATCAAACCGAAAGAAGTATTTTTAGAAATACACAAACTTTCGTATTGACGTCGCAACCCTTTATAATTATTATAGTATCCGCCCGAGGATGTGAATTTTTCTCTCTATAAATTTCAATTTTTGAGATCACTAAGCAGGTATTAGTGCTTTAAAAGGGTAATACTATAAAAATAATTGCGCTTTTGTAAGTATATAAGTTTGTATTTTGGTTAACAATACGCATACTTACAATGGAAAGTAACTTTCATTTTAGCAACTGCATAGTCGAACAAAGTCGTTTCATTAAGTAAGTTGAAACAAAGCGTCACATCGTAAATTATGTCCCGCAGGTTTTACTGTAAAACTTCGCGAGTGCCATAACACGCGCACACAATTTCAAGTTGGGACAATCGACGGAAAATATAAAAAAGTTATTATCTTGATGAAGCGTTCCGCGTATTGCTTTAACTTTAACTGTAGGCAAACTTTATTGAATTTCAACCTGATAATATAATCAAGTCCGTTCGAATATATATATATATAAATATATATATATATATATATATATATCTATATATCAGGCTGGCTTAAGGCCAGGTACAGTGCCACTATATTGAATATTACACTAGTGAATCTGTTTAATATAATTATTAAAATCACCCACCATCGTTTGATATTAATTTAGACTTTTTTAGAGGTATTTTCATAAATGTAGGTAAACGCTTCTACAAAAAGGTCTGGTGTCTGGTACCTTTTTTTAAAACATGCAAAAATATAGATATGAAATTTATTTAACGCTATCGCGCTAATGCTTAGCAGCAATATATCGGGCTGTATCAACCAAGTACCTCCCGCATACAAGAGGCCTACCACTTAGAGAGCCTTGCTTCCCAGCTTCTTACGATTCGTGCCTCTTACGGAGGGCTTTTTACCTTAGTGTGTTAATTTCAACAAAACAAATCTTCTTCTTCTTGCGGTGCCATCTCGTACCAGAGGTTGGCTATCATTAATGCTACTCGGACCTTAGAAGCTGCTGCCCGAAATAGCGACTCATGTTGAACCACGTCAGGACATTATTAAACCATGAGGTATGTCTTCTGCCTGGTCGTCTACGTCCTTGGATTTTATCCTGGGTGATCAGTTGGAGAAGATCGTATTTCTCATTGCGCATGACGTGACCCAGGTATTGGAGTTTTCTAGTTTTTATTGTATTTAAGATATCTACTGTTTTTACAACAAAACAAATACAATCCTCAATTTATTCAATTCAACGTCCGATAGGATTTGAAGCAAATAAAAAAGCTATAAGTAAACGATAAGTATAAACACAAATTAAAAAGAATTAGTTATACGAGTAGTCAGTTGAGCGCGATCAGAATTCAAACCACTGCAACTGCCACAAACTCGCAGCTCACTGTAAGGTACAAATAAAACAATTTTGTGTTTTAAGAATATATAAGTCATCTAGCCGTGCAGAACTTAAAAAATGTGTCAAATTATAATTATACACGTCGTACGACTAAAAATCACTAAAGTAGAACAGTTGTGGAAACCACATCAAATATTACTAATTAATTGAAGAGTTATAAAATATTTTACTACATTTGCATTATAACACGGTTCCATGACATAACATTCAGTAGTTTTTAATTTATAAGGTAACAAACATCCAGACATACAGAAATAAAAAAATATGATTTATGATCCTATGAATCATAGGTATTAAAAATAAGCTATACCGAGATGTAAACATTTTTTTTTAAGTTTACATACTCTGTAGAGTTTTTTTTATTACAGTCAGTCCACAGAATAAAACACTACCGATTTTGTATAATTTTCCGGAAAACTTATTTCCTACTTTTGTTACCTCAATAATCAATTAGTTCTATTACGATTTACACATTTATCCATAATAATCCATCTGTTCTCAATTTATAAGCTTACCGATGTACATATACCATAAAGTCTACTTCTTCTATCTAAGGTATATATAAATAGTAGAATCCGATTTTAAATAGTCTATCTATAATCATCAATTGTTTTACCTGCATATTAAGGTACGTTATGAATAATAAAGATAGCCTAAACAGAAAGTTTTACTTAAAGGAAATATTTTCGTTAATGTTCCATTCCCTAATTCAAGAAACATAATTTTACTTCCAAACAGAACTAGTTATCATAAAATTCACGCTAAAGTAATGATGGTAAGGAAGCACGAGCGTTGAAGGGGAATTTAACGCAGTGCCAACGGGGCGCTTTTGGTATGTATGTAAATTAATGATAATTTTCTCTGAATATTAGTGAAGGAGGACATGATAAATAAATGTTAGCGGCGCGATGCAGTCCGGGGCTGCAGCACGTCAGCGCTGGAGCCACGCCAGCGCGCCGCGAACAATACACCGCGTTGCAAGAATACTGCACACTTTGTCTTCATTATGACCTGTAGCCAGAGCCATTCCATAAAGCGGTGGCCAACGTCGAATAGGCTCAGTCACGGTGCGACGTTATGCCGTGCTCTGCCTACGCCATCACTCACATTGCACATGTGGATTAAGCTCTTCCAACTCTGCCCCGATATACTAAGCCCTGGACAAAAATTCCCTGGACGTAGCAGAACCTGCAGATACTATAATACCTTGACGTCGGTTTGAAAAGAACGGTGTGCATGTGCTTCGGAGCTTACCCGCGAAAATATATGACATTTTATACTTTTAGCTTCACGTAAGACTGCCCCGTAAACAAAGTATGAATTAAATTTATGACTGCATAAAATTACGGGCTACCTTTAACGAACATCAAGCCGTATAAACGTGTAAAATCTGGTGGCTGAGTCGACCCGCTCATTACATATTCCGTTTCGGCGAGCGAATATTTCGACAACAAACATTATGGTAATTTGGCCGCATAACGATCCATTTTACACCTGTTTACGTAAACACGCTGCCTAAGCATCGGAGACGATTTTTCCTTGTTTACATTAGTTCGTTAGTCGCTCAAACGACTGTTTACTGAGCGCCGAGAACGTGCACTGATGATGCTCTGATGTCGATAATTATGTGAAAAGCGAGCTTGAGTAGCGCCATTAAAGGATACGCTGTAAAAATTCCTAAATCCTCTGACGAAGTGTGTCGACGTATTTGCTTATGATAATGTAATCGTAATGAAAATCGCACGAATAAGTTTTTTAGAGCAGGCATTCTGTGTATCTTTACAGAGATAAATTTTCATTTGCACATCAAACTTAAGAATAGCATGTGATCTATTCATCATGATTATCCTACAAATTAACAAATTACTTTTCGAATATAATAATTACATACCAATATAACTTTTTTTACGCAGTTAATAATTGGTCAGAGCGAAGTCATGTAGTGCGAAGATGATCGGAGTGTTAGTGTTACTGCACCATGGTGACTGAAATTACAAGCGCACACAATAAGGTAGTTGACACAGTCAACAATAAATTACTATTTAATGTTAACTTAATAGTAGTTGGAGAAAATAATTAAATGAATTAACAAAAAAATTACATGTATAGGATTAACTTTATTTTGAAACAAAATGTGTACAAATGTTTCTAGAAGTCACGTACGTGACCAAAAACGGAAGTAGCTGCAGAAATTATGTCATAAGGGCAAAAACATGATAGTGTCGTGCCTTATCAACAGATTGAGAATCATGCAAGTGAAGAAAGCATCTAATATGATTGCTTTAAAACTAAATACATACTAGGTCAAAGGACAAACTGTCGATCCATAAACACGGTTAATACCGCAACTGCAAATAATAAGTTTGTTATACATTTTTATATTAATTAAATACCTTAGTTTATAATAATATTCAATACTAAATCAGTTTTTCTTATCATTGTTGTTACACATTTATGGATTTCAGGTTTTTTCTTTTTATGAATGAAAAAGTGTCTTGACAGATAGGCAGACGAACAGACAGACAACAAAGTGGTGACACACTTTTTGAGGTGGAAGATCCTACATAGAACAAATTATGCGGCTGTGACTGTGTACAAAATGTAGATTTATTTTTGTAACGGCAGAGTTATAAACTTGGTTTTCAAGTAAGTAGTTAGAATCTGCTCTAAGAAAGGAGTCAGTCATTCAATTACCGTTTTATATAAGTCACGTGCATGCATTACGAAAACTTGCTAACACGATTGACGAAAAAAAAAAACAAAAAGAATGTTTCATGATTTTATACACTTAATTGACACTCGTACAGGTACACCATTGTGAACATCAACGATTAATTATCCACCACTGTTACACGTCAAAACTTGAGAATAACCACAAAAGAAAATAAATTATAATTCATGAGTCATTGTTGGTTTTTTCCCACCATCTCCATGTTCAAGCAAGCAACCTCCAAGCAAGCAAACCGTATATAATCACACCATTGTTTGTTTTTGCCTTAGTGACGTCATATGACAATTGAACAATTGTCATATGACGCCATTGAACAATTTTTAAGCGCCAATTGTAATAGTTGAAATAAAAACGTAATTTTTTTTCAGTTTAGAGTTCTTTAAAAAATGCTAGGTGTGTATGTCGGTGTCCTGATTAAGTTATCATAACATTTAAAAAATAAAGGTCAACAGCCCTATTAATTTTAGGTTTTTGGGTTAGGTTGTCTGTTGTCGCAGCTTAACATAAAAGTGGACATTTATTTATTTTGAAGTGCTTTTTTTGAAGTGTATAATTTGTTGAATAAGCAAAACAGGAACATTTTGTATGTGTCTAAATCCTACCCATTTACAAATATACCTTAAATATTTAACGATATTCAAAAGATTCATATTCCCGTGCCTGCAATAATATTATACGTATCAATATTTATGCAAGCCACAGGAGAATTACAAACTAAACTTGTTACCGACCACAGTGGCTAGAGATTTGCGGCTCCTTGAGTATGTTATAGAATTTAGAGTTGTAATTTTAAACTGATAGAGTTTACTTTTGTTTGCGGGTCTGTTGGCGGTAGAAGCAGCTCATGAATACATCAAAGGCGATGCAGGTGACACGGAAAGTGCATCATATCATTCGCCCTTCGGTCACGTGTAGCCATAAATTATATTATCCCCGCGAGAGTGAAGATAAATTGGCGAGTCAAGACGAATATCGTAACTTTAACAAACACTTTCCAAGTGTCTTTACGTATTCAAACTTTGAACTAAGTTGGTGCGGTATTCAACTTGTGCAATACATGTGTAACTTTGACTATTATGTCGCCTTTTTGTCCGGACACGAGTAGTTTGGAACTCTTCCTGTTCTCCCATTACTTAGTAAAAATTCACAAAAAGCCAGGGTGCGTGCTAGCTTTTAAACTTAAAATATTATTTATGTCCTTTCCTCGATGTTTTTTTATATTTTAATGCACTCACACTCAATAAAACTATAAAGTTTTTAAACATATTTATACTTCTACCGATATTTACGTATAATATGTCTATCCATCTGTGTATACAGGATGGACCAAAACAATGCCCACCTATTTTGGAAAGTATTCTAAATTAGCTGGTGCCCGCGACTACGTCCGCGCAGGATTAGTACTTCGAGTAGCTTATTATTTCTCCAAGGGCATATCTATCTTTATACCAAAATGACAAAAAATATGTACATGGTCAAACGTAATTGCTCTAATAGTATTATTTGTATACATTTAAATAGTTCGTAAGTTTAACATAAGTAATAAAGTAAAATTAATCACCATGGAAAAAAACTGTCATTACATTTCATCACCCTTGACGGTCGCCGAACACGTCTAGTATATCGAGCTGTCAAATTGACTTGGCTTTTGACTAAGCTATCAGAAACTGACACAACATTTTACAGAACTGTCATTATTACGATCTTGACGTACGCGGAGATCTTATTATTTTGTCTATGCTGTGCCCAAGCATATTACGCTTTTCCACCCGCTTGGTGATGTATGATGATGATGATGAAAAGTAATCTATGTATTAAACCATCTACCTCCATACCAAAACTCATCAAAATTGCCCCAGCCGCCGTTTGTGCGTTAATGAGTAACAAAGATCCACACATCCACACATCCCTACATCCATACTCACAAACTTTCGCATTTATAATATTTAGTAGGATGGTAGGATAGTGGGAAGTAGGATATTGACGTTATCAAATTTTACTCAAAAACATTCCTTTATTTTTGGAAATATAAATTCGAAGACTTATTAAAAGTCACTTACCAGAGCTAGGTTCAGACATCGCCAGATCGAAAAAAATAACACATTCTGTATTTTTATGATACCAGTCAACAGGGTCAAACATTAGGAACAAATCTCTCTAATAAACATTGCATCTAAATTTGAGGAAGACCATGAAATCTAATTGTAAAGAAAAAGTAGTCGAATTCATTTTCTTCTATTAGATACTATGCACACTTAGATATACCTACCGATACATTACTTTTAAATTATATTTCATTTGCATTGTACCCATGTAGAACTACTGGCTCAAACATATCGTGCATTTTAAGGCCATGCAGAATCTACGATACAAGAATATTAAATTTCTTAGTGTTCTGCATGCTAATAGTAAAATTTACCTGTATGTAAATACTAAGGCTATTTATTAATTATTAGTCTAGCACGAACATTTGCTTAAGTATAACGTAATGGCATCGTTGACGTATGCAGTACAAATCTGTGCCACAGTAAGTACCAGATAAATCATATTAGTACTGTGAGCTTAGTACGAATAACTGCGTAAGTGTACGTAACGTGTCGTTCACGGGAAACGGTACAAACTGTCATGTATCTAGAACAACTGTGATACAGATAACTCATATTTCGTAGCGTGATGCTTTAACGCTTACGATACGAACACTTTTCGCAAATTGTATGTGCTACTGCCTCTGTATCCGATTACACGTACTCTAATTTACGCGCTAGGCCCACTGAATAGAAAAATCTTGTCCTTTGCGTTTTCACTCTGATATTTCCGGTTTCGACGAACAAGTTTAATGCACGGGTGGTTATATGTATTAGAGTTAGAGCTATCCTTGACAATGCCCTTAAAGTCCCCTCTAGACGTACGTAGACGTAGTGTGTAGTGCGCCTGTAGCCTGTAGCGTAGACACATTGTGGCGTACTAGCTCTCGTGATCTGCGGTGAGTGACGGCACTCATTGCGCCCTGCGACGCCACGCCACTCCACCAACCCTATTGTTGACTCACGTGATGCATCTACCTGCACCTACCTATCGCCACCACCTTTTGTAGTTAGTTGCATTGTCTAAATATAATTGTAGAAGGGTAAATATAAGTGTTGTTTTCTTATAAACCTTTTTGTCCAAAGTTTGCATAATCAGCATAAGACAGGAAAGAGAAACTAGAACGAACTTGAAACTGATCACCTACCAATTCTTATGAAATGTATGATCCTTTACGTGTATCAGAATTTTTATTATATTGCAAATACAAATAGTTTATTGACATAAACGGTAGGAACATTATATATTTGAATCCAAAGGCTCCCGAGCTAGTGTGAACTGTGTTTCAGGAGCCAGTGGCTTCTCCCACAAATACGTAGCAGGTAATTATGTCAGATCTTTGATATTAAAAAGCGCATAAATGTAATTAGGTGTATGGTTTATGTGTATGTTTGTGTGTATGTGTATTTGTCCGAGTATGTGTCCGAGTATGTGTATGTGTATATAATATAATATATTTTTATGGTGTAATAATGGTTAATATTTATTTTGTATCAAAATCTAATACATTCGAGCCATTCATAATCGAATGTTTTTAACCAGGTATATTAAACATATTCTTCTGATCTCACAATCCAAAAAGTGACTAAACCTGTTTGACATATTATTTATAAAAAGTGATTTCGAATGTAAGGCTACTACTAGGGGCTTACTTAAGATTTAACGTCATGAAATGAATAAATAAATAATCTCTTATTGATGGAAATGCTATAGGTATATACCTATAGCACCTTATACCTACGTCATCCTATTTTTGCATCGATCAAAATCGTATCAAAAGCGTCAACACGTCACGCTTCGACGAACAAACTATAAAAATAATAAATAAATATACCACAACTATCACACAACGTCATCTAGTCCCAAGCTAAGCAGAGCTTGTGTAATGGGTACTAGACAACTGATAAACATACTTATATATTTCTAAATACATACATATTATAGATAAATTACACCCAGACACAGAACAAATGATCGTTATTACACAAACATTTGTCCTGGGTGGGAATCGAACCCACGACCTCCGGCATAGCAGTCAGGGTCACTAACCACTAGACCAACAGGCCTGTCAAAACAATGAGTTATTAGTGTCACAGTTGTCCTGGATAAATTACAGTTGGTACTGTTTTACGTGAACGACACGTTACGTTACACTTACGCAGTTATTCGTGCTAGGCCCACATCAAACTTTTTTGTGAATTGCATTGTGAATACGCCAATGACACGTTTAAAATAATTATTACCACCCGATTTTTTCAAAACTACAACGTAACCTTGGTTTTTAAATTCCAGTATCGTCACAGTCTTATTACTTACAATAATACTGTGGTAGGTATCGTGTAGAACTTTGATAGTATAAACTCAACGCCTTTTCCTCTCGAAATCATATTAGCATACTTACATATAATTGCGAAAGTTTGTGAGTGAAAAAACATTCGTTTCGACGTTTAAGCGTGAATTATTCATAAACTTACACCCTCATTTATTCACACACTTTCACATCCATAGTATCCATAGAGTTCATACTATCCGTCCATACTATATGATACTAGCTACGCCCCGCGGTTTCACCCGCGTGGTGGTGGATGATGATGAAAAGTATCCTGTGTCCTTCCATGGGATATAATCTATGTTCTTGCCAAATTTAATTGAGATCCGTTCAGCCATTTAGGCGTGAAAGCGTAACAAACAAACAAACTCACTTTTGCATTATAATATTAGTTTGGATTATAAATGCGAAAGTAACTCAGTTTGCTTGTTTACTTAATATAACCCTTTTACGACAAAACTGCTGAACGGATCCAAATTTGGCAAGAAGACAGATCCCGTGTGAGGATCTAAGATACTTTTCATCATCATCATCTTTATCATGTATCACCACGCGGGTGTATCCGCGGGGCGTAGCTAGTGTATAATAATAATAACTGGCTGACCCACGCGCGTCTACGCCTGATTAACGTTCAAATTAAACTATTATACGTACTGTGCACAGGTGTAGTGCGGTATATATGTACTTTACTGCTCTAAGCTCATCATATCTACCACTTAAAATTTTGCACCCCCGTGGCGCACGGAAGTCTCACCGCAGCCCCTTCACGCGAGCACCCTTAGCTGAACAAAATATAATGTTGCATGCAGAAGTTTTTCAACTACCACAGTCACAATTGTAAGAATCTTGTACACAAATGTGTTGTAGTTGTGGGCTTGCCTTTAAAATTCTATAGAAGCACTTGCTTTTAATTAATTTAGACGAACTAACTCCTAAAAACTTTCACCTTTTTTATTTTTTTACTCACCCATGTCGATATAATTAATCGAAAAATTTGACTTTCGATTTGTAACTTTTTAATAAACTTTTCCCCCTCATCTGACCTCTTTACTTATAGGTGCAAAATTGTGTGCAGAATTTCATGCTCCTATCGTAGTTGTTTCAGCCTTGCTCTGATCGATCAGTCATTCAGCCAGTCAGTTTCTCCCTATCTTTATCAGCAACAGAATCCATTAGTTCAATAATACAGGACGTATTTTTTTTTAAATCATTCGTGTTGATTTCCGTCAAAAGGAAAAGATTTAAAAAAACTAAGTATGCAGCTATTGTTTTCTTATAAATCGAGGGCATGTCTCCTTTCACGATTTTTCTCTAGCTCTCTATTTTTCTCTAGTAGTTTCGGACTTGGCCATGGTCACCCTTTCAAAAAAAACCACGCTATATATATAGATTAAAGTTCTGATATTCTTATGTAGGGCTTAAGTACTTTAGTTTCTAGCATTTTCCTTCAGTAGGAGGAAACTATCAACTAACAATTACTCTATTGATCAGACTGACTTGAACAGATTGACTCAAGGACAAATTCTTTAAAGATTTCTTTATTGCAGATACATCAGGTACTTAATATTATAATAGTACAAAATTACTAATAATGAGCTGTCAAAAGTGATCAATCAAAAAATCGCGAACGCGACCATTTACCTCCCTTGGGATCCCCTAGATATCAATTTTAGCAGTTAGTGTCCTCGTTGTACTTCTGACGGGTGTCCATAGAACTCATATCTATATTGTACCCAATAGATAGGGTTTCCTATTTTCGTATTAAAATAACACGCGATATTTGCGGCACGCACCTACATAGTTACTATTAAAACAATCACAATTTCACCTCGATCGTATAACTTATAAAAAAAGATTTTGATGACCCACATTTTATTTTAAATAAGAGAAGATAATAAAACCGACTCAGAGTGGCATGAAAAGTAAAGAATGTGTAAAAATTTTGACTCTTATCAATGGATCCTTTTCAAAATCATTGGGTACATATCTAATTACATTTCAACAAGAAGACGTACATAGGCTTACTGAAATAATTTGTTGTAAATTTAGGTGTACAAGGTACATTTCTAATTACAAGGGTAGCTTTATTTGTCTATAGTCAGTATACGTATATGTAGCTTAGTTTGTATCCTTTCGAAAATTTACATTGCAAATCTCGGAAGCAGAACAGCTTATCAGCCCGATAAATGCGATTTACGACAAGGGAAACGAAAACGGCTGACTAGCGTGGCTGTGTAGGCTGTGGCACCGTGAAGCTATGTACCCTGGTGTGAGCCGTCAGATACGATGCCTATCTATTGTTAGGAGCAAAGCCGAGATTTGCATAACATGGCCGGATCATCGGCTGTGATTGTTTCGACACCAGTTACGGCCCATGTAATTTGTAGGGATTCAGGACAATAAATCTTTGGATTTATAAAATGTTTGCCGGTTTATTATAAAACAACATTGATTTAAGGGAATTCCCCATAAATTTGCTTAAACCATGCTTTAAACTCGGGACTATCTGTAGTCCACATTTTATAGTAAGGCGGTGTTTTGCAGGTAAGACCCTCATCCAGATGGGAACCATAAAGACCCCTGTGAGTATTTTAATGAAATTAAATAAAATATTTGGTTTTAAATTATTTATAGATATACAAATAGATTGCGGACGTTGGTAGGGTTCCTTGCAATACATCACCTTTTTTGTTGAAAAAAATTGCAATAATATTCCGCGAGGAATTTCATTATTGCGGGCCTTGCTAGCTTTCAAATAAATAGGCGTTTTATTGCCTTTCTTCGCTCGCCGCTGTTCGATATTGTACATCGAGTAACGTCTCTGTGGTCTATACACAATACCAATAAGTATTTTATTTTAAATATGGGACTAGAAGAAAATGAAGAGACTAGGTGTGTAAATATTAAGTGGGAATTTCACGTTTCTGTACAATTTCATTTGAATATACTGTGCGTGGTACACTCTGAGAAAAAAATATCATTGTGGCCTCACTAAAATAAATAAATGCGTTGCCATAACAAGAACTTTTATTACAAAATAAGGCAATAATGGGTTAATGTGATACCACACATAATAATTAGTAACCTCTTCACTTATAAAAACCCATATATAATTTTGGGTTTCGTATAGTATTGTATTCTCTTTGATTATGGGTAGCAGGAGAAGAGGAGCCATCGTGTTATTGTATCCGGTAAAAACTTTTGAGTGCAAAGAAGAAGACCACGTAGAAACTAAGAAAAAGAAGAACGTAATGTTACGCTATTAGCAGCAGAAGATATACCTAGTAGTTTCATTGTACGAGTACATCTGATATCTGTATACTCAATCTTTAACGAGATTGATTCCTGTCCTGAGGTTTTTCTGTGCAGTTCTCCTTATTGAAATTATTTGATAATTTAAACAATAACAATCCTTAGGTCCTTGTCCTTATTTAAAAGGGAATTCTTAAACCGTATAGCTACTCGCGTGGCGCGTGTCGAGTGGAAATTGTATTCGAGAGTATGTAAGAAGAGCAGGGGTGAAAATGAGAAATGCAAATAGGTTGTTGAGATCCCCCGTTCGCATGGAATAATCCTATGAACGGATAACAAAAGCGCTATGTGACTCTTACCTATAACGTTGGCCATGTTCATGTTTGCCAAATTAAATAATAGATGAACGAAATATATAACAATCAGCATGACAATTTATTTCGATGTCACGAAATTTCTAAAAAGAAATATGTTGTACAGAGAGCGAACTGTATCTCGTCAATATTCAATTTCCTGTCCGATGAAAAGGTCACGCTTCGAAAATGTCAAAATAACGAGCGGAAATCGAAATAAAGTCCTATAGTGTAAGGTAATTCACGGACGGTATGCGCCGCCGGCGTCGGAAGCTGAAGGATGAATTCTACGAATATAAGGTGTTTTTGCCTGTTCCAATCGACATGTTAAGAGATTTTATCTCTCCGGACAACCTCTACATGTTAATTTCAATATTGACACGATGAGTTATTTGGAGAAAAGATTGATATGTAAATTACAATAACCTTATTACCTCTTAGTTATGACCTCTCGTGCACAGCGGGCGCAAGCCTGTAGAGCTAGGCGGGACGCAGCGACGAGCGCACCACAATCAATATCCTGAAAAAGGTTTCCGGACGAAACCATAACAATTGTCAATCGTTATATCAACAACGCGTAAGTCTCACGTTAATCCCGATTAATTATTACTAAATTAAAATGAACGTAAAACGAATGGCAGATCTAATTATCACTAAAAAGTTAAATAAGTAGTGAAATGAAGTTTCCAATGAATGAAGCCAATGTTTTCAGCCTCATTGGCCAAAATTTTCTTGAGTCGCAGTCGAGTTATTTATTTCTTTACTAATTTATAGCGCTTTATACTATGATACAAACAAAATATTTGTAAAAAATATATATGTATTTGCATCCCTATTTTCGTGACGAATTTTGTATAGGTACCTGATTTACCTGCTGGCTTATAGTAGGTACGTGCGCGATATTGAATGCAACCCTGGCAGTTGAACATCAATGGCGCCGATTACATTCAGTTTGGGAACGAACCATAGTTCACACTACTACGAGATTTAAATGCGTAAATGTTTGTTTCGTTTTCAGGACTAAACGACTGAATGGATTGAAATGAAACAACTTTAAACGGAAATTCGTATAAAACGGTATCCTCACCTGCGGATCGGTCCGGTTATATGCGAGGCCAGGATGGCTTTCTTACTGGTTGAGGCTTGTATAATGCTTTTCCCAAAAATGAAAGAAAGTTTTTGCTAATTCGGCCTCAGCTTTTAAATCAGGAGAAGTGCCATCTATTTTTCTGAATCGGATTCGCTTGAACTCATTTTCTGGGATTATCTATGTTCCCGCGGTATTTTTGTCCTTCAGTCTTTTTGGCCAGGCTATATTCATTCGGTAAATCAAAACACAATTGTCGCAATGAAATGTGAAATCCCGCCAGTCGTTGTTTGTTTTTACTAAAAAGTTCGCGATAAGTTTTGAACATTGTTCTATTTTTATATTACATGAATGTTTTAGTAAAAAAATGAAATATTAATTTTAGAATGGAAAGCTTTAATCCAACATTTTATATAAACATAAATTTTTAAATACACACATAAAATCCCACACTATACTTCTACAACATTACTAAGTACAAAACGCATCGTGCATACTTTTTCTGCGTCGTGTTAAGTCTCACAGACTATAAAATGGCTGTATAAGGCTCCACCGCTGTTCAGGCCAAACTGTTCACCGCTACATTGGAAGACGCCTTCAAGCTTCTGGAATGGCAAGGACTTGGCATCAATATTAACGGCGAATACATCACTCACCTTCGATTTGCCGACGATATTGTAGTCATGGCAGAATCCATGGAAGACCTCAGTACAATGCTCGAAGGCCTCCATCGAGTTTCCCAACGGGTAGGTCTTAAGATGAACATGGACAAGACGAAAATTATGTCTAATGCCCATGTTGTACCTACCCCAATATCAGTTGGGAACTCAGTTCTCGAAGTTGTTGACGAGTACATCTACCTGGGACAGACAGTCAAACTAGGCAGGTCCAACTTCGAGAAAGAGGTCAATCGTCGAATCCAACTCGGCTGGGCAGCGTTCCGGAAACTTCGCGAAGTCTTCTCGTCAAATATACCTCAGTGCCTCAAGACAAGAGTCTTCGACCAATGTGTGTTACCAGTGATGACTTATGGCACTGAAACGTGGTCTCTTACTATAGGCCTCATAGAAAAGCTCAAAATTGCACAACGAGCTATGGAGAGGGCTATGCTCGGGGTTTCTCTACGTGATCGAATCAGAAATGAGGAGATCCGTAGAAGAACGAAAGTCACCGACATAGCCCAGAAGATTAGCCAGTTGAAGTGGCAGTGGGCAGGGCACATAGCACGCAGAACAGATGGCCGATGGGGCCGAAAGGTTCTGGAGTGGAGACCACGTACCGGCAAGCGCAGCGTAGGTCGTCCACCGACACGGTGGACAGACGACCTGAGGAAGGTCGCAGGACGACGTTGGATGCAGGCCGCTTCCAACCGGTCCTTTTGGAAAACCATGGGGGAGGCCTATGTTCAGCAGTGGACGTCCTACGGCTGAGATGATGATGATGATAAGGCTCCAAAAATATAACTCTCTGAAATATTATATTTCTAATACCGTTCAATACCACTGACGATGTTTTAGTCACATTAATACATATCTGTGATATGAAAGTGTTAAACACTTAAATTAAAAAAAAAATCTTCTATATATTTACGAATGCTCAAGACAGGTTAGTACGGAATAAACTCTTCATATTATATTTTGGTATTAGCTTGAAATATTTCTAAGCTTTAGTGAGTTTCGACTCGGGATATTCATTTGTGGAAGGAGCACTCGCGACGATTGCCCTTTCGCCTCAGTTGGCAGGGTAAGTAGAAGCATAATATAATTTCGAGGTATAAAAGCAAGAGGCAGAATTGTAAGATGTTATATTCAATCAATAGTCAAATAAATATCTTGAAGTCTACCTGAATATTGTTACAAGTTTTACATTTTATAATAAGAAAAACGAGAAACTTATAGTATAGTTTTAACTAATAGAATAACTATAGTTTCAACCAAATCCGGTGGTATTATTCAACGAGAGTGCAAAAAACTAGCGGGTGCGTCTCGCCTTTCACTTAGAAAAAATAGTTTAATACTCTATAAACAAAACTGTTGTTAAAAAATGTTTAGGTGACTGCAGCTTCTGCACTGCAACTTAGAGCCTTAGCCTTAGGCTTTAAATAAAAACCACTGTACTGCACTCATCACCACAAAACATCGATCTTAAAGCAGGAAGAATCTCCATAAATCATAAGCAGTTAAGTGTCGTGAGAAATATTTCTATAAAACCTATGTAATTTTTTTTATTGACTAATAACATCCAAGAGCATACAAACAGATGACACAATACAACTGATGATGACACAACAACAAAGAGATGAGCTTGGTAGAATCCTCGACAAAACTCTATGAAACATATTTGGCGTATTCCGATAGAGCAAACATGCTCTAACCGTGTAGGTATATAAATAAGTGCTTACACATAGAGTAATAAGAAAAGTAGAGGTGCCGCATTCAAAGTGTTTCTTAGGTAGTGCCTACTCTATTTGACAATTAAACGACTGAGACTACTGACGAGTAACAATTCAAAGGAATATTGTTTTTTAAATCTAAATTCTTATCACTAACTATTGTTATTCAGTCAAAGAACAACAAATAACAACAAACAAATAACAAAAAAATTGGTACAAACACACGTGAAAAGTACTTGTAGCGGTTTAAAAGTAACATTTTTTTTTATAAGAACGCGGCGTCGGTCCTCGTTAGCATCAGCGGGCTGATATTTCAAAACTAAACAAAGAGATGGAGCCCTCTCTTGTTCTTTCAGCTAACAAAGCTCAAATAACCCCTTTACTGGCCGCCGTCCTTTGTCGCCTGGAGCCCGGCGCTAAATGTCGAAGGAGATTAATTACCATACAAATGAATGAGAAACGCCTACTAGGGTACAAATTATACTTACTTTATTTTCCCTGTATTGTTTGTAATGTCCGTAAAGTAAAATTATTTTATTTATCGCGGATAAAAAACAATCACTCCGAAACCCTTTGTAAAGAAAATTTGACCCGGTTACATTATGTACGTTTCAAATGGAATGAAACAAAAACATTTTGATCATAAAAGAGAGATTACAAAGTATTATTTTATATTGTGTATTTTTTATCAAATTTACAAAGGACATTCAGTGCCCTATGAAAAGGTCGACTCAGATTCTTATTTTTATAGACCTGAAAGAACAAGTTTTTAAATTAGGTAGAGACTATACTTCAAAACCTTCTTAACATTTTTATGCATTAATTAATAAAACTATGTTTTCGCGTTAAAATTCAACGGAAAGCACAGCCAAAATACAACCAACTCTAATATAGTTTTTCTAACTTTGCATTAGTAAGAACAACTCTCTCGCTAGTCGTGAGTAATGTTCGTAAACTACCAAGGTCAGTTACACATGAGATAAACTTAGAAAGCTATGAATAGTTGCCGTGAATTGTCAACGCATATGTCGCAGATATGTCGGCACACACCACAATCGCGTAAAAGTGACGTTTCTAATGTTAGGTCTAAAGCAGTGATTTTTAACCTTTTTGGTGTGGCCCTATGACCTATAAGGAAAACTGGTTTGTCCCCCCCTATAAAATTGTATCGAGGAAAACAACCTATGCATACTTCTAAATAGCTTATTATAATGAAACAAATTGGACAAAAATATAAGACCTAATCACAATTTCTATGTAAGTGTATCTAGCTAGGTACTTTCTTAATTAATCAATGATATTTTATGTGAAGGTTCGAATTGTTTTGCGTTCGCAAGTTTTTTTATGTTGGGCTTAGTTTTACTTAACGCGCATCTCAATTCATATTCCACGTTGAGACAGTTTCTAGCCTTTGTTTGTACCGTCACTACACTAAAGTTGAAAAATCACTCTCACATCTATATATATGGTCGCAAAAGGCAGCCCCGGAATAGATAATAAAGAGTACTAATTATGAGTTTTTGAAGCAATTTATCTCAAACGCTGAAGAGGGGCGCCACTATCATGTTTTCAGCCCCGCGTGGTTCGAAAAATTCGTAGATCCGGCACTGGCAAAAGGTATGAACATTTCAAATTCTTAATGCCCTGTGCCCTATAATAGGATATTCAGCAACTACTTTTAGCCAAAATGTATGCCAAGAATTGGACTGACGGTTGTCCATGTCTGGAAAATATTGCTTCAATGAGTCTATTACTAAAGATAAATGGTGAATCACGGAATTTTAAAATGTGATGTTTGCAGATTCCTCATTTACCAATTGCTCACACAATTGTGTGAACTTCGACATATCGCCAACTTGAACTCTATGACATTACGCTGTGGAATTATGAAAAGTATACTCTAATTGAGTACAAACGTCTGTTAGTTCTCTTATTTTACATACCGCATATGCAGCAGAACTGAGTCGGTATCGGACATCGACCGCGTCAGCGCTGTACGCCATTGGTTGTCAGGCACAGCTTGTCATCTATTGGGCTTGGGTTGGGTTTAGGCCTTGCCCGTGTCATTCAAATATTGCACACTTGCGTGCAGTTTTAGTGTGCGCTTCAAAACATTTGTTCTAAAAATTGCAGCATGATTACCCCCGCAGAATATATGTTTTGCCCCCGAAGGGGTAATTACCCAGGCCCGACGGTAGAACGCGTACCTACGTCCCGCTTTTGATGTGCTGAATCCTTTAATCTTGCAAGCCTTTATCAAATCATCAATCAATTATGTAACCAAAAATATATTACTTAATTAATATTTCGTGGATGTCTACTGTACTTTAATATAGGACTGATCGACCGGTGGCTTCGCCCGCTTGGTCTATAGACCTGAAATTACATAAAAACTTTTTTGAAGGAATATAATATAGACATATTAGTAGTTATCATTGTTAGACATTAATATGTTTTTAATGATAGTTATGTTTTTTGTGTATATTTTTAGCCATAAATATTTTCTATTCTATTCTATTCCTTATATAGTGGATGCTTAGAACAAAAAAATCAAGTTTGTAGCGCATTGGCTTAGACGCTGTGTTGGTGAATCAGACAGTTAGTCAGGACAATCAATTAAGTATTTAATTGCATTGAGGCAAAAACTCGCAAGGTCAGGGAGTTATAAAATTATAAAAGCCATGTCTGTCTGTGCACTAGAGCTGAGTATGTTCTATTCTATAACAATTATGTACATTAAGGCTATAAGCATTTCGTCAACGTTACCTGTTTAGGATTTTTATATTATATATGAACTCATATTTAATGTCTTGTAATTATACTGGTAATTTTAACTATAGTGCTTATTTTTATCACTATAGCTGTGCCCTTACTGCATACACTTGCTGTCAGGACTTGGATGGGTAACCGTTAGTGGCATTATTAAACTGAGCGTTTCCGCGCTTAGGATGGCACGTTAAGCCGTCGGTCCCGGCTGTTTGTAGTAGAACAACAGTCGTTAGGCAATGTCGAAGGCCTTCGGGCAGCCTGAAACATTATTAAAAAAGTATTGATTGATTGAAGATGTAGACTAGTATAGTTATACCCGTCAGGCTCGTCTGGCGTTTTAATTTAACGCCATTTACATGAGGCTCCGTCGCGCCCGCTCGCTAACTGCCAATTACTGATACCTAGTTAAGGATATCAGTAATGCTGTAAGCTACGTAAAATGTTAATAGAAATGGGCCCTCAAATCAATTTGGATGATAGGTTAAATTAATAATCGTCTTTTATACGCTGGTCCAGAATATTAATAAGATCATATACATTATGTGCTTTATGTCGAAATAAAAAACATGTAAAATGTTCGTCCAAATGAAAAGAAAACGACCTATCTTTCGAGATATCTTGAATACTATGTAGCAATAAATAATTACAGATATAAGGAAAAATCCCGAAAATTGTCAGTAATCAAACAATGAAATGGGTTTAGAAGAACTATATAATTATAAATACTAAAGGTAAAAAGTTACGAATTAGAGAGTAGGGTACGGACTATGATTAATATTTGAAAAATTATATAGGTATAGGTGTTTGTATACATACATAAAGATTTTACTTAAAGATATTCCTTTGTTTCACATTACAAAGATATAGTTTTTTTTTTAGTTTAAATTAATATTTTAAGTAATATAAAATTAAGGAACTGGTTATGATTATAAATTGTTATCAATATATCCTGAATTTGTGCGATAAACGACTATTGAACTTCTATGTAAAAGCGTGACGCTTAACGTTGGGCCAGCGACTTACTCGTTGTTCGGTAACAATATGGTCTGTGTTCGGTAAGGAACAAATAAAAGATAGTCCTTTAGGATTTGTAATTTTTTTTTGTTTTTATTACATTATTTAGATATATTAGTAATAAAAGTTACACGTAGTTCTAGTCTATATTGTGGAACGAATGAGAATGAATGGATAAAATGTATGAGTCCGTGAGTGAAAGAACGGTGCGGCAGATGCCGCGTTTTATTGAACACTGTATTCACATGCATATATGACGAAGACGGCGCGAACACTCGATTTGTCACCGATTGAGATCTAAACAAAACTAATTTATAGGGATAACAAGTAGGATGTGTGCTTACCCTGAGCATGAGCTATGTCTATTCCAAAATTTATACAAATCCGTTCAGCCGTTTCAGCGTGAAGAAGTATCAAACATTCACACTCACACACATTCGCAATCAAAGTATTTTATAAATTTAAAGTATGTTAAAGTCAATAAGCAACAAAGTATGTGTAAATAAATATGTATAACTTAACAATCTATCTATATTTATATATAAAAGTGAACCCCTATTTCTCCTGGTCACTTGAAACGGATGGAACAATCACGCTAACTCTTTTTTTGTTGTGTTAACTATTGTCAGGAGAAGGTTCTTATGAAAGAAAAACCAAGAAAAGATGGTAGTTGGCTACTAGCTTTTCACCAAGCCGCACTTGGCCCGCGTGGTGATTATGGCCCAACTTCTCTCTCTGAGAGGAAGGCTCGAGTCCCAGCAGTGGGAAAATAATGGCCTGATTATCAATTACTAATAAAGTAATTTACTAACTTGAAGTATATCAAGCATGTTTACTATCGTCATTTATTTTCATATGCGCAAAAAAGAACTTAACTGAGCGCGGTGTTCTTAAATGAACCAAAATAAGCTCATTTCAAGAAAAGTAGGTATAGCAAGATTAGTCTGACAAAACGGATTAAACCAGAAGTTGAAATCTAAAACCACATATGAACCCAACGCTATTAAGTCAGCGTAAGGTAAAATATTTTATTTCTGAGTTTGAGCACTAATATTTACCTGTTTTTGAATTTATTTTTCTACTAAATATAATACCATTCGAGAGAGAAAAAAAAATCTTAATTATATTTTCTTGATCCAAATGCGCTCTCAACATTATTATGACAACGCTGGAAATGTCTTAGTAAATATCCACGCAAGGATGCGGTCAGACTATAATTACGAACACTGAAATTTCCTTATTACGCGGAGTTGAGCATCACAAGCGCATAAGTGCTACCGCACTCGCTATATTATAAAGTCTCCGCATACCCTGCTCTGCCACCCCGGGGTGGATATATCAAGGCTAATGGCAAAGCCACGATTCTAAATGAGTGCGACTGCTCCCTTGATGTTTGAGTTCGCCAGTCAAATAAGGATCCGGCACTATCACTTGCCAACGTAAACCTAATCACCGAAAACTAACAGAGCGATGTCTGAAGCCAACGGTCATTCCCAGCCGAGATGTGTGTATTTGACTTAGACATTTGTACTGTGATTCCTATTACTGTCCGTGATTGGTACATGCCCGTCCGATCAATACGTCTACTCATTCAACGGATGTCGGATAAGTCAATGTTTAAGGTAGGTTTGTTTAACGGTTCTAGCGAGATTTGTAATTTCTCTCGAATTATATTCCCGGACAGGTCGTACATTTGTGTGCATAAACATCTTTTTTTTTACTTGTGTCTGGGTATGTATATGTCCGTATTTACATGTTTATATATATTATATGATGAGATGTTCCAGTCGTTTGCGTGTTAGTTTATCCAGTTTGCTATAAGATTGGGACTGCTACCTAGATCTTTACTAGCGTGCTACCCCACGGTACTCTTCATCCGTAAGTCTCTCCTTTACTCTGCACCTTAACACAATAGCCCTTGCATCTGCTAAGAAGTAGAAAACCTGGCAAAATAGTAATATCTATAAAGAAAGAGCTCTACTTGCCGTCCTATCCTCTTCCACGGTGGCCTATCACCTTTTTTTAACGATTTTAAGGTAAAGTTCAAAATGTTGTTGGCATAACTCTATTGAACCGTTGTTCGCCTAAAGGAAACATAAATTTAATGTATAGGTAAACGTATTTCCTTTGAAGAGAATGGGGACAAAATACTTTAAAACAACGCCATTTAAACTTGTTCACTTCTTCACTAGCCGCTGAATGGACCGAGAGCTTGAGTACAATATGAAATGCGCGGAAAAAGGCGGAAAAGTTTAAAGTGCCTCCACGGAAGTGCGGAGTGTTTACGTCACAGTGGCCGGTAAAACATTGCATACAAATCAGCGCAGCGGCAAAGTTGGCGCTAAACTTTTCCAAATTAACTTCGATCGTGTTATAATGCGCACGCTGCGCGCCAAACTATTAAATCACAATTTATATCTTAGGTGCCTTTATTCAACCACTTTTTGAATTAGATCCTGAGGAACTTTCCGTAGAGCAAACTTTAAAAAGGCTTCAGCCTTTTTAAAGTTTGCATCAAAATTTTCAACTACCGACAATATCTGCGCTTCGCGGTTGAAGTGAGGGCAAAGTTGAAACTTTACGTGTACTCGTATGTGAGATTTCAATTCCGCTACTTCGCTATTTGTTCCAACTATTAAAGACAAAACACACAACCTTATATGAAAAACTTTATTTGTGATGAGCTAAAACATGATACATTTAAAGTTGTCTAAAAATTAAAGAGTTAGTTGATTAATGCAAGGTCCAGTTTTGAAGGCTTTAAGTAGGTTTCTTGTTGACCCAAGTAAGGAGAGTGGCGAATACCGAAAGATGGAGCAGGACTAGTTCTCTTATTCACCATGAACTGCAAAAATAACCACAACCCAATTATTACACAGTACAGTATAACTGTTGCTATAATTTAGTTTCAGGAAAAGGTTTAGCTGAAAGGGTAGACGCAAGATGCGGTCAGTGCGGGGGAAAAGGCGTTGGCTGTCTCGCTAGATATAGCCAACGCATTCAACAGCCTACCGCATGGAGCAATACAAGAGGCGCTCCGCTATCATGGAGTGCCCTTGTATCTGCAGAGGCTGTTGGCCGACTACCTCCCGGACCTCGTGATCCTGGTGGAAAGTCGCGACGGTTTGCGGCGCCGTCGTGTCTCCTGCGGGGTTCCACAGGGGTCAGTGACGCTTTGGGTAGGCTGCTGCCCAATGTGGGTGGTCCGAATGCCAACTCGCGACAACAAGACTCTACTGCGACGTCCGCAGCGGGTCATCGTGACGAGGGCGATACGCGGGTACCGGACAGTGTCCTGGACGGCGGCGTGCGTGCTGGCCGGTAATCCCCCCTGGGAGCTCCAAGCGGAGATCTTCGCCGAAGTATATCACTTTGTGGCGGCGAGGAGATCCCGTGGAGACCCTCCAGTGTGGGAGGAGGTTACAAGTATACGGTTGCAGACGCGGGCTGCCTTATTGCAGCGGTGGACGGAGGACCTGGCTCCGCCAGCCCCTGGGCAGTGGACGGTGGAGGCCATCCGCCCAGTCCTCTAGTAGTGGGTGAGGCGGCAATTCGGTTCGCTGACCTTCCGATTGATGCAGGTGCTTTCCGGACATGGATGTTTCGGAAAGTACGTGCACCAAATCGCGAGACGGGAGGCGACCCCAGGCTGCAACGAGTGTGGGGCGCCGGAGGATACGGCGCAACACACGCTGGAAGTGTGTGCTGCATGGGGCCCGCAGCGGCACACGCTTTCGGCGGAAATAGGCGGAGATCTCTCCCTGCCGAGCGTGGTGATCTCTATGCTCAGCAGCGAGAGAGCGTGGCAGGCGCTGGCCACCTTCTGCGAAGCGGTGATGACGCAGAAGGAGGCCGCGGAGCGGATCAGGGAGAACGAGGTCCGAGCTGACCCGCTCCGGCGCAGACAAGTGGGGGAACGGAGGAGACGGTTTGCTCGTCGAACTGCTCACGGGGGGGGGGGATTTTAGTGGAGCCTCACACGTTTCCGTCACCCCCGTGGCGGAAGGAAAGTGCACAGCATTTCCCCCATCAAAAAAAAAAAAGGACTAGTTCTCTTACTCACCATGAACTGCAAAAATAACCACAACCCAATTATTACACAGTACAGTATAACTGTTGCTATAATTTAGTTTCAGGAAGGGGACTGTATTTAGAGGCATAATAAGTAGGCCATTTGAAATAATACCACAGATTATTTTTTAAATGACTTGTTCTACTGTAGGTGCTGCAGATACAACTCAGATGGGTGACCATAAATGCATTTTTGCAAACCGCATTTACAGCCAAGCACTTCTGTGATTCAAGGCACGTTAAGTCGTCAGTTAAGAAGTTTGTCTTAGGACAACAGTCCTAAGACAAACAGGAATGAGCATAAGACGGAAGTATGTGGCAGAGGTTGAGCAGGAAAAACCCGACAATATTGATTTTGTTTAAATTTCATGTAGTTTGTGTTTGTTTGTGATTTGTAGTGTCTATAGAGACTAGCTACTAACGGGTATTCCAAACCACGGAAGCATTCAGCTGTAAAATACCATTAGCGGTCACCACAGATCAAGATATGAAAGGGGGCGGGGCTGGTGTCGCAGCAATATACCCAAAAACAAAACACATCGCTCGTGGCATGGCACATGGTTCGCATCTTTTGCATTATGTGACTGAACGCCGATCGTGATATTGCATGTAAACAGTTTACAATGCTTCCTCTGTACTAACAAATATTCAAACGTTAAGAGCGTATCCAGAAGCGAACGGCATCTCTCTAGATCTCTATGGCGGCCACCCATCCAAGCAGTAACTGCCGTAACGTTTCCTTAACTTAGTTAAAACAGCTACGAACGACTAGGCAAGCAGCTCTACTATGAGCGTTTCAATGCCACTAATTCTTGCTAAACGTATATCATACGTACTCCACACCCAAAAAAAGAATACCATACAATAGTTTTAAGATATAGTCATACCAACCACCCAGTGATGTGAGAATGCTATAAAGTTGTTTCATTTTAAACACAGTAGTGTGTGAGCACAATAGTGCTTATATACAGACTGACTGGTTGAATACTTTACATAAACAAGGACATGATAATTCATGGTCACATGAAACGTTTAAAAAAATAAAATTAAAAAATACCGTTAAACTACAGAGGAAACCTTCATTCTATGAATGTGCTATAACTCGAAAATTATGGACACCGTCCGAACGGGGTTAATGACCCAAAGCGCCGCGCCGCGTTCAAAGGAATCAAGCTGCGTCCGAACGGGGTTAACGACCCAAAGGGCCGCGCCGCCCGCGCCGCCAAAGGATGCCGCGAATGCCGCGATCGTCGGCCGCCCGCCCGGCCGCGCCGCGCTTTTATTACTATACGCGCGCCGCGAGTGACCATGTTTATTGTTTTGAGTAGACAATTAAAGTTAAATTAGGTAAATATTAGGCACTATTTTTTTTTTCTTAATTAGAACGAGAATCGAGTACTGAGCACTATATATCAATATGTAAAGTGTTCAACCAGGCACCCTGTATTGTATATTTCTTATCTTATACTATATATGCAATATATAAAACCTAGAAAATCACAATAATAAAAAAAAAAGTCTTGGAAAAGATGAGATATGCGCTAGTGTGTTTACTCGGCATAGGTAAATCACAATGATTAAATAAACAAACCCTAATTAAGTTTTAAGAATCCCAGATCATACGCTCAGTGGTGCGTAAATGGTACAACACCCATCAAATTTAAACACAGTAGTGCTTATTACGACCCGTTCTTATTACAATAAAAATAAATACATTAGTTTATTTATATTTGTATTCCTCGGAAGCAGAATATCTATCAGTGCAGTGGTAGCTACCAAGACATTAACTTGCACAAGAGGAATACGACTTGTTAAATCATCACAGGTTATGCTATTTTTTATGAGGACGTAAGCCGTAGCCGTATTTACTAACGTCGTTTTGGACAGTTGATTATTACAATTTGTGATATACGTACATTAAATCAATACATCGAAAATTACGAATTGATAAATAAAATGTTTGCAGACTAGACTTTAAATTGAACAGAATGTTAAGGCAAGACAAATGTTTGCTCAAAAGCCACTCGTTTGACTGAGAGGTAGGTATCTTTAATTAAACATAATGTAAACAGTGCATACCTACCATACAAAGGGTTAGGGAATCACGCACCTTTTTCTCGCAGTATGTGTTGGGCGGGGGTGTCTTCAGCGGTTTTATTCGTCTGAACGGAGCTCCGAAAGAGTATGCGGGCTTTTTCCTCTGTACGTAGTTAAAATTAGGATCGTGCTCGCCTGGCCCCGGGATTTGAGCTTGTTTTAAAACTCTCACCGTGTACCCCAGCGTGTATGCTGGCTCTTTTCTGAAATAATACCATCACCGAAATAGGTATTATACGAATAAGAATAAAATAATTTCTAAATAATATAGACATTTTGAAATGATTACTTGAAGGTAACTTATAACATTATTGTATTATTAATATGACTTTTTGGACAGTTTTGGCACACAAGTAATCTCAGTAGTAGTGTACAGATCTAAGTACATTTTAGAACTTTTTGAACTATCGCAAATCAAATTCACGTTTTTAAGAGAATATCGGGACATTTTCAAGCACAGATTACTTATCAAAACATCGTGGTCAGTCTACTCGTGACCACGGTCGATGCAACTGGGTCGAAACGTCGAGGTTAGTCAAAATTATGTTTTGATAAAAAAATCTGTGCGCGAAAAAGTTCCGATATTCTCATAAAAACATAAGTAAATTTTGTATGAAATTTACTGTCAAATTCTTTACTCTAGTCGAGATTCAAAACAGAGCGTCTTTCGGGAATATCGGCCTTATCCTTTTATGTCCTGGGCTCAATATTGTATGTTTAAGATATATCTATATTATGTTGACTTACAACTTTATCAAATCAACTCAGGATGTGCAGCATTGATAAAATAAATATTATCATAAACTCTACTTATTTGAGGGCGTGCCTAAACAGTAACCTTATCAATTGTGATTTTTATTCAGAGCACTTTGAAAAAGTAAAATTCATTTACTGTAAAATGTCTTGTTCGCCGTTTTCTGTAATTCAATTTACTCTTGAAAATATTTTGTTTACAATTGTCAACAGTTCTTTCTACTTCATTATTTATTCAGCTTGATGGTTAGAGGTCTACTAATGTAGCTAATGTAGCTATGTGATTCAAAATACAAGCTTAAGCTTTGTGATTTAGTGAAAATTAGAGAGAAAAATACTACAGTGCTAACTCAGTGAGTCGGTGCGCTCAAGTCCTCTTTTATTTAAGTTCGTCGAGTGCTGTTGATGTCTAAATTAAACAAATTATTTGAATTTGTAGAAATTCTCCCTCTCTAAATGATAGATACAATTTGATCATGCCGGGATTCGAATTAACATGTCAGGGTCACCTTTCATATTACATTTAGGTTCAAAGTGTACTTCAAAAAAAAAGAAGGAAGTTATACTTAATTCGACCGTATCCTTATTTATATTTGTTTTATGTGTGTTCTAACTTCTAATAGATAACTTCGTCGTTTATGAACCGATTTTGATGATGTTTTTTGCTTGGTACAGTATATTTATATGTGTATGTATATGTATAATGTGAGATCTTACTGTAACTGTACTTACTTATGTGTAATTTGAAATAGTAAACTATCACGAGTAGGAAGGTATTGTCTCTGGCCAGTTTCGAACTTAATTGAAGTTCTTCGTCTGGGTGTCACTGTTGTGCACAGCGTGGGACATAGCACGTAATCAGCCCCGGTAGGACTTTAAGAAACTTCGAATCTGCGTTGCGAGCATGGATCTCACGATAAACTTGTCGAGTCGATAAAGTGACTTTTATCAGCTATCTTAACTTATCTCTAGTATGGATCTAGCTGTGATAGCTACATCACGGGCTGGCTTTAACCGATGATTTTATCCTATCGACAGTCCATGCTCGTACCGCTGGTCGGAAAGTTTTCGGTAAATATCACGCAATCAATAGTCCTAGCAAGTCATAAAATATAATTAATAATGTGCATATTTCACATGAATCTAGCTGTCATACACAAACAGATTTTCAAATCGGACTGATATTTCCTGAGATAAGCGTGTTTTATCAAACCAACAATAATCTTTCCGCTATAATAATCGTATTGGTTTCGGAAAATGTATGTACATCATCTATACGTAGGTATAGGCGTATGAGCAGCTTCTTTGGAATTACAAATAAATATGTACTACAATAACATTATAATACATATTATGCACAGGTATACATTATTCACTTGTCTACTAATGGGGGATAATCTCCAATCATCCAATAATCTATATATGCACGGTTTTCCTTAAGTACTACCGATAGAAATTTGACGTCCAATAACCGGCGACAGATTGTGACTTACTTGGCAGGTATCGGCGGATGGTACATATTGGCCGGCGGGGTCCACATGTCCGAGGGCTCGTATGGTGGTTTGGCCACCGGCCGCAGACTGTACGCCGGGGGCCTTTTGTAGCGGACACTCGGTAACGGGTCATATACTGCCGGCCCAGGGTTCATAGTCTTATCAGTCACGGGCTCAATGCGAGGTGTCACCAAACTATGTGTTATTCTATTTGGTCCTGAAGCAAACATAAATACATTCAGAAACTATTTACGTTTATGGTATAGTCTTGATATCTAGATGTCTTTGGTTTATTAACTTGGTTTATTATTATTTGGTTAACCACGCATAAACTTATAGCGCGCGGTGCTGGCTCACCCGATTTGAATATTCGCGGGCTCACTGAAAGCACCAATGCAGCGCCGCCGCGACCCGCAACGGGCAACGCCCTCACGAGGGACGCGAGAAAATGAATACTACCGGCGCGATACCGCGACTGAGCAAGCAAGCGAAGCGGCTCGTATTATTCGTCTGTAATTTAGGTATTATTCATCATTATCATCATCATCTCAGCCGTAATACGTCCACTGCTGAACATATGCCTCCCCCATAATTTTCCAAAAGGACCGGTTGGAAGCGGCCTGCATCCAACGTCTGTCCACCGTGTCGGTGGACGACCTACGCTGCGCTTACCGGTCCGTGGTCTCCATTCCAGAAACTTCCGGCCCCATCGGCCATCTGTTCTGCGTGCTATGTGCCCTGCCCACTGCCACTTTAACTGGCTTATCTTCTTCGCTATGTCGGTAACTTTCGTTCTTCTACGTATCTCCTCATTTCTGATTCGATCACGTAGAGAAACCCCGAGCGTAGCCCTCTCCATAGCTCGTTGTGTCGGTATTATTATGTGTGATTATGTTGTAACAAACTGTCTCTTTTGTCAATAAACCTAGTAACCGTGTATGTGTGTGGTATTCTATTGAAACCCCTAAGCTAAGCCAGCCGGGCACTAAAAACTTTTTAAATAATTGAGTTGAAAATTGTATGACTTAAAAATATACTTCTCCAAATATATAAAAAAAACAAGACTGTTTCCCGTAAATATAGACAGAGACTACAGCTTTCCACTGGCTACGAACCTGACACACCTTTTTCTCTTCATCCACATTTATCAATCCTTTCATGCGTCGGTTTAGGATTCTCTTGACCTGGCCCTTCTTCAGAACATATTCAATTTGATTTCGAAAGGTTTTGTAGTATTATGTTAGTATTCTGTGAGTATTATATTGTATTAATGGAATTACCGTAACGGACGAAGTTGGCACCTTATAATGGTCAAGAGCCGAGCAGCTTGATGCGGCCCGATAGAAATATCGAAATAAGTTTCATACTAGCGTACAGATTGTCTTGAATTAATAAAGCAAAATACAGGCAAACAATAATTAAATGAGTAATTAAAAAAAGTAAAATAATTAATTATTAAACGAGTTAGTAAAAAAAGTCAATATCTATATGAAAGTGTAAATAAATTAGTAACATTATATTAAACACGTAACTGTTATTAGTTTTATGAACGTTAAACATACGACCACGTATACATTTTTAGATTTCTGTACCTCAATAGGAAAACGGAACTTATAGGAATACTTTGTTATCCGCCTGTCTGTCTGTCAAACCTTTTTTCTCAGGAACGCGTTTAAAGGCATGAGTTGAAACTTATATCAAATACTCTCCTTGATCTCTTTTAGCTGTGAAAAATCAAACATCAATCAAAATCATGCCTCTTCCTTGTGAACTTATATATCAAGTCGCTATTTTCATGTATAATAATATCGATAAGTACCAGGAGAGAGGCGTAAATACTTACCGCGCTCTGCGCAGTAACAAGTTCGCTCACGTCCTCGTCACTCCCGCGCATACGCTGCGCAAATCGGAGAGGTCCGTATATGTAATGGGCCCTTCTGTTTACAACCGTTTTCCGAATGCTATAAAAACGGATGCAACTTCCACCATGGTCTTTAAATTAAGACTGAGAAAATGGTTTTTAGAACACGCGTTCTACTCTGTAGACGAATTTTACAGTTTACCTATTATATAATTATAGTTATATTATTTTGACCTATGTATCGTTGATCTATGTAATATTGTTATATAATTGTATTTTACGTGTCAATCAACGCGATCAAAAGATATGATCGTTTGTGTCGAATACTTACCCATACGCTAAGTAAAGTTTGTCCTTTAACCCAGTTTCTCTTTTAGTTAGAGCAATAATTTTAGATGCATTCCTAATTTATGGAACCGACGGTGCGCGAGTCGCACTTGGCCGGTATTTTGTTTTATAAAAGCAAATTTGAGACGTAGGTATGTTCATATTTACATAATTACCCGCCCGAGTTTTTTTAAACCTTGTCAATAACAGCAGAACTATCAATTAATATAAAAAAAGTACTCGGAAAATATGTATATAAGCATGAATACGGTCAAGATAAACATACTATTTTTTATTTGCCACAAACTTTATGGATTTGGCTAAAAAATAGCTTTGCCTTATTCTCAAGCTATACATTTTTTTCATCGAAATTGTTTACCTAAGATTCTAGAATATCTCCATACCTTTATTTCCGAGTCCATAGACGTTAAACATTCGAGCATTTGGAGTTGTGCTTGGCTTCCCCACATTATATTTAGTATTGAGGCCGAAAGTATACGCCGGAGCACGCCGTATTCTGCCGAAGCCTGGTCCACCTACATAGGGGTAAACAAATTGTTAATTTCAAAATCATTCATTCAATCTAGAGCACTAGAAGGCTTTTTGAACGAGATCGTCGTTCGGGAAGTAATACCACCATTTCTACCAGGAAGCAGTAATGTTCACATTACTGTGTCCCGGTTTTCATGGCTATGATTGCCAGTGAAACTACATCAGGCACATGAGATTCACACAGTTCAGTTCATCACGAAATTAATCTGTTAAGGTAGAGGTTCACGCTTAACACCAGTTGGGCCTCATGCTTGTTCCGTACCCATCATCATCATCATCATCATCAGCCTGTAGCAGTCCACTGCTGGACATAGGCCTCTCCAATTGCACGCCACTTAGGTCTATCTTGGGCTTCTCGCATCCAGTTTTTGCCAGCCGTCTTGCGCAGATCGTCACTCCACCGTGCCTCAGGACGTCCTACACTACGTTTGCCGAGACGTACCCGCATGACATAAATAAAATACGCATCACAAGGAGCCTCTTTTTAATTCATGTTAATTAAACTTTAATAAAACGGTAATTTGTAATTTTGTAATTACGTATACTTAAAAAGCCTACCTCCAAGTTCCCTCATAAATAACGCCATATGAATCCTATCTGCATAGATTTGTATATACGTAATAATATCTAGTATATACAAAAGGTGACTATTATCATCATCATCATCATCTCAGCCATAGAACGTCCACTGCTGAACATAGGCCTCCCCATAATTTTCCAAAAGGACCGGTTGGAAGCAGCCTGCATTCAACGTCGTCTTGCGACCTTTATTAGGTCGTCTGTCCACCGTGTCGGTGGACGACCTACGCGGCGCTTGCCGGTCCGTGGTTTGAATTCCAAAACCTTCCGGCCCCATCGGCCATCTGTTCTGCGTGCTGCCCCTGCCTACTTGCCACTTTAATTGGCTAATCTTCTGGGCTATGTCGGTGACTTTCGTTCTTCAACGGATCTCCTCATTTCTGATTCAATCACGTAGAGAAACCCCGAGCATAGCCCTCTCCATAGCTCGTTGTGCGACTTTGAGCTTTGACTATATACAAGTAACTAATATATGTAACTACAAATTTTCATACGCCGGAATAAATATAATTAAGAACAGGATTATAATAACTACAATATTAGATAGGACATTAGAAAATTGTTTATTTTTTATATCAATCGGTGATGGAAGCGAATGTCGCTGACCTCTTGTTAATGGACACGCTTGCCATTATCGGTGCCATTCCGAAATATACGAGTAAACTACACCTACCGCCTTAACATAAAAACGAAGACTAAAGACAGTATCGAATTCAAAATAAGCTTATTTACTACTAGCTGCTCTCCGCGCTTTCACCCGCGCGGTGATGGATGTGATGATGATGATGAATCTTATATAACCTATGTTACTCAGGGTGAATGTAGATTTCCAATGGTGAAAGAATTTTTGAAATCGGTCCAGTAGACATACAAATCTTTCCTCTTTATAATATTAAGCATAGACATGAAATTCCCTCAAACCACGGTTTAAGCTTGGGACTATTTTTAATCCACGTTTTATAATTAAGCGGCAAGAGTTCAAAACCGTACATGGTTATGCGTTTGCGAACGTCAGCCTGAGATATAAGATGTTCAATATCTTGCCCTGTAATTTCGCCAGCGTCTTGCATACTTAGTAGATACTAAAGGTAAAGTAAGCAAGTATGTTAAATTTACAAAATATTTGTGGTGGCTCGTAAACGTTGGGGCCGGGGGTCGACACGGCTTCATGGGATCCTCGACGTTCTGTAGGTTTCACTGGCACTTGCTTAATATGTCTCGCTCTACACTCCCAGCCCCACGGCATCGCTAACTATAGAGTTATATGTGAAACAAATTAAACAACTATAAACAATATAACAAGTAAAGTAAATCTAAAACAATTCAAGTTTAAAATTATATCGTTTCAATGGTTTTTCAGTCCTACAAATCCCTAATATTAGAAATAATTATCCTGTCGTATAAATAGATGATTAATTCTGTCAACATTTGACGTTGACCATTTCTTGCCACAGCCATAGACTAATACATAGATAATACTATATATACGGATCTCGGAACAATCAGAAATGAAATGCATATGCCTATCTTTTTTTTACTTACGATGTTAATAGTGCGTAGGAAAGAGACATATAATACCGTTTTGTTTCGTTATCATGCAGGTTTTTGGATAGTGACGATCCATCCTCATATTCTTTTCTCGAACTATGGGATTAACATAAAACTACAAAATTAAGTTGATAGCCGACTGTGTTTGTGTATGTATTTTGACGTATTCGATAGAACTTTTGTATTTGTTAGCATTATAAGATGACCAAAGGTAACCATTTGACATTGCTAGTTTTTTGCTTGTGACACGTTCAAAAATAATAAAAACAAACAGCCATGTTTTGTTTCACTCACACCTTAGGACATGCTATTCGTCATAAATAAATAAACTATAGAGTACTCGGTTCTGTTTTAGCCCGGATTCCATGCCCTTTTATTCTCGGAACAATAACTATATAATAATATAATAATTATATAACTATATAATATTTCCTAGAATCTATTAAGAAATTTTTATGAAAAGGTAAATTAAATAAGTTTTGTTCATTTTAAGTAAACTACGTCAATGTTTAGTAGTGGTAGAACTTTTACAGAGTCCCCCTGGAGAAGTACCTGACATTGGCCAATTATATAACCGTAAATCAGAAGTGTGTATACATTGGGTATCATACTGAGTTTCGACCGTTCACTACTTCAACAAGTCGCTTACATCGAAAAAACTTAGTTTGATAAGTCATTGTTTCGACAAAACAAACAGACAAACAGAAAGTTTGTATCCCAAGAGTACCAAATTCAGGCGCTTCGTCTTCACACGCTCGCTTCGCTCGCTCGGCTCGTGCGTTATGTGGTCACCATTAAACTTAACGCTCCTCCTTCGCCCGTCATCGCATCTATCGTGACTACCGCCCTGACTGTACTCCACGTACGTTCTGTTGGAGTAATTCTTGTCGAATATATGTTCCGTCGAAACAATAACTTATCGAACTGTGCTTTTTCGAACAAAGCGATTTCTCGAAGTATTGAACTGTCGAAATTCACATATACTGGCAAACATGACTGTGTTTCGTTGAAGAGCAATGTTTCCATCGAAATTACAGAGCAAAAACTTATATCTTATTCAGGGTGATGAGCGTGAAGAAATAGCATATATCAAGAAATAATTGATGCATTAAACCTTACTAGTTAGAAAAGAAACCAATATTAGAAACAGATATCACAAGGAGACAAACAACCTAACTAAAATTATTTACCGTTGACAGATATTTTTTGTTATTTTCTATTAGGTATCTACCGCGTATCGAAATGAGCAATACCAAAAAAAAATCCAAATCAACTGTCGTCGCTTTTGATAGCGCGCGCGAGATAAACACCGGCAAAAACCGTTGCCGCACAAAACAGCAGCCGACTGTCCACAGAAGAGAAGACTAGGCAAGGCGTACTCTGCATGCCTGCCTCATATACCGATATCATATTGGTGGTTTATTTTATTTTCACGGATCACTAGTACCTACTTATGAGTCAGACATGTGGTCAGTCAGGCGTTTAGCGACTGTACACGCCTATACCAGTTACAGAGATTTATGTATCGCTTAAAGTTCTCATCACTTGGAAATTATACAGAGAGCGTCACAATCACAACGTAATATATTTTTAGTAATTTTTAATAGGATAGTAACATAATTACTGCTTCAGTAACGTCAAAGCCAGACAATATCCAGCAGGGCTATTATGTATCTCAGTCGTTAATACTTGCTGTTTGAAATCTTGAAAAATGGCGGCTCTATGACAGTTTTGACTAATCCAGCAAGCAAAAAATGTTAGTAAGTTGATGACTGGATTTGACAAAAGTGACAGAGAGCCGCCATTTTTTTCGATTTCAATCAACATTTGTTAGCAACTGAGATAGACTCTACAGAAATAACCGCTTATAAATAACGGGCCAGCCAAAACTGCCACCTTGGTGAATGGTCGGTTAGAAAAACTTGTTCTTAACAGACCACCAGCAGTTCACATGGTTGAAGGTTAGGAAAATCTGCTAAAAATAAAAGAAATAATTTATATTTTTCGGATATTTGCAAAATTAAGAGTGAAAAGGGCACAGCCAATCTATTACATTTTGATTGATTCGTTATTGCCGATCAAGACAGACTTTGCCATGCTACATGCTAAATGTTGAGTCCAGAAGCCCATGTTTGAGTTTTCTTCGATTCCCGTGTATCACAGAACAGATAATTGTTAATACGGCTATGTTATGTTTTTTACAATGTTATAAAAGTACCGTTTTACAGAAGTACATCCTGTATTAAGACTCCCTGTGCCGCGGGAGGCATGGGGGCACAAATCACAACATCCAAGACACGAGAAAACATTTCTGCTTATCATAAAAATATCTACCCCGGCCAGGGATCGAACCTAGTACCTGGTATTCAAAGATAGAGTGATTACCAACTGAGCTAGCGGAGCCGTCAAAGCTTGTTGAAGAAACGCACACAGGTGTATTCATTTAAGCTCACTCTTACATTTTAATTACACTTAAACTCACCGACACCACCTAGATGACAATATTTTTTATAGTATAGAACTGTGCCCGCTGGATGACAATAAACTTCCATGGAGACATGGAACCTAATAAGTATAAAACTTACTTATGTAGCAAAATTTATGTGATTATACAACTCTAGCTTTGTTTCACGTACCTGTTTCACGCAAGTCAAAATCATTATTGGAAACTAGATTGATCTGTATGAATCAACGAAATTCGATGCTTCGTCGGATCGCCTTGCTGGCCTAGCGGTCATGGCATCCGACACGGATTGTCGGAAACGCGGGTTCGAAACCCACCCGAAAATATCTAATTTGTCTCTCTAAAATTACAAATTGAGATCGATCTGGTTTACAAACTGCCTCGCTGTTACATATAGTACAAACTACAAAACTAGAATTAAAGATATTTTAATGATTAATACTAGATTTTTAGATTAGATAATACTATCACTTTTGAACCTAAGTTTGAAATACCAAATACGTCAAGTTAATATGTCAAAAGTTTACTTACCAAGTATATTATACTGTGACCCACTGTACGAATCACAAGAGCAAATAAAAACTCAGTGGAAATTTCCACGGTCCAGGAAATTGAGCTGCACCGGATATCGTCGCACCGGAACGACGTGCGACGGAGGGACGGCTTCCGGCCGAGGTGGGCCGTCTTCATTAATCCGCTATTCTCTCGCCTTTCTCCTTTCCAATATATCGACTTGTTTTTCCGGTGGCTTCTTTTCGTTCGCTTCTGTTGACTGATCGTTTCGATTGGGATGTTTAATGAATTATTTATGAAGCATTATTATGTTATTAGGTTTTGGATTTAACCTAGTTTACTCTTGCTAAATATTATGTACTCGTAGCTCTGTGACATGTGAATCGTATCTTGTTTGCACATTCAATGTTTGTTTTCATACGACCAAATCAAATGTAAGACCACAAGCACGACGTCACGATAAAATATGTGACATCAAAACATGGTTCTAAATCCGCCTTCTGTCGGCAAAATAGTAAACTGTACCTAGCTTTTTAAATACTATTAGCTTTTTAAATATTAATTACAGTGATTAATTAATTATTACTTCCCATAATGATCTAAAGTACGAGTACTTAATACGATGATTTGGAAATAAACAGGAAAAATAGTGTATAGATGCGACTTTAAATATTTATTAAGTAGTAGTAGTTTTAAGTAAAATAAAATTGTACTTTCTAACGAACTTAGTATAGAATATAACCCGTCGTGCACGTGTGTGTGTGGAACGCTAAATTCAATAAACAATTTTTTTTTATAAATTATTCATGCTGCAATGAAAAACTTCAACACGCATAATATATATATAAGCATGAATACGGTCAAGATAAACATACTATTTTTTATTTGCCACAAACTTTATGGATTTGGCTAAAAAATAGCTTTGCCTTATTCTCAAGCTATACATTTTTTTCATCGAAATTGTTTACCTAAGATTCTAGAATATCTCCATACCTTTATTTCCGAGTCCATAGACGTTAAACATTCGAGCATTTGGAGTTGTGCTTGGCTTCCCCACATTATATTTAGTATTGAGGCCGAAAGTATACGCCGGAGCACGCCGTATTCTGCCGAAGCCTGGTCCACCTACATAGGGGTAAACAAATTGTTAATTTCAAAATCATTCATTCAATCTAGAGCACTAGAAGGCTTTTTGAACGAGATCGTCGTTCGGGAAGTAATACCACCATTTCTACCAGGAAGCAGTAATGTTCACATTACTGTGTCCCGGTTTTCATGGCTATGATTGCCAGTGAAACTACATCAGGCACATGAGATTCACACAGTTCAGTTCATCACGAAATTAATCTGTTAAGGTAGAGGTTCACGCTTAACACCAGTTGGGCCTCATGCTTGTTCCGTACCCATCATCATCATCATCATCATCAGCCTGTAGCAGTCCACTGCTGGACATAGGCCTCTCCAATTGCACGCCACTTAGGTCTATCTTGGGCTTCTCGCATCCAGTTTTTGCCAGCCGTCTTGCGCAGATCGTCACTCCACCGTGCCTCAGGACGTCCTACACTACGTTTGCCGAGACGTACCCGCATGACATAAATAAAATACGCATCACAAGGAGCCTCTTTTTAATTCATGTTAATTAAACTTTAATAAAACGGTAATTTGTAATTTTGTAATTACGTATACTTAAAAAGCCTACCTCCAAGTTCCCTCATAAATAACGCCATATGAATCCTATCTGCATAGATTTGTATATACGTAATAATATCTAGTATATACAAAAGGTGACTATTATCATCATCATCATCATCTCAGCCATAGAACGTCCACTGCTGAACATAGGCCTCCCCATAATTTTCCAAAAGGACCGGTTGGAAGCAGCCTGCATTCAACGTCGTCTTGCGACCTTTATTAGGTCGTCTGTCCACCGTGTCGGTGGACGACCTACGCGGCGCTTGCCGGTCCGTGGTTTGAATTCCAAAACCTTCCGGCCCCATCGGCCATCTGTTCTGCGTGCTGCCCCTGCCTACTTGCCACTTTAATTGGCTAATCTTCTGGGCTATGTCGGTGACTTTCGTTCTTCAACGGATCTCCTCATTTCTGATTCAATCACGTAGAGAAACCCCGAGCATAGCCCTCTCCATAGCTCGTTGTGCGACTTTGAGCTTTGACTATATACAAGTAACTAATATATGTAACTACAAATTTTCATACGCCGGAATAAATATAATTAAGAACAGGATTATAATAACTACAATATTAGATAGGACATTAGAAAATTGTTTATTTTTTATATCAATCGGTGATGGAAGCGAATGTCGCTGACCTCTTGTTAATGGACACGCTTGCCATTATCGGTGCCATTCCGAAATATACGAGTAAACTACACCTACCGCCTTAACATAAAAACGAAGACTAAAGACAGTATCGAATTCAAAATAAGCTTATTTACTACTAGCTGCTCTCCGCGCTTTCACCCGCGCGGTGATGGATGTGATGATGATGATGAATCTTATATAACCTATGTTACTCAGGGTGAATGTAGATTTCCAATGGTGAAAGAATTTTTGAAATCGGTCCAGTAGACATACAAATCTTTCCTCTTTATAATATTAAGCATAGACATGAAATTCCCTCAAACCACGGTTTAAGCTTGGGACTATTTTTAATCCACGTTTTATAATTAAGCGGCAAGAGTTCAAAACCGTACATGGTTATGCGTTTGCGAACGTCAGCCTGAGATATAAGATGTTCAATATCTTGCCCTGTAATTTCGCCAGCGTCTTGCATACTTAGTAGATACTAAAGGTAAAGTAAGCAAGTATGTTAAATTTACAAAATATTTGTGGTGGCTCGTAAACGTTGGGGCCGGGGGTCGACACGGCTTCATGGGATCCTCGACGTTCTGTAGGTTTCACTGGCACTTGCTTAATATGTCTCGCTCTACACTCCCAGCCCCACGGCATCGCTAACTATAGAGTTATATGTGAAACAAATTAAACAACTATAAACAATATAACAAGTAAAGTAAATCTAAAACAATTCAAGTTTAAAATTATATCGTTTCAATGGTTTTTCAGTCCTACAAATCCCTAATATTAGAAATAATTATCCTGTCGTATAAATAGATGATTAATTCTGTCAACATTTGACGTTGACCATTTCTTGCCACAGCCATAGACTAATACATAGATAATACTATATATACGGATCTCGGAACAATCAGAAATGAAATGCATATGCCTATCTTTTTTTTACTTACGATGTTAATAGTGCGTAGGAAAGAGACATATAATACCGTTTTGTTTCGTTATCATGCAGGTTTTTGGATAGTGACGATCCATCCTCATATTCTTTTCTCGAACTATGGGATTAACATAAAACTACAAAATTAAGTTGATAGCCGACTGTGTTTGTGTATGTATTTTGACGTATTCGATAGAACTTTTGTATTTGTTAGCATTATAAGATGACCAAAGGTAACCATTTGACATTGCTAGTTTTTTGCTTGTGACACGTTCAAAAATAATAAAAACAAACAGCCATGTTTTGTTTCACTCACACCTTAGGACATGCTATTCGTCATAAATAAATAAACTATAGAGTACTCGGTTCTGTTTTAGCCCGGATTCCATGCCCTTTTATTCTCGGAACAATAACTATATAATAATATAATAATTATATAACTATATAATATTTCCTAGAATCTATTAAGAAATTTTTATGAAAAGGTAAATTAAATAAGTTTTGTTCATTTTAAGTAAACTACGTCAATGTTTAGTAGTGGTAGAACTTTTACAGAGTCCCCCTGGAGAAGTACCTGACATTGGCCAATTATATAACCGTAAATCAGAAGTGTGTATACATTGGGTATCATACTGAGTTTCGACCGTTCACTACTTCAACAAGTCGCTTACATCGAAAAAACTTAGTTTGATAAGTCATTGTTTCGACAAAACAAACAGACAAACAGAAAGTTTGTATCCCAAGAGTACCAAATTCAGGCGCTTCGTCTTCACACGCTCGCTTCGCTCGCTCGGCTCGTGCGTTATGTGGTCACCATTAAACTTAACGCTCCTCCTTCGCCCGTCATCGCATCTATCGTGACTACCGCCCTGACTGTACTCCACGTACGTTCTGTTGGAGTAATTCTTGTCGAATATATGTTCCGTCGAAACAATAACTTATCGAACTGTGCTTTTTCGAACAAAGCGATTTCTCGAAGTATTGAACTGTCGAAATTCACATATACTGGCAAACATGACTGTGTTTCGTTGAAGAGCAATGTTTCCATCGAAATTACAGAGCAAAAACTTATATCTTATTCAGGGTGATGAGCGTGAAGAAATAGCATATATCAAGAAATAATTGATGCATTAAACCTTACTAGTTAGAAAAGAAACCAATATTAGAAACAGATATCACAAGGAGACAAACAACCTAACTAAAATTATTTACCGTTGACAGATATTTTTTGTTATTTTCTATTAGGTATCTACCGCGTATCGAAATGAGCAATACCAAAAAAAAATCCAAATCAACTGTCGTCGCTTTTGATAGCGCGCGCGAGATAAACACCGGCAAAAACCGTTGCCGCACAAAACAGCAGCCGACTGTCCACAGAAGAGAAGACTAGGCAAGGCGTACTCTGCATGCCTGCCTCATATACCGATATCATATTGGTGGTTTATTTTATTTTCACGGATCACTAGTACCTACTTATGAGTCAGACATGTGGTCAGTCAGGCGTTTAGCGACTGTACACGCCTATACCAGTTACAGAGATTTATGTATCGCTTAAAGTTCTCATCACTTGGAAATTATACAGAGAGCGTCACAATCACAACGTAATATATTTTTAGTAATTTTTAATAGGATAGTAACATAATTACTGCTTCAGTAACGTCAAAGCCAGACAATATCCAGCAGGGCTATTATGTATCTCAGTCGTTAATACTTGCTGTTTGAAATCTTGAAAAATGGCGGCTCTATGACAGTTTTGACTAATCCAGCAAGCAAAAAATGTTAGTAAGTTGATGACTGGATTTGACAAAAGTGACAGAGAGCCGCCATTTTTTTCGATTTCAATCAACATTTGTTAGCAACTGAGATAGACTCTACAGAAATAACCGCTTATAAATAACGGGCCAGCCAAAACTGCCACCTTGGTGAATGGTCGGTTAGAAAAACTTGTTCTTAACAGACCACCAGCAGTTCACATGGTTGAAGGTTAGGAAAATCTGCTAAAAATAAAAGAAATAATTTATATTTTTCGGATATTTGCAAAATTAAGAGTGAAAAGGGCACAGCCAATCTATTACATTTTGATTGATTCGTTATTGCCGATCAAGACAGACTTTGCCATGCTACATGCTAAATGTTGAGTCCAGAAGCCCATGTTTGAGTTTTCTTCGATTCCCGTGTATCACAGAACAGATAATTGTTAATACGGCTATGTTATGTTTTTTACAATGTTATAAAAGTACCGTTTTACAGAAGTACATCCTGTATTAAGACTCCCTGTGCCGCGGGAGGCATGGGGGCACAAATCACAACATCCAAGACACGAGAAAACATTTCTGCTTATCATAAAAATATCTACCCCGGCCAGGGATCGAACCTAGTACCTGGTATTCAAAGATAGAGTGATTACCAACTGAGCTAGCGGAGCCGTCAAAGCTTGTTGAAGAAACGCACACAGGTGTATTCATTTAAGCTCACTCTTACATTTTAATTACACTTAAACTCACCGACACCACCTAGATGACAATATTTTTTATAGTATAGAACTGTGCCCGCTGGATGACAATAAACTTCCATGGAGACATGGAACCTAATAAGTATAAAACTTACTTATGTAGCAAAATTTATGTGATTATACAACTCTAGCTTTGTTTCACGTACCTGTTTCACGCAAGTCAAAATCATTATTGGAAACTAGATTGATCTGTATGAATCAACGAAATTCGATGCTTCGTCGGATCGCCTTGCTGGCCTAGCGGTCATGGCATCCGACACGGATTGTCGGAAACGCGGGTTCGAAACCCACCCGAAAATATCTAATTTGTCTCTCTAAAATTACAAATTGAGATCGATCTGGTTTACAAACTGCCTCGCTGTTACATATAGTACAAACTACAAAACTAGAATTAAAGATATTTTAATGATTAATACTAGATTTTTAGATTAGATAATACTATCACTTTTGAACCTAAGTTTGAAATACCAAATACGTCAAGTTAATATGTCAAAAGTTTACTTACCAAGTATATTATACTGTGACCCACTGTACGAATCACAAGAGCAAATAAAAACTCAGTGGAAATTTCCACGGTCCAGGAAATTGAGCTGCACCGGATATCGTCGCACCGGAACGACGTGCGACGGAGGGACGGCTTCCGGCCGAGGTGGGCCGTCTTCATTAATCCGCTATTCTCTCGCCTTTCTCCTTTCCAATATATCGACTTGTTTTTCCGGTGGCTTCTTTTCGTTCGCTTCTGTTGACTGATCGTTTCGATTGGGATGTTTAATGAATTATTTATGAAGCATTATTATGTTACTAGCTGCGCCCCGCGGTTTCACCCGCGTGGTGATGGATGATGATGATGATGATGATGAAAAGTATCCTATGTGTTAATCCAGCGCCTCATCTACCCCCATACCAAATTTCATCAACATTAGCCCCCCCGTTTGTGCGTGAAAGAGTAACAAACATCCATACATCCATACATACAAACTTTCACGTTTATAATATTATTAATATTAATTAATTAATATTAATAGGATTAGGTTTTGGATTTAACCTAGTTTACTCTTGCTAAATATTATGTACTCGTAGCTCTGTGACATGTGAATCGTATCTTGTTTGCACATTCAATGTTTGTTTTCATACGACCAAATCAAATGTAAGACCACAAGCACGACGTCACGATAAAATATGTGACATCAAAACATGGTTCTAAATCCGCCTTCTGTCGGCAAAATAGTAAACTGTACCTAGCTTTTTAAATACTATTAGCTTTTTAAATATTAATTACAGTGATTAATTAATTATTACTTCCCATAATGATCTAAAGTACGAGTACTTAATACGATGATTTGGAAATAAACAGGAAAAATAGTGTATAGATGCGACTTTAAATATTTATTAAGTAGTAGTAGTTTTAAGTAAAATAAAATTGTACTTTCTAACGAACTTAGTATAGAATATAACCCGTCGTGCACGTGTGTGTGTGGAACGCTAAATTCAATAAACAATTTTTTTTTATAAATTATTCATGCTGCAATGAAAAACTTCAACACGGGTAGAAATTTTATTTATCAAACATGAATATGGCTCAAGTCGTGATGAAGGGCACATTAATCAGTAGGTTAGTCCTAGCTGTTGGAACATTAAACTACGTAAGGCAGCGGACTATTCACATGTCCAGTACATGCACTCAGCTGCAGCACCACCAGTACCTTCGGGTAGTGGAGGTATATATTATCTACCATCAAGGCGCAAACGTTAGAGTCCATATACACAGACTGCTCGAGCTGTTAGCCAGTGATCAACATACACGGTCCGCTCTTGCAGTCACAGGCAACAGCTTGAAGCTGCCATTGATTGATGAACTGCTCGATCTTGGTATTAACTGCTCAACATGTCACAATTTCAATTCAAGGGCGGGAAGCGTGCACGATGTGGAATGAAGAGCGCGGGCGGAGGTAACTGCGCGAGAGCAGTCGACAGCTCGAGCAGTCCGAGTATGCCTGGCGACTGCTTGACAGCCAACCGCTCGACCCGAAGCATTTGCAATTGTTCGAGCGGTTTCGTGTTTGTGTCTACGTAGAACACTGTAGTTCACTGTGCAGTCGCAGCTTGAAGCAGTCAGCATGAGACGTGACGTCCATACAAATAATGTTAAATAGCTATCCCTAGTAGGGTACACCGACGACAGATAGATTATTAAACCGGCCGTTAATCGTTCTTGCAATTCGTTAATCTGACAGGTTTTCGGAAACAGTACCTATCTTAAAATAATTTCGGTCACTGGAAAGTTGACTAAAGCATAACAAGAGGAATGGCCCAAAAATTCATTATACGAAAAGTGGAGCCATTAAATATGATGGTATGAAAGAAGATGAATGTACCGTGTATCGTTTCCCTGCATGTAACAATTGTGCTCATAACGGTAAATTAAAAAAGTAAATGGGGCAATATGGCGGGTCGCGCGGCATTCATTATTCAGCCTATATTACTGGGACAGTGCGATAATCTCGACAGTACTAAAGGTTACTTGATTCTGCGGCACTTTAGACATCGAATTCTTGTAGTTCTTCAATACTTGTTTAAAAGCAAATCATTGGAATTGCGTCAAATATTGATACATTAACCCTTTGCGTCCCAGAGTACATATACGTCAGTTTCATTCATATCTCTTTTGTTTTAATTATCACGGCGTAGGGAGTAAATTAGCGTATTAAAGAGCGTAGTAGATTTAATACTGTAAGAGATGTATGGCTGAAGAGCAAATACTTGGCCAAATTAATGCATATTTAGTGACACGGTGTCATTAAATGCGCAAAGTATGCCAATGTGAACGGTGATCGGAATCCTGGCTTGTGATTGGTTCCCACAACAGCGCACCACGCTTAGTACTCCACTTCGCGTTAGTAACCAGTCTGCTTTGTTTGTTTTGATATATGCATAACAATTTGGTTAGTTATAAAAGAAAATAAATGAAGCATAAGAAAATACAATTAATTATTATAATTTTATGGTACTAATGAAAAACTACTACTATCTAAAATTATCTAAAATAAAACTCATACTTCTACTGTATGTGTGTATACTTCTGCAGTACATATAGCTTTTTAGTCAGTTCAGTCTTTAGCACAAAATATTTCAATCGCGTATTTTCAAACAAATGAATATGAGCTCAAAATTAAAAAATACAATGGGCCGCAAAGAAATAGGTCGGTTATAAAATACGATAACTTTAAAAACATTTTTAGAGCAGCAGCTGTAAAACATGCCAACCTTTGACAGCTGTACTAATATAAAATGTGTGTAAAATACAAAATACTGTTACACAATTTTGAAAATCTAGTAAAAGTTTGACATTTTAAAAATAAATCAAAAAAGGGTGGAGTACTTTTTCTTATAAATATATTATTGAAATAAACCTTAATTTAGTTTTAATTTAAAAGAAATGCTCAAATACTTTTAAAGTTAGGTATCCATTCTTTGTGACCAAGTGTATGAAAAACAGCGAGCGTTACATCGCAACTGTAAATGACGTTATTTAGTAGTGAGCACAGCAAAATTGTTCAGTGTCGTACTAAATGACGTTATTTAAATTTAAGCGGAGTTTATATGTAAGGTGGTATATGTTCGGATAATGACAGTTTAGGTACTGTTTAGCTTTCTGTAGGATTCTGTCTGAGCATCGTGGATTTCATAGATTCCGCCACGAGGGCCTGGAGAGCGACAATAACAGCAATAACCGCATACTTACGACACTCATTTCGTTTGCATCATTCTAACATTGCTGGGCTGGAATATTGCGCTTGCTCCTAAGGGAGACGATATAACAAGCGCTCTGGACGTGCGTGATGCGACCCATACCTACTGCGGCCGCTTGTTAATTTCGTCGCATATACTTACTATTAATAAAATAAAAACAAATAAACTCCGCTCGCACCGTAAAAGCAAATGTTAAATTATTATAAATAACAGCTACAACCGCATCATCGTCAATATTTTGACCAGTGTAGGACCTTTTTACCCATCTTGAAATTTTCTGCATATAGTATACTAAGTTTTATTCATTCTTAAGATATAGGGATTTCATAAAGTTATAAGTTACAAGATAATCATAGAAAGTACGGGGGGCTTAGTAGCCGTGCCTTGCCACATGGGAGCGGTCACTGTAGGTTGCGGTGGTGTATGGGCGCCACTGCAACTGAGGCGGGCTGCGGTGTGTGACGACTCGCGGGAGTCTGGCGTCGATTTGCAAGTTTGGTCCCCGCGTGCCGCAAGGAAGAGGGGTCGTCCAACGGACAGCCGCGACGGGTTTGCGGTGTGCGAAAGCGTTTCCGCGTTCCCACCGAAAGCGGCAGTGACGGAACACCGTAGCGTAGAGCATAGACTAAAATATATACTAGGGTAGAGGTTTGGTGGTTATGCTGCCCTTCTGGCAGAGACTCGCACATAACCACCGTGCTCCCCGCGGGGCCGGTGGTATCCATAAAGGATTACTCTGCGTCAAAAAAAAAATATGACAGAAAGACATATATATGAACAAGGTAGACTAGGGTAATAATGAATATTATAAAATTGAATACTGACTATAAAATTATAGGTAATTAATGGTATGCCCCGTAGTCTCATACAGAAACCGTAACATTTACCATAACAGAAAATAAATGTTGTACGTTTTCCTTAAATTACACGTTATGTCTATCCTATTCCTATATGCACTTAAGCACGTTTGGTAGTTGTACACAACTAGTAAACATGCTTAAGAAATATGTGCATACATAGGCTTACAAAACACCCACATTTCGCCATTGATGTACTACAAAAATCTAAAGAACTGTCTCATGTAAGAGGGACAGTCTTAATGTCATTACATTTCTTAGCCGTCGAAAGATTCATGTCCGGACCGAAGATATGGAAAATCTAATTCTGCACTCGCAAATGTTTACTCTAATTCTGTACAATGGTGTATAGTGTAATTATAAATATTAGAACTCATTACATCAATTATTAATAAGGTAAGAAAAGTGTAATCTCTACAAAAACAAGTATTGTTTTCTCCGCATGGAAACAATAAGTCTGCTCACGTAGTTAATTAGACGCTGTAGAGATCTATTGTTAATATCTGGGAACTTTCGCTGAGAGTGGTTTTCGGTATTCTTATACTCTTGCCTAAGTTTATTTATTAGCGGTAGCCCATTACGAACTCTGAATGAATAGCTCTTATTAAAGTTATGGGCCGCACCTAAATGTTTTTTTTTTCTTGTAATGTAATTTTTTCTGTGGTAAAAAGTCTTGTGAACACTAAACATTTTTTTTTTTTAATCTTCATTTAAGCCATAAATCTTGTAAAATTAACTTCATTTTTAGTACCTAACATAACTATTCCATCATATACTTGTTTTACAATGCATGTGCTCTTTCCAAGCAGCCAAATCCGCACTAGTGCATTTTACTTTTTTTCCTGTCGTCAGTCTGAACCAAAAACGTTGTTATTAATTGGAAAAGGTTTACTTACAAATTGATCAATTGAAAGAAATGAACCTAGTGCTCATTTCTTTCAATTGATCAATTTGTAGAAAATGTTGCAGAAAAGTAACAATTTCCGCACGATTTGCCTGATGCTTGGAGAACGCTCTTATCGTGTACATGTATTGTAAACCAAGTCTATGAGTGAGTAGTTCTGTTAGTACATAAAAAGAATACATCAATAACGTAATTTTAGATTTTATTTACGATAAATAAATACAGTTCATTTTTAACTAAATATGTTTAGCTGAACGTGTATATTTTGCTTGTGCCTTTTTATTATACGACATGATGTCAATAAAAAACAAAACCCGCCATTTGCTAATTTCTTGTTTAGCTTGGAGTCCTGTGTAAAATCTGTTAAAAATCTCGAATTCAAGTTATGAATCAGATTATTTAACCACTAGCTGAGCTACGCGATTTCACCCGCGTGGTGATGGATGATGATGATGATGAATCAGATATAGCGTATGTTACTCAGGCGTAATGGAGCTTTCTACTGCTGAAAGAAATGTTTGAATCGGTTATAAGTTTTTGTGTTTCCATTACAAACAAACAAACAGTGAAAACTTTCTTTTTTATTATTAGAATTAAATACTTAGGTACCAATAATGTGGTTTAGTCTGTACCAGCGTAACTATTGCATACTTAAGGGCGCACCGAGCTTCTGGCGGTAAGCGATTTAATGTATCTATGCGCTCCGCGTATGTGTGCGTGAGTAATACACGCTGCCCGCCGCTTCGCTGCCGCCACCAAGATCGAGCGACTAAATAGCTATGCGCTGAGCCGCCGCGCTGCGCCAATCGACTAGCTAGGGTGCTACTAATATTTATTTACAAAGCAAAACAACAATTTTCTAATACTTTTATTAAATTTGTATATTCATGTAACTTTTATTACAATAAATGGAATCGGCTAAAACACACAAAAGTGTGAAATAATTTGTTGAAGTTTGAACACTTTTCAGTTATTAGTAGGCTTGACCGATTTTAATTAAATTGAAATGGGACCACACAGGAAGCACCAGCTTACAAATAAAAAATTAATCATCTAAATCGGTTCATCTACTCGAAAAATCTGAGGTAACAAACATAAAAAAACTGGTCGAATTGAGTACCTCCTACTTTTTGGAAGTCGGTTAAAAAACCTTTGTTTATGACTTATCGGCACTTCAGTAGGTTCACTAGAGTAAAAATTCCAGTGGTCGGCCCTTTTCAAATTTACATTATTCACTTCTCAAAGTAGACGTAACCGATTTTGAATCGACTAGCTAAGGTGCTACTTGTATTTATTTACAAAATAAAGCAACAAATTTCAAATACTGTTTTTGAATATATTCAAGTAAAAAAACCTTTTTCCACGTTCTATTTCTTTTAATTTATGACTTATCGGCACGTCAGTATATACATATTATGGTAAATAAATAGGGTAAAATCCCAGTGGTCGGCCTTTCTCAAATTCTCAAACTAGACGTAACCGATTTCCATAAAGTGTATATATATATATATATATATTACATATATTATGTGTGACCACGTATAATCACCTAGAATATCCGATTTTTAGATCGTGTACTGTACATCCCCTAGTAGGTTTTTGAGTTACACCAAATCAATCATCTAACAGTACTCGTACTACATCCACAGAAATCTTGGGACATTTGCGTAGATGTGGACACTTACTTTAAAATTCTGCTAAATTAGATTCTGTTAAATAAGAAATTGACAAATATTTAGTAAGCTGGCACAATTTATTTATTGAACATATATATATATTAGTAGAGCAATTTGACGTTCGACGGATAAGTTGCACAATTATGGTGGCGGTCAGCATAAAATATATAGTATATACATCTGTTTTTTTAGTAACAGTAGAGATCTTTATAAACTTAAAACCGAATTCTTTGAGTAATTGTTAGTGAGATGATATTATTTCAATATTTAAATGCTGTATTACAGTTGACACATTTTCGTTTGAATGTATAAAAGTATCAAAATAGTCAAAGTAAAAACGGTGAACGTGTGCGTTGAGATTGATATTCTTCGTAATTAATTTTGGTTTAGTTAGCTTCAAAGCATTGATATTTATAAGTAAGACATAACTGTTAAAAGACTTGTCTTTATCAGTCAATTAATAATCTAGTCTGTAGTATATTAGTAAGTGTTTGCAGGGAGGTTCGATTAAATTTCTGATAATGAAGTTGACTGATCAGGTATTTGGTTAGTTATGGCAAGGAACATGAAAGTCAGAGAAAAAAATAACTAAGTTTTTTTCCGCTTTGCTTCTGGCATAACATTCGCGGAAGGAATTGCTTTTCTACGTTTTTCTAAGTTTTTTTGTTTATTGCGTCTAAAATATATTGTGGCTCACGAATTTCCATTTTTCTGTCCAGCCTTGAATCAATAATTTCTGGTAGCAGACAATCAAAGTAAAATGTTTGTAATTTTGTTTCCATATTCTTTTCCCAGAATTCGTCATCTCTTTTTACTGTCTCAATTTTTATATCTTTCTCTGTCCACACTACAAATAAACACACTGCTTTCCTTGTAATGTGAAGCTGACCTTGCACCTGGTAGAACCAATCATGTTGTTTATTTATTGTCAACTTTCCGTTTTTCTCCTGTTTCCAGAATTTAATTTTTTTTTGTGCTATGCCTTCTTCGATTGTTTTGTCCTTAGCCGAATACGGACACTTGATTTCAATGATTTTATCATCTATGAATCCGTCTGGACTTGCTGCCAAAAATGGCAGTTCAGAATCGACAAATAAGCCACATTTTTTAATACCATTGAAGTTAGCTTCTTTGTCGAGTTTGAGTACTTCAGCTAACTGTTCTAATGCAATATGTTCGTGTTCCTTGCCATAACGAACGGATTTTACGTGACTTAAATCACCGGTTACATTCACAAGACTTTTTACTAGAGGTGCACATTTTATAAGGCCTCTTTTGCATACCTTTCCAAAAGCAGACGCAGTAAGGCGTAACTTTCTCTCTTGGTGCCATTCAATCGAATCTGCCTGCAAAACAGTTCTTTTTTCAAGTGACTGGCGATCCTCATCAGAAAGTTTTTTTTTTTTCATATGTTCTGATTTATCGAAATCAAAGTCAGCTTGTTCTAAATCTGGCTTTTGACAAGAATCGCCATAATATTTGTCATTTGTATTGTTTGTGCACTTTTTTTTCGCAAAAGATTTTGATAATCTCCGTTTTAAATCTGAAATTCTTTTTTTATTGCGTTTAATCTCTAAGCGTCTAACAATAGGATTAGGACTTCGCATTAAAATCTTTTTGCAAATGTACGATTGCGGTTCTTTAGCGTTAAATGACACAACTGAGCCAGCACAGCGAGCTATATAAGATTGTCGACTTGAATAATTTATTCGTTTACCACCCACAAATTTCGCGATAACGCTGTTGAATATTTCTGCTATGTTACTATTTACATCATGTATTAGGCTTTTAGCATTATTTACTAATCTAGACATGATTTTCATGATAGCAGCTAAAATATTATTAGACTTCATTTCAGCAACAAAATCTTGTGTAGGTTCATTTTGATCAATATTTTGGCAAAAATAAGGTTTGCATAGTTTGTGATTTCCGAAAACGTGATTTGGTGAATTTATTAGATCTAGTTTTAATTCAATTACTTTTTGGGTGAAAATTAAATCTTTTGAATGGATATGTTTGACAGCTCCTTTTACTGCTCTACGCAAGCGCAGTATATTTTGTCCAAGAACTTTGCGATATCTAATAGGATAGCAAGTGTTTTTGGTTAATTCGTCTAGTTTCGAGCAAAAGTTTCTCAACAGGTGATTAGTGCATTCAATTTTTTCTACCAATAAGTTTCCATAAGGTTTTGCTTCTAATATGCTCTTATATGTACTGGAGTCCCCATCAGCAATTAACTTAGAGTAAATCAAGCCCTGATTTGGTAAAGAATGTTTAAACCCTTCAACTATTGCTACGGATTCCATTCCACTTGAGGACCCTTCGTAATTTTTAAAACACGTGTGCTCAGGGGGTATTTTGTTTTTGTTCTCTGACCGTGCACAAATCATACTATATTTGTTTTTAACTGCCATATAAAAGACTTTTTTTGTTCTGTAACCAATAATTACCGCAGCACCAGACAATGCGTTATAATTCTTTTTAAATGATTTTTTTGACCAACATCCATCAGCAACTACGGTAATCATAGGTACTCCGTCTACATTAATATTACCATCCCGAACAGCTAAATCGTATTCTTCTTTTGCTGCTTCTTCCATACATTTTTCTTTTGCCGTTTCCCATAGTTCACAGACTCTTGCGTGACACTTGGCATACAAATGATCCGACATAGAAGGTATTTCAAGTGAGGCCGACACTTGTTCTAAACCTGCGTATCCTACACCTATAGACATGAAACCACCTACCACATTTTCGTTGAGATCAAGCTCTTTTTTAATGTTGGATTTTTTACAATTATTTAAACTTAATTTGGTGTTGCACATTTTGCAAACAAACTCGTATTTTGACATAAACCCTTTTCTTTTTTCTCCGACTAATTTTAAATGATTAAAATTGCAACCTAATGGAGAATTATGGTGCGAAATTTCCTGCAATTGTTCAAATAAATACATGAAATCTACAACTCTGTTTCCACTTATTCTGATCTCTTCCACTTTTTCTTCTGGTTTTATTATATAATCTTCTTCTTGATCTGAATCATCTGGCAACTGATGCGTAGAAACCTAAACGGTAAACCAATTATACAATTAAATCAAAAACTTTTTATTTTGTTATTTATCTAACAACATGGTTAAGGATACCTTGTTTTATTTAAATTCATAATTGTACAACTTACAATGGGGCTATCTTGAGTCCTGATTATATCAGCAAGTCTCTGCGGTTTCTGTATTTCATCAAACGGAAGTCTAAAATGAATAATTATAAGATTTATATTAATTATATATGTTTTGTTATATTGCTACGTATTGGAAATTAAAATTATATTTATAATTACGATTTTTGAAATGTACAATAAAACACAGATAAAAAGCATCTCAGAGAAATCAAAGTTTATGTAGTATGTAGTAACAAAAATCTAAACACAGGTTTAGACGTAATTTTTTTAAGCATTATACATAATGTACACTGATATATCATTGAACAGTTTTATCAGGACACATAAAACCGTCATGATTAATATCGGACTTACTTCATGGCATTATTTTCTTTTCGTGAATAATTCATGATATTGTCTATTTCATCTTCCACTGAAAGACAAAAATTTTGTGCCGGTGTAATTGGTACCCTGTAATGAATCAGATAATTTAATTTATATATATCAACAAACTAGTTTTTAAGGAAATTTGTAATTGTTATTTGATAAATTAATTCCATTACAAAAGCTGGTTACTTACAATTCTAGAGTGTGGTAAATTTTACAATCACTGTCATCCAAGACCCTGGAAATTAGAAAATATTAAGATGGCTTGGTAAACTAGCAATTGAGAGAAATTTATTATATTATTGCCCTAAAGACAATTTAAAAACAAAAAAGATAATTTTAAACTAATTAAAAAAAATATTTTCCAAGAAATGGACAATTTTTAATTTTCACCTTTTTAAGTGATCCTACTACTTACGGGATCTATTGTCATTCACTGCCAACTACTAAATCATCAAGATAGAATAAAAAAATTCAGTTATTGGAATGTAACTCAAAAACAGCTCGACTGAATCAATGAAATTTAAATGGGATCACCTCGGGAAAATACTCTTTCGAACAAAAAAATGATTTTTTCGAATCGGTTCACAATTGGCGAATCAATCGATGAACATACACAAAACAAAACATACAGACGAACATATAACGTCCCTTTTTGGAAGTCGATTAAAAAGACGGAAGCGAGATTGAATATAGAAAACTTTTTTTTAAATAACTCTTACACACTGTAATGAACAAAAACTGTGTATTTGACATATACACCTAGAAGTAGGACGAAATGTAGAGATGAAGCATATTATTATTGTATATTTATTATACTTACGTAGGTACAGAATTATCTTTGCGTTCAAAAGTTTCTGTATGTAGTGGTATTTCTCTCATCGTATCATCACATGAATCAAAATATGTATTTTGCAGTGAAATGCCAACATTTGGTACATTCACCCTATAAATAGAAAATTTTACAGAAAAGATCAGATTTTTCATTTTTGATCAGACTTTACCCACACTTGGAATGTATAATATAATTGTATAAATACTAACGAAGGCACAGAATTTTCTTTATCTTCAAAAGTTTCTGCCTGTAGTTATATTCGTTTCATCGCGTCATCACATGATTCAAATGTACTTTGCAGGTCTTTTTTGTCCGTCCGAGTTTGCAGGTAAGTATTGCTGAAATAACGAAAATACTAGTTTTAAACTACCTACGCTGTTAAAGTAAGTTAACTCTTGAGTATACTTACGAAGCAAGAGTATTCTCTTTGTTTTCAAAATTCTCGGCCTGGAGGTGTCCTGTTCTAGAATAATAAATTTGATTGTGTTTGAAACCATCCAGTTTGATTTTAAAATAAACGCATGTGTAAGTAATGTATTAAAAATAAATTTATGAAAAAATAAGAACTAATATATGAGTTTTACTTAAGTAGGTACCTACTTTATTTTTTCATGCAAGCGTTTAGCATTAATTTTTCGCCAACCCCTTCGCTTCTTTGATTTATTCACTTTGTTCCCCATTGTAAGTCAACAAAATCGTGACCTAAATTTAAATATAATTTTTAAAATCGTGCGTGAGCCCAAGCGACGCGGGTTTCCCGTCCGACGGCCGAAGCGGTACTAAAGCGGACAGGAGGAAGCGTCGCGGCTCTGGCTAAAATGGGCGAAACGTGCGTGAATTTAGGTATTTCTTTCGTATTATAAAAATAATACCTTTTTGAAAAATTTAATGTGTATACGTTATAGAAAACACGTTGTTTTATTATTATTCAAAAACTGGTGACTTTCCGTGAAATATTTACGCCGTACGAAGGGTTTATTTAGTTTTTTAGATATAACTTTGGATTTTTTTTCTATCGAGGAAACTATAAGTAATCGTGTTTCTAAAGTGTATGATTTATAGAATGAATCCTTAAATATCACACATGTTAATTGCAAAACCCAAAGTTAAGAAATAAAAATACAGCAGGGGATCAAACGAACGCAAGTATTTCACAATTACGTATCGCTGCCTCGGTGCAGGCTTAAACGTGAAAAAGTAGTTATTGTGACAACTGTAATGTTGCAATTTTTTTTTGTTCAATAGTTATTGTTCCGTCCCCATACGACGGTTATAATCAGATAGAGAGTTAAACTTCGATGAACCTCTTGAGCCACGGGGGCCTAGTGGTCATGGTGTGTGACACGGATTATCGGAAGACACGGGTTCGAAACCCGTCCGAGGATGTGAATTTTTCTCTCTAAAAATTTGCAATACCTATGTAGTATCGTTAAACAACGCCTGTTTAATGTTAAGTGCTTTAAATAAGTAATACTATAAAGCCCACTACACACAACTAAGATAATATATATTATAGCGTCGAATATAAAAGTTATGTTAACTGAACCCACCACACACGGCGCAGATACTATAATATATAGCAAGCGTACATTCTATCGGAATCTGTCTCGGGAGCCGCACGTCTCGATCGTTCACACTGTAATATACAGAGTGTTCATATTTTTTATTTTGCGATGATTCGTATTTTGTTGCTAGACCTGTTGGACAGTTCCTCAGATGATGATTGGGACTGTGAATATGATATAACCGTCATACTAGCTAAAAGTAAAAAACGAAGAATCTGGATAGAAGATCACATAAAACACAGGAAACACCGTAGTGAATTTAAACTTTACAATGATCTTTCAGAAAAAAAAACAGCTTTTTCTTGAACTTTCATATGGTTATTTGCACGATACCTACCAGTTTTTTTATTGTTTGTCTGTCTGCCTCTATAATCCGGGTAATTTCTGAAAAGGCCAATTTTGATGGGGTTTATACTGAAAGCATTAATTAAAGGGCCACGCGAACGAAGTCGCGGCTGCAGCTAGTCTAATAATATAACATAGCCTTATTTCATCAAGAATACTAACATCGATTTAGTAGTTACCTAGTTAGATTAATCTATACGTAGTACCTACAACCTAGAAAAACCTATGGAGGTAAGGCCCATAGAAATTTTAAAAAATCTACTAAGATAAAATTGTCATACCGTTAGTTCGGTTAGTAGATAGAAAGTCTCACTTTTTCGATGATTTCCTTTGTTTGACACATTCGCGTTAGTCAGACGTTAGTTTCATTTTTATTTACAAAAAATATTTCTACAGGTTCGAAAAATATAGGTACATAAGATAATGTGAAGCTTTATTAGTTTATGTTGTGAAAATATAAATTTGTTCGGTAACTGAAGACCAGACGTCCATTTACTGCAACGGTTTTGTCAACATCCATCCTTTGATCTTAAGATCAGTATCGGACATGATCTTAAGATGTCTTCATGATCTGCAGTAGTCTTAGCGTACGTTAACATGCCGTTCGAATATCGGTGGCATCTTAAGGTAATCTAAGGTAAAATATTATAGTATATTCACCGTGTGTGGTCGCTCATTGAATTATATGGTGAGCGATATGTCCGAATCTGCTCTAAGATAATTTATATTTTATAGTATCTTCATCGTGTGTGATGGGCTTAACTGTTATACTTGACATAAAATATATAAAAAAATTAATAAAAAGCCTTTAACCCTTTGCGTCCCAGAGACGTAAATGTAGGTCAGTTACATTCATAAACCTTTAGTTTTAATTATCACGGTATAGGAAGGATTATTCTTCCCCAAAAATCTAACATAGTTGGCTTATGTAATTAACTATTGAATTTCATTTTACCCTATAATGTATCGCCTCTGCGACGTAGGCCTCCCCTGAATCTTCCCACTCTACTCTATCCCGACTGGATAAGGAAGGCAAGAGTTCCTTATCCAGTCGGGTCCGATTATCTTAGAAAATATGTCCCTCCATCTTTTCCTCTGCCATCCATGATTTCTTTTTCCGTCCAGAGGTATCCACTCTGTAAGACTTTTTGTCCATCATTCGATATTTAGTCAGGAGACATGGCCTGCCCATGTCTCCAAGTTTTCATACGTTTGCCTGAATTTGTGCAAACCTCCTACGTCCTATCCTATGACCATCAATAATGTAGGATTCTAATGGTGAAAGAATTTTCCAAATTTGTAGTGAATAGTCACTACAAACAAACAAACAAATTTTTCTATTTATAATATTAGTGTAGATTTCCAGAAAATGTTATTCAAGAAGTAAATTACCAACAGTGGCCTATTCTTCCATCAAAAAGAAAAATACTTACTATAACTTTTTGTGATGATAAGAAAACAAAAAATGCGGTTTGTTATCCGCAAAATGTTTTTTATTTCATCTCACAATGCATAGTAAAACGTTGTATAATTCAAATACACGCGCGTAAAGACGATTTCCGACTCGTCTCTAATTATACACTCGTCGGGAATTACCTACTTTCCGCACTTGTAGCATAAATAATAATATACCTATCACTGTGTGATAATCTTTTCTTCCGTCTATTGCGACTATTGCGATCATAAAGATGTTTTTTAAATTTCAATTGAATAGAGAAAATTAATTATATTAGTAATTATTACTTAAGAGTTCCTCCTCTCTTTCACATAAAAAAAACGTGTGTTACATAATTTTCTCATTCGCAACCTTGTGTATACTCTTAGAAAAGGTCGAATGGGAAAACTTTTCCAATTAGGCAAGTAATCTAATATAAGTTTCAATAAGCCAATCAAAATATTATTATCGACATATACTGACCCTCCGACCTCGCCCAGTGGCCGGTATTATTTACGAGTACCTACCTATATACTATTTGCTCACGTTTATTGTGCCAATACTCTCACTCAGTGTCTCAGAATTATTTAGTTTCCTCTTACGTACCACTTCACCGGTCATGTTTATAATTGAAATTGAAATTATATAAGTACAAGTCAATTACGTACCTCAGTTGCAATCAAATGTTGATTGAGATCTTGAAATTGGTAGCCTTAGGTTGCCTTTGACAACTACACTTGTAATATATTCACCATCACACATTTCCATTTGCCATTAAAACTGTTTTAACTACCTTTCTGTATTTTGTATTATCTTCATTTTGGAATTGGTCAGCGAATATATTACATTTGAAGGATAAAAAGTTAAAATAAGGTGGAGATAAATTAGGTATGTCGAGGCTCGAAGTGCCTAGATTCACCTTGTGTCAAAAAAAGATAGTGCTGATGCGAGTGGGGAAAATTGATAAAAGGTAAGTAGTGGATATGGACCCAATGAATCGCCCAGCAAACTTATTGTTAATTACATTCCTGAAGTGATGGCCCCAGGATATGATGTTTTGAAGTCGTAATATGATACTGTCGCCTTGTCGACGCAATCCAAGCGCGTAAGGCATTCTACTACTGTAACTTGTCGAACAAACTGACCGTTCAGGACTTACAGTGAAGTGTGTCATGTATTTTTATTTATTCTGTATTTAATTGTATAATCTTTTTTTATTTTCTTTTGTTAGTGTTGGCACTATTCGTGATAGGTTATCAATCCATTGTAGGTAAGAACGGTGTTACAATACACAGTAAGCAGTAAGTTGCTGACTGGAGCTCACAAAAGTGACATACCGCCTATTTTGCATATATCAATCAACAATTGATTTCAACTGAGATACGTAATTGCCCTACGGATGACAATATATACATGGAGTACTATGTACTAGACTATTATAATAATATATGGATGTTTATGTGCGTGTATCAATAAAGGTTGGTTAGTTACACCATATTTTGTAACTCCAGAACGGCTGAACGGATTTTGATGTAATTATATATAAAAATATTAATATTTATGGTAATTACGTTAATGTTATAGTATATATGTATATAGTAAGAACTAGCGATTGCCCGCGGCTTCGTTCGCGTAATAGGCTCGGCCTTCGGCCTCGACCTAACCTACCATCATTTCTTATTTTTTTTAATGTGACCTTCTACGAAGTATTAGAAAACATCTAAAAGATAGATGAATGGAATCGGTAAAGCCATTCTCAACTTATAGCAAGACCAGGAAAAACAGGGGTATACAGTAATATATATGTGTATAATATATGTTGTTTTTATGTTATACTTATATTGGTGTTCCATTAAGCTTTTTCTAATTTGAATTTAACTTAAGGCACGTCCCAATAATCTATCTATCCACGGTTTACCTTACTACCGATAGCAATTTGACATAACGTCCATACAAATAGTGTCAAATATCTATCTCTAGTAAGGTAAACCGGCGATAGATAGATTATTGGGACCGGCCGTTAGTTTAGTAATTATTCTAGAAATATTTGGACATAGGTTTTTCTAATATAAACTTTCGAAAGACGATGTTTTAATATTATTATTAATACTTCCTAATATGGAAAATGAGTATGTGTTGGGGACGTTTTAAGGTATCCATCGCCGAAACCCTCTTGAAATCCAATTGGAACTCTCCGCCATTGAACCAATAGTGAAGCTTTATAAATGCAGTATTACTTTTCAAAGCACTAACGCCTGCTTAAGCGATCTCAAACATTGAAATTTATAGTGAGAAAAATTCACATCCTCGGACGGGATTTGAACCCGTCAGAAGACGCGGGTTCGAATCCCGTCCGAGGATGTGAATTTTTCTCTCTTCTAATTTCAATGTTTATAAATGCAGTCAAATAATATGATGCAGATGTCGTTATCATAGGCCATCTCTATGAAACTAAGTAGTTGGAGTAGACGAGTTCTTGGAATGTAATTTCGCGGTCGGAAACCCCTCGCTTTGCGGATCACTAAACTTTATTACATCTTGCGTTTAGTAATTTATAAGTGGATTAAGTAGGTATGAGTTAAATGTATAAAATGAAAAGTGGTATACATGTCTCTCTTTTACTAAAAAGTTATATACCTAATAACTTTTTAGTAAAAGGTACTATGGCATAATAGATAATGATGTGTGCGAACGGAGCTACGCCTCTATCAAAGTATAGAGGTTTGTAAGTCTTTCATGACAAAACTACTGGTACAAAGTACCTTTAGGAACCCATTCACCAACCAAAATAAACGTTTGTCATCACAGCCTGTCGTACCAACTCAGGATGCGTACACCACTGTATCGCACTGCTATAACGACCATTTCAATAGTATTGATATTTTTCATGATCGCTTTGATGGTCTCCGAAAGTCAGTGTTTTAGAGTATTGGGTGGTGATAGCAGCAGACACGCCTCTTGATTCAGTTTTATAATCGAGTTTTTCTGACGGTAATAACTAGTAATTAATTGTTCAAAGCAAAACATTACAAAATATATTGTAGATGTATTTTTTTCATCTTTTGAAATTACAATTATAAAATTAATTGCCTGTCCACGTTGTTGGTACACTAACCGGCAAGATTTTTAAAATTATTCCAAAGTGTTATTTCTTATGTCCTGTATGTGGATCCTAAAATTATTAAATTATAAACTATCGAACTAACATGTGGCCCGAGCACGAACATTTGCTAAAGTGTAACGAGATAGTATCGTTGACATATACAGTTAAAACTATGAGTTATCTGTGCCACAGTTGTGCTAGATAAATGAGAGTTTGTATTGTATACGTCAACAATACGATAACGTTACACTTTAGCAAATGTTCGTGCTCGGGCCACTGTTAATCACAATTAAACATTCTTTATAAGAATAAGAATAAGTTTATTAACTTAATAAGTAGGTACAGAAGTAGATAGTAGGTAGGTCTCTAAATTGAAAATATCTAAACATCAATACCCCCGTAAATTGAGTTTTCAGAGTTTACAGGTTAAATTTACATATTTATTTTATTTAGGTACATAAATGGCCTAAGGTGGTTCACAATTGTGAATAATTTTACTAGCGGACTTGTGCGTTTGCTTTGCCATTTGTAGAATTATATAGGTATAGATATTTATAGTTGCATCAAGTGATATTTGTATTCAAGAAGTCAAGGTCAAGTTACAGTCACACAAATAAGTCTGTCATTAAGTCACTGTCCTGTCTAGGTCACGTTCTAGTAAAGCCTTAGATAAATCAGAATACTAAAGCAGTCGATCCATTACTAAAACTTTCTAATGGGATGAGGAGGAAATGCACAAGCAACGTTACTTAATTTTTACACGTTTCGTAAGCTCGTGCACCGGTACGAACACTTAACGGTTAATAATCAACCATCATTTTACGCTAAAGCTTAAAGAAAAGCAAATCTAAACAAACAAAATCAATGTTATCCATTGCTGGTTTTTTTCGTCATCAATAAAATAAATTATATATAACACCTTAAAAAATATTGTCCCGAAAAAAATCTGTGTATATTTAGATTATAACACGGATCGAGTCACGGGGCGTAGCTTTTATTATCATACCTATTTATTATGCAAATCAACATATATAATAAAGACAGAAAATTCTTTGTGTGTTTATCAGGAAGAACCGGTATAAACTCCGTGATAGGAATCTCATCCCTTTTTAATTCTGATAAAAGTTGCAAGAGCCCTTACAAATTTTATTGTTTAAATCATCTATGTTAGAAATAAGCTTTGATTTAGAAGAAATTCGGAAGAAAGACAATAATGTAGATTTGGGGAGAAAACATCAATGCTAAAGGGCGGGGGAAAGCCGTTAGAGTTGTGAAAAAGTTTCCACTTTAGATTGACTTTTCCTGTTGGGGCTAAAGTTCCTTGCCTCAGTCAGTTCTATCGTATACAGCATTTTCCTGGTCCGACTTGATTTTTTTAAAACGAACAAGTGATTAAAAAGTTAATTGAAAACCGTCTTCATTAATGACGTGTTACTTCTACTACGTCTGAAACATAAGCATTAGGTACCTTTTTATATATTATTATATAAATATTGTATATATAATTTTATTAAACAAAACTAATAAACTCAGCAACATTGGACTAACTTGGGACCATACTATGTGCTCTATTAAACAAAAAGACGGAGAAATCGGTTAAGATAAATAAAAAATACATATAGCCGAACACAGAAACTCCTTATTTTAATCTCTTAATATATGACTTACTTCCAAAAAAGCTGACCGCAAAAAAGTGGGTCGGTTGCAGAAGAAGTTCTATAACTTTTAAAATATTTTAAATTAAAAAAAAAACAATATTATCATTAATAATGTTTATTTCATATTTGGAAAGTGTGGAATCTGGTGACTTTCTACATTTTCCCTTGCGTGTAGAAACAAAGCATTAACTGCTTTGACCACATGAAAAACAGTAAATTAATCAGCATTATTTTTAGGTACAGAAGACATAGGAAGAAGTAGAACATCCATTTTTTTACTAGCTTTTGTTAACGACCTCGTCCGCATAGAGTATATTTTATTATACATATTATAGGTTTTAACATAGCTATGTTAAAACCTATAAGAACCACATTTTTTAAATTACTACCTATCTAAATACCAACTCACACCTATAAGTTAAAAATAAAGGACTTTCATACAAACGTATACCCCCTTGAAACCCGAGTTGAATTACGAAAAACCCTTTCTTAGTAGGTATAGGCCTTGGTATAGGTCTCTTATAACCACCAAGACAAAAACACCCTCCAAACTTCAAGCACAGCATAAATTTACATAGACTGTGTTTCAAGTCTCTACAACCATCGGTATTTAGGTCGTGCGTAATTATATATAATTTTTAATAGCAGACGGTACGGTAGGTATCTACCGTAGGTACCTTTAAAACTGACAAACGTATCATTCGGTGTAGGTATATCCTGGAATATCACTGGTATATGCAAAGACTATTCACCCTGGCATCTATATAAGCCAGAAGTATAAAAATACTGCCGATTATTTTTTGTACGTGCTGTATCCCGCAGTTGGCTTTTATCAAATTCACTACGAGGAACACTCTAGGTGCCAGAACAGTCCAACACTTAGCCAGGAGCTGTAACATTTATACATTTTAATTGTGTTGGATCGTAAGTTGAACTTCTTTGATGTTTTGTCGAGGAAAACAAACAAAAACAAGGATGTTTTCGTTTGTTTAATTTAAAAGTACAGTAGTCGTTTTGGGTACGAAATCAATAGAAAAGCGAGCAAAGACGGCAGAAAACTTTTCAGTTGGAATTAACTTTTTCAGTTCCGGATCAGAGTAGCAATCGAGTAAGAACCTTAAGTTTACATGTATTTATAAGTTATTGTAGTAAGGAATCGCTAGCAGCGGAGCTTGATTGGCGACCTTAACCGATCAACAAAGTTAAGCAACGGTTGCTGCGGTGAGTTGGATGCGGGTGACTGCTAGTGGAAGTATTCATGAGAGCACTTCCGTATCTCGGAGGGCACGTTACGCCGTGAGTCCTGGTAGTTTGTCTTAGGACAAAAGTCGTTAGGCTATGTCGAAGGCCTTCGGGTGGCCCAAAAACTTCGCCATGGGTTGTCTATCCATCGTGGGTGTCTATCCATAAAATCTTTTTGCATCATGCATATATTAATAGTTGGTCGCTGACTGTTCACAATGCCGGCAAGAACTCTCTCCATTAAATTATCGCTGAGTGACAATAATAGCTATCAAAGATAATACTCGCGAGTGATTTCGCGAAGTCTTCTCGTCTAAAATACCTCAGTGCCTCAAGACAAGAGTCTTCGACCAATGTGTGTTACCAGTGATGACTTATGGCACAGAAACGTGGTCTTAACTTACTATGGGCCTCATAGATCATAGGCCTCAAGCTCAAAGTCGCACAACGACCTATGGAGAGGGCTATGCTCGGGGTTTCTCTACGTGATCGAATCAGAAATGAGGATATTGCGAACATCATCATCATCATCCTGATGATGATGATGATGATGTTCGCTGACGGTCAGAACTCACGATGAAAGTGGATTGTGGCAGGACTGTACGCTCGGCCGCCGCGAGCGAGTGCCGCGCACCGTCGCACTCGCACACTCACTAATAGCCCAGCGACAAAACGCTCGCTTCCCGTTCATTGTCGGCGGTGTGACAACTTATATTATATAGTGTCAGCGTTTACAACGTAATCTACAGAGTGTTGTTATAAGACAACAACCGGGACGAATGGCTTAACGTGCTCTGCGGAGCAAAGGACCTCATTGGTGAAAAGGCCATGCCTGTACAACTAGTAACTGCAAGAAGCTTTGCCTACCATTTGAACAATTTAGAATGACTAGGCTAGCTCTGTTAAGAGCGCTGAAGAGATGAATAATAATTAATTATTATTTTTGAGATTTTTAAGCAATAATGCCTACTTCTAATTTTTTTAAATTAGACGAGGAAAAATACATTCTCGGACAGGATAATACTTTGATTATTCGAACCCGCGTCTTGCGATATATCGAATATCGTTGTCAGATGCAATGATTGCTAAGTCATCGATGCAAAAAAATATCTTTCCTGTTATTTTTAGGGATCGAATATGTCATCCTGGGTTTCGACCATATCACATGCTCCCGACGGACACTGTCGACGTATTCGATACTAACCGTGAGTATTTTGCGTGATAATAATTTGTATAACACTTTATTGATGCACCACTTATTGAATTATTATTAGAAAGAGCAATGCTAAAGACTAGTTGTAACAATGGGCGGTCATACATTGTATCGCAAATCACTGAAAATAACTATTAAATTATTTTTCCTTAGCTTTCCTTCATGTATGTACATGCCATTTATCACCCACACAGCGTGTGTAAAGGGCACCTACATCGGTTTCAAGAGAGCACTTCCCGCTGAAACAATCCACCCAACTGAATAATTAAACGCATTGCGAATTACTTTTCTTCCTGCTCCCAGGCAAATCATTTTTCCATAAGTTCTCTGTGATTTAATATTCATTTCTAACGCTGTTTGTGTTTCAAAGGCTTTATTATTTTGTAACTCGAACGGTTAATTTACAACGAGGTAATTAAAAACTTGGTTACTGAGTTCTTTGCATTTATAATGCGAAACAGTATTGGAGTAACACAATTAAAGAAATGTGGTAGAAATGAAGATAAATTATGTCCTTGCTTATTAATTTGCTTATGTAATTAAACTGTCTTTTATTGCGAGTGTTAGTGTATTATAAAGTATCAAGTAGCAGTAAGCCATTTAAGGGCGTAATAAATGGAAATGGGGTAGCAACTATTGTAAATATCGCATTTAAAGGTCAATTAATAACTCTAAAAAAAACATATAGTTTTAAGCAGTAGGACGGATGGCCAGAGCAGAGGAAGGCCAAAAGAGTGTCCTGACCCAATAATGTCTGCCCGAGCGAATCTGGCCCTTCATTTATTTTGCGTTAACATTTAATTTTGACATTTACCGTGCATTTTCATACCCTAAGTAAAGTCGATACTCATTACAATGAGTAATGACTTTAGTTAGTTTATATTAGTTATAATCATTTATGGGTCATACTTAATTTCGACAGTTCAATACATTAAGTCGGTTACTGCGAAAAAACATAGTACGACAAGTAGTTGCTGCGACAGGACATATATTCGACAAGAGTGTTGAAGAGTTGTTGTGTTCAAGAGTGCTGCGTTATGTCGAGGTGTAGATTAACCTAATTCTGGCAGTTCGCCGGCCGCTGCCGCGGAACGCTCGCTACACTCGCTCGGCCCGCGCGTTGTGTGGTCACCATTAGACATAATGTGACTTCTATCGTGACTTTACTCTGATATTCCGCTACGTTCTGTAGAAGTAATTCTTGTCGAATATTTGTTGTGCCGAAGCAGGGACTTGTCGAACTATGTTTTTAGAAATAAGCAACTTGTCGAAATTCAATACGAGACTGTTACCGCCTACATAACTTAATGTCAATGATCAATAAACATTATATAATAAGTAGGAATTTACATGAACAAATAATGAATATGAGTTATTTATAATCATTATGTATTAGTTATGAACTAATTATTTTTAAAACTTTAATATTTTATCACCCGGAAAATACGAGGTTTTTAATTCTTTAATAAAATCTTTACTTTTACATACATATTAATTACTCGTGAAAATGTTACAAATTATAATAGAGTATCTCCAAAGTAGAAACATCTGTTATTAAAATATTTAACTTATTTGTTTACCGATTCAGCGCACAAAATATTAACTGGCTGATCAGGTGATTATACGTGTCGGCTTATATGAAATAAACACTATTGTGTGATTGTTTGGTTAACAATCATATTGTACACAATATGTACAGGTTTATAAAATGATATACATTTAATAAGGGGTTGTAGGTTTCGCTAAAGGTCATTCAGGTATACGCACCGACGAAGTCGCACCCGGATGATGAGGTGGAGGATATGTATGAGGACATTAGTCGGGCCATACATACCTCTGAAACGCACTTTCTAGTTGTTATGGGGGACTTCAACGCGAAGTTGGGAAAGAGAAGCGAGGATGAGTCGAAAGTGGGGCAATTTGGATATGGACAACGGAACCGTAGGGGACAGAGGTTGGCCGACTTCCTGGAGAAAGAGGGACTCTTTATGATGAACTCTTTCTTTCAGAAGCCACCTCACAGGAAATGGACCTGGCTGAGTCCCGATGGTTCCACGAGAAATGAGATCGACTTCATTATGACCACCAAAAGGCAAATATTCACTAATGTCTCCGTGATCAACAGGGTTAAAACCGGTAGTGATCACCGAATGGTAAGAGGCACGGTGAATATTAATGTCAAACTGGAGAGGTCTCGTCTGATGAAGTCTACGCTCCGACCCACTCGTGCCCATATACAAGACCCCGAGAGCTTTCAACTTGAGCTATCCAATCGCTTCGATTGCCTTGAGAACATCGCGTGGGTCATCGATGGTGGAACATCATCATGAGTGGACGAGATCAATAACAGGTTAGTAGAAACTGTCCATATAGTGGGTTCCATATACTTTAAACCCCACCGTACAGATAGGCCACAGAAACTCTCCAACGATACCCTCAATCTCATGGCTGAACGACGCTCATTGAAACTGCAGTCTTCGGATGATGCTGAAGCATATAGGCTGCTCAATAGACGAATATGGAAGTCCTTGCGACACGACATCCGGATCTTTAATACAAACCGTATTAAAGAGACGATAGAGCGGAAAAAAGGCTCCAAAGTGTTTGCAAGAGACATGTCTATTGGGCAAAGCCAGTTGACGAAGCTGAAGAGAGAAGACGGCAGTGTAGCGTCGACCAAAGCAGAAGTATTAGGAGAGGTAGAGAGTTTCTACGGACAGCTATACACCTCGGTCGCCAAACCTGTTAGCAGCTCGGCCAAAGACCCAAGAGCCAAGCTGACCCGACATTATACCGAAGATATCCCGGACATCAGCCTGTACGAGATTAGAATGGCCTTGAAACAGCTTAAGAACAACAAGGCGCCTGGTGACGACGGTATCACATCTGAGCTTCTGAAAGCGGGTGGAACACCGGTACTTAAAGTCCTTCAGAAGCTCTTTAATACCGTCTTACTCGAAGGTTCAACGCCAGAAGCATGGAACAAAAGCGTGGTGGTGCTGTTCTTCAAGAAAGGTGACAACACTTTACTTAAAAATTACAGACCCATCTCGCTTTTGAGCCATGTTTATAAGCTGTTTTCGAAGGTCATAACGAACCGTCTCAGTCGCAGGTTTGATGAATTCCAGCCTCCGGAACAAGCCGGTTTCCGAAAAGGCTATAGTACCATAGACCACATCCACACGCTACGGCAAGTTATACAGAAGACCGAAGAGTAACTTGCCTCTTTGTTTAGCGTTTGTGGACTATGAGAAAGCCTTTGATTCGATCGAGACGTGGGCAGTGCTTGAGTCTCTCCAGCGGTGCCGTATTGACTATCGCTATATTGAAGTGCTGAAGTGTTTGTACAAAAACGCCTACATGTCAGTCCGAGTACAGGAGCAGAGTTCGAAGGCAATTCCATTGCAAAGAGGCGTGAGACAGGGAGACGTTATATCTCCGAAACTGTTCACCGCTACATTGGAAGACGCCTTCAAGCTTCTGGAATGGCAAGGACTTGGCATTAATATTAACGGCGAATACATCACTCACCTTCGATTTGCCGACGATATTGTAGTCATGGCAGAATCCATGGAAGACCTCAGTACAATGCTCGAAGGCCTCCATCGAGTTTCCCAACGGGTAGGTCTTAAGATGAACATGGATAAGACGAAAATTATGTCTAATGCCCATGTTGTACCTACCCCAGTATCAGTTGGGAACTCAGTTCTCGAAGTTGTTGACGAGTACATCTACCTGGGACAGACAGTCAAACTAGGCAGGTCCAACTTCGAGAAAGAGGTCAATCGTCGAATCCAACTCGGCTGGGCAGCGTTCCGGAAACTTCGCGAAGTCTTCTCGTCAAAAATACCTCAGTGCCTCAAGACAAGAGTCTTCGACCAATGTGTGTTACCAGTGATGACTTATGGCACTGAAACGTGGTCTCTTACTATGGGCCTCATAGAAAAGCTCAAAGTCGCACAACGAGCTATGGAGAGGGCTATGCTCGGGGTTTCTCTACGTGATCGAATCAGAAATGAGGAGATCCGTAGAAGAACGAAAGTCACCGACATAGCCCAGAAGATTAGCCAGTTGAAGTGGCAGTGGGCAGGGCACATAGCACGCAGAACAGATGGCCGATGGGGCCGAAAGGTTCTGGAGTGGAGACCACGGACCGGCAAGCGCAGCGTAGGTCGTCCACTGACACGGTGGACAGACGACCTGATGAAGGTCGCAGGACGACGTTGGATGCAGGCCGCTTCCAACCGGTCCTTTTGGAAAATCATGGGGGAGGCATATGTTCAGCAGTGGACGTCCTACGGCTGAGATGATGATGATGTAGGTTTACTTTGGAGATTGGTTTTGTTTTTGGGAAACATTAGGACTTGCATCATGTTTTAGAAATAGGGACTAGTTTCCTTTCACGATTTTTCTATAACTCTCGTGGTTCCGGACTTGGCCATGTCCATCCTTCTCAAAAAAACACTCTGTATATTCGCATATATAAAAAAATCATTGGTTTATTAATTTTTTATATTGAAATGGAAAAAAATATAAGCCATTTAAATTTTGGTACTTTACTTTTATACTTTACCGTGTTTGGAAAACCCATATTTCAGTTCAAAAAGCGATCGTGCCTCCGGAACCTTCCACAGACCGACTGAAACGCAATAGCAAGTTATATAACTTCACATCGGTGTTATATGAGAGTGTAGTACTTCCCCGGTTATCTTCTTACTTCACGTCGGTATGTTTGGCTGTAACCCATATAGTTACAGCGTGGCACTATCACCAGTCAAACCAGTAAAAGCTTACCGTCAGGCTTGCGACATACGCGAATTGTCTCCTAATAGTATAAAAAAACTTATACATATTCAGCATTATACCTGTGTGATAATGTTTTAATTGTAATAATCACTATAACTCTTTGAACCGACTTTCAAAAGGAGGAGGTTCTCAAGCCGACGTATATATATTTTTAATGTATGACCACGCATATCTTTTTGCAGAGTAGTCCGCTTTGGATAATATTTTTTTTGTTTAAATAAGAATACTTCCCAGATGGTTCACTTTAAATTTAATTAAATTCATACCAGCGGTTTTTGAGTAACATTCAAAAAAGTATTTCGCCTATCTTAACAAAAAACTGATAATTATATTTTTAACTTTGTATGAAAAAATATGAGCGATTTAAATATTGGTACTTTGCCATGTGAATCCTGACTTTAAATAATATAAACCATAAGAAATATCAAATGTACAAACATACGAGTCCACATATAAAGAAAAAATGCATTGTAACGATTTACACAGTATAATTATGTTTTTGCTTTTTTGTGGTATTCAGTGGTATCCTTGCATCATGCAGGAGCGTAAGTAGGATTAATTTTGGTTATACTGGTAACGGTTGTATGTCTCTTAAATATTTAATTGAATTGAATTCTTATTAATTTACTAATCTACAACAAAATGATGTTATTTAATAATACATTCAGCTAAGAACATTTCAAATAACATTGGTAACTTCACAAAGACATTGTCGTCGGAAAACTTCAACAATTAATTAAATTAATAGATTTTTTAAACAATACGAACAGGGCCCTGTCCAACTTTTAATTAATTAACGTTCCTACAATGTACACAGACACAATAAAAGAATTATCTTCAAGCTTTAAATGAATTACTCTGTGGCATTATCTTCCCGAGTTTTGGAGTGCTCTGCAAATCTCGATTTTCGATTTTATTTACTGAAGCGTAAGTATCTACTAACTACCTTATTTATAAAACTTTTTTTATGATTTGATGAAGTGATGATTATGTGATGTGATCCTACCTAGTGCTAAATGCTAAACTCTGCCTGTAACAGATGCATTTCCTCACTAGTTACGAACTGCACTGCATCTGTAACCCTGAGACATTACATTTGTATGTCAGAGATTTCTCCTGAAATTTCGCCTGCATCCATACCCTTCCAATCAGAACGCAGTATTGCGATTATCACTGTTTCACAGTTGAAATAGGTTATGGTGGCAGTACATCTTTTTTTTATATTATCGGGTAATGCACTTCCACATCACCGCCAAATCCGGGGGAATTCTACGGGATATGTCGGACGTCGTATGTATGTATGTCGGACTCGTCTTGTAATGCCAACTGCACCCATAGCAGCAATCAGACCATACCGACTTAACCACCATACGGTGTTTCTCCGGGCGCCTAATGTCGGGACTACGGGCAAGCTTTTGCATTCGTCTGTGTTCCCGGCGACGTTGGTCCTCTCATATGGACCCCATCCCGGCGGGTGGAGCCGGAGTCACTCCTCCCCATCATCAATCAGGGACACGCGGAAACACAGCGCGTGCCACCTTGAGGTCTTGAAATGGCGACGGACACCCCCGTGTCCACCACTGGGACCTCTGTTATGGGGGAGGGCTTGATACGCCTTGAGCCTCCTTCTGCGACACGACCCGTTCGCAGAAGTCTAGCCCCGCGTTCCACGACATTTCGCTCTCCACCATGGCCTTGACCAATTACGAAAGCGAGATGTCGTCCCCCACTACTGCGACGAGTTCACGGCACTCGCTATCCCAAGCTGGGCACTCCTCGAGCATATGCTGCGTCGTATCTTCGTCACAGCTACAATGGTGACACTCTGTTGTCGATTCTCTTCCGGCGATGCGACACAAGTACAGCCCAAAGCACCCGTGCCCCGTAAGAACTTGCACCAACCGGAAGGTAAGCGGCCCGTGTTCCCTGTCCAATCAGTCCTGAAGGACAGGTCAGACAGCCTCAACAGTCCAGTGGCCAGCCCTAGGTTGGTCCAGCCGCTCCCTCCACCACCCAATTAGAGACTGTCGACCACGGTTTTGTCACGTTTGCACTTCTCTTGGCGGTAGAATCTCCCCTCGGATTTGGTGCTGCGAGCGCCACACGTACATATTTGCGTAGACCTCGGCCTCCAAATCCCAGGGGGGAGACCCCGTGGCAGTACATCCCTTTTTTTCTACCGTTACTACCGTGCGGGCGGTAGTATCTATAAAAGATTTTCCCGGGTCAGCTAGTTTATTAATAAAAGGTTTATATTCAATATAATATAACTCTTCCCCTGGGTCGAACACATGCGGTGACCCTCCTGGGCATGCTGAGAATTAAGTTATCCAGCATCTCCCATGAAAGTTTTGGTAATATTGGATGCACGTGACGTACATAGGGCAGTTATTTAATGACAGACTTATTTATATGACTGTACAATGACTCTGACTACTTGAATAAAAATCTCACTAGATGAAACTTTATGTATTTACTCATTGATTTTATACATTATTAATAAGATTTTATGCTATGAAGGGCTATGCTCGGGGGTTCTCTACGTGATCGAATCAGAAATGAGGAGATCCGTAGAAGAACGAAAGTCACCGACATAGCCCAGAAGATTAGCTAGTTGAAGTGGCAGTGGGCAGGGCACATAGCACGCAGAACAGATGGCCGATGGAGCAAGCGCGGATCTACCGTTGTGGGCACGATGGGCATGCCCACAACCCTAACACACTTGTGACGTCAGACGTCACACTTTCATATTCGACACACCAATGATACGACGTTTTATACCCAATGCCATACAAAACCTGGAATCTATCCATTGAAGAAATTATTACGTTTTCGCGAGAAAGAAATCTTGTAAATTACTTAGTTGTATCCAGCGAAACTACATAGGAAGAACATAATATTATACCTCCGAGTAAAAAGCGCAGTGCTTTGGCCTGCACGGTTTTAAGTGTTTTACCTAATTAAAAATTCTGAATGGCACTGGACTGTGATGGGCAAGCGTGACGCTTAACATCAAGCGAGCGTCATGATACTGTATCGATCATGAGAGAGTTCATGCTCCGACTCGCACTTGGCTGATTTTCTAATGGCTGTGACCACAGCCTTTTTGAGGGCTGGATCCGCGCCTACGATGGCGCCGAAAGGTTCTGGAGTGGAGACCAGGGACCGGCTAGCGCAGCGTAGGTCGTCCACCGACACGGTGGACAGACGACCTGATAAAGGTCGCAGGACGACGTTGGATGCATGCCGCTTCCAACCGGTCCTTTTGAAAAATCATGGGGGAGGCATATGTTCAGCAGTGGACGTCCTACGTCTGAGATGGTGGATGATGAAGAACATTTTAATATAAGAGGATGACTTGAGTAATGGCAAATGTAAAAACCCGCAAGTTCACTTGTAAAGTATAAATATACATGGTATTATTGTTTTTGGTTAACCTGGTATTCGACCAGTTGGACCCATTTGTCCTTTGGCGTACCGTTATTTATCTTTGGTCCTTTGTCGCCCCAAATAATCCCGTCATTCATAGAATAATACTAGAGGTAGGTACATAATATATGTATACTGGAACGGTCATTTGATTTCATGCGCTGCCAAAATCTGTACGGTTGGTTTGGAAACTGATTATCGACAAGTTCGACAAAATCACAGTCTAATTCTAAGCACGGAAGTGTAGTCAAATTTATACTAAGTATTCCTCATATATTATGATTCAAAGTCAAATTTATTTATTTAATTTAAGCATCAAAGACGCACTTGTGAACGTCAATTATTCGCTATATCGTACTCCAAAGATCATCTTCACCACAGTTCAATAAGTTCGATGTTTCTGAAAGCTTTCAAAAAATTGGTTAAACGAAGTCTCACAAGTACTGCAATAATATTGATTAAATTATACAATAAGATTGACTAGATTGGGAATTCAAGTACTACAACAATGGTATGCGCTGTGGAAATTCACACTATATTGACTATATTCGAAATTTTTTAAGAGATATCAGTTTTTTATTGTTGGGTGTATACATTTTGTACTTATGTACTCTCTTTTATTGGAGGGTCGTCGAGTACTACCGGAGAAGCAACTAACGACGTATCAGAGTTGAAGTTGAGGGCAGAACTCGGAAAGTCACAAGTTACTATGTACTGGTTTTGCGATCGCTGTATGGTTAACTTTTTGTTAAGGAATCTTACTAATTCTTCAACGTTGACGTTTTTTCGGTCGATCGTTGACCCCGGCGCCCGTAACGACGCAAGTGTAAGGAGCGCTAAAATTGCCAAAGTATTTTGTGAAATCGCGTATAATATGATAGAAATTGCCTTTTGCGCGCGAGCACCTATATCTTTTGGATTGATTAACAATTTACCATTTTTGTAAGTCAGAGCCTCTTTCGCCGCCCTGTCTGCTTTCTCGATATAACCACGATCCTGAAATAATACGGTATTCAGTGCAATTCTATTGATTTGTCGGAAACGAAGCTTGTAAATAGAACTCAGAATCTGATTCGATGATTCGTTTGCATCAGTTGTGGACATGGTCACATAATACAGACATGGTTCTGGCGCTTGTTATCTGTATAGTTAAACAAGATGGAAATAGACTTAGTTCCTATTTTAGTTTATAAAACAACCTCTGCTTCGCTCGTGTGTCCCCGCGGGATACAGCGGTTTTAAAATAAGAGTAACCGTTATTATTTATTGACTTTTTTATTTATGAACTGATTGACATGAAACACAATTTTAAGTGAAAATTACCACAATATTATAGTGGAAAGGGAAGAGAAGCGTTTTAGAGATTAGCACACAATTTTACTTCTATATATATTGATTCTAACAATATTTTTTTTCACATTCTATTTTCGTTTATATATCTTCCAGGTACTGACACCGATCCGTTACATTTTTAACTGACTTCAAAAAAGGAGGAGGTTATATATGTTCGTGTGTATGTATTTTTGTATGCTAGCCGATTTCTCCCTTATTTGTGGACTAATTCTCAAAATTCTTTTCTTGTTTGGTAGAGTATACTTCCGAAGTGGTCCCATTTAAATTACATCGGTCAAGCAGTTTTTGAGTACACTCCAAAAACTGAAAAGTGTTACGCCTATCTTGATTATATCATTATTAACGGTAAATGACAATCGATCCCGTAAGTAGCAAGGGTTACTAAAATGGTGAAACAAACATTTTACCAAATAATAAAACCGACACTAACACCAAAAAGTGTGAATTGTCGAAGTCGGTACCATTCGCACAATATTGTGATAATAGGTACCTACTTTTGAACTATCACGGTACCGACTTCCACAAGTTATTTCACACTTTTTGGTGTTGAAATCGGTTCTATTTTTAGATAATATTTTTTTATTATATATAGACAGATAGATTAAACGAATAGTAATATTGTAATAGACCCGCACGTGCTAAGTGACCTATTTCTTATATAGTACTAATACTTCCCTTATACTTATCACAGCTGCAAAATTCTTGAAATCTCAGCTATCAAGGACTCGTCCACGGAAGTAATCGTGTCTTATCTTTGTTCACCATTTACCAAAGATACCCTGCGTATTGTCGTTCTTAAAAATATCTCTTACTGATTTGGCAGTCAGAATTTTATCAACCAAAGGTTAAAGACAAGAGTTTAACATTAATTTAAATATGGATTTGTAGAGGTCGACCTTTCAGTTAAGTACGATTATCTGATGTCTGCCTGATAAGTCAATCCCGGAAATTGACTAACGGCTGACGCAATCAACTCTGCTTGCGGGTCAAGACCAGACCTGTCAGTCACCTGCAGTGTATGTGTCCTCTCTGAGCCGGAACTGAGTTAGCCAGTCTTTTAGCAAAATGTCAGGACTTCGTTAACTGATCGTTAAAAATTATCATGTGTGTCAGGACTCTTGTCTACTGACTTGATAGTATTAAACCATCAATTCAATTATCATTTGTCAGGAGTACATCGACTGACCTTTCACATTTGTCAGAACATGTTGACTGATCTTTAGTTATAAATATATTGTATGATTACCTACAAAATCAGAGATCGCACCTTCGTCATATAAGACGGCATTCGACTCTTTTGTTACACGAGATAATGACAGGGACAAATCACATAAATTGATAACAGCAAATAGATTTAATCTCAATTAGCTTATTGTCCGTTAGGTATGAAATGTAAGTATGCGACTATAACTTCTCTAACTCAAAGGAAATCAACACCTATTTTATATTTCATAAATATTATTATACCGTGACCTTCTACGAGCACATATCAATAATAGTGAATAGTTATGCCTAAAGACTTCTAAACCTGGTAAATATTATAAAACTATACTACGTCAATTACAGGATACGTTACTCTGGATCCAAGATATTTCCTAACTGTCTTTGCCTTAATTAAGGGTTTAGGGGGTAGTGATTATTCAAAAACAAGATAAGTTTCAGGAATTTACTTTCAGATTAAAATTTATATTAATTCAAGAGTTTGATTCTACAGTTACCCACACGTTTCACAAGCAAGTTTGTAGGATACCAAGGAAAAACGTGGAAAAAACCTTGGCCACTCTTTTCATATGATTTCGATATTATAAATATACATAAAATTTAGAACAATAGATCTATATCTAAGAGCTGGAAAGAACACACACACGAATAGTAATATCACGGCGAATTTAGATCGTAATTGTGACTAAACCAAAATATAAAGTAAAAATATAAACCAAAATATAATAAAGGTATTATAAAAGTAAAATTCTATTGATGAAATTGGAATTTGGACGATCTAAATTCTCCGTCTAGATTTAAAATTAACTTAACTTATAAAAGGCCCCCCCTGGACGAAGATTCACGATCCACTACACGTCACTGCACTTTATACTGTAATCACTTCCTTAGTGGAGCCTGGTGTCTCCTCTCGACTCTCGAGTTAGAATGTCGCGGCCTCTCACGCCCCCAGCTCTCACGAACAGCGGCAAGCCATCATAGCCGCGAAAGACCCTGATTGGTTACACCCAGCCGAAGCAATACTGATCTATGTGATTGGATAATGGATAGCGCGTCGTATCGTCCACTCACGTGGTCAAATAATGGCGGGCTCGATTTTTGGCGCCATTTAGTTCTGTAACACAACATTTACAAGTGTATATAACATGTGTTTGATGATTACATACGCCCTTAGCTTGGCATTTACCATAATCTCAGATCCAGGTATTTAAAGTGGCAATCTTTCCATATATTGCTATTGTGACAAGCCGCATCTCTTCTACATGAGAGCAGTTTATTTATAAGCTAACTCGCAGATAAATCGTTACCTATGTTATAGTTTAACTACGCTATAATTGATCTATGCTCAATAAAGATCATTATCCTTTAACATGCAACAAATGGTGTATTTTTGTAAAGTCACACGGCTTGCGTCATAAACATGTTTCAAATATCGTTCCAAAACGGTCCTCCATTGTTCTATTTCCGAATAGGGTTTCTCTATTGTAGATAATTCTTTTTAGACAGCGTATTGCATTTTATGACTGACCAGATGCTAGTTCTTTTGAAACGCGGGATTTCTTGCTTAAGTTATCTTTCACAAGAATCAAAAAAAAATATAATTGCCTTCCACATGTACCACTACATAACCACCCTTGACAATTGAGCGCGCAGAACTCGAGCGATTAATTTTCACTAATCTATAATCTCAACATAGCTCTAGTGATGTGCCTTATTTACCGCAATTTAATAATAACTAACCACCCTTGAATAAGAAAATTCCGTAACCACCCTTGACCTTACAAAGTTTCGTAACCATTATTTATTAACACAACAGCTTGACACACGATAATTAAGTTTAACGTATGGCACTTAAAGATCCTACCTAATTATTAAGTCCTGTTTATTATATTTTAATCATTTAGTAGTCTTTAATGGTCTCCCTTCGTAATACCTCGCTAGGTGTATCGCATTATAATTCCCTTTAACTACTCCAGTCTGTTCATCGGCCAACGCATATAGATTTGGATGTAATATTGCTGTAATAACATAAGGCCCTTCATACAGTAAATGAAACTTCTTTGTGAGCTTTTGCATTTTATCTGACCGTGGCAAAGTTCTCAATTTGACCTTGTCGCCAATATTGAAGGTAATGAGCTTATGATTTTTATTATAGGTGGTTTCACGCAAATTGGCTGCCTTTAGAATGTTTTCTTTCGCCTGCTCTCTAATTTCATCAACATTATCGCAACTCTCGAATCCTTTCTTTGATATATGCACATCACTTGATAACCTAGTAGATTCCCCGTTTATCAACTCCATAGGGGTAAAATTCGTACTTGTATGGACAACGTGATTGTAACAGCGCTCTATTTTCGGCAAAATATCAAGCCAACTCTTGTGTGACTTGTGACAATATGTCCTGAACAACCTGCCTAACTCCCGATTTACGCGTTCTGTGGAATTTGGTCGCGGATTTCGTATTGAAGTATGGGACAACGAAATACCTAAGCTTGTCAACCCATGTTCCCATGCGTTAGACGTAAATTGTGCACCATTATCCGTTACTATGCATTTAATCTTTACTTCAGAGTGAAATTTCTTATGCAAGCTAAAACACTCCTTCCCGTTGCTGTTCGCAAGGAGTAAAGTTTAATGTACTTACTGAACGCGTCTTGCACTACAAAAACATATTTTTTCCCAAATTTCCCAGTAGGTAGCGGCCCGTACAAATCCGCAAATACTAGTTCACCTATCGCCAAAGCTTTTACTGATTTACAAGGCCCTACTTCTGTCTTTAAACGATGTTTAGCTTTCTGACATATATCGCAGGCTCGTATTACCCTACATATTTCTCGCGACATCCGTGCAAAGTGGAACCTCTTCTTCATCAATGAATGGACTTTATACCTACCAAAATGACCTATTTCTTCGTGAATGTTCATTATTAACTCATCTCTAATGGCTTCCGGCACGACGACAACCTTTCTCCCCGACCCCAATCTCTTATAGAATAAAATGTTTTCATCCAAACTAAAGAGTTGCTTATCTCTAACTACCTCATTTGCCTTTGCGTCACTCAAATTACTTATTATGGTTCGCGATTCCGCATCTTCCTTTTGTAATCTTCCAATACATTTTAATTGTTCCGATATACATTGCGGATTTTTCGTCTTGAACATATTAAGTTGAGGATTTACAACACGTGTTCCGCGACCCAATTCAATGTTCGGTATATACCTTGATATTGTGTCCGCTACGTTTGTTATTCCCGGCACGTGTTCAACTCTATAGTTGAAACGTCCCATAAAATGAACCCAACGAATCAAGCGCGCACCTAGCAACTTCCACGAATGTAAAAACGTCAAACTTTTATGGTCGGTCCGAATTATCACTTGTGCCCCCCTAAGATACGTTTCAAATTTAGCTAAACTGTAAACAATAGCATATAACTCTTGCTCAGAGACCGTCCAGCGCATCTCCGCATCCGTTAGCCCTTTACTACAAAACCCAACGACCATTGGGTCACCCTCTTCTGATAGCTGGTATACGACTCCGGCTATCCCAACAGCGCTGCTATCCGTTTGAACATAATATGGTTTATTTATGTCAGGATGTATTAACATCACAGTGGCTATAAATAAATCCTTGACTCGGTCAAAGACACCTTGAATCTCAGGTGTCCATTGCCACGCTATACCCTTTCTTAGCAATTGACACAAAGGTTTCGTCTCCTCCCCGTACCTATGAATAAACTTTCTAAAATAGTTTATGAGCCCCAAGAACGCCCTTAATTGTTTTATGTTTTTAGGAACTGGGAATTCTCTGATAGCGCGGGTCTTGTCTTTGTCTACCTGAATACCGCTAACAGTTACTATATGGCCCAACAATTTAACTTCAGTTTCTAAGAAACTACACTTTATCAAACTACATCGCATGTTCGCATCACGTAATCGGTGCAACACTTTATCTAGGTGTTCTAGGTGCAATTCGAACGTCCCAGATGTAAATACTACCAAATCATCCAAGTAATTAACGCAGAAATCCCTTACTTCTGGACCTAAGATAATATCCATCGCTCTACTAAAACTAGACACCGAAGTCTTGAGACCTTGTGGTAGTACATTGTAGGTATATGTTTTTCCCATGTAAGTAAACCCTGTATACTTTGTTGAATTACTATCCAACGGTATATGAAAATACGCATCACTACAATCTAGCACACTCATGAACTTTACGTTGTGAAAAGATTGTAATATCTCGGATGTCAATAATGGAGCCTCAGCATCTCCCACCATTCGTTTATTTAACTCACGCGCGTCAAGCAATAACCTAACACTCCCATTTTTCTTAATTACATAAGTCATAGGGCTGCTATAAGGTGTAGCCTCACGTTTTATTATCCCCAGCTCTTCGAGTTCAATTATCTTATCTCTTATCAATTCTCTGTGTTTGAAAGGAATTGGATAAGAGCGTTTTATAAATGGCGTATTGTCTATCATTTCGATCTTATGTATGTACTTATTTGTGCGTCCTGGCTTGCTTGAAAATACAGCACTATTTTGTTGCAACACAGCCAGTAAAAGATCCTTCTGAGAATCCGGTTTATTTAAAGATTGAACGTATTGTTCTATTGTGATATCTTCCTTTGTTACAATGGGACTTGAAGTCACTGTTGTCTCTAAACTATTGATGGTCCCTTCCCAGTCGTTATCTAAGCATGCTGTGCCAATCTTTATCTGTGTCCTAATACCTAAGTGTTCAACGCTCAGAACCTTATCTGGCCCACATGATATAACTGCTTTCATGCGTTCTAGCCAATCATGCCCTAGTATCATAGAATATGGTAGCCTCTTTAAAACCATAACTGGTGTATCTACCTGGACATTACTTAACTCGATCGTGACAACAATAAGTTTGTTAACCCTTTCACTTTTCGATCCGAAAGCTCCTTGTATTTGCATTGAAGGTGTCGGTACATCAGGCAAATCACCCATCTCCCTTTTAATAGAATCATATAAATCAACACTAATTGCAGTAATCTGACTCCCCGTATCGATTAAGGTCTTAATTTCATGATTATTTATTTTGATCGTAATCTCTGGCAACCGAGACAAGGAATGTACTATGTCACCATCTTCATAATAATCTGAATCACCTAATATGGTATACAAACCCCTTTCGCGATTGTTACATGTAATACACGGCCGCCCTACTTCCTCACAAACCAAAACTTCACCTTCCGTTCTACCTAACAATACCCCTACCACGTCTTCTATAGAGTTTTCGCTAGAGTTAAATTTATGTATAATAGGATACCTCATTCCATCTTCATTTTTACCTAATCCTTTTCCTGGCCTCCAACCCGTCCTTTTCATATAATTATAAGCAACAATAATAGCTTTGTTTCGAGCGTTATTATCTACGTCGTTATCACTCTGATCATTCAACATGCCTCTAGCGTTATTTATTGTCGATTCGTCGAGGCTTGCACGTCCGACAACAATTCGTTTCCCTGAGCGAATGTACCTATCTCATTAGTTTTAAGATTTTCTACGAAGCCGACCCCCGGCCTACCTGTGTTTGAGGTAGAGTTAGTTTCCGTGGCCTTTTTCCATTTTAACGCGGGATACGGACGCTGGCGACGGTAATTATTTCTAACGTTACGTGGACCTCGTCCGCGACACGCATGATACTTACTCCTATCAACAGGTATTGTGTTCATGGAGTTTACGTGCCTGAACCCACCTCGTCCACGATTACCGCCTCTACTATAATTATTGTTGTTGATTACTGTGGGTTTATCAGTTGAACTGACTACAACATTCTGTTCTATATCTCTGATAAATTCTGCCGCTGTAAAAACTGAAATTTGATCTTTCCTAGTAAACCATAACCTTTGTATTTCTACTGGAAAATGCCTCATGACAGAGTTAACCATATCACTCTCACTCAACGGAATAGTTAATAACCTAACCGTATCAATTTGTTCCGCAAAATGCTCGCTCATGGACAACCCGGAACTCTCCTTCCATGTGGTGTTAATTAATTTATATTTAGCTCTTTCTTGTTGTCTCTGACCCCAGAAAGTCTTTTGAAAATCCTTTTCAAAATCAGGTAACGTTTCCCAATTATCACTATATAATTCTAACATTGTAAGTGCCGAACCTGACAAACAACCCGTAGCTATATCGATGGCACGATTTTGACCGTTAACGGAACAAATATATTTTTTTAATTTCTTTAAAAATCTCATAGGGTTTGTGTCGTCTCGTCCATTGAATTTAGGTTTGTCGATAGTAGGACGCATTATATACGTAACCTCCGAACTTGACCCAGGAACTGCTGAACAATCTAATAAATTATTTGCTCGCGGTAATGAATCATTAGAAATCGAGTTTAAACTTGTAGTAGCCATACTGACGGTTGAGTTAGTAGCGCGTTCCTGTTCTATTGTGTCTAAACGCCTCATAATAGACTCTAATATATAATCCCGGAAATTGACTAACGGCTGACGCAATCAACTCTGCTTGCGGGTCAAGACCAGACCTGTCAGTCACCTGCAGTGTATGTGTCCTCTCTGAGCCGGAACTGAGTTAGCCAGTCTTTTAGCAAAATGTCAGGACTTCGTTAACTGATCGTTAAAAATTATCATGTGTGTCAGGACTCTTGTCTACTGACTTGATAGTATTAAACCATCAATTCAATTATCATTTGTCAGGAGTACATCGACTGACCTTTCACATTTGTCAGAACATGTTGACTGATCTTTAGTTATAAATATATTGTATGATTACCTACAAAATCAGAGATCGCACCTTCGTCATATAAGACGGCATTCGACTCTTTTGTTACACGAGATAATGACAGGGACAAATCACATAAATTGATAACAGCAAATAGATTTAATCTCAATTAGCTTATTGTCCGTTAGGTATGAAATGTAAGTATGTGACTATAACTTCTCTAACTCAAAGGAAATCAACACCTATTTTATATTTCATAAATATTATTATACCGTGACCTTCTACGAGCACATATCAATAATAGTGAATAGTTATGCCTAAAGACTTCTAAACCTGGTAAATATTATAAAACTGTACTACGTCAATTACAGGATACGTTACTCTGGATCCAAGATATTTCCTAACTGTCTTTGCCTTAATTAAGGGGTTAGGGGGTAGTGATTATTCAAAAACAAGATAAGTTTCAGGAATTTACTTTCAGATTAAAATTTATATTAATTCAAGAGTTTGATTCTACAGTTACCCACACGTTTCACAAGCAAGTTTGTAGGATACCAAGGAAAAACGTGGAAAAAACCTTGGCCACTCTTTTCATATGATTTCGATATTATAAATATACATAAAATTTAGAACAATAGATCTATATCTAAGAGCTGGAAAGAACACACACACGAATAGTAATATCACGGCGAATTTAGATCGTAATTGTGACTAAACCAAAATATAAAGTAAAAATATAAACCAAAATATAATAAAGGTATTATAAAAGTAAAATTCTATTGATGAAATTGGAATTTGGACGATCTAAATTCTCCGTCTAGATTTAAAATTAACTTAACTTATAAAAGAACCCTGGACGAAGATTCACGATCCACTACACGTCACTGCACTTTATACTGTAATCACTTCCTTAGTGGAGCCTGGTGTCTCCTCTCGACTCTCGAGTTAGAATGTCGCGGCCTCTCACGCCCCCAGCTCTCACGAACAGCGGCAAGCCATCATAGCCGCGAAAGACCCTGATTGGTTACACCCAGCCGAAGCAATACTGATCTATGTGATTGGATAATGGATAGCGCGTCGTATCGTCCACTCACGTGGTCAAATAATGGCGGGCTCGATTTTTGGCGCCATTTAGTTCTGTAACACAACATTTACAAGTGTATATAACATGTGTTTGATGATTACATACGCCCTTAGCTTGGCATTTACCATAATCTCAGATCCAGGTATTTAAAGTGGCAATCTTTCCATATATTGCTATTGTGACAAGCCGCATCTCTTCTACATGAGAGCAGTTTATTTATAAGCTAACTCGCAGATAAATCGTTACCTATGTTATAGTTTAACTACGCTATAATTGATCTATGCTCAATAAAGATCATTATCCTTTAACATGCAACAAATGGTGTATTTTTGTAAAGTCACACGGCTTGCGTCATAAACATGTTTCAAATATCGTTCCAAAACGGTCCTCCATTGTTCTATTTCCGAATAGGGTTTCTCTATTGTAGATAATTCTTTTTAGACAGCGTATTGCATTTCAATAAGTGATAATTTTAAATTTTTATTGCATTGTTATTTTATATCATTATTTCTTTCTGTACAACTTTAATTTTTAATTTTTGATTGACTGATGTAATTGGCGTTGTGTGCCGTTTTAGTTAATAAATAATAAATAAATAATAAATAAATAAATTTTATGACTGACCAGATGCTAGTTCTTTTGAAACGCGGGATTTCTTGCTTAAGTTATCTTTCACAAGAATCAAAAAAAAAATATAATTGCCTTCCACATGTACCACTACAATATTATCTAATATCAACGTGCGTATAGCGTCGTTTGAACGTGATAATGAATGCTTAGCAATCTCTTATTCGCACCGCGATTAAAAAATAGAGAAGGGAAGTGAAGAGCTGTTGCTACGAGTAATTAAGTGAGTCATTACAGTTAATGCAATACGCTTCGTTTGGTACATGCCGGTGTCGTATCCGCTCGCCAATCGTGATTTGTATAGGCACAGTGAGGATAATGAATAATGAAGCTGTCAAGTGCAGTTTGAACATTGAAATGTTAGTGTTCTAAACGATTTTAATACGTAGTATATTATGATACAAATGAGTAGAGGTTCCACCAGTTTCAAACAGCGATTTTCAACAAATTGGCGAAGAAAAAACAAACATACCTACTTACCTATATTGCTTTTACCGTGCAGAGACAAATACGATAAGAACAAAATATGAAATTATAGGAAATAATGCGCAAGTTCTAGACACCCGGTAGCGTCAAGCCAAGTTCAAGCTAACACTACTGGCGCACCTTGGAGCAGCAACGTGTGTAATATTACAATGAACCATTTAGAGCCACTTTGCCAAAGTTCTTAGTTATGTCTTAGTTATGACCAGCCACTTAGAAGGCAGGAATCTACCAACTGCGCCAACCTAGCCAATATTATGTGAGGTAATGAAAAACAAAATTATGTTTTAATATTTTATTCATTTACGGTAGGCACATACTTACATATTATGTGCTCCCAAATTTCATAAACACACCTCGAATGGGTTATATAGGTAATACCATCGAAAAATCGATATTTTTCACTGACTGACCTATAAATCAAAACTCTAACCCAGTTTCAGATGATCTAGAAAGTTCAAATTTGGCATCCATATAAGTAGTTTGATGAATACAAAGGAATAAGTCAGAAACTAGTAAATTTAATCATTTATTATCTTTTTTATAATTTATTATTTTTTTAGGAACACCTACTTACCTATATTTTTAATAAGAAATACGGGATTACTCACGTAATATTTATCGGATAGGTTCGACTATAGTTTGAAAGATGAGTGAAAACCACATTAGTTTTTATAACAAACTTACCTATATTATATTATATTATATTATATTATATTATATTATATTATATTATATTATATTATATTATATTATATTATATTATATTATATTATATTATATTATATTATATTATATTATATTATATTATATTATATTATATTATATTATATTATATTATATTATATTATATTATATTATATTATATTATATTATATTATATTATATTATATTATATTATATTATAAGTATAGTAAGAATCAGCAATCAAAATTGATGACAGCCGGTATTTATGTAGGTTTTAAGGTCTTCACGTGAGTTATGTAACGAGTGGAATACTACCCTTAATTTTTTTGATCCAAATTATAAGTTTTAGTATTTATAACTAAGTAGATTAACATATTAATCTGTCCGCATCAGGACAAAAAATAACAATAGATTTATGAATGAAACTTGCCTCGAATGAGGCTTGCTGATTCGGATAGATTAAACCATTTGGTACTTATTAATTTTATTATGAATACGTCCGTAATACCTACCTATTAATAATTTCTATACAAAAAGTAATGATATCCCATCAAAAACATAAATGTGAAATGAGAGCCAAGTTCAATATTATATAAAATATTTAATATATGCATCGGTTGTTGATTTAAACGACAAAATAAGTTAGATCTAAATAAGCGCCAATTTCAATGGTCAATCCTGAAATTTATTTATAACAACATAAAATATTTTAATTTTTTTTTTATACCCGGTCTGCCTAGTCTGGTGTTCATATATGCGCATTATATTATAGCCTTCGCAGGTTCTAATGCTGTAAATTCTTATTTTATTCTCCCCAAAATTTGGCTTGCTGGCAGAAACTATACATCGAACATAGGGCTCTTTCATGACTGGTTTAGTGGGCACTTAATAATAATTAATTTAATATAACTAGCCTTTTAATAATTAAATTTATAAAATTAACTTTTATTAATAGTAAATATTTTCTTATTACTAAGTATATTATTAGAGTTCCACATGTATATATACTGAATAGCAATGTCATACAAACTCTACAAATAGGAGCCCAAACGTTTGTATTTATGTTTTACATTTATTAAGAAACACATAAATAAAAAATCGGTAAAGTGCGCGTCGGACTCGCGCTCTAAGGGTTCCGTGCCATTAACAGCTGTCTAACTATTACGGTTCACGATATACAGCCTGGTAACACACGGACAGACAGACAGACAGACAGACAGACAGACAGACAGACAGACAGACAGACAGACAGACAGACAGACAGACAGACAGACAGACAGACAGACAGACAGACAGACAGACAGACAGACAGACAGACAGACAGACAGACAGACAGACAGACAGACAGACAGACAGACAGACAGACATACAGACAGACAGACAGACAGACAGACAGACAGACAGACAGACATACATACAGACAGACAGACAGACGGACAAACGGCGGAGTATTAGTAATAGGGTCCCGTTTTACCCTTTGGATACGGAACCTTAAAACTAGAAAAATAAGGTTTCCCCTAATGATTAAACTTAAAAAAAAAAACAGTCCTTGAAATATAAACTTCGTGGTTCTTGCATTTCGTAGGTCCAGCCACTCCATAGACATTGTATTTTTTCATAACCTAATTGACTATATTTACTTAATTTTTAAATTATCTAAATCCTATCGTTGGATAATAATAAGTATTTTTCTTGTTTTTATTGTCTTGCTATTACGGGTTTGGGAACCCTAAAATAATTTAACTGGTCCGTTTTCTCTTTGAAACACGTATTAGCTTGATCTGCAAGGTCGGATGCAACATAATTAGCTTACTGCAGCGGTGTACTGCAACTCAATAAGTTGCTAAATTTATGTGAGTCGTGCAATACAAATAAGTTTTATTTACAAAATTATGTGAAAGTGTGCAGAAACAACAAGTTACCTTGTTTCAAGTCATTTTATTATCTAGACTATAAAAATGGATAGGGTATACTTCAAAATAAATGGGAACAAATACAGCGGTAGGTACAATAGTCAATTTAGCTTTATACAACACAAATTTGTTTATTTACTGTGTATTTCTAGTTAAAGTTTTTGCAGTTCGTTTTAAAATTTTACAATGTATATTTTCGTTTTATACCGTGTAATTTTCGCAGCTATTACATACAACTAGCATAGAATTAATTTATATAGGTTACAGATTATATTCAGATGTACTTATTTTGATTTTCGTGTTTAAAAACATATCTAAAATTATTTTCGGCCGAGAAACCAAACTATTAGATCTAAGGTCATGAATATGATCTTGCTACTAAGCTATTATACAATTATGATGCTCTTTTAGTTATTACAAATTGTTACCAAATGGTAAAAGTGTATAATATAATAATATAAGTGTATAATAGTACCTATTCAAGGCGCGCTCGTATCCTGATAATGAAAAAAAAAACTTAGATTAGAAAAGGAATAGGAAAAGAGTAGTAACCGAATAGAATTCATAAATATAATTCGCTTTCTGCAGAAAAAAGACGTAAATAGGTCCACAAAAATAATAATTCACGTCCAAAACTCTCAGAATTTTCAGCGATAACACTATATTTTTTTAGAAATACATAGCCAACGTATAGTACTAAAATAGTAACCAGCAGTTTTTTAAATTGTGATAGTATATATCTAAAAACTATAAAGAAAATGTACAAAATGAATGCATTTTCGCATTACATCGTCCAATCAAGCGATTTTCAACCTTACGTAAAGCATCGTAAATTATTTTAAAATTGAGGCTTAACCGCGCCCTAAGGATGCATGCTTCTATATCTCTGTTGGGATGATAGTGCGTTTAAATTTGTCATCAGCGCTTCAGGTCAACCCTAAAGCCTCTAAAATTATATTTTATTTTATTTTTTTTTATTTTTAATTTTCAGGAAAACAAACAGCTTAGAATTAAACAGTAATACACAAACAGTTGAAAAACTTAAGCCAAAAACAGTTTTCACATTTAGAAAAAATAGTTATACAATGAAGGTAATACAATATTAGAGTAAAAAACGCCCCCACACTACGGAAACCAATTAAGGGTATGATAATCTTAAACACTTAGTTATATGTTCGTAATGCTATTCATTTATGTATTGGTTTATATTATAGGCCAGTAAAAACACCCGTTTTTTGGTCAACCTCGCACTAACTTTTCCGATCAATTTTTCGTTTTATATTAATAAGGTTTAGGGTCACTTACTGAGCATAAAATCACAAAATGCTGACATATCAAGGTGGAGCTTGGGAAGAACGATGTAACGGATTTTTTTCGAGCTCAGCTTGCTGTAGCTACTACAAAGTTAGCAGGTTTATTTATGTGTGTGTTTTTTTATAGGAAAACCGGTTCATTAAATGGACCATACATAGTAAACAATAAGTTTTACAAAAAATATACAGGCAATAAAAGATGCGAAATGTTATTCTCTAAACTAAAATGGTGTTAATAAATGTTGCTCTAAAGTGCATAGTTACCAAGATATCGTCCAAAATCTTTTTTCAAGATGGTGCTTGAAGCTTCACGTGGATCTGTCAGCATTTTTTGATTTTATGCTGACCCTAAACTTTAAAAACGAAAACTTGGATCGAAATTTAGTGCCAGGTTAAGTTTATATAGTAAATGAAAGTCTTGAACTAGTATCTACGTTCTTTATGTAAACCATCACAGTTCTTTTTTATTTAAAGCTATTAATTATAAGAAACACCTTTTACGATTTTTATTCGGGTAAGTTAATTACTGCTGGTATGATGATACCTATTTCTACCACGAAACGGTAATGTTTGCATTACTTTGTTTCGGTTTAATGCGTATGGTGGTCGGTGAAATAACTTGCACATGAGATTTAATAACTTACTCGTAATATCTTAGAGTGAAGGGCGCAGTGCAGTTACTTGCCTCTTTACGTAAGGCATCTGTTATAGACAGAGATTAACACCAGGTGGGCCTCGTGCTTGTTGCGTAATCTAATGACATTAAAACACCTTATTTTAAGCAAAAATAAAAATAATTATATTTTGATTCGTGTTAATTTATTCCAGCTGGCGGCGAGTTTTCAGCGGACACCACTCTGAACGAATACATCCGCCGTCATGCGGGTCTTCGAGGCACCAAGTACATGTGTCTGGAGGGCGGTTGTGGAGCGTGTATTGTCAACGTGCATACGGTCAACACTACCACGAACGAATTCACTAGCTTTTCAGTTAACTCTGTAAGTTTTACAGCTCTTGTGACTGTTGCAAATGAAGCTATCGTAGCAGGGATTACCTAATAGTTGTGTATCAATTAAGTTAAGCAAACTTGTCTGCGGTCACTACTTGGATGAGTGACCGTTTTTATTTTCAACTGAACCCCTCTTTCGCTTCGGATCGCGCGTTAAGCCGTCGGTCTGACTGAGTTTACCTGGGAAACGTGATCATAAACTGAGATACCTCGCCCACAGCCATTACCTCGGCCGGAGCATACACCGTGATCGGAATCATTACCTTGGCTGGGGCTATATACTGAATTACCTCACCCTTCCCCATTTCCGCGACCTGAGTCCACACCGCGACCAGGATCGCCGCGGTGTACACTTCTGCCTGTACTTCGGGTGGGGCTACAAATAGGACCTGGAGTACCTCGCCCACAGCCATTACCTGGGCTGGAGTCTATACTGCGACCGGAGCCGTGGTGTAGACTCCTGCCCGCACCATGGCTACATAATGAAGAACCTGTGTTATAAGATGCACACGTAATCATCGGTTGACTTCAAATGATGCATACTCAAATGCACAAAACTAGTATTATTTATACCTTGGCTTAATTACCGTTGGAACACTTTCAACAGTTTAAAAAACGACTCATTATTCAAGAAGGATAAGTGTATACGATTTATAAACAATGTTGGTTATTAGAGGCATCCGAGTATGAAATTATTTAAAACGTATGCTCCGTGAGAATGAAACGGATTTACTAGTTTATTAGATTTTTTTGATACATAAAACTTTATTTAGACACTACATTCATGACTTAATATTAGAAAGAGTAATGCTAAAAACTAGATGTAACAATGGGCGCTATTATCACTCAGGGCGATCTCTTCCAGACGTCTATAGTTGATGCAGATTTACAATAAAGCTGAACAATGTCGCATTTATAACCTTGATTTATTTGATATTAAAGGTACAGACCGCCTATTGTTACAATATTCTAAGCTGTACAATTGTATGATTGTTTAATTTAACCTTAGCGTACCAGTGACGTAAACATACGTCAGTTTCATTCATAAATCTTTTGTTTTAATTATCACGGTATAGGAAGGATTAATAGGTGTTTAATAAAGAGGAGGTATATCTATCTATCTATCTACAGTTAAATGTTTCTACTGTACCTTTCGGGTCACTTCTTCATAGAGCATTCGCACTTCAGTTGCATCTCCGTCAAAATAATAGACCGAGCGAAGTAAAAGATAAGCCAATAAATGCGTTTGTGCGTCAGTCTGTTCTAGCCTACACGACGAATTTTTCAACCGATTTTGACGATAGTTGGCACACATGTTCTTTGATTCATTTCAATTTTGAAGTGAGTTGATTTTTAATTGGAGATAAATAGGGTTGAGGGGAAAGAGAGAAGTTTGCTATAGCGTTATTTATCAACGGATTTAATGTTGAAGGGCATATATAAGGGGCTCTATAGCAAGTAAATTTAATGGGCGAATAGAACTTGATGGCGGTGTGTCTGGTTACTGCAACACACACGTAATAGTTAACATCAATAGCAAAAATTGTCTGTTCTGTTACTTACAATTACAGTTCTGTTTCTTATTAACACAGTATGGAAGTGTTACTATCACTTCCATACTGTGTTAATAATGTGAGTACTTATCCAGTTGTATGTAACAGTTTGCCAACTTTAGTTAAATATTACTGCTGTCACTGTTTGGATGGGTGGAGCCCAACGGACCGCTTAGACCGCTATACTTCAGAGCAAATAAATCTTCGCCATAAAGCCCTTCGAGCGGTCACATGCAACAATACAATACAACACATGCGCTAAAGCTGGCCATTAGCCTATCGGGCGATAACCTATTTTTGCTCATACTTCTCTTTTGTATGTGAACTGAGCTGATTATACGATAAAGAAAACTCATTGTAATCGTGTCAGATTATATATGTATAATATTAAACTATTATTTATTTAGGTACCGGAAAACACTCAAGTTAATGAGCGAATGACACCGGCGCCGCTGTGCTATTGTCATGAAAATGAGCATATGTTCGGAACCCGGATCGACGTATTCAATCCCTAACACGAGTGTTTTGCCGGTAAATAAATAATAGATGTAATAAAATCTAATATGTGTCAATCTCTCGACCATTTTGAAACATTATATACACACCCACAAACAGGCCAAAATGATTGTTTTTTCAGGGGAAGTGTCACTAAATATTTTTTAATATCGTTGTTTGATAATGGATTTCCGCAAAGTAACGCCTGAATCAATAAATTATTATATCGTGGAATAATAAAAGTGACTATTGTTTTTAGTGTCTCGTATCAGTCATGTCCTGTGAAGGCTGGGAGATAACAACAATCGAGGGGATCGGCAACCGGAAAATAGGATACAATATAATACAAAAACGACTGAATCATTTTTTTGGATCGCAATGCGGATACTGCAGCCCCGGATTTGTTATGAGCATGTACAGGTATGAATATTTAATTATAAAATGTGAGATAGTATTATATGTATACAGGATTAGAGTTTGAAAAATATCGTAGCACATTATTATGCTAATATAAAGATACCGGCTGCACTCACTTGGTATTTTGTCGGTTTACGTTTACGTGTAGTGCACGATGCGATCTCCAAGCGTGAACACTCCCTGAAGAAGAACGTCTTATACGTTCGAAACGTCGTCGGACTTAAACTGACATAATACCAAGTGAGTGCAGCCGGTATCTTTATATTAGCATAATAATGTATACAGGATAATAGGAAAAATGTTAACAATGTTGACTTCTGTAAAGCATAACAGACACTATTAGGTACTTGTACGTTTTTCATAGTAAAAAGATTTTTTTACTCCTGTACAAAAAAATATAGTCGTAACTCTATGAAGCAGCCGCCACGCGCCTGAGCTATTGAGCTCGCGAAAGGTGTTGCGTCGTAGTTGCTTTCCTATTTATTAATCTGCCTTATTAGGCAGAGCTAAAAAGTATCAGATAAGTATTTATACGACAAAATAAGATTGTTTGTATTTTGAGAATTAATTAGGTTTTAAGAAAAGTAGTAGAACTAACTTATTTGTTGTGATGTAACTTACTGGAGGTAACCTTAAGAGGTGGTTAATACTTTTTCCAATCAATATCATCACCAGAAATTCCCAAAAGGATCGGTTGGAAGCAGCCTGCATCCAACGTCGTCCTGCTACCTTTGTCAGGTCGTCAGTCCACCTTGTCGGTGGACGATATACGCTTCGCTTGCCAGTCCGTAGTCTCCACTCTATAACCTTCCGGCACCATCGGCCATCTGGGGTTGGCATTAGAATAGCCCAACACGAATTTGGTGATTTTAAGAGTTGGATCTTATAGATAATAATTTTCTCTACGCTTTGGTATCAATTTTAGAGCGAGGAAATGTCTAGTTTTCTAGAAAAACTAATTTCAATTTCAGATTTTTGATTCGACGATTCTCTATAAATGCGTGTAACGAAACGACTTGGTGCAATGAAAATGGTATTAAAATAAATATTTTAATTATTTGAACTATTATTTTATTGCTAATTTAATTTACAATACTTAAGTACATAGTTTATAATACTTGACATCGATTTTATTAAATTAGCTTCTGTTGCAAATACTTTTTTTAAAGAATGGAACGTATGACCGCCATTTTATTTTCCATAGACGATCGACTACGCCGCCCGCGCCGTAGTCCTAGTTTTGCACCTATATGATTTATTTCTAATGTAATTCAATAGCTGTGACCATCAGGGCTAGCACTCTTATTCGAGTCAAGGGCACTCTAACTTGAGTTGGTTAGGTTCAAAATAAGAGACAGAGCCGACACAGAGCACCCCGACTCCACCTAGTCTTGTGGCTGACACCCCTAGATTGTATATAAAAAGTGCGGGAGCCAGAAGCTCAAGGGAGGTCCTGAGAGGAGCGAGCCAGACGAGGTTGAGCGGAGCGACGGGGGGAGGTGGCGAGCGAAGCGAGCCGGCGACCTCCGTAGCGAAGCGAAGACCGAGTTTGGCGAAGTGACACTCAGGGGCGACCGCTAGAGCTTCTGGCGGGAGCCCACCCAGAGTCAAACATAGAACACACCAAAATAGTCAGTACTCCATGTCCAATCCATTCATATTTGTAAGTAAATATAGTTAAATTCAATATATAAACGTTATAAATTTGAGGTTAAGTTCAAAGAAAATTCAAAGTAGTTTTTCGCAAAAACTAGGCATTTCCTCGCCACGAGAGTAGTGTCGGAGGACATCCCCCTCCCCCCCTCCCTCCCCCCCTCCCCCTCCCCCCCTTAAATTCGTGTTGGCCTATTCTAATGCAATGCCGCCATCTGTTCTGCGTGCTATGTGGCCTGCCCATTGCCACTTCAACTGGCTTATCTTCTGGGCTATATCGGTGACTTTCTTTCTTCTACGGATCTCCTCATTTATGATTCGATCACGTAGAGAAACCCCGAGCATAGCCCTCTCCATAGCTCATTGTGCGACTTTCAGCTTGCTTATGAGGTCCATCTCAGATTATAGAACAAAAGGCAGATGGAGCGTACCGAACACGCGAGCGTCGCCACCAAAGCGAATACAAATTCAAAAGCAAATACAAACCCGCGCTAGTGCTATACGCGACTTGTCCGAAGCAACACGTTACGACTGGTTCGTAATTTTAATGTACAAAATACCGTCTTGTGTTATTAAACACTGTAAAAGTTGTTCCCAAAAATAAAAAAAGGAAGATGGAATATCCTTTCACAGATAACTATTAATTATTTGGCTTATATAATTTTTAATCAACATAATAACTTTACATGTGACTCGGAACACAAAACTTCAACAGTCATTCGCTTGTGTTGCCAGTATTTATTTAAATTAGTTAGCCGTTTTATTGGTAAAACTACATTTAGAAGGTCTAGGGGTTAGTGATGTAACCAAAGTTTGTTTTTTAATATCGCAAATGCGAATATTTTTTTATAAGTCTCGCTCGCACGGTTTTTTTCCCAAAAAACCTCAAGTCTTCTTAGAAAATACTTTTTATGTCAAGTTTTTAATAAAGTTGAAAATGCGAATACTTGTCTCGTTCGCACCATTTTTAGGGTTTAGCACCTCAAAAGGTAAAAACCTTGTAGACCTTGCTTTTAGCCTAAATTGACTAGTCTGGGTCAACCGGAAGTACCCTATAGGTTTTGGGTCGAAAACCCATAATATGGTAGTTCCCGTTGACCTAGAATCACTAAATTTGGTAAAAAGCTAGGTCTTATAAAACAAATAAAGGAAAAAATATATATGGCCACCCTCCTCTAATCTCCAAAGTCTGTGAAGAGCAAAATCTGAAATAATTTGTTACCTACAAATTTGTTCGGAACCCGAGATGGGCGAGTCCGATGGAATGTTCAGTATGTTAATCTAGATTAAAAATTACCTGTGTGCCAAATTTTATCCAAATCAGTATAGTCGTTTTTGCATGAAAGAGAAATAAACATCCATACATACGTACTTCCATTCTCACAAACTGTCGGATATATGTGTAATAATTAGAAAAGTAGGATACTATTAAAATATTAAACAAAAACAATTAAACAATGAATTGTGATATTTATACAGAACCTTCTTTATTTATTGTAATTTATTTAGTTATTAATAACCATTATTATTATTACTTATATATATTACTTTAGTACTGTATGTTACAACAGAACGTTTAACTTTCCAATATTATAACAATTCGTTACAAAAATGAGGGAGTTAATTTTTCATTATCTGGTAACTGTACACGCACACAGATGCACGTGTACGTACAGTGCAGTGGCTCGTTGTCACGCACACATAACTATAAAGGTGGCGACACTCGCGAGTTCGGCGCACTCCATCTGCCTTTTGTTCTGTAATCTGAGAGGTCCATAATAAGTTTCAGTGCCATATGTCATCACTGGTAACAGATATTGATCAAAGACTCTTGTTTGAGACACTGAAGTATTTTTGACGTGAAGACTTCTTGAAGTTTCCAGAACGCTGCTCCAGTAAAGTTGCATTCGACGATTGACCTCTTTCTCGAAGCAATCTGCCTAGTTTAACTGTCTGTCCTAGGTAGATGTATTCGTCAACAACTTCGAGAACTGAGTTCCCATCTGATATTGGGGTAGGCACAACAAGGGCTTTATACACAATTTTCGTCTTGTCCATGTTCATCTTAAGGCCTACCCGTCGGGAAACTTAATGGAGGCGTTCGAGCATTGTATTGAGGTCACTTTTTCCAATAACCCTGTATATCTATACCTATAGTGTAAATAATGCGCGCGACGTACCCGACTCGTTACTCATTATGCGACATTTGCATGAATAATATACTCGTACGTAACTATTTTAATACATTTGAAAGAAAATTCTATAGAGAAGCTTTTAGCTGTAAAACCTAGCTTTCAACATCGGTGCCTGAATAGTTTATGTTGTTGAATTAGTATTTGTAGGTAAATTGTTTGTTTCTGTTTCTCTTATTTCACTGAACTAGTTTCATTACTTGGTTATGTTGTAATGTTACTAATTACTCTTCCCTATTGATTTTAACTGTACAGAATTACGTTTCTTATTTTGCAGCTTAATACAAAATAGTGGTCATAACCTAACTCAAGAACAAGTAGAAAACTCACTCGGGAGTAACCTTTGCCGCTGCACTGGCTATCGTCCCATTTTAGAAGCTTTTAAATCTCTCACAAAGGATACTAATGAAAATTTACTCAAGAAAATCAAGGATATTGAAGACATAAGTGACCAAGTGTGTCCAAAAAGTGGTAAGAAATGTAGCGGCACTTGTGAACAAGCTAAAGAAGATTGGTGTTTTGTTAACATCAATGATAACCCTACACTTCCTAAGAAAATAACCCTCTCAGACGGCAGACTTTGGTGTGCGGTGAACAGTATTAGAGGAATATTTAATACATTGGAAGAACACGACTACGAATCATATATGTTAGTTGCGGGGAATACAGGAAAAGGTATCTAAAGCAATATTCATTCTTTATTTTAAGGGTTGGCCAAAGAGGCAGCCAAACCAGAAACAGGATGGACGATAACGGGGCTTAGGGGAATACACCCCATGGATATTTTGGGACGTAGATGAGCCAATTATGGTTATACGAGTAGGTAGTGGTTGTAGTTACGGTTTGAGTAAATAACGTCTTATATTCAAATACATATTAGGTATATAGAATAATATAATATGTATTGTTGTGTTTAGGACAGTGTTAATCACTAAAATGTATTCCATTATAAGCTTCAGTCCGCGTCTGCGTATAATTAGTTATATGGCGATCCTGAGGAACGGCTAAGTAAATTTGGGTTAAAAATGTTGTATCGTCCAATTCCAGGACGTGAAAATGTTTTGTAGCACAACCGAATTAGCGCTATTAATTTAAAACTCAACACCTTGTTTGTGTCGAATTAACTACTAATTTATATTTTATTGAATTATTATACAGACTTTGAGATCCTATGATTTGACTGATGGTGAACGATATGATTTAGTATTAAACCTCGTGGTTGAGTGTTCCGCTAAGGTACCATCGCGAGGAAATCCACAGCACGGTCGAAGAAGATAATAAGATACAGACATAAGATACTATTTTGGCACTATGGGTACTTTTAAGCGTGCCAGGTGGATACCTATGACATCACAAAGAAGTTTTAAGACAGTTGGTCATCACCATCAAGTGAGATAGTTGTCACCCACGGTCTTATAAAGAATAATAGGTGGTACTTCGTGCTTAATTAGAACCTTTATAAGCAGAGTACAGTAAAGTGACTAGTATGGTTAGCACACGTTATATTTTCTCTTTACAGGTGTACGCCCCTTCATATTTTATCCAAGACTATTGATCGATATAAGCAATGTTATAGAGCTCACGACCCACTATGTAGACGTTAATTTGGTCCTGGGAGGGAATTTAACGTTAACAGATACTATGAACATATTCTATGAACTGTCCAAGAGCAATGATGACTTTTGGTACCTAGAAGTAATGCATGATCATTTTCAAAAAATTGCGCATATACCTGTCCGAAATGTAAGTATAATGTTTAGGTTTGTATTATTTAGCCCGCACATTAAAGCGCATAAATTCCGCTCTTCTTTTGGGCTTCGCCGCAGTTGGGTGCTTTTGTAAAAACACAGTAAGACTCGCGCCATCAAGACGAATCTAATGACGTATCATTTATCAAAATTGGTTGAGCCGTTGAGTAGTTACAAGCGGACATACATACAGGTGAAACACATAACCCTCCTCTTTGAGCTATTCCGCAGTTGGGTAAAAAAAGATACTAGCTTTCTTTCTTTATAAAATGTCTTTGACCTTCGGATCCATACTTAGTCTCTGAGATGTAGACCCGGCAGTGGAAAAACCATTGTCACTAGTACAAAAACAATTAACCAAAAAAATGGAACCGACTTCAATACCAAATAGTCTGAAATGACTTGTTGAAATCGGTACAATGTTACTAAAAGAGTAGGTATTTTTTATCACAGTATTGTGCGCATGGTTGACAGGTAATATCACACTTTTTTGGTGTTGTAAAATTGTTTTTACACCATTTCTAGTGATCTTTGCTACTTATGGGATCGATTGCTATTCACCGTCAATGATGATATCATCAAGATAGGCGTAACACTTTACAGTTTTTGGAGTGTAACTCAAAAGCTGCTTGAACCTTGGAAGTATATACTCTACCAAACAAAAAATAATTTTGAGAGTCTGTCCACAAATGGGGGAGAAATCAGGCAACGTACACAAAAAATACATACACACGAACATATTATAGCCTCCTACTTTTTTGAAGCTGGTTAAAAATACAGTCAAATAACTCTTTATTTGACTGCAAACTATCATTTATCTAGTACTGTGGCACAGATAACTCACATTTTGTACTGTATACGCCAAAGATACTATTACGTTACACATACGCAAATTTTCGTGCAAGACCCACTGATGCACACACAGTTCGTGTTTAGTTTACACTCACGTCTATCGTCTAGGCAGAATACATAATTCAATTTCACTTTCAGGTCGGTACACTAGCTGGAAATTTAATGATAAAAAATGAGCATCCAGATTTTCAGTCAGATATCTTTATTTTATTTGAATGCGTCGGAGCTACAATTACGTTTGGTAATATTGTTTTTATGTCAAAATAAGTATGTGGCACCACATAATATAACATTTTTAGTTACTTAATACATTTATTCAAACGTCTATTTTTCCAGTAAATCGTAATTTAGAGCAAAGTGAGATAAGACTCGCAGATTTTCTGCGAACAAACATGAAAGGAAGAATTATAACTCAAATAAAACTCCCACCTCTTTCAAGGAATTATAAGCTCGTCACTTATAAGGTACGTACGTTCTTCAAGACGAATAATTCTATAATTAATTATAGAATTCTTCGTTCAGTGCTATGTACACCTAAGGCAAACAAAACTATCCTGTGTTTTTTATTATTCAAATGGTGGTGGACGGCCCTCCGTGGATGGGGCGTCCACCTTAGGGGGGAACATCCTTGAGAATAATATTTTCTGTACATCTCTAACAATTATTTATAATTTATTATAATAATCAAAACGATGTTCGAGTGTTTTTACTAAATGTATTTTCAATACCAAATAATATTTGTTTCTAAAATAGTAGATTTGTCACCATTAAAATGAATCTTACCTGAAACATAGATTAATAGAAATTCATAGTCATTGTTAATTAATGTTTTGGTACCTATGCGTTTTGATATTATTTGGCGATTCAATTTAGGTTATAGATCTACTTTTAGAAACAAACATTATTGCTTTGGTCATGAAAATGCATTTATAAGGTAATTGTTAAAAACATACACATTTTCTATTTCGTTGTCATGATCCGAAAGTAAAAGCACAGTAGATATCTTTATACTGTGGTAAAAGGATCAGCAGGCCTAGACAAAAGATGTATTTAGAAGTCTTAGAAATGTTTTATTATTTTTTGTAGTTTTAATTACATCGCTGCTTATGAGATAATTCTGAAATAAATTAATGAGATTCAATTCTGTCATCTTCGAAGGCAAAACGCCGGAAACGTGGCACAAGAGCGTGGTGGTGCTGTTCTTCAAAAAAGGTGATAAAACCTTATTGAAGAATTATAGGCCCATATCGCTCTTGAGCCACGTGTACAAGCTGTTTTCGAGAGTCATCACGAACCGTCTCGCACGCAGGTTTGATGAGTTCCAGCTTCCTGAACAAGCCGGTTTCCGAAGAGGCTTTAGCACCGTAGACCATATTCATACACTACGGCAGATTATACAGAAGACCGAAGAGTATAATCAGCCACTGTGTCTAGCGTTTGTGGATTACGAGAAAGCCTTTGATTCTATCGAGAAGTGGGCCATACTGCAGTCCTTGCAGCGATGCCAAATTGACTATAGGTATATCGAAGCGTTGAAGTGTTTATACAGCAAGGCCACTATGTCAGTCCGATTACAGGACCAGAGTACGGAACAAATTCCATTGCAGAGAGGTGTGAGACAGGGAGACGTCATCTCTCCGAAACTGTTCACTAACGCATTGGAGGATGTTTTCAAACTTTTGGACTGGAAAGGATGTGGCATCAACATTAATGGCGAATACATCACTAACCTTCGTTTTGCCGATGATATAGTTATAATGGCGGAGTCGCTCGAGGATATCGGCACCATGCTTAACGACCTCAGTAGAGTTTCCCAACAGGTTGGTCTTAAGATGAACATGGATAAGACGAAAATCATGTCCAATGTCCATGTTCCACCTATACCGGTAATTGTTGGAAACGATACACTCGAAGTTGTAGACGAGTACGTCTATCTGGGACAGACTGTCCAATTAGGTAGGTCCAACTTCGACAAGGAGGTCGCACGAAGAATCCAGCTCGGATGGGCAGCGTTCGGGAAGCTTCGATCCATCTTTTCGTCCCCAATACCTCAGAGCCTGAAAACCAAGGTTTTCAACCAGTGTGTGTTGCCAGTGATGACTTATGGCACTGAGACGTGGTCCCTTACTGTGGGCCTCATTAACAAGCTTGAAGTCGCTCAACGAGCAATGGAGAGGGCTATGCTTGGGGTTTCCCTGCGTGATAAGATCCGAAATGAGGAGATCCGTAGGAGAACTAAGGTCACCGACATAGCTCTCAAAATTAGCAAGTTGAAGTGGCAATGGGCAGGCCACATCGCTCGCAGAACTGATAACCGATGGGGAAGAAAGGTTCTCGAGTGGCGACCACGCACCGGAAGGCGTAGTGTAGGCAGGCCCCTTGGAGGACCAGACCCATGGACCTTTGAGGATTTCGTTTTACGTTAAGAGTTGGTTGCTAAGCTAAATACAGAAATAACATGCTTGTAACGTAAGTTGTTTTTTGTTTTAAAAATAAGTATCTTTCTGTTATAAATTTCAGGTAACACCAAGAGCACAAAACGCTCACGCAGAAGTCAACGCGGCTTTTTTATTCCAATTTGATCCTAGCTCTCATTATATTAATGAAGCTTCTATTGTGTATGGCGGAATAAGCCCAAAGTTTACTCATGCCTTTAAAACAGAGCAGTTTTTGATTAAGAAAAACATATTTAACAACGATTTATTACAAAAAGCTTTGCATTGTTTGCATACGGAAATCCATGCTGATTATAATCCTCCTGAGCCCTCGCCATATTTTAGAGAAACACTGGCGTTGAGTTTGTTTTACAAGGTATGAGGCCGTATATACATAACACTTAATTAAAATTAATGACGGTGTAAACAACAGATTTAGTCAAGTAATAAAAACGTATTTTATTTTCAGTGCATTATAAAATTGTGTCCAAGAGATATTTTGAATCCCCGTTACATGTCTGGCAGTACAACAGCAACAGACGATCGTCCACCTATAAGTCAAAGTTACCAAGAATATGACACTAACCAACCAGATTACCCTATAACGCAGCCTTTGTTAAAAAGAGAAGGCATGATTCAATGCGCTGGTGAAGCCGTTTACAGCGACGACGAGCCCAAAATAAAAGGCGAAGTCTTTGCAGCTTTTGTGCTTTCTACCGTGACGAAGGCAGATATAGAGTCCATTGACGCCAGTGAAGCGCTCGTATGTAATTAATCTTTCACGTTCACACCGTTTTATAGTTTTGTGTTCTTTGATAAATTAATACTGTTTTCGCAGAAAAATTACGGAGTACTCGCTGTTTTGACTTCAGCCGATATACCAGGAGTGAATAGTATAGTGAAAGCTAATTTTAGATTGATGTTTGAAAATGAAGAATTGCTAGCAAGCCAAAAAGTGGTTTACTTTAATCAACCTGTAGCCATCGTTGTTGCAAAGACGCAAGTTTTGGCCGATCAGATGACTTATTTGGTGAAAATCAATTATAAAAATATTTCTAAAAAGCCGGTTGTGATAACTATAGAAGATGCCATTAAAGCTCCGAAAGAAGAAAATAGACTTGTAACATATGCAGGCCTCATTCCTACTGATAGGGGTGTAAACATCCAAAGAGTTATAAAGGGGCAGTTCATAGCCCCTCGACAATATCATTGCATGATGGAACTACACACTAATGTAGCAGTACCTGTTGATGATGGACTAGAAATGTATTCTTCAACTCAATGGATTGATATGGTACAAGCTGCGGTAGGCCAACTACTGAAAATCCCTGAGAATTCGTAAGTGCCATACATCTAAAAACTAATACTTGTAACTAGCTGCGCTTCGCTGTTTCACCCGCGCGGTGGTGGATGATGATGATGAATCAAATATAGCATAGGTTACTCAGTCATAGCTTTCTACTGGTGAAAGAATTTCTTGAACCGGTTATGTAAATATTTGCGTGTATACTTTTCAAACAACATATTAATTCTTTCTTCTTTTTTATTAGAGTAGATAAGGATTAACACCAAGGAACGAATAATATTTCTAGCTCGTACCGACTTTAATGCACGGTAAAGTAGTTATGTTTTGTGACATAACTGTAACAGTACAGAGACATATGATATCACTTTTAATACTTTTTTATAGAAATTGATGTCCTCTATAAAATTATAATTTTTATTTACATTACTTCGCTCTATTGTCAATAGTTTCCGCAGTTTACGCGATAAAAGGATTTTTCGACATTAAGTACTATTGCATATTTAAATGGAAAAGTAGTTATTGTGTAATTGTAATAGAAAGACACGAAGGTGTTTAAAACACCGCTGCTTACTCCTTCGAGGATATACATATAGGTGTGACGATTTTTTATGATGTGTTTAAAAATAACATGGTTTACATTATTTTCGTTAAATCTTATTTTTACCACTTTTGAGTGAATAGCACCAGAATAGTAACCAGAATTATTTTCTCTTATAACCTTTCTGCCTTTACTGCGCACCTTATATGGTTATATTTGCGAAAATTAAAAAAGACTTGTTACGTACATTCTTAAATTATTACGGTTTTTAGCCGTACCATAGAAGTTCATGCGCGCCGACCAGTCAATCGAGACCCTAGTTTTATATGAGACCGTGTAGCATAGAGAGATCAAGCTGCCATCTTGGATATCATGTGACGGATCGAGATAAAAAGTTTATAGTTGGGAGCTCCGTGTTCAATTCTATTCATTTACCAAATTAGATTGAAATCTCAGTGTTGGATATTGAGTTATGCGTGAGCATACATATAGACAGACAGACTTTGTTTTCTATATTGTCATTTTCTTGTAAGTAATTTTACGTATTTTGACCCACATTTTTTTATTTTTCTTCCAAGTACCTAAAGACTTTTTGGCCTCTATGCCTTTATTATAAGTACAGATTACTTACCATAATGGTCCCTTTATTGTTGTCAATTAATATTTTGCACATTTTTTAGCATTATCGTGAAAACCAGAAGATGCGGTGGGGGTTTCGGTTGTAAAATAGCACGGAATAACTATGCAATTTGTGGAACGGCTTTAGTGGCAAAACTACTAAACAGACCGTGCAGGATGTCTATGCATTTAAGGGATATAATGCGTGCTACGGGGAAAAGACCAAATGCTAGACTTGATTATGAGGTAATTATGACTTAGCAACGAAATACTTACTTAATTTGCCACTGTTTGAAATATTGGATATATTTTGTCAAATATTAATAATCTTTAGATGAGTACATTACAACCAAGTTTACCTTTTTTTCAAGACAATATTATGTTAAAACTTTTAAGATTGGTGTTGACAACCGAGGTGAAATTCAGTACATGGATGGTGTATTTTATGTAAATGACGGGATTTCTTCTAATGAAAACCAAAACCTGTATTCAACAAGTTCCTTAGAAAACTGCTATGATAGCCGCCGATGGAAAGTAGATTCTTTTGGAGTCATAACTGATACTCCGACGAATGCCTTCATGAGAGCACCAGGTATAAATTTCATTAATGTTATTTTACTGTACACAGACAAGTATTTTGATTAACACTAAACCATTTTGCTGTAGGTGGTTTTGAAGGCATATCCGGCATCGAGCATATTATGGAACACATAGCAGAAGAACTCAAATTAGATCCAATAGAAGTTCGCATGGCCAATTATCGCCGCGAAGACAATGATTTACCAGTATTGGTGCCAATGTTTATAGACAAAATAGATTATAGGAAAAGACAGGAACAAGTTAAAGAGTTCAATGCTAACCACCGTTGGAAAAAACGTGGAATAAGGCTGTCGAACATGGCATTTCCCACGGCCTATCTTGGAAACTATGGCGCGTTAGTATCAGTTTACCACGGGGATGGAAGTGTTGTGGTTAACGTGGGTGGCATTGAAATAGGACAGGGCATATTTACACGCGTCGCCCAGGCAGCTGCTAATCAGTTCCAAATACCAGTCGAGAAAGTTGCTGTACTGCCTTCCGTCAATTTCGCTACACCTAATAACATGTGTACTGCGTCTAGCATTACATCAGAGTGTTGTATGTATTCTGTGATACGAAGCTGTGATCAAATCAATGCAAGGTTAGCGCCTGTGAGAGCAGCGATGCCACAGGCGACATGGGAGCAAGTAATCGACGAAGCGGACCGGCGAGGGATATTGCTGCAAGCCAATTATCAGTCTAGTGAATTTGATCCACGATTGGTTAACTATTCGATATTTGGTATTGCCGCTATTGAAATAGAGATAGACGTGTTGACTGGTACTAAATGGATCCCTAGAGTGGATTTGTTGGTAGATGCCGGACGGAGTGTTAACCCCGCCTTAGACATCGGACAGGTAAATCATGTAGATAAAGTTATATGCATTGAATTTGTATATAGTTTGTTTTATGGTACGTAATAAGTATTATCGTTTTTATCAATCGTTATTATAGTTTTTATCAATGACTAGCTGTCCACGCCAACTCCTTTTCGCCTTAAATATATCTTTGCCCCGGCCAGTCTATTCCGCGAGATAAAATTTGCAATAGTCATAATATATTGCTCATGTCACTCCAGAATAATGTAGCTTTCCATAGGTGAAATGTAGTTTTTGAGTTTCTATCTTTAACACACAATTTTACAAACAAACAAAGCTATCTTCTTTATAATATAAGTAGATGAAAATGATCACACTCTCCTTGCTGTAGCAAGTACGTAAATCTTGACTTTATTAGCAATATTTTCTTAGTAGTATAAAGATACCGGCTGCACTCACTTGGTATTGTGTCGGTTTAAGGCCGATGATGTTTCGAACGTATAAGACGTTCATCTTTAGGGATTGTTCACGCTTGGAGATTGCGTCGCGCACCAGCATAATACTCACGATAGTTTTCAAACTCTAATTTATTTTTAGTGATTAATCTCCTAATAGTGGCTGTGTTACTTTGTTGAATCATAGAACCGATTCGACCTAGCCGAATGGAATCGCCAATCAAGCAGCTCGCATTTGATAAGAAATGATTGTTACATTGTTGCTTCAACCGCAAACACAAATCATAAGGAATATTGTTCCGTGCTTAATTTCTAGGCGGTAGGCCTCTTGTGTGGTTAACCATCTAAGGTGGTACCACCGCAGTGTCAGATATTTGACCGAGAAGTACTAGTACCCAAGCATTACTGTGTAAGGGTGTGCAAGGCATTATACCAAGTAAATTAGTGGATGAATGAGACTTTTAAACCAATTTGTTTCGGGGTGACGAGCGCAGTACAGTTCCACACAGACGTGAAATTTTGGGTGGCCCTGTAACTGTCATGGGCAGGCGCGTAGTGCTAAACATCAGACACACGACTTGCCTGCCTCGTCACGTGATAGTACTCGTAAAAAACTTGAATTGAACAAATACAAATGATAAAAAACAATGCATTCCAGATTGTTCCACTCATTTGCTGAGATTTCAAAACAAGTACTCGCGCCAAAAAACAACTTTACAGACTTGCAACAAATATTTGTTATTTTTATCATGTTTTTTGTGTCTATAAAACTATAGCCTTTACCACACATTAAGAGATTAATTAGTGATGATATAATGTAATACAATACAATTAATTACACACGGATGATCAAAACATTATGAATAAAATAAATATTTTGTTTATAAGGTTGAAGGCGCATTTGCGCAAGGCCTGTCACTATGGATCATGGAAGACACAAAATACAACGACAAAACTGGCGAAATATACACTGACCGCACGTGGAACTACAAAATATTAGGAGCAAAAGATATACCGCACGATTTTCGTGCCTATTTAAGACGCAATACGGTGAACCCTGTTGGAATTCTTGGATCGAAAGGTAAATATTAATTAATTAATAAAAACCACTGTATGTACAAAGGTTTAAGTAAAATAATATTGTACCCTAATGTTTTTATATCAGGTGTAGGAGAGCCAGCAATCACCTTAGCTCACGTAGTGGTTGATGCTTTAAGAGAAGCAATACAGGCCTCAAGAAACGACAGTGGTTATGATACCAGCGGCTTCTTCAATGTTGGTAAGTTAACGCCTGAAACATCCATATTCTTTAAACACAATATGTAATTTTTTCTCCGGAACCTCCCACAAACCAACTGAAACACAATAGCAATAGCTATATTACTTTACGTCATTTGACATTTAATTGACAAATTAGTTTAAGTGTGTATAAAATTACGATCGACAATAATTGTTTAGGCTTCGTAGGTCAGCCGTGTGATTCTCTAACTAAGGAATGATTTGTTGCGATCGTCGATGAGCTAACCTCAATAAGAGATATCGCCCTTTTTGACAAGGTTGTTTTTCCGTGGTCAATGCCGTTGTCATTAACGAATGTTGTCAAAGATGCAACGATGTTTGCTCAAAATTAGCACTACAGCAAATATTACAATGCACTGCAGCACGGGCGGTGGTGGAGTGTGATATGTTACGGACGAATAAGTTATTAGAAAATTACACACCTTAAGTAAACAAAAAATTATATTCACATTATACATTTCTAGCACTCTTGTGGTGCCCTTTTGAAGTTTATTACATGTTACTTTATGTAAGTCAAAATATAAATTTACATTTACAGGTGTTCCAGTTACGAACGAGAACGTTGTCAAATCCGCTGACGTGAAACTAGAAGAGTATTTGTTAATATAACAGAGTAACTCGATTACGAAATACCAATGAAATATATTCGAATTGATAGCTCATAAAATTTATATCGGATGGGGATAGGAAAAATACTTAATCACATTCTTTTGAAAACTATCTCCCGCAATACAAATATATCAACAGATTATTCGAAATTCTTGCCTTAGATAGGTTTGGTTCGACAAACTCGTTATCACAAGTTATATACAAAATATTGTCCAATGTTTTATTTTTATTAAATGGTGAAAGCTTGATTTTATCCGAATATTTTTACGTGACTTAGACGTGGTCAACGCAAGGAACATTCATTACGGGGGACCCCCCACAGTGCTTACGTCCTCGTCGTGTCCCCTGGAAACGACCCAGCTCTGACCACCGTAACGGAGTGGCAGACTGGGCTCGGCTAAAGTGCACTGTGCGTCGTTAATCTCATTGCGGCTTATTAACGACACTTGCGGAGGCTGAGATGCCTAAGAAACCAGCGCGAGACGCCTCCGGGCGTTTCCTAAAAGGCCCTTCTGAGGGCCAACCAAAAGGCCCTTCTCAGGGCCAACCAAAAGGCCCTTCTCAGGGCCATGCCGACGAGTCCGCGTCGGAGCCTAGCCGCGCACCATCCGTGGCTAGCGTATTCGCTAGGGCGGATGAGATCTCTGACTCCGACAACGAGTCCTTTTCATTCGAGTCGGATGCTTCGTTGGCGATAGTGGAAGGTCGCCAACAAGCACAGAAGCGGGCTTTCCTGAAGACCGGGTCTTGCTCCTCAGACTCTACGAGAAGTAAGCCCAAAAAGGTTAAGTCCAAAAGGCCTTCCAAGGTAATTGCGGACACCCACGACGTGGGTCTTGCAGACGCTCAACGCCAGCTGAACCTGGCTCGGCGGGTGCAGCTCCAGCAAGACCTAGAGGAGAAGGTCGCCGCTAAGGAGAAACAGGCGCGCACCGCGCGGGCCAAGTCCGGGTACGGTGCGCCCACCGTCAATTACTCGGACCACTCCCTGATCGAGATGGAGCGCATGGCGCAGGAGGATGAGGAGGAGATAGTCGAGGTTGCCTCTAAGTCCTCCAACTTAAAAGGGACTTTTCAGAAGTCCCTGAAGTGCAGGGCCGCGAGTATGCGCGGCATAATTCGGGAGCTGGTGCAACGCACCGCAACTGATGAAACGCGGCAACTACAAGCGAAGGTCGACCGCCTGCAGTCGGAGGTCAGTCAGCTGCAACAAAAGCTGGCTGAAGCCACGGTACGGCCGACTCAGGCCGAACCAAGACCAGCCGCTAAAGAGTCTCCTTCCTCCAACCTTGAGGATATCATCCGCAAGGTTGTCATGGAGGAAAGGGCCTTCACGAGAGCCTGCTTCGCTGGCATCGAAGACAGGCTCTTGCCGGAAAAACGCCTCCGACCACCACTCGCAGCGGACAAGAGGCCGAACGAGCCGGGGCCTTCCTTCCAAAAGGAGGACACCCTTCTACCTTCCTCCACCCCGTCCAACCAATCGTGGACGGAGGTGGTTAGGAAGAAGAAGGGCAAGGCCAAGAAAAAAGCGGGAACGGCCATCCCCCCTGCCACACCCGCTACCACACTTCCCTGCCCGTCCCAGGGGACCGGCAAGGGAGGGGAAAAGGGGAAGGGGAAAAAGTTGGCCCCGGAGGCCAATGTCGCTGCTCCTGCAGCCAAAAAGGCGTCCGCTGGTGGAAAGAAGCCTAAGCCTCTGGTTCCCCCCAAGACCGCGGCCGTTGTGGTGACGCTCACCGCTGAGGCTGCAGAGCGAGGAGAGACGTACGAGTCTGTCCTGAAGCGGGCTCGTACTAACGCCGATCCCACACAACTGGGGATAAAAGCAGTTACGTGTCGTCGGACCCAAGCTGGGGCTCGAATCTTCGAGTTCCCGGGGGCACAGGGTGGCGCCAACGCGGACCTCTTTGCATCTAAGTTGAAAGAGGTCATAGCGGATGTGGCTAAGGTGGTCAGGCCCGTAAAGTCTGCCACCTTGGAGGTGACGGATCTGGACGATTCGGTCACCAAAGAGGAGGTGGTTGCGGCGGTTGCAGCAATTGGGGGCTGCGACGTCGCAGCAGTGCAGGGTCGGGGCATCCGGTCTGGTCGCGGTGGCATGGGCACCATCCGCCTCGAGTGTCCAGTCACTGCGGCTAAAGCCGTCCTCGCTAAAGGACGGCTGTCGGTGGGCTTCAGCTCCTGCAGAGTCCGAGCACTTGATGATCAGCCTCTGCGCTGCTTCAAGTGCTTCGGGATCGGGCACACGCGGGCCCTCTGTCCTTCCGAGGTGGATAGGGCGGACAGCTGCTACCGCTGCGGTAAAGAGGGGCACAGATCCGCCACCTGCACGGCCGCAACGCCACGCTGCGCGGTGTGTGCCGCCAGTGGCCGCCCGGCGGACCACGTCATGAAGGGGAGGAACTGTAATCCTCCCCCTAAGAAGGGCAAAGTGCAGGCGTTGACCAGGCCTGCCGTGGCTACCACCGTCCCTGAATCGGGAACGTCGGCGGTGGATGAGGGGGGTGCGATGTCGGAATAATGGATAGGGTTGAGCATCGCATCCTCCAGGCGAACATCAACCACTGCAAAGCAGCACAGGATCTGCTTATCCAGTCCATGGCTGAGTGGTTGGTGGACGTGGCGGTGGTTGCCGAGCCATACTCGATCCCTAGCCGTTGGCTGGGTGATCGGGATGGTTTGGTGGCAGTGGTATCGCGGTCTTCCACAGACTCCCCTCCCCTCTCGCTCTTGGAGAGGGGACCGGGATATGTGGCCGCCGCGTGGGGGGATATAGCCTTTGTAGGCGTATATTTCTCCCCAAACCGCCCTCTCTCGGATTTCGAGATATTTCTCGAAATCCTCACCGCAGTGGTCGGTAGGGTGGCGCCACGCCAGGTCGTCGTACTGGGTGACTTAAATGCCAAGTCGACGGTCTGGGGTAACCCAGCCGCTTCTTGCAACGTCCGGGGCCGCGCCGTTGAATACTGGGCGGCCTCGTCCGGTGTCTCCCTCCTCAACAGAGGGACGGTCCAGACGTGTGTGCGGCAACGGGGAGGGTCAGTGGTGGACGTCTCGTTCGCTACCCCCGTTCTAGCCGCCCGCGTCGTGAACTGGCGGGTGGAGATGGTGGAGACCTTGTCGGACCACCGATATGTGCGGTTCGACATCTCCACCCAGAGCCCCCGAAGAACGGTCCCCTCAGGGCCTTCCCCTTTTCCACGGTGGGCTCTCACTCGCCTGGACCGAGAGGCGGCTATTGAGGCGGCGTTTGTCCAGGACTGGCTCGCACCTCCTCTCAAAGGCCTGGACGTGGACTCCGCAGCGGTCCAACTGAGGCAGTCCCTGACCGAGGTGTGCAACGCCAGCATGCCGCGGTCTCGCCGCCGACCTCCCCGTCGTGCCGTCTATTGGTGGACGGAGGAACTCGCGGGGCTCCGGGCCGCATGTGTGGCAGCAAGAAGGGCCTACACGCGGAGTCGACGACGCAGCCGACGAGATGAGGCCAACGAGGTCCTTCTCTACGCTGGTTACGTAGAGGCAAAGAGGGTCCTCAAGTCGGCAATTGCCGCCGCCGAGGACGCGGCGAGAGCCGAGATGCTGGAAGGCCTAGACAAAGACCCGTATGGGAGACCATATAAGGCGGCGCGGAACAAACTGCGCCCCTTTGGTCCCCCGCTGACGGAGACCCTAGAGCCGACATTGCTGGATGGGGTGGTTCGGTCTCTGTTTCCGTCCGGGACCAACTTTACTCCACCAGTGATGGAACCCCCTCGGGGGACGGAGACGTCAGAGGACGAGGAGGAGGAGGCACCTCCACCCACTGCAGCGGAATTTGAAGAGGAGGCCCTCCGCCTCCGCGCCAAGAGGACAGCCCCTGGACCGGACGGCATTCCCGCAAGGGTGGTGGCCCTCGCCGCCTCCCAGATGGAGGAGAGGTTTCGGGACCTCTTCAGCGCGTGTTTCACGTCTGGGAGGTTCCCGAAACCTTGGAAGGAAGGGCAGCTGTGCCTACTCCGAAAGGAGGGACGCCCAGCGGACTCCCCTTCGGCATACCGGCCCATCGTTCTGCTCGATGAGGTCGGTAAAATTTTCGAGGGGATCATCGCCAAGCGGCTGAATGGCCACCTGCGCAGGCACGGACCGGACCTGTCGAACGCCCAATTCGGTTTCCGAAGTGGGCGTTCGACTGTAGACGCGCTGGCCCTACTCAAGGGTCAAGTGCAGGAGGCTGTCGGGGCAAGAGACGGAGTTTTGGCTGTGTCATTTGACATAGCCAACGCCTTCAACTCCGTCCCCCACTCGACAATCTTGGAGGCACTCCGCTACCATGGTGTGCCTCATTACCTGCGGAGGCTTCTGGCCAACTATCTGGAGGACCGAGCCGTCCTCCTCGTGGACCGCTCGGGCCAGCTTCGCCAGTATGATGCAGGGTCGGGTGTTCCACAGGGGTCTGTCCTAGGACCTCTCTTGTGGAACATCGGATTTGACTGGCTCCTGCGGGGAAATCTCCTCCGTGGCACGAGTGTCATTTGCTATGCGGATGACACTCTACTGACTGCCCGGGGGAGAGACTTCAGGGAGGCGGCGAGTCTGGCCTCGGCCGGCGGATCCCTGATCGCGGGAAGGATCCGCCGCCTAGGCTTGAAGGTGGCACTGCATAAGACCGAGGCCGTGTTTTTCCACGGGCCTCGGCAGCGCATTCCCCCTGACGCCCACATTATCGTGGAGGGGGTCAGGATCGAGGTGAAAGCCCAGATGAAATATCTGGGCCTAGTGCTCGACAGCAGGTGGCGCTTCGGCCCGCACTTCAGCGGGCTGTCGACGCGCCTGCTAAAGGTCGCGGGCGCCCTCTCTTGGCTCCTTCCGAACTTGGGGGGGCCCAAAGCGCGGTGCCGGCTCTTATACGCCGGCATCTTGAAGAGTATGGCCCTTTACGGGGCTCCTATCTGGGCTGACTCCCTTCAAAAGAGGGAGAACGCCACTACTCTCCGCAGGCCCCAAAGGGCCATTGCACTGCGGGTGGCGAGGGCCTACCGGTCGGTGGGCTTCGCGGCGGCGTGCGCTTTGGCTGGCACCCCTCCTTGGGAGCTCCAGGCAGAGGTGCTCGCCAAAGTGTACGAGTGGACGGCGAGGCGTAAGGCGCTCGGGGAGCGCCCCACCTTGGAGGAGCGGGTGGCTGTCCGGCGTGAGGCTAGGGACGCAGTCGTCTATCACTGGACGGAGGACCTCGCCTCCGCCACTTTTGGTCGCCGCACGTTGGACGCTCTCGGGCCGGTCCTACAAGACTGGCTCGGGCGGTCCCACGGTTTCCTCTCATTCCGTCTGGTGCAGGTGTTATCCGGGCACGGATGCTTCGGATCATACCTGCACCGGATCGGAAGGGAGGAAACAACGACATGCCATGATTGTGGCGCAGCGGAGGACACGGCGCAGCACACCCTCGAGGTGTGTCCGTCGTGGTCCGAGCTGCGCCACAGCTTGGTTGCCGTAGTCGGGCCGGACCTCTCGCTCCCCAGCGTTGTCAGCGCCATGCTGGAGGGTGAGAGGAACTGGGTAGCGGTCGCCTCCTTTTGCGAAGACGTGATGTCCCAAAAGGAGGCGGCAGAGCGCGCAAGAGAGGAAGACCCCCTTGCGGCGCCACTGCGTAGACGAAGAAGGGGCGGAAGAAGGCGATTGCGCCTTCTGCCTCCCGGTGGTGAATAGCGAGAGTTAGGCGCGGGGGCGCCTTCTCTCGCATTGCACCTATTCACCACCTCCGTCGGGCGGGAATGGCCGAGCACTCCTGGTCATTCCCTGGCCCCTCCTGGTGGGAGGGGCGTGCAGGCCCCGCTGTAAAAGCGGGCGGTCGTCGGTGGGGGACTGGACGTAGAGGCTCTGCCAACTTCCCAGTCCTCCTCCACACAGACGAAGCCGGAGTGCCGCTGGGTTAGTTTAGTGGGTATACCGGTTGAACCGGGGAGTCCCACATACCCCCCCTATCCCCAATGGGGGGGATGCGTAATGCATTTTTCCCAGCGACAAAAAAAAAAAAAAAAAAAAAAAAAAAAAGGAACATTCATTATACAAGTAAAATTTAAAAAAATTAATACCGACTTCCATTCTACATAGTTATTGGAGTGTAACTCAAAAACTACTAGACCAAATTTGATGAAATTTAAATGGGACTACACGGGAAGTATGTATGTATATCACGATATTGACATTTAGTACATCTACTAATGGCCTAAAGAAACGTATTTTTTCAAATTTTTTTCTTATTTAAATTTTTAATAGTTATATTAATATTTTTTTATATTAATGTATAATTATCGTATAAGAGCACCATATAGTAAGAAGTAAGAAGCATGCTGTGTTTACCTCAAGAAGGTTGTGCACTTCTTGATAGATTTATATAACGCACTTTAATTTAACCCTTTGCGTCCCAGAGAAGTAAATATACGTCAGTTTCAATCATAAATCTTTTGTTTTAATTATCACGGTACAGGAAGGATTAAGTACCATAAGTCTTGTGCTATAGCTAGTTTGGTAAACCAATAAACGAAATAAAAAAATAAAATATATATCACAAATGAAAATTGTTTAAATGAGATAATTTGCAATGGCAATATTATGCCGACTATACAAGAGTAACAAAAATGGCAACAGGCACTTTTGTATTTTCAACCGATTTCCTAACGGAAGAGGTTCTGAAAAAATATACGTGTAGACTACACGTATATTTTTTGTTTTTATGTATGGACACGCATAACTTTTTAGTCCGATTTTGATGATTTTTTGTTTGGTCATACCATTTAAATTTCGTCCGATTCGGTTAAGCGGCTTTTAGTAACAATCCAATAACTGACAAAAGTTTCGGCTATCTTGATGATATCGTAATTGACGGTGAATGACAACCGATTCCGTAACTAGCAAGGGTGAAATAATTTTTTTACAAAAAAATGGATCCAACTTCACTTCAACACTAAATTGTGTGTAATAACTTGTCGAATTCGGTACCATGCGCACAGTATTGTGATAATAGCCACATTTGAACTATAATGGTACCGACTTAAAACTTAAACTTAAACTTCTATTTCTTGGTATTTTTTTTGATATGAAGGCCGCGTGACGTACAAGACTGGCAGTGGCTAAGTATAACGGTGTCAAATAGATCTGTTTGAGCGAATCAATATTTAGTCATCATCATCATCACCATCTCAGCCGTAGGTCATCCACTGTTGAACATAAGCCTCCCCCACAATTTCAAAAGTACCGGTTGGAAGCGGCCTGCATCCAACGTCGACCTTTATCAGGTCCTACGCTGCGCTTGCCAGTCCGTGGTTTCCACTCTAGAACCTTCCGGCCCCGTCGGCCATCTATTCTGCGTGCTATATAGCTTGCCCACTGCCACTTCAACTGACTTATCTTCTGGGCTTGTCGGTGACTTCAGTTCGTCTACGGATCTCCTCATTTCTGATTCGATCACGTAGAGAAACCCCGAGAATAGCCCTCTCCATAGCTCGTTCAAGATTTAGTGCGTGGGACGAATCTACTTCAGTTTACATCTAACATCCGTTAAAATTCTATTAAATAGAATATATATTAATTTCATTAGTTGAGAATAAGGCGTATGTGTGTACAAGTAGAAGAAGGATTTACTCGGTCGGTCGTAAATCCATTGGTTGTACTTCGTTTTATTTGATTACGAAGTTGGTCCCGGCGCCGGGCGGGACATAACACGGTTTATTGCTTTACTTAAATAACTACCGGCCCGAACCACCGCGAACCACCGTTCATTGTAATTTTTATGACTTAATAATTCATTAGAGACTATCTATTGAATTCGCATGAAAATATACCGGAAAATACGGCATGAAATACGCAAATAAGTTCTATGGACTTGTCTAATCAATACTTGTCAAAAGCTTAGTTTTTATTATGTACTAGCTGACCCGCCAGCGGCTTCGCTCGCTTGGTCTTGGTGTAGTAGAAGTGCTGTTTTGGAACCTCGAGGTCATGGGTGCAATCCCCGGGTTGGACAGTTATTGGGTTTATCTGTGTAAAAAAAATCTTCACAATAACAGTCCGGAGACTGGAACAGTGCCCCGTAGATGGAAATAGACGCGCCCCATGTTACATGATCACATGACCAAAAACATATATGGCGAAACGTAGACGCTGAAAACACCGCTGCTTACCCCTTCGAGGATTATGTAGGCAAAAGTATCGATTCACTTATGATGACTGATGTTACCGCCCCGTGGTTTCATTTTCGTGGTGATGGATGGTGATGTTGAGGAAAAGTATCCTATTAAAATACCAATATACCCTTCGAGGATATATTGGCGAAATTATTGGTTATGTTGTGTTTAAAAATAACATGTAAATATTGCGGGCGGTTTACTCAAGACCGTTAAACTGGTGTTTCACCTCCGTGGTGATGGCGGAATCGCTTGACTACAGTTGGCTGAACAACAAAAATAGATGGATGACATGCGGACTCTATCACCGAGCACGTTGTCAAAATCATTGCGTGCTTTTGATTATCAGAAACTAACACATCTTTGACAGACTCTATTGAAAGAAAATGAGCCATCATTACGATCTAGTATCGCGAAGCCAACCAAATTGAAAATCGGTACTAAAGATCTATAGCTCTTTCACTTTGGGACTATTCAATTAGGTCGGGTTCGCGATATTATCACTTTTGTTGATTTTCGGAACGTGACATTAGATCCTCCAACGCGCACACGCACTTGAATTTGAACTTTGTGCAGCGGTAATTAAGTGCAAATTGACTCTTTGGCGTTAGGAACACACCTACATTGATAAGACAACAGTGAGTGCTTGTAATTTAATATGAACTTCATTGGATAGCAAAAAAGTTCAAATTGACTGTACATTTTATTTAGAAAACGTTTATATGGGAAAAAGAAAAGGGCTGTTAGCGGTTTCCCGGCAATTACTCGAATTTTTCTCACCTTTTAAACCTTCCCTAGACCTCCACGAACATTTCAAGACCAAGATAAAATAAATCCGTTCAGCCGTTATAGAAGTATATAGAAGATTTCAAGTGAGGGGTCTGAGGGCGTAGACCAAAGATGTTTCTGTTATCGTTAACGCCAAACGACAACTTCAAAATGTATGGCGTTGACATTGCCTGTGGAAAAGTCACATGAGGTCGCGCTAGTTTCGTAGACAAATTTTTGTCTGTAGCGTGTGTGGAAACACGCCTGTTTGAATTTTGTCTAGGCCTGCAGATCACATCCATTTATGTAGGTAGGAGGTAAGTATATCTACTATTAGTTATTCTGTGTTAATTTTACATAGAATATATTTAAGTACTTATAATAAAGCTGAGTATTAAATAAGTGAAAAAAGATAAATTTAACGCTTGCGAAGAACTTCTCAAATTTGTTATTTCTGTAGGCCTAGCACGAATAACTGCGTAAGTGTAACGTGACGTGTCGTTCACGTGAAACAGCACAAACTGTCATTTATCTACGGCAACTGTGAAACAGATAACTCATAGTTTGTACGCCGAAGCGTGACGCGTTGACGCTTACGTTACCAATACTTTTCGCAAACTGTTTCAGCTTATGTTTAATTGTGATATGTTTAGTATTTTAGACGTCATGTAACTTTTTACTAATTACCCGCAATTAAATATAATTATCATATTTTTTTAAATTAAGTGTTACACGAATGTGGGTTATAGCATAATAAGAATATAAGCACTGCCGCAGCTTAAATAATTTTACATATATTTTATTTGAATCGCTTTAGTAAATTGTAACTATTTATATACTTGTATTTTGTGATTGTAGTTTTATAAATATTATTTGAATAATTAATATTTTATTTGGTTTTTCTATTACTTCAATTCATTTATATTTTATCCTCATTGGCCTAAAATACAATTTTGAATAAATTATAACCATTTTGATAATTCTATTTAAATTATGTTTAATCAATTTTATATTCCATTTTTGTAAAAGCGTCACTGTGTTTTCTCATTTGTTTTGCCTTTATTACGAAAATTAATAGTGTTTATAAATATGAAATCACTTATTGATGACGGGTTCAGCCGCTAATTATATACTAGTGTGACCTAATTATGACAAAATAAAGATATTAATATATTAATACATTAAGTTTAAATAGTTCAGATGTTTAAATTATATACGGGTTTTATGTGTATGTTTGTTTATGACAACCTAGCTGGCTGGTAGTAGTAGCCTTCGAAGCGACAGGCCCTAGGCTCAATCCCTCGGCCGTGGCAAATATTTGAGTTACTCTGGTTTTGGATGTTCTTGATGTGATAATACTATGTTTTTTATTTATTTCTTAAAAGTAGTTATAGCATCATGACAGTTCACCCAAGACAATGCTACACTTAATACTGTAATCATTACGACGCTAATTATTTAAAATACTTGTTTATTATTTCATTATAATTCATTATTTGTATATATTTTATATGCAGTCTCTGTGAATTCTGCCAGGCCACAGACACAAATATCCGTCTCATCGGAAATTAAATTTAATATTCTGACAGCGCGTGTCATGGGGGCAAATTTGAGCAGATTTGTCCTATGCGTCGGTACCCGAAACGTAGTGAATCGCCTACATACTGCCTCGCCTGCGCGCACAGTTGTAACATCTCCAGCACCTCGGAGTGGTGCAGCTGGCCGCGCAGCACGCGCCACACGTACTTACAGAGCGCGACGTCTCGCCTTACACCCAGCATGCTGTACCCGACCATGCCCAGGACGAACAAGCTCGTGTACATCAGCGGATAAAACCATAGACGTTATACACCTTTGAATATAAAAAACGAGGTAATTCATTATGGATCGTTCCCAACATCCTTTTATAATTATCTTCATGGGGATTCCAAATTATTGCACTCGTTTCGAGCCGACTACGAACGAGTACATTATATAAAATCTTGATCACCGCCTTACTGCGGAATGCCTTGCATTGTCTGAGGAAAAAAAACTAAGTTTCTAAACGCCTTACTGCAGGTATCAACAATGTGCTTAAAAGTCAAAAAGTCAAAAGTCAAAATCATTTATTCAATTTAGGCATCAAAGACGCACTTATGAACGTCAACTTTTCATTATAATGTACTTTAAAGACTCTACCGCCGCGTTCCAAAATATATAGAGCCCACCGAGAAGAAGCGGCAAGAAATTCGGGCCATTCTTTTTATATAGATGTTTACAATGTTTCTACTTGTTAAGATATATACTTTGTGATCTGAACTGAATAAACATATATTATATATATTATACTTAGGTACTACAAATATTACATTTTATGGGTGGCAGAGAGACAGCTTGCCAGAAGTGGAGTATTCCAAGCATCTTTATCTTCTATATAATGTCGAACTTTATAGTAAGCTTTTTTTATTAAAACGTTTTTTACAGTCTACTTGAATTTGCCCTCTGAGCTCAGTTATGTGCTTTGGGATTTTATTGTAAAAACGCACACAATTTCCTAGGAATGACTTATTAGTCTTCGCAAGTCTAAAACTAGGTACAGCTATCCTATTTGTATTTCTGGTATTAAAAGTGTGGTGATCACTATTTCTTATATTTATGTAAATTTTTACGAACATACATTATATTTTCAAATACATATAAGGAATGCCACGTTAATATATTGATTTCTTTAAATAAATCTCTCAAAGATTCACGGGGACCCATTTCGTATATAGCTCGAATAGCACGTTTCTGAAGTATAAATATGGTCTCTATATCAGCCACTGAACCCCATAGCAATATCCCATATGACATTACGCTGTGGAAATATGCAAAATACACTAACCGCGCCGTAGAAGCATCTGTTAGCTCTCTTATTTTACGTACTGCATATGCAGCAGAACTGAGTCTCCCAGACAGGGCATTTATATGAGGACCCCATTGTATTTTTGCGTCAATTTTTATGCCTAGGAAGACTGTTGCATTGTCCATTACGAGTTTAACTCCATCAAGCGTAACGTTGGACTCCAAATATGGAACAGTAGGCAATCAAACATTAGGTCTTTTTTGAATTCAGAAGTAAATTATTAGTTGAGAACCATTTAGAGATACTAGATAGAGCGTTGTTTACTTGAATTAGTGTGCTATCTTTCCTATCTACTTTAAAAATCAGAGATGTGTCATCCGCAAATAAAACAATATCACAAAGATCCTTGGCCATAAGTGGCAAGTCGTTAATGTATACTAAGAACAACAAAGGCCCTAAAATGGACCATTTTGGAACACCCATTTTAATTATAGGTCCTGAAGATGTTACACCATTTATGCCAACCTTTTGCATCCTGTCAGATAAATATGACTCGATGACATCAAGCGCAGCTCCACGAATACCATAATGGAAAAGCTTTCGAATCAGTATACGGTATTCCACACAATCAAATGCTTTAGATAGATCACAAAAAACACCAATAGCATCATGTGAGCTCTCCCAAGCTTTTAAGACATACGTCATTAACTTCACACCGGCATCCTTAGTTGATCTTGTTTTCGTGAAGCCGAACTGATTTTCGTGCAGTATTGAATGCTCGTTGAAGTGGGCAAAAGTTGTTTGAGCATAATTTTTTCAAAGATCTTATACTCAAAATTGGTAGTATAGATACTGGTCTATAATTTGAGGAAACGTTAACTAGGGTACCATTTCCACACCGAGAAGCTGAAGCCGCTCACAATCTGAAATATCCTTTGCTGATAGTAACAGTTTCAGATTGTCAGCGAAGAGAATACATTTCGCATCCTTAACGACCACCGGGAGGTCGTTTATCATTAAAATAAACTCTAAAGGCCCTAGATTGCAACCCTGGCTTATTCCTGAGAACGTATAGTAAGGTTCAGTTTCATAGCCCACGTACTCGACGTACTGCCGGCTATCACCAACGTAGCTCGCGAAGAATTTCAAAAGATGTCGAGTGAACGGTCCACGGTGTCAAAAGCTTTCCTGAAGTCAAAGTACGCGGAGTCTACCTGCCCTCCGGCGTCGATCACTGGCGTCAGGTACGACATGACCATCTCACACGGCCTGGTCTAAGTGTGGGGAGAAACCTCTAGGAGAAACCTACTCTCGAGGTTTCTCCCCACACTTAGACCAGGCCGGAAGCCGTGCTGAAGGTCGATGTGTGTGCATGCCTCCAGCGACTTATGAAATCCTAGTACTATTCATGTAAGCTTTGTGTGTGTTTGAACGTTTCTTTCCGTTTTCGATAATTTGGCGATGTTATAGGCGTTATAATCAAAAGCACCATAAAGAATTGGGGTTGGGTGAATGTTTGCGATCAACGTATAAAAATAGTATAAAATTTCTACTGCTTGTGACCACGGCAGTTTAAATACTTATATTTAAATAGTAAAGTTTAACAGACAGACTTTCATCTTTATTCTGTTGCAAGCGACTGCCCGCGACTTCGTTCGCGTAGTAGACTTGGCCTTTTGGCCTTGCCATAACCTATATATATATACATATGGTATATACAGATAAAATGTTATTTGATTTATGTACGAAAGGTATCCGCGACCAGAGGATATCATGTTATGTAAAGAAAGCAATATATATTGTTTCTTTAAAAAAGATGATATTGATTATTACAATTATTTAAATGTTAAATTATTATTATATTATATTATATTATATTATATTATATTATATTATATTATATTATATTATATTATATTATATTATATTATATTATATTATATTATATTATATTATATTATATTATATTATATTATATTATATTATATTATATTATATTATATTATATTATATTATATTATATTATATTATATTATATTATATTATATTATATTATATTATATTATATTATATTATATTATATTATATTATATTATATTATATTATATTATATATATATTTACCATTTCACATAAAAAATATTCCATTGGAATAGTATTTAAGTTATTTTTCCGTTCCGACAGAACTGCGGGGCGCAGCTAGTATTATTATAAAAGTTTAAGCGTAGACGTGTTAGTCAAACGAGTAGAGGCAAACTTTGCTCTGAAAATATTTTATTATTAAACAATTTAGAAAAAAGATCTGTGAAATACGTACTTAACGTAGAAATATATTGCTCAAATCATACATACGAGTACAGTTTCGAACAACAGGCGTGAGGTGTATAGTTTTATATCAAAGCTCGGGGGTTGCTTCTCCCGTAAGCCAACGTGGCGGAAAATAGCCTGTGCTCGCCAGTCACGAAGCCGCTCCCAGTTACTCATCTAAAATTACTTTTTTCTTTTATATATTTTTTATACCTATTTGAGTAGGTACTATGTATGTGTTATGTAAGTTATTTTACTTTATTGTAGTTCTTTTATTTATGAATAGCCATCACAGCCTATAGTTTCTATAAGTGTAGATGTAGATCAAAAATGAGGTGATAGTTTTATGTTTAAATTGTAAAATATTATCCGAATTAACAATTTGAGAAAGTATAAAAATGGGTTTCTTTAATTTTATCAAGTAAAAAAAACTCGTTTAAATTTAAAGTTCAGGTAATTTGCAAAGCGTAAGATTTCTGACTAAGAATATCGCGGTAATTTGTGAATGCCATGCTTAAAATTTAGTTTAGGATTTCATGGTTAATCGCATGTCTGATAAAATGCGAATCTGTTACTATGTGTCGAAACGATAAAGATACTCCATTTGAGCTATTGAGAGAAGTAAAAAATAAAACCCACTAAAATGTTCTGAAGAAACTTATAAACTACCATCTCGATAATTCCCTGTTAATAATACTTATTGCAGCAGTTACGGGCACATGGCGCGGTCCATTTGACTAGATAATAGGATTTTAATTGAGATGGAGCTGCACAGAATAGAAGGATATTTCAACGCCTATACATTTTTATTCATAACCATTATCGCCAACCTTCCAGCGAGCGACGATTTACGACCATTCAGCACGCTTAAATCTTTAATAGTTATTTTGCCTGTAGGGTCAAAAAGTATTGTAATTGATGTACCTATACTGAGTAAATTAGTTTTTGGCGTTTTAGCATTGTACCATTTTGTACAGAGTTGTGCTTTGTTGACTCTACATTAATAATTTCATACGCGGCACGTTTCTATTGTGTCGAGGGTGAAATAATTTGTCATATTTACGGCACCCAAATAAAAGTTTTTACTTTAGTACTGTGCGTGCGTTTAATAGTTCGGTTTTGTTGGGTAATAGCGGAGCTCGATTTTATGCTCAACGGCACTTGGGAGATAAAATTGGAAGATCATAAAATGGATTCGTGCGATATTTAACGGCGCCCATTAACATGACACATTAACCGTGACCGCCCCTGGAATTAACGGTGCAGTGCCCACTGCCAACTGACCAGTTAACGACTATTTGTTATACTTATACCATTGTACTTATTTATACCACTGTAATTCCAAAGTTTATACAATTATACAATCAAATGTTTATATTATTGTCTTCCTCGATTTACTTTTACCGGACCGAGCGAGCGAAGCGTCTCTGCTTTAACTGATATATTTGTTAGGGTGTTCGTTTGTACTCCCTGGAGCTCTAAATGATACCCTTGACCCCCGGCTTGCCTTGATTGGCTGTCCGGGGGTGGAGACGCAAGAAGCAAGTAACACAAAGCTCCAAGGGTGGAAGTGTTAAAGGGCATAACGCCGGTAGTAGCGCGCATAGTGAAACCGCAGCACATCTCTCGACATCCTTTAATCATCCACACCAACGTTGCCCCTTTTGTCACCATTGATGGTGGCTCTTATGGGGGGCCCGTTTAGTGGATGGTAAGTCACCACCTGCCTAAATATTTTAATATGAGACTGAAATTGGCAGGTGCCGTAGTCTCGTCCATAGTTTTATATCTCTCTTATCATAATAATAATAATCAAATTTCATAATCTAAAAAATATAAAATAGGAAGCTAAAGTATCCCTGAGTGATATATTATTTTGAACAGCTTCCGCGCGCATCTACTCATTATTGACACTCCACTGTCCACTTGAATATGTCGTGACGACTGACTGACTGACAACGCACAGCCTAAACCACTGATCGTAGAGACTTGAAATTTGGAAGGTGTAAGGTGTATTGTCCTTGATGCGTAGAGATAGATGTACTAAGAATGGGTTTTTCGAAATTTTACCCCTAAGGGGGTCAACAGGGCTGAAAACGTTTGTATGAAACTCCTTTGTTTTTGAAGTTATAGTTGTGTAAATTGGTATTTGGATAGGTCATTCAAAATAAAAAATGTTTTTTTTTAATAGTGGTTGTTTAAGAGGGTGAAATGGAGGGGTGAAAGTTTGTATGGAAATTTTTTGTTCTCGAACATACAGTGGTGAAAATTAACATTTGGACAGTTTAAAGTGATAATTTCAATATTTATTGACAGGGATGAGTTAAGGGGCGAAACGTGGGATACTTTTTTCAAAAGTTCTTTGTTTTTGGAGCTACAGTGATGAAAATTGATAACTAATAGATAATTTAAAATAATAGGTTGGTGAAAAAGTTTCTTCGCATTTTTAAGAAAATTCAAAACATATTTTAATATACTCTTAGTTTATTTACATTTAACTAAAGTATGTAGGTGCCATTTTGTTCGATAACTTTTTGCCATATTGTAAGTAGGGACATGATCCCATTGCTATAGAAATTTTGGGACTTCTGATCAAAATACCGCGACAAGTGGTTCTGGCAGTCCTCTCGTGATGTTAACCTGACACTGCCTAAAGAATACTGAAGAGATCGTGGAAATCTGAAGGTTGCACCTTCAGATTTCCACCTGTTAGGTTAGGACTATACGGCGGATGCATTAACACCTCCCAGCCAAACTCTCTTAATTTTTGCTGGGTGGCTAAAGATGTGTGAGGTCTAGCGTTATCATGATGAAAAACCACACCCCTTCTGTTAATTAACTCCGGCCGCTTTCTATCAACTTCTTGCTTTGATCTCATCGGTTGTTTGTAGTAGAGTTCAGCATCGATGGTCCTGCCTGGTGGCAACAGCTCATTATGAATAATGCACTTCCTATCCCACCACACACACAGCATCACCTTGTTGCGAGTTAACCCGGGTTTCACCACAGTCTGTAAAGCCTGACCGACCTTCGACCACGACCTTTTTCGCACGTTCTTGTCGTACGTGATCCACTTTTTATCACCAGTTATCAGCTTCTTCAAAAATGGTTCCGTTTCATTACGTCGTAATAAAGAATCACAAATGCGTACACGGTTCATTATGTTTCTTTCAGTGAGCTCGTGAGGTACCCAAATATCGAGCTTTTTTGTGTACCCAGTTTTTTCAAATGCGCCAAAATTGTTTTGTGGTCAATTCCCAGTTCTTCAGCTACGTCGTAACTACTGATATGCTGAACTTGCTCCACTTTTTCAAAAATGGCATCCGTTTTATCCGTAATAGGGCGACCAGAGCGACGTGCATCTTTGACATCAAAATTTCCGGATTGAAAACGCTTAAACCAAATTTGTGATACTTTCTGAATTTCTTTTTTTAAATTTTTTTTCACGGCTTGCGTTGCATTTTTACTATTTTTGTAGTAAAATTTTAAAATGTATCGGTTTTCATCATTAGATTCACTCATCTTGACAGTACGAAAAACAAATGAAAATCACACATTTTCCTAATTTGAATTTGGAATGTGTATGTTCTTTAAAATTAAACTTTCAATGATACCAAAACTAGCCAGATACAAAAAGTATAGCCAAAGAGATTTTATTACATGTTCATACATACTATAATGCGAAAAGACTTTTTCCCCAACCTAATAAATAGTGATACTTTCATAATTTTTGTCAGGGATGACTTAAGGGGGTAAAACGAGGGATGTAAAAACTACTACACTATTACACTACTACTGTAGAGGTCAAATTTCTGTACAATGAAAAATATGCTAAGAACCGAGTCAGGGGATGTAATGAGTGAAAAATAAGTTCAAATTGTTTGTTTCTCTATCTGTTTGTACGGGCTAATCTTCGAAACGACTAGACCGATTCAAATGAAATTTCGTATGGTGATAGCTTTTATCCCTGATCAACATATAGGATACTTTTGATCCCGGTAAATTAAAGAGTTCCCGTGGGATAATTAAAAATCTGGAATTACTGTATCCCGCGAGGCTACGTGAGTGAAGCCGCTGGCGGGTCAGCTAGTCATTTATAAGTTCATAACAATAGCCTCGTCATTTAAGCCATTTTTGTAATAGATAATCCATGTCACCATCCCATCCCAAATACGGTTTTCATACTCTTTTGTATAGTTTACACCAAACAGGCCTCTAAGTGTTGGGTACAGCCCCACTTATGCCTTTCTAAAGGATCGGATGAAATCCGTGATAAAAATTAAATAAAGGGAATAATTAATTAAAAATTTATATTTAAAAACTTAAATTTACAAACACATTACTTATGATATTTTGTTGTTTAAGTTATAAATCCTTGAAAGTCATTGACTAACACACAAACTAGAATTATTACTCTGTGATATGGCATGCCAACGTCTTCCTCCTAGACAGAGGACAGATACTTACTTAAAATGTTATATAATTACAGATTATGCGAATTAAATTATTATTTATATTCGGAATCTAAGGTTGCAAATAAAAAATGGAAAAAGTAAAAAAATCTCCATTCTAAAAAAGTTTAATTAGCTGAGAGGACAATCTCAGAAGAGGCAACTGAAAAAGAGTCTATATCGTCGATTATATTTGTGAGATTATCCGTAATCAAAGGCAAGGGACCACGTCAATGAGTACAGGCACGTTAAGAAGTTATTATCACTGAGTGTTAATAGTTGAATAAAGCAGGGGCAAGACATCAAGTATAACTTTATTTCAAATTTTATCACGTGTTCATCTATAATTTTTGAGCAAATCTTGTGAGTTGTAATCGAAAGATTTTTTGGCATTAATGCAATTTGGAACGGTTTGAGGTAAATAGGTGTAAGGTGTATGAGTGTGCAAGTAAGGATGACAGTGTGGTTAGCAATACAATATAACGCCTTAACAATCAAGTTGGTCTAGAGGAAATCTATAAAATGAACTAATCAGAGCCATGCAAGTAAACGAAATAAGAAATAGATTTAAAATCACTGATTTCAGGAACACGATTCGTTCTTTGGACTTAATGAGAATAACAGTGGATTCTGTTGTTTGTCTAACAAATACCTTTCCATTCGAGGTCCAGCAAAACTTGTATTTGCCACTCTTCATCAGATCTCTGGCCAAGAAATACAGCCGGTTAGCCTTACTGGTTAGATATGCCGTTATAAAAACTGCCACTGGTAACCTAATAAGGGGGAAGTTTGTTGCAGTGCTATTTACCGACCGATTTTGATAAAATTTAGTATGTATAAGGAACACATTTGGTATCTGACAATAAAGAGACATTTCGAATATGCGTATAATTGCGCAAGTGGTTGCAAAGATAACAGGTAGTCAATTACTGCTAAAAGTTACCGCTGATATGACTAGACTTACAAGGTCTACCTGTTCGCCTACTAGTATAGATCTATACAAAATAGTATATATATACTTATAACGTTTTATAACAAAATTTTAGGAACAGGTCAGAACTGGAATAATTAATAATAAATAATAGCACCACACGAGAATTACATTTCATTTACGTTCAAATATATAGAAAATAGTAATGAGGCAAACACATTAAATACGACATTAAAAATTAAAACTAATTGAGAACCTCTTCCTTTTGAGGAAGTCTGTTGACAAAGCTATCCAGTAGCAAACGTTGCACGTTTTATAGCGGGTATTGTAGTCTTGCTATGTGATTGTAAAAACTAAGTCATTTTACATCACTAAGTAATTTTATAATAAGAAACGATTATTAAAGTCTGTCTGTATAAAACTGTCTTCCCACCATATCTACGTATGACCACGAACACTTCTTAAATTCACCACTTCAGTCTTCCAGCTAATGATGTGATATGACACATTTTAGAATTTACCACTCAACTAGAAGTTTATTAACTTTGTCTTTGTAACTGACAATAAAATTGGTTGAAACTTGCACGATATAGTTCATTGTTTATGAATAATTCAGTTAAGGTTCGTGGGGCGGGCAACAGGGGCATCCATAAAGACCATTACAGACTACAATATAAAAATGACAATGAAGGGCAGGAACGAAGAGATCGTGACGGCTCTCCTGCGATCGGTCTCGATAGCAGGAAGATAAAATGTTATTTTTAAGTCTTATAATAGCGTGTTAATTGTAAATTAATGTAATAGTCAAAGTAAGAAAAATAAACTATATATTGTGACTGGACTCACACTTAGTCTATAAGTCTCGTTAGATACTTGGGGTTCAGACTAGTAATTAATGAAAAGTTTAATATTCTAAGGATACGGACCTGTCTGTGGTGTATAGGAAAGAGGGAGGAGGTTTTAGTCCGTACACCCTGGCTCTGCTGTCCCCGCCTGTGGACTCGGACATAACCTCAGAGATACTGTTCTTCTGCGGTATCCATAAAGGATTTCCTCCTCCCGAAACTAAAAAAAATATTAAAAAAATATGATAACGATGTGTTTCGAAAACTGTCCTTGAGTGCCAGTCACCGTTACGATACCACTTTCATCAGCATTATTACTGACCATCAAGAGAAATAGTAATCAAACATGAAATACGAGTATGGCAGATAAAAACTTATTTAAGCTGTGGAGTACGAGTACCTTATGAGGTGACGAACAGCTAATGGGTGGACAACCAACAGCTGAACTTATTAGTATTGTTTACTATCCGTCTGTATACCTTGTTTACCTTATTTTTTCGTCTTGGCGAGGCGAGTATTTACAGCGAGTCTTAACATATCAATAAACGTAAAAAATACATCTTTCAAAACAATATATTAATACTCATCCTATTCATAGAAGCGCTCGTAGCGGAAGAAGCGCTCGTAGCGGAGCTTGACTTGGCTATCTGTACCGATCAATAAGTTAAGCAACGCTTGCTGCGGTCAGGAATTGGATGGGTAACCGCTAGTAGCATTATTCAACTGAGCGCTTCCGTGCTTCGGAGGGCACGTTAAGCCGTCGGTCCCGGTTGTTTGTCTTAGGACAATAGTCCTTAGGCTATGTCGAAGGCCTTCGGGCGGCCTGAAAAATTCGACACGGGTTGGCCACTAACCTATACTCTACTAACTAACCTACCAAGCCGCACTGGGCCCGCGTGGTGGATTATGGCCCAAATCCTCTCTCTGAGAGGAAGGCTCGAGTCCCAACACAAAATGGGTTGATTATGATGATGAATACTCTTACATTGATTTAAAATTTAATAAAATAGTAAATTTTTAAATTAAGTAAAAGTAATCCAATGACTTTTAAAAACAATTCATTTTCAAACTTAGTTACTAAACTAATAAGTACAAAATATCTCCATACCTGGTTACAAGACATGCTTGGATTCTCCTGGATATATTATGGATCAGGTTTCAGCAATTCTTGTGGTATCCTGTCTCATACTCAAATATAAGATATCTGGTTCGGATCGGATAACTATGGCAAACAAGTACGAATTGGTGGTCGTAATTGGTTCTAAATGGTCTGACGAATTCATCGATAACAGCTGTTTTGTACAAATTTGCAGTCATAAAACCTTGATATGGGATCAAAGGTGCTCTTATCTTCAATCATTATTCCGCCCCAAAAAAGACACGGATTATCGGACATGCTGATCGGTTCCGGTGGCAATTCCTTGCCTCTCTGAGTCTACACGCATTTCCCACACACCGACACTTTGTTTGTCCAGCGGCCTTATTGTCCATCTTTACGACGAATGGAAATGTGCTTCATTTTGAAATTTAAATCCCGTTCTGGCCAAAACCCTGCAATCCTATTGGCTGGAACCATCAATGGGAATGAGAATGAAGTGACATTTCATTCTCATTCAAGTTAGACAATAAAGAGGCGGGTGTTTGCCGAACCGTGTTTTATCAACGAAAAGGCTCTCTGGTAGGTACCTCTGCAACGTGGTTACGTGTTGGCACAGGTTTAGACATTTGCATTGTAAAGTAACTTTCTCCAGGCAATGCTTTTATCATTGTTCATACCTACAACTTTAGTCAAACACCTTGGCATTTTAGATGAACTTACTTTAACATACTTTAGATGAGACTATGGAAATAAAATTTAATAAAATTACTCTGTTGCAGTAATCAGAAGGAGAATAAAGAAGCATTGTTTTCACTTTGTACGATGAAATAAAAGAAATCTTACTAAATAGTGTCCTTTCAAACAAACATTTAATACCCACAATTTTATATAAAATTTACGCTGTACAAAATATATAGAAGTATCTTTATTCAATCGCAAACTTTTATTGATGTGTGCATGTAGTGTTACAAATTAAATGCCGACATTAACCAGTAATTGTTGACACAATCCACTTGACCGTGCATACAGCTGTATGTAGTTGTATGTATATACCCGTTACTCACCAAACGTATGCAACTTACTGATAACTTATCGCAACTGTGATTTGAGCTTGTTGGTATTTTTTTAACATAATCAATATTTAGCATTTTGTGGGCCAATCAGAGCTTCCTTATATGTTCGCACACTGGTTTAACTTTATATTTAGCCACTAAATTAAAGCATCAGATAACTATTACCTTAGGCTATAAGTACCAGCTGAATGGCGAACCATTCTATCTAAGTGAAAAATAGGTACAGAAATTGATAACTATAATCATCTTAGGAACTTTGACTATCATTTGCTGTTTTGGCTATATAGAACGTAGCAAGATATTTTGTTTAGAACACCAATATAATTTAGTTGAATAATTATGTAATCTTCTCTTACTTAATACTTTTATTTTATTAAAACTGTACCCTCATTAGCCTTAAAAACGTAAAGTTTCTAGCCAAAGAGATAGCTAGCACTATCATTAAACTTTATACCGCGCAGACCGCTAAAAAGTATCGAAGTTATTCTGCAGGCGCCGCAGATAAATCCTCCAGTGATGGTATCTCTGAAGGCAATTAAGATAAGCGAACATTGTGCTGTCACTGTAGCTCACTGGCTCCGTTTAGCGGACGCACGCTCGATTTATAAGCTTCGTGCAGGATCAAAGTAAGCGTGGCCATCAAACATTTTAGAAAAATAGGATTAGATAACAATTAACTGTTATTCCATCATTTTCATTATTGAAAAACGTGAGTTAAATACATCCATTTGCCACTCTACTGTAAATAAAATACAAAATATACTATAATGCGTTCTGTCTATGATCTAAATATTTGATAAATGAATTTGAGATTCATTTATCAAGAATTTATTATTTTCATCACTAGGTCAGGGTCCGGTGAAATGAGTATAAATGGGTACCCTAATCACGGCTACACCTCAGCGCTACGACATGCTACGTGCTACGTGGCGCTACGTTTATACGAGTATGTATAACTCACGTGTGCCAGTCCACAATAACAGTGATAAATGTGCACTCCAGTTCTGGACAAACTGTTGGTTAGCTACTTGAGGTAAAAGCGTCTCTAGCTCCACGACAGATTTGTGTTAAAGATTAATTTCTGAACTTAAGAGGTATCTCGATGTTGTACAAATTCTGAATATATTTTATTCAGTGCTGTTCCATATCATCCAATTGAGTTATCGTTTAATGTGTCAGAAAAAGGCGCCAAATTAGCAGGATCACTCACGTCCATGTATGGTGGGTGTTGCTGTACGTTAGACACATGGTATGCTACGATCGACGATTCTCAAGGAGGGTTGACACCAGGCAGACGCAACAAAGCTGAAACCCTTTACAATATTTTTAATTGTTAACTTAGCCGTCTTGCTCTTAAGTTTATAAAATAAACAATGGTACCTTTTTTCAAATTAAGTAATTGAAACATATGTAAATACATTTATAGAAGAACTAGCTACGCTCCGCGGTTTCACCCGCGTGGTAATGGATAATAATGAAAATGAATAAAGGTAAATAACTAAATACTTAATAGATAACGTAGTTTTGAAATCTGTGTAGTATTTTTGAAGTATATTCGTTACTAACATACAAATCTATCCTTTTTATAATATTACTATAGATATAACAAGGGCTGAGAAGAGACTCAGGACACCATTACTTTGTATTTACCCTAGAAGATGCAAAAATGTGCGATATTAAATTACAGAGTCATGAAAAATATTTATATGGGTATAGAAAGAAGACCCTTTGAAAAAATACCCCAAAAGCTATAAATTCAAAAGTACAACTCCCGGCCTTTTGTTAACAAATTATTCTGCCTACTACAATACCTTTGTGGGATTATTCCGTTGGATTCCTTTTACGGTCTCACTCCCTACCTAGCTTTACGGCAGCGGAGTGAAGGAAGTCAAGGCTAATGATGAATGAGCACGCTCACATATATTTTATGATAGGTAATATTATGCAACGATAACAGCAAGTACCTTCTGATAAATGATTTATTTATTCTTTGTGTCATTAATTTATCTGGCTACATAGTAAATAACGTACCACTATTCAGTAGCTATGGTAGCTAGTTTCTTATTTTCTTGATACATATAAATTGGGTATATCTGGCATATCATTTGGAAGTATCCGTCTTATTGAAACTCAGCGGCATCTGCCGTTTTTTTTTAAATCTTTATTTGTTTCGAGGCTTTTGTACAATTAGCACATGTCAGCCCCATCGTATTTTCTAACACTAAGCAACAATACAATATAATTAAATTAACCTAACACTAAAAAATAAATCTAACACCTACTTATGGCAACTGATAATTTGGAACAATTCCTTTGCTGCGTCAGACGCTGGGTTAGCCAAAATGTTGTGGTATCTACCTACATCATACCTATTTAGGTCGTAGGTGCTTTCCAACCCCTGTCGTTCACTTTGCAACCGGGCACACTCCACCAACACGTGATGTACATCTTCTACAGTCCCGCAAGTTAAGCAGTTAGGGGTGTCACTCTTCCGCACCATGTAACAAAATTGGTTCAGAGGCATGTGTCCAGATCTCAGTCTATGCCCTATGACAATTAGTTTTCTAGGGAGCAATCTACCACAGCACCAAGGTGCATGTGGAGGCTCACTTTGTATGGTCTTGTACCAAATACCCTTTTCTAGAGATCTCGCATCAAAATATTCTTTCCAAAGATTATAACAATGTAACTTATACTTAGGTAGCAATTCCGCATAGTTAGGTAAAATGTTAAATTGTGTACCCTCTGATATACCTGTCTTGGCAAACCTATCTGCAACCTCATTACCTTGTAGCCCAATATGCGATGGAATCCACTGCAACTTGATACTTTGACCCCTACGAGTAAGATCATACAGCTGTGACAGTACAGTATACGCTATCGATACACCTCTGGTACCAGAGGCGCATCGAGCTACATGCTGTAACGCACTTTTGCTGTCACTGCAAATAACTGTTTTCTTCTGTTCCAGAGTACTACAGTACGAAAGTGCTTCAGATATTGCAATCATTTCCGCTGACATTATACATACATTACTATTCATTTTCAATATTTGTACTGCTATGATCATGATTTATAGCAGGGTCATAAAAGGCAGATCCTCGACCATCACTGGTTTTGGAACCGTCAGTGTAAATAGTCCGCCATCTACTATATTTTTGTTTGAGCTCTTGAATAACATTAAACTTTAGTGAATTAATTTCCTATGCTTTTTTGGGCCCTTTTATACAATCCAAAGTAGTACAAACAATATCGGCAGAAGCAATAGTTGTAGCCCAGGTAGGCATTAAAAACATATCTAAAGGAGAAGAAGAGTATATCTCATCCACAATGACTTCTTCGATTGTAGTCGACAATAATGGCTTTTTTTTTGCTAACCCAATAGCTTTTCTGACTTAGAGCCTGCAGTTGTGTTAAAAGTCTAACTGTAAACTTATTTGACCAAGATATTAACTTTAAACAGTACTTATAAGCTATATATTTCCGTCTTATATGCAGTGGACCTTTGTGGGATTATTCCGTTGGATTCCTTTTACGGTCTCACTCCCTACCTAGCTTTACGACGGTGGAGTGAAGGAAGTCAAGGCTTATGATGAATGAGCACGCTCACATATATTTTATGATAGGCAATATTATGCCACGATAACAACAAGTACCTTCTGATAAATGATTTTCAATGAAATATTCTTTGTGTCATTAATTTATCTGGCTACATAGAAAGTAACGTACCACTATTCAGTAGGCAATGTTAGTTTCTTGTTTTCTTGATACATATATCTTGGGTATATCTGGTATATCTTGTGGAAGTATCCGTCTTATTGAATTCAGCGGCATCTGCCGTCGAGGTGTAGTATCCATTAGCATCATTTGAGAAAGTACTGATTACGTCTCTTGGCGATGCAATGATAACGTCGCTACGTCTGTTATCGTCATAAACATGCTACGGTGCCCTTCAAACCTCTAACGCAACCACTTCGAAGCGTCTTCAATTTATTACTATCTATTTTATTCGTAACTATCTATTTTTATATCACTATCTAAATGCTATAGCTTTATGCTCTTTCTATCAAATAACCTTATTAATTATTTGAAAGCAGTACCGCAGTTTTGAATTATTCAAGTAAACATGTTAGAACAGCGTAAAATCTCTAAGGATGCAAAATATTGTGTACAGCAAGGACCGAGAAAAATAATAAGCAAAGAATGTTTTACGTGGATTAATACACAACTCGACTCTATATCATTAGCTATAGGGTTCAGATTCGTTGGCCGTATCGAAGTTAATAATAGCAATTATCGTAGAGTAGCTTGCGGTATGAGAGAGCGTGTTAAATGCATAGTGTACACGCGAGCAACAAATACTTGCCCACTTGAAAATGCTGGAAAATAATAAAATTAAAAATATAATCACGTACGTTATGCAGAATACTGATTTACCCAAAAACAAAAGGCTGCGCTCCGTGACCCAGTGAAATAGTAAATTGGGTTTTATAAATTCACGTCTTGAACACCATAGCTAAGAAGGAACACGATGAGTTTCGAGTAAGGAACGGTTTATCTTGCAAGGGCATCACGTAAAGTTTCCTAACACGTAAACATTTACATTAAAGGTTTGTTTAGTGTCAGTGGCAAAAGTCTGGCTGGCGATAGAGCCGAACGCTGAGATTAGGCGCGGAACTTGAAGAGGTCTTCGAATGCCTATACCTCTTTGTCTCCTTATCTTCCGTATTCGGCGCGCTAGTGAATGTCTACGTTTGCCAGCGACTAAATCAGAAGTTTGTTTGAGACTAGGGCTATAATTTCGCTCAGGTACAACTTGCTATTTATTAAGCATTAACCATGAAATAATTTTAGATGTTTCACTTGCCTTTTAATAACGACGTAACAAAATATTTACTTTAAATATCTAATAAGACAAGCGTTAAATATTTATTTAACAACTAACTGCGTGTCGCCGTAACTTCCGTAGTAATTAATAGATAATGCTTATAAGTGACCTATGTATTAATCCAGCGTCACATCTGCCTCCATGCCAAATTTCATCAACATTGATCTAGCCGTTTTTCGTGAAAAAGTAATAAACGTGCAAACTTATACATACAATTTTTAAAAATATTCGCCTTTATAATATTAGTGTCATATGCTGGCTGTAATACACACTACTGCGAAATGGCTTTTGTGCTGTAACTTTTTTATTGTATCAAGTAAGACGGGCATTTTGTGCGTTTTATGATAAGCACTACGCATGTCCATGACGGTAGTCGTTTTACTTGGTTCTGGTAATTAAAGTAAAGTAATTGAAATAAACTAGTAAAGTCGACGTTTATGATACTTTAGAATCCCTTTGTGTTATATACACATTACAATTACATATATCTATAGTAACAATAGAAATTCGTTATTTTTCTATAGTGTGGATAAGAGTTCGAATATATACGAATTCAATTCCACCTTATTCATCAAAACCATGAAGCCTTTTAAAAGCTGTACGTTCTTTCTGGCGCTCGGATAAAAAGACGAATTTGCAAATAGATTAACCTCAATATTCAAGTATCGAGACTCCTTACTCAGCAGCAAACTAGTATTGCGAGCTCTTGAGAGAAGTTTCGTAACCGACGTTCGTGATCTCCGCTCCAATCATAGGCACGGCGCGGCAGAAACAACAACCGAGAACGAGCTCACTTCATTCCTGTCTTCACAGCTTGGAGAATAACTTAGAAATTCAATTTGCTGACGCGGAGCATCGCTGCGGAGGCCCTTACCTAACCATCGCTAGTGTAACCAAAACTTAGACAGTAGCACTAACGTTGCAACTCTTGCGAGCAGAAACCACATTTTCAACAGTAAAACGAAAACTCACATTGCACCGAAAAACTTTTACCAAACTGAAACTTTTGGTAACGTTGAAACTATTATTTCATCTGTGCTGCTGGTTATATATTATGTTGAATAAAACACTGTCGAAATGTTTGTCGATTGATTCGTACCTAGTTGCAGTAATTTGGCGTAACGATAGAATTCAATGAGAGATTGTTTGCAAGTTAATTAAAACATAAAATTGTTACCAGTCCCTATATAGATGGCGTTGATAAAACATGAGACTACCAGTAAAAACTAATCGTACTACTATGTACGAGTATTATTGCTATTTAAGTATCACTATTACAATTTTGAGGTTGTATGTTTATTATGTTAAATGCTTTTCAGTTCCTTTAACGTTAAAGATATAGCTTACCTTAACATGTAATGGAACTGAAAAACATTGTCAGTCTATACATACAACCAAAAAATTGTAATAGTGCTACTTGAAAAGTAGAAGTACTACTAAGTTCATGTTGAGAAGTTACAAAGTCTAGGTACATGTAGATTCGTTAAACTACTTTTATTTCATGCCTTAAGGTACAACTGGTTGTGTCTGACGAATTGTGATTATGAATATAATAAATGAATATATGAATATATATGTGGTATTAATTATATATAATTAATACCACACGTATGAATTATAAGAGTACATAAAATTAATTGGTGTACTAATTATCATCACCTGCTGACGCCACACATATTGAGTTATTGGGAAATTGTTCTTATAAGTCGTTAGAAACTTCCTCATTATACGTAGAAGTTGAAGTTAGATCAATAAGATTATATGTCTCAAAATACAAACGTTACGTTTATCGTTTTGGGGCCGAGCCGCCCATGACCGCAGGCACGGTAATATTATCTACCGTGCCGCAGGAGAGCAACCTTTACAGAGATTCTTCCACGCGTAGTATTCGGGTCGTGACCATCAGGTGAGGTACTAAGTGCTAGGACGATTCTGCAAGTGTCCGCATTGATGAGTAGGTATGAACGCGATGTCAGATATCCTGCGTCGAAGATTTTAATGTGAAAACACACAATCGTGTTTTACTCCTTTTGACGTTACACCTTACCGGCGGCTAAGGTTGAAAATCACACTAGCAAGAAAAAATATCACGACGACAGGGAATTAATTATTGGTTCAGAATATAAAGATCAGTGTCTCGCCACGGATAGCTTCAAACTTTTAACTGTTATACATGAGGATCATTTAATTGTTTTAAAGTTTGATTAATAATGATGATTAATTTGTTGTTTGTTGACGCAATACTTAGGGTTTAACTGCTTCATAAAGAGGTATAAAACAGGAGTAGTTTTAGTGGAGGCGGAGGATGAAAAATGACGTGTGTAGATGTCGCGTCGAGACCATCCACAGACCATCACTCTTCTTGACACACGACTGTTTTCGTCTCGCTGCTGATAGATTTATAACCAGACTTTGAAAATTTACTGAGAATGTTGGATGTTTTAAAATTATTAGAAGAATTATTGCAATTATTTACACTATTTCTTTGCCACGCGCTCTTTATAGTCAACCTTATTTGTGAAGTAAACGTTGTTAAAGTTTTAAGTATCAAGTAAGAAGATGTCAGCTGTAAGTTTAGCCCGAAACTACGTAGTGTCTGTTCTGTCAGTACCTACAGTAGTACACCTACACATGTCGAGAGGTGTGCTGCGGTTTCACTAGAGCGCTACTACCGGTGTTATGCACTTTAACACTTCCACCATTGGAGCTTTTTGTTACGTCTCCACTCCCAGATGGCCAATTAAGGCAAGGCGGGGTCAGGGGTCTCAATTAGCCCCAGGGAGAATCAGGGTCCACGGTGTCGCCACTCACCGATTGCTCGCCACAAAGCCGCCCCTGCGTCATTATTATTATTATTTTTATAAATATATATAGATTATAAGACATTATATAATGTCTTGTCTGGTGTTCTATTATAATCAATATAATGAAGAACTTTTGAAAAGATACATTCATTGCTCAATTTTTAGTGACGTGATTTGGCGTATAGAACATTCTGCAGGAGGTTCATAAACCGACAGTCGGAATGACATCATTACCATTCCAATGAATCCAAAAAACAATGAATTTAACTCAGTAATCTGTATCTATAATGAAACTATTTCATAAAGCTAAAGTTTGTGGGATGTTCTTATTTCATCCTAATATAAAAAAATAGAGAGAGAAAACTAAAAAGAGTTAGATACGAGTAGAATTAAATAGCACTGTTAAATATTTGGAAAAATCCATTTCATTAAATGTTATAAGTAATAAGGAAAATTGTTGAAACTTTTCTATCTTCTAATACTGTAGTAAAGTAGAAGGTTATTATTAGGTAAAACCTTGTATAGATAATGGGCAATATGGACTACCTCAAACTCTACCAATCGATACGTCTGTAGGATTTCAAAGGTGTTACTATACCACTAGAAACGCGCGATAGGCAATTTGTTAGAGAATACTTCGCTAATAACTTCACATAAGTTGGCAGGTTAGTTCAAGCCAAAATGTAATATACGTTGTAACATATCGTCACGCATGGGAAACTTAATAATGTTGAGAAGAATCTGGTTTGAAAATAAATTTAAAAATGTTATATTCTTGTGCGATAAAAATATTCTTATTTAGTACTGTTTTTAGTTAAAACCGTTGCTAGCTACAATGAAGGCGTTAGTACTCATTGTTTTAATATTTCACAAGAAATCAAAGTTTTCCGTATCTTAAAGTCTTTGTTTTATTATATAAGATACATTACAAAATAACGTCGGTGTTATTTATTAAACAAAGGGTCACTACGATAACAATCTTAATTCTTTTCGTATTGAATTTTATAAAGTAAAAATGTTATTCTCGCTTTCAGTTAATAGAATAAAAAACAGTTATCAAGGAAATATTGTACAAAGTTGACTGCGAAGTGCTATAAATATTATTTATTTGTGTGTAATCGATATTGTCAGCGATTTGCTGCGTAACGCCATGATGAATGTTCTGCCGACCTATACTAAAACATTGGCTTGTTTTGTCTTTCACTTTTGTTAACGCCTTTGTAGCTCTACTGTTATATTTTTTTTACTTTGGTTGTTGTGACAGATTATTCTCATATTGAAAAAACCTGTCACTACAATTAGATTGTCTCAGAAGCATTTGAATTCATCGCAGAGATGGTGAGAGTACGCCTAGTCACTAACTACTTTACACGTACACATGATACGATCATAAAACAATTTCCCAGAGCACTCAGCTAGATCCGTGGAGCCTGCTTTATTATAATCATGAACATTCGTTGTGTAATCTGATTAATCTCCGCGCGTTTTATAAGGTGTGTGTACTCTCTTGATGTGAGTCGCGGGTTGGTATGTCTCTAAATAAACAGTTTTAATTTCCCTCGAGCCGCCAGTGGAATACTGAGAAAGACAGCAATTTGCCTCGTTTGATTACTATCTTGATGTTATTATACATTATTCTTGTAGTTTTTGCACTAGTCCCTGGGAATGCACGCTTTGTCAAATATCTACTTAAACTGAAACTTTGAAATATGGGTATGTATATCTTTATTGGTCGTGCTTTAAATATGCAATACATCTAATTAAGTCTTACTAGTCTTTATTTTTCGATAATATGAGTATGTCACAATGTTAGTATGTATACTCCCATGTAACAATAAAAATCCACTGAATTTGCTACAGTAGGTACTAATGTTATTTCATATTTCAGTAGATTTTCGTTAACATTGCCTGTATGAACGTGGCAGGCTTCCACGAAATAGCGGAAAAGAGGCTAGGAAGGATCGAACTATTGAGATCCATGAGGCTAAACTACTTAAAGGTATTCTGGACAAAACAAACAATTGTACAAGTTGTTGTAGTACTGAGATCGATTTCGACATTTACGTCCCACCTTAGAACAGTTCGCAACACAAAACCATACGCAAGAAACTAAAATTGCTAACGTGTTGTACTAACTATATACGAACAGTAAACTCGTTACAGCTGCACTAACGCGGTAGCATGTCATTACCTGTATTAACATGAGCACACTAGCCGGCAAAATCCCAGACGTGAATCGCTGGCTTAATTCACACAAGAAATCCTCGCTCGAACCGTTCCCTTGAGTGCTCTCTAAAGACTTGCTGCGAAAAACTCCTAACAGCTTCGCCACTTGTACAATTTATGATGGTAGTTAGGCCAACGCAGCTCTCTGCTGCCGCAAACAGGTAGCAACCACCGTAGTCATGACCGCTCCTCCGCCCGCACATTCCAAGAAACAGGAATGGAGGGGGGTCACAAAGGAAGCAACAAGGTCTCACATTAAATACGAGTAGAAGGTTTACAGGCAAAGCAATATACAAGCGAGCTGAAGACGCGATGCGAATGCTTGATGAACTTTAATTACACCGGCGCGGCGGAGCCAGCGTTGAGAAATCGACTGGCTGGTGTATTAGCATAATCATTTTGCAGCCCACCAGAGGTCAACTGATGGAAAATCGGTAATATTCTGTGTCAATTTTCACATGAAAGTATTTTCATTATGTAGTTTCCATTATGCAAATGTTTGCGATACCTAATACGTATGTAAGACATTTCTGGTAATTTCAACAGGAAGTTATTTTTAAATTGTGGTAAATTTATATGACACTACACTATGTTGGCTTTAGATTATTACTTTTTATTAAATAATGACTTATGGTAATTTAAACTTCATAATAAAATGTGTTTTCAAGGAGAGCTTGTACTTGCATCTTCTGACTCATCGTGTGAAAGAAAAAACTAAGTAACATCAACACGTAGCATTAGCTTAGGTATTATAAGTAAAATATAATGTATATATTACATAATGAGTTTTAAGTTAGTTAAGATCATTCCATTACAGGCGGATTCGTTGATGTATATATAATATCTATAGCCAATTAAGGGGATACAGGGATACAGGCATTTGAATTTGAAGACTCATTCTAGGTCTGTAAAATACTCGTAGTTGTAAAATAGTTTTTAACAGGGGCGGTCACACATGACTTTTAGACAGTTTGATGATCATCCATCACGAAACCTAAAGTTTGAGCATATCTGTTCAGCCACTTAGTTGTGACATGCTAAAATATATACAGAACGAGAAACTTTCACATTTATAATATTAGTGTGGATAGGCATACTGGCTTAGATAATTGAATATAGCCCTAAATTCGAGACTGTCACAGTCACTTTTTGGGTATCTAGTAAAGTTCGGTCACCGATCAATAACATAAGAGATTGTCACAATCTCTGTGTATGATTTTCTTTTACATTTATGTACGAGTATATATTAAAGAAAGCTAATATGTACTTACATATATACAAGGTCAAAGCATTAAGCTACACAATATTATGTGAGTAATTACTCTGTTAATATATTAGATCAATTAGTAACTAAGTACTAATAATAAAACACACTACCTAAATAGAAATGTTATTCTGATGAAAAAAACCTGTCATAAATTTGACCACCCTTAACTTTCATAGTAGTATCCGCGAAATCGTCAAACAAATTTCGTAGTTAGTTTTTGGAGTAGGCCTTCAAGGTAGATTTACCATCAAAGATCTGTGTATACCTATTACCACAGAATAAGTAATAATAGACTTTATTGGTATAATACATTGAAAGTCCTCCTCAACATTTTCATTATAATTTTACGTCGTGGAAGCATTCGAATAAAAATATGTCAAAGTCAAAGTCAAAATCATTTATTCAATTTAGGCATCAAAGACGCACTTATGAACGTCAATTTTTCATTATAATGTACTTTAAAGACTACCGCCGCGTTCCAAAATATATAGAGCCTACCGAGAAGAAGCGGCAAGAAACTCGGGGCCATTCTTTTTACATAGATGTTTTTACAATATTTTTACTTAGGTACTACAGATATTAGCTCCAGTGTGTTGCTTTACAAAAGAGAACATAATAATGGTATCAGTAGGGCAAGACACGCTACACTTTGATATCTTAGTACATGAGTAGATAGATCCTGGAGTGATCAGTCCCAAGCTGTTTTATCCTCCAAGTAATCCGAAATTTTGTAATAACCTTTTTGACAGAGTTTAGTTATAATAGTAATTTTAAACTTATTAATAGGCAAATCTCGGATAACACTGGGAACTTTATTATAGAATCGTATACATTGTCCCATAAAAGAATGACTAATTCTGTGGAGACGCGTTACATGTACGGATAGCTTGTGCTTATTTCGCGTGTTGATGGAATGAGCATCACTCCTTTTATCAAAACTGCTAATGTTTTTCTTTACATATATTAGATTTTCATAGATAAACTGAGAGACAACAGTTAGAATGTTTATGTCTTTAAACTTCTGTCTAAGGGAAACTCTGGGAGCTAAACTGTAGATCGCTCGTATAGCCCTTTTTTGCAGTATAAAAATGGAATTAATATCTGCAGAACATCCCCAGAGCAGTATGCCATAAGTCATAACGCTATGGAAATAACTAAAATAAACTATTCTAGCTGTGTCTACATCAGTTAATAGTCTAATTTTTTTAACAGCATAAGCCGCTGAACTGAGCCTACTAGACAATTTTTTTATGTGGGGACCCCATTGCAATTTAGCGTCTATAGTAATTCCTAAAAAGACCGTCGACTCTACAAGGTCCAACCCTGTTCCATTCAATTGTACCAATTGTTAATAAAAATTAAAAATGTTATAAGTAATGTAAAACGGGAATGTGTCGGAAGTTATGGAAAAATGATGTCTTCGGTCAAAAGGGCAAGGGCAAAGATAAAAATGTTAACGGCAAGGTAGTTCTCCGCAGCAACCCTTGCCTTCGAGATTTATTGCAGATTATCCCCAGTATTGGGGTATTAAAATTCGCTTTATATTTTACGACTTGTAATCTCTTTTAAAATACTGGAACGAACGAATCCATTATTTATTTTAAGTGTACGTGATGAACAGTTCAAGACGTTTTATGAGATTTTACAAGGTGCTATAGGAACCTAATGTGAAAAAGAATGAGTGTAATATATATAATATAATATAATATAATATAATATAATATAATATAATATAATATAATATAATATAATATAATATAATATAATATAATATAATATAATATAATATAATATAATATAATATAATATAATATAATATAATATAATATAATATAATATAATATAATATAATATAATATAATATAATATAATATAATATAATATAATATAATATAATATAATATAATATAATATAATATAATATAATATAATATAATATAATATAATATAATATAATATAATATAATATAATATAATACTATGGCAAAAATCATAATTTGTTAAGTAATAAATTTGATCACATTATTACGAGAATCTGTCAAAAATAGTCATTAAAAATGTTTGGTTTAGAGAAAACACTTATTGAAATTGAGTTTTTGTGTGAGCAAGTGAGTATATTGAGGCTGGTGACACCACAACACAAAACACAAGCTTTTCGTGGCAGTTTCAGATTTGCTGCAACTCGGTGTTGGAACGATCTCCCTCCCCCAATAAGAGCACAGAAAACGTTACAAACATTTAGCAAGCATCTAAAAAATTACTTGATATATTTACAAAAAATATAAATAAGCAAAAAAATTCCCGAAGGCATAATGAAAGTACAATATGTAGTATACATTAATTTATGCTTTGAATTACATATCAAGTAGGTACTATAGTTTATATTTTGTGATACATATTTTAATATATCTACACTTATCTTTTTATAATGTGAATTACTCGTTGAATGCAATTTAATACTTCTTTATTTACTATTTATTTGTTAATCAAATTATATTTTACCTAATGGAACATTGGCGTTAGGAGTTTACTAGTTTAGTTGTCTAGTACCCATAACACAAGCTCTGCTTAGCTTGGGACTAAATGGCGTTGTGTGATAGTTGTGGAATATTTATTTATTATTTATTATTTACATAAATTTGCCATATTTATTAGTTAGGTTTTAAGTTTGGCATGCGTATTTTGATGGTTATGATATTTGGCACAACTCACTGGGCACTGACAATATTCAGCATTTTACAATAGTTTTAATAAATATAGAACTATATTGTTGGTTCTTGCTCCTGATATGTTATTTGTAATGTTTTTTATACCTTTGGTTTTGTACACACTCTGTATGCTTCTTTATAATTTGTTGTATTTTCTACTCATTATTACACTGGCGTTCGTGAAGTCGGTCATGAGTTCCGACTGAAAACCAGCGCTAAGGTTTTCAACCCTAGCATATGCTGAGGCGGGTCTCATTCCCGACATCACACAACATTACAAAAAGTGTTTTGTTTTAAGGTTTAGTTAATAACTTTGTTATCTTTGCCATGTAATTTATTGTTATGTTGTGTGATGATCTGGAATAAATCTATATTCTATTCTATTCTATTCTATTCTATATTTGTAAATACGACACATTGAAAAAGCTGAACAGATTTAAATGAAATTTTGAAAAGAGATAACTAATACATACCTAGAAATAACACAAAGGCTACTTTTTATCCCGATTCAATGGGTAGTTACAGAGGGATAACAAAAACATTATTACATGTACACAAAGTAGAGAGTCCAGCTATTTATAAAATGATAACGTAGATAGTTATAATCGTATTCTTTATTTATAAAATTCTTAATCGATCGTAAAAACCTCATTTCATGTGGACTCAGTCGTGGGCCTATCGATTTGTTAAAAAGTTGAACGCTGAAAATTAAGTTCAATAATGTAATATACAAAAATAATGTAATGTTTCGAAGTACGGAATCCTTGACGCGGTCGACAACCGTTTTAGAAAAGATTTATATACTTTTACTTTTTTCGTTAAGTTGCTAACAGCAACGTGTAAGATGCATTTGAATATCTAATCAATGATGGATAGACCCGAAAATGTCGGCATGTTCCCCTAAAATGATGTGCCCCACATTGATCTATGAAAGTATTTTAAATTCAAATCAGCCAGGGATGAGTTTAGTTAGACGTTACCTTGGGAATATTACTCGGAATATTGGGTAGACAAGAGTAAAAAAATATAATATGTTTTCATTGAACTACTTTATGTAAATAGATATCTTCATCTTTAAGAGATCTTGAGCTGACATTCCCCTGCTGGCGCAGTCTGCAGGATTAAGAGCTGAAGGTATATGTCTCCACGTGAGATTGCATGTATTTGCCTTGATTGAGGAGACTCTGTTGGCTTCAAATGTCTGAAACGAGTGTACAGGCGTGTTCAGCCATGCCAGTACTATAGTACTGTCTGACCAACATATGTGCTGATGGATGTTGATATGAGCTGATAACTGGGCCGAGACATGGGCCATGAGCTTAGCCAACAAGTGATCGGCTGATAGCTCCAGTTTAGGAATGGTTTGGCGGTTTTTAATGGGAGCTACCTTTGACTTGGACATGAGCAGGTGCACATGTACCTGTCCGTCAGGTGTAGTTTCGTGGAGGTATATAACCGCGGCGTAGCCGAGTTCTGAAGCATCCGCATATCCCGGAAGGATGTGTGTGGATGCCTTGTTTGAGCAGACGTTTCTTGGAAACCTGAGCGCTGAGAGACGTGGTAAGTCACGATATATATTCTGACACTCAAGAGCGACGTCACTGGGTACTCGTTCGTCCCAATCTAGTTTTAAAGTCCACAACCTTTGAATCAAGGTTTTAGCGTGAAAAATGACAGGGCTGATCCAACCGCTTGGATCGTACAGACGTGCTATAGTACTGAGTATGGATCTCTTGGTTAAACCATCTACAGTAGGTACTGAGACACTATAGGTAAATTCGTCAGTTTATGGTATCCACTGTATACCAAAGACCTTGATGGAGTTATCATCTGGACTGACGTCAAAATCTTTCGACATCTTCCACTGGTCATCTGGGAACCTTTCTAAAAGCCGACGGGAGTTGGATGTCCACTTGCGTAGTTGGAAACCCTCCAGTGCGAGTAAGTTAATCAACTCGGTTTGTAAGGTCATGGCTTCACCGACAGTATCATGTCCGGTGAGCACGTCGTCAACAAATATTGACCTAGAGAGCACCTGAGCGGCTTTGGGATAGCGTTGACCTTCATCCGCGATCAACTGCTGGATGGCACGGTTCGCTAAGAATGGGCTGGAGCGTAATCCGTAAGTCACGGTGGACAATGCATAAGTTAATAAAGGCTGATCTGGTGATGAACGCCAGAGAATGAGCTGATACCGTCTGTGATCGGGTTGAACCATGATGTTTCTGAACATCTGTTGTATGTCTGTGCTGAAAACGACCTGTGTGTTCGGAAGTTTAAAATTATATCCGTGATATCTCGCTGCAGGGCCGGTCCCGTATGTAAAGTGTCGTTGAGGCTAGTGCCATTTGCGCTTTTACAACTAGCGTCAAAGACTGTACGTAGCTTGTATGAATTGGCCTTAAAAATGCCATGGTGCGGTATGTAGCAATGAGGCTGATCGCGGAACGTATTTGGATGGCAGGGGTTCATGTGACCTTTATCTAGGTACTCCTGCATAAACGCTACAAATTTTGCGCGAAGCTCGGGGTTTCGTTGGAGTTTTTTCTCGAGGTTGAGAAACCGCCGAAGTGCTGTAGCGTGCGTAGCCCCTAGTTCGGGGGCATCCGTAACAAACGGTAGCGTGACTACATATTTACCAGACTGGTCCCTCGTGGTGGTGGACTGGTATATTTTTTCGCACTCTTCGTGTGCTGATGTACCATCGGTAATGGGATTACTGACTTCTTCTACTTCCCAAAATCTCTCTAGAGCTGAATGAATGTCTTGGCTTGACTGTTGTGCCAAGTCAGTATGGTCTATTTGAGCTGAGTTGACCTGAGGCTGAATGCCCGTATCTAGTGAAACCGGGCCTAATAACGTGAAGTTAAATATCGTGCCGAAGGCTATGGGTCTGCCGGGCCCTAGAAAAACTTTAGTACCGTCTAAGATACTACCCAATATGTGTGACCCTAACAAAAGGTCAATAGGTGCAGGTATGTTAAATGAAAAATCTGCGAGTGGAACGTAATTAGCACTTTCATCCAAACTAGGCAATTTAGTATGCGGTAAAACTCCCATTACGTTTTTAAGTTTTTAACAACTTTTGGCGCACTTCAACGAGCATTCAATACTGCACGAAAATCAGGCTAAACGAAAACAAGATCAACTAAGGATGCCGGTGTGAAGTTAATGACGTATGTCTTAAAGGCTTGGGAGAGCTCACATGATGCTATTGGTGTTTTTTGTGATCTCTCTAAAGCATTTGATTGTGTGGAACACCGTATACTGATTCGAAAGCTTTTCCATTATGGTATTCGTGGAGCTGCGCTTGATGTCATCGAGTCATATTTATCTGACAGGATGCAAAAGGTTGGCATAAATGGTGTAACATCTTCAGGATCTATAATTAAAATGGGTGTTCCACAAGGGTCCATTTTAGGGCATTTTTTTGTTCTTAGTTTACATTAACGACTTGCCACTTATGGCCAAGGATCTTTGTGATATTGTTTTATTTGCGGATGACACATCTCTGATTTTTAAAGTAGATAGGAAAGATAGCACACTAATTCAAGTAAACAACGCTCTATCTAGTATCTCTAAATGGTTCTCAACTAATAATTTACTTCTGAATTCAAAAAAGACCTAATGTTTGATTGCCTACTGTTCCATATTTGGAGTCCAACGTTACGCTTGATGGAGTTAAACTCGTAATGGACAAGGCAACAGTCTTCCTAGGCATTAAAATTGACGCAAAATTACAATGGGGTCCTCATATAAATGCCCTGTCTGGGAGACTCAGTTCTGCTGCATATGCAGTACGTAAAATAAGAGAGCTAACAGATGCTTCTACGGCGCGGTTAGTGTATTTTGCATATTTCCACAGCGTAATGTCATATGGGATATTGCTATGGGGTTCAGCGGCTGATATAGAGACCATATTTATCATTCAGAAATATGCTATTCGAGCTATATACGAAATGGGTCCCCGTGAGTCCTTCAGAGATTTATTTAAAGAAATCAATATATTAACGTTGCCTTCATTATATGTATTTGAAAATATAATGTATGTTCGTAAAAATTTACATAAATATAAGTTAAATAGTGATCACCACACTTTTAATACCAGAAATACAAATAGGATAGCTGTACCTAGTTTTAGACTTGCGAAGACTAATAAGTCATTCCTAGGAAATTGTGCGTTTTTACAATAACATCCCAAAGCACATAAATGAGCTCACAGAGGGCAAATTCAAGTTGACTGTAAAAACGTTTTAATAAAAAAAGCTTACTATAAAGTTCGACATTATATAGAAGATAAAGATACTTGGAATACTCCACTTCTGGCAAGCTGTCTCTCTGCCACCCATAAAATGTAATATTTGTAGTACCTAAGTAGAAACATTGTAAACATCTATATAAAAAGAATGGCCCCGAGTTTCTTGCCGCTTCTTCTCGGTGGGCTCTATATATTTTGGAACGCGGCGGTAGAGTCTTTAAGGTACATTATAATGAAAAGTTGACGTTTATAAGTGCGTCTTTGATGCCTTAATTGAATAAATGATTTTGACTTTTTTTTTGACTTTAAGAATATACGCCTTTGTCCTTATTACGGGCCTGTCCGTATGTACAGGTCGAAAAGTATTGTCGACATATGACGAAAATTTTTCTGAGTGTTGATCACCTATACCTTTTATTTTTAATTGAGTATGCTGAGTAGGTAAACAAAGTCACTTTACTATGTTTTGATTTATTAGTGTAATCATAGAGCCACAGTCTAATAATGCTCGTGCTTGGTGAAAATTGCCTTTGCAGTCTGCTATCTCAAGTGAGACTGTAGGCAGCAGTACAGGTCTATCGTGAACACTGTCTGGCGTTGAGATGTCAGGAGGACGACTTAAGGTGTTTGCGACGACATTTTGTCGTCGTGTTGTGTGTGTGTGCTGAGAAGATATGTGCTGAATGTTTGTGGGCTGAGTGTGTTTGAGACTTCCTCTGGGTAGGTGGTCCTGGTTGCTGGTGATCTACTTCGGTAGTGTAGTCCCGTAAGCACTAGAATGCTGGGCATTCGCGAACACGTGTTCGACGTGGGCGCAAGGAGGCGTTTCGCGGCGGATCAATATGTCGACGACGCGGTGCAACGATACAGATAGGAGGCGGGGCGACCGCGCGTGCGCACGTAACGGGGGTGGTTCTGCGACTGACTCGTGCCGCTTCGCCGAGCAGTGTCGCGAGGCGGCGCATTCCTTCCTATTGTTTCGTCGCACCGGTTCTCGCGCGATCATCATACATAAATAACATCATCATACTATGCTTTATTAACTAAAAGGAAAAAACAGTATAATAACTTATCTCGCTCTCACTAAACATTTAAAATATAAAGGACTCCCCATAATACGGACTTCCAGCAAATTAATCGTAAATTATTTAAAATAATGAGGAAATATATCGAACCGATTTCATTTCCGTTCAATAACAGAACAGTTATTATTACGGCTCCGTCAATTACACCTCGAATGACCTAAAAATTACGCTCTGCGGACAATGTGACAGTCCGCAGTAGTAGGCAAATGAGCCAGAACGGATGGTCTAGGAGGGATTTTCTTTATTTGTCATCGACTACGGCCGAGAAACTGGGGAGCAATTAAAACTAAACTGAACGGTGAAGCGGTGCATATTGTAAAGGTGTAACGGTCCACAATGCGTTCCGCTACGTTCACAAATATATAGATACATCAGTATGATGGAAATCTAATCTAATAGCACCCTTTGGAAATATTAAATATCTAAAAAGTTATATCTCAATAGACTAAATCTCGACTATCAGACATAGATCATGGAGCTATAGAACTTTCTGTCAATGAAGTCAATAAGTCAGGATTTTATGCAAAAGTATATCTAATAAAAGCAAAGAGAATGCAAAGAGGTTTTATGCAGTAACTAAGATTCTTAATATCCCCACGATTAGCAAACTAACGATTCCATTTCTATGTATAGATTTCCAATACTAGGAAATGATTAAAACTAACAGATTAGATCTAACAAATTAAATAATTAACTAACTAACATAATTCAGAATCACGGCAGCTGAATGATGTAAATAGGCTGAGAACGCTTGGAGACAGGTTCCAAATTCAAATAAAACTCATAAAACAAAATAACATATCAAAAATATTTAAAAAAGGAACGTAGGATCAAAATGTGTATTCAAGGGATCTGATTGGTTAGGTCGGAGACAAGATGAGGACAGCTTGCGTACATTATTCTAAATTCAAATAAATTTAAAATTGGAAAGCTAATAATGGCTCATCAATATTTGAAAATGGAACGAGATTTCTATTGGTCGGAATGGATACTCAAGGAGTTTGATTGGTTGAGTCGGAGACAGGTTGGAGACCAGATACGGACACTTGGGTAGTATAAAAAGGGGACGAATGGGCCGTCCAAACCAGTTACCGTCTAGAAGCCAAAGTTGCTGTCCGCGATAAAGTGAAAAGTGAAATATTCAAAGTGAAGTGTCTGTGAAAAGTGAAGTGTAAGTGCTAGTGAATTGCCACCTGCCAGAGGGGATTGGATTGATTCTGTTGGACGAGTTTACTCACGTAAGTCCTAGAATTTAGGCATTTTAGACCTTTTCCGGATAGATGAGATGTCTCCAAGATAAATGTTAAACTTAATAAATTATTCTTCTAAAATAATGGAGTTATGAATGATGAATTTGATCATTGAATAGAGACACTTGCTCTTTGGATTTCTCGTAGACTAAAAGACGGTTTAGAGATGTCCAAGTCATTGGTTAATATTATCAGTTATCAGTTAATTGTTCAATAAATATTTGTCAATTAATCATGTTATGTTGAAGACATTTATCTGTCTGGATATTGTGACTGTTTTATAGAATTAAAGATAGTCCAGCAAATAAAATAAGGAGGTGAAATGAGACACAGGAGCAACAAATCATTTATACAATAACACATTAACAAAGCTTTAACAAAACTTAGGAAAAATATTCTTATCTCAGCATTGTGTTTCCAAATCTTATTCAGCGTTAGAAATAAGTGTTAAGGGGGGTAATTTGAGCTAGAACAGCAATGGAGAGTGTTGTAATTACGTCAAGAGCTCTTAACCCAGCTTTACGGTCACAAGCCCGTAATGTTTTCCTAGCTCTGGTTATCTACAATGATAAATATCCGTAGAATTCTAATTTTTAGGTGAAAACATGAAAATAATTACCTTTACTGAACAACATTTGACCATCATAGATCAAACAAATACAACTATGGATATTTACATTTAGTTATTAACAATAATTAACTAATTAAGTTTATGATATATTACTTTATTGTGTGTGATAATTTTCTGTGTCATTCCATGTCTTAGGTACAAATGTTCTGCATTAAATATATGATTTTGTGTTTACTTGAAGTTAAGTTATTACAATCTATGCTTTGCGAATTTATAGAAATCTTATGGCTAAATATAATCTCTAATAGTAACGACAAGATTGGGGTCAAAATGGTATAACAGAATTAGGTCATTTTAATTAACCCTTGCAGTAGGAATAAGATTTGTCTTCATGTGCTTACTAGGTACAATTTTATCGTTATAATAATTTATTTCTCTTACAATTAGGTTAGGTTTGTCTCAGTATTTCCTGAAAAGAACTTGAGTTACCACGGTTCATAATATTCGGTCCTTCCACTATGAGCTAGACGATCACACCTTGGCCATATATTTAATCAGTTCTTCATTCATTAGTATAGATTTATTATCTGGATAATGTTAAGTTATGATTCTATCTAATTATGTGTGTTTATTTATCTGAGGAATTAAAAAAACGTAGGCCGGAATCATCTAGATATTATTAGCTCAGATTTGGGGTAGTTACAATTGGTAGTACCGTTCCCAGGATTAGAGCTTTAGACTACGGGACGAGTTGGCTAGTTACTTTTATCATACAAGAGTTAGGATCGGAAGGGGGGGGTTACAAAGGTGAGATGTTTCTGTTACTGTCTGACCCTGACTGCCTTCGCTATACCTCGAGATTGAGCTATTAATTATAGTAGCTAAAAAATAAATAAATAATAAAAAAATGATTAAAATATATATTTTTACTTGTGTTTTATTATCTTATTCCAAAACTTATTGGTTTTATTGCACACTTATCAAGGAGTGAAATAGTCTAAAAAATAGTCTCAAGTTTTTCACGGTTTAGACTATAGATACACGGCGGCACCAATTTTGATAAAATTTGAAATAGATGAGGCGCTGGATTAGCACATTGGGTACTCTTCACCATCAGCTGCCATCACCATCACCACGCAGGTGTAACCGCGGGTGCTAAAGTTTGTGGGTGTGTTTGTATGTTTGTTATTTCTTCACGCTCAAACGGCGTGACGAATTTTAATAACATTTAATATAGGTAGAGGTAGACAATGAGCTGGATTAGCACATTGGCTACTTTTTATTATCATCATTATCCATCACCACGCGGGTGAAACCCGCGGGGCGCAGCTAGTTTATATATATAACTCTTAGCCCTGACTAACAGATTCATCAACACAGAACCCAAACCGCAAGCCTCCAAACTTGACATTTTGCCAGTTGATGCCTTTGTTGTAATGTAATGTACTAAGGAAGGGTTTCAATTTTTGCCTGTGACCAAGTGAGCAAAGCCGCTTGCAGGTGAGCTAGTTTAGGTTATAAATAAATCGGTTATATTCAAAAATTTGAGAACGATTTAATGTTTTTGTATTCTTATTATATTTCAAATTTTATTGCATCTAAATTTAAATATAAGAATCTCCACTCCGCAACCCCAGTTTAACTAATAATATACCAGCAGATGCCGACGCACGAGACTAACTGATGAGAGTATCATGATGAAACTAGATAACATTGTGTCTCTCTAAGCCTACCCATAAAAATACCTTTGGTTTAGTTTAAATCGGCGGGTCGGCGGCGCAAGCTGGCGGATAAGCCCGGAATAGATCGGATCAATACAAAACCCAATCTAACTATTTAACCGAATCCGTCCACCTACAATAAATTCTACTGCAACCATTGCTGTTTTACGGTCGAATCTCAGGACCTATTTTAGAAATAACATTTGAACTCACTCATTAGCTCATATATATATCAATACATAGACAACAACACCGGTAAAACATAGCTATGTCATCTAAAACAGTTAAACAATTACGGCCTTACTTATAAACGCTGCTTAAATTTAAATATTATTTAGCACTACGCCTGACAATTTACAGGGCGTAATTCTAAATAACGTAATTCAAATATAATTAGCGTTTACAAGTAAGGTCAACAATCACTAGGCCACTATAAATATATATATTCATTTTAGGTCTGCATGTAGAAGTAGTTACGTAGAAGAGGGTAGTGAAGTAGAAGACGTAGAGAGTATAGCTAAGGTACAAGCAGTAATATTATTACCTAAGGTAAATACAATAAAAAACGAAGGCCAGTCCTTTCCATCCTTACCGTCCAGATCAAAGATTTCGCTGAAGGATTTATCTGAATAAAATCTCTGAATCCTAGATTCAACCAGTGACCAGTTAGAAATAGTCAAATCTTATCTCAGCTCACTTTTCAATTGATTCGAGAGGTTCCGGTTGATTCTATGCCTAGCCATAGCAGGACAGTTCTAAATGCATGAACGGTTCTGCGCTAGTCGTGGGATGTGATGTAAGGTAGTTACTTACCTTCCCTTGGCTAAGGTCCTGTACATTTTGGAATTAATTTGCTACCAGTATAAATATATAATAATAATAAAGTTTAAAATTTTGCTACCAGTACAATAAAATCTCTGCTAACTTTCATTTTATTTTCGCTCGGCCGTGTTAAAGAGCAGAGCGTTGGCCTCGGCTAAAATAGTTATTGGTGCAACAATATACCAAAGTTTATTTTGTTGCGAGTAACGCGTTTCAACCCTGAGCAAGGGGTTCTATAAATTGAATACTTACTACTTATCAGTGTAGCGACTGATTCTAAGTCAGAATCCTAAGCATAGGCAGCAATTTAAAGCAAATCGCTGTGCTCTTTATAATTTTTTTACACATACATACACACACACACACACACACACACACACACACACACACACACACACACACACACATAGCTGATATTACAAGGAGTAACTTAAGCTACTTTTATTTCTTCACTTTTTTATACTTTACCTTCTTCACTTCTATGTCATCTAAAGCAAATTTAATTAATTATTTTTAATTTAATTAATTTGCGAATGAAATAAAATGAAACCTAACCTAACTCATTCAATCAAATCATTAAATCTTATATTGAAAAAAAATTATAGCTTCTTTTTAGAAATACTCGTATACGTATTTGCATGAATCATAAAAACTTCTATGATTTTTTTTAGTATAAACTTCATGGTTGATTTCCTTTTTAATAGACATTATTTTGACAGTTGGGAAAGAGAACGCACGAGTTCGGGAAAGGTAAAAAAAAAGCACGAGTATGTAATAGCCCACATCCCGAACGCTATACTTCCCTGCAATACGCCACTTTTTGAGCAACTGTATTAAACTTATAATTAGGCCCCTTAATGTTTCACGATTACAGCCGTAGTGTAGTTCGTCATTTGTTTGCATGCATGTGTTCATTTAGCAGAGGTCACTACTTAACACCAGGTGGGCCTTGTGCTTGTACCGTCTCCTAATAACATTAAAAACAAAAAATATGCACCAAGGCGATCTTTTATCACGGAACGTCTATCACCTAGTAAGGCTACATATTATATTTTATTAGTTGTGCCGCGCCATCTTCACCCACGGGATAAAGATAATGAAAAATTAAGAAACTATAATATTTCTAACTGTAGAACTTGAGCTATAACAATTTATTTAATGCCATTCAGCCATTCACACATGAAAAGGCAACAAACAGAGATTCGGAGTACGGAAGTTACTTTTGCATTAATATTAGTGTTTGAGTGAGTCTGTATAGGTACGTTGTAAAGCCATAACTAAACTTATGACACATGATCAATTAGCGATCATATGAACCACACACTTCTACTACTCGTAGTATGATGCTTTATTTATTGCGAGTACAAAAACAAAACTCTGCGTTTTTAGTTCTTCTCTTTACTTAAAATTCTCGTTCCGACCACAATTTAAAGCTAATGTTAAAAAATAAAATGACGATTATTATATTATGTATATTAAGTTGAATGCCCTATTTATTTAATACATGGAAAATTATATGGTAAATATGGTTAATCATAATATATGATTAATATAGTACCAGGCAATCATAAAAATGGCTGTCTGAAATACGCTTTCGTTTGCTGTTGAGTGTAATTAAATGAATAGAAAATGAAACTCACGAACCGTTTACGAAAATACCGGTATCCGTCCCTGCCTAAGTACCTCACAGTATTTTATACTGAAACCCATAATACTTCCTACATATTGTCGCCAGCGACGCTATTAAGCTTAATCATGAGCTATTAGGGGAATTTTTTGAACAAAAATGAGGGTAAAAAATATATTTTTCCGTGAAAAGAGAACGATTGTAATCTGAATGGTCTTTATTCATTATATTACGCTGGAAAATAAATTTACGTTTACAAGTTGGGTTGATAACATCGGCATGCTAAGTTTTTGAAGTAGAAAGCCACTGGTAACATGAAATCGTTTAATTTATGGTTGGGAGTCGTATTTTTGAGAGCAAGACGTACGATAGCGAAAGTCCAGATAAGTACGAGTACTACATAGATAATGAAGGAGTGTTGGAGATGTATGTAAACACCCACATTTCGCCAGCCATGTTCTTGGTTTGATCACAGGAGAGAACAACTATATCTAAGACTACATACGCTCCGCGGCTACACCTGCATGTGAATGAATGAATCATTTATTTAGACACAGTGGTCACAACAGCTTAACATAAATTAAATATTACATTACATACAAAAATATAAGTAAAAAGTAAAGATAAAAAGAATCACTATACAATACATACTTAGATTGCTGTCATGCACAGTTCTGCCTAAAATGGTCTAGGCTCAGCATGATGCTGCAAGAAGACTTACAGCGCTGATTTTCAGCCTTGGTGACGCACAACGTTGTTATAATATAATATTTAATCAAAGTGGACATGTTTTACACAAGGATATTGAAATAGATCATCATTAAAAAATCAGTCGATAGTCAAGTATATAAGTATTTACCGATAAGGAACCGCATGCTAAGTGAGATGCGTATCTCCAAGAAAAAATATTATAAGTACTTTGGCTCCATCGTCACCGACCAAGCTGAATATACTGTGGAAATAAAATGCCGCATAGAACAGGCACCTAACGCATTTATGAAGTTAAGTCATCTTCTCTGTAACCGATCACTTAGACTCTCTACTAGGGTGCGTTTGGCACAGTGCTACGTGTTTTCAGTTCTTCTGTATGGAGTCGAGTCATGGACCTTAACACAAGCCACAAGTAAACGATTGGAAGCTTTTGAATCGTGGGTGTACAGAAGAATTTTTAAAAATCTCGTGGACTGATGAGTGTCCAATGAAAAAGTCTTACAGAAGCTAAATAAAAAAAAGAGATCTTATATACAATAAAAACCAGAAAACTGGAGTTTTCTGGAGTACCTGGGTCACGTCATGCGCTATGAGAAATTTACGATCTTCTCCAACTGATCATGCAGGGCAAAATTCAAGGACGTAGACGACCAGGCAGAAGATGTACCTCATGGCTCAATGATCTCCGGACGTGGTTTAACATGAGCAACAGGTCGCTATTTCGGGCAGCAGCTTCTAAGGTCCAAGTAGTCTTAATGATTTTTTTTTTTTTTTTGTCCCGGGGAAATTCTTTATGGATACCACCTACCACGGGGAGGTAGGTGGTTATGTGGGAGTCCGTATACCCACCAAAACCCCGGGGTGTTCCGTCACTGCGGACCTCGGCGGGAACGCGTGACAGATTTTCCACACGACCGCGAACCCGCCGCGGCTGTCCGTTGCCGGACCCTTCTCTTCGCGGCACGCCAGAACACATGGCGCGCCGCAACTACCTCGGAGACCAAACCCGTCAACAATGAGCGCCAGACTTCCCCGTGTCTGGACGCCCGTGGTCTCCCTGCGGTGGGTCGGATACGTAGCCCCACCGCCTGCTACGTCAGCCACAGGGGATAATCCCCAGCGACCCCACCTCCTCGAGTCTGCGCCGAGCGCCCGGACCCCACCTCCTCGAGCCTGCACCAAAGTGCCCGGGCCCCCCTCCTCGAGTCTGCGCCAAAGCGCCCGGGCCCCACCTCCTCGAGCCTGCACCAAAGTGCCCGGGCCCCCCCTCCTCGAGCCTGCGCCAAAGCGCCCGGGCCCCACCTCCTCGAGTCTGCGCCAAAGCGCCCGGACCCCGCCACTCCTATGTGGACTTGGCGGCCAAAGCCCATAGGAGCGGCCCCGCCTGAGCCGGCCAGCGCACCCCAACGCCGGCGCGGCCCCCTGGGTTCCTCTTGGCTTCACCGGCCTAAATGCGGCAGTACCGTGTTGCGGGATACGCAATAAGTAGGAAGATGCCCGATTCCTATATTCATTGTAATCACTGGCCCAAGTTAGTTTTGAAAAAAGATAATGCGACTGCTCGGATTTGACGACACCAAACATCAGAGTTGTGAAAAGAATGTTGTGAAGATTCAGAAAAGGTGCGTGTCAAAAAAATGTTCAGAAAAAAATGTGACTTCGAGGTGGAATTTGGATACAAAAACGGGCACATGCATTTTGAACTCTCTGAATCAATAGTGACGTTTGGCGAAAAGACGAGGGCCATAAATAGAGTCAACGTAATTGAACTTTGAAAGAACAAGTGAGTCAACAAGTTGAATGCGAAGCTCTGTGATTAAGTATTGACGTATTTTATATAGTACTTTTAAATGATAAAAGGAGTTACTGACACATTCTGTTATGTGACGTTTGAACCTAAGTTGCTCATCAAAAATTAGACCCAGGTTTCAGACCTCAGAGACCCGTTCGATTGTGTCTCCGCCGATAGTCAACTGAGGGTTCAATGTCGCTATATTAATCTTTTAATAATAATAATAATAATAAATAATAAATTTCTTTATTCACCATAGTTTTAGGTACACTAACAACATAACAACATTACAGGTAACATAGGCACTATATGTAATAACTAGCTTTATAAGAGGAAACAAAATATAGGTACGAGTGTTACATGCTATCTTAGTAGCTGACCACAGTTTTTAAACTAGTCAGGTATTATGTTGCACATAGGTAATACTAGATCCCACACTAGGATTCCCTGTGTTGTGGGATGCTAGTCTCTTCCTGTTGTTACAAGAACTGTGATGTAGGTACCACAGTCACCCAGATACAAAAAGCAATTTAAAATACCGCTACCTACTTTAAAAATTTAAAATCTAAACATTTGAAATAAAAGATATGAAATAATCATTAAGAGTAAAAAAATAAAAAAATCTAAAATTATCTCCTGTAGTATACGTAGTCTACCTTCAGTTTTTTTAAAGTAAGTTGATGCATCACTCTTCAATTCAATTCTTTATGAAGGAAACAAAACAAACCCCAAGTATTAATAGGTAGTTATTAGTTAGTTAGGCACTATCTACCGTGATTGAGAATACTTTTATAAGTATACATGAGTACCTACCTACTTAAGTAACTTACGCACAACTTTAAAATTAAAAATAACATTAAGAATACAATTTACACAGAAACAAGATCACAAAATATGTACCTAACTTAAATTCATTTCCTACCTCCAAAAAAATAACGGTGGTTTGAGAAATAAGGTGACTTAAATAACAACACTGGTATTTGTATTATTTTACTAGGATACTGCATAAATATGCGTAGATCACAACGCTTGCATACTAAAAACAAGGAAATTCCGCTAATTAACATTTGCTCCAAACATACCCAACAAAACTTATACGTATAGTTCAGTTGTACATTAGCATTGAGCAGCTTGTTAAACAATGCTTATAAGCGCATACAATGTATGCCATACATACTCCCAGTCTGCTGGCTGGACGGAGACTGAGAGAGAGATGTATTAACTACACACAAACCACAGCACACAGACATTCGTCATTGGCAACGTGTGCGTGTCGTGGACACAAGCTGTGCTATGTCTATGTTGGAAACCAGTCCATACGACAGGGACAATAATATAAGGCCGTGGCACACTGGGAGACATAGGTATATTGGATTAGTGAGATAAATTATCTGTTAAATTATAGTTTAAATTGCGAGTAGGTGTAGGTGGATGCTATGTGTTTTATCTGGATTATGTTAATTACTGTTGTGTCGACTTATAGTGACAGGTCACTGACAGTTCTGCATAGTAATTCACTGACCGCTTGCTATTTAATTTAATTCAATTTATTTAATTAATTGAATTTTAATTGTTTCAGGACTATTTTTGTTACTAATTTTATTGTGATCAGGGTAGAAGACATATTCTTTACTGCTTATATAATTATATGCTATGACATATAGGATTAATAATAATAATAATGTAATTAATGCGCTTAAAGCCTGAATCACATTACCATGTACATGTACCAAGTCACAAGACTTGGTACATTTGTATGACTGGAGTTTCATGATTCGACTATGACTCATCACGAGAGTAACAATCATGTTATTATTTGTACCTAAGCGCTATTATTGCGGAATTTGGATGAGTTTTTCTGTTTCCATATAGTCTAAGCTAAGTAACCAACATTTAATTTTATTTTTGCATGCCCTTCTTAGATTATACACTACATTAAGTTTTTTATTTATCTTTGCATACAGATATGGACCCTGAAAGGCAGGTGACCTATTAGCAAATTTGGATTTTGTTGTTGGTGTTGTCCAGGAAATTAACCGCTGCTGTCTTGAAGTATTTTTTTTAGATATTAAAGCTTTTCTATGAAAACGCATTATTGTATTGTTAATATATATTTGACGAACGCGAAGTACTTCACATTCTTTGTATAATTTGTCAGTACTATATTGCCACGGTTTCCGACAAGCTATTTTTAAGATGGATCTCTGAGCGCGTTCCAGTTTTATCATATGGCTTCTACATCCTATACCCCACACAACTATACAATAAGACAAAACAGATAAACATAGCGCAGAGTAAACTAAGCGTATTGTGTCATTATCAGCTACAGGAGCCAAACGTTTAAAAATATACTTGAGTTTCCTGACTCTTCCATTTACCATTTCAATTTGTTTCGTCCAGGTCAATTTATCATCGATTGCCACACCAAGATATTTAATATACTTAACGTGTACGAGACTTTTACATGTACATTTATTGCTGTTTTTGCAGTCGTGAATTTTTATTTGTAGGGGTTTTTGGGTTCGGAGCGTTTGGAAATGCTAAACGTTATAAATTTTGTTTTAGTTATATTGAGTGTGAGTAAATTATTTTGTAACCAGTGCGACACTACTCCGATTCCATTTTCTGCAAGTTTTGTGACTGAATCCCATGATTTCCCATAGAAAATTAGTGCTGTGTCATCCGCAAATGTAACAAGTTCTGCTTGGGCAATATCAAGGTGACTTAAATCATTGATGTAGATAAGAAACAAGGTCGGCCCGAGAACACTGCCTTGGGGTACTCCAAATGTGACCTTTGCGTAATTACTTGATTGTCCACTGATGCTCACTCTTTGCTTACGATTTTCAAAATAAGAAATAAACCACTGGAGCGCTATTCCACGTATCCCAAGTGCTTCCATTTTATTTAACAATATCGGTCGTGAAACAGTATCAAACGCCTTCGCCAAATCGAGAAAGACGCCGATACACTTATGCCCTGAATCTAACTTTTGTGTTAGATAGTCGGTCATATGAACCACAGCATCTTCAGTTGATCTCCCACTACGAAACCCGAACTGGTTCTTAGCCAACAGTTTATTGCTTTCTAAATACTCAAGAAGTCTTTTGTTAACAATTTTTTCAATTACTTTAGATATAGAGGTTAATAACGAAATTGGCCTATAATTATTAAAAATAAGTGGGTCACCAGCCTTGTGTATTGGTATTACATTAGCTAATTTCAAACAATTTGGGATGATACCATTAGAAATACTCAGATTACACAAGTGAGCTAGAGGCAAAGAGACCGCTTTTTTGCATTCTTTGAGCAAGTCATTACTAATGCCGTCGTATCCTGGTGCAGATCTTTGCTTAAGATTGTCAATAGTTTTTGATATCTCTAATTCGTTAGTAGGGTAGAAGAATAGGGATTTTTCTGGGATATTGTTATTAACAGATAATTTACATAGTTCTACTTCAGTTTTGTTAAGTTTATTTAATATTTCCTTTGCCAAGGTATTTCCTACAGATGTAAAAAAATTGTTTGCATTTTCTAGTGATTGTTCAGGGGTTGTGGAGTTTTCAAGAAGTAAAGAGTTTGAGGATTTGCTGTTTCCAATGTTGCAAATTTCTTTGACAGCTTTCCAAGTACTTTTGCAATCTCCTTTAGACTTAAGTAATTTAGACCGATCATTAGCGTTTTTTAAGTTTTGAAGCAAGTTGTTGCAGTGGTTTCTATAATTTTTATATTCGGTTTGAAGTTCCAAATCTTTTGGTTTTTTTCTAGCCCGTATATGTAACAGGTCTCTGCGTTCAATGCATCTAAGGAGTCCCTTCGTAATCCACGTTTTCCTGATAAGCTTAGAGTTAGGGATTGTGGCAGTATGTGTATTCTTATCAATTATTGTAGTAATTATATGAGAGAAAGTATCAAATGCGATATCCACATCAGTTATTGCATATAAGTCGGTCCAGTCAATTGTGCTGATAGTATTTACTATTCCTTCGTGGTTTACTTTAGAAATAGTCCTAGATGCCGTTGTAAGCAATTCAGGGCGCTGCTTCTCAACACCAATAATAACTGTATCATGATCGCTTACACTTCCACTACAAACGACCACTTTTGCATTAAAACTACTCTTAATTAGTGCATGATCAAGGCAAGTACTTCCATGTGTTGGTAGAGTGTGCCCAGGTATAAGACCATAATGTGATGTTAGGTCAAGATACCTGTCAGCTCTACTATCCGTGGTTGCATCACCAATGTCTATATTTATATCTCCTGTAAGAATGACGGTCTCAGTTTTAATATTATTTAAATTGGTTTGTAGGGATTCTAAAAAACAATCGATATTCCAAATAGAAGGAGATCTGTATATAGATAAAACTGTGTACAAGTTGTCTACAGTAATACTCAGACAATTAGCATCATTAAACTGTGGTTCATTTACACGAAGGCTTAATCCGATTTGAGCGTATACAACTACACCACTGCACTTATTAAAATATGTTTTCGACATATGACACGAGTAATGTTTGAGTGCGATTTCGGGTGAACTTTCATCAATCCAGCACTCTGTCAAGATGATCAGATCAGGCAAAAAATTTAATCTCGATAAAAAAACAACAAATTTATCGAAGTTAGCACGTATACTACGTATGTTCTGATGTAGTATAACAATCTGTTTTGAGGTATCACCGATTACTTGGTGACATAATGTCGGAGAAAACACATGGAAATTTGGTATGGGGGGGTGATCATCAAGCTCTTCTATTATATTTTGACAATCAAATTTTATAGTATGTAGACAGAAGGGTGACAGAAAGCGGTCTCAAAACTTTTTTATCCTTCATCTCATCAATAAATGTAGTTTTTTTAATACCATTAAATAATATCTCCAGTGTGACGCTGGCCTTATAAGAACTCTGTCGATGTAATTGTCTTAGTTGAATTGTGTTCATAGAATCAACAAGTGTGCAAAACGAAAGGGATGTATCGTAAATAGTGATGGGTGAGTGAGACAGATATATATTATTTGAGATATGTGAAATGATGTTAACACCAGGAAAGTATCGTTTGCATTTATGTATGAGAGTATGCGTATACGCACTTAAACTTGATGTGTAAGAATATATCATAAATATTTTACGTTTGTGAGCAGCGGGTATCAGCGTTATGAATGACAATATTACATTGCAAGAGGTAAATGTAAGAATATACATTGTTAAGTATGCGTGGGTTAAAGCGAAATACTTACTATAAAAAGTATATGATAGAAAATAGACAATTTTGTATGTAAAACAATTAATGCTATATGAGATTAGCTCGATTACCGTGCTTAATAACAGTCAATCCGTATTTTTGAGGGCTTTGAATTGTTCTTCGTTATCGATCCTTATATACGGCAGGCCATCGCTTTTACGTAAGTAAACCTTACCATTTGTAGTCCAGCAATATCGGTAATTTTCTACTTTGGCGAAGTCTCTGGCAAGATAGTGGAGACGTTTTGCCTTGGAGGTCAGATGTTCTGATAGGTATATAGAGGTTTTCGGGCCTTCGATTTGAAGGTGGTGGGAGTTTAATGGTGTATCTGCATGTGTCTTATTGTATTTTTTTGCAGCATCCAGTAATTTTCCTTTTAGTAGCGAATTGCACATTTCTACTATAATTGTGGAACATTCTTTAGAGTGCCGTGTAGAAAGGCGATAAGCATCTCGGATCTCCATAGGCTGCACCTGGATTTTCAGGAATTTCGAGAGGTAATCGATGGTATCATAGAGGTCTTCTTTACTCTCCTTAGGCCTTTTAGGGACATTCCTGATCTCGATGCAGGTTTTCCTTGCTTGTAACTGCGCTGCTTCACATTTTTCATCTAGCACCTCTATTTGCGACGCTAACTCCTTGCAACTTCTTTGAAGTGTAGTAATGTTAGTTTGAAGCGTCGTTATTTGTTCAGATATAACGTCAACACTTTTGCTGATTTCTTCGGACTTCTCTTGCACCAAGGATATTCGGAGCTTGAGATCAGCTCTTATATTTTTTTCCATCTCGTCCATCCTCTTCTTTTGTTCTTCTTTCATGGATTTAAACATATCTTTCATATCAGCGCGTAGGCAGTTAAATGGATTCATGTCGTCTTCTGCTTCGTTGCCTTGGCTTTTGGCTACACAAGGTTCGCTATCCTTGGAGGCATCTTGCTTATAAAGTTTTGTTTTCTTGGGGTCCGGGGTTGATGCTGGTGTGTTGGTAGATGGAGAACGCAATACTTTCGGCATCTTTACGACAATCGACGACACCAGCTATCAACGTTATTAAAACCGGTATTGGCTGTGACTGTAGTAAACGTGGCCCTTGATAGTGTGCGTTGCTATGTAACCCGTACTTATGGCACACAGACGTAATAGAAGTGTTGATTTGTAGTAAGTATGAAAATACACGCATAGACACACACGTCTACTCTTGTAGGTACACTGCAGTCAGTAAAGGTAATATAAAGAGACTCACTTAGATGTGTGCATCGCAGGCTACCAGGCGTTCATAGACTTCAGGTGTTGTGTGAGTATCGTTGACCACTTCAACTTTATGCTGCCCTATTAAATCCTTGTATTTTCGTTTCTGAATTAAGATTTTATTTTTGAATATATTTTTGCGTGGACACGTCCAAACTGTTGGAGATCCAGAGGGGAAGAGGATTTTGCTGCTTAGTAACTAAAACCATGTATTTTGTCTTCTTAGCATTTAAAAACAATGAATTCGACTTGGCCCAGGCGTGGGCTCTCTCTAGATCTGCATTTATTTGCATGTTGATGGATGATTATGATAATAATGATGAACATTTAGTCTATGTGTTAATCCAGCGCCTCACTTACTTCCACACCGAATTTCCATAAAATTGGTCCAGACGTTTGAACATGAAGAAATAACAAACATACCAACACATTCTTCTACAAACTTACACCTTTATAATATTAGTGTGATGTGATAATAGGGGGTGAGCATATTTTCACCCCTAATCGACTGTTACTTACTCAGAATACGATGTCGATAAATTCTTAAGACAATAATAATACGGTTTTACGGCTCAGTTAGCTCAGTTAGTAGCGACCCTGCCTTCGAGGTGCGGGGTCCAAGATTCGATTCCTGGCCAGTGCCAGATATATTAATTATTTAAAAATAACGTGACAGTTTTATGTTTAAAAATTGTAAAAGATTATCCGAATTAAGAATTTTATAATATATATAAAAATGGGTAACGTAATTTACATGGATTAAAACACAACTCGACTCTATATCATTAGCTATATGGCTTAGATTCGTTGGCCGTATCGAAGTTAATAATACCAATTATCGTAGAGTAGCTTGCGGTTTAAGAGAGCGTGTTAAATGCATAGTGTACACGCGAGCAACGAGTACTTATCCACTTGAATCGCTGGAAAAGAATGAAATTAAAAATGTAATCGCGTACGTTACGGCAGAATACTGATTTAACAAAAAACATAAGGCCGCGCCGTGACCCAGTGAAATACTAAATTGGGGTTTTAAATTCACGTCTTGAGCAGCGGAGCTTAGAAGGAAAACGATGAGTTTCGAGTAAGGAACTGGTTATCTTGCAAGGGCATCGCGTAAAGTTTCCTAACACGTAATCATTTACGTTAAAGGTTTATTTAGTGTCAGTGCCAAAAGCCTGGTTGGAGATAGAGCAGGCGCTAAGATTAGACGCAGAACTTGTAGAGGTCTTCGAATGCCTATAACTCTTTGTCTCCTTGTCTTTCGAATTCGGTGCGCTGGTGAATGTCTGCGTTTGCCAACGACTAAATTAGAAGTGTGTTTGAGACTAGGGCTATACTTTCGCGCAGGTACAACTTGAGTATTTATTAAGCATTAACCATGGAAGAACTTTAGATGTTTCACTTGCCTTTTAATAATGACGTAACAAAATTTTTGTTTAAATATCTAATAAGACAAGCTTCAAATATTTATTTAGCAACTAACTGCGTCTCGCGGTAACTTCCGTAGTAATTAATAGATGATGTTTATAAGTGTCCTATGTATGAATCCAGCATCACATCTGCCTCCATGGCAAATTTCATCAACATTGATCTAGCCGTTTTCCGTGAAAAAGTTATAAAATGCAAACTTATACATACACTATTTAAAAATATTCGCCTTTATAATATAAGTGTGATATGCTGGCTGTAATTCACACTGTTGCGAAATGGCTATTGTGATATAACTTTTTTATTGTAATCGTATCAAGTAAGACGGGCACTTCGTGCGTTTTATGATAAGCACTACGCATGTCCATGACGGTAGCAGTATTACTTGGTACTCGTAATAAAACTAAATGATTGAATTAAACTAGTAGCGTCATCGTTTATTATACTTTAGAATCCCTTTGTGTTATATACACATTACAATTACATATATCTATAGCAACAATATAAATTCGTTATTTTTCTATAGTGTGGATAAGACTAATTCAATTTCACCTTATTCGTCAAAACCATGAAGTCTTTTAAAAGCTGTACGTTGCTTCTGGCGCTCGGATAAAAAGGCGAATTTGCAAATAGAATAACCTCAATATTCAAGTATCGAGACTTCTTACTCAGCAGCAAACTAGTATCGCGAGCTCTTGAGAGAAGTTTCGTAACCGACGTTCGTGACCTCCGCTCCAATCATAGGCACGGCGCGGCAGAAACAACAACCGAGAACGAGCTCACTTCATTCCTGTCTTCGCAACTTGGAGAATAACTTAGAAGTTCAATTTGCTGACGCGGAACATCGCTGCGGAGGCCCTTACCTAACCATCGCTAGTGTAACGAAAACTTAGACAGTAGCGCTAACGTTGCAACTCTTGCGAGCAGAAACCGCATTTTCAACAGTAAAACGAAAACTCACATTGCACCGAAAAACTTTTACCAAACTGAAACTTTTGGTAACGTTGAAACTATTATTTCATCTGCGCTGCTGGTTATATATTATGTTGAATAAAACACTGTCGAAATGTTTGTCGATTGATTCGTACCTAGTTGCAGTAATTTGGCGTAACGATAGAATTCAATGAGAGATTGTTTGCAAGTTAATTAAAACATCAAATTGTTACCAGTCCCTATATAGATGGCGTTGATAAAACATGAGACTACCAGTGAAAACTAATCGTACTACTATGTATTATTGCTATTCAACTATCACTATTACAATGTTGAGGTTATATGTGAATTATGTTCAATGCTTTCAGTTCCTTTAACGTTAAAAATATAGCTTACCTTAACATTTAATGGAACTGAAAAACATTGTCAGTCTATACATACAACCACAAAACTGTAATAGTGCTACTTGAATAGTAGAAGTACTAAAAAGTTCATGTTGAGAATTTACAAAGTCTAGGTACATGTTGATTCGTTAATCATCTGGTATGTATTGACACACCAAGTATAGGCTACTTTTATTACATGCCTAAAGGTACAACTGGTTGTGTCTGACGAATTGTGATGTAAAACCACACGTATGAATTATAAAAGTATATAAAATTAATTGGTGTACTAATTATCATCACCTGCTGACGCCACATATATTGAGTTATTGGGAAATTGTTCTTACAAGTCGTTAGAAACTTCCTCATTATACGTAGAAGTTGAAGTTAGATCAATAAGATTATATGTCTCTATACAAACGTTACGTTAATCGTTTTGGGGCCGAGCCACCCATGTCCGCAGGCACGGTAATATTATCTACCGTGCCGCAGGAGAGCATCCTTCACCGAATTTCTTCTACGCGTAGTCTTCGGGTTGTGACCATCAGGTGAGGTACTAAGTGCTAGGACTACTCTGCAAGTGTCCGCATTGATGGGTAGGTACGAACGCGATGTCAGAAATCCTGCGTCGAATACACAATCGTGTTTTACTCCTTTTGACGTTACACCTTACCGGCGGCTAAGGTTGAAAAACACACTAGCAAGAAAAAATACTAGACGACAGGGAGTCATTGGTTCAGAATATAAAGGTCAGTGTCGTGCCACGGATAGCTTCAAACTTTTAACTGTTAAACATAAAGATTATTTTATTGATTTAAAGTTTGATTAATTTGTTGTTTGTTGACGCAATACTTAAGGTTTAGCTGCTTCATAAAAAAGTATAAAACAGGAGTAGTTTTAGTGGAGGCGGAGGATGAAAAATGACGTGTGTAGAGGTCGCGCCGAGAACATCCGCAGGCCATCACTCTTCTTGATACACGACTGTTTTCGTCTCGCTGCTGATAGATTTATAACCAGACTTTAAAAGTTACTGAGAATGCTGGATGTTGAAAAATTATTAGGAAAATTATTGCAATTATTTACAATATTTCTTTGCTTCGCGCTCTTTATAGTCAACATCATTTGTTAAGTAAAACGTTGTTTAAGTTTTGGGTATCAAGTAAGAAGATGTCAGCTGTAAGTTTAGCCCGAAACTACGTAGTGTCTGTTCTGTCAGTACCTACAGTAGTACACCTACACGTGTCGAGAGGTGTGCTGCGGTTTTGCTAGAGCGCTACCACCGGTGTGATGCACTTTAACACTTCCACCCTTGGAGCTTTTTGTTACTTCCTCTTGCGTCTCCACCCCCAGATGGCCAATTAAGGCAAGCCGGGGTCAGGGGTCTCATTTAGCCCCAGGGAGAATCAGGGTCCACGGTGTTCACTGACTGCGCGCCGCAAAGCCGCCCTTGCGTCATTATTATTATTATTTTTATAAATTTATATAGATTATAAAACACTTTATAATGTCTTGTCTGGTGTTCTATTATAATCAATATAAAGAAGAACTTTTGAAAAGATACATTCATTGCTAAATTTTTAGTGACGTGATTTGGCGTATAGAACATTCTGCAGGAGGTTCATAAACCGACAGTCGGAATGACATCATTATCATTACAATGAATCCAAAAAACAATGAATTTCACTCACTTGTCTGTATCTATAATGAAACTATTACATAAAGCTAAAGTTTGTGGGATGTTCTCATTTCATCTTAATATAATAAAATAGAGAGATTAAAACTAAAAAGAGTTAGATACGAGTAGAATTAAATAGCACTGTTCAATATTTGGAAAATAATCCATTTCATTAAATGTTATAAGTAATAAGGAAAATTGTTGAAACTTTTCTATCGTCTAATACTGTAGTAAAGTAGAAGGTTATTATTAGGTAAAACCTTGTATAGATAATGAGCAATATAGACTACCTCAAACTCTGCCAATCGATACGTCTGTAGGACTTCCAAAGTGTTACTATACCACTAGAAACGCGCGATATGCAATTTGTTAGAGAATACTTCGCTAATAACTTCCCATAAGTTGGCAGGTTAGTTCAAGCCAAAATGTAAGAGACGCTGTAACATACCGTCACGCATGGGAAACTTAATACTGAAAAATCTGGTTAAAAAGGAAATTTATAGTAGATTATGTACCAATGGAGTAAAGCAGTATCTTACGTCATGGGCGGTATATTGAACTCTGAGTGTAACGGGGACTCTTGGGTTAATTCCTGAGCGCAGCGAGGGGATTAAGATTTAATTCCCGAGCGAAGCGAGTGAGTTATTTAGAGCCCTGAGTGAAGCGAGGGGTTAAAGCCGCCCAAGACGAAGACAGGCTTTATCCTCGAGGTGCGTACTCTACTTTTCATACCTACTGCGAGTCAATAAAAACTCAGAGCTTTAAAATAGCAGTTATTTCGATAAAAGTTAAATACATTTGTCCCGTTATAGAGGGACAGAGACAATATCTTTGGAAGGAACATTTTATGGAAAACACTGTTTTAGACTTTCGCGGTTGTTAACTAAGTTATAATTAGTACTCCCGATTTACAGGCTTTTGGGGCACCCGATATTTCGGTACAGTTACATGCACCACGTTGAAAATAATAATATTTTATGAAAGTTGAATAACACCAAACACCAGAACATAGATGAATATAATACTTAGCACCGATCGCAACACGTAACTTCAACTTAGACCTTGAATGCGCAGAGCGGACCGTGCGTAACCCATAGCAACGCGGCGCACAACAAACACACTCCTAAGGTTGGTTTAGTAATGAAGGCATTGGTGGCGTTGCTATTGTTAACTCTTTTGTTAAAGCGTTCGTAAAGCCCAATTTTGGTGGCAAAAATAACTCTTTTTTTAGCTTTTCGAACGCTGAACATAAACAGCCATAAACGACATTTTCACCCATAGATTCCCAATTCGAACGCCCTTGTGAGCGTTTTTAGCGTCAACTATTTTCGCCAACTTAGGGCTGTACGAACGCACTATTAATAATACAATCCCGCGTTTTTCTTTTTTTTTCTGTATGCTGTAGGAAAGTCAGTTGTTGTAGGAAAACTCATATACAACAAATAACGTTCCAAATCCAAATCACTTTACTCCCCAGGGAGTTTCATACAACTTTACAGCCCCGCGTATGAATGCCTTGCATTACGTAGAGATTGCGTGATATGTAATTGGACATTTTCGAGCAGGTGGTATGAAAAAATTTTTATTGTCTTGTGCGATAAAAATATTTTTATTTAGCACTTTTTAGTTAATATCTTAGTAGTTTTTACTTAAAACTGTTACTAGCTACAATGAAGGCGTAAGTGCTCTTTGTTTTTATGTTTCACAAGGAATCAATGCTTTCCGTCTCTTAAAGTCTTTGTTTTATTATATAAGATACATTACAAAATAACGTCGGTGTTATTTATTAAACAAAAGGTCACTTCATAAGAATCTTGACACTTTTCGCCGTGTATTTTCTAAAGTAAAAACATGTTTCGCTTTTTCCGTAAGTACAATAAAAAACAGGACATAATGCACAAAGTCGACTGCGAAGTGCTATATATATTATTTATTTGTGTGTAATCGATATTGTCAGCGATTTGCTGCGTAACGCCATGATGGATGTTCTGCCGACCTAAACTAAAACATTGGCTTGTTTTGTCTTTCACTTTCGATAACGTCTTTGTAGCTATACTGTCTATTTTATTGCTTTGGTTGTTGTGACAGTTTATTCTCATATTGCAAGTAACTGTCACAACAGTTAGATTTTCTGAGAAGCATTTGAATTCATCGCAGAGATGGTAAGAGTACGCCTAGTCACTAATTACTTTATACCTACACATGATACGATCATAAAGCGATTTCCAGAGCACTCAGCTACCTCCGCGGAGCCTGCTTTATTATAAATCATGAACGTTCGTTGTGTAATCTGATTAATCTTCGAGCGTTTTATAAGGCGTGTGTTCTCTCTTGATGTGCGTCGTAGGTTGGTATGTCTCTAAATAAACAGTTTTAATTTCCCTCGAGCCGCCAGTTGAATACTGGGAAAGACAGCAATTTGCCTCGTTTGATTACTATCTTGATGTCATTATACATTATTCTTGGAGTTTTTGCACAAGTCCCTTGGAATGCACGCTTTGTCAAATATCTACTTAAAATGAAACTTGCAAATATGGTATATATACCTTTATTGGTCGTGCTTTAAATATATAATACATCTAATGAAGCCTTAAGCTTGTCTTTATTTTTCGATAATATGAGTAAGTCACAAAGTTAGTATGTATACTCTCATGTAACAATAAAAATTCCACTGAATTTGCTACAGTAGGTACTAATGTTATTTCATATTTCAGTAGATTTTCGTAAACATTGTCTATAAGAACGTGGCAGGCTGCCACGAAATACCGGAAAAGAGGCTAGGAAGGATCGAACTGTTGAGATCCACGAGGCTAATCTACATAGATAGATAGATTTATTGAGACACTTTATTGAGACATCACATTTATGACTTAATATTATACAATAGAATAAAAAATAATGCCTAAAACTAGGTGCAACAATGGGCGGTCTTATCGCTCAGAGCGATCTCTTCCAGACAACCCATTCACAGAGGAATAGGTATACAATAAAAGATGGACGGTAATAATACAAAAACAGTAAACACACCATAAATACATATATGCTATATTAAATAAACTAATAAAATACATAAACAGCATACTTTTATAATATATACTTAATTATACAAATAAAAATTATATATATATATGTAAACACTAAAGCATCTTGACAGTGTTTTAATAGTCTAGGAAGTGTTTATTACATGTAAACACAAATAAAAATTTCAAAGAAATATCTTTGAAAGTTTGACGTGACGTGCACGCTGTATTTCCAGTGGAAGAGAATTCCGAAAACGGATGGCTTTAACAGCAAATGAGGAGTAATAAAAACTGATTCTGTGTTCAGGCGTTTTTAGATGAAGATTCTCTGATGACCGTAATGATAACATATACATAAAGGTATATTGGACAAAACAAACAACTGTAGTACCGAGATCGATTTTGAAATTTACGTCCCATCTTATAACAGTTCGCAAAAGAAAATCATAGGCAAGAACCTAAAATTGCTAACATATTGTACTAATTTATATACGAGCAGTAGACCTGTTACAGATGCATTACCGAGGTAGCATGACATTGCACCTGCATTAACATGGGCACACTAGCCAGTAAAATTCTACATGTGAATCGCTGGCTTAATTCACACAAGAAATCCTCGCTAGAACCGTTCCCTTGAGTGCTCTCTAAAGACTTGCTGCGAAATACTCCTAACAGCCTCGCCACTTGTACAATTTATGATGGTAGTTAGGCCAACGCAGCTCTCTGCTGCCGCAAACAGGTAGCAACCATCGTAGTCATAACCGTTCCTCCGCCCGCACATTCCAGGAAACAAGAATGGAGGGGGATAATAAAAGAAGCAACAAGGTCTCACATTAAATAGAAGGTTTACAGGCAAAGCAATATACAAGCGAGCTGAAGACGCGATGCGAATGCTTGATGAACTTTAATTACACCGGCGCGGCGGAGCCAGCGTTGAGAAATCGACTGGCTGGTGTATTAGCATAATCATTTTGTAGCCCATTCGAGGTCAACTGATGGAAAATTGGTAATATATAGTGTCAATTTTCGCATGAAAGTATTTTCGTTATGAAGAGTTTGTTGTAGTTTCCATTATGCAAATGTTTGCGATTCCTAATACGTATTTGACATTTCTGATAATTTCAAACAGTATACTTAAACAATACTTTGTAGAGGTAAATTTTATATGACACTGCACTATGATTTATGGTAATTTAAACTTCATAATAAAAGGTTTTTTTCAAGGAGAGCTTGTGCTTGCATCGTCTGACTCATCGTGTGCAATAATGAAAAGTAAGTAACACCAACACGTAGCTTTAGCTTATGTATTATAAGTAATATATATGTAAAATATAATGCATATATTACATAGTAAGTTTTAAGTTACTTGATATCACTCCATTACATGTAGGTTCGTTGATGTATATATAATATCTATAGCCAACTAGCAAACCCTGCGAACTCCGTTTCGCCACCAGATGGCTTCGTTTTATGTAACATTTTGTTTGGCGCCATCTACTTAAAATATTGGTTTGTAGTACATGCTATGTATCAGAGATGGCGCTGTATGTGAAAAAAGATTTTCCCGCTTTTCTTTTTAAATTTTTCCTGAATTTTCTTTACTATAAACCTCACGAAGCCCGAGACCTTTCCAACAAATGCAAAACCGTGGAAATCGGTTCGTGCGTTCTGGAGTTATAGCGTCAGGAAGGAAAACCCGACTTATTTTTATATAAATCTGGTTTATTAAAGTCTGGTTTATTAAAATATAATTCATTGTAAAATAGTTTTTAACAGGGTGACCCTGACCACACATGACTTTTAGACAGTTTGATGATCATCCATCACGAAACCTAAAGTTCAAGTATATCTGTTCAGCCACTTAGTTGTGACATGGTAAAATACATACAGTACGAGTTACTTTCACATTTCTAATATTAGTGTGGATAGACATACTATTAGGCTTAGATAATTGAATTAGATAATTGATATAAAGATAATTGAATAAAGCCTTAAATCCGAGACTACCACCCTGTAACAGTCACTTTTTGGGTATCTAGTAGAGTTCGGTCGCCGATCAATATTAACATTACATAAGGGATTGTCACAAGCTCGGTCAAAGCATAAAGCTACACAATATTATGTGAACAATTACTTTGTTCATACATTAGATCAATAAGTAACTAAGTACTAATAATAAAACTCACTACGTAAATAGAAATGTTATTCTGATGAAAAAACCTGTCATAAATTTCACCACCCTTGACTTTCATTAAAGTATCCGCGAAATCCGTCAAACGAATTTCGTAGTTAGTTTTTGGAGTAGGCCTTCAAGGTAGATTAACCATCAAAGATCTGTGTATACCTATTACCACAGAATATGTAATAATATACATTATTGGTATAGGGAAAAGATAAAAATGTTAACGGCAAGGTAGTTCTCTGCAGTAACCCTTGCCTTCAAGATTTATTGTAGATTATCCCCAGTATTGGGCTATTAAAATTCGCTTTACATTTTACGACCTGCAATCTCTTTTAAAATACTGGAACGAACGAATCCATTATTTCTTTAAAGTGAACGTGATGAACAGTTCAAGACGTTTTATGAAACTTTACGAGGTGCTATAGGAACCTTTAATGAACAAGAATGAGTGTTTATACAATAGCAATAATCATCATTTGATAAGCGATAAATTTGATCACGTTTCTACGAGAATCTTTCAAAATTAATCATTAAAATGTTCGCGTTGGAGAAAACACTTATTGTAATTAAGTTTTTGTGTGAGCAAGTGAGTATAATTGTAACTACGACACTATGAAAAAACTGAACAGATTTAAATGAACTTTGGTAAAGTGATAACTAATACATACATAGAAATAACACAAAGGCAATTTACCCCGATTCAATGGGTAGTTACAGAGGGATAACCAAAACCATCATTACATGTACACAAAGAAGAGAGTTCAGCCATTTATAAAATGATAACGTAGATAGTTATAATGGTTTTCCTTATTTATAAAATTCTTTATCGATCTCGAAAACCTCATTTCATGTGGACACAGTCGTGGGCCTATCGATTTGTTAAAAAGTTGAACGCTGAAAAGTTAAGTTGAATAATGTAATATACAAAAATAATGTAATGTTTCGAAGTACGGAATCCTTGACGCGGTCGACAACCGTTTTAGAAAAGATTTATATACTTTTACTTCTTTCGTTAAGTTGCTAACAGCAACGTGTGAGATGCATTTGAATATCTAATCAAATGGGTGGATCGCAGAAAGCTTTCAATAGCTCAATGATGGATAGACCCGAAAATGTCGGCATGTTCCCCTAAAATGATGTGCCCCACATTGATCTACGAAAGTATTTTAAATTCAAATCAGCCAGGGATGAGTTTAGTTAGACGTTACCTTGGGAATATTACTCGGAATATTGGGTAGACTATTGGAGGATATATATAGTATATAGGAGAATATTGGGAGAAAAAAAAAAGGTAGTCGCGCAGACCCTGCTAATTACAGGCCTATTTCAGTCACTTCCGTACTATGTAAGACGATGGAACGTGTACTGAACCACAGGCTCCTGGCATACCTAGAAGTGAACGATCTCCTCAGTGACCGACAATACGGATTTCGCCGAAACCGGTCTACTGGGGATCTTCTAGCGTATGCCACTCTTATCTGGAACTCAGCCATCGAGAACCACGGAGAGGCGCTTGCTGTCTCTCTCGATATCTCGAAGGCTTTTGACAGGGTCTGGCACGAAAGCCTCATTAACAAGCTTCCTTCATACGGCCTTTCCACTGGTTTGTGTGTCTGGATTTCAGATTTCTTGAGGGATCGGATGATTCAAGTAGTCATCAATGGCTGTTCTTCCGCCCAATTGGCTATAAATGCCGGAGTCCCCCAAGGATCAGTATTCTCCGCAACACTTTTTCTGCTGCATATTAATGACCTGCTGAAACCCGGTATTTTTGGTTACGTAGATGACAGCACCGTTGTGGAGAGTTACACATTTAACGCACGAACCAGTGCATTACAAATCCAGTCTCATAGGGAAGCGATGGTTCAGCGCTTGAACTTTTCTTTGCAGGCAGTATTCGATTGGGGCGATGCCAATCTAGTTAAGTTCAATGCTGCTAAAACCCAGGCGTGTCTTTTCTCCGCCAAACGGAGCCCTTTCCAGCTGGCTCCTACTTTCAGGGATGTGTCCGTGCCGATAAGTAACCATTTCGAGCTTCTTGGCATCTCATTAACACCAACTCTCAATTTCGGCTCCTATATTGAGTCCAAAGCTCAGCTTGCCTCAAAAAAGCTTGGTGTTCTGGCTAAGGTGAGAGAATACTTCACACCGGGACAGTTGCTTAATCTTTATCAAGCCCAAGTCCGGTCGTGTATGGAGTACTGTTCTCACCTTTGGGATGGTTCTGCCAAATACCAGCTGGAGACACTGGAAGCTATTGAGAGGAGAGCCAAGAGACTCATTAACCACCTACTTGCGTACTAGGGCCACCTAGTACGCAAGAGACTCCAGAGTCTCGAGCATCGCCGCAAAGTCGCTTGTTTATCGGTTTTTTATCGGATACATTTCGGTGAGTGTGCAATGGAACTTCACAATTTGATTCCGCCATCCCCATTCTATAATCGGACCTCCAGAGATACTCAGAAGCGCCACCGCTTTATGGTGGATATTCCATTTACCCGGACGAAGCGATTTACTTCTTCGTTTATCATACGAACCGCTAGGGAATGGAACACCCTCCCTGAGTCGGTGTTTCCGGTTAAGTACAATATGGGGGTCTTCAAAACACGAGTGCATAGGTATCTTCTGGGTAAGCGCGCTCCATCATCGATCGCATCATCACTTAGCATCAGGTGAGATAGTGGTCAAGTGCTACCCAGTTCGGTATAAAAAAAAAAAAAGACAAGAGTAAAAAAACATATTATGTTTTCATTGACCTACTTTATGTAAATAGATATCTTCATCTTCAAGAGATCTTGAGCTGACATTCCCCTGCTGGCGCAGTCTGCAGGATTAAGAGCTGAAGGTACATGTCTCCACGTGAGATTGCATGTATTTGCCTTGATTGAGGAGACTCTTTTGGCTTCAAATGTCTGAAACGAGTGTACAGGCGTGTTCAGCCATGCCAGTACTATAGTACTGTCTGACCAACATATGTGCTGATGGATGTTGATATGAGCTGATAACTGGGCCGAGACATGGGCCATGAGCTTAGCCAACAAGTGGTCGGCTGATAGCTCCAGTTTAGGAATGGTTTGGCGGTTTTTAATGGGAGCTACCTTTGACTTGGACATGAGCAGGTGCACATGTACCTGTCCGTCAGGTGTAGTTTCGTGGAGGTATATAACCGCGGCGTAGCCGAGTTCTGAAGCATCCGCATATCCCGGAAGGGTGTGTGTGGATGCCTTGTTTGAGCAGACGTTTCTTGGAAATCTGAGCGCTGAGAGACGTGGTAAGTCACGATAGATATTCTGACACTCAAGAGCGACATCACTCGTTCGTCCCAATCTAGTTTTAAAGTCCATAACCTTTGAATTGATTCAAAGGTTTTAGCGTGAAAAATGACAGGGCTGATCCAACCGCTTGGATCGTACAGACGTGCTATAGTACTGAGTATGGATCTCTTGGTTAAACCATCTACAGTAGGTACTGAGACACTATAGGTAAATTCGTCAGTTTGTGGTATCCACTGTATACCAAGGACCTTGATGGAGTTATCATCTGGACTGACGTCAAAATCTTTCAACATCTCCCACTGGTCATCTGGGAACCTTTCTAAAAGCCGACGGGAGTTGGATGTCCACTTACGTAGTTGGAAACCCTCCAGTGCGAGTAAGTTAATCAACTCAGTTTGTAAGGTCATGGCTTCACCGAAAGTATCATGTCCGGTGAGCACGTCGTCAACAAATATTACCTAGAGAGCACCTGAGCGGCTTTGGGATAGCGTTGACCTTCATCCGCGATCAACTGCTGGATGGTACGGTTCGCTAAGAATGGGCTGGAGCGTAATCCGTAAGTCACGATGGACAATGCATAAGTTAATAAAGGCTGATCTGGTGATGAACGCCAGAGAATGAGCTGATACCGTCTGTGATCGGGTTGAACCATGATGTTTCTGAACATCTGTTGTATGTCTGTGCTGAAAACGACCTTGTGTGTTCGGAAGTTTAAAATGATATCCGTGATATCTCGCTGCAGGGCCGGTCCCGTATGTAAAGTGTAGTTGAGGCTAGTGCCATTTGCGCTTTTACAACTAGCGTCAAAGACTGTACGTAGCTTGTATGAATTGGCCTTAAAAATGCCATGGTGCAATGGTATGTAGCAATGAGGCTGATCGCGGAACGTATTTGAATGGCAGGGGTTCATGTGACCTTTATCTAGGTACTCCTGCATAAACGCTACAAATTTTGAGCGAAGCTCGGGGTTTCGTTGGAGTTTTTTCTCGAGGTTGAGAAACCGCCGAAGTGCTGTAGCGTGCGTAGCCCCTAGTTCGGGGGCATCCGTAACAAACGGTAGCGTGACTACATATTTACGAGACTGGTCCCTCGTGGTGGTGGACTGGTATATTTTTTCGCACTCTTCGTGTGCTGATGTACCATCGGTAATGGGATTACTGACTTCTTCTACTTCCCAAAATCTCTCTAGAGCTGAATGAATGTCTTGGCTTGACTGTTGTGCCAAGTCAGTATGGTCTATTTGAGCTGAGTTGACCTGAGGCTGAATGCCCGTATCTAGTGAAACCGGGCCTAATAAAGTAAAGTTAAATATCGTGCCAAAGGCTATGGGTCTGCCGGGCCCTAGAAAAACTTTAGTACCGTCTAAGATACTACCCAATATGTCTGACCCTAACAAAAGGTCAATAGGTGCAGGTATGTTAAATGAAAAATCTGCGAGTGGAACGTAATTATCACTTTCATCCAAACTAGGCAATTTAGTATGCGGTAAAACTCCCATGACGTTTTTAAGTTTTTAACAACTTTTGGCGCACTTCAACGAGCATTCAATACTGCACGAAAATCAGGCTTCACGAAAACAAGATCAACTTAGGATGCCGGTGTGAAGTTAATGACGTATTTCTTAAAGGCTTGGGAGAGCTCACATGATGCTATTGGTGTTTTTTGTGATCTCCCTAAAGCATTTGATAGTGTGGAACACCGTATACTGATTCGAAAGCTTTTCCATTATGGTATTCGTGGAGCTGCGCTTGATGTCATCGAGTCATATTTATCTGACAGGATGCAAAAGGTTGGCATAAATGGTGTAACATCTTCAGGTTCTATAATTAAAATGGGTGTTCCACAAGGGTCCATATTAGGGCATTTTTTTGTTCTTAGTTTACATTAACGACTTGCCACTTATGGCCAAGAATCTTTGTGATATTGTTTTATTTGCGGATGACACATCTCTGATTTTTAAAGTAGATAGGAAAGATAGCACACTAATTCAAGTAAAACTAGTTAACGTTTCCTCAAATTATAGACCAGTATCTATACTACCAATTTTGAGTAAGATCTTTGAAAAAAATATGCTCAAACAACTTTTGGCGCACTTCAACGAGCATTCAATACTGCACGAAAATCAGATCGGCTTCACGAAAACAAGATCAACTAAGGATGCCGGTGTGAAGTTAATGACGTATGTCTTAAAAGCTTGGGAGAGCTCACATGATGCTATTGGTGTTTTTTGTGATCTCTCTAAAGCATATGATTGTGTGGAACACCGTATACTGATTCGAAAGCTTTTCTTTTATGGTATTCGTGGAGCTGCGCTTGATGTCATCGAGTCATATTTATCTGACAGGATGCAAAAGGTTGGCATAAATGGTGTAACATCTTCAGGATCTATAATTAAAATGGGTGTTCCACAAGGGTCCATTTTAGGGCCTTTGTTGTTCTTAGTATACATTAACGACTTGCCACTTATGGCCAAGGATCTTTGTGATATTGTTTTATTTGCGGTGTCATCCGCAAATAAAACAATATCACATCTCTGATTTTTAAAATAGATAGGAAAGATAGCACACTAATTCAAGTAAACAACGCTCTATCTAGTATCTCTAAATGGTTCTCAACTAATAATTTACTTCTGAATTCAAAAAAGACAAAATATTTGAAGTTTTCTTTGCGTACTGTACCATATTTGGAGTCCAACGTTACGCTTGATGGAGTTAAACTCGTAATGGACAAGGCAACAGTCTTCCTAGGCATTAAAATTGACGCAAAATTACAATGGGGTCCTCATATAAATGCCCTGTCTGGGAGACTCAGTTCTGCTGCATATGCAGTACGTAAAATAAGAGAGCTAACAGATGCTTCTACGGCGCGGTTAGTGTATTTTGCATATTTCCACAGCGTAATGTCATATGGGATATTGCTATGGGGTTCAGCGGCTGATATAGAGACCATATTTATCATTCAGAAATATGCTATTCGAGCTATATACGAAATGGGTCCCCGTGAGTCCTTGAGAGATTTATATAAAGAAATCAATATATTAATGTTGCCTTCCTTATATGTATTTGAAAATATAATGTATGTTCGTAAAAATTTACATAAATAAGTACATAATAAGTTAAATAGTGATCACCACACTTTTAATACCAGAAATAGAAATAGGATAGCTGTACCTAGTTTTAGACTTGCGAAGACTAATAAGTCATTCCTAGGAAATTGTGTGCGTTTTTACAATAACATCCCAAAGCACATAAATGAGCTCACAGAGGGCAAATTCAAGTTGACTGTAAAAAACGTTTTAATAAAAAAAGCTTACTATAAAGTTCGACATTATATAGAAGATAAAGATACTTGGAATACTCCACTTCTGGCAAGCTGTCTCTCTGCCACCCATAAAATGTAATATTTGTAGTACCTAAGTAGAAACATTGTAAACATCTATATAAAAAGAATGGCCCCGAGTTTCTTGCCGCTTCTTCTCGGTGGGCTCTATATATTTTGGAACGCGGCGGTAGAGTCTTTAAAGTACATTATAATGAAAAGTTGACGTTTATAAGTGCATCTTTGATGCCTAAATTGAATAAATGATTTTGACTTTTTTTTGACTTTAAGAATATACGCCTTTGTCCTTATTACGGGCCTGTTCGTATGTACAGGTCGAAAAGTATTGTCGACATATGACGAAAATTTTTCTGAGTGATGTTATCTATACCTTTTATTTTTAATTGAGTATGCTGAGTAGGTAAACAAAGTCACTTTACTATGTTTTGATTTATTAGTGTAATCATAGAGCCACAGTCTAATAACGCTCGTGCTTGGTGAAAATTGCCTTTGCAGTCTGCTATCTCAAGTGAGACTGTAGGCAGCAGTACAGGTCTATCGTGAACACTGTCTGGCGTTGAGATGTCAGGAGGACGACTTAAGGTGTTTGCGACGACATTTTGTCGTCGTGTTGTGTGTGTGTGCTGAATAGTTGTGGGCTGAGAAGATATGTGCTGAATGTTTGTGGGCTGAGTGTGTTTGAGACTTCCTCTGGGTAGGTGGTCCTGGTTGCTGGTGATCTACTTCGGTAGTGTAGTCCCGTAAGCACTAGAATGCTGGGCATTCGCGAACACGTGTTCGATGCGGGCGCAAGGAGGCGTTTCGCGGCGGATCAATATGTCGACGACGCGGTGCAACGATACAGATAGGAGGCGGGGCGACCGCGCGTGCACACGTTACGGGGGTGGTTCTGCGACTGACTCGTGCCGCTTCGCCGAGCAGTGTCGCGAGGCGGCGCATTCCTTCCTATTGTTTCGTCGCGCCGGTTCTCGCGCGATCATCATACATAAATAACATCATCATACTATGCTTTATTAACTAAAAGGAAAAAACAGTATAATAATAAGTTATACTGCGAGATAAGTCTCGCTCTCACTAAACCTTTTAAAATATAAAGGACTCCCCATAATACGGACTTCCAGCAAATTAATCGTAAATTATTTAAAATAATGAGGAAATATATCGAACCGATTTCATTTCCGTTCAATAACAGAACAGTTATTATTACGGCTCCGTCAATTATACCTCGAATGACCTAAAAATTACGCTCTACGGACAATGTGACAGTCCGCAGTAGTAGGCAAATGAGCAAGAACGGATGGCCTAGGAGGGATTTTCTTTATTTGTCATCGACTACGGCCGAGAAACTGGGAAGCAATTAAAACTGAACTGAACGTTGAAGCGGTGCATATTGTAAAGGTGAGATGTTTCTGTTACTGTCTGACCCTGACTGCCTTCGCTATACCTCGAGATTGAGCTATTATTAATAGTAGCTAAAAAATAAATAAATAATAAAAAATGATTAAAATAAATAATTTTACTTGTGTTTTATTATCTTATTTCAAAACTTATTGGTTTTATTGCACACTTATCAAGGAGTGAAATAGTCTAAAAAATAGTCTAAAGTTTTTCACGGTTTAGACTATAGATACACGGCGGGACCAATTTTGATAAAATTTGAAATAGATGAGGGAGGCACTGGATTAGCACATTGGGTACTCTTCACCATCAGCTGCCATCACCATCACCACGCAGGTGTAACCGCGGGGTGCTAAAGTTTGCGGGTGTGTTTGTATGTTTGTTACTTCTTCACGTTCAAACGGCGTGACGAATTTTAATAACATTTAATATAGGTAGAGGTAGAAGAGGTGCTGGATTAGCACATTGGATACTTTTTATTATCATCATTATCCATCACCACGCGGGTGAATCCCGCGGGGCAAAGCTAGTTTATATATATAACTCTTAGCCTTGACTAACAGATTCATCAACACAGAACCCAAACCGCAAGCCTCCAAACTTGACATTTTGCCAGTTGATGCCTTTGTTGTAATGTAATGTACTAAGGAAGGGTTTCAATTTTTTCCTGTGACCAAGTGAGCAAAGCCGCTTGCAGGTGAGCTAGTTTAGGTTATAAATAAATCGGTTATATTCAAAAATTTGAGAACGATTTAATGTTTTTGTATTCTTATTATATTTCAAATTTTATTGCATCTAAATTTAAATATAAGAATCTCCACTCCGCATCCCGAGTTTAACTAATAATACACCAGCAGATGCCGACGCACGAGACTAACTGATGAGAGTATCATGATGAAACTAGATAACATTGTGTCTCTCTAAGCCTACCCATAAAAATACCTTTGGTTTAGTTTAAATCGGCGGGTCGGCGGCGCGAGCTGGCGGATAAGCCCGGAATAGATCGGATCAATACAAAACCCAATCTAACTATTTAACCGAATCCGTCCACCTACAATAAATTCTACTGCAACCTTTGCTGTTTTACAATCGAATCTCAGGACTTATTTTAGAAATAACATTTGAACTCACTCATTAGCTCATTACTGTATCAATACATAGACAACAACACCGGTAAAACATAGCTATGTCATCTAAAACAGTTAAACATGTACGGCCTTACTTATAAACGCTGCTTAAATTTAAATATTACCTATTTAGCACTACGCCCAACAATTTACAGGGCGTAATTCTAAATAACGTAATTCAAATATAAGTAGCGTTTACAAGTAAGGTCGACAATCACTAGGCCACTATAAATATATATATTCATTTTAGGTCTGCATGTAGAAGTAGTTACGTAGAAGAGGGTAGTGAAGTAGGAGACGTAGAGAGTATAGCTAAGGTACAAGCAGTAATATTATTACCTAAGGTAAATACAATAAAAAACGAAGGCCAGTCCTTTCCATCCTTTCCGCCCAGATCAAAGATTTCGCTGAAGGATTTATCTGAATAAAATCTCTGAATCCTAGATTCAACCAGTGACCAGTTATAAATAGTCAAATCTTATCTCAGCTCACTTTTCAATTGATTCGAGAGGTTCCGGTTGATTCTATGCCTAGCCTAGCTCTAGCAGGACAGTTCTAAATGCATGAACGGTTCTGCGCTAGTCGTGGGATGTGATGTAAGGTAGTTACTAACCTTCCCTTGGCTAAGGTCCTGTACATTTTGGAATTAATTTGCTACCAGTATAAATATATAATAATAATAAAGTTTAAAATTTTGCTACCAGTACAATAAAATCTCTGCTAACTTTCATTTTATTTTCGCTCGGCCGTGTTAAAAATCGGAGCGTTGGCCTCGGCTAAAATAGTTATTTGTGCAACAATATACCAAAGTTTATTTTGTTGCGAGTAACGCGTTTCAACCCTGAGCAAGGGGTTCTATAAATTGAATACTTACTACTTATTAGTGTAGCGACTGATTCTAAGTCAGAATTCTAAGCATAGGCAGAAATTTAAAGCAAATCGCTGTGCTCTTTATAATTTTTTTACACATACATACACACACACACACACATAGCTGATATTACAAGGAGTAACTTAAGCTACTTTTATTTCTTCACTTTTTTATACTTTACCTTCTTCACTTCTATGTCATCTAAAGCAAATTTAATTAATTATTTTTAATTTAATTAATTTGCGTAACACTGCACTGCACTCAATCAAGATAAAGAATTTGGATCTGATTCAACCAGTAGTATCACTTGCCCCTCAAAGCGGTGCAGAACAATTGTGTTGTGCGCACTGCTAAATAACGTAATTTAGGGAATAGTATATTTCATTACAAGTGGGGAACGGCTGTCATTACAAAGAGTTCCGACAAATGTCTACCCGAGCCGAGGCGCAGCCGAAGGCGAGGGTTGACAGTCGGAACAAGTTGCAATGACGGTTCCGCACGTATACTGAACGACTATTTTTAATACAGTTGCGAAAAAATAAAGCAATTTAATAAAATAAACTTGCAAAGAAAATTTCTCGGTCCAAAATTTCCGTCAGGTGTAGTTTCGTGGAGGTATATAACCGCGGCGTTGCCGAGTTCTGAAGCATCCGCATATCCCGGAAGGGTGTGTGTGGATGCCTTGTTTGAGCAGACGTTTCTTAGAAATCTGAGCGCTGAGAGACGTGGTAAGTCACGATAGATATTCTGACACTCAAGAGCGACATCACTCGTTCGTCCCAATCTAGTTTTAAAGTCCATAACCTTTGAATCAAGGTTTTAGCGTGAAAAATGACAGGGCTGATCCAACCGCTTGGATCGTACAGACGTGCTATAGTACTGAGCATGGATCTCTTGGTTAAACCATCTACAGTAGGTACTGAGACACTATAGGTAAATTCGTCAGTTTGTGGTATCCACTGTATACCAAGGACCTTGATGGAGTTATCATCTGGACTGACGTCAAAATCTTTCGACATCTCCCACTGGTCATCTGGGAACCTTTCTAAAAGCCGACGGGAGTTGGATGTCCACTTACGTAGTTGGAAACCCTCCAGTGCGAGTAAGCTAATCAACTCGAATTGTAAGGTCATGGCTTCACCGACAGAATCATGTCCGGTGACCACGTCATCAACAAATATTGACCTAGAGAGCACCTGAGCGGCTTTGGGATAGCGTTGACCTTCATCCGCGATCAACTGCTGGATGGTACGGTTCGCTAAGAATGGGCTTGAGCGTAACCCGTAAGTCACGGTGGACAATGCATAAGTTAATAAAGGCTGATCTGGTGATGAACGCCAGAGAATGAGCTGTTACCGTCTGTGATCGGGTTGAACCATGATGTTTCTGAACATCTGTTGTATGTCTGTGCTGAAAACGACCTTGTGTGTTCGGAAGTTTAAAATGATATCCGTGATATCTCGCTGCAGGGCCGGTCCCGTATGTAAAGTGTCGTTGAGGCTAGTGCCATTTGCGCTTTTACAACTAGCGTCAAAGACTGTACGTAGCTTGTATGAATTGGCCTTAAAAATGCCATGGTGCGGTATGTAGCATAGAGGCTGATCGCAGAACGTATTTGGATGGCAGGGGTTCATGTGACCTTTATCTAGGTACTCCTGCATAAACGCTACAAATTTTGAGCGAAGCTAGGGGTTTCGTTGGAGTTTCTTCTCGAGGTTGAGAAACCGCCGAAGTGCTGTAGCGTGCGTACTTAGTTCGGGGGCATCCGTAACAAACGGTAGCGTGACTACATATTTACCAGACTGGTCCGTCGTGGTGGTGGACTGGTATATTTTTTCGCACTCTTCGTGTGCTGATGTACCATCGGTAATGGGATTACTGACTTCCTCTACTTCCCAAAATCTCTCTAGAGCTGAATGAATGTCTTGGCTTGACTGTTGTGCCAAGTCAGTATGGTCTATTTGAACTGAGTTGACCTGAGGCTGAATGCCCGTATCTAGTGAAACCGGGCCTAATAACGTGAAGTTAAATATCGTGCCGTAGGCTATGGGTCTGCCGGGCCCTAGAAAAACTTTAGTACCGTCTAAGATACTACCCAATATGTCTGACCCTAACAAAAGGTCCATAGGTGCAGGTATGTTAAATGAAAAATCTGCGAGTGGAACGTAATTAGCACTTTCATCCAAACTAGGCAATTTAGTATGCGGTAAAACTCCCGTTACGTTTTTAAGATTTTAACAACTTTTGGCGCACTTCAACGAGCATTCAATACTGCACGAAAATCAGGCTTCACGAAAACAAGATCAACTAAGGATGCCGGTGTGAAGTTAATGACGTATGTCTTAAAGGCTTGGGAGAGCTCACATGATGCTATTCGTGGTGGTCTATGGTATTCGTGGAGCTGCGCTTGATGTCATCGAGTCATATTTATCTGACAGGATGCAAAAGGTTGGCATAAATGGTGTAACATCTTCGGGATCTATAATTAAAATGGGTGTTCCACAAGGGTCCATTTTAGGGCATTTTTTTGTTCTTAGTTTACATTAACGACTTTCCACTTATGGCCAAGGATCTTTGTGATATTGTTTTATTTGCGGATGACACATCTCTGATTTTTAAAGTAGATAGGAAAGATAGCACACTAATTCAAGTAAACAACGCTCTATCTAGTATCTCTAAATGGTTCTCAACTAATAATTTACTTCTGAATTAAAAAAAGACAAAATGTTTGAAGTTTTCTTTGCCTACTGTTCCATATTTGGAGTCAAACGTTACGCTTGATGGAGTTAAACTCGTAATGGACAAGGCAACAGTCTTCCTAGGCATTAAAATTGACGCAAAATTACAAATGGGGTCCTCATATAAATGCCCTGTCTGGGAGACTCAGTTCTGCTGCATATGCAGTACGTAAAATAAGAGAGCTAACAGATGCTTCTACGGCGCGGTTAGTGTATTTTGCATATTTCCACAGCGTAATGTCATATGGGATATTGCTATGGGGTTCAGCGGCTGATATAGAGACCATATTTATCATTCAAAAACGTGCTATTCGAGCTATATACGAAATGGGGGGACCCATTTCGTATATCTTTGATAGATTAATTTAAAGAAATCAATATATTAACGTGGCCTTCCTTATATGTATTTGAAAATATAATGAATGTTCGTAAAAAATTACGTAAATATAAGTTAAATACTGCCGTCCGATTACTAAAAGGCCGTTAAGTGACATTTGTTCAAATTTGAGTTTTATGTACAGAGCGAAAGCGTATCTTTTCCTCTATTAACCAGTATGGGTCTCATTTTTCTACCATTTATAAGTACTGAGATTTGGGGACCACGTACACCGCTTTCTGCATCTGTTTTGGACTTTTTCAATTCTAAAATACGGTTAACTCATTTTACATCACTAAAGTAAGGCAAAACGTATGTAACGTTGTATTTCAAACTTGTATTTCATCTGTTTGACAAGCTTAGAAAACAGCTACATGCACGTACAATTCTATTTAACCGTTACCTGGCTTTACAAGTGTTTTAGTCTTTAAAAACCTGCAGTTCCAATTACGTATCTACAACGTCTAAAAACAGTTTTTATACTCGTGCTAAACTTAAAAGCCGCTAGACATACTTAGTCGGCTAGGTCAATGGTTAGCGAACCTGAAACTGAAACAGCTACAATTCTAAAAGACAGTGACTGTTTTTAAGTCATGAAAAATATGAACGCATGTTATCAATAACAACAGTAAAAAACCGTTAAGCAACTTTTCAACACTAAAAAGCGTCTATATGCCGTGCATTTCTATGCGCCCCGCACGGCGCACCTCGCTTAGTCGTGTCTTGGCTTGGACGCTGTAGAGGCTGGACGTGCGGCGCGTTGGCGCGTATTCCCGCCAAAAATGGACTCGAAAGCGAGGTAAGAATAAATATTGTATTTAGAATTAATTATGTTATTGTTTTCTTAAACTTTTTGAAACATAATTAAAATAGGAACTATAGATAAAACTTAAGTAACTTATATTGTTGTGTTTTGTTTTGTGTAGTTGTGTTCATGCCCATTACAGTTTAAAAGGTTTAACTTTACTTCTAGGTTTCAAAATTCGAGAATCAGAGCTATGGTAGAAAAATGCAACGATGGATCTCAATCATACGTATACATGAACAAAGAAAACCAGCCACCACCACCTCATCAACTGCAATCTTCTAACGAGGTATGCAATGAAAAATTCTTATGCAGTATAGCCAACATCCCAAAATATGCAACGCCGGAATAACTGGTTGACGCAATAAATGCATTTTGCAGAATATTCTATGACAATGCCTGTTTTTCGAACATTTGATGAAACGAAAACTTTCATATAACTATGGGCTTAATTTTTCTGAGCTGATTGCAACTATTGGTGCTAATTCACTTATAAATGAACAACGAATAAATACCGAAGAAATGGCTTTCATCTGTAACGAAACGATGCTACCACCATCCTGTAGCCTCGCGGAGACCTGCGATTCACCTTTTGTGTCATATGATACCCATTATGTTTTGTCTCCAACACCGTTTATTAATTCACCAACAGGAGAGTTTTCGTCCGATGATTCGGTAAAAGATAAAAATTATTGCCCGAGTGAATCTTTATCAGAAGATGAAGACCAGCCATGAAACAAAAGTTCCCGTCATAAACCAGCCATAGACTTAGTTGAACCTCGCAAAGAAACCAACACCATACAGCCGGAAGCTGTTCTTTCACTTGATGCCCCTGCTATTATTACAGCGATAACCGACTCTACCAATGAAAATCGAATCAGCTCACGAGAAAAAAGTTAAAACAGAAGCAGGAAAAGTTATTGAGCTATAACGTGAAGACTAGGTGTGGGAAAAATGCATGAAAAGATGTTCGGCTAAGTTTACTATAGATGCGCGTGATGAAGTCAAGAGCAAGAGTATACTTAAAAGACATAATACAAGTTTGTTTTCAAAGAAACAACTATGAGATGCTTTATAAAAACGATAAGGATTATAAAGTTTTTCGATCCATGACCGACAAATATTTGAAAAATTCTGATACTTTAAAACCACAATTAACCTTTAGGTATTAGGTATTAATTTTAATAAGATAAGGCAAGAAAAAGCGCTATCGTGAATGCACTGAAGGATATCACTGCACCACACAAAATGCGATTCTGGCATGAAATGCCTGAAAAAAAGGATACACGTAGATAGTTACGGTTGATTAAGATTACAATAAATGATAGGTAAGAATTTTTAATTAAAAATATTTTTGTAACTTTGAGACTGATTAAGCATGCCAAACTTGTTAAATAAGTGTTATACCGTAATGTACCTACATTACAGTAAGTCTATTTTAGTAATTTTATTATGTTCATTTAAGATGTGCCATTTATTTTGTAAGACTATTAAATATATTAAAAAACAATGATACCTAGGTAAGTAAGATGTTATATATATATATATATATTATGGTAAAAAATATATATAAATATAACATAAATTATTAATTAATACAAATATAACATATTGTAAAAACAAAGTTATGTTAATTATTAGATTACACATCTTATATATATATATATATATATATATATTGTGTGTAATCTAATAACTAACATAACTTTGTTTTTACCATAATACAACCATAATTAATTTGTAATTCGTACATGGTTCCTATTATTTTAAGTTTGATGCTCATTAGTATATAAGTTAATAAAAGAAGAATGTTACAGAATAAAAGGTTTTGTTTTGTTTGCTAACCTTTATTTTCTCATTTCAATGGAGAAATGACATAGGAAAAAGTTACGGTTAGCTGATCGATTCACATTAAGTTACGACAATTTAGACAGTATCACCTTTACTTAAAAACAGTTACTACAAAATGTTTATCTCAAGACTGTGTTCAAGTCTAAGAATAATTATTAACTTTTGGATTTCGAAACGATAATTAGGCAGTTTAGGGTCCTTAACGTTTTTTTTTAAATATGATTATTCGATTCAAAATTAAAATGCAATTCAAAAAAAAGGCTATGTGAGTTAGCTGTCTTTAAGTTACAAAATTGTTGATAACTGTGACCAGTCTTCAAACCTCCATGCGGTTTTAATAAAATACAACACTATAAGGCGACTGTACTTCAGCTAACCGTGTTTAAGGTTTGCAGATTGTCTCATTTTGAACTTGATAACCTTAATTAAAATACAAAAAGTTAATTAAAAATCAAATGATTAAGTTGCGTTCCAATGCAATATACACACTTTCAAGCTTATAAAATACAAAATATTTTGGTATACCAATAAAAACTGTAAGTCTACAAAAAGTCTAGTAAACAACATTTCCCACGTTTTTGCTCGTAACGAAAATTTTGGGTTTGGAACTTAGCGGCCTTTTAAAAATCGGACGGCAGAATAGTGATCACCACACTTTTAATACCAGAAATACAAATAGGATAGCTGTACCTAGTTTTAGACTTGCGAAGACTAATAAGTCATTCCTAAGAAATTGTGTGCGTTTTTACAATAACATCCAAAAGCACATAACTGAGCTCACAGAGGGCAAATTCAAGTTGACTGTAAAAAACGTTTTAATAAAAAAGCTTACTATAAAGTTCGACATTATATAGAAGATAAAGATGCTTGGAATACTCCACTTCTGGCAAGCTGTCTCTCTGCCACCCATAAAATGTAATATTTGTAGTACCTAAGTAGAAACATTGTAAACATCTATATATAAAAGAATGGCCCCGAGTTTCTTGCCGCTTCTTCTCGGTGGGCTCTATATATTTTGGAACGTGGCGGTAGAGTCTTTAAAGTACATTATAATGAAAAGTTTACGTTCATAAGTGCGTCTTTGATGCCTAAATTGAATAAATAATTTTGACTTTTTTTTTGACTTTAAGAACATACGCCTTTGTCCTTATTACGGGCCTGTCCGTATGTACATGTCGAAAAGTATTGTCGACATAAGACGAAGAATGTTTGTGGGCTGAGTGTGTTTGAGACTTCTTCTGGGTAGGTGGTCCTGGTTGCTGGTGATCTACTTCGGTAGTGTAGTCCCTTAAGCACTAGAATGCTGGGCATTCGCGAACACGTGTTCGACGCGGGCGCAAGGAGGCGTTTCGCGGCGGATCAATATGTCGACGACGCGGTGCAACGATATAGATAGGAGGCGGGGCGACCGCGCGTGCGCACGTTACGGGGGTGGTTCTGCGACTGACTCGTGCCGCTTCGCCGAGCAGTGTCGCGAGGCGGCGCATTCCTTCCTATTGTTTCGTCGCTCCGGTTCTCGCGCGATCATCATATATAAATAACATCATCATACTATGCTTTATTAACTAAAAGGAAAAAACAGTATAATAACTTATCTCGCTCTCACTAAACCTTTTAAAATATAAAGGACTCCCCATAATACGGACTTCCAGCAAATTCGTAAATTATTTAAAATAATGAGGAAATATATCGAACCGATTTCATTTCCGTTCAATAACAGAACAGTTATTATTACGGCTCCGTCAATTATACCTCGAATGACCTAAAAATTACGCTCTACGGACAATGTGACAGTCCGCAGTAGTAGGCAAATGAGCAAGAACGGATGGCCTAGGAGGGATTTTCTTTATTTGTCATCGACTACGGCCGAGAAACTGGGAAGCAATTAAAACTGAACTGAACGTTGAAGCGGTGCATATTGTAAAGGTGAGATGTTTCTGTTACTGTCTGACCCTGACTGCCTTCGCTATACCTCGAGATTGAGCTATTATTAATAGTAGCTAAAAAATAAATAAATAATAAAAAATGATTAAAATAAATAATTTTACTTGTGTTTTATTATCTTATTTCAAAACTTATTGGTTTTATTGCACACTTATCAAGGAGTGAAATAGTCTAAAAAATAGTCTAAAGTTTTTCACGGTTTAGACTATAGATACACGGCGGGACCAATTTTGATAAAATTTGAAATAGATGAGGGAGGCACTGGATTAGCACATTGGGTACTCTTCACCATCAGCTGCCATCACCACGCAGGTGTAACCGCGGGGTGCTAAAGTTTGTGGGTGTGTTTGTATGTTTGTTACTTCTTCACGCTCAAACGGCGTGACGAATTTTAATAACATTTAATATAGGTAGAGGTAGAAGAGGTGCTGGATAAGCACATTGGATACTTTTTATTATCATCATTATCCATCACCACGCGGGTGAATCCCGCGGGGCGCAGCTAGTTTATATATATAACTCTTAGCCCTGACTAACAGATTCATCAACACAGAACCCAAACCGCAAGCCTCCAAACTTGACATTTTGCCAGTTGATGCCTTTGTTGTAATGTAATGTACTAAGGAAGGGTTTCAATTTTTTCCTGTGACCAAGTGAGCAAAGCCGCTTGCAGGTGAGCTAGTTTAGGTTATAAATAAATCGGTTATATTCAAAATTATATTAATTATATTTATTAATATTTGAGAACGATTTAATGTTTTTGTATTCTTATTATATTTCACATTTTATTGCATCTAAATTTAAATATAAGAATCTCCACTCCGCATCCCGAGTTTAACTAATAATATACCAGCAGATGCCGACGCACGAGACTAACTGATGAGAGTATCATGATGAAACTAGATAACATTGTGTCTCTCTAAGCCTACCCATAAAAATACCTTTGGTTTAGTTTAAATCGGCGGGTCGGCGGCGCGAGCTGGCGGATAAGCCCGGAATAGATCGGATCAATACAAAACCCAATCTAACTATTTAACCGAATCCGTCCACCTACAATAAATTCTACTGCAACCTTTGCTGTTTTACGGTCGAATCTCAGGACTTATTTTAGAAATAACATTTGAACTCACTCATTAGCTCATTACTGTATCAATACATAGACAACAACACCGGTAAAACATAGCTATGTCATCTAAAACAGTTAAACATGTACGGCCTTACTTATAAACGCTGCTTAAATTTAAATATTATTTAGCACTACGCCCAACAATTTACAGGGCGTAATTCTAAATAACGTAATTCAAATATAAGTAGCGTTTACAAGTAAGGTCGACAATCACTAGGCCACTATAAATATATATATTCATTTTAGGTCTGCATGTAGAAGTAGTTACGTAGAAGAGGGTAGTGAAGTAGGAGACGTAGAGAGTATAGCTAAGGTACAAGCAGTAATATTATTACCTAAGGTAAATACAATAAAAAACGAAGGCCAGTCCTTTCCATCCTTTCCGCCCAGATCAAAGATTTCGCTGAAGGATTTATCTGAATAAAATCTCTGAATCCTAGATTCAACCAGTGACCAGTTATAAATAGTCAAATCTTATCTCAGCTCACTTTTCAATTGATTCGAGAGGTTCCGGTTGATTCTATGCCTAGCCTAGCTCTAGCAGGACAGTTCTAAATGCATGAACGGTTCTGCGCTAGTCGTGGGATGTGATGTAAGGTAGTTACTTACCTTCTCTTGGCTAAGGTCCTGTACATTTTGGAATTAATTTGCTACCAGTATAAATATATAATAATAATAAAGTTTAAAATTTTGCTACCAGTACAATAAAATCTCTGCTAACTTTCATTTTATTTTCGCTCGGCGCCGTGTTAAAAATCGGAGCGTTGGCCTCGGCTAAAATAGTTATTTGTGCAACAATATACCAAAGTTTATTTTGTTGCGAGTAACGCGTTTCAACCCTGAGCAAGGGGTTCTATAAATTGAATACTTACTACTTATCAGTGTAGCGACTGATTCTAAGTCAGAATCCTAAGCATAGGCAGAAATTTAAAGCAAATCGCTGTGCTCTTTATAATTTTTTTACACATTCATACACACACACACACACATAGCTGATATTACAAGGAGTAACTTAGGCTACTTTTATTTCTCCACTGTTTTATACTTTACCTTCTTCACTTCTATGTCATCTAAAGCAAATTTAATTAATTATTTTTAATTTAATTAATTTGCGTAACACTTCAATGCACTCAATCAAGATAAAGGATTTGGATCTGATTCAACCAGTAGTTGCCCCTCAAAGCGGTGCAGAACAATTGTGTTGTGCGCACTGCTAAATAACGTAATTTAGGGAATAGTATATTTCATTACAAGTGGGGAACGGCTGTCATTACAAAGAGTTCCGACAAATGTCTACCCGAGCCCAGGCGCAGCCGAAGGCGAGGGTTGACAGTCGGAACAAGTTGCAATGACGGTTCCGCACGTGTACTGAACGACTATTTTTAATACAGTTGCGAAAAAATAAAGCAATTTAATAAAATAAACTCGCAAAGAAAATTTCTGGAAAATGGCGCCAACCGTAGAATATAAGCAGATTTTTTTTTTCTTCACCCATTTTGGTAGGCAAAGGGAACTATGCCCATACAGCCAAGTCTTCAGTAGAATTTTTTTATTGACATTTTTTTTTTTTTTTTTAAATTTCTTTACTGATATGAAATGAAAATGAAATTTAATGAGATGAAATGAAATGAAACCTAACCTAACTCATTCAATCAAATCATTCAATCTGATATTGAAAAAAAAATATAGCTTCTTTTTAGAAATACTCGTATACGTATTTGCATGAATAGTAAAAACTTCTATGATTTTTTTTAGTATAAACTTCATGGTTGGTTTTCCTTTTTAATAGACATTATTTTGACAGTTGGGAAAGAGAACGCACGGGAAAGGTAAAAAAAAAGCACGAGTATGTAATAGCCCACATCCCGAACGCTATACTTCCCTGCAATACGCCACTTTTTGAGCAACTGTATTAAACTTATAATTAGGCCCCTTAATGTTTCACGATTACAGCCGTAGTGTAGTTCGTCATTTGTTTGCATGCATGTGTTCATTTAGCAGAGGTCACTACTTAACACCAGGTGGGCCTTGTGCTTGTACCGTCTCCTAATAACATTAAAAACAAAAAATATGCACCAAGGCGATCTTTTATCACGGAACGTCTATCACCTAGTAAGGCTACATATTATATTTTATTAGTTGTGCCGCGCCATCTTCACCCACGGGATAAAGATAATGAAAAATTAAGAAACTATAATATTTCTAACTGTAGAACTTGAGCTATAACAATTTATTTAATGCCATTCAGCCATTCACACATGAAAAGGCAACAAACAGAGATTCGGAGTAAGGAAGTTACTTTTGCATTAATATTAGTGTTTGAGTGAGTCTCTATAGGTACGTTGCAAAGCCATAACTAAACTTATGACACATGATCAATTAGCGATCATATGAACTACACACTTCTACTACTCGTAGTATGATGCTTTATTTATTGCGAGTACAAAAACAAAACTCTGCGTTTTTGTTCTTCTCTTTACTTAAAATTCTCGTTCCGACCACTATTTAAAGTTAATGTTAAAAAATAAAATGACGATTATTATATTATGTATATTAAGTTGAATGCCCTATTTATTTAAAACATGGAAAATTATATGGTAAATATGGTTAATCATAATATATGATTAATATAGTACCAGGCAATCATAAAAAATGGCTGAGTCTGAAGTACGTTTTCGTTTGCTGTTGAGTGTAATTAAATGAATAGAAAATTAAACTCACGAACCGTTTACGAAAATACCGGTATCCGTCCGTACGTACTTCACAGTATTTTATACTGAAACCCATAATACTTCCTACATATTGTCGCCAGCGACGCTATTAAGCTTAATCATGAGCTATTAGGGGAATTTTTTGAACAAAAATGAGGGTAAAAATTATATTTTTCCGTGAAAAGAGAACGATTGTAATCTGAATGGTCTTTATTCATTATATTACGCTGGAAAATAAATTTACGTTTACAAGTTGGGTTGATAACATCGGCATGCTAAGTTTTTGAAGTAGAAAGCCACTGGTAACATGAAATCGTTTAATTTATGGTTAGGAGTCGTATTTTTGAGAGCAAGACGTACGATAGCGAAAGTCCAGATAAGTACGAGTACTACATAGATAATGAAGGAGTGTTGGAGATGTATATAAACACCCACATTTCGCCAGCCATGTTCTTGGTTTGATCACAGGAGAGAACAACTATATCTAAGACTACATACGCTCCGCGGTTACACCTGCATTTGAATGAATGAATCATTTATTTAGACACAGTGGTCACAACAGCTTAACATAAATTAAATATTACATTACATACAAAAATATAAGTAAAAAGTAAAGATAAAAAGAATCACTATACAATACATACGTAGATTGCTGTCATGCACAGTCCTGCCTAAAATGGTCTAGGCTCAGCATAATGCTGCAAGAAGACTTACAGCGCTGATTTTCAGCCTTGGTGACGCACAACGTTGTTATAATATAATATTTAATCAAAGTGGACATGTTTTACACAGGGATATTGAAATAGATCATCATTAAAAAATCAGTCGATAGTCAAGTATATAAGTATTTACCGATAAGGAACCGCATGCTAAGTGAGATGCGTATCTCCAAGAAAAAATATTATAAGTACTTGGGCTCCATCGTCAACGACTAGGCGGAACATAGTGTGGAAATAAAATGCCGCATAGAACAGGCACAACGCATTTATGAAGTTAAGTCATCTTCTCTGTAACCGATCACTTAGACTCTCTACTAGGGTGCGTTTTGCACAGTGCTTCGTGTTTTCAGTTCTTGTGTATGGAGTCGAGTCATGGACCTTAACACAAGCCACAAGTAAACGATTGGAAGCTTTTGAATTGTGGGTGTACAGAAGAATTTTTTAAAATCTCGTGGACTGAAGAGTGTCCAATGAAAAAGTCTTACAGAAGCTAAATAAAAAAAGAGATCTTAAATACAATAAAAACCAAAACACTGGAGTTTTCTGTAGTACCTGGGTCACGTCATGCGCTATGAGAAATTTACGATCTTCTCCAACTGATCATGCAGGGCAAAATTCAAGGACGTAGACGACCAGGCAGAATATGTACCTCATGGCTCAATGATCTCCGGACGTGGTTTAACATGAGCAACAGGTCGCTATTTCGGGCAGCAGCTTCTAAGGTCCGAGTAGCCTTAATGATAGCCAACCTCTGGTAGGAGATGGCACCGTAAGAAGAAGATATAAAAAAAATCGTCATACGTATAAAATAGTGACAATTATTGTTAAATATATTATAATATTGTTTATTTAATAACGGAGGAGAAGTTTGATTCAAACTAAATATATCAGGTTTATATTTCTATTATACTATAAATATCACGAAGCTGATTTCTGTAGTTCAAGTAAATGGCGTTTATACAATGTTTTCAAACTATGTTTACTATTGAGTATACATAAAGGTGGAGAGAGCGAGTTCCAGCACTTCATTGCACAGAAGCGGAAACTCTAAATGCGGCAGTACCGTGTTGCGGGATACGCAATAAGTAGGAAGATGCCCGATTCCTATATTCATTGTAATCACTGGCCCAAGTTAGTTTTGAAAAAAGATAATGCGACTGCTCGGATTTGACGACACCAAACATCAGAGTTGTGAAAAGCATGTTGTGAAGATTCAGAAAAGGTGTGTGACAAAAAAATGTTCAGAAAAAATGTGACTTCGAGGTGGAATTTGGATACAAAAACGGGCACATGCATTTTGAACTCTCTGAATCAATAGTGACGTTTGGCGAAAAGACGAGGGCCATAAATAGAGTCAACGTAATTGAACTTTGAAAGAACAAGTGAGTCAACAAGTTGAATGCGAAGCTCTGTGCTTAAGTACTGACGTATATTATATAGTACTTTTAAACGATAAAAGGAGTTACTGACACATTCTGTTATGTGACGTTTGAACCTAAGTTGCTCATCAAAAATTAGACCCAGGTTTCAGACCTCAGAGACCCATTCGATTGTGTCTCCGCCGATATTCAACTGAGGGTTCAATGTCGCTATATTAATCTTTTGCTGCTTAGTAACTAAAATCATGTATTTTGTCTTCTTAGCATTTAAAAACAATGAATTCGACATGGCCTAGGCGTGGACTCTCTTTAGATCTGCATTTATTTGCATGTTGATGGATGAATATGATAATAATGATGAACATTTAGTAATAATAATAATAATAATATAATAATTTTTATTTTCCAGTTCACAATACATGTAAATTAAGGTAGGTACACTTGGTTCCACGAACATCGGCTATGAGATTTAAACACTAGAATTCAGCAAGACCCAAACTAGGCGTTAGCCTGTGTCTTGGGCTTAGAGTACGGAATGCAACGATACACATGGTTGTATTATAGTGAGGAAAGTTAATGTACTGAATCTTACAAAACTGGAAAAGTATTAAATTTTAGAGTGTTTAGAACAAATAAGAATGTAGTTGTTAAACAGAAAAGTATGATAATTAGTTTCACATGTTACATTTCGTTACTTAAACATTTTAACATATAAATTAATTAAATGTAATGTTTTAGTTAAACCTAAATTACAGATAGGTGTGTGAGTGATTGAGAGTAAAAGTGTGTGTGAATAATGTGTGAATGTGTGTATTAGGATTGAGTTGCCTCAACTGTACCACCTGTATACTAAATTTATATAAGGTTTTCTGTTTCGTTATAAGAGAGGGTGTATAGTAAATTCCTGACTAATTTCTTACATACGAATACGCTAGAGTTTTTAATGGGACACATTTTGCAGACTTTATTGTAGGTGTTTGCATGAGCAAAGCGAGGACTTCTTCGGGCTAATAGAGATGAGGCAAGTGGTGTAGGTAGTCGGTAGATTCGTTTAGAAACTAAGTTTTTATAGTCAAAGTGGTTCTGCATGGTTCTATGGGCTTTTATAGTTGCTGATAGGATGAACAGCTGACGCATTCGTAGTACCTTGAACTCTTCATAGAGAGTATCTGTTGGATACCTGAAAGGTTTTTTTAATATAACTTTAATTAGAGCTCTTTGAGCTCTTTCTACTAAAATGAAACAGCTTTTTCCAGCGCTGCCCCAGACAGATATGCTATATTGCATAATTGATTGGCATAAGGCCATATAAACTTGTCGTAGCACCTCTGACGGCATGCAGTCCCTTAGCTTTTTCATTACGTGCATCAATTTTCTTATGCGACCTGACAGTTGTGATATGTGGTCTTGATAATTTAAATTCTCATCAACAATTACTCCTAAATACTTTATTTTACTCACACGTTCGATTTGAGTACATAAACACCCAGATTTTAGACTTGCTGTGAGTACAGCCCGCTCGTCCTGAGAACATGAGTGTATTTTAAGAACACTTTCATCCGGAGGGCTACCAACACAAGTTTTTGAAAATGCTAGGTATTTTGTTTTTACTATATTTAGTGTCAACAAGTTTTGATCAAGCAAAGTTCCAATATTACGTAGTCCCTCCTCAGCGCAACTATAGACACTTTTCCATTCTTTACCGTGATATACTATGACTGTATCATCTGCGTAAGAGATAATGTCGGCATTTTTTTGAGGACAGCATAGTATATCATTGACATACAACGTAAAGAGAGTCGGGCCAAGGATGCTACCTTGGGGAACTCCGAAATGAACGGGAAGCTGACTGCTACAGTGGGATCTTATTTTAATAAATTGCCTACGGTTGCTCAGGTAACTTTTAAACCACTCATTAGCTACCCCTCTAACACCCACAGCTTCCAACTTTTTAAGAAGCAAGCCGACTGAGACCGTGTCAAATGCTTTAGCCAAATTTAAAAATACTGCTATACAGTTATCTCCACTTTCGACGTGATTAGAGACAATATTAGATAGCAATGACACGGCATCTTCAGTCGACTTGCTCTTCCGAAATCCAAATTGTCTATCTGATATTATCTGATGTTTTCCAAAAAATGACGATAACTGATTACTCACAACCTTTTCTAGAATTTTAGAGGTAATGCTTAGTAGAGCTATTGGTCTATAACTGTTCGGAAGATCTGTTGGTCCGCCTTTATATATATGACAGATAGAAGCAGTTTTCCAACACTCTGGGAATACGCCCGACGCTAAGCTTAGGTTAAGTATATGTGTTAGTGGAGCCAGTAAGGATGTCATTGATTTTTTAAATAAAAGTGTGGGGAATTTGTCAGGTCCAGAAGCGCTGTCAGTTTTTAATTCGGATATGATCTTTGAGACCTCGAATGTATTTGTGGGGTGAAGAAAAAAAGAATGGTTTGTTGAAACAGTGGGTTTGTACGAAGATATCAAAATGTCTTGAGTTACATGAAGTTTGTTTATAATGTTATTCGCTAGATTTGAGCCAACTGATGCAAAATGTTCATTACAGTCGTCAAGCGATGAATTGTGATTTCTTCTAAAATTGAGCAAATCAATAGACTCAAATTTATTTGACTGTGTATAACAAATGTCTTTAATCGTTTTCCAAAGCTTTTTTGTGTCATGACTGCTTTCTTGTAGCTGTCTGGCGTTGTATTCATTTTTTAGTTTTTTAATTAGTTTATTACAGAAATTGCGATAACGGGAGTAGACTTTGCGGCACACCACATCATCCGGGTGTGATCTTGATTCAAGGTGCAACCTATCTCGGTGCCGCATGCATCTTATTAATCCTGGCGTGATCCACGGCTTGATTGCAACCCATTTGCGGCCAATCTTAATTTTACGAGTATGTTTATCTACAATTAACGACAACATTTGGTTAAAAACAAGCACTGCAGCATTGGCACAAGATTCATTCATGAGGGTTGACTAGTCTTGATCGTTGATCTCAGTAGCCACAGCATCCAAGTCTGTTTTTAACATACATTTTGCTTGAGGGATTGACTTTTTCGTAACCGATAGACCAGCAATAGTCATGTCATGATCAGTAATAGATGTCTTACTAATAATACCAATAGATTTCGCGTTAGACTTAATATAAATATGGTCGAGACATGTTTTCCCATGCGTAGGACTGTGTATAGCTGGCAAAAGTCCATGGGACGCCATTAAATACATGTAATTGCTGTTGTTTGCATCGTCATTAACAATATCAATATTAATATCCCCGGCTACTACGATACAAGGTACATGTTTTATCGTGCCGAGCGCTTAGTCCAGAGAGTCAATAAATGGGTCATAATTTTTTATTGAAGGAGTCCGGTAGATACCTAAAACGGCAATCTTGTTATCTAAAATAATAATTAAAGAATCAGAGTCAACAATAGCTACATTTTGTACATTAAATTTGAAAGAGGTTTTAATATATACAACTACTCCTCCATTTTTATTTAACTGTGTATTTGACCGAAATGAATTGTACCCTGGTACATGGTCAATAATATGCCATCAAAAAGCCAGCATTCTGATAGTACGATAACGTCTATATCACAGTCCAAACGCTGCAATGCAACAGCAAGCTTATCAAAGTTGCATTGAAAGCTTCTGATATTTAATGATAATATTTTAAAGTTGTAGTGTGGTACAGTTAATATGCTCTTGCATTTATCTGTAGAATCAAGTATATGACAATCAATGTTTACGATTTCATCAAAATCATCAACTACGTTAAGTAAAACCATCTTGATAGTCGTGAAAAATTGTTGATAGATGGGTACGGTTCCTGTTTGTCATTTCAGTAGACGAGAAAATGTTAATGATTGCAAGAGTGGACAGCTTACAGGCAACAGTGTGTTTATAAATGTCCACATAAGTACTCGTAGTGTAAGTGTAATGCATGTGTAAGTTTATTGCAGAGTGGGTATTTTTTTTGTGAGGAATTGGTCTATTGCATAACAGTGTTGTGTTACAATAATAATGTTCTACAATGCGAAAATATATAGATAAACTAATTATAATATATATTTGCGCTACTGACTTGTTTCCTATTTTATAGTAATTTTGTTGAGGAGCGGAATTGCTGCTGCAGGTCGTCCATGTTCTTGAGGGCAATTGCAGGATTTCCCTCTTGCTTGCGAATGTACACGGTGCCGTTTTTGACCCAACAATACTTGTATTCCGCCGATTTTGCATGCTGTCGTGCCACCCGAAATAAATGCCGATTTTCTTGAGTTAGGCGCTCGTTTATGAAGATTTTCCGGTTATCTCCTTTTAGTTCGATATCGGAGCAGGTCAGATTGCGCCTGATTTTACTCGCCTTCAAAAATGAGTCCCGGTTGTGACGCCTTAAGAAGCGAACTATTAATGGCCGCGTGAAACGTCCTGGGGAACTCTCTTCACCGCCACTTGTTTCTTCTTTGCTAATATTTCGCGGCCCAACTCTGTTTATATAATCTATGTCGTTAATATCTATGCACGCTCCAATTTTTCGTGATATAAGTTGTACCAAGTGTGTCGAGTTTTCTTGCGGAAGTTCGGTTACTCCCGTGATTTCAACCTCATTTCTCAGGTTAGCTTGAGCACGGATATTTAGTTCTTGTCGCAGTTCAACTATTTTACTCCGGCTTGCAAAAACCTCGCTTTCAAGCTCTTCAAGGTGTCTATGTGTTAATCCAGCGCCTCACCTACTTCCACACCGAATTTCCATAAAATTGGTCCAGTCGTTTGAACACGAAGAAATAACAAACATACTAACATATTCTTCTACAAACTTTCACCTTTATAATATTAGTGTGATGTGATAATAGGGGGTGAGCATATTTTCACCCCTAATCGACTGTTACTTACTCAGAATACGATGTCGATAAATTTTTAAGACAATAATAATACGTTTTTGCGGCTCAGTTAGCTCAGTTAGTAGCGACCCTGCCTTCGAGGTGCGGGTCCCAGATTCGATTCCTGGCCATTGCCAGATATATTAATTAATAAAAAATAATGTGACAGTTTTATGTTTACAAATTGTAAAAGATTATCCAAATTAACAATTTGATAATATATATAAAAATGGGTAACGTAATTTACGTGGATTAAAACACAACTCGACTCTATATCATTAGCTATAGGGCTTAGATTAGTTGGCCGTATCGAAGTTAATAATACCAATTATCATAGAGTAGCTTGCGGTATAAGGGAGCGTGTTAAATGCATAGTGTACACGCGAGCAACGAGTGCTTGTCCACTTGAATACATGGAAAAGAATGAAATTAAAAAAGTCATCGCGTACGTTACGGCAGAATACTGATTTAACAAAAAACATAAGGCCGCGCCGTGACCCAGTGAAATACTTAAATGGGGTTACAAATTCACGTCTTGAGCAGCGGAGCTTAGAAGGAAAACGATGAGTTTCGAGTAAGGAACTGTTTATCTTGCAAGGGCATCGCGTATAGTTTCCTACACGTAATCATTTACGTTAAAGGTTTGTTTAGTGTCAGTGCCAAAAGCCTGGCTGGAGATAGAGCAGGCGCTAAGATAAGACGTGGAACTTGTAGAGGTCTTCGAATGCCTATACCTCTTTGTCTCCTTGTCTTTCGTATTCGGTGCGCTAGTGAATGTCTGCGTTTGCCAACGACTAAATCAGAAGTGTATTTGAGACTAGGGCTATACTTTCGCGTAGGTACATCTTGAGTATTTATTAAGCATTAACCATGGAAGAACTTTAGATGTTTCACTTGCCTTTTAATAACGACGTAACAAAATTTTTGTTTAAATATCTAATAAGACAAGCTTCAAATATTTATTTAGCAACTAACTGCGTCTCGCGGTTACTTCCGTAGTAATTAATAGATGATGTTTATAAGTGTCCTATGTATGAATCCAGCACATCTGCCTCCATGGCAAATTTCATCAACATTGATCTAGCCGTTTTCCGTGAAAAAGTTATAAAATGCAAACTTATACATACACTATTTAAAAATATTCGCCTTTATAATATAAATGTGATATGCTGGCTGTAATTCACACTGTTGCGAAATAGCTATTGTGATATAACTTTTTTATTGTAATCGTATTAAGTAAGACGGGCACTTCGTGCGTTTTATGATAAGCACTACGCATGTCCATGACGGTAGCAGTATTACTTGGTACTCGTAATAAAACTAAATGATTGAATTAAACTAGTAGCGTCATCGTTTATGATACTTTAGAATCCCTTTGTGTTATATACACATTACAATTACATATATCTATAGCAACAATATAAATTCGTTATTTTTCTATAGTGTGGATAAGACTAATTCAATTTCACCTTATTCGTCAAAACCATGAAGTCTTTTAAAAGCTGTACGTTGCTTCTGGCGCTCGGATAAAAAGGCGAATTTGCAAATAGAATAACCTCAATATTCAAGTATCGAGACTTCTTACTCAGCAGCAAACTAGTATCGCGAGCTCTTGAGAGAAGTTTCGTAACCGACGTTCGTGACCTCCGCTCCAATCATAGGCACGGTGCGGCAGAAACAACAACCGAGAACGAGCTCACTTCATTCCTGTCTTCGCAACTTGGAGAATAACTTAGAAGTTCAATTTGCTGACGCGGAACATCGCTGCGGAGGCCCTTACCTAACCATCGCTAGTGTAACCAAAACTTAGACAGTAGCGCTAACGTTGCAACTCTTGCGAGCAGAAACCGCATTTTCAACAGTAAAACGAAAACTCACATTGCACCCAAAAACTTTTACCAAACTGAAACTTTTGGTAACGTTGAAACTATTATTTCATCTGTGCTGCTGGTTATATATTATGTTGAATAAAACACTGTCGAAATGTTTGTCGATTGATTCGTACCTAGTTGCAGTAATTTGGCGTAACAATAGAATTCAATGAGAGATTGTTTGCAAGTTAATTAAAACATCAAATTGTTACCAGTCCCTATATAGATGGCGTTGATAAAACATGAGACTACCAGTGAAAACTAATCGTACTACTATGTATTATTGCTATTCAACTATCGCTATTACAATGTTGAGGTTGTATGTGAATTATGTTTAATGCTTCCAGTTCCTTTAACGTTAAAAATATAGCTTACCTTAACATTTAATGGAACTGAAAAACATTGTCAGTCTATACATACAACCACAAAACTGTAATAGTGCTACTTGAATAGTAGAAGTACTAAAAAGTTCATGTTGAGAATTTACAAAGTCTAGGTACATGTTGATTCGTTAATCATCTGGTATGTATTGACACACCAAGTATAGGCTACTTTTATTACATGCCTAAAGGTACAACTGGTTGTGTCTGACGAATTGTGATGTAAAACCACACGTATGAATTATAAAAGTATATAAAATTAATTGGTGTACTAATTATCATCACCTGCTGACGCCACATATATTGAGTTATTGGGAAATTGTTCTTACAAGTCGTTAGAAACTTCCTCATTATACGTAGAAGTTGAAGTTAGATCAATAAGATTATATGTCTCTATACAAACGTTACGTTTATCGTTTTGGGGCCGAGCCACCCATGTCCGCAGGCACGGTAATATTATCTACCGTGCCGCAGGAGAGCATCCTTCACCGAATTTCTTCTACGCGTAGTCTTCGGGTCGTGACCATCAGGTGAGGTACTAAGTGCTAGGACTACTCTGCAAGTGTCCGCATTGATGAGTAGGTACTAACGCGATGTCAGAAATCCTGCGTCGAATACACAATCGTGTTTTACTCCTTTTGACGTTACACCTTACCGGCGGCTAAGGTTGAAAAACACACTAGCAAGAAAAAATATTAGACGACAGGGAGTCATTGGTTCAGAATATAACGGTCAGTGTCGTGCCACGGATAGCTTCAAACTTTTAACTGTTATACATAAGGATTATTTTATTGATTTAAAGTTTGATTAATTATGATGATTAATTTGTTGTTTGTTGACGCAATACTTAAGGTTTAGCTGCTTCATAAAAAAGTATAAAACAGGAGTAGTTTTAGTGGAGGCGGAGGATGAAAAATGACGTGTGTAGAGGTCGAGCCGAGAGCATCCGCAGGCCATCACTCTTCTTGACACACGACTGTTTTCGTCTCGCTGCTGATAGATTTATAACCAGACTTTAAAAGTTACTGAGAATATTGGATGTTTAAAAATTATTAGGAAAATTATTGCAATTATTAACAATATCTCTTTGCTTCGCGCTCTTTATAGTCAACATCATTTGTCAAGGAAAACGTTGTTTAAGTTTTAAGTATCAAGTAAGAAGATGTCAGCTGTAAGTTTAGCCCGAAACTACCTAGTCTCTGTATTATCAGTACCTACAGTAGTACACCTACACGTGTCGAGAGGTTTGCTGCGGTTTTGCTAGAGCGCTACTACCGGTGTGATGCACTTTAACACATCCACCCTTGGAGCTTTTTGTTACTTCCTCTTGCGTCTCCACCCCCAGATGGCCAATTAAGGCAAGCCGGGGTCAGGGGTCTCATTTAGCCCCAGGGAGAATCAGGGTCCACGGTGTTCACCGACTGCTCGCCGCAAAGCCGCCCTTGCTTCATTATTATTATTATTTTTATAAATTTATATAAATTATAAAACACTTTATAATGTCTTGTCTGATGTTCTATTATAATCAATATAAAGAAGAACTTTTGAAAAGATACATTCATTGCTCAATTTTTAGTGACGTGATTTGGCATATAGAACATTCTGCAGGAGGTTCATAAACCGACAGTCGGAATGACATCATTACCATTCCAATGAGTCCAAAAAACAATGCAGTTCGCTCACTTGTCTGTGTCTATAATGAAACTATTTCATAAAGCTAAAGTTTGTGGGATGTTCTCATTTCATCATAATATAAAAAAATAGAGAGATTAAAACTAAAAAGAGTTAGATACGAGTAGAATTAAATAGCACTGTTCAATATTTGGGAAATAATCCATTTCATTAAATGTTACAAGTAATAAGGAAAATTGTTAAAACTTTTCTATCGTCTAATACTGTAGTAAAGTAGAAGGTTATTATTAGGTAAAACCTTGTATAGATAATGAGCAATATAGACTACTTCAAACTCTGCCAATCGATACGTCTGTAGGACTTCCAAAGTGTTACTATACCACTAGAAACGCGCGATAGGCAATTTGTTAGAGAATACTTCTCTAATAACTTCCCATAAGTTGGCAGGTTAGTTCAAGCCAAAATGTAAGAGACGCTGTAACATACTGTCACGCATGGGAAACGTAATACTGAAAAATCTGGTTAAAAAGGAAATTTATAGTAGATTATGTACCAATGGAGTAAAGCAGTGTCTTACGTCATGGGCGGTATATTAAACCCTGAGTGTAACGGGGACTCTTGGGTTAATTCCTGAGCGCAGCGAGGGGATTAAGATTTAATTCCTGAGCGAAGCGAGGGAGTTATTTAGAGCCCTGAGTGAAGCGAGGGTTTAAAGCCGCCCAAGACGAAGACAGGCTTTATCCTCGAGGTGCGTACTCTACTTTTCATACCTACTGCGAGTCAATAAAAACTCAGAGATTTAAAATAGCAGTTATTTCGTTAAAAGTTAAATACATTAATAGTTAATATTCAAATTGGACACATTTGTCCCGTTATAGAGGGACAGAGACAATATCTTTGGAAGGAACATTTTATGGAAAACACTGTTTTAGACTTTCGCGGTTGTTAACTAAGTTATAATTAGTACTCACGATTTACATGCTTTTGGGGCACCTGATATTTCGGTACAGTTACATGCACCACGTTGAAAATAATAATATTTTATGAAAGTTGAATAACACCAAACACCAGAACATAGATGAATATAATACCTAGCACCGATCGCAACACGTAACTTCAACTTCGACCTTAAATGCGCAGAGCGGACCGTGCGTAACCCATAGCAACGCGGCGCACAACAATCACACTCCTAAGGTTCGTTTAGTAATGAGGGCATTGGTGGCGTTGCTATTGTTAACTCGTTTGTTAAAGCGTTCGTAAAGCCCAATTTTGGTGGCAAAAATAACTCTTTTTTTAGTTTTTCGAACGCTGAACATAAACAGCCATAAACGACATTTTCACCCATAGATTCTCAATTCGAACGCCCTTGTGAGCGTTTTTAGCGCCAACTATTTTCGCCAACTTAGGGCTGTACGAACGCACTATTAATAATACAATCCCGCGTTTTTCTTTTTTTTTCTGTATGCTGTAGGAAAGTTAAATGTTTTAGGAAAACTCATAGTACGTAGGTACTATGAGTTTTCCTACAACTAACGTTCCAAATCCAAATCACTTTACTCCCCAGGGAGTTTCATACAACTTTACAGCCCCGCGTATGAATGCCTTGCATTACGTAGAGATTGCGTGATATGTAATTGGACATTTTCGAGCATGGGTATGAAAAAATTTTTATTGTCTTGTGCGGTAAAAATATTCCTATTTAGCACTTTTTAGTTAATATCTTAGTAGTTTTAAGTTAAAACTGTTGCTAGCTACAATTAAGGCGTAATTGCTCTTTGTTTTTATGTTTCACAAGGAATCAATGCTTCCCGTCTCTTAAAGTCTTTGTTTTATTATATAAGATACATTACAAAATAACGTCGGTGTTATTTATTAAACAAAGGGTCACTTCATAAGAATCTTGACACTTTTCGCCGTGTATTTTCTAAAGTAAAAACATGTTTCTCTTTTTCCTTAAGTACAATAAAAAACAGGAAATAATGTACAAAGTCGACTGCGAAGTGCTATATATATTATTTATTTGTGTGTAATCGATATTGTTAGCGATTTGCTGCTTAACGCCATGATGGATGTTCTGCCGACCTAAACTAAAACATTGGCTTGTTTTGTCTTTCACTTTCGATAACGTCTTTGTAGCTCTACTGTCTATTTTATTGCTTTGGTTGTTGTGACAGTTTATTCTCATATTGCAAGTAACTGTCACAACAGTTAGATTTTCTGAGAAGCATTTGAATTCATCGCAGAGGTGGTAAGAGTACGCCTAGTCACTAATTACTTTATACCTACACATGATACGATCATAAAGCGATTTCCAGAGCACTCAGCTACCTCCGCGGAGCCTGCTTTATTATAAATCATGAACGTTCGTTGTGTAATCTGATTAATCTTCGAGCGTTTTATGAGGTGTGTGTACTCTCTTGATGTGCGTCGTAGGTTGGTATGTCTCTAAATAAACAGTTTTAATTTCCCTCGAGCCGCCAGTGGAATACTGGGAAAGACAGCAATTTGCCTCGTTCGATTACTATCTTGATGTCATTATACATTATTCTTGGAGTTTTTGCACAAGTCCCTTGGAATACACGCTTTGTCAAATATCTACTTAAAATGAAACTTGCAAATATGGTATATATACCTTTATTGGTCGTGCTTTGAATATATAATACATCTAATGAAGCCTTAAGCTTGTCTTTATTTTTCGATAATATGAGTAAGTCACTAAGTTAGTATGTATACTCTCATGTAACAATAAAAATTCCACTGAATTTGCTACAGTAGGTACTAATGTTATTTCATATTTCAGTAGATTTTCGTTAACATTGCCTGTAAGAACGTGGCAGGCTGCCACGAAATACCGGAAAAGAGGCTAGGAAGGATTGAACTGTTGAGATCCACGAGGCTAATCTACATAGATAGATAGATTTATTGAGACACTTTATTGAGACATCACATTTATGACTTAATATTATACAATAGAATAAAAAATAATGCCTAAAACTAGGTGCAACAATGGGCGGTCTTATCGCTCAGAGCGATCTCTTCCAGACAACCCATTCGCAGAGGAATAGGTATACAATAAAAGATGGACGGTTATAATACAAAAACAGTAAACACACTATAAATACATATATGCTATATTAAATACACTAATAAAATACATAAACAGCATACTTTTATAATATATACTTAATTATACAAATAAAAATTATATATATATATAAACACTAAAGCATCTTGACAGTGTTTTAATAGTCTAGGAAGTGTTTATTACATGTAAACACAAGTAAAAATTTCAAAGAAATATCTTTAAAAGTTTGACGTGAAGTGCACGCTGTATTTCCAGTAGAAGAGAATTCCACAAACGGACGGCTTTAACAGCAAATGAGGAGTAATAAAAACTGATTCTGTGTTCAGGCGTTTTTAGCTGAAGATTCTCTGATGACCGTAATGATAACATAAAGGTATATTGGACAAAACAAACAACTGTAGTACCAAGATCGATTTTGAAATTTACGTCCCATCTTATAAATCATAGGCAAGAACCTAAAATTGCTAACATATTGTACTAATTTATATACGAGCAGTAGACCTGTTATAGATGCATTACCGAGGTAGCATGTCATTAGCTGCATTAACATGACCACACTAGCCAGTAAAATTCTACATGGGAATCGCTGGCTTAATTCACACAAGAAATCCTCGCTCGAACCGTTCCCTTGAGTGCTCTCTAAAGACTTGCTGCGAAATACTCCTAACAGCTTCGCCACTTGTACAATTTATTTATTTATTTATTTATTTGGTTTCCCATGAATAGTTACATTACTTCTTGTGTCTTATACATATTCTTAACTAAGTTGCTTAATGCACTATTTGTTAAAGGGAAACACCACATGCAATATTATAAATTATACAAAATAAAGTCTTTTTGCCTACATCTTAGAAATACAAAAATAAAGTTAACAGCTAAACGTGACCGTATTTATTATAAATTTAAGTATTCGCATCAATTAATCCTAATCACTTTACCAAGCTTATGCTCGGCGTAACACCTTTTTAAATGTTGCAAGAGAATCTCCAAATATATCAAACAACTTACTATTTTCATTAACAAGTCTGCTTATTCTAGGTATCGGAGAGTTGGCTCCTAACACTGTTCTACGAAAAGGGGGGGGCAAAGGGAGTTAAAGGCTGTCGTGGATATTTAAAGGGGACTCTAAGTTTAAACTTAGCTAATAATTCTGAACAATCAATACTGTTATTTAATAGTTTGTGCACAAATATGAGGTCTATATTATTTCTTCGAATATATAGAGGTTGTAGTTTAAAGTAGGAGAGACGTTTCTCATATGCTCTAATTTTTTTAACATGTCCGGTACAAAATGCTAAATGCCACATAAATCTCTTCTGTATACGTTCCAAACGTAGAGAATGTACAGCATAATGAGGTCTCCAAACAGGGGAGCAATATTCTAAAATTCTGCGTACAAGACAATTGTACAACAAGATTTTAGTTTTGGGCTTGCGAAATTCTTTACTGTTGCGGATAACAAAACCCAGTAGTTTAGAAGATTTCTTCGTAATATGTTCAAAGTGAGGTATGAAAGTGAGTTTAGTATCAAATATCACCCCTAGGTCCTTCATCAGAATTACTCTTTGTAAATTAGTAGCTTTTAATTTGTAATTATATTCTATACTCGTTAATTTTCGGCTGAATGTCATTTGAGAACATTTGGAAGTATTTAATGTCATCCCATTTAAGTCACACCAGCTTGTTAGCCTATCTAGATCTTTTTGCAACATTTCAACATCTTCAAAACTTTTGATAACTTTCAAAATCTTTAGATCATCAGCAAACAAAAATGGCGTAGAATGCCATAAACAATCAGGTAGATCATTGATAAATATATTAAACAGGAGAGGACCTAGGTGTGAGCCTTGAGGAACTCCTGCACTTACATTTGAACGAGTTGTTGAAGTGTAGCCCGCTGCTACTACAAAAAAACCACGATCATTTCGATACGAACGCAACCATTCTAGAATTTATGATGGTAGTTAGGCCAATGCAGCTCTCTGCTGCCGCAAACAGGTAACAACCATTGTATGTGTTGTATGTCATGACCGTTCCTCCGCCCGCACATTCCAGGAAACAAGAATGGAGGGGGATAACAAAGGAAGCAACAAGGTCTCACATTAAATAGAAGGTTTACAGGCAAATCAATATACAAGCGAGCTGAAGACGCGATGCGAATGCTTGATGAACTTTAATTACACCGGCGCGGCGGAGCCAGCGTTGAGAAATCGACTGGCTGGTGTATTAGCATAATCATTTTGTAGCCTATCCGAGGTTAACTGATGGAAAATTGGTAATATACTATGTCGATATTCACATGAAAGTATTTTCGTTATGAAGAGTTTGTTGTAGTTTCCATTATGCAAATGTTTGCGATTCCTAATACGTATTTGACATTTCTGATAATTTCAAACAGTATACTTAAACAATACTTTGTAGAGGTAAATTTTATATGACACTGCACTATGATTTATGGTAATTTAAACTTCATAATAAAAGGTTTTTTTCAAGGAGAGCTTGTGCTTGCATGTTCTGACTCATCGTGTGCAATAATGAAAAGTAAGTAACACCAACACGTAGCTTTAGCTTATGTATTATAAGTAATATATATGTAAAATATAATGCATATATTACAAAGTAAGTTTTAAGTAACTTGAGATCACTCCATTACATGTAGGTTCGTTGATGTATATATAATATCTATAGCCAACTAGCAAACCCTGCGAACTCCGTTTCGCCACCAGATGGCTTCGTTTTATGTAACATTTTGTTTGGCGCCATCTACTTAAAATATTGGTTTGTAGTACATGCTATGTATCAGAGATGGCGCTGTATGTGAAAAAAGATTTTCCCGCTTTTCTTTTTAAATTTTTCCTGAATTTTCTTTACTATAAACCTCACGAAGCCCGAGACCTTTCCAACAAATGCAAAACCGTGGAAATCGGTTCGTGCGTTCTGGAGTTATAGCGTCAGGAAGGAAAACCCGACTTATTTTTATATAAATCTGGTTTATTAAAGTCTGGTTTATTAAAATATAATTCATTGTAAAATAGTTTTTAACAGGGTGACCCTGACCACACATGACTTTTAGACAGTTTGATGATCATCCATCACGAAACCTAAAGTTCAAGTATATCTGTTCAGCCACTTAGTTGTGACATGGTAAAATACATACAGTACGAGTTACTTTCACATTTCTAATATTAGTGTGGATAGACATAGTATTAGGCTTAGATAATTGAATTAGATAATTGATATAAAGATAATTGAATAAAGCCTTAAATCCGAGACTACCACCCTGTAACAGTCACTTTTTGGGTATCTAGTAGAGTTCGGTCGCCGATCAATATTAACATTACATAAGGGATTGTCACAAGCTCGGTCAAAGCATAAAGCTACACAATATTATGTGAACAATTACTTTGTTCATACATTAGATCAATAAGTAACTAAGTACTAATAATAAAACTCACTACGTAAATAGAAATGTTATTCTGATGAAAAAACCTGTCATAAATTTCACCACCCTTGACTTTCATTATAGTATCCGCGAAATCCGTCAAACGAATTTCGTAGTTAGTTTTTGGAGTAGGCCTTCAAGGTAGATTTACCTTTAAAGATCTGTGTAGGTATACCTTTTACCACAGAGTTAGTAATAATAGATATTATTGGTATAATACATTTAAAGTCCTCCTCAACATTTTCATTACAATTTTACGTCGTGGAAGCATTCGAATAAAAATATGTTATAATGTAAAACGGGAATGTGTCGGAAGTTATGGAAAAATGATGTCCTCGGTTAAAAGGGCAAGGGCAAAGATAAAAATGTTAACGGCAAGGTAGTTCTCTGCAGTAACCCTTGCCTTCAAGATTTATTGCAGATTATCCCCAGTATTGGGCTATTAAAATTCGCTTTATATTTTACGACCTGCAATCTCTTTTAAAATACTGGAACGAACGAATCCATTATTTCTTTAAAGTGAACGTGATGAACAGTTCAAGACGTTTTATGAAACTTTACGAGGTGCTATAGGAACCTTTAGTGAACAAGAATGAGTGTTTATACAATAGCAATAATCATCATTTAATAAGCGATAAATTTGATCACGTTTCTACGAGAATCTTTCAAAATTAATCATTAAAAATGTTCGCGTTGGAGAAAACACTTATTGTAATTAAGTTTTTGTGTGAGCAAGTGAGTATAATTGTAACTACGATACTATGAAAAAACTGAACAGATTTAAATGAACTTTGGAAAAGTGATAACTAATACATACCTAGAAATAACACAAAAAGGCAATTTATCCCGATTCAATGGGTAGTTACAGAGGGATAACCAAAACCATCATTAATGGACACAAAGAAGAGAGTTCAGCCATTTATAAAATGATAACGTAGATAGTTATAATAGTTTTCCCTATTTATAAAATTCTTTATCGATCTCGAAAACCTCATTTCATGTGGACTCAGTCGTGGGCCTATCGATTTGTTAAAAAGTTGAACGCTGAAAAGTTAAGTTGAATAATGTAATATACAAAAATAATGTAATGTTTTGAAGTACGAAATTCTTGACGCGGTCAACAACCGTTTTATAATAGATTTATATACTTTTACTTCTTTCGTTAAGTTGCTAACAGCAACGTGTAAGATGCATTTGAATATCTAATCAAATGGGTGGATCGCAGGAAGCTTTCAATAGCTCAATGATGGATAGACCCGAAAATGTCGGCATGTTCCCCTAAAATGATGTGCCCCACATTGATCTACGAAAGTATTTTAAATTCAAATCAGCCAGGGATGAGTTTAGTTAGACGTTACCTTGGGAATATTACTCGGAATATTGGGTAGACAAGAGTAAAAAAAATATATTATGTTTTCATTGACCTACTTTATGTAAATATATATCCGCGTGAGTACGTGGGGTTGAGAGGGACTGTTGACTGGAGACACAATGTTTCGAATTAAAATCCTGTCGTTCATTAACACTGTGTCGTGCAAAACTGATTCCTATTTCAGTGATTAGGAAATTTTACGGTGGTAGTTTTGTTCAATGCGAAATTCTTATTTTGTTGCGCTAAAAAATCTCTCAAATGACTGAGACGTATTTATATACTCACCTTGCCTCGATAGTAACCCTACTAAGGTTAAGGGTACGTTGAATATACTAAGAATTACGCTAAAAATATGTCCGTCTGCCAATACCCTCTTTTTTGCCTGATATCGATACCTCTACGCCTTACAGGCGCAGTCGAAATAAATAATAAATAAATAAAGTCGTATACCTTTAGGGAAATAGAAATTTATGTTTATATATCATGTAAATGTGGAGCGATTTCACCTGCGTGATAATTATTTTGTATCCCTTTTCTAAATAATGCATTGAGACGAACAACATAAAATGCAATAAATGATTTCTGATAAAAAAAACCTTCAATTCGGTCTAGCCGTTTTTGAGTTTTTGTGATACTGAAGCAAATTATTTTATTATAATATAAAATGATCAACAATATACAATGAGCAAAAAGGGATAGGGTACCTACATAGAAACAGAGTAAAAATGTTTTTATTTAACGCCGTGTTTCTCATTTTTGGTTAGACATGTTGATATGATTATCCGTTTCTAAGCAGAGACGAGTTGAATTAAATATAAACGTTACCGTAGGCACTATACAACAAGCCTACCATTTTTCTCGTTCCAAATGTAGAGAAAATATTTTGTACGAAGAAATTTAATTTATTTGACAAGGAGAAACAGCTTTATTCGACATGGGTACGAAATGTAGATTGGTATAAAACAAATTTGCATATTTTATTGAGATTTTTCTTCTCCAAAATGAGAGACATGTTTCCGGATTATTTATACCTATATTGTTATTATGTGAAGTGTACAATGGGCCTATCACAAAATGATATTACGTGTTGTTAACATAAAAACCGCATTGTACCGAATCCACTGGCACAAACTAACATTTGTCTAGTATCTTATAGATTGAGGAGAAATATATATAGATCTATGTAAACAGGGCGATTTCTGTGGATCTAGTATTCACTTACGCACGTTTACAATGTAAATATTTTTTTTATATGATTTGTGCTAAACCATAAAATTGAATGTACCATTTCAACAACATCTTCTAGTATCTGTTTAAAATAAACTTATTGCGTGCAAGAGCACTCACATTAGTTCCATTGCTAGTTCCCTGGCAGCGGGGATTGACTGGATGGAACTTTTACTGCTGAGCGAGATCCTTCTTTTCTTTAAAACATGAATTGTGACAAAATAAAATACTTTTAATAAATTGTTTGTAGCTGCAAGTTAAATAATCAGCCAACGAGACACCGAGAAATGAATTATTATCTTCGCCGCTACACTCTAATTTTTCAGCATTATAACTGGATGCGCGACCATGATAAATTGCCCGTTGCGCTTATTTTTTATTTCTTCGTAAGACAGGAAAAACCGTTTAGTTATTAACCTTACTATACCTACAGTTAATAGTGCATAGTTGCTACAGTAGAATGTCTATGGTGTATAAGCAACGTTGAATCAAATTGGATGCTTCGACCTTAAATATATACATAAGTCCTGGATTGTTACCACATTTAAATACCCAGTATATTAATCTAGTAATGAGTATTCTCTTGTAGATACCAGCGGAAAGCAAATATATTGCTATTCTTAGTTTTTATAACGTAAACAACAAAATATACATTCTTGACTTTAATAATAGGTATTTACAATAGCTTCGCCCCACGGTTACACCAGCGTAGTGATGGATGATGATTAGGAAAAGTATCCTTTGTGTGAATCCCGAGCTTCATCATCATAAGTACCTTGATATCAACAGTTTTATGATGATACTTTAAAACTTATCATCGTTGGCCATCAAATAAGACAACAGCCAAACATATCTGTTTAAAATAGCATAATGAATGTTGTATTCAGAACTTATATACTTTCACACTGTAACACATATTACAGAAACATATATTCATTAAAACTTACGAGTATAATGTAAATTACCGCAATGAATACTATGCAAGTTGCATAGAAAAAAACAGAGTAATGATGCTTGCAGAGCTAATGAGTAATTTTCCCATACTAACTTATGACACTTTACGTATGCTAGTTAGCCCGTACAATTGTATTATACTTAGCTAAAAGTAAAATACAGTTTAATAACTTATCTCGCTTTCACTAAACCTTTTAAAATATAAGGGACTCTCCATAATGCGGACTTCCAAAAAGCTAATCGAAAATGATTTAAAATAATGTGGAAATATATCGAACCCATTTAATTTCCGTTCAATGACAGAACAGTTATTATTACGGCTCCGTAAATTATGCCTCGAATGACCTGAAAATTGCGCTCTGCGGACACTGTGACCGTCCGCAGTAGTAGGCAAATGAGCCAGAACGGGTGGCCTAGGAGGGATTTCCTTTATTTATCATCGACTACGGCCGGGAAACTGGGGAGCGGTGAAGAGCAATTATAACTATCCTGAACGGTGAAGCGGCGCATATTGTAAAGGTGAGATGTTTCTGTTACTCTCTGACCCTGACTATGTTATACTTCTATATATAGCCATTGTTATCTAGATGAAACTAGATAACATGACTGACTCATGACATGAGATGACTCTCTAAACTCTAAACTAGCCATAAAAATACCTTTGGTTTAGTTTAGTTCGACGGGTCGGCGGCGCGAGCTGGCGGATAAGCCTGGAACCGAATCCGTACACCTACAATAAATTTTACTGCAACCTTTGCTATTTTACGGTTGAATATCAGACTTATTTGAGAAATAACATTTGAACTCACTCATTAGCTCATTACTGTATCAGTACATATACAACAACACAGGTAACATAACTATGTTTATACATTGCAATTGCAATTTAAGAGTGAAAAATGACTTCCTCGGACGGGATTCGCGTCTTCCGACAATCCGTATTAGACGTCATGAACGCCGTGCCTCGGTGGCCTAGTGGTCATGGCGTCTGACACGGATTGTCAGAAGACGCGGGTTCGAATCCCGTCCGAGGAGGGAATTTTTCTCTCTAAAATGGCAATGTTTGGTATCACTAAGCAGGTGATAGTGCTTTAAAAATCATTAAAAAAATAGCTGACCCATCTTAAACAATTAAACATATTATTATACGGCCATACTTATGAATGCTGCTTAAATTGTAACATCATTCAGCACTACTCCAAGAATTTACGCGTATTACTAAACAAGTAAGGTCGACAATCACTAGATCACTGTACATTATATTCATTTTAGGTCTGCATTAAGAAGTAGTTACGTAGAGGAGGGTAGTGAAGTAGGAGACGTAGAGAGTATAGCTAAGGTACAACCAATAATATTATTACCTTAAGTAAATACAATAAAAAGCGAAAGTAATAGGCCTTTTCTCGTCCAGACCAAAGATTACGCTGAATGATTTATGTGAGTAAAATCTCTGAATTCTTTATTTATATTATATTTTCTTTAGATGTAAAAAGTGAGCTGTGATAAGTCAAAGCTTATCACAGCTCACTTTTTAATTGATACCAGAGCTTCTTGTTGGTACTTTGCCTAGCCATAGGAGAATAGTTTTAATCGACCGGTTCTACGCTTGTCCTGGGATGTAATGTGAGTATTTACCATCCCTTAGCCAAGGGCCTGTACAATTTGGGATTTTAGTTTTTCTACCAGTACAATAAAATCTGCTGACTTAAATTTTATCATCACTCATCCATAATTAACACGCAGAGCGTTGGCCTCGCCTGAAATAGTAATTTGTGCAACAAGAGACCAAAGTTTACTTTATTGCGAGTGCCGCGTTTCAAGCCTGAGCAAGCGGTACTATAAATTGAAAAAAAGGTGTAGCGACTGATCCTAAGTCAAAATTATAATCATAGGAAGAAATTTAAAGGCACAAGAATCAAGTCACTATTCTTTTTATAAACTGTTTACACACACACACAACTTTTCACTTCACTAACGAGAATATGTTGCAGTAGAACTTGTTGTGAACGATTTCATCCGAGGAAGTATTGACGCCATACTTATTTCTACCGCAAAGCAGTAATGTTCGAATACCTGTGTTTCGGTTTGAAGGGTGCTTACGAAATTACAGGCACAGACTTAACAACTTATTATTTCGTGGTGAAAGGAGCAGTGCAGCTCGTCGCTTGTGACGAAATGCACCTGTTATAGGCAGTGGTTACCGCTTAACATCAGGTAGGCCTCGTGCTTGTTACGTAAGCTACACACATAAAACAATACAAGTATTAATTAAAATTTTAAATTACTTATTTTAAGAATATGTAATTAAAAGAAAGTGGAATTATCTTTAACTAATATTCTTTATCTTTAAGCAACAGAGGTTTTTTACAGTGAGTATGCAATTTTGAGATACGCTCGCAGTGGGGCTTGACTTGGCGATTTTAACCGATCAAGAAGTAAAGCAATGCATGCTGCGTTCAGGGCTTGGATAGGTGACCGGTAGTGGCATTATTCAACTGAGTGCTTCCGTGCTTCGGAGACTACGTTAAGCCGTCAGTCCCGGTTGCTTGTCATAGGACAACATTCGTTAGGCTAAGGCCTTCGGGTGGCCTTAAAACTTTGACATGGCTTAGCCACTACCCTATCCACTAAACCGCACTGGGCCCGCGTGGTGGATTATAATCTAACTCCTCTCTCTGAGAGATAGGCTTGAGTTTCAGCAGTGGGAACATAATGGGCTGATTATGATGGCAATTTTACTCACTGTATAAGGGGATCAAAGTCCCCTATTCAAGTGAGATTAAAACATAAACACACTTTCAAGTTCCAAAATATATGTGTTGTAATTGTTTTATACAACCATCTAATAAATTTCACATCACTGAATTATGTAATTTACAGTACAATGGTTTCAAACCAAATATCACCCATTACGGACTGCAATGTTTGTCGACGATAAAATCAGATGTCGATAGCACTGGTTTCGTATTACACGTATCACTTAATATTAATATATTTCATTAATAGTTTATAATTTTGTTTGTATTTACCAATTACAAAATATTGTTGCAGTTGTTTAATCAGTAAATGCGAATTACGTTTAGTTATTGTGTTTAGGAACACATACATTGTTTAATTAATTTACCATACATATGAATACTGGTAATTGATTTTATAGGCAAGTAATGAGACGAGTTGTTTGTTTGTTGGTAATTGAGTCGGACCATTACTGTTACAGGGACTTTCAGAGAGCAGCACTGCACTGCGTTTCTCACTACAAAGGTAGTTCCTCGTTTCATCATTTAATAATTATCATTTGCAAGCATTATACGAATTTGGACTTAAGCATGAACAGAAAAAGAACTACCATAATTTACTAAATATAGATTTTATTTAGCTAGTTTAGTTTGGTGTTCTGAATAAGCGAATTACTAGCATCGTTAATTTTATTTTACTGCTCTGTTTTAAGTATGAGATAATAGTATTTTAGTTTCATCATTTCCCATAAGTCTTACTTTGTGCAAAGATTTTCTAGTTAATTTATAAATATTAACGGAAGTAAAATGACTAGTTTGACTTAACACAGACCTTTTAAAAATATGGGCACCAGAAACTTTTTGTCTGTCAATGTTCCCACCAACTACTAAGGAGGGGAAAAATGTGTTATGGAGGAGGTTTGCGGGCTAGCGTAGACTTCTGGTCGAGCCGAGAGGCAGTAGAGTCGTGTATAAAATATACGTACTATTATGAAGGAAGTGTTTTATTTTACTTAGCTTTAGCCTTATTTAAAATTTAAATTTATTTTATCTATACATATGAAGATGTAAAACCTTTTACCAGCTCAAAATTTCAGCTTCATTAAAAAATTTATTATTTCTTTTAAAAAGATCACAATCATTTTAAAAGAAATAAAAATGTTAAATATTTCAAAGGATTGCTTATTTTTTATTATAGCATAGTTTAATAACCGAGACGCTTTCTTTGCGGCCCATTGTATATCACCTTTATTATCACCTCATATTTCGTTCAAGACAATACCTTTTTTATTGTTTCATAGACGAGGAGTTTCCCCGAGTAATAGGATCTTGATGTCTCGGTAACAAGAGCACGTTGTTGTCGCATCCCGCCATACACCGTTTACGAGAAGTTGGAATTGTTGACAGGCGTTCAAGAATGAATGATTGTAAGTCGTCACAAGCGTCGCTTGCCTCGTTACGTTTACCTATCCTCACGCCCGCGTCCGACTACTCAGAACCTTCTAGTCAGTATCGAAGCTTACATCCTCCTGGATCATTAGCGTATCTATAATAATCGAAAACGTATTGCTTAGTCGGTTTGCTACTGGTATCTGTTTTTTTACAAATACAAAGTAACGCTTACACACTCACGTTTCCCTGAATCGCGTGAAACATGGATACACACAATCACAATATCTAAGACCCGACAACAAACATTTCTGATAACCAACAAATAGTTACCCCGGTCAGGGATCGAACTTGGGACACCGTATTTCGAAGGCAACGTCACTAACAACTGAGGTAACGGAGGCGGTCGTTTTACAGACTTGACGACGCGGCAATGTATAGTCCGAAAGCGAATTTATTTCTTTATTTCTTTATTTCTTTTTATCAATTTATACATGTAACTTACAGACTAAAATCCAAGACATTACATGGCGCAATTAAACTAGGTCAGAAAACCTGAATCTGCCTACAGTATCATGGAATATATCCAGATCTGGATTTTGAGTTAAAATCTTATTAATATAAGTGATAGCTCTCGGGGTAGGTGCATTGTGTGCTCGTACAGTGTGAAGGCCGGGGGGCAGTGCCAACAGGCGGTGCAGTCGGCGCGGGCCGCGCTCTGCGTCGGCGCCGCCAAGTATCCCGAGGGAACGTTCAGGCGCAGGTTAGCTAGCGTGCGAGGGTTGTTGACGCGATTGCGTTTGAGTAGTAAGTAGTGCAGGATAAGATGCATCTTTCTCCGTAATTCTAAGGTATGCATACCAACCATTCCTGATACAAACAGGGATGGGTACATGTATGGGTAGTAACCGTATTTTTTTTTATAGATATAGCGTGCAAATTTACGCTGTATTCTTTCAATCATTAATGAATATTTTGTCTCATAAGGATCTCAAATTATAGCGTTATATTCAAGCTTGCTTCTAACGTAAGCTGTGTACAGTGATATAGCTGCATTTACATTATTAAAGTCATAACAAGTACGCATTATGAAGCCTAACATTCTATATGCTTGCTTACATATATCCGTAACATGGTCTCTGAAATTTATCTTGGTGTCTATAAGTAAGCCTAAGTCTTTGATTTTGTCAACTCTGTCAATAGAGATGGTTTCAGATAGTCGATAGTCATATAAAGTCGGGTTTAAACCTCTAGTTATAATTATCATCTTACATTTACGAGCATTAAAATTCAGACGATTTCGTTCACTCCAAGCTGCGATACGGTCAATATCGCTTTGAAGGGCAGTGCAGTCCGCATTGTTATCGACCGCGGCGAAGAGTTTGAGGTCATCAGCGAATAGAAGGCAATTTGATGACCTGATAGTCTTCGGTAAATCGATAACCATGATTAGAAATTGAGTTGGACAGAGTGTAGAACCTTGACTCACACCAGATCTGGTATAATAACGTGGAGAACTGTAACCGGAAAGCTGCACATACTGTGAACGGTTTTTGAGGTAACTAGCGCAGAGGCTAAGCAGTTTTGGATTAAAACCAATAGATGCACATTTTTTTAAGAGAATGTCGTTGTCCACGCGGTCAAATGCTTTTTGATAATCAAAATATACTACATCGACCTGCGGACCGGCATCCATCTTTGCGGTGACATAATCAACAAAGTTAATATGGTTGGTTACAGTCGACCGCCCTGATCTGAAGCCATGTTGGCTATCGTCTAGATAGATGTCAATCTGCTGAACTAAGCGAGCATTAAGGACTGTTTCGAACAATTTGCCAAACACTGGCAGCACCGCTATAGGACGATAATTCAAAACTTCGCTTCGTTCTCCTGCCTTGTGAACAGGTGTGACTCGCGAAATTTTCCACAAATCTGGGTATGTGGAAGTGTGGACGGAAAGGTTAAATATGTGTAGAAGAGGCTTGAGCAACGCGGACTTACAGTCCTTGACAATAAAGGGAGGAACTCCGTCAGGTCCAAGAGCGGAATGCGCTTTTAGCCGTTTAATAGCATGAATAATCTCGTTTATGGATACATTATTGATTGATATATGAGCAGATGGCATAGAAAATGTTTGGCTATATTGTATAGTTTAGGGTCATCGCTGAGAAATTTTTGCTGAGAATTGTTCGTTCTGTGTTGAATAATTATGCTATTACTGTGCTATGATTTGCGTAGGTGGGCTTTTATTCAAGTTGTGTTCCATTAATAGTTGCGTTCAAGGAATTTGATTGTTTTTAGAAACGAAGACAAGAAGACGCGCAGTGGAGCTTGCTTTGCCCTTATTAAAACTGATCAACTAGGTTAGGCAAATGTTACTTCAAGGTTGCCAGGTAGTGGCATTTATAGCTGAGTGCTGAGTTCTGTGCTACAAAGGGCGTGTAAAGCCGTAGGTTACGGTTGTTTGTATTAGCATAACATTCGTTAGACAATGTTGGAGGCTTTTAGATCTTTAACTTAATTACGACAATATGGCTAGTCACTACTCTGTCCATCAACCCACACTGGGCCCGCGTGTTGACTAGTGTCCCATTCTCCTCTCTGAGAGAAAAACCCCTTAGGGCGTCCCCAGTAGTGGGAGCATACTGGAATGCTAATGCTCCTGCATACTAAGAATTCATAGATTATACATAAGTACATAAGTGAAGAATATCTCTCTGTATTTAGCGTTTGTGGACTATGAGAAGGCTTTTGACTCTATCGAAGCCTGGTCTGTTTGGGAGTCCTTGTAACGGTGTCAAATTGACTGGCGATATATCTTAGTGTTGTGACGCTTGTATGATGCCGCGACAATGACCGTTCAAATATAGAACCAGCAGTCTGAACAAATCCGCCTGCGACGAGGTGTGAGACAAGGGAATGTTATATCCCAGAAATTGTTCTCAAACGCTATGGAGGACATGTTTAAGATTTAGGACTGGAGTGAACGTGGCATTAACATCCACGGCGAGTACATCCCACACCTGGGATTCGCGGACGATACCATCGTAACGGCCGCAACGTTGCAGGACTTACGTCAAATGCTGGACGGTCTCGCTAATCGCTCATCGTTCTCCGGATGAACTTTGACAAAACCAAGATCATGTTTAATGAACATGTTACTCCGGAACCTATAGCTGTCAAGGTAGTTGCTCTTGAGGTTGTTCCACAATATGTTTACCTAGGGCAGACGCTCTGACTAGGTAAAATCAACACTGAGAAGGAAACTAACAGAAGAATACACCATGTCTGGGCAGCATTTCAAAATCTTTGTTGATTCTTCACGTCACGAAGAAAAACAACTGCATGGTTTTGTACACTTTGTCTACACTAGTGCTTCGTTACGAATATTTTAAAGGTTAATAATTCACTATTATTACACGAGAAAACATAGATTAGAGATAATACAAAAAAACAAAACGAGCCATTCTTGTTCCTTTTTCAGTCAAGACCTGATACTGTGAATAAACTAATGTGAACTATAAATTCAGCAGAGAAACGTAAAACTACACCGCGGGGACCCGAAACGTTATGATGCTTGTTAAAAAAGATGGCGTAAAGGCTCAAGCATGTAATGTCATAAACTACCTGTATTTACGTACTTATAGGTCGATATGTTATAACTGCGTTATAACAATATCATTATCAGAATATCTTAATATCAAAGTCGAGTAGGTACTGGATTTATGCTAATGTTTCATACTAACCTACCAAACATACTTTAAAATATTATAAGAAAGGCTACAAAAAATAGAAAAAAAGTACCTATACGTTGTAACGAGTGTATACCTACTCGTCTATTTTCCGGAGCGATAGCACGAAGGAAACTCGTTAGCAGGTTATGCTAGGCTTTGCTGGTAATACGAACGAAAATGATTGATGCTCTCCATGCGGAGACGTTCAATGAGATGTGAGCTATTTATAGTACTTACACAACTAAGTCAGCCCCGTTCTCACTGCTGGGATACAAAGATTCCCTTCTGAGAGAAGAGTATGAGTTATAATTTACTAAACAAAAAGGCCTAGTCCGTGTTTCACTACCGTACCGAGGGTTCTGTCCGTACACTAAGAAGCAGAAATCATTTTACATTATTGCTCTAACTACAGACAAACTAGATTGAAGATTTCCGTTCAATCCCTAGATACGGTCATTGTAGTGATCGCATTTTTTTTGGTAATTGTCAAGTTTGAAATAGTAAATTTACTTTTTTTGTTATCAATAAATATTTACAATTTACAGGTTTTGTTCCTTTATATGTGTTGTAAGACGTTGCGTCTTTCCAAATTTCATTCCAAATCGCAAAATACGAGTAAATGCGATATGAAGTCAGTCATATATTTTGAAAGCGTCTACTAACAAGTTTAATTTTTATACAGCTGCTAGCTAATAGATCATAGAGTATTTTATGAAAAAATTAAATCGATACCTCTACGCGTTCCTGAGATAAAGAGTCTTGACAGACAGACAGAAGGGCAAAAATATTCGTTATTGGTTCCTTTTTCCTTTTGAAGACAAAGCCCTAAAAATGTAGGGGACCGAGTTAAATAATATATTCCACCCACAGTTACGAGTCGTAAGGCGCCAGGAAACCCGACTCACTAGGTGGTCTGTTGTGCAAGAAGCCGTATCAGTTGGTACCACCGCAGTGGCATTCTACCACGAAGCAATAGTGCAAAAGCATTATTCTGTTGGGGGAAAGGAATTGGAACAAGTGAAATTACTGGACGTAAGAGACTTATAAACCTACATAATATGTCGTGCGGTGATGAGTACAGTGCAGTATTACTTAAAATCAGTGCTAAGCTCTGGGTGACACTGCAACTGTCATGTGTAAGCGTAAGGCTTTCTATCAGGTGCACGACTTGCACATACGAGTATAAAAATATATAAAATATACACAGCTGGCCCCAATGATCGTTGGCGGCTAGTGGCCAACTCCAAATCGTAGAATCACTCATTTTTAAACCCCACCAACGGTTACCCGTTTAAGTAGTGACTGCAACAAGGTCCGCTTAAAGTAGGTGAACAGCTACAAACCACTGAAAATGCTGCGCTATGAACTCTTACATTATTTTAAATTAGTTTTTTATTAGTTAATTAGCTGATTTACCCCCGCCTTCGCATCTCCATTAGGAGTAAAATTTCCAAAAATCCCTCTGGATGCTTACAACATAAAAGGCATCAAATGCCAAAATTTCAAGTTTGCAACCCTAGTGGTTTAGGTTTTCTGCATTGGTGTGTCAGTCATTCAGGACCTGTAATTTTATATACGATAACTTCATAGATAGATGTATTAATATAAGTAAATTTAATTAAGAATAAACTAGGAGCAGTAGAACTCTTTGTGAATGAGTTTTTTCTACCTTTTTCTACAATGAAGCAGTAATTTTTGAACTGTGTTCTGGTTTGAATGGAATGGATGCCGGCGAAATTACAGGCACAGAGACATCTTAACGTCTCCAAGGTTACTGGTGCAGAGCAGTTCGTCATTTGTGAGAAAAGGCATCTGCTCTAGGCAGAGGTTACCACTTAACATCAGGTGAGACTCTGCTTGTACCGTTTCCTAATACGGTAACTAGATACTGTTTACATAATTATTTTACAACCAAGAACAATGACTATAACATAAATATCGATGGCATACTCTATAACAGATAGAAATCAAAACAAATATCATAAATGTGAAAATTCGGATAGATGTTTATTATACTCTATCACGCAAAAATGGCTGAATGTATTCGAATTAAACTTGGTAGGTAGATAGATTAGGTACTTCATACATACACACATAGGATACTTTTCATCATCATCAACATTCATCACTACGTAGGTGAAACCGCAGGGCGAAACTTGTCGGGTGTTTCTATAAAAAAATCTATGAAATGAAATGAAATCGCTTATTCTGTATAGGCCTACGGGGGCACTTACAAATTGTCAATGACAATATCACATTTATTTCTGAAATCGACAATGGGATCGGAACGCGACTACGACTGAGAAGATCCGGCAAGACACTCAGCGGGTTTGTCTTATTTTACATTTTTTTATCGGCTATTTCTTAATGTATATAACAAATGTTCGTTTATTTTTAGCTCCAGTGTGTTGCCTTACAAAAGAGACCATAATAATGGTATCAGTAGGGCAAGACACGCTACACTTTGGAATCGTAATACACGAGAGAGGTAGATCCTGGAGTGATCAGTCCCAAGCTGTTTTATCCTCCAAGTAATCCGAAATTTTGTAATATTTTTTGACAAAGTTTAGTTTTAGTAGTAGTTTTAACCTTATTAGTAGGTAAATCTCGGATAACATTGGAAAGTTTATTATAGAATCGTATACTTTGTCCCATAAAAGAATGACTTATTCTGTGGAGACGCGTTACACGTACTGATAGCTTGTGTATATTCCGCGTGTTGATGGAATGAGCATCACTCTTTTTTTAAAAACATGTTCTTGTTTTTCTTGACATAAATTAGGTTTTCATAGATAAACTGAGAAGATTATTTGTATTGAACCAATTCACAACTTTAGCTAGTGCATTGTTAGCATCGTCATCGTAATAACTGCTTTTTAATTTTAAATAACAGTGAAGTGTCATCTGCAAACAATACAATATCGTGATTCTTCTCTACAGAATAAGGTAAGTCATTAATATAGATTAAAAACAAGAACGGCCCTAGTATTGAACCTTGTGGATCGCCCATTGAGATTAGAGAGCCAGGCAATTTTTTACCATTTATGTCAACCCTTTGAATTCTATCGTTTAAATATGAGGTCAATCTTCCATACAAGCAATCAATTAAAAGAATAATATAATATATATAAATATTATTGTACTGGTAGAAAAACTAAAATTCCAAATTGTACAAGATGGCTAAGGGATGGTAAATACTCACATTACATCCCAGGACAAGCGTAGAAACTTTCATTTAGAATTCTCCTTTGGCTAGGCAAAGTACCAACAAGAAGCTCTGGAATCAATTGAAAAATGAGCTGAGGTAAGCTTTGACAAATACTCAATGGTCGAATCTAGGATTCAGAGGTTTTATTCAGATAAATCATTCAGCGAAACCTTTGGTCGTCGACCAGAAAAGGTTTACCTTTGATTTTTATTTTATATACCTACTACTTGCGCCCCGCAGTTTCACCCGTGTTGTGATGGATGTTGATGATAAAAATGTATCTACATACCATCATCTATCTACATATCTACATACCAAACTTCATTAAAATCCATTCATTAGTTTTTGCATGAAAGAGTAACAAACAACCAATCATCCATCCATCTAAACTTTCAAATTTATATTATAGTGGGATGTATTTACTATTGGTTGGACCTATGAATACAACCGACTACGTCTTCTACTTGACTATACCCTCTCCTACATACAATTGCGGACCAATAAATAATATACGTACAAATAGTGATTATGGTGTTGTATGAATATCGGCCTTACTTACAAACGCTGCTTAAATTTAAATTACGTTATTTAGTATTAGTACGCCCTGTAAAATTATTGTGGGTAGTGCCAATTATTAGTAAGATACGAAGTGCGAAGCGGAGATTCTTATAATGGAATATAGATCATGCAATAAAAAGTTTGAAATAAAATAAGAATACAAAACCTTTAAAATTGTCCTCAAATTTCTAACCGTTTTATTTATAAACTAAACTAGCTAACCTGCAAGCGGCTTTGCTCGCTTGATTACAAGAATAAATTAAAACCCTTCCTTAGTACATTACATTACAACAAAGGCATCAGCTGGCAAAATAACAAGTTAGGAGGCTTGCGGTTTGGGTTCTGTGTTGATGAATCTGTCAGTCACGGCCAGTAATTATACATATATATATATATATATATATATATATATACTAGCTGCGTCCGCGGTTTCACCAAAAGTATTTAATTTCACATCCATATGATGATGATGATGAAAACTATTCTATGGCCTTCCCCGGGATATAATATATTTCCTTAAAAAAACGATATTAAAAACTATTTAGTGACACTTCCGCTGAAGAAAAACCAATGATTTTGGCCTACTTGGGGGTGTGCAACACCCTCCCACCCGCATAAACTGCTAATAGGAACAAAATAAAAAACACACAAGAAAACCCAAATAGACCAAATAGACACGAGGCATCCTCAGGAGATGTTGACTCGTCGAGCGCTAGACCGACAAGCTGTCGGTTATCTTGTGTGTTTTTTATTTTGTTTTCTCCCTATTAGCAGTTTATTGCACACCCTCAAATAGGCCAAAATCATTGTTTTTTTTCAGCGGAAGTGTCACTAAATATTTTTTAATATAGTTCTTTGATAATGGATTTCCGCAAAGTAACGCCTAAATCAATAAATTATATATTTCCTTGCCAAATTTTATTGATATCCGTTTAGCCGTTTATGCGTAAAAGCATAACAAACAAACCAATTTACTAATGCATTTATAATATTATACTAGCTGCACCTACCTGTGATGGATGGTGATGGTAAAAAGTATCGTATGTGTTAATTCATGTTGTTCAAGGCGATTGAGCGTGAAGATGTAACAAACATACAAACACACTCACAAACTTTTATCTTTATAATATAAGTATAATTAGGATTTTGATTAGGAAAGTTGTATTGATTTAAATGCTGTTTTTATCTATACCATATCTGTTTCTAATTATACGATGTTTAAGCTTAGTTAAGTTATATTGTAATGTTTTAAGAAATTGTATCAGATATATATAATATAGATAACTTACTGAATAGTTCTAGATGAATCGATTTTATTAATTCTGTATTGTTACTTTAACAATGCTTGGCTGACGTTCCACTTCAGGCCTCTTCGGTGTCTGTCGTGGAACGGCCGAAATCGGCTGACCTATTTGCCATTATGTTAAAGGAGTCACAGACAAAATAGGTCAAATCCTTGAAATTTTTTCTAATAAAACCATATTTACTCCTCAGAAGAAGTTAGTGCAAAGTCTGCGTTCCCCTAAGGATAAAATTCCTTATGAACATCCTGGGATGTACAAAATCCACTGTAGACAAACATACTGACAGATAAAGCGAACAGTGTCTCGCCGGATCAGAGAACACATCAAAGCTGTTAAGAATAATGAAAGATACAAATCTGCCATAGCTGAACATCTACTGGACTCAGGCACAGATTAAATAAGTTACTACACTCAGGCCCTAACCACTGGATAGAATTTTACAAACCACAAGTCTCATCCACGGAACGCCACTATGTTACCATACCCAGGTTGTTAAAGGAAGCCATGGAAATCGCGAAACGTTCAAATTTCAATCGTGGTGATGGGTTCTAACTTGCCAGTGCGTGGAATCCAGTGGTAGGTTATCTAAAAAGGAATAACAATCGTCTAAAATGTGATCAAAACAACAATCGCAGTGATACAGTTAGTGTGTATTGTCGAGACTTACAATCGAGTACGAGGGCCAGTGGTATCCGTAGTAAAAGAGTGAGAAAGAGGGTAGACCGTTTTGTCTGCTCTTAATAACTTCGAACTTTTTTCACATCCACTCGCATCTTCAGTCTACCCGTGAGCATGGTGTATGTAACTGCGCCAAACTCCAAAACCTGTCTAATCGTGATGTACATCCCGTGAGTACTAAATAGATTGTAGTAAACAACAGCAAAATTCTCTAATTGCTTAGTTTGCAACGAAAAACAATAACAAGTTATGAAATAATATAAAAAAACAAGAGTAAATGTCAATAAAAGATTATTTAATCATTTATTATTATTAATAATAGCTGAATATCGAAGCATAGCGAAGGTAGTCAGGGTCAGACAGTAACAGAAACATCTCACCTTTACAATATGCGCCGCTTCACCGTCCAGTTTAGTTTTAATTGCTCTTCACCGCTCCCCAGTTTCCCGGCCGTAGCCGATGATAAATAAAGAAAATCCCTCCTAGGCCGTTCTTTCTGGCTCATTTGCCTACTACTGCGGACGGTCACAGTGTCCGCAGAGCGCAATTTTCAGCCGTGCGATTCTCTAATGATTCATCGTTGCGTTCGTCGACGAGCTCACCGATGTCAAATATTTTTTTGTACATAAGGTTGTTTTTCCAACGTTTCTTGTCATCTTGTCATTTGTTTCACGGATGTTGTCAAAGATGCAACGATGTTTGCTTTTAGAAAATCGCACGGCAAGTCATTCGAGGCATAATTTACGGAGCCGTAATAATAACTGTTCTGTCATTGAACGGAAATTAAATGGGTTCGATGTATTTCCACATTATTTTATATCTTTTTCGATTAATTTGTTAGAAGTCCGTATTATGGAGTCCCTTATATTTTAAAAAGTTTAGTGAGAGCGAGATAAGTGTTTTTTACTTTTAGATGTGCATATTACAATTGTACGAGATAACTACCTTAGATAACATACGTTATCGTACAATGACATAGGTTAGTATGGAAAAACGACTCATGAGCGTTGAACTCTGCTGTTTTTCTATGCGATTCGCATAGTTTTTACAGTAATTTATATTGTATGTTGTATTGTAATGTATAAATGTAGCTGTAGTATGTATGTTAGAGTATGTAAGGTATGTACGAGTATACATAGGTACAATCTCAGACAAAATAAAAAAGTGAAAACAAAATGTTGTGAACCGAGAAGTGAGACCGGTTTTCTAAACTACATGTGCGTGCATCGGTGCTACCATGTTAATTTAAACTAAAATAAAATTATTAATAAATAATTGATAGTTAATACATTTAAATTAAATGATAATTAAAACTTTACGTGTTGCTTCCACGCGCCGCAATAGTTCGACTGATGAGACAAGATGTAGTTTCGTTGTACGCGTTATATGTAATTATGTATGTAGGTACACGGCGAGGCGTAGTTTTTTTACCCGGCCTCACGTCTCTGTTTACAACATTCTGTCTTGACTTTTTTATTTTGTCTGAGGGTACAACATACATTATGCTTGTTTTAACAGATGTTGGTTGTGATGGTCAACGATGATATGTTTTAAAGTATCATGATAAAACTGTTGATATCAAAGCACTTATCATGATGAAACTGCACTGTAAATCCCAATGACGACACTCTCAAGAGAACTCTGCCAAACAAACACCGTTAACCGTTAGGTGCTTAATAACGCCTGATTTTAGAACTCGTGATTGGTAGCAGAACCAGTTGTGCACTAGCAAGTGCCATACTACTGTGCTGTGGATTCATCACGATGTTCCCCGTCATCGAACGCTCAAGTCGGAGGTATAGGTTCGAATCCGACGCCTGATTGACGGTCATCCCTCACCACCCCTGAATTGTCGACAATATAAAATCGCTCAGACGTTGCGCCAAAAACAGAGCGCTAACTGCGTAGTCATAATCCTACTCTATCTACTGTGTTAATACGGTTATATACCTGGTGGAATACAAAGCCGAAATATTTTCAGAGATATATTTATTATAACAAAGAAAGTATTAACAACACTACAAGACCTGAGAACAAACATATTTGCCCATCACACAAATATTTGCACTGCCCAAGGATCGAACCTGGAACCTGTTGAAACGTATAAATAACGGGCCATACCATACCACACCATATACCATATACCGAAGTTTACTTGGTGTTATTTACTAATATTAAAGGTGAAAGTTTGTATCTTTGATACGTCTTCACGCTAAAACGGCTGTACCGATTTTTATAAAATATGGTATAGAGGCACGTGAGGCGCTAGATTAACCCATAGGATACTTTTCATCATCATAATCCATGATCACGCGATTGTAAACGCGGGGAAAAGCTAGTGTTCAATAAATATAATTTAAGTCCAGAATGTATATTTTGTTTGTTAACGTTATAAAAACTAAGAATTGAGATAGATTTGCCTCCCGCTGGTATCTACAAGGCAATACTAATTACCAGTTTAATAGACTTGTTATCTGTTTATATCCTGGGTATTCAAATGTGGTAACAATCCAGGGCTTATTGTATATATGTAAGGTCGAAGCATCCAATTTTATACATCGTTGCTTATAAACCTTAGACATTCTACTGTATCTACCTATGCAATCTTCACTGTAGGTATAGTAAGGTAATAGTGGTTAATGGTTAATATTAATGTTATAGTAATAACTAAACAGTTTTTCCTGTCTTACGAAAAAATAAAAAATAAGAGAACCGGCAATTTCTCATGGTAGCAGTCATTTTTAATGCTGAAAAATTAGAGTGTAGCGGCGAAGATATTAATGCATTTCTCGGTGTCTCGTTGGCTGATTATTTAACTTGCAGCTACAAACAATTTATTAATAGTCTTTTATTTTGTCATAATTCATGTTTTAGAGGAAAGAGGGATCTCGCTCAACAGTAAGAGTTCCAGCAGGAAACTAGCAATGGAGCTAATGTGAGTGCTCTTGCACACAATAATTTTATTTTAAACTGATACTAAAAGAATTATAAAAGTGGTTATATATTCAGTTTTCTTTGTTTAGCACAAATCATTTTAAGGAAAGTATTCGCATTGTAAACGTACGTCATTGCGTACCAGATCCACAGAAATCGCCCTGTTTAAATAGATCTATATATTTCTTCTCAATCTACCAAATAATAGACCCATGTGAGTTTGTGTCATTGGATTTGGCTTAATGGTTATATGTTAACAACACGTAATATCATTTTGTGATAGGCCCATTGTACACTTCACATAATAACAATATAGGTATAAATAATCCGGAAACATGTCTCTCATTTTGGAGAAGAAAAATTACAATAAAATATGCAAATTGTTTTATACCAATCTACATTTCGTACCCATGTCTAATAAAGCTGTTTCTCCTTGTCATATAAATTAAATTACTTCGTATAAAATATTTTCTCTACATTTGTAACGAAAAAAAAGGTAGGCTTGTTGTATAGTGCCTACGGTAACGTTTATATTTAATTCAACTCGTCTCCGCTTAGAAACGGATAATAATTTATCAACATGTCTAACCAAGGCCCAAATGCCTGTGTGCATCGCGTTGCGATGCAACTACAGAAGAAATTGAAAAAAAGGTATATGCGTATACACTTATTACAAATTGAATAAGTGATCATATTTGTGTAAGTATATTGGATTATTTTATTTTCTCGCACTCGTAATAAAAATTTGAATGTAACACACGGCGTTAAAAAAACCATTTTAACTCGGTTTCTATGTATCGTAGGTACTCCCTCCCCTTTTGCTCCTTGTATATTGCCGATCATTTTGTATTATAGTTTTATATATATTTTGTATATAAAAAAATAATTTGCTTCAGTATCACAAAAACTCAAAAACAGCTAAACCGAATTGAAGGTTTATTTATCAGAAGTAATTTATTGCATTTTATGTTGTTCGCCTCAATGCATACTTTAGAAATGGGATTAAAATCCTTATCACGCTGTGTGTGAAATCGCTCCGATTCTACATAATATATAAAAATACATTTCTATTTCCGTAAAAGTACATATACGACTTTATTTATTATTTAATTCTACTGCGCCTGTAAGGCGTGGAGGTATCGATATCGGGCAGAAAAGAGGGTATTGCCAGACATACATATTTTTAGCGTAAATAAACATATTCAACGTACCCTTAACCTTATTAGGGTTACTATCGAAGCAAGGAGTATATACTCGTAAGTACGTCTCAGTCAATTGAGAGATTTTTTATCGCAACTAAATATATGTCAAGAATTTCACATTGAACAAGACCTTTAAATTTTCTAATGACTCAAAAAGGAATCAGTTTTGCACGACACAGTGTTAATAACCGACAGGATTATAATTCGAAACATTGCCTCTCCAGTCAACAGGCCCTCTCAAAACCACGTGCTAACGCAGATATCCATTTACATATAGTAAGGTCAATGAAAACATAATAAGGTCAATGAAAACATAATATATTTTTTTTACTCTTGTCTACCCAATATTCCGAGTAATATTCCCAAGGTAACGTCTAACTAAACTTACCCCGGGCTTAATTGAATTAAAAATACTTTCGTGGATCAATGTGGGGCACATCATTTTAGAGGAGCATGCCGACATTTTCGGGTCCATCTATCATTGAACTATTGAAAGCTTTCTGCGATCCACCCATTTGATTAGATATTCAAATGCACCTCACACATTGCTGCTAGCAACTTAACCAAAGAAATAAGGTATATAAATCTTTTCTGAAACAGTGGTCGACCGCGTCAAGGGTTCCGTACTTCGGAACATTACATTATATTTGTATATAACATTATTCAACTTAACTTTTTAGCGTTCAACTTATTCACAAATCGATAGGCCCACGACTGAGTCCACATGAAATGAGGTTTTCGAGATCGATAAAGAATTTCATAAATAAAGAAAACGATTATAACTATCTACGTTATATATACCTTGGTAAATCTCATAACAGGTCTTGAACTGTTCATCACGTTCAATTTAAAGGAATAATGGATTCGTTCGTTCCAGTTTTAAAAGAGATTGCAGGTCGTAAAATATAAAGCGAATTTTAATAGCCCAATACTGGGGATAATCTGCAATAAATCTCGAAGGCAAGGGTTGCTGCGGAGAACTACCTTGCCGTTAACATTTTTATCTTTGCCCTTGCCCTTTTGACCGAGGACATCATTTTTCCATAACTTCCGACACATTCCCGTTTAACATTATAAAATATTTTTAATCGAATGCTTCCACGACGTAAAATTGTAATGAAAATGTTGAGGAGGACGTTCAATGTATTATACCAATAATGTCTATTAATACTTATTCTGTGGTAATAGGTATACACAGATCTTTGATGGTAACTCTACCTTGAAGGCATACTCCAAAAACTAACTACGAAATTCGTTTGACAGATTTCGCGGATACTACTATGAAAGTCAAGGGTTGTGAAATTTACTCGTATTACAGGTATTTTCATCAGAACAACATTTCTATATAGGTAGTGAGGTTTATTATTAGTACTTAGTTACTAATTGATCTAATATATGCACAGAGTAATTACTCACATAATATTGTGTAGCTTTATGCTTTGACCTTGTATGTATGTAAGTACATATTAGCTTTCTTTAATACATACATAAATGTAATAGAAAATCATTTACATAGATATTGTGACAATCTCTAATTTTATTGATCGACGACCGAACTTTACTAGATACCCAAAAAGTGACTGTGACAGGTAGTTTGGTTTTAAGGCTATATTCACTTATCTAAGGCCCATTGCACGTTCCAGAGTTAGCTTCAATAACTCAGAGTCAACTGCTAAAACAGGGTTTATAATTAATTTATCTTGCACCATTAAAGGATAGGAGTAAATCTATGGTTATATATTGATATTTAACCCAGCAATGTGGGAGGGTTAAGTCTTTAACTAGGGTTAGTGAAGTTTTGTGTCAAAAGAAATTGAGGTTACATTCTGCTGTATAATGTACTCTTTGGACGAAATGACACGAGACAAAACGTATAGAATTAATGTCGTCAAATTTCATACAACAAAGGATAAACCAGAAAGTCTATATACATTGTACTGTAGTGCCAAAGAGAAAGATATAAGTTTAACTTTTTTTCGATTCATTCATTATTGGTCAGGTTACAATATAATCGCATAGACCATAGATAATTACTTAGACAATTCAATGTTCCCATCTAAAGATTACAAATGTCAGTTTAGCAAACCGGTGATCTTTTATAGTCGTGGAAGGCAAAATGAGAGTTAAAAATTGTTATGACTAACGCAAGTTTACAAACTCGTAGACTTATTTATTCAACCCGAGCGAACGTGCAAGTGGCCCTAAGCCTAATAGTATGCCTATCCACACTAATATTATAAATGTGAACGTAACTCGTTCTGTATGTATTTAAACATGTCACAAATAAGTGGCTGAACAGATATGCTTGAACTTTAGGTTTCGTGATAGATGATCATCAAACTGTCTAAAAGTCATGTGTGACCGCCCCTGTTAAAAACTATTTTACAATGAATTATATTTTTTAAAATAAACCATGAGTCTCCAAATTCAATATTTAGGTTATTATGTTAAATAAACGTTTAACCCTGTATCCCCTTAATTAGCTATAGATATTATATATACATCGACGAACCCGCCTGTAATGGAGTGATCTCAAGTAACTAAAAACTTATTATGTAATATATACATTATAGTTAACATATATATTACTTATAAAACATAAGCTAAAGCTACGTGTTGTTGTCATTTACTTTTCATTCTTTAACACGATGAGTCAGAAGATGCGAGTACAAGGCCTCCTTGAAATAACATTTTATTACCATAAGTAATTACTTAATAAAAGTAATAATCTGAAGGCATCATAGTGCAGTGTCATATAAATTTACCTCTACAAATTACTTTCTGTTTGAAATTATCAGAAATGTCTTATATACGTATTAGGTATCGTAAACTTTTGCATAATGGAAACTACAACAAACACTACATAAAAAAAAAAAATTTCATGTGAAAATCGACATAGTATATTACCAATTTTCCATCAGTTAACCTCGGGTGGGCTACAAAATGATTATGCTAATACACCAGCCAGCCAGTTTCTCAACACTGGCTCCGCCGCGCCCGTGTAATTAAAGTTCATCAAGCATTCGCATCGCGTCTTCAGCTCGCTTGTATATCGCTTTGCCTGTAAACCTTCTATTTAATGTGAGACCTTGTTGCAACCTTTGTTACCCCCCTCCATTCCTGTTTCTTGGAATGTGCGGGCGGAGGAGCGGTCATGACTACGGTGGTTGCTACCTGTTTGCGGCAGCAGAGAGCTGCGTTGGCCTAACTACCATCATAAATTGTACAAGTGGCGAAGCTGTTAGGAGTTTTTCGCAGCAAGTCTTTAGAGAGCACTCAAGGGAACGGTTCGAGCGAGGATTTCTTGTGTGAATTAAGCCAGCGATACACGTCTGGTATTTTGCCGGCTAGTGTGCTCATATTAATGCAGGTAATGGCATGCTACCGCGGTAATGCATCTGTAACGGGTCTACTGCTCGTATATAGTTAGTACCACCATAAGCAATTTTAAGTTATTGTGTATGATTTTTTTGTTAACTGATCCTAGGAGAGACGTAAATTGCGAAATTGATCTCGGTACTACAGTAGTTTGTTTTGTCCATAAAATCTTTGTGGTTTACCGTCGTGGATATCTATGCTTCGAGCCTTCCGAGTTTCTGAGCTCCGGAATTTCATGGAAGCTTGCGAGGTTCTTATGTGCAATGCTTACAAAAATCTACTAAATTATAAAATAATATTAGTACCTACTGAAGCAAATTCAGTGGAACTTTTATTGTAACATGGGGGTATATATACAAAAAAACAGATTTTGTGACTATCATGTTATTGGGAAGTAAAGACGAGCTAAAGGCTTCATTAGATGTATTGCATATTCAAAGCACGACCAAAATAGGTATACATACCCCTGTTTAAAAGTTTCATTTTAGGTAGATATTTGATAAAACGTGCATTTCAAGGAATTTGTGGAAAAACTTTAAAAGTGATGTATAATAACATCAAGATAGTAATCAAACGAGGCAAATTGCTGTCTCTTCCAGTATTCCACTGGCGGCTCGAGGGAAATTAAAACTGTTTATTTAGAGACATACCAACCCGCGACTCGCATCAAGAGAGAACACACGCCTTATAAAACGCGCGAAGATTAATCAGATTACACAACGAATGTTCATGATTTATAATAAAGCAGGCTCCACGGATGTAGCTGAGTGCTCTGGAAATTGCTTTATGATCGTATCATGTGTAGGTATAAAGTAATTAGTGACTAGGCGTACTCTCACCATCTCTGCGATGAATTCAAATGCTTCTCAGAAAATCTAATGGTTGTGACAGTTATTTGCAATATGAGAATAATCTGTCACAACAACCAAAGCAATAAAATATAACAGTAGAGCTACAAAGGCGTTAACGAAAGTGAAAGACAAAACAAGCCAATGTTTTAGTATAGGTCGGCAGAACATCCATCATGGCGTTACGCAGCAAATCGCTGACAATATCGATTACACACAAATAAATAATATTTATAGCACTTCGCAGTCAACTTTGTACATTATTTCCTTGTTTACTGTTCTTTATTCTACTTACGGAAAGCGACAAACACATTTTTACTTTAGAAAATACAGGGCGAAAAGTTTCAAGATTCTTATCGTAGTGACCCTTTGTTTAAAAAATAACTTCGAGGTTATTTTGTTATGTATCGTATATTCCTGTAAAACATAAAAACAAGGAGCACTTACGCTTTCATTGTAGCTATCAAAAGTTTTAACAGTACTAAATAATAATATTTTTATCGTATATGAATATAGTACATTTAAATTTCATTTCAATCAAGATTCTTCACAACGTTATCAAGTTTTCCACCCGTTACGGTATATTGCAGCGTCTCTTACATTTTGCTCGAACTACCCTGCCCACTTATATGAATTTGTAAGCGAAGTATTCTCTAACAAAATTGCCTATCGCGCATTTCTAGTGGTAAGTTGTAACACCTTGGAAGTCCTACAGACGTATCGATTGGCACACTTTGAATTAGTTTATATTGCCCATTATCTATCTAAGGTCTTAACTAATAATAATCTTCTACTTTACTACAGTATAAGACGACAGTAAAGTTTCAACAATTTTCCTTATTACTTCTAACATTTAATGAAATGAAATGGATGGATCTCCTGGAGTCAGGTACGAACCACTGGTTCGAGTTGTATAACCCCCAGATACTTTCTACAGAACGCCACTACATACCAAGACTCGTCAGAGAAGCGATTGAAATCACGAAGTTTAAAAATTTCAATCGTGAGGATGGTTTTCAACTGTCGAACGTCTGGAATCCAGTGGTACGATTGTGTAAAAACAAAAACAGTAATAGTCCCAAGGTTCGAGCTGATACGGTTAGTGTTGTGTGTCGAGATAATACAAAAACTAACAGTGCGAACAATAGTAGTGGTCCCTCGCATAGCAAACGAGTACGGAAGAGGGTAGACCGTTTCGTCTGCTCGTAAAACATTCACCCACCCGCAATTCCTCAGTTCATCGTTGATCATGGCGCTTGCAACAGTGCCGAAATATCGGAAACTCTTAGAAATGTACATGGTAATTATCCCGTTGATAATTTGAATACCTCTTATGAAATGGATTTTATCCCAAATATTGAACAGTGCTATTTAACTTTATAACATAATATAAGGATGAGATGAGAACATTCCCACAAACTTCAGCGATATAAAAAATAGTTTCATTATAGATTCATTGTTTTTTGGATTCATTGGAATGGTAATGATGTCATTCCGACTGTCGGTTTAGTAACCTCCTGCAGAATGTTCTATACGCCAAATCAGCCAGTCACTAAAACTTGAGCAATGAATGTCTCTTTTCAAAAGCTCTTCAATATGTTGATTATAATAGGACACCAGACAAGACATTGTATAGTGTTTTATAATCTATATATATTTATAAAAATAATAATAATAATGGCTTTAGGGCGAGCTGTCGTTGAGTGGCGACATCGTGGACTCTGATTCTCCCTGGGGTTAAATGAGACCCCTGACCCCGGCTTGCTTTATTTGGCTATCTGGGGGTGGAGACGCAAAAGGAAGTAACAAAAAGATCCAAGGGTGGAAGTGTTAAAGTGCATAACACCGGTAGTAGCGCTCTAGTGAAACCGCAGCACACCTCTCAACATGTGTAGGTGTACCTACTACTATAGGTACTGATAGAGACTAGGTAGTTTCGGGCTAAACTTACAGCTGACATCTTCTTACTTGATACTCAATACTTTAACAACGTTTTACTTGACAAATTAGACTTGACTTTTGTTGACTATAAAGAGCGCGAAGCAAAGAAATAGTGTAAACAATTCTTCTAATAATTTTAAAACATCGAAGATTCTCAGTCACTTTTAAAGTTTGGTTATAAATCTATCAGCAGCGAGACGAAAACATTCGTGCGTCAAGAAGAGTGATGGCCTGTGGATGCTCTCGACGCGACCACTACACACGCCATTTTGCATCCTCTGCCTCCACTAAAACTACTCTGTTTTTTACTTTTTTATCAAGCAGCTTAACCTTAAGTATTGCGTCAACAAACAACAAACTAATCATCATAATTTATCAAACTTAAAAACAATAAAATAATCCAAATGCAGTACTTAGTTCGTTACAGTTCATAGTTCGAACTCTGCACTTTATAGGTATTGTGAGGCTATAATTCCCTGTCATCTTATATTTTTCTTGCTAGTGTGCCTTTTAACCTCAACCGCCGGTAAGGTGTTCAGTCAAAAGGAGTTAAACACTATTGTGTTTTTTCACATTAAATCTTCGACGGAGGATATCTGACATCGCGTTAGTACCTACTCATCAATGCGGACACTTGCAGAATAGTCCTAGCACTTAGTACCTCACCTGGTGGTCACGACCAGAAGACCACGTGTAGAAGAAACTCGGTGAAGAATGCTCTCCTGCGGCACGATAGATAATATAACTTGCTTGCGGTCATGGGCAGCTCGGTCCCAAAACGAGAAGAGTAACGTTTGTACTCGTATATAGACATATAATCTTATTGATCTAACTTCAACTTCTACGTATAATGAAGGAGTCTCTAACGCCTTATAAGAACAATTTCCCATTAACTCGATATATGTGGCGTCAGAAGGTGATGATAATAGTATACCTATATCTTTTATATACTCTTATAATTCATACGTGTGGTATTACTTACATAATCACAATTTCGTCATACACAACCAGTTGTATACCTTTAGGCATGAAATAAAAGTACTCGTAGCCTATAATTGGTGTGTCAATACCTGGTATGTTTACCCAATCTATTTATTAAAATTTAAAACAAATGCGTTTAACCGTTATACTTATACTCAATCACGCAATCACTCTCAGCAAACTTTCGCAATAACAGTATTTGTGTGAGATGAGGAATGGTTTGTATGGCCTGGAAGACTGGACGGTGACTTTGTAACTTCTCAACATGAGCTTAATAAGTATTTATACTATTCAAGTAGCTCTATTTTAGTTTTGTGGTTGTATGTATAATCTGAAAATACACATACAACCTCAACATTGTAATAGTGATACTTAAATAGTAATAATACATAGTAGTACGATTAGTTTTTACTGCTTCTCTCATTTTTTATCAACGCCATCTATATAGTGACTGGTTGGTTACTATTTGTTTTAATTATTTTGCAAACAATCTCTCATTGAATTCTTCCGTTACGCCAAATTAATACTAGTTTACTAGGTAAGCCTAGACTAGGTAAGAATCAATCGACAGACATTTCAACAGTTTTATTCAACATAATATATAACCAGCAGCACAGATGCAATAATAGTTTCTCCGTTACCAAAAGTTTCAGTTTGGTAAAAGTTTTTCGGTGCAATGTGAGTTTTCGTTTTACTGTTGAAAATGCGGTTTCTGCTCGCAAGAGTTGCAACGTTAGCGCTACTGTCTAAGTTTTGGTTACACTAGCGATGGTTAGGCAAGGGCCTCCGCAGCGATGCTCCGCGTCAGCAAATTGAATTTCTAAGTTATTCTCCAAGTTGCGAAGACAGAATGAAGTGAGCTCGTTCTCGGTTGTTGTTTCTGCCGCGCCGTGCCTGTGATTGGAGCGGAGGGCACGAACGTCGAGACGTCGGTTACGAAACTAAGCTCGCGATACTAGTTTGTTGCTGAGTAAGGAGTCTCGATACTTAAATTGAGTATTGAGGTTAATCTATTTGCTAATTCGGCTTTTTACCCGAGCGCCAGAAGCAACGTACAGCTTTTAAAAGGCTTCACGGTTTTGATGAATGAGATGTAATATTGAATTCGTCTTATACAGACAATAGAAAAATAACGGATTTCTATTGTTACTATAGATATATGTAATTGTAATGTGTATATAACACAAAGGGACTCTAAAGTATCATAAACGATGACGCTACTAGTTTATTTCAATTACTTTACTTTTATTACGAGTACCAAGTAATTCGGCTACTGTCATGGACATGCGTAGTGCTTACCATAAAACGCACGAAGTGCCCGTCTTACTTGATACAATAAAAATATTACAACATAATAGCCATTTCGCAACAGTGTGAATTACAGCCAGCATATCACACTAATATCATATATGCGGATATTTCTGAAAAGTGTATGTACCTATAAGTTTGCATGTTTGTTACTTTTTCACGCAATACGGCTAGACCAGTGTTGATGATATTTGGCATGGAGGTAGATGTGACGCTGGATTATAATATATTATTAACACGGGTGTAACCGCGAGACGCAGTTAATTGCAAAATAAAAATTTAAAGCTTGTCTTCTTAGATATTTAAACAAAATATGTTGTTACGTTTCTCGTACTACATTATAAAAGACAAGTGAAACATCTAAAGTTCTTCCATGGTTAATGCTTAAACAATACTCAAGTTGTACCTACGCGAAAGTGTAGCTCTAGTCTCAAACAAACTTCTGATTTATTCGCTGGCAAACGTAGACATTCACTAGCGCGCCGAATACGGAAGATAAGGAGACAAAGAGGTATAGGCATTCGAAGACCTCTTCAAGTTCCGCGTCTAATCTCAGCGCTTGGCTCTATCTCCAGCCAGACTTTTGGCAATGTATACCACCATAAAACAACTAAACAAACCTTTAACATAAATGATTACGTGTTAGGAAACTTTACGCGATGCCCTTGCAAGATAACCCGTTCCTTGCTCGAAACTCATCGTATTCCTTCTTAGCTCCGCTGTTCAAGACGTAAATTTCAAAAACCCAATTTACTATTTCGCTGGGTCACGTAGCGCAGGCTTATGTTTTTGTTAAATCAGTATTCTGCAGTACCTAACGTACGTGATTACATTTTTAATTAGATTCTTTTCCAGCGTTTCAAGTGCATGGACAAGTATTCGTTGCTCGCGTGTACACAATGCATTTAACACGCTCTCTCATACCGCGACCTACTCTACGATAATTGCTATTATTAACTTCGATACGGCCAACGAATCTGAACCCTATAGTTAATAATACAGAGTCGAGTTGTGTATTAATCCACCTAAAACATTCTTTGCTTATTATTTTTGCGGTCCTTGCTGTACACAATATTTTGCGTCCTTAGAGATTTTACGCCGTAATAACACGTTTACTTGAATAATTAAAAACTGCGGGACTGGTTTCAAATAATTAATTAGGTTATTTTATAAAAAGCGCATACGATATATGACTATGAATAAAATAGATAGTTCTAAATAGAAGACGCTTCGAAGTGGTTACGTTAGAGGTTTGAAGGGCACCGTAGCATGTTTATGACGATAACAGACGTAGCGACGTTATCATTGCATCGCCAAGAGACGTGATCAGTACCTTCTCAAATGATGCTAATGGATACTACACCTCGACGGCAGATGCCGCTGAATTCAATAAGACGGATACTTCCACAAGATATACCAGATATACCCAAGATATATGTATCAAGAAAACAAGAAACTACCATTGTCTACTGAATAGTGGTACGTTACTTTCTATGTAGCCAGATAAATTAATGACACAAAGAATATTTCATTGACAATCATTTATCAGAAGGCACTTGTTGTTATCGTGACATAATATTGCCTATCATAAAATATATGTGAGCGTGCTTATTCATCATTAGCCTTGACTTCCTTCACTCCGCCGCCGTAAAGCTAGGTAGGGAGTGAAACCGTAAAAGGAATCCAACGGAATAATCCCACAAAGGTATTGTAGTAGGCAGAATAATTTGTTAACAAAAGGCCGGGAGTTGTACTTTTAAATTTATAGCCATCGGGGTATTTTTTCAAAGGGTCTTCTTTCTATACCCATATAAATATTTTTCATGACTCTGTAATTAAATATCGCACATTTATTGCACCTTTTAAGGGTAAATACATAGCAATGGTGGCCTGATACTCATCTCAGCTAACTTGTTGTAGGTATATTGTAAAGAGGAAAGATATGAATTTATGTATTTTTGAATGTTAGTAACGAATATATAAGGTCTTTGTTAATTAGTGCACAATATTGAACGGGGTGGTTTAATTTTGATAAAAATATATTATAAAATAATGAAAATGAAAGAAAAAACATATTATTTTTATTTTAAACCTATCAAGCAACTGATCTCACGACGGCGCATCACAGTATAGAGACAGAAGTAACTACGCGAAACATTCCTACCCACTTAGAATAGGTACAACTACGTTTGAACTTACCTACTCGCGAATGTTTACACAGCTGATCTCTATGCCTAAACCTGCTGCCTAAACGACGGCGAGCCCGGGCGAGTCCACCTTCGTACATCGTTGTGCGATGTATCTAATGTACAGCAACACCTTCCTCCCTAAGATCCTGCTAATTTGGCGCGTCATTTTTCGAAACATTTAGCGATAACTCAATAGGAGGGTAGGGAACAGTACTGAATAAAATATATTAAGAATTGGTACGGCATCGAAATTCATCTTAAGTTCAGAAATTAATCATCAACACAAATCTCTTGTAGAGCTAGAGACGCATTTACCTCAAGTAGATATCCAACAGTTTGTCCAGGACTGGAGTGCACATTTATCACTGTTATTGTGGACTAGCACACGTGAGTTATACATACTCGTATAAACGTAGCGCCACGTAGCACGTAGCATGTCGTAGGGCTGAGGTGTAGCCGTGATTAGAGTAGCCATTTATATACTCCTTTCACCGGACCCTCAAAAAATCAAAACAAAAATATGTTTTGATTGTCTTCCCAAATTAATTTATCAAGAAATTAAATCATTGACAGAATAGTAGATTGTTTACCTAGGGCGAAAGAATCTATTCCCGAGGTATTGAGGCTATAGTCCGAGTAGGAATTGATTATTTTACCCGTGTTAAACACTCTACTTTTCATTTTGAGTATAAGGAAAATAAAATTTAACTAAACTATTTATTGATAGTATATAACAACATTAGTAGTACCTATTCTAAATTAATTGTCAAATTAGGACAATTCGTGAAATTAAAAGTTACATTTTCGTTTGGAATGTTTATGCTGTTTGATATATTATGACAATTTTGGCTGTTCTAGATATCTGTAAAAGAAGGAGACTCTGGTAAATACCAGAGTCTCCTACTTTTACAGATACGTCAGACGATGGATTCCATGGCGGATAATCCCTGGAAGTTGTCGGCTGAGGCGAATTGGGGCGTATTCTTATAGTTTTAGTTAATTTGGTTGAAATTTTACATTTTATTTTGGACTGAATCCTCAATGTAGCCTTCGACGACTGTGCTGGACTTCCAGCCTCCATGTCTTTTTAAGATTGTCACGTTTGCTCCAGAATCGGTTAAAAGGGTTGCTGACGTTCGTCTATAACAATGTCCGTATATATGTGTATACTGCTCACAGTTTGGTAAATTCAAATGTGTATCTGCTTCGGCATACCTACGATTGTATTTTTACCGATCACTTGTTTATAGCATTTTCCCTTCTGATAGTTGAGAAAAAACGGTCCGTTTTTACATCACTGGGTCTCATTTTTTGATATGTCTTTACTATTTTTGTAAACTCTTCCTGTACTACAAACGAGCGCTCAATATTTGTTTTTGTTTTAGTCAGTTTTACTAGTAATAATTGGCCTTGACTTTCAATGTCCTTAATTGTCAAATTTGTGAGTTCACTGCTTCTGCAAGCGCCGCTTATACCGAGTATCAATACCATCTGTGAAAAACATGTATTTTTATATATTTTATAAATACGTTCATTTTTTAAATAAATCCATAAATACTTAGGTAAACTTACCTTCACTGCCAAATATATCTCGTCAGGTGCATCATTTAAAAAAAACCCACTTCATGAGAGGTGAAAACCTTAGATTTCTTACTCTTGAAACCCTGAGACTGTCTTTTCAAAAATGATGTTAAATTAAGTTTTTTTGTCAAATATATATTGTGCTTTACACCAAGTGTACTCTTGAGCATTGAATATCGGCGCCATAGCGTAGAAGGCTACACAGTCCATTAAAATATGTAAGAAATACACTTTCGGAAAACGATTTTATATTCTTCTCAGCTCGCCACTTCATAAAATCATTGTATGTGTTTATATATCTTTGTTTTGAGATTTCTGGCAAAAAATGTTCTGTAACACAATGTGCCTCGTCTTTAATCGAATCTGGTGTCAACATTTCAGCATCGCTTGAACTCATTTTTAATATTCAAATCTTAGCATAAAAGATTATTAGGCACCTATTTTTTTTAAATTCAGTCACAGATACATAACAGATTATTATCCCGCCAATTTATGTCAAATTTTAAAATTTTAAATATAGAGCTCACCGCGTAATTGTTGCTGTTTAGAAAGTCACATGGCCGCAGCATTTTTTTAATTAGTTATTTTTACATAACACTCTTCACAGCTGACAGCAGTTCTATTTTTAAAGTTCATTCCGGCCCTTAGGTGGGAAGTAATTTGTATGAGTGTTTCCCTCTCTATGGAGGGAAGCAGCATTTTCCACCCAATAATCAGATCAAAACAACACTACTTTCCGAGTATGAGAAATGAGAACACGTTTTAGTATATTTTGTATTTGGTTTACAATAGGGCGGAAAATGGCTCGATTTAACTCACGTGTTTCAATTATGAAAATGGTGGAATAATAGTTAATTGTTTTCTAATCCTACTTTTCTAAAATGTTTGATGGCCACGTCTACTTTGATCCTGCACGAAGCTTATAAATCGAGCGTGCGTCCGCTAAACGGAGCCAGTGAGCTACAGTGACAGCACAATGTTCGCTTATCTTAATTGCCTTCAGAGATACCATCACTGGAGGATTTATCTGTGGCGCCTGCAGAATAACTACGGCACTTTTTAGCGGTCTACGCGGTACAAAGTTTAACGATAGCACTGGCTATCTCTTTGGCTAGAAACTTTACGTTTTTAAGGCTAATGCTCTAGGAGGATACAGTTTTAATAAAATAAAAGCATTAAGTAAGAGATGATTGCATATTATTCAACGCATTGATGTTGGTGTTTTAAACAAATCGCATACCTGGCTACGTTGTATTTAGTCAAATTAGCAAATGCTAGTCGCTAAGTAGCTAAGATCAGTCATTATTTGTAGTACCCATTTTTTTTTATGATCAAATAGTTGACTATTCAGCTGGTATTGAAAAGTCTAATGTAATGATTATCTGGTGCTTTAATTTAGTGGCTAAATATAAATTGAGAGATAAATTGAAAACAGTGTGTGAACATGTGAGGAAGCTCTGATTGACCCATAAAATGATAAATATTGAAAGCGTGACTCTGATGGTTCGCACAATGACAAATTACCTACATGCTCAAATCATAGTTGCGATAAGTTAGCAGTAAGTGAAGTTAAGTAAGTTCGTTTGGTGAGTGAAGTAGCTGTATGCACGGTCAAATGGATTGTGTTAACAATTACTGGTAAATGTCGGCATTTAATTTGTTAATACTTTATGCACACATCGACTTCAATATACTTAGCACAGCTACAACCTATTATAAAATTATGGGTATTAAATGTTTGTTTGAAAGGACATTATTTAGTAAGATTACATTTATTTTCCCTTACAAAGTGAAAACAATGCTTCTTTACTGATTATTGCATTTTATTCTATTCTGATTACTGCAATAAAGCTATTTTATAGTAACTTTTATTTTAATAGCCTCTTTCATCTTAATGCCAAGGGATTTGACTAAAGTTGAAAGTATGAATAACGATAAAATCATTGACTGGAGAAGGTTACTTTACAATGCAAATTTCTATATCTCAAAACTGTGCCCTAACTAAAGCCCTTTTCTTTGATGAAACATTGTTCGGCATACATCCGGACAAACAAAGTCAGCATGTGGAGAAAACATGTAGACTCATAAAGGCGAAGAATTGCCACCGGAACCGATCATCAAGTTCGATAATCCGTGTCTTTTTTGGGGCGGAATAATGATTGAAGATAAGAGCACCTTTGATCCCATATCAAGGTTTTGTGACTGCAAATTTGTACAAAACAGCTGTTATCGATGGACTCCTCAGGCAATTCCGAATCAATTACGACCACCAATTCGTGCTTGTTTGCGATAGATATCCGATCCGAACGACATATTCGCTATTCGAGAATGGGACAAGGTACCGCAAGAATTTCTGAAACTCAATCCATAATACGTCCTGGAGATTTATTGCATATTTTGTTTTAGTTTAGTAGCTACAACAAGAACATTTGAGTGACAAATGAATTGATTGAGTTTGTTTGTCACCGCCTTCAAAAAAGGAGAAGGTTCTATGTTTGACGGTGTGTATTTCTTTAAATGTATTTCCCTCGATTTTTTCTCCATTTGTGGAAAGATTCACAAAATTTTTCTTTTATTTGAATAAGTATACTTCCGAGGAAATTTAAATGGGTTACATTTAATTTTCATGAAATTTGGTTAAACGGTTTTTTAGTTACACTCCAATAACTGAAAAGTCTTTCGTCTATTTTGATGATATCCTTATTGACGGTGAATGACAATCAATCCCGTAAGTGGCAAGGGTCACTAAAAATGGATACAATTTTTTTCACGCCTGGCTAGGCGTGCAATATAAAAATGCATCATCCAATTAGCACTTGCACACACTATTTGTTGCTTATGGCTCATTGTCTTAATAAAACATGTACAATTCAAGATTTTTCACACACAGAGCTCTAAAAGGAACCACGAAACAATAAAGTGCGAATAAGCAAAACAAGTAGACTGAGAAAGCGTTTCTCGCCGTTGCTGTCCCTCGACACTATCGAAGACAAATACTTTCGCTTATCATCTATCACGACACAATAGAAAGCTGGATATTAAAGGGTCAACAGAATTATTCATAAACAATGAACTATCTCGTGCAAATGTCAACCAATTGTCAATAACAAAGACATAGTAAAAAATCTTCGGGTTGGGTGGTAAATTCTAAAATGTATCATATCACATCATCTGTTGGAGGCTGCAGCGCTGATAAAAAAATTAGTAGTAATACGTAGTTATGTTGGGAGGTTAGTAGATTCCTCAGACATGATCATAAGTGGATGTTGTTAAAACTATAGAATCGTAACGAGGAGAATAAGGGAAACATATACATAGAGAACTTATTAGCCAGAAAATAAAATAATCTTCAAAAATTATACCTCACTATAAACTCACTTAATTTTAACATTCAAAATGGCAATAACTACAATACCCGCTATAACACATGCAACGTTTGCTAATGAATAGAATAGAATAGAATAATAATTTATTGCTACAGAAAATAAAATAAATGACATACAATTTCTTACTAACAATATACAACTTATAGCAAAAGGAATACACTCAGTTTGAGTTATGGCCACACCAGTCAAGGTGCTACCATAACACTGATTTGATGATTTTAATGAATAGTTTTGTCAACAGTTCCATACAAGGAGGAGGCTCTCAATTCGAAGTTATTCTTTTATGTGTGTTACCTCGACATTACTATGTTCTATGTGAACTGATTTTGATTATAATTATTGTATTTGAAATCTGGGGCTTCTCGTGTGGTGCTATTCAATTTTGTCAAGTTCTGACCTGCTGTTTTTTATGGTATTGGTTTATCATCAACATCAAACATATAATCGATTGGAAGTGGGTTTAAAATTTTGTTAAAAAACGTTATAGGTATAATATTATGCCTAGATCTATATAAAAGTACAACAAGGAAGACAACAACATGGACATTTAATTGTATAGATGTATTTATTTTGTACTAACAGAATACTAGATTTACACTATTAATGGTATATAACAAATAGTCGTTAACTGGTTGGTTGGCAGTGGGCACTGCACCGTTAGTTCCAGGAGCGGTCACGGTTAATGTGTCATGTTAATGGGCACCGTTAAATATCGCAGGAATCCATTTTATGATCTTCCAATTTTATCTCCCGAGTGCCGTTGAGCATAAAATCGTGCTCCGCTATTACCTAACAAAACCGAACAATCAAACGCACGCACAGTACTGAAGTGAAAACTTTTATTCCGTGCCGTAAATATGACAAATTATTTCACCCTCGACACAATAGAAAAAGCGCCGCGTACGAAGTTATTAATGTAGAGTCAACAACGCACAGTACATTACAAAATGGTACATAATGAATATTGTATGTAGAGTTTGAATAGATTGGGGAACGGTTATTAGTTATGTTGTATAACAAATATACGTTTTGTATCTACAGGCAAAATAACTGTTAAAGATTTAAACGTGCTGAATGGTCGTAAATCGTCGCTCGCTGGAAGGTTGGCGAAAATGGTTATGAATAAAAATATATAGGCGTTGAAATATCCTTCTATTCTGTGCAGCTCCATCTCAATTAAATCCTATTATCTAGTCAAATGAACCGCGCCATGTGCCCGTAACTGCTGCAATATGTGTTATTAACATGGAATTATCGTGACGTTAGTCTATAAGTTTCTTCAGAACATTATAGTGAGTTTTATTTTTTACTCCTCTCAGTAGCTCAAATGGAGTATCTTTGTCGTTTCGACGCATAGTAACAGATTCGCATTTTATCAGACACGCGAATAACCATAAAATCCGAATCAAAATTTTAAGCATGGCATCCACAAATTACTACGATATTCTTACGCAGAAATCTTATGCATTGCAAATTACCTGAATTTTAAATTAAGACGAGTTTTTTACTTGATAAAATAAATGAAACCCATTTTTATATATTTATTATCAAATTGTTAATTCGAATAATCTTGTACAATTTTTTAACATAAAACTGTCACATTATTTTTAATTAATAAATAAAATAGAACTGGCACTGGCCAGGAATCGAATCTGAGATCCCGCACCTCGAAGGCAGGATCGCTACTAACTGAGCTAACTGAGCCGCAAAAACGTATTATTATTGTCTTAAGAATTTATCTACATCATATTCTGAGTAAGTAACAGTCGATTAGGGGTGGAAATAAGCTCACCCTCTATTATCACATCACACTAATTTTATATGGGCGATAGTTTGTTTGAAGAATGTGTTTGTATGTTTGATATTTCTTCATGCTCAAACGACTGGACCAATTTTATGGAAATTTGGTGTGGAGGTAGGTGAGGCGCTGGATTAAAACATAGACTTCATAATTAATATCATAATCATCCATCAACATGCAAATAAATGCAGATCTAGAGGGAGTCTACGCCTGGGCCATGTCGAATTCATTGTTTTTAAATACTAAGAAGACAAAATACATGATTTTAGTTACTAAGCAGCAAACGATTAATATAGCGACATTGAACCCTCAGTTGAATATCTGGTCTGGGTCTGGTCCAAAACCTGGGTCTAATTTTTGATGAGCAACTTAGGTTCGAACGTCACATAACAGAATGTGTCAGTAACTCCTTTTATCGTTTAAAAGTACTATATAAAATACGTCAATACTTAATCACAGAGCTTCACATTCAACTTGTTGACTCACTTGTTCTTTCGAAGTTCAATTACGTTGACTCTGTTTATGACCATCGTCTTTGCGCCAAAACGTCACGATTGAATCAGAGAGTTCAAAATGCATGTGCCACCTCGTAGTCACATTATTTCTGAACATTTTGACACACACCTTTTCTGAACCTTCACAACATTCTTAACATGAAGCACAGGAGGAATCTCCATCTAGTAACTCTGATGTTTGGTGTCGTCAAATCCGAGCAGCCGCATTACCTTTCAAAACTAACTTGGGCCAGTGATTACAATGAATATAGGACTCGGGCATCTTCCTACTTATTGGGTATCCCACGACACGGTACTGCCGCATTTAGAGGCAGTTTCCGCTTCTGTGCAACGAAGTGCTGGAACTCGCTCCCCCCACCTTTACGTATACTCAATAGTAAACATAGTTTGAAAACATTATATAAACGCCATTTACTTGAAATACAGAATTCAGCTTCGTGATATTTATAGTACTAGCTATATAAGTGGTTTGATATAAACTTCTTCTCCATTATTAAATAAACAATCTCCCTAATATTATAAATGTGAAAGTTTAGATGGATGTATGGATGGATGGATGGATGGATGGATGCATGCTTGAATGTTTGTTACTCAATCACAGCAGAACGGCTGAACGGTTCTGGTTTAAATTTGACATAGAGATAGATTATAGTCTGGAGTAGCACAGGAGAGTCATGATGATGATCATCATCATCATCATATCACCACGTGGGTGAAAAAGCCTAAAACCTGCACTTCACCAATACACCAATACCAAGCGAGCGAAGTCGCTGGCGGGTCAGCTAGTATTATAATATATCAATAATTATGTCACTATTTTCATACGTATGACGATTTTTTATATCTTCTTCTTACGGTGCCATCTCCTACCGGAGGTTGGCTATCATTAAGGCTACTCGGACCTTAGAAGCTGCTGCCCGAAATAGCGACCTGTTGCTCATGTTAAACCACGTCCGGAGATCATTGAGCCATGAGGTACATCTTCTGCCTGGTCGCCTACATCCTTGAATTTTACCTTGCATGATTAGTTGGAGAAGATCGCAAATTTCTCATTGCGCATGACGTGACCCAGGTACGGGAGTTTTCTAGTTTTTATTGTATTTAAGATCTCTTTTTTTTATTTAGCTTCTGTAACACTTTTTCATTGGACAATCTATCAGACCACGAGATTTTTAAAAATTCTTCTGTACACCCACAATTCAAAAGCTTCCAATCGTTTACTTGTGGCTTGTGTTAAGGTCCATGACTCGACTCCATACAGAAGAACTGAAAACACGTAGCACTGTGCCAAACGCACCCTAGTAGAGAGTCTAAGTGATCGGTTACAGAGAAGATGACTTAACTTTATAAATGCATTAGGTGCCTGTTCTATGCGGCATTTTATTTCCACACTATGTTCAGCTTGGTCGTTGACGATGGAGCCCAAGTACTTATAAGATTTTTTTCTATGGAGATACGCATCTCACTTATCATGCGGTTCCTTGTCGGTAAATACTTATATACCTGACTATAGACTGAATTTTTAATGATGATCTATTTCAATATCCTTGTGTAAAACATGTCCACTTTGATTGAATATTATATTATAACAACGTTGTGCGTCACCAAGGCTGAAAATCAGCGCTGTAAGTCTTCTTGCAGGTTCATGCTGAGCCTAGACCATTTTAGGCAGGACTGTGCATGACAGCGACCTACGTATTTATTATATGGTGTTTCTTTTTATCTTTCCTTTTTCCTTTTATTTTTGTATGTATTGTAATATTTAATTTATGTTAAGCTGTTGTGACCACTGTGTCTAAATAAATGATTCATTCATTCACATGCAGGTGTAACCGCGGAGCGTATGTAGTCTTAGATATAGTTGTTCTCTCCTGTGATCAAACCAAGAACATGGCTGGCGAAATGTGGGTGTTTATATACATCTCCAACACTCCTTCATTATCTATGTAGTACTCGTACTTATCTGGACTTTCGCTATCGTACGTCTTGCTCTCAAAAATACGACTCCCAACCATAAATTAAACGATTTCATGTTACCAGTGGCTTTCTACTTCAAAAACTTAACAAGCATGGGTTATTTTATTTATTTATTTATTTATTATACATCACAAAGAAATACACATCAGTTTGAATGATACCGCCTTAAAATCTATGTAAGATTTGTCTAGACAGTAGTGTTCTCGAATACATAAATATAGCAAGTAAATACCTATAGTCATTACACAAAACAAAACGAGTAACATTGCGTCGCGCGCTCACTTCACAGCTTGAGTAATGCGTATAACAACTTATAATAACATTCCACTCGTCTTAGAACTTAAAGAATTATCTTCACGTATTGTTATCCTGCTCACAAAGTATTAGATTCCGCTCTGTTGCCGAGCGTACCATCCCCTCCCATGTTTACCAGCGTTCAGCAGTGTCACTCGTGTTCGTCGTGCATTCGCAACAGATACAGGGTGCTCCTGCTTTTTACAATCGTACGAGTTTTTTGTTTGACATTAGAAATAATATTTTTAAACACGTGATTATTATTTTTATTTGTTATTTAATTTTTTAATTCAGAAGGATGTTTATATACATCTCAGACACTCCTTCAGTATCTATGTAGTACTTATCTAGACTTTCGCTATCGTACGTGTGGGTGTTTATGTACATCTCACACACTTACTCCTATTATATCAATTTACCTATTTGGACTTTCTCCGTAAAAAGCATTGCTCTCAAACGTACGATTCCTAACCATAAATTAAACGATTTCATGTCACCAGTGGCTTTCTACTTCAAAAACTTAGTATGCCGATGTTATCAACCCAACTTGTAAACGTAAATTTATTTTCCAGCGTAATGTAATGAATAAAGACCATTCAGATTACAATCGTTCCCTTTTCACGGAAAAATATAATTTTTACCCTCATTTTTGTTCAAAAAATTCCCCTAATAGCTCATGATTAAGCTTAATAGCGTCGCTGGCGACAATATGTAGGAAGTATTATGGGTTTCAGTATTAAATACTGTGAGGTACTTAGGTACGGACGGATACCGGTATTTTCGTAAACGGTTCGCGAGTTTTATTTTCTATTCATTTAATTACACTCAACAGCAATCGAAAGCGTACTTCAGACTCAGCCATTTTTTATGATTGCCTGGTACTATATTAATGATATATTAAGATTTATTATAGTATTACATTTTTTAAAGTACTAACGCCTGCTCAGCGGTCTCAAACATTGAAATTTTAGAGAGAAAAATTCACAACCTCGGACGGTATTCGAACCCGCGTCTTTAGTCTGACTAAGCATGTCAGCACTATCCACTACTTTGACAGCACTATCCAACCGAAATAAGCATTTTTAGAAATACTTAAACTTTCGTATTTGAGTATATGAAGTAATACTATAAAAATTATAAAGGATTGCGGCCTTTATAATTTTTATGGTATTACTTTATTAGCACATTTATTAAACATCCAACTTAATACACATGGGTACATTAATAAACTTTGGCATTGCACTGCACCGATTCACTGACTGGGCAAAATTGAATGTTTAGGTTTTAACTGTTTCTTGTATAAAATAAAATGTTTAATTTCAAAATTGACTTATAATTATACTTAATAATATCAGTGTTGTTGTAATTTTAATTTTAGTTGTGATTATATTTAATTTTAATGTTGATAGGTATCTATTGGTGATATCAAATAAGGACTATGTCTGAAATAAAAGCATTTTATTTTATTTTATTTTATTATATTACGACTATTGACTCACCATATTTAACATAGAATTTTCCATGTTTTAAATTAAATAAAATTCTAATTCAACTCGCAAAATACACAATATAATAATCGTAATTTTATTTTTTAACATTAGCTTTAAATAGTCGTCGGCGTAACGAGAATTTTAAGTAAAGAGAAAAACTAAAAACGCGGAATTTTGTTTTGGTACTCGCAATAAATAAAGCAAGCTAGCAAGAAGTGTGTGGTTCATATGATCGCTAATTGATCATTTGTCATAAGTTTAGTTATGGCTTTGCAACGTACCTTTAGAGACTCACTCAAACACTAATATTAATGCAAAAGTAACTTCCTTACTCCGAATCTCTGTTTGTTACCTTTTCATGTGTGAATGGCTGAATGGCATTAAATAAATTGTTATAGCTCAAGTTCTACAGTTAGAAATATTATAGTTTCATAATTTTTCATTATCTTTATCCCGTAGGTGAAGATGGCGCGGCGCAACTAATAAAATATAATATGAAGCCTGACTAGGTGATATACGTTCCGTGCCAAAAGATCGCCTTGATGCATATTTTTCGTTTTTAATGTTATTAGGAGATGGTACAAGCACGAGGCTCACCTGATATTAAGAAGTGACCTCTGCTAGATGAACAGATGCATGCAAAACAAATGACGAACTACACTGCGCCCGTAATCCTGAAACATTAAGAAGCATAATTATCATTTCCCTAAATTTCGTAATTCAGCAGTTATTATTATTTATTTACAACAACAATGTTCTGCACCGTACCAAACGATGCTGTTCAAATTTAACAGCGTTTATAAGTATAGGGCCGTATGTTGTTAAGTCTCATGTGCTTGTAATTTCGTCGGCAACCATACCGTCAACCGGAACGCAGTATTGCGAACATTACTGCTTCAGGGTAGAAAAAAGGTAAGGTGGTAGTTCTTCCCCGGACGAACTCATACACAAAGAGTTGTGCTGCTCCAAAATATATCCTACCTCGAAGCATAAAAAGTGTACAAGCACTTACACATGAGGTTTGAGGGGCATGTGAAACTACTGGTTAAATCAGATCCAAATTCTTTATCTTAATTGAGTGCAGTGCAGTGTTACGCGAATTTAAGCTTTAGGTGACACTTTCATGGTATGCGAAATATAAAAAGTGAAGAAATATAATTAAGTTACTCCTTGTAATATCAGCTACCTGCTAGTGAAAGTCCTGTTAAAATTGGTCCAGCCGCTTCAGAGATTAGACGGTACATACAGACAGCGAGACAGGCAGACAAACAGACAACAATTTTGAAAATAGATTTTTAATTTAAGTACTTTCATAAGCTTTTAGTGAAAAGCTGTTAATTTGGAAATACAACCAGACACTTCAATTTCTTTTATCTGTACTACTTCTACTGCTACATAGTGCTAGTGAAGTGAAATGTGTTTGTGTATGTATGTATGTGTAAAATGTTTATAAAGAGCACAGCGATTTGCTTTAAATTTCTGCTTATGATTAGGATTCTGACTTAGAATCAGTCCCTTGCTCAGGGTTGAAACGCGTTACTCGCAACAAAATAAACTTTGGTGTATTGTTGCACAAATAACTATTTCAGCCGAGGCCAACGCTCTGCTTACAAACACGGCCGAGCGAAAATAAAATGAAAGTCAGCAGAGATTTTATTGTACTTGTTGCAAAATTTTAAATTCCAAAATGTACAGGACTTTAGGAAGGCCAAGGGAAGGTAAGTAACTACCTTACATCACATCCCACGATTAGCAACAGAACCGTTAATGCATTTAGAACTGTCCTGTTATAGCAAGGCATAGAATCAACCGGAACCTCTCAAATCAATTGAAAAGTGAGCTGAGATAAGCTTTGACTACTTCTAACTGGTCACTGGTTTAATCTAGGATTCAGAGATTTTATTCAGATAAATCCTTCAGAAAAATCTTTGATCTGGACGAGAACAGGACTGGCCTTCGTTTTATATTGTATTTACTTTAGGTAATAATATTATTGGTTGTACCATAGCTATACTCTCTACGTCTCCTACTTCACTACCCTCTTCTACGTAACTAATTCTACATGCAGACCTAAAATGAATATGTATAGTGGTCTAGTGATTGTCGACCTTACTTATAAACGCTGCTTATTTAAATTACGTTATTTAGTACTACGCTCTGTAATTGTTAGTAGTAGAGCGTTGTGCTACATGATATTTAAATTTAACCAGCATTTATAAGTAAGGCCGTATATGTTTAATTGTTAAAGATAGCATAGCTATGTTTTACCTGTGTTGTTGTCTATGTATTGATTCAGTAATGAGCTAATGAGTGAGTTCAAATGTTATTTCTAAAATAAGTCCTAAGATTCGACCGTAGAAGAGCAAAGGTTGCAGTAGAATTTATTGTCGGTGGACGGATTCAGTTAAATAGTTAGATTGGGTTTTGTATTGATCCGATCTATTCCGGGCTTATCCGCCAGCTCGCGCCGCCGACTTGTCGATGTAAACTAAATCAAAGGTATTTTTATGGGTAGGTTTAGATAGACACAATGTTATCTAGTTTCATCATGATACTCTCATCGGTTAGTTTCGTGCGTCTGCATCTGCTGGTATATTATTAGTTAAACTCAAAGTGCGGAGTGGAGATTCTTATATTTAAATTTAGATGCAATAAAATGTTTGAAATATAATAAGAATACAAAAAAAACCTTTAATCATTCTCAACTTTTTGATTTTAACCGATTTATCAACCGACTTGCGATACAAGAAGGAAAAACTTCCAATAAAAGAAGAAGGTACTCAATTTATATTCCCATTTTTTTATGTTAGTTACCTTATAACTTACCATAACTTACGATGGTGGGTGAAGAACCGATTCTCAAAATTATTTTTTGTTTAAAAGCTGGTGCTTCCCGTGTGGTCCCATTTAAATTTCATCAAATTCGGTTCAGTAGTTTTTGAGTTACACTCCAATAACTGATTTTTACCAAAGTAATAGAATGGAAGTCGGTATAAAAATTTTCAAATTGCACTTGTTTATAACCTATACTAGCTGACCTGCAAGCGGTTTTGTTTGCTTGGTCACAAGAATAAATTGAAACCCTTCCTTAGTACATTACAACAAAGACATCAACTGGCAAAATGTCAAGTTTGGAGGCTTGCGGTTTGGGTTCTGTGTTGATGAATCTGTCAGTCATGGCTAAGAGTTATATATATATACTAGGTACGCCGTTTCAACCGCATGGTGATGGATAATGATGATGATAAAAAGTATCCGATGTGCTAATCCAGCACCTCTTCTACCTCTACCTATATTAAATGTTATCAAAATTCGTCCTGCCGTTTGAGCGTGAAGAAGTAACAAACATACAAACACACCCACAAACTTTAGCACCCCGCGGCTACACCTGCGTGGTGATGGCAGATGATGGTGCAAAGTATCCAATGTGCTAATCCAGTGCATCATCTATTTCAAATTTTATTGAAATTGGTCCCGCAGTTTATCTATAGTCTAGACCGTGAAAAACTTTTTGGACTATTTTTTTTACTATTCCACTCCTTGATAAGTATGCAATAAAAACAATAGAAGGTTTTGAAAGAAGATAAAAAAAACACAAGAAAAAAATATACTATGTAATCATTTTTATAACAAATTTATTTTTTGGCTATTCTTCGTAATAGCTCAACCTCGAGGTATAGCGCAGGCAGTCAGAGTCACAGTAAGAGAAACATCTCACCTTTACAATATGCGCCGCTTCACCGTCCAGTTTAGTTTTAATTGCTCTTCACCGCTCCCCAGTTTCCCGGCCGTAGCCGATGATAAATAAAGAAAATCCCTCCTAGGCCATCCGTTCTGGCTCATTTGCCTCCTACTGCGGACGGTCACAGTGTCCGCAGAGCGCAATTTTTAGGTCATTCGAGGCATAATTGACGGAGCCGTAATAATAACTGTTCTGACATTGAACGGAAATGAAATGGGTTCGATATATTTCCACATTATTTTAAATCATTTACGATTAATTTGCTGGAAGTCCGTATTATGGTGAGTCTTTCATATTTTAAAAGGTTTAGTGAGAGCGAGATAAGTTATTTAATGTTTTTTCCTTTTGGTTAAGTAATGCATATTAATATTGTACGGTAATACCAGTGACAGAGGTAATAGGGGAAAATGACTCATGAGCATTGAACTCTGTTTTTCTCCTTCCTATGCAATTCTCATAGAATTGATTGCGGTAAATTATATTTTAGGATGGCATGTTGCTGTAATATGTGTTACGTGTTAAGTATATAAGGTATGTGTGCAACGCACATTATGCTACTTTAAACAGATATGTTTGACTGTTGTCTTATTAGATGGTCAACGATGATAAGTTTCAAAGTATCATGATAAAACTATTGATATCAAGGTACTTATCATGATGAAACTGCACTGTAAATCACAATGGCGACTGACCCTCAAGAAATCTCTAGGAAGCTGACAAACACCCACCGTTATGTGCTTATCTAAAGGTTGATTTTCAATCTTGTTTTGACTAATCTTGCTACCAACCGGTTGCAAAACCAATTGTGTGAAGTGCCATACTACTATGCTGTGGACTTCCTCACGATGTCCCCCTTCACCGAACGCTCGTGTCAGAGGTATAGGATTCGAATCCAACATCTGATTGACGGTCGTCCCTCACCACCCCTGAACTGTCACCGCTATAAAATCGCTCAGACGTTGCGCCAATAAAAGAGCGCTAACTACATAATCGTACTCTATTTTCTGTGTTAATTAGATTATTGTATTGCTAGTGGAATACATAAAGCCGAAATATTTTCAGAGACTTCAATATTTATTATTATAAAGAAAGTATTACAAGACTCCAAGACTTGCGAAAAACGATTTGTGCTCATCACACAAATATTTACATCGCCGAGGGATCGAACCTAGAACCGTTTAATCGAGGCCATCAAACGTAATATACCATAGGTATACTGAGGTATACATAGTGCTATTCACTAATATTATAAAGGTGAAAGTTTGTAAGAGTGTTTGTTACTTCTACACGCTTAAATGGCTGGACCGATTTTGATAAATATAGTATTGAGGTACATGTGGCACGGGATTCACACATAGGACACTTTTCATAATCATCATCTATCTCCACGCTGGTGTAACCGTGGGGCAAAGCTAGAATTAAAAAAATATAATTAAAGTCAAGCATGTTTTGTTGTTTACGTTATGAAAACTAAGAACAGCGATAGATTTGGCTCCAGCTGGTATCTACAAGACAATACTCATTACCAGTTTAATACACTTGTTATTTATTATTATCGTGGGTATTTAAATGTGGTTACAATCCAGGACTTATTGTATGTATTAAAGGAAGCATCCAATTGGATTCAACGTTGCTTATACACCATAGACATTCTACTATATTAATTATGCAATATTTACTGTAGGTTACCTAAACGGTTTTTCCTGTCTTACGAAAACATAAAAAATAAGCGCAACGGGCAATATTTCATGGTCGTGCAGCCAGTTTTAATGCTGATAAATTAGAGTGTAGCGGCGAAGATATTAATGCATTTCTCGGTGGCTGATTATTTAACTTGCAGCTACGAAAAATTTATTAAAAGTCTTTTATTTTGTCACAGTTTATGTTTTAGAGGAAAGAGGAATCTCGCTTAACAGTAATACTTGCAGCAGGGAACTAGCAATGAAACTAATGTGAGTGATCTTGCACGCAATAATTTTATTTAAACAGATACTAGCAGAAGTCGTAGAAGTGGTTATACAATCAAATTTTTTGGCTTAGCACAAATCATTTGAGAGAAAATATTCGCATTGTAAACATATGTCATTGAGTACCATATCCACAGAAATCGCCCTGTTTACATAGATCTACATATTTCTCCTCAATCTATAGAATACTAGACCAACGTTAATTTGTGCCATTGGTTTCGGCACAATGGTTTTAATGTTAACAACACTTAATTCCATTTCGTGAAAGGCCCACTGTACACTTCACATCAAAATAATATAGGTATAAATAATCCGGAACCATGTCTCTCATTTTGGAGAAGAAAAATCTCAATAAAATATGCAAATTGTTTTATACCAATCTACATTTTGTACCCATGTCGAATAAAGCTGTTTCTCCTTGTCAAATAAATTAAATTTCTTCGAACAAAATATTTTCTCTACATTTGTAACGAAAAAAATGGTAGGCTTGTTGTATAGTGCCTACGGTAACGTTTATATTTAATTCAACTCGTCTCTGCTTAGAAACGGATAATAATATCAACATGTCTAACCAAGGCCCTAGTACCTATGAGTATCAGTTACAGGATAAGAATACCTACTCTGGCAGCTATTTCTCGGTGATCTCTAAAGAAGCTTGCGTGCATTGCGTTGCGATGCAACTACAGAAGAGAGTAAAAAAAGTTATAGGTGTGTACTCCAATTTTTATCTAATTACAGATTGAAATAGTGACCATATTTGTTTAATTGTATTGGATCATTTTATTTTCTCGCAATCGTAATAAAAATAAGAATGTAACATCATCAGCATAAATGAGAATAAAAAAAATGAATGTAACACACGGCGTTAAAATACCATTTTAACACGGTTTCTATGTAGGTACTCCCTCTCCTTTTGCTCCTTGTATATTGTCGATCATTTTATATTTTAAATAATAATTTGCTTTAGCATCACAAAAACTCAAAAACAGCTAAACCGAATTGAAGGTTTTTTATCAGAAATCATTTTATGCATTTTATTTTGTTCCTCAATGTATGGTTCAGAAAACGCAGAAAAATCATTATCACGCAGGTGAAATCGTTTTACATCTACATAATATATAAAAATAAATGTCTTTTTGACTATATGTACATATACGACTTTATTTATTTATTATTTATTTCGACTGCGCCTGTAAGGCGTAGAGGTACCAATATCAGGCAGAAAAGAGGGTATTGGCAGACAGACATATTTTTAGCGTAATTCTTAGCATATTCAAAATACCCTTAACCTTAGTAGGGTTACTATGCTACTAGGCAAGGTGAGTATATAAGTACGTCTCAGTCATTTGAGAGATTTTTATCGCAACAAAATATATGCCAAGAATTACGTATTGAACAAGACAACCGCCGTTAAATTTCCTAATGACTCAAATAGGAATCAGTTTTGCACGATACAGTGTTAATGAACGACAGGATTTTAATTCGAAACATTGCCTTTCCAGTCAACAGTCCCTCTCAACCCACGTGGGGTTAACGCAGATATCCATTTACAAAAAGTAGGTCAATGTAAACATAATATTTTTTTTTTACTCTTGTGCCACTCAATATTCTGAGTAATATTCCCAAGGTAACGTCTAACTAAACTCATCCCTGGCTGATTTGAATTTAAAATACTTTCGTAGACTAATATGGGGCACATCATTTTAGGGGTACATGCCGACATTTTCAGGTCTATCCATCATTGAGCTATTGAAAGCTTTCTGCGATCCACTCATTTGATTAGATATTCAATTGCATCTCACACGTTGCTGTTAGCAACTTAACCAAAAGGAGTAAAAGTATATAAATCTTTTCTAAAACGGTTGACGACCGCGTCAAGGATTCCGTACTTCGGAACATACATTATATTTGTATACTAGCTGATCCGCCAGTGGCTACGCTCGCGTGGCCTCAATACGGTGGGATGGAAATACGGTAATTACAGATTTTTAATTATATTAATTTTTATCACTGTAGCTCCAAACACAAAAACTTTTGAAAAAAAAAAATATCCCCCGTTTCACCCCCTTAAGTCAACCCTGACAAAAATATTTAAAGCATCACTATTTATTTTAAATTACCAGTTCAGCTATCAATTTTCATCACTGTAGCTCCAAAAACAAAGAACTTTTGAAAGAAAAATATCCCCCGTTTCAGCCCCTTAAGTCATTCCTGACAAAAATATTTAAAGCATCACTATTTATTTTAAATTACCTATCCAGTTATCATTTTTCATCACTGTAGCTCCAAAAAAAAATAACTTTTGAAAAAAAAATATCCCCCGTTTCAGCCCCTTAAGTCATTCCTGTCAATAGATATTGAATTCATCACTTTAAACTGTCCAAATGCAAATTTTCACCACTGTATGTTCGAAAACATAAAAGCTTTCCATACAAAGTTTCACCCCTCCATTTCACCCTCTTAAACCACCACTATTTAAATTTTTATTTTTTATTTTGAATAACCTATCCAAATTCAAATTTTCTCAACTATAAGTTCAAAAACAAAGGAATTTCATACAAACATTTTCACCGCTTTTAACCCCCTTAGGCGTAGAATTTCGAAAAACCAATAATTAGTACACCTCTACGCATTAAGGACAATACACCCTCCTATTTTCAAGTCTCTGCGATCAGTGGTTTAGGCTGTGCGCTGTCAGTCAGTCAGGACATCTTCTTTTATATATATATATATATATATATATATATATAAAACTTAACTTTTCAGATTGATTGTGATCCCTCTGTAACTACACCTTAAATCGGGATGAAAAGTAGTCTTTGTGTTATTTCTGGGGATGGAAATGCTTTTTCTTTTCTAAATATCATATAAATCTGTTCAGCCTTTTCAAAGTGTCATAGTTATAAATAAACTCATTTGCTCACACAGAAACTTAATTATAATATTCTTTTCTTTAAAGCAAACATTTTATATGGCAAATTTTGACAGATTCTCGTAAAAATGTAATCAAATTTATCATTCAACAAAATTAAATGATGATTTTTGCCATAGTATTAACACTCATTCTTGTTCACTATAGGTTCCTATAGGCACCTTGTAAAATCTAATAAAACCTCTTGAATTTTTCATCACGTTCACTTTAAAGAAATGATGGGTTCCTTCGTTCCAATATTTTAAAAGAGATTGCAAGTCGTAAAATATAAAGCGAATTTTAATAGCTCGACACTGGGGATAATCTGCAATAAATCTCGAAGGCAAGGGTTGCTGCGGAGAACTACCTTGCCGTTAACATTTTTATCTTTGCCCTTGCCCTTTTGACCGAGGACAACATTTTTCCATAACTTCCGACACATTCCCGTATAACATTATAACATATTTTATTCGACGACGTAAAATTCTAATGAAAATATTGATGAGGACTTTCAATGTATTACAAATAACGTCTATTATTACTTATTCTGCGGTAATAGGTATAAGTACACAGATCTTTGTTGGTAATTCTACCTTGAAGGTCAACTCGAAAAACGAACTACGAAGTTTCGCTTGACGGAACGCGAGTTTAATTCTTTAGCGTAATATATTTTCTTTCTATGGCAACATTACAAACGAACATGAAATTGAAAACAAAAAAATCTGTGAACTTTATAAAAAAAAATTACTCAATGTTTATATTTTCATCTGTGTTTGGCGGTGAGGTTATGTTTGTGCTATTGTTTTTAGTGAATTGATAGGGTTAAACTCTTGATTTTGATACAAATTATACATGAATATGATCGTGAATGTGTAAGGAATACTGTGAATATGTGTCTTAAGATCTGAAATTAAAAATTACACGAAAAAAAATAGTCACGATTTGGTAACTCTCGGTAAGCTATTCTCATTGTTATGATTGGTTATAATTTGCTTTATGTTGAATAGATTATACTTTAACATTGTAAAATATCAAAGAAATAATGTCGTCAAGTAATTATACCCACTCAGAATATGATAAATACGTCATATTATGTCAGGATCAATAAAAAATCGAAGTCACGTGACAGTTAAATTCGCTAGTACTAAAAATTCAAAATTTGTAAATTTTTTTATATTATTTCTGATTTATAATTATTCTTTGAAACCTAGTTTGGTTTGTAGAATTTCTAATAAGGATTCTAATTTAAAAAATCCAATAAGAAAATTTCTATTATATAAAAAAAATAAATATTCAAAATCACCATGTCTAATTCTAGAAAATTTAAAAAGTTCCCTAGTTAAAAAAAAAACATTTTTGGCCGAAATTTTAAAGTAACTCTTATTTTTTATATAATTATTAATAACCTAAGCATATGTTACTAGGTAAAAATCCTATTTCTGTTCTAGACATCCAAAATATTTATAAACATCAATTCAAAATCCTGTCTTAGTAAGCATTATTTATTGGTAAAATTTAAATTTTTAGGTCAGATTGCAAATTATTTTTAAGATATTATTTTTTCTAGAAATTCCAATATTTAAATGTAATTAGTTAGATATGTGTTTTACTAATTAATTACAGCAAAAAACCCTATAGGTATTGGTGTAAAATTTTTAAATTACAATTTTTTCCACATCAACTATGATTTTTTCGGCTAAGTCAAGTTTGTCCACGTGTAACATAACATTTTACTAATACATTTGACATTAATGTTTATGTATCAGATTCCATGGTCTTTCAACTTTCTCTGACATAAATTTCGTCTCTTAACTCGCTATAGGTATGGCACAAGAGCCGTTTGTTCCCAACTCGGCGCAACATATGACGCGGGCGCAAGGTCGCAACACTCACTAATGGGTCGCAGCGATCGTTAAGGCACTTTAGAGCGCTTTAGTCGCTAATATTTTTTCATACCACCTGCTCGAAAATGTCCAATTACATATCACACAATCTCTACGTAAAACAAGGCATAAAATACGCGGGGCTGTAAAGTTGTATGAAACTCCCTGAGGAGTAAAGTGATTTGGATTTGGAATGTTAGTTGTAGGAAACTCATAGTACGTAGACAGCATACAGAAAAAAAAAGAAAAAAGGCGGGATTGTATTATAAGTACTGCGTTCGAATAGCCCTAAGTTGCGAAAATAGTTGGCGCTAAAAACGCTTACAAGGGCGTTCGAATTGGAAATCTATGGGTGAAAATGTCGTATATGGCTCTTTATGTTCAGTGTTCGAAAAGCAAAAAAAAAAGAGTTATTTTTGCTACAAAAATGGGCTTTATGAACGCTTTAACAAAAGAGTCAACAATAGCAAAGCCACCAACGCCCTCATTGCTAAACGAACCTAAGGAGTGTGATGTTGCGCGCCGCGTTGCTATGAGTTACGGCACGGTCCGCTCTGCGCATTCAAGGTCGTAGTTGAAGTAACGTGTTGCGATCGGTGGTATTATATTCATCTATGTTCTGGTGTTTGGTGTTATCCAATAGAAACCAATATAAATTATATAATAGAAAACCAATAACATAGAAAATTGTTATAATCACTTTAGTATATATGTCGGTGAGCGAATTATATACACACAAAAAAGTGACTGAGACAGGGCTGTAGACATGGATTTGAGGCGATATACATTTATCTAAGCCTAATACGTAGTATGCTTATCCACACTGGTATTATAAATATGAAAGTAACTGATTCTGAATTTAGATTACCATGTTACAACTAAATGGCTGAACAGATATGCTTGAACATTAGGTTTCGAGATGGATGATCATCAAACTGTCTTAAAGTCATTTTAACGGCACCTTTTAAAAACTCTTTTGGAACGAATTATAATTTTTAAATAAACCCTGAGTCTCTAGATTCAAAATATAAGATTTTCTGTTGAATAAACGTCATCATCATCATTATCCATCAGATTTTGGTAGATTTCATAGCAAAAGTTCAATTTCCTTAATTTATTTACCCCGGTAATTCAGCCCAGTCACATAGTCCTAATATCCTAAATCCTTTTAGCTGAATACTCCCCATAAACAATCTGCCTGCAACATGTAATTATCCTATAGAGCACATACGTAGTTCTTAAGATTTTTTTTAGTTTTGTTAGTAAGCCAGTTTCGCTTTTATAAGGTGACTTACCACCGGTTTTTTTCGCTTCAATTAGGGGAGAAATTTCAAAACATTCTCACAATATTAAATGTCAAAGATTACTACATCGATGAACCGCCTGTAATGGAGTGATCTCAAGTTATCTGAAACTTATTACATATTACATATATATTACTTACTAGCGACTGCCCGCGACTTCATCCGTGTAGTAAACTCGGCCTTCGGTTTCGCCATATGCGGTCTTTTCTTGCTTTTTTTTTCATAAGGACCTTCTCCTGATAATATTAACACAAAAAAAAATTGGCGAGATTGTTCCATCTGTTCTTAAGTTCTCGTGTGACCAGGAGAGATAGGGATTCATTTATACGGATAGATAATACGGAAGCTAAAGCTACTTGTCACTTACTTTTCATTCTTTCACAAGATGATTCAGAAGATGCAAGTTTAAACCCTCCTTGAAATAACATTTTCATTATAAAGTTTAAAGTACCATAAGGCATTATTTAATAAAAATAATAATTTGAAACCGTCATTGTGCAGTGTCATATTTACAAAGTATGTTCTGTTAAAAATTATCAAAAACGTCATAAACGTATTAGGTATCGCAAAGATATGCACAATGAAAACATTACGAAACTCTACGTAAAGAAACAATTTCCAGTGAATATATATTACCAATTTTCTATCAGTTACCCTCGGGTGGACTACAAAAATATTATGCTAATACACCAGCCAGCCGATTTCTCAACGCTGGCTCCGCCGCGCCGGTGTAATTAAAGGTCATGAAGCATTCGCATCGCGTCTTCAGCTCGCTTGTATATTGCTTTGCCTGTAAACCTTCTATTTAATGTGAGACCTTGTTGCTTCCTTTGTTACTACCCTCCATTCCTGTTTCTTGGAACGTGCGGGAGGCGGAGCGGTCATGACTACGGTGGTTGCTACCTGTTTGCGGCAGCAGAGAGATGCGTTGGCCTAACGACGAGTACCATCATGAATTGTATTAGTGGCGAAGCTGTTAGGAGTTATTCGCAGCAAGTCTTTAGAGAGCACTCAAGGGAAAGGTTTGAGCGAGGATTTCTTGTGTGAATTAAGCCAGCGATTCACATCTGGGATTATGCCGGCTAGTGTGTCATGTTAATGCAGGTAATGGCATGCTACCGCGGTAATGCACCTGTAACGGGTGCATTACCGCGTATATAATTAGTACAACCCGTTAGCAATTTTGTGTAATTGCGTCTGATTTTCTTTTGCGAACTGTTCTTAGGTGAGACGTAAATTTCGAAATCGATCTCGGTACTACAGTTGTTTGTTTCGTCCAAGATACCTTTAAGTAGTTTAGCCTCGTGGATCTCAACAGTTTGATCCTTCCGAGCCTCTTTTCCGGTATTTCGTGGAATCTTGCCACATTCTTACAGGCAATGTTTACAAAATTTACTGAATTAATAAATAACATTAGTAGCTACTGCAGCAAACTCATTGGAACTTTTATTGTAACATATATGGGTATACTCCCAGTATACATACAAAAAGACAGATTTTGTGACTTTCATATAATTGAGAAAATAAAAACAAGCTAAAGGCTTCATTAGATGTATAGCGTCAAAGCACGACCAATAAAGATATAAATACCCTTGTTTGCAAGTTTCATTTTTGGTAGATATTTAATAGAACGTGCATTGCAAGAACTTTTTGAATAACTCCAAGAATAATGTATAATAACATCAAGATAGTAATCAAATGAGGCAAATTGCTGTCTTTCTCAGTATTCCACTGGCGGCTCGAGGGAAGTTAAAACTGTTTATTTAGAGACATATCAACCCACGACTCACACCGAGAGAGAACACACACCTTATAAAACGCTAGAAGATTAATCAGATTACACAACGAATGTTCATGATTTAAAAGAAAGCAGGCTCCACGGAAGTAGTTGAGTGCTCTGGAAATTGCTTTATGATCATATCATGTGTAGGTATAAAGTAATTAGTGACTAGGCGTACTCTCACCGATTCTCTCTGCGATGAATTCAAATGCTTCTCATAAAATCTAATTGTTGTGACAGTTATTTGCAATATGAGAATAATCTGTCACAACAACCAAATCAATAAAATATAACAGTAGAGCTACAAAGGCGTTAACGAAAGTGAAAGACAAAACAACCCAATGTTTTAGTATAGGTCGGCAGAACATCCATCATAGCGTTACTCAGCAAATCGCTGACATTATCGATTACACACACTTAAATAATATTTTTAGCACTTCGCAGTCAACTTTGTACATTATTGCCTTGTTTACTGTTTTTCAAAACGAGAAACACATTTTTATTATATAAAATACAGGGCGAAAAGTTTCAAGATTGTTATCGTAGTGACCCTTTGTTTAATATAAAACTTCGACATTATTTTGTTATGTATAGTATATTATACAAAACAAAGACTTTGACGCTGCGCCTGAGGCAAGAGTCAAGTTGCAGCCGCCTCTCATCACCACGATGCAGACAGATCGCATGGAGGAAAATTAGTATGGCCCTAACTTTCCTCCAGGCGAACATTAACCACTCTGCTGGGGCCCAGGACAATCTACTACAGAGCCTGGCAGAGCGGTCAATAAGCGTGGCTAACTATAGCCACGCTTATGCCGGTATGGTTCGGCCACTAGGCCGAACCATACCGGGTTCCCCCGAGAGCAGACTGGGTTGGGGATCTTGACGGCTTGATAGCGATTACCACCCAGTCACCCACCCAGTCCCCTACCCTCGACGGAGTAGTGAGAGGTAGGGGTTACGTGGCAGCTCAGGTCGGCAAGGTGGTGGTTGTAGGGGTGTATCACTCCCAAACAAGCCACTCCACGAGCTCTAAGCTCTCCTCGGTGAGGTGGGATGATTGGCCAAAGTCGACCACGATCAGTGATTGTTCTTGGAGACCTCAACGCAAAATGCACAGCATGGGGTTCTCCGCGGACCACCGCAAGGGGTGAAGCCGTGGAAGACTGGCTGACGGAGGCGGGGTTGTGCATTCTCAACCGGGGATCAACAAACTACTATGACCTACTGAATAGTGATATGTTATTAACACACCATAGTTTATTCTGGCTACGTAGTAGCCAATCTATTCTTTGTGTCATTAATTTAATGACACAAAGAATAAATAGATGAAAATCATTTATCAGAATGTACTAGTTATGATCGTGGCATAATATTGCCTATCATAAAATATATGTGAGGGTGCTCATTCATCATTATTGCCTTGACTTCCTTCACTTAGCAACCGTAAAGTTAGATAGGAAGTGAGACCGTAAAAGGAATCCAACGGAATAATCCCACAAAGGTATTGTAGTAGGCAGAATAATTTGTTAAAAAAAGGCCGGGAGTTGTACTTTTTAAATTTATGGCTTACGGGGTATTTTTTCAAAGGGTCTTCTTTCTATACCCATATAAATATTTTTCGCGACTCTGTAATTTATTATAGCACATTTTTTGCACCTTCTAAGGGTAAATACAAAGAAATGGTGTCCTGAGACTCGTCTCAGCTAACTTGTTATATAGTATATAGTGTTATTATAAAGAAGAAAGATTTGTATTTTTTTCTTAAACAAGCGAGTATAAAAGTGAATAAACTCAATAACGACCGGACCGAATTTAAAAACCCTTTAATCATTACAATGCTACATTATCCATTAGTAACTATACGATATATATTTTGATTCATCACCACGCGGTTGTAACCGGGGAGCGCAGCTATTAGTTCTTTTATATACGTATTTATTATTTCTTCAGATTCATTAGAAAACCTTTTATCATCGATTTATAATCTTTGGAATAGATATCGGCTAAGCTAACAAATTAAAATATTGTCAAGGTTTTGATTTTAGCTTTGTGATGCTTACCTGTTGTCAATCCTCCTTGAGAATCATCGTTTATAGTTTGCCAGTAATGTGTCTAATGTACAGCAACACCCACATTAACGTGGGAGATCCTGCTGATTTGGCGCGTCAATTTTGCCTTTTGCATCTTTTACGATCACAGTCTGGAATAAAGTATATTCAGAAATTGTACGGCATTGAAATACCTCTTAAGTTCAGAAAATAATCTTCAACACAAATCTGTCGTAGAGCTAGAGACGCATTTACCTCAAGTAGCTACCCGACAGTTTGTCCAGAACTGGAGTGCACATTTATCACTGTTATTGTGGACTAGCACACGTGAGTTATACATAAATGCAGTGCCACGTAGCACGTAGCATGTCGTAGGGCTGAGGTGTAGCCGTGATAAGGGTACCCATTTTTACTCCTTTGACCGGACCCTAACCTGGTGCTGAAAACAAAAGTGTTTTTTGGTTGTCATGCCAAATGAATTTAAGTATCATGAAATTAAATAATTGACAGAAACACATTTTACTAACTTTGTATTTAGTTTACAGTAAAAGGAGGCAAAAGGCTCGATTTAACTCACGTGTTTCAATTATAAAAATGATGGAATAATAGTTAATTGTTTTCTAATCCCATTTTTCGAAAATATTTGATGGCCACGCTTACTTTGATCCTGCACGAAGCTTATAAATCGAGCGTGCGTCCGCTAAACGGAGCCAGTGAACTACAGTGACAGCACAATGTTCGCTTATCTTAATTGCCTTCAGAGATACCATCACTGGAGGATTTATCTGCGGCGCCTGCAGAATAACTACGGCACTTTTTAGCGGTCTGCGCGGTAAAAAGTTTAATGATCGTGCTGGCTATCTCTTTGACTAGAAACTTTACGTTTTAAGGATAATGCTCTAGTAGGGTACAGTTTTAATAAAATAATAGCATTAAGTAAGAGAAGATTGTATATTATTGAACGCAATGATTTTGATGTTCTATACAAATAGCATACCTTGCTACGTTGTCTATAGCTAAAATAGCTAATGCTAGTCGCAAAATAGCTAAGATGATTATAGTTATCATTAGCTGATTGTCCAATTTTTTATTTTGATCGATTAGTTTGCCATGCAAATGTTACTTATAGCTTAATATTACTTCATCAGTCGAACGACCCAGACACAACAGAAATTTCATTGTTATATTGACAATCGACTGGTGAGGGGAAGGAATAATTTTCTGGAATTTAGTGGCTAAATATTAAGGTAAAACATTGTAAGGAAGCTCTCATTAGCCTTCAAAATTATAAATATTGAAATCATGGCTCTTATTATTGGCACAATGAGAAATTCCTTCAAGCTCAAATTGCAGTTGCGATAAGTTATCAGTAAGTTAAAGTAAATAAGCATACATGGGTGAGTGAAGAGTAGCTGTATGCACGGTCAAGTGGATTGTGTTAACAATTACTGTCGGTCTAGCGCTCGACGAGTCAACATCTCCTGAGGATGCCTCCTGTAGAGGCGAAACACGTGTCGAATCGTTTTTGGTTTATTTGGGTTTTCTTGTGTGTTTTTTATTTATCTATTAAGCAGTTTGTGCGGGAGGGAGGGTGGTGCACACCCCCAAATAGGCCGAAATCATTGTTTTTTTCAGCGGAAGTGTCACTAAATATTTTTTATTATCGTTTTTTGTTAACAATTACTGGTTGATGTCGGCATTTAATTTGTAACTCTACATGTACACATCAATAAAAGTTTGCGATTGATTGAAAATCTTTCGATATTTTTGAGCAGCTAGAATTAGTAATTTTTAAACTTTCGCGATTTGAACACATAGTTATATTATATTAACGGGGCTTAATCGCGTTAGTAATAGTATTTATTTACCTCGACGTTTCGATCAAGTTGCATTGATCGTGGTCACGAGCGGACTGAAGAGGCGGGTGTCACTGTCTTGAAGTATGGAGATACTTTTTAATATACCCCCAACAGTTGTTATAAAAGTCATTGTCCCGACACACAACACTAATGATATCGGCAGATTTTTCTGAGGATAAATCGCGACGGGAACACTTTTTAATCGTGACCACGATCAATGCAACTTGATCGAAACGTCGAGGTAAATACATACTATTACTAACGCGATTAAGCCCCGTTAATATAATATAACTACAGCTAGAATTAAGTATAAAGTTATTGGTATTCATCAAATTCGGTTAAGCGGTTTTAGAGTTACTCGTACACTCCTATAACTGACATGTGTTTCGTCTATCTTGATAATATCCTTAATGACTGTGAATGACAATCGATCCCGTAAGTAACAAGGGTCACTAAAAAGGGTGTTTTTTTACCAAGATATGGAACCAAATACAACACTAAAAAGTGCGAAATAACTTGTCGAAGTCGGTACCATGCTCACAATAGTGTGATAATAGTTACTTTTGAACTATCATAGTACCGACTTCAACAAGTTATTTCACACTTAAGTGTTGAAGTCGGTTCCATATTTTAGTGAAAAATGTTTAAAAGTCATCGGCGTCGTTTTTTTTAATTAACTATTTTTATTACATCATAAATTAAAGGATGGGTATGTGTTTATTGTTTTCGAAAGGTGTATATTTATAGAAATGGATTATTTTTTAAACTCGGTGTTTAGAATTTATATATAAGATTTCCAACCACTCGCATACTTTTATTTATGCATATATCTTCTGTTTTTAATGAGTTGTATTCATTTAATTAATAAATACGAGTATATTCTTAGAATTTTTGTTGTTTGTATTCGATAGAGTGCCTCGCCTCGCCAATACCTAAAAAATAAAATATGATATTAAACAAAACTAATAAGGTCAGTTGCTGGTAGTCCACCCATCAGCTATTCTCCACCTCATACGTGTAGTTTAAATAAGGTTTGATTTACTATACTTGGTGTTTGATTACGATCTTACTTGAAGGTCAGTAATGATGCTGTTAAAGGTAGTATCACACTGGATCTAAAAGGGTGACTAGTGCTCAACGAAACTTTTCGAAACACGCCTTTAAACTTCTAGGTGCTCAATGGCAGATTTTCCCTTTTTGACGGTGGTAGGTAGCCAGGCGTTCAATTTAAAAATGCATCACCCTACTAATTATAGACAGCGTTTGTTGCCTTAATAAAAACATGTATAATTCAAAGTTATCTACACACAGCTCTAAAAGGACACACGAACAATAAATTGTGCATAAGTTCAAAACAAGTAGACTGAGAAAGCGTTTCTCGACGTTGCCGTCCCTCGACACTATCCAAGATAATTCTATTGGTTATCATCATCTATCACGACACAATGGAAAGCTGGATGTTAAAGGGTCAGTTGAATTATTCACAAACAATGAACTATCTCGTGCAAATTTCAACCAATTGTCAGTTGCAAAAACAAATAAAAAACCTCTGGTTATGTGGTGAGTTTTTAAATGTATATATTTGTTTTTTTTTCATGTATAATATATTCATATCACATTATCAGCTAGAAGACAGCAGTGCTGAATTAAAGAGGGATTAGTACGTAGTTTTGTTGGAGGTTAGTAGATTCCGAAGACATGAGTTTTCATACTCAATGAGGAGAATGATAAGAGTAAATAAAAATGGCATAACGCACAGAAAACAATTCAGCCACAAAATAAATGAAACACTTCTACTCGCAATATCATTGCTTTCTGAAAAATTACAAGTAAGACTACAATACCCGCTATAAAACATGCAACGTTTGCAAATGGAGGTGAGGATGGTGGAGAGGTACCGTCTTAACATGCGCTCTGTTAAGACGCGGTCCAACCCCAATTTTAAAATTATTTACGATGCTTTATGTAAGGTTGAAAATCGCTTGTTAGATTGGACGATGTAATGCGAAAATGCGTTAATTTTGTACGTTTTATTTATATTTTTTGATATATACTAACACAATTGAAAAAACTGCTGGTTACTACTTTAGTTATATCGCTATAGTGTTATCGCTGATAATTCTGAGAGTTTGGACGTGAAGTTTATTTTTGTGAACCTATTCAGGATTTTTTTCTGCTGAAAGAGTTATATTTATGAATTCTATTCGGTTATAACTCTTTTCCTATTTCTTTTCTAACCTTTGTATTTTTTCATAACATCCTATCGATCTGTTTCGTTACACTAGGTGTTTAAAAAATATGCTTTTTCTTTAATCAGGGTACGAGCGTGCCTTAATACGTGTCTACGTTACGCTCCGCGAAAAATCGAATCAATGATAAAAATTGCAAATTAATAAGTGAAAGCGACATCATAAGAAAGAGTGCAATTTAGAGTGTAATTCACTTTATACAAAACCTAAGTACAAACCGATCTGTAAAAGTTATAGTGATTTCAAATCTTATTAGCCACTAGCTAATTCACGGGTATACCCTCTAGTCACGCGCAAACGCATATATCGCGCCGCTATATATTCATCCTTGTTGCACCTGCGATAACTGACGAGCTCGCTACGCAGTTGCACACAAAAACACGAGAACTAAACTATATTGAAGTCCATTGCGGCGTGCATATGAGTGTGCAAAGATCGCTGCCTAGCAAGCACACCAGTGGTGCCGCTAGCATTAGCGGAGGATCGCATCCCGACCTATCGAAACTAAGCGCCCTAGCAGCGAAAACAGATCCTCTCTTTACCCCCCGGAAATGAGAACAACCAACAATAGATTGTAAATGCAGTAATGAGATGAAAGAAATTCGATCGGAACTAACTCGAATTGGCTCACTGTTGGAAATGTATGTTAGTTCTAATGAGCAGATAATTACTAAACTGTAAGAAAGCATAGCTGAGGTTAAAAATGAAATACACGAGTTTAAGGCGTCAAACAAACAGAGTTTATGTCTAATAAAACAAAATGTCTCCCAAATCAAAGAGATAAAAACATCTACATCTAATTTAGCGTCTGAACAAAAAAAAGCAAAATCAAAAGCACCATGGTGCAGTTAGAAAAACAAGTTTGTATGGGTGAAAACAACATAAAAATGTTGGAAACGCAATTCACCGCTTTCAAACTTAACCGTGAAGCACCGATAACTATTGAGCCCCAAGAATGCTTAAGCGAATACCTTATAAAGGAGACACAAGACCGCAAAAACAGCGAAAAAAATATTATAATCGCAGGACTGCCGGAGCTGACATCCTCCAGTGCGGATGAGGTGAAATCCAAAAATGAAACTGACGTAATAAATATTACTTCATTACTAAGAAAAGACTTTCCGAAACCAATAAAAAAATTTTGAATTGGGAAATATTGTCCAGGAAAAAACCACAGACTAAAAGTGTGCTATGAAAAAATAGAGCCAGCAAGGGAGATTTTCCGGAACAAGGACAAACTGCCAGCAAATATAAAAATATATTCAGATCAAACACCAGCCCAACTAAAGTACCTACAGTAGCTTACAGGACAAGCTGGTCCGGCGTCAAAACGGCGGAGCGGACACACTTACTATTAAATACATCAGTGGGACACCAACAATAATTACAAAGTTACCTGAGACACAACTACATATATCGAAGAAGGCTTCACAAGACAGAAGCCAAAACCACACATTTCGTTAAGGATTTCAATATATTATTTCAAAATATGCGAAGCTTGAACAACAAGATCCACTTAGTCGAAGTATTTTTGGAAGAGAAACCAGACTTACAAGCTCTATGTATATCTGAAACATGGATAACGGAAAACAAAATTGACCTTTTGAAAATCCCTGGATACAATATTGCATCAGCATACTGTCGGAATAACTATGTGGGAGGTGGCGTCTGCCATACTGCTAAAGAATGGTCTGGAATCCATAAAATAAAATAATATTATAATACATAATAGCCCTTAGAATAGCCCAAGGACATTGTACAAATGTCTGTAGAGTATATTACGGAAATATGTGCAATCGATATACCTACTCTAAGTTTATTATTAATTGTGTTGTATTGGCCAGATAGCGAACGAGAAATTGAAGTATTCTATAGCACTTTACAAAAGTTAAAGTCTAAAATAATAGTCAAATATAAAAATCGAAATGTAGTGATCGGTGGCGATTTCAATGTAGATGTACTGTCTGGGTCAAAATATTCTCAAAATCTCTTATAATATTACATGCTGAGTTTCAACTTTAAACAATTTGTACACCATCCCACAAGGATCACAAAAAAATACTTCAACATGCATTGACCTTATTTTCACAAACCTTCAAATTAACAATAATTCAATAACAGTAAACGATTTTAGATTTTCATCTCATCAAAGACAAGTTTGGTATGTTAAATAAAGGCTATTTAATGAAAAAAATATGCATAATTTCAGAAAGAAAATTCAAAATATCGATTGGAACTTGGCTATGATACCCACCAATAATATCAATGATAATTACAACCAATTTCATTGCATCGTTATTAAAATATTAAATCAAACGATACCCAAACAAACAATAAAGTTAAACAATACGACACGCAATAAATGGCTAACACCTAAAATCAGAAAATCATGTCATCATAAAAGGATGTTAAAAATCCTAGAACAACACTCGAATAGTCACATATTGAAACACTATTATAAAATCTAAGAAAAAATACTTAAATCATTAGTAAATAAATCGAAAAAACTACTGAACTACTATACAGTAGTAAAATTAAGCGATCCAACAATATTGTAAAATCAACGTGGCAGTTATTAAGGAGCGCACAAATGAATTAATGAATAAACCTAAACAAAATATAAAACTTAAAATCCAAGACGAATTGTGTGACGATCCTGTAAAGTATCAAATATGTTTAATGAGTACTTTATTTCCGTGGGTCGCGCGGGGACGGACGGCGGACGGATGCAGCCGTGCGGCCGGCCCGTACTCGCGCCTGCTGAGAACAGTTTTTACCTAAGGCCTGTCGAACCACGCGAGGTTTATTACATCATTAAAAACCTTAAAAGCAAACTTAGCTTTGGATGGGATGAACTGTCGCCCATACTTATAAAAAAATGTGACGAATAGTTGAAGAAGGTATATTTCTAGACTTACTCCAGAAATCTTTTGTAAAACCTATCCATAAAAAAAGGCGACACAACAGATGCTAACCAGTATAGGCCTATTGCATTACTACCCACGTCGTCTAAGATCTTTGACACCGCAATGTGTAAAAGGGTTTATTCATTTTGTGAAAAGTTTACAGTTGTAGATGATAATCAGAACGGGTTTAGAAGAAAGCGTTCAACTATTTTAGCTGTATATAAATACATTCAAGAAGCCTTGAATATACTTAATTTAAAACAATATGCAATAGGGGTCTTGCTTGACATGAGCAAAGCATATGACAAAGTTTTGTACCTCATACTTTTAAATAAACTGTACAGCATTGGTGTGAGGGGCGTGGCTCACGACTGATTCGCGTCTTATCTACAGAACCGAGAACAGGTAGGTGGTAGAAGTAGAAAACCACAACTCACTAACCGGTATTGTTCAAAAAGTTCGATCGGACTCTCTAAAAATGAACGGTTCTATACCTCAAGGTAGCGTAATAGGCTGTTTATTATTCTAAATCTACATTAATGATCTCCCAAAAATACTAACCGAAACATGCATCTTATTTGCCAATGCTATTTCAATTTTATTTCCATACAAAAACAATAATCTAAAGCAAAAGTTAAATTCAATTCTAACAAAAGTTTTTAGCTGACTTGATGATCACAACCTTCAAATTAATTTCTCCAAAACTAAAATTATGCAATTCAGACCTTATCAAAAGCTACACAAAATTGTAATGTGTTGACTCATTTAAATTATTAGGAATAGATATTGATAAAAACATTAATTGGAAAACATATATAAGGAATTTAAAGTTCAAATTAAGTAGTTTCACATATGCGCTCTTCGAACTTGAAAAAAACACACATATTGCAACTGCGCTCTCGGCATATTATGCGTAGGTACTGTCATGCCAGATTACAGTATGGCATCATACTGTGGGAAAACAGCACCGACGTAGACGACTTGCTCTTGCTACAAAAAAAGTGTATACAAATCCTTGCACATATTGATAGTACAGACAGCTGCAAACCACACTTTATCAAGCCTAACATTTTGACCCTACACTCCATCTACATTCTAGAAATTTGTAAATTAAGTAGCAGTCAATGTCTTCTTTTTCCAACATTAGAAGGCACAAACAAACGTAGCTCTAGACATAAAAATAGGTTGATGCTTCCAGACTCTAAGCTAAAGATGCACAGTACGAGCACCTACGTAATGTGTATAGAAACATTCAACCACTTACTACAATATCTAAAAGACATTGAGAAGGAATCCGTATTATTTAACAACCTAAAGTTATATCTTTTTAAAAAATGCTAAAATACACTACAAGATTTTTTCAACGACAAACATATAAACAAATCTCATTCGGTATCTCTATAAGAACAGTTGTTTTTTTTTTCATTTATCATCAACATCGGAAACATTAGTTTAGAAGTTGGTTTACTTAAAAAAATGCTATAATATTATAAATAGATCTAAGAGAACATAAAAAAGACAATAACATGAATATTTTATTGTATTAACTTGTAAAGTCAGTAATAACATAATTCTAGATTTACATTATGAATGGTATATAATAAATAGTCGTTAACTGGTCGGTTGGCAGTGGGCACTGCACCGTTAGTTCCAGGGGCGGTCACGGTTAATGTGTCATGTTAATGGGCGCCGTTAAATATCGCACGAATCCATTTTATGATCTTCCAATTTTATCTCCCAAGTGCCGTTGAGCATAAAATCGTGCTCCACTATTACCCAACAAAACCGACGCACGCACAGTACTAAAGTGAAAACTTTTATTCGGTGCCGTAAATATGACAAATTATTTCACCCTTGAAACAATAGAAAACGCGCCGCGTACGAAATTATTAATGTAGAGTCAACAACGCACAACTCTGTACAAAATGGTACAATGAATATTGTATGTAGTGTAGTAATAGTTTGGGGAACGCTAATTAGTTATGTTGTAGTTACTTCATACGTTTTATTTTTATTTGTGAGACGTAAAAATTCTATTTAATCAGTATAAATCAATAACAAAACGTTTTGTATCTACAGGCAAAATAACTAGTAAATATTTAAATGTGCTGAATGGATTAAATCGTCGGTCACCGGTAGGTTAGCGATAATGGTTATGAATAAAAATGTATAGGCGTTGAAATATCCTTCTATTCTGTGCAGCTCCATCTCAATTAAAATCCTATTATATAGTCAACTGGACCGCGCCATGTGCCCGTAACTGCTGCAATAAGTGTTATTAACAGGGAATTATCGTGACGTTAGTCTATAACTTTCTCCAGAACATTATAGTGAGTTTTATTTTTTACTCCTCTCAGTAGCTCAAAGGGAGTATCTTTGTCGTTTCGACGCATAGTAACAGATTCGCATTTTATTAGAAATGCGAATTACCGGATTTCATAGTAAACTAAATTTTAAGCATGGCATCTACAAATTACCACGATATTCTTACGCATGAATCTTACGCATTGCAAATTACCTGAACTTTTAATTAAGAGTAGTTTAACTTGATAAAATGAATGAAACCCATTTATATCTTAACCCAATTTATACATTATCAAATCATTAATTCAAATAATCTTTTAAAATTTTTAAACATATTACTGTCACCACATTTTTCGTTAACTTATATAATAGAACAATTAAAATTTGTTGCTAATAAATGAGCAATAATCAATCACACACACTAGTAGTAGATTAGTAGCCAAACGCTGTAAGGCCTTTAGTAGGTCCTTATTACCCCTAAATGGGGCTTATTGGTGACCAATAAGCGCTCTAGGGTAACAATGTAGCTAGAAAAGCCCTAGGGCAGTAAGTAATTAAAAAAACACTTCACTCTTTCAAAAAGTTCGCGTACATCTAAACATCCTACTGGCAATAGACATCATGCATTCAGCCCAATGACAAAAGAGGTCGCTTCGCTGTTCAGCCTGGTCTTCGTATGAGTAGTTTTGTGATGCCGGTTTTTTTCTACTTACCTCACAATCGAGATGTAAAGCAGAGTAGTTAGCTCGGGTGTAAGCATCAATTGCAGAGATATTTAGGCACACGAACGCAGCGAGGGCGACTATGGTTCGAGGGTGCATTATTACCCTAGAGCGCTAATTGGTCACCTACAAGCCCCATTTGGGGGTAATAAGGACCTACTTACCGAATATGAGAGATGTAATAGTAGATTAGTAGCCAAGGGCTGTAAGGCATCAATTGCAGCCTGAGATATTTAGACGCAGCGAGGGCGCCTATGGTTCGAGGGTGCAATTGTTGCTTACACCCGAGCTAACTACTCTGCTTTACATCTCGATTGTGAGGTAAGTAGAAAAAAACCGGCATCTTAGAAATAAAATTGATGACTAATATACTCATACGAAGACAAGGCTGAATTGCGAAGCGACCTCTTTTGTCATTGAGCTGAATGCATGATGTATATTGCCAGTATGATGGTTAGATGTACGCGATTTTTTGAAAGAGTGAAGTGCTTTTTTTTATTACTTACCGCCCTAGGGCTTTTCTAGCTACATTATTACCTAGAATTGGTAACAGTCGATAAGGGAGGCTCACCCCTTATTATCACCACAAACTTATATTATAAAGGCGAAAGTTTGTCGGAGAATATGTTTGTATGTTTATAAATTCTTCACGCTCAAACAACTGGATGAATTTTGATAAAATTAGGTATGTTAGTAACTATGGAGTAAAGTGTAAGCAGATAAGGTGCAGGATTTAAAACATAGAATACTTTTATCATTATCATCATTATCATCCATCATCATGTTGGTGTAACCGCGGGGCGCTGCTAGTCTTAGATATAGTTCTCTCCTGCGATTAAACCAGGAGCATGGCTGGCGAAATGTGGGTGTTTATGTCCATCTCAAACACTTACTCCTATTATATCAATTTACCTATTTGGACTTTCACCGTAAAGAGCATTGCCCTCAAACGTACGATTCCTAACCATAAATTAAACGATTTCATGTTACCAGCGGCTTTCTACTTCAAAAATCTTAGCATGCCGATGTTATCAACCTAACTTGTAAACGTAAATTTATTTTCCAGCGTAATATAATGAAAAAAGACCATTCAGATTACAATCGTTCTCTTTTCACGCAAAAATATAATTTTTACCCTCATTTTTGTTAAAAATATTCTCCTAATAGCTCATGATTAAGCTTACGTGCCGTCGCTGGCGACAATATGTAGGAGGTATTATGGGTTTCAGTATAAAATACTGCGTGGTACTTAGGCAGGGACGGATACCGGTGTTTTCTGTTCGTGAGTTTTGTTTTCTATTCAATTAGTAACACTTAACAGAAAACAAAAGCGTATACGTCTTCTATACTCAGCAACCATTTTCTAAGATTGCCTGGTAATATATTAATCATACTCGTATATTATGTTTTTTTTTTTTTTTTTTATGTACAATAGGTTAGCGCTTGACCACAACTCGCCTGATGTTAAGCGTAGTTGTGATCTACGATGGAGCGCGCTTACCTAGAAGATACCGATTCACTCTCGACTTAAAGACTCGTAGATTATACCTATTTATCAGGAAACAGAGACATCGGCAGTAAGTTCCACAGTTTGGCAGTTCGCACAATGTAAGAGCCAGAAAACCGCTTAGTGCGAGTCCCTGGAACTTCAACCATGTAGCGGTGACGCCTTGAGGTGTCTCTGCTCGTCCGGTGATAAAATGGGGATGGGGGAATAAGATCGTGTAATTCCGATGCACACTCTCCGAAGTGCAACCGATAAAAAACCGAAAGGCAAGCAACTTTGCGACGATGTTCTAAACTTTGCAGCTTAGATTTGCAAAGGGATTCACTGCCTATGAGCTTCCTGGCTCTCTTCTCAATCGATTCCAGCGCCTGAAGCTGACATTTAGCCGATCCATCCCAAAGGTGCGAACAGTACTCCATGCACGACCGAACTTGTGCTTGATACAAGGTAAGCAACTGTTCCGGCTTAAAGTACTGTCGCACCTTTGCGAGAACACCCAGCTTTTTGGCAGCCAATTGAGCCTTCGACTCAATATAGGAACCGAAGTTGAGAGTTGGGTTCAGAGTAATGCCAAGAAGCTCCAGGTGGTCAGTGATCGGCAAAGTTGTACCACGGAAAGTCGGAGCCAGATCAAATGGCCTCCTCTTGGCAGAGAACAGACACGCCTGGGTCTTTGCTGCATTGAACTTCACCAGGTTGGCATCGCCCCAGTCGGAGACTACCTTAAGGGAGAGGTTCAAGCGCTCAACCATGGTCTCTCTTAGTGACTGAATTTTGGCCGCACTGGCACGCGCGTTGGATATATAGCTCTCCACAACAGTGCTGTCGTCTGCATACCCAAAGATACCGGGTTTTAGCAGATCGTTGATATGGAGCAAGAAGAGTGTTGCAGAGAGCACCGACCCTTGAGGAACACCGGCATTAATCGCCCTTGGATCGGACGAGCGGCCATCGATGACCACTCGTATAGATCGATTCCTCAGAAAGTTATGATTAACCATATATAACAAATAATTTTTCCATGTTTGTAATTAAGAGTGCTCTCGGCTTCGAAATAGATAAAGATAATCCTCATTTTAATTTTGTACATTAGCTTTAAACAGTGGCCGGCGCATCGAGAATTTGAATTAAGGATAACAACTAAAAACGCAGAGTTTTGTCTGTACTCTTAATAAATAAAGCATCATACTATAACGACGCGACAAACGCGTTTAGTCACATAAAAACAAACACACTTAAAAGCTTTTGACTTTATATTATTGTTAGGTTCTTTGAGAGATGCTACTGCGACTTTTTTGTTCTTACATATTTTTCTCAGTAGTTCCTACTAGGGAAGTGTTCACAAGTTTTATTATCACTTAGGCGGTGTTGCATTGAATGATAAGAAGTTTGCCAGTCAGCGGCAACTTTAGCTGACGTCCCGTCCAGCGCACCCGGAGATTCGTTAGTGATTCGCTATCATCCGTAGCGATAACTTAAATAAATGGACGAAAGAAGATATATAAATATATACATATATAAATAAGCGGCTAAGCGCAAATAGCGCATCGGGGTTTTATACTTCCGTACCATCACACTTGTTATCAGCTTTTCGCACTTGACCACTTTTTTCTATTTGTTGTTTTACTCTAGAGTTTCCACTACAATCATACTCAGTTTGACGTTTGTGAGTATCACCGTTCCGGAAAGTTTAACGGCTACATTAAAAAAGTACAGCCTCCTAAAATAATAACAGAAGATGGAACATGTAGTTTTAGTGTCCAGTAATCTCTTTACCTTATAAACGTAGCTAGTTTGTACACATTTATTGAAATGTCAATTGTACGTTCGGATACTAGACTGTACCACGATCTAAAATAATATTAAAATCTAACACGAGATCTTCAATCAAATTAAGCTCAAACAATTTTCGTAAGCAATCACGTTTCTCAAACAATTTAATAGAAACAAGATTACAAATCCACATGGTAGTATCGCGTAGAATATGTTCATCGCGATAGCGTTATATTAGATAAGAAGACTTTGTATTAGAAAAAACTACTACTGTGTTCATTCTGGGTATAATAATAAAACAATTATCTAAATCAGTTGAGCCATTTCTTAGTGAAGAAGTAATAATCATACACAATCACTCACAAACTAGCATTTACTCATATACATACATTATAGACTAATAATGTGTTTAACATACTGTTCTGAGGAAAGAGTTTGGTAGCTTCGTGTTTAATGGCTCGAATTTACTAAACTATTTAGCACCGAGATTGCGAATTCATTTTATTAAACTGACATCTAATAAGGATAACTATGCTAATATAAATATTAAACCAAATTCAGTACTATAGTTCGATTCTGTCCATTACCGGTCTAGTGCTTAGCCAGAGTGCTGCCCTAAATACATTCAGGTTGGCTCTTCATTCAATTTGATGTTAACGTGTTCATCACACCGAAACGCGGTAACTTTTGATGGTAAAATAAAATGTTGGTATTCCAGTATTTCAGTAAAAACCTTTTGTGTGTTTAAGAAGAATGCGTTTTTGATTGTGCTCCATTTGGGAGCTTTTTGACGAGGCTGTGGTTTTTATGGCGGATAAAGTTGTTGGGGCTTTGTGTCATGTTAATGCTGTAAACTCAAAAATACGTCCCTGGTACAAACTTGATTACGCACGATTATAATTTTTGTAACTTATATATATAAACATTTCTCATCTGTAACTCAATTTTAAAATTGTAATTGTAAGTATGTTGCGTACGACGTTGGAATTCATTGGTAAAAAGCCAAAAGAAGACGTGAAATACTTGCAAAGTGTGGATTTGTATGACGGCACCAGACGTCGCTGCATTTCAATGAATTGCTGTTGTTATGGAAATATCACATTCGTTTCTCGTAAAAGTCGCACTGATGACAACCTCTAGATGTTCAACGATAAAAGTTTGCGTGGTCCAAATCTTTTACGCCCGCACGAGTATAAAAAGGTTTATGATCTCCCAAAATGGTGTATACATACATAGTATATACAGAATTACGACACGTATAAGAGTAATGTCGCTAAGAGAACATGAACGATTATTTGAATGCTCCTCTTGCTCTATTAGACGAGCTATCCCTACTGAGCTAAATACTTATTCAAAGTTGATACGTACCCTAAAACCTTTACTTTAAACTTTCTTCTTTCTTCAGATTATTTTTATTATGCGAACAATAAGAAACAAATAATATCAACTAAAACATTCCCCAAACAATACAAACAGCAATATAATTAGGCCATCGAATAGATTGACTACTCGTACGATGAATAAGAAAATAATCGATCACCTCAGCCAGTCACCACAGCGTATGTCGCGACCAGAAGGTTTTATGTGGCTTAATCTGCCCCAAGGGGGCGGTCGTCATTAATTAGGTCGACTGAGCTGCCCCAGCGGTTTTTGTGGACAATTGACGTATGTATGTGTGGAACACAAAGTGAACACACAGTTTCAGTCGCTGGAGTCTCGGAAAAGTTGAGGAATTCTTTTATCTTAACATGTGAATATTTTATAGAATAACTTACCGAAAATTTAAAATAAGATACCGGGATGTTTAAAAGAACTAAATACGAACACATTTAAAGCAAATCTTAAGAAAATTTTAACCTCCAAATGTTATTACAACGTGACCGAATTTTTGATTGATAGAGATCTGACTTAAGCTCTGCATCCTGTCTGCGCAAAATAGTATTACCTTTATTACTATTTCTATTTTTATTGACATTAAGTTCCATTATGATAATGTATTATTATTACATTATGTTAGGTTATTATATATGAGGTATTTAAAATTACATTATTTTGCATTATTACTGCATTATTTCAATTGACATTTTCACTAGCCTTCTCATTGACTTTCTTATAGGCAATGCATGTAGTAGTATTTTACAATGTACTATTGATTTTTGATTTAATTTATTCTTTCATATTTTTCATGCCATCTCTCGAAAATATGTACGCATACAGATGCAAAACATGACGAGCTTTTAAAATGCAACAATTAATATTATATTACAATATCCATCTGCATGCCCAGTGTGTGTATAATACGTTCATGTTTATGCAAATAAAGGATTATCTTATCTTACTTAATACTAATATACTTGTAGAGTACAGTACAAAATAAGAATGTAGACGATTGTATAGATCATAATTGAGGTACTGTTGAATTAATCTTACTAATATTATAAGTTTGTGAGTATGAAAGTATGGATGTTTGTTACTCTTTCACACTCAAACGGCTAGGCCAGTTTTGATAAAATTTGATATGGAGGTAGATGAGGCGCTGGATTAACTTATAGATTACTTTTGATCATCATCATTATCATCCATTACCAGGCGGGTGAACTATGCCAATTTTGTTGAAATTTGGTATATAAGTATATGAGGTGCTTGATTATCACATATGATACTTTTCATCATTATCGTCATCATCATCATCATGATCATCATCTATCACAACGCGGGTGAACGGGGCCAATGTTGATATAATTTTGTATGGAGGTAGATGAGGCGCTGGGTTAACACGTAAGATACTTTTTATCTTTATCATCATCATTCATCACCATGACACTTTTATAAAAAAATTCAGGTATTTCTTTGATACGATGTTCCCCTGAAAATAATTTTAAAAGTGAATGTGTTTGAAAGCCAAACCAACCAGCCAAAACCAAGCCACGCAGGTATCCACGCACTATTTCCATTTGGTATTTCTATTGATAGGAATACTGGGACTGATTCTCCCACTTTTCCATTGCTAACAAACTAACTACTCTAACACTCTTCTTCTGGCGCATTGACAACCGCTGCCGCGGCGCGCTCGCTTCGCTCGCTTGGCTCGCGCGTTTTGATCAAAAGAAATCTAACACTCCTTGCTTCGTTCGTCGTCGTTCCTATATAGGACTTTGCCATTTGCCACAATAGAAATAATGCGATATTATTTTGAAATAACGCTATTCCCACCTTTTCCTTTTTGTATTTTTATGGAAATAGTGGGATACACCCAAGCATACGATGACGCTGATAGAATAGTCACGTGTATCCACATTTAAATTAACGCAAATAGTAAAGAGAATATACCCTCATATCACAGATTATATAGTTGTCTAGTTAGTACGCCTTCGGCTTATTCTCCATACAATTGTATTCTACATTTCTTCGCTGGATCTTGATACTGGTGCTAATATTTTTGTAGGTAACAATGATATTAGAGAGAGATTCAATTCACACTGCCATTAATGAGGTGTTCCTTCAAAATCTGCATATTCGCGGAAATAGATTATTTTTAATGCTGTTTTCATCTATCAGTTATATAATTGTTATAGGTATGTTAGTTAGAAAGGTGGTATTAAAACATCTTAAGTACCTATGCTTATTTTAGTTTAGAACTTTAGTTTATATTTATAGTTATTCTTCACTTAAATGAGCGTTTATAAATGTTTATACGTATACTTTAGTATACATAAGATGTTTTGTTTTATTTCGTAAACGCAAACATGTACCTACACATAATACGTATACGATTGACAATTTAAATAGCCTGTGTATTTTGAAATTATAAATGAAATTTAATTGATTGTTAGAATACTCTGTGTATGCTTTCATTAGAAACTATTCGATTCTAAACGACTGAAGGACGGCAGCCACTAAATAATGCAATAGGCTAGATATTGATTGGGTTATTTTCAGCGCTGACGCCGATGTTACAGTTATAGGTACACCACACAAAACTAGCTATTGATGTGGCAACTCGGATTACGTTGTGCGACTCAGAGAACGGTTCCAAAAAAGAAGCAAGCTTTGAGCTAAGCGCTCAGTGGACCTAGCACGTAAATATGCGTAATTGGAGATCTACTACCAAAACGAACTACGAAGTTTCGTTTGACGGAATTCGAATTTTCTACTGTGAAAGTTAAAAATCACAGGTTTTTTTACATCGTGATACATATACACCGTGTAACAAGGAGGGTGGATCATCGGTGGCTGGGGGGCGGGTGACCTCAGTACCCATCGATTTAACCCCCATGTATGTTCTGCAATAATCAGTGGTTCAAAAGTTATTTGGACTTTGGTATAATTTTAATCAAAAGCAGATTTTAGCCTGAACTTCACAATTGTAGCCGAACTATTAGGTCTGCAAACCTACTTTTTTTTTATATACCTCGGGTTGTGAGCCACCTCTACGAATCAGTTGCTCACGGTACATTCTTGCAGCCGCTCGGGCATTTCCTTGGGCTGCACCGTAACAATAGTACATTTCTGCATAGTCCCGTGGAGAATAAGGCATGCTTATGTCTAATAAACGCGCAGTCTTCGTTCCAAGGTAACAACAGTCCAAATCACAAACAAAGTATCAAAGTCCAATAATCACGCAGAGTCTTCGTTCCAAAGTAATAATAATCCAAATCACTTAGCAAGTATCGAAGTCCAATAAACAAGCCAAATCTAAAGTATTAATTAAGACACTGGATAGGAATGTAGCACAGGTAAGAGCAGAATGGCAGACGATAAACGACTAAGGAGCTTACAATAGTATCTCTAATAACTCATAAAATAATTAGTCCTTCCAAGAAAAAAACGGTTGTAAAAATACCATGCCACCTAATCAGCCAATCACAGCGGTGCAAGAGCGAGACATAATGTTTTTATTTAGCTATCCTTTTTTTTGACACAAACCAGCTACCTGTTACCGCGATACCTAAAGCTTCTAAAGTAGTTTTTGGCTTTAAAAATCACGGATTTTTGGCACATGGAATATTCAGGTACATTTTTCAACATGATGCCCTAGTTCTAGCCGAATGAAACTTTCAGGGTTTATTCTTCATAAAAGCCTGTAGTTTTTAAGATAGGTTATAGAAAAAAATAATAAGTGAAATTTTTATTTTATAACCATATAAAGTTAATGTAAATATTAAGATTTGGAAAAAAAATACCTTTATTTTTTTTACTTGGATATTTATAAATCTAAGACTCTTATTGATGTAGGGGTACAAAAGGCCCACTATTGATCGTGTTTAAAAAAAAAAGTAGGTTTGCAGACCTAATAGTTCGGCTACAATTGTGAAGTTCAGGCTAAAATCTGCTTTTGACTAAAATTATACCAAAGTCCAAATAACTTTTGAACCACTGATTATTGCAGAACATACATGGGGGTTAAATCGATGGGTACTGAGGTCACCCGCCCCCCAGCCACCGATGATCCACCCTCTTTGTTACACCGTGTATATAAGGTCTTTGTTAATTAGTGCTCAATATTGAATGGGGTGGTTTTGACTCGATAACTGGCCATTGTAGTAAAAAAACACGTTTTTAATATTAAGTATGATCCATATTCTTTGGTCCGCGGGTAAGTCCCTACCGTAGTGCGATTGAACGCATGACGGCGCCGCTCGAATACAGAATAAGCAGTAACTAGGTGAGACAAAGTTACCGACAGAATAGGTACAACGACTTACGAACCTACCTACTCGCGAATATTCACGCAGCTTTGCCGATTAGCGGCGAGGAACGTTCATAATAATAAAAAATATATGTTTTTTTTTCATTACCAGTTATCGATTCCGAACCCCGTTCAATATTGTGCACTAATTAACAAAGATCTTATATGTACATAATTCTGTGTTTTATTATTTATATTTACTGATTGATTTATTACTTACTATAGTTGAATAAACTATTTACTTATATATAAATATTGTATAAACTGCAAAATATAAAAACATTGTGCAGTTTTCATAAGTTATGACGTAATCACCATTAAATTCTACACAATTTTTAATGAGTAATACTTCTTTAAAGACTTTTTCATGTGGTAGGCGAATCAGTAAAATACATATATTATAATACAGTACATACCTAAATCTATATTATATAAATATGAACGCCTATTTTTCTGATAACTTAAGAACAGCTTTGCTGATTTCATTCATCTTTTTTTGGATATTTTCTAATACTTTGTAGAAAGTTCTTAAATTATAAAAAAAAAGAAGATGGGAGGTAATGGCGAGGCCGAAGGCCAAGCCTAATATGCGAACGAAGTCTCGGGCAGTGGCTAGTACTTATATAATTACTTAAATATTATATAAATATTAATACACGACTTCTCTGATCTTAGCTTTCAATTCAAGCAGTATCTTTGGCTTATGGGTGTATACACGGTGATTTAGATATCCCCATAAAATTCATTGACTGGTGCTAAATTAGGACTCCTGGGTGGCCACGGGATTTCGCATCTCCGAGAAGTGAGTTTCTGATGGAACATCTCTTTATCCAAAGGTAGGCTTTATCCAAACTCATTTGAGGTGTGGCAAGTGGCGACATCTTACTGAATTGTAGCAACAAATTGCTGTAGCTTTGACGGAAACTCTCGTAACATTTTCACATACTCAGCATAGTTAACAGTGACCGTGCCGCCGCGAACATCTTCCAAAACTAAGGTTCAATGATTCCTTTTACTGAAATTGCTGCCCATACAGTTACCTTAAGTGAATGAAGAGGTCTTTGATGCTTAATTTTGAGATTTTTGTAGCTCCAGTATCTGCAGTTCTTTTTGTTAACTTGTCCGTTGAGATGAAAATGGGCTTTGTCAGAGAAGACATTTATTTAAGTTACCGAAGCAATCCAACATTATCGTTATGACATACGATTTGCGTAAACTTAAATCATTAGGCTTCAATTCCTGCACTGTCTTAATCTTGTTTGGGTGTAATTTCAGATCTAGTGTCAAAGTACGGCCTAAGGACGTGCGTGATATTCCTTATACCGGTGAACGTTTGCGTGTTGATAAATCAGGATCGCGTCGGACTGAATCTGAAACTCTAAGTGCGTTTTCTTCATTCCGTGAAGTCCCTGGGCCGAACGTGGGCCTGCAAAATGGGAAGAAATAAGAATTTTTAGATTCCAATATTAATTGGGCCGAATAGGGCATACAAGACGGGATGAAAGCAGTTTTTTTTGTGGGCCGGACTTCCTTGGGACAGATATGGCATAAATCGTATCTGCACGGTATTAATATTACCGTGGTATCTGTCATCGTAGTTCTGAAACATGAAATCCGATTGTGATGCGATGGGTTATCATATGCAACATGGATAATTTTGATTATACGTGTCCCCGTGCGCCTGTCCTATATGTAAACAAGTTCATAGCTTTTATACGTAAGTGTAACGTAGCTTATAAGTAATTATATGAAGTTTTCCTCAACAATAAAAAATAAATGACCCACAAGAAAGTTGCATTTTAAAATTGCTATAAAAAAGTCGTGTGGATATTTTTCAATTTTTTTATATAGCCCCAACACTGCAGTTTAATAGTGGAAGGCCACTTCATTCATATGGCTTCTCCGGCTAGCTTTGCCCATTCTGTCGACCCATTTTTTCATGTCTTTTTAGATGGTGTGGCCCTGAATGGCTGCAATGGCGACTTCAATCTCGAGCTTTAGGTCGTCAATCGTCTCTGGAGGGTTGGCGTAGTACTTATCCTTGACGGCTCCTCACACAAAATAGTCCAACGTCACATGGGTGAAAATGAAAAATGAATTTTCGATAAAAATGCTCATCTTCTATTAAGCGTTCTTCGGCCCATTGGGCGAACCAAAATCGCATCGGATGGTCGTGTGGCTTCAGCTCTTGGACCAATTGAATTTTGTGTGGCTTCAAACCGAGGTCTTTCGTCAAATTTCTTTGAAAGGACGTGCGAGAAATGTTCTATTCCTGCTAACGGTGTCGAGTTGAAGTTGATGGATTGTTGTAACTCACACTTTCAGCAACAGCAGAAATATTTTCGATTAAATGCACTGGACAAGCACGGAAACGCGTTGCTTTGTCCATTAACGAGCCACTTTCACGCACACGCTTCACAAATTTATTCACAAACTGCCTGGAAGGCGCTTTATTTTTCCTGAAATTTTAGCGCATTTTTTTTGCATTTTCCGTTGAAGACTCACCATTTTGGAAGTAAGTTTTCAATATATCCCAATTTCCTTCGAGCGTAAACTTAACCATTTCGTAAATCGCAAACTTTTTAATAAATATTTGACACGTTGACAAAGTCATTCGAGCTGTCAAAGCCGAAATAGTCGATAATTCAAAAAGCAACCGTCATCCCCTATTATGGCAACATCCACACAAGGTCTTCAGGTCCCAAACTGTAGACAGAGCCAGGACTTTCACAGTAGTTAATTCGAAATTCGTCAAACGAAATTTCGTCGTTCGTTTTTGGTAGTAAGCCTACTGTATACTATTGTCATGATGGTAAATAATAGTTCGAATATAGAGTTCCAATTACATATTTTTAGAGTTGCCCGGTTGGTATATGTGTCGGTAGGTTGCCCTGGTGTGTGATATATGAATATACCTTCATTTCAATTACATGTATTATACATATTATCAGGTAATTGAATCAAACAATTATAACTGAAATATTAGGTGACTGAATTTATTTTACAATCAATGACGAATAACAGTATTTACAAGTACCAATAATACGTTAATTAGTTTATTTTATTTATACTTATTTACTCTAAAGAGTGTTCGCAAGTCAGTTCATTTTTTTAATAAGTTATGTCGTTTTAAAGTAAAACATTGATTTAATTAAACGACAACTGTGAGTTTTCATAGTAATTTACTCGGCCTATTAAATACTGCAATTAGGAATTTTTGTATTAGTCAGCTAAGTGTTATGTATGTAGAACTTGAGGTCTATATAAATGCTCAATGATTTTTACCCACGGTTTTTACCACTGTCTGCATTGTCGTCGACAAGAGTTACGTATCGTATCATTTCTTTTATCGAGGGCTCGGAGTGACATATCACTGTGTCGGTTATACACAACGCTGTCGATATACCCTTATTGAACGCACGGTGAAAAAAATACTTTATTCGTTTAAGCCTCCAGTTTCAGCCAATATTGTGCACAGTACACCTTTCTCTATGGTTACTTTTTTATCCCCATTCTACAATGTGTGTTGGTATATACCCAGCCATAGGTGATCTGGCAGACAGTTTTATTTTTTGTAGAGTCGATTTTATACTATTTCCTCTATACTCTCACGCCTTTACATCGTTGAATGCGTAGGTTGGAAGAGCTATTGAGAACACCCACAATTTGCTAGTCATATTATAATATTGGTCAGATGTAATTTGGAACGAAACTATTTCTTTCTTAGTCTTAAACTTTAGTCACATTTCAAAAAGTACATTTGGGAGGAATTCCATTATTTCAATTGTTATCATTCCCTTGGCCTGCACTTCTAAACTCATTGGAGAAAAGCCCGCTCTTATCCTATCACTATATAACAGGTACAATTAAAAAAAAAAATACCGACTTCCGTTCTATTCAGTTATTGGAGTGTAACTCAAAAACTTCTGGACCGAATTTGAGAAAATTGGAATGGGAAACTACACGGGAAGCACCAACTTTCAAACATAAAAGAATTTTGAGAATCGGTTCACGCTATCGAAAGTTATGAGGTTACAAACCTAAAATAAAAAAAATAAAAAAATTGAGGTCCTCCTCCTTTTAGGATGTCGGTAGAAAGGGGCAAAAATGCATTCAAATGCAAAAAATTTAGCTAAGAGAGGCCAGATATTTTTTTAAAGCAAGTTAAGTATATTGGTTAGTCTGACGTAACGTATATACAAAATATAATTATTTAGCAACTTTAATTTATATAACTTTTTATAAATTAAAGTAAATTTAGTATAAAAACAGAAATGGCTTCTAAATATGTATTCGAAACGCCATGGCACGCCGTTTTTGGTATGTAATCTGTAACCTTAACACATCAATATTTCGTCATATAACTCACAAATTGCCTTGTTCCACTTTTCGGTAGCCCAAATGTGACAGGCTTTTTGCCTTAGCCGGTGTGTGTAGGTGTACTCTGTATCCGTAATATTTACTGTATAAGTAAATAGTATTTATATGTATAGTATTTTCTGTAAGGCGAAATGAATTCAAGGCAAAATACAAGTTATCGGTTTGGATGGTCAAACCCGAAACGTGAAAAAGAAATAAGTAGTGAAATACTGACAAGAGTATTGGTGCCGATGTTTATAAAAATAAAAGTGTAGTATTAAATTTCCTAAAATTCTGTTTTTCTAGATTTTGATTGAATCAAAGACTTTACGTTAGATGCGTTAGTAAGTATCAGGTCTTTGGACTGAATTGAGATCAAGTTCATATTCAAATGAAATATGCACATGTTATTTTTGACATAAAAAATTACATGTGCACATACGTTTGTTTCTAGGATCTAAATCTGGGAAATAAGGACAAACGGCAAACCAATGGAAAGACCTTATTTTAAGGCGTCCATATAGTTCTTCAGTGAACTCTTATAAGATCGTCAATCATATATGTGCAGCCTAATTCTTTGCATACGCATCATCAGTTCCACAGTTGCATACGCAGTTGCATGGAATTTTGCACAATAATACGTTAATCTGATAACTTAGTTTTTAACATACCTCCGGACAACGTAATCTAAAGGGTTCAGCAACCTCGCTGGCTTTGCCTCAGCAGCACGCGTTCTAATAAAATTTTCGCCAAACTGTTGAATTAACAATTCATACAGTATGCTACAATTATGCGGACCAGGGCGCTCCATCCATATAATTAATAACGTTAACACACTCATACGTTTGTGCTATGATTGCCTGTGTCCCAGGAGGCATGGGCACAATATCAGTACTGTTATTAATTCTGTACACATCATAAACTTCAAAGAGAAAAAACATTTCTGCTAATTATTCAAAAATATGTGTCGGATAGGGTCAACCTGAGACTATGACCTGAGACCATTGTTTATTGATTCAAATACTAGAAACACTTGTTATTACATACATGAAAAATTGTTATAATATAACATTTACCTTTAATACAGTTGCATGTTAAGCAATGGGTTCCAAACTAGGCGCGGCCTGTATCTTGGATACCCTTACATTTTTGGTTAAAATTATAATTTCTCATTCAAAATTATCATTGGACTTAACAGATTAAGCCTAGTGTAGCGTCGACCAAACCAGAAGTGCTTGGAGAGGTCGAGAGTTTCTACGGACGTTTATACTCCTCGGTCGCTAAGCCTGTTAGCAGCTCAGTCAAAGACCCGAGAGCCAAGCTGACTCGACATTATACCGAAGATATCCCGGACATCAGCCTGTATGAGATATGGATGGCCTCAGATAGGATATTGAGCTATGGAGAGGGCTATGCTCGGGTTTTCTCTACGTGATCTTATCAGAAATGAGGAGATTCGTAGACGAGCTAAAGTCACCGACATAGCCCAGAAGATAAGACAGTTGAAGTGGCAGTGGGCACTGGGCAGGCCACATAGCACGCAGAACAGATGGCCGATGGGGCCGAAAGGTTCTAGAGTGGAGACCACGGACCGGCAAGCGCAGCGTAGGTCGTCCACCGACAAGGTGGACTGACGACCTGATACAGGTAGCAGGACAACGTTGGATGCAGGACGCTTCCAACCGGTCCTTTTGGAAATTTGTGGGGGAGGCATATGTTCAGCAGTGGACGTCTTATGTCTGAGATGATGATGAACAGAATAAGTGCTATATAATGTGTATGATTTAAAGAGAAAGTGTATGAGTATGGAGTGAGTGTGTATATGAGTTGTGGTTGTGTGAATTTTATGCGAATTGCTTCGTAGGCAGTGCCTCTACCTACAACGGGAGTAATAATTAGATATTTTTTAACATTTACAGCAGACAAAATATTTTTTATAACGAGGTGTGTAGTAAAAATAATATACACTTAACAGGTTTATTTTATACAAAATTATTTACTCACAGTTTGTACGTGTTACTTCGAAAGAGTTATCCCCTAAATAGTACTCTATCCGAAATGTATTTATTATTTACGGGATAGTTACCATGTATATTTGATTAGAGTTTCCGGTATTCCGGCACCGTTGTAAACACCATGAACACGGATAAACTGAGGAATTGCGAGTGAGTGAATGTGTACGAAGAGACGGCAGCCTACCCTCTTTTGTACCTACTCATTTATCACGCGAGAGGCCACAACTATTGTTCGCACGGACGTTTTGTCCCCTTTCACTACACACATCACTGACTCATCACACAAAACCACTGACATAGCCCAGAAGATAAGCCAAGTGAAGTGGCAAATAGGCAGGCCACATAGCACGCAGAACAGATGGCCGATGGGGCTGAAAGGTTCTAGAGTGGAGACCACGGACCGGCAAGCGCAGCGTAGGTCGTCCACCGACAAGGTGGACTGACGACCTGATAAAGGATGACGTTGGACGCAAGCCGTTTCTAACCGGTCCTTTTGGAAATTTGTGGGGAAGGCACATGTTCAACAGTGGACGTCCTACGGCTGAGATGATGATGATGATGTTGATCTTTGATTGTATATCAGCTCGAACTCTGAGAAGCATGGTTTTTGTGTTTTTACATATATACGGAAGTACCATTGGATTCTAGATAGGGATAGATTACGGGGTAAATATCACCCGCAATTCTTGAGTTGATCTGTTTTCGTACCGGTAGTAACAGTGCCGAAATATAAGTAAACAAATCAATTACGCAAGGTAACCATCCCGTGAATAATATACACATTTTTTATATCCTGTTCATATCCAAAACAAGAGTTTTATAACCACACTCGTAATACACGTTTGGATAGAGGCATCGTATCAGTATTCAGAGTATCCAACGGGATGAAGTCAATTTTCATACTACAAAAGAGAGGTAAAGAAGTGAAAGATATGCGAACATGTTTACATGAACGTTTAGTTGGGCCGTGACGTCGTTTGTATGAAAACGAAGGCTGCGCGGCGCTTAATTCCGATCACGTAGAGGCTCGCAATGAGGTTGTAAACACATATGTGCACGTCAAACTAAGCGTATGACAATATCGTTGGCTTGTGATGTAGGTATATCCATACCTTGAGTTGACTATATGAACATATACATATTGTGTTGTAAGATTACTTTTCCGTTTTTTATACTAAGTGGCCAGACGTGCTGGTCGTTTACCTCGTAAGCATCACACCTACTTATGACAGTTACAGTCCCCCCAAAGTTATACTGCAATGCACTTGTCAATACGAGAGACATAGCTGTTTATTACCAGGGACTATTACCAGATTAAAACCAAGTATATAATGTAAAGAGAGTACTCTGGTACAACAGTGGTATCCAACAAGACGGAAACATGCTGAGAGTTCTTCACACCATAAAAAAGTTATATACACCTCAATCAGTCAATACTAGTTGTGCAGAACCTTTTTAAAGAAGATTTTAGAGTATTGGAAGATTTTATCGAAGTTGACAAATTTATATCAATCCAGTGTTATCCTTTGAAAGTAACGTAAGTATATCCTATCCTATACTTAGGTTACGCATATAAGACAACAAAGAAGATTTTTATATTTGTACTGAATTTATATATTTTGAACAATTTTTGTGATACCCACAAGTCTATTCCTTTGCCTGTTTATTTTTTCCTGTTCATAAAAAGTTGCATCACATGATCCCAACTGCCAAGAAAAGCGTTTCAGCGTAGTGAAAGAAACACACACAAAATTTTGCTTTTATAATTTAGTGTGAGAAGTAAAGAAGCTTCCGCCCATGGCATCGCCCCTTCTGAAATTGATTTTAATAGATGTACCGCTTCCCCAAAAACTACTTAGTCAATGGGCATATAACCTATATATCATATGTCCTAATAATCTATGGCGTATAAACCAAATTTGATCAAAATGCAAGCTCTATAAATGTATAGGATAAAATATGGAGGCCAATAAATTATTTATTTTCACTTGCGCCTAACCTAGCTAGTAGATTTTGTTTACGTTCCCATTCGATAAAACTAAGCAATAAAACCCCATACTTTCGACTATGTTAATAAAAAGCCACCTTTTGCTAAGGACGAAAGTAAACTTTGAGAAGAAAATGTATAGTCAATGTTATTTATTAAGCTATAAATAAATCGTAAAGTATTGGAACGCTTCATGGGCATCCTGTTTTACTTTACTATGAAAACTATGACCGCTCTAAAACTACGATAAGGAAGCTATCACCGAGTTGGTTATCGGCTCGGCAAATATAAGAGCGACTGTTCATGAATAGTTAAAAGGTAGACCGGTAAGGTCACGTTTACACGCAGAAATCGTGCAGAAAACTCTAGCAAAGCGCTTGAAATTCGAAAGCGGACCTGCTAAACCTGAAATTGTTGATGTCTGGATAGTGCTGTTGTATAAATAAAAATCACTTCGCGGAGCGTACTCGTACAAGCCCTTTCGGCTGTCGGTGTGATCTCGGGTTTATAGTAGAGAAGCATGCGCGCTGTGCACCGAGTAGGCAGGCCTCACGGCTACAGTGGCATCCGGCGAGCCGCGAAGGCCGCCCGCGACAGCCGCCCGCCCAACAGAGCGCCTACTTACGTAAGTGATGCGAAAAAATAAACTTGGCCCCGGTCTTGCCAGTGGACTTAGACGCGCGCAAGGGTCATTTGAAATATCCGGGAATTGTAGTGAGTGAGTGAATCTGAAAGTGTTTTTTTGACATTACCCGCAGCCGGTGAAATTTTAGTGCCCGTTGGACGTTATTGAAGTTGATATACACGTGGCCTCAGGTAAGTTGGTTACGTCGCAGAGAGAGATAAGATTTTGGCATGAACATTTACAAATATTCCGAACGTATAAAGTGATTTTTAGAATACTACAAAGTAGAACCCTACTTCTTTTCTTTTAAATAATATCCCGAATTCGCAAAGACATCAAGGTTTTCTATGTATGAAGCATATACCTAATTCTAAAGGGTTATAAAGAATTATGTGTATTGTTATTAACACATACAATGTTTATCCCAGATATGCTTTAATTTCATCCGGAAAATACAGTAGTTACCAGGAACTTTTATAATTATACCATGTTTGTCTGTCTGTTTGCTTGTCAGTTAGTCACAGCTATGCACTTTGCCCTACTGCAAATAAAATGAAGAAAGGCATACAAGCCTTACATTATTGGTTAAGCAATTTGGAGGAGTCTTGGCATTCAATTGAAAATAAGATGAAAAAATTAAAAGAGTAGGTAGGTAGGTACTGGATTTTCGGTTAATTTATTTCTATTCAAACTTCTCAGATTGTATACTATGTGGGTAGTAAGTATTACTACTTCTAAGTATAATTTTGGGATCACCTTTATTTTAATTTTTTGATTAAATTTAGCCATTTGATCTTATACGTTGTGAATCTGTTAAAGCAGTTTGCGTCGCCATAATAATCTGCATGTTATGATAGATTTAATGATATCTAATTTATTAAACTCTTCTAACTGTCAAAAATCATAATACTCGATTTGAGTAGTCGAGTAAAACATACTAAGTAAACCGTTTTACTATTTTTACTCCTATTACATTTTAACTAGGTACTTAATTTTTCATTTTAAATTCGACATGCAAAACGGTCGCAAAATTATTTAAGAATAGCTCATATTTATATTGCCAATTTATAAAAATTTTGCCTTGAAGTTGATGAAGTACTGAATCATTGACGAGAACATTAACAATAATTATCATTTTATCAGTCTAAATATACCTGGTTATCGATAATTATTTTAATAAAGTATAATAAATATATAATATATAATAAATACATCTGTTAATACTTTATATACTTTATACTATGGTCTACTAGAGCCCATCTTTGAACAAACGTCGTAGGGCTAGTTTTAGTTAATAATTACCTTACTAACTTTTGCTCATGGTGTTATTATTCACCTTAAATTAAACTGTTGTCTGCGTCCAAGGGTTATTTATTTAATATGCATATTTGAATTCATAGTAGCCTAGTCTCTGAGAATATATCGAAAAAAACTTACTTACACATTTATAATTTACAATTTCCAGTCTGATTCATAAATGCCAGCCATTTATAGCATATTCATATAGACATAGCCAAGTAGAATACGATATTGAAATTAAAAATAAGAAGGAGTTCTCCTCTTTACCATTTGAGCAATTGTATCAAGGAGACAGTGTTTGATAGCATTGTAAGCAGCATTGAAATGTTTCACTTATTAATATAATTTAGTTCAATATTTAGAGAATGGAAAGGATTATCGTGTTTGCATCTTGGTCTGCCTCTCACTTGAATTGTTTTTCATTATAAGCAAATAACAACAAGTTTTGAATCGTGCCTTTCTCCATAGATTTTAGAGTTTAGATTCTACTTTATATATTATTAATCGATACTTCCCTCGGTCATCGCATCACGCGTGAGCGATTACGATGAAATTTGGCAAGAAGATAGACACGTTCCGGGGAAGGACATAGGATAACTTTAATCATAATCATCAACATTTGACAGTTAGATAGAAAGGCACTAGATACTTTCATCATCATCACCATGCGGCTGAAACCGCAAGGCGCAGCTAGTAGTGTGTATTGAAGTTTTCACCAAGCAGTAGCACAAACCGCTTTAATTGTAAAACGTGCCTTGACAAGATACAAATTGGATTGAGATAGTCCATCTAACTCTCCTCCTACATTGTAGCAATCTATCAAGCCAACAGTATTAGAATAATTGGGTTCCATAGTGGGATTCTCTTAGCAACAGATCAAAGAGAAGTTCTCCTTAATCCACCAAGGACAAGGGCTTGTGTTCTGGAAATTGTTTCAAATATTATGAATATTACGTTAGAAGAAAATAAAGGAGGAAGAAAAAAATATTATCTAATGAGGGGTTGAAAGTATCAGATTACATTCTAAAAGGGGAATATTTTATCTCAATTTTATTCTCATTTAATAAAATGGCGGTGCTCTTCGGAGCTCAGGTGTAATGTAAAAGGGATTGCGTCATATTTCAGAATTTTTAAGATTACAAAATGGCGAACTTCTTAGTTATGCATGAATTTTGAATAATTCAATGGTGTAATCTAGGATAAAGATGAATTAATAATTATATAAATGACTGATTCCATTTAAAAGAGAATTAGCTAGTAGCTAAATATGAGAGTACATATTTTTTTATGCTCCTTGCATCAAAACCAAAAAGCACAATGCAAGACTAAAAAGTATGGAATTTGATAAAAAAAAATTTATTTGTCATTACGGAGTTGCAAAATAATTCGCCTATTTCAATTTAATTTAATTAATAGATGGTCCATGCTCTATTTAAAAAAAATTATATCACCATTATTACCCTTCCGTCCACTTGGCTCCCCTGACAAGGATCCCTTGGAGGATTCATTTAGATTTTTTGTCCACATGAATCCCCTGGGGGATTTATACCGGGGGAACCTTATTAAAATAGAGCAGCATTGGTATGAACGTCATTATTATTAAATAAAAAGATGAAAGTAGATGTTCTTCGGTCGGGGCTGAGAGTAGAAAAAAGGCCAGGAGTTGTATAGAAGTTAATTTTTATATTCTACATATTAGTTAGTAATGCCACAGCTTTTTTGTGTTTCTTTTGAATAAGGTAAGTAAGATCTAAAATTCTATTTATATATAGATTAACGCACTAGTGCTTTGCTTTTACATGTTTAGGAAGACGGGCAGCAAGATTAAAAGGGCAACCTTATAGGATCACTGTGTTATCTTTTTGTCTGTTAATCCTTCATCTACCGTGATAATTTAAACAAAAGATTTATGAATGAAACTGACGTATATTTACGTTTCTGGGACGCAAAGAGTTAAGACCCTTTTTCTACAGGAATGAATCGAGGTTTCAAGTTTAAATTAATGTCAAATAGTTAGGTCCCTATTCTATAAGTATATAAGCTCAGCAATTAATCCAGGCTTGAAAAGACTATAATATGAGTTACATTATACAAGTTGCGCTCCGCGGTTACAGCCGCGTGGTGATGGACGATGATGGTGATGAATCAAAATATATGTCCTATGTTCATCAGGGATAATATAGGATTCCGATTGAGAAAGATTTATTCAAATCGATCTAGAAGTTTCATAGCATATTCAATTCAAACAAACAATAGTTCAGAGTATTTTTTTATGGAATGTACTGTCAATTTTCCACTCTAATCGTGATGCAACTTGAACCTCTTTTTTGGAATAGCGCTCTTAGTGCTGTATAGAAATCAAGTTTTTAAATCAACAAATTCAATAAATGCACCCATGCATGCTGCATATTTTGCCACTCTCTAAAAAATCCAAACCTATGGGGTGCATCCCGTTGAGTTACAATTTTGGTTGTATTACTGCTACTAGACCTTAATTGCTCATTTGTTGTTATCCCATTTTCTTGCTATTATGAAGAATTTGCCGTTACGTCCTGATACCTTTGTTGAAAACATTATCTTAATTAAAAAGTTAAGTTTGTCCTTTAATCCGACTCATCTTCCCATTCAAATAAACTATCTACATCCCCGGTGTGCGACGCCCTATTAGAAAATTAGAAAATTAATTTTAACAAAAAAAAACCTTTTCCGCAACAAGTATGCATTGGTCACATTACACATTGTTAGAACACGGGCTCTTTTCTGAAAGATAATATTATGCAAGCGGCCCCAGTGTGGGTTTGGAAGACAGGCCAGCCCTAACAGAAGTTTAAAGACTACCCTCCGACATGGCCCAACGACTGCTAGTGTAGTTTAGTTATACTGTAGTTAGTTTATGTTTTAATATAACAATCTATATCGACATCTTAAAATGGCCTCCGTAGCACGGAACTAATAAAAGGAAAATGCCACTGGAGTGGACCCCATCCAAAAAGTGACTAACAACGAATTGAATAGTTTTGAATCTATTACAAACTTCCTGTTTACCAAGAGTTAAAATTAGTCATAACTATTCAGATAAGATAGCCCGGACGCAAATCATTATCAGGAAGGTATGATAGGAAGAAGGAGATAATATTTCTTCCTTTGCCAAAAATTTAAAGCATAAAGTTCAACTTTTAGTTTAAAGTATGAATTCCTACTATGTATTTACCAACTGTACTGTGTGTGTACGTTCAAGGCTATACAAAACCTCTCGAGTAATGAATCGGCCTCAGCATGTAGGTCAACTCGTCAGTCATCAGGGTGGTAATACACCATTTCGTCGCGAGGCGTACAGACACTTTCATTTTTTGTATGCAAGCGAGAGTGCCAAAAGTTTTGCGCACTGCGTTGCCCTCACCGCTGAATATGTATGGGACAAACTTGCCAATTCAAATTGTTGTAGCTTTATTCATTTAGTGTTGCCGCATTCAGGAGTTAAAAGATTGTAACAACAGGGTAACTTGGTTGGGTATGGCTATTTATACTAATGTAGATGGGTTTTCATCCACTCCGTTCCCTAAAGACGGTCAAAGAATGATAATAAGACAGATAACTTCAACATACACTGCAAACTGGAGTATCTGTTTTGGCAAACCCAGATGATGCAAGTCTGATTCGACCGATAGAAGAGTATTTATAAAACTTTCGGATTATTGTCGCATCATTTCACAATTTGTACTAATTTTTAAAACACTTACACCTGATTAAGAAAACAAAACTTTTCAATTAAAGAGAGAAAAATTGTATCCTTGGACGGGCTTGAACATTCCGTGGCATCTATTAGTTAAACGTGTTAGACAGCATGATCGCTAGGCCATCGAAGCAGTCCAATAATCGAATTCATCACCTCCATACAAGTACGGCGGTTTATAACAACTAAGTAAAAGTAAGCAGGCATTAGTGCCTTAACAACCATTCTAATAAAAAATACATGGGTTGCGGCATCATGACTGAAGTTAATGGTTTGAAAAAGCAATTTTCGTGGTCGACTATTGCTATCTATGACGCACCTCGCCCTTTTAAGACGGTTATGTAACCGTCTTAAGGTAATTACAATGAGACAAAGCCCGTAAACGGTACGATGCTTAAAATTGAACTGGCATGAATTTCAATTAACAAGGCTCATAATCAAACTCACAATTAATACAGTTTACATTATTGGTAAATGCACTCACCAATACGATGCCTACATATACAGAGCTACACCTATGTGTCTCGGATCAGTAGGTATTATCCACGACATTCTTCTTTTGCTTCATTTATTAGGTACGCGTCATCTTTTTGAAAAATTCCGGCAACTTAGGCATGTTTTGATTTGTTTTTTATTTCGGAAACTTCTTAAATACGTTCGATGACGTGTGAGGATTCCCTGTTCCAACTGACCACAGTTCTTTGAGTTTATTTATTCATTATTTCCAGATTACTCAATTATTTACATTTTCTAGACAAAACCGCAAGGCGCAACTGGTAACAATAAACGCAGTAAACCAAATTGAATATATATGACTTCTAAATTATGCGTTCAATTTTCTGGAGATCAAACTGTAGTGGCGACTACAGACCTTAAATTGTTTGTGCGGTCGATTATAATCCATTTATTACATTCTTCTTATACTTACACGAAAGCTGGTTAACGTCTTCAACTTCGGGAACAAAATCAATACTGACCCATTTTACAGGAAAGCTGGGAGTTAGAGAGGACAACGGAAATTATTTCGCGTCTTAAGCGCGATTAATGAACGGCTAATAATAATTAATGGTTGATTAAAACAAAACCTTAACGTGAGGTTGATCAGGTGTTCAACGTGGCTATAAAATTAAAATGCTGCTCCCAATTTACATAATTACCATCTTTAATATCGTATTCCGTAAAGTAAAGATATCTTAAAACTGTGACCGAATTCCGAGGTTAATTAATTCTTACATTGGAATATTTGTGGGGACCGAACGTCCGTAATCGAGTAACCCTCTGTATTAAATGTAATATATTCATGGTTCATGCGTTTCCATCCGCTACCCAACTCCAAGATGTGGTTTAATACGAAAATATATAATATAGTTATATCAACAAGTACAATTTGAAAAATTTTAAACCCACTTCCATTTTATTTTGTTATTGGACACAAAACCTACTGGACCGAATTTAATGAAATTAAAAGAAAAAGAAAAGAATTTTGACAATTGATTCACCCAGTTGAAAGTTATGAGGTAAATCATAAAAAATATAGTCGAATTGAGTAGCTTCTCTCTCTTTTTTTAGAAGTCGGGTAAAAAACATTTTCGTATTAAACCTCATCTTAATATTGTTGGCCTACGGATGAGGTTTAATACGAAACTGCATAAAGTCATATCGAAAACTGTTTTATTGGACAGCGAATGAAAATGCATCCATTGTTATAATACACTTCAGCGAATAATAAGAAACTCGCGGTCAGGGGATGCTGTCTATCAGATGACATACGAGATGGCAGGGCTCCTCACAGTTCTTCGTTTTGGTAAGAACCACCACTATGCATATTTCCGTTGTCCTTGATATGCCTTATTATGTATTTATTTTATTATTTACGTATTTTACTTATCTAATGATTAAGTTTTTTTTTAATTTTTGACATTTATTGAGTACATGGTAAAAATAAAATATAACAATAGTACGTATTGTCATATCTCTTATGTCTTCTCTCTATGCTATTATTAATTTGCCCTTTTTATTGCCATCATACTTGCGTTTTAACAACGCTCTTATTTCTATAATTTTTATACATTCCATTCTAAGGTTGCCTGGAAGAAATGGATCAGTCATAATGCAACCTATTGTTAAACTATCTTTGTATATCTTAAATTTAAGTTCTCATATTGTAATGTTTTTTGTGTAACACTATAGTATTGTTTATCTTTATATCTATGGAATGTCTAAAGTCCCTCACTAGTCCCGTACTGGGGCCTTACTATCAGCTTTATAAAAACCATGCAAGTTCCATGCAGTTCTTAAACCTGGCATAAACAGTTTTGAATGAAATCATACCATGACGCTCATTTAGGTGAACTGTTTGAATATTGTTTTCGCAAAGGTGAAGGGATAATATTGTCTCTCACATTCTAAGAATTTACTATAATCAACATTGCAGACACCTAGACGTTTGTAAACTGATAAACTGATTGTGGTTTGAGGAGTGGATTTAGAGCGACATATTAACGAGAGTTCATACGAAAAAAAGAGAAAAACTATTTTTCTGCGGTTCTTGAATAGTAGGCCTGGGCAGGCCTGCTTTAAAATTGTTATGGTACGAATAAGCCGGGCAGTTTTCTACCAGTCCTGCTTTAAGAACTCATAGTAAATCCCCTATGTTAGGATTCGAAAGGTGCTTAAGTAAATAAAAATATTAAATATATATTTGGGCTAGACAGCTATATCTATATAGCTATCCCCAAGGGGTTACGAGCGCATTGAACCTCCCAGCAGACGCACATATTACCTGTCTCGTCTGTACCTATTATAAAAACAGACTGATTTTAATGTGTGACAGATCTTCCTAGACGATAATAAAAACCGTATTATCTAAGAATTTTTATAAAATCCTTAAAAATAGTTTGTAACAAACTTCAAAGGTAAGCATCGGCTTACCTTTGACGTCTCATCTCTCACGTAGACAATTACAAGAACAAGAATGTCTACCAGTAAATTACCATTAAAAATTAATAATATCGTAAATACGAGTACTAAGAAATCATTCATTTTTAAATGTCCGATTCATGAACTCAAACCAATTACGTGGCATATCAGCAACATAAATTAAATCGACAAGCTCGCTTGTATTTGCAAATGAAGGTAATTGTTTCATTTGCGTCGGCAACCTCGTTAATACGTTGTGTTTTAATTAATATCTAAATAGGCGTACTTTGGGGACTGAGGCTCGTTGTGGATCCAATCATAATTTGGAATCAAATGGCTACTATTTATATACCTGTACAGGTTATTTTTCTATAATCACACTATACTTCTGTAAATTTTTTTTTATTTACCATTTATATCTATAAGAAACTTCCCAATGTTATCCAATATTTGTCTATTAATAAGTTTTAAATTACTTTAAAACTAAACTCTTTTGAAGAAGAAGATTACTTGGAGGATAAAACAGCTTGGGACTGATCACTCCAGGATCTACCTACTCGTGTATTACCATGTCAAAGTGTAGCGTGTCTTGCCCTACTGATACCATTAGTATGGCCTCTTTTATAAGGCAACACACTGGAGCTAAAAATAAACGAACATTTGTAATATACGTTAAGAAATTGGCGATGAATATAATGTAAAAAAGACAAGCCCTTTGAGTTTCTTGCCGGATCTTCTCAGTCGTGGTCGCGTTCCGATCTGGTTGTAGATTGAAGGAAAAAAAGGTAAAACAACAATTTGTAAGGCCCCCGTGGGCCTATACAGAATAAATGATTTGATTTGATTAACATTTATCTCGTACTTCTGTACATTTACAATTCCTCAAGTAAAAAGTAAATATTTACATTTGCATCAAGTTAGATTTCAGTCATAGAATCAAGTCAAAGTCACTTAAATAAATCAGTCATTAAGTCACTGTCCTGTCTAAGTCCGTTCTACCACAGTATAAATATAGATAAACAGTACGGAAACTACTTACAAACGTTCAAACGGCTCACTCACACAAACATGCGCATCGACGAGACCCATAAGCGGTTGTCGTGGTGCTGTCAGTAGTGAGGCTGCGTCAAGACGAGTGGTCAGGTATAAGTTAATTTCCGCATAACGGCTTAATTTCCATACTGTTGCGTCTTTGTACTATGGTTCTAGTGATGCGGTGGATGCATTACTAAAACTTTCTAAGGAGATTGACGAGGAAAACACAAAACAACGTTTTATGATTTTGTACACTTTGCCTACACTCGTGCACCATTACGAACACTTAACGGTTAATATCCCACCACTATTACACGTTTAAACTCGAAGAATCATAAATGTAAGAAAATTAAATAAGTCAATGATAGCCATTGTTGGGTATTTTCTTCGCCAATCTCTTCGTTTTAATTCAGAGACTCTCAAATCTGAGTTTATTTTGTGGTTCACCAGGACTTCATTCGAAATACAAATGATGATTTTTGTATTTCGAATGAAGTTATTGTGACCAAAGACCTTACACTTACTAACCTACACTTAGTAACGTTAGTAAGTATAAGGTCTTTGATTGTGACAAGAAAAGCGCCCTGGCGGATGATTAGAAATCTAGAAGATGCGGATAGAGAAACCGTAAGCAAGGTACTTACAGCGCGGCTGCGATTTTCTATATATTATATACTTGCCTGACGTCGCAGATTAGAGTTTATACATTTACTTACTTGTAAGTATCGAATACTCACGCTTCATTCTTCAGATTGAATCTATAATCTCGATTTTCTAACAGCCGGGAAAAGCAATTCTAAGTTGAAAAACTATTTATAGTTTTTTTTATAGTATAACTTTTTAAAAGCACTAACGGCTGCTTTAGCGATCTCAAAAATTGAAACTTATGGAGAGAAAAATTCCATCCTCGGACGGGATTCGAACCCGCGTCTTTTGACTCTCCGTGTCAGACGCCATTGACCAACTAGGCCACCGAGAATCTGGTCCGAGCATCGAATTTTATTCAATGGCGTCTGACACGGAGAGTCAAAAGACGCGGGTTCGAATCCCGTCCGAGGATGGAATTTTTCTCTCTATAAGTTTCAATGTTTATGCTTTGTTTACAATGCGCACAATCACAGATTAATGCGATAACTAAAGAATGAATAGAAAGATATAATAATCTCATGTACTTCCATAGTTTTGACACCTTACAAAATCCAGACAGTGACATTGGTGAGTGACACGATAAACTCGAGACTATTTTAGTCCATGTAATGTAATAAAGCGGATTATTTTTATCCGGATTGTCTTATGAATTGGTCCTAGTTTCCAGATTACCCATACTGTTTGTATACAGACCGAATAATAACTAAAGAAGTTTAAATAAGGTGTTTGTAAATAATACTCAATTAATCAAACTAAGAATTAAATTACTTAACATTAGTTTTATTAGGGTATGTACCGTTGTGTAAGAACAATAAACTTTAAAATTATTTATTTAAAACAAAAGAGTGCGTTAGGCACCCTAACATTCCTACCTAGCATTATGAAATCAGCGTTGGGTAAATCTAGATGTACAATACACGGGTAAACGTTGAATTGAAATGTATTTAAGTAAGTTACTATTCGGGGTAGCTTTCTTTATTTATAACATGATTATATAATCAACTAGGATGATAATGATGATGAAAAGTATTCTATGTGTCAATACAGCGCCTCATCTATCTCCATACCAAATTTCAAGAAGCAAATATCTATACATACATACAAACTTTTGTTTAAAATATTAGTTAGGTTATATCTTTTAAAATAGACGCAGCCTAGTAATAGTTATCTAAAAAAGAGTCGAAGACTTTGGCTGACGTCGCAGAGGCTCATCATAAGGCTTCGAAACCATGGAAATAAGTTCACACTCTTCTGTGGACGTTTCATTCGGAAATTGCTCTTGTAACACATAAACTAGCACGGAAAAGTTCGTTTACGCTTGGTCACAATAGCAAAAGTGTGTTCCATACCGATACTCACAAGTTTACGATAAGTTATGGGGCGAAGTTTGAAAGAATTCGCTGGCGCCCGCTTTGCCAAACTTAGAACGGGCAGGACGGCTTCACCAAGGTACGTAGTGGTAGTTTTTGCTATCGGCTGCTGGTGTGTAAAAAGTTTTTCTCAAAAATGGTATGTAATGCTGCCATAACATCTCTAAAAAGTATCCAGAAAGTGAACTCTACTGGAGACTTATTTACAACTGTCCAGTAAGAAGCGAAATTTGAAATTTGGAATCTTCTACTGTCCAGTAAATAAGTATGTAATTTATTTACTGGATAGTAGGTCATCTCTCTCATCTCTTTAGATCTGCTTAGAAAAAAAAACATAGTACCAGACACAGATTAAAGTTTAGCCATTATAACATGGAACAACTTTTTGATTGGATGACATTTTATGAGATAGATATATTTTTGGAGCCACAGACTTCACGCGACACAGAAAAAGTATACACGATGCGTTTTGTAATTAGTAATGTTGTAGAAGTATAGTGTGGGATTTTATGTTTGTATTTAGTAATTTCAGTTTATAAATCATGTTGGATTAAAACTTTCCCTTCTAAAATTAACATGGAGATTCAAAAACAATAATTTACATTTATTTACTAAAACATTCATGTAATGTAAAAATAGATCAATGTTCAAAACTAAACGAAAACTTTTTAGTAAAAAGAAAACAACCGGCGGGAGTTCACATTCAATTGCAACAATTGTGTTTTAATTTACCGTGTGAACATAGATAATCCTAAAAGGTGAGTTCAAGCGGATCTGATTCGGAAATAGATGGCACTACTCCTGATTTAAAAGCTGAGGCCGAAATAGCAAAAAACAAAGTACTTCCTCCAAAATCCAGGAGCGATATATGAAAACTTATGAAAAATTTATGAAGTAGAAGGCAGAAAAACAAGCCAACAGTTGGTCTTAAAATATTATTATTGAGAAAAGCATTAGATAAGCCTCAACCAGTAAAAAAACCATCCTGGCCTCGTATAAAACCGGACCTCACCTGCGGTTCGGTACGGTTAACTCATACTTGCATGGTCAGGAAGGCTCACTTACTGGATTCTGCAGTAATGTACTATAAATTTAAATATTACGGCATTATTCAAATTACATACGTTACTTTTATATTATCACTACATCAGTAGCGACTGCCAGCCACTTCGTTCGCGTAGTAGGCTCGGCCTCACTATACCCTCCCGGTTTTTTATTTTATATAAAAAAGATGAATGAAATCGGTAAAGCAGTTATCAAGTTATAGCGTTACCAGGAGAAGTATATATATATATATATATATATATAGATAGATGTGTATGTTTCAATTAGAAATTTATATTGTAAATTGAAGAAAAAGGTAATGACTAGAAATTTTAATATTAAGAAAAAAGTTTGTAAACACTACTTACAATTATTCCATAACATCAGCTATTTGCCAGTGAAAATTATACCAAAATCGGACTAGCCGTTTCGTAGATTTGCCGTAACAAAAAGACCGACGGAAAGACATTCAGATAAAAAATTCAAAGTTGTTTTTTACAAGTTTAGATATAGGTTGGTACCGTCATACTTTCATAAGAAAAAAAATGTTATTTTCACATTAAAAAGAGTACTTAAATTTTAATTATTCGTATTTTTATGGCAGATTTATACATACAGATTATCATTTTGAGGTATCACAACATTTAACTGGAATCACTTTAGAAAGAGATACCAATTCTTAGAAGATTCGATTTCTAATATTCTTAGTAAATATTTATTTAGCGCTAATTGGGCGAGAGTACCAATTAGCGAAAAACAGCAACAAAGAAAAACAATTATCTTGAAACAAAACCCCTTTTTGTGGAAGACATAAATCTTCCCTCTGTGGGCTTTTCTTGCTTTTCGACATAACGGGACCACAACACATAAATATAGTTAACTTTCCTTTTAATACTTTTTCTTTACTGTAATTTAGGTAAGAATGATGCCAAGATTGTTTTCTGTTTATCATGGTAGCACAATAGAATAGAATGCTTAATTTAGTTTTACTCTCCATTGTGCTGATATTTTAAAGAAAAAAAAGTGTATAATTTCCTATTCTGTTAGCTACTATTATAATATAAATTTAAGGTCAGAATTAAATCATTTATTCAATACAAGGCTGTAATCCGCGTCTCCACCAGTACGCATAGTGCTTATCCAACGAACATATATTCCAAAGGAAAACTATCATACGTAATGATTTCGTAGGCTGTCACAATTCTTAGACACAGAAATTAAATAGTGGATGGATTATCCACCGAGGGAGTAAAGCAGTGTCTCTCGTCACGGGCGGTATATTGAACCCTGAGTGTAACGGGGACTCTTCAGTTAATTTAATTCCCGAGCGAAGCGATAGAGTTATGAAGAGTCCTGAGTGAAGCGAGGGGTTAAAGCCGCCCAAGACGAAGATAGTTTTATCCTCGAGGTGCATACTCTGCTTTTCATACATACTGCGAGACAATAAAAACTCAGAGCTTTAAAAAAGCAGTTATTTAGTTAAAAGTGAAACGAATTAATAGTTAATATTCAAATTGGACACTTGTACCGTTATAGAAGGACAGAGTCATATTTTTGGAAGGAACATTTTATGGAAACACGTTTTAGGCTTTAGCGGTTGATAACTAAGTTATAATTAGTACTCACGAGATGTAGACCACGATTTAGTTGCTTTTGGAGCTCCTGATATTTCAGCACAGTCAAAATTATAATATATTGTGGAAGTTGTTAAAAATAACACCAAACACCGTGTATTGTTCCAAATTCATAGACCGTGGTACTTAATTTGAATTATGACCTTGAATGCGCAGAGAGACTGTTGCCAAGTCAATGAAACAAAAAATGCCCAAACACTTCTAAAACGATGCTAGAATGTTATTAATGTATTACCCTAAAATGGGGCTAAAAGTGGCCAAAGAACTGGATTAACAACAAACTCAAGTCTACGCCTTTGAAACTCATTATTTAATCATCTAAGATTAATTCAATGTACTCGTATTACTCATTTCAGGCTGATGGTTCTGGTTTTTAAGGAACAAGAAAATAATATATTTCTTGCTTTCAGATTTGATCTAACACTTCCATGGGTATTTCGCCTGCTTGCATTGCTATATTCCATAGATAATGCTCTTTCAGAGATAGGTATTATGTAGATGAGTTAAAACAAGTGCTATGAAAAGGAATTATGGAAATTATGTCACATATTATTATTTGGCTGTAAATTTACATGACCTTGTGTATAGCAAAAATTGTAAACGTTTGGTTAAAACATATCCAATTTATTATTATTTGGTATTATTAGCTAAATCAATCCAAAATGTAGCCAAATATAGCTAATAAATGGCTTACTTGGTAACACTGGCAGAGGGGCCGTGCTTAACCCATAGCAACGCGGCGCATTACCATCACACTCCCCATAGTACAATCGCGCCTTTTTCCTACCGACTTCCAAAAAGGAGGAGGTACTCAATTCGACTGTATTTTTTGTATTTTTGATACCTCATAACATTCGACTGGGTGAACTGATCTCCAAAATTCTGTTTTTTGCAAGCTGGTGCTTCCCGTGTGTCTCATGTAATTTTTTATCAAATTCGATCTAGTAGAATTTGAGTTACACTCCAATAACTGATTTTTACCAAAGTAATAGAATGGAAGTCTGCATAATTTTTTTTTAAATTGCGCTTGTTTTGTATCCTGTCTCCGTACTATTAGCTACAACTAACGTTCCAAATCCAAATCACTTAACACCCATGGGAGATTCATACAACATTACATCCCCGGGATTGTAATGCCTTGCTTTACGTTGATATTGCGTGATATGTGATTTGACATTTTCGAGCAGATGGTATGAAAAAAAATTAAAAAACTGTCATTCAGCCTACGCGTGAACAATGTTCACTGAAAAGTGTTCGAAGCGTCGGGATAAAATAATATAAAATTATACGCGATTTAACTCGTTTGAAGTTGTTTAATTTCAAAGAATCCTATGTATTTTTCTGGGCTAAAATTCTGACTTAATTAAACGAAATCAATGATAGCTATTGTCGGGTTTTTTCCCGCCATCCTATATAATTGTTATTATAGTATATTTACACATACATATTGCGGGCTATCTATTATCGATAGTTACTGTCATATTTTATCTTATGGAGTTTAGGGTTCTTATTACTTCATCAGTCGAACGAATAGAAGACATAGAAATCATTGTTATATTGACAATCGACTGGTGAGGGTGATATATTGCAGACTCAAATTTCATGTTTTATAATAAACTAGCGAATGCCCGCGACTAGATTCGTTCACGTAGTAGGCTCTGCTTCGACCTCGCCATAACCTCTCTTTTCTTGGTTTTTCTTTCATAGGAACCTTCTCTTGACAATAAAAAATATAAAAAATAAAAGAATTAGCGATAATGTTCCACCTGTTCTCAAGTAATAGCGTGACCAGGAGCAAGAGGGGTTCATTTTTACATATATATACTAGCGACTGCCCGCGACTTCATTCACGTAGTAGCCTCGGCATTTAAAAAAAAAGGTGAACGAAATCGGTAAAGCCATTCTCAGGTTGTAGCGTCACCAGGAAAAATAGGGGTTCATTTTTATATATTATATATACATATAGATAAATTACGAGCGGTCAACCATTCAGACCAGACACGACATTCAGCAATGAAGATGCCGACTATGATGATGAGATAAATTACCAAGAAGAAGTTACAAAGAAATTAAACTCGAACGTCATTATTTTGAAACAGTATTTGTACAATTTGTTCATTACAATAAATTGTTTCATAGATTGCAGATATCAACTTGGTAAGTGGAGTATTCCAAGCATCTTTGTCTTGCGAATAATGAATTACTTCACAGTACTCTGTATACAATAAATATTTTTAGTATTAATTTAAATGTTTCTTCCCTGAGATCTGTCACATACTTTGGGATAACGAAATTTCATAAATTTTATATTATTAGATATTCAGAAATTAGGTACAGTTGTTATCTATTATTAAAGTAGACTCGTACAGTTGTACATTTGCCATTCCTAAAGTTAATTGAATAAAAATTAGGTACATCATGTGAGATTTTTATTCAAGTAATCAGATTGACTCTGTCGTTTTAAGTCTGCGGTTATTTCTTATACACGTTCTAGCAAAGCGATGGATGTAATACAAAAACTGTCTAGTGCGATGTCCGAGAAGAACACAAAATCAACGTCGTAAACTTTGCCTACCATTCGGGCAACCGTCTTACTTATTAGCAATTAATAATCCATAATTATTACTCGTCCAAAGTCAAGAAAATATGTTTACCAAAAAACGGAACACTAAAAAGTGTGAAATAACTTGTTAAAGTTGTTACCAAGATAATTCAAAAGTACCTATTATCACAATATTATGTGCATAGTACCGACTTCGACAAGTTATTTCACACTTTTTAGTGTTGAAGTCGGTTCCATTTTTAGGTAAATATATTTTTTTCTTCCTTTTTAGTGACCCTTGCTACTAACGGGATCGATTGTCATCCGCCGTCAATAACGATATCATCTAGGTAGGCGAAACACTTTTCAGTTCTTGAATTGTATCTCAAAAACTGTTTGATTAAGTTTCATGAAATTTTAATGGGACCACTTGGGAAGTATACCGTGCAAAACAAAAAAGAATTATTAAAATTGGACTACTCTGTAAAAAGTTGTGCGTGATCATACATAAAAAAAATGTTCGCGTCGGCTTGAGAACGTCCGCCTCTTTTTTGGAAGTCGGCTAAAACACAAATCTAGGAAGTATAAATTAAACCAATGACAGCCATCACACTCTCCGGCGGGTCTTCTCCCACCCATTTAGGACAACTGATGTCATATAATAACTGCAAAATGTAATGATAAGTGAACACTTTTTTTGTGATTGTTGTAATGTGACCTGGTGTATAATAAAAAAAAATATAATACAATTTATATAATCTCATTCGGTAATATTCTAATTATAAAATGAAATACAGACTTTTATTGGCATATTTTATTTACATACTTCTTTAAGAAAATTAAAAAATTAAATTAAAGCATTATTCTCCTAACAAAACATTGCTTTGAAACATTTTTTTAATTATTAAAGTACAATGTGTCCTGACCAAGGAGGTTTCAATTCAATTTAAGTACACATTATCTGTGGTGAGCGAGCTGCGCGCGCAACGCGCTGATCCAATCCAGCCAATAGACCAATAACAGACTTTTTCCACTGATATTGGCAAAATTGTGGTTACGCCACAAAAGCCATACAAACAAGAATAAGAAGAAGACTTTTTCTATTTTGGCGCTATTTCGTACATACGAATTTGAGTAATATTTTGTTGGATAAAACTTTAGTAGCAAAAATGTCATGAGATTAAATAAAGTAGTGTATGCAACTGCATATAATTAGGTATTAAAACACTCGTGTAATATTATTTTGAAACGAGCCGCAGTTTTAATAACCTCTATTATAATGACAGTTGCATAAACTACTATTATTTTATAAATACGACTTTAAAGATTCCCTATTAATTACTTCAGAAAATATTCACTCGCACAAACTAAAATAATCTAGTGATAAAATAAAGTTCTTTCCAGTAACTTTTGACGATAACTACGCTAAGCACATTGAAAAACGTAATTATCAACATTATTATCAACAAGCTACAATTCCATGGTTTTTAAAGCAGGACTTTTCAATTAACCTTCGACAGGACGGCAAAAACAATTACACTTCTTCTCATTTCATTTGATGAGAACAAGAATACGACTGGAAAAATATGAATGTTAATATTCCTTTGCCGACTCTTCAATGATGTAAAGGAATGATGATTAGTAAAATAAAGTGCTTTGTAAAAATAGATGCTGTAAGCGCAGCCACCAAATTATAATGCAGAGTAGAGAGTACAAATATAAATAATTTATTAATAACACCAAAAAATACATGTCAATAATTGCACATAGCATAAATCTAATACAATTGAAACAATTAAACAGTAAAATAATAAATTAGTTATAACTAAATTAAAAATCTCTTAATAGAAAATATCCGTCTATGTCATAGAACATTTTTCCCAATAACTAAGCTGTAAGCTTACTTTTAAAAGCACGCAGTGGATGCTGCATTTCGAATGGATGCGGGAATGCGGTTGTAAACAACGGGCCCGATAATATAAACTGACCGCCTTGATTTGACTAGCCGGTGCGACCGCGTCACCTTCATCATTCGTCAGTTGACCTTTCTTTATATTGCTTCGCAGAGCAATCGTTTTGTTGCCACCCTTGCGCTGTATGTATCGAGGTGAGTGTGTGTGAATATGGCTACCGGATAAAAGAACTCACAAGGCAACAGTAATATCTTGAGCTCCCTCTGATCTGAGTATTGCGCAGTCAACGGGGAGCTGCAGGTGGGTGGAAGAACAACGACTGACCTGATTTTCCTGGTTGGTGAGCAAAGCTGTGTAACCCGTTCCTGGATGTGCTGGAACCTTTCTGTGGTCGGCAGGACGGCGTGTCTTCCAGCGGTGGACTTACGTTTTGCGGTTTCGACGAGCGCGACGCGGGGAAGCTTACAGTCAGCTTCCTACGGGATCCATGCCCCTTGCAGTGTTGTCGGCACAATGCTGTCACGAGGCCGAGCATTGCGGCGAATTTAACGGCGGCGGCACTAGCATTCGGTACTTGCAAATGCGGTACGTGCATCTCATTAAACACGTAACAAAGCAGAATCGAAGTTGTTCATAGGATGATGAGTGGAACAGGAATAGGTGTGTGAAAGAGAGAGAAAGGTTTCATAAAGTGGCGCTAACAGATGCTATTTATAAAATTACAGATTTAATAACACAGCCCATGTTGTGAAACCACATACATTAATTGTGTTCATCCCCTTAGGGATGAAATGTACAAGTATCCTTGCGTAGTAAATAGACATAACATTGAATTGACTCTGACTATTTAAATAAAAATCACACTGGATTGAATTAAAATTAGAAAAAACACAGTGCTACTAACTCCCTAACTGAAAATGAATCATAGTCCACACCTTAACAATTGATCATCCGCCGAATGGCTATTTTATAAAACACGCCTGTGGATATCGTTTTTAAATACCCTACGTCTCCCGTCATGGGTAAATATACAAAATCTGGAACTTATATGGAAACATAACCCTTGAACATTCCAAACTAAGAAGTTTGGGATATTAGCTGGCCTATAAGGTTTCATATCTGCTTCACGAAGCCATCGCTATATCTCACATCGTTGTCTGAAAACTCTTGAGTATGATTCACGCCTCATCAGTCGTGATATTATGTCGGTTCCTTAGCATCTTGCTAACGACGAATCGATAATTTCGAGTATTTGCTAACTTTGGCTTATCATTTACAGGTCTCCTGATGTTCACGCTAGCTCTGGAAGTATAAACTCTTTTAAGAGGTTACTTATAATACGTATTACTGATCTATCTATTGCATTCTTTCTGGCCACTAAATATAATATATATATATATATATATATATATATATATATATAAGAGTCTAACGGCCGGTCCCAATAATCTATCTATCGCCGGTTTATCTTACTAGAGTTAGATATTTGACACTATTTGTATGGACGTTATGTCAAATTTCTATCGGTAGTAAGGAAAACCGTGGATATATAGATTATTGGGATCCTCCATAAGTGATTGGTGACTGACTGACATATAACGCACATCCTAAACCGCTGGTCGTAGAGTCTTGAAATTTGGAGGGTATTTTGTCTTGGTGGGTAGGTATAGAGGTGTACTAAGAAAGGGTACTACATAGACGTGAAAATATGTATAATAGTTATTAATGAAAGTTAATAATTATAATAATCTTCATTTAATATGAAACATATTGTTCCTTAATATTTTTGACAGGGATGACTTAGGCGGGTGATCACATGCAGTGGTGGGCAATAGTCATGAAAATACCAACTCGTATCTATTGTTACAATAATAATTCATATCTATAAAAAATACCCTACGCGGACGAAGTCGTGGGCAAAAGCTATCCTCTCTATAACTTTGAGAGATACCGCACCGTGTTTTTCTTAGTGACCCGTATTTTAGCATCCCGATGTATCTGATCAGTACCGACGGAGGTACCTACAATAAAGAAACAAACTCACATTTTACCAGTTTATAATTCTTTTTTATTGACTAAGCGAGCGAAGTGTCTTTATCTGGCCAAATTGACTTTCATCTGTGAGTATGTTTGTAAGAATGTCTGATGGTCCTCCTGTGACCTGTAAGTACAGTCGCATTTTCAACAAAACTTAAATGAAACTTGGTATGCGTATATAATATAATTTTTTTTCTGTCAGCTATTTTTCGGTTATACTTTTTATTAAAAAAAGGTTGAAGGTTGCTGCGACCGATGGTACACACATTAGGTACCGGGTTTCGAATGTGAGCATAATTATTAGTCACGTGGTTGCCGAGATAACAGTTTGAGAAGTTTGAAAACTGGACGGTTTTGTCACTGATAAGACTGCATGTGCTCGCGAGACCTGCTGTTCGCAGAAGTAATAGTTTTGACATTTGATAGGCTATCACTATTATTAATTGATGATCAGTGATAACGCATCAATCATATCTTATCATTTTACTTCGTAAGGGGAGGGAGTTAAAGCTCCACCGTCAAGATGCGAATCGTAACAAGTAAGGAAACTCGATTTATTAGGGTGAAGACCTATTGTGCAAGATATTCTGCCGCGAAGCAACAGTATGCGAAACTAAAAAAAACTAATTTCAATCGGAGTGGCGAGCGCAGTCCAGTGCCACGCAAAATACAGACCTAGGTTCTAGGTGCTACTATAACTGTCATGGACAAGCGTAGTGTTTACTATCAGGCGCACGACTTATGCGTCTTGTCACTTGTTTGCTAAAAAAAAAACGCTTAGTATCAGTGGTTCGGTTATTAGTCCGGTTGACCGAACTAATGAGACTTTTATGTCCAGTCCAGTTGAAAACGTCACCCGGACAAATGAGCCGCATATTCTATCAGTAGATCGATGCTGGCGACAAACTTTTGTTTGCGATTGTTCTTAGTTGATATCTTAATAAACACTTACACTAGTAAGAGGCATATCTCTAGATTATTCGAAAGTTTTTTTAATTCTTTTCAATGAAAATCTAGTTTTTTTTTAGAATAAAGAATAACAATTAAATTTATATATCCCCAACATTCCGTATGAAGTCATCTGTTTTCACGTCCGATTTCTTTCGTTTGGGTAATATTGTTTTCTACCGACTTCCAAAAAAGGGGGCAGGTACTCAATTCGACCGTATTTTTTTATGTTTACCTCATATCTTTCGACTGGGTGAACCGATTCTCAAAACTCTTTTTTTGTATGAAAGCTAGTGCTTCCCGTGTGGTCCCATTAAAATTATATCAATTTAGCCCTAGGTAGAATTTGAGGCGGGTACCGTTTGACTAGCAGATATTAAAAAGTTACACAACGATTTTAAGGTCTTCTATTTTCCCAAACGCTACCCTTAGGTAACTGGTGTCTTCGGAATAAATAATTGATGATCGTTTCCGAAAAGTTTTGTCTTCTGAGACAGTGTTACAATCCACTCAGAAGTCACAGTTGCTAATTAACGGTATTAGTTGTCAAGTTTCTTTGCTAAGTTAATTTCCCTTGAGATAATTATATAGATAGAAAGTACATATCAGTAGACAGGAAACACGAAACGTTGGTCTTGTTTATTGATATGAAGGATTTGTTTGCCTTTCTTTCTTTATTATTTCTTCGTATTTTATGAGTAAGTGAATTACGAATGACGATCATAATAACTCGAAAAAAACACATATTTAGGCTGAACATACAGTGTATGTGTTGATGAATTGTGATCGTATTATTTATTATTGCTGATAATAGTTTTTTTTTAATTTTAAGTGGACTCGTGTAAATTTGTCGTTTCTCAAGTTATTGTAATAATATTTAATTTATTCGAAGATTTTTCATCTAACTGACATCATCTTTTCATAAGTAGATTGTAAAGGCAGAATTATTGTGACAATTAGTCATAGAAGGCATCTAAAAAGAAATCAAGTCAAGTAGCCTTTATAAGTCGCAGGGAAATGAGGATATCAGGGATTTAGAGAAATCCTTAGGGATATCACGAAATTCCGGTAGTTGTTTTTTTGAGTAGCTTAAAGTAGGCAGACAGGCTGGCGGCCCATCTGATGGAAAATGGTCACCGTCGCCTTTGATCACGTTTGAAACACCAATGACGTTGCCAACTAAAAGATTACGTTTCCTTACTTAAAATTTAGTGATATGACATAATACCAATTTATAGTCAGTGAAATGTCGTTTCACTAAACTAAATCTAGTGAAATAATGAATACAGTTGATAAATATAATGATAATTTGACATACTATACATTTTAGCATAGCACAATAAAAGAAATAATGTTTGTTTAATATAGTATTCAGTTTTCATGACCAGTCTAAGGCTAAGTCATATATAGGTACGACGACGAGCGAAGCGAGGAGTGTTAGTTTCTTTTGACCACAACGCGCGAGCTGAGCGAGCGAAGAGAGCGTGCCGCGGCCAGCGATGTGATAGATTTTGTTATTTTACGTGATAAACGTCTGGTCGTAATTTTTAAACTTTCGCGATTTGAACACATATTTATATTATATTAACGGTAATTAAAAAGTGTTCCCTTCGCGATTTATCCTCAGAAAAATCTGTCGATATCGTTAGTGTTGTGTGTCGGAACAATGACTTTTTATAATAACTGTTGGGGGTATATTAAAAAGTATCTCCATACTTCAAGACAATGACACCCGCCTCTTCAGTCCGCTCGTGACCACGTTCAATGCAACTTGATCGAAACGTCGAGATAAATAAATACTATTACTAACGCGATTAAGCCCCGTTAATATAATATAAATAAACGTCTGGTCTATTTAGCTTTGTGCTAACCGATAATACATTACTATATATTAGGTCCTTACATATGAAATTGGTGTTTTGTATGGGAGGAACAAAAAGTCGAATATTTTTTAATATAATATATTTAATTAATCAAAGTATGAACCATTATTTTCTATGCACTTTTGCCATCTTATAGGTAGTTCATTGATCCCTTTACTAAAAAAACCAGTCGGACGGGAATCAATAAAATCTTTGAAGGCGATTTGGACTGCCCCATCGGAGTTGAATTTTTTCCCTTGCAAGAAGTTATCCAAATTTCGAAAAAAATGGTAATCTGTTGGAGCAAGGTCCGGGGAGTACGGAGGATGTCTTAGACTTTCCAATTGAAGCTCTTCTAATTTAGTAGCCGTCTGTTGCGCAGTGTGTGGTCTAGCGTTGTCGTGAAGCAGCAGTGGCGTGGAGCGATTGACCAACCTAGGTTGTTTAGCCGCTAGCTTTTCCATCATGGTTTGCAATTGCTGACAATAGACATCAGCCGTAATAGTCTGGCCAGATTTGAGAAAACTGTAATGAACAATACCGGCACTAGTCCACCAAACGCTTACAAGTAACTTTTTTGGGGCTAATTTTCGCATGGGGCAGGATTTGGCTGGCTGGCCAGGATCCAACCATTGCGCTGAGCGCTTCCGATTATCGTAAAGAACCCATTTTTCATCACAGGTAATGATTCGGTTTAAAATACCTTCATTATTGTGCCGGTTTAGTAATGTAACGCAGCAGTCGACGCGCGTTTGCCGATTTGCTTCAGTCAATTTGTGAGGTACCCACCTTTCAAGCTTTTTAATCTTCCCAATTTGCTTCAAGTGAATTAAAACAGTTTTATCACTAACATCGAAGCCTGCAGCTAACTCGGACGTGGTTTGCGATGGATCCGCTTCCACAATAGCCCTCAACTCTTCATTATCAACTTGAGTCTCAGGCCGTCCACGGGGCTTGTTCTGCAGGTTGAAATTTCCAGAACGAAAACGTTGGAACCAAAAACGTACTGTGTTTTCTTTTGCAACACGACCGCCATACACATCATTCACCCTTCGAGTTGTTTCCGCAGCACTAGTGCCACGGCGGAACTCGTACTCGTAAATAATGCGATATTTTAAGTTTTCTATTTTGTAAAATGAGTGACGCAAACAGAAAAAAACAGAAGAAAAAAAACAAATGAATGACGATCATCGAAGCACAAATACATGAGTCTATAGCTGTACAAATTTGAATTTGGAATTCCTTACCAAAGAGGAGAAATTCGTGATTAAAGTGGCCAGTACGAAAAACGCCAATTTCATATGTAAGGACCTTATAATAATACTAGCGACCCGCTTGCACAGGTGCAATGCTGATACTAAATATACTACAGCCCACTTAAGATATAGACATATACCATATTTTTCTGTAGAACTTTGGTGTACAAAACTGTAGTGCATTATTTTGATCTATCTCTTAGGGTTCAGCCAACTTTGCAAAGTTAGCTCATTAAATGTATTTATTTAGATCACATAAGAAACCTCTAATATTATCAGTGTTTCTCTTCTATATTATACATGTATTATATATAGGGTTTTTGGTAGAGGGACAGACAAACCAAATGAGCGTGTTCGGGGGACCACTTGGAGAATACAAGTTGGCCAAAAAAAATCCCCGACCCCCCAATAAGTTTAACTTCTTTTTGTGATTTTTCCCTTTTTCTCCGAAATTGTACCTATTTACCACCATAACATTTGTAAAATTTGTAAAAACTAAAAACATCCGGTCTAAAACATACTTTACAAATGTTATGGTGGTAAATAGAAACAATATTGGAGAAAACGAGAAAATTCACAAAAAAAAGTTAAAAAAAATTGGGGTGTCGGGGATTTTTTTTGGCCAACTTGTATTCTCCAAGTGGGCCCCCGAACACGCTTATTTGGTTTGTCGGTCCCTCTACCAAACACCCTGTATACAAACCTTCCTCTAGCCGCTAACCTAAATCTACGAGTAGCTATTAAAAAAACCGAATCAAATCCGTGGCGTAGTTACAAAGATCGAAGCATACATAGGGACAGACAAGAGCGGGAAGCGACTTTGTTTTATACTATGTAGTGAAGTGACAGGCAAGCCTTTTTATTGCAATAGTATACCATTATTAATAGTATATATTTAGTGCAAAGTAACATTAAAAAAAACAAATGGTTGACTGTAAAGTCGGGTTACGGACGATAATTTTACGTGATAACGTCATAAGACAAGCCGAACGCTTAGGCCGCCCGTGCCTCTCTATCGCTTGTTCAGCGCTCTCACTTGCACGCTAGGCTCAGGCGGAACGTGACAATGAGTCATACTTTTTCGTGCGCGCAGCCGGCCGTTTATCGATTTATTAGACGTTATCACGTCAAAAACCCTTTCGCTTTTCTACCGACTTACTCTACACGCAATTTAATGTTCTACAAGTGCATACATTGTTCATCCTAACTGCTACAATGAAAATACACAAAATCCTCCCTATTCGATCAGACTATAATAAAATAATGACTAAGCATGTATTCAGACTTCCTCTTCAACGGCTTCTTCGCGTTTAGTGAAAGTTTCCCAAAGATTTTCTTTTATCAAAAATACTGCTAATTTGGAATTGTCGCCCTAGAGCTCTGAGATACAGGCTTCGTGCCTAGTCTGTCAAACTGGTTATTTTTGTGGACCTTAGATTGTTTATTAGCTTCATTATTACTCTTATGTATTTGAAAATATAAAAAAAATATTATGTTTATATTAGCATTACGACCCGACCGTTCCGCGCAAGCAACCTGTTCAAGAACGCATGTCAACCATGACCCACCACAAGATGCCGTCGCCGCTTGCCAACACCTTTTCGTGAGTAGACTGCTCGGAGTGCCAATGCATATGTATTACAATTTTTTTGGTTCTTATAATTAGACGTGAACAGATATTTTTATTATACTGTCTACAAATACTTAGGAAACTTACACCAAGACGTAGATGAAGAATTACTAATATCACATTCCAGCAGGGCCTCCATCACCAAGTTATTTCTGTCTCGGACGGTCATTTTTATGTTATGTTCACGGATGCTTTCCGGTGTGTCAACCATCGCCGCCAATATATTTCATATTACAATGGTATAAATATTCATAGCCCAATGTTAATTTGTGTGTATATCGATGGCGAACTTTTGTCTCGGTGTACTTGTAGGGACTAAAATCAAAAATAAATATAAACTTATTAAGTTGACAAAAATGGATATTAATTACGGAAGGGCACAATGGCACTTCATTGTACGTCATAAACAATGGTGAAAAACTCATAATAAAACCGAGGGTGTATCCACGGTTAGTCCCTTCTATTGATGCACAGATAGCCCTATCAAATATTAAAGGCGGGTCGGTGGTGAAAATTTTCGTTTATTATTTTTTCCATATTGACTTTTTCGTTTGGTTATTCTTACATTTGTTAGTAAACCAACCTGAAAATATGAGTAGATCCGATTCGAAACTAAATTTATACATAGCACTTGTCTACTCTCTTGCTTCTGTTAATTAGAATACTACCTTTATTTTAAGTTTTTGGACTAAAATGGTTTGTAACCCTACGAAAAAATAATATCAGGAAGAGTAACTGACTTAAAAAAATTGCCCAATAAAAGTCGTGCTAAATCAATAACATCGTTCACGCCGCTATGACTCAGCTGTCATAGTAGACGTTGCAGCACGCGTGTGGACCAATCCCTGCTTTCCTTCTGAAATGTAAACTAATCACCGAACATGTCCATTTTTAACCTCTGATGTAATTCGTATTTGGAATCATACGTCGTTTTGGTTTGAAGAACCCATTTTGTGTGGAAGTTGTTTTCGAAATATCTGTGATTTATTGGCAATGACCACCTTAATCATCAAGTACAATTTGAAAAAAATAATACCGACTTCCATTCTATTCAGTTATTGGAGTGTATCACAAAAACTACTGGACCGAATTTGATGAAATTTAAATGGGACCACCAGCACCAATTTTCGAACAATAAAATAATTTTGAAAATCAGTTCACTCAGTCGAAAGTTATGAGGTAACAAACTTAAAAAAAATAAAAAAATACAGTCCAATTGAGTACCTCCTCCTTTTTTGGAAGACAGTAGAAAAAATAATTGTAGAGTACTTCATATTGTATCATTATTCAGCTGAACAGTACTATTGCTATAATACATGTACCTAGGTGTACCATGTTACGCATTTGTAGTAGTATCTGATTCGTTCTTAAGTTATGTCATTAAATAATATCGTTATATTATATTGTCAGCAGTATCATCAGTTTTATTGTACATGATCAACCTTTCACGTGATCCGTTGTTCTGTTAGACGAATCCAACAGTTTTCTCAGTGATATTATTACTAAAAGTAGCAGAAGTTCTCAGGCAACTACATCGGTTTTGTGACGAATTAATGGCGCTTTCATAAAATCCAAGGTGTCATTTCCTTTTGAATAGTTCGTTATATCTGCGCTCGGGACGGAGCCGTGTATAAAAGTCTCGGTTTATTCAGGTTATTACGCGCCGGCCGCGCGATCCTCGCGAGAGATGGTGCCGCGGCGAAAGTGTTATAAAATGGATACTAAATCTTGGTCCTATTGACAAATGACGGTGCTCGTTACAATGCGTTTTCCATAGCATTTTATATTTCCTTCCGCACGTTTTGACACCGTATGATCATAAACATGCCCTTCCTACTAATAGCGTGCGCAAGGACGGAGATCCTCTATTGTAGAGATATTATACCCCCATTTCAAAGAATCATGAGTTATTTCACTTTGTATCGCTTATTGATACGGGTGTCTTGTTTAGTACCCAAAGTGATTTTCCTTAGAAACGGATATATCGTAACGGTAATCGAAATAGTATTGAAAAAAGATAGAGATAGAACAGAATATAACTTTGCGTTTTAGATAGTAAAATTACACATCCTGGGCCGGAACTCGAATGACGTGATTTTAAGGCGCGGTCCAATCCAAATTTTAAAACACATCACGATTCTTTACATAAGGTTGACAATTGCTTATCAGATTGGACAATGTAATGCGAAAATGCAATTGAATACGTGCTAATACTTTTTCTATTTATTCGAATATGATACATTCATTGATATTAGCCCATAATTGAATAAAAATGCTTTTTCCCACGAAGCACATAAGAAAAATTGCAAAATTCAGGGAATGATGCCGATTTTTTTCTATCGAGCAAGTTTGCTCAATCGTGTATTGGCTTCCATATTTCATAAGAACGTATATTCAATTTAAACTACGTTTTTTTTTCGAACTTCGGTTATTAGGTTTAAGCGTCGAATAACTAAGTTTTCGCGAAGTCGAATCATGAAATTTGGTCGAAATTTACACTCATTTCGCCTTAACCGTAGGCTCAAACAGGTTGTAGCGGAAAATCACCCCATACGAAAATTAGTGAGTAAGTGTGCAAGTTGCTTCTTTACGCTGAAAATTGCTTGAAAATTGCTTGGACGGATTTTAATCATATTTGTAGTGAATATGGTTTGTAGTTGGGACTAGCAGGCTACTTTTTAATCCGATTCAACAAGTAGTTTCCCAGGGAACCTAAATCCACGCGAAAGAAGTCGCGAGTGAATACTAGTTATCTATAAACACATTTAACTAATCGGTAATAAGGTAAAAGAAGGTAAAATGTCATGTTAAGGACAGTACTACGTACTCGTAATACATGTATAAGGAAATAATTCATAGAAATACTATAATATATAATAGTTCATACATTTATCATCATATATTTGAGATACAAAATACTTCTCAACTTAAAATAGCAATGAGTCTTCAATTATATTTTAAAGAGTTGTTAAAAAAAAGCCGACGTAGTAATCATTTAGTTCCTTATAAATCACGTAACACATTCGTAAATAAATATTCGATAGCAGCTCGGCGCCTGCTTGTCGCCGTTAACTTGAAAATGCAATTTTTCCAATGCAAATCGAAGGTCTCCAGACAGATTTAATACCGTTTACTCGCCGATTCCGCATATTTCCGTGGAGAGTTCTAGAAAACGCGGTAGGATTTCGACTCGACGACAAGGCAACTTACTCAAAACTCAAACGTTATTTATAATTCTTTTGAAACTTTAGCAATCTTTGATAACCAAATATTTTCGTCCAATTTTACTGACTAGCATTGCCAAGTGTCGAAATTACTCTTGATTAAAATAAATAACTTCCCAATAAGTTTTGAAATGAGACTATATAGTCAGTATTGCATCAGCCCCACAGTAAAACTAAATATTTTGATAGGATAAATCAGTAATCTTTTAATGTTATTTGACGGTTTAACTTACGCGGTAGGTATAGTCGAATATCTCGACCGGTTGAGATATTCGACTATACCTACCGCGTAAGTTAAACCGTCAAATAACATTAAAATATGTAATACTTAGGAAAGTTTCAATCAAGTTAAATCAGTCATCATTGAGTTCCGCAATATTATATTGGGATTATTTGCATTATCTTTTATGCTTAATTTACATATCAATTTCGTATTTATTAAATGTTAAAAACGGACACATTATAATTTTATTTAATGTGGAATTGTATTATTTATTATGAAAGTTGGCATAATTTCTGGATATACCGTGCTAACCCGCTGGAGCATTTCATGTGTTAGGCTGGCGTGGGATGTGGGAATTATAGCGTTAATGTTCTTGTTTCAAATTCAGACAGGCCATATTAGATGTTACAGATACCTAGTTATATTATATATGATATATACGAGTAGATAGTTATTTTATTATACGTAGGTATTATGTGTGACCTCCTCCAAGGCTTGAGAGTCTCCATGGGATCGCGTCACCGCCAAGAAGTGGTATACTTCGGCAAGGATCTCCGTTTGGAGCTTACATTGAGGGGATCAACGGCCAGAATGCACGCCACCGTCAAGGACACCGTCCGGTACTCGCGTATCAGCGGCTGATACGCGAGTACCGGCTGATAATCAGCCTTGTCGCAATGACCTGCTGCCGCCGTCGCAGGTGGGTCTTGGTGTCGCGACTAAGGACGTCCTCCAAGACCGATGCCCCGTAAAGAGCGTTGATAATGACAAGTACCGACCTATTCTCAGACCTACTGAATATACACAAAATTTCATAAGAATCGGTCAAGCTGTTTCAAAGGAGTTTTGTGACAAACACTGTGACACGAGAATTGTACACATTCGAAGATGTGACCGCAAAGCGCCGCTAGCTGCGCTTTGCGGTTTTACCTACGTGGTGATGGATGATGATAAAGATGAATCAAATATAGCGTATGTTACTAAGGCATAATGTAGCTTTATACTCTTGAAAGAAATGTTTGAATCGGTTAAGTAGTTTTACGTGCAGAAAAAAACAAAATAAATAAATAATATATATAAAATATATATAAATAAAACAAAACAATTATTTTTTTGCAAAATCTATGAATGGGACCTTAACTCCATAAAAAACTATGGATAGTCTCCTAAGACCATTTTTGAGTAGCTGCAACGGATAAGGTACTTCCCCTTACTGCCCCGCTGAAAGTTTCGATTGTCACGTCATTATTGGGAAGTCTTATTTGGGGTTTTACCCGCCGTTGTAAGTAAAGTTCCTAACAAACTTGTTTCTGGAAATCAGAAACTACTTTGCCATGCACTATTGTAGCATAAGTCCAATTGTCTCAGTTTCGAATACTCACACACACATCTACAAAAAATACACTTTCAGTGCGTCGTAATTGCGTTAAAGTTTGTACAAAAAGAGAGGCGTCCTGAGCGTGTGCTAGTTTACTGTTTTAATGCTAGTAAAAAACCATGATGAAATAACCCGAGCCAACGCGCACGCGCCGGCAGCTGAGGGCCGAGGCGCGCAGTGCGCGACGCGATCTCCAAGCGTGAACACTCCCTGAAGAAGAACGTCTTACACGTTCGAAACGTCGTACTTAAACCGAAATAATACCAAGTGAGTAAAGCTGGTATCTTTATATTTGTAAACCATGATAGTTTGAAAGTACCTATTATCACAATATTTCATGCATGGTAACAATTTCGACCAGTTATTTCACGCTTTTTAGTGTAGAAGTCGGTTCCATTTATTGATAAAAAATGCCACTAACGGGATACAGCGTCTATAATGATATCATCAAGATAAGCGAAAACCTTTTTAGTTATTGAAGTATAACTCAAAAACTGCTTGATCGAATTTGATGAAATTTATATGGGACCACCACGGATGTATACTCTATCAAACAAGAATCATCAAAATTGGTTTATAAACGACGAAGTTATCTGCAAACACTCATAAAAATATATACGGTCGAATTAAGAAACCTCCTCCATTTTTCGAAGTCGGTTACAAAGGGAAGCGTCCTGCACGTGTGCTAATTTACTGTATTAATGCTAGTAAATAAATATACTGAATTTAATTTCTGCTAATCTACTGTTTTGTAGTTACATCGAATCGAAGCTCACACTTGACAGTTGTGTGAGGGACAGATGGAACTGTATAGAGCTGCCATTACTAAAAAAATCCAATACATCATTTTAGTCCCCGTAACACCACGATGACGGTTCTCTTTTTGCACAGACGGTAGGCGAGGTGCTGTAACATTTTACTCAGCAATTCACGAAACGGCAAACTGTCGGGTGTGTTCGGGCTACATTTTTCTCACACTCTACAGTACAGAAATATTTATTTACATTACGAGTATATGTTTATTTTTCTACAATGGAATACTTTTAAAACGCCCGCTTTGCACAATCTTGCAGTTACTAAAAAGGTTGCTTTAGCAAAGCGAAGCGAATGTGTACTGTTTTATAGTACCAACGGCGTAGTTTAGATTTTTAATACTACGTACGAGGCTATGGAATTTTACTAAAGAGCCTACACTATCCATTTGACCGTCTGTTATACATTAACATGACTATTTTATATGAATAACTCTAAAGTAAAACAACATACCGAGTAAAAGTTGAGCTCGCACTATAAATCCCTAATAATCCTTAATAATTCATCTATAAATTTTATATTTGTAATTGTTTTCCAATAAATAATAATTTGGACTTCGTATCTCGACGGAGAGCCGAGTTATTGTAAAAGAATTGAATTAAATGTTTTTTTCAAGATGGCGGAAAGTGCACCCAAAAAATCTTGGTCGAATTTTTCAAGTTAAGCTTTTCTAGGCCCACGTAATATCGAAAATTCTGCTTTCCCGGTTATTTTCCAATGTATATAGTGACTGGACTAGTGGCACTTTCCAACCTTTTTCTATATTTAATTTAGGATGTGTAAGGAAAACTCTGTAAATAAGACAGCTCGTTATGTGCAATAAAGCAACCAATTATTCACTTTAAATTTTCAAAATCTATCGATATTTTAATCTGTTTTTAACTACGCAAAAGTGAACTCTCTTACGGGGTCAGAGTCGAAAAATGTTGTGTTACTAAATTGTTTGAAAAAGATATACTTAAGTTCTGGCGTTGTGTGGTAAGTAATGGTTTGAAAATTTATTATAAGTTTTTCAAGTAGGAATTCTCACATCACACTATGTTACTATTTACGGGCCGCGTATCCTTTAGACTTATAAGCACGTCAGTAGTCGTGCTGACAAATGATTGTCAAACGATTATAGTAAAACTGTCTCACAATAACATTGCGTAAATAAGGAACTTACAAGTAGAAATTATTCCAAATTCGCCATAATAATCGTTACGTTAAAAAAAACTTAGGTACATCATATTACATTATTAGTTTGTAGTCATGGCATTAAAGAGTAACAAACAAATATCCTTCCATCCAAACAAACATACTTTTGCATGTATGTAATTTGAACGTAATTCTATCTCCTTTCTGCGCGCTTTCAGATTTCAGTACGTATAAGCCGCTCCGTTCAAATTAATTAGATATTTCCTTTGTTATTCAAAATTCAAGTTAAATAAATGTATCCATATATATACTTTTGTTTATAAAATACCTACAAGCTGTGATCCGAGGTTTCACCAGCGCGGTGATGAATGATGATTATGATGATTTAAATATAGCGTATGTTACTCAAGCATAATGTAGCTTTCTACTACTACTACTTGCTTTTTAACATGGAAAAGTAGTTATTGTGATATAATTGTAAAAGCTATATAGATATATGGCATTGAAAACTTTGTTTTAGATAATGATGTTTTCTATAAAAGTGTAGTACCTTACTTTGCTCTATTGTCAGTAGTTTCCGCAGCGTACACGATTTAAGGATTTTTTTGGAATTTTTTTCACATCAAGTTTCTAATGGTGAAAGAATTTTCCAAATCGGTCCAATAGTTTCGAAGCCTATTCAATTCAAACAAACAAGTCATTCTTCTTTATAATATTATATTGTAGATAATATATGTATTCGTTTGATAGATATAAAAATGTCATTGTATGTTGTACCTTACATGTGGTGGCTCGATTTTGTAACTCGGGAATTGTGTTTGGTCTTTCCACACTCGCATCAAAATGTACTTCATCATCATCATCATCTCAGCCGTAGGACGTCCACTGCTGAACAAATGCCTCCCCATGATTTTCCAAAAGACCGGTTGGAAGCGGCCTGCATCCAACGTCGTCCTGCGACCTACTGTACTTACTATTGATTTATTACGCATAGCACCCAACACCAAATAATAACCGCATGATTACAAAGAACATTTTAGCAATTTTACAATTTTGCTTTAACGAAAGAGGTGCTTAACAAATTTTGAACACATACTCGTACTTACTGTCTAGAGGCAGACAACGATAAGAATAAGTAAGCCTAGCATTCACATTACCGCCCTGAAAGTGTCTATTATTTCCAATCGAACTGGCACTTTCAGTGTGTTCTTTGGAACGATAGTGATATCCTTGTACCTCGTGTGATATTTCCACTTTAGAGCGTTTCAATAGAACATCGTCGTAAGCAGTAATAAATATCTTATCTATGCATAAATACTGAGCGTATAAATCAAATAAGTAAAATACAAGAATATGGATTCGATTATTTTATGTAGTACTTTGTATAATGGATTTAGATCCGTGAAAAAACAATTTGCAACTCATCAAATAAGCCTAAAAGCATAACAACCGCATTTATCAAGGCTAGCTAGGCTCAGCCTAGTTTGGGGCCCACTGTTAATTCGAGTCAGCACATATAGACAATTATTTGTTATAATTATGTAGTTAGTAAGTACATATAAATACATAACTTAAAATATATGTATAATTATATTTCTACATAAATAATATAAATATAGAATTAAAAATGTATACCTATTAAGTAGTAATAGTATTTGTAGATCTAATGTAATAGCGGTGTTGCTCTTGTATTCATGTAAGAAAGCAGCTTATCAGACATAACACTGAGTGGTTACATATACAATAGCACACCTGACAGCTATACTTTACTAGTTAATTACCTAGTAATAAAGAAACAAATTTGTCTATGTGATGATGAAATTTGTGTATGTATGATCTGAGTAAATAAATATATTATTATTATAAATAAGTTATTACTTGTTGCTAAGTAATTTCTCAGTGAAGTAATGACTTAACGATAGAATACTTCAACAACAAATCTTATTCTGTAGCCGAGTGAAATATACTCGTATATTTGTAGCTGTAATAATTGTTTTCTTCTTGGATTTGGAACTTGGAACGCAAGTGTTCAACGAAAGTTCAGTGGTTCTTAACCGGTGGTCCGCGAACCACTGGTGGTCTCTGGAAGCATGTGAACGGTTCCGCAGAGCCATCCAAATTGAAAGATACCTTCGAAAGAGGAGTATGATGCATCACTCCAGAACGCATGATACATCACTCCAGAACGCATGATGCATCATCAGCATCATCGACGATTGTTTATACAACATCTCAAACTACACTGGAGCAGTTGTGGCAGCGACCCAAGGCCATACTCCGCTATGTGAAGGAGTAAGGCTGGCTTGAGTAAATGCTGGCAGGGGGGAATGCACAAAACACCTCAAGCGGGACGTCAGTGCAGGCCTCATCGCACCCAAAACGAATAAGAATAAGAGGAACTAATCTTGAAGATTTTAGGAGCCATAAGGCAATTTCTTTCATTCAGATTCGAGAAACAGCTAAGTATGCGTTACCTTCCTTTGTTTTTATCAGTGTATCGACGCGAGCAAGGGTTTCGGCGCTATTGCGATCACCGAAATTGGTAGAATGCCAGTGCCGACATGCGTTTAGCATTGAACAGCACTGAGCTAATGATTCAAAAGTTAGTAAAGAGTAAGCAGCAACAAAAATCACATTAAAATAATATGCATACATGCCTACTTACCCAGAGGTAAGTAGGCATGTATGCATATTATTTTAATGTGACTTTTACACTCGTAACAGTGTTCGTCTGTGATTACAGATAATCACAGACGAACACTGTTACGAGTGTAAAAGTAATGATGAAATTATGGACATTAAAATTATGTTTTGATATAATATATGCATATTTTATGTATAAATATAACAACCCTTTAATCATTTACTTTTACTGCGTATTAACTCCAAACAGCTGGTGGTCCATGGAAAGTCAGACATTTTGAGAAATGGTATATCATCACTAAAAACTTTAGAGCCACAGAATTACAAGATCAACCATATTCTTATTCAGATTATAAAATATGTACCTATGTCTGACCAAGAGACAGTTATGTGCTCGCATAAAAACATGGATTGCTGTAAAAATAAATATATTCTTACTGAAATAACAATAATAGACTGATTATTATGCCAACAATATTAAAACCCTGTATCAATAGATTACATATAGTAAATCCTTTTACGTGTACAAACATAAACTCGAAAAACAACAAGTATCTCATAGACAAACTTGTGTATGTTTACAGAAACGTCTATTTACCATTATTTACAAAGGGAATATCACTCGAACGGGAGCAAAGTGGCGGATGAAAGCGTAAGAATGTATTTATTTACGATGCTTTTTGTCAATGGGACTTGGGTTCATTTGGGTGATTTATGGTGCTTCCCCACAAAGAGGGTTTTGTACTTATGTACCTATCTATTTATTGGAACGTAATAAATTCTACCGTTTGTGTAGCATATATTATTTGTATGGGGGTTTACGTTTATATGACACTGAATGTTTTTGAATTATGAGAGCTTGTTTGTTTGTGGTTTGAATGTGTAAGTTTCATAATAACTACTGAACAAGGTTTGAATGTGTAAGCTTCATAATAACTACTGAACAAGGTTTGAATGTGTAAGCTTCATAATAACTACTGAAATAAATTTATTGCAAATATAATTTTCAAATGTACACATATTCACCAACACAGTTTACTTTCCGCTTTTTTTATTTTTTATCTTTTATTATTATTTTTTTTGAGAGGGGGAAATGCTGTCCACTTCCCTTCCGCCGCGCGGGTGATGGAAAGGGGTATGTGGGGCTCAGACCCACTAAAACCCCCCGTGAGCAGTCCTCCACCATGGTGGGGCGAGACGGGGTCGCTCTGGCATTCACTATCTCGCCCCAGCGGTAGGACTGGATTGATCTTAACCGGGCCTCAGCGCCTGCGAAGGGATGACCTTGCTCACCAAGGTCACCCCCTAGACGTGTAGGGGCGTGCTAGCCGGCGAAGAGTCCCTCGACTCTTCACCAGTGACCCCACTACGGAGTAATGAGGAAACGTGCGAACCGTCTCCTCCTTTCCCCCGGTCGTCTGCGCCGGAGTGGATCAGCTCGGCCATCATTCTCCCCGATCCGCTCCGCGGCCTCCTTCTGCGCCATTACCGCTTCGCAGAAGGTGGCCACCGCCTGCCACGATCTCTCGCTGCTGAGCATGGAGATTACCACGCTCAGCAGGGAGAGATCTCCGCCTATTTCCGCTGAAAGCGTGTGCCGCTGCGGGCTCCATGCCGCACACACTTCCAGCGTGTGATGTGCCGTATCCTCTGGCGCACCACACTCATGGCAGGCTGGTGTCGCGTCCCGTCTCGCAATTTGGTGCACGTACTTTCCGAAGCATCCATGTCCGGAGAGTACCTGCACCAATCGGAAAGTCAGCGAACCGAAAGGGCGCTTCACCCACCTCTGAAGGACTGGACGGATTGCCTCCACCGTCCACTGCCCAGGGACTGGCGGAGCCAAATCCTCCTCCCAACGCCGCAACAGGGTGGCTCGCGCCTGCCGCCGCATGCGTTGACCTCCTCCCAGTCTGGGGCTGCTCCTCGGGATCTCCTCGCCGCCACAAAGTGGTAGACTTCGGCGAGGATTTCCGCTTGCAGCTCCCAGGGGGGATCGCTGGCCAGCACGCACGCTGCCGTCCATGACACCGTCCGATACCCACGAATCGCCCTAGTCGCAATGACTCGCGGACGACGCAGCAAGCTTCTATTGCTGCGACTGAGGGCGTCTACCCAGACCGGTGCCCCATATAGGGCCATACTCCGGATCACTCCGGAGTAAAGTCGGCGGCAGTTGGCGTTCGGGCCACCCACGTTGGGCAGCAGCCTCCCCAAAGCGGCTGCAGCTCCCACGACTCTTGGGGCCAGTTGGGAAAAATGGCCCCCAAAAGCCCACCTACCATCAAGGCTGAGGCCCAGATATTTCATTTGGGCCCCAACGGGGACGAGGATAATTCGCGTTCTTGGAGGGGTTCCCTTGGGGCCAATGAAATAATAGAGCCTCAGTTTTGGAGAGTGCAACCTCCAGACCAAGAGCGCGTATGCGGTCGATCACAAGGGTTGTGCCCACCGTGACCAGCCGCAACGCCTCCCTGAGGTCCCTCCCCCTGGCCACGACTAGGGTGTCGTCCACTTTCCGCTTATCTGTTTCAACACTAATCATCCCGTCCAGTGTCTAATTCTTTCGGTGTCTTTCCGAATTACGCTTAATGTGAAGTCCGGCCGAGGATACATAGGTTTTGAGGAGGTGAAGCAGACGCAAACGGGTGAACGGCGCGCGGGGACCGCGTCTTCCCCGCGCTCGCCTGACTAGCTATACATAGGTACGCAAGTACTAGAGTGCATGGATAAATAATATATATAGATACGGGAACAAGAGTATTGCACACTAATTTTTTTATAATATAAATGTTTATATTTCTAAGTTTTTTATTTTATATCAGTTTTTCGCTCTCTATAGAGGAGTTCAGATGGAATTAGTAACATTATGGATTGTATGAAAAAAAATACTTTTTCCGAGAACATACGGACTAAAGTGTGCTAAAATCAGCGAGTAAGACATATTTGAAGGAAATTTAATAACCTAGATTACGTACTACTACTAGTATCCTTTGCAAAAAATAAATCAACATTGTCAAAGACGGAGCTAGAGATGCACGAAATATCCGGCAACTTTTCGATTATCCGGCCAAGCGTTTAGACAACTGTTACGAATTGGATGGATTCAGTGAATTTTCTTCGCTGAATATCTACAATTTAGTCTAATCAATGTTACTCTAATGGGTACCATAAGTAGTCAACATAATTTTACAATATTTAGCATGCAATTACTATCTGAAAGTAATTTAGGTAAATTTGAAAAGAAAATCAGTATCAAATGCATTTGTATACATTCTGCGGTATCTGCTCCACGTGGGGTAAAATGTAGCGGGGTTCTGAGCTACTTCACCATATTGACGTGTAGTAGTTGCTACTGCAGGGTTATTTACAACTGTCCTACCTAATGGGTTCCTAATGGGAAAAATAACAACACTTAACACCCCGTCACATTTTTTTTTATTTGGCTACACAATGCCAAGGAGAATGGTTGCCCCATTCAACTACCATTGAAGTTAACACAAACTGAGGAAACTGATATGAGGGCTCAGATTATGAAACAAAAGGCAGATGGAGCGCGCCGAACTCGCGAGTGTCGCCACCTCTATAGTTATATGTGTGCGTGACAACGAGTCACTGCACTGTACGTACACGTGCATCTGTGTGGGTGTAGAGTTACCAGATATTGAAAAATTAACTCCCTCATGTTTGTAACAAATTGTTATAATATTGGAAAGTTAAACGTTCTTTTGTAACATACAGTACTAAAGTAATATATTACTTCATCAGTCGAACGACCCAGACACAATACAAATTTCATTGTTATATTGACAATCGACTGGTGAGGGGTTATGGATAAAATAATGGTTATTAATAACTAAATAAATTACAATAAATAAAGAAGGTTCGGTAAATATATCATAATTCATTGTTTATTTGTTTTTGTTTAATATTTTAATAGTATCCTACTTTTCTAATTATTACACATATATCCGACAGTTTGTGAGAGTGGAAGTACGTATGTATGGATGTTTATTTCTCTTTCACGCAAAAACGACTATACTGATTTGAATAAAATTTGGCACACAGGTAGTTTTTAATCTAGATTAACATACAGAACATTCCATCGGACTCGCCCATCTCGGGTTCCGTACAAATTTGTAGGTAACAAATTATTTCAGATTTTTTCTTCACAGACTTTGGAGATTAGAAGCCCATTTTTTTCCCTTTATTTGTTCTATAAGACCTAGCTTTTTGCCAAATTTAGTGATTCTAGGTCAACGGGAACTACCATATTATGGGTTTTCGACCCAAAACCTATATACCTATATAGGATACTTCCGGTTGACCTAGACTTATACCGAAAACAAAAAAAGTTGAAAATTAAGGTAAAGTTTGGTACTTACACTATTTCGCGAAAAAGACGGACCTTGATTTTTATACACCTAATAGGGACTATAAACTTCAATATCTGGTAAAAATTTCAACTTGCTAGGTCCACCTGTTTCTGAGAAAATCGGTGGTGACACACGGACAGACAGACTGACAAGAGAGTGACCTTATAAAGGTTCCCTTTTTACCTTTTGATGTGCTGAACCCTAAAAATGGTGCGAACGAGACAAGTATTCGCATTTTTAACTTACTTAAAAACCTGACAAAAAGTATTTTCTAAGAAGTCTTGAGGTTTTTTTTGGAATAAAAACCGTGCGAGCGAGACTTATAAAAAAATATCCGCATTTGCGATATTAAAAAACAAACTTTCGTTACATCACTAACCCCTAGACCTTTTAAATGTAGTTTTACCAATAAAACGGCTAACTAATTTAAATAAATGGCAACACAGGTGAATGACTGTCGAAGTTTTGTGTTCCGAGTCACATGTAAAGTTATTATGTTGATTAAAAATTATATAAGTCAAATAATGAATAGTTATCTGTGAAAGGATATTCCATCTTCTTTTTTTTCTTTTTGGGAACAACTTTTACAGTGTTTAATAACACAAGTCGGTATTTTTTACATTAAAATTACGAACCATTCGTTACGTGTTGCATCGGACAAGTCGCGTATAGCACTAGCGCGGGTGTGTATTTGCTTTTGAATTTGTATTTGCTTTGGTGGCGACGCTCGCGTGTTCGGTACGCTCCATCTGCCTTTTGTTTCATAATCTGAGTATGACTATACTATATATATAAGGACTACTCAATTTATATTGACATTTTGGTCTGAATCCTATTCACAATTTTATATGCAATGATTATGTTATGGTCTATGGTCAGTACAAAAGAATTTGTTGTACTTGGCAACGAGCACGTATTTACTACCTCATCTGCGTTCAAGTGACGTCCTCAGGGCTGCCAGCAAATGTGAAGGGTAGCCAGCAGGGTGCAGGGGTAAACGGAAAAGGTGCCCGGGTAGCCGGAAAAACGGATGCCTGGGTAGCCGAAAAAATGCCGGAGTAATGCTAACCAAAATATAAGAATCTAAGAGATAATTTAGAGAAAATATTGGTCCGACATGTAAGAGAACGACGGGCTAAACGTAATCAATCCATCGCATATTAATATATTTTGGACCGAATTGTCTGGATCCACAGAGGTGGACCATAGACAATGTCCGTCATAGAATTATAGATTAGCCAATCAAATTAACAAACAGAAGAAATAGCAAAAAATGTGACGCTACAATAACTAATTATGACTTTGAATTGTTTTTAAAGTTATATCAAAAAAGTGTAGTAATATTAATATATATGTTACGATTAAGAATCTCTTATTGGCATTCCACGATCCCGACGAGAATCTACTAACTCTGTTAGTATATGAGTGTGATAAAAGTTTACTAATTTTGGCTCCATTTCGTTTTTCCAAAATCCGTCATCTTTTTGGATGTATAAAATTTCCATTTTTTCGTTTTCACCTCCCCATATCCCAAAGATGCATCGCTGTTTGCCTGTCACCCGTAACTGCCCTTGAACCTGAATGTACCAGTTACTGTTTTTATTTATAGTAACTTGACCATTCTTTTTATTATATTTTAATATTTGCACCTTGTTTTCTCTAATAGCTTGTTCAATGCTAGTTTTAAAAGCAGCCACAGGGCATTTGACCTCAATGATGGTGTCTTCTCGGACGACTCCATCAGGTGTGGCACCAATAAACGGATATTCCTGGTCCACAAATAGACCACACTCCTCAATCGTTGAATTTTCTTGGCTGCTAAGTTGCTGTATTGCAAAGTTTTCATTTTTAATTCCATGTGCCACTGATGCAACTGAAGAAATATTTTGTTTATACAGAATGTTGTTTACTAGGGTCCCGAATTTCTTCTGACGTTTTATAATTGAGCCAAAGTTAGATGCAGTTATCAGTAGCCTCCTGATTTGCAACCACTCGTTACTTTCTCGTTGTCGCGTGGTCTTTTCTTGTATCCCTTTGCGATCGCTAACCAGTGTTATCAGATTTGACATAAAATCAGCAGATGCTTTTTTGTACACATCGTCCGTCATATCCGGCGCTGCAACCTTTCCACCATATTCATTTTGATTTTCAAAAAGTTTACGTCTATTTTTTTTCCTCTTTACGGAGTTAGCTTGTATTCTTTTTTGTTGTCTTCTTCCTTCTAATTTGTTTATGGTACCTTTGGGGCTCTTCCCTAGTATTTTTTTGTGTAGGGTATAGAGAGGTCTTGTTGTATTGTAAGATACAACAGCAGCAGAGCACCGCGACTGGTATGATCGCCTAGATGCAAAGTTTATTCTTTTGCCTCCAACAAATTTGGCAATTACGCTATTAAATCGTTCAACAGCATTAGTGTCGACATCTTCCAGCAAACTCCGACTTTTAGAGGACACTGTGTTTAAAATAACTTTTAGGCGAAACCAAAACGATGAGTGCTCAAGTTCTGCTACAGTTGAAGCCAAAATGGATTTATCTTTAGTGCAGTAATAGTTTTTGCATTGCCTGTGATCCCCGTATGCATGACTTAATGCGTTAGTAATGTCTTCGCGAACTTGTTTTGTGGCTACATCTTTAGAAATGCCTTTATTTTTCTTAATGGACATGGTGATAACTTTTCTAACACTCATCACTTTTTCGTCTGCTATGTGCTTCCTTTGCGCTTTCGGATATTTAGTATCTTTTCCAAGTGCACGCAGTTTATTGCATAAATTTCGCAGAACGTGATTTCGGCATTCGGATTTCTGTAAAATGACAAATCAAAATGATATTTTTTTAAAATAAATATTCTGTATTTAATCATGGCTATATTAAAAAAACATAACAGCATGCGCGATGTGACTATTTGACCCTGGTTCTATCATGGGGTGTGTATTACTATAATTTACTTACAAAAATGGCCGACTAAAACGCCGGAAATTCTATACACTAGGGCAAACTATTCGGACGAGAGTCAAAATGCCGGAATACGTCCGGACAAATCTGAAAGTATAAGAACTACCTAATTGTGAATATGTTTGCAGAGATTTTTTTTGAGTATGGTCCGGCCAATTTTCAGAAGAAGCCTAATCCTAATTCCTACAAATATAATAAACGCGAAAGTTTGTGAGTATGGATGTGTGGATTTTGTTACTCTTTCTCGCTCAAACGGCGGCGCCAGTTTTGATGAAATTTGGATGTAATGAATGTAATGACAGTTTTTTCCACGGTGATTAGATTCATATTTGTATGTGCGTAAGTACTGTGCGTGTGTAGTGCGTAAGTAGAAATATGTGAAGATTTTTAGCCTTGAATTTTCTGAAGTAGGTACCTACTACTAAAATGTCCGGCTATTATATGCCATTATATATAGGTACAGCCAGAACTCAAAATGACATGCGTCTGATAATACTGGATATACCTAGGTATAAACAAGCATTGGGCTACTCAATGCAAACTCAGACTCATCGCGGTAGGCATTAGGCAGGCATCATAAATTAGTTCCTAGAGTAGGTCCTACATCCTATAGAGAAATTATTGATCATAATGATGATGAAAAGTTACGAGGTAGGTATGATGAAAAGCGGGCGAAATTGAGCAGCAACTTGTAAATAACTAGTAGGTAATAACATAGAATACCTATATATTGTAATATTAATATGAATACCTATATATTATAATATTGTAGACTTACCTGTGACTGACGAAGTTCATAAGTTTCTGCCTTTTGAATTTCAATCCAGAATTATTCCTTTTCTTGTTGCGTTTATTTCCCATGTTTATTGATTTATTCTCGATAACTTGTTTCTAATGCAACTGTTGAAATCGTGAACAATGTTGCTATATATATACTAACTGAACTTTTGAGTAAACGTTCATACACAATAGATTTCGTCCACGAAAATAGTGCGGCGCAGCGGTTGTAAAAAAATCGTATACGTACGCACTCTACGAGGCACTGCAGCCGACTGGCGGGAGTGCGGGCGGCATGGTACGGAGATCGGCCGGCCCGCGCGCAATTGAATACGTGCTAACACTTTTTATATTTATTTCGTACAATCAAATGATTAAACTTTAATTGTAAAGGAGTCCACGGTTCACTAGCAAATTTCATTGGGAATACGAATATGGTATTTTCATTGAAATATATTTACCCATAGTTGAATAAAAATGCGTTTTCTCACGAGACACGTAAGAAGAATTGCAAAATTTAGGGAATTTTGCCGATTTTTTTCTATCGAGCCAAGTTTGCTCAATCGTGTATTGACTCCCACAGTTCATAAGAACGTATATTCAATTTACACTACGATTTTTTTTGAACGTCGGTTATTTCGTCTAAGCGTCTAAAAACTAAGTTTTCGCGAAGTCGAATCATGAAATTTGGTCGTAATCAACACTCATTTCACCTTAAAAGTTCAGATAAAAAAAATATTACACTTGAATAGTTTGACCAACTAAAAGCACGTTTATACCGATGGAGTGCATTTAATCTGATAAAATTAGTTACAAACCAGAGGTATAAAAATGTGTTTACATTAGGTGTACGCCCAACATGGCATAGCACTTTTGTGTACGTACACATGGTGCACGCGTGACACGCGATGGATTATGGAATTACCTATGTAATTGGATATTTTATAACCAGCATATTCAGATTTAATTATCTGTGGATTAGCGGGCAATTCGAATATCAAATAAATTGTATTCGAAAGCCGTGCTATATAAATTTCATATTCTGTCATTTGTTTAAACAGTGTTTTGTTTTTTCGATATTGTGGTAGTTTTAGCACCATGGACAACCTGAATTGAGTTCCTACATGAAAATTCTGCTGCGCCAACAACACGAAGAATGTGCCTGATGGGCCTAACATTGCTTGTCATTGTTATAAGACGGTCCATTATTGGTTCAATAGTTTTAAATCCGGAAATGTTGAGTTGAAGAACGAGCCGAGCTACAAATTGAAGCCGATAAGCAGTGGAAGCGGATCCAACTAAATGTACGGCTGAGCTTATTGCGAACCTTGCAGCTAGTGTCAAAACAACATTGTAGCACTTGCATCAAATCGGATAGTTAAAAAAGCTAGAAAAGTCGGGGACACACGAACTAAGCGTCCAACAGCAAGAAGCATGCACAGCACTACTGAATCTGAATAGAAACGAGGGAGCTCTAAATCGAATTGCTGCCTGCGATAAAAAGTGGATCCTGAGAGATAATGTGGGCCAGTACTCTGATAACAAAAAAAAATCACCGAAATTATATATATTTTATAATTTTCATACAAATCTCTATTTTCATGGGTACAGAAATAGGTAAAGACCTAATAATATAAAGAGGTAACTTTTGTAAGTTTGGATAAGGCTTATTTTCCGGAATTGCTGATCCCATTCTGAAAATTCTTATAATTATAGAAGCTTATAGCTAAAGAAGCTACGATGTCTTCAAGTGCTTTATACTATTTTATATTCAGACTACCTTCCCCTCGGAGCTATGCTCGCATTATCTTTACCACGATTTGAAGAAAGGCGTGTTTTGTGACTACTTCAACTCGACTGCTAAGCAAGCTTTGGTATAATTTGGGAAACCACGGGCAGTCGTTTCAACTTGGTTTCAACTGTAATACATATCTTCTTAAATAGACTAAATAAAAAAAAAGTTATCCTACCCTCTAATAAAATGAAACAGTTGGTGAAATCAAGTAACAGATGGAATTTAAGCAATAGGATTTCGTTCGTAGAACTCATTTAGTAAAGGGCTATGCGGGCCACTAAACAAAGAAATTCCAGCGCAGGCCAGGGAATTCACGATTTTCAATTGATCATATGCAGTAGGTTATTTTTACGTTATCTGACTGAGAAAACATAAAAATCAAATCTCGTCACAAACAATCAACTTTTTTAAATATACCTAGTACGAAACAACACCCCAAGATTATAAATTTCATTATTGCTCCGGAATTGTCGATAAATCTGAAAATTTAATAATATAACACACCAAATAAGTTAACAAACTTTAAAATTTCTCTATGTTGAATCTTTGAAATCTACATAATCATAATATTGTAAAGAGGAAAGATTTGTATTTTTTTTTAAGTAACGAATAAACCACAGAATTCGCCCTATTTACATAGGTCTATATATTTATGGAATAAACTTAGAAACTGCTGGACAGATTTCAAAAATGTTCTTTTACCGTTACAAGGATAAATTATCATTAAGTAGCATAGGCTATTATAATTACAAAAAAGTTGAGGATCCGTACGAAAACTTCGATAAGTAACCCAAGGTGTGAGAAAAATACCAAAAAACGTCCTTGTATCGCGTACGCTGCGGAAACTATTGACAATAGGGCAAAGTAATGTAGTGCAGTTTTATATAAAACATCAATCTTAAATAAAACCCCCAATGCCCTACCTATGTCTTACTTTTACAGTTATGTCGCAATTACCACTTTTTTATTTAGTAACGCCTAAACATTCTTATATCACGTACACTGCGGAAACTGTTGATTTACTACAGTTTTATAGATGAAATCAAAGTCTACAAAAAGCATGCAATACTATATGTCTAACTATTACAGTCACGTCACAATAACTACTTTTTCGTGTTAAAATATGCAATATTAACGCCGGTGCAAACTAGGCCACATTATTCGTACCTTGGTGTTAATCATTATCTACTCTAGTAATAAAGAGGAAAGATTTGATTGTTTGTAACTATAAACGCAAACTACATAACCAGTTCAAAAAATTATTTCAAGATTAATATTTTATTACGCCTGAGTAACATGCTACGAGTATATTTGATTCATCATCATTATCTATCACCGCGCGGCTGAAACCGAGGGTGGCAGCTAGTGTCAAATAAATGTCTGGAAATAAAGCTTTTGACATAATAAGGTGTGATCATACAGAGAGCGGTCAACGCGTTCACGTGGTCAGTTTTGCGTTAGTTGTGTTGTATTACGTTACATACCCACAGTCTACCCACATTTAAGCGACGAGGTCAGAACGCCTCCTGTTTGGTTATATCCACACGCTGTTCACTTAGAACAAATGACAGAACTGTACGTTTACCGGGAACTGTAATAGTTTTTTCACTTTCAGTTAGATGACACTAAATACAAGTTCATACATTTTTATATTTTTTTACAATGAAAATATGTTACCAATTATGTTACATTAATTTAATTATTATATCTATTATTTATTTAATGTATTTTGGAAAAATAATAATAATATGTCAGATGCAATGCACTAATTATTGTGTGGTACCAAGAAAACTTATGCGAGAAACGGAACGTAACCACATGTCAAACATTATTAGTGATGTTTCTATGAAGCGTCGTAAGAAAGAATCGATTAACGTTGGTCAAAAAAATTTAAGATGTCGGATTTAGTCCACTGAGCAAGGCTTAAATATAATTAATATATTCAATAAAATTGCCTTGTCTATATGTTAATTTTTATGATAAATAAATATTTACGTTAAACTAATCCTGTAGTTTTAATAAGCTTGTCAATCCCTAATTAACCATAGGCTGGTAAAAACTTGGTATTGAAATATTTCTTTATTTTGAACAGTATAACTAATGCTGTTCGAAATAAAGAAATATTTCATTAGATAAATAATTTTATGATATTGATATCAGGTCACGTGATGTGACGTCACGTAAATTAGTTGATTCACTTTGCGTTAGATGACGCTTTGAGCGTTTCTTAAGCTGATGTCTCTATCTCCATATATATAGTTTACTCTATGGTAATACCACACAACGAACGCAAAGCTGACCGAGCGAACACGTGAACGCGTGAACCCTCTCTGTCTGGACAGCACCCATAATCCAGCAGCAGTGAGATTATATTTCTTGAGCAAAACTTTTTAGTCTGTTTTTTCTAGATGACCATCAAGAAAACAAAAATTACAGAACATGGTTTTAAAAATGTGAAGGATTTGGATGTAAAAATGACAACTGCATAAATTAAAAATTAAAACATTCCCACAGAAAATTTAGAAAATTATTGGTGAAATTTAAATTAATATGTGAACACAAGGTAATAATTAATAAACAAGAAATAAATTGAAATTGAAAAAAATGGCTTGCTGTTATACAGAGGATTGTGGTGAATGCGCTGTCTCGCCCATTTTGGTTGCACCAATATACCGAAATTCGAAAGGTGAAGATGGGCCGGTCTGTTTTCCTTGTCTGCCACGATGTCCTAAAGGGATCTCGTACCGCTGCGAGAAGAAACCATCAAGACGTCCAGTACGCCCGCCTCCTGATGACTGTTGTCACCACCATGACCAAAGAGACGACTGTTGCCATTACATAGACCACAGATACAACTGTTGCGATCATCATGAAGACTGTTATAGGCCAGTTCGCTCACCACCACCTCGTTCTACCCCACCACGTTGCTGCCATACCGATGAACCGGTTTGCAAACCCATCAAAACAAAATATCTTATTCCCTGCTATAGATATGAAGATGGTCGCATCGTAAGTTTGAATTTATATGTTGTAAACCTCAGACAAAATAAAAAAGTCAAGACAGAATGTTGTGAACAGAGAAGTGAGGCCGGGCGAAACTACGCCTCAGCGTGTCCATACATATTTACATACAAAACCTACAACGAAACTACGCCTTGGCGCGTCAGTCGAACAATCGCGGCGCGTGGAAGCAACACGTAAAGTTTTAATTAACATTTAATTTAAATATATTAATTATTGATATTTTTTTAATAACTTTAATATATTTTGAATTACCATGACAATACCGAGTCACGCACATGTAGTTTAGAAACCCGGCCTCACTTCTCTGTTCACAACATTCTGTCTTGACTTTTTTATTTTGTCTGAGGTTGTAAACATGGCATAGTTGAAATTATAACGAACTAAAAGCTGCCTAATACTACAGGGCTTCTCAGATAGGCTATTCAAGTATCGTCTTATCTAAGACTAAGTGGTATTCTATGTATTTGTATTGCGAAAGACCCAATGTAACATCTTATCACTTATCACAACACTGCCAGAACTCGCCGATGACTTCCTATAACAGTTCTTGGGGAGTTTTAAATTCTAGATTGTTTAGGTACCTAATACCAGCTAGAAGTCATAATATCTATGTTTTATGTATAGCAGGTGATAGCGTGTTGCGCATTATCGAATGTATATTTTTGCATCAAAGGTTCTACATCCATCGTGGTCCGTGATCTACAACCCAAGACCCTGATTATTACTTTCATGCTAGTATCAGATCAAACATCATCCGTTTTGAGTATAAAATCTCCTTTCCAAATTTTTTTTAAATTTTTTTTTCTATTTTATTTGGGGGGCTTACAGCTATAATTACAGTATAAGGTTAAGAAGTTGCTTAAGATAAGCCAATAACAAGCCTCCACAGATAATAATTTCACTGAAGTCTCTAAAGCTGTTTCAAAACTGAGCGGTAACAAACACGTATGCAATGCAACATACATAATACGATCTCAAGTGAGTGGAATTAGACAAGCGAATATGTTCGCCAATAGAATATAAAAGGCTAATGACGATGATTTCCGTCTATTTTATGTTGAATTTTATTAGGTACTGTATCCTGAAACCAACGAATAACCAAATACTTTTGTAATGAATATATTTTAACAGTGCCTCATCTTTTACATACTAAAAAAACATGGATATATATTCATGTCATTCGTTCTAAGTCTCGGTACACACAAAAATATCTAAAATCACCTAGAAACAATTACAAACCATATGAAACGTTGCAATCGGTTATACTTCAGTACCGTGTAGGCGAGGTGCGCTCAAAAAAAGCTTGGGTGTTTTGTAAAAGTGGATTACTATTGTTTTGTTGTTGGTTTCAGGAACGGTACGTTCCAACCCGCCATGGTAGGCTTCCAGAGTCCGCGTACCGTCGGAATGGAATGCAGGATCAAATTCACGGATATAGAGGAGCAATGCGGTTCTTGTGCGCCGGTAACAGCCCTACGGGGTGTTGCGTATACACGGCCGTTGAGCCTTTGTGCATGTTGTTTCCCAAAATAACGCATGAAATGCAGCCAGCAAAGAGAAAAAAAGAAAAAAAGTGAACTGAACTGAAGATACCTCGGTCTCTCACGCTATGTATCTTATTTCTTTATCACCACACCTCAGACATCCATCAAACCATTGTAAATTGACAATAACAAAATAATCTAACAGGCAAGCCCATTACCGTCGTCTGCACTAAAGCGGAATGGACTCCAAGATCAAAAGTTCGCAGAGTGCGGCGCCATTTCACATATTCGCAAGTGTTGGCATAATGCGACTTGGAGCTACCACCCTATTGCGATCCCGATCAAACCTACGAAAAAATGCGCTGTCAAAATGTCAAAGAATTATTAAATAATCGGTGCGTACAAAATATAAATAAGAAATTAATAACAATTCTATAGTAATGAATGAGTAAATTCCTTACTGGGTTAGGTAATCAACGATACTTTAGAGAACCTACGTTTCAAATAGGTACATATAGTGCTATACTAGTCAATGGCACATATAACGGTAGAAATGATCTAATAAAATTGTACTGTGAGGATGACACTAAATGGCGCCTGTCTGGTCGGTTGCAGGTGCGCCAGTTGCCCGTGACTGCATTCAAGCGTAACGGTATGCAGGATCAGGAACACTCGAAGCTGCTCGGAACAACGAATTTTCTTATGCGATGTCCTCGGGACGTGTCTGTCGAGTGTGATGTTTGCACGCATCCCGTCCGAGTGGGTGACCCAGCCAAAGTGCCTCCTTGCACATCCACACCGCTCGGATACTCTTTTCTCAAAAAGAAGCCGATCGAAGTATCACTCGATGATATACTGGATGATTGAACGCACCGAACATCAACATTCATTTACCTAATGCAGCAAAAAAATTACATAACATTTGAAAAATTGTGTATCTACACGGAATGAGGAGGGTCGAATATGAAGGGGAGTGGCCAACGTAAGCGGATTTCTGTATTATCGCTGGGGTTCAAGTCATGTCAGATTTTATTAAGCGAAATGTTACAAACTGACTCTTTGTTATGATGTGGAATTAATACTTGATTGATTATTTTTAGTGGATATATGTTAGGGCTTCATTTGACTTGTTTATATTGTTGGTGGGCTTATTAAATGCATTTCTCTATTGTTTCAGCAAAATCAGCCTACAGTGTTGATGAGAAGGGCGTGTGAGGTGGCTGTAGGCACGCGTATTCGCAGAAAACCCTCCGTGGTCTCGTCTTTTAGCTCGGAACAAACTGGTCAAGAGCGCCGGTACAACTGTCAAGATGAACGGGTATCTACTAGTTAGTTTTTTTATAAAAGCTATCATTAACACTTACTTACATTATTTGTAATGACACCATCCATATTATACAATGGCGATATAATAATAAACGCAAAATACTTTACCACAAGGTGCGTTTATTATGCAACGTCAACATATCGTTGCATATCCACATAAAAATCATATAAGTTTATTAAACTACTACTACTATAGTACTATTAGTTTTATATATATATATATATATATATATATATATATATATATATATAATCATTAGGTATTCCTACTAATTACCTTTATTTAATCTATTTTGTATAGTTGAATAAAATATTTTGAATTACTTTACTCTCTAAATAACAAAGTTCACAATATTATAATAATAAATAAGTGTTAATGTTGGAGACGATGATAAATCTAAATAGTAATTAAAAGAAGAGATAAAGCTCCAGACCGAGATGGAATAATGATTACTTTTTATAGCACGGTAGAGTTCCCATAATTCTTATTGAACTCTGCAGTATTTTATGAAAAATTAATATTCAGTTGGAGGTCGGGAGAGCGGCACCTGAATTGATTCCCACGCAATATCCTTTTAGACGGCAAAGCAAAAAGCCGAATAAACGGTTCACCACTACGCCGCGCCGCCACCGGTGACGTCGGGAAGAAATTCAATTTCATTACAAACTCGGTTCACAGCTAGAAAAATGAATCCCACTTGGATCGTAAGCCTCAATCGAGAATGAGATTAAAATCTTGAACTAACATTAGAGATGAGAAGACTATATCCATCGATTTAATTATTCTTTTATTTAGACCAATTTGATTTTCTGTTATAGGCTGATCTGATATTAGTAATTCAGAGAGTGACTGAGTATGAGTGTTTGTGAGTATGTGTGTTAGAGACTGGTAGATAATTTGATTATAAACAAAAAAGTATCCAATAGTAATATTATGATACTTTTATGAGCTTATAGTTACTACGGTTTTCTCGATATTTGTACATATAAACTATTTATTCAGCCACCATTTCTAAGAATTATTTTGTCGAGAAGCCCGCGCGGTCCGTATTATATGGATTTCAAGAACTGAGAGCCAAAGGATTAAAAACTACTTTAAGCGGATTAAATTAACGTGTATTTAGGCAGATCTTTAACATACTGCTCGGTAGAACAATCAATAAAAAGTGTTCATTAGTGTAGCTATAAACCGAATCGTCGGTATAAAATGTAGTCATACATAAATAGAAGTTTATACAGAGAGAGTACGATAGACTTAGCAAAAATTGAGGTTGTTCTTTGATTTAGGGTTTTAATTAAACTGGCTTACGGGTGGGTTTGGATAAATTACAAAGGATTTTAAGGTATTTGGGGTTATGTTGTTTTACTAGCATGTACCGTCCGTATAGCGTCGCCGCTTAACCGCGATGTTCAATAGGATTTCATGTATTTACCGCCACGAGCTTCTCTTCCCTATTGGTCTCTATAATCTAAAGCTTTCAGTACACAGTGCTCTGTTGGTGCGTGCTGTTGTTAGCCATTTCATCCTTCCATATTTTCTAGCGACCACGCTTACTAAATTTAATCACGTTCTGGAATATCTCCATATTTATGATTGCTGGAGTTTGACCCGCAAATATTATAACATTTAACCAATCTCACAAAATGTTAACTCGTTAAATCCACTCAGCTCGGGCTTGAAAATATAATTAACTGAGAGTGCTCGGCTTTTATCTAAAACATGAAACTTTTTGAATAGGAATTTCGACTTACGGATCGTATTTTTTTACCTGCGCATTAATTAATGCAATGCGAGTTATAAACTAATCTGCGCAAATTAAGATTGCCGTGATTAAATTATAACTTTATTTCTTTAGGAAAAAAAGACAGCGAGGATGGATAAGGTTTTTAAGATTTTTGTTTTATTTGCCAGGGTAAATGTTGCTACCGTTTTGAGCGCAAGAAGCCATGTGCATCCACCATTTGTTGCGAGGCACAGCCAATCTGCGTCCATCCACATTCATACCCCCACACCAACACAAACCTGGACCATCCGTGCCCCTCATGCCGCCCGTGTCGACCACGTCAACTATGCACATCTAGTCCAGAATGTCAATTTGTTGAATGCGTCCAAGCGAAAGTGGTTAATCCGTCAAAAACTTGTTGTTTCTATGTGTAATATTTTGATTGTTAAAATTGTTTGTAGCCCTTTGGTTAATACACGTTTATGTTTTACTTTGGTTTTATTTTTATATTTGTTAATAATAAAGCATTAAGAATTATGAAGATACAAAGACAAAGCTGGCATGGGATAAATAAGTTAAGTCTTTTTACACTTTGTTGTGTTAGGGTGAGCAAAAAACTCTAAATTATTTTTTTAAGATAGAAAACTAACGCGAATTATGTTCATAATTACGCTTTAAAGCCGGCTAGGACTCGCGTAATATTTACCGGAAATATTCTCCGTCCAGTTTCGAACTTATTTGAAGTTCTTCTGCTGGGAGTCACTTTTGTGCACAGCGGCGAGCGCGGGCTAATAATTGGTAGTATATATATATATGTGTATATATATATATATATATATATATATATATATATATATATATATATATATATATATATATATATATATATATATATATATATATATTATTATACTTGCACGTAAGTAACATTTTTTTTAAATAGGCCAGTATATTAATATTAGTTGTAATATAACTAATTACTAAGCACCTCACCACCTACTGCAAGAATCTACTCAGTTATGCGCTACCCCGTGCTTTAAGATTTTTGTTTTATATTTAGTACAGTCCTGTGCATTAAATGGATGGATTGATTCTAATGAATAGAATAGAATAGAAATATTAATTATTGTCAATAAACAATATATAGAAAATGGTCGTTTAGGGCCCTAGGCTCAACTGCGAAGCTCAACCAGTTGAGCCGTTCGGACTTTTTTTCCCGTAGGCTCAACTGGTTGTGTCGATTAGAAAAAAAATGTGTCGAAGGCTCAACCGGGACCTAGATTAAAACACGAGGCTTAACTAGTTGAGCCTTTTGAAAATATTTTTCCCGTAGGCGCAACTGGTTGTGTATATAGATTATATCTTACCTGTGACAGCTGTCAAAATACAATTGATGCCATATTTTAAGGGTTTGATTTCACACTTAGATTACATTTGGTTTAAAAATAGCACTGATAAAACTCTTATCTATGACAGCTGTCATAGTGACAGTTGATGACGTATTTAGTGATTTTGATTTCACACTTAGATTACATCCGACTTAAAAATAGCACCGATATAGGTTTTACCTATGACAGCTATCATAGTGACAGTTGTAGTCATATTTTATGATTTTGATTTCACACTTAGATAACATTCTACTTAAATATAGCACTGATATAGGTCTTAGCTATGACAGCTGTCATAGTGACAGTTGACGTCGTGTTTTATGATTTTGATTTCACATTTAGTTTACATTTGGCTTGAAAATAACACCGATATAGGTCTTAACTATAACAGCTGTCAAAGTGACAGTTGATGACATATTTAGTGATTTTGATTTCACACTTAGATTACATTTGGCTTGAAAATAACACCGATATAGCTCTTATCTATGAAAGCTGTCAAAGTGACAGTTGATGACGTATTTTATATTAGTTTTAGGGCCTATTCAGACCAACGACGCCGCGGAACGCGATTATGTAGCGAAACTATTCACCGTTTTGGCAAATTCAACATTTTGCCCAACATTTTGCCAGTTCACCCTAATAAAAATTCAACATTTTGCCAGTTTAACATTTTAGGATTCAACGTTTTGATGTGTTCACCCTTATGACAATCCAACATTTTGTCAAATTTAACTTTCTGGGTCTGAAGGAAAAAAATGTATCGAAGACTCAACTAGTTGTACCTTTCGGACTTTTTTCCCGTAGTCGCAACTTGTTGCATCTTACGTCGTCTACATTTTAGTCGACAATAACACTGATATTGTTTTAGCTGTGACAGCTATCAAAGTGACAGTTGTTGACGTATTTTATGATGTTGATTTCACTATAACACTTCATTCATCTTGAAAATAACACGGATTTAGGTCTTAGTTCTGACAGCTGTCAAAGTGACAGTTGATAACGTATAAAATACGTTTTGATTTGGTTCTGATTTTACACTTAGACTTCATTCGTCTTAAAAATAACAAAAAAATAAAGGTCTGTGCTGTGACAGCTGTCAAAGTGACATTTAATGACGTGTTTTATGATTTTGATATAAATCGACGTCTTCATTCAACTTGAAAATAGCACAGAAATAAGTCTTAACTGCGATAGCTGTCAAAGCTCTTCCCTTCTGCACTACCAGTAGTGCAGCTTGGTATTGCAGCGGGAAATGACTGAAAATCAAATTACAATAGGAGTTAGCTAAATAGATAATACGATATGTATTACTTTTAATACAAATTACATATGTGAGTATATATGTCTGGAAGAAATCGCTTTAAGCGATAAGACCGCCTTTAGTACAACTATGTTATATTTTTTCTATCGTATGTTTTCTCTTTTATATTTTATTATAGTATACAAATAAAGAGTTTTCTACCTATCTATTTAATACTTCATCAGTCGAACGACCCAGACACAATAGAAATTTCATTGTTATATTGACAATCGACTGGTGAGGGGCTATATAATAATCTAAATAAAAATTAAGAGTAATTTAGGCGTACACAAGTTGGGCTCACGTCACCTACACTATTTTCAAAATTATGGAATGGACCCACCCTCCTTATTGCAGGCAATTTATTACAGCCTAATATTTATTCTGACGAAAGCGGAAGCTGACTGTGAGCCAAATAACGAGAAACACCTATCTCTTACCGTTTCAGCAATTTATGTAATTACATTTCTAATCGGAGTTTTCTAAATGATGTTGATTGATATATATATTTGATAGACTTGTGTTTCACTACTATAGCCCTTGATGGTCAATGTTGATGTACCTACCTAGTTAAAGGTGGTATCAGTTATTACACTAGAACTGGCGACTGGCTCTTAAGGACAGAAAGGCCTTAGCTCAATATAAGTTCTTAACATTTGTGCGATGGTTTTTTGGTCCATCATGGTCACAAACATTAGAAATATTCACATTATTAACTGGATAGTTATCATATATATATATGGGATACGTACGTAGTTTTGTATTACTCTGTGTCGACACACGCTGTTGCAATTTTTTTTCACTGCCTCATAGTTTCGAAAGCTTATGGACTCGAATGATGTTGTCGCGATCGACGCTGTTTCGAAAAACATTTACACTGCCTCATACGCTCGAATGTTTGTGACTTCGATTTATTAGTCATAGTGTGTATAAAGATATTCATGTAAGACCTTATATATAAACGTTGCTAAATTTTAAATAACGTCTTTTAGTACGACGCAGAACAAATTTGCTGTGCGCTTAATCAGCGTTTATGAAAAAGACCGGTAGTGATTAAAAAAACTACATATTCGGTATCAATCAACATTTATTATTATTAACATACTAGTTGAGCCCCGCGTTTCAGACGAAACGGATTAAGGAAGGGAGTCTTGAGTCGTATGTCTTGAGAAGACGTGGCACGTGTCGCAGCAACAAGTTCCGGAGAACTTGTCCCTTCCAAAATCCTTGGTCTGCCCTCTTCCGTAGGTACACGATTGTTATGCGATGTGCGATTATGCGTGATCATGGCGCTTTGCAACAGTGCTGAAATATCGAAAATTCAAAGTAACTATCCCGTTAAATAATAATGTGAATATTTTGAATGCTCGATTTAAATCAGGTAATTACAGGAAAAGTTATCCAGATATCTCCCCCATGGGGGATAGCCGGGGGGTTTTACAGGAACAAACCGTCGCCATTAGGTGCTTAACGACAGGTTTTAAATCTTGAAGGTAGTAGTTAGCTTGGCGGAAAAAAAGATCCTTACCACCATTTTATCACATCAATCCAGCATCCGCCGGATTTCATAACCCCTGAGCGCTATCATCGCCCCTATGTTAACGTTAAAGATTTTTTCAATCTGTACTTACCATAAACATAATTGTTGCAGAACTCAAAGAAATATATAAAGAGACGGCATACCTATAAATACATCCTATAAAGAACTATTTTACATTATTGTTTTACTAGCTGCGCTCCGCGGTTTCACCCTCGTGGTGATGGATGGTGATAATGACGAATCAAAATATATAGCCTATGTTTATCACTGATAATGTAGGATTCCAACGGTGAAAGAATTTTGTAAATTAGACCGGTAGTTTTGGAACCAATTCAATTACAAATAATAAAATCTATCCTCTATAAAATATTAGTACACGAGTAGATTGGTGAAACAAATAGTAACTACAACATGTAGTAAAACAACTAGAACATGTAGTAACTACTCTTATGTTTTCTGTAAATTCGTATGGAAGACAAAACCTTGTCTGTCAGTGGCCTGCAATGGGAAACTTTACTTATACATTTCGTTAGTATCATTTTTATTTTTGTGCTATAACAATAATCTTTGATTTATCTATACGTATACTACAAACCCTTATTTTGTTACAGAGAACCGTTCAAACGGATTGCGAAACTCAATCAACCGGAAAAACGAAGACCGAAGAGATTTGTAATAAAACCGCTATAAACTAGCCGGTGTAATAACAGTAAAGAGACTAGATTGGTGCGATCATGCGTATCGTAAGAATTGTTAGTGTATTGTTCAGTGAGTGGTGGTCGCATATACAGTGAGTTGTGTTTTCGGGAGTGTGAAGTGCAAATGGGTGGTAGGCGACGTGGGTGGCGTGAGGGCCGAGGGGCGCGGTGACTGTGCGCGGGACCATGCGGCAGGCACTGGCGCTGGTGCTGGCTGCTGCGTGCGCCGCTGCCTCCGCGCAAATCGCTTGGACGCCGATCTTCCTTGATGGAAGTAGTGAGTATCACCCGGGTAGGTCTCTGTTAGGACTCTCAAAGCAAAATCAAGACCATTGTAAGTAACTAATACAGTATTAAAGTTTTACTAACTCTTTTATTAGGACTTCAGAATAGCAGCTTTTGGTAGGCATTTCTTAGTTGTTTAATATTTTTCACAAATATTTAAAAACTGCAAAAAATTTGTTGATAGATAATTTTGAAAGAAATATGGTCTTGTTCTTGATTTATGGAGTTCAAATAAGTACAACACCTCAAAACATGTTAGTTCAATGTGAGGTATTATGTCAGTCTCAACCTTTTCTACCTTTGGCTCTACTTGGTGCCTAAACCCACCCTCAAATACCAAAGCACGTCATGTTTTCTGCTGCGAAGCAATAGTCCGCAAATATTAGTAACAAACTAGCAATTCTGCGATCAGTATACCTCGCGAGCACATATACAGTCTTATTAGCGGCAATTTTTCACAGTTATTTTTCTCGGAAACAACTCAAACCAATTATGCTCATATTCAAAAATTCTACACAAAAAGTCAGGTACCTACCTAATATGTCATCATTTCATCATCAGTCTGTAGCAGTCCACTGCTGGACATAAGCCTCTCCAATTGCACGCCACTTAGGTCTATCTTGGGCTTCTCGCATCCAGTTTTTGCCAGCCGTCTTGCGCAGATCGTCACTCCACCGTACCTCAGGACGTCCTACACTACGTTTGCCGAGACGCGGTCGCCACTCTAGAACTCGTTTACCCCAACGGTTGTCGGTTCTACGGCTAATATGGCCAGCCCACTGCCACTTCAGCTTGCTGATCCGGTGGGCTATGTCGATGACCTTGGTTCTCTGACGGATCACTTCATTTCTGATGCGATCCCTCAGAGAAACACCGAGCATAGCCCTTTCCATAGCTCACTGAGCGACCTTGAGCTTGTGGACCATTCGAGCCGTCAGTGTCCACGTTTCGGCTCCGTATGTCATGACCTAATATGTGTCCTTATATTACTTCTAAGTATGATAAGGTTATCACAAGATAAATGCCAATGTTTTGTGAGTAAGTATGTTTGTAGGTTTGTTACTTCCTCGCGCTCAAACGACGGGACAAATTTTGATGAAATTTGTTATGGTGGTAGATGAGGCGCTTAATTAAAACATACTTTTTATCGTCATCATCATCCATCATCATGCTGATGTAACCGCGGGGCGCAGCCTGTAATATTATAAGGAGGTATTTGTAAGTTTGTGAGTTTGTTTGTAGGAAGTAATCTCTTGAACTACTGAACCGGTTACAATGAAATTTGGCAAGGAGATACCATGATGAAGTTCTTATTATCATCATCATCATCATCATCACCACGCGGGTGAAACAGCGGGGCACAGCTAATAAGTATTAAAAACAATTTTACAGTCACATTACCGCGTGTTGCGGCACACTTTGAAACTATTTAACACATTTAAAACAACCAAGACTAGAGAACAAACATTAAAAGCAAAATACTTGACCCCAGCTAGATATAGCACTTGGAACCTCGCACTTTGAACGCCTTTTGCCACATTATGTACATATTAGGTAAGGTAAAGAAATATTCTAGAATCTAAACTTAAAGTTGGTCTAAGAATAGGACGATGATGACTGTCTACGAGTATGTATCATATTATGTTCAGGTCAAGTGGATCTGTGGACGCAGACGTCCACAGGATGCGCGTGTCCAGGTGGCGTGGGTGAAGACTGCGCGTGCTGCGCGCACGACGGCGCATGCGCGTGCGGCGACGTCGCGCCTGGTCGGTGTGCACAGTGCGGCCTCGAGCAGTACTGCGCTAACAGTTAGTGTTGCCATTCATGTAGTAGTATAAGCAGGGGCTATTCCACTAGTCTCTACCAACCTACCCCCCTTGTGGGGAAGAGTGGGTTTTAATTCCACCTATACCTACTGGTAGGAATTGATGTCTTGGCTCCGTAATATCAGGGAGTGGACCGGGATTAAGACCGTGGAGCAATTGTTCAGATTGGCGATTGACAAAGAAAAAATTTTTTCATCCCATCTATTCGAAAAGGACGACTTGGTTCGCCTTTATGTGCACCCAAAGGTGGTGTTTTCTATAAGAAAGTTTTAGCGGGCAGTAATGAGTTTTTAATCCTCTTTATAAGTGCGCCGCAATTATCTTTGCCGCGCACTTTTTGAATTTGGAACATCTTAGTGTTCAGCACCAAAGAAATCGAACGCAAATATTGTTTGAATAAAGACTGGCTGGTACGACGGCCCATAGTCACGCCGCCGGATGAATGAAAAAAAAAACAAATTAAAAAAGCGCGAACTACAGCCCGCGTTTTCGTAAATTTTCACGGATTGTTAGAAATTCATTGTTTTGTTTTGTTTTGAAAAATGAGTTCTTCAAGTGACAGTGAAAGTATAGAATTAACTCCTGAAAGCATTAGAACTGACGCAAAATTACCTGCAAAATCCCGGGAGAAATATATGAAAGCCTATGGTAATTTTATTGAATGGAGAAATGCAAGAAGCGCCAAGAATTTTTCAGAATCTGTGTTTTTGGCCTACTTCCAGTACTTAGCCAAAACTAAACAACCTTCCACTCTTTGGAGTACATACTCAATGCTAAAATCAACAGTCAGTTCTAATAACGATGTAAAACTGGACACATATTCGAAATTAATAGCGTACCTGAAGAGGATGTCTGATGGATTTAAACCTAAAAAATCCAAAGTGTTCTCAGTCAAAAACGTGGAGACTTTCCTTAATGAGGCACCCGACAAAGTCTTTCTTGCCGTAAAAGTAAGTAGGTAACTATGTTTACGGTGGATTAGTAAAATATAATCATAGTGTATAAAAATGCACATTTTATTGTAACCTGTACTTTGATAGATACTTGTCTTATTCACATTCGGTTTTGTTACAGGTGGCTTTAATTTTCGGATTACATGGAGCTTGTCGTGGCAATGAACTTTTAAAAATAACTGTTGATGATGTCGAAAATCACTCGGATGATTTACTGTTAGTAAAGCTGACCGATACAAAAACCAAAATTGACCGATCCTTCGTAATACGAGGAGAATACAAAACTATTGTACAGAAATACCTGGACCTGCGTCCTGCTGCTATGAAGACCAATCGGTTTTTCATCCGTTATCAAAATGGCAAGTGCTTCAAACAAGTGATGGGAAAAAATAAAATTTCTAACATGCCACAAGAAATTGCTACTTATTTGAAGTTACCAGATATCAAACTGTATACAGGACATTGTTTTCGTCGTACTTCTGCTACCCTTTTGGCAGATACTGGAGCGGACTTAACTGTTCTCAAGCGACATGGAGGATGGAAATTGAGTGCTGTAGCAGAAGGGTATATAGAAGATTCCATTGAGAACAAGGCGAAAACATCTGAACGCATCGTGGAAAACATTAAATTGCAACCTTCAGTTAATCCATCCATACCACTGTCGCCGCGCCTATCTACATCCAAACGACGAGATTCACCGTCACATTTTCCTCAAAATGATCCAGATTCGGACATTTCAAACACGCAGAATATAAAATCTACAACAATCTCTATTCCTAATAAAACTGTAACAATAAATTTTCATAATTGCGAAAATGTCTCAAATGTAAATATAAGTTTTTAGTTGTTTTAATAAAGGATACTATTTAATTTCAATTTAGTTGTTACTCTATGTTTTATTAAATAATAATATTACAATAAAATATGAGGCGCTTTTATTTTCTCATAGTGGGTGATGAAAAGTAGAGTGTATCACTCGGGCGCAAAATATATTTTTGGCTCGGGCGACGTACTTTGAATCCCTCGCTACGCTCGGGATTCTACTCTAGAATCCTTCACTTCGCTCTGGATTCAAAAAAGCGCTCTCGCCGTAAAAATATTATTTTGTCCCTTATGATACAATCTACTAAAGAAGCTGACTGCCAACCTTCAGTAATGGAGAGGCACTTAAAGAAGAAGACGAAGGAATTTATGGAAATTCACTTCCACCTATCCTTATATCAATTACATTTTGTAAACAAGTACATTTCTGTACCTAAACTCTTTTAAGTCAAGACAAATATGAACGTTCTTCTTCCTGATTGTGCTAATATTATGAGTACAGTACCATCCAGATGTTTAATCCTTCATATACCGTAATAATAATAAAAAAGATTTATGAATGAATCTGACGTATATTTACGTCTCTTGGACGTAACAGGTTAAAGGAGTTTTAACCCTTAATCGACAACAAATTTAAATATACTTATATAATATAGGTAGCGGAATAGATTTTTTTTGTTTAAACGCACTAACCTCTGGAATCATCATTTGATATGATAGCTAGATTTAGGGGGAATAATATTTGATGTCTAGTATAAGGCTACACAAAGGCAGATTTTATCTCGGAAAACACTAGGTTAGCCTTCCTATACAGCATGTTTCTTTTACTTCATATTTTGTGATTCGAGATTGGAACAATGTGAAGTAAACACACAGTTGTTGAAATTGTTTTAGAGGAAAAATTCACGCCACGGTCATTACAAATCTTAAGCATAAACATGTGCCTTAACTAGGGTATTATATATATTTCATTCTGCTCATTGCTATTTAAAACTTGATCGAAAGACATCACACAGCTGTAAATGTAGATATATTACATCTATACATATTTATGTATACATACACTATTTAAACCTCACTTGTATGTGTTAATTACAATAAACAGCTAACACACATCAAGCAATCAACAGCGTACTCTCTCATAATCACACAAAATAAATACCTCAATTGTAAATTAGCTGTCTGTCTCACGTTCGTCAAGCACAGCCGCTAGCTAATTAGGAACGGTTGCTTTACGATTTGGCACATAACATACACACCCGAGCCCATTATACATAACAATAGAGCGCAATTTGAAAGTTTATATCCGTTTGTTGCCAGGCATCGACCCCTTGGGTATTGAAATACGCGAAATATTTACCTTTTTTCGTCTATAACGAACCATTACTAACCCTTGCCGCCATCAAACCTCTACAATGGTCTTGTCCGGAGAGATTTAAAATCTTTTCTTGGAAGAGCGTATAAGCTTGTTTTCTTTTATTCATCCCTCCCGGCGTCTTAGCTGAGCTCCGTGATTTGGACAGTAGTTGCTTATGTATTGTAAAAATATAACGTATTGTAAGCTTTTTTATGTTGGGGTTAAAGAAATCCTGTAAATCATGAAGTTACCCAATAAACCGAGGAGGTGAACAATACATTGCACCGTAGTGCCATGATAATATTTATGTTAATATTTTTGATTAATATGTAAACTATGAAAAGAAGACGTCATTTTAGGTACCTATTTCAAGATCATCTTACGCTTAATAAAAATAAAAATAATAGTAAAAAAGAGTTATACGTATAAAAAAAACTTGGTCCCTTTATCAGTAGAAGTCAAAAAGAGGTTTCTGATTAATAATAATTTTATTTTTACTCGTTTGTTTGTTATTGGGTAAAAAGGACGACAGAATATTTAGTACACATTGTCGCGGCTTAAATTTCCCGCTTCAATACATGTCAAAGACGAACATGCCAGCAGACGTACCACCATAAACTTTTTCAACAACTACCGACGGAATGCTACCCGCAATTAACCATAGTTATTATATAATATTTGTATAGACTAAAAGTGAACTCGAACTTCATTCATGCCCTTGCATTAAAAAAATGAACAGTGAAAAAATACACTATTTTAACAACATTCTCGAGTTTCATTACAATCATAGAAATTCGCAATGTTTCGCAAAGACACGTATTTTAATTTGTATACGTTTTCATTAAGAGGATTACAATTTATTCTAAGACTCCTAGTAGACTAGATCACGATTATAGTTGAGTCCTTAAAAAAACAATAGACATTAAAAAACATTGAAGGAATCAAGTAGAGATTGCGAGGAGGTTAAGGAAATAAATTTTATTGGTCTTAAAATTCTTTCCTTTAGCAATATAACTCAGGGCGTTGTTTGTTGCAGTGTGCAACATCACTATCGATTCCCGAATTCTCAAGAACAAGTCTGGAAAGACTTTTGGTCAGATCAAATCGCCGTCTATCGAGGGTCCCGGCGCTTGCTCCTACTTTCTTCAGCCTGATGCAGGCCAGAGGGTAGAAGTGCAGCTGTACAGGCTCGTTTCTGTTGGAAGATTTAACGGCACCAGGTAATATAATCAATAACATTTATACAAAATTACTCTATAGTATAAAGGTAACAAGCGCTCGTAGTGGAGCTAAGCGCTCGTAGCGGAGCTTGCCTTGGTGATCGTAACCGATCAACAAGTTAAGTAACACTTGCTTCGGTCAGGACTTGGATGGGTGACCGCTAGTGGCGTTATTCAACTAAGCGCTTCCGTGCTTCGGAGGGCACGTTAAGTCGTCGGTCCCGGTTGTTTGTCTTAGGACAACAGTGGTTAGGCTATGTCGAAGGCCTTCGGGTGGACTGAAAAGGCCTCTTCGACAAGGGTTGGCCACTAACCTATCCACCATCCGAACTGGGCCCGTGGTGGATTATGGCCCAACTCCTCTCTCTGAGAGTAAGGCTCGAGTCCCAGCAGTGGGAACAAAATGGGCTGATTGTGATTATGATAAAGATAACGCGTCTGATCATAAACATATAAAACTGTCTGTACGCCAAGTAAAACTAATACTAGTTGAGAAAAACGCCATTTTTTCGCTTTAGAAGTGGACTCATAGACATACATATTTGCCATTTCTCAAGTAATTTATGTATGTATTTACATTTTTCTCTCTGATAACTTCAATGCTTGGTCTCGCTAAGCAGGCGATAATGGTTCAAAAATAACATACCTAATGAAAAGTATTTATAGTTGCCATAAGTGAGATTTCATTTAAATGGTTAGGGGCAAGTCACTTACACATAAATCAGTTTGTCATTAAGTCCTGTCTAAGTCACGTTCACAAGCAGTGGATGCATTACTAAAACTTTCTAGATCAGAGAAAGACACATAAAGAGCCATGCGAGCATGGATCTCTCGATAAACTTGTCGAGTCGATAAATTAACTTTTGTCAGCTATCTTACCTTGTCTCTTGTATGGATCTAGCGGCAATAGCTATATCGCAGGCTGGATTTTGTCGATAATTGTATCCTATCGACAATCCATGCTCGGCCCACAGGTTGCATAATTTTGAATACTTTGCCTATGCTCGTGCACTGTTATGAACACTGAAATGTAAATAAACCATTGTTACACGTCAACACTCGTAGTAATGCTAATCTAGGTGAATTAAACAAAATTAATGTTTACCTTTATTGTTTTTTGCCGCTATCCTAATACGCGGTTGGTTATTGATAAAGATGTGTTTACTTGGCTGCAATGTTCGAAATCTGTCGACTGGATGTTAGAAATGCATGTCTGGTGACAAAAGAGAATCGCCACATAAATCACCGATATTTGCGTGTGTAAATGTGGTGAAAAGACAGTACAATGTGATGAAACGAAAAGAGATAGAATTATAATTATGACATTATATCATTTATGAGACATTTAGTTTAAAAAAAAAGGGTTGCGATCATACCTTTACACCATACTCATAATTTAAATAACGTAATTTAATACACCTCACAATATTAATTATAAATTCAAAATAAATTCCCGAGAGCCGTTTTAATGTAGTGTGTATCATGTAAGGGCGCTTTTACATTTTTTTTACATTTGGCGAAGCTTTATACGATAGTTACTTACTTCTTTCACTGTTATACATACAACGTGCCAAAGAGAGTTTACTATTACAATTGGCTTTTTTAGATATAGATTTTTTTAACCTAAAAATGGAACCAACTTCATCACCTAGTGAAATAACTTGCTAAACTCGGTACCATGACAGTTCAAAGTACCTATTATTACAATATTGTGCACATGGTACCGACTTATTTCACACTTTTTGGTGTTGAAGTCGTTTCCATTTTTGGTCTAAAAAAATCACCATTTTAGGGCCATTTAGATGGAGTGAGTTTCTCGCGTCAAACATAAGATTATCGCATGGAAAATAAAAAGTCTGATGGCGATAATTGCCTCGCATAGAATATAATCTGCCTTCGTGTAAACAGAACTACAAAGCGAGAATTGCCTTGCTAGAATTTGTGCCAGTCGCTACCATGAGTGCAGTCCGCGTGGTTTAATTATATCTGCTCTTCTAGGACAAGAGTGAATAAAACTAACACTAGTAGTTCTGCGAACAGTAGATCTTGCGAGCACGTAGTCTTATCAGCGGCAATTTTTCGCAGTACAACCTATTATCTCGGAAACCACGTGACCAATTATGATCATATCCTTCAAACCTATTTTGTGTGCCAAATCTTATCAAAATCAGTCCGTAAATAGGGCTACAGCAAACTTCCCCCTTTTTAGGAAAGGTGCGCCCTCCACTCATAATCACTGACGACTAAAAATTATATATAATAGTAGAACTTTCATAGCAAGTTTCGTGAAGATTGTTTGAAAACTGCGACCTGTACAGAAAGCCAAACAAACAACCTAACATATATACGGACTGATGAGTCAACTTGGCCAGTTAAAGCAGAGACGCTTCGCTCATTTCACTTGCTTGGTCAATAAAATACTTTATATATACTTATTATTACTGTAATATACTTTAGGTTATATTCCTCAGCTCCCAATTCTCTCGCAAGTGCAGAAAGACGATTTTATAATGCATATTCTTCGTATTCCACAAACACTCGTAATTACCTACTATACCCGCAGTACCGAAATTGAATATTTTTTTTAAATATTTTTCATTTATTGGAGTGTAACTCAAAAACTGCTGGACCGAATTTGATAAAATTTAAATAGGACCTCGGAAGTATACTCCACAAAAAAGAGTTTTGAGAATCGGTCCACAAATGGAAATTAAATCGGTAATTATACACATAAAAGAAATACATACAATCGAACATCTAAACTCCTCGTTTTTTGAAGACGGTTTAACAAGCTAATATTGTATGACTAAAGTCACCAGCTTTAGTTTTAAACTAACCAAGTGAAGCAAAAATTGCAATGTAATTCTAAAGAAAGTACGAACTTCTATCTAAGTTCTAATCTCTCTTGAGTAAAAATCGATATAGCGCTTTATACTAATATTTCCTAAATGTATATATATAGTTATACGAATTCAATATTACGATCCAACTGGAATTACACAGAACCATAATATTATTTGGGAAAGCTTTGTGAGATACGCGTACCTATTTTCCGCGTCAGGGGTTTCCCGCAAACTTTATTCTACTACATCAATAATAAAAATGCAAATGTTGGAAATGGGAAACTTACACGAAAGACAGATCGGCCGTAATGGCACAAAAGTATTGGGTACGGTACGGTGAGGCTCGAGGCTCGTCATACGTGGCTATGATCAATGTCCCGTCAAATTGAATATTGGGCGAGCCGTCTTGGGTAACCGCGACGGTCCTCCTCCGCATTATTATACACACATCAAAAAAAGTTTGCGATTACTTTGAATAATCTTTTTTGTTACGATAGATTATATTATGATTTTTTCGTCTTTTTAGTTGCTATTGATGGAATTGTCAGACTATTCCGAGTAAATCATGGGCACCAATTTGTACTCTGGTCGATGATAATGTGCCCGCCCATCGAGCTCAACGAATCAATGTTGCTCTTCGAGAATACGACATCACAAGGTTAGCCTTGTGATGTCGTATTCTCTTCATTAAGTCAGTCGTCTCGTAATTAAGTCAGGCGAGCTGGCAGTTCAGTTTAGACTGGCCTGACTTAAACCCAATAGAGCACGATGGGGCATGATGGGATAAGCATACCGTTTGGCACCATCAGCCACGTCCCCAGACAATACCAGAGCTCAGGGAAACCGCTATTCAAGAATGTTACAGGTTACCCCAAAAAATGCTGGATAATGGCCTAGGCATTCTCAGCATGCCCAGGACGATCACCGCATGTGTTCGAGCCAGGGGAGTTTGTATTATATTGAGTATAAACATTTTATTAATAAATTGTTGATTAAGTTCAATTTAAACTTAACTTTTTTTCATATGTGTACCTAGATACACGTATACATTGTTACATAGTTTGACTTCGTACAACTATTTACATAATTTTGAAAGAATTCAGCCTACTATAACGTAGGTGTCTACATACTGATATAATAGTACAATTTAAACTGTTTGATATTATACTCATTGTTTTATACATAATACATGAATGCTTTTGAATGAGCACAAACATAACATAACAAGGAACAAATATTGTGATTGAAACTTATGAATAACATTGTACTCGTAGTCATTGAATGACCTGTTTGCTATAATGCCAAGCGTGACTAGCGATTTGCTGTATGTATAGATCTTCAAATATATATATGTTTTGGAGACATTGTTACCATAGTTTTCCCTAATTAACACAAAACCTCAATTTCAATTGCTTAAAATAAGCTTTTAAATAATTAAGTTAGTAAGTACTTACCATTGCTATGTATTAGTATTGATTTCATGTTTTTAATGTATATTTTTATTCAATAAATAATTTAAAAATTATTTATTCATAATAATAGTTACATCAAAAACTTTCAGTCAAAGACCTGAAGGTGTTTGAGCTAGTCACTTCATTATATATACCTAAAACATTCTGGCGATTTATTCCCAATGGTAATCTATAGAGGCGTTCTCATCGCTGTCGAATTAGTCTTAGTTGTCAACTGCTTCTTTCACTTCATTCACTACTACTACACTAGTAACGTACAGTGTGGTACTATGTTTAACACTCTATAAAATAATAAAAGCAAAATGGCAACCTAAAACATTAGCAGTGAACAATTAGAGGGGAAAGAGTAAGAGTGCATAGAGTCACCGTTATACACTTAAGCCGAAGATAATTAGAATTTCAATAAATAAGAAGTGCTAATGAGCTGTCTGGAACACAATTAATTTTGTTAAATATATGATATTTTTTGTGGCAGTTGCGTTGGCGGCTGGTTGCAGTTGGGCAGTGCCAGCGCAGTGCGCAGCGACGGCGCTGCGGAGATGCGCCTTTGTGGTGCCAACGAACGATACACACCACCTGTGGTCTTGTTCGCAGATGACGGTGCCTCCACACTGGAGTTTAGGTAAGTTATTGTCTAACGAATAGTCAGCTCATTATTATCTTGAAACGTGTGAATTGAACTGCAAGTTGTAGTATTCATCTCTTTTCTAGCTTTACCAAATAAGTTTCTGTCAGAGTTTTAGTCATGTACCTAAGGCACTCACAATAAATAATAGAATAGATACTTCCATTCTTAAATAAAATTATTATTGAACTTTTATTATATTGTAATAAAAGTTTATCATTGTAAAAACATAATAAGATTGGCCCCCATTTTCTTCTCCGTTTTTTTCGGTAGAGGCTCTATTAGTTTGGAAATGTGACAGTAGAGTTTTTCTAAAGTACTATAGTACTAATAATTATTGACGTTTATGGGTTTCATTATTCATAGGCGTCTTTGATACTTGAATTGAAGATATGATTTTAATTTGATATGAGTACCTAGTGATATGTAAAAGTGGAACATCAGACGCGACACTGTTATCTTCACGAATATGCCTTGTTCCCTTTACGATCAACCATAACATCGAGGCAGGGATCTCATAACGAACAATAGATTCCTCACCTGTCTGACTGAAGGACAGTGCATTGCAGTGCTTCACAAAATTGTAAACTTTAGCTTAAGCTTTTAGCTTAATAAAGTGGCACTCTGTCCATCATAATGAAGAAAACAGGCGAAATAACACTTTCTGAAGTTTCATCACCTAAATCGAAATAAAGATATTCATACATTCAAAATTAGGTATTAGTTTCTAGTGACTAATATACAATCATGAGCACTCTGTAGTCTGCAAGTCTGCAAGATCTTTTTTTCATATCTGTATTCAATACATTTACGAACTTTCGAGTCTATTTTGTTATTTTTCCTCTAAAAGCCTTCAATATTTACTGCCTAATACCCTACGAAATACATACACCAACTAAGCTGCTTACGAACCTTATTATGTTCAGTACGAGCACTAAATCTAACACAGGCAAACGAATAATTAATTTACCGATGTAAAAGCAGCTGCACTGAATACGGTATTTGAACTTACTTTGCTCGCTAATGGTAGAACAAACAAACGTGAATGCGGTCGGATTGTTAGATATAGTATTGATCATTAAATGCACGTTAGAGTCAATCCGGGCCAGTCAATTCGCGGTTGTAATTAATTCGACCAAAATGAACAATTAATTAAATAACATTTTCGTCTGCTAATGGGGGTGGCGGGCACTGAAATGAGCATTATTTCCGGATAGTGAGGCGCCGCCGGTGCCGCGGACTGTTTCAGGATTTATCTCCATTTGCAGTTCGGAACAAGTTCCGTTTGTGAATGAACAAAAGGTCGTCACTACAGCGGAACCGGCAATGCTCGGATCGGAATTGTAGCCGTCCGACCGACAACGGAGCTGCTAATGCTTGTGTCAGCTGACGACACTAAAATGCTTGATTTTACGAGTTACTTGAAGTCACGATATAACAACTATATAAAATAAATTGTCACGGTTTTGTAGAGTTAAAGGTAGACCTATATCAGAGCACTCATTCAACTTGGTAGTGGATTGTTTTAGATATTAAAATCTGTTCTTATTAAAAAAATTGCGTATAATGAAATATGAATATTATATCCTCAAATTTAAAATTTATGACATATAGGACTCATTTATAATTATGGTCTATGTGTTGGGATATTAATAATGCAAAATAAACGTGTTGTCAACAGGATAACAGAGAAGACAGTGCGGTCACAGTTCCTTGCGTTTTTTAGTTTTACGTCGCTAAGCAACACGCAGGGTGTAGGATTTCATCCCCGGGGCGGATCCAGGATACCTCAAACAGGTAACTAACTAGAATAGTGCTTCTTCTTTTTATAGTAGGCACCAATTAGCTAAGCTAATCCTTTAGCTATTTAATTCTTAAATTACAAGGTAGGAAGCAGGCCTGCAACTATATACAAAATTCAAGCAGGCGTTTTTCCGCAAACGCTACAGACAGAACGTTCCCGGATCCCGGTAATGTCAACGCCATACATTTTGGAGTTGTCGTTTGGCATTAACGTTAACAGAAACACCTTTTCTCTAGGCCTGCTGTTGTGCAAGAAGGTGTCTTGGTTTCTACAAATAGTATCAGATAAGCAGCGTGTTACAGTAAGGACTAGTGTGTTTAGGTTTTAGCAGATAAGTAGATATTATTGCGGTAGAGAAGAAATATTATTGCGGTATGTTGACTGGAGCTCATTGCAATATTATGCTGCGTATTTCTAAGCATGCATTGTAGTTACCATACATAATACTTTACATAACACCATTTAGAATCAAAATTAACATATTTATTGAAAGCCTTAATACTTGAATATAATAATGAATTTGTTATTTTAACGTAACAAAAAACTTAAGATTGTAGTTTTATCTCTCATACGTCGATCTACGTCACGCCCAATTCTCCAAATGGAAATGTGAGTTCGTAATCATATTTTTTAGGTAATAAACTACAAATTGTAATTTAAGGATTAGGATTTAGCTTCTTTACATGTGCCATGAGATTTAGCTTTTTACCAATTTACATTATTCTAGGTCAATGAAAAATTACGCTATAGTTTTTCATTTAATGAGTAGTGTCAAAATATGTGGCATATAGGAATCTGATATAACGGGACAAATGTGTCCAATTTGGATATTAAATATTAACGTATTTTACTTTTAACTAAATAACTGCTCTGAGTTTTTATTGTCTCGCAGTAGGTATGAAAAGTAGAGTTTGCACCTCGAGGAGCCTGTCTTCGTTTTGGGCGGCTTTAACCCCTCGCCTCACTCAGGACTCTACATAACTCCCTCGATTCGCTCAGGAATTAAATCTTGATCCCCTCGCTGTGCTCAGGGATTAACCCAAGAATCCCCGTTACACTCAGGGTTCAATATACCGCCCATGACGTAAGACACTGCTTTACTCTCCATCACAGATATTGGCCAATCTTACCAATGACTATTTGAACCAGTAGGCCTACCATAAGTCTCTTATAGCAGGACAGTTAAGCGTTTTATTGAGCTGTCCTGCAAATTCGTACTATGGCGGACTCTAGCAGGCCAGCCAACTATTGCCCACGTGCCCTAGCCGGCCAGCAAAGGGCGGCCTGCAATTGACCCACTGTAAGCGTACCATGACGTGTTTTATTGACTTTAGATATCCATCAAAGTAACCTGCATATCTGTCACATAAAGCTGGCGAGCTAAAGCAACTTTTTCTGACCTATTAAACGTAAAAACCGTGAATTTCTATCAATTTGTAAAAAAATAGTTACTGTTACTATCGTAGAAGAATGTGGAACGCATACGAATAATTATTTGAGTTACTAGAAGAAGTATATAAAAAAAGTCATCTCTTATTTGCACGCGCTATAACTGTTTCATTTTACCCTACAGCTATGCCGCTATGGGTATTTAGAACTCCCATAGTACTTCTAAGTGAGCATAACTAACACCACAGCGTGGTGTAGACGCGGCCATAATTCCATGTTGAGTAAATAAGAATTCTCACATTTGGTCACCGCTTTGATATTGTAGGTTCGTTTCTCTGAGAATCCACTTCAAACTGTTCACTGTTGTTTACTAGATTGGATGTGTTCTAATATCATTACAAAATATTTGTACTTTGTGTAACTAATGTAACTTAAAATTAATTCACTAAATCAATGTCACAAACTCTGCTGGATCCCCCAATATTATTATTATAACGTATTTTACAATGCCTGTAAATAATATTGGAATATATATAATCCAATACTTTATAAATTGAACTAATTTATAAATCAGATCATTAGGTTTCAATATAAGGCTAATCTTAATTTCAGAAGATAACATAAGCCAACATAAATGAAAGAGTAAGAGCGTTATACAAAGTGCTAGAACGTCATCTCTTTCACGCAAACTGTCAGAGACAATAATTTAGGGCCCTTCTTAGCCCTAGCAGTTCAAATACATGTCAGTGAAATGAAGTTCATGGTACGATTTTTGGCAGGTCAATTTGAAATCCTTTTATTGAACTGCTCGGAACTTGACAAATAATCTAAAAGTTTATGGTAGGCCTGCAGGTAAGACAGACATGACGGTAACTATTATCGCTATAACTATTATTTACTTTGTGTCGTAACTCTTCAGTTAAATAATATTTGAAGCAGGGTTTACAACACTTGGGCATTTAACTACACGTGGGACAGTTATGTCACACGTGCGCTACACAACCAACTGTCAGTACCTACGTCGTGTTGTCAATGGGTTTTCTTTCATTCAATATAACATCACAGAGTTGAGATACGCATGAAAATTAATAAATATAACACGAAGGCATAGATATTGAAAATAACATAAGATTACGAGTAATTAGAATAAAAAACTAAATTATGAGTTCCAAATACAAGTAACAGCCTTTGAGCAACAAAGAGTACTGACTTAAATATCAGCATATTTAGGTACTTACGCTCTCAAGGGAAGCTAGAAGAATATAGCAAAAATAAATTGACGTGTGTCATAAAAATATGACGCAACTCGCAAGTTATATTTTGCTTAGATCCAGATGACCCAGTTTGACAGCATACAGAGAGCGAGTAACTAAGTGCTCTTAATACCCATATCACTCGAAGTTAATATCATATTTAGGAACTACTTGCTACTACGACGTCTCGGAAATCTTTCTGAAAGCAGCACAAGTGCGGCCGACGTTGTACGACCCTCGTCACGGCTCGACTAACTCGTAACAATAATTATTATGTAAATGTAGATATAACAGTAAATAACTAACCAGTAGGGATGTGTGATAATTGTTGCGATGACAGAAAAAAATCCCAGCTTTTTCCAGGCGAAGAGTAAAACGTAAAATCCTTGAATCCTACTTACAATTCCTTATATGCGTTACCGATCTAAACAGTACCTGGCGATAGGCGATTCTGATCCATATGGTTTACCTATATATCAATCTAACTAACAGAACAGAACGGTATTTTCGAGTAGACTGTACATATCGATAGGTGAAGCACCGTGCGGAATTTCATGGTGCACCCAGGTGGAGACTAAGGTGAAGGAAGGGACCAAACCCATTCTACACTTTAAAATACCCCTCGAAACAGGCACATGGCACTACTATTATGAATAAAATTCCCTTATACCCTTACTCTTATTACTAAAAGAGAATAAACGAGAACATAAGGAAACTATACACGAAAGAGATTCAATGAACTCAATAGAGTGTCAAGATTATGATTTGGTAGTTGCTGGTTAAATTTTTACCTCTTGACTAGACTTGAGCTTTAGGGTTCGTGGAAAATTACAAATAGTATTATAGTAGAGAACAGAGCTAACATCAAAATGTTGTCACTAAGCTCCTACCAGTGTGTTTCGGCAGCTACATTATAGGAATAGTGTGTTTACACCATTAGCCGAAGTGGACTATCAAGTGAGGTTGTGGTCAGACCTATCATAAACTGTTCTAATAATTATAAAAATTCATTGCTCTCACTCACCAGGCTAACTATGTATTATTTACAACATTTCTCGATTCTTTTTCAGTATAGTCTTTTAAAATATCTAGCCTGTCACTTAGGATTCCCGTTTAATAGTATTCATCTATGACATAGGGCACTTCCGAAGTGTCAGCAATCAAACATGCATTGAGAATTTTAATGATGTACCGCACCTATGTTGGATATGTACTTATTATTATTAATTTTATGTACTTGTTGTGCGACTTTGAGCTTACTTATGAGGCCCATAGTAAGAGACCACGTTTCAGTGCCATAAGTCATCACTAGTAACACACATTGGTCGAAGACACTTGTCTTGAGGCACTGAGGTATTTTTGACGGGAAGACTTCGCGAAGTTTCCGTTTCCTCTTTCTCGAAGTTGGGCATGCCTATTTTGACTGTCGGTCTAAGGTAGATGTGTTCGTTAACAACTTGGAGAACTGAGTTCCCAACTGATATTGGGGTAGGTACAACATGAGCATTAGACATAATTTTCGTCTTGTCCATGTTCATCTTAAGGCCTACCCGTTGGGAAAATCGATGGAGGCCTTCGAGCATTGTACTAAGGTCTTCCATGGATTCTGCCATGATAAAAATATCGTCGGCAAATCGAAGCTGAGTGATGTATTCGCCGTTGATAATGATGCCAAGTCCTTGCCATTCCAGGAGCTTGAAGGCGTCTTCCAATGCAGCGGTGAACAGTTTCGGAGATATAACGTCTCCCTGTCTTACGCCTCTTTACAATGGAATTGACTTCGAACTCCGCTACATTTTTACGCTACGTTTTTGTACAACACTTCAGCACTTCAATATACCGATAGTCAATACGGCACCAGAATTAAGCACTGCCCACGTCTCGATCGAATCAAAGGCCTTCTCATAGTCTACAAACGCTAAACAAAGAGGCAAGTTATACTCTTAGGTCTTCTGTATAATTTGCCGTAGCGTGTGGATGTGGTATATGGTACAATAGCTTTTTCGGAAATCGGCTTGTTCCGGAAGCTGGAATTCATCGAACCTGCGACTGAGACGGTTCGTTTGTTCGGTTAGTTTTGAGTATATCCATTAGTTAATAAACAAACATCCAATCAAATGTTTCCTCTTTATTTTTATTGTAAATTTCTCAAGTTTTCGCCGGTGGCTTTTTCGGAAGTTTCTTTTGAAAAATCTTTATTTTATGTGTTATCAAGCGTAGTGCGGTGTTACGTCAAGCTGCTTATCCTAATCTTGTCCCAGTATTGGTCCTAACGAAACGCATATAATATAGATATTGTACGTGATATGTTTAAAGCGGTTTCGTTAAACTTTAACAATGTGGCAATTTATGCTATGCGTAATTGATGAATTATTGAGCTGATGAAATGCTGAAAGAGTAACATATTTTATTCATATCATCGGAAAGTCTAATTGAATTAGATTGTTAGGAGATGTGTGACGCATTTATTTCACAGGCAATGAATTTTACGAGCATTGTCTAGACAAACGACTTGATAAATCGAGTGTAAGATAGAAACGAAATCACATTGACTGGGTCACCTTTACCATTAAGAGTTCAGCTTTGACCAGCAGAGTACTGACTGACATTGTTACACATTTCTATGTATACATAGAAATGTGTTTACCAGAATTGTTATCTCATATCGGAAATAAATTTTAAATTTTCTGAATTTATAATTGAAATTATTTAGTGCATTTGTGTTTATTTGCGTAGATCAGGGACAATCGTAACGTATAAGTTTCAAAACCTGACTGTATCACTTAAATATTAGCTAAAGTGCTTTTAGGCTATTATTTGCCATTATTTTTAAATGTACAAAAACAACACAAATCATCTGCAAGATGATCGGGAGAATTCGTATAAATATTCCCTGATCTAACGGAGATGTGCTAGTGGTGTCATAACATCAAATAAAAACTTTTAGTTAGAAATATGTTCTATTTAAACTGAAATGTCTCGGCAGAAAAAAAAGTCTTACCTTAAAAAATATAATAATGAGTATGTAAGTCATGACCAACTTTTTTCAAAACTATTAAAATTTATGTTAAATGATATAAAATACGGCTATTTGAGTCATATTAGTTTTTATCTGAAAATAACAAAATCTATTACATCATATTGTATGGTAAAACACTTGAAATAGTTTCACAGTTCCCGTGGTGCCATCATAACCCGTCTATATATTCGTCCCACAGTATAATATTTGCAATCCATCAACAAAATGATTCAATATTGTCAAACATGCGCCTTCTTACTATTTACAAAAAATTGTGTTGTAAGAGTTTCTAGTACTCAGGTATTTGTTTCCACAAAGCGAAAAGGCTGAAATTTTGTTGATTTGAACACGGATAATCATCATCATCATCTCAGCCGTAGGACGTCCTCTGCTGAACATATGCCTCTCCCTTAATTTTCCAAAAGGACCGGTTGGAAACGGCCTGCATCCAACGTCGCCCTGCGACCTATATCAGGTCGTCTGTCCACCGTGTCGGTAGACGACCTTCGCTGCGCTTGCCGGTCCGCGGTCTCCATTCCAGAACCTTTCGGCCCCATCTGTTCTGCGTGCTATGTGCCCTGGCCACTGCCACTTTAACTGGCTAATCTTCTGGGCTATGTCGGTGCCTTTCGTTCTTCTACGGATCTCCTCATTTCTGATTCTGAGAAACCCTGAGCATAGCCCTCTCCATAGCTCGTTGTGCGACTTTGAGCTTACTTATGAGGCCCATAGTAAGAGAACACGCATGAATACTATTAATAACGTAAATCCAACTGTAGTAAAGCACGTTTAAACTGCTTTTTCGTGAAAAACAGCGCGTAGTGTATGGTAGTACACCGTACCTTGCTACAACAATACCGGTCTACCCTATCTAAAATTTAAGAGGAAACGTGCGTGAAACCGATTTCAGTGTTAATAAATCTTCCTGCGCTAGTTAGCGCCGTAGTGCATACCTACCTTGATCATCATAGTAATAATTAATGATAATAAGTTTATTCCGTTATACTTAACGTTTTGATGGCGGACAACAATAGTAATTACAGACCGTATTACTTTTATTCTTACATAATATTATAAAAGAAGTATAATAACCTTATTAAATCAAATATATCTACTGAGCGGATTCATTTGTAATTGATTATACTCTAGGGCCTAATCGCAGATTCTCAAATACAAGTAATTGGCAGATATTAATATGACAGATATCGATAGGCGCAATCCACGAGCCAGCGAAGAAGCTTACAATTGATGTTTATATACCTACACGAACAAATAAGAGTGTCCGTACTCGTACGTGTTAGAGTCCAGATTCACGGGCAGCTTGAAGCTGTCAGCATGGACTGCTTCAAGCTGCGACTGCACAGTACACACATACATAAAACTGCTCGAGCAGTTGCATATGCTTCGGGCGGTTGTCTGTCAAGCAGTCGCCAGACACTGACTGCTCGAGTAGCCGACTGCTCTCGCGTTATACGTCCGACCGCGCTATACAATCCACGTCGCGCGCGCTTACCGCCCCTGAAATGAAATTGTGACTTACTGAGCAGTTATTATCAACTGCTCCAGCAGTAATTATGAACTGTTCCAGCAGTTATTAATGACAGCTTCAAGCTGTTGACTATGACTGCAAGAGCCGTCCGTGTTTGTCAGCTCGTAGGAAGACGAGAAGTAACACGGACAAAGAAATGATTCAATCGACAAACAAAAATTTTGCCACAATGTTTTTTACAGATTTATATTAAAACAATACATATTATTAATGCAAAGATTCTAGAAGTAATCTGCCCTCTGTCCGTTATTTTATTTGATGACGTAACCAATCTTTTTTAATCTATACTAGTTTCTGCCCTTGACTTCGCCCGTGTGGAATAATATTATTGGAATAAATGTAAAAGTATATCCTATGTGTTATACATTTCCATATACGAATTTTTTATCCAATCAAACTTCTGTAATAATAATTTATAGAGGAAAGTACAATTTTTGTGTACTATAAATAATACAAATCGCAACCAGAAAACTTCTGGACCGATTTAAAAAAAACACTTTCATCATTAGAATGCCACATTAATCTTAAGTAACTAAGCTATATATTTTGATTTATCACCACGCGGTTAAAACCGCGGAGCGCAGCCAGTTATAAAATAAAACCAAAAAGAAAAATTTTATTTTTTATTCACTATCATCATCATCATCATCAGCCTGTAGCAGTCCATTGCTGGACATAGGCCTCTCCAATTGCACGCCGCTTAGGTCTATCTTGGGCTTCTCGCATCCAGTTTTTGCCAGCCGTCTTGCGCAGATCGTCACTCCACCGTGACTCAGGACGTCCTACACTACGTTTGCCGAGACGCGGTCTCCACTCTAGAACTCGTTTACCCCAACGGTTGTCGGTTCTACGGCTAATATGGCCAGCCCACTGCCACTTCAGCTTGCTGATCCGGTGGGCTATGTAGATGACCTTGGTTCTCTGACGGATCACTTCATTTCTAATGCGATCCCTCAGAGAAACACCGAGCATAGCCCTTTCCATAGCCCGCTGAGCGACTTTGAGCTTGTGGACCATTCGAGCCGTCAGTGTCCACGTTTCGGCTCCGTATGTCATGACGGGTAGGACGCACTGATTGAAGACTTTCGTCTTCAGGCACTGTGGAATCGGCGAAGTAAGGACTCGACGTAGTTTCCCAAACGCTGCCCAGCCCAGCCGAATTCTTCTATTCACCTCGTTCTCAAAGTTGTTTTTTCCCAACTGCAATGTCTGCCCGAGGTACACATATTTTTGAACAACTTCGAGAACGGCGCCGTGTATCGCAATCGGTTCCGGTAGAACATGTTCGTTGAACATGACCTTGGTTTTGTCCAAGTTCATCCGTAGGCCGATGCGTATAGAAGAGTCAGCCAGGTCATTCAGCATCTGTTGCAGGTCCTGCAGCGTCTCTGCCACGATGACGATATCGTCAGCAAATCGCAAGTGAGAGATGTATTCGCCGTTGATATTAATGCCACGTCCTTTCCAGTTCAGCGTCTTGAACATATCCTCCATTGTATTTGAAAACAATTTCGGGGAGATAACGTCCCCTTGTCTCACTCCTCGATGCAACGGTATGGGACTTGTTTGCTGATTCTGTACTTGGACGGACATGGTGGCGGTTTCGTAAAGACATCTCATCACTTGGATGTATCGCCAATCTATCTGGCAACGCTGCAGGGACTCCAGAACAGACCAGATTTCAACCGAGTCAAAGGCCTTCTCATAGTCCACGAATGCTAGACACAGGGGCTGATTATACTCTTCGGTCTTCTGTATAATCTGCCGCACTGTGTGAATGTGGTCTATGGTGCCGTATCCGCTCCGAAACCCAGCCTGTTCCGGTGGTTGGAATTCGTCGAGTCTACGCGCAAGACGGTTCGTGATCACTCTTGAAAACAGCTTATAGACGTGGCTTAGAAGGGATATGGGTCGATAGTTCTTCAGCAGGGTCTTATCTCCTTTTTTGAAGAACAGGACGACCACACTCCTACTCCACGCCTCTGGAGTTCTCCCTTCGAACAGGACAGCGTTAAAAAGCTTCTGGAGCTCCCTCAGTACGGGTTTACCTCCTGCTTTTAGTAGCTCTGTTGTAACGCCATCCTCTCCAGGGGCTTTTCCATTTTTAAGCTGTCTAAGAGCGATCTCGATTTCGCCAATACTGACTTCTGGCAAGTCTTCGGTGAAATGGCGTGTTAACGTGGCTCTAGGATCATTTTCGGGATCAGGTCGAGATGCATGCGATGCGTATAATCGGCCATAGAAGTCCTCCACTTCCGAAAGGACTGCCGGCTTCGAAGCAACGACTTCTCCACTAGCTGTGGTCAACTTCGTCAGGTGGCTTCTTCCAAGAGATTGTACGAACACCTTTGACCCTCGATTCTGCTCGATCGCTCTTTCGATCGAAAGAGTATTGAAGCACCGGAGGTCGTGTCGTACGTTCTTGTTAATCTCTCGGTTTAGAGTCCGCTTTTCTGACGAAGTGATGGGTGGGTTTTCACGTCGTTCCTTCATTAGCCCCAAAGTCTCTTCTGAAAGCTTGGACTTCTTCTTGCCTTTTATTCACTAACAACAATCAATCCAAAAATACTTTACTTACCTAAAAAAAACATAAAATTATAATCCCTATTGTAGAAGAACGAAGCGATAATATTCTAGTTTATTTTTGGTAATGTTTTATTTCAAGAGAATCTTAATCAGAAATGGATTTCCACTTAGTACAAACCATTGACAATGTTTATAGAATGTGGCCTTCTTATAAAACATGCTCTAAAGATAGTCTCGAGTTTAAACCAATGTTTAGGTTAATTAATCTATTAACTTACTTGTTATTTGTTATATATGTGTATATATGTTACCTAGACTAATAAATGACATTCCGAAAGAAGCTCGGGACAAAATTAATTTAATAAATATTAAACGGAAAAATTATATAAATAATCACACTCTTAATATATACCTAATATCATCAAGGATCACACGGTTTCCAAGCGCAGTACTGACGTACATTTTTTGTGCAATGCGTAATCATAGAACAACACAGATTAGATAATAGGAAGTATTACCTATTACTTTGCATAGACTAGACATATACTAGACACATACTCTGTTTCACAGCTTGATCTGGAATAATGTATACTTGCTCCTTGCTCGATGAGATGGGAGGACAGTGGCAGTAATTCGCTTGTTCCGAACACCAAACTAAACTAGCGAACTAAAATCTAGTTTTAGTAAATTATGGTAGTTCTTATTGTGTTCATGCTTAAGTTCAAATTCGTATAATGCTTGCAAATGACAATTCTTAAAATTGCCGTTTCTGTTTAATTGTGGGTATGTTTAGTGCAGATTTAATCGTTATGCAAGTTCGTGCTCCCTAAACTAGTCTAAACTGATGTAAAACTACTCACATTTGAATAGAATAATCATATGTTTAGAATTATCATTCTACGTGATAGTTGAATGTAGATTTTAGTATTAACATAATAAGAACTACCATAGCATAGAGAATTTGAGTTCAGTGTACGCACAAGCGAATCAGTACCAAATGCCATTCTAGGTTATAAAATTCATGTTTTAAATGTACTTTAAGTTTATGTAGATTTTTAAAAACCTTACAATTTTGCAGTAGACTCAAAGTAGGTGCCTACAAGTACATTGTAGATTTGTTGAAAAGGACGAGATACCCTCGACAAACCACTTATGGTTTGTAGGGTATTTTTAAGTGTACGCAAACTTTGTGATAAGACAAATAAATGAAAAAAATCCAGTTAATAGTTTAAACCAAAACATTGGTTCTTTCCTAAAACGCACGACGAACGTTGGTTACGAGTGCTTTTGGCGAACCGTTCTTTCGCAACGATTTCTACCATTAAAGCAAATCAAAGAGCGCTGTTGACGAAGCATATAGTTCAGTGAAGAGAGATTCGGTATAACATATCCAGTAAGACGATTTTATTTATCCTATTTTGTCTTAACCTACAATGTTTTACATTCCCTACGTAACAGTTATTGACCAAGCCAGCGAAGCGTTGCTGCTTTAACAGGCCAAATTGACTTTCATCTGTCCGTATGTTTTCATGTTCTACGTCTTCTTAAATAGGTCGCATTTTTCACTCGTATTCATGTTCTACTATCTAAAATAATTTACTTAAGTCGCCGATTTTGAGTAGACGGATGTATTTTTCCTAAAAAGGGGGAAGTTTTCTGCGGCGCTATTTACCGACCGATTTTGATAAAGTTTGGTACACACATTAAGTAACTTTAAAAAGGAATTTCAATTACAAGCATAATTGGTCAAGTGGTTACCAAGGTTGTGAAATACTACGAAAAATTGCCGCTGATGATTATATGTGCTCGCGAGGTCTACTGTTTACGGTCATAGAATTACTAGTATAATTACAGGGCGTACTTGAAATTATGTCAATAAAATTAGCACGACGTTTTTTCTGGAATAAAGTGTCTGTAACACAACTATATAGAAACTTTTTAATTAATAGTAGATACTAATTCATATATAATTTAAATAATATGGATACAATATCTCCTTAAGTTAAAGTGTTAATTTGCCCACAGATTGCGACTGGTTATACCAGGACGTGTCGTGTAGAGGACCTAGCACCTGCGTGCTGGCAAGTCCAGGATATCCAGGTCTCTATCCACCACATCGGAGATGCAGATATCTCTTCGCGACTAACTCTGTACATACTAGAGTCAAGATCATCTTCACGTCCATACTGCTTCCTAGAAAGTAAGTACAAAAATACATACGCAATCACATTTAAAATAGAGTAAGTTAATATCTAACATCTATTCTTCTTTCCTCTTAGTTTTTTATTATCCACACAATGTTATCATGTCCCAAACTACTACTGATGTCCTTTAGTAACCTATATACTTATAAACATATACACACCCAGACACAGGTCAAACAGACATGTTCATTTATGCACACAAATATTTGGAGTGTCCGGGGCTCAGTTGCTATCGATTCTGCCAACCGCAGGGCTATTATGTACGAGTATCTCAGTTGCTACCAATTTTGATTGAAATCTTGAAAAAGGGCGGCTCTATGTCACTTTTGACAACTCTATTAAGCAATGTTAGTAATTTGATGACTGGACCTGACAGCAGTTTTACAGCAGTTTTATAGCAGTTTACAAGTTGTCAAGTTTCTTTGACAATATTTTTTAATTAAATAGAGAACGAGAGAGCCTTGAGTTGAGAGGAAGAGCTTAGAAGAGAAACATGCCGGAATAATATAAATAATAATTATGAGCTATGAGCTATGAGCTATGAGCTATGAGCTATGAGCTATGAGCTATGAGCTATGAGCTATGAGCTATGAGCTATGAGCTATGAGCTATGAGCTATGAGCTATGAGCTATGAGCTATGAGCTATGAGCTATGAGCTATGAGCTATGAGCTATGAGCTATGAGCTATGAGCTATGAGCTATGAGCTATGAGCTATGAGCTATGAGCTATGAGCTATGAGCTATGAGCTATGAGCTATGAGCTATGAGCTATGAGCTATGAGATATGAGCTATGAGCTATGAGCTATGAGCTATGAGCTATGAGCTATGAGCTATGAGCTATGAGCTATGAGCTATGAGCTATGAGCTATGAGCTATGAGCTATGAGCTATGAGCTATGAGCTATGAGCTATGAGCTATGAGCTCTGAGCTATGAGCTGTGAGCTGTGAGCTGTGAGCTATGAGCTATGAGCTGTGAGCTATGAGCTGTGAGCTATGAGCTATGAGCTATGAACTATGAGCTATGAGCTATGAGCTATGAGCTATGAGCTATGAGCTATGAGCTATGAGCTGTGAGCTATGAGCTATGAGCTATGAGCTATGAACTATGAGCTATGAGTTATGAGCTATGAGCTATGATCTATGAGCTATGAGCTATGAGCTATGTGACTATGTGATATAAGTTATAAGCTGAAAAGCAAGGATAAGTCGAGTGTATTTAATGAATGGACACAGACAGGGGCGTTGAGTTTATGATACTAAAGTATTAAAGTATGACGCTTGAACTCTTGAGAGTTTGCAGAGAAATTGGACGTATTTCTCTCATAAGAATCGAGTTTTGACTTTTAAATTAATGTTTTGGTGTATACAAAACCTAAATTATGGAATATTATTTAAAAACAACCATATTTTGTTATAGTTTTATAACGCATTATAGTGCATCGTATTATGTAGGCCCTTCGGTCGAAACCGCGGACGAGTTAGCTAGTTTCAGATACATCCATTGGACTATTTCAGCGTGAGTAAATAATAAACGTACACACTCACACATCTTTACTCACTCGCAAACTTTTGCATTTATAATATTAGTATTATGTTAGTTTTTAGTCCGGTAGTAGTGCCATTAGACCAACGTGAATTAATATATCTTTCTATTGCGTTTCAGTCGGTCTGTGTTTCGGAGGCCTAATATAATAATAATACCCCCCCCCCCTCTTCCTCTCTACTTCACCCCTCCCTTCCCCCTCAACCCTCACCCCTTCTATTCCTTTTAGAAGTCGGCAGCGCGTTGACAACGCCCTTCGTGTTGCGAACGTGTATAGGCGACGGTGATCCCTTTCTATCAGTTGGGTCTGCCTACTTTAGCAAAAAAAAAAGTTTGACCTGTGTATTGGTTTAAACAAAAGTTACAGTTTATTTAACCGTTCAGTGTTGTAAAAGGTTTTGTCCGCCTGAAGTTTCCCCAAATATTAACTAGTATAAATAAAGCTAATACGTTTCATCCGAGCAGACAGAAACACTATTTTGTAATCAACGAATACTACTAACACTAAATAAAGATCCATCGAGGCAAAACATAAATTATTACGTTTTGTATGGATAATCAGCACCACGCGATTCCGCCCACGCAGAAAACGACTTATATATTAACTATTCCTCTATGCCGAACATTCTTCGGCATAGAGGAATAAATATTAAATATAATTTACTTCAGATCCTCATTTACCTGTGTTCAAAGTTTCATAAAAACTGTCTGTTTTGGTTTAAAAGAGTTACAAACATTCATACTTTTACAATTATAACAGTAATTATTATTGAGGTGAGTGGTGAATTTCTTGCAAATCATGTTATATCTAATATACAGATTGAACGTTTGATATATAATTTAAATATAGCAGGGGTGTCTCTGTGTTGAAATTGTTTAATATATTTAATTTAAATATATATTATTCGCTTCAGAAACAAGTGGCATTTTTCAACCGGCATTCATATAAATATTTGAAAATTCAGTTTTACTTTTCAGTTATGAGGCTATTTGTTACATATATACCTACATTTACTGATTATGGATTCTTAATATTTACTCGTAAAACGCAAATATTTGTCACATATTGTGGCAAGTACGTTGGTTTTTGTTTTTTAGTGAAGTCATGACTAACTTTCTACAAAAAATTCACCTTGTTTATATAATAATTAAGTTCATTTTGCCAGGATAACGTTTAGACCGTGAACGATTGCTTGGATAAAGGGGGATACGTAACGAATGCGTGATGTGCATTTGATGCGACTTGACGTTGACAATGATCGATCATAGTCATAAGATGAAGAAGAGGTGCAAAATAGGCGATTATTTTGAGTGTCTTTTGTAATATATCTTAAAATGTTTAGTGTAACTTTTCTTAAAATTGAAATTACTTTGGAACTTTATTATATTTTAGCGTACATCATTTTTGGTATATGTTATTGGGGAGTAAAATGGTGCTTTCCTTAACTTTCGCAATAGCTAAATTTGGTTTTGCAAAGCTTAAGGAGGTGCTTGCCTAAGCTTTCGTAACTTCCTAACTTGGTTTTCCAAAGCGTAAAGAGGTGTTTGCCTAAACTTGTATAACAGTTCCATTGCTTGCCTAAACTTTCGTAATAGCTAAACTTGGTTTTGTAAAGCTTAAGGAGGAGCTTGGCGAAGCTTTTGTAACTTCCTAACATGGTTTTCCAAAGCGTAAGGAGGTGCTTGCCTAAATGTTTATAACAGCTCCATTGCTTGCCTAAACTTTCGCAATAGCTAAACTTGGTTTTGTAAAGTTTAAGGAGGTGCTTGCCTAAGCTTTTGTAACTTCCTAACTTGGTTTTCTAAAGCGTAAGGAGGTGCTTGCCTAAATGTTTATAACAGCTCTATTGCTTGCCTAAACTTTCGCAATAGCTAAACTTGGTTTTACAAAGCTTAAGGAGGAGCTTGCCGAAGCTTTTGTAACTTCCTAACTTGGTTTTCCAAAGCGTAAGGAGGTGCTTGCCTAAATTTTTATAACAGCTCCATTGCTTAGCTAAACTTTTGTAACAGCGTAACTTGGTTTTGCTAAGCTTAGTATTAAGCATACCTACCATATATGTAGGTTAGTGTATTAACTCCAGTTTTATTTAACTTAGTCGGTTTTAACTTTAACTTCGTAGGACATATCGTAGCGGAAGAGTTCTGTTAAAAAATAATACACCTAATCTACACGTTATTCTAGTTTAGCTTTCGTACTCATTTATAAATGTATAGGTGTAAACATAATTATAACAAACTTACTATACAATTATTAATAATTGCAAAGATATTGTAAGCAGTTTCAAAAGTCTTGATGCAAAAGAAACAGCAGACCTATGGGGTCTATCTGTGAAGACCGTTTCTTCAATTATAGATATCATTGCACCCAATCTAGCAGCTGTGTTTAATAGTTGTGTTGCAAGTGGCGTATTTCCTGACCTATTGAAGCATAGTAAAGTGGTTCCTTTATTCAAAACTGGTAGTACTACTGATCCAACAAATTTTCGGCTTATTTTTGTACTACCTACGCTAAGTAAGATTTTTGAAAAAAATATATTACATCAATTAGAAACTCATTTTAGTGCTAACAAAATTTTCCAAAAAATCTATTTGGGTTTACAAGGAATCGCTCTACTATTGACGCAGGTATAGAACTTATAAAAGATGTGTTTGATGCCTGGGAGAACTCTCAGGATGCCTTAGGTGTTTTTTGTGACTTATCTAAGGCATTTGGACTGCGTCCGACATGATATACTTGTCAAGAAATTACATCACTACGGTATTAGGAACATGGCTCTCAACCTTTTGACTTCATATATAAAGAGAATTCAAGGGGTTGACATAAATGGTAAAAAATCGCCCGGCTCTATAATCTCAATGGGCATCCCACAAGGTTCAATACTAGGGCCGTTCTTGTTTTTAATCTATATTAATGACTTACCTTATTGTGTATAGAAAAATGACGAGGTTGTATTGTTTGCAGATGTCACATCACTGTTATTTAAAATTAAAAGGCAGTTATTAAATTATGACGATGTTAACAATGCATTATCTAAAGTTGTGAATTGGTTCAATACAAATAATCTTCTCCTCAATGAGAAGCACTAACTGTATAAAGTTCTCGACACCAAATGTGAGACAAGTAGAATCCAATATACAATTGAATGGAACAGGTTTGGACCTTGTGGAGCCAACGGTCTTTATAGGAATTACTATAGGCGCAATGGGGTCGCCACATTAAAAAATTGTCTAGTAGGCTCAGTTCAGCAGCTTATGCTGTTAAAAAAATTAGACTATTAACTGATGTAGACATAGCTAGAATAATTAATTTTAGTTATTTCCATAGCGTTATGACTTATGGCATACTGCTCTGGGGATGTTCAGCAGATATTAATTCTATTTTTATACTGCAAAAAAGGGCTATACGAGCGATCTACAGTTTAGCTCCCAGAATTACCCCTAGACAGAAGTTTAACTCGTCCGCATCAGGACAAAAAATAACAATAGATTTATGAATGAAACTTGCCTGGAATGAGAGTTGCTGATTCGGACGGGTTAAAGACATAAACATTCTAACTGTTGTCTCTCAGTTTATCTATGAAAATGTAATGTATGTAAAGAAAAACATTAGCAGTTTTGATAAAAGGAGTGATGCTCATTCCATCAACACGCGAAATAAGCACAAGCTATCCGTACATGTAACGCGTCTCCACAGAATAAGTCATTCTTTTATGGGACAATGTATACGATTCTATAATAAAGTTCCCAATGTTATCCGAGATTTGCCTATTAATAAGCTTAAAATTACTATTAAAACAAAACAAAATTTCGGATTACTTGGAGGATAAAACAGCTTGGGACTGATCACTCCAGGATCTATCTACTCCGCCCCCCCCCCCCCGAAGGGTTCTCGCATTGACGTGGCGGGGGGGCTCAGTAACCGTGGCTTGGATCACCACGGTGAAGCCAAGAGGAACCCAGCGCGGCCGGCGGCGTTGGGGTGCGCTGGCCGGCTCAGGCGGGCCGCTCCTATGGGCTTTGGCCGCCAAGTCCACATAGGAGTGGCGGGGTCCGGGCGCTTTGGCGCAGACTCGAGGAGGTGGGGCCCGGGCGCTTTGGCGATGGCTCGAGGAGGTGGGGCCCGGGCGCTTTGGCGCAGGCTCGAGGAGGCGGGGTCCGGGCGCTCGGCGCAGACTCGAGGGGGTGGGGTCGCGGGGGGGCTATCCCTTGTGGCTGACGTAGCAGGCGGTGGGGCTACGTATCCGACCCACCGCAGGGAGACCACGGGCGTCCAGACACGGGGAAGTCTGGCGCCCGTTGTTGGCGAGTTTGGTCTCCAAGGCAGTTGCGGCGCGCCATGTGTTCTGGCGTGCCGCGAAGAGAAGGGTCCGGCAACGGACAGCTACGGCGGGTTCGCGGTCGTGTGGAAAATCTGTCCCGCGTTCCCGCCGAGGGCGGCAGTGACGGAAAATTATAAAAAGGATCTATCTACTCGTGTACTAAGATGTCAAAGTGTAGCGTGTCTTGCCCTACTGATACCATTATTATGTTCTCTTTTGTAAAGCAACACACTGGAGCTAATATTTGTAGTACCTAAGTAAAAACATCTATATAAAAAGAATGGCCACGAGTTTCGTGCCGCTTCTTCTCGGTAGGCTCTTTATATTTTGGAACGCGGCGGTAGTCTTTAAAGTACATTATAATGAAAAATTGTCGTTCATAAGTGCGTCTTTGATGCCTGAATTGAATAAATTATTTTGACTTTGACTTTGACTATACCTATTGAAAATTCACGTATTTTTATTCAATAAAACACAGAAATTTTTGAGATCCTATAGAATAATAATATACCGTAGGGGCGGCTTTGTGGCGAGCCGTCGGTGAGTGGCGACACCGCGGACCCTGATTCTCCCTGGGGCTAAATTAGACCCCTGACCCTCGGCTTACCTTAATTGGCCGCCTGGGACTTAAGAGCAAGTAACAAAAAGCTCTAAGGGTGGAAGTGTTAAAGAGCATAACGCCGGTAGTAGCGCTCTAGTAAAACCGCAGCACACCTATCGACACCCTTTAGCCATCCACACCAACGTTGCCCCTTTTGTTATTATTAATAATTAGTTTCGCAGTTTCCTGCTAGCTATACGCTCGATGATAGGGGGGGGGGGGTAGATGCGGTTGAGCAGTTTCCTGCAACCAGAGAATAGGTAAGGAATAATTGGGATGGTAAATACCTGCGGAGGTGAGCTCTGTGTCTGATGAGTGCTGGTGACCGTGGGTCCTCGTGGAGGCGTCCTGCTGTCGACGGCGTGCAGAATGAGCTGAAGAACTATTGTCACTTGGTTCTAATGTTTGTATTGTCCCTTTGGGTTGTGCACTGGTTTACGCGGCGGGCTGAATGCGTGTGTACACACGTGCTGATTTAGGAGTAGTGTCTGGTTGGGCCGAACACACCCTGAAGGTCACTCGCGGCGAAGTCATTCGCGGTGACTCGTGCTGATATAAAATGGCGGTGCCATGCGGTTGCTGCGCGGCGGTACACGTCCGCCGGTCGCGAGTACAAAAAGGTGACTTTTGAGCTGACGCGTAAACGCGGGGCTGATATTGGCGGTTCCCGATTACGCCGTGCGGACGCGACGGCGCCGAAAAGGTGACTGTTTCCGCTTCCTTCCGCAGCCGCTTTCTTCTAGTTATGACAGCTGCAGGCGAAGCGGCGGTGGGGCACGCGGGCGCGGTGCGCCTTAAGGTGACGTCACGCTTTGGCGTGAACATATTCCCCACTCGGCAAAGGTGTGGTGTGGTGGTCAATCGACAGTCAGGTGGTCGTTCTTGATTTCCACCACTCGGGTGACGCCATCCCTTCATGGGTTCGTCTTGTGGCTCATGCGCCAGTGTAGAGGCGGCACCTGGTCGTCCACCATCAGTACCAGTTCCCCGACTTGAGGTGGGCTGGATCGGGGAGTCCGTTTGGAGCGTGTTTGGATGGTGTGCAGGTAGGGTTTGGACCAGGATTGCCAAAGGTGTTGGGATAAGGGTAGGACGAGCTTGAACCCTTTTGTGTGCAGAAATGGCTCGTCCTCCTACCGAATACTCAGGTAGGGCATTGAGCTGACGGTTTAAAAGGACATGACCCGCGGCGAGTAATTCAAATTCCGCGTGGTCAAAAGAGAGTGGGTTGAGAGGGCGTGCATTGAGCTTGGCTGCAATGTGCGCTAAAAGAGCTGAAAGTGTAGGTGCGATATTGTTATTGTTGGTTGCAAGAAAGTCTTGTATTTCCCTAAGTTCATTTCTAGCGCCTACATAAATTGTACCGCAATTATATCTAATTAACGTCGGTACACCGCGCCTAGAAACAAAACGCTGTAATGCCGCAAGGAACGCTTCCGTGGATAACTCAGATACCGGTTCGAGATGGACCGCCTTCGTGGCTAGGCATGTTACAACACAGAGGTAGCCTTTTAATAGCTTGGTGTTTCTCAGTGGACTGGATTTTATCAAAAATGGTCCAGTAAAGTCCGTCGTGACTTTGCTAAATACGGGCTGAACGTTTACGCGGTCGGCGGGTGAGTCGGCCATGTACGGAGCCTTAGTTTGGACGCGGAAACGTAAACATTGTATACATTTGTATACTGATAACGTCCAGAATTGCTGGCGCAAGGGTGAGTGCAGAATGTCAGCACCTAACTGACTTAAGGTGTTTGCGATGACAGTTTGTCGTCGTGTTGTGTGTGTGTGCTGATTCTTTGTGGGCTGAGTCGGTATTTGTTGGATGTGCCGTCCTAGTCATTGCCTAGGCGGCGGTGAAGGACGCGAGGTAGTGCGCGGTGGAGTACGACGGGAGTACACCATCTGGCCCGTATCAGGTGAGGGACGGCGCCGTGGTACCTCGCGCTGTTGTACCGGCAATAAGCGCACTGGTAGTGCGTAGTATCGTGTACATACCCGAGGCTTGTGACCCTTTACATTACTACATGGGTAGCAATGGTTGTCACCATAGTGAGGTTGCGGGTTCGATACCTGTTTGGGTGTTGGCGCGGAGCTGAACGGTCGTGGGTTCGAACCCTGCGCATAGCGCGGAGCTTGTGGGTTCGAAACCTGCTGAAGTGGGGACGAGAAGCGCGCGGGTATAGTCGCGGAGCCGATAGGTTGCAGGTTCGAATCCTGCTGAGCAGATGGCGAGAAGCGCGCGGGTATAGGCGCGGAGCTGAGAGGTTGCAGGTTCGAATCCTGCGCATAGCACTGAGGCTGCAGGTTCGATACCTGCTGAGCAGATGACGAGAAGCGCGCGGGTATAGGCGCGGAGCTGATTGGGTGCAGGTTCGAAACCTGCGTACAGCACAGAGGCTGCAGGTTCGATACCTGCTGAGCTGATGGGGATAAGCGCGCTGGTATAGGCGCGGAGCTGAGGGGGTGCAGGTTCGAATCCTGCGTATAGCACTGTGGCTGCAGGTTCGATACCTGCTGAGCTGATGGCGATAAGCGCGCTGGTATAGACGCGGAGGTTATTGGGTGCAGGTTCGAAACCTGCGTATAGCACAGAGGCTGCAGGTTCGATACCTGCTGAGCAGATATTGAGAAGCGCACGGGTATAGGCGCTGAGCTGAGGGGGTGCAGGTTCGAATCCTGCTTATAGCACTGTGGCTGCAGGTTCGATACCTGCTGAGCTGATGGCGATAAGCGCGCTGGTATAGGCGCGGAGCTGAGAGGGTGCAGGTTCGAATCCTGCGCATAGCACTGAAGCTGCAGGTTCGATACCTGCTGAGCTGATGATGAGGAGCGCGCGGGTATAGGCGCGGAGCTGATTGGGTGCAGGTTCGAAACCTGCGTATAGCACAGAGGCTGCAGGTTCGATACCTGCTGAGCAGATATTGAGAAGCGCGCGGGTATAGGCGCTGAGCTGAGAGTGTGCGGGTTCGAATCCTGCGTACAGCACTGAGGCCGCAGGTTCGATACCTGCTGAGCTGATATTGAAAAGCGCGCGGGTATAGGCGCTGAGCTGAGAGGGTGCAGGTTCGAATCCTGCGCACAGCCCTGAGGCTGCAGGTTCGATGCCTGCTGAGTTGACTTCGAGGGGCGCGCGGGTATTGGCGCGGTTATTACATCGTCATTGGTAGCTAATGACCATGTTTTTTGTTCTAATACTACAACGAGAATCACGTAATAGGCGTCTATTGTCCTTCCATACTGCTCGTTGTAGAATTCCTCCTCGTCGTCTGATAAACCTACGGAGTCTAAAATTATATAATATGCCGCGTCAAATCTATCGCGGATCAATTTTACGCCTGCGGCTCTGGCAGCGAATCCAGGGCTATAGCGCCTAGGTTTGCTAGACCTCAATGATAACGCTTCCAAATTAAGCTTAATAATAGCGATTTGTAACTGTCTAAATCTTGCTACCTGTGATTCAGAAGGCATCGTTAATCGTCGTAGGCGAAGTCAGGCACAAGGACGCAAGCAAAATTAAAAGGAAATAAAAATATTAAAGTATTTAATCGTAGGTGAAATTCCGCACCTCCTTTTTCGGAAGTCGGTTATAATAACGCCTAAATTAATAACGTGTGTACGAAACCTTATGTGAGCTGATGGTTTAATTACTTTATTAATTGAAACCTGTAAGTTCGTTCGGTACTAAATATTTAATAACTGCGCGGAACCCTAATTTACATATAAGTAGTTAACCCAATTATAAATAACATATGTAACCTAATTAAGTAGCATGTCTAAATGATTTATGAGTGTTGAATCACAACAGCTAATTACGTAATAATTTTCACGGAACTCCAAAATGGTGTGCGGATCTCTATTAGGTAAGGATATAGTTCTTGAAATAAAATAAATTGGGCTGAATTCCAGACGTTCGACTATGGACGAATTATGATTATTTAATCTCAAGAACACAAGCAAACCCGTCTAACAGTACTTAGTATAATTTTATAATTAAAATCAACAAAGCACCTGGCGTAGGTAGGTACTTAGCCTTAAGAATTTTAATTACGAACCTTTCTTGCAAACAATTAGTGAACAATCGTATCGGCAGTCGTTCCAATTAGTAACAAGGGTCAGTTTCGCTTGGCAATATGTTTGTTCCTAACGAGTGGAATTTTTTTGCTAGAAGCTTCGAATCGCTAGTCGGGTTAGTTTGGCTTGGCAAATCGCACTGCCGGTTCACTCGTCTAGAAGCTTCGGATTGATTTGTATGACGTAAGGGGATTTACATTAAATCAATATCTATAAGAAGTAGTTTGTAAATTAAATAAGATTGATATCCGATATTTGGGAATTATTGAGCTTAAATGTGGGCTGATTTGTATGACGTAATTTGGGTAATATTAAGTCAGTAAAATGTAGTTTGTAAATTAAATAGGTCTGATAGGGATTGATATCCGTTATTTGGGAATTAAATTGAGTTTATTGTGGGCTGATTTAATGGACTGTATTTAAGGGATAGGGGGTGATAGCATTGGTTTATCCGGCAGCGAAAGAGATTATGTTGCCGGATATCCGCGCTCGTGGGAAATGTGGTTTATCCGGGTACCCGGTTATATCCGGATAACCGGATAAATCCGGCTCGAAGGAAAATATAGTGAGGCAATATGCCACCATACGATAGGTAGGGAAGAATTAATGGTACCTGGGTTCCGTGGGGTATGTCGGGAGACTCTGGAACTGGTGAGAGCTGGTGACCGTGGGTCCTCGTGGAGGCGTCCTGCTGTCGACGGCGTGCAGAATGAGCTGAAGAACTATTGTCACTTGGTTCTAATGTTTGTATTGTCCCTTTGGGTTGTGCACTGGTTTACGCGGCGGGCTGAATGCGTGTGTACACACGTGCTGATTTAGGAGTAGTGTCTGGTTGGGCCGAACACACCCTGAAGGTCACTCGCGGCGAAGTCATTCGCGGTGACTCGTGCTGATATAAAATGGCGGTGCCATGCGGTTGCTGCGCGGCGGTACACGTCCGCCGGTCGCGAGTACAAAAAGGTGACTTTTGAGCTGACGCGTAAACGCGGGGCTGATATTGGCGGTTCCCGATTACGCCGTGCGGACGCGACGGCGCCGAAAAGGTGACTGTTTCCGCTTCCTTCCGCAGCCGCTTTCTTCTAGTTATGACAGCTGCAGGCGAAGCGGCGGTGGGGCACGCGGGCGCGGTGCGCCTTAAGGTGACGTCACGCTTTGGCGTGAACAATAATATTATCATAAATGGTGACCCTTATGGGGGCCCGTTCAGTAGGTGGCAAGTCACCACCTGCCTAATTTTTTTTAAATGAGACTGAAATTGGCAGGTGCCGTCGTCTCGTCTATAGCCCACTATATGCCTAATCACTAATAAGTTCATATAAATAGCCTTACCATTTTACACATTTTTATAATAGATATAAGTGTGTTACCATTCATCCAAAATGTCTGTTTTTTTATACTATATACAATGTTTATTTTATACCAAACAGGCCTCTAATCACACACTGTGTTGGCCACAGCCCCACTTATGCCTTTGCAAAGGACCGGACGTGATCCGTGAAATAAATGGAATAAGATAATAATAATAATAATACATCTTTATTTCAGGTAACATAACCCATATACCTACTACAAAAATATATATTAAATTACATATTTATTAACATTAAAATTAACAAACTTATTATTAACAATTAACAAAAGTATGTAATAGAGACAAAAAGCCAGGCCAAACCGTAATACTCGGTCAGATAAAAGTACAGTATGATAAGGTTGACTCTAACAAAATATCCAACCTCTTTTACATTTACATCCATACATAGTATATGAAACAGTGTGATAGTATATGAAAGTGTTTAAGTAGATAATAAATATACTTGAATGAGGTCTTAGTGAAAGTAAGTTATTTGAAACAGATTACATAGCCAGCAAAAAAGGTAATTCTCTTAACTTTGAGCATTTTAACAATATCAAATAAAATAATAACATCAACAACGAAAAAACCAGTCATAAAAGAGCTGCCGTAAAGAAAATAGGCTGTAAAACTGTTTTAATGAAAAAAAGCCTATTAAGAAGTAAGACACTATTAGAAATAAAGAAAATACATTACGAAGATGCTAGAAGAGTACTCTTTTTATGGTAAGTCGACACATGTCCTCCATGTAATTAATAAAGATAGTAATAAAAATTATAAAACGCTATTTGAAATGCATGGCCCCGAGTTGATTGCCAGTTCTTCTCGGCATTTACTCTTATTTTCGATCGTAGCAGTATTATTTCAAAGTACAATAAATATCTATACTAATATAACTATAATCAAGGTCGTGTCTGAACATACGTGATATTTAGAAAAAAATCAAGGCGTTAGTAATTAAACAAAATATTTATGTTTCTTGTTTGTCTATATGTCTCTTTGTTCACACATCATGTAAAACTACTGAATAGATTTTGATAACGTTTACGAAATAAATTTACTGGAGTACTGAGGAGCAATTTTTTTTAATATACTCGAAAAAACGCTATGAGCTATTGATGAGAAAAATCTCAGCGGGAAAGATACGAGTATGTGAGAGATATTAATTAATAGTTACTATAGAGATAATTATATGTATGGACGGTACTTATGCAATGTATAGGTAGTTTCATACAATTCCGGTACAATTTACACAGGTGGCGGTGTACCTTTCCACCGCAAGTTGATTTCGCCAAGATAGGTTTTTTTTCAATTTTATAAGTGGACTTTGCCATTCCTCAATTTATTTAGTTATATTGCAGAGAGAACTGAGGAAAATTATTGGGACAGATTAGGCGTTAGTTGCTGTAGGTATAACATTTAAAGACTTTGTAATAGTTTGTACTCCTTCATATTGTAGTTAGTTTCATATAATTTCAACAGATAGCGGTGTGAGAAAAACTATATTTTTTTTCGGCAGTTGGGTAGCAAAAAAGAAACCTGAAGAGAGCTCTCGCTTTTATTTGTGAAATAAATAATATGAATAATATAACTTGCCTTTATGTTAGCGTTTGTGGACTATGAGAAGGTCTTAAGGCCGATTATTGATTCGATCGAGACGTGGGCAGTGCTTGAGTCTCTCCAGCGGTGCCGTATTGACTATCGGTATATTGAAGTGCTGAAGTGTTTGTACATAAACGCCTAGATGTCAGTCCGAGTACAGGAGCAGACTTCGAAGGCAATTCCATTGCAAAGAGGCGTGAGACAGGGAGACGTTATAGCTCCGAAACTATTCACCGCTTCATTGAAAGACGCCTTTAAGCATGGAATGGCAAGGACTTTGCATTAGCATCAACGGCGAATACATCACTCACGTTCGATTTGCCGACGATATTGTAGTCATGGCAGAATCCATGGAAGACCTCAGTACAATGCTCGAAGGCCTCCATCGAGTTTTCCAACGTTCCAAAAAAGGTTCTGGAGTGGAGATCACGGACCGGCAAACGCAGCGTAGGTCGTCCACCGACACGGTGGAGAGACGACCTGATAAAGGTCGCAGGACGACGTTGGATGCAGACCGCTTCCAACCGGTCCTTTTGGAAAATCATGGGGAAGGCCTATGTTCATCACTGGACTTCCTACGGCTGAGATGCTGATGATGAAATAATATGTACTTACTTTAACTGAAAATTAAATGCATATATGAGACCTAACACTCACCACACCTGCCAGTACGAGTAAGTGTTTTAATTCACAAATAAATTATGTTTCAATGATACGAACATTTCATCACTCTTACATATCTTTTCAATCCAAAATGGTGGCTGAACAAGATTCATTGAATGAAATGGTGACCTTCTTCACTCAAAGTTTAGACACTATTGAGGGAGAGCTTGCTGAGCCTGACACAGTGAGCTCTGGTGATCTGGCCACTGAATTTGTATCCTGAAAGACTTTTGAACGTATGTCCTTGCGAGCGCTTCAAAGTCAGATTGGATTAATTGCAAATCAAGTTGATACTGTAGAGATGCAAAAAAAAGGCGGAAATTTCTTCTTATTCACGACTTGCCTGGATCCAGTCAAGAAGTAACTGCCTCGGTTGTTGTGAAGACAGATGTGAACCGTTTTAAGAAAAGACAGTTTTACTTCTAATTATATCAATTGATGTCTCAGCCTGTCTGCCTGATGCCTGATAAACGTCGTCCTATATTTTTCGAACTGAATGATGTGAACGTCCGTAACTAAATCTGGTCGTCTAAGACTAAACTTATAGCAGTCCATAGACTATTACGTTTTGTCCTTAGACATCGCATATTTTGTACACTAGCTGACGTCTCGTAGCGTCTTTCGATAATAAAAATATTCATGCCATATTGATGTCAGAGACTTGGTTTAAACCTTGCTATCTTTCAACTGTTTTTTCTTTGCCTGGCTTCATTATTATACGCAATGACCGCATGGATGGTCGGGGTAGCTATCCCTATACCTTCGCGCAAATATCCCTTACTTAACATGCCCAGCTTCCACCATACAATGCTGGTGAGTATATTTTGATCGAAATAGTCGTTTCTCATGTTCCTCTTGGTATTTATTACTCTCCTTTGCAGACCATCAACTTTGTAAATTTTTTTATTTCTTCTCCAAGATTACTTCCCGTCATAATTGTGATCATAATATTATTTTCATTACTGCTTATTGAAACGGGACTCCCGATCTCATAACTTTGAATCTGTTACACACAGCTAATAACTTGACCATATACCCCTAAAAGCCACGCATCGTTTTTTCCTCTGTAGACCCTCTCTTCTTGACATTATTCTTATATCTTCACGTGAATAAAAAGGTTGCAGAAAAGGTTTAGACTTCGCCCAACCGAACAAAACAAAGAAAAGTTTATAGTTTGTCGTAATCGCTGCAATAGAGAGTGCAGGGATGCATTGCACCAACACTTCTATAACTCGGTACATAATGAAGAAAGTGTGAAAGTATCTCAGGTAATTAGGAGTAGGTAAGTCTCGTCAAGCGAGCGAAAAACTAAGCGAGCGAAACCGCGGATGGGTCATATGTGATGTGTAGTGTGTATTTATTGAATTATTAAATATTATTGAATATAACAAAAATCATTATCACGATATAATACTAGTGCTTACCTTATCAAACTTTTGTTTACCTTTGTGGAGTCAGATGTAACTTTTTTATGGCTGATCCACTGACTGACGCGAACCCTCTTTGAGAATACTTCATGGTAATATACCCGTGCTAGATACCTTAATGTGCATAAGAGAGCTGATATCGTTAAGAGGTAATTCTCGTATCGCAACGATATATATTGACACGGTTTGCAATGTATTTTTATCAAGCACCCGTATGAAATCCATTCGTTTATGTTTTGAAAGGCGAGAGAACAATTGGTTTCAGTAAATATAAAGGACCGACGCCCTTATCTCCATTCCACCTCTACGCGTCGATGTTATTGCTTGGTTTTCATGCTTTGAAATAAGTTTATTGTAAATTAACAACTTTATTCTATGCATATGTTGTACTTTTCCAAATTACGTACTCGAGTAGGAACAAGGTACGAGGTTATAAGTATTGTCTAGCTAGTCAATTCCCACGACGCAAGTTTGTATGTCTACTGACAGGCATAATCTGTGACTACATTACTTAAGTAAGAATACACTAGTAACTGTCCGTTGGCAAATTCTGCTTTAAAAAAAGGAATTCAAAATTAAATAATAAACTAATACAAGGACATGAATTTAAAAACTATAGGAAACAAGAGAAGTACGGGTTTTATTTCTTAAAAATTATTTCAGTTAAATGTTGACCATCACGTTAGACACACTCTTGGAATCTGACCTTAGTATTTTGCGGCACTCGGTGGAGAAGCGAGGCCGGGATGCCTTTAACCTTGCGGACGATATTTTCTTTTGGTGCCGAGACGGTCACTTGTGGTGTGTGTTTCTTAAACTTTAGTTTTGAGGCCATAGCGGTGACCTGTATGGCCCGGAGATTCCCCAAAACGGCATATCAATTTATTATAGAATAAATCACGAAGAAGCGCCATAGTGTCTATACTAGTGTTTATTATTTACACTGTGGCAGTGTGAGGTATGGCGCCATCTTGCTGGAGCCATGTGTGTGTAGTTTAGGATTTTCTCTCATTGTGGGAAGATAATATTAATTGAGCATGCGTCGATACAAATACCGTCCACAGTAATGGCTGATTATTTTCAAAAATATAGGTTTTGATTATTCTATTGCTTGACAATGCACACCATGTTGATGTTGATGTTTTAAATGTGTCCTTTAGGTAACCAATAACGGCAATTCTGCATAATTACACATCCATTTAGGTGAAAACAGGCTATATCACTCCAAAAAATTATGTTCCCTGTTAGAAATCGGTGCAACATTGTCCAGCAGGGATTTTTGCGTTTGCACAATACGAGTATACATTATGTAGAGATTTAAATGTAAGATCCTATTTCATTTTATATCAAACAAACGTTCTCATATCAAACCAGCAGTGCGACTATGGATCTACAATCAACATGCCACATTGATAATCTGATTATTAAATATAATTATATCTACCTGTATGATATCTATTGTATCTAGCATGTTATATTGCGTTCTGTCTTTTACAGATAATTACTGTCCAATTTTATCCTATCGATAATCCATACTCGCAGTGCAGGGCTGGTAATCTCGACAGGTTAGCACGAGTTAGCGAGCTTAACGACAGTTATTCTCACAGACTAGGATTTTATATTGGCGCAATCCATTACGAGGATGGCCACAGCTGAGATAAATATACAATCTAAGGCGATATACCGATCAATATCGGTTGTAAAGCGATCGCTGTATATGTAGATACTTCCACCCCAGAACACATTTAGAAAAACGTTTAAAGCATTGCTAGACACAAGTAGCGGTGCTAGCCATGCTACGTTGTGTCCCTCCTCGCCTTCAACGCCCTCATCCAATTCACAGCCTTAATGGATTTTATCTCGATGGTTAAACTTCATAAATAAGCAATTTTCCCCAAACTTTAATGTTAAATTATATAGCGCTGAAAACGCGAAATTGAACCACTTATGATATCTAAATTCAAATACGCAATTTACATGTTGTTAGTGCTAACATGTTGTTTCAATTTATGCCGAAATTTCGAAACTCATACCAAAATTGAGAATCTAAGTAAGCCTATTATTTATGTTTGAATAAATCAACTCACGAGACGGGATATATAATGTAGTCTAGACTAAGGTTAAATGCTTAAGTTTGAGACGGCATAATATGATGTCAATTATCCTTAACTCCAGGGTTGCTAGTTGCTCATAGCAACCTGTCTATTCCCTTAGCACCGTTATTGAGAACATTATAGTACCTAAGTAACATATTCATGTCTTGAGCCTTGTTAGTGAGTGGAGCTTTTATCACACATATCAAGTTACAATGATATACAAGGTGATCAGATTTTCATTGATCAGACACATGTAACTGAGGTAAATTATTATATGTGAAAGCGACGCTGCATAATGGGCAGTTATCTTGTCTGTAGAAAAACTTCGAGTACATTCCGGTATATTGATCGAGGTGAAAATGCGTGTTTACGCATTATAATGCGTAAACCACTTGAAAAGCAGTAGCTTAATAGTGTAATGGTGAACGTTGGTTACTTACTCTTTATAGTTGTAAGCTCTTCGTAAGTCAGAATGTCGCAAGATAATGTAGGTGTTGTGATAACTATAACTTTATATAAATTTATATTACGAATACTGTATATGCTTGATTGAAACTTTCATATTCGTATTCGGTCGAGATATTCGACTATACGTACCGCGTAAGTTAAACTGTAAAAATAACGGTAAAATACTGTATATGCATTAGATTTTATTTCTTCTAGTATTGTTATATGTATACTAGCTGACCCGCCAGCGGCTACGCTCGCAAGTACTCGTGGGATACGGTAATTACAGATTTTTAATTATCCCACGGGGACTCTTTAATTTACCGGGATCAAAAATATCATAATATATGTTGATCAGGGATATAAGCTACCACCATACGAAATTTCGATTTAAATCGGTCCAGTCGTTTCGGAGATTAGCCCATACTAACAGACAGAGAAACAAACAATTTGAACTTATTTTTCACTCCTTATATCCCCTGACTCGGTTTTTAGCATAGTTATCATTGTACAGAAATTTTACCTCTACAGTTTATAATATATAGTAGTTTTTACATCCTCGTTTTACCCCCTTAAGTCATCCCGTGACAAAATATTGAAAGCATCACTATTTAATTTTAATTACCTATCTAGTTATCAATTTTCATCACTGTAGCTCCAAAAACAAAGAACTTATGAAAAAAGATATCCCCCGTTTTACACCCCTAAGTCATCCCTGTCAATAAATATTGAAATCATCATTTTAAACTGTCCAAATGCTAATTTTCACCACTGTATGTTCGAAAACACAAAACTTTCCATACAAACTTTCACCCCTCCATTTGGCCCCCTTAAACCACCACTATCAAAAAAAAAATTTGGCCAACATTTTTTTTTTGTAATGATATGTCATGTCACATGTCCAAATACAAATTTTCACAACTATAAGTTCAAAAACAAAGGAGTTTCATACAAACGTTTTCACCCTTTTTGACCCCTTTTGATTTTAGCGGTTGAATTTTATAAAATCCCGTCTTAGTGAGCACCTAAGTCCTAAAAAGAACCCGCATGCAAAATTTAAAACTATGGCACTTGTAGTTTCTGAGATTTCGTGATGAGTGAGTGAGTGACCTTTCGCTTTCACATATATAGATAGAAGATAGATTATTATATAGAAGATAGATTATTTATTGCATGGGCACGTGGTTCTCTGGTGGTGTCAATTAGGTACTTACTAGACGGTAGGACGGTCAGTGCAAGTGTTCAAAATTCGGTTGAGAATAATGAGAGTTGTAGTAAACATAAAAAAAAATTCTGGCACGCAAAATTATTTTTGTTTTAAAAAGAGCAGGTCTGCTTTCCAAGTAAATAACAGAATATAAATAATTCTAAAGTGTATATGTGTTGCTCTTGGGATCATCTATGTACTTGCCTAGCTTTCTGTTATTAATTTATACAGACTGGTAAACTTGCTTTCTTAATACCCGGATGGTTGAGTTTGCTTTTTTTTTTGAGTAACCTGATTTGTTTTTGGCTTAGTGTTGATTAACAACGCCATCTATTGTCAAGTAGCTTTAGTGTTGCTGTGCCGGTAAAACACTTTGTTGTGGCAGTTTTTCCTTGCCTGAAAACACAGATAAAATGAGTTTTCTAAAAATGAAACCTAGCTAGATAAATTTATCGCCCCCGAAACTCCTTGCATACTCTACTTCATACTGCAAATTTCGTGAAAATCGTTGGGTTTTCAGATTCAGATTATATATTTACAGGAATCTCACGTTTAAAGGTATTATATATACGGTACACATACCTACGGCCTTAATTAGAAACCACTTATTTTCTTTAATGACTTCAGTACTGCGTGTAACAATTTCACTGTGCGCAGTACAGTAGAACTAAATAACAATATTTTGTATGCAGCGTTTATCCTCGTAAATAAGGCCATTAATGTTCATCCCCTTATCAAACAAAAGCAGAAAAGAACTAGCTTACCCATTCGTATAAGACACATTTAAGATTGCAGTAAAAGCAACCCGCTAATCTATAAATTGAAACATTCGTACTGAAACGGTAGCAGTGCTGCGATAAATTTCAAAGGAGTGGGTGAAATAAAAGCGGTATCTCGGTGTAATACGTTCTCCGACAACCTAAAACATACTAATACGTGCACGAGAGATACACTCTACGGCAGATTTAGCGCGAACTCCGTATAAACCGAGCTAAGGAAACGATATGCTATTATCCTTAGTATACGGTCTTTACTAACGCGTCCGTATTTTTGTAATAAGCTCACGTTTATAGGTTCATATTTAAGGTGTTAATCTATTTATTCTTGTTGTTTATAGCTGTTCTTTGTACTCTTCTTTGTCTATGTGATAATCAATGGTCACATTTATTTTATTTTGCATTTTACAATAACAGGATGCAAGGTTTGGTTTAATCTGCTAATTGCAATTACTAACTTAAAAGGAGGATGGTAAATTAAAATATCATACGATTCGTTTCTTTTCTATATATGTTTACCGAATTCTCCAAGGAGTTTGGATATTGAGATGGAGAATGATTAGTCCGATTTGGGAGATTCATCTTAAGAAACGGGAAAACTTTCTAAATTGGTCCGAAGAAAATTTATTGACTTTGGTTGATGGTTGTTCTTAGTGTAGAGGTAGTGTTTGTAAATCTCCCCCCCGAAGGGTTCCCGCATTGACGTGGCGGGGGGGCTCAGTAGCCGTGGCTTGGATCACCACGGTGAAGCCAAGAGGAACCCAGGGGCCGCGCCGGCGTTGGAGTGCGCTGGCCGGCTCAGGCGGGGCCGCTCCTATGGGCTTTGGCCGCCAAGTCCACATAGGAGTGGCGGGGTCCGGGCGCTTTGGCGCAGACTCAAGGAGGTGGGGCCCGGGCGCTTTGGCGCAGGCTCGAGGAGGGGGGCCCGGGCACTTTGGTGCAGGCTCGAGGAGGTGGGGCCCGGGCGCTTTGGCGCAGGCTCGAGGAGGGGGGCCCGGGCACTTTGGTGCAGGTTTGAGGAGGTGGGGTCCGGGCGCTCGGCGCAGACTCGAGGAGGTGGGGTCGCTGGGGATTATCCCCTGTGGCTGACGTAGCAGGCGGTGGGGCTACGTATCCGACCCACCGTAGGGAGGCCACGGGCGTCCAGACACGGGGAAGTCTGGCGCTCATGGTTTGGTCTCCGAGGTAGTTGCGGCGTGCCATGTGTTCTGGCGTGCCACGAAGAGAAGGGTCCGGCAACGGACAGCCACGGCGGGTTCTCGGTCGTGTGGAAAATCTGTCCCGCGTTCCCGCAGAGGGCGGAAGTGACGGAACACCCCGGGGTTTTGGTGGGTGTACGGACTCCCACATAACAACCTACCTCCCCGTGGTAGGTGGTATCCATAAAGGATTGCCCCGGGACAAAAAAAAATAAAAAAAAAGTGTTTGTAAATCTCGTTCAGGGACATTTCATACTGCGATGAACTTGGCGTCAAACCTCAGACAGATAGTTAACCGCACGTCTTTATATGCACACTTTAAAATGATATATTACTGAAATGACACCATTTAACAGATTGAATTACGTATACGTGTATCGAAATTTTTTAACACGTTTCTGTGATTATAGACTCGGGTAGACTGGATGGTAGTTGTCAAATAAATAATTGAAAGGTATATTTTTATGCAATGCAAAAAATAGTCACTGCGTTTATAGTCGTTTTGAGATCTTACGAGATACCTAGCGACATAACGTGGGCTATTAAAAACTATGACCTCCTCCGCTGTACTTGTCAGAGCAAAGTGACTAAATTGGTGCGACAACTAACGAAGCGAGGAGGAGCATTAGGGTAATGGACACAACAACGCGCGAGTCGAGCGAGCGAAGCGAGTGTGCCGCGGCAGCGTCTGCTGAAGTTTCATAAATAATTTTATAATGTGCCAAATCATTACAATAATTTGTAGTTTAGTCTACGGCACCTTTTCTGGTTAGAACCTAATTTGTAATACTTGTTAACAATACGCAGGTATCCGTTATTCAAGATCAATTATTACAAGAAATATTTTTCGATTTTTTATTTAAATAAATACCCATAAATTATTGCATATTTATCGAACATATAAAAATACATAGGCGGCGAGCAACGTCCTATTACGTCCATACGAACGAAATCACGAACAGTTAATCATCTCCAAAAAGTGGTGTAGCAAAATCTCCTTTCATTTTAGAACCATCTGCAAAATTCTCCCTATTTCGGTACTAAACATTGCTAGACTGTGAAACGCTGCAAGACATAACCTCAAACTTTGCTGTTGATAACTGCGAAATATCCACGACTCATGTTTGACACGATGAATATGAGTCATTATTTAAATAAAAATGTTTAGGCATCCTTAACATAGTAAGCCATAGCATACCTTAGATGAAATAAAATAACGTAGTTCTAGTTTGTGTAGAGAATCAAATGCTTTATTTACGGCGAGGATGAAATATTGAATTTAGAATGCAACAAGAATCTCTCAACTAGAGTACCGGGCGTTGCGAAGAAATTCAAAGTAGGTGGAATTCTGCGTAGAGGAATTTGCTTCTAGTTTATCTGAGTTTTTTTCTTCTAATTTCTTTAAAAAAAAATTGCAACATTACAGCTGTCACAATAACTACTTTTCACGTCTAAACATGCAATAGTAACGTCGGTAAAAACTAAGCCACATTATTCGTATACCTTAATATACCTTTGTATTTAATCCTAATAATAAAAAAGAAAGATTCATTGATTATTTGTTTGTAATGGATACACAAAAACAGACTGAAAACCAATTCAAAAAAATCTTTCAGCAGTAGAAAACTACATTATGCTTGAGTAAAATAGTAAAATATCTGATTCATCATCATCATCATCCATCACGACGTGGGTGAAACCGCGGAGCGCAGCTAGTATACAATAAATGCGCATTCTCTGTAGCCCATTAAATTTTTTCGATGTCGGGTGATTTTATTAGCTAGGAGCCATTGTTTATATGAAATGGCTTCACCTTAACAATATGATGGCAAGTCAATCATATTCACGTGTACGTTAATCTAGGTCATTGTGGCCGTTTCGACGCGGCTTTACTATGATACGTTTGCACATTACATTGTTCGCATGGATGGACGCGAGTGACACAAACTGTTCTCAACATCTTCAGATCAGAACGCACACGTATCAAATAATTGAAATGTGTGACATAACAAGTGTAAAACCTCACTAGCGAATAAAAAAACCTAAGAAATAAAATGTTAACTAAACATAAAATACATAATTTTATATAATATGTCATATTATTATTATGTCATATATTATATAATATGTCTCAAGAAGGGATTTTGCGGATTTACGATTTTTACTAAAAATAACCACGAACCAGGTCGATTGCCCGGAGCTTGTCGAGAGAATAAAGTTAAACTGTTCTTCACGGCAGGCTAGGTTCAATCCCTTATTATATACCCCTTTAGTGTATACGAACTATATTGCAAACGCGTACCTAGTGCGAGTGAGTAGAAGCTGCAATATGGCGAATAAACGATTAGATATAGACTTATTCTGTTCGAACATCGCATCGGTGAGGCAGCGGCTTAGTAGCGAGTTTTTTGCTTAAAATGTTTTTACCTATATAAGAATTAGACTTAATTTTCTATTTTTTATACATTGTAAATAAGTTTGTGAGTAACTGTTATCTGGAGTTGATATGATAGTGAATGTTCTAACTAACTAATAATGAAGTGATCATGATTAAAATTATTCTATTAATAAACATGTTGTCCTATAATAGGCCCTATGTTTCTAAAAATATTTATTTAAATTTGTTAATAGACTGCTGGATGACCAATTAAATAAATAGATATAAAAATATTACATAAATTGCTGAACATTAAACATTGCTGAACTTTAGCAACCACGGTTAGCAACAAAGGCAACCTTGTCAAAGTTAGAAAGGAGAAAATAAATTTGACAAAGTCAACGTATTATCATTAATCAAAGATTTACGATTCTAACTCCTCCGCTCACATTTGATCACAAAGTTAATACGAACGACGTAACTGCACTGTTTTATGGAACTCGTCCTTGCTTCCTATCTTTACGCCCCTGTAGGACATCCAATACTCGTCACAAACACCATTCAATCATGTCAGCTACCCGTTACTTACGGAGGGTATAATATTATTACGACTTGGGATAATAATGCGGGCTACAAACGTAACAAACAATCCGGCTTTGGTGGCTTTGAGCTGTTGCTAGTTAGTTAAGGTGCAGGGTTGTTACGGAGCAGAAACATTAATAAATAAGAGATAATTTTAATTTTAAGTACAATACAAACTAGAAGTTCAATAACACGACTACGGGAATAATAAGCCTGCACATTAAAGAGCGTAAAAACTGCCATTTAGATTTTGGACGATTTGATTTACAGTAATGAGTACATCAATAGACTAATTTAAAATACAGTCGAACCGGGATAAGTGAGAGCTAAAGGGACCGAGATCTCTTTTTCGTTAATGTTGGTTCCTTATCCGAGTTCCCTATCTTATAGAGATACAAGAATAGCCTTTCTCACACATAAAGGTAAAAAAAATTACATTTAATATGTAGTAACTAAATGTATGTACATATATAACATATGTGTATGTATGTAATATATAGATATCTTTATTTATTAGTATTTGAAATGAATTGTAATCCAAAAAGAAACAAAAATTATACACATGTATTTAAAAATATCTGTTATCTTTGTTCGATTTAACATTTTGTGCATGCGTTCTAACCGCCGAGCATTAAAAATAATATTTAAATTTTCTTTAAGTAGTAATGTAGTAACATCAACTAATACTAAGTAGAGGTCAAATGTGCACAAAAACAATGTAAGTAAGCTCACCGAAATGTTTGAAAACATAAACAGTTATAGTAAAGTAACTGATATTTATGACTTAGTGTTAAGTTAAAACGAATTTAAATAAATAACTGAAGGTGTTCATGCTATATTAAGTATAGTTCATACTGTGACTCTTATAGAGTTACAAAAAAGTAGAAGTTTCAGTTATAGAGGTCCATGCATAGATATATGTTGGCCCACGATTATCTCTTAAAGAGGCTTATATTTTTCCCTCATATAGGTTTCAGAGGCTAAAAATAGGCAGGACCAGGCAATTACTTTCATCAAAGTTGTTTCGTTTACCCAGTTTACACTTATTTAGGTTTAACTATATTCTATACTGACCCGCCCGCGGCTTCAATATCGTGGCCTCTCGGTATAAGGCGACTTTAAGTGAAGTTTATCTCAATATATTAGTGAATTTCACATCTAAATCGGATAAGCCGTTTCTGAGATTAGCGTTCACACATGCAGACAAACAGATAGACAGACAAAACTTCTAACAATATTTTTTTCATTCAATTATTAAGTCCCAATAATATTTTTTGTCATATAATCTTCCACGTATAGACAGCGATCCGCACCATTTTTATTACATGTATAGATAGTTTATATAATAAGGCCTATACTTAAAGCTAGAATATTATATTTTACTATGATGCGGAGTAATCGTTCATGCTTGGGATATAAAGTCGTTCATCTCTAGGAAGTGACGCGCAACTCCATATCCCTATATTGAATATCAAAATGCATTGGCTTTTATAGCCCACTTATAGCTCAAGGATGGCCAGGTTATATTATTCATAGGTCTGGGAAAGTATCACAGAATAAACTATGACACACGGGTAAGTTTCTATCACATTTATTATGGGAACTAAAAGCAAATAGATCGATGGTAATTTAGATATCCTGAGTTAAAATAATAATGTAATATTATAAATTATAATATAAAATAATATATTAATTGTGATTTCAGCACTTTAATCTGGCATTTAGTAGACAAACATCGTCTCTGCCTATCGCCCTGTAAAATCAGCATTACGTGACTGGCTGGTTGGGGCAGTTGGTTCCCTGGCTTCTGAACCTCTGGTCCCGGGTTCGATCTCCGGACATTTGTGTACATGAAAATGTGTGTTTGACCTAGATCCTGGGTGTGTATATAAGTATGTATGTACATCAGTAATCAAGTTACCATAGTACAAAGCTCTCTCTAGTTTGGGCGCTGAAGACCTTGTGTGGATGTTGTACCTTATTATTACTATTAATTATATTATAATGTATCAGGAATCATGAGCTCTGGGAATAGTTATATATTCATCCAGATACGCAGTGGTCATTATTGGCAACCTCGCCAATGTCAAACTACAAACTAATACTTTCCAATAACTAGTATATAAGTATCAAAATATATTGAAATGGTAAACAGAGCATTTCCATGCTTAAAAAAGGCACGTAATCGGGCTATCTACGCTTTCAGTTGGTTTCGTAGGGTTAGTTTACCAGACTTTAGGTCATGATGAAGGCTTCAGACGGTCACAAAGCTCCGCTTGCAACTAGTACCTACCTCTAACCCGCACGGTGGGTTGAGGTACATACTCCCTCTCTCCTCTTTCGGAGAGGAGGCCCGTGATTTAACAGTGGGAAGGTGGATTATACCATATAATACAATACGTCTTAATGTTGTCTCTGGTATGCAATGCGTTCCATTTTTACATATACCTACTTGTTAACTACTATCGATGACTAAGACATAGTTTCTAATCCTGGGTGTAAAGGCTTTCTCGAAGATTGTTAAAAAAAAAAATTCCTTTATATTTGGACTAGTACGGTTCAACATTTGATATTCCTGAAGTATGTATATAATTTAAGTAACGTAAATTACTTATTTAATTAGGCTAATTATTTAATAAGTTATTTAATTAAGGTTCATCAAGTCACGCTATTTAGTTAGAGACAAGGCACAATAAAGTCTGTCAATAAGTCACTGTGCTGTCTAACTCAGCTCTCAGTAAAGCTCTGTATGCTCTGTATCATTAAAACTTTCTAGGCAGATTGATAAGGATAACACAATAACTAGTAAATACCCTTAGTCTCTACACTTCTTCAATCACTACAAAACTTCAAGTCAATAATCCATTATTACACGTCAAAACACAATAAAAATAGAGAGAACACAAATCAAGGTAAAATAAATAAAATTACTGATAGGGATTGTAGACTCTTTTCCCCGTCTTTGCAACAAAAACAAAAGGTTCCATTAAGGACTTCTTACAATTATATCGACCTTTCGCAGCCACTGCACCACAGACTACCTAACTCTGCGAGCGGGCAGCTCACCGTCGGCGCCGCTGCTAGCTTCTCTCTGCTCAGAGAGGATGGCTACTCTGGAGCATCCAGGACCAAATCTATTGCTAGAGTTCAAGTGAGTCATGTCTTTAAACCGACTAGCAGGTGGTTGAAAGCCACCTGCTAGTTTTTGCTAGTCGCTGCGTAATTTTTTTGTGTACGATCATGCATAACTTTTTACAGAGGAGTTCGATCATAATTCTTTTTTTTGTTTGCTAGAGGTGTGTGGTTATACATCCGCGGTGGTCGCATTTAAATTTCATCAAAATCAATTAAGCGGTTTTTGTGTTAAGCTTGTTTCAGACGGATGTCATCCAGTGTCCCAACAGAGGTTGCTTGTTGCCAACCATCTAGACGGTAGATGTAAACCAAAATTTTGATTTCACCTTCAACGTTCTTGGAGTGCGGGCGCGCTTTCATATCCGCAGCTGGAGCGCGTTGATTACATCCGTTTGACCGGCAGTTTACATTTCACCAAAGTCAGATGCGCTGCGGCAGGCGGCGTGCGCAAAATATCACCCACTTTCATATTTTAAGAGAAAATCTGGACTTTTTCGCGCACAGATTATTGTCAAAACATAATTTTGACTAACTGCAATGTTTCGATCGAGTTGAATCGACCGTGGTTATCATCCACTTTCTTTTCTTTTTCTTTTTGTCTTCAACTGCACACAAAACTGCTAAAATAAGGGTTACCTTTTGAGTTTTGGAGCCTTTTCACAACTATTACGCGAGCGCGATTCACAGTAAAGTGAAGCTCGACCGTATTGGTGCTTGGTTGTAATCCGTGTAGCCGAAACACAATGGTTTGAAACCATGATCTCAACAAGGTCACCTCTGTTGGGACACTGGATGACATCCGTCTGGAACATGCTTCACACTCTTATTACTAAAAAGTGTTTCGCCTATATTGATGATATCTTTATTGACAGTGAATGACAATCGATTGCGTAGTAGCAAAGGTCACTAAAAATGGTGAAAAAAAATATTTTACCAGAAAATGGTAACCGACTTCTACACTAAAAAAGTGCGAAATAACTTGTCGAAGTCGGTACCATGCGCACAATATTGTGATAATAAGTACTTTTGAACTACCATGCTACTGACTTCAGTTCAGATGAGTTATTTTACACTTTTTAGTATTAAATTCGTTTTAATTTTTTGGTAAATTTGTTTAATAATGGTTGTTTGGCGATTGACCTCATCTGATAGTCAATGATCATGCAGTCGAAGGTCACACTCTAGACTTAGAATGACGACTTGTTCGCAATAGCTGACTAATCATCATTAGTGACAGGGTTTCAATCGTGAGGTATCTACTATTTATAGCCTGATATGGATTTGCGCATGACTTCCCTTAAAAATCAAGGTCAAGGTTAAGTCGAACCGGTGACCCCATAATCGGTTGAGTTATCATTGCTTCGCTTTTGTTTAATAAATTAGAATATCTAAACATATTAGGTACGATTTTGAAGCATGTTTTAGCATCTGCTACATTTTGCTTACAAGCTGCATTATTGTGCTAGCATTTGGGTCTTGTAGCAAGTGAAACAACCCGGGGAAACTCTGGAGGAACGGGGGGCCAATGTGTCGGGCTGAATAGCTTTGGCAGTGCCACATAAAGTTGTTTTAGTTGGTTAGCAATGCAACTTCCCCGTCAATAATCAGACCGTCTTGTAACTTTTTAGAGTACAATATTATGTTTTATAAATATATACTCTATATATCTGAAAATAAGTTCTAAGTGTCTAAATGTGTCATCATTACAAACATTTTCATAATATAAGAACGCTGTATTAATTTGTCAATCTCGCCTAAATAGCACGTGTTAGACGCTCTCGCCACAGTAACGATGACACACGAAAACAATAGAATCTCATATTCTTCACGCGTCTCCATTGCCACCAATAAAGCCGGCCCATATTCCGTCCCTTTGTTGTGTCGTCTGGTAATACATCACCGGAATTCCTAACATGATGTTATATTTTTTTTGCGGGCAGTTCCGGGCCATTAGTGCCGCCGTACGATTACAACGGTTTCATCGCGAGGCTGGAATTTATTGAGAAGCTGGAGGGTAGCGGCGCGCCGCCTACCGCGGTGCCGGCGGCGTCGGCGCCCCTCGCCGCGCTTACGCACTTTATCGATGGTGAGAATGACTTGTGTGTTACAGGGAAACTGCTGGCAAAGTGAGAAGCTACAATTACAATGCAAAACTTATTATTTATGACCATGTTACTTTATAAGCCAGTTTGTATGTATCTATCTATAGATGTTTGCTTTACAAGCGATAGAAATTTCACACAATTTGGATAAATGAACTGTTTGGAATTTATGTCTAACAGTAGAGTAACCCGTCGAAAGATAGGTATACGTATTAGGCCTTGAGGATAACTTCGATCGGTGCCTACTTTTTTTGACACACTAACAGCGTTCATGACCGTGTGTTATTCTAAGTGTCTGTTTACTGTTGAACTTATTATACGATACTTATGGAAATTGTGATATGGGCAGTTTAACACAACATTTTTTGATAAATATATCTCACTTTTGTATTTCGCAGAAATAATAAGAAATATCTACTAAAAGTGGAACCTACACTAACTATTTTATTTACAGACGACCCATCTATATATATAAAAGACGATTTCCTGACTGATTGACTGACAGACAACGCACAGCTTAAACCACTGATCGTAGAGACTTGAAACTTGGATGGTGTATTGTCCTTGATGCGTAGAGGTGTACTATGAATGGGTTTTTCGAAATTCTACCTAAGGTGGTGAAAACGTTTGTACTCGTATGAAACTCCTTTGTTTTTGAACTTATAGTTATGAAAATTTGTATTTGGATAGGTCATTCAAAATAAAAAATGTTGGACTATTTTTTTTGATAGTGGTGATTTAAGAAGGTTAAATGGAGGGGTGAAAGTTGTATGGAAAGTTTTTTGTTTATGAACATACAGTGGTGAAAGCATTAGCATTTAGACAGTTTAAAGTGATTATTTCAAATTTATTGACAGGGTGACTTAAGGGGTGAAACGGGGGATATTTTTTTTTTAAAAGTGCTTTGTATTGGAGCTACAGTGATGATAACTGGATAGGTAATTTAAAATAAATAGTGATGCTTTCAATATTTTTGTCCGGAATGACTTAAGGGGGTGAAACGGGGGAAAATACTTTTTCAAAAGTTCTTTGTTTTTGGAGCTACAGTAATGAAAATTGATAACTGGATAGGTAATTAAAACTAAATAGTGATGCTTTCAATATTTTTGTCAGGGATGGCTTAAGGGGGTAAAACGAGGGATGTAAAAACTACTACGTATTATAAACGGTAGAGGTAACATAACATTTCTGTACAATGAAAAATATGTTAAAAACCGAGTCAGGGGATGTAAGGAGTGAAAAATAAGTTCAAATGGTTTGTTTCTCTGTATGTTTGTCTGTCTGTTTGTACAGGCTAATTTCCGAATCGACTGGACCGATTTAAATGAAATTTCGTATGGTGGTGGCTGATCAACATATAGGATACTTTTGATCTCGGTAAATTAAAGAGTTCCCGCGGGATAATTAAAAATCTGTAATTACCATATCCCGCGAGGCCATGGCCTCACACGGCCTCATATGACAGCACGCGAGCGAAGCCGCTGGCGGGTCAGATAGTTATGATATATGTATGATATTAAGTTTCACGTCATAAAACATCTCTTCAAATTTTTAAGGTTTTCTTGATAAAACTTTTTTTATTTATAACAAACACATATTCTTACTCCTTATTTTTATCTGAAATGTGTCTGCCAAAACTTTCACTACATCACCGTTAACTGGTTTCGTACTCATTCTTAGTAGAAAACGAGTGATTCGTCAAACGTCACTTCGTAGTTCGTTATTGGGAGTTCGGGGCCAGTAACTTTGGTGTAAAAGTAACAAAATACTGTAGTTCGTTGTGGTAACAAACATCCATCCATTTATCCATCCAACAGATGAATGTTTGCTTTATAATATTTTTGAGGTATTTAAATATTTTTTTGTACAATGTGTGTTTACCAGTGATGACATAATTATATCCCTGAAACGTAGTCTCTTACTCTCTAAAAAACTAACTAAAAAATAACTAAATATTCAACGGCGCTAAATATAAATAAAAAAAATTAAATATTCGACGACGCTAAAAATAAAATACTTAAAAAAAACTAAATATTCGACGGCGCTAAAAATCAAAGATTAGAAGAATATGTATACAAGCGAGCAGCATGATGCTGATGTGGCTATATCCTGCTGTGTTGTAATATTGTAATGTCCACAATTACTGTTTTAGTTCACTGGCTAGAGGTTGGCAAGAGATTTTTTTGGTTGAATGCACCCAGCCATCCAGTCGGTTCTTAAACATGTTCACAGATGTAGCACAAACCACCTCCTCAGGCAACCTGTTCCAGTTGTAAGCAACTCTGTTGCTGAGGATATTGTGAGTAGTGTTGGTGTCAGCAAGTAGACGCTAAATTTTCTGGTTGTGGCTTCTGGCTTGCTCATTGCAGTTAATATTAATAAACCAGTCGTTTTATGTTTGTTATGTGTATGTTTGGGAAATTGTAGGATCTTTCGAGAGTTTTGAATGTTCCTATGAGATCACCACGTAACCTCATTTCTTCAAGAGTAGTGAGGCGCAGGATTTCCAACCTCTGCTCGAAACACTTGCGGCGCAAGGCTTGCGGTATCTTGGTGGCTTTTCTTTGCGCACTTTCAAGCAGGTCTATATCAAATTCAAAATTTTAAAAAAATCTAAATGTTTTCTAAATTCTAAACTAAATGAAATTTTGAATTTCATTTAGTCACAATTCTGTCTGAGTCCAGTAATATTGTGGATACATTTAACTCACACTTTCTTGGCCGATTGACGAGGAGAGCACAGTAGCACTGTGTCATGATTTTGTACACTGTGCTACTACACTTGTGCACTGCCACAAACAGTTAACGATTCGTAATAAAATTGATGCATGATGCATTGATGTATTTTAACCTATGTGACTTAAGCTACATTTTAGAAATACACATATAACATAGTACATTACTGCAGCGGCCAGCAAAATAGGCATTGATGGATTTACACTTTCGTCTATCAGTGCCTAGGTGTACTTTTCTCAAATGATGCGCGTAAATTAAAAGTAAGATGTACTTTTTTCATTCATTCTTCAATTAAACCAACTTTTAATAGGTTTCAAACATTTTTCTTCCGATTTCGGCAAGCCTTCTATTACGGCTTATGCCGCCTATTGAATATCAGTGGCGTTAAATTAAATTAATCGAACTCCTAGTCTTTTAAAATTCAATGACGAACAACATATAACACTGTTTTTTTCTGCGTTTAAGTGCATATTTGTTTTTTTTTTAAAATAGCTTTCTATTTGCAATCCAGTTTGAAATTTAAATAAAACCTTTGATAGGTTTTGGAACCAAAGATTGTTCCATTTCAAATTACACGACAGATATGAGGTTTCTATGTAATTTATTTGGCCGCTAAGCCACAACAGCTATGACTTTTATTCAGTAATGTTCAGAAATTATTAAAGGTTAAAATTGTATAATCATATAATATAATATAATTAATAAAGAATAAAATATTTCTGGTGCAATTCACTCAAAACTTGGTAAGAATATTTTTACGAAAATAATGCAATACATGTTATGTTTGAAACAAGATAACACATCTTCACACCTGTATATTCTCGAAGAGGTCAGCGAAAAAGGGGAAAGCTGCGATGTTATAAACACCTGCGTTTCGCTGGATATATTTTGGTCCTATGTAGGGGGCGAGCCTATAGCCATCTACGGGACACTGTTCCAGATTCCGGACTGCTATTGAAAATTTCTTTGTCAGAAAATCTGAATAACTGTCAAACCCAGGGATCGAACCCAGGACGCAGAGATTCCAAAACGGCGCTCCCACACCAAGACCATGCGAGCAAAGCTGCTGGCAGGTCAGCTCGTGTAAAATAATATTTGCAACCAGTGTCAAGATCCAAAGAGATAATATGAAAAAGTTAGCACAAATAGAACAATTCTACCATTGTGCGATCGCGGTACTGATACATAGTTAGTCTACCAAGAGAATCATATTATGAGTTTTTACTTTTTTTTCTAGGGCTACACAGACCGTTAGATACTTAATTTTAACTTACCTTTCGTAGTTTCTTATCGAGTAATTTAAAACATTCGACATGCAGTATTGGCAAGTCAGGGACTCAAACAAAATAAATAAGTCAAGACAGAATGTTGTGAACATAGAAGTGAGGCCGGTTTTCTAAACTACATGTGCGTGCATCGGTACTGCCGTAATAATTTAAATTAAATTAAAATTCATAAAAAATATTAGTAATTAATACATTTAAATTAAAAGATAATTCAAATTTTACGTGTTGCTTCCAGGCGTCGCGATAGTCGAACGACTTACAGTAGGCCTACCATAAGCTCCTTATAGCAGGACAGGTAAGCGTTTTATTGAGCTGTCCTGTAAATTCATACCCTGGCGGACTCTAGCAGGCCAGCAAACTATTACCCACGTGACCTAGCCGGCCAGCAAAGGGCGGCCTGCAATTGACCTGCTGTAAGCGTACCATAACGTGTTTTTTTAACTTTAGATATCCATCGAAGTAACCTGCATATCTGTCACATAAAGCAGGCAACTTTATGTGACCGTAAACGTAAAAACCGTAAATTCCTATCAATTTGTGAAAAAATAGTTTCTGTTACTAACGTAGAAGAATGTGGGACGCATACGAATAATTATTTGAGTAACTAGTATATAAAAAAAGACATCTCATATATTCACGCGCTCGAACTGTTTCATTTTACCCTACAGCTATGCCGCTATGGGTATTTAGAACTCCCATAGTACTTCTAAGTGAGCATAACTAACACGACGGCGAGGTGTAGACGCGGCCATAATTCCAAGTTGAATAAATAATAATTCACACTTGGAACACCGCCTTGATATTGTAGGTAGATAAAAATCATTCGGGTCGATTCTCTGAGAATCCACTTTAATACTAGATTGGATGTGTTCTAATATCATTACAAAATATTTGTACTTTGTGTAACTAATGTAACTTGAAATTAATTCACTAAATCAATGTCACAAACTCTGCTGGATCCCTCAATATTATTATTATAACGTATTTTACAATGCCTGTGAATAATATTGAAATATATATTATCCAATACTTTATAAATTGAACTAATTTATAAATCATATCATTAGGTTTCAATATAAGGATAATCTTAGTTTCAGAACATAACATAAGTCAACATACATGAAAGAGTAAGAGCGTTATACAAAGTGGTAGAGCGTCATCTCTTTCACGCAACTGTCAGAGACAATAATTTAGGGCCCTTCTTAGCCCTAGCAGTTCATGCGCATGTCAGTCAAATGAAGTTTATGGTTCGATTTTTGGCAGGCCATTTTGAGATCCTTTTATTGAACTGCTCGGAACTTGACTAATAATCTGAAAGTTTATGGTACGCCTGCAGGTCAAGGCGTAGTTTCGTTGTACGCACAGACCATATAACCTATGGTCTGTGGTTGTACGTGTTGTGTATAATTATGTATGGACACGCCGAGGCGTAGTTTTACCGCTTCACTTCTCTGTTCACAACATTCTGTCTTGGCTTTTTTACTTTCTCTGAGTTTAGGGACTGTTGTAGCTTGTTTAAGACTTATGCCGTCTTATTATAAATCGTGGACTAAAGATCTCACTGTAAACCATGTTAACTCAGTTTAGACCATGTTTTAAACTCGGGACTATCTTTAGTTCCAGTTTTATAATAAGACGGACGTGGGTTATATATACGAGTGCTAAATGTTAGAAATAAGGCACACAAGATATATATAAAAAAAACTTAAATAATAATACTACCTACTACTATACTTAAATATACAACTTTACAAACAATTCTATAAATTGAAAAATTACAATTTTAGAAATAAAACCATGTTCAAGTATTCCTATTTCAGTCAGACTATTATATTTTTCTCACCAACTGCACGACCATGTTTTTCCATTTAGTTCTGCATGACATTATATGTCATGTAGAACCAAAGTAAGTCATTATATTCTTAGGGCAATAATGTTGTATTAATTTAATAACAACCCCCGGATGATACAAAAAACCAATTCAATACTTACCTTATAATTAGCATAAAGACTTTAAACTACAACTAAGATAATTCTTTGGTCTTTTCACTAATTAGGCACTGGAATCATAATGGTATCAAACCAAACAGTAAATAATCATAACTTTGATAAATACACACAAAACTTTATATTTTCACACATTTCACATTATTTGTGCAATCTTTTAGAAGGGTTATTATATCAAACATCAACTTATGTCATTTTTGTTGTGTACATATTCTTCTAATCTTTGATTTTTAGCGCCGTCGAATATTTAGATTTTGTTTTATTTTCCATAAAGCGTATCTAAAAAAGGTTACGTTAGCCCGTGAGTTTTTCAGAGAGTAAAACAGTAAACAATGTAGCTTATGTTTCTGTTTTTATTAATCCTACCTATACCGTGATAATTAAAAGAAAAGATTTAGAATGAAACTGACGTATATTTACGTCTCTGGGACGCAAAGGGTTAATGTACTGAACTAGAACTAAACTTATTTATAACAATAATAATAAAATGGAATGAAGCTGTCTTTGTCTTTTGCTAGTTTCAATATGACGAACGTGACGTAGACTACCGTTGATGAATAATCTACGGATTTAACCCTTGATGCATAATCAACTATTATAATATCGGCTTATTTACAATGAGTCTTATTGGTAACCCTTTTGTGCCTTTTTGTTCATTTTATAGAAGAGATCCCAAAATGCCATCCGATCATGGAAAGGTCTACGTTTAATACAGAGTTCTGAATCTATGTTCATATAGGAGAAAATATCCTTAGTTACAGGAGTCCATGTGACAGGCAACAGGTCATTGGTGACTGGAGTTGGATTCCTGAAAAAGACAAACATGAATAAATTGTCTTTTCACACCATATGTTCGACAATTATACACAAACTATATATCAATCAAATCTAACCTAATAAAATTCATTGCCTATTTAAGAGTTGTAAAGTTGTACTGAATTTCAATACAACCCCTGGACGTACTGTGATTTGAATATCGAACCTATCATCAATATTCGAATGAAAACCTTAACCTACACCAAAGATTACCGAGCTGCTCTCAGTGAACCCCTCGTCGTGCTTTGGGTTTAATATGTCATTCGTTACTAAAGACATTACTTTAACCCCTTGGTAAATAATTTAATATACCATAGTCTGCTCGCGTTAAAGGACGAGTCCAACATACCCCGTCGAATCCCCCCGGGTTGGGCTGGGATGTGTAAGTGTATTTTCCACACGTTAAATAAGGGCTGTCAGGGCGGTTATGAGTCCAGAGTGTCAGTATCTTATTTCTCTTTGGCATAAAGTTGGTCTGGTTATGTAACTAATCTAACTTAACGAGAACAAAACTCAACGGTAAGCTATAGTGATACTTAGAATTAGCACCTGACTAAGAAATAAACTGTGTCCCTAATAATCGCCAAGTATCATGCAAACGTGTGGGCCAACTCACCCAATCCCATCAGGAGCTGCGCTTTATTGAATCTTCATACGTGTTTCTGGGTAGCGCTGGTATACATAGTGATAGTGACGATCGGGTAGGATTCTATGCAAGAATGGCTATTTAGGCGCAGGCCACACATAAATATAGCGTCGGGCGCGGACTTGGCACGGATAGCTTCCTATTCCATTCAAATTTCATACAAAATGCATGGAAATAATGCGCAATTTAGAACACAAAATGGTTCGTCATAACCATGTCAGAGCAACGACATACCGTCTTAAGTACAACACCGACAAGCACAGTGTGCTGTCGCACATAACTTAGAATCTAACTGTTTTCGCTCACTATAACTTTCCGCTCACAATCAATTTGCTCGTTTTGCCGCTCTAGTAAAAAAATATCACCTGGCAACTATTGCTCATCCGTTAATGATAGTTTATTGGTAGTAGTTTTACATACGTACCCATACTTAGCAAAATTGGTCCATAATGTTGTTATACGATCTATTATAACCCAGTCCTCATGCGAGGGATCTTCTAAATTAGATGTTTGAGTAAATAAATAACCAAGCTCATCAGCGTGTGCCGCTCCACCAGAAGTTACATTTGCAAGATTTTTGTAATAATTTCTTCCTCCATTGTATGAAAACACGTAATGAAATACTGATTTAGCGCCATTTTCCAAATAAGTAAGTATGCTTCGAGCTGTAGGATAGTTAAACAGAAAATCGGAACTGAAATCTGTGATGGCTTGTCTATAATCCTCGGTTATTTCTTCATCTCCCATGTAAAAATGTTTAATCAATTGTTCATTTTCCATCAATTCTTCGGTGTCAAAGTTGAAATGTTCTACTAAATATGCATCAATTAATCCTCTTAAAACATTTATATCATCATTTAATCTATTCACATAACTTTCATCATTGTTGTGTCCAATGAGAACAGAATAATCATTTCTTGTGATATTAGTATTGAAGGGATGAACTGTCATAAATTTAGTTACATTGATGAAATCTTTTTCAACGCAAGGTCTAAAGACCAAGTTTAAATATTGAGCTGCTGCAATTACCAAGTTTGGGTCAGTTTTAGACAAAAATATTAGAGGATCTTGGTGATTGTCACTTTCAAACCCAAGATGATCTGCAAGTTTGATATGAGATGCTAGATCTGGTTCCAAAACTCCCCAAGGACAGAGGGCATTACCGCTTTGAAAGATAACTTTATCAAAGAGTTTTTGTTCATTGTAGTACAAATGCAAGTCCACGGAAGCACCTCCGGCACTTTCTCCGAAAAGAGTGACCTTGCTAGTATCTCCGCCAAAAGCTTCAATGTTATCTTTAACCCACTTAAGAGCTAGTAGCTGATCTTTAAGGCCTTGATTACCTGGAACTTCAGGGGTATGCAGACACATAAATCCGTAAGGGCCGAGGCGGTAATTAAGTGTTACCAAAATAACATCATGGCGTACCAGGTACGTTGGCCCGTAAGAAGTTGCCCCGGATTCCCCAAAGGCGAAACCCCCACCATGAATCCATACTAAAACAGGAAGACGGTTTCTTGAGCTAGCAGTGTTCGGAACATATACATTTAGCTGTAGACATTCAAGAGTTCCTGTTGCCTCAAAGCCTAATGCATCCATTTGTGGGCATAGCACTGAATCGCTGTAAGCTTCGAATACGCCATCAAATCCGGGGTGTGGTAAAGCCGGCTATAAAATAAAAATGGAAATAAATATAATCTACCTTATATACAAACGCAACTTAAGCTAAACCATCGTGATTTAGTACGAGGCACAACAATTTTGTTGTGTGCGATCAAAAGTTAAATATAAAGTATGTATGGAGTAATAGTTATGGATAATATTATCATTTAGAATTTAGTATTATAACTGTTATTTATTTTTATTGTTATTTATTATTAGAATAAATAACAGTTATAATATTTTGGCACTAGTTAAACGTAAATAATTCACATATTATATGTGAATTTTATGTGAAAAAGAATTAAAAAAGTATATAAATCACGTTAGTTTCCATAACAAGTACAATTTGAAAAAAATAATATCGACTTCTATTCTATACAGTTATTGGAGTGTATCTCAAAAACTAATGAACCTAATTTGATGAAATTTAAATGGTCACACGAAAAGCACCAGCTTTCAAACAATAAAAGAATTTAGAGAATCGGTTCACCTAGTCAAAATTTATGAGGTAACTCAAAAAATACTGTCGAATTGAGTACCTCCTCCTTTTTTTGGAAGTCGGTAGATATAGTTAAATTATTTCATTAATTTTGTAGCGGTGACACAACACGCGAATGATTGAGGCTGGAACCCACTAAACTAATAAGTAATGATTTGCAAAAGATTTACGGCCTTACTAATAAACGTTGCTTAAACTTAAATAACGTCACTTAGTACGGCGCAGATCATTTTTCCTTTGCGCAGTACTAAATAACGTCATTTAAAGTTAAACAGCGTTTATAAGTATGGCGGTATGATATCAAAAAGAAACTGCAGTCTTCATTGCAGTAAATAATTAAAATACTAACTTACTCCAAAAGGATTATCTTTGTCTAGTATTGCGTAAGGTATACCCGTGAACTTGGCATATTCACCATCTGTAGCTTGCAGTCCACGAAGTAATCCAACATTCGTATCTACGAGTGGGTCAATTCTAGTACTAGATCTTGCATCTTGAATTAATATCCACACCACTACTGGTAATATTTTAGATATAATATTCCGTCTGGTCGTCATGCCTGTGATAAGATACACTAAGCTACAACATATATTGTCGAAGATGATATACCCAGTAAATCTTCAGATAATGTACAAGAGTTATCTGATAAATTTGATTTTCTGATTTTGTGCTGATTCATGATAAATTGCATGTGCCTAAGTAATTGGGATCAGATTGTTTCACATTTACAGATATAATATTATCATTTATCATACTCGAGATGATATCTACTTCTTAGGATTTCATGCAGACAATACTTTTCAACAGTATTGACAGACAGTAGATAAATTTGATACCATCACATTTTATCTGGAGTATGTACACCGTTGTTATTTGTAGGTACAAAATGTATTATAATAAAAAAAAACATTTGATTAATATTTTTAATACAATATGTTTCTGAACTTACAGTTACATATTCCATTGTTTTTTACGATACTGAAATATCGTATTGCGCACATGTATAATAATAATAATAATAATTATGATACATTTGGCAAATGTAATGAATACATTCAATCAGTCCTTAAATCTTCTGCGGTGTAGTAATTTCAGGTATAAGCTATCTCCATTTCAAATTTTATCCGAGTCTATCACGTTCCAGCATGAAAAAGTAACTAACATCAATACTTAATATACAATCATTCACACCCTCATTCCTCAAACACTTTCGCATCTTTAACAATACAAGTATTCATAGATTTTTTACATATCTGGTTCTCTATTTGAATAGCGGATGGCGTAGCAGCAATAGAGGGCAACAGCGGATCGAATGAAGTTTTCAGCAGTATCAACGGAGGTCGCGTGGGGTGTGGTGCGACTGTCCGCGGGTACGGCGCGGGTGGGGCGCGTTCCGGACATTTCGACACGCGCAGCGCGAGTTGGCGGTCACAATGCGCTATACATTTATTAGGAGCACCTGCCGATGTAGTGCAGGTGTCATTATTTAATTATAATCTAAGGTAATTATATAATCTAATATATACATCTAAGTACAAATAATGACTTTCAATCTGAAATCTCTTAATAGGTTGAAATTACACTTGACAAATATCATGCGGATTAAGTTTACAAAGTACATATACTTTAGAAAAGATCAAACTACAAAAGTAAAGTAAAGTGAAAGGAACTTTTAGTCTCATGGTTGTAAATATTAGAACTTTACTTGTACTTAAAGCGGTCTACAAAGAGCCAATAAAGTTTTAATTGCACGTGAAACTCCCATCCCATTCGTTCCCATCACTTACTATTTAGAACATCTATAAAGTTTTAAGAGGCTTATGGTAATACATATGTGGCCCCCGCTAACTACTTAGAATGTTAATCCTTCTACATCAACGGTCCGGCTTCCCGTGTACGTAGCGTGCAGAAGCTCTTCAAGTTTCACTTAAAAGTTTGTAATCCAAGTTTACTTTCCCAGGTTGCAGAGCTGTCGATCTCATATTGAGATTTTAGAGGGGCTTCATGAGTTTATACCGAGGGAAAGGGGGGATAGATACGAGAGAGGGGACCGAGCTCTATTGAGAGTGTGCGGGCCTGCGGTGAGGGAGGCTAGGGATCCGTCGGGGAGGTTTCTCATACGACAGGCGGTGACGTCTAAAGGTGCCAATCTCACGATACTGGTGCGACGAGCGGCGTCGCAGACTGATGAAGAAGAATTTGTAGATGGAGCTTTTGCTTTTCACGATGGTAAGTTTGTCTCGCCCTATTGACTAGAAGAATTATGTCCGGCCATATGTATCGACTAAAGCTAAAACACAAATTACAAATATACTTTAGTTTCATTTCCATTCTTAAAATTATTGCATTGATAAAAAATACTTGTATTGTGTGAATAGAAGTAATTTCTCACTATCGTCATTCTTACATTCACTCACCTTAATTTATACCTATTGAACATGTCTTGGGAAGCAAGCTAAGCAGCTGACTTTACCTCTGCAAATTAATTGTTATCTTATAAATATATATTTCATTTTAATGTACCTATTACATTAATAAATGAATGAGTTATAATTAACTTACAATTTCACAAGACTACGGAACCCTATTCTAAAGCCAACGTCATCCGTCGAACTGCTCTACAATATTATAAAAGGTTTTAGCTTTGGTAGGCCATGCGAGTAAAGCTATGAGTGGTTAGTCAAGCATATAATAAAAGTATATTTATACATACTAACATATCGTAAACATCTGCTCGTAAACAACTTTACGACCAGATGTTTACGGTTAGAAATATATTACTTATTTTAAGTTCTTATATGACATTGCTATTTTATATACAAACATTCGAATAAAAAGTGTATTTAATTAATGGAAGTAGTGGCTAGTATGCTCGATACACTTTAACCTAGGAGCAAAACGTCTATCTCCGCTAGTCCAATATTAAAAAGCACGATTTCGTCACTCACAGCGCTCTGTTAGCGTGCTAACGAAATCGAACCGGCAAATAAACAAAGCGAGCAAATCTGACCTCTGCGAAATGGAGTAATTTCAAATTTGACATAAAGCCCACGACGTTCACGACGATTTCATGCAAGAGCAATAAAACTGTATGTCCGGAAATGACGTCACTTACGACTTCACATTCGCCTACCATGAGCCCGTTCACACAATTATGGGACACTTTTGAGCGCACTAATAGTGCTATATGTATAATATTTATGGCTATAATAGTTATGGCGTGATTCGGACCGCACTACTAGGTGTTTTACCGCCTAAGCATATTTAATAATCATTAAATCTGGTTAGGCAGTAATAGGTAAACCAATTGTCAAAGAAGTTGTAAATCAGCTTGAACAACGTCAGGAATATATGGTGGGTGACGAAAAGATTTCAATTGTAATTCCTGTAGTTTTGCGAAGGCTTGGTATGCAAGGGCGCGTTCAGAACCTCCGTTAGAGCGCACTCGGAGTGCAACTTATCGCACTAACGCCTTTCAGAACCTCAGATAAAGCACTCGGTTGTTCTTAACTCGAGCGTTCCGAACCTCTGAGCGTTGCAACTTTTTAACCATTAAAATCGATCGGCAAGGGTTGCAACCGCATCTGACATAGCTTTGACCAATCAGACCACAACAAACTTCTTCTTCTTCTTCTCTCTTCTCTAAAAAAACTAGATAAGGATCAAGTGATCCGTCAATGTTGAATGTGTCCAAGTTTGTTAGAGGTTAGTAAACAACCGTGGCCATTCGGTACCTCAGAGCGAGTTAGAAAACAATAAACACTCTGAACACGCTCCAGTGTGTACGAGCGCTGTTGGGAAGAAGGAGTGGGTTGGAGCAAATGGCAAGTCACGGTTATTTGAGAGCGAGCTAGTGCATCATTTGTAAATCTCACAGTATATTTCTGCAGTCATTTTCGTGCCAGGTTTTAAGAACCTGTAATATACAATGCCGGCACAGGACCACAAGACACTCACGAGCAGCTTCTTTTGAGCAACTTGCGTTACGAATATATATGGCTTTTCTGCTTGTTCGGTTAGTTCATACGCGGCCCACTTTCCAAGCACTATAATTTTTCCAATTTGACCTAAATAATCCAGTATATTTATGATTTTTTGTATATACTCGTAGAACAACATGAGGGCACGATTTCTCCGGACGCAACGTGCGCTTCTACTCACTATGGGTTGGCATCCCCTTCACACGGCGGCGTCGCGGCGCCATCGTTGCATCATATATTTTGGAACATTGAAGAAAGACTTCTTTGCACACATCGGTTTATTCCTGCTTCCAACCAGAGCGTCACTATCGAGGTTGGTTTACATATCTACATGGTTACTAGTAGTAGATACCTGTTTGCATATATATAACAAAGTGTTTGACTTTGAAAATCTTATCAAAAACAGTGTAAAAATTTACTAAACTGTCTTCCATAAAAGAAAGACATAATTAAATCGATCAAGTACCGTACGTATTGTGTTAGTAAGACGAATGCTGTTATTTTACGAGTATTTTAATTTAATTAGAGATCCATGCGCTTCCAAACCTTTTAATTACATTTAGTATTTAGCCAGCTTACAATAGGTTTTGTTATTATGAAATTGTTAAATGTGCACATTCTTCATTCCTAATACCTAACATAAAAACTATAATAACGTCATTTGACAAAAATAAACCGGAAACTACATATTTTATTATATGACAGAATCCTATTAATATTATAAACGCGAAAGTATGTGAGTATGGATGGATGTATGGATGTGGATGTTTGCTCTTTCACACTCAAACGGCGGGGCCAATTTTGATTAAACTTGGTATGGAGGTAGATGAAGCGCTGGATTAATACATAGAATACTTTTCATCATTATTGTCATCATCATTCATGACGATGCGGGTGAAAAAGCGTAATATTCTTGGGCACAGCATAGACAAAATAATACTCGGCGACCGTCAAGGGTGATGAAATGTGATGACAGTTTTTTCCATAGTGATTAATTTTATATTTGTATGTATATTATTATTATTTATTTAATATATTTTATTATTAGTGTTTACTGATTGATTTACTAAGTATTTAAATTTACTCATATAATACTATTAAAAGCAATTGCGTTTGACCATGTAAATATATTATGACATTTTGGTATAAAGGTAAATATGACTTTGGAGAAGATAATAAGCTACTCGAAGAACTAATTCTGCGCAGATAAAATCGCGGGCACCAGCTACTGGGATATAAGTTGGAAATAAATGCTAGTCCCACTTTTTCTATTTTGTATTTTCTTGGAAATAGAGGGATACACATGGGTGTGCTGAAATGTTTGTTATTGGTTTTTGGATGTCTGCCTCTCGTAACACATGGAGTCCTAGTTCAGGGGTATAAGTGTGTAAAGGTTTTTAAAACAAACAAATCTTATTATAAAGACTTCATTTTCAATATAAATGTATCTGTTATTTTTTTACTAATATTTGCTTGACATATTATTACTGATATAATAACTAAAACAGCAATTTCAAAAGATTCTGTTCGTCTATGATCATGACGCGGAAACTTAATATCTCTTTAATATAATAAGACACATTACGTAAACAAAATTGAGGATAGGCAGATACTTCGTGTCCCGGTAAACGAAGAGGTCCTCGGTGGATAAACGATCGTGTGACTCTTACTTTTTAAATTGGTATGGGTTTGAAGGTGATATTAAAAGTGTTTTGTATAACGTACACATTCATAAAGCGAAACCTTATTGCGCCCCCTTTATCCTTCTCCCGGACCAAAACAGTATTTACTCTTATATACCTATTACAGTTTTATACGCTGGTGTTCACTTAGATACGAGTACGTGACAATCAATTTCTATTTTGGTGTTGTGTTCATATTTTTCTTCTATGTACAGATTTACAGCTTCATGGCCATTAAATGGCGTGACAGATTATATTTTTAATATGAAATGTATTTTGCAAAATTAATTACACCATGCAACATACTTAAATTATCTATTGCGAGTCACACTTATATTATGTACTCGTGTATATATGAAGATCAAATTTCACGTTGGCTATGCTAAATAACAATTCATATTTGGTATACATTTAAGAAGTATTTTTAAACTTGATTAAAATAGCAGTAGAGTAATAGTAGATTTGTGTGCTTGAACATGTCTGTTTGATTTGTGTCTGGGTCTGTATATGTATTTAAGTATGTATATCAGTCATCAGGTTACCATAGTACAGGCTCTGCCTAGTTTGGGACCTGAAGACTTTTGTGTGGATGTTGTACCTTATTATTATTACCTATATTATTTATTCATTTTAGCAAAACTCAGTTTTTTTCTTGAATTTGATCCTAACCCTGTTCATTGGACAAAGTTAAATACTCAGTAAACATATTCCATAAATGTCCCGAGTACTTTATATGTACATATAAAGTCCTCGGAACATTTATGGAATACGCACGTGTCTATGATAAACAGATGTACCTACACATAACGGTACGATAACCTTCTCATCAATATTCTCCCTATATACGTCACGTTTTCAGTAAGTTAATTTTCAGGGGGAACAACCTTGACGCGTTTTGCGTGTGAAAGTTCAAATAACCAAAGCAAATCCAGATTGTCATACCACACTTTAATATAATGTTTGTGAGTGCGGTTGCTATTTTACTTCCTCACGCTTAAACGGCTGGACCAACACACATTGTTATATATACTCCTGTTTTTGACCATAAATATAAAACTTATGGGATTTGAATTGTTACGGTCGTTAAATGCAAGCAATGCTATTGTTTAAACAAGTCCATTGCTCAGCTTCCATTAAATTTATGGCTTCTTTATTTGGATAGTTTGTTTGTATTTCAAATTCTAGAACTTATAGCATACCTTACTTGGTTTGAAGAACGAATCTCCAAGAAAAATGTAATAAAAAAGCAATAGCATACCTTACTTGATAGGTATATTTTAGAGATATGTTTCATGTCAGTTAAGATTTGCCGAATAGCACTGGTTGTTATTACATGCTTATATAGATAAGTATATATATATATATATAAGTATGTGATAATAAGAGATCACCATTTCTCTTATATTATCACTGTAAAACAATATTATCTTAGTTATTAATTCAGTGTTATAAACTCTCCAATATCTCTGTTACTGTGGCTCAGATTAAACTCTGACTCAAGAGACTGACCCATTGTAAATGTTGTTTCTCTGGAATGAAGCGTATTGTGACATTTATCGAACATACATTATTTAATTAACATATATTATTATTATATGAAAAGTTAATAATAAAATGAAAACAAATAATATATTTTAACTAATTTATATCTATTGCTTAAAAGCTTTAAACGACACAAATATAAAAAAATATTATGCATATAGCGTGTAAATTTGCTGTTGTCCTTTAATAATGAATAAAGCACAACATACGCCTACTGCAGACAGGCACATCCTCCTATATATGGCACTACGAATCTGACGAACTGTGATCGAAGCTGTGGAGCATTTTGCCTTACGCTGGAATGTCCTAAAAATATTTCGTCGTATAATATAATATTTCTATAAATATTTCGTGAGTGAAAGGAGACTCCTTTCACTCACCTTCCTTGCAGTAGCGTAGAATAAGTCTAATGTCTTTTAGATCCAGCGATTGGAACGCATGTGGAGTGCAGAGCCGACCGGCACAGTCGGAGCTGGTGGCTGTAGGACAGCGTGTGGGGACGCGGGCTGTGAGTGTCGCTCCAACACTCCGCTCTACTACCACGACCATATCGCATTAGTGGCGGGGGACGGCACACACTTGTCCTGTCTCTGTGGGGACTTCCAGGTGAGATTCTAGGGCGACAGTAGGCGATTCCTTGGAGAAAGGTGGTACTTATCAGGCAGCGCGTTTCGATGCTGGTTGGAAATTTTCATCTCACATGTTCGATGTACCACAGTGTTTTACCTCCATATTGTACTGGTGGGAGAAGATTCACTTATTGAGGCACTATGCGAGGTCTTCCAGTTTTGAATTATAAGAGATCTACTGCTACCTCACAGTATCACTGCTGCTTGCATATTATATACGTTGACAAGGATTACGGTTGTCAATCATTTGTATTATTGAAATCTTAACCACGACGATAGCTATGAGTAGTAAGGTGACGAGAAACGCAAAAAAATATAACTATAGGTAGATAATATTGAGACCAAACTGCGGATATGCGTGATAATCTGGCTCAATCGTTAAACCCAACCGAATCTTTATTCATATAGCACATTATCTCTTCGGATTTGTATATTATTATTAGACCTTCCAAGAAAGCTCAAACGAGCGCAAAACAATCTCGCTCACAATGCGAACGTGACGCACGGGCGTTGGCTGGTAAGCATCACGCCCGCCCATGACAGTTGCAGTGCCACTAAAAGTGCTACAAACTGAAGTATAACAAAAAAATGAAAGCAAGCAACCGAACAAAATTAAGAACCAGTGACTTCCAAGCTAATAATTCTTTAACAAGTTACCTTCTGCCTAAAAATTAAATTCACAAAGTTGAATAACGTTTCCGGTGAGAGCACACAAGGTCCATCCCAGAGCGGAAGCGGAACGTGTGATCTAATTATTGCAAGCGCTTTGAAAAGACGACAGCAAATAAATTAATCGTGTTACTGGGGCCTTCTGCTAACATGGCTATAGGACGGCCTAACCCTTCCCTAGCTGAGGCCCGCACGCGCGATTCGCATAATTAAGTAAGAGGGTTACTATTAAGTATGTAACAGCAATAAAGCCTGAAACGACCATCCGAGCGTGTAGGGACCTACACAAAAGTAAATATGCCTCTAAATAATTCACACAGCACATTCACTTCAATTCAAAGCTTCGTGTGTATGTTATTTAACTGGGAAACGGAGCGTTTTCCTATTAAAAATTCCATATTTTACTAGTGTGGCTATGATTTCTTTTTTCGAATTAACTATTAGAATCACGACGATGGAACACAAATAAGGAAAGAATTCCGCAGTCGTTTGGCTTGATACACAAAGATATTTCAGTCTGTAATCTATTTATAGGTATCGATTCTCGCAATTTCGTGGATGTAAACACATTCATTAGAGACAAGAATGGGGAGTCGCACAGCTTTGTTACTCGTATTTCTCTTATCTCGGCTCGGATGCTTAATTTAATTATTAACAGTGCTTTACCTCCATCACGGATCTGACGCGGGCGCGAAGCCATCGCAAATGTTGTGTGACATTGTTACGAAGTGTATTTTGAATATATTTGAAACTGTCTACTGTAGAGCGTGAACTGTTTCAGTCCTCATAAAACACTGGCTAACTGGTGCCGTGTCATCCGTCCTCCCCCGTTATTAGCGGCCGGAGCGACGCCCGCCACCGCCCTGCTCTGGGCGACCCGAAGTCTCGCCCCTGAAATCCAATTACTTAGTACGTCCGCTACGTATGCGTATTGCGTAGACCGTTGCAAGTCAAATTTAATCGATACGCTATGCACGTACGAACACGCATACGGTATGGCGATGAAACCTGCTCAGATTTTTTCCTACTTGAATTTTTTGGAACGAAAATTAAGGGGAAATTGAAAAAATGTCCACGGATGAGTGTAGCCATAAATGCTAACGCTGTCACGTAATTCTAAATTGAAAAGATTTCTGATATATGTTTGAAGGTATGACATAAATTTCCGGGAGTAATACGTGCTGGCTTACATTGCTTACTAGCGGTGGTATACATGTTTTAGAAATATATATGGACTCAGAATGTTTAAATTACTATGTTATTGACACAGGCCGCCTGGTTACCAGTAGTGGTGCGGAGTTGGACCAGTGTTAGGCTGGAGTATTCAGTGGCTCATTACACGTATGCCAGTCGTGGGTTTGACTACGCCGCTGCCTACAGCTTCAACGATGACGCGATGTGCGGCCAGCGAACCTACACCACTCACTCCGGTAAGAAAAACTAAATTACCTTTCTTACAGAATCTAACCTACAAATTATGCGAAAATAACTCATTACCTTTGAAATGCGTAAAGAAACCCTGAGATAATTCGATGAAGTTATCTCACGGAGAGGGACAGATAATCGGCAATTTATCTGGAACGAACTCCCCGAACGCATAAAGCGAAAGCAAACAGTAGTAGATTTGACATTCGAGTCGCGTCTCCGACGTTTGGAAAAACGCCTTAGATATTGTCCTCGGCGGAACGGCACAGGGCTCGCTAGGCGGTGGGCGAGACGCGGCGGGGCGTCCGAGAAAATTACGTTCCACGACCCAGTTTCACCCGCCCACGTTGACACTGAATCAAAAAAACCTTGTACAAGATCGTAAAGTTCCAATTACACCACTGCTATTGCGGTGATTTCTCTTGTCTGCTTTTCGATCGTGATATTGCTCACGTAGATGCCTCTCTGGTGCGTTTAAGGTTCGTCATTTTGTTCGGTGATTTCAAATTGTTTCTTTTTTCAGGTGAGATATCATCGCGGAACGTATCGGTAACGGGCAGCCTGAACGAGTTCTTCTATCAGCAATGCACTTGGGTGCTGGATTCAAACGTCGAGAGGCAGCTATTTATAGACATTACATCGGAACAGGTATGATTCTCAGATTTAATCTGAGAATAATTTCATACTTAAGCCTTCGGTCACATCACTTAAGTGGAGCAACATTTTGTAGTATTTTCGTATTTGGTAAGCTTATAGTAACAATTGGAATGAAGTTGCACGTCTTATTTATTAAATGTGTTAGATTTTACACAAGTAGTAATTTCATAAATCTACAATATTAAATCCCAAAAGATTTCAATTTCAATAAAAACCTATGTACAAACTTGGTTCTGCGGTGGATGCGTTGTTGGAAACTCTAAAATCTTAAGTAAAATTTAATTGCATTATATTTCACAACTTTTGCAACACGGTACGCAAATCAGCAAATGATCGGTATATGTTGAGATTCATTCACGTGTACTCGTGGACTAAGATTTGATTAGATTATTTTCTTGGCTGATTCTACTTGTTATAAGAACCAATTGCGTGAGCGACAAGAGCGACCTAAACTTTTTTGTAATCACTGATATCCTATCAAACTATTTCATTCACTGAAAAGAATATCGAACAGTGCAAAACAGCTTTAAAAGTCAGGAAATATAAAATCAAAAATCATGAATATCGTCTCAATGAATGCCAGTAGCAAAAAAGTTGTAAAATTTAATAAAGATTTTTATTAGTTAATATTGCATCTAGAAAACAAACTAAAAGTTTAATAACCCGACTGCAGAAACAATCATTAGCTCCACAATGAACTGATATATGATATATAAAATATACTGACATATCATATATAAAAAAAAAAACTGTTGAGGCGTTAAGTAGTTACAACATACATACCAAACACCATAACTCTCCTTTTGGAATTTCGGGTATTCAATATTTAGATTACACATCCTTGTGTTGAATCTACATGACTCTGCTGTAGTACAAAAACAAAGTTGACATTTAATGAAGTTATTTTAACTAACTTAGAATTTTTTAGAATTTAGAATTTTATTACTGACACACATTACACATTACAAAAATATAAATACAGAAATTAATTAGCACTAGGTAATTATTATATTTTTTATAATATTTTTTTTATATTTTAACTAACTCTGTCATTATAGTTTAAAAGAATATAATCACTGATTATCAGGACAAGTCGTGCGGTTCGTGGAACATCACCATCCACGAGTGGTCAGGGCCGGGAGCGCAAAGCGACGCGACCGCGGGACTGGCAGCGGCGGCTGGAGATATCCTCTACACGTTCTGTGCGCGCCATAAGAACCATAACTACACGCTGCCATGGCGGCTCAACACAGTTGTCATTAGGTATGCCATTCTATTTCACATACGGTTCGGGACTATTCGTACGGGTTGTGAAGCATCACGATCATGAAGCAGCACACATTGTTTTCGAAAAAGTTAAACGCATTTCCAAAGTAAACAAATGAACAACGCACCGCACATTTTCGTCTCAACTGTCACAATTGTACTAAAAAAAATATAGGTTGTACGAATATCGATTGTTTAACGTTGACGATTACTTTTCAAAGGATGAAATATTGTAATTTATAAGAAATTCATTAGACTTCACGATTAACAAGATTTAAAACCAATTCAAGGGTATATTATTTGAGAAACTCCCACATAAAATGAGACTATTGCCACCATAATGGAACAAATATATAAAAACCAAACGTTAATATGAGTGGTTTAGAATATCCAGCTGTACATTAATATATTATTTTAAAAGATGCAAGAAACTAAATAAAATTAAACAATATTTCTCTACCAGCGAACACATAATGCGAAGTAAATCTCTGACCTCTTATCCTACGTGCATTTATAAGTATGTTTAATGTTCTATGCTAAATTATTTAGAGGTAAAAATTATTCGCATAACATGAGATATTCTACAAACGTAATGGTACCTATCCAATTTCTAAATAAAAAATGTGGAGTATTTACCGAGCAACTTCATCACATTCGTCTGAAAGGGGACGCGCAAGCTTTTAGCGCGGTCTAAACAATCTCCAAAAAGAGGAAAAACGCTTTTCAGATCTTCTATTTGATAAATTATTTATGAATGTCCCTTCCTTTTAATACGACATTCGAGACGTGCCAAATAGGTATACTCCTATACGTTACGTCATCGCATGCTTATATACAGGCTGTTATTTGGTACAGAGATCTTTTCTTTGTGCATATTATAGTAACCCGTAAGTGGGAACGTGACATGTTTCCGAAATTCTATTTTCACAGTTAAATCCGGGATAACCATGTGTGAAAACATATCTTTGTCAAAGTGCTGAAAGGTCCGCGTAAACATTCCTTTCACGGGCGAGCCCTGATGCCGGTCCAGTAAATAGTTTTACCTGAGCAGGGGTTTATACTTGTTTTGTTCAACGGTCAAGCAAGAATTTGAATAAGGTATAATTTAATAATGAACAATAACGAAATTTGATATTTATCATATATTGTTTTAACCCTTCTATTTGCGTTGAGCAATGAAAGCAAATATTTTACATGGGGTATAATACTGAATTTCGACAGTTCAATAGTGACTGAATGACTAGTCGAACTATGTTTTTTCGGAAGCGTATTTTCGAAGTATTGAACTGTCGAAATTTAGCTTGACACCGTTTTACATATTTTCTCAACTAAATCCTTACACAACTAATTATTTTGTAAGAGCTCTTCGTAAAGTTTTCAAAGGCACAGGGGCAGAAAAAACGTATTTTTTTAATCTCTTCGTGTGTCGGCTTAACGGCACGTGCGTGAGTCGTCCTGAGAGCAAAAAGTGCGTGCGACATTTTAAGATTAAACTCATGTGTGTCAGTACGTGTTACCACATATACCTCTATATAAGCGAAACATTTGACAAAACTTATCGTAAGCTATAGAAAACTTCTGCAAGGGAAAGATGTCCGTCTCGAAGTTATGTGAAAGGACCACCGTATTAAGATTGCAAGTGAAATTAATGAGCAAATGAAACTTCCCAGCTATAAAGGTGACGAGCTCAGTAAAATGCCATGCAGAAATTCGGAGCTTTAAATGGTATGGCATTGGAACTGTCACAGATATGCCACATTTTTATCAAGTTAACTTGCTCGGCCCTTGGTTAGTAGTATAAAAAGCTATTAAAATATCCACTAATGTGTTGTTTTTTGTCAGGTTAGTAGCATTGTCACGACAGCAACCGCTGTACACAATCAGGTGGAGATCGCAGGTGGTGCGCGCCAACACTCGGCTCGGGCCACCCACGCCCGCACCGGCTGCCTCCGCTGCCGCTGCCTCTCCCACCGTCGCGCGTCCTTTACTCTACTGCATCATGTGGACTGTGCTCCGAAAAACACTACTTGGAGACAATTCGTGCTAGTCCATGGATGCAAAAAGTGTCACAACGATTATGGGTGTGCTCGATCTACACTGCGCCGTGTTCTCACGTTGGACGCTTAAAATACAAATATGATTAAAAACGGGTCCGGTTTGAAACAGAAAAAAAAACAGGTTTCAAACGAGTGCATAAATCCAATTATAACTATCAGGGCAAAAATAAACAAGTGATAAGTGATTCGTATTGACTTGGCATCCTGTTGAACGTGAATACATAATTATGCCCTATTCGAATATCAAGTTACTGTGAACAGTGTGTTAAAAAAAAACTACATTACTATAGCTGTGTCGTATTAGGATTAAGCGAAATGTATTTAGAATCATCCGATTTGGTGCCCGACGCGATCGATATTACGCCATCGGCATCGCCGTGCCAGTGAAAATCTTGTTTAAGTGTTCGTTTATCATGTTTAGTGACATCTGTGGTTGATTCTAACGGTTGTGTTCGTTAAATTTCACATACTTTATAAATTATATATTAAACAAACAGTTGCTGATATGTGCGAGTGAAAAAGGGAACTTAATAAATTGAAACTGATTCCCATTGACGAATTCAGTTTATTTATTATGATATATGGAAAATGAGATTTATTTTGTTTAATTTTGCAGAGTAACGTTGAAATTCGGATGGTTTAAACTCATGATTAAGTAAAACAAAACGGTCTTGTAATCATTTAACACATATGCACAATAGCAATAATGATTAATTCGATTTAGTAACTTTAAAATATTTTTATCAAACTGAACATTATTTTACATTTAAGAGCTACGAGGTTAAATTATTAGTACCCACATCAGTTAAAACAGTATTTCAGAATATAAAATACTAAGTCAAATCATCATGCATCTGAACGTAAAAGTAAAGTTTCCTTTTCCTTATTATACAATAAGCATAATTTTTTTTTTACTTTATGATTATTGAAAAATCATTAGCGATTACGGCCGTGAAGTTATTCCTTCGAATCATTGGTAATATGGTAGTGTGGAGTTACTTTATATTTTAATCAAAAAGATCCGGGGAGTTTACGAAATAAAATAGTTTTTACACAATTAAGAAGAAGAGTGGAAAGGGTATCCGGGGATTAAAAATACTGACAATAGCCTAGCTTTCAATAGTAAAGAGTTCAAGTGAATCAAGAAAGATGCGCTTAAAAGCAACAAGTACTGAGTCAGAAATAAATGGGAACATTTTCTCAGACTAATTGTGAAGTGAATAAAGTGCGCTGCAACTAGGAAAGTATCCAAGTACTGCTTGCTATATTTCGCTTGATACTTTCCATTAAGGCACTGTCAGCTCAGCGGTGGGCTACATAAAATTTCCTTCTCTTGAAATCAAGCAAACGCACCGCGTAAAAACGTACAAAATTCATAAAAAAATTTGTACACTCTTAAATAAAAAATAATTTGTCGATGAATGTGTATTAAAATTAGATATGTGTTTAATAACTAATACAGTATTGAATAAAAAAATGTTTTAAGAGGTGAAATTAAGTTTTAATTGGTATGTTTGAATTTTTTAATGTCCTCATGTATGTTTTTAATTCCGTCAACGTGTACTTAAAAGTCTTAGAAATGTCATATAATTTTTTTTGTAGTTATAATTAAATCGCTGTTTATGAGATAGACTGCTTTAAAAACCCTAATGTTTATCGTCATCTTGATATGACAGCACCTTAAATGGGAGAAAATTACGACAAATTTACTAAGAAAAGAAGACCATGCATTAAATCTACTATGATCTTTATTTAACAGTATTCGTTAAATAAAATCATGATTGAGTATTGTTTATTGTTTAGTATACTAAATAAGTTGTTCAGTTCTTTTTAACATAATGTGTACGTCATTAAAAATTGTGAAATATAAATTTAAGATGTAAGTAACTGTTAATGTAATGTCAATTACAAGTATATAATTAAATGCATATTAATTATGTATGAGGAAGAATGTATTAATTTTGAGCTTGTAGACTATAAATATCAATATTATTTAATTTGTCCGTTACCTATGTATTACGAGTATTTGTATGTTTTGTAGTTATGCTAATTTATTAAGTACTAGGCTTATATATTGCAGTTTTGTAAATCACAGACTGAAACGCATTAGAATATTTCACTTATAAGGTTGATTTTATTATGTTATAATACTAAATATAAAACAATAACAACGAAATTTTTTATGTACACTTGATTCAAATAGAACAGTTAATATTATTACAGTAAATGAAATCTAAATAACGTATGTTTTTTACGATATAAAGTCACAACAACACAAAACACCATTTCAAATTTAAAATTCAACACACAATTATAGGGTAAATTACTATAAAATGCATGTGCCAGTATGAAGCTGTGTACATAATCATACCATCCAAATTGAAATAAGTTTCATTGTTTTGGCATATTTCTCTTTACTACCATGGTAATCATAATCATAATCAGCCCATTTTGTTCTCACTGCTGGGACTCGATCCTTCCTCTCAGAGATCGGAGGTTACCATGGTACTACCGCAGTATTATTATTCAGTAGTAATAATACTGTGGTACCTATGTCAATGATAGATTATTCTCGAACAAACCATACACATACCTACGCGGATTACACAGCATGCATTATATGTAAAAATCGAACCTTTATATTTTATGTGGTTTTATTTCCCATTATAGATTTTTAAAGATGGTCATGGGTAATAAATAGCCCTTTAGTTACATCGTTAATTATAATTTTGCTTAACACGAAAGCTTAATAATTTTGTCGCGTAATAATTGTTTCACCTGTAAACTTACATTATACTAGTTATACCAAGTAAGATAGTGTTAGATGTAAATGGCCCACTAAAGCAGAGATTACATCGTCAGTTTGTAATTATGGTTATACCATTGACGATGTAAATCCGCCCTAAACACTAGGATTATACGAATTGCTAATTTTAATAGGTAGATGATTCTATGAAATAATGTTTGTTACACAGAAATAAATAGATATAAAACGATTTGTTTTTGATTTGAATTCTTGAATAACCCTATTGTGTTAATGTATAAGTATAAAAAATTTGTATCTCTAAGTAAAAAAGAGGCGTGAGTTGAGAGAGAAATTGCATGAAAAGCAATTATTTTATTTTATTATATTTAATTAGAATATATTTTCGAAAAACAGTGCTCTTGAAGTCTTAAAAAGCTTGTTTAACAATCAACTTTATCTGGTGTTTTTTTTTTTTAAATAGTATGAATGAAGTTTGGAAAAATATCGGGCGTATTATGAGAAGTGTCCACAACTTCAAAAATTAACTGCTACATTTGGATAACGTTAAATCTGAGTGAAGGATAAAATACCAATAAACTCGCCCCCACCGAGATTTACGGAGGTGCTATAGGTTGTTGGGCGTGAGCACGCAACTTGGCCATAATGACCATGTTACGTACAAACAAATCAATACACTCTGAATTTTGGATATTATTATGGTCATAGTACATTAGCTTTCGTCATACCGTGAAACTGTTACTTAGTGGCAAACGACACATTTAGCGATTACTACGAGATATAATACAGCCCCAGCGGCTGTGTTATATCTATACACACTTATACACACGTGTATAGGTACATATAATAACACGTTCACGATACACAACAGAAAAGTATAGTACACAGTGAGCGTGTGGACAAATGAGTAGGTGAGTCATTGAAGGTCGTGTATTCATTTACGTATGTGGTAATAATAACTTTTTAAGAAGCTTTGTGGACTATAATATAGTCTACAATAGTCCCCATAAAATTAGTGGACTTCACTGGAACTATAAGCACCGCGCGCCGCTGGTAACTTATCTGGAGATCTAGTATCTTAAACCAAGACACGACTGAGGAAACGTGGGTGTTTAAACAGCTTTGCCCTTGTCTTCTTTGGAAAAGTTTAACGTATATTGGCTCTGAGTGATACTTGGAACTGACCTATGGCTACGTATAGGCCTGATTCACAATCACCATTTGCGTTTCGAATATCTGATCCGGCAGATATCTTCATTCAGAAACGATTCTATTTTCTTACTTATCTGAAGGTTACTAAGAAGTGGTGAAACAGGACAGGTGCAAATCTTTTTATTTATATACGAATTCAGTACCTAATGAAAAGATTGAAGAATTTTTCAATATATATTTTGAATGAGCCCGTAAATATTAACGTAACTTGTAAGCTTGGAACAATATTTGCTTAAATATACGAGTCAGATTATTAGATAGCTCTTGAAACATTTTGATTTAACGAGCCACTAAAGTTAACAAAATCATGGAGTCAAACAGTGGAGCGAAGCTTTATCAGTTCGATCGGGCCTCAGTTTAAACTTTCCATTCGAAATGTTCGCCTCTGCCTTTCTTTAAACTTCCGCTCTGCCTTTGAGGTTTCTAAGATGGAAACTTCTTTTTACGATAGGTCTCGAACTCCTTTTATTTTCCTCTTCAGTTGGTCGACTATTACAGGAGCGAGCGCGTTTTAGGTGGATTTTACTGCGACTTCTATTGTACCAGCGAGCGCAACGTTATAAAAGTTAGTATTATTCGTGCATAACACAGAATCGGTTAGTAAGAAATACAATTGCTACTTTCTTTTTGTTGATGTCGCTATTTTTCTGTTTCTGTTTCTGTGAAATATCGTGGTAATATTAACTTATATGAAAGGTATACTTTCTTTACATGTTGTTTTTAAGTGAAATCAGTCATTTGCAGTTTGTAAGTCTCATCATGATTAGAGAATCGCACGGCCGCCTGCATTTTTCTAATGGGTCGTCGTTGCGCTTGTCGACGAGCTCACCGATGTCAAATACTTTGGGATATCGCCCGTGTACACAAGGTTGTTTTTCCTTCTTGTAATTTCGTCATTTGTTCCACGGATGTCGTCAAAGATGCAAGATGTTTGCTCTTAGAGAATCGCATGGCAAATCGTTATATTTGTCCTTTTAATCTAATCATTCACAAGTAAAATATTTTTAGACCAGCAGAACTTTGTGAATGAGACCATCCGGGAAAGTACTGCTACCATAATATTTACGACCGTGAAACATTAATGCACGTACCCGTGTATTCTGGTATCATGGGTCTGGGTGCCGGATAATTACAGGCTCCATGATTCCATCTTCGCTTTCCATCGGTCGATAAAGAGACACTTTAAATTATAAAAATAAAAAATGCACATGGAGACTTAACAACTTAATGTTTTAGGGTTACCGGCGCAGTGCGGTCCGTCACTTGTGACGAGATGTGTCTTTTCTAGGCAGAAATTATCACTAAACACCAGGTGGTCCTCGTGCTTTTACCGTCCCCTAATAAACTATCGCAAAGAGAAACACAATGTGAAATAATGATATATGAATAGTATGAAGTGTGTATGTAATTCTATAATAAAGTATAATATAGAATAGACTTGTATTTACAGGTTAATTAACAGTAGCATGTAAGAATATGGTGTTAGAAGCATCACTTCTATACCGTAAAAAATTAAATTATTTGACAAAAAATATACAGATATCACAAAAGGGTCCGGCCCCCCTCTGTAGTTAATAAGATTATATAATAAAAATCTATGGCAATTGTATCATCCCCTCACGTGGAGTTTAATTGAATCGGTCTATTAACATGAAGAAAACTATTGACATTTTCTGTTTACATTTTCAGTTGGGCGAAATATGTCCTACCAAAGTCACGTGCAATATTGGCCCTGCAATTTCTAAACTGTACGATTTATAGCATGTACCGCATTGATAAACCGCTGTAAAATACGACGTAACCCTATATTTCGCATGGTCTAATATGTTGTTGACAAGTAATTATCAGTATATGTAAAGGTAGGTCAGGACAAAGGTAGGTCAGGACAAAGGTCTTACAAATAATTAAGTATCACGAGTCTGCTGGGATGTGGCAAAGAAGGGGCACAATATATAATCTTGAATACAACCCACATTATATAAAAAATTAACACTTCCGATCCAACTATCATAGCCATAATAATAATTACATAGCATATGCGGTACGACTTTCCATTGACTGCCGCCGAATTAAGGGGGGAGGGGTTTCCCTCCCCCCTCTTCTAATAATAAGCACGGGAACCCCCCCTTTTTTACTTTTTTTTTAATTTTCCTAATTTTATGGATTAAAATTAAGATAATATTTTTTGATAGATTGGCATGAAATAGGGGGTTGAAGGGGGGAAGGATAGGGTCCTCCCCTCCCTTTTTCACCATTTTTATTACAAGGTAATGCATAGTTTTTGAGTTATGCTTATTTTTGTAAAATCATGACCTCACGTTATTTAACACTTCGCTGATCTAATTTATTGTTTTGTTGGATGTGTAACTGACTTTTTAGCGCTTCGCCGGCCGCTGCCGCGGCACGCTCGCTTCGCTCGCTCGGCTCGCGCGTTGGTTGTCGCAGTTTCAACCTAACCTAATTTTTTTCACTGCGAACCAACCTCATTTCATCGGAATTATATTGGACTCTTCGGCCAGATGACCCAGGAGCTCGAGGCTCCGCATCACCCACGCTGCTCTCAGACGATGTTGGAGACGCAGGCGGCAGTACCGACACGGTACTGAGAACGGCGCGGGAACTACCAGCTACTGGTTTTGATGGCACAGTCATGGGCACAAGTGGCTCACTAGAGTCCAACACTTGCACACACGGGGGGCCTGCAGAAGAGCTCGCGACAAGTGGCTCATCAGAGTCCAACACTAGCACTACACTCGATTCTACAGACGGAACGGCACCACACGAGGGGCCTGAAGAAGAGCTCGCGACAAGTGGCTCATTAGAGTCCAACACTTCCACTACACTCGATTCTTCAGACGGCACGGCAGAACACGAAACCTGGGGCTTCGGAGACGCCATGTTAGTAGTCAAATGTTGTTTACCGACAGGAGTACGAAAACGCGCTCAACTGCAAGGAACACAAAAGATGACTGACTGACGATGACAATGACAATACGAAATGGCGTCAATTTTACGTTTCGTTTCACAAACCGGCAAGAGACGGTAAATACTACCCATTTTAATAGCTAGTAATGAAAAACAGCTGAAATAAGTACGAAATATAATTATTTACGTAAAAGTAATGAAAAACAGTTGAAATAACTTCAAAATATAATTATTTACGTAAATTTATATAAAATAAAATGTTACCGAATGTACCACAACTTAACTGTAGTTAAAACGAAACGTTCAATTGCGAGAATTCTACATAATCTGTGGTATGGATTCACGTAAATATTGCAAAAATAATTGATTTTCAATAAATTTTTTCTCAAAAACTACGCGTTTTCTGGTATTGAAACTTGGCGTGTATTCATATAATAACGTGACCTTTCTGTGAAAAAAATATCAACCCTCAAACCGACGTCAGGCAATGGAAAACTGAGCCGCATATGCTATCATGCTATGCAAGTCATTAGATACCAGAAAAACAATTTTTCTGTCAAAAAAAAAGTTCGTTCATTTATTTAATAATAGTACCTACTAATTAGATATAGTTTAGTTCCGAAAGATAATAGGGCCGACATTCATGAAGTTGCGGATTTTTATTCAATATTATATATTTCAAATATGTATAATGTCTATAAAGTGTTAAATATAAATGAACAGAGTTATTTTAGCTTCACTATTTATTTTATCGCTTTGTGTACGGTTAACCGTTCGAAACAGCTCCACCAGTTATATACTTGAGCTAGGTACTTAAAGAGGCAGCGGCAAAGACTTCCTGGAGACGACGAAGTTCTGCCCATCTCGCTGCCAACGTCTTTGTACCGCACTCAAAGGAAACCTAATTCAAACTACATGCGGGTACTACAAATATTCATTTTCTTAACCCAAACTCTTTCGGTAGCAAGTAGAAAGTTTCACGCAAGGCACACGACACTAAGGCATGGTAGGATTCGTAACAATTAAATAAATCCAAATTATACGAAACTTTTGGCAAACTGGGTGCAGTTCGTTAAAACTCTATAATTGGGTCCGCAAAAGCTACCACAAATCGTGAGAAGCGAACGCGTCCAACACAGTAAAGGATTAGCAGAACATTTATATTGTGTATTTCCTGAGTTGGCATCCGACTGGGAGTCCTTTGAAAACTTCAGTTTAGATAGACACAATGGAATACGCAGCGTCAAACGAATGAGTTTGTTTTTGATTCCATACAAATTAAACCTACGTGTACATAATTACCATACTTACAGATACTTATCCATGGTAGGTCAATAATTATTTGCGGTCGTATCCCGGAGACTGAAGCGGTCTGCAAAACTGACTCATGTCATGTTGACCTTTGTCTATAATCGCTTACCTGGCTATGTTACCGGTTGAGTGCACCGGTAACATAGCCAGGTAAGCGATTATCTAGTCTTTCATCGTTTAAAATCAAATTGAAGAACTGGCTTGTTGAGAAGTAATATTACACATTAGACGAATTCCTGGCGGAATAAAATTATTTACTATGTAATGGCAATTTTTTCTTAATTTAATTAATTCATGATTGTTATGATATGATTATTTTGTTATTATGATCAATATTACTTATTTTATTATACTTATTCCACATTTAATTGATTATGGACTTTAATGTTTCTATGTAATGATCTATGACCTGTAATTGAATAATTATGAATAAATATGTTTATCTGTTAATTACATATTTATATTTACAAATCAGAAAGTATATCAGTTTGGACAAACGGATGTATGGAGAGATGGATTCATATATTTTTTCACGCCAATACTACTTACCTGATTTGGCTGAATTATTTAGCATCATAGTTGATGATGAACATACTGATGACGAATGATGATCTGTAATAATACAAAACAGGCTATTTTTTATCCTGGAAAATGTACTTGCAGGAGCATTGTCAACGCGGGTGGAGCTGCGGAAGCAGCTAGTATGCATAGATATATAGTTTCAATTCTGTGCTAGTATGCATAATTAGTTAGTCAACAAGTAAAAATGACACTTTCACAACATACAACACACATTTACAAAACTACGCACATTTACTGACTACACTCACCTCTGCCCACTAGTCTCTCAAATCACCCCATAGACACATGCTATTAAATCTTATTATTGCACACACACGTTCTTTATCATATATGACCTCCATTATGTTTGTATTTTATTGTATTGTTAATTATTTTACTATTCTTTTAAAAACTCTAAATTGGTATATTACTAATTTTATATTATACTACAGATTGGTTTTATTTTTAGTATTATTTTTATTGGAATTAAATATTTGTTATTATTTGCATAAAATTATTTTTTGTCTAATATTACTTTTATTGGAATGCTATGTTTGTTAATATTTGATTATGATTGTAATTTTGATCTTATTTCAATTTAGATTTAGGTAATGAATTTAATTTTTTACTTAAAACTTTATTTAAATTTAAATGTTCACATTAGTTTTAATTCTACATTAAAATCTCATTTTAATTCATTAAAAATAAAAGTTTAGTGCTATTTTTATTCCTAATACTAATTTTAATTTTCTTTTTAATTTAATGTTAACGTTGATATTGATTTTAATTTTAATTGTATAAGGGTTTATAATTTTACGGCAATGATTTATCGGTTCACCGACGTGAGAGGCCTGGAACCTATCAAACAGACCTTTAAGAGACTAGTTTAGGAACCAGGTGTTGTATTTATATAATTTTTGTAATATTGCCTAGAACATATAAATTATTTTGATATGAAAAAAATAAAAAAATAATTAAATATGAATATAATGTGTATGTAAAGATCGTAGTATGTACCAGTTATAAATGTTAAACTATTTCTGAAATATTTTACAAATATTTTGCAAACTTCATTTATTTACCGTACCTGTAAGTCCAATTAAATTAAATGCCGTTGTTCAAACATCAAATAAAAAGTAGTTAACTGCTATTTGCTGTGTTCATTTCAACTTAATAATTATGACTTCCATTGTGTTCAGTCGCCTCGTTATATTTCGCTAGACTCATTAATTGCTGTCATAATTAAGTTTTTAACTAAGACAAAATAACAGAGGTCTCTTTTTCCAGAACAATGACAATTATATTGTTTGATATTTTGTTTTTTGCTTGGAAATCTGAAATGAAAGCTAAATCTAAATGTTTTGGTCCAGGTTTAAAGCTCCAATTACGTTAATGGAAAAAATGTTAAATTAACTAGATAGAATCTTTGTACAAGTACACATTATTATGTATCACGTTTTACGTGTCACGTTATATTGTTTGGGTAGGACTAGTAAAATATAAGTGCAAAACTGTTATATCTGGAAGACATCTCGAATGGGCGTCTCTCAGGGATTAGAAGCTGTCACGTGCGGAATTCCGGTGCCTCGACATGGGTCTAATGCTGGACTCATAACTACCTGCACTAGTTCTGAGCCCTTGTCATCCCTACTCATTAGTCATGTAATTTAATAAATTGCTAACAATTTGTTCGTAAATATTCGAGCTTATGTCTAACTCATACATTTTTCTGATATTTACATGTATATGTATAAATATATGTATGGGTAATGTTTGAAGGTAGGTATATTAGCTTAAAATATAATGTTGCTGTACAGTCCATGTGTTGTTTCTAACTTTGAATCTAACCTCGATACCACTATAAGTAGTGGTATGGACTTTATACTTCTCGTCTACCTCCCTCAAACTTATATAAGGTCTTTGTTATTTAGTGCACAATATTGAAGGGGGTGGTTTGTAATCCATAACTGGCGATGAAAGTAAAAGAAAAAAATTAACATATTTTTATTATTATGAACCCATATTCGCCGTTCCACGGCCAAACACAACAAACAACACGGTACAACAACGTACGAATGTTGACCATCCCGGGCCTGCCGTCGTATATGCATAAAGATCAGCTGTGTACACATTCGCGTGCAGGTAGGTATGTCTCGCGTAGTTACTGCTATCTATTCTTAATGGAGCGGCGCCATCGTGCAATGGATCTTAGCCGCAGAGCAATGAATATGGATTCATAATAATAATTATTTTTTTTATCTTTCACATTAATGACCGGTTATCGATTCCAAACCACCCCATTCCATATTGAGCACTAATTGACAAATACCTTATATATCTATCGCCTGGGATATTCACGGTCTGTCCTTCAACACGCTTCGGTATGCGGGTCGACTCAGTGACGTAAGCGTGATGGTGGTAATAGTCGAATCATTGACTTTTCAATAATTCCTCTGTCGCTGAAACTTTGCAATATGATAAAGTAATGTTCATAGATTGAAGGTACGTGTATGTGCACCTAAACATGAACCTCGCTTCCAGCGAAACTTCCGAAATTCCTTTGGTATATGTTAGTTTATATGAATATGTATAGGTATGCAACGGCATTATATGCAATACTTCATGCGATCCTCAAAACAATGAATGTAGCATAGAACACGTTTCAGCTATACTATAACCGACTACAAAACACGGTATATATGCGGAAGGGCAAAGAGAATACAATAATACCATGGAAGAACATCAACATGTCCGCAGCATCTTCTTGTATGGAGGCGTTGCCTGTCAGTATGCCATGCCATGCCATGCGCGATTTCATATACAAACTGCGACACTTACAATACTAACACACACACACAACTCTCAAAACAGCAGTTCTTCACCCAGCTCTAATCGCAAAATGTATACATTACTAGTACATATTATATTATATTATATACATTATGACCGGAACGGTCACTCTTTGCCCATACTCCACCCCAAAGTTTTGGGTGCTCGATTTCAATTAAATTACTTGATACTCGTAGCATATTTGCTTAGATTAGCGATAATGCGTGACTGCCAGTAATCAAGTGATTTAGTTATGAACTATACACTTTTCTATTATTGGGCATAACTCTAAAACTATTGAGCCAGTGTTGATTAAATTTAAATGTGACCAATTTTACGGTACTTATCCAACGTAAATTATTTATTAAAATGGGTTAAGCGCCAAGAAATCGCGTATGATACAAACAAAAAAATCAGACGCATTGAGACTCTTTTTGGAAGTCGGTACATAAGGTAAACTCGCTATTGAGATACGAACGGTCGAATTACCCGCCAATACTTCCTTTTAGTGCGCTCACAAGCGCCCTCTATCGCATACTGGTAAAAAGTAAAAAGAAACAAAAACTTGAGAACGCCGGCGGCTAACAAATTTGCTTATCTACAAAAAAGTTACAATACTATACAAAGAATAAATACACAAGATCTAAAACAACAAAGACAAATCTGAAACTAATATTCCCATTGGAATCCCGGAATCGAGAACTGTAAAAAAAGAAGCAGAGCGAAGAAAGGAAGAGCGGGCAACAGTTCTCTTTTCGGGTAAATTTCCTATGATTATTTCATTCAAACAAGCACTGAGCTATCCAAGCTACACTAAATTATTAAAACTAATGTCGTAGCATATACTACAACTATGAAATCACATAATATAATGCACATAATAAGGATAGAGTTTAAATATATTGAGCTGTTTGTATCATAACATCACAGTTTTATGTGTTTAATTTTTTTTCTGAAAGCGATGCTAAGACTACCAAATTATTTCAACTGTCAAAGTATGTCACAGAAACATTCAGCCAAGTTTTAAAAGAACTTGATTACAAATCCGGCTATTCAAAGTATAATACTTGAAGATTAACTAAGGTCAAAGGAAGTGAAATTATTTCATTTCAAAAGTTCAAACTTAAGCCTTTAAAAAGTTCACCTTCCACTGAGACTGAAGTCTATTTAGTTCACAGTAATTTATACTTAGTAAGTTAAACATTCACAGCACAAGTAGAATTAGACTAATTACCTTACTTTCACGATGCGACATTTCTTAATTGACCTTCATGACGACGCTAAGTTACACATTTGTTAATTGGACTTGAGAATTAAGAAAGTCTTCGCAGCTGAATTACTTCGACACGTTCTCGCTAATTGAGTGAGGAAAAACTTAATTTTAATGTTTGCGCAGCGATAAATTGTTAGAAACTTCAGAACTGAATTACTTTTGGACCTCATTTGCGAAGGGATTCGTACATGACGATTGGCAATTTAGAAAATGAGAGTGCCAGAAATCATAATCACCGTTAGATATCAACAATAATAATTTAAAGTTTAATGCTGAAACAATAGGATGTTAAACATTCATCAAAAAACTATAATTTTTAAATTAATTACACTAATTATATAAGTTTTATTAACATGTATTTTGGGTGACCTTTCTTTTTAACCCCTTGCCAACCAGCAACGTAAATTACGTCAGTTTCATTCATAAGTATTTTGTTTTAATTGTCACGGTATAAGAAGAGTTAAAAATCTACTCAGCAGCTATTGTTCATCAGAGATTGAGTGTTTAAGAACAAAACCTAAAAACGTAACCTTTGATGGACCACTATTTTGACAAGCATATTAGCCCGGTTGGTGGTGGTGGTTGGTGATAAGCAGAAATGTTTAAGTCATTTTGTTTTTTTTTCATATGTTATTGCTTATCTCCATGCCTCCTGCTGCTTATGAAGTTCTAGTCCGGAGGTATGAGTGTATGACGTTTATTTTATTCCCCATTTTGTTACAATTTTATAGATATAAAGCCGTATGAAATATAAAACCGTATACGGTTTTGATTACGAGACTATTTTGTCAATTGTTTCATCCTTTCCTCCTCCACCACGCAGTAATTTATGAAATACTCGTAGTTGCACTATTTGTATTTTTTTGTATTCTTGCGGAAAGGATAATAAAATCATATTAATCAATTTGTCCTACTCTGGTTTACAGACTCAGTTAATATAAACTTTTATCAAGGTCAGAGAGTTTAAGTAACTCTTACTTGTTTCACATGATTTATACTTCATCCGAAAAGAACACAGTTAAAGAATGTTCACTCCACCATCGTCTGTCTGTAGAAGAGTTGGTTATTACCGGTTTAGTAGCACTTCACTTCACCTCGATGCGAGACACTCTGCCTCTAAGGCCAACTCTAAGCAAGCAGCTATGATTAGAAGGTCAATGTAACAAGTCGAATTACGAATGAATGGCGAATGAAACTCAAAACCTCACTGGGTGAAAAGCGCAGGCAAAGCAGTGCAGTGCCACGAATCCTTATACTTATGGGTGCAATTACAACTGTCACCATCAGGCGTAGTACATACTTACAATTAACGTAAATTTACCCGTCTCATCGCTTGACTAATAAATAATACGTTTCCTACAATGTGACGTCTCAAACAAAACTTAACGTTACTCATCAAGTGATCTTCAGAAAAGTGCTAAATATACCGTCAATTTATTTGCTACTATCACAAGCTGGTGCCCGCGACGACGTCTGCGAAGGATTAGTATTTCGAGTAGCTTATTATCTTCTCCAAGGCGGTATCTACCGCCTTTATCTACCTAAGGCGGTTTGCCTAGTACGTCTAGGGTATCTATCTGTCAAATTAACTTTGACTAAGCTATCAGAAACTGACACAAACTGACAGAACTGTTGATGTTGACTGTTGATGTATGACAGAATTTTTCGTCCGCGTGGTGATGGATGATGATGATGACGAAAAGTATCCTATATGTTAATCCAGCGCCTCATATACCTCCATACCAATTTTCATTAAAATTGGCCCCGCCGTTTGAGCGTGAAAGAGTAACAAAGATCCTATGTGGATGTATGGATGTGTATCCATACATTCACACATTAAAATAATATAGAAGGATACATTTAAAAGAAAATTCATAAATAGAACCTTTCGGATGGGTACATTTCAATTCATATTTTGAATACAGATAAATACTCTATTAGGTATTCGTATATGTATTTGGTACGCTTTGTTCTAGCCGTTCATTTATACAAAAGCAAATACGAGGAATAATTTCCAATAGATCGGCGAGTTGATCGCGCATCAATTTGTTTCTGCAAACAATGGCACGCCTTGTGTGTGTTTGTTTATCGGACTGGGACCGGTGATAGGTACTAGTAAACACATAATTCCTATATATAATAAGCATTTCTGACTAAAACGTTATATTTTATTTTGCTTTTACTAAAAAGATGGTTTTCAAGTCTGTCAATTCATCTTGTCCTTTTATTTGCCACGCCCAATTTTCAAATCAAATGCTAAAACAAACATTTTTAGTCATATAAAACTTCTCCATTCAATAAATAAAATAAAATTCATAATCTGTATTTATTTCATATATTATAAATAAATAAAGATAATAAAGTTATTCTTAGAGGAAAAATAAAACAAACATACAAATAAACAAAATTTTATTGCAGTTAATAAAATATTGTTTTTTACGTATTTTCAATTACACGTAATGCGTTTGATGATTTCGCCGAAGATTTCATTTGTGTTTGTACTGCAGTGCAAACACACCTTGAGCTGCAATAGCAAATTAGGCACGATGATCATTACTTTACAAAATATAATTGAGTAGGAATACTATGAACAACTGATCAAATAAGCAGTAACAAAATGAAGGTCCTATATAATATGTTTTCTTTCATTCTATAACGTAAAAAAATCAGTACCACGACATTTCTGCCGGTCATATTGCGCATCTTCTATTTACAAAATATTACGGAAGCTTTTAAACGGTGGTATTTACGACTTTATATTTATTGTCCAATACAGCTCTGTTGATGTCTGTACCAATTGTTTATATTGGTCTCTCGTACCGGATATTCAAAAAAGGGTGAAATGAAAGGCCGGATAGTGAACTGTTCCCGTGAAATACGGTTAGTTTGCTCTGGCACCGAGCAATATCAGTGCAATGGTCTGGGAGACTCCCTCGGACAGGGATCATGCACCTGCCAGTGCAAGCCTGCCTGGAATTAGAACAAAAAGTGCTGCGGTAAAATTTATATATTTAAGAGTTTTTTAAACGTATCAATATACTAACACGTTTTGGTTCCAACATTTTCGCATTGATTCAGCCGTGTGATTCTCTAAGAGCAAACATCGTTGCATCTTTGAAAACCTCCCTGAAAACTATAATATAAAACGATATTTAGAGAACTAAATCCAACGATACGAACGAGCTAAAAGGACAGGACAAGCAAAAGCAGGACAATATATAACGTTTTAAAGTTATGTCATTAGCGAGAGAAAGGATAACTTTGGAGCAAGATAGCTTACTCCAGCCGTGCGATTCTCTTAGAGCAAACATCGTTGCATCTTAAAAACATCCGTGAAACAAATGACGAGATGACAAGAAACGTTTGAAAATCAACCTTATGTACAAGAGCGATATCTCATAAAGTGTTTGACATCGGTGAGCTCGTCGACGAGCACATCGACGAATCATTAGAGAATCGCTCGGCTGGTCGGGGCTACGTGTTCAGGCTGTCAGTACATTAATTATATAAATATGATAAATAACACTATGATAACATTATCTCAGTATTATGGATTGTGACTTAAGATCACGTCATGTCACAATTTGATTCTTTGGATGTGTTCACTTTATGGTAGAGCTACTTGTTTCATAAGTCAATAAAATTAAGCAACCAAGTACTTCAGTAACAACTACTATTACTTAAAACATCACCTTCTACATTTTGATACTAATATCAGATATGAATAATCTATTTTATTAATACCATATCGTATATTAATAATATCATAACTTGTAGACTTTACAAAGTATCCAGCCAAATATTCAGATGGTACTTGTAACTGTCTAAAGTACCGTCAAAGTCATCGAAGTTCCTTCAGAGAGTTTGGAACTTCAAAATTAAGTCACAATGAGCCCTCATACCTTGAAGTTTAATATCGCTGCATATCTAACAAGAATTTCGTTTGATTATATAAATATATATAAGTCATAGGTATTATATAATATCAATAAAAACAGTTTTTTTACGAATAATTCGTATTTTGCCATTAAATAAGTAAGGATACCCAATCTTCAACATATTAGGTTGCTATAAGTACGCGTGTAGGTATATACTGATATTATGTAACTCTTATCTTTATTTTACTACCACAATTTCAGATATACCTGTATAAATGTAGCTATACAAAGGTCTTTTCTCACCGCAACAATGGAAGACATACGACATGATGACACACTTGGGAATAAACAGTTTGAAAGCTCACGTTTGTTCGTAGCTTTCGTAGCAACGTAGCACTCGTAGCTCCATAGCTAACACAAAACTTGAGATGGGTACTTTTCCGATCTCAACGTTCTACAAATTAGTTTCCCTCACCTTCAACAATTTATCACTGGGTTTTTTTCGAACGAATGATTGCTAGGGGCTGTTCGAGACTGAAATACTTCATGACCAGTCAAAGGTGATTAATTCTAGGTTTCATTTGCGCTTCGAATAAACCGCTCATTTTTTAGGTAGAGATAGCGCTTAGCAATCATCGTATTGATTAAAAGAAAAACAATTTTACACTAGGTTGGTTCGACGTTAAAAGGGGGGAATAATAGGTGGCAACGGGCGCGTGGTCAAACCGCGTCACTTGAGGGAAGTGCCATGCGAGATTAAAGGCTTAGCCGCTGTAGGCAAATAAATTGGCCACCTAATGGGAGAGTAGTGAAAGACACAAACATTTAAACGGTTACTGAGCTCAAGATTAATTAACCATAGTAAATTAAACACGTTTCGAAGTATTATTCAATAAATATTTGGGAACATGTTCCCATTCGTGTAATCGAGTAATTTTACGTTACTCATAGAAAAAAGAAAAAGAAAATACAAAGAGCATATTTTGGAATGAATAGCAATAGAATAATAGTTTGGCAGATAACATAATCAGTCACCAACTTACCAACAACTTCAAAGATCGGCGGCTCCAGCCTTAACTAATAACACTTACTTAATAATCAACTATTAGCATAAGCATAGAAATAGCATAGGTTAAAAAATTTACTTACTTAGGATAAAGTATTAACAGCAACTTTAGTTTATGATTTAAAATGATTCGCGATCAAAATTAAAAAAATAATTATAAACTGTAAAAATAAAGTAAAACGCAACAAAAAAGGTAGGGACCGTCAGTCTGTAGTGCGTAGATTTGTATTATAAAAAAACTCACCATACTAGCAGTAAAACCAAAGTTCCATCCGCTATGCGCGGGTTACACGAGGCTAGTTTTTTAAGACAGGATAGCAGGCTAGTGTCAGTAAGCTAGCAAGCTAGTACTCCTGGGTTAGTGTAGACAAAACTAGCTAAATTTCTAAGCTAGTAAGCTAGTTTACAAGCCAGGACAGTTATAAATAGGATGGAGTTCAATATTTAGGCTAGTAGCGCCCCCACCACTAAATTTACTATCCTGGCTTGTGTACTAGCTTCATGTGGACGGCGAAGCTAGTGAAAGTTGGCTAGTAAGCAGGAACCACGTGTTTTATTAATTTTTCAGATGCTATTTTGAGATTTTATGATGCCTAAACTAAGTACGGAGATTAATTATAAGTTTGTACAACTGTACCAAGACCATTAATGTCTGTGGAACGCCAGCCACCCTTCCAAGTTATAAAGATAATTATAAACGTGATTCAGGTACTAAAAATGTGTGGCGAATTAAAGAAAGTGGGTATTGTCCCGCACCGTTTTTATAATTCACTTTTCTTCGTCTAGTGCGAATTGGCACAGTTCACGAAGTAACTCCTTCGGTCAAATAGTATGTTTTTTCGCATGTAATTCATGTTGGACGCGTGGTCACCTCAGTCACTGAATTAGTACTAGCTTAAAATAATGAAGTCTCATGTAAACTAGCGTGTTCCAAGCCAGGACAGTTTAGTAGAGACTAGCTAGCTTGCTAACGTGGCTTGAAAAACTGGCCTTATGTAGCCCGGACATTAGGGACAGTTTTTGACATCACTGTAAGATTTTCAGTATACACGAGTAGATATCCTTATAGACGTATTTGCGGTCCAGGGTAGCTTTACTGAGCTATATTTATAAGCATATAAACATTGTTTATACTCAGTTCATTAAATAAAACAGCTTCATTTTGAAAGGAATTTACGGCACCAGCTCCATAAATTTCTTGTACTGGTCGATCAATCGATTAGAGGTTGTCTGGTAGGACTTATATGCGGCCATATAAGTTGAATGATTAATTAAGTTACCAGAAAAGCCTTCTATTTAAGTTATCTCTTTAAATTACCGAAAGTATTAAACACTATTAAACAATTAACCTACAAAACAGAAGTTAAAACACTAGAGAACCTATACCTAGCATGAAATGACATCCTTCTTGTAAGATATTTAGTATGATCTAAAGCCTTTTGAGATAAATTGTTTTTTTTGCATTTAAACGTCTACTGAGCTCAGTCTATTGAGACCATTCCGCTACACATATTTTTTATGGTATGTCGTAGGTAATAAGTTGCAAAAGCTTAATCACTGACTTAACCTTTACACACGCGGCGAGAAGAGAGGGATCTCTCCCACGCCACCGATAATCCCATACAGTTAAGAGTTTCAAGCCATTTTTGTTGGATTACGTTACGTCTCTCCACTGTGACTGACATCCGACCTTTTTGTTGATTTAACTCCGGAGTGCCTTTCTCGGTTCTGGATTAAAATAAAAGGTAATTTAACCAGGTTCCTTTGAATCTCAAAAATGTTTGACGCTGGACAAAAAATATTGGGTAAGTTTATTGCAAACATTTTTATCTTTTCAAGAAGATATTGTTTTGCAGTTTGTTTTAAGCTTTAAAATTTAACGCAGCACTGATCTTCGCACGTAGCCCCGTCTCATTGTCAGTTTTGTTCGCACAGTAATTTTACTTGTCCCAATGCACGTAAAAGTTTTTTGGGCATTGGGGCCTAACATAGTAAAATGTATAAGATACTAGCGACTGCCCGCGACCTCGTTTGCGAATTCGGCTCGTCCTTCGGCCTCGTCATAACCTCCCATCTTTTCTTTATTTTTTTATGTAGAACCTTCTTTGAAGTATTAGAAAACATTAAAAAATAGATGAATAAAATTGATAAAACCGTTTCCAAGTTATAACATGACAAGGAAAAATAGAGGTTCATTTTTATATATTAGATATAAGATAAAATATATAGTTATATTTGTTTGCTTATACCTGAGAAGCTTATATATTTTAATGATAGCATCTTTTTATCTTCGTTTTAAGTCGTAAAGACATCGAGAAAGAATTACCATCAGGTGAGCCACTTGCTCGTTTGCCAACCTATCCCATAAAAAATAGTATAGTGCTATTTCTGGGCCATTCAAATTTCAATTGTTATCAACGCATAAAAGTGACTTATATAATGAAATAGACAATTTTCTTATAACTTAGATACGTAAGTATACGTTACGGAATAAACTACACTGTATTTGCTAAAACATTTTTAATGTGTAAAAATACTTTTGTAATCTTTCAGTTTAACGCATGACCGCAAGAGAAAGATTGATTTATTACATTTACTTGCATCTTTAAACATTGAAATATTATTTTAAATGTGCTGTCCACGTAGACTGCTGCAGCACGTTGTGATAGGAAATAACAGCCACGAACCACCGCATCCGGCTGACTGCCTCATCAGCTCGTTAAAGTGACAAAGGACCCTAACCACGCATCTTCGTCGGACGAAGCGGCACGAACAGAAAATATACACTTGGTTTCCTCTCGCATTATTTCTTCTTTATATTTAACGAGGAGGACCCCCATGGAATACAAGCAATTACGAACGTTCTGATTTTATGTGGTTTCTACATTACATCTATGCATATAATACGGATATTCGTGTCTCCCGGGAATGAGAAAGAAATACTTTATTTGGGAAAGCTTTATAAAAGGAAGAAAAATATAAATACGAAAACGATTTCGTGGAAAAAACTTCCCTATCTCCACTTATGAGCATTTTTGCGTTCTCTTTGTTTGTGGTTGATTGTTAATCAAATCCGAAGCATGTTGGGTCCCTTGACCCGTAAGCTCCAGAGAGGTGGTAAAGTTGAACCGTATATTACGGTTATTGGGATATTTGCGTCACCGACTCGGCCCTCCGCTGCTGGGGTGCTGCGCTACTTTATAGCAGTTGCCTACCTTAATTAACGTTAAAATTGGACTTACGGTAGTGCTGTTATTTACGACGTCCATAAATTACCTAACGCTTATATAAAATTTAAGAAGAAACGGTAGATTTATAAACTGTATCTACACGTAGGTGCGATAAATCTTCTTGCCTCGGCAGCTCTAGCTTAAGTAGTCGGGCGACATCTCACCATTTACCATGACTTATGGGCACGTAGCATATCGTTTTTGTCAAACCGTGTGCTGCAGATTTCAGCGCAGCTTTCTACGATTTTTTCACAAACATCGCATTTTAATTTATCTACGTCATCTTTGCTAGGATATATACTGAATGTAATAACGATTTCTTTTTAATAATGACAGAAATTCTATTCGGTCAGAACGCATTTCATGAAATTCAATTTACTTTCGTACGACAAAAGAGATTCCAATTCAGTTGTAACCAAAATTTAAATTGAATAAGGGTTCCGTCCGATTTGGAGAGAATCAACTTAATCAGTTCCATTTAAGGATTAGATCTTTATTAGTACGGCAATGTCTAACAAAGTGTTTAAGGTTTGTAAGCGTTTATTAGAATTGAGATCTATGTAAAATAGGTATTGACATAAAATGATGTCATAAAAGTATAAGGAGTAATGTAACCCGCCCCTTCCTACTTTCGATCCTAACTCTTGTATGATATAGTAACTAGCCAACTCGTCCCGTAGTCTAAAGCTCTAATCCTGGGAACGGTACTACCAATTGTAACTACCCCTAATCTGAGCTAATAATATCTAGATGATTCCGGCCTACGTTTTTTAATTCCTCAGATAAATAATTACACATAATTAGATCGAATCATAACTTAACATTATCCAGACAATAAATCTAAACTAATGAATGAAGAACTGATTAAATATATGGCTAAGGTGTGATCGTCTAGCTTATAGTGGTAGAACCGAATATTGTGAGCCGTGGTAACTCAAGTTCTTTTCAGGAAATACTGAGACAATCCTATCCTAATTGTAAGAGAAATAAATTATTATAACGATAAAATTGTACCTAGTAAGCACATGAAGACAAATCTTATTCCTACTGCAAGGGTTAATTAAAATGACCCTAATTCTGTTATACCATTTTGACCCCAATCCTGTCGTTACTATTAGAGATTATATTTCGCCATAAGATTTCTATAAATTCGCAAAGCATAGATTGTAATAACCTAACTTCAAGTAAACACAAAATCATATATTAAATGCAGAACATTTGTACCTAAGACATGGAATGACACAGAAAATTATCACACACAATAAAGTAATAAATCATAAACTTAATTAGTTAATTATTGTTAATAACTAAATGTAAATATCCATAGTTGTATTTGTTTGATCTATGATGGTCAAATGTTGTTCAGTAAAGGTAATTATTTTCATGTTTTCACCTAAAAATTAGAATTCTACGGATATTTATCATTGTAGATAACCAGAGCTAGGAAAACATTACGGGCTTGTGACCGTAACGCTGGATTAATGAGGCCTCTTGACGTAATTACAACACTCTCCATTGCTGTTCTAGCTCAAATTACTCCTTTTTATACTTATTACTAACGCTGAATAAGATTTGGAAACACAATGCTGAGATAAGAATATTTTATCTATGTTTTGTTAAAGCTTTGTTACTGTATAAATAATTTGTTGCTCCTGCGTCTCATTTCACCTCCTTATTTTATTTGTAGGACTATCTTAAATTCTATAAAACAGTCACAATATCCAGACAGATAAATGTCTTCAACATAACATGATTAATTGACAAATATTTATTTAACAATTAACTGATAACTGATAATATTAACCAATGACTTGGACATCTCTAAACCGTCTTTTAGTCTACGAGAAATCCAAAGAGCAAGTGTCTCTATTCAATGATCAATTCCATCAATCATAACTCCATTATTTTAGAAGAGTAATTTATTAAATTTAACATTTATCTTGGAGACATCTCATCTATCCGGAAAAAGTCTAAAATGCCTAAATTCTAGGACTTACGTGAGTAAACTCGTCCAACAGAATCAATCCAATCCCCTCTGGCAGGTGGCAATTCACTAGCACTTACACTTCACTTTTCACAGACACTTCACTTTGAATATTTCACTTTTCACTTTATCGCGGACAGCAACTTTGGCTTCTAGACGGTAACTGGTTTGGACGGCCCATTCGTCCCCTTTTTATACTACCCAAGTGTCCGTATCTGGTCTCCAACCTGTCTCCGACTCAACCAATCAAACTCCTCGAGTATCCATTCCGACCAATAGAAATCTCATTCTATTTTCAAATATTGATGAGCCATTATTAGCTTTCCAATTTTAAATTTATTTGAATTTAGAATAATGTACGTAAGTTGTCCTCATCTTGTCTCCGACCTAACCAATCAGATCCCTTGAATACACATTATGAACCTACGTTCCTTTTTTTAAATATTTATGATATGTTATTTTGTTTTATGAGTTTTATTTGAATTTGGAACCTGTCTCCAAGCGTTATCAGCCTATTTACATCATCCAGCTGCCGTGATTCTGAATTATGTTAGTTAGTTAATTATTTAATTTGTTAGATCTAATCTGTTAGTTTTAATCATTTCCTAGTATTGGAAATCTATACATAGAAATGGAATCGTTAGTTTGCTAATCCTGAGGATATTAAGAATCTTAGTTACTGCATAAAACCTTTTTGCATTCACTTTGCTTTTATTAGATATACTTTTGCATAAAATCCTGACTTATTAACTTCATTGACAGGAAGTTCTATAGCTCCATGATCTATGTCTGATAGTCGAGATTTAGTCTATTGAGATATAACTTTTTAGATATTTAATATTTCCAAAGATGCCTTTAGATTAGATTTCCATCATACTGATGTATCTATATATTTGTGAACGTAGCGGAACGCATTGTGGACCGTTACAGTAACATAACTTGTAAGGATACGTACGAGTAGTTAAGTGGCGATAATGGAAACTAGCTTGTTACGAGTCAAAGTTTACTAGTTTATTAGTAGGTATTAAAAACTACTATTATTTATTTGTATTAAAAGAAGATCTTTAAATGTGCTAATAAAGATGATTATGGTGCTAAATGAATGCACGCCGATTGCTGTCTGATATTGCACTGAAGAGTTCGCGCGTGCGACCTCGATTTATTAGCTAGCGGCCAATGAACTGCTAGCTCAGCAATCTCCATGTGCCTCGAACATAACTATTAGTATCTTTCAGATTTACGTTCATCATGGTAATCTGCAAGAAAAATGAGCTTTTTTCATAAGACACAAATTACTTCGTATCCATGGGCTGCCATATAAAAACAGTAAAATTATTATATACCTACATTACAGTATATGGTATATGTATACCGTAATGTATATGATAATTTTTAAATTTTTATATATTTAAAAGATTTTACTTTTTAACACGGCCACGCCATCGGCATAAAACCATATTTGCGATAAGTATTGTATTTTAAAAGCACCTGCAGATCCTAAGGAATTAAGATCTAGAATAATACTTACGTTAATATAATGTCAACACTACGGTTATTCATAATATTAGGAAGAAACAGACTACATTGTTTGAATGTGTTTTTTTAGTAAAATTACCGTGTATGCTGTTTTCGTATGCATGTAGTAAAAAGGTTATTTTGGCATTACTAGCTAACGCTTTCATTTAATTTAGTCGTAAGATGAGATAGACACCTAAGTCAATGTTTGTTTACAATATTTCAATCGAAACTTTAACAGTAATAATAAGTGGAAAATAAATCACGGGCAGAATGGTTCCGTTTATTAGAATGGAATAGCCCGAAACAATAGTTATTTGTTATACAAGAGTGCAAAGTTGCTTTTTAACTGCCAGCTAAGTTTTAATGATCGAGCTAGCGATGGATTATAAAACTGAATCACGAGCGCAGCGAGTGATCCAAAAATTTTAATCCTGAGCGTTAGCGAGCGAATTAAAATTGAGCTGGCGTTTAAAAAGCAACTATTAAGGTTTTAAGTCCCGAGTTTCTTGCCGCTTCTTCTCGGTGGGTTCTATATATTTTGGAACGCGGCGGTAGAGTCTTTAAAGTACATTATAATGAAAAGTTGACGTTCATAAGTGCGTCTTTGATGCCTAAATTGAATAAATGATTTTGACTTTGACTTTGACTTTGACTTTGACTTTGACTTTGACTTTGACTTTGACTTTGACTTTGACTTTGACTTTGACTTTGACTTTGACTTTGACTTTGACTTAGAATATGACGTGAAAAGAAAATGGCGTGCGCAAAGCTAATTAAAAAAAGTACACCAAGAAGGTTCCAAGACTGAGTTTATAACAAATTAAAAAAGGTTGTATGATAAATTCGGCACCATGGAGGTAAACAGCTTTAATGATGTTTCGAATTGACAAACTTAGTGCACGCGACGTTCTAAATTCAATATTTTACTTTATTCTCTAGGCGGATAAAAACGGCTTTTGCACTCAGATATCGAAGAGCAAAAATACTCTTTCCGAGATGGTGGGATGAAAAATCTATTTTCACTGCTACGCCATAGCGGCACATAGAAGGATTGTGCCGCCGCAAACAGAACCTACTATTGACGCGGCATACACGAAGCACATTCACTCGAAACGAACACACACTACATCTTTGTCCCTTGACATTTCAGACACCTCACCGAAACAGCCGAACTTGAATAATGAATGAATCCAGCCAGCCTAGACACTGCAAACAAAGACTATGAGTTGCGCTCATCAAATATTAACGGCAGCGGTCCGCTGAAAACACTTTTACGTTCACTGTTCATAATTTTATCAGAAAACAGAATCATATATTTTAGTATGTTCGGGACAAAGTCATTCATTTGAGTACGCAGGAGTTACCTTCAGCTGATCGGTATAGTTTTGATACTCGAACACTTCAGCATATGGCATCTTGGTGGGTATCACCACAGTAGTATAGTATACTATAGAGTATGTACTCGTATGTATACAATACTACTGCTGTGCATAGGATGCATACTAACGTATGACATGCCAAAAGCAAGAGGTTGATATCAAGTACTATACTTCTGATACTATAGGCGTCTCGAAAGTGTGTGAGCGCGCAAACGGCGGACGATGTGACGTCATAAATAAAGTCATTTACTGGCGCCGTCTTGGACTTACAGTACTCTTGCATCAAATCTGTCACATGAAAATTGACATTTGTTTATATTCGGTCAGCTCGAAAGGTGTGATGCTTGCCTTGATTCCAAAGTTAGATATACCCGAATGTAAAATTCAAGAAGTCTTATAGAAGACGCTTTCTATCACACACCAATGCGAAACTGGTGAAATCATGGCAGGCGTTTCAAATAAATCATATTATAGCGCAAAAAAACTAATAATTCAATTAAAAACAAAAAGTCGTGTACATGGGCCGCAGTAGCAGCAGAAATATATTTCAGGGCAAACTATAGTTTTAAATTTTTTTGATCACATGAACTCAAAACATTAATATTTTGATTTGTATTACTTTGACTCTATCTAATAGTTGGTTTACGACTAGGTTATTTTAGTGTTTAACTGTATTAGAAATAATAGCAATTGAATAAGCATATAATTGTGTTCTATGCTTAAGATAAGGTAATATTCTAAGTTTGACTACTTTTGGAAAGTCAAAAATCTTTTAGCTGTTGAAAACATTGATTACGCAAAGAAATTGCAAACTTCCTTGTGATTACCTATCAGCGATATTACCAAAAAGCTGTAAACGAACATGTCGATATGATCATAATTCAGAAAGCTCTATCGAAAACTCTTTAAACCTGGTATAAAAATACGATGGGACCGTCTGAAAGTCTTTGTAAACAAGAAAATTAAACGAGATTAAGCGCTTTATATTTACGAGGTAAGACGGTACTCCTTATTAAGGCGAATACAATTACGCAGTGCCAGCAATTTAAGGAGATCTAGAGGCGTTTAATTGTAGCGGCATAAATTATCTTCTGAACAGATAATTTCTCGGCGACATCACGTTTTATTGCAACTCGTAAAATTAACCAGGGTTCGGTAAAAGGAGTACATACCAAACTCAGCCAGACACGCCTTACATCAGGGTCAATTTTGCTATTTGAATCGTCTAGATTTTCTAAATGTATGTATATGGATTTAATAATTGATTTATTATAGATACGAAATTAAATATAAGTGGTAAGTATTTTCACTGCATTACTAGATATTGTATATTTAGTACTATAACAATATTAGTTTTTTTATTGATAACACAAGGTTAATTTGTATACGTACGCATATTATCAAAAACTCAATACACATTGAAAGCAATATAATCTTCAAAGATCAGTCTAAGAAAGGGTCTATTGCATAATTTTGACTTATGTTAATACGTTTTTGCAAGTCTTTTGAGGGTCCGTTCTGCACTATATTTTAGTTTAGATTCTTTGTGTATGGCCCCTGCGACTTGTTTGAGTGTCGCAACTTTACCAGTATCTGTTACATGATAGTTTCATAAACTGTAGGAGAAATTGAAGTAAACTTTTAGAATATGGTCGGTACTCGTAATTAGGGCACTATATCGTCGGCGCAACTCAGTTTGTTGACATATCTGTCATTCAAACTGAGCCCTACCGGTGTTCTGCTCAGCTCCAAAAGCGTGTTACAGTCTCACACTTTAGAACTTCATACATAACGTTGTTGGTCTGATTATCATACCAATGCGTTAAAAGATCTACAACGTCCGCTGCGACACTTGCGTTACGCAGCCTCCTCCAGTGAAAGCTGTGATTGAATGTGTCGAATGTACGACTCAGATATTGAAAACAAGCATGTCGTGTTATGTTGCTTGTAAAAACTGTTGTTGAAACTTGCGGACAAAAACCAATCTGACCGTAATCTATGTTTATAGAACCGTATGTGAGCGTGAAACACTGTTTCATGCACCTTAGCCGCAATGTAGCTAGAGAAATAGGACATGCTCGAGATATCTCCGGGTTTATTTTTAGCTATACAAAGTGAGAGGAGACCTTTTTTCGATAAGAGTACCTAAATGCGCATTAAAGTCTCTTAAAACTATAATATATTCTTTAAAATAAATGTAAACATTTGGTAAATTCTGGCACATTATCGGTATAGGTATGTACAAGTGAACACGAGTACGTCTCGATCTACTTTTGGGCGAAGCGCACTGCCACTATTCGGTCGATAGCAATTCACAATATCAACTTTGGCTCAACTCTACTAAACTCGTACGCCCCCTCGTATTAAAACGTATACTCGTTGGGGCGCCCCCGTATACACCTGCTGACGTATCGTTCGATGGACGACTTAGCACATCAGCTGAACTCCTTATCTTAACTCATTAATGAAAACCGAGTCATGCGGCATCAGCCATGTCTCCTGAAGTACGATAACGTAGGCATTTTTGCACATCTCTCTGACAACGTGAATTGACCTCTTAACTGATTTGTTACAAATTATCCTTATCTTGTATATTCATAATCATTTATTAGAAATGCCGTTTCCGTTCAGTTTAGTAGAAAGTTGCTGATGGTATCGCCGAAACACTAAATATACTGGCCAAAAGTCTTTTTTTAGGAACTTGTTACTGGAACAGTTATTTTAAATAAATGAAAATTAGTTTCTCGAGTCTGGATTAGAGGATTTATTTTGTAATGTCGTCTTTTAGTGCAGTTTAGAACTCTTTGTAAATAAATTCACCCGAGGAAGTACTACCAATATAACGGCCTATTTCAACCGTGAAGCAGTAATGTTCACAATAATGTGTTCTGGTTTGAATGGTAGGGTGCCGGCAAAATTAAAGGAGCCTGAGACTTAAGAGCATGCATAGCAGTACTTTCCATACTAAAAGAAATAACTCTTTTCTACCTCTTCACATTGTCCGATTTCAGTGATTATTTTTTCATGTTATCATCACATTGTTTACTATGCATGCCCGTACGTTTTGATTTTTTTCAGTTCTAAAAAAGGATGTTTATATTACTTTGAATTACTGAAAAAATCAAAACGTACGGGTACTTATAGTAGGTAAACAGTGTGATGATTACAGGGGAAAAAATCACTGAAATCGGATAATGTTAAGAGGTAGAAAAGAGTTATTTCCTTTAGCATGGAAAGTACTACCTATGCAATCCTCTGGTTACGGGCGCAGTGCAAATCGTCTGCGTCTGTTCTAAGCAGAAGTTACCACTTAACACCAGGTGGGGGCCCTGATTGTACCGCCTCCTGATAACATAAAAAACTTCTATAATTTCTATTTTTATTTACATGAATAATATACCCATCTGAATAATATAGCACTTGCTTGTCATCGTCATAATCATAATCAGCCCATTTTGTTCCCACGGCTGGGACTCGTCGAGCCTTCCTCTCAAAGAGAGGAGTTGAGCCATAATCCACCACGCGGCCCAGTGCAGATTGATGGATAGGTTAGTGGCCAACCCATGTCGATGTATTCGGGCCGTCCGAAGGCTCTCGTCATAACCTAAGACAAACAACCGGGACCGAGGGCTTAACGTGCCCTCCGAAGATGAAGCGCTCAGTTGAATAATGCCACTAACGGACACCCATCCAAGTCCTGACCACAGCAAGTGTTGCTTCACTTGTTGATCGGTTAAGATCGTTAAGTTGAGCTCCGCTACGAGCGCTTCTCGCTGGCTTGTACTTCGTAAAGTACCACGCGCCTTCCATTAAATAAGTAGTGTGCAAATTTTGCGTTTTGGGTAATACATGTGGTTAAATTTAAGGAGCAATTAGGTCACGATTGAGACACACTCGGAGTTATTAAAGGGTATAATGACATGGAGTAACAAACAGAGCTATGCCTAGAAGTGACATTGTAACTGTTACATGCAGGCGTGATACGCGATAGGTGCCGAAATGCTGTCACCACTATTATATTAAATTATATTTAAAAATAGTACACTGCTATAATGACCATGCATAAATAGCAGAATCGGTCTCGTGTTGCCTGTACGCCGCCGTACGGAACGGTACGATGTAAAAACCTATAACTAAGGATTGAGGAAACGGTTTCGGTAATTTAACATTATAGCAGCGTGTAAACTTAACTTAGGGCTGATCGAATTGGAACCATTCGAGCTTAATTGAGTATGAAATTGAATTTATTATAACATAACTATTCTGGTACTTCTATTCCTTGATAATGAAGATATTCTTTCCGTAAAAAATCTTATCAGATATTAATTATTTATATTTATTTATTTGGCAAATACGTATTTTATTTTCGTGTACGTGACATTAAAACAAACATTGAGTAATTGAGTATTTTTAAATACATAATATAAATAAAACTCTTCGCAATTGCAAATTGATAAATATTTATGAAACGATTAAAAACCAGTCTTAAAACTAAAATGGTTTAAAGGTATTTTAATCTGTTATTGTGTCATATTATTGAGATACTAGTAGATGCGCGGGACTCCGTTCGCGTGGAATAAGGTAATCGCGATCCCTCGGGACCCATACGTTGAATTAGGATATAAAGTAGTCTATCTGTTAATCCCGGTTACCGTCTCCACTCCAAATTTCATCCGAATCCGTTCAATGTGATTGAGTAACAAACATCCAAACTTATAAACTTTCTCATCCTACTAATATTATAAACGCGTATGTTTTTGGGATGTATGGATGTTTGTTCTTGTTTCATTCAAACACTACTGCCATTCAGTAGTGTTTGTTTTTTTTAATTTTGATGAAATTTGGTGTGTATATAAAGATGATGCGCTGAAAGAACATATAGGACAATTTCTCACCATCATCATCATAATCATCAACATCCATTTCCACGCGGGCGTAACCACGGGGCGTAGCTAATATAAAATAATAGAAGGGTAGAACGCAAAAGACAGTATAGACTTGTGACACATCTTTAAGACGCGGTCCAACCTCAATTTTAAAATAATTTACGATGCTTTACGTAAGGTTGAAAATCGCTTGTTTGATTGGACGATGTAATGCGAATATGCGTTAATTTTGTACGTTTTCTTTATATTTTTCGATATATACTAACACAATTGAAAAAACTGCTGGTTATAACTTTAGTATTATACGTTGGCTAAGTATTACCCAAAAAAAAATTTTGTGTTAACGCTGAAAATTCTGAGAGTTTGGACGTGAAAGTTTATTTTTGTGGACCTATTCAGGATTTTTTTCTGCTGAAAGAGAGTTATATTTATGAATTCTATTCGGTTATTACTCTTTTCCTATTTCTTTTCTAATCTTTGAATTTTTTTCATAATATACTATCGATCTGTTCCGTTACACTAGGTGTTTAAAAATTCTGCTTTTTCTTTAATCAGGGTACGAGCGCGCCTTAAAGGGCTGGCCGTAAACGTATGGTTTTCGAATTCGATTTCTTGATTCGAAATTCCATGACACAAGCGCAAACATTCGGTTATTTCATTTTTAAATTTATTAGTGTGAGTATATACATTCACGCCTTCTTGAACGTACATCAAGATGGATGACGATGAATTAATTGCTATAGCATATTTGCTGTCACTACACAATAAGAAGAAGAAAAAACGTCGTTGGGAACCTTTAAATACTTTGAGACTAAAGAAGACTCCTTTCTATCTGAAACGGGAAAAACTACGAGCACATCCAGACGCATTCTTTGAATTTTATAGGATGTCAATTAAGTATTTCGAAGAGCTTCATAATGGCGTACGGGAAAAACTACGTAATAAAAATACATGCATGCGCAAAAAAACGTAGGCACAGCGCTGGCGCAGTTCTAAATCAAAATGTCCGTCCGTGTGCGGCGATGCACACGAGTTGTTGTGCATTGCGTTTGGGATAACGTCATTAGTTATTTTTCCAATTGGTACTGCCAAGCGCACGGGCTAGTTTCCGAATAGAACGTCGGGAATTGTTTCCAAACGAAAAGTAATTAATACGAATCGAACGTCGCATACGCATGTAGAACATTTTGTATAAAATGTGTGCATTAGAGCCGATATACACGGACTGCTCGAGCAGTCATAGTCAACAGATTGAAGCTGCCATTGATAACTAACTACTCGAGCAGTTGGTATTAACTGCTCAAACAGGTCACAATTTGAATTCAGGGGCAAGAAGCACGCGTGACGTGGAATAGAGAGCGCGGGCGGAGGTAACTGCGAGAGATCAGTCGACAGCTCGTGCAGTCAGTGTAAGAGTGTGCCTGGCGACAGTTTGACCGCCAACCGCTCGCAGCATTCGCAATTGCTCGAGCGGTTTCGTTTATGTATGTACGCAGAAGACTGTAGTTCACTGTAGCTTCAAGCTAACTGCACAGTTGCAGCTTGAAGCAGTCCATGCTAACCGCTTCAAGCTGTTCACGTATCTGGGACCTTAGTGTGTCCGAATTAAGAAAAGGAATTGTAAAATCAAATCAGAAAACCGGACGTTTGCAGCCAGCCTAAATGCCATGTTTCTTTAATTGGAATCCTTTTTAGCGATTAACCGAACACGTAAACATTTTCCTAGCTTCATTTATGTATTCAGCAACATTTTTCATGGTAATCAATAATTATTATTATTCTACAAATAAAACATTTAATTAGCGTTATATTTAAAAACTTATTTCCTGTTTAAATATCATTGACCCATATAACTTAACAATAAGTAAGCCACATAAGTAAGTAAGTAATGTGTGTGACTTACGTAATTCACAGACACTAATTTTGAATAATATGTCTCCGTTTACTCTGTAGGTTTTGACTGTCTTCAAAAAGAGGGGTCCCAGATTCGTTCCTTACATGATTTACTGATGAACAAATGTTTGTTCCCAATTATGTTTTATTGTGTGTGTTCATGCCTTCCGCGACACAGTACTGTAGTGCCGGGGTATAAGTGTGTAAATTTTATTCTTTATTATGAGTAAATTATATATTCGAGTTTTCGACGTCTCAACTCTCAATTCCTGTTAGAAGTTCTAAGTCGTCGGATACATTAGGCTGGTTGGTGAAATACATTTTTGTAGCGTATGTCTATATAGTAAAAATTTTCGTGCAATTAATGATTATGGAATAATATTTATTGTTTGAGGATTTATACATTGCTTCATTCCATGAATTTAGATGCCAAGGATACTGATTATAAACAGGTTTACCGTTACGTATATGAGCTCGCAAGTTGCATCAAAAACTGTAAAGTAGTATAGAAGTGATGCGTATTCCCAGACGGCCTTATTAATAAACTTGGCTTAAACCCGGAGTAGTTAAAACATCTATCTGTCAATTTTTCGCTTGCAGTAAATGTCACGCGTGAAAGCAAGACAAAGCATGTTACGCCTTTTATTTTTTGACGCAGAGTAATCCTTTATGTATACCACCGGCCCCGGGGGGAGCACGGTGGTTATGTGGGAGTCTCTGCCAGAAGGGCAGCATACCCACCAAACCTCTGCGGTGTTCCGTCACTGCCGCTTTTGGCGGGAACGCGGGACAGATTTCGCACACGACCGCGAACCCGCCGCGGCCCTTCTCTCTTGCAGCACGCCAGAACACTTGGCGTGCCGCAACCACCACGGGGGACCAAGCCCGCAAATGGGCCCCAAACTCCCACGAGGCTGGGCGCCCTAAGTCCCCCTACGATGGGTCAGGTGAGTAGCCCCACCGCCTGCTATTTCGGCTGCAGAGGATAGGGACAGCGGCGCCTCTCAATACCGACAGTCCTCTTCCCCTGCGACCCCACCGCGTCCGCCATCTAACGGTGGCGACCCCGTCAAGGCCGCGGAAGGCAGGGAGAGCGGCTGACCGTAACACCGGCACTCCTCTCCCGCCGCGGCCTCTAACTCTCAGCCGCGGTGCCGCCCATACGACACCGCAGCCCGCCTCAGTTGCAGTGGCGCCCATACACCACCGCTACCTACAGTGACCGCTCCCGTGTGGACTTGGAGGGCAAAGCCCATAGGAGCGGTTTCACCTCGGGCCCGCCAGCTATCGGCTATCACTGGCAGGCCCATTGGTTCCTCTTAGCTTCACCGTGGTGACCCAAGCCACGGCTACTGAGCCCCCCCGCCACGACAAGGCGGGAACACTCGGGGGGAAGCATGTTACGCCTAATCTATGTTTATGCAACGTTTATTAATAAAGGCCAGAGAGTATAAAAAACATTTAAAGAATCGATCATATTATTCTTGATCTTTTTTGTTTTACAGACTTGGCTGAGTTTAATATAGTATAGATACTTCAATAATAAATTTTCCAATTATACTACAAATCACATCGTAACGACATCGAATTTAGATATCTTGGATTATTATACAGAAATTCAGCAAAGAAACCTAACCTTTCCCGACTCGTAGAATCCCTTTAAATTACATATTACTTACAATATAATTTGAATAATGTATTCAGAAACAAATTTCACGATAATTCATATACTTGTATAGATGCTTTTTGGTTTGAATTTGTATAGAAAATTGAGCCAATTTTAATAATCCCCTTCTACAAAGGCTTCGCTGGGATTTTTTTCTTGTGTGTGAATGTGAATTATAAATTATGTGAAATATAAACAACAGACATGGTTTAATTAACAACACATTGTGTATTTAGTGTAGTCGCATAGATAATAATAGCATGCTAGATAGTACTATGTAGACCAGTTCAGGGTTTAAAAAAATATGCAAAAGAGGAAAGAAGAAGGAAATCAACATGGTTTTAAAATTACTTCGGGAGACGTTTAATACTGGAAAAATATAAGTTTTCAATATATTTTTTCATTGATCCAACTTTGAGTAATAATTATACCATTTTTTAAATTTCCAAAAATGAAAATGATGTCTTTTGGTTGTTTTTTATTATTCACTTATACAATATTTATGGGTAATTTAAGAGAAAAAAATATTTTATTATATTTTCATAGAAAAGTTAGGCGTACGTGACTGTTGTTCGAAATTCATTCTACAGATTTTTATTTTGATACCCTTCAGTGGATATAAAAGACTTTTGACATAACGGACAGTTGATATAATTTTATTTGATATACGATATAGTTGTTATATAATTTAAAATCTATACCAGCACGTGATATATCGATCAACTGTTATACTATAATTTTATATACTGCTAATACTACTTAATGTTCAAGTATCATATTTTTTTTCGATTTAATCATGATTAGTTATTTCATTTGCGAAGTATATCACATGGATGTATAGTTTATGAATGGTTTTCATTTAGAGTTATTTGTTTTTAATTTCGACCAAAGGTTTATTAAGTATATTGTATTTGTTATATACGAAATGTATGGTATATAATATGTTGTAATTTTTTATATCTATATACATTTTAATAATCGAACATGTATTACTTACCCAAAAGTTAGTATTCTCTTCTTCAGTACGAGTACAAGCCAATGAATTTAGTTAAGATTCGTAGTTTCACTTCGCCCGCGTGATTATGGATGATGATGATGTTGAATCAAATATAGCGTAGGTACCTTCGTTACACAAGCATAGTGTAGCTTACTACTGGTGAAAGATTTTTGAATCGGTTATGTATTTGTTCGTTTATCTATTACAAACAATCAAACCTTTGCTCTTTATTAAAACAAATAACTCTAAATGAAAACCATTCGGTTTTCATTTAGAGTTATTTGTTTTGTTTTTCGACCAAAGGTTTATTAAGTATATTATATTTATTATATACGAAATGTATGGTATATCATATGTTGTTATTTTTTATGTCTATACACATTTTAATAATCGAACATGTATTACTTACCCAAAAGTTAGTATTCTCTTCTTCAGTACGAGTACGACAAGCCAATGAATTTATTTTCCAACTACAGTACTGTAGTACTGTAGTTAAGATCCGTAGTTTCACTTCACCCGCGTGATTATGGATGATGATGATGTTGAATCAAATATAGCGTAGGTACCTTCGTTACACAAGCATAGTGTAGCTTACTACTGGTGAAAGATTTTTGAATCGGTTATGTATTTGTTCGTTTATCTATTACAAACAATCAAACCTTTGCTCTTTATTAAAACAAATAACTCTAAATGAAAACCGAATGGTTTTCATTTAGAGTTATTTGTTTTGTTTTTCGACCAAAGGTTTATTAAGTATATTATATTTATTATATACGAAATGTATGGTATATCATATGTTGTTATTTTTTATGTCTATACACATTTTAATAATCGAACATGTATTACTTACCCAAAAGTTAGTATTCTCTTCTTCAGTACGAGTACGACAAGCCAATGAATTTATTTTCCAACTACAGTACTGTAGTACTGTAGTTAAGATCCGTAGTTTCACTTCACCCGCGTGATTATGGATGATGATGATGTTGAATCAAATATAGTGTAGGTACCTTCGTTACACAAGCATAGTGTAGCTTACTACTGGTGAAAGATTTTTGAATCGGTTATGTATTTGTTCGTTTATCTATTACAAACAATCAAACCTTTGCTCTTTATTAAAACAAATAACTCTAAATGAAAACCATTCGGTTTTCATTTAGAGTTATTTGTTTTGTTTTTCGACCAAAGGTTTATTAAGTATATTATATTTATTATATACGAAATGTATGGTATATCATATGTTGTTATTTTTTATGTCTATACACATTTTAATAATTGAACATGTATTACTTACCCAAAAGTTAGTATTCTCTTCTTCAGTACGAGTACGACAAGCCAATGAATTTATTTTCCAACTACAGTACTGTAGTACTGTAGTTAAGATCCGTAGTTTCACTTCACCCGCGTGATTATGGATGATGATGATGTTGAATCAAATATAGCGTAGGTACCTTCGTTACACAAGCATAGTGTAGCTTACTACTGGTGAAAGATTTTTGAAACGGTTATGTATTTGTTCGTTTATCTATTACAAACAATCAAACCTTTGCTCTTTATTATTAAAGTAGATAAGGATTAATACCAAGCTACGAATAATGTGACATAGTTTGCACGGGTGTTAAATTGTGCTATTGCATATTTTAACACGAAAAAATTGTTATTGTGACATAACTGTACTAGTTACATAAATGGTATTTCAGATTTTTTTGTAGATATTGATGTCCTCTATAAAACTGTGGTACATAACTTCGCTCTATTGTCAATAGTTTCCGCAGCATTCGCGATTATAAAGGTTTTTGTAGGTATTTTTCACACCGTTTATTTCACATTATTATCGAAGTTTTCATACGGAGCCTTAACTTGTTTTGTAAAAAAATTATAACCTGTATTCATCAGGAAAAAAATATACCAAATCGGTCCAGTAGTTTCGGAGCCTACTCAATTAAACAAACAAACAGTTCTTTCAAACTGTTTATAATAATTGTGTACTCGTAGATACGATACTCAGTCTTTGTCATGCTTTTTTTATAATATGTGGAAGTAAATCTAGCCATAAAAGAATAAATAACGAAATTGAAATCAAATAATAGAAATACAATTGTTATCAAGAAAACCCCCATATAATTTCGTATGATTGTGTTACATTCATACGAAATTAAATCTGTCTGTTACGTGGTATTATTTTTAGTACTAAACGATAGCTACGATAGTTTTTTGGTATGGTTACTTTGCGGCTATTGAGACTTTTAGTGTCATCGCGAAATTGCAGCTCCAAGGGGGATTATGAAACTAAAAGCCTCTAATCAATTCCCCTTTAGCAGGGAAATTTAAAGGGGATTTTGACACTAACCTAACTAAAATGTTAGAAAACTTAACTTATGTCCCGTTTCTGAGGTACTTTTAACCGTAGTTGAATTATATTCGTTAATATTAGGTACTTAGATAGATAGATAATACTTTATTGTTACACACATAAGAATACAATATCAGAATTAATATATAAGAAATATAAAGATAGTGCCACAATGTGCGGCCTTATCACTAAAAACAATTTATTCAATGCAACTGTCGAAATGATTTCGTCTGGATATGATGTCAGATAAAACAATAAATAACTGTATCGAACGGATAAACTAGAGCTAAAGTACCCAGAAACCCGGTATTGGCGTCTTGATGACGATGAAGATTCGTTGACAATCGCAACATCATCTATTTTATTATTAGGCCAAGAATGTGAGGTGCCAAACGTCATACGTCTGTTTACTCTTTCAGAGATGTTAAAACGTGATAGTATAATGATTGAAGTAACTAAAGCATTAGTTCCCAAAGGTACAAAGGTTCTTCACCTACAGCGACACATCATAATACTTCAAAGCGGCAGCAATCAAAGTGGCAAGGACTTTTAATAAATGTCACGCGGCGGTTCCAAAATGATATATGGCTATTTTCGATGGCCGACACAGGCCCTAAAAAACGCTGCGTCAAGAGCCTTTCATACTATCGACTTTTTCGCCGATTCATGATATTGGTTATTATTTATAATGACCGGGGGTTTTTATCTTGTAAGTATTCATTATTTTTTAAGCCTGTCAGGTCGTCATTAACAATATATAATCAGCCAGATTTTCGCCTATAGACGTTTGCAACACCAAGGGCGTTGCCTACGCGCTGCCGACCTCTAAAAGGAATAGAAGGAGTGATGGTGGAAGGGGGAAGGGTGGGCGGAAGGAAGGGGAGAAGAAGAGGGGCAGGGGGGATTGGGCCTGTGGAACCTCCCACAAACCGACTGAAACGCAATAGCAATAGCTATTTTACATTACGTCGGTGTTATGTAGAAGTGTGGTACTTCCCCGGTCGTGCCGGCCCATTCGGCTGTGGGGTTACAGCGTGGCACTACCACCTTGAAACCTTTATCATATTACCTATACGTCCTTCTGGTGTACGCCGGGTGGTTGAGCTTCGTCAAGCTGTGATCATGACATCCCTACCGATATAACCAGTAGGTAGACATTTAATTCTTGGGCAGTGCTCTAGGCAAACCACTATTCTTCTATTACTGCTCTATCAATATATTAAGTTTAGTAAGTAGTTGAGACACCCACACGTCTGTAGATTTTAATTACAAATCCCAACTAGGTCTCTGGTTGGCTGAAGCGACGACATTTCAACAACCCACGTTTGATGTTAGGTTTTTTATTTATATAACAAGTGTTACATTGTTTCATACAATTTAAATTATCATATCATCACCTACTTATAACTAATTTACAGTATGTACATACATGCTACACATCCAGATAAAGGTCCACACGGCTTCCATTGAGAAAACATCGAATAACAAAACTTATCATTATCAAACAAAACTTATCATACAGAAAATATGTATGTAGTTACAGTGTACAGAGACTATTTGAAATTTAGTTAGAGAGTCTTGTGAGCAAATGCCTACGCTCACATTTTAATTAAACAGTCATTGTCCCGACACAAAATACTGACAGTATAGGCACTGACGCACAAACACAAACTTTGGTTATTTTTATCTCAATTTCTTCTCGAACATTCCTGGGGTAAAAGTGCCGATCTGTGGAGAGTATCTTCGAGTTGTGTAGCTCTATCCAATGGTTTGGTACAGAGTCAATCAAGTAACTGTTTTTCACAGCTGCGACATGAGCCTTCACTCTGTCTGTGATGGTCTGCTTTGTTCACCCGATGTAAGAACTCCTGCAGCTGCAGTCAACTTTATACACGCCACTACATACATTATATTGTTTTTATAATAATCTGTACTCGAAAAGTCCCGTTATTCTCTGACATGTTCTATTTCTGTCTCTTGATTGAAATCTAATAGAGACAGAACTACAAGTTAAATATGTTTTAAATGAATGTTGTTCATTACAATTAACTTGGAAGCACTGTAGCAATACAGTGCTTCACACTCTAACGTAGTATTTCTCGTGCTATATTGCCAATTTATAATATGTTATATATCCAAAAACTAATTTACTCAAGCGTATAATACTAAAAAACAAAAATATAATAATTGCTTCCAAACATAAATCTTACCCTCAATAAATTTACTTCCGTAATCAATATGGGCCAAAAACAAGGAAAGGCAAAAAAACATCGTTATTTTCGGAAACTACCATAACTATCTACAATAAACAAACAAACATAGCTCTCCAATCTTCCTTTTGTACCATCCGTATTAAATATGAAATAATGGCAAACTTCGCTACAGATGTTTGTCTCAACAATGTTATTAAATCACACGACGGCACTTCCACAAAGCAGCGAGCTTGCAAAACTCGTGAGATTCTCACTTGCACGTGACTATTCCTAGGTACATACATGACATACAAACTACTATTATGTATCTACATTCAGGAAACGGACGTAAATCAAAGTTGGCGCAAACTGTAGAAGACATCGTATACTCGTAGAATGGCTAGTTGGCGCTGTTAGTAGCAATCCTGCCTACTGAGCTCATGGTCCATGGCTCATGGGTTCCATCCCCGGACATGTCAAACATGTGTGCATGAACATGTTTGATCTGCACAGCCTATATACATCCTAGGACCGCAGGTTTATAACCGGGTACCGGTCCCCGCGCGTGACGCACCTTCCACCGACTCATTTAAAATTAGGCTTAGGGCATGGCTACAAGAATGCCAACTTTATAAGTTTGACGACCTCTTAAAACTACCAGAGTGTATGTAGATAGTGGTTTTTAATATCGACAGAGAAACGAAATTAAACATTTACAATTATTTTAACTGTATATAATACTGTGTATAATAATTTATAAGATTGTCTGTATAATTAAAATTATAATAATTAATTGAATAGACTATAATAATAATTAATAATAATACACATTCATGTACTACTGTACTCATGAATACTGATGTATACACATATTGGTAGTAGTTATTGCAATTGCTATTAAGACTTGTAACAATGGTGTTATCAATAAATTATTTGTATTTGTATAATATGGTAACCTCATGGCTAGCACTGACTCTGCCTAGTTTATTCCTGAAGACCTTGAGTAGAAGTCGTCCCATAATATTAAAATTATTAATACAGCAGAATACATACGATATAGCTTCTAGAGAGAGAAAAGTGAAGAGGAGTAAAACCCAACTTGTACTTCGGTCCTTTTCTTTAAAATAATGTTTTTGTTGTGTTACCAACATAATTTCATTACTATAGGTAAGGTTTCATAATCAATCATCATAATCATAATCCCCCATTTGGCTTAATAGATAGGTTAGTGGGCAACCCAAGTCGAAGTTTTCAGGACGCCCGAAGGCCTTCGACATAGCCTAATGACTGTTGTCCTAAGACAAACAACCGGGACCGACGGCTTAACGTGCTCTCCGAATCACGGAAGCGCTCAGTTGAATAATGCCACTAGCGGTCACCCTTCAGCGCTTCGGTCATAATCAATAGAGAGATTATAAGCATAGTAAATTGTAGTTTTACTACGCCATAAGTGTGTGAACGTGCATTGAATGACTTTTCTTGTTTTGTTTCTTTAATGCACCCTGAGTAGGTTTTTTTGGAACCTATAACTACTTTATGGTCTTGTAATTCTCGTGAATTTGACACATATTAAAATATTATTATTAACCGGCAAAACACTCACGTTAGGAATCAATATAATACGTCGACCCGAGTTTCGAGCGTGTCCGATGCTCATCTTAGCGTAAGTGTTTGCGGGTTAATAATTATAGTAGTTTAATACTTTATGGTCTACTATGAGTTATTGTGTTTATGGCTACATTTACAAATTAAATTTGATGACGTATTCCACCAGTGGCAGTTGTTTTAATTTTATAATTGTAAGAGTCTTATAAATTCATACTCGCACAAATAGGGGCCGGAATTAGTTCATACCACACGAACACATCTACATTATTTCTTCCTGTTGCTGTCAGAAACATGAATTGATGGAGCGATTATAACTGGGAGACGTACGTCTGCGTTTGAGTTATAGAAACGATATAAACTTTGAGTAAAAACGTTTATCAGGATGTCACATCCAATGCTTTTGTCAAGTTGTTCTAATATACTTAATGACGTTCCAATATGTATTGTATAGATAGTCCTACGCTTTGCTATTATTTAGTTTTCTTGCTGTTCTCTTGAAAGCGTTATTAGTAACAAAAATATTACAATCTATCCACAGTGCAAACTGTTTTTAAAATAATCGAGAAAAGCTATGCTAAAAATAGTTTCCTTTAAATCGTTTTGTGACTCGACAAGCCAGTCGCTCACCTGATATTAAGCGTCACACTTGCTCATAACAGTTCAGTGGCATTTAGAATTTTAAAGTACAAGAGTTCAAAACCCATTGCAACACATTGCAACACATTACGCTCGTCACCCTGAGATATATCTCAATAAGCACTTCACTTCAGTTTCAATGTATCAATGATATTACATCTTATAAGATTAATAGATACATTGAAAAACAACAGATACATTAACAATTTAAAGACAAGAAATTACTGTTTCGTTGAAAGCTAAATTTTTAGAAAATTACAGGTTGCCCTTCGACTAATGCAGTAATGTTTGCACACTACTGCTTCACGGTTGAATAACTGGCAAAGATGTGGTAAGTACAAAGAAAAAGTCGAAACCAAAGTCATACGGGTGCGTCCCCAGGCGGACTTTGCAAAAGTCTCCCCATGTTCTAATTTACTGAATGACATACGAATATATTGATATTCCTCCGCTATGCTGTACATTAATTTCTGGTTGCGTTATTAGCCACCTAAATATTATATTCTAAACACAGTGCAAACTTTTTTTAGAATTCATTTTAAAAAACTGCGCTTAAGTAATTGTTTTATACTTCTTACCAACGTCTGCTTTATCACCCATCAAGATTTTACTTTAAATTATAGAGTGTGGGATATCGGGCATCCATGTTTAAATTAATTTAATAAGTTAAGGCTAATTTAAGTTTACTAAATCCTTTGTCTGTGCCAAAAAGGAAACGTCCTAGAAATAGACGGCGCGCGTGTGAGATTTGTCAAGATAGAGAGCGTTGACCACTACTACATTAAAAGTTTTTATAACATAACAAACATGGTAACCTGCAGATATGTCATATTATATCCTATGAAAGAGATCAATGACTATAATATGAATTTAACTACATGCCTAGCTACGTATCTACTAAGCAATGAAGAAAACACAGAAATAACATTAATAGCATTATAATAGGAGCATATATTTTACCCAAAAAACACTATCCATTTTAATATTATTATTACGAGTATAACAGGATAGAGACGTCCTAGTACTAGGAAAGTATTTTAAAGGCACATAGGTACACTGGTTTAGGAAACAAAGCAAACATAGACACATTTAATAGATACCCTACAGAGGCACAATACATAGATAGGTATTTATAACAAGAAATACAACATCTAACTTTCAGCAAGCAGTAGGTCTTGATGCAACAGTCACTTATGAAGAAAAAAGGCTCGGCATTATGAGATATTGGCTTATTAATGTCTGCCACCAAGAGACTATGTACCACAACTATGACATCTCTCACAAGCCTAACAACCAATCAGAAACAATATAGTTCCCACCACAACGAAACGGCCTATCAGAAATTTAACAGGACGCTACGTCACTGGTTACAAACGAAACAATATAGAATTTCTGTGTGGCGATTGCGAAAAATTCTAACACACCACACACTCAAAACAATTACTTTATACGCTGCTATATTTACTGTTTTATAATTTTATCTTGTCGAAGTTCACACTTGATAATATACAAAGTTTCTTTTTGCTTGACTATTGCGTAACGGACAGATAATAAATAGCTGTATTGGGCTGCCATATAAAAATTTCAATGTTACTCACAATACTTAAAATATTCACTTTTCTTATTTCGTCATTGTTCTTGATTTACATATGCAAGCTTAAGATAGATATTTATAATGACGGAATAGTTTTTTACCAATAAACTCGTGATAACATTCACATAACTATACCCTAATTATTTATTCTGAAACAACGAAACGGCAACGTCGCATTTCATAGACAAATCTATACTAAGTATGTATATACAAATGAACCCTTAATTGTCCTGGTCATACTATAACTTGAAAACAACTTTACAGATTTTATTAATATTTTTTATTATATTTCTTATATATTGTAGAAGGATGTAACATTAAAAAAAATATGAAAAGATGGGAGGTAATGACGAGGCCGAAAGCCGAGCCTACTACGCGAAGTAAGTTGCTGGTAGTCGCTAGTCCGATATAAAAAGCAAAAAATGCCATGTTTATGTCTAGTTTATTTCCAGTTTTTTTTTACCTATCGTTTTGGAGTTCGTATCTTTATTATTACTTCTTCACGCGGACACGGCCGAACTGATTTGGATGAAATTAGTAGTAGTGGAGATACCTCATACTTAGGATTACTTAACATGTTTATACATTTAAGAACATTTTATATCGTTTCAACGGATACTTCCTAAAGAGATCAATATAAAAAAGTCCATTAGCAGTAGTTCAGTTTTCGAAAAAGTGATAAATTTTATGTGCTTTGATATTTTGTGACTTGTAGGATTATTTATATTATATTCACTAGCTTTTGTCCGCAACTTGATCCACGTATAATTTTATTTCTAGATATTAATTATTGTAACGAAATATAGCATGGTTTATGGCTATTACCACTCGTGCGACATTTGACAAAAGTTCATGTAGATACCGCGTCTGTTACAGTATTTATTTAGATATTTTATATGTATATATATATATAAGTTTTTCAATTATTCAGAAGCAGGTACTAAAGTAACCGTTAAAGTAAGTAGTAGCGGGAGCTCACAAGTGAACATGCCACATTAAACTGGCCGTGGGAGAAACAGTCCTGTCGCAAATCAACTCCTGCAAATTTCAATGTTTGCCCTTATGGTATATTAATAGTCACCGCGAATATCATTGGCATTTCATCATTTATCGTTGGTTGTACAAGCATATTGCTATCAATGTATTTAATTAAATACTGTGAATAAATATAATATCTTAAATAAATGTTAGAAAATTACAGAATATTATACCAGTTTTAAAGATTATCGCAGGGTTGCAGCGCGAGTAGCAGAGTGGATTCTCGGTACACACTCCACTCCGACAGCTAATAGCCTTTCAGCGCTGACACGACGGCTAGTTTTGCTCAACTACAAATATAATTTTACGAGAGATATACAAATAAAATGATGCTAAGATGCTTGCCCTTGTTGAAACGAACTTATGTATGTTATTTAGAATGTAGTAGCCACTAAAATGCAACACACATAGCTGTTGTATACTGTTTATATTGTTTATTGGTTGTATACTATTCACATTATATACTAGTTGACACGCCAGCGGCTTCGCTCGCTTGGTCATAGTGTAGTGGCGAAACAGTTATTCTTTAACTTTCAATAACTTTCATATTTTTGAACCGATTGACACTAAACAAACACTGAATGCTAAGTAAAGCTTACCACAATATAATAGTGAAAATCGGATAAGCCGTTTCGGATTAGCGTGCACAAACGCACATACAAACCAACGCAAATGTTATCATTTTTTTTGTTTTCATTATATTTTAGTTTATAAAAGTCTAATATATATTTTCCCATATCTACAATAATTATGTAAGGATTTGTATTTTTGTATGTTCGTATTAAAAGAACTAACTTAAAAACTGCAGGAACAATTTCGAAAATTCTTTTACCGATATAAAGCTACATTATCACTGAGTAACTACGAGTATATACCATTTTCAAAAAGTTTAAGTTATTAGTAGGGTTCCGTATCAAAACTTTGATGATGTAACTCAAGGTGTGAAGAAAATACCAAAATACGTCGTTATATCGCGTACACTGCGGAAACTATTACAATAGAGCAAAGTGATGTACGGTTTTGTAGAAGACATCAATGTCTACAAAAAAGTATGCAATACCATATATATGTCTAACTTTTACAGTTATGTCACAATAACTACTTTTCTGTTTTAAAATTTGCAATATATTAATATTACAACCTGTACAAACTAGGCCGTATTATTTAGACAAACGATTTGATAGTTTGTTTTTAATGGATAAACGCAACAACTACATAACCGTTTCAAAATAATATTTCACCAGTTAGCTATATAATGCGGAGTAACATACGCTATTTATTTATTTATATAATGGTTCATCAAAGTGACTCCCTCTCGCCTGATGGAAGCGATGACCATTATAATGGTCATCGCTTCTTGATTCCATCTTCAAAGTGGCAGCTTATGGCTGCACTAATAACCAACCCCATGATGACCTGAAAGATGCTTTTTCACGCCCCGCTTGAAAGAACCAGGGTCATAGCTGCAAGGAAATATGTACGCCAGTAGAGCATTCCACAATTTACAACTGCCCAACTTTTTGGTTCGTGGTAAGAAGTTTTGAACAGTATATGGATACAATGCTAGGCCGGAACGAGTATTTCGGGATTGGAATGGTAAGGAAGAAAAATCAAAGAGTTCTTCAGAAACAAACGGTAGAAAACGCTTGTAGAAGCTCTAGTTCTACGCATTTGTAAGGGTTCTAGGTTTTGAGTGACTTGAGTGTCTTCAATAATACGGACAGCACAACGTTGCAGTCTATCGAGAGCATCTATAAGATACTTAGCGGACCCATACCAGAGGTGGCAACAGTATTCAATACAAGGGCGCACTTGAGTTTTAAAAAGAAAGCAATGCTGATCAGAAGTGAAGAAACGCCTCGCTCTGTTCAGGACTTCATATTTGATTCATAACATCACCACCCACCACGCGCGGGTGAAACTCCGAAGCGCAGATAGTATCTTAATAAAATTGTAAAACATATTTATTATATATAATAGATTGTTTATAATGGTTTACCAGTTTAACTGTTTGCGTGATGGAATGGAATGTAATCTGTGCGCTTTGTCGTCTACGCCGAAGGCATACTGTGCCGGTCAGCACAATTTTTTTTATGTGAGCCTATATAGCTATTGCGGTTTAATAAGGAATTATACATAGGTACCTCACGTATCGAATTTTGCGTCAAGTTTCTGGTGTTTTCAATTTATTGTATTAACACAGTTAGAACAACCCTGCCTTCAGACCCACTGGTCCCGGGTTCGATCCCCGGACAGGTCAAACCACATTTATAGAATGAACATGTCTGTTTTACCTGTGGTTTGTAAGTTTTTTAATGCCTTTTTTACGGGATAGCTTGGCAAACGAGCGGCTCACCTGATGGTAAGTAATCACTGTCGCCCACAGACATCCACAATACCAGAGGTCTCGTGGATGCGTTGCCGGCCTTTCAGGAAGGAATAGGCTATTTTCTTGAAGGCTCACAAGTCGTATCTGCTCGGAAACACCTCAAGTGACAGCTGATCCCACATAGAGTAGTGTGAGGCAGAAAGTGCCGTCGGAATCGCACGGACTGTGGACTCCCAGACGTCAACATGATTTCTATGAAATTTCCGTCGTGATGTCTGATGGCGAAATTCAGCAGCAGGTATTTCATCGAACAGTTCCTCGGAACACCCATGATATATGCGGTAAAAGATGGAGGGTGATCCAACATCTCTACGCAGTGTATGCGTATGTGTATGTATATATGCATATGTACAGTATGCGAGCATTACGCTCGCCCAATGCTGCTGCTTGAATTAAAAAAAAGACTTAAGAGAAGACAAAGCTTAGAACTGTAGTTCGCACTGCACTGTGCTTGTCATCCCGAAAGGTATAAGAGTAGGTTCCTATTATATCACGTCTCACGCTTATAGTGGCTCTTGCCTAGTTAATCGTAAACTGAGCAACTCAGTAAAGCGAAATTTGCTTCGATCGCTAATTGGATTGCTTTTGGATTGGAACGCTAGCGTTTCCGCCTGAAAGTTGATGTACTATTGATGATTATTCTTCGCTTATTGTGGGAATTCGCTGAATATTGTATGTGGATGTATCTGCTATTTGTGGATTCGCTATTCGAAGAATATTAACTAATCATACACTTTCAATATTGTCCCTTACTCGTAGCGGTGTAGCTAGTAGCATCTTTCATATGTTTAAGCTCTTTTTTAAGAGATCTTGATTACTCTTTATAAATAGTTATAATATGAAAAGTTTAGCCACTTTACCCACTTGACTATTATTTAAAATCATTTGTATAATTTAGTATGAATGATGCAATGAGCACGAACTTAGATAATGTCATTGCATTTATATGACACTAGACTAGCGTCTGCGTTCGCAAAGTGGGCTCGGTCTTCGGCCTCACCATAACCTCCCATATTTTCTTATTTTTTAATCGTAAAAAACTTTGCGTGACAATAATTAACACAACAAAAAAAGAATTATCGAAATTGTTCCAGCCGTTTACGCGTTATACATTATTTTTTTGTATTTATATCATCATCATCTCAGCCGTAAGACGTCCTCTGCTGAACATACGCCTCCCCCACAAATTTCCAAAAGGACCGGTTGGAAGCGGCCTGCATCCAACGTCGTCCTGCTACCTTTATCAGGTCGTCAATCCACCTTGTCGGTGGACTACCTACGCTGCACCTTCCGGCCCCATCGGCCATCTGTTCTGCGTGCTATGTGGCCTGCCCACTGCCTCTTCAACTGGCTTATCTTCTGGGCTACGTCGGTGACTTTAGCTCGTCTACGAATCTCCTTATTTCTGATTCGATCACGTAGAGAAACCCCGAGCATAGCCCTCTCCATAGCTCGTTGTGCGACTTTGAGCTTGCTTATGAGGCCCATAGTAAGAAACCACGTTTCAGTGCTATATGACATCACTCGTAACACACATTGATCAAAGACTCTTGTCTTGAGTATTTATATGTATATTTTGTAGTATTAAACTTGTCCTTGTGAAAATCATTAAGTATAGTGGCAAAAAAATATTGATTAGTGGCCAAAGTTTGTGTGGTATACAATTTGAAAACCCTTGCCGTATTGGTATGTTACGTAGATTGCTTTGGCACTCAAATATCTCACTCACTCGACTCTCGACAAGTCACTACAGTGCGAGCTTTGCTGCACTACTCTAACTTGAACACTCGCCCTCTCAGTGCGCTCTTGAACTTCCGCGATAGATGTAAACGACACTGCATAGTTCGTTTTTTTGTGGTACGAAACGTGTGGTTTTCATCAATGTAAATTTAGGTACGTCTCTCTATCACAGCATCCTAGATCTTAACAGCACAATCTAATATAGGCATAGAGAGAGCTTGCAATGACACAAGGCCTCGTTTTTTGAGTAACATTAATATATTGCAAGCACAAAAAGCTATTTATAGGAATCTAAACTAAATAGGAATCAAAAATAAAAAAAAACGTTTTATAAATTGCTTAAATATAACAATCACCTATAATAAAATTTAACAAACTTTGCAAATTAGAGAGATTGAGCGATCATGGCGTCATACACGGTTAGTTACAATATGTAGGTTTGAATCCCTTGCGAGGAACGCTATCCAGTCACGTGACCTGATGAGTCAAGAAAATCACTCAATCACATGTCAAGTGCTAGTTGGACTTGACAGATAATGTGTTCATCATTTTGTGACATCCAACTTGACTGCATAATTCTTCTTCTTCTTTGGCTTTTGGCTGAAGAAAACGCTACTCTGCCAGTGTCAAGTTTTAGTACCTATCAAATGACGAGTCGGATGCGTGGGGTACAGCATCTGTGGTCAGGCGTTTCAGTTGTCACATAGAGATTTAATAGTTTATCAGGTTGAATGTATTGGCATGTCACATGAAGGATAAGGGGAACAAGCATATCTCATAGTGAAAATATCCCCAAGAGTATCGACTCTTGGGGATATTCTGTCGTATCGTTATCCGGATAACGGATCTGTTTATTTCAATTGGTAAACATAATCTGTGACCGCAGTGTGACCTTAGTACCGTGACTTAGACAGAACACAGACTAACTTACGCGTACTAGCTGCAATCCGCGGTTTCACCCGCGTGGTGTTGGATGATGATGATGAAAAATATCCTATGTGTCATATCCAAAGCCTCACCTCCGTACCATCTTTCATCAAAATTGGCCTAGCCGTTTGAGCGTGAAAGAGCAACAAACATCCATGCATCCATGCATCCATCCATCTATCCATCTAAACTTTCACAATTATAATATTATATACATATTATTATTTATTAGTAGGATATATATATATATATATATATATATATATATATATATATGTATGTATATTTATATATATAGACGAAATGTACACCAAAACAAAAAAAAAATTGGTCCTATTTTACTAATGATGCCTATTTTTATTGTTATTGATTTTTCAATACTTCAATAGTTTTGTTCTTCAAAATTCTGTGTGTTGAGTGAGTTTGACACATATTTTAGCGACTAATATGAAAGGCTTTATTTACGTAATTGGCCGACGTTATCGACCTAGGTTTCGGGCATGACATTACATTACCTCAACGCGTTCCTCAGTACGTTTCCCGACTGTGACATATTTAACGAGAGTTGGTCTAATATTGTAAATTTAATGCTGACATTTTGGAAATAATAGTTAATTTGACATTTTATTAAGTATTATTATTTAAGTTTGACATTATATAAATAATTTTATTTTTAAATTACTTCATTAGTTAAGACTTTGTTTTGTTTCATTTAAGAACTAATAATATGTATAATTGCAAGAGCGTTCATATTAATAAATAAATAAATAAATTACCGATGCCCACCCTCAGGGATACATTTATATTTAATCTCATCTCTTCTAAAGCTTTATCTCTATATATTGCATTACCTCTAAGCTTATAAATCTGATACTATATATGTTAAAACTGGCAAATGCGCCACTTCGTGCATATAGTACGCATCAGCCTTTGACCTCCTCATAACCTATAATTTTTTTCTTAAGAACGTTCTCCTTCCAATAATTAACACAACAAAAAAGAATTGGCAAATTGTTCCCACCGTTCACGCATGATGCGATGACCAAGACAAATAGAGATTCATTATTATTTATACATATTACTGCATTTGCTGCGATTGACATCGCTTTATCTACCGTTATTACTTAATCAAACTTATTATTCAATACTATATTTTCTTCAAAATATAAATTGATTCCGTAGCTCTATACGCCGCATAGAATTATCCAAACATTGAGCAAAACATAGTTCAACTCAATCCACTTGATTCCATTTCACTTATTTAGCTTCCAAGTCAATAAATGTTGTTCAAAATGCAATAAAATTGAAATGGAAACACAAATCGAGTTAAGACCGATCAACTAAGCTTAACTCAATATGCCAGTTAACTTTGAAGTATAAAGTTAATTGCGGTTAAATTTCAATCAATTGCATAACCCGGATCCGGAATAAGTCTAGTGGGTCGCTAGGCGCGGCTAAAAGCGGAAATACAATTAACACCCGGGTGTTTTCAGCCCGGGGCCGCAACCCGGCTTTATGTTCTATCTAGCTCATTTCACTGCCGCGCCGCGCCGGGCCGGTCCCGGTCCGTTGCCACTCGTGACAAAATACACTCTCCTAATTGTGAATTGCTCTGTTTAATTGAATAGAGCGATTTCCATTCGAGTAGAGAAGTTTCATAATTCTTTTATTTTTGTATACGAGTAGTACGATTGGATACGTACTAGTGTTAGTTGGATACGTAACTAGACGTTGATACATAACTACTGAAATCTTTTATTCACGTATATCATATTCGTTTAGTTCAACAATCAGGGGCCATGTTCGACCAATCACTGATTAATGGAAGTACTTATTAATGACATTAAATAATTAATTGTGGCGATATTCATTATCATTTTTGTAGTGTCAGTGTATTATTAAATTAGCTACTAGCTTAGGCGCACATTGGACTCACGACAGTTTTAAGACAGACTTTCCTCACATAGACAATTCTGTCTTAAAACTAAAACCAAATTGTTTTGCCTATGACACGTCGCACATCTGTTAAATTGTAAACGAAACTGTTTTGACTATGGGACAATTTTGTCTATGAGACGTTTTGTTTGAAGTGTGCGCGTCTTCATATTTTTTGTAAAGCAATAGTCTGTCTTAAAACAATGGTGACTTAAGTCTGCGCTAGCCTTAATCTGCCGTTCGCTGTATTTTTCAATGATTAATTATGAGTATACTAACTGTAACTATGACATTTTATTAGTGTGCCATGTCAATTGCAAAAAATATTTTCTACGGGTATATAGGGTGTTTGGTAGAGGGAACGACAAACCAAATGAGCGTGTTCGGGTGACCACTTGGAGAATACAAGTTGGCCAAAAAAAATCCCCGACCCCCCAATATGTTTAACTTTTTTTTGTGATTTTTCCCTTTTTCTCCGAAATTGTACCTATTTACCACCATAACATTTGTAAAATCTGTTTTAGACCGGATGTTTTCAGTTGAATTTGGTCTCTAATACACCTTCAGGCCACGCAAAGCAAAATTGGTACAATATTGGAGACAACGAGAAAATTCACAAAAAAAAATTGGGGTGTCGGGGATTATTTTTTGGCCAACTTGTATTCTCCAAGTGGGCCCCCGAACACGCTCATTTGGTTTGTCGGTCCCTCTACCAAACACACTGTATAATGAACCGTATTTTTTCGCGGTACTGCACTGGGCAACAAGCCCGGTTCTAACCTGTGGATGGCACTGCAACTGCTGTGGGCAAGTGTGGCACTTACCATCAGGCGCACGACTTTGGTGTCTCATCTCAGCACAGGCTAGCAACATTCGAGCAGATATTGTTTTTGTCATATAGATACCTTGGTTTGTACCTGTTGTAAAAATTGATTCAACTTAAGTAATACTATCAGGTTTTTCAACACACTGACTCGTAAAATGAGCCTTATTTCATCGCTTTTAGGGCCAAAAACTGAGCATACTCGCACGTGCATAACAAAATTATATCCTAGTGCATAATAGAATTATCCCTGCAAAGCTAAATTAGTACCTTACTGCAAGTTATACGCGAGTAAACAGAGCATTTTAAATTAAATCGTTTTATTTTTACGTTTAATGCAGTTATTTTTTCAGTAGCTACAAAGAGGTTTTATACCGCTGAAAATTCACATACTTTTTTTGGAATAAATCAATCCATTATTATTCATGTTTCACAATTTGTTAACAATATTAAAATATGTGCATTTTATCACTTCAAATTATAATTTAAAGTAGCCTGTATGTTCACTCACCTCGCAGTTGGCGCACCTAAAAAATATTTGCCCGCCATTTCCTATAATTTTCATATTTTGTTTATATCGTATTTTTCAAGCAATATTATGTTTATCTTTTTCTCGCAGTTGCGTTGAAGTAAATTGTATGAAACTCTTGAGCTCTGCTCTACGAAGACCTAGACATTACTTCTTCGTAGGCTCTGCTACTAAAAACTATATTTTAACTAGATGCGCCCCGCGGTTACACGCGCGTGGTAATGGACGATGATCATGATGATGAAATAGTATATTTTGCAACTAGTGAATAAAGGACGAATTTAGTGCGAGGGCCATAGATGAATCACGAGTAAGTGAAGGATTTTAAAGACCTAATCACGACCGCAGGGAGTGATTCGTGATGATTGAATCACGAGCGTAGCGAGTTATTAAAGTGTTAGAGTCCTGAGCGATGCGAGTGATTCATGGCCCTCGATATAAATCCGTTTTATTCAAGTCGTGCATACTATACTTTATACCATTCCTACTCTAAAAAGCTTATTTTATTCACCTTTGAAATTTATTGAAATTTTTAGAAAGAAAAATTCAAATCCTCGTACGGGATTCAAACCCGCGTCTTCTGACTCTCCGTGTCAGACGCCATTGACCAACTAGGCCACCGAGAATCTAGTCCGAGCATCGAATTTTAACTCTCTATTTGACTAACCGTCTTGCGGGGACGGAGCGACATCTAATGGACAGTTAACAGTACCATCCAACCGAAAAAAAGCATTATTTAGAAATACTTGAACTTTCGCATTGACATCGCAACCCTTGTGATTTTTATAGTATTACTTTTCAAAGCACTAACGCCTACTTCAGCGATCTCAAACATTGAAATTTATAGAGAGAAAAATTCACATCCTCGGACGGGATTCGAACCCGCGTCTTCTGACTCTCCGTGTCAGACGCCATTGACCAACTAGGCCACCGAGAATCTGGTCCGAACATCGAATTTTCAAAAATTCACCTTTTATTCACTGTTTTTATTCACTGTTTATAATTTAATTACTTATGGTTAAATTAATTTGTTAATTAATTTAACCTTCATTATTTCTTCATTAAATGTCTATTTTCGCTTAAATTATTTCTTTTTCTCGTAGTCAAGGTATAAAGTATAGTATACCACTCTTGAATAAAACGGATTTATATCGAAGGCCACGAATCACTCGCATCGCTCAGGATTCTAACACTTGAATAACTCGCTACGCTCTTGATTCAATCATGCCGAATCACTCCCTGCGGTCGTGATTCAGTCGTTAGAATCCTTCACTTACTCGTGATTCATCTATAGCCCTCGCATTAAATCCGTCCTTTATTCACTAGTTGCGTAATATACTATTGCGTCCTATTAAAATTGTTTTTATTGTCCAAAAATATACAGTTCGTACACATGCTTAACTCTAATTGATATATTATACTTAACCGTATGTGCCTAATAGTAGCCTAGGCTCTAGGCCTGTGTTGTGGAAGTGTTTGAATACTAGTAGGTTTGATTTTATTTAACAAACTGTGTAAAGAACATTCTCTAGTCCTTATACTCGGATCCCTGTGTTGTAAGGAACTAGTTTCTCCCATTGTTGTTCTGAGACTTACTGAATATACACAATTTCATAAGAATCGGTCAAGCCGTTTCGGAGGAGTTTTGTTACAAACACTGTGACACGAGATTTTTTTATACATTAGGAGGCAAATTGATTTATGCTCACGATTTATGAAAATGTGGTATTATCTATACTACCAAATTTTACAAGTTCAGTTTTTGACTCGAAGGCTTTTAGTCTAGTATTTCTGAGGTCTATCTTATATTAATTGAATGTTATTCGAAGATGTAAAAATATACTGTAGGTATGTATAGCCTTTGTTAATTAGTGCACAATATTGAATGGTTTGGAATCGATTGTCAGATATAGTACATATACCTCGTTGATAATAAATATATGTATTTGTATTATTATTTTGTATCAAGTATATACAATTTGTGGCAACAATAACTTTAATCCAGCTCGTGTTTAGTTGTTTTAAATATCACATCATCAGACGTGAACTATACAAGAGCCAGTCGCAGATCAGGCAGTCCCATGTTCGAATCTTACCTGAAGCTTGGGCTTACGGTGAATGTGTCATGGTAAAGTAAAGTAAGTCAGCTTGGTGGTAGGAAACTCTCTAATGCCCGCCTAGGTAGCTACTTCAGACTCAAGTTCGAAATTGTGTCACTAAGTACTACTACCGGTTCTGTCGGACCCGGCTGCTGTCTTTAAGAACTAATCGCTGTCCTAGATCTAGTGTATACAATCAGCCACACCATCAAGCGAGACAGTCAGTTGCAAACGTACCAATATAATAAGACTCATGTAAGATGCTAACTAGAGTTATGTTTGATAGACTAGACTATGACTATGTTTGAAAAGAGACTCATTCAGCATTTTACATCCAGCGAGCGACAGCTATCAAAACAATAAAACAGTTATCTGTTGGATAAAAAGTTCCCAAGCTGTTCCACGTAGCAAATAAAGATTGTTTTATCCCGAAGGCACAAATACGAGTACGTACCTCGCACCGTAACACAACAGTTGGCGTACCAGACAACGCGTTTCACACGAGCATATTTCATCTCAATTGCCAATAACGAAGCACAAACATTTGCAAAACTAAGCAAACAAAATCAATGACACCTGTTACAGGGTTCACTTTCACTTTACTTTTTTTTGTATATGCGTGCGGCGTTATGCAAATATTAGATATTTCGCCGTACAATATTCCGTAGCAATTTACAGGAAAATTGGGCAGGAGAGCAATTGATATTCTGATCTCGTTTTGGGAATTTTCGTGGGGAATACTGTCGGATCCACTTCTGAATCACCATTCATGTGAGCACCCGCCGGTGTAGCGCCTCACAGAATATGTAGCAAACACAAGATAAAGCTAAACAAACGGGCTCGCGGTTAAACAATAGTTTCGTGGGCTGATAAATTAATACAATAGAGTCAGCTCTAGAAGTGGTATGAAGGTTATGTTAATCTTAGTCGTAAAAGGGCATTGTTCCATCTGCAATTGTTGCTTTATCAAAATGTATAAGTTATTTAAACCGTTGTTTAGGTTTAAATATCGATTAAAACCTAAACAACGATTTAAAAATGCCCAAAGGTCGGTTATGTGTTTAGGCAATCCAAGATTTTCCGCATCTTCCTACACAATACACTGCTTATGTATGTTCTTAAATTAAGTATCCATGGATGATTTATCTTAATTATGCGTGTGGCTACAACATAATGTGTTTCAAATGTAACAAAAATTGGTAAAATAATGAATAATTATTAACTTTATATAATGTAAGCGAATCGCTTGCAGCGTAGCTTGACTTGGCGATCTTAACCGAACAACAAGTTTCAGAAACGCTTGCTGCGGTCAGAAGTTGCATGGGTGACCGCATTATTAATTTTTTTTTTCTTTCTTTAACTTATTTACCTTAGATTTTTTACACAAAACTTAACTGTGTTCATCAAACTAAGTTTATATAGAACTCGTTAATATACTCTAATATACATTTTTAAACTTTTGTATCGTGAACACTATATTATATTAACGGGGGTTCATTAAATTATTAACATTATATTATATTTATAACATAACTATAAACAAATTATATTAAATGCTTGTCAAATTTAAAATTAGCATATTAAAAATTATATATTTTATACAAACGTACAAGTAAGATATAAACAAATTTTAGAAATAAAAATTATACAAAAAAGAAAATATAGTAAAATGTAATTGTGAATAATGGTTAAATTCAATTCATTAACTTACGTGTGTATTTAAGTAGAATTTAACTTAAATTAGAGGAGAATACTTTTTCTATAACGACGTTTTCCCTGAAAGGGTTGAAGGCTTGTGGGTAGGCGAATGAATTTGCGCGGTCTCGACCGGAGCTTACCTAATAGGTCGCAAGCTTCCGTAGTTGCGAACACACATTAATATTCCTCGAGCATAAATAATAGCTATAATTTTCCAACAGAAATTCGTATAAACAGGGGTAGGGAAATGCTCATATTCTGCTTATTTGCTCGAAGTAATGCGGTTGATGGGCTCTCAATCTTCGCTCGTACGTGTGTAGTGCGCTCAATTTGTCGAAATATGTCATTGCGTAGCAGCTACGATTTAGTTGCCTATTTAAGTATACATATACTTAAGTAGGTAACATCGAGGAAAACTGGTAGTTTAATATGCTTATTTAATAAACAGGCAAAATAGTGTTCTTACCTCTGTTAATATAATAAAATATGTCCCGGGATGCTTTTATCGTAAAATTCTTAGCCAATAATATAAGTAGAGCTAACAAATTCAAATTCAAAAAAATTATTTGCCAGAATACAAGCATTAAATATAACATTTTTAGTTGTTGTACAAATGTGCTGCGTCTGTATTCAGCCTGCAAGCAGACGTGCAAATGATTGGTCTGAAGTCGCACTAACTATAACTACAAATTTAACATTATCTTAAATAATATTTGTAATGCCCTGAAAATCTAAATATTCTTTAACACTATAAAAGCAATTATCAAACAGCCACTTAGTAAGCCTCTTTTTAAAGATTTGTCCATCTAACTGTCAAATCATCAGGTAACTTATTATATAATTTTATACACATATTATACACATTTCTTTTATAAATGTCCTTATAGCACCGAGGTTGATATAATAAGTTTTTGTACTGCTTACGTTTTTGTCTTGGATAAACTTCACTTCGTGCCTCAAAATATGAACGATAACGTTTCACAAAAATGCATACTGCTCTTATGTACAAGCATGGCAGCGGTAAGATATTATCTTCATTAAATAAAGGTTTACATGTATCTAAGTACTCGGATTTATTGATTACACGAATGCACCGTTTTTGCATCTTAAAAGTCTTTTCCGAGTCTACTGAGCTTCCCCACATAATTAACCCATAGCTCAGGACTGACGAAACGTATCCATGGTAGGGTATATACAAAGTATACACATCAAATAATGGCCTGCCATATAAAACGTAAAGTATCTATCATTTAATTCAATAATAATAATATAAGTATCTATGATTTAATTCAATAAAAAGTTACATCCCATATAACACGTAGAATCAGTTTCATATTTGTCTCAATTTGAATAACTGTGGTAATTTTAATTTGGTTTGCCTGTCCTGTTCCACTATTCAGTACAACTATATGTGGGAACGGAACATTTAAATCAGAACTCTAGTGTACGGCTATATTGAGCCGATAACTATGCGAAGACCATTGCCTTTTCAAAATTGCTTACTTTGTTCCAACCTTTGCTAATTACTAGTAAAACTTACATATACATAAGCTTAAATTGCCTGTATCTGGAAATCACCGCATCTTTTAACTTCTTTTGATGCGTTTGTAACCCATGTAGGGAGTAAAATAAATTCACCATCCAGCAAAACCTGAGGTTAGGAAGTGTAGCTCCCTACACAACAAAGTACCTGCCTAACAGGACACTATAATTTGAGAGTTTGAAAACTATCGTGAGTATCACACATACTAATATAAAGATACCGGCTTCACTCACTTGGTATTATGTCGGTTTAACGTATGCAATAGTAATTATAGTCGCTTTGTCCCAAAAAAACACTGTACCAGAAAATTCTTCCCCAGGTTGGCCATTGTGAAAGTCTCCCCACCTCAGGTGGGAAGCTGGAGCGAAGTGTTCGAATTCAAAACTCGCAATGATGCGAAGAGCCTGGCATTAGGAACTCCGAAGTATGTCCCTGCATGGGTAGATCGACCTGGAAGAATTACTTGAGCACGGAGGTACTGGAATGTGAGGCAAAATAGCCTTTCGCTTATACCAACACGGCTATGACACTCCGTAGGTACTTCTGCTAAGAAAGTAAGGCCGTCCGATAAATTTTCCTGCAGCTAGGGATCGATTCTGAATTAAAATTAATTTTCTCCAACATTTTATTATCGCCAATTCTTACAGTGTGTCAAATTCCCCAAACTGGCAACATCGGATGATTGGGTCAGTTCAGTTTCAGTTTTTTATTTATATGGCTTTTGCGGGGTTTGTGCAATGTCGCCAATTTCGCGTAGATAAAAAAGGAAACAAACGATGGAGATTGTTCGGTGTTGAAAGTATGGTCGGTAGGCAATTGAGACCATACATTTTGCATCTGAGTTCTGCAGCTAATAAGACAACACAGGACATACACAGAACAAAACAAGTATTAGTAAGTATATATATATTATTATAACTTAATTTTGTTTAGTTGTGTAAGTACATCTGGATAAAATATTAATTAGAGGAGTAAATGATGATTGGGCATAGATTAATCATTGGGTCACCTTCACGCAACGCTTTGCGTTTACAGATCGAAAGAACTCTACGGTCTTTTTTGGTTTTGGAAGGACATATTTGTACTATGAATTTACCATTGCCTCGGCAGGCCATACAATGCACAGGGTCGATAAAACATGAATTTGCAATCTCGTAATTAAGAGTACCTTCCTAAATGTTGACACGGAAACAAAGCAATTAAGCCACATGTCCGAGAGAAGGCTCCGATGTTACATTAAAGTTAGACTAGAAAAACTGTAACACGTTTGTACCACACAAGTCATCGCACCGCAGCACATTATCGACGGCACGTGTGTTTTTGGTTCACAAATTGCACATGATAAAAAGGTGAGGTCTCTCTGAGCTCGGAGGTAGATATTTGTTTTATTGCCCGAGGTTTTGAAAATACATACCAAACCGTATGCAATTAGTGTCACTGGGATACGGTTTATGGGTTTATGTCATTGTTCTAGTACAAACTACAGTCTACTCGTATGTATGTAAATAGCTAGCGTACCAATGTTGCTAGTCTGGCTTAGTTGTAGCAGTTATCTCTAGTGCATAGATCACGGCCTTGTATAAATAGCCGATTCCTACGCACTATTAAATATTTTTAAATGTAGCTTTGTATAGAAAAATCTTTCCTTTTTTAAAGAATTTGAATATCTAGTTATTGAATTAAATTAAGGATAAACTCTTAGAATAATTTAAATTGTACGCTATGATTGATTAACAACCCCAAAAAAATATTGATTGTTAAACAATAATCCTTTATTGATCGATGTTACAAAGCTCTCCAGTAGCCGTTATAATATATAAAAAAATAATATTCTTAATGGTATTGATTTGCCTCACGTTGCCTGTCCACGTACAATCTACTCGCTGAGTCATATTCTAATTAGTTATTTCAATCTCATATAACCTTATATTTTAATCATCTGCTGATAAATTTCACGCGTGCTTATATCTGTCGCAGTGCAACCCATACGTTTAAACTTTAAAATTCTACGTGGCATTGCACAGCACTGGTCACCTCGAGATATGGCAGTATTGTCCCATTGACCCAGTATTTTCACTTGTTATACATTTCAGTGTTAACGCTGTTGCGTAAGCACTGTTGTGCTTTCAGGCTACAGCTTTGAGGAAGAATATAATCGGCAGTACTAACTAATTTAAGAGAAGATAACTTTGTCACACGACCGTCGTGCTTTCAGGCTACAGATTTGAGGAAGAATATAATCTGCAGTACTAACTATTTTAAGAGAAGATAACTTTGTCACACGACTGTTGTGCTTTCAGACTACAGCTTTGAGGAAGAATATAATCTGCAGTACTAACTATTTTAAGAGAAGATAACTTTGTCACACGACTGTTGTGCTTTCAGGCTACAGCTTTGAGGAAGAATATAATCGGCAGTACTAACTAATTTAAGAGAAGATAACTTTGTCACACGACTGTTGTGCTTTCAGGCTACAGCTTTGAGGAAGAATATAATCGGCAGTACTAACTAATTTAAGAGAAGATAACTTTGTCACACGACTGTTGTGCTTTCAATCTACAGCTTTGAGGAAGAATATAATCGGCAGTACTAACTAATTTAAGAGAAGATAATTTTGTCACACGACTGTTGTGCTTTCAATCTACAGCTTTGAGGAAGAATATAATCGGCAGTACTAACTAATTTAAGAGAAGATAACTTTGTCACACGACTGTCGTGCTTTCAGGCTACAGCTCTGGGGAAGAATATAATCGGCAGTACTAACTAATTTAAGAGAAGATAACTTTGTCACAAGACTGTTGTGCTTTCAGGCTACAGCTTTGAGGAAGAATATAATCGGCAGTACTAACTAATTTAAGAGAAGATAACTTTGTCACACGACTGTTGTGCTTTCAATCTACAGCTTTGAGGAAGAATATAATCGGCAGTACTAACTAATTTAAGAGAAGATAATTTTGTCACACGACTGTTGTGCTTTCAATCTACAGCTTTGAGGAAGAATATAATCGGCAGTACTAACTAATTTAAGAGAAGATAACTTTGTCACACGACTGTCGTGCTTTCAGGCTACAGCTCTGAGGAAGAATATAATCGGCAGTACTAACTAATTTAAGAGAAGATAACTTTGTCACACGACTGTCGTGCTTTCAGGCTACAGCTTTGAGGAAGAATATAATCGGCAGTACTAACTAATTTAAGAGAAGATAACTTTGTCACACGACTGTCGTGCTTTCAGGCTACAGCTCTGAGGAAGAATATAATCGGCAGTACTAACTAATTTAAGAGAAGATAATTTTGTCACACGACTGTTGTGCTTTCAATCTACAGCTTTGAGAAAGAATATAATCGGCAGTACTAACTAATTTAAGAGAAGATAACTTTGTCACACGACTGTCGTGCTTTCAGGCTACAGCTCTGAGGAAGAATATAATCGGCAGTACTAACTAATTTAAGAGAAGATAACTTTGTCACAAGACTGTTGTGCTTTCAGGCTACAGCTTTGAGGAAGAATATAATCGGCAGTACTAACTAATTTAAGAGAAGATAACTTTGTCACACGACTGTCTTGCTTTCAGGCTACAGCTCTGAGGAAGAATATAATCAGCAGTACTAACTAATTTAAGAGAAGATAACTTTGTCACACGACTGTTGCGCTTTCAGGCTACAGCTTTGAGGAAGAATATAATCGGCAGTACTAACTAATTTAAGAGAAGATAACTTTGTCACACGACCAAAGAAAACTTTGATCTAATTATTATGCTCAATTCAATAGAATGTGTATTTATCATTCGCACAATTATTATCATCAACACATGGTAACCTATTATTAACCGACTTCAAAAAAGAAAGAGGTTAATTATATGTTTAATTTATTAATATAATTACAAATTTCTCCCTCATTCGTAGACCGATTTTCAAAATTATTTTTGTTTGGTAGAGTATACTTCTGAGGTGGTCCCATTTAAATTTCAACATAATCGGTCAAACAGTTTTTGAGTTACACTACAAAAACTGACAAGCGCCTATCTTGATGATATCATCATTGACAATATTGTGCGCAATTATACCAATTTCAACAAGTTATTTCACGCTTTTTGGTTTTGAAGTCAGTTCCATTTTAGGTATTTTTTTTATATTTGATAAATTCTCCCACAATTGTTCCAAAAATGCTCCATTTGTTATTACAAATTTAAGTGGCAGCAGCGTGACATTTGACACTCCGTTAAAATGATTTTGTATACATTTTATAAAAGAACAAACCATGTGCTGACATACGAATTGTCGATAAAAAATCAATAAAAACAAGCAAAATTGTAAATCTGTAATGATTAAAAATTAAATAAAAAGTACAACCGACAAGAATATTAAATATTTTTTGTTTATTTGCTGTTTAACGCATTAAGTGTTATGAGTGATTTGGAAGCAGTTAGAATACTTGAAGTGTTTCCGTCAAGCTCCATCAGTTTTCATGTAGTTTTGAGAACTTTTACTTAAGAGGTTATCATGCGTGGGCATAATATAGTCTTCATTACAGCCAACCCAGCCTTTCCTAAAGGTGAAGCTACGAATCTGACAAATCTTACAGAAATTGGTGCACGCGGCATTTCAATTGCTTCAAATAGACAGTTATTGAATCAGCAAGAGGAAGTAATCATTATATTAGCCAGAACAAATATACCGTCATATATCATACAAACATTCTTAAAATCTCAAAAAAAAATATTTGAATATAATATTTTCAACGGTCTTTTGCACACTTTTGTCATTATTACTTTAATATAAAGGTCTACTGCGAACTATGTTACACTTTTTGACGCAAAATTGAGACGTTATATCTTTTGTGTATACAAGTTTTACTTTGAGTGTTTCACGTAATAAGTGCGAATATTTTATTCGTTAAGTTTCTGTGAATGTATGTGAGATCTTGTAGGAAATTGTCACAAAGTAACAATTCTATCTTTTCTTCTTAAAGTGCCTCCTAGTGCCAACTAGTAGAGGTTGGCGATCAGCGTGGTACAGTCGTTCTTGTTTCTGGTTCGGCGACAACTCATACGGAACAATTCTATACTATATTTATATTAGTTAATTATTTCGCTTCACAAGGTTTATGTATAGGTAGTGGTTATAAACTGTCCACTACTATACTGACTCAAAGGCAAGCGGATAATAAGATATAAATTTAAAGTCGATTTATTAAACTCTCTCCTAAGATGTACAAATACTAATAATTGATATTTTTATTAAGTGAGGTTGCTTTGCTCAATTTATAAGAATACCAAAGTCAAAGTCAAAATCATTTATTCAATTTAGGCATCAAAGACGCACTTATGAACGTCAATTTTTCATTATAATGTACTTTAAAGACTACCGCCGCGTTCCAAAATATATAGAGCCTACCGAGAAGAAGCGACAAGAAACTCGGGGCCATTCTCTTTATTTAGATGTTTTACAATGTTTTTACTTAGTTACTACAAATATTGGCTCCAGTGTGTTGCCTTACAAAAGAGAACATAATAATGGTATCAGTTGGGCAAGACACGCTACACTTTGACATCTTAGTACACGAGTAGATAGATCCTGGAGTGATCAGTCCCAAGCTGTTTTATCCTCCAAGTAATCCGAAACTTTGTAATAACCTTTTTGACAGAGTTAAGTTTTAATAGTAATTTTATTAATAGGCAAATCTCGTATAACATTGGGAACTTTATTATAGAATCGGATACATTGTCCCATAAAAGAATGACTTATTGTGTGGAGACGCGTTACATGTACGGATAGCTTGTGCTTATTTTGCGTGTTGATGGAATGAGCATCACTCCTTTTATCAAATCTGCTAATGTTTTTCTTAACATGCATTAGATTTTCATAGATAAACTGAGAGACAACAGTTAGAATGTTTATGTCTTTAAACTTCTGTCTGAGGGAAACTCTAGGAGCTAAACTGTAGATCGCTCGTATAGCCCTTTTTAGCAGTTTTAAAATAGATTTAATATCTGCAGAACATCCCCAGAGCAGTATGCCATAAGTCATAACGCTATGGAAATAACTAAAATAAACTATTCTAGCTGTGTCTACATCAGTTAATAATCTAAATTTTTTAACAGCATAAGCCGCTGAACTGATCCTACTAGACATTTTTTTTATGTGGGGATCCCATTGCAATTTAGCGTCTATAGTAATTCCTAAAAATACCGTTGACTCCACAAGGTCCTACCCTGTTCCATTCAATTGTATACTTGTCTCACGTTTGGTGTCGAGAACTTTATACAATTACTTTTCTTCTCATTGGGAGAAGATTATTTGTATTGAACCAATTCACAACTTTCGTTAATGCATTGTTAACATTGTCATAGTTTAATACTGCCTTTTAATTTTAAATAACAGTGAAGTGTCATCTGCAAACAATACAATCTCGTGATTCTTCTCTACATAATAGGGTAAGTCATTAATATAGATTTAAAAACAAGAACGGCCCTAGTATTGAACCTTGTGGAACGCCCATTGAGATTATAGAGCCGGGTGATTTTTTGTCATTTATGTCAACCCTTTGAATTCTATCGTTTAAATATGAAGTCAAAAGGTTGAGAGCCATGTTCCTAATACCGTAGTGTTGTAATTTCCTGACAAGTATATCATGTCGGACGCAGTCAAATGCCTTACCTTTTTTAATTACTATGATTAGGAGACGGTACAAGCACGTACGAGGCCTACCTGGTGTTAAATGGTAACCTCAGCCTTTAAGTGAAAAATGTGCCTGTAATTTAGACGGAACCATACCATTCAAATCAAAATGCGAAATGCAACATTACTACTTCACGGTAGAAAAAGTTATGGTGACAGTACCTCCCTGGACGAATTCATTTAAAAATAGTTCTACAGCACAAATACCTACTCGCACTTCATTAAAATTACCATCTAGCGAAATAATTTTAATAATAAATACTCATAAAATGACAAAAAATACCAAATTCTAAAATTAAAAATTTATAATTAATTTTAAATGTTTGTTCTAGCTATCGTAAGAACATCATCGCACTACGAAACCAGCTTCACGATCGACCACAGACGTCACTGGAAACAGCCGTGTGATGGACGGAGTACATCATCCGCCATGGAGGTGGCAAGCATCTTCAAGCTTCGGGGGCCTTCGTGTCCTGGACACAATACTACGAAGTGCAACTGGTTGCGGTTGTGTTAACAGGAGTGGTCCTGGTGATAGGGTTTCTCTGACATATAACGTACGTTCTTGTAAATGTCATCAAAATTATATTTTTTAAATTGCCAAAACTGAAGGAAAGTAATTTTCTACAGACTTCCAAAAAAGGAGGAGGTACTCAATTCGACTGTATTTTTTTTATGTTTGTTACCTCATAACTTTTGTCTGGGTGAACCGGTACTCAAAATTCTTTTTCAAAAATTTTCATTTGAAAGCTGGTGCTTCCCTGTGATCTCATTTAAATTTCATCAAAATCGGTTTAGTAGTTTTTGGATATATACTCCAATAACTGAATAGAATCGAAGTCGGTATTAAATTTTTCAAATTGTACTTGTTATATATCGAACAATATGTGTGCCGGTCTGTATTTAATTAACATATGGATTACGTAATGACATACCCTTGATTCGATATCTTGTGTTCAATCTGCATGATTGAATTTAATTAGAATTAGAAATACTTAATTAATACCTATAGGGTTAGTACAAGCTGAAATAGTTTAATTTACAAGCACACGTGACACAAGTGCTAAGTAATGCTTGTAAATATTAAAACGTCAATTCAAATCAAGTATGGTTAGATTATAAATAAAATTTATGAATCAGGTAATATTTATATTATACTAGCTGCGCGCCGCGGTTCCACCTGCGCGGTAACTGACTATCCTACAGAAACATTCTGCTGGTATAAAAATGCCTATGACTTATTGCAGTACATCATGTAATTATGTTTTATGAGCTCGTCCGGGAAGGTATTGTTACCATACCTACCTATTTCTACTACGAAGCAGTAATGTTCGCAATACTGTATTCTGCTGGTTTGCATGATGGTGCCGGCGAAATTACAGGCTCATGAGACTTAACAACTTAACCCTAGAAAGATAACCTACGCTTCAGAGGCGCCCGCACGAATTAAATAGTACTATATCTTTTAATACGAAACCCGTGTATATCTGTGCTTCTCAGCCAACTCAGTCGTCGGTCAACCGCGTCGAGGGCCAGCTGTTTTTGTACGGTAAGTATTATTGTTTTGGAGTTATGCCGAGTTGAACGAGTTGATGCGCTCCTGAGGCGTATGTATGGTTATCTTCAAGATCGACGTATGTATGACTGTCTAAAAAAAATTTTATAAGGAACTAATTAGTTTTCCTAGACTTTATACTTATATTTGACTTATACTATACATATTAATAGTAAAATACAATATTTTATGATAGTTAAGCGATATTCGTGATTTTTGTTAGTTTTTTAGAGGTCTACTCATTTGGTTTCAATTATTAATAATAAACAAATATAAAGTACAATATTTTTCGTTTATAAAAATGTGTCACCTATAATACCATTTAAATTGTAAAATCAAATCACACAAATCTTGCTAAATAATTTAAATATAAGCATTTGAATACCGTGGCGCCTCCGAAGCGCATGGTTATCTTTTATGTAAGATAGTATATGGTTATCTTTCTAGGGTTAATGTGTCAAGGGCGCAGGCCGTCATGTGTGACGAAATAGATCCTATTCTAGGCAGAAGTTACCTCATAATACCAGATGGACCTCGTGCTTTTACCTACCAATAAAAAATAAATAACTCTCAGCCAAATTGGTCAGTGGTAGGAAATAGTAACAAACATCACACAGAGATATTACCATGTTTATCATATTATAGCGTGACTCTTACTTATTACTTTTTTCTCTAAGTACCAGTGCCTTAAATACTCTAAGTACTAGAAGGGCAAGATCACGCAGTTATAGGGAATGAAAACGGTTACTTCGTTACCAAATGAACAATTATGAAACTTATTTATAAGAATCGTATGTATGAAAACAGTATATCTACTTAAGTAGAAAAAGTTAATCTATTGTCAGGTAGTGATTTACCCAGCAGCGGTTGGTATCCCAACGAAAGAGGTCGATCGTGACACAGTCCCTCCGGGACACTGTCGCTCAGTTCCTGGGACGAGACGGGATTTCACGCTACGTTAGAGCGTTGACGTGCCTTAGCATTATTCGGAACCGAAATTTGAGCTGTTCATCATGTTGAAACGTCCTTGGTTTAGTCCAAGTGTGTAAGTTTATAAGACCACTAGCTGCGCTCCGCGGTTTCACCCGCGTTGATGATGATGAGGATGAATCAAAAGGCATAATGTTTGAATCAGTTAATTAGTTTTACGTGTATCCATTACAAACAAACAAACAATCATAATTATCTCTCCTCTTTATTATTAGAATAGAAGATAAGGATTAATACCAAGGTACAAATAATGTCGCCTGGTTTGTACCGGCGTTACTGTTGCATATTTCAAAATTAAAAAGTATTTATTGTGACAAAGTGTGTGTGTAAAGCCCATTACACACGACTAAGATAATATATATTATAGCGTCGAATGTATAAGTTATGTTAACTTATAACCCACCTAATATATTGCAAGCGTACATTCCATCGGAATCCGTCTCGGAAGCTGCACGTCTCGATCGTTCACACTGTATACAGAGTGCTTTTTTTATTTTGCAATGAAGCGTATTTTGTTACTAGACCTGTTGGCCAGTTCCTCAGATGATGATTGGAACTGTGAATTTCATATAGCCGTCATACTAGCTAAAAGTAAAAAACGGAGAATCTGGATAGACTTTCACATAAAGCACAGGAAACACCGTAGTGAATTTATACTTTACAAAGATCTTTCAGAATAAAAACTGCTTTTTCTTACATTCATGTGGTTATTTGCACGATACCTAGCACTTTTTTAAATGTTTGTCTGTCGGTCTCTACAATCCGGGTAATTTCTGAAAAGGCTGGACCAATTTTGAGGGGTTCATACTCAATGCATTAATTAATGGGCCACGCGAACAAAGTCGCGGCTGCAGCTAGTCTAATAATATAACACAGCCTAATTACATCAAGAATACTAACATCAATTTAGTAATTACCTAGTTTGATTGTACAATTAGGTACTACAATCTAGAAAAAGCTATGAGGTTGAGCTCATACAACATTTTAAAAAGTTCTACAAAGATAACTTCGTCATACCGTTAGTTCGGTTAGTAGATAGAAAGTCTCACTTTTTCGATGATTTTCTTTGTTTGACCAAGTTGATTCGTGTAAGTCAGTCGTTAGTTTCATTTTAATTTACAAATAATACCTATGTCTACAGTATCGAAACAAAATAGGTACCTAAGATAACGAATACAATTAAAGGTTTATTAAATAGATTTTTTAGTTTTTGTTGTGAAAATACAAATTTGTTCAAGTCAAAGTCAAAGTCAAAATCATTTATTCAATTTAGGCATCAAAGACGCACTTATGAACGTCAAATTTCATTATAATGTACTTTAAAGACTCTATCGCCGCGTTCCAAAATATATAGAACCCACCGAGAAGAAGCGGCAAGAAACTCGGGGCCATTCTTTTTATATGGATGTTTACAATGTTTCTACTTAGGTACTACAAATATTACATTTTATGGGTGGCAGAGAGACAGCTTGCCAGAAGTGGAGTATTCCAAGCATCTCTATCTTCTATATAATGTCGAACTTTAAAGTAAGCTTTTTTTATTAAAACGTTTTTTTACAGTCAACTTGAATTTGCCCTCTGTGAGCTCAGTTATGTGCTTTGGGATTTTATTGTAAAAACGCACACAATTTCCTAGGAATGACTTATTAGTCTTCGCAAGTCTAAAACTAGGTACAGCTGTCCTATTTGTATTTCTGGTATTAAAAGTGTGGTGATCACTATTTAACTTATATTTATGTAAATTTTTACGAACATACATTATATTTTCAAATACATATAAGGAAGGCAACGTTAATATATTGATTTCTTTAAATAAATCTCTCAAAGATTCACGGGGACCCATTTCGTATATAGCTCTAATAGCACGTTTCTGAAGGATAAATATGGTCTCTATATCAGCCGCTGAACCCCATAGCAATATCCCATATGACATTACGCTGTGGAAATATGCAAAATACACTAACCGCGCCGTAGAACTACTGGTTCGGTAACTGAAGACCAGACGTCCGTTTACTGCAACGATTTTGTCAACAACCTGTATTTGATCTTAAGATCAGTATAGCACACTGTCTTAGGATGTCTTTATTATCTACAGTAGTCTTAACTTATCTTAACGTACCGTTAGAATATCAGTAGCATCTTAAGATACTCTAACGTAAAATATTATAGTATATTCATCGTGTGTGTTCGCTCATTGAATTATATATATATATGGTAAGCGATATGTCCGAATCTGCTCTAAAATAATATGTATTTTATAGTATCTTCAACGTGTGTGATGGGCTTAATAGTTAGACATTGTGGTAACGTGGACTTCTTTGTAGATATTGACGTCTTATATTAAACTGTAGTGCGTCACTTTGCTTTATTTTCAATAGCATAGACTAATATTATATATAGTCTATAGTTTCCGCAGCCTATACGCAATCTATGGACTTATTTTGGTATTTCTTCCACACCTTGGTTTACACTATCGAAGTTTTTGTACGGATCCCTAACTTTTTTGATAATATAATACATAACATATGTTCATCAGGGATAAGGTAGGATTCTAATGGTGAAAGATTTTACTTTATAATATTATTATTAGTGAATAAAATAAAAAAATAAAAAACTTTTGACTAACTCGTCTGTGAGCCGTTCAGGCTAGAACGTACAAATTCACCATGGTCTGCATATCTTATAATAATAAAACGTGTTTAATCACAATGGACAATTGAATCTGTTTCTTCTTGAAATCTTCTTAAAAAGTTTTCAGTTCGGTGTCGTTGCGCACCGCCTCACATTGTGTAGAAAAAATAATACATTACGTTTAAACTCCCTCATTCTGCACTCGGCATGATTAATAAAGATTTCAAATGAATGCTATGTTTACTAGTGAAAGAGGTATATATATTAAAACTGTCGTATAATCAGACTCCTTGCTATAATAGAACCGAAAACCTCTTAGCTATCCGTCCATCTGTTCTGCAACAATAGACATGGGTTCAGTCAGTAAAAAAAAATTGAATTTAACGTAATGATTGCAGATAATATAATTTTGCACCTTTAACTTCCTGCAAACTTTTTTGTACAGCTTACCGTTACTGATTTATGGCCTTCTTCTGCCGACTTCCAAAAAAAGGAGGAGGTACTCAATTCGAGTGTTATTTTTTTTAAATGTTTGTTACCTTTTGAAATCGTAGTAAGAACCGATTCTCAAAATTCTTTTATTGTTTGAAAGGTGGTGCTTCCCGTGTGGTCCCATTTAAATTTCATCAAAGTCGGTATTAAATTTTTCAAATTGTACTTGTAATGAACCGGTTTGTCTATATCGGCTGATAACTCTTAAATTATTGTTATAATCAATAAAATGAATAATTTCAAATAAATTTAACAAATTTTACAAATAAGTTCAGAGGTAAAGATACGAAATTTTATTTGCTACCCTAATAGACTCAATAATTTTTGCCCTAAAGTGCATAGATGTCGGTCAAAAACTTTTTACCAATATGGCGCTTGAAGCTCCACCTGGATGAACCTTATGAAAACAAAAAATTGGATTGGATTTTTGTACGAGGTTTACCAATTTAACGACTATTTTTACTGGCCTTTAACTTGCTTTATTTGTAATAATATAATTATTATATAATACTATTATAATAATATAATTGACGTCACTCATAATGTCGTTATCCAAACATATAATAAAGGATACTATATCTGTTGCTTCAACATAATTTTCAAACTTTCGCACGAATAATGTTTATGTAATCAATCACACCGATATTGAGACCAACAACCAATTTATAATAATAATAGTTTATTTACTAAAAAAAATACAATGTTTAGGTAGGTATTTCAATGTTATTCTATATCCCGCCTTAGGCGAACCTGTACTGTGGGAGGTAGTTATTAAACTATTTGATTCCTGCCTGTCTATTGTCTGACAAAGCATTTACGTTGCATAATATTATGAATTTTAATGAACATTTATTGAGATTTACTACAGAAATTTTAGTTTTAATACAATTTGTAAATATACCATCTTTCTTCGTTTTTTTAAGTTTTGAACGCATTTGAGATTTCAGAAGAACTATCATAATAAGTATATTTTATTAAACTTTATATATTTGCTAAAATATTTGTTTAAGTCAAGCGCATTGGTACTGGTATAAATTAATTATCGTTATACATGTATTTAGTCCAGCAAGAACTTCTACCTACCTAAGTTAATAACGTTGTAATAAAAGAAATCGATACCCTATTGAAATGAAATGAACCGGCACAACAGTGGTTCAAGGACCTGTTGGGAGAACTAAGCCTTAAAATAAGCGATTTAATAAACAATCAATATCACCTATTACTGATTAATATAAAGTGATTACTGACCCACTTTTCTTATTGTTCGCAAAACCGCGTCCCAAATGCAGGAAACGGCTTACGCTACGATCTACTTCATCCACATTTATCAACCATTTCATACATGAGCGGCGGTTTAAAATACTTTTCACCAGGCCCTTCTTCAGAACGTCATGAATCTGACTTTGGTACATTCGGCTAGACCTTCCCCTTCCAATGAATATATTCACTTGAACCATATACATCCGTTTAGTAACTCTCCTTTCATTCATTCTTTATATATGAGCAAATCATCTCTCTTTGATCTAGACCTCATATCCGTATAGAAGTTTTTACTAAACCATTTTTATATTACACTTGAAGCGGCGAATGTACAATAGAATCTTAAAAATGCGATTGCATAGGCCACTTTTTGAATGACTTTAAAATTGATTAAATAATAATAATAATAATATTCATTATTTACATAAGGTTTTCACAATTATGTGGTTAACACGAAAATCGCATCAAATTTGGTTCAGGAACACTAGACTTACAAATTATTTTACCACGTTTTGCTACATATAGCATGTATAAAGTTTAAAATAACCGTACTCTACAATGTGGCCGAAAAAACATCCTAGACTTCTAATTGAAATGAATCATACTCCTATGTCACCGAAAAATAAACAACTACAAAAACGTTTTATTGCTTTAACGAAGTAAACAGAAGGAATTGGTCAGAACGTTGGCAGCATTGCCACGTTGGATGGCAATACTAAATGTTTGTCCAAGTAGGCACCAGCAAGTCTCCTATCGCCTCAACCACACATATGTTCTTAAGGATCTTATATTTTTACCCCGCTTGTTTCATAGCCCGGCGTGGTCTGTAGAAGCTCTATTCCTTCAATATGAACAACACCGTGCGCTTTACGGAACAAACTAAATAGTATATGTCGACGTTTGTGCTGCACTTCAAACATAGTTTATCCGTTGTCGGTTGTTTCTTCAATGAACCAACGTCTCGTCGAGTCTGTTTGTCTTTACTGAGAGAAACAGCGACAAAGGGATGTATTGAAAAACATGAATAAGATGATATTTTATTATTTGTAAAGCCACTAATATGTCATTATCCATAGTGTGAAAATAAGATCAAGACCCTTACATCACCTGCATGTTGTACAATCATTGCGTTTATTTTTATATTTAAATACTAGCCGACCGTCAGCGGCTTCGCTCGCGTGTTGTCTACGTTATTTTTAAATTACAAACAATCACTGAAATTTTATATATTTAAATCTTTATAATTTTGATAATGCACATTAGCAAAATGAACGTTTATTTTATCTTTATAATGGACTCGTACATTTTACATTTGCTATTCCTGAAGTTAAATATATAATAAGTGTCATTTTTACGAACACTTAAGAACAATTGATTTTTAATCATAAAATGAAGTTACAATTAAAACAAGTGCAATTTGATAAAATTAATACCGATTTCCATTATATTACTTTGGTATCAATCATTTATTGGAGTGTAACTCAAAAACTACTGGACCGAATTTGATAAAATTTAAATGGGTTCACACAGGAAATACCAGCTTTCAAACAAAAAAGAATTTTGAGAGTCGGTTTACCCTATCGTAAATTATGAGAAACATAAAAAAAAGAACAGTCGAATTGAGTACCTCCACATTTTTTGGAAGTCGGTAGAAAATAAAGTCAAAGTCAAAATCATTTTTTCAATTTAGGCATCAAAGACGCACTTATTAACATCAACTTTTCATTATAATGTACTTTAAAGACTCTACCGCCGCGTTCCAAAATATATAGAGCCCAACGAGAAGAAGCGGCAAGAAACTCGGGGCCATTCTTTTTATATAGATGTTTACAATGTTTCTACTTAGGTACTACAAATGTTACATTTTATGGGTGGCAGAGAGACAGCTTGCCAGAAGTGGAATAGATAATGTTACGTACTAAAATAATTAATATTTATCTAAGGCAAACGAAGGAGGCAAAATTTTAAGTCTACGAGCGTTTCGAGCTCCTTTCAGACACTTAGTGCGGAATACAGACGGCAGCGCCCGGGTCGAGGCAATACAGCAATTTGTATAGTTTATTTGCTTTAAATGTCCTTTTGGGGATGTGCCTTTGGGGAAGTTTTATTATAATGTTATTTTTATTTAGATATTATGAAACATTTTACTAATAATATAAAGTGGTACGGTTATTATATTGAATAGTAGTGTTTTGTACAGTCATATATATTATGCAAATATCGAAAGCTGGCCTTATATATTACTTTAAATACTCGTATATATTTACGAGATATAACTACATCATAGGGGTGGCGATTTACAGCCGTTAGCTGCACTAATGGTCATTGCTTCATATAAAATATATATACGAGTATGGCCATACTAACCTTATATAATATAGATCGACAACATTGTCAGTGAAGAGGAACCGATACATTTTGGCGTGCCCCAGGGTAGTGTTCTCGGACCTACCCTGTTTCTTTTATATATAAATCAATTATGCTCCCTTAGTATTCCAAATACTAAAATAATTACTTATGCCGATGATACTGTACTTTTGATAAATGGTCGAAACTGGGAGGAAGCCCAGGACTTATCTGAAAATGCGCTAACGGCTGTGACCCACTGGCTAAACCAGAGCCTCCTCACGCTAAATGTGAAAAATACTAAATGTATTACCTTCGCTGCTAAAGTTACATCGCAACCTTCTGATTCTTTTAAAATCCGCACACATACATGTCAAAGTACGCTTCTACAAGACTGCCAATGTAGCCATATAGACAGAGCTCATAATATTAAGTATCTTGGTGTGATGGTGGGAAGCTCTATGAGTTGGAAAGAACACATAGACGCAGCTGTATCCCGCACCAGACAATTACTTTATGTGTTTAAAAACCTTCGAGATGCGGCGGACTTAAAGTGCCTAAGAACTGTCTACTTTGCTTTGGCTCAATCACAACTTACATATTGCATAACTTCCTGGGGAGGAGCCTCAAAAACAAATTCGATCAAACTTGAAAGAGCGCAAAGATCAGTTCTCAAAATGCTCTTAAAAAAACCGCGGAGATTCCCTACAACTGAACTCTACTCGATCTGTAAAGTCCTCACAGTTAGACAGCTTTTCATACTGCAGACAGTACTACGCAAGCACTCTGAACTATATTACGACCCTCAATTTATAAAATCTAAGCGCAGATCTGATAGGGTCTGTAAGGCAGTAAATCGTCGCACTCCATTGGCAGGTCGTCACTATTATTTCATAAGCAGCACTTTGTATAATAGATTAAATAAAACTAGTAATATTTACCCCCTTCCTTCTCATCAATGTAAAATAAAAGTTATGGAAAGGCTACAATCATTAACATATGATGAAACCGAAGAGCTTTTAAGTTACAATACATGACTACTGGAACCTGCGTGTAACCCAAAATAAAAAAATAGGCACACACACCACATACGCACACACACACACACATACACACATACACACAAACACACACACACACACAAACACACACACTCACACAAACACACACACTCACACACACAGTGCGTTTTCACAACTGATGCAAAGTAAGATTTTAGCTGGTCTTCCATCTCAATGCTATCCGATGAAAACATATACTCGTAAATAGCACGTTTGGTCTAAGGGTCTGATCAGACAGAGAGCGGTAAACGCGTTCAGTTTTGCGTCCATTGTGTTGTATTACGTTACGTAGATATACCCCCAGTCTACCCACAGTTGACCGACGAGGTCAGAACGCCTGCTGTTTGGTTATATCTTTGCAATGTAATACAATATAACGACCGCAAAGCTGACCGCGTGAACGCGTGACCACTCTCTGTCTGACACCACCCTAAGTTCGATTAATAACTGTGTAACAACAGTTACTTCCATTTTCAAAATATCTTTGCGTGTTTATTTACATAATACCTACCTAATTATACGAGTACCCACCAATGCAAGAGATGCAATATGATATAGCACCGCAAGCGGTTACGATTGTTTATTTATAAACGAAACAAGAGTCCAGTTAACTGCACTGCAGAGGGGTTTACGTGCCTTTCAGAGCCGTCTTCGTTTATACGAGCCATATCAATGATCATAAACATGAACATGAATAAGTATGGCGGCTTTACGGCCCACGTCATAAATCCGGAGAAAGGGGTGGTCATTACGTCAGTATACATACTGCACTAAGTTTATTATTTGTAAGCATATAGGTAAGTATGCAGGCGCATAGTTTTTGCTTTCACCCATACCAAAGTTGTACGATGAAGTAATGTTGCGTATAATTTATCCCTATGTTTCCATAATTAAGCACACCAACAGGTGTATCTTTATTCGGATATACACTGAAAGAACTTTTTTGTTATCAACAAAAAGTTTGGTTATTATCTACACAAAATTGGTGACTACACTTCTTCTTTTTAGCTCCCATGAGACAGTTAGCTAAGCTCACTATCTCATGGGAGCTTAAATGAACATCCATTAGGGTAATAGATATTTGTTAGAAATAATAATATATCAAGTTAATAAATATAAATAGTATATACGGCTTATATTCAGAATTTAGAAGCACATTATTGACTTCCTTTCTGATTTTAACGTAGACGCTATTCATGACTAGTAACTATAGTGAATCATTCCGGAAAAGTAGCATAAGTTCTTTATTGTAGAAATAATTGAATATAGGTATGCTAATAGATGTATTTATAATGTACAAGCTGTTTAAAAGTAAGAAAACGATTCATGTTATAAAACTAATGAATAGTTGAGAGGGTGGTACATTTGCCCCGCCATTTTTAGGTTGTAATCAATATAGCAAAAATAATTGTGAGACGTATTAAAATCATAAGACAAACATAACGTTAACTAGTCTATTGCATTTTATTGTCATCCTGATTCTAACATATTATGCTACCCCACTGGCACCTAGCTGCTTTTGGTATTTTTTTTTTAAATTAGGGTTTCGCTATAATCATACCAAGTTTGATGATAAAAACGGTACTTAAGTAAGTTAAGTACTTATCTACCGACTTCCAAAAAAAGGAGGTACCCAATTCGACTGTTTTTTTTAAATGTTTGTTTCCTTATAACTTTCAATAGGGTGAACCGATTCTTAAAAAATCTTTTATTTTTAGAAAGCTGGTGCTTCCCGTGTAGTCCCATTTAAATTTCATCAAATTTGGTCCATTAGTTTTTGAAATACACTACAATAACTGAATAGAATGGAAGTCAGTATAAAAAAATTCAAATTGTACTTGTTACCTACCGATTTACATTGCAAAAAGAACCAAGGGCAAATGGGACTGGATGGTATAGATTTCATATATAACCGCCCCTTTACTGTTTGGGTTGTTATTTGTTAATATCTAGTACTAGCGACTGCCCGCGACTTCGTTCGCGTAGTAGGCTCGGCCTTCGGCCTCGCCATGACCTTCCCGTCTTTTCTTGGTTTTCTATCATATTCTAATGATAGAACCATGAAAACCAATTCTCTCGCCTATGCTTTCATTATTTACTTAAGTCATAAAGTACTTTCGCAATAAAATTTAATTTACAATCAAAGAAAGTAAAGATACTTCTGCGTCTTTTTACACGTACCTATAGTAATACACGACGGACGTAGGTTTCTACATATGCATAGATACTCTTCCATTTTCTTATGTAAAGTAAAGCCTTCCAACGTTCTTAATTGCTCTGTACGTTTAGTCTTGGATTACCGACCCTAACGAAGGCTGAGCCTCGCTCCGCCAAGCTCCAAATTTTAGAAATCTTTGCCAACTTGGTATTACTACTAAGACATGAAGAAAATGCTGGATTTTAGGAATGGGTTTCATTAAATACCTAATAAACTTATTAAATGTATTTTTAGATAGACGTCGTTCGTATATGAACGCTTGCCAACTTTACACTAAATCAACTGGCTCTTGGATTGTATTTATTTATATATCTGTGCTATGCCTTTTTATGCAGGTGTAAAATACGGTCTGTCGTTTCCCTTATATTAAGCATCACGCCTGGCCATAACAGTTGCAGTGCCAACCAGAAGTAATGATTGTAGTTTTGTGTGGCACTGTGCTGTGCTTATCACTCCGAGACATTGTTTTATTAATCTCTTTCACCCAGTAATTACGAAAAAACAACCTCTTTCACAATCTGTCTATATTAAAAAGCTCCCAAAATGTCCCAAAATACGAAGTATAAACACGCACACCAATATATGCGCTATATCTATCATGTGCTTAAATCCCTACCCATGTCAATATATTGAATTTACCCCCACTACGCGTACATATTCTGTACTTTAGAATTCGTATCGCGGTAGACATTTCCGTTGGCCAGCCGTGGCAGAAAATGATAAGCAGAAATATCTCAAATTGGAAAATATCCTATCGAAATATACCCGGAGCGATATTATACTCGTATCTGCAGGAACCAGAAAAGTTACTGCACCGAGCCTATATTGCTTTCTTTGTATATCCACCGTGGACAATAATGGATTTGGCAACAAATATAATGCGGTGAATCCGACTTGGTCGGTAGGTACATAATTTAACGAACAATGCTACAATGCAGTATTATGACATAAAATGTTGAAGAATAAGAATTCTGTTTGAATAATAAAATGAGGCAAGATATAATGTTGGTTATACAATTTTATATTAGGATCAGACAATGCTTAGATAGGGTTCCGTAACGAGTCCTACCGGCCGTTACAGTGCAAAATTTGATAACTACGTTAGTTTGGTAGTAACTGAAAGGTTTACGACGTATAGACGGAGGAAAAGAACGATCTTATAAGAGTACTTGTACTGTGTAGTACTCGTATTATGGAACCGGTAAGAGTGTGGACAACAAAGTGAAATTTTCTCTTACATTGCTAACGCCAAAAATGAACAAAACTAGTATGTGAATATATGTATCGCAACGAAAGCTGGACCACAAGTAGTCATGATACATTGCCACTGTAATTACAATCTTGTTATAAGCTGGAAAACTGTTTTTTAAAGTGATAGGTACATTTTGCTCTCATCTACTAGAGGTGGGCTTACTGCCATATTATGCCTTAGTCATATTTTCTAACATCAACAACAAATATAAGTGGAGAGATGTAGAACTGCTCCACTGTAAAGCCAAGAACTCTACAATTAAGAAGACTATAGATGTGTATTTGTCAGACTGACCTGAACTAACATAACTATGTCCCTAGCATGTATAACAGCTTACGTTATTATGAGCTGGGTATGATGAGATATTTCTCCAGATGTAACTCAAACCATATAATTTTCCTCCTTTCCATACTTCAGAATCTCTCACCTTTTATATATCAGATACTATACCTATAGCAGACACTCAAAACATGATTTTGTTTAACGATGCCCTACATAACAATCAAATTATTATTCTTTCATAAAATCAAAATTAAATTGCCAAAGTGATTTGGTTGGAGTAGATGTAGACAGAGCAATTCTGAAAGCTTTTTCTTTTTAACTTTTATGTCCGAAAAGTCGTGTCCCAAAAAGATTCATTTTAATTAAGTTTTTCACGAGAACTCCGGGAAGTACCAGCGGCCTACACCTAGCTACCAATCTTCATTAGCTTCATTATTTCCGTGTTAAATTGTACGTTATGTGCTTTTGTGTGTTAGTACCTTTTAGTACTGCACAGTGTGTTCTTTCTAATATTTGCTTGGGTGAGTATGCTACATAGTAAAATTTTAAATACATTTTAGAAAAATTGTTTTTGTCACATGTGTTTTGTAAAAAAGTCAATGAGGGATTTATTTGATTTATCCCCGCGCAACGACTCCGTCGAGGCCGTCGTCACTTAGGAAAAGTTGCCGAGACATAAATCTCAGACTACGGACCACTTCAGAACTGAACGAATTCACCAGAATGAATTATTCCAGATATATTTATGTGAGTGTCGAAACTCCCTTGAGTAAAATCATTATTTCTCTCTAGATAAAAACCTTTTAAAAAGAAAATTATTTCAAATATCTGTCGCAAAGTATTAAATGATAATAACAATAACACTTACAAGGGTTCCTCTTATAATCCTTATGTATATGGAACCTTAAAAAACACATCTCTTCAAATCATAGTCAGAGAAAGCATTACAGTGAGAAATAATGATATTCTATTTTAACTAAATTAAATCGAACTAAAATCCATCCTTAGCGACGTTATTCATTTGACATAATAATTGTAAGTCAAGAGGGAACTGCTATAAATTGTAATCAGTTGTATTTACTTAAACTATTATTAATGAATTACAATTCAAAGACTTTTACAATATTTACTACAAACTTAATCAATCTTAAAAACATGCTTAGGTAATCCACTTTATTATTCTTTTAGTTATGTTATCTCTAAATGAAAAAGTTTGAACTTGTTGTGAAAGAATATGAAACTACGAAGAACACTCTCTGGAAGTTGTTATTGTTTGGCAAGTTTCCATTTCATCAGTGGATAACTTTTCCACTGAGAATTTGGAATAGGTGAGCAATTATTACACAAAGCTTAGCAAAGTCGTCATTTTTAAGGCGTTGCCTCCTCTTTATATTCTATGGCGTTGCGGAACACTGCTTCGTTACCGACCAGCGGGATCTTTATGTACCATATTACAAGATCTTCAGTACAGACTATCAAAGAATAAAGAATTTTTCTGTACTAAGAAATTGGAAAGTTGGGAACTACTAACATACCTTGCGAATTGTGAGTAGGTATACCTCCTACTGGCTCCCACTTCGAAGATATACAGGCATTCTGCTTTAATTAAATAATTGGCCGTACTATACAACCACAGTCTATCTGTGATGCTACTATACCACTACCAATTAATAAAATTGAATGTTATCGGTATTCAGTCAAATACTCGTACTATATACTAATAAAATACACCAATGTCGACTTCCTACCAACAGCTTACATAAAACATTTGTAATATAGTTCTAACAGAATGGGCACTTGCCTCCGAACGTGTTTGCATCTTTTCCCTCAGCTCGAGAGTAATGTGAATATTCAGTTTAAGTTACATACGCTGATATCATCTTTACGTGGTTCGCTATAAATCTGTCTCGGCGTCATGGGTTGTGAGCTACGGTCATGTTACGTCACCGTTTCAAATCTATTATGTTCTATAGTGTGTTCCGAGTGTTTCTAAGACCTCGTTATCCCAATAACTTCACTAACTACAGTTGCATTCATACCCATATCAGAGTCTGCTAAGGCACAATTATACTGCTTTGAGATTTTTTTTATTGGTGATAGTCTAGTGTTTTACTAACAAACAGAAGATGCCGTCAAATACGGTAGCACACTAGACATGTAATGGCAACTGTCTTGGTAGGATAGCTACTGGAACACACCGTTATATCCTAAGTATAAGATTTTTCTACAGGTTGGTAGCTAATCAGGACACAACTAAGTACCCTACCACCACGCTTTCGATTTCGAAGTTATATATCCTTATCGAGGTTTAGATATGCCCAATTCTGGCGTCTGGTCGTGTGGTCACCATTCACCCTAACGCTCCTCGCTTCGCTCGTCGTCGCACCTATTGTGACTTTGCTCTGACTAGACACTCCGCTACTGTCTCGTACCTACTGTGAAATATATGTGTGCATGAAAACTATTGAAATTAGTTCAAAATATAATTATTTACGTAAATTTATGTAAAATAAAATGTTATCGAACGTATGACAACTGAACCGTACGTGAAACGAAACGTTCAATGGCGAGAATTCTATATGATCTGTGGCATAGAGAAAATTGTATATAATCTGTGGTAGGTATTGACACCAATATTGCAAAAATAATTAATTTTCAATATTTTTTTTCTCCAAATCTACGCGTTTCTGCGTGTTGAAACTTGGCGTGTGGGCTTATAATAATTTAACCTATTTGTAAAAAAATATCAACCCCCAACTCTACAGACGTGTTAAGTATTGACGTAAATATTTCAAAGCGTCTCGGCAGATTGAAACATGGTGTGTGTGCTTATAATAATGTAAACTTTCTATAAAAAAATATCATCCCCCAACTCGACGGACGTTAATGGAAAGTTAAGCCCAAACGCCTGTAATGTGTAAGTGTAAAGTAACGTGTCGTTCACGTTAAACAGTAGAAAGTATCATTTATGTAGGGCAACCTTAACACACATAACTCATAGTCTGTATGCTGAAGCGTGACGCGTTGACTTTTACGATACGAATAGTTTTTCACAAACTGCTTGTGCTATGGGCTCTGGTCAGCAGCTCACCCTCACTGTCTCTTTACTATAGCTGCTTCTCTATTAAAATATATGTAAGTCATGTAAATATATGTAAATGCTCAGTCAAAGACCGTGGTCGCAAATTCGGGTACTCACATGCCCTACACACACATTGTAACTTTTAAAGTATTACAATATAAGGTACAGGTAGTCTAGAAACTTATACCTAATAATAGAAATCGTTTAGGGTCGAAATGATTAGGCTGTGTGGAGCAGGTCCACACCGAATGTTTAAAGACCTGTCTGGGCGTCTGGTTGAAGATACATGTGACTGCTGGCTTATATCTTGCTCAAAGATAAGTATTGCTTAGAACGTGGCAATGCTGTCAGCATTTTTGGAAACATTGCCTATCGGTAGGGATTTATTTGACTAGCTTATGTTATTTATAGTTTAGATTAGTTATATTATTGTTTATATATAAATGTATAATTTGGCAAGATAGTAACGTACACATCAGTGTTATGAATTAAATTAAATATGCTATTATGATAATTTTTCACACAAAGATCACTTTTTTGTGATAGTTGTACCATTTGGTAAATATGTTTTGTTGGAACTTTATTTATAAAGTATGTAAATAGAAACAATAGGAAAACTTGCTCTTTAAAAATGATATTAAAGTGCTAAGAACATAACTGACAATTTCTAATAGGCATCTCTACGTATATATAGGTATCTATTATATATACTGTGTATATATATTACTATCTCTATATCTCATCTCTAGTGCTACGATAGAAATTCATGTTTGTTATTAATCATTTTAGAGTTAATATAACTCGAAAACGTATTAGCCTACATTTTGTTCTTTCGCCACCTTCTTAGCGTCTTAACTATCAAAGTGTCATTTTTCTTTTCGGTATTTGTTTTTTTAATTCGGGCAGAGCATGAATGTTTATATGTTAACTTGAACCAAACTAAAAATAAATTCATGTCCAATGTTTCAATTATTAACTAAGTATAAAAGTGAAAAATTAATCCAGTCTGCCTCTGAAAATCTTCTAATCTTGTTATTACACCAAGAAGAGATCATAATGAATGAATTAAAACGACTATACTCTTTTTGGTTGGAATTATTTGAGAAAGTGTCACAACAAATTAGCTCGTTTAGTAAACAAGGGCAGAAATTTAAATTTCCACCAACAAGTCGCACTAAGCCTCCCGAAGTAGTTAAGACCCTTACATTTGCTTGTATTTATTATTCACTAATCCAGTTTTCTGGTTTCCAGTTCGCGGTTCCTGCTGTTCTAATTGAAATTTTAATTGAATTGGTGCGGTAATTTATCACGATGCCTGCATTGTTTGGAGACTCTTTTGACGACAAAACGCTTTCGAATGGTTTTTGCTTTACGTTGTTTACAAATTCTTTATGTACAATTTGTTGTGAGGTCAACTTTATATATGGTTCAGTTTTTGCAACTGAGAGTAGGTAGTTTCCTAGGTTAAAGTATATTTTGGCACTTACCAATAACTCAAACCGGAATTTCTTGCCGACCTAGATTTATGAAAGTCGGTTTTGTTAGATAACAGAGTCTTACTAAATAATAAGTAAATTTTCTCTTTTTTGTTAATTCTACATATTTACAGTTTTTAGATTTGTTCCTTTCTATGTGCTATAAGACATTGCTTCTTGCCAAATTTCATGACTTCAGGTCAATAGGAGGTGGATTTTGATTTCCGTGTAAAATTGCAAAATATGCGACAATCAGTCATATCTATTGATCGCGTTTGATTTTTTTTCACATATGAAAGAAACCATAGATTAATTAATATACATTTTAGCTTGTTCTCATTATGCGCTCCGTCTTGCCAGACCGATAGATAGACGGGAAGAGGAACAAAATGACCCACGGACAGACGGACAACAAAGTGATCCTATAAGGGTACCTTTTTTCTTTTGAGGTACGAAACCCTAAAAACCGATTGTACAGTTTTCTGACAGTTTCAGTTTTAATCAATCTATGGAAACCTCAGTACGCAAGCCATACTCGCGCTTTTTCTGTTCGTCAGGTATGGTGATTTTACATCGGTATTATTATTTTTATTTCTTCTACAATACTACACTACAGATACTGTGGTCCATACTTCTTTCATGTCTTTCTTGTGTTTGTTGAATATTTTTGCAATTATGTTGTGCTTGGAGCACCATATTTTTTAATTAAATACACAAGGATGTAGCATTTTGAGTTTTTCTATTGTGTTGTGTATGTAGGTACATAATATTTATTTTACTAAATGTGAACCTTCTAAGTTATCTAGATTAAATTGGTCTGAATTACCGAGTTTTTACTTTATAGTGTAATGTTGCAGATTGCGGGGGTCGAACCTGCAAGGGCAATGCGTACATTACGGATCCCACGCGCCGGCTGCGCGTGAGATTCGTAGTACGGCTAGCTATGGTCGGAGGTGTCCTAGCGTTGGAGGTGAAATCAAATTCGAATTCCTGGCCGGGTGTTTTATTGAGCGATAGTCATCTTAGATACAAGCTTTATTTATTATTTGGGGAATTTATCCCAGGTTACGGATGATACAACAGACACGCGGGGAGGGCTCCCTCCGACCGCGACGGGGCCTCAGTACTCTAGTCTACCGATTGTTTGAAGTATTTATCTGGCGAGGGGTCGTGCTTCTCGGTAACCCCCGAGTCGCACCAACGTCCCCGCCGATACGCGGATCCCTACTCAGAATTCCTTCGTGCTGCCCGGTAACCCCCAGGCCGCAGCAGTAGTTCCCTACAGAACCGCGGAACCTTGAGTGCTGCTCGGTAACCCCAAGCCGCAGCTGCAAAGCTCCACGGGAGCGACTTGGTCTGCTTGCCTTCTCACTGATAGAGGGTGCGAATCGGTACCCCAGTCCGAACAACCTCTCAGTTCGAGGGCTCGCAGACGAGTGCTGCCGTTTGGCCCATCGGAATGCATGGAATGCAACCCGTTGCCTACGCTCGCGTGCTGGCTCGTTACAATAGTAGCGCTTTATAACACTCTTGAGGGTCTGCTGATAAGCAAGGAAACGCGTATATTATTCATATGAATAACCGCAATTATAATTTTGTATTCTTTATTTTAAATACCATATCACTTAAATTGTTTCAACCCAAGGCTGTATTATATAGTGGCATTAGAGATCTGATCTAGAATTGTATTTTATATACAGCCACGCAAGCAAGATTTTTTTTTGCTCTTTGTGTCAATCGTAAATAGCTAAGTTCATCATGATTATTACGTTGGTTTGTGGCTCCATGCTCGGAAGACCAGGCAAGCAAAGCCGCGGATCGGTAGCTAGCCTTCAAATAAATAATGCATTGTATATTGAAACACTCGCAGCGGAGGTTGCCTTGTTGTTTGCAACCAATTACACGTTAAGTAATCTTACTGTGCCGACGACTTAGATGGGTGACCGCTAGTGTCATTTTCAAGTGCGTTCATGCTTTGAAAGCTTCGTTAAACTGTCGTTCTCGACTGTTTGTATTGTTTATATAGGGCTAGGTGTGGCAAATGTTTTCGTGGCGAAACTTAGATACTATGAAAAAAACGACAAATCAGCCTATCTACTCGTACCAACCCATACTGAGTCCACGTGATCTTAACGTGACGTGAACGTAACGGTCTGACTTTTTTAATTTATGTAATTTTATAATAAATACTTCACTTCTACCCAGTTATCATATTGTGTCACATTTACATTAAAATTTTTGAGTATGACATTTACTGTGTAAAATCTATTTGAAAAGAATGGTTTCCGCGTTTAATATCGTTTCTTCTCAGTAGTGACTATGTGAGCGCGGAGGTAGATTAGTTTAAAAAATATAAATAAATAATAAAAAATAAAATATTACAATTTAATTTCAAAAGAGTTTCATTGATGATTTCAGTTCGATTTAAGCATTGAGGAAGTATTGTAAACGAACCAACCCATAGGTACACATCTTTGGGCGGAACCTAGGATCATTGATCCTAGAATCAAACCCAAAACAGGGGCTTACAGATAAAATATGATTTATTGAATTATTAACGCCATCAAATTCGGATGAGCGCTGTGTCAGCGGAGGTCATATTAAGATCTGAGGTCGGCGCAAAGAGATAGGGTGACTGACGTGTTTGCCCCGGGGTAGAGGGTGGGATGATGTGGGAGGTCAACAACGTAAACAGAACAGGTATTGAGCTCATGTGTTTTTGATTTAGCTAGGTAATCAGGGATATTCTGTAGTTGCTGTAAAATGGAAAAAATTGATAAATAAGAGTAACATAGGTCAAAATGAACGAGACCATTGTAGAAAAAAAAGTACAGCGTTGTTTGGATAGTTGTTTCAGCAGGTAAAGCTATAATTTTAGACGCCGGAGAATACGGCGCTTCAAGTGAATGGCACTGTGTGGCATAGAGCACACAGTGGCACACACTTTCAGTAGTGGAGGTCTTTATAATATAATAATAATAATATGGGCTATTAATAAAAGCGAAATAACTGCGAAGCGGTGATGGCACAGAAGGAGCCCGCGGAGTGGTTCAGGGAGAACGGTGTCCGAGCTAACTCACTACAGCACAGACGAACGGTGGATAGTCATTGGAGTTTCCACCGGCTTGCACGGCCCCACACGTCTACACAGTGGCCTGGGTATGCAAAGTTACCCCTTCACAGACACTGAAGCGATTGGTCCTGGTCTATACCATCGGGGCGAGATAGCGAATCCTAGCATAGCCCCATCTTGCCCCACCCCGCCAGGTAACTGCTCCCGGGGGATCCCTCAAAATATGAAAAATTTAAAGTTATATGATTATTAACGGGATATTTACCGTGGTAAGATTGTGGAATGAGCTCTGCGTACAGTATAGTATTTTGAACACATTTTTTCAAAATGTGTTCAAAATACTATACGCAGTGATACAGTGAGTGTGTTTTGTCGGGACTTAGGATCGAGTTCGAGTTCCAGTGATAACCGTAGCAAAAGACTAAGAAAGAGGGTAGATCGTTATGTCTGCACCTACATTTTAAACTTTTTGACCAACCACCCGCATTCTTCAGTCTTCCCGTGAACATGGTGCATGTAACTGCGCCGAAATATCGGGAGCTCATTCCACAACCTTACCACGGTAAATATCCCGTTAATAATCATATACCTTTAGACAACCGTGAAAGTTTAAAACATGGAAAATTTATAATTATAGGCAGGTTTACTTTAAATGATTGTTATGTTAAACAAAATTTACTCAATACCTATGTACCTACTCACTTAGTGGTGTACCTACTCACCTAGATTCACTATTGACCGTTATTCATTTGGTTTATGGCCCTTAGATCTAAAAATGTTACACACAGAGTTCAAGTACTGTTCAAGTGTGAAGCGTGCAAGGAAGGTTCATAATTGAATTTCCGTCGGGCCGCGATAAACGCCAAGCGGAGACAGTCAACATCATGGTCGCACGTCGCGGAAAATCCTCACTGGACGTCCTCAATTAGGGTAATTCCCAGCGCTTTCGTCATTTCCGTTGTGTTCTTATTAATCTACATAATTTCGTTGCTTGGACAAATGTTACAAACCTAATAATCCCTATTAAACGAACGATCCACGAAATAGCTAAATAATAACTTTACTTCATGGGCAAAAGTAGTTAAAGAATATAACCTCCACAAACCTAACATAGCAGAAACCCGACTTTACTTTGTGGTTAGCCTTTTCTGTTGAATTCTGTCTTACTTTATTACTACAGTCACACTATCTTCAAGAAGAAGAGTGTAAATATTACTGTCTTCAGAGGCACATTGCGAATAAGTATACGTTGGGCCAAGCACGAATAACTGCGCAAGTGTAACGTTACGTGCCGTTCACGAGAAACAAAACGAACTATAATTTATCTAGGACATCTCTAGCACAGACAATTCATAGTTTGTACGCCAAAGCTTGACACGTTGACGACGCGTTGTGCTTCGATGTACAAACTATGAGTTGTCTGTGTCACAGGTGCAATAGATAAATGACAGTTTGTCCTGTTTCACGTAAACGGCACGGTACGTTTCCAGCAGTTATTCGTGCTCGGCCCACAGGTGAATTCGAAACAAGTGAAATTACTGGAGTGAATGCGACCCGTATATCAATGTCTCGAGGTGAAGAGCGCGAGCAGTAACACAAATAACTTATTTTTAAAGCTCTGAGTGACATAGCTTATATCTTAATTTTTTTTATTCGTTTAACTATTTAACTATTTATTAAATTGTATTTACATAATATTAAAAGTAAAAAGAAAACTAATCTATCCGCCTCAAGGAAGGGAGAAAAGTAGCCAAAACGCGGGCACCATTTCCACGCAGGATGGCAATGCAAACTTTTTGCCCAAAGTAAACGCAAGTAAAAATAAAATTTATATCTAATGTAATAACATTTAATTCGGCTGTATAATATTTTTAATTCCCGAGTGAATCATCACTGATAATACAAGATTTTATAAAAATATTTATCTTATAATATTATGTTCAAAATGAGATATTGTTCAAAATAAATCATAGTCGTAGCTCATTAAATATTAAATAAACAACTGAATATTTTTTAAGTGCCAATTTAAATTGGCTGAATAAGAAAATTTATCGTTAGTATTATCTTAGTGCACGTAAATGACCCCCATCATGTTTAAAACATTTTTCATGGTATTATATTTTAAAGAATCAGGCTCCCTATAATAGTTTAGAATACGAGTAATATGCCAATTCGTATATAATATTTATATTTAAAACTACGGTCGTTCTATATAACTATATAGGTAAAATTAAATATTTTTTTAAAAGTTAAACAGTTTTATTGTTAGGAAACAATTATGATGTAATATGTAATATTTCGGTAGGCCCTAGGTACCAGTTAATAACCTTACTCATTAATAAGTAAATACGGCACATAATACGGCATTAAAAGGACAAATCTAATTGAGAAGCTTTTCTGTTGTCGATGTCTGTGGAAAAGAATCATTAATGATAAAATCATGTCAGAAAAGTAAGATCATCATACATAAGAAATAAAAGAAAATATACGCATCGACTTAAAATCATCTTTGAAAAAAAACATCATATTCCGCGATGTAGCCAGGTGGTCTATTGGGTCAGTTGTTCTTGAAACTGAAAGATTAGGGTAGAGCAGGTAGTGGTAACGTTATCATATATCTTGTTAAGGACGCCGTCCGATCCGTCAATAAAATGGCCCCATTTTGTTATCTCGAGGCTCCCATTTCTACAATAAGCGGAAATGTGCGATTCTCCGATTCACCGAGTGCTGCCATTTGGTAATGCAAAAGGTTCAAAAGGAGAAAAATAATATCAAAAGCAATGCTATTAATAAATATTTTATATAATACGTTTTTGTCTATTCTTAGACGATACTATGTTTTAGTATTCTTTTTAATTTATTATTTCTTATTTTATTAAACCTTTTGCATTTCGCATATGGAAATCACACCTAAGCGCAGAAAAAGGAAACACCAAAGGTAGGCCTCATTTTGGCCAGTAGTACATTGGTAGGCGAGATAAAACAGTAATCAATAATAAATATAAGGTCATTGTTAATTAGTGCACAATATCGAATGGGGTGGTTTGGAATCGATAACTGATTATTATAGTAAAGGAAAAAAATGCATGTTTTTTTTTATTATAATGAATCCATATTCATTGCTCCGCAGCTAATAACCATTGCGCGACTATACGCACGCCCCTACATCACAGAATAGACAACAGTGACTACGCGAGACACACCTACCCACTTAGAATAGGTACTCCGACGTACAAACCAACCTCCTCGCGAATGTTGCCTCCGTCCACTTGGATCCACAGCTCGGCTCCACATGTGGATCCGCGGATACCTTTATCTCCTCTTAAATCCGCCATTGAGGGGATCCAAAAATAATAATATGTTTATATGCCACTTCGATCCACAAACGTGGGGATAAATCTAAATAATACAATATAGTAATAATATTAAATCTAAATGATACGAGTATATTATAAATAATATTATATATCTATATATATTATGATGTATGTATTATAATGTAATATATATGTATTATTTAGATTTATCCCCACGTTTGTGGATCGAAGTGGCATATAAACATATTATTATATTGGATATATATATATATATGCTCACATGTGCTACGTGCTACAATGGATTGTAGACGTCATCTTCGGGGTTATCTTTACAGAATAATTAATAGGCATTGTTGGGAGGATAACAAACATAGATACATTACAGATAGATAGATAACACTTATGAGTCACCACATTTATGACTTAATATCTATATATATAAAAATGAACCCCTATTTCTCCTGGTCTATATCTTGAGAACGGACACAACAACCTCGCTAATTCTTTTTTTGTTGTGTTAATTATTGTTAGAAGAATGTTCTTATGAAAGAAACCCTAACAATAGATGGGAGGTTATGACGAAGCCGAAGGCCGAGCCTACAAACGAAAACGCGGGGAGTCTATTACTATACTGCTAATTGTATCTAACTAGGTACACCTATAAAAACTGCAATAAGAATATCTACTACTTATATAAATCTTTCGTGTCACAGTGTTTGTAAAAAACTCCACCGAAACGGCTGAACCGATTCTTATGAAATTTCGTGTGTATATTTAGTAGGTCTGAGAATAGGTCGCAAATTTGTCGCAAAGTACTTTTCATCATCATATATCACCACGCAGTTATTTTATATATTTGTGACAAATATTATAATATAAACCAAACTGAATACAAAATAATGACAATGACAATTTAATTAATAAACGAATGATGCCTTTTTGTTTAGACTTTCAAAATGGAGAAGTTTCTTAAAACACGCGTAGTTATTTTTATGTATAACTTCATATTCATCCGATTTGGATCCAAGCTAGGTTGCGAGTTGGTTCCATCTAAACACACCATTCGTTGGTTTATTTTAAGATAAGCTATCAATAATAATAAAACTAAAAGGCGGGTGCCTTAGTCTCGTCCATTAGCATTTCCCCTTGTCACGAATAGTTCATGTGAACAATTGTTACTTTTTTAATTTTTGTAATTGATCGATTACCTACCTATTATCTCAAATGTCTCAAATCTTTAATAATAATTTTATTTCCTACTAACATTATAAACGCGAAAGTTTGTGAGTATGGATGTGTGGATGTATGAATGTGTGGATCTGTGTTACTCTTTCACGCTCAAACGGCGGGGCCAATTTTGATGAAGTTTGGTATGGAGGTAGATGTGGCGCTGAATTAAATATAGGATACTTTTCATCGTCATCATCACACGGGTGAAAAAGCGTTATATGCTAGGGCATAGACAAAATAAAAAGATCTCCGCATACGTCAAGATCGTAATGATGAAAGTTTTGTCAAAGTTTGTGTCAGTTTCTGATAGCTTAGTTAATATCCAAGTTAATTAGAAGTGCTAGGCGTCCGTCAAGGATAATGAAATGTAACACAAATACAGTCAAAGGTAGATATGGCCTTGGAGAAGATAATAAGCTACTCGAAATACGAATCCTGCGCAGACGTCGTCGCGGGCAACAGCTAGTTAACCTACAATACCAAACAGACTTCTAAGTGTTTGCTACGGTCCTACTTATGTGTTTGTAAAGGACCGGATGAAATCCCTAAAATAAACGACACAATAATAATAATCTAAAAATATGTTTCAGTAAACATAACGTAAGAACGTGTGTGTATGATATTATGTTTCAGGTGTAGATGAAGTACGTTAGTAGGAAGTGGCAGTCATCTTTTTATTGCACCCTAACACTACACTTTCGAAACCCCGATGACAATTATTTTAAAACGGTTTCCCGCAACAGATTTTTAATTCCGTCCATAATCCGAGCGAAGCCGAATCCTGTGATTAATTCCATTTCAATAATAAAATCGGATGAATTCATTCCGGCGAAATTGTGTTCACTGGATTTACTTGTGCCATCCCATTTATGTTCAATTTAATTGCAATTTAGTCACGCTGTACTGCATTTATGGGCTAACTATATACTACAAAGCGTTCCGGAAACTTCGCGAAGTCTTCTCGTCAAAAATACCCCAGTACCTCAAGACCTTCGACCAATGTGTATTAGCAGTGATGACTTATGGCACTGAAACGTGGTCTCTTATTATGGGCCTCATAAGTAAGCTCAAAGTCGCACAACGAGCTATGGAGAGGGCTATGCTCGGGGTTTTCTACGTGATCGAATCAGAAATGAGAAGATCAGTAGAAGAACGAAAGTCACCGACATAGCCCAGAAGATTAGCCAGTTAAAGTGGCAGTGGGCAAGTGGTGGTGACTATATTACTTTGTACCTTATCGAAAAGGATAAAGTGATTACCATTAGGATTAATACTTATTATTATTTCTTAGGATTGTACGGCGGTAATGTTAATGTGTGACTTCAGTCGTGCGATTCTCAAAGCGCAAACATTGCATCTTTGACAACATCCGTGAATCAAATGACGAGATGACAAGAAACGTTGGAAAAACAACCTTATGTACAAGGGCGATATCTCATAATGTATTTGACATCAGTGAGCAAGATGTTTGCTCTTAGAGAATCGCACGGCTGCCGTGCGGTTCTCTAATGATTCGTCGATGCACTCGTCGACGAGCTCACCTATATACAGCCACCTATACACAGTATACAGCCTATTTTGCGATTTCACAATAAAAATCATAACCTATATGGTAGTTCCCGATACCTAGAATCATGTCGTTTAGCATGAATCATTGTCTTACATCACTTGTAAAGAACAATCTCTGAAAACCATAAAATATGTAGTTTTATAACAAAAACAGCGAATTTGCTATTGTTTACACTCCTTTATACTCAAATCGTTTGTTTATCTATTCAATAGATTATTATTTGTCCTGAATAAATGACTAAATTTCATTAACGCGATGCCTAAACCACTGGGGCTATAAACTTGAAATATTGCAGTAAAATTTGGTTATCGATATCAACCTGAGCATTAGCATAAGCATGTTAAGGATGAAGCGAGTGAAGCCACTGGCGAGTCAACTTGTTATAGATAATACCACGACTATTTCACACAAATATAATATATATGTAATTTATCTGAAACAATTATGACTGTAATGAAATACAGGACGTAGCACAAACAATTTGCGAAAAAGTATTCGTATCGTGAGTGTCAACGTGTCATGCTTCGGCGTACAGTTTGTACGAGTACAATGGGCCGAGCACGAAAATCTGATTATGTGTAACGTTATCGTATCGTTTACGTATTCAGTACAATCTATGAACTATCTGTGCCACTATAGTACTAGATAATTGACAGTTTGTACTAAATACATTAACGATGCGATAAGTTACACTTAAACAGATTTTCGTGCTTGGCCCACAGTTTTTGAGTTATCTATGTCACGGTTGCCCTAGATACACGACAGTTTGTATTGTTTCACGTGAACGACACATTACATTACACTTACGCAGTTATTTGTGCTAGGCCCACAGTATACGAGTACATATTGCGAAACGTATTCAATAAAAGCCAGATTGGATAACGTGTGCCGGAAAAAGAACCATAGTCCAATATCGAGTACGTAAAGGCTAAAGGCATTCCTTTTGAGCAATTTGTACTGATTGTCATTCGCACGCGCCTTTATTGCCTCAGGAATAAACAACGTGATAATAGGCAAAGCTTTTTGCATACAACATCCTGTGGAAAGCGTATGAGGCGAGATGCAATTGTCGCACTATTTTTCAAATTGGTTTAATTTTTGTTTGTCACGGGACGTCCTGTACTTTATGCCACAGTTTTAATATATACTGGGCCACAGCTAAAACGGGTTATATAAAATGTGATAATTTTATAATAGATTGAGCAATACTTTTAGAATCAAAAACTATATCAATGTTTATTTTATTAAAATATATGATGAAGTTAAAACATTAATGTTACTTTCATTAACGATTTTCATTGGATTTGGAAAGATTACATTTAGTGGATTCTGAAATAAAACATATTTCTGATATAAAAACCTTTAAAACCGATACTAAAGATGACTTTAAATTATAAGGGTTTGAAGAAAAAAATATGTATTGAAGAATAACGTTTTCTATAGAGAATTCGATGGCGTCTCTAAAAACTTTAGGCTAAAGACCATGGTGGCAAGTTTGACGTCAAAATCATGACAAAATAGGACATTTTGGGTTTAAAAAGACTCTGAAGAGATTGCGTTCAAAACAACTACCTACTATTTTCCGAAAATGGCAAACATCGTCAAAAAGTACGCAAGTGCCTGTTGTGAGGGCGCTTATAGTAAATATAATATCTCTACTAAACTAGAGCATATTTTAGTCTTCGAAAAAAGTGTCTATTATATCGAACTGAAATATCTCGAAGTACGCATATCTTGTAAAAGCCACAAAAATTAACACGAGCATTAAAGCTTTCAAAAATATTTTTCAAGATTTTGGCAATCTAGAAAGGATAACTTCAGTTTGAGTAACTTCATTTACTTCGGTAGGTACAGTTCAACAGTATTGTGTTGAAAAAAAAATGAAACACATTTTAAATGCGTATGTTGGCGATTTTTTTACTTAGACACATCGTTTAAGGCCCTTTGAAAAGGGCACTTTGAAAACTTACAACAAAACATACTTATTATATTCTAAGGGCCTGAAGGTCACAAAACTATTTTTATATGTTAGCCTGAGGGCGCATATAATATATTATAAGAGTCTGAGGGGCACAGTTTGTAAAAAAAAAACTTCAGAAACGACTCAGCATTTTACGGAAAAAACTTACCCTATGTGCCGGGGTTAAAAAAATATATTAAACTGTATTGCAGCTTCACAGAATTTTTTACACATTATTATGAATGAAAACCAGGCGATGAAATCCGTTGTAAACGCAATTCGAATGAAGAGTAAAAAAAATTTACTCTTCAAATGTTTTATTTATTATTATTTGAATTGAATTAAGTAACAATTCGAAGTAAAAATGATGGCCTCTGACGGTTCTAGACGAAACGGAAAAACGCGATACCTCTTCATAAATTTATTATTCCGTAGCTGCTGCCGACAGAATGCAACCGTGGATTAATAGAGCCCACAATGTTATGGGTAATTCAGAAGAGAGCAAAGCTAATTAAGCTTCAGCATCAGATGATGAATTATGTTACACACTTTTGTTAGATTGTATGATCCCAATAAACTTCTCTCATAATCATATTAGAATGTCATGTAACACCAAGTTTAGAATAAAACATGATTTATTTTGAGTATCACACAGTTACAGAGAAGGCGTTATTTTATGTTGATGTCGTTTTGTTTTACAGCGTGATAATAATAACACTAATACTAAATGAAATTACGTACGTAATACATACAGAACATTGTAGTTTGTGTACTAAATGACAACTATGTAAATGAATAAAGTACATGTAATAACATTTAGTAAAGCTTAACATTCCTAAGTTATCCTTCTTCTTTCTACAATAAAAATCTTCTTTGTTATCAGTCCTACTTCATTATTTATGAGTTTAGGTGTTTTTCGTGCGCTAGAGTCACACGTGTTCCTAAATACTTAGTAACCATTACCCCTCTCTCTTAGGTCCTTAAGCACGGAAGCACTTAATTGAAATGCCACTAACGGTAAAGTAAAGGGGAACATAGTAGGTTAGAATCACCTAGTTGGTCAGATTAGAACGACTAGGGTATTATTATTGTGGTCCCTACGTATAGTACCTACGATGATGCATAGATACCTAATCCATTTAGTGCTTGCAATACTTGAAGGTTACAAACTTGGGTTTGCGTATCAATTGCAAGTACCTACTTACATACTTACTAAAAATAATTTAGGTTGAATGTAAGTAAATTAATATTGGTACAGTAAACAACATCGTTGTTCAGCTCAAGTTAAATTTTACCGTCCAAATATTGATTTAAGGGCGGCCTCGAGCTCTCGTTTCGTTGTTATTTACTAGAACAATAACGAAAAACTTGCCTTTACGTCGAACTCAATTTACTTTTGTTGTGCTTTGTATACAGGGTGTTTGGTAGAGGGACCGACAAACCAAATGAGCGTGTTCGGAGGCCCACTTGGAGAATAAAAGTTGGCAAAAAAATCCCCGACACCCCAATTTTTTTAAACTTTTTTTTGTGAATTTTCTCGTTTTCTCCAATATTGTACCAATTTTGCTTTGCGTGGCCTGAAGGTGTATTAGAGACCAAATTCAACTAAAAACATCCGGTCTAAAACAGATTTTACAAATGTTATGGTGGTAAATAGGTACAATTTCGGAGAAAAAGGGAAAAGTCACAAAAAAAAGTTAAATATATTGGGGGGTCGGGGATGTTTTTTGGCCAACTTGTATTCTCCAAGTGGTCCCCTGAACACGCTCATTTGGTTTGTCGGTCCCTCTACCAAACACCCTATATAGTCATATCATGTAAACCATTAGGCACAACAGAAGAATAATTCTTTTGTTTATATAAAACTATTTTATTAGATGATGTAGGAAATTGGCGCGAGCGAATTGATTTTTGGTCAACGCCGCCGTGTAGTTTTCGGCTTAATAAAATATGTGTTCCATACCCTCCCACACGAATATCGTAAAAGCTGATTAAGATATAGAATAAGCAAAATGCTCGGCCCTATTTCATGTGATAAGTATATTTTCTACTACTGAAAGAAGACGACGAAGAATGAATAGTGACCATGATGGTTTCTATGCTGATTTCTGCCGTCCAGTTTCCGGCTTACATTAATAGGGATGTTCCAAGCACTCGCACATGAATATCGTAAATAAACAAGCTTAGGATTAATTAAGAATCTATTTAAAATAAAAGGAAGTAGTAAAGTTTTTTGTAAAGTAAAGTGTTTTTGGTGGTAGGTGTGAAAAGAATAGACCATTATCAAGACTATAAACTTAAATTTACAAATAAATAGTTTGATTGGCTTGAAACAACATATTTTTTATGTAAAATTCATGTTTGTGTGACCCTACCTGCCGGCTTCTGTTGATCTCTCAAAACACTAAAGCACTTCTTTGTTTTGCACTTCATCAAATTTGGCACTATCACTGCACTATGGAAGAAGTAAAGAATTCAATTTGCACATGCATTAGCTGTTTGTACAGCAAATATGTGACTTCTGGGCTGAACTACAAAAGAGCTCCAATCCTACTACAACTCCAAGGTGGCCGCGAACTTTGCTGCCTTTCGATCGTTCATCCTAACTGCATTACAGGCCCTTCAAAATCAAGTTGAGTTTGTTACACGCAACCAATATAACATGGAGATGCAGAGACGAAGGAAAATGCTGTTCTTTCATGGTTTGCTTGAGGCAGGGAAATATGAAGACACACTTTTTATAGTTGTAAAAGCAATACAATACAGAATCTGGAGATATCAAACTTTTCTGTGGGCAACCACATCTAACAGACCTCTGCCTATTTTCGTCAAGATTCGTGATTATGTAATATGATATGCGAAATATAACATGGAGCGCCAATGCACGAGAGAACTCTTGTGTAGTAACACTGTCTGAGTTTTGGACCAAAGTATTTTTTAGTTAGTTTATGATGAATTTATGGCTACGCGACAGCGATTTGGTGTGACAAAGACGTGAACCAAAGTTGGCTCCGTGTTTGTGCAAGGATCTGATGGAGAGCGGCATCGAGTGAAGAGACTTTTGCAGAGTTGGACAAGATGGGCGAGTTTTCAATTATATAAGAATCAAATATTTAAGAGTATACATTTTGGCTAATAGTTAAACTACGGATTAAAACGGACTCGTGTCACTTTGTGGGTTGGGGAAAATTAATAAAAGCATAGTATATTTTTACATTTTTTTAATTTAAATATTTTGCATCTTTTTTGCAATACGCCAAAGCTAATTTTTGGACTAATAAAATATTGGTTTTACATTTATAAAGTAGACTCTTATGGTTTGTATATTTGCCTAAATATATGACTGAAAAAAGAGCCATCTTTTGATTTGTTATGCAATGATAATAGGATCTATACTTTTCTTCTAAATGATAACACCATGGAGGCAAGTGAGCGAGGCAATAGCCACGGTATGTTCTTGATTTAAATACCTACAGCCGCGCGATACGTAAATACACGGTAGAGCTGCTCCCGTACCGTACAGTATTATAATTTCATTTACCTACTTGAGTGCCTTTCTAGTCTTGTGATTGAAAATATTATATTTATTATTGAAAAAAGACTAGTTGTGCATGAATTAGGAAAAGTTCTGTAAAAATACATGTTGTGTTTTTTTATTACTTAGTAGATTAATTAAAAAATCACCCATGTATATTTGAGACTGAAAAATGTTTGTTCTAAAGCTTTTGGGGTGCAATGACTTTTAGCAGGGCTTGGTTCGGACAAGTGGTTTGCCAACTTTCTCTCGCCTGTGTTTCATATAAATAAGTTATTTCATATTTGGACAAATTAGTGGATAAATTGAATATATTAAATTTTGCGTACTGTATATAGACACAGGACAAGAAAGCTATGAGCGGTACATTAGAAATTTTCTGTAAATTATTTAATTCTTTTAGAATTGAAAATATACACCCATACAAGTCCATAGTATCAAAGAAAAAATTCTCAATTAATTTTAGACGTTAATAATTTTATTTTAGTTCTAACTACTATTCGTCTGATTATTCATCATTACTTATTTATAAACTGAAGTGCATCTCACTGAATGGATTTTAATTTTTAATTTGAAGTCGTTGATTAGGGTTATGGTGTCAAGTAATGTCAACCCGACATAATGAGGCCAAGGGCTTGCTCGGTTGACTCTCAACTGCAAACATCAAAGGGCTAGCAACTACTTGACAAGTGTACGAGAGCCCTTATTAGCTAACGAACAGGCTGATGAAACTGCTCGTTCTAGATAGAGGAATAAGGCTGAATGATGCTGCTTCGAATAGACACACTGCATTTCGTTAATTGGCGTATTTATCCAGGATCTGGAATGAAATCAAATCAAAAGTCGTGATACTGAATCGGTACATTGCCTGTTTTTTCTACAAAGGATTATCAAATTGACGGTAAGCAACAGGATATGTCGATGATTCAATAACGATAACTAACAGCAACTGATATACTAAATTTTTTAACGAAAATATAATTATTTCACATTTGTGTCGCTTAACTTCAAACTCGGATAAATCCAATTCTGAGAATTTTTAAGATTTTGATATCAAAAGAAAGGGTAAAAAAAATGTTTTTATACAATTTTATCAGTTGTGTATAAATCCGCATGGTTCTTGAGAAATAAACCGTCAAAATCATAATATTTTATCTAAATCAGATAGATCCATGAGACAGTATTTTTCAAATGTAGTTAAGTCCATGAGAGCCAATCAGCTACTTGCATTTGTTCAACATGGCCGTCAGTTGACGTAAACTCTGCGACAGTAACACTGTACACTCCCGCTTTTTTATTGTTTCTTTTTACTATTTAGACAGTTCCCATGGATAATTCCATTAAAATTGTGTCACCAAGTAAAGCCCGCAAGCGGCCTAATATAAAACTTTGCCGTAAGAAACAGGAAAGAGCGAAAATTCGGTAAGTTTGAAATACCTATACTTAAGCGTCGTTTGGAATTCTGAGTTGGCACTAGTGTTGTGCTAACCATTATCGATTATATTATCGATTATTATTATTTTTTGTTCTACTGTTACAGAATTATTTGGATATCATAAGTATCTAAGGATATAATATTAAGTACACATAACATGAACTGTCCCATCAGATTTGTGTAGGTATACAGGATCAAATGTAAGTTTTAAAATATAAGTGCCTTGTGGAGTTGGTCGTCTGGATATGTTTTGCACTATTGCTTTTTTTATATGTACGTTATATAATTAAAATATAATTGTGTGATGTCCGAGAATATTTATTTATTTAAATGATATAAGTACTGAATTATTGAATGATTATATTATTTTTTTAAGTTTTCCTTGGGAGCAAATAATCTCACTGTGTTTCATTTTCAAAACAGTTTCTTGCACCACATTGAGTTTCGTTTTAGATTAGGACTCTCTCTTATAATTAAGCTGGAAAAAAAAATCAGGAAAATGGAAACTATATTAACACCCGAAGACTACATGGATGTCCTAAAAGAACATGCAACGGTTTTGCGTTTAGGAACAGATATTCCGATATTTGATTTTAAGACACAAAGCAGAAATGTATTGAAGTCGACCCAAAGCTTTCATTTTCAAATAACAAAATGTAAAAGATTTATCATAACTTTACACAGAGAACAAGTCCAAATACGTGGTGAAATATCTTACCATTCTGATACAGGTATTCTTATACGAAATTGAAATTCTTATTTATTTACTATCTGTAAAGTACCTAGGTATCTATTTGACAAGAAATTGATCGCATTTTACCAACTAGGTAATACGTTTGTAAATATGCTGTTCTTTTTTAATAAAGAATTTCATTTCAGGTGTTGCTAAAACAATCAATAAACGCGGCCAATCGTTTGAAAATTTTAGTCCTGAGAGACTGTCAATTGGAGTTCCAGTTAATTAAGCCAAACTAATTGATGTTCGCAAATTGCTGGAAACGCACTTTGGCCAAGACTGGGCATCGTTGGTGCAATTAAATTATTATAAAAAAGTGCTTCACAGCGAGAATGTGATAGGGCATTCGTACGAAGAACAAATTGAAGAAGATGACTCAGAAGAAATATTGAATTTTGTTTAAAATAATTAAATTAGGTACCTATTTTTGTAAAATTAAACTAGATTTCCTTATTTTGTTTGTATTATTTTTATTCAGTTAGCTACCACAATTTGACCGTCGATAGTATACTGTGATGTCGCCACTACCACATCCCTAATTCTAATCATATTTTTTCAAGTCCAGATAAATCCAGATATATTAAATCAAAATTCTATAAATCCACACTGAGTTTTTTCAAAGATAGATAAATTGAATCCCTTTATATCAAATGAAGGTAAATCCAATCTTAATATGCAATTTTTGTAAGAATGAATGGTTTTATTACTGAATTTACTAAACAGGATCGTTTTCTTCAATACTGTTGCCATAATAAAAAAATACTGCTTTTAAATTCATGGAATTAAGACTATTATCACTTTTTTCTAAATATCTTCTAAGAACGTAGAATGGATTTATCCGAGTTTGAAGTTAAGCGACACATTTCATGGGTCTCTAAAATGAACAAACATTATTTATTAATCAAAATAAGACTGGTTATTCATATCTAAAACGCGAAAGATAAACAGAGTTGCCATATATAAAAAACCGTAAAATACTCACCAATTTTATTAAACATAAAAAATATTTACTATTATTTATAAAAGTAATAACAAATGACCATAAAGCAATAACTATTCAAGCAAACACATTCTATTTTATGATGACTGAACGAAATAGTGAGACAGGCAAGATGGCGTCAGTTATATGAAAGATAAACGGCGTACAAGTTGGCGGCGTTGTAGCTGCCTGCTGCGCCATAAACGTCAATTACGGCGCTCTTATAAAACGCGAAGCGCGACCTCGAGATGTATGCTGCGCCCATAGATACTATGTAGAAAATATTTTACTACGAGGTACGATACGAGTACTTCGATGGTATGATAGGATAGAAAAAAGTGCTAATTTTTTCCCAACCAAAGTAAGTATGTGTAAATGTTCCATTAAATATACGTGCAAAATTTATAGAAAAAAGATTTATGTAGTGAATGTAAGGTGTAAAAAGAAAAATATACAAAGAAGACTGAAGTGTTATGATATTTTTCGGAGAAGTAATAGTAAGTAGATAGATTATAAAATACAACAGACAAATGAAAACCTCAATATTAAGTGTCAAAATGGGCGGTCTTATCGCTCAGAGCGATCTCTTCCAGAGAACCATATGTACGTATTTCTTACGAGTATATATATATAGTTAGAAAACATTCAGATATATATTTATATATATATATATGCAACGATACGCGCAGTAAAGTGCCGCAAAGATTTACTTTCCATTAGTTTCGCAAATCACTTGTAAAAAATAGCATTATGTAATAGAATTATATCATAAATATAACGGGTGGGGTGCGTAAAGGAAACGCGAAAATCCACTCCATGAAAGTTACTTCTCAACCGATCTCCAAAACAAAATCAGTCAACGCGTATATTTTTACGCATAACTTTTTTACAGAGTAGTCCGATTTTAATAATTCTTTATTTTTCTTGCCAACACAATTTTAGAACACGGTTTTCTTTCTGTTTTTGGATTCGCTAGCCAAATTATTGAGCACAGCGTAGCGCGCGCAATTCAAATATTATAGGCATAGAGTAAACTATATATATGGAGATGATAAATATATATATATATATATGATAACTATATATATGATTATACATTTATTGTTTTGCAGACAAAGTGAACCCTCTTGTTAGCCATTAAATTGCCATGAAAATGCATGAAGATAATTATTACTAATAAGTGTCTATATGCTGACATGATTATGGTAACAACATAGTCAAGATCCTCTTGATGCATCCTAGATATCAGCAGACGCCATTTATACGCTCGGATCCAAACAATAAATACAGTAAAAGAAGACAAGAATCCAAAATGTAGAAAACTTTTCAATACCTATAGAGTAAAACTAAAAAGAATAAAATATAAATAAATTATAGATCTATAAAATAATATGTTTCGCTTGTAACATAGATACACCCGTAAGGAGTCTCAATAATAATTGGTATCTCAATAATAATAATAAAGGTAATTTACTGTAATGAACCTATCAACCTACATACGATCAACCTACATAGGTACGTACGTAAGTAGTTCTACTTACGTACGTACCTAGCTTATGTAGCTTGTATCCTCCATTTTGCAAAATTATAAAAATCAACTGTCATACATCATTTTGCTGTAGCCAATCAGAGCTCAGAACTCGTGTCTAGCAAAGAATGTACCTCAGATGTCCGTCTGATACGTAGTATCTTATAGTCTGTGGTTCGGACAAGCGGTTTGCCAACTTTCTCTCGCCTTTGTTTCATATAAGTTATTTCATATTATGGTGCCCATGGTTTACTCGGAATGGTCTGACAATTTCATCAACAGCAACTAAAAATACTAAGAAATCATAATTATAATTTACCGTAACAAAAAATATTTCGATTTTCAAAGTTATCGCAAACTTTTTCTACCGACTTCCAAAGAGAAGGAGGTACTAATTTCGACTGTATTATTATTATTATCTTATTTCATTTATTTCACGGATTACGTCCGGTCTTTTGCAAAGGCATAAGTAGGGCTGTGGCCAACACTTAGAGGCCTGTTTGTTATAAAATATACAATGTAGTATAAAAAATAGACATTTTGGATGTAGGGTAACATGGTACTTATATCTATTACAAAAATGTGTAAAATGGTAAGGCTATTTATATGAACTTATTAGTGATTAGGGATATAGTGATGGTTATGGACGAGACTACGGCACTTACCAATTTAAGTATCATTTTAAAAGATTTAGGCAGGTGGTGACTTGCCACCCACTTAACGGGCCCCCATAAGGGCCATCATCAATGGTGACAAAAGGGGCAACGTTGGTGTGGATGGCTAAAGGGTGTCGAGAGGTGTGCTGCGGTTTCACTAGAGCGCTACTACCAGCGTTATGCCCTTTAACACTTCCACCCTTGGAGCTTTTTGTTACTTGCTCTTGCGTCTCCACCCCCAGACGGCCAATTAAGGCAAGCCAGGGGTCAGGGGTCTCATTTAGCCCCAGGGAGAATAAGGGTCCGCGGTGTCGCCATCCACCGACGGCTTGCCACAAAGCCGCCCCTGCGGTATTATCATTATTTCTTTAGGGTCGATATATATATATATATATATATATATATATATAGGTCGAATTAACAGTCATGTTCATGCACACATGTATTTGACCTGTTTCAGGATCGAGCCCGGGACCAACGGTTCAGCGGGCAATCCCGCTAACCAGCCAGTCTACATTTGACAACATTTAACTTTGAAGTCTCACCCAGCACTGCACTCGTCAACAAGAAGTATAGATTCTTAAGTCTTTGTATTATATCCAGTCTTTTTATATTTCTTTATAATAGTTGCTTGTTTTTCTAAAGAAAGCGGCACTTTGTCAGTAGAATAACCACCAGCTATATACATACTATTGGTACCCAAACTCACAAACCCATTTGAAACAATAATTTCCAGTGCAGCTTTACGGAAGTTTATAGCGAACAATCGCGAGCTTGTTTATGACCGAAGTTAGATGATCTCCTTCAATAAACTATCTTTCAGACAGTACTTTAAGTTAACATTTTCAGACCCGAGGCCGTAGCACAAAAAAATTGAGAAAAAGTCTCGTATGGTCCACGCGTCACGCTTCGGCGCACAAACTACGAGTTATCTGTGTCACAGTTGCCCTAGATAAATGACACATTACGTTACACTTACGCAGTCGTGCTAGGCTCACAGTAGCGAGTTACGGGCAGCTTCTATCTATATGCTATCTGTCGACCTTTTAGATTACTAAAGTTAAAATAAGCTCCATTCAAAATAGTGTCCAAAAGTTCTATCCCCCGTACAGCCAATCTTTGGGAGGCAGAATAGACAGTGGCCGTTACTCGGCACAATCAAAATTATTATTTGCTTAGCTAACATCATAACATACCATCAGTGGGCCTAGCACGAATAACTGCGTAAGTGTAACGTAACGTGTCGTTCACGTGAAACAGTACAATATGTCATTTATCTATGTCAACTGTGACACAGGTAAATCACACTTTCGTTTTCCCTCCTTAGAGGGTTATGGTCCCACACTTCTCGTGCATTTGCCAGTGTCAAGTTATTTGTATTACAAAGCTTTAGTAGAATATTCTGGTGATATTAGTCGTAGTCAGTCAGAGTCTGAGTCCAAAATGTCAGTCAGTCATGGTCCAGTCAGTCTAAGTCATGCTTTAGTAAAGTGGTGGCAACTTTACCATCAGCTTCTATGGAGTTTTGGAAACAACACGGAAAAACACGTTTCACCACACTTGCCCACACTCAAGCACGTAAAACAGCACTTAATGAGAAAAACGCCACCAATTTTAAACACTGAAAAAAGCATAAGTTTTGATAAATAATACAATGGAAAAACGTTGACTTTCCGCGTTCGCGCCAAAACTCTCGTAAATCACACTTAGTACGCCGAAGCGTTCACGTTTGCGATATGAATACTTTTTTGCAAATTGTTTGTGCTACGACTTCAGCACTGGTGCATGGATTGTCGATAGGATAATGTTTGACACGAATTATCGACAAAAAATTATCCGTAATATAGTTATCGCGATGCATCCTACAGACATGATAGATAAATGCTCGCAATACAGTGTACGATAGGTTAGACATCTGGGACGCCGGATTGCTTAAATTATATTCCACATCATTAATTACATAATATTATTAAACTACATGTTCATTGACCGAGCGAGTGCAAAGCACGAGCAAAACGTCTCTGCTACAGCTTGGGAAAAAATGCTTTCATATGTTCGTATGTCCAACTGTCCTCCACCGTCAATTTTGTGCCGGTTCGATAATAATATAGGTATGTTTTATCGATTTAGTTATCAAAATAAAATTGTGTAAAATCATCCCTTTCGATAGGGTGAACAGATTCTCAAATTTATTTTCTTGTTTGGAAGCTGGTGCTTTCCGTGTAGTCCCAGTTTAAATTTAATCAAATTCGGTCGAGTAGCTTTTGAGTTACTCTACAATAACTGAATAGAATGGAACAAATTGTACTGGTAGTATCTCAAAATGAAAAGGTACGCGGTGAATATTTATTCAGGTAAGCCTATCCAAAGACAAACTCGCGAGATCTACAGCTCACAGAGCCACTAGTTATAAGTTTGTAATTATAAAAGTTACGCGTTATCACGACCAACTATACTTGTTTCGGGTCCGTCTTGAAGCCTTCTTCAGGATTTTGAGTACCGTGCGCTCTAGCTGCGCCACGCCTTGCCAGTGAAAGTAGCATAAGTCTCACGTTAATCCTATACATATTATTATTACAAAATTATTCATCAGTACAAATTAATATATAAATATTTACCATAAGCTGTACCTCTGTTGTATCATATAGCGTCGTCATAATTACGACCTCACGTACTCATGTGTGCCACGTACCTACCATCGACACATGGTCTCATAACACAACTTCGGAATAATACCTACGCTGTCGCTACAACAATAATATACCTATTTGACACGTGATATCACTCCCGAAGTTCTAAATAAGTTTCACGCATGTTTAAAGCAAGTGTTGTAACGAATGTCTAAAGTTGTCGGTTAGGAGATGGTAGATAGGATAGATATTCTTTACTGAATTTTTTAAATGTAATTTGAGGAGTTATGGTAAGCGTCACATCTGTCCATAGTAGCTGCAGGAGGTACGACCCAGATTTTTAAACTTCAAAGTTCTGCAAGGCTTCTAATGTGGCGTATCTCTTGTTGTGTTATCATTGAAATGATTAAATCAATCAATCAATTATTTATTTCAGATTTTAAATCCATTTCTTACATTTACTAATATATAACAACATCATAAACTAAATAGTTAGTTATTAAATTATATAATTATCAAATTAAATTGCGTTATATCCAATTAAATTAAATAACACTAATTCAAACCAAAATAAATGAATTTAAACTAAATCAAAACAAAATAGAATTATACCAATATCAATTAAAACATGTTAAAATGATGAAAAATTAAATTAAATTAAATGTTTAACGTATATGAAAATATGAAATAGTAAATGAAATGAGGATTTTTTTCATACAGCAGCCTTAAGGCCGATGTAGGTTTACTTATATCGAAGAAATTTTAATAAAATTAATGTTTATTCTCGCACGCGCTACAAGATTATATGGTTGTTATTTCCAGATATGCAAATTTAGACACATTCATTATTATTACCTACTAACGACTGCCCGCTACTTCGTTCGGCTCGGCTTTCGGCCTTGCCAAAACGTCCCATCTTTTCTTATTTTGTTTAACCACTTTAAAAAAAAATGGGGAGGTTATATGTTCGTGTGTATGTATTTTTTATGTGTATGTTAACAGATTTCTCCCCCATTTTTGCACTGATTATCAAAATTATTTTGTTGTTTGGTAGAGTTTAGTTCCGAGGTGGTCCCGTTTTTTTATTCTATCCAATTCGGTCAAGCAGTTCTTCAGTTACACTTCAAAAACTGAAAAGTGTTACGCCTATCTGGATGATATCACCATTGACAATCGATGCCGTAAGTAGAGGGTCACTAATAAGTTACTACCTAAGTAGTTATTTCACTCATTTTATGGTCTTGAAGTTGGTTTCGTTTTTTCGTATTTAAAAAAAATTAATTATCTTAAAATGTCGTTAGAAAGCTACATTACCACTGAGTAACAGCAATATAATATTTTCTAAAAACTTTTGGATTTAAAGAAATACCAAAAACATCCATATATCGCGTACGCTGCGGTAACTATTGACAATAGAATAAAGTAATGTACTATAGTTTTAGAGAGGACATCAATGTCTACAAAAAGTATGCAATACCATATGTGTAACTATTACAGCTATGTCACAATAACTACTTTTACGAGTTAAAATATCCATTTTTAACGCCGGTACAAACTAGGCACATTATTCGTACTTTGGTGTAAATCATCATCTAGTCTAACAATAATGAGTAAAGATTTGATAGTTTGTTACGGATAAACGCAAAAACTACATAACCATTCAAACATTATTTTCACTAGTAGAAAGCTAGGTATATCATTCTTGAGTAATAAACGTTATCTGATTCATCATCATCCATTACAGAGCGGGTCAATCCGTGGAGCTAGTATTATATATAAAGACATAATACCAAGATGTGACATAATTACGTGCTATCTATTTATGGGAGAAGCCACCTGGCTCCTGCAACACAGTTCACACTAGCTTGGGAGCCTATGGGTTCGAAAATGTAATGTAGGTACCTACCTTTTATGTCTTAAAAACTAATTCTATTTATTTGTTATTATTATATTAACTATATATTTTGAATATATATTTTTTTACATTTCCTGACTAATTGATTTACCAATGCAGAGCCTAAACCGCTGGAGCCACAGACTTGAAATTGTGGGAGTTGATGCATTTTATGTTGTGAACACCCACTATTGATGGATTTTTGGCTATGTCACTTCTAAGGGAGTGAAGCAAACGAATCCGGTGGCAGACCATTTAGTTTATTATACTAAATTACCAAATGTAGTGAGAAAAATTGTTTCAAATTACAGTAAGACACTGGATAATATAATATAACAAGAAAATACTATACAACTTAGAATATTAAACTTTGCAATTATACAGAGAGTGACATCCTCGGAAGGGGTTACGGGTTCTGTGAAGACATGGATTCGAATCCCGTCTGAGGGTCTGTAATTTTTTTTTGCAATTGCAAAGTTTGGTTTCACTAAACAGGTTTTAGTGTTTTAAAACTAATTTAAAAAATTTAATAAACACTAATAAATTTAATAAAAACTAATTCATAATAAGTGAAGAACTTAGTATTCTAATGTTCGTTTTCACCAACATTTTAGGTGACACCTAAGCCAGTTAGATAACACTTCGCTATCCCCGGAGAACAAAATGACAATCGCTATTGTCTTGATTTTAATGTTATGCCATATTTGTGTTTAATGAAGCATAATACATCTACACAATTTTTTTCATATTATTTTTGCGGTTACCTATGAAGTTATAAATAATGTAATAGTGTTAAAAGTTTATTATTACTTCAATAGTTCCGCGAATAAAATTATAAGGCAGTGGTAGTCAACACACATCAACAACTATTAAAACGGTTATATCCATAGTCATAATATTCCCGTACAAAGAGACCCGTTAAAAATACTGATGAGTATGTTGTCATTTTATTCGCGAAAAAATATACTTTTGGTTGTAGGCACAGACCATAATTGTGGTTGTAGGCTAACGTTCGATTGAGAAAAAGGCCTTCTTATATATTTATCTCGTATGTATTTATATATGCAGTATAAATTATGTATGAATGTATGTATGTATACAGTATATTATATGTATTACACAAACATAATATAATATGTGTGTGTGTGTGTATATATATATCTATACATACCAGGCGTCTCAGAAAGTATTGCGAAAAAAGTTTTTATGTTTGAGAGACTGAATTGGTAAAATGGATCTGCGACGGGATCATTTTTGCGCTGTGATATTTTACGATTTATAGGTGTGGCATGTAACCTACGAATCGCACGATACACTTATTATTAGTAGTACCTATGATAAATTTATTATTAGTAGTATAATAGACTTATTATTTATTAGTATAATGAATTCATGCGCGGTCGACTAACTTTGAGGCATGAAGAAAGAAGTGGCCGCCCTTTAACAGCTGTTACGGAAGAAAACGTGCTAGCAGTGAAAATTTAATCTCAGACAATAGGCGAGTTACATATCAACAGATTCAGCACATACTGCAGATTGCATCGGGAAGCCTTCAAGAAATTCTACACGTGCATCTTCCTTCGCGTCAGGAGGATAGTTTCACGCTAGGTGCCGCACAACCTCACCGGTGCTCAGGAGCAGGCTCGTCTCGGTGTGTTTACGACATCATTACAGATGATGAGTCCTGGATTAATCAATATTATCCAAAAACGAACGTCGACGAACAGTCTACGGTTTGGGTGTTTGAAACGAACGGTCAAAATGAATCAACGCCTACCAAAGTGAAGTGAGCTCGAAGCGGGGGGAAGATTTGGATTTGACTACTTCGTGGAACTTCCTTTACGGAACAAAGAAAGCATCAACGCCGAATGCAAATGGTATACTACCAAAAGTTTGGCAGAAGTTTTATCTGTTCTGAGCAACAAGCGACCAAACACAGGGCTCCGTTTACATTGCTCCACCACGACAATGCGCCTGCGCACACCGCGCTTAAAACGAGGCAATTCCTGGACAGCTGAAAGTGTTGCGAACAGAATTTATGTCGCAAAACTTTCTGAGTGTCCCACGTATTTGCCCTCTATATCTTAGCCGCCAGAAAACTTCAAATGAACATAAATCATAGGTTTTTTTGAGACTGATCATGGTCAGAGTCAATGAGACTCCATGCACTCCACCATTGAACGCGAACTAAAACACACAGTGGCGTATACTCGCGGTCACTATCATACCGTACACTATCATAATGCATGCCAAAGTTACTGGTGAAGAGTCCACTGGCAAAGAAATGTCGCAGACTGACTTTTATGACATAAATTAATGGGTCCAAAAATATCATGGCCCAAAATTAAAAAAAAACAAATGTACAAGGAGGAATTAATGCTAAGTAGCATTTTCTACTACTTTATCTTGCTTCAATTTTCTTGCACCTCCAGGATGTAGTTGCAAGAAAAATTGTAGCGGTGCAGCAAAGTAATATATTTGTAAGCATTTGTATAGAACCAATATAATTCAATAACAATATATAAAACATATAGAGTGTAACAGCAGTAAAACATTACATTTATCTAAATGTAATGTTTTACTGTTTTTGTGTAAAGTTAAGGCGATCCCATTTCATCATCATGAGTTCTAGGAGTTACTGACCTTTGTCAAAAGATCTGAGACTCTTGCGCAAGAAGATGAAGAGCAAGATGAGGAAGAATATTTTTTATCGTCAGCGTATTTAATAGATTTTAAATTAGACAACAATTGATTACTATGTTTACACATTGTTTCATTTTGAACGCAAGAACAACAGTTTAATGTTCCATTACCATAGAAAAATAAAGAAATATTTACGAGAATAAAATTACAAGTTACATTAAAATTCGATGATTGAACTGTCAATAATCGTGGAATAAAACTATAATGGAATATTGTAATATTTGTTCTTGCTTAGATGAACCGAGAATAAAATGACAAGAGACAATGAAAACTCTTGACGCTGATTATTTTTTACTAATAAATATAAAATATGATATTATCATATTTTGTTAATATCTATTAAATTGTAAATTATATTTATTGTCTACTATCCCTAAAAGAATACTTTAAACATCAGCTTTAATTTGAGCTATTTAACTTCTTACTAAGTCAAGTGAATCACAAGTAATCAACCAAAAGCAGTTTTTTTTTTCTGAAAAGTTTACTTTTTGCAATTGCCATTTTGTTTTTCGGGGACAGTGACTTAGCAGTACAAAAATGTCACCTAACTTTGCTTAGGTGTTACCTAAAATGTTGGTAAAAACGGACATTAGAATACTAAGTTCTTAGAGAATATAAGAATTAAATAAGTTTTTCCTACTTCCATACAACAATGAAACGAAGGAAAACAAACATACTTATAGATACTAACAGGTGGCTTTCACGGCGGATATGAAGCCATCACCATTCCACTTTATTGCTCATTCTGTCATGGCTTCCTTCCTGACTTATAGCCGTCATATAACTATTGTACTAAGATAGTACGTAGTAAAATAATAATATCCACCATCAAATGCTCGGGTATAACAACACCCTTGTGAGGTATCATTACGTACGGATTATAATTTCCTGTCGTAATCATTACAGTTTTCATTAACGAGAAAGAATTTTCGCAGCAGCAACAGTCGGTATCTATGGACTAGACAAAATTCACATGAGGAAGAATATATAGAATATTAGCTGAGCATCGCGAATTCACCCGCGTGGTGATGGATGACGATGGTGGTGAAGAGTACCCTATATTATTTTCGTGGATATAATCTATCTTCTTGCCAAATTTCATCGAGATCCATTCAGCAGTCAGGCGTGAAAGCCTAACAAACTTACTTTCCCATTTATAATAATAAATAAGGATTCTATAAGTATAGGGATGCGAATCGTAAGAGGCGAGAAAACCCGACCAACTAGTTGGTAGGCCTCGTGTGCAAAAGTCCGTCTTGGTTGGTACCACCACAGTGCCAGATATTTAACCGTGAAACAATACTGCGCAAGGCATTACTGTGAGTTTAAAAGTCACTCTAACAAGTAAAATCTCAGAACGAAAGAGACTCAAAAACCAATATCTCGGGATGACGAGCCAGTGCTACGCAAGGCTACAGTTTTTAGCTCTGGGTAGCACTGCAAATGTCATGGGGAAGCGTATTGCTTACCATCAGGCGCACAATTTGTCCGTCTCATCACTTAACTGCATTTAAAAACAACAGTTAGGAGCGAGTCGGCTCAAACATATTTAGGACGTCCATCGTAGCGTCCATACCTCACAAAATATTTTGTGATCAGTATTTCTGCTTAGCATAATCCCGACAGGCATAGCCGATGTTATTCTTTATTATCTTAAGAGGATTTCATAGCTAGTACTTTCCATACTAAAAGAAAAACTCTTTTCTACCTCTTAACATTGTCCGATTTCCGTTATTTTTTTTCAAGTAATCATTACATTGTTTACTATGCCCGTACGTTTTGATTTTTTCAGTTTTCGTATGTTCTAAAAAAGAAAATTTATAGTACTTTAAAATACTGAATAAATCAAAACGTACGGGCATAGTAAACAATGTGATGAATACATGAAAAAAAAATCACTGATATCGGTAAATGTTAAGAGGTTGAAAAGAGTTTTTTCTTTTAGAAAGAATGGAAAGTACTAGCTATGCAATCCTCTTAAGAGCGAGCGTATATTAAAGAAACATTCTCATTGAAAATTGCTAACGCGCGCCAGACGCTCCATTAGACACTGCACTGCGCAAAACAAATTTCGTACCGCGGCCGCGCGGTGATCTTACCCACTCCGCGACTGGCCTCAAAGTCGAGGTATGCCCAATCAATGATGCTCCAGAGTAAGGATATTTTTCTACCGACTTCCAAAAAAGAGGAGGTACTCAATTCGACTGTATATTTTTTTATGTTTGTAACCTCATTACTTTCGACTGGATGAACCGATTTCCAAATTCAAATAATAATTAAAAATATTAAATTCGGTCCAGTAGTTTTTGAGTTACATTCCAATTACAGATTTTACCAAAGTAATAGAATGGAAGTCGGTATTAAATTTTTCAAATTGCACTTGTCTATGTTGCTGATTACATCGTGTCTGTCAGTCATTTGATGGGAATTTCTCATGGTGTGCGTAGTTTAGTCAAATACCTTACACTTCGGCCCGTGTTCACCAACACATGTGTAAATTGTAAACGGACGTTTAATTCTTAAACGACTGTTTAGCAATATTTTGGTGTTCACCAAGCAGTAACCATTGATTAAGTTCCGTAACCGGCTGTTTAAGTTAAACGATGTCTTCGACCTTGTTTAACCATTGGTTATTGTTTATTTACGTGAAAATGTCAGATGCTCTGAATTACATCTATAAAGAAAATAACGTGTTAAGTAGATGATTTTGAAGATATTGAGCGAATATTACGCGCACTTCATGTTTTCCAAAGTCACACAATTATTTAGAGGAATATGATGTAAATGCATTCGTTACAAGATTTCGTGTAAACAAATATAGTGCCTCGGAATTACTTGATTTAATCGAAAGAAAGTTGGAATATAATATCATCTATAATCACTTCAATAAAACTCTCTTGAATTTTAAATGAAAATTACCACGAAATGACTCTGTCGCAAACAATACAAACACATGGAACTTCGAATCGAACTGACTTTGATATTACTTTAAAAAGGTGATGAATTAAAAAGACATACAACTTGTGAACATGACATTGACTTATCACGCATTACATTTTGTAGTATATTAATATTACCTTACCATATTTGAACGCAGCTCGGGTAAATGTAAATGGTACAAGATACGCTAACATCTTTTCAATGTAGTGTTATACCATTCATTTATATACGACTCATTCGTTCAAAAACGCTCGATTAGTTAAACGTTCGCTTTAAAAAGATGGTGAACACCAAAATAACGCGACACGTTTAAACAACTGTTTAAGTTTAAGGGAGCGATTAAGTAATCAATGGTTAAAGTGTAGTTGGTGAACTCCAGCCTTAGGCCTTTATTAATAAACGTTGCGTAAAAATAGATTAGGCGTAACATGCTTTGTCTTGCTTTCACGCGTGACATTTACTGCAAGCGAAAAATTGACAGATAGATGTTTTAACTACTCCGGGTTTACTACAATGTGTATAAAGCGCGCGCCTTCCGACATTCTGGCGTGCGATTCTCTAATTTCGATGATGATAAATAAAATTCGATGTGCTCGTCGATGAGCTCACCGATGTCAAATAATTTGAGATATCGCCCTTGTACATAAGGTTGTTTTTCCAACGTTTCTTGTCATCTCGTAATTTGTTTCACGGATGTTGTCAAAGATGCAACGATGTTTGCTCTTAGAGGCACGGCCTCGGAACAATAACAGGGCATAGAAACCGGTCTAAAATCAGAAATGAAATGCATCTTTTTTACTTACAATGTTAATAGTGCGTAGGAAAGAGACATATAATACCGTTTTATTTCGTTATCATGCAGGTTGTCACAAGTTAATTTTTAGATAGGTGACGATCCATCCTCATGTTCTTTTCTCGAACTACGGGATTAATATAAAACTACAAAATTAAGTTGATAGCCGACAAAGTACTTTGACGTATTCGATAGAACTTTTGTATTTGTTAGCATTGTAAGATGACCAAAAGTAACCATTTGACATTGCTCATTTTATGCTTGTGACACGTTCAAAAATAATTAAAATAAACAGCCATGTTTTGTTTCACTCATACCTTAGGACATGCTATTCGACATAAATGTATAAGCTATAGAGTACTCGGGTCTGTTTAGCGCCCGGCATACATTTTGACGTTCGGTGGGCATGTATCCAGCGAGCATCGAAAGCGAACGTTCGCTTCGGAAAATTTCAGATGATCTGCAGGGTCTAGTACAAAATGTATGCGTTTAGCGCCTTCCGGCACGCGTTATAATTTTTCTAACAGAAATTTCTTACAATATGCGCCCGTTCTTATCCAGACAACAACATACCTACCTGTTCAAAATGCGTTCTCATATTGCCAAGATTTGTATATTTCGAACACCGTTACTACACTCGTGTTTATAAAACATTAAGTTGCTCTCCTCATAGTAAAATTTGCCAGCTTAGCGTAAAAACCATTTACGAGTATAAAACATGCCTTAACAGCCTTCCACAGCTTCTCATGTTAATTCCATCCTGTCACGCGGAAACAACATTGCGCTGACACTTCCTAAAATAAACATTTAAATACACACCGCCACCGTTAGCGAAAGGCATGTTGCGTGAGAATTTCGTTTACGCACATATTGTTGTTTAACCCAAATTAACTTAGATTCGCTGAAAACGTCGCTCGTCTACTCATTGAATCGTGCGAGTATTTAATTGGCATGTAGCTGTTTAAAATTAAATACTTTTATAGGTGCTATAGATAAGACATTATTTTATTCTTCTATCGTTCTTCTTACCAAAATCATATTATAATAAGATAATTGCAAAAGTATGTTAAAACATAATGAGTATCAATGACTGAATTTGCAAGAGACCTGATTGAATTGACCTTGGTAAAAAACTATTGAAAAAATAGTGACAACTAAATAAGTACGAGTATGTGATTGTAAGTGGTATGTAATTACTAACTTTAACATCGTCTAACAATATTTTAGAATATACAATAAAATCTAAAAAATGGGATGTGAATGTTCATTAAGAACTAGCTGACCCGCCAGCCAAAGACTACAATGAATACTGGGATCCGCCAGCGGCTTCGCTTGCTTGGTCTTGGTGTAGTGGTGGAAGCGCCGTTTTGGAATCTCGGGGTCCTGGAATCGATTCCCGAGTTTGCTAGTTATTGGGATTTTCTGACAAAGAAATATAAATATTCTTCTCGGTGTGCCATCTTCTAACGAAGGTCGGCGATCATCATTGCAATTTGAACCCTCGACACAGCAGCTCTGAACAATGAACGGGTGCTTTTATTATACCACTGGCGTAAGTTCTTCAGCCAGGATGTTCTTCTCCTACCAGCATATTAATATAAATATATAAATTTCTCAATGAAATGAAATGATTTGAAATGATTTTTTTTGAACTGATTTATTATTAATTGTTTACAAACTTAAATAACTTTACACTTTTACATAATATGCATAGCTAAGAGACAGTTCTACTAAGTTACAGACTACTGTGAAGTTAAAAGTAAATCCTAGGAAGATCGTTAGTACCCAAACTAGGATAACCTCAAAACCTCAATAGCAGTCTGGAGTCTGGAGCAGTGCCCCGTAGATAGCAATGGGCTCACCCCCATTACTTGGGACCGGAAATATATGCGGCAAAACGAAGGTGTTTAAAACATCGCTGCTGACCCCATCGAGGATATATATATTATGTGTGACGATTTATAATCTTGTGTTGAAAAATAACATGTACCTATTGCATTATTTTCTTTAAAGTTTATTATTACCATGTTGTGAGTGGTTGGTTAAAGATGCCTGGAAGAGACTGCTTCCAGTGATAAGGCCGTTGATTGTGACACAATCTATTTATTTTATCGCATTATTTAAATTTAAGTTCTCTTATATTTTGTATAACAATAAAGTTTGTAAACAATACAAATCTTTCTATTTACCTAATAATTTCTGAACTTTTACTGCACATATTAAGTGAATATATTTGCAAAAGTTATAAAAAGACGTGTTACATTATTAATTATTACGGTTTTTAGCCAAACCATACAAGTTCATACGCGCCTACCAGTCAATCGAGACCTCAGTATTATATAAGACCGTGTATGTATTTGTTAGCCGATTTTTCGCCCATTTGTACTCCGATTTTCAAAATTATTTTAATGTATGATAGAGTAATATACTTCCGAAGTGAATGAAATGGAACCACCATTTCATTTTCATCGAATTCGGTCAAGCAGTTTTTGGGTTACACACCAAAAACTGAAAAGTGTTACGCCTATCTTGATATCATCAATGGCGATGAATGACAATCGATCCCGTAAGTAGCAAGGGTCCTGTAAGGGCTCGTTTGAAGCTTTATGTTCCGTATATAATATGGACGGCGAATTTAGTTATACTCGTAGTCAGATGAAGAAGTTGGAGGTAGATTTAAGGTATGAAAATTTTCCTCGAAGTAAAGTGATGGAAAAACATAAAACATCGCGATTTCTGTCTATTGCACCGAGGTATCTCGAGGTACATACTCTACTTTTCATACCTACTGCGAGACAATAAAAACTCAGAGCTTTCAACAAAAAAGCAGATATTTAGTTGAAAGTAAAATACATTAGCAGTTAATATTCAAATTGGACACATTTGTCCAGTTATGGAGGAACAGAATATGGAAAATACTGTTTTAGACTTTCGCGGTTGTTAAGAAGTTATAATCAGTACTCACGTGATGTCGACCACGATTTAGTTGCTTTTGGAGCTCCCGATATTTTGACACAGTTACATGCACCATGTTAAAAATTATTATCATAACTTTCTACGGAAGTTGTTAAAATAACACCAAACACCGTGCTTTTTTCGATAATTTTCTATATGCTGTCTGTGGTATCTACTCCATACTAAGAGTTTTCCTTCAAATAACGTTCCAAATCCAAATCACTTTACACCCATGGAGTTTCATACAACATTACAGCCCAGGGGATGTAATGCCTTATCATATTATATCTGTCTCTCCATAACTGGACAAATGTGTTGCTAATGTATTTTACTTTTAACTAAATATCTGCTTTGTTACGGTTTTTTTTGTCAATCTATACTGTAACCTCGGAGCATTTGCTTGGATATATCGCTTCATTGATATAGTCCCTTTGACAACCTTTAATTGTACGCATACAAGTTTCCAAAATTCATGTTTTATAGGTGTAGTCTATGGCTGGCCAATGTACTAATAAGTCCTCCCTTAATTAGAGAAAAAACCCTCGAGTTCTTTCAATCTGTCAACGTCAAGTGGCGAGTGGTTGTTTGAAGAAGTTCGGAGTGGCCAGCTTGTGGGGAATTTGACACAATGACGGGAGAATTGGCGATATAAAAAAGTTGGGGAAAATCATCTTTACTTAGAATCGATGATTAATTTTCAGAAAATGCATGGGATGACCTTACTTTCTTTACAGAAGTACTTACGGAGTGTTTTAGCGGTGTGGGCATGAGCTAAAGCCTGTTTCGCCTCATATTCCAGTGCCTAGGTGCTCAGTCACCTTTTCCAGGTCATTCTACCCATGCAGGGACATACTTCGGACTGTTTAATGCTGGATTCTTCGCTTGAATGCGAGTTTTGAATTCGAATATATTGTCCCGACTCCCATCTGACGTAATGAGAATTGCGGGCCACACTGAAGAAGATTTTTCTGGAATCATCGGTATTGTTTTTTCGTGAGATCCGAATCTATAAATAGTTGTAAAACAGCGGGAGCTTTCTTTTTCCTGCCGGGCCTGATCGATAAACATCCCAAGAAGGCGGTTCTAAGATACCGGTGTGTAGTAAGATTCTTTCTTGCCGTTGAAGTCATCTCGCTGCGAACACGGAATTGCATTTTGGTTTTGTTATATTATATCCCCGATACATCCAAGATTTTGTAACAGCTTTATTTATTGAAAGCTCTGGGTTTTTATTGTCTCCCAGTAGGTATGAAAAGTAAAATATATACCTCGAGATGCCTCGGTGCAATAGACAGAAATCAGTTTCAATCAGAAAAAAGTCGCGATGTTTTATGTTTTACCGTCACTTTACTCCGAGGAAAATTTTCATAACTTAAATCTACCTCCAACTTCTTCATCTGACTATAACTACATTCGCCGTCCATATGATGCACTTATGTACGGAACATAAAGTAACATTTTAGGTAAATTTATACCACAGAACTAAAATCAATTGAAGGGGTAAGCGTCGTAAATTATACAGAACAAGAACTCACTGGTAAATGATACAACTGTGCACCAAAAATTGACTCGTTAAAATGTATTTATATCTCAACAATGACATTTTCAATTTAAATAATAGGATACGGTCATTACCGCCCACATAAAGATATACTTTAAGTAATACTACTAATTACTTTACACTTTGTAATAATAAGTAATTTGAAACTATCTTACTAATAAACTAGTATGAACTGATCTATTTATCTATCCATCTATCTGTTAACTATGTATCTGCCGTATCAACGTAGCTGTAGCTCTGTGTAAAATGATTTAAAATGAGATGCACAGATCAAGTATCCATCGCTACCATGATAGTTCAAAAGTACCTATTATCACAATATTGTTCGCATGGTACCGACTTCGACAAGTTATTTCACACTATTAGGTGTTGAAGTCGATTCCATTTTGTGGTAAGAAAATGTATTCATTTTTATTAGTTACCCTTTTTAGTGACCTTTGATAATTAAGGAATCGATTGTCATTTACTGTCAATGAGGATAACATCAAGATAGGCAAAACACTTTTCTGTTATTGAAGTGTAACTCAAAAACCGCTAAATGAATCCTGTCTCGGAAGTATACTCTATTAAACAACAAAAGAAGTATCAAATCGGACAACTTAGTAAAAAGTTATGGCAGGTCATACTTAAAGAAATATACGCGGCGATTTGAGAACCTGGAAGTCGGTTGAAAAGGTAAAAATGTAAGTTTGTTTTTGTAAATATATATATATATATATGCTCTTTTTCATTAAAGATTTTAACTTTATAAGATTCTTAGATTTATATACGGCTATTGCAAATCTATTAAAATTTGTTGAGGTACCAGAACTCGAGAATTATTTAATTATTAACAATGATAGCAATAAATTTAAATAGGTAACAAATAATTGATGATCATCTAAACTTAATTAAGTACATAACGCGTTTTTTCACCGCGGGTACAGAATTAATTAAATACCCCGCCCAGCCTGCAAGCCCCGCTCTAAAATTTCGTACAAGTACGTAAGTAAGTAAAGTACAATTCGCTAAAGTTTTAAAAAGATAATATGATGCGTAACTTACACATTGGTGCAAATTTAACAGGACGTGTATGATGCTTATAGATACTTAATTGTAAGTTTGCACCGTAGATCGGTATTTATTAGAACCACAAATAAAAATAACAATAACAAATATTCCGTTCGTCGCAAGACTTTAGTCACTCTAAGACTCACAATATATATAAAGGATGTCTATATTCATTAATATAATAAACTATCTCAACTTCTTTGAATTTTTCTGATTAACGGACCGTTAAAGTTTATACCTAATATTTAACACGATTCCGTAGTAGCTGTGTTTCATAACGATTCCAGAAGAATCTCCTACTGTCAGAATTATGTCCAAACTTTATCCTTATTTGACTGAACTATAAATAGATGTCGGACTGTTACTATTTCTGGTGACAGAGATAACGCTCTACGAAGCCGAAATAAGCAGATTGTCTCTTTATAAACATCGATGTGCAATATTTATTGCCAGGTACTATAAATGGAGAATAAATTAAGTTATTAACCTTACGAGCTGCCACGTGATGGAAGCGACTGGCAGCAACCGCCGCTGATACCATCAGTGAACTGTCAAAGCATGTAACTACATCACCAAATGAGGTTTTAATTGATTTAGTCACAGCCAGCGCCGCCTAAGTGGTTGTGATCAAATTACACCTCCCTTGAGTTTCGTTCTAAAAATAAAATCATTTTCATATATATTGCAGGAATCGACACAAAAAAATCACTGTTTTCTTTTCTATTTTCCACTAATTTTCAGCTGGTTGTCGCAATTTACAACAACCCTGCCTTCTGAGCCGCTGATCGGGTTCGATCCCCAGACTGGTCCCCAGACACTTGTCTGGGGATCGAACCCTTCATGTCCGGGATGAGCCCATTGATAGATAAGGAGAAGCGCTCACCGTCTCTCTTGATTTTTCGAAGGCCTTTGACAGGGTCTGGCACGACAGTCTTGCTAATAAGCCTCCATCTTACTGCCTTACCCGCTGGCTTGTGCTCCTGGATTTCAGACATCTTGAGGGAAAGATCGTTATGAATTGCCCTTGATGGGAGCTCGTCCGATCAATTGTCAATAAACGCCGGGGTACCTAAAGGGTCAGTTCTCTCTGCTACTGTCTTCTTGCTGCATATAAATGTTCTGCTGGAACCTGGTATCATTGGGTATGCGGACGACAGCACAGTTGTAGAAAAGTATATATCCGATGCACGGGCCAGCGATTTACAAATCCAGTCACATAGAGAGGTGATGGTCGAGCGCATGAACTTGGCTCTACAAGCAGTCTCCGAATGGGGCGATGCCAATTTGGTCAAATTCAATACTTCGAAGACCCAGGCTATTTAGTGCGAAGCAGAGTCCTTTACAACGCACTCCTGCCCTCCGAAGTGTGCCTGTTCCCGTAAGCGACTAACTCGAGCTGCTGGGTGTAACACTTACACATTCACCCAATTTTTGGTTATACATCGAGTTCACGGCTAAAGTAGCGGCGAAAAATCTCGGTGTACTTTGGAAAGTGAGGAGGTGATCGGGATATATTCTAAACCTGTATCATGCTCAAGTCCGGTCTTGTATGGAATATTACAGCTCTGGGAGGGTTCAGCTAAATACCAGTTTGAAGCTTTAGCCTCCATAGATAACCGAGTAAAGAAGCTTATTGGTGAAGATGCTTCGTCACCAATGAGCTGATGCTGGTCACAGTCCCGTTACCGCAACCACCAACGTCGGACGTGTTTTTGTCGTTGCGTTTGACTCGCGCGTTGTAATAATAACAAAATGACTGTATGAATGAAGTGTAATGTATGTAATATCGTCATTGATGAGATGTTAGCATATGTACAAAATAAAGTGTCAATTGTACTCGTAGACGAGGAATCGCTAGTGCGTATTTGTACGTCGACATTTACAAATTAAGAAATTAAAAACTCGAAGACACTATTGTTCGAGTCCATCTCAACGGACGTACGAAAAATAATGCGAAAAAACAAAGGCAAAGATGAGCGTGACCTAGCCGATATTATAACCATTTTTAAGACTATGGAGCCAGATATTATTCCAGTGTTTTGTGCTAGACAATTGGAGAAACTTCCCCCAATTTTAATAGATCACTTAGATTGTTCGAAATTGTTAAAGGATTTGACAAAAATAAAAGCCGAGATAGAAGGCATAAAGACGACATATGCCACTGTAGGAATGTAAAACGTTCCATCGACGATGTCAGATACCTGTGCCGTACGTGTGACGTGGTATGTCTCCATGAAACTTGGTTGTTGCCGCACGACATACCCCACATCAGCATGATTGACAGTGCATTCGGCTATACTGCAACGTCTGCGGTTGATACGTCGGTGGGCCTACTGCGTGGGCGTCCCTACGGCGGGGGTGTTGAAGTGATATAGAGATATAGCGCATTTCAGCAGGTGTCAGTGTTGCAGTGTGATAATGCTCGTATTTGTGCTATTAAAATTACAACAAGTGATAGACCAATGATTGCGATGGCGAGGCGCCATTGACACCCCAACCGTAGTGGGCCCAAACATCAATACACACGTGTATCATACGACGTTTTTCAACACACTTGTGAATAAAATAACAATTACACAAATAACAAAAATTAATTTAATTTAGTAGACAAAAAGTTTATTTAGAGAAACAATTAGTAAATGTGCAGTTAGGAAAATTATAATTACTGTTTTTGACGGCTTAGCGGTCTCATCAGATAGATTATTTATTGAAATACTTTCATGTTCTATTGTAATTTGTGATAGCTCACTATTCGTGTAGGTAGGTGAAATCCAATCATTGGATGTACTTGGTGTTTCGTCAGTAGGAAGCGCCTCAGAAACAAGTTTAATTCTTTTTGTGATTTTTGCACAAATTTCCTTCTTGTTTTGTATGGAATCTTCTACGTATGATTCTGCTACATTGCTAGATCGCCACCCACCATGACGATTCTAAGTCATTATATCAGCTCCTGAATTAGGCAATGTAGCTGAAGTTCTTCTGAATCTTTGTCCAGTGTAGCTCTCAGCATCTGCTAAACCTAAATACTTAGCAATTGCCAAATTTGTATATACCTATGATGACTGACAGGTACATTTACCATTCTGGTAATTTAAAAAGAAACGGATAGGTTTTGCTTTTGGTGACTGCAAACTTTCATACTTCTTAACAATTTCATAGAATGGACCGTGTATGGGGTATTTTATTTTTCGTGATATATTGTATCTTCACTAAAAGCATCTGGCCATGGTTCTCTATGTTTTTTACGGTTATATTTGTTAATTCTTGTATCCTACAGGCACCAGTTACTTTTAATTTATTAAAAATCTATAACCCACTAGTGAGTTATGGCAATGAAAAAGTCACAAAAGTCATAAAAGAAAATCACTAAACCAAAGAACGGGAAGTTAGCGGGAAGTTTAATTTTTTCAGTGCCATCAACTTTGACGGATCATAGTCGCACGCTTGTATTCCATGTGTGACATTTGTGACGTGGAACGCATTAGTGACGTGGAAAACGAGCGCGCGGGTAACGATATCGATATTGATAAATAGGGATGTGCTGTTTGATATAATCTATTAAAATATTGTTATGTAAACCAGAGTTTATGAAATTAAAAATCAGGTTTAAGACAATTTAATCCATTTCTTTTATTGAAGAACACATTCTAAAATTACAAAGATTATAATTTATTAAGAGTAATACATATTGTTTACCTTACATATTGACAGCACTTATGTTTTGTGAAATAACGATTCAAAACATGCATGATTATAATTTCTAATTAAACGTTTTCGTTTTGTTATTTAGGTAAGTACCTAATTACTATAAATTAATATGCATTAAATAACTGTAAATATATTAATACGTACATATAAGTTATTATTATGTGAAACAGATATCAGTTATGTTTTTAACGCATGGAACAAGTGTTTACATTGATAATAAAAGATTTGTGAAGTAAATCTGGGCTGATAGGTATCAAGTAATACCTTAATACAAGGGTTTTTAATAGAAGGTATATATACGTAAATGTTACAATAAATTATCATTTCTTAACTTTAATTTTATCATATCATAACTAGATTAAATTGAAATATTCAATAACGTGTGCCTTTTTCTGTAGAGATTTCTTGCTTTGTATTTTGTATCCGTTAATAATGCAGTATCTTTGGTGTTTGCACTTGGGTCTGCAATGCACTGTATGAATCCTGAATTTGTAACACAGCTATTCACATAGTCTATAGTCAACTTCATATTTGAGTTTTCCATTGCAAGTCTCATTTGTTGAACATATTTCTTTAAGCCTTGTAGCTTTGACGAAAGTCTGCAGCGGTTGTTTAGACCTTTATCTTCAAAAGCTGACCTTAAAACATACCGTGACTCCTTTGCCATTTTTTCGTGTCTCACGTGAACCAGGCAACGTGATTATAACATCAAACATATCCTAGCTCTTGCTTTTTGTCTCTCTTTATGCCTTATCAGAATTCACCAGTGTCTTATGAGTGTACTCCTACAGGTCGCCATGGATAAGATACAACTCGATCATGAATTTCAGTGTATTGTAAAATGAGTTTCCATCTAATTTCTCTATGTATGTTAAACTCATACCCGTATCGCGTGCCGGCTGCGATCTCTCTAGTCGTTCGCCGCTCGTAGTTGTGTTTGCAACTTTACCTTCTGTAGCCATAATACTGTTTACAGCCGATCTTCATGAAGAAAATATAAATTAATACATTCAAATATAAAGATATCAAATTAACATTCAACAAATTTCTAATCATACATTATTAAATTCTATACTTAAATATATTATTTAAAATTAAGATATTCATTTACACTATAAAAACAATTGTCCAATAGCCACTCATGTAGGTTTAATTTAAATTTATTACCATATACCATTTACACAAATTATCCACCACCAATTACCATTTAGCAATAAAATTGTATATGGTCTGGTAATTTATTATAAATAGTTATGCACATGTTGTATACATTTTTCTTATAAATGTCTCTATGGCAAGTGGGTTGGTAAAGAATATTTTGGAATTTAGCTCTTTTTTGTTTAATTTTAATCTCGTTACGTTTTGTGAAATAATTAGGACGAGCTCTAATGAAAACGCATGCGTCTTTAATGTACATACTAGGAAGTGGTAGGACAATACATTTCTTAAATAACGGCTTGCAGCTATCCAAAAACCAAGCTTTATTTATAACTCGAATACACCTTTTTTGTACGTTGAAGGCTTTGATTGAGTCTACAGAGTTTCCCCACGTAGCCATGATATGCAGCCAAGGCAGCTTCCGCAGAAACGGTTTGCCTTACCCTTTTGAGTGCAAAAGTAAAGCGACCAAGCCTCTGACAAACAGTATTTACATGAGTTTTCCAATTAAGGTGTTGATCTAAGTTTATTCCTAAATAATTAAAAGATTCCAAAATATTTAGCTTTACAAAAAATATTGGTACACAGTCTAGTTATAAGGTGTAAGGTCTTTGAACTACACTGACAAGATTAAAAGAACACGAAATTATATTAATTATAGTTGTCAGAAAGGGATCAACATATTATTAACAACGTTCGCCTGTGGCCGACCATTCGACCGCCAATGACAGCCTCGTTCTCTCTGTCGCTCGCTACTTGTCTCGTTCGCGTTAGTGGCGAAGCGGCAACGTCGCAGGATTTAATTTAGATTAAAATACAATTTTTTGATAGATAAAATAGAAAAACAATACTTAAAAATGAAAAGATACATTATCATTCTTGTTTTTACACTCGTCCCAGTAGTTCTGCAGTTTCTGAACACACAAGAAGGCATTTTTTCCTAAATGTTGAATACGCGCTGCGTTGTTGTCAGACAGACTGGATTCGGCTGGAACTATGTTGACTCAAGACAATTAGCTTGTGTTGATGTCGCCAAGCCGAGCGCAGTAAGACGTATCTACCTCCATTTATACATAACATTACTTTTTAAAGCACTAACGCCTGAACACCAACCAAAGTTGAATTGTAACTGGATGGCTGCTGGAACGTAACTGTGTCATAGCCGTAAGGGATGTTACTTTAGTATAAGTGAAATAGAATATCGACTAAGCATTTTAACGGGTACAACACTAGTTTTGACAGCTGACACTGACAGTTCTAGGCGTGAATTCAAAATATTTTCGATTTGAAGCAGAGTAAATCAAGAGTAAATAAACAAACAAAAATAACATGAATCCCGCAAATCACCCAAAGTCTTGTTTATCCACTTGCGAGAACAACCATGACCCTGTTCATAGAATGTTTAGGCATTAGTATGCTGTTTATGTTATCAGATTCCCTGTCGCACGTTAAACTAATTTCAAGGGTCGGTCATGGACACCTCAGGCTCAGATACATAAACCAAGCGCAAGAAGGAACACGTACTTACAACGTACCACCAATCCATCATCTCCCTAACCTAAAAATGGTACCTACTAAGCAATATTTTTCGAGTTTTGTAACATCCATAATTGAACATTTGTAGGAATTGGAAGAGCAATGAACATGCACATTGGTGCGGCAGTTACAGCTCAGTAGAATTACTAGAAGTTCATCGAGACCTTGGTCTTGGACTACTAAGGTCTAAATGGTGCAGTTGCAGCATTGCTTGAAGAAACGGTCTAAGGTACGTACTTCTTTTGCCTAGTCTTAGAGTGATTAAAAAACAGATATTTTGCATCATTGCTAGAAACACTTAGTTGTATAAAAACTACATTATTTGTTTTTACACTCCACCTCAAAAAAAATTAAATAAATGTCTAGCTATTTGTAAAAATTATGGCTGAAACATGCAAAACAGTATATCTCAATCTGTCGCAGAAGTCTGTATGAATTCATAAGCGCAAGTGGCTTGTAAATGCCCCAACATTTAAATAAGACACATACAAGTTATATTATTAAATAGATTTATTTGTAGTTAATATGCAAAATATAAAATAATATACACATACCTAATGATTACAATAAAACTTTGTAAAATGAACAAATAAAGAGAATAAAAAGATAAAGTAAAATTAAAATTTTATATTATTTAAAGTCTCTCAATAAGTTAACTGACATTTTGTCCTGTACTTCATATTAAAACAGCTAAATACGCTATACATACAAGTCCTCTCCAAAAATAGTGTGGAGCCTCTCAAGGTAAGCATTTAATTTGTGGGTAACCCATACCACACTGTCATGTATTAAACTTAGAATTACATACCTGAAAAACAAAAGTTTTTATGTTAAGTTAACAAGAAGTTATGGCTTCATAAGTCAATTTATATTGTTACAAAACTACTCACTCTTAAAACATTAAGAGAATGATATCCTTTCTATTGAAATATCTTTCTTCATGCTTAGGCGGGCATACAATAATTGCAAAATGGATCCCATCTATTTAACCTGAAACACCAGACATTTTAAACTTGCTGTAAAACCTGTTCCAGTCATACATTAAAATATTAACTAGGTAGATACTCAATTTACATATCAATTCAGTGTAGGTAGGTATACTAAAATGAGTGTTGAATAAATTCATAGAATAGTGCAATGGACTTATACTTAAAATACAGGTTATAACATTGATGAATGATATGTTACACATTACATTAAACTACAGATATACTGTATATATATTATTTATAGGGTTTTATAATATCTCAAAGAAATAACTATTGATATTTACATTACCTACCTACATAAAAACTTTCATTAATACTTAGGTACTGTATAATTTGTTGAAATGGGAAAGCTATAGCTTGTTAATTATTGATGGCTTATTAAGTGTATGTGTGTAACTTGCTGAATTACTTTTGAGACACTGGCTAGAAAAGCAGCTGTCTCGAACAATAGTCAAGATACTTTAGCATAGAAGGCCAAGGCAACCAAAACCTAAAACAATATAATTTGTTATTAATACATAGTATTGTATACACATAACGTTATGGCAAGTCACTCAGGCACAGTCCTTTTATTTGAAACAATGCAAAGATTTAATCTATTCTAAAAGAAAGTTTTACCAATGTATCTACATCCTGTATTGTTATAAATTAAAAGTCATATCATAAATGAATAAGGTTATGTTTATTCGCAGAAATTGGGTAAGTTAAGTTAGGTACCCTAAAAGTACAAGCCATAATATTAGATGGGGACATAGGAATCTTAACATTCTGTTCTTACCTTGGTTTTCACATGTAAAGTGGAGAGTGGATTGTACATGAGTCAAAGCAAAGAGTTGATGTGTGTTTACTCGTGTAAAATAATAACTGACGATCTGCAAAGAAAAGGCTCCACTCATGAGTCTTGTTCGTATATTTTCCTTCTTGGCTTAAGCCCTAGCCACAGCCACATCGACATCATATTACCTACATACCTACTAATATAAATATAGACTTCAAAATAAAAAATACCTTGTAATTTAAACCTTAAACAACTACCATATTTATATTAAACATGAATACTATTTGCTATTTATTCATGTATTAAATTAAAAGATATATCGTAATTATTAATTATGTAGTAATAATCAGTCTCATATTATATTTAAAAACCATGCTTTAGATACTTTAAAAACATAACATTAGCTTCTAAATGTTGTTTAAAAATGTTTTGTGAATCTTTCCAGCGAGTCTCCATATAATGCCCAAGTAATCCAGGCTTTTATGCAATATCAGTGATGCTGAAACAAAAGATTGGCTGACATAAAATCTAAGACACACCCGCATGGTGATAGATGATAATAATTAAAGGTATCCTATGGGTTGATCAAGTGCCTCATCTATCTCCATATTATACCAGTATTTTCAAATTTGTCTGGCCATTTAAATGTGAAAAGTAAGAAACATACTCGTACAAACATTCATATTTATAATATTAGGGTGATGATTGTCATTGTATGTCTGCTTTATTTGACACCTAATTTATCAACAGGCTAAAGGCTATCTCTTGTGTCAGGTTTCATCAAAATAGGTTAAGTATTTTAGGTGTGAACGATGGACAGAAAGACATTTTTAGTGTTATGGATTTTTCATGGTATGATTAGGGGTTTAGCCGCATAATATCCCATTATGAACTGTGGACAATTGAGATGCAATATCATATAAAAGTAATGAAACATTAGATTATTATTAACTTACTGAGTTTAATTCAGTCATGTGGGCTAAGTATTTTTGAATACTTTCAGCAATAGTCTGGAATGACTTGGCAATGTTGCTGATTGCTTCACCCTGTTTTAAAGCTGCCTCTGCATGCTTTAAATTAGCAGCAGCCGACATCTCCTCAGTTCGCGCTTGCATTTCTTCAATGCGAGCAATGGTTGCACGAGCATTATTTAACTCTTCAGTGTTGTCTGTAATAATATAATGACAAAATTAGTCACAATGATATGTATATATGTACTTAGTATAATTGATTTAATATTAACATTAAACTTACTTGACCTGCTATGTGCTCGAGAGCGCCTTCTCTTTCGATTTCTAGAAATGTTAACTGTCTCTGCCAATATGTCGCCTTGACTGGCTATAGGCCTGCTTCTTTCTGGAGATTGCTGCAGAACATTTTCATCAATAGTGGCATCATGAATTATAGATGGCATCTCTGCTAATGTTCTGAAAATGCAATTAATTATAAATATCTAGTGCTCCACAGTTTTACATATTGAAACATGATTGTAAAGGGATGACTTACAATGAGAGCACATTATTTGGTAATACTTCAGCATCTTCTACTGTCACATGCACCTCTTCAGTGTTATCCTTTTGTTTATGTAGGTAAGTATATATGTAAAAAGAAAATAAGATATATAAGAGTCAATAAGCAATATAGGTACCTACATGAGATCCAAAAATATTATAATCCTGAAGGAATGTGTAGAAAACATATAGGCACCTATATGTTTATTACCACTTAACTGCTTTTACAGTTAAGTCCTCCAAGTTAATTCAATAGTAACAAGGCAGAAATCAAACCATAGCACATTAGTTTAGCGTTTGGGAGAAATGTTATCAAACCTAAATTTACACATGAATTTCATACATACACAGGAAATAATTAACAGATTTTGCATCAGTAAAAACATACAGACATTTTACCCAAATTCAACAAGTGGTTCTTATACCATGCTTTTACTTTGTTCTACACAGAATAAGTCACACGCAGGTCAGAGGCAGTATGTAGGCAGTATTTAAATAATAATAATTATATTTAAAAAATATGCACCTCCATAACTGGATCTCTGCATACTCCCGGTAAGGAGCCAACATCTCTCCTTATGAGGGAAGCAACTCTATCCTCCAATGGGCTAAAATATATGTGAATGTTGGGTCCACCTCCAGTTCTGTTATGTTGTCTATTTTTATCTGCCATTTTGCTTCGAACTCGGCACTTATAATCATTCCAAAACTAAAAAAAAAGATTTAACTAAATTATATATACTTAAGTACATACATAATTATAATCTTTACACTATCAATTCCATGCTCTGCAGTGCAAAGTCTGGGTTCTTGGGAATCATCAATTAGATTAGAGCATCCTCAGCAAATAATTGGTTTATTTAAAAATAAATAATTATGAAATAAGTAGTAAAAAAACCTTACCCTCGACCATTCTTTTGGTGTTCTTGTTACACCCTCGGCGTTGAGTAGCAATGCGCATTCCTCCCAAAGACGTCCCGCATGAGCTCGTGCTTCTTTGGACCTCACACGACCTAATGCAAGGTCTCGGTGGTTCTCCATATATTGAATCATGAGTTCTATTTGCCTCAAGGATGTAGCGCGCCTTCGGCAGTCTTCCATGATACTTTTATACAACACAACAAAGTACTATACCTACTTTACCAGTAAACTACACGGAACCTTTTTATTTGCAATTGCAGCGGGTCTAAGTTGAACGTTGTGAAATAGTGGAATCGGCCCCCTCCGGTTGTGGTTCGATAATTACCCAAAAAGCTGTTCTACTTTACCTTTAGACGAATTGGAACGTAACGTCAAGTCAACTTAAACGCAAGCGAAACGAAGCTGGAATCAGAGAGAGACTATTTAGAGATAATACTATGCTGGAATGTTGCCGCAGTATGCACCAGTGGCTACACTTTTAGTGCCAGGGTTGCCAGATGTGATTTTCTAGATTTCGCCAAATAACAAATAATCCGCCAAAATGATACTACGAGTATATAAAAAAAAGCGCCAAACTTGATTTAACAATATCTTTTTTTAATCTTTGCTATATTTTAATATAGTCATAAAGAGTAAGAAAATTAGTATTTGTTTTTAAACATTTACGTAATTTTGCTGATTACGTACATTGTTCATTAATAAACGTATATAAAGTGATCTGTTAATCAATTCTTTCGTACTGTAATATTACCAGGGGCCTTACTATGAGCTCTTAAAGCAAGACTTCTAGACAACTGCCCGGCTTAATCGTACCATGACAACTTTAAAGCAGGCCTGCCCAGGCCTACTATTCAAGAACCGCAGATAAACCGTTCACCTGTTTTTTTTTTGTATGGAATCTCGTTAACATGTCGCTCTAAATCTGCTCAGTTTATTAGCTTACAAACGTCTAGGCGTCTGCAATGTTGGTTATAGTAAATTGTTAGAATGCCCGATACAATATTATCCGTTCACCTTTGTGAAAACAATATTCAAACAGTTCACCTAAATGAGCGTCATGGTATGATTTTATTCCAAACTGTAGTCAGGTTGAAGAACTACACGGAACTTGCATGGTTTTCACGAAGTTGATAGTAAAGCCCCTGGAGTACTGGAGCATGGACTAACGTATAAGATGGCATTGGAACGTGCTCAAAAAGTACTTCTAAAGATAGCAACATGCAAGCTACGTAACACAGTTCGCCAGCTTTTCATTCTTGACTTTAAATCCAAACAGAAGCAATCCACTTTTAGTAAGATTAATTTCCTCTACTAAACGTAGAAAGAACATAGTTTTTCTAAAGAAATTAGAAATGAAGAAAGAAAGATGAAATAAATAAACGAATGAGTGTGCCATGCAAGAGTTAAATATTTTTTATTGGATATTGAGTGACTTCAGAATATTAGTGCGATCGTATCACATGATATAATATGATATTCCATTCGAGGCATGCGATGTATCATTTACTATCATTATCGCCATATTTTCGCCCGTAAAGTTTTTTTTCGCCAACTAATTCGCCAAGGAATTTATTTCGCCAAGAACAAAATTTTTCGCCAGAATAGTGTAAAAATACCCCAATCTGCCAACTCTGCTTAGTGCAAAAGTAAGGAGCAGTAACCCAAATAATTTAAATTGTCAATTGTCTGTTCTATGGTAGTTATGTATCGTAAGACTTTTGAGTTTTGCACTGTAATTTAGGGTCATCTAAAAATGACAGCGCTGTTATCAAACTAGATTGTGTTCCTAATCGAATGAATTATGAAAAATTGTAGCTTTTTTAACCGTAATGTACAATAAATGTTAAAATTGGTCACCACTAAATTGAAAAGTTATAAAGGATTGAAAAAAAAACAGTAAAAATAGTTATCATTCATTTTTCAGGAAAAAATAGTAAATATATTGAAATAAGGTAAGGAGCTTCTAGTTCTTGCTAGTACGCTATTTCGATAGTTTTATTTCTGGTGCAAAAATAAGCATTACCTACTTATTTCAACTATACATTAATACAAATTCACTATGAATTAAAACTAATAAATCTACATTTTGGCGACTTAACTGAGAGCAATGCAATGCAGGTAGGCTTGCATTTCCTTTGTCTTTTCCGCATTCTACAATTTAAAGTAGGTACGTATGGATTTTATTGATAAATTATTATAAACACTGAATTGTTTTTATCCTGAAACAGACACTAACAAGCAGAGCCAAATCTTACTAATATTATTAATACGAAAGTTTGTAATTCTTTCACGCTTGAACGGCTGGGGCAGTTTGATCAAATTGGTTATGGAGATAAATGAAGCTCTGGATTAACAGATAGTATACTTTTCATCATCATCCACACGAGTGTAACCGCGGGGTGCAATTAGTATGTTTAAATAAAAATCGAAGTAAACCTCATGCATTAAATAACTAAAAAAAACTTAATTATACACAAAAGCTTTCAAACCGATATCGTGTTTAGTATAGGATATAAAAACTCTTAATAATTAAGAGACTAGACACCGAAATACCGTATCCATTTATACATTTACATAGGTATTTTTTTAATGTTTAACATGATGGGATGTATATATTTTTACCTTAATTGATGAATTTATCAGAGTTATGCCAAAACGTTCCAACGGATACGTTCTGGATCGAAATCGCTCTACTACAGTCGGCTTAACAATGAAGATGGATAACATGCAGAGTCTATCGCCGAGCGCGTCTACTTTATCGAGCTGTCAAAATCATAGCGTGTTTTTGACTAAATTATCAGAAACTGACATATCTTTGACATAACTCTATTGATAGAAGATATGTCAAGTATTACGCTTTTTCACCCGCGTGGTGATGGATGATGATGATGAAAAATATCTTAAGTGTTAATCCGGCCCCTCATCTACATCCGTGCCAAATTTCAACAAGATTGGCGCCGCCGTTTATGCGTGCAAGAGTAATAAACATCCACACATCCATACATCCATTCCCACAAACCTTCGTGTTTATAATATTAGTAGGGTTTAAGGTTCTTCTTAGTAAATGTTTTGTTTACCACCTAAACATTTTTTCAGCTTTGGGAACAGATAAAAGTCGGACGGTGCTAAATCCGGTGAATATGGGGTATGAGGTAACAATTCGAAGCCACATTGATGGATTTCTGCCATCGATTGCACAGAGGTGTGAACCTCGTACATGAATAAGATAGGTTTTGTTTAGTATATAGATAAATAGGTATAATATAGACATAATCTACTACACACACAAACACATACGCCATGCGTATGTGTGGGTATAGATAGAAGTAATGTATTCTAGAAATTACAGATCTAGGCACTAATGTGCTGAAAATACTGGTTGGCACTAATTGACGCCGAGATTGGCCTCTATTTCTAGTATAAAAAGTTACTCTATGGTATGCACGTACGTCATGTATTGCCATAGCAAGGCAAAAATAAAATTACTTAAACTCTTGTATGGTTTATTAGTTGATTTGAATTCATTATTCAACATAATTAAGTATTCTAAAATGTGAATTATTACGAAAACTTATTCAACCGTCTTTGTGCGAGTTTTCCAATGCATTTCTTATATTTATTGTCAAATTTAATGTTATAATTGATTGTCAACGCCAATATTCTTTGCTGTTTGTGGTCAATGTTATAAACATATAGTCTGATTTATCTATGGTTATTGGTTAAATAAATGTCACAAAACGGCGGGTGAATTTGTGAACACTGTAAATAGAAAACTGTTTATATATTATTTATTTTATTGTTTATTTATAAATGTTCCTTCCAAAGATATTAGTACTCTGTCCTTCTATAACGGGACAAATGTGTCCAATTTGAATATTTACTATCAATGTGTTTTACTTTTAACTAAATAACTGCTATTTTAAAGCTCTGAGTTTTTATTGTCTCGCAGTAGGTATGAAAAGTAGAGTATGCACCTCGAAGATAAAGCCTGTCTTCGTCTGGGGCGGCTTTAACCCCTCGCTTCACTCAGGACTCAACATAACTCTTATTAAATCTTAACCCCCTCGCTACGCTCAGGGATTAACCCAAGAGTCCCCGTTACACTCAGGGTTCAATATACCGCCTATGACGTAAGACACTGCTTTACTCCCTCGGTGCATAATCAAAGTCAAAGTCAAAATCATTTATTCAATTTAGGCATCAAAGACACACTTGTTAAGCAACGACCCCCCCATGGGAACCGATGACACAGATCAACATTACCAACTCACACGAGGACGGTATTGCAGTTTCGCAATCAAGCCACCGGCATTCAACCTACCGAGCGCTTCCCGGAATCGGACCGCCGCGCATCGCGTAACCATCGTGTCAGCATTTCAAAATTGTTACTTGCGGACTATTGTATCGATGAACACCTTCTTATCCTCATATCGAGTAGATTGTCGTGTCTTGTAATTATAAAATAAATTTAATATTAATAACTTAAAAATAACTTCGTTTTTTTGCATCCTCGACTTCAGCCGTACGTATTTCACTTATGAACGTCAAATTTTCATTATAATGTACTTTAAAGACTCTACCGTCGCGTTCCAAAATATATAGAGCCTACCGAGAAGAAGCGGCAAGAAACTCGGGGCCATTCTTTTTATATAGAAGTTTAGAATGTTTCTACTTAGGTATTACAAATATTACATTTTATAGGTGGCAGAGTGACAGCTTGCCAGAAGTGGAGTATTTCATGCATCTTTATCTTCTAAATAATGTCGGAATTCATAATTTTTTTATTAAAATGTTTTTACAGTCAATTTGAATTTGCCCTATGTGAGCTCAGTTAAGTGTTTTGGAATTTTATTGTAAAAACGCACACAATTTCCTAGGAATGACTTATTAGTCTTCGCAAGTCTAAAGCTAGGTACAGCTATCCTATTTGTATTTCTAGTATTAAAAGTGAGGTGATCACTATTTAACTTATTTCTATGTATTTTTTTACGAACATACATTAATTATTTTCAAATACATATAAGAAAGGCAAAGTTAATATATTGATTTCTTTAAATAATTCTCTCAAAGATTCACGGGCACCAATTTCGTATATAGCTCGAATAGCACGTTTCTGTAGGATAAAGATGGTATCTATATATCAGCCGCTGAACCCCATAGCAATATCCTATATGACATTACGCTGTGGAAATATGCAAAATATACTAACCGCGCCGTAGAAGCGTCTGTGAGCTCTCTTATTTTACGTACCGCATATGCAGCAGAACTGAGTCTTCCAGACAGTGCATTTATATGAGGACTCCATTGTAATTTTGCGTCAATTTTAATGCCTAGGAAGACTGTTCCTAGGAAGCCTTGTCCATTACGAGTTTAACTCCATCAAGCGTAATGTTGGGCTCCAAATATGGAACAGTAGGCAAAGAAAACTTTAAAACATTTTGTCTTTTTTGAATTCAGAAGTAAATTATTAGCGGAGAACCATTTAGAGATACTAGATAGAGCGTTGCTTACTTGAATTAGTGTGCTATCTTTCCTATCTACTTTGAAAATCAGAGATGTGTCATCCGCAAATAAAACAATATCACAAAAATCCTTGGCCATAAGTGGCAAGTCGTTAATATAGACTAAGAACAAAAAGGCCCTAAAATGGACCCTTGTGGAACGCCCATTTTAAGTATAGATCCCGAAGATGTTACACCATTTATTTTATGCTAACCATTTGCATTCTGTTCATATCCTCCAGATAAATATGACTCGATGACCTCAAGAGCAGCTCCACGAATACCATAATGGAAAAGCTTTCGAATCAGTATACGGTGTTTCACACAATCAAATGCTTTAGAGAGATCACAAAAAACACCAATAGCATCATGTGAGCTCTCCCAAGCCTTTAAGACATACGTCATAAACTGCACACCGGCATCCGTAGTTGATCTTGCTTTCGTGAAGCCGAACTGATTTTCGTGCAGTATTGAATGCTCGTCGAAGTGCGCCAAAAGTTGTTTGATCATATTTTTTTCAAAGATCTTACTTAAAATTGGTAGTATAGATACTGGTCTATAATTTGAAGGGTCTGTTACCTCTCCAGCCTTAAAAATTGGAGTGATTCTACTATATTTCATTAAATTAGGAAAGGTACCGCTATCTATACAAAGATTAAATATGCGAGCCAACATAGGACCCATAAAACTAATAATTAGCTCTAAAATGTTTACCGACATTCCCCATAAGTCTTCAGTATTCTTTATATTTAAGCTTTTGAATGTTTTTATAATTTCGAAAGATGAAGTATATTTAAAAGAAAAACTGGGCACTTTATTTAATGGGAAATTAGCTTTAAGAATAGCTTCTAATCTACTATTACGAGTACATACCTACTTAATAAAAAGTAATGGAAGAACTTTTATTTTAGTATGAACATGATGATCATCAGAAATGTTATAAACCTTTAAAGTTTAAATGATTCAGGTATTGACAATTTAAAATTTTATTATACTTACTATATAAGAATAATTATTTCATTTATGTAAATTTGAAAATAAAGTTTAAGAAAATATTTTGTTTTTATTTAATACAAGCTGGCCCGCCAAGGGCTTTGCTTGTTTGGTCTATGGGTCAAAGCGATATAAATAAATTGAATTCCAAAATCCTTCCATATTGGATACTGACAAAGGGACGGTACCAACAGCCAATATTTCCAATGCAATTGTAGATGGTCAAGATAAGGTCAAAATATAGAAAAAAATAACATTGTTTAAGTTGCGAGAGCCTAGCCATGTAATTATTTTATATAACTTTTTTTATTATTATATTTTATAATACTATCTAATAACCACTATTTTCTTTAAGCAAATTAAAGATGAAACTAAGGAAATAGCTTTTATACTTAGATGGACATATGTAGTAGTTATCAGAAATAAATAAAAGTAAGGTAAATAAATGACTTAGAAAATACTAGTGTAGTGATTATATAATCTATTGAAGATTATTTCTGTTAATTTAAGAAAAAAATTATATTTATATTATACATATTAAATGTATACAAAATTTAATATGTATGATTATGGCCAAAAATTTAAAGTAATTAAACCTAGATACGTCACTAGGAAGTTAAGATTATCTCCGATATAGTTATTATTATGAAGACTAATACTGAATGATGATTCAAAGACTTAGATGATTAAAGTTGAGAAAAAAATAAAATGTATATTATGTAAAAAAAGAGCTTTTATTTATAACCTTCCACGGCCTGCCTACGGCTTTGCACAAAATTCTGCTGGTAAGCATGTCCTTGTTGCAATAGGTTGTTATTAGAATTGTGTGCTCTGTGATCCCTTCTTATCAAGTTATCGTCTTCAATGTGAGCATCCCTTTCTTGTACCTGATCTTCATGATCTAATACTTGCTGGTCTTCATCATCCAGCCCATGATGAGACTGCAACGCAATATTATGCAAGACACAACAAGAGTTAATAATTTTTGCTGCTTCTGTGGGCTTATAGTGCAGCTTTCTATCTACTAATAAGCATCTGTAAATGATATAATCAAGTTACAAGATAAAAACGAAATTACACCACATATATTACAAAATAAGGAAATTGAATATTATATTAAACGTGACTTTAAAATGCCAATACATCTCTTCACAACATTCCTAGCACTAATAACTATGCTTATCATTGTAGAATGCTTCAGGAGTGTTCATTGCAGCATTTAATATAGGAGTCATCATCGCTTGTCTTAATGGAAAACCTGAGTCTCCTGTAATGAAATGTTTTCAACTCCAAGACTTCAAGAGCTGGTAGTTTTAAATACCTAGAAGGTAAAAGTCTTCACCATTATGAACAATCTCATCTAATTTCCCTTTTAATGGGTTGTTGTTCCATGCTGCACTACGAGTATCATGTGTTGAGCCAGGGTTGCTGGAATCAAGTCTGGCGCCCATTGTTGGCGAGTTTGGTCTCCAAGGCAGTTGCGGCGCGCCATGTGTTCTGGCGTGCCGCGAAGAGAAGGGTCCGGCAATGGACAGCCACGGCGGGTTCGCGGTCGTGTGGAAAATCTGTCCCGCGTTCCCGCCGAGGGCGGCAGTGACGGAACACCCCGGGGTTTTGGTGGGTATACGGACTCCCACATAACCACCTCCCTCCCCGTGGTGGGTGGTATCCATAAAGGATTTCCCCGGGACAAAAAAATAAAAAAAAGGGTTGCTGGAATCAACACACATGACTCTGGCATCTGAAACACAAATCTGAAAAATTTGTTTATTTTGTTACATGTTCAAACTGTAGGTGGCAAGATTATATAAGCAGGCATCATCATAAGACTCACGATTACGGTATTCAGCGAGTGATATCCTCTTCTGTTGGAATACCTTTCTTCATGCTGGGATGGGGGGACAATAGCCACATGTGTTGTAAAATACTTACGATTTGGTGCTCTATATTGATATTCTTCTATCCTGAAAATGAGTTTCCATTAGTTCATTCCCACTGGTAGCAAAGCTGGTGTGTCACTTTCTTCACCATATTTATCTATGAAATGTAGTATTCACGTTTTAATTAATATATACTAACTAGACGGTAAATATTAGTCAATTCAGTTTAAAATAATTTGTCTTTTTCTTCAAAACATACATGGAAAAAAAATGTTTACACTTTGACAAATCATGACATCACAGCTTGAAGTTGTCAATCCAAAATCTTGTAAATTTTTCTTTTTCTAAAGAGTTTCTTTTATTATTGTTATATGTTATTGTCTATTTTACTGGCCATATAGACATCCTTTTTTAATTCAACTTTCGAGTTCCGATTTCCTATAAAAGCGAAAACTTGTGGCATTTGGGAGGATTCCAAAGAGTAGATTAATATATCTGGGGGAGGATTCTTACTTCAGATTTCAAAGGACAATATTGTAAATATAGTTTACTTTTGCTGTGATCTCCAATTCTTAATCTGGTCTTTCTAATTTAGACCAGACCTTGGCAAAAGTGCTCCGTAAAAGTCTAAAAGTGAAGTTTTGTGAGGTCTTTATGAACTGCATTATCAATCTTCTGTAATGAAGAAAACGCAACCTCCCACATCAGGATTCGAGGAAGCTCTTTCCTCATCTGATGTCTTTGTGAGCGTGAGTGACTGACTGATTCTCCATACATAGTGATGAAGAAGGCCTGTACTCCATCATCAGGATCTAAAGCCTTCTATTAGAAGAATTATAAAGATTCTATTGCCTTCTTTGACCCCTCCGTATGTGTGTGTAATATAAATTACCCCTTTATGTTTTATATGTGTAACGTATAAGCAGGCCGCTTAACTGAATAAATTTTTCAACTATCCATAAACCAGCTCGCCAGTTCTCTTCTACAAACTGTGAAATTCCGTGTTTGTTATTTTATATTTTAACTTGTATATATTTTGTGCAATTACTTAATTTATTTAATTATTATTTTTTGTAAATAAAAGGTAACAAGGGTGTGACTTAATATATTTAGTTTCTTTGGTCCCATCTACCCTAAGTTAGGTGGTAAATTTTAACTCTTATTTAATTTTACTTTATTGTCTGTGAATCCCTAAATTAGGTAACACGACAGTGTACCATCTATACACCCCAAAATTCCAGACGTTCCAAGCTTTCTGTAGAATCTAGAAATGAAATAAATTTAGCCATGTTTCTTATTCCATTATAAATTAATGTAAATCACTATGATTTTACGCACCCCCTTTTAACTTCATCATGGTCTTCTTAATAGTTCGGAAAATTCACATATTTATTATAAATATGTGGGAGATTTAAAACTTCTGTCACTTGCCCGAGGCACTGAAGGCTGCGAAATTGCATGGCACCCTGACTGCCCAACCAGTGTCTGGTAGGAACCACTAGCATAAAATGCCAGAGCAAGAATTATCTAAAATAAACGGAAATTTTATTAGATACAAAGCTTATTGTAAAAAAACACACAAATAGCTCACCAAGAATATGTGATAAATTGTATTACCTTTGTCTCTGTATCAAGGCCATCAGAGCGTAGACTGACGGGTATAAAAAACTTAGTTTTTCAACTAAGGATCCAGCGAGATTCTTGGAGAGCCTATACGTTTTGATAAACTCTCGTTCAGTGAGGTTAAAAGGATTATGCCTTCTTCTTAAATTTAAATTTCTTCTTCTGACTCTTCCGCAGTCAACTTCATGCGCCAGCTCAACAAGATTCATAAGTATTAAACATCATATTATTGTCACATAATTTTGTTTGTAGAGCAATATTTCGAGAAAAAGTAACAACAGACTGACTTAACTTCAATCAACCGTAAATTTGACAGTTAAACGACCATTAGAAACTTCGGTTCAGCTGCGTTTCGATTCACGCATGTGTCAATTTTTTTGTGGAATATGAACTAACGTCACGTTCATGATCAATCGAGTTAGCAGAATATTAAGATTTGATCGATCGCTGGCGTCTGCGGAAACGCAACTGCAGCTGGCCTGTTTTTCGATAGCAGAATAAGAAAATGTATAAAAGCCGTCCTTCAGCTACGGCTCGATTGCAGTTGAAGCAAAATTCAGTTAGTGAAATGGCCTGCATACAATCTATCCCGTTGCAATTGCAATTGCAACGGGATAGATTGTTGAACGTTGTGAAATAGTGGAATCGGACCCCTGCTTCGCAGTAGATATGTGTATAATGGTACTTCCCCAGACAAAACTCGTTTTCAAGGAGTCATGAAATTAGCTCCAATAGTAATTTACAAAATAATTAAGTTACTGATAAGTGTATCTACTATTCCAGCTCCGCGGCAAATGTCTGCTGTCGAATAAATTTCCGAAGTAGTTAAGAGGCCAGTCATTAAATTGAAGAGCTTAAAGTTACTTTAGTCCTAATAAATGGATCTCGAGGATCAACATCGTTAGCGCTTTGCCAACACAATTTTTCACTCCTTGCCTTCAACTTACAACTTTCTTACAAAGATATTTTAAAATTATGAGTACCTAGTAAGGTTCTAAATTAATCTTCTATTGTATTCTTTATTTATGTACCTATGTATAAACATATCTTTTATGATACTTCCATGAAACTGAAAAGGACAAAAACATCAAAAAACTATGCAGGGTGTTAGATGTATACTTTAGAAATAAATCAAAATGAATCGGTTTTAACATTTCTGTTTATCTGGGTGTTTGTTATCTTATAACTCGTGAGTACAACTGAATAGAATGTTAGTTTTAGTTTGTAGCTTTTTATCCTAAGATACTGGTAGTATGGTTAAGAAACAACGTGTTAATATAAGAGTTAGCATTTGAAACTGCATGTAACTACTAACTCTATTAACATTAATTAATTATCACTTACTTGATTAAATTTTCTTATTGTTAACAATTACGAGTAGAAGTAGGTAATTCAGTCTGCGCTCGTCGCTTGTTTGCTGCGTACGCGTACAGCGTGAATTGTTGCTTGCGCACGTGACTCGCTCCAACACCGTGCCACTATGATGATGTGATGGTGATACTTTTTTCAACCAAAATTATTTGCCTTATTTTTCTGTTAGTATTTGACACTGACCGAAGATGATTTGGCATTAAAGGTAGTGACGAGGTCACCGACCACGTTAAATGTACTTCTTGCTCGGTTGTGTATCATTATGCATGTGCCGGGATAACTGAGGGTATGGTTATCGTAAACTGGGAGCTGACAGGAAAGCTACATGGAGGTGTTCTACTTTCCGGTGCCCTGTGCCTTCTATAGAAAACACTCCGAATCTTGCTGAAATTCTAAAGGAGATCATGGATTTCCGTGCCGATTTCAACAGTTTAAAAACAGACATCGGTACAATGAAAACAGAATTAATCTCAACTTCGCAAATTATACAAGAGTTAAAGTTCAACTGGAGTGATTTTAAAACCCGATTTGATAAGACGGAGGAACGTTTAACTCGGGTCGAGGGCAAGGTCACTATCGTGCCTTCCCTGCAGAAGCGGCTCGACGAATCTTCTGTGATAATTGAAGATCTTAAAGTAACAAACAACCTACAGGATCAATTCTCGAGAATGAATAACATAGAAATCTGCGGTGTACCCTCGCATAATAATGAAAATCTAATGAAGATTCTCCGCGACCTCTGCGTTAAAATCGGCTTCACACTGACGGAGTCAGATGTTGACACAATACACCGTATCCGGTCATTCTCTCGAGGCGCCGGCGACAACGATGGCGCCACTGGCGGCGGCCAGCAGCTGGTTCGCCCGCCGGCAATCATTGTACGGTTTTTGCGTCGTCAACGTCGGAATGAATTACTCGCTGCGATGCGAGTTCGGCGATCTATCACTACTGCGGACATCGGCCTTCCTGGTGGTGCATCGAATATATACCTAAATGACCAACTAACCCCTACTAATAAGATGCTATTGAAGAGAGCTCGACAGTTAAAGGTTGACCTAAATTATGACTATTTGTGGGTGAAAGAGTGCAAAATATTTATGCGCAAAAATGACAAGTCAAAGGTCACACGCATCGCTACTAAGTCGGATCTCGTGAAGTTAAAATGACTTTTATTGTGGGTATATAACGGTTATTTACTAAGGTGTATGTATGTAAGTTCACAGGTAACATTATTTCTGTTACTGTTTACCGTAATTTTATTTCTGTTCCGTATACTATACTATATTCCGTACACGGTTTATTTGTATTTTTACTCATTGTTGTCACTTTTAACTTGTAGTTGTAATTTATTTCTGTATTGCATCTCTCAACTAATGTATTACCAGTTTCATACAAAATTGTTAATTACGATTGTTATTGTAAGATTAGCTCATTTACTCAATTACATTCCAGCCTAACGTCATACAAAAGATATTTATTCATACCTATTACTAAATTATTTTTCTTTCTGATTCGTAGTAATATTGATACTTATGGATTTACAACATAATGAACATTCCATTTATTACCAAAACGTGAGGGGACTGCGTACCAAGTCGCATACCTTTTTAACTCACGTTTTATTATCTAATTATGATTTAATATGCCTGACTGAAACGTGGCTTACGGTGGCGTTCAATGACGCTAAATACTTAAACTAAACTATAAACTATAGCGTGCACCGACATGACCGATCGGGTGCGCGCGGCGGCGGGGTACTGGTGGCGGTGCGTGCCGGCCTCATTGCGCGGGCGCGCCCGGAATGGCGCAGCTCGCCGCACGCCGAAGAGCTGTGGCTGAGCATGCCGCTGGGCTCGGCGACCCCTGCCGCATTGCGCCGCCAGCGCGCGTCCGCGACTACCAACACTGCTCGGTCGCTTCATGTCTGCTGCTGTTACCTACCTCATAGCCGAGACCATTTTTTAGCATTGCAATGTCTGTTCGATAAAGTTTACGGAACTCTCACGACTGCATCCTGACGACTACTTCCTATTAGTTGGTGATTTTAACGTATCCCACGCGCCGTGGTCGAACTCAGGAGACTCGGGCGGATGCTTATCTCACCTTCGACTGATATCAAATCAACTCTGCTCTCAGAATTTATGAACTTAACTAGTTTTTATCAGTTTAATGCATGCGTTAATTGTAATGATCGTACCCTAGACCTTATTCTCAGCAATCACACATGTGTAGTCGCAGCATGTTCTTCTCCATTGACGCCTGAAGATCCACACCACAAGTCGCTTGAAATTAAATTATCTTTTAAAGCGAATACTTTGATAAGGAATATCCCGACGTCCTACAAATTTATCTAAAATCATAAATCCGATTTCAACGCTATAGGCGCAGGTCTCGATGGGGTAAACTGGCGAATACTGGATAATATGGCAACCGAACATGCTGTTACATATTTCTATGCTATCTTACATGGTTTGATTGATAAATTTGTTCCTAAAAGGAAAACCTCTTCTTCGACTTTTTATCCCCCTTGGTACTCACTTCCACTTATTAAAGTTGTACGTGAAAAACGATAACCCTTTAGATTACCAAGAGTTCAAAATGTTAAGAAAGAGAGAAAGAAAATTAGACAGTCAATGTTAGGTATAAGAATTACATCTTCTATTCTGATGAAAAAATTAAAGTTTTTCCTAAGTTTTTCTGGAGTTTCATAAAGTCAAAATTTAACATTAACGAACTGCCTCATATGTATCCTACAAAGGTATTTCGAAGGTAAGACGAAGTTGTGAGCAACATGTCTAACGATCATTTTAATTCAGTCTTTGTCACTAATGATTTAAATAATTTACATTTTTCGGAGCAATCTGAAAATGTTAACACCATGATTGATATATCCACTATCCAAAATAATATAAATGTTCTGAAACACTAAAAAGGGATAAATAAAAATAAAGGTGCTGGGTATTCCATTACTAATATCCAAGTTAGCTACACATTTAAGTATCCCCCTTACAATTATCTATCAGAAATCGCTATCCGAAGGATGTTTTCCTGACATATGGAAGCGGTCACTCATCACCCCGATCCAAAAAGGAGGTGACAGACATGACGTGAAGCAATATAGACATAATATATATCCAAATTGTGTGTTTTTGGAAAGATCTTGGAAAAAAAATTAACATATGAATTATCTAGTGTAATTTCACGTCATGTTTCACCCCACCAGCATGGTTTCTTTCGTGGTCGTAGTGTTGATACCAACCTGGTCGTCTATACTGAATTTATTACTAATGCACTTGATGCAGGGTAACAGGTGGATGCCGTGTATACTGATTTTTCTAAAGCTTTCGATAAAATTCATCATTTTACGCTTCTGAGCTTCTGACCAAACTATGGATGATCGGTATACACGGTGACCTACTTAGATGGCTAAAGTCATATATTGACAATAGGAGCCAGGCTGTCGCGCTTAAAGGGTATATTTCCAAGTTCCTCCCTATCCCCTCGGGAGTACCTCAAGGTTCCCACTTGGGCCCGTTTCTATTTACACTTTATATTAATGATGTGCACCTATCCCGAACCCTTTTCATTTGTTGTATGCGGATGACACTAAGATTTTTAAAATAATAAGATCGAGACAAGACTGTTTTGATTTTCAAACAGATCTGGATTCATTTGTCGAATATTGTACGCAAAACCATATGTATATAAATCCTGAAAAGTATTACTCTATAAGCATCTCGCGTAAACTTAACTCTTTTACTTCTAACTCCTTGTTAAACGGCTCCATTGTAAAACGAGTCACCGAAATAAAGAATCTTGGTATAATTTTAGACGCTAAATTACATTTTAATATGCATGTTGAGGCAGTGGCGGCGAAGGCATACAAACAACTTAACGGGTTTAATCTATCTATTATCTCGTCCATTTAACCGTGCTAGTACTTTCATAACTTTATATTTTGCTTACGTTCGTACTTAGCTTACTTGAATTTGGTTGTGTGGTGTGGAATCCGCAATATCGGGTGCATATATCCCGAATTGAGAAAATTCAGAATAAATTTAAAAAAAAATTTAGACTATCGAACTGGCAATTATTTTCAAAGTTACGCAGATACAGCCATGAGACATAGGATTCCTTCTCTAGAAAATAGACGTTTGTATTATGACTCCTTATTCTTATACAAAATTATCCACGGTATAACTGATTGTAGTGAATTGCTTTCAAAAAAATATTTTAAAATTCCAAGTATCTCCTCACGTTCAACCGACACTTTTTACATTTCAATTTGTAAAACAAACTACGCAATAAAATTCGTTTGTAAGGCGTTCTTGTCGTTCTTATAATAACACCTTTAAACATATAGACATTTTCTCTTCTTCATTAACAGAACTAAAAAAAACAATGGGCGAATCTTTGTTAACTATATAACTTCTCCAAGATCTTCTTCTAAGATTGTGACTTTATGTATTATGTTTGATCTTCGAGTCACTGTTTACAGGCACTCTTTCCTGTACTAAGTACCTAACAGTTCCATAAACTTTTAAAGCTCGTAACTATTCATGGAACTTTAAGTCTATTTGTGATTATTGTATAGACATTATATTTGTATAAGACTGTGTGTTTCCTAAATATGTAAAAATAAAAATAAATAAAATAATTTTTAAGATGTTATGTCTGGCTAGTAGTCAAAAACAAAAAGAGGAAAAGAAAAGATTCTTTTAACTTTAGCATTTATATATAACAACTGTAGATGATAAGTACTTTTAAGAACTATTGAATAAGGAAGCGTCCATATCAGAAAATAAAATCTCTTGATAGCCACAGTTAATAATAATAATAATAATAAAACCGCAAGGGTGGCTTTGTGGCGAGCCGTCGGTGAGTGGCGACACCGCGGACCCTAAATCTCCCTGGGGCTAAATGAGACCCCTCACCCCCAGGTTGCCTTAATTGGCCGTCTGGGGGTGGAGACGCAAGAGCAAGTAACAAAAAGCTCCAAGGGTGGAAGTGTTAAAGGGCATAACGCCGGTAGTAGCGCTCTTGTGAAACCGCAGCACAACACTCTCGACACCCTTTAGCCATCCACACCAACGTTGTCCCTTTTGTCACCATTGATGGTGGCCCTTATGGGGGGCCCGTTTAGTGGTTGGCAAGTCACCACCTGCCAAAAAATGTACAATTAGACTGAAATTGGCAGGTGCCGTAGTCTCTTCCATAGCCTACTATCTTCCTTATCACGAATAAGATCATATCAATAGCCTTGCCATTTTACCCATTTTTATAATAGATATACCATGTCCCATCCATCCAAAAGTTTCTGTTTTTTATACTACATTGTATTTTTTATATCAAACAGGCCTCTAAGTGTTGGCTACAGCTCCACTTATGCCTATGTAAAGGGCTGGGTTAAACCCGTGATATAATTGAAAAACAGAGATTATTCTGTGTTTCTATCCATAGTGACTGCTATTAATAATAATAATTTATTTCACTAAAAACTTTGTACAATTTTGCTCTACTTACACATAAAGACTTAAGCTTAGAAATATGCCGTGTAATTGTTGCAATTTGATTGGCGTGCAAAACCTACATTAAGAAAAACTTGTAGATTCAGCGTTTCTTTCATATTGTACAAGTGTATAATTTGGACGTACGTAGCCTGTGTTACAGCTAGGTTCAAATAAAACATAATAGTGAAATCTGATAATCTAAAATTCTTTTACACTAATCTTAAAAATAAACAAATTAAAAGTTGTATGTAGTGTGCGTGTGTGTGTGTGTGTGTGTAAGGAGTGAACATTTTGTAGTTGCGTAAAGGAAAGAAAGTTAAAAGATAAACAGTATCAATTAGTTATTCAATTAATTTGATTAACAATTCAGTATCATCGTAGCTTAAATTCTTTAGCCAACTAATAAGCGCTACACTTGCATCTCTGTTACTTAGTTTAACAAAATCTTTTATAATTTTTGTTAATGTTATTATATAAGTATGGACCCAGGAAACAAATATTTCGCTTAGCGAAAAGCGGTCCATTTTTATTTTTGTCCATTTTTAATTTTGAGTTGAATTTACTATCGTCAAAAATTCTATCATTTCTTCGTTAAGCCGTAAGGTTTTTCATCAAAGGTATGTGGTTATGCTTAGTAAGTATAATATTCTTTATGAATAACTGTCGAACTGTCAAAACTCCGCAATCTTTGTACAAATCAGTGGTTGAAAACAAACGTGGCCTAAATGTACCAACTTTTAGAACTGCTCTTTGAGCGCGTTCCAGTGACAGCATGTAGGTTACGCCTGCACCTCCCCACGCAGTATTGCAGTAAGTAAATTAACCTGCATAGTGCGTTATACACATTTATGACTAAATTGCGATCTGCCACATCGCGTAGATTTTTAAACATGAAAATGAGTTTTCTAACTCTGTAGCTGAGGATCTCAATATGTTCTTTCCACGTCATTCTTCGATCTAGAGTTACTCCAAATACTTGATGTGAGGTACGGTTTGCAATATAGAGCAGCTGCAATTGTTTGTAGTACAATTTAGATGAATTTTGATTCTAATATCTGGCGTTTTTCCACGCCTATTGACGAAAGCCACGAGTTTGGTCTTATCAATATTGAGTGAAAGCAAGTTTGATTGCAGCCATTGAGTGACAATCTTAAAACCTGCTTTATCATAGGCACACGCCTTTTCTTACAAAAATAAGCGCTGTGTCGTCCGCATACAATAAAATTTTACCATTTTTCAATTTAAGGTTGCACAGATCGTCGACATAGACTAGGAATAGGCTAGGTCCTAATACGCTGCCTTGAGAGACACCAAACGGTACTGCTCTCTCATCACCAATTAAGTCACCCACCCTAGTTCTCTGGGTCCTCACCTTCAAATAGTCCTCTATGAGGTGCAAGGCATTGTCTCTTATTCCCACCTTTTCAAGTTTTTGAACTAGTGTAGGAATAGAAACAGTGTCGAAGGCTTTTGCAAGATCTAGAAATACGCCGATAACTTTATTTTTCTTGTCCAGTTTAGCTACAATAAAATTTGTTAGGTCTGAGACTGCGTGTTCAGCTGATCGACCGGCTCTGAAACCGAACTGATTTGGCGATATAATGTTATATTTTTCTAGGCAAGACATAAGGCGTTTATTAATAATCTTTTCTAGAATCTTAGAAACAGAAGGTAAAATTGAAATTGGCATATAGTTTTCGACACTGTCTCTACTACCACTTTTATGAATGGGTGTGACAATGGATGTTTTAAATTTTGAAGGAAATGTTCCAGAGGACATGGATAGGTTACAAATATGTGTAATAACGGGTACCATTGTCTGTGAGGATTGCTTTATCACCCTTGTTGACACGCCGTCAAAGCCAACCGCACAGTCATTTTTAAGCCATTTAATATGTTAGCGATTTCAGTTTCATCAGTACCTATTAAGCCAATAGAGTTAGCTTGTGACGGTAGATGGGATATTTGTTTGTAAGGATCACTGTACGAATTATGGGTGATTTTACTAGAGAGAATTTTGCCCACGTTTGAATAGTAACTATTTACAAAATTTATATTCAAGTGGATTACTTTTTAAATGTAGCTGATTTTCGTTTGCGGTTTTTTGTTTCCCTGTGTATGTAATTTGTTTGATTATTTTCCATGTTTTTTTTAATATTATTTTTACTCTTTTCTAGCTCTGACTTTAGGTAGTTGCTTTTAAGTATTTTGAGTAAAATCGTACAATAGTTTCTATATCTACAGTATGTTGAGTGTTTGATTATAAGGTGTCAATTTCAAGCCAATATGCATTTTGTTTATAACCCGAATACAGCAAAGAACTCCGGGGGTAATCCAGGGTTTGATGATGCGTTGTTGGTGTGGGACTTTAAATGCCCTGGTGTTTATTTTAGTAATTTCCATTAATCTATTCGTGAAGATTTTAGTTGCTGCGTTTGCATCCAGAGACTGCAAAATGTCTTGGATGGATGGATTTAACTCCTTGAGCAATTGCCGCGAAGTTTGTTTTTATTATTGATTTTTGGGGGTAAATAAATTTAAAGAGCTAATTTGAATACAGAGGAGGCTAGAATAATGATCTGTGACTGCTGTTTTAATAACTACTGAAGTACATTTTAATTTACTTTTGAGCATAATATGGTCTAAGCAGCGGTTCCCTCTAGTCAGAATGTTGTGACTAGCCAGAATTCCATGACTAGCTAGTAAGTAATTCTAGATAACTAGCAGAATGCTTATCCAAACTGTCTGGATGAATCCCAATGTTAATATCTCCGATTACTGTTATAGTCGGGTATTTTTTGTACGATGTTAAAACTAACGAATTTAGAAAAGTGTCAGTATTAATAAAAGATGGAGATCGGTACAAAGCGACTATTTCTATTTTTAGACCCATCTTAACAATGATACAGTTAGATTCCTCAAAAACAGGTTTATCTATCTGTAGATTCAAACTAGGTTAAGAATAGACTATAATACTACTATTTTTATTAATACAATTCTTGGTGTATGCAGAGTTATATTTCGTCAGTGATGGAAATGGTTTATGGTTATCAATCCAACACTCTGTCAAAAATATAATGTCACAATCAAAATCAAGCCTCAACAATAGCAGTTCTAGCCCGTTGAAATTCTTATTAACACTTCTTATGTTCAGAGAAAGTATATTAGGTGATTTATTATGCGTATGAGTTTTACACATTTCTGGCTCACAAACCTTCGATTTGGCAACTTACTTGGTACTTGGTACTTGGTGGGCTGGCTCTTTTCCGCAACCAGGCCGCTGTGGCGCGGCCCATTTTGCGTGATAGCCGGGTGTCGCTGATCAGTCCAGCCACCCGGTGTCGCCCAGGAAAGCCAGCAGCTCCTTCGGCTTGGCGCAGGCTTCCCACACTGTCCTCGGCGAGCCGAGGTTAGCTGCCCTTTGTGCCGCCACGCTCCTGCATTCGATGAGCAGATGCGCAGCTGTTTCTTCCGCCTCCATGCAGCCTCTGCATAGGAGGCTGTCTGTAACACCTAGATTAAACAGGTGTTTGTTTAAGGAGCAATGACCGGTCATTATTCCGACGATATGTCGTACATTATTTCTTTTAAGATTGAGGAGTTTTCTGGAGAATTTCAGATTTAGAATCGGAAAAGCCTCCTTCGACTGCCTACAACCCTCGATACTTGCCCAGTAGTTCTGATGCTGGTCCTTAGTTTTTTTGCGAATCCATGCACGAATTTGACTGAAAGGTAGGGGGATCATTGGTTCTGGTCCTGCACACGTCATACCGGAACCTCTCCTTGCTAGCTCATCAGCCGCATCGTTACCTCTGGAATCGCTGTGCCCCTTTATCCATTGGAGTGTGACATTATTGTTATGTTTACTTACTTCCTCCAATAGTCGGTGACATTGTATGATCAGCCCCGAAGAGTGGTCGTATCTATTTAGGGCTCGTAGTACCGCAGTGCTGTCGCAGAGTATCCTAATATTACTATTGGTTACCTTCCTGCAAAGTACTGCTGCTGTGGCTTGGATGACACCCACACATTCTGCTTGGAATATAGAGTTGTGTTTACCTAGCCCTGTTGCTATGTGTATGTTTAGTTCCTCCGAGAACGCTCCCGCTCCGGTGCCTGTTGCCATCTTGGAGCCATCTGTGTAAATTCTGACTTCATGAATACCTGAGCAGTCGCTTGGCTCTTCATTTAGTTGTACGCAGTAGCTCTTTGTAAAGAAGTGTTGCTTTTGTACTCTATCATAGATAGACTTTATTAAGGGGTTTCCAACTGCAAAGTTTTCTATGATTGTTGTATGGGGTGCTAATTGATCCTGATACCAGAGGTTCAGTGCCTTTAACCTGTACGCAGCCGCCGCGGCCTCTTGTTGTATGTATAGGTGTAGCGGGGTCAGGCCTATCAGGGCCTCAATCGCGGCGGTTGGTGCAGTGCGCATGCAGCCTGTTGTGGCTACACAGGCAAGTCTCTGAAAGGTTTGTAGCTTGGTTTTGGTGGTGCTCAGGGTGGTTCTGGGCCACCACACAATTGCACCATATGTTAGTGAAGGTCTGATTACCGTTTTATATAGCCATAGGGTGATCTTAGGGCTTAGTCCCCATGTTTTACCTATCATCCTTCTGCATTGCCAGAACGAAATACTGGCTTTGATTAACTTGTTCTCTAAGTGCTTGGCCCAATTCAACTTGCTGTCTAGTGTGACTCCCAGATATTTCACTTCTTCTGACAGTTTCAGTTGCTTGTTAAATAGGCTAGGTAGTGTAAACCTGCCTAGGGTTCGTTTGTTAGTGAACATCACCAGTTCGGTTTTAGTTGGGTTTACGGAGAGTTCGTATTCTATGCACCATTTTTCGACAACCTTTAACGCATTTCTCATCAGGTCACATGCCACACTGGCAAAATGGCCTGATATTAGTATTGCGAGGTCGTCTGCATACCCTACCGTGAAGAAGCGACTTGTATTCAGCCTGGTGATTAGATCATTGACTACTAGATTCCATAGGAGCGGGGACAGGACACCTCCTTGGGGGCACCCCTTGGCCACCACTCCCCTGGTCGTGCCGTTTAAATCAATACGTATCGCCCTTAATTCTAGCATGTTAATGATCCAATCGATCAGGGTCAGGTCTACTTTGTGTTTAAGCAGTGCTGCTCTAATGCTGCTAAAGTTAGTTTTGTCAAAGGCTCCTTCTATATCAATGAAAGCTCCTAGACATAAATTTTTACTTTTAATATCTCGCTCTACTTTGTGTATAACGCTGTGTAGGGCGGATTCGGTAGATTTACCTGCGCTGTAAGCGTGCTGTTCTGGGTGAAGTGGCGCGGTAATGAGAACTGTGTCTCTGATGTACCTATCACAGAGCCTCTCCAGGGTTTTCAGGAGAAAAGACGTAAGACTTATCGGTCTATAAGCCTTTGCTTCTGTGTAGTCACTCTTACCGGGCTTTGGTATAAACAAGACCTTAACCTCTCTCCACCCTTTGGGCATGTATCTGTGCGCCAGACATGCCTTGAAGATAGCACTCAATGTCTCGTTTATATGATGTTCACTCCATTGTAGGAGTCCTGGGAATATCCCGTCCAAACCTGGCGTTTTGTACGGTGTGAATGTGTTGATTGCCCAGTTTAGTCTCTCTCCTGTAACAACAGTCTGTGCAACAGCCCAGTCTGTCGCTGTAGGTGGTGCCATGGGGTGTTCTGTCCAAACATTTGAGTCAGATATTAGACACCCAGGAAAGTGTGTTTTCAGAAGTATTGTATAGGTTTCTGTTATAGTTTTAGTAAACGTATTGTCGCTTTTCTTTATGGAGCCGATGTCTCGGTTCGGGTTACTAGCGAGTATTTTCCTAACCCTATTCGCTTGTCCATTCGACTTGATGCTGGTGTTGTAGTTTTTCCATGACCTGCGTGACCTGGACCGTATATTTTTCTTATATTTAGCCTTGGCTATTCTATAGTTGTCCCAGTCCTCGTCCATGCATGTATTCATGGCTCTATTGAACAGCTTGCGTACCTTCCGCCTCTGTCGTTCCAGTGCTTTGGTCCACCCCTGATTGCCTCCCCCAGCGTTTGGCAAAGAGAGGGGGCATGCGCTTTCATAACTCATAGTGAGACTGTACGTGAGTTGTTCAACAGTTTGCTCTATTTCTTCTATGTTTACTAGTTGCGTGTTCGCACTTACTGTGTTCATGTTTTGTTCAAGGGACCTAGTGAAGATCGTCTTGTCGGTCCTGCGGGGGTTGCGGATTGGTGTTAGTATCTGTTTGCTTATTTTTAGTTCATACCTGATCCACCTGTGGTCGGAGCCGGAGTATTCGCCTGATACTTCCCAGTTCTCTATGAGGTTTGTATTACCTGAGACCAAGGTGAGGTCGATGATAGTACGGCTGCGTTGTCTAACAAAAGTTGGTTCCGCGCCTGTATTTGCTATAAGGAGATTTGTAGTAAATAAAAAGTTTACCAGGTCCTCCCCTCTGCTGTTTGACGTGGGCATACCCCATATAGGGTGATGGGCGTTTGTGTCTGCTGATATTACTAGTTTGAAGTCATTGAGCTCGCAGTATCTTACCAGGTCCGCAACGTCTTTCGATGGGATCTCCTCGTCGCCGGGCATGTAGGCTGACGCGACGATCACGTCCCCAGCTTCCTCCACGAGAACACCCCGGAGCCTGGCAGTAGCCAAGTCTCTGGAACAGAACTCGGTTAGAGGCAATGAAGCAATGTTGCTAGGTACATATATACATGCTCGAATGTTGTTTTTGGAGGTGTTGTCATATATTAACTTACCCCTTAGATTATTGAGACCACACACACGCCCCGCCCTGATCCACGGCTCCTGGATCAAGGCCATGGTCTCCTCGCTGTCATCCCCCAGCACTCTGCGCAGGTTAGCCGTTGCAGTGAGGCTGTGCTGGAGGTTGGTCTGTATTACTTTACACGTCATGGAGGATTGGGTCGCCATCATCCAGGCTTCCCTCCTCCTCTGACTCTGCCTTGTTGTTGGCCCCGTTTGGATCCCTCCACTCTCCTCTAGTAGGGGGGTCAGGATCCACACTCATATCCTCCGTCGCCTTTGAGGACGATGGTTTGGGCGATGAGTGTGACGGCTCGTCCGGAGTTTCCCCCGTCTTGCCGTCTGGAGCCAGCATGGTATCCGGTTTGTCTGCCGGTGTGGACTTGCTTGCTGGTGCAGGTGGTTCGTCCTGAAGAGACCCGTTCGCTGCATAGAATCGAACGTAGACATTCCCCAGGTTGAAGGCTAGCCTCCGTCCTTTCTCTACGAGTGTAGGTATAAGGGGTTCGGGAATCCCCAACGTGAGGAACATCGTGTCGTCTCCGTGCATGCTATGCGCGAACAGTCTCCAGGTGTTCACCTGGGCCCACTTGTTCTGATCCGCCAGAATCAAGCTCGTGTCTTCGACAGAGCTATCACATTCCGGGATGAACAGTGCTGCTCTTACTACTCGGGTTAAATCTCCCTGTCGTTTGACAGTGAGTTTAACCCCTGAGTCAGCTGAAAGACTGCTAACTGCCTTGTTGAGCCACCGTAGTGAAGCATCATCCTCACACCACAGCTTCAGGGCTCCATCTGCAATGATGGGCTTCCCTCTGAAGCAGGGGGAGAATGTGATGTTAGGATCTTTAACATCAGCTAGAATCCTGTTGACCAGGTACTTCTTCACTTTGGTGGCTTGCTCTTCTTTCAGCTCTTGGCTTTCCCCCGTCACCGCTACGCATAGCTCATTCTGAGCAATGTCTGCGTAGCTGGTCAGGGTGCGCCGTGAGCTGTCCAGTTTGGGTCTTTTGTGTTCACCTCTAGGTGACACCGTGTCATCCAACCGGGTACGCTTGCCGGGCTCAGTGCGGGGAGGGGCCTGTGCAGATTTAGAAATGGCCACTGCCCCACGCCTCTGGCGATTGTACCGGTTGCTGTGTTTAGGGTGCGACCACTTGCTCTGGACCCCTGAAGGTCCTGGTTCTGCCGTAAGTGGTGCTCCAGTCTTCAGTGGTTTGGCAGGTGGTGCGGTGCTGTGTCCTGCTTTTTTAAAGAAGTAGCTCGGGCCAGGTGCGCCGTTACTGGCATCTCCAGTCGTCTGCTTCTGTCCTTCCGGATGGTCTCCTGCCTTGGGGACTCCAGCCTGAGGCTTAAGTCCCGTTAGGCTAGATCCCGTACCGGTGTTTTCAGCTTCTGACCTTTGACTAGCCAGTCGCGCTTCGGCCTTTTGCTGCTTCTTTAGCTTCTGCCTCAGTCGGTTTCTTTGGTTTTTGCTTAGAGTCTCTGGGAATCCAGCCTCTGGCTTAAGTCCCTTAGCGTTGGCGTGGGGGAATCCAGCTTCTGGCTTAAGTCCCTTAGCGTTAGCATGGGGGAATCCAGCCTTCGGCTTAAGTCCCTTAGCGTCAGCATGGGGGAATCCAGCCTTCGGCTTAAGTCCCTGTTGCTTGTCTCTTGCTTTATTGCCCTTCGGTCCAACAACCGTCCAGGCAGAGGTGCAGGGCTCCGGGGCCGACATGGCCGCCACGAGCTCCTTCACCGCTTCACCTAAACCCTTGGGGGTTTGCTCACCTCTCTCTACTTCCACATCGTGCAATACTTTGCCCCCCCCAGAATACGTGGGGCAGCCCGAGCTATGCTCAGGGAGGGATTCTCCGGGTAAACCGGTACCCTCCTGGGGTAGTTCCTTATTTAAGTTTGCAGCCATAGTGTGGTCGGATTTTTATACAGGGGTTTCCTTCCCCCGGCCAGTTTATCGGTTTTGTGTATGTTCCCTCGCCCATTCCGCCCATGATCCGGGTCTAGCTACGAAAGTAGCCCGTCCCATTTCACAGTCGGCGCAGGAGCTGGATATATCACTTGGGCGCCGATGATTCGCCTTCGCACTGCATACTTGGCTATTATGGTCACGAGGTAGATGTTATAGGCGGGCTCGTTGGGGACCATAACATTGCCCGGGGAGGACGACCCACAAAGATGTTAGTATGTGGGCCCAGCCCTAGACCGCGGCGGCAGTCTAAAGATGGCGTGGACGTGTATGAAGCACTTGTTGGTGCGCGCCTGTAGTCTAGATCCGCACTTCTAGACGTACGCATCTGGCATTACTTAGCATTTTATAGAGGCATGTTCTTTGGCCTTGAACATACCCCACTAAGACCAAAACCAACCCGTTCCCCCCCTTCGATTTGGCAATAGAAAAGTCATCTATTTGGTTGCACATGTCATTATGATGGATTCTATCCATAGTGACTGCTATAAAATAAGTAGGTTGCTGTAATGGTGGATCTTATGTTATTTGATAGGCTATAAATTCCATGCGCTTGTTTATGAAATTCCCAACAATAGTTAACGTGATTATACTGAGATTGCTTGATTAGTCGTTGTTCATATATTGTGTTTGTGTGTTCTTGAGTGCTCTGTTCAGCGAGATAGTGCGTAAAAGTGAGTGTTGATGTAGGTGTGTGAAATAAAGTGTATAAAAATATTAAGTTTACACAGCTAACTATACTTTCAAAATAACAATAATAATATAAACTAATAAGCTTACGATTGGTGTCACTAAGTAAGTCAGTCAGTTTTTTATTTTAAGACTTCGAGTTGCTCTTCACTTGTGACAACGATAGGAGGCTGGCCTTCAGCTTTTCTCAAGAAGGCTTTTCCGTTTGCAGACCAGCAAAAGTCAAAATTACAAGATTTCGCGCGCCAAGAAATAAAGCCTTTTTGCTTTTGGCGTTAAAAAATCGGAGACAAATACTGGGGTATTTTGTCCATCAACATTTAAAGTAACAGTATTTAACCTGTCTGTGATGTTGGAAGAATTATATTTTTTGACTGCCTGCAAAGTCCTTGACTTTTGAAGGTTTGTAGTAAATTCAACTACAATAGGTCGAGAGTTAATCTCTTCATAGTTTTTTTTTGTATAAAAGTCTAGAGATTTCTATAACTCTGAATTCGTCTTTTGCATTTCCGCATTCGTTTTGCGGACTTCCTGGACTTCAGAGAGAACTTTAGTTAGTTTAGTTGTACTTATATATATTGTTATTTTTTTGTAAACTTGTCTAGGACTTTCAATGAACTTAATAATTAATTCTGTTGAAAAATTTCTTTAAAACCTGTATTACTAAGACATTTATGTCTGTGGTCTTAGCAGCTACAAATAAAAAAAAAATATGGTTTCTTACGGCTACAGACAACTGGCTGAATTAAAGAAGGGAAGCCACGTACTTGAAAAATCTTTGTGACCTAAAAGTACGAACGGTCAGGTTTAAGAGAACTTGCTCAATATCCCTAATTATTGTTTACTTCTGTAGTAAAGAGAGTAAATAGAAACAGCCACCAATGGCGTGAACTGCCTGAAATAACTTATTTGTTACAATGTTCCTGTTTCTATGTAAATAATACCAATTGATAAACACATAGAATTTTGGATATCCTACACATAAAATTAAGAAACATATGTAGGGAATCATACAAAGATATTGTGAGAGCAGGAAACTTCAATCTTAATGTTTTAAAAAATTGGAAGATTACGCAAAAATTGGTTTAGACGTTCTTAATTTTAATCTAACATTAACTCTAAAGCAAGTCACTAGGTTTCAATGAAAAATCTATATAGATAATTTTGCACATGATGTCAAAAAAAAATATAGAACAAAAGTCATAGAGCATGCTATGACTGACCATACAAGTATTGAAATATACAGTTAAAAATATGCGTCTTGAACTTTTGGCGTGTAAGACGACGCGAGAGACTATAATATTGAGAAATTAATTTAATTTAAAATATACATTAAATCACTGACATTCTCAGACATATATGAAACTGGTGACCCAAATATTGCATAATAAGGCTTTTACAGCTATTTGCCATCTTTTTTATGATATATGTTTCCCTTTTAAAGTGATAACTACGAATGTAATTATAAAATCTCGCGATTATAAATATCACGAGAAGATGAAGCAAGAAAAATATATAATATAAATACGTGAAGGGATTTACTGAAAGGTGCTAATTCTGGATGAGATTCCGATGGTACGTACTTACAGATACCAACAGATAGATAGGTACCTACTTTTATATCGCACAATCTAATATAAGTAGGTATTACAATGTTCACCATTCAATTCTAGTCACGCTGAATATCTTCAAATAACGTAACGGTCCAATGTCTTGTAAAGCAAAATCGCTGAGACGTCGAGACTTCGATATCCGACTGAGATACGTACAGCGAGGCTTCCAAACGAAATGTGATAAAGCGTCCACTTCAATTCTATTCGTTGTCTTTAGTCTCCGACGAAGCAAAACAATGAAACAAGTCGATGCAGTCAGATACGTATCTACGGACTAACAGCGTAGTGTAGTACTCTCAATGTTAGTCGATGAAATAAGATCCTCTATATTGTTCAGTAGAAAATATAGGAAGAATCCTGGATATAGTCAATATCTAGTTACATACTTTGGAACTTGCTTTGTACAGTGTACAAAAGTACAGCGCGCATGTTTTATTCATAAAGATATCTTGCTAGTGAGCATCTCTGTATTGGTAGCAGTATCTTTAATGCATCTCTGTTAACAACTTTTGATTTGACTTGTATTAGAAAAATTGCATTATACATATATTATTAGGTCCTTAAATTTGAAATGTCCTCTTTAACTATACAGATAAATAAAATTAAAGTGTCTGTTTGTAATTCCAAATTAACAGCTTTTCACTAATACATATGAAAGTATATATACCTATACGGTACTAACATAAAAATAAAAATTTTGGCTGTCTGTTTGTTCCGGCGAATCTCTGAAACAGATGGACCGATTTTAACACTTTTACTTTCTTTGGGACTTTCACTGGCAGGTAGCTGAGAATTTCTTAGGTTTTCGCGACTCTTATACATTAAAATTAGGCTAGTAGTAACATAGGCTACTTATATTTCATCATCAACCATCACCATGCGTATGAAATTGCTGGGCGCAGCTAGTACATTAATAAAAATGTGTTTTAAAAAATAATAATTATTTTAAATAATTTATCCTTGTAATGGCCATTATTTTAAATTCACTTTTGTAATTTTAACAGAAGAATATTGTACAGCTTTCTTTAGAAGCGTACCTCTGACTACCTGACTGAGATATGCGAGTACAGGCGTTATATTATGTTGGATACCTATACAGTATTGTACCCACAGCTGTGGACCTTCAAAAGATAGGCGTACCTCTGACTACCTCTTTTGACATATACAGGTGTGGTATTATGACAGGCAACAGTTCGTTTAGTCTGACCGATATAAGACTCGCCACAACTGCAGTCTACTTTATAAACGCCAGGTTTTTCCAAGAGAAAGTTGTCTTTCGGCGAACACACCATCTGAGCTATCTTTTTGAAAGGAGTGAAAATGGTCTTGACATATTTTCCGAAGAATATTTGCAACCAATACTTGCAAGGAGTGACAGATGGCTGTCACTCCTTTCAAATACGGCAAAAATGCTAGTTGTCTTTCTACCTTATGTACTGCGGGAGCTTCTTTGTAGATTTTTGCCTCAAGTGTGTGGCCCGCACTTTACACCCATTCCTCTGTAGGACTTTCCGGACATGTGACAGTTCTTTCTCAATCTGCTCTTCGTATATAATAGATATAACTATAGAGTTCAAATGACGTGGGTGATGGTGCGAGTCTGCATGTAAATGTGAGTGTCGGTTTCCTGTACACTGTATGGCTTAGTGTACCATCCTTACGTACTCGTATTTTTACGTCTAAGGAAGCGATAGTTCTTTCAATTTCCATCTCGTTAGGTAAATATCCCGTTTCTAACGGTAATTCTTGCATTAGTGACCATGTCAGTTTAAAAACTTATATTATGTTGTTTACCAATACAGTATTGTACCTACAGCTGTACACCTTCAAAAGATAGGCGTACCTCTGACTACTTCTTCGAGTTATACAGGCGTGGTATTATGTTGGATACCTATACAGTATTGTACCTACAGCTGTGCACCTTCAAAAGATAAGCGTACCTCTGACTACTTCTTCGAGTTATACAGGCGTGGTATTATGTTGGATACCTATACAGTATTGTACCTACAGCTGTGCACCTTCAAAAGATAAGCGTACCTCTGTCAACTTCATCGAGATATACAGGCGTGGTATTATGTTGGATACCTATACAGTATTGTACCTATACAGCTGTGTACCTTAAAAAAATACGCGTACCTCTAACTACCCCTACGGGGACAGACGCAGGCGTGGTGTTATATTAGATATGCATACAGAATAGGTACCCTGTAATTATGTATAAGCGCCAAAACTCACACTCATTAGGCGCACCGCTGTAACAGTTAACACAACGTATAACAAAAGGCTAGCTGTTCGCCAATTGCGAAATCAGCACTATCTTCTATTCGAGGCAGTTTAAGTAAATTCAACAGCAATTTGCAGTATGTTAACTGTACCAGAGGCGCTTATTGCCTCTCCACTCTCGTTACACTCTGAGACCGGATGATATTGCTAATTGGGTTTCCTAGCAGCCGGAAATCGTATAAAGTTTAACTAATACGGCACAAGCTGGTTCCACTAACAGGACGTTACGTAAATTAAATACTTACGCACACTACAGCGATGATATTATACCCTTGTGATTATATCCGATATATAATAGCATAGGTGGTCTTGACAGTTTGTGATTATCATCTAACTGCCTGAGGTCCTGTTTGCGTGAAATTAAATTCCGTATTGGAGCGTTTTCAAGAGTCACAAAGGGTTCCTTTGGTACTTTAAAATATAATAATAGGAACTATGAAACAGACGTATTTTATGTATAATTTTTTTAACTGACTTCAATAAAAGAGAAGGTTACATGTTTGTGTGTATGTTTGTTTTGCGTGAATGTTAGCCGATTTCTTCTCCATTTGTGGACAGATGCTCAAAATTCATTTTGTTTGGTAGAGAAGGTCTCATTTAAATTTCATCAAATTTGGTAAAGCAGTTTTTGAGCCATAAAAAAGCACGAAATATATCACCATTGACGGTGAATGAAAATCGATCCCATAAGTAGCAAGAATTAAAAAAAACTCACTAAAAATGGAACCGACTTCAATAATTAAACGTTTGAAATAACTTGTTGAAGTCGGTCCCATGATAGTTCAAAAGAAGGTTCTTATTATCACAAGTATTGCCTACTTTTAAGTATTGAAGTCGGTTCCATTTTTTGGTAAAAAAATGTATTTCACCATTTTTTATTACACATATCGAACGGCAGAACTTTATAAAAATATATAAAAAATTTACTTAGCTTTATTATAATTTTTTCCGCATTGTGTACCTAATATTATTAATGCAAAAGTACTCGTATATGTATATGAGCAAGGGTGTGAGTGAGTGATGGTTAATTGATTGATTAATTACGATAATTTCATCACGCTGAAAGCGCTTAATAGGTTTCAATGAAATTTGAAATCGAGATCGTCTCAACTCAGGACTAACATGTAGATTCCTTTTTGTTTTTTTTATCCATATTCAATTGGTAGTTATTAAGGGATTGCGATAACCTTGTTCATGGACGAAGTCACTATTAGCTAGCTAATTATGAAATTGAGTTGTACTAGATAATTATACACTTACTATTTTAATTATAATTTTATTTAGCCAGCTTTCAAAAAAAAGGAGTATCTCAAGTCGACGCGAATATTTTTTATATAACATAACATTTTACAAAGAAGTCGATTTAGATAATTCTATTTTTTTAAACCTTAAAGGTAGTCCCAGTTAAATTTAGACTTCATCAAATTAGATCAAGCGGGTTTTTAGTTACAATCCAATAACTGAAAATTGTTTCACCTATCTTAACAATATCGTATTTGACAGTGAATGACAATAGATCCCGAAAGTAGCAACGCTCCCTAAAAGGAGTGTTTTTTACCAAAAGCTGGAACCGACTTTTACACAAAAAAATTGTAAAATAACTTGTCTAAGTCGGTACCACGCGCACAATATTGTGATAATAGGTACTTTTGAACAATCTTGGTTCTGACTTTAACAAGTTATTTCACACTTTTAAGTGTTGAAGTCGGTTCCATTTTTTGTATTTATTGTTAAAGCTATAGCTTGTGTGTTTGTTTGTTGGAAGTAATGATTTACTGACCCGATTTTAATAAAACTTACCAAGAAGGTAGTTTATATATCGGAGAAGAAAATATAAGTACATAGTGATGGATGATTATAGTGATTCATCATCATCCATCACTACGCGGGAAAATAATAAATAATAATATGGCCCGTAGACAGAAATGCATTCCCCAATCTACCAAGGAACGAATGGAATTAAACAGATGATGAGTTAGCATCTATGTGAACAGATGTCTCGGGATGACGAGCGCAATACAGATCTCAACTTCAAGTTTCGAACATTCTGCGGTTTCAAACGTTCATAAATTAAAATTGTCATTTTCTCTGAACATAATTATAAAGCTACCTAGGCCGTTTGCTTTCCTCGGAAACAAAACATCCCAATCTGTTACAAACACGCAACTTCCTTGTTTTAATTTAAGTCTAACATCACAAACATGTGTGAATTAACCCGAGACGGTTTGAACGCACGTGTGCTGGATGAAAATAATTAAATATGTACCGTTTACCGTTGTATTTTGTTAGAGCTGTATTTTGTACAAGCTGTATTGTGTTAAGGTTTTGATTCGCATCAACAAAGCGAACGTCGTCGGCCGCAAATTGCAGACTCATTGTTTGCGGCAAACAAACATCCGCGGAACTCGTTTCCTTCCGTGCACAAAGGAACTCCATTAACTGGAACCAAATCATTTTCATTGCGTTTTAATTTAAATTGTTGAAGTATTCACAAGATTTGTTTAGTATATTGATTTCGCATGTGTTCTGACACCATCGTACTCTGTGAGGAACTCCACTGACGCAGAAGTCAAATACCTAATTAGCATTAGCGTTTTTGTTTAAATTCTTGAAGTCATGTCGGAACATTGTGCTTAGTATATACTTGTATCATTTTCTCATGTGCTTTGTTAAATGTTTTATAGTCTACGCAGGCTGTATTATCAGTTAAACTGTAGTGAGTTTTTCATTCTGTTGTAAAGTTCCAATGTGTAAGGGTTTAAAAGAAACCTCAACCTACAACATCAAAGAGAAATACTAACATCTTGCTAGAAAAGAAACCTTATTTGTTACAGAAAATGTATTTTGCTGTATGTGCCTTACGGGTCTTAAATATATTCCACTTAGAATCTACAAACGGCCAGTCTCGAAGTGATTGACTGATGGAAAGCCACTTTGCCCCTTATTTCAACTGAAGTGACTGAAAATTTAAACTGTTAATTAAAGCGGACCGGAAATTGAAGTAGAAACCAAATTAAATTGATTGAAATACCCTGGCCCTAACGTAGATACCGCGGATGAAATTTCAAGACAGACAATTTCAGAGGCTCAAGATTAAAGCCTTTCATTGTTTACTTGACAATTTCAAGTTAAATGTCAAGTGCTCTTAATAAGAAATGCTTTGATATAAGTTTATGCTAAATTATTTCGGTAAAGAAACGACGCACACTTCGTTAAGAACAGCAAACATTCAAATTCAATTTTCAAGCCACCTCCCTTAAACTTGTACTTACAAACTTGTTAAGCTTACTCGAATATGAGTGGAAATTACTGACGGCTTTAACGTAACCAATTCAATTTAAACTCTTGTAATTGATGTTGTAAAGCGCTCGAGAGAAGCGCAATTATCGCACGAAATAATGTTCAGCTAATCCTGTTCAGAAAACTTTAAAGCATCTGCAACGTTTCAGAGAGTGAGTTGATTGTGCTCACTTGACAGCTAAATCGGTTCACATAAGGAGGGTTTCAAAGGCGAGAACGAAACGCTGGCTACGCTGTTTTCAGATCACCAGGCCTTTGTAGCTAGCACGACGAGATAAAATATTGTCACATCAACGCTCGCCTCGTTTGCGGATCGTACCTTTTCGGTCGTTTTTTTAGATAGGATTTTTGTGACAATAACACGTGATTGGTTCTTTGCGTTGGACAATATAATTTTAATTATAGGATTTGACTTTTCCTTTAGCTACACTTAACCCATCTAAATATCAAAATGGCTGTTATACCCAACTTTCCAGAACGAGTGTTTGTTTTTCGGGTACATGTCGGGTACACTGAGAGAAATTTACTTCTGGACCGCATTTAACTTTCTAAATTTTCGTTTTAAATAAGCTTTTCCTTTCAGTACATAAGTACTTACCCATCAAAAATAATTCCTTCCAATCAACTGTAAGTAAGTTTTTTATTCATCAAATCCGTCGCGTTACTCGGACGGTTATTCGTTTAAAAGAATATTCTTTCTCTTTTTAGAGGGAATTTCTGACTAACATTTGTAGCACTAGATATTGCGGTAGGATACACTGTGTTTACAATATCTTAGGTCTCCTCCAGGATACAAAAGCGTTACAGCTGCAGTTCTTCTGATAAGTAATGAATAAGATTGAAATGTGAAACACTTTAGAGTATGTTCTTCTATAATAAAAATAAATTCATTATTTAAAAGAATTATTAAAAATTAACCTATTTCTTCATGCGCGAAGTACCTACAGATTTCATGTAAGTATATTTATTGTTCATTGGCCGACATATTATTGGCAAAGGCAAAAATATAATAATACTAATATAAACTAAAGGTTCTAAAGGAGAAAGATTTGTATTTTTGTATGTAACGAACAAATTTAAAAACTACTGGACCGATTTCAAAAATTGCCATTAGAAAGCTACATTATCATTGAGTAACATAGGCTATATAATATTTTCAAAAAGTTAGGGATCCGTTTGAAAACTTCGAAATGTAGCCATGGTATGAAAAAAGTCCCAAAAACATCCTTATATCGCGTACGCTGCGAAAACTATTGACAATACAGCAAAGTGATGTACTGCCGTTATATAGAAAACATAAATTTATAAAATAAAGTTCGTAGTAGGTAATATATATTATCTTACTATTACAGTTATGTCACAATAACTACGTTTTCCTTTTAAAATATGCACGCGGAAAAATCCTAAGAAAAACTATTGACAATAGTTCATAGTGATAGTTTTATAGAGTACATCAATGTCTACGAAAATGTATGTGATACTCTATGTCTAACTATTACAGGGGGCCAATTCTACTATTTCACAACATTCAACAAACCACCCCGCTGCAACTGCAGTCTGACTCCGGTTGCCGATCGATCATTACCTAAAAAGCCATTCTGTATTCGGGATCTATTGTCCATTTCTGTAGACAAATTGGAACGTAAAGTCACGTAAACATATCGTGAACGCTAGTATATAATTGTTAAATATTAAAAACTAATATGTTAGCGTCGTGTTCATGATCTATCGAGTTACTATAATACAAAATGATATACGATCGCTGGCGTCAATAGAAACGTAACTGCAGCTGCACTGTATTTCAATAGCAGAATAAGAATGTTTGTAAATCAGCTGCGGTTCCATAGCAGTTGGGTTCAAAAAAATATTTCAACAGTAGAAAGCCATATTATGCCTAAGCAACAAGAGCTATATTTGATTCATTGTCATCATCATCCATCACCGCGCGGGTGAAACCGCGGAACCCAGCTACTGTTTAAATACAAATAACAAGCACATAACTTCGATTAACTGATGTATAGGACTGAATGTTGATTTTAGTGATGATAATTAGAGGTTTCTTATTTTATTACGCGTAGTAAGTCCTATGTGCTTCATAATCTATCATCGGCTGAGACCCGGACATGAAGTATGACCCGGTATATAGAAAACACGTCACCAACTTTAATCTTCGATCACTTATTAAATTATAACAAATTCGCACGGGGCGAGCGCCCGCAGCAAACTGAGTTCCGGTTTTTTTGAACGGGCTAAATGCTGTTTGCCAGCATTTACAGCGTTACCCAATGGGTAACAAGCGCAGATGGCACTCAGATGCGGGTGCAGAAGGCGCACCGCCTAAGGCGAGCGTTGATGACGCTTCACTGCAAAGAGAGGAGTAGGCGACTTGCTCAAGGGCTCCAGGTACAGACCTCGGCTTGGGCCGTTGCCAAGAGAGAGGGGACAAAATGGTCGGCACGGTCTACTGCTCTCTACTTTGCCTTGAACGACAAGACGCTCTATAGACTGACTGTCTGCCTCGAAACGTGTCTGAAAAATGCGAAGATTCGCAATTTCACCAAAACTGAAAGGCGCTAAAAAACACCTAGGCTATTCTTCCGGAAAATGACACCGATGTGCTTATTACCGCTTCCGCCTACACCCCGCTCCAATATTTGCGTGTAATACCTCACTGTGTAACTTAGGCGAGAGTGGCCGTTTAATCGGAAACATTCAGATGCAGTGGCTTTTTTGATGGTATCCTTCTTATTATGTATCCTTCCTAAAAACGCAATAAAACATAAAGCTTTAACGGCCACTATGGGTTGTTTCCACGGATAGGGCGATATACTGTGCTCAATCGAATACTGCTGTTAATACATAACAAATGCTATATTTTGGAACTACTTGAATAAATTAAATCAGATATTCTACGCCAACAAGCTCTATTCCAAATATCCTTACTGGCAAAAGCCTCGTTATTTGTTGACTTATGTAAATTGTCTGTAAAATACTCAATAAGCCGTATTTAATACGTTGTAAGCCTTTATCTTCGGCAAGCAGGCATAGGTACACCTCAAAACGAGGGTCCCCGTCGCGCCGCCCCAGATCTGCTTAGATGCCACTCGTTTTGACGGCTCAGCCCAAAGTCAAGTACAATTACTGTTTTTATTAATACTGTTTGTATTTTTTCAAACAACGACAAAAACAAACAAATAACATAGCATCCATGTGGATATAGTATTTTGTTCATAGTTCAACCCTTAAACAGTAAAGGTCAACCCATAGAAAAAAGTATAAACTTTGGTCTTTTGTCATGGACAAAAATTATGCTAAAGAGGTATGTAATTATGAAAATATATTTATAGAAATATTTAGCAAAACGGTAGGCTCTATATATTTTGGAACGCGGCGGTAGTCTTTAAAGTACATTATAATGAAAAATTGACGTTCATAAGTGCGTCTTTGATGCCTAAATTGAATAAATGATTTTGACTTTGACTTTGGAGAGCGCGCTGCGCGCGCAACGCGCTGTTTCCGAGCCAATAGACCAATAACAGACTTTTTCCACTGATATTGGCAAAATTGTGGTTACGCCGCACAAGCCATACAAACAAGAAGAAGATGACTTTTTCCATTTTGGCGCTATTTCGTACATACGAATTTGAGTAATATTTTGTTGGATAAAACTTTAGTAGCAAAAATGTCATGAGATCAAATAAAGTAGTGTATGCAACTGCATATAATTAGGTGTTATATGACAGTTGCATAAACTACTATAAATAGATAACGTGACCTGACCAAGTTTCACTTTACGGAGTCCCTCTTTCTATAACGTGACCTGATGAAGTTTCACTTTACAGAATCCCTTTTATAACGGCGAACTCTTCATTATTATTGGCCTATGATATTGAGCCAGTCCTTCTCAAGCCCAATGGCTCCATGGTAGATGGCAAAGCCTATCCATTTCAAAAACCATTCTTCTATGAGAATATATGACACATAGTAATAAGCGTTTTATTATTATTGGCCTTATAGCATCAATCCAATCTTCAACATAATAATTGGTTTTCTTTTTCAGAAATCCATTGTCTCTGTCTTAACCCATATATGCCCAGAACTTTTTTTGACACCGATTTTTATGATTTTCACAAATGTTATTTATTATTAACCGTAGATAAGGACTGTAAAAGTAATATATAGTTTTCAGTTTTGGAAGTTCGTTTTTTTCAGTGGGTCGAAAATGACCCTTTGGGCACATGAGGTCGTCCACTAGTGTAAAGTAGGAATCATCAAAATAAAACAATGTGATACGTTAATCAGTCTTTATTATTAGTTAGGAAAAATATATGAACTATTAGGTTTTCCAATAAAGTAGGTCAATAACAGGAAGTAATAAACCAGCTACGCGTGAAATGCTGCAAAGCATTTATCATGCAAATTTACGTCACATTTGCGGCACATTTTAACTGTTTTATTCTTACACAGCGCACATCTTTTTCTGACCTGACCAGTGAGAATAATATGATCAGCTGAATGTTTTCTTACAGAAACAGGTACAGTCGTCTTTACTATTTTTTGTGGCCCAGGCTGAGTTTTGGTACTTCCATATTTATGGAGTAAACATCTTGCAACGGACCGGCGAAATTCCAGCGTGTCTACATTGGCTCCTAATGATCTGGCGAGCAAAGAAGAGTTGTTCACGGAGACATCAACTAGCCACATCAAAATGGGAATGTACCATTTTTTGCCTCTAATGGCAATCCTATAAGCTCCGATATTAGCATCTAGCCTGTCTACTCCACCCATAAATCTATTGTACTGATGTACAACGTTTGGCTGTTCGATATCAATTCTCTGTTTGGCCACAACTGAATATCGGCTTGCCTTTTGAATGGGGTGTACCCCAAACTCATTAGACAAAAGAGTAACAACGCTGTTATCATTCCATCTTACGGCGCAAATCTTATCATTCGTATCCAACCTGTAGTCGTAAAATCCTCGGGGCTGTTTTTTGCAAGACTTTACCTCCATTAGTGGACATTTATCTACTCTATTTTGTCTAACTGTTCCAGTAATTTTGACATTTTTATCTTGCAAAGTACTGAGTAACCCAGGTGATGTAAAAAAATTGTCACAATACACAGAAAACTGAGAGTCTGGGTATTCGTTCTTGACTTTACTTGTCAATTTGGTAACAACATGTTCTCCAAGGCCAGTATCCCGCGCTTCCGATCGTCCCTCATATAACTCGGCCTGCAAACAGTATCCTAATCGAGTCGCTGCAACACATGCTTTGAATCCAAAGCGAATCGGTTTTCCATGTATATGCTGTTTACAGCCGTGACGTCCATAGTACGGTATCATTGACTCGTCAATGCTGAAGTTTTTTTCAATAGGAGCGTACATAAGAAATTTTTCGTTCATGATGTTGAACAATGGCCTGACTTTTGCCATTTTGTCACCTGTGCTTAGGTTGCCGTTATCAGCAACATGAAAATATCGAAATATTTCTTCAAAACGATTACGTCTCATCGATTTAGACACCAATACATTGTGGGTATCTTCGTTGGATTCCCAAAACATACGCCGTCTGGGTAAAGGCGCATAACCGCTGAGAGTTAAAATACCTATAAAACTGTACATCTCATCCCCAGAGAGACAAAAACTAGTGTTATGTTTTTCAACGGCGTACATTACTGTGTGCCTCACAATATACCTTATGACGTCTTCGTTGAAAAATAGTTCGAAGAACTCTACTGGTTCACTTTCTTTGGTAAGTGTGAGTACAGCTCGTGGAGGGGGAGGTGACCACTCATCTTGTTCGGTACACAAATCTCGCTTTACCCACCTGCGTGGCCTGACGTTGCTCTGTCTTGCACGTCTTGAAGAAGGGCCACTAGAATCATTAGCCCTAGTCGGATGTTCATCAATATTAGAAATTCTCGTCGGTTGTGCAACTGTTCTTGAAGTTGATAGTCGAACAGGACGAGAATGTCTTGAGCTGCGTGAACCGGATCCGGATGCCGTAGGAATGGGTTCGATGACTTGAGAACTACTAGTAGGGCTGTCTAAAACCTCATTGATGGTGGTGTCGTCATCATTATCCTCTGCACGATGAAGTACTATCATCTCAGCTGGAGCGAGTAATTGATGTCGGTTCAACCGATTTATGTTGTCACAGTCCTCCTCACCTGAGTGTCCGTCCGATATGATACCTCCACAAGGCGGATCCATGTATACATCGACGCCCTGGACATCTTCCTCGTAGTCAAACGACTCCAGAACCTCCGCTATTTCATTCGTAGAGAGCACGTGCCGGGACCTCAAAACGAAAAAATATGAACATAAAGCATGGTTTGTGCCCAAGGGGTCGTTACCGACCCACAGAAATATTTCACTTGATTTCAGTCCGAAAAATATCTAAAATAAGTGTTTTTTTCATCTTTATCTCTAAAACACATATTTAGTTTACTATAAAAACAATTTGACAATAAGGTAACATGAAACTCAAAAAATACTTACATTTATATGCACGCGGTCGCTATTTTTTCCCAGAAATAAACTTGTACGAACTTGCACTTAGTGATCGTCATATGAAATTATGGCAAAGTAGAAATGGTACGTGTTGTGCTTCAAAATAGTTCTTTTGTCTGTCGAAAGATGGTGCTATAACAATAATTCATACAACAGTTTGCGGCCAGGGTGCATTTATAATACTCAAGTACTTCTGGGTCGTTACCGACCCCATGGGCATATATGGGTTAAAATCCACAATCAAAATCGTTTTTTCGTGACGTCTCCTCTGTGTCATTCCATGATTTTTTTATTTTTAAATTTTCCATATTGTTGGTCAGTATCGAAATAGTTTTTAAATATACAATCAAATAAGGATTTATGCAATGAAATATGATCATATATGAAATTATATTACAACTAGTTATCGGCCTTACTAACAATAATTAATGTTGTAGGTAGATACGTGCTCACAATCAAGGCACGGTATTATGAAAGCAACAGAGAAACGTAATGTAAGGTACCTACGTACATTTCATTCGGTTGCACTCCGTTATTTTCTTATTACCTACTTTGATTGAATATAGAACTCACATTTTTGTACATAAAAGAGCCTGGTCGTAATAGTGTTTTTCGCATCTAACTGCTTTTAACCGACTTCAAAAAAGGAGGAGGTTATATGTTCGTGTGTACGAGTATGTATTTTTGGTGTATGTTAGCGGGTTTCTCCCATTTGTAAACCGGTTCACAAAATTCTCTTTTGTTTGTTAGAGTATACTTCCGAGGTGGTCCTATTTAAATTTCATTAAATTCGGTCAAGCAGTTTTGAGTTACATTCCAAAAACTGAAAAGTGTTACGCCTATATTGATGATACGAGTATCGTCATTGACGGTTGATGACAATCGATCCCGTATGTAGTCACAAAAAATTGTGAAAAAAAACTTTCATGTATTTCAAATTCAGTATTTGTAGCATTAGTTATTCCACACGAGCGAAGTCACAGGAAGAAGCAGGAGCAAGTTATATGGCTGAGACAAAGTTGCTAAGTCTCATGTAATTTCGCCAGCACCCAGACCCTTCTAACCAAAATGGATGCAAAGATGAAAGTGAGTGTGTAGATTTATTATGGACGCCAGAACGGCTCAATAGATTATCGAAAAATTTAATGAAGATAGCTTGTACGTAGGTTATAAGTACATTTATTACTTGGTGACTTTTTCAGGTGGCTAGACTGAAAGTATATAGTGAAATTTTTATTTTTCTCTAAGCAATTCATTGAAAACTAGAGCAAAAGATAAATTTTCAAGAGCCGTATATTCCATAAATGCACTGCATATCGTGCATCGATGCAGACTGACGGACTCCTTTTTACCTTCAATGAAGAGGTTGTTCCCGAGGAACTGCAAAAAATATTATTCCACGCACCATAACACGAGCATGAACTTGTTTAAAGAAACAAACTTTATTTTAATAATACAAACGAGTCACGATTTATCATTAATATCTACGAAAACGGTTGAATTGTTCGTCACAGAAGTCAATTTCAACTAAAGACTCCTCAGAAACTACCAAACTCCTTGATTAGGTTCAGCCTTCATATCCAGTCTTTGGAATCAGTTCAGTCAACCAAAGAGAATATAATAGAGACAGTCAACTATTAGCGTAGCAACTCATAGCTGTTGATCAAAAGACTAGCGATTCAACAAACTGAATTTCACAATTCAGTCGTAGCCACGAACTAAATTAAATTGGTCTCAGCGAGCTAAATAGAATCAGACTCTGTGTTCTAGTGTTATTGAATAGATTCGGTTTAGTGCTTCAATTCTGTTGAATAGCCAATGCCATGTCAAACTTAGAAGTTTTCAGAAATCTGTGAAAATTTTTGAACATACTCCTACTCGTTAAACGAACACAACCTACCAGGACATTTTTCCAACCACACCTTTTCCCAAAGTTTCCCAAAGATTATTCCGTGGAATTACGCATTACTTTATATAATCTAGGTACTTAACCTTTTTCATCTACACTAATATTTATTATAATTATAATAATATTACAAAGAGACAAGATTTGTGTGTTTGCTTGTTTGAATTGAATAGGCTCCAAATGTACTTAACCGTTTTGAAAAATTCTTTCGCCATCAGAATCCTACATTATCCCTAATGAACATGTTGTTTTCAAAAAAGTTAGGGATCCGTATGAAAACATAGATAATGTAACCCAAAATGTGAAAAACACCAAAAAAATCCTTATATCGCGTACGCTACGGAAACTATTGAGAATAGAGCAAAGTAATGTACTACAGTTTTATAGAGGACATCGATATCTACAAAAAATTTGCGATACTCCATGTCTAACTATTACAGTTATGTCACAATAATTATTTTTTATGTTTAAATATGGAATAGTAACGCTGGTACAAACTAGGCTACATTATTGATCCTTTTGTATTAATACTAAAGAGAAAAGATTTGATTGTTTGTTTGTCATTGATACACACAACAACGAAGTATATCCGATTCAAAAAAATATTTCACGAGTAGAAATCTACATTATGCCTGAATAACATACGTTAGATTTAATTCATCATCATCATCATCCATCACCACGCGGGTGAAACCGCGGCTAGTTTAGCTTGCATTTTGACTACTATGGCACTTGAAGTTAAGCGATCATGTGGTTTTAATAAATGTGGCAATAAATAGCATCAGCTATCATCAGATAAATAGCAGCAAGATTTACCATGGTGTGTAATTAATATAAAGGCAGAAATATTCACCACGTGATTTCAATACGAGTGGGTATGGCCAGTGAGGCAAATAAAAAACATTTTTTAATCGGTGACTATCGACCGTTTGGAGATATTTTGTTGCTCCATGGCATGCAAAAATTGGTTGCCAGAGTCCTGCGGTCATTCTGTCTTTTCGGTTATTTCCAGAGGTTCCAGTTCATGGTTGGCTGGGCCGTCACACTACCTAATGAGAAAAGCCAACAAACTAAAGACCGTAGTTAAGATACCTATACATTGGCGATAAACCTATATGAATAATAAGTTAATGCAGTTTTTTTTATACATGGTTAGTTCAGCGCGTACAAACAATATTGAATTATTATTCTATCAAATTCAGGCATTAATAATTCTATACCGCTGTTACAAATTTCAAATATAACTTTTAAATCTTTTCACGCACTTTTTATTTATGTCTGTTTGTTACATGACTAATCTCAGGTAAAAATGTTTTATATTCTTATTAAATGGTATTCAAAATATGCAAATACATAGACCCATTACTTTTTCTATTTACCTACAAAAAACATAAAGCTCTCCTTTTTAGGTCGTCCACAGTATACCTGAGCATAAAACTGTCTAATTATTTTTAAACTATAACTGTATGTTCACGCGAAAGCGTGACGTCACCTCACCCACAGTGCGTCCCCCGCTACCCGCCGGTAAGGGGAAACGTCAAACGCGGTGGCTCCCGCACGCCACCACTGAGCGACACGCCTTCTGCTCGCGCGCACGCAACACTAAGTGAAATCCGCTCTGCACCGCCGCCATTTTGCCACGAGTCGGAAACGCCCCCAATAATTTTACCGACGACACATACGCGTACGCGAGTGCACAAATAAAAGGGACACTGACAATACAAACCCAAGTGAACAAGTGAACAATCGCCTTCAGCTCATTCAGCACGCCGTCGACAGCAGGACGCCTCCACGAGGACCCACGGTCACCAGCTCTCACCAGTTCCAGAGTCTCCCGACATACCCCACGGAACCCAGGTACCATTAATTCTTCCCTACCTATCGTATGGTGGCATATTGCCTCACCATATTTTCCTTCGAGCGCGGATATCCGGCAACATATTTTCTTTCGCTGCCGGATAAAAGAACCAGTGCTATCCCCCCTTGTAAAAAATAATAATTCCTTTTAATACAGTCCACCCCCCATATAAGCCCTATTTAATTTACAAACTACTTATTATAGATTCAATTTAATTTAAATCCTCCCCGTAATACAAATCAATTAGACTGTTGACACTCACGCGCCAAGAATACATGAGAGTTGCTAAATTCGTTACGGATTAGCCTAGCGCGATACGCGATTGTTGTTGAGTGGCTGGCTTAACATTACTGAGTGATTAACGGCGACTGATAACGGTGTTTTTAGTCACGCTGTGTATTTATTTACGATTGTTGTTAATGGTAGTTGCAAGAAAGCCTAGTAATTAAGAATTCTTAAGGCCAGTTGCGAAACTTACGACATTAAGTTTATTTATTAATTTTAATACGGATTGTACCGAGTACGGTTAAATATTTAGTACCGAACGAATTTACAGGTTTCAATTAATAAAGTAACTAAACCCTCAGCTCATATAAGGTTTATTTAGGCGTTATTTTAACCGACTTCCGAAAAAGGAGGTGCGGAATTTCACCGACAATTAAATAATTTAATAATTTTAATTATTTTTTCTTTTTGTTTTTTTTTCTCTCCTTGTGTCTGACTTCGCCGTCGACGTTACGATGCCTTCCAAATCGCAGGCCGCTCGTTTTAGAGAGGGACAACGCGCTTTAATTGCCCTTTCGGAAATTGCGACGTCGTTACGAGAAGGGAAACAGAAGTATACGAACGCAGATTTCAACGCGAAGGTTGCGGACGTGAGAACCATGCGTGATAAACTCGACGCCGTATACTACGAAATATTAGATACCGACGATTTGTCAGACGGCCAGGAGAAATTCTACATGGAGCAATACGAACGGGCAATAGAAGCCTATGACGCGATTCTGGTTGCACATGTAGATATTAATATATTGCCATCAGCCCAAAGTGACGAGGTACCATCAGCACACAACCCGGGAAACGTCACAGTACCAGCTACGGTAAACTCGGTTTTGCCCCAAATCGAGTTACCCAAATTTACCTCGCGACTCGAGGACTGGCCCTCCTTCATATCGGTATTTAAGAGCTTGACCGATAACATGGCCAACCTTACGGGTGCAGTAAAACTGCACTATTTACTTTCCTGTCTGGCGGGGGAATCGCGGTCGCTCATTGCACACTTAACGATCACGAACGAAAATTACGTAGTAGCTTTGGATATCCTGACTCGAAGATACGAAAATCGACGGCTGCTCATCGATCGTTTCGTGGACGTAATTTTCGATCTGCCCACCATATCGTCGCGTTCGGAAATCAGGAGGCAGTTCCTAACTCCGCTCATATCCGCACAATCCGCGCTTGCCAATTTAAACTTATCTACTACTGGAGATAGTGGATATATTTTAGTGTCGATCGTAGTACGAAAACTCAAGGGGGAACTTAGGTCCTTCTTTGAGCGTCAACACGGGTCATCTGACCGACTCCCGACCCTAGCCGACCTCGTCACCTTCCTCGAGCATCACGCACGCTGCAACGAGGTCAGCGTATCGACCGCCATAGCTCCGCCCACGCCCGGACCAAACGCAAACCGAGCGTCACCGTCCGGGGCACAACGCGAGCGCAAGTATCACCACGACTACGCGCAGGCTCGACGGGTACATACTGCGAACACATCCCCGACACACTCCGAGGATTCGAACCCGCGACCTCAGCGTTATGCACAGGCGTTAACCGCACGACCCGCGCGCTTCTCGCCCCCACCTCGGCAGGGATCGAACCCGCAACCGCCGCGCTATACACAGGCATTGACACCATCACCCGCGCGCTTCTCGCCCCCACCTCAGCAGACATTTTCTAGAGGTAATCATTACTGCCCGTGGTGTAATGTCCGGGGCCACAAGCTACGGGTGTGCCCACAGTATAACAAACAACCAGTGCAGGGTCGCTGGGATTTTATCTACGCGCGCAACCGCTGCGCCAAATGTCTAGGCCCGCATTATGACGATGAGTGCACGTCAACGGGCCTATGCAAAACATGCGGCAGTGCAAACCACCACACGACCCTGCACAGGTTGGGGTGTACCTCACCTACGCACAATTCCGCGCATTTACTACCCGCACAACAACGCGAGATACCACGCCGCCGTCACTCACCTGATACGGACCGGATGGTGTCCTTCAGACGTACTCCAGCGCGCACTACCTCGCGTTCGCCTCCGCCCCCTAGGCAGTGACTAGGGCGGCACCATCAGCACATATCAGCCCAGCTAACGGTTAATCATCAGCACACACATCAGTCCGAAGCTAATCAGCACACATCCCAGCGCGAAGATAATCAGCACACATCTCAGCGCAACGTTAATCAGCACACATCGCAGCGCGCAGATTATCAGCCCACAACTACACACACAACACGACGACAAAATGTCGTCGCAAACACCTTGAGTCATACTACTGACATCTCAACGCCAAACAGTATGCATAATAGACCTGTCCTACTACCTACAGTCTCACTCGAGATAGCAGACTACAAGGGCAATTTTCACCAAGCACGAGCGTTATTAGACTGTGGCTCTATGATAACACTAATAGACGAAAACATAGTAAAGCGACTTTGTTTACCTACTCAGCGCACCCAATTAAAAATAAAAGGTATAGGTGATCAGCACTCAGAAAATTCTTCGTCATATGTCGACATTACTTTTCGACCTGTACATACGGACAGGCCCGTAATAAGGACAAAGGCATATGTGCTCAAAAACGTAACGGGAGTTTTACCGCACACTAAACTGCCTGGTTTGGATGAAAGCACCAATTACGTTCCACTAGCAGATTTTTCTTTTAATATACCTGCACCGATTGACCTCTTATTAGGGTCAGACATATTAGGTAGCATCTTAGACGGTACTAAAATTTCTCTAGGGCCCGGCAGACCCATAGCCTTCGGCACGATATTTAACTTCACGTTATTAGGCCCAGTATCACAAGATACGGGCACTCAGCCTCAAGTCAACTCAGCTCAAATTGACCATACTGACTTGGCACTACAGTCCAGCCAAGACATCCAGTCAGCTCTAGAGAGATTCTGGGAAGTAGAAGAAGTCAGTAATACCATTCCCGATGGTACATCAGCGCACGAAGAGTGCGAAAAAATATACCAGTCCACCACCACGAGGGACCAGTCTGGTAAATATATAGTCGCGCTACCATTTGTTACGGATGCCCCCGAACTAGGGGCTACGCACGCTATAGCACTTCGGCGGTTTCTCAACCTCGAAAAGAAACTCCAACGAAACCCCGAACTCCGCTCAAAATATGTAGCGTTTATGCAGGAGTACCTAGATAAAGGTCACATGAACCCCTGCCATCCAAACACGTTCCGCGATCAGCCCCACTGCTACATACCGCACCATGGCATTTTCAAGGCCAATTCAGACAAGCTACGTACAGTCTTTGACGCTAGTTGTAAAAGCGCAAATGGCACTAGTCTCAACGACACCTTACATACGGGACCGGCCCTGCAGCGAGATATCACGGATATCATTTTAAACTTCCGAACACACAAGGTCGTTTTCAGCACAGACATACAACAGATGTTCAGAAACATTATGATTCAGCCCGACCACAGACGGTTTCAGCTCATTCTCTGGCGTTCATCGCCAGATCAGCCCTTATTAACATATGCATTGTCCACCGTGACTTACGGATTACGCTCCAGCCCATTCTTAGCGAACCGCACCATCCAGCAGTTGATCGCGGATGAAGGGCAACGCTATCCCAGAGCCGCTCAGGTGCTCTCTAGGTCAATATTTGTTGACGACGTGCTCACCGGACATGATACTGTCGGTGAAGCCATTAACTTACAAACCGAGTTGATTAGCCTACTCGCACTGGGGGGTTTCCAACTGCGTAAGTGGACATCCAACTCACGCCAGCTCTTAGAAAGGTTCCCAGATGACCAGTGCGAGATGTCGAAAGATTTTGACGTTAGCCCAGACGATAACTCCATCAAAGTCCTTGGCATACAATGGATACCACAAACTGACGAATTTACCTACAGTGTCTCAGTACCTACGGTAGATGGATTCACCAAGAGGTCAATACTCAGCAACATAGCGCGTCTGTACGACCCATGCGGTTGGATCAGCCCCGTCATCTTCCGCGCTAAAACCTTGATTCAAAGGTTGTGGACCTTAAAACTCGGTTGGGACGAACGAGTACCCAGTGATGTCGCTCTTGAGTGTCAGAATATCTATCGTGACCTACCACGCCTCTCAGCGCTCAGGTTTCCAAGAAACGTCTGCTCAAACAAGGCATCCACACACACCCTTCAGGGATATGCGGATGCTTCAGAACTCGGCTACGCCGCGGTTATTTACCTCCACGAAACTACACCTGATGGACAGGTACATGTGCACTTGCTCATGTCCAAATCAAAGGTAGCTCCTATTAAAAACCGCCAAACCATTCCTAAACTGGAGCTCTCAGCCGCCCACTTGTTGGCTAAGCTCATGGCCCATGTCTCGGCCCAGTTATCAGCTCACATCACCGTTCGTCAGCACATATGTTGGTCAGACAGTACCATAGTACTGGCCTGGCTGAACACGCCTGTACAATCGCTTCAGACATTTGAAGCCAACAGAGTCTCCTCAATCAAGGCAAATACATGCAATCTCACGTGGAGACATGTACCCTCCGCCCTAAATCCTGCTGACTGTGCCAGCAGGGGCATGTCAGCTCAAGATCTCTTGAAGCATGACATGTGGTGGTCACCGTCCTGGCTTAAGGACCCGCCACAAACATGGCCAGCCCTACCGCCCGCGTTGGGCCATCACGCCCTACCAGGCCTCAAGCCAAAGAAGGCCGTCGCCCACATAGCCATACCTGACCTCGACGAGACTCTGCTCACACGATTCAGCTCACTAGATAAACTGATAGGTGTAACGGCGTGTATAAAACGATTCATACACAATTGCAGACAGGGCCGCTCTGCGCGTGTCGCTGGGCCCATTACGGTTAGCGAACGAAAGGAAGCCCTTTTACATTGGGTGCGCTCAGTACAACACAATTGCTTTGCTGAAGACATACATCGCTTAAAACACAACAAAGAATGTACGATACGTGTACAACGCCTGTCACCATTCTTAGAGAACGACTTACTGAAAGTGAGTGGTCGACTCACTCAGTCTGCTCTGCGTTACGACGCTCAGCACCCACTGATATTACCCAGCTCGAGTCCACTAGTTGATCTCATTATAGACTACTATCATAAAATTTACTGTCATCCAGGGGCGGACACTCTGCACTCACTCTTACGCCAGCAATTCTGGATATTATCAGCCCGCCGCGTTATTCGCCATCGAGTATACAAATGTATACATTGTTTTCGTTTCCGCGCTAAAACTAAGGCCCCGTACATGGCCGACCTACCCGCCGACCGCGTAAACGTTCAGCCCGTATTTAGCAAAGTCACGACGGACTTTGCTGGACCATTTTTGATAAAATCCAGTACACTTAGAAACGCCAAGCTATTAAAGGGCTACTTCTGTGTTATAACATGTCTAGCCACGAAGGCGGTCCATCTCGAACCGGTATCTGAGTTATCCACGGAAGCGTTCCTTGCGGCATTACAGCGTTTTGTTTCTAGGCGCGGTGTACCGACGTTAATTAGGTCTGATTGCGGTACAAATTATGTAGGCGCTAGGAATGAACTTAGGGAAATACAGGCCTTTCTTGCAACCAATAATGACAGTATCGCACATACGCTTTCTAAACAGCACATAACATGGTGGCTAAATCCACCAAAGGCACCCTGGTTCGGTGCACTTCATGAAACAGCGGTAAAGTCAGCTAAACAATTACTGTACCGTGTGGTCGGCGAACAACGCCTCACATTTGAAGAGTTTTCAACTCTATTAGCACGCATTGAAGCCGTGCTCAATTCACGCCCTCTCAGCCCACTCTCTTCTGACCCTGCGGATCTTGATGCTCTCACCGCAGGTCATTTCCTTATTGGCCGTCCGCTCACAGCCTTACCTGAATATTCGGTAGAAGGCCGAGCCATTTCTGCACTAAAAAGGTTCAAGCTCGTCCAATCCTTATCCCAACACTTTTGGCGATCCTGGTCCAAGTCCTACCTGCACACCCTCCAAACCCGCTCCAAATGGACTTCCCGATCCAGCCCACCTCAAGTCGGGGAACTGGTACTGATAGTGGACGACCAGGTGCCGCCTCTACACTGGCGCATGGGCCGCATCACCAAGGCGCTCCCGGGGAGGGATGGCGTCACCCGAGTGGTGGAACTCAAGACGACTTTGGGCATACTGACGCGACCTGTCCTCAAGATCGCCCGCCTGCCTATCGATTGAGCACACACCTTTGCCGCGTGGGGAATATGTTCACGCGAAAGCGTGACGTCACCTCACCCACAGTGCGTCCCCCGCTACCCGCCGGTAAGGGGAAACGTCAAACGCGGCGGCTCCCGCACGCCACCACTGAGCGACACGCCTTCTGCTCGCGCGCACGCAACACTAAGTGAAATCCGCTCTGCACCGCCGCCATTTTGCCACGAGTCGGAAACGCCCCCAATAATTTTACCGACGACACATACGCGTACGCGAGTGCACAAATAAAAGGGACACTGACAATACAAACCCAAGTGAACAAGTGAACAATCGCCTTCAGCTCATTCAGCACGCCGTCGACAGCAGGACGCCTCCACGAGGACCCACGGTCACCAGCTCTCACCAGTTCCAGAGTCTCCCGACATACCCCACGGAACCCAGGTACCATTAATTCTTCCCTACCTATCGTATGGTGGCATATTGCCTCACCACTGTATCTTAGTAAGATAACAATAAAAAAGCTACTATGTCAAAACATAGGCTAAAACTAGAACTAACTAGAACTGCACAAAGCCCAACAGTTCACCACCTCTCATTATAATACAGCGTTGTACAAAATTGCAGAGTTGCCAAACAAACGCAACTTGCCTGAAACTTGTGACTTTCATTTCACGTTCGACACTACACAATGTTACTCGAACTATATAAGTGCACAAGTACCCGTGGCTACATGCATTCCGCTTCGTATCGTCCGCCACAACAAATTAAAACTTTTCAGTTTAGAAGAAGCATGGCTTTATCAGAACGGCACCGCTTGGAAGCAAACACAGAAGTAATAATAGTGTCACCATATGAAAAACAATGTGTGCTTACACATTGTTTTCGTGTGTTGCATTATTACTGCACAAAACTTTGTCCCTTCTCAGCTAGACATATATAGAATATACTCGTATATCAGAGGGCGAAAACATTGTAGAAGGGCTTCAGAACTCATGTTGCAAAATCTAGAGGCTATTCCATGAAATTTAATGATCCATGGAGAATTTCTTGAGCCGTGTAACTACAGCGTGGGGCGTTTCTTTTAAAATACTGTTTTAATTTCAAGTTACTATTACATTAAATCGTTGTAATGTCGTTGTGTCAAACCATTTTTCATTTTTTAACCAAATTACGTAGGTAGATTAGTAAGTGTTAACTTCTAAAAACGACACGGTTTTGCACCATGCACTGTTTCTTCATAGATTCATTTTATATTCATATAGAGATATGCTATTTTAAAATGCTAGCCGTTAACTTGCACAACGATAGCAATGCCAGCAATCATTTTGGGACTGTTGTCAGTGAGATTTGGTAAATGAAGTGTTTAAAACTAGGTAGTTTTATTATAATGGGTAAATTTATTTGTATTTATAAATGAATGTATACACATTTTAACATAATGATGTTGTTTTGTTAACCAAGCAAATGTTTATAACTCCTTCTCTATCAAACTTAGCAATTTCGAAACAAGAATATTTCCCGGACGAAAACCAAACTCAGATTTTGTCACTTACCGTGTCAAACATTACCCGATTGGCCACTGAGGCGACTACCCAACCGATGCAATGAACGAATTCATCTCTGTAGCTCTACCATGAGTTGACAATATTGACACCAATCGATGCTCGCTAGCGACTGTCGACGAAAATTTGTATGAAAAAAGAACAGTGCCACCTTGCGGTCACTTGTAGAACTAAAATCGGCACCACAAGTTTATTTTATTAACAGTCGCTTCGAAAACGAATCGTGAGTCGATAGCGACAATCGATGTCGATACGCGATTTGCTTGGATTTTCACTCAAACGGTACCATAAGTCATTATTTTGACAATCGCCTTCGAAAATTTCGATAGACGTTAGCGACTACGCCACTCACGAGAATTTTGAGGTGTGGAATCGTGTGAAAGGGAAAATAACCTATCGAGTTTCAATTCAAAATACTTACATAATCAAATAATTTTATTTGTATTACGATAAAATTGGCAGGAATAATTTATTTGGCTTTGAATATGGTGACAGCAGCTGAAAATGGAGATCACCAACGAGAATTCCCAATTTCAAGCCGAAATGAGAAAACAAGTTGGATGTCCACTAAACCTTAGTGAAGAAAGCCTTAAAGACTTTCTAAAAGCATCTTACCTGTGTATGCTTTTGAAGACATTTATTGTGGATTCAACAGATTTAATACCATCACAAAGAGTCTCACTAGGGTCTAAGGTAAGCTGTAAACATATTTATTTTTTACATATTTGAGGTTATGCTAATAACTTACAAATAAAACTACAGGCTATTTATTATTATTTTATTATAAACCCAGATAGGTATACTACTTTTTTATCTTTGCATTACAGGTTTTATTTGCATTGCTGTTCTATGCACAGCACGGGGACCACCCAAAAAGTATTTGAAGCTGCAAATCATTTTTCCCAGGAGGCAGTGTCAGAATAATTAATACTCCGAGGAGATCAGTGTGCAGAATCTCCTGAGTAGCTACACAGTAAGAAAACACCAAAACTGTTGGGATGACAGGAAGGACTGTAAACATGCGAAATCCATGTTTCCAATCCTAAACAAAAATACTACAAACAAATTACTATGATTACAACGTCAGGACCTTCGCCTAATGGTGGGAATTATCACTGCTCACAGTAATCTAAATTACCAGTTGCACAAGATCAGAGCTACGGACAGCCCACTATCTGGAGACTGTCTGCAGAAGGACAAGAGTATGCAGACTGTGTTGCTGCACTGCAGGGCTACGGAAGATATTAGAGCAAAAACAGGATTACTGGAGGTCTACTCCAGAACGCATGATGCATCATCAGCATCATCGACGATTGTTTATACAACATCTCAAACTACATTGCAACAGTTGTGCCAGCGCCCCAAGGCCTTACTCCTCTATGTGAAGAAGTTAGGCTGGCTTGAGCAAATGTTGGCAGGGTGGAATGCACATAACACCCCAAGCAGGACGTCAGTGCAGGCCTCATCACTCCCAAAACGAATAAGAATAAGAGATCAGTGTATCTAAATAGAAGAAATCACTGTTGCTTAGAGTAAACCATGTACCTACCTAAACATCTTAGTTTCGCAGTTTCCTGCTAGCTATACGCTCGATGATAGGGGGGGGGGTAGATGCGGTTGAGCAGTTTCCTGCAACCAGAGAATAGGTAAGGAATAATTGGGATGGTAAATACCTGCGGAGGTGAGCTCTGTGTCTGATGAGTGCTGGTGACCGTGGGTCCTCGTGGAGGCGTCCTGCTGTCGACGGCGTGCAGAATGAGCTGAAGAACTATTGTCACTTGGTTCTAATGTTTGTATTGTCCCTTTGGGTTGTGCACTGGTTTACGCGGCGGGCTGAATGCGTGTGTACACACGTGCTGATTTAGGAGTAGTGTCTGGTTGGGCCGAACACACCCTGAAGGTCACTCGCGGCGAAGTCATTCGCGGTGACTCGTGCTGATATAAAATGGCGGTGCCATGCGGTTGCTGCGCGGCGGTACACGTCCGCCGGTCGCGAGTACAAAAAGGTGAACTTTGAGCTGACGCGTAAACGCGGGGCTGATATTGGCGGTTCCCGATTACGCCGTGCGGACGCGACGGCGCCGAAAAGGTGACTGTTTTTCGCTTCCTTTCGCAGCCGCCTTCTTCTAGTTATGACAGCTGCAGGCGAAGCGGCGGTGGGGCACGCGGGCGCGGTGCGCGCCTTGAGGTTACGTCACGCTTTCGCGTGAACATATTCCCCACGCGGCAAAGCTGTGGTGTGGAGGTCAATCGACAGTCAGGTGGTCGTTCTTGATTTCCACCACTCGGGTGACGCCATCCCTTCATGGGTTCGTCTTGTGGCTCATGCGCCAGTGTAGAGGCGGCACCTGGTCGTCCACTATCAGTACCAGTTCCCCGACTTGAGGTGGGCTGGATCGGGGAGTCCGTTTGGAGCGGGTTTGGATGGTGTGCAGGTAGGGTTTGGACCAGGATCGCCAAAGGTGTTGGGATAAGGGTAGGACGAGCTTGAACCTTTTTGTGTGCCGAAATGGCTCGTCCTCCTACCGAATACTCAGGTAGGGCATTGAGCTGACGTTTTAAAAGGACATGACCCGCGGTGAGTAATTCAAATTCCGCGGGGTCAAAAGAGAGTGGGCTGAGAGGGCGTGCATTGAGCATGGCTGCAATGCGCGTTAAAAGAGCTGAAAGTGTAGGTGTGATATTGTTATTATTGGTTGCAAGAAAGTCTTGTATTTCCCTAAGTTCATTTCTAGCGCCTACATAAATTGTACCGCAATTATATCTAATTAACGTCGGTACACCGCGCCTAGAAACAAAACGCTGTAATGCCGCAAGGAACGCTTCCGTGGATAACTCAGATACCGGTTCGAGATGGACCGCCTTCGTGGCTAGGCATGTTACAACACAGAGGTAGCCTTTTAATAGCTTGGTGTTTCTCAGTGTACTGGATTTTATCAAAAATGGTCCAGTAAAGTCCGTCGTGACTTTGCTAAATACGGGCTGAACGTTTACGCGGTCGGCAGGTGAGTCGGCCATGTACGGAGCCTTAGTTTGGACGCGGAAACGTAAACATTGTATACATTTGTATACTGATAACGTCCAGAATTGCTGGCGCAAGGGTGAGTGCAGAATGTCAGCACCTAACTGACTTAAGGTGTTTGCGATGACACTTTGTCGTCGTGTTGTGTGTGTGTGCTGATTCTTTGTGGGCTGAGTTGGTATTTGTTGGATGTGCCGTCCTAGTCATTGCCTAGGCGGCGGTGAAGGACGCGAGGTAGTGCGCGGTGGAGTACGACGGGAGTACACCATCTGGCCCGTATCAGGTGAGGGACGGCGCCGTGGTACCTCGCGCTGTTGTACCGGCAATAAGCGCACTGGTAGTGCGTAGTATCGTGTACATACCCGAGGCTTGTGACCCTTTACATTACTACATGGGTAGCAATGGTTGTCACCATAGTGAGGTTGCGGGTTCGATACCTGTTTGGGTCTTGGCGCGGAGCTGAACGGTCGTGGGTTCGAACCCTGCGCATAGCGCGGAGGTTGTGGGTTCGAAACCTGCTGAAGTGGGGACGAGAAGCGCGCGGGTATAGTCGCGGAGCCGATAGGTTGCAGGTTCGAATCCTGCTGAGCAGATGGGGATAAGCGCGCTGGTATAGGCGCGGAGCTGAGGGGGTGCAGGTTCGAATCCTGCGTATAGCACTGTGGCTGCAGGTTCGATACCTGCTGAGCTGATGGCGATAAGCGCGCTGGTATAGACGCGGAGGTTATTGGGTGCAGGTTCGAAACCTGCGTATAGCACAGAGGCTGCAGGTTCGATACCTGCTGAGCAGATATTGAGAAGCGCGCGGGTATAGGCGCTGAGCTGAGGGGGTGCAGGTTCGAATCCTGCTTATAGCACTGTGGCTGCAGGTTCGATACCTGCTGAGCTGATGGCGATAAGCGCGCTGGTATAGGCGCGGAGCTGAGAGGGTGCAGGTTCGAATCCTGCGCATAGCACTGAGGCTGCAGGTTCGATACCTGCTGAGCAGATATTGAGAAGCGCGCGGGTATAGGCGCTGAGCTGAGAGTGTGCGGGTTCGAATCCTGCGTACAGCACTGAGGCCGCAGGTTCGATACCTGCTGAGCTGATATTGAAAAGCGCGCGGGTATAGGCGCTGAGCTGAGAGGGTGCAGGTTCGAATCCTGCGCACAGCCCTGAGGCTGCAGGTTCGATGCCTGCTGAGCTGATGATGAGGAGCGCGCGGGTATAGGCGCGGAGCTGATTGGGTGCAGGTTCGAAACCTGCGTATAGCACAGAGGCTGCAGGTTCGATACCTGCTGAGCAGATATTGAGAAGCGCGCGGGTATAGGCGCTGAGCTGAGAGTGTGCGGGTTCGAATCCTGCGTACAGCACTGAGGCCGCAGGTTCGATACCTGCTGAGCTGATATTGAAAAGCGCGCGGGTATAGGCGCTGAGCTGAGAGGGTGCAGGTTCGAATCCTGCGCACAGCCCTGAGGCTGCAGGTTCGATGCCTGCTGAGTTGACTTCGAGGGGCGCGCGGGTATTGGCGCGGTTATTACATCGTCATTGGTAGCTAATGACCATGTTTTTTGTTCTAATACTACAACGAGAATCACGTAATAGGCGTCTATTGTCCTTCCATACTGCTCGTTGTAGAATTCCTCCTCGTCGTCTGATAAACCTACGGAGTCTAAAATTATATAATATGCCGCGTCAAATCTATCGCGGATCAATTTTACGCCTGCGGCTCTGGCAGCGAATCCAGGGCTATAGCGCCTAGGTTTGCTAGACCTCAATGATAACGCTTCCAAATTAAGCTTAATAATAGCGATTTGTAACTGTCTAAATCTTGCTACCTGTGATTCAGAAGGCATCGTTAATCGTCGTAGGCGAAGTCAGGCACAAGGACGCAAGCAAAATTAAAAGGAAATAAAAATATTAAAGTATTTAATCGTAGGTGAAATTCCGCACCTCCTTTTTCGGAAGTCGGTTATAATAACGCCTAAATTAATAACGTGTGTACGAAACCTTATGTGAGCTGATGGTTTAATTACTTTATTAATTGAAACCTGTAAGTTCGTTCGGTACTAAATATTTAATAACTGCGCGGAACCCTAATTTACATATAAGTAGTTAACCCAATTATAAATAACATATGTAACCTAATTAAGTAGCATGTCTAAATGATTTATGAGTGTTGAATCACAACAGCTAATTACGTAATAATTTTCACGGAACTCCAAAATGGTGTGCGGATCTCTATTAGGTAAGGATATAGTTCTTGAAATAAAATAAATTGGGCTGAATTCCAGACGTTCGACTATGGACGAATTATGATTATTTAATCTCAAGAACACAAGCAAACCCGTCTAACAGTACTTAGTATAATTTTATAATTAAAATCAACAAAGCACCTGGCGTAGGTAGGTACTTAGCCTTAAGAATTTTAATTACGAACCTTTCTTGCAAACAATTAGTGAACAATCGTATCGGCAGTCGTTCCAATTAGTAACAAGGGTCAGTTTCGCTTGGCAATATGTTTGTTCCTAACGAGTGGAATTTTTTTGCTAGAAGCTTCGAATCGCTAGTCGGGTTAGTTTGGCTTGGCAAATCGCACTGCCGGTTCACTCGTCTAGAAGCTTCGGATTGATTTGTATGACGTAAGGGGATTTACATTAAATCAATATCTATAAGAAGTAGTTTGTAAATTAAATAAGATTGATATCCGATATTTGGGAATTAAATTGAGTTTATTGTGGGCTGATTTAATGGACTGTATTTAAGGGATAGGGGGTGATAGCATTGGTTTATCCGGCAGCGAAAGAGATTATGTTGCCGGATATCCGCGCTCGTGGGAAATGTGGTTTATCCGGGTACCCGGTTATATCCGGATAACCGGATAAATCCGGCTCGAAGGAAAATATAGTTTCGCAGTTTCCTGCTAGCTATACGCTCGATGATAGGGGGGGGGGGTAGATGCGGTTGAGCAGTTTCCTGCAACCAGAGAATAGGTAAGGAATAATTGGGATGGTAAATACCTGCGGAGGTGAGCTCTGTGTCTGATGAGTGCTGGTGACCGTGGGTCCTCGTGGAGGCGTCCTGCTGTCGACGGCGTGCAGAATGAGCTGAAGAACTATTGTCACTTGGTTCTAATGTTTGTATTGTCCCTTTGGGTTGTGCACTGGTTTACGCGGCGGGCTGAATGCGTGTGTACACACGTGCTGATTTAGGAGTAGTGTCTGGTTGGGCCGAACACACCCTGAAGGTCACTCGCGGCGAAGTCATTCGCGGTGACTCGTGCTGATATAAAATGGCGGTGCCATGCGGTTGCTGCGCGGCGGTACACGTCCGCCGGTCGCGAGTACAAAAAGGTGAACTTTGAGCTGACGCGTAAACGCGGGGCTGATATTGGCGGTTCCCGATTACGCCGTGCGGACGCGACGGCGCCGAAAAGGTGACTGTTTTTCGCTTCCTTTCGCAGCCGCCTTCTTCTAGTTATGACAGCTGCAGGCGAAGCGGCGGTGGGGCACGCGGGCGCGGTGCGCGCCTTGAGGTTACGTCACGCTTTCGCGTGAACACATCTTAAATACAATCATCAAGTTTCCAAACACAAAAGAGGATAGGAATGTTATAAAACAACGGTAGCTTACTACCTATATTTTTTATATCTAATGAAATTTCTATTGACTATTTTTATCAGACACTCTGTTTTCTGACACTTTGATTTAATAGTAAATTTATGATCCCAAGGGTAATTGGATGTGTTGATGGAAGACATTTTGAAATATTTACACCAAGCTTAAAAGATGAGCACTAATATTATGGCAGGAAGTTATCCAGGTCATTGGTAGTAATTCGCTTGTTAAGAACACCAAACTAAATTAGCAAACTAAAATCTGTTTTTAGTAAATTATCATCTGTTCTGTTGATTATAATCTATTCATGTTTATGTCCAAATTCATATAATGTTTGCAAGTGACAATATTTAAATTTGCCATTTCTGTTTAATTGTGGATATGTTTAGTGCAAATTTAACCATCATGTAAGTTCGTGCTCTCTAAACCATTCTAACTGATGTAAAACTACCCATATTTAAATAGTTATGTTTATAATTATAATTGTAAGTGTAACATGAATGTGGATTTTAGTATTAACATAATAAAAACTACCATAGTTTAGTATATGCACAAGCGAATCTCTAAATAGCAATAAAACAATAGTCTTTTTTTGCCAGAAGTTTTACTGCTAGGAAAATTATTATTGTTCATCATTTCAGTTTGAGTAGGTTAGCTGTATGGAGGTTTTTAAAACATGCTTCAAATATCTATCTATGTAGTCATGTTTCTCTAGCAAAAATATTCCTTATGGTCTCTGCAATATCTTTTACTCACAAATTCATGTGCACACTAACAAAATTTCTTTCTTTCAAAGAATCCTACTCGTATGAATGTGGAGAAGTGGTGATGAAAGCAATAATTGCAGTGAACCAATAGTGTATAGGACATTGCATGATCAATTAGCTTGGAGAATAAGTAATAATATTTAGTGATAATAAATAACATCTTTATTTGTATTCAAAACATTTTATTTCAACATACAACTTACAGAATAGTTCAGAAAAAAACTGAGTGGCCCACATCATGGCCTACTCACCAAAACATTAGTCTTACTTATGTAGTATGTATGTCTTTTATTTCACCTACCTTAAAATGTATAGGAATCATATATCAACTTAATCTTTACTATCACATCATTCAGGTACAATGATTATATTTAAAAAGCTACAAACATGTATAGAAATGATTTATCTGCTTTTTATTTACAATAATATCAGATAATTTACTATGGTTGTTTTTAAAACTAGGATCATAATAACATTCACACTCATACCCCCATTAGAATTCCCCTGTGTCATTAAGTTCCGGGCCAAATATGTCTGTGATTGCCGGGGATCACACCTGGCAACCCTCTGTTCGAAGGTAGGGTCTAGCTAGGAAGGTAGAGTAACATGGTGGCTCGTCATGTACCTATTTAATACAATATGAGTATGAGTTAACTTGTTTTATTGTTTACTAATCATCTATTACTAATTATCTAATTACAACTAATATGTATAGGTAGTTGTGGAAACATTTGAGGAAGGCCAACTTCAACACAATTATCGTGTTCCAATAACATCAGTTAGTTTTTCTCCTAACTCCGTCCCTCAAATCAAGCTGTCTCTGCATCTTGCTGGAAAACCTGCCGTTCATTGTCAGCTTTCACAAATGCCTGCTTTGCTAGTTTCGATTGTGAGGCTGGGTCCTCCTGCGGCTTGAAAAGGATGTGGTACCAGTAGCTCTAGTGGTCCATTAGCAGGCTTGCTAAGGTCTCCATTTCCTGTAAAGTATAAGTATTAAGTTTACAAGGAACATAATTTTAAAACAAAATACATGTAAGTAACTCATATAGGTGATTACTATTATAATAGGTTTACTTTATCTCCCAGATTAAGAAGCGAAGGCTAAGGCCTATGTTATTGTAGGAATTAACGTTATTATTATGTTTTTACACAAGTACGTATAGAGGTTATGTATGGTTAGTATGCCTGAGAGAGAATCACAATACAATAATCCCTGTTACTTCATTTTTCACACCGTCGTCGTGTATGATTAGAAAGCAACAGTACAGTAGAGATCATTGTAGAAATAATGTAAGAAAATTGATCAATAAACTAATTCGGGCTAAGTTACTAGTACTTACTAGTTCCATGAACTCCACCAGCATAAAAACATTTGGATGGGTTCATTTTCGCTATTTCTTGATTTAAAAAGAAACACTTTTAACTGGTTTTAATATACTATTTATTGTATGTACTTGTTACAAAACAAAATAAATATCTTCTTCATACCTACAATTTTCTCTTTGTCTTCTTCTCCGCAAATACCAGTCGAAAGAGGAGCTGTCAGCTACGTACGTATAATGAATATAAATTCGAAGGTAATGGAGTTCACAGTAAGTAATAAGTAAATTAAGCTTATTTTGTTTTGTTGGTTTATATTGACGTCATACGCTCTCCTTCTTACGTACGTTGATAGAAAAAGACAAAATAATACGTGTGAAGCTAGTTCTTAGATAATGCCAACATAAAGAAATAACCAAATCGACACGAGACCCGCTAACGAGTATCGAATTGTCGAAAGCACCTTTTTAACGACTCATGGTGCCAATTAAATCAGCTCGCAATCGACGATCGTGTAGACGCTAGCGAGTATCGGCTATCGATGACGTTTTACGTTGCCAACTCATGGTAGAGCTACTGAAGCCCTATCGTCTATAAGTATCGCGAGCCATTCATAAGCGTGTATTTGTTCGTTTATTCTAAGGAAATATTCCTATTACAAACCTAAAATGAGCATTGCTGCTGGATGGCAATCATAACTTTTTTTCCAAAATTAGGCGCCAGCATTTCGGTAGTTAGTTTTAGTTAGTATTCGTTTTTATTAAACTTTTATTATTCTATAAATATGTTGCGAACCTAGAGGTATCTAGGACCTACCTATAGCGTATTTATGTAAAGTAGGTAATTCTTTATCGGAAATGGTGATGAACAGGTACAGATGTCCTTGTGCTAGGTAGGTATACGCCATTGGCAACAAGTTATCTAATACTTTAAATGGGCAATCCTTGTATACTATATAATCTGGATCTCGGAAACGACTGCAGCTGTTTTTATGAAATTTAATATGTAGGGGATTTCGGAGGCGATAAATCGATATAGCTAGTTTACATTTTTAGAAAACGTCGTTTTCAAGCAATGAAAAACAACAATTTGTTCGTTGCGTTCAAACTAGATGGTGTAACAGTCGAATTGCAAAAGCGCAGTATAAAGATTCTCATGTAACATTGTTATTTTGTATTCGTATCTAAATCGAGCAGATCTCGGTCATCCAGGTTTTAATATTATTGGTGCTCTAGTTCTGTACAGATTATATTAAACTTATGAACAAAGCTCCAACTGAGAGTAGGTACTTATAACTTATCATCTAAACCCCAGACATCCCACTAATAAATGTTTCAAGAGGGCAAGATATCACTTGAGCGTGCTAAGTGAGATAAATTGCAGTTTTAATTAATGCCTTTACCATTCGTGCGTCCATCGTCCGACTCCGACCCGGTTGCGCGGAAAATACTCAAAGCCTTCGAAGCTTTTGCATGCAAATTACTTGCGTCCACAACACTGGATCGTTCTGACACTTTAATTTTCAAGTAAGGAAATAATAAATGATGTCGTATATTATTTATTGGATACCTAATTTGTTTGTTGTACAAACAAATGTTCTTTAAACAATACAGTTCCTGGAAGCGTCTACTACTACAGCTTCTATGATTAGATTGGTTGGAAATGCTTTCATATTAGCGCAAAATTCAATTAATTATAATTTATTTTTATAATTTCGTGGCTTGGCTGGGTAAATTATTAGAGAATTAAATAATATTATATTGAAGATTTATTCAGATCACAAGAACCGCTGCAGCACGAGTGGTTCCACGCCATTATACCTATGAAGCATTGCGTATGGTAAAACTCAAGTCTACTTTTTTATTTTACCTTTTTTGTGAATATCACACCAAACAGAAAATAAGCCTCAAGGGAAATGACTGGGAATATAAGAATATCCCGCTAATGATGTTGAAGCCGATGCCGCTACATATTTCCTTCACAAGGTATTTTTGGAGCACATCCTTTTACTGATAAGCTAAACGTACCTACGGACGAGGAATTGATTTGTGTATGGAACACGCGAATAAGGCTTTTGTGCCACCCCTCTCATTTGAACACTTTTCACTTTGTGACAATAATAGTACAAGCAATTATATACTATTGCTTGTACTATTATTTGATACTAACTGCGTCTGCGGTTTCACTCGCGTGGTGTTGGATGATGACGATGGTGATGATGATGAAAAGTACCCTATGTCATTATCAATGTGAACTGTGTATGTAGGTCATGTAGAGGTTGTGTCACAGCCACCTGAAAATCGGCCAAGTGCGATTCGAACTCGCTCGTGATCGATATAGTGCATTCTTGCAAAGGTTCACAAAATATATTTACGCCCTGGTTAAGACAGGTACAATTCTACGTGGTATGTATATGGTACTGTATTAAGATCTGGAGGGTAATAAATATAAGATCATATGATACTCTAAAAACATTACTTCATGTGACGAGTGCAATACACGAACAGTTATTCGTGTATTTAGCTCAGAGTTGAACTGCAACAACGGCATTGGCAGGCTTGGTAATACCGTCAGATAGACGACCATCTCGTCACTTTATAGATAGTATAAAAAACTCAGCACTTTGATGGGCGAGGGAGGGGGAGGAAATCGTAGGCCACATAATACCAATACAATACAAACTAGATCACAAATATTAATTACCCTACAATATTCAGGTAACCCAAGAACCTATAAAAGTTTAAGAAATGGACTGATACAAAATATATTTTATGATTCTTTAATATAAGTAAGTACATATTAATTATTTTAATAGTTTATATACAGATAGACGTAATACAGAGATACGAGTATATACGCACCAATTTATTATTCCAACTTACACAACATTGTTTGAAAATTACATTTATACTAGGTACCTACTATTAAGAAATGAACAACTCCTTAAACCGATAATTAAAATATTATAAATGTAAAAGATTTGTTTGTTGTTTGAATTGAATAGGCTCCGAAACCACCGGACTGAGTAGAAAAAATATTTCACCATTAGTATCCTACATTTTTCCTGATGAACTTAGGTTATATAATATTTTCACAAAAGTTAAGGAACCGCACAGAATTCACCCTATTTACATAGGTCATGGGGATCCGTATGAAAACTTCGACATTGTAACCCAAGTTGTGGAAAAAATACCAAAAAAAGTATTTATATCGCATACGCTGTGGGAACTATTTGACCATATAATTATCATAGAATAATTAATACTCGAAGTAGATAATATTAGTCTATGCTATTGACAATAAGTAACGTAATACAGTTTTATAGAAGATGTCAACAAAGAAGTCCAAATTACCATATGTCTAACATTTACAGTTATGTCACAATAAATACTTTTTCATTTTGAAATATGCACATTATTCGTAGGTACTTTGTCATTAATCCTTATCCACTCTATGAGTAATAATAAAGAGGAAAGATATACGATTGTGTGTTTGTTTGTAATGACTATACACGTAAAACTACTTGACCGATTCAAACAATTCTTTCACGAGTATAAAGCTACACTATGCCTGAGTAACATACGTTATATTTGATTCACCCTCATCACCATCCATCGCCACGCGGGTGAAACCGCAAAGCGCAGCTAGTAGCAAATATTTTAGAATATTTTATTGATTAACAACTTATTTCAAGAGTACAAAGTACACACGCAATCTGAATGCAGCTCTGACAGTTGAATTTGTGTGGCGCCGAATCCATTGAGTTCGCGTCCTAAGCATACCATTTGTGGCAACAAACTCGTTCTTATTCTTCGACTTTTTTATATTTCAACGTTTTAGTAATTTTTCATATATTTTATTATATGACATGTTTACATATAGACTTATATATAGATATTTGACATAATTATACCATGACAATTATCATTTTAGACCAAGTCGCCGAACCCGTATAGTATTGTAGATACAGCTTAGTGTTTTCTATACGTAAATAAAAATATTTTTTTCTCGGAATCGTAAATCTCGTAAATTAATATGAGATATGAAAATTAAATATCTCGCTCGGTCAGAGTAATGGTATGAGAATTCTGCATTCTGAGTTTATTATCACCATGCAAAATCAGATTCAAATGACTCTGCGATTTAGATTCATTGTTATAAGATCGTCGTTTTATTAATTTCGGCAATGCATTGCCAAGGCAGAAGCCACAAGATTAAAGTCTCTGCGAGATCTCGGAACAAATTGGCCGTTTAATGAGATAGTTCGGAAGCGGGAGGCGGGATTAGGCCTAAATGAATCAAAGTTGCTCCGAGGCAGAGTTTTGTCCGATCGATTGCTTCCCTGATGTATTATGTACATTTTCTGGTAGTTAGTGGCCATACCCTTAATTATGTGAGCTAAATTACCTACGTTGAATACTTTAGGAGCCTCAAGAGGATATGTGAAACTACCCTATCATTCTAAGCGGTATAGTGCGAACGAACGCGATTGTTAGTGAAGTAACACATATTGTACAAATAATATCACATTTGGGTTTTAAGGAACAAATACCTTGTTTAATCTGTTTTCTAGTCTCATCTTAATTAACTACTTAGTGAACAATAGACACAATACCTTAAAAATCAAATGTGATGTTTTTAAAAACGGTTAACATTAATCTTGATTTAAATATTTTTTCTTAGCATACGGCACGGCCTAGTGCGACACTGCTCTCTGGGTTATTGAGTCCCTTTCGCCCAGTGATTTCACATGCTACAGTGCCCTTCACACCCTAACACAGTATTGCTTGCGTCCTATTGCTTCGTGGATGAATATCTGGCACTTAAGCGTTTCCAACCAAGATGTCTTTTTGTCCAAGATGCCTGTATGTCAGTTGTCCCTCGCCTCTTATGATTCGCGCCCAGACAGCGCATGGAAAGTTCATGAACTCCATTCCCTCAAGTAGAAAACTTTTAATGAAAGTATCTTAAACTCACTTAATTCCCTGGCAAATATTAGAAAATGCCTACAACCTACTTACTATGAATATCTACGAGTGCATACATAATAACATGTATATTTGGTTGCATTATTCAACAAAACAATTCCTGTTGAAAACCGAATGATGTTGCAAAAGTTGATAATGCATGTTTTAAAACTGGGGAGCGGATGGCGAGTGGCGAGCAGGGTAAGCCAAGGGAAACCGTGAGCCTGGTTAAAAGCCCTCTGTTCTAAATATACAATGAGCGGACCTGCTATGTCAGCCAAACAATGAAAATTTAAAATTTCATAATATCAAGACATAGATAGTGATATATGATGTTTTCGTATGCGCAAATATACTTACGGTAAACGTATGCGGTCCATACTCATATCTGTGAGCGGAAGACCTGCAAAATTTAAGCAGATGTAGGCGAATTTTCATAATTAATATACTAGACGAATAACAAGATTTTGACATTTTTGAGAGGAAATTACAAATACAAACCCGTGTCTGCCGACAATGACACGAATTGTCAGAATACGTGGGTTCAAATCTAGTCCGAGGATGTAAAGATTTTTTTCTCTTAAATTGCAACGTTTGTTCTTGCCAATGCTTTAATATATAATAAGAAAACAGAACAAAACATTTAAAAATAAATCTATTCACTGAAATCGCAATGGGATAAAAATGGTTATTACAAAATTCAAATCTTGCCATCTAAATTTGAATTTATGAAAAGCTTCAAAGACGTGGGTCGCAGTGCCACTGTAATGGCATGGCCATTTGCGCGTCTCATCAGTTGTTATTATAAACAACCTCAAACAAGCTCTGACATCTCAATAAGGAGGATCCAATGTTGCATAAAGATACTACAACCAGTCGATGCTCTCTCTTTCTCTCTCATCTACTCATAAAATGCCTATTCACTCACTGGCTCTCAAGGACTGCTGGAAGAGCTGTTAGGTCCTTGGCGAACATAATCAGAATAATAATGTTATCATAATGACGTAGTGCATGGTGCTGGTACACCAAGAAAAACTTCCGTATGTCAACCGGTTTATATTACAGGTAAGTTTAATATAGTCTACATACATAGTTATACCTATAACGTTTGATATAATATTATAACATACGAATACATTACAACGATCCGAATAAAAATAATCCTAATATGTCATCCTGCGTAGGATACTTTTATTTATTCTGCGGTGTGAACTATAATTATTATTGCTGATATCATCAAAATCCATTGCGCGGTTTCAGCTTGAAGTTACAAATAAATAAATTCACTCACTGACTTCTCGCTCACAAACTTTAACATGTGTACTATTAGTGTGGCTTTTGTACTCGTACAGGCCATGTGTACAAATTCAATTTGACACGATTTCCTACAGCTCTCGAGACAGCAGCGACGTCAGACAACAGCTTCTCGTACAGTACAATGTACTTAGAATCGGCTTTGTTGCAGTCACCCCACTTCCAAGTTCCTATCTAACTAACGACTAGGTATCCACGTATCCGAGAGCAAAACCACACGTAATTATCCGAAGAGAAAGGGTAATATAAAGTTAGTGGCTTTTAACATGTTGAAGCGTTCAGCAAACTGTGGTTGTTCTCGTGTGAAACTTTGTGAACTCACTCCTTTGTTACACTTTAAATTGCGATGATTTGAATAATTTCGCGACGTAGTAAAATTTTCCTTACTTTACTGTCATACAAGTGTGTACGCTGTGATGGATACTGTAGAGTAGACTTAACGTAAATAAACGCCTTGTCACAATAAAAGCTTACACACATTATTTGATAAAAAAAACAAAGGCGCCGAAGGCATCAAACTTACGTCAGTGTGTGTTAGGGTGTTGCTGCACAATATGTCTTCATAGATTACACCTTTATGACTTTAAAAATAGCGAGTACACTACAAGAAGAATTCCGATGGAATGTTGGCTTCAGACAGGTCCATATTTTGCATATTGTGAAAGGTTTTGGCTTATGCGTGGTTATAAAAAGTTATATTGTACTGACCTCACCACAAAGGTGGTATACAAGTAGAAAAAAATAATACTATAATAATATACTTAAAATATATATAAATATACTTAAAATATAATACTTCTTAGAGCAAATCAACAAATAATACAGGATTACTTAAACACGTTCCTAAAATGTAACACATTATATATTTATTGTATTTTAGTTTAAGATACTTACTAGAGTTCCGTTCCTCAAAAGGAAATAGGAACCCTTATCACCCTGATCTGTTGGTAGTAGTGCCACGCTGTAACCCTATGGGCTACAGCCGAAAGAAGGGCCACAGCCGAATGGGCCGGCACGCCCGGGGAAGTACCACCGACGTGAAGTAACATAGCTTGCTACAACAATTGCGTTACAGTAGGTCTGTGGAAGGTTCCAGAGGCCCAACCCCTCCCCCTCCCCCTCTTCTCCCCACAGCTGTCTGCATTCTGCACTCTCCTTGAAAAATACCGGATGTGGTTAAAACTATATTGGAAATTTCTGACTTATTTACGTGAGTCATTCCCGTTTTTCATAATAAAAATGTGTACAAACTACGCTAGTTTTCATAAACTTATTATTACTACTTGTTGTAGTCCATGCGATTAAAAGAAATTACCGTGTATGTTACACATTTACGAACATTTAGCGAGTTTTCAAGGGAACCGAAACGATCTGGAATCATGAAATTTGGCAAGTACCAATGTCTTACAGAACATATAAAGGAAAAACCTGACCATCAATATGTATTTAATGTAACATTAAAATGAATTTACATATTACTATAAATTTATTATTTGCGGTTGGCGCAATAATCTTGTCTAAGGATCGAACGGCAAAGTTAAGTTTGTCCTTTAAATTCTCTTACTAAAGACAGTTTGTCTTTAATTAAAGACAGGTTTCCTTTCTAAATGGAATGAAAAATTTAAAGCAAGGGCTCCATAATTTTTGCATTTTATGTAGCCAGTGACACTCCCGCCATCAAAACGATAACGTATCATTTTTATATAATTATATACGTATCATTTACCGTTTCACTAAAATAATAACTAATAATTTCTTAAAGCGGGTGAAACATCACACTTTGAATTCACAGCTGCTTCGTAACTTTACATCTGCGAAAACCACGTCGTCTTGGCATGTTATGCTTTTGTTGGAACACTCTCGGAAGGGGAGCAATTTATTTAATGGACCAGATAGTTGCTCTTCCGTATATGCATGACGTTTGTATGCGGATTTAAGAAAACACTTAACCTGCTGTTCGTTTTGAAATTATGAAATATTTAAGTAAAGCGAGTCTGGGTAAGAAGGTTATATCGAAATAGTTTTTTTTACATTATTTAGCTTTCCATTTTCCACTATAAATTGGTCCTTTATATACAACTCATATCTCATTCAGGAATTTAGGTTATTTTTGTGCAAAATTACAATTGTTTGCATAATTGGTTGTGGGATTTCAGGTTATGTGACTCGCCATGAGGCGCACGTCACCTATCTAGGTTTATATGTACGCCCTGATCCTTCCATATGCGTGTTCTGTCTGCCTACTGGGATGGCTGAATGAAAGTACGACATTTCGGTGATCACCATTACTATTCTTCATTTCAGAATTACTATATAAATATATCAACAGGTTACATTGTGTAGGTGGGCTGAAGTACGGACACTCGGTACAAACGCGGCAGGGCAACTGAGCGCATGGCACGACTTGTGCAATAACAGCAAATTGCGCTCACGTTGCATGTATGGTGCCCCTACATTGGTGATGTGGGCAAACCATTTCTACGTATGATACTTAGTACATACAAAGTGAAAAAACATTGATATATCCTTAATTAGAAACTATGTACGTGTTATTGTGTTTTTTTCGTAATCTTAGCGACACTAATAGGCCGTAGACTAATACACAAGAGACTTATAAGCCAAGGAACAACAGGAAAAACTTGTAGCATAGTGTTATTTAGATCGTATAGATAGAATAATAATGTACTATTAATATTTTTATTACGTAAAATACGAAGAACTATTTTTTAAATTGGATGGCCATGAAAGAGTATAATAACATATTGGGGGTATTAGAATAACATATAGCCATGTAAATACCTAATCACTAAACTAATTACCTTATTATCAACATTGCCAATAATAGTGTTGAAAAACACATGTGGCACTTATCTAAGCTTTCTAATATGGTATACTAAAATAAAAAATGATATAATAATATAATAAGAATATTCTGCAGTCTGTTCAACGCTTTCCGCATAAAATGGTCGTATGCAGTATGGAATCGGTGAATGCATTATCCACTTGATTCAAGCACCGCCGGACTTTCTACTGAACCAGCACTGTCCTGTGAAAGACGTGCCGATGCGATCGAATAATAGTTACTTCACAAGTGTTGGACAATGCCCTATATAAATAGAGCCTTTTATCGACAATCTGTAAGTAAACACAACATGTTCGAGTGGAGTCCGCACATTGGAAGAACATACGGAGTAACGTCTCCCACCGAATTTCCAATGTGCGATCTCAGAATAGACTGCCTACGTATATGTTGTATATTTCATATAGGGTTGTTCATACATGAAATTAGATAGAACGGAACTACGAGTGGAAACGTTTATTGTGGATAGATAAATAATGCGATTAATTAGGTGTAGATAGAAAAAGTAGTTTTAACATATACAAAATATATAAAACTTGTCGAGTAATTATATGTGTATACAAGTACATGATAGAGACCAGAAATCTGCTTACAGAGTTCAAAGCTTTGGCACTTGGCTCAGTTTTGCTTGCTGTAAGTAATTATAATTTTACACCTGCTCGACAATCTCTCATTATATATCATGCAACCTTAAACGAGAGTAAGTCATTATACCTATGTCAGTCATTATACCTCTATGGTAGCTTATTACCATAGTTAGAATAAAATTGTGAAGAATGTCTGTAAAACATTAGTGTTACAAAAATTCATCACAATTTTATTATAACTTCCTGAGCAATAATGTGATTTCATTTTATTATTTGATTGCATTCAAATACGTATGAAAACTTTGACCTAGACCAATGAGAACTTGCTCTACCCACTACTGGAATAATGTATCAAACCCAAAGCATTTGTATGTGTCGACTACTGTACAAATAATACGGTAAAAAACGCTCAAACTGAAGACACGATAATATTATGAAATGACTCGAGTTGCATACTTTTAAAGAAACATAAACATTTTTGCTACGCGTTTGATTATGATTAATTGTTGTCGTTAACTTTAATGTGTTTTTTTGTTTTATTTTATTCTTATAAATAATACTTTGTTAGAAATTGTTTTTATTAAGAAAATATTTACTGTCCTTATAACGCGTACGCTGTAACTTCTGCACGTGAAGGCGCGCTCGTATCCTGATAATAGTAAAAAGCAGAATTTTTAAACACCTAGTGTAACGAAACCGATCGATAATATATTATGAAAAAAAATACAAAGGTTAGAAAAGGAATAGAAAAAGAGTAATGACCGAATAGAGTTCATAAATATAACTCTCTTTCAGCAGAAATAAAATCCTGAATAGGTCGACAAAAATAAACTTTCACGTCCAAACTCTCAGAATTTTCAGCAAGAACTCTATATATTTTTTAGGTACTACATAGCCAACGTGTAGTACTAAAGTAATAACCAGCAGTTTTTTCAATTGTGTTAGTATATATTGAAAAAATATAAAGAAAACATACAAAATTAACGCATTTTCGCATTACATCGTCCAATCTAATAAGCGATTTTCAACCTTACGTAAAGCATCGTAAATTATTTTAAAATTGGGGTTGGACCGCGTCTGAAGTAGGAGCGATAGCAGAACGAATACTAAATATGTATATGCAACATTAATGAAATTTTAAATGACTATGTACATAAGAGAAACCCAGTAAGTAGTTATGCATAGTATATGATACGAGTACGTTAATTATTTAATTAATAAGTAAAATCTAAGTTATTTATATTTCTATTTGTTATTAATTATTCACTTACAATACAGTATATTTTTCTGAAGATTGTTAAGATAATAATATATTATCTTAGAAAAGCTCTCTCGCTCTTGACTGAATTTTTACATATGAAAATTATTTTATATCATAAATAATCAATAACATATTAGTAAAGATGTATTCCTGTTTGTTACTCCTTGTTTATATTATTACTAGTTTTTGCCCATGACTTTGTCTGCGTAGAGTTTTTCTGGATACGAATTATTGTATCGATAAAGCTATTTTCACGGCTATTGCTCGCCACTATGTGTGATATTTGACAAAAGTTCATGTAGATACCCTCCTTTACACAATTCTTTAATCGGTTCGAATAGGCAATCCTCCGCTTCATTCATAAATATTTTGTTATAGCGTAAACCTGATGCGGACGGATTAAACGATGTTATTCGCTGATTTGAAAGCAGCCACCTTAGCAACCACGCTAGTTGGAGAGCTCATACGTGAGCTGCCATTTAGAACTGCCGTAAGAGAAACAGTCCGGCCGCTAATCAAATCCAGGTAAATTTAGAGTTTCTTCTGTGACTTATTAATAGTAGTAATCGCGAAACAAACCCTAATTGGGACCTACGGTCTTTAAAGTCCAAACTGAAGTCCAATTCGGATCAATTGATGTACATGCGGTACAAAGAGTGTTTCTCCTTTGGCCTAACTTAAAATATTTGCCTTAATAATATGAAATCTCCAAATACAATTATATGTTAAAATACAAAGAAATACAATTTTTCATCTTAAATTTCACCCCCTAAGTCATACCTGTAAAAAAATATTAAGAAACAATATTTTTTTTAATATTTTAAATGAACTATTCAAATACAAATTTCACACCTATAAGTTTAAAAACAAATAATTATCCATACAAAGTGTAATCTTTCTTTTCACCCCCCTATTAGTCTTCCATGACAAAAAATAATAGAGAACACTATTTTATATTATACTCATACTCAATTATTTTAATTGAACACACAAATGTTCACTCCTTTAAGTTCATAAACAAAGGACTTTCCTACAAACGTGTTCACCTATTTTTACCACCTTAAAGTTGAATTAAAAAAAAAAACCTTTCCTAGTACACCTCTACCCACCAAGACAAATGCACCTCCAAATTTCAAGTCTTTACGACTAGCGGTTTAGGCTGTGCGTTTTCTGTCCGTCAGTCAGGACCAATCAGGACTTAGATTCTTATATAAATTCTAGCGACTGCCCACGACTACGTTCGCGTAGTAGGCTCGGCCTGCGGCCTCGCCAAAGCCCGCCCATCTTTTTTGGTTTTTCTTTTATAATAACCTTCTCCTGACAATAATTAACTTAATAAAAAAATAATTAGCAAGATTGTTCCATACCTTCTAAAGTTATATCGTGACCAGAAGAAAAGTGGTTAATTTTTATATATATAGATATTGATGATGTTATGGAATGACAGAATGGAGTATGTTTGCTTTATGTAATTAAAAATTAAATAAAATAATAATAATAATAAATATGGAGTATGTAGTATGTTTACATGTGTACATTGAACGAGCGAAATAAATATGAAAGTACAAAAGCCAGAATCTTCGTGTGTAGCAGCCCTAGCCCACTGCATACCAACAGTGCATGGTCTATGCACGTCCCATTGCGGCGGTTTATGCTACATTATTTCTCGTGGGCGCCGGTTAATATTCCACCGGTGTCTGGGGCCCTCCCAGCAGCACCGGGAATACAAATACATTGCATTTTCCACTAACTACAGACGGTTGCTTCTCAAATGTTTGGACGAAGAAAATATAAAATAGCTTGTTTGAATTCTCTTCGGAGGTACAGAAAACTTGTGATGTGAGTTGGATGTGTAAAATGTTTCCTATTGCCAGATAAAAATAAGTCTTTAAAATTTGTTTGCAATGCACGATTAGGTAATTATAGAAATGATTTTCCATTTGGAAGTTATGTAACTCTAAATAAAATACATTTTGATGTGTAGTGTACCTAAATACCGTACATTGTGACTTCATCGTATGGAGAAAAAAAATGTACCAATTTTTTTATGTGATTAATAATAGGTTGTTATAAAAATAAACACATCGTTTTGCTTGCGACTCAAAACTTATTGACGCTTTTTGCAAAGTACAGAGCGCGGCCCTGAGTAAGAAGAACGTTCTTAGTACTTATAGATATTTACTTACTTTGCTTTTTGTATGAGAGAACTTTTAAAAGTAACGGGTCGTAAGCAAAACGATCCGTTTCTCGTTATAAACGGTGTTTTTATTTTAGAGGTATACACATTCAAAATAAAATAAAACAAATTAAAATAATGGTAATGCATAATATTCATTTTTATTAAACACAAGTAAATAAATTAAATCTAAGTACAAAGTTATTGGTATAAAATAAATCTACCTATTACAATAAAACTAATTCACTAAAATATTACTAAATTATATATATATTACAGATAAAAAACAACATTTAAGTCCCCGTCTACGGGTAGAGTGCCCAAAAAGCTGGCAACGTTACCTCGTTGAATAGCCAGGCTGATACGTTGTCCGAGGTAAGTACCAGTGACCCGAGCACGAACATTTGCTAAAGTGTAACGTTATCGTATTGTTGACGTATTCAGTACAAACTATCATTTATCTAGTACAACTGTGGCACAGATAACTCATAGTTTTTATTGTATACGTCAACGATACGATAACGTAACACTTTAGCAAATGTTCGTGCTCGCGGGCCACTGCTCTTTGGTTACCTGTAATTTATTTTGGTAATGTTGATGATTTTGGTTTCATTTAAAAGGTAATTTTATGGACTTTTGTTTAAATATGATTTTGCGCATATGAGCGCCACGGCTAGGTCGAATGAAGCGCAAACGTGAAGACTAATTTTCGTCATCTTTATCGAGCAACTGGGGTCGTATCGTATATCAGCAATAACACGGTGAATTTACACTTTCAAATGTTCCAACATTAGTGGGCCGAGCACGAAAATCTGTTTAAGTGTAACGTAATGGCATCGCTAACGTATTTAGTACAAACTGTCATTTATCTAGTACTAGCTGCTCACAGTTTTACCCGCACGGTGATGGGTGATGATGTATCTTATATAGCCTATGTTACTCAGGGTGAATGTAGCTTTCTAATGGTGAAAGAATTTTCGAAATCGGTCCAGTACTTTTTTAACCCAATTCGTTACAAAATACATACAAATCTTTCCTCTTTATAATATTATAAGTATGACAATAGTGGCACAGATAACTCATAGTTTGTACTGAATACGTCAACGATACGATAACATTACACTCAAGCATATATTTTCGTGCTCGTCGCACTGCACAGACTAGTAACTTCACTTACCCCCAAAAAAGTTATCTAAAAGTGTGTGATCACATGATTGTGGAGGCTAGTTCAGACATCCATTACGCGAAATTATGCTTTCACCAAAATGTTTCCCGCATAAAATTGATGGTGCCGCCCGCTGTGTTGCATGTTTCCCCATCTTGTTGAAACTAAAGCTCTGTCTCATCAATGCCAATCAACTGAGGTACGAAGAAGTCATCAATCATGTTACTATAGGGCTCTCCTGTTACAGGCATATTATGATCGGCATCGTTTTAAAAAAATGGGCCAGTGTTTCCACCTGCTCATAAAGGATTACAAAATGGCAAACCGTACTGACTAAAAATCAACTGTCAACTGTCAAATTGTCACTCTATAGCAACAATACTGCCAGTTTTGAAACCAAACCTCTAAAAAAACATCCTTTAGAAACCCGGGGTAACTGACAAGACGGGCAATTCGTGCACCTGGTGTTAAACACTACGCTTATCCTTGACAGTTGCAGTTAGGGTTGCCAACCGTACTCTAAAATAGAGTATTGTACTCTATATCATGTAAGCGTACTCTATAATCTATAACACTAATAGAGTACGCTAAAATACTCTTTTTTACACAATTTTTACTAAACTAGTGCCAGTCATATAATATTATGCATAAACCCATAATCAAAACCAAAAAGACCACTATTTACTATGTTGATATGATATGTTGGTATCCCCAATTCCTCAAACCACATTCGGACGTTCGTGAACGCAGCCATTAATGTCATTATGTCAAACGTGTCAATGTCATTGTTCTGAGTTGAGGCTTTGTTCTGAGCTTAGTTAGAGGTTAGTTTTTTTTCCACTGTGTTGAGATTGTGACTTTGTTTTTTGTTTGTTTGGAATACTTTTATCCAATTCGTAATGGATGACGTGATTGACGAACATGATAACGCAGATCAAGAATCCTGTGCTCATAATGATAACGCAAGCACCCCACCTAAAAAGCGAAAGGAAAACTTAATTTACAAAGACTAAAAATACACATGGACAGTTTATATTCAGAAGTTATAATTTTAAAAGAACTCCAAGCTGAATTGTTAAATAACACAGATTTTATGCAAAAATCCACTGCAGAAAAATGGCAATTTATTTTTAAAAAGTGTCCTGGAGAATTTGATTGTTTAAAAAAAATTATTGGCTATATACTCTCTGTTCCCGCCACTTCAGCATTTACTGAAAGAGTCTTTTTGATCATGAATGTGAAGTGGCGAGAAGAGAGAAACAGAGCTTCATTGAAATTGATTAAAAATGAGCTCTTGATCTATATAAATTTAGAGTTAGAATGTTCGGACTCATACAATTCTTTTAAAAACAATGAAAAATTGTTATGTGCTGCAAAAAGTACAAAAAAATACCTTTTTAAAAATTTAAAATAAATGATACTCTTTTTTTTATGTCCATACTCTTTATTTACCTCCTTTGAAATCAGATATACTCTATTTCTTCTACAAAAAGTTGGCAACCCTAGTTGCAGTGCCATTCAAAGCTCAAAACTATAGCTTTGCTTGTTGGTTATTGAGTCTCGATCATAGTAGTAATTTCCCTTGCTACAGCGCCTTTCACACCCAACACAGTAATGCTTAAAACAAATAAATTCGCGCAGTATAGCTTCGCTGCAGAATATCTGGCACTGTGGTGGTACTAACCAAGACGGCCTCTTGCACAAGAGGCTACCACCCAGTAGAGTAGAGCGGGTTTTCTCGCCTCCATCGATCCGAGTCCCAACGGCGGAGGGAATATTGTATGTAGTATTCTCTGTATACACAGTAATTGGTAATTCATGATAGTGGCTTTGTAGCTTGGTAAATATCATTAAGGTCCCATTCCCCTAGTTCTACTGATACCGATATTAATCAATTGGATTTATTCTTCTTGAGTTCTATGGATACACAAATCAAGACAGTAGCATTGTGACGCAGATTTTAAACTTTACTTGTTCGGCACTGTAATGTTACTGAGTCCGTCACCCCAAGGGACCAACTTTCCTAATCCCTATCGCCCTGTAATTTCACTTCTACACCTTCAATATCATCGTACTCACCAACATGGACGTATTTGTAAAACTGTCTAGCCGCCTAGGATCAAGGACGCTACCTGACTACACCTCCACCCGTGACTCAGAAACACAAAACACTATAAATACATAGAATATAGACTCTTTTCTTCAGGGCTCTAGAGGTTAAAAAACGTACTAGAGAAAATGCAATTCCTTACAAAATAATAAAAACAGAGTCGTAAATAAGAATAACGACGATACAACGATTCAACGATGTTTTTTATTTGAATTAATTATAAATGTACTTTACAACTAGGAAAATAATTTATTAAAAATATCTAATAAAATACATAAATAAACTTAACCTTAACTTCAATTAGTATGCTTACTCATTTTATGTGTTTACCTAGCCAAGTACATAAATAGTCGTCTTAAGGCGCATCCCAGAGCAAATTAACTTGAGAATCTGGTGCTGGGCGGAGGGCGACTCGAACTTCCGTTCGAGAGGCGACTGCTAACAGCCGCGTGGTCTCTGTACACGGCCCTCTGCCAAAGATTCTCGTTTTTTGTTTGGTGACAAAACATAAAAACAAGGTATTTAAACAAACTTAAACGTAAATAAAATCTGTTTTTAACATAATCCGTTAGTGTACACCAGTTGTAATTCGTGTAGAGATGAAAGGAATCAGTGGTTTTTGTTTTTCAGAGACTGAAAATATCAGTCATGAAATTTTATTTTTAATGTCCTTAAAATAACGCGAAGATAGCTTCTAAAAACCTAATTTTGCGCAGCGTTTGCTATAGGACGCGCCTTAAGTTGTTTTAAAATAATTTACATAATTGCTTTACCTGGCGCCTGATGGTAAGCACTACGCTACGCCTATGACAGTTGCAGTGCCACTCAGATCTTAGAAATATACTTTTATATTTATACTTAATTAGATTATAGTTTTGCGTGCACTGCGCTCGTATACTGAAACATATTGGGTTGAGTCTCTTTCGCCCAATAACTTCACGTGCTACAATGCCCTTCACACAGTAATGCTTGCGCGCTCTTGCTTCCCTGCAGAATATCTGGCACTGCGGTGGTACTAACCAAGACTGCTTCATGCACAAGAAGCTACCAACTAGTAGGGTTTTCCCGCCACTTACTATACTCACCGACGTCGGAGGTAATATTTTTTACTCCCATCACGGACTAATAACCTAGTGGCCCGTAGCATAAACTTATGAGAATAAACGAATAAGCAGGCATTTTAATAGCAGGATTTTAATTCAATTATGCTCATTATCCACACGGATTATACGGTTGATTATAATAATACAAACCAATAATTCAGTGAGATTTGGAAATTCGCCAGCAATCGATTAATACCTTCCTACAAATTGAATCTGCTGCCAATGAATGATTTCGCTCATAACCGAATCGTAGTAACTTGGCGTTAATCTGTGACGAGTATAAATTATTCCTACTGGCGATGGCGGACGAAGTTCCCGAAAACCGATCTAAATAATTGATTAAAGTAAACGTTGTATTAAAAATTTAGTGGGTTTCACGATTGAAGCCTAGTTGTAACTTGTGTTAGTTTATTGATAAGTGTACAGATATATACTTATATATAATTGCAATTTTGAGTACAGATTATATACTTTTTTTTTATTATATACTCGTACTTATAAAAAAGATAAAGCACGCAAATCTGTAGTAGTGTAGTGGTAGGAGTTCAGAGTCCATCTGAGTACTTAAAGTAGGTACTTGACTTATATGTACTTTTAAAGTACTAAGTACTTTTGACAGTAATTCAACCGCTAAGCAGTAGTGTGCAAAGATTACCTACTGTGTATCGTTGAAGAACAATGTATCCAGCTACAATGTTTTCTTAAAGACTACAAACCTCCAGTACCTGGGCCATGACACACGCAATAAAAAATACGACCTCCAACTTATTGTCGTCGTCATACATGACGTTATAAAGTAGCACAGTTCATACACTCGAAGCTACTTTTCTTGATCCAGATATTATATACAGAAAAAGTTGCCTTATTTAAAAATTAATAATTAGTTTTTAAATTAACCAATAGCAATGTCATTGGGATGCACGTCACCAAGTGCGTAGGGTTTTTCGTCGTTTGTCTTGAGGTAATATATACCGTCCTTTCTGCAAACAAACAAAAAATACGATCATTATACGGATTTCCTCGAGAGATATGATACTAATTGCTACATACACCGAGCACGAAATCCAATAGAGATGATTGACGGGCGTTCCTATTTCGCTTATGGAACGGTTTATTTGCCCTAATATCCATTATAACTATAAGTGCTCTCCAAACAGCATTGATCTAGGACTAACCGTACAGTAAAGATACGTATTCGTTATTTACCACACGCAATCAAAACTGCCGATACTTCTTAATGGTCTCATTTTTATTTTTCCATAGTTTGCTATGTTACTAAATAATGTTGTAACTGTCATCGCTCATCTAAGGGGTTTCGTGCTTGCTGGCTATAAGTAATAATAATTTGCACATCAGAACTAAATGAGTACCTACTGCAAAAAGAAATTAACTTTTTACGAATGCAAGTTCATTCGAAGTTAACTACGGCCTGAGGCGCCTCTGACTCAATGCAAATTTAGAACTTTCTGTTACAGTCATAAAAGTAAACATTCGTTTATTTAGTATTTACTCAGAAAGGAAATTAATTCTTGCGGATACCTTATTTACTACTTAATCATAATTCTGAGACACCTCGTTTTCCCTACGATAATTTTCTCTCGCTTTATTAAAATGAAAGTCATGTTAGTATACTGTTTGTATACCAGGTACCTCATTGCAATCATGCTTATGCACTTAAAATTGAAGGGCATGTAACAAAATTAAAATAATTATTAAGATAAAGCTATGTATATAAAGGTTTTAGTGTATTACTACGAAACTCTTTTAAATGTTACCATCCTAGGTTTGCTCACTATTTATTTTTTTATTTATTTATTGATACACCAACAAAGCAAACACTAAGACAATAATTAACAAAAATAATTTTAAAAAGTTAAGACTAAGCTATCTAAAAACAGAAAAGTCACTCATTACTTTATACAATTGTTTTTAAAATTCTATTTATCTACATTGTTGAAAGATATATCAGCTGCACATGATTCTAATACCGAATGCCGAAAATTGTTATTGTGTTGCCAACTACGAGTGCATAGGTATCTTCTGGGTAAGCGCACTCCATCATCGATCGCATCATCACTTAGCATCAGGTGAGATAGTGGTCAAGTGCTACCCAGTTCGGAAAAAAAAAAAAAAAAAAAAACTAAGCTGTATTATCATTACCTATATGTTATATATTTGGCAATTGATGCCTTTTATGTTATAAGTCACTAAAATAGAGTTTTGCAAATTTCACTCCTTAAAGATGTAGCGAGCAATGCCGCTGGCAAGTCAGTATAATAAATATAAAAGAAGAAAAATTAACTCGTATTCTATGGCCACGTATTACCTATATACCTACAGAAGAAGAAGAATTACTTACTCATGTATGACGATTGTCACACTTCCAGGTTAATGTTATGGCACATCGACGACAATACAGTCGTGAATCAAGAATAACTATGATATATGGCCTCATATACAGGTGAATTTGAGTTCATGAGAACCTTTAAAATTAAGACACGATTGATGCTACTAATAACATTTGAGCGAATATATTTGATAATATGTAATCAAAAATATTACAGCCGGCCAAGTATGAAAAGAGTTGGAAATATTATTAATCAAATAGTAATCAAATTATTAGACACCTCACTCTCTGATCCCACAGAAGCCACAGTTACGGCCACGGGTATAGGAAAGGAGTTCCTAAATCCAATGGTTACGGCACATCACCTACAGCAACATGCGATAGATATATATACACTGTTTGATTCTTGATTATTTATTTATTGTGTTTTTCATACTTTTTTAGTTCGAAAATTGTCGTGAGTACATATTTATTAAATATTAAAACCGACGTTACTCACGTAATTAGCCGACGTTATCGACCTAGGTTTCGGGCATGTCCGATGCCCATCCTCAGGGAGTTTACGCTGCAAGATCGCGGCGACCACTGCGTGGTGCGGGGTGGTCGCCGCGATCTTGGTTTTAATATTTAATAAATATTTTTCATACTTGCATAATATTTTTCATTTGCGTAATATGATCCCTAATACAACTAAAATCATTAATAATGTTTTAATTTAAAAGGATACCTCTATATTAAATTCAACCTGTATAGACGAGAAGAAATACCTAACCCGCAATGTATGTCTTAGAGACAAATTACTTATCTGCAGTGGTGTACAGTTTACAGTGCATAAAGAACGTTTACCGCAAGACCGCGTAGGGATGCATCGTAAAACCGTGAGTCGTAAAGATGGTTGTACCTACTGGATAATCACCGCACGTCGCTGCGTCATCCCGCATACTGAAACGTGGCGGTGGTAAGAAGTATTTACATATTAAACAAGAACTTACCCATAATGTATGTCAAAGCCCCCCATAATAAGCTTCTCTCCAGTACCTCTACAAGAGCCTGTATAGTAGAGCTCGTCATAGCTCTCACATCTCACCGCAGTGAATGGAACTGCCGATATTATCGACTCTGAGAAAAACATGTGTGCTCTGTTGTGGGCGCAAAGACCTGAAATTATAATTAAAATATCATGAAACTGTTGCGTGCGCAGCATAAACGCGATACGCGACGCACTAAGCTTTAGGCATTGCAGTACCGCACTGCACTTTCCACTGTTTTATTCGGATGAGAATTTATAAGTGTATGAGCCAAAACTTTAAAGGTGGAACACTAACGAAGTGGACCTAGTGGCACCATCTGCGTGGCTTTCTGGAATTAAAATATATTTCATAGATGGCGCTGTATACAGTATGCACTTAAGGGGTAATTTATTTTCAGCTTTAAGAAATATTATGGATGTAATGTAACTGAATTTAGTAGTTGCGAAAATAGGTAAATTTTCAGGTTTCGTATAACACAACTGCCCTTAATATCAGTAAGAATTCAAGTATTTCTATAGCAAGCAGTATCCCGAATACCTCTCACTATAGTAATGGGAAAAATTAACCCGTTGAATGGCGATTCGCAGAAATCTACCTACTTTTCCAGGAACCGCAACGTGTGTGGTTAATAGGGTTCACTTTGTTCCTACAACAGTGAATTTCTTTTACTAAATGCTTGTTTATGTTTCCAATTCGTTACTTTTGGTAGTGTAAGTAATGTAAAGTAAATTTTTTCAATCACATAATACCTTATTCGCAATATAAATAAAAACTACTTAAAAATTTAACTGAAAAATTTACTTTATACTGATACAGGCTTAAATTTTTGCTAATTATGTTCGAAGGCAATATTATAATCCTAAATTTCGCTGAATATGTGCGTAAATGGGTAGGTATATATATATATAACTGTACCTGGAAGTTATAAACTTAAAACTCTAAATAGATGACACTGCAACTGATACGGTCATACGTGCACGATGATACATATAGGTAACTATCATGATGTCACTCCTAAAAGACTGTATCTTGGCTGACCGGTTGGCGTAACTAGTAGGTATGCAGGTATATCAGTGATCAGGCTATACCATACTATAGGCTCTGGCTAGTTTGGGACCTAAAGACCTTGTGTGGATGTTGACCCATATTCTTATTATTATCTGACACTCTGAATCTGCTGAATATCTGACAAACTGACGTTTCAGTGTAGATACTTCAAAATATTATTGTTGTACATCTAGCATATGGTGTCATACCAGACAATATGATCATGGTTTAGATGCTACGGTTATGTTCAAGGAATAAATATAATGTTTAACATGCATTGAGCATTGACACTTGAATCAAATATTTCCTATGTTATGTGGAGTGAATAACAGACAGTTTAAGAAAGTACCAAAAAATTCTCATATAAACAAAAAAAAAGTAGGTAGCAAATCATTGTCTTACCTCTATAATCGAAGCCACACCCAGGCTGCCTTGTTCCTCCATTAGGGTAGAAGTCTATATGACCCAAAGGTGATGCAAAGCCAAGGTACCCCCCACAAGTGTGGATCACTTCGACGTGGCGCGCGTCGTGTTTGTCCAAACGGGCGTCTTTGTTCCCCAATGTGAATAGTGGCAATGCAGGATCTAGGCCTGCGGATGGAAGATGTGAGTTTCATTTATTTTTCTATATTATAAGTTTTTTAATTAGTCATTTTCTTTCTACCCATACGCTGCTAAATGGTAACCTCCAATTTATGTTAACAAATGTTTTATTTAAATTTATTCACTGTCATGTTATTGACCGAGCAAGCGAATAAGCGTCTCTGATTTACTGGCCAAGTTGACTTTCATCTGTTCGTATATTTGTTAGGTTAGGAATACCGATGACCGAAAAAAATTATGTTAAATAGTAGAAGATTCATACCAAGTTTAGTCAGGATTGGTTGAATAAGGCGACCTGTACAGGAAGTCAAATGAATAAGACCTTTATTATATAAACTTGGTATGAATCTTCTACTATTTAACATAATTTTTTTGTCATCGGTATTTTTAGTAGGGAGGTCACTTTGTCTAAAAAGAGGGAAGTTTGCTGCGGCGCTACTCGCCGACTAATTTTGACAAAACTTGTTACACAGATTATGTACTTACCTGGCTTTAATGAGGAATTTCGAATATGGGCACAATTGGTCAAGTGGTTTCCGAGATAATAGGTTGGGAAGTATTGCGAAAAAGTGCCGCTGATAAGACCGCGAGGTCTACTGTTCGAAAAACTACTAGTATTATTTTTTAGTTCCGTTCCTGTTGTTATTTTTCAGGCGCCAAAATTGTGTGTGTACCTACTACCACTTGGAGCCTAATGTTTGAACATGCAGATGCAGAGGTATGCTTATTGACGGACTCTTGCACAAGAGTATCATCTGATAAGGAAACATTTTCCGATACTACATGTCCGATATTTTTTAAAACATAAATTAATGCGCAATAGTTTAAATAGTTCTAACGTATTCGTAGGTAGTAAAATAATCTTTGATGATACAAATGCAGGAGCGATTTGACGAGTGCATGTTGAGTAGGTACTATGATTTTAAAAGGTGCGATAAAGTATCTCCTTGATAGTATTAATGTCACATAAATGACATAGATATTGAATTTCATCAGACGTTCTACTTATGTATAGATATTTACGTTTACTTTGTATAACATATGAACCAGGTAAATACATTTATGGTGAATATCATAAAAATAATAGCTCTAGTAACAAGATAATGATACTAATCTGATGTTCCCTGACATTGTCTCTTAAGATTATAACGAATCATATTGGTAGTTAATGTATAATTCATAATGGCTAAGCAATTCTTTCAAAATAAATTGCAATTAAATCAATTTAAAGGCCCCAGGCCTTCTCTTCTCAATCTACGTTGATTTTTCGTCGTGTATTGCATGTGTAAATTATAGTATCTATAGTTTACTAGCTGACTCGCCAGCGGCTACAATCGCGTGGCCTCGCGGGATACGGTAATTACATATTTTTAATTATCCCACGGGAATCTTTAATTTACCGGGATAAAAAATATATTTTATGTTGATCAGGGATATAAGCTACCACCATACGAAATTTCATTTAAATCGGTCTAGTCGTTTCGGAGATTAGCCCGTACAAACAGACAGACAAACATACAGAGAAACAAACAATTTGAACTTATTTTTCACTCCTTACATCCCCTGACTCGGTTTTTAGCATAGTTTTCACTGTACAGAAATTTGACCTCTGCAGTTTATAATATGTAGTAGTTTTTACATCCCTCGTTTAACCCTCTTAAGTCATCCCTGACAAAAATATTGAAAGCATCAATATTTATTTTAAATTACCTATCATGTTATCAATTTTCATCACTGTAGCTCCAAAAACAAAGAACTTTCGAAAAAAAATATCCCCTGTTTTACCCCCCTAAGTCATATCTGTCAATAAATATTGAAATCATCATTTTAAATCATTTTCACCACTGTATGTTCGAAAACATTTCACCCTCTTTAACTACCACTATCCAAAAAAAAAATAAGCCAACATTTTTTATTTTAAATGACTTATCCTAATACAAATTTTCACAACTATAAGATCAAAAACAAAGGAGTTTCATACAAACGTTTTCACCCCTTTTGACCCCCTTAGGGGTTGAATTTCATAAAATCACTTCTTAGTGAGCACCTACGTCCTAAAAAGAACCCGCATGCAAAATTTTAAACTCCTAGCACTTGTAGTTTCTGAGATTTCGTGATGAGTGAGTGAGTGACGTTTCGCTTTTATATATATATATAGATTATTTAGCTTTCCATTAAATATGAAATGATATGAAAATTTCATTAACGCAATATACAACGATAATTTTGTAGCCATATTGACAAGCTCGGCTTGCTGTGGTCAACCGCAAAATTAAATGCAGCAACAAACACCATTTGGATACTCGCATATTTACTCGGATCTATACATAAAATTATAATGAGGCAATTAAAAAAACCACTAAACCCAGACACGGCTTTAGTTTGTTCAGTCAAATAAAATATTTTTCGAATGTTAAGCTTAAAGCTCGTCAAAAATAACAATCAAGTACGAATACCTATACAACGTCATTACGACATCGCAAAATGTAAGTTTAACGAGCAACCGAAACAAATCAATATATTAGCTCGAATATTAAAATTTACAAAAAAGTATTCTATTGCCAACGTAAACAAATGAATAACGCACTGCACTGTTATGTACTACATATAGGTATAACAAACTTGTGGTTATACCTACTGTGCCACGTTTTAACAGATAAATGAGACTTTGTACTTACATAACTTGAGAAACTGCGAATAGATTACGCATGCTAGTTCTGTAATTCTTGCTCATAAAGGGGGATGCCTGGAGTGTCCCGAGAGTTTTTAAATTGGTATTTTCATAGGTTTGAAACCTATCCGTGCTCTTTACGAATTTTAATTTTTCCGCCGCCTTTGCCGCTCGCGCCGCAGTATACGAACGTACACTTTTTGTCAATAGTTACCTCCTTTCCGACTTTTTTTATAATGAAAAATACTTGCGTAGTGTTCATATCATGCATGGAGTGTGATGATGATAAAATGCTTTTCTTACTACCTTTTTGAATACTGGTTCTATATGATTTCACGTTATTAGTATTTATTGATAATCAAAAGAAGTAGAAGCTTTTGAAATGTGATCTTACCGTCGCATGCTTCGCATCAGTTGGACGGACAAAGTCACAAACGTAGAAGTTTTGCGAAGAATGGGAAAGAATGTCGAACTGATCCGGACTGTCAAGCAGAGTAAGGTCGCCTACCTCGGACATGTTCTACGGCATGATCAGCCATGGCATATTCTCTCCTGCAGACCATCATGATGGAAAATGTACCAGGGAAGCGTAAATCGGGAAGACAAAAGAAGTCTTGGCTCCGTAATATCAGGGAGTGGACCGGGATTAACACCGTGGAGCAATTGTTCAGATTGGCGATTGACAAAGAAAAAATTAAGAATCTGACTGCCAACCTTCAGTAATGGAGATGCACTTAAAGAAGAAGAAGATAATCGAAAGTTTCAACAAGTTTACGTATTTAGACTATTTAGTCTAAAGGCGTATACACTAAAAATAATATTAGGAAATATACCTACTTCATACAAATGTAAAATAATACTACGGTTGTGGCATTGTAGCGTAGGCACTATTCGAACCTTTCAATGAAACTGTATCATGCATCCGTTTCCATGCCGTATTTTAGTCCGTAGACTAGTTAGACTCATCCATTCATACTATTTTAACACTCTAAGGCAAATACTTCAATAATTGGTACATATCTTAAGGCTAGGTAAATGTTGATACGTCGATATTACACATCAATATTCAGATTTATATCAAACTGGGACATTCCATGAGCCCTTGATAGGTAGATCTGCTTTACAGAGTTTGTGTAAAATATATGAACACAAACTCTGTAAAACGGTATTATCTTTCAGCATTGACGTATTCTATTTTTTGTTGTTGCGTAAGAGTGGTTACGTAACGAGGATGTTACAGGTACGGACAGGTCAATCATTGCTGATTGATACGGGTAAGATCGCCCAATGCAATCTTATGCGCTCGTTCATAAAGCAAAAGCTTAACACTTGCCGGTAGCGACTATCTGCATCGCTCCTACCCATCTGCTACCGCACCTTTAGTAGAGCAAGGGCACAATTGTCAAAAATTGCTAAAATGTGTGAAGTATTGTAATGTAATAGATACTTACATTGAGAAGAATACCTAGCTAGCTAATAATAAATAAAAAGTAAGATTAGTAATATAAATATATTAAATAGATAACGTGACCTGACCAAGTTTCACTTTACGGAGTCGCTCTTTCTATAACGTGAGCTGACGAAGTTCCACAATTTTTTTTTACGTTTTTTGTTCCACAACGTTTGAAATGAGGTATGATGTGATTTGAAATTATATTACAGTATGCCAAAATGCTTAAAAAGTGCCCTTTTAACTGGAGAAACAAATACATTCATTATTAATATCCTTCAAAACCTCCAAGGGAAAAATAGTAGTGCCTTTTTTACTCTATGTCGAGACAAAGTGTCTTTGGTCATTTGCGCCGTCCGCGTCGGCGGGGAGAGAAACTGTCGTTACTTCCAGGCATAGCACGCGGCTGAGAGAAATAGTCTATCCACCGTTTATCCACCTGTCAGTGGAAATAATTGTCTTCTTCACTATAACCAGGGAAACGTTAATACGTTATGTAATATAAAACGTTTTGACGTTTTTCGTAGACCGTATACCTATAGCGCTACTCCTGCTATAGGTAGAGCACGGACTCGTCGAAACGTGGATATACTTATCTCCGATTGACATAACACGGAGAAAGGTAATCACTTTCTTTGAAGGTGGTGGATAAAAGTTTATTTCCATTCAAGAATGTCTCTCGCAAATTACAATAATTTTATTTTGTCGCGGGAAATGGAAACAATGGAAAAAAATTACACCGGAGGTATATCCGAGATGCCACTAAACTCTTCGATTACCCAGATAAAGAATTCAGGCATATAATATTTCGAGTCAACAAAGAAATAGCATTGTATTCGTGCGAGGAGCTTAATAATTAGCTTAATAAGAGCATTACAGTCTCGAGACCATACGGATGGTTTGCCGGTGCATATCAAGGTTATTATCATTGTAATACTCTCCTATCAATATTCTGTGAAATACGTAAGTATATATTAATTATATACTAACCTACATTTATTTGTTTTTACTCTACAATAGGTCCTGACGTCGATACGCATAAAGAGTCTTAGTAAACGAAATAGAATATTTATCTGCTATCGAAATCACACGCTACTCAGAGATTTGGATATATTCTGAATTATCTATGTTTGAAAGTTTGATGCTAAAGAAATATATTACGCATGTTTGATGGATTGACAAAATATTGAAGACAGATGTGTCAGTTTTGTTAAATTTGCTTTAAATGGCACCTATGAAGTACAAAATCATAGATAACGCTACTCCCGCCGTCTATCCACGTGGACAAACTATCCTTTGGTGTTGCCGTGCTCGCAAGGGAGATAACAATGACATGGTGGAAATGATTTCTGTCCTATCCACGAGGAGAAATAGTCCACTGCCCGTGCTAGCCCTGCTGGAACGTTAATGAGCTAAAGGTAAATAAGCCCTTTAATGTTTTTGATCTTGCCACATCTACCACACTTATGCCTAGGGACAAAGTCTTTCCAGACAGTTGTGTCCTTGTCTGTCCAATATTTTATAATTAATTATTCTTATAAATGTATTTTTCATTGCAATTACAATTTTATTTATGTAGACTTGATTTTGTAGTAAAATAAATATTATTTCTAAATTAAATTCTACAGTATATTTTCAATTAATTAATTTCTCGGTATTTTTTTTATATTTTCATGGATAGTATGAATTATTTGAGATTTAAATACTTTATTTGTTATATCTTAACGTGTAAAGAAGATGGGTAAAAAATGTATGATGCTTGATGCGGATTAAAATAATAGACAGACCAAAGAAGCTGAAGCCAAGTCTGGTACTTTTCTGTCAAAAATATGAATACTAAGATTGTTAGAATTTCAAACAAAATATCGTTAATTGGTAAAGTTACTTTTGTGATCTCATTCACTTTTTGTATGCCACAATTGACCAAGACCATATTAAATGCAAAAAATATCTTCCTCAAAATCACTATAATTTAAAAAACTGCAATTGTGTCCTTATTCTACAGAAGGTGCATATTCCTATTGTGGCGGTGAACTTGGCCATCCACGCGAATAAAAGAAAACAAAAGACAAGCTAAGAATACCTGCAGTACATATACATTATCAGAGCTGTAACGTAATATTAACAAACCATTAAACAGCGCGCAACATTTTTTCTTATGCATACCTGTAATGGTGTCAATGGGTCCTTCCTTCACATAAGCCCCGGCAATACCCACGACATGAGCACCCAAACTATGTCCTATAAGATGGACATCATTCATAGAAACTCCCTCTCCTATGAGAAAATTGAGGAACTCTGTAAGGATACGGCCGACTGACGCCACGTTGTAGCTTGCTAGGATGTAGTTCACCATCGCAGCTTTGCCCCAGTCGACGACTATTATGTTGAGATCGCTTACGTTGAGGTACGCTAAAAGAAATAAAATTATGATGATAACCGTGTTGTAAGTATTCAAAGGCGGGTGAAATACTCTCGTATGACTGAGCTTAGGAAGTAGGGGCAATACTTTAGTTTATTGATTCATCACCAAGTAATTAGATTTTTTTAAGGGTTTGCTCATTTAAAGAAACTCTTTAATTTTTACCTTTTGAACTCGTATAATTATGAATTATTTCACAACAACAATTATACACAATAGTTTTTCTACGCGTATGTGCAGTTGTATTGTTTCAAGGGTTAGATGATATCGTTATATTTTGATATTAAGCAATTTGGAGCCAATATAGGTAAATGAGAATCAGTTTTGAAAAGCTGTCAAAGCTTTGTTACATAATACATTAATGCCTATTACGAGATCCCACAGAGAATAAAATGTTTGTGGCATACAGAACAGACAAAACATAAAAGGCGAGTTCTTAGCTTAACTAGGGAGAGGATCTTCACAAACGGCTGAAAGGACAATGTATTTTAGAATTAATATTTAGACTTCTTCAATAATGGGTTCCATACACTTGACATAACAGTTGTATAACGAAACGATGACAGCGTAATCTAATATTTACTACTATGAAATTGCCGTTCTGCCTTATTTCAAGTTATTTTTTTTCTTTATTGCTAAGAATTCTAGGTTAAAATTAGTTTTATTTTTAAAATATGGAACTTTTTTTAGAAAATTAGTCATTTTTTTAATGGCGTTCTGTTTTCATCGCAGTTGTCCCTTTTTCTTCATCATGGATACATTAAGTCGAGTGATTATGGAGTATGAATACCATTGTGACTGCAAAGCGGCACGCAACATCACCGACGTATACGGAGCGAATACTATACTAACTACCGCACTACCCGTTATTGGTTTGCCCGCTTCCGTTCTGGAAATTTCGACTTCTTTCGAAAACTTTAGTTGACAATGACCAATTAAAGGCCATTGTGGATTCTGATGATTCTCAATCTACAGCTACAGTGAATTAGCAGTAGCTTTCGATATTAGCATCAAAAGAATATTGGTCCATTTGCGTAGAATTGACAGGATAAAAAAGCTTGACAAATAGGTGGCCCACGAAATGAATGATCGCCAGCGCAAAGCACGCGTCGAGTCCAGCCTTGTACTGCTCAACAGGCAGACAAACGTTGCGAAATGTGATTCAATATGCCTTATTGAATCGCATTGTTACTTGCGACGAAAAATGAATTCTGTTCGACAATCGCAAGCGCTCAGCAAGTTGGTTTGATCCAGGTTCAGCGCGTAAAATATGCCCCAAACGAAAACGGATCCCTAAAAGTGAAGATCACTGTTTGGTGGTCTAGCGCCGGTGCCATTAATCACAGTGTCTTACCAAACGGGATAAGCATTACTGCAGATGTGTGGTGTGAAGAACTGAACACAATGATGGAGAAGCTCGCATATCTCCAACCAGCTTTGGTCAATTGTTATGCTCCGCTGCTGCTGTACGAGAACGCGCCATCATACTGCACAGCAGACGGTCTCCAAGTTACAAAAGTTGGGTTTGGAAGTTCTCCGTCATCCACCGTACTCACAGATCTTGCCCTTACAGACTTCTACTTTTTCCAGATTTTAGATAACTTCATGGCGGGAAAAAAATCAGTAACCAAGAGGCACTTCAAAATGCCTTTGAAGAATTTGTTGCCTCCCGTCCAGCAGAATTTTTAAAACGGGCATCAATAAGCTTCCTTAACATTGTCAAAAATGCTTTGATTGTATGGTTAGTTACTTTGATTAATATAAATAAAAATACAGACAAAAAGAGCGTTAACTTATTTCATGAAAAACGGCAATTTCATAGACAGAGACCTAATATATACCGACATTAATAGTTATAGGGAACTATGCTTACAAGTTTCCTCACCTCGTTTAAAACCCTCAGAATTCAAATTTTACAGAAAGCAGATAAACATTAAATAACATTAGATCACCATGGTAGAGCAGCACGCAGAACATCGGTAAGATACCTTATATATTCCGTAGTAATTATAGTCAATTCTCCAGTTGCATAGCCAATTTTGAATGTTGCTAATAGTATGTGCAAATATAAGCGCATAATTATGATTCCAATAAATTAAAGGTCTATAATAATAATAATCCTTCATTTCTAATCGGCACAAATCTAAAAATAGGTACGGAAAATAAGGTACGCTACCTCCGTACGCTAGGTAACTACTTTCTGTACGAGGTTTCTACTTTCTCTGAAAGCTGGTTTTACTACTACATAGATAACTTAACGTCGGTATATGCTATAATATAAAGTCCTGTCCTAGATGATTATTCCGGAAATATAAGAAGATCTCGCAGTCTATAAAACATTGCACTGTTATTGACTACTAAAGTGGTTTCTTGAAAGAGTTATAACGTACCTAATGAGCCCCATCTGGCAACTAATTAAAAAGATAATATTATTACTTTATTAAGTAGGCAACGTTATCCAGTAAGCTTATCACCTTTTAAATTTGAATCGATTTTAAAAACTTTGTGTTACTTTAGAGTTAAATTAGTTTTAATCAGAATCATACTAATATTATAAACGGATCGGAACGAAATTTGTTGCAGAGCTGGTTTGTAGCCAAGATTAACACATTGGCTACTTTATGTCTTGATTCAAGGAGTAGTTCACGAGGGATCGCTCGGGAATATTATCTAACAGTTATCACGCTATTATCTTCATATTTTGTTGTTACATTATATCTATTTTTAAAAACGCATAACTAGAGTGTGCCTTGTGAAATTACATGGTTTGTTTAAACGCTTTAAACTTTATTCGTTTTTGACATAAGTCGTGCAAATCGTTTTAAATATGTTTATACGTGCACAAGGTTGAAGAAACAAAATCTTCAAATGTATCTCTAAACTCTCTAAATTTTCTATCCATAACTAACCATTTCGCTCCACCATTACTCTCTTATGAAACAAACGTAACATGATATTCATAAATTAGGAATCACATGGCTTGTCTATTTAATTAGTGTAATGTTATGCTATTTACAGATACGAATAGCATCAATAGATATTTTACTACAACTAAATTACCGCGAGCGCTATGGCGGATTAAATGGCGGATTTACACAGGGTTTTTGCGAAAACTGGTTCACAAATTTTAATTATAGTAAGACACTTCAAGGGAGTTGATTTAAGTAGGTGCTTTCCAGTTAAATGTGAAATAGACGACGTAAAAATCATGTTCAGTGCCTACTGAGAATTATCTATAGTTGAGAAATTACATGAACTACATAATGTTATAAGAAGAGTTAAATATAACTAAAGACGATACACCCAAGTATCCAGATCGTACCGTCTATGATATGACCTAGCTCAGAAGGGCTATTAGCCCAGTCGCATTAGCTGAAAATGGGGCAACCCGGAAAAATATGTAAATTTTTAAACCTTTAAAATCAAGATAACGGGTGACGCAACGAATCGATTACCAAGTAAAACAAAATTTAGACTGTCAAGACCTTCCTCAACTAAGGAAAATAGCTATAAAAAAATTTCCGGGTCTAATCTTTATTCGACTGGGCTATATAGCGTATCTCATTTCACAAATTAATGTGATTATTTAAAGTGACCTTGCGAAGTGTACCTACATTGATTAGCTGTCAAATATCAATTTGATAGTTTGGCGTTGTGATACGCAAAACCAATGCTATGACAGTTTTGGTAAGACATCATAGTTTGGTAGACAACCGTACCTTGTTAGTCACTTCAAATGTCAATGTTAGCTAATAGCCCTGATGAGCTGCTTTAGGCATGACGCTATGTACTTAGAATTCAGATGATATACCTTCTTTGATAGATTCGGGCATGGGTCCAAAGCCATCGTTGAGCCAACCATGAGTGAGAACTTTCACTTTCCTGTGGAAGTCAAAATGGGAGTCCCTCAGAGATTGTGTGTCGTTGATCTGGAGCACTTGACCTTCATAGGGGTTTCGTCTGAAAATATGATTAATAACAAATTAGTAACTAACACCTGATTTCACTGAAGGATGGAATGGACTAAGAATGAGCCGGACTCGCGTGCTGAGGATTTCGTAGTACTGTAAAACAAGAGTAGGTATGTCTTTTTAGGAAATCTAATCTTAGATAGATTTTTTTTAGATTGTAATTTATCTTCAGTCGGGCATAACCTTAATATTATGATAGAATAATGCTTATGGCAGAGATTCAGTGTGCACCCCTCACTTAGAATGCAAATAAGAAGTATACAGAATAAGTCACATGCAGAACAACCAACGGACCGGTCTAGCCTGACGAGTCAACATTTCCTGAGGATAGGACTCGTGTAGAGGCGAACCACGTGTCGAATCGTTTTTGGTTGATAGGGCTGATTTCTGTGTTGCTTATTCTGTATAATTCCTATTTGCATTTTATTCGGGAGGGAGAGTCGTGCACACCGCAACTCGGCCATAAGCATTTTTCTAGCCGAATTGTCAGTAAATGTTTCTTTTAATATCGTTTTAATATGGTTTTCCCCAAAGTAACGTCTGCATCTATAAACATAATTACACATATTTCATTTGTTGGCGTATTTTAAGAATGTGTAGTGCCATCTATGATTTTTCAGGAACTACATTCTGCACTAGAAAATTGCTAAAAAGCAACGGAATAGATGACGCATCTGTGCAGTATTGCTGTGAACTAACTAAGCTTTTACTCCGTGAGGCGACAGTTTAAACATTTACTTTTTATAGTCGGGATACTCGTAAGAGACGAGGAAACCCAACTTACCTGGTGCACATATTGTAAGGAACAGTTGCCATTTAAATATCTTTTGTCAATCAGGGACAAGAATGTTTGCATGGGTTAAGCACTGCCACAGAACAAATAAGAAACTGCATACGTTATGGGTAGGTCTGCGTGCATGCAGTAGTTTACTGTCAATTGCACGATTTGCTCCTCTTTACTTGAAGTCCGACAATGATTCGCGAAAATTGAAGAATATTCTTAGCATTATCTAATTATTTGATTAACACTTTACTTAGTCGTGCATTGCACTCGTCACTCTGATTTCATATGTACCTATTTACTACTAAGTTCAATTCATTAGAACGTTAGAACGTATTCCAGAAGTCACTCAGAACTAAATCCAGGCTTGAGTACAGATCTGAGTAAATATTGTATATTTTGCATTTACTGTCAAATCTGTACTCAGTAGAGATTCACAACAGAGGGCCTAGCACAAACTGCATAAGTGTAACGTAACGTGTCTTTCACGTGAAACAGTACAAACTGTTATTTATCTAGCCCAACTGTGACACAGATAAATCATAGTTTGTACACTGTAGCGTGACATGTTGACGGTTGCAATTCTTTTTCGCAAATTGTTTGTGCTACGGCCGTGTGAGCGTGTTTCAGGAACAGGTATCGGTCTTAGTACTGCATATGCTAACGTCCAATATTTAGTTATTTGAGGGTAGATTGTCACTCGAACCTCCCCGGGTCAGCGGGGATGCGTAAGAACATTCCCCACACGGAAAAAAGAAAAAGAAAAAAGGTTAGATTGTCAGTATGTAAGGTCTGTGCTTAGATTTTCGTCAACATCAATTCAGATTTAGGCAACTACCTACATATAATAGTTTCACACTCGAATGATTGTGTGATCACAAACTATTAGAGTATTTTACGGTATAGGATATTTTAACCTATATGTAGTAAGTTTCTGTAGCGCGAAATGTACAATTCAGATAGCTATTAGCCATCTGTAGTACGTAGTTTCGATTACTGACTGACGTTGATTTTTTTATTTACTAAAATTTGTGTACAAAAAAGCATTTGACGGACGTCAGCACATTTTCTAGTACCAATAAGTAATAGCCTTTAACTGCTTTAATAGCCGAGTGTTTTTGTTGAGTGATTCTTAAAAGCAGTTTGACATTACTCACATCAAAGTCAGATGATGTTACTTAAAGTTTTGTTTAGTGCCATTGTTGTACATACTGAGTATGAATAAGCTACAGTTATCGTGCTCTACACGATAAAGTTCAATGACCCTTTTGACTATTAGAATGTCACAGATGTGACATTAATAGTCTTTAGTTTCATCGCACCGTTATTCGTAGAATTGCTTTAGCGCTATCTCTCACGCTTTGAAATGATAAAATTACAATAAATAGTGACTCAAGCAGGTAAGTATCCAGTAGTCACGTACAAAAAGACATTGTACAGCAAAAATTATTGCGTTTCGACTATCAGACGAGTTTGTCACACAAATGTGTAGCGAAATAAAGTTTTATGGGTCTCTATGGAATCGATTCGGGGCCATAATCGTTACACGAGTACAACTATTTACGCAATGGCACAAATTGCTTTGGAATTTGTTGGGAAACGAAACTCCAAATGACATAAAGCGCTAAGTACGGCATAAAGGGCTATTAGAATTATATCTGCTGGATTATTGTTTCCACAACACAGGCCTAGAGGATAGTGTGCATACACTCTTATGTACTTTCGGCTAAGTTGGTATAATTTATTGTTCAGAGTTAAGCATATGTAGAATAAAAAATACAATTTCGTTTCGTTAGGTTCATTAGGTACCTACTAACTACAATCACCTCCTTAAGAGGCAGTAGCATGCTAAAGATAGTCTTTTTTCTGTGTGAGTAATGTTACAAACACGTGTGTCGTAATTAATACATAAATATGTACTACAATTTAAAAAGTACATAATTCATTTTCATTAGATTCTGGAAGTACCTACATATTCCGTGTGAAGAATGTGTTATTGAAATGATTAAATAGGAGATGATCAAAATTTTAACAAAAGTAGCAGTTTATTATTATTTTTTAGTATTGCTTTCCAAAACGTCTACTACAATGTCACTTGCTTTTACAACCGTACGTACATGTGTAGTTGAGTACACTCAAGTTCCAAGACAATGTTATCCTCATTCGTGTTTGAATGTTGTAACAAAATGGATGTGAGAACATTAACTACGTATGTCTATTATACAAAGGACGAAATCTCCCCATTTATACGTTTTACCTGTTCTAAGCTGAGGGTATGTATTTCTCGCGTAGTTACTGCTATCTATTCTGTGATGTAGCGGTACGTCGAGTCGTGCGTTCAGTCACACTATGGCTCTTAGCCATAGATTAATCAGACTATCTCTTAGCCGTGGAGCGTCGAATATGGATTCATATACGTAATTTTTTTCTTTTACTTTCATGACCAGTTATCGATTCCAAACCACCCCGTTCAATATTGTGCACTAATTAACAATTACGTTATATAGGTATTCAGCCAGTAGATATATCATAATCATCATAATCAGCCCATTTTGTTCCCACTGCTGGGACTCGAGCCTTCCTCTCAGAGAGAGAAGTTGGGCCATCATCCACCACGCGGGCCCAGTGGTGGTAGGTTAGTGGCCAACCCATGTCGAAGTTTTCAGGCCGCCCGAAGGCCTTCGATGTAGCCTAACGACTGTTGTCCTAAGACAAACAACCGTAGTAGTAAAAAAAGTAGATATATATGCTATTTAAATACGGAGCTGTCTTTTTTCCGCATTAAAACTAAATGCGTAATTAACAAAATAACATTATTTACCCCTTAAACATTCGGAACACTAAATTTCTATCGCAGAACCATGCCAGGGATGCAGTCTCGAGTTTCTTCTCGCTGAATGAGATACTTAACTTCGGAGACTAACCAGCTTGAGTGATAGAACTATAGAATATCGGTGCGATCGAATATACCATAGTAACGTCATACAAAATGCTTACCTAGTAAACAGCCGGAACTCCACATCACTGTCGTAAACCCATCCCCAAGACCAGAAGCGAGTCTCGTTAAATGAGGGTACGGAGGGATAACTCTGGACACTGGCCAGCCAGACTGGGTCGTAGGGTGTCGGCGCATCCCACTCTATCGCCGACACGACTAAAAACAAGGAATAAAGTTAAACATTTTAATAAAAAATATCAGGAATCACTTTAAAACATTTTTACAGAGGATTCAATATTAAAGTAAACTTTTCAACAGTTTTGAAATACCATTCGTTTTCTTGGTTAGAGCTCGAACCCACCAAATAGGGCTCAGTTTACCAGATGTCTAAAACCAAAATGCGTACCAATTTTTATTGTGTTGGAAATGCTGAGCGATCTCTATCCACGGGGATGATGGAAGGGGTTTTTGTAGGGCTCAAACCCACTACTACTGTACCATATAAACTCCAACATTTATTACCCCTGTCGCACGGTAAAAATCGAATGAAACAGCTAGAGTATATTCATATATGAGAGTATTCTATCAAAGAATACGTTATGCAAAGTAAGTTACGTAAAGAAGTGAAAAAGATGAATATGTTGCCATGGAATAATGGCATGTAGAGTCAACGGTATCATCACAACAAGATAGTCACAAGTCATGACATTCTCAATGCATATTTATATCCACACATCAAGACAGAGCCAGAGCAAACTTTTCCAGACGCAGTGCCTAGAGTAGACCATGCCAATGCATCAGTCAGTATAAGAATATTAATAAAATAAATAAAATGACCGGTGGAAGCAGCCTGCATCCAACGTCGTCCTGCGACCTTTATCAGGTCGTCTGTCCGTCGGACACCGTGCCGTTGGACGACCTACGCTGCGCATGCCGGTCCGTGGTCTCCATGCCAGAATCATCCGCCCCCATCGGCCATCTGTTCTGTGTGCTATGTGCCCTGCCCACTGCCCCTTTAACTGGTTGATCTTCTGGGATATGACTTTCGTTCTTCTACGGATCTCGTCATTTCTTATTCGATCACGTAGAGAAACTCGTTGTGCGACTTTGAGCTTACTTATTAGGCCCATAGTAAGAGACCACGTTTCAGTGCCATAAGTGATCACTGGTAACGCACATTGGCGAAGAATCTTGTCTTGAGGCACTGGGGTATTTTTAACGAGAAGACTTCGCAAGTTTGCAGAACGCTGCCCAGCCGAGTTGGATTCGACAATTGACCTCTTTCTCGAAGTTGGATCTGCCTAGTTTGACTGTCTGTCACAGGTAGATGTATTGTCAACAACTTCGAGAACTGAGTTCCTAACTGATATTGGGCTAAGCACAACATAGGCATTAGACAAAATGTTCGTCTTGTCCATGTTCATCTTAAGGCCTATCCGTTGGATAACTCGATGGAGGATTTCGAGCATTGTGCTGGGTTCTTCCATGTATCTTGTATTGACTACAATATCGTCGGTAAATTGAAGGTGAGTGAATACTCACCGTTGATATTGATGCCAAGTCCTTGCCATTCCAAGAGCTTGAAGGCGTCTTCCAATGCAGCGGTGAACAGTTACGGAGATATAACTTCTCCCTGTCTTACGCCTCTTTGCAATGGAATTGCCTTTGAACTCTGCTCCTGTACTCGGACTGACATGTTGGCGTTTTTGTACAAACACTTCAGCACTTCAATATACCGATAGTCACTAGACTGATAGTCTGACTGATAGTCAGCACCGCTGAGAGACTCAAGTACCGCCCACGTCTCGATTGAATCAAAGGCCTTCTTATATTCCACAAACGCTAAACAAATAGGCAAGTTATAACTTGCCGTAGCGTGTGGATGTGGTCTATGGTACTATAGCCTTTTCGGAAACAGGCTTGTTCCGGAGGCTGGAATTCATCAAACCTGCGACTGAGACGGTTCGTAGTGACCTTCGAAAACAGCTTATAAACATGGCTCAAAAGCGAGATGGATCTGTAATTCTAAAGTAAAGTGATGTCACCTTTCTTGAAGAACAGCACCACCACGCTTTTGTTACATACTTCTGGCGTTGAACCTTCAAGTAAGACTAAAGGGGTATTAAAGAGCTTCAGAAGGACTTTAAGTACCGGTGTCTCAGAAGCTCAGGTGTGATACCGTGGTCACCCGGCGCCTAGTTGTTCTTAAGCTGTTTCAAGGCCATTCTAATCTCGTACAGGCTGATGTCCGGGATATCTTCCGTATAATGTCGGGTCAGCTTGGCTCTTGGGTCTTGATAAGAATATTAAGGTTAACTGAATGAAGATTTTATCTTGTATTTGTAGGTAAACATTACCTACAAATATGACAAGTTTAATTCTGAAGCTTGTTGTTTGTAACCATTCGGTTAAATCGGGATCCTATATATCCAGAAACGGATTGTATTGCTTACGCCTCGTTAGTTTTTGACAATTTCCTCATACAAAGTGTCATTAGTTTATGAGTCGTAAGAAAAATTATCCGTTTCCATAGTAACCCAGCATAAGTATTTTTAAAAGAGTGCCCCGCCGTTGTTCTATGGATAATAAATAATCATCAGGCCATGTCGGATACCTTTGGCTGGCTTGAAATCCACCAACTTGCACCTGTCACCTGTCACGAGGCCCAGTTTGAAATAAAACCGTAGTTATAAAAACGTATATCGTATTCTTTGGGCAAATATTTTTTTAATGTGCTGTGTTCTTATTTTTAATCTCATAAGGATGTATGTCAGATAGTGTTGTTATAGTTTTAAAATTATTTGAATGTACAGTTATAAACTTTTCACATAAAGTAAATACTAAAATAAACACGAATACGATGATCTGCCAAATTATTATTTCTTATAAAACTGCCGGACCAACTTTTTGTTATGATATATAACTATTTGTGTAACAAAAAAGTGATTAATAGGTACTCAAAGGTGTGTAAATGTACGCGTACCTAGTCGGATTCACATGGCAATTTATATCAAAATTAATCGCATAAAAATGTTTTCATACAATGTTAAAAAAATATTATTCCAAAGTATTCGGACAGCCCTACTAGAAATGCCTATTCTTGGACTTCGTTGGGGTCAATTAACTCTGCAACACCCTCGCCACCTATTCATTCACCTCCAGCCTACCCGCATGGTCCCTCTACCTGCGCCACGCCGCAGGGATGAACCTACATGAGTATTAGAAAATCTTTAGTTAGGTAATTATAATTCGGATTTTTTTCTACTTCCTGGGATGGTTAGGTCCAAATTGTATGCAAGCTACTACGTGTGTAGTTTTAGTACTCCTACCGCTTATTTTACACGCTGTATATCATTGAAAAGTCTGTTCATCCGAAATATTTCACAAAACCTTTCAAGTTCTCATGGCTAAGCTAGCACCATACTCGTAACAAGTAAAGTTTCAGTTTGAGAATTTTCAAAATAATATGTCTTAAAGATCATAAGATCTTAAAATATAAAATTTTGACGCTAATATCTTTGTTAGAAAACAGCCTCAGTTTTAAAAAAAGTTACAGACCTACCGCGGCTATATACATCTTGGTTGAAACATAAACTTATTCTTCTGAGCTCTGAACTAGTAATACACAGTTCTGGTCCTCACGTAATTGCTACAAAAATTTTAATCACCTACGAAATAAAAGATGAAGAAAATGTGACAAAATTTGTGAAACATCTGCAAAATCTGCTAATTACTAAGTGCTAATATAATTTAAATGACTTTATTAATGACAAATTTGATGATTATTGAATGGGTCGGGCGTTCTTTTACCTTTCTTGCTATACCCTACCAGGGTCATATGTTAGACAAATAAGAATATGTATTTAAGACCTGCATATATTATTGTACATATGATTATAATAAAATATCGATTGATTGATTGATAGATAAATAGATTAACTCTTTATTACAACATTACAGTACAAATTGCTGTTTGCTGTGTTAAAATAAAGAATAACGAATAAAAACACACAAAAATATTTCACGACAAATAAAGGGTAAAATTTACAGTGTCATGATGGGCATCCAGACAACCATTTCATGTCTAGCAGATCTCTGAGAATCAAATTTCTAAGCGGCACTACACTGTGACCACGTTTAGGCAAACGTGTAGGATGCCCTGCGGTCAGGTGGAGAGACGACCTGCGGAACACGGCTGGCAGTAACTGAATCCATGCAGAGAGCTGAAGACCGAGCTCTGTGGCGTACTTTAGGAGAGTCCAGCAGTGGACGAATGTGGGCTGATGATGACTACACTGTGATTTCCTTTGCGACAACGCACAACTATATGAATATAATTGTGTGCCTCCAGTGCGAAACGATTTACTGGACTTGTATCACACTTGCGTTTATTACATACTATATGTAGAAAAAACTGGGTACCAGACGATCTTTATTACCAGACAAAATTACGCCATAGACCACAGAGCTCCTAGGAATGTGAATTGAGGATGGAATACAAATATAGAAATAAATATCTTTCGTTTAACTTTTAAATACTATATGCAATCTGACGTGCCTTATCGAGAGCAGAGTTCGTTCTTTCTTGGAGCAACAGTTTTATTCAGCTATTTTATTTACTAGGATTAAACAGCATGTTCCAAACAGCGATCTTAATTCCTAGGCTGCTTCCGTTTTTGCACAGACTCTATCTATAAATCCTGTAGAACTTTCATCATCATCATCTCAGCCGTAGGACGTCCACTGCTGAACATATGCCTCCTCCATTATTTTCCAAAAGGACAGGTCGTCTGTCCACCGTGTCGGCGGACGACCTACGCTGCGCTTGCCGGTCCGTCCGTCTCCACTATAGAACCTCCCGGCCCCATCGGCCATCTGTTCTGCGTGCTAAGTGTCCTGTCCACTGCCACTGGCTGTAGAACTTTAAAATAAATAAACTCTAATCATGTAGGTAGGCATTGACTACTCAACATCTATCACTACGATACAGACAACGGAACTTGAGATTTCAAAGCACAAGTATGCATGTCATTGTTTATAACAGAGTCTAAAAAATTAAAACTACAGTAAATGGTCACTCCATTATAAGAAGCCCAGGACTAGATTGTTATCAACGTTTTAGCATTCAGGAGGTAAGTTTAAACAGTCAGTCGCGCTTTTCCCACCTAACGGGAAAGTACAAACTACGAGTAATTAATATTCATTGTTTGAATTGGGACAGTGTTGATGTTACCTGCTTTAATTACGAATTTCAAAGGAAAATAGAAACCTTATGTACCAAACTATATTACGTAATTTTGCGAGGGAGTTTATTTGGTAATGAGGTAGCCTACTAGGTACTACAAGATCTACCAAATAAAATACATATCAAATCAAATAATTTATTTACTAGGTTGCTATACCTGCTAGGTTCAAGGGTCACGGCAGAATAAAGGTACTTACCGGATTTTTTATTAGGCACAAGCCACATATAAATGGCGTTGGGCACGGTCATGGCGCGGGCGGCTTCATAAAACATTCTAATTTCATACAAAATGCATGGAAATAAAGCGTAATTTATTATTTTTTTTAAAATATTATCAGGGGCGGGAGGCGAAATGGCGCGTCATAACGCGCCACCATTTATATGTGGCCTGCGCTTTAAACATTTTTATAGAGTGCCGGTGCACCTAGGTATTAATATTTGATTGTAAACATTATAATATTTTTTTATACAATATTTTAGATCTTTACTTATTTTTGTCCAATTCATTAAAATTGAAAGTGGTTTTGACAACAATTATATCAAGTTTAATGTTATTAATAATTAAATGTACATTGTACCTATTAGACTAATTATAAGTATTAAAGATATGCAGAAGGATTTGAGAGAAAGGAATGAAAGTTAGGTATTTAAATTATGTAATGGGCTTAGATTATTTTGTTGTAAAAAGTAACGTGATTTTCACTCATTTTCACGAGACTATAGTCGGAACTATCCGATACATATTACGTGAGTAATCCCGTGTTTCTAATTAAAAATGGGTTTAGATTAACTAGCTGCTTCTAACGGTTACACCCACGGTTCCGCGTATCACTGGTCAGTTTACTTATTAGTCAGTATCGCTAATTTATCAGTATCGTTAATTCGTCAGTCTCGCTAATTAATCAATTTTTATAATAAACAGTTTCGTAAGGTAGTCATTTTCTTTAGTTCGTCAGTCTCGTTGATTCGTCAGTTTCCTTATTGGCCGTTTTCGCTAGGTTGCCAGTATTCTCATTCGTCAAAGATATTTCAATCAATTAAATTGTGAGGTACAAGACAACATTTTTGTAGTAATAATTAAACCAAAATACATAATAGTGACCGCATATGATGTCGAAGCGCTGGTAGTGGAGCTTGCCTAGTTGTTTTGAACAGATTACCTAGGTTAACATAACTCCATCTGCGTTCATGACTTGGATGCGTGGCCGCTATGGCACTCAAGAGTGCCATAGCGCCCACGCATCCAAGTCATGAACGATTTGATTTTACTACTTGTAATTTCATAACAAATTATCAATAAATGTTTTATCTGGTTTATCCGTGTAGCCATCGAGGCCAAGGGAGAAGCCTAGCGGCAGCTGTTGCAGTTCTTGGAAAGAAACCCATGGGGCCGCCCGTATAGGTGGGTGAGGCAGAAGCTCTGCCCCTGGGATCTCCCATTCACTAGCACGCTTCAACCCTTAGTCCTCCGGCGGGTGGTCGATTGATTTTTTCCTGGTGTACCAGAAGCGGAGTTCATCCCTTCTACTATGATGGAGTTTGGACGGGTAGAATAAGGGGAGCAGGACATTCCTCAGATCACGGCGGGTGAGCTGAGTGCGCCTATCCTGAAAAAAAGCGCGAAAAACACGGCACCGGGACCTGACGGCATCCCGGCCGTAGAGCACGATCATGGGAGCAATAGGACTACACGGCATGCCACAGTACTACCTACAGCCTACCGTCGCCCCTCAGACAGAGAAAAACGGTGTAATATAATTTCAAATCACATCATACCTCATTTCATTAAATCTTTATTTGTATATTATATATAAAAACTGTTTCGATGCTGACCAGCAATATGAAATTTGAAATATTAAAAATAAAAAGATTAATGACACGGAGGACGTCAAGAATTTTGGGATTTGATTTGGAGGAGAGAAGATTCCGATCACCGATTTCGTCCGATTTACAAAATATTATAGGAAGATTCCAATTTGGTGTGTATATTCCCTAGAACACGAAGTATGTATATTCCCTAGAAACCCTAGTTGAAGACGAGGTGTTGGAAGTTGATGAAATACCTAGTGATTTGCACCCGAGGAATCACTCACGATATCGTCAATTCATCATCATCTCATCATCTCAGCCGTAGGACGTCCACTGCTGAACATATGCCTCCCCCACGAATTTCCAAAAGGACCGGTTGGAAGCTGCCTGCATCCAACGTCGTCCTGCTACCTTTATCAGGTCCGTGGTCTCCACTCTAGAACGTTCCGGCCCCATCGGCCATGTCTTTCATCTTCTGGGCTATGTCGGTGACTTTAGTTCGTCTACGGATCTCCTCATTTCTGATTCGATCACGTAGAGAAACCCCGAGCATAGCCCTTTCCATAGCTCGTTGTGCGACTTTGAGCTTGCTTATGAGGCCCATAGTTCGAGACCACGTTTCAGTGCCATATGTCATCACTGGTAACACACATTGGTCAAAGACTCTTGTCTTGAGGCACTGAGGTATTTTTGACGAGAAGACATCGCGAAGTCTCCGGAACGCTGCCCAGCCGAGTTGGATTCGACGATTGACCTCTTTCTCAAAGTTTTACCTCCCTAGTTTGACTGTCTGTCCCAGGTAGATGTATTCGTCAACAACTTCGAGAACTGAGTTCCCAACTGATATTGGGGTAGGCACAACATGGGCATTAGACATAGTTTTCGTCTTGTCCATGTTCATCTTAAGGTCTACCCATTGGGAAACTGGATGGAGGCCTTCGAGCATTGTACTGAGATCTTCCACGGATTCTGCCATGACTACAATATCGTAGGCAAATCGAAGGTGAGTGATATACTCGTATTTCGTCAATTACATTCCTGAACTTAGGACTTGGATATGATATTTTCATTTGTGTTAATTAATAACAAATCGAGGATATAATTAGCTATTAAAAGTACCCCGTGTTCTCTGAACCCAGAACTGAAGTCTCCAACAAAGCCAGAAGCTAAATGGAACCTTTGGTGGAACGTGTGTGTATAGACTTATAGTGAAATGTGATTCGGCCAGGTCATGTATTCTTTATTATTATAACTTTATTTATTTCTAATTCCTTTTTATTTACTGGTAAACTAGCTAGGCCTTCTAGGTATTCATCTAAGTGTAAGTATCTGTTACGTTACAACGGTGCGTGACTTTAAAAGTAACGGGTTATGAAAATGACTAACTATAAAAATTAACGGTTTAACCAAACTGACGAATAAGGAAAATGACGAATAAGGAAACTGACTTAGTTACTAGAGAACTTGACCACTTAGTGAAAGTGTCGAATCTGGAAAATGGCATGTAAGGAAACTGTCGAATAAGGACACTGACGAATCAGCGATACTGACGAATAAGTAAACTGACCAGTGATACTCGAAACCATTTGCAATTTTCATTGCATTGCAGAGTTATTAAACTCTTCTTCGCTTCTAGACCCAGCGGTTTCAGCTGTGCGTTGATCGATAAGTCAGTGAGTCAATCAGCCAAGTAAGTTTCTGCATACTGATAAATAAGTCCAGATATTAGATTTATCATACTTGTATTGTTTTTCAAAGTATATGCTCTCCCAATTTATAATTTTTTGCAGTTGCTGGAATCATTTCAAAAAGCAGTTGGGTCAGGCTTAATTAGGGACCTCTTCAATGACTTCGTTGAACGCATTCACCGTCGATTTAGCCGTCGTAAAACGTGTGCCTCTGTTTATCTTTAATTTTAGGACACAAATAGAAATCGTAGAGTGCGGGGTTTGGATGCATCTAAAGGTTCGGAATCATTGTCGCAAAATACTGATTTGGCTCAGTTACAGTTTTATTATATGTATAGATAACTTAACTGTGTAATATTATTTTCTAACAATTTTACATTTTAAATAATGGCGAAACGGAATTAAAATTACGTATAGAAGACTTCGCTACAAACATTTTTTATGAACACCGTGATCAGTTTCAACATTTAATTAATTTTAGTTTTTGTAGCCATGGATACTGGGATCAGCGGGTAATTATTTATTCGTTTCTATGTTGGAAACGGATCCCAGTATCAGTGGATACAACACGGCGGGATCCGTGGCTAATTCAATCTGATCCCGGGATCCGTGGATACAAACCCGATCGTAGACCGTGTATGAAATAAGAATCTTAAAATATGACAGCAACTGTCAATCTGGCAGCTGCCCGAAAATATGTTTATATTAAAGTAAACTAATACCAATTAAAATTATTATTAAATATTAAATAATTTTAGGTATATAATATGTGATGATTAGGTGATATATAAATAACAATTTTACAATACTTAATGTAGAAGAGTTCGCTACAAACATTTTTTTGAACACCTCAGTGGATACAACGTTTCAATATTTAATTAATTTTAGTTTTTGTAGCCACGGATACCGGGTCAGCGGATACCGGATCAGCGGGTAATTATTAATTCGCTTCTATGTAAAATTGTTATCTTTATAATATTGTAAAGAGCATTATCTCATAATTATTGATCTTAAACCACTAGTTTCTTAGCAAATGTGATAGATCTTGGGAAGATCTTCATTTCGGATGACAGCTGTCAAACTTTAAATAGCATCATCTCAGTAATTATTGATCTTAGATCACTAGTTTCTTAGCAAAAGTGATGGATCTGATAATATGTATATATTATCTCACTAATATTATAAATGTGAAAGTTTGGATGGATGGATTTATGGATGTTTGTTACTTTTTCACGCTCAGACGGATGAGCCAATTTTGATGAAATTGGATATGGAGGTAGATGAGGCGCTGAATTAAAAAACACATAAAATACTTTTCATCATCATTCATCACAACGCGAGTGAAACCGCGGGGCGCAACTAGTAATGTATATGTAGATGTAGATAATGTAGATACAATAAACTATTCCAACTTCTTTGAATTTTTCTGATTAAGGGCCCGTTAAAGTTTATAACTAATATTTAACATGGTTCCGTATAGGTGCTAGAAACGGGGAGAACTTCTAGCTGTGTTTTCTAACGATTCTAGAAGAAACCACAAATATCAGAATTATGTCCATACTTTATCTTAATTTGACTGGACTACTTATGATAAAGTTATATCATACTAGCCATTGCAAGCGATTTCGCTCGCGTGGAATAAATTCACCGCGAGCTCTCGGTAACTGCGTACTACTACAATCGGAAGAAAAAGTGGTATAAACTCAGGTCACTCCTGGATATACTTAAATTACAAATTTCATCTTTATCTATTTACCCATTTCAGCACGTTGAACTAAGAAACACGCTCTCTCACTGAGTTACTTAAATCACAAACTTTCGCATTTGCGGTTTCGCAATTCGTTCCTGTGGGATATCCACAAACCGCGGGAGGAGCCACGGAGAGCAGTCACGTACAAAAAATCTCATAAACGTGAATATCAACACTTTATGCTGATTAATTATGTATCAAACACGAGCGACGCATAATTTCTACTTTATTAACCGACTTCAAAAAAGGAGGTTTCTGAATTCGACCGTATGTATAATATTTTTTGTGTGTGTTAGCGGTCATTTATTAACCGATTTTAATGATTATTTTTTTTGCTTGATAGAGTATACTTCCATGGTGATCCCATATAAATATCATCAAAATCGGTTGGGCCATTTTTGAGTTATACTTCAATAACTAAAAAGTGTTTCACCTATATTGATGATATCATCATTGACTATTACTTACGGGATACACAGTCAGTATCCCGTAAGAAGCAAGGTCACTAAAAAGGGGGAAAAAATTGTTAAAGTCGGTTCTATTATTTGATTAATAAAAATACAGGGTGTCCCAATAAGTGGTGATATACTGAAGCTGGGAGGTAGAGGACCTAGAGGGCTATCTGAATAACCCCCCATGTATGTTCCGCGATTTTTCGTATTTTCGGAGTTATGACTTTTTTCTAAATTTTTCACCTATCGCCGAGTACGATGAGATTTTTATTTATGGTGACGTGAATTGTTGAGGTAGATGCTTGATTTTTTGTGTGCTAAGCTGATAGATAGGCCAATTCAATATGGTAACATTTATTATCGTTAGATCTTTGAATGAAAAAGAAATGCCAAGAAAGATAAAATTACCCAGTATGTTCACAACTTCAAGGGCCCTTAAAAAAATGAAATCACATAAAAATCTCGGTTTGACTTTTAAAAACTTGCTCTATCTATCAGGTAGCTACCCTGACAATTTCATTTTATTATTCATACGGCTTCAATCAAAAAATTTAAATCAATGCAAAATTTTAATTTATTATAAAATTTTAATATAAGTCCGAAAATACGAAAAATCGCGGAACATATATGGGGGTGATTCAGGCTTCAGTATATCACTACTTCTTGGTACACCCTGTATTTTTTTTATCAAATAATAAATAAAGTCTTTGGTCATACATTGCCTAGCACAAAATTTATCGCCATATAGCGACAAATTGCACTTTATCTTATTCTAAATAATACCTAATTTAGAAAATCTAGAAATATAATTGGTATCTTCAGGACATCTGATACCATGATAACACATACTTTACAATAAGTAAGGGCTTAAAAAGTAACGGTTAATTTGAAAACGATTAGAAGAGTAACTTACTGGACTTAACTGACCTTACTGACCATACCTAATTACACAGATATTGCTGAACTATTTAGTCTTTATGGCATAAGAATGAGTGATCTTTAAAAATTGGTAAAACCACCAAATCCGCCAACGAACCTGTACACAACGCAAAAATCCACGGAATCATGCCAGTTCTGTTGTCTCGTAGCAAACACCAGACCCACTGAGAGCGAAACCAACTTTCCACACATCGAACAAAACTTTGTTAAACTTTAAACGAGTTTGAACGCTCATTTTGAAGCGAAATCTAATTGTAGGACCGTCGGCGAGGACTCCCGCATTTTCACTGTCCGCTTGAGGCCAAGATTGAATTTAAATTTACATAGCGGTACACTGGAGGCATTACGATTCATAGTACGCGCAAGTTGCGACTACCGATCATATTTTAATCAAATTGAACCCTCATTGAAATGGCCAGTGTGTAGGGCTGACGCATGTGCCAAGTGTGCCATAGAAATTGGTCACGACACTAGATCCTGTGTAACTCGATGATTTGATCAAATATACGCCAGCCCTCTTGAGTTAATGTTGACGTCCTCTAATCAACAAGACGGGTTACTATTCGGGAATGATATCATTAGTTATAATGTATTTAAGCTTTATCACAATATACGTGCACAGTGCACACTACTACTTAGAAAATAAAACAATTTTCACTGGTGGTAACAACCAAGACAAGTTCCGTATTCGCCCAAAAATTCAAATTGTGCCTGCAAACCGAAATAGAATTAATTATATGTGCACAATACTGCTACGAACAGAATTTCTGGCTAAGCCGAATGTGATCTGTACTCAAGAGCGGTGTGGAGGTCACCTTATCACATTATGAAACAGACTACTTACCAAAGCGGACGTACGCCACTGTAGTAACGCAATCGCATCACAATTGCTTACAGCATAACAATTAAGTCAAAAACTATCGATAGCAAGATGCAGACCCGCGATCGAACCGAAATAGCGAACAGACTACTAAAACTGTTAAAACGACAATTTTCTTGCATTTAAGTTGCGATAACGCAGTACTATAGCTACGAGACCTGGACCTTGGCCACCAGCTAAAGAAAAAAATACCATGAAGACAATTCATACGAGCCCAAACAGGGTAGGTCTACCATAAGCCAGAAAAGTCTACCTGGTACCAATTTCCGGCTCCAGCATCAGAACCTGGTCACCAGATAGACAAAATATGACGAAGACAATTCATATGAGCCCAACCACGGTTTGTCTACTGTTATCCACATAGTTCCTGCTACCAGTTTCCGGCTCCAGCATCAGGTCCTGGTCACCAGCAAGAGAAAAAGGTATCGCGCAGACAAATCAGAGAATTCATATATACGATCCCAAACAAGATGTGTCTACTATTAACCATCACATAGTTCCTGCTACCAGTTTCCGGTTCCAGCATCGGGTCCTGGTCACCAAGTATAAGCATAAGAACTTTAGTTAATATGGAAATACTAGATGTCATATAATTTTTTTTGTTAGAAGCCCACTTAAAAGTACTTACAAATGTTACCTCAATAAGTATCTGGAAGTGTTGAGCGCACTAATATTTAATTGTTTTTTGTGGGTTACTTCCACTTGCGACGCGATATATTTTAGGTACGTAAGCGCGGGCGTCAGAGCGATACGTCCTCTCTCACAAAGCCTTGGCCGCGACTGACGATTCGTGACTGGCGCGACCGGTTTTATGATAGTTTTAAAAATATTTATAAAATAAACATGTATTATTTTATTATGTGTTAATTTGGCTCACGTTTAAGAACTTAAATTGTTTTGTCATTATAAAATAACAATGCAATTTTATCGGTTTTAAGTGTACCAAAAACTGCGTTGAACTTAGCTAAAAAAGCGTGTTTACGTATTTTTGTTATCCATTACAGTTAATAATGTAGTTATTCTTTAGTAGTTTTTTTTCTATCAGAATTGTATTTATTGAACCAACCTTCTTCAAAAATATTTTTCTAATACTTTTTTTTTATCATTGTGAATATTTAAAGTACTATATAGATCGGCAAGCAGGACAGATTTTAAAAGATTTCAAAAACGTGTGTGTAGAAACCGCTCGGCAATAAAAACTAATAAACAATTCCTAATTAATGTCGTCTGTGAAATTGTTCATCAATTAATGTTCTATTACATCAGGTAAGAATAATTTACATATTATAGCAAAATCGCGAATTGATGCTTCCAAAGCGTTTACGCTCTTAAAATTCGATGCTCGAACCTCGAGCCTCGGTGGCCTAGATGGTCATGGCGTCTTACACGGATTGTCAGAAGACGCGGGTTCGAATCACGTCTGAGGATGTGAATTTTTATCTCGTTAAATTTCAATGTTTGGTATCGTTAAGCAGACGTTAGTGCTTTAAAAAAAGTAATACTATAAAATATAGTGTTACAAACAGTACATACAATCCTTTCATTCATTTAATGTCATTAATTTTATCGGCTTTCACCTCCTCACAGTATACATATATAGAGAAATATTGCATCTTTATACTGTGTCCTCACTACCGTGTGTGACTAAAAATTTTGTGTAACAATTCTTTAATAGAGTTTGTGTTGTGTTTGTGTACTTACAGCTTTCACTTATGTGTGCGTTTATAAAGCCACTGCATTTTTCTATATTCGTGTGCGTGATTATGTAAATGTGTGTTGTAGCTATTTACCTCACCTCCCGCAAAAAGTGGCAGAAATAATTCAGAAGGTTAACTGAACTCAGAGTAAGTTTCGAAATGATTGTCACGGTAGTAATAATACTATGAGTGAGCGAAATAAGTATATAGATAGATAGATTAACTCTTTATTGAAACACAAAATACAAATATATATTACATATAAAGAAATAAGAATAAAATAAAAATACAATCAAAAATATTTCACAATTAAATACATAAAATTAAAAGTGTCACAAGGGGCGGTCTTATCGCTCAGAGCGATCTCTTCCGGACAACCATGCACGGAAAGAAATAGGCATAAACTTATAAAGGCAGTGGTGTATAAAATAAATGTACTAAACACTACATATAGCAAAACTCGAGAATATAGTTAGAAAAATTACTTATAATATATACAAACTATACTCATATAATTATATTATACATAATTGTATACTACAAAATATATACGTAACTATACATACTATACATATACCATTTAATTATTATAACAAAGATAGTAAGTTTGCAGTTAGCTATTTCGCGAGGTAAAATGCTTTGACACGTTGTTTGAAGATGTCCAGAGAAGGCACGCATCTAATTTCGTAGGGTAAAGTGTTCCAAAGACAAACAGCTTCAACACAAAAGGAGGAACCAAAAAAAGTGGTGCGGTGTATCGAGGTACTTAACATTAAGTTCTCTGATGATCGTAGAGAAAAAGAACTTCCAGCACGAAAAAATTCAACATTTTCCTGAAGATAGCGTGGGAATGAGAGATTGAATAATATACTATAAAGTAGGGACAATATATTATGAGCATTCCGGCGACCACGTATGGGAAGCCACTTGAGTTTAGTGCGGAATTCAGAGACATGGTCGTATTTGCGAAGGCCAAATATAAACCGTATGCAGAAATTTTGAAGACGCTCAAGTTTAATCAGATGGTCTTCTCTAAGATCAAGATATCAGACGTCAGCATAATCATGAATAGGAAGTAAGAGAGACTGTACTGATGCAATCTTAGTGGTAGTCGGAAGAAAATTGCGTAATCTGCGAAGTGATCCGGCAGATGCAAACATTTTCCGGCTAGCTACAGCTAGTTGTGGGTCCCAACACAGGGTTTATCGAGTGTGATGCAAGATTTTTTACAGTGTCACTAAATGGAACAGTGACCCCATCAAACACAATACACGGTAGCGAACCCCAATCTACATCAGAAAGTTTTCCTTTTGCTCCATTCAGATTATACAAGATAAATCTCTATTCGTAGCTTCAATTGTTTCAGCTAATAGGCTGAGAGGAGGTTGTCTGTATAATTGAAGGTCATCTGCATATAGATGGTAGGAAGAAGTCAGATTATGTTATAGAATTTATAAAGATAGCAATTAGAAGAGGAGATAGGGCGCCACTCTGAGGAACACCAACTGTCGTGTTGCACCAAGAAGAGAAGGACTCTCCAAGGCGAACCCGTTGTCGGCGATCGTAAAGGTAATTATGAAAAAAACCAACCACTGTTGAGATATGTTCAGAGTGCTGCGTAATATGGCAATGAGAATATCTGTGTCTACAGTATTAAAAACATTACTCAAATCCAAAAGTGTCAACACAGTTAAATGGCGTATATATGATACACACACACATATATATATATATGTGTGTGTGTGTATCATTTTCCATGCCTAGGCGTATATCATCAGTGATTTTACAAGTGCAGTAACTGTGCTGTACCCAGGTCGTGTCTGGTGAGAAAAGAGTTAAGCTGGTTTTGGACTAGACGCTCAAGAACTTTGGAGAGAAAAGGAAGAATAGAAATGGCTCGGTACTCAGAAATACTTCTATCGGTCTCTATCTATTCTTGTTCTCGGTATATACACTATTCCCAAGGAGTTACAGCTGGAAAATATTTTTTTGTCTTGCTTGTAGTCTCATATTATTTTGCTGGGCACACTTCCCAAGTGTGCCAAGCAGTTTTAAGAGATTTTTGTAGTTATAGTGAAATCTGAGTTTACAATGAAAAATGGTGTTATATTGTATCGTGATGTGTGTTTGTGTGTATAGAACATATAAACAATGGTTCATGGTTGTGTTTTAGGCTGCAAAAGCCGAAGTGAACATAATAACGAAACATAACTTTTCATTCATAAGCCCACAACTTTGACCTTATTTTTACCTTGTTGATATAAATAAATATAGATTGTATCTAATAAGACTCACATGACTGCGACAATGTGTAGAAAATACGAAATAATCTATGAAAAAGATAGAAAGGCGTATGAAAATATTCGAATTTTCTACCACCCAAATTATGTAGGTAAGTAAAATGAATCCTGTGGGCCGAGCACGAGTCCGAGTAGCGTAATCGCACCGTTAACAAATCTAGTACAAACTGTCATTTACCTATCTAATAGTGGCACAGTTAGCTCATAGTTTGTACTGAATACGTAAACGATACGATAACTTTACACTTAAGCAGATTTTCATGTTCGGCCCACAGGTGACTTTTTTCCTACGCATCATGAATACTTCTGAAATTGGTTGGGTGTTGCGTTTATGTCTCTTACCGGTATACGCTAATGACAACTCTATTTGATACTTACTCTGAAGTACTGAAAGTAGTGCTTATATAGATGATCGAATTCTGACTCGAAACAATAACAGGGCATGGAAGCCGTCCTAAAATCAGAAATTAAATACATATGCCTATCTTTTTGTATTTGTGATGTTAATAGTGCGTAGGAAAGAGACATATAATACCGTTTTGATTCGTTATCTTGCAGGTTGTCACAAGTTAATTTTTGGATGGTGACGATCCATCCTAATTTTCTTTTCTCAAACTATGGTATTAACATAAAACTACAAAATTAAGTTGATAGCCGACTTAAAGTATTTTGACGTGTTCGATAGAACTCTTGTATTTGTTAGCATTATAAGATGACCATAGGTAACCATTTGACATTGCTCATTTTTTGCGTGTGACACGTTCAAAAATAAATAAAACAAACAGCCATGTTTTGTTTCACTCACACCTTAGGGCATGCTATTCGACATAAATGAATAAACTATAGAGTACCTACTCGGTTCTGTTTTAGCCCGGATTCCATGCCCTGTTATTGTTCCGAGGGTATTTACGTTTATACCATAGATAAATCAGATTATACTACTTACTTAGTCTTAGACTTCTTAGTCCGTTCGAATAGACCCCTGTTGGCGAAAATAACGCTAAAAACTCTCACAAAGACGTTCGAATTGGGAATCTGTGGGTGAAAATGTCGTTTATGTCTCTTTTTGTTCAGCGTTCGGAAAGCTAAAAAAGAGTTATTTTAGCCACCAAAAAGTGAAATTATTGACCCACGTCGAGAGCATGGTTGTTTGTGATCTTATTCTGACAACCATGTGTTTGACAGCATAATCATGTGAATTTAGATCTTATGCTCGGTTGTGCGTTCGAGTAGGGTGTGGGCAAAAGTGGCAAAAATAACGACGAACCCTTTATCAAAAGATCCATCAATGACAACGCCACCATGCTCTCAAAGCTAAGCGAACACTATAATTTATATAAATTATAAATTTATTTTTAATCTGTGTGACACTCGAGTCAAGCCGCAGAGGCACTTATCACAGAGTGTTTATATACGGACAGGTATCAAAGAATCTGATCTAATCTCTTATTAATTTAATATAAATTTAACGGCGCCTCTACACACTCGTCCTGGGGTGTCTTGTCACGTCGCGTGGCGCTTGTCGTGTAAACGAAAGCATATAGACCGAGCTCGGGCACAAAAACCGACACGTATCCGAGAGCCAACGAGCGCTGCTAGTGTGACGCGCCGCGTGACGCAACGAGTGAGCCGTCTATGTCTCTTTTTGTTCAGCGTTCGGAAAGCTAAAAAAGAGGTATTTTTGCCACCAAAAGTTTTTTGATGTGACATCAATTATAGCAATACAATCGACGTGGGTCAAAAATTGCATTTAATGCAATTTTTGACCCACGTCCGGAGAATGGTTGTTTGTGAACTTTTTTGACATCATAATCATGCGATTTTAGGTCTTATGCTCACTTGAGCGTTTGAATAGGGTGTGGGAAAAATGGCAAAAGTGGCAAAAATAACATTTTTGAGCTTTACGAACGCTATAACAAAAAAAGAGCCATCAATGATAACGCCACCAATGCCCTAAAAGCTAAACGAACGCACCCCTATAATTTATGTCTGTCTTTGTCGTCTGTGTTGACTGTGTTTATTTCGTTCACGGGTAGTAATCTATCTAGTAAAAAAACTAGACATGAGAAACGTCATAGCAAAATGATATATGACATTTTCCTTCCCCCTCTCACCCTTTTCCTTCTCCTCTGTTTTGCCGTCTTTGGAATGTTATTAAATCCTCTTTGTTTGGAATTGCAATTTGCATTTCTTTATAGACTAATATTACATATTTATGTACTATTATTAAGTCAGTCACTGTCAGACCAGCCGTAATGTTCTATAAATTTTTAATATTTGCACTGCGTATTTGTTTCAATTATATTTCAAAAGTAACTAATTCATAAGTGAAAGTGCTGTGTGCTGGGTTGTACAAGTTCGCGACAGGACGCCATTCTTTCTACACACGTTTCCTAAAAATTAGAGTCCAGAAATGGCTCGACATACATTGTGAAGCTTTACAATATATAAGTGCGAATAAGCCGAGTACCCTTCAATTCAAGTGTGTCACAAACATTTTGAGTTATATTTCGTCACCTAAAAATTACGACATTTTCAAGATTGCTTTATTTCACTTCATTTGAATTCCACTTACTTCTCCTAGAACCTCTGATAAATTAAATAGGTAATGTATTTGTCATTTTAGCTTTGTTGTGTGTTAAAATCTTTGTGATTAGGTAATAATTATACATTTATTGTTTTGCAGAGAAAGTGAACCCTCTTGTTTGCCATTTAATTGCCATGAAAATGCATGAAGATAATTATTATTAATAGGTGTCTATATGCTGACATGATTATGGTAACAACTTAGTCAAGATCCTCTTGGTGCATCCTAGACATCAGCAGGCGCCATTTATACGCTCGGATCCAAACAATAAATACAGTAAAAGAAGACAAGAATCCAAAATGTAGAAAACGTTTAAATACCTACAGAGTAAAACTAAAAAGAATAAAATATAAATAAATGATTGATCTAAAAAATAATATGTTTCATTTGTAACATAGATACACCCATAAGGAGTCTTCAATAATAAGATCATAATAAAATAAAGATAATGAGGATAAGAGTTAAGTAAAAAGTACACAAAGTACGTATACAAAGGTCAAGTTACTGTAATGAACCTATCAACCTACTTACGACCAACCTACATAGGTACGTACGTAAGTAGTTCTACGTACGAGTTTGTATCCTTCATTTTGCAAAATTTAAAAAATCAACTGTCATACATCATTTTGCTGTAGCCAATCAGAGCGCAGAACAAGTGTCTAGCAAAGAATGTACTTCAGATTTATTTATTAATTTATTTTTATTGATCGCCAACATAATGTACACTGTAACACTCATAAAAATAACGACATAGTAGGTATACAAACTTAGTGCCATCACAATTATAGGCGAAGACTACATTCTAAATAAAAGCTAGTTTTAGCAACATATTAAGCATCATTTTATACAGTAATTATTATAAATAAGCATTTAAAATGATATTGACGACATTTAAGAGTATAATAATTATTCTACCCTGTAAAATTAAATTCAAATAAAAATATCAGTAACTTAAACTACGAAAAATTATAATGTATATAACGAAGACATCTTCTAAATTTACAAAGGTTCGTTTCAAATAGGTCTATGTAATGAGTTTTAACAATTTTGTTAAATTCTCTCGATAATCTATTAAGCGGAGCGTTCTTACCCAAATTAGACCTCGAGGGCTGAGGGTGTAATAAGGCATAATGTTTTGAGGTTCGTGGAAGCCGCAAAGGTGTGGAGATTGAAACGGAGGATAGCAGCTCTGGCGTATCCAGAATACCATTCATAACTTTATAAAGAAATAAAGCGTCCAGCATGCGTCTTCGACTCGTCAGTGAAGTTATATTGAAATAAATCAATCGTTCATTGTACGAATTAATTGATTTTCACAAATACATTGAGTGCGCTAAGTGCCACATAAACCTCTTTTGCACACTCTCTATTCTTTTAGTATATATGTCATAGAAGGGATTCCAGGCGACACTGCAGTACTCAAGACCACTATGAACAAATGCGTTAAATAATAAAATTTTGGTTGAAGGGGATTTGAAGTCCTTACAATTTCGAAGAATAAAACCAAAATTCTTAAAACCCTTGGCACAAATATTCTCTATGTGAGACTTGAGTTGTAGTTTGCTGTCTATTCAGACTCCCAAGTTTTTGACTTCGTTGACTCGCTCTATGGTGTCTAGCTTTATTTTGTAATCAAAATCAAGCGTAGTTTTTTTTCTAGAGAATCTTGTAAAATATCATTTTGAAGCATTCAGATTCATACCATTTTTATCACACCAATGAACCAAGCGATTCAAGTCTTCTTGGAGAAGATAAGCATCTGAATGTACGTTTGAAATTCTAAAAAACTTCAAGTCGTCGGCAAATAAATAATAGCTGGAGTGATGAAAGCAGTCGCCAACGTCGTTAATAAATACGTTAAATAGCAAAGGACCCAAGTGAGACCCTTGTGGCACCCCTGACCTTACCAAGAATGGGTCTGAAGAAAAACCATTACCCACGACCTTAAACTTCCGATCTGAGAGATACGATCTGCACCACTTGAGCAGGCTTCCAGATATACTGTGATCTGCGAGTTTATCAAGCAGCACACGATGATTCACTCTGTCAAAAGCTTTGCTGAAGTCTGTATAGATCGCGTCCACGGAAGAACGACCATCTACCAGCAGAGACACATCGTTGATGAACGAAGTAAGGTTAGTTACGGTAGATTTGGCCGTCACAAATCCGTGCTGATAAGGATTTATGAGCTGCTTAAGATGCCAAGTCAATTAAGGGCACAGTAGTTGTTCAAAAGCTTTTGCAAATATTGGTAGAATAGAAATGGTTCTATAATTTTTGACCAACTCTTTTGACCCGTTCTTAAATAAAGGCACCACTAAAGCTACCTTCCATTTGGACGGAAATATACTGGTGCTGAGTGATTTGTTAAAAATAAGTCTCAAAGGTTTAGTTAAGGCTGAAGCGCACTTAGCTACGAATACAGCTGGGATACCATCAGATCCTGCACCCTTGTTAGCATCCAGTCTTATTAAAATTTTGAGAACTTGATCATCTTTGAATTTAATTGCGGTCATATATTAGCTGGTACCTGAACACGCTCGGTCTAGATTACTTGAGGAAGATTCATTGGTATCCCAATTACAAGCATAGTAAGATTCAAACTTTTTTGCAAAATGATTACAAATATCTTCGCCGCTAGCAGATACATCATTGTGGTACATTGGAGCTGGGTAATTGCCAGAACACTTTCTTTTGCTCTTAATAAAAGACCAAAAGAGCTTGGGATTTGATCTGAGGTTGTTTTCAAGTCTAGAGACATACGTTTGATAGCAAGTTGTCATCAACTGATTAGAACGTTTTTTTGCAAGATTGAATGACAGTTGATCACGTGGATTATCATTAAATTTAATTAGCTTATGTCGATATTTAAGCTTTTCGCGTAAGAGATTAATAAGGTCACGCGAAAACCAAACCGGGTAATTATTAGATCTTTTTTTTTATTTCGGTACATATTTTAAAATTCCCTCGTGAATAAGTCCGTAGAATACTGAGACCATCTCGTCTATTGTAGTGCAATCTTTGAATTCTTCTTCCCATACGATTTTGTTTAGATATTGAATAATTTTCTCATAGTCACCTTTGAAAAAGCAGTAATGTTTGATTTGATTCGTTGAGAGGCTATTGTGAGGGCCAAATGCTAAAGTAAATTGTAGTGGAGGGTGGTAATCGTCGATTGACGTGAGTGGGCTATCATTGACTGCAGACAGAGCTGAAACCACGGTGTTACTCAACACTAAGTCCAGTACCCTGTTTTTGCAATTCAAAATATTATTATACTGCTTTAAATCATTAAGCATGCAAAAGTCAATTAGCATATTGACGTAAGTACTGGTATGTGTAGTGTCTACTAGTGACTCGTCATTATGAGTAAAATTCCAAGCTATAGAACCTAGGTTGAAATCCCCGACGTACATGATATTGTCCATAACGCTAAGCTCCATAACTCGGTTGGAATTAGTTAAAAATTCATCAAGGATGTGCCTCTGAATAGGTGGTGGGAGATATACTGCGTAAAGATTCAAAAGCTCCTTTTTGCCACTGACACTGCGACACTCCAACTGTACCCAGACGACTTCGCATTTGGATTCAAGATTATGCAGTCGCCTTGAATTGAATTTTCTAGATACCGCGATCAAAACACCCCCGCCGTTCTTACAACTGTGAAAGCCGCTAAATTCCCTATCACGTCGGTAAACGACATATTGACTGTCAAAAAGTTCAGAGTCGAAAACGCTGCTGTTCAAAAAAGTTTCAGTCAGAATAATGACGTCATAACTATTGCAAACAGTATTGTTAAAAAAGGTAGCAGTTTTAGTTCGCAAACCCTTGACGTTTTGATAGTAAAATGTTATCATAAAATATACCTACAATCGAAACGCTTAAAGTGAACAACACAAATTACGTTAATGATTATGATAACTAAAAAAGATATATTAGGTTATTTAAGACACTTAGATCCTTCACAAAAAAGCTGGAAGTGTCAGTCTTTCTTAGATATACTTTGCCGTCGCGAACCCACACGAATCTAAAATTAAGCTCCTTGGCCTTTCGACGAGCAGCCGCGTGCAGCGATTTAGTCTCCGGGGTGAGATGCTCGGAAACGAATACCGCAGTCTTCTTGCCACTGTGGCCCAGATGGCTAGAGTTGAGCTTGTCGCTGGGGTTGTTTTTATTAAATTTGACCACTCCAGCTAGGAAGGTATCTCGAAGCCGGCGACTACTGAACCTCACAAGGATAGATCGAAGTCGGGGACTCGCAGCGTTTAACTTGGCGACGCGGCTGCAGTATTGGAGGTCCGAATCAACCACCGGGCACTTTATGATATTGCCAAGTTGCTGCACGGTGGTGTACAAGTTTTCGTTGCTGTGTTCGGGTACGCACTGCAGCTCAATGTTATTCGTGCGCGATAGATGCTCCACCTGTTGAAGCCGATGCGATAGGTGTAGGGTGGTTGTGCGAAGTTCCTGATTTGCGCTCTGCAGGTGGCAAATACGTGGTTTTAGATTATCACCATCAGCTTTGAGTAAGTCACGTTCAGAAATAGAAAGTGCTATTGACTCTTCGACTATATTTAACTGTGTCGAATATCCTTTATGTCAGTCGTTTGCTTTCTATCTAATTCTTCTCTTATAATTTCCCTTACCAAGTCCGGTGATAAGCAGCTGCAATTTCCTGAGCCGCGAGACTTGCAGCGCAACGTGACGTTGTCGTAATCGCGCTGTTCCTGTTGCCCAGTTGCGCCTGATATTAATTTGGAAGCAGCCGCCGGTGCTGGAGACCTGATAGGCGTGTCCGTATTGTCACCAAACTTTGGTTCCCTGCAGCGACAGGACGGGCAGATCCACGTATCCTTAAAAGCTTCGTCAAATTTCTCGTAATCCTTTTTGTTAAAATTAATGCACGTGTAATGATATTTGTCTGGGCATCGAGAGCAACGACGAAGGGAAATCCCTTTTAATTTATTCGGACATCCAGAACACACCTGTGTATTCATTGCATACAGTTTTAACAACTTACGGTTTGTAAACAATAACAAATCGGTGTAAGCGGGTAGGCACCTTAGCCACAAGATTCTTGTATAACAGCTTAAACGCTCCGGCGCTGTCACACGGCAAGAAGGTCTTAAGAGCCGTGCGAACGACGTCGCTTACGCGTTTCACTGATTACAAATGAGCGTAGATATCCGCAGATTATATTTGCTTACAAAACACTATAATACGTTATCTGGGTATTTTAATATCACTTCACAATGTTATTTGCTCATTTATTTATGAGTAGTTAAAACTTTGAGTTGATATTACACGCAAAAACTGCCTTTTTGAATAAAAAATTGTCGGAGCAAAATATACTAGCTGTGACTCGCTTGACGTTCCGTTCCGTTCAGATCACGGGGGGTTCTCTTCCTTACAGCCCTATGGGCCTTAGAAAGATTTTGTCTATGGATGTGCCACCAAATATTACAACACCACAGTAATCCATGTTGTATTAAACGGTGGCTTCGTTATCTTCATTTCTATTAGAGCAAGGAGTTTGTGTAATCTCATATCGTTGTCTAATCATCATTTGTTTGAGAGTTGTCATTGATTGACGGACGTATGTCAATGGTGAAAATTACTATGAGCTAATTTTAATTTAATTATCGTGTTTTTATTCCTATAATATATGTTTATACACTGTGTGTAACTTCATTGTACGTTCTCGGTGAGATCATAGACCAAAATATATGCTAGGGTGAGATACCGATAAAGATACTCAATCCCACCTACTCAACTCAATGTCAATTCGATGTTTCATGAAGAACGGGTGTAAACAGTATTATGGCTACAGAAGGTAAAGTTGCAAGCAAAGGTAAACAATATGTATTACTCTTAATAAATTATAATCTTTGTTATTTTAGAATGTGTTCTTCAATAAATAGATTAAATTATCTTAAACTTGATTTTTTATTTCATAAACCCTGGTTTACATAACAATATTTCCTAGATTACATAGGAACGCTTATTGCTACCTCGATATCAAACAGCACATCCCTATTTATCGATATCGATATCGATACCCGCGCTTTCGTCTTCCACGTCACTAATGTCACACAGGAGGACGAGCGCGTGACTATTATACGTCAAAGTGGATGGCACTGAAAAAATTAAACGTCCCGCTAACGTTCCGTTGTTTGTTTGAGTGGTTGCCATCTATCTTTAGATATATAGTGCGTTCGAATAGGCCATTCGTGACCGTTTTTAGCGAAAATAACGCTAAAAACGCTCACAAGGGGCGTTCGAATTGGGAATCTGTGGGTGAAAATGTCGTTCATATCTCTTTTTGTTCAGCGTTCGGAAAGCTAAAAAAGAGGAATTTTTGCCCCCAAAAAGTGTAATTTTTGACCCACGTCCGGAGCATAGTTGTTTGTGATCGTTCATTGACAGCTATGTATTTGACAGCATAATCATGCGATTTTAGCTCTTATGCTCAGTTGAGCGTTCGAATAGGGTGTGGGCAAAAGTGGCGAAAATAACGTTTTTGAGCTTTACGAACGCTTTAACAAAAGAGCCATCAATGACAACGCCACCAATGCCCTCATAAGCTAAACGAACGCACCTATAGTCTGATTAATTTATGCTTCAGATGTCCGTCCGATACGTAGTATCACGAGGGTTTCACTTCCTTACTGCCTTGTGGGCTTTAGAAAGACGTTGTCTATGGTTGAGCCACCACGCATGACAACTCCACAGTTATCTATGTTCTATTAAACGGTGGCTTCGTTATCTTCATTTCTATTAGAGCAAAGAGTTTGCTTGTTTGAGAGTTGTCATTGATTGACGGACGTATGTCAATGGTGAAAATTACTATGAGCTACTATTTTATTATCATGTTTCTATTATGCTACAGAAGGTAAAGTTGCAAGCACAACTTCGAGCGGCGAACGACTGGAAACATCGCAGCCGGCACACGATGCGGGTATGAGTTTAACATAGATAGAGAAATTAGATGGAAACTCATTTTACAATACAAGGAAATTCATGATCGAGTGTAATGGCGACCTGTGGAGTACACTCATATGACACTGGTGAATTCTGATAAGGTATAAAGAGAAACAAAAAAGCAAGAGCGAGGAAATGTTTGATGATATAATCACATTGCTTGGTTCACGTGAGATATGCAAAATGGCAAAGGAGTCATGGTAAGTTTTAAGGTCAGCTTTTGAAGAAAATGGTCTAAACAACCGCTGCAGACTTTTGTCAAAGCTACAAGGCTTAGCGAAATATGTTTAACCAATGAGACTTGCAATGGAAAACTCAAATATAGAGTTGACTATATACTATGTGAAGACCAAGCTGTTACAAATGCAGGATTCATACAGTGCAGTGCAGATCCTAGTAAAAACACCAAAGATACTGCACTATAAACGGATAAACCACACTAAGCAAGAAATCTCTACAGAAAAAGGCACATATTGATGAATATTTTAATTTAATCTAGTAATGATATGATAAAATTAAAGTTAAGAAATGATAATTTATTGTAACATTTACGTAAATAAACCTTCTATTAAAAACCCTTGTATTAAAGTATTACTTGATACCTATTAGCCCAGATTTTCTTCAAAACTCTTTTACTATCAATGTAAACACTTGTTCCATGCGTTAAAAAACATTACTGATATCTGTTTCACATAATCATGACTAATATGTACGTATTTACAGTTATTTAATACATATTAATTTATAATTTATTGATTAAGGCGTTACTTTGCGGAAATACATTATCAAAAAACGATATAAAAAATATTTAAATTTGTCTGTCGGTCTAGCGCTCGACGAGTCAACATCTCCTGAGGATGCCTCGTGTAGAGGCGAAACACGTGTCGAATCGGTTTTGGTTTTGGTTTATTTGGGGTTTCTTGTGTTTTTTCTTTTGTATTCTTCCTATTAGCATTTTATGCGGGAGGGCGGGTGGTGCACGCCCCCAAATAAGCCAAAATCATTGTTTTCTTTTCAGCGGAAGTGTCACTAAATATTTTTTATATCGTTTTTTTTTTTATTAATTTATTGTAAGGTACTTACCTAAATAACAAAACGAACATGTTTAATTAGAAATTTCAATCATGCATGTTTTGAATCATTGTAACCATGCATCTCACAAAACATAAGTGCTTTCAATATGTAAGGTAAACAATATGTATAACTCTCAATAATGTATCTTTGTTATCCCTTCAAGAGTCGTTATATTATAACAATGGCATTTCTATTGTGTCTGGCCCTATGATGACCAACGACCTTTGATGGATTATTTTAGAATGTGTTCTTCAATAAATGGATTAAATTATCTTAAACTTGATTTTTAATTTCATAAACCCTGGTTTACTTAACAATATTTTAATAGATTAGATGTGATCGCTTATTGCTACCTCGTTATCAAACAGCACATCCGTATTTATCGATATCGATATCGATACCCGCGCGCTCGTCTTCCAGTCACTAATGCGTTCCACGTCACTAATGTCACACACGGAAGACGAACGCACGACTATAAACCGTCAAAGTGGATGGCACTGAAAAAAATAAACTTCCCGCTAACGTTCCGTTGTTTACTTTAGTGATTTATCTTTAGATATATTCTGATTAATCTATGCGTAGTATCGTGGTATCTTTCAAAGAGAATATAACGCTACGCTAGAGTATCTTTTTAAGTCTGTGATTTCGTTCTTCTCTCTTGGATTTTACGAAATATTTTATCAATAAAATTCAACGATTTCGTAGCCACTGGTGAATATAATTAACTATATTACGGAACACCTCGTTTAGGCTCGTTTTGTTGAATCAGACTTCACTATCACTGTTCGCTAAAAGTGTTCTATTGTGTGAAAAATATGGCCTTGCAAATGGATCAGACTAAAATCTTAGAGTTTTTGGAATTAGTAGGCCGTCTTAAGGTGAGGAGTATTTTTAACCATTTATTACATGTCATTTATAATACCACCAGTTTTCACAATAATCGCCCTGCTATCCATTCATATACATTTTCAAATCACACACAATGCAAAAAAATAGGTATTTACCTATCACACATTAAATCATCTCTGTAGTCTGTAAAAAATCCACCAGCTTGCAACAAGTGCACCACATTATCCATAACAAATATTTAGTGAACTCTCATTTTTGACCTATTCAGATTGGATAATCTTAGTATGTTATCTACTGGTTTCAGCACGAGAAAAGAACTGGATGGGTCCTCTGTGATATCAATGAATGTGAATCTATTGCTGGCCATATGTACCGCATGGGCATGATGACTTTCCTTCTTACTGAAGACAATAATCCCACAAAACTGGATAGATTTAGATGTCTTCAAATAGGTATTTTTACCCTTTGCTTGTAATTCTAGACTAGCATTTCAGGATGCTTATGAATCTCGACTGGAGTAAATATTTGACAGTAAATGCCATAAAATTTTTATTTATTCTGTATTAAAGTTGAGATTTGCCACTAAAATTCTGGAGTATATATTAGACCGGTATTATTCCTTCAACTGTCACTGAACTGAACTCAATAGAAAAACCATTGTTATCCTGGTTAACAACAGCGAGGGGATATACCTGTGACAGATCCCTAAGTACTAAGCTAACCATGCTAGTTTGCATGTCAACTCTGAACCTTATAAATAGTATGGTTAACTATATCATTTCATGAAATAAATATCAGGAAACAATGAGTGCTATCTTACAGGTCATGTATGAAAAAATAAAACAAAGGGATAAGGCCCTGTTATGTAATTTAATTATTAGGCCCACACATCTCATTTAAATTTTGTTTTAGGAAATGGCATTGATGTTAACAATATTAATAGTAAAACTTAAATCGATTTTTTCCTGTTTTAAACCAATTTTGGATTTTTCAAAAACAGGAAAATTTCTTAAATTTTTTATCTTAAGACCGTACCCTCATTTTAATGCCTATAAGCATACATTTTATATTTATTTATCATTCTAAATTATGTAAATTGCCCACTTCATTCAACATTTTCAGATATTTTTTATTTTAATATTATTTTCAGCTCTTGTACATGACCTAGCAGAGTGTATTGTCGGTGACTTAACACCACACTGTGGAGTGTCTCCAGAGGAGAAGCATCGTCGGGAAGACGTGGCCATGAAGAAAATTGCTGAACTCACTGGCATTGCTGGTGACAGAATGTATGATTTGTATAAAGTAAGTTGAACTTGGGTCTACAATCATAGGCTTATATATTTACACCATATAAAACGAAAGTGAGTTTAAAATGAAATAAATAAATACTTTCTAAAATAGTGTCACTATTACTATTGACTCAATAACATAAAAATAATATTTTGACTAACATGATCTATGAGCATGGGCTGGATAAAATTTGGCGGTAATTAAAATAAAATAAAAGCTACATGATACAGCTGTTGTGGCTAGATCCATGCAAGAGGCAAGATGCAATAGATAAAATCAGTTTATCAATGTCAATGACAGCTTTGACGGGGCCGCCACCATTAGATGGCGGACGCGGTGTGGTCCCAGGGGAAGAGGACTGTCGGTATTGTTAGGCGCTGCTGTCCCTATCCTCTGCGGCCGAAGTAGCCGGCGGTGGGTCTACTCACCTGACCCATTGTAAAGGGACTTAGGGCACCCAGACTCTGGGGAGTCTGGCGCACAATTGGGGGTTTGGTCCCCTGAGGCGGTTGCGGCATGCCAAGTGTTCTGGCATGCTGCAAGAGAGAAGGGACAGCCGCGGCGGGTTCGCGGTCGTGTGCGAAATCTGTCCCGCGTTCCTACCAAAATCGGCAGTGACAGAACACCGCAGAGCTTTGGTGGGTATGCTATGCTGCCCTTCTGGAAGAGACTCCCACATAACCACCGTGCTCCCCCCGGGGCCAGTGGTATCCATAAATTTTATTCTTATTAGTCTGCATAAAACAAAAAGGTTTTTCAATGTGACAAGTTTGTTAGACCGACAATCTAAGCTTGCATGACCAATCTTTAGTATGATTTTGATCACAGTTCAGTCTCAATCGACTTTTTTTCCACCTCATACATTTTTCCTGAAATAGGCAATTTAACCAAATATCAAAACATTTGCAAGTCAAATTCCACAGTGTGTATTTGACTTGCAAATTGTACTCATATACACAATAGGTAATACTATGTAATAGTTATGCTATGCTAATGGTTTCTCTACTTAATCGAATCCGAAATGAGATCCATAGAAGAGCTAGGGTCACCAGAAGATTAGCCAGTTAAACTGGCAGTGGACAGGGCACATAGCACTCAGAACAGATGGCCTGGAAAGTTCTAAGTGGAGACCACGGACAGGCAAGCGCAGCGTAGGCCAGGTAGGTAGTCCAAGTCCACCATCAAGGTGGACAGACGACCTGATGATGCAGGCTGTTCTCAACTGGTCCTTTTGGAAAATTATGGGGGAGGGTTATGTTCAGCAGTGGACGTCCTACTGCTGAGATGATGGTGATGATGATAACTATGTAAAATTTTTATTTTCCATGACCTACATTAAGTGTTTTAGATTTATGGTTTCCATTTGTTTTGTAATATACCATACATACATACATTCCAATTAAATTGATATAATATTAAGAACTCAATAATGTTTCCAATATTTCAGGAATATGAGCACCAAACCTCTCCAGAGGCTAAATTCGCCAAAGATCTTGACCGGTATGACATGATACTCCAGGCATTTGAATATGAAAAGCGAGAGAATGCACCAAAGAAACTACAGGAGTTCTTCACAGCCACTGAAGGAAAGTTCAGCCATCCTTTCATACAGAACCTAGTAACCGAGCTGTATAGGCAAAGGGAGGAGTTTGAAAAGAAATCTTTACTTAATGGTCATGCATGATTGCAATAACTCATAAAAACAATCATGATGGTTGTAGCTAATGCCATTAAAATTACATATTACTCTAAATATTTATCTTCCCTGTTGCAATAGGATTATAATCTGTTATTAACATGCTACATATAGCATATAGGAACTATAATAGTAAAAGTATCATATTTGGCTGAAGTAGAGGTGCAGTACCATGTTATTTAAAACACTGTCATTTATAATGTATGGTCATATTCCTCTGTAACAGTTTATACATCTGTTGTGGGAGCAATGTCATAATATGTAGAACATAATAAATTTAATAAGACAGTTAGGTATTTCAAGGAATTCTGAAAAATTCTGCCCCATTAGTGCATTGCGTTGCGGTGTTGCAACGGTACAACACATTGTATGTCACACCTGCATTGCGTCTATGCACGACGTCGCAACGCAAGAAGGTGTACGCACGCCTTCACAGTCAGAGCGTGTTTCTCAGTTCAGCCTTTGGTGAAGGCTGAACTGAGCGAAGGCCCTTCGCTATGGATCAATACAAACATGTTCTTTTGTTGCTTTTATTACGCCACCGCCGAAACAAACTTAGAAGCAATACTTAGTTTGCCCCTCTAGCAGTGGAACGCTGTCCGAGCAGCATATCACCCTCCCTTCTGCCTCATCTCTTGTCCGTTGAAACGTCGCCTGTAAATATCTATGTAAAACGTCGCAGCAACTCAACTTAACGTACCAATGTGGTCTCACTCTATGGAAATTATTTAGTGCAACAAGATTTTAAGTTAAAAAGTCAAACTTTTTCTAGACCGAATAAAACTCCTGTACTTTCATAATGCAAGTGTCACTCTTTCCAACTCGTATTGTATTTAGTTTTAATTTGTTTAACTCTAGTTACCCAGTAATTTTGAATAAGTTTTGTATGTTAAGTGATATTTGAACTAGCATGGCTAGTTTTATTATATGTATGAAATTTGTGTTTTCAAAACTGCAATGTGATTTTATTTAGATAACAAATGTGTATGTTTTTAGTTTTAGTAATGGAGTTAGTGTGTGTACTATTATTACAATTGTACAATCTCAAGTGATTGTTTTGTGAATGAGGCATATTTTGTATAATATGCTATTTTTGTTGATTATAGATTTTTTTTTTTAAGTAACATCATATGAATGCCTCAGCATAGTATCAACTACTGATAAGTTATGTTGTGTACTTAACTACTATTAAACTTATGTTGTCAGCTCCTTTATTTAGATTAAATAATAAAAACTAAAATTTACTTAGCATAATTGAGTTACAAACCTAGTAAAATATATTTTGAAGTATTACGATCAAGTGAATAATTTATGTTTTAAATGAATATTGTATTATTTTCCTGTTACGCAAGCATATATGAACAACTAAATATCAAAAATTCTCGAATAAAATACCACTCGACTAAGATATAAGAAAGGATTTCTAAGGATGTCAGTCTCACTAGGTATAACTAAATATTGCCATACAATATGTGGCCTTGAAGCAACTTAGTACCAGAATTACTGTTCTGAAAGGCACTATTACAATTAAATGACTAAAGAACTTATGTAGGCACTCTGATGTCTCAGGATCATGAGTTCAGTACAGTTATATAAGTTTTATTCTAGGGTTTCACAGTTTTATTTGTTATTGGTTATTTTCTCAGTGACATTGTAAAGCTCTTCTTGTAAAAGTTAATATCAATATTACAAATATACTTACAAGTACATTCTCAAAATCAAAATAATATGTAGAAAATCCTAATATTCACTCAATGTCTAATAGATATTAAATTTAAGGATATAAACAATTTGAGCTATAATTATAATAGTGATGTAACAAAAGATGAGTTATCAGCTACAGAATACTTCATACATTTATGTAATGGAACAATAAAACAATCACAACTATCTTAGACTTTTTAACTTTAATTATACAAAAATGAGGGTAGTTGAATAGTATTTCATACAAACCTATTCATTGAAATGAACATTAATATTTGCATAAATGCTATAATATTGTGACACCTAACAAACACATAAGCCAAGCTATTCAGATCATTTTGGTCTTACTCTGATGTACTCTGATATACTATAATACCAAAGAAAACCACAGAGAATCAGGTTGTTATTAAGGCTTTATCAAATCAAGATTTTAAATGTTATTCTAATTTTCATATAATTGCTTATCACTTGAACAATTTTAGCTTCTGAGAAACAAGCTCAGAGTTAGTTCATTTTATTGTTCAAATATGTATCGTCCATTTACTCCGTAATGAAAACTTAATTAATTTGCAACTTGTTTTTGAGGTTGGCTCTCCTCCTCCTTTTTACGTTGCTTTTCTCTCATTAATTCAGCATCCCTGAAATTTGATAATAATACATTATTTAATACTTCATCAGTCGAACGACCCAGACACAAAAGAAATTTCATTGTTATATTGACAATCAACTGCTGAGGGGATATAACGTATATGTTGGTAAACAATGAGCATAAAGCCTGTCAGACACAGCTATAATATAATAGCACTAATATCCCTTGCGCGGTCCCCTCACCTGATAACAATAGAGTTTTTATTGATTCTGGTATTTTCAGGTACAATATAATGAATCTAGTTCAACTCTTAGTGACTAAGACTAAAACTTAGTCTGTTAACTCAGACTAAAAATGTCAGTCATGGACACATCTAAAACCTGAGATCTTACAAATATTTGCTTAAATGCTCTGTTTATAATAGTTCAAGTTTCCATTTAACAAATAAGAGGATTGCCCATAAATAGCATTATTGAGAAAATCTGTACCATGATCAGGTACTAGAGTTTAGTTTAGATGGATGACTTGATTATGTTTTGTAACTTCAAAGCCCTAATTATTATGCAAAACTTAGTCATGTACAAATAAGTTAAGTCTACCTGTGTTTTCTCTCAGACAGAGACATTCCAGTTTTATCATTAGCATTCTTCTTCTTTTGCTGCTCCTGCAATTTTTTCTGGTTCTTAGCGCGAGCCAAATCTCTCTGGTTACCTCCTGTTGAAGTAGAACACAATCAAAATGTATGACTCAACCTTTGTATAAGAGGGTGGTTTGAAGGTTAGAATAAGTAGGAACACATCGGTATAGTAGGAACACATCGGTATATATCCGCTTTAAACCAGAAATATATATAAAAACATTAGATGTTTTTAGTGTAATTAACTTTAGTTGTAAGATTCTTTCGTTCACGAAAATATATAAAACGTAATCATGCATGACATGCAACGATGCTGGGATAAATCTATCTAGAACATTCTGTTGTTTGATTCCAAAAATACAAGGGTCAAATTTCTTCCATAACATGTTTGATACATAGCATTATTGTATGGCGTGTTTGTTTTTATTGAATATGTGTATCTACTTACGGGTCATATTGGGAAGATTTCACTAACAATGAGTCAATCCCAAGTCGCAATTGAATAAGCCCAGACGATACGCTAGTCCGGCCGAAACCTAAGACAACGCACCGTCCTCCCTATAACCAATATGAAAATACTACGCAAACAACTAAATTAAAATGGTTGGCTTTAGACAAAAGCCTCAAATCAACAACCAGCCACTGAGCATTTCAATTCAACCAGCTGGCTAGCTTGCGTGATGGCGACAGTGTTGCCAGGTTGATTTTTCACCAAAGAGTAAAATTACTACGTATTTTTCACTTTACCCTAGATTTACAGGGGCCTTACTATTAGCTTCGCAAAAGCCATGCCAGTTCCGTGCAGTTCTTAAACAGCAGTTTTGAACGAAATCATACCATGACACTCATTTAGGTGAACTGTTTGAATATTGTTTTCTCAAAGTTGAACGTATAATATTGGCTCAAAACAAACATTACAGACGCCTAGACGTTTGTAAGCTAATAAACTGAGTGGATTTAGAGCGACGTGTTAACGAGAGTCTATACAAAAAAAAACAGGTGAACGGTTTTTCTGCGGTTCTTGAATAGTAGGCCTGGGCAGGCCTGCTTTAAAGTTGTCATGGTACGAGTAAACCGGGCGGTTGTCTAGAAGTCCTGCTTTAAGAGCTCATAGTAGGCCTCAGAAGAAGCGTGGACTAAAAATAAAGTTGACCTGTCACATTTGCGTGTTTTCGGATGCAAAATGCAAAGCCTATGCACACAGTCCAAAAATTCTAAGAAAGAAATTTGATGCTAAGGCAAAAATGTGCATGTTTGTTGGCTACTGCACTGAAACAAACAGTTAGAAAAGTAATAATAGTTTTTTTGAAAATGGTTTTGTGTTCAAAGTAAAATCGCATGAAAATGTAAAGGAAACCGAATTTGGACACAAATTATAGAACTAGTTTCTATCATAACCGAACAAAAAGGTGCTATATCATCTGAAGGGAAAGTTAGAACATAACTCCTGGATGTGAGTAAATAACTAGTATTATCACTACATGACCCGTCACTCAGAAAGATAAAACCAGAACTAGTGAAGGTGTTAACCAAGAAAGTGAAGTTAATGTACCGCTGGTACGCGTGGCGACGCGTGTAAATATGCCCTATCCTATTTCAATGCCACCCACGTTAACCACAACACTTCCATCCTCATGGTAAACTGATACCAACGCGCCATAGTTTCCAAGATAGGCCGTGGGAAATGCCATGTTTGATAGCCTTATTCCACGTTTTTTCCAACGGTGGCTAGCATTGAACTCTTTAACTTGTTCCTGTCTTTTCCTATAATCTATTTTGTCTATAAACATTGGCACCAATACTGGTAAATCGTTGTCTTCGCGGCGATAATTGGCCATGCGAACTTCTATTGGATCTAATTTGAGTTCTTCTGCTATGTGTTCCATAATATGCTCGATGCCGGATATGCCTTCAAAACCACCTACAGCAAAATGGTTTAGTGTTAATCAAAATACTTGTCTGTGTACAGTAAAATAACACGTGCGTGTGAACAGCTTGAATGTCCGCCGGCCCGGGACGGGCTGCATGCCGCGCAGCCCGCCAGGCTGCACGGCGCGCGTGTTACCGTAGCATTACGGTAAAGATAAATGGATTAAAGCTCTTCAAAAAGATAACGATTCACTTGTTAATCATGAAGTTTGGACCATCGTAGAAAACTTAATGATAACAAAAAAACAATTCTTAGCAACTGGGTATTCAAGATAAAAAAGGATGCTAATGGAGAAATTGTGTTACAAAGAGCGATTGGTAGCCAAAGGTTTTACGCACAAACATATGGCGTAAGTTATGACTAAACTTTCGCACTTGTACACGCTTGTCAACCGTGTAATGATATTATTGTCTTTTGCGGCACAACGGAATGTATCCATCGGTCAAATGCATGTGGAAGCTTAATGGTAATATTAAAGAAGAAATATTTATGGAACAACCTGAGGGTTTCCCTAAAGATTTTGACAAGGGGAAAGTATGCCAGTTAAATAAAACAATTTTCGGTCTTAAACAAGCGTCTAGGCAAAGAAAATCCAAAACTAAATAGTACGACCATACATATGAATACGAAGAGATCAGAATAATATGATAATAAATATAATAGTAATAATAATTTATTGGTCGAAAAATATGAGAAACAGTGTTCATCAATAAGGTTAACAATGATCAATGCTCGCACTATAAAATAGAACGAACCTGCATTTTGATTGTCGCAATCTTTGTTGATGACCTTTTTATTCTCAGCAATAGCAATATTCAAAAATAATTCAAATTGAAATTAAAATCATTTAAAAATAATATCAAACAATTCTTTAAATTTAGGATTTAGGTATGTTGAAACACTTCTTAGGCATGAGGGTCATGAGGAAATATAGTGGAATCACTGTTGATCAAGAGGAATATATGAAAAAGGTTCTTATTAATTGATTTTTTCTAACTGATGCAAAACCTGCTAGTCCTCCTGCTGATCTGAGCTTGAAATAAGTATACTTATTCTTCTAATTGAGAAAAAGAGATAGCAAAGTATTTGCCTTATTTTAAAGGTTAATTGGTTCCTTAATCCTTCCTATACCATGATAATAAAAACAAGTACAATTTGAGTAGTTTAATACCACCAACTTCCATTCTATTCAGTTATTGGAGTGTATCTGAAAAAATCCTGGACCAAATTTGATGAAATTTAAATGGGACCCTTCGGGAAGCACCAGCTTTCAAACAAATTAATTGTGAGAATCGGTTCACCCAGTCGCAAGTTATGAAGTAACAAACATTAAATAAAATACAGTCGAATTGAGTACCTCCTCCTTGTTTTGGAAGTCGGTAGATAAAATATTTATGAATGAAACGCACGTAAATTTACGTCTCTGGTAGGCAAAGGGTTAATGTACCTGTCAATTGGAACAAGACTAGACATAACACATGCTGTTAGTATACTTAGCTAATTCAATAATAACTTTGGGAAATTGCACTGGAATGTAGCAAAAAGAGGTGTTCGTTATTTAAAGGGAACAATGCATCTAAAACTCCATTTCCAGGAAACAAATACTGTCAATCTCTGAATATTCTGGTGCAGACTACGATGCATGTCTAAACGATCGAAGATTGTATACTTATTATGTGTTCTACCAAAATGGACCCATGTCGTGGGAGTCTCGTAAGCAACGGACAGTAGCTTTATGTACAACCGAAGCTGAAGACATGGCACTTAGTGATGCGTGTAAGGATGCAAGAAAACTTAGTAGAAGAAGTATTTAATTTAACTGATATAGTGTCTGTATCTACAGTGATAATCAAGAAGCTCAAATGCTTACTAAAAATAACGTACATCATTCACGGACCAAACACATTGACATGAGACATCACTTTTTAAGAGAACTAGTGGATAGTAGAACAACTTCCATTAAATATGTTTCCACAAATGAAATGATAGCAGATATCCTGACAAAGTTTTTACCAAAGCACAGACATCTGTGTCATGAAACGTTTAAGTTTAGTTTTACTTTAAATGGCCTATTGTCCCTATCTTAGAGCAACGCGGGGCACTTGGCGGGCCGGCCGGTGGCCCGCGTTGCTCTAAGGTCCCTATTGTCTATCTAGAAGTAGGGGAAGTGTTGAAACTATTTCAAATGTACCAAAGAGTTGCATCAGTGGCTCAAGACAAGAGACTTCGACCAATGTGTGTTACTTGTGATGACTTATGGCACTGAAACGGGATCTCTCACTATGGGCCTCATAAGTAAGCTCAAAGTCGCACAACGAGCTATGGAGAGGGCTATGCTCGGGGTTTTTCTACGTGATCGAATCGGAAATGAGGGGATCTGTAAAAGACCGTAAGTCACCGACATAGCCCAGAAGATTAGCCAGTTAAAATGGCAGTGGGCAAGGCACATAGCACGCAGAACAGATGGCCGATGGGGCCGGAAGGTTCTGGAGTGGAGACCACGGATCGGCAAGCGGAGCGTAGGTCCTCCACCAAAACGGTGGACAGACGACCTGATAAAGTTCACAGTAAGACGTTGGATGCAGGCCGCTTCCAACCGGTCCTTTTGGAAAACTATGGGGGAGGCATTTGTTCAGCAGTGGATATTCTACTGCTGAGATGATGATGAAAGAGTTGCATACTTCTAAGATACCTTGTTATTTGATAGGCCACTATTTTATGTTAGAATTTATATGATTGATTGTAAATGTCATCAATAATATTTTATGTCTTCATAAATTATTCTTGTTTACAGTTAGTAATGTTAAAATAAAATACTTTTATTCTGGGGCCTTACTATGAGCTCTAAAATAAGGACTTCTAGACAACTGCCCGGTTTTTTCGTACCATGACAACTTTAAAGCAGGCCTGCCCAGGGGCCTTACTATCAGCTTCGTAAAAACCATGCAAGTTCCGTGAAATTCTTAAACCTGTCATAAACAGTTTTGAATGAAATCATACCATGACGCTCATTTAGGCGAACTGTTTAAATATTGTTTTCTCAAAGGTGAACGGATAATATTGTATCGAGAGTCCATACAAAAAAAAACAGGTTTTTCTGCGGTTCTTGAATTATTATGTGTTTATTATACTTATGCGTACTCTGAAAGTTTTTAACTTGTATGAACAAGAAATATTTTAAAAATCACAGTTATAGTCTCATCCGAGAAATTAGTAAAGGGGTAATTCCCCAATACCGTTATCATAATTTTATCGATAAATGCGATGTTTACAAAAATTATGTGTATGTTTTAGGCCGTGCGCGCACTGCCTTGAAACGACCCCACGTTTTGTTATTCGAATATAGCTGTGGGCCTCACACTACACGTCATTGTTATGGAGTACCATAAAAGAGTTGCTATCTGTATAATATTTATTATTACTTAAAAAAGGGTACCGCAACGGTATTGGGTACATCCCTTGACGGCCTTAAGACCTATGAAGGGCTTATTTTTCGTAAGATATAGCGATCTGCTTTCGTATCCAAAAATGGTTTTCAAATATTACAGAATGCTCTTTGATAATTTGTTAAGAATCGTTGGTGCCAAAATTTACTAAAAAAGACACAAATTGGAGTATTGTTAAAATAAAATTGTAAATGTAAAAAAAGTTTATTAAGGTTACCTAACAAAAAGTTAACATAGCCCCTCAGTCGAGCGCTAGACCGACAGTCGGTCTAGCGCTCGACGAGTCGGCGGTTTTTTATTTTTTATTTTGTATTCTTCCTATTAGCATTTTATGCGGGAGGGAGGGTGGTGCACGCCCCCAAATAGGCCAAAATCATTGTTTTCTTTTCAGCGGAAGTGTCACTAAATATTTTTTAATATCGTTTTTTTTTTTAAATAAGCAATAGTTACGCCCGTACAAACTAGGCTACATTATTCATATCTTGGTATTAACCGTATCTACTCTAATAATAAAGAGGAAACATATGATTGTTTGTTTGTTTTTAATGAATAAACGCAAAAACTTCTGAACCGATAGAATACATTCTTTTGCCCATAGAAAGCTACATTATACCTGAGTAACAAATTATATTTCCATTATTATTATCACCCTTCACCACGCGGGCGAAACCACGGAGTGTAGCTATAGGTATATATATTATACCATTATAATATTGTATTATATATTATATTGTATAATGTTGATACCTACATATACATATAATAAAGTAGTAAAGTAGATATATTTAATTATATTACCTATGTGGCTGAAAATACTTATGTAGTGACACAAATTGCAATTATGCATTTTTGTAGAGCGACTACCGAGCGTCCCCCTCCGCAGTCAGTCGTCTTCCGTATCGCAGAGCAATTACACTGCACACTAAAATTGTAACTAAGTAAATGTTTGGACAAATACAAATCGTATATACATCTGCAGTGATTTTATTTCAATAGTGATAGAGCTGGGTTCACTATAAACATAGGAGGACCCACATTGGTGACCGCAGACATTTAGTGGCACTTGTTTTGTTTTATTTTGTGAATTATTACGTAAGCAACAATGAATCCCAGTATGCCGCAACTACAGCACGCGACCGCGACTGTACCTGTCAACGTACCCAGTGCTGCGATATCAGTTTCTGGAACGGATGAAAAACCTGATTTAGCTGCAGTTATACTCAGTTCAAAAATACCAGACTTCTGGACGGACCAGCCCCGTGTTTGGTTCATTCGCACGGAAGCTATTTTGTCACCGCAGAAGCTGAGGGATGAAGCAAAGTTCAATGTCGTCGTGTCAAAATTAACAAAAGATGCTATCCAACAGGTAACGGATTTGTTAATAAACCCACCAGCAAGTCATAAATTCGATGCATTGCGTAGTAGACTTTTACACATTTTTGAAGAATCTGAAACGAGAAAATTACAAAAATTAATCGGTGAGATGGAGTTGGGTGAGCAGAAACCGTCTCAAATGCTTCGCCGGATGCGCGACCTCGCAAGGGGTAAGGTTCCGGACGAGACCCTGCTGATGCTGTGGCAAGGCCATTTGCCGCAGGCAGCACGTGCGGTATTAACGGTAACAGACTCTATTGACCCGGAAAGTTTAGCTGCTATAGCCGACAAGATACTGGAGACGATTCGGCCTGCAAATGTCATTGAAGTGGCACAGGTTTCATCCAGCGGAAGTGACAAAATAATGGCCGAAATTGCCAAAATCAATGCCAGACTCGACGATATAGACAGGGGTAGATCAAGGTCAAGACCGCGCAATGAGAACAACCGCAACGATCGCTCATTTTCACGTGCACGCAGAGCTTTGCAGCGACGTTCTCCGAGAAGCCCAGATTGGCTATGTTTTTATCACTTTAGGTTTAAGGCACGTGCGAATAAATGCGTAAAGCCTTGCGCTTGGAAAGAGTCGGGAAACTAGCCCAGGTGCAGCCAAAGGTGGATGTCTGCACAATTTCGCCTTCCCACCGTCTTTGTGTGACCGACAGTAACAGCGGTTATAATTTTTTAGTGGATATAGGTGCGAATGTGTCAGTCTTACCCGTAAGTAAAAAACTATTTAGTGACAATATGAGCTCGGACTATAAGCTTTACGCCGCGAAAGGGACAGTGATTAAAACATTCGGTACAAAATCTATGGTGCTTAATTTGCAATTACGAAGGCCTTATCGGTGGACATTTGTAATTGCCGCCGTTAAGCAACCAATACTCGGTGCCGACTTCTTAGAACATTATAAACTATTAGTAGATATTAGAGCACGTAAACTGATAGACAAAGTGACTAGTTTAAGTGTTATCGCGCCGATAGTGGACCATTGCGACCCGCCTATACATACTGTGGACAGTTTACATCCGTATTTTGAACTTTTACAGAAATATCCGGATATAACTAAACCCGCATCTTTCAAGGAGCCGTCGAAGCACTCGGTATACCATCATATTGAGACTACCGGCCCACCAGTGTTCGCGCGAGCAAGACTCTTGCCGCCGGACCGGTATCGTATGGTAAAAGAAGAATTCCGTATCATGCAGGAGATGGGCATCTGCCAGCCTTCTAAGAGTCCATGGGCCAGCCCGCTCCACGTTGTACCAAAGAAAAATGGTGAGTTACGACCTTGTGGAGACTACCGTAAATTAAATGCTGTAACTAAGCCGGATCGCTACCCTATACCACGTTTGCAAGATTTTACGTATCTGCTCGCAGGAAATAAGGTACTTACTCGGATTGACATAAATAGAGCCTACCACTGTATTGACATCGCTCCGGAAGATGTGGAGAAGTCCGCAATAATAACCAGTTTTGGCCTATTTGAATTCAAAAAATTAAATTTTCGTTTACGTAATGACTCGCAAACTTTTCAACGTTTTATGGATACTGTTGTTTTGCAGGGATTCGATTTTACTTATTGTTTTATAGATGATATCCTAATTGCTAGTGAGGATAGTATTAGCCATCAACGCCACCTTGAAATGGTTTTCGAACGATTTAATAAGTATGGTATTTCGATAAATTTGTCAAAATGTTGTTTCGGTCAGCAGAAACTAGAATTTTAGGTTTCGAAGTATCGACTGAGGGTATACGACCTTTGGAAGAAAAAGTTAAAGCGATTAAAGAATTCCTGAAACCGCAGACGGTTTCCACCTTCCAAAAGCCGTATCATATCAGTCAGAGTTAAATAGGTACTTGCATGGTTCTAAAAAGAACGATAAGACAAAAATAGAATGGACTGAAACATCCGATATAGCGTTCGAACAATGCAAAAACAGCTTACAAAGCGCTTGCACTTTGTTCCACCCGGTACCGGATGCACCGCTAGCTATTATGGCTGATGCATCGGACACGTGTGTTAGATCGGTAATTCAGCAGTATGTCAACAATGCATGGAAGCCGTTAGGTTATTTCTCCAAGGCATTATCACCAGTTCAACGTAAGTACTCGGCTTACGATCGCGAACTATTAGCCATATACATGTCTGTTCTACATTTTAGAAACCTGCATGAAGGACGATTACTTATAGTATACACCGATCACAAACCTTTAATTTATGCATTTAAGAAAGTAGGTACCGACAAGGAAACACCTAGACGGACCCGACGACTAATGTTTATCAGTGAATTCACGACGGATATTCGATACGTACAGGGCAGCAATAATCAAGTTGCCGATGCACTAAGTCGCAGTATAGACGCTATCGAGTGTCCGACAACTGTCGACTATGCAGCGTTAGCACAAGCGCAAACACTCGACGATTACGTGACGAACGTGCAAATATCAAATAACATTCAGTTGAAATGCATAACCTTACCAGGTTGCGATAAAGTGTATTGTGATATATCAACTGACTATGTTAGACCTTATGTACCGGAATCTTTTCGAAAGATAGTTTTCAATACGTACAACACGCAAAATGTTAAGTCAAAAGTTCTTTTGGCCAGGCATGAATCGCGATGTTGGTAAATGGGCTAAGACTTGTATACGATGTCAACGTGTTAAGGTGCAAAGGCATACGATGTCACAATTGCAAAAAATTCCATCGTGCGGTAGACTGGAACACGTCCATATTGATATAGTAGGTCCTTTATCTATTTCAGCTCAAGGCTATAGGTACGTAGTAACTAGGATCGACAGATGTACGAAGTGGCCTGAAGCTTTCCCAGTTATAGATATAACTGTGGATACTGTTGCCAAGGTTGTGTATGAAGGATGGATATCTTGGTTCGGCATTTTTCGTCGCTGTACTAGTGACCAAGGGAGACAGTTCGAATCAGCCTTGTTCACTCGGCTGATGCGTTACTTTGGAGTGGAGAAAATACGCACTACTCCATATCACCCACAAGGGAATGGAATGGTTGAGAGATTCCACAGATCTCTGAAATGCTCATTATCAGCCCGGTTGGACTCGACATCGTGGGTGGAAGAGCTGCCAACGGTAATGTTAGGCTTACGCGCAGCCATCAAAAGGGACTGTGGAGTAAGCGCAGCGGAAATGGTTTACGGGCAAGCGTTAAAACTGCCCGGTGAGTTTTTTGACATCACCAAACAGCCCGTATGTGAACCAGAAACGATAGTCGAAAGAATTAGGGATACTATCCGGAAATACAAACCTGTGGCTAAATTGCAACAAAGATCACGCTCGATATTAGTACATCCTGACCTACAAACAACTGACTTTGTGTTCGTAAGAAATGATGCCGTACGAAAACCTTTTCAACCGACGTACAACGGTCCGTACCGTGTCTTACAACGAGGAAGTAAGGTATTCGGGTTAAGAATTAATGATAAGATAGCGCGCATTTCGATCGGTCGTCTTAAACCGGCATATGTACTCCAGGACGATGACATAACCGATCCGCAGAGAAGCTTATCAAACCCTGTACCACAGCATAATGAAAAAGGTGACGATAACAATGCAGCGCCCAAGGTTACCAGGAGTGGGCGAATTGTAAAAATACCGTCTCGCTTTCTAAACGAAACGCTAGTTAAGTTTAGTACATAGTTGAACATACTATATGATAAGCTAGATTAATATGAATAGGTATTGAATGTACCCGGAATATATTAGTTCAGAGTATAAGCGATAATAAAGTTAAATACTTACGTTATGTGTATCGTATGAACGATTTTTATGTATACTTACTTACGTTACGAGTAGATAATATAAGTCATATATTTAGATAGGTTTACAAAGATCGGAAAATATCATTATATTACTTAGTAAATAATAAGGTTGCTACTTCTATAGTAATGTATACGCATATGTCATTATGAGTTACGGATCAGCAAATGTAATTATTTCACAAGCATGTTAGTTATAACTATTATATACTTATTACAAAACTGCACGCTTGCGAAATGATAACTCAGCAAAGACGAATAAAGTAGACCGCGTAGCAGCGTATAACTTTTGTTTGTTATGAGAATTGTGTACCCATGTATCATATTACATGATTTCGTCATTTGGAAGTTCATGATTTATTGTAAAATTGACGAAATGAGGATGACGCAACAAGTAACATATTTATAACTGGGTTTTGCGAATTTTATTCATTATATGTTTTTGTACTTGCAAGTAGCTGTGCACGGTGTTTATACATAGTTTGCAAAATGGGAAAGACACTAAGTAAAGAAAACAGGGAAGAGCAAATTATCATAGCTCAAAGTGGAAGTCAGGTTGAGGCGCACATGTCGCAGCAGACTATTTTAATGGTGGTGATAACGTCTTTCCTGGTAGTAGTAGTGCTGTACGTTCTTTGGCGACAATTTCAAAGCCGAGTAAAATCGTGGTTACGGCAACAAATAATGGCCAGCGCATCTCCGCCACAGGTGCATGTAATCCAGCCGGGGGCAGCGCCAGCAGCGGTAGCGAGTATCGCGAACCCCGCGCCTGTTGGTCCCGCGGGATACCAGCCACAGTAGTGACGTGACGTAGCGTGTCGTGTACTTGCATGAGTAGATATGTAATCGTCAGCCCAGTGTTATGTACTCAGTGTTACTCTACGTTGCATGATGCGTCATACCGTATCTCGTTGAGTGTACTAGCATGATAACTTACTTATGTTTTGTTTTGTTTCGTTGTACTGTTATTGTTTTGCTCTCTGTATTCAAAAAATATTTGTATATTTTTTTTTCAAAAGGGGGGAATATTGTAGTGACACAAATTGCAATTATGCATTTTTGTAGAGCGACTGCCGAGCGTCCCCCTCCGCAGTCAGTCGTTTTCCGTATCGCAGAGCAATTACAGTGCACACTAAAATTGTAACTAAGTAAATGTTTGGACAATACAAATCGTATATACATCTGCAATGATTTTATTTCAAAAGTGATAGAGCTGGGTCAACTATAGACATAGGAGGACCCACACTTACTTACATTACTTAAAAAGACCATATTGAAGTACCATACGTGGGCGGTAATGACCATATTTTATTAATTCAATTTTTTAATACATTTACCTATTAAAAATGTCATTAAAGAGATACCTACAAATCACATTAACGAGACAATTTTAATACAGACGAAACGACGAAAACCAAAAATATGAAGTCAGTAATATTTTCTATCCAGTATTGTGACGACATATCAATGTCACGTCCCAATAGCAACAGATACCTCCGTGCGTTTTTTTTCAACGCAGTGCGCGGTTCTCCATAAACCTCTATACGATACAAAAATTTGTGCGGTAGACTCACCGCAAATTTGTGATGATATCACCGCATGCGTTTGTTTCACCGCAGTGCGCGCACTTCTATGACTCTCCATACTTCACAGAATATGCGTTATAAAAACGCAACGGCCTTACGTATACGTAAGGCCGTGCGTGCACTGCAACATTTACTTTTATATGGCAACTGTTTGGTTTGGATATAGATAGTAAAGTTAGTAGTATATGCTCTTTGGATAGTATAGTCTATGAATAATCATAGGATAGAAATAAATGAATAATAATAATAGTCTATGATCAAAATGTCGGTCAATGCACAAGTTCACTTGAGTAACAACGAAGATACAAAAAAAAGTGATAATAAAACGTATAAACCATTATTTCCGAAGCGAGAAGATTGCTCACATGTGTCTTGTTATTGGCAAGTTATAAAATATTTTAATATTTTTTCGAAAAATAATTGTCAAAGCTCAATGTCTTTGTTGTTCTGTTGTGCAGCGAGGAAAACGTCTGGAAGTTGTGTCAAGATGTGTCAATAAGAGTTCCCGAGGAGCTGGATAGATGTTTCGTGGTTTTTATATCGAACCCATGTCGCACAGTGCCTCTCTGGAAACAAAGGGCAGGGCGCGAAGAGGATCGGCTTGTTATATGGGTGTGTACCAAAAATTATGTCACGCTATTTATGTACCTACCAGCGTTGCCAGATTTTATTTTGAAACTTTTTGAATGAAAACTGCCGAATTCCTTCGTCGAAAGCGGGACATATTAAAAAAAACAGCCAAGCGCGAGTCGGGCGCGCTCACGGAAGAGTCCGAACCAATTACTATTATAAATATTTCATGTTACTACCTAGTTTTCTAATTTCCTTTTATGAGTGGCATGTGTGGGTTTGCTACAATTCTGCCAGTGTCCTGTAGATAGAGCAGACAACAACCGAGAAAGAATGATTGGTGGCTTCAATAACAGTCCTCAAATTTTACATCCAGGTAAATTCAATCTGAAAATAGGACAACACAAAACATATATAGGACGGCACAAATTACATACTTAGGAACTACTATGTACCTATAACATGGAATTCTATATTAAATTTAAACAACATTCACAGTCAGATAGGTAAAGCTTAAAGTTGTTAGAGCTTTATTTGGTTAGTACAAATAAACCTACTGATTAAATAGATATATGGAGAGGCGACATATATGCTATCATTATTAAAACTGCAAAAAAAAGAAAAAGATCACATAATTATGTTGTATGGGAGCCCCAAACCTTTTTTGCAATCACTTCAAAAATTACTATTTATTCTAAACTAATTATTCATTTTCTCTCATCTTTCCGAATGCTGAACAAAAAGAGATATGAATAACATATTGAATTTCTAGTCCTAAGTTTACGAAATCATTAGGTATGTGTATTATTTGATACAAGGTATGAGAATATACTAAATTCTTTAGAATTGTTAGTGATATTGCAGTTTTTTTTTACTTTGGAAAAATGCTATGAAAAAAATATATTTATCATTATATCCGTTTGTTACCAACTCGGCGCAAACATACTGACGTGGGCGGGGGACGTCGCGCTGCGGCGCCCTCTGCGCAACTCGAACGGCGCGCGAGTCGTTAAAAATATATTTTTTTCATAGCATTTTTCCAATTAAGATTTGGTCTCTCACACCTACCTAAACTCAGATGCAAAAAGGCGGTAGATGCAGTAATTTCGCATCCACTTCAAAAAATGCCAATAATTTCAAAACTACTTACGAGTATTAATTTTACGTCAAATAAAAAGTAATTTAAAGATACTGGCTTCAATCACTTTGTATTATGACTTGTAAAAAGTATGGCAAAAGTCTTTTTGCAATTTGTGACTTTTTGAGTACTCCAACGATGGTTGGTTCCATAGAAGTTTTTGATCAGTATTAGAAACAGGATTGATTGGCATCAAAAAATTTTTTTGTGTAAAATGGCTATTTTCTTGTTATATGTAATTTTTTTTAAAATCTGTGAACGGGAATCAAAATTCCATAAAAAATATGGATTGTCTCCTAAGACTATTTTCGAGAAGCTGCAATGGGTAAGGTACTTCTCCTTACTGCCCTGATGAAAGTTTCCACCGTATATATATATGACGTGATCTTCCCATTTCAAATTAGATGCAACTGACACTCTAAGGTCTTTCTGCAAATTGACAGGTTCTATTTTGTTGTTGTTTATTATATACTTTACCCTAGGGTTGGCCCATTCCAGGTGTAACACAGTACATTTGGCTACATTTAATGTAATGATTCAATCCTTGGTCCATTCTTGGATGCAGTTAAGGTGTTCCTGTAGTTGTCCGGATTGGATCAGTGGGTTGGCAAAAATCTTTCCATCATTAACAAAGAAGGCAGATACAGCCATTTCTACCAAGTCAGTGATATACATTCCAAATAGATGAGCTGAGAGTACTGACCCCTGAGGAACACCACTAAGTACTTGTTTTGGTTGAGATAGGCAAGTTCCAACACCCACTTGGAAATTTCTGTCACTTAAATAGTTTTATATCTATTTATGTAGTTTAACCCGCACTCCGAAGTGATCCAATTTTATTATAGATAGAGATAGATAGGGATACCATTGAAATTGTTTTTAATATACATTGCTACCCCACTACCTCTCGTTTTTCTTATTTTTGTTATGCTTGTGTTGTTGCTTAAGCATGTAGTTTAATAAGAGATCAAATTTAGGAGACAAAGATGAAACATTAGTATATGAAAATGTAAGGTCAGCATAATATGGGTTTCCATTATCATTTACAAGTTTTTTTGCATGACAATTTTTGGAAAATTGGCCTCACTATAAAATACATAAAAGGTGGGTAACCTTTTATGTATTTTATAGTGAGGCCAATTTCCCCTTTTCAATACGATCTTTTAGAGCTTCCCGAAACGCTGTTTGGGAGTATTGTCAACCTAATCTCTCTTTTCACTTTGCTCTTGTTTTTAAGAACCCAGATGGCATCTTGGCGCGACTTCAATACCACCTTCAATGGCCTGGGTTTTACATTACCAGGTTTACGGCGGCCTAGGCGTTGTATCTTTACCTCTTTGTCTGAGAAATCAGAGCCATTGTTCAAGTCTTGTAAAATCTTCATTACACTCAATTCATCTTTCTGTTAATTCCGACATCTGAGTCACTTTCTTTCATACCCACTAATATTACGTTGGTTGCCCTGTGTTCACGCTCAACGATTTCTTCTAATAGCGCATTAGTATCGGTGGGCGCTGGTGAGGGCATCGTACGTTCTGGCAATTTTGGAGGTACCAGGCGTCCCTCCGCGAGCTTTTGTCTTATATCATTGAGTTCTTCTCTCAATCCATCATACGATTTTATCAGCTTTGGTACTTGGAAAAGTGCCTCCCGGCAAGGGGGACACAAATACAAGAGCGTACGTTTGCCCTTCAATCCCACAACGCGCGCTCCTCTACTGGTCAAGTGGCTGCACTGAAGACAGATAAACCGTTTGCAACACTGTACCATATTATTATGGTGGTTTTCACACTGGAAGCACTTCACTTTGTCAGACATTGTTATAAGATTTGGAGGTATTAAGGTGACGAAAGTTCGTTACGAAAATTTGGTTCTTTCGTTTTTTCACAACACTATAAAACAGCTTGTTTATACCACTTTGATTAACAAAAAGGCCTTAACTTTCCTTTGACGTCCGTCGACTTGGGGGTTGATATTTTTTTACAGAAAGTATATATTATTATAAGCACACGCGTAAAGTTTCAACCTGCGGAGACGCGTAGTTTTTGAGAAAAAAAAATTGAAAATCAATTATTTTATAAATATTTACGTCAATACCTACCACGTCCGTCGAGTTGGGGTTGATTTTTTTTTTACTGAAAGGTTACATTATAATAAGCACACACACCAAGTTTCAACCTGTGGAGACGCGTAGTTTTTGAGAAATAAATATTGAAATTCAATTATTTTTGCAATATTTAGGTACGTCAATACCTACCACAAATCATATAGAATTCTACGCTTGTTGTCATACGTTCGGTTACATTTTATTTATATAAATTTACGTAAATAATTATATTTTGTAGTAATTTTAATAGTTTTCATGCACACATATTTCACAGTAGCGGAGTATCTAGTCAGAGCAAAGTCACAATAGGTGCGACGACGAGCGAAGCGAGGAGCGTTAGGTTGAATGGTGACCACACAACGCGCAAGCCGAGCGAGCGCAGCGAGCGTCTTGGCTCTTAGCCGGCGAAGCGCCAAAATTAGGCTGACTTACACCTCAATAAGGATATATAACTTTCTCAGAATTATATATTTAAAAACTTCGAAAAGGGGGGGCGCCCCAGTTTTTCATTTGAGGGGAGGGGGGTTGGGCTCCCCCCTCGAGGGACGTTATAGGCTAACCTACACCTCGATAAAGATATAAAACTTCCTCATAATTAATAATTTAAAAATCTCGGAAATGGAGCTCCGCAGTTTTTCCTTCGAAGGGGGGTAGTACCCCTCTCCCCTCTCAACTCTACGGACGTTAATGCAAAGTCGTACCAAAACAAGAATTATCCAAGATTAATGCACTTTCGCTATAATGCAATTTAAAATACGACACAATTTCCAACACTGCTTTTACCGTATTTTATAACCGTTTTATAAGGTAGAATCCAAATCTGAAATTACGTTTACCTACCTTACAATATAGAGCAAAAACAGCCTTACAGATTTAGTTTAATAAAAATATGGTTTTTTAAATCAGATTTACCCTATTGTTAGGTACTTGGTTGAGTCTTCTTATTCTTCTGAAAAGATCGTGTCGCTCGCGGTACATTTCATTTTGATTTAAAAATCGGGACGTCTGGTAACGCTGGTAGATTTGCAATAACCTCATTATAATGTTAGAATAGTATGGTGAACTCTATTGTTTTTTTATTCCAGGATTATCACGTAATATTCTTGTATTCCTGGGATGTAAAGACTTGCTTAGTGTATGACCTGGATTCAGAGCTACCATTCCCTACATTCTTTCATAAGTATGTCACAGAAACATTTCGTACAGACCAAGTCTTAAAATCTGATTTTCACAGGTAAGTGATACTTTGTTCAGATTCAAATGATAATTTGAATTGTTATTGATTGATAATGAAATGATGATTCGGGCAACTTACCCGATTCTTTGATTGTAAGCAACAGTAAATGTTTTCATCTGAATTGTTTTTGTATGATTTCAAAAGATTAATAAGGCAACCATCCTTGTTACATGAAAGTACACATTTAAGTCAGGGTAGAGCAATTTAAATTGACGTTGGAGGAGGTGGGTAGACCTTTTTAATACAAATTATTAATCATTATTTAATACATATTATTACATCATTGCAAATGCCCTAAAGCCTTAAAAACCAATGCTATAATGATTTGCCACTGGTTAAAAATCTAAAGATCATCAGACAATATCATCACTGTATCTTTAGCTTAATGCCTTGACCTATAATTGTTTATGTGAGAGGTATTATTTTCCTCTTTAACAATCAATGGTCTTTGTATTCTGCATGGTCATAGGTTTTATGGATACAATATAAGTAATATTATATTGTATCTTTGGAGTTTTCACTAAATTTATCTAATACTCGTGACTGGCCACGGCCCCTTTGCGTATTAGGCTCGGCCTTCGGCTTCACCATAATCTCTCTCTCATAATAAAAATCTTTTCTTGGTTTCTCTTTCATAGGTACCTATAATTAACACAACAAAAAAAGAAGTAGCAATATTGTTCCATCCGTTCAGATTACAATGAAATTACCGTACAAAATATTGATCTCGTTTTTGAAGGATAAAATATAGCATTAGATGAATCCTAACATAATATGAATGTCCGGCACAGTGCCACTACCAATGTTCTAAATACAGAGAGTATGAACTAAATATTCATATATTCTGTACACATACATATACATATTGTAATGCTAATTTTCATTTAAATAGCATAGGATCAAGTGAAGACATAGTTTGAAATAATTAACTTGACATATAATGTTTTATTCTTAATCGATTCTGATTTGTACAGTAATCTTCAGTCTGCGGGATTGAGCTCAAATACAGTAAAACATTTTAGGTTCTTCCGTGTTGTACCCGCAAAGCAGTTCATACAGGCCTTTGCCTCTGATCGGCGCCACATGAAGAGACCTGATGGATCCTGGATCAAGCCCCCACCGCCTTACCCTGCAATCTGCACAAGTAGTAAGTAGTATTATGGTACTTACATAACAATAAACATGATGAAAAAAATTCTCTACTTTTCTGTTTGTACTAGCTAATATCTGAAATGGCTGGACTTATTTTGAGACCAGTTTCACTGGCAGATAGCTGATGATAGAAGGAGTTACGTAGGCTACTTTAATCTTGGAAAAGATTTAGGGTTCCACACAAAAAATAAACACATTATCCTATGAGGTCAAGTGAGTGAAGCCATGAATCTTGGAATGGGCATTACCAATGTCGCACACATACATTGTTTATATCGTTCTAAAGCCGAGCTGTTTCCTATTTGTGGGATAATGAAGACTGTAAGGGTGAATGTCTTATTGCATTAGTCTACCTACTAGGTCTGGTATTGATCCTTCTCTCTAGGCTTTGTATAGTTCCGACTGTTCCAGTACCCTCAGCTCCATAATATTAGCCAGATAACACTTTACGCCCGATATCAAGGAAATCGTTCTATGAGCTCTCCCAATTTGTATCACAAATCTTCGCATCATTCAATCTAATGTTGACTTAACGTATTTCCGTTTTGTTGGTACCACTCCAGTAACAGATATTCACAGTGTGCATGCATTATTGTGTCTAAACCTGTAAGGTGTGAAGGGCACTGAAGAAAGTGACATTACTGTACGAAAGAGACTCAAAAACCAGTGTCTCGGGGTGACGAGCACAGTACAGTCATGCACAATTCTAAGTTCTTGATGGCACTGCAACTATAATGGGCAAGTGTAAGTCCATTCAGGCACGATTTGCATGTTTAGTAACTTAATCGCATAAACCCACAGATGAAGGCCTTGAAAATCACAAATTTTGACTTTTGTTCCAGCTGTATAAAGTTATGTACACTATGTAGTTATGCAACCCTCAATGGATAAGTATAAGTTGCACTTCCCTATATATTTTACTATCAAGCTATCCAATATCTACCGAGTGATCGAGTTTCGATGAGCTGTGACATGACACCCCTACTGTGTTATCCAGAGTTGGTGTTATAAACACCAACTCTGGATAATCATGGACAATACTTGAGGATTAATCTTCCTGTTACTAAGGGCTGTAACTTCTTTACAATAAGTGTGAGCTTAGTTTTACTGTTAATATACAAATAATATAACCAGCTATCTGTACTTCCAGCTTCAACACACAACCTCGATGAGTACATCAACATGGATATTGGCTTAGGTCCAGGGCAAGTATTCAGTCTGACAGAATTTGTCCAACGTTTCTACAAAATGAACAAGTAGGTAGAACAAATTGCCTATAGATAGTCCAATGTTATTTTTCTGTCCATGGCATCATGGTTTATGTTTTGATTATGTTATAATAATCTTTTGTTGTGTCATTCTATTCAGTTTACTCTTGAAATATTACATCTGTGATTTGGACGCTATGAAATCAGTAAGATTAATAGTTGGAATTGATAATAGGATAGAAGATGAAAATTATTGATATTAAGTATATTACTTTATTTATGATGATACCTAAATACCTAAAGGAATTTTATCAAAGATCATTTTAACACATTGCAGACATTGCACATAAACATATGCTTAATTATTTCTCCACAAATTAAATAATCAACACAAACAAAACAACACACAAAATAATAAACACTCATCATTTGATTGTTAATTATCTTTATTCACCAAATAAAAATAGCTATGCCAAAAAATACCTTTTTAATAAATAAGGCAATGTTATTAACAAAGGTAATTTCGTGAAGCTGGTATCAGCGCTTTAAATATTATAATAAAGTTATTAAAAGGTAAAACATATGTTAATATATAAAATTTTATTTAATTTGTAACTGGTGTTCAAATAAATAAAGTTTGAAAAAAAAATCTCAATAAATGATTTTACTCTTTAAATATTCAATATTTAATTAATGGAGTCATGATAATAAAATATTTAAATAATAGTCACTTCGAATATCCCATAAATAATTTGCTAAATGCCGATATTAGATAGTCAAGTTAAAATATATAAATAATCTACCTATAAGGATAGAGAATGAACGGGTGTGTCGAAATTGTATGATGAACGTGGTTAAGCATATACGGCCTTATTAATAAACTTGGCTTACACCCGGAGTAGTTAAAACATCTCAATTTTTCGCTTGCAGTAAATGTCACGCGTGAAAGCAAGACAAAGCATGTTACGCCTAATATAGGTTTACGCAACGTTTATTAATAAAGGCCCCAGAGTTTATCTTAGTCTAACCCATGTATGTAACGAAACCGATAAACATGTTAATTCGTGCAATACTTTTAACATCTACTAATTGAGCAGTAAAAATAATTGTCTACTAAACCAACATTACATTACCATAGGATGAATAATACATCAGTGTAAAGAGGAATCTTCTCGTTGGGCGCCAAATGCCACTTTATAAATACACTTCACACAGGGCTGTTAACTGCTAAGTTTTTAATAAAATATATTTTCTTTAGTAATTAAAATATTTATATTATTTATCAAGTAATCAGAGAGGAAGGCTTGAGTCTCAGAGCTGAAAACGTAATGGCTTGTTTGTTACCTACTTTACACACTTTATTAATCATAAAATCATGATTTTATCTTAGTTTAAAAAAATAAGAATATACTTACTTACCTATATCATATACTCGACATAATAATATATTATTATGCGTTATACGCGAACATCTTATTACCGATAAATCTAGAATCGATATAGAATCGACTTAAGCTTTCATTTTACGTACGGATAAATATTACCTACTAACGGTAAGATTTATTAACAGCAGTGTGAGCATGGATCTCACGATAAACTTGTCACGTCGATTGTTATTTTTATTCCCACAAACACCGCAATACTTTGGCGCCATGGTCGCATGTAATGGGTGTGCCAGACGACAGGCTATTATCACGGTAATATGATATAGATAACATTACCCTACAATTAGCGTGATTTCGAAAGCGTTTTGACCGTTAGTTTCCATTCTACACTTTTGTCATTATTTATACTATGGACTGTATTTATTAAAATTTACAATCTTTTTCTGTACAGTAAAAGCTCCTTATTCGCGGTATATAAATATGCCGCGAATACAGAAACCGTGAATACGGAATGGTAATTTATATGAGATTATAGGGGATACGTTCCTAGGTGACAAAATAAAAAAAAACAAATATATATATAAAAAAATAATTAAATGAAGTTTTTGATCTATTTGATTAATTATCTTAAGGCTTAGGCAATGGTTTGCAGAATTTTGTAATTTTCTCTTGCTTGGCAGGTTTTAAAATCTTCATTTCAGACTGATACGTTGCAGTCGCACTAGCAATTTGCATCTTAAAAATAAGAGGCAAGATACGTAGAGACTACGTATCTTGCCTCTTATTTTTAAGTGTTATCGTTTCGATCACAATTTTTGTAACGATTGTGAAAGACAAAACAATAAAACACGCAAAGTAAAGCATAGTGAAAACGCGAATGAAGGAAGCGCGAATAAGGAGCTTTTATTGTACTTACTGCTTAGCCGCGATACGTTTACGTTCGACATACCTATTCAGTTTTATAATAATTACAAAATAATGTTTGATGTTCATAATTTGTTCAATGTCGTTATTGAGGAGTAAGAATAATATTATTATTGTATTACGCGTAGCATATATTTAAATTTTGTTCTCATTTTGACTGAGATAAGTCTTTATTTATGGATTGCGTGTTACCTTTATATTTAAGTATAATTATTGTAGTGTGTAATGGTCGCGAGTAGCTTTTGTATGTTGTTAAATCTATTTAACAATTTTGTAACAACTTTTATACACTCCTTTTATTCTTCCCTAGCACCCTTAGTATGTTAAATGGATAAAATATTGTATGAAGTAAATGTAATAAGAGTTATACCGTAGTTTTATACAAAGTAACCCGTTTGTAATGGAAATATATATATTTATTCATTTTGGTATAAGTACCCTCAATTAAAAATATTGCGTGTTTATAAGCAGTTGTCGTGAGCGGTATAGCGTGCGCGATTGCGACTTGGATTACTTTAATTTATACTCTCTAACGATAAGCCCTAACAATTTCAACGACTGGTATTTGTCGGTTGTGTTTTTACAATATTAATATATCCACTTCGAAACAATATATATATTTTTCTTAACTAACTATTATATTCTTATAAAATATTGATTCACTTTATTATTAGGCTTAAGAACAACAGCACAAAGTTAGGGGTTTTCTACCTTGGATCAAGATTGATTTTAATTACCTAAAGGAACTGCATTTATTTATTTTTATATTAGGTACCTTCTGCAGGGTTGACGGTATGTGTTCGTAATTTGTTTACAACGTCTAGTCATTGTCGGGTATTTTTTTTAGACATTTTAAGTATATCATCATTATAATATAAACGTTTCTAGCCATACATTTATAACTAAACCTTATTGTTAATATATAATGTAGTGATTTGTCTTCTCAATTTATCTTAGTGTTAATGAAGAGGCGTAGCTGGCCATATTTGGGACCAAACTGTCGGGAATTGATGATGTAGAGGCACTCAGATTGTCAAAGTATATTTCAATGCTGGAAGTGTGTTTATGTCCCATTGGTTACGCCTTTATCTTGTATTTAATCTTTAACAGATATCGATACCTTCCTTCCTAAGCCTTTTACATATTTTATCTATGACTGAAAACTATGAGTGATAATCAAATTGTGCTTGTGCTTTTAATGTACCAAGTTACATGTTTTAATTTTTAAGATTTATCAAGCAAGAAATAAAACACTACACGCTATTCGGTCGTTTTAATTTATTGTACCTTGTAAAGTGAGGTATATATAATATAGGAATACTACATAAACAATTATAGGTCTATTCACAGTGCAGGGAAGGGAACAAGGGGTATTATTCGTTGGACATTGATTTTCCACATCAAGGACATACAAATTACATAACCAGGTAAGTGTGACGATGGTACCTAGTATTCACTGGATTATTGACTGTTTCAAAATGAGGCCACTCTGACGCGCCTACCATCTTAAATTCTCTTCCTTGCCTTTTCCTGCCGTCCCAACATAAGTTAACCCTAAATAATAATATTTTATGTATTTAATTAACATTACACAACTAGTAACAATCATAGAATTGATTAAAATACTACAACAGATAAAAATAAAAAGCAACATACATAGCATAATAAACTGACATCAAAATTCAAAAAAGCATAACAATGCACAAAATATCGTTTTTAAATATTATAAAAGTCTACTTTACTATAGGTGGCACTCTGAATTGATCTACACTATAACTACATAAGGAAGTATCTTACTTCCAGGAAAAGTACCCACCAAGTAGGTAGGTGATAGGAGTAACAACTTGCCATCACCTGTCACGCCAATATTAGCTGAAACCTCCTACGCCTCCCTAGGTTCGTGAACATTTGGGTTGAATGATTAACAACCTAGATGGCGTCATTTACATTCCAATATTATTTGCCACAATTCTGGCAGTTACATAAAAGGTACCTGGGTACATTAACATTTTCTCAGTTTGATTCATTCATGTATATAAATGTTACTATTGACATATTGATTGGTTTTAAAATGTACTTATATGATAAAATATGAGCACAAACATCATAGCCATAGTTGTTTACTATTAATGACTACAGATACTAGTACAATACCTATTAATATCTACATGTCACATGTGACATACGTCGGAGTCGGAAGTAAGCGATGGTACCTCCCGGAAAATAGTGAAGATCGATCATGGCCGCGGGTTCGAATTCTATATCGGACTTGAGCTTTCAGTAAAAGTACAAAGCAAACACCCTCAAGGTGACTAGAGGAAATCCAAGTGGTACTGCACTTACTGGCACTTGTCTGGTTAGCTATGTATGCGTTCCTTGAGAACAAGTTGCTACTACCAGTACCTATTACTGTGATAGCAGTACAGATATTTATTTTGTCAAAATCTCCGCCCCATTTTCGGTGACTAGGATAGTGTGTTCGACCTGGGCCGCTCTGGAACCATCTTCGGTGACCACCGTCCATCCGTCCTCGAGCATGACGGTGTCTTCGCTGCCATGCGAGAGAACCGGCTCTATGGTGAATGTCATGCCGGGCTTCATCGTTCCGGGGTAGTCGTTTACTGGGGAAGAAATTTTACGTCATAGTGGAATAGTAGACCAGATGTTGGCCCAAATTAAAATTAGTACCTACATAGGTATAAGTAGTTGTGCGATATTCTAAATAAATTATGTCTTAGGAAAATCATCATGATTGGCTCAGAGCATTAATCATAGCATAATCAGCCAAAATACATGTTCTACTATTCAATATAATTTATTTGACATAGGCGATTTTCGAGAGGGAGGTATTTTTCCTAAAAAGGGGGAAGTTGGCTGCGGCGCTATTTACCGACTGATTTTAATAAAATTTGGTACACACATTGAGTACCTTTAAAACTTAAAAGGTTGTTATTTGCAAAGTTAAACAAGGTCATGCCAAAAGAAATATTTGTTTGTGGATAGCTCAAACTGCGAAAAATTGCCTCTGATAAGACTGTCAGACCACGTTATCAACGGCCATCACATCGGATAGACAACGCTAGCACAAAATACGAATAACCGACCATGTGCGAAATTCTCGCGGACTAAGGGTCCTTCGTCTCACCTCATAATGTTTTATTATTAGTTTTCTTTAGCACATTGATGACTTCAAAATTTGATGGTAACTAACAATAATTCCTTTCCGAGAATCCTTACGCACTTGTTTACACCTTCCGCGCGGGAACAGAGGTCGTGATCACACTATTACGGCTGGACCAAACAATATAAACGGCACTTACATTGCAGTTCGTTGTGTTGTCCAGGCAACGGCAATAGTGACCGACACATCGGTAACCGAAGGTAGCGAAATCAATAATAGCGTACGTATGTTTACCATACATAATGTATTGCGTACATTTAGGTATAATAATATTTATAATGTAACGTTATCAACGTCAAAGTCGCACAACGAGCTATGGAGAGGGCTACGCTCGGGGTATCTCTACGTGATCGAATCAGAAATGAGGAGATCCGTAGAAGAACGAAAGTCACCGACATAGCCCAGAAGATTAGCCAGTTAAAGTGGCAGTGGGCAGGGCACGTAGAACGCAGAACAGATGGCCGATGGGGCCGGAAGGTTTTGGAATGGAGACCATCGACCGGCAAATGCAGCGTAGGTCGTCCACCGACACGGTGCATGGACAGACGACCTGATAAAGGTCGCAGGCCGCTTACAACCGGTCCTTTTGGAAAATAATGGGGGAGGCATATGTTCAGCAGTGGACGTCCTACAGCTGAGATGATGATGAAGAATGTAACGTTGACCGACATGACTGGCGGACTACATTACAAATGTCAGACTGACCCTTTGACTTGAGATGTAGGTGATAAACCCACAGAATGTTGGCAGGTTACGTTTTGGCGCCAACCTGGCTAGCTAACCAAACTCAAGGTTTAACCCGTTGACTCGCGATTCGCCATATTTGGCCAATAATACAATAGATTTTGCAGAAACCAACCTACTTTTCCAGGAACTGCAACGTGTGTGGTTAAAACCTGCCAAGAAGTGTGACCCGGCACAAGTCATTCTAGATCTAGTGCGTGCCTTCGACCGCATCAACACAAAAGCCTATCACATACGATGAAGATACTATAATAGTAGATTAATAGCCAAGGGTTGAAAGGCATCAATTGCAGCCCGAGATATTTAGGACCCTCGACCCTCGAACTATAGGCGCCCTCGCTGCGCTCGTGCGCCTAAATATCTCGGGCTACTATTGATGCTTACACCCGAGCTAACTACTCTGCTTTACATCTCGATTGTGAGGTAAGTAGAAAAAAACCGGCATTACAAAAATACAATTGATGACTATTATACTCATACGAAGACAAGGCTGAATAGCGAAGCGACCTCTTTTGTCATTGGGCTGAATGCATGATGTCTATTGCAAGTATGATGGTTAGATGTACGCTAACTTTTTGAAAGAATGAAGTGTTTTTTTTTAATTACTTACCGTCCTAGGGCTTTTCTAGCTACATTATTACCATAGACCGCTAATTGGTCACGTACAAGACCCATTCGCGTTATTTTTTTTAATAACTTACCGCCCTAGAGCTTTTCTAGCTACATTATTACCCTAGACCGCTAATTGGTCACCTACAAGCCCTTTTTGGGGGTAATAAGGACCCACTTACCGAATACGAGAGGTGTAAAATATATATTATCTTAAAGCAGTATCCGACATATCGCTCACCATATAATTCAATGAGCGACCACACACGGTGAATATACTATAATATTTTACCTTAGAGTAGCTTAAGATGCCATCGATATTCGAAAGGCATGTCAACATACGCTAAAGCCCATCACACACGACTAAGATAATATATATTATAGCGTCGAATATAAAAGTTATGTTAACTTAACCCACCACACACGGCGCAGATACTAATAATAAATAGATAATATATAGCAAGCGTACATTCTATCAGAGACCGTCTCGGGAGCCGCACGTCTCGATCGTTCACACTGTATTATACAGAGTGTTCATATTTTTTATTTTGCGATGATTCGTATTTTGTTGCTAGACCTGTTGGACAGTTCCTCAGATGATTGGGACTGTGAATATAATATAACCGCCATACTAGCTAAAAGTAAAAAACGAAGAATCTGGATAGAAGATCACATAAAAAACAGGAAACACTGTAGTGAATTTAAACTTTACAATGATCTTTTAGAAAAAACAGCTTTTTCTTGCACTTTCATTACTTATTTGCACGATACCTAGCAGTTTTTTAATTGTTTGTCTGTCTGCCTCTATAATCCGGGTATTTTCTGAAAAGGCTGGTCCAATTTTGATGGGATTTATACTGAAAGCATTAATTAAAGGGCCACGCGAACGAAGTCGCGGCTGCAGCTAGTCTAATAATATAACATAGCCTTATTTCATCAAGAATACTAAAATCGATTTAGTAGTTACCTAGTTTGATTGATCTATACGTAGTACCTACAATCTAGAAAAAACGGAGGTTAGGCCCATAGAACATTTTTTTAAATTCTACTAAGATAAAATTGTCATACCGCTAGTTCAGTTAGTAGATAGAAAATCTCACTTTTTCGATTATTTCCTTTGTTTAAAACATTCGCGTTAGTCAGACGTTAGTTTCATTTTTATTTACAAAAAATATTTCTACAGGTTCGAAACAAAATAGGTACATAAGATAATGTGAAGCTTTATTAGTTTTTATTGTGTAAATATAAATTTGTTGGTAACTGAAGACCAGACGTCCATTTACTGCAACGCTTTTGTCAACAATCTGTATTTGATCTTAACATTAGTATCGGACACTATCTTAAAATGTCTTCGTGATCTGCAGTAGTCTTAGCGTATGTTAACATGCCTTTCGAATATCGGTGGCATCTTAAGCTACTCTAAGGTAAAATATTATAGTACATTCACCGTGTGTGGTCGCTCATTGAATTATATGGTGAGCGATATGTCCGAATCTGCTCTAAGATAATATATATTTTATAGTATCTTCATCGTGTGTGATGGGCTTAAGACTACTGCAGATTATGAAGACATCGATAGTGTCCGATACTAACTAATAAAGCTAAATAGTTAATCTATAATTGTATTAATTATTTTAGGTACCTATTTTTTTTTGATCTTGTAGTCATATTATTTGTAAATTAATATGAAGCTAACGACAGACTTACACGAACCAACTTGGTCAAACAAAGAAAATAATCGAAAAAATTATATTTTCTATCAACTTACAAAACTAGCGGTATGACAAAGTTATCTTTGTAGAACTTTTAAAGATTTTCTATAACCTCATAACTATATCTAGGTTGTAGGTACTACGTATAGATCAATTATATATTATATTATTATACTTTCAATCTCATCTATCTCGGTACTTTTTGTTTTTCTGTATACACATATTTTGAGTTACAATCCAGTAAATAATTGTATTAGCATCTATATTTATAAGTGAGAAATTTATTGTAATTGTTTTGTGTATCATAAATAAATAAATTAAACTTGGTAACTACTAAATCGATGTAAGTCGAGTATTCTTAATGTTAATTACATCTAGGCTATGTTATATTATTAGAAGACTAGCTGCATTAAGCATTAATTAATGAGCCACGCAAATGAAGTCGCGGCTCATTAATTAATGCTTTCAATATAAACCCCATCACAATCGGGGTCCAGCCTTTCAGAAACTGGCCAGATTATAGAGACAGACAGATAAACATTTAAAAAACTAGTGCCTACCTAGGTATCGTGCAAATAACCACATGAAGGTAAGAAATAGCTGTTTATTCGATATTACAAACAGACACTTCAATATTATTTATATATTGTAGGTATAGAATATAAGACTTGTGTAACAGCTTTATATTTTAGTGTACTGTGCACAGCCTGAATACCAACTCTGTGCTGTGCTGTGCTGTGAGCCCGTGAATCGCACTACCCACCCGCCCACTCCACCGGTCACTCCGTCCGCCATTTAGCTTTACCTACAGTTCGTTTGTTTGTTGGTCGGCTCACTCGCTCACTGGCTTTCTCTGTGTATAGAGTGCATGAAAGAGTGCACGAAATTAGAATTCACATTCATTCTGGAGTGTAATGTGCGACTTAATCGTCGTGTTCTACAATATTATGGAATTTTTGATAGAAAGTGTGCGCAAATACCCATGTTTATGGAAGAATGATATGCCAGAATATAAAAATAATGGATTGAAAGAAGCAGCATGGAAAGAAGTGATGAAAGAGTGTAGTTTACCTGACGGTATGTACCTACTGCCTACCTACCTTTTATTAATTAAGTAACATTTCTCCAGTATTGTTCAATACTCCAAGATAATACTGTTATGCTACGTACATTCATTCTGAGTAAATAGTTAAAATGTATGATAACATAAACTTCATAACATTTTGATTTATTTATTACCTACCATTTGATTAATCTGTGCTTGAGTCTATTCGTTTGAAATGCAACAAAAGCTAGCCTAATACTAATTAAAACAGTTATTATTAAAAAACCTTATTATTGTGTAGATCACTTTAAAAATTATTCAGCACTGACGAATCTTTTATATCTACATATACTTTTAATACAATACCGCATAACAGATACATAAAAAAGGACTGATATTATTGTATCTACTTACAAATTTCATATAAAAATAAATCGTCGCAAAATAAAGAATATGAACATTCTGTATATTACAGTGTGAACAATCGAGACGTGCGGCTCCCGAGACGGATTCCGATAGAATGTACGCTTGCGATATATTATAGTATCTGCTCCGTGTGTGGTGGGTTAAGTTAACATAACTTATACATTCGACGCTATAATATATATTATCTCAGTCGTGTGTGATGGGCTTAACAATCAAGATAGTAGTCAAGTAAAACAAAATGGTGACGGCATTGAAATTGAAGGGAATTTATAAACATCGAACCTAAGTACTGGTAGGTTTGATTTCTTCTAAAAGTAAGTAAATTTTAATATGAACTTATCCCTACAACCAATAATAAATTCTTACCTATATGGTAAATATCTGGCGGTCCATGGAAGTAATGTCCAATGCAATATTATAGTATATTCACCGTGTGTGGTCGCTCATTGAATTATATGGTGAGCGATATGTCCGAATCTGCTCTAAGATAATATATATTTTATAGTATCTTCATCGTGTGTGATGGGCTTAAGACTACTGCAGATTATGAAGACATCGATAGTGTCCGATACTAACTAATAAAGGTAAATAGTTAATCTATAATTGTATTAATTATTTTAGGTACCTACCTATTTTTTTTGATCTTGTAGCCATATTATTTGTAAATTAATATGAAGGTAACGACAGACTTACACGAACCAACTTGGTCAAACAAAGAAAATAATCGAAAAAAATATATTTTCTATCAACTTACAAAACTAGCGGTATGACAAAGTTATCTTTGTAGAACTTTTAAAGATTTTCTATAACCTCATAGCTATTTCTAGGTTGTAGGTACTACGTATAGATCAAATATATATTATATTATTATACTTTCAATCCCATCTATCTCGGTACTTTTGGTTTTTCTGTATACACATATTTTGAGTTTCAATCCAGTAAATAATTGTATTAGCATCTATATTTATAAGTGAGAAATTTATTGTATTTGTTTTGTGTATCATAAATAAATAAATTAAACTAGTTAACTACTAAATCGATATTAGTCGAGTATTCTTAATGTTAATTACATCTAGGCTATGTTATATTATTAGAAGACTAGCTGCAGCCACGACTTCATTTGCGTGGCTCATTAATTAATGCTTTCAGTATAAACCCCATCACAATCGGGGTCCAGCCTTTCAGAAACTGACCGGATTGTAGAGACAGACAGATAAACATTTAAAAAACTAGTACCTACCTAGGTATCGTGCAAATAACCAGATGAATGTAAGAAAAAGCTGTTTATTCGATATTAAAAACAGACACTTCAATATTATTTATATATTGTAGGTATAGAATATAAGACTTGTGTAACAGCTTTATATTTTAGTGTACTGTGCACAGCCTGAATACCAACTCTGTGCTGTGCTGTGCTGTGAGCCCGTGAACCGCACTACCCACCCGCCCACTCCACCGGTCACTCCGTCCGCCATTTAGCTTTACCTACAGTTCGTTTGTTTGTTGGTCGGCTCACTCGCTCACTGGCTTCCTCTGTGTACAGAGTGCTTGTCGCATCGCGAAATTCGAATTCACATTCATTCTGGAGTGTAATGTGCGACTTAATCGTCGTGTTCTACAATATTATAGAATTTTTGATAGAAAGTGTGCGCAAATACCCGTGTTTATGGAAGAATGATATGCCAGAATATAAAAATAATGGATTGAAGGAAGCAGCATGGAAAGAAGTGATGAAAGAGTGTAGTGTACCTGACGGTATGTACCTACTGCCTACCTACCTTTTATTTATTAAGTAAAATTTCTCCAGTATTGTTCAATACTCCAAGATAATACTGCTATGCTACGTACATTCATTCTGAGTATATACTCGTAGTTCTGAGTGTATAGTCTTGCGCGTAGACTCGACGAATTCCAACCACCGGAACAGGCAGGGTTTCGGAGCGGATACGGCACCATAGACCACATTCACACAGTGCGGCAGATTATACAGAAGACCGAAGAGTATAATCAGCCCCTGTGTCTAGCATTCGTGGACTATGAGAAGGCCTTTGACTCGGTTGAAATCTGGTCTGTTCTGGAGTCCCTGCAGCGTTGCCAGATAGATTGGCGATACATCCAAGTGATGTCTTTACGAAACCGCCACCATGTCCGTCCAAGTACAGAATCAGCAAACAAGTCCCATACTATTGCATCGAGGAGTGAGACAAGGGGACGTTATTTCCCCGAAATTGTTTTCAAATGCAATGGAGGATATGTTCAAGACGCTGAACAGGAAAGGACGTGGCATTAATATCAACGGCGAATACATATCTCACTTGCGATTTGCTGACGATATCGTCATCGTGGCAGAGACGCTGCAGGACCTGCAACAGATGCTGAATGACCTGGCTGACTCTTCTATACGCATTGGCCTACGGATGAACTTGGACAAAACCAAGGTCATGTTCAACGAACATGTTCTACCGGAACCGATTGCGATACACGGCGCCATTCTCGAAGTTGTTCAAAAATATGTGTACCTCGGGCAGACATTGCAGTTGGGAAAAAACAACTTTGAGAACGAGGTGAATAGAAGAATTCGGCTGGGCTGGGCAGCGTTTGGGAAGCTACGTCGAGTCTTTACTTCGCCGATTCCACAGTGCCTGAAGACGAAAGTCTTCAATCAGTGCGTCCTACCCGTCATGACATACGGAGCCGAAACGTGGACATTGACGGCTGGAATGGTCCACAAGCTCAAGGTCGCTCAGCGGGCTATGGAAAGGGCTATGCTCGGTGTTTCTCTGAGGGATCGCATCAGAAATGAAGTGATCCGTCAGAGAACCAAGGTCATCGACATAGCCCACCGGATCAGCAAGCTGAAGTGGCAGTGGGCTGGCCATATTAGCCGTAGAACCGACAACCGTTGGGGTAAACGAGTTCTAGAGTGGAGACCGCGTCTCGGCAAACGTAGTGTAGGACGTCCTGAGGCACGGTGGAGTGACGATCTGCGCAAGACGGCTGGCAAAAACTGGATGCGAGAAGCCCAAGATAGACCTAAGTGGCGTGCAATTGGAGAGGCTTATGTCCAGCAGTGGACTGCTACAGGCTGATGATGATGATGATGATGATATAGTTAAAATGTATGATAACATAAACATTTTGATTTATTTATTACCTACCATTTGATTAATCTGTGCTTGAGTCTATTCGTTTGAAATGCAACAAAAGCTAGCCTAATACTAATTAAAACAGTTATTATTAAAAAACCTTATTATTGTGTAGATCACTTTAAAAATTATTCAGCACTGACGAATCTTTTATATCTACATATACTTTTAATACAATACCGCATAGCAGATACATAAAAATAGACTGATACTATTGTATCTACTTACAAATTTAATATAAAAATGTAAAAATCAATCGTCGCAAAATAAAGAATATGAACATTCTGTATATTACAGCGTGAACAATCGAGACGTGCGGCTCCCGAGACGGATTCCGATAGAATGTACGCTTGCGATATATTATAGTATCTGCTCCGTGTGTGGTGGGTTAAGTTAACATAACTTATACATTCGACGCTATAATATATATTATCTTAGTAGTGTGTGATGGGCTTAACAATCAAGATAGTAGTCAAGTAAAACAAAATGGTGACGGCATTGAAATTGAAGGAAATTTATAAACATCGAACCTAAGTACTGGTAGGTTTGATTTCTTCTAAAAGTAAGTAAATTTTAATATCAACGTATCCCTACAACCAATAATAAATTCTTACCTATATGGTAAATATCTGGCGGTCCATGGAAGTAATGTCCAATGCCATGTCCCAGGAACGCCGGTAGTACAGTTAAACCATTACGTTTCGCGTGCCTTTGTATCGTTGAACCGATTTCCGAGAATGGCACGTTTGGGCCACAGGCTCTGATAGCCTGCAAATGGTAAAATAACTGATAAAACAATATGAACTACAGTCACGAATAGTTGTTTGTATCGTGTCCACACTACCGCCGGCAATTTGGACTATATCATGAGCCTACTAGCTGTGCCCCGTGTTACATCTGCGTGGTGATGGATAATGATAATGATAAGTATCCATGCGTCTTATAATTAGCTAATTTACTAAGTTTATTTATAAATAAACAAGTATTATGTAAATTAAATAATTAAATAACCTCCTATGAATCAGACCTGTGCAGGTGAGTAGGATCTTTCTGTCAAGTAGGAAATGAGCTGATGATTTTCTACACCTAAACATATCTTTATAAATTATTATAGCCAAGAACCAATTTATTTGTAATAAACCAATGATGCATGTGAGTTAAGTAATATTTTGGTAATATTTATACCCACTGCTTATAAAATCTTGGTAGAAACTTCTTCAAAACAAGATAATTATATGTACCTAAACTTTCTAAATGTATCAATTAGGATCAACAAAATATATAAGTGCATGGGACATAGAAAAAACAGTATCAAGATCAGTTCCTTGGTACGAAAATTAATACTCGTACTAACAAGTGAAAACAAATTAAACTTACAATATCTAAACATTCTTCTGTAACTGCCACGAGTTCATATCCCCGATCATCGACATTTCCAACAAAGAATGTTTTTGAACAGTCTCCGTGATATCCTTTGAAAAATACCTAAAACATATAATATTATAGAATGTAGACGCGTAAATTATATATATATAAAACAAATATACGAATATGATTTGCGTCTGGTTCATGATCTAATAGAGTTAGCAGAATATAAAGTTTTAATGGATCGTTGGCGTTAACAGACATGTAACTGCAGCTGGACTGGTTTTCAATAGCAGAATAGGAAAACGTGTAAATGTCACCGCTCAGCTACTGTTCGATTGCATTTACTTAGTGGAATCGTCCAAAATGGTCAGTGATGGAACCTGATTAAACATCTTTATTTATTTTTATTATGTTAGGTACTACATTCTCAAATTAGGTAAGGAGCCAGGATTTTATTGACCAAACAAAGCAAGATCTACAACATACCGTTATATCTACATTAACAATGTCTCCATCTAACAAAGGCCTCAAGTCTGGTATTCCGTGCACTGCCACATTGTTGACTGATGTGCATACACTCTTAGGGAACCCATGATAGTGTAATGGCGATGGGTATGCTCCTGCTTCTATGGTCAAATTGTGTACATGCTCATCAATGTCATCCGTAGTTATGCCTGGCTGAAATGTGACATTATTGTGCTGAATAAATATATATTTTAAACAAACTAAACATCTATAGGCTAGTTTGATATATAGTTGCAGGTAGGTTTTTTTGAATGTTGGTTCAATATTGATAATGTCATCGAAAATAAAAATTATCTAAAATTGTGTTTTACATAATTATGTACTCTCATAGTTTCCTTATGGGCGCCATAATGCAGACTGAGAGATAAAAAAGTGTGTAAAGTGAGTGGCAGTTCACTTGTGATCTAAAAGTAGGATACTCTACTATGCATTAGGCTTGTGCAACTTTTGGCTGGTTTAAATACCTGTGGGTTATCACTAATGTCAATATACAAGACTTGCATATAGTACTCGTAGTTGACCACATAAAAACCAATGCCTGTATTTTAATAATTGACGATAATATAATGTATATTATATTGTATTATTTGTACCCACTAGCTGACTCGTCAGCGGCTTCGCTCGCGTGGCCTCGCGGGATAGGTTAATTACTTTTTTTTTAATTATCACACGAGAACTCTTTAATTTACCGGGATCAAAAGTATCCTGTATGTTGACCAGGGATATAAGCTACCACCATACAAAATTTCATTTAAATCGGTCTAGTCCGGAGATTAACCCGTACAAACGGACAGATAAACAGAGAAATAAAATAAAAAATATTCAGTTGACTGACTCCCTGACTCGGTTTTTAGCATTTTTTTCATTGTACAGAAATTCGATTTCTACAGTTTTATTACATAGGTATCTTTCTGGAAAGCATCGTGTTAATCAAAGTCCCTAAAAACTAACATCTAAACGAATGACTAAACCTACCCAACAGTATTATAAAATAACCTATGATCACTATGTACACTATCAAATCTATTACCTTTACTTTATAATTAACATCTATTCCTACGACTTCTCTACCGGCATTTACAGCGTCACCGGACGGTTGGCGAGCGCAGATGGCACTCAGCCAGATGCGGGCGCAGAGGGCGCACCGCCTAAGGCGAGCGTTGAAGACGCTTCGCCGCAAGGAGAGGAGTAGGCGACTTGCTCAAGGGCACCACTAAGGTACGGACCTCGACTTGGGCCGTCGCCAGGAGAGAGGGGAGTCGGAGAGAATCGCCCCGGTACATAAGTGTACCGTTGAAAGTGGGCCCTATGAATTTTTACTCTACGACTATTTGGAGAGAATCTAACCAAGACATAATTTTTGCCTCGAGCTCGGTGTTTGACTGTGTTTACCTCTAAATCATAACCTTGTGTACCTCGCCCACAGTCATTACCTCGGCCGGAGCCTACACCGTGATCGGAATCACAAAGACATGGGTCCACACCGCGACCAGGATCGTCGCGTTGTGCACTAATAATTGTAATATACAAAACCATTTTACAATAAAAATAAATGTTATTGTGTGTCACTAATTATGTATGACTGAAAGAGTGTTCACCTTTACAAACTTTTGCACATGTGCTAAGATAGTAGATGCCAGTTTGCAGCTCCTTTTCATTCCACGCAGTTGGTTCAAATCTTTGATCTCCGGTGCTGTCGGTATCACTAGTGATTTTCCCAGTACATAGGTAGGTTTCTCAATCCGGTCGGGTACTTCTCTACTCGGTGTTGTGTCAATTGGTGCTACTTTTTCATAAACACCAAAATGTTTTCTGCAAATGTCTCAAAATTTACTGTACCCGTGGTAACCAACTTCATGAAAATAGTACTACAACAATAGATGTTACTTGATATAAGGATTCAGGATGGTTAATTAATTTCCCCTGACTTTTTCTATACAGCTTTTATTATCATACAAAGTACTTAAACTTATATCTAAGCTATTTAGCCCCATATTACCCTTGACATTAGAGTTTATACTGTCATTTAAATTTTAACCTGTCCTTATGTTTTAAATTTAAATGACAGTATAAACCAAAGTGACAGATTTTTTTAAACAATAACTGTGTTAGTATAAAATGAGTGTACTATGTGAGATTGACCAATGGATGTGCGATTAACGCTTGTGCGACAAAACTGTACAGCGACTAACCATAGTTTGCTTGTACGCTAGTGCAACACACTGCATCTCGACATTATGCTAGTGGTGAGGGTTGGCATAGCATTTACAGTGAATTTATGTCGACACTATCCCACCTTCTGCTCAATGTAAAATTTTTTGTATTGATTGTGACAATTACAATCTTATGATTAGTGAAAATATTTATATGGAGTTTATTATTAACACATGTGTATGTTGTTGAGTGGGTAAAATAAATAAAAGGTAAAGCCTATGGAAAAACATCAAAGTTAATTTGCTTACATAAAATTAGTAATGTAATAAGGAATATACAATACACAGCATATATACAAAGCAAATGCCAAATGAAAATAGACTTCTATGAGTCACAAACTTACATACATACATGAATGCTACAAACAAATTAGGTATGTAAGAAATAGAATTATGAAATTCAAGATAGTCGAGAAATCTTGGAATAATAGAATGATATGAGTAACACACTTACAAAAACTGCACCTGTCTTGATTGAGCTTTTTAGGTCTTCTCATTACATTTGTTTCATGCTATTTTAATGAGCATTTCAAGGGTTACTCGCAGGTGTGGAATGGGAATAACACAAGTTACTGTGGATAACAACTTGAATAAAAATAATAGACGATAGTGATAAGCTTTACGTGTGCGAGGTAAGATAGAACCATTAATATGTACCTACTAAATATTTGAACAGTAGGTATACCTAATTATCGCGGTACTCTATATCAAGTATATTATATAAACAAAATTTATGCAAAAACTATGTTTGAACTTACACACTCGTTCTCCAAAACCTGCCAATAGATCCGATTACTTTGGTTGAGAGGTCCATTATCTTAGTAAATAATCATCTGATTTTATTAAAAATAAATACTTAACGGGTTTTCATAGAATATCTGAAAAAAAACATGTACTATTAGGTAAGATTTCAAGCTAGAGTAAAAATAATTTAAAATTTTGGTCACATAAACAAACTAGGCTTGTTGAAAAAATTTCGACAATCGATATTTTTGGCCGATATATTTTGATTCGATATATCGATATAAAATATTCAATATCGAAAATAAAATCAAACACGTTTTTTTTATTAAGCAGGCAAGAACTATGATTGAAAGACTGTGATTATGATTTCTATGTTATGTGTGCTGCGGTCACTGCAGTGATGCCATATTGGAGTATTTTTTCGCCCTGGCGAAAATTTTTGTTCATGGCGAGATTTTTGAGAATTAAATGACTTGGTGAAATAGTTGGCGAAAATAAATTTCAAAAGCAGAGTTTTACTCTCTACTATCGCAATCGAACAAATACTGGTTTGCGTGAAATTTATACGTTATATATTTATAATGAGCTGCTGTAGTAACTAAGATATTTGTTCTCAAAAATATTAACATTTTGTTTTTGATCTTTTAAATTATTGCTTAATAAAAAAAAATATTTTATTAAATACCTTCGTTTTTATTAGAATTATAATACGTTTAGTTGTGTCCATTTTGTACAAAAATACTATTTCCTATTATTGAGCTAATTCTCTGAAAATTTGACCGATATATCGATATATCGCTAATTTTTCCTCAAAACATCGGGTACGATATTGATATTTTTATAAATATCACTACATCGATATATCGATATTTCTTTTCAATTGCGATATACCTAAAACAAACAACAAAGGGCAGTCGCGCGAAACGCGAACGAAACTCTAAAGAGACTACAATAGCGAAACTTACGTGATGAGTCATGCAATGGTATCTTAGTGTAAATTACAGAAATCCTACAGCCAGCGCGCCAAGCGTGTTTTGAAACTTTTGTTGTCAAAATTGTTTCATTTGAAGTTTTATCCAGTACCTATAAATATTCTAATCTATGGTTGTATTTATACAAAGTTTCTCTATGGTTGTAACTGTAAAATAAAAAAGTGCCTTGTACAGCCACCAATAAACGCCCAAATAATAACCGGGCAATTACTTGCATCCAATATTCCGTGGAATGGCTTCGAATTATTGGCTGTACAATAAAGGCTGTGCATTATTTGGCTGCGTTTTATCAACACGGGCTAATATAACCATATAATAATACGCTGCCAGAATAAAGGAATCCATTTCATGTACATGAAATATCAGGCTGTGCATTATTGACCGTGAAATACGGGTCGGACACTTATTGTATAGGGCGATAATTTTGCACGTAAAGTTTTCTACGTTCCGGTGTCCAGTGTAGATATTATTTTTTGCAATATTAACAATTTTCAGTACAATGTTCAGTTTTATTTATCATAATTCTGGCGTCGTGTGGTCACCATTAAACCAAACGCCACTCCTCTCTTCATTCGTCGTTGCACCTACTATGAAGTTGGTTGTTTTTTTTTTGAGAAAATAAATTGTTTGATCATAATATATCCAAAATAAAGCAATTTAATTTATTAATAAAAACAAATGTACCGAATTGTAAGCATAAAATACGAAAGGGACAGAATAAAAGATACTATAGAAACTTACCAAAGATATAGAAGTACAAAAAACCATTAAAAATGCTTATTTCGTTACAATCTATATTTAATATAGCTAAGAGTAACAGAATTATATATTTATTTTGATAATAATAGTTTTAATACAAATTTTAAGTTGACTTGGGGTAGCATGTTCATACATAACTGTCATTACTTAGGTACATGTTAAGATAACAGATAAGTAAGCTAAGTTATTATTATACAAACAAAATCGTGTCTCTCGGTAAAATAAGATATTATTAGGTAGATACCTCCTTTAGCCGCACATCCGTTGAAGAAGAGGGAGGCTGTATTACACGTTTTATTGACAAAATATTAAACTTAAAGAATAGCGGAATGATTTCATGAATGTTCGGTGGAACATGTAGATATAGATGATATTTGGGATCGAAGTTATTCGAGTAAACTACAATTTCATATGTAAGATATTATTTAGAAGACAAAGATTGTATGTATTGATTGAGTTTCTATTGAAAATAAAATCAAAAATTGTCTTATTGTTTTTAGAATATGAATGGTTTCATTCTCACGTCAAAACATAATAACAATACTGCCGTCCGATTACTAAAAGGCCGTTAAGTGACATTTATTCAAATTTGAGTTTTATGTACAGAGCGAAAGCGCATCTTTTCCTCTATTAACCAGTATGGGTCTCATTTTTCTACCATTTATAAGTACTGAGATTTGGAGACCACGTACACCGCTTTCTACATCTGTTTTGGACTTTTTCAATTCTAAATTACGGTTATCTCATTTTACATCACTAAAGTAAGGCAAAACGTATGTAACGTTGTATTTCAAACTTGTATTTCATCTGTTTGACAAGCTTAGAAAACAGCTACATGCACTTACAATTCTATTTAACCTTTACCTGGCTTTACAAGTGTTTTAGTCTTTGAAAACCTGCAGTTCCAATCACGTATGTACAACGTCTAAAAGACAGTTTTTATACTCGTGCTAAACTTAAAAGCCGCTAGACATACTTAGTCGGCTAGGTCAATGGTTAGCGAGCGTGGAACTGAAACAGCTACAACTCTAAAAGACAGTGTCTGTTTTTTAGTCATGAAAAATATGAACGCATGTTATCAATAACAACAGTAAAAAACCGTTAAGCAACTTTTCAACGCTAAAAAGCCTCTATATGCAGTGCATTTCTATGCGCCCCGCACGGCGCACCTCGCTTAGTCGTGTCTTGGTTTGGACGCTGTAGAGGCTGGACCTGCGGCGCGTTGGCGCGTATTCCCGCCAAAATGGACTCGAAAGCGAGGTAAGAATAAATATTGGATTTAGAATTAATTATGCTATTGTTTTCTTAAACTTTTTGAAACATAATTAAAATAGGAACTATAGATATAACTTAAGTAACTTATATTGTTGTGTTTTGTTTTGTGTAGTTGTGTTCATGCCCTTTACAGTTTAAAATATTTAACTTTAATTCTAGGTTTCAAAATTCGAGAATCAGAGCTATGTTAGAAAAATGCAACGATGGATCTCAATCATACGTATACATGAACAAAGAAAACCAGCCACCACCACCTCATCAACTGCAATCTTCTACCGAGGTATGCAATGAAAAATTCTTATGCAGTATAGCCAACATCCCAAAATGTAACGGCAGCAACGCCGTCGCAAAGGCGTTGGTGCTGATTCACTTATGAATGAACGGCGAATAAATACCGAAGAAATGGCTTTCATCTGTAACGAAACGATGCTATAGCCTCGCGGAGACCTGCGATTCACCGTTTGTGTCATATGATACCCATGATGATTTGTCTCCAACACCGTTTATCAATTCACCAACAGGAGATTTTTCGTCCGATGATTCGGTAAAAGATAAAAATTATTGTCCGAGTGAATCTTCATTAGACGATGAAGACCAACCATGCAACAAAAGTTCCCGTCATAAACCAGCCATAGACTTAATTGAACCTCGCAAAGAAACCAACACCATACAGCCGGAAGCTGTTCTTTCACTTGATGCCCCTGCTATTATTACAGCGATAACCGACTCTACCAATGAAAATCGAATCAGCTCACGAGAAAAAAGTTAAAACAGAAGCAGGAAAAGTTATTGAGCTATAACGTGAAGACTGGGTGTGGGGAAAAATGCACGAAAAGATGTACGGCTAAGTTAAAATTAGATGCGCGTGAAGAAGTCAAGAGCAAGAGTATACATATATTAAAAGACATAATACAAATTTGTTTTCAAAGAAACAACTATGATATGCTTTATAAAAATGCTGTAAACGATGAGGATTATAAAGTTCTCCGATTCATGACCGACAAATATTTGAAAAATTCTGATATTATAAAACCACAACTTAAAAGCGCACCTAAAGGTGCAAGAAAGGCAAGACAAAGCGGTATCGTGAATGCACTGAAGGATATCACTGCACCACACAAAATGCGATTCTGGCATGAAATGCCTGAAAACGCCTAAAAAAGGGTACACGTAGATAGTTACGGTTGATTAAGATTACAATAAATGATAGGTAAGAACTTTTAATTATAGATATTTTTGTAACTTTGAGACTGATTTTGCATACCAAACTTGTTAAATAAGTGTTATGCCGTACTGTAATGTACCTACATTACAGTAAGCCTATTTGAGTAATTTTATTATGTTCATAATTATGTTCATTTCAGATGTGCCATTTATTTTGCAAGATTATTAAATATATTAAAAAACAATGATACCTAGGTTAGTAAGATGTTATTAAACAAATACTATGTATAAATAATATTGTGATATATTGTTAGTTATGTAATATATATATATATATATATATATATATATATATATATATATATATATTATATATTATATATTAATATATTATAGATTACACACAATATATATATATATATATATTGTGTGTAATCTAATAATTAACATAACTTTGTTTTTACCATAATATATGCAACCTATTAATTTGTAATTCGTACATGGTTCCTATTATTTTAAGTTTGATGCTCATAAGTATATAAGTTAATAAAAGAAGAATGTTACAGAGTAAAAGGTTTTGTTTTGTTTGCTAACCTTTATTTTCTCATTTCAATAGATAAATAACATAAGAAAAAGTTACGGTTAGCTGTTCAATTCACATTAAGTTACGACAATTTAGACAGTATCACCTACACTTAAAAACAGTTACTACAAAATGTTTATCTCAAGACTGTGTTCAAGTCTAGAATAATGATTAACTTTTGGGTTTCGAAACGATAATTAGGCAGTTTAGGGTCCTTAACGTTTTTTTTTTAAATATGTTTATTCGATTCTAAATGAAATGCAATTCAAAAAAAAGGCTATGTGATTTAGCTGCCTTTAAGTTACAAAATTGTCGATAACTCGTGACCAGTCTTCAAACCTCCATGCGGTTTTAATAAAATACAACACTATAAGGCGACTGTACTTCAGCTAACCGTGTTTAAAGTTTGCAGATAGTCTCATTTTGAAATTGATAACCATAGTTAAAACACAAAAAGTTAATTAAAAAATCAAATGATTAAGTTGCGTTCCAATGCAATATATACACTTTCAAGCTTATAAAATACAAAACATTTTGGTATATCAATAAAAACTGTAAGTCTTCAAAAAGTCTAGAAAACAACATTTCCCACGTTTTTGCTCATAACGAACATTTTGGGTTTGTAACTTAGCGGCCTTTTAAAAATCGGACGGCAGAATATGTAACATGCCAAATATGTCATAAAATAATTACATGCTCAAACACAGTTGCTATAATGGTATTATACTAGTAAATTTTGAATACTTTGTTCACATAGTACTCAACCAGTGAATCGATCAGTAAACACGAATAATAAAATACAGTAGGTACGTATATACAAATATAAAATTAATCACCATGGGAAAAATAACTGTCATTATATTTCACCACCCTTGACTGTATCTGTATTTTTTCTCTTTCGTCGAAACCCCGTAATCCGTCAAACAAAACTTCGTAGTTTCTAGAAGTAGGTCTTTCAATGGGATCGGAATCGCTCAACTACAGCCGGCGGCTGAACAACAAAGACGGATGACACGCCAACTCTATCGCCGAGACTTTCTGGTACAGAATATAGGATACTACGTATTCTAGTGTATCGAACTGTCAAACTCATAGCGTTTTTTTTTCTATGAAGATACCATAGCGTGGGCCTGATTTTTCGCATGCAATAATCGGAATCATTTTCTTACGCGTACTATTATTTATGATTGTAGTTTTCTGACCGAAATTGGACTTACATTCGGTTTTCTGTGCTAGATGTGATGTGTTGAGTTGTCGCAGACGGCCCTCAAGCTTGTCCTGGGCAGTGGATGGTGGAGGCCATTCGCTCGGTCCTCCAGAGGCTGGTGAGGTGGCGATTTGGGTCGCTGACCTTCCCATTGGTGCAGGTGCTTACCGTCACGGATGTTTTGGAAAGTACGTGCACCAAATCTCGAGCCTGCCACGAATGTGGAGCGCTGGAGGACACGGCGCTCCATACGGTTGAGGTGTGTGCCGCATGGGGTACCCAGCGGCACACGCTTTCAGCTAGAATTGGCGGAGATCTCTCGCTGCCGAGCGTGGATAACTCTATGCTCGTGAGCGAGAGATCGTGGCAGGCAGTGGCCACCTTCTGTGAAGCGGTAATGACGCAGAAGGAGGCCGCGGAGCGGGTCAGAGAGAATGATGCTCGAGCTGACTCGCTCCGGCGCAGACGGACGGGGGAATGGAGGAGGCAGTTCGCACGCCTTCTCCCTCCTCCTTAGTGGGGTCACTGGCGGAGAGTCGGGGGACTCTTCGCCGGCTTTGTAGCTTCTTAGCTTCGTACGGCCATACACGTCTAGGGGATGACCTTGGTGAGCAAGATCATCCCTTCACAGGCGCTGAGGCCCGTTAAGACCAATCCGGGCCTACGGCTGGGGCGAGATGGTGAATGCTAGCGCAACCCTATCTCGCCCCATCTGGTGGAGGACTGCTCACGGGGGGGTTTTAGTGGGTCTGAACCCCACATACCCCCTTCTGTCAACCCCCGTAGCGGAAGGGAAGTGGACAGCATTTCCCCCCATAAAAAAAAGACGGTCCTTAAGCTTAGTATACTTTGTTCTTTTTAGTTATATTTTGTTGACTTCAAATTATCTTGGTATCTATTTTTTGTGTTATTTTCGTTTTACTGGCGTTTCGTAATAAAGAGTTTATATAAATATATATCTATCTATACTTACACTGTGAGTATTCGACCAGATAAAGTATCATAAAATAAAATTAAATGCAATTTAAAATAGAAGCCTATAGGTATTATATGGAGCAGGATAGTTGTAAAATTATCTGCCTATGGCGCTAATGTCACAGCCAATTTTAGAGGCTAAAATGCCTATCTATCTTTAGTATACATAATCTAATCTATGGGGAGGGTATGGTCATGGTCTTTACATAATAGTCTGATTAGATTAATCTATGGGGTATGGTATGGTATGGACTGTTATGTAGTCCGAGATGGCATCTTCATGGAATAACGCTATGATTTTGACGGATTTATACACTAGAATTCGTAGTATCCCAGAGTATGTGCTAGACTCCCAAAACCTACTATATACACCCAAAACTACTAGAACTAAGAATTTTCGTTGTAGAATTTTCTACGAAACTACTGGTTTTCTACGAAAGTGAAAAAGCACAAATCCAGTCAAGGGTGATGAAATCTAATGAATTTTTTTTTCCATGGTGATTAATTTTTTATTTGTATGTAAACTGTATGTATATTATAGTAGCTAGTTATGGATGCACCTGGCCCCTCCGTACTAGATTAAGCTGCTGAGTAAGCTTTATTGTGCTTACTCAGCATAGAAACTCTTAGAACATAAAATTGTCATTATGCAGACGCAGCTGCCTGTGTCTCGGCAGGTGTGAACTGCCCATGTACTTTAGATCATAATTATATTAGCCTCCAAATCGGCAACACGTATTTTTATTTTATAATTTTAATTAAATTAATAATTAGTTTTTAAAAACATAATTATACGCGCCCAAATCAAGAGTGGCGCAGCCGTGCCGGATTTTCACCAGTTTCGCGAGTGTGTATGGAGATTTCCCGACGTACAAAACCGTTGGAAAAACCCTGCGTAAGCCGCGAGTGAATCCGTCGAACCAAATAAATTTCTTTTTGATCGAGTCAAAGTAAGCGTATAAACGAGTATGGGAGAAAGAGTGAGCATCGGCTGGTGAGTCAAAATTTTCGCCATTCCTTTGTTTCCTAAATCCTCCTGTATTTCTCATTAGTGTAATTAAGTAACGTGATTGTTATTATTGAGATTGGAACTCTCTCAATATAACGTGCTTGGTTTTCTTAATATGAATTTTTAGTAAGGATAATCTAAATATAGAATTTACATAGAGTAAAGAAACTTGACTTTGACTTTGATTCAGACAAAACAGAATATAAATTAGATTTTGTTATTGTCTCTCATATTTAGCATAGAATAAATAACTGATCTCGAAATAGATCATTATTCTGTAATTGAATCATATTATATTGAATTATTTTATATCATATTATGCTAATATGATATAAAATAATTAAAATATTTATATTTAAAACTATATTTGCATATAAAAATATTACTTCACATTTACAAATTTTACAAAAATATTTTCTTGTGTACGTGTGTATTATACTGTTTTATTTCATGTGTTTTTGTGTGTGTTAAATTTATAGGATTATTCATAATTAAGTGTTGTGTGCTCTCTAAACCTTAACTGCTCTACAATGTCGGTCGAAAATGTAGCCATAGTTTCTATTCCAAACGAAGTGATTAGAATTATTCCACTTTTTAATGGTGATAAGCGACATTTAAATTTATACATTAAAAAGTGTGAATATGTCATAGAAAGATTTAATAGTAGAGGCAATGAAGAGCAGAATCTATATGTGTTTCACACGATAACTAGCAGGCTTACGGAGAACGCAGCTGCGCTGTTATCGGAACGTGACGATATCGTCAATTGGTCAACGTTAAAAGACTTACTTCAGCAACATTTTGGAGATCCGCGTAGCGAAGCATGTATTGGTATTGAATTAGAATCTATAAAAATAAAACCCGGTGAAAGTTTTCTAGAGTTTTGTAACAGGATCCAGAGTGTTCGGTCAGTGTTAATTTCAAAAGTTAATTTAATTACGGACGCAGAAATGAAACGCGCGAAAATAACTATTTACAACAATACAGCTCTGAACGTATTCTTATACAACCTTCCGGAAAATATGGTTCGTATAGTCAGACTAAAATCACCTTCAACATTGGAAGTAGCTTTGAGTATAGTACTCGAAGAAGTTAACTTCCTCGAGCAGTATAGCGCGCGTAACCGATTTCAGAGCAACAGCCAAGTTTCAAAACCAGCTATAGGTATAACCGTGCATACTCCAAGTGCACCAGGGTTTCGATTCGGCAACGTACCTCAACCAACTGGGTTTAGACCCATCATGCCTATTAACACACCTAAATTTAACTTCGGTATTCCTCCTAACGCGCAAATGCAAGGTCAAAACACCTCACACAGTTTGGGTATAGTCCACCACAACAAATGGGCTATAGACCACCCCAACAATTCGGCTATACACCACCACAGGTACAGAAACCCCAATTGCAAGTAAGTGACGTATCCATGAGGACAGCGCCTCTTAGGCCACAACAGGGTTTTAGACTAAACGAACTGACATTAGACAGTGATGAAGGACATAATAACTATGATGACGTGTATTACTATCAAGACGAATACTCTTATGATGACGTATCATACTATTATAGTGATGAACCTAACACGGATGAACATAGTGAAGCATTAGAACAGACTGACGTTCCTCAATCTCAGGATTTTTGCGAAACCGCTTCGACAGACAAGAAATCTTAGAACTAAATTGCGATCCAAATTTAAAACTTCCGTATGTGTATATAGAAGAAATAGACTCAAATTTTATGATAGATACAGGAAGTATGAGATCATTCATAAGCCCTCGAAAAGCATATGAATATTTTGGTGAATTTGTACGTAAGGAACCATTCCAAGTAGTCAGTACTCATGCATCGAGTAGACATGATGAGGTTATAGAAATTCCCCTAATGCCTACCTTTAATAGCAACGATTATCACAAATTTTATTTGTATGACGTTGATGCACGTTACGATGGGCTTATTGGAAACGATCTTTTGCAACAATTAGGCGCCCTTATTGATTTAAAGGACAAAGTATTGTAATGTTGCAGCTTGCGGGGATCGAACCTGCAAGGGCAATGCTTACATTACGGGTCCCACGCGCCGGCTGCGCGTGAGATTGGGTGTGCTCGGCTAGCTATGGTCGGAGGCTTCCTAGCGGTGGAGGTGAAATTAAATACGGATCACTTTCCACTGGCCGTGTGCTTTATTTACTTACAATGGTACTTTATACATAGAGGGGGTTTTACCCCAGGTTACAGAGGTTACGGTCGGAACGCGGGGAGGGCTCCCTCTGACGGGGCTGTCCGTCCTAGTCTATCGTGAGGTTTTATTATCTGGCGAGGGGTCGTGCTGCTCGGTAACCCCCGAGCCGCGCCAACGTCCCCGCTGATACGCGGATCCCTATTTAGAATACCACCGTGCTGCCCGGTAGCCCCCAGGCCGCAACAGTGGTTTCCCTACCGGACCGCGGAACCCTGAGTGCTGCTCGGTAACCCCCGAGCCGCAGCTGCAAAGCTCCACGGGAGCGACTTGGTCTGCTTGCCTTCTCACTGGTAAGGGTGCGAATCGGTACCCCAGTCCGCACAACCTTTCAGTTCGAGCGCTCGCAGACGAGTGCTAGAGTGTACTTTTTTTTTTTTTTTTTTTTTTTTTTTAGAACGGACTAATGCTGTTTGCCTCTACCGGCATTTACAGCGTCACCGGACGGTTGGCGAGCGCAGATGGCACTCAGCCAGATGCGGGCGCAGAGGGCGCACCGCCTAAGGCGAGCGTTGAAGACGCTTCGCCGCAAGGAGAGGAGTAGGCGACTTGCTCAAGGGCACCACTAGGGTACGGACCTCGGCTTGGGCCGTCGCCAGGAGAGAGGGGAGTAGGAGAGAATCGCCCCGGTACATAAGTGTACCGTTGAAAGTGGGCCCTATGAATCTTAACTCTACGACTATTTGGAGAGAATCTAACCAAGACATAACTTTTGCCTCGAGCTCGCCGGCGAGCTCGGTGTTTGACTGTGTTTACCACTAAATCATAACCTTGTGTACCTCGCCTCCTCCCATTTCCGCGACATTTGTGCACTCATGACTGTACTTTGGGTGGGGCTACAATAAGAAAGTGTAATACCTCGCCCACAGCCATGGTGGCTGGGACTACTTAGAGAACCAGTGTTACCTCGTCCGCAGCCATTTGCTGGGCCGGAGGATACATCGCGACCGGGGCCGCGGTGTATACTCCCACCCGCACCGTGGCTGGGACTACAATCGTGTGTGTGTGAATTACCTCGACTGCGACTGGGGCTGCGAAGAAGATCTCGGCCGGAGCCTACAATGCGATCGGGATCACAGCCCTGGTCGGGTCTACAACCATTACCGGGGTTCCCTTGGGACGACGCTAAAGCTGCCGAAGTAACGGCTGCGATGGGGTCGTCCGGGTCACCCAAAATATGCCTTGGACGGCGACGGGGGGGAAGGAAGTGGGGATCGGTTATGTCAGTGGAGTAGTTCGCCGCTTCGACCACGAGGGGATTCGAGTGGTGGGGAGCTTTGTCGAAGTGGCGGCGGGAGCAGTCTTTCATATACTGCGTAATAGAGGGGAGGGTGAAATCGCAGTGCAGTTCGGCGTTCCGCAAGTACCACGGAGCGCCCACTGCCCTGCGCATAAAGCGATTCTGAATCACTTGAAGTTTGTGGAGGTCGTGTTTCTGAGCATGGGCGAACGCTACAGATGCGTAAGTCATGATTGGGCGGATGCAAAGTTTGTAAAGAGTCGTCTTATTTCTAAGAGACATTTTACTGTTTTTGCCTATGAGGGGATTAAGACGACCCATAATGAAGGCCGCCCTATTGCGAACAATCTGGATGTGTTTCGCGAAAGTGAGTTGGCAATCAAGGGTGACGCCCAGGTATTTGGCAGATTTAGCCCAAGGGATGGGTTCGCCGAATAGGACTATGGGTGACGGCATGAGATTTCGCCGGGTCTCAGTGAAGTACACTGCTGCACTTTTGCTAGGATTTACTGCAATCCGCCATTTACGAAACCATGCACCGATTACGGTGATGGCTCGTTGGATGGCGCATCTCTGCCTGACCTTGAACCAGCCAGTAGAGTAGATTGCAGTATCATCCGCAAACTGAGCGATCTGAACATTAGGTTCAGATCGTGGGATGTCGCTGGTGTACAGCGAGAAGAGAATGGGTGAGAGTACAGAGCCCTGAGGGACACCTGCGTGAATGGGATGCGGGGAGGAGAGCGTTCCCTCGGTGCGATAGCTAAACGTTCGATCCCTGAGAAAGTCTTGTAAGATGAGTACAAGACGGTCTGGCACACCCAGTTGGTACAGCTTGAATATCAAGCCGTTGTGCCAGACTTTGTCGAACGCTTTCGCTACGTCGAGGAAGACAGCTATGGTCCCTTGGGGCTTTGGTTTCTTATTGAAACCGCCTAGGATGTGCTCCGTTACGCGGTGCACTTGTTGGACGCAAGAGTGTTTGGCTCTAAAACCAAATTGCTCATCGGGAAGGAGGTTATTGGACCTAACGTGGGACCAGAGTCGGTTCACAATGAGCCGCTCGTAAATCTTCCCCAGAGAGCTGAGGAGACTTATGGGACGGTAGCTGGAGGGCTCGACTGCCGGTTTGCCTGGTTTGTGAATACCAATGACAATGGCATGCTTCCAAGTGTCTGGGAAGGAGCAGTTGCTCATAGCCGCATTGAAGATGCTAACTAAGAGATGGACTAGTGGGACTGAGAAGTGTTTAATCACCTTGTTGCTGATACCATCAGCACCAGGGGATTTACGGGTCTTGAGGCTCTTGATCAGAGACACAACCTCGGATGATTTTACCGGTGGGAGGAGTGAGAGGTCAGAGATGGACATAGAGCTTTTACGTTCGACTTCAGATTCCACCGAATCGAGGTGTTTCTGGTCGACGTGATCTACATTTAGAGTACACTGAGCCTCAAGGCTATCAGCTAAACACTCGGCTTTGTTTTCGTCAAGGAACGCTATGGAGAGGGGAGGTGGCCTAATGAGTGGGGGCATTGTCTGTTGTCCGTCAGATTTCAGAGTTCGAGCCAACTGCCAGTATGCCTGGTGAGTTGGCTCAATCTCTGACAGTTTGTCGTCCCACCTTTGATCACGCAGCTCACTCATGCGTTTCCTTACAGCACGCTGTAAATAGCGCATGGTGGCTTTGTTCTCTGGGGTTGGCATCGAGTCATACGCCCTAGTGGCGGCGTTCTTAGCTGTCAGTAATCTCCTCGCACCCTCGGGCAGTTCGAAGCGGCGACCATCCGCCACTTGGACCTGCTTTGAGGATTCACCTACTGCGGTGCGGAGGTGGTCACTGAGAGCCTCGATCGCAATTGACACGTCTTCTACTGTCTGTATGTCATCGGGGATTCTATCGAGAGCGGGTGAACTGATAGCTTGGAGGGATTCCCCCAGTTGCTTCCAGTTCACTACCGTTCTAGTGATAGGGGTTATGTCCGTCGGGTCGGGGCCTAATTTCAACAATACAGGGCGGTGGTCTGAAGTCAGTTCGTGTAACACTTCTATAGAGCGCAACCGGAGGGTGACGTTCTTGAGAAGTGCTATGTCAAGTATGTCTGGTCGTTGGTTGTCAACATAGGGATATCTTGTGGGCTCCAGAGGGGAGAGAATATCAAAGTTTAAGTGGCTGACCAAGCCTTCAAGGATTTTACCATTGCTATTGTTACTAGTACAGTTCCATATGACATGTTTACTGTTGAAGTCACCGATCAGAAGGACGGAGCTTCCTAGAGAGAAGAGGGCTTCCAAGTCTGTCTGTAATAGTTCTTTACCAGAGGGGAGGTAACATGAGGCTATGATGACTGGTTGATGACCTGACATCGCTAGAAAGCAAACAGAGGCTTCTAGTATTCTAAGTGGTGGAGTAACAATTGGGATACAGTGCAGAGCTCTTTTGTAATAGATGAGAGTGCCACCTTTTGGGGTGGCCACTCTATCATTACGAACCAAACGGTAATTTGCAAACCTAGGGTTCGCTGTACCTGGTTTCAGAAAGGTTTCCTGCACGCATAGGATATCGACCTGATGGGTCTTACAAAATTCGTGAACTTCGTCCTTTTGACTAGAGAGGCCGTCAGCGTTGAAAGTCGCTACGGTGACTGAGTGGGGCTTAATTCGTTTCGGTGTACTATCCATATTGGATGATACCTAAGAAACGCTGGGGAGGGCGTAGCGCCTCACTGCGCTGATTAAACCCGCGTGTGTGAGCGTGGCTCGCAAGCGGTCTTGGTCGTTTGTGGCAGTACGAAGTTTGTGCGCGAATACACGTACTTCGTCCACGTCTATGACCATCGCGTAGTCCATGACAAGGGCTATGTCGGCCGCCAGGTCAGATTGACCTGGGGCGTCCATGAGCCCAGCCATTGGAGGCCTAGAGAGCGGCGGTTTGGGCTTAGGAGCCGGCGCGCTGGCAGAGGCCTGCGGGCGGGCGGGGGTGAGGGGGGCGCTTGCTTGTACCATGCTCAAGGGCTTGGACCAAGCGTTGCGCGCGGGCGCGGGCGCGGGAACAACAGGTGTTGCCTGCGGTGCGGGTGTAAGGTTAGGCTTAGGGCCGTTTCCTTGTGAGCGGGTAGTGACCGGGCGAGGAGGGGGAATAGGCCTCCTAGCCGGCCCACTTGATACGCGGGGTGCCTTAGGGCAACCGCGGTAGTTGGCGGTATGTCCCTGTGTGCCGCAGAGGACACAACTAGGTGGGTCTGCCGAGTCCCTTGTGCGAGAACACTGGGCTGTCCCGTGATCCCCTAGGCACTTGACGCACCTCGGGCGGGCGAAACAGAATCGGGCGGCATGCCCGTACAATTGGCAGTTGTGACACTGGCCAGGCGCTCGGTTTCGGAATGGGGGTTGAACGGTGATCCCCGAGAGGTTCACTACCGTTTTGACATTAAAAATCGCTTTGCCCTCTGGCGTGCGATTGAGGATGACCAATAGTAGGTCGTAGGGCCTGCGATCTTTGCCACTGTACATCCGGTGGCATTCGCGGACGGGGTAGCCTTGCGCCTTTAAGTCGGCGAGGACACTGTCGGTTTGCACCTCTTTTGGTACGCCGCGTATGACAACGCGTAGTACCTTCTCTTCCTCGAGAGCGTAAGTATGAAAGCTTATACTCTCGTTTTTTAAAATTCTGGTGAGCGCCCTATGGTCGCTTGGGGTCGGCACCTGGACTTTGATACCCAGTTGGGTTGAGCGGGCGCTAGTATATTGGATCTTACGATCCGTCAATAGTCGTGAGACCATGTCCCACTTCGCCTTGTCCTGAAGGAACAGAGGCGGCGGCGGTTTCTCGCGTCTAACTGACGCTCCTTGAGAGGAGACGTCGCGTTGAGACGCGGCGATGCTTGCGGGAGCATCGGAGTGAGCGAGAGGGTCGCGGGAGGTGGGAGCGAGAGAGCCTGATGGCTTAGCTCCCGGGGCGGTGCAGGCCGCTTTGGGTGGCGGGGAGGGAGCCTCTGAGGCGGCTTTGGGGACGCGCTTTCTCTTTCCGACGGTAGTGAACCCGTCGTTGGAGATGTTGCCAACAGAGTTAGCGCGGGAGCGGGAGAACTCTACATCCATCTCATTCTCCGAGTTGGATGCCGAATCGTAGGCGCGTTCGTACTCAGTCCGAAGGACTGGAGAGCGATCGCGGGGTGGTAAAGGTGCGCGGGGAGCGCGGGGCGCATAGGGCGCAGGGTCGGGGGAGAGAGGGCTATCTAACGGCTTGAACGCCGAAGAACCGAAGGGCGCCCTCGGAGGGAGGGAGCCGGAGGAGGGAATTTGGGAGTCCGTGAAGCGGGGTCTCTCTTTAAAGTCCCTATTGGACTGGAGATACTCGGACAGCATGTCCGGGTAGCAATTTGACACCCACGAGGCGAACGCCTGAGGCGAAACGCCTTGCGGGAGGCTCATAGCGGGGGAGGGAGATAGTAGAGACATCTCGAATGCGAGGAATACTCGAGATGCGAGTGAGGGGTGAGTGACACTCCCGCCGGGTACAGGCGGGAGAGTGAGTGCCTAGGTGTCCCTACTGTGTGCCCTCTGCCAGTCTTATTGTGCAGTGGGATGTGTGCCTAAACGCGAGGCCCTAGCTGCTCCGGGGGCGAGGAGAGAAGACCGAGTAAAACCCGGCTTCCAACCAAACACTTGCCCAGAGAATAGGAGAGTAGGATAGGGTAGGGTGGGAAGGAGATACCTGCCGTCGGCGAGGGGAGACCCCAAGGCCGGTGAAGGCAGGCCCGTCCGGTTTTAGCCGTTCCCTCCCACGCTCAGGAGGGAAAGGCTTGACGCACCGGGTCCGCGCCCAACTGGGTGGCGTTAACACCGCAAGGATCGTCCAGAAGACCACGTGAAGCGTGGATTTGTTTGACTCGACTTTGAAAATTGAAAATTGAAAAAATTTAAAAATCGAAACTAGAGTTCGCTCTGAGAAGAGCGGTTTTGATTAGACAATGAACAATAGGTGATTGATGTGTCGAAGCGCTCTTACAAGAGCGCGCTTCTTCCGCGACGCGAGCCGAGCCGAGCCGAACGCCTCCGTGCGCCGAACGGTACACGAAGCGGTGGCTTGACGTCGAATCTGCACACAGAAAGTCCACTATTAGCGAAGTCCAACACTGAATCCTCTTCAATCGAAACGATACAGGTAACCGGCACTAAAAGCGCAAGCACTTTTAGGCCGATCGGAATATTCTCGGGGAGCACTTGAGCGCACGTCCGTCCCACTCGAGCGCGCTGACCGGAATGGAATTTTTGTGCTAGAGTGTATTTTTTTTTTTTTTTTTTAGAACGGACTAATGCTGTTTGCCTCTACCGGCATTTACAGCGTCACCGGACGGTTGGCGAGCGCAGATGGCACTCAGCCAGATGCGGGCGCAGAGGGCGCACCGCCTAAGGCGAGCGTTGAAGACGCTTCGCCGCAAGGAGAGGAGTAGGCGACTTGCTCAAGGGTACCACTAGGGTACGGACCTCGGCTTGGGCCGTCGCCAGGAGAGAGGGGAGTAGGAGAGAATCGCCCCGGTACATAAGTGTACCGTTGAAAATGGGCCCTATGAATTTTAACTCTACGACTATTTGGAGAGAATCTAACCAAGACATAACTTTTGCCTCGAGCTCGCCGGCGAGCTCGGTGTTTGACTGTGTTTACCACTAAATCATAACCTTGTGAACCTCGCCTCCCCCCATTTCCGCGACATGGGTCCACACCGCGACCAGGGTCGTCGCGTTGTGCACTCATGACTGTACTTTGGGTGGGGCTACAATAAGAAAGTGAAGTACCTCGCCCACAGCCATGGTGGCTGGGACTACAAAGAAAACCAGTGTTACCTCGTCCGCAGCCATTTGCTGGGCCGGAGGATACATCGCGACCGGGGCCGCGGTGTATACTCCCACCCGCACCGTGGCTGGGACTACAATCGTGTGTGTGTGAATTACCTCGACTGCGACTGGGGCTGCGAGGAAGATCTCGGCCGGAGCCTACAATGCGATCGGGATCACAGCCCTGGTCGGGTCTACAACCATTACCGGGGTTCCCTTGGGACGACGCTAAAGCTGCCGAAGTAACGGCTGCGATGGGGTCGTCCGGGTCACCCAAAATATGCCTTGGACGGCGACGGGGGGGAAGGAAGTGGGGATCGGTTATGTCAGTGGAGTAGTTCGCCGCTTCGACCACGAGGGGATTCGAGTGGTGGGGAGCTTTGTCGAAGTGGCGGCGGGAGCAGTCTTTCATATACTGCGTAATAGAGGGGAGGGTGAAATCGCAGTGCAGTTCGGCGTTCCGCAAGTACCACGGAGCGCCCACTGCCCTGCGCATAAAGCGATTTTGGATCACTTGAAGTTTGTGGAGGTCGTGTTTCTGAGCATGGGCGAACGCTACAGATGCGTAAGTCATGATTGGGCGGATGCAAAGTTTGTAAAGAGTCGTCTTATTTCTAAGAGACATTTTACTGTTTTTGCCTATGAGGGGATTAAGACGACCCATAATGAAGGCCGCCCTATTGCGAACAATCTGAATGTGTTTCGCGAAAGTGAGTTGGCGATCAAGAGTGACGCCCAGGTATTTGGCAGATTTAGCCCATGGGATGGGTTCGCCGAATAGGACTATGGGTGACGGCATGAGATTCCGCCGGGTCTCAGTGAAGTACACTGCTGCACTTTTGCTAGGATTTACTGCAATCCGCCATTTACGAAACCATGCACCGATTACGGTGATGGCTCGTTGGATGGCGCATCTCTGCCTGACCTTGAACCAGCCAGTAGAGTAGATTGCAGTATCATCCGCAAACTGAGCGATCTGAACATTAGGTTCAGATCGTGGGATGTCGCTGGTGTACAGCGAGAAGAGAATGGGTGAGAGTACAGAGCCCTGAGGGACACCTGCGTGAATGGGATGCGGGGAGGAGAGCGTTCCCTCGGTGCGATAGCTAAACGTTCGATCCCTGAGAAAGTCTTGTAAGATGAGTACAAGACGGTCTGGCACACCCAGTTGGTACAGCTTGAATATCAAGCCGTTGTGCCAGACTTTGTCGAACGCTTTCGCTACGTCGAGGAAGACAGCTATGGTCCCTTGGGGCTTTGGTTTCTTATTGAAACCGCCTAGGATGTGCTCCGTTACGCGGTGCACTTGTTGGACGCAAGAGTGTTTGGCTCTAAAACCAAATTGCTCATCGGGAAGGAGGTTATTGGACCTAACGTGGGACCAGAGTCGGTTCACAATGAGCCGCTCGTAAATCTTCCCCAGAGAGCTGAGGAGACTTATGGGACGGTAGCTGGAGGGCTCGGCTGCCGGTTTGCCTGGTTTGTGAATACCAATGACAATGGCATGCTTCCAAGTGTCTGGGAAGGAGCAGTTGCTCATAGCCGCATTGAAGATGCTAACTAAGAGATGGACTAGTGGGACTGAGAAGTGTTTAATCACCTTGTTGCTGATACCATCAGCACCAGGGGATTTACGGGTCTTGAGGCTCTTGATCAGAGACACAACCTCGGATGATTTTACCGGTGGGAGGAGTGGGAGGTCAGAGATGGACATAGAGCTTTTACGTTCAACTTCAGATTCCACCGAATCGAGGTGTTTCTGGTCGACGTGATCTACATTTAGAGTACACTGAGCCTCAAGGCTATCAGCTAAACACTCGGCTTTGTCTTCGTCAAGGAACGCTATGGAGAGGGGAGGTGGCCTAATGAGTGGAGGCATTGTCTGTTGTCCGTCAGATTTCAGAGTTCGAGCCAACTGCCAGTATGCCTGGTGAGTTGGCTCAATCTCTGACAGTTTGTCGTCCCACCTTTGATCACGCAGCTCACTCATGCGTTTCCTTACAGCACGCTGTAAATAGCGCATGGTGGCTTTGTTCTCTGGGGTTGGCATCGAGTCATACGCCCTAGTGGCGGCGTTCTTAGCTGTCAGTAACCTCCTCGCACCCTCGGGCAGTTCAAAGCGGCGACCATCCGCCACTTGGACCTGCTTTGAGGATTCACCTACTGCGGTGCGGAGGTGGTCACTGAGTGCCTCGATCGCAATTGACACGTCTTCTACTGTCTGTATGTCATCGGGGATTCTATCGAGAGCGGGTGAACTGATAGCTTGGAGGGATTCCCCCAGTTGCTTCCAGTTCACTACCGTTCTAGTGATAGGGGTTATGTCCGTCGGGTCGGGGCCTAATTTCAACAATACAGGGCGGTGGTCTGAAGTCAGTTCGTGTAACACTTCTATAGAGCGCAACCGGAGGGTGACGTTCTTGAGAAGTGCTATGTCAAGTATGTCTGGTCGTTGGTTGTCAACATAGGGGTATCTTGTGGGCTCCAGAGGGGAGAGAATATCAAAGTTTAAGTGGCTGACCAAGCCTTCAAGGATTTTACCATTACTATTGTTACTAGTACAGTTCCATATGACATGTTTACTGTTGAAGTCACCGATCAGAAGGACGGAGCTTCCTAGAGAGAAGAGGGCTTCCAAGTCTGTCTGTAATAGTTCTTTACCAGAGGGGAGGTAACATGAGGCTATGATGACAGGTTGATGACCTGACATCGCTAGAAAGCAAACAGAGGCTTCTAGTATTCTAAGTGGTGGAGTAACAATTGGGATACAGTGCAGAGCTCTTTTGTAATAGATGAGAGTGCCACCTTTTGGGGTGGCCACTCTATCATTACGAACCAAACGGTAATTTGCAAACCTAGGGTTCGCTGTACCTGGTTTCAGAAAGGTCTCCTGCACGCATAGGATATCGACCTGATGGGTCTTACAAAATTCGTGAACTTCGTCCTTATGACTAGAGAGGCCGTCAGCGTTGAAAGTCGCTACGGTGACTGAGTGGGGCTTAATTCGTTTCGGTGTACTATCCATATTGGATGATACCTAAGAAACGCTGGGGAGGGCGTAGCGCCTCACTGCGCTGATTAGACCCGCGTGTGTGAGCATGGCTCGCAAGCGGTCTTGGTCGTTTGTGGCAGTACGAAGTTTGTGCGCGAATGCACGTACTTCGTCCACGTCTATGACCATCGCGTAGTCCATGACAAGGGCTATGTCGGCCGCCAGGTCAGATTGACCTGGGGCGTCCATGAGCCCAGCCATTGGAGGCCTAGAGAGCGGCGGTTTGGGCTTAGGAGCCGGCGCGCTGGCAGAGGCCGGCGGGCGGGCGGGGGTGAGGGGGGCGCTTGCTTGTACCATGCTCAAGGGCTTGGACCAAGCGTTGCGCGCGGGCGCGGGCGCGGGAACAACAGGTGTTGCCTGCGGTGCGGGTGTAAGGTTAGGCTTAGGGCCGTTCCCTTGTGAGCGGGTAGTGACCGGGCGAGGAGGGGGAATAGGCCTCCTAGCCGGCCCACTGGGTGCGCGGGGTGCCTTAGGGCAACCGCGGTAGTTGGCGGTATGTCCCTGTGTGCCGCAGAGGACACAACTAGGCGGGTCTGATGAGTCCCTAGTGCGAGAACACTGGGCTGTCCCGTGATCCCCTAGGCACTTGACGCACCTCGGGCGGGCGAAACAGAATCGGGCGGCATGCCCGTACAATTGGCAGTTATGACACTGGCCAGGTGCTCGGTTTCGGAATGGGGGTTGAACGGTGATCCCCGAGAGGTTCACAACCGTTTTAATATTGAAAATCGCTTTGCCCTCTGGCGTGCGATTGAGGATGACCAATAGTAGGTCGTAGGGTTTGCGATCTTTGCCACTGTACATGCGGTGGCATTCGCGGACGGGGTAGCCTTGCGCCTTTAAGTCGGCGAGGACACTGTCGGTTTGCACCTCTTTTGGTACTCCGCGTATGACAACGCGTAGAACCTTCTCTTCCTCGAGAGCATAAGTATGAAAGCTTATGCTCTCGTTTTTGAGAAGTCGAGTAAGCGCCCTATGGTCGCTTGGGGTAGGCACCTGGACTTTAATACCCAGTTGGGTTGAGCGGGCGCTGGTATATTGGATCTTACGATCCGTCAAAAGTCGTGAGACCATGTCCCACTTCGCCTTGTCCTGAAGGAACAGCGGCGGCGGCGGTTTCTCGCGTCTAACTGACGCTCCTTGAGAGGAGACGTCGCGTTGAGACGCGGCGATGCTTGCGGGAGCATCGGAGTGAGCGAGAGGGTCGCGGGAGGTGGGAGCGAGAGAGCCTGATGGCTTCGCTCCCGGGGCGGTGCAGGCCGCTTTGGGTGGCGGGGAGGGAGCCTCTGAGGCGGCTTTGGGGACGCGCTTTCTCTTTCCGACGGTAGTGAACCCGTCGTTGGAGATGTTGCCAACAGAGTTAGCGCGGGAGCGGGAGAACTCTACATCCATCTCATTTTCCGAGTTGGATGCCGAATCGTAGGCGCGTTCGTACTCAGTCCGAAGGACTGGAGAGCGATCGCGGGGTGGTAAAGGTGCGCGGGGAGCGCGGGGCGCATAGGGCGCAGGGTCGGGGGAGAGAGGGCTATCTAACGGCTTGAACGCCGAAGAACCGAAGGGCGCCCTCGGAGGGAGGGAGCCGGAGGAGGGAATTTGGGAGTCCGTGAAGCGGGGTCTCTCTTTAAAGTCCCTATTGGACTGGAGATACTCGGACAGCATGTCCGGGTAGCAATTTGACACCCACGAGGCGAACGCCTGAGGCGAAACGCCTTGCGGGAGGCTCATAGCGTGGGAGGGAGATAGTAGAGACATCTCGAGGGGAATACTCGAGATGCGAGTGAGGGGTGAATGCCACTCCCGCCGGGTACAGGCGGGAGAGTGAGTGCCTAGGTGTCCCTACTGTGTGTCCTCTGCCAGTCTTATTGTGCAGAGGGATGTGTGCCTAAACGCGAGGCCCTAGCTGCTCCGGGGGCGAGGAGAGAAGACCGAGTAAAACCCGGCTTCCAACCAAACACTTGCCCAGAGAATAGGAGAGTAGGATAGGGTAGGGTGGGAAGGAGATACCTGCCGTCGGCGAGGGGAGACCCCAAGGCCGGTGAAGGCAGGCCCGTCCGGTTTTAGCCGTTCCCTCCCACGCTCAGGAGGGAAAGGCTTGACGCACCGGGTCCGCGCCCAACTGGGTGGCGTTAACACCGCAAGGATCGTCCAGAAGACCACGTGAAGCGTGGATTTGTTTGACTCGACTTTGAAAATTGAAAATTGAAAAATTAAAAATCGAAACTAGAGTTCGCTCTGAGAAGAGCGGTTTTGATTAGACAATGAACAATAGGCGATTGATGTGTCGAAGCGCTCTTACAAGAGCGCGCTTCTTCCGCGACGCGAGCCGAGCCGAGCCGAACGCCTCCGTGCGCCGAACGGTACACGAAGCGGTGGCTTGACGTCGAATCTGCACACAGAAAATCCACTATTAGCGAAGTCCAACACTGAATCCTCTTCAATCGAAACGATACAGGTAACCGGCACTAAAAGCGCAAGCACTTTTAGGCCGATCGGAATATTCTCGGGGAGCACTTGAGCGCACGTCCGTCCCACTCGAGCGCGCTGACCGGAATCTGCTAGAGTGTACTGTCGCGAGTGGCTTATATAGCTCCGCGGCGAGTCGACGTGCGTCGTGGGTGGGCGCGGCGCGGGTGGGCGCGGTGTGCTTGTGTGCGTGCGGCCATGCGTCATCGTGTCGCTGTGCGCCGGCCCATCGGAATGCGTGGAATGCACTGCGTGTCGGCTCGTTACACTCTCCCTCCTCTTCGGAAGATTTTTACCTGTAAAAATCACAGCTGTAAAACTCTGGACACAATGATTTAAAAAAAATGTTTGTCGTAGGTGTGGTGGTTTTGGGTTCACTCCCTGCGGTGAACCGAAACGGTGCCTAATAATAGGTTTTAAACTTGGTTTATTCTTTCTATATTATTTCCCCGGTTAATCTGTGGCCGTGATGAAATACTAAACTGTTGCCACTCCCCGGTTTTAAACTAAATTTGAATGGCTTGAATTCTTGTGGTTTCCCCGCCTTACTCGGACTGTCAAATCTTCTTCTGATTTCGACAATGTAGCTGTATAATTCACGCAGCTTCTTCTTGGTTTACTATGCTAACTTAACTAAGCTTATAACTTAGAAATGCATGCAGCCTTCTCTCGGCTTTAACTAAAAATATTACGTGGCCTTATCTTGGCCTTTACTAAAATCACTTGGAAAAAGGGATTTACTCGAAAAAATATTTTAGCCTTCTTCTGGCTGTAACTAAACAAAATGGCCTTCCTTTGGCTCTCACTAACCTAACTTAGAGAAAAATAAAAAAAAATGCCTTCTTCTGGCTTTGATTTAGCTTAACAACTAAAATACATATAGAAATAAAAAACTCCTTCCTATGTTTCCCCTTCCTTCCGGGGCCTCTTGTATTGGGGAAGTCTGCATACCCCCTGCCGGTTCCCGCCGTTCCTTCTATACCCTGTCCTCTTCTTTTTCCGTTTCTTTTTGGTGTTAGGGGTGTTTTTGTTTGGTTCTTCCTCCTCCAGGTCTCTGAACTCCTCCTCGTCGGCCATTATTTGGAGGGCCTCCTCAGCTTCCTCCGGTGTTGGTGATTTAGATTTTGGGGTCTTTGGTCGCTCTGTTATTATGGCTTCCCTTTTGGTTTTGCACCCTGTTACAACGGTGGGGCGGGTTGGTTTCCTTTCCATTTTTTTTCTCCTTTTTGCTATCTGCGTTCGCGTGCCCTCGATTACTGTCATCGCTTGTTATGCACTTTCCCTTTTATATAGTGCTTCCTTGGGTTTTACTTCAGGCTACCCTCTGTTTTCGATTTTTAACTTGTGTTCGGATAGTGTTGATCGTCCGGTTTGTTCCGATTACTGAATAGTTCCTATTCTATGTTCTTTTTTTTTTTTTTTTTTTTTTTTTTTTTCCGGACTCTGGTGCCGTGCAGATACTGGGGTTTATTTTTCTAATGGTTAAATGTTTTGATATCTTTTATGTGCGCTGTACAAATTTTCCTTGGGTTATTTATGTCTTGTAATAAGAATATTACTGGTGATTTTTCTTGCGTTATTTTATAGGGTCCTGAGTATTTTGGTGCTAGTTTCGCGCAAAAACTGTTGCTGGCTTTTGAGATTGGAAATTCCCTTTTTAATACCAGTGTGTTTATTTGTGGTTTCCACTCTCTCCTTTTCCCGTCGTAATATGATTTTTGTGTTGTGGAGGCCTTTTTTTGGTTTGTTCGGACCGTATCGTATACTTGTTCTATTTTCTGGTTTTTGTGTATTTTAGGGGTTGGGAATTTGTTTCCGTCCCCTGGTACGGTGATTTCTCTGCCAAACAGTAAGAATGCTGGTGTGTATTTAGTTGATTCGTGTTTTGACGTATTCAATGCTAGGTTAAATTCTGGTAGGTACTCGTCCCATTTTTTGTGGTTATCTTTTATGAATGTTGATATCATCGTTTCTAGTGTCCGGTTTACTCTTTCGGTTGAGTTACACTGGGGTGTATATGGTGGTGTTAGCCGGTGTTTGATCCCGTACTTTTCTAATTCTTTTTTGAATTGCCTCGACGTGTATTGTTTTCCGTTGTCACTTAGTAATTCTGTCGGTCGCCCGTATCTCATGATGATGCACTCTCTCAGAGCTTTTACTATGGTGTTCGTTGTCGCGGTTCGTAGTGGTTTTATTTCGGTCCATTTTGTGAATTTGTCTTGGAATACTATGATCCAGTTGTAACCTTGTGATGACCTTGGTAGTGGGCCGATCAGGTCTGTTGTAACTACTTGCCATGGTTCTTCTGGGTTCTTTATATGCATTAGTCCGGCTTTTTTCTCTTGTGATGGTTTGTGCGTTTGGCAGGCTATGCATTTTCTTATGTATCTTGTGACATCTCGAAACATTCCGGGCCAGTAATATCGTTGCGCTAGTCTGTTTAATGTTTTTGCTACTCCCATGTGTCCTGCGTTTGGTGAGTCGTGATTTCGTTTTATTACGTTTGTTTTTTCTTTCTCTTGTACACATAGCTTCCATTCTGAGTTTGGTTCTAGCTTCGTCCCGTATGCTGGGCTTGTAATTCTTTTATATAGTTCTTGTTCCTTAATGCAATAGTCCGGGTGCCGTCTCGGGTTTTCGCTGACCTCTTGTAGTTTTTTGTTATACCAATCGTTTGTTCCCTGGTTTATCGTGCATGTTATCGGGTTCCTTGATAATTCATCCGCGACTTTGTTTTTCTTAGCCAGTACTATTGGTGAGCTGTACGGGCTGTGCGATGGTTCTATTATTCCCTCCTTCAACATGATGTCTACGTGCTCGTTGATTTTTTCTTGTAACTTTGGGTTTCTTGGGTAATATTTTTGTTTTACCGGTTCATTGTGCTTTAATTTGATTTTATGTTTAACCCATGTGTTTCCTTTTGGGCTCTGGTCGCATTTTTTAAACTCGGCTTTTAATATATTGTTTAGTTCTTCCTGTTCTTGTCGTGTCAGGGTCAAGTTTGCTTCCGATGGTTCTCTTTCCTTGTGGCTTTCTCGTTCTTGCTGTGCCTCTGGATCTTTCTCCTCACCTTCGGTCCATTGCAGTTTCATCCCCATCCTCTTTAGTAGGTCCATGCCTATTATGAAGTTGGATGTTCTGGGGATCACGTATAGCCGGTGTTTAAGTGTGGTACCGTTTATTCCTAGTTCCAATTCTATTGATTTTTCGATTACCACTTTACTGCCATCGGCTATTGTTATATGTTTACTGATGTCCCTCACAGTTTCGTTTGTGCATTTTTGGAATGTATCCTTGTTAATGAATGAGTTCGTAGATCCGGTGTCTATTACTGCCTTGTAATTGATACCCTTCACCTGGACGGTCAGGTATAGCCTGTTGTCATGTACATGTTCCCCTTTTGCTGTAAAACTTTTTGAATGTGTCTTGGTCTCTTGGTTTGTTTTGCAGCAGTCTGTGCTTTTCTTTCCTATTTTCCCGCAGACGCAACAGAATATTATTTTATTCCCTCTGCATTTCCGGTGGCTGTGTCCTTGTTTCCCACAGCCCCAGCAGCTTGTCTGTGGGTTATAGTTTCTCATGTATCTTCCCTCGCTAGGATTTGAGGTCCGATGCACCTGCGGTTGTACTTGGGGTTCGTATTTCTTTCTATTGTTTCTACATTCACTTGTGCTTGGCTGTGCTTCAAGGTCTGTGAACCGTTGGTCGTTTTTCGGGTTGCCGAATGTAAAGTTGTTGTATCTTTGTTCCGATATTGACTCGTATTCGCTCGCTAGGTTTATTAGTTCTGAGATTGATTTGAATTCTTGCCTTTTTATGTAATATTTGTACTTTGCGTTCATGTTTCGTTGACCGCGAATCCCGAAGCTATTTATGTTTATTTTATTTATTTTCCCGGGTTTCCCTTAACCTATTTGCGGGTTTTTTATTATTATTATTATTATTATTTTTATATATTTCCGTGAAACTACTTTAAAATCTCAAGTCTTGTCTGTGGGTATTGTTTGAACGCTTGTACCTAACGAATGTTATTTTGAGGTCTAAATGTAATGTCCGTTAGTCCATGTGTTCAATGTAATTAATTATATCAATTATGTATAATTAATTACTACCGATACTTAGGCGCCAAATGTAATGTTGCAGCTTGCGGGGATTGAACCTGCAAGGGCAATGCTTACATTACGGATCCCACGCGCCGGCTGCGCGTGAGATTGGGGGTGCTCGGCTAGCTATGGTCGGAGGCTTCCTAGCGGTGGAGGTGAAATTAAATACGGATCACTTTCCACTGGCCGTGTGCTTTATTTACTTACAATGGTACTTTATACATAGAGGGGGTTTTACCCCAGGTTACAGAGGTTACGGTCGGAACGCGGGGAGGGCTCCCTCTGACGAGGCTGTCCGTCCTAGTCTATCGTGAGGTTTTATTATCTGGCGAGGGGTCGTGCTGCTCGGTAACCCCCGAGCCGCGCCAACGTCCCCGCTGATACGCGGATCCCTATTTAGAATACCACCGTGCTGCCCGGTAGCCCCCAGGCCGCAACAGTGGTTTCCCTACCGGACCGCGGAACCCTGAGTGCTGCTCGGTAACCCCCGAGCCGCAGCTGCAAAGCTCCACGGGAGCGACTTGGTCTGCTTGCCTTCTCACTGGTAAGGGTGCGAATCGGTACCCCAGTCCGCACAACCTTTCAGTTCGAGCGCTCGCAGACGAGTGCTAGAGTGTCAGGTCATCTTGACTTCAGCCCTTGGGCTGGTTGAAGTCTCGAGCTGCTGCTCCCTACTTCTGCATAAACTCAAGGGGCAACTACCTCTTGGTAACTCAACCCTGCACAGGTTGCAATGTACAACTCTCTGTGCAGGGTATGTTTGCACTTTTGTGCTTTCTATGTCCGTATGTACTTTGATATTTTTTTTATTTTTTTATATTTCGGGTGGGTCGCCCTGTTCCTCTTCAGCTATAACCCCCATGGATAGGAGTTCGCGTGGTAGGGCGCGCCAGGTCCTTCTTGTCTCCGGTGGTCTCGCATGAAGTGGAGCCAACTCTTGGAGGTGTTTGTGTGGACCATTATCCGCTCTGTCAAACATTTTACGTGACAAGCGGACTATGAATGCCTCCACGGTTTCCAGCTTCATGGTTTTTGCGATGATTTCATTTTTAACATAACGTCCTGCACCCGTCATCACTCTCAGGGCTATGTTCTGTTGCGCCTGTAGTTTCTTTTTAATAGAAGGTGCGCATAGGTGATACCAAGCTGGGGACGCATAGGTCAGTCTTGACCGTACATACGTCTTGTAAATACCCAGCTTGGTATTCAGCTTCAGATTTGACGTTAAGACAGGACGGAGTAGGGCTCTGGCCGCTCTTGCGTGGGTCACCGCATGCTCCACCTGTGCCCTCATAGTGAGGTGCTTATCAATAGTTATGCCTAGGTATTTTGCCTCTTCCTTCCATCCCAAACTCTGCCCTTGGAGCTTGAGGTTCAGTGGTCTTGTCTTTTTTTTGCTGATTAACATGGCTGCGGTCTTGCCGACGTTGACCGCCATCTTCCATTTATCTAGCCAGTTTGGTAATATATTGAGTAGTTTCTGCATCTTTAGTGCAGCTCCCTTAGGGGTCATGGATGAGGCCATGTACGCGCTGTCATCCGCAAATAGTGCCAAGGTGACATCCCTTTCGAATTCCCGAATCCTGTCTGCTAGGGTGGGGATATCGTCTGTGTACAGCGCGTACAGCGCTGGAGAGAGGCAACTGCCTTGGGGCACTCCAGCTTGGATACTTCTAGTGGCCGAGTCTTGGCCTTCCACGGTCACATAGAATTCTCTGTTTCTGAGGAACGAAGTAATTAGCCTCAGATATTGGTGAGGTAATTCTTTATTGGCTAGCTTGAAGAGAAGCCATCGTAACATACTTTAAACACCAAACTCTCTCAAAATATTATAAATCATATGTAAAATTATTAAAAAAGACAGTAAATATATCAAAAAGAAACCAATACATACGCGAAATGAAAAGCTCAGAAAATAAATCAAAATCTATGTGGAAAATAATAAAAGAAAGAACAAATAAAAATATAAAGAAACCTAAAATAAATGTAAAGTTAAATATTGACAGCGTCGTGACTTCTGATCCGAACGAGATAGCAAATGCATTCAATAACTACTTTGCTTCGGTGGGGAAGGTATGTAGCGGGAAACCGGTTGCGCCCGGCCGCCCGGTGCTCCGGCGTACTGATAACACAATGTTCTTAAGTCCTGCCGAACCCCGAGAAATATATCTTGCTATCAAACATTTAAAAAGCAAATATAGCTACGGTGTAGATGAATTACCACCAGTATTAATTAAAAATTGCGCGGAAGAATTAACCTTACCTTATTATCTATTAATAAATCAATCATTCACTGAAGGAATATTTCCTGATTTATTAAAGACGGCCATAATTAAACCTGTACATAAAAAATCATCAAAAGCAGACCTAAATAATTACAGACCGATAGCACTGTTGCCAACGTCGTCAAAAGTATTTGAAAAGGTAATGCAAAAGCGCCTGAACTCATTTTGTGAAAAATATAAAATATTTGATGATTCCCAAAACGGATTTCGGAAAAACCGCTCCACAACTATAGCAGTGTATAAATACGTACAAGAAATATTAAATACTATAAATGATAAAAAATATGCAATTGGAATTTTATTGGACATGAGCAAGGCGTATGATAAAGTGCAATACAATATACTACTTGATAAACTACACGGAATTGGAATACGCGGAATCACACATAAATGGTTCAGCTCGTACTTAGAAAACCGCGAACAATATGTAGAAATAGAACACTTTGACTTTGACACTGGGACAATTAATTCAATAAGATCAAGACCGTCCTGTATAAATCACTCAATCCCTCAAGGAAGTGTCCTGGGGTGTATCCTGTTTTTATTATATATTAATGACCTCCCAAAAACAATTAATAATTTTTGTGTTTTGTTCGCCGATGACATTTCTCTTTTGACATCTTGCAATAATAATATAAATTTGAATCATACCCTAACTGACATTTTTGGAGATATAAATAACTGGATGAATGACCACAATCTCGAAATTAATTTTACAAAGACGAAACTAATGCAATTTAGACCACACCAAAAAACACCCATAGACATAAACTTTACGTATAATAATATTAAATTAGAATGTGTCGACACTTTTTCTTTATTAGGCGTTCAAATTGACACAAACATTAGCTGGAAGAACCACGTTCTAAAAATTAGATCCAAGCTCTCAAGCTTCGCCTACGCACTTAGGGAGCTGAGAAGGGCCACTGACCTAAAAACCGCCCTATCAGCGTACTATTCATACGCACACGCGTGGCTTACCTACGGAATTTTACTTTGGGGAAATAGCGTTAATGCACAACACCTGCTTATTGCGCAAAAAAAATGCATACGAACACTCGCCTGTATTAAAGAACCGGAAAGCTGTAGACCACACTTTATTAAAAATAAAATACTTACCGTTACATCAATTTACATATTAGAAGTAGCAAAATTTGTGCGACAAAACCCGCAATTTTTCCAGAAACAGGTAGAACAAACACGGCGATACGCAACTAGGTTTCAACACAAACTAATATTACCAACATCAAGACTAAATTTACATAGTTCCGGTCCAAATGTTATGTCAATAAAAATTTATAATAATCTACCTAATAAAATAAAAGTTGAACAAAATGACCGATTTTATAGCAGTTTAAAACAACTACTTTTGGAAAAATGCTATTACAACTTATCTGACTTTTTTAATGATAAATTTAACGAAATGAAATGACAATTAAATCTTATTTACAATTTGCATGCATTAAACACATTTTGACATTAATTATTATATACCTTTGATACATTTTAAATTTAAATTATATAACATCATAATTGTACATTGCATTATACTATTTGACAAAAAGTGATATATACGATGTACCTACATTGCACACCATTGTCATGGTAGAATGTTTGAAACTATATTGTACTAATTTATCATCTCTGTGATCTACAACATTCGAGCAATAAAAACATTTGATTTGATTTGATTTGATTTGATTTGAAGGCCCTCGTGCCACACTCTATCGAAGGCCTTCTCTACATCCAGAAATATAGCTGCTATGTGCCGCCCTTCATTCATTTCCTTGGCTAGGTAATGGAGTACTCTTGTCAGTTGCAAGGTGGTGGAATGATGGCTCCTAAAACCAAATTGTTCCACCCTTGGTTGTATGTGTGGTGTTAGCCTTCTCAATAATAATCTTTCAAAGAGCTTCGCTAGGTGAGGTAGTAGCGATATCGGCCTGTACGCTTCTGCCTTGCGCCGGTCTTTCCCTGGCTTGGGCAGAACAATCACCTTGGCTCTTTTCCAGGTTCCTGGGAAATGCCCTATCCGCAGGATACCATTAAAGAGTTTTGTGATTGCCGTTATTCCTCTCCTAGGTAACTGGTGAATGGCAGCAATAGGTAAGCTGTCGTGTCCAGCCGCCTTTTTCCTAGGTAGCCTAGTTATTGCTCTCGCCACTTCCGCTGGGGAAATATACTCATCGCCACCCAGTGGTACCGCCGGCTGCTCCAGCAACTCTCTCACCCTCACCAACACTATATCGTGATGAGCGCGGGTTGCTAAGCTCGCTTCTTGCCTTACTGGGTGGGGGGTAAACTGTTTCTCGAGGTGTTCCCCTAGTATTTCAGCCCTATCCTTGGGGTTGTATTTCCTCTCCCCATGCTTATCCCACAGCGGGTATATAGGTTGAGGGGTATTTGTTAACCTCCGATTGAGTTGGTGGAGATTCGTCATATTATCCCCGGCACGGTCAATTGTTTTTTGCCATACGGTACCGCGCCAAATCTCCACCTCTTCTGCCACTTTCTCTGCAATTTGATTTAATCTCGTCCTGATGGTTGGGCACCTGGTTCTGGCCCAACACTTCCTGATGAATCTTTTTTGCTGTAAACTCCGCTGCAGGGTGAGGGGCAATTCATCACGTCTACGCGGAGCAGGTCGCTCGCTTGTTGCCGTCTCTTTGGCTTTCATCATGGCTGTTGTTATCTTTTGAGTTTCCGCCTCGATTTCGTCTATTGTGTTAACTTGGCCAAGCGTGAGGTCATCAAGTTGTATACTGTATTTTTTCCAGTCAATCCTTGATGTTGGTAATCTTGTGATAGGATTGATGGTTGAGCTGATGGTGATTAGTATGGGGAGATGAGGTTGGTCTAAATCATACAGTACCTCAACCTCAATCGTCCCTCTGACTCCTTGGTAAGTAACTACATCAATAACGTCGGCTCTGTAGTTTGGGTTCGACGGTATGTGAGTCGGTTCGTCTGGACCCATCACTTCAAATTCCAAGCTCTCCGCTGTGCTATAGAGCTTACGGCCTGCTGTGTTGGTTGTAATTGATCCCCACGCTTCATGTTTCGCATTCAAGTCGCCGATGAGTAGCGTGGGAATACTGCCGTCGAATATTTTACCGAAATCTGCTGGTATTAGGTTGGTAGTCGGCGGGCGGTAAGCAGCGAGAATTCTCAACTCTCCTTGGTTGGTCTTCACTACTACCCCGTTGGCTATTAGTTGTTGTAGTTGAGGGTGCGCCAGCTCGTCATGGATGATATCTCGCCTTATTAGTGCTGCTGTGCCTCTGTAAGCTTGGCCACTGGGCGAGATACAATCACGTCTATATGTGTAGTAGTTGGCGATTCTTAAATCTTTACTGGGTTTTAATTTAGTCTCGCCCAGGAGGATGATATGCACATCCTGCGACTGGGCGAGAATACGTAGTTCCTTCGTTTTCCCGGTTATTCCGTCCGGGTTCCAGTACAAGATGCGAAGGTTAACATCCATACTGAACCCGGGACAAGAATGATAGGCCTCTCCTTGCCGCTTCTTGGAGGTCCCCCCCTGCGGCTATGGAGACGAGCAGTTCCGTCAGGACCCCCAGAAGTAAAAACATGGGGTTCCCACCGCTGCCCGCTGGTAAGAATGCTTGAGGAGGAAGTGCTTGTCCTTCTTGTACATTGGGTCGGGGTTGATAGTACCCTCCCCTTTGAGTTTGCTGTTGAAATTGGTATTGAGCTCTGGGGTCTTGCCTCTGCTCATATTGTTGTTGCTGTTGTACTGGACGTTGTTGCTGTTGGCGTCTCTGTTGTTGTTGTTGTTGTGGTTGTGACTGTGGTTGTTGTTGTGCAGTATGACCCCTTAGGTCAACATCACCCCTACGTTGTTGAATCGAAATGGCGGGAGCACTGACAGCTCTCAGTGGTTCAGGGCACACCGGTGTGCCAGTACTGGCAAAAGCACCTCGGCGTTCCACCTGGATGGGTGCAAATGCTGGTGATGGGTGCCGGCGATTATCCCCTCTCTGGTGGGTTTGTTCTGTTGTTGCAGGGATAGGCGTAGATGCTGCTGTTGGCTGCCCTTCAGTCCTTCTGGCGGACTGAGTTCTTGCGCGCTTGCTTCTTCTTCTTCTTTGTCTTTTTCTTTTAGGTATAGGTAGTGCTGCACCTCTGTTGATTGGCATGTTTGCTGCCGGAGTCAGTGTTGAAACTGGCAGGTGCTGTATCGACGGAGCAGGCCACATTACATTTTGAGGCATACGGTAATGTTCCTCTCTAGGTGCTGGAGGTACACACTCATAACGTGAGTGCACTTGGGCTTCTTGTAACATTGTTGGTCTTTGTTGTTGTTGCTGATATTGAGCATTTTGTTGTTGTTGTTGTTGAGGCTGTTGCATGCGAACTCTAGACTGTCTCGCTTGAGTCTGGGCCAGCCTTTGATGGCTTTGCGGCGCCTCTTGGTTGACGTTTGTAAGTTGGTCTTCTGGTTGTTGCTGCTGTAGTTGTTGGTGCTGTTGTTGTTGTTGTTGATTAGGAGGGGCAGTTCTTGGGAAGGGTCCCTGTACCCTTACCCCCCTTTTTCTGGCCTCCCTTAAGTAGTGGGGGCACTTTCTGCTACTGGCCACGTGTTTTCCCTTACAGTTCACGCACTTGGGCGGAACGTCGGGGTTCTTTTGGCAGTCAGATGCAAAGTGCTCTTCCGCGCACTTTACGCATCTAGGGGGGCGGTGGCAACCGCCCGAGGCATGGCCGAACATCTGGCAACGGTGGCATTGAGGTACCGTGCCAGACCTAGGTGCCCATCCCTCTATGCGTACATTAGGTATGTTTAAGAGCTCGTTGATCGAGTAAAGCTCTTTTTTCTCATCGTCGCTAGGTCTTTCTAGGAGGGCGTAATACGTCGGCCCTCCCTTACTACCTCTTCTGGGTAAAATTTCTTTAATATATTTTACTGTATAACCTTTGGCTTCTAATTCAATTTTTATTTCTGCCGGGTTAATGCCGAAGGCTAGGCCTTTAATAGCTACTTTTAAGGGTAGGTCTTCTGTCATGGCGTAGCAATGCCATGACACCTTGCGGTCTTTATCGGCAGCCTCGGTAAGGGCACGTTGCACGGCCCTAAATTCGTCTACGGACTTACATACAAAACGAAACCCGGTGCCGACAGGTTTAACGCTGAGAGGGTGACCTAGTTTCGCTTTAAGTTGCGCAAATATCGCCACCCAATCTGGCAATGACTCTATCATAATTGGTGGATATGATTTTAATAATTTGTTAGATGTTGCTGCCTGCGTTGCGGTCGTAGTGGTCGGGATGGTTCCCGCGGCATGACTCGTCGGTGAGCTCGGCCTTGTAATAGGTGGAGAGGCTAGTGCTGCCGCATATGAGCGCGCTGCCTCGGATGTAGGTGATGGCGGAGATGGCATTGGCGCTGAGTCCATGGGCACTGACTCTAACGCTGCATAAGATGTAGAATCGGTGGATCTCTGAGTCTGTGTATGTTGGTCTACTACTATAACCATATCTGAGCCGTACGTTCGGCTTTTGGATGATGCAGCCGAGCTGGATGAAGTGCTACGACTGCAATTTCGCGCTTTGCTATGTGTGCCGGAAGTGGACGGCTGTGGTGATGATGACTTCTTTTGAGGGGTGACGGAAAGCTTATGCTTCAGCCTCTTCTCGTCACCTCCCTGGTCCTCGTTCGAGGAGTCGCGCCTCTTTTTTTGGGCGCCTCTGCCCGGAGGCCTCCGTGCGGTTTCGCTTTGGACCGGATGCTCAGATCCGCCAATCGCGAGCCCTATGTCGGATGCCTTCGGTTGGCTTAAAAACTCTATTGATAAATGAGGCCTAGGTATACGCGAACTAGATAATGATGAAGTGTCAGTACTACCTGGCCTATCTGATAGTGTACCTTGATGAGCGGTGTCGGTTTCGCCCCGAGTGGGAGGTACATCCCCCATCGAAGTGAGTCCTTTACCTTTCTTATCAGCTTTGTCAAAGCACTTACGCGTGGTCGGATTCGCCCTAACACTCGAATCCTTCACTTCCGCGCAAGTACCTTGGCTAGTACTCGTCCTGTCTGCCGCTGCACTGCTGTCTAAGGAAGAAGACGCAGTTGCTCGGCGTAAACTTTTGGAGAGGTCTGGCCCCTTGCGAGGCAACCTCTTATCCTCATTTGCCATAGTAATACACTTTTACTATAAAAGTGATTTTGGTGAAATTTGATGATGGTGAGATTTGGTTTTTTTAATTTATGTTAACCGTAATACCAGTTACGGACTCCCTACATGCAGTGCGTCTTCAATCAGGTTGAAAAGTTTTTTGAATTTTCAGCTGGGTGTCTGCAAACGGAGCCTCGCAACTAGTGTACACGTGAACTAGCAAATTATTATTTTCGGTATACAGGCAAAATTAATTCTGGCTGGAGTTTTATGACAAAACCCCTAGCCAGAATTTGCTCTACGATCAGGCGCTGTGCTTACGTAGGATGGTAAGCGCTGATTTCTGAGCACGAAGTTGCGATGTGCGGGGGTGAGGCACGGTGGGAGATCACGCCGGAGCGGACCTACAACCACTGTGCTACCGTGCGCAAACGAAACTACGATTTCCTGGAAAACCTCAGAGTTGCAGGGGAGGGGTGAGGGAAGTGTGGGGGGCGTCTCAACGCTACTGCGGACAACGATCTCCCACCCAACCGAACACCTGTCGCACACACTTAACTCAAGAGCTTTTCCTGAGGAGGCTTTGGGGGCTTTCACTTCACTTCACTTCACAATGCCTTCTGCCTGCCTGCCTGCCTGCCTCTGCTAGAGTGTACTGTCGCGAGTGGCTTATATAGCTCCGCGGCGAGTCGACGTGCGTCGTGGGTGGGCGCGGCGCGGGTGGGCGCGGTGTGCTTGTGTGCGTGCGGCCATGCGTCATCGTGTCGCTGTGCGCCGGCCCATCGGAATGCGTGGAATGCACTGCGTGTCGGCTCGTTACAGTATTAAAAACTAATGCGGCTTGTATACCAATAATCAACAATAATTTTAATTACATTATTGAACTACCACCACGATCAGAACAGCGAGTCAAACTGCCTATTGACCAACATTCAGGTGACGCTATTCTTGATTTCAAAGAATTTGCAGATGGTTTGCGAATGCCTAGTGCAATAGTGAATTGCATTAATGGCTATGCATCTACGGTAATTCAGAATACCTTAGAGCGTTCTATGACTATAACTATAAAACAACCTTTAACATTAGTTTAATTTGAAGAAACAGAATGCAACCTTAATTTCACGAAAAATATGACAGACATTGACACAGACAATTTACTTACTGAAAATTTGGACAAAATTAGACTTGACCATACAAACGACGAAGAACGTGAGAAAATTTATAGACTATGTCTAGAGTACAAGGACATATTTTACTGTGACCAACTACCCTTGACATTTACTAATCAGGTCAAACATACTATACGCACCAAAAACGAAGACCCGATATACGTTAAACCATACAGACAGGCCCCGACTCAACAAAATGAAATAAATAGACAGGTAGAAAAGTTATTGACAGACAATGTTATACAAGAGTCTCATTCTCCTTGGAGCGCACCTGTACACCTGGTGCCCAAGAAGATGGACGCATCAGGAGAAGTGAAATATAGAATGGTGATCGACTACAGACGACTGAATGACTTAACAACCGACGACAAATACCCCTTGCCGAATATAAACGACTTATTTGACAAGTTAGGAAAAAGCGTTTACTTCAGTACGATAGATTTAGCTAGCGGGTACCATCAAATCGAAGTCGAGGAAGAGGACAGACAGAAAACAGCATTTAGTACACAAAACGGCCATTTTGAATTTCTCCGTATGCCATTTGGCCTCAAAACGGCACCAGCAACTTTTCAGCGCACAATGGACAATGTGTTAAGAGGCTTACAAGGCCTCCACTGCATGGTGTACCTTGATGACGTAATTATCTACTCAAGTAGTCTAGAGGAACACTTACAAAAACTAAGATTAATATTTGATAGACTGAGACAGACGAATCTAAAGGTACAGTTAGATAAATCCAAGTTTTTACGGAAAGAAGTACTGTACCTTGGACACACTATAACTAAAGATGGATTACGACCTAATGACGATAATATTAGAGCTGTTCTTGAGTTCCCTTTACCTAAAACTACGACTGAAATTAAAAGTTTTCTTGGCCTTGTCGGTTACTACCGACGATTTATACAAAACTTTGCCAAAATCACCCAACCACTGACATCATGCCTGAAAAAACGAAACAAGATCATCATTGACCAAACTTACATTGACGCCTTCAACAAATGTAAAGAGCTATTGACTCATGCTCCATTGTTACAGTACCCTGACCATGATAAACCTTTTATTTTGACTACTGACGCTTCGAATGTCGCTTTAGGAGCAGTCTTATCCCAAGGGCAAATAGGTAGTGATAAACCGATTGCTTACGCGAGCCGTACGTTAAGTGATACAGAAACGCGTTATAGCACTATAGAACGTGAGTTACTTGCTATAATTTGGGCAACGAAACATTTTAGGCCATATCTATATGGATGAAAGTTTTACATTTATACGGATCATAGACCTTTGGCTTGGCTTAATTCCCTTAAGGATCCAAATAGTAAGCTCACCCGCTGGAGATTGCGCCTGCAAGACTTCGATTTCGAAATCATATATAAGAAGGGTAAACAAAATACCAACGCAAACGCCCTCTCTCGCATTAGGGTTAATGTTGTAGACTCGGATGATGACGATGGAAACTCAATGAAAGTTAACGTAGAGAGAGAACGAAAAATTCAAGAGCAAATGGAGTAGGTCGTTCAAAGCATTGTTCAACTTTCATCCAAAAAGAAACATAGTCCCAAGCCACCTGTATTAGATAAACCTATAATAGTAGATTCAGATTCTAGTGGTACGATATCAGCTGGTCCTATGTCTATATCCGACGCTTCAACATTTTCTAATACTGAAGATATATCTATATACCCTGTAAGACAACCTTCAGACCAAAGTAGCAGAACACAGACCATACATTCTGCTGGTGACTTAGACTCAACAGGAATACCAATTTTAAATGAGGCTATAGACACCAAGCCTAACCAAATTTTGGTATACTCATGGCTTAAAAATGAAATGCATGTTAATGACAAATCTGGGAAACAACAAAAGGTTTTAGAAGTGTTTTTACCAATTAATAACCTGGAATTAGTAAAAGAATTCTTAAAAAAATACAGTAGGCCAAAAATTAAATATTTTATTTATTTTGAGGAAAGTGAACACCGAAAACAATTTAGTAACATAATAGTTCAACTATTCAAAAAGGATACGATTCGATTATATGAATGCACAGAGCGTGTCGTATATGTTGAGGATGAAAACGAACAAAGAGCAATAGTATTAAAATACCACGAAGGCAAAACGTGCCACCGTGGGATTAAAGAGACATTGGTTAGAATTCGTAGAAGTTTTGGCTGGAGTAACATGCAACAAACAGTTACTGCAATCATCAACGCATGTGCAGCCTGTAAAAAGATGAAGTATGACCGTAAACCTATGAAACCTACCCTGCAATTAACGCAAACACAAGATTCACCTTTCCAAGAAGTATTTATAGATATTTTTAGTATTGAAGGGAAATACTACCTGACTCTCATTGATGCCTTCAGCAAATTTGGACAAGCAATAGAAATTCAAACTAAATCAACTCCCGAAGTAATTAGAGCTTTAATGAAGTACTTTTCGTACTATGGTATACCCAAAAAGATAAGTGCTGATCCAGGAACTGAATTCAATAATGAGCTCCTGAAAGAGTTTTTAGGCTTACATAAAATTGATCTGCACATTGGCACCCCTAACAATCCAAATTCAATGGGTCTCATTGAACGTTTTCACTCAACGATTATAGAAATATACAGACTAGCCAAATATGAAAAGAGATGTACAGACGCAGCTTCAGTAATGACTTACTCAGTAATGGCTTACAATCACACAATCCATTCTGTTACCGAACTAACACCTTTTGAAGTGGTTTTCGCACTGATGCAAGTAACCCCTTTAGCATGAATTTTGAAAGGCAATACTTGCAACAATTAGTTAAAGATCACGCAAAGCGAACAAGAGTCTTGTATGAATTATTAGCTGGGAAAATGGTATCAATAAAAGAAATGGTTAGAGAGAAGAAAGGGGGAGAAGCGGAAATAGAGTTTCCTGAAGGAAAAACTATTTACGCTAAAGATGTAAACAAACGGAAAAGTAAGGATAAACCCAGATATGTCAAAGCAAAAGTTTTAGGTAAACCTATAAGGAATGTAGTGCCCGTACAAGTAAGAGAAAGGGAAACAAAAGTTCCTGTTAAAAATATAAAACGCCCTCCACAGGTGGTGCTTACTGCTGGTGACGGTGCCGGCGCTGGCCCTTCATCTGCAATCTCTTGAAGGGAACCCGGGGATACTCCCGAATAAAAGTGGTCAAGCATACGTTCAAACTGAGCACTGGATTATAGTAAAGACTATAAACCTAGGAAGAATTTATAGCGATCTCAATTATATAACGAACAGTTTTAAACAACTATGTAATTTAATCGATAGGAATAAACCTTATCGTGAAGAATTTATTAGTATCAAAATGCATACAGAGTTTATACGTAATATAACAATAGAAAAATACCGACTCTCACTGACTCATTCTGTAATTTTGGATAAACGTCTCCAAAGAGTAGAGACAATGCTACAAGATTTAGCTGCTAAAGAAAGTAGTTGGGTTTTTTCTTCATATATTTTAGGTTTGTTTAATGTCTTTATAAGCAGTTTTCGTACTATATTTATTAGACTAAGTGAGCTAGAAACAGCATTAGCATTAAGTAAAGTATCTATCATGCATCAATCGATTATAAACTCTACGGAGCTATTGTACCATTTACAACTAATATCTAAGTTCGCAACACTAGTATATCCACCTAATGAAATGAACTTGATAGACTTAGAAGAGACTATTTGTGTAAAAGTTTTATTAAGAAAAACCAAATCACGTTTATTATGGAAGTTCCACTCACTGATAATTGTACCTATAATTATTATAAGATTTACTCCTTACCAATTTTCCACCATTCCAAAAACATAACCACGTCTATTATCCCAGAATATCCTTACCTTTTGGCGAAAGGAACGAAGTACACACCAATAGATAAGCCGTGCCGCTCACTTTCCGCTGGCGACAACTTCCTATGCACAGAAGATAATATACCTCTGCATCAAGGGTTCAGTTGCATTGAACAGCTGATGAGATTTGACAACGATCTAACATACTGTAGACAGCATGAAATCGAACTCGAAGAAATCAAGATCCAAAGAGTAAACACTGACAGTTGGATACTACTTGCACGTTTGCAGACAACCCTAACTAAGCAATGTAACTACGAGGTCAGTAAACAACCTGTTTTCGGGACTTACCTCGTCACGATAGATGAACCTTGTGACCTAGAGATCAACGGAATCTGGATTCGCCATCATATCTTTATGGAAACTAGTGTAGTAGAACCCTTTCCAGTCATAACATTACCACAGCTACCTATGAACGTGAGTCTACTAAGTGCACATGCACTTAACATGCATGGGATCGCCCTCGACGAGTTGAAGTTTATGTCGTACTCGCTCTAACAAAGTGAAGTGAACAAAGTGATAGAAAGTGTTTTTGATGAAAAACATAACTTTAGTGCGGGCTTAGGGTTATTTACAATTTATATTAATGATTTACCTAATGCCACAACCCAGCAAATGTCATTATTTGCAGATGATAGCACAATAACGATACCGCGAAAAAATATTGACTCCTATGAAACTGACATTAATAATGCTTTGAGTTCTGTAATTGCGTGGCTTGATAATAATAACTTAAAAATTAACATTAGTAAATCTAATATAATACATTTAAAGCAAAGAGGCCCACAGAAATCCGATATTACTGCAAAACATGATGGTAACATTGTTAACGAAGTGGATCAGGCAACATTTTTAGGATTAGTTGTAGATAAGAAACTAAACTGGAAACCTCAGATAGAGTGTCTGTCAAAAAGAATCAATAGCGCTGCATATGCTTTGAGTAAACTTTCGGCTACTCTGAACACTGATACATTACTTTCCGCTTACTATGGACTGGCTGAATCCATTTTAAGATACGGGATCATATTTTGGGGTAACTCTACCAATAATGAGATAATCTTTAAGAGGCAAAAACGTTGCATCAGAGCGATGTTTAGGTTAAAACAGACTGATAGCTGCGTACCTTATTTCAAAAAATATAAAATTCTTACACTTCCGTCATTGTACATATTTGAAGTCGCTCTATTTGTTAAATGTAATCCTGAACGATTTCCATCACTATCAGATTATGTAAAAAGAAATAGGCGAGACCAAAATAAATGCAGTAAACATAGAGCTAAGACAACCCTTATGAATAATAGTTTAGTGTGTATGGGTCCCCTTGTATATAACAAGTTGCCCAAAGAAATAAGAGACTTAAGAATTAATTTGTTCAAAAAGGCTCTAAAAAATTTTCTAATTGAGAAATGTTATTATAAAATCAATGACTTTTTTGCTTTTGACTTTAGTTTAAGTTGACATATTATTGTTGTTATTATTTTATGACATTGCTTCAAATTTATTGTTTAATTATACATTAACATAATTGATATTCAAATTATTATTATACTGACACATTGTATTAAGTTTATATCTAATTTGATTATAAAAATAATGTTCCTTTTATGCATGCCATCGCTCGACTAATTTGCACGCCTGTGGGCAAAATACGATGTAAGTTCATCTATATCTATTATATTCACCTGATCTAATACAACCTGCGCATATTATTGTGTTGTATGTATACTCGTATTTTGAGCAAATAAATGATTCTTATTCTTATTATTATTCTTATTCTTAGGATTCGTAACTTTAAGCTTATTAATTTTAAGTATTCTCATTTCTACTCTCTGTGTTTATCGAAAAAGAATAACGAAAATTTTGTCAATTACGCAAAATTATCGGAATAACCGTAAAATGGATTCTTCCGATAATTTTACACTTAAGGAGGGAGGAGTTATGGATGCACCTGACCCCTCCGTACTAGATTAAGCTGCTGAGTAAGCTTTATTGTGCTTACTCAGCATAGAAACTCTTAGAACATAAGATTGTCATTATGCAGACGCAGCTGCCTGTGTCTCGGCAGGTGTGAACTGCCCATGTACTTTAGATCATAATTATATTAGCCTCCAAATCGGCAACACGTATTTTTATTTTATAATTTTAATTAAATTAATAATTAGTTTTTAAAAACATAATTATACGCGCCCAAATCAAGAGTAGCTACTGATTGATTTACTGGTTGACTACTGTATGAACAAAGTATTTAAATTTACTCATATTACACTATTATAGCAATTCTGTTTGACCATGTAAATATTGTATGGCAGTTTTGGCATGTTACATGTTGTTTATTATTATGTTCTATATTATGTTTTGACTTATTTATTTTTTATGCAGTACGTCAATATAATATTCACAACAGATAAAGGTGTGTTACATTTAAAGATCTTATTTAAAATAGAATCCATGGCGTTTACATATTATTAGGTCCTTACATACACACATCCAAAAAGTTTGCGGTCACTTTGAACTATATATATCTTTTTTGTTACGGTTGTTTATATCATGATTGCTTCGTCTTTTTAGATTATTTTTTTAGAAATAAAAATATGTGTTATACAGCCTCCCTTTTTCAGCAGATCTGCGGCTAAAGAAAATAGTCACCTAAATATTATTTACTTACATCAAATCATATCTCAGTAATGCGCAATACATCAAAAGGATGGATATTTAAGCTTAAGTGTTTTGCCATACAAGCGATTTTAGTAAATATGCTTGCTTCTTTGTCATCTGTACATGTAAGCTATAACAGCTATGTATATATTCAAGATAGCAGATGTTTCCTTCTCACAAAGCTATTGATAATGTTACACAGGAAGACTGGGTCAAGTGTGTGAGGCATGCCGAGGAACTTCAAAACACTGACTTACAGAAAGCCATTATAAGAGATCAAGCACCATTCATAATCAATCTATAGGACGATACAGAGGACGAAGATGCCGATGAGGAAGAATAAACATTCTTAATTTAAAATTCATTACAAACGGCCCTTTTCAGGGCCACAATGATATCTACTATGTTTCTATCCGATTTTATTCTTATCAATATGTGCCTATAACCATCTTACGCACATCATTATGCGGCTCCATAAGGCCCTTAAGTGCGAGCGAGATAGACATAGTGAAACGATTTATGGCCGTACGACTCAGATGGAAACGCGGTGACTATAGCTGGTGCTCGCGGCTACGTCTGCTCAGAATTAGTGCTTCGAGTAGGTTATTATTTCTCCAAGGGTATATCTATCTTTATACCAAAATGTCATAAAATATGTACATGGTCAAATGCAATTGCTATAAGGCCCACTTGCACGTTTGCTCGAGTTGAATAAATAAGTCTACGAGTTTGTAAACTTGCCTTAGTTATATCAATTTTTAACCCACATTGTGCCTTGCATGACTAAAAAGATCACCGGTTTGCTAAACTGACATTTCTAATCTTTAGATGGGAACATTGAATTGTCTATGCGCTTCTATTGTAACCTGACCATTAATGAATGAATCGAATACCAATGTGAAACTTATATCTATCTCTTTGGAACTACAGTACAATGTGTATAGACTTTCTTGTGTATCCTTTGTTCTATGAAATTTGAGGACTTTTTATTCTATATGTATTGTATCGTGTCATTTCGTCCAAAGAGTACATTATCCCAATAATATTATAAAATATGTGAAAGTTGGATGGATAGATGGATGAATGATTTTAATGTATGTTTGTTACTCAATAACGGTAGAATGGCTGAATGGATCTGATTGAAATTTGGCACAGATATATATTATAGTCTGGACTAGCACAAAGGCTACTTTTTATTATTATTATCATCTATCACCACGCGGGTAAACAGCCTAATATTCTTGAGTACAGCATAGACAAAATAACAAGATCTCCGCCTACGCCAAGATCGTAATGATGACTTAATTTCTGTCAATAGATTTATGTCAAAGATGTATCAGTTTTTGATAGCTTATAGTGCGTTCGAATAGCCCAAGTTGTCGAAAATAACGCTAAAAACGCTCACAAGGGCGTTTGAATTGGGAATCTGTGGGTGGAAATGTCATTTAGGGCTCTTTTTATTCAACGTTCGCTAAGCTAAAAAAGAGTTATTTATGCCACCGAAAAGTGCAATTTTTGACCCACGTCCGGAGCATGGTTGTTTTTGACCTTTTTTGACAACTATCAATTTGACAGCATAATCGTGTGATTTTAAGTCTTATGCTTGGTTTTTCTTTTTTTGTTCCGTTTTTCGTTCGAGTAGAGTGTGGGCAAAGTGTTAAAAATAACATTTATTAGCTTTACGAACGTTTTAACAAAAGAGCCAACAATGGCAACGCTACCAATGCCCTAATTGCTAAACGAACGTACCTCAAGTCAAAAGCTCGGAATGATTTTGACAGCTCGATACACTAGATGTGCTTGGTAATAGAGTCGGTATGTCATCCGTCTTTGTTGTTCAGCCGACTGTATAGTCCGACAACTTCAAGCGCGACCGTCCCGCGAGGTGACAGACGGTGGCGGGGACGAGGTAGCGCGTCATTCTAGCACACGGCTACACACGAATAGAAGTGTGCCATGATAAATCTTGCGATAAGTTGTACTTACTTGTGACGTAATATAGGAGTAAATAAAAATATACTTTTATTGTTTACAATTTTTGATTATGCTTGAGGACAAATTATTAGGAAAACTATAATTATGATAAATTGTTTTATTATAAGTAAATCAATTTCCATATCACTTTCACGTTCACTCTCTGTTTGAAGTTCTCCATCGCTTTCGATGTCATCATCATCGTCGTTTACATTCAGTTGAATTATGAATCTAAAAAGATAAAAATGTACTACAACTACTACAATACAAATAACAAACAACTTCATATACAATGATCTGATTCCGAGAATTATAGCTTGATCACTCTGCCCAGTTAAAGCAATAATAATCGATTATGTTAATAAACAATAACGTACCTGTCGATTTCATCGTCACATACTCTATCTGAATTAAAATATTCGTCCTCATTTTTATGACGTGATTATCACAATCGTGCCACTGGTCAACCGAATAATTAGAAAAAGCAATTCTAAAGCTTTTAACTTTTTATCTAAGTTCGAATCAATAGAAGTCTTTGCGAGCTCGCCTTTTACGTACCCCCACACGAGTTCAAATGGATTTAAATCCGGATGGTATGGGGGTAAGCAAAGCACGATATGTACATTTTCCTTTAATATTTCATAAATTTTGTACTGTTTCTCCGTGTTTTGCTCAATATTTATTTTCATTAGATCACATTTCCGCATAGCGCTATCATACTGAACACCTCGCCGTTCTAACCACTGCTGCATTTCACTTTTCAGGGTTCTCATTGTAGGTTTTTTATCGATCTGAATGCTATAGTAAGCGGCGTTGTCCATTACAATAACAGAATTTGGAGGAATGTTAGGTAACAGTTTTCATTGAACCATTTTCGAAAATTTGTGGCTTTCATATCTCCATGACAATCACCGGTCTTGGAATGCGATTTGAACATCATAAAAGCATTAGGTACAAAGCCATTGCGACCTCCATCGTGTACAATTACAATACCAGGTCCTTTACCGATGTTTTGCATAGCCCCGCGTTCTGTACCAGACTGCCAGCATTTTTATGTCACGTGATTTTTATTCACGGCGGTATTTTTTAATATCTCTGATGTAATGCCACCACAGGCGCATTATGTCGTGACGTTCAATTAATAGTTTCCTCTTTGACTGGCATGTTAAATATTTGAAACCAAGCCTACGTATTGTCCGTCTCAAGTATTCACGAGAGCAACGAAGTATATTGTCTTGTTTCAGCTTCAATCCATTGTGTAATTTTTCTTCGTATGACACCTTCCGTAAAATTGTAGATTTGAATCCCTTTTTTATGAAAACGGGTTTTTCGTGGTGATTTAAAAGTCACTGTACTGCCTTGTGCTTCCATGATTCTAGCTTCTTTTGTTATTTTTTAACGCTGTTTTCAGATAAACCTGTGGCTTCAGCAACAGTTTTTGCTAAATTAATGACGTTTGCGTATTAGGCCGATGTTCGGTCATTTTTTCGAACTTAAAAAAAATAGTACAGTCTATGTACAACTTCCTTAAGTTGTCTTTAGATAGCCTTACTCATCCTGAGATCTTAATCTCGTGAGCATCAAACTCTAAGTAGTACAAAATATCAAGCACGTGTTGCCGCTTTGACTGCGCGGCCGTATTGACGCGCAGATGCAGGCGTTTCTCTTCCCCGCTGCACCACCCGCTACCCGCTGACATCTTGGGTACCTCGTCCCGCCACCGTCTGTCACCCGCAAGACGGTCGCGCACGAGATTGCCGGGCTATAATCGAGCGATTCCGCCATTACCACGCAGATGAAACATCAGTCTTGCGGTCTTGAGTGAAGCGCTTGGAATACTTACATGGTATTTGAACACAATATAACAAATATTTTCTCCTTTATATACCTGAAGCGGTAAGCAGCGGTATTTTTTAGAAGATTAACAAAGATCTACACATCCATACTCACAAACTTTCGCGTTTATAATATTAGTAGGTATAAATAATATAAATTGTAAAAATATTACAAAGCCACAAACTCATGTTCTCTTTTTCGGCGCGCTGCGTTTACCTACAAACTGTTCTGTGGTACGTTACAATAAAAGCAAATACCTACTTACCTCTCTGATACAACTGGTAGCCTAAAAAACATGAATTAATGATTAATAAAGTAAAATTATTAATCACTAATTCATCCAAAAGCCCCCAAGAGCCAAGCTGACCCGACATTATACCGAAAATACCCCGGACATCAGCCTGTACGAGATTAGAATGGCCTTGAAACAGCTTAAGAACAATAAGAAGCCGGGTGACGACGGTATCACATCTGAGCTTCTGAAAGCGGGTGGAACACTGGTACTTAAAGTCCTTCAGATGATCTTTAATATCGTCTTACTAGAAGGTTCAACGCCAGAAGCATGGAACAAAAGCGTGGTGGTACTGCTCTTCAAGAAAGGTGACAACACTTTATTTAAAAGTTTACGTAAAACAGACCCATCTCGCTTTTGAACCATGTTTATAAGCTGTTTTCGAAGGTCATAACGAACCGTCTTAGTCGCAGGTTTGATGAATTCCAGCCTCCGGAACAAGCCGGTTTTCGAAAAGGCTAAAGTACCATAGACCACATCCACACGCTACGGCAAGTTATACAGAAGACCGAAGAGTTTAACTTGCCTCTATGTTTAGCGTTTGTGGACTATGAGAAGGCCTTTGATTCGATCGAGACATGGGCAGTCTTGAATCTCTCCAGCGGTGCCGTATTGACTATCGGTATATTGAAGTGCTGAAATGTTTGCATGAAAACGCCAACATGTCAGTCCGGGAGCAGAGTTCGAAGGCAATTCGATTGCAAAGAGGCGTGAGACATGGAGACGTTATATCTCCGAAATTGGTCACTGCTTTATTGGAAGACGCCTTCAAGCTCTCGGAATGGCTTACCATTCCACTTGGCATCAATATCAACGGCGAGTACATCACTCACCTTTTATTTGCCGACGATATTGTAGTCATGGCAGAATCCATGGAAGACCTCAGTACTATGCTCGAGGCTCGAGGTAGGCCTTAAGATGAACATGGACAAGACGAAAATTATGTCAAAGTCGCATAACGAGCTATGGAGAGGGCTATGCTTGGGTTTCTCTACGTGATCAAATCAGAAATGAGGAGATCCGTAGAAGAACGAAAGTCACCGACATAGCCCAGAAGATTAGCCAGTTAAAGTGGCAGTGGGCAGGGCACATAGCACGCAGAACAGATGGCCGATGAGGCAGAAAGGTTCTGGAATGGAAACCACGGACAGGCAACGGACCATTTATCATATCTTGGGGAAGGACATAGGATGAATGAAAGAATGCCAAACGCTTAGAAGAACTTGTTTTTAATTATAACCTCACTCTACATATTAAACAGCCCACAAGACAGAATAACTGTATTGAACACATTGTTAGCAATATTGAGGGAGCAGTAGGCCGCACTCATTCTATGCACCTCTCTGATCACGACACTTGTCAGACAACCACTTTTCCGGCCCCAAAAATAGAGAAGCGTTTTAATAAATGGTATATAGAGTCGCGAAATTATAGCCAAGATAATGTGAATAAATTTTTAAATCATTTATCAGCCCTGAGATGGACGGATGTGTATAATGAAAATAATTTAGATAGAGCATTTAATTTTTTCCACGATCTTTTCTGTCTCCTATATAATTTATGTTTTCCAATAGAAAAGCACAAAATTCAGAGTAATTCATCTTCAGCTAAGTGGATTACAAAGGGTATCAAAGTATCAGCAAAACGAAAAAGAGAATTGCGATATCATTGCTATAAACTGAAAACGTCTGACAGTAAAACAATTTACCAGAAATATAGTAGTGTTTTGAGACATTGTATAAATAATTCGAGAAAAAATGTAAACCTTAAATTTTTATCTAATTCAAAAAATAAGTGCAAGGCGTCGTGGCACATTATTGCCAATTAACACTAATATACCTGACACTTCACTAAATGGTTACCAAAACAGCTCAACCATATTTATAAAACCTGTGTCTGATATTGAAGTGCTAAAGCTGGTTTTTTCACTTAATAATACCAAATCGACGGGTTATGACGGCATTTCAACTCATATACTAAAACAATGTGTGTTCATAATATACCCAGTATTAAAATACTTACTTAACCTTTCTCTAACAGAAGGTGTTTTTCCGCAAAGATTAAAAGTATCTGTGGTAAAGCCTTTACACAAAAAAGGCAGTAAGAAAGAGTTAAATAACTACAGACCCATAACTCTTATACCTACCTTGGCTAAAATATTTGAGAAGGCTATGCATCAGCGTTTGGTAAATTTCTTTGACACATATAAAGTGATTAAAGAAGAACAAAATGGTTTCCAGAAGAAAAAATCAACGGCATTGGCTACTTTTGCTCTGGTGAACAGTTTAATAACGTGCATTGATAAACGTATACCCGTCTCAGGTGTATTCTTTGACATGAGCAAGGCTTTCGACTTTGTGGACCACAATATACTATTAAAAAAATGTGATTTTTATGGTATCAGAGGCCTTGGTCTAGTTTGGTTAACAAGCTACTTGACCGGTCGAAAACAATACGTAGAGGTAAAAAATATTGACGAGCACTTAGTATTAACGGCCTTCAAATCGAGTCCCAAACCTAATAACGTCGGCGTACCCCAAGGTAGTATTTTGGGACCGTTATTATTCCTTATTTACATTAACGACTTACCGAATATAACGAATAAACAATGTGTACTGTTCGCTGATGATGTGTCTATTGTAGTGCCAGATAATAATGATAAATCGTATGAAGCATCACTAAATTTCGAAATAGAATCGGTAATAAATTGGTTAGAACAAAATAACTTAAGGGCTAATCTATCTAAAACGAAATTCATTAATTTTCAAAACTATAATAATATTGACATTTTTAATCCAACATTGACATGCAAAAATTAAAGAATAGAAAAAATGGACGAAATTAAATTTCTTGGAATCGTATTAGATAAAAATCTGAACTGGAAATCACATATAGACAGTGTATGTAAGAAATTAAATAGATTCATATATGCCCTTGGAAGATTAAGACGTACTTCGGGTCAAGACACCGCACTGACTGCTTATTTTGGTTACGTCGCCTCAGTTCTAGGTTACGGACTAATCTTATGGGGTAACTCTACGCATATTAAAAGAGCTTTTATAATTCAAAAAAAATGTATTAGAGCTGTTTGTGGAATCGGTCCACTAGAGTCATGTAAACCACTTTTTAAAAAACTAAATATACTGACTCTAATAGGCTTATAAATTTATCAAATAGGATGTTTTGTTAAAGAACATAATGCATTTTTCAACCACTATGAGGATCAAACTCACTCTAGGGCAAAATATAGAGACCCAACGAGGTTAATGATGCCCACATGCAAAACTGCTCTTGCTCGTAAGAGCTGTGTGACTATGACAGTGAAAATATTTAACAAGATACCTAGAGATATAAGAGAATTACCAATTAGACAATTTAAAACTAAACTTTGTAAGTGGCTTAAAGAAAAATGCTTTTATGACATTAATGAATTATTTGGTATACATTGAGGCTGACATGTTTATTTTATATTATAATTTAGTAATAATATTAATGACATTTATTTTTTAATTATTGACATGTTCTTCATATATCAGTCGTATGTTAGTCATAAATCAATACTAACAATATTATATTGTACGTCTGTAGAGGACAAACTGTGGTTCTACAAGCACTTGTGCGCTTAATAAGATCTATTATGTACACGGTTTTTGCAATTAATAAATTTCATTTCATTTCATTTCATTTCATTTCATTTCATTTCATTTCATTTCATTTCATTTCATTTCATTTCATTTCATTTCATTTCATTTCATTTCATTTCATTTCATTTCATTTCATTTCATTTCATTTCATTTCATTTCATTTCATTTCATTTCATTTCATTTCATTTCATTTCGATACTTTTAATAATTATCGTCATCCACCACCACGCGGGTAAAACCGCGGGGCGCAGCTATTTAATATTAGATAACAGTGATTCTTCATCGTAATTTTTACGAAATCATATTCGATTGACCAAGTACCTACACTAAATATTTCCATGACACGTGGAATTATCTCAATAGATTTTACTAGCAACACATTAGGAAAAGTTTTAAGGACTACACTCCATAGCCGAAAAAAAACATTAAATAGGAAAATGGCGATTTTTAGTGTATGGTTCCCCCTCCCGTACCCCTGTCGTAACTATGGCGTGTCTTCACGCACATCGAGACACCCCGAGACATGCCGAGTACGATCGTGTAGACCATTGCATTGGTTCTTAACCTTTTAGCAATGAGGGACCATTTCATAAAATTTATATCTAGCCATGAACCATTGTTTGGTGCTAATACTATACAATATGTAAATGTTAACAATTTAATATACAAAAAATTGCGTAATAAAACATGCATACAATGTTTCACAGACAAAAGTGCAAAATACAATAGTCTTTGTTGTACTACCTATATAAACTTGAATATTTTTAAATATCTGACAATACATATACATTAGCGAGAAGAAATTTAATATTTAAGTCGAAAGATCTTCAGAATACATTTCTGTTTGGAATGTATTTTTCAGTTTGAATAGCTTCGTAGACCATTTCGAGTGCTTCCGCGAACCACCGGTTAACAACCACTGGTGTAGGCGGTTCGCTCGTCGCATCGCGTCGCGACTCTCGGCGCTCGTTGGCTCTCGGAAGCATGTCGGTTTTTTGCGCTCGAGTCAACGGGTCTCGGACTGTCTCACACATTATATCTTGCCATACGAGTGCTCCATACGGCGGCGTCCGGAGTTTAAATGACACCACGAGCGTGTACACGGTATGCTCTCGTTTACTCGACGCGACGAGAACCCCGAGACGAGCGTGTAGACGCGCCATTATACCATTATATTATGTTTAGTTTCCAGTCTCTACGTAGTAGGTACATATATTAATGTCTGTGCTCTCGGTGTGCATGTTTTATTCTAGTATACACCACAGGTATACACACTATAATCTAATCTATGGTTTTAATAGTAAGCATAGATTAATCAGACTATATCTAAAGCAAGGAATATTTAACTCTCTAACTGTCTATCTGATCTAAAGAATCGTAATCAGAGAAAATGGAGCCCATTTTCCCGGACCCACCATTAGCTGTTTTAAGTACATCTTCGTTACATACTTCGGCAGCAACAAAACGCCAACGTAGGGACGAGGATCAAGGTCCTGGTAAGAAATTGATTATAGATAGCGAAACAGCGTCCGAATCCATCCAAACACTGTTCTCCCATCCCTCATTTGTCGTTGATGGCACAAGATCTTACGAGATGACTGACTCGGGGCCTTACATCGGACACGTTTCTTAAATAGAGAGTAGGACGAAACAAAATTTCTGTCAAATTTAAATTTGCACTGGGCGCTATTAAATTCCTGAATAGTCCCATGCCTAATACTGTACAAGTATGAAGCATTCACCCCTACATAAAATGTGACCATAATGGGCCTAGTGCGGGTAGTGCCCGTGGTCAATGGATGAGTTTGTGGAGTTATTGATGGCTAGTTCCTGGATCCCACTACTGAGTATCCGGTTACTCCTGCCTGCGAGATGACCGCCAGGATAAGTACAGCTGTAACGGCTTAAAACTCTAGCGCTGGCCGTTATTCCGCAGAAGTCCGCAAAGGTACCGCAAAAGGCTAGAAGGATAAAGGGTGCGCATGCGTTGCACCGGTTGGCTTGCCAGTCGTATTCCATCCCCCGTCCTGATACTCTGTTATATGTGCTCGTGTACCCATGTACAGATATCTTCTCCACATTTCGCTCAGCAGAAAACTTACGTGCAGCTATCTGTATACAGTTTGCCCTGTTTTTTATGGCGGCCATACACCATGCTTTTTATCGTCCAATTGGCATGACGCTACCGATTGGATCAGTTAAAGCTGAACGTGTGTGGGCGTGGATTGGCATGACAGTTATCCTTGACGACACAATTCAATTTCAATTCTTGATTTCGATTCTTGATCATGCCGATTGGAGCGCGTATGGCGATCGGGGATCGTCAGTACAGTAGAGTCAAGATTTTGCTTATCTCATGACAGTGTCTTGCTTCTCAATTAGAGGAGTCACTAACTACAGAAGTTTAATGTAATGTTTCTTCACTAATTCGTAAATAGTTACGATAATATCTTGGCGTAAACCTCAATTATTCTTTTAGTAAATTCGTAAGTTCTTTTAGTAAGTCGCGTAAACTGATTTCTTTTCATTAACCACTGTTTGCACCATCTGTTCATTCTTTTCTTTTTGTTTCTTTATCATGAGTAAAATGCCGAAAACGGCTAAAACATCGTCGTCTGTCACTGGTGACGCCATGGCTTCAACTGAATGTTAAGCCCAATTTACACATTAATAAGTACAGTAGCGAGTTAAGTAACCGGTCAGTTAAGTAACAAGTTGTAAGTTGTAAGTAGCGTCCAAACGTAGGCGAGTTTAGTAGTCATAAAGACCAAGAACCAGTCAGAGAAGAGAAGTCCAGTTGCGTCGGTTGTTTAGTTCCTTCGGACGGGGTTCAAACCCGCGTTCCAATTAGGCTACTGAGGCACGAGGTCTGAGCATCGAATTTTCACTCAGGCTTTCATACCTTAGGTCTATTTGGTGATGGCGGCTGACAGTCGGAACACGCGGGTTCGAATCCCATCCGAGGATGTCGTCCGGACCCCATTAGAATACGCCCTTATTAAAATTGCGGTAGGTATATTGATGACGGATAATATAATCTGTGCCATAAAATATAAGTAGGAACGCGTCGCGACAATTAAGTACCTATCTATATAGTTCAAAGTCAAAGTCAAAATCATTTACTCAATGTAGGCATCAAAGACGCAGTTATGAACGTCAATTTTTCATTATAATGTACTTTAAAGACTACGGCCGCGTTCCAAAATATATAGAGAAGAAGCGGCAAGAAACTCAGGGCCATTCTTTTTATATAGATGTTTTTACATAAGTACTACAAAATTAGCTCCAGTGTGTTGCCTTACAAAAGAGAACATAATAATGGAATCAGTAGGGCAAGACACGCTACACTTTGACATCTTAGTACTTGAGTAGATAGATCATTATTTTTTTTTTGGAAATGCATTGCCGTATGCGGGGGGGCATACGGGTATGACGGACTCGGCTAAAGGCGCCGATACCGTCTAAATACCACACGGTGTTCCAGCGTCTTCGACTGATGACGGGGGGCGTGGGACCACATTATTCTACCACAGCCCCCGTCGACGCCGCTGCCCGCTGTAAAGTGGCGGGCCCTCCTCGGTGAGGGGTGTCAATGGGAACACCCTTCCACCTCGTGTGATGCCCCCCGAACACGGAGGGGGATATTACCTCACCATATTTAAATGTAGCTCAGGTAAATGTAAATGAAACAAGATACGCTATCATCTTTTCAAAGTAGCATTATACCATTCATTCATTTAAGACTCATTCGTTTAAAAACGCTCGATTAGTTAAACGTTCGCTTTAAAAAGATGGTGAGCACCAAAAAAACGCGACACGTTTAAACAACTGTTTAAATTTAAGGGAGCGATTAGGTAATGAATGGTTAAGTTGTAGTTGGTGAATTCCAGCCTTAGTATTCAAACAGCAGTACCGACGTCGCTGTCTTGCGACAACTTAGAGGCATCCGTATATACAAGGTGGCGCAAAAATAACCTTCCGATGTATGATATGTGGCTGTAATTAAAAAAAATATATAAAAAACTTTGACTTTTTTTTGTGGATTATTTTTATTTGGGTTTTTAACTTTTTTACATCAAGTCGAGAATATGATGTCATGTAAATGGCCGCCGCCACTGTTGATTGTCATTTGAGCCCTTTTTATGGCATTTTCCATCACTTTGGCCAAAACTTCCGGCGATAGGTCCTCACATTCTTGACGGATATTGTCTTTAAGAGCTGCAAGAGTCTGAGCCTTGTTGACATAAACCCGCAACTTCAAAAAGCCCCACAAAAAGAAGTCTGCAGCGGTCAAATCAGGCGATCTTGCTGGCCAGTGCAAATCGCCAAAACGGGAGATTAGGCGCCCGGGAAATGCATCCTTCAGCATATTGGTTGTGGCACATGCAGTGTGTGCCGTTGCACCGTCCTATTGGAACCACAAATTTTCCAATCCCAATTCATCAAGTTGCGGCAAAAAGAACTCGTTGATCATTGCTCTGTAGCGCTCACCATTCACAGTAACCGTTTGGCCCGCGACGTCTTCGAAGAAAAAAGGTCCGATGACTCCTCCAGCGAAAACAGCACACCATACAGTTACTTTGAGCGGGTGTAATGGCTCTTCGTGGGTTACACGCAGATTTTCAGTGCCCCAAAAGCGTAAATTTTGCTTATTTACGTACCCGCTTAGATGGAAATGGGCCTCATCACTCATGATTATTTTTGATGAAAAATCATCTTCCTCTTGGTGGTGATTAAGGATAGCTTGAGCGTATGTTAGACGCGATTGGCGGTCAGCAGCTAACAGCTGATGCACCGTCTGGACTTTGTACGGAAACATCTTCAAATCTTGCTTCAAAATTCGCTGTAAAGACCGTCGACTGATACCCATTTGCGTGGCACGTCGTCTGGTCGATGTCGACGGCGCTTCCATGACATCCTCGGCTACAGCAGCAATATTCTCTGCAGAACGGCTACTCCGGAGTCTGCCACGCCTGGCAGCATCTCGTGTTGTGCCAGTCTCTTCGAGGCGAGCGGCTAAACGTCGCAGTGTTTCACCAGTAGGCGTTGGACGGCCAGGAAATCTGCGACGAAATTCACGTTGTGCCAAAGTCACCGACCGATTATTGGTCAAATAAATAGTCAACAATATTCCGCGTTCTGGAGCAGTGTAGCGTAACATTGTTTATTAACGTGTATTTCGCATGTGTTAACTACACAAATGTCAAAACAGAACTGACATTAGGGGCCAATCGCAAAATTTATGGCATTTTCTGATAGGAGGATTACTTTTGCGCCACCTTGTATAACCAACCAATCTCTCCTTTCAGATTAAATTTTTCTAGAGAATATTTTACAAGGTGCAACCGAAAATTTGTCAATGCCAAAATCTAATTTAATAGACGGTTGATAAATTAGATATTTATAACTAGTTGAGAAGAGGATTAAAGCTTTAATTTTATTTATCTGTATAGATGAGTAAATTTAAAATATTTTGTTCATAGTATTCAACCAGTAAATCGATCCGTAAAAACTAAGAACAAAATACATTACGTACATACAAATATAAAATTAATCACCATGGAAATAAAACTGCCATTACATTTCATCACCCTTTACTGTATTTGTGCTTTTTAACTTTCGTAGACAACCCAAAATCCGTCAAACGAAACATAGTGGTGTGTTTTTGGACGTAGGCCTTCAGTTCAGTTCAGTTCTTGGTGATTGATGATGGTGATGATGAAATGTACCCTATGTGTTTATTCAGCGCCTCATCTACCTCTATACCAAATTTCATCAAAATTGGCCTCAATGTATGAGCGTGAAAGACTAACAAACATCCACACATCCAGCATACATCCGTACATCCATACATCCATACATCCATACACCCATACTCACAAACCATTGCTTTTATAATATTAGTTGGATATTGATACTTTCTAAAAAATACAAGTACATTACTTTGCTCTATTGGCAATTGTTTCTGCAGCGTACGCGATAAAAGAATGTTTTTTGGAATTTTTTCACACCTTGGATTACATTATCGAAGTTTTCATACGGATCCTTAATTTTTTGAATATTATATAACATGTATGTTACTCAGTGATAATTTAGCTTTCTAACTTCAAAAGATTCTTTGAAATTAGTCCAGTCGTTTGTAAGTTTGATCTTTACAACAAAAAAACATAAATACAACAAGTACTATTTGAAAAATTCAATACCGACTTCCATTCTATTCAGTTATTGGAGTGTATCTCAAAAACTGACCTAATTTGATGATTTTTTTTGTGTGAAATTGTTTAAATGAGACCACAGGGGAAGCACCAGTTCTCAAACAAAAAAGAATTTTGAGAATCGGTTCACCCAGTCCAAAGTTATGAGGTAACAAACTTTAAAAAAATCATACAGTCGAATTGAGTACCTCCTCCTATTTTGGAAGTAAGTAGAAAACAGAAATCCTTCCTCTTTATTATATTAGTATAGATATAAATATACTATATAGTACTATAAATACACTATACTATATAAATACGGTAGTATATAAATATACTAGTAGTTCTGCGAACAGTAGACCTCGCGAGCGCAGTCTTATCAGCGGCAATTTTTCGCAGTCTGAGCTATCAACTATAAGAATAGAGAGTGTGCTAAAGAGATTTTTGTGGCACTTAGCGCACTCAATTAATTTTGGAAAATCAGTGTATTCTTTCCATGAACGATTGACTTATTTCAATATAACTTTACTAGCGAGTCGAAGACGCACGCTGGACGCTTTATCCCACTAATATTATTAATGTGAAAGTTGGGATGGATGGATGGATGGATGTTTGTAACTCAATCACGGCAGAACTGCTAAACGGATCTGGGGGGATTTTGGCACAGAGATAGATAGACTGGAATTTAACATACGATACTTTTCATCATCATCATCTATCACCACACGGGTGAAGAAGCCTAATATTCTTCGGCAAAGTATATACAAAATAACAAGATCTCCGCCTACGTCAAAATCGTAATGATGACTTATTTTCTGTCAATAGAGAGATGTGTCAGTTTCTGATAGCTAAGTCAAAAGCACGCAATCATTTTGACAGCTCGATACACTAGACGTGCTCGGTGATAGAGTCGGCATGTCATCTATCTTTGTTGTTCAGCCGACTGTAGTCGTACGATTCCGCCATCACCACGGAGGTGAAACATCAGTCTAGCGGTGTGGAGTGAATCACCTGCAACACTTACATGTTATTTTTAAACATAAAATAACAAATAGTTTTACCTTTATATCCTCGAAGGGGTAAGAAGCAGAATTTAAATATGATACTTTTTTTCATGATCACCATCCATCACCACGGAGGTGAAACCGCGGGGCGTTAACATCAGTCTAGCGGTCTTGAGTGAATCAATACTTTTTATATATCCTCGAAGGGGTAAGCACCTTCAGTTTTCAGTTCAGCACCGCAGTTTCCGCACATTTGCGGCGCCCACGAACCTCAAAGCATTAAATATGATACTTTTTCTCATGATCACCATCCATCACCACGGAGGTGAAACCGCGGGGCGTTAACATCAGTCTAGCGGTCTTGAGTGAATCAATACTTTTTATATATCCTCGAAGGGGTAAGCACCTTCAGTTTTCAGTTCAGCACCGCAGTTTCCGCACCTTTGCGGCGCCCACGAACCTCAAAGCATTACCTTACCTTATTACACCACCAGACCTCTAGGTCTAATTTAAGTCTTATTTCAGTGTGGTAAAATCTAAACTGGCGACAAGAGCTCGCAGGTATCACTGGTACACAGAGTAATACATTTCTTGGATCCGATCACGTCATTTTGTGGATCTTTACCTGAGCTCATGTTTGTTTTTGGATTTTTTTGATACTACGGTAGGTAGTCTAGTTCATAGTTTTTTTTGTCCTTAATGCTACTCCGTGGCGGAACATGGCGTCGCACGTCATGTGCATTTTCCAGCGTCTTGTTTTCTTCCAAAATTGTTAGTCTTCTGCTTCGTTTCATTTTCAGATTTGACGTGGGAGCGGCAAGGCTTGGAGTAGGAATATAGGAAGTTTTACAAGGAAATTGATTTATAATTTGTTAAGGGGAATTGGGGAATCGGATATGCTAAGTTTAAATAATAATAGTAATAGTTAAATTTATAAAGATTTAAGGAAAAAATAGGGTCAGAGGAGTTATGTATAGGAAAGGAATACATCTAAAAATAAGTCTAAGTGCATACAATTTAATAATATTAAAAATATACAATTAAATATATTACGTATTTAAACCAAATTTTTGCAATAATTGTTTTACCATATAAAACCTTTTATATCTGTAAAGGTCTCCTTCATATACATCCAGGATCTTAAAAATCAATTTCGAACCATTATGGTTCAAAACATATAATTTTTTTGTATTGTTAATGTTATTTTATCAATATCAAGAAAATAAATCTGTTCCAATGGAACAACCTTGAAATGTGGTGGATTTGTTCTAGCTGTTGACACCATATTTTGCATATCTTCTGGCACATGACTTACACCGTGTTTATGTTTTACTCGACTAATTTCACCGCGGAACAAATGGGGCGCGTAGTTTTAAGGTCCAAATTGTCGGCGCAACAGTGGTTGCGAGTTAGTTTTACGCGCGTTATTCTTTTGTTTATTTTTTTATTTATTTATTTACTGGACGACCAACAGCTATATAATATTATAACAGATAAGTCTGTGAATCAATTTTTGTCTGATTCAGGGATTCCAAAGAATATTATATTTCTCTTCCTTAATTGCTTATCTAAAAAATCAATAGCTTTTTGTTGAGTTTCAATTTTTTTTTCAAACTGGTTTGTTTATGGTTCTATCTAGGTGAATTTCTCATCAATATTTTTATTTATAGTTTTAATATTCTCCTCCATAACTTTAATATCTAGCTTCTGTTGTGCTAAGTCACGTTGTATACTTAGCAGAGCTTTCATGATCTCTTCCATTATTGTTGATTGTCTTGTCACCGCCCTCTATAGTGACAAGAAAACTCACCTATAATATTAGGTCACAGCAAGGATTTAGTTGTACTCACTCAGTAGTACTTAAGTTACCTCAAGTCGTTTAGCTACTCTTTTATAGATGGCGCTTAGATAATTTCTATATACAATAATGCGTCGTCTAGTTTAAGACTTTCTGAGGTTATGTATTGTTATTTACTTGGTACTTGGTACTTGGTGGGCTGGCTCTTTTCCGCAACCAGGCCGCTGTGGCGCGGCCCATTTTGCGTGATAGCCGGGTGTCGCTGATCAGTCCAGCCACCCGGTGTCGCCCAGGAAAGCCAGCAGCTCCTTCGGCTTGGCGCAGGCTTCCCACACTGTCCTCGGCGAGCCGAGGTTAGCTGCCCTTTGTGCCGCCACGCTCCTGCATTCGATGAGCAGATGCGCAGCTGTTTCTTCCGCCTCCATGCAGCCTCTACATAGGGGGCTGTCTGTAACACCTAGATTAAACAGGTGTTTGTTTAAGGAGCAATGACCGGTCATAATTCCGACGATATGTCGTACATTATTTCTTTTAAGATTGAGGAGTTTTCTGGAGAATTTCAGATTTAGAATCGGAAAAGCCTCCTTCGACTGCCTACAACCCTCGATACTTGCCCAGTAGTTCTGATGCTGGTCCTTAGTTTTTTTGCGAATCCATGCACGAATTTGACTGAAAGGTAGGGGGATCATTGGTTCTGGTCCTGCACACGTCATACCGGAACCTCTCCTTGCTAGCTCATCAGCCGCATCGTTACCTCTGGAATCGCTGTGCCCCTTTATCCATTGGAGTGTGACATTATTGTTATGTTTACTTACTTCCTCCAATAGTCGGTGACATTGTATGATCAGCCCCGAAGAGTGGTCGTATCTATTTAGGGCTCGTAGTACCGCAGTGCTGTCGCAGAGTATCCTAATATTACTATTGGTTACCTTCCTGCAAAGTACTGCTGCTGTGGCTTGGATGACACCCACACATTCTGCTTGGAATATAGAGTTGTGTTTACCTAGCCCTGTTGCTATGTGTATGTTTAGTTCCTCCGAGAACGCTCCCGCTCCGGTGCCTGTAGCCATCTTGGAGCCATCTGTGTAAATTCTGACTTCATGAATACCTGAGCAGTCGCTTGGCTCTTCATTTAGTTGTACGCGGTAGCTCTTTGTAAAGAAGTGTTGCTTTTGTACTCTATCATAGACTTTATTAAGGGGTTTCCAACTGCAAAGTTTTCTATGATTGTTGTATGGGGTGCTAATTGATCCTGATACCAGAGGTTCAGTGCCTTTAGCCTGTACGCAGCCGCCGCGGCCTCTTGTTGTATGTATAGGTGTAGCGGGGTCAGGCCTATCAGGGCCTCAATCGCGGCGGTTGGTGCAGTGCGCATGCAGCCTGTTGTGGCTACACAGGCAAGTCTCTGAAAGGTTTGTAGCTTGGTTTTGGTGGTGCTCAGGGTGGTTCTGGGCCACCACACAATTGCACCATATGTTAGTGAAGGTCTGATTACCGTTTTATATAGCCATAGGGTGATCTTAGGGCTTAGTCCCCATGTTTTACCTATCATCCTTCTGCATTGCCAGAACGAAATACTGGCTTTGATTAACTTGTTCTCTAAGTGCTTGGCCCAATTCAACTTGCTGTCTAGTGTGACTCCCAGATATTTCACTTCTTCTGACAGTTTCAGTTGCTTGTTAAATAGGCTAGGTAGTGTAAACCTGCCTAGGGTTCGTTTGTTAGTGAACATCACCAGTTCGGTTTTAGCTGGGTTTACGGAGAGTTCGTATTCTATGCACCATTTTTCGACAACCTTTAACGCATTTCTCATCAGGTCACATGCCACACTGGCAAAATGGCCTGATATTAGTATTGCGAGGTCGTCTGCATACCCTACCGTGAAGAAGCGACTTGTATTCAGCCTGGTGATTAGATCATTGACTACTAGATTCCATAGGAGCGGGGACAGGACACCTCCTTGGGGGCACCCCTTGGCCACCACTCCCCTGGTCGTGCCGTTTAAATCAATACGTATCGCCCTTAATTCTAGCATGTTAATGATCCAATCGATCAGGGTCAGGTCTACTTTGTGTTTAAGCAGTGCTGCTCTAATGCTGCTAAAGTTAGTTTTGTCAAAGGCTCCTTCTATATCAATGAAAGCTCTTAGACATAAATTTTTACTTTTAATATCTCGCTCTACTTTGTGTATAACACTGTGTAGGGCGGATTCGGTAGATTTACCTGCGCTGTAAGCGTGCTGTTCTGGGTGAAGTGGCGCGGTAATGAGAACTGTGTCTCTGATGTACCTATCACAGAGCCTCTCCAGGGTTTTCAGGAGAAAAACGTAAGACTTATCGGTCTATAAGCCTTTGCTTCTGTGTAGTCACTCTTACCCGGCTTTGGTATGAACAAGACCTTAACCTCTCTCCACCCTTTGGGCATGTATCTGTGCGCCAGACATGCCTTGAAGATAGCACTCAATGTCTCGTTTATATGATATTCACTCCATTGTAGGAGTCCTGGGAATATCCCGTCCAAACCTGGCGTTTTGTACGGTGTGAATGTGTTGATTGCCCAGTTTAGTCTCTCTCCTGTAACAACAGTCTGTGCAACAGCCCAGTCTGTCGCTGTAGGTGGTGCCATGGGGTGTTCTGTCCAAACATTTGAGTCTGATATTAGACACCCAGGAAAGTGTGTTTTCAGAAGTATTGTATAGGTTTCTGTTATAGTTTTAGTAAACGTATTGTCGCTTTTCTTTATGGAGCCGATGTCGCGGTTCGGGTTACTAGCGAGTATTTTCCTAACCCTATTCGCTTGTCCATTCGACTTGATGCTGGTGTTGTAGTTTTTCCATGACCTGCGTGACCTGGACCGTATATTTTTCTTATATTTAGCCTTGGCTATTCTATAGTTGTCCCAGTCCTCGTCCATGCATGTATTCATGGCTCTATTGAACAGCTTGCGTACCTTCCGCCTCTGTCGTTCCAGTGCTTTGGTCCACCCCTGATTGCCTCCCCCAGCGTTTGGCAAAGAGAGGGGGCATGCGCTTTCAAAACTCATAGTGAGACTGTACGTGAGTTGTTCAACAGTTTGCTCTATTTCTTCTATGTTTACTAGTTGCGTGTTCGCACTTACTGTGTTCATGTTTTGTTCAAGGGACCTAGTGAAGATCGTCTTGTCGGTCCTGCGGGGGTTGCGGATTGGTGTTAGTATCTGTTTGCTTATTTTTAGTTCATACCTGATCCACCTGTGGTCGGAGCCGGAGTATTCGCCTGATACTTCCCAGTTCTCTATGAGGTTTGTATTACCTGAGACCAAGGTGAGGTCGATGATAGTACGGCTGCGTTGTCTAACAAAAGTTGGTTCCGCGCCTGTATTTGCTATAAGGAGATTTGTAGTAAATAAAAAGTTTACCAGGTCCTCCCCTCTGCTGTTTGACGTGGGCATACCCCATATAGGGTGATGGGCGTTTGTGTCTGCTGATATTACTAGTTTGAAGTCATTGAGCTCGCAGTATCTTACCAGGTCCGCAACGTCTTTCCATGGGATCTCCTCGTCGCCGGGCATGTAGGCTGACGCGACGATCACGTCCCCAGCTTCCTCCCCGAGAACACCCCGGAGCCTGGCAGTAGCCAAGTCTCTGGAACAGAACTCGGTTAGAGGCAATGAAGCAATGTTGCTTGGTACATATATACATGCTCGAATGTTGTTTTTGGAGGTGTTGTCATATATTAACTTACCCCTTAGATTATTGAGACCACACACACGCCCCGCCCTGATCCACGGCTCCTGGATCAAGGCCATGGTCTCCTCGCTGTCATCCCCCAGCACTCTGCGCAGGTTAGCCGTTGCAGTGAGGCTGTGCTGGAGGTTTTTCTGGATGACCTTACACATCATGGAGGATTGGGTCGCCATCATTCAAGCTACCCTCCTCCTCTGACTCAGCCGTGTTGGCCCCGTTTGGATCCCTCCACTCTCCTCTGGTAGGGGGGTCAGGATCCACACTCATATCCTCCGTCGTCTTTGAGGACGATGGTTTGGGCGATGAGTGTGACAGCTCGTCCGGAGTTTCCCCCGTCTTGCCGTCTGGAGCCAGCATGGTATCCAGCTTGTCTGCCGGTGTGGGCTTGCTTGCTGGTGCAGGTGGTTCGTCCTGAAGAGACCCGTTCGCTGCATAGAATCGAACGTAGACATTCCCCAGGTTGAAGGCTAGCCTCCGTCCTTTCTCTACGAGTGTAGGTATAAGGGGTTCGGGAATCCCCAACGTGAGGAACATCGTGTCGTCTCCGTGCATGCTATGCGCGAACAGTCTCCAGGTGTTCACCTGGGCCCACTTGTTCTGATCCGCCAGAATCAAGCTCGTGTCTTCGACAGAGCTATCACATTCCGGGATGAACAGCGCTGCTCTTACTACTCGGGTTAAATCTCCCTGTCGTTTGACAGTGAGTTTAACCCCTGAGTCAGCTGAAAGACTGCTAACTGCCTTGTTGAGCCACCGTAGTGAAGCATCATCCTCACACCACAGCTTCAGGGCTCCATCTGCAATGATGGGCTTCCCTCTGAAGCAGGGGGAGAATGTGATGTTAGGATCTTTAACATCAGCTAGAATCCTGTTGACCAGGTACTTCTTCACTTTGGTGGCTTGCTCTTCTTTCAGCTCTTGGCTTTCCCCCGTCACCGCTACGCATAGCTCATTCTGAGCAATGTCTGCGTAGCTGGTCAGGGTGCGCCGTGAGCTGTCCAGTTTGGGTCTTTTGTGTTCACCTCTAGGTGACACCGTGTCATCCAACCGGGTACGCTTGCCGGGCTCAGTGCGGGGAGGGGCCTGTGCAGATTTCGAAATGGCCACTGCCCCACGCCTCTGGCGATTGTACCGGTTGCTGTGTTTAGGGTGCGACCACTTGCTCTGGACCCCTGAAGGTCCTGGTTCTGCCGTAAGTGGTGCTCCAGTCTTCAGTTGTTTGGCAGGTGGTGCGGTGCTGTGTCCTGCTTTTTTAAAGAAGTAGCTCGGGCCAGGTGCGCCGTTACTGGCATCTCCAGTCGTCTGCTTCTGTCCTTCCGGATGGTCTCCTGCCTTGGGGACTCCAGCCTGAGGCTTAAGTCCCATTAGGCTAGATCCCGTACCGGTGTTTTCAGCTTCTGACCTTTGACTAGCCAGTCGCGCTTCAGCCTTTTGCTGCTTCTTTAGCTTCTGCCTCAGTCGGTTTCTTTGGTTTTTGCTTAGAGTCTCTGGGAATCCAGCCTCTGGCTTAAGTCCCTTAGCGTTGGCGTGGGGGAATCCAGCTTCTGGCTTAAGTCCCTTAGCGTTAGCATGGGGGAATCCAGCCTTCGGCTTAAGTCCCTTAGCGTCAGCATGGGGGAATCCAGCCTTCGGCTTAAGTCCCTGTTGCTTGTCTCTTGCTTTTTTGCCCTTCGGTCCAACAACCGTCCAGGCAGAGGTGCAGGGCTCCGGGGCCGACATGGCCGCCACGAGCTCCTTCACCGCTTCACCTAAACCCGTGGGGGTTTGCTCACCTCTCTCTTCTTCCACATCGTGCAATACTTTGCCCCCCCAGAATACGTGGGGCAGCCCGAGCTATGCTCAGGGAGGGATTCTCCGGGTAAACCGGTACCCTCCTGGGGTAGTTCATTGTTAGAGTTTGCAGCCATAGTGTGGTCGGATTTTTATACAGGGGTTTCCTTCCCCCGGCCAGTTTATCGGTTTTGTGTATGTTCCCTCGCCCATTCCGCCCATGATCCGGGTCTTGCTACGAAAGTAGCCCGTCCCATTTCACAGGCGGCGCAGGAGCTGGATATATCACTTGGGCACCGATGATTCGCCTTCGCACTGCATACTTGGCTATTATGGTCACGAGGTAGATGTTATAGGCGGGCTCGTTGGGGACCATAACATTGCCCGGGGAGGACGACCCACAAAGATGTTAGTATGTGGGCCCAGCCCTAGACCGCGGCGGCAGTCTAAAGATGGCGTGGACGTGTATGAAGCACTTGTTGGTGCGCGCCTGTAGTCTAGATCCGCACTTCTAGACGTACGCAGCTGGCATTACTTAGCATTTTATAGAGGCATGTTCTTTGGCCTTGAACATACCCCACTAAGACCAAAACCAACCCGTTCCCCCCCTGTATTGTTTTTTATAAACAACTGTTTATTTACTAGTTCTTGCACTTGAGAAAAAACTTGGACTACTAACCTTACGAATGTTAGTGTTATATTATTTGTAATGACATTTTGTCCGTAGTCATTTATACTGGGGTAATCCGTTATGCAGTATTTTTGAATTTTCCCTCGAAATACAAAAGCGTCGCACTAATCAACAATTCACTCGGTGTTTTACACTTTTCTTTACAGTTTTACACAACTTTAAATAAATAAGAGTCGTTTTTTATAATTTTAATTTATAAATTAGCACAGAGCTGATGTAAACAGTGGCACAGTAGCGCCCTCTCATATTTCGTAGTGCGTTTGAATTGAATAGAGGCCTTATAAAAATAGCTTCATAAAAAACGAACGGATAATATTGTGTCTTGCATTCTAACAATTATTTACTGCCACATGCGTTAGCATCTTGTTAAGAGCCATCAATCCACGAACCTCAAACCATAACAATTACTCATTCCCCGTATTGCGGCACCCCGGGCGTTCCGGCCACCGTGAGAATGATGAAGAAGCGTATTACAATACCTGACAGGAGCCGACGTCGTCCGTAGTGTGATTTATATTATTCACTTATTGTTCTAACATCGAACGATCAGAACGTAATTATAATTGTAATTAAATTAAATTAAATATAAATAAATTCGGTTTTTTTGAGTACTCGCATGCTGCGATACTTAACTGGCGCAGTCGTTGTAGGATCCTTGAGAGCATTTCCTCAAGGTTAGGAGTCATCTAACATCGAGGACCATATCCTGGGAGCTGCTCTGGTGGTTTTCAAGCCCCATTCGAGAATTCGAATCTACAAGTTATCCAGCGCGAGGAGTATCCAGACATAGATACATCAAGAGAGGCCGAAATGCAGTTATTGTGAGTACATTAAAATCTTTTAGTGTCTTGCTCTCCTTTATCCTTTAAATTTGTGTGTTTAAACTTCCAAAATTTTCCATCCACGGAAATCACGAAACTTGACCATTAGTGATAGTGTTAGTAATAGATCTAGATGTCAAGATTCGAATAGGCAACTAGTTTATGACGATAGTGTTGATTCAGGGAAACCAGATATACAATTTAAAGTACCATCACCTGTACAAAACTTCGCTATACCTCCATATAGAGCTCAAGGTTTTAGTACGCCTGGTTATTCAAAGCCGTACACATTCGCACCACAGTGGAGACCGAACTTCGCGTACCTCACAAATATTTCGATCAGCACCTTCAAATTGCAACCCTCAAGACAACGCTTTTAGATTAACCCCACGTAACGTACCATCTCGGTTTGGCTCAACGCCACGTCCAAGTGGTGTTAGCCACTTCGTACCTAAAAACTTACCTTCGACGGCACATTTTGGTAACACTCATGATTGGAGAAAACACGGGAATCCTCCCCCCACCAACTATTTGAAGACTAGGGAGATGAACTTTTAATGAATTTTATGAACCTTTATATTTCATATATCAAGATTCATATTATTAAGGTTATGACGTCACCGAATATCCTGAATATACTAACTGCTTCAACGGACAGCAGGACTATTACCATCAATATTCTGAGGTGATGTATGAAACACCGGTTGTAGAAGAAGCCCCTGAAAGAACAGTCTGAAAATCAGGATTTTCAGAATGTTCCCAAGTCACAAAAATCAAAATAGAAGTTAACTTACAGACCCAGTATCAACTACCATACATAGAGATAGGATCACCACTTTTAAAACTTTTGATAGACACAGGCGTGAACCAATCGTTTATAAGCCCCTCTGTAGTTGAAGCGTATTTTAGACATTTTCCCTTGAATTACACCTACATTTTGAGGTTTGCAACGTTCATGCCGTGATACTATTCTATTACAATACCGACATTTCCGGAATTTAAAGACGAACGCGAAATTACATTATACGTATACAGTTTTCACGACTACTTCGACGGGTTGATAGGATCAGATCTCTTAGACAAATGGGAATCCACAATCGATTTCAAGACGAAAACATTGAACACGCGCAACGCAGCTAACCGTATAAAATTTTACGACTCAAGAAACGCGAACTTATATGAGGATATGATTCCGGCAGGTAGTACTAAGCTTGTCAAATTGCCGTTTAATGTTCGCGACGGCGAGGCAGTTGTTACCTAACAAACAATTTCAAACTGCCATATAGCTGAATGCCTACCCACAGTTTGAGTCAACCGTGGGATCATAGAAATCCATAATCCAAGCCGTAGTGATGTAATATTCTCTATGGACCGCCCAGTATGCGCTGAGGTTTACAATACTGAGTGCATTAGAACCAACAGTTACCCGTACGAGTAAAGGAAGTTTTGTCCCGCTTACGTACAGACCACATGAATGATGAGGAGCGTATTAACTTACAATTGCTCTGTTCTCAATATGCAGATGTATTTTATTTGGAGGGTGAAAATTTAACATTCACTAATAAAATAAAACATTCGATCAAAACCTCCGATGAAGTACCCGTGTACACCAAAAGTTATCGCTATCCGTTCGTACATAGGCAAGAAGTGCAGGATCAGATAGGCAAGATGTTAGATCAAGGTATAATACGACCTTCAGACTCGGCATGGAGTTCACCAATATGGGTAGTGCCGAAGAAGGCCGATGCCTCTGTAAAGGTTAAATGGCGTCTTGTAGAATTTCGGAAGTTAAATGAAAATACTTTGGATGACAAATATCCGATACCAAATATTACGGATGTCTTAGACAAGTGAGGAAACTGCCAATATTTTACAACCTTAGATTTGGCAAGTGGGTTTTATTAGGTAGAAATGAACCCTGCTGTAACATTTCATTACCATTATCACTGTAATATGCATACTTGATAAGGAGTGTACTCCTTAATATGATATTTTAAATAAAACAGAGCAATCACTTGGTACTTTACATTTTATTCAATAATTCACTAATCACTATACTTCGCATTTAATACTATTCATCTCTGTTTAACAATGTTAAACCACAAGTATAAAAATATTCTAATTATTTATTTAAAGTATAACAACATATCCCTTTAAATAAAGTTATATATTTATAGTTGTTCCGACATAAATTCGACGCTCAACGATTCCTAGTGTTCACCTCGGCTAACGAGAACAGACTGGCCACTATCCGCCACGCTTACTACTTTTATAATATTTTGGCGGTAGAACAACCCCCCCACCATGATCGTCAACAATGCCACCTTGCGGTGAATTCAGAAAATATCTACGAGTCAAATACATTCCATTTATCTAATAATACAACAATTATGCTAATTTTAACCTACTGTAAATAGTTTGTCTTTATAGACAAATGTATGTTTCTATTATAGTGAAATAATTATATATTGTTAACACTGCTGACATTCCTAAGACTGCGTTTAGCGTAGAACATGGCCATTTTGAGTTTTTAAGGATGCCCATGGGATTGAAAAATAGTCCTTCTACGTTTCAAAAAGTGATGGACAATGTCCTCAGAGAGCTGCAAAATACTGTTTGTCTAGTCTATCTAGATGATATAATAGTATTTAGTTCCTCTCTGCAAGAGGACATAATCAATCTCGAAAAGGTATTCAAAAAACTATGCGAGTCCAACTTTAAAATCCAGATGGACAAGTCCGAGTTTCTCAAACTGGAGACTGCCTACTTAGAACACATCATAAGCAGAGAAGGGATCAAACCTAATCCGGATAAGATATCTGCCATCCAAAAGTACCCTCTTCCAAAAACGCCAACCGAAATTAAGCGATTCCTTGGACTTCTAGTCTATTATCGAAAATTCATACCAGACTTCGCTAAGATAACAAAACCCATGACAAAGTGCTTAAAAAAGGGATCTAAAATTAATCTAGGTTAGAACTACATAGACTGTTTTGAAAAGTGCAAAACTCTTCTGGTAAACGACCCATTCTACAATATCCCGATTTCACGAAAGACTTTGTTCTTATTTATTTATTTTTATCAATTCATAAGTCTTAGGTAGGTATATAGGTGGATTTTAAAATTACATGTGCTGACGCCAAAACTTGCCTTTGCAGGCGTATGAAGTTATACATTTAGTTTATTTTGATTTTACTTATAATTATACATTAATATTATTCATCAGTAATTCATCATTTAAAAACTCGTCAATGGAATAGTATGTCTTGTCAATTAATAATTTCTTAAGCCTAAATTTAAAAATGTCAACATCGGTGGTCTCTTTTAGAGGTTTTGGCAGTTTGTTATAAATAGTCAACCTCATCAGAAACGTGCTATTGCTATAGAGAGCTGTTCTACGGTACGGCTCATGCAGTCTATCATTGTGCCGTTTGCTATTTAAAGTTTCATACTTCTCTATGTTATTCTTCACAAGTACGGCTGATTCGTAAATATATATCGAAGGAAGTGTCAGCAGCTTCAGTTTCCGAAAGTAAGGTTTGCAGGAATCTCTTTGCTTCAACCCACATATTGCTCTAATACATTTCTTTTGAGCTAGTAGAGCAGAATGCTTTTCTACAGAGTTTGCCCAGGCTAAAACGCCATATTTTAGTGTGGATCCGACATAAGCGTGATAGGCGGTTAATAAAGTAGCTTCATTTGCAACTTTACGTAACATGTACAACGCATAAGAAAATTGATTGAGCTTAGCGCACACATGGGCTACATGTGACCGCCATGATAAATTCGAGTCAATGTTAACTCCTAGAAATTTAGTCGTCTGAATTTCATTGATACGTTTGCCGCGATAATTAATATTTAAAATGTCAAAATTTGTATTATAATTTTTAAATGTCATAATGTGGGTTTTGTCAAAATTAATTTTTAGATTATTGTTTTGAAGCCAGCCTATTATAGATTCGAAAGTGTTATTAATTTCGTGTTCATGGTCACCACTTTTGTTATCGGAAAAATTACAGTGCTATCATCAGCAAACATGACCATTGGGTGGTTTATGGCGCGAGGAAGGTCATTAATATAAATTAAAAATAATAAAGGCCCTAGTATGCTGCCTTGTGGCACGCCATATTTTACCTCCCTACATCTCGACAAGAATTTAGATTCAGTTTTATTTGCAGTGTTTAGTATAGTTATTTCTGTGTATTGTAACCTGTTTGCTAAGTAAGATATAATTAAATTTAAAACATTGCCTCTTATACTATATCGCTCAAGCTTATTAATTAAGATTTTGTGGTCAACATAATCAAAAGCTTTTGTCATGTCCATGTAGAGAGCCATAATTCTTTTTTTGTTGTCAAGTCCGCAGTATATCCTCTCAAGAAATTTTGTATTTATGGATTTTTTCCTTCGATAACCTGCTTGTTCAGGAACAAAAATATTGTCAGATTCGAAAAAGTTATTCAGGCGTCTGTGAATAACCTTTTCATAGATTTTCGAAAATACTGGTATCATCGCTATTGGTCTATAGGAACCCATATTTTCCTTATTTTCTTTTTAAAGAGGGGTATGACTATAGAAGTTTTAAGTTTGTCAGGAAAGGTACCCTTCTCGAAGCTTTTGTTAATGATGTCGCTAAGGATAGGAGATAGAATATTAGCCACTTTTTTAACTACTTTGGTAGAGATACCGTCATAACCGGTACTGTTTGTGTTTTTAAGGGATTGAATGACTTGTACAATTTCGTCAGCACTCGTAGGTTCTAGGAAGCACGAATTTGACTGGGAGTGTTTTAGTGTATTGGGAGTTGGGTCTACATTACTTTTAGTGACAGAGTTTTTTTCTATTGCGTCTATAAAAAAATCGTTGAAACATTGTGCAATTTCCTTCGGGTTGGAAATATTTTTGCCATTAACATTAATTAGAGATATGTCTTCCTTTAAATTACATTTTTTGGGTTTATTAATTACGTTCCAGATCGCCTTCGATTTATTAGTGGATTGTCCTATATAGTAATTATTTTGAGTTTTTTGTGTTTGTTTTATAATTAGCTTTAACCTTGTTGAATACTTTTTAAAGATTTCTCTGTTAGATTTATTTGATGAGTGTCTATACTTCCATAATAGGTGCCGTTTCCGTTTAGTGCAAACCTTAATTTCTTTGCTTAACCATCTCGGTCGCTTCATAAGGGGAATTTTTACTTTTACCGTAGGAAAACAGAGATTGTATAAAAGAAGGAACAAATCAACAAACTCGTCACATGCTTTATTAACGTCTTCACTTTTGTAAACTTCTTGAAAAGATAGGCTACTGAGGTATTGAGCAAATTTAGACATGTTGTGACTGCTGTAGTCTTTCTTAAATTTGAAAAAGTGGGTTATAAAATAACTTTTCTTAACGGGACATGTCAAAATTTGCGCTGTGTGATCAGACTAAGCACATTCTATAACATCGGTTGTACCACCCCTGATATTGTGAGCAATGTTGTCGAGGCAGGTCATGCTACGAGGCCTTGTAGGTTGGTTCACGCTTAATTTGAGGTTGTAACGTGATAGAGTGTCTTTAAACTATCTAACAGCGGGCTCTTTTTTTAGGGTGTTAATGTTAAAGTCACCGCAAACGATGACTTTTTTATTTTGATAACAAGTTGTATTCAGAACCTCTTCTAGCCTATTGAAAAACTTATCTCGTGTCGATTTTTTAGTTCGCGGGGTTCTATAAACACATACTACTATAATTTTGTGCTCAACTAGTTCGATTGCATAGCACTCAAGAATATTAACAATACTTAGCGAGTTGACCTTGGGTAGAGTTTTGTACTTGTGTGAGTTGAAGACTAGTATACCTGAACCTCCAGCTCTATTGTGTCTACAAGATTTGGAGACCAAGGAATAGTTATCTATATTAAGGAGATGAGAGTCACTTTCCATCATATTATGTTCAGTAATGCATACTACGTCAATAAATCTATTCTTATTTTTTAGGCCATCTAAACATACTGTCAAATTTTCCATTTTATTAATCAGACCGTCAATATTTTGGTGCATAATATTTACCGAATTATATACGAAAAAAATCTTTATTTACCGTAGTTTCACAATGTTTAGGGTTTGTCTGTATGTTTGTCATATTCTCTTGGATTATATTTACTGTTTGAGTACTTTTATCCGCCATAGTTGGACGTTTACAGTTTATGTGGTTTGAAGCATCGAGCATTGGTTCCTGGTTCTTTCGGTTTGTTAATTTGAATTTATAATCTAGGCGTATCACGTCTCTAAGTATGTTTGTTGTAATATGTCGCAAAAAGTGCTTTTCCTTCGATATGTATCTACTGTAGCACATATCTATAAAATGAGCGTTATCGAAATTATTACATATGGATTGTAGATTATCATTTAGCTTCTTAATACAAAGAGACTGATTATAGGGTGTTTCACAAACAATTACATTCAAGTTTTTGCTGTCAATCAAGAAATTTTTGAGATAGTCTTGAAATTCATATGGGTTTGTATCGTTTGTCCCACCTAACAAAATAACACAATCATTACTGTTTAGCTTCTGAATCGCTGTATCATAACTCGATAATAAGTGTCTAAATTTAGCCCCTGGTTTGAAAGTGCATTCTACGGCATAATCTGTACCAACTAATGATTCTAGTGATGAACGCAGACGTCGTCCCTGCTGATCGGCGATAATAATGATGCGTTTCTTAGGTTTAGTGCTGGAACGGGGGAACTGAAGCTCCTGGATGATTTGTCGTTCTTGTTTATTGGGCTGCGCTGTCTTTGTTTTTATATCAGACTTTGATATGTCATATTTTTGTGTAGTCATATCTTGCAGTGAGTCATCGGGGAAGCTATTGTAGTTATTTGTATGTTCAGTATTTTGTCAGTGGTCGAAGGTGTTGTGCATTTTTCTTCTCACTTTAGATTTTAATGTTTTAACTGACCTAGGTGTAGAACAAACTGCCTCTGACGTTCCTACTTTTTTATACAGCTCTATAATTTTGTTTTGTTTATCTAGGTTTTTTAATAAATTCGAGTTCTCCAAGCTCAAACATTCGATTTCATTATTGGCTGATTCTAACTGTTCTCGTAGTTTAATTAAGGCGGCGTTAAGTTCTCTCACTATTTGACTATCTTCAGTCGATAAGTTTTGTAGGCTACGTGCGGTCTTCTCAAACATGGTAGTATTGGCCGAGTCACAAGTCAGTGTGGTGATGTCATTCAATGAACTCGTCCTCTGTGGGTTTCTGAATGTGATGTTGTTGCTCATACTGAAGTTATTGACGTCCATTGTATCTAGTTATGGTGAAATTGTGTGCAAAAATAACTGAAACTGCCTGGATTCGATCTCGGTGTCGTCAATACGTTCGCCTGTGCGTTGTACCGCTAGACCACGAGGCTTCTGAGCAATGTGTCGAAATTATCAGTCTCTTTTGAATAGTGCAAGTATCAGTAGTAGATAATACGTATTCTGTGGTTGTGTCACTGTTTTAATTTCGTTAATTCGAGCGGGTTCAAAGGTCGATTCTATTTAAATGGCGCGCAATGTTGTTGTTGCTATATTTCCGTTATGCAAATTTGAAAGTAGTGGTACTTACACTTATGGAAACTGCACATTCATGACTCTAGTGGCATAAAAATGTTGTACAAAATCACTCATAACTGTATTTGCATTATATCAGTTATTTTACACTCCAAAATATGACGCAGGATTTTTTGTGATTTTCTCGGAAATTGCTATATATTTCTGTTTGATAACGATACCACACTTAAATGAACTCGAACTTAGCACAATTTACTCATTTTCGGCGACATAATTGACGAAATAATATTTTTGCAAAATATAATTCATGGAGCCGGACTTTACCCTGCAGCGCCCCCTGCGTATAGGAAAGACATCTAACTACTGATGCTTCCAATTTAGCCATTGGGGCTGTTCTCTCACAAGGTCCCATAGGATCCGATAAGCCCATTGCGTATGCGTCAAGAACCCTCACTAGCAGTGAAATCAACTACAGTACCATCGAAAAAGAGTTACTAGCCATAGTGTGGGCGACCAAGTATTTCCGACCCTACCTATTTGGCCGGATATTTAAGATCATTACTGATCACAGACCACTGCAATGGGTCATGAATCTGAAAGAGCCTAACTCTCGCCTGATTAGATGGAGACTGAAGCTTAGCGAGTATGATTTCACAGTCGTCTATAAACAGGGCAAACAAAATTTAAACGCAGACGCCTTATCACGGATCGAATTGCACAATGAAGAAACGAGTTCTCTAGTAGTGAACCTAACAGAAAGGCCACCATCAGTAGGAGATAACTCCGATACAATTATACCCAATTCTGATACCGTCACTGCTAATTTAGATACACTCATAGTGCTTTCCGATTCTAATACCGTCACAGTACATACAGATGAAGAAAATCCTATCCTTGACATCCCCATTTCCGACTATCCCTTAAATAAGTTAGGAGACAGATTGTTTTTACAATAGTCGATGATGTAAAAAGTAGACCTTCTATCGAAAAAACCTTTCGAAAATCATACTAAGACTAACATACAACTTTGCAAATCTAATCTAGAACAAGACGTGGTTACAGCTATAAAAGCCTACGTCAATCCAAAAGTTAAAACGGCCATACTTATAAAACCCGCACAGGCGACCTACACAATCATACCTATAATTCAAGACAAGTTTAGGAGTTCGTCAATGGATTTGGTTCTGACTAAATTAAAATTAGAAAACGTAAAAGACTACTTGAAACAACAAGAAATTATTCGAAACTATCATGAAGGGAAAACTGATCATCGCGGGATTAATGAAACATATCTAGCTCTATCTAACAAATTCTTCTGGCCGAAAATGAAGGATCTCATAGGCAAATATATTAACGAGTGCACCATATGTGGCAGGGCAAAATAACCTAAACCCGATACATCCATAATTCCGTATAGTGCCACCTCCAACTAAGCCGTTTGAAATAGTCCACCTCGATCTTTTAACCATTGACACCCATAAATATCTCACTATCATCGACGCTTTTTCGAAATACGATGGCCCAGGCTTATCACCTTAGAGATGCAACATCAATTAGCGTAGTACAAGCTCTCCTTATCTTCAGTACCCATCAAGGAGTTCCCATGACAGTAGTCACATACACACACAGATAGAGGTACTGAATTCACAAATCAAATATTCCATTCGTTTCTCCAACCAGTTAACTTAAAAGATTTACGCGAGAACATTAATCTTGTTAAAGTGCAGCTATCCGACATCTCTCCTAAATTTAGTAATAAGACCCTTTCGCTATACCAACCTCATATTGATCATCTACGTAATAAACATACAAAGCTATCTGAACAACTAGCAACATTTGAACTCAATCGTGCTAAGAGAGGTCTCATAGATGCTTTAGGCTCGGTTATCAAAAGTATTTCTGGAAACCTTGACTATACAGACGCTCTTAAATATGAGAATACCATAAAAACATTACAACGAAATGAGAATAAAATGGTCACAGAAATAAATAATCATATAAGTTTAAGCAAGAATTGGATATCGCAAAACTCTGACATAACCAATAATTTAGTACAAAATGAAGGAAAACTAGAAAATTACTGTCAAGAGATATACAACGCGAAAGTGACTTGACTAAATATGCTCACTTAGCGCAGCATTTAATTATTTTAGCAGACAATGTGGAGGTTTTGTCTGACCAATTACTTAGACTAGAAAATGTATTAGGTTTTATTCGCGCCAAAAGCACACACCATCTTATGTTTAATATGAATACTCTTAAGTATATGATAGATAGGTTAAATAATCTCTATAGCAGAGAACAAATATTAGGTATTAGCTTTAGATAATATTTCGATGTAGTAAAAGTAGGATATTATTATAACAATAGAAACTTAGTACTGGTATTCAAGTTTCCGATTTTCCGTTCCGCTACCTACCATTTTTATAGACTCTCCATAGTTCCCAACAAAGATAATAAGATTTTAATCCCTTCTCATCCCTTCCTGGCAATTCACGACTAAGATTCTATGTACATAGAGGCAGAATGCCCGAAATCTAGCCTCGAATATCTATGTGAAGACAAGCTTAATCGTCACGAAAGCCATAACAGACTGTGTCTACGAACTAATTACTACGCAGCACATCAGCGAGTTCTGTCGATTTATATCAGTCATCCTGAGCACCGAACAACAGTAGAACAACTAGACGACAGACACTTCGTTGTGAGTTTTCCTAAGCCTACAAAGATTCGCTCATCATGTACCCAAGACCAATACGACGTGATACGCGGGAGTTTCTTGGCAACGATACCCCAGAGGATGTTCTCTACAAACCACGGAGTTCTGCATTAGAAATATTGAAGACCGCATCAAGGGACAAATCTTGCATATAACTAACATGCCAACTATGAATGAGTCAAATTACTCCCCCGAGGATCGGAGGATCCAGCTCAATTCGATTGACCTTCAAAAGGTACATGCCAGCAATGCTAAAATATCTATGGAAACACCGCTAACCATATCCAACACTGCAATAAAAATCGTGTATTATACCACCATACTATTGTACTCGCTGTTGATATTAAGTGCAGTTGTACTAATCACTTGGATCGTTATACGCAATCTACTTAGAAGGCGAAGGCGACATGCGATAATTGAAGAGAAAGGCAATGAAGAGGGACCAGAGCAACTTGGAACGTCGGCGATATTTTCGAGCCTAGCTCGCCCATAATCGCCGAGCTTGAGGAGGGAGGTGTTAAGAACCATCAATCCACGAACCTCAAACCATAACAATTACTCATTCCCCGTATCGCGACACCCCGGGCATTCCAGCCACCGTGAGACTGCTGAAGAAGCACATTACGACATATTGACGAGAACCGTTGTCGTTCGTATGTATTCTGCCACCGTGAGAATGCTGAAGAAGCGTATTACAACACCTGACCGGAGCCGACATCGTCCGTAGTGTGATTTATATTATTCACTTATTGTTCTAACATCGAACGATCAGAACGTAGTTAAGTAATTATAATTATTGTAACTCAATTAAATTAAATATAAATAAATTCGTTTTTTTGAGTCCTCGCATGCTGCGATACTTAACTATCTTTTGGTCTGTGAACATTGCAGATACCTACACAGACTAACAGATAATATAAATAAATAAAATAAAATAAAAAGCCTTGTATTTCTTACGAAAAAAATTTACAAACACGTACATACTTATTTGAATTACTAACTATATAAAATATTATTTAACATGGAATTGTAATATTATAAACTATTAAAGTAAGAACCCCTCGTTATTCGAAGGTGAAGGCCTCCTCTAGAGATTTCCAAGTGTCTCTGTTAATAGCTGTATTCCTCCACTTTGCTCCATTCCCTTGCTCCAACCTTGTGTTATGTCGTCTGCCCTCCGGACAAATGGGCTGCCTCTCTTTCTCGTGCCTAGATGCCTACACAGTCTAACAGATGCTAACTCATAATTATGCCAAGATATTTGTAAGCTGATAAACTGAGTGGATATAGAGCGTCATGTTAACGAGAGGCCATACAAAAAACAGCCTGGGCAAGCATGCTTTAATGTTGTTAATAACAAATGGCCCAGGCTGGTCAAAATAAATGATTTTATTATTATTATTTAAAGCTGTCGTCCAAGTTATCGAAAATAATGTTAAAAACATAGATATAAAGTCCCCAGATGCCTAATACGTCATATGTCTTCTGTTCTAATCGAACGCACCCAAAGTCTGAGAGGGTACGTTCTGGTTAGTGCTGAAATTGGTCGCCCACCTTACAAGGGCACGATCGTGAGCGAGCTCGATACATCATCGATGATGTCACCGAAAACGCTCACGCCGCGAACACAAGGGGGCGTTCAGAACCTCAGAGTGCGGTTGTTTAGTTGTTTTCTAACTCGCTCTGAGGTACGGAACGGCCACGGTTGTTTTCTAACCTCAGACTGACAAATTCGACATTGACAGAGCACTTCATCCTTACCAAATTTTCTTTGAGAAGAGAGAAGAAGAAGAAGTTTGTTGTAGTCTGATTGGTCAAAGTTATGTCACAATGTGGGTTGCAACCGTTTACCGCTCGATTTTGATGCTTATAAAGTTGTAACGCTCCGAGGTTCGGAATGCTCGAGTTAGAACAACCGAGTGCTTTACCCTGAGGTTCGGAACGGCGCGGCGTTAGTGCGAAAATTTGCGAGTGCGCTCTCACCGAGGCTCTGAACGCGCCCCAACGTTCGCGGTTCGAAGGTGGGTTCATTTACGTGGTCGTTGCGAGCTGTCACTGTCAAACATCAAATGTACAAGGTTCTATCGATTTTTGACAGAAACATTTCGTGACCGCGTGAGTGTTCCATACGGATTATTGTGGATTCTGTTCTATGCAATGGAACTAAAGGGAACGGCAAACCGGGCGTGACAGTTGTGAGTTTGACGCCGCTAACCAGAATGGACCCAGAGTACCTAAACAAGTATTATTATTATGAGTACCTAAAGTGCTTTCAAATAGACCCCTTGTGAGCGTTTTAGCGCAAATGACGCTAAAATGCTCACAAGGGCGTTCGAATTGAAAATCTGTGGGTGAAAATGTCGTTTATGTCAATTTTATTCAACGTTCGCAATGCTATGTTCGCAATCAAATCGAAACGAACGCAGCTCTAGATACTCTATCTAAACTGCGTTCGCTTAGCTTATTAGTGCGTTCGAATACATCACTTCTGATCGTTTTTGGCGAAAATAACGCTAAAACACAATTTTTTTGGGCGTTTGAATTGGGAATCTGTGGGTGAAAATGTCGTTCATGCCTTTTTTTGTTCAGCGTTCGGAAAGCTAAAAAAGAGGAATTTTTGCCACCAAAAAGTGCAATATTTGACCCACGTCCGGAGCATAGTTGTTTGTGATCATTATTTGACAGCTACGTATTTGACAGCATAATCATGCGATTTTAGGTCTTATGCTCAGTTGAGCGTTCGAATAGGGTATGGCAAAAGTGGCAAAAATAAAGTTTTTGAGTTTTACGAACGCTATAACAAAAGAGCCATCAATGACAACGCCACCAATGCCCTCCAAAGGTGCGTTCGTTTAGCTTATCAGGGCATTGGTGGATTTGGTGGCATAGTCATTGACGGTTCTTTTGTTAAGCGTTCGGAAAACTCAATTATTCTATTTATTCTATGGAAGGAAACCTGAATATAAACACTAGCGTATAGCGTAGCGATATAACTGAAGTTGTTTGAAATTTAGAATAAATATAACTTCGTATTTTAATTATTTGTTATATACCTTAAATAGAAGTAACGCTATCAATAAAAATGAGTCAAAGCAAGTATCCTTCATCGATCTTCATCCTACAAACCAGTAAATATAACATTTTATTCGTCATAAATTGACTTACTGGCTAAACTTTACAGATTCTGAAAAGCCAATAAATCAAGACGTTGTGGATCCAACTGGACCCGCCGCTCGAAAAGGCGTCCTTATCTCGTTCAGAACTGGTAAAACCATGGAAATCCCGGAAAAAGACATTGTATGTAAACATAACCTCAACACGGTAAACAACGCCTTTTCATCAATAAAAAAGTGGACTTTCTGTATTTATTTCAGCTTGGAAGATGCCGGTTTGTCGGCGAGTTTGAAAAACTTAATCGCATTGGAGAAGGCACTTACGGAATTGTGTGTATGTATAGATTTCTTTAAAATTTAATCATCCTCACTATTCTAAATCTGTCTCAATTAAATAGAAAATTTACATTTGCTGCAAAGTTACCAAAGGCATAAATTATTTATTCAAAAATTGTTATCTGTGTGAAGGAAACTCGTGGCGTGGCATGTTTTGTAGTGACAAGAACTTTCTGGCCAAAATTATGACATGATATCACATATGTTTCTAGTGGGTTTTATGAGTAAATAATGCATAATTATTACTACAATACAATATATTAGCCAGTTTCTTTGTTCTCTGTATGGCTGAAACATAATTAGTCTAAATCGCCTTCAACTTCATTCTTAAGTAGTGTTTGGCCCAAGTCATTACTTGTCTAAAAAAACATTAAACTGCCTATTTCACACTGTACCTCTAACATATACTACCCATTTCGCAACCCACCTTAATCACCATATGACTTAAACTTGTTTTGCCTAAAATACATCACACCTTGTCAATAAGGGAAAATCAATGTAAACTCCTTTATCTTTTCACTGGCCACTTGAATTTGAAATATTTCTACAATTACCTATTGAAAAGTATAAATTAATATTATCTGTCAACAATTGGATAATATTTATTTATACTTTTTAATAGATAATCCAAATCATAACACTATTAAAGCAACACTGTCTTGATGGCGTTGCTTTTATAGTGTTATGATTTGTGGTTCTTTCAAACAAATTTTGAAGTCTACACCATTCTTTGTATTGAACACACACAAAATTATATATCATGTTAAAAATAAAAAGGACTTCAAGAATTTATTAAGGGCTGGCTACACTTAATCATTAAATAAGACAAATAAAAATGGTGCTGTTTTATGGTGGCGTACTTAGAGAAAAAAATGTAGTGCATTTTTATAACTAATTTTTGCAAGTTTTTTTAAAATAAGCCTTGAATAATCATGCACATCAAATCAGGAAAAAATTACATTTCTATAGTTACGGACAAATGCAAATAAGAGGTGTGCTGAACATTTGGCTCTATTCCAAATTTTATAAAATTAAACAATTTTATTAATTCATCTTCAGTCATCAACACTGATCTAATTTGTTTTTACATGATATTTTTTGCTTACAGACAGAGCCAAAGACAAGTTGAATGGAAACATTGTCGCTCTCAAAAAGGTGCGGATGGATGTGGAGAAAGATGGCCTACCGCTGAGTGGCCTCCGAGAAATCCAGGTGTTGATGTCTTGCAGACATGAGAACATTGTGCAGCTCAAGGAAGTCCTAGTTGGCAGGTCTTTAGAAAGGTAAGCAACATAATTCATAAGATACATCAGTTCTTTTACAAATATTTTTCTCAATATTAATAGCACTCATGACTATATTCGTAATCAAATATATAGTCAGCCAATAAATATTTCCACTACTAAGATATAGGACTACCTTACTACTAGAGGAGTGTGCAGTGTGTAGTGTGTTGGTGGATTGGCTATCTAAAGTCATGTAAATGGCCTAGTTCTGCAGGCTAGAACCAACTACCTTAAGATGCCCTCTGAAACACAGAAGTGCTCAGTTGAAAATGCCACTAGTAGCCATTCATCCATCCGTGTGGTAACATTAGTTCATTTACCAATTTGAACAACCTTGAAGAGGTGCTGGGAGTGGCACAAAAACAAATATTCCATCTTCTATGTATACAAAGAATTAAGATGTATGTTTATAAAGAAGCAACTTCTGTGTCTTTTCTTCAATAATAGAAAAAAACCATTAGTATCATGTAATGTTCACCCATTAGGATGACTTTTTATGATTAGTGATTACTAGGCACCCTGAGCCTAGCATGATAATTTAGAATAAGGTAAAATAACACTAACTTCTAGCAGGCAATACAATTTTTTTCTTTTTTGCTTTTCGTAGCTGACTTTTTGATGTTTCTTGAAAAAAAATTCTGTAATATATTTTTTATTATCTGATAATTAGTTTAAAAAATCTATCTACATATTCTTGAGGAATATTATTTAAATCTCACACATTACATTACTAACTTAAATAATTGCACAGCCTATTAACCCTTCAAGGGTTGATGTTATTATAACAATGAAATTTCTATTGAATCTGGCCGTGCAACCTTTGATGCATTATCAAAATAAAGAAATATTTAAAGTTTGAATTTCCCACCAAAAGTGAGAGTAATCCATTAAACTTCATTAGGATTAATTTTTATAATAGATATTTCTCTATTCCAGTATATTTTTATCAATGGAATACTGTGAGCAAGATTTGGCATCCCTCCTCGATAACATGTCTTCTCCATTCACTGAGTCTCAAGTCAAATGCCTGATGCTGCAAGTGTTAAAGGGTTTAAAGTATCTGCACTCCAATTTTATTGTACATAGAGACTTGAAGGTATCCAACTTGCTTCTGACTGATAAGGGATGTGTCAAGATTGGTAAGTTACTTATTATTATTTACTTTTGAATTTCTAAAAAAATATCAATATGACAGTAAATTGCAATTTTTTGGAAGAACAAATTAACAACCTCTTCAACCCGCGTCTTTTGACGATCTGTGTCAGACGCGATGTCCACTAGGGCACCGAGATACAATGTCCGAGCATCGAGTTTCTACTCTCCATTTGATTTTAACTGTCGTATGGGGACAATGTTTGGTATTGCTAAGCAGGCGTTAGTGCTTTAAAAATGATATTATAAAAAAATATGACACTAGTTTAAAAATATCTTATATTTCAAATTCATAGAATTGAAAAACCTTATAAAATTTTGCTATTTATGAACATTACACCCACTTTATATTTCTAGTGATTAATTATTACTCCACTGCAACTGGTTATAAGTGTATGAGTGTTCAATTCGGTGGGATATCTATTGTTTAAAATTTTTAATTTAAAATTCATTTCACTACTCGCGCTGTTACCACATACACACACCCACACAAACACCCTTCATTACGACGATTCTCAATATTCAAGTCAATACCCACTATACAATAATAACTTCACCAGACCTCTTTGCAAAGTACAAATCTAGCCAGTGACCGTGTAGTTGGCGGCCGACCCTAATCTAAGCTATCATTGTTTATCACAAAAAAATATAACTAGCCCTGTGAATAGTAGATCTCGCGAGCAGTCTTATCAGTGACATTTTTTCGCAGTCAATCAATCAATCAATCAATCAAATCATTTATTCGCCAGAATACAGTCATATAGGTCTTAAATAATATAAATGTGGCAAATTGTACTCATTCTGCAAGCAGACGTGCGAATTCTTGAACTTATAAAATATTAAAGAAAATGTCAAGTTAGTAAAAAAAAATGGTATTATAATTAAAATAGATAAATGTCAAAATAAAGAAATAAATAGCATTAAAATCAAATTATTAACAAATCATTACAATTTTGAGTCTCTAAACTCCTTAACACTATAAAAACTCTTGTCCAGCAAATAATTAGTCAATTTTCGTCTAAAGTTATTGCCATTTAATATTTTAATGTCATTTGGTATTTTATTGTATATTACTATGCACATATTATAAACATTCCTTCTGTACAAATCCTTCCGTGCTGGGGGTTGGTACAGAAGGTTGTCAAACCTTGCTCGCGCTTGCCGGGTAAGAGCTTCACAGCGTTTTTTGAAATACTCTGGATGATTTTTCACAAAAATACAAATTTCCAGGTACTTCCAACCTATTATCTCGGAAACCACTTGACCAATTTAGAGGAATTTCGGATATGAGCATATTTATTTTGCTTATATCCGAAATTCCTTTTTTAAGTCTGGTACCTAATTTATGCACCAAATGTCATCAAAATTCGTCAGTGAATAGCGCTGCAGCAAACCTTTTTAGGAAAAGTATCATCCCCTTTAAAAACCGTCAACATCAAAAAAAAATAATTGAATAGTAGAGCATTCATACCAAGTTTTGTCAAGATTGGTTATAAAATGCGACCTTTACAAGACGACCAACATACAACCTACCAAACCTAAACCTTAAAAAAAGGACAGATTAAAGTCAATGGGGCCAGTTAAAACAGAGACCTTAAAACAGAGAGAATACAATCCACAAAAGCACCTATGGCTTATTGATGTAGCATGAGTTTTAAAATACACGAATTATAGTTATGATAGTAAGTAAATATATGTAATTATTATAAAGAAACTTATAGTCACTGTGTCGAATGTAGCGGACTTCGGGCTAGCGCGATGGCTGGGCGCTCCTGCGCGCTGTGCGACTCCACGCGTGGTCACGCTCTGGTACCGAGCGCCCGAGCTTCTCCTGCAGTCACCAAAACAGACCCCAGCCCTGGACATGTGGGCTGCTGGATGCATTCTGGGTGAACTTCTGGCCAATAAACCTCTACTGCCGGGCCGGGCAGAAATCGAGCAGTTGGAACTCATAGTTGATCTCCTGGGTAAGGTTCTTGAAGTGTTTTACTGTATGATGTATGCTCTACTTAAGAAATTATAGTATATCTGTCACCAGGTTACCATATTACAGACTCTGCCTAGTTTGTATGATGTCCATATTATTGTTATTAATAATAAGTACTACACAATTAATACATTCCTTTTCAGGTACACCATCTGACGCGATTTGGCCAGAGTTTAGCTCGCTGCCAGCCCTACAGAACTTCACTCTCAAGCAGCAGCCGTACAATAATCTAAAGCAGCGGTTCCCATGGCTGTCGGCGGCTGGCCTGCGGCTTCTAAACTTCCTGTTCATGTACGACCCGAACAAGCGCGCCACCGCTGAAGAGTGCCTGCAGAGCTCCTACTTCAAGGAACAACCTTTACGTGAGTTCTGTATTCTGTTGATAATTAAGTTGTGAAGTGGACAATGAACTAGTTGCCCACGTTGTTGAATCTATACATATAAGTAACATAACACGTAAGGTGGCTTAGGATTGCTGTAATACTACGTATCTTGTGACATAATAATATGTACATTCGTTCTACCTGTACCACTTGAACAAGTACTATCTACCCAGTTGTCTCACAGCCGACGATGAACGAGAAGCGAGTAGAGCTAGGAAGTTGAACGTATTGGAAGCGAGTCTGTAGTTCCGATAGTTTTGTCGCTGGGCTTTTAGCAAGTACGCGAATGCCACCGGCGATTACTAGCGCCACTCGCTCGCGGCAGTCGAGCGTACAGTCCTGCCACAATCCTCTCTCGGCGTGGAGTTCTGGAGGCCAATTCTGTTATTTCACAACATTCAACATTCTATACCGCTGCAACTGCAGTTCAACTCCGGTTGTCGTTCGATACTTTGGCAAAAAGCCATTCTACTATTTCTATAGACAAATTGGATTGTAGCGTCACATAAACATAACATAAACGCTACTTTTTAATAAATATATAATTGACACTACTAATATATACGAATGTGAGTTAACAACGCATTCATGATCTATCGAGTTAGGAGAATATATTTTGATCGATCGCTGGCGTCAATAGAAAAGTAACTGCAGCTGGACTGTTTTTCAATAGCAGAATAAGGAAACGCATAAAATTTGCCGTTCAGCTACGGTTCGATTGCAATTTAATTAATGGAATCGGCACCCTGACCGCCAAGCGAGCATCGCTGAGCAAGTATAGCTGAGCGAGTATTATCTTTGTAGCTGTTGTTGCTCAGCGACAAACTAGTGGAGCGAGTTCTCGCCGGCAGTCTGAACAGTCAGCGATGAACTATTGCATCTCTTTTGTTTACACGTAATGTACATCTTTTGTACATTTCTTGAGCGAGAAAATAGCCGATAGATAGTCGCTTCCTCGCCGGCGGCGATGAGACAACTGCCTCATCAAGTACAAATAAAAACTATAGTCTTGAATGTTTGTCTAATTTCAATGGGATCTTATAATTATTATATGATTCGCGAATACGCAAAGTATTCTTGAGTTTACCTAAATATCGGTTATGATCGAGTAGCCTTTAATCTACGATGCCATAAAGTAGTTTCCCTGAACTTCACTATAGTCTAACATATTACTATATTTGTAAGGGGAAGCGCAGTGCGCTATTTCTTTTGACGATACGAATATACCATATCGCAAATTATTCATGGCATTTCCAGAACCCGTCGTGGAATGTGCTGATTTCATACATATTTCATGATTTCTGTTATATTCCACCGATAAGTTAAGGAGAACAGAGAACACACAAAGAACAGAGACAGAGAAGCGTTGGTTACAGGTTGTTTTATCGGTAGGTCCCATTTGTTCTATGGAACATGACGTAATATAACAATTTGAGAAAATATTGTCCCTATTTGTACTATAGAACAGTTGTTTGTACTTTTTGTCTCAAATTGTTCCATGTAACAAACTAAGTATTATAAGTATTTTTTTGATAGTGAACTGTACCTGGTATTAATGGTGGTCAGTGATTAATGTGATTTACGTCTTATATATCTCATTATGGAAGAATTTAGGAAAAGCGATTCCCATTTAGTTCTGTGCATTCACAGACAAATAAAAACAGGAGCAAAAGCTAGTATGTAGTTCTATAGTCCAAATAGAGACAATATTTTCTCAAATTGTTCTATTACCACATGTTCCATATAACAAATGGGTCCTACCGGATTTTATCATTCAATTCATTAAAATTTGAGATAAGAGCTGACTGAGTTTCCTACAGATAATTTACTAAATTTAACAATGCCAATGATGTTTTTTGTTCTAGCTTGCGACTCAAAACTGATGCCGAGCTTCCCCCAACACAGAAACATGAAGGGGCAGTCCACCAAAGGCTCCACCAATCAGTTGAACATACCCCTCTCAAACCTGAACACGGGAGCGAACGACCAGACGAACAATCTACCAGCCATTTCAGATCTTCTAGGGTCTCTAGTCAAGAAGCGAAGGCTCGATTAGGGTAAAATCATTCCGGTATAACAAACGAGGTAATGACCGCCTTAAATTTTACGTGATTACTTTTATTCGGTTTGAAAATAATTCCGTGTCTTCATTTAGGAGATTATTACCTCAAAAGTGAAATAGACAATTAAGTATTACATCAAGGAATACGTTTAAATGGTGTTTTCTTATAAAAAGTGTGAAAATTATTGCAATAAGGTTATAATAATAAATAGGTATGTTTTAATCGGAGTTTTATTCGGTACACTTTAAACTTTATCTTATTCGTGAAGTTGCATTTTTTGTAGGTTTTTCGTTTAGTCAGTAGACCCGTCTTCGTCGCCTGAAAGTCCCATTGCTTGCCTGAACTTGTGGTACTTTTGTAGAGTAGTGAAGTCGTTACTTCTCGATTTTATCTTATCTCTCTGAAACATGAATTTTAATGCTATTATTAGTATGTCACAACTACACAATAGATCGGCACGAATTATGTGATGCCTCGCGCGATCGCACCTCAGTTGGGATTTCTTAACTAGTAAACTTTAATTAATCTCGTAAACAGTTTAATATACAAGGGATCCATACAGTGGGCGCGCAATTATCCCATTCATAAATTATATTTATCAAGATGACAATAATTATTTCGGTCCTATACGCTAGGCGCGTTTATAGGCCGTAAAATATTCATAACGAGCAGTATACAGTACAGATTTGAGTAATAGTCCAGTCAAATTAGGCGATATTTTGCAAAAGAATGGAAATAATTCGCGACAGTGGGTTTTTCATTTTATTATGGTTTAATATGCTTTAAGAATCATGCCTAACTCAATCCCTACGAAACTTAACCTCCGGTAGAGGGTTAAATCGAGTAAAAACTTTGAACTTGCATAACTTCATTCGAGTGGCGGTCACTATATTTTTTTAATATACTTAAAATATTTTATTCTACCTTCTTACTAAGTATTTTTCAACTTCCAAAAACAGGAGTATGTTATCAAATTGAGGTTTAAATATTTTTATGTATAATCACGAAAAACTTTTTGCAGAGTAGTCCAATTTTAATAACTCTTTTTTAGCTTGGTAGAGTATACGTCTGAAGTAGTGCCATATACATTTTATCAAATTCAGTCCACCGATTTTCGAATTACAATCTAATAACTGAAAAGGGTTCAACTATCTCGATGACATCAATTACGATATCATCGAGGTAGGTGAAACACTTCAGTTATTGGATTGTGACTCAAAAACCGATTGTCCGGACTACCTTGGACGTATACTTTACCAAACAAAAAAATAATTACTAAAATCGGACTATTGTTTAAAAGGTTATGCGTGATTATACATAAAAATAATATACACTTCGACTTGATAAAACACTCCTGTATTTGGAAGTTGGTTGATATCTTCGTGCAAATTTATCTGAACGTTTATGATGCTTAAAAATACCTAATTTTAAGTTTGCACCTTTGTCGGCATTTTCCTAGAGCTGCAAATAAACAAAAAACACTGACAAAATATTCTGTATGTCGCACGACTTTTTTCACTCTAAGTCACTATATAAACATGAAGCCTATATTCATAAATACAATAAACTATTCCAGCTTATTTAAATTCTTCTAATAAACGGCCTGTTAAAGTTTATACCTAATATTTGACATGGTTCCGTAGATACTAGAAACGGTGCAAACCGGGGAGATACTCCTAGCTGTGTTTCCTAACGATTCCAGAAGAATTTACTACTGTCAGAATTATTTCCATACTTTATCCTAATTTGACTGGACTATATTAAAGCAAATAATGAATACAACTTTCTTAAATTTCCATCCTTTCATTTTAAAAAGCGCCATCTATACGAACTAGTTGACTCACCGTGCCCGAAAAATCTAGAATCCAGGCGGTAATTTTAACGCAACATTTCCTTGTTATTATAACATTAATCTGTAATCGCTCGAATAGGCGGCGCCTAATAACTATAGGTATGTCAGTAAAGACATTGATAATAATTACTTAACTATGATATGAATTGATTTAAGCACTGCCTGCTTGGTATGTAGTCATACTCATATCATATAATAGTACCCGAGGAATTTATTTATTTATAGCATAAATGTACATTAATATTTCCAAAGTTCTTATGGTAGGATAAGTAAGTACATGCACCCTGCAATGGCGTATACCAGTGAGTGTGATACGTTTACATTTTATCAATTATTTCTTACTAGAAGTAGTAGAGTATATTATTGGTATAGGTACATTTAACCACACATGTCGCAATTCCTGGAAAAGTAGAATGATTTCTGAGAAAACAATTGTATTGTTGGGCAAATATGGTGATTGGCGAGTCTACGGATTAATAATATACTCTAGGAATAAATAATAGTCAGGAACTGTAACTGCGTTAAAAAAATGACCCAACAAAAGTCGTGTTCAAGTAGGCGGGGCTTAAAAGTCGTGTTCAGTACATCATCAGTCGGACATTTTTCTTGCAAGCGAGCACACTTCAAATCTTCGCGTACATTTTCATTTTTATCATTGTGAACTTCAGTTGTGGATCATCATGCCAGCATTCGTTGTGAAGTGGTGCAGAAACAATACACGATTAAAATATCCAGGGACCACTTTTACTAGTAAATAATAGCAAAATTATAATTATTCAAAGATGTTCAAATACGTTAACAAATCGAGATGGTCAATACTATGCAAAATAAAGTCAGTCAATTTTTATTTAATTTAGGATGTATTTTTTTCTTCAGGACTAAATATTGAAATGTATGTAATGTACAATGGTTTTGCTTGTTATGTTTTATTCTCGCTGCACTTAAGCTAGAAAAACAAGAGTATGACTGCCTGTGAAAACCAACATAGTTATACGACGTTAATTTTGACTGAAAACAATAAAATTATAGATAATAAAAAAAATATGGACCATGTTACACAAAACTGCAGTACACAGTAGTTACCAAAACCTACCTACCGGTTGGTACAGTAAATACCTACTGTTTTTTTTAAATTATGTTATATAAAATATCATATTTATCTTTTTATGCTGATGATATATCCCGAAGAAACATCAACATCTTTAAGAGCCTTTATTCTGCGCAGCGCTGCGCGAGTTTAGGTAATTTACATTAGCGAGTTACTTACTAGCGCGCCCTGCGGCAGTGGTCTTACCGCTTGAGCAAAATAGTGCGCATTAACATTTGGATCTTTTTTTATCTACTTTGGATTTTAGGTCACAAATAGACGTAGGTCAAAAAGGTGAAATAAAATATCACGCAGGACGCCTTTTTTTAATATTAACATTAATTAACATATTATAATAATTATTAATCAAGTACATGTTATCTACAAGAGCATAGACTAGAAAAAGTAAGATTTAACTCATGTACCTAAAGAGATGAGAATGAGAATAGCAAATAAAACAACCATCACATAGTTCCTGCTACCAGTTTCCGGCTCAAGCATGGATTCCTGGATACCAAGTATAAGCATAAGAAATTTGGTTAATAGCAAAATACTAGCCCCTCAAGGGTTGATGTCATTATAACAATGAAATTTCTATTGTGTCTGACCTTTGATGCTCTGGATGTCGTATAAAATTATTTGTTAGAATCCCACTTAGAAATGTTACCTCAATAAGTATCAGGAAGTTTTGAGCACTAAATTTTTTTTGTTTTTTTTTTATATACCGAACTGGGTAGCACTTGACCACTATCTCACCTGATGCTAAGTGATGATGCGATCGATGATGGAGCGCGCTTACCCAGAAGATACCTATGCACTCGTGTTTTGAAGACCCCCATATCGTACTTAACCGGAAACACCGACTCAGGGAGGGTGTTCCATTTCCTAGCGGTACGTATGATAAACGAAGAAGTAAATCGCTTCGTCCGGGTAAATGGAACATCCACCATAAAGCGGTGGTGCTTCTGAGTATCTCTGGATGTCCGATTATAGAATGGGGATGGCGGAATCAAATTGTGAAGTTCCATTGCACACTCACCGAAATGTATCCGATAAAAAACCGATAAACAAGCGACTTTGCGGCGATGCTCGAGACTCTGGAGTCTCTTGCGTACTAGGTGGTCGTCGTTAATGAGTCTCTTGGCTCTCCTCTCAATAGCTTCCAGTGTCTCCAGCTGGTATTTGGCATAACCATCCCAAAGGTGAGAACAGTACTATATATTTAGTTGTGTAAGTGCGGGCGTCAGAGCGATACGTCCTCTGACCTCTCTCTAAGAGGCCTCAGCCGCGTCTGATGATTCGTGACTGGCGCGACCGGTTTTATGATTGATTTTTAAAACGTGTGTGCCTCGAAACCGCTCGGCAATAACAAACTAATAAACAATTTCTAAATGTAGTCTATGGAACTTGAACTTGTTAATCAAATAATGTTCTATTACATCAGATAAGAATAATTTACATAATATACTATATCAATCATTATTATGTGACCCGTCAAACACTCAGCAAAAACAGGAATTGGCGCTTCCAAAGCGTTTACGCTCTAAAGAGATACTAAAGACAATTAACAATAAACGATTGCCTACAGTTGGTATGTGATATACTACGAATAATAATAAGTCAGGAACAGTAACTGCGTTAAAAATATGACCCAACAAAAGTCGTGTTCAAGTAGGCGGGGCTTAAAAGTCGTGTTCAGTACGTCATCAGTCGGACATTTTTCTTGCAAGCGAGCACACGTGAAATCTTCGCATACATTTTAATTTTTATCATTGTGAACTACAGCTGTGAATCATCATGCCAGCATGTGTTGTGAAGTGGTGCAGGATCCATACAAGATAAAAATGTCCAGGAATCACTTTTATTAGTACGTAGTAGCAAAATTATATTTATATTCAAAGATGTTCAAATACGTATACAAACCGAGATGGTCAATACTATGCAAAATAAAGTCAGTCTATTTTAGTTTAATGTATATTTTTTTACAGAACTAAATATTAAAATGTAACAGCAATGTATTTTGCTTATTTTGTTTTATTTTCATTTCCTTGCCGATCCAATGCAGTAAAATAAATGCCTCTCTGCACTTAAGCTAGAAAGACAAGAGTATCACTAGATGCCTGTGAAAAACAGCATTATACAGGATGTTTGGTAGAGGGACCGACATACCAAATGAGCGTGTTCGGGGGCCCACTTGGAGAATACAAGTTGGCCAAAAAAATCCCAGACCCCCCAACTTTTTTAAACTTTTTTGTGAATTTTCCCTTTTTCTCCGAAATCGTACCTATTTACCACCATAAAATTTGTAAAATCTGTTTTAGACAGGATGTTTTTAGTTGAATTTGGTCTCTATACACCTTCAGGCCAAGCAAAGCAAAATTGGATACCTGGATTTTGAATGGTAATGGTGGAAAATAGGTACGATTTCGGAGAAAAAGGGAAAATTCACAAATAAAGTTGAAAAAATTGGGGGTCTGGGATTTTTTTCGGCCAACTTGTATTCTCCAAGTGGGCCCCGAACACGCTCATTTGGTATGTCGGTCGCTCTACCTAACACCCTATATAGGTACTTACTCCGTTCATTTTGATGAAAAAAAAATAAAAAAAAATTTGAAAGATATTGCATATGTACCATGTTACACAAAACTGCAGATCCTTCAGTTTGTACAGTAAGTACCACTGTTTTTTTAGTTATATTATTATGTATATCAAATCTTATATTAAGCATTTTAACGCAGATGATTCGTCCCGAAAAAAATCAACATCTCTAAAAAATACTACGGAAAATGAACAATTAACAGTAATAACCGATTACCTACAGTTGCATAATATAGCATTAAAAAATAATTTATTGTTTGGTTGAATTACGTAAGTACGTTTAATTTTTCAAGCTAAAGAAAATTCACCCTGCTGCAAATTTAGAAGTGGTTTACTTGAGTTGCTCATAAATCTGTCAGTAATATCAACACAATGCTTTTGATAATCGATACTCGTAATGAAGGTATTCTGCGACCACTGAAAAACGTCCACCAGGCAAATAACGAATACCCTATCCTACTTCCTACTTATATACCACTAATATCATAAATGTGAAAGTGTGGATGGATGATTTTAATGAATGTTTGTTATTCAATCACGGCAGAGCGGCTAAACGGATCTGATTGAAATTTGTCACAGAGATAGATTATAGTCTGGAATAGCACATAGGCTAATTTTCATCATCATTATCATCATCCACGCGGGTGAAACGGCCTAATATTTTTGGGTACAGCATAGACAAAATAACAAGATCTCCACCGACGCCAAGATCGTAATGATGACTTACTTTCTGTCAACAGAGCTCTGTCATTGATGTGTCAGTTTCTGATAAATTATATAGTACGTTCGAATAGCCCCAAGTTGACGAAAATAACGCTAAAACGCTCACAATGGCGTTCGAATTGGAAATTAGTGGGTGAAAATGTCGTTTAGGGCTCTTTTTGTCCACCGTCCGCAAAGCTAAAACAGAGTTATTTATGCCACCGAAAAGTACAATTATTAACCCACGTCCGGAGCTGCGGTTGTTTTTGATCGTTTTTTGACAACTATCTATTTCACAGCACAATCGTGCGATTTTAGGTCTTATGCACGGCTTAGCGTTCGAGTAGAGTGTGGGAATAGCGGCAATAAAAACGGTTTTGAGCTTTACGAACGCTTTAACAAAAAGCCAACAATTGCAACGTCACCAATGCCCTTATTGCTAAACGAACGCACTTCGAGTCAAAACCAAGCAATGATTTTGCTAGCTCGACACACTAGACGTGCTTGGCGATAGAGTTGGCATGTCATCCGTCTTTGTTGTTCAGCCGAGTGTAGTCGAGCGATTCCGGCATCACGATTAGGTGAAACATCAATCTAGCGGTCTTGAGTGAATCGCCCGCAATACTTACATGTTATTTTTAAACACAACATAACAAATGGTTTCGCCTATATATCCTTGAAGGGGTAAGCAGCGGTGTTTTCAACGCCTAACTTAAATGAAGTTAAGTTTGTATTTTTGTTTGTGCCTTAAGTTTGTGTCGCTCGTATTTTGACAGCTCGATACACTATACTCAAGTGGGATGAAATGTTATACAAAAACCGTCAAGGGTGATGAAATGTAATGACAGTTTTTTTAATGGTGATTAATTTTATATTTGTATGTACTCGTAATTCCTATCTTTTATTATTAGTGTTTACTGATTGGTACGCTTAGTATTTATTTTTTCTCTTGGATTTCTATTATGACAATGGCGTTTGACCATGTACATATTTTGATATTTTGATGATATTTTGGTATTTTTAGATGGATGTCTGGTCAGGGTGAGGCCTTGGAGAAGATAATAAGCTACTCGAAGTACTAACGCTGCGCAGACGTAGTCGCGGGCACCAGCTAGTTAAATATATTTTTGGTTATTTAATCTCACTTTACTACATTGCGGAAAAAGAGTCTCTTCTAATTATTTCTAGACGAAAACTTATATATATATTTTGCGGGACATAAAGTTCACTGAATTTTAAAAAGTAACCGATATAAAAAAAAGTAATAAAAAACATTGTGTATATTATTGACTTGGTCCAATCCACTTGTTGCATTACATCGTCCACGCCGCTACGACTCAATTGTCATAGTAGACGTTGCACCACGCGTGTGAGCCAATCCCTGCTTTCCTTCTGAATTTAAACCAATCACCGAACATGTCTATTTGTAACCTCGGAAGTAATTCGTATTAGGAATCGTACGTCGTTTTGGTTTGAAGGGCCACTTTTTGTGTGGAATTTGTTCTGAATTATGCTTCCTGACTTATTATTATTCGTAGGTGATATAGGTAACTATATAGCATTAAAAAACAGTTCATGGTCAAATTAAAGCACGTTTAATTTTTCAACATAATGAAAATTCACCCACTGCAAATTTTAAAGTGGTTTAGCTGAGTTGCTAATTAATTTGTCAGTAATATCAACACAGTGATTTTCTAAAGTAATTCTATAAATTGATTAAATTTTCTAAATTGATAATGAAGGTATTCTGTGACTACTAAAAAACATTCAGCTGGCAAATATCGACTTATTTTTTTTTCGTAAAATGTATATGCCTAAAATGTTTCATACTTAATCTTTCTTTACTACATTGCGAAGAATCTCTTCTAATGTATTCTAGACATACGAGATTTACGATTGATTTATTATTAAGTTGGTCCAGTCTACTTGTTGCATAACATCGTCCACGCCGCTATGATTCTGCTGTCATTGTAGACGTTGCAGCACGCGCGTAAACCAATCCCTGCTTTCCTTCTGAATTTAAACCAATCACCGAACATGTATATTTGTAACCTCGGAAGTAATTTGTATTTGGAATCATACGTTGTTTTGATTTGAACGGCCACTTTTTGTGTGGAATTTGTTCTGAATTATGCTTCCTGACTATTATTTCTTCGTAGAATATACTTTAGTACAACAACTTATCCAAAAATGTGTCTATAAATGAAGGCGAGATCATAATGTAAATAATAATTACTGATACATATTTTTATCTGGTAGAAACCGAATCGATCAACTATAATCCTACCCAATATTGAAATGAAACAAGTGACTGATATTTTTGATCGAGAGAATTATTGATACCACCAAAATACCCGACAATAACCGATTTTTAAATTCCTAGTCCTTTTTGTGAGTCTCACTGGTTCAACATATTTATTTTATTTTATTTTCTTAGGAAAACTAACAGTGATAATATTAGTAGGGACGTAAGAAAAGTCATACAATACCAAGTCGAGCAAAAAAGTGGCACGGCTGTCCCATACTTTTCTCGAAGCAGTTCAGGCCTTTTTCGAACCGCTACCTATAATTTCGTTGTGGATAAAACTAGAAATTTTCAGTTACTAAGTACGCATTGTATAAGCACGGTATATTTCAAATTCAATGTTTCATAGAACGTATGATTGTAATACGAGTAGCCACTTTTATTCGAGGACAACTATTTTGATAGGTATAGATATTTCTCATGCCAAAGGTAATATAGTACACTAGCTGAACTCTGCGGTTTCATCCGCGTGGTGATGGACAACAAAAATAATTAATAATTAAAAATAAAATTATAAATGTTTTGGGTTTTGCGGGTGATAAAAAACTGTAAAGTCTTAATTACTTGTAGTACTAGATTTGTAACAACGACAACGTGTAACAAATCTAGTACTTATATAGTAGTAGGTCTTAAAATTCCGCCTGGAGAAGTACCACACCTTTACCAGGTATTGTACCGTGAAGCAGTAGTATGCGAACATAACAGTGCTTCGTCTAAGGGCAATGTTTCCAGCGAAATTACAGGGCAACAAATTCAATGTTACATCTCAGTGACGAGCGTAGTATATTGCCATGCAGGGTTTTGAGCTCTTGTAGTTTTGTAGTTTAAAATTCTGAATAAATGCGCGGCGGGAAAAGTTTTATGGAATTTCATTTCTGCCCTCCGTAGCAGGGTAGAAATGTATGAATATCCATTTCTGCCCTGGTAGCGTTTTTTTGTTTTTAGCACCAAGCATAAAAATAATGCAAAAAGGTTTCAATAATTAGCAAAAAGAGTTGGGAATTATTTTATTGTGCTCGATTTTCAATGAAAGGAGGCTAGCAACCTTATACAAACTACGTAGCCGTAACACTACGAAAAAAAAAACATGGCGGCCATTTCTAATATATTGTTAATTTTTTTACAAAATTGATAAGTTAACAGTACGCTTTTAATTATTAGTCTAAATAAGTTTTCAAAATGTCATCTGAAAGTGAAAATGGCGATTTTATAATGATGAAGCCACCAGAAAAAGCTGTCTTTGTTTTCTAATTAAATGCTCCATTCACAAATATTTACTAACGAAGGTAACAATATTATTTTCCTCGTAGGTGTAGTAAAAAGCACTATGTAACACTCGGGATAAAGTTCTATTTCTCCTCTCGGTGTACAATGTACTATTCTTCAGTAGGTAACCATTTCACTGGTGATAATAATATAATCACAGAAAAATCATGGTCAGATTCAAAATGATTCAAAAATAGTACCCCAGAATGTCTGCTTAATGGACCTGTGTCCATCAAGAAATTCTACAAGTTCGCTGATTTTCCTTCTTAATAACTATTTAGATACTTACGGTTTCTTTTTCTTGTTTTTCGATGTTCTTCAATGAGCGCATACACAACGAACACAATATTATGTCTTCCATGTGGTTGACAGTCTTCTTGCGGTGATGATGTTTTAATCTGGAAATAAATACAATGATAATAAAAACAAAACTGTTTATGGTCGTTATTCTCCGATTCCTAGGCTATGCCGAGCCATTAACGATTGCTGTGGTGCAGGATCTTTAGACATGTTTGCAATCAAACTTCATGAGTTGCGTGGGCATTTGCTCACAACACTTCTGACTCAATTTTAAATGGTCACTATTGAGTAATTGGTCAAGTGGTTGTCGAGATAATAGGTTGTGAGTTGTGAAGTAGGCACTTCGAAAAATTTCTGCTGATAGTGCTCTCGAGTTCGCACAACTACTAGTTTATTTAAATCAAAATTTAATACACAATTACAATAATAAGTATACGAAACATGTCAATCAGTGAACGGATTAAACGTAGGCGAAGGTTGAATGTTCCGAGTGCTTAGCAATATTGAGTAAGATAATTAAAAACTGGATATGAAAAATGATCAAGTAGGATTTATTTTGTAACCGGGAAATGGCACAAATCTAATTCAATTCATGATTATAAAATAATTGAGGTTACAAATTAATCTTATTGAAAGAAAAATGACACGTACGCTGTTCCTGGTTCTGGTGGGAGTCATACTCAAGATCATTCATCTTTCGGTATGACTATGATGCAGAAACTAGAGACATATTGTCGCTATACTAGTTAGATTTCTAAATTTGAACTTCTAGCTATAGCAAGTGAAATCACTGGACTAAAGAGACTCAAAATCTGATGTCTCGGGGTGACGAATGCAGTGCTACGTGAAACTAAATTTCTGAGCTTTAGGCGGCTTGCCCGCCTCGTCACTTGGTTGCTTTTGTATACCAAATATTAATTTAGTTCCTATGTGTGAATATAAAAGTGCTTATTTACAAGTATCAATCAGATTTTAAAAGATCAATATAACATTATTCCTATCATACGTACTCGTATAATGGGTATGGTTGGAATATCTACGTATTAAACGTATACACGTATTAAATGTAAACTGAAAAGTAGGCACCTATTCAATTTTATTATATTATATTATTCAAATTTAGGTTTTTCAACTCACAGTTTCCCACAATAATCGCACTGCAGCTTATCCGTCCGATGGGTCACTAGGTGCGACCCGAGCTCGTGATACGTAGGGAATCTTTCAGAGCATCTCGGACACAAGATCTTGCCTTCGGATCGCCCTCCGTTGATCTGATGCTCAACTAGCTCTTGAGACGTTTGGAAGTTCTGATGACAGCTAGAACACCTGTGGACGGAAATCAGTGGTCATCGATTGATTTAGTTGCTTCGTTAGCATGTTTGCCTGGTATTGCCTGCCTTATGATTGAGTTCATTAATGGCCAAAATAAACCAGCATTCAGGCAAAATAATTTGCCTAAGATGTTAACTGTTTTTGATAGTGAGTAGATCAGTTTCTTACATAAAAATGTTCGGCTGAAGATGATATGCCATGTGTTCAATGATCTTCTTCGGATAAAAGTAGTGAAATTTCTTATCGCAGCACGTAACGTAACCTGGAACACCATGCCTGTCTTTGTAATGTCTCATTAGAGATCGGAAATGGAATCCTTTTTCGTGGCAAATGCAGCATTCCATCTTGTAAAACAATGTAATCTGTTTGTCTAGCGCCGCTCCTTGCTTCGCAGGTCTTCCATCTACTAGCACTATGGGATCGAGACATTCACTTGATAAGTCTGTTGGCTCGGGCTTATATTCTTTTTTACTATCATTGTCCTTTTTGCATTCTGATTGCGTTCTTACGGCTGATGCTGTGCTTAAAAGTGTCCTATCCAACTGTTCTGCTTTTGCGAACTCGTCTAGCGTTAGAGCTTCCATGAATTTTAGTTCTGCTGGGGACTTTTTTTTTGGTACAGATTTTGCCTTACACGGTTTCGCGTCACCTTGCTGATGGTCTGGAGGTAGAATTGATTTTGGTTTGATTGTGTTCTTGTCTACGGCATGGTTCGATAACGCTGCTATGATCGGGTACAGCTTAGTTTCAGTTATAGACTGTGGTTCTCGTCTCTCTTCGAGTGTTTTCTGTTTATGAAAATCAAGAAACTTTTGAGTTTTGTCTACTTTGACTGCGTACAAATGTAGAGCCGCAACTTGCTGGAGGCAGTCGTGACATATTGCCTTTGGAAGAGTGTCATCTGTTCGAACCTGAAAAGGTAAGCGTAGAGATAAGTCATAAATCAACGCTTATGTGGTCTCTACGACGTAGAGCTGATACTATATATATTTTTGTATAAAACATTGACCTTTAGTTTGAGTTGTAAGCATTTTTACACAGTAGAGCATAGTAGAGCATGTTCATACTAAGATTTAAAAGTAACTACTTCAATTTCACTTGCACTTTAAAAAAATCTATGCTCTAAATATTGTGATCATTGCATTGATATAATACAATAGGTATAAATTGTTATAGTATATACATAAAACAATCATTAGAATCAATCATAGACAAAAACAGAAGGTACTCTACTCTTACTACTTAAGTACTTTATTTGTACTTATTAAATGATATAATAATTCCACAAAACTCAACAGATAGTAACTTATTGCTTATTTTTTTAGTCTGCAAGGCAAAGCAGTGAAACCTACTCATAGTCGAATTTAAGTAATTATATAAGTAAGTACTTATAATTTCAGTTAGTATAGCTAATAAGAAAGCTAAGTTTTCTTTTCCTAACACACAATTTTATGTGAGTTTGAGTAAACTGAATAGGATGTGGTACTTAAATGTGGTTGGTAATGAGTTGCAGGTAGATATAGGACTCTCCAATTTAATGTAGGTACGCCACAGAGGTCGCTCTTCAGCTCTCTGCAGTGCTCGTGTGGCTGTCCATGTGTGTGTGATGTGAGGGTATGTGTGCGTGTAAAGGTGTGTGAACACGAGTGCGTAACCTTTATTATAAACTTCGAGTACTAACGAGAAATACTTACTACTATGTCGAATAGCCGCTTTATTTTTCTCTTTAATTCAGCACTCAGAGGTTTTAGTTTAACCACGTCCGTACATAAACATAACCGACACGAAAGCTCACGGACAATAACTTTTTCTAAAGCCCCAAAATCATTCATACTGATGATTTATTTTAAATTCATAAAAACATTTAAATATAGTTCAATAAATAATCTGATTGAATATGTAAACTGATATATGTAAAGGGTAATTTTTTCATATTAAAACTATATTTAAATAGATTCAATAATTTTGGTTAGCGGTGACAGATCCATGACCATAGTTTTTTTAAGTCCTAAAATGGCCATCACTGACGTTTGTATTTTATTTGCATTGTTAAATTGTAGTATTGAGTTTTTATTGCCTAAGGTAAGATTTATGATGTGGCCAGATGTAGGCTCGATATTAATAATTAAAAATAATAACCTGTAGAATGCTATAGAGTACCTATGTAAAAATAAAATAGCTACGTAATTAACATTACTTCAATATAATATGTAATTATGGGACAATGTATACGATTCTATAATAAAGTTCCCAATGTTATCAGAGATTTGCCTATTAATAAGTTTAAAATTACTATTAAAACTAAACTCTGTCAAAAAGGTTATTACAAAATTTCGGATTACATGGAGGATAAAACAGCTTGGGACTGATCACTCGTGTACTAAGATGTCAGAGTGTAGCGTGTCTTGCCCTACTGATACCATTATTATGTTCTCTTTTGTAAGGCAACACACTGGAGCTAATATTTGTAGTACCTAAGTAAAATCATTGTAATAACATCTATATAAAAAGAATGGCCCCGAGTTTCTTTCCGCTTCTTCTCGGTAGGCTCTATATATTTTGGAACGCGGCAGTAATCTTGCATTATAATGAAAAATTGACGTTCATAAGTGCGTATTTGATGCCTAAATTGAATAAATGATTTTGACTTTGACTTTGACTTTAGTACATCTTACACTCAATGAGGCTCGAGTCCAGTGAGATTATTTAAGACATTCAGAAGAAAAAAAAATTAAATTTAAGTCAATAGATCAATAGATTAATACAAATAAGATGGCTTGTTCGCTTCTATTTAAAATAATGCTGTAAGTATTTGAATTATCTAATTCCATCACCCAATTCTATCTCAATATCGAGTAATCCGAATAAACTTGATATTTTACTTACTAGTAATGATTATTGAACTGTCATGTCATTGTGAAGATAGAGTGTAGGGCTGCAACCGCTACAAAAACAACGCCAGATTTGAAGCGCATGTGTCCGTCCGTATCACTTACAGTAGTATGCGAAGCGTCTAATGTTTAACAAGCGCGCTGATGATTCCCATAAAAAAGTAGAGGAAATATATATATTTTGATTTAACATAAGTTTCTAAAATTTAGAATAAATTTAAAAAATCAGATTCGAATTAGATATTACTTACCTACTACATTTTTACTTTTACCCACGAATCGGCGTTACCGAGTGTACTAGGTAAAATATATCTTTAAACAATAAAATTAAAGTCTGTTATTGAAGGATTTTTTATGCAGTTAGCAGTTATGATGACTGCATATACGCCAGAACTACTTGCTAACTTCCCAAGGTAGAACTTAATTACCTGAATGGAGGTATGGCACCAGCTAAATGGTAGTAGGCCCAGGCAGTCACCGATTCAATTTCTTCCTATCTCGAGCGTGAGATTTTCATACTTCACATATAGCGTCGTCTGTTCAGCGTATCGTAATCAGACAATTGAACTAAAGCTACAATAAATACAATTAAACAGAGCTCACGAGCTTCACACGGCGATTTTCTACACATTTAGGTACATTTGTATACCTACTATGCCGCAGAGTTCGTGTTTACCGTACAACGTCCTCAACCCTGTCACCACTGAGCGGGCAGAATGAGCTTATTATCAGCCACTAGTTGGCTGATAAGCTAATGCTATAGTCAATCCTGTCTTTAATAATCTAAGGACTTTCCGTTCCATAGTTTAGATCGCACTTTTCTACCGACTTCCAAAAAGGAGGAGGTACTCAACTCAACTGTATAATTTTTTATTTTTGTTACCTCATAACATTCGATAGGGAGAACCGATTCTCAAAATTCTTCTTTTTGTTTGAAAGCTGGTACTGCCCGTGTGGTCCCATCTATCAAATTCGGTCCAGTAGTTTTTAAGTTACACTCCAATAGCTGAATAGAATGGAAGTCGGTACAAAGTTTTTCAAATTGTACTTGTACTTTATGATTTTATGTCATGTTTGTTTACGTAAACGCATTCAAAAGTTAGCTGCAAAAAGCCGTTGAAATAGTTTGTCTTTAATCAACGTTAAACTCGAAAGGTGACTTTTTTGTTTGAAAAAAGAATGCAAACAGTACAAACAGTATACTCGTTTGGATGCGTAAAGTAGTTTAGCTCCAATTAATCGTGTTTAATTTCAATGGTGAAATCCGGCCTATGTCTAGGTAGGTACTATAATTTTTGATATAATTATAAAATAACGTATAAACAAATTCTAAATAAAATGTCAAATATAGGTACAAATTACCTAAGCCAACTGGCAATAAAAAATAAATTAATTGGGCACACATTATAAATTACAAATACATTAATATTATAAATATTACTTACTATCTATTTTTTTTTCATTAGTGCATCAAAGCTATATACGTTTGCTCGATAAGGCATCGTTTTAATCTTAATTTAAAGCTCACCATAGTTGAGGCTCCAATAATGTCAGTGGGGAGTCTGTTGTAAACTGAGGGTCCCATCACGTGGGCCAGCTTACTAGACTTGGCCAAGGAGTGGGGTATAGCTGCTAGCTTAAAGGCGTTGCGCGTGCTGTAGGAGTGCAGGTTATTGTGCTTAAGGAACGTATCGAGAGTAGTAGTCCTCACAAATATGGCCACATTAAGGATCACAATCGCCGGCAATGTGAGAATGCCGAGTTCCTTGAAGTAAGGTCTCGCGAAGGTGTCCCGATACACTCGCACGATCGCTCTGATGGTTCGCTTCTGCATACGGAACGCACGTTCCCACTCCGCACAGCGGCTCCACAACTCCGTTCTGTGCTGCAGCAGCGAGAGCACCGTTCCGAAGTAGCATGTGCGCGCCACCTCAACGGATAGGATACACCTAACCTTTCTTCCAGACCAAGACCAGGTGGTCTGACCAACTTAAAGAAACACCAACATCCCGCTTTTACACCGCGGTGGAGATGGCCACAGACCGGAGCCGATGGAGACAGTTCGTTAGAACCAAAAAGCTGCCATGATGAGTCCTCAGTAGTATCCTCAGAGTAGATCCTCAGTCATGAGGGAACGACCGAAGAGAGAACCTTTCTTCGAGCTGACCCAAAGTGGGTGCCATCACAATGGCGGCTACGTCGTCCGCATACATTAGTATGTCTGACATCCGGAAGATCATGCAGAATCTGGGAAAACAAAATGTTTCAAACCGGTGATCCTTGTGCAACTCCCATCGTTGATGAAAGTGGGTCGGACTTTATATTGCCGTTACCTGATTCCACCACCTATGTTCTGCCTCGCAATAAGTCAGTCAGTAGGTCATACGCTAAGTTCACAAACCCACAGTGTTTCAATTTGATCGCAAGCACTGCGTGATCAGCCACGTCAAACGCTTTGCTTAAATCGCAGCAGCAGCATTGCAAGTAGCAGGACTGCTACTTGCTGCTTATTCTCCCTAGCTGCCATCTCGTGACATACCACTTCACGGGCTAAGGTGGTCGTTGAGCGCCCCTCTCGATAGACGTATTGACGGTCCGATAGCGCACATATTGAAGTCAGATACTCTACAAGCCTCGAACTTTAATCGTTTTCTAGAATTTTGGCAATTGCTGGAATTATAGATATGGGATTATTACATATAGAATAAATATTATTTATACGAGTGAAAGAAAAAACAAAGTGTCCACCTGTATTTATTTTACACGGCAGCATCCACATAAGGTCTTCAGAACAAAGGCAATACAAAATCTTCGTACCCATAAAAGGTTCGTTCGATCTTGAGGCCAAAGTGAGCGCCGTTGAAGTTTATGGTTTATGCACACAAATGTTTGACCTCCCCGGGATCGAAACCGTGACCAGAGGGTCAGAAAGCAGCGTCCAACCAACGGCGCCAACCGGCCAGTCATATGAAGTGATAGCTACGAGCTCGTAAATATACCTAATCCTAGAGTAAAAGCTCAAGGAAACTTTTACATAAAAATTATAAAACTATTCAATGTAATTTTGACGATGATTAACCTCACCGACATTAAAATACTTATATCCGTATCAAAAATACGGATACAATAATAAGAAATGATGACATCTTTATCAAAAAATATCTGAAAGTCACTATTAATCTGTGTTAAGTAAATATTACTAGCTGCGCCCGCGGTTACACCCGCGTGGTGATGGATGATGATGAAATTATCTAGCCTAATCGTTAATCCACCCAATATTGGTACATATCTACGTCTGTTTGTTCAATATCGATGGCTTCGCACCTAATCTCCAATTCATGCAATCCCAGCGGTGATTTACAGTAGGATTAGTAACTTAGTTGGATTGTCTGACCAACTTCCCGGCAGATAAACCTTTGTGAAATTTGAAGGTGCTGCGAAACTTGGGAGTAGGTAATGATACCTTCTTAGGCAATTGTGTACGTTTCTATAATAAAATCCCGAAAGACATTACTGAGCTCACTGAAGGGAAATTCAAGTTACGTGTCAAAAATATACTAATGAAAAAAGCCTATTATAAATTGAGTCACTACTTAGAAGACAAAGATGCCTGGAAGCTTTCCACTTCTGCCTAATAGCCAACTATTGAATAAATTTGTTATTTTAATACTACTCATATGTAACCTCAATGTACAAAGACTTGAAAAAATAATGGCCCACGAGTTTCTTGCTGCTTCTTCTCGGCGGTGGTTCTTTTCCGAAGACAGCGGTAGAATCATTTAAAAATGTTGACGTTCATAAGAGTGTCTATGATGCCTAAACTGAATAAATAATTTTTGAATTTTGAATTTTGAATTTTGATGATTCACATAGATCTTGCGATGGATGTTCCTACTATAGAATTCAGTAAGGGCTATTTTTGTATTCAGATATTAAAATAAAGTTTCTATTTCCGTGTATTGGCTATTTAATTTTATATAGACTTTTCGTGGCTGACTCGACTTTGATTGTCGTTGATAATATGTTCCGTGAAAGTTTGCTTAAACTGGTTATTATTAAGCGTTGGTATATTATTAAGCGTTATTTATTATATATATTATAACTTTTTACCCGTTGACCCGCCTGCGGCTCGCTTAATCTACGTGAGGCAAAGCCACAGAAATGAGTGGGATAAATAATTATTGGACCATGGACATATCTTTTTAAGATTTACGATAGAAAAGCGAACCTTATTATGAACAGACAGAATATTACATCGGTATCTATAAACTGAAACATAAATGTATCAGATGTTTAAAATAGATCTATTTTAAATACGAACACGGTTATCAACATAAAACCATAATTACGACTAGCTGACCCGCCATCGGCTTCGCTCGCGTGGCCTCGCGGGATACGGTAAATACAGATTTTTAATTATCCCACGGGAACTCTTTAATTTACCGGGATCAAAAGTATCCTTATGTTGATCAGGAATATAAGCAACCACCATACGAAATTTCATTTCAATCGGTCCAGTCGTTTCGGAGATTAGCCCGTACAAACAGACAGACAAACATACAGAGAAACAAACAATTTGAACTTATTTTTCACTCCTTACATCCCCTGACTCGGTTTTTAGCATATTTTTCATTGTACCGAAATTTGACCTCTACAGTTATATGTAGTAGTTATTACATCCCTCGTTTTACCCCCTTAAGTCATCCCTGACAAAAATATTGACAGCAACATTATTTATTTTAAATTACATATCCAGTCCTTAATTTTCATCACTGTAGCTCCAAAAACAAAGAACTTTTGAAAAAGAAAATATCCCCCGTACACCCCCTTAAGTCATCCCTGTTAATAAATATTGAAATCATCACTTTAAACTATCCAAATGCTAATTTTCACCACTGTATGTTCGAAAACAAAAAACTTTCCATACAAACTTTCACCCCTCCATTTCACCCTATTAAACCACCGTTATTAAAAAAAAATTGTCCAATATTTTTATTTTGTTAAATACATTTTTTTACAATTATAAGTTCAAAAACAAAGGAGTTTCATACAAACGTTTTCAACCCTTTTGTTACCTTTGTTCTACCCTTAGGGGTAGAATTTCGGAAGACCATTCTTAGTACACCTCTACGCCTCAAGGACAATACACCCTCCAAATTTCAAGTCTCTACGATCAGTGGTTTAGGCTGTGCGTCGTCTGTCAGTCAGGACATCTTTTATATATATTGATATTGTACCATGAAGAAGTAAATTTCTTGTAGTTCCTTATAAAGTGAAATAAATTAGTGGTTAGATTGGTTACAAGCACCTGGTAAACCATAAGGAATTTAGATAGAAATAGTTAACTGGAATTAAATTAAGAATAGAATTAGATCACAAAGCATAGCATATAGCATTAATTTCAAACTAACAACCAAACCAATCTTTCCTCATTATAATATTATAGTGTAGAAGTAAGTGTATATTAGGAAACCTTACTTGTGATGGAAACAATACCAATATAATAGAATTCCGACCTGTAGGGCTATTATGTATTGTATCTCAGTTGCTAACAAAATGTTGATTCAAATCCTACGAAGAAATAATTGTCAGGAAGCATAATTCAGAACAAATTCCACACAAAAAGTGGCCCTTCAAATCAAAACAACGTATGATTCCAAATACAAATTACTTCCGAGGTTACAAATAGACATGTCCAGTGATTGGTTTAAATTCAGAATGATAGCAGGGATTGGTTTACACGCGTGCTGCAACGTCTACAATGACAGCAGAGTCATAGCGGCGTGGACGATATTATGCAACAAGTAGACTGGACCAACTTAAATAAATCAATCGTAAATCTCGTATGTCTCGCAAAATATAAATTTATTAAGTTTTTGTCTAGAAGACATTAGAAGAGGTTCTTCGCAATGTAGTAAAGAAAGATTATGAAACATTTTAGGCTTATACATTTTATCAAAAAAAATAAGTCGTTATTTGCCAGCAGGATGTTTTTCAGTAGTCATAGAATACCTTCATTATCAATTTAGAAAATTCAATCAATTTATAGAATTACTTTAGAAAAGCACTGTGTTGATATTACTGACAAATTAATTAGCAACTCAGCTAAACCACTTTCAAATTTGCAGATGGTGAATTTTCATTAGCTTGAAAAATTAAACGTGCTTTAATTTGACCAAACAATGAACTGTTTTTTTAATGCTATATAGTTACCTATATTACGTACCAACTGTAGGCAATCGTTTATTGTTCATTGTCTGTATTATCTCTTTAGAGCGTAAACGCTTTGGAAGCGCCAATTCGCGTTTTTGCTGAGTGTTTGAAGGGTCACATAATAATGATTGATATATTATATTATGTCAATTATTCTTACCTGATGTACTAGAACATTATTTGATTAACAAGTTCAAGTTCCATAGACTACATTTAGAAATTGTTTATTAGTTTGTTATTGCCGAGCTGTTTCTACACACACACGTTTTTAAAATCAATCATAAACTCGGTCGCACTAGTCACGAATCGTCAGACGCGGCTGAGGCCTCTTAGAGAGAGGTCAGAGGACGTATCGCTCTGACGCCCGCACTTACACAACTAAATATTAGTGCGCTCAAAATTTCCTGATACTTATTGAGGTAACATTTCTAAGTGGGATTCTAACAAATAATTTTATATGACATCTAGTGCATCAAAGGTCAGACACAATAGAAATTTCATTGTTATAATGACATCGACCCTTGAGAGGCTAGTATTTTACTATTAACCAAATTTCTTATGCTTATACTTGGTATCCAGGAATCCATGCTGGAGCTGGAAACTGATAGCAGGAACTATGTGATGGTTAATAGTAGACACACCGTGTTTGGGATCGTATAAATCGTCTTCGCGATACCTTTTTTCTAGCTGGTGACCAGGACCTGATGCTGAATCCAGAAACTGGTAGGTATCAGGAACTACCTGATGGCTGTTTTATTTGCTATTCTCATCTCTTTTTGGTAGTTACATGAGTTAAATCTTATTTTTTTCTAGTCTATGCTCTTGTAGATAACATGTACTTGATTAATAATTATCATATTATGTCAATTAATGTCGATATTAAAAATAAAATGTGTCCTGCGTGATTTCACCTTTTTGACCTACGTCTATTTGTGATATAAAAACCAAAGTAGATAAAAAAAGATCCAAATATTAATGCGCACTATTTTGCTCAAGCGGTAAGGCCACTGCCGCAGGGCGCGCTAGTAAGTAACTCGCTAATGTAAAATACCTAAACTCGCGCAGCGCTGCGCAGAATAAAGGCTCTTAAAGATGTTGATGTTTCTTCGGGACAAATCATCAGCATAAAAGATAAATATGATATTTTATATAATATAATTTAAAAAAACAGTAGGTAACGTAGGTGTTACATGGTCCATAATATTTTTATTATCTATAATTTTATTGTTTTCAGTCAAAATTAACGTAGTATAACTATGCTGGTTTTCACAGGCAGTCATACTCTTGTCTTCTTTTGCCGCATTGAATCGGCAAGCAAGCGAGAATAAAACATAACAAGCAAAACCATTGCACATTACATACATTTCAATATTTAGTCCTGAAGAAAAAAATACATCCTAAATTAAACAAAATAGACTGACTTTATTTTGTATAGTATTGACCATCTCGGTTTGTATACGTATTTGAACATCTTTGAATTATATATAATTTTGCTACTACGTACTAATAAAAGTGATTCCTGGACATTTTAATCTTGTATGGATCCTGCAACACTTCACAACACATGCTGGCATGATGATTCACAGCTGTAGTTCACAATGATAAAAATTAAAATGTATGCGAAGATTTCACGTGTGCTCGCTTGCAAGAAAAATGTCCGACTGATGACGTACTGAACACGACTTTTAAGCCCCGCCTACTTGAACACGACTTTTGTTGGGTCATTTTTTTAACGCAGTTACTGTTCCTGACTTATTATTATTCGTAGTTTAAATCCAATAAAATGGCCGCTATATATTATGTCACTTTTGTCACCTCCAGTTTGCAACTTACTAACATTTTTGCTCTTCCCAAAATTCCTTGGTTTTTCAAATTTCGCAAATTCAGCAAAGTCACTACATCGACGGTCTGCCGCCTCCGGCTGGGTCATGCTTGTACCCCCGTTCACTTGGCCAAACTGAGGATTCGGGATAGTTCGTTATGCGAATGCGGCTTAGATGAAGGAGACTATGATCATATTTTCTTTAGCTGTCCAAAATTAAAATATTCACTGTATGATATTCTTCCACAAAAAATATCCCGTCCTATTTCATTCAAATCTCTTCTGTCCCTTACTTTTTCTTCTTTAATTAACTGTATATTATGTAATTACATTAGTAGAATTAAATTTAATTATAATATATTCCTTAATATTTATTTTATAAATGTATGAATTTTTATTAGTATTATTTTTATTATAAATGATATGATATTTTTGTTTTGAATTTTGTTCTTATTTATGTTGTGTTTCTGTGTTTTAGAGTAATCACTGGAGTGGAACAGTTTGTTTGATTCTCTCTTCTAATCACCGACCATATTCTAAAAGTTTACTTTAATTTCTCCTACAGTTTATGAAACTATCATGTAACAGATGCCAGTATCTGTTACATGATAGTTTGTTGCGACACTCAAACAAGTCGTAGGAGCCATACACAAAGAATCTAATCTAATCAACATTTTTGCTTACTACAGTTGTCAAAACTGACAGAGCCGCCATTTTTCAAGATTTCAATCAACATTTGTTACCAACTGAGATACATAATAGCCCTGCTGATACGTCGTTGTGTTGTGACGCGACTATGGGATATTTATGTTATTTTAGCGACTGTCCGCGACATCGTTCGCGTAGTAGACTCGGCCTTTGGCCTTGCCATAACCTCCCATCTTTTCTTGGTTTTTCTTTCATAAGAAGTAAAAACTGTCTTCTGACAATAATTAACACAACAAAAAATAAATCAGCGAGATTGTTTCATCTCTTCTCGTTCTCAAGTTATAGCGTGACCAGGAGAAATAGGGGATTTTTTTTTCATTTACATATATATTATTTATATTAACCATGGTCGTATAAAAATCTGTATGTTGTTGAATGAAAGTTCATCGTAACTCTACGGCTGTTCTCTTTTTGCACATACTCTACCTAAACTTCAACCATGTTTAAACTCTACCTACTAAAATTAACGGAAATCGATACGTATTATTTAAAAACAAGGCACCCCCAAGATGTTATTGGTTTATACCATGGGTCGTCAAGTAATTTTGAATGGGGTCCGGGATAGTATTGAAAAATTTACAAATTAAAAATTTTAAACACATAAACGGAAAAACGCACACAATATTTTTTTTATAATGGCGCGAGACTGCAAAGGTTATATATAGTTGGCAGTGTTGCCAGATTTATAAAAATCTGTGTATTTTTATGGATATTTGGACATATACAATTTTGCCTACAAAGATTTATTTAAAATTACATCACCTTACTTTAAAATTATTACTCTTATCAGAAAATTAAATTAATAAGTTAATTACTCTAATACTTTAAATTTTAATTGATAGTGTGAATTTAATATCCTCTGAAAATACTAGACCGATTTGATAAATTATTACATCATTAGAACCTTATCCCTGATGAGCATAGGCTATAGAACACTAATCCTTTCTTGATATTAATCCTTATCTACTCGAATAATAAAGAGGTAAGATTTGATTGTGTGTTTGTTTGTAATGTATAAACGCATAAAGTACTTAACCGATTAAAAATTTGATCTACGAATGGGAAGCTACATTATGTCTGAGTAACGTACGCTATAATATTTGATTCATTATCATCATCCATCACCACGCGGGTGAAACTGCGGAGTGCAGCTAGCTATCAATAATGATTTCTTAGGCTTTCACATTGGTTATCAATAAGTTCGATTATTCGTAATTTTTTACCGATTATTCGTATAAAAGTGAATATGATGAGTCGCAACAATACGTAAAAACAAAAAAAGCTCCAAATAATTATATAAATGTATTGTAATAAAGTCAAAATATCACGTTTCTCAGTGTAACTCAGTCCTAACAAGGAGTAAAATTAGAACAGCTATGGGTAGGTAGACCTACTAGCTACATTCAATCGGCTTACGCTCTTTTTGCTTACAAATCAGTCCGACAAATGGTGTGCAATCACTTCCGATTTCCTACAAATTCGTGTCATTCATTAAACGCCCAATCTTACTTCGCTTCCGTGTCGGGCGAGGTAATGACGGTCTATTTACAATTCTCGAGTCAATACATAATCTTGGTAAACTTTGGGTGACTTCCGATTGAAGTTAAAATCAGTTTTAGCGTTGTGATCGCCATTCCAAATCGCGCGCAATATAGCGCGACAACGTAGACCCACGTGACGTTATAGATTACGTCACCAAGGACGCCATTTCGCGATTTCAACGACCACACTACAATTTGAAACCATCGTGAGCAGTCCGTCAAAATTGACAGTTTTTTAATGTATGCTTGATGTGCTAGCTTGCATCTGTGTGTGAGTGTATTCCATGCCGGTATGGCATACTACTACTGAGCAAAGTGAGCGTGATTTCAACCCATTCCGAATGGCTGACAGATCTTACCTGTCAAAAGCGCGATATTGAATCGGAATGGAAAATAGTGATAATAGCGCCAAAATCAGTGTTGACGCCACTCGGCAAGCACAGTTCATGTTAACAAGTGACGATCGCTGAGGTAATTTCTTCTACTTCTTCTTTCTTCTACTTTACTGATGAAGCTGCTCATAGAAAGCTGTAGTTTATTCTCAGAGAGCTTTTAAAATGTGTTAGCAAAACATTCATCATAAATATTTTGTATAGTATTTTTAGTTGTAATATTTGTTTTTTATTTTCAATTTAATCACAGTAATGTTTGCATACTACTGATTGGAGGCCGATTATCTGGCCTATAGTAATACAGTGGTACCTATCAATGAAAGTATAGACAGCGAAATATGTGACTGCTGAACATTAGACGAACACAGAAGCGATTATTTTAATTTTATTTGAATTTAAGCTTTTACTTCGCTTACGAGTTACATAAAAAGAATACTATTAATATACGTATGTAAATAGGAGTATTAGGCACTGCTGTGCACAGTGTTGACACAAAATGGTCTGATATCAGCAATTATGGACTTGTCTGTTACTCTGATTTTCATAACAGCATTTAGGCGACGAATGAATTCAAATTCACTTAAATATTTGTATATGTATTGTAAACATAAGCGCTCGTGGGCAAATCCGTGAATGGAACTACTAATAAATAAGTAGACTCTTTAAGGATGTGACAATAGCAATCCAAAACTAAACGTGATCAAAGCTGACAGAGGCTAATTGTTATTTCTAGATACTCATCCGATCACGATTCCTCCAACCGTAATATACATACGCCAATTTGGTATCTTGTGATCTAATAAAAAAGGTAAAACGAGGAAATTGGACGTACAACTTTGCCGGAAGTTTACACGGCGTACTATAGAGGCCATGAAATATTTATGCCTGTTCGCCATGACGCTACGAGTAGAAAAGGAAGGAACTGTTACAAGCAAGTAGGCTTTGTGGTATAAAGTCGACCAAGTCTTCGTTGTAGTTCGTGTGTTAGCTTAGATCAGTGTAGGTCGGATTGTGGCTGCAAAACAACCGTGTTCGTTCATAGTCATTTTTAAGTTTGATCCTGTTACAGTTTTAACGCTAATACTTATATACAGGATTTTTCGTCGTAATTTCCCAATTTTTCTTGGCTTTTTTCTGTCATAAGAACCTTCTGCTGACAATAATTAACACAACAAAAAAAATAGCGAGATTGATGATTGATTGATTCAATTCGTTCTCAAGTTATAGCGTGACCAAGAGAAAAAGGAGTTAATTTATATATATATATATATATATATATATATATATAGACTTGCGACAGCCCGCAACTTCGTTCGCGTAGTAATATTTTTTAATGTAAGAACCTTGTTTCTACGAAGTATAAGAAAACATTTTTAAAAAAGATGAATGAAATCGGGAAAGCCGTTCTCAAGTTATAGCGTGACCAGGAAAAAAAGGGAATCATTTTTATATACTAGATATAGATATTATGTATGTAAGATTGCACAGACTCTGGGATGGATCCGCTAAGTACCTTATGGATGCTCTCGATAGACTGCAACATCGCGGTGTCCGTATTATTGGAGACACTGAAGTCACTCAACACCTAGAACCCCTACAAATGCGTAGAATTATAGCTTCTTTAAGCGTTTTTTACCGGTTGTTTCATGGCGAATGTTCTGAAGAGCTTTTTAATCTTATTCCTTCCTCACCATTCTGATCCCGAACTACTCGTTCCGGCCTAGCATTGCATCCATATACTGTTGAAAACTTCTTACCACGAACCAAAAAGTTTAGCAGTTCCTACCTCTGTCGTGTAAGTAAATTGTAGAATGCATTGCCGGCATATGTATTTCCTTGCAGCTATGACCCTGGGTCTTTCAAGCGGGGCGTGAAAAAGCATCTGTCAGGTCATCATAGGGTGGCGATTACTATAATGGTCATTGCTTCTTGATTTCTTCTTCGCTCGCGAGAGGGAGTCACTTTGATGATCCATCATAAAAAAAGACATTGCAGTGGGTTTCTGCAATTAGTTTACTCTACTATTTAATAGATGTCACTTTACGTCCTTGAACTTTCTATGTTGTCACCAAGGACATCTAATAACTACGAACACTCATTATCACTGCAAGCCAAACAAATCACTGAACTATTTCGGTGGAACAATATTTAGTTATCAACGATCTATTGCTTGTCACCTATGGCTTTATTAAAAGTACATGGAGCCATACCTGGCACTTCATACTGGCACCATGTTATGTTTAAGAAAATCTATTCGCCAACAGTTCCTCTCTTTTCACCGTTCCATGGTATACCGTAGGTACATTTTGGTAAAGTTAGTCCTTGTAATTGCAAAGTCACATGAAAGCGAAATCAATTTCGATTTTGAACTTTGTTTTACTTTTACCAAGGTATTTTGTAACTCATATGAAATATGTGATCGTACTCATTGGATACTCTATGCGATGGTTCACTTATTGCCTCTGGTTACTAAACTAGTATCACAACGTCTAATGAATGAATGAATAAATGAATATTTATTTGTTTAATCATTAGACGTTGTGATACTAGTATGGTAGCATAAATAGATCTAAAGAATAAATACTAAATTTAAGTTTCCTGCATGTGTTGCCTTACGGCGTACAAATATTTATAAAACTTCTAATATAAAAAAAAAAAAACGAAAATTAGAAAGAAAGAAAGAAAAATATATTTGTTGATGAAAAACAATATGACATTTTGCCTAAAATATACATAAAATTAATGAATAATTCTCTACACTACACAATCTAGTTTCACTACTACACAGCCCCAACTCAGCATAAAGCTGATTGCGTTGAAGCAAACCAGCGCTGGTCTTCCGTTGGGGCTGGCGGTGACGTCACACACGACTGCATCGAGCGCATTTTGTAAGAATACCAAACAAAACAAACATAACACTTTAAATACTGAATTCAATACTATATAAAAACAAAAAGGCAAGCAGGGCACGAATGTCCGGATGTACCTACAAAGACTTCGTAATGGAAATAATAAAACAAAAAAATACAAAGTAATAGAAATAACTATCTAATAACAAGTAAATATAAATTTAAAAAAAATGTATTTTAACATATTATTCAATTCAATATTTTTATGACAATATTATTCAATCTATGCAACTATATTAGGTATTATATTAAAGTATTTTCCCTTCAGTCATTTGAAATGTTAAACATAACAATTACACTTATAATAAAATTAAAAATTTCAGGTTGAGATTAATGTTAACAGTCTTAAAAATGTACAATACGATACAATGTCATTATGGTATCAGTTTAAGAATAAATTAAATTACAAATGTCAGAAATCTCTGCATTATCTTTAAGGTTTACATTTTAAAAAATATCCAATAGAGTACAATAAGTAATTTAGTAACCACTTGTGTAACTTCAACTTGAATGCGTGAAGGGGTAAGTCTCGTATTTCTAATGGTATATTATTATATATTTTGATAGTCTAAAACCATAAGTCTAAAACCATAATGTACACAAAAATAACATAAAAATAAGACCTTGCCGAAGGGAAACCGAATATTGATAAACCTGTCCAAACTTAATCGATTACACAGTTTATATTTCCTTCAATTAGTAAAATCACGAGCTCCGTTCACCACTTCATTGTATAAGCCAAAACGTAAACCTCCAAGTCAATTGAAACAATAGCACTGATAAAACTTTCACCAAACTTAATTAAATAGATTTGAATGGCTTTCAGGCGGAAATGAAAATCAGTTTGCGTTGAAGCGTCCCCGCTGATGGATGGGGCAATGGCGAGCGTAATTTTCCTGCGAAAAAAGCTTTATTTCATGGAAATTTGGCCTAAGCATTTTTTTCGGATAACGACCCCACTTATTTATAAAACAAATAAGTATATTATTTTTTGTTATTAATTATTTAGGTACTTTTGCAAGGAAAGCATTAACAAAAACCTGAAATCGTCGTAGGTATATAGGAAAGTGCTTGCCATTTCGTGGATAAGTTAAATCACGTTTATTATAAAAAAGATTGACGGGTTTATGAGACAATGTTATAAAAACTTATTAAGGGTTTTTATAAAAAGAGATGAGTCGTTTTTGGTTACGCGTCAGATTTCAAAGTGTAGGTATATCTACCTACTTTGACCTAAATTTGAACTCCGAGTCATGTTAGTAACCAGGCTGCTAGCGTTCTGTGAATGTAATTTATATCTAGGTGCCTATCCAATAATTATGGTAATTTATTTACAAAATTATTAAATTGAGTGGCACCTGGATCTACGGAGATAATTTCTCATCAGAACTTTGTTATTTTGTTACAATTAACAATTATATGTATAGCAGAAGCCCTTATATCATTATCTTCCACTGCTGCTTTACACAATACGCACTCTAGAATTCTGTCTATTAATATATTAAACGAAATGATGAAAATACATGCTACATATTTTTTGATACTGAGGACTTACGTAAGCCTAAGCATTATTTAATTTCATGAATAAGTATGTACAATAGTAATTTAAATATAGGGAAAAAAAATTGCTAAATAATCCCTAAATTAATTATAGAAAAAATATTCCAGTCCTGAGATGGAGAATTATTGAATAGTTTGTAGAAATTAATTTGTTATAACTTTTATGCTTTGGCGTTAAACGCATCGCAAGCATAGCATGCTTTGCTAATTTAGGGTTAAGTAAAATTATTTTAAGTTTCCACGTATAACTTAAAAATGGGGTACAGGCAAGGTACTTGGAGTGCGCGGCATATATATTTGCTTACTTTGGTACAGCCTGGTACAGGTTAGTTTACCTACGAGATCCAAATGTAGATAGATAATTATATATCGTTTAACCTACATATATATAACGTACCTTTAAGTAAACCAGTAGGTTTCAAACGCAAGCTTGTTTAATTCTTCAATAGCTACCGTTAACCCTGAACTACTGAACTGGTCTAGATAGCATCTAAAGCCTTTTTCTTCTAATAGATTTATCTGGTTGCCCCGCCGCAAAGTGTCCATCTTGGATTGCGGCGAGGGGCTGTATTCCACAGAAGCTATGAAACTGATCGAGGACACACACAAGTGAAATGTGTTTTATTTTTATTTTTTATTTTCGTAAAATCAGTCCTCATTATCCAGTAAGGGAATATTACCCTATCAAATTTTGGTATGTGTTGAGGCGCGATTATAGTGATTGTTATATACAAAAATTTCAAGATAACTTAAGCAGGTTGAGTTTTTCTGATGATTTCAATAGTTACCACCCTAACGAAGCGTTCACTCACTTTCACGATATGTTTAAATTGTTGTACGATCTCTGTTTTCCTGTGATAAGAATTAAAAAAACAATTTACAAACAATCTAAATGGGTTACTAAAGGGATTATGCTTTGTACTAAAAGAAAGAGACAAATGTTATGGCATTATAGGAGAACTCTCAGTAGGAAAGAATACAATACATTTAAAGCATATGGTAAGCGACTGAGGCATATTATTAAATTTACGCGAAAGTTACGAAATGATTATACAATAAAAATGGCAGCAAATAAATCAAAAGCTGTATGGAGTATTATAAATGAATCAAAAAATAAGCCTCGCAGTGCTGACATTTCTGAAATAAAAGTAAATGGTAAAATTTTGACAAAGCCAACTGACATAGTTAAAGCATTTAATAGTTTTTATCTGAATCAAAACACGCAAAACAAAGTTACCAGGAATACATTAAAATATAAAGGATCAAACTCGATGTTTATGATACCATCTACTCCTGACGATATTACACGCATTATTAAGAGTCTAAAAAATACTGAAAGCACGGGATACGATGAAATATGTACTAAAATAATAAAACGGGTGGTTTTTATCATATCTCCTGTGCTTAGTCATATAATTAATTTGTGCATAGAATGTGGAGTTTTTCCAGATAAGCTGAAAATAACTGTAATAAAGCCACTTTTTAAAAAGAAAGATGTTCATGATATGAACAACTACAGGCCAATTGCGCTAGTTCCTATCTTCTCAAAAATTTTTGAAAAATTTATTCATAATAATTTATACGCATATTTTGAAAAGTTCAATATTCTGGTAGAAGAACAAGTTGGGTTTCGAAAGAGCAAATGCATTAACCTGGCTATTTATAATTTCCTTAAAATAGTTATGACTAGTTGTGATAAAAGACTGCCTGTGACTGCCATGTATATGGATTTGACAAAGGCGTTTGATTGTGTTGATCATAGCGTGCTTATCAATAAACTGGAAACATATGGTGTACGAAGCAATGTTTTAAGTCTTCTAAAATCTTACCTGGAAAACAGATACCAATTGACTCGAATTAATAAGCTCTGTTTAAAATCAAATACAGAAAAAATATACTCGTCCGGTTATGAGTTGGTTAAATTTGGTGTACCTCAGGGAAGTGTCCTTGGACCTCTGCTTTTTATAATATATATAAACGATATGCCTAGAACTATTGATAACCCTATGGTTCTCTTTGCTGACGATAGTACAGTCATTTTCGTTGGTGAAAATCATAAACCACTTTGTCCGGATATTAATATAGCTTTGAATAAGATAAACAGTTGGTTGACATTTAATAATCTTAATCTTAATTTGGACAAAACTTATTTAATGACATTTAGCAATTACAATAAAAACATTAATATGACATCAAAAATAGTATATTTAAATAAACATGTTGAATCAATTTCTGTAACAAAGTTTTTAGGACTGCATATAGACTCTGATCTGAAATGGAAAACACATGCGCAATCCGTGTGTTCGAAGCTGAGTAGTTTCTCGTATGCGTTATACATGCTATCCAAAGTTGCAAGTCAACCAACAGTGCTCACATCCTACCATGCACACGTCACATCTACCCTCCGCTACGGAGTAATATTTTGGGGAAATTGTTCTGAGCGAGAAACAATTTTTAAAGCGCAAAAAAGGTGCATAAGGTCTGTTTGTCATCTCAAACCAACAGATTCGTGTAAAACTCACTTCGGAATGCTTAGTATTTTGACATTCCCATGTTTGTATATTTATGAAGTTGCTGTGTTTATGAGAAACAATCTGAATCTTTATGATGTTCCCAGAAGTACACGCTACAAAAATAAAGTATGCATGCCTCCACACAAAACTGCATTATTTGATAAAGGTATCTTTGGCATGGCTCCGAGATTGTACAATCGTTTACCTAAATCTATACTAGAATCTGACTGTCTTATGACATTTAAAAAGAAGTTGTTTAGTTTTCTTAGAAACAAATGTTATTATTCAATAAAAGAATTTATAAATGACTGTTCCTTAGAGCTTTAGTGACAGAATACTAGTTTGTTATCTGTTGTATTATTGTGGTTTATTTTAGGGTAATATTAATCAGCAGCTAATTTTAATTTGACATTTAATTTCAATATGACATAAAATATGTAAGTTTGATGTATCTTACTTGTATATCTTGATGTAAAATGACTATTGTACTTTGGGTGGCTTAGTGTTCGCTAGGTATATTCATCTATGGCTTAGTGCTAGTGACTGTTAAGTTTGTTGTGGTTTACTATATTTGATCAATAATTTAAATGACTAAAATTGTATTGTATAAATTAATAATTATAACAATATTATCTATTAAAATTTTGCATACCAATAATGGTGAAATATGGTGAGCCGATAAAATATGATACTAACTTTGTTACCCATATTTATGCAAATAAATTGATTTTGATTTTGATTTTGAAAATAATATAAAATTTATTAAATACTACCTGACCCACCTGCGGCTAGACTAGCGTATCGTGATTTATTATCAACATATTAAATATACTTTGTGCTCAAAGTGCCCTATTTTTTTTATTATCAGCTACGGGTGCGGTTTTACGAAACTCAATCTGCTACGGGTGATAAATATTAATAGATAAATTTGATCCTTTGACAAATTTAAGAAGTAGGTGTTACAATATAGGTACTTTTGTATGTCGATATCAAATAGAAGGCTACTAAAAAGGATAGTTTTCTGTGATATTTTTTCTTAACATGACAGAAAAGGTACTTATGTCACTTTATAAAATAATTTTAAGCCAGGTTTTACAAAGTTCCTATAATATCCTCGTATTATATAAAATGTAGGAGATTATAAGTTTTTACAGCATATGGTTTAGATATTGCAAAGCTATATTATAGGCAATTAATATCATTATTTAATAAAACTATTTTTTAGGTTTAGTATACAAAACAAAAATGCACTAAAACCTATTAAGAATTCTATAAAGTACACTATCTATTTTAATTTTTTCCCCTATATATCGGGCGTTTATAAGTAAGTAACTGTAGAAGCTATGAAGCATATAGGATTACGTTAAAACAGTCAGTAATTAATACATTCACTGACTGTCCTTAGACGGACAAGACGAACTTATACTAATTAAATTTCCTACAATTTAATTGCATATAAATATTTTCCTAAGATCGATATTTTCCTATTTATACCTGAAAGAGGGAGCGAATTTTTGTTTGATTAAAAACTCGTTTATTTTCAATTTTACATTAAAAATTGTTATAAAAATGTACAATTTTGGTTCATATACATTTTTTACGCTATATTTATTTCATTAATATACTACAAAATACACACCTTAATACTTAATTGTTAGATGAGAAGATAAACTAGAAACGAAACAGAAAATGTCGGAAGACACAGGGAACCCTAGTGTGAAGCCCAAAGTGTATTTAAAAAAATATTGTTATCAATACTTACGAACATAATGTTATTTAAAAATACCATTAAACGGAACCGACTTCGACACCAAATACCTAGTGTGACAAATCTCGGTGAAGTCGGTATCATGATAGCTCAAATGTACCTATTATAATAATATTGTGTGCATAGTACCAACTTCGACAAATTATTTCACACTTTTGGTGTTGAAGTCGGTTCCGTTATACAGTAAAAAAAAGTTTTGTGACTTTTGCTAATTACGGGATCGATTATTCATCGTCAATGATGATATCACCAAATCATCAATATAGTCGAAACAATTTTCAGTTATTGGAGTGAAACTCAAAAACTACTGGTCCGAATTTGATGAAATTTAAATGGGACCACCTCGAAAATTTACTCTATCAAACAAAAATGAGACGGTCCTCAAATGTTGGGATAGGTGACAACACAACACAAATAAAATTCATACAGTCGAACATATGACTTCTTCCTTTTTGAAGTCGGTTAAAAACATAAGACATGGTTATTTTCCAAATTTGTATTATTATTACTCGTATTGTATGCGCCCATTACGGCCCTGTAATGCGGAATAGGATTTCACTATGTCGCACATTGAAGTACTAGTTGCGCCCGCGGTTACACCCGTGTGGTGATGGATGCTAATACTGATGATGAGAAGTATCCTATGTGTTAATTCAGCAACTAATCTACCTCCATCGTCGATGAATTCCATACCAAATTTCATCAAAATTAGTTCAGCCATTTGAGCCTGAAGAAGTAACAAACAAACACACTCACGAACTTTCGACTTTATATGTTTAGGTGTGATACTGCTGACTTCACGCTTTTTATTTGGCTTGCGTTCATTCCCACGAATCGAGGGTCGTGCAGGGTGTGGAATAAATTAACTCCTAGATACGGTGGTCAGGCAATAAAAGCTCTTTATTCACACTTTAATCAAATCTAAATTCCTCTCACCTAAAATTTAACCAAAGACCCACCTAAAAGTTTAGCAGTCTCCGTGAGAGTAATTGGGTATTAGCGAGGTAAATACCTGAATTAAGTTTTAATTAAAACAAAGTTATTGGAGGGGACTGTTTTCTTTTGATGAAGGTTCCGAAACCAAACCGCTAACCTAGATTCCTGTTTTATATATCCAGTAGATATTGCTTAATTATTCCATCTTAACCTGTACCCCTCTCCAAATGGATTTCGTTTGATGTCAAACTTTCCCCGGCTATAACAGGGGTCAGTCAGAATTTTAATTTTAAATTCTTGTTTTGATAAATGGCAACTGCAAGCCTATTTAGCTGGCGGATGGGGCCGCCGGGAAAGGTAACAGGCGGAATGATGTATTTTTAATTCGGACGAATTTCGAAATAACTTTGTAACACTTGAAGATTACGATATTAAGTAGAAGGAAATAAACGTCGAAAATCTTCGTAGGTGTTTCGTTTTTCTTCCAAGATCATTGTAACTATATGATGTAAGTATGTCTTCGAAGACGACAATTGTGGAATGTATTTAGATAAGTTTTTTGTTTAATAACTGATACTTACCGGAATGCTTTATATACTTCTTTTTATTTTTACTAATTACTACTAATTAGCTACTGCAAACTTTCTACTAATTAGCTACTGCCCAAGACTTCGTTCGTCTGTAATATCTCACGATCAGAACGCGCTGAATCTGTATAAAAAAATAAGGATAAGTCTTTATATTAATCCTGAGTTTAATAATAATAAAATAATAATAATACATTTTTATTCAAACAATTGTACAATGTTGTTTCATACATTATAATGGGGCTAGAAAACATGAGCAAATTTGTGCAAGAGTATCTGCTGCTGAACTAGGTTCATCACCCGTGTTTCACTTCCATTTGAAAATTAATCGAAATATGTTCATCCGTTTCAGTGGTGAGTGGTACAAATATAAACACACAACCCTTAGAACTTATGTTACTATCAGTATTTTAAATATGAATTTATAAGTAAGTAGTTTTTTTTTTCGTAAGTTAAAAGATGACACAAGCAAGTTATCCGTCTGTTTTAATCTCTAATTAAGTTAATACTAGCAATACGGGCATGGATCTACCCACGATTAACTTGTCACGTCGACAAACTATTTATATCTATTGTACCTTGTCTCTAGCTGCGATAACTATAGCTGCGCCCAGCGGTTTCACCCGCGTGTTGATGGATAATGATGATTATGAAAAATGTTCTAAATTGGTCCAGCCGTTCTTGAGTTACAAATGGTATAACTATCTTTTGCCCACGACTACGTCCGCGTCGGGTATTTTTTCTAGACTATAATTATTATTGTGTATGTTCATGGCTTTTGGCCGGCACTACACGTGATATTTGACAAAAGTTTAAATAAACTCCATAAAATTTCAGAGTTAGTCCACGTGATTTATTAATTGTCATCGCGGAACAAACCTTAATTAGGACTTTTTTAATTGGGCCTATGTTAATCCAAACGGAAGGTCATTTCGGATCAATTTTACACGTGGCACGAAGACATGTTCTCCTCAGTTAATATATTAGCTTCAATAACATGAAATTTCTGAATACAAATTTTCACAACTATAGCTTCAAAAACAAAGATTTTCAATACAAACTTTCATCCCCATTTCACCCCTTTAAGTCATCCCTATCAAAAATATTTTGCAACTTAAATGATATATCTAAATACCAATTGTCACACCTCCTCCTTGAGTCGTAATCCTCATGTCTGAGGGTCGTGACCTCCTCCACCCATTGTCCTTTCCTTTAAGATATTACGCCAGTGTTTTCGGTCACCAGCTATGTGTAGAGCATCGTAAACGGATGTATCAAGAGCAGTGCGGATCTGGTCGGACCAACGCGTTGGACTGCGGCCACGAGATCTTTTGCCATCGACTTTTCCAGTTTTGTCCAGACTTTGTCACACCTATAAGTAAAAAAAAAAAGATATGCCATACCAAGTTTCATCCACTTTTCACCCCACTGAGTCAAATCCTAAAAACTGATCCCTGTCAAAATATTAAAGAACACCACGTTTTATTATAAACTAGCAAGTGCCCGCGACTTCGTTCGCGAAGTAGGCTCGGCCTTCGGACTCGGCATAACCTCCGATCTTTTCTTGGTTTTTCTTTTATAAGAACCTTCTCCTGACAATGTTTAACACAGCAAAAAAAATTAGCTAGATTGTTCCTTCTGAGAACAAATGAAACAATTTCGCTAATTCTTTTTTATTAGTTAAAGCATGACCAGGAAAAATAGGGGTTCGTTTTATATCTATATATACTTATAGATGAACTAAGTATCTGTCAAAAGATAGAAACGAATAATATTTTTATATTAAGGAGCACTTTTTATTTTAAATAAACTATCTAAATCCAGACTTTCACACCTAGTTCAATAACAAATGACTTTCATACTAACATATGCACCCATTTTTACCCCCTTAGGGACTGAACTTAGAATAAACCCTTTCTTAGTACCTACACCTGTACCCACCAAGACAAGAGTACCCTCCAAATTTCAAGTCACAAAACCCAGTCAAGATTTATAAAAAGTTAGGGTGGTTAGCGAAAATTACCAGAAAAATCATAAGAGGAAGAAATCTAACACACTTCTCTTGGCTCATCGCCGGCCGCTGCCACGGCACGCTCGCTTCGCTCGCTCAGCTCGCGCGTTGTAGTCACAAATAGCTAATCGAGCGGCAAGGACTCCTCCTTGCCACTCGTTGTCGTACCTATTTATTACTTTGCCTTATACTAGCATGAAACCTGAATACTATGTATAGCATCAATCCACCTCCCTACAAAGAAAAAATATTATCTACCCTTTACTTGTTAAAATTTATTTAAAACAAAATTGCTCACAAATACTATTACCCAATATTTTGCAGTTAAAAGTAGTTTTGACCAATAATCATCATCATCTCAGCCGTAGGGCATCCACTGCTGAACATATGTCTCCCCCACAAATTTCCAAAAGGACCGGTTGGAAGCGGCCTGCATCCAACGTCGTCCTGCTACCTTTATCAAGTCGTAAGTCCACCTTGTCAGTGGACGACCTACGCTGCGCTTGCCGGCTATCGTGGTCTCTACGTCCAACGTCTTTAGTTAAAACTTAAGGCCGATCCTACTACGCGAACGAAGTCGCGGCAGTCTGTAACGGTCCACAATGCGTTCCGCTACGTTCACAAATATATAGATACATCAGTATGATGGAAATCTAATCTAAGGGCATCTTTTGGAAATATTAAATATCTAAAAAGTTATATCTCAATAGACTAAATCTCGACTATCAGACATAGATCATGGAGCTATAGAACTTCCTGTCAATGAAGTTAATAAGTCAGGATTTTATGCAAAAGTATATCTAATAAAAGCAAAGTGAATGCAAAGAGGATTTATGCAGTAACTAAGATTCTTAATATTCCCACGATTAGCAAACTAACGATTCCATTTCTATGTATAGATTTCCAATATTAGGAAATGATTAAAACTAACAGATTAGATCTAACAAATAAAATAATTAACTAACTAACATAATTCAGTATCACGGCAGCTGAATGATGTAAATAGGCTGAGAGCGCTTGGAGACAGGTTCCAAATTCAAAGAAAACTCATAAAACAAAATAACATATCATAAATATTTAAAAAAGGAACGTAGGTTCAAAATGTGTATTCAAGGGATCTGATTGGATAGGTCGGAGACAAGATGAGGACAACTTACGTACATTATTCTAAATTCAAATAAATTTAAAATTGGAAAGCTAATAATGGCTCATCAATATTTGAAAAAGGAACGAGATTTCTATTGGTCGGAATGGATACTCAAGGAGTTTGATTGGTTGAGTCGGAGACAGGTTGGAGACCAGATACGGACACTTGGGTAGTATAAAAAGGGGACGAATGGGCCGTCCAAACCAGTTACCGTCTAGAAGCCAAAGTTGCTGTCCGCGATAAAGTGAAAAGTGAAATATTCAAAGTGAAGTGTCTGTGAAAAGTGAAGTGTAAGTGCTAGTGAATTGCCACCTGCCAGAGGGGATTGGATTGATTCTGTTGGACGAGTTTACTCACGTAAGTCCTAGAATTTAGGCATTTTAGACTTTTTCCGGATAGATGAGATGTCTCCAAGATAAATGTTAAACTTAATAAATTACTCTTCTAAAATAATGGAGTTATGATTGATGAAATTGATCATTGAATAGAGACACTTGCTCTTTGGATTTCTCGTAGACTAAAAGACGGTTTAGAGATGTCCAAGTCATTGGTTAATATTATCAGTTATCAGTTAATTGTTCAATAAATATTTGTCAATTAATCATGTTATGTTGAAGACATTTATCTGTCTGGATATTGTGACTGTTTTATAGAATTAAAGATAGTCCTGCAGATAAAATAAGGAGGTGAAATGAGACACAGGAGCAACAAATTATTTATACAGTAACAAATTAACAAAACTTAGGAAAAATATTCTTATCTCAGCATTGTGTTTCCAAATCTTATTCAGCGTTAGTAATAAGTATAAAAAGGAGTAATTTGAGCTAGAAAAGCAATGGAGAGTGTTGTAATTACGTGAAGAGCTCTTAACCCAGCGTTACGGTCACAAGCCCGTAATGTTTTCCTAGCTCTGGTTATCTACAATGATAAATATCCGTAGAATTCTAATTTTTAGGTGAAAACATGAAAATAATTACCTTTACTGAACAACATTTGACCATCATAGATCAAACAAATACAACTATGGATATTTACATTTAGTTATTAACAATAATTAACTAATTAAGTTTATGATTTATTACTTTATTGTGTGTAATAATTTTCTGTGTCATTCCATGTCTTAGGTACAAATGTTCTGCATTTAAATATTTGATTTTGTGTGTACTTGAAGTTAGGTTATTACAATCTATGCTTTGCGAATTTATAGAAATCTTATGGCGAAAAATAATCTCTAATAGTAACGACAAGATTGGGGTCAACATGGTATAACAGTATTAGGGTCATTTTAATTAAACCTTGCAGTAGGAATAAGATTTGTCTTCTTGTGCTTACTAGGTACAATTTTATCGTTATAATAATTTATTTCTCTTACAATTAGGATAGGATTGTCTCAGTATTTCCTGAAAAGAACTTGAGTTACCACGGTTCATAATATTCGGTCCTTCCACTATGAGCTAGACGATCACACCTTGGCCATATATTTAATCAGTTCTTCATTCATTAGTATAGATTTATTATCTGGATAATGTTAAGTTATGATTCTATCTAATTATGTGTGTTTATTTATCTGAGGAATTAAAAAACGTAGGCCGGAATCATCTAGATATTATTAGCTCAGATTAGGGGTAGTTACAATTGGTTGTACCGTTCCCAGGATTAGAACTTTAGACTACGGGACGAGTTGGCTAGTTACTTTTATCATACAAGAGTTAGGATTGGAAGTGGATCGGAAGGGGGGGGTTACAATTTGGTGCCGTGACCAGGATGGTTACAAAGTGGGTGCAGTGACCATGGATAGGCATGGATGGTTACAATTTGCTGTAGCCGTGACCAGGATAATTACAGTATTGTAGCCGTGATTAGGATTCTATAAATAGATTTACCATCAATTGAGTGTCAAAATACAGTATAGAATATGAGTAAGATGGTTACAAGTTAGTGACGTGACCATGGATATAGATGAGCTTAGTTACAATTAGGAACCGTAGTGACCAAGGATTGGAAGGCTCTTCACACTTAGGATTCCCATGCTAGTAAATACCAGAACAGATAAGCGACTTGTTACTACGGGTATAGTGCCGCAGGAATTGATAATAGAATATGTACTTTATTACAATAGAAACCTGGTATCGTAAAATCAGGATTCTAAATAATGTTGATAGCAACTACAGCGATTTTGATGAAATTTTGTATGTAGATAAAGTACGGTTATTAAGCTTTATTGCATATCTGATTTTCTAAAGAAAAGGCGCATAGAACTTAAATTTTAATAAAACGCCATCAACGAAAAATTTAGCTTAGGACTAGATAAATCTAAATTAAAACTAGGCGGTGGTCTCGGAGTCGGCGGGGTTGATTTTCATTTTTTTTTCTTGTATGCGTGGCCGAGTAGGGATCGCTTGTAGATCAAATCTGAAAATAAAAATAAAGTTCGTTCAGAAAAGAAAATTAAAATGTTACAGATAGAAGAAAAAAAAAAAAGAAAGAGCGGTTTGGGAAACTTGATTGCTTGTACTTTGTGTTTAAATATGAAAATTAATGAATTTTCCCGGTGAAATAAAGTTCTAAACCTACAGTGTGCTAGATTCAATTTCAAAATTTCCCGCGATTTCAATAAAGCGCCATCTACACGTTTTTGGGGTTCATTATGATAAACAGTATAGAATGTTAATAGCTTCCTGGTATAGAGTGACATGATCCAATTAACCAAAGGTACAATTAGTTCAAAGCTTAGCCAACAGATGGAGCCAGGGAAAAAAATAGCTCGCGATATAGAGTCGAACCAAGCCGCGTCGCGTCTGCTAGTATATATTATATATATTTATCATAGGAAGGAAATTAATAAACAATTTATGTTAATATGTGTGCAATAGTTTGACTGCAATTCTTAATGAACAGGACTTGAGCCAGGGCATCGCAATTACATATTTCAATACATATGAAGAAAATAAAATAATAAAAAAGAAGCTGAACCTTTTTTGATGAAGCTGGTGTTGTCACTAAGTTAGGTAAAAGTAGTCAAAAATAGTTTCAATTGCGACAAAAGTATTAGTATAGAAAAAAAAATTACATATTGCTCTAATAACTCTTATGTGTCTGTGTGTGTGTGTATTATTTTATGGAGGAAGTACTTACGGATTAGGCGATTACTGTTTCGAAGTGTTGCAGCAGTTGGTAGACAGGACAACCCGTAGAACAAAACTTGTATCTAGCAGTCAGGAGTCAGGACACTGAAAATTAGTTTTAAGAAGTCTTGTAGTAGGTAACAATGATGTGAGTTCGGTGTTGGATTGGTTACAGTTTATGTTGAATTAAGTTTGTAGATTTGTTTTATCTAGTGAAGTGTGGATGGTGGTGAGAAATGTTTTAGGCATATCTCGCCACAATTTGTTGCAGTGAGAATGGACAGGAATCTGAGACAAAAGGGTAGTACATTTTGCGTTTATATCAATATGCAGTTAGTCACAGTGTAAAGTACAGAGTATCATGAGTATGTGGGTTAATTACTAAATAAAGGTTTTGCATTATAGACATAGACAGTTATTGGAATATATGATAGAAATTTATGAAGACTTGTTAGCAATTTAAAGTAGATTGAATATTACATAGGTTCATAGGAAAGCTTTTAATTATTTTTAGTGTAGAAAACTAGTTCAAAATGGTGATTAACTTGATGATCATGACTGTTGGTGATAGGCTGCTTTGTGGGCAGAGGGCTGGGTTCGATCCCTACTAGGAACAAAAACTTGTGTAAATAACATAAATATTGGTGTGCTGGTCTTGGATGATTATGGTGTTATTATGTGTGTGTCTGTTTCTTGAGACACAGGAAAATGGAACAGTATGCGATGAATTTATTTTAATTATTATTTTATTGAACTGCAAATCTTAATTTGATCAGGGTCGGAAGGCATAGATTTTCTCAAATAGCAAAGTAGTGAGGTTAGATTGATTGTTCTATGAGAATTGTTGGAGAGATATTACAGGATACATTTTAATGTTGAACCAATAAGATTTATGGTTATACAGATATGTAAATAAGTAAATAGCCTTGTAATGAAGGAACTTACAAACTAGAATAAAACACAATGAGTAGAGAGGCGATTATATCATCATTTAGTAATCCAAAATTGAATTAAATTTTCCCTATGGTGAATGTAATGGATTCTGCATGTTAGTCTTAGAAACACAATTGCACTATAGTTAGTCGGTCTCGTGAACCGAAGCAGGTTTAGGCAAGAGTGATTCTGGCGTCACATATAACAAAAGGATATTGTCCAATTGTCATGTTGTAAGAGTCAGTATGTTTCCACCAAATGAAACTAAATTCCAAGAAGCAGAAACATTGTGAAGGTATCACTTGGGAGACCTGTTAACCGTCAGTATAATTGAAATGTAACTGTGGAGAGTAAGGCAGGTAGATTTGTGTGATGTTCGCATAGTGAACACTAGAATCATTTACATTTGTAAACGGAACAAAATGCGACCATCGTTTTTTGTCTGTAAGTGCGTGTACTAGCATTTGAAGTGTCCGAGCTATCAATATTTAGAATACGTAAATCATGATAGTATCACCCTTCAGAGAAAATGATGATGATATGAGTATGATATTATGATAGAAGAAGGAATTGTACGGTGAAATACATAGTTGTTTTACGGTGAAATCTTTACGGTGGCCCATGGGTGAAAATCTTGCCTTGTCACTTACTTACATATTTTGTGTACTACAGTGTTCAACAAAAAGTTAGTGTTAGAAATTATTTAGGCGGGGGGTCGGGGTGAAAATCTTCGTTAAAATTCAAGTGACCAGAAGTGAAAAGAAATTCTATAGTACTGCCCTACCATGTAAATATCATCCAGCACTAATTGATCTATGTTGTGAATAAAGATACTAAACACAAGGTATATTCCTTAAGAGTATTTGACAGTAGGAATATTTTACAAAATGTAAATTAAGATTACCAGTTATTTGACAATATGAGGAATATGATGTTATAAAATTTAAATAATAGATTGGAAGCAGCAGGAAAATTAATTAACTTAACTTGGTTTGAGGTCAGAAATTGGAATAGACATAGGATACACGGGATTCAGGTTTAATGTAGGCTTGAATAAGTTTTGTCTTGGGATCTGGAACTCGGTCAGGTATATGGTAGGATTGAGGCGTAAGAAGCAAGATAAACCTGGAATAAAGGAAAAGGAAACATAAAAAAAAATATATAGTATGAAACAGTTTTCCAGTTTTGTTTGTGTCAAAGGCAGAAAGTATCACTATAACAAAAGCTTGGTTAATTAAATACCCAATTATATGACTACTAGTGTGAACAGACGATAAGAAAGTAACATGTTAAAATAGCATCAAGTAGTATGAACATCTTTGCTAGCAAAGCGTCTTTGATTTAATTTGTCATAATCATGAGTTAGATTCCTGAAGTAGGACAGCAGGGTTGGAAGATTGTTCTTCATTAGAGACTCTATGACTATCTTCTAATTTATAGTTAAATTGGAAAAAAGAAAAATGCTGAACCGATTTTGATAATATATTTTTGTTTGGAAAATAGCCATGGAGGTAACAAGAAAAAAAAATACACCCATATTGGTCTAGACATCTTTAAGTAAAGTGAACATTCCTTTAAAATATACATACTACATAAATCTTTTTCTGAAGTTGGTTAAATATGTTACAAAACTGTTAGAAGTTACATAACATGCTGAAAAGGTAATTCTAATTACAATATACTGGAACTTAGGAACAGTTGGTGAAAAGCAGTTCATTATACATTCTTGTCTTGTTGGGAGTAGAATGATATAATAAAAAATATTAGAATTGATGTGCAGGAATACAAATGTTTGAACTATAAGCTCATAAGTTATCATAATTATGCCCTGCAGTAAGGGGTATACTATATAGTTAGCAAGCTAGCATGGGGGGCATTTATCGGTAGATTTGCCCTAAATAAATCTTTAAAATGGAAAATCAGTAATGAAGTGTATCTATTGCAATTAAATAAAATCTTTCATTAATAAGACTAAATTAGTATTGGAATGAATCAGTTTGCATTATCATACAAATTTACATAACAGATTAGGTAGTAGAAAATTAAACTTACCGGAAATAAATAAGTAGATTGGTTGCATTGTGTGTAAGGCCTATTTACTGCAATACTTCGGTAGTGGATATGTGATGAGTCCCAGAGTGCCGGGAATTTATAAATTTTCCGATTAAATATGTGGTCAGTCATGGTTATGTCCTAAAAAGAAAACGAGAACATTGTAACACAAGCTTTGCACAAAAACACAATTTCCAACATTTCAAAAAACTAAGTAATTTTGTTAGCTCAATGCGAGTTGATACTAGGACGCCATTTTCTTAGCGCGAAAATCGTAGCAACACAGTATATGCGCTATTTATGCCGGGCGATATGTCCCATATCATTCAATCTACGATTATATTGATGTCACTCACCTTTTAAAACGATTCAACACAATAAAATAAGGGTATTGTTCCCGATATTTAATTAAAACAATATGTGTTAGAAATAATCTTTGCACGGCGTCACTTTTACCACAAATCACAATAGATCAGTATGTGCTCTATGATTCAGTGTTGCCAACTAGAGTTGCCATAATTACCGTACGGTTGGGAACGCTACGACTATAGGTCCGGTCCGATTAGCGATGTCGCATCTACTTAATCTGTGTCAATGATGTTCCTTTCGTAATAATTGACTAATTGAAATTTTAGATAAGGCTATATGGTACCGTAATAAATAAATAAAAAAAAATAAAATAAAAAAACTCGTTGTTTTAGGTTCTTACCCAGATAGTCGTAGAAATAATAATTACCGAGGAGACGTCGTTACATGTCAGCTACATTCCGAATCATTAGTTTTCCAAGTATTCGATTATGTGCGTTCGATCTATAGCGAGAGTCTTTGCCGGTTATTACAATTCCAGGTTGTATGTGTAATTAATGTGAAAATTCCGAAAACTGTTCCTCGAATTTTTTACAAAATAATATTTACATAAACATGATATGTTTTTGCGGGAAATGTTCCACCCTAAGATTATTTTTATAGGGAATAAATTTGTGATAGAACCTTATAGCGAAACTCTTGAATTAATATAAATCTATCTAAAAAAAAAAAAAAAAAAAAACGTTGCAAAACAAATTAAAGATTAGAAATAGAATGGATTAATTTACAAAAGGTTTATTTTTACTTTCATGTCATCACAACATGTATAGGAAAACAAATAATACAGAAATGTATGTGCTGTTGGCGAATATTTTTTGAGTTCGTGTGATTGATCGTATTGATCTATTAATTTTTACTTCTTCTTAATACATAATATTATTGAATTTTGGCTATGTATATTATGGTACTCGCTCGGAGGTAAAAGAAGTTGCGCTGTTTGTTAGGGAAATTAGGAATTTGGAGGATTGCATATAAATTATTAGTGAAGATGAATAGGATTGTGAGTTATAAGTAGTGTAGGAGATGCGTATCAAATCTTACAATACTGCTTAAAAACTTTAAATTAAAATAGTTCATTTTAGTATTTACTTGTTGTGGGTTTATAAAGGTACTTACTGAATTAATTTCTGTAGGATTGAACAATGGGTAGACCAAGGCGCAATTTAAAGAGAAATGTCAAGTATACGGGAGAAGAGTTTTTATTGGAAAGGGGGGAGCGAAGTGTTCCAAATGATGAAGCATTTCAAAATGAACAAGGGACAAATGGGGCCAGCAAGGCTAAACGTCCAAGATTAGGGAAAGAGACTAGGCCACATGAAGCTGCGGTGGGAACAGGGCTCAAATACCGATCTCTACGACGAACCATAGGAGTACTAGCGTCGAAAATAAATGAATTATGTGAAGAAATGAAAACAGTAAAGTCCACGTACGAGTTAGCAAAATCCACCGAAATCTCGAGTCATTCAACAGGCAACATAACTGAAAATATCATTGAAATAGGAAATGGCATTAAAGATAACGCTCAACCGATTCAACGAGAAAGACTTGAAACGGAGGAACGATGTGAAAATATAACGTACAATGTCAAAAATGTTAATCTAGAGAAACCAAAATTCGGTGATTCTGAAGATGTACATCCCGTTAATTTCCTAGAGGACTTGGAGAGGTACATAATCAAAGCAGCAAGAGAGGGCACAGAGTTAGAACTAGTGCAGGATTGCTTGGTAGGAGATGCGAGGGATTGGGCCCGAGTATATAGGAACAGGTGGGAGAAAATCGAAGACTTCAAACGGGACTTTTTGGCAACTTATTGGGGGGAAAAATCTCAAAACGATTTACGCAGGACAATAGTACAGAGCACCTGGGACAGGACGAAAACCCCTTTGATGCTTACGCATTTCCTAAGAATTTCGGGGAAAGCTCAAATGCTACAATATAAAATCCCGGAGAAACAGTTAGTTGCAGATATAATGCGCCATTACCCAAAATATATCCAGCAAGTCTGGACTACTTCAAAATCAGAGAATATCATAGAGACGGCAGAATTCCTGAGGGAAATGGACGATATTAGCAAGCAAGAGTTGCATACCTATGCATCTGCAAACCAAAGTAAATCTAATTCACCTGCACAAAATAAAGGGTTGGATAAAAGAAAGAAGGACTTACAACGAGATTATCAAAGATGGCAGAAACCGAGGGAAGTGAACGAGGTAGCAGTTGTTGAGGAAGAAGCGTTAAACTAGACGAGGCTGGACATGTGGTTCCCGAGTCAGCCTCAAGGATAGGGAACACGGCATTAAATATTATGTTAAAAATGGGTTGGGTACCAGGGCAAACCCTAGGAATAAATGATAGAGGGCTTAAGATACCCATACAGGTAAAAGGTAGGAAAAGTGGAATAGGGTTAGGGTATGAAACTCAACAGTTAAATAAACCAAACATTTTACAAGATATTGTAGACGTTTTAAAGACCAAAGACGAGCGAAGTGGAAGGATTCATACCGTATTTTCCGATTTTGAAGAAGATGACCCACAAAATAAATATAAAAATTATAAATCGGAGGTAGAAGTTCAAATATTTGAATATGAGGTCATGGGGTTAGTGGACACAGGCAGTGACATTACGTGTATCTCAGAGGAATTTTGGCAAAAGCTAAAACAACAGAAAACGCGAAACATACCAATACTTCCCATCAAACCTTTCCAAATAAAAACCGCGGTAGGTCACAAAAGTGTTGAAGTTAGAAATATAGTTCTACTACCTGTAAGGTTAGGTACCAAAATATTTGACATAGGGTTCGTAATAGTTCCGGGACTAGTTAACCATCTCATTTTAGGTTTTGATTGGCTCAAATCAAATGAGGTAACCATAAGTTTAGATAGCAAGCAGTGTGGGTTATTATTCAACATAGGTAACGAAAAACAATTGGTACGGTTTCATGATTGCGCTAAAGTAACTGGGGAAAATCAAGGACTTTTAATGAGAAGAGATTTAGAAAACTTTGAATATGAAGCTCAACATATAAAAGGGAAAGATAATATAGCGCCAGATATTCTATCTAGGTATCCTCCAGAAAGTGATTTGTTACAAGAGGACAAAATTAAAAACCCTGAAATTTTGTACATGGGCGTCACAGTTAATCAAAGGTTATTGGAAAATTTAGCTAAATTACCAATCTTACAGAAGGAAGACAAAGAAATAGGAGAATTATTGAAACTTATGCAAATGGGGACTAAACAGCTAGACAAGGGAGACAAATTAGTAGAAAGATGTATAAAAAAGAACGAGGTTTTATATTTTAAACCAGGCCAAGGGTTAGAACCAGTGATATATTTGCCGGAAATCTTGAGGGTCGATATAATAAATCAAGTTCATGCAGAAATGGGTCATCAAGGTGCATACAAAGTGATTAAATATATTAGAGACAGATTTTATTGGAGGGGGTTAACTCGGCAGACCAAACGGGTAATAAGAACATGTCACGACTGTCAAATAACAAAAAACGAGACAGTAAAATATGTAGGACCTTGCCGCTCAATAATTACCGAAAATATAGGGGATCTGGTTATGGTAGATCTATACGGGCCTTTACCGGCAGGACAGTTTGGAATGAGTTACATTTTAGTCATACAAGATTCGTTCAGCAAATTTGTAAAGTTTTATGAGCTAAGAAAAGCAACAACTACAGCAGTATGGGGTCGGATGAAGAAATTCTTTGACATAATAAAACCAAAAGCCGTTATGTCAGACAATGGTTCACAATTTGCCAGCAAAGTATGGAGAGAGAACATGAAAAGAGAAGGAATTAACGTTGTCTTCACAAGCGTCCGCAATCCTCGCCCAAATACCACAGAGAGGGTGAATAAAGAGTTAGGCCGGTTATTTAGAACATATTGTAGACTAAACCATAAGGGATGGGTTTCAGCATTACCAAAAATAGAAGAGTTATATAATAATACCTTACACAGTAGTACTATGTTCACACCTTGCGAAATATTATATGGGAAACCGATGAGATTAGCAATCGATAAAAGTATAGACAAAACAGATGTGGATTTGGATGTTAGTAAGGTTCGTGAAACCGTTCGAACAAACCTAGTTAAAACAGGAGAGCAACGCAGATCTAAGTTCGATCAGCGATATCGGATAATTAACTATCAAATTGGAGATTGGGTAAAAATCAAAAGATTAAACAAATCTGATGCAATGCAGAAGTTAACAAGAAAGTTTTCACCTTTATATGAAGGGCCATATGTAATAGCAGGAATCCCATACCAAAATGTGTATATTCTAGTTGATCCAAAAACAAACAACATTAGGGGAAAATTTAACACTATACACTTGTCAAAATATTATAAATAACTTGGTATCTATTAGTGGGGCCGAAGAAATCTCTAAACCTAAGTAGGCTGACTTGGGAACGACTGATATTAGATTAATACTTTTTTTTGTAAGCGTAATGTGTAAGTAGCTGTAATAAACAATATAATAGTAATTGATTTTGTATAATATTAGATATAGTTATTTGAGTATTTTATTAATAATTTTTCTTTAAATTTTTGAACTTTTTATATACTTTTAAATTGTATTTCCTTTTTTAAACTATAACTTGTAATAGTAAGAGTTTTGTTAATTTAATATTATCTAGTGTTAACTTAGAAATTGGTAAGGTTTTTGAATTATATAACGTTTGATGCAAAGTGAATACATAACATGTAATTCGAGGTTGGATTAATTACACAGTAGTAGATGTAAAAATTAGCTTCTGGCCTGACTTAAACTCAGTCTATAAGGGTTTCAAATAAAAGTAATTGCCTTATAAAATACTATATAAGTTTTCTCTGGTTGGACATCATAATATCTGTTTTTAAAAATGGATATTAAAAAAGATTTTTTTTTAGACATAAATGCAATAATAATTGTAAGTATTTGTTTTGTCGAAGTTTGTATAGAAAAATATACCAAGGTTATGTAATAAGTCATTTAAATTCAATAAATTCGTTTATGTAACAAATATTTAAGATAGTATATAAAAATGTATGTAAAAAAAAAAAAAAAAAAAAAAAAAATGAACACCAATACATCAACAGGCGGTAAGGGAAAAGCCTACCCAAATCATTGGATATAACTATTTAACCAAATATAGCTAATTTATAAGAAAAATATTTATAAATTCTTAATAATATATTTTCACACAATGAATTTACAATCATAGTAATTATAAATCGTACCGAAATGGAATATGATTTATAATAATTTTATAAAAAAAAGGGGTTATATCTAAAGACTTGGGTAGAGGGGAGAGTTGGCGGCTTTTCAAAAAAAAAAAAAAAAAAACTAATTTGGTTGGTACTTATGTAATTAATTTTAAAAAATGTCTGTAACATCGCAATAAATTAAAAAAAAAAGAGAAGCGATGAAATAATAATAACTTGTCATAATGGGAAAGGGGAAAGACCCATCTATGCATATCCGAGTAAAGTTTAACGGTAAAATTTACAAAAAATAAAAAACTATTTATTATTCAATTCTTCCTAAGCGATTGAAGTTTACCCACATATACATAGATGGAGGGGAGTGTTGGTGGTCTTTCCAAAATTTCGGTTTAAAATCAAGCCAATGTATCATATTTTAAAATGTTTGGAAGTCACTGTCAAAAATTTTGTAAGGTTGTAAATAATTGACGCTGTTAAGGTTTGGAAACGCTGTGTTTAGATGGAAACAAACAAACAAAAAAAAACACAATGCTAAGGAAACACAATGCTGAAATTAGGGCAGAGATAACCAAATCTATTATATGCATTTTCAAGTTAATTTTAAGGATGATGAAATGCAAATTATACTATTTAATTATTCTGAATGAACCGAAATATCATACCCATTGGGGGAAGTAACAATCTTCTTTTCAGGAATAAAAAAAAAAAAAACTTGTGGATGACTACATGAAAATGAGCCAAACATTGCCATAAGGTGATGCTAACTAAATAACACTTGTTTAAAATAATTGAAAATAAGTCAAATATGGGTCAATTGTCAATAAAATTTAGAAAAATATAAAATTTGCCAAATAAACATACAATGCCATGGAGAACATACAAAACATTGCCTATTTAATATGATTTAGTCTTGCTATAAGGGGGTCGGGGCACATATAAACAGTAAAGAATTTAAGGTATACGCGTTCTTCTTAAAGTCCTTAGACCTGTGTAACCAAAGGGAAATGTTCAGTCTTATTTGTATATTATAGAATTGAGGTGAGAAAAGAAATGAGCGGGGTCTGTGTCGTAATAAGGAATGGGGTCGAAGCTTTGATTGAAATTGATATAAACTATTACAATCACTGTGTAATTCGTGATCTTATTGCCTATATTGGGGTGTTGAACTGTTAAGTGGCGTGAAAAATCGTGGAGTTGAGATTCTGACAGGTGTTTGGATGGAGAGTATTAAATGATTTGTGAAGACAGAACTAGTGGAAGAGATGATTGAATAAACTGAGTTGTTCAAGTAAGCAGGGCTTAGTAGTTTAACAGACTAGCAGGCATGAGACGGCTAGTTCGTGTTTGAATTTGAACTGGTTAGTTTTTTATTTTTCCTTTTTGTTTGATAGACTAACTGACACTCTACAATTGGTTTCAATGAAGGAGTTACTTTGGTGTTAGGTTAGGTCTGTTGACAATATTACGCATCAGCAGAAGCTGATTTCATTGGGACCAATACTGCACACGAAGCTAACACTCAAAACTCGGCAACTACACATTCTCCCAGTCGAAAATGGATTTTGCTTTGATGTTCACGTCTGAGTGTGGTGTTGCGGCTTTGGTAGATTAACATCTTTCTGCTATTAACGGAATCTGTAATGAATGGGATGATGTAGCTGTGATTCTTGGCAAACGAAAAGTTGGTTTGGATGGGAAGCATCTTCATCATATCCTTCTGATAGATTGGACTCACAACCCAATTTCCCCGTTCGAAGTAGATTCCCTTGTGGGGGGTGATTTGATATCAAAGTTAAAGCATTAAAAAGCTCACATTGGGACTCGGGGAATGTTCATTTTCGGTTCGGTTTAAAGGACTCACCACACGATGTAGGGCTACATTTACATTCGATTGTTTGAATTCAAATACTAATTACGCTAGAATTACACAATGTTATATTTTAGGAGTTGTATAATTATTATTAGTTTATATTTGTGAACAGTTTATCAAGGGTGAAAAATTTCCTCCGGTTGCATATATTTGGGATTTTCGCAAATTTTTCAGGGGTCGGCTGTAACGGTCCACAATGCGTTCCGCTACGTTCACAAATATATAGATACATCAGTATGATGGAAATCTAATCTAAGGGCATCTTTTGGAAATATTAAATATCTAAAAAGTTATATCTCAATAGACTAAATCTCGACTATCAGACATAGATCATGGAGCTATAGAACTTCCTGTCAATGAAGTTAATAAGTCAGGATTTTATGCAAAAGTATATCTAATAAAAGCAAAGTGAATGCAAAGAGGATTTATGCAGTAACTAAGATTCTTAATATTCCCACGATTAGCAAACTAACGATTCCATTTCTATGTATAGATTTCCAATATTAGGAAATGATTAAAACTAACAGATTAGATCTAACAAATAAAATAATTAACTAACTAACATAATTCAGTATCACGGCAGCTGAATGATGTAAATAGGCTGAGAGCGCTTGGAGACAGGTTCCAAATTCAAAGAAAACTCATAAAACAAAATAACATATCATAAATATTTAAAAAAGGAACGTAGGTTCAAAATGTGTATTCAAGGGATCTGATTGGATAGGTCGGAGACAAGATGAGGACAACTTACGTACATTATTCTAAATTCAAATAAATTTAAAATTGGAAAGCTAATAATGGCTCATCAATATTTGAAAAAGGAACGAGATTTCTATTGGTCGGAATGGATACTCAAGGAGTTTGATTGGTTGAGTCGGAGACAGGTTGGAGACCAGATACGGACACTTGGGTAGTATAAAAAGGGGACGAATGGGCCGTCCAAACCAGTTACCGTCTAGAAGCCAAAGTTGCTGTCCGCGATAAAGTGAAAAGTGAAATATTCAAAGTGAAGTGTCTGTGAAAAGTGAAGTGTAAGTGCTAGTGAATTGCCACCTGCCAGAGGGGATTGGATTGATTCTGTTGGACGAGTTTACTCACGTAAGTCCTAGAATTTAGGCATTTTAGACTTTTTCCGGATAGATGAGATGTCTCCAAGATAAATGTTAAACTTAATAAATTACTCTTCTAAAATAATGGAGTTATGATTGATGAAATTGATCATTGAATAGAGACACTTGCTCTTTGGATTTCTCGTAGACTAAAAGACGGTTTAGAGATGTCCAAGTCATTGGTTAATATTATCAGTTATCAGTTAATTGTTCAATAAATATTTGTCAATTAATCATGTTATGTTGAAGACATTTATCTGTCTGGATATTGTGACTGTTTTATAGAATTAAAGATAGTCCTGCAGATAAAATAAGGAGGTGAAATGAGACACAGGAGCAACAAATTATTTATACAGTAACAAATTAACAAAACTTAGGAAAAATATTCTTATCTCAGCATTGTGTTTCCAAATCTTATTCAGCGTTAGTAATAAGTATAAAAAGGAGTAATTTGAGCTAGAAAAGCAATGGAGAGTGTTGTAATTACGTGAAGAGCTCTTAACCCAGCGTTACGGTCACAAGCCCGTAATGTTTTCCTAGCTCTGGTTATCTACAATGATAAATATCCGTAGAATTCTAATTTTTAGGTGAAAACATGAAAATAATTACCTTTACTGAACAACATTTGACCATCATAGATCAAACAAATACAACTATGGATATTTACATTTAGTTATTAACAATAATTAACTAATTAAGTTTATGATTTATTACTTTATTGTGTGTAATAATTTTCTGTGTCATTCCATGTCTTAGGTACAAATGTTCTGCATTTAAATATTTGATTTTGTGTGTACTTGAAGTTAGGTTATTACAATCTATGCTTTGCGAATTTATAGAAATCTTATGGCGAAAAATAATCTCTAATAGTAACGACAAGATTGGGGTCAACATGGTATAACAGTATTAGGGTCATTTTAATTAAACCTTGCAGTAGGAATAAGATTTGTCTTCTTGTGCTTACTAGGTACAATTTTATCGTTATAATAATTTATTTCTCTTACAATTAGGATAGGATTGTCTCAGTATTTCCTGAAAAGAACTTGAGTTACCACGGTTCATAATATTCGGTCCTTCCACTATGAGCTAGACGATCACACCTTGGCCATATATTTAATCAGTTCTTCATTCATTAGTATAGATTTATTATCTGGATAATGTTAAGTTATGATTCTATCTAATTATGTGTGTTTATTTATCTGAGGAATTAAAAAACGTAGGCCGGAATCATCTAGATATTATTAGCTCAGATTAGGGGTAGTTACAATTGGTTGTACCGTTCCCAGGATTAGAACTTTAGACTACGGGACGAGTTGGCTAGTTACTTTTATCATACAAGAGTTAGGATTGGAAGTGGATCGGAAGGGGGGGGTTACAAGTCGTTAGTATAAAACAAATGTGATAAGCTTTTACTTATTTAAATTTCCAAATACAAAGTACTTTATTGTATATACCAAAACAAAACATTATATAGGTACAGGATATAGAGCTAAAGAAACTATAATGGGCATGCTTATCGCTTAAAGCAGTCTCTTCCAGTGACCGTTTGGATGGCGATTGTTCAGAAGTTAGGTCGGCGTATTACATTACACTTTTAAAATCAATAAAATTAACAATATCGTTATAATACTAAATTCCCAATACATACAATAATGATAAATACAATACACAAACATACTAAAACACTAAGTATATGTATGTAGGTAGGTACCTACTTAAATAATTCTAAACTTTTTTAATAATATCATAACCGACTTTGCTCACGTAATTAGCCGACGCGACGTTATGACATGCCCCAAATCTAGCTCGATAACTTCGGCTAATTACTTATATAAATTCGGTTTTGATTTAAATAAATATATGTCAAACTCGAGAGTTTTCAAACTTATAGTTAATTAAATTTATCAAACATTATGACACCATTACATTTAAGTCCTTAACTATCAATGTGATGATATAGTAGACTAATAATAGTTGCGAACTTTAAAAATAAAAATAACAGGTTCCAACAGTATACTTAAAAAACTAACTAACTAACTAAAACTAACTTTTACTACTAACTTGTTAATTAATTTTATGTCTAACTTAGTTTTCGGCACGTTTTAGAATTGTAAATATTATAAAAGTTTAGTATATTTCAGCAACCACCGCACCGAAATACTATCTTGTTTCATTTGTGACGTAGCCTTCTTTTCTTCACAAGTGACTGTTGCATCAAGACCTCCTGCTTGCCGAAACTTAAGTGTTGTTATAAATATTGCTGCCTGTCTATGTATTGTGCCTATGTAAGGTATATATTACATGTGTCTATGTTTGCTTTGTTTCTAAAAAAAACAATGTGCCTATAAAATACTTTCGTAGTACTAAGACATCTGTGTCCTGTTATATAATAATATTAAAATGGACACTGTGTTTCTTGGGTAAAATATATGCTCCTATTGTAGTGCTGTGTTTTCTTCATTCTTTACTAGAATACGTAGCTAGACAGGTAGTTAAATTCATATTATAGTAGTTGATCTCTTTCATAGGATTTAATATGGCGTATCTGCTTGTTACCATGTGTGTTATGTTATGAAACCTTTTACGGGGGATCCCAATAATCTATCTATCGACAGTTCTCCTTACTACCGATAGAAATTTGACATGGCGTCCATACAAATAGTGTCAAATATCTATCTCTAGTAAGGTAAACCGGCGATAGATAGATTATTGGCACCGGCCGTTAATGTAGTAACTTAGTCGTCAACGCTATCTATCTTGACAAATCTCACACGCGCGTGGTCCTAAAGATATTGGAAGTATTCCCTCCAAGTTAGTCCGGACATTGGGGGTGAAGGAGAGCATCGCGTCATTTCGCGTCGCATTTGCGTCGGTGTAATTTCCAATTATGTGAATAATTAATTCAAGTTGTTTTCAAAACATCACACACGCTGCGCCTCGCGGATTAATTAAATACTTTCCGCCTCGTGAAGCAGAAGCTGTGCAGTTTTCAAAGCCTTCGATTTATTTGTTACGGGCTATTTTCTTTAAAATTATTGCATACGAATAAGTGTCGGGTATCTATATTGTGATAATGTTATATATAAAAATACAATCCAAGAAAGATCTTTATGAGAATCTGAGTATTGTGCGCTAGTGTGTGTGTTCACGAAGGATGTTCAATTAAGAAAAATAAATAATAATAAATTAGTAATTTTAAAGATTTTTTTAGCTTCGAACGGGATATTAGTTGTCTTGAAAATAACCAAGTTTGGTGTCACTAAGCAGGTGCTGATAGTGTTCTAAAACTCATATAAGAAAAGTAATGTTTTATTATTTGTTCAGTACAAATAATTTGCAAACGATTTAAAACTAACATTGTATTATTTATTTCATAGCAACCGAATGTTATCTTACAATCTTGACTGTCCGTATGTCGTTAGTCTGGTACAACAAGCTAGGGACTAAAAACTTGACTCATAGTTTAAAATTGCATAAAAATGTTCGTTTCCTGTTGGAAACCAATTCTCTGATCACATTGACGAAAAATCAGGTTGGACCAATTTATATTGCGTACTTACTTGGCTAAATGTATTAATTTTATATTCCGATTCGTTAAATGTAACAATGTAGTAGTATATGATTAAATAAACTCCAGAAAAGAGACTGCTTGTATCGGCGGCTGCTAACTCAATACATCTGCATAGGTACAATACTGAAAAATAGATGATTTCTAAAAATTATCCTATTAAAATAACAATAATTGGTCAAACATCTACATTCGCACATAAAATTTATTCTCGCTATAACATTCAAAAATACCTACTATATGCGCTCGCGATTTGTGATCATTCATTAACACTCACGTCCAGGCAGCATTAGCTGGACACGAACCTTTACACCGCACCCGCGCCGCCTCTCGCGGCGTCCTACAAATTCTTCCCAATGTCACGTAATATGCGATACCCATTGATGTAGAAATTGTTTTATTTATATCTATGACGATACCTCATTAAATGTGGAGAAAATGCGAGAAAGAGGAGGAGAGACATGTTTTCACTACTCACGATCAGTTTTACTAGTATAGTATACTTAATTTATGGAAGGATTTCCGAAAACGTAAGTTTTTAATACATTCTAAACGGTTAAGTATTCAAAAGACTGCATATTTAGATTTCATTGCATAGAAAATAAGTTTCGGTGTATACTGAAGGTGTTTACCTGTTTTGTGACATACATATGCCATTCTATATAGCTTTTATTTATAAGTATGCGTCAGTTCACTTTTTTTAAATCTCGAGTAGGGTTAAACAAATCTCGAATAAGTTTAAAACGCAATTAATAAACAGTTGCCATAGTCACCATTTTTTATTCTTCTAATTTAATTGAATTCAAAATACCAAAGATCAAACTTAATTACTCTGGTTTTTTTGGATCTAAGCAAATGAGTATAAATCAAGTAATATTCTAAATGGAAGTGAAAATAATCTAAATGGAACAATTAATATGAAAACAATAGTGTCAAAACCAAAGTGTGAAAGTATATTAAAGCAAAAACTGTTACGTATTATGAAGTAGACAATGAAACTTCTTTGTTGGACTACTTCTATCTGACTATCTAATATATGTTATTACCTTGGAAAATCTTAAAAAAAACGAAAATCTTAAACGGAACGGAACAGCTCGGCAAAGCTGAGTTACCAGAGCGAGTTGAAGGACTGTTTTTGGCATCGAAATTGATTTACCCTGAGTTCCGTATGTAGAAACGGATCGTTTTGGGCACGGCTCAGTGCCGGATTTATACTTTCTATGAGTGTAGGCCACTTTATTTCCGCCGCCCCATGTACTTTTCTAAAATAATAATTTTCCATTGCGAGCTTTAATAGTTTAACACGCGTTTTAAACAGGAAAAAATCTTTTGCCCAGAACAATTTGTAGCCGGAGTAGTAAGTGCGATGCGAAAAGATATAGTCAAGTTAGGGTAAACATTAGACAGAGAGTGATTCCTCAAAAACGTTAAAAGATTAAGCAGCGAGTTTGATCCAGGCTTCACAGCACACTCTGCAGTTTTATTAGAGGAAATGTGATTTTCTATGGGGATTCAAAGTATTAGTACGAGAAACCAGGAGAAAACCAGTGAACTTGTTTGACTTTTATCCTCTGAAATCGAGTGAGCGAGCATCCTCTGAAATCTGCCGCCCATGGGACGCTGCCGCCCCTAGGCCGCGGCCTATACGGCCTATTGACAAATCCAGGACTGGCACGGCTATTGTTTGACAATTTTACTCAAATGGAAAGTGCCAAAAACCCTCGGTTATTAGACGAGACGAAAAAATAGCCAGTCTAAAATGGGATGGATCACATAAGCTGAATGCACCGAGATAGCTGAGGTGAGCTCAATATTGAATACAATAGAACTATATATGATACTTTTTCTTGTATGTTGGAACTGAAATATCATATTTTTGAAGAGAAGTCTTATAATCACGGCTTCCCGAGAGTTGTTGGTATACCGTGTTATCCCACCCAAGGACCACGGGGCAAGACAAGGAGGACTTTATTAATTGTTATTTTGTTTATAATAATGTATTAAGATTAATTTAAAATAATATAATTTAAATTATTTTATTTAAATACCGTATTTGCAAACTACTTTAAAATACCAAAAATACTACACTATTATTTAAAGAAATTTGATTTTACTTGAAACTCAATCTATTGAAAATAAATATCTACTTAATGACAGATGCAGCTTTAATAACATATTACGGTTTTTTATCTGACAGAAATTCCAGGAATATTATATATAATATTTTGTGTTTATGTATTATAATTTGTATCAAATCATTCACTTACTTAATCTTATATTATAATGTACAACAATCGTTTCGATAGTCAAAGGCTTATCTCTGTTTATGATAATATTGTACAAGCTAATTTATTTATTTAAGTTTAGACAGTATATTCGAGACTCACGATGTTCTTTCTCGCTCGTTCTTCTTCGTTTTCATCATTTGTGGGCGAGTCAGCTTTTTTAAAGCGCACTTCTATAATGTCACTACGGTCTAATTATATCCCATCGCCTACACATAATTATTCAGAATTTTTCCCAGGGCTGTGATTACCCGTATCGCTCACGTGCCCCACAGTATACGGGTGCAGCGACCAGCAAATCGTTAAGTGGAATTGTTCTCCGCTTCGATTGAGACAACCCTAATTGGTTTGCTGACGTGGTGGAACAAAGACAGTTTTGCACACTATGTACACGTATAGTATAGGTAAGCGTGGTACAGTGGTCCGCAGTAAGATGTATACCATATTAGTATTTATTGTATTGTATTATAAATACATTGCATAATTTACAATACTGTCTCCTTATTGCTTCATAATAATGTAAATCAAAATTACTCTAAAATTATTGAAAGATTTGTGTTTTGTATGTAATATATAATAATGTAATGTATAATAATCATAAAAATAAAATAATGTAATGTATAATAATATTAATAACTGCTAGTGGCTTGGTGAGCTGTAGACATCGTAAGCATGTCTTGCTATATTCAACGTGCAGCAAACACAAATACACTTACTTTACGGTACGCACCGAGCCATCTAGTTTCATTTTTAGGACACTAAAACCTATGACGTAAATTTTATTCTTAATAATTCCAAAAGAAGTATAGTAAAATAATTCTATATATTTAACTAACCTGCTCACAAAATTTCATGAGTATCGGTTGAGAAATGTGACCTGTAGCCTGTAGAGGAGAACAGCCTAAGATCCAGACATCCAGACAAACGTTTTATGACATCATTTTTGGCCAAGCTATTGCAGAGATGCTTTGCTCGTGCTTTGCTCGTGCTTTGCACTCTCTCGCTTAATTTAATATTAATAAATTGAAAAAGAAAACCTTGCTACCTCTTGGTACTTTGGTAAGGGAAGATTAATGTGTCTGATGTAACTTGTGTGTAGTGTTACGTGTTGATGTCAGAGCCATATACATATAAACTTGCGAAGACAAGACGTGAAGCAAATGAGGGTAGTCGCAACCGGCGAAGCGTCAGGGTTCAAACACACACAACCAGAAATCAATATAAAACATTAATTAGGCACATTAGGACAATTTTTCTTTTAAAACTACCATACACTGACTTTAAGCGTCTTATTTCCAAGCACTCGTTTAATAATGATATAAGTTATGAATTTCAGTTACTGAATCGCGTAGGTCGGTTTTTTATCTCTTACATGACGGCTTATAAGATTAACATTATTAACTATAGTAGTATTACTTATTATTGTTATTTAGATTCACTCAGTAATTTTATTATAAAAGCGGATGTAGTAATACTACTAGGTATGTGTGAAGTAGTAAGTAAATTTCTAGTATAACCATTCGGTGACAGGGCGTTGGTTTTTAACCGCTCAAAATACTTCACAAACAGTGCAGGGAAAAAAGCTCTCCCATTTCACACGTAGGTCACTTCCCATAAATGAAAAATATATTTTATACTTATTGAAGATTAAGAACTACATTTAAAATATCCTTATAGGAAAGTTCAAGCATATTTGTATAGAAAAAGTTCCCAATTGTATAGAATAACGATAGACTTACGGTGTAATATAATATAATATATATATATATATATATTATATAACTGTGGATAGATTGAGTATTGGGATCCCCCATTAGAGTAGACAGAAAGATCGTACGTATTTGGGTTTCTTGAGTAGTACCTACTACAGAACAGCCAAAAGATAAAGATAAGTATAATTGTTAAGAAATAGAATAAAAACGGAATTGGAGGTTTTTCAGAATTGCATTGTGTAATTTTTTTTTACTTTTCGTAGGGCTTTTGTCGTAGATAAAATAGGTAATATAAATTTTGATTGTCTTTTGTACAAGCTTGTTCTTTTTATTAATATAAAATAACGTTTTCAGAAGTCGTGAAGTGGCTCCTTTTATCCAAACTTAATTATGTTTTCTTACAGAGTGAATGAACTTTAACACTACGTATTTCATTCTATGAAAATCAAGTTACTTAGATGTCACAGTTGTATTAAAAAGTAAAGTATAATGTTTGTTATGAATAGTTTAAAATTATTTGGTAACCAACGTAAATTCTAGAGGGCCCTGTGTTGAAAATGTAATTGTATGCTTGCCCTTGGAAAGTCGTCGAGTCATGTCGCGATAGTTTTTTGATTGAAAATATAATAAGTAATTGAAGTAAATTCGGTATTTACTGTAGTTCACTGTTAAGTGTTTAGTGTTAGATTAGAGTGTAAATTACTGGAACCCCTTGGAATCTGCCCGTGTTGGAATACCTTGAACTGCAGAACAGTTGGACTGAAGACTGGAACAAATATGGATGGACAACGCATCTCCTGATGAGGAGAAGCTGCTTGGTCTGTTGTCCCTTCTCCTTCCTGCCTCTTTCTCTCCCTTCCTAACAGAAACGACGAGCCGAGCTGATCTTGCTATGCTCCACTTAGGTCTGGTACAATACAATAATGATCTGGGGCACTACACAGGTAATTACCTCAAAAATTTACATTTTTATACCTGTATGTGGAAAACAATCAGACGGGCGTCCTGATGGAAATCGATCACTGTTATTTATGGATATCTGTAACACTGAAGTATCACAATTACATTGCCGACCAAACCTGTAGTATAGTCGTTTTCCATACGGGCGGATCCGGGAGAGACAGCGTCTATGTATTAATTTATGTTATGCCTACCATATAACATAGTCATATTAGGTGCCGATGTTATCTATGAACTTTATAGGGTATGTAGAATATGGAAGAAAAATTCCAGTAGGTTTGCCATGTCAGAGATCTACGAGCGGTCTGAAAAATCTACTCTATACTAATTATCCGCTGAAACAACACAAAACGGCCGATATTTCGTCAGGTGCTTCTTTATGAGTGTGGGTATATTTTGGTGGTGGGTCGATATTTTTACATTAGGTAGTGTGTGCGAGCATTATCTAGGTTTAAAGAGTAGAAAGTGATATATTTAAGATGAAGAGTAAATAGCAAGAGTAAATTGTAATCCTTGAACTCTACAGGCTATAACTACTGCTATTGCAACAGTATAAACTGTTTTAATGTTATTTTGAGGGTTTAACTAACGCGGTAGTAGCGGTAGTAACGCAAAGCGCTCGTAGCGGAGCTTGACTTGGCTATCTGAACCAATCAACAAGTGAAGCAACGCTTGTTGTGGTCAGCCGTGCGATTCTCTAAGAGCAAACATCGTTGTATCTTAGACAACATCCGTGAAACAAATAAAGAGATGAGACAAGAAACGTTGGAAAAACAACCTTATATACAAGAGCAATATCTGATGTATTTGACATCGGTGAGCTCGTCGACGAATCATTACAGAAACGCACGGCAGGACTTGGATGGGTGACCGCTAGTGGCATTATTCAACTGACCGAACCTGGAACCCTCATTTGAGCTAACGGGATCGTCAAGAGCAATAGTGCGCATTATATCAAGTAAAATTACTAGATGAATTAGAGTCCAAAATCAATGCCTTGGGGTAACGCCACTTAAAATTAACATAACATAACATAACACAACAGCTTAAAGTGATAATGTAACTGTCATTGGCAGGTGTGGAACTTACGAATAGGCGCATGACTTGTACGTATTGTCTCTTTTGACTATCATAAGAAATAGACGCTTTGATTAAGTGATACGAGTAATATGGCGAAAATTGAGTGAGGTTGTTGCCTAGGTTCTTTTTGTTCTATTGATAGCAATCACTATATAACATGGTTACCGAACTCATTTATCGTCCACCGTTATTTGCTAATGGGCATTTAAAAGTAATAAACAAAATGAGCACAGTCTTCCTGTGTGCTGACTCTAAATAAGGAAAATTAAAGTCTGTTTCTTGACAAATTTACAATTCGGCACGTACTTCACGATATTTCGGACAATAGACGAGGATATTTCAATAAACAAGAAAATGGAAATTGGGTTATTGTGTGCCATTGTTAAGTTGACGCGATTGTTTTGATGTCAACTGATTGAAATTGGGAAAAAATTGACAAAAAGTTACCTCAAATTGTTTATTGATTTTGTAAGATTGGCACGATTCCGCCAGCTTACGAAACAATCAATGAAGTTGAAATGAAATTTGATAAACTCTGTTATTTCAGTCTAATGTCTGATAATCTGCAAACCTTCACACTAATATAAACGTAACAGTAAATATAGTAGGTAAATGTATGAAAATATATAAAATGTAGTAAATGTACAATCCTCCTTATACGCTTAAGCTAAAACATCAGTTTAAGCCTAAAAGAAGGATAACTCCTTTTTGCATGCTTAAATTGCTACCAATTTCTATGAAACTTGGCACAGGATAGTCTGTAACCCGGAAAATTGACATATAGTAATTGTAATCCCGGAAATAAATTTAAGTAGCATAGTTTAGCTCTATTATATTTCCTATGTGCTTTGAGAATTGAATTGTATTACTATACACTCCAAGAATATTTATGTGTGTAATTGCATGCATATGTAACCCTTTGATTCTTACTGCAACTGTCTACGTATTCATTACAGACAAACCAATACATGCATAAACTACTTTATTTTTCTCTCAGAACATAATTTATGTTCTGTGATTTTTCTCATCTATCGCTCCCCGTAGCGTCGTAGCGACTTAACAGGCGTAGCAGATCTACGCTCAGTATCAGTGTCAGTGCTACAGCCGACCGCGGTCGCCGCCGCCCGCGATGACGCCGCGCCCGCCCTGCACACCCAACTTTCCCACGCGTCGTTAACCACATTTTACGAACAATAAAATAATTATTACCCAATCCCACCTTCCGTCTTGGTGCGTGTTTCCAAACCAAAAGCCACTATGATATTTACAACAAAAATGACTTTAGACATTATCAATTTAACTTCAAAGTTCTAAAACGTGTGCTAACGATGAAGCAGTGTTTAAAATTTTGACGTTATAATAGCTTCTCACTCCCGAGATTTCAATATGTTGCTGTCGTGCTTAGTTCGACAAGTGATTTGGATGAGCGTTTCATTTTTCATAAACGGTGAGTTTATAAAGCTATGTAAAATATCCTTTCTTTCCTAATTGTATTTCTTGTTTGAAAATTTTCAAAAAAAGACCATTCGAGTTTTGTGTGTTAATGTGTAAAAATTATGTTATTATGATGATACAACTCTCGTGTTTTTATCCTTCGAAATTGTACATGAATGTCAAACGTAATAAATAATTAAAACATTATTTATTATGTTTTAATTTACTCAATACTATAATAAAAAATATTTCAAGAAAATCTTCAATATATTTTCCTTCACAGTGATTTTGTCTGTTAATTTGGCATAAAACTGCTTTAAATTGTTTTTAAGAAAAAGTAAAGAAGAACTGAAGTCATGCTAACAAAAAGAGAAACATTACTAGTGTATGTCCACTAATTGAAAATAAATTAGAGTTTTATCAATAAACGAATTTTATTAAACATCAGAGTACAATAGAGTTTTAGCAGCGAAATCGAGGCGTCCCTTAATTTCTAAAAATAGAAAACACAATTTCAACTTAATTCCGGCAAGATACGAAATCGCTGAAGAAATTGGGCAAGGTATTTAATTTGCACTGTTCAGAAAAATTACTTAATACTTAAAATAAATCAATGTTCATGGAAATTTATCTATAAGTCAAGGTAACCTTGACCATACTACAAGTGACTTTCACGAGGTATAAAAACCATAATGACATTAAACATTGCCATACTTCATAAGCCTATGGAAAGCGTTCCTTAATATTCTTATCTTATATTTTATTTATACTTTCTTAAAATATTATCGGCAAATGTGAAACAGGCGGCAATGACGTCAGCAATACGGTTAGATAGGGATGTAGGTCTTCTAAGATTAAATTTATAGGATCATAGAATTTGTAACCAATTATACCAACCAACCAACTATAAAGCGATGCATGTGCCTGTGTAAGGGACAGAGTGAAAAAAATTCCCTCCGCCATGCCTGTGTAAGGGACACAGTGAACAAAATTTACCTCCGCCATCGAGATGGGAATCGTACGGGGCAAGGAAACATGACCTACGGCTGTCTAGGTAGGTTGCACCCCAGTGCCAGATATTCCTTCGCGAAGCAATATTGGACAAGCATTATTGTGTTAGGGAAGGGCATTGAAGCAACTGAAATTATTCGGCGTCTGAGGCTCAAAAACTTTCGAACTGGATTCAAACGTCACGGGGTCACAAATGGTCAATTGATGGTACCTATACAAAAAACTGGACAATAGTGAGAGACGGTACACAGCGTACCGCTTGGAACGGTATATCACGATCTTCTTCTTAGTCGTATCCTCATGTATGAGGAATATGATCATGGTGTGCAGCTAGCCCACTGCTCTCCAGGCTGTCCTGTCATGACCATTCTGATTGGCTGCCTGCAGGTTGACCTTGATAATCCCTGGATCGCATTTGTTTATCGTGTAGATTAGCGCCCTCTGCTCCTCTTGCCCTCTACACATCCAGTGATTAACAACCTTTCCAGACTGTCTGAGTCTCGCCCGGAAAACCTAAGGACTCTTCAAGTATATTACACAATCAAAGTAATATGAACGGCTTCATTGAAAGCTTACCTGCGCCTTTTTAGATTTCTTACGCTAACTGGAGTGAACTTATACAATTAAAATATAGTTTACACAACAGAAAAGTATGGTCAAATGTTGCAGGTATTCTATCTAATTTTCTAATATTAGGTACATTAGCATTTTTCTAGCGTTTTTAATGTTAGAACTGCCGTGTTCCAATCAGCCTTTACCGTGAAACCTGAATTTCGTGCTTCCATTACCATGATTCTTAAATCATGTTTGGGAATTCAGTTAAACATGCAGGAAAACTAGTTTGGTTTTGTAATATATGTTGCAATATACACAATACTGTGCCGATTTAAAACAGCTGTGAACATTGGTGCAGTTGTTCCGGAAGCTTATACGCGTTTTTATTGTCCTCCAAACGACTCCCTTTGCATCCATTTTTAATAGTCGCTGTTTGATTTCGATTTGAATAATATTAACATCAACAATAGCGTAATAATATAAAGAGGGATATATATACTAGAACTGTTATGAAATTGGTAACGAAAATGGCAAAAGGGAATAGTAGTTAGGGCCAATTACACGTCCTATCTACGCTCCCATACATACTTACGTTTAGCGCTAAACACAATGAAAACATTGTTATTTTTTGTCTTTTGTTTGGAAGTGATATAGAGACAGTACGACAATTTACTTATGTATCAGCGTCTTATAAAAAAAAAGTATCAATGTTTTATGTTTTATATTCTGGACGATACTAAAATATTACTTGAAAATTATTCTAGTTCACATCTAAAGGAAATAATAAAAAGCCTTAATATTTTTTTGCCTTAGTTTTGGGGCTGTTATCGAGTTCCGAAATGTAAATAAGGAAAGACGAACCTCCACCCTCGTCGTTGTTTCTAAAGCAATTAGTCAAGTTTCCAACACATTAATTATCAATATGACAGTGGGCAATAACTGTCAGTACGCATCTGGAGTTTCCATTTTGTGCCCCCTGTTCCCCCAGGCTCCAGTAGGCGTTAGGGTAGAATTATGTAACCACACTAATATTAGGTATTAAGCGTGAAAGTAGCTGTGTATGTGTGACTGTCCTCCCTTTTGGTTTTATTCCTAGGAATGAAAACAGACCATAAAAGTATCTAGATATTTGATCGCTACTCATAACATCTAACATGCCCAATACTCGTAACAAATGTGGCTTTCTCCAAGCTTGTTTCGATTATGTACGGCAATATTACAATTTTGGCATTAAAATTGATCTGCAGGGCTATTTTGTATCTCAGTTGCTAACAAACTTTGATTAAAATCTTGAAAAATGGTTCCTCCATATGTCAGTCTTGTCAACTCCAGTAAGCAAAAATGTTAGAAAGTTAATGGCGGAGCTCACAAAAATGACATAGAGCCGCCATTTTTTTCGATTTCAATTAACATTTGTTAGCAACTCAGACACAAAATAGTAAACCTATGACAGTTTTACGTGAAAATCAAAATATATTTACATGGAAAGCATTTGAAATGTATTTTGAATCGTTTTAGGTTTATTATCAAAATAATTATGTTTCTAGGTATTTTATTTATTGTTACTAAATTGCTAATAAAAGTCGTACGTACCCACTTCCAATTTGATCTAATAAATCTAACCAATAAACGATCCCCGTAATAAAAATAAACTAATCCAAAATTTATGTAAAACTCGAAAGAAAGATCTTAAGTTATTGGCACTTACGAAACTTATAAGTTGCCCCATCACTACTACTACTACTTTTGTAAGGCAACACAGTGGAGCTAATATTTGTAGTAACTAAGTAAAAACATTGTAAAAACCTCTATATAAAAAGAATGGCCGTTTATTGCCGCTTCTTCTCGGTAGGCTCTATATATTTTGGAATGCGGCGGTAGTCTTTAAAGTACATTATAATGAAAAATTGACGTTCATAAGTGAATCTTTGATGCCTAAATTGAATAAATGATTTTGACTTTGACTTCATAGAGTGCGATGAATAGAATAGTTACGTCACGCGCACGAGGTGTGCGCGCCCGGTCTCGGAGGGCGGCTGCGCGCGCGCCACCTTCGCCCGTATTACCATCAGGTGTCGGGTGGGCATGGCGTGAGCGTCGCGCCGCTCACTTGGGTATGTATGCGTGTGTTCCTACATGGAGGTTCTCGCTGCGAACTGTAGAATGCCGAGCCGCGTGATCGCGCCGCGCTCGAGATACTTTACTTAATCTTTAGAAATATATCTACCGCTGCGTTAAACGGTCTGCATATTTCTTTAGACATATACTTTTTAGTTACCTACCTATAATATATGCATAGTTGTTTCTAAAGTGTGCATAAATAACTATCAGATAATGAATATCTCTTCGTTTTACTGCACAGATGCTAAAGTGTTATTATAAAGTCAAAAGTTTTACATGAGTGAAGGCTCGAAAAACAATTGTTAGTACTTATGTAGTTACTCTGCTAGGATAATATGTATGTACACTAGCATAGTTATTGTGAAATAAAGAGATTTGAAAAAAAATATTTGAATCTCGGAATCAGCTCCAACAATTTTCATGAAATTTGGTATGCGATTATTCGATATATTCGATCCAGGTTAATTTTTTTGAAAAGTAATTTTATCCTTAATTACAGGCAATGAAAAACTGTTACAATATAATTATGGCAAAACTGTTTTATATAACACAGCAACACTAAAGCTACTTGACAATAGATGGCGTTGTTAGGCAACACTCAGCCAATGAGTATTTGGTTTGAGGTTAGACCAAGAAAATCAATTGTTTACTTACAAAGCTCGGCCACCCAGGTACTAAGTCATAATGCGCTAAGATAAATTGTGTTATATATAATTGATAAATACTCATTGGACACGATAAATGGCGCATCATTGTCGTTATAAAATGTCACAACTATTATAACACGCCAAAAATATACCTATATAAACCCTAAATACATTACCGAAAATATTCCAAATTAAACTTTTTTTACCACGAATAAACAGACGGCTAGATATCCATTTAAAGCCGTAATTTATCCACTCGTAAAAAAAAATAATGAGATCTATCTCCAAACAGCAAATAAAACTAAAATGTAAATCTTTATAAGTCTATTTACGCCTGAAATGCGAATAAAACTATCTCCTTTGAGTGTTTCAAATAAAATGTGTCGGCCCTTGACAATTTATGTAAGGATTGACAGACGTGATGTGGGTTACCAAACATTATTGTTAATCCGAATGGGTCGAAATAGCAAGCACACACACAATAGTTTTACTCCTTTTCTATATGTGTTTTTCAAATTCTATGAATTTCTTCAATATAATAGCGGAAATTCCTTCAATACAAGAACCAACTTTTGTTTCGACCCTATACATAAGTATCTTAAGCTACAACAAAGCGGATGTTAATGGCAAAATATTAGCTGCCTACTATTTGTGACGGTACTTGTGTGTAGGGAAAAGTCACAAAATTCGCCCTTTTATATTAAGTCTAAAGTATACAATATTTGGAAACATACTTTTTGTGTTCTACTCGCCTTTTGACGTTCACGGTTTGAATAAAACAATGACTTATGGACGGATTTCTAACGTAGTTTCCGTTACCTGTGTCATGTTTTTCAACCGACTTCCAAAAACAAAGAGGAGGTTCTCAAGTCGGTTCGTGTATTTTTTTACATAGTAGTCCTATTTTGATAATTATTTTTTTGATTGGTAGTTTCCGAGTTACAATTCAAAAACTATAAATAGTTTTGTCATATATTGATGATATCGTATCGTAATTGACGGTGAATGACAGTCGATCCCGTAAGTACCAAGAGTCACTAACAAGGGTCATAAATTTTTGAACAAAAAATTAAACTGACCTCTACGGTCCTAAATAATCTCTTGACACGACATTGAAATCTGCCCATAAAGTTTACGTTAAATAAACAAATATTAATAAGGGGCGTAGAGGACCGTTTACTAGGTACCTTTTATATCTCTAATATATTTTAATTAATATCTCTTTCGTAGATGCTTGGAAATTTTAAATTCTGTGAATATTGAACTTATTGATTGATCGACATAATAAAATAATTTCAGTAATCTTCTTTGACATAAATAGGAATTGCTATACTGGTCAAATAAAATCGTGAAGCGCCTGGCTAATTCTACATGAAAATCCATATCAGTCTTTGTGACGAAACGGCCCTGCCGTAAGGGGTCCTCAGCGTCACTCTGGGTCGGAAAATGAATCAAAACAGAATCTCCGCCGGTAATAGGTATTGACCGTGGTTCAGTAGTCTAGATGCCCTGATAACAAGTACATACATGACCCTTACCTTAGCTATCTAGCCTGCAAACGTGCCTCCCAAGCTTTAGCGAAGTCTTATTACTCGTCGTTATCTACTGTAATGGTATGTCCATCCGCGGATTGGTTCTTCACTTGTTTATTATGGGTTTTAGATAGTTCGCACCACACTACACACAGTTATCCCCTCAAAAACGTTAGGTTGTCGGTTTTCGATTGACAGTTAATATGAAACGTGTTTTTCAACCTTTGTTGACATCGAATGATTCGGTCGCTCTTCACTTCACTCAACCATCAAGCACAGTTTGCCGGAGCCAATCAGAGACCAGAAAGGTGCGTACGCTCCGGACCAAGAGCCTTGTTATTGGCTAACCACTAGACCCACGAGCAAGACGCGCGAATTTGAATTTATTATATAGAAACTAGAACGAATAGTGAACAGTCGTGCTGAATAAATTATTAGTATGCAAACTTATAAATGACTAAAACGCGTTTTACACTCAAAAATTGCAAACTCAGATTAATCGAAGTTTTTTACTAAATGTTGATAATAGATAATGTGTTTTTTATTTATTTACGCAAAAATACTAACCGAACCAATACTAACTTGGTCAATAATTTGTTTTGTACCATAACGTACTGCAACAATAATGGAAAATAATTGAAGTAACTAAAAAAATAAGAAAACGGAATCGCTCGTATTTGGGAACACACCAGAAGAATTAAATATACATAAGACATTTACTAGTTAAGTCTCATGACATGTGCATGTAACTTTGCCGGCACCCAAACCCTTCAAAACAGAACAGAGTATTGCAAACATTACTACTATACGGAAGGATATGATATGGTAGCAATACTTCCCCAGACAAACTCATTCACAAAGAGTTTTTTCTAATCTTCTATGACTCCTAAAAAGTCAAAATTAACTTTTAACTCACTTCACGCAACAACCTAGACATCCTCTCGTAATAAGCCCGCTGTTTTTACTTTGCCTTCTATTTATTTTATGTTCTTTTTCTTGTTAAATTTGATTAAAAATTGTTTTTTATTTTTACATTATATTTTTGTATTATTTATGAAACATTCGAGTCAAATTCAAAAAAAAAATCAGTGCCATCGAGTGCAAACGCGACCAATCTCTCTCACTTCAAAGTTTCGTACATAAAATAAGACCAGTTAATTTGTAGGGTTCTGTACCCACCCACAGGGTAAAATATTACTAAGACTCGGCTGTCCGTCTGTCTCTCCTTCTGTCACCAGGCCGTATCTCATGAACCATGATAGTTAAGACAGTTAAATTTTCACCTGTTGATGTATTTCTGTTGCCGCTATAACAACTAAGTAATACTAAAACAGAATAAAATCAATATTTAAGGGGGCTCCCATACAATAAACGTGATTTTTTAGCTCATTTTCTCTATATTGATAACGGTAACAGTTACGAATATTTAGTTTAATAAAAAAAGAATATATTCACTTTAAAAATTAAAAAGCAAAAAAAATAAAACGCATATTTAAGGGGGCTTCCATACAACGTGATTTTCGAACTTGATTTTTTCCAATTTTTTCTCGGTCGGTATCGTAAATCTAGATCAATCAAAAATAAAGATATTCAAATTCACAAAATTTAAAATTTCCAAGCATCTACGAAAAAAACATTAATTAAAATTTAAGGGAACCGACTTTAACACTAAAACGTGAGAAATAATTTGTCAAAATCGGTACCATGCGCACAATATTGTGATAATAGGTATAAGTTTAGAATTATCATGGTACCGACGAACAAATTACACTCATTTTAGTGTTGAAGTCGGTTCCTTTTTTTTTAGAAAAAATAATGATCACCTAGTTGAAGTGCTACTTACGGGATCGATTGCCATTCACCGTCAATTACGATAGCATCGAGATAGGCAAAACACTTTTCAGTTATTGGATCGTAACTCAAAAACAGTTCTTTTATTAAATTAGGTCACTAATTTAATGAAACTTAAATGGGTCCACCTCGGAAGTACACGGGTACACTCTACCAAACGTTATGCGTGATCATATATAAAAGAAATAAACGCGTCGATTTGAGAACCTCCTTCTTTTTGACGTCGAATGAAAGATAACAAGGGCGTACCCAGGTAGGGGTAGGGGGGGGGCAGCTGCCCCCCCCTAGAAGATTAAATAAATGTAATTTTTTTTTGGCAAATAGAAATTAAAAACGTATTACCTACTCTGCGCAAAATGAAGTGTTGGAAACAAAATATCTTTTCAGCCAGATTTTTTTTTCTATAGTTAAATATTCTACAATATTCGATATAGAGTCTATGTATAGTGAGTCGTGTCGGTCGTGCCGCAACGTATTTATTAGAATATTTTATATAGTGACTTTCAGCCGCCGTCAAAAGAAACGCAAAATGTTTTGATCAAGTTTTGATACACTTTATTTATTTCTTTATTTCGTTTTTATTATTTTTTAGTGATAATGAAAGTGAACGATTCATAGTCGAGAATTTAATTTCTGGAATCTGATTTTGATTACGCGACAGAATAAATAAAAACTAAGTAAGGTTTTGATGCAAGTTTGGTTTTATTTATTATATTAATTTGTTTTCAATGCTAAAATAAAATAATATTCAATATGTTGCATATTATTTTAAGTAGTATATATCTGTACAGATTTAGTTTAAGATTCTTAGTGTTTATAAAATAAAATAGTGAAAGTATCAAATTCAAATTTCATAGTATATTCAGTGTTTACAACTAAAATATTTTTGCTGCGGTTTTATCTGTGCCGCGGCTCACTAGACAGACTCTAGTAATTCTAGTATACTGTTAGCGATGCAATATAATTTAAATCTCCCGCAAAACCGTCGCATCTCGTAGTTTCCAGTTCCGCCGAGACAATCAGAGAGCCATCTAGGATTAAAGCCGAATATAATTGGGAGAAAACAACATCTAGCGCCATCTAGTTTCGGACGGCAGTACTTTTTCCAGTAAAAAGAAATAGGATCAATTTATACGGTCAATAGCGACATCTTGTATTGAATAGCAATACCGCGAAGAACGTTCTAGCATGGACTATTCTGGAAAGAAAAGACAGTGATAGCAAGTATAAGACAAGGATGGAAATAGAGTCGAGTATTTTCTACATATTTCGGGAGCAAGAATATTTCAATATATAAGCGGAAGCGTGAGGCAGAGCACGTCAATTTAGTTCGAATACAATTCAGTTCGGAGTGTAATACGAGCGAATATTTCATACGACATAGTGTCTTATAGTTTCGTTGCGGCGACAGATTTACTTTTACTGTGCAACAACTGGAAATATTACTCCGTCAAATGGATATCAGGAAATTCTTTGAAAGAGGTGAGTCAAAACAAAACACTTAAGTAGGTACCTAATATGATTATTTGATTTAATGGGGGGCTTTGACTCTCTTGTAAGTGTATATCTTAAGCATTACTTACAATATTTAAATTTATTAATTTTATAATAGCTAAAATAACATTTGTGAATATTTTGTGATTAAAAAGTAAAAAAAAAACATAAAAGAAAGATCCTTGCAATATTTTGGATTTATTAATAAGTCCATACCGACAACAAAGTCCCTTTTCTCTAACGTCACAACAAGTGTATTATTTCAAATTACCTAGTTATGCTTATTTGGCGTTCAAACCATATATATTAGAATGTGAAACTTGATCTTTATTTTCGTCTTATACAACCCGCCTAAACACTGTAAGAGTATTTTTGTGTATCCATTTTTTAGGGAGGACACGCGAAAAAAGAAAAAAAAGGTCGGGAAAGTAGCAGTGGAAGCGATGAAAATGACAACCATGATAAAACCACTCATGTAATGCCAAGATCATTGCATGCTAACATTGGACAAGCATCAAATTCTCCTGTAGAACCTGTTAATATATCTGTTGCCGACTATTCTTCTCCATCGACATCCCAACAAACTTATGACGTCAACGTCGATCCTGAAATTATAGTGGACGATGGCTGTCATGAAAACGTTATGTTGGGTTGGCTACCCAGCTATCGACGGAAAAGAAGAGGGAGTTGTTACACAATCCTTGGATCCCGCCCAGAAATTACGATTTTGAAAGTGATGCAAGCCATTTAAAAAGAAAATTTAACCATGCTTGGTTGGATCAATATTCACCATGGCTAGTATATTCCAAGCGACTAAAAGGTGCTCTTTGTAAGCATTGTTATTTGTTCCCTCCGCCCATTAGCACTGTGAGAGGAATTTTGGGATCGTTTATGGTCAGGCCATATATAAAGTTCAAAAATATGCATGAAGACTGCCGAAAGCATGCAACGACCAACCTTCACCAAACGGCGACAAATGCTGCAAAAAAATTTCTTGAAAATGTTCCTGTAGACATCCAACTGCAAAGTGGACACCAAAAAGAAATCGATGAAAACAGACAAATATTGTCATCAATTATTTCTTGTATAGTATTTTGCGGCACACATGATATGCCTCTTAGGGGCAAACAAGCAGATGAGGGTGTTTTATTAGATTTATTGAAGTTGAGAATCAATTCAGGGGACGACAGATTAAAGAGTCACCTGGAAAAGTGCCGTCGCAATGCAGTTTACACATCACCAAAAATACAAAACGAATTGATAAATTTATGTGGCGAAGTTATTAAGGAGAATATAATTAGTGAGGTTCAGAAGACCATGGCTTACGCAGTCTTAGTTGATGAAACAGCAGACGTATCTGGGAAAGAACAGCTGTCAATAGGCGTGCGGTTCTACGACGAAAGCAAAAGGAAAATCAGAGAAGAATTTGTAGGGTTCGTTGAACTAAAAGCACAAAATGCTTCCGCAATTGCCGAAGCAATTGACAATTTCTTAATTAGTTCTAACCTCTCAACCGAAGATTGCGTAGGTTTTGGATTCGATGGCGGTTCTACAATGGCAGGGAAAGAGGGTGGCGTACAAGCCATTTTGAGAAAAAAATATCCTCGTGCTTTATATTTTCATTGCTCAAGTCACAAACTCAACTTTGTTGTGAATGATGCGAACGCAGTGCCAGAAATTAGAAATACTGTCGCCACTGTAAAGGATGTTATAACGTTTTTCAGGGAATCGACTACACGTCGAAACTACGCTCCAAACCTATCACGATTATGTGAGACGAGATGGTCAGAAAAATATAAATCAATCAGAAAGTTTTCTCAACATTTTTCAGAGCTTGTGAAATCTCTAGAAACGTTATCCGTAGAAGGAAATTATGCCACCAGAAAATCTGCATATCAGTTGCATTCAGCCGTTACAAAACCAGTGTTTATTGTTACTCTACAAACAATAGCCAAATATTCAGCAGTTTTAGAACCAGTAGTTAACGCACTGCAAGCTAAATCGATCGACATGATCTCGGTAGGGGAACACATCAAAAATATCAAGGACATTCTCAGAAATGACCGCGAGTTTCCTGATAGAATAAGTAATGAAATACATCAAAAAGCACGAGCTGTTGCAATGGATTTGAACATAGAAATTTCGGTTCCACGTCTTGCTCATAAGCAAACACATAGAAGTAATCCGCCATCAGACAATGATAACGAATATTGGCGGCGTTCCCTGATAATCCCATACATTGATTCACTCATTTCATCACTGAATATTCGATTCTCCCAAGAAAATACTCCGGCGTTTGCTTTAAGCAGGCTACATCCCTTGTATATGACAAAAACCAGCATTACAGACCTACACAAAAACGCAGAATCATTCCAAGAATTTTATAACCTGGATATCACCGGAGAACTGAACCTTTGGCATAATTTATGGGTGACGAAGGCTTTATCAGATGATCAATTAAGGGACATAGAAGTAATTGATCTGTTCAACGAAGCCAACATTTTTTACCCTGCTGTCAGAAAGGCATTAATTATTTTAAGCACTATCCCATGCACCACGGCGACCGTAGAACGGTCCTTCAGTACGCTGCGAAGAGTTAAAACGTGGCTTAGAAGCACCATGGGTGAAGAAAGGCTTACGGGTTTATGTCTGATGAGCGTACATCGCAACTATTTAAAAGACAACAGTGAGTTTATTGAAAAGACATGTCATAGACAAATTTGCGGCAAATCCGAGAAGATTACTGTTAAATTAATATATACATACATAATATAATAATATATATTATACATAATGTATGGTATAATTATGTATAATATTTTGTTTTGTGTCATCATCAAAATTAATGAATAAAAGTCAATTTTCATGATTTTTTGTTTCAATATACCCGACAGACGATCTTTTCGAAACAGGTATAAGCAGCCCCCTGCCCCCTCCTAGCTGAAATCCTGGGTACGCCCTTGAAAGATAAGTATATATATTGCAAGAACATGACACTGGCAGAGTAACTAACGTCTTTCAACGTTAAAAAGCCACAAAAGAAGAAGAAGAAGAAGAAAGATAAGTACTGACAATTATGCCGGATATTGTAAATGTCACTACCTATTACTTTATGATTAGGTTCTTATAAGGTTTAGAAACGATTGGTTTTGTACAAGGGAGATATCAATATCAAAACTAATTATAATCAGAACTATTCTCGGTACAGGCACCAACTACACAGTCTGTAAATGCCTTAAATTAATCAGACATTTCTAAATTAAATAACACTGATAATATCTAAACAATAAAGTAAAATTTTAGTTACTTGTAACATAAGATCATTAATTTGATTTTGATATCCAATTAATTCACACTAATGCTAAAGTTTATCTGTTTGCGTTTGTTACGGGTATGTATGTTATTATGTTGTTATGTATCTAATTCTCTTTTTGTAAGTAGGAAAAGTTATCCTGTGGGATAGTAAGCTCCCGCGCGTGTGTGGAACCAACTGGTGCAGCTAGTCCCATTAATATAAATGTGAAAGTGAGCGAGCGAGTGAGTGAGTGTATACTTGTTACTTTTCGCGACAAAGCAGCTCATTCTTCTCATTGTTCATTCATCATTGATTTGGATAAAATTAAGAGTAGCTTTTATTCCAATATCACATGTAGTTTCTTAGGGCTCCTAGAAAGTCATGGGCTATAGTAATACATACAATGGGTTTATTTTAAAAAGTAGGTACAGGTTTTAGTCATTTTATATTTACTCCGTGACTAGGTTAATGTATATTGACTCCACCGTTCGTAAGCGAAATGTAAGAGGCGAGTAAACTCGACATAAAGTCCTAGGTGATTTTATTTATTTATTTCAACAAACTCCACAGCTCTTAGTTCATGTGCTTAATTTATGATATTCTTACAGCCAATTACGGATTTAGGTAAATTTTGTATATTATATGACGGAGAAGAGACCTCCATGATGTTTTTTTTTTTAAATATGACTTCAGCACTGCTGACGTCACTTATATTCTGTTCCAAATAAAACTCCACAAATCACTGATAGGTTTCGTATATACGACCGGTAGCGTAACGACGTTCCAGAGAGGTCCGTACAGTGCGGCGGCGGCTCGAACAAGAAAGCTCCTGTCTTTTTTTTTTATAACGGACTAATGCTGTTTGCCTCTACCGGCATTTACAGCGTCACCGGACGGTTGGCGAGCACAGATAGCACTCAGCCAGAGGTAGCTCCCGTCGCCAGTGCGACCGCTTTTATAGGTTACGGCGTGCACGTGGTCGTTTTAAACATTAAGATTGCAATACAAAGTGATGGCATGCGGTTTATAATTAATTGTACATCGTAATAAACTTAAATCATTTTGAGATTAATTAAATTATTAATTTTAATTGTAATAATTTACTGTAAACAATTTCAAAAGTATGAATCTATGTTTTACAAATCAATTCAAATAATCAATTTCACAAATCTAATTGTTATAGACTAATTATTATTGGCTAATTATTGTATCCGCGCCGATATGTATGAATCGGTGTTAAACTATCACAGTATTTAATTCACTTATTTACATGTGTTTAAACTTTCAAGAGTGTATGTGTTTGAGGGTGCATGTGTGTGTGTGTTGGTAGGTATACATATGTACACTCAGACAAAATAAAAAGTCAAGACAGAATGTTGTGAACAGAAAAGTGAGGCCGGTAAAACTACGCCTCGCCGTGTACATACACAATTACACACGCACAACGAAACTACGCCTTGACTCGTCAGTCGAACTATCGCTGCGCGTGGAAACAACACGTAAAGTAAATCGACAAATTTACCAGTCAAAATGCCGAATTGTGTCGTGAAACGGTGTATAAAACAAACTACAAAACATAAAAAGAATAATGGAATCACATTTCACACGTAAGTAACTTGGAAACCAATATTTTAAATAAATCAAAATAAAAATAAAGGTTATTGCTTGGAACATAGAAAGTGTTGCCATGGTAAAGCCTATAAGGTTTACCCTATTATTGGGTAATCTTAATATTCAGTATATACGTTACGTTAATACGTTTTTATAATACTCGTAGTTTATCAACGTGTTTTAACCGACTTCAAAAAAGAAGTAGGTTCTCAATTAGTTATTTTCTTTAAATATTATATTGTATGACACGCGACGCAATATTTTTATACAAAACCGGTTCCGTCATTAGAAAGCAAATAAAAAAAATTGGCAATTCTTTTTTTTATTTTTAGTTTATTTTTAACCGACATCTAAAAGGAGTAGGTTCGTAATTAGTTTCTATTGTTTTAAATATTTGTTACCTCATAAGTCCGTTATTTATAAACAGATTTGAACAATTATGTTAATGAATCATTTGATTGGGCCAGTTGTTTACATGACAATTCATATTATGGTGACTACAGAAAAATTATAATTGGTTACATATCTGAAAGTACAGTGCACTATCTGGTTAAAACCATAAAATGCTCTACATGTTTAGATGCCTTGCAGACTGATGAGAAACTTTATTTTCACAAGCTCATTAGTTTAAAAAACAAAGGCGGTCTTTGCTTCCCGTCTAAGGATCTTTTTGACATTTGTTTCACTTGTGAAGCAGTTGTTCGAAAATTATTGAATGAAAATATTGCAATAACCGCAGAAAATCAACACCAAACTATTGTCTTGAACATATTAAAGAAATTCATTGGAAACAACCCGATTTCTATCAATTTAGAGTCAAAACATGAATATGCTGGGCAGGAACATAAACTTAATTTAATACGGTGTGTAATGGAGAAATACTTAAACATTAGATTCCACCATATTGCCAAATTAGAAATTATTTCTAAATCAGTGCAAAGTAAACGGCAAGCGTACAAAAAATGATTCAGCATAAAGGTTTTTAAATAAAACTAGCAGTTAAACCGAGTAATTTTATTTCTGAAACTCTTTATCTTTTCTCTTTCACCACCCAATGCCACTACTTTTTACCGACACCTAATGTAGGAACCCTATTATTATATTAAAACTAAGAACGTTATAACTTTATTAAATTGATAACGTTATTTTTATGGGGTAATTTAAATTATCATGGCAGCACCGATTCACGGACTACATGCATAGAAAACCGGCCTCACTTCTCTGTTCACAACATTCTGTCTTGACTTTTTATTTTATTTTGTCTGAGTATGTACAATACTGATAAAAATAATGTTCGTTATATCAGTTACTATTTTTAAAGGTACTATGTATTTATGCCATGTATAATTTATTGTAATTTTTTGCAAGGGAAGCCCCTTGACCTCATGAGACATGTATATGCCCGCCGAGGTTTTCCCTTTGCTCTACGATATGGGGCTGTTTAAAAGGGCATCATTAAATTTCTTAGAGGTTGGCAGCGCGTTGTTAATGCCCTTGGTGTTGCAAACGTCTATAGGCGACGGTGACCGCAATTTCCATCAGGTGGGCCTGCTTCTCTGCCTACTTTTGGCAATAAAAAAAATTGCATAAAATTTTTGTTGTAACTGTTGTGCAATATGTTAACAAGTCAATTTTGATAAAAATAAACCATTTATTGCCTTATTAGTACACAATTATTAAAAAAAAAAACAATTCAAATATCTTAACCAGCAGGCAAAGGGTTATGCTCAGCACAAGCAGCGCTTGCGTCCATCAGACGTGCGCTGCGCTGTTTTTCAGCATATCCCCGCTCGGGCAGATGTTTGCCGAGAAAGTTAAAGAAATAAAAAAAGCAGACCACAAAATAATAAAATATGAAAGGAACAGCTTGCTATACAGTCAGATATGAAATGATTACTATGTCTAGGGTTACAATACCTTGAAAGTGACTACAACAAAACATTTAATAAAATAAGCAAATATTATTAACAAACTTTTTAACAATTTAAAACAATTTTGGTTGTACAAAAGAAATAACTCCAGACAATAAACATTTCCAATACATATACCATGCAAACATTCATAATCAGCTAAGACTCATCACATTCATTTGACATTGTTGTGTTAAAGGCCACATTGATTGGTATAAACTCAGGCCTGCGTTCCAGCAAGCCACAAGATAAGCCAAAATTTGGTCAAACTGCCAGTCCACGACGCTTGTAGGCCAGAATTTGCACAGATCGAGATTTGATCACGACACCCTGTCAGCACAAATTTTGTCCCGACTGGCCAAAACCTACCTCTTGATAGAGCTGGATCGGCTGTCAAAAGTGACAGAGCGTTGATAGTGACAAAGTATTTTGTTGCATTTTCACGACGAATGGACAGGTTTATTTATTTGTACTAAACTCGAAGTAACTAATTATCCCCTCAAGTGTCGATGTCATTATAACAATGAAATTTCTATTGTGTCTGGGTCGTTCGACCTTTGATGAATTATATATTCTTGACCGGTGGAGAGTAATAAATATAACCAAATTAGTTTTAAACTAACAAAGCTAAAACCTAAGTTATATATTTCAAACTCGTTTTTGAAAGATAATGGTAAAAGACGTTCTAGCAACGCTCGATCAAACCTTGGACGAACATTATTTGGTCTTTAAGCTTGCTGGAACGTAGCCCGGTGCCAGATATTTTGCCACGAAGGTGTGCGCGTGCATATGATCGGGTTGTGAAGCGCACTGTATTAACAAGTTTTATTTCTAGAGAGCTACATTGAATAATCAACTAGCATTATACCATTTATAATTTCCAAGTATTTTACTTTTAAATGAATAAATTTGTTTTTAATGTCTGTGTTCCAGACTAAAGAATAACATGAATGAAACCTTTGGGATAACATCAATATGATTTCTGTGGATACCCGAAGATATGATTGTTACCCAATACTGAAATGCAACTGCATTTACTACAGACGTACCAGTTGCAGTTGGATAGTAACTGAAATCTTATATACCCAACCAGAGAAGTAATTATCTAGATAAATATAATAAAAATAAAAATAGTTTAAATTGTTATACATATTTGTCTATTCATGACCATGGTCAATGCAACTCGATGGAGTTTTGTCATTATTGTTATTTTGATAATAATCTGTGCGCGGAAAAAGTCCTGATTTTCATTTAAAGCATGTGTTTGATTGCGGAAGTTTAAAAAGTTCTAAACAGTAGAGTAACTTCATCCATCTGTTCCTGAAAAGTAACTTTTTGGACTACTAGCTTGAAAAAGTTACTTTTCAGGACTACAAGACTGAAGGAATATGAATTAAGTTTGGCATATCAGTTTCATTAGGTTAGTTGGTAATGACCCTGGCTTCGAAGCGCGGGTGCCCAGAATCAATCCCTGGCCGAGTCAAATATTTGTGCGATGAGTAGAAATATTCGTTCTTGGTTCTTGGATGTTGTGTTGTATTATAGTGCTTGTCCATGCCTCCCGCGACACAGGGAATCATGTGCATGAGGTATGTAAATGTTCAACGCTATACAGCTACCATATAGGTCCTGGAAATATAGGATACTTTCATAATTAGGTACTATTTTAAAATATGCAGGTGAGCACGGGGCACAGCTAGAATACATACTGTATATATGAAACTATCACAAGAGGAGCACAATAGATCTAAATCAAAATCAGTCAGTCTTCACATCACGAATATCACTGGAGCAGTTGTGCCAGCGATCCAGGGTCATACTCCGCTATTTTAAGGAGTTGGGATAGTTAATGCACAATAGGTACACCCCAAGCGCCACGTCAGTACAGCACTTAGCACCCGCAATTATAATAAGAATAAGAAAAAGAACCTATCGAAGTATAATAATGATACAGTGGGTAACTCGGTGCACAGTTGCACCTAATCAATGTAAACGATTTGGTACCCTTGTAGTATTTCAAATGGCATTCTGCCTTGCACGAATAACTGCGTTAGTGTAACGTAACTTCTCGTTCACGTGAAACAGTACTTTAATTTATCTAGGGAAATTGTGACACAGAAAACTCATAGTTTGTACGCCGATGCTTGACGCTTACGATACGAATACTTTTGCGGGAATTGTTTGTGCTGCGGCTTCTTGTGTGCTCCAGTTTGAAATGAATAACAACTCTTCTGCAATAATCCTTGCTCTACTGTGCGCTACCGTTGTTGTTTATTTATTAGGTATTTTTGACGTAATGCTATAAACATATCCCAAAAATATCCTCTCGGGTAACATGCCACTACGGGTCGGGTTTTGTATTTCAAAACTCAAATTCAATATTTCTATATTTAGAACCATAACCTTATCGAGTTGCTATAACGAATGAGAATCGATGACACCTGCTCAAATGGAATAACTGTGTCGCAGATGTCAACGCCCTGCTACGGACAAAAACATACAAAAAGTTCCGTATTAAAATCAAATGATATTTCTAGGCTACATACCATTTGTACTACATATTCGATTATAAAATAGGAACTATAAAATATATGAATTATAAAATACGAAACTAAATTAAATATTACAAAATATATGTTTGAATCAGAGAGTATTGGTGTGAGTTGAGAATGCATGTGTGTGTTTGCATCAGGGAAAGTGTGTGTGACGGATGCTTCTGAAAGTACGTGCACAAAATACATGCTCCAATACATACAAACCAGTACATGCTCCCTCCTCCGTAGTGGGGTCACTGGCGAATAGTCGGGGGACTCTTCGCCGGCCTGCATGGCCCTACACGCCTAGGGGGTGACCTTGGTGAGCTAGGTCACCCCTTCATGGGCACTGAGGCCCGGTTAGCCCGGGCCTACCGCTGGGGTGAGATAGTGAATGCAAGCGTGACCCCATCTCGCCCCACCTTGGCGGAAGACTGCTCACAGAGGGGTTTTAGTGGGTCTGAGACCCACACGCCCATTTCCGTCACCCCCGTGGCGAAAGGGGGGTATTATTTCAATACTATCAAGAGATTTACAGTATCTTGATATGATAATGACTGAAGCCATTTTATATCTACTATACGAGTACCTACGTACGTACTTAATACCCAATTTTATCAGATCTATTCCAAAACATACATGATAAGGCAACATATTGATTGCGTTTATATAGACTGAGAAATGGGTATCACGGCCACAAGGCAGTTACAAAGTTTAAAGCCAACTAGAGCAAGTACACCGATCTTTTACAGGGAAATAAAACGTAAATCTGCCAACAATTATTTTATTCCAGCTCATAAACCTTTTACAACTGAGTTGTTTATTTTGTTTCCAATGTCATCAGAACGAGGCTCGTTCCAAACATTTGCTAAGCTGCTGGCTGAAATGTTTTCAAATCGAAAGCGAGCTGTAATTAAAATATTAAGTAATTTGAATTTCAAAACTAAACACAACAGAAACGAATAAATCATATTTCAAATACGACCAACTTCTTTTTCACGTATGGCATGCTTTATCTACGTCTGATACGATCACATTCACATGCGACAAACATCTTTTTTATAGTATGTAGTGTTTGTTTCTATCCGATACTTAAAACTCGCCATTAATATTCTAACAAATTTTATTATTGGACACACTGAAGTCACTCAACACCTATAACCCCTACTAATGCGTAAAACTATAGCTTCTCTAAGCGTTTTTACCGGTTGTTTCATGGCGAATGTTCTGAAGAGCTTTTTATTTATTCCTTCCTCACCATTCCGACCCCGAACTTCTCGTTCCGGCCTAGCATTGCTTTGCATCCATATACTGTTGAAAACTTTTTACCACGAACCAAAAAGTTTAGCGGTTCCTACCTCTGACGTGTAAGTAAATTGTGGAATGCTTATGCCGGCGTACGTATTTCCTTGCAGCTATGACCCTGGGTCTTTCAAGCGGGGCGTGAAAAAGGATCTGTCAGGTCATTATAAGGGTGGCGATTAGTGCAGTTTACGGCTGCACTAATGGTCATTGCTTCTTGATTCCATCTTCGCTCGAGCGTTGATCAGGCGAGAGGGAGTCACTTTAAATAACCATTATAAAAAAAAATACAATGTGTCTTCCATTTGAGTAAAGTAAGAGAGCTAACAGATGCTTCTACGGCGCGGTTAGTGTATTTTGCATATTTCCACAGCGTAATGTCATATGGGATATTGCTATGGGGTTCAGCGGCTGATATAGAGACCATATTTATGCTTCAGAAACGTGCTATTAGAGCTATATACGAAATGGGTCCCCGTGAATCTTTGAGAGATTTATTTAAAGAAATCAATATATTAACGTTGCCTTCCTTATATGTATTTGAAAATATAATGTATGTTCGTAAAAATTTACATAAATATAAGTTAAATAGTGATCACCACACTTTTAATACCAGAAATACAAATAGGATAGCTGTACCTATTTTTAGACTCTCGGTGGGTTCTATATATTTTGGAACGCGGCGGTAGAGTCTTTAAAGTACATTATAATGAAAAGTTGACGTTCATAAGTGCGTCTTTGATGCCTAAATTGAATAAATGATTTTGATTTTGACTTTGAAAAAGGTAAACCCACCGAACCCGGATCACTGACTAAATGTCAATTAAATATTTAACGCTCTTACATATTAACGCATAACGTCATTTATTAATGTACACTAAAAACTATTCTGCGCCGTACTAAATACAGATAAGTTTTTAAGCAGCGTATAAGACCGTAGGGGTAAAAATAAAACGATATTAAGTTTAAACGTCTAAAATATTCTATATGAGAATGATCCAAATATATAATAAAATTAATTTATTATATTCACTAAAACTAAGTTAATATAGGAAGAATGGCAACTCATATTACACGGAATGTGTTTACTTAGGATTCGATACAGGTTTGTATAGCAAGGACCCTTCGCCACCACTCTTTCAGTATCGGAAACGTAAAGTGTACCCAGGGATTGCTATTTTAACGTGAAGTGTGCCGAGGGATTGCTACTTTTACGGCTTGTACATTTTTTCTCCAATAAAATTACCAGTTTTACGATGACTGTAACTTGTTTATGATGATCCCCGGCCAAAAATTGATACCTACCAACGCCGGAATTATCGAAGAAAATATCTATCATGGAAAGGACATGTCTGACACAATCATAACTGCAATAGATATAATTTTTTTATGCATTTCAAGTTGTATTCTGCAGCTACAATTTTTATGCATTTCAAGTTGTATTCTGCGGCTTTGCCCGCATGGTAAATAAATATCCTACTAGACACAAGTACCTAAGTACTAGACACAAACTAACGTGGTTTATACAAAATTTTGATATGAAAAACGGGAATCACTCGCAGTGCGAGGCGAGACGCAGCCGCGAGAGTTCTGCACTCTTCTAAAAAAGAGCACGGGATGTGGTTGAAGCTATAGTTGGAAAGATTGACTTAATTACGTGAGTGACTTCTGTTTTTCATATTAAAAATAGACAATTATCATAGATAATGATATATGATGAAAATATTTGCAGTGCACTTTTTCAATTTGAAACATCATTAGTGTTCAGCGCCAAAAAAATCGAACGCAAATATTGTTTGAATAAAGACTGGCCATGCCATAGTCCCATAGTCGCGCCGCAGGCTGAATAATAAAAAAAGAAATCAAATTAAAAACGCGCGAACTACAGCTCGCGTTTTCGTAAATTTTCACGGATTGTTAGAAATTCATGATTTTGTTATGAAAAAATGAGTGTAAAAAATGAGTTCTTCCAGTGACAGTGAAGGTATAGAATTAACTCCTGAAAGTATTAGAACTGACGCAAGAAATAGCTACTTATTTAAAGTTGCCAAATATCTAGCTGTATACAGGACATTGTGTTCGTCGTACTTCTGCTACCCTTTTGGCAGCGGACTTAACTGTTCGAAGTCGAGTGCCATAGCAGAGGGGTATATAGAAAAATCCATTGAGAAAAAGACGAAAATATGCCATTTTTACCATACGACCATTTTTTTCAAGAGACGGATATCGGTGCCTTCAATTAAAAATATTCTAAATCTTAAAACGTGATTCGTGGTTCTGAAATTAGTCTTACGTAATCTTAGGTTAAAAATGTTAATTATAACTTACCGAACGTAATTTTTTCACTTTACACCAACATTTTGATCAAGGTCACGTAGCTGATTATTCTATACATAAAAAAAACAACTCATGACATTCATTAGCAAAATTCTCAAAATAGTTTTGTACTTTTTTTAAAAAGAATATTTTACAGTTGTGAAGTCGACCACTTTCAAAAATTCAGAACACCATAAAAAATTGCGGAACGTACATGGGGGTGATTTGGGTACCGCAAGGGCTGTTCTATGTCTGGACTTCCACTTGATTCTATTTTTTGGGACATCATGGTACGATTATATAACATACTTACTTACTATACTTTAGTTTATTTGTCTAAATTGCAAAACACATACTAAAACATAAATATAGTAAGTAAATAAGTTACTCGTGTATTGGATCACTCATACTCATAGATTTATGGATTTGAATACGAAGATATTTAATTATTATTTTCTATCTAGGTGTGTAAGAATTAGAATCTATCTACACCATAAATATGTAATATTTTATTACAATCAGTCTTTACATAAGTACACAAGTATTCGCATCTTCGTCGAATTTAATACGTCGAAACTACAGAATATTAATGGTCAAACGGCACAAAAGTTAGTCGCTCAATCCTGGGATTGCAAACTTCGTAATTATCAGCTTGGCTGTTCCGATAACTATTTGTGAAGTTAGATGCATACCGCAGAAGGTCGAAGTAGGTACTACTTATCTTATATTTCAAAGTGTTTAGTTTACTTTGTGAACTTCGGTCACGGAATAAATAATAGTAGGTAACTACTACTTTCGGTGTGCTTAACAGTGTTTTTACGTTGATAGTTATTATAGCATACTTATATATATATAATATTATAATAGGGAAACATTTGTTTGAAATGAATAGGCTCCGAAACTACTGGACCGATTACAAAATTCATTCACCATTAGAATCTGTAGTTTTCTCTGATATACATAGCCTATCTAATATTAACAAAAAGTTAGGGATCCGTATGAAAATTTCGAAAATGTAACCCAAGGTGAGGAAAAAATACCAATAAAGTCCTTATAACGCGTACCTACCTACGCTACGGAAACTATTGACCTTATAAAATATTGACCATATAATATAGTACTACATTTGTTTCATTTTATAGAAGTAGTCAATATCTACAAAGAAGTCCACATTACCATAAGTCTAACTATTACAGTTATGTCACAATAAATACTTTTAAATTTTGAAATATGCAATAGTTCCGCCGGTACAAACCAGGCCACATTATTCGTACCTTGATATTAGTCCTTATCTCATCTAATAACAAAAATGAAAGATATATCATTGTTAGTTTGTTTGTACCTAATGGATACACGTAAAACTACATAATCTATTCAAACAATTCTTTCACGAGTATGAAGCTACATTATACCTCAGTAACATAGGTACGCAATATTTGATTCATCCTCATCATCATACATCACCACGCGGGTGATACCACGGAGCGCAGCTAGTTTATTATATTTGCTGTCCAACTTGGCTACTTCTATAAATACATTAACGATTACGAGTACATTATACACGAAATCACATCCAGGCGCTACCAGTAGGTATTATTTTTAATAATTAGTTATATAATTATTAAATTTACTTTTCCTAAAAAGGGGAAGTTTTTTGTGGCGACCGATTATGATAAAATTTGGTACACACATTATGTATACCCGAGTTGAAAGAGGAATTTCGAATATGAGCATAATTAGTCAAGTGGATTCCAAGATAATAGGTTGTGAAGTGCTGTGAACAATTGCCGCTATTATAATCCTCTAGACACCGAAGCCTCTTTTAAAATCACTTGCGACTACGGCCGAACGTACTAAATAAAGCATCAAATTATTATTGCTGCAAAGGCCGATACCTTTCAAGTTAAATAAATCAAAAACTAAGGGTTTCCAGGGTTTTCACTAAAACAAATGTTTTTTAGTATTTTTTAATAAAGATATTGAGCATATTTGTGTTTAAGTATCTTTTGTTCTATAAATAGGACTTCCGGTCGTTATGGCATAAGTAGGTTAATTGTTTAAATTAAAAAGTTTAAAAAAAAAAGTTTAATTTGTTCACATAATTTTAATTAAATGACACAAATTAAGAAACAAAAAAACATACTTATAAATTTTTATTAATATAAAAACAAAATAGTTATAGACTACCTAACCAACAATCATTTTTTACGTTGGTTCATAAGAATTTCCAAAAAATCTAATAACCAAACAACATAATTATCATTAGCAATGTCTTCAATAACGCTTATATCAAAATAACTTAAATCTACATTGGTCAAATTGAGATCAATCGTTGTACCTAAACAAAAACAAAAATATTGCAATCAGCTTCTATCAAAAAAATGATAAACCCACATGAAAATTGAATGTCTCGTTCAATATTCTGGGAACCTTCTCGGTTTCTAAAAAATAATAGTAATCATAATGAGATACACAATATAACTTTATAAAGAACTGTGAAAGTCTACAAAACAATTGCGGTCTTGTGTCAAACATAAATGCATGTTACAATTGATGCAAACTACCATTGTTTTTTTGGCGCACGTAGGATTTCGACAGCGTTGTTGTTTTCGTTGCATAACAGGCAATTGATTAGCTGCATGAACGCGTTTAGCCATGGGAGGTAAAGGTTGTGCAAATTGTCTGCCACGTTTTTGATACTGCTCCTCTTCTTCTTCAGCATCAGAATCAGGTCTCAAACTTCTATACATGTTTTTAAGAATCAAGAACTCAAAAAACTCCATTTTAAACTCTCGTAACTTCAATATTTTATGGATAGGTTTTCCCAATTCTCTATTATCCTTTTTGTATTTTATCCATGAGTTGACAATTGCGAGATCTAACATGTGGGAAATGAACCTCACCGTCCATTTCTTGGTACGATGTCGTGATGGACACACTGCCAACAACCTGTCTGCAAGGTCCACTCCTCCCATGTTAGTGTTATAATGGCTGACGATTTCTGGCCGTTCAACAGGAATGTACTGTTTCAGCTTTTTATCATACCTTTGAACTATATCAGTGGTATCCGCGGCGTGGATACTCGAAGCAAACAAAATGGGCTTGTTATCGAACCATTTTGTAACAGCAATGGCTTTATCCTCTCGCACTAGGACATCATAACTGCCTCGACCTCTGCGAGAAAGACATTTGTCACTTTCGAAATCATTTCTCAGGTATCCTGGAATTCTATTTTTCATGATCGTTCCTGCACACTTAAATCCTCTTGAATTGATTTCCTCGATGAGTTTAAAAGTTGTGAAGTATCGGTCACAATAGATGACATGACCAGACACCAAGGTTTCAGTTAATTTTAAAACTACATTCTCACACAAAGAATGTCTAGCTTCAGACTCTTCAAATGTCGTACTCACTTGGTAAACCAACATATCACATACTAACCCATTGAGGTTGGCAAGAACAAATGCTTTTAAACCAGTTGGATGTGGTTTTCCCGGGCAATATTGTCTAATTGGACAAGCACCGGTAAAAGGGATAATCATTTCATCGATCGATGTCTTTTGATATCGTTCTTGCGCGCGACAGCCTTTTATTATTCGATCTAAAATATACCGAACTTTCCAAAGTTTATCCTTCTGTCTTTCTTCAGTGGTGACATCAAGATCATATACTAGCTTCAATGAGTTCCGCAGCTGAATGTATCTGTCACGAGACATGGCCTCAGTTATAAGGGGAATAGCGTATTTGCGATTCCAGTACATCCTTAAATGCGGGTAATTTATACATGACATAAGCAAAGTTATACCCACATAAGTTTTGCACTCCTCAATAGATAACCTGAGAGGCCTACCAAATTTTTCGATAGCTGTCTGGTTAGACTTTTCCACTATAACTCGGTAAAGCTCCTCATCTAAGTATTCCTCCACATAAGCGTTTATAATTGAAGGATCTGTCATGGACGGTAAGTAAGACGGAGAGGACAAACCTGACAAAGTAACTTCAAATTTGCTTCGTTTCCAAGGAGCAACATCTCGTGGGCGACTTGGACCAAGACTGCGAGTGCCACCACGCGTACGAACTCGAGCACCAGCACGGCGTCTGCCCCAACCTCGACGACCAGCTGTAGTCCTGCCGACGCCACTAGGACCAGCTCGAACCTCTAGCAAGTTGCTATCATCATCGCTGTCGCTCGAGTCTTCATCTTCCGATGATTGGGCTGCATCACTCCTATCATCGGTAGTTATTAAACTCTCAACGAAATCTTCATCGTCACCCGAGTCTTCAAACTCGGAGTTATTTAAAATTTCCGTGATATCGGTGACTTGTAACGCTGAAAATAATAAATACCTACTATTAGTATTAACGCCGAAAGTACTATAAATACGATCAATTCCATATACCTAAAACATAAAGTCCAACCGAAGGGCCTATTTATAGGTTTAAATCATTTACGACGGTATAATTCCTTAATTATTTTGTATTCCTCCCCAAAATTAAGTGAATTCCATAGAATGTTTAATAACTAACATTTCTATAAAAAAACTAAACTAAAACAAGTAAATTTATCAAACAAAAAACAAATTTTACTTACCTCGTCGACCACGTGCCGCCATTGTTGTAAACTCGTAGGCACGCCTCGCAAGAATGGTGGTCGCTCGGAAAGAAATTTCTATCGAAATCCAAGGACAAACTATCGCCATTGCTTTATTTTAATTGGTTAAAAGAAATCACATGACCAAAACTTATTTAGCGGCAAAAAACAAACACTCGGGAATTGATGCTATAAAAAGGTTGGCCGGTCGTACTCGAAGCACAAAGTTCTAAAACGTTCGGCCTTTACAGCAAGATTTATTTAATACTATTTATAGCACTTCAGGTGTCTAGAGGCTATATGTGCTCGCGAGGTCTGCTGTTCTCAGAAATACTAGTAATATTAAAGATCTTCTATTGAAAATCTACATTTAGCTAACTCAGCCGAAAACCAAATACACTTGTGAGATACTATAATAGGTAGGTATATCATTCTTACACCATTTATAAATTTTTACGCTATAATAGTATTATAAATGCCAAAGGTATTGATCGAGATCGAGATAAGATCGAGTTTCAAGTGACTGTTGTGTCATTTGTAATAAGCCGTAACGCAAGAAACGTGAAAGGAAGAGGGTAGACCGTTTCGTCTGCTCATAACAACACCTACCCGCAGATACTTCAGTTTACTCGTGAACATGGCGCATGCAACTGTGCCGAAATATCGACAGTTCACAATAAATACAACACATGGTAAATATCCCGTTTCTAAAGTTAATTCTTAATAATATTTTGACTGAGGCCAAAAGCTGGGTACGCCTGTAAATATTGATAAAGTAATAGTCTTGATGTCATTTTATACTAATCTATCCAGTGGTAGGTACTGATAATATAAATAATGCGTAATGATACAGTTAGTATGCACAAAACACCCAAAGTGGGACGTCAGTGCAGGCCTCATCGCTCCCAAAACGAATAAGATACAGTTAGTGTGTATTGTAATGACTTACAATCAAGTTCAAGTGCCAGGAATATCCGTAGTAAAAGAGTGAGAAAGAGGGTGTACTGTTTTGTCTGCTCTAAGCTCTTAAATAGCTTCGAACTTTTTTCACATCCACCCGCATCTTCAGTCTTCCCGTGAACATGGTGCATGTAACTGCCGAAATATCGCTAACTCCAAAATTGAGTAAATCATGGTCTACACCCTTGAGTACTAATTATAATTCAGGTAACAACCGCAAAAGTCTAAAACAGTGTATCATTTTATACTTTTCTTTGATTTTTCAGTCCCGCAAACATCAATGTTTAACTTCTATTCTTTCGTACCAGTTTTTTTATCCCAGTCTCAACTCTATATATATATAATTTACTCTATGGTCTCAACTGCCCAGAATTTATATTGATTCAATGTTAGTGGATGTCAGCCGTGATTGAATAATCGCTCGCGTCCTTGTTTATTGCTCTCTCGTTGATTATTACGAGTATGTAGATCTACCTATATAGCACATTTTCAATAGATCTTTTCTACCTTATTATTAGAGTAATAATATAGAGTAATAGTATAATTAGTACAGAGTTGTCTCGGTTTAATACAAGACTAGCTGCGCCCCGTGGTTTTACCGACGTGCGGTGTTGGAAGAATTTATTTATCAGATGTGCTGCCCCGGGATATAATCTATAACCTTGCCAAATTTGATTACGATCCGTTCAGGCGTGATAAGGTGACAAACAGAAATTTTTATTTTTCTAAAAATAAAAGCAGCCTTATTTACTTCTAATAACATCAGCTAACTGCCAGTGAAAGCCCCGTTAATATCGGTCCAGCCGTTTCAGAGATTAAACGGAACAAAACAGACAGACATACAGACAGACAGACAAAAAATGTATAAATGGATTTTTTATGTAAGTTCAGTATCTTGTATACCTACTCGTACTTTCATATGCATTTAATAATATTATGAATAATAAATGATATAAATAATAATGAAAGGGACTTCAATTTTGTTTTAAAGATACGGTAAGGTTTTAAAGATTTAAAGACATTTATTTTTATTAATTAACATCCTTACACATCCTTAACAGTCACTTACCTGAGAACTATTTATAAACATTATCATTCATCATATCATTTCTAAAAATACATTGAAATAGAATTATATTTTGCTACACATGTCGAATATAACAGTCAACCTCACACATTTTGATTATTTACTCATTATTCTACGAGTAAAAGCCTGATGACCGATATCTAATAATCAGCCAGGTGCTTTTTGAATGGCGCTGAATGAGTGCAAGTTTATTATGCGTGAACTTGTTATACACTTTTTTGTAATTATTTGTATATAATATGTATAGATAAAGATATCTGTATGTTCTTGAAACTGGCTTCGACTATCGATAGCTCAGTGTAGATTTAAGGGTATCTCTTATGTAACCATTATAGGGTCAGTAGGTAATATTTCAAAACGTTTTCTCATTAAAGCGAACATGAGCTATGAAGCATTTCGTAATCATTTTTTTTAATTCTTAGCAAGGGTTTACGTATTGTATGTCTTCTTCCAGGTATTGTCTGCTGCGACGACGAGTATCGTCTGGTGCGGCACCTGATGCAGAGGTACGACCCTTCAGTGCGTCCTGTGGAGAACTCTTCACACCCTCTTTTGGTCACTTTCGGAGTTTCGTTACATCACATAATTGATGTCGTAAGTACACAATCTCTTCTCTAGTGGTTAATTTGTTTCCTTTAATCATTTACATTACCAATTTACTGTACTACTAGCCAGAGTCAATTTTAAAGCTTTTATATGTTGAGCATACTATAAAGTAAGCGGAATCAGCTATAAACCATTCAAATTTCATAAGATGTAGGTACTTTATTTAGAATTTCTGCATAGAACGGATCAGTAAAATGTTGCAACTTTGTTTTAACTACACACGTTGCAGTTCCTGGAAAAGTAGGTTGATTTCTGCGAAATCTATTGTGTTATTGGTCAAATATGGCAAATCGCGAGTCAACGGGTTAATTTCCTAAACTCGTATACTCTAAAGTCTCGATTGATCAATACGTTTGGCACATAGATATTAAGTTCCTTGCTGGGACTCGAGCCTTCCTCACAGAAAGAGAAGTGTGTGCCATAAATAAACAAGCGAGTACCTACGGCTGGCGTATCCACCAAAGCGTACTGAACCTGCAAAGTAAGACTGCCCGAATGCCGCCAACATTATCTAATGACAATAAATACTCAGCTACTTACGACTTAACGTGCCCTCCGAAACACGGAAGTGCTTGGGAGAAAATGCCATTAGCGGTCGCCCATCCAACTCTTAACTACAGTAAGATTTCCTTAACCTTGATCAGTTGATAATGACGCAAGGCATGCTATACTCCGATGCCTTTATTAATAAACGTTGCGTAAACCTATATTAGGCGTAACGTGCGTTGTCTTGCTTTCACGCGTGACTTTTACTGCAAGCGAAAATTTGACAGACAGATGTTTTAACTACTCCGGGTGTAAGCCAAGTTTATTAATAAGGCCGCGAGAGTTTTAATGCAGAAGTAGTGGATTTGATTCCGTCCATAAAGTTGATTTATCTAACTCATACAGTTGACGTTGCGTTAAAATATAAAATAAAGAAAAGTTTAACAAATAGACAAATGGATTATTATACTAAAACTGCTTTTCGTCCGGAAACATTTTCTTTTATTATCTACAAAATAATTCCTTTTTTCTTCGACACATTTTACCCTTATGACCGTCATGTAAAACAGACTTGTGTGCGATTGTCATTGCTTTGATCACGGGCACCAGGGGCGCACTTTGATCCACCAAGAGCCGCCTAAATTACGGTAAAGGTTAACTGAAGGGCCCCACCGCAATTTAATCGGGTATAAGATTACCAACCAAGGTCAAGGTTTTTATAGGACTTTACTTGGTTAACAAAAAATTGTTTTACGGAGTTTTAAAAACGATACTTCGGAAACGTGATTGCTTTCGTAGTCGATTAATGAATGAAACCTATAAATTGCGTGTTTAATTATATACTTATAAATGAACCGCGTAAGTTCATTTCTATTCTTCAATCAATGTTTGATCGAAGGTATAAAACTACCACATACCTAGGTATGTCTAGGTGGATGGAAAATTGACGCTATTTGATACCAGTTGTTCTAAATTTTTAGTAGATATGGACATATCTATATACAGGTTTCATTTCATTTTTGGTAATTTATTTCTTTGCGAAGATTGCTCTTTATCAGCAACAGAATCCATTAGTTCAATAATACAGAATGTCTTTTTTTTTGTAAATCATTCCGGTCGGTTTCCGTCAAAAGTAAAAGATTACCAAAAAAACACTAAATATTAGCAGTTATTTAGTGTTTTTTTTTGTTTGCAAATCGAGGGCATGTCTTCTTTCACGATTTTTTTCCCTAACTCTCGTGGTTCCGGACTTGGCCATGGCCGCCCTGCTCAAAAAAGCACCATGTATATTAAATAAATAAAAATGAATCCCTATTTCCCTTGGTCACGCTATAACTGTACCGATTGCATCTATCATTTATTAAGATCTTCTAAACTACGTAAAATAATTAAAGTTATGTAGAAAATTTAAGAAAATTTAACGATTATAATAAACAACAGCACGAGGGCGGAACCGTGGAGCACTGTTAGTTTATTATAAATAAAACAATATTGACATTTATTTTTATAAATATAAATATATGTATTAAATATTTTATAGTAACAATATTTACATATTATTTGTATATGGAAAAGAAATTAAATAAAAACCAACCATAACTACGACTACTGTATCAAATAAATAAAATATATGTATGTATATTTTTTATAACTGATACAGTATGTTTTATCGACACAAAGGTATGTTCAGCGTGATCAATACATACTCATAATGCCAACCCTAGATTGGGATTAAACTTCATGCATTGCCCGGAAGCAATGAAACCTGAGAATGAAACTCTTTGTTGGAAAATTAAAATTTTCTTCGGGGCTCGGAACATTAATTAAAAGGCAGAAAATACTTTTTAGATTAAAGTGTTGATTGTTATGTAAACCTGGTAATTTTATGTTTAGATAAAATTTTCTTAATAAAAATAGTAACGCATTTTTTATAATATACTAGCGACTGACCGCGTGTTTTTGTAGGCGAGAGTGTAGGCTTAGCCTTCGGCCTCGCCATAGCCTTCTTTTTCGCCGCCTATCTTTTCTTTTTTTTTTTAAATTATGAATCTTTACTAAAAGTAAATATTTAAAAAAGATGAATGGAACCGGTAAAGCCGTTCGCAAGTTATAGCGTGACCAGAAAAATAAGGGTTCATTTTTATTATATAGACTAGCGGCTGTCCGCAACTTCGTTCGCATAGGAGGCTCGGCCTTCGGCCTCGCCATAAACTCACATTTTTTCTTCGTTTTTTTTTCATAAGAACTTTCTCCTGACAATAATTAATACAACAAAAAAGAATTAGCGAGATTGTTTCATCCGTTCTCAAGTTATAGCGTGACGAGGAAAAATAGGGGTTAATTTTCTACCGAGGAGGTACTACAATTCGACTGTATTAATTTTGTTCTTTTTATGTTTGACACTTCATAACGTTCGACTGGGTGCACCGATTATTTAATTATTGTTAATATTTTTTTTGTTTGAAAGCTGGTGCTTCCCGTGTGGTCCCATTTAATTTCATCAATTTCGGTCAATTACTAGTAGTTATTGAGTTACACTCCAATAACTGAATGGAAGTCGGTTTCAAGTTTTTCCAATTGCACATGTTATATAATATAGATTGTAGCTGATAGTATAATATTATAGGGTTGCAGAATCTCGCAGAAAGTATGGAACATACTCATAATAGGTATAACGTTTGAGCACTATCAGCTGTTATCAAATAAAAATGACAACCGAGGGGTTTTATACTCTTGCAGATGATTGACGTGACCGAGATAGCCAGGGTCGCCACTGCCTCTTTCGGGGATAGGCTGCACGTTAGATGGATTCCAGGTCATCAGTATTTGCCCGGTATCTAGATGTTACCACAAATATATCAGAAATGCCCAACAGCTGTACTTTTGATTCGAACCCTATACATTATGATCTAAATTCGAACTTTATATATCCTCTAATCTACATGCATACAACTATACATACACATATAACTACATACAAGTTTAATCAGTCTTAAATGTTTTGTTATATAATCACACTAGCTAATGCTCGCGACTTCGTCTGCGCAGGATTAGTACTGCGAGTAGCTTATTATCTTCTCATAGGCCATAACTCTGTATACCAAAATGTCACATAATATGTACATAGTCAAACGTAATTGCTATATTAGTATTATATGAGTAAATTTAAATACTTAGTAAATCAATCAGTAAACAATAATAATAAAATACAGTACCTACGTACCTACAAATAACTGTCATTACATTTTATCACCCTTGACGGTATTTGTGGTAATGAAAATAGTCCAACTATAGTTCTACTCGTATCAATAGAACAATCAATAGAACTAGTGGGAACAGACCGTTGCATTTCATCGTCCTTGACGGTTGCCGAGCACGTCCAGTGTATCAAACTGTCAAAATTATAGCGTACATTGAACTAAGTTATCAGAAACAGACACAAACTTTGACTGTAATCAGTACAATCTTGACGTAGAAGAATGTTATTTTATCTATGCAGTGCCCAAGAATATTACGCTTTTTCACCCACGTGGTGATGGATGATGATGATGTTGATGACGAGAAGTATCCTATGTGTTAATCCAGCGCTTCATCTACCTCCATACCAAATTTCATCTAAATTGACCCGGGCTGCTTCAGCGTGAAAGAGTAACAAACATTCATACATCCATACTCACAAACTTTCGCGTTAATAATATTAGTAGGATTTGGCTTTAAGGCTCTGCTTCTTGAAGTTATTATTAGTTATTAAAATGTAACATGTCATACGTGTGATGTTAGCGAAACACACTATAAAACATATTGTTGGATTTTATGTAGTTCTTGACTGGTAAAAAATCTTAGGTTCTTGATTTATAATTTAAAAAACGTGACCGCGACTGCAGGAAATACACTTGTGAAAATATGTAATTCTAATAAAATATCTACTATCTGATCCGACCGCGTTTTAGGCTCGCATGGCCTATGGGATCGGTGCCTCATAACTGTCGTGGATAAAATAGTTTTAGGGCACGATCGCTTTTAAAGCATCAGCATCAGATTTAGGTAATATGCTCAAACTTTAATTTAGAAGTCATGAGATCGTAAAAATTAGCTTAGACTTTGTTTTGTTTCATTTAAGAACTAATAATATGTATTTAGTGCGTTCATATTAATAAATAAATAAATCGTTCAGTTCTAAAAAGGTATTCTTACACTTTACTATAAGGTACAAAATTGAACCTTTTCTTCCGTCATTTGAAGTACTTAGATAAGCAAATGACGGAAGAAAAGGTTCGATGATAAAATCTATAACTTTGGGGAAATCATTCTCAACTAGATAGGACACAGCTGATGTGATACTTTTGTCTTTATGGTAACGTGTTATTGTGATACTTTGAACCACCATTTCAACCATAAATATCAACGGCGCTCTGTAAAGCGAGAAGCGCGGCCACGAGAGCTATGATTTGAACCCATAAGGAAATGAATGAACTGGATAAATGTCATGGGCAAGATCCACAATCTGTGCACATACATGCTGATTTAAGATATTGTTTCAGAAATGTAATTTTCTTTGACGTGCCTAGTATAACCAACACTGTTATAAGGTCAATATATAATTCTAATTCTAACTCTGTAACGGCTGCAGCTAGCTGACCCGACTGCGGCTCCGATTCGTGGCCTCGTGGGATAATGTTTTTTGCACGTTACCATATAATTTTAATAAAAGTATAAGTTACTCTTCCTAATTTCAGCGAGTGAAAGTCCCGTCAAAATCGGTCCGGCCGTTTTGGAGATTAGCTGGAACAAATATACAATAAAATGTAGTAATTGTTTGACATTATAAACTTCAATTAACAAATATTAATTTGTATAGATCTAAGATAGACAGAAGATGGGATATTTATTAATTAGGGGACCCCGTTCCGTAGTTCGTAAATCATACATTAATTTCCTCTAAAATACCTACGATAAAAATTGGTTGATACGACTAGTAGTGATAATTGATCAATTACTATTCACTACATTCATATGTGTGGCTCTACCATTTTAATACATGAAGTACCTACATAATAACACTATCTTCAAAGCATAGAAGTGAAAATAAATGTTCGACAATAATGGACAACATAAATAATTATTCAAATTCAAAGTCAAAATTATTTATTCAATTTAGGCACAAAAGACGCACTTCTGAACGTAAATTTTTCATTATAATGTACTTTAAAGACTCTACCGCCGCGTTCCAAAATATATAGAGCCTACCGAGAAGAAGCGGGAAAAAACTCGGGGCCATTCTTTTTATATTATGGCCATTCTTTTTATATAGGCCATTATTTGACATAGTGGATAATGACGTTCTTTTAGCTAAGTTGGCTGGGGTAGGCTGTACACCTCACACGTTGTCATTTTTCGCCTGCTATTTACGAGACTGACAACGGTCTCGTACGTTGACTGCAGTGGGCATCTTTAGGAGCCCTATTTCACGAGATCAGGAGTTAGTCAGGGTAGTAATTTAGGGCCTTTTCTCTTCATTTAAAAACCAACGACCTGCCGAGGGTGGTAGATAAATCAATACCTTTACTATTCGCAGACGACTTGAAATTAGTTCATAAAATAAAGCAAGAATCTGATCATGACATACTGCAGCAGGATATTAATAAAGTAGTAGAGTGGAGTCGAAGCAATAAGATGTACTTCAATGTGGCCAAATGTTCAGTATTATCATTTACTCGTGCACATAACCCAAGTCATTATCAATATTGCATGGATGGAATCCAACTGCAACGTGTCACAGAGGTTAGGGATTTAGGCGTGCGCTTTACAGCTGATTTAAATTTCCGTAAGCATACCACCGACGTTTGTAAAAAAGCATACCGCAATTTAGGGTTGGTCTTACGGCTAGGAAATTAGTTCTCGAACATCAGGGCTCTGAGATCGTTGTACGAAGCGCTGGTAAAAAGTCACTTGGAATGTAATGCTGTCGTTTGGTCACCACATGAAACTAAGTACAAGCTAATGCTAGAACGTATCCAGAACAAGTTCATGAGATTCCTGTACCTAAAGCAGTATGGTGTGTATCCAGGGTATCCACTTCTGTATCCTACACTATTTGTGCTGGGTATGGTAGGTTATAATAAACTGGAAGTAAGAAGGGAAGTAGCTATCGCCACTTATGTATTTAAAATTTTGCGTGGTAAAATACATAACCCGGGCGTTTTAAACACGTTGGGGTTGTGTGTACCAGATGGGTACGTGGGACGGCGGAGGCGGCCGCCGCTGCTGTGGGAGCCGCCCGCTCGCACCAACCTGCTGCTGCACGCGCCGCTGACGCGAGCGCTGCGTGCACTCAATATGGTGTCACAACGGATCGACTGTTTCGATTGTACTTTGAGTGAATTCACACGGGCCGCATTTTGCATTGTAGCGTCATGTTTGGAATAATTAATTTATAAACTCATAACTGTAACTACACTATTGTATTAGGTTAAGCCTGTGATGATAGCTGTATGTGTGTTTTTAAATAAATAAATAAATAAATATATGGATGTTTACAATGTTTCTACTTAGCTACTACAATTATTACATTTTATGGGTGGCAGAGTAACAGCTTGCCAAAAGTGGAGTATTCCAAGCATCTTTATCTTCTATGTAATGTCGAACTTTGTAATAAGCTTTTTTTTGTTAAAACGTTTTTACAGTCAACTTGATTTGCCCTCTGTGAGCTCAGTTATGTGTTTTGGGATTTTATTGTAAAAACGCACACGATTTTCTAGGAATGACTTATTAGTCTTCGCAAGTCTAAAACTAGGTACAGCTTGGTATTATATATTGTGGTATTATCTTTAATACCACAGATTAAACGGTAGTTGCAACGTACTTAATTAATACAATAGCACTATGGCGTTTTCAATTTATCAACGAGAGCGATCCATCTTTATCACACCATTGATCATACGCAGGGGCCTACTCATTGTCTTCAATCCTGGCCACATGAATACGAAAATACATAACAAAAGCGCGAGTTTTGAAAAGTTGATGTTGCGGAAATAGCTACCGGAAATTTGTTTTTGTCACAACTCCCGAACACACAGGAAATTTTCAACCCTGGTATAATGTGCTATAAAACAAAAACGTTATAAAATAAATACACTCGTTATGCGTTCTTAATGGTTCACATATTTCTAAATTTATTTATAAGTAATCTCTCCGTTGGATTATTCGAAATTTCGTGTTTTACACTGTTTAGGCAAGTTGGTTGGAATTTAATTTCAGCATATGTACCAAATAACGTTTTATTAAGATTTTTTTAATATAAATTTGTTAAAATTGAAACCCAGAGTATATGTATGATCATTTTTTGTAAATTAAATTACAAGAAAAGTATCTTTGCGAGCTCAGATTAGGTAATAAGTATTTTGACTTAGTTGTAATTTACAGTATACCAATAGTTAAATGGAGTTGTAAACATTATGATTTGATCCGAGCCTATACCTAAATTTATAAAAATGCGTCAAAATTTGTAGAAGTCCTGATTAGAGTGTAGTGTACTTAGTTCTTATTTTCTGTGTACTTTCTTTTAAATGTTAATAAACATTATTATTATTACTTTCATGGGTCATTAGGCCTTTATCTATGAAATTGCCGTTTTTCATCAAATAAATTGACAACCTTTTTCTTTACGTTTTTTATTCTTATTAATCAAATACTAATTACCCATGCAATCAATGCATTTTACCAATGTAGCTTATTGATGCCCTTTGTGAAATAGTCTAACTAAGGCAACAAATTCTGCAAAGGCATTTTGATCTGCCTCTCAGTTATTGAATTTTTGCCCGCCAAGATCTATCGCCAAGAACATATTTTATTATTTTAACTACGTATGTATTTTTACATGTGAAGATCAGAGATAAGACAGTGGTTCTAAATTACATTTATTAATTTAACAAAATAATTAAAATAGTTTACACAAATTAAATTAATTATTGTCAGTTATTTGAATATGTTATGGATACCAGAAACCTTATAATTTTATAAAGAGTAAATTAGAAATAATAATAAAAATATAAATAATACCATAAATCTTAACGACAAATTAGACATAATAAATCTTAGAAAAATAAATAGGTCATTACAATAATTAACTACAATGATGAAACCACCAGAGAGGTGTCGAGGGTGACGCTTGCAGGTTTAATCACTTGAGGGTATGCTGATGACCACAGAAGAGTATAATCAAATCCAACCAAATCAAAATCACTATAGTAAGAGTAGGAATAGAGTTAAGAGGATTGCATAGCTAGTACTTTCCGTACTAAAAGAGAAAACTCTTTTCTACCTCTTAAAATTGTCCGATTTCAGAGATTTTTTTTTCATGGAATCATCACATTGTTTACTATGCCCGTACGTTTTGATTTTTTCAGTATTTCAAAGTACTATAAATTTCCTTTTTTAGAACTTAAAAAAACTGAAAAAATCAAAACGTACGTGCATAGTAAACAAAGTGATGATTCCTTGAAAAAAAATCCCTGAAATCGGACAATGTTAAGAGGTAGAAATAAGTTTTCTCTTTTTGTATGGAAAGTACTAGCTATGCAATCCTCTTAACTAAAACAAGTAGTTCTGAATTTTATTCCACGCGGACAAAGTCGCTGGCAGTTTACTAGTATGAAAATAAATTATAACGTAATTAAATAAAACTTCTTATCTAAATAATGTACTTATGCACAGAGGAGCTTTCTCTATGTGTGTGGAGGGGGAGAATCTAAATAACTATTACGTATATATTAGACGCACTGTTCGCACCACGTACAAATCCGGTAAAAGTTTCTATGATTGTTAGGTGAAAAGCTGTAGTTTGTTTGCATTCGAATAGGTGTAGCTTTGAATTGAATACACGTACTTATGACGCCAAGCAAATTCCGTGTGCATTGTGTGGTGGGGAATAGCGGGAGAACTACCCCCTGGTAAGGTATTTGTTTAGTCTTTAATGTTCTTACTTTGTTTATTATTGTGAGATTGTGAAGAAATTATTTCAAGTAAAGAAAGGGAATGAAGGCAGTAAACACGTATCGCTAACATCGATACCGTTACTACTTAATTATTGTTAATTATGTAAAATATAGGGCTTTTCATTTGATAAACAGCAAAAAAAGTGTACGCTCTCATCATATAATACTTGCGCATGCTTATCGCAGGATTTATGAGTTCACCGGTCTGGGTGGACGCCCTCAGTCGCGACAATAAGACCCTGGTGCGACGTCCGCAGCGGGTCATCGCCACGAGGGCGATACGTGGGTACCCTGTCCTGAACGGCAGCGTGCGTGCTAGCTAGTGATCCCCCCTGGGAGCTGCAAGCGTAAATCCTCGCCGAAGTCTACCACTTCGTGGTGGCGAGGAGATCCCGAGGAGCAGACCCAGACTGGGTGGAGGTCACATCCATGCGGCGGCAGACGCGAGCCACTCTGTTGCGGCGGTGGGAGGATGACTTCACTGGGCAGTCTACAGTGGAGGCCATCCGTCCGGTCCTCCAGACGTGGGTGAAGCAGCTTTTCGGATCGCTGACCTTTCCATCGGTGCAGGTACTCTCCGGACACAAATGCTTCGGAAAGTACGTGTACCAAATGGCGAGACGGGAGACGACCCCAGCCTACCACGAGTATGGTGCGCCGGAGGATACGGCCCACTAAACGCTGGAAGTGTGTGCTGCATGGGGCCCGCAGCGGCACGCGCTATCAGGGGAAATAGGTAGAGATCTCTCCCTGCCGAGCATGGTGATCTCCATGTTTAGCAGCGAGAGAGCGTGGCAGGTGGTGGCCACCTTCTACGAAGCGGTGATGGCGCAGAAGGAAGCCATGGAGCGGACCAGGGAGAACGATGTCCGAGCTGACCTCCGTCGCAGACGACCGGGGGAACGGAGGAGACGGTTTGCACATCTCCTCCCTCCTCCGTAGTGGGGTCACTGGCGAATAGTCGAGGGACTCTTCGCCGGCTTGCACGGCCCTACACGTATGGGGTGACCTTGGTGAGTAAGGTCACCTCTTCACGGGCGCTGAGGCCCGGTTAACCCGGGCCTACCGCTGGGGCAAGATAGTGAAAAGCGCAAGCGTGACCCCACCTTGGCGGAGGCCTGCTCACGGGGGGGTTTCAGTGGGTCTGAGCCCCACACGCCCCCTTCCGTCACCCCCGAGCCGGAAGAGAAGTCCACAGCATTGCTTCAGAAAAAAAGGATTTATGAGTAATTAGTTACTTACATAGGAATCAAGTAAATGAAATGATTGAATCATTTGCTGGCGCCGTTATTTTAATCGCATATCTTTGAGTAATTCAAGTATCGCTTTCGAAACTCACTTGCAGCGCCTAGCGAAACTAACTACACATGAATATTTTTCTGGGATATATGTCCCAGAAGGATCATGAGTGAATTCGGAATATATGATACCTATGTTCATATCAAAGTTCATAGAAATCCGTTTAAGATGCGTGATTAGAGGACAAGCACACAGGCCCTCACATTTTTGATATAAGAGATTTTGCGATTTATTTCTTTCGCGTGGTCCAAACCTTATAGACGTATACTTTATTTAGATATTATCTAAACCCTATAGAAGGTGGTAGGAAAATGTACATATTAACACATTTTCATATATGTCCATGGAATATAAGCACTTTACTTGTTAACTTATCTGTAAACTACTAATTATACATACCTAGTTAAATCACCAGCGTTCGTAAAGGGTTCAACTCAACTGTTGGGCAAACTTTTTGATATTATCTTTTTATTTCTGCCAGAAAAGCTCGCTTCGCCCTTTAACAACAGTCACTAGTCATCAGATTGGCACATATCTCTGTACCGATTGCGTTAGGTACCCACTACCTTTTACTTACCTCCTGAAACAACAACGCTTGCGTTTTTTATTTTAAAACAGGTTTGTCTATATTAAAACACATCCGGGGATCTTGGTGTGAAGTGTGATACTATATTTATGTTCTAATTAGCAATAGTACTCGTATTATGTAGTACATTGAATATGGATATAGCTCATAGGTTTAGCTTTCAGTACCGACGAAAAGAATGGAAGCAAATAAGTTTATTTTTACTGTACATTGCATTCTGATCTGATCTTATTCTGATCTATATTAGGTACGTATTATTAATGAGACATTATGATTTTTCGAGCGAATAAAAATCAAGCCTACTGACTTTGGAGAGGATATCAAGAAAATAAAACTTGATTCTATGATGCGTTGTCATAAAACCCAGTTATGGATTCAATATAAAAAACAGTAAGTAATTTTGCTGAAATGGAACGCGGAAGGACGCTTGACTGGGCTGATGATAAATGATTTGTGATCCAATAATACATATAAAGGCCATTGTTGGACAATCAGCGCAGCCATGGTTCTTGGGCGAATACGATTAAATCGGTCAAAATAAAGAGTAAAAGAGTCTTTGATAAAAGTATAACAATAAATAGGCACGAAGGTACACAACAGTTCTTGAACAATAAGGTGCGCTTTTCTATTCCGACGATATCTCACAAGTATTGTAAATACGAATGGTTATAAGTAAGTGAGCGTCTATGTTTGTTACTGGCTAGCCGTTTAAAAGTGCTCGTATATAGTAAACGTAACAAGAGAATGATTGTACGAAACTGGGCATGAAATCGGAAAACCATTGTAAGGTTGTGATACAAAGCATATGCGATAATATCGGTGATATAGATAACCTGTGCCTAACGGTTACAATATATATCCCACGTGACACATTCGTGCCTGATCCAAACTGTTCCTTAATTTGTTCCACGTCATTTATAATTTTAACGTTACCTCGTTGTGTAGACAGTTTCATTTTATAGCATAATAATATGCAATAACGCTCGTGAACCAACCAGCAATACAAAACCACAATACCCTATTTATTCTAGGTCCCGCATATATGCCTGTAACATATGGGACCTCATTATAAATCGGATCACAATGGATGTGTACAGGCAACAATGAAAGCATTCACCCAAGAGCTGGCTCTATTAAAATTTCTTTTCGTATCATTCAATTTAGTCCTGAATACAAAGGTAAGGGTGAAAATACTACCGCGATTCGCGACAGGCGAAATATTATTTGGCCTCTAAAGTACCTGTCTCTTTTGTGATAATTTACTTCACTTCATCTCTTGTTGTGTGGGCAAATAAAAGTCTAACATTCTGGACTTTTTAACGTTAAAACTGTTTTTAAATATAATTAGACTAGCTGATGCCCGCGATTTCGTCTGCACAGGATTAGTACGTTCCGGAGTAAGTCAAGGATCAATTTTGGGACCTCTGTTGTTTGTACTCATGATTAACGACCTTCCCACGGTCGTCAAGCACTCGAAATGTCTCTTATATGCTGATGATCTGAAACTATTCCGGGAAATTAAAACAGTGGAGGACTGCTTGACGTTACAGCGAGATATAGATCTGGTCTATCGATGGAGTGTGGAAAATGGAATGGATTTTAACCCCTCAAAGTGTTACCAAATGACTTTCGGTTGAAAACAGAACCCAATAGAATTTCATTACATGTTGGGCCAAAATGTTATCGCACGGGCAACATTAATAAAAGATCTGGGTGTTACCTTTGATCGAAAGCTCACTTTTAACGACCATATTACTACAATTGCCAAAGAGTCGTACCGACGGCTAGGTTTTGTGCTTCGGAACTCTCGAGATTTTCAAAATATTGATGTGATTAAGCTTTTATATAATGCTTTGGTGCGAAGTAAGCTAGAGGCTAGTGCTTGTGTATGGCATCCTCATGAGGACAGCTATACCCTTGTGTTGGAGAAAGTTCAAAAGGCATTTCTCAGGTACTTATTTAAGCGCACGTATGGTTATTACCCTTACATGTACCCCACTAAATTTCTGCTTGGCAGCCTGGGGTACAATTCGCTAAAAGTCCGGAGATCTTATGATCAGCTAGCCATAATATGCAAAGTTCTGCATGGCAAGATAGACGCTCCAGATCTTAGTGATCAGTTGTGTCGACTTTATGTTCCCGGCAACTATCTTTCGGCGAGGAAACATAAACTGTTTGCGGTTCCAAGCTGTAGGACAGTCGCTCACGCCGTGTCCCCGATACCGCGATCCCTTAACGCGCTCAATGCTCTTGTAGACAACAATCGAGAGCGTGACGTCTTTAATGATGCCATGAACGACATTTTAGCTGAATGTTTGACGCTCTGCGAAGCGATGGTATAATTATTGTATTATTCTGACATTGATATTTTAATTGACATTTGTTTTGTATTTTGACATTTTTGTAATGAGTATTAAGTTAGTTTTGTTTTATCATTAGTGTAAGTGGTGTACATAACCGTTCTAGTTGAAATAAATAAATAAATAAATAATAATAAATAAATAAATAAATAGTACTTCGTGTAGCTTATTATCTTCTCCAAGGCCATAACTATCTTTATACCAAAACTAGCTGCTCTCCGTGGTTTCACCCGCGCGGTGATGATGATGATAATGAATCTTATATAGCCTATGTAACTCAGGGTGAACGTAGCTTTCCAATGGTGAAAGAATTTTTGAAATCGGTCCAGTACTTTTTGAGCCAATTCGTTACAAACATACTGACATACAAATCTTTCCTCTTTATAATATTAATGCCCACCTGGTGTTGAGCGGTAACCTCTACCTTCGTGTAACAGATGCATTTCGATGAGCTGCACTGCTAACATCATACTGAGATACCTAGTGAGCTCCCGACTATGATCAAATTTGCAAAGCAGAGTTGCAAAAACCCCGCAAAAAAAACAAGTGACTGTCGCTTTTTCGTTGATATTACCGATCTGGTATCTTTCAAATGATAATTTATGTAAAAAAAAATTCCAGGTCCTTTACAGCATCAAAAAAAACAAAACATGAGCTGAAATCTATTGTATATTTGAATAGATAATATTTTTAATTGGATCGTTATTTGATTTAGGCGGCTTTACGAAAGTTTTGTTTGGCATGCAGGTATACCAAGGCAGCTTAACGGGTTAAGTTGTTAAATCTGTTGTGCCTGTATTTTCGCCGGCACACCCATCAAACTGGAACACTGTCATGAACATTATTGCTTCATGGTAGAAATAGGTATGGTATGACGGCAGTACTTCCCTGGATGAGCTCGTTCACAAAAAAGTTCCACAGCTCTTAAAACTGTCTTTTTCTACCGACTTCCAAAAAGGAGGAGGCATTCAATTCGACTGTACGTTTTGTTTTATGTTTATTACATCATAACTTTCGATAGGGTGAACCGATTCTCAAAATTATATTTTTGTTTGATAGCTGGCGCTTCCCGTGTGGTCTCATTTAAATTAATTCAATTAAATTTGGTCCAGTAGTTTTTGAGTTACACTCCAATAACTGAATAGAATGGAAGTCTGTATTAAATTCTTCAAATTGTACTTCTTTTTATAATGGTTCATCAAAGTGACTCCCTCTCGCCTGATGGAAAGCGAAGATAGAATCAAGAAGCAAAGACCATTAGTGCAGCCGTAAGCCGCACTAATCGCCACCCCTATGATGACCTGACAGATGCTTTTTGACGCCCCGCTTGAAAGACCCAGGGTCATAGCTGCAAGGAAATACGTACGCCGGCAAAGCATTCCACATTTCACTTACACGACAGAGGTAGGTAACAGTTCCTCTAAATTTTTTGGTTCGTTGTAAGAAGTTTTCAACAGTATATGGATGCAATGCTAGGCCGGAACGAGTAGTTCGGGATCGGAATGGTGAGGAAGGAATAAGATTAAAAAGACTTCCATTACTAAGGTAACTTTTGGCGGATAACACCAGAGTTAATGTCTTATGGCTAACCCTGGCAGTAGTAGCCAAACATTTCATTTCATTTTATACGCGTAGATTCAAGGGTTAACGGGTTGTATTACCAAGTTTATACATTATACACCTAATTTGTATAATTACCAAAAAAAAACAGCACTATATGCTGCTGGTACTTAATACATACATGGGAAGAATATTTAAAACTACTTTAAAAAAAATCCCACATAATCATCAATATTTGGTCAAACGTCTAGATTGATTCACACCTACAAATTTTATTCTAGGCATTTCCACTATTCATTAAGATATACTACATGCGCGCGGTTTATGAATGAAACTTAACACCCCTACATAGAAATGTATCATTCATAATAACATTCGGCAAACTCGCGTCCTAGCTCGTTAGACCTGGCCACCGGACCAACCCCGCACCCTCCGCCCTGCCACCGCGCGGCCTTTGTTTCTTCCGAAAACGAACGAACGAAAGCCGAAAGTCGACAATCTCTTTCACACCGAACGCTCGGGTGTAAGAAAGAGTAAGAGAGATATTTTTTCACTGACGCGAATCATGTGTTTTCATTAATAAGTTGTACATAGGCATGTAGTATTTTTGTTAAGATGGTGTCCATACTTTTAGATGGAATTTTCGAAAACTTTAACAATTAATAATTATTTCACTGTGAAGTAATAAAAAAATTTGACTACATATCTACAATGTATTAACACCGCCCATTTTTTTTTGGTAATTATACAAATAGGGTGTATATTCGGAAAATATATTGTCTGTAATTTTTCCGCGTCCCTACGCTTATAAACTTATCTTACCTATCCATCTTACCATACGGATATCTGTTTATTAATTATGGACTCATACAATTTATACATGGATCTGACATTTGCACAATTTTATTGATAGGTATTATATTTAATTAACTTTATAGTATATTTAATTTACTTTATAGTAGGTATATTTAATTTACTTTATAAAGGAGTGATCAAGAAACGGGTCTTCAGTCAATATTGTGAGGATTACGGAGGTACGCTCCGTGGTTTAGTCTTGACCGTATTTATTTCTGTAGCAATAATATTAGCGGAAATTGGTACCGGGAAAAGATTCACAATACTTGTCATCGATTTAGTATAGTTTTCCTATATTTGTGTTTCATCAAGTTTTGTCGTGTATAATCAATATAGCGAATTATTGGTCTTAAAATGTTCGAGACGATGCACGAGTATAGGCAAAAATTACAAAAAATACTTTTTTTCGGTTGAATAATTCTTGTCGAGCTGTTCAATAGATGTCGCTTCATCCCCACATGACCGTTAAAATATGATGGAGTTAAAATTCGATGCTTGGACGGTATGCCTCAGTAGGCTAGCGGTCATATCGTCTGACACGGCTTGTAGGAAGACGCGGAATTGAATCCCGTCTGAGGTTGTGTATTTTTCTTGTAAAGTTTGGTTTCGCCAAGTAGGCGTTAGTGCTTCATAATCATATAATAACAAATAACCATTATGTTATTCATATTTCACTGATGTTATAAATGGAAAGCATAAATGTCTATTCGTAAAATGTATGGATGCTTGTTACTCTATCACGGTAAAACTCATGTAACAGTTGTTAGGCTTAAATTTTAACATAGGTAGATGATAACTTGACCAACAAATTTTATTCCGTACTAGCTGACCCGCCAGCGGCTTCGCTCGCAAGGCTTCGCGGGATCTAAATAAGCTCCATTTCACTCCTTACAAACCCCTGACTCGGTTTTTAGCAATTTTTTTTCATTGTACAGATATTTGACCTCTACAGTTTTATTATATGTCCACACATCCACACAAAGGTATTCAGGTCCCAAACAAGGCAGAGCCTGTACTACGGTAACCTGATATACATACTTATATACATCTACACATCCAGACACAGATCAAAGATACATGTTCATGCACACAAATGTTTGACCTGTCCGGGGATCGAACCCGGGACCAGCGGCTCAGAAGGCAGGGCACTCCGCCAACCGGCCTGTCATAATATGTAATAACGATATAGTTTTATCTCTGAAAAAAAACAACTTATAGGAAAGTATCCCCGGGCACAGCTATTTTATAATGTTGCAGTAGAATTTGTTTAGAATTTGAAATCCGTGATCCTATCTATATTCAGTTGTGTACGTGCCTTCTTCAATTGTACAAAAGATTTCTTATTTTCCGGAGGCTTCGGCTACCCAATATCACCCTATTAAGTAGTATCTGCGCCTGTAATCTGTTGTGAAATGGAAGTGATTATAGGTAATGATGTACCATTAAGCAAATGCGAGTACATGCCCCGTTTCCAATTAATTTATTCAAGAAAAGGTCGGCCCCGACTCTTTGTTGTGTACACCAAAAATAATGACGCTTCAATTATTGAGATTCATACTGTAACGCTACGTGAATGTGTTTTCTGGGAAATTATTTACTGTGAAGGTAATATTGAAACCTATTTACTATATAAAACATATCTAAAGATTAGGAGTATATCAAACTATTGGGATTAACCGGCAAAACACACATTAGGGATCGAATACGTCCACCTGGAATTCGAGTATATATCTGTGGACCTAGCACGAATAACAGCGTAAGTGTAACATAACGTATCGTTCACGTGAAACTGACAAACTGTCATTTATCTAGAGCAACTGTGACATAGATAACTCAGTATGTACGCCGAAGCGTGATTTTGACGTTTGCGATACGAATACTTTTTCGTAAATAATAACTGTTTCGCATCTGATATGCTTAGATATATTTTACGATACAGTTAATAGGTGTCAAATAATCACACTAATATTATAAAAGCGAAAGTTTGTGAGAGTGATTGTACCAATATATATAATATACCAATAAATATATAATTATACCAATTCTGATGAAATTGTATGGAGGTAGATGAGCCGTTAGATTAATCTGTCCGCATCAGGTTTACGCTATCACAAAAGATGTATGAATGGACTGGAGGCATGCTGATTCGGACGGGTTAACACAGAGGATGCTTTCATCATCATCATCCATCACCACGCGGGTGTGACCGCAGGGCACTTGTAGCAGTGTATATGTGTCAAACTCATGATAATTTCAATACTAACATTACGAATATTGATTGAGTCAAGTATCGAGTATAGTTAGAGTTTAGTTTATGTTTACTTAATAGTTAAGTTTGTTCATTATTCATGCGTCAGTCACCAACACCCTACTCCTAACATCAACAACATAGATGAATTCTTCGAAGATAGTTGTGAGGTAAACAGCTATCGAAAGACGACCCCATGGACGACGTTCAAGGAAAGGAAACATTATGGGAACAATGAACAAAAGGGTATAAAAGCCTGAAGCTGACTATTGCGGCGGCGCATTCCACTGTAGATCTTAGTCTGGTTATGACTTAACTAAGTATATTAATAATAAGTGTAAATTGTAACTTTTTGTGAATAAAAATATTTGTTAAAATCTTTAACAATCTAAGTATTTTGACTGGCGCCCAACGTGGGGCCCAGCTAAAAGTAAAACCGATTAGATCAAGTTCCAGACCTCTCGAGATAAAAATCCAAGTTCGCTGTGATCCGGTTATACGTAGCTTTTCAGCTTTTAAGCTTGGGCAACCCAACAAACAAATTCGTCAAATACTAAAAGAAGGAGGGAAGAAGCTAAGAAATGCTACGACTTGTCTGGTGGTGCCAATTGTAAGTACTGATCAGCATTGTCCTAATCATTTTCCAAAATTCCTCTCCTTAAGCCAGCAACTTTTGTATATAGGTCTAAGAGTGGAATGTCCGACCCTCTTCCTTCAAATAATATGCAGGGTACGAATAACTACGTGTCTTCAGCACCTAGTTCCAATCAGGTTCATAGTCAAAATATTATGGACCCAAGTAAGTTGATGGGGTTTGTACCATCATACGATGAGGACTCTGTTACTATTTATAATTATACTAATAACGCGAAACAATGGTTACAGATAGCTGGAGGTAATACTCCTCAAAATGTTATGTTGCTTTTAGGAAAGTTAGTAGGAAAAGCGGCCCTAGTAGTGTCTATGATAGACCATAGTTTTAATTGGGAAATCATAGAAGAGGTGTTGAAAACCGAATGTGGGGATAACCACGAATTTAATACCTTGCTTGTTGAACTGGCAAATGTAAAAAAAAGAACTAGTTATAAAGATCTTATATTTGATTTAAAGCAAACATTATTTTTTATTAAGAGTAAGTTAAATGATAAATATAAAAACATCAAGCTAGTAGAGGAAGTTATGGATCCATATATTAATACAGCACAAAATACATTGCGCAATAGTCTGCCATATCATGATCAAATTTACGTAAGTAATTGTAGTTTTAATGACACAGTACAAAAGATATTGCAATTAGAGTCCGAAGGTAGATTTGACAACATTAAACAAAAGTTTTCAAACCTTCTACCAGCACCTCGTTTTGTGTATAGTAATAACGTACATAATCAGTCATTTCCCCGAGCCAATATTCCATCACAACATCAGTATCCAAGCAACAATTCACAAAGGGCAATTATAAATCCAAACAATAGGCCGCCGTATCACATTCAACACCCCTGGCGACCTAATACACAAAATAATGTATTCTCTAAGCCACAACATGGGTTCTTCAATCGTAATGTATATCGAGGTCCACCACCGCCACGTCCGGTCGACTCTCAGTAACGAGACGTCACCATGACGACCGCTCCTCAATTACGACCCGGTCAAGTAGATTTAGGAAAAGGTTTTGTAGCGGAAGAAGTTTTCCATCTACCATCAGCTAGTAGTTCTGAAGAACCTCAGTGTACATTCGACCCCTATGATGATCCAGAAAGATATGGTGAGTTTTTTGAAAGCTATTTAGATTATGAATATGAAAATAATTTTCCAAATAGCGATCCAATAAGTCAGGATTTTCAGGAATACGAAAATCCTAAAGACGTGTCATAGAATTTAATCATGTCAAATCCTTTTTACCTTATTTTAAACCGATTCACCTAAACTGAAAGTTTTGATTGATACTGGAAGCCAACGGTCTTTCATAACTTGTAATGCACAGAAACAATATTTTCCTGAATTTTGGCAACCGGAAAAATTTATTGTTAGAACGTCACATGGTGTGACGTCACATAATGGTGTCATTGAGACCCCGTTTTGGTGTCGTTATTTTGGGAATGATAAAGGTCCATTAAAGTTTTATGTTTATGATTTTAGTAATAAATATGATGTTTTATTGGGGACAGATATGATTGAACAAATTGACGCTAAGATAGATTTAAAGGAACGTAAGTTAACAATGCCCGAGCGAGAATTATTAATTTTTCATATGACAGATGATAATAATGAAAATATCCAGGAACTGTGTAGAACATATTCAGATTTATTTACAGAGGATGTAACTAACAGTGCAACTACTAAAATTAAACATCATATTAGTACAGTTGACACAGAACCTATATATCAACGACCGTTTAGGTTGCCTCAAGTTCAGCAAGAGGAAGTTAAGAATCAAATTGATAAGTTACTTAAAGAAAAATAATTAGGCCTTCTGAATCTCCGTGCGCTTCTCCCGTACATATAGTACCAAAAAAAATTGATCAGTCCTGTGTACAAAAATGGAGAATGGTAATTGATTATCGAAAGTTAAATGAACGTACGAAATCAGATAAATTTCCTTTACCAAACATAGAATTCTCTAAACTGCAAAGTAATAAATATTTTACTACCTTAGATTTAACATCAGGCTATCACCAAATTTTAATGGATAGCGACTCAATTGAGAAAACAGCATTTAGTACTCCTAGTGGTCATTATGAATTTCTAAGAATGCCGTTTGGACTTAAGAATGCACCAGCAACGTTTCAAAGAATGATGAATGGTGTATTGAATCAGGAAATATCGAGAAATGTTTGCTTAGTCTATCTTGACGACATAATTGTCTATTTAAGAATGAAACAAGAGCACATTAATCGCTTGCAGCAGGTATTCGAGGCGTTACAAGCAAACTTGAAACTCAATAAGAACAAGTGTGTGTTTATGTCTGAGGAAATTGAATTCTTAGGTCATGTGTTAAACAAAGATGGATTGAAACCGAATCAAAAGAAGATATAAACTATTCAAAAGTTTCCTTTGCCTAGAACCTTGAAGAAAATTAGAGCCTTTCTTGGATTAATTGGTTATTACCGGAAGTTTGTACAGAATTTAAGTAAAATTATTAAACCTTTAACTGAAGCAACAAAAAAGAATGCAGTTATAGATGCCAACAATAAGTATTATGTTGAGGCTGTACAAACTTGTTAACGACTTTTAACTAACGCGCCTATTTTAGCCTTTCCGGATTTTAACAAAACTTTTGTTATTACAACAGATGCCTCTGATATAGCATTGGGAGCTGTTCTGAGCCAAGATTCTCATCCAAAAGCATATGCATCCAGAACTTTAAGTGGTACTGAACAAAAGTATAATACGACTGAGAAAGAATTATTAGGTATTCTTTGGGCTATTACTCAATTCAGACCTTAAGTTTACGGAAGAAAGTTTATTTTGCGGACAGATCATAAAGCATTAATTTGGTTGACTAAATTAAAAGAGCCGAATCAAAGATTAACGCGTTGGAAATTAAAATTACAAGATTACGATTACTCAATTGAACATGTTAAAGGTAAAGATAATTATGTAGCAGATGCTTTGAGTAGAGTAGAAATTTATCATCATTAGGATAGTGACACTAGCTCTATGAACGTTAATTTTGATCCATTGAATTCTATTCACAACTCTTCACCATCTGAAAGGAATAGAACGGTATCTGATGACTCAGAATTGCAAGTAACTATACATTCAAATCAACAAGATAGTGATGATGGTATTCCAATAGTTCATGCTAATCCATCTAGAAAATTGAGACGAGTAGTATTTGAAATGTCACCTTATAAAAAAGCTGAGTGTAAAGATAAGATTTGGTATTTCTATATTCCACCAGATAATGAGGAAGAAACTATTAAGGAATTTATGTTAGAATATTTACCTCATGAAAGATATGCGTTTATTATATCTAATGAAGAGTTATATCATAAAGTTTCGGAGACTTATAGAAAATATTTTGACCATACTAAATTTAAACCCATTAGGTACACCAAATCTCTTATTGAGATAAATAATAAAGAAGAACAGCTACAATTAATTAAAGATTATCATTTAAATGAAAACAGGCATGCTGGAATTGAAAGTATTTATAAACAGTTAAGAGAAAAATATTATTGGGAAAATATGAGAAAACAAATAAAAAAATTCATTCTTCATTGTGAGCCTTAAGGAAAAATACAACAGACATCCTTACACAACATTATCCACAGAAACAGAAACACCTCACCAACCAATGGAAGTGTGGCATATAGATTTCATGTCATTAGAGAGGCAGTGGTACCTGACAATCATAGATAAATTTTCTAAATATGCTATAATCAAACCTGCAGAGAAAAGTAAAGTTTATGACGTTTTAGCCGAAATATTTGCAATGATTGGAGCACCAAATAAAATAGTACACGATGGTGAACAATCATTTTATAGCGAAATAATTAATGAACTGTTTCAAACATTTCATATAATTAATCACACAACTTCACCGCAACACCATAAGTCTAATTCCGATGTAGAAAGATTACACAATACCATCCAAGAGTTATATAGGTTACAAAGGGATTCAGATTTGAGTAGAGATCAGCGAATTTATTTTATAACGCATGCTTATAACAATACAACACACAGTGCAATAGGAATGTCACCATTTGAGGTACATTTTGGTAGGAAACCGAAATTGCGTAGCTTTGATAATTTAAGAGTTACGATTCAAAGTTATACAACGCAGCAAAAAGAATTCATTAGTAATTTAAATAAAAACATTCATGATTTGTTAAAAGAACAGAAGCGGAAGCGTAATGATAGAATAAATAAACATGTTAAACCCTCAAAGACATTCAAAGTAGGTGATACCGCTTATTTAAAAAATAGCAGGGCAGAGAGACATAAAACAAATCCACGATACTTAGGACCTTATACTATTGTTAGCTGTGAACCAAATAACAAATATAAATTAAGCACTGGAAGAATATACCACATAGAGGAACTTTATGTTACAGAATCCTCATCGTCATCGGATACAAGTTCCAACCTTTAGGGTCCAAAGAACATGTCATCTTAGTTGAAATGAAGTCTACTCGTATTATTGAAGGAAGATGGACAATTGTACATAGATTAGATATAAAACCGATTTTAGAACATGAAATTAAGTTAAGCAGCATAGTAACTGGAATTTTATCTCTGGAACTGGAATTTTTATTATAGATGATGTAAAGTCAATATATAGTAGAATAGGTATTATATTGGATCACGTTAAAGAAATATGTAATCATTTAAATATTCAAAGTAGAGTTAAGAGAGGTTTGATTAATGGTCTAGGTTCTATTATAAAATCTATTACAGGTAACTTAGATCAAGATGATTTAAATATTATTCAGAAAGATTTAGAAACTTTAAGAGTAGCCTATAATAAACAAATATCGATTACTGATGAAACTTTAGAGGAATACAATAAGCAAATTAAGAAAATAACTGATGTACAGATTATGTTAGAGAGACAAAATTTGCAGAATGTTAATAGTAAAGCTCAACAAAAAGTAGCTCTTATGATACTGCTACAAGCACAAACCTTGCAAGATGTAGCTGAAAGGTTAATAACTGCTATTACGTTTGCAGAGCATCAAATGTATCATTATAGTATTATACAATCTCACATTTTATCGGAAACATTAAATAATATTCCAAAAGACGTAATGATATCTAATAATATAAATAGTATAGAGCAATTTATCAGTGTAAATTCGAAAATTATTGATAATATTGTATATTTTGTAATACATATTCCTTTAGTTAAACCACAAATCTATAATACACGAAAAATTGTTCCAATCATCCAAAGTTCCCCAACCTGTCCTGTAATGCGTAAAGTCATCTTGGCATACACCGAGTTGGAAATCTATGAAGTCGAAACCTGCGTAGAGCTTGAACAATTAATATGCAAGGAAAGCGTACTGCAGCGGGAAGATATCTGTGAAACCGAATTGTTACGAAAAAAGGAAGCCAATACCTGTAGTGCAGTACCAATAAAATGCCCGAAGGAAGAAATTCGAGAAATTTCCCCAAAAGCCATTTACTTATATTTGAATAAGACGACCGAGATGAAAATTCACTGTTTAGGGGTTAATGAAGAAACAATGTGGATTAAGGGATCCTATGTATTAACCGGAGAGAATTGCGAACTTGGTATTTCTGGAGTAAAGAGATTTCAAACTAAAGAATCTACTGAGAAGATTATCTTCACAAGTTTGGAACTCACTAAAAACGAAGAAGTACCAGAGATGGAATTAACATATGATTCAACAAAAAATTCTACAAGATTAAAGCAAATGCAGCAAATTAAAAGACTGGAAACACAGACAACTCATAATGAGATTCAGTATGGATTGATAATACTTCTAAGCATTATTTTTCTGGTGAATGTACTTTACAAATTTTACAGATCCAAGGTTTGTCTGAAATCATGGACTTCAAAATTGGGGGAGGATAGTCACCAACACCCTACTCCTAACATCAACACCATAGATGAATTCTTCGAAGATAGTTGTGAGGTAAACAGCTATCGAAAGATGACCCCATGGACGATGTTCAAGGAAAGGAAACATTATGGGAACAATGAACAAAAGGGTATAAAAGCCTGAAGCTGACTATTGCGGCGGCGCATTCCACTGTAGATCTTAGTCTGGTTATGACTTAACTAAGTATATTAATAATAAGTGTAAATTGTAACTTTTTGTGAATAAAAATATTTGTTAAAATCTTTGACAATCTAAGTATTTTGACTCGTCTATAACATTTGTATAGAAATTTATGATTAAAATAATTTTGTTTATATTAATTATTACGCGTGTATTCTCCATTTGCGTTATTCTCATTGTTCGCTTCGTCTTCGTCATAGGGTGTGGATAGTGTTCAAAAGATCGCGGCATCTGCCGCATCGGTTCTTCACTCACGTATTAATTATTTGAACCATTCGTTCTGTAATATGGACTAGAAGTATGTTTTTATCGCTTTAATACTAAATATGTAAAACTATGCTCGGACCCGAACCTCGGTGGCCTAGTTGGTCAATGGCGTCTGACACGGAGAGTCAGAAGACGCGGGTTCGAACCCCGTCCGAGGATGTGAATTTTATCTCTATAAATTTCAATGTTTGAGATCGCTAAAGCAGGCGTTAGTGCTTTAAAAAGTAATACTATAAAAAAATACAAGAGTTGCGATGTCAATACGAAAGTTTTAAGTATTTCTAAATAATGCTTCTTTCGGTTGGATAGTATTGTCAAAGCTGTTCAATAGATGTCGCTCCGTCCCCGTAAGACCGTTACTCAGAGAGTTAAAATTCGATGCTCATACCCGAATCTCGGTGGTCTAGTTGGGCAATGGCGCTTCGAATCCCGTCCGAGGATGTGAATTTTTCTCTCTATAAATTTCTATCTAAATATATACATACTTGTTTCTTTATCGTACACTCATTAATCGTTATTTTCATCAAGCATGCGTTTTTCAGGCGTTGTTGTATATTAGGTATGTTCTTTATTAGGGTTCTATTGTCCAACACTTGCAAGGAAGACCACATTATTTTTGACTATCCGTCTGGATATCGGATGCTCGGATTCCTTCATAATGTTATTTTTTTTGTAACTTCTATCTTTTACCTGCAGTTATAATTTGTAAGTGCATGATATCTGGCACAAGAAAGCATGGCGGTGATTGATTTTGTAAAATTTTCCATGATCTGTGTTTTCTCGAGTAAGAAAAAAATCAGAAGCTTTTATTTCATAAAAAATCCATCTTCGTATATACCATTTTACCAGTAAGAAAAAATATCATAAATTATTTTTCTTGATATTCATTACAGTTGATTAAGTTATACTGGACAAACGTCTAGTGACGTAATACGATTCGAGTATATGCATCTCAACCCCACGTACGCATTTGTTTATTTACTTTCTTGTCTCTTGGTAGACCCCGCCCTTTTTTAGTGTTGTCTCCATATGTAGTCAATTATCGATCATAAATCTTGAAAAATAAAACATAATGATTTAGAGTAGGGCTTTTAGAAATTATGCAATTTGGAAACTTAAACTCTTCCAAGTTCATAAACCTTACCAAAAATATCTATGATAGTTATATGATAATGATGATATATAATTATATATATCATAATGATTAATAATACGTTGAATGAAGTATTAGTTTGTAGGTATGTACCATGTGAACGAATATCGGTAATTTACTAAATATAAAACAAAACAAAAGAACTAAAACTTTTCTCAAATAATAAAATATTTTTAATCGAGCTGATGACGGAGTAAAAAAATTAACTTATATATAAAAAGCAATAGTGCGGAAATTGTCACTATCTGCACGATTTGGCCGCTTGGAAAACGCTCTTTTCGAGCACGTACATTGTAAAATACCTATTATATAAACACAATCCTATTACTAAACATGCATGGGATTAACTCAGACAAAATAAAAACGTCAGGACAGAATGATGTGAACAGAAAAGTGAGGCCGTACACAACACGTACAACGAAACTACGTCTTGACTCGTCAGTCGAATTATCACGGCGCTTTGAAGCAACATGTAAAATTTGAATTATGATTTAATTTAAATTTATTAATTTAATATGAATTATCATGGCAGCACCAATGCAGTATACACATGTAGTTTAGAAAACAGGCCTCACCTCTCTGTTGACACCATTCTGTATTGACTTTTTTATTTTGTCTGGGGGGCTTAAGTATACATTTTTATTATTACGGTATGAGTATGTTATATTAAAGTAACTCAGGCAAACGCGACATTTCTCTACAAACACACAAAAATCACAATCTTACTTTTCCAGACAGATCAAAGGGTCAGACCATATTCTGTAATAAAAACAAGTTTCTTTTCAAATCTCATACCTGCTCAACTTTCCCGAGTGAGCTCAGAGAAGAACTTCTTGAAAATTCTTTCTGAACCTACTTGGAAAGTTTCTCATCACGGGTGTTACGTACTTACCTAAACTGTTTACACTTATTTGTTCGTACTGGTAAACTTTCTCATATAAATCTTCCATTCCACCAAGGTAAATTCCAAAATAAACTATAGATTTGGGGATAGAATAAATATATAAGAAATAAGGATCAAACTTTGATGGTTACTTTTCAAAAAGTATATATCAGGTTGCTACCACTCCACACTTCACTATTAGATTACTAGTTTCCACCTTTGCTTTGGCTTTGCCTACTTGGAAAAAGGTTATATCGCGCTTCCTTCGGGAACTGCATCGTAAATCGGAATAAAATGTATTCTATGTACAAGGACGTATAAAACATGATTCGATTATGACACAAATTTGATTAATATCTATTTAGCAATTTCGGTGAGTGATAAGATACACACTACAGTACAAAAGCACACAACAGCACATACACATTGGACGCTCACACAACCCTCATGTATATATATACAACAATTACAAATTCTCATTAGACACGCGTGCACACACACACCCACTTAACTTCCATACAACTTAATTAAACACAAATACCTATTAACCACACACGCTGTAGTTCCTGGAAAAGTAGTTTGATTTCTGCGAAATCTATTGTATTATTGCCCAAATATTTTCCAGGAACTGCAACGTGTGTATTTAAGCAGAAATGCCGGTAAACTAGCCGGTAACCGAGCTCACTGGCGTAATATCTTAAAAGAAAGGACGATGGGTGGGGGTGGTCACGACCTTCAGACATGAGGATTACGACTCAAGGAGGAGGAAGCAGAAATGTTGTTCTCGGGTCTTAGATGACGTGATATGACTTGTATTGAAACACGAATCAATTTAAATACCCTATGTATAAAATTGACTTTTGCGGGCTATTTATAAAGCCTTTCCGAGGTGAAAACGTTTTATTTATTAAATTTATTATCTGTCCTACGCCGTAACATTTCTTGATTATAAAAAGGAATTAACAATCGTGTCTTCGTATTAATTGCCGTATTAAATCCTTTATATTTCACCGCTCCAATTTTGAAGATAGAAACATTCAAACGTGACTGTTTAATGTTCTAATTAAGAACAGCGTTGTTTGAGTCTAACGGTGCGTTAATATCCCATTACCACTGCACCGCTATTTTGCTGCTTATATCAACAGTATATTAAATTAAGGCAGTATCAAAGATCGTGGGTAATCTGTTTATGATACTGTAAGTCTCTTCTGTAAGAGGCCGTCTTGGTCGGTACCACCACAGTGCTAGATACGCTGGTACGAAGCAATAGTGTGCAAGCATTGCTGTGTTACGTGAAGGGCACTGTAGCATGCGGATATTGGGCGAAAGTGACCCGAAAACGAATGTCCCAGAATGATGAGAGCAGTGCAGTACTAAGCAAAACTCTAAGCTCTGGGTGACACTGCAACTGTCATTGGCAAGCTTTGGTGCGCATAATTTTACCACCAGGCGCACGCTTTACCCGTCTCGGCACTTTATTGCTTAAAGGACATAACTAACTGTTTTACCGGTATAAAGTCATAAATATAAGCGTCACTTTAACTGCAAATATTAATTTGATATTTAAAAAAGTTTTAATGTTGAATAACGTAGTGTAAATATTCAGTAACGTAGTTTTCAAAAAGTTTCTCAACGTATGACTGTTACTCGTAACAAAGACGAAAAAACTCTACTTAAACTTAACTCTACTTTTCTCCTTCCAAGTATCTCGCGTACTGTCTCTCTTCGCTGTGACAATACATTCGCAGTTATGTCAGAAATATCCGGCTTGAAGCTGAAAGTTTATTACACTGCAATCCGAGTTCAAACGTTTGATAAAATTTTAGCCAAGATAACCACTAAGAAATTCTCAACACACATTAGAAAATAACGAGAAGTATGAGAAATACATAGTTCTTCTACAGTTTCTATTTCTTAAGCACGGGGAAACATTTAACGACGCAGCTACGTCTTGTACGGAGCTACGTCGTTGAGTAAATGTATATAAACGTTTCATATTTACACTTCCAGATTTTGAATTTGAGTGCTATAAGTAAAATATACATATAACTAAAGTAATTCAACTAAATAACATATTAAATAACATTAGTCAAAACATTTTACTGACATATTTTAATATTTATTCAGGTTTATTTTGACATTTATAGTTTATAAACAATTTAATATTTTTTGACATTCATTAAATGATAAACTAATTTTAATTTCATACTGTCATCTACGAGTACAATTTATTTATTTATTTAATATGCACTAATTGTAATGTTATATTTACGCACCATTGTTATGGTAGAATGTGACAGGACAGGACTATATAATATAAAATACATTCTTGTAAATAAACGATTTGTATTTGTATTTGCATATAACTGAAGTATTTTACTATGATTTGTTTAAATCTGCCAAAGGTAAGCTCTTTGGCAGATTTAAACATCCATCTTGTTTTGTCTGCGATTTATCTTAGTAAAACTATCGTATTCATAGTTTAAAATCATGTACATAAAATTATTTTTGACTTTAAACATGTATAATATTAACCCACATATTCACATTAACTAAACAATAATTTTATACCACACCCATTCAGAAAGTGTATCATTACTCGTTCATGAACGGGTTGCGAAGTTCTTCATTTCTCCCTTATAAATGTGCGGTGGGAAAAAATATATCAAATTTCATTTCTGCCCTTCGTATCAGGGCAGACATCTTGTATGAAAATGCATTTCTGCCCTGCTAGCGTTCCGACAATTCGTGTCAGACGCCATGACCACTAGGCCACCGAGGGTCGAGGTCCGAGCATCAAACTTTAACTCTCTATCTGATTTTAACCGTCGTATGTGGACGGAGCGACATCCATCGAACAAAAAAAAATTGCAACATTACAGTTGTCACAATAACTACTTTTTCACGTTTAAATATGCAATAGTAACGCCGGTACAGACTAAAACAAATTATTCGTACCTTGGTATTTAATCCTAATAATAAAAAATAAAGATTTAATTGTTGTTTGTTAGAAATGGAAACACAAAAACTACTACCCCGATTAAAAAAAATCTTTCAGCAATAGAAAGCTACTTTTTAAAGCACTAACGGCTGCTTAAGCGATCTCAAACATTGAAATTTTGATGGATTTATGGAATTTTTCTCTCTATATTATTAATTTCAATGAATAGAAAGCTACATTGTGCCTGAGTAACATAAATATCTGATTCGCGCTTATACGCTATATATTATTTTGCGCTATATATATATATATACTAGCTGCGCTCCGCGGTTTCACCTGCATGCTTATGGATGATGATGATAAATCAGAATAATATATAGCGTATAAGCGTATATCTGATTCTATATAATATATATAGATATAGATATATATATATATATAGCCATCGATTATTCTTATTAGGAACCTCACCTTTATCACACTGATAGTGACCTACTGTGTAGCTATGAGTTTACTTGTGAAAATTAAATACAAATTATGATTACTTAAATACAATAATACAAAACAATAGTATACTCGTAAATAAGAAATACAATATAGTATAGTCATTTTTAATTACAATAATATTGTAATAATAATATTTCTTATTTATAGTTAAACTTTAACTACAGAGCTTCGAGCAAAATAATACTAGATGAGGCCGTAGCACAAACAATTTGCGAAAAAGTATTCGTATCGTAATATAAGCGTCAACGCGTCACGCTTCGGCTTGCAAACTATGAGTTAGCTGTGTCACAGTTGCCCTAGACAGTTGTACTGATTCACGTGAACGACATGTTACGTTAAACTTACGCAGTTATTCATGCTAAGCCCACTGTAATATTATTTGTATTAAAATAAATTCAAAAACGACTACAACGATTCATAAAAAACCCTAAATAAATAGTTGGGATACTTGGCACTCTAAAACGCGTTCTCCATGTATGTACAGTGCAGACCTACTTATACCACAGACTATATAATAGTACTACGTATGCTTATACTATCACGCTATGCCAGGTTTTAAAAGAAATTGCTAAAATTAGCTCTCTATTGAAACCTATGAAAAGAAAATATTCTCTATGATGCTCGGAAATGTTCGCCTTACCTTCTGAAACATAAGATGTGAGTATGTCTTTTATGGTATGCCCTTTCAAAATAAAACAAAGAGGCATGAATATTGTGTGAAGGCCAAATTTTTAACTTCATCGTAAGTACACAACTTTTCACCATACATTTGCATTTTATTGCTAACATTGTTTAATTTCAATCAAGTGATTACTAACTAATTTATTCTGATGATTTCTGCATGCGTGATGATAAAATAAATGCTGTTATGAAATAAAGACATGCTTTTTCATATCTATTGACTCTTAAAAAGTGTTGAGAATAAAGTTATGAAAGTTTCTTATATACATTTTATATTAATTAAAAATAAAAACAGACTCACAAAAGATAAATATAAAACAGACATTTAATATGATGCGTAAATTAATTTGAAATGCTATATTCATGTGTTTTTCCTTTGTGTTTATATTACCTACTATTAAATAGTGGCATATTAATAATGCACCATTTCTGCGTATTCAGCCGAGATGCTAGGACACAGAATAAGTAATAATATAATAATAAGCATAGCATCTACTTTGTAGCGCGCGCGATTTCAATGATGTTTCATTCAATAAACGCATCGCAATAAAACATTTATAAACGGTATTACATTAACAACAAGAACTACTGTTTCTAGATACTACTAGTGATATAGTATAAATATATAAATAATTAGTAGGTACTATTATTATCTTAAATATACATTATATATCTCCTATCAGTACTCTCGGGAAACCATTTACACCAGATACATTTTTAAGCAAGTACGCACTTGCAACTAGAAGGCTTCAAAATTCATGTTTGTCTTTTGAAGGATTGGCGTCGGTAGGACCTTCAAGTGTCGAAATTCTGAGCGGCAGTGTACTGTGCTCACCGACGCCAATTTTGGCTGTACATTCCCATTCGCACAGTAATTTCACTTGGTACTTACAGTGCCCTTTAACTTTAGTATACTTTGAGGATGAATATCTGGCACAGCGACGGTACAAGTGCAGCACCGATGTAGGACACGTCTGCGAGTACCCGTCCTATGTATATATCAACCCGAGCAAGTAATTATCCAATACTACGAGCAATTTTTATCTTCTTCGCTATCTAGCTAGGTTTCATTTTTAGAAAACTTAATTTTATCCTTGTTTTAGCCAATGAAAAACAACAGTTTTTTCGTTGCGTTCAAACAAGATGGCGTAACAGTCGCATTGCTAAATCATGTATCGCGGTGACAAGATTCTCATGGAGCACGTGTTGCTATTTTGTATTCGTATCTAAACCGAGCAAAATCGGTCACACAGGTGCTATATAATTACTTGTCCAGAGTGACTAACTGATTTATCAACGTCGAGTCTGAACTGTTGACGCCTTCTATGTTATAATCATCTACTAAGAAAGGAGTTCTGTAAAGTTGTGAGCCGAATGTAGCTGCCGGTCGGTCACGTAGTGTTCCACATGATCTCTTCCAGCGCTACTACGATGTTTTAGTAATTTATCCCTATTAAAAGAGTTTTTTTTGGTTGACAGGAAGAAAAAGACCAGTTGCTGACAACCAACTGCTGGATAACACAAATATGGACGGACTATCATCTGAGGTGGAACACAAGTGACTTCGATGGAATCGCAGTCATAAGAATACCTTACGAAAGAGTATGGAGGCCGGACATTATACTTTATAACAAGTGAGTAATACAGCATCATTAATGCAATTGTGCCATTCTCGTAATGTCGCGGCCTAACTGTGTTGGCGGAGTCGTCAGGGTTGTTTATAGATTTTATGAGTCCTTTCGGCAGGAAGTACTCATAGTGAAGCGAAGTTTTCTAACACACTAGGTATAGATATCAAATTATTTGAGCCTCTCTTCTGGATTTTCCAGTTGTTACCAGTTTGTTTAATGAATTTCAATTAAAACAATTTAAAAGATTGTAAAACATACGTAATAAACTCGTTGAAATATGATGCAAAGATCTTTTTAGCGTTTTTTTTTAACACTAGCACTATAAATACGGATGTTTGTAAATGAAGATGTGAGTGAGTGAGTGTGTAAATTTTACTTCTTCACACTGAAACGGCTAAACGAATTTGGATGAAATTTAGAATGGAGATGGCTTATACCCAGGATCGAATCGTAAACCTTTCATACCGGTTTTTTCTGAGGGTCATCTTCGCGATAACTTTATTTAAGTTGTTTTATTAAAATAAAATAATAGATTAACAAAAATTATAAATATATAATACCTAATACATAAAATATATTAAATTAATATATACAATTAAAGAGATATAATAAACAATTATATACACCTAAACACTAGGCCCCTATTCTCTTAGCTATTGAACTGCGTTAACGCAACACGATTCCCTGATCCTGATCCTGATCTCCTGTAAACTGAATAAACAGTTGACTTCTTTTGACTAGTCATTTCACTAAACATATAATCCTTTTAGAATAAGCCTCCATGATGGTTTAGGAAATTAAACCCACGCGCTATTTGTAAGAGGATGAGCATTCTGAACTTAGTAATTTTATTTCATCACAAAACATAAAATACCTCTTTATTTCCGCGTACCATTTAGAGTTAAATCTGAAATGGAGAGAGAACCTCTTACGCTTCGGGCATTGTGCCGATTTTCACAACCACGTCCGCATAAAATCATATCCAACTCAAACAAAAATATTAACTGTTATGTTTAATGCCTCCATATACGTTTTTGTAATAAATTGGATCGTTTCTGTAATAGTACTTGAAGCGAAGGAAGTATAAATCAACGAAACGGTCATTTTTTGGTCGGTTTATGCGAGATAACGGTCTAACTTTTTTGCCAGTTGCGGCAGGTCTATCTACATCTCGACCCTGTGAGCCCGGGTTTTTAAAGAATAGGGTTACGGTAACCTCTGCCTGTCTTAAGAGCCGACTAAAAGGGGACCCTAAGAGCTCGGGTATAGTAGGGGGTGGGGCCCTAACTATCTCATCAACGAGCTCGAGGAAGACGGTGTCATGATGTGGCAATTGACACCGTGCCGTCCTTAGAAGAAGGAGATGCGAAATGCTCTCAGAGTTGAGCCAAAGGGCAATATGTCTTGATGGTCCCAGTGCGTTCCTATGAAGATCCTGGGGTCATCAATAAGACATCGAAGAAGGCCACCGAGATGGTTTTAGTGGAAAGTCCACATAACCCGGACGCTCCCCATAGTGTCCGGGTATCTAAAAAGATTTCCCCCTCGTAAAAAAAAGGTCTATCTACATCTGTAAATTTATCGATGAAGGTTTTCAAGTAATAATTGTGATATACGTATGGTGGATAATATTCTTACAATCTTATTTATATCTAAAGTTTAAGAACTCAATAAGGCAATGAACTGGCTGAGACTCATACCAAGCATCTGACGCGCACACTTGCGGCCTAATTCACCGGAAATTTGAAGTTGTCAGCGAAATAGGCTTCATGTTCATGCTATAAACCATTACAGAGTGTTCAACGTTGTTATTATATTCCAAAAACTTAGTCTTCCCAACCATTTTTAGAATTCCAATATCATAAAGACATGAAACATATAATTTAACAGCGTATAATTTAAGTTTTACTTTTTAACTAACTTACTGAGAAAATTGCATAAAATCCGTCAAAGTGTGAATTTACTACAAAAAATTATCTGACTTTCACTATTCTGGAAGAACCCTTTTGTTTTATCGGATTAAATATATATTACTAGCGACTGCCCGCAACTTCGTTCGCGTAGTAGGCTCGGCCTTCGGCTTCGCCATAATCTCCCGTCTTTTCTAATTTTTTTTTAGTGTAAGAACCTCCTACGAAGTTATAGAAAAATTAAAAAAAAAGATGAATGAAATTGGTACAGTCGTTCCCAAGTTTTAGCGTGACCAGGAAAAATAGAGGTTTATATATATATTGTTAGAAATCAGACGTGGAAAGGGTTTTTAAATAACTAACGGTAACATTCACCGAACACTTATTTATTTTTACAAGTACCAGAACATTAATTAAATAACACAGAACTATGATATAGCGTCCACAATGTAAAAAATCACTACTAGCACTCATAACGTCACCGTTATTACCACAACGCTAAAACCTGAGATGTTGACTCGTCGACGGGTGAAGGCAAAGTGAGCTCAAGCGGTTTTTTTTCCGAACGTACTAATGCTGTTTGCCTCTACCGGCATTTACAGCGGACGGGTGGTGAGCGCAGATGGCGCACCGCCTAAAGCCTGCTCTACACGTCTACAGATACGTCCGCGGACGCTGACAGATGCATCCGCAGATGGATCACCTCGAGTCGTCCACACGTCTGTTGCTTGATCAGTATAAGTTCATTCTCGACAGAGACACAACGTTTAAATATGGATATTGAGATCATAGCTGCCGCAGCTATTTATTTATTGAGTACTTTTAACTACTACGTAAATGTGCATCGCAATAGAGTTATTAAAAATAAATGGAAAAGAAGAAGATGGTGGATGCTGGCTATACATAGAAACAGAACGAAGTAAGCGGAATTTTTATCCAGACTCAAATCAAATTTACGTAATTGCACATTACACACGTAATAACAAGATTTTTTTGCAGGAATAGCATGGAAAACCAGCTTGCAGAACTTTACTTGGAGCCATCTGGAGAATTCAATAATTTTGTTCGAATGTCTAGCAGCGATTTTGAATACCTTCTACAAAAAATATCTCCAATGATTTTTAAAAAAGATACCGATTGGAGGGATGCAATACCAGTGAAAGTGCGCTTGGCAGTAACATTAAGATATTTAGCTACTGGAGACAGCTACAGAAGCTTGCATTACCTGTTTAAAATTTCAAGCCAAATTATATCTCTTATTGTCCCTGAAGTATGTTTGGCGCTCAATGCCGTGTTAAAGGATTTAGTGAAGGTAAACTACATTATTTTAATACAAATTATTTATTGTTAATGAAAAATCAACAAGTTTGTCGTTTACAAAAAATTTACTTAAAGACCTAATGAACAATTAAATATTATCTGAAAATGTAACTTTATTATTATCCATCACATTTTCGAAGTTTTCATAAACTTCTCTACTTGTTTGTGGTAGAATAATTTCTTGAGATATAATGTTCACTACTTCGGATTGTTGGTTGACCGTATTTTGTGGCACCGATTCCACTGAATAGGGAGAGTCAATTACATAATTCGGTGATAGTGTTGATAAATATACACTATTGCTAGTGCTAGGACGACTCAGTATGATGTTTTGAGGAGAAGAAACAGCGTATGATCTGCCCTGCATCATGCTGTTGTACCGACGACGTCTGTTCATCATAATACCATGGAGTTCGTACATTTTTTCTTCCCTTTCAATTTTTGGATATTCCTTGATTTGTTTTGCCAACATTCTACAAAATAAATCGCATTCATCTTCTTCTTTTGCGCTTTGTTTACTGGTCAATGCCTTATTTAGTGTGGTTAAAGCAGTATTCATTTTTTTACTGGCTCCCTGCAATTCAGGTGGATTGAAAGCACGACGTTTTTGTGCTTGAATGCTTGGGTTCTTTTGAGGGGTAGCAGGGACTTCTGCGTCGTCATCGTTGCCCATTTTAGGTTTTGGTGGGATGTCACTAGCCTGCATCTTGGAAGGGCTAGCCTCTTCATCAGTTTGTGTCTGGGAAAAAACAAATACAATTTAAAAAAATGTAAAGAAGTTACAGTAAAGAGCTAACTAGCAAGGTTAAATTAATTTGCTCAAAATGAAAAATACCTATAGATAATACTTTAACTTTATTTTCAGATGCCTAAAACTACGGATGAATGGCTTTCAAAGGCAAGAGGATTTAATTTTCCTCATTGTATCGGCACTTTGGATGGGAAACATGTAATGATTCTACCTCCACCTCATACCGGGACGGAGTACTTCAATTATAAAGGACATTTCAGCATTGTACTCTTAGCGCTAGTTGATAGTGACTACTGTTTTATGTTTGCCGATATAGGTTGCCAAGGACGGATTAGCGACGGTGGAGTCTATAATCAAAGTGTATTAAGACAAAAAATTGACAAAAATGTAATCAACTTGCCACCTCCTAGTCGCTTACCTAATAGTAACACTGAATTACCATATGTATTTTTAGCTGATGCTGCATTTGCGTTGAGTAAACATATTATGAAGCCATTTCCTGGGCATCATGCTGTTCAGAGAGTATTCAATCAAAAACTATCTAGTTCACGAGTAGCAGTCGAAAATACTTTTGGAATAATGTCCAGCGTATTTAGAATTTTTAAGAAGCCTATACCACTAAATATCGAAAAATCATCTTCAATTACAATGACATGTGTCTTGTTACACAATTTCTTAAGAAAAAGTCAAACTTCTCGACATGTGTACACTCCCCCGAATTCAGTAGATAAGTATGTCAATGGAGAATTAACACAACCAGGATCTTGGAGACAAAATTACACGGGAACATTTGATCCATTGCAACCTGTAGCTCGAAGAGCTCCTATAAGCGCAGTTGATACAAGATTAAAATTTATGAAATATATTCAAGAGAACAACAATCAACAGTTATAAGATTAAGTAGTTAGTTAAGTATTCTGAAATAAATAAGATAATAGAAATTTGGTATTCGTTTTACTTACTTTATCCTCCGAATTCATGATGCTTGGCGATTCATACACATCCATCAAAAATGCCGCCATTACGTCGTAAAATATCCAGATGGGACGGTAGAATCTTCAGCTCCAGCCCCAGACGTAATAGAAGCCTTTCTTTTTTTAAATTTGCTCTAAATGTAGCTAGTAGATTTTCTTTTTTCTTATTTAGTTCGTGTATTGGCACACCCATCGCGTCAGCGATACGTTTCCACGAATCATTAACCTGAAAAATAAATAAAATCATCAACTGTTTAAGTTTTCTTATTTCAATTGAAATAAGAAAATACTTACCTAGATTACTGTTAAATGTCCAATTACTTTTACAGTAGCCTCAATAGAATGAATTAATTGAAATAGGTACGGTCAAGGAAATGTATTGTATTCGCGTAAGTACCTTTTTCACTCTCGTCGCAATGACAATAAGATTATAATAGTCAAAAAGGTACACGAATACATTTCCTTGACTATACATACATAGATTATTAAAATTATAATAATAGTTTAGGTACCTACAACATTTTTATTTTTGTGGTATTTATTTTTAGGGTTCCATAAACAGTTTTCAGCTTGATATAGCTCAATGAACTTAAAAGTTTCCTCAGTGCTCATATTGTTAGCCATTTCATAAGTTTTCACGAATGCTGCGCAAAGTAAATTAAAGCACAAGTACGCGTGCACATTCAATCGCAACTTCGAGCAAACTGATGCGTCGTAAGACGTGTGGACAGGACGCCGGACGTTCGCGCCAAAACCCTTTGATCCGTGCCATAAAAACCGACAACAAACGGATAAGTGGCAGACGCATCTGCGGACGTTAAATACCTACAACAGACGCGCAAATTACCCCGTCTACACGTCGGCGGACGCATCGGCAGATGACGTCTGCAGATGCGTCCGCCGACGTGTAGAGGAGCCTTTAGGCGAGCGTTGAAGACGCTTCGCCGCAAAGAGAGGAGTAGGTGACTTGCTCACGGGCACCACTAAGGTACGGACCTCGGCATGGGCCGTCGCCAGGAGAGAGGGGAGTCAGAGAGAATCGCCCCGGTACATGAGTGTACCGGTTGAAAGTGGACCCTATGAATTTTAACTCTATGACTATTTGGAGAGAATCTAACCAAGACATAACTTTTGCCTCGAGCTCGCCGGCGAGCTCGGTGTCTGATTGTGTTTACCTGGGAATCGTTATCATAACCTTGAATACCTCGCCCACAGCCATTACCTCGGCCGGAGCCTACACCGTGATTGGAATCACACCCTTGGCTGGGGCTACAAACTAAATTACTTCGCCTGCTCCCGTTTCCGCGACATGAGTCCACACCGCGACCAGGATCGCCGTGTTGTACACTCATGCCTGTACTTTGGGTGGGGCTACAAATAGAACCTAGAGTACCTCGCCCACAGCCGTTACCTGGGCCGGAGTCTACATCGCGACCGGGGCCGCGTTGTAGACTCCTGCCCGCACCGTGGCTGGGGCTACATATTGAAACAGAATTACCTCGTCCACAGCCATTACCTGGGCCGGAGGATACATCTCGACCATGGTGTATACTCCTGCCCGCACCGTGGCTGGGACTACAAAGTGTGTGTGTGGATTACCTCGACTGCGACTGGGGCTGCGAAGAAGATCTCGGCCGGAGCCTACAATGCGATCGGGATTACAGCCCTGGTCGGGTCTATAACCATTACCAGGGTTTCCTTGGGATGACGCTAAAGCTGCCAAAGTAAAGGCTGCGATGGGGTCGTCCGGGTCACCCAAAATATGCCTATATTTGTATCGGTTATGTCAGTGGAGTAGTTCGCCGCTTCGACCACGAAAGGATTCGAGTGGTGGGGAGCTTTGTCGAAGAAGCGGCGGGTTGAGTTCGAGCCTACTTCGTCGCTCGTATTTATTAGACGGAGCTCGAGCACAACGTCTGGGGTGAAAGTATCTTGTATCACGGCCTCTCCTGACATCCTGACGTCCTCGTTAGGTTCTCTAGAAATCCCTGGAGCTTGCGGCTGCCATGGTTAACGCTGCACTCCAGAATGTCACGCTCGGTGAGGTGCTCGCAACTGGCCTTGTCATTGTCAGTTATTGCCATCTATAACACTCAACAACATAATGGTGTTAGAATCGAATCGAAAGCGATACAATTGAAACCTTTCAAAATTAGACGAAAATGTTGCTCAATTAAGAGTAGTATCGATGTAGACAATTTCAGTAATTGCAATCAGACAGGCAAAAATGGAAAAAAAATGTTTGGCTTATACATCGATGACAAAGTATACCTCGATTATAATTTTCAAACACCCTTTAATGTACTCATTTGGTTCAGTTATAGTTTTTTAAATGTATATAGGTACATGATAAAGTTGTGTAAAAAAACTAAATATTTTATTCATTTCGTTTTAAAACAACAGGTTAACAGTAAAAAAACACTGATTGGTAGACAACTCTCAAAGGAACAAAGCTGTTGTGCTATTCCAGTATTGCAAATGCTACCAAAGCGAATAGAGTAACGGACATTTTTTTAAAACAACGGTTCTAAATTGTAGTCAATTCTAGGCAGTACATTTATGGTCTATTGTATCAAGGGATTCTATGCACATTTTCCGCCCTTCCCATTATCCCTAATGTTTAAGTGACTGCTATATATTATTATATTTAAAGCGTTATATGAGTAGTTACACCTGGGTATTTGTGGAAATGCTGCCAGCTTTTTGGCCACTTGTTTCTACCATTTCTTGTATTGGGCTTCTATTTTATATAATTATTCACTGTGCATAAATGTGCTAGAAAAATAATTAATATGTGGTATTTTTCTTTTGATGAATATTGAATGAGTATAGTTTTACAACTAAAGAGTTCACAAATATCTGCAAGAGATATTACTTACTTATGTTATTTCACAAAGTTTAAGGTAATAAAACAAATACGAAAATAACCATATCAGCAATCATTGTAGTAGGCTGTACGTATCCATCCCAAAATAGTTGACTTTTCCTTTTCTCTATTTCGTCTGTTATGTATACAGACAATCTGAATAGAACAAAGGTGCAAGTTGGTAGCCGGCTACATATAGCAGCAGCAGACGACGTGTCGTCGCTTCATGTCGCCACGACACGTCGCTTCACGTCGCTGCAGTCATGATTTCGAACCCGACTGCAGATGCACTTGCAAAGCGATACGAAAGATTTCGTTGAAAAGCTTTTCAGTTGTTTTACTAGGCAGATTGGTTACCGTGAGCGGCACTAATGATCTACGGTCGGGCGACTGTGTCGTCTGCCGCTCGACGATGCGACGCTAGCTTCGTGTCGCTATCTACGAATGGTATTTCATAGAAATACATAGAAACCAGTAGTGTCGCTGCGACACGTCGTTTGCTACGGCTTCATGTAGCCGGCTACCAAATCGCACCTCAAGGAGGCACATTAGAATGATCATAATGAGTGTAAAATTGATGATATTTTGTTTGGTTTCAGTGCGGATCCTAACTACCGGTCCGCCGTGATAAATACTAACGTTATAGTGAAACACACGGGGGAGGTGACGTGGCTCAGTCACGGGATCTACGTGTCTGTGTGCGATATCAACGTAGAGCAGTTCCCTTTTGACGTACAGCTGTGCACCATGAAGTGGGCGTCTTGGACTTACGACGGGTTCCAGGTACAATAAATTTGAATAACGAGCAATGTATAGGAGAAACACACGTTTTGATATTAATTTTGGAAGGTTTTATTTCAAAATATGTATAATAGCACCTGTGAATATGTTAGGTAAAGTTTATGGTTTAAACACCGGAGTGTTATATATGCAGGCAATTATTAAGACCGGACTACACATTTAATCTGCCACTGTTCTCCATTTTCCGTCTCCTTCACATAATCTTGCTGTTCAACTCATAACATACTGGAATCAGTTGTATGTTGCAGGTACTAGAACATCTATACCTATAGCTACGTACTGTATACGTATATACTCGTAGTTACGGTTCAAAACTGATGTCAATAGATGTTTAAATAGTTTTCGATTAACTTACTATACATTATTTACCGACAATATTTATAATTGATGTTGATTACCAAGACGACTATATTTGAAAATAATGGCTCCCGCATTTCTTGTTGCTTCTTCTCGGTATAGGCTCAATTATTTTGTAATGCAGTGTTGGAGTTATAGTGATGTTATTTATTTTCTAACAACGGATGTCTATAAGAACGTCCCTGATTTCAAAATGAGTAAATTATTCTGAGTTTTAAGTCTACGGTCTCCTATTAAATGCTATACGCGGCGTTCGATTTCAGCGTAAACGTTCCGATCGACGACCGAACGCCAGGCACAGCGTCAGCAGTCAACACATCTACAATGCGAACGACGACGTCTCGATATAGATAGATTTCTGAAAAAAAAAAAAGAAAAAAATGTAGATAGGTACATATTTCAAAATAATGCGGGAACCTGTGTTGTATATAGCGCGAATAGTAAAGTAGTGTTCAGCTACTGATATGGTAAATTATTGCTAATGCACAATATGCTGCGAAAATACGCAAAGTAAACTAAACGAGTCGTAGAAACCCGCATATCCCCAATGTACGATGTGTACCGAAACTCACTGAAAATTTAATGAAACACGCAGACGTGATGTGGTGAGTTTGCGCCTACGATAAGATCTCTTTTCAAGCTACAAATATATTTCCGTGGGCGTAATTAACTTGGACAGTTTGCCTAAGATACATAATGAAGTAAGTTTACTGCTCTGTGGCAAGCTTAGGAGATAAAGTAACAGGTAGTACAGGTATTATATAAATTATAGTCGTCTTGGTAATCAACATCAAATATAAATATTTTTGGTAAATAATGTAGGTATGGGAGGTTAAGGCGAAATGAGTTCCAAACTTCATGATTCGACTTCGCGAAAACTTAGTTTTTCGACGCTTAAACCTAATAACCGAAGTTCGAAAAAAAACGTAATGTAAATTGAAAATACGTCCTTATGAAGTATGGGAGCCAATGCACGATTGAGCAAACTTGGCTCAATAGAAAGAAATCGGCAACATTTCCTAAATTTTGCAATTTTTCTTACGTGCCTCGTGGGAAAAAGCATTTTTATTCAATTATGGGCAAATACATTTCAATGAATGTATCATATACGAATTCCCAATGAAATTTACTAGTGAACTATGGACTCCTTTATCATTCAAATTTAATCATTTGATTGTACGAAATAAATATAAAAAGTATTAGCACGTATTCAATTGAACTTTCGCATTAAATCGTCCATTCTGGTAAGCAATTCTCAACCTTATGTAAAGCACCGCAAATTATTTTTAAATTAGGATTGGACCGCGCCTCAATCAAAAATTATTTATATACCTATTGACATCAGCTTGAACTGTAACTCACTATATACGTAATTAAATAGATGTACCAGTACCTGCATAATACAATTGACGCAACTATTTTATGAGTTGAACAGCAAGATTATGTGATGAAGACGGGAAATGGAGAAATAACTTTAAATGAAATCTTTTGTTTTAAGTACATAATGGTAGGCGATGGGTTAAATAGTGGCAGGTTAAGAGTGTAGTCTGGTCTTAATAATTGCCTGCGTAGCATGAAATGGCAAACGTAGAGAGCTACGTAGTTTGATGATTCGATCGTTAATTTGTTTTCATTCCTCATACTTTGAAAGTGCTTCTGAAGTATCCGAAACAGATAGATGAAAATGGCACTTATCGTCCCTGGGAAACGATTATGGCTAGTAAACAATTTTTGCCTACTGCCGAATTATGAAATATGAATTTAAATGTTAGTAATAATTTTTATTTAATTATTATGTACATTTCCATACATTTGAGCTTAATATTAATAATTACCATTTTAGATGTGTAAAAAAATCTGTTAAAAAGGTGAGAGAATGTTGACTAGCGACTAGTGCCACAGATAAAGGAAAGCAAAAAACGGCGAGAAAGCTGCAATTCAATTCAATCAGTGGGTCAAGTCCTAATTACTTACCTATACCAAAAAGTTACTTTTTTATTTAATAATGTTTTCTTTATTTTCTCTATATTCGAAATAAGAGTGTTTAACTAGATTGAAATACCTATTTAGGTACTCGAAATATTATAATCCTCTCGTGCCTATAAACTCTAAAAAGGTTCCTTTTGAGCATGATGTAAAAATCTACTATTGCCGCTCACCTGCTCGGGTTTTCGGTGCAACGAAATATTATTAATCCATTTCTGAGCGTTTTGAAATACACATTACTACTAAAATCCGTTTCCTACCTATCCTGGTTGTAAAGATTATGCAAACAAAAATAGTTTTTGTTTGATTGTTCTCAAATGTCCAAGTTGAAGTCAAGGGTTGTGCCCGAGGAGTTGCATTGTGTCATTATTCTATTACTTATAATATTGGAAAAAAACGATTTATTGGGTCTGAAATACTCTTGACGGCATAATTTTGCTCTCAAAAATTGCAAAGTTTGGTTTCGCTAAGCAGGCGTTAGTGCTTTTAAAATCATATACTTATAAAAAAAAGCTTGAAAGCAAATACATAACTTATATTTTTTCATATTTTCAAATTAATTGTCAAGTTGTACAGTCAATTACAATCAAGAATTCATTACCGTTTATTTATGAGACAATTACATGTCAACCAAATCATGCACGAAAATTGGAACCCTTGATGTGTTACTGAATATTGGTTCGATAATTCTTAAATAATTACTCCAGGCCGTGAGTTGTGTCAGGTTTCGAATTTGTTGCTTAACTAGTCTCCAAGTTATAAAGTCGATTTCGAGAGTCAGCTTGTGCCTCCAGTATGATACAATTAAGTCTGCGCCACTCATGCGCGTGAAAATCCGGGCGCTCGATATGACACTCACTGAATACTGAATATCGGTTCCAAAATCATCAACTAGGTATTTCGGGACTATGCCTTTTATAACTCTGGATAGTGCTCGATTTTGAATTTTATCTATCTCATGCATGCTTTTGATAAATAGTATCTAACAAAAGTAAAATAACAACTAGAGTTAGGGTTATTTCATTAATATAATATACTCGTACCTATAGGAAGAAGTAAAATCCGCTTGTTTTTCTTTAAATCATCAGTTTTTAGTTCTAGGATAATGTTTTACGCTATGAAACATGCAATTTTTACACGTTTTAGTATTTTGTATTGCCACCACGAGCTGCTAAACATGCCAAACCGAATAACAGTTCGACGATGATGATGATTATTATGAAACGAATATATTTTTTGATTTAATGCGATTGCTCAAAATATTTAAAAGTTTTAAGCATTTTTAACGACCAACCTGATTTCTTAATGCCCAGTGTGAGTTTTGGTTATGCGTTGTTTCGACCAACATCTCATATTCCAAGGACTGGGAATAGGGCTGGGGGTATATTCGCTTTGACAGTTCATGTACGTAACGCGGTGCGCCACGATATCTACAAGGAACGATGATAGAATTGTATTGACTTCACAATCATACCTTGAAGATGTCGTAACGCAGCACGTTATGTGTTTGAGTTGTGCGTTGTACAGCATCTATGCTGTACCATATTTTTTTTTACCTGAAATACAGTAGGTAACGCTAATACCTACGCTTGATATAATGCACTTGTTAAGCCTTTTGGGCTCAATGCGTTTAGGCCGTAGGGAGCAGTTATCCATCGCAATTAATCGGGAGCTATCGGTGCATCTGTTCGAAGGAAGACGTGACAAAATGCCCTTTATCATCCTAAAGAATATAGAAATAAATTATGGTAATAGTAAATATTTATTCTTACCTCTTTGTGTTACCTCACCGTAGATTACAATGGTACGATTTGTTAAGATTTCCCTTTTCATCAGAATGTTTGATTTCATTTCACGTTAGTTAAATCAATGTTTCTCTTGATGTTTACACGTACTTGCCTAGTTGAATAATAAGGTTTTGTTTTCAACGCACTTGTTCGTAAAATGAGCCTTAACACATAGCTTTTAGGACCATAAACCGAGCTTGTAGACACACACGTGCATGATGAAATTATAACCTAATGCATAATTATCCCTACAAAGTGAAATTAGTTATTACTGAAAGTTATAGGCGAGTAAATAAAGTTTTTTCAGTTTAACCGGGTTATACAGTAATTTTTTTTAGTAGCTACAAAGAGGTTTTATACCTTTTTGATGTTAATTTGACGGTTTAACTTACGCGGTACGTATAGTCGAGTATCTCGACCGGTTTCGTGACCGTCCGGGCCACTTATTCATGGAGTACCCGGCTGCGTTCGTGCTAGTACTGGCGATCGCGTAAGCTGAACCGTCAAAATAACATTAAAATGTGTAATACTTACGAAAGTTTCAATCAGGTTTTTATACCGCTGAAAATCCATATACATTTTTGGAATACATCAATGTGTAAGTCCTTAAGTCAAACATACAGTTATAATTATCACATTATTCATGATTCACAATACTGTGTTAAAAAATACTAATATATTTGCATTTTATAGCTTAAAATTTTATTATAATTTGAAGTAGGCTGTATATTCAGTTCTTGCAGTTGGCGCGTAAGAAATTAGTATTTCCTCTATTAGTATATGATTATACATATAATAATCATATATTGTTTTTATGGTACTTGTCACTATGTGGTAAAAGCAATATTTGTTTGATTTCCCCTCGCAAGAGTGTGGAAAAACGTAGTACGAAACTCGTGAGCTCACCTCATTTGTATCATAATATACTATTATGTACACACACACGTTTCCCTAAGTATTGTTTCTGTTATCTGCGGTAATACGTAGAGTCTCCACGATTCTTAATCCCCGCATCCAGTCCTAGGCCGTAAATAGTACTACGTGCTAGGCCCCGGTGAAATAATATGCTTGAGAAAATATTTAAAATATAGACACCCGTTCCGGGAAACAAAAACCACATTTTCTTTGGCTTTAAATGACTGGCTTACTACAATAACCCATCTACGAATTACACAGCGATTCCACGAAAGGAACACAAGGTGCTTATACTGTACAATATGGAAGTCTCTCATTATTTAAATGGGGTTGAAAAGTAAAAATACAAAGTAATGAAAATTCTGCTAAAAGTGAAACAGGTATGTTTCTGCGGCACTTGTTTTTAACAAGATGTGCTCGACTGTAAAATAATTGTATGAACTTGGTTTAAGTTTTTGTCCTCAGTTTGTTTGTGCAAAATAAATAGTGGGGACGGACGTAAAATATTACGTTGTAGATTTTTATTTTAAATACTTTAAATTTACTGCTTTAGTAGACGTAGTGGTACATAGCTTAACTAACAACCTTATTGTATTAAAATTATCACTACTAGATTACATTTACTACTGCTCAGTGTTGCGCATTTAGTGAAGTAGGTATACCTCCAACAATGGACTGATGGTATCGGAGGCTGAGACTGAGGACAACTGATCTCATTATAAGAAAAAAAATATGTGCTATCCCTCTAAAATGTTTGAAGGGTAACGTGTCATTCATCAGGCGATTTTCATAGAATACAGATACAGATGTAATAAAGGTGAAACGACCACCAAAAAATACCTTCGTTATAAGAAAGTAATTTGAGTCAGCTTTAGTAATTTTCATTCCTTTTTGTCATAGAGATTTATTTTTCCTAGAATATAAAAAGAATCCTTAATTTATGTTCGCGTTTATCGTCAAAAACTAAGGAGGAATGTCGTTGGCCCTAATCTAAGAGCCAGTAAAAAGGAAAACTCTTTTTTGTACATTAGCCCGTGCTTGTTCTATATTAGGTACTTTTAATGTTTTGTTACTACTTCAGGAATAAAAAAACTTAACATATATGTAAGTACAGTAATTAAGCATCGTGTTTTCCTCGACTTTCCTCATGGGGATGCTAAAATATGTAAAAGGCATTTTTCTACCCAAGCTCCATTTTGAGCGGTAGATTGCTTTAGTGTGTCTCACTAACACGACCTCTCTGCGCAGAAAAGAATGTATTAACATTTATGTTTATCATTTGGTTATGTAATGAAGTTATTTTTTGAACGCAACGGCTCTGTACGTTCCGGAATGGTCGGACTTATCGCTTGTGAGAAAATAATGATGTTTTTCGAAAGATACTAACTGCCACGTTTTTGGGGCATTGCCTTTTGCTATTATCATAGTCATAAAATATTGCGGCTCAGTTGTTAAGCAATACTCAATTTAGTGCTCTCTAGTTTAAGTTTTAATGACTGTATTTTGATTGAACGAAACCTTACTTAAAGTACAGGATATGATATGAATGGACTCTTTTAACTAATTATAGATTTGGCCCTAAAAACCCTGGACTCTCTGGGCTTTTAGGTGAAAATTGTTAAAACATATCAAAGTAATTAAACATTTCTATGTCAACATATTGATGGAATAACTCAAAAAAGGCAATATGTTCTGTGATGTTGAATGAAAAATGAGGTTATTTTAGAAGGAACAATACTATTGACAAATTTTATCCTCTTTTGATGTATATCTGACCCATAGGCGGCATCGCTTTTGTGGCATACAGGATGCCATGCCTCAGAACTACATTGGTTAAAATAGTTTTACAACATGGTAGCTTTGGCTTTTCATTAATCAGTTCGCCCTCTAGAGTTTAAAGATAGATCTAATATGCCATTAATTTAATAGTCAAAACTTTGGTCATTAGGTTCTTGTAAGTTAACACCCTAAACCGAGTTAATTAGTTCCGTCTTAAAAAATAAATCGTTCCATCTTAAGGAGATTTCAGAGGAGGTTAACTAGCAACGTTTTGTAAATTGCTATTTTAGATAACCAATATTGCTTTCTCCCAGGTACGTTTTTTTATGTCTGTTTAATGTCTATACCGCATTTTTTCTTCTTTTTTCATCTTTTTTCATCTTTTCGGCGCAGAGACCTCCGTGAAAATCTCATCTGCATACATAATCAACGTCGCTAATGCTTTCAATAAAATATCGTTTTACTAAAATGGTCGTATCCGGCCAAATCCTAATGTACATATAATGTAAGTATATTATTATACACAACTCTTATCTTAATCACACTTTACCCCACGAAGATAGGTTAGGTAACAAAACAAGCACAGACTCGGGGGAGTCGGCGCGTCCATTTGCGGGTTTGGTCCCCCGAGGCGGTTGCGACGCGCCATGTGTCCTGGCGCGCCGCGATGGAGAGGGGTCCGGCAACGGACAGCCGCGGCGGGTTCGCGGTCTTGTGCGATAGCGTTCCCGCGTTCCCGCCATAAGCGTCAGTGATGGAGATCGCAGTGTTTTAGTCGGTATACTACGGAGACTCCCACATAACCACTTGCTCCCCCCGGGGCGACAATAAAGGTACCAAAATAAGGGATTATCAGATCAAAACAGATTAAATTCAATCATGTAAAGATTGTTAATTTCATAAATATGTTATTTTAATTTTGACATGAGTACAACATATAAAAATTGACATTGGGTAAAAAAATGTCTACCCAATTCTAATTATTTCGGAATTTGGTATTTTGGAAAACGGGTTTTTTCATGTTATTAGAAAAGCACGAGGCCTACCTGATATTAAGTGTTAACCTCTGCCTAGAACAAATGCATTTCGTCACAAGTGACGATCTGCACTACGTCCATAACCGTGAGGGATTATGTTGTTAAGTCTCACGTGCCGTAATTTCGCCGGCAACCATACCTTAAAGCCAAAACACAGTATTGCGAACATTATTGCTTCACGGTAGAAAATGGTATGGCAGTACTACCCCGGACGAACTCACAAAGAGTACTACTGCTCTTAAGACTAGAAACAATAGAATTGTTATGTACATTCCTAAATCAAAAAAGAGTATTATAATCAATAATTAATATTCAAATCGTAATTTAAGTCTTCTTATATCCATATTTTATTTCTATATCGTACGAGTATATACGTACATCTTCTATCAATATGTCTATACCAAAGACCAATATGGTCTGTGGTCTATACAGATATAAAATAAGATATTTTGATTTAAATTATATCTGCCTGTCTGTCTATTAGCCGGTCTGTATGTTCCGGCTAATCTCCGAAACGGCTGGACCGATTGTAACTAGCTGATGTTATAAGGAGTATCTTAGGCTACTTTTATTGTAATCATCATCATCTATCACCACGCGGGTCAAACTGCGGGGCGCAGCTAGTCTATACATATAATAAAACTATAACTGAGACAAATCTGTACATTTAATTATTTTTGAAAATTATATTCGAGGTGTACTTTGTTCTCGATATATAATCCAAAAATAGTTTATTTTACAATTTTTGTGTGTCTCTTGTATGCGTAGTATAACTCTGAAACTACGTGACAGATTTTGATGAAACTTGGCACAGTGGTAACTTATATTATGGTGTAACATATAGGAAATTTTAAGTCCCATAAAACAAAAGGGGATGAAAGTTAAAATTTAAAGGCTCACATGCACGCTCCAGGGTTATCTTTACTAAGTCGGAGTTTTTAACTGCTAACACGAGGTTTAGTAAATAATTTATCTTGGGCCATTTACGTTTACGAGTAAACCTAGGGCTATTTACTCGTATTTAAATATTTAACCTCATAAGTAAGCTCAAAGTCGCACAACGAGCTATGATCGTCTATCCATCATGTTGGTGGAGGACCTATGCTGCGCTTGCCGGTCCGTGGTTTCTACTCCAAAATGTTCAAGTCTCATCGGCTATCTGTTCTGCGTGCTATGTGCACCGCACACTGCCACGTTAACTGGCTAATCTTCTGGGCTATGTCGGTAACGTTCACTCTTCTACGGATCTCCTCATTTCTAATTCGATCGCGTAGATAAACCTCTCTATAGATAGAATTGCGATTTTTGCGAATTGCTTTCAGCTTACACATAAGGGCCACAGTAGTTTGTATGCATAAGGAAAACGGTGTTGCCTTGTTCTGTAACAGTGCTATTTTACCTAATATTTTCAGTTCTTTAGATAATCCGTTGTGCCAGATACGTCGTAGGGCGTCAAAAATTTAACAGCTATTAGCTAAACCGTCCTACATTCTCGAGACAAATACATTAAAATGCAGAATCGTCGAAAGCATTTATCTGAAACACACTTTAAATTTTCAGTTCGGATTTTGTAAAATAACATTTTTACTTACGAATATATCAGTAACATTTTCGCATCGCCAGCACGTTGTTGAGCCTGCAGCCTGCACTCGAAGTCGATAGCTTCTAAGCGGATTTCATGGCACGCTTCACTAGCTTCTCATTTTTCTTTGAGTACCTTAGTGTGTATAATAAATGTAGAAATGTTGGGGTTTCAAACCTCCTAAGTTTTCAAAAAATCACGACGTAGTTTTACTGAATCTGTTTGATTCATAGGTACAATAGTTACACAAACACATAAAGCACTTTATTGCTAAGTTTGCAATGGTATTATTACACTGTGGTAATAAAAATTATAGTGAATCAGTATTTTTCCGATACTTAAATTCCAATGTCTTATTTCTCTTGTTAGCTGAATCAGTCACTAATAATGTATAAGAGTTAAATTATGTTGTATGTTTTTCAAATAATAAGACACAACAGACGCTTTATATTTATTGATAGATATACCTACCTAGTTTCGATAATGTAACGATAAAAGTTTTTTTTGTATCAATTTATTAAGGTTCTGTGTTGATAATGCTTTTCTTACTATGCTATACAGTATTTAAGAGAAAAACGATATTTACATTATTTACCGCGTAAATCAATTGGTGGTATTTGATAAATTTAAAGTGAACTGTGACTTTATTACGTACCTGCCCTCAAGATTCAAGGAGATCCTGAATTCACAGTCAGTCTAAGCTAAACTTATTCATGATATTCCCTTCCGGAATAAAATTTGGGAGGAGAAAGCAGAACATTTCAATCAGTTTGTTTCACAAATATTCTAAGAGATGCTAAACATCAAAATTTGGTTCGCTTGATTAGAAGTAACCCTTGGATACAGTAATCTACACTTATATTTTAACGTTTACTTATCAACACTTTTATTTTAACATTACCTACTTTGATTTAGATAACCTAATTATTTTTCGGTCATCTTGTATTTGTCCAGTGTATTTAATTTCTTAAAAAAATATACAAGCAATAATAACATTACTTATTGAAAGTCCTTTTAATTTATTTGCCCAAAGTATAGAATCTTACTTAACATTTTAACGGTCATGATTATGTCCTCAAACTATTATTCAATTATCCTTTTTTCACTAACATTCACTTACACTTCTCAAAAATAAATTATCTGCACGCAGTTGGACCTCATTAAGCAGTTCGACGAGGGCGACACTACCAATTACCAGACGAACGGTGAATTTGACCTGGTGAGCTTCGACGCCATCCGACATGATCAGTACTACTCTTGCTGCGTAGAACCTTATCCTGATATCACGTACATTATCAAGCTAAGAAGAAGACCTATGTTCTACGTTTTCAACTTGATTCTACCGTGTCTACTTATAAATGGAATTGGTAAGTAATGATAGAGTTACCATAACTTGTATAATTTAGTTTTTTGCAATGTTTTGCTTCTAGAGGTTGGGCGTTTGCTGGGTTTCTTTCATAATATAATATTAAATCATATTTTTGTTTAACTATGTTCCAAGACGATTCCATGTAGTTAACTTATATAACGATGCTTCTTAGAACTGCATCTTGGCGCAGTCAGTAGGATTCAATATATCCTTCAATTAGTTGTAAACTTCTACATACCCACAGGCACCTGATACTGGCCATTTTTCATGATATTAGGAGATGGTACACGAAGCCAACGTGGTGTTAAGTGGTAACTAGTGCCTATAACAGATGCATTTCGTGTGTGACGAACTGCACTGCGCCCGATACCCTGAGACATTAGGTTGTTAAGCCTGTAATTTCGCCGGCACCCATACCCATCGAACCAGAAAGCAGTATTGCGAAAATTACTATTTCGCGGAAGATGGTAGAAATAGGGAATGGTAGCAGTACTACCCCGGACGAACGCATTCACAAAGAGTTCTTAGCAGTATATAATACATTGCACTAACTTTTTTGTATACGGGATTTGATAAAGTTATTTTTATTTTATTTTATTTTCTTAGGAAAACAAACAGTGATAGTACTACTAAATTACTTAAAAAATTAACCACTAAACACCATTATTATGTTTCCGCATATTGCAACTAAGTTAAAAGTTCGTTTACATTTAAATTTACATTTAAGTACCTATAGTTTAAAGTTATAGTACATTTATATATTTAAAGTTTCAAGGTTTGTTAGAATCGCATCAAACCAGTTGTCGGATATAATTTTGTTACATGTTTGTGGAGAAGAATTGAAGAAGTCAATGTTTGAACAGTCATCCAGTCGGTTAAAATACTTGGCAGATCTAATAAAAAAAGAGTTAAGCCTGTAGTTAGAGGAATAATCCGGAATATGTATAAACATTGGTCGCCTCATTAAACTTGTAGGTTTATATAATAACGTTATCACTGTCCTTATTCTGATTAGATGTTTTTAATAATTAAATTGATTAGCTTAGTAAACTCTAGTCAGTAGTGAGCTTACACAGTGTAAATGATTGTATAATATATCAGTTCTCTATTAGCCTATATCAGCTCGTCAGCAGTTGTGCAACATTCGCTTTACGAATATCATATTGATATTGTGAAATACAAGCACAAACTGTAACGGCAATGTTGCCCCACTGCTGAACTAAAACGAATAGGGACGAATAATAAATTATTTTTACAAAATAACTATAAATTTTATGAAATAAAAAATGAGAACATTTAAAAAAAAACGTGTAGGTACTGCTATCGATCTTCAATTAGGAAGATAGATACAAGTAATAGAATCAATTACTTCCTTCTAACATTATGTACTCGTATTTGGTGGAAATTATGCGCGGAGCGGAAAGAGGTTGCTGCGCAATGCAGGGGGCATGTTAACCATATATTTATTTTTAATAGTAATTCACAAGAAGTCTATTTGAATTGGACCCTTACACAAAAAATATTTTTAATACTGAAATTTGAAATGTCACCTGATTGATACACTGGGGATCAAAAGGGCAATTACGTCACTCAGCAATCAAACTTTGATTGGAATCCTGTTAATCGTTGCTTTGTCAGAATTAACTTCATAAATTTACCAGATAAGTTACTAAGTACTCGTAGCTGACTGGATCTGTAAAAACTGACTTATGCTGCCATATTCCTAAATCTAAATTTGTTTGTAACTGAGTTACGTAAACGGACGCAAGTATACGGTTTTACTCAAAGGTTGAAAAAATATGACTGTGGGTAACTCAGGCATAAACGTCTGAACATATCGTGTAATCATGCCGTATAAATTTATGTACCCTCTCACTGGGTGACGCAAAAGTCGACTAATGGATTTGATGCCAATAGTGAGTCTATTGCCATCCAAACCATTTCTATTATCTTCTATGATGGGACCTAGAACTTGACGGGTGAAACTTGGGAATGTTAAATAGATAATGCCGTATTTTAGTATTATTTACATATTTGTTATTTTAATTAGAATTAAATACAATATATACTATATATATATATACTAAGACGATTGACGCCTAAAATCAAACATCAATGTTTTAACATAACATAACTTTGTAACTATAAAGGCACGATGTAATACCTAACTATTGTCGTAAGACGTTTTCAGGATAATCCAGCGTTCTATTTTGTTGCGTTTCTCGTGAGTTAGAAACTTGGTTCGACAAAAGTCGAAATTGTCTTAAACCTTCGCGAGACAGAATTAAGCGAACCGTGTGTAAGCTTCCTAACAGCGCGTACCGCGAAGGCATTTTTGAACATTTTCGTTATTAAATTTTACTGAAGCCTAAGGGTAATATTAGGTAAGAAGATTGCCAGTAACTTTGTCAAGCAAATTTAAGTTACTTCATAATAAAATTGTTTGGCGATGTGCTATAAAGCGCTAAATAACTACAAACATACTTAAATTATCTTATATTAATTTATTTGTTGCAAATAATTATTAACTGTGTGATCTTTTAATATGGTGCCAATTCGAGCCATATATTTGACACAGTCAAATAACCACCCTATTACATACAGTCGGTGACTGATTTGTTACAATTATGATACCTTAAATAAATACATTTTCCTTTAACAGCCCTTCTGGTGTTCTACGTGCCTTCGGAGTCCGGTGAAAAAGTGACCCTCGGAATAAGCGCCCTCCTGTCCATGACCGTCTTCCTAATGACCATCAGAGACACACTACCTCCTACGGAGAAAACTCCACTTATAAGTAAGCAATTTATCTTCACGTTGTTATCTCGATTTTCCAACCGTACCTAACGAATGTTCCAGTTCTCATTGTTATTTCTCATTTGTTACTTTTCTTTGATAGAAAATATGCAGGATTGTAGGTCGGAGAGCTTGTTTTTATTATGCTATTGCTAGCCTACTGCGGGCCTTGTGCCTCAAGCTGCGGTTTTATTAACAGCACGGCTTTATACTGTTTTCTTTTCTTGTCTTTAAAATATATCATGGTGGTCTTGTTTGCGAGCGTATTCCAATAGAGAAAAGAACTGCCTTTAAATATTGAACACAATAGTTAGTTATTATTAATGCCAAATATAATACCAGTAAGTTCTGTGTAGGAGTAATAAGCCTTCCTTTTTCTAAGGAAAGGAAGGGAGTACCTATCGGAAATAATCTACCACGCGGTACAAGTATCGGTTCGCATTATTATGACAGTACTCTAGCTTGCAGTAGTTCTAAATACCAGTGGATCGAGCACGAAAATAAGTGTAACGTAATCGCATTGTTAACGTATTTAGTACAAACTGTCATTTATCTAGTACAATAGTGGCACAGATAACTTATAGTTTGTACTCAATACGTAAACGGTACGATAACGTTACACTTAAACAGATTTTCGTGCTTGGCCCATAGTACTCTACTCTAGACTCTATAATGTGTCTGGTCTAGTAGGTGCTCTAGACTCTGTTCTTGAAGTAAAGTAAGTTTTTATACCACCTGCTCGAAAATGTTCTATTACATGTCACGCAATCTCTACGTAAAGTAAGGCATTACTTACGCGGGGCTGTAAAGTTGTATGAAACTCCCTGGGGATTAAAGTGATTTGGATTAGGAACGTTAATTGTAGGAATATTCTTAGTACGGAGACAGTATACAGAAAAAAAAGAAAAAAAGGCGCGAAAAGGTTTACTTAACTATAAGTAGTGCGTTCGAATATCCCTAAGTTGGCGAAAATAAAGCTAAAAATGCTCACAAGGGCGTTCGAATTGGTAATCTATGGATGAAAATGTCGTTTATTGCTCTTTTGGTTCAGTGTTTGAAAAGCTAAAAACGAGTTATTTTTGCCACCGAAACTGAGCTTAACGAACGCTTTAACAATGAATGCCCTTAATGCTAAACGAACGCACGATTGTTGTGCGCCGGGTTGCTATGGGTTACGCACGGCCCATCTCTGCGCATTCTAGGTCATAGTTGAAGACATAGATAATACTTTATATTGGTTGAAATAAAAATATTTTATTATTTTCAACGTGGTGCATGTAACTGTACCAAAATTTCGGGAGCTGCAAAAGCAACTAAATCGTGGTCTACATCTCGTGAGTACTAACTTGGTACTAAATATTAGTTAGTAAACAACCGCGAAAGTCTAGAACAGTGTTTTTCATAATTCATAAAATGTTCCTCCCAAAAATATTACTCTGTCCCTCTATAACGGTACAAATGTGTCCGATATGAATATTAACTGTTAATGTATTTTACTTTTAACTATATAACTGCTATTTTACAGCTCTGAGTTTTTATTGTCTCGCAGTAGGTATGAAAAGTAGAGTATGCACCTCGAGGATAAAGCCTGTCTTCGTCTTGGGCGGTTTTAACTCCTCACTCAGGACTCTACATAACTCCCTCGCTACGCTCGGGAATTAATTTTGAATACCCTCGCTGCGCTCAGGTATTAACCCAAAAGTCCCCGTTACACTCAGGGTTCAATATACTACCCATGACGTAAGACACTGCTTTACTCCCTTGGTGCATAATCTACTATTATAAACTGACATGGCCACTTATAACTTTACGGACTACAGATTAACTGAACGGGGTGTATACCATGTTTTGTATTTATTTTGAGCTCTCGATATCAGATCAGTTTGCTCGTGAACATGCGCATGCATTTATCATTTCTAAAGTTATTTCTTGTATTCCTCTTTTAATTTATCAAACAGCATTTTAAAATAGAGACGTTTTAATATATATATTATCATAAAACACAGTCAGACACGGGTAGGTTTTAGTATAAACCAGGAGAAACGACCGCCGCTACTTCTGTAGGTTCAATCCTGCAGCGTAGACACTTAAACTGTGCAGCGGAATAACTGTTTTGTGTTTAACACACGTTTTACTCTTTCTTATTTTCTCGCCACATTGTCTTGCATCTGTTCATGCATTTTATTTGCACTATTGCGAAACATTGTTAAATATTGCGGAACATTGTTTCAGGTCTGTATTATGGTGTGAGCACATGTCTAGTGTCATTCTCCGCTTCTCTGTCTGTAGTAACGCTCAACATATCTTACAGGCAAGTTTCATTTTAACACTTTAGCATGTAATAGCATTTATTTATAATAAACGTGCTATATACAGATAAAATTCATCATCAAATGTTTGGTAAAGCTACTATCGTCGACCCGGGTTCCGAGTATATCAGATGCTCATCTACAGGGTCACGGATCGCCAAGCGCAGCGTAGGTCGTCCACCGACACGGTGGACAAACGACCTGATAAAGGCCGCAGGACGAAGTTGGATGCAGGCCGCTTCCAATCGGTCCTTTTGAAAAATCATGGGGGAGGCATATGTTCAGGAGTGGACGTCCTATGGCTGAGATGATGATGATGATGATCTACAGGGCAAGTGCGCAGCGGCTCTGCGAGCTCGCAATAGCCATTCCAGGCAGGACGCTGGTAAATAAGTCTTGAAATATTAATAATAAGTTGACACAACGAATATTCATAATTTGTGCCGCGAGCCTCGAGATATGGATATACGAATCAGGGTGTAATTAACGTGGCAACGAAATCTGCTACGGGCACATTTTTTCAAGATATCTGACTTGTTATTTTGGGATCTGGTGTACCTATATTATGTGCCACCAAGAGCCGTTTAGCTATGTATTATGTGAACACATATTACCTACTCGAATAAACCTCTATAGAGGATAGATTTTTTTAAGATATAGCTCACATAAATTTACTTTTGTGAAGAGGATTGCCAATTATCTGGAAGTATAAAGGAATTAATACGTAACTTTTACACGGTCTTGCTAGTTTACATTGTGTCAGGTGCTTAATTTTTGTTACTAAATCCACCTGAGCGAAAAACCTTCATAAACTCTATAACTCGAGTTTTTTGTGTCCCCTGAAGTTCGACTAATAAAGGTTCTATGTATAATCAAAAGCAAAATTTTCAGCCAGTTTTGGTACTTTTTTTGGTTCATCATTAGAAATCTGATTACTATGGCTCTCATTTCCCCATTCATTGGTGGTTCATATCCTCATATTGGTTTTCTAATATATAACCTATGAGCTGAAAATTTTGCATCAACGTATGCTTAGGTCCAATCCTCAACTCACAAAAAGAAAATAAATTGGGTTTATAATATTTTTGGTAGAGCTTCCCTTCGAATAGGATAGTATTGTATTATACTATTATACAGGTTACGACAGGTAAAGTTTCTGACTGATTTATGTGTTCCGTTTACGAAATAAGGCCCACCAAAGTAGCTTGCAACGTGAGTCTCCCTTTTTTACCTTGTGAAATCCTTTATGGATATCACCTACCTTAGGAGAAGCAGGTTATGTGGGAATCCATACGTGTCCCCCAGCCATTCTTAAAAATAATCCAACGTAAAAGCATAATATGGTATTCTTAATTGTAAGAGACCTTTTTTTATCATTATTTATTTCGAGGCTTTTGTATATTTAGCACATGTCAGCCCCGTCGTATTTTGTAACACTAAACCATACAATATTTAATTAAAATTAATACTTAACATAACACTAAAAATTAAATCTATCACCTACTTATGACAACTGATAATTTTTAATAACCCTTTTGCTGCTTTTTCTATTGTCAGACGCTGGGTTAGCCATAATTGTGTGGTATCTACCTACATCATACCTATTTAGGTCGTAGGTGCTTTCAAACCCCTGTCGTTCACTTTGCAACCGGGCACACTCCACCAACACGTGATGTACATCTTCTACAGTCCCGCAAGTTAAGCAGTTAGGGTTGTCACTCTTCCGCACCATGTAACAAAATTGGTTCAGAGGCATGTTTCCAGATCTCAGTCTATGACAATTAGTTTTCTAGGGAGCAATCTTCCGCAGCACTAAAGTACATGTGGAGGCTCACTTTGTTGTAAGAGACCTAAGTAACAGTTTTTTAAAATTGTTTTGACAAAAATAACTTATCGATTAATTAGAAAGAAAACGCTAAATATTATCGAAATTCAACAATCAGTAAGGTGATCAGTAAGTTGATAAAAAATAAACAATGCAAAGCCTTTCTAAGGCTGCTATTTGACGGCATTTTTGGTGTGGATCTGACCAGACTTGCAATTGGCAAGTTATTTGATGATATCATTATAAACTATTGCAAACCTTTAAAGCTTATTTAATTTAATTAATGGCAAGCCGTAAATTAAATAATACAATTACGCAATTTGTCGGGAAATGTTAATTATTGCAGATTGTAGGCACGAGTTAAATAACAGTACCCATATAACGTTGTTTGCATAAACACGTTGTTTACATTGTATGTGTGCATTGTGATCCTTTTAAAGCTCGTGTTTGGGAAACAATGATTTTTCCCTTGCATTTTTATGTACTTATTTTTATTTACACATCCATTCATCGCAATTAGATTTCCCGTGACGAGGGAGACATGGACGCATCATAAACATTCAAGACTTCAGAACAATCTATTCTGTTCGCCACACAAATATAAGTCATCAAAATTGTTTGCCCCAGCCGTAGGGATAAACCGGGTGTTAACTAAGTGCCATGCTGGGACTGTAATTTTTGACGGACATATTTCACATTTGAAATTAAAAAAATACTAACCAATGATAGAGGTCAGTGGAAGTGAGGGTAGACCGGCCATTCGACGGTCTTTGTCACTTCTAATCCCTAACTCATGCTTTAGCTTTCAGTGAAGTTACCGTATTAAGGGTAATTTATAGTGCTGGCTAGCTATAGCTAACGCGTTCTGGCTTGAAGGTGTACTTGTGTCACTTCACTAAGGAACTCACAGCTTGTTGTGGCCTCACCGTTATAGGTCTAGTGTGCTAGTACTTTCGACGGCATCTGCACTGAGCTTCAAATGATGTTGTGGTGAAATTTTCATCATCATCATCATCATCATCATTATCAGCTGGAAGACGTCCACTGCTGAACATAGATCTCCCCCACAGAACGCCACTTTGACCGGCTACTCGCTTGCTGCATCTAGCGATTCCCCGCGGTTTTGACGAGGTCGTCGGTCCACCTAGCGTACCCCGGCCGGCGGCGTACACTTTGTCTTCCGGTGCGTGGTCGCCACTCGAGAACCTTTGGTTAACTTTGGTGAAATGTTAGTCTGTCAAAATTAAAAAGGAAATAGAGACAGTTCAATAGTATTACATGTGAACCTAAGTTTTTTGAGTTTAATTTGAAGTGGGAAAACAGTTTTAAGAAGTATTTTTATAGAAGTATTATATTATTCATCAGAAGAGACTTAAAGAAAAAAACAATTAAACATCATGCTTATAAATTACTGATCTACCTTTGTTGCTATAGATAGAAATGCACTTAATTGTAAGAACATTATTTAACGCTCTGTTATTTACTTCTGTAGTGTTCTGTTTTGTTAAAGTTTCCAAGTGTAAGATAATTTATTTTATAGTAAAAACTCCAAAGTATATCTACATCCGATTATTATCTCTATAATAGTTCTTAAGAATAACAGTGCGGTATGTTGGTTTTTACAAACGAGTAGGTAGACGAATATTCTCGAGTTTCACGCGTCATTCTATTTGTCTGATCTGCCGTGCGATTCTCTAATGCCCGGGTGACACGAAGCCAGTTTTTCAAGCCAGGATAGCAAGCTAGTTTATTACTAAACTGCCCTGGCTTACTGGCGAACAGGCTAGTTCCGTTACACGAGGCTTCATTATTTCAAGCCAGCCACTTTTGCAGTGACTAAGGTGACCACGCATCCAACTTGTACTTATTGCATGGGGAAAAACATTATTCCACTGAAGTAGTTACTTCGAAAACTGGTACCGATACGCACTAGACGAAGTAGAAGATGGTACCGGACAATACCCACATTTTTACACATTTTTTGTACCTAAACCACGTTTATAATCGTCTTTATAATTCAAAAAGGTGGCATTCCACAACATTGATGATCTCGACGGTACAGTTATACAAACTGTAAACTAATCTCCGTACTTAGTTTGGGCAGCTTAAAATCCCAAAAAAATTACAAAACACGTGATCCCTGCTTACTAGCCAATTGAAAACTAGCTTCACCGGCCACATCAAGCTAGTACACAAGCCAGGATAGTAAAATCAGCGCTACTGGCCTAAAAATAGATATCCATCCTATTAAAAACTGTCCTGGCTTGTGCACTGGCTTAAAAATGAAGCTAGTTCTGTCTATACGAAGCCAGAATTACTAGTTTACTAGCTTACTGACACTATATTGCCGTCCTGGCTTGAAAAACTGACCTCGTGTTACCCGGGCATTAGAGCAAACATCGATGCATCTTTGGCAACATCCGTGAAACAAATGACGAGATGACAAGAAACGTTGGAAAAACAACCTTGTGTACAAGGGCGATATCTCATAAAGTAATTGACATCGGTGAGCTCGTCGACGAGCGCATCGACGAATCATTAGATAATCGCACGGCTGATTTACAATTCAATTTTACTCACCTCAAAATAAAGTGGCGCCTCGTGCACATGGGAAATTAGAACTACATCTTTCATATCATTTGCTCTTTAGTATTAAAGTGAGAGAAACGTATTAAAAAACGCCTTCAAAGAGATTCGATCATTCGGACTATTTTACTCTCGATATATAGAACTTTTTAATGGAACTCGTTACATTTTTAATGTAAACTGAAAAGCAGTATAAGATACGCACGGCGCTATACAATACACCGGAGTTTGCGGTAACTAAGGCACCTTCTTAGGTACCGATATAAGTAAAACAGGTACTTAGGTGAAAGTACCTATTTTACCCCACATTTCGTTGTACGTTCCGTAATTTGTAACTTTCGAACTATGATTGGCTGTCTGTCTCATCTGATATAAAACCTGCCGCATCTCGTTATGCGTAAATTGAAAAAAAATATTATCAATTTGAATTTCTGTTTCAATTATTTCCACCATTAAGCCGAAACATTAGCCGTTATTCTGATGTCAGAAATGGTACAGTATAAATGATATGTCAAGGGTCCAAACCGCGCAAGTTTCTAGTAGATTTTAATTATCTCAAGGTAAACTTCTTGGACCGGCTGAAGGGTTCCAACCTTTATGGTTCTAACAAAGCCAACAGCTAGGTTTTACGATGTGGTAGCAAGCTGTTATTTGAGTAGATACACTATAGTATAACGTGTCTTACTCTCTCTGACGTATCGTGACGTCACTGTATATCTTAAACGAACGTACCTACGTGATCCATTTTATACTTTTAACAAGAAATTATTTAAAAAAATACGTAACCAACCACTACAACCTCATTATTTAGGCTTACAATATAATATTATCCAGATAAACAATATTTTTTTCTATAAATAAACCTTTCAACAGTAGATAATAAAATATAAATGGGACCAGCTTGGAGCAATAATAATCAAATCCAACTAACTTTGATTATATACATGTCAAGCCAACTAAATCTCCCCAGACAGTACTTTTATATAAGGGACCCATTGTAATGTAGATTCGATATTAATGTTCAGGAAAGCTGTCGCCTTGTCAATTTCAAGTGTCCTTAAATCATTACTTTTGGTTCTAAGTATACCTACAGATTTGGTTGGTAAGGGTCCTTTAAATATTTCTTTCATTGCCCAATATTTATTCCATGTCTCCCTTGTTCTTCTGTCTACTTCCTTTTCAATACTTGCTCGGAAAGAAATGAGATGTCCTAGATATAGGTATATAGTTTTCTACATACTCTAAGGGTGTGCCATTAATATAGATTATAAATATAGTTAAAAACTAAGGCAATGAATATATGTCTCATGCCATGTCTTACCTGCGCTTGCCAAACCTGGTTGATGAATCAAAAAATCATTAATAAATTAAAAGTATGTCAAAGAGGAATTGAAAGGAGTTTCTTAAATCTAAAAATCAGAGATAGGGTACGGAACACAACCATAACAAACAAAACAAAAGCAAAAGATATGGTAAAACATGCACTTTGTTTAAAATGGAGATGGGCAGGTCACACCCAGAGACTAAGGGATGAGAGGTGGTCAAGTACAATCACCAACTGGTTTATACTACACCAAAAAAGAAAAAGGGGCCGTCCATTTAAAAAATGGAACGGCGACATCGTGAGCACAGCAGGGAAAACATGGTCTAGAACAGCTAGAGACAGATCAAACTGAAAACAATTGGAGGAGGCTTTCACCGCAATAGGCGGTCCTTATAGTTACTAACATAAGAGTAAAATTACTAACAAAGTATTGTATGTTTCTTAAGTTATAAGGAAATAAAGCTATTATTATTATTATATTATTGTTATATACCTACAGAAGGTAAAGAGAAGATCACATTATCTATTTCTTTTCAATATTACCTATACTTGGAATGTATCTGTGAATAAATCGTTGATATTTTTAGAAATGTAAAAATATAAAAGTAATTTCACTTTTAAATGTAGCAAATAAAACTTTATCGTATATGAAATGTATTTTGTGTAAAGTTCTAGTACTTGGATCACCGAGGTTTGCTCGTAAGTAAACAAGTGATGAATTAGTGTTGGTTAACAACGCCATCTATTGTCAAGTAGGTGTTGCTGTGTCGGTAAAACAGTTTAGTGTAGGAGTAGAATTTTTATACGTTATATCCCTGAAAACAGGGACGACGTTTTTTAAAAATGAATTAAAGATCGATTTGTCGCCTCCGAAACCATAATAGCTACTAGCATATTAAATTTCATGAAAATCGTTTCCAGATTCAGATTATATACGTACATATACTGGTAAATGCCCGCGACTTCGTTCATGTAGTAGGTTTGGTCGTCGGCATCGGTATAACCTCCCATCTTTTCTTATTATTTTTTAATCTAAGAACTTTCTACGAAGTATTAGAAATCATTTTAAAAAAGATGAATGAAATCGGTAAAGTCGTTCTCAAGCTACAGCGAGACCAGGAGAACTAACATTTTCTTTCATAAGAACCTTCTCTTGACAATAATTATCAGAACAAACAAAGTATTAACGAGATTGTTCCATCCGTTCTGAAGTTACCAGTTGTTGACCAGGAGAAATGGGGGTTATTTTTTAAAATAAAGATAGATACAAGAATTGTTTGTTTAAAGGTATTACATGCGCGAACCGGTCGTTGGACAATGGGTGAACGCGGGTTGTTTTGAGCGTCTTTTTTATTCACTCATCTCTCTCTCAAATTTATAAATAATTAACTCAAAGTCAAAGTCAAATCATTTATTAAAAACAAAGGTGCAAGGAAAGAAAGGACTATAGATGTAAACTAAATTAAATATGCTTCATTTGTTGGCAATATAATTATAATAATGCTTTATTGTACACAAAAAAATATTAAGTAGTATTCCAAAAGGTAATTTAAATGTACAGTAGAAAGGATGGACTTATCGCTGAAGAACATAAGATAAACTCGTCAATTACGTCGTTCGTATAGAAATTCAGTTCAGAGCTCAATTTGTTTAAAAGTAAAAAGATGTGTTACTTTGACACTGTGTCAGTGTATCTTGACCGTTGCCTCCTTAGAATATTAATATAACTGCCTGGTTTCAATGTTTTGGTAAATGCCCTACCCCCAAAGAGCTAAACCGAACTTGGATCTTATTGCTATGGGTAGTAAAATGCATTGTTGCTCGTAGAGGAGTGAGAGGGCAGCCGGTGCCGGCGATGCTGCGAGAACTGGTGCTGCAGCGACTGGCCAGGCTGCTCTTCATTAGCTTCGAAACTGAGCCCCCAAAGGTGAGTATACAAAGGTTATCCTATTTTATTTATGTGCCATTTCTTGTTAAATCTACGTCTTGTAATTTGAACTGTTCGACCATGACATTAAAATGTGGTATAAGTAGGTTTTATAACATATCCTTCGCCACATAGTTCGTCATAAATACTGAACACTAGATTGCCACATACTTTTGAACATAGCGATGCGTGTACACTACGATTGTAGACAAAATATCAGGTGTTGCTAGTGTGTGTGGGAGTGCTACACTTAGAGGATTCTTCTTGAGTGGGCTGAATGACCTGGGGCATCTTTTATATACTATTTTGCCCGCGACTACGAACGTGCAGAGTTTTTTTTAAAGATATGTAGGTATTGTTGTTACAATATAGAGCTATGTTCATGGCTATCGCACGCCACTATGATCTTTGACAAAAGTTTATGTAATCTAAGTTCTTCATACAATGTTGGAAGTAGGCGCTTAAGTAACCAGGCTAGTTGGAGAGCTGATACGTGAGCATTCCACTTACAACTGGCCGTGTAAGAAACAGTCCTGCCGCTTATATAAACTCCAGCCAATATCAGAGTTTGTCCGTGTGGCTTATTTGATAGTCACTGTGAAACAAACCTCAATTGGGATCTGCCATCTTAAATCCATATGGAAGGTCAATTCAGATAAATTGTATACGCGGCACGAAGACTGTTTCGCCTTTGGCCTCTGGCATCTTTTTCAATAACATGAAATATCTAAAAACAAATTTTCATAACTATAAGTCCAATAACAAAGATTTCTCCATACAACGTTTAATCCCCAGTTTCACCCCTCTAAGTCAATCCTATCAAAAATATCTCAATCTTTAACTTTAAACGAACTATTTAAATACAATGTTTCACACCCATAAGTTCAAAAGCAAATAATTTGCTAGGATCACCATTCTTTAATTTGAACGAACTATCTAAATAAAATTTAATGTAGTAGTTTTAAAAACAAAGAATTTGCCATAAAAGGTCTTCAGCCATTTTTACCCCTTAAAGGTTGAATTTTGAAAAACTCTTGTTTAGTAGGTACACCTCTACCTACCAAGACAAAAACCCCCTTCTAATTTCATGTTTCTTCGATTCTATGGCTTAGGCTAGGCGTTGTCTGTTAGTCAATCAGGCAGGGCTATGATTTTTTATATTATTGATGATAGCCATAATTTAATGCTATAATACATACATGTATTTCCTCGGATATGAAATGTTTCTTATTACGAAATCAAATTTGCAATTTTTGTCGTTAATTGTTAGTTATTTCAAATAAAACTACAAAAGACGTACTCGTATTAAATAGCAAAACTAATTCATCTATCTTAACAAAAGGTAGAAAATGATCATAACACGGGACGGCACCACATAACAGCACGCCTGGCAAGGCACAATCATCTCAACTCTCACAACCCTGCGCCACAGTATAACTAATAGGAAACTGCACCCTCACTCCCCTATGTCACGTAATGACCCCGCATTTCTACGCGCTAGCAATCCTTTCATTTTCCTAGAATTCGCAAATATCCAGCTCTTCTACATTCTTGCGAAACGTTTTCAAATAAAGCCACCCAAATCTCGGTTCGTTCCTAAAATATTCTTACATGATATATTTACGTTATTGATATCAACCTTTTCACAAAACTACGTGACAACTTTCAGAAGGCAATACTTGAGTAAAATATTGTTAAGTACTCCCCTGGGTTAAGTTGCTTTAGGCAACATTTTTACGTAGATTTCAGCTCTGAATATCTCGCAAATAATATCAAGGGATTGTGGATCAGATAAATCAACCACTGGAGATAGGAGAGAGAATTTCAACGTGATAGTTAAATACATACTTATTACGTGTAAATATTAGGTTAAGTGCGTGTGCACTTATCTTATAACAGTGGTAGTGTTTGTTTTATTTGGATAGCTTCAAATCTGATGAAATTAAAGTAAATTTTGATGTGAATCTTATATCAATTTTTCAACAAAAATATATCTATAATAACTTATTTTAACCTTTCATAAAACAGCTACACCACACGTGTTATCATCTCATTTATGAATTCGTATAGAACGAATGTAACTTTTCTAACTTTGAGAAGGGCAGAAACGCCGAAGGCAGAAAAGATTTTGGAATAAAATATTGAGAGATAAAAAAATATGGAAATTAGATTGAAAAGTCTGATGCGATGTAAAAAACCGCCAACTTTGGGAGTTTGATTGGCTAATTTTATCTTTTAACCATTAAAAGTTTGTTTTTAACCCAATTTTTCGGCAAACATTGATAAAATATTACGGTATTAAAATTTTTAGTGTTTTATTAAGGCAAAGTATTTCAACAACTTTCAATTAGTGCCAGTGTCAATAATAAACGCTGTGCGAATTTCATAAAAATATCCCCTCCACTCATAATACCTAGAAATTTATTTTTTATTCTTACGTTACTGGTATTTCTGGATATGACAATGAAAAAAAAATTTTTAAAACCGTAATAATATCCAAGTTTAATCTAATATATTATTGTTATTATACCTTAATATTGGTTATAATCGTGGCTATTTAGACGTCGCCAAATTCTTGGGCACCTTTACTTTCCTACGGTTATCTACCTAAACACTATACATTTTAACGTCTTATAAATCTATGAACGCCGACTGCACGTATGAAAAAGTATGACTTTATATTGTTACGTTCCGCCTGAGCCGGGCGCGCAAGCGAGAGCGCGGAACAAGCGATAGAGAGGCACGATCGGCCTAAGCGTACGGCTTGTCTTATGACGTTATCACGTAAAATTATCGTCCATAAACCGATAACTTCACAGACAGCCATTTTTTAATTTAGGGTTTGGGCATATCTTTTGATGTAATTACTTTATTTTAATTACATCTATTATATCTACATTTATATAATTACTTTATTCGTTGCTTAATTACAAGGAAACACAGAAATAGAGGAATCCTCTAGATTTTTCTATTATATCTCAGGGTGACAGCACGGTGGCGGCCGGGGTGCAGGTGAACCCGCGCACTGGCTCGCGGCTGAAATCAGAAGTGCGTTGCGATGGTGCGACGCTCGCTCCCGCCTCTCCGCGCTTCGCTCGCCACAACCACAACCACCTGGGTAAGTCGCTTAGTTTCGCTCCTATTTTCGCTTATTGTCATTACCAACAGGATTAAGCCGATCGTCAGTTAGTACCTAAGCCAGTTTAGATTAGCTCACAGAGTTGAGAGTATAACACGGCTTAGCTAGCGTAGTTTGCATGGGCGCAGATGTATGAATTACTGGCTCAACAATGTGGACGATCGGCTTTATGCAGTAACAAGATGGGTGCTATTATAAATATTATATTTATATTATATATATTTACGTTTGACTATGAAGAGTGAGAGATGTGTGAAGAAGCTAAATGGAGAGCACGCAGCATACATGTCCGTCTAATTCTAATAAACAGCGTCTCTTATTGACGAGAAGTTAAGTAGCTTGCCTTGACATACTATCTCGCCTACTAACTTCTCGCACGCCTCCTATATTTGCGACCCTCGCGTACTTCTCTCTCCTGTTTGTCTGTACAAAAACCTCGCTCTGCTAAGCTCATTCCTATCATAGCTGTGTTGAGGCACAGAATACCATTGGTACCATTCTGTATTCCGTGCCTGAGTAAGTAAAATAATGCTTTTCAAGGTAGATTTATTCTAACGCATCAATTAGCTACTTTACATAGGTTTAATCGCTGGAGGTTCCAAATTCAAATCATCAATAGCCTGACGGGTTATTATGAAATTACAGTACACCGTTACTGCTTTAGGGATATGGAATGTAATGACTTACTTTCAGATACGATTTCTTAAATATGTTAGTGTAAATTGTCGAGCGGGTTACTTTCGCAGTAATATCAGTGGCGATACACTTACGATAGTGTCTGTTGTATATTTATAGAACAGAAGCAGTCCTATATTCAATACAATGAATAAAAGTTCATCCCTAACCAAATACATTGTTTGAAAATGTAGAATTGTAACCCAGGGACACATCATCAGAGTGCTTCACAACGCAATAACTTTCGACGAGCCAAGTTTTCGCCACAATACGCTTTGTACACTCAAAATTCCATTAAAATGATGTTACTTCGTGAGTGATATTAAAATTTCATATGAAACTTTTTGCGTGCAAATTGAATATATGCGATGGTGTCAATTTATCTGCGTATCTGTTAATTGAATTTGTCAATATCAAAGGCGCGATGAAACTAAAAAGTGTATACGATTACACTTTTTAGTTACGTTACGTACAACATTTGATTTTGGCCTCTTTGTACGATACTGAGTACCTAATGTACAAGTACATTTGTACTAAATGTACCTGTACCGTCCATATGGAATGGCCGCTGAATCGAAATACAATCAGCCTAAGGATATTCATGTGTATGAATAAATAATCTTCCTTCCAAATTTCATCCAAACATCGTTCAGCCGTTTCAGTGTAAAAAAGTAGCAAGTACAATTTGAAAAAAATTATACCGACTTCCATTCTATTCAGTTATTGGAGTATAACTCAAAAACTACTAAACCGAATTAAACTGAAACTTAAATAGAACCACACGGGAAGCACCAGCTTCCATACAAAATAAGAATTTTGAGAATCGGTTCACCCTATCGAAAGATATGAGGTAACAAACATAAAAAAAAATCCTTTTTGGAAGTCGGTAGAAAAACAAAACATGCAGTCGAATTGATTTCTATACCAGTTGCGCCCCGCGGTTTAACCCGCGTGGTGTTGGATAAAGTTGTTAAGAATATATTAAGAACTTATACAAAAGTATAAGATATAATAGTTAAACCAGCGCCTCATCTACCTCCATACCAAATTTCATCAAAATTGGGCCAGCCCCTTGAGCGTGAAGAAGTAACAAACATCGAAAGACACTCAAACTTTCGTATCAACTCAATACGTATTTAATAGTGTGTATTAACCTCAATATAGTAACATTTCCAGCAAAATAAAAACATATTGTTGTTATTACAATTTTAAAAACTAAATATTATAGCTGCCACATAATTGTTTTGAGATAGAAGGGTCTAAATACAAAATGTATCGAAAACGTGAATTAATATTAGCTTCTCACCGAGGACACTTCGGCACAAATAGATTAGCATAGATCAAACGGGATTCAATTAAATGAGACCATCGGATGTCGTCGTTACTGCGTAAACATTGCTGCGATTGATCGAACTGGTAACTTAGTTATAGCACGTCAGAGAACAAAGTTACACACGGGCCGATTTCACTTTGATTTGAGAGAGAATCAGGCGGAATTAAATTTGGTAGTTATATGGTAGCCTAGGGGTAGCAAGGGTCGGCCGTCCGATTAGACGACAACGGGTTCAATCCCCATTGCGGACTTGAGGTGGAGGTATTCACACCATAGTGGTAAGTAACACTTCGGTGTCCGACTGGCTAGCTTGGACACCTTCTAGTTTGAAAAATCTGTCGCTAATAAGTGTGTTCCGGTAGCTGTCCTTGGTAGCCAGTCGCTATTCTAAGACAGTCTAATGAGATAGTAATCAAAACTAGCCTATCAAGTGTAAAATAAATGGCGGAGTGAGAAAGTATACGCCTAGTCCATGGTAATCATAGGTCTCCCATACATTCGAGTTCTAAAAATCTGTCGCTAAGCACTTATCAGTGTGTTCCGGCAGCTGTCCTTGGTAGCCAGTCGCTATTCTAGGTCAGATTAACTACCACCCTCGATCGCATCACCACTGACAGTCTAGTGAGATACGAGTAGTAATCAAAACTAGCCTATCAAGTGTAAAAAATGTCCCATGCTAATCATCGGTCTCCCATATGTTGTGTATATCCAATATGTTGAACTGCAAAAAATCCTGTAAGCAGGGCGACGTGAGACAAAGCCAACAGCAATTGTGTTGGTTGGGTCTGACATGGGTACTTGCTCCACTATAGTGCCTAATTTATCCATTAGAGAAATGTGATGTGATTATATCACGCGTAAGAAAAATAATGGTATGTGTGTAACTTGTTTTTGTACACACTACCACCAATTTGTCATTAAATAAAGTTATCTAATTGACTCAGGGGTTTATGGATATCCATATTCATATGATATTACAAGCGGAGCGCTAGAACGAGAGTCGTTCTATGGGTTGACGAGTCAATATCTCCTTAGAATGCCTCGAGTGGAGACTAAACACGTGTCGGAGAGCTTTTGGTTGAGCGAGTTGCATGTTTGTTTTTCTGTGTATTTCCTGCATGCATTTAATGTGGGAGGGAGGGCGGTGCACACTAGCTACTGGTAACAATAGATCTCAACCATTAGTATTTTTCAGCAGGAGTGACACGTTTATATGTTTGTTTAATGTCAAATTAAGTTAAGAAAACAAAAACTATGAAACGTCGTGTTTTATTATGAGTATTTTTTTTATTTTAACTAGAATCTAGTAGGTAGTGGATGGTCCTCAAGTAGGTAGGTACTAAATTATAATAGTGAATAGGTGGTGTGGACTAGGCATTTTAACTAGCCTCGACGTCTTAGCGAAGTGGCATCTTCGCTCAAAGCAGAGTCTGTTCATGACCACATCCGAAGCATCTCGGCCGAAAGACAGAATGCTCAAGAATACACCTATAAAAATAAATGATTTGTTAAATTATTTTATAAGATCAAAAGCCTTAAGAATACTCGTGGTAATTCTTGCTGGATAGTTATTCACAAAGCGATCTGAACCGCGTGGCACAGCTAATATCTCATACATTTTTAGTTACTCTATTACTTGTGCTCTTTTTGTAGCTACGTGAAGGAATATAATATTCCCGCCGTTGTCGGAATCATCGAATCATAAGAAGTGAGGAAACGCATCCTACTAGATGGTAGGCCTCTTGTGCAAAGGCTGTCTTGATTGGTACCACCGCAATGCCAGGCATTCTGCCGCGAAGCAATAGTGCGCACGCATTTCTGTAACACATGCATAAAAAATGTCAAAGCAACATCTTCGTGCGTCGAATAGCTTCATATAAAACTAACGACTACACTGTAGTTTAGTATAACAGTAGGGAACAAATGCATGAGCCTCCACAAACTTGCTTTTACACCCTACTAGATACAGGTTGTTAAAAGTGAGGTCCTATACTATACGTGTATGTATGCAGCTTACAGCTTTCTAAGGCCAGCCTGTTGTGTAACTTCACCTTGGCCTTTGCCCGTATGTGCTTCGGGTCGGCTTTCAAATGGAACGTATAGGCTTTAGGGAGATCATTGTTCTATCCAGATGAATATGCGACGAGATGAACATTCACAAAATGGCCTTATGGTACACGTTTTCTTGTATAAAAATCGTCCGAAATACTAATGCTATTCGTAATACTTATTTGGGAAGTCAAAACTGCGCTACGGTTGCGCTCTTATCAGGAATATTCGTATTATTGTTTAATCGTATTGTTTAGCATTTCGTTATGTAGGTAATTCGTACGCCCACATGATTTAACATGGAACATACACAGGGGTTCTTCTATGAAGTAAACTAAGAAACTCCTTGTAGTTAGAATAAAGTAGTGAAATATATTTATATTCAACATAATTCAACAGCGAGATTTACTTAAAATATTTTCAAAGACTCTTTAATTATTTTTTTCTAATATATCTGGGTAAATTTAGGAGTTTCTGATTACTTTTCATATCTCTCTTTGATTCAATTTGTACATCTTTCAATATAGTTTTAGCTGTTTTGAAAATAAATGGATTTTCCTTTGAGAAAAACTTAATAGTTTAGAGTACTTCACTCCACCGCCCGTAAATGATTTCCATTCTCAAATCCTGCAGAATAATATGAAATCGATGGTTTCTACTAGACGACAGACGATCTAATTATAGAATTTGCTAGGTCGTAGTAGAAATTGAACAGGAAATCAATGAGAGCAAGTTGTATATCACCGGGCACATACTTATAGTCTTTAAAATCTGTAATAAAAAATGTTGTGCTGAGCGTAAGGCTTCTAAAGAAGTGAGGTTTTGGGAATTTAGTTTTGAGATAATTTATATAGGATTAATAATAGTAGTAACTAATAACTACGAAACCTGAAAGCTAGACCATAAAACTTAATAAATGAAAAACAGAGAAAGGTATAAAGTTTTTACGATCTATGTACAGTGTGAGCTCGCACAGTTCAGCAATGGATCACACACCTTATTAAGTGCTACTTCTCTACTCAATGCAATAAAAAAGTTACGTTGTCTAGCGGCTACCATGAAAAGCCACACTTTAGGTATTGTGAAATGCAATAAGTATTTTGTAAATTATTGCTTAAGTTTCAGTATAGTGACCATCTTATTGTTATTCATTGTGAGGGTGCTAAGTCCTGCACTGACGTCCCGCATGGTTGTATTGTGCATTTCCTCCGTCAGCTACCCTAGCCATCACAACTCCTTTATATAACGGAATATGTCGCTGGCACAACTGCTCCAGTGATATTTGAGGTGTTAAAACTGACGATGACTTAGAAGTATAGTGATCCTCTCTAGTAGTCCGGTAGTGTTCCGTATATTTTCCGTAGCCGTGCACTCCAACAGCACGTGCTTCACGGTCTCGTTCTCCTGCAAACATCCTCTGCACAGTGGACTATCTGTTGCACCAGTTTTATATAGATGGTAGTTGAGATTGCAGTGACCTGTGATAATGCCTACCATTAGGCGGAGGTCATGTCGTTGAAGTTTCAACAAATTATTAGTTATGTATCTGTTCAAAGAAACATAGATTTTATCTAGGGCAACTGTGACACAGATAACTCATCGTTTGTACGCCGAAGCGTGACGGGTTGACGCTTACGATACGAATACATTTTTGCAAATTGTTTGTGCTACGGCCTCAGGTAGAATGTCATTGGTTAAGTCATACCAGAGTATGACTTAACCAATAAAAAAAGTGTAAATAAATAGGTGCTTAGTAAAAAATATGTGTATTGATTAAATTACAATTGCTGTGAAAAATAAAGAATTGAACGAAACCAAACTTAAATGGAGGCCTTTGTGAGGCTTTACACTGACACTAAACACTAGGGCTGGCGATTCTTTACACTTACACTTACCTAACACTAGGACTGGTGAGTAGCTTATCCACTACTAAACTTTACTCTGCATATTAGAGTTATATTATTATCCGCATATCATCCGAACTTGATATAGATATGGATAAGTTTATAATGACATCCTATCTGAATTTAAATTAGGTATGCCCTAAGCGATTACCAATTACTTACGAGACAGTTTAAATGACAGCAGCTAAAATCATGCGTCTATTAAAATAATTATTACGTACTAACATTACTCACCTACTAGGTTTATTAATTCAATGGTGAAATCAACCTCATCTAAAAACAGTTTTTGGCAGTTAGGGAACCTTACCTCAATAGTCAACTTAGATGGACAGGTGGTGGACTGATAAGAACAAAGTTCCTAACCCAACCCCCCAGGTGGATGGTTTAAGTGATCCGTTATAAATAAACGTGTATATGCAAACATAATTTTTTCCCGCATGATTGTACGACATTAAATAAGTTAATTTTTAAAATAGGATATAGGCTTTCCGGTCAGGTGAAGAATAAAAAATTCAAGTGGCCTAGCACGAATAACTGCGTAAGTGTAACGTAACGTGTTGTTCACGTGTAACAGGACCAACTGTCATTTATCTAGGGCAGCTGTGACACAGATAACTCATACTCTTACGTCACTAATACTTTTTGCAAATTGCCTGGCCTGATTCCGTTTAGACTTTTACAAACATGCAGACTCTAAAACATTGTTTTTGATCATGTGCGTTAGGAAAAATTGTTATGTTTGTGCCATTAAAGTTTTAGCACACCAAACGCGATACATGAGCAATGCATTCCGTCAACAAGCCGGCGGGTGTTTACATCGAAAAACACCAACACGGCACATCAAATACGGCAGTTTGTAGTAATACAACACGTGCGGGGCCCGTTGGCGACGAGATCTCCAACATGGGTTCTAACGGGCCGCGATGACACGGGAGATGACACTAACTAGGGGTTACATATTCAAGGTTTTTTAAGTTCATACATAACATGTTCTCTATGAATCCCAGGTGGCATGATATCTCCGGGTGGAGGGGTGACAAGCGACGCTTCGTGCGCATGCGCGTGCGCGCGGTGCGGGTGCTGCGCGTGCACGCTGCGGGAAGCGGCTGCGCGGCACGAGCAGCGCGTCGCCGCCAACGAGCGGTTGGAACGTGCTAACCTAGAGTGGAAACAGGTAACAGTTCGGAATAGAAATCAAACTTAGTACAAGACCTGATTTTACGCTTTTTTAATTTAAATAACTTTTTGCAGCTTTTATAAGTAAGGCTGAAAATATTTAAATATTTAACATTTTTTCTCTTTATTTAACATCTTCAAACAAGGCAGGTAAGTTCAAGGGATTCGGACTAATTCACACCTGTTACCTTTGGGTTTACTAGGCCAAATTATTTAATCAAGTACTACCTAAGCTACTGAGATCGTGCGCAGAGCCACCGAACAGTTAATACTTACAAAATCTTTGTTTTATTGTCGTGGATAAGCGTTTTTTTTAAGTTTAGCATCATCTATCGACGCATCGGTAGACGGTAGATTGGTCATCATGACCGAAAGGACAGCTTTTGGGATTATAGCTCCCGTGTTAATGTTGCAACACTTCATAATTGTATTTATAATGATTTATATCTAATTGAAGAACTAGCACCTGTTACACGAATATCAATCTTTTTCAAATTTTACACCAAAATCCAACGAACTCGGAAATAACTTGAAACTACTTCCTTAAAGTGTGTTTTGGTGATTTAACCAATTACACTACCGAGATCTTTCATTTCTCTATTTTGAGTAAAATTCTCTAGGTAACGATATTTCTTTAACCGTCGCGGGGACTAAGCGGCATCATGACCGGAGTCGACACAGCTTCAGATAGCCATATAGCTTCCTGAAATAGCATGTGTTATTCTTCTTAGTCGCTACACTCTTGACCGAGTGGTCGTGGTCGTCACATCATGAGTGGTGGCACGCCTCACAACCCATTGCCATCCCTCTCGCACCACTGCCTTCCTGGTTCACTAGTGGAGTACATCCAGAGTAGGTTCTACTTGGTCTAATGTGTTGTTAGGAAAATATAAACTTTACTCGCTAGTTTGACAAGAAAGCTAAGAACTTTTTGATTATAATTATGTATCTAAATTCTGCACAGTCGTCTCTGTCATACCGCGTATCGCGACGATACTATCAGCGAAGTTGACAGATAATATGGACAGCGAGACGGTGATATGTGTTACTGGCTCTTTCAAAAATACTTTCAGGAACCTACGGGCGGTAAAATGCCTTGAAAAACGTGAAACGTTATTCGAAAGATTATATTTATAAAAGGCTATATTTACTTTTTTGATTTGTTATGTACATGATTTTATTAACTATAAATTTTATATGAATGGTAAGTGAAATCTATGAATATGAAATTTTTACATTCCTATTACTATCGATACTGTCAACACTATCAAAACTACTATCAGATTTTGTAAATAAACGTTCTTTTTTTTAGTATCTAATTTCAATAATTTATTACTGATGCATGTTAATTGGTACGCTATAATTGTGAATAAAGAAGATTGATAGGCCACACTGGTTTTCACGTGCGAAATGAATGCAAAACGAGTGATTTTTCTCAGTAACTGGTTAATAATACCGTAAGAAAATAATATCAACAGCATTTGTAAGATTTTAGCTCTTGATGCGTAGATATATATATTCAGCGAACGTATAGCGAAGGTAATATTAGATTTAGTGAAACATTTATGAATGTACGTCGTACGTATATTATCGAGGGCAGAAGTCACCGATATACAAATGAGGGTGTAGTTTATGAAGTCACTTACCTTATACTAAATATTTACCGTATACTGACTAAAATATATAAACACGAGTTAGGAATCGTATACTTTCTTCGAGTGATAAGTATATTGATACCGATATATATACATACATATATATATATATATATATATATAATATACACGACACTTACGAAAAAAAGTACTTTTAATTATAGAATACAAGGGGCACAAGGTTCTTGGTTGGTAGTTTTTGGGATCCTTTGCTAATCATCATATAATAGTAGACCACATCTCAAGTAGATTAATGGATATTATCTAGCTACTCGAAATCTTTAAGAACACTAACTAACAATTATAAAATTAAAAAAAAAAAACATAATAAAAGATCACTTCACGCACGCATTACTGTCTCCTTCATATATTTTTATTCATTTGCCATCAACCTATAAGTAATTTATATGTAAATATTTATCAACAAAAAAAAACATAGCCTCAACTTATATGTAAATATTTATAGTTGCATCAAGAGATAATTTTATTTAAGTATAGCTTGAGACAAGTTGATGTGTGATGACGAGCGAAAGACAATATCAACGTTTGATGCATAGAATTCGCCCTAATATCTATTTGATGATTTTGCAAACTTTGCCCACACTCGGGAACTATCACGAAACTTTACGTACTCTACCAAAATTATACGTCAAATATTCCATCAACTGTCAAACCTCCAGAAACGCTAGAAATTTCATTGTTATGTTGACTTTTACACATGAGGTCATATGAGAAAACTAAAAAAAAAAAATTAAAAATAAATGGCAGCCATTATTGCAGCATATAATATATCGCTTCGATTGCCTTGAGAACATCGCTTCAGTGGACGAGATCAATAACAGGTTAGTAGAAACTGTCCATACAGTGGGTTCCAAGTACTTTAAACCCCACCGTATAGATAGGCCACAGAAACTCTCCAACGATACCCTCAACCTCATGGCTGAACGACGCTCATTGAAACTGCAGTCTTCGGATGATGCTGAAGCATATAGGCTGCTCAATAGACGAATATGGAAGTCCTTGCGACACGACATACGGATCTTTAATACAAACCGTATTAAAGAGACGATAGAGCGGAAAAAAGGCTCCAAAGTGTTTGCAAGAGACATGTCTATTGGGCAAAGCCAGTTGACGAAGCTGAAGAGAGGAGACGGCAGTGTAGCGTCGACCAAAGCGGAAGTGTTAGGTAGTAGTAGAGGTCGAGAGTTTCTACGGACAGCTATACACCTCGGTCGCTAAACCTGTTAGCAGCTCGGCCAAAGACCCAAGAGCCAAGCTGACCCGACATTATACCGAAGATATCCCGGACATCAGCCTGTACGAGATTAGAATGGCCTTGAAACAGCTTAAGAACAACAAGGCGCCTGGTGACGACGGTATCACATCTGAGCTTTTGAAAGCGGGTGGAACACCGGTACTTAAAGTCCTTCAGAAGCTCTTTAATACCGTCTTACTCGAAGGTTCAACGCCAGAAGCATGGAACAAAAGCGTGGTGGTGCTGTTCTTCAAGAAAGGTGACAACACTATACTTAATAATTACAGACCCATCTCGCTTTTGAGCCATGTTTATAAGCTGTTTTCGAAGGTCATAACGAACCGTCTCAGTCGCAGGTTTGATGAATTCCAGCCTCCGGAACAAGTCGGTTTCCGAAAAGGCTATAGTACCATAGACCACATCCACACGCTACGGCAAGTTATACAGAAGACCGAAGAGTATAACTTGACTCTTTGTCTAGCGTTTGTGGACTATGAGAAAGCCTTTGATTCGATCGAGACGTGGGCAGTGTTTGAGTCTCTCCAGCGGTGCCGTATTGACTATCGGTATATTGAAGTGCTGAAGTGTTTGTACAAAAACGCCTACATGTCAGTCCGAGTACAGGAGCAGAGTTCGAAGGCAATTCCATTGCAAAGAGGCGTGAGACAGGGAGACGTTATATCTCCGAAACTGTTCACCGCTACATTGGAAGACGCCTTCAAGCTTCTGGAATGGCAAGGACTTGGCGTCAATATTAACGGCGAATACATCACTCACCTTCGATTTGCCGACGAAATTTTAGTCATGGCAGAATCCATGGAAGACCTCAGTACAATGCTCGAAGGCCTCCATCGAGTTTCCCAACGGGTAGGTCTTAAGATGAACATGGACAAGACGAAAATTATGCCTAATGCCCATGTTGTACCTACCCCAATATCAGTTGGGAACTCAGTTCTCGAAGTTGTTGACGAGTACATCTACCTGGGACAGACAGTCAAACTAGGCAGGTCCAACTTCGAGAAAGAGGTCAATCGTCGAATCCAACTCGGCTGGGCAGCGTTCCGGAAACTTCGCGAAGTCTTCTCGTCAAAAATACCTCAGTGCCTCAAGACAAGAGGCTTCGACCAATGTGTGTTACCAGTGATGACTTATGGCACTGAAACGTGGTCTCTTACTATGGGCCTCATAGATAAGCTCAAAGTCGCACAACGAGCTATGGAGAGGGCTATGCTCGGGAATTTCTCTACGTGATCGAATCAGAAATGAGGAGATCCGTAGAAGAACGAAAGTCACCGACATAGCTCAGAAGATTAGCCAGTTGAAGTGGCAGTGGGCAGGGCACATAGCACGCAGAACAGATGGCCGATGGGGCCGAAAGGTTCTGGAGTGGAGACCACGTACCGGCAAGCGCAGCGTAGGTCGTCCACCGACACGGTGGACAGACGACCTGAGGAAGGTCGCAGGACGACGTTGGATGCAGGCCGCTTCCAACCGGTCCTTTTGGAAAATCATGGGGGAGGCATATGTTCAACAGTAGACGTCCTACGGCTGGGATGATGATGATGATTATTGGGCATTTTCCCGCTAAAATCCATTTTCACTTTGGTTAACTTTGTAACTTTACTATATTGAAACTTTAACTTTACTAAATAATATCTCTAAGATATTAACGGTCCTAATAGCAAGTCGCTGAATCACTGAACTTCAATGTTTTTGTCACCAAGTTCACAAAACGATACCAGTATCATTTTGTGAACTTGGTGACAAAAATATTTTGCTTTTTGGCATTATGATGTTCAGTGATTTGAAAAAAAACAAATAGAATAAATAAATAAATAGCACTGGAATCCCTTATGAGCGAGACATCAAAAAAGCAAAAGTTAAACTAGCTTAATACCTAAAATGCATAATATCTGATTTGTAATTTACCTAGATCGCTTTAAGTCTTAGTAGCAATAGACCGGAAATGCGTTATGGTTGCTTTGCTATTTACCTCAACCTTATTATGGCTAAGTAGCAGTATGCCTAAAGTGCCGGCCCGCTCCGCACCAAGACAATACATTTTCATACACTTTTTCCGTCCGCATATTGCCTAGTGAGTACTTTGTAATGATAAACATTGTCTCTCAATTATGTTCGTCCTTAACTTGTACAGATTAGTGCATAAAATATACTTCATTATTTATTATCTATACCAGAGAAAAGCAAATCTTGATGCAGTTGCCGATCTTACATTATAACGTATGTGAATTGTAACGGTAATCAATCACAGAGCACATGTTCTGTACATTTAGTGAAACTTGAAAGCTCTGTAAGAGTGCAAACATAAAGGGTTCTGAGTTTCTGACACAACGCCGGCACACGACGAAACAAACAGCCGGCATTGTTAACACAGATTTTTATCTGGAAATACCGCTGCGGGCGGCACGAAACTTTTCGTATATGGGAGCAGAGAGTAAACATTTTTGAGATGGGTTTGAGTGCTTTAACACTTGGGATTTTGCAAGGTCATATTGAAAACCGTACTATGAGGAAAGTATGTTCTTATAATTACCACAGAATAAATAAAAATAAAGCTCTGATAAAATATTATATTATTCGTTTCCCTACTACACCTTACGTCATCGGTGATCAAGAATTTAAAAATAACCAAACTCTTAATCAACTTAAAATGTTAGATTAGAGTACAATAAGTGAATTTGACAAATCTGGTACTTCAATGGTTTCACAGTTTTTCTACCGATTTCCAAAAAGAAGGTTGTACTCAATTCGACTGTATGTTTTTTTATGTTTGTTACCTCATTACTTTCTACTGGGTGAACTGATTCTCAAAATTCTTTTTTTGATTAAAAGTTGGTGCTTCTCGTGTAGTCCCATTTAAATATCATCAAATTCAGTCCAATAGTTTTTTACACTCCAATAAAACTGAATAGAATGGAAGTCGGTATAACATTTTTCAAATTGTACTTACCCGACCAGAAGGAGGATGATTATTTTCGGATGTATAAATGAATGTTGATTATTAGGCCCGTAGGATTTATTATTAGTTGATTATTAGCCTCGCGGGGATGGCACGAGCGCGTCAATGTCAATGTCCCGCGTATCAACCTCTCTATCGGAATGTAATATATCTATTTTCATGTATCAAGACTCTATATTTCAATTGAAATACCAGAAGTCGTGTCGTGAGTTCAAATCCTACAAGTACCTTGAAACATACTTTCAGAAATGTTCCCCAACATATAATGCTTACCATAAGGCACAATCTAACTACTCCGTAATTAACTATTTTACTGAATCGAAACCAGAAACTGAAAAGGTGGGTAAATTCGGTCGTCAGCTGTCGCATTACAAGTAATACAATCATTGTGTTATACATATACGTATGTTTACAAAATACGCAAGTTGTAACGTTGGAAATTGTTTTACCACACAGGTAATGGGAATATTAGATTTCAAGGAGGTCGGTCGGTTGCGTTCACTGAACGTCGAGTACGCATTACACGACGTTTGTTATTGCTGTATGGGAACTCTTTGCTTTTATTGTGTACCATTTTTGGTACATATTTAGCCTAAATCAATCTAATGTGCCATTTAGAATACCCCGGTAAGGCAATAAAATCTTTTGGTGTATTCCAATGCGTGTATGTGTAGGATGTGTTAAGGTCGTAAATAGGAATATGTATATGGATATTTTTTTATGTAACCAATAACAAAACAAGTACTAACAGCTTTTTAAAGCTGTAGGTACGTGTTACCAAGGTTTAATATGCAGTAACAACGCCCCATGCTTCGTAAAAAAGTTAACGGTGAATAACCACAAGAAAAATAACCATTTAATTCACTTGCGGTGTACAAACAATGGAATGGTGGAGTATAGATAGAAGATAGATGTCTATATCAATTTTTAATTCAACTAGAGAAAAAAACATCTTGAGTCGTTATTATTAATAAATTTAATTATGTTTTATCATTCATCATCTTTCTTTTGTTTCGTTGTTTAGTTTAACTGTACATATATATTAAATTGCAAATGTACTGCTTTTAAAAATGCTGATGTTTTCTCTGTAATCAAGCTTGACGTTTATTAAGGTAATTTACTCATATCTACAATAGTACAAAGGCTTCTATAATACGTACGTATATAATCGTACAAATGTAATATTTACTTACACAAATTATCTTCATTGATTGAATATCTACTTTCTCAAGGACAATATCATAAACATGAAAACAAGGAGATAACTTTATTGAGACTATTTTAGGTACAAAAGGTTATTCCACCTGGAATTTCCAGTTGACCGCTTCCGTGCTTTGGGGCGCAAGTTTACCTGTCAGTCGATTGGTATCTTAGGAAAACAGTCGTTATGGTAAGTCACAGGCATTAGGATGGTTTGAAAATTCTGACTCCGGCTGGTATTTGTAAGGCTAAGGGCCTTATCATACTAGCAGTTTGCGAGCGGCTGCGGGGCGGGCGCGCTGCGAATGTGTCGCGAACATACGGCGGCTGCATAGCGACGACGTCGCGGATGCGGACGTGGCGGATTCGCAACGTTTTCGTCGCGATTTAACGACGTACAATACACTTAGTAACAAAATGGATTTCGACGATGTAACACTGCTGTTGGCTGTGTTACTTCGAAGACGCCCGAGACAAAAACTGAGGAATTAATTAAATGGAAGAGAGCTACGCTACTTTGTGCTGTTTTGCAAACGAATGAAAAATTATCTATAAGTGCATTCGGGTAATAACGAATGGATTTTTGAAGAGTTAACAGGGTTTTTGTATTATCATCAATAAGTGCAGATTGATAGATTTATTGTTACCTGCTTATATCACTTAGTCTGCTTGAATATATGGAGCATGGTTCTATGACCAATAATTAAGAATATATCTTTGGTATCAATAACTAGAAGTGTTTGAAAAACATTCTAATTTTCTTTTGTCAGAGTGCAATTCCGAATTATGTTCGGGTAATTCTGAATGATACTAAAAAAAGGGTTTTATCTAGTTTTGACTTAAAGAACATGTTTCTTTTTCATTCAGTTTTACCCTCGCGAAATGTATGCATCGGTTTTGGCCACTGGATGGTCTAAACATTGTACGAGTGATATTTGTATTTCGGAATTACCCGATATGTAGCCTACGGTACTCAATCTTTGGCGATTTAAATAGTAATATCCTAGGTGTTTTAAATAAAATAAACAATGAGAAAGTTTAAAGTTTATTCAAAATTAATCCAGATTCAACCACGAGACGTTACAAAGGTGCTACGAAAACGCAAAATAGAATTAATGAGGCTGTAGAACATCGCATAGGTACATGTTTTATGCTCTTATTACACATGAAACTATCATTATCAACATCAATATTATTATTTTATCAACAAGTTAAGGTACAGGTACAACATAAATAATACAGGTACAATCTCAAAGGCCTAAAACACGACATTAAGAAGTAAAAATAACTAAAAATAATCACGTGGGACTGCAGAACATTGCGTAAAAACTTACGTATCCTAAAATACGATTGCACAAAAAATCCTTAATTATTAATATCAACAATATTCTTTTAGCAACAAAAAGTTAACAAAACGTAAAAAAACTATGAAATTGAAATTGTAAAACTTTGGGTATATATACGGTTGGTTTAAGTATTCGTCAGTCCATGCTGGCAATCTTACTAGTCACAGTCTTTATACCTACATAGTTATGAATTGCGCCACATCGATGTGTATCCTACCTATTTGAAACTGAATTGACTTCCAAAACTGCATTGTTTATGTCTTCTTCTGTATATTTTGATATTTTCTTTTTTACATATGTGTTTGGCATGTTTAAGTAAAGTAAATCCGTAAGTACATTAAATATGGACGCCTTTGGAATGGAGAGTAGAAACCTGAAAAAATAAATACGGAGTCAAAAACATTCACTGTTAATTTTCATAGTAAGTAGCCATAGCATAGCCCAAATTAAACTACACGAAATTTTGAGTCTGAAAATCTGTCTAAAACTATATAACTGATGAACTACGAGAAACGCACTGCATCTTGCACAGATAAACTCTTAAGCCAACAAAAAAAAGAGAATAAATTCACAATGATCTGTAGCTAATAAATACGTCCCACAGCTAGACACGTGTTTCCTCACGGCTTTATTATGGATACTTGAAAGTCATAGTCCATCCACCTCCCTTAGTAAGAACTTTGGGAACCACTGACTATCTCTACGAAAAATCAACATCGGGTAAATGCGAATGACAGATGATTCGGAATTACCCTCACCTGCTAATTCCGAAAAATAGAAAAAAACATGAGTTAGATAGTTTGTAGCCTAATCTTAAGTGTAAAAAACGTCAAATCAGCGAACAAAGGAACAATCATTTTGATAACTTACCAAATTTAGTAATTGTAGATCTTCGGGTAAATCCGAATATTCATCCGGATTTTAGCAAAAATAGAACAGCTCGATAGTTGCAAACCATATTTTATAAAATTCAAAATTTTAACCATGGCTTCGGTATATATTTTCGAAATTTGTAAGTTTGTACGCAATAACCCTCATTTATATAAAGCTCGGCAAGACATAAAAACTCACATTAAACTTCGACATTGGAACCGGTTATTGTTACCCAAATCCCGGCTGCAGACGCGCTCGTCTAGTACGTTACCGATGTCAGTAATTATATACAACAAAATACAAAACCAACTTGATTGTGAACAAAATGACAAAATATTTATGGCTAAACTAAAACTATTTCTACAAAACAAATCATATTACTCAATAGACGAATTTGAAAGATAAATAATATAATTACGATATAATTAACTATTGACATTTAAATTATTTCTACCAATATGTTACAAATTAATTTATATTTATATAACGATAATTGCGTCTTCCTCTCTTCTAACTTTGCGGTGCCCGACAGGGTCCATATAAGACTTTATGTACATTTTTTTTAACACCTTTACATTGTATATGGAAGCAATAAAATATCTGAATCTGAATATGAATCCGATAGTCGAAAATAATTGCGATTTCACAGTTGTTTACAAAAATGTCACGTGAGGACGCGCGTTCGCTCGTAGCAGTCTGAGGCAACTAACGGGGGGTAGCGTATTAAGATGGCCGCTAGGTGAATGTAGCCATAGCACGAAATGTTGCCGCGCTTGGTATAAAATTATAATTATTGGAATTACCCGATTTTCGGAATAAGCCGAATGCACTTAACAATTTCGTCTCTTTCTGCAAATTTCAAGTCTACATTTTATGAATTGTTGAATGTGATACGAACTATCTCTCTATTTTACTTAACATTTAAATAAAATCTCTGCTTTTTCGATCCTATATTACGTAAAGACTTATGCATTTCACTTATAGATAACTTAGTATCCATACCCGAATCTACAAATAATGCCATGATGATACATTATGACTCTCATATTCGTGTTTCGAACAGACTGAAGGAAGGCGGACCAGTGGGGCAGGCGTTTTGTACAAGACATTACAAAATAGCGTCCACGCAGCTATTCGCAGCATGTTTGCTGAGCGTCCGCAACGTACCTGTTCTTTGCGCGCCCGCTACGTTTTGTGAACGCTCGCGATCCGCTAGTATGATAACGCCCTTAGAGTGAAAATTAGTTAGGGTCCATAAGAACATATACGGAATAATTGATTTGGTGGGCATTCGCTCATTAGCCATTCAGAACAGCGCATAAAAATACATTTAGCTATAATCAGCACCAAAATATGAATTGTTGACGCATTTTATGTTTACAAAAATTATTTGCATTGAATAATTTGTTAGAACTCTCTCTTTATCCTAAATGATATATGGCAGCATTTATTATAGAAAATAAAAACAAAAGTTGTCTATAGATACATATGTTCCTCGTGAGAAATGAGATTAATTCGTGCAGAAAAAATAATATGTCAACAACAGTTATTACCTCTATATTAAAGGTAGAGCCAATTATCATCAGCAATAATAAAATTATCTGTTCGCGGAAACATCTTTAGATATAAAGTTTTTTTATTCACTCGCTCATAATTCGCTAAGATTTCCCGCGATGCGTGAGGCATGATCACACAGATTACTTAACACAAACATCCAAGAACCGAAAACACATTTATGATCACTGAACAAATGTTTGTTCCAACTAGCATTCAAACCTTGGACCACGCACCTTGAAAGCAGGTACTACCAACTAAGCTAATTAGCGGGGCCGTAATTAAAATAACAAAGTTTAATGTAAATATACTTATTCATTCAGTGGCCCGATACAACGTTTAAAATGTATTACATTTTTTTTTTCTTAAGTGATGTTCTTCTTCGAGAGGCTGGTCTTTACGATGAAAAAGGCGGTCTTAAACATAATAATCCCTACATCGTCGATAATTGGATAGGAAGATAAAACGAAAGGAAACTGACAGTGTTTTGTTACTCTCATAATAAGTCTCTGAATATAATTGTACTAGACCTATTGGATACATTTATTATTTTGGTTAACGTGTAGGCTCGAGCTGCCGAGAGCAAAATAATACCTAGAAATACATCAACATGGTCTAGGGATATTTCAATTAAACCTAAATAACTAAAATTCTATTAACTTTTTGTTGATACACCTACACGTTAAAATAAACCTTGCTTAATAGCCTATCTAATCTGATAATAAACTGTTAGATAAAGTTAAATTTTAATAAAAATTAGAAGAAGAAGAAAAACTCAGACAAAATGACAATCTTAACTTTATTTTTGAAACATCAAAACCTAAACAAAACAACTATTTTTTTAATAAAAATTGTTCAAAACTCAAAATTAATAATCCGTGGATCCACCTAAGACTGTTATATCTGTGTTATATATGTTTTGTCTGTATATATTTTTCTTCCTCAAAGTACACAAAGTCACCTTACAGACTTCCTGGTGTTCCTATTGTTGTTGCTCATAGTAATAATGGCACTCACATGCATGTCTACTACTGTGTTATGCTACGAAGAAATAATGTCAGGAAGTATAACTCAGAACAAATTCCACACAAAAAGTGGTCCTTCAAACCAAAACGACGTATGATTCCAAATACGAATTACTTCCGAGGTTACAAATAGACATGTTCGGTGATTGGTTTAAATTTCAGAAGGAAAGCAGGGATTGGTTCACGCGCGTGCTGCAACGTCTACTATGACAGCTGAGTCATAGCGGCGTGAACGTGATAATTTTTTAAGGCAGTTACTCTTCCTGATATTATTTCTTCGTAGGTGTTATGGCACTTTCCGTTCGACAGACAACCTGACCGCATGCAACCACCAGCCAATCCAGGGTGCCTGGTGGGGATGGCCGGGTAAGGACTACAACAATGGCTGTCATTCATTTTGTTTATTCTTCCAGATTTATGTTTTTACGATTTTAAATGTGTGGCTATAGTGGATTATTGTAAAATGTTTGAGACGGTGGACGAGTGTAGGCGTATAAGTATAAGTGTATTTAGTGTTCAATTGCTCTATAAACTTTCAGTAATGCATCCAACGCGTTACCATTAAATAAACTTATTGAGTGAAAATCTCCCTTGACAAATTTACCAAAAAATGAAACCGACTTCCACACCAAAAAGAGTAAAATAATTTGTTGAATCCGGTACCATGATAGTTCAAAAGTAAGTACTCGTACCTAATTTCACAATATCGTGCGATGACATGGTAACGATTTTGACAAGTTATTTCACACTTTTCGGTGTTGAAGTCGGTTCCATTTTTTAGTAAAAAAACTTTTTCACCGTTTTAATCGAGTGTCAATGATGATCATCAAGATAAATCAACACTTTTTCAGTTTTTGTAGTGTAACTCAAAAACTGCTTGACCCAATTATATGAAATTTAAATGGTACCACCTCGGAAGTATACTCTACCTAACAAAAAAAGAGGAATAAAGAAAAGGGAGAAATCGGCTAACATGCACATAAAAAAATACATACACACGAACATATAACCTCCTCCTCTTTTGAAGTCGGTTAGTAAAAAGGGATGCGTCCCCAAGGTGCCAAAATTACTGCAGTCTTTTGTTTTTTTTTCAAAGCATTTCGGAACAAGAGACTACCAAATAAGTATGTACCTTACTACGTAATTTCAAGACTGATTATATTAGCTATTATTATGACTTGGGTATGGTACCTTCTTTTACCTTCTCTATAGGTCGAATCAGAAATGAGGAGATCCCTATACGAACTAAAGTTACCGACATAACTTAGAAGATAAACCAGTTAAAGTGGCAGTGATAAGGTCACATAGCACGCAGAACAGATGGTCGATGGGGCCGGACGGTTCTGGAGCGGAGCCCAGGGACCGCCAAGCGCAGCGTAGGTTGTCCACCGACAAGGTTGACAAGCGACCTGATAACGGCAGGACGACGTTAGATGCAGGCCGTTTTCAACGGGTCTCTTTGGAAATTAGTAAGGGAGGCGTAATGTTCAGCAGTGGACGTCCTACAGCTGAGATGACGATGATTATTAATGAGGTATGATTCCGTATTCTCACATTATTAAGCAGAATTTCATGCCAAACGTAACGTGGTTAAAATTAGAATAAACATCCAATAACACGAGGTAATATTATAATGCGTCTCTACGAGTATTCTAAACGATAGCATACTAGCGGCAATATCATATGGCGATGTTATTTGAAGCGATATTTTAATATGAAGAGAAAATATGATATTTGCCGTATTTTCCGGGAAAGTTCCACGCATGTTCGAGATATTGCAAATCTGTACTCTACTATATTCTCGTTTCTACAGTAGGATTTTGTAATGTGTAGTCACACTTAACGTAATTTAATTTATAAATAACCAAATTAATACGATTTCACGGTTGAACATTATTTAATACCGTTTTTTTTTTCGAATGACGACTTTTATCTCATAGATTAGTTAGAGTAGTGATGTGGTGAAAGTTTGTAGTACAAGTGTCTTCAAATGGCTACTCAAGAACAGCTGCTGGAATATAACATTATTAAAAGAATTCTAATTTTGTGGTAGCTAGTCAGAAGGCACTGGGCAGAATACGGTCACATGCCTTCGCCGAATATCCGTACTATTCATATTCTGTGTCGAAAGCTCAAGCCAGACGTATGATTTCAATAGATGACCGCCTTATCGGTGGCTGACCTTTAAGTTATCTTCGCTAAAAACTATCATCACTTCTATTCAGCTATTGATTTTCATGTTTTTCTACCGACTTCTAAAAAGGAAGAGGTGCTCAATTCGACTGCATTTTTATTTGTTTGTTACCTCGTAACTTTCGATAGGGTGAACCGATTCTCAAAACTTTTGTTTGAAAGCTGGTGCTTCCAGTGTGGTCCCATCTAAATTTCATCAGGTTCGGTCCAGTAGTTTTTGACTTACACTCCAATAACTGAATAGAATGGAAGTCGGTATAAAATTTTTCAAATTGTACTTTATGATAAATTCCTCAAGTGAAATAAGTTAATAATTCCTTATAGTTTCGTCAAGTGGGATATTTATTCAAGTAGTCATGGTTCAAGCGACAGTCTCATTAATAAGCCCTTCAAAACATGGTGACTTTTAAGTCACTATCTTGTCTAAGTCAGGTTCTAGTAAAGGGGTGGATGATTTTACTAAAACTTTCTAAATAGATTGACTAATAAAACACAAAAATATGTTTCACTATCTTTCTTTTTCACTTCACTTCGCCTACACTCTTGCACCGTTTCAAATACATAGTTAATAAATTCACCCTATTACACGTCAAAACATGAAAAAAAACTTTTTCTCCAAAAAGTAGGTAAAAAAGATTTTCTCCTACCATCATAAAAATAATATATAATATAGCCAGGCTAAGACTAAAGTTACACATAAACATAAATATGTTCGCCTTAAGTCACCGTTCTTCAATCACTCCTTTAATTCAAAATATTATGGGTGTACCTTCACAAATTAATTAACTCTCCAGATCAATTCAAATTAACAGTTCCTTCATACTGCAAGGGACTTCATTTGGAGCCGTACAAAAGATATCTTTCCGCATGAATGCTGTTCTAGAGATGTGTACGCAACGTTTGTCGCTATAACGTCTGCTATGAATGACATCATCACAGAAGCCACAGAAAAGGTTCAAACTTATTTCACCAAATGTTTTGATTTCTAAAATATTTTGCGATGGTAAGGTCGGAATTTTATGTTTCACCACACAATTTTGTAAACACTACGATAGTTTTAAAAGAGAATGTACTTTGCATTTAACCTATTGATGTGTATCTTTCCAATTGTCCAATTAGTGTCTTATTCTGTTAGAACCAAAAAGTTTATAGGTTTAATTCTCTGTATGAATTGAATGTGAAAAATGACAATAAAATGGAGATGATAAGTCATCATCACGCAAGTTGATGAGAGATAGCTTAAGACAGTAAGACAGTAAACATGTCTCACGAATCTGTTATCGCCAATCTAGTTGATGTTTCAAGTATGAAAAGTTTCGCGGCACGGCTGTTTTGGACTTGTTCAACATGATAGCGCTAGGAAAGGAAACAGAAACCGAAAAAAAAACGTTCAAGCCACTGGAAAGTCAAAGTCATGTTCACAGCTCACTTAAATCATCGTGGTTCAGTGTTGTCTACTCAGATTAGTTTTACAAAGGGTAAACAATAAAAATAATATTATTTGGGCTTCATGGCTTTAAGAGAGACAGTTTTTCGGAAAATTTTACATCAATTCTTGGATACTCCACTAAACGACGATGTGTCATGTAACAACTCCTCAATCTTACAAACGCGACATCTCAGTTCTATCAATGGATTTCTCTCCTAAAACTTTCGACGTAGCTTATTCCGCCAGATATGGACCTTGTGACTTTTTCTTGTTTTCCAGACTCTAATAACCAATTCGTGGCAGACGTTCTCCGTCTTATAAAACGCGGACTAAGATATTTCCGGGCTTAGATCATGATATAAGAGAATTTAATGTATGAAATTTGTTTAAACCATGGTTTAATCTCACAAGGATGTATGACTCTTATTCAGCTGTATTATTAGTCACATCGTTCAAATAACAATTTTCCACATCAGAGATCTCAAGGATTGTTCTAAAACAAAACACACCTTATTTTTGACCATTTGACGTGGTTTAAATGTCATTGGACACGTGCAAGTTTTTCATCCACTGATAAGCGTCACTCCTAGACAAGGTATTTGTCGTACGATCTAGACCTCCAAGTTTTGTTTTGTACTGCGCTCATCACCCTGAGACGTACTTAACCGTTTATTACCATTTGCCCAGTAGTTTTACCTGTTACAATGCTCTAATACTAAAAAGTATAAGCCTATGATTCAAATTGCATTCAAATCCATTGAGCTGTTTGCAGCGTGATGATGTGACAACAATACACACTCCCACAGTCACAAACGTTCGCATTTAGAATATTAGCGTGGTGTCAAAACCACGTTCATTTTCGTAATAAAAATGGTAGCGTGCAAGTAATGAGTACAAGCCTAAAACAATAGAAGACTCGACGGACTCAACGTGTTATTATATTGAGCCATACCTTCATATCTATTGTTATGACAGGCATCTATTGTTATCAATTGTTCTTTTTCAACTGTAGGGCTTCAGCGATAACCGATATTTCCGTGGGCACATTTATGAAGTGTTCGCAGCGACGGTAGCATTGTCAATCGCAACTGATCAATTAGTTTATGCAACCTTACCTTACCTTTGGGCTCTCGAGTGGAGACCACGTGACGGCAAGCATAGTGTAGGATGTACTTCAGCCAGATGAGGCGGTAAGCTGCGCAGGGTAGCTGGCAGTCACTGAATGAGCACATCCGAAAAGGGGCTCTATTGCGTGAATTGGGAGAGACCCCTGTCCACTAATATCATTTAAACTTTAGTAAGCGCACCTGTGCTTCGCAGGGCATGCTAAACTTCGACACTAAGGGCTGGCCACTTGCCTCTCTGCCAGCGAACTAGGCGGGCATGTTGGATTTGGGATTTTGAGCCATAACGCCTCTCTCAGAGATCGGGGACCCATGTGACAGTAGTTGTAATGAACGGGATGGTTGCTATGCGTTTATGATGTCTATAGATGCGCAGCCCGTGACTACGACTGTGTGGTAAACATTCCCCATTGACACACACACACACACACAGAGAGAGAGAGACACACACACACACACGCACACACACATATACACACACATATACACACACATATACACACACATACAGCCTTTTCCTCAGTTTTTTTTTAATTTATCAAACCAACTATGATTTAAAGTAATGTTTCGTTCCTCAGGTGGCGGTAGTGGCGGACCGCGCACTGCTCGCAGTCTTCGTGCTGGTGACCGCAGCATCCACGGCGGCCATCCTGCTGCCGCAGCTCAACAACCTTCACGTAGGAAACACACCTCTCAAACCACCCACTTAGCCTCTATTTATTTAAGTTTGCGCATTTTGTACAGAGCAAAGGTCAGGCTATTCTGTGATGTGTCTATAAGGAAGCTTATACGAGTATAGCTAATTCCATACAACGCATATATGTATTTTTATTTAAATTAAATTATAGTTGTGTACAGTCGATTGCAAACAATTATTGTATATAAGGGAAGTTACGGTAATATTACGAGACTATTTACCAAGATGACTCTCTTGCTAATGTCATCGATCTTAAGATTCTTATGTTCTTATAATAAGCTGGTTGAAAATCTGAATTTCCTTATAAACAAAACGTGTGTGTATATTACTGCTACTTTATACGATATTAAATTTTTATTAAATTTGTTGTTACTTAGTGAAAACTAAACTTTAACAATACAAAAATGGCAATTTGTATCCTTATTTTAGCGCAACTAATTTATGTAGAGTTTAATACAACTGACGGTAATGGATACTTTATGCGGTCTACTGTCTGGTACTGGTATTACTGTCGGCATGGATATAGTCAACCATCACTTTTTATACGATTTATTTGCCAGGCAAAATTCATGCTGATTTATGTAAATCATGGTAATCTAGCTACTAGTGGTGGATTGTGACCGATCTGATCTCAGATAACGGTGACCGCGATAATTATGGGAGATATCTAAGATAACGATAATTATGGGAGGTCTGTTAAAGGATGTCTATCATCCGATACCAGATTATTGCAGTTCACACTCGACCCAAGAATCTTGGACCTTGGCATAGTATATCTATTGTGTTGCAACTTTGACTCTAAAAGGTATAATTATAACCCTGCATGATTGTGCAACCAACGCACCAATTATTTGTACCAAATATAAGTATATGTTCTGAACATAATAAAATATTTTTTATATATCATTTTGAAGCTTCTGCGTAGCAAAATCAAATATTACAATTTTAAAGAGAAAATATACGTATTCTCGGAACGGATTCTAGCCCGCGTCTTCCGACAATCCGCGTCTGATGTTTTGATAACTAAACCACTGAGGCACGGTCCCGTCGTAGAACATAAATTTGATGCTCAAATGCGTGACACGGTGGCCTATCGTTCATGCTTTCGGACACGAATTATTAGAAAGACCTGTCGCGTCATGTCCCGCGTCGCTAGTCGCGGTTTCGAATACCGTCGGAATTTTTTTGTTATATATAAACCAACTTTTTTTTTATTTTGACTTTTAGATTAAATGTCTCTTGGTTGTCAATTTTACAGAGTGCACTGCCACTTAGGCCGGATATTTTATCACTCACCAGTAAATCACAACCTAAAAGGTTGACCTAGAATCATACAAATTGGTAAGAAGCAAGGTCTCAAAAAGAAAAAAAAACCGAAACACGTTAATTTGTAGTTATAGCACGTAAAAAGTATTTATTTACAAACTTACATTTACAGTTGGGAAACTGATCGTAATGTATATCAATGTATGGGAGAACATTTATTCAACTACATACTAAGTTTGCACTTCAATTAATCCGACTTACCTTTTCGTTGTTTTACGAAAGTAATGGTGCGTGAGGCAGACGCATTCATCCGGTTTTTGTATTGTTATTTTATAGCTATTCATGTCTATAGATGAGACAGGCATTTGATACTAAACACAATGCCTGTCTGTTACAGTTTCAAGTTCCTCCTAGAACTTACGAACTGAAGTTTTACGTGACAATGCACTGTGCTCGGGAACCTAATAACTCCATTGGTTTCTGAGACGTTGATGTTTAGCCCCCTACACCATGTAATTTTACTTGCAAAAGTGCCCTTTAAGCTTTAACAAAATAATCTTTTTCTTTGAAGTTTTTAATTAGGAATCCATGAGTCATGTTCTTTAAGATATGTATTGGGCATAGGATGGACAATATCTTGTGTAATATTAATATTTGCAAGAAATAGACGAGATGAATGAAAATGTAATGAAGTATGTGGTTTTCGCAAATACACGAACTGGCCCAGTCTGCCATTAATTAGTGTTAAAACTATACAACAGATTACAATAGAGACCTTGCACGGTTACCCCGGGCAGGGCCCGCCCAAGCAGGTAATGTAGCATTAATCCTAAAACCATCTGACAGTGTGAAATTAGTCTTGTGTGACTAATTAATATTTTATTGAAAGTTTACCTTTCCCATTGTGTTGAAATTTTACTTAAGGAAATATACGGTTGAACTTGCTATAGTAAGAAATTTATTTTAATTGAAGAAAGTTGCTTGAAAACTTGCTGTACTAATTTCATACATTCTGACTTTTTCTTTGAGAACATAATACTGATGCGTGTAAACACTCTGAAAAGATTTTTGAATACCGAATTACACTTACCAACCTTCCCAAAAATATACTAAATCATCTACGAAACCTCAACTATATGAAATTGGTTTTGATAAGAAGTTAGAAAATTGTCACCCATTCAAAATCATGTAACATTGCCAAAATCTTGAAGCCATCTAAATAGCGTAAATAAGCAATGAATGGAGTAGCTAATTAGTATACAAATATGCCAACGTGTTTAAGTCAATTAATTGGCATTTATTTTATAAACAATCAATACATCTTTGTAGCAGACATTAATTTATATATTTAATTACATCTCTGTGTAAAGTTGCAAATACGATCAGTAAAATTATTATTAACAATGCTCTTATAATAATAGATGAGTAAGCTAATATTTAATATTCTGTTGAATGTCATTAAACCACACGTTCCATTTATTATTGTTATAATAAAACGGGATAAACGTGGGACTTACCTACGCGTTGTCGATATCACGATCGACAATTGTTTCGGCTTCGCCTGGAAGCCTTTTTCAGGATCTTGAGCGCACCGCAAACAAGATGTGTATAGTTCACGTTAATCCCGTGTTATTATTAAAACAATATTATTTTAACCTTTGTTGGAGCGTAGTCAGTACAATGAGAAAGAAAATCCACCTTTTCACAATTATGGGTATAGTCAAAATATCGATTGAGCGTTTAGTGGTTTTTAGACGAATGACGTAAATGAAGCGTATTGTGTTTGTTTTTGTATAAAGTTTTAATTGTACGCGGTAAAATGCTACTGTATATTGCTTGGTGTTCTTTCTGTCAGTTCTTACGGCACTTGTGGCATTAAAAGAGGTGGTCACATATTATTTCCCGACTTCGCAGTCTTAAACCAATAAAAAAATTAGACTTCCAAGTCACTAAAAACTTTTTGGTAATTATCTAGATAATAAGATTTTCTATTGACATGTTATTTAAAAAAAAACTAAGTTAATTAGTGGTACCCCTTATTATAATACCCATTCCTAGCCTTACTACCCCCACGGAAAACGAGCTAAGGGGATGTAATTCTAGCCCGACATCCCACGGAGCCTGATGATTTTGATGCTAATATAATACTGACTTGAACTTCAGTTATCGGACATGGATGGATCTTTAGAGATTATCCAAAACCACAAGTTACTTAATGTGGTGTTGACGGAAAATTAAATGTTAGCAAACTTTGGTATAACACCTAAATTGTTAATTATCTTCTACCAGTTACAAAACAATATGTTACAATATAATATATCCTACGCATATACTATAAGGTTGTTATTAAAATGAATTAAATTAAAATTACAAATAAGGTGTACTTGCTATGTGTATAGTACTTCGACGAAAGTTATGCGCTTCGGTAAATTTCGTCAATCTTTGGAAAAACAGCATTAAGAACTCTGTACACTTCCAAAGACTGACACAAGAACTTTCAAGAACACTTCCAAAGAAGACAGAAATGTCCTACGTATATACACTTCCTTATACTTGTTTAAACTTATCTCCCGTTTGAACTTACACTATAGCATTTGCCTTCGAACTAACGAAGCACGATTGGTGACACCTTAGAATTATATCCACATACGGTACTAATTCTAAAACGCGAAAATTGTCGATCCGCATAACTCTAATCGTAGAATTGTAACAAAATAGTGTATGCTCAAAGTTGTTGCCAATTAACTTTAGTATGTTTACGGAAAAACTTGTATATAAAAGTTACATAATTAATGTTGGTAAGGTAACTTACGAAAAATATGTATTGAATAAGAATTATAGATATTACAATAAAGTATCAGTTGTTTTAATTTTGAAAACTTGTGCGCAGATTAAGATATATATCTTAGGTATTATCTATGCTTTTACATATTGCTCAAAATAATAAGGCGAACAAGATTTTGGCCTTTTATATTGTTTAAACTATAATAAGGTGTAAACAGAATAATATGTTATTTTCTATTTGTTATTTCTTAATTACCACACTGCATAAAAAAATAAAAAAATTAAATACGAGTACTAAATGGCGACAAAATGTCAAAAATATCATCATCATGTAAATAATATATTCGTCTTTAGTGACTTTCAGTAACGTGTGTTTCCTCCATGAGCCATATCTTGACAACGACGCGGCATGCTTCGTATGATCCGCCGAATATCTTCTTGTGGAATTCGCTCCCATTATTCAATCAACGCTTCAGTGAGCTGCTGCAGTGTTTGAGTTGAAATAGAACGCTTCCGGATGCACCTGTCAAGCAAGTCCCATATGTGCATGTTCAATCAGATTCAGGTCATGGCTCATGGCCCACTCCATTACACGGATTTCATGATGCCGTTAGTAATCGAACGTGATGGTTGCAGTATGCGGCCTGGCATTATCTTGCATTAAGAGAAAATCTAGGCCGATACCACATGCTACAAATGGGCAAAACATGATCTTTAAACATGTTTTTTTGTAAGCTTTGAGCTCATAACCCCCGCACATAAGCCCATAAGTAACGACGAGACCAGTGCGCTCGTCCAAACTTACTTCACCTCAAACCTTCACAGAGCCACATCCAAATTCGTCCCATTCCTGGACTGCCGCTGCATTGTATCGCTAACTTGGGCGTAAACACGGAGACGACCATTACAACGTGTAAGACGGAATCGTAATAAGCCAGTAAAAGGTACTCGCCTCCAACGTTGAAGTAGCAAGCTTGTCTATGTTTATTAGTTAAACGTACAGCCCGAACTGGTAGGCGTGATCTTAAATTGGTCATCATCGACCTATAAGTTTATATTTCCATTTCTATTTCTTTATTTTTCTATATTTTTCCACGCTTTTGTGAATGTACTGCCTGTCTTACAGTATCGCTTCCAAACTCTGTAGATAACAGAAGTTACTTCTAGACAATTTCCTACATAACGACTAGTTCGACCCTCTTCAAACAAAACGATAGCTCGGGAGATATGCGATACAGTCGGATGTAGCGTTATGACCAAAACTCACTTGCTTTAATGCATAACAATATTTAAAAGACTCATCTCAATCGTTCTAATCTGTGATAAGAAAGTAAAGAAAATTCTTGGTCTCTTATATTATACAAAGTTTCTTTAATCTCTAGGGATTTTCTTTGGAACTGTGGCGCAGGGGCAAACGGGTTTTTTTGGCAGAGTGCTTAGACTTGTGTCTTTGTGGTGTTAAATTGGACAAGATTTTGTCGTCCCCATTCAGAGACTTGTTTCAAGGAGCTCTTTACTTTAGAAACAAGTCTGACCCGACTCTCTTCCAATGACAATCTGGGGATACCTGCACGACCAGTACATCTGGCGTCACCAGTGCTGTCATCGACATAGTAATGAAAATCATCAATGGAATAGATGCAGGATAAACAGTTTCAGCGACAGAAGGCAGCCTTGTGCTACACCAGCATTGATAGACTCAGCAGTTAAGCAGCAACCGTCGACGACGTCTTTAATGAGTATAAAGACAGCTGCGACAGAAGTGCCCAATGCCAGACCCAATCGAATGCCTTGGTGATGTCAAGGCTCACTGCCAAGGCTTTACCCTTTCTTTCAATGACTTCAGCCCAAAGGTGCCATGCCCATATTGCCGGTTGTTGAGAAATGTAGAATTCTCAAGGTAACCCAGAAGCTGTTCGTTGGTAATTCCCTCCATCGTCTTTGAAAGCAGGGAAGTTATCGCTACCGCCTTCTGTACCGCTTTCTGTGGTAAAGCAGACCTCATTCATAGAGCTACATACACCACACCGCGGGATCTCTCATCGTCAAGTGAAATACACACACACTTTACAGCGATACTATAATAACAGTTAGTAACTCACCAGCTGTTGCCAGCCTATACAAAGTATAGAAAGCTCAAATGTTCTAGCCCACAACTGTTAGCAACTTTGATTAGCAACTGGTGCGGTTCGCTGTAGTTTTACTCAGAATATAATGTTTAGTGGAATGGCTTCATGCACACAATTTAAATATTAATTTTAATAAGACATAGCTAATGGACTTTAAACTGCATTATAAAGAATCATCAGGTTTTGACATCCATTGTCTAGATAACAAATTAAATAAAATAGACATTACTAAGTTTTTAGGCCTGACAATAGACCACATGGAAACATCATATTGATAACGTTTGCAAGTTATTATATAAAGCATGACAAAATGGCTGACGAGCCAAGTTTGATTTTGAAATTGTTTGGATTCAAAATGTAATCAATTGAAGAAAAACCAGGCAATTACTGTAGTTCACTGTTGTGTGTTTAGTGTGATTTGGAACACTCGTGGACTGCTTGGAAAACTCACGTGGTGAGACAATTGGAAGAAAAGGATATAGAGGGACTGCCTGGAGTTGGTCTGTTTTGTTTCCTTATGTCCTTCCTGCCCCTTCTCTCCCTAACTAACATAACAGACTTACAGAGCTGATGTTGCTCCGTGCGACGCACCTTGGAATTGTTGGTAAGCATTCTTTTATGTTAAGTTAGGCATATTGTTTGGTTTAAGGCTCTTTGTACCGAGGGCATAGATAGGACTCTTGATAGCCAACCGTTACGCAGACAAATATTACTGTTCTTCCTTCCACTGCGCGTAGTAGTCTGCAGAACCACTTGATCTGGTCTTCTACTCAAACACATCATAGGCCCTTTACAAATTAAGTAATATAGCAAATACAAATGCTGTACTAACACATACCACGCACATGCTGCCTCAATAATAAGATATGGTGTCTTATTTTGGGGAAACTCTACAAACAAACAAAAAGTTGTTATAGCTCAAGAACGATGTGTTCGAGCAATACTAGGCCTAAAAACTAGACTCTTGTAAAGAACACTTCAGAACGAACAACATTTTAACAGTGCCGTCGATCTATATTAGCGAAGTAACCTTATATTTTGTGAAAAGCAAACGTAACTTATTGGTCAAATATGACGAAGGAAGTAGACGAGAGGGGCTATTTCGTCATCTGGCAATTAAAAATACATCGTTCCTGCTGCGTTGCAGTTTATTTTGTATGGCTCCGATTATCTATAATAAAGTACCAAAGATAATACGTACTGAAGATAACATTAATGTTATTAAAAATGCCCAAAAAAAATATTAATAGAAAAAGCTTATTATTATTTGATTGATGAATTTATAAACGATATAACTGTAAAATAGATTTTTTTGACATAACCATTCTGTAATTTGTGACATGAATGAGATATATTCTAATTATGATATTATTATTAATTATTATTGTAATCAACTGTTATTATTAACCGGCAAAACACTCACGTTAAGTATTGGATACTAAGACGCGAATTTAAAAAAAAAATACTATTGTAATGACATTTTAAATTTATTGTATACCTTCCCTTGTGGTTGATTAAGCGGAGATAGCCGAACAAGCCATCTATTTTCGACCAAAATATTTTTCAAATGTTTGTATACCTATTCTCGCAAGTTGAATAAATGATTTATGATTTTCTGATTTATGATTTAATACTACCAGCACTGCCCGTTGAATTAGAATGCTGATTCGTGGGGCGAAATAATTGCAAGCGTTTTGGTCAGGCAGGTACAAAAATATATTAATTATTTTCATTTTAAGAAATTAAAATGTCATTAAGTTTTACAATACAATAGTATGAGTACTATACTGTAAATACACTTATACTTGTTTAGATATTTAGGTAAATATACATCTGGCAACCACAAGAGTATGTGGAGTAGTTCGCCTATTACAAATGTTAGTAATTAATGCAGGATAACACACAAAATTAATTTATAATATGTCATGCTGAAACTTCGTAGACATTCAACCGCGTTATTCCAAATAGCACTTTGTATTACCAGCAGTTTATTCGTGATGCCTGTTGACCCAATTTGGATCACTTGAAAGCAGGGCTGGCTACATGTCATAGTAAAATGTTAGTGCTTTTATGGATATATAGGTTCTCTTTTTGGAGCGGTAGGTGCTTAATAAAGACAATTATTATATATTACAGCGATGGAAATGAGCTATTACAAAAATGCGCCTACCTCCCACACCTCTCTAAGTCCCCTTTGTCGTCATTCCCCCGCGCCCCTGTACCGCACAGGCGAGGACTAAGATAAACGGCCAACCTATACCTGTCACAAGCTCACATCAGATCCATACTTCACCCCGCCACGCCGCCACTCACGACACCTCCTGGATGACCCGGACGACAGCTCTGGCGTCGATCAGTCAGCCTCCTGGTAGTATTGGTATTTCAGGTATTTCAGGGTCTACTCGCGGAGCCACGAGAGGTAATATGTCTGATTTTGGATTTCCAGTCTTCACAGTTAGACATCGAGGTCGTCGTAAGCGACTTCGAAATAATTCGAAATCACATACAAGGTAATCTGTGTTATATTTTGGTAAAGTGTATTATCGATATCGCTTTTCGATTGAAAGTTTATAAGTACGAGTATCATCGTTATTAACCTGTGTTATATTTCATTTACCTGTGTTTTGTTTTCTTTCAGACAGTGCTGGCGGCTAACGGCACCTTTATTCACTATCTAGGCAATGGTTCGCCCTTGTCTTTGTCTAGCGCTTTATGCGCCCTTGTTGTCCCTCGGTTGAGTGCTGCGTGCACTCACCAACAGTGCGGTGTCGCTTTTAATGCTCGTAGTGGCACAAAGCTCTATGTCCTCCCAAAAAAAAGTTTTAGTTTGTTTTCTTCTTACAGATTTTCATGTGGCTAAGATTAAGATAAGATTAAAGATTTAAGTTTCATAACCCAACAACGGAAACAATTTAGATGTTTTAGTATTTTACGTATCCAGTGACACTCGCGCCATCTAGACCAATCTAATGACGTATCCATTATCAGGAGCCAAGATTAAGCCGTCGAGTAGTTATGAGCGGACATAAGTACGGATATACATACAACCATATAAACATACAGACACGTAACTCTTATTTTGGGGTTTGCCGCAATCGGGTATTATGAGCAACAGTTAAAAAACTGGACTACAAATTATTTTGCATGCATCAAATTAGATAAAGGTTTTAAAATTTACATTATTTTTGTTTTGGAATAACTACATCATCTGCTGAGTAAGTATCGCAATACAGAAACCACTCCAAACAAAAGTATAACTAGAACAAAACACAGGCTATACATGAACAGACAAAATGTTGGTGTTGGCGCATATATGTAGAATGGAAGAATATTATTAGTAATATAGGCACATAAGAATGTAGATATCCATTGAATAGTTCAATATCTAACACTACAGACAATGCAAGCCATGCTGCTTAATATATGTCCGCCCACCCACATAGCTAGGAATAACTGAATGTACCATTCTGCAGAATAGACCTAGACTATGCTGGACCATTCATGACCATCTACATTCTCATACAGATGGAACCAAGCATATACAAAATCGTAACAAGTTATTTAACACACATCATCAATCAGAGTACTCGTAGCAGCAAACATATGACATCATAGTCTGGAATAGCACATGGGCTACTTTTCATCATCATCATCATCATCATCATTATTATCTATCATCTCGCGGGTGAAACAGCCTAATATTCTTGGCAACGCCACCAATGCACTCATTGCTAAACGAACGCACCTCAAGTCAAAAGCACGCAATGACTTTGACAGCTCGATATACTAGACGTGCTCGACGATAGAGTCGGCATGTCATCCGTCTTTGTTGCCATATTTCCAACTGTAGTCGAGCGATCCCGCCAAAGAATGATCCCGCTATCGCCAAACATCAGTCTAGCGGTCTTGAGTGAGTCGCCCGCAATAGTTACATACTTATTTTAAACACAACATAACAAATAGTTTCGCCTATATATCATCGAAGGGGTAAGCAGCGGTATTTTAATAGGATACTATTCTTCATCATGACCATCTATCACCATGGAGGTGAAACCGCGGGCGGTAACATCAGTCTAGCGGTCTTGAGTGAATCGATACTTTTGCCTATTGGTATATCCTCGAAGGGGTAAGCAGCGATGTCTTCAACGCCTACGTTTCGCCATTATATATTTTTGATCATGTGATTACGTAACAAGGGGCGAGCTTATTGCCATCTACGGGGAACTGTTCCAGTCTCCGGGCTGTTATTGCGAACATCTTTCTTGCTCAGACAAACCCAATAACTGCCAAACCCGGGATCGAACCCTCGAGGTTCCAAACGGCACTTCTACCACTACACCAATACTAAGCAAGCAAAACCTGCTGGCGGGTGAGCTAGTAGGTAATATTATAAATGGGAAAGTAAGTTTGTTTTGTTACGCTTTCACGCTTAAACTGCTGAACGGAGATCCGTTTCCGTCAGCAGTTTAAGCGTGAAATTTGGCAAGAAGATAGATTATATCCTTAGGGTACTTTTCATCATCATAATCATCATCCATCACCACACGGGTGAAATCAGCTAGTATTTAATAAACAGAAATTTTAGTTCTCGGGTCTTGGATGTTGTGATGTGTGTTGCCATTCCTTCCACGACACAAGGAATTCTAGTGAAGGGTTATGAGTGTGTAAATGCTATGTTATTTTTATTGGCTCACAGTTTCGCTTTGAAGAAATGTGAAGATTTAGTTAATGTTCCTTAGATGGGTAAAAATAAAAATGCAAATAAGTAACTACAACTGAAATAGTGAATAACTGCCTAAATAATAAAATAGAATAGTGAACAACTGCCTACTTATCTAATACCAACAGATGCATACAACCTTAGATGATTTGCCTTTACCTTATTTACTTATGTTGGAAAAGTCAAGACTTGTCTTGGAAATGAACCCGAAAATGGAGTAAACGAATAACGGACACGTAATAGGCAAGGAAGTTAGCAGGAAATGAGGAGCCACGGGGAGATTGGCAACCCTATTGTAAACTTGTAAGGGCCCAGTGTTCACCTTGAACTGTACAAAGACTTGGCTCTAAACAGAACACTGAAATATAGGTATCTATGTATACAACAGCTATTATGTCTACATATCTTTGCATTAGGCACCAATTTTGAACAATAGTTTGTTATTAAATGTACAGCCCCGCAATTCTCTAAGAGCATACATCGTTGCATCTTTGACAACATCCGTGAAACAAATGACGAAATCACAAGAAACGTTGTAAATGTAACCTTATGTACAAGGGCGATATCTAATAAAGTATTTGACATCGGTGAGCTTGTCGACGAATCATTACAGAATAGCACGGCTGTACTGGTGCGCCCCGTGGTTTCACTCGCGTGATAATGAATGATGTTGATGAAAGTACCTTATGTGTTATTACGAGTACAGCTCCTCATCTATCTACATATCAAATTCAAGCATGTTACCTAACTGTATGTAATAAAACATTTTATTAGGAAAAGTACAACCTAAAATATATGGAACTGACTTACCGTCACCTTAGTTGTACTAGTACCTAATCATATCAATCACCATACAATTTAAATGGCTCACTCATATTAATAATACTTATATACTTTGGGCACAGCCAAAGCCGTGGTGAAATGCTAAACCGCGAATATAATATTCGTCTTTATAGGTAACGGTAAACTGACAATGGTACTGATTCGCTTGTTTGTACTGTTCGCGTACACTAAACTAAAATTCTCTAAGATATTGGCTGTAATTCGCTTGTTCCAAACACGAAACTAAACTAGCGAACTAAAATATATTTTTAGTTAATTATGATAGTTCTTATTCTGTTTATGCTTAAGTCCAAATACGTATAATGCTTGCAGGTGACAATTCTTGAAATTGCCGTTTCTGTTTAATTGTGGATACGTTTAGTGAAAATGTAATCATCATGTAAGTTCGTGCTCCCTAAACTAGTCTAAACTGATGTAAAACTACCCACATTTCAATAGAATAATCATATGTTTAGAATTATCATTCAAAGTGTTACTCGAATGTAGATTTTAGTAATAACATAATAAGAACTCCCATAGTTTAGATATAATTTTAGTTTAGTGTACGCACAAGCAAATCAGTATACCATAGGTTGTTCTTATTATGTTAACACTAAAATCCACATTCGTGTTACATTTAGAATTATAATTCTAAAAATATGATTATTATTTTCAAATGTGGGTATAAACTACCTACATAAGTTTAGACTAGTTTAGAGAGCACGAACTTACATGACGATTAAATTTGCACTAAACATACCCACAATTTAACAGAAACGGCAAATTTAAGAAATGTCATTTGCAAGCATTATACTAATTTGGACTTTAGCATGAACAGAATAAGAACTATCATAATTAACTAAAAATAGATTTTAGTTCGCTAGTTTAGTATGGTGTTCTGTTAACAAGCGAATTACTACCAATAGTTACAGAAAGTGAGATTAATCATCGGATATCTTCAATACTGGAACGGGGAGCACCTTATTTTCAGATAATAATCGTGGTTACATACATACCTTGAAAAGTTTATAGGCACTTGTACTACCGCCGAGTAGAACGTAGCTGGCAACCACAGAAGAGGAAAAACGGTAGATGTTGAATATGAATGAATCACTGCATTAGTATTCGAATCAGCGTACTCAAACTAACACGTGCACAGGATAAACAAAGGATTACTAAACGAATTAGCTCAGGGTAGTGATCAAAAGCTCCAGAATAGAGCGATTTAACCTTACACTCTCTTCCTGGCAACCGCTGCTCACAATTTTATTGTTTTTTTTCCAGTCTAATTCGCTTCATGCTACAATTCGGCCCTTGTTGTAAAGGTAGCCTTTGGCAAATGAGCCAATTTTACACATTTACGGGAGCTGATGCAAATATTTAAAGAAATTACACAACATATCACGTTCATACCCGGACGCACTACAAAGTGGCTGGTATTACAGCATCCTGTGCAATAAATGGATAAATAGGGCACTGTAGCTTCGATAGCTAAGTTTTGGCTCACTGGTTGTGCTGCTTCATATTAAAAACAAGATATAGCTTTTTGTTGTCTTATACCGCGGTAGCTCGCGGTGTTAGTAAGATATATATAGTAATTACATAAACACGTAGGTACACATCAAAGGCTTCAGCTAAATCAAGTATAGTTAATCTTACTTCATAAGTGAAATTTGCATAAACTTAACTTAAGTTACTTACCATTTACGTATATAGATACCACGAGGACCTTCTAAAATATTTTCAAATAGAAAAAGGACTTTTCTATCCCTTTGAGATACCTATCGATTTAGCGGACTTACAATAAGTGAATAGGACAAAATGAATGCTCCAATAATCTTTAGGGTTGGATCTAATGCGATCATTGATTGGGCAACAGCCAATTTATGGGTTTTCTGTGAATTGCGCTCATTTCTTAGATATCTGGTCATTTAGGCCGAAATATAACCCTATTTATTAGCAGGCGGACTACGCATATAAATAATAGATGTTCTTTACAACTTGCTATATACCTATGTGATGTGGCTTTATGAAGTAAAGTTGAAACCCAAAGTTGTTTATAAGCCCTTAACTTCATATAAAAATGTATGTACCTACTAGATCGGGCAAAAGTAATCACCCTATTGGAAAACCCTATAACTCTTGCAAATAGCGCCAAATGTCAATTCGGGTTGACATCTATGAAGTAAACAAACGCAGAATACAAATCGACAAGGCATGAATCGGGTTACTCCGCAAAAACGCGGAATAATTCTTTCAACAGCATTTCCGGGTCGCTTCTCTCGTTTTGGCGATTTGCACTGGCCGGCCAGCCGTGCGATTCTGTAATGATTCGTCGACGAGCTCACCGATGTCAAATACTTTATGAGATATCGTCCTTGTACACGAGGTTGCTTTCCAACATTTCTTGTCATCTCGTCATTTGTTTCACGGATGTTGTCAAAGATGAAACGTTGTTTGCTCTTAGAGAATCGAACGGCTGATTACGCAATTTAACTGTTCTATACTTCTTTTTATGGGGTTTTTTGAAATCGTGGGTTTACGTCTACAAGCCTCAGACTGTTGAAGCCCCTAAGGACAATATTCGCCAGGAATACAAGAACCGGTTGCCCGAAGTTCTGGCAAGAGTGATGAAAAATGCCCTAAAACGATCCCGTAAGGTTATCAACTCTGGTGGCGGCCACTTGGCCGATATCATTTTCTCAACTTGATAGACTAAATTCTAATAGCTTAAATAAACAAATTTCACAAGCAGAACCGACATTTTTTATTAAAAAAAATTACAGCTAGAGATTACGAGTACTTAGGAAATAACGTAATAAAAATTGTATGGAACTCATGCAAGAAGACTTTTTTTACATCTTTATTTTGCAACAAGTCATACGCTTCAAAAAAATATCTCTGTGTCTATTCATTTCTGTACGAACACATGTCATTTTCATACTCAAATGATAACCACAATGGTAAAGTGAACGACGTAATAATGCCTTTAAAAAACTGTTTTGGCATCCAATATTTTCATTATTTTATTTTTGTAATTACATGCTAGGGTTTTATATCACTTGGTGTTGTAACGGAACAGGCTCTGGATGAGGATTCCGTCACCATTCACAAATATAGAGACATTTAAAAAGTATCTTGCTATGAACAAATATTGATGAAATTTAGACAATCAAAAGTAGAAGAAAGCGTTAATGTGTAATGTTGAGATTTAGATGATAGGTATTTCTTATAGCAAGACTATACTTACTGAAAATGATAAGCAGCATAGAATATTTCAGATATCAAGAAATTCTATGTATTAACCATTTAAATCAATTGTTCAAACAGAACGGATAAGTTACTTCAAGGAAAAGGAAATGTTGAGTAATACATAAAAGTTATAAGTAAAATTAATAAAATTACCATGAAAATAAGCAGCATTGATATTTCTAACCATACAAAGGTAATGTGAGGAACACATTTTCGTTATGTGTCTGTGTATTTGAGGTTGCTTCATCAAAATGAACCCTAAAACAAATGAGTATTGACGCCGATTTGACGCCGATAGAAAGGGCTTTGATTGGATCTACGTACATCTGATCGGCGTCATACGAAATTCAAAATATGTGTTGTCATGAGCGGATTTTGATGAGATTTTGAAATTAGAATAGGAATGCGCTGGAGGGCTGAGATTGGCTGAAGTGGATCTGAAGCCGTTTTGACGCCGATAGAAAGGGCTTTGATTGGATACCTATCGGCCTCAAATCGGCGTCACTGTCAAGTTTGAGAAAGTATATAAGCAGTAGAAAGACCGAGAAAATGCTTATTAAATTCTCGAACTTCCGTGAGGTAATATATTCTGCTACGGACATGGTTCCGGACGTGGGTTGGATACCTCACGGTGACAACTAAGATCCACCTCGATAGGGAACGCCCAATCCTTAGAGTTGGACACTTTTGGGAGCGAGCCAACAATCGCTTTAACCTATTGCAATGGGTACGATTAACTGCACCTCACTTCGATTGGAAAGAATATTCCAGTGGAAGTGTCTTCTATTTATTATATGTATTTATTTCCTCTCATACTAGAACGTCGCTCTGCAGCCTTCCATAGCTTCGGCTATATAGCGGTATAGTCGCGCGACTATTTCCGTGCGTGGAGTTGGACACCCTAGGGGCCATAGGTTCGATTCTCGGCTTGGCACCGAACTTTAGAGGCTAGTTAGGGATCAAACTTGAGCCATCCTATCAGGGGGATGAAAGCTCATGCGCAATTAACTTTGGGGGGTTTGTTGGGGACTTACACACACTTTAGCAGACTAGGAATTCATTTAGGACCGAAGTAGGTCTAGGAAATAGTATTTTTGTTTACCGGGTTATACATTAACTTCGTGATGGTTCAATCGGGAGTAAATAAGTAAATTCACGCGCTAGTGGTGTCTACCACTAGAGACGTAGGATTCAATAATGAATTCGTCATATCAATACAATCTATTAGTATGCTAGACTTAGAAACTAAAGACTAACTACGAATATAACTATAAATAAAAATGACAAAATAAATGTATTTTTAATCAGTATAAAGTAAGGAATACAGAAATATTTGCCTGCAAAGGAATATAGAAATATTAGTTCAAACGAAATGTAATGTATTTGTTGCAATAATATGTTATATATTTGCTAATGAATCGAGTTTGGGCTAGATTGTCAACTCTGATCCTAGCATGAGAATGCGGTAATAAATTATAGCAATTGAATTATTTGCTGAAAGTATCAAATGTAATATTTAGAATCAAATGATAATTCGTAATGATAAATAATACTATTAAGAAGAGATAAATAAGATTATAATCGCTTATAGACGCAAACTCTACATTTGGAAAACTACCAAACGGACTTAGTAAGGCCTTACTAATTTTGGGGTAAATAGAAGAGGTTCTTGGCATGATGGAGAACATTTGTGTCACAGTAAAGAGCAGCTCTTAATCCAGCATTCGAGTTGTAAGCCTTGAACATGCCAAGAATCCTACTTCCTAAATCATAATAAATCTAGAATTCTACGGCAAATCTAAAAAAAATCAAACTAATTACTTACAATATGAAAATTAATAAAATATATTATATCTTTAAGTTGTAGAGATATCTATCAATAATTTACTCGGCAAAGTAAAGCTAACTATTATAATAATCATCATAATAAATATATGGCTGCTAGTATTGAGCTAACCAATACAACAAAGATTCTGCTAATACTTAAGTATTTAAAATAATTGCTTTTCCTACAATGGTTCAATAGATGGCATGTCATGTAAAACACTAGTAATCTAAGTATAGCAATCTCGTATAAAAAGGAGATTTATGTATGTGGTAAATCTTATCAAACTTGGTCAAGCAATGCAGCACCTTGAGAATTCTTGTAAACCACAAACAAGGGTCTAGAGATTTCTCTAAGTCACTGATATTATTTCCCATATATTGCTTCAGTAAACAAGTAAATGATTAAACTTGAACAATTGAACTATTCAGGGAATAGTGGCTGATAATATTTATCTAAAGGAATTGGATAATCAGCGTAGTAGCTACTGATCACAAAAGATTTCTAAAGCGCATATAAAGCGAGGTTTTACTTTACTTTTGTTATTTATTTCCTAGCAGTTTTCATAAACGAAACAAATAGTATATATTATAGAGACATTTAGTCTGTAAGAGATTATATCAATCTTATCAACAGCTAAATGTTCATAGCAACAAACATAAATCTATAAAGAAAGTTAGTTATATAATTAACAGGTTTATAACTGTTATTAATAATAACGAATATCATGCAAATATCTGATATTATTTAATGGAGTTGTTTATATATTGTTTCACTAATCAAAACTGATTTATCAGATATAACAGGTAGTTTTGCAAGCTAATAATTATATAGAAAACTTGCAAATAACCTACTATTTCTATGTTCTATGGTCAAATAACATAGACCTTAAATTCAGAAACTTATATTGATGATTAATATCTTCCACGACTAGAAGTCAAATCAAGTACATAAGCTAGAAATCTAGGATCAGCTCAGTCAGTCAGTCTGTAAGAACTAAGTATTTGCAATCTAGTATGTTCATCGCAATTTTTCGTTATCAGCTAGCAGTTCAGTAATGTAGTAGTAGGTTATCCATCGTAATATCAGAATACCTAGGCGTTGCTTTTGGTTTCTCTAGGCATCTATAGTTCTGAATAGTTTTCTCTGTTTCAATTCTTTCCGAAAAGAGCAAGGTTACAGCAGCGGTACACAGTGTTAGGGTCCTCCTAGACTAGACGATCATTGGCCAAAACGAATTATTAGAATAAAATTAAAATTGGGGGGGTTGTTACAATTTGGTAGTGCCGTTACCAGGATTGGAATAACGTTACTACGGAAGTTTTACTAGGAATTAGTTGCGGTCAACCGCACAATTTGTTGGCGTGAAATGGATAGGATTTTATTGAAACAGAGATGCTATTGCAATAAGTGATTTTTAAAGGGCTAAATAGGTAGTCAACGGATACTATTATGAGGTGATGATGTTGTTGTTCTAGGCTACAGTAGTAGATTTCTACAATAAACTAAGAAATAAATAAGCCGGATATGCTTTTTTAGGAATATTACTAAAATACTGATTACTACGAAGCGCTTAAATGATATTATAGCATAAGAGATAAGTTGTATGCAAGTTTTATGTATGTAAAGTCTGCAACTACCTTTGTCATTTACATGTACCCCATAGTCGATCTCTAGAATCCAGAAGTACACTTATCATTCGAAAGGCAGATTGCGTGTTGTGTTTACGACTAGGATACTCTCCTGGAAGCACACGGTAAATAGTCAGTATCGAACTCTACTCAAAGTGACCCGAAGGTTTTAAGAACACTTTTAGTATCGAACGACTTATGAAACTCACTTGGGAGCCAAGAATTGCGTTATAGAGTACTGAAAGAGTTCTTGTATAGTGTTAGGAAAGGAAGAGAGTTTCTAACATGTTGAAAGTGCCGTCGCTGCATTTGCATCACAAGGATTACATTTGTAACCAGCAAAATACAGCGCAGATCGTGGACATGTCTGTATATAATCGGTGTTTGTTATGTTCGGAAGTATTAAGAATATAAAAATGTGTGAATATTAATAAATGGCTTACCTTTTTGTTCGATGAAATTTATGGTAATTAAATGATAGTAAAAATCTACATACGTAATTACTTCTATTGCATTTGCGAAGGAAATAAATAGGATTACAATAAAATGTAAAGTTGCGCAACTTTAATTGAGCGATGATAAGTCTTGTTAGAAGTTTTGTTGAAATATGTTTAGTCGTAACATTGGGGGGTTGAATTTCCCATTCAGATGCTTAGCGTTGTGAAAATTCTTATAGACAAGTCAGATGGTTGTATAGTTATTCGTAATGGTTAAATAAATCAACGTTATGCAGATTTAATAGACAAACATAGTAAGCGCCGAATTTAAGTATAAAAAACTAATATTATAGTGATGAGTCTTCGGAATGAAGCTGGTAATGTGTTGACAATGTAGGCAGGCTGAAGAGGAGCGCCGGATATCAGAAGCTTTGGGGTGAAGCGGCTGGTCGAGTAGTGCGTCTTGACGAGATCTGCAAATATAATAGGGAAAATTAGGGAATAGTGAGCAAAGCCGGGTTATCTATCTAAACTTAAAATAATGGGGGAAAAAAAACAAACATTATGTAAATCAAAGTGAATAAGGAAACTTTTGTTTAGGGCACAATAATAATTGTTTGAATGTTAATAGTTATGTATGTATATATGTTCTTATGTAACATAAATGACATGTAAGTAGTACGCGCAAAGTATATACACAAACTTAAATTTTAATCTGAACTCAGTATACATAGTGAATTTCGGTTTGTGAATAATAGTAGAAACTATGTAAGAGTTTATGCCATTTAACATTAAATATAAAAAACCCGGTTATATGCCATGAAAATCGTAGGAATCGTGGAACTCATTTAATCAAGTAAGAGTTAATCAAGTGATTATCAAGTATTGCAGAACAACAGACAAATATACAAACGTTCATTTTATATATTACTAGTTGCGGTCGTGGATGTACCCGCATGGAGATAGCTGATGATGGTGGTGATGATAAAAAGTTATCTATGCGTAAATCTAGTATCATCTATTTTTATACCAAATCTCATCAAAATTAGTCCAGCCAGGACTGATGTAATAAACATTCATTCAGACATACCAGCATTTGCGTTTATAATACTACTACCTAGGTACCTTGTTAGGATAATGATGATAATGATGAGGAAGAGTATTTTATAATATGTAAATTCAAAGCTACATCTACTTTCGTAACAATTTTCATCAAAATTGGCGCAGCAGTTTAAGAGGGATGGTGAAGCAAACATTCATTCTTACGTACAAATGTCGTGTTTGTAATATTAGTACCTAGGAAATATTTTTTAGGATACTAAATAAATATCGAAACTTACATACCTACCAATCAATGATGAGCGGGTTATGTGAGCTGTAGAGCTTGTCAGGTTTCACTGTGGTCTATAACAACACCACATTCAGCAGGCAGGGATCTAGAATTCATGGAAAACTATAAAATATACATAAACATATAACGAGTAAAATATAGAATCAGTTATTTCATCAATAATCTAAAACTAACCAAAGGTTGTATATGCGCGTAAGTTGCGCGTAGAAATATGAGAAAATCTATTGTAGCTTTGTTCAGAGCAATTAGGTACCTATCTTAAAATTGCTTTTGAATAAATAAATAATAAAGGTAGAAAAAGAAATATGTTAGCAATAATAAAATCAATCAAAATGACATGACAATCAACATTTAGGTCACCTAGGCTACAGAAATTTACAGAAAGGTAAACACAAAAGAGTTCTTTGTAAAAGCAAAGAAACTTTTTGATTGTGGTACTGAGAGCTTGCTGTCAAAGTGTAAAGAGAATATAAACACTACGTTTTACTATAGTATCTGGTAAAGAAGAGTTCCGGAGATTTTGCCTGCAAAGAGTTTGACGACATAGCTAGGTAATGTAATATGAAATGTTCAGTTGTAACAAAGTATGTACATAATACACTGGTAATTTCTATGTAGGTATAATCTGTAGGAAGTATGTAGATATGAACAGGGAAAAAGGATGTTTGGTTGGAGCAAAGCAGAGATGAACAAGTCTAAATAACACTATACATACATACCTTGCCAGTAGCTGGAGTGTAGTTTCGTAGGAATATGTACACCTATGTATATAATAATATGTAGGTATAACTAGTTGTTGAATATCAATCGGAGTTGTTGGGCAAATGTATCGTGCATGCGCTGCCTACATTTGTTCGCAAATTGAAGTGATTTCGTCATGGACACTGCAAAGATAAACGTAAATAAATGCTACGATAAATAGAGTTACAGTATAATTACAATTAGAGTACAGCGAACGTGTAATAAGAACGAATAATTAGTCGGGTTTAATTTGTATCGAACAGGAAAGGGGTGATGCAATTGTTCATGGAAAGGAATAATGTCAGAAATTTAGGAAGGTACCTATCATAGGGATTCATTATTAATAACCTAGTTTCAAAACCGAAAATCAAAAGTTATAGCAGAAGGAAAATACTGTGCAGCTATTTCTAGAGTCACGTTTTTGAGCAGTTACCTTTGAGTAAATATTTTGGTACATATATAACTAAAAAAAAATATGTAAAGAGGTACATAGTTATGTAGACCACAATGGAAATGACATAAAAACATGTTTGGAGGATTGCGGTAGACAGTACATGTAAAAGCGAATGATTTGGTTAGAGTTAGGTATGTCGAGTTGTTATTTTATTCAGACTGATCTACTGAGCTGATTTTGAAGATGTTCTGTGCGCCAATGAAGATTATTGATAGAAAGACACAATGTTGTTTTAGGTGAATGCGTTGGTTAAATAAGTTATAGAAAGGATTTGTAAAAGCGGGATTGTTATTGTTGATATATAATAATATAAGATATAAATAGTAATCAGATAGTTTAGAGTTTTATAAAAATCGGTTTCAGGTATTGATTTATAATTAAACAATATTTAACATTATTATTGCAAAATGATTATGTAATAAAAAGTCGTGCATTTTGCAACTGTGAAATTGAATGAATTAGGTTTAGACAGAATAACAAATACAAGGTAAAAAAATAATAATGGTAATATTAGGAATCACAATTTTAAGGATTCTCTTCAAATGAAGTAGATACATGGAAAGCGTTAGGAAAATCAAAAAATAAAATAAAAATACCAAGGTACAGCAATATTTAATAAAACTTTATTACAATATTTAATAAAACTTTATTATAATTAAACAAAGATGTTACAATCATTTAATAAAGAGCGGGCGTAGACCTCATCAGGGCGGGGTTTGTTACAGCTTTTCCTATTTTATTTTTGACATAGGGTTTTTTTTTTTAAAATATGATAATGTAAGGGGGCATTTTATAGAAATAAAAGTCTGAAATGTCAATTGATAAAAACTATTAATCGTGAGTATTCGTAGACACCAGACAAAAGGGTTGAAGGTTTATTTAGGCAGTATGCAGGGCAATGTAAGAGAAGAGAGATTTAAGTTATGATAAAGTGATGGGAAGAGATGGAAGAACTAATGGCGCCAGGGAGAGATGCGTGTGACAGAGTTAGTATTGAATTTTATTGAGGGCCTCTATGAATCGACAATACCGACTGGAGTCGATTTGTTAAGTTTTGTTTTCAGACAGACACACACTATTCAACGAATGATTTATGGAGTACAAATTGGAGATAGGTTTAGGTCAGAAGACACCACATCAGTATTTACAACTGAATTATTCCATAAAGAGTTCGTACTTTACAGGTAGCCAATGTTTAGCCATTACACTTACATTCACCGAGTTATTAGGCGGTTGCTTGTTTGGTTTGATTTGAAGAGGGATGTATCAGCCATGGAGAATTATTGCTTGTTAGCTATTAACGAGATCTGGAGTAATAAAGGGTGGCGTAGGTTCTACTCCACATACTCGATCCCAAACGAAAAATTGGTTTGGGTGGTAGCACGTATGCTGAATTATTCGAATTGACTAGGTGCACAATTTGGCACAATACTAGTTCCCTTTCGTTATTTCAGATTGTCCTTGTGAGAAGTCATTTTTACTCATAGAGGAGACATTAAGATCGGATATATCAACCCTTACAGTAAATTTATTTTTAACTCGGTCTTTTAAATACACTCCACTAGTGAGTTCACGTACTCACAACCTTGTTTGAAAACGAATTTTAACAAATTAGAATAAGCACACGTTCAGTTTTGGTGGGACTATATTTGTGAAATTGAATATAAGGAAGATGGGAAAATTTCCTCCGGTAAATTATGAGAACCTGCGTAAATTTTGGGGGTTGGCTGTAACGGAACAGGCTCTGGATGAGGATTCCGTCACCATTCACAAATATAGAGACATTTAAAAAGTATCTTGCTATGAACAAATATTGATGAAATTTAGACAATCAAAAGTAGAAGAAAGCGTTAATGTGTAATGTTGAGATTTAGATGACAGGTATTTCTTATAGCAAGACTATACTTACTGAAAATGATAAGCAGCATAGAATATTTCAGATATCAAGAAATTCTATGTATTAACCATTTAAATCAATTGTTCAAACAGAACAGATAAGTTACTTCAAGGAAAAGGAAATGTTGAGTAATACATAAAAGTTATAAGTAAAATTAATAAAATTACCATGAAAATAAGCAGCATTGATATTTCTAACCATACAAAGGTAATGTGAGGAACACATTTTCGTTATGTGTCTGTGTATTTGAGGTTGCTTCATCAAAATGAACCCTAAAACAAATGAGTATTGACGCCGATTTGACGCCGATAGAAAGGGCTTTGATTGGATCTACGTACATCTGATCGGCGTCATACGAAATTCAAAATATGTGTTGTCATGAGCGGATTTTGATGAGATTTTGAAATTAGAATAGGAATGCGCTGGAGGGCTGAGATTGGCTGAGGTGGATCTGAAGCCGTTTTGACGCCGATAGAAAGGGCTTTGATTGGATACCTATCGGCCTCAAATCGGCGTCACTGTCAAGTTGTGAGAAAGTATATAAGCAGTAGAAAGACCGAGAAAATGCTTATTAAATTCTCGAACTTCCGTGAGGTAATATATTCTGCTACGGACATGGTTCCGGACGTGGGTTGGATACCTCACGGTGACAACTAAGATCCACCTCGATAGGGAACGCCCAATCCTTAGAGTTGGATACTTTTTGGAGCGAGCCAACAATCGCTTTAACCTATTGCAATGGGTACGATTAACTGCTCCTCACTTCGATTGGAAAGAATATTCCAGTGGAAGTGTCTTCTATTTATTATATGTATTTATTTCCTCTCATACTAGAACGTCGCTCTGCAGCCTTCCATAGCTTCGGCTATAGCGGTATAGTCGCGCGACTATTTCCGTGCGTGGAGTTGGACACCCTAGGGGCCATAGGTTCGATTCTCGGCTTGGCACCGAACTTTAGAGGCTAGTTAGGGATCAAACTTGAGCCATCCTATCAGGGGGATGAAAGCTCATGCGCAATTAACTTTGGGGGGTTTGTTGGGGACTTACACACACTTTAGCAGACTAGGAATTCATTTAGGACCGAAGTAGGTCTAGGAAATAGTATTTTTGTTTACCGGGTTATACATTAACTTCGTGATGGTTCAATCGGGAGTAAATAAGTAAATTCACGCGCTAGTGGTGTCTACCACTAGAGACGTAGGATTCAATAATGAATTCGTCATATCAATACAATCTATTAGTATGCTAGACTTAGAAACTAAAGACTAACTACGAATATAACTATAAATAAAAATGACAAAATAAATGTATTTTTAATCAGTATAAAGTAAGGAATACAGAAATATTTGCCTGCAAAGGAATATAGAAATATTAGTTCAAACGAAATGTAATGTATTTGTTGCAATAATATGTTATATATTTGCTAATGAATCGAGTTTGGGCTAGATTGTCAACTCTGATCCTAGCATGAGAATGCGGTAATAAATTATAGCAATTGAATTATTTGCTGAAAGTATCAAATGTAATATTTAGAATCAAATGATAATTCCTAATGATAAATAATACTATTAAGAAGAGATAAATAAGATTATAATCGCTTATAGACGCAAACTCTACATTTGGAAAACTACCAAACGGACTTAGTAAGGCCTTACTAATTTTGGGGTAAATAGAAGAGGTTCTTGGCATGATGGAGAACATTTGTGTCACAGTAAAGAGCAGCTCTTAATCCAGCATTCGAGTTGTAAGCCTTGAACATGCCAAGAATCCTACTTCCTAAATCATAATAAATCTAGAATTCTACGGCAAATCTAAAAAAAATCAAACTAATTACTTACAATATGAAAATTAATAAAATATATTATATCTTTAAGTTGTAGAGATATCTATCAATAATTTACTCGGCAAAGTAAAGCTAACTATTATAATAATCATCATAATAAATATATGGCTGCTAGTATTGAGCTAACCAATACAACAAAGATTCTGCTAATACTTAAGTATTTAAAATAATTGCTTTTCCTAAAATGGTTCAATAGATGGCATGTCATGTAAAACACTAGTAATCTAAGTATAGCAATCTCGTATAAAAAGGAGATTTATGTATGTGGTAAATCTTATCAAACTTGGTCAAGCAATGCAGCACCTTGAGAATTCTTGTAAACCACAAACAAGGGTCTAGAGATTTCTCTAAGTCACTGATATTATTTCCCATATATTGCTTCAGTAAACAAGTAAATGATTAAACTTGAACAATTGAACTATTCAGGGAATAGTGGCTGATAATATTTATCTAAAGGAATTGGATAATCAGCGTAGTAGCTACTGATCACAAAAGATTTCTAAAGCGCATATAAAGCGAGGTTTTACTTTACTTTTGTTATTTATTTCCTAGCAGTTTTCATAAACGAAACAAATAGTATATATTATAGAGACATTTAGTCTGTAAGAGATTATATCAATCTTATCAACAGCTAAATGTTCATAGCAACAAACATAAATCTATAAAGAAAGTTAGTTATATAATTAACAGGTTTATAACTGTTATTAATAATAACGAATATCATGCAAATATCTGATATTATTTAATGGAGTTGTTTATATATTGTTTCACTAATCAAAACTGATTTATCAGATATAACAGGTAGTTTTGCAAGCTAATAATTATATAGAAAACTTGCAAATAACCTACTATTTCTATGTTCTATGGTCAAATAACATAGACCTTAAATTCAGAAACTTATATTGATGATTAATATCTTCCACGACTAGAAGTCAAATCAAGTACATAAGCTAGAAATCTAGGATCAGCTCAGTCAGTCAGTCTGTAAGAACTAAGTATTTGCAATCTAGTATGTTCATCGCAATTTTTCGTTATCAGCTAGCAGTTCAGTAATGTAGTAGTAGGTTATCCATCGTAATATCAGAATACCTAGGCGTTGCTTTTGGTTTCTCTAGGCATCTATAGTTCTGAATAGTTTTCTCTGTTTCAATTCTTTCCGAAAAGAGCAAGGTTACAGCAGCGGTACACAGTGTTAGGGTCCTCCTAGACTAGACGATCATTGCCAAAACGAATTATTAGAATAAAATTAAAATTGGGGGGGTTGTTACAGTGTTCAGGGGTCTATCTATCTATCAGGGGTCAGTGGTTGAAGGTGGTGATCCCACACATTACTCAAGAGCTCTATCAGCAGCTGATTCTCAAAGAATGGCAGCTTTCTTATCATAACATTAGATGCATGATGGAATAAACCATTGCGACTGGTTTTCAAAGGATTGATAACGAATTCACAATTGTGCAATGTTCCTATGGTCAGAATACCAAATATGTCAAAATATTATTCAGCAAAAAGTAAAAGCGTTTTCATGTATTTCTTACTTTCAAAAATATATTCAACACATGTATTTAAATACAATCAAGCACTTTCCCTACTCACTTGCCCTATTATAATTTTAATTTCGGACTGGTCATAATAGCCAGGTATTTGGGGTTTTATGAATTCAACAAACGAAACGAAAAAAATTTTGCTTTCGTTTTTTATAATTATACTAGCGACTGTCCGTGAATTCGTTCGTGTAGGTTCGACCTTCAGCTTCGCCATAACCTACCATCTTTTCTTGGTTTTTCTTTCATAGGAAACTTCTCCTGACAATAATTAACACCACAAAAAAATAATGAGCGAGATTGTTTCATCTCTTTTCAAGTCGTGTCCAGGAGAAACAGCGGTTAATTTTTTATATATATAGACTTAGCCCATAAACAAATATCTTAATGCAAATCCAGTTTTTAAGATTATGCCTAAATGTGCATTTTTTATATACATACACATTTTTACATACATTTTGTTGACAACTTACCTTACAAAACAATAATTAAAAAACAACATTAATATTTAACACAAATAATCCGAAGACTGAATAACTGTTATAGAAAAAATAGGACTGAGATTTTTTAGTTCTGTACTTGTTTGCAAATGTCAGAATAAGTTTTAGTTTGCAAATAAATACCATACCATATTTAATAGTAGATCATGCACCGAGGGAGTAAAGCAGTGTCTTACGTCACAAGCGGTATATTGAATCCTGAGTGTAACGGGGAGTCTTGAGTTAATCCCTGTATGATCGCAGCGAGAAAGCAGCATGAAAATTTAACTCAGTTTTTCACTAAGTTATGCAGAGTCCTGTCCTGAGTAAAGAGAGGTGTTAAAGCCGCACAAGACTTAAACAGGCTTTATCCTCGAGGTGCATACTCTACTATACATACCTACTGCAAGACAATAAAAACTCAAAGTTTTACAAAAGCAGTTATTTAGTAAAAAGTAAGATAAGTTACCTACTAATTAATATTCAAATTGGACACATTTGTCTCGTTATACAGGGACAGAGTAATATTTTAGGAAGGATCATTTTATGGAAAACACTGTTTTAGATTTTTGCGGTTGTTAACTTAGCTATAATTAGTACTTACGAGATGTAGACCACGATTTAGTTGCTTATGTAGCTCCCGATATTTCGGCACAGTTTCATGCACCATATTCAAAATATAATATTTTATGGAAGTTGAAATAATACCAAATACCGTGTATTGTTCCAATTTCATTACAGATTTGTGGGTCCTTCTATGTCTATAGTTGACCCAGCTCTATCACTAATGAAATAAAATCACTGTAGATGTATATCCGATTTGTATTGTCCAAACATTAACTTAATTACAATTTTAGTGTGCAGTGTAATTGCTCTGCGATACGGGAGACGACTGACGGCGGAGGGGGGCGCTCGGCAGTCGCTCTACAAAAATGCATAATTGCAATTTGTGTCACTACAATATTCCCCCCTTTTTTTTTTAAAAAATATACAAATATTTTTTTGAATCTAGAGAACAAAACAATAATAGTACAACGAAACAAAACAAAACGTAAGTAAGTTACCATGCTAGTACACTCGACGCGATAAGGTATGACGCATCATGCAACGTAGAGTAACACTGAGTACATAACACTGGGCTGACGATTACCTATCTACTCATGCAAGTACACGACACGTTACGTCACGTCACTACTGCGGCTGGTATCCTGCGGGACCAACAGGCGCGGGGTTCGCGATACTCGCTACCGCTGCTGGTGCTGCCCCCGGCTGGATTACATGCACCTGTGGCGGAGATGCGCTGGCCATTATTTGTTGCCGTAACCACGATTTTACCCGGCTTTGAAATTGTCGCCAAAGAACGTACAGCACTACTACTATCAGGAAAGACGTTATCACCATCATTAAAATAGTCTGCTGCGACATGTGCGCCTCAACCTGACTTCCACTTTGAGCTATGATAATTTGCTCTTCGCTGTTTTCTTTACTTAGTGTCTTTCCCATTATGAAAACTAAGTATAAACACCGTGCACAGCTACTTGCAAGTACAAAAACATATAATGAATAAAATTCGCAAAACCCAGTTATAAATATGTTACTTGTTGCGTCATCCTCATTTCGTCAATTTTACAATAAATCATGAACTTCCTAATTTAATTAATTAAAATTACAAAATCATGTAAGTAATATGATACACGGGTACACCATAAAATTCTCATAACAAACAAAAGTATACGCTGCTACGCGGTCTACCTTATTCGTCTTTGCTGAGTTATCATTTCGCAAGCGTGCACTTTTGTAATAAGTATGTAATAGTTATAACTAACATGCTTGTGAAATAATTACATTTGCTGATCCGTAACTCATAATAACATATACGTATACATATTATATAAGTTGCACCCTTATTATTTACTAAGTAATACAATGATATTTTTCGTTCTTTGTAAACCTATCTAAATATATGACTTATATTATCTACTCGTAACGTAAGTAAGTATACATAAAAAATCGTTTGTAAATACGATACACATAACGTAAACACTTAACTTTATTATCGCTTATACTCTGAACTAAGATATTTCGGGTGCATTCAATATCTACTCATAATAATCTAGCTTATCATATAGTACGTTCAACTAATATGTACTAAACTTAACTAACGTTTCGTTTAGAAAGCGAGACGGTATTTTTACAATTCGACCACTCCTGGTAACCTTGGGCGCTGCATCGTTATCGTCACCTCCTGTACCTTTTTCATTATGCTGTACAGGGTTTGATGAGCTTCTCTGCGTATCGGTTACGTCATCGTCCTGGAGTACATATGCCGGTTTAAGACGATCGATCGAAATGCGCGCTATCTTATCATTAATTCTTAACACGAATACCTTACTCCCTCGTTGTACGACACGGTACGGACCGTTGTACGTCGGTTGAAAAGGTTTTCGTACGGCATCATTTCTTACAAACACAAAGTCAGTTGTTTGTAGGTCAGGATGTACAAATATCGAGCGTGAACTTTGTTGCAATTTAGCCACAGGTTTGTATTTCCGGATAGTATCCCTAATTCTTTCGACTATCGTTTCTGGTTCACATACGGGCTGTTTGGTGATGTCAAAAAACTCACCGGGCAGTTTTAACGCTTGCCCGTAAACCATTTCCGCTGCGCTTACTCCACAGTCTCTTCTGATGGCTGCGCGTAATCCTAACATTACCGTTGGCAGCTCTTCCACCCACGATGTCGAATCCAGCCGGGCTGCTAATGAGCATTTCAGAGATCTGTGGAATCTCTCAACCATTCCATTCCCTTGTGGGTGATATGGAGTAGTGCGTATTTTCTCCACTCCAAAGTAACGCATCAGCCGAGTGAACAAGGCTGATTCGAACTGTCTCCCTTGGTCACTAGTACAGCGACGAAAAATGCCGAAACGAGATATCCATCCTTCATACACAACCTTGGCAACAGTATCCGCAGTTATATCTATAACTGGGAAAGCTTCAGGCCACTTCGTACATCTGTCGATCATAGTTACTACGTACCTATAGCCTTGAGCTGAAATAGGTAAAGGACCTACTATATCAATATGGACGTGTTCAAGTCTGCCACACGATGGAAATTTTTGCAATTGTGACATCGTATGCCTTTGCACCTTAACACGTTGACATCGTATACAAGTCTTAGCCCATTTACCAACATCGCGATTCATGCCTGGCCAAAAGAACTTTTGACTTAACATTTTGCGTGTTGTACGTATTCCGGGATGACTTAAATTATGTATACTATTGAAAACTATTTTTCGAAAAGATTCCGGTACATAAGGTCTAACATAGTCAGTTGATACATCACAATACACTCTTTTATCGCAACCTGGTAAAGTTATGCATTTCAACTGAATGTTATTTGATATTTGCCCGTTCGTCACGTAGTCGTCGCGTGTTTGCGCTTGTGCTAACGCTGCATAGTCGACAGTTGTCGGACACTCGATAGCGTCTATACTGCGACTTAGTGCATCGGCAACTTGATTATTGCTGCCCTGTACGTATCGAATATCCGTCGTGAATTCACTGATGAACATTAGTTGTCGGGTCCGTCTAGGTGTTTCCTTGTCGGTACCTACTTTCTTAAATGCATAAATTAAAGGTTTGTGATCGGTGTATACTGTAAGTAATCGTCCTTCATGCAGGTTTCTAAAATGTAGAACAGACATGTATATGGCTAATAGTTCGCGATCGTAAGCAGAGTACTTACGTTGAACTGGTGATAATGCCTTGGAGAAATAACCTAACGGCTTCCATGCGTTGTTGACATACTGCTGAATTACCGATCCAACACACGTGTCCGAGGCATCAGCCATAATAGCTAGCGGTGCATCCGGTACCGGGTGGAACAAAGTGCAAGCGCTTTGTAAGCTGTTTTTGCATTGTTCGAACGCTATATCGGATGTTTCAGTCCATTCTATTTTTGTCTTATCGTTCTTTTTAGAACCATGCAAGTACCTATTTAACTCTGACTGATATGATGCGGCTTTTGGAAGGTGTGAACGATAAAAATTAACCATACCCAAAAATCGACGTAACTCTGCAACCGTCTGCGGTTTCGGGAATTCTTTTATCGCTTTAACTTTTTCTTCCAAAGGTCGTATACCCTCAGTCGATACTTCGAAACCTAAAAATTCAAGTTTCTGCTGACCGAAACAACATTTTGACAAATTTATCGAAATACCATACTTATTAAATCGTTCGAAAACCATTTCAAGGTGGCGTTGATGGCTAATACTATCCTCACTAGCAATTAGGATATCATCTATGAAACAATAAGTAAAATCGAATCCCTGCAAAACAACAGTATCCATGAAACGTTGAAAAGTTTGCGATCCATTACGTAAACCGAAATTTAATTTTTTGAACTCAAATAGGCCAAAACTTGTTATTATTGCGGACTTCTCCACATCTTCCGGAGCGATGTCAATACAATGGTAGGCTCTATTTATGTCAATCCGAGTAAGTACCTTATTTCCTGCGAGCAGATACGTAAAATCTTGCAAACGTGGTATAGGGTAGCGATCCGGCTTAGTTACAGCATTTAATTTACGGTAGTCTCCACAAGGTCGTAACTCACCATTTTTCTTTGGTACAACGTGGAGCGGGCTGGCCCATGGACTCTTAGAAGGCTGGCAGATACCCATCTCCTGCATGACACGGAATTCTTCTTTTACCTTACGATACCGGTCCGGCGGCAAGGGTCTTGCTCGCGCGAACACTGGTGGGCCGGTAGTCTCAATATGATGGTATACCGAGTGCTTCGACGGCTCCTTGAAAGATGCGGGTTTAGTTATATCTGGATATTTCTGTAAAAGTTCAAAATACGGATGTAAACTGTCCACAGTATAAATAGGCGGGTCGCAATGGTCCACTATCGGCGCTATAACACTTAAACTAGTCACTTTGTCTATCAGTTTACGTGCACTAATATCTACTAATAGTTTATAATGTTCTAAGAAGTCGGCACCGAGTATTGGTTGCTTAACGGCGGCAATTACAAATGTCCACCGATAAGGCCTTCGCAATTGCAAATTAAGCACCATAGATTTTGTACCGAATGTCCTTATCACTGTCCCATTCGCGGCGTAAAGTTTATAGTCCGAGCTCACATTGTCACTAAATAGTTTTTTACTTACGGGTAAGACTGACACATTCGCACCTGTATCCACTAAAAAATTATAACCGCTGTTACTGTCGGTCACACAAAGACGGTGGGAAGGCGAAATTGTGCAGACATCCACCTTTGGCTGCACCTGGGCTAGTTTCCCGACTCTTTCCAAGCGCAAGGCTTTACGCATTTATTCGCACGTGCCTTGAACCTAAAATGATAGAAACATAGCCAATCTGGGCTTCTCGGAGAACGTCGCTGCGAAGTACTGCGTGCACGTGAAAATGAGCGATCGTTGCGGTTGTTCTCATTGCGCGGTCTTGACCTTGATCTACCCCTGTCTATATCGTCAAGTCTGGCATTGATTTTGGCAATTTCGGCCATTATTTTATCACTTCCGCTGGATGAGACCTGTGCCACTTCAATGACATTTGCAGGCCGAATCGTCTCCAGTATCTTGTCGGCTATAGCAGCTAAACTTTCCGGGTCAATAGAGTCTGTTACCGTTAATACCGCACGTGCTGCCTGCGGCAAATGGCCTTGCCACAGCATCAGCAGGGTCTCGTCCGGAACCTTACCCCTTGCGAGGTCGCGCATCCGGCGAAGCAATTGAGACGGTTTCTGCTCACCCAACTCCATCTCACCGATTAATTTTTGTAATTTTCTCGTTTCAGATTCTTCAAAAATGTGTAAAAGTCTACTACGCAATGCATCGAATTTATGACTTGCCGGTGGGTTTATTAACACATCCGTTACCTGTTGGATAGCATCTTTTGTTAGTTTTGACACGACGATATTAAACTTTGCTTCATCCCCCAGCTTCTGCGGTGACAAAATAGCTTCCGTGCGAATGAACCAAACACGGGGCTGGTCCGTCCAGAAGTCTGGTATTTTTGAACTGAGTGTAACTGCAGCTAAATCAGGTTTTTCATCTGTTCCAGAAACTGATATCGCAGGACTGGGTACGTTGACAGGTACAGTCGCGGTCGCGTGCTGTAGTTGTGGCATACTGGGATTCATTGTTGCTTGCGTAATAATTCACAAAATAAAACAAAACACGTGCCACTAAATGTCTGGGGTCACCAATGTGGGTCCTTCTATGTCTATAGTTGACCCAGCTCTATCACTAATGAAATAAAATCACTGTAGATGTATATCCGATTTGTATTGTCCAAACATTAACTTAATTACAATTTTAGTGTGCAGTGTAATTGCTCTGCGATACGGGAGACGACTGACGGCGGAGGGGGGCGCTCGGCAGTCGCTCTACAAAAATGCATAATTGCAATTTGTGTCACTACAGATTGCAGCACGTAACTTGAACTAAGACCTTGAATGTGCAGAGGGGCCGTGTGTATACATAGCAACACGGCGACCAAACAATCACACTCCCTATAGTACAATTGCGCCTTTTTTCTTTTCTTTCTGTATGCTGTCTCCGTTCTAAGAATTTTCCTACTACTAACGTTCCAACTCCAATTCACTTTACGCCCATGGGAGTTTCATACAGCATTACAGCCCCGGGGATGTAATGCCTTGCTTTACGTTGAGATTGCGTTAATATTTTAAGTAATTGGACATTTTCAAACAGGAGGTATGAAACTTAATTTATTATGTAGCTATTTCAAATATAATAAAAACTGTCACACATATTTTTTATAGTAGTATTTTTCGAAAGCACTAACGCCTGCTTAGCGATACAAACCTCGAATCGGACCTCGAGCCTCAGTGGCCTAGTTGATTATGGCGTCTGACACGGATTGTCGGAAGACACGGGTTCGAATCCCGTCCAAAGACGTGAAATTTTCTCTCTAAAAATTGCAATGTCATTAATTTTTTTTTATAATATGCCTAATCTAAATATAACTTCTTACGCAGAGATACCATTTACTATTCCGTGAAATGTTTTTTGTTCTGGCTCTTTTATCTCATCGAAACTGCTAAATGGATTTCGCTATGGCCCACGAGTCTAGTGTAGGCAAAGTGTACAAAATCTATAATATTTTTTTTTTATCGATCGTCTTAGAAAGTATTAGTATCCACTGCTTTACTAAAGCGTCACTTAGGACAGTGGCATTATGACCGACTTGTATATAATGTTACTGGGGCTCAAATATTTACCTAAATAACGTGATTTCTCAAACGTACGAAACCAATTATAAAGGAAACAAGTAAAATGTTGTAGTAAGTAAGTGAAAAATTTAATACCGACTTCCATTCTATTCAGTTATTGGAGTGTATCTCAAAAACTACTAAATTGAATTTGACGAAATTTAAATTTTAAATGGGACCACGCGGGAAGCATTAGCTTTCAAACAAAAAATAATTTTGGGAATAGGTTTACCCAATCGAAAGTTATGAGGTAACAAACACAAAAAACAAAAACGTACTGTCGAATTGAGTACTTCCTATTTTTTTTGGAAGTCTGTAGAATAATATTATTTTAACATTACATAAAAGATCTGAAAATGGTTGTTTAGTACCTAGGTAGTTAGTCTACTTGCCAGCTATATACAATTCAATCGAATGGACGATCGAGCGTTTATACCTATCCACACACATATCATTTTAAAAGGGTATCTAATAACAGAGAGTAGATTTTTACTTATTTATACTGAATATTCCCGATACAATGGAAACGATTCAATCTCTTTCTACGATCTTGCTTGACCCGATAAGTCTGAAGCATTTCCATTACAGTTCTTATTTTACATTTTATTTTCCTACGTTAGTTTGCTTTACAAAAAGATGGACTTAGATTAAAACGAAGTCATCTGCGATTGCGCGATTGTGTGTTGCATGATATGTAATCAGAGAGCGCGATTATTATGATAAGGCATAGTTTCAGCATGTCTGTTTTATCTATCGACGCCCTTTGCTTAATAATAGTATAATTGAGCAAGTATTCAGAATATAATTTGTTCATGTGTAGATCTGTAAGTTCTTCTAAATTATATTTTACTAGCTGACCTGCCAGCGGTTTCGCTCGCGTGGCCTCGCGGAATACAATTGATTACAGTTTTTTAACTATCCAACGGGAACTCTTTAATTTACCGGGATCAAAAGTATTATGTTGACCAGGGAAATAAGCTACTACCATGCAAAATTTCATTTAAATCGGTCCAGTCGTTTCGGATATTAGCCCGTACAAACAGACATACGAACAGACAAACAGAGAAACAAAAAAAAATTTACATATCTAAATTAGTTCGATTTCACTACTTACATCCCCCTAACTCGGTTTTTAGCATTTTTTTCATTATACAGAAATTCGACCTCTACAGCTTTTATTATATGTTACCTAGTGATTTAAAACTAATATAGTATTTATAAAAACACTATAGGTATAGCCTTATTAACACGTACATGAAATGTAAACACTGCAAATTATTATAATTGAATTTAAGAGGGTTCTTGTTTAGACCCAGTACGGAGTGCCAAGAAGGTTGGCATTTACGTTATGAATATGTGTTTATTGAATATTTTTTCAATGACCTTTATTTTCTACCGATTTTCAAAAAGGAGGACGTACTCAATTCAACTGTTTTTTATGTTCGTTACCTCATAACTTTCGACTGGGTAAACCGATTCTCAAAATTATTTTTCGTTTGAAAGCTGGTGCTTTCCGTGTGGTCCCATTTAAATTTGCAGTAGTTTTTGAGTTACACTCCAATAACTGAACAGAATGGAAGTCGGCTTAAACATTTTCATATTGTACTTGTGATATACGTAATCTGTTTGTCCGGGAATCAGTTTGTTTTCCAGTAGGATATACGCTGTCACTCTTTTGGTAAACAAGATACCAATAGGCTTTATAGGAGGTTCGCCTCCTATAAAGCCTATTGTAATCTACGGGCACTGTTCTAGACCCCAGACTACTTTTGAGAATTTCTTGGGTATTGAACCCAAGACCTCGAAATCCCAAAGGGGCGCTTCCACCATTACACCAAACCACGGTAATATCATAATATTACCGTGACCAAACCAAGCGAGCGAAACCGCTAGTAATTCAAAATATATAATCCCATGACTTACATAAATAAATGAAGAACCCCGTCTTACACGTGTTTCGAAGAAGAAAGTAATGTCTCATTGGAGCCCCGTGTGGAGGATGGAGGGGCTTACAACGTTAGTACTAAGTCGCGTTTTTTATGACTTTAGGGATTCCCTGTGAGGTTGTCATGTTTGCGAATACGGGTAACACCTCTACACGTGTAAAAAGATTTAAATATTTATATCACGACAAGTATTTTATATAGTTACCCGGTCTAGGGTTAGTGAGACTGTGTGTCACCATTTTTTTAAGCATAATAGGATCAAGAAATAGCGGACTTTTTTGGGATCGTAACAACTAAATATTAATAACTAAATCAGCTTCTTCGGACATATTATGCGGTCTTCAAAGCATTGTCTGGAAAAAGCCATTATATTAGAAAAAATTGACGGTAAACGTGGTCAGGGAAGGGCGCCTATAAGATGGTCTGACACGATTAAGAAGGCGGTGGGTGGTAGCATACACCGTGCGGTTCACACAGCCTATGACCGCACCCAATGGAAGCTGATTGTACGTGGTCGCGATCCTCAGCAGTGAGGGAACGAGGAGAAGAGAGAGAGAAGAACTAAATATAAATGGGCACTATAATCCGCGATAGTTTAAGATAACTCATGGTTAGTACTGTTATGTCAACAATACGATTATTTTACACGTGCGCAAATTTTCGTGCTAAGCTCACATTATTTCTGGGTTGAATGAGTTTGGATGTAATTGTAACCAGACAACACATATTTTATGATAAAGATCTTCAGAAAGAACAAAATTCTGATTTCGAATTAGAACTTGTTAGAATAAATCGATTAGTAGCTGCGCTCCGCGGTTTCACCCGCGTGGTGATGGATAATAAAGATGACGAATCAATTATAGCGTATGTTAATCAAGCTTATTGTAGTAGAAGTAATGTTTTTGAATCGGTTAAGTAATTTTTGCTTTTTTCCATACAAACAATCAATCAAATCTTTCCTCTTTATTATTAGAGTACATTATGGATTAATATAATTGTATTGTATGAAAATAATAATAAAAAAAATATAATATAATAATAATAGGTACATAAATTCATTGTACGAATTATGTGGCCTAAACAGTACCGGTATTAATATTGCATAATTTAACATTGATAAGTAGTTATTGTGACGTAACTGTAATAGTTAGATATTTGGTATTGCAAGTTTTTTGTATAAATTTATTTTTTTAAAACTGTAGTATATCACATTGCTCTACTGTCAATGGTTTCTGCAGTGTACGCGATTTAGGATTTTATGGTATACTTTTACACCCTGGGTTACATTATCGAAGTTAAGGAAGGATCCTTAACTGTTTGAAAATTTTATAATGCCTATTTTCATCAGGGATAATGTAGGATTGTAAGAGATAAAGAATTTTTCAAATCGGTCTAGTAGTTTCGGAGCCTAGTCAATTCAAACAAACATACAAACAAACAACCAAACAACAAATATTTCCTCTTCATAAAATGATAATAATAATTGGTATAGTTTTTTTGTTATAAAAACTAACGTTGTTTTCACTCATTATTAATTAGAAATACGTGATTACTCACGTCATATTTATCAGTGCCAGGCGAGACGTCATCGACGCGGGCGTCCCGAACACCCCTTGAAAAAGACCATCGAATGTGGTCGAAACTATAGTCGGATAAATATTACGTGAGTAATCCCGAGTAATAATAAATAATTTCTAATTAATAATTGGTATAGTAATAATGGTCTATTAAAGTAAAACCACAGAATATTATAATAGATCAGACTTTTGTATATATACGTCTATTTTGGTTTTAGTATCGCATCACGCTACTTGAATAAAAATAAAGCGTTAATCAGGATACGATTATAAGATTTTAAGACCAATGTATTTAGTTTAAATAGTTAGGTTAAAGTAAGTTTGATTTAAATCATTAAATGAAAACGATTACACAAAGAAATTTTCGCATACATTTATAAAAAAATGGTCGATCAAATATATGTACATACATGGTAAAAACGCAACAAGCCAAAAATTCTAGATAGAAATTAGAGATGTACACGATCACGTTTCAAATGAACTGCGTTTTGCGATAGCGTAGACCACAACTCACAAAGCTTAGAGATAACAATCAGCCAAAGCTGAAACTACAATACTTCAATCAGCTCACTTGCTCTGTTGTATTCCAAGCTCCAAGCTAGCTGGTATCAGTTACAATTGAAGATAAACTCAATACGATTGTAAGGTATACAAAAATTGATATCTTTCGAGATGAAATAAAAGATATTAAACTGACAGCAAAGGAAAAAAAAATTGTTAAAGTATTAGGTACATACATGGGATGGCATTTGTAATACATTCGAGGGCTAAAGTTCTAATTTTGTACGTACAGACAAAACGCCAATTTTTCCTTAATTTTTATTCACCTGTATATACAGATAAATCAAATTGAAGTGTCTGTTTGTAATTCCAAATTAACAGCTTACTAAATGCATATGAATGTACCTATATCCGGTACTCACATTAAAAAAACTATTTTTAATTTTTTTGTCAATCTGTCTGTTGTTCCGGCTAATCTGTATTTTTTCGAACGGCATAACGGCTACTCTCTGAAACAGCTGGACCGATTTTAACGGGATTTTTACTGGCAGATAGTTGATGTAATAAAGAGTAACTTATGCAACTTTTTATTGAAAAATAAAATTGTTATCTCTGTCTCCTTGTCAGTTTTTTACCTTATTACGCCTAACGGCTGAACTAATCGTAATCAAATTTATTAAGGTTATAGATTACATCCCGGGAAAGTACATAATACGTACTTTCATCGTCATCATAACCATCATCCATCCCCACGTGGGTGAAACCGCAGGGCGCAGGTAGTTTCTGCAGATATATCAATTAATTGCTGTTCACCAGTCTCGCTAAAACTCAAAAACGTGTTGACCGCGATTTGGATAAAAAAACCTTTTTTTCTTCGCACTAATACAGGGGTGACGAAAAATATATAAATCACCACGCAGGTGACACCGCGGGGTGCAGCTAGGTATCTATAAAAACTATGATTACAGACCACCGGTGATGAGGTGATTTAAATTTCAAAACTCACAAATTATTATATGAATACCTTACCGAGTCGACCCCAGGCCAAAGAGAACTGGTATTTCCATAACTAGAATAAATTATCATATCTATATACCAAAAATTATTATGTAGTCACTACTTGGCAAACACTTTTGTTGTTGTATATCCACAACGGGGTCAACTTAGGTTTTTACCGGGAATTGAGACGTGGGAAATGTGATTCTATTTTATTTTCCAAACTGAACATTTAACAATAATAATATCAATCAATCCTTGTAAATTGTACATTGGTGTCGATTCTGTAAGCATTCTCTTAACTAAAAATCTCTAAGTTTTGGCAGTACTTATTTTGTTTAGGCTAAAATCCAAATTAATATACGAGTAACACTTTCGAATGACATCACTAAATTTAAACATTTCTCTTCAATTGTGGGCATATTTTAGACAGTTTAGTCGTCACGTAACTTGGTGCTCGCCAAAATAACCCAAAATTTAATAAATAATCATATTTTTAGAAGTGTCATTGTAAGTGTTAAATGATTTCGGCTTTTATTGTTAACAGAATAAGGACCACCATAATAAATTTTTAGTTCGGTAGTTTAGTTTAGTTTTTTTGAACAAGTGAATCACTACCATAAGTCAATTTTGATAGTCACCGCGTTATGATACGAATACCCATGCTAAGACAATCTTGGTAGACATCAAACTTTGGTGGACAACCGAACCCAGTTGGTCAGTTCAAATGTGACAATTAGCCAATTTGCCTGCTGGATTGAGCAAGTGGCGTAGTGCTTACCATGAGACCCATGACTTGTACCTCTCATTACTTGATAGTATAAAAAATGTTGCCAAACAACTATTTCAGTAAAACTTTTGAGTATCAGTTACTTTTTCTTTCAAGACTAAACTTTTTTTAGTTATTCTGTGTCTTTAGCTACTTCAAAGTATAACAACTTTCGTTGAACTACTAAGTACTAACTACTAACTTTAAGGTCTCGTCTCAAAGCGAATACTTACGCTGCCGAGTTGGGCACTTACTAGAAATCTTTTCAATGTTTTCCTACCTTGCTTATCCCTCATCATCAGCTAGAAACTTCGAGCAAATAACATTAACTTTGAGCTTTTTATTTTACATATTTATGCTTAAGAGCCATTTCACAAAATCACTCTACTGAAGTTTAGGTAAATGCCAGCGCATCGCTTACACAGGCGAAAGAAGTGACGACGGAATAGCGTGACTGTGAGTAACATATTTTGATACTTGCACTCATTTTAAAAACTGTGGCTTTGGAATGAGTAAACAATCAATTTCTTGTCGATTCAATTTATAATCATTTAGACTTATGTTAAATATTTTTTCGTGTCTAACAAAGCAGAGTTAATATCATATTTTAACTGAGATCAGATTAATTGAAGAATGTACTTTCTTTTGATATAATATCAGTTTGGAATTACACTTTATGTAACGCAATAAATCGTGTTAAACTGCTGATATAATTCGTGGAAATTGGCGAAAGATCTTTATTTTTTTTTCTATAATGATGATCAATTATCGATATTCTAGTACACTGTGTGTCAACAAGATTATATTCCTGATGAATAGATTTTTTTGTTTAGTTAAATTGATGAGTTTTTATACAAGAGATAGAACTCTGAAGTTTGCTATATTCCATTTAATTCGTAAAACGAGGTGCGGGAGATTGGTCACTACAAAATAATTAAAGTTATGCTTGTAAATGTGGTACATTAACTGAAAAGAGGACAGATTATTCTATTTATTTCAATTATTCAACTATTTGTGAATCTTTCCTATGATAGTAAATTAAGCGCTTAAAATCTACGATTACGCGCATTAAAATGTGAAATGCCTCTTAACATCAACTGCAAATATACAGATATATCTCTTATTTATAGTTAAGTTTAGGGTACGATGGGGCTGGCATACCATGTTGGGAAAAGCCCCTAAATAAACATTGATTAAAAACACTCTAAAAATATTTTATGTTTTATTTATTTAATTTTACATTTTTTATTTATTTATTGTACTCTTAATAGAAAAAGTGCGTCTGTGGAACTTACAACGCAGTCCGTTTTTCTCCTCCGATCATTCGGTTCAGTCTTAATGTAGTTACATTTTTAACTTTCCTGCTTTTTTACAAACAACCAAGAGACAGCAAATTGTGTGCCTTACAGTAAGCATCAAGCCTACCAATCTCAGAGGTTTATTTGAGTGAAGTTTTGCGTGGTAATTACGCTCGGTATCTTAAAATGTTGGTATTTGAGTCCCGTTTGTTCAGCAATTTTACTTGTAACCCTAAAACAAAAAATAAGTCAAATTTACATTAGTTCTAAATTGCTACAACTTAAAAAGAAACATATAGTATCTTAACGTTAGAAACATATACTTATATCTAGTCAGTTTGATAAGGCCTTATAAGGTACACTAGAAAATTTCGAATTAATTATTACGACTATTAAGAATGTCCCAATTGATTACCTAATTATGAAAATTTAAGATGTGTTAAAATTTTATATTAGTACAATGTCAACAAATCAACATAATATATTATTAAAAACACATTCTACAATTGGTTAAGGGCGACATTCATTCATACGAAAACGAAGATTCTATGAGACGCATTTTGATAAATTCATTTAATGAATTGAAAGGATTACTTTCAAAGAATTACTTGAGTTTTTACTTAATAACAATAATATTCTTTGTTAGTACTTCTAGTACTAGGTATTAATATCGCAATAAATATGTAGTTCATAATAGGCCAAATATTGACAAATCGGCATAAACCAAAGAAACCGTATGCGTAATAGGTACATAAACATCTGCAAATCTACGTCGATGGCACATTTCCCCAGCGGAACTTTTTGTTTCCCTTCTTATCAATACAGTTCTTCACGCCTATTGTATCGCGACGATATGAAATATTCGTACACATTCATTCCGAGGCAAGTTACGGCATAATGGCTGCCAGTTTGCCGTGTGAAATATCTCGTCCGTTTACGAGATATCGTCATAATAAATGAAATCGGCAGTAAACGATATTGTGCGGCTGTGTTCTGAATGTGTATGGACTGTTTACTCTCAGAATGGTTTGCTAAGTGACTTATTGTACCTATATAAAGTAAAGGCACATTTATTAGTCTCTTCTGTACACTTAATAAAACATATACTTAGGTAAAATCATGCTTCGCGTTCGACTCTAAGCTTATTTTCGGTTTTGTTCGCAGTCGGGATAATTTGTTTTTAATCTATACTATAATATTATAAACAGGAAAGATTTGTATTTTTGTATGTAATAAGTGAACTTAACAACCACTGAACCGATTTCAAAAATTCTTTTGCCGATAGTATTTAAAAAAATTAGGGATCCGTATGAAAACTTCGACAATGTCACCTTAAAACCTAAAATGAGAAAAAAACTAAAAAACATTCTTATATCGCGTACGCTGCGGAAACTATTGGCAATAGATCAAAGTAACGTGCTGCAGTTTTATAGAAAACATCAACATCTACAATACAATTTGCAATACCTTAAGTCTTAATATTACACCTATGTGACAAAACTACTTTTTCATTTTAAAATATGCAGTAGTAACGCCGAAAATATCCTTATATCGCGTACACTGCGTAAACTATTGACAATAGAGCAAAGTCATGTAGGTACTATAGTTTTATAGAGGAATCAATCAAAAGATCAATGTCTTCAAAAAAATATTCGATACCATATGTCTAACTATTACAGTTATGTCACAATAACTACTTTTCCGTGTCAAAATATGCAATATTAACGCCGGTGCAAACTAGGTCACAGTATTCGTACTTTGGTATTAATCCTAATCTACTCTAATAATAAAGAGGAAAGATTAAATATGTGTTATTATATCTAGTTTTTGTAGGAAATTTACTATTTTAATAAAAATATCTTTCAGTGTCTATATGCAAGCACCTACACTTAGGTAGAACAATAACTTAAGACTTAGTTTAAATTTCAAGCTTCAATAACTTACCTATGATTTTTTATTATATTATTTTATTATTTCGTTTACTTAGGTAAGTTATTTAGGTGCATTTCAGTGCAAGATTCTATAAATGTCGCTGTATATAAGAAAGTGCTGTAGGTACATGATTAGTTTGTCAATTAGTTGTTTGATTGTACGTGTTGTAATCTAAAGTTGTTTAAAGATATAGCTGGTGGCCTAGCATGAATAACTGCGTAAGTGTAACGTAACGTATCGTCCACGTGCAACAGTACAAACTGCAATTTATCTAGGGCAACTGTGACACAGATAACTCACAGTTTGTACGCCGAATCGTGACGCGTTGACGCTTACTATTACGAAATACGAATACCTTTTGGCAAATTATTTGTGCTAAGGCTTCTGCATACAAGCAAAACGCACAAATGAAACCCATAAAATTGTATAAAACGTTTTAGGGTAAAACCCTACCAACTTCTTCATTATGATATGAACTGGAAATGTTCAGTTCTAAGTGAAATTCCCGGAGTCTGCGGTTATTGTCTCGGAGCAGAGTGATTTCCTCTTTGTGTTTTTTACAGCTGACGCCTCGGAAATTGAATAAGTCATGATATCTGTCTTTTTAATTTCTATGCCAGCTTTTTTTCTGAAGGAATTAAAACTTGAAGATGTTATTTTGAAGAACTTTGATAAGAACTATGTTTTGAGTACTTTCTTTTGATATAATAACAAGAAGTAGATACTCTAATATTTTTTGTTCTCTACATAATTTACTAGTTTTTAGGGTTCTATTGTAAAAAAATCATACAGTTCCCAAAGTTCCTTAAATAAAGACGCATCTGTTTTCTTTAATATAATACTAGGCATAATTGCTATATTTCCACAATTCGGGAAACGTACAGTACAGTACAGTAAAAGTAAGTACAAGTACTCTATGTGTAGACTTCTGAAGACTGTGAGGCATGTCGTTAGAAACGATATAGTCATAAGATATTAATGCATTCGTGTTAATCTCTATTTAATTTCAAATTAAAATTATGTTATACAATAGCACTAAGATAAGAGCCTGGTGACTTTGTGTATTCTAGACGTAAGATGCAGAAGAAACTTTCAAAAGTATTTTGTTTTGTTAGTGTATGTTAGCTGTAATAAACAAAGCTTGGCACGCTGCACACAAACATGCTTAAATGCATTAAGAAATTTCCAGCCTTACTTATATACGTTGCTTAAATTTAAATAATGTCACTTAGTACGGCGCAGATTTTTTTTCCTATGCGTAGTACTAAATAACGTCAGCATCGTTTATAAGTAAGGCCGTTCAAGGTTATGTCACGAGTTGACATGAGGGGCTAACATAAACATGGAAATCTTTGCTAGACTGTAATGGTTATTTGTGATATATGTAGTTCAACGTCGTCGTCGTCGCGTTGTTCTCCTCATTACTGAGGGTCGTGATTTATTTCCTGATTAATTTTGCTAACTATGCTTCGCCATTTATTTCTGTTCTTTGCGTCGTAGAGTGCCTTATGAAAGTTTGTATCCAGAGCAGAGCGGACCTGGTCGGACGACCTTATAGGTCTGCGCTCTCTCGATGATTTCCTCTCGATAGGTATATAGCATACATAAAGCATCATATTTGTTCGCCTACCTCTAGTGGCCCAACTACTACAATTAAACTTCCTGCTTATTTTCATTTTAACCTTATTTTCTTTGATCCGGGATAAACCTTATATGGGAGTAGGCAACATTAATTATACTGTGTACTGAGTAAAAAAAATTGACTAAACCTAAAAAAAGGATAAACTAACCTAAACGATAAACTTAATTGGGGTCCTATCTATCTATTTTTGTCGCCTTTATATTTGTACTTAGCATCGGTATTATTAATGTTTTCATAGACGCACAGCACGGTAATATTAATTACCGTACGCACAGTTTTAATACATATAGCCAGTGCAGGGATCCGAATGGTTTCAACAAAAAACATACCAAATGTAAAATACATTTTTGAAAAACAACAAATTCACACCCCTTGATTTAAAACCGACTTGCAAAAAAAGGAGGAGGTTCTCAAGTCGACACGTATATGTTTTATGTATTTTTAAATATATCATTGCATATACTTATAATATGACCTTTTACAGAGCAGTCCGATCTTGATTATTTCTTTTTTGTTTTGTAGTACTCTGATGTGGTCCCATTTATATTTCATCAAATACGGTCTAGCGGTTTTTTCAATTACAATCCAATAACTGAAAAGTGTTTTACCTATCTTGATGATATTGTAATTGACGGCGAATGAAATCAATCCCTTAGGATCCCCTAGCAAAGGTCAGTAAAAAGGACAGTATTTTAACAAAATCAAATTAAAATCATTTTATTTGCAGAGTACAGGTAATACAGATCATATTACTGTTCACAATACTCAATCCTTATTGGGAGCACAGATGAAGCTATATATGACATTATTTAATTATAAAATTCTGTGTTTAATGTAAATCATGCATAGTCGACCTACCTATATTTCGATGGTGCCATTTAAATCACATCACCTCTGAATAATTCATTAAAAATAATTAAAATATTTCATCTATACCTTTACATTAAAATACCAACATGTCATTGTAATTTATTGATTAAATTATTATATAATTTATACCTACATGACAATAATTATATACGTGTCCTATAATTATGTGTATTTTCATTAACATTCATTATTAATGTATTTTATCAACAAGATATTCCTGGATTGTATAATATGATTTAGCTAGTAGAAAATCTTTTGGTTTATTTTTATATATAGAAAATGAACTTGATTCCCTAATCGTCTCCGGTAGTTTATTGTAAATTTGAACCCCCATAGTAAAATGCTCTTACTGAAGAGTACTATCTTAGACTTCTCAGTACATAGTTTATTCTTATATCTAGTCTACTCTTTAATCTCACATATTTATTAATATCTGACCTAACCAACAGAGCTACCTCGTAGACGAGACGGTATGAACAAGTTTTTAGCGTTTTATATATATATATATATATATATATATATATATATATATATATATATAGATTTCTTCCGTGCCCTGAAGGCCCTTTCCTTGGACGTGGCATTAGCTCAGATCAAAACCTATCTAAACGTAGATCCGACATAATGGTAAGCAACAAAGTTTCTTTGTTTGTTACTTTTCTATGCATGTATAGGGCATAGGCGTACTGATTCATTTTAATACACATTTGATCGATATGCGGCCTTCATGTCAAGCCAGAATCAATATAAAGTCTAGAAATTTAGCGCGATCCGTTTCAGCAATGTTATTACCATTACATTGCAGGGTTAGCCACTTAATTATGTCAGAGAAAGATTAGTTAATTTTATGTTCATGACTATCGTGATTGTTTGTTAATAGTGCTGTACTGTCATCTGCAAATAATACTTAAGGATGTGCTATAGCATTAGAAAGATCGTTAATGTATACCGTAAATAAAAAGGGCCCCAATACACTCCCTTGAGGCACTGCATACTTGATAGTTCTAGGATCTGATCTGATGAGGTATTTTTTTCTGTTTTATTTTAAATACATATTTTTGTGATCTCTGTATATTGCTGTCTGTAAGGTACGATTTAACTTTCAACCATCATCGTACTAACTTCAACAAGTTATTTCACAACAGTGTTGAAGTCGGTTCCAATTTTTGTTAAAATTGTTTTTGGATGTAAAAGAAGTCACTGTATATATATATTTCTATTAAAAAAAATTTTAAATCAATCGATGACTTATAAGAACAAAATCAATTCATCTATTCTTATGAACGTCCTTAGCTACTAATCTAATACAACATATCTCCTCATTGGCTCATGCAGAAATTCTCATGGGGATGCTGTGGATCAAGTTATCAGCAACTGCTGCGGTTGCCTACCCTATTCTTGAATGGCAGCCTCCACAAACCCTGTTTTGTGGAGGAGCCTGAAGGCTTGAACCTTGAAATCGGATTAAAGGCGTTCTAGCTCCAATCATTATTCCGCACTAAAACACGGCTTACCGCTATGCTCAACATGGCAGTTCTTTACATCTATACATTTTATATGAAAGAAATTTTCTATTAAAGTTAGCAGTAGTTTTATGAAAGTTATAGTCAGTAGAAAACATACATTTTATACTGACAAAACATAAATTAAAGTTTTGATATATGAGATGTCGAAAGGATATGTATTCTCAAAAAAAAAGTTATCAATACCTACCAAAAGTATTAATTTATATCTAGTGTTAAAAAAATCTTATTGATTGCAATCTTTTTTGGATATATGTACAAATAAACTCGACAAGTGTCTGTAAATTCAAGTTTTAAATTATTTAACAGAACTTTCATTTTCGGAAAATCTCTTGATTTTCTTCAAGTAATTTTACTTAGAACTTCTCCGTATCTTTTGAAGTTTCCGTGTACGTATTCAGAAATAACGTTTACTTACCGTTTGTTTTTATTGAAAAGAAAACAAGTTCTATTAAAAGTTAGACTCGGGAGACACTTACGGGCGGATGGGGAAGGGTTGAGGAAGTTGGGAAACAGACGAGGGTAAGGATCTGTCATTTCCTAAAAAAGTTTGATGGGTCATTCATTCCTCATTTAGACATCATAATCCTTACGCCCGATCTTGTTTAAAATTATAACTATATTTGTTTCTGGATCATCACAGTGCAAAAATGTAAAAATGTATATGCTGTAGGTATGTTATATCACGCATCAATGGACCATGATTCCATTCATAATTTTCATCCACATGATGGAGTAAAAATAGTACCTATACATTGATCAAAAAACAAACTGTCGGATATTTTGCCCCATGACTAGAGCCGGCGGAGCTGTGCTTGTTTCCATTGTGTTCAAGAAAACGTTGACCAAGTATATCGATAATGTATCATATTCCTTTTATTTGGAGGGTGTTGCTTCGAGGCTGCAATGCATTATTAAGCTCCTCACATAAATACAATACCATTTCTTTGTTGACCCGGTGTAATTTTATTTTCATTGTTTCAATTTCCCACGACTAAATATAATATAATAATTATAATATGCACGATAGGTTTTTAACTAGTAATAAACTTTTATCCACCACCTTCAAAGAAAATGATAACCTTTCTCCGTGTAAACATGCACTCATTCAGCGCATTTAAAAAGCACCTCGCTGATTATTTGATATCGGACATCAAGCTAGCTTTTAGAATAATGTTACAAGACTAAGTGATGTAAAGTGAGATGAGTAAACAAATCAAATGTGTGAAGTTGGCTGTAAATATTTATTGGATATGTATTACAAAATATAATTTATTTTATTTTAATGTATTGTTAGAAATGATATGGAAAGTATAATATTTATAAATACTTAAGTTCTCAAGTAAGTGACTCATTGAGAATAAATGTCTTTAAACCTTAAACCTTTTTATGTCAATCGGAGAGAATTATATCCACGTTTCTAGAGTCCGTGCTCTATAGCGAGAGTAGTGGGACATACTGTCTACGACAAACGTCAAAAGGAAACATTTTATCTCTTTCCCCGGTTACCGTGCTCTGTAAGGTGGAGTAGACATTTATTTCCACTGACAGGTGGATAAAAACGGTGGAAAGACTATTTCTCTCCGTCGCGTGCTAGGCCTACTGCAGGGCTAACACGGGCAGTGGACTATTTCTCCCCGTGGATAGGAAAGAAATCTATTCCACCATGTCATTTTTATCTCCCTTGCGAGCACGGCAACGTCAGAGGATAGTTTATCCACGTGGATAGACGGCGGGAGTAGCGTTTCCTATGGTTTGTACTCCGTAGATGCCATTTAAAGCAAATGTAACAAAAGTCTCTGAGTAGCGTGTGCTGTCCATACATAGTATTCTATTTGATTTACTAAGACTCATTATGCGTATGCAAGTAGGGACCTATTGTAGACTAAAAACAAATAAGAATTATTTAACTCAGGTATTTCACAGAATGTAGATAGGAAAGTAATACTACAATAATAACCTTGATATGCACCGGCAAACCTTTCGTATGGTTTCGAGGCTGCAATGCATTACGACGCCATTTCTTTATTGACCCGAAATATGTGCCTGAATTAATTTTCTGGGTAATCGAAAGTTGTGACATTTCGGATATACCTTCGGTGTAATTTTCTTTCCATTGTTTCCATTTCCCGCTATAAAACGTAATTATAATATACGCGAGACATTTTTGGATTAAAATAAACTTATATCCAACACCTTTAAGAAGGTGATAACCTTTTTCCGTGTTATGTCAATCGGAGAGAATTATATCCACGTTTCGACGAGTCCGTGCTCTATAGCGGGAGTAGCGGGACATACTGTCTACGAGAAACGTCAAAAGGAAACATTTTATCTCTTTCCCCGGTTGCCGTGCTCTGTAAGGTGGAGAAGACAATTATTTCCACTGAGAGGTGGATAAAAACGGTGGAAAGACTTATTACTCTCCGTCTCGTGCTAGGCCTACTGGAGTTGTTAAAACTGACATAGAGCCGAAATATTTCAAGTTTTCAATCAACATTGCAACTGAGACACATAATAGCCCTGCCGATTTCCTACGAATCAACTATAACTTTAACAATATAATAGTGAACATTTTTATAGCATATCACCAAAATGATCGGGTGTTATCGGATTATTTTTCCAGTCGCACAAATGGATTGGACGGTGATCCAATGTTGGCTTTGTTGAGCGATCCGGCTCCGACGTATGTTGCCGCATGAATGCTTGTCAAATGCGCATGGTTGGGCACTGTTTATGGAACTTAAACGTATTAAACAAACATCCAATCGCTGCCCGTGGTCCACCTATTAATGTATCTATGACATTAGCAAAAGTGTGGGAGGAGCAGTGATTAATTAAATTTACAAAAGGGATCCCTTATTTTAAAACTTTTCGGTCAATTTTAATTATCGGAGCTAAATCTGAATATGTATGTAAATATTCTTTGTAAATAATGCTAAGTCATGATATGCTCTCAGATATATTTGGTACGTAAGACTAGAATACCTACACTCAGTTAGCACTTTTTTAATCGTGATATGACTGAAGATTAAAAAATTGTATCCACCCGGTAACACAGACTTTAAGTTAAGAATAGTGACCGACTAAAATTTCGGTTTGTGTTTCGGCCAGTTTGTAATTTGTAAATTATTCTGTGACATTTCTACTTATATCTAGTACAGTAGTAGTAGCTAACTACATTTATATACAAACTTTCACGTTTGTAATGTTAGTAGGATATTATGTATACTGTGTATAGTGTAAACGTAACAACTCTTCTGTTACGTTTCAATTTGTCTTTAGGAATAGTAAAATGGCTTTTTTGGTAATGATCGAACGACACCAGAGACCGTAGCACAAACGATTTGCGAAGTAGTATTCGTAGAGTACGTCCAACGCGTTACGCTTCGCCGCACAAACTATGAGTTATCTGTGTCACAGTTGCCCTAGCTAGATAAATGACTGGTTGTACTGAGTGCCTACCACGAATAACTGCGTAAGTGTAACGTAACGTGTCGTTCACGTGTAACGACACAAATTGTCATTTATCTAGGGCAGCTGTAACACAGATAGCGCATAGTTTGTACGCCGAAGCTTGACGCGTTGTCGCTTACGATAGGTAGGTATGAATACTTTTTCGCATATGTTTGTGCTACGGCGCCTCTGTTTCCCATGAACGACACTTTACGTTACACTTACGCACTTATTTACGCTATTTTGCTATTACTTTTAGGTTAACAGAAATTGAACAAGATGGTTCAACTTCAGCCGACCTATCTATACTTAAAATAAAAATGTGATGTTTTCTAATACTTCGTAGAAGGTTCGTACATTTAAAAAAACTAAGAAAAGATGGGAGGTTATTGTGAGGCCGAATGCTGAGTCTACTACGCGAAAGAAGTGCGGGCAGTCACTAGTTAAAAATAAACTCAAAATATAACATTTGACGCAGAAAAGACCTTCAAGACCAAAACATGTGTCAACCGTTCACAGTGTTACCATACTATTATTAATACTTATAAGTCGTACTTTACGTCTTTTAGAAAATGTTCTTTTTATCAGTTACAGCTGATTGGTGTTATATCGCGTATTTTTTTCTATTCTCTAAACATCTGCATGTAACCTGTAATCATCTTCGGTCGATTCTTCAATCATGCTTAATTACATGTCTAATATCACCAGGGGTTCATTTCATCTGTGCTAGTCCAGTGCCTCATTCCTTTACTTATCATGATATAGGCAAAGGTAAGGAATATCCAAAATGTAAATGTCAAGCTTCATCATCATCAATCGGTCTCTTACATTCCGAGTGATGCGCGTACGGGAGGACAGACAGGCAGACACCAATTCGTCGCCTGCGGCGCACAAGGGCGAACCTCATACAAACGGCCAAAAATGAGTTTTATATGCAGAAATGCTCCATTTGTCGAGCTCTAGGTCGTCGCAAAAAGACGAATCTCTAAACATAAAAACAACAAAGTTTTATTCAGGGCGTATTTCAAAATCGATTCTAGTGGGATTTTACAAAAAGGCGAAATTTAAGGTTCGCCCTAATGTGCGGGACAACAGAGTATTGCAGAAAGACCTAACTCAGTTTCGCCCTTTCGTGGCGACTTGTTATTGTTTGTTTACATGACAGTTTGGCGATCCTCGTTACCGGCTAAACATTAAATAAGTGCGTGTGTTGTCTATTTCATTATATTTGTTTGGAAAATACTTAACAATTGAGTGATTTAACATAGTGCTTCTTTGTTTGAAAACACTACGTAACTATAATAAATACTTAGCATATATTTTGGTACTATAACCATAAATTTTTTGGCCCTCATGATTAAAATCAATAGGTATAAGGTAATACATACAAGTAACCCTATAAAAATATATGTATATCGCAATCTAAATGCAAAATTCTGACAAAGGATAACAGATTACTAACTGTTCTACTGACCAAAGTGATAATTTGGAACAATTAGAAAATAAGTATGTATCGGGCGTATATGACCATGTTGAATACCAGCCCGGAAGATTGAACTCTTTTACAGTCTTACAGGATCTCTCGATGTTAAGATCATGTGAAGAACTTTTCAGCCTAAATGATATATAGGTATATATATGTATATAAATCCTGCGACAGGTGTTCCTTATTTTTGTGCTTAGTGAATTTTAAAGTAGTCGTACCTTGTACCATGCATGGAAGTACAATACAAGATATTGATGTAGTCAACCATCATGATATAAGTTCTAACTACATTGAGATGAATCGATCACTATTGGTTACAATAAGTCCTCTTTCAGTTCAGTTTTAGAAAACCTAGAAAAATGTAGTGCTTCCGACGATAACGTATACACACCACAAACTTGTAAAGTTGCTGACTGGTCAGGTGACTGACTTTCAACTTGGGGCGTAAAATGGATGAAAACGTTTATTTGGAAGTTCTTTGCTTTTAACATATAGATGTGAACTGATGATAGATGTGATCCAAGGTGATGTTTTCAACACATGTTTTAGAAGCAATATACTTTTATGCTGGAGTCATTTTGAAAGAGATATTTCATTTATGTCAAATTCATAAACAGAAAAGACATTCTGGCGCTAAAACAAATAAAACCATTGTTCAGTCTCTTGAAAGCTCCGGATTAGATCTAGGAGAATAATCTTTCAAATAACAAATCGACAGACGATATTAAAGCACAATATCCTGTTGAAGGTTCTAGACTCGAATTTGATCTAGACAATAAAGAAAAAGTTGAAAGTCGTAAGCTGGCTAAAACCTTGCGAAATACTGGCCAGCAATTTACCTATACATATCACCGTCCACAAAAAAATTGTACCTCCAATAGCTGTTGGTGAATATTGTCATGCAGCCAATTGCAAAGAAAACAATGGACAGTGTTACCGTTTTACAGATGTTGATCGGAAAGTTATTATTGCCGAATATTATGATACAGTTGAAACTTCTCTAAAGAGGCATTACATTTTACTACATATTACTGAATGTGAACCAAGGCAGCGGACACACCTACCTGAAGGCAAAGTTTCAAGGCGTCAAAGATCGCCTAAGTATTATCTCTCTTTGTATGGGCAAAATACCAGGTGTGCAGAACATTCTTTTAGAACACATTTGCAGTATTTGAAAAATTCATTCGTAATTCCTTGGTTATGTCTAATCAGTCAGGAATCCTGCGCCAAGAAACTCCAGGGGTCGTGTAAAATGTCTCAAACTGAGAGATAGCAAGATTAATGATATAATAAGAGAACATAATATTATAAATCGATTCCCTAGAGTCGAATCGCATTACTGTCAGAAAACTTGAAGAACGCTGAACGTTGGAGACGTTGAAGTTGGTGGCCTAGATGATCATGGCGTCTGACACGGATAGTCAGAAGACGCGGGTTCGAATCCCGTCCGAAGAAGTGAATTTTTCTCTCTATAAATTTCAATATAAAAGTTATTATATAAGTTTACACCATGAGTAAGATACCAGCTTATATAGAATGAAAATGAAACTTGACAGTATTTTTTGTATCGATTAGTTAGAGTATTGATTTTGTATCATCTTGTAAGAACTAGGATTTTTATAGGTTAAAATTAATGTTATTGTACTTGAATGATCTATTTAAAGTGTAAAATCGATATCTAAACCAGTCCTTGTTGAATTTATAGGTATGGTTAAATTTCTAGTTAGTAACAAGTAAAATACGAGCTATCTACAGCTTAGCCCCCAGAGTTTCCCTTAGACAGAAGTTTAAAGTTATAAACATTTTAACTCTTGTCTCTCAGTTCTCTATGAAAATCTAATGTATGTCAAGAAAAACATGAATAGTTTTGAAAAAAGGAGTGATGCTCATTCCATCAACACGCGGAATAAGCACAAGCTATCCGTACATGTAACGCGTCTCCACAGAATAAGTCATTCTTTTATGGGACAATCTATACGATTCTATAATAAACTTCCCAATGTTATCTGAGATTTGCCTATTATTAAGTTTAAAATTACTATTAAAACTAAACTTTGTCAAAAAGGTTCTTATAAAATTTCGGATTACTTGGAGGATAAAACAGCTTGGGACTGATCACTCCAGGATCTACCTACTAGTGTATTACCATGTCAAAGTGTAGCGTGTCTTGCCCTACGGATACCATTATTATGGTCTCTTTTGTAAGGCAACACACTGGAGCTAAAAATAAAGTAACATTTGTTATATACATTCAGAAATTGGCGATAACAATAATATGTAAAAAGACAAGCCCGCTGAGTTTCTTGCAGGATCGTCTCAGTCGTGGTCGCGTTCCGATCCCGTTGTAGATTTAAGAACTAATAAATGTAATATGACAATTTGTAAGTGCCCCCGTAGGTCTATACAGAATAAATTATTTCATTTTCATTTTCAGTAACTCAACACTAGCTAGTTAGTCTAGTTTTCTGCTGTAACGTTTAGTTTTTTTAATTAATTACATATTATGTCTGCATTAAGAACTTTGACTATAAGTATTACTCAAAATATATTTGGGATTCAACACATATCTACCTATATCATCTAATTTCATTATAACTCACCGACTTTAATATCAAAATAGGGCCATAACTCTAAGAAAAAAGCAGGTAAAAGATAATCCTTGGTTTTGCAGAGCGCAACTAAAAGGCGTATCTTTTTTGAAATCATTTTTTACAGTATTTACTGGCTTGAAAATAATAAAAATATATGCATTCAGTAATCCCATTATCATAGAATATACTGGCATCTTAATATTTCCATTATACGAAATATTTAAAATTTAACGGCCAAAATAAACAAGAAATCGGGCGAAAAAAATGGTTTTTTGGCTCCCCTGTAAAATTTTTGATTTTGAGGTTCGCCCATTAGTGGCGTAGGCGACGAATTGTAAAAAATATATTTTTGGCCAATTTATCGAACACAATTAAAGCACGTAGGTACACCCCGATTATACATTTAAAAAAATTTATTGGGACCATTTTGGCTCAATTACTATTTATGATTATGTACTAGCAACTGCCCGTGACTTCGTTCGCGTAGTAGGGTCGGTCTTTGGCCTCGCAATAACTTCCCATTGTTTCTTGGTATTTCTTTTATGAGAACCTTCTGACAATAATTTACACAACAAAAAAGAATCAGCGAGATTAAACCATCCGTTCTCAAGTTATAGCGTAACCAGGAGAAATAGGGGTTAATTTTTATATATATAGATAGATCAAATACTCATATTAGTGACAAAACTACTTCTATTTTCTATCTTAATTAGCGTCCTTCAATCTTCATCATTGATTTTCTTGCATAATGCTTTATTTGTCTACCGACTTCCACAAATACAATTTGAAATATTTAATACCGACTTCCATTATATTCAGTTATTGGAGTGTATCTTAAAAACTACTGAACCGAATTTAATGAAATTTACACACGGGAAACACCAGCTTTCCAACAAAAAATTAATAATTTTGAGAATCGGTTCACCCAGTCGAAAGTTATGAGGTAAAAATCATTTAAAAAATCATACAGTCGAATTGAGTACTTCTTCCTTTTTTTGGAAGTCGGTAGAAAAAGGAGGAGGTACTCAATTCGACTGTTTTTTTATGTTTGTTACCTCATATCTTTTGATAGGATGAACCGATTCTCAAAATTATTTTTTGTATGATAGCTGGTGCTTCCCGTGTGGTCCTATTTAAATTTCGTCGTCATCATAGTTTTGAATTACACTCCAATAACTGAATAGAATGGAAGTCGGTATAAAATTTTTCAAATTGTACTTGTAATACGACAAATCCCTCATTTTGTCACAAATCTGAGTACTCAGCACTTGATTGTCAGCGGGTCGCAGATCGCAGTCGATTACTCGCTAGAGAATAGAGCTCGTCGCTGGCGCGGAATATAGCTCAACAGAAATCTGTAGGCGCAACCTATTGTACGATTTGAGTCACGATGAAAAGTTGAAAGAGTCAAATATTTTTAGATTTTTAGTAGTTAGTTACTTCAATGTTCTTCAAATAGGTATATGTCATCCAGAATTTTGATAAACATTGAACATTTGTACAAGATACACATACTTTGGCCTGATTGCAAAATCTTAATACTTTACGAGTATAAGCACTACACGTTAATAACACTAACAAACTGTGTCCCGAGATTCTGTTTAGTAAACACTCTTTCTAGCTTGAACAGTATTCTGCGATAAGAATCAGCTATCCATTCCAAATGAAATATAAATCCGTTCAGCCATTGCTACATAAGATAGTTAAGAGGAGTAGTGAACGAGTTCGTCCGGGGTAGTATTTCCGGAACAGACCAATTAGTTGTGTAGAAAAGAATCAAAAGTACCAATGGTACAATCAGTTGAGCATAGTAGCTGTGCCTTGAGTCCGGAAGGGTATCTACTGCCAGATTGACAGCTATTTCTATCGTGAAGCAGTCATATTTGCAATACTGTGTTTTGGTTTGAAGGTATGGTTGTCGGCGAAATTACAGACACACGAGACTTGACAACTAACGGCCGTTTTCAATAATCTATCAAGGTAAACCGGCGATATAATCTATCTATCGCCGGTTTACCTTACTAGAGATAGATATTTGACACTATTTGTATGGACGTTATGTCAAATTTCTATCGGTAGTAAGGAGAACTGTGGATAGATAGAATATTGAAAACGGCCGTTAATGTCTCAGGGTTACGGACACTGTACAGTTCGTCAATTGGTACAAAATGCATCTGTTCTAGACAGAGGTACTCCTACCACTTAACCACTTAACATCAGGTGGGCCTCGTTCTTGTACCGTTACCCAATAACATTAATAAAACTTTATATGGTAATAGGTAGCTAGAATATAATATTTATGTCATATATCTTACGATAGGATACGTTTAAATCGTCCAGTCCTCGAGGATTGGACAGGGCCACACGGGTCGCTTTCCTTCCGGCTGATGCAGGTGCTTTCCGGGCATGGGTGCTTTGGAAAGTATCTCTGCCGCATAGCTATGCGGTTCCCATCCAGCTGGAAGGGAACTGACGCCCGAGTGTCACCACTGCGACTGTATCGAGGACACTGCGCAGCATATGTGCATGCCCGGCTTGAGCAGATTGCCTTCGTCACAGCAGTACGAAATGACCCCTCTCTCCCTGCATTGATACTCGTATCATCTATGCTGAGAACTGAGAGGTCATGGGTAGAGGCACTCCCCTTCTGCGAGGAAGAAGGAGATGGCGGAGAGGGAGCGGGAAATATTGTCTGAGCTCCCAATCCGCAAAAGGAGACCAGGGTGTCGGAGGTTAATCTTTCACGCCCTCCTCCGACCTCCATAGTTGAAGACTGGGGCGTATGCGGGGGCGTCCGCCGTCCAAACATCTGGTGTCCCCGAGGTGGCGCGCGTGGTGGCGGTGGTTTTCGTGCGCCCCTCAAGAAGGCAATAGAGAGTGGTCTCCTCTAACCCCATCGGGTTGGGTTCCTCTGCTGGGGGATCAGCGTCGCCGGGACCACAGACGATTTCAAAAACGTTCCTGTAGTCCCGACATGAAGGCGTTTGGAGGAGCACCCCGGGTTTTTACGGACTTCCACATAGCCACCGTGCTCCCCCGGGGGCGGTGGTATCTATAAACGATTTTCCCGGGATAAAAAAAGGACACGTTTAAATAGCTACGATTGATTTTCGTAACGATTGTCAACGCGAACGATGCCAGAGAAGCATGCTAGTGTCTAGATCAATAAAGCTGGCACGACTATCTCGGACACATCGAGTGGTGTGAAGTATCCCTTTGTGCGGGTGGAACATCATAATATGGCAACCAAGATCAAAAGACGTCGGGATAGCATCAAAGGCTTTATTTAACCCCCAGAAACAAGAAAACAAAAATACAAAAAGAAGCTGGAAAGTTTTACGTATGTACCGCATATACATTATTGCATTTAGTGAAAAGCTGTTTATTTGGAATTACAAAGATGCACTTTAATTTTATTTATCTGCGTAGAAAAGAGTTGTGCTTTACTAAATCAATCTTAGACCTCCAATTATATGCATAATAACTAGGGTTCGGCACTACAAAAAAGTACCAAGTAACTTAGTGTTTCAATTATGTAGCCAGCACTGTATAATGTATACAAATAATACAATTTATTCTATTGGTCGTAATAAGGGTTGCCAATCCTGTCGAAAATATATATTGTAGACCCAACTACTACATTTTAGCGGCAAGATTGAAAAAACTGCACCAAGCAAGTTTTTAATATCGTTAGAGGCAAAACTTATTACATGTGAATATGAAATAATTGAATATGAATATGAAATGAAGTTTTTGTTTTTGTGGGCCTAACACGAATTACTGCCTAAGTGTAACAAGGATTATGGCACAGAATTCGCCCTATTTACATAGATCATGGTATCATCCTGTGTAACGTAACGTGTCGTTCCCGTGAAACTGTACAAACTGTACTTTATCTAGGGTAGCTATAAAGGTTTAAAGACATTTATTCTCAATAAGACACATACAGAGTCACTTACTTGAGAACTTAACTATTTATAAATATTATACTTCGCCATATCATTTCTAAAAATACATTCAAATAAATTCTATTTTACAATACATATCCAATAAATATTTAGCCAACTTCACACATTTGATTTGTTTACACTCACTTTACATCAACACACACACACAGATAACTCATAGTTTGTCCGCCGAAGCGAAGATATACTTTTTCGAAAATTGTTAGTTCTACGGCCTCTAGCTACGAATAATAATAAGTCAGGAAGCATAATTCAGTACAAATTCCACACAAAAAGTGGTCCTTCAAACAAAAGCGACATATGATTCCAAATACGAATTACTTCCGAGGTTACAAATAGACATGTTCGGTGATTGGTTTCAATTCAGAAGGAAAGCAGGGATTGGTTCACGCGCGCGCTGCAACGTCTACTATGACAACTGAGTCGTAGTGGCGTGGACGATGTAATGCAACAAGTGAACTGGACCAAGTCAATAATATAAACAATGTTTTTTATTTGTTTTTTTATATCGGTAACTTTTTAAAATTCAGTGATATTTATGTCCCGCCAAATGATTAATTTGTTAAGTTTTCGTCTAGAAGTAATTAGAAGAGACTCTTTCTTCGCAATGTAGTGAAGTGAGATAATAAAATTATCGCATATTCATTTTACCAAAAATATATTTAACTAGCTGGTGTCCGCGACTACGTCTGCGCAGGGTTAGCACTTCGAGTAGCTTATTATCTTCTCCAAGGTCTCACCCTCACCAAACCTCCATCTATCATTATACCAAAATGTCATAAAATATGTACATGGTCAAACGCAATTGTTATAATAGAAATCCAAGAGAAAATGTAAATACTTAGTGTATCAATCAGTAAACACTAATAATAAAAGACAGGACTTATGAGTACATACAAATATAAAATTAATCACCATTAAAAAAAACTGTCATTACATTTCATCACCCTTGACGGTATTTGTGTTACATTTCATCCCCCTTGAGTCTAGTGTATCGAGCTGTCAAAATCATTGCGTGCTTTTGACTTGAGGTACGTTCGTTTAGCAATGAGGGCATTGGTGACGTTGCAATTGTTGGCTCTTTTGTTAAAGCGTTCGTAAAGCTCAAAATCGTTATTATTGCCGCTATTCCCACACTCTACTCGAACGCTAAACCATGCATAAGACCTAAAATCGCACGATTGTGCTGTCAAATAGATAGTTGTCAAAAAACGATCAAAAACCACCGCAGCTCCGGACGTGGGTTGATTAATTTTACTTTTCGGTGGCATAAATAACTCTTTTTTAGCTTTGCGAATGGTGAACAAAAAGAGCCGTAAACGACATTTTCACCCACAAATTCCCAATTCGAACGCCATATTGAGCGTTTTTAGCGTTATTTTCGTCAACTTGGGGCTATTCGAACGCACTATATAATCTATCAGAAACTGTCACAACTTTGACAGAACTCTATTGACAGAAAGTAAGTCATCATTATGATCTTGGCGTCGGCGGAGATCTTGTTATTTTGTCTATGCTATACCCAAAAATATTAGGCCGTTTCACCCGCATGGTGATAGATGATAATGATGATGAAAATTAGCCTATGTGCTATTCCAGACTATAATCTATCTCTGTGACAAATTTCAATCAGATCCGTTCAGCCGTTCTGCCGTTATTCAGTAACAAACATTCATTAAAATCATCCATCCCTCCATCCATCCAAACTTTCACATCATTTATGATATTAGTGGGATATAAGTAGGAAGTAGGATAGGATATTCGTTATTTGCCTGGTGGTCGTTTTTCAGTGGTCGCAGAATACCTTCATTATCAATTATTTTAGAAAAGCATTGTGTTGATATTACTGACAGATTTATGAGCAACTCAAGTAAACCACTTCAAAATTTGCAGAGGGTGAATTTTCATTAGCTTGAAAAATTAAACGTACTTACGTAATTCAACCAAACAATTAACTATTTTTTTAATGCTATATTATGCAACTGTAGGTAATCGGTTATTACTGTTAATCGTTCATTTTCCATATAATTTTTTAGAGATGTTGATGTTTTTTCGGGACGAATCATCAGCGTAAAATGCTTTATATAAGATTTTATATACATAATAACATAACAAACAGTAGGTACTAACTGTACAAACTGGGAGGATCTGCAGTTTTGTGTAACATGGTACATACACAATTTCTTTTAATTTTTTTCAAGACATTGCTGTTACATTTCAATATTCAGTATTGTTAAAAATAAAACTTAGCTAAAACTAAATAAGCAACAGACATTGCTGTTACATTTCAATATTCAGTTCTGTAAAAAAATAAAACTTAGCTAAAACTAAATAAGCAAAAGACATTGCTGTTACATTTCAATATTCAGTTCTGTAAAAAATATACATTAAACAAAAATAGACTGACTTTATTTTGCATAGTATTGACCATCTCGGTTTGTATACGTATTTGTACATCTTTGAATATCATTATAATTTTGCTACTACTTACTAATAAAAGTGATTCCTGGACATTTTAATCTTGTATGGATCCTGCACCACTTCACAACACATGGTGGCATGATTGATTCACAGCTGTAGATAACAATGATAAAAATTAAAATTTATGCGAAGATTTCACGTGTGCTCGCTTGAAAGAAAAATGTCAGACTGATGACGTACTGAACACGACTTTTAAGCCCCGCCTACTTGAACACGACTTTTGTTGGGTCATTTTTTTAACGCAGTTACTGTTCCTGACTTATTATTATTCGTAGGCCTCTAGTTGCTTTTTCGTAGTACCTACATTATTTTCCTACTAAAACTTTCTAATAAAATTACATTTCTTCAACTGCCTCCTAATTTATGCACTCATCACATATAATGATCATATTACGGTAAATTTATAGTAATAGTAATGATCTTTCGTTGCACAATGTTTGCCGAATATTAAGATTTAATTATACACACCTTTATCATCCCCTCTCTCTATAATTATAATTATTTCAAGGTATACTAAATTCCCCGACACTACCAGCTGATAGTGCAGTGGGGAATAAAAATTCCCTTCTGCACTACCAGTAGTGCAGTTTGGTAGTGCAGCGGGGAATGACTGGAGAAAAGGGTTATTGCGTTTTCATGCTCCGATGTGATTCGATGTAATAATTAAATATTCAGTTCGAGCCTTAGAAAACAAGTATCTATGGCATTTAAAACATTGTTCGCAGAAATTCGTAGAATTTTGACAGCAAGCTATAAAAAAGTTAAAAACATTGGTAGCCTGTCATCTTAAACCTTGTTTATTTATTTGATTTCTAACTGAATAAAAATATCCTAACTAATATTATATAAGAGAAAGTGAGTTGGTTTGTTTGTTACTTTTTCATGCTTAAACGCCTGAACAGCTCTCAATGAAGTTTGATTCAATAATATAGATTAGGTACCGAGGAATCAAAATAGATTACCTTTCGGGGGGTTCGTTGCCCCTAATACCGTTTATATTCCATGATGGCGCAGCTACTCGTAGTTAGCATAATAACATGGCGCCTAGTAACATTATAAATTAAATGCTAAAGTTTGTGTTTATTACTTTTTCACGCTCAAACGGCTGTGATAGTTCGTTTTACATTATATAGTTTTGATGACATTTGGTATGGAGGTAGATAAGGTGCTGGATTAACACACATAGGCTACTTATCATCATCATAATCATCATCCATCACAACGCAGCGCAGCTAGGTATTCATAATGTACGAGGCACGGATTAGGTGATAGTTGATCGAATCGCTATGCTCTTGAATTTCGATAGATGGCGCCACGCGTGATATTAACTTGGGGAAGCAATATTCCGATATAAGTAATCGGAAAGACTAGGTGCACTGAACCTACTGCGTCAATAAGAATGTCTCGGGGGCGTAAAGGGCATTCCGTTCCCATATAAAACTTTAAACTTATATAACTTTAACTATAGGTTTTGATCACACTGCACATTGCATGTCCGTGAATGATGCTTACAATCAGGTGACTGATTTACCCGTGTCGCTTCTTACTAATATAAGAATTGATGAGCATTTCTAGCTGTATAGGAAACGAAGACAAAGTTAAACAAAAATCGGTAATAAGGTTATATTTTTTAACTCTTAGAGTAACTTCGTTGAAGAGTTTTTTCAGTAATAAATGAAATTATTACTTAATTATTAATAAAAAAAATTACTGAAATTATTACTGGTAAGTAAATTGTCTATTCTTCAGTGGAGAATTCATTCTAACTGCAATGATATGATAATCATGCCAGGTCTATACTTCTGGAACTCGTTCGGGATATCGCCCTGGTATGTAGTCAGGGTTGTTGGGGTTGTACTCCCAAATGAGGTACTCAGGCTCGTTGAGGTACAACGGCGGTATCTCGTCACTGGGCTCTCTTTCTTGACCAATGAGACTCTTGTTTCTTTCTAGAAGCTCGTCGACCCTTGCCTGAGTTTCTTCAGATATATCTACAATATGGGAGAAAAATAAAAGTAAATCATATAAATTACAGTTACACGCAAAAGTTACACACTTTTTCACGATGAATTCTACGTAGCTCATGCAACGATAAAGGAAAAAATACCTTTTATTGAAACAGCGTCTCTTTATTTGGAAATTCTAATCCGTAATTCATATCTGTAGGGTTATTATTTATGTCGGTTGCTAACAAATTTTCATTGAAACCGAAAAAAATGGCGGCGCTATGTCACTTTTTTCAGCTCCAGTCATCAACGTACTAACATTTTTGCTTACCGGAGTTGTCAAAACTGACATAGAGCGGCCATTTTTCAAGATTTCAATCAACACTTGTTAGCAACTGAGATACATAATAACCCTGCTGTACCAAACGTGATTCTGAACACTATTATAAATGCAAAAAAAGTAAAGTAAGTAAAGTCCGATGTTATTATATATATACATAGTTATTATATTTTTTTCATTAGATAAAAAAGAATTTGACCACAGTCTCACCTGATGGAATGTGATCGTCTACATACACACACAGTGGTACATGCTTGCTTAAAAGATACCTATTCTCTCTGTACTTGAAGGCTCCCAAAATGTTTATAATATTATACATACATTTTATACATACATGTTTTCTATTATATATTATAAAAATCCGTGTAGTAGTTATTTGTCAACGATTTATTTCCGGATGCGCGCGCGGAAAATTTGATTTTCCTAGTTCGCGCGTTTGCAAATCCGTTATACACAAAATTAGCAAATAAACATCAACCTTAAATGGTTAATAACACTATTACTGTAGGCATTCAAAGTTAAAATTATGTTATGTACTATAATGATCTAAACAACAGTACATAATATTTTTAGCACTCGCCGTTGCCTACAGTTACTATAAACCACGTAAGTAATGATGCGGACTAAGATGAATCATACCCCTGCCGAGATTACACCTGTTAACTTATAATTTAAAACAACTTGATTGTGTTTTTGGGTACTATTCTGTCCTATGGACAAATAGTGAGGCATTGATTTTTTATTCTCTTTAGGTGTAAACATTGTGACTGTGGAAGCAAACCACTTCGTGTGAAATAGTGAATTTTTAAACATGTATAAATGTAAATCTCTTAATTATTCAGCATAGGTGTATATACACCCACATTCATTAGTAGCGTGTTCTTGATCTCATCACAGACGATAAGAAGAGCTTTTTATTAGAAACTACTACGTTAATAAGAATGTCTTACTGGTTCTTCGTAGATCAATATTCAGGATATTCCTGTTCTGCTCGAGAGACTTTATCAGTGTCTCCTCAGCTTTACCAGACAAATCGTTAGCTGCCATATCCAATCTGGTCAGTCCTCGGTTCAAGCTTAGGAGGCCAGCCATCTGAACATTTAAAAAAACTACATTAATTGCGTGTAAATCCGAAGCGCTCGCAGCGGAGCTTGACTTGGCGATGTTAACCGATCAACAAGCTTGCTGTGGGCAGGAGTTGGTTGGGTTACCGCTAGTGGCATTATTCACCCTTAGCCTAGCTACCAAGCCGCACTGGGCCGCGTGGTGGGTTATGTCCCAACTCTTCTCTCTGAAAGGAAGGCTCGAGTCCCATCAGTGGGCATATTATGAGCTGATTATGATGTCAGTACAGGCAGGCACAAATGTAATATTTTAACCACATTCCGCTAATTATGTTTGAAGTCCGTAAGAAAGCAAGGAATGCGGATATATTGTTTTCATATATCGACCGTATCTCACAACGCCCTGTTGTAAAGGAGATATAAGCACTGAGGTAGGTACCATTACTACGTAGTAATGATACCTCAGTGGATATAGGCGCCTGATTTTTACTACTTACTAAAGTTAACTATCACATCACAAATTAACTCTATAATACTACTCCACTCAGTAGAACTGCCGCCATTTTATTGACACAATCAAGCGTCGTATACAATTTAAAAGAAAAGTTAATATTGTGAACAATAATATGATTTATGAGTGTTTTGTTTGATTATATTTTAATTATACCTCCTACAATAAGTAATTGTATTTGTATTTGATATGCAAATAATTTATATGCGATGGTCTCTATATTATCAATTTTACAATTTAATAAATAGGCATTAAACCACAGGCCTTTTAGGTATAGTAAAAAAAAATATATGCTAATTAACAACTATGCAACAATATTTTAGTCGCAGGAGATCTAAAAGTATAATCTATCTCATGCTAGGCCAGGATTGACATTCCATTTTAGGCAAAAGTCCTCAAACTAATATAGGTACAATCGATGATATTATATATATATATATTTGGGTACAATACAAAGGGTAGGTAACTTTTCAAAGCACCTGCTCGATTATGACAAATTATATAAAACGATCTCGGCAAAAAGCTAGGCATTATATCTCAAGGGATTCAATGTTACATGAAAATCCCAACTGGACAAGTGTGTCCAATATAGATATTAACTCTTAATTCATTCATCATTATTTTATATGTAGCCCTGGGTTTTTAATGTCTCGCAGAAGGTTTAAAAGTAGAGTATTCATATCTGGGACTGTCTTCGTCTAGGGCGGCTACGCTCAGGGTTCAACTACGTCCATGCCATAAGACATTGCTTTATCCCTTTGGTGAATAATCGAATTAACTGTAACTTAAACATCACCATTATTGTTGTAATCGGCCGCAATAAGTATAGGTTTTGATTTGGTTACCATCAAAATAATATCGAAATACTTCTAAAACCTTTACTTCAAGGAACTTCTTCTATAGTAGCTTTCGGTTCCCACTGCTATGGTCTCTCCTACCATCATGAAAAGTACCTACCTATAGCCAATAATAATATCGAACAAGTGGACCCTGTGCATCTTGGCTTGTAAGCCAGTAGCTGTGAGTATGATAGCATGTATAATAACCGTGCAATTCAATGTCATCAGCGTGTAACTATATCAATTCAGACAATTCTAGAAACGCAATGGCTATCGCACGACGTTGATTAATTCGTTAATAAATAACAATAACGAGTGATAAAACCGTTTTGGCACGTGACGTGTTACAAGACGATATGAGAGAAGTACCATCTTTTGGCTTCCTCTTGTTGGAATCGACTAAATCTGAACTGAATCCAAACATAAAGGTATTAGTGTAGGTACTCTATAGTTTACTCTATTTATATATATAGCTCGGGATATGTGTGTACCATAGAATCCCTTTTTTTCGCAACTGTTTTTTCATTACTGATTTGGCATAACGAGTTACGCATACGAGTATGTTTTTCATAATCATAGATTGACATAATTGTTTTTTGGCATATTATTTCGGTAAGCATATAATATAGTTTAGGCTAACATTTTCAGAGGTACACCCCAAAAAATTCACAATAGTTTATTTTTACCTTATTATGCGTAAGTAAATTAAGGCTTTATTTATAGTATGCTTAACAATTATTATGCTTTAAAAATTGTGCCAAAAAAAACATGCCACATGAATATTGTGCGTAACTATTATTAGGATAAGTGAATGTATGCCACGTTGAATTATGACAAAAAATGCTAAAAATAGGGAACCGCGTACCTTTTCAGCTGAAGCGCCATGGAAACCGCACGAGTTCACAATCAGTGTTTGCGGCTTTTCCTTGCAGCGCACGAAAGCAGCAGCAAACATGGTTGCACATTCGATCGACATCGGGTTCAGGCTAAAATCTATTGGAATTACTAAATAAATAATGTATCCACAATACAACAAGGAGTGCGTACAAGAATACATAATTAATATCGTTATTAGAGCAGATAATATGATATACTTGATAGATGAGAAGTACTGTTAAGAATACGATTCGCATTAAGTTCCCATAGTTAAACAACTTTCAATTAAAAAAATCCGTATAAGTAACAGACCATATTGCGCGTAACTTCTCTTAGATATAAAGCACTATGCATAAGAAGCGGTCAGAATACATTGTTTGTACCTGGTCAACTAACTTAGAATACGGAGGTGAGTGAGTTGATCCCTTCCAAAATTGGTGAATGTAAATATGAAGATACAATTGAAATAGGTGGATATGTCTTCCATCTATTAACAACAACAATAATGCTTCAGTAGGTTTGTGTGTCATATACGAACAAATGATTTAATTTACCCATCTAAATTGATAATTATTAAGTAGTAAGGAAGCTAACCAAGCAACTCAATTGGTGCAGCAGGCTTCATTTGCAAAGCATAAGCAATGCCTTGTACTCCAACCTCTTTAAACCTATTATTAGCTATTCGCACTATCTTCACGTTATTATGAATAAAGATAAAACCGCCTAAAGCTTTCATTCCGTAATCTCCAATCTTGCAGTGATTGAAATCTAGCTCTTCAATGCACTCCTTTTTCACCAACTTTTGCAAAATGAGCTTAGCTTTGGAGCAATCTAGGTTACTGCGGTTTATGCGAAAAACTTTAAGATGACGCAAGTCTTCCAGGCCTTGGCAAAGAGACTCACAGTCTGCTACAGAAAACTCGAAGTATCTCGTAAGGTAGCCGTCTTCCACATTGTTCTTTCCAAATACTAACGATATCTCTTGCAAATTATAGAGTTTAACCAGAACAGGCTCCAGTGGGATGTGGTCAAATAATTTAGGAACGCTGTAGATGCATGTGTCTTCCACAATATCTTCGGATGGTACAGGTGGTCGAGGTTGTCCAACTATCTGTAATTCTCTTATTCCCAATTCGAAGATGTAAGGGCTGACCTATAACCAATCAAATGGCATTCAAATAATTGTCCAAAAGAGAGTTCTAAGTACTACATAATACTCGTATAAGTTCATACTTCTAAAAGACGATGTCGATCAAATTACGGAAGATAATTAACCAAAAAAATTTGGACATGATACCAAATACATTTAATTACTTATTAAGACCTTATCATATAACAAAATAATCAACTGAAAAAAGATTCTGCTAAGTTAGAGATATTAAGTACTCTCTTGGGATGCATTTTTTCTCTCCAAAATAATATGGCATAATTTGGTTTTAAGTAGATGTTAGTGCTCCTAAAATAATATAATTATAAAGAAGTCTTCCGAAGACTTTCAGAAATCTTCTGAAAAGTATTCCGCACTCACCCTGAAGATTAACATTTCATATGTTTGGAACTCGAGTCGACGAATTCGATCCCTAATATGAGTATTTTGCCGGTTAATAATTTTATAATAGATTATTACGTAATTCACAAAAAAATCAATACAAAAATAGGAAAAATGTTGAAAGGATACTAATCCAAATAAGATCTAAGTAGTTGAGTTTTCATAGTGGTATTAAAGACCAGTGCAGCAAGTTCAACAGCATCCTCTTCAATGAACACTTCTGGGTTGACATTTTCCAAGTAATCTTGAAGGTACGAAGACAAGAATTTGCCTTTCCAGAATTTCACTCCTGTCTCTTTTCTAGACGGGAATTTGGTTGCGTACGATCGTTTCCAGTATTGCTCATCCTAAAAAGAAAAAGTTTGTTTTTTGCAGACCAATATAATATTATAGTACTGCAAAATTAAAGATCTTATAGGTAAATTAACTACACATCCTCATTCAGGAAATTTCTTAAATTTTCGTTTGATGAGGCGATCCTACTTTGTTATTTTGTCACTTAGGAGAGTGTATTGAGTATGAACTCTCGAAAATGAATGATATTTTATAGATTTTTAGATTATCGGCTAAGCATAACGTAACCATACACGTCGCAATTCCTGGAATCATAGTATATTTTCTAAACACAACCATTGTATTTGGCCATATAAGGCGACTTGCGAGTCTAAGGGTATTATTCAGTAATGGATGCATACTACCACTGTAAAGACTTGCAAAGATTGTTATCTTTCCATGTTAGTCAGTTTTTTTACCTATATCCCTTGTAAAAGGATGTGGAACAGTTCCATTTTAAAGCCCGTCATTATAAGTTTACTTACCGCTATTAAAGGCACACTATATTTCAAAGGTATATCCGCGGGGTATAAATCCATCAGCATATCTCTATCTTTTTGTAGAATCTTGTGCAGTGGGTTGATTCTGTGGAATATCCTGGAGAGAGCCAGAGAAGCGAAGTACGTCAGAGGTGCAGGTGTGCACCCGTCGTCCCACTCAAAGTCTTCTGCTACTATCTTTCGAGGATTCTCCCCGTTAGAACTCCGCATAGCTTCAGATGTGGCGTACGCCTCTCGCGTATTCGTACTTACTACGTATGGGAGCTTCATTTTAGTATTTTACAGTAAGTTTTGGGGCAAAATTATTCTACTACAAAATAAAAAACGGAGTGTCTCTAAAAATCAAAGCACTTGACTACGTAGTACATATAATTGTCTGTGCACTTGACTTCTTTGTTATTATAGTATTATATATTATTTGGTTGATTATAAAAATACGGGATAATGTCAAAACGTTTTTCTATCTAAAACGTTCTTGTCAATTTTAATGTCATTTTTATTTTTAATTGTTGTAGAGTCATCGAGGTAAAGTAGACCTATACTATTACGTCAATACCACACCTCCTTACAATCGCCAGTATCAATTCATTTGTTTTTATTAAACTCTATAAATAACTGTGATGACTTTTAGAATGTTGACTCAATGTAACAGAATAAGCAATAGTACAACGGTCGTGGTTATGGCTGGTTTAAGTGAGGTTAAATAAGTAAAAAGCAATTCAGTCCTTTATGTTTACTGTACAAAGTCCAATTACCGCCATATGCGAGTAACAACATTATTGTAAATAAACGTTCGGGTGTTTCCGCCGACGTTCGTTCACGATCGGATCAAAACAACGCGGCGCGGGCGCCCACAACCACAAGTTTCTGTGTCGTGTCGTGTCATTCATATCAATTCAATATTGTTGTATCAACCGGCGTGCGCGGGAGTCTCTATTTGTTCACTTAATTTAAATATGGATTCTTCGAATAAGAATTCCACTAAGAGCAGTAAAACAATACAAAGTACTAGCTACAATCCGTGGAATTTAATATTTCATCCAAGGTCCCGCACAGAGAGTGAGAGCAGTGTCAATTCGAATCCACCAAACTGTCAATCAGGTGAGTTTGTAATTTGTACTCACAATACTTTCGAAAACTTAAGTGGCTCAACATGTTTTATTATGCCTTTCCACCTAAACAGTTGCTTACCTATTTATTAAAGTTAGTGTTCATTTGTCTAGAGTGAATAGTTAGGGTTTAATTGAAAAATGACGCTAAGAGAACACATAGTAAACGTAGATCCTATTTCATGAATGTAGAGTAGGTAGTGAACTAATGTATAGACAGAATTTACCTATGGTTACAAATATCTGACTATATCCTTCGACCAATATTTATTTTTCATTGGTATAGATAGACTATATCAAAATGTATATATCCTATATCACATATGGAGTAAAGAACAGGAACAAACAAAAACCTTAGCCTTCAAATGTAAACTTTTCGTTCCAATTTGTTATCGAATGCAACAACGCATCGCCACTGCATGCGATGTGTAAACAAACAAAATGGCCACAAAATGGAGAGATGATAATAATCCCACAGATTACTTACTAGTCTCTTCATCTGAGTATAGAACATAGTAGTTGGCAACTAATCTGTGGTGAAGGGACCAAAGAGTAAGCTCTACCTACAGCTGAGCGGAGTCACGCAACCTTGCAAAGAGATTGTAAGCCGGTTTAAAAACTAAACAATGTAGTGGCGCCCCCATGACGCTTGTCAGTTGGCAGTCTTGCATACAAAACGACGCACGTTTTATGTTTACATCGTAGTAATATTATGTTACTTTGTATTTTTTTTCAATTCTGACACGTAGGTCCTACTAATTCAGGGGGTGCCGAAACTTGAAATAATGGTATGATCCCACCCGTGGAATGATCATGTACCTATCTGTTATAAAAACTAACCTGGTTTTCACTTACTTTTAATTAGAAATTCGGGATTACTAACTATAGTCGGACCCATCCGATAAACATTACGTGAGTAATGCCGTATTTCAAATTAAAAATGATCATGTATCTGGTTTGGTTTTAAGTAAAGTTAAAGGATTTCAAGATATACCCACCCATTTAGTTATTAGTAAAAGCAATAATGTTAGGTTTTTGTTTTGCTTAAGGGTTGCCTCTACCGGCATTTAACCCGGCGAGGATGTGGTAGGGTCAATTTGACCCCACTCCTCTCATTTTGTGTACAGTTGTTTAGGCCGCAGTCGTGCGCAGTCGAACGTCTCACTAGCTGGAGTTATTGAACTCCGCTCCCCGCTGCACGCCACTTGTCAGTCGTCCGTATATACGTATATACGTAATAAGTACATTTGCCAAGAACACATTGTTCCATTTTGTCAACTATGTGCTACGACTAGAGCGGATTAGTGCCTTACAAGATTGATTATTAATTATTTTATGATAGAAGATGATTGATCTCATTACTGATTACCAGAAAATAATAATTGATATAATGATTATAAGAAAAAAAAAATTTTGTTACATGTTAACGCAAGTTGCGCTTTAAGTTAATTATTTTTTAGACTTTTCAAATAGCTCTAATAATTAAACATTTATATGCCTACTGGTGTTTTTTTTTAATTTAAATTATTTAATTACTAACTATTACTTAGGTTTCTTGATAAATCTTTTTTAATTACCTCTTAGTAGATATAAAAACTACAAATTAAATACAGGGTCATGAGGACCCTCCACATTCCCGACGTAACTTTTTGTACCACATTCTCACCGGGTTAAACATTATATTAATGACCGTCATATAGGTATATTTATAAAAATAGGTAATATTTCTTATATTTACATCTGTATATGTAGTAGACTACAGTTCTTAATTAGCCATGCATATATTTTAAATATGTAAATACACTAAGACGATCAAGCGTAAAATTTATAAGCAAAGAAATAAAAGTACGCGAATAAATACAACACCTGATAAATATATCCTATTGTATTGTATTAAAACTATTGTTTGTTTTTCTTGTTTGTATGCTTTCGGTTGATTTAAGGGCCAACCTTACGCCACGGGCATATTTTTATTTATTGTTTACTGACAAACATTACCCATTACAAGCTAAATACTTACAGGATTTAATTAGCACTTGGTCATTATTATAATTTGTAACAGAAAGGAAAAATATCTCGCAATGCCCACACTAATAAATCTTGTGTCGTGGCATCTGCTACCTTCAAGGTCTCAATATTAACAGTTATATATATATATATATATATATATATATTATATATAGTATATCATAAGTAAAACAAGAGTGTGTAATGAAAACATGTGTAGCCAAGCTATTTACGTATATATATATATTATATATAGTATATCATAAGTAAAACAAGAGTGTGTAATGAAAACATGTGTAGCCAAGCTATTTACGTAAGCAAATCGCCTTATAGCTCATCTTGAATACTGTGATCTTTAAATTTTAGGGTTAATTTGTCGCTGAACTGGATGTATATATCTAGTAGTGTCTATTTCTATAACACCAACACGAAGTAAAGACCAAAAAGAGAATAAACTAAAAGTTTAATAACCCGTCCATGGAAATTATTCGCCTGCATAGTACAGCACAGAAAATTCGCGCTGCTTTTGGGATTCGGCGTAGTCGGGTTTATGCATACAGCTACACTCGGGTCATCAAGATAAAGCTAATGACGTATCATTTATAAAAATCAGTCGAGGTCTTGGGTAGTTACGAGCGTACATAGGAATAAGTATGTATGTATACATGGACATACATGTATACATACATACTTAGTTTACTCCTACATAAAGGTCAAACACATAACTCTCCTATTGGGCTTGGCATTAATGGAAAAAACAATGAAAAATCAACACAGTAAAGATAGAAGATCAACATAGTAACTATTGGTTGGAGCGTAGGCATAAGTAAAACGTGACTGTACTCTGTATCAAAACTGAAATCAAATGAATTAGTGTAATTGCATTATCCATAGATGTCGCAATTCCTAGAAAAGTAGTATGATTTCAGAGAAATCTATGGTTTTATTGGTCAAATATAGCGACTGGTGAGTCTACGAGTTAAATTATTTTAGGACTAAACAAACAGGTACTTACGTGTTAATTTTGTGTTTTAGGGCACAATATTTGTGTGTAGGTACTACTGTAATAGTGATTACAGTTCTATGCTTTATGATTATCTTAGAAAAAGAGTTTATCCTAAGAAGTTAAATACTTAAGGATGTTATTTGTCTAATCTTTGGATTATTATTATAGAAGTCGAATGCTAGATGTACAGATATGCATATCTGAATGAATTCTACATCAATTTATCTTATGAAGTAAATCCTTAAAAACTGAAATATACAAACACCTACTCAGGACGGAGAGATTTATAATCAAATTAAATTACAATTTAAAATTATTATCGTCATTATAAATATATTATGATATGGAAATAACTGACAATGATGCAAACTATTTTGTAACGGCTTAGAGTTGACCATCAAAATAAAATGTAGAGGTCAATCATAATTTATGTGAACGTTTGAAAGAACCTATATTTTAATGATCCATTTTATATTCGATAGGTTATACCTTGAAGATACGGCGTTTGAAGACAATATTTTTTAATTATATTTTTATCAACTGTGTCGAGTATTATGTACGTACTCTGTACTAATTTCGTACCAGATTCAGATTTATTAGTGACAGGAGTTTTCAATTGTTTAAAATACTACTTAATGCTAATCGTTACAACATACATTATACTAGTCGCAATTCCAAATAGTGGGCCTAGCACTAATAACTGCGTAAGTGTACCGTAACCTTTCGTTCTTGTAAAAAAAATTGCAAACTAGGGCTAGGGCAACTCTGGCACAAATAACTCATAGTTTGAGGTACGCTGAATTTTGAAATTTGACGTAGACGCTTACGATATGAGTACTTCTTCGCAAATTGTGTGTGCTAAGGCCTATCCTGCATAATATTTCAGACTTCACAGAGGCCTTCTAACCAGGAATAATGGGGAAGAGTGAAGGTTGAACCTTCCTACAACTAGTAGTTCTGCGAACAGTAGACCTCGCGAGCACATTGTCTTATTAACGATAATTTTGTACATCACAACCTATTATAACGGAAACTACTTGACCAATTACTAATATTTGAAATTCCTCTTTCTGTCTGATGTGTGTACCAAATTTTATCAAAATCGGTAATTAGCATTACCGGGTTGGTAAATAGCGTCGAAGCAAACTTTTTAGGGAAAGTACCCTCAAACTCAAAATCACCGACGACAATAAATATATTAACATAGTTTTTCCTTTTTTTCTGGTTATGAATTATTTTATCAATATAGATCTATGTTCATGGCTATTGCCCGCTACTATTTGTGATATTTGACAAAATTTCATGTAGATACCGTCCTTTACTACTGTAAACTGTAAGACTATAAAGAAATACTTTTCTTTAAACAACGTTGTTCACTAGTTTCGAAGCGGGCACCTAAGTAACCAGGCTGGTTGGAGAGCTCATATATGAGCATGCCACATAAAATTGGCCGTGGGAGAAACAGTTCTGCCGCTAATCAACTCCAGCTAATTTGTCGCTTTGACTTATTAATTGGGACCTGCTATCTTAAATACAAAAGCAAGTTCATTTTGGGTCAATTTAACACGCGGCACGAAGACTGTTTCTCCTTTGACCTCACTTAAAATATTGGCCTTAATAATATGAAATATCCAAACACAAATCAATATGGTTCCAATTAAGGTTGTTTATTTCTGAGCCTTGTTGTCAATTACTGTAACTTACGTTGGTGTTATTTCCTGCATACATACAATTTTTTTCATGTACATATAATATAACATTTAGTATTACAATAAGTAGTAGAGAACTAGGTTGTTATGCCGTAAATTATTATTAATTGAATAAAATATTCCTCATACAGCCAATTTACTTATTTTTACCTCGTTATACATTATTGCATAATGCATGAAAGGCCCAGGCGAAGATTTTGTTGTAACAGATTGGGGACTGATTTCCATTTTTCTATTAATTGATTTAATCGAGATATTGATTAGATCAAGGAGATGGCACCGTATGTTGAGACGAGGCATTTGTATCGAGGTGTTGTATAGCATATGTGCTTTATTGCTTAAATACTTTAACAGTGGTCTATATTATCACGAAATTCTGTTTTTAAAACGTAAGTGTAATAATAGTGGATAATTTTGTTATAATTTTATGTAGGGCTGTATATTGGATCGCGGTATAAAGACCTAGAAGAAGGATGGGTATATTTTGGACAAAAATGGTGTTGACGCACTTTCCTTTCACTGAAAATTGCAGCTGTGAATTCATGGAATAGTTCAATTCTTAGAAGAATTGAACTGTTCCATTGATAACTCAGAGCTCAGCTCCAGGTACTATTGGGCGGACATCAGATACAACATTTTTTATACTTTCGTGACGTCATTATCGTGATAAGGAATTTCTTAGTTCACACACGGGAGTCACTTTGATGAACCATTATAAAAAAGGTCGGCACCTTTTTTATAATGGTTCATCAAAGTGACTCCCTGGTGGAAAGCGATGACGAAATCAAGAAACGATTAGTGCAGCCGTAAGCTGCACTAATCGCCACCCCTATGATGAACTGAGAGATGCTTTTTCACGCCCCGCTTGAAAGACCCAGGGTCATATCTGCAAGAAAATACGTACACCGGCAGAGCATTCCACAATTTACTTACACGACAGAGGTAGGAACTGCTAAACTTTTTGGTTCGTGGTAAGAAGTTTTGAACAGTATATCGATACAATGCTTGCCGGAACGAGTAGTTCGGGATCAGAATGGTGAGGAAGGAATAAGATTAATGAGCTCTTCAGAACATTCACCATAAAACAAACGGTAAAAAAAGCTTAGAGAAACTATAATAGATCTACGCATTTGTAGGGGCTATTTACCAACGTTAACATTGAAAACCTGTCCGAATTACGTTTTGGCAGATGTCACAGCCATACATGCTTCCTGTACAAAAGGACCAACAATACCAACATACATCCTAACAAACACACGGATATATGAAAGTCAATTTGGCCAGTTAAAGTAGAGACGCTTCGCTCGCTTGGTCAATAACATTGATGAAACAATTTGATAATAATTTGTTGCGTATATTTACAAACTTTATTGAATGATTTATTGAGTTAGCAAGAATAATTATAAACATTTGGCATATAATTACTGTCGACAGTTTTATCAGCATCTAGGTTATTTATATTGCAGATAAAAATGAAACAACAAGATAAAATATATACTTATATAATCACATTAAACGCTGTTAATGTAATTAAAATCATTGCAAATTCACTTAGCGAGAACCTAATGATTTTAATCATCGTTAAACAATATAAAAATATACTTTCACTGTGGGTGTAATTACCATAGGCCCCATCCAGCGACACTGTAAATGCCGGTAGAGACAAGCAGCATTTAAGCCGTTCGAAAAAAACTTACCATAATATGAAGTGCACATTTTTGTCCTTTCGTGTATACGCTACTTTAACTTTATTTAGTACTGCGCACAGCAAATTTGTTGTTAGTGTACAATCGTTACATAAGTAGTATTCGAGTAGGTACAGCGTTGGTTGGTATGCGTTCAGTAGCTGTTGGCCGATGGTAGTGATTCGCTTGTGAGAACACAAACAAAATTTCACTAAGCTAATGGTAGTTATTATTCTGTTTGTACTAAAATCCACATTAGTGTAACACTTAGAATGAAAATTGCAAACACATGATTATTCTATTCAAATGTGGGTAGTTCTACATTAGTTTAGACTATATTAGAGAGCATGCACTTACATGACGATTAAATTTGCTCTAAATATACTCACAACTGAACAGAAAGGGCAAATTTAAGAATTGTCAATTGCAAGCATTATACGAATCTATACTTAAGCATGAACAGAATGAGAACTACCATAATTTATTAAAAATAGATTTTAGTTCACTAGTTTCGTTTGGTGTTCTGAATAAGATAACTAAATAAATAAAATAAAAAATAAAATAAGCGAATAGCTAACAATCTGCATACTATAGGTATTTTCTGTTTATCAATATAATGTAGATAATCCAACAGAAGGCGTTAGGAAGGAACATTAAGTCAGCGTTTTGCTTTGCATCTTTTTGTAAGCCTTCTTATTCTTATTCATGGGGGGGAGCATGGGGGGTATAGGATCTTGTTGGCCCAGTAGGAAAATTTGCGTAAGTGTTATGTAACATATTCGTATACGTTATAAACTATGAGTTATCTGTGCCGCAGTAGTACTATAGACTATTGATATTGGCCCCCTGCCTTGACTTGACGTCCCGCTTGGGGTGTGTGTATTGTATCATATTGTTCCGTTTCCCCGCTGTATTGCTCTAGGTCGCTGGCACAAATTTTCCACCTTTTAACCCTTAAGAGCTATGGGATTATTAGGACTGCAGCTACTAGCATGTCCTATTTTCCAGTTTTCTTTCATTACTCGAAATGTTGTCGTCGCATTTAGATCAAAATATATTTTAAAGAGTTTTTACTAAGGTTTGTAAACGTACAAGATTATAAGTTTGTACGTTGCATTCAGTTTGCAGTTTGCGTTAGTTTAAAAATGACACGGACTCTCAGTGTAAGCAATTTGGAAGGCTTAATTATCGAACCGCGGATGTGTGAGCCTCTCAGCCAAAAAAAAAAGCCAAAAGTGACAAATGATACACTACCTTAATTTCAAAAGCCCTAACCAACACTATTCAATACCATTACGGTAATATTATCTATAATATTACAACTATTATAATATTTTATTATCCTTGACAAACATTATAAACAATTATAGAAATAATAAGTAGTTCCCCTATGCCCCCTTAATTAGAAATATGAGCATTTTATGTTAACCGTTCAAAATAATTGCAGTTGTATACTTGTATATACGAGTAAGTGTAGTTTTATAAATAATAAAACCTACATAAGCTCGAACATTATAAATAATTAGGTAACTGTTATTTTGGTATTATTCTAATCTATATTGAATAATATTTACCAGATTTGTCATTATACTTGCAGGACCCCAGACTGAAGGACTTCAGAGAAGAACGAGCAAAAACGAGGAATATCTTTGGATGATGTGAGTATAAGTAAATGTATATGCATGGATAGTATCTATTTTAAATCAGGCTCTAAAAATATGTATTATCAGCCCAAGAGCCCACGACGGCTAGACCTTCGTTATTCTATAAAAGCTGAAAGTTTTTCTGTGCACGTCTCCTATACAGGTAAGAACGACCAGCGACTATAGAGTTTGGTTTGTGGTTACTTGGGCAGATAACGGGTAGTAAAGGTGTATAAATAGTACCTTAAATTCGTTAAAGTATAAAGCTCATTTTTTTTTATTTTCTTCTGGATAACTTTAGATATCTCGTCATCCATTGCCGGACACGTATGACAGTTGCTTCCCCCTGCCAGACACCCTTAAACTTTAATAAATTATAGTTATACTTTCGTTTTAATATAAAAGCTAAATTTTATATATGTTACTTGGGGACCTATATACAAATGATATCTTAAAAGCCGGACAGTTTTAATGGTTTTTAATTTTTTTTATATTTATTATATTATTATTACTTATTTATTTATGATTACATTGTAAAGAAGTTATCCTTATTTATGTACTCGTAGGTACTTAAATTATTACTTTGTAGGACAAAAACATAACTAAATATTTTTTTTTGTTATATGGATCACTGAAGGCTTTTTTGACATAGAAAATAGTGTTCCTAGTCATATCATTATATGTGTGTCGTTTTATATGTTGTCTAATTGATGATGATCGAAAATAATCTAAGGGCAAAGTAGAATTATTAATTATTTTTTTGAAACTTATCAATAGTCAAAAGTTTTCCCTTGTTTATAGAGTTACTGGTTTTTCAAAAACACAATATGAGCACAATGAGATGTTGTGCATTCTTATATAAACTCTCATTAAACCCCTTCTCCCACATGTGACAGTGGAAATAAAGTGGGCTATATACCGAGGATAAGGATTTTGATTGAGATCCACGTATACAGCTAAGTACACCCGCTAAATACACATGTAAACAGATAGGTGTTAGACCAGACGTATATAATATATATATGTATACTGGACGCTACACCTACATATTTATCAAATATTTTTTTTATAAAGGCATGGTTGTCCTGATATTCCAACTTTTTATCGTACAAGTATGTCCTTCTGCGCCTTCTGCGCCCGCATCTGGCTGAGTGCCATCTGCGCTCGCCAACCGTCCGGTGACGCTGTAAATGCCGGTAGAGGCAAACAGCATTAGTCCGTTCTAAAAAAAATAAAAAGGATGGGAGATCGAAGGCCGAGCCTACTACGCAATAAAAGTCGTGAGCAGTCGCTAGGAATATGTAATAATTATTATAGGTATCCAAAGAATTAATTCATATATGTATATTTTTGCATATAACTAAATAGATGTTATGGTTAGTGTCATAGTCACTTGCCAATAATTTTACGAGCTTCCGACATAAAGACGTCACCTCACCAAAAGTGTCGGTATTTTGCGTCAGTCAAACGTATGAAATAGCAATAACGGAATTTGGCTTATATCCAAAACACTGTAACTGGATACGACATCTAGCACAGGTATGTATTTGCGCAAATGAATTATTAAATTACTTACTAATAATATCACATCTTTTTTCTATGCATTGACTATCTACTTTGAAATTGAGTTAAATGTTAAATGGTAGCAAATACCTATCTATCAAGTACAAAGTTACTGATATAAAATAAATATTTCTAAATTATAGATATATTATAGATAAAAAACAGCATTTAAGTCCCTGTCTACGGGTAGAGTGTCCAAATAGCTGGTTACCCCGTTGAATAGCCAGGCTGATAAATTGCCCAAGGTAATTACCAGCTCTTTGGTCACCTGTAAATTTATTTATTGTTGGGTGTTATAAAAAAATACCTATCTATCTATTTATCGATATTGAACCTGCTGGTAAAAGTCGCGGACCTATTTCACATCATGTTCTCAAGGTAAAAACAAAGTAGCAAATATCTACCTCATAAGCGAGCAAATTTTTACGCCGATATAAACAAAACATCTGCCATGTCGCTGAAGAACGCTTGCAATCAAAATTTAGGTAGGTTATTTAGGTATAAGACATTTCATGTATTTTTTTCTTAATCGCATGTCTACAGTTTATATTCCTACAATTTTTATTTATCGATGGTCGAACACTTGTCATCATTCAATTCATCGTCATTATTATGCTGTTTCTGTTAAAATAAAATATTTTTTAATTAGTTGTCCAGTTTACTAAATAGATACATAGTGGTATCGATTCTGTAAGCATTCTCCAAAGTGTTACGTAAATTAAGTTCTTATTATGTTCAGAATTAGTTTAACACATCCGAATGACAGCACTAAAATTAAATATTTATCTTTAATTGTGGGTATACTTTAGACAGATTAGTCGTCACGTAACTTAGTGCTCACTAAACTGACATAAAATTACCCAAAATTGAATAGTCTAAAATGATCCTATAAATAATCCTATTTTTTATGTCATTCTAAGTATTACATCAATTTGGATTTTAGTGTAAGCTGATTAAGGACTTCAATAATTAAATAAATCTGAGAATAACTAGCTTCTCATATAGATCTAATCGTTTGACGGTACGGTACAAGTGAACGTTTCACTAGTTTAGCCGTATTAGCTTGTACAAATTAAATCAGTATTTATTATTCACTTCCTAAAACGTTCATCTGCCAACTGTCACATTAATTACTACTAAGTTAATCTATACTATCATGTTGTAGTATGGTATGTGTTGCCATAGAATATTAAAAAAATATAAAGCCGATCTTAAACATAATTATGTAGTTCTACCACGATTTACTTGTGAATAACTTATTGTGATAAATTATTAAGTACTAGCTGCGCCCCGCGGTTTCACCTGCGTGGTGATTTTTATATAGTCGTTAAGGTTTTCTAATTTTGTGCGCAACTTTCGGATTCTACAAACTGAAGAGAAAATTTAAAAAATATGGATGAAAACGATATAGTCGTTCGCAAGTTATGGCGTGACTAATGGAAATGAGATTAATTTTTATACATATAGATAGATAGATAACTGTGGCACAGTTTGTGCGATAATAGTCGGTGTGTTATTCAGTTGTTAATGTTGAGAATTACACTTACTTTTCCAGAAGTGGTAGACGTAGTTTGGTCGTCTAGTACTTTTGGCAGTCCTGCAGTTGTCCTGACGATGATGTCATATGTATATTATGTATATAATATACATACATGTATACGTACATGTATTATGTGTATATGCATATTATATGTAATGAAAGTTATGACATAATTATAAACACAACATAAAATCAACGTTCTCTTCTCATAGCCGGGCTAATATTTTACAGAGATACATAAATTAAATGCGTCCTTGTGTACCACATTCTATAGTTCATCTCTTAGCAGAGCGTTTACGTCAAAGATTTGCCCAGAGGTTGTTTCAAACTGCACAATAAATGTGAACACAAAGTATTATAGGGTTCTTCGTCCAAATGAAACACGTATACTTTACAAGGGTTTTCTATACATTACTCTATACTCTATACTTGGTTATTTAGTCTGTGCCTTTCTTCGCTCTCTTTATTGTAGCTTATGTAAGTAGAATGGTGTGTTTTTATCATGAAAAAATAAAAGTCGCGTTTATCCAAAGTACACCGCAGTATGTATTTAGTACCAAACAAATGTATAGCCGAAATTAATAATCCCACGCGGATTAAACATAATAATAATTTATGAGCGTTTATTGAATTTGATAACTGCTTTGATTACATTATCTTTGTTATGATCATAATATGAGAGAGACAAATTATGTCTCCCTTTCTGACAAAAATGAACAAATACATTTTATCTTAGCAAATCGCTGGAACTAAAGAATCACCGTTTCAATTAAACGTGAAGCTTAAAAACAGGAATTGGTTTTCTGGATAGAAGTAATTTATTTCTTCTAGAGGGCTGTGTTTGTTGTTGGACAACCGCAAAAGATGTGCTCCGGTGACAGAGCTAGGATAATGCTCACCCGACACTGAATATTTCTTGGGCGTTCTATGAATTCTCGAAACGGAGGCCCGTAATCAATCGCCGCTTATCTTAGAGTTTAACTAAACGAAGCTTAAAAATAACTACATATTAAAACTGTCTCCTAATATCAATGATATATCACTATTCGTAGCTAAACTGAGTTTAATTACTTTAGCATAACACTTGTCAAAAGGTGCATATATATATATATATATAAATATAATTTTTATTAGTAATTAAAAATTAAATAAAATAATAATAATAATAACATTCTAATCTATAAGCCCCATGGTGGGGGGAAAAGTGGCCAAAACGCTGGCGGCATTGCCACGCTGTATGGCAATGCTAAGTTTTTGCCCAAAATAGGCGCCAGCTATATATATATAGGTATATATATATATATATATATATATATATATATATATATACCTATCTATCTATATAATATATATATATATATATAGATAGATAGGTGGTAGGTGAACTCTTTCAACATCACATCATAAAGTATAACAAATAAAGAAAAGGATTATATTATAGAAAGTCATTACACAAAAATTAAAAAACTTAAATTGAAATTGTGGATTGAATTGAAATAGTGACCCCTAATGGCATTTTCATCTGGCATTTCTGTGTTTCGGAGGGCACGTTAAGCCGTCGGTCCCGGTTGTTTGTCTTAGGGCAACAGTCGTTAGGCAATGTCGAAGGCCTTCGGGCAGCGTGGAAACTTCGACATGGGTTGGCCACTAGCCTATCCACCAAGTCGCACTGGACCCGTAGGTGGATTATGGCCTAACTCCTCTCTCTGAGAGGAAGGCTCGAATCCCAGCAGAGGGAACGAAATGGGCTGATTATGATTATGATGATTTATTTATGTGCTCGTATAAAGTAGACCCTGTAACCCAACGTTATCACAGGTTTATATTGGCAATTAAACTGTTGATAACCTTGATTAAAGTTTTTGAATTATTTTATAGCTGAATGATATTGGACATAAAATTTAATTTAACTATAAACAAACTTGTAGCCATAGCATTTTAGGTGTAAAAAAAATTAAGTTGTTTATTATAATTATGTACCTTCTATCAGTAGTTATATTATTGCGATAACTCTATAGTCTTTTAAATAGCTCAGACACAGAACTTAGACGTAGTGTTAGTGTACATTAAGTACTCAAATGACATATAAAGAATGGACGAACAACAAAATTACCTAATCGTTACTATGTTAAGACAAATATTATTTACCTACTTAAGTGCGGAAAGTGACGACCACATCTCACGGCAGAGGTATATAGTGCCTAGGGTCGGAGCCTAAAATTGTAGGATCATCCTACATATATGAAATCAAACAAAGGTTTTTTTTAAGGATTAAGTTTTAATCTGTTTCGTAGTATGCTTAGACACATAATAAAATAGAAATGAATAAATAAAACTTGTCGCAAGATATTTTTTTGCTGACTCACTTTTATTACTGTGGGCCTAGCACGAAAATTTACTTAATTATAGCGTAGTCGTTTCGTTGACATTAAAATACTAATTTTGTACAAGTTATTGTATCTAGCTGAACTGTGGCACAGATAAGCGTGGCACACTTTTCCATTGTTAACTATTACGATACGAATACTTTGCAAGGATATGTAATAAAAAAACATTAATTTTAACTTATAAAATATTTTTAAATGTTTATTCTATATGGCATATAATATTAAAACTACAGATCACAGAGAAACAAGAGAGATATGAAAAGGGGTTTCATCATTATGCCCAAAAAACAGAGCACATTGCTCGCGGTGGTTCGCAACTTTGGTATGATGTGACTGAACGCTGGTCGCGATATTGCATGTAAACAGTTTACAATGCTTGCTCTGTACTTACGAATATTACAACGTTGAGTTGATGCCGTAGTGGATAAACTTATAGAAGCTAACATAATACGTTGAATCGCGGAATAGGGCCGCTGCTTGCGACACCAGGTTTTGTACTCAGCGCAAGGATTGGTATTTCTCTAGAACTCTATAATAAAAGCTATAGGAAACGACGCAGAATTATAAGAATGTTAATACAGAGTCAGGAAGAATAACAGCTGCGTCAGTGCAAAAGATCAACCTGCATGCAAAATAAAAAAGTAGACAAACATGTTACTCGTGTGAACTTAATAACAACGCAGTCGAGAACCAATAGCTTTATTTAATAAACGAATCATACAAACAATCATGATTGTATATAAACGATCATGATTATGAACGTTATATATTAAACTGAAATTTTGAACGCATTTGCATTACATGAGACACTGGATGTCAGTGCTCAAACCTATCACATGCTTCATGGCTAAATAGTAGGTTTATTTTAATTAATTGAAAAAATAATAAATTTAATAGGTAACATTTGTAATATTTTATATTATTTAGTTTAGTAGTACTAACATAGTTATGCTCTGTAGGTAGTACTAACATTATATGGACTGTGGTCTGAAATAAATATGATATTATTATTATTATTATTATTACTGTGTTATGAAGGGCATGGGTGTCGGCGAAATTACAGGTACGTGAGATTAACAACTAAATGTTTCAGCGCTATGGGCCAGCAGTTCGTCACTTATCACGTCATGTCAAATACGTCTGTGATAGGCCGAGGTTACCACTTCACACGAGGTCAGCCTCGTGCTTGTACAGCCTTCTAATCAAAACACAAAAATAATATCCCTAACTTCTACTCCAGTACACAAGACCCGTGGTAACGCAACGAACTGATAATTAAACCAAAATGCAATAAATAACTGATAAAAAGGTCACCTTTTCTGGCTGATAAGAATGAATAGAATCAAGTGTATTTTAAAATGATAAAATTTATCTTAAATATATTTAAATTTATAAAAGTAATAAGTAAGTTGTAAATTACACGTCCTTTGTCAGAACTGTATATATTCAAGATTATTGAATATGAGTCTTATTGACGGTGCAGAGGTGCCCAGTTATACTGGATATAAAATAAAAATAAAATACCTATACGTTCATACACTCATACCCCCGTTATTCACTGTGTGGTGGAGTGGAACACACATAAAACATCACAAATATCCAAGACGAAGTACAAACCTTTTAGCTCATCAACAATTACTTGCCCCTGCCGCAAACTGAACTTGGGAACCCTCGCTTCGAAGGCAGTGTCCATCAGTTACCAACTTCGTTAATTAAGTCATTAATCAGGTGTGATTATACATATAATCACAGGTCTCAGGAAGACAACGGGACCGTTCCCGGACCTACCTATTATAAACCACTCATAATTGTCGCAGTCATCTATTCTGCTCTTAACAATAACCTTGAACTCTACAAGTGCGAGGATTGCGGTTTCGTATCGCTCAAACACTTCAAATCCGTCAATATCGGATGATTGTCTTAGCATAATAACGAGTCATAAAGTCCACAGAACGTGGCCTATCTTAAGTAGCACAAGGAGGGAATTTACAGACGATTGCGAAAGACGAGTTTATTAGCAATAATGGTAAATGTAGAAGGTCGCCCGCTCGCGTTTGGTGTTGGCGTCTGTGGTACTGTCTGCAAGTGATGCAGCATGTCTCAGGCCGCGAGCCGCAATACCTCGCGAGTGAGGGAGACGACCTTACCAGCTTGAACCAACTTCCCCTCTCAGCGATGTCGAAACCTAAGGTTGCATGCGCAGGTGCCGCCGCCGCAACCGGCATGCCGCAGTCACCACTCGGACCACACCACAACATACCAATTTCGGACTGTACCTACTAGTGCATTAAAAGTGACAGTGTTTTAGAATGGAGCACATGTCGCGAATCCTGCCGGCAGGATAACGACCTATTGCTTAAGGACAGACGAGAGGGCATCTGTGCTCAACAACTGTGGTTAGTTAAGCCTTTATATCTGTGAATACTAATGTGACCTTTGGATATTTCCTTGTGATGACTTACAAAGCACGTTGAATAGTCAACGTGCTTTGTAAGTCATTCGCACTTCAGTGGGGCTATTAAACGCATTTGACATTACATTACAAAACAAAGAAGATGCACAGGCATGTTCTCAGATGAACAACGTACGTCAATATCAACAAAACCGGTTAGTCTATTACCGCAGCTACGTAACTCGCTCTGGTGCTCAGATAAAATAATACATGTTCACCATTAGCCTTGATTCATTTGAGTGAAAAACACGTTCCTTTGTGTGATATGTGCTTGGTGAATTCGCGTTTGTGTATGTTATTTGTGGCGAGGTGGAAGCACTTTTGACAGCTTAAACGGAAGGATCAACGAGTTTTGGATGTATTAACGATAACGTGATATGAAACCGAGTCGAAACCGGTCGTGTTGCAAAGTTTTTCCTGTTTTAATAAAGTGATAAACAAGTGCGTAGGTCCAACAAGTCCTTCGATTAATGGACTTCCTTTCACAATGTTGTGTATTAATTATGATACACCACAAGTTAGCTGACTGCTGAGCACCTCAACTTAGATCTCAAGGTGAACACAAACAACATATTCATGATCTTGACACTGTTTAGTTTTCCAATCGTATATCTTATTTGCTTTCGTCATTTTACCCATGATATTAAGTAGTAAGAAGTATAAATCGACACAACTGTCGAGTTGTGTCGATTTATATCAGAGTATGTTTTTTTAATGAAATAGATAGGTAAATAGTAGTCATCGATATCGTATATCTAACTATTACAGTTATGTCACAATAACTACTTTTCCATATTAAATAGAAAGATATATTCTTTTTGATAGGTATATACTTTCAAGCGAAGTGACAACTCGTGAGACAGTAGCAACCAGAGCTTTGTAAGCCCTAGACTTCGAAGGCTCGAAACATACGTTTTAGATTTGCACATGCTACACTGCCCTTCAACTTTTAACACAGTTAAAGTGCTTGGACATTATTGTTTGATGGCAGATTATCTGGCACTACGGTAGTACCAACTAAGACGGATTTATAAATAGAATCAAAAAGCCAGGCATAGGATATTATCTCATGTTTGATCTAACTTCCCATCCTAAAAATATGCTTTAACCGAATGTTTCCGGCTAGAGTACTGCTTCGTTTGGATCTATAAATATGACCAAAGCACGGTAATATTATCTACATATTACCGTGACCAAGGTCTGCCGAGACCAAAGCATAACTGGTAAAATCTGGATGTTTAAATGATTTTTCTAACGTCTTCCGGGGTTTAAATCGCCTAATGATATATGTGTATGTCATGTCGAATTTTTTATTTTTTTTTAACTAATGTTATGTATGTTGGAACATGTTTTATGCAACGTTTTCTGTATGAATTATTGTTTATGAAAACTGTCGTATCAACTTCTCCTTTGCATTCTTAAATACTAACCTAATTTTGGGGGTTTTCCACTCCTTAAATAAAATATATATTTATATCTAATTACAATAAATGCAGAGCCTAATCGACCTGAGCGACTCACTAAAAAATATTGGCAGTTGATGCCTTTACATTTTAGCATCTACGTAGGAAACAATTCTGGAAATTTCACCAGTAAGAGGGTAAATTTAATTTATTTCTGAGGCTTTATATCTCATAATTATACCAAGCGAGCAAAGTCGTTGGCGAGTCAGCTTGTATAATAATTTAATATCTTTTACCTTTACCAAATCATACCCTTATCAAATCGATCGTACATTTGCTAACTTTTAAATTTAACTGTGAAATATTCCCCCACAGTGTAATAGGCAAGCCGTCTATCACCTTATACACTTCTTCTCATCAACTGTATATGAAATAATGGACCATCTTTTATCCACCTCTTAAGGGATTTTAAACCGTGGTGATATCACCATAATGTGATTGACACCTCTTGAGGGATTTTAAACCGTTAAAATCCCTCAAGAGGTGTCAATCACATTATTCATAAGAATTCTAGGAGAGTTGATAATTCCATGGATGTATGTCGTTTCTTATGTTGTTTGCATCACCGATCTTCTAGACTTCTAATAAATTATTTCCCTCAAATGTTTCTCTGGAAGAGAACGCTTTGATTTGTAAAATTACTCTAAGCTTTGTTAATGTTTTATGTTGACTGGTGTATATAAAGTATTTTGTGTTGTATTGTGTTTTGAATGTGATTAGGCTTTCAACCTTCACAATCTCAATAATTGTTAGACATAATTGTTTTCTTAATATTGAGATACTAGATTGCTGAGTTTATACTAATAAATTATGTCCATCAAGAAACAGTAAATCAAAAAATCTTAGGTAATAAAGTTTTTAACTTACTTTAGGTCCAATCTTATGTATACTTAAGAAAAATAAATTAGGCTTAGTTACGAAATGGATCTTATAAACAACCGAATGCAAAACCTTGGTTAGTGGAAACGTACACAAAATGCTTGATTGTCAAATTGAAAGTTTTAATAACTTTTAGAGTTGCGTAACTCAAGAGGAAAAGATCTCTTCGTTGTCCGTCTGTCAAAACCCTTTTTCTCTGAAAAAACGTGGTGTATGAAATTTACGTAAAATATGGATATGTACGCCTCCGCTGACGCTTTCCGGATATAGGTATCATGGTATATCGGGTGTCCCGAAACTCAATGATAACCTTGTATCGGGCGAGAGGCCAAGGTATACCAGTTATTATTATAGGTATAGAAAAAAAAACATGTCACTTAACCAAGCGATAATAGACACTATTCAAAAATATTGAAAAAAATATTACAGTGATTTTTTAATAATGTAATCTCATATAACAGTGCTATTAATCGCAATCACAAATCAAAGTAATAAACATTGTTAAATTATTGTCAGTTAATTTTGACACTATGCTGAAAAAAAATGTTTTTTTATCTTATTTTTTTCATAACTGGAATAACGCCTTCCGCCCGGTACCAGTTTACCATTGAGTTTCGGTACACCTGTAAATGCAGAATAACACAACATTAGTGTGGAGGTATCAACTTAAAATTATTAGAATATACTTACTGGTCTACAGTCTCTTGGAGTCGAACAAAAAGTGAAGTTTCTTAGTTAATCACAATAAATAAATACAGCCGTTTCACATATAGACGTGTCGATACGATACCTTATTCAGTAATCTGTGACGATACTGTGTCGGGAAAATCATCAGCAAACAGTACAGTAGACGCGCAGTTAGTGAATCTGTAGAGATACTTACAGAACTAAAAATATAAACAATCAAAGTATACATATTAGTATCGTTAAGGAAACTAAATACGAAGTAGCCTTAAGCCTAAGGTTAGACCTCTGGCTGTCTTTGTGTGATGAGCAGAAATGATTGAACTCGGGTCTTGGATGTTTGTAATAGTTTATTGTGTGAGTCCCTGGCTCCCAAGACACAGGGAATTTTAGTTAATGAGCGTTTGAACGTTTATTTTATTTCATTTTATTTTATAAACAGAATATTCTTATGTCTTATATAATAAAATAAAATGAGAGAATGAATGAATAAAGGCGCAACGATTTTTGCAATAGTCATGCTCCGAATAATGTCGAAAGGGCATCTCCAATTAGATTTGAATCACGATTGTGGCTAACAAATGACGACGTTTTAATTTCAATTTAGCAAACTTTGCAATTTCGAACATCAAAATTCAAGTTTAATTTACTTTATAGCTGAAAACGCTTTTATTCAAATCTTTAAAGTTGTTTAACATTTTTAAATAACTATGTTTACTAAAAAGAAATACCTGTGTATAGGTAATGTTATTATTTTTCCGTTTTAGCTTCTACCATGTTAAAGGAGAATTTACAATATCTATACTAAAAGTATAAAAACGGAAGATTTGTATTTTGTATAATGTAGCTACATTATCAATGAGTAACATAGGCTATATATAATATTTTCAAATAAGTTAGGGATCTGTATGAAAATTTCTATAGTGAAGTTTGTCCCGAAGTTTTTAAGATAACGATCGGGACTCCTTTATCTACGTCCTCATAAATAAAGACGAAATAACAGCCGAATGCTAACATCTGCCTCTAATTCTTGTTATCTATCATTTTATATAAATTAGTCTGCCAACGCTATTCTAGCAGACAACCATGTCAAAACAAATATTAAAAAATGCACTGACGTCACATGACTAATAAACTTTGTCTTTGAATTTCTAAAATAAAACTGTCAAATTAGTTACAATTAGTTAGAACATAGTATGATAAGGTATTATTCTTTTACCAAATAAAATGAAAATAGTTAGGGTATCAGTTTGCTATTCAATTCTATAGAATTGTGAACTTTCAGTCATATATGTCTGTAAGTTAGAAGACTGATTAAAAAATAAATGATGTAGATGTTAACTCCTTTATATTTCATATTGATCCAATCGACGAAGTATTCGTATTGAATAGTGTAACCCAAAATAAAGTGGGCAAATTTAAAATTTTCGGGTATTTGTAACAAAAAAGAATGCATCAGGTTTGAAATTCTACTTTTTTGATCTGGGGCCGTTTATATACTAGGGTCCTTTGATTTGGACGATTGTACGAATTATTGCTGTTGACGAAAGTAAGCCTAATACTGATGCAGAAACAGAGTATTGAAATGACCCCCACTGATAGTATTTGTCTTTAAACAGATCATTGGTAGAAATGTTCATAATAGAATTATTTATACACATTACTGCATATACACGGAAGTTGGCAATGGCTAGCTTGGCATGATTTTAAATAGATAGAAAACTCTTTGTTTGGAATTCGGATGTCGATTTGACAGGCAGGGTGATGGGACAATTTTAAATTAATTTTGTGCCGTGTAAAATCTGAAAATAGTAAGGTGGAAAAATTATTTACCAAACGCCTTGTTTGGCAAATGACCACCTCTCTTGTGGACATGGCTAATGGTACATACATGCCAACATTTTAAAACACATATCGCCTTGCCTAGGCGATTCAGCTGTGTTTTACATTACCATCTATTGCTGCCAAAGTGAGCGTCACGAGTAATAGATATACCATAAGCTTCTCATCTCCTCGCAAATGATATCTATTTCAAAGTACACCATATATAATCCGTATAACTCGGTACGGTATGGTTTGGACATGTGGAGAGAATGAATGAAATGAGAATGACTAAACAGGTATACATGGGATAAGTAAACGGAAGTGCTGGAAGGGGAAGACCTAGGCGAACGTTCCGAAATCAGATTGATGACGTTCTGAAAAAAGGCCAGGTCAAAAGTACCCTAAACCGACGCTTATGTATGAAAGGATTGATGAGTATAGATGAAGCGAAAGAGATATGTCAGGATCGTAGTAAGTGGAAATCCGTGGTCTCTGCCTACCCCTACGGGAAAGAGGCGTGATTTTATGTATGTATATGTATAACTCGGTACCATGATAGTTCAAAAGTATATACCTATTATCAGAATATTATGCGCATGGTACTGAATTCGACAAGTTATTTCACAGCTTTTGGCATTGAAGTCGGTGCCATTTTTTGGTATAAAGTTATTTTTCACCATTTTTAGTGATCCTCGTTACTTACGGGATTGATTGTCATTCACCGTCAATGATGGTATCATCAAATATAGGCGTAACACAGTTCAGTTTTTGGAGTGTAACTCTGTAAGACAGCTTGGAAGTGTACTCTACTAAACAAAAAAGGAATTTTGAGAGTCGGTCCACAAATGGGGGAGAAATCGGCTAACATACACAAAAAAATACATACACACGAACATTAATTAACCTGCTCCATTTTTTTAAAGTCGGTAAAAAGAGGTAAATTCGTTATGTTAGAACTGACGTGAAGTCAATGTTTTCCTAGCTTTCGCACATACAAGCACGTATTTTGCTGAGGTTCTTAGACGCCATTCTATGACGGATAGCAGATACCGTTCAACAACAAATATTGCTGAACAGCCACGTTTGTTGTTGCCGTATTTATTTTTACACGAGTACCATATCTACCTGTTTTTAATATAAGATTAATGCTTTGAACAATAATGCACTGCGCTTGTCACACCGTGCCGGGATGGTGGCTCTCAATCTAGCTCGTCCAATAATTTTCTTGCTCAGTGCTCTTCACACATAAGCACATGTACATTAAATCACATGTAGGTCGTATCGTAGATGGTCGAATCCGAAACTATAGAAAATAGTGAAAAATGCTGGAGTCAAGGGCTAATTAATCTCAAATTAATTTTTAATTCTAAAAAAATTAATACTTACTTAGATAGACAAAATAAAAAACTATATGGTATACCACGTTATATATATCACAATAATACCTATTAACAATAGAATGTATATGTAATAATAAATATACGAAAGTCCCCATATTTCTATAATCGTGCAATAGGCTCGTGCGTACATAAAATTCCGCTTTTTTAGTATTATGCTGACCTATTACATATTGATATAGTATTCCTATTAAACCTTGGATTTCCACACACACCTTGAGATCTCATAAACCCAGCAGCCGGCGGGCCTTATATACATTTAAGGACTAATAAAAGGTTCATAATATTTCACAAAGGTTCACGACAGCTTATTCTGCTACACAAATAAAAATAATCTGCTAAACAACATATATTTTGATAATGCTACTTTTATCTTTTTTGTATATGAAGATTATTATTATAGACAAGGCAACAAACACTACACACAGTAAAGACAGATTGTAAACACTCGTTCAATATGTCTACGTAATAAGTAATGTATTCTGCCTTCATAGAGTACAGTGAGTATCGCTACTGTATTTATATAGTTTTATGAGTAGGTATTCTACGTACACGCACGTGAATGATTAGGAAATAATGTCTCGAGGTTATGAGATCAGTGTAGTACTTCAGCTTAGAGCTCTGGATTGTACCGCGGCTGTCATGACCAAGCGTGTGATGCCATCAGCACTATAAGAATAGATTGTCGAGAGGATAAAATTGGCCAGTAATTTTCTAAAATAAGGCCCACAATATGGCTAATGCGTCTAGATCCATGCTAGAGACGGCCCTAAGTGTCTTAGTATTGAGCAATCGCCATACGACTGCGACGCTTCTGCGATATACCTAGCTGCATTTAGCGTCAAATTCGGTAGTCTGTTAAATCTAGTTCTCAATCGCAGTTGTATAGCAATTGCATCGCTGTCGTATGGCTGCGCTAAAGTTTGCAAATGTTGCCACTCACATAAAATTGAAAACTTGTAACAATCAAAACATCAACGTATGTCATACAAGTATGGGTTTTCTAGCAAAAACAGAATAAAAAAACACCTTTTTAATTATTTTTCGCCCTAAAACCATCAAAATATCACGGAAACTAATTATATAGATCAGCTGATGTACGCCACAGTGTATCACTGCAATCGCAACACAATAATTTACAGCATACGAATTATGTCAAAACTATCGATAGCAAGCCGCTGGACCGCGGTCGAACCCAAATAGCGAGCTGACTACGAAAACTGTCAAAACCTACAATTTTCATACTATTACTATTGGTTTAATAGCTGAGAGACTTATTGGAACCTAGGCACGATAGACAAACATTTTTTCATTAGGTACTGTCAAATTTTATCCTATCCTATCGACATTCCATGTTCGCAGTGCTGATACGACATAATCCCGTATCGATAAAGAAACAGTTGCTCATCTACGAATACTGCACTATCAAAAGATCTCCATTTTCGGGAATATAAATCTTAGGTACCAATGAAACAACATCATAATCTTAAGATATGACGAGTGTGTGAATGATTAATATGTTTAAAGTTGAACAATAATAATTTCGGGTTATAATTTTACTTTATATTTTTTATTTGTTTATTTTTAGACGAAGTGTCAATAAAAAAATTTGGATCGCATTGACCTATTTTACACAAAGCATGATAATTTCAAACCATTAGGAACGTAGAAACTAAGAATACGGCACAACTATGTATCCTAGATCATATAGGTAGCCCATCGAGTGAATACATAGTTTGTTATAGTAAAACTGATAACTATAGAGCTTATCACGTTCTTATCTAACAATTTTAGCCTACTTTAGACTGGTTAAAGATCCCTCTTATCGCATTTATCTATGAATTGGCTCTTACATGTTAGTAAATAATAACATCGACTGATTATCAAGTCTGTGACTTTGTTCTGATTAAATAACAGTCAATGTTCCAATTGCCACTCATAAATCTTAACAATATTTATATATCTACCTATATACGTCTATAAAACACATCTAATCAAACATTAAAAATGTAACGCTACTCGCTTGTATTACTGTATATAGGTAGGTACTTACCTGGTAGGTAGGTACCATATTACGAGTCTATTTTATTCAATATTTTCTAAAGTCTTAAATTGGTCGATGAATATGGCCCCAGTTCAACAAATATATGAAAAAATAAAATTTATAATATTTTTAATTAGAAATACGGAATAGGTATTTATCGGATAGGTCCGACTATAGTTTCGACCACATTCGGTGGTCTTTTTCAAGGAGTGTTCGGGACGCCCGCGTCGATGACGCCTCGCTTAGCACTGATAATGAAAACCACGTTAGTTTTTATAATATTTGTTAATTAAAAATTCAGAAATTTAATATTACAATAATAATCGCGAAATATGTCTGTTCGGTTAGAGGAATTTATGTTTGTTACTCTTCACTTTAAAACTCCTGAACCTACTCGTATTTGGCTGATTAACAAAGACAGGTGATGAGGAGGTTTTGTGGGATAGTGGGCGAAGCCGAGGGGTGCAGCTAGTATACTCATAAATTGTTACGTGACGCCATGGTTAACCTATAATGTACATTAAAACACTATAAGATTAATGATTTGTATTTTCGTCGTAACGAATAAACTTAAAAAATACTGGACCGATTTCTAAAATTATTTTGCCGTTAGAAAGCTACATAAGACTGAGAAACATAGGCTCTATGAAAATTTTCAAAAAATTTAGAGATCCGTATGAAAATACCAAAAAAACTTCCATATATCGCGTACGCTGCAAAAACTACTGACAATAGAGCAAAGCTATCTACTGCAGTTTTATTCATTTCTTAACCGCGGAGCGCAGCTAGTATAGTATTAAAATAAGCGTCTAATATTTACTTTCAATCGTTAGTTTGCCCTAATTATGTATTTGATTAAATCAAGAATATCAAGTAACTAAAGGTAAACAAACTCAACCAAGTTAATATAACAGAACAAAAAATACACACTTAGAACAAATTTATTTTTTATTGGGGATCGCCTTTAAAGATTTAGGTTAATGATGTAATGATTATCATAATAACAATAGCTTTTATTTTGTTCTAGGTGGCGTTCGTAGGCACGCGACCCGACAGCTTGGCCAATGCGCAGGCGTCCACAAAAGAAACGACGCACGTCTTGTCTAGTTTACAGTAGCTCATTATGAAACAGACACGATTTTACGGATAGCTCCGAGATAATGTTTGAGCAGGTTGCTCTCTTGCCAACATGGTTGCTGATGGTGTGGCTCGGGGCTTGCATACTCTTCAGTCCTTTCGCAATATTTTTCGTAGTGTGCCTGCCCCAACTTCCCCTTCTAGTCGTGAGGAGGGCCTGCCATATACCGTTTGAGTACATCTGAAGTCATGATGAGCATCTGGCCTGAACATGCATAATCTATGATAAGTATGTACTAGAATATAGCCTCGGAAAGTGAGAGGATTTTATCTTTAAGTGTGTATAAAGTGTAAATAGTTTGTAATGAATAAATATATTTTTATCATGTTTTGATTTATTTCATTACGATATTCTTTGTGGAATGATAACTATGTATGACAATATAGGTATTCTATTTAAATAAGTACGATATTTCTGTGCTTGTGTTAGTGATATACAAAGTTCTAAGGTACAACGGTAAAGGTCACAAGTACAAAAGCAAAAAAGTAAAAAAAGGTACAAAGGTTTAGAAAGTGGAACGAAAATAATCATCAATATCACACATAATCAAGGAGGTGAAACCACGAGGCGCAGCTAGTACTCAATAAAACCTATTTTACTACTCGTTTTTGAAACAGCTTCCTGTAACTTGTCTTAAAAAATATAATATTGCAAGCTTTTGTGTGTTAAGTAAAAATTTCCTCGACGTCGGTCGAAGTAATAAAAGAAGGAGGTGACGATGCTATTAACTGTAAACCTCGAATCGCAAAGTCACAAATATGTAGAGATAATGGATGGAATCAATGATATTACCTATATTAAAAAGAGTTGGTTATAGTACTCGCATATAAATACGTCAACAACAAATGTGACTGTACAGCAATTGTTTGTGGTTGAACGATATATAATGATGTCTAAAAACCTCAGCAAAAAACGTTCTTGTATGCGCGTAAGCTGGGACAACATTGACCTCGCCTCAGTTCTAAATTAACGAATCTGACTCTTTTAATATGAGATCATTGGATGGAGTAAAAATAAACTTTGAAAGAATATTCTTTGAAATATTTCCTTTAAATTTGAACGCTCTAGATTCCACAAGTATAATTTGAGTGTGTTTTTGCATATATAATCAGTACCTATATATCTATGTACTGATTACATAAAATATACAATATCACACATATATATTTTTTTTTTTTTTTTTTTTTTTTTTTATGTACAATAGGTTAGCGCTTGACCACAACTCGCCTGATGTTAAGCGTAGTTGTGATCTACGATGGAGCGCGCTTACCTAGAAGATACCGATTCACTCTCGACTTAAAGACTCGTAGATTATATTTATCAGGAAACAGAGACATCGGCAGTAAGTTCCACAGTTTGGCAGTTCGCACAATGTAAGAGCCAGAAAACCGCTTAGTGCGAGTCCCTGGAACTTCAACCATGTAGCGGTGACGCCTTGAGGTGTCTCTGCTCGTCCGGTGATAATATATATAATATAGTATATAATATAATCAGTACCTCCGACCGAGACTTGTTTGTAAGTAAACAATTGATTTTCTTCGTCTGACTTCAAACCAAACATTCATTGGCTTAGTTCTTTTTTTTTATTCAGTTAGCACGGCTTTAGGCCAATTACACCAATGATATTTATAACTATATTTACATTGTTAGCTACACTAAATATTATAAAATTAAAATTAATAATGTCAAAGAAAAATAAAATTAATAATCATTTCAATAAAATGAAACACATAAACTACATTAAAATTACAGATATTTACAATAGTATACACAATACATGTAAATTTCAAAGTATAGTAATAGTTCTTCTGCTCACTACATCCTCTCACAAAAATACAAACATTCCTTCATTAACTCCTTCCAGTCGTCAGCAAATACGTCACAATTACTTTTAGCGTCAAGCAGTTTGTTGAGCGCCGCAAGAGATCGCAGTATCGGGGATGTCGCGTGCACAACTGTCCTACAGTACGGGACAGCAAACAGTTTGTGCCTTCTAGCCCGGGTGTACTGATCAGGTACATAGAAACGACACAACTCTTCACAAAGATCAGGCGCATCTATTTTCCGACGAAGGATTTTGCTTAACAACGCCATCTAGTGTCTTGTAACTTTAGTGTTGCTGTGTCGGTAAAACGCATAGAGTAAATTATTTAATATGTAGAAAAACGGTTCACTTGTTGTTTAAGCTATTGTAACAGTTTTTCATTGCCTGAAAACACGGATAAAACGGTGTTTTCTTAAAATGAAACTGAGCTAGACCGATTTATCGGTCCCGAAACCCCCTGATGCATACTAACTTTCATGAAAATCGGTGTAGCCGTTTCCGAGATTCAGATTATATATAAATATACTTATATACTAGAATTTCTCGTTTATATGTATTAGATTTGTACCTACATAGTTAAATTGAAAAGTTTCTTAAGTTTTTTTATCAAATTATTCAGCAATAATTAAAGCTAAATTATAACGCTGTTACTTGGTTGGCTTGATTTCTGTAAACAATATTTGAAAAACCCTACATCGTAATGGTGCTACATATGATCCAGACTAGTATTCGAAGAGTAATTTGAGGCACGGGCACTCTAGGGGTGCTGTCATATCAACGTGTCGATAAAAATGAGGATTTTTAAAGCAGTTTATCTCATTATCAGCGATTACTTTAAAACTACAAAAAATGTGACATTTCTAAGACTTCTAAGTACACATTGACGGAATTAAGAACATATTTTAACATACTAGAGTTAATTAAAAAAATTCAAACATACTTCATTTCATCTTTAAAACAGTTTTCCTCTTTATTCACTAATATATTTGTTATGAAACACATATCATAAAATAGCAATTTATAATACACATGCATTGACGGATTATGTTTTTATTTAAGAGTGCACATTATTTTTTTATGTTTTTTTTACGTTTATACAAGATCCGCTTGCTTGATTTCAAGTAAAGGAAAATGAAGCGCTGAGCTGACAGCGCCTTAAGTTAGTAAACCATTTTCCATACAATAGGCCACGTTACTTAATTCGAGTAGCGGCTGCTGTGTCGCATTCATTGCAACACCGCCCGCTCCATTATCCCAAACTGCAATCTACGAACAGAACAAGCCAATTTTATCGTTACAAATACATGTGTGTAAATAAAGATGTGTACCAGCGTAATAGCTTAATAAAAAACGAATTACACTCATTAAACTAGGCAGCGGATAGATACTTATAATCTCATCATTATCAATGTTTCTATACTGAATCCACTTTAAATAAGTAAATAGGTATGTATATCTCAGTTTAGAGTATTATAATATCAACAATTTTACCACTAGTAGGTCTGGGCACAGCGTACACCTCCCGAGCACATCAGTCATTATCAACGGCAATTTTTCGCAGTACCTAATTCACAAACTATTATCTCGTCAACTACTTGAGCTACTATTCTCGCTCATATTCGAAATTCCTCTTCAAAGTCAGGTACCTAATTCGTGTACCGAATTTTATCAAAATCGGTCGGTAAATAGCGCCACAGTAAATTTCTCTTCTTTTTAGCAAAAGCCCCCTCCCCCTAATCAAATATCGCCGACGACAATCAGAATCAGAATCAAAATCAGAAAATTTTATTGAAATAACAAATTTCACATTCAATTCATAGCTTAGCATAAAACATGAATAGATTTTAAAATTAATTACATAGAAGATGAATGAGAAAGGAAGAATATGTCAATAATAAATAATATAATTTAGGTTTATCTACACAATTAGAATATAAAATTGGCATAAATATGAAATTTGTAGGTGCATTAAATAAAGTGTCACTTAATAAGATCAATATTTTCAGCTGACTTATGCCTATCCATGAATTCTTTAAATTAATTATAAAATACCTTTGTTAACAGCCACCGCTTTAGTTTTGTCTTAAAAATATTAATATTTGTTAAATCCGTGATAATACAAAACAAGTAATCCGTGATAATAACAAAAAAAGTATATTGAATAATAAAACATGCATTTCAAGTTTCGTCCAAAATAGGTTGAAAATGCGAGCAGTATTTTAAATGAGACCAACATAAAACCTAACAAAAATACGTACAGCTAGAAGTCAATTTGGCCAGTTAAAGCAGAGACACTTCGCTTGTTTCGCCCGCTCGGTCAATTATAATAGCCATTCTGTGTCTCTCAATATTTAAGATTATAATAGTATGTAGGTGTATAATTAAAAATGTAACGAATTAGCCTTGTCAGCTAAATAATAGTTAGACATTAAAGTTGCTCTACAAAATTATTTACTTCGGCTTGTCCCACAATCCACAATCTATTTAGGGCCTTATTCCGAGAGGCTGATCTTATTTTGTAAGTTACTTTAGTCCAGATGAGAGTGAATTTTACCCCATATAAAATTTACTTACCGCCGCCGCCGGTTTCAATAACCTAAACAGATTCTACGGCTTACCGTACTAGAGATAGATATTTGACGCTATTTGTATGGACGTGTCAAATTTATATCTGTAGTTAGGAAAACTGAGGATAGACCAGACCTATTATTTATAACATCCGTTAGTCATTCAATCATGATTCACATCTGAGCGTATTTCCTGAATACCAGCCTTAGACACTTGATGTATTGTAAATGGAGCCGAAAAGGCAAAACTGCATCTTAGTGTATGATATTAAATAGAGAACAAAAGACTTGTTTGATAGAATCAGATCTATGTAACACAAATACTTCTTTATTGACCGAGCGAACGAAGCGTCTCTGGAAGAACTGGCCAAATTGATTTTCATCTGTCCGTTTGTTTGTTAGGATGCATGGTATGTATTTCTGTAAAGGTCGCATTTTTTAACCAATCTTGACGAATCTTAGTATGCATGTTCTACTATTTAATATATATTTTTATAGTTGGTGATTTTTGAGTGTTTAGGGAGGTCAATTTCCTAAAAAAGGGGAAGAAGTTTTCTGTGGCACTATTTACCGATCGATTTTGATAAAATGTGGTTTATACATTAGGTTCCTGGACTTTAAAGGGGGATTTCGAATATGATCAGAATTGGTCAAGTTTCCGAACTAATAAATAGGTTGTGATTGTGAAGTAGTGCTAAAAATTGCCGCTGACAAGACTATGTGCTCGCGAAGTCTACCGCCGTGCGATTCTCTAAGATCAAATATCGTTGCATCTTTGACAACATTCGTGAAACAAATGACGAGATGACAAGAAACGTTGGAAAAACAACCTTATGTACAAGGGTGATATCACATAAAGTATTTGACATCGGTGAGCTCGTCGACGGGCTCGTCGACATATCATTACAGAATCGCACGGCTGTTCGCAGAACTACTAGTACATAGAAAGAAATATTTGACATAATATAACACAACATTATTGTAGCTTTGTATATACAAAGACAACAGTAATAAACACGTGTCTCAATTGATAATAAAACATCAATACATCAAACAAATACGAGTAAATGGACAAATAAATATTGTCTACGAATGCACGTTGCAAATAAACGAACGATGCCCGTTCACGACCCGCCGTGACTTTTGAGTTAGAATAATTATAAGAACGAAATAGGTACTTTGCATTAGAAGCTAACAGCCGTGCTAACAGTATGGACATACTCGTACAATATAGTTTTGTGGGGTTTATTATTTATTCCTATGATTACTTTTAATTTTGTTTTAATTTTAATTTACTTGATGCTCAGTGACGAAGCAGTCGAAGGTGGTATCATATAGGCTCTAGTAGAATGGTGTCTCTCAAAGATGCTGTCAGAACACACCGATAGGTGCCTTAGCAACCGAGGCGTGCACCAGAAAGCTACCGCCGCTAACTAAACCATTATACTGTGGATTTCATGACCAAAAAGAATTAAGGTTTTATCGGCCTGAGCCTGAGGTAGAGATCGATCCAATGCCCGTCAGATTGGCAGCCGAACTTTAGACTTGGGCTATCATTACTTCTTAGTATTACGAATTAAAGAAGAAATACACCTAACATATTTATAAGCAGGTATTGACGGTGGGCTAAATAGTCACGGAAAGCTGCGGGTAGGAGAAAACTAAAAAAAACATCGAAGTGCGAGTTGGACTCTGGAGTAGGTAGGTATACCTATGTGCTGTGTAAGACATTGCTTCATGCCAAATTTATTGATTATAGGTAAACGGTTCCAAATGTTTGGTTACCAGGATAGTCCAAAAGTGAGAGCTTGAGAGGTGCTGAGGAAGATGCTTCAAACCCGCTCTGAGATGACGAGAGGAAAGAAACCTACATCACAACCATTAAAGACCCGAGTACAAACATGCATGCTCATCACGCACATATTATTTGCCCCAACCTAGGACTAGAAAGAGGACTTAGAGGATATTAGACAATACTCAAATGCATTCCAGATTATTTTGTTTCCATTGTAATGAGCTATGCTTGGGGTTGGGGTGATCGAATCAGAAATGAAGAGATCCGTAGACGAACGAAAGTCACCGACATAGCCCAGAAGATAAGCCAGTTGAAGTGGCAGTCTGCAGGCCACATAGCACGCAGAACAGATGACCGATGTGGCCGAAAGGTTCTAGAGTGGAGACCACGGACCGGCAAGCGCAGCGTAGGCCGTCCACCGACAAGGTGGACCGACGACCTGATAAAGGTAGCAGGACGACGTTGGATGCAGGCCACTTTCAACCGGTCCTTTTAGTTTGTGGGGAAGGCATATGTTCAGCAGTGGACGTCCGACGGCTGAGATGATAATGATCTGCGGAATAACCACCGTAAAAATGACCTGGCATGTAAATACACATCCAGTTATAGCTATTTTACACAATGCGAGCTGCTGCTAGCCTGTTGACAGCTGCCCGGCTTGTCTACTTGTATGCCAGTAGTCGGTTCGCTTTTGTTGTCTACGCAACACAGTAGTTGCTGCCCAGTCTTGCGAATTGTCGCGATGTCGAGAGAACGTATTTTATTGAAAAAAGTGTAATAAGGTCTATGACAATAATATTATGTCAATAATTGAAAAATAAAAAAAATACAAAATACATTGGTTCCGCTCAGAACTGTCCGGGAGATACTGGTGAGTTACTGCTGAGCGCGTCCAAACGATGAGAGTGGTGACCGATGTCCATGTGCAAGTTGTTCTGGGCAAACAGGCTAGTGACAACAAAAAATGTTTAAGTAACTCGGATACTAGACACTGGTGTCGATTCTGTATTCATTGATTGTGCATTCTGATAACTAAAAATCTCTAAATTATGGCAGTACTTATTTTGTTTAGGCTAAAATCCAAATTAGTATAACAGTTCGAATGACAGCACTAAAATTAGATATTTCTCTTCAATTGTGGACATACTTTAGACAGTTTAGTCGTCACGTAACTTGGTGCTCGCTAAACTAACCTAAAATAACCCAAAATTTAATAAAATAATCCTATTTTTAGAAGTGTCATTCTAAATGTTAAATGATTTTGTATTTTATTGTTAACAGAATAAGTACCACCATAATAAATTCTTAGTACGGTAGTTCAGTTTAGTTTTTTTTGAACAAGTGAATCGCTACCACTGTCCAACTTGCACCGAGTTACTCGTAAATAACGTCTAAACTAAACAGTGCGAGTTACTGCACTGCAGTTACTCGGCAGGCTGACTCGTACGCTAGCTGGCACTGTGTAAACTATCCATTATAGTAGTTTATTATTTTATATTTGCTGGTTTAGTGAATGAGTGCAATCATAGTTACAAGGTCATTGTTTATCTTAGTATGTAATAAACATTATGCGTTTGCTGAACTTTCTAGGTCGGTATTGTAACGATATTGTAAATCGGGTGTATTTTCTCTATGGCTGAATAAGTACAATGCATTGCAAAATTTTGTTAAGAAATATTAAGTAGAGAAACACAGAATAAATATTTCAAAATAATTTACTGGGTTCTGATACCTTTTTTATTTATATACTAACGTTTCACTATTATCTTGCTCCATGGGGTCCAAGGTCAGTAAGTATCACACTGCGGGCTGCTCTGCACAGCAACTAGAATGACAAGTGGCTCTTAGGCTCTTGAAGACAGCTGCTGGAACTGACCGTTGATTGTATTATGATAAGTTTTCAAACTTGATAAAATAGAAAGTGTTCATTAAACAAGGCACGATTATGAGATCTGAAAGAATGGCAGCCTGCTGCCACTAAGGTTTTTATCAAGGAAAACCCTTCCTTGGGATCCTGAGGAAATCCAGAGCATGGTGGTATGTCAGGTTCTAGGGCTCGCCTGAGATTCGCCTTGAGATAGAATTGTTGCTTATAGCAGCTATAACGGTGGAGCTCTGGAGAAGTACTTAACAAATCTTTGACAGTTAGTCTACTTTCAAACAGTAGTGTACACACGTTACTGCTTAGGTTTGAAGTGCAATGTTTCCAGTGAAATTAAAGGGCAATATTTAACATCTTATATATCAGGGTGATGAGTTCAGTGCATTGCCATACAGGATTTTACACTTGTAGTATAAATTCTGAATGGCACTGAACTGTTAGGGGCAAGCGTGTCGTCTAACATCAAGCGAGCGACTTGATCGCCTCGTCGTGGATAGACATAAAAAATCAATCGCGTCATCACTGACCACTAAACAAGATAGTCGTCTGTAAACATTAATTACTTTTTTAAGTGAATAAAAAACCTTTTAAAAGGCATTTTCTGAATTTTAATATTCTCATATTGCTAACGTATAAATGTAATTATATAGGTACTTTCTTCTACCTGTGTACAACCATAAAAGTAGGTTATATAATGTTGATCCCTGTAAGATGGATAAGCGACGAAAACAGAGTCCAAACATGATCCCGGATTAAAGCTAAGTATGCACGATGTAAGAAAATACCCGAAAATCCTCTAAGACGGATCAGCTACTCTATACAAAATGTTATGCCATTAGCATCGCAAATTATTTGCAATAGCAATAAAAGTTAAATTAAATAATGTTATTTTACAATATCCTCTAAACTGTAATAAACAAGGAGTCAAATGTCGTAGAAGGTTAGGGCCACTTGTGCGTCAGCAAATTCGTTTAGCGCTTAAGGAAATCAATCTTTTGTTTGAAAGCTGGTTAAGAGAGAGAGAGTACGACAATTTTAATTTGTAAAATAGCATTTTGTACTCGTATGAATGTCATGCAAGGCTCGAAGGTATTCACCATACACATTATTAATCCAAGATAGGACTGTACTGTACTGTAGGACTACGGAAGAAATTATAGCAAAAACAGGATTACTGGAGGTCCACTCCAGAATGCATGAGGCATAATCAGCATCATCGACGGTTGTTCATACAACATCTCAAACTACACTGGAGCAGTTGTGCCAGCGGCCCAAGGCCATACTCCGCTATGTGAAGGAGTTAGGCTGGTTTGAGTAAATGATGGCAGGGGGGAATGCACAAAACACCCCAAGTGGCAAGTCAGTGCAGGCCTCATTGCCCCCAAAACGAATAAGAATAAGAATAATCCAAGTTAGCAATAGTAATTTTTAAACTTTCGCGATTTGAACACATAGTTATACTTATTATATTAACGGGGCTTAATCGCGTTAGTAATAGTATTTATTTACCTCGACGTTTCGTCGAGGTAAATAAATACTACTAATAACTAAATCCAAGTTAGATTCAAAGGTAATACAAATATTAACTACACAACGATTGCGAATCCGTGATAAAACTCCATAAGCCCATTATAATTAAAATGTATATATAGTTTCTGCACAAAATAAGCTTGATATCGGCGCCATCTATGGAACATAGCATTAACTAACTACTAATTCACGTCAATCTTTTCAGTTATAATAAAAAATACTTTCAACGTAACCAAATCCTAACGTTGAATATGGTTCATAAACCGTTTGTAAGATGACGCTTTATCACATAATGCAAAAACTAAACTTTAACTTAGAACATTGCACTACAAACCAACGCAAATAATACTTTTGGTTATTTTTCGGTTGTTAGATGTCCTTGCCTTTCATTTTAAGTAAAAATATTACAAACTAAAGATTTTTTACGGTTTTTTATATTAGTTAACTAGGCACCTCCGTATGAGTAGGTAATTCCTAGGTACATAGAAGTTTTGGTTTTAAGTCTGACATCAGTAACATACAACCCAATACCACGGTAATATTATCTATCTACCGTGCCAAACAGACAAAAGACCGAATATACTATTTCTGTAAACAAATCTATTTTATCTATTTCATGGACATAATGATGTAGCTTTTTAAAATACAGCGGCAGAACTCTATATTGCTTAAATAGTATGCGTCTATAATAATTAGGTATACCAAAATACCTAGTCAAACTTAAACTTATTTCTAAAAAAATTAAGCGTTTCTGTAAGAAAAGCTATACAGTGATGTTATATCTAAGATAGTTATTATTAGTCCTTCCTTTGTTTATTAAACTAAAATACCCTATCAGTATATAAAATCGTCTGCTCCACTGTAACGTACATTTAAGACGCGGTCCAACCCCAAATTTTAAATAATTTACGATGCTTTACGTAAGGTTGAAAATCGCTTGTTAGATTGGACGATGTAATGCGAAAATGCGTTAATTTTGTACGTTTTCTTTATATTTTTCGATATATACTAACACAATTGAAAAAACTGCTGGTTATTACTTTAGTACTATACGTTGGCTAAGTATTAATTACTTATTAATTAATTATTCATTACCTAAAAAAAATAATTGTTATCGCTGAAAATTCTAAGAGTTTGGACGTGAAAGTTTATTTTTGTGGACATATTCAGGATTTTTTTCTGCTGAAAGAGAGTTATATTTATGAATTCTATTCGGTTATTACTCTTTTCCTATTCCTTTTCTAACCTTTGTATTTTTTTCATAATATACTATCGATCTGTTTCGTTACACTAGGTGTTTAAAAAATCTACTTTTTCTTTAATCAGGGTACGAGCGCGCCTTAAAACGGTATCATGAAAACAAAAGTTAATACGCTTTTAATCGGAACGAGATAATTATACAAAAATACCTTAGGTACATTAAGATGAACATGGAATAGACGAAAATTATGTCTAATGCCCATGTTGTGCCTACCCGATATCGGTGGGGAACCCAGTTCTCGAAGTTGTTGACGAATACATCTACCTGGAACAGACAGTCAAACTAGGCAAGTCCAACTTCGAGAAAGAGGTCAATCGTCGAATCCAACTCGGCTGGGCAGCGTTCCGGAAACTTCGCGAAGTCTTCTCCTCAAAACCTCAGTGCCTCAAGACAAGGTCTTCGACCTGTGTGTGTTACCAGTGATAACTTATTTATGGCACTGAAACGTGGTCTCTTACTATGAGCCTCATAAGTGAGCTCAAAGTCGCACAAGGAGCTATGGAGAGGGCTATGCTCAGGGTTTCTTTACGTCATCGAATCAAAAATGAGCAAATCCGTAGAAGAACGAAAGTCGCCGATATAGCCCAGAAGATTAGTTAGTTAAATTGGAAGTGGGCAGGGCACATAGCACGCAGAACAGAATTCCGATGGGGCCGGAAAGTTCTGGAGTGGAAACTAAGGATTGGCAGACAGACGACCTGATAAAGGTGGCAGGACGACGTTGGATGCCGGCCGCTTCCAACCAGTACTTCTGAAAAATTATGGGAGAAGCATATTTTCAGCAGTGGACGTCCTACGGCTTACATGATAATGATGATAACAAATTGGTCAAAAGTGGTTTTGTCTGAAAATCATGATACGGCGAAAACCTAAGTGTGGACACACCTAGTTTTAGCCGGCCGCGGCTACTTATATACGGTTATAGGACTAGGTTTAGTAATCATCATACCGGCTAGAACTGGAAGTTTACGTGGAGTATCTAGTCAGAGTAAAGCTAGCGTCTCAGAAGGCAGCGTTGCTACCAACTGCGCCAACAGTTCAGTCAAAAAGTTTTAAACCACTTGTACATTTTTCAAACATGTAAGTACTCTAAAACTCACCACTATTTCATCGTAAATGCATATTAAATTGATATACATCGATGCGTATCTTTCATATACATGTACGCATACTCGTATATTATAGACACGGACAAATAAACAAGCATTTGCTCATTTTATAAATTAGATTACTATCATAAAATCTAACCTTTCCAACATATAATTGCTTCTATTATATTACCCACTTCAAAACTTATTCTACTAAATAATAGTAACAGGTAGTCTATAAGGTCAGACGTTCTATCTAAAGCCTGAAAGCTATTATCTTATCTAACAGCTGATTAACCCTGAGCACTATCCTTGAGATTAGCATCAGCAATCCTTCTCTGCAATATACCTGTGCAAATATTTAACAATCTGGAAACGGCGGGTAGATCGTAAAGATCAGTTAAAATTTGTGTCTTAAACCTTGAGAGCACTAGAACTCTTTGTGAATGAGTTCATCCGGGGTTAGTACTGCTAATACCTTCTTGTGCTATCAAGCACTAATGTTCGCAATACTGTGTTTTGGTTTGAACGTAAACCATACCTTCAAACTACTACTAGCTAAGCAATTCCCTTACTGGCCAAATTGACTTTCATCTATCCGTATATTTGTTAGGGCGTTTGTCTTCCTGTACAGGTCGCACTTTTCAACCAATTTTGTCGAAACTTGGTAGGTACGCATGTTCTTCTACTATTCAATATAATAAAAAGGGGGCAAGTTTGCCGAGACTTAACAACATAAGGTCTCAGAGTTACGGGCGCAAAGCAGTTAGTCACTTGTGAAGAACTACGTTACGTTACGTACGGGTTTTTATGTATCTCAGTTGCGAACAAAACTTGAATGAAATCGAAAAAAATGGCGGCTCTATGTCACTTTTGTCAGCTCCAGTCATCAATTTCCTAACATTTTTGCTTACTGGAGTTGTCAAAATTGACATATAGCCGCCATTTTTCAAGATTTCAATCAACATGTGTTAGCAACTGAGATACGTAATAGCTCTACTGTTCTAGGCAAAGGTTACCACTTAAAATAGGATGGGCCTCGTGCTGGTCCGTTTCCTAATATCATTAAAAAACTACTTATGCCGGTAAGTAGAGTGCTTAGATAATTTAGTTGAGTAAGTTATAGAACGCAAGCGAAAGATTAAAAGTAGGTACCTAAGTAAAGCTTGGTACATTTCATTACAGGTAAATGAAACTAATAATATAATAATTATATAGGACAACATCCACACAAAAGTCTTGAAGTCCCAAATAATGCAGAGCCTGTACTATGGTAACCTAATGACTGATATACATACTTATATATATGAGTACACTAGCTGCAATCCGCGGTTTCACCCGCATGGTGATGAATGATGACGATAATGAAAAGTATCCTATCTGTCAATCCAAAGCCTCATCTACTTTCATATTCACTTTCATCAAAATTGGCCTAGCCGTTTAAGCGTGAAAGAGCAACAAACATCCATGCATCCATCCATCCATCCATCCAAACTTTCACATTTATAATATTAGTAGGATATACACACAGACACAGATCAAACTGGCATGTTCATGCACACTAATGTTTGACCTGTCCGGGGATCGAACCCGGTACCAGCGGCTCAAAAGGCAGGGGTGCTACCAACTGCGCCAACCGGCTTGTCAAAACTAAAAACGCAAACACCGTTAGAGGACGGAATTAAAGAGTTTGCCGTCGGGATGCAAATCGTAATAAGTGAGGGAACCCGTCTTACTAGATGGTAGGCATCTTGTGCAAGAGGCTTGGTTGGTACCACCGCAGTACCGAATATTTTGACGCGTAGCAATAGTACGCAAGAGCTACTGCATTAGGCATACTGCTCTGGGGATGTTCTGTAGATATTAATTCTATTTTTATACTGCCAAAAAGGGCTATACGAGCGATCTACAGTTTAGCTCCCAGAGTTTCCCTTAGACAGAAGTTTAAAGACATAAACATTCTAACTGTTGTCTCTCAGTTTATCTATGAAAATCTAATGTATGTAAATAAAAACATTAGCAGTTTTGATCAAAGGAGTGATGCTCATTCCATCAACACGTGAAATAAGCACAAGCTATCCGTACCTACATGTAACGCGTCTCCACAGAATAAGTCATTCTTTTATGGAACAACGTATACGATTCTATAATAAAGTTCCCAATGTAATCCGAGATTTGCCTATTAATAAGTTTAAAATAACTATTAAAACTAAACTCTGTCAAAAAGGTTATTACAAAATTTCGGATTACTTGGAGGATAAAACAGCTTGGGACTGATCACTCTAGGATCTATCTACTCGTGTACTAAGATGTCAAAGTGTAGCGTGTCTTACCATACCATTATTATGTCTATTATTATGTATTCTCTTCTGTAAGGCAACACACTGGAGTTAATATTTGTAGTACCTAAGTAAAAACATTGTATAAACTTCTATATAAAAAGAATGGCCCCAAGTTTCTTGCCGCTTCTTCTCGGTAGGCTCTATTTATTTTGGAATGCGGCGGTAGTCTTTAAAGTACATTATAATGAAAAAATGACGTCCATAAGTGCGTCTTTGTTGCCTAAATTGAATAAATGATTTTGACTTTGACTTAGGACCTGAAGAGCACTGTGACTAGTGAAAAATAGGACAAGTCAAAAACCAATAAAACGGGGTGACGAGAAGCACTAGGGCAAGTATCGTGCTTTACAGCAAGTGTGGTACTTGGTGGCCAACCACTATGTACCTTTTTTAAGGTAGTACAAAAGATAATTGCAACAATTGAAATCATTTTTGAATGAATCACTAAGACACCAAAACCTTATCATCTAAGGGTGATTAATGGACTGCAGTGCAAGTTATAGAAAAAGGTTTTTTTTCCAATTACTATAGTTCAAACCAGTTATTCATCTGCTGTTCTCAAGGTAGGTAAAATGATCGAACTTGGATAATAATCTAATTTAAACTCAATGAAATGTCCATTAAAAGATCTACTCATATGTGGCCAGGCCACTTACCACTCAAGCTTATTTTACTTTGATTTAATTTTATAATTCGTCAGCTGGATTAGCGCTGTCCCTCTACATAAAGTAAAAAAAATACCAAAAAATGGAACCGACTTCAACACCAAAAAGTGTGTAATAACTTGTTAAAGTCGGTACCATGATAGTTCAAAATTCGGGAGGTACCTTTTATCTACCGACTTCCAAAAAGGAGAAGGTACTCAATTCGGCTGTATTCTTTTTATGTTTGTTACCTCATAACTTTCGATAGGGTGAACGATTCTCAAAACTCATATTTTTGAAAGCTGGTACATCTCGTGTGGTCCCATTTAAATTTCATCAAATTCGGTCCAGTAGTTTTTGAGTTACTTCGGAAGTATACTCTAATAAACAAAACAAAAAAAAAATTGAAGAATCGGTGCACAAAAGAAGGAGACATCGATTAACATACACAAAAAAAATACATACACACTAACATATAACCTCCTCCTTTTTTAAAGTCGGTTAATTATACAACTAAAATATAACGATGTATGTTTTCTATCGAGACTCAACAATTATAATCAATCAAAGGACTTACAGCCCACAACTACGAGCAGTGATACTTCCGTTTTATTTATTACATTTTCGCCATGTGGGATGTAGTAAGCGAATGAATATAAGACCTCTACGAGCTCTAAAACATGCTGATTTGCCTAAATGAGGATAATTATTATAGGTACCTTGTGAGAACTTATATATCCGCCGAAGAGCTTATCAGTTTAGTGGGACAAAGCACACTGCCGTTGCATTCGCTAGCAAGGACGCTAACTTGGAAATAGAATTTACTAGAAGAGATTCAGTCTGGTTTAGTTATTTATTTATAAAAGTCGTTAGCTACTAAAGACATTATACCAAAACACTTCCCAGGCCTTCTCACTGTTAAAGTATTGCCACTACAATTAAGTCCCATAAACGCTAAAAGTTGAATTAGTGTAAGTAATTTTAAATAATTGATGAAAGTTATTCGCCACTTGTCGTCTTGTCGCGTCTAAGCAAGTGGCCGGTGCGGGGGCTGAGGCGGCCGCAAGGCCAAGCGTCTCAAATACGCGTGTTTGGAGTCTGCGTACGAGTTCGTCCCCTTTGCCGTCGAGACTGCGGGTTCGTGGGGATCCGATGCTAAAAATGTTGTGGCCGAGTTGGGGCGTCGCTTGAGGGAGAGATGTCGGGACCCGCATTCGCTCATTACTTGGCCCAACGCATCTCGATAGCGATCCAGCGAGGTAATGCCGCCAGTTTGATGGGTACATTTGGCAGTGGGTACTACCGACGGACGTAGCGGTGGACTGGTTATTTAGTATTTAGGTTAAGTTTTGACTTAGTTTTATATAAACTAAGTCATCATGAGAATAAAGAGACTATAAAAATAAAAAAAATAAAGTTATAATAAAGTAAAGTAATAAAAATAATAGTAAGTAAAAAAAGTAATAGTAAAGTATAAGTAAATCTTTGAAACTATTTCTTATATTATTACTCGGCTTCCTAAAAGGTAAATTTTGCCAACACCTATATCAGATTTGTGTAACTTAAGGTTGCTTAACTCACATTTGATGGCAGTTTATCATCAACATCGGATATATTACAATGGAAGTCAGTTCCAAATTTTATTAAAAAAGAACAAACAGTTCCTTGTAAAATTTATTTTTCTAAGCATTTCACTATTACATTTCTACGTCATTTCACAACAAACAGGTTCTATAAACGTAACATTGTGTCAAGGTTGACTCCACGTGGGTCTGCGTGATGGTTACGGTCATAATTAAGATGTAAGTCTATTCACACTGGTAGTGGTTTTTTTTCTGTTTTATCATTGTGCATTGTCTTACAGTCTCCACTGTCGGTATAACGGCAGTTTACCATCAAGCCAACGTATCAAATTTATATAAATGAATTAAATTAACTTGTTCAAATCACTTTATAAATATTGATGTCTTGTGACACAAACTGTCGTAGCAAATAGATGAAAATGAGATATCACGTCACTGAGCGATCTATTTATGACGTCAAAATTAAAGTATTATTATTTAATACGAAATTAACCAATTTAGGTAATACACCAATGTCATGATTATGAGCTTTATTTAGATATAATCTCTAAAATTTACAATATAATAATTCTTTTACCCACTGAATAACCTTTGAATAAACGTTTTTTACATGACATATACTCAGATAAACCAAAATAAGCATGTTCCCTAATTACAAATAATGTATTTATAAAAAAATACAGCAATAGACCGGTAAATAGAAAACTACACTACAGTAAAATATAAAAGTACGAGGTCACAAAAACGGTAATATATTTTAAAACAATTGAAAATTTAAAAAAAAATATAGTTAAATAAAACCCTTTACTAAAAATAATAGTAACTTAAAATAATAGTAAAACATTACCGCAAACAAGCTTAAATTAATCAATCAATAATAAATATCCCACATTTATTTTATTTCGACTCAAAACATGACTATATTGTATACGCCGTATGCCTAAAACACGTTAATTTAAACAAACGACTTAATGCCTACATCATAAGTTGCCCAAAACTTGTACTGAACAGGATAAATTATATAAGTAACTAGCGACTGCCTGCGACTTCGTTCACGTTGTAGGCTCGGCTTTCGGCCTCGCCATGACCTTCCATCTTTTCTTATTTTATTTAAAAAGAACCTTCTATAAAGTATTACAAAACAGTTATAAAAAAGATGAACGAAATCGGTAAAGCCGCTCTCAACTTATAGCGTGACCAGAAGACTTTGTATTGACACTTATATTATTTTACAAGTGTCAATACCATTCAAGACAGGATTTGTAGTGAGTAAGACAGTGAAAATCATGTCACTTCCAGGCTGCATGTCGTTCATTGTCAGCAAGCGAGCAGCGCAAGCGCAGCCACCACCACGACTGCCACTCTACGACCACTCGCCGCTGCGCCAACATGGCCTACAAGCTTCAATCCTTGCGCGTGAGTCTTATTATTTTTATCTTTTCTTTGTCACTTTTTGTCACTTGACAGGCAAATAAGACGTCACATTTATTCTTTGTTCAATCATTCGTTACGGACCCATTTGTCACGACGACAAATTGTGTCACATCTATTGTAGCCCTTTTTAAGTTTATATAAGTACAAAGTGTTGCGATTCAAAAATAGCTCGACTTCTAAAATGTTTAAGAGTAAAGTCTGTCGTTATTTTAGCATTTTCGAGACATCGAGTAGAATTTGGTCGTGTTTTGAATTAGCTTAATGTGAAAAAAAATATTTTAGTAGAAGTTTTACAATTAACTTAATAACACTAAAGTAATTGTAGTAATTTGAGAGTTTAACGGTTAAACAGACATCAGAGTTGTCTCACATCAATCGACTAATTAAACAGTTATTAAATTTTTATTGCCACATTTTGTATTTTCGTAATATTTCAAAATTTACCTCAATGATGCAATGTGATGTCAATATTATGGTGTTGCAAGTTTGCGAGGGAGATTAGCGCATCTACGTTTGTTAGCGTAGAGCAAGCTTAGCCTAATTTTTCAATCTTATAATTATGAACACTGTTGGCTAGTAACTAAGTAATAATGATGAAAAATTTAATCTCTGTTTATTGTTTATTCTGTATATTCGAGCATTTATTTTCTATGCGCGAATAGATTCTAACGAACCATGAATATTTTTGAGCAAACCCCGGTACATTAACATAAAGACAAAATATTATAAGACCTAAAACTATTTACTATTGTTTGTCGAAATTGAATCTCGAAGTCATGTAATAAAAGGTTTTATTAAGTCAATGTATGACGTAATAAAAGTTTTCGTTTCACTAAAATATTTTTTGGAAAGTCCTAATCATATCTTTCAGCATTAAAAATTCATTAAAAGTTAAAACTAGATAATTTTATCAAATTGTATTCTACCAAAGTAATATTTAGGTATATTATAAATTAATTCCACTATAAAAAAGTATAGGGTATATATACTAGGTACAAATAATTAAATAACAATTTGCTCTCGCTTTCTTATATAAGCGTACGTTACCCTTTAATTATTTGTCGATTTTGCTCAATTATTATTGTATCAACATAACAAAGTATGTTACCAGAAAAACACAATTAATTTAACACTTTTGTATTAAGTCTTTCTTACTACACTATTAAGTCATAAAACAATTCTTGTTAGCTGCTCTGCGATGGAGTTGCTATATTCAATAATTATTGAAAACTATTTAAAATGTTAAACTACATGTATTATATTTTTTTTAATACAAATAATTAAACGTAATTAACGAAATTATATATTCTTAAAAACTTATTTATAGATAACACATTGAATACGATACAATTTTTATTACCAGTACACTATTTTGAGAATTGCAATATGTAATACGAAAACTTATAAAATAAATATTTATAGATAGTATGTTGTCATCATAATCACCCTACTGCTGGGACTCGAGCCTTCCTCTTAGAGAAAACAGTTGGGCCATAATCCACCACGCGGGCCCAGTGCGAACTGGTGGATAGGTTAGTGGCCAACCCATGTCGCAGTTTTCAGGCCTTCGACATAGCCTAACGACTGTTGTCCTAAGATAAACAACCGGGGCCGACGGCTTAACGTGCCCACCGAAGCTTGGAAGCGCTCAGTTGAATAATGCCACTTGGATGGATGACCGCTATCCATCCAAGTCCTGACCGCAGCAAGGTTTCTTAACTTGTTGATCGGTTAAGATCGCCAAGTTGAGCTCCGCTACGAGCGCTTCCTGTTGTTATAAAATCGTGTAAAGTCTCAGTCAATTATTTGTAGAGTCAGTCTTGTTTGTTGTCGAAACTACGCATTATCATTGCCATTGGCCATTATATATCCATTACCTCTTTTTCAGCAAATGATAAAAGTTATGATGATTAACAGGTCTACACTTTTGTCAACATCAGCTAACATTATTGCACATTGTATAGTGAAATAGTACTCATCATATTATCGTAAAATAAAAGGTGAAAGGAGTAACACCTATTTATACATTTTTACTCCATTACTTTGCTAAACAAGTACAATTTGAAAAATGTTATACCGACTTCCATTCTATTCAGTTATTGGAGTGTAACTCAAAAACTACTGGACCGAATTTGATGAAATTTAAATGGGAGCACCACGGGAAGCACTAGCTTGCAGACAAAAAATTGAGAATCGGTTCACCTTATCGAAAGTTACGAGGTAACAAACATAAAAAAATACAGTCGAATTGAGTACCTCCTCCTTATGGAAGTCGGTAGAAAAGGGACCACAATTAAAACAATAACTTTGTATCGTAAGTAAAAAGTTTGAATTATGCGATAAAACTTTATAGGTTAAGTGAGTTGTTTAAACTATGCCACGTTTAACTGTATTTCTGTTTACTTATTTACATAGACATTATAATAACTATTAAGGCCCAGCATAGTACTCAAAGTTAAACGGCCATTGCCAACAACTACGAGTACTGAGTTACTGGTCTAAATAGATGTTAGTGATAATCACAACATAAATTACGCTACTAAGGTTACATGAAATCGAGGGTCAACCGACAACTTTTGTCGTACATATTCAAAGGATTTATAATTACACTTCTTAGAATTGAATGCTTTCCTCATGTAACAAATCAATGCATTTGATTCAATTTGAACGTGTGACTTATTGGAGTCACTTGAAGATGGATCAACAGAACCTAAGTTTTCTTGGCTTCGTTTCAGTTGAACGCCCGATAGGTTCTAGTCTATTATCTCTCCAATGGTTGGATGCTCCTAACTGTAATAAATATAGAAACAGATTATTTTAAAACAATCTTATATATATATAGGTTATCACTCCTAAAACATATTTGTAGCATTTATGTGAGTTATGTATTTTTAATAATTACCATTTAAGTTTTCCGACATCGCAGATTCAACCTGAAATAAATCAGGTAGTCGACAGCGTAATCCATTTCTTAAAAAAGTTATTCTATATAAAACTTTGGAAATGTGACCATTAACAAACATTACCTGGAATAGCAGCTGTAGAGATTCGGAACTTTTAATCTTTAGGTAGGGGAAGATGTAATAAGTGGCAAAGCATGTAGTTTAGTACATCTTTTATTTCCGGGAAGGAACACAAGCGTTACAATTAATTTAGAATTTTATATCTAGTTTGATAACGTTTTAGCAATTACGCAAGGTCTGAATTGAAACATACAATACAGGTTGGTTTATATAGAACGGCGGTGATAGCCAAGTCTGATATCACGAGAGTTAGAGAAAAGACGTGAAAGGAGTCATGTCCTCGATTTTTAAGAAAACAATAACGGAATTTTTTATCTTTTACTTTTGACAAATATATTACATACATAACGACCTAATATTACAATAAGATTAAACAATTTATGCTTTTTTTTTTACAACCATTTTCTTTGAAAATAGTAAAATAGTGAGAATTTGCTAATTTAATTCAATTATTTTCATTTTAAATAATGTATTTCTTTGCAAGGATTGATCCTTATCAGCAACAGTATCAATTATTTCAACAGAAAAGTTTTTTAAAATGTATTTTTATTCTGGTTGATTTCTGTCAAAATTAAAATATTTAATACAACTAAATATGCAGTTATTGTTTTCTTACAAATCGAGGGCATGACTCCTTTTATGACTTGTATCTAGCTCTCGTGGTTTCGGTGTTGGCCATCACCGCCCTGCTCAAAAAAACACCTGTATAATTGTTAAATATAATAATTATAAAAAAATTTAAAACTTGTTTGTAAGTAGTAGTGTAGTCACTACTAATATAAGTCACAGCAGAAAACTCACTGCGTTTGCATATCTAAATAACTTGTCATTATGTTCAAGCGAAGTTCCGTACAGTTTTGCAGTTTTCTGTATAACTTTAACAATAATCACATTATGTTCGAAAAAATTAGAGATATCTTTTTGAAAAGTTTTTAAATGTTGATGTTCCGGAGTTTACGTTAATTTTTTTAGAAATAGGAAGGGACACATTATCTACACTTCAATAGATCTGACCAAACACACCTCTCAAAATTGATTTTATCATCAATACACATGGTACATACATAAATGGACACCACTTAAATATCTACAATATTTTTTACAATTTCGATCTATCAAACTATAAAAGTAAGTTATGTTATAATAGAAGCTTGTGAAGAATTACGCCGGACTTGGGACAACAGGCGTTAATGAACAGATCATTCTAGGGAAGGATTTCTTAGAGTATGTTTTGAAAACGAAGAATACGTTGGTATTATATCTCACTCTACATATTTCTTCAATGTCAGGTAGATGTAGCAACTTACATTCTTAAATGACGAATATTATGTCTTCCAAGAAAACTGATACTCACCGGAAATTTAACAATCAAAGTGAAGTATTTACACTGTTGTTTATTATTATATCTTTACACCACACTCATATTTAGGTTTTTTAGAAATTAAACAATTTTAAGGGTTTTAATGTTATTGTTTGCCACGTTGGTCGAATGGTGTTCTTATAACGTTTTTCTGAAATTATTTTCAAAACTTTGCAATAACAGTGCGGGGTATAGGAATGTGGAATCCGGTAGATGATACCTAATAGGCTCCTCCCTAACATCATTTGAAACAAGATTTCTTGTATTTTGCCTACCACTAGGGCGATATAAACAACTGATTGCAAAACAAATTATTGTAATTATGTTTACTTGTATTTGACTATTTTATAGCAAACAGATTTATTCCACGATTTGCGGCCCCAAAATGTCCTCATCAATCGATCATTATCAAATCGATTGCAAGGCTTTATGGATTATCATTACCTACACAGTTTGGTATCACATAGGACACAATTTATGTCATTTCCCACATTCAATGTTACCTATATTCACTATGACGTTATAGAGTAAGAACTAAATTATGCATAGCATATGTAGGTAATTTGATTTGCTAAGAAAAATATGTCTTAACTAGCTGGTGCCCGCGACTTCGTCTGCCCAGGATTAGTACTTCGAGTAGCTTATTATCTTCTCCAAGGCCTCTATACTAAAATGTCATAAAATATTCATATGGTAATTTATGAGTAAATTTAAATACTTAGTTAATCAATCAGTAACCACTAATAATAAAATACAGTATCTACGTACATACAAATATAAAATTAATCACCATGGAAAAACTGTCATTACATTTTATAACCATTGACGGTATTTGTGTTACATTTCATCACCCTTAACGGTCGCCGAACACGTCTAGTATATCGATCTGTCAAAATGATAGCGTGTTTTTGACTAAGCTATCAGAAACTGACACAAACTTTGACAGAACTGTCGTCATTACGATCTTTACGTAGGCGGAGATCTTGTTATTTTGTCTATGCTGCGCCCAAGAATATAACGCTTTTCCACCCGCTTGGTGATGGATGATGACGATGACGAATAGTATAATATGTGTTAATCCACTGCCTCAACTATCATCATACCATATTTCATAAAAATTGGCCCCGCCGTTTGAGCGTGAAAGAGTAACATACATCCACACAACCATACTCACAAACTTTCGCGTTTATAATATTAGTAGGTCATAGTCAACACAACTAGCTGTCACCAATGATTTTGTCTGTAACAGAGCGGAGGATTTTCATATTTTTTTTAAATTTTCCGGTCTCTGGGAATGTATATATTCTATAAAATAGTATCTGCGTATTTCCTACCTCTGTCCCATAATTCAGTAGTAGGTAATCGTTAAGAAGTAACATACGTTCAAAACCAGTATTGGTTATGTAAGTGTGCATTATACAGCCTCAATCGTCCAATCAGCCTCTAACACACTCGTCGCAATGTGACGAATGGTAGCAATATTTGAGTAAAAAAAGCATTCTTAGAAAGCATTATTTATGTATTCTGAACACACTGCTTGGACAACAAAGGTTATGTAAAGCTCTGAGTAGTAGCAATTTCGCGCGAAGAATACAGTCACTATCCGTTGTAGGAGAATATTTAGGATAAAGTCATATACTTACTTATATTATCGTTAAAACAACCACGTATACTCATAACAAAGAGCAATAAGGGTTTGGTGATGTAATGGGAACTATTTTAAACTTAACCGATAAATACGTGTAAGTATTTGTAATTTCAGAATTAGATATGTGCGTTGATTATTCATTCCTAGGGTTTGGGTCCCGGGACGTCTCCTGTCTCGAAGTCCCGGGACTTTTCGTAATTTTTGTTGTCTCGAGTCCCGGGACTTTCGGGTCGAGACTCGAGACGAGACAAGATCTTCTAGGCGAGTAAAGAATTGCCATTTTTTGTTCAATCGCAGTAAATTTCCGAACCAACTTTAATAACTTTAAAAATACGTTTAGGGTCACTTACTGATCATAAAATCACAAAATGCTGACAGATTCACGTGGAGCTCAATCATCAAAAAAATGTTAAGCATTGACTAAAAATGTTTAGTTTCCGAGCTATATGCACTTTAAAACAACAGTTATCGAGATCATTATAGTAGAAAAATAAAATATAATTTTATAACTATAGGATTAAACTGCTTAAAGGGAATCTGTGTGTGATGAAACGAAATAAACAAAGTTAATATTAAGGACTGAAATTAACGTATAGGTTATTACGATTTAATTTTCTCTTGATTTATACAAAAAATGCCTTGTTTTACGAGATACGTTTCACCAGAAATGAACTCAATCAAAATTCTAATAACAGGGTTGCCCCTCTTAATAAATAAAACAACTGTTTTCTTAAGTCTCGAAGGTCCCGGGAATTCCCGGGAATCTGATTTTAGACTGTCTCGTGTCCCGGGATTTTGGAATGGTCGGTAATGAGCCAAACCCTAATCATTCCTCTACAGATTACTCATATTAAATGTGTTCTTGTACATATATAACATTTTCTGCTCTAGTTTAATTTCACAACCAAAGTATATAAGTTGTAACTTGCTATTTATTTAATTAAAACCTAAATAAAATAGAGATAGGGTGAATTATTAATTTTATTTATCACGGTGTGCCAGGGCCCTCAAACATACAATACGCCATTGTTTACTTTACGAGGACGTATTTAAGAGAACGTGTACCTAATCATTTATGAATAAAGCTTGCTTATGGTCCATTTCAACCAATCTACTCAGGGACATTTTTTGCCTGTGATTCTAACAAGGGTACCACGGGACCATGATTTGATTAATCGTCCCAAAGGCAATTTATTTTTGGTCTTGGTTTTATTCAAACCGCTATAAAAATTAAATTTTCCTGGTAACAAAGAATCTCATGTGGTTCCAAAATGTAGCGGTTAACATAACAGGCGTATTTAAGATTTGGTTGTGTCTTCATACTCGTAGCTTGTCTAACTACCGTATATATAAATATATGTATACATAATACAAATTAAAATAATTACCTACTTAAGCAATGATGTTAATTCTATAGGCTAATATTTGCCTGAAGTTATAACTATCAAAGGCTAGAATTCTTAGCCGAGTAATAGTCACCCTTTCCTATACTTAAACAATGAAAACAGGTCAATTTTTTATCGTTTTCGTTGCAAAAGTGAATTTGTATAAAAATGACATTCGCACACAAGTCAGAACTGTGAAGGATCTATTATGCTGTAAAAATTAAAATTCAATGACAACAACCTAAGACAAGTGTAAATAGAAACATCCAATTTTGATAGGGTTATGTCATTATTTACATAAGCATTTACTATAGTAAGAACGTTCATTGCTTGACTATATAGAAAAGTATTTTGTGTTGAAGTTTTCTATCGTCAAGTAATAACTTCATTGAGAAATAACTTAGCAACAAGAAATTTCTTGTTTATCAATACGAGTGTAACTCTATAATAGTAATTACTTAATAAATGTCTAATGTGACAGATATTTGTATTAGCTTTATCATATACTTTTTTATTTATTTATCCGCGTGCAAGAGATCTTATGGTTACCATATATGATGCATAGAGTCGGTAAGCCTCCAAGCCCTATCGGATTGTCTGAGTCGGTCATTGACCCCGGTAGCCGTAACTGCGAATGCACAATGATGCACAGATCTCATGTTGCAAATGTCAACTGTTCACTTCAATGCACTTTGCCTACGTTCAGTTAAGGTCAGGAAGTTTCTTTGTAAAGTAGCCAGTACACAATGAGATCTGACCTTAATGATAACTCTATATTATGTACATAAATATTTATTTAATTGAAACTTAATTTACTAATAAAGTATATATACGGATAGTGAAAATATTATTAATTATGCAATTTCGCACCACACTAGCAGAAGTTCTGGCCTATAGAGTAATACTCGTAGCACAAAGATTTAATCTGTCGCTCCCATATACTTCCTTTTAAAGTTGCTCTCTGGTAGAGTTAATTTCTTTCCCGTAGAGTTAAATTTGGCTTACGTAGAGAGAGTACCTACAGTTAAATATAATTGATAAAGCTCGTTACATATGCTTAAAAATATAATGCGCAGCGTAATGTCATATGGGATATTGCTATGGGGTTCAGCGGCTGATATAGAGACCATCTTTATCCTTGTATAACGTGCTATTCGAGCTATATACGAAATGGATCCCCGTGAATCTTTGAAATATTTATTTAAAGAAATCAATATTAACTTTGACTTCCTTATATGTATTTGAAAATATAATGTATGTTCGTAAAAATTTACATAAATTTAAGTTAAATAGTGATCACCACACTTTTAATACTAGAAATACAAATAGGATAGCTGTACCTAGTTTTGGACTTGCGAAGACTAATAAGTCATTCCTAGGAATTTGTGTGCGCTTTTACATTAAAAACCCAAAACACAGCAAATTCAAGTTGACTGTAAAAAACGTTTTAATAAAAAAAGCTTATTACTAAGTCCGACATTATATAGAAGATAAAGATGCTTGGAATACTCCACTTCTGGCAAGCTGTCACTCTGCCACCCATAAAATGTAATATTTGTAGTACCTAAGTATAAACATTGTAAACATCTATATAAAAAAAGCCCCGAGTTTCTTGCCTCTTCTTATCGCTAGGCTCTATATATTTTGGAACGCGGTGGTAGAGTCTTTAAAGTACATTATAATGAAAAATTGACGTTTATAAGTGCGTCTTTGATGCCTAAATTGAATAAATGACTTTGACTTTGAAAATAATAATTAAATTAGAAGTACCGTAAATATGTATTAATTGTAATTGTTATTTACACTAAGCGAAAATACTATTCTGATCAAATCAAGCTTGATCTGTATATTTTGTGCAAACAGTTTCGAAGCAATAAAATAGCTGCATAATATAATTACATAACTTCACGTGTATTAGATAAATTTTGATTTTAGTTTAATCTGGAAAGTTAAATAAACTATTTAAATACGCCTATTAACCCTTTGCGTCCCAGAGACGTAAATATACGTCAGTTTCATTCAAATCTTTTGTTTTAATTATCACGGTAGAGGAAGGATTAAAACGTTAGCTTCGATAACATTTTAATCGATGTTCCTGCAATATACTTAATATTATGAAAGAGCGTCTTAGAAATCATGTGTGAACTATTACGATTAAGTTTAGGTATCTATATCTACCTACCTATGCTTAACCGTTTTTACGATTTGCCATATTAGAATGTTTCAGCCGCTTAGACCTTACATTGCTCTACTATAAAGCTAGGCATTGAAATGGTACCTACCTAACATAATAATATTATATTAACACCTAACCTAACAATAGAAAACTGAGCCTTATTACTAAGCTAAATAAGAAAATAAAAACAAACTAAAGAAGTGAATTTACCAGAGTTGTTTTAAATATTAGATAGGGTAACACTCGCTTATTGGAATTGCGGCTGCTACACTTTGTATTGGGTTAGATGCTCCATTTAATGCAGTATCGGTCATCCATAGAAATAAACATGTAGTCTCCAGTATCTTCGCCATGCTCAGGACCAAATTAAAACGATAAAATATACATCACCATAATATATCGATGAATGACCGAATCTTTTTCTTTTAAAATGCGTAGTAGAGTCTGTGTTTCCGAATATATCTCGCCCTGGGAAATACTCATATTCATTTATTCACCTTATAACATTTCGTTACACTGGGTACGTCAAATTTTTACATGTATATTCAATTTATCTAGTTCATATATTTATATGAACTTAGAATAATTATTGGTATGGACTTATTATAAATGCAAAAATAAAACATTAAAATAAACAATTATTTTTACAATGTCATTATGCTACTTCACACATAAATGAGGATTCTGAAAGAGGAAATCTCATACACTCATTTAGGGAGTAAAATGGATTTTCAATGAAGAAAGATTTGATATGTCTTTTAAAAACATGGAACGGCAAATTAATAATATTCTGAGGCAATTTAGTAAACATACATATTTTGTTATACATTCCTTGCTTTTTATCTTCACTAATCTGTGTAGTGGTTTTTAATGCGTCTTGTTTCCTGATTGAATATTTATATTTTTTTAACAATGTTTTTTCATTATATATCTCTAATAAGCAAGAGTAAATTGAGATAGATATAACAAATATATACTATACAACACATTCTTTAGAACAATAGCTATAGTGTCCGTGTTAAATTATAAATTATATTATTATTACTTAATATAATTATTGAATAATGTTTATTTGCATACGCTGAACGGAAGTCATTGACAACATATCACTTTAATGACTTTAATCAGTATTCAAGTATAATTCTTATATAATGATTATAGAGTCCATTATCGCCGCGTTGAGACATAATCAAATTTAAATAATAAATGATTGACTTTGATATATGATCTAGATGATAATAATTTAATAATTGTGCAATTTTAAAATCAAGATCAATCTTGGCATAATAATATTAGGCATCCGGCGTTTTATAGCTAGCATAAATATACTGTCAAACAAACAGAATGTGTTTTTGGAGTCTGAACCGATGTTGATGAAATTGATAAGAGCGTAAGTAGATGATGGATAAAATCATTTTCATAGCCGGAAACCTAATCTGTTCAATTGATCACAATTAGTTTGCAAGTGATTAATACTGTGGTTATGACCAGCAGTAATATGTCACAAAATGTAACATGGTCACTATTTCAATGTTAGCTTTATTTCATTTGATTTTAGGATGCACGACATGTAACTCATGTTTTGCCTGCGAGACTAGGGGTCTTGCTGCTTAACTTCAAACTCAAAAAACTGCTTTTATTGCAATTATATGTACATTGTATTAGATATTACAGTTATGATACCCTATTTGGGTGTAGCAATATGATTTATGAGCGGGCCGATTCATTCATCATCATCATCATCAGCCTGTAGCAGTCCACTGCTGGACATATGCCTCTCCAATTGCACGCCACTTAGGTCTATCTTCGTCGATTCATTCAAGTTACTCAAAATAATTATTAACAAAAACATTAAATGCATGAATCATTCATGAATTCTTTCAAGTTATAGGTAGTAGCATTTTGTTAGTAGTAGATCTTGTAAACGCTTTGTAAAAATATTATCCCTTTCTTCAGCCTTTAAGTCGTTTGGTATTTTATTGAATATTTTTATTGACATAACATTTGGGCCAGAACTGTGCATTTTTAATTTGGACACAGGTAGTACTAACTTATATTTAGATCTTGTTGGATACCGCCGAGGTAGGTCAGTTTGTTTAATAAAGAATTGTGGGTATTTTCTAACAAAGGTGGCTACTTCTAATGTAATTCTAATATAATCTAATAATGATAGATCATCCAAGCAACTGTCCTACTAGAAGCTCTTCCGGAAGGACTTCGATAGTACTGCAGGCAGGACCTTATTCTTTAATTTAAAAATGAATCCCTGAATGTGTTGCTAAGCGCAAATCTTAAAAGCAGCTGAACCGATTTTGCTAGTTCTTTATTTAGAATATTCCTTGAAGTACAAGGATGGTTCTTACGGAGGGAAAAAATTTAAAAACTGCCTGAAAAGGTCTAAAAACAACACTTTTCTATACTCCCATACAATCGATTCGTAATAATACTTAAAAGTCAATTTGAACTTTAATACCATACCGGTATTAATGTCAATATTTGTCAATATGGTAAAATGTCACTTGAAATTTAAACGTCTCTTTGCTGTGCGATAATACGAGTATTACTAAGTAGGTGTTTTATCATTTTTATTTTTTGTGTTGACTTATTAACTTTCTTTTTTTATCCTACTAGCTGACCCGGCGTCCCGAAAAGCAGAATAAGTATTAAAAAAAAAGAATCGATTAGCCGGCGAAATAACAGGCATATGAGACTTACCTAACTACTTTATGTCAAGGGTGATGATGGGCTCAGTGCCCTTTCGTTACTTGTGACCAAATGCAACTGTTAGACAGAGGTTGCCTTATTACCTACTTACTTAACACCAGGTGAGTATTCCGTCACCAATCACATTAAAAAACCACAATAAACGACAATGGCAACAATCAAGTGGCGTACTTTAGAAGAGGCATATGTCCAGCAGTGGACTAATGTGGGCTGACGATTAACCGATTCTCGTGTGGTTCCATTTAAATTTCATCAAATTCGGTTCAGTAGTTTTTTTAGTTACACTTCAATAACTGTATAGAATGGAAGTCGGTATCAAATTTTTCAAGTTGTTATTGTTTTAAATATCTTTCACAACTCCATAAAAATAAGACGCGACGTTACCTAACCATGGTAGGTTAACTCAACATCTTCTTCTTTCTTCATCTCTAACTATTATCTATGTATTTAAGACTGTTGTCTTACTTTTCGAGTACGCCATGATAACATTGTCATTTAAACATTTTATACTTCATTTTCTCTTCACAACCAGTATATTAATAAAAAAAATATACCTATGAGTATGCCTACACAACAACATAAACCTTTGAATAAAGAAATGCTAAAAAACTAAAAAAAACTAGTCTATTATTAAGCTTCTATAAAGCTAGTGAGGCGCAAAATGCCCGGAATGCTAATTTCATTGCCATACTAATTGGTATCTACCTAAAATACTTATAATTTTGGTACAGATAATACAAAAACTTGTATACCTACCTGTTTTTAATTTAATGTTTTATTTTTAATATATACATACGATTTAAAGGAAATATCCTACTATAATATTATAAACGCGAAAGTTTGTGAGTATGAATGTGTGCATCTTTCTTACTCTTTCAACGGCGGAGGCAATTTTAATGAAATTTGGTATGGAGGTAGATGAGGCGCTGGATTAACACATAGGATACTTTTCATCATCATCATCATCCATCACCAAGCGGTAATTGAAAAAGCGTAATATGCTTGGGCACAGCATATACAAAATAATAAGATCTCTGCCTACGTCAAGATCGTAATGGTGATAGTTCTGTCAAAGTTTGTGTCATTTTCTGATAACATAGCCAAATCCAAGTCAATTTGACAGCTCGATACACTAGACGTGCTTGTAACAACTGTACGTAGGTATAATCCCTAAGCATGCCGTTTATAGATACACCATCTCTTTCAATGTCTTTGGATATCAACCTATCCAGATCATTGTGAGTGTTGCTGAAGTGAGCCTACACGCTAGCATGTATTTTCACAGTTTAGACAATAATTACATATTAGGTTTCATTTCTAAGACCTTGTTGCTACTCCGTAGATATGCTTGGGTGCACTATTATTTATTCTGTGCCCGGGTGTTGAATAGGAGTGGCCGGTGGCATTGAGCGCGCTTCCGGAACCAACCGGACTGCGGACATGCCCGTCCATTATTCGAATTAAGAATGACCGAATCTACCCATGACCTGAAGTCGAGCTGGGGAAATGCCAAAAGTTTTCAATTTGTATTTAGACAGTTTTTTATAGTGCCAGCCAATATGTAACTAAAATAATCAGCGTCATTCGTGAAAATTTACCATAGAGTTTCATCAGGAATTCTGTATTCAGTGATTTGAAGGAATTTTCAGCTGCATTGAAACAAAATTATGAATACGCATACAAACCTATATTTTCTAGATATATAAATCTATAACTTTCTCAAATACATAAACAATGTATTTGAATAACTTGATTTGTTTTGAAAAATAAAATATATTCTCGGATTCGGTAAAGTAATCAATGCAATACAAATACAGGCTTAGAAATTACAGATGAATAAAATATACTATATATACGAGAATATACCTAGGTATGTATGTTCTCGTATATAGTTAATAGGTTGTTCAATCTTAGTTTTTTTTTTATTATATGCTTCCTTTTTTTTATTATAACTTAAAATATCAATTATCTTAGATTATAATTTAATCCTTGCATATAAATACTTATACGGAAACAATATTACTTTTAAAAAACTAGATAGACAACTAGTTAATAATAGGACCTATATACACTTACTAATGCAATGCAATAAACCGACAAACATATCAAACAACATATCAATTTAATACGAAGCTGCCAACATATCTGATTTGGTTTTTATAGAGCAGTCTATGAAACTAATTATACGTGTAGGCCAAACTTTGTACGTACTGAAACTGCTTCCTATTCTGCGACACCTATTTGATAATTTCGCAACTACACAAGTAGTGTCGTGCGGTTAAAGCACCTCTATAAATCTTATCAGTAATGTATACCTACATTGCACAGTCAGTATAGAAGTACTACATTTCTGTTTTTGAACTACGAGTTCACTGGGACAGTGAAATAACGGGTCACTTAGTCCAATTTAGAACTAAGTTCCTGATGGTATACGTAAAAGTAATTATCTTGGGAATGACCTACTCGTTTCCGCAACAGGTTTGGAAGATCTACCTATAATTTATTTAAAAGCCGTGTGTGCTTTATTCTCTAGTAAACATTTTGGTATAAAATACATGAACGGGCTTCAAAATGTTATTCCACTAATTTATTGTCTATATTTATGCCACTAAAAGTGACTGTAATTCAATGTGTTCAATTCAAGACATCACTAAAAGACCAATATATTTAACGTATTTTCCTAAGTTGTATTATTATGTCAATGTAATATGCATCTACTATTAGTAACTGCGAATTGATGTAGCCAGGTAGGGGCATGACTAGGCCAGGCCACCTTAGTGATATTGGCCTTTGTAGAAGTGAACGAAGATGTATAATTTTATTTAAAAAAATACATATTTTGTATCAGGCTGGCCTCTACTAGACACATAACAAAACCTGGCCAGGCCAATATTTACAAGTATGGGTAATTGGCGGGTCTTCGGGGATGCATTAGTGGAGCCGTAGTCAACACTAAAGCTTAGTTCGAACTAGGCTAGTAATTTAGTAGATTAGCGAGTAATTTAGTAGCTAGTCCGAACTAGGCTTTAAGCCTAGTTCGGACTAGGCTAGTAATTTAGTATAGTGACCAGTAGTTTAGTAGCTAAACTATTCGATACTGCCCAGAATCGTTCGAATTACGGTCAAGTACAGTACACGAGTGAGCGGTGTTTTGCAAAATGAACGGGCTGCATTTCAGCGGCTTACTCGAAAACTCAACTAACTCAACTACAGGTTCGAACTTGATTAGCCGGTGAACCAGTAGGCACGGACGTGTAGTGGGAGGTGCTACTCGCCCGAAAAATTAGAATAAAATGGATCGACTCGACTAAATCGTTCACTAAACTACTAGACTAAATTGTTGTGGTTCGCACACTTTTAGTTACTAAATTACTCGCTAATCTAGTAAATTACTAGCCTAGTCCGAACTAGGCTTAAGAGACATAAGTAAGTAAAGTAGACGTTGATGATTATAATTTTATAGTTAAACACGATTATTCTTAATGAATCATCGATCTTCAAGTGTATTTAAATATATTGAAGAGTTATTTCACACGATAATTCACACAATCAGTTCTGCTACCAGCAATTTGCTACAGTCGCCAATCTGACTTCAAGTGCATGACAAATCCAAATGTCAAGGTTTCATCGAAACGTCTACTTTAAGTCTCCGTTCATCAAACTTTGGCAACATAAAAGTAGTAAAAGTTATTGCTAGAGCCTAGTAGTGGTCACAGTTTTTAATAGATTTTTGACAATAAACACAATACTTCAACAAGTACAATTTGAAAAATTTAATACCAACTTCCATTCTATTCAGTTATTATAGTGTAACTCAAAAAGTACAAAACCGAATTTGACGATTGAATTTAAATGGGACCACACGGGAAGCACCAAAAGCTTTTAAACAAAAAAAATATTTTGAGAATCGCTTCCCCCAATTGAAAGTTATGAGGAAACAAACATAAAAAAGTACAGTCAAATTGAGTACCGCCTCCTTTTTGGAAGTCGGTAGAAAATGAGAACCATCATGGCGTTGCGGTGAAGTAACATGAAGATTTTGTATGGCAACCCAATCCAGCTATTTACCTGTAAATCATGCAACTGTCAAGTGTGGACTTCGACTCTATAAAACTATAAAGCAGTAAATTTTCAGAAATTTTCTTCAACTTTCTTATTTACTAACTAATAACTAACTATCGTATTCAAACATTAAATTAGCACACGCGTGAACAACTTTTACGTTAACTCAATTAGTAGGTCGCTTATCTTATTGCATAGACTCTATCAAACCTCAAAGAGTATAGTGAACACTTAAACTCTAAACATTTGCTATGACTTGGATCGGTGACCGGATTTGGATTGAGTGGCATAACTGAGAGCCTCCGTGCTTCCGATCATTCATCATTCTCATTCCAGTTCCATCTTCCACATCCAGTCCTCGTCCATCCTCGAATGTCCGAGAATTGAAGAGTAGAAAGATAAGACCCAACAATGACTGTCATTATTGTATAAATACTAGCAACTGCCCGCGTGTTCGCGTAGTAGGCTCGGCTTTCGGCCTCGCCATAACCTCCCATCTTTTCTTGGTTTTTCTACAGACTTCCAAAAGGAGGAGGTACTCAATTCGACTGTTTTTTTTGTTCTTTTCTCAAATTTTTTTTTTGTTTGAAAGCTGGTGCTTCCCGTGTGGCCATTTAAATTTCATCAAATTAGGTCCAGTACTTTTTGAGTTACACTCCAATAGCTGAACAGAATGGAAGTTGGTAGGTATTAAATTTTTCAAATTGTACTTTTCTTTCATGAGAACCTTCTCCTGACTATAATTAATACAACACAAAAAGAATTTGCGAGATCCTTCTATTTGTTATCAAGTTATAGCGTGACCAGAGGAAATAGGGGTTAATTTTAATATATAGAGATTCTTAGATTTGGGCTTACTTGAGTTTTGACTTTTGACGTATAGCAGATTATAAAGTGTTCGTGGCAGTGCACGAGTTTAGGCAAAGTGATACAACGACATAACTGTGAAACGTTGTATTTGTGTCTTCCTCAAAGTTGTGGTAATGCATTCAGTTTTGATGGAAAGTTACTTAGACAAACAGTGACCTTATGGAATATTTATACAAGTGACTGTGACTTGGCTGTAATAATAGGTACACCCAATAAACCAAAGCGACTAAAGATTATTTATTTGTACCAGTATTTTATAACGCTCCTAATAAATGACTACCTGGGGCCTTATTCGCTATGACCATTCAGCAAGTAACGCGACGCGTTACGATATCTTCAAGAAATGATCGTAAATTTGTATTGGTTTCACGGTCATTCCTTGAAGGTATCATAGCGCGCCACGTTACTTGTTTGAGTGGTCATAGCGAATAACAGCCCTGTATTGATACAAAAATATTTATAGTTAAATATATTGACCCGCAAAAACTGTGGTGTAGTGAACGGGAGGTTATAAAATACCTACAATTAAACACAAACCAACCTTAAAGCTTTGAATGAACGACAAATGTAACGCGCAGTGCAAATACATAATTGCTCTCCTTGCTTCTATAATAATACTAATTGTAATTCAAAAAACTGGTTTCCTTTATACTAAAGGAAAATTATAGACCAGAATCGAAGCAGTAAGTGGTATGGACATACTTTTATGATCACATCATTACATCTGTAGGTAGATATATATATATATAGATATGTAGTTGAGTATAGTATATCTCTTACCTATAGGTATTCTAAGACAACCCTCCTAACCGTAGTTCAAGTTAAAATGAACATCATACTAATATTATAGATACATGCAAAAGATCGTGATCCAGTGAGTTCGTGAGTGATTGAGTGAGTTTGTATGAATGTTTGTTACTCAATCACACACAAACTGTCGAACAGAGATGAAACATCGAAAACAATAACACATACGCCTCTATTTCTAGTGTTATTCTAGTTTTGATGTGTAATAATGGTGGATTATTAACCATTAAGTGTTGTACACAAGCCTAGAAATAACTATGATGTGAATTTAATATGATCTGCAAACTCCGGTATCGAAGTCAAATTGTTTCAGTCAACATGCGGCAAAATCATCATAGGACACTGTAGCTATAGGAGGACGAAGGTTCAAAATTCGGACCAAAACTATTTTTGATATATATGAATGACCTTGAAAAAGCAATGCCAGATTGGACTTAGGTTAGCTTGTTTGCTGCTGATACTCATGTAGGAATTGAAGATAAATCGAAAGATAACTTGATAAAGATTAATACAAGATGTGTAGCAATAATAGATAATGTAGCAATGAACGCTCTTAAAGATTGGTTTAATACAATACACAGCGCTCAGACGGCTGAACCGATTTCAATGAAATTCAGAATGAATATAGTTGGTGTAAATGTTTTACCCTGAATGGGTATTTAATTTAAAGGCTACACCAATTTAGGCTAAACCATATATATGTTAAGTTTGGTAAGATTTATCATATAGAATTTTAATACATATTAATACAAAATGAATACAAACAATGTGTGGAAATGCTTGACATTACCAAAGACGATACACATTACTCACATAGCTCTTCTTAGGTATATATAATATTTTTGATAATTTATTGATTCAGGCGTTACTTTGCGGAAATCCATTATCAAAAAAGATATTAAAAAATAGTTAGTGACACTTCCGCTGAAAAAACAATGATTTTGGCGTATTTGGGGGTGTGCACCACTCGACAAGTTGTCGGTCAACATCTCCTGAGGATGCATCGTGTAGAGGCGAAACACGTGACGGAATCGTCTTGGGTTTATTTGGGTTTTCTTGTGTCTTTTTTATTTTGTATTCTTCCTATTAAGCAGTTTGTGTTTGTGGTGGTGCTCACCCCCAAATAGGCCAAAATCATTGTTTTTTTTTTTCAGCGGAAGTGTCACTAAATATTTTTTATATCGTTTTTTATAATATTTTTGTTCCTAATAGAATGTATGTTTAACACGTTCTTTTCATAATTTTTAACGTCACAATAGGTACATACATATATGAAAATCGGTAATATAAACTTTGTATTGAAAAGTACGTAATTTAATGCCTGCATACCTACCGACCTGATTTAATTCATAGGTCATTCATTACTTATCGGTTTGAAACGTACTCCAAGGGTTAAAGTTATTTTTAATTTTAAAGTAAATAGCTTTTTTTCAGTCTGCAGTGGTGGCCTGATGCAGAGAGCTTTGATTGAAACTTTCTATTGCTTATCTTAAGTGTGTAACTATGTTCCTCTCCATTCAAAGGTTGTTTGGAAGAGATTACTTTGAGCAATAATACCGCCTATTGTTACACTTTTCTAAGTATAACTGTATTGATCGTTTAATTTTAAGGTGTTCAATAAAGATTATATCTATCTATGTTATTACTTGATTTTAATTGAAGTATGATCATTAGTATTATAATGCAGTTTATGTAGTATAACTACATATTTACATGAAAATGCAGTTTAATTACAGTGAGAGTAATATAATGGTGTAGTACAGTTATTAATTGGTAGTTCACCTGTCTTGTTCTAATAATAAGTACTTAGGTGTATTATTAACGTTTGTCATAAACTAGTAATATGCAATAAGTAAATATGAAATCCTATCCACTAACTTAGATGCTGTAAAGTCCACTAATAGGTAGGAAGGCAATAGGGTATCTCTACTACATGGCATCCAAAACATAATACATAGAATACATATAAGTATTTATCTCTCATGAGCGAGTCATCTAAAAAGCAAAAGTTCAAACTAGCTTAATACCTAAAATGCAATACCATCTCCAAAGGAGTCACAAAATGTGCGTAATCATCTATGTTTCTATATGTCTTTAGCCTGAAAATGATTATCATAATTACCGTTCAGTCTTCAGGCTTACTTCCACGCCATGTCCCTTAATTCCTATGGCCATTAAAACAAGCAACGTGGTGTGCTATGATACCTTTAAGGAATGTTCGTCAAAACAAAAGAAATTTGCGATCATCCCTTGAAGATATCGTATCGCGACGCGTTACCTGTTGAATGTTCATACTAAATAAGGCACGGAATAACTCATAACACGCACGTTACATACTGTGCTTTCGCTCTACGTGTTGTTGTACTGCGCTCGCTGCGTCAGACTACCTAGTGCTTTAGTACTATTCACCCAGCACACTCCCTTACCATTATATTATTCAAGCTTTAACACGGTAATACTTGAACATAGATATATTTATATAAGTATATTGCAGTACTATAATAGAGCCAGCATATATCACTGGGACATTACTAAGTCTTTTAAAAGAAGTAAGTTACGAGAAGAACTAAGTTCTTTTAAAAGAGTCCGACACTGTTGATAGTGCAAGATTTAGTAGGCTAATAAGACCCGAAAGAGCCAATGTGCAGAGCAGTACTACGCAATAGTTCTCAGCAGTTCTGTGTGGCACTGCAACTGTGGACATGGTGCTTATCAGCCGTTCAATGTAGCTTTCTACTTGTACTATTTCGGCTTATGTTCAGCAGCAGATGGCTTTTTGCTGATGATGATGATAAGGTCCTGGCCTCTTTGCAAGTCTAGTCTATTGCCTTAAGGATTATTAACGTCTTTTAATTTCATTCATTTGTGATTTCAGTTGCTGAGTGCTTTACTGATCGTTGTGGTAGCTGATCCAGCGCCGGGTCGAGTGCCGAAGGTGTACAATGCGCTCATCACGTCTAACCAGAACCTAGAACCCAGCAAAGCACACCCTGTCTACCAACCAGTGCTGCATGATGCCGTGTTCTCCTTTCAACCTTCAGTTCTCTACGGGGGGCACTTCCCTTTCGGCAATGTATGTTCCTATACTAGTTAAGACATATCTTTCTATACAGGTCTTTGGCAATGAAGTTTTATAAGTTTAGTTGACTGGGTTAATAATTGTGTAATTGTGTACTGGTTGAATTCATGGGCATCCTTTTAAATTAAAAGACATTATTTATGACACTATATGATATCAAAAATCAAATATATTATAACTGTCCAAGTACAATATTGTATTGTAATAAGAGAATTAAAATAAATTAATCAAATTATTTAAGGCACATCTGCACCTACAGAAGCATGCGCTAGATCTTGGTACTTTGTTTATTTATTGATTTTTCATACTTGCATTTTGATTAATCATCATTAATCATATTTTTCACCTTGGTAGCGAGCCGATTGCACTTCGAAAATGTGCGATTGATCTACATAACCTTATTCTCCCCCTCTTCTTTCTTTCGTCGGACAACAAGATGCACAGGAACACGACATTCGTACATGGTTAATAGTCCGCAAATACACAAGAACCGCTTTAAATGTAGCTTACGGCTGAAGTGTGTTATAACCTACCAAAGGGCTGGTTTCCTCTATGCCTTCCAGCACAGAGTAATTAAGTATCTTCTAGGCAAGTATGTTCTACCATCGACCGCGTCGTCACTTTCCAGCAAATGAGACTGTGCAAATGCTTGCTTATGATATTTAAAGAAACTCTATCTGAATTGTCATCCCAATCTGTCATTCTGTGGCTTGTGTTGCTAGCAAAAACTAATTATTTTACCATAAGAGATGAAAGGAAAAAAGAGGTGTACTATTCTGATGATTCAACATTGATATCATTGTCCTTCAAGACGATTCAAAAAGTTTCTATCTGGTTTCTATGAAAGCTCTTTTTGACAATAAATAGTCTGTTATGAAACAGTGTTCACGACTTAGTACTTGTAATGTAAGCAAAATTTAATTTTAAACCAATTAGTTTTAGTATTGAATTTAGGTGCTTTAGTATTTCAAATTTCATATTATTTAATAAAATATGGATAAGTAATCTCTAGCCAATTTTCCAACCATTTGAAAAGTGTGTTTTTAAATTTCCAGGGAATAATTCCAATATCAGCTCAGCCTCCAAACGATGCACAGCCGTCACAGACCCCACCGGCTGCAGCACCGACGCCCGAGAGTCCATCAAGCGAAGCGCCTCCGACGGAGTCTCCTGCCACCTCCCCTGAACCAGTCCCGGAAACTCCTAAATCCAACAGTGCCGGTACAACTGCTGCACCATCACTTCCTCCGAACACAGAATCTCCAATACCCTTAAATGTATTCGGGCTACCAGCACAAGTACTTCCACTCGGACGAATTGACCCTGCTTACAACGGCTTTAATCAAATAGGACCATTTACATACTCTTACCCTTCTTACTCCCCGTATCCTGGTGTACGACTTTACGATCCATTTGATCCATTTAATTTGGGGCCTTATGGCCTTCCTCTATATCGACCACTTCCAAACGTTCTGGGACCGAGCCTGCCTTTTGTACCTGCGAGGTTGCCAGGCCCCCTGCCGGTAGCCGCAGCCGCGCCCATTCCTACTGACCAGTCTGCTCAAACTCCTCCACCTGAGCCTAGTGATCTCAATGTTCTGAACTACTCTTCTAAGGATCCTGCTATACCCAACGTACCTCCACCTCCATTACCGCAAGGTGGACTCAAACCTGACAAATCTGAGTAAATGTGATATTGTATGATTAGACACCTAGTAATAAAAAATACACTGCTTATAATATAACATACTGTTTTAATTAATAGATAAAATACGAACTCCTTGTTCTTATACAATTCATAGTCAAGTTTGTTGTAGTTTTGTAGTATTGAAGTAGAATGTAAAAAATTGATTAACACTTCACCAAATTCCTTTTTTTATGATTGCATATTTACAGTGATTAGTTAGACAAGTAACTCATTTTGTGTTCACGATTCAAACCAAATGGCACAAGTCAATGGGTAGTTAAAGAATAACGATATGTAAAGCAGGATAGGTGGGAACATCAAAAGCTGGAATAGTATTCAAGAAATTTACGTATAATCTGACATGGACATGGAATCGTACGTAATGAGCATCTCACTTTACGTCAGAACCATTATAAATTTTTAATGGTTACGTAGCCGTTTCAAAATAGATCTACAACTTTTTAAATGATCAAGTGACAATTATTTTGCTTAAATGATAAGCACGACGCTTGCCCATGAGAGTTACAGTGCCATACCCAGACATTATAGCTAAAGTTTTAAGTGCACTGCGCTCATAACCCCGAGGCATCGATTTTTAAGTTCTTTGTCCAATATTTTTCTGCTTACACACTGTGTTGCTGCGCGGCCGAATTGATGCTGGGGTGATGCCAACCAAGCCGCCTACACAAACAACAACTTACACAAAAGGCCTACCTCTTATTCGAATACATGTGTGACATCCTTTGAATGACGACGCTAAAGTCAACCCATGTTACCATGAATGTATGACTAATCACAATTCAGAAACGATAGTTACATTATTTTATACATTTTAACTAAAATCAGCTTACCATTTAGTACTTACAATGCTCTTAAGAGTTCAACAACATCGCACATAATGTTGACTTAACTAAAAGCTGTGGTTGACTCGTTCTTTGGTAAATGAGATAAAAGGTTCCATCTGTTACCATTGTAATCCATATAGATAACTCATGGTATGTGCAAGCTTATAACATGTACTGTGTAAAATCAATGAATATACCTCCAGTGATATGATATCAACGCTTACATGCGAAGGATAATGACACTGATGCTAATATATTTGGTCATACCACATATACAGGATGTTCAATCCTATTGTTTATGAAAAAAATTAGTTACTTACCTACTTTTTTAATTAGTGCCAAGTGACGTCATGGACCAAATTTGTTAGATAGTAAACGTTACGCCTGACTATATTTGTAAAGCATCCCAAATCTTAGAGCTTCGTAGGTAGCTCTGTATTGCTGTTGAGTCCTATATATGTCCAGTAATTTTATTAACTATAGTAGAGTTTAAAAAGTTCGTTAAAAGGACAAGCGGCCGATCCCCAACACGATGGTCTGACCAAGTAAAAGAAGCCACCTCCTCAAACAAGTTCTATAACATGGTGAAGCCGACTATGAAACGGAACCAATGGTGACATATTGTCCGCTCAAATAAATCCATTAACCACGATCCTCAGTGATGAGGGACCGTCTAGAGAGAAAGAGAGAGAGGAGTTCAAGCTTAATACAGTAGTGTTTTCACGCTATAGGTCTGATTGTAATAGTGCTCAGTTACGTAAACATGCATTAAGTTTTTGTGAGACTTGTCAATTTAACGGCCGTATTTATAAGCAAGTTGAAATTCTTGAAGATAAGTAATTACATAAGGAACGATTTTAATTCTATATAGTCTAGAATTTGCCTGAAATTAGAACTATCAAAGGCTAGAATTCTTAGCCGAGTACCTAATAGTCACCATTTCCTTTGCTTGAGATGAGAGAACACGTCAGTTTTTCGTTCTTATTGCAAAAAGTGAAGTTGTATAAAAATTAAATTTGCACACAAGTCTGAACTGGGAAGGATCTGTTATGCTGTAAAAATTAAAATCCCATGACAACAACCACAAAACAACCACCAAAATACAAGTGTATAAATATATATCCAGTTTTGATAGGGTTATGTTATATATTAGGTTATGTCATATATTATGTTTATAAAAACGGCTGTAAGACTTTACCACTGAGAGCGGTTTCTAAGAGCAATTAAATAATGAACACGTGTAAACGAACGTTTACACATTTTCATAACCATTGACTAGTGTGCATGTTTTTAGCACTCATGTAGTTATTTATTATAGAAAACTACACATAGAAAAGGATTTATTAAATATAATCAGTAATTTCTAATATGTAATTTCCCTCACCTCACCACAATCATAATCTTAATGTTGAATAATGTAAACTCCCTCATAATTAAAAAGTATTTCTTTATTTTGATTTATTTTATTACCATGCAGCGGAAGGCGGCCCATAGAAGTAAATGTCCCAGTTCATCCCACCAATAAGATCTTCTGGGATATACCACTCGTAATAGTAATACTTGGTCCTCCGTCCGGAATGGCAGTAAGTGATACGCGGAACACATATCTGGAAGTTGTATGATGTGCTTCTGAACGAATCCTCTTCAAAAGCAGTAGCTTTAAGAATTATGCACGTAGGTATCCTGTACAAATCGAGCCATCCCTGTAATTTTTATTTTTATTTTAGTGCTTTCGAAGCAAAACTTATCATCAAATATTAATAGTATACGTCAGTCATTCTACAAGGGGGGTGCGTAGCGTAGAGGAAACCAGGGGGTTGGTTTCCTCTACGCTACGCAGATACGGCAAAACAATACTTTTTGAAATTTTTCGGCATTGTTACCATACATTTACCGCTACATAATCTTCACTAATATTTTAAACAGGTATAGTGTCTTTGTGAGTTTGAAGGTAGATGCTAATCGTTAAAATTAATAATTGGATTTTGATGTAATTTTGATGTAATTTTGATGTTTTTTCCGTTAAAAGTGTACGTGAATGCAGATAGAAATTGACATTAATACAAATAAAAGATTTCGATATGAAAGATTGACTCAATTATGAAATAGAATGACTAAGACAGCTGTTGTTGTGTGTTGAAGGAACTTACTCTTATCATAATTTTCCCTAACACATCTAAATGATCTAGATGTACATGAGCATAAAATGCCTTGCCTGTGTCTTTACATTTTCCGAAAAAGTATTCGCTGTGTACCACATCTGCAAAATAATATTGGTAAGTGATTAAGACTATCAAAAAATGTCAAAACTATGCAATTGTTGTATGATATAATATTTCATTACCTGGATCTGGATAACTGTTTACTAATGTAAAATCACTCAGTGAGGTGAAGAATTGCCATGACACCGCTGAAGTTACTAAAATAGCAAAAAGTTTGAGTTAAGTATGAAGAATATACCTAACGTAGTAGGTAACGTAGATAACCTTTTCATCTCACAAAAGAAATGCTTACGAATACTTGCTGAAATCGAATCTCCAGATTTAATAATTCATCATTTCCATAAACCATATTTTATCAAATATATAATGCTGGCCCTCACCTCCATCTACATCTTGGAAATGTGCATGTTTATTCGGAAATATCCTCAATACTTTTTTAAATCATGTGAACAGGCGAGAAATTATCCCCTTAGACTAACACGGAAACATACACTTTTAATACCTACTTCTAGATTGAAAATGCACAGTTCCGGTACCAACGCAATGGCAATTAAAATGTATAACACACTATCCAACAAAATAAAAGATGAAAATAAAATAAATGTATTCAAATTAACACTTAAAAATATTTTTGCATGAGTGTTATTATATTATCGACGAATTGTTCAATGATAATACATTAACATGGACTGGTCCTCTTTGCATAATTGCAACAACAATGACATGTACTTATTGTGAACCCTGGGCAACAAGACCTGCATTATATATTAACTTGGCACATAAGCAACAAATGATTTGAGTTTGAGTCCGATTTTGAAAAACGTATTATATCGCTATTAAAAACATACGCTATAAACATATAATAAAGGACTACGTGAGGTTCAGCGGCTGATATATGGACCATCTATATTTTACAAAAACGTGCTGTTCGAGGTATATACGAAATGGGTCCCCGCGAATCTTTGAAAGATTTGTTTAATGAAATCAATAGGTATATAAACTTTGCCTTCCTTAAATGTATTTGCAAATATAATCATCATCATCATCATCTCAGCCGTAGGACGTCCACTGCTGAACATACGCCTCCCCCATGATTTTCCAAAAGGACCGGTTGGAAGCGGCCTGCATCCAACGTCGTCCTGCGACCTTCCTCAGGTCGTCTGTCCACCGTGTCGGTGGACGACCTACGCTGCGCTTGCCGGTACGTGGTCTCCACTCCAGAACCTTTCGGCCCCATCGGCCATCTGTTCTGCGTGCTATGTGCCCTGCCCACTGCCACTTCAACTGGCTAATCTTCTGAGCTATGTCGGTGACTTTCGTTCTTCTACGGATCTCCTCATTTCTGATTCGATCACGTAGAGAAACCCCGAACATAGCCCTCTCCATAGCTCGTTGTGCGACTTTGAGCTTATCTATGAGGCCCATAGTAAGAGACCACGTTTCAGTGCCATAAGTCATCACTGGTAACACACATTGGTCGAAGACTCTTGTCTTGAGGCACTGAGGTATTTTTGACGACTTCGCGAAGTTTCCGGAACGCTGCCCAGCCGAGTTGGATTCGACGATTGACCTCTTTCTCGAAGTTGGACCTGCCTAGTTTGACTGTCTGTCCCAGGTAGATGTACTCGTCAACAACTTCGAGAACTAAGTTCCCAACTGATATTGGGGTAGGTACAACATGGGCATTAGACATAATTTTCGTCTTGTCCATGTTCATCTTAAGACCTACCCGTTGGGAAACTCGATGGAGGCCTTCGAGCATTGTACTGAGGTCTTCCATGGATTCTGCCATGACTACAATATCGTCGGCAAATCGAAGGTGAGTGATGTATTCGCCGTTAATATTGATGCCAAGTCCTTGCCATTCCAGAAGCTTGAAGGCGTCTTCCAATGTAGCGGTAAACAGTTTCGGAGATATAACGTCTCCCTGTCTCACGCCTCTTTGCAATGGAATTGCCTTCGAACTCTGCTCCTGTACTCGGACTGACATGTAGGCGTTTTTGTACAAACACTTCAGCACTTCAATATACCGATAGTCAATACGGCACCGCTGGAGAGACTCAAGCACTGCCCACGTCTCGATCGAATCAAAGGCTTTCTCATAGTCCACAAACGCTAGACAAAGAGGCAAGTTATACTCTTCGGTCTTCTGTATAACTTGCCGTAGCGTGTGGATGTGGTCTATGGTACTATAGCCTTTTCGGAAACCGGCTTGTTCCGGAGGCTGGAATTCATCAAACCTGCGACTGAGACGGTTCGTTATGGCCTTCGAAAACAGCTTATAAACATGGCTCAAAAGCGAGATGGGTCTGTAATTTTTAAGTAAAGTGTTGTCACCTTTCTTGAAGAACAGCACCACCACGCTTTTGTTCCATGCTTCTGGCGTTGAACCTTCGAGTAAGACGGTATTAAAGAGCTTCTGAAGGACTTTAAGTACCGGTGTTCCACCCGCTTTCAGAAGCTCAGATGTGATACCGTCGTCACCAGGCGCCTTGTTGTTTTTAAGCGGTTTCAAGGCCATTCTAATCTCGTACAGGCTGATGTCCGGGATATCTTCGGTATAATGTCGGCTCAGCTTGGCTCTTGGGTCTTTGACCGAGCTGCTAACAGGTTTAGCGACCGAGGTGTATAACTGTCCGTAGAAACTCTCGACCTCTCCTAACACTTCCGCTTTGGTCGACGCTACACTGCCGTCTCCTCTCTTCAGCTTCGTCAACTGGCTTTGCCCAATAGACATGTCTCTTGCAAACACTTTGGAGCCTTTTTTCCGCTCTATCGTCTCTTTAATACGGTTTGTATTAAAGATCCAGATGTCGTGTCGCAAGGACTTCCTATATATGCTTCAGCATCATTCGAAGACTGCAGTTTCAATGAGCGTCGTTCAGCCATGAGGTTGAGGGTATCGTTGGAGAGTTTCTGTGGCCTATCTGTACGGTGGGGTTTAAAGTACTTGGAACCCACTGTATGGACAGTTTCGACTAACCTGTTATTGATCTCGTCCACTGAAGCGATGTTCTCAAGGCAATCGAAGCGATTGGATAGCTCAAGTTGAAAGCTCTCGGGGTCTTGAATACGGGCACGAGTGGGTCGGAGCGTAGACTTCATCAGACGAGACTTCTCCAGTTTGACATTAATATTCACCGTGCCTCTTACCATTCAGTGATCACTACCGGTTTTAACCCTGTTGATCACGGAGACATCAGTGAATATTTGCCTTTTGGTGGTCATAATGAAGTCAATCTCATTTCTCGTGGAACCATCGGGACTCAGCCAGGTCCATTTCCTGTGAGGTGGCTTCTGAAAGAAAGAGTTCATCATAAAGAATCCCTCTTTCTCCAGGAAGTCGGCCAACCTCTGTCCCCTACGGTTCCGTTGTCCATATCCAAATTGCCCCACTTTTAACTCATCCTCGCTTCTCTTACCCAACTTCGCGTTGAAGTCCCCCATAACAACTAGAAAGTGCGTTTCAGAGGTATGTATGGCCCGACTAATGTCCTCATGCATATCCTCCACCTCATCATCCGGGTGCGTTTTCGTCGGTGCGCATACCTGAATGACCTTCAGCGAATATCGTTTGGATACTCTGAGTATTAGGTATACGACCCTATTGGAAACGCTATCGATCTTAACTATGTTGTTAGTAAGGGTCTTGTGGACGAGAAACCCGACACCACCTTGGGACTGTTGGTCGCCCTCCCGGTGGTAGAGTAGGTTACCTGATTTTAGGGTTATCGTGTCCTCACCCGCTCTACGGACTTCAGATAACCCCACAATGTCCCAGTGTAGCTTACTCATTTCTTCTTCCAGCTCATATATCTTCTCGTCTGTCCTCATCGTGCGTATGTTGTGTGTTACCAGGGCCAGTCGTCGTCGTTGGGGGTGGTAGCCGGGCGTCTGCCGAGGATTCTTAGCACCCCCTGCCCCACCGTTACCGTGGCCGCTACCGTAGCCAGGAATAGCGGGGCTGCCGGGGACTGGGGGCCTGGTTCTTTTTGTCCAATCCATGAAGGGGTTTTTGCCAATACTCGCCACGCTTGGCAGGCGGGTTGGCGAGCGCAGTTTGTGTGTGTTTGACTGGGAAGGTGCTGCTGCCCACCTTCTGATTTGTTATCCCTTAGCCGCCTTCTACGGCACCCACGGGTAGAGTTGGGGGGGTGCTATTCTAAGCCGGCACCGCCACGGCAAATATATTTGTTGGTAATTATTATGTTGGTAAAAATTTACATAAATATAAGTTAAATAGAGATCACCACCCTTTTAATACTATGAATAAGAACATATTATAAAGTTCGACATTATATAGATGACAAAGATGCTTGGAATATTACCCTTCTGCCAAGTTGTCATAAATCTAAAACTCATAAATTGTATTAATAGTAGTACCTAAGTAGAAACATTGTAAAAATCTATATGTAAAGAATGGCCCCGAGTTTCTTGCCGCTTTTTCTCGGTAGACTCTATATATTTTGGAACGCGGCGGTAGTCTTTAAAGTAAATTATAATAAATAATTGATGTTCATAAGTCTTTGATGCATAAATTTAAGAAATGACTTTGACTTGAGAATGCGAAAAAATTACCGTTTAAAAAGTATACAAAACTTAAACTTTGTTATTCATTTCTTGATAGTCTATTTTATTCGATATCTATTTTTAAGCCATGGGAATTTTGTGCGTCTATGAAAATAGACGCGTAAAGAAAATATACTTAAACCCCACGTGCTGTCGCCCTTAAAGTTCATTAGTGACTGTGTCTGACATCTAGCTATCCAGGCATTAGTTGCGAATTTGTATAACTCCAGACATCACACATTTTTCAATAATGTTTCATAGTAACGTTTCTTACATTCTAATTAAGCCATTTTATAAAGTTTATTGTTATGTTGCGATTTTTATTTCTATCTAATACATCTCTTTATTGTAAGCCCTTTATAAAATTAAGATGGACTAGACTTAACTTCGTTGTAATATACAAAGAAAAATTGAAAAAGTTGACGATGAAAATGAAAAAAAAACTGCATATGAGAAAGAACAACGCAATTTAACGGCTATGGCAATTTATTTAAACTTACCCAAATTTAATATAAGGGTAATCTGAATAAAAGTAAGCGAAGCCATTGATGGAAAACTCACTATTGTAGAGTCTAAAAACAACTAACATAAAATGGAACGAGAAAGTCTATTTATATAAAGACTAATCACAAATCGTCATTCTCGCGGGCGTATAGTTATGATTCTAATAATTTATTTGTAAATAAAAACCGATGAAACAAGTAATTTTGCAGTACCGGACAATCTGATTGATTCAATCGCACTTCTTCTTACTTTCTTACATTATTATAAATGAGAATGTTTGGATGGATGAAGACTCCATCACGCCAGAACAGTTCTACAGATTTCCATGAAATTTGGTCTTATATGTAGATACACGAGGCGCTGGAGTAACACATAGGATACTTTACGCGGGTGAAAGTGCGGGGTGCAGCTAACATAGTCTATAAACTTTTTCAAGTTTAGCCCAAGTGTTCTACTTGGATAGTCTATATGCACCCATACAAATACGATGAGTGGTTTGTGAAAAATTGGCATATTCGCTTCGTTCCTGTAATAAAAATGAATTGTTGTAATAAATGTAAAGTACCTGGAGTTTTTGGGGGTGCCGATTTCAAATATGACATATATTTTGAGCTATATATTTATAGTAACCTAGCTAATTTAATATTTTTTTGTATTTCATTATAATAAGACTCGTCTCGCTTTCCCCGTTAGTAAACAATTGATTTTCATGGTAATGAAAACTTATTGGCTTAGTGTTGCCTAACAACGCCATCTATTGTCAAGTAGATTTAGTGTTGCTATGTCGATAAAACAGTTTAGTTATTGTTGGAGCTGATGGCCCTACTTAATAAAATGATATTGTAGCAGTTTTTCATTGCCTGAAAACACAAAAAAAACGACGTTTTCTAAAGTTGAAACCTAGCTAGATCGATTTACCTAACTGAATTTGTAAGCGGATGACAAGAGAACGCGAGTTCGTACACCAACGCCCTAATGTGCTTGCAATACCATGCACTAACCGCAAGAAATGGAGAGCAATCGTGAGGCGATTAGCATGTCTGGTAATGGAAGTCGACGAGAATCCACGTTTATCATCAGCATCACTATGAACACAACCACTTACCCAAGAAGGTCAAATTTAGAAGAACTGCATTAAAAATACTACCTTATCACACACACCCATTGAGGTACTAACATGGCATTGTATATGCACATATACCTCACAAAATACATGATTAAAGTCATACAAAATAAGTTACATATTCGTATTTTATTAAGAACTTACGTTGTTTATACACTTCTATTTACTATCTTTAATATGAGAAACGGGAATCACTCACGTAAAACTAGGTAGTTGGAAAGATCAGACTTATTTACGTGAGTGATTCCCGTTGAGCATATTAAAAAATATTGGTATTTGTTACGGGAATGTACTAAAGTTATGTTGACTGTATTATTATTATTTATTAATTACTAAGGCAGTAAAGTATTTTTTTAAATTAAAAAATTTCTTGTAACCTGTATACATATCTGTTTCATGTACTTGTGTTGGTTTGCATGCACTTATCGTTCCGTAGGCGTTCTAATAACTCCTAGGTAAATTAATAATTTCTGTCTTCTACACTTATTAAACTTGTCTTATTATTCTGATGTTTACTGCAAAATGTATTTATCTGTAAGTGAATTTTTGGAAATTCTTAGGAGTAATAAATGATTAAAACCTTATTTATATCGTTAGCAGCGGTGACATTAGATCATCACATTATAGTGCTATCCGCATGCTCGCATGTAATGCCTTTATTATATTATTATTATTTTTTTTGCTCCTTTGGTTATATTCATTGCACTTATTGATGACAGTATGCTATCACGTTTTTTTTATTTTTTTTCTCTTTAAGTTTAAAGATTTAATTAAGATAACATCATAATAAAAAAATATGATACATAACCATTGATTTGCATCACGCGTGTCACAATGATAAAACGGCATCCAATTCCAAACACCTAAAAAGACGCTGTCAGCTCAACGCTTGGCTACGTTCAATTTCCTTTACTTGAAATCAAGCAAGCGCATCTCGCATAAACGTAAGAAATTCATATAAAATAATGTGCACTCAAAATGGCTATTTTATGATATGTGTTTTATGACAAATAAAATAGTGATTAAAGAGGAAAACTGTTTTAAAGAGGAAATTTAGTGGTATGTTTGATTTTTTTAAATGTAGGTACTCTAGTATGTTAAAATATGTTTTAATTCCGTCAATGTGTTCTTAGAAGTCTTAGAAATGCCATATTTTTTTTTGTAATTTTAATTAAATCGCTGTTTAAGAGATAAACTGCTTTAAAAACCCAATTTTTTATCAACATAACAAATTGACATCACCTTTTTTAGTAACAAAACAAGCGCCTGATATCAAGACAGGTACGCTTGCCCATGATAACAGATGCAGTGCCACCCAGATCTCAGAACTCTAGTTTTGCGTAGCACTACGCTGCGTTCGTCATCCCGAGACATTGGTTAATGAATCTCTATCGCCTAGTAACTTCACTAGCTACTGTGCCCATCCCACCCTAAGGGTGATATCAGCAGAGAGCGGTCACGCGTTCACGCGTTCATGCGGTCAGTTTTGCATTCGTAGTTTTGTATTACGTTACATATATATCTATGTGGGTATATCTATGTAAAGTAATACAACTCAACGCAAAACTGTTGACCGCTCTCAAACTGCGTTGCTGATCGCCTGGTACTTCTTTTTCTCGGATACGAGCAAGTGATAATAATGCCGCTAAGACGCAACCCACCTTCATCGCCCGCGCTCACTTTGAGCGCCGCTACGCCGCCGACGCCTTCGATGGACCCGCTTTCTGCGCCCGTCTCATCTCTGACGGTGCCTTTTCACCAGCCACTCCTACACTCTTCATCGGAACCGAGTCTTAATGTCACTCTTCAAATAAAAAAATAAAAGCGCAAAGTGATGAATATAAGTTAACCTATTATAGCAGTATATATATAGTATATTATATATATTATAGCCTAGGGGTAGCACGTCACAGTAATGCTTGCACACTATTGCTTCGCGGCATAACATCTTGTACCAACCAAGTATGGTAGGTAATCATATAGGTAGGAATTAAACAAATAAATAGATTGCTCGTTACAACCGATAGCTTTTATTTCAAGATAAGTAAAAGTACAAATCCCACTGCATATTTCTCATCATCTCCACTGGTATATACCATTCGTAGTAGAAATATACAAATTTAATACCACCGTAGTTATATACCAGTCGGCATACGCACACGTTGAATTTAAAGGCGTGGTATCTGACAAGGTCGCCATAAGTAGACTTGGATCTGACGTAGACGCATGTCGGCTCATCTTTCACGTCAAGCCAAGCCTGAAAAGTATTTTTGTAAGTTATCGAAGTAATGAGACGGGAAATAATGTATCTAGCAGTAAGATCTGCATATAGCATTTGCTGTGCTACATAGAACTTATGCTGTGCTAATGCTTAGAGCTTTATATCCATCCTGTACTCATACTTTTAAGAATGTCTCGTTTATCCATTGCTCAACACTTAACTTGCGGACCTGGTATTGAAGTAAGTGGTGTAAAGGAAATACTCATTAAGTTATCATCAAACGTAGTACTGTTCGAATCAGCATCATTAAAAAAAACGTCTGGCTAAAACTGCACACATGCCAAAAATTACTTTCAGCACGTCAATTACAATCAATACAATTTACTTTCATCTGTTTAAAGTTAATAAGGCAGACCTTTACAGGGTAACCGTCCATTGTGAAAAGATCGTTAGTACAATTTCTGCATATCAATGCAATTTTGTAGCTAATTATACTTAATAGAATATTTTTAAAATGTTATAAAGGTAGGTATATACTGTCAACGCTTAGATCCTACTATTCAATTATTAGGATAATGTATTTAAATGTCTAGCTATAAGCAAGGATACCATATTATATTATGTACCATCAGTAGAAAATGCTTAAATAGTAAAAACAACGATAATGTTAAATACTTAGTTATAGCAAAATGTTATTTAGTATTGAAACTAAATCAACATTTGTCATATACAAATGTTGACAAGACACATGGAGAGTGTGTGGGAAAGGTCTCTCAATAACCCCGTCGTGATCGATGTCAATTTGATTAGCTTATAACAACATTAATTGTTTTATAAAAGACTAGCTGCGACCCGCAGTTTCAACTACGTGGTGATCACCTGTGTTGAGGGGAACATAATAATAAAATATTTATAAATATCGGTTTAGCCCGTTACAAGTTATTGAGAGACTAACGAACTTGGTTATTTGGAAAAGTGTGCTTCCCATAAACAAGAACTAGATATAGGTACCCACCCTAACAATCATTTTCCCTCTAAGTTCCTCGTATGTCCAACGATCGTGCGCCAGTAAAGATTTGTATGAGGTTGCGCATTTCCCGTAATAATATTCACTATGGACATCATCTAAGTTAGAACAAAAAATGTTTATAAGTAACTTTTTAAATACTGATATGATCGATGGTGTCGATAGAATTTACATTGCATTCTCTTGGTGAGGTAGTATAATATGAACTTTAAAGTCGAGAGGTAACTGATTTACAGAAAGCATTAACATAAACAAGTAAATTATCGCATTACACATTTTAAGTTTATTACGTACTAGATGACCCGCCAGCGTCTTCGCTTCGCGGGATACGGTAATTACAGATTTCAATTAGAGGTCGAATCTCACAAAATCCTGTCTTAGTGAGTACATAGGTCCAAAAAAGAACCCCCTGCAAAATTTTAAACTTTTAGAACTCGCAGTAACGAAGTTTCATACAAACTATCAACCCCAAAAAAACCCTTAGGGGTTGAATTTCATAAAATTCCGTCTTAGTGAGCACCTACGTCCTAAAAAAGAACCCCCATGCAAAATTTTAAACTTTTAGCACTCGCAGTAACGAAGTTTCATAATAAACTATAAACCCCAAAAAACACCCCTTAGGGGTTGAATTTCATAAAATCCCGTCTTAGTGAGCACCTACGTCTTAAAAAGAACCCGCATGCAAAATTTGAAAGTCCTAGCACTTGTAGTTTCTGAGATTTCTTGATGAGTGAGTGAGTGAGTGACCTTTCGCTTTTGTATATATAGATTGAAAAAATAATAATTATTAGGTAAGCATATTGTTTATCTTTTTTTCTTCTTCAATTCTCAAAAAAGATGATATTCTATGAACACAAATAAAAATATAGGAATTACTCGTACCTTCTGGAGGGTCAATGTTAGTGAACACAATACTGCTCAATGCAGTATGGTTTTTATAGCATATAACAGACTCTGAAATGTAATAACAAATATAATTTAATATACGCACAATATACCCCAAACAGAAGTTTATTTTTGTTTCATTACATTTGAAAATATGTTGTTGAAAGTAAGAGAAAGGATAATATATACATAAATAGTATCTTTGCTACACCCCTCGTATCCATCTTTTTGTTTCTTTAAGGTAATAAGTATCTATTTGCAGTGAATCTTTCAAATAAATACTACAACAATCCGTTCCACCATTGCTGGAAAGACAAACCACCAAACACATCATCACAGATTGTAAGAGTTGATCACAAAAGCATACCAAACTAAGTTAAATATATAAGCAAATGTAGCAAAGTACAGCGAGACCTAAAAAACAGGCTAATAGCTTAAATTTATTACGTGATAATAGCTGCAAAATCCAAATTAAACTAACTCTATATTGAGCCATCGAAAAATGTCGCTCTTGTTGTGCGTTCTACCCGAAATGATATCAAATGTAACTAAGTAAACAATTAGTGAGTTGTGTATCTGCATTCCAAAACATTGGAAAATGTTTGTTTATGTCAAAATATCAAAACATAAACAAAAATTTTGCTTGCAGTTTAATGGGATACTACTTCACTTAACACATCATTAATCGAAAAAAAAAACAGGTCTCATCTCACAGAACGCCCAGCAAATACTTGCTGTCGTATGACATAAGGGAATTTTGTTCTAATTGCTTGGCGATTAAATTTAGTGTAAATTATTCTCAAAGATATTGTCGGGGCCTTGCCTGGAACTTATACGCTTTAAGGCTAAGATTCCGCATAATAAAAAAAGATGCTAAACGCCATAAATAGAAAAAGAAACTTATTTTACTTCCTACTCGATAAAAGTTCAATACTTATGAATTCAAAATCTATACCTAGCTTCAGCCTACATTTTGCTAGTTGTATAGGAATATTTAGAGATATATAGAGGTTAAAAAGTAATAAGAATTCTATGAAAAACATAATGTTTTGTATTGTAAGACAGTAGTAGAGAGTAAGTATATATCTATATTTAATTATCCCAACAGTCTTTTCAGTAATACGTCGTAACAAACTAACCAGCAGTGCACAAACACACACACACACTGTCACATCTGTGATATGCTTAGTGTAATGGAAACTGCTGTTTCGTTATGTTAGTGATTTTCTGAAAAAGCCTCAAAAAAGCTCGGCAATAAGCTTGATATGTATCTGTGTCGGATATCTAGATTTTTGTACGGAAAAAGGTGGACTTTTAGTGTATAGTGTTTTAATATAAAAAGCCTCGTGAGCCTGAATAGATATTTTAGATCCTATTGCCTCCTCGTTTTATCCAGTTTACGACAAACACCTGTCGATAAATCGCATATCATGTATGAAAGTTATTATGATCGATAACAACTTTAATATTAAGCTTTTTTCAATGAAACACCATGTATTTGCATTGATAGATTGCTACACAGACACAACAACGTAATATCACATAATACCCGGTGGGCAGTATCTAATACTAACTACTCTATGTAACCATAAATCACAGTTGTGAGGCAAGTCTAGGGTAGAGCTGTATTGTATTAACTATTTTACAAGTGTCAGTATGTAACCGGATTTAACTTCACAATGCATAAAATACATGGATTTATCATATTTTGTTCTTTACTACAGCCTAGCTTACAGGTAGGTGACAAGTTTTATAAATTAACGCAAGGAAAAGGAAATGTTTTTAAATGACAATGGTTGGTAATAAGTTGTGGTATAATGGATAATTGTGTATTGTGAGAAAAATATTAAATCATTATAAGTTTTTCAATGTGATCAGAAATATGGTGAAAAGATACTGTAATGTAAAGATCAGCATATACTTAAATAACAAACACATTACGTAAACAGACGTATTATGGTGATCATAATTATATCATAAATAATCTAATAATAAATAAGGATCTAATAACTAAACGAATAACTAAATGCTATACATAAACTACTTATATAGTTATTTATGAATTATGTGATATTGATAGTTTATTTTTTTTATTTTTTTTTACATGTAAACTGTGTAAATATCGAATGTAATGTAATTGTTCCAGAATTGTCCTGAGGAATATTCTTACAATGGCATAAGCGTCAAATGGAACCAATCACCAACAGCATTCAACGTAGAATCTCATCCTCTATGCTACATGAATGATGACCTGGTGAAGAGGAACTGCACCGATGATAAGTGGATTCCTTCTGTTGATGACGTCGGACCCTGCTCAAAGGTCGTCAAGAGTTTTAACTCATCTTTATGTCCTCCTGGATTTCATAAAATATCCAAAGATAACAACGAGTATTGTTACCAAATTGGCGCAGAGGCTGCTTGGGACTATCCTTGCTTTTCAAGTGGTGGAGCTTCAGTCGTTACTGACCTTGATGAAATAGAAATAACCTCTTTAATAAATTCTCTTGTTGCCACAAATAGGTCAAGATACTTTTGGCTCCCAGCGCAAAGAGCTAAACTATTCAATCCTGTCGTTTGGTTTATTCCAGGACCAAATTGGGGAGTGCACGTGGTGCCTAATGATCATTTAAGGTATCAAAATTTGATTTGGAAAAATTGTTTAGCTTTAGATGTTGAACTACGGATCTTAACTACAGATGCATGTACACAGAAATATCCCAGTCTGTGCTTTTACATAAACAACGTTCATTTTCCTGCCATTTGTCCCAAAGGTTATCATTCTTTTCGATATAAACCGGACAATGGAACTTGCTACGGTATCGAAAAATCTAATTTAAAAACCGGTTTGACCTTTGAAGATTTCAAAAAGACGAAATGTAAGAAACCTATGAACAACAATGCATTTGCGATGAATAGATTCATATTTACGAAAATTGCCGAGTTGAATGAATTGCCAACTCATGAATGGTGTTGGTTTAAAACATCCTTTGCGGATTTTGATATTAACGATCACCCTTATCCCCATACTTTTGCAGAATTGGAAGGTATAATAAATAGTGTCGGCACTTTGGGTTTGATAAATTCGTCTGCGACACTGCCTTGTATGGCTTGTGAAACAGAAGTTGTTTATGGAGAAACTGAATTGATGTTCGAGTACAACCAGGTAGAGAATCAAATATACTTAACAATATATTTTCCATCTGGTTTGTGGAAATACGATATTAATGATAAGGGCATTCGGTGTTTTTCTGATGCTAGGGGATTTGTAAAAGTGGTGGATATAAACGATTTTCCCTTCTTATCAGTAAAGCACGAAATAGATGAAGGGGTCAATTACATTGAAAAAATTGTATATATTGTTGACCTTGTAACTCAGCGATCAGCTCAATACTGGTGCGAAGGCCACACTTTCAACTTTTCGTTAATAAGCACTAATAAACTTGTTGTCAATCCAAAAGGCAAAGAAATACATGTATTTGCAATGACGGTTAATTATTACAATAATACGTTTGAAATGACGGATACTACTGGAATAGATTTTATAATATCGTACTTAACGGACATGTTAGGCGCACAAAAAATATTATGGATGGATGTTTTTGACCTCACCGTTGATTATATTACCGTTTTATTACATGTACACACCGCAGTTTTAGATCAATATGAAGATGAATCTCTCAATATAGAACACACGTTTAATGATTTAAAAGAACGTGCTCTTCAATATTTGCCTGATGTGAATTCTTCCTTTATTAATTTGTCGAGTTCAGTTTATTGTTTACGTGCTACCTCCAATGACTCCGTAATTCTTAACTGGGATATGACACCAATCGGTCACATTTCGGCTCCTAAACAATTTTGTTTGCAATCTAATGGCTTGCCTGTAAGACGACAATGCCTCGGATCATATCACAATGGAGCAACTTGGGGAAGAGTCGAAGGGCGTTGTGACTCCAACTATTTGCCTACAAAGACCACAGAATTTTTATACAATGTTGGCAAAGGGCAGGTACCGAGTAACTACACATCTCGATTTCTTATAGATGGGTTGGAATTCGTTCTAAGTGATATCGATATAATTATTCCCGCTGATATATACTATCTTTCAATGTCATTGCAGCAAGTTCTCCATGTAGCACATGAAAATGACACGTATGTCGATATTGGAGATATCGATAATATTGCATGGGTTATGGATAGGGTAATGGAATTCGATTGGTACTATCTTCGCTTGGCTCAAACTTTAAACTCCACCAATGTAATCCTAAATTCAATAAACGACATTATCGAAATGATCGCAAAACCATATTCAAATAACACTATTTTAGTATCAAACGTTTCCGATAACCATTTCGTAGTGAATGAGGCTTACCAAATAGCTATCAGACCACAGTTTGTTGTTCAAATTTCGTATCCTATGCTTACCAATGTGACGGGCATAGCAATTTCTACTACCTCAGATACAGACAATTTCACTAATATGATCGTTAAGCCATTGTATGCAAATACTTCACTGGACGAAGTTTTAGCAATAGAAAACTTGGAAATTGCAACATGGATACCATTACAATTGATTAATACTTTACGACCTAGTTCTAATGAAAGTACAAATGAATCATTACAAAGAAATAACGTTCACATAATTATAAACGTTTTTCAAAATGATGCAGTTTTCCAAGAACTATTAACAAATTTTCATAAAATAAATAGTCGCATAGTTGGCGTATCAATTCCAGGTTTCTTATCAAATTTAGAACATCCTTTACCTATTGTATTCAGGCAGTTACAACCAGTCAAACATAAACAGTTCTGCGGATTCTGGGACTTTGAAATGCAAAAACCTACGCTTATGTCAGGTTTTTGGAGAACACAAGGTTGTTTTCCCGTCAAATCAAGGGATAATATTACCGTTTGTGAATGTTATCATTTGACACATTTCAGCCAACTAATAACATTACCTCATACTTCTGAAAATATAGACCATCCAAGTGTCAAGCAACATACTAAAGCATTAAACATAATTACCCTAATTGGATGTTTTCTTTCTCTTGTTGGTATTTTTGGCATTTGGTTAACAGCACTAGTATTTGCCAATTGGAGGAAAAAAGCTGGCACAAAAATTTTGTTGCAGTTATCTACAGCCATTGCGCTACCTTTATTATTCATTGTAATTTTCAATTTAGATAATGCTATATTTATTAACGAGAATGGCAAGTATACTGTAGCGCAACACATGAAACCATTATGTATAGCTTTGGGTTCACTCTTGCATTACTCTATCTTATCGAGTTTTATGTGGATGCTTATAACTGCAATCCTTCAGTTCATAAGATATGTTCGGGTTTTAGGTGTGAGCAGGCCTTCCAGATTCATGTTTAAATTTTCCATGGTTGGATGGGGTATTCCCCTTATACCAGTAATAATAGTATTGGCACTTGACGTAGAAAACTATATCCCTGACTCGTCATATTTTAAAAGGCTCTGCTATCCTAAAGGGTACTACTTTATCATATCTGTCTTGTTACCAATATGTGTAATTTTGGTGGTAAACGTGGTTCTTTTTTTGCTAGTTCTTCATTCTATTTCTCGCGGTTCTTCTAACGATAAAATGAAATCCACAGACTTTGATTTAGTTGGCGCTCAGTTAAGATTGTCTATATTTTTGTTCTTTTTGTTAGGTCTCACCTGGATATTTGGCATATTTTCTTTTACTACTAATTTACTTTGGTCATACCTTTTTTGTTTGACTTCAACACTGCAAGGATTTGTGCTCTTTATTTATTTTATCGTTTGTGATCCAACTACTCGTAACATGTGGATAACCTTAGTGAAACCTCCGTTCTCTTCTGGTTCATCCAGAAATAGTATAACTAGTTTAAGTTAAAATAACTACATGAATTAGTAGTTATACCGTTTACTTTCTTAAATGTTTATAAATTTCCTCAATAAAATGGTAGCCTCTAATCGTGTATGTATTTAAAAACAGTACCGAGTATAAAATATCATTGCCCAATATTTCATCCACACTCGGTGGTCTCCAAGCAGTAATAGCAGTCTATAGGCAGATATTCACATTTCAGAAGCATTATTATTTTTAGATTAAAAGGGTGGTGTTTTAAATTAGGTAAAATATTAGTTGAATGAGATTCAACAACAAATATCTAAAGACGATGAGTACCTACAAGTACCACGCACGATTCTAAACCTCCCAACGATTTTCTGTTATGTCACAGAATAATAAACTACGCTTGTTAATAGCTGTGAAAGGTGGGCGCCATGCGGGCGTAGATCTTAGATACTTTTTGTCAAATTCAAAAAGCTTGTATTTCTAATAACTTGGTACTAAAACAGAATACATAGTATAGTTTAAGCAAAGTAAGTAAACGGGGCCGGGCGGCCGAAGTAATTTGGTTTAAGTACCAAAATAAAATTTTGTTACTTATAGATTTCTTCACGAAATAAGTTAGTATTTAAGAATTAATATAAATGGAAAAAAGGACACGAAAACACGCTTGAACCTCCCACAGACACGATAGTTGGAACGTAGTTTAAATGTAAGTTCGGGAACGTGCTCAAAATGCTGTCTACGTTGCCTTGTTGATGACGATGAAATTTATAAGAAACCATGTCGATCACTGGTCTGGATCCTTTCAGTCACTCCGCCAAACGCCTGAGTATTTCAAGACCGCCTGGTCAACAGTGATCCAAGGTTATAATATTTGCAGCTTGAAGGATTCCGTAGTTGTTAAACTATTAAATAGAGTATGCTAATACCTTATGTGTTTAAAATTTCACACTTAGTAAGATATCGTCTTATGTGTTAAAATAATGTACTTATGTTTACCAATGTAATAAATACATTAGATCACAAATGTTGTTTCATTGTTAAGATGGGTACCGACTGACGTTACGGGGTGTAATGTTACGTGATGTATCGAGCATGTTACGTTACGCCGTGTCCATGTTTATTCGTGTAACATACTCGTTCTCGCCCGTGCTCTAAAATCTTTGCTACTCGACGTAGTCTAGATGTCGGACGACGATGTTGTTTTGGGATTTTTGATTTTACTGAATTATTGCTTAATCCAAATTAAGAAGAAAAAGAATAAACGTTATTGGATATCTAACTTGTATAAAGAGAGAAATGTATCTAGTGGTTTGTCGTTACTAAGAATATTAAAAACCAAATGATTACTGGACAATATAAAAACTTTGTGCGCATGTCTCCATGCGATTTTGAAGAACTTGTGAATTTAATTGGGCTTAAAGTATTATAAAAAGATAAAATTACAGAAAAGCAATGAGTGTCACGGAATGATGACTCGCGACTCGCGACGACTCGCTGCGACGTAACGTACTGACTGAGGCGCGTAACATTCTATCAAAAGATCGCCAACATACCGACAGCAGTGTGGAGCATTCGCGGCGAGCAACAAGCCGCTCGTTGCTCGTTGTGAGCGCCTTGTTTTCTCGTACTGACTGCATGAACGCTCGCTGTGTAACACGTTACATTACGCCTTGTGACGCCGGTACTGACCAGCGTTGTGACTGAGTGTCATAAGGTTCTACATAACTTATCAACGAAATACAGTCAAACATGACTCATGCTGGGGAATACGAATGCAGATATCCTCTACAATAAATGCAACAAAAAAACAGGTAAGTGGAAACTTCAATGATCTCTGCAAGCCCTCAGCTATGGAAGATGGAACCTGCTACACTGAAAAAGAACAACGGATTAAGTAAAACAAAAGGACTGCAAACAAGGAAAACCTATATTTCCAACCTTGAACAGAAACACAACTAATAATTTCCTGAATCTTCAGTACCCACCATTACTTATTGTCCTGTGTACAGGATATAATTGGAACCTATATTGTACCTGTTCGTGATGAGTTTTGCGAAAATTTATAAAACACCAATAGGAAAGTAAAGATTAAAAAAGCATACGTATTTCGAGACAATTTAATTTTACTCATTAGTACATACACTTTTGATATCAGATATTATAATTTATTGATTCCTCTTGAGTTTGCTAAACAATTGCCTGGCTGAAACGTATTCTCTCTTTCGATGGCATGGACAACAGGCGTTAGACCATGTTGAAAGAATTCAGATGGTCCGTAAATCCCGACACTGAGCCCACGTGGTGGATTATGGCCCATACTTCTTTCTCTGCGAAGTAGCTCCGGTTCCTACGAATAGCAGTGGGTTGAGTATAAATTCAAAATATTACATTTATGTACAATTACGTTTGCATTAGGTGCATTTATTATTTAAGTATTTTAATTTGCAAACATCACCCATTATTCTACATACCACGTTAATTACTTTAGATGTTTCATTAGTTAATACTTTATCCTGCGTTACTCCTCCAAAGGTTATTATAGCGAATATGAACTAAACAGTTGTAGATTTCAATTGAGTGTCATGTTTTAGGCCATGAATTCTATGGAGTTTTGTAGCTGTATTTTTATGGTGAAGTAAAATAAAATATCACTACCTACTACATGATCTGGTGTTTGCTTAGACATTTTTTCTAACCTCAGTTTATAACTACTAAATGTAGGTAGTCCCGAGTTCTAAAGATTATCATTAGTCTACTTTTATTATAAGCCGGACTGTGTTTAATAAGACATAGTGTGTTTGACCTTGAAATTCTTAAGTATTATGCAATGTTACTCCAGTTCAAGCTACTCAACATTTGGTAGCTTACAAATTGGTGTAGTTAGTAGCATAGTTTACCATTCAATTTGCTCTACCCATTTACCTAGAACAAGTCTGTGTACATAAGTAGTACGTCATAATATACAGAATTTACAAGAGCTACTCTTACGTATGTCAACAGTGTCATTCCAATGGCTTTTTAAGAACCGTCTTATTTTTCCAAACACCGTTTGTAAACAACAAACATCTTGCTATATCCGGTAAGCAACGTTCGTAAGATGACAAAAATGTCTCAGTTACAGTTATTCTTCTTGTGATATGAGTCGTCTCTATCTACTCACATTGTTTACGATTGGTGAGTAGTGGCAATAGTTATAGTAGTAATATGGCAGGGATCTTTTGTCCCCAATACCTCAGAGCCTGAAAACTAAGGTTTTCAACCTTTGCCAGTAATGACTTAAGGCACTGAGACGTGGTCCCTTACTGTGGGCCTCATTAACAAGCTTAAAGTCGTTCAACGAGCAATGGAGAGGGCTATGCTTCCCCTGGGGTTTCCCTGCATGATGAGATCGGAAATGAGGAGATCCGTAGGAGAACTAAGGTCGTCGACATAACTCTCAAAATTAGCAAGTTGAAGTGGCATATCGCTCGCAGAACTGATAACCAATGGGGAAGAAAGGTTTTCGAGTGGCGACCACGCACCGGAAGACGAAATGTAGACCGGTCCCCCGCTAGGTGGACCGACGACCTCGTCAAAACCGCGGGGAATCACTGGATGCAGGAAGCGAGTAGCCGGTCCAAATGGCGTTCTACGGGGGAGACATATGTTCAGCATATGTTCAGAAGTCTTCCGGATATAATGACGATACACTAAAGCATACTTACACCGAAACTCTTCTGCTTCGGCCATACTTGCTCCTAACTTTCATGAACCTTACTTCTTCTTCTTCCTTGGTTTTAACCGTTGGAAGACGTTTGGTAATCTGTATATGACAAACTCTCAAGGCAAAATATTTTTTGTAGGATAAGTAAATAATATTAAATCATCATTACTTCAGAAGGCTGTACTTATATAGTATAATAATAATGCCTAATTATTTTTTTATAAACTAGGTATACGTTTTCAAATAATCATAAGTACTGTGATTTACGTGTAATGGTGGATTATTAACCGTTGAGTGTTCGTAATGGTGCACGAAGTATGCAAATTGAACTTCATGACTTTTTTTGTGTTTGGTATTCGCTTTAGAAAGTTTAAGTAATGCATCCGCTTTACGAGAACGTGCGATTTGGTAAGGATAGTGACTTTATGATAAACTTATTTATGTGAAAGTGACTTGACTCTGACTACTTGAATAAAAGTGTAACTTAATAAGCTACTGTATATCTATTGTAATAATTTTACTTGAGGAATGACAAAAGTGCGTATTTTACGAGTCTTTAAAAGATGTTTTTTTTAGTAGTTTAGTTTTTAAACTGGCAATACTGTTTCTACAGATTGTCAATTTTACAGTTCAAAGTTGATTTGTAGTCAGTACGTTTTGCTATTTCATCATCCTACAATATGAGCAGTCAACATGAGAGCGGTCATACAATATGAGAGCGGTCATAATATGCCTGTAACAGGAGAACGCTACAGAAGCATGATTGCTGACTTCTTCGTACCTCAGTTGAATGGCATTGATGAGACTTAGATTTAGTTTCAACAAGATGGGGCAACATGCTACACAGCGGGCGGCACCGTCAATTTTATGCGGGAAACATTTGGTGAGCGCATAATTTCGCGTAGTGGACCTGTGAACTAGCCTCCACAATCACATGATTGTGTGATCATGATGATCACACATCTTTAGCCCGTCCCGTGTCTAGTCCTGTTCGGTTAATTACCGAACTACGCATAAAAGTTCAAATAATAAATACTACTCCTGAATAAATTGACCAAATAAAAGCAAGTTTATACCGGTGGATTATATTGGATCAGACAAGATTAGTTACAAACTCGAGATCTAAAAATGTGTATAGAATTTGTGTATGCGCGACATGACTTAGCACTTTTATAAACGTACACATGGTGTACACGTGACACACGATGGGTTAGACAACTTTCTTTGGAGTGATGTGTATCTATGCTGATACACCAGAGATGTTGGACCCATTGGAAGTCTAAATTCGCTGTGCTAATGCTGATATACGACTCCATTTGCTCCATAAAGTTGTTCAAAATTAGACTTCACGCTTGCGCTTCATTCGATATAGCCGTGGCGCTCATATGCCCGAAATCATATTAGAACAATAAAATTACCTTTAAAAAACTAACATCATGCACGTTACCAATATTTTAATTTGTTTTATTTCATTTTTCAATAAAAAACCCTTATAAATGTAAAATATACCTACCTACCTATAAATGCTTGAATAATTACAGTGACATGCCGCATAGTGTTTGGCTTCGTTGGTGAATTTACACAATGCCATGACGACTTCAACTTGAAACCACCAGATGGCGTGCTCAAACGAAATACCTTCACTTGGCTGGGATTCGTGCAATACACTCACAGTTAGTTATTTTATTGTCTTGTTAATATACCTAAGCCCTCGTATCTATAAGGACTATGCGGCGCTAAAGTAAGGTGAATATCGTTAATACTGTTTCGTAATCTTTCAATTTTTAATAAGAGTCAACACAACCCAGCTAGACTTTTGCTAAAATACAATAAAGGTAAAGTCTATTCAAGTACCAATTTTACATCAGTTTATTATTGTCAGCCAAATCCCTAACTAGTAGATACACTCGCGTTTCTAGAAGTAGTTGGGTGTCGAGTGCCGCATGGTCTATGGATTGAAATACTTCTAGAAATGTGTGCCCAAAGAATTAAATTCAAGAACTGCAAAGACATAACACAAAGACAATTATAAAATTTCAAAAGCAGATATTTGGTACTTAAAAAAATATCCCACTGAAAGGAACTGTGTATTCGTAATTAATGCCATGTAAAATAGTTTTCGCAGTAATCAGAAATAAAAAAAAAATTTTTACTGCCTATTTTTTATTTTATTTTAATGTATTTCCATATTTTTTTAGTAACTACTGGCCTACCGCATCATAGCAAGGCTCCGCGGGTAGTTCTGATACAGAAGCAGTTCGTCATTGGAACTGCCACAGATATGCTTCATCTACCCAAAAATTATAAATTGTAAGTACGATTATTTAATTTTAAAGATTTGTATACTTAAATTTTTACTTGCGACTTACTACTACAAAACTTACTAATTAAGATTAACTTAACATGAGTTCTTAATTACTTCTATGAAAAATGTTTGATAATTTCACCTTTAAACAAAATCCGGATATTTAGAGTGGATGATTCTGTTTGATCATTTTAATTTCCGTCCTGAATAAACGTCAGTTTATTTCTGATAGCGCTTACTACAGTTTTTCTACTGACTTCCAAAAAATGGAGCAGGTATTCAATTCGACTGTTTTTTTTTTATGTTGGTTGCCTCATAACTTTCGACTGGGTAAACCGATTCTCAAAATTCTTTTAAAAAGTTTTTTAAAACGTTATTTTTGAAAGCTGGTGCTACCCGTGTGGTCCTATTTGAATTTCATCAAATTCGTTCCAGTAGTTTTTGAGATACACTCCGGTAACTGAACAGAATGGAAATCACTATTAAATATTTAAAATTGTTTTTATTTTTATTTTGCAGAGGTAACATTGTGTTTGGCGAATACGATCGAGACGAGCAAGATTGCGCTATAACTAGGTCTCAGTTGAAACTGGGCGTTAGATGTCCTCGCGCATATATAGAGATACCTCCACTGGACATAACGCCACATCCAGAGTACTCCAGGTAATGCATATCATAGGGCTGAAGGGCATTCATATTAAGTAAAATCTTATGTATATATATATATATATATATAAATTAATCCCTATTTCTCCTGGTCACGCTATAACTTGAGAACGGATCATTTTTTTACTGTGAGGAGAAGGTTCTTCCCAACCGTGGGTTCCCACCTTACCATGGCGGGGGCTCAGTAGCCGTGGCTTGGGTCACCACGGTGAAGCAAAGAGGTAACAATGGGCAGTGATATCAGATAGCAGGCGGGCACGAGGCGGTACTCCTATGGGCTTAGCCCTCCATGTCCATATTGGAGCGGTCACTGTAGGTTGCGGTGGTGTATGGGCACCACTGCAACTGAGGCAGGCTGCGGTGTCGTATGGGCGGCACCGCGGCTGAGAGTTAGAAGCCGCGGCGGGAGAGGAGTGCCGGTATTACGGTGAGCCGCTCTCCCTACCTTCCACGGCTTTGAGGGGGCCGCCACCGTTAGATGGCGGACGCGGTGGGGTCGCAGGGGAAGTTAGCCGCCGCTGTCCCTATCTTCTGCGGCCAAAGTAGCAGGCGGTGGGGCTACTCACCTGACCCATCGTAGGGGGACTTAGGGCGCCCAGACTCGGGGGAGTCTGGCGTCCATTTGCGGGTTTGGTCCCCCGAGGCGGTTGCGGCACGTCAAGTTCTGGCGTGCTGCAAGAGAGAGGATCCGTCAACGGACAACCGAGGCGGGTATTTTTGTTGCCGCTATAACAACAAATACTGAACAACCGACCAACTGCGAGTCTGTCTATAATCATATAGATAATGGTACAGAACCCTTCGTGCGTGAGTCCGACTTGCACTTCGCTGGTTTTTTTAAGTTACTTTGTTGTGATTAGACTATATGATAGTGTGATATGGCCCTCAGAAAATCTTTAAAACTGCCTTGTTTTTACCTGAGTATTTAGAAAACAAGGCCAGTTGGACCCCATAGTCATTTTGCAAAAGCATTATTGCTTTTATAATTATTATAAATTATTATAAATATTTAATATGTATAGTAATTGTATATTGAATTCAAAATAAAAAACGGCACATTCGTAATTTTCATCATAATTGTGTATATTTTAGGTTTGGTGTAGGAAACAGTTTGGCGTTAGTGAAATTGCTACGACCAATGAAATCACGTAAGTATTATAATCAAAGTAAGTATTGTAATCATGTTTAATCATGGTGAACAACCATAGCTTATACTAATGTTGATAATACAAAAAATATATATCAGTTTATATTAATGGGTACATAGATACAAATCAACAACATACGTGCTACCGGTTTTTTATCCTGTATAATGCTTTTGTTGGATAGTCATATTAATGTTGCGCGTGGTTGAGTAAGACCTACAAAGGAAGGAGGTAAACAATTAAAAGCGTCATCCTAGGCTAGTAGTATTATTTAACGTGCACATAATATAATGTCGTTTAGTTTCAGAATTACCACAAAATATGTCACAGTATTGGCTCGTCATTATAATAAAAGTAACAAAGTCTAGTTTCAGTATATTCAATGTTTTATAAAGTAACGTGGTTTATACATTTTTAATATGAAGAAAACGGGAATCACTCACGTAAATAAGTCAGATCTTTCTAACTATAGTTTCAACCACATCCTGTGGTATTTCAAGGAGAGTGCAGAGCGCTCGAAAAGACCACCAGATGTGGTTGAAACTATAGTAGGAAAGATCTGACTTATTTACGTGAGTGATTCCTGCTTTTTCATGTTTACGTTCAACTTCTGCTAGAGTTTTTCCTTTATACTTAGTTTAAAGTTGAGATGTGGTTCAGATTACCTTAGTCAGTATCTTCATTAGCGGCGGCAAACCACTCGTTTTGAAGCTTGGTGGATCGACAAGTGGCCAACCCATGTCGAAGTTTTCAGGCCGCCCGAAGACAAACAAAACTGTTTGTTTCCATGCCTTTTGTTTGAAATTTGAATGGAATAGGAAGCCGCCCGTGCCATGTCTGTGCCCGACGCCCGATATGTGGGGTTTGCGCCTTACAATATTATATGGTATGGGTACTAGTCTATGCGAGCGACTTCGTCTGCGTGGAATAAGTTAAGCGCAATCCCTCGGGAATCGCCCGTTGAAATGAAATAAAAGTAAGCTGTGTGTTAATAGTTGGTACAAACCAATCTCCACTCCAAACTTCATCATATACCATTGAGCCGTTTTTACGTGATTGAGTAGCAATCAGATATGCAAACATACAAACTGACACATTTATAAAACGAGTGCTATTTCGTTAATCGTTTCGTGTAAAGTTAATATTAATGTTGTAGTAAATACACAGAATATAAAAATAAAGAACACTACACTCTAATAAGTACTACAAATTGACCCATTTACCCATACAAATTTGACCCATTTATAAATATACCTAGGTACCTAGTTCGGATCATATCATTATGTTTACAACTCCATTTTAACTATTGGTAGACTGTAAATTGCTGACATCTGTTCATCATCATCACCTCAGCCGTAGGACGTCCACTGCTGAACATAGCCTCCCCCACAAATTTCCAAAAGGACCGGTTGGAAGCGGCCTGCATCCAACGTCGTTCTGCTACCTTTATCAGGTCGTCAGTCCACCTCGCCGGTGGACGACCTACGCTGCGCTTACCGGTCCGTGGTCTACACTCTAGAACCTTTCGGCCATCTGTTCTGCGTGCTATGTGGCCTGCCCACTGCCACTTCAACTGGCTTATCTTCTGGGCTATGTAGGTGTGACTTTTGTTCGTCTACGGATCTCCTCATTTCTGATTCGACATCTGTTACGTACTAATTATATATCTAATAACATATTCAATTTAATTTACATTTAAGAGCATATATACACATGCAGATATAGCGAGCTAACTCATACATTAATAGTTACATTTATGTAGTAATGAGTATAACGTGTTTTTATTTACAGATTACATGCTGCCTGTCTGTTTACCATCGTTAAGTGAACGTTACAGAAAAAGGAAAAATAAAGTAGTTTTCATGGTAGATTACATAAGCAGTAAGTGATTCATTATTTATCCAGGCGTCTAGATTATATTTTCTATACAATATATATATTATGACCAAAATCTTAAAAGCTATCGAAAAAAATTATAATATTAAAATTAAAAAGATTAAAAACTGCTCATAAGCCCTTCAGGCTTCCGCCAAGTTTTAAGTACAATTTGTGTTTTTTGTAAAAATTTTGGACATAAAATAAAAAAATGAAATCACATACATCGTTTGGTTTTAGGTGTTCCTCGAGACTTTGATTCAGAAAGAATGGGAAAGAAATCTCTCAAGTTATACACACACAAAGAATGCAGAAAGCACCGTTTAAAAGCAGTAAGTCTCAAAATATTTTAACCGACTTCAAAAAAAAGTAGGAGTTTTCTCAATTCGACAGTATATTTTTTTTTATGTGTGTTCGCGGATAACTTCGTCGTTTATGAACCAATTTAGATGATACTTTTTTGTATAATAGAATATACTTCCGTGGTGGTCGTATATAAGTTTCACCAAATTCTGTCGAGCAGTTTTTGAGTTACACTCCAAAAACTGAAACGTGTTCATTTATCTTGATGATATCATCATTGACGGTGTATCCCGTAAGTAGCGGGTCACTAAAACGGGTGGAAAAATGTTATTTATCAAAAAGTAAAACCGAATTCTACACTAAAAAGTATGTAATAACTTGTCAAAGACGGGTACCATGCTCGTAATATTGTTATAATAGGAATTTACATACTTTTGAACTATCATGGTACCGACTTTAATAAGATATTTCACACTTTTTAGTGTATAAGTCGGTTCTATTTTTTGATAAAAAATTTCTACCGTTTCCAAAAAAGGAGAATCTACTCAATTTGACTGTATTTTTTTTAGGTTTTTTACCTCATAACTTTCGACTGGGTGAACCGATTTTTTTTTAAGACTGGTGCTGCCCGTGTGGTCCCATTTAACTTTCATCAAATTCGGTCTAGTTGTTTTTGAGATACACTCCAATAACTGAATGGACTGGAAGTCGGTATTACATTTTTCAAATTGTACTTGTTTACAGATTCTCATCTTTAAAAACCCTTTAAGTTTAGCTAGATTCAACCAGATAGTTAGACAAATTACATAAAGAAGAGTTGTGTAACATGGACTTAACTTCAAGCCATTTGGGAAGGTATTTAGTCGTATATTATTATCATCAATGCTATTTTTTGTTGGATCGAGATGTCATTGCCATTGTACGTGAGTATCACGACCAAGTAAACATGAACCAAAATACTTGATGCGTATAAAGTTGGTGGTAAAACTTACTTCCATATAGTGGTGTCGCATTGTCGTACGTCTGGTGGAAGTCGATTATAGAAAACCGAAAGGCTTTCAACCCTATACGTCAGTGTTTGAAGCTAACTTCATTATCGTGAGGCGTTGCCAATGATCCTCCTATAGCTCACCTATATTACCTATTCTGGTGGGCGAGGTATTAAAGTTAGAAGTGATTGTTTGTGAGTAACTAGTGGCTGATTTGAAATACAAATACTGTATTTCTACTTTTTCCAGAAATTGAGCAGCGAAGGTGTCACTCACGTCTTGTGCACGTCTGGTTGCGGGGTTAGACCAGGGGCGCCTATTATGACTCAAAACTCAGAGGGCGCATTTGAACTCATTGGTATTTTTACTTTAATGGGCCGATCACGAAAATCTGCTTAAGTGTAACGTTATCGTATAGTTTCCGTATTCAGCACAAACTATGATTTATCTGTGCCACTATTGCACTAAATAAATGACAGTTTGTAAAAAATATGTTAACGATGCGATTACGTTACACTTAAATAGATTTTCGTGCTCGGCCCACAAAAGTTTCATCCTGCGTGTGTCTAGTTTTCATTAGGATTCATATTTATCTGAGTCTATGTTCTATTATTTTCTCTCTCTCTCTCTCTCTCCCACTATTTTTCTAATCTATACACTATTTCAATATGACGATGTTAATATCTCAGTATCACTTTGTTTTCTCTGAGACACTACCAACCACCAATGTTTGCACCAACAAACATTTTAGACTGTGTTAATAGTAAACAGCTGATAGTTTCAGATAATATATATAGAAATATAGGTATCAGTATAAAAGTATTGCAGCTGTACTTATACCAGTGTTATAGTTATGCTATTTATTATACAAATCTAATAAAGAACAAATAGACAAAACTAACTTTCAACAGAGATTTTATTATACTTGGTACGTTTAACCTCTAAGTAAAAAGTTCCCACGTTGTTTCAGGAATAGCAGCTGGTGGCGCCCCTTGCGCGCGCAAGGCCATGCGTAAGCGCCTAATAAAAGAGCCTCCACTTTACATCGATGTGTACCCTTACGTGACGTGGATGATCAACGTCATCACGGCACACGAACTGCCTATGCCTTACCCTCAGAACTTCAAGCTAGTCGACGGTGGGACGAGTAAGTAAAGTACTTAAAAGTAAAAATAAGAATAAAAAAACTATAATGAACATGTGGCCCTGTCGAATCACGATTTCACTCGGAAAAAATGATTAGTAGCAATTTTGACAACTAAAGTTTTAAAATTAAATTCCTGCAATTTTGGTCGTCTTCGATTAACAATTTTATTACTTCACTATAAGAGAAATCTTCTCCGAGTAAGGGACACACGTCCAACCTAATTGCCCTAACCGCTGCCTGTATAGGTACACAAGGTATACAGTAACCCTTAAAAGGACACAGCAGCTATGTTTGTTTGACTGTTAATGTATTTCTTTACAGCATATAATATTACTTTCGATTTCATAATAAATATAATGATGACCGTTTTATTGGTGGTTAAGAGATGTAGTGTACGATTGCTCTTAAAAAACCATAGGCGCTTTATAGTCTACATCTAAACTAATATTATAAAGAGGAAAGATTTGTTTGTTTGTTTTGAATAGGCTCCGAAACTGCTGGACCGATTAGAAAAATTATATCACCATTAGAATCCTACATTTTCCCTTATGAACATAGGCTATATAATATTTTCAGAAAAGTTAGGGCTCCGTATTAAAACTTCGATAATGTAACCCAAGGTGCGGAAAAAATACCCAAAGACTCCTTATATCGCGTACGCTGCGGAAACTATTGACCCTATAACATTAGCCTATGCAATTGAATGATAAAGCATAAAGTGACGTACAGATCGGGGCACATAAGTTGAACTATATGTAAAACAAATTTTCGGGTTTCCATCTAGTGCGGTATGAGGTGCGGTGCGAGAGACCGTGCGTAACCATAGCAACCTGCTCTCAAACAATCACACTCCGCCCCTCGCAGCCCGCGTAAGCTCCACGTGAACATGGAGTACAATCGCGCAAAAAGGTTTAAGTTCTTCGACAGATATATACATATACATTTGTCAAACATGTGATCATTAAATTTAACTTCAAGAAAATGACAAGACCACAACCAACTTTACTACATACAGCAACATAAATGATCAAACTAATTATACCATAGCGTCAATACAATCCAAATAGCTTAGTCATCGATATGACAGAAGAATTCATAACCCAGTCAAAGATTCTGATAGCAGCGATTCTGAATTGGATTTTTCATCTGACACAGAAGATGAAATCGCAAATCTTTTCCCAAGTTCTACAATATCACTTAAAAATTATGTAGAAGGTGTTACGCCCATAAATAATAGTGACTAAGATTAGTATTCCTATAATTGTTCTATTTAGTAATACCGAACGGTTTCTTCCCGAAACACTTTGTTCGAGAAATACGATGATTTGAAAGGAAATCCGATATTATTTTCATGATATCTGATATTTGATTTATCTTGCGTTTGATTTTTAATGACCGCAGAGTAAGTATTCATCTGTCACATTTGTCCATAACTGTACCTGAGCGGACGACCACCATTTTGGTTCAACTTACGTGCCTCGAATCATACTACAGTTTTATAGAAGACGTCAATATCTACAAAGAAGACCACATTACCATAATGTCTAACTATTACAGTTATGTCACAATAAATACTTTTTCATTTTGAATTAAGCAATAGTAACGCCGGTACAATTCATTCCACATTAGTCGTACCTTGGTATTAATCCTCATCTACTCTAATAATAGAAAAAAATTGGAAGGACAGACACATAACCAAGAAAACAAAGGTTCGTCTAATGAGACGTCTGGTGTTTCCAATCTTACTTTATGGCGCGGAGACTTGGTCACTAAACTACAGGATCGCCGAAAAATCGATGCACTGAAGATGTGGTGCTGGAGATGACTTCTAAAAATACCGTGATAGCGTTCCGCACCAATAATCCACTGAGGGATCAGCTAGTATTAATATGTAGATCACAAAATCTTGTTGCCGATTGAACGTGAATTCAGTAGATATAACAGTATCTACCTGTATATTGTATATCTCTTGGATTGTACTGCCAGAGTCGTCACCTGATAGGACCTACCTTTTTTCTAATATTCAGCTTACCTACGATTATAGGGTGAAAAAGCGTAGATACAAAATCGGATTACCTACTTACACATTTTTATAAACAACATTACATTGTTTTCAGCCATGGGTATACGGAAAGACTTTTTACGGCAACGTAAACCACAAAAGAGCGGATGGCGAGCCCGTACCTTCGTTTCTGGAAACTTCTGTTTTAAAAATCCAAAAAAACAACGTTCTGGTGCCTTCTTTTACTCGGAGAAGTTTGAAGTTAATGCAGATCCTCCAGCCAAAGTTACAATATTTATGAAGGTATGAAACTCTGAATCAGCAATTCGTGGTAATAATTACAAAAAAATGGTTGTTTGTAAAGTCGGTTTACGGACGATAATTTTACGTGATAACGTCATAATACAAGCCGAACGCTTAGGCCGATAGTGCCTCTCTATCGCTTGTAATTACGATCAGATGTAACGTGACAATAAGTAAGGATTTTTCGTGGCGGACGCAGCCGGCGTTCATCGATTTTTAAGATCACACGTCAAATATAATTAAATATAATAACGGATGTCAAGAAGCTGTTTCAAAATGTATAAAACGTGTAAGGGCTATTATGTATCCCAGTTGCTAACAAATGTTGATTGACCTCGAAAAAAAGGCGGCTCTATGTCAATTTTGTCAGCTCCAGTAAGCAAAAATGTAAGCAAGTTGATGACTGAAGCTGACAAAAGTGACGTATAGCGGCCATTTGTTTCGATTTCAATTAACATTTGTTAGCAACTAAGATACATAAAAGGACTTTCAATACTTTATATACTCAATATATATAGTACTTATCTAATATTCCCTTAGATAGGCAGACAAAATATTATCTGTTGTCCATTTTATTTTAGACAGCTTATGTAACCATCTGTCTCCAAATAAGACTTATTTACGCTTAGAATTGTACCACACAAAACGTCTATCATGGCAAAAGGTAAAATGTCGTTTACTATAAATGACTTTTAAGGTTCCGTATGCAAAGGGATACTATTAATAAGACTCTCCGCTGTTCGTGAACCATGATAGTTAGACAGAAGAAATTTCACAGATGATGTGTTTGTGTTGCTATAAAGACAAATACTAAAAAACAGATAACTTTAATATTTAAGGGAGCTGCCATACAACAAACCTAATTTTTTTACTCGTTTTTATAGATAATGGTACGGAACCCTTCGTGCGCGAGTCCGACTCGCACTTGGCCGGTTTTATAAAAGTTGATTAGATGACTCGCCTACGGCTTTACTTATGGTCCACGGAAAACTAAGGCACTGACATAAATAGGATAAATTATTTGATTCTATTTAAATTTTCCTGAGTTAAATTAATATTAAATATCGACACAAAAGCATCGGACATGCTCGAAACCTGGGTCGACGCATTCGATCCCTAACGTGAGTATTTTACCGGTTAATATGACAGGATAAATATTATTTTAATGATAAAATAAAAGTTACTCCTTAAAGATCAGTAGGCCTAGCACGGGCAATGGGCTATTTTCTCCCCGGGGAGAGGAGATAAATCCATTCCCCCATGTAATTTTATCTCCCTCGCGATCACAGCCTCACCATAGTTCCCATTTCAAGCAAGCTTAACAAAATTTCAGTCTTCGATATTTTAGCAACCCATCAAACACACGTAGTGTACTTACGTGAATAGTTTGTGCATGAAACTTTCATAGAAAAGTTTCATGAATGTGTTGTTCACAATACCTAGTCACCTATTATTCACAAAACTTCTATTATAATTCATTATAGGTTATCTTTTTTGCAATATTGTGTTTTGTTTTGATTTAAATTACCTCCTTTATATATATGGAGTGTTGTTGAGCTGAATTGATAAATTTGTAGAATAATGTACCCAAGTAATATGTTAAATTTAATTCATCTAACAAAGGAGCAATATTATATAAACCTAAAGAAGCCGTGAAACAGTTTCCTTACAAATAAAGCACACCATAAGTAAAAAATCATCTTCACCGACACCAAAGAATTTCAAAGACGCAAGCTCAGCGCAGAAGGTTATGGCGTCCGTTTTTCGAGATGCCGGGGAATTGAAACGGTGGATTATCCAATGAATGTGGCATAAAAATCAGTCTAGCTTTTTAGACATTAGCCGGAATAGACAGACTGACAGCCACACATTTTAAAAATTATTTTTTTGTTTTATGAAATCAAAATCAAATCATTTATTCTGTATAGGCCTACGGGGGCACTTACAAATTATAATTTTAAATTTATTATTTCTTAAATCTACAACTGAATTGGAACGCGACCACGACTGAGAAGATCCGGGAAGAAACTCAGCAGGCTTGTCTTTTTACATATTTACCTGCATATTTACATATGTATTGTATCCTACCTATAATTTCATATGCATTCAGTAAAAAGCTGTTTTGTTATTACAGGCAGACCCTTCAATTTTCCAGAGACCGTAGCGCACAAACAGTTTGCGAAAAAGTATTCGTATCGTAAACGTTAGCGCATCACACACACACGCACAACACGACACTTACACTACACATACACTACACTTGCGCTGTATTTTATTGTATATTCATTTGACACCTAGGTATTTTGTTCACAAACTATCTCTGGAAATTATCACGTGATAAAATAACTATACTATATCCCTTGCAATATGTTTTTTAATATAATTTAGCTTACAAAGTGAGGGTTCTCCTTGGCTCAATTACAGACTATGCATTACTAATTATAAGAATCAATAATAAAAGCTGTGAACTTTTGTTAAATAAATAAATCACGCTTCGGCGTACAATCTATGAGTTATTTGTGTCACAGTTACCCTAGATAAATGACAGTTGGTACTGTTTCACGTGAACGACATGCTACGTTACACTTACGTTGTTATTCGTGCTAGGTCCACAGGCCCCATTTTTCAACCAATCTTGACGAAACTTTGTATGCATGTTCTGCTATTTTTTTTTGTCTGAGGCGATTTTTAGTGAGGGGTTTCCGAAAAAGGGGGGAAGTTTGTTACGGTGCTATGTACCGACTGAGGATGAAAATTGTGTACTCACATTAGCTACCTGACTTTAAAGAGAAATTATGAATGAACATAATTGGTCCACAGGTTCCCCAGATAATAGGTTGTGAAGTGCTTACTGCGAAAAAATGCCGCTGATAAGACTATCTAGGTACTTGCGATGTCTACTGTTCGCAGAACTACTTGTTTATTTATATTAAAGTTTATTTTACTACAGTACATATTTTTTATTGTGTAGATCTCAGCTGGGATGGAGTGCACGATCTTGTGCGCACGCTTGCTCCTCCCCAATCGTATCATCGAACCGGAGATTGAAGGCGTTGGAGGGTACAACATCAGCATCCATTTCAGCACTGAATGGTTCCCTTACACGTTCTATTACTCCCTAGGTCTCACAGGCAAGAACTCCACGGAGAGTGACAAGCTCGCGTGGAACGTGGAACGAAGCCCTGGCTTTTGGTGATATTGTGCGTGAAATAATATGTTCGCAATTAAAGTTTTGCAAAAATGCGACGTGATTTTTTTATCTACCTTTTTGCATTACTCTTGCTCGAAAATCGGGTTAATTAGTTTAAGCTGACCGTAAGCGTCTACCCATGACAGCTGCAGTGCTGCCCAGATGTCCAAGATTCAAATTTCTCGGCGCAACTTCCTGCAATCGTCAGGCTGAATTTTAGTGTTGATTCAACTTCACACTACACTCAACACATTACAGCTTCGAAGTACAATATCTAGGCTGGCACTGCGATGGTATCTATCAAGACGAATACTTACAGAAGATTTCTACCACCTGGAATGTCGTCTGATTGGCACCACGAATCATGTGTTGGTATTGCAAAGGGCGCCCTCCCACAGTCTTGCGTAACTCGGCCCCCAAAACTCAGTGAAGAACAAAATATGTAGTCATCAATTACTTTCACTCTGGACTTGAGTTTAGCTCTCGAGCTGCTACGCTCGTACTCCAAAATATCTCGTACGTTTTTTTAATGCAAATAAGTGTCAAGACGGGTTCGTTGGCCACCTAACGGTAAGCGTCACGCCTGCCCATGCCAGTGTGACTTCAAAACTCTGCGCAGCACTGTACTGCGCTCGTCACCCTGAGACATAGCTGCTCAGTATTATCCGCCCAGTGATTTCAGTTGCTACAGTGCCCTTCAACCTTCAACACTAGTGCTTTCACCCTACCGCTTTTAAATTTTGCATTGATTTGTTATTTTTCGTATTACCTTTGTATACCTACTATTGTAAAAAAATATCTCATCATCAAATAATCATCTGTGATTAGTGAAACAAGTCATGTCACGTTTTTTTTCTTTAATAACTTTCATCAAAACTATTTAAGTTTAACATGACAGTTTGAATGCGGATTAAATTAATTATACTTGTAGTTCTCTGACGACTTTTGCCTTAGCGAGTGATATTCAGCACCATGACTGTTTTAGATACTTAAGCTAAACTTTATCATCATCATCTCAGCCTTAGGACGTCCAGTAAATTATTTTTACTGGGTGCTCATGAAATATTGAGTGTGATAAACGACTTGAATTTTCGAATAACTAAGAGTATGATTATTTTAATGAGTAATTACCGAACAGGAACAGTCGGTCCGAAACGAAAACGTAAACGGAATCTTGAACTTGAACTTTTACGATACGAACAATAACGATAACGATAACGACAACAATAACTTGATTTTTCGAATGAGACTTGACTTTTCGAATAAATAAGAGTATTATTATTTTAATGAGTAATTACCGAACTTTGCACTTTTTCTGCTAATGTTACTCCTCTAAAAAATACAATGTATTTCAACCTACTTAAAAGCTCACTCAATTTCACATCCCTAATTTTTCTTCTCTACCTCATCCATAACTTTATGATTATGCGACGATTCAATATGAGGGGAAGCTGAGCACTCGAACCAATCAATCAATCAATCAATCAAATAATTTATTTGCTAGAACACATGTACATGTCGAGATCTTATAAAATATAGGTCACAATGTATTCTGTCTGCTAGCAGACGTGCAAATTTTCTATATCTAATACTGTCTAAAAAAGTCGAACACATAATCCCGAAATTCATGTACATTATAAAAACAATTCGAAAGAAGCCAATCTGATAATTTACTTTTAAACAGATTTCCATCCAAGGCCTTAATTTCATCTGGTAAATAATTATATAGAGTTATGCACATATTGTACACATTGCTTTTACTGAGGGTTCTTATTGCAGTCATTGTGTATAGCCGCTTAGGTTATAGCTTCCGCATACGAAGGTCGTATCGGACTAGGTTCTACAGTAGGTATTATGACGGGGATAGTATTATATTGCGTCAAGCTGCGTCTTTTTCTACCGAAGTGGGACGTATTTGAATTCGGACATTATGTCCCTTAGTTTCTTCTCTTTAAGGTATGCCGGACTCGATCAAATAAAGCCATATGTATCCGCTACAGTTAACACATTTATATGACGTAGTGTCACAGTTAGGGTGGTTGCTGCTAATTTTTGGGCACACAATTTATATGATTTAGCTCGTGGAAAATTAATTTCCATAAACTAAATCATATAAATAACTAGCTGACCCGCCAGCGGTGTCACTCGTTTGGTCTTGGTATAGTGGTAGTCATTTTTAGATTGGTAGGAACTTTGCGATTTCGAGGTCCTGGGTTCAATACCCGGGTCGGACCATTATTGGGATTTTCTTAAAAAGAATTATCGATAGCAGTCTGGAGTCTGGAATAGTGCCCCGTACCAGATGAAAAATCAAAAGTCCGGAGAAAAGGCCTGATTTCCATTGAAAAATCCAGAGATTTTGTTGCAGTTTGATAATATTCTCGCAAACAATAATAAAAAAAATCATAATATTATTTTTATACCCTGCAGATCTCGGGGGTCTCGCTCACGCATCGCACATCACACTAATAGCGGGAGGCAGCGTTACCCCCCTCCCAGGCGTCACCTCTCGATGCTTTAGTTTGTTTAACTTTTTATTTAAAAAGTACTGTATTTATTTAAAATCTTATAAATCATGATATTTACAAAATCCGGCCGCAATTCTGAGAAGTGTCCAAAAATCCTGAGTAACCCAATCCGGAGATGGTAATAGGCCTGTCTCCTATTATTTATATTATGAGACCAAAAAAAAAATTTATATCTATGGCGAAATGTGGGTGTTTCAAACATCCCGCTACCTACCCCTTCGAGGATGTAGGCGTGGTGATTTGTTACCTATTATATCTGCCTAACAACCTGAATGATCTAAATCTTATTAATTACTCGTAGTAATTCAATAAGCTGTACGTACATTATACATAGAAGTCGAAAACTTTATGAATGCAAAAATTTTTTATTGTCTATAAATTAAATTATCTTATAGTTAAAGAGCATTATGATGACTTACGTGACATAACTTTCGGAACTTTAAAATAGGACAAGTATTGAGTGGGTGAAATACAATACATTGACACATCGGCTCACGAATGTTTATCACTACCTAGTTCATATTCAAGCAGATTCTACGCTAACAGTATCTTCGTCATTTAGTCCCTTATCGCCACTTGCATCCCCGGGGAACGAAGTTGGGGGAGATGGAGACGGTGACTGTGGGGTGTTAGGGTTTGAAGGCAGCTGCGGAAATTGAGGGTAGGATGGAATTTGAGGTAACTGTGGTAAATCGGGGAAAGACGGAACTTGAGCCTGAGGAAATTGTGGGAAACCCGGGAATGATGGAACTTGTCCGCCTTGAATAAATTGCGGCGGGGAAGGATAAGAAGGAGCTTGGGGAGAACCTTGAGGCATTTGAGGTTGCGCGGGGAAGTTTGGGAAGGAGCTCGTTGGGGGGAATTGTGGAGTGGATGATTGATCTTGTTGAGGCGCTTCGGTGGATGGCGCTTGTTGCTTTTCATCGTCATTCTGTTGCTGTTGCGGAAAGTCAGCCGAGTCTACGACAGCTGTGTCAGCGTCACCAGCTGATTGAGACGGGAAGCTGGGTGAGTCTTGCGATGGTGGAGCAGGTTGAGGCTGTTGTGGCGCGATGGGCGCGCCAGGGAAAGGTGCTGAGGGTGCGCCGGGGAATGGCGCGGCGGGTGCGCCAGGGTATGGTGCTACGGGCGTGCCGGGGAATGGCGCTACGGGCGTGCCAGGGAACTGTGCCGCGGGCGCGCCAGGGAACGGCACTCCGGGTGCTGCTGGGATCAATCCAGGGTAAGACGGGTAAAATACAGTGCTGGGATAGTATGTTGCTCCAGGTACTGGGACAAAGGTGTGCTGCACGGGGGCAAACGGACTTAGCTGGGGAACTTGATAGCTAAGTTGTGGTTGGTAAGCGACTTGTAGTCCTGATGGCACCTGAAAATAATAAAGAAAGTAAATATTTAAGTATGTATATTATTTAATACTCGTAGTAAGTAGTAGTTTAGTTTAGTATGTTCAAGATTTTTCTTGCGTTTTAGGGTAGGTTTAGATATAAGGTAAAAAATGCCTTGTATTTACGTTATTGCTTCGAGCAAGAGCAGGTTTAATATAGATGCTGAAAGCACAAACAAAATATTTGGTCTAAGATTAATGATTTATATGAATGATTATGCGCATTGTTTGGATTGCTACGGGCAAAATAATTACAAATGCCTGAATATATGCTCAACTGATAATTATAACAAATTTTTACAAAAAAAAATTACTAACGAATAATATAATATAAAAATATATTGTTCCACCTCAGACTTGAAGTCTACCAAATAAAAAAAGAATTACTGAAATCGGACTACTCTGCAAAATGTTTTTCGTGATTATACATAAAAAATATACAACTCGACTTGATAAAATACTCCTGTTTTTGGAAGTTGGTTGAAAAATACTTAGTAAGAAGCTAGATTATACTACGGTATAGTATAAAAATGTAGCGACCGCCACTCTTTCCTGAAATTATGCAATTTCAAAGTTTTTACTCGATTTAACACTGCTCCGGAGGTTAAGTATCGTAGGGATTGAGATAGGCATGATTCTTAAAGCATATTAAACCATTATAAAATAAAAAACCTACTGTCGCGAATTATTTCGACTCTTTTGCAAACTATCGCCTAATTTGACTGGACTAGATAGGATAGTTACAATTACACTTACAGCATTAATATACTGAGTGGTAGAAAAGCCGAAAGCCTTTGTCTCTCCTGGCAATAGAGTCTTCACTACGGTCCCTGGCGCGTTCACCACTGTCGCTCCTGGCCAGGATATCGACCCCGCCGAAGCGGCAGCCATTGCCGCACATACCACCAATAATACCTATGACATAATTAACATTCGAAATAACAAACACTTTGAGGAGAGTCTATCGTATTTACATGCACACAAAGAAATACAAATAAAAACTTCTTAAGAACATGTCAGACACAGCCGTATAAAAGTACCTACATGAATATTTTAATGTGACATACTGGACCATATTTATCCCGTTACATTTAAAGGATAAACAAAGACAACGCTTATTTTATAATCACTTTGTGTGATTAACAAATCAGTGAAATTTAATTAAAATATACCGTAATATGGCATAGAGCATACAGACATGTTAACAGGCAGACAACAAATTTCTACGAATTTTTGTATTGCCAAACAATGAAATGAGTTACTATACAATTATTTATTTTAGTGTTTTAGTTCAACATGTATAGCAAGAAATTATAAATATTATTAATATTATAAAGACATTCACAACCACGTAGAAAGTAATATACAACCATACGCCTCTGTTATTTTTCACTGCACATATTTTTCCAAGTTTGCGATATTATCTAAATCGGTGACAAATAGTAGGAAATTACACGAACACAAAACCTCGGATTCAGTATATTTCTTTGAAGAGAACATAATATAATATTAATTTACAAATTGCTTAGATGGCGATCGTCAATCTCACATATGTTTAAACAGACATTAAAGCTTGTAAAAAACTGGTTTCAATCTTATACCGCGCCATTTCTAAATGATAATAGTAATAGAGAAGGTAAACCAGAAAAACTTGTAAATATCGTCACAAATATCAACTAAAACTTAATTGAGCACTGGATAAGATCACATGTCACACAAAAGATTTAAACGTAGATATATTAAATCCAAGGTTAAGGTAAAGTACCTTCATGTCTGGGGCACTAGAGATACCACTTTAATACGCGTGTTGGTCCTCTGACGACTCTTTTATATACTAAATACCAACCCGCCCACGATCACAGAAGAAATGTAACTAGATGCGACTTCGGTTCGTATGCAACGCCACGGTTCAACGTTACCTACTGCACAAAAATATGCTAATGAACTTGAACACATAGCACAATCTTCCTTATAATCCTCAGCATTGAATTAAATTCAATGCACTTCTTGGTGTCGAGACTCAAATCATACTAAACTAAACTTGACTAAATGTCAAGAGCATAAAATTAAACTAAAGTTATGATTTAATCATAACACTTACAATACGGTTTCCTTCATCTATCAGGAAACTATTATATTATTGGCTTTGATTTATAAAAAAATAAAATAAACAAATTTAAATTGAAATAGAAGTGAATTAATTAAGGTTGCAGTGTATTATGCAATCACGAAATCCATTAATTTAATATATTTTATCAGTTTCTTCCTTGGATATAAATAGAAGAATTCTTAATATATTTCATATTTTTTTTATAATTTGGCGACAATTTTCAATATAAATGCATGCCAGTTCTAGTAAACTTCGTTTTTATGCCTGAGTAAGAACAAGAAGCAAAAGTTAACAGCGTCTAGCCTTCGGAACTTCAGGTTATCTGCCCTATCCTTAAACATTTACTGACATATAACTTAATTGTAGCATTTCAAAAAAACAAACATAATGCGGTATTATCTACATCTTGTCACTTATCGTTTACTAAATCAAACGGATATAGGTGACTATATAAACTGCATACAAAATAAACGCCAACTACGGGATTAGCTGGTCTAGGCATGTCTGTAACTGATTATCTCTTATTATGAACTCTCTTATTATTATACTTATTATCTGTAACTGGTATTCGCGTTCTCTTATAATCTTCAATTTGATTCGAGATAGGTTGATCTTGAGTTTCTGAGGGAATGCGAATTAATATATATATATATATATATATATTAAGCTTTTTGAATTTCCACCCAAATCCATTGAACCATATCAGTGTGCATAAGTAACAAACTCACACAATTACACATTCATATCCTCACTTACTTTTGCATTTACACAGGTCTTTACCTATGTAGTTGCCGATTTTCATGAAATATTGTAACGTCCTTTTTCTCTATATTTTTTATTTTTATTAATCAAAGTTAGCCATGCAATCAATGCTTTTTTGCCAACGTAGTGGTAACTTATTGATGACCTTTTTGAAAAATTCTGCTGGACGGGAGGCAACAAATTCTTCGAAGGCATTTTGAACTGCCTCTCGGTTATTGATTTTTTTCCCCGCCAGGAAGTTATCCAAATTCTGTAAAAAGTAGAAGTCTGGTGAGTACAGTGGATGACGGAGAACTTCAAACCCCAGCTCTTGTAACTTGGTAACCGTCTGCTGTGCAGGATGAGGTCGCGCGTTGTCGTGCAGGAGCAGCGAAGCCTAACGAGACCAAAGCTGGTTGAAGTTGTGTGAACTTCTCCATCATTGTGTTCAGTTCTTCACGGTACACATCTATCGGTTTTTAGGGGTCTGTTTTCGTTTGAGGCATTGCTTAAGTGCTGAACCAGGATCTAACCAACTTGCGCTTGCGATTGTTTAACAGAATCCATTTTTCAATTCGTGGGGCACCCATTTGTCAAGCTTTTTACCTTGCCAATTCGACGCAAATGGACTAATATTCTAACATCGAAAGCTGCTGCTAGTTCAGCTGTAGATTGAGAATCATCAGCTTCCACAATCGCCTTTAATTCGTCATTGTCGCCTAAAGTTTTCGGTCGACCACGGGGTTCATTTTTTAGGTCGTAATTTCTAGAACGGAAGCAAACCAATAACGGGTGGTGCGATCGTTAGTAGTGCTCGTCCGCTATTGCTTTCTATTCATACTTCATAATCACTACAATTTTTAACGTATTCATGATGACGAAAAACGTTCAAATGAGAATAAAATAGAACGCTAACCATTAAACAAATCACTCATTTTCAAAAAATAATTCTGTATTTTGATAACAAAAAAAATTGGATCTTAGATTTTTTAGCGAAAAAAGAAACAATTGGATTGGAAATAGCCAGTACGGCAGAACGGCAATTTCATAAGTTATACGTACCTACCTATTATAAGCGTGATCATCTAATATAACTATAACCCAGGTCATGTCTATATGTATGAGACAATTAGAAAAAAAAACATCTGTTCTAGGAAGGTGTTAGAACTAAAACATTTTTTTTTATTTCTTGTCGGTTTGTCGTGCGGTTACATGTATTGTATGTGCATTACCGTTTACTAAAATAGAGTTCTGTGGAGGTTTATGTTCTTTTTTTCGGAATCGGTTTAACTGAGAAGAAGTTATGAGCAATATGAGCCTATAGAGAAGACATGCAGCGGGGAAGATTTTTTGGATTTATTTTTGACAGGCCAGTCGGCGCAGTTGATAGGACCCCTACCTTCGGAGCCGCTGGTCCCGGGTTCGATCCCCGGACAGGTCAAACATTTGTGTGCATAAACATGTCTGTTTGATCTATGTCTGGGTGTGTATATGTATTTAAGTATGTATATCAGTCATCAGGTTACCATAGTATTGGCTCTGCCTAGTTTAAGAACTGAGGACCTTTCTGTGAAAATAAAAACAGTAATTTTAGGGACAATATTTATAAACGTTGATTATGTCATAGTTTCCACTTTTTCAAATCAAAGCTAGTTCTATATAATTCTAACAGGTGGCCAACTATTTTCTTATATTTTTTTTTATTGCCGAAAGTAGGCTGACAGGCAGGCGGCGCACCTGATTGAAAGTGGTCACCGTCTCGTGGTAGTCTTGGACTATAGACGTTTGCAACACCAAGGGCGTTGCCAACGAGCTACTGACCTCTACAAGAAATAGAAGGATTAAGGGTGGAAGGGTAAGAAAGAGGATAAATAGAGGGGAAGGGGGGTTGGTCCTCCCACAAACCAACCGAAATGCAATAGCAATAGCTACACGTCGGCTTTATGTGTGTGTGTGGTACTTCCCCGGTCGTGCCGGTCAATTCGGCTGTGGGGTTAAAAATAATAAGTGGACTCGTACGTGTTTACATCTGCCATTCCTCAAGTACCTACTATATTTAAATATTATTTATTGTTGCTTCAACTGAGAAGTTTTAATGTTACGGCCGTTACTACCTCGAGTAATACGCTACCATCAAAAATATTACCTATATTGAAAATAACTCCGAAAATAAGTATACTTAGTTATATTAAGTAGTTATAGTACCTATGGCCCGGCCAAGTCTCGGATCACTCCACTGTATGTGCAAATCCACATGTGGTCAAGGAATGGTAACATCCAAGTTAATGAAGGAATAGGGGTCGATACAATACAATATCAGCTGTATATATATCTACTTATATATGTAAAGGGTATTTGCTTCATTCATGATACACAGATTATATTAGTAGGTACTGCATCTTCGGGATCCCAGAAATATTAGACTAATGGGGTAAATTACTGTTTACAGATAATCACAAAATTTAGTAACAACGCCACGAGATTGCCATTTGTATGTGATTATCAATTCAGTTTAAAGCGACCAGATATTACGTTACTTGATAGCACAGTTAAAGGAAATGAACTATTTTCTTTGACGATAATACAATTCAAGGAATATTCTCCTGTATACACGGAGCTCGGAGCCGTACTTTCCATTAGCACTTCCATCAGCATCCTTTTCCTTCCGTTTTCTCCCTTGATTGTTTCTATGTAAAAACGATATTAGAAGAAATATTTACTGACATTTCCGCTAAAAACAATGCTTATGGACGAGTTGCGGTGTGCACCACCCTCCCTCCCGCACAAACTACAAACAGGAACAGTGCGGGAGGGAGCGTGGTGCACACCGCAACTCGGCCATAAGCATTGTTTTTAGCGGAAGCGTCACTAAATATTTCTTCTAATATCGTTTTTGATAATGGATTTCCGCAAATTAACGCCTGAATCAATACATTATTTGTTTCTATGTATTTTTTCAAATTTAACATATCTGCTAGCCAATTCGAAGATGACGTATGATACGAAAATACATACAGTTATATCAAAAACAGGTTAAAATGGAATGAAAATGTGTGATCCATGAATATTTATAAATATTACAAAGTATGTAATTTACCTACGCGTTTAACACTAGATCAGCGAGCGAGTTCACACAGGATTCTCCTTGATTGGGACATAATTTATTACGACATTTTGTAATTTATACTACAGATAAGAGCAAGTATGCAATATTAATCAAGAGTTCACCGTTTTGCTTTTCACGCGCACAGTATTCTTAAAAATGTACGTCAGGGGTTCCTCGCTTTTCAATGTTTGCCCACGTTTCGGTATTATTATTCACCAAACAAGGTAGAACACAATCGAAGTCCAATTAAGTGCCAATGTCAGGAGCAACCAATTAAACGAAAGCCGGGTACAAGAAAAAATAGAACGTGAAACACAGGAGTTTGGGACACTGTTTGTTTCATGGCGAATGTTCTACAAAGCTCTTTAATCTTATTCCTTCCTCACCATTCCGATCCCGAACTACTCGTTTCGGCCTAGCATTGCATCCATATACTGTTTAAAATTTCTTACCACGAACCAAACAGTTTGACAGTTATTACCTCTGACGTGTAAGTAAATTTTGGAATGATCTGCCGGCATACATATTTCCTTGCAGCTATGACTCTGGGTATTTCAAGCGGAGTGTGAAAAAGCATCTGTCAGGTCATCATAGGGGTGGCGATTAGTGCGGCTAGTGCTACACTAATGGTCATCGGTTCTTGCTTCCATCTTCGCTTTCCATCAGTCGAGAGGGAATAACTTTGATAAACCATTATAAATAAATAAAAATAATTTGCGAACATTACTGATTCGCGGTATAAATAGGTATATGTACATCATCATTCACAAAGAGTTCGTCCGGGGAAGTATTGCCTACCAGATAAAATATGTTCATGTATACTAAGTTATACTCAAAAGACAAGAGAAAACTTGTGAGTACGAGTATGGTACGAGTATAAACCATCGAATGAGGAAGTACTCACGACATACAAGTCCAGTGAGTTTTCTTTATAGTTTTGTCAAATGTCCGCCTGTCCATGGCTGTTGTAATGCTTTCCAGATCTAAAGCTGTAAATTTCTGCGCGGTCAGCCAGTAGGCTGTACTCGTTTACCTGTCGTTGTTTAATTCACAGTTTCCCTTTAAACTTTCTGATGCACGTTGTCCGCTTGAAATGAATACTTCTTAATTATATTGATATAATATAGCATAGCATATAGCATAGCATATAGCATGGACTTAAACAGTGATCTCCACCATCTTTAACCCGTAACCTTGCAGATTTCGATAGCATAAACTTAAGCAGTGATCTGTAATTCGTAACACTGTTATGAATGTATTTGAGCCAATTTTGATGAAACCTGGAAAAGGATGTACGATAGATAATTTATTGATGCAGGCGTTACTTTGCGGAAATCCATTATCAAAAAAACGATATTAAAAAATATTTAGTGACTAGTAGAGTATTTAGTGGGGGCACGCCCCCAAATAGGCCAAAATCATTGTTTTCTTTTCAGCGGAAGTGTCACTAAATATTTTTTAATATCGTTTTTTTTTTGGATGTACGATACTTTGTATCTAGGGATATTATTTCTGTTGGATAGTCACCATAGCATGGTCGAAAAACTTACTAACGGCCTTATATAAACGCAGCTAACATTTATCTAATTTCCATTTTTGCCCACATACATTTTACCATACGCAGCACTAAATAACGTTTAGTTAAGCCGTGTACATAAGTATCTAAGGCCATATATGTTGTTCGTTGGTAAGCGGACAACCTACTCGTAACAGGGCTAGACCAAATTTTATAATTTGTTTATTGACTTTAATATTTCTTACGGAATACTATTTTAGATTCTGTGATAATAGTCAGAATACTTTTTTTATAGCAATAGCAATTAGAAGAAAAAAATAGGAAAATTAGGGATAATTAGATAAGATAAGATTTTATTTACCCAGAGTAAAAAGTACGCAATTTATACAGCTTACTGTAAGAAACGTAACATAGTTGTAGTTATTTAGGTACACAGTCTTGTGCATATAGAAAACATTGTACTAATCCAGAAAATTCAGAAGTATCAGTGAGCTCCAAACTAAGCACAAGGCTTGTGTCTTGGGACTCTGGTGCGAAGTTGCCAGGGGACATTGTGCAGCTGGACAATTGGAAGTTACTTTTCTATGGGCAGGACCCAGGTGTAGTAATACTAAAACCATGCACATGCAGAAGCTTTCATACAATTGGAACCTAACTACTGCGTCCCAGGAAGTAGTAAACATTCCGAGTTATGAGTAACAAAAGTTTTTGTAATATTCGCGCAGGTTCATTCCTGAAAAGTTAGGCCAAAGACGGCAATGCCCTCCAGATCGTAGACTATTACCTAGTCTACGTCTACAAGGAGTCTGAGCTGGCGTGCAGCACGGGGAGAGGGCGCATGCAGGTTAGAGGGACGAAAATTAATGAATAGGTTGCGTGAAAAGAATAGGCAATGTCTAATAGGGCGGTTCCAAAAAAAAAATTTTTTTAAATTTGTATGACAATAATAAGTGATTTAAATTTCGACACTTTGACATGTGAATCCTGACTAGGCACACCTTCACATTTCACGTTTCAGTATAACTGCACTTTTTTACGCTGAATTTATATAGACGCTGTACCACCAATAATTTGCGAAACAGTGTTCATATCGTAAACGTAAATAATTGAAAAACGCGTCGTGCTTCTTTGTACAAACTGCAGTGAGTTATCTGTGCCACAGTTGTACATCATTATCACCCACGTGGTGATGGGTGATGATGATGAATAAAAATATATAGCTTATTTTACTATTGCATATAATAATGTGTGAAAGAATTTTGAAATCGTTACAGTAATTTTGAGTTTATTCATTGCAAACATACACAAATACAAATCTTTCCTTTTTATAACATTATAAACGATACGATTACGTTACATTATACTTACGTAAATGTTCGTGCTAGGCCCACCGATATTCTTCGCCGTAGAATGTAAGTAAACAAAAGCTTCCATTATTATTATAATTATAATATACTAACTGCGCTCCACGGTTTCACCCCCGTGGTGATAGATGATGATGATGAATTCCAATAGTGATAGTTTTTTTTTAAACCAGACCGGTACTTTTGGAAGCCTATTCAATTGAAACAAACATACATATCTTTCCTCTTTTTAATAATATTACGATTATAATATAATACACATTATGGTTGAAGTCAGAAAATTATGCTTTTTTGCCTTCGTCTCCGATTGGTGGGAAGAAGAAGTCCATGATCCTCTGTTTGAACAAGATGATGATGGGCTTTGGGACGTCTGGGTGCATTGGATGCTTGCCGCCCACGGTTGATACCTTCGAGAACAAGTTCTTGAATAGAGTCAGGTAAATACGAAAAGATTTTAAATTACCCATTTTTGCAGCTTGGGAGAATTTTCCTGAAACAAATGTGGATATTAATTGCCTATGATAATGTTTTAATACTAGTCATTGACGAGGTAAGCAAATAATTTGCCTGATGGCAATTTTCAAGGCTGAGCATGCCTGTTACAGTGCGATTCAGATCCTAAATTGTGCATGTCTGCATTGTGCTCGTTACATAGTTCTCCAGTACCATTGTTAGCTATAGGGTCCATCCCCCTTCTGAGTATGTCGGTTTATGTCAGTGGATGCCTATGACACAGTATTAAGATGTAATTTCTACTGTGCCTATGATCATCGCCCAGGGAGATGACGCAACGGGCTCTTAGCCTGGCCACGGAACACGTACGGCGCTAGGGGTTACAATTGTGTCTGCAATATTAGGATCATGAGTTCTCATCGTGAACCCTCCTGAAGGCGACTCTGCTCAGTTGAGACCTACGTATCAAGAACAAGTATGGCCATAAACGGTATTGTACGTTAGAGTAAGTAACTAAGTAACCAACTCAGTAGGAACACGGTGATCCCCAGTACACTATAGTCTTCGCCCTGGCATGGCCCAATGTTCCGGGGGGTCGGAACTATGTCCGAACGCAAACGGCAACGGTACTTGAGCAATCCAATGTCGCGTGTATATTCGCCCGCGTGATCCTACTACTTGATGATAGTTCACAATCGCATAAATGCCCAACTTCAGTTCATACGAAATACAACAAAAAATACGGTCAGCTTTTTGCTGCTCACAAAACTTATGAGAGATTTTTTTCCTTTTTGACTTAGCCATGTATTGCCCAAGTCAGGCGCGGTCAAAAGTTGCATTTCCGTTCCGAACAACGATTCGCCAAGTAATTTCTCTTGCTACCTTGACTACACTATACCTTCGAGGAAGAATATCTGACAAGGAGGTGGTACCTGCCAAGGCGGACTTAGCAGAAGTATCTTACCACCATGTATTTTACTGATTGGCATGCCTCGAGAATTGCCTATTGCACGACTAAGATAATATATATTATAGCGTCGAATATTAAAGTTATGTTAACTTAACCCACCACACACGGCGCAGATACTATAATATATAGCAAGCGTACATTCTTTCGGAACCCGTCGCGGGAGCCGCACGTCTCGATCGTTCACACTGTAATATACAGAGTGTTCATATTTTGTATTTTGCGATGATTCGTATTTTGTTGCTAGACCTGTTGGACAGTTCCTCAGATGATGATTGGGACTGTGAATATGATATAACCGTCATACTAGCTAAAAGTACAAAACGGAAAATCTGGATAGAAGATCGCATAAAACACAGGAAACTTCATAGTGAATTTAAACTGTACAATGATCTTTCAGAAAAAAAAACAGCTTTTTCTTGCACTTTCATATGGTTATTTGCATGATACCTACCAGTTTTTTTATTGTTTGTCTGTCTGCCTCTATAATCCGAGTATTTTCTGAAAAGGCTGGACCAATTTTGATGGGATTTATACTGAAAGCATTAATTAAAGGGCCACGCGAACGAAGTCGCGGCTGCAGCTAGTCTAATAATATAACATAGCCTTATTTCATCAAGAATACTAACATCGATTTAGTAGTTACCTAGTTTGATTGATCCATACGTAGTACCTACAATCTAGAAAAACCTAGGGAGGTTAGGCCCATAGAACATTTTTAAAAATTCTACTAAGATAAAATTGTCATACCGCTAGTTCGGTTAGTAGATAGAAAGTCTCACTTTTTAGATGATTTCCTTTGTTTGACACATTCGCGTTAGTCAGACGTTAGTTTCATTTTTATTTACAAAAAATATTTCTACAGGTTCGAAACAAAATAAGAACATAAGATAATGTGAAGCTTTATTAGTTTTTATTGTGAAAATATAAATTTGGTCGGTAAATGAAGACCAGACGTCCATTTACTGCAACGGTTTTGTCAACATTCTGTATTTGATCTTAAGATCAGTATCGGACACTATCTTAAGATGTCATCATGATCTGCAGTAGTCTTAGCGTATGTTAACATGCCTTTCTAATATCGGTGGCATCTTAAGCTACTCTAAGGTAAAATATTATAGTATATTCACCGTGTGTGGACGCTCATTGAATTATATGGTGAGCGATATGTCCGAATCTGCTCTAAGATAATATATATTTTATAGTATCATCATCGTATCTTCTTCTTTAAGAAAGGCTTAAGGATTCTCATAAAGATGGTGGGTACCTTTCTACGGACTAGAGTACCTTCCTATTACCTTTAGTAATACGTCACAATCCGCCCCATGAAAATCGCGACCTGGCACCCCACCGCGTACCACGGGATTCACCCCACCGCGTACGGTTGTAGTTACATTATAAAATCGCATATTTCAAATAAGTGATCTTGCACTTTTAAAAAAAAATATATAATATAATATACCATTAAAAAAGTTACTGATTTCCATTCTATATTACCGAATCAAAATTTTAAGACTAAACATTTTATTCGATAAATTAATGCTGAAAATTATAATGGAAAGCTGGTTCTTCTCATATGGCATTTAATTTTGATTACACAGTACATTTTCTGTATAATAATGTATCATCGACATTGGGTATATCCTAATAGTAATCAGTTAAATTTTTTTATTACTATGAAAAAATATTTAAAGTCGGCTAAAAATACCACTAACAGTCACCCATCCAAGTATAGCTAGTTGGATGGGTGACCACTAGTGGCGTTTTGACTGCAACAGTAGGTACTTAATCTAGTTGAACAGTTACGAATGGTGTGAACTACTTACTTAAGAAGGCTTACTATACAGGGTGTTTGGTAGAGAGACCGACAAACCAAATAAGCGTGTTCGGGGGCGGGCCCACTTGGAGAATACAAGTTGGCCAAAAAGCGTAATTTCGTAACCGACTTCCAAAAGGGAACAGGTTGATAGGTATATGCGTACCTATACCGTTTTTATACAATAACTAGCTTTTGCCCACGACTTTGTCCGTGTGGAGCCTTTTTTTCTAGATATGAATTATCGTGACGAAAAAGAGCTTTGTTCATGACTATTGCCCGCCACTACGTGTGATATTTAAGAAAAGTTCAGGTAGTCCTACAGACTTACAGATTTCCTCTAAGCAATGTTGTTTACTGATTAGAAGGCGGGCACTATAGTAACATAAACCTGGCCGCCGGAGAAATAGTCCTGCCGTTAATCAACTTCAGCAAATTTCAGAGGTTGCCCGGTAATGTATAAATATAGACCGCGAAACAAACCTTAATTAAGACATGCAATCTTAAATCCAAACAGAAGGTAATTTTGAAACAATTGCACCTGCGGCAGGAAGACTGTTTCTCCTTTGGCCTCAAAAATATGAAATATCTTAATACAAATTTTTACAACTATGAGTTTATTTATAATTTACTTCTAAAGTATTTGAATGTTGTATAACATAATATCTTGTATAAATATATCTATAATTAAAGAAATTAATATTATTCCAAAACAAAAACATCGTCTAAATCACCAGCGTGCGAAAGGGTTCCTAAAACACTGGCCGCATTGCCTCGTTGAAATGCCAGGCTCAACTTTTGGGCAAAGTACACACCTGCTCTTTAAATCCCCCCAGGTAAGGATCAGTCTTTTAGCAATTTTTTTATAAAACCATTTGGTGTCGGACGTCCACGGGCACAGAGTTTGGACAGCCAGCGCATAAAATTCGTAGTGGGCACCAAGCTGTGAATATTTTCTTCTCTTTGAACTTTTCGCCTGTTTGGCCGTGGCCCCGACACTGCGAGCAGAGCTACGGACGTGAGATGGTGGCAGAGTATCGACACAAGTGGCGTCCCAGACTAAGGATCGTCCAAGACAACATGGTTCCAAGCTGGCACCACTGGCATCTGGTCTCTTACCGTCATTCCTTAACATTCCACTCGGCTCCAGTGTCGAAGGCACGGATGCTGTCGAGAGTGTCCGCCTGACTATGTCATTCAAAGCCCAATGTCGATATAGGCGACCTTACCATTTTACTATAAAAATAAAGACGTCAAAAATAAGAATTGCAGAAAAAGTTTCATCCTCCACCTTCACCCCCTAAGTCATCCCTGTCAATAATATTAAAGAACACAATTTTTTATGAACTATCTAAATACGTATTTTCACACGAGAATTTGGCTTATAAAGTTTAGCCCCCTTTATCACCCCTTTAGCTCATCCCTATCAAAGAATATTAAGGAAAGCCATTTTTTATTTTAAATTAACTATCTAAATAAAAAAATTCACACCTATAGGTTCAGAAGCAAAGAATGTGGCTTACAAAATTTAGCCCCTTTATCACCCTCTTAAGTCATCCCTGTCAATTAATATTAAAGACCCCCATTTTTATTTTAAATGAACTATCTAAATACAAATTTTCGAAAACAAAGGACTTTAATATAAAAGTTTTCTCCCATTTTGCCCCTTAGGCGTTGAATTTTGAAAACCCCTTTGTTAGAACCCGCCAAGACAAAAGCACTCTCCAAATTTCAAGGTTCTATGACCAGCGGGTTAAGACAGTGCATTGTCTGTCAGTCAGTCACCAATCAGGACTTAGATTATTATATATAACCTCGCAGATACTTCTTGCTAAAGCGTATACGCAGCAGTCTGGAGAATTACTGTTTTATGTTAATGTGCGAATGTTGCTACTTTCGTTCACGTAATTGGGTTCTACGACTACTAATTTATTAAAAACCAATTGATTTTCTCGGAGAAACTTTAAGTTATTTCAATAAGCATCATCATCATCATCACCATTATCAGCAGAAAGACGTCCACTGCTGAACATATGCCTCCCCATAGAACGCCACATGGAACGGTTACTTTCTTTCTGCATCCAGCGATTCCCCGCGGTTTTGACGAGTTCGTCGGTTCACCTAGCGGGGGCCGGCCTAAACTACGTCTTCCGGTGCGTGGTCGCCGCTCAAGAACCCTAGTAATACTCGCACCGGTGTGCTGGTTTTTTTATTGTTATAGTGGTAGTAATTTGCTTGTTCAGAACACCAAACTAAACTAGCGAACTAAAATCTATATTTAGTAAATTATGTTATCACTTATTCTGTTCAAGCTTATGTCCAAATTCGTATAAAGCAAGCGACAATTCTAAAATTTGCCGTTTTTGCTTAATTGTGGGTATGTTTAGTGCAAATTTAATCATCATGTTGTTCGTGCTCTCTAAACTAGTCTAAAGTAATGTAAAACTACCCACATTTAAATAGAATAATCATATGTTTAGAATTATTATTCTAAGTGTTACACAAATGTGAATTTTAATATAAGCATAATAAGAACTTCCATAGTTTAGAGAATTTTAGTTTAGTGCACGCACAAGCGAATCAATACCAGTGTAGGTTTTTCGCCGTACCATAGAAATTCATGCGTAACAACCAGACAATCGGAGACTCCAGTTTTATATGAGACTGTGTAGCATATAGAGATCAAGTTAAGTTATGGATGAGTATAATACAGACAGACAGACAGACATTTAACAAGTCATATTGTTGTTCAGTAAGTAATTTAACGTCTTCTCACTTTTATTTATTTTTCTTTCAAGTATATAGACTTTTGGCCTCCACTCCTTTATTATGAGTATAGATAGAAGATAGTGTCACTGGGTACCTACAAAATTACCCAACTTGGACATAATCTGATTTATCTCTGCGGTGAAACCCAAAAGGGACCTCAAATTATCTAATATTGTGTTTAAATATAGTTGCATCAGTTGACATTTTTGTTCAAGTACCTACTTACAGTATATTTTTTTAAATAACTGGGAGGAGTAATCCTTTTAAAGATACCGCAGAACGCTATTAGCTTTCTGCCGTTATGTCCGTCGGCGGAAATGGACTAGGTTGCCGGCGTATACGGACCAAAACCTCCTCCCTTCTACTAAGCTATCGCCATTATTATAATGTGGCGCTTTAGTCTTTTATTGTATAACTATTTTTATATCATTTAAAGGGTTTTTTATACCACTACAATTTTTATATCACTACAAGTCACTGTCCTGTCCAAGTCATGTTCTAGTAAAGCGGTGGATGCATTACTAAAACTTTCTAATTATATTAATGAGTAAAACACAAAAATAGCGTTTCATGATTTTGACAATTGCCTATTCCTGCACAATAACGAACACACACACAACTTAATGTTAATAATCCACCATTATTAAACGTACAAAGTCGAAGCAGCACTACTCTAACAAAATGAAACGAAATCAACGATAGGCATTGTTGGGGTTTTCCCGCCATCTTCCTTGGTTTTTTTTATTTTTGTTTTTCAATTTTACTACTAAACTGTTTCGGCGTTTTTTTTTAGCATAGATAAATGATAACCTGAAATAACACAAATTATTCTATTAATCAAGATATATAAGCAAAATGTTAATAAATGTTAATGTTCAGAAGGGATTGTATAAATTATGCACTGAACTGCTGAACGCAGTTAGTTACAAACATGAACACTTATTGCAGCAAATGCATTTTTATGTGATCCGTAATAAAAGGAAGGGATTTAAAAAAATAAAGAACGCCAAGCCCGAAAGCAAAACAAATCATACACTAATTATAGGTCACCTCGTAAATATCATACAAATCTTGAATAAATAAAACATAGGTACTTATGTAGGCAATAAAATTCGCTCACCGGTTTGGCGTTTAGATCGCTTCTTTGCAACCTTTTTACTTTCCACAAGTACAGGGTTTCTTTCTTTTGTCTCTTGCTTGGCATAGGCACGATCTTCACGTGATTCAATCGACATTCCAAGTTCCATCATCATTTTTTTTTCTTGCTCAAAAGAATCTCCTAACAATTCTTTAGTTCTTTTTAGGAAGCTTTTAATATCTATGTTTGAAACATTGCCGTACTGTAATATCTATAAAAATACCGAATTATATAGGGTGTTTGGTAGAGGGACCGACATACCAAATGAGCGTGTTCGGGGGCCCACTTAGAGAATACAAGTTGGCCAAAAAATCCCAGACGCCCCAATTTTTTTAACTTTTTTTTGTGAATTTTCCCTATTTCTCCGATATCGTACCTATTTACCACAAATCACTGTGAACGTTGAACTATGAGGTAAAATTCATTTAATTTTTTCACTCTATGAGCTCTAAATCAGTTAGTTAGCTCTGTTTTGTATCCAATTTTGCTTTGCTTAGCCTGAAGATGTATAGAGACCAAATTCAACTAAAAACATCCTGTCTAAAACAGATTTTACAAATGTTATGGTGGTAAATAGGTACGATTTCGGAGAAAAAGGGAAAATTCACAAAAAAAGTTAAAAAAAATTGGTGGGTCTGGGATTTTTTTTGTCAAACTTGTATTCTCCCCGAACACGCTCATTTGGTATGTCGGTCCCTCTACCAAACACCCTGTATAAAGATTTAAAAACATTAATGTACAGGATCTGTACTAATCGTAATAATATAATTTAATTAACTTATATAGTATATATATATAGATATAGAGATAGAGATCTTATAGATAGATAGAGAGAGCTGGACAAAAGTGTTGGCACAGACTACACACCAAAATCACGTCCCTCAGCCATGAGGATACGATCAAGAAGAAGACAGGTTCTGAACTATTATAATAACACAAGTACAATTTGAAAAATGTATTACCGACTTCCATTCTATTCAGTTATCGGAGTGTAACTTAAAAGTTGGTAAAAACCGAATTTGATGAAATTTAAATGGGACCACACGGGAAGCACCAGCTTTCAAAAAAAAAAAAAATAATTTTGAGAATCGGTTCACCCTATCGAAAGTTATGATGTAACAAACAAAAAAATTAAAATAAATTAATACAGTCGAATTGAGTACCTCCTCCTTTTTGGAAGTCGGTAGAAAAATAGAACAAGTACAATTTGAATTTAATACCGACTTCCATTCTATTCAGTTAATGGAGCTGATCAATATCCAGTGGTATAGTACTAAATGAACATATGACCTGGTTTATGCAAAATAAGCACAGTAAACACAATGGGCCTCCGCTCCACATATTACAATATTTTTATGAAGACTGCTCGTGACAATCAATGTGAGTTAAATTATATTTCACAAACAATTGTTACATATAATATATCAAGTCAACATTTGATGTTTATAAATATATTGAAAAAATCATGTCTAAAGAATGCTTTCTGTTACTGCGCAGTTGCAACGAATCAATATACGGTTGGACGAGTACGAAGTAATAAAAGAAATATGAAATATTTTATTGATATAGTTTTTATTTGGTTGCACAAAGTCATTATAGACACACATGAGAACGGCTGTATTCACATGTAATACACATGTATGCATAAATATTGCTGCAATATTGAAACATAGCTGCGGCAGGCGGCTTTGACTGAACATGACACAGATCACAGAAACAAGGATCTTTATGAAGATGTCTACGGAAAATGAATATCGCACAGGAACATGTTTTAGGATAAATATTATAATATATAACTCCTGCGGTGCGAGCAAGGATTGTCGATAGAATAAAATTATCCCGCGATATAGCTATCTCAGCTAAATCCGTCTAGGGACAATGAAAGATAGCTGATAAAGTCAGTTTATCGACTTTATCGACTCGACTATGTTTACCGTGAGATCCACGCTCGCAGTGATGAGCCCTTTAACTATTAATCTCCGCATATTTGATGCAATTTTAAGTTTATCATAATTAACTTGAGGAATGGGACACAACAATCAAGAGCAATTACAGAGGAAAAAAATCTAGTAATTTTATAGTAATGTAAATTTTTATTTATAGTTTACCGCTGTGAATGTAGACATTGACATTTTTATAACAAACTGGTACAATTAGCACAAGTCTCCTTCACTAATGTTCTTCACCTATAGGTAGATGTAGCAACTTATTATATAAACTCGTCTACGAGATTGCATTGGATTGGACAAGTGCAATAAATTAAAATTTTGTAGCTTATTTTGTTGTATACATATACGTACTGATAAGGTTTTATTTTTAAAACAACCACTTTACTGCAATCTTACCTTGTTTAGGTAAACGCCCGACGTTTTCTTTTTCTTGTATTTACACGGCTTCTCTCGGTCATTTATTAATGTATTTATTTATTTATTTATTATTAAAACAATACATCTATCATTACAGGCTTATTTTAATACAATAGAGTATTTATTTAATTGATTCATTAATTTATTCATTCAGTAAACCAAGTGGAACTATTCTCGAACATTACAAATATCTGAGAGAAACAAAAGTGATATAAAGATGCACTTTTTTTAGATTGTATATCGTATTAGATTAACATCACGAATACATAACAAGTATTTAACTTATTTGGATATTTATTTATAACACTCCAATAAGAAAGTGTCTCATTACTAGTTCATAAACGGGTTACGTCATTTCTCCCTTATACATGTGTGGCGGGAAATGTTGTATGAAAAACCATTTCTGCCCTGCTAGCGTTCTTTTGTTTTTTTAGCAGCGAATATAAAAATAAACGAACGTCAAATATCAAAAAAGTTTTATACCCAATAATTAGAAAAAAGATTTGGGAATTATTTTATTGAGCTCGATTTTCAATGAAATGAGGCTAGCAACCATAAATGTAGCAACCTTTTTCTGCGCTACGAAAAAAACATGGCGGCCCTTTGGCGGCCATTTGTTGTATAAGTATTGTTAAATTTGTTTTTTACTCAATTGATAGTTTTACACGCGTACGCTTTTAATTATTCTAAATAATTTTCCAAAATGTCATCTGATAGTAAGTTTCGATTTTATAATGATGGAGCCACCAGATAAAGATGTCTTTCATTTCCTAAAAAATGCTCCAGATAACAAATATTTACTAATGAAGGTAACTATTTTATTTTCCTCGTAGGTGTAGTATAAAGAACTATGTATCACTCGGGAGAAAGTTCTATTCCTATTCTCCAGTTTCCTTAACAGCCGGTGCCAATAATCTATCGTCAGTTTACCTTACTAGAGATATATATTTGACACTATTTGTATGGACGTGACGTGAATGGGCAAAGCCAGTTGACGAAGCTGAAGAGAGGAGACGGCAGTGTAGCGTCGACCAAAGCGGAAGTGTTAGGAGAGGTCGAGAGTTTCTACGGACAGTTATACACCTCGGTAGCTAAACCTGTTAGCAGCTCGGTCAAAGACCCAAGAGCCAAGCTGACCGAAGATATCCCGGACATCAGCCTGTACGAGATTAGAATGGCCTTGAAACAGCTTAAAAACAACAAGGCGCCTGGTGACGACGGTATCACATCTGAGCTTCTGAGAGCGGGTGGAACACCGGTACTTAAAGTCCTTCAGAAGCTCTTTAATACCGTCTTACTCGAAGGTTCAACGCCAGAAGCATGGAACAAAAGCGTGGTGGTGCTGTTCTTCAAGAAAGGTGACAACACTTTACTTAAAAATTACAGACCCATCTCGCTTTTGAGCCATGTTTATAAGCTGTTTTCGAAGGTCATAACGAACCGTCTCAGTCGCAGGTTCGATGAATTCCAGCCTCCGGAACAAGCCGGTTTTCGAAAAGGCTATAGTACCATAGACCACATCCACACGCTACGGCAAGTTATACAGAAGACCGAAGAGTATAACTTGCCTCTTTGTTTAGCGTTTGTGGACTATGAGAAAGCCTTTGATTCGATCGAGACGTGGGCAGTGCTTGAGTCTCTCCAGCGGTGCCGTATTGACTACCGGTATATTGAAGTGCTGAAATGTTTGTACAAAAACGCCTACATGTCAGTCAGAGTTCGAAGGCAATTCCATTGCAAAGAGGCGTGAGACAGGGAGACGTTATATCTCCGAAACTGTTCACCGCTACATTGGAAGACGCCTTCAAGCTTCTGGAATGGCAAGGACTTGGCATCAATATTAACGGCGAATACATCACTCACCTTCGATTTGCCGACGATATTGTAGTCATGGCAGAATCCATGGAAGACCTCAGTACAATGCTCGAAGGCCTCCATCGAGTTTCCCAACGGGTAGGTCTTAAGATGAACATGGACAAGACGAAAATTATGTCTAATGCCCATGTTGTACCTACCCCAATATCAGTTGGGAACTCAGTTCTCGAAGTTGTTGACGAGTACATCTACCTGGGACAGACAGTCAAACTAGGCAGGTCCAACTTCGAGAAAGAGGTCAATCGTCGAATCCAACTCGGCTGGGCAGCGTTCCGGAAACTTCGCGAAGTGTTCTCGTCAAAAATACCTCAGTGCCTCAAGACAAGAGTCTTCGACCAATGTGTGTTACCAGTGATGACTTATGGCACTGAAACGTGGTCTCTTACTATGGGCCTCATAGAAAAGCTCAAAGTCGCACAACGAGCTATGGAGAGGGCTATGCTCGGGGCTTCTCTACGTGATCGAATCAGAAATGAGGAGATCCGTAGAAGAACGAAAGTCACCGACATAGCCCAGAAGATTAGCCAGTTGAAGTGGCAGTGGGCAGGGCACATAGCGCGCAGAACAGATGGCCGATGGGGCCGAAAGGTTCTGGAGTGGAGACCACGGACCGGCAAGCGCAGCGTAGGTCGTCCACCGACACGGTGGACAGACGACCTGAGGAAGGTCGCAGGACGACGTTGGATGCAGGCCGCTTCCAACCGGTCCTTTTGGAAAATCATGGGGGAGGCCTATGTTCAGCTGTGGACGTCCTACGGCTGAGATGATGATGATGATGATGATGATGTATGGACGTTATGTCAAATTCTATCGGTAGTAAGGAGAACTGTTGATTGATAGATTATTGGGATCCCCCATTAAACATACTCTCGAACAGAAATAGATCGTTTTTTTCCCTTGGTGTACAATGTACTATTAGTAACAGAGCATTATATTTTTTTACACTTTTGAGGTGGGATCGCTACCTAAATTAATCTCCCACGCACATAATGCTAGATTAAACATCGTTTAAAAGACCGGCTGCTTGTCAGATGCCAACCCTCTATTGGAGTTTTTGCGGAAGTATGCCTACCTTTTGGGTTATAAGAGCGATCAACACCCTACTACTACTACTTACTACTACTTCGAGGTAAGTGTGTAGCTCGCTTCTCATTCAGTGTGTTTTTCTCTTAGTCGTCACTATCAACCAATCCCAAAAATAATAGTTTATCAAATACAATATTCGTGTACATTTTATATATTTTGCTATCAACTTTATCGTCTTTTTTGGGTTATGTACCATTATCTAAAAAAACGGCAAAAAATCACGTCTGTTGTAAGGGAGACTTATAGATTATGGTACGTAACCCTTCGTGCACGAGTCCGACTCGCACTTGACCGGGTTTTTAATAGCCGTCCGAACCATGAAAAGTGAATCGGACAGTTAAGAAAACTAACAAGGTACTCTACTGTACGTACTTACCGCGTAAAATAAACTGTAAAAACCATTATACTACTAAAAACTTACTAAAATCCTTTTTTTATTAATATAATTATTATTTGTTGTTAATAATTATTTTTTTTATATTATTAGATATATTTTTATCCTTTTATGGCTTAAATAGTGCAGTATACTTACATTTAACCATGCAACAGTATCATTCTTGATTTAGCATAGGTAAATGTTACATGCTCTTATAGCCGGATGGTAAACCAAAGAGTTTATAATTATTTTATAATACACCTTTTGGAAATGTACCTGAGTAAATTACACGTCATGAATTACCTAATGACATGTGATGTAAATAGTTTAGGTTATCTTGGGATATAATGAGTTAATGTCAAAAATTCCAAATATTGCTAAGCCCAAATACTTTTAGCTAAAAGAAATGCAATTTATTATAATGTCTGTAGTAAACCTCTAAATAGCAACTCGGTGAAATCCTGATATTTAATTAATTGTTAGTGTAATGAACGTGTCATGTCAGGTACGAAAGCACGGTATTTCTTATGAATATACAAAGTCTCTTTATAAAACGATTATTATGTACCAGAGAATAAGAACCCATTCTACCGGGAGTAATCTATTTTCTCATCTATTTGCCCGTCCTTGATTGATATTTTTAGTGTCTATAAGTTTAGTAGTGATACAGTGATGCAAAACAATCTGACGGTTAAGCTTTTAAGTGCTTTATAGCTAGTATATAGTGTGAATTATGTGTAGAAACCTTAAAATATAACATGTGTTTTAGTTCGGTGTTAATTCTTCTGTATAGTCTATAATATATAACAATGATCTTATATTAAAAAGAGTTTCGTTATGTTAGAGCTGACGCGAATTCAATGTTGTCCCAGCTTTCACGGATACAAGAACTTATTTTGCTGATGTACGTCGTACATGACGGATAGCTTATATCGTTCATTGTTGCATATCTACCTCTTTTTAATATAAGATCATTGCTATATAATTAATAATATTAATACTAGCTACGTTTCGTACAAAGTGAGAGACCCAGCGAGGCATTTCTAGTCGGTTTCGTGTTTTTACTTAATATATAATAAGTTTACTAATTTTATATTATTTTGAATCTGATAGTACATTTAACAATATCACTGTCTCACAGGACACGTCTACGAAGCACTGTTTTGCATCCATCACCATGAATAGTTGATAATTATCATCTGCTTTAAAATTATAGCAGCACCCACACTCCAAACGATAATGCGGTCATTATTGGTTTAGCGCCAAAAAATAAGTATAATGGAAGTACTTCTACAGTCTAGATCTTTCTGTTGAAGCTCTACTATTAAGTACTCAATTTAGGCCGCGTTTAAATTATCCAATAAATCTTAATCGCCATGATATAATCTACAGCATTGTAGTTTAAACGCTCTCTAAGTAATCGTTTTCTGTTTCAGCCATGGATACATTTATAGAAAATATAGTTATTAGAGTGAGTATGACAGGCTAGATGGCGCAGTTGGTACCACCCCTACCTTCTGAGCCGCGGTCCCGGGTTCGATCCCCGGACAGGTCAAAGATTTGTGTGCATGAACACGTCTGTTTGATCTGTGTCTGGGTGTGTCTTTTATGTATTTAAGTATGTATATCAGTCATCAATTACATAATACAGGCTCTGCCTAGTTTGGGACCTGAAGACCTTTGTGTGGGTGTTGTCCCAAGAAAAAGTGATATTATATGAAACATTTTCTTTTCAGCTGCGGACTATTTACCGCCGACTCCAGTCATAAAGAAATCGAAACGTCGGAAATGTAAGCTCCAACAACTATCTTATTATGTCTTTGTTGTTTGTTCTAAATGTTACTACATAACAGTCCACCTATAAGATTCGTATATGTTGCCCTTTTCTTAATGTATTATCAGGATAAGTGCAGGTCGTGAGGCACGTGGTAATCACCAAATGGGCGGTGGATGAAACTTTGCAATTTTAGAAGGAGAAAAATGACATATCCATGGACGGGGTTCGAACAAGCGCGGATCCAAGCCTCAAAAAAAGGTTGTAGTCATAGCCACCCGAAAATCTGCCAAATGCGAGTCAGAAGAACTCGTTCATGATCGATATAGTGTATTCCTACAATGAGGATATTTACAAAATATAGTTATGGCGCCTTGGCAAAGATTTATACAGTGTATAGTTCCACGTGGGCAAAGCCGTGGGGCTAGCACTACTCAATCAATACAAAATTACAAAAGTAAATGTGTGTTTGTTTGCACCTAACAATGTAACATTTAGTCTCTAAACTTCTGAACCGATTTGATGAAATATTAACATATTGGTCTAAATTTAGTTTTTATGTCAACCGGTGACGAGGCGAGCAAGTCTCTCGACTGATGTTAAGCTTTACGTTTACAGTTTAGTTTCATCAGAATTTTAAACTACAACACATCAAACCCTGTATCGTAATGTAATGTAATTTCAGTAAGCACCTAAATAATTTTATTTAGGTGGTTACTCAATACGTTGATATTTTTTCGATATCCAGGTTCTTTTATTTTATTAAGGCTTTGGATGTGATCAGCCTATCGACCTCAGTAAACCGTGAAAATGTGAAGTGTAACTCACAAGTCTATTAGGGTTGTGGGTATGGCCATCGTGCCCTCAACGATGGATCCGCGCTTGGGTTCGAACCCGTGTCTTCCGAGAGATCCGTGTCAGACAATCCAAGCATCGAAATAAATTCGATGCAATGTATGTAGTTAAGTAAAAATTCGGTACATGAAAGTCAAATGCAACTCAGAGAGCATTAAACTGAACTAAACTGCGTCACTTCACAGCGCTTATCAGTCTGGATTAGTGATTTGTGAGTCTCATTCGCTATATAAGTATTCCACCCTCCTTGGAAGTTGGCAAGTTTGTAAGTTGGAGTAAGTAGGCATAGGCCTAAGCTTTTTAGCTTCATACTGACTTAAAATAATACGAGTGGTAATTGGCCTATAAATAGTCTTAAGCCTTTCTAATCTAATCTAACAATCTCTTTGTTGCACTGTACTGTACGTCTGTCGCCCTTAGATAGATAGTAATTTTGTCCCATTTGTCCAGTAATTTCACCGGCTGCAGTTTACATTTTCAAAGAACTTGAAAGGATTATCGGGACTAGCTTAGTTCTAATGTTCCATTAAATTAAATCTTGTTACGGTCACTACGTGGATCGCTATAGCAGCATCCAATTTTTGCATTTTTTTAGCTAAGCACTTCCGTACTTCGCTCCAGCACATTAAGCCCTTAGTTTCTCCATGTCACGAAGACATATTTCGTATTGGTCTGAAAACTCCTATACTAAACTATTTTACCACAGTGATACGTGTTCACTACTACTTAGACGCATAATTTCTGGGGCCGTGTTCTTACCTAAGGTAAACTCACTCTTATACAGAGACAGAATGGTACTATAATACCACGTAGTGTCGCTATTGCCCCTACTAGTACGTATAAGAACGACTAGTAGAAATGTACCAAGGGGCGAAAAGGTTAATGTTGGTGTGAACCAAACACGGGTCACGTGCAAAGGAGGGTCAACGATCAGACGATTTCCAATCGCATTCACCTATTACGTGACCTGCAGGCCTAGACAAAAGATATTTCTGTTATCGTTAACGCCAAACGACAACTTCAACATGTGTGTATGTTGTTGACATTACCTGTGGAAAAGTTACGTCGCGCTAAGTTCTTAGACACATTTTTGTCTGTAGCGTGTGCGAATACACGCCTGTTTGAATTTCGTCTAGGTCTGCTAGTTGACTCAGTCTACAAAGCAATGTGTGAATTGAGTGTTCTGTCTGAAACGTAACTAAACGAGAACGCAACGTGGCGTGAGTCAACTATGCTCACGTCATCAGAAACTAATACAACATTGTACCAGCCGTGCGATTCTCTAAGAGCAAACATCGTTTCATGTTTGACAACATCCGTGAAACAAATGACGAGATGACAAGAAACGTTGGAAAAACAACTTTATGTACAAGGGCGATACTCATAAAGTACTTGACATCGGTGACGAATAATTAGAGAATCGCACGGCTGTAGGACATAGATAGAGTCCGCCTGGGGAAGTACCATACCTGTGCCAGTTATACAAATAGAAGCACTAGTGTGCAAACATTACAGTGCTTTGTTCGTCAATGTTCCCAGCAAATTTACAGTGTCTGAGATTTAACATCTTATGATCTCAGAGTGACGACTGCAGTGCATTGCCATGCAGAGTTTTGAACTGCAGTTAAAATTGTGAATGGCACTGAACTGTTATGGGCAAGCGTGACGCTTAACTCGTAGACTCGCCATTCGCCTTATTTGGCCAATAAAACAATAGATTTCGCGGAAATCCACCTACTTTTCCAGGAACTGCGACATGTGTGGTTAACATCAGACGAGCGACTTACTCGTCTCGTCACTGATGACAAAAAGTTTTTGGTTCCATGTAATACATATAATAGACTCCAGACTGCTATTGAGAATTTATTTGACTGAAACACCGAGCACCAACTGTCTGCCCCGGGGATCGAACCCAGGCCCTCGAGATTCCAAACCACTTCCACTACTACACTTACGTAATCTCCGCAACGGCTGGACTAATTTTGACGGGACTATCACTGATGATAGCTATATATAGCATATAGGTATATAGCAGATAACTGATGATCTAGGGAGTAAATATAAGTTACTTTTATTTTATTTGCGTATATATCATATTCCACTGGGCCACGGTTGGGTCAGCTAAGTGACGAATAACGACCGGTTTTTACAAACTATCTATGGAAGGTTTATCATACTACAGATATATCCAAATTTCACATAAGTTCCATACTATCCCTCGTAAGGGAAACTGTCGATAGATATAAATAATTAATTAGTTCTAGTTCACAAGACATGTAAAGTAAAATACCTACACTTGGTTACACAAACATTGGCTATGAGATAACATTAAAATTCAACAAGACCCAAACTAGGCGTTAGTCGTGAGCTTAGAATACGGAATACACATGTTTATATTATAGTGAGGAAAGTTAATGTACTGGATCTTACAATAGTAGAATTGTATTAAATTTTAGAGTGCTTAGGGCAAATTAAGAGTATAGTTGTCAAACAGAAAAGATATAATATATGTACTTATGTGCTAAAGTGGCCATTGCCGCTGGATTATTATGCACTGTCCAGTTGTCTTCACTATTCCAGTAACAAAATAAACCAAACAGTCAAAAGCCATAAAACAATTCTCAGAACATACAAAAAATAAACATTCAAAATTACATCAATGCAAGAACCATCTGCTCATGACATCATTAGAAAAAATAGTAGTCGATCATCGTTTTTCCAAACCGTCTGGCTGCTTGAAAATTGTATCAGCCTAATAAATTAATACTTATATGAAAATATACATCAAACTTGTATAGCTCATATCTAATTATCACTATATCATCATCTGTATTATTCTATGTATCTTATACTGCACATTGATTGATATTACTAGTTAGTTGCTATCGGAAATAAGATCGTGTTTACTCATTTAGGAATATCTATTGGAATTAGAAAGAAACAATATGCTGTAAGAAGTAGAAATATCGGGATAGATTCTGTATATCGGGTAGAGCACAGTAGAATTAAATTAATTAGGATTACGTTAAAATCGTTGATGCGCGTCGTATAATGTGAGAAAAACGTTTTTCCGACGCGTCATCGTAGCGTATTCCCGCGGGCGGCGCCGTTGCCGCCGCGGCGATTTCCCGATGTCTCGCCAGTCGACCGGCAAACGCCGCGGGGCACGAAGGTCCCTCGTGTCGCTCGCATACACCACACTGTTTGTTTACAATTGACACATTTGACAAGAAGTCCACCTCTCCACGCATACACGTACGTTTTTCTTCACATTAACCAATAGTAGCCGATCATAATGCACATTAAATTAATTTCGACACCTATATCTGGGCCGTGTCAATGCAAACACGATGTTTTGGCCCACATTCACAACACAATCCCTGTTTGTTAACAATGTTTCTGAATGCGTTGCCGCAAGCTTTGATGCATATCGTTCAATTGTTGGGAAACTAAATGTTTTGGGGGCACATTTAGAGTAGACAAATTGCGGTCAACATCCGAAACAAATCGCTAGCCGCATACTAACTGATGGTGCAAACTGGATTTGCGAACGAGTGCATGTTGCACACACCTGTGCATTTAAATTTTGTCTACATATTCACACGAATTTAACCTACTAAGTTCACGAAACGCGAAGAATAACAAATTGTTTTTTGATAACACTCTCTAGCGACGAGCACTTTGCAAGAATTCGACGTTGCCAAGTGCCAAAATTTCTACTAGATAAGTACCTACACATAAGTAGTTAAGAGTTTAGTTTGAAGATTAGTACATGATAGTTATATGTAACAGTAAATTAATTCAATTAAGATTACGTTACTCCACTAAATACAAATCAATAATACTCTCCGAGATACGTGTTTTTTTTTCAGTCTGGGCTCGCCTTGATATGTTTATCTAATAAAATTAGTAAGAGTTATTATACCACCAGGAGAAATATTCGTTTTATGTCTAGTGCCAAAGTTTTAGATTCAACTTATTCTAGCATGTTTTGATAGCTTTTCTATAAGTGTGTTAATCACTCTTCCACGTCCTAGCATGGAGACAAACAATACATCCTAGTATTAACATAGGTACAAAGCATGGGCACCTTTGCACCTGGTACGATTAGGAGTGGGCTATTTGAATAAGTGTTTATTTGTTCATCGAAATATTTTTAATTTCTATTTGTAAATGATATGAATATTTTTTATTAAAATTATCTCCATATTTATTTTTATTGGTGCAAATTAATCTGGGATAACAAACCACGTTTTCTTCATATAAATTTTACTAAAGGAATATATACTTTTTGAGTATATGATATTTTGTATTAGGTTTAAGTATAGAAAAGTAGTTTTTTTTAATAATTTGCAGCGTATCGCATGGCGGACGAAGTGACGGCTGAATGCCTGTTCGAGCGGCTTCGTCTGCATCAGCAGCGCTCCCCCGACTCCACGGAGGTAGCACGCGCTATCACCGCACGCATCAACTCCCGGCTCACGTCACACGGTAAGCATTCTCCCCACTGACACTGACCGCCTATAAGTATAAGCACTAGCTGCGGCTTACGGTTTCACCCACGTGGTGATAGATGATGCTGATGATTATAAGTGTCCTATGTCCTTCCCCGGGATAAAATCTATCTCCTTGCCAAATTTCATCGAGATTCGTTCTGCCGTCTGAACGTGAAACGTTTGTTCGTATTACGTCAGATTCGCTTTACGGCAGATTCGCTATACGGCAGTAGTACAGTCAACTGAATATAGATAATCTGACTTTAAGCGAATCGTTCCTAAAGCGAACAACTCGTTATGCGTAACAAACAAACAAATAAACTCACTTTAATATTAATTAATAAATATATAAAGGTCAGTGATTCTGAATAATATAGTACATCAAAAAAAAAACACTGTTTTAAACTATCACGGTTGTTCTCTAAAGTTATATGATTATTAACGGGATATTTACCGTGGTAAGGTTGTGGAATGAGCTCCCGATATTTCGGCGCAGTAACATGCACCATGTTCACGGGAAGACTGAAGAATGCGGGTGGTTGGTCAAAAAGTTTAAAAGTTAGGTGCAGACATAACGATCTACCCTCTTTCTTAGTCTTTTGCTACGGTTATCACTGGAACTCGAACTCGATCCTAAGTCCCGACAAAACACACTCACTGTATCACTGCGTATAGTATTTTGAACACATTTTGAACGCGGACTTTTATTTTTAAAACAACCTAATACTGGATTCCACGCACTGTCGAGTTGAAAACCATCACCTCGATTGAAATTCTGGCATTTCGAGATCTCAATAGTTTCCTTTACTAGCCTTGGTATGTAATGGCGTTCGGTGGACAAGATTTTAGGGTTATGGAATTCAATCCAGTGGGGTTAGGACCCGCGTCCATAGCTGAGCATCTGCTGGACGCGGGTCGTGAACTGTACAGCGACATTATAAACTGAGGAAGTAATATACTCAGAGAGAAATCGCCGATGTGCGTAGATAAGATCGATTAAAATATATATTGCATATTACTGACAGACTTTGACTAAGTTACGACCTATAAAATCCTCGAATAACGGTTCTGAGTAAATAGCGCGTATACAAACCAGGATAAATGTGATGCATTCCGCAATATGCATTTATATCCGTCAGCCGACTTCATACAAGTACAATTTGGACAAGTGCAATTTGAAAAATTTTGTACCGACTTCCATTCTATTACTTTGGTAAAAATCAGTTATTGGAGCATAACTCAAAAACTACTGGACCGAATTTGATGAAATTTAAATGGGACCACACGGGAAGCACTAGCTTTCAAACAAAAATAATTTTGAGAATCGGTTCACCCTATCGAAAGTAATGAGGTAACAAACATAAAAAAAATATACAGTCGAATTGAGTACCTCCTCCTTTTTTTGGAAGTCGGTAGAAAATTTAATACCGACTTCCATTCAATTCGGTTATTTGAGTGTATCTCAAAAACTACTAGACCGAATTTGATGAAATTTAAATGGGACCACACGGGAAGCACCAGCTTTCAAACCAAAATAATTTTGAGAATCGGTTCACCCTATCGAAAGTTATGAGGTAACAAACATACAGTCGAATTGAGTACCTCCTCCTTTTTGGAAGTCGGTAGAAAATTTTACTTTATTTACTCTTAACTTTAAATAAATATACGTAACAACTGAAGTATATATTGAAGTAGACTTCAGTGCTCGCCTACAGTTAGGCCTCTAGTTGTTTTCATATATCTCTATTTGAACTTTTTGTCCGACTGCCAGAAGATGTATGTTTGTACATACTAGTACAAACATAAACTTACCTACGTAAGATTCTGAAACGTGGTCTCTTACTATGGACATCATAAGCAAGCTCAAAGTCGCACAACGAGCTATGGAGAGGGCTATGCTCGGGGTTTGTCTACGTGATCGAATCAGAAATAAGGAGATCCGTAGACGAACTAAAGTCAACGACATAGTCTAGAATATAAGCCAGGTGAAGTGGCAACGGGCAGACCACATAGCACGCAGAACAGATGGCCGATGGGGCCGAAACGTTCCTTCTAGAGTGGAGACAATGGACCGGCAAGCGCAGCGTAGGTCGTCCACCGACAGGGTGGACTGACGACCTGATAAAGGTAGCAGGACGACGTTGGATGCAGGCCGCTTCCAACCGGTCCTTTTGAAATTTTTTGGGGGAGGCAGTGGCAGCAGTGGGGAGGCTATGTTCAGCGGTAGATGTCCTACGGCTGAGATGATGAATATTCTTAGGATCGTCTTACATCCTCGGTTTTGATTAATGAGGTATCATTAATTCAACTTTGCCACACGTGTGACAAAGAATATAAATGACCTGTAAAAAAATCCAATATGGTGGCTGTAAAACTACCGCTACTCAATTTCAAACTGTGGAACTTACTGCCGATGTCTCTGTTTCCTGATAAATATAATCTACGAGTCTTTAAGTCGAGAGTGAATCGGTATCTTCTAGGTAAGCGCGCTCCATCGTAGATCACAACTACGCTTAACATCAGGCGAGTTGTGGTCAAGCGCTAACCTATTGTAAATAAAAAAAATTAAAAAAATTCTTAGAAAATTACCAAAACTCAACGAGTATAGGGTGTCAAAATTAATATCTTCAAAATATCAGTAAAACACAGTACTGCGAACAGTGCGACCCTCACATGTGTGATGTTCACACTGTTCAATCACCCTCTATTACATGTGACCAAAAACCCATGTGACATTCTCAATTATTACATTATTTTCTCGTTAGGTATGTATACCTACCTAAGTGACTCGAATCGCGAGCCTATCGGCTAGCATCTTGCGCAAAAATTTCAATAATATAAAAATGCATGCTAATTTGATCACGCGCTAAATATAAACTACACGCTATATATAAATAAATAATATATTTTTCGCTTCTATATCGATCACAAAGTGCTTGTCGATTATATTTAGAACAAAATCTTTATTGTACAGTTTTGTTTAAGTTACAGTTGTATTAAATGTATAGATCGATATTTATGCAGGAAGAACGTTATTGTGGAGACAATTTCTATGAATATTGAATTTACCAGCAATCCCCAAACAACACCGCACGAGCGCTGTTAAAATCGTAAATTTATTGATAATCCACAATTTTCAAGGTTCTTGCATTGTTTATGAACCTCGAAATGTACTACGTTGTAACAAGTCTCATAATAATTGATATTCTAAATGTAACAACTACGAGCCGCAAAGCTATTTGAGTCAAACGATAGTTATTTCGAATTTGATATCAGGTAGTCTTTTATCGTGTAAGTAAACATTCCTAGCAATGTTTTTCTTCTTTTGCTAATGTTTTAAGTAATTACTTATTGCTAAGTAATTTCTCAATGAAGTAAGATTTTGACGATAGAATACTGCAATATAAAATCTTATTCTATAGTTGAGTAATGAACTTTACTTACTAAAGTAAATGCTTAAGTAACATAACCCTATCATCAAAATTGGATGTATCTTTTTACACTTATATTTGGTTGTTTTCATGGGATTTTAATGTGTACAGCATAATAGATCCTTCACAGTTCAGACTTGTGTGCGAATGTCATTTTTATACAACTTAAATAAAAACGAAAGATTTGCATGTTCTCACTGCATAAGTGAGAGGAAATGGTGACTACCTTTGATGGTTCTAACATCAGGCAAATAATAGTCTATAGAATTAAAATCGTTGCTTGAGTAATTACTTCTGCTCAAGTAATTGCTTTTACTTGTTTATAAATACGGCAGTTAGTCTCAAGACAAAAATTATACGTGTATAGATTTCCTTCATTCAAAGTATTTTTCGGTATACGTACCCCAGTGTGTTCTACATCTGGCCGCTTGCCAGCCATTCGTTTTTGACGGAATCTTTCAGTAAAACTTTGATATACGCGAAGAAAAGTGACAATGGAAATATCTACGATAATGGTCCAAATTTTACGCAATCCGTAAAAATGGCATGAGACGCCAAGAAATAAATAAACATTTTATACATCGCACATTTGTTAAAAAAAGCATTGTCAGCTAAATATCCATTTTACAGACCGTCATAAACTTCCATTTGTAGGTACTTATTAAACTTAGTAGGTAAGCGTTACAGTAAGGCTATTAAAAAGTTGTAACTAATTTAAGAACTTTTCTTATAGCTTTGGGAAATTTGCGTGACTTTGGTGTGTTAATAGCTTATGAGCACGACGTTTATGCCCTTCCAAAGTTTCACTTCCGTTGGATTGCTTTATCAAAGTTTTTCACTCAGAGGCGTTCAATTTGCCCTATTTATTTTTAATATCACCAAATTGATGATTGTATCCATAAACAGACTGGTGCCGCGCGCTTAGCGTGATACTTTCTACTAAATTCTTGTAACCTGAAAAGAATTTGGGAGATAAAACTTAATATCATCGGTAGGAATACGATCTAAAGTTTAGAAATAGCCAAGCAAGCTCTGTACCTATAATTAATGTTGTTAATGACGAGTAGTGAACGAGTTCAATCGTAAATGAAATCCAATTAAGTATTAACATATGAATGTTGTGTTGTTTTGTGATATATTCTTGAATTATTACTACCAATTAAGTATTTGATTGATTTTGTAAGGACACTAAACAAATTCAAGATAATATAGACTCAAAGCGCGCATGGACTTGCCGGTGGTAATCAAGAGATTCTAGGTCAGATTATTTCCCACCTATAAATATTTTCTAATATCGTATTTTTAAGTTCATACTTATATATTATAATCTTACACATAATCATACTCAAATATTGAAATATTTAATTATTAAATCATCAAATATTACAAAAACTTATTAATTTATAATCTACATCATATGTCGAATAACGAGCGTCTCGCAACATCGTCTCATGTCTTGGAGTCACTCGTAAATTACAATTACGAAAATCTACTTTCATAGAGTGTTCATATTTTTTAAACATTACAGTTGTAGACAGAATTTTAAAATAGAATACACTATTAGCAAAGTTTGAAATAAAATAATTTATGTTTATGGGTAGGTCGTTAGTTCAAAGATCTTTAATCTGTTTCCTTAAAATGTTTGTGTTATACTTATTTTTATAGTTTTTAAGGTTCTGTACCTAAAGGGGAAAAGGGATCGCGTGGGGGGTATAAAGATAAAATGCATATATAAAATATTATAAAACTATGCTCCTTGGATTTACAAATCAATAAGCTTCTAAATAAACCCCTATATGTTAGCTAGTGCTAGCTAGTACTTCTCAGTGACATAGAATCATGAAAGTTTGGCAAGAAGCAAGGTCTAATGGCACGCGATAAAAAGAAAAAACAGGATATTATTTATTTGTCGGAAAAAGTTATTAAATTGTTTGCTGTATTGCAAAAACGGTAATAGACACAAGCGTCAAACTTGATGGTTATAGTGCTAGCCCTAAAGAAAACAATAATAAAATCTAAAACTGCTAATATTACCAGCTGCAGTATTATACCCAAATCTTTCAAGAGTTTTGTGACATTACACTGCTCGTAACCTCGAGAATTGTGAAGCTTATCGGACGAATAAATCTTTTTTCATTCCTAATTGCGTAGCTCGTCCATTAACATAATTACTTCAATGCCCTACAGTGAGTGCTACTGTTACATGAGAGAATATCTGACACGGCGTGTGTATGAACCAACCAAGATAAACTTTTACTTTGGTAGAAATTCGCTTGTCCAGAACACCAAACTAAACTAGCAACTAGAAAAATTAGATTTTAATTTTTAGTAAATTATTATATATTTTACTGTGTTCACACTAAAGTCCAAACGTTGCATATCTGTACAATTGACAAAAGCATGCCTAGCGCCATCATGTAACTCCATGCTCTCTAAACTGATGTAAAATTACTCACAATTGAATAGAATAATATTTTTAGAATTGTCGTTTTAAGTGTTATGAACAGAATAAGAACTATCTTAGTTAAGATAATTTTATATTTTAGTTTGCTACGAGTAGTTTAGTTTGGTTTTCTGAACAACCGAAATGTTATCGTTATCATACTAACAATGGGAAAATGTATGAAGAAACAGAGCCCTAAAAATAGGATCCAATATGATTTACCAATTCCTTAAAACTTTAAATTATAATTTATTGATTCAGGCGTTACTTTGCGGAAATCCATTATCAAAAACCGATATTAAAAAATATTTTGTGACACTTCCGCTGAAAAAACAATGATTTTGGCCTAAGGGGGGGGGTGTGCACCACCGACAAGTTGTCGGTCTAGCGCTCGACGAGTCAACATCTCCCGAGGATGCCTCGTGTAGAGGCGAAACACGTGTCGAATCGTTTTTGGTTTTTTTGGGGTTTCTTGTGTGTTTTTATTTTGTATTCTTCCTATTAGCAGTTTATGCGGGAGGGAGGGTAAGTATTTTTTATATCGTTTTTTACTTTAAATTATGTCATAAAATATGATACAAAAATATGACACTCTGGGTTAAAACGTGTGAGTGCTTGTATTTAAAAAACATCATAAAATAATTGCCTTATTTTTCCGTCGCCTCAGATGGAACACTCACGAACGAACTCTTGCATTTGGCATGTTAGATATTTATTTATATTCATAAATCAGAGTTTGCTAGGCCGAAAAATAAGCTAGCGTGTGTAACGAAACAAGTTTGATGCGTGAGTATAATCTAGGCAGCCTACTATTATTCAAATAGACCGCGCTCGTTATTCACTTCCACAGTTTATTCTACAGTCACTTCATAATTCAAGCATGACTGAACATAAAGCTCTTTTGTAACACAAACCACCTTCTTGGCCAGAAGCATGTATGGACTATATGTACTGCTTACTTTTCGAATACTTTTTAAGGACCCGCCGCCTATTATCTAACTTATATGAGAATGCAATGTCACTTCATTCTCATTCCCATTTATGGTTCCATCCTTGCAGGATTTTGCCTAGAATGGGATTCTAATGTCAAAATGAAGCCCATTCCCTTTCTCCGTAAAGATAGACAATAAGACCGCAGTTCAACTGGACTTAAAGACGTTTGTTAATATTAAATCTTTGTCACTCGGACTTTGAAACGCATCGATAAAGAATGAGTTGTTTTTGAATTTCTAACTATCTGTAACTTCAGAATAAAAATGTTCTCAGTTAATTTCCATTCTGATGTCATTATTGGTCGGTGAAAACGTTATAAGCACTCGTGTTTTGGTTTAAACCCGTAGACTCGCCATTCCCCAATAATACAAAAGATAACTAAGCAATATTACTACTTATCCAGGAATTGCGACTTGTTAAATTAAGTTGATAGAAAAAAAACTATCATCGTTAGAAGCATACACATTACGCAGTAGACAACATTTTTCAAAATCACACCTTGTATTCATTTTTAATGATAAACGGGAATACTGTCACTACGAGACGGGATTTGAGCATTCTGCATTCCCGCAAAGTCCGCCTGATGTAACTGAAACTATGGTTGGACTATGCAAGTATTCATAATATCAGTATTTCTTTTTTTTTCATATAAATGTGTATAAACCACGTTAGTTTTCATAAAGACCTATTAATATATTATATTCTTCATCAATAAATATATCAGAAACTTTAGTGAAAGCACTACAGAAGGTTTAAACTGTGAAGAAGCTTAAAAACGATAAGAATTAGAATACCAATCGTTCATTCTAGGATTGATAATTTAATAAAAATGTGTTAGTAGGGAATTGTAAGTACATATTCAGCATTATACTATAGCGACCCTCCCCGGCTTCGCACGGATACAATGCTGATACTAAATATACTACAGCTCACCTAAGAGATGGACATATACCATCGCGGATATTTTTGTAGAGCTTTTCAAGGTTTACTATACTAACTGTACCTATATGTGGAACATTATTCTGATCTATCTCTATATTATTATCTTATATATTATCTTTGTGTGAGTGTTGTCCCATATTATTATTATATTATTATTATTATATCTTTTATTCAAAACAAAATCTCGGATTTCATCCGGTCCTTTACAAAGGCATAAGTGGGGCTGTAGCCAACACTTAGAGGCCTGTTTGGTATAAAAATACAAAGGAGTATAAAAAACAGAAAAAATGTTGGATGAAGGGTAACATGGTACTTATAACTATTACAAATATGGGTAAAATGGCCAGGCTATTGAGATGAACTTATTAGTGATAAGGAAGATAGTGGGCTATGGAAGAGACTACGGCACCTGCCAATTTTTCTCATGTTAAAATATTTAGGCAGGTAGGTGGTGACTTGCCATCCACTAAACGGGCCCCCCATAAAGGCCACCATGAGTGGTGACAAAAGGGGCAACGTTGGTGTGGATGGCTAAAGAGTGTCGAGAGGTGTGCTGCAGTTTCACTAGAGCGCTACTACCGGCGTTATGCCCTTTAACACTTCCACTCTTGGAGCTTTTTGTTACTAGCTCTTGCGTCTCCACCCCCGGATGGCCAATGAGGCCAAGCCGGGGGTCAGGGGTCTCATTTAGCCCCAGGGAGAATCAGGGTCCACGGTGTCGCCACTCACCGACGGCTCGCCACAAGGCCGCCCCTGCGGGTTTATATTATTATTATCTCTATATTATTATCTTTGTGTGAGTGTTGTCCCATATTATTATTATTATCTCGTAACGATCAACCAGAGCGTTTGCAATGTAAGGCGGAAAAAAATGTGTATATTTACGACATTACATTAGAAACCTCTAAAATTATCAATGTTTCTGTACTATATTATGCATGGTTTATACATATAAACCTTCCTCTTGAATCACTCTATCTATTAAAAAAACCGCATCAAAATCCGTTGCGTAGTTTTAAAGATCTAAGCATACAGACAGACAGCAGGAAGCGACTTTGTTTTATACTAGTGATTATCTGAGTACAGATGGCGATGCTTTTACTTAGGGTCTACCTTTACCTACTGCAGCGATATCGCGTGCTCTTGTCCCATATACAATGGGTTTGGTGCATTGGGCCCTCGGCCAAACGCTTCCACCCTACCCGTGCCGGCCTACCAAGTGTTACCATTAATTTAGAAGGAATATTGTGCTTTGCATACTTATTGGATACCCGTAGTTTGATTATAGCAACTGGTACCAACAGTACTGGGGGTCGTTTGCCACTATTTCCTATGATGCTTTGACAGGTCATTATGTTTGTAGACAAAGGCAGGGGAAGTGTTTTGCAGCGTTGTGAATAGAACCGCAAAACAATTTCTGCTAGCTATACCTGGTTTGACACAATATAATATTTTGTATTAACAAGCATTTCGGTGAAACCATTTTCGTTATATATCATTATTAATACATTTCATTATGACTATTATAACTACGTGGGTCCTTCTTTCGTTCTTTGTGACAGGTACTATTTAGTTTAAAGTATAGTTATCACAAAAAAGTACCCAAGAGTATGCCGGGCCGACCATATATAATGTTAAGGTTTCGTATCAGAGGCCGTAGCATAAACAATTAGAGAAAAAGTATTCGTATCGTAAGCGTCAAATGACAATTTGTACTGTTACACGTGAACGACACGTTACGTTACACTTAAGCATATTTTATTCATGCTAGGCCCACTGATAGTTTAATAGTCAGCAAAACAGCATAATTTTGTGATGTTATCAGATACTTAGAAGGTTTTAAAGGAGCATTGTTTGCTAAGGGTTTTTTTAACACTATACGAGTATAACTTTGAACTAGGACTTCTTAACTATTTTTTAGTTTTTCTCTCTAGTACCAAAAAAGTTAAAATTTTGCACAAATATTATATATGTGCAAAATTTGTTTGCAACAAAAAATGTGTTTATTACTGTAGAAACAAATAGACAAAATGATATAAAAGTTTCTTGTAGTATACTACAGGTAAACACCGGTTAATCTGTCCGCATCAGGACAAAAAATAACAATAGACTTACGAATGAAACTTGCCTCGAATGAGGCTTGCTGATTCGGACAGGCGTTAACTAAGTTTCAGAACATATATGCATAATATACAAACAAAAGAAGAAAGAGAGGAAACACGAAAGTTGCGTACCATGTATGGATAATCTGTTAGATACAATGATTCAGGGCCGTTTATGGCCCTCCTGGCCAAGAACGTGCCAGTAAAATTATGTTCATGTTAAGATTTCATGCAGGATCCTTTAATGATTTGCTCGGAACCAAGTCAAGTATTATATAAATCCTTCAGGAGGCGTTGCGTTTAAGATAAATTTCTTGACACTAGTTTTGTATCGCTCTGGATTTTAAAAAAATCGCACTTCTATCCTACTTCCAACTAATATTATAAACGCGAAAGTTTGCGAGTATGGATGTATGCATGTGTGGATGTATTCATATGTGGATACTTGTTACTCTTTCACGCTCAAACGGCGGGGCCGATTTTGATGAAGTTTGGTATGGAGGTAGATGAGGCGCTGAATTAACATATAGAATACTTTTCATCATCATCATCACCATCCATCACCACGCGGGTGAAAAAGCGTAATATGCTTGGGCACAGCATAGACAAAATAATAAGATCTCCGCCTACGTAATGGTGACAGTTCTGTCAAAGTTGGTGTCAGTTTCTGACAGCTTAGTCAAAAGCCAAGTCAATTTGACAGCTCGATAAGTGCTTTGATTTGAATTGATTTGACGATCGCCTAGCACGTCTAGTGAGACGTACTAGGTGATCGTCAAGGGTGATGAAATGTAATACAAATACCGTCAAATGTAATATGGCCTTGGAGAAGATAATAAGCTACTCGAAATATTAATCCTGCGCAGATGTCTTCGCGGGCACTAGCTAGTAACAATTATTTCTTTGAAATTCGTTACTTCTCATTGAAATTGGGGGGATAATGGGACACCTGTTTCTTTGGCAGAACATGCAAGCACGGATAATAAATTAAAGGATATGTATAGTTGCCTTGTGGAATGAGCCAGACAAATGATTATGTACATGCTTATACCTACATAAGAGAGTACTTATGTAGGTATAAGTGTTAGTGTTAGATTTTTCTGTGGTACTCGTAACTAATGTTTGAGTGAAGACACAGATTAAATATGTAGGTTTACTTTTTTACACTTTGTGACGAGATAGTCATGCATCAGATGGTAAACATTACGCCTGCCCATGGCAGTTACAGATCTACGAGCTGATATGTTGCGTAGCATAATGCGCTTGTCACCCTAAAACACTGATTTTAGGCACGTACAATATCTCCCGCAGTTTAATCCATCTTTTCCATAAAATGAATGGCAGTTAATCTATGAATGTGAGTTTAAACCATCAGCAAGTTTAATCGGGTGAGATTGACTAAGTTTATATTAACATCATTGAGTGGGGGTAGTTAAACTGTCATGTAGAGATTAAACCAGAGTAAAAACAAAATGGCTCCTCTACATCAGCTGTTTGGCTTTCGGCTTGTATTGTTCGTTAGACTTGAAAGCAGAATATTATATTTTATGAATACAAACGAAGTGATTAAATTCTCTTTGAAGGATACTATGTATAAAATCTGGCACTGCGCCGTCTGGTTCCGTCTGTCATAGCCGTAATTTTTTTATACACCTGACCGATAATAATGCACTTTTTGACAAGTGTCGCTACATTTAAATAAACTAAATTTAGCTAATAACCACCAGTGAAACTACAATGAAATTAGGAAATGGGTTTAATCTATAGGACAAATTTTAGCTTAGTTTAGTTAAACTCTGAGTTAAGCGGCGATTCATATTACGGGCATTAGAGTAGGTATCACACTCCCAGTAACTACACATGCTACAGTTAGAATTATTTGTAATGAAAACATTGATCATTTTGTGGAAATTACCATTCTCGTGAAATTATTAAAAGTTTATTTATATTAAATATTACCTTGGTGATATAGTAGTATATAAAGTATAACGGATTGGTCCAACCACGTCCGGACTACATTGAACGTTTAATTAGGAAGCGTGTGCCGTGCCAAGAGCAACTCTTTCTGATGTAGTCGTGAAAAGCATATAGTATATATGAGCTATGTATACGTATGTATACATATCCACGCAACAATTAAATTGATGTTTACGCAAGCAACCGGCTATTTCTGGCGACCCATAAATCTACCGCCTTGACATTGGTCAGCCAGCGGATACTCCTAGATAAAAAAACGACTAACGATCGCTTTTGTTTAAATGTCTGACGAAGATACTAAACTACTATTATCAGGTGATACCACTCTTCAGCAAGTGTCTTGGTGGCTATCGCCGCATTATCAGATATATTCTGACTTGAACTAGTGTGCAGTATTAGGTAGGTACTGTGTTTAGGCTTGAATGTGATTGTAGCTATTATAACTGCTGCACGGCTGAAGATAATTAACTATAACTCGGCAACGAGCGCAGCGTAGTGCCACGTTATAACTTTGTAGTTCTCAGGCGCGGATCCAGCCCACAAAAAAGGTTGTACTCACAGCCACCCGAAAGTCAGCCAAGTGCGAGTCGGAGCATGAACTCTCTCATGATAGATATAGTGTCAAGCCGCTCGCTTGATGTTAAGCGTCATGGTTGCTCATAACAGTCTAGTGCCATTCAGAATCTTGAACTGGGTACAACACTTCAAACCGTGCATGCCAAATCACTGCGCTTTTTACTTGGACATAGAAGATGTTCTTGCTCTGTACTTTCGCTAGAAACAACTAAGTACAATCGATATCAAATGTCACATTAAATTTAAAACAAGATTTAGTTTTCGCGAAAACGTTAATTATTTTTCCAATGGATATCCAGATTTTGTATATTTTATTAAGGCATTGGATATAAAATGTCATATCATCGGCCTGTCAAATATGAAAGTTTGACGTCAGACGTCACAAGTTTTTTAGGGTTGTGGGCGTGCCCATCGTGCCCACAACAGTAGATCCGCGCTTGGCTGTTCTGAGGAGAAGTTTATCTACTATCACGAGAAAAACTTGTCTATAAGGATGTCTTATTTTCCCTCTCTACAATGTTCATCTGTTTTTTGATATCTACATAACGACTCATATATATTATCATGTATGATAATAACTAAAATTTTTGGTTACTGTTACTAGAAATGGATTTGATATAGTTGATTGGAAGGGAAAGCCAACTCATAGGTCTCAAAGCGCCCACAAGTGTCGAGTTTCAAGTTTTGACGACACTACCGGCCGTGCGATTCTCTAATGATTCCTCGACAAGCTCACCGATGTCAAATACTTTGAGATATCGCCCATGTACATAAGGTGGCTTTTCCAACGTTTCTTATCATCTCGTCATTTGTTTCACGGATGTTGTCAAACATGCAACGATGTTTGCTCGTCCGTTTGACTGTATCTATCTGCATAGGACTTAATTTTTTGAACCGTAAAACGGATGTAGTTTAAATTTTGTTTTGTTACTATTTATTATATCACTATTCTAACAAACAGTAAAAAACACAAGAAGTAGGCGTGGTGGAATGTGACAAGAACAATGTGGGTAGGTATTCATAAGGAGAGGGCCTCTTATAACATTTTGTAACTCTATCGTTTAAAGGGTAAGCTTCGAACGAAAATCTTTTTTTATCCTGTGTTTAATTAAAGTAAGTCGTAGATAGATATGGTCAATCAAAGTCAAAGTCAACATCATTTATTCAATTAAGGCATCAAAGACGCACTTATGAACGTCAACTTTTAATTATAATTTACTTTACAGACTACCGCCGCGTTCCAAAATATATAAAGCCTACCGAGAAGAAGCGGCAAGAAACTCGGGGCCATTCTTTTTATATAGATGTTTTTACAATTTTTTTACTTAGGTACAACATATATTAGCTCCGTGTGTTGCATAATAATGGTATCAGTAGGGCAAGACACGCTACACTTTGACATCTTAGTACACGAGTAGATAGAATATCCTGGAGTGATCAATCCCAAGCTGTTTTATCCTCCAAGGAATCCGAAATTTTGTAATAACCATTTTGACAGAGTATAGTTTTAATAGTATTTTTAAACTTCTCTTTTTTTATTCATCTTAATTTTTAAAATCTGGGATAACATTGGGAACTTTATTATAGAATCGTATACATTGTCCCATAAAAGAATGACTTATTCTGTGGAGACGCGTTACATGTACGGATAGCTTGTGCTTATTTCACGTGTTGGATGGAATGAGCATCACTCCTTTTATCAAAACTGCTAATGTTTTTCTTTACATACATATTTATATAATCACGATTCATATTTATACAATTTAGTTTTGTCGCTCGTTTTTGTAACCATGCGAGCAAAGTCGCAGGTCAGATAGTGTGTAATAAAAGCATAAATAATCAGTTTGTTGTCAGCTCCATATACCATATTAATACATTCTAATAAATGATATTGAACAGCAGGGGTGAGCACGTAATAAATTCAACTGCTTTGATTTATAATTTGAAATGGCTCTGACGTCAGTAGAAGTACTAAAAGTAAAACAGATGTGAAATATTAAAACGACAAAATATGTCGAGCATTTGTGAGACATTTATATGTGGACACTTCACATAGGAAACATTATTAAAATGATTATTGATTAGAGGGATATCGCTCTACCCTCTACTGAATTTCACGAAAAGGCCCCTTTGTATCGTATAACTAACAGACGATGGGCCTATAATGTTCTGGTGGTTCCTACTTTTTTAGACTTCCGTACGAGATTACGGCACCCTATAACAAAGCCTACATTTCTGTCAACGCTACCAGCAAGCCCCCAGTTCATTCATAAATATTTTGTTATAGCGTAAACCTGATGCGGGCAGATTAAAGTCTATCTATGAACAGCAATAGATAGTCAGTTGAAATAATCACAGAGTGTTTTATGGATAATTATAAAGGATATTCTCACAGATATGAAAATAACAGGAAGTAAAAAATAAGAGGGTAAACAAGAAACGTTATGGTAAGAACTGTAGTACACATACACATCATTCAACTTCGTGTCAAGTATGACAAAACAACTAATGAAAGTGTGTGTGAAGTAACCAAGTTTGCAGTGCAGTTGTCTGAAAGTAGGTACGTGGAACCCAATTCGTACTTGGTTCCTTGGTATCGGTTGCTAAGTATCTTAAAAGTCTTGCATTGTCTCTTGTTATTCAAAATCAGAGTGATTAACTATTGCACTGACGTCCCGCTTGTATTTCTATCATTTAGTTACCCCTCTTCTTTGATTCATATATCTTTGATCTTTGGTTAGGTTGTCTGTCCTTATATTCTCAGGGCATGCCCTGGGACTTCGAACGAGTTACGCCTTAGCCCATGTATTTGTTTGACAAGAATTTTAAGCCTGCGTGCTGATAAACATAGCATTCAGTCTAGTTACAAGTTCTTTTAAAGTTCATTTAAGACAACTGCAATTCGTAGTAAAGATGTTAAAACTCTCACGCTTTTCTTACAGAGTACCAATATGTAGCTAATAGACATTCTAATAACTATAACATCTTGGATGAAAACGTCTTAAATCTGTCTGCATCAGATAGATAGATTAATTCTATATTGAAACACCACAATACAAATATATGTTACAAATAAAGAAATAAGAATAAAATAAAAATACAATCAATATATTTCACAATTAAATACTTAAAATTAAAAGTGTCACTATGGGTGGTCTTATCGCTCAGAGCGATCTCTTCCAGACAACCGTACACGGAAAGAAATAGGCATACACTTATAAAGGCCGTGGTGTATAAAACAAGTCTACTAAACACTACATATAGCAAAACTCAAGAATATAGCTAGAAAAAATTACTTATGATATATACAAATTATACTACAAATTATATACATAACCATACATTCTATACATATACCATTTGATTATTAAAACAAAGATAGTAGATAGGTTTGCATGTAGTTATTGCACGAAGTAAAATGCTTTGACACGTTGTTTGAAAATGTCCAGAGAAGGAGCGCATCTAATGTAAAAAAGTGGTGCTGTGTATCGGTACTTAACATTAAGTTCTCTGATGCTCGTAGAGAAAAAGAGCTTCCAACATGTAAAAATCATCAGGTTTACGCTATAACAGAGATATAAGAATGAAGCGGAGGCTTGCTGATTCGTGAAAGTATTTTTACTATACCAAAACTCTAAATATGGTCCTAAATCCTATCTAATTCACACAGAATATTTGAGAACTCAAATGAATGCCATCAACTAGTCCATAATTTAAGGTGCGGTTGATGCTGCCGTATAAATTTTTCGCATTGAAATAACTACAACATTTGAACGAAAGCCAAATATCATGGGATATGGCGTCCGGATATCGGCGAGCCATTTTGCAAAGCATCCAGGCATACCATTATACGTGCTAAATAAATGAAATTAATTGCAATATAACAGTACCTCATGTCATGATGCATTCTAGTATATCCCTCACGTTTATATCGTTCATAATCTTGTTTTGTAAATATGCATCGGCGGTTCCATAGTAAAGGCCGATGGCCTTCTCGCTCTGAGTTGTGGTCGTCTAGTATGGGACGTCTAGTATGGGACCTATGTACTTAACTATTGTTATATAACATATTGTAGGAAACTAGTATTTTTTAGCGGCCCCAGTACTGACCCCTGTGGAAACCCGCATGAGACGCGACGGTGCCTCAAACCGTCGCATTTTTCCAAGATCAGTATCTCGCGGTCTTGGAGGTATTCAGTCAACAGCCTCCGCAGATACAAGGTCACTCCGTGATAGCAGAGCGCCTCTTAATACAAGAAGCCCTCTGCTATCACGGAGTGCCCTTGGAACCAATCAACAACCTTCAACAGCATCCCACATGGAGCGTGGATATCTAGTGAGACAACCAACGCCTGTTCTCCCTCGCTGACCGCATCTGGCGTTCACCGCTTGACACTAGGACGTCAATTGCAGATCGCTCGGGCCCGCTCTGAACCCAAACAGGGCCTCCGGACAGATCAGGTGCAGTACCCTCCAGATGCCGGATGACACGTGAGGCTACCACCCTCTCTAACAGCTAGCCCGTGTCATCCAGCAGTACGGTTGGTGGACAAAATCTAAACCTACTAAGGTATTGTGTCCGAAACGTCAGCAACCCAGGTTGTACCCAGTAGGGCTATTATGTATCTCAGTTGCTAACAAATCTTGATTGAAATCGTAAAAAATGGCGGCTCTATGTCACTTTTGTCAGTTCCAGTCATCAACTTACTAACAATTTTGCTTACTGGAGTTGTCCAAACTGACATAGAGCGGCCATTTTTCTAGATTTCAATCAACATTTGTTAGCAACTGAGATACATAATAGCCCTGCTGGTTATCTTATCTAGAACTCCTTGACTTCCAAAAGGCAATAACATTTTCGATTGTTTTTGCATAACGAATTTACAATATATTGTAGGAAATGAAATTCTAATTTGTGCAAAGTCCATCCATATGCGCGTCAAGATATAAACATCAGAGATTATTGTATTTGGCAGATAAGGGCAGGGCATATTTACAATTTTGTCATTGGCACCGCTTTGCATGTAATTAATCATAAATCTAAACAAACAAAAACGGGCGGGTGGTAAGACAATTAATCAAATATATCCGAATCTGTTTCATCGCGTCTTATTTTAACGTTACGAAGTACTCGTATTTACATACTCATAATACAAATTCATAGTGATTTGTTTGTAACAGGGACTTAGCTACCGCTAAAATAATGGTATCTAAAAATTTCGGTAAGACGTCATACCGTAATTTTACGATACCTTATCATTTCGGTATTGGTAATTTTAGGTACCGGTATACAATTTCGGTACCGAAACGCGCGCACGCGGGTAGAATGAAACAGCGCAAGCGGCGCGGCATCGTTGTCAGAGTGCGATAGATAGAACGATAGGTACTCGGATCTCTGCGCCGAAACATTGCACGCGACTCTATTAAATATTCTGCAACGCCGCGCTCTTCCGATTGCGGTTCCGAAATGTGATAACGGTTAAATAAGTGTAGAAAGTTTTCGGTTACAATAACCTGTACCAAAACTGCGTAAACGGTGATTAACCCTTATAGCTGTACCGTAAAGAGCCCCTGGTTTGTAAACAACAATTTTTACGAGCGGTTATAAATGTGTTTAAGTACTCAATATTATACAATAAATGGATTTTGGTTATAATAATAAGGCTTCCTATTTTAAGTGATAAACAGGTCGATTGGTTAATCGACCTTTTCAATAAAGGTTATTGTGGTATATCTAATTTGCAAGAAAATATCACATGAACAAGAAAGAGGTCGGATACCAGCTTAACGGTTTTATTATATTTATTTTACTGTTTATTGCGAAATAACTGCCCCAGTTTATGCAGTGACAAACTGTATTTTTTCTAACAATCAGTTCAAAAGATTAGCCACTATAAAAAAAGTAGATTTGATCTTTGTGACTTGGCGTCTTGTTTAAAAAAATCAAATTAGTTGTAAACTGTACTTTCAACCATGCACCCTGAAGAAATACGACAATTTGCCATACATTCGATTTCAATCAAACTAAGTCAATCTTTACTTAAATACTATAAAATGGATTCAGTAATGATACTGAACTGTAGAGTTGCGAATAGAGCTTTTTCCAACAACGGTACAAACAAAATATGTGCTTAAATCAGAGGAAATCTTATATTTCGAGCCTAATCGTCTGAGACTATCAATTTTTTTTCTTTTTTCTTGTGAACAGATATAACCGTATTGTTGCTATGGCGTCAGTATACTTTAGAAAGCACATCAAAATGTATTTGGCGAGAACGCCAGAAGCCCGGCTTGACGAAGGCACCACTCAGAATGTACACTAGAAAAACTGCCCGCGGATGTACGCTCGTGTTTTACACGTTACGCTAAGCATTCATAACAGAGCTTTCTTACTTTTGTATGTAACCCTACTAATATTATAAACGCGAAAGTTTGTGAGTATGTGTATGAATGTATGGATTGTGGATAATGTATTGTATGGATGTGTGATCTTTCACGCTCAAGCGGCGGTGCCAATTTTGATGCAATTTAGTATGGAGGTTGATGAGGCGCTGGATTAACGTATAGGATACTTTTCATCATCATCATCATCATCATCATCCATCACTACGCGAGTGAAAACGCGTAATATTCTTGGGCACAGTATAGACGAAGTAATAAGATCTCCGCCTACGACAAGATCGCAATGATTACAGTTCTGTCAAAGTTTGTATCAATTTCTGATCACTAAGTCAAAAGTTATAAACTTGACAGACAGCTCGATACACTAGACGTGCTCGACGACTGTCAAGGGAGATGAAATGATAATCACAGTTTTTTTTTCCATGGTGATTAATTTTATATTTGTATGTACGTAATTGTACTGTATTTGATTATTAGTGTTTACTGAATGATATAACTAAGTATTTAAATTTACTCATATAATACTATTTTGTTGTTTGACCATGTACATATTTTATGACTTTTTGGTATAAAGATAGGTATGGCCTTAGAAAAGATGATAAGCTACTCTAAGTACAAATCCTGTGCAGGCGAAGTCGCGGGCACCAGGTAGTTCTAATACAAATGAAACTTACTTTCAAAGTTATAATTTTAGTTTTTAAACTGTACAAGTCTAAAAAAGGTCATCACATTACATACAATTATTGTGTGTTTTGGAGTAACAATGGGACAGACATGCACACACACAGAAACTCCGCACTGGTTTTATGTTTAGCTGATATTAAATGTTCTCATGCTGGCCGTATCATACAATACAAAATTCTTTATTGTACACAAAAAATGCAAAATATTTTTACAATGCATATTTTTACAATAGTTTATTTTAAAATACATAAAGGCGAACTTTAGGCTGAAAGAGATCTGTTCCAATCGAGCTTAGATTTACAGTTCGAGAGTTGTTATGTTCTCTGTATCCTTCCGCATAAATGTCATAGAAGCCGATTAACCCGTCCAGTGTCTACTTCTTTCGGTGTCTTTCCGAACTACGCATATAAGTTCAGTAAAAAAATACTGCACTTGAATTGTTTGACTAACTAAAGCAATTTTATACCGATGGAGTGCATTTGATCTAATACAATTAGTTACAAACCAGATGTATAAAAATGTGTATACATTAGCTGCATGTACGCGCGACATGGCTTAGCACTTTTTTGTACGTACACATGGTAGACACACGCCTCTGTTCTCCCTCCCGCGCATTCATACCAATTATTTCCAAAATTCAATCATTTGTCGAACTCAAACTAACTTTAACAAGTACATTTCAACTCAGTTGATCTTTTTAACAGTAAAAAACGTTTTTTTAGACATTCTATTATAAACATAATAAAGAAACAATATTTACAAGCACCCACCTAGGATGTACTTTAATACAACTAAACTTTAGAGTATTTTCACCAACTTAACTTTACACAACCTCTCTCTCTCTCACACACACACACACACACACAAGCACACACACCCTATACAACCATCCGTTGTTTGTAGACATGTCAAGTTTATCTTTCCGTGATAATTATTTACCTACCTACTTTATTAATATAGTAAAACTAATCAATTGTAGGAACTGTATTAATTAGATATATACCTACATGTATAACTAAGAAATCTCTGCTCTCTATTCAAGTACATTTATATAAAGTAAATCCGTCATTAGATGTAAGACTTAGCTTTTAAAGTATACTATAATAACATGAAGATCTGTGGATTTTGTTAATAAATAAAATAAAATAAATAAATAAAATGGTGTACGCGCGACACGCGACGAGTTAAGGGACAAAAAGTCCGCAGCTCAAGCAGCAGTATACATTTGAGATAACAGTAGGATGACGGTACGCACTCCATGCACGAAAGGGCGCAAACTGTCTTTAGGCCTGTATCAGCTACATGGTGGCGTTTGTACCACCAAGGAGAGTCCGTGAAAATCCCATCAAACCAAATCATTTTAAAAAACTATAAGAGAATCATTATCACATCATTCTTCAACCACATGGCACATATCAGCTATATCTGCCATGATAAGAGCAGGGAGATGTTGATGATGTTGATCCCATGCACAGACATTTTGCCCAGAACATAATTATATCATATTAGTATAGATTAGTAAATAGTGAGTATGGCAAGCGCGTATGTTGCTGGCATAGAGCCAGGTCGTCACGATCATGCCATGACCGAGACGGCCTGTCATTATCTTTGCAGGATAGGCCATTTACTGCACAATTTGGCGAAGCTACTTATCTCGCTATGTCAATGCATAGCGGACCGTAGCGGATCACTTCCGTGAATGGCAGATGGATTTATCTAGATATGTCCGGAACTTGACAGAATAGTGTGAAGCTAGTAACTCAATAAACATTTAATTATTAAGTAACCAGGAACATTTTACATTAAAATGATAAAAAATCACTATGGATCCGATGATGTATAATTTTAGAGAGAAATTTATACATCCTCGGATGGGATTTGAACCCATGTCTTTTGACAATCTGTGTCAGACGCCATGACCGCTAGGCCACCGAGACGATCCGTTCCAGCATCAAATTTTACTTTCCACTTGACTTTAACCGTCTTGTAGCGACGGTTAAAATAAATTCAATATACTACTACATACTGATGATAGAGGCGAATAGGGCCAAATTGTTTTTGCGTCCTCTACTTTGAGACGATTTTCTAACTGAATTTTCTACAGAAAGTAAGGCAGACATGTGCTTATCTGCTGGCCGATCTCTTCTTTCTTCATCTATTCCATTCACCCGTACATACTTACTACTCGTAGAAAATGTTTATGTATAGTTTATTGATATATTTATCTATGCATTAATGCATAATTTATAGGCGAGGCGAGAACTTGAATATAAAATATTTAAAAGCTTGCTTCGGTACCTAGTACTTAATACGAACGAACTACCAAAAAATATATAACAGTGTATATAAGTAGTATGTCTGGTTTATGATTAGTACCTAAATGGGTTATGATATCAACTCAATCAGTGATATAATTGCTCCGAAATATGATTTGCATACATTGACTTTGGTTACTTATTTTGCCTAAACTATTTCTCAGAAGTAATTACTTTGGCTGTTCTCGTTAAGTACAGCGTTGATTTGAATCACTGATGCTTGAAGTACCTGCTATAATAATTATGCGGGAATGTAGTGCGATGATAATAAATTTAAAGGGGTAAATATCACTGGACGGCCTCCGATGTCTCGCCCCAGTTGTGTTCGTTCGTTGAACAAAAGATCTTGCGGAAGTGTTACGGGCCACTGGTGACTGTATGACGACCACACCGCCACAGTCTTATGTTACACTATCGCACCAATATTATAAATGCGAAGGTACTAATGTCTGGATGCATGGATGAATGTAAGGATTTTGTTACTATTTCACGTCAAAACTACCAAACTGGTACCAGTTGACTGTACTTTCTATATTATTAGACCATAATGGCAATTTCTGTAACCTATTATAAACACACTAGCTGCAATCCGCGGTTGCACTCGCGTAATGATGGATGATGATGATGATGAAAAGTATCCAATGTGTCAATCCAAAGTCTCATCTATATCCCTACCAACTTTTATCAAAATTGGCCCAGCCATTTGAGCGTGAAAGAGCAACAAACATTCATGCATCCATCCGTCCATCTAAACTTTCACATTTATAATTTTAGTGGGAATATACACCGTGTACCTTCCTAGATAGAAAATTGACACTATTTATATGGAGCTAATGTGAAATGTACAGCTCCAGTAAAGAAAACTGTAGACAAATAGGATATACAAACTAATCGTAAATCTCTTCTATCTTCAATCTGTAATCTATCTATTTACAGTTTTCCCTACTAGATATAGTAATTTTATATATCGTTCATACAAATAATGTCAAATATATCTCAAGTAGGTATATAACAGACGATAGATAGGTTATTGAAACCAGCTGTTAGCCACACACCAGTTATGCCTTTCCCAGGCTGTGGTTACTTTGTACTAGTAAGTAAGCAGACGTGTCTGTTCCTGTACTGTTCTCGTAACCAACTGATATAGATGATGAGTCACATTCGTCAGTTACCGGCAACGAACGGCATATAATATCATATTATTAATAATTGATTTTCCTGATTTTTCTTGGGGCTGAATTGGACCCCTGGCCCCTGGCTTGCCTTAATTGCCCTTACGGGGATGGATATATAAGAGCAAGTGTGGGTACAAAATGTTCCAAGGGTGGAAGTGTTAGTGTTTATAACGCCAGAAGTAGCGCTCTAATAAATCCGCAGCACACTTCTCGACACCTTTTAGTCATCCACACTAGCGTTGCACCTTTTGTCACCAATGATGGGGTCCTTATGGAGGACCTGTTTAGTGGGTGCCAAGGCACCACATGCCACAATAATTTAATTTGAGACTAAAATTGGCTGGTGCCGTGGTCTCGTCCATAGCCATTTCCCTTGTCAGTAATAGTTCATGTCAATCGCCCTACCATTTTATCAATTTTTGTTATAGATCTACCATATTACCCTATATCCTAAATGTTTGTTTTAAACACCTGTGTATATATTTTTTTACCAAACAGTCCTCTAAGTATTGGCTACAGCCCCACTTACGCTTTTGTAAAGGACCGGTTACATCCGTGCAATAAATTACATAATATAATTATTATAATAATATGGGACAACATCCACACAATGTATTCAGATCCCGAACTAGGCAAAACCTGTACTATGGTAACCTGATGACTGATATACATATGTTACATATGACTTATATATGTTGATGTCAAAGCTCTTATCCAGTCAAAAGTACTTTTAACTGAAAAATACAGGCAAATGTAGTTGTGACTGAAAATCATGCTACGGCTCAAAACTGAAATGTATATATATGATAACACCTAATTTTAGCTGGCTTGAAGCTACTTGGTTCAGTTAGAACTACGTTTAACCTATATCAACGGGTAAACACGTCCAGACACAGGTCAAAATGACATGTTCATGCACACACATGTATGACCTATCCGGGGCTCGAACCCGGGACCAGCGGGGGAGGAGACAGGGCAACTGCGCCAACCAGCCAATAATGTTTTGTTGACGTTTGATAAGAACTTATTCTGGGAATGCTATAATATATTATAATGTTCCAATCAATAACACTATAGTTAAGTAATGGGCAAATTTCTACAATATATTTGTTATCTTAGAGCCTAAGCACATGGCGTATTTAAATATATATATAATATAGATTACGGCGTCGTAAATTAGTCTAAATCTCAACTGAATCTCGTTTGAAGCGCGTTAACGCGCGTCATCTGCGCGTCGTCTGCGCGTTTAAAATACGCCGTGTACTTAGGCTCTTATCTAATCATACTTATTATTATAGATCTGAATCGGGTGCAAGATTTTTTACATTAAATGCTGATAGGCGCCTACTGTAATTACATACGAGAAAAAAATTAACTTGTAGGCTAGAATAACGAAAGGCCTTGGTAGGCAACCAAGTCAATGATCGAATTTTTGTTTTTATTTCGTTTTTTATTTATTTCAGATAAACACATCCGCCAGAGCACGTTGGACAAACTATGGAACAAGCAGTCTGGGTCTATACAAATGCTACTTTCCATTCTGGAGGTAAGACCCAAAACTAAGTTATGCTGTCTTCTGAAATCCATTTCGACAAAGAGATCAGTCTTAGACATTGGCCACTTACACCAAAAATATAAACATAGCAATGAAGACGTCGTTCCCTAACTGTATTTTTTGGAAGCTGATAAAGACAGTTCTGACGTTTATCACCAATTCCGTTTAAAGAATGTAGTTGAAGGCGGCTTTTAAGTAGGTACCAATGTACATAATGCCGTGGGGTACCGGCTTAGAATAGTACCCCCCCAACTCTACCCGTGGGTGCGTAAAAATCTGCTAAGGGATAACAATCGGAAGGTGAGCAGCAGCACCATCCCAGTATTAAAACCCCAAAACTGCGCTCGCCAACCCGCCTGCCAAGCGTGGCGAGTATTGGCAAAATCCCCCCAATGAACCACATTAGGAACCAAGAACCCAGTCCCCGGCAGCCCCGCTATTCCTGGCTACGGTAGCGGCCACGGTAACGGTGGGGCAGGGGGTGCTAAGAATCCGGCAGACGCCCGGCTAGCACCCCCAACGACGACGACTGGCCCTGGTGACACACAACATACGCACAATGAGGACAGACGAGAAGATATATGAGCTGGAAGACGAAATGAGTAAGTTACACTGGGACATTGTGGGGTTATCTGAAGTCCGTAGAGCGGGTGAGGACACGATAACCCTAAAATCAGGTAACTTACTCTACTACCGGGAGGGCAACCAACAGTCCCAAGGTGGTGTCGGTTTTCTCGTCCACAAGTCCCTTACTAACAACATAGTTAAGATCGATAGCGTTTCCAATAGGGTCGTATACCTAATACTCAGAGTATCCAAACGATGTCACACCCGGACGATGAGGTGGAGAATATGTATGAAGACATTAGTCGGGCCATACATACCTCTGAAACGCACTTTCTAGTTGTTATGGGGGACTTCAACGCGAAGTTGGGTAAGAGAAGCGAGGATGAGTCGAAAGTGGGGCAATTTGGCTATGGAACGGCAACGGAACCGTAGGGGACAGAGGTTGGCCGACTTCCTGGAGAAAGAGGGACTCTTTATGATGAACTCTTTCTTTCAGAAGCCACCTCACAGGAAATGGACCTGGCTGAGTCCCGATGGTTCCACGAGAAATGAGATTGACTTCATTATGACCACCAAAAGGCAAATATTCACTGATGTCTCCGTGATCAACAGGGTTAAAACCGGTAGTGATCACCGAATGGTAAGAGGCACGGTGAATATTAATATCAAACTGGAGAGGTCTCGTCTGATGAAGTCTACGCTCCGACCCACTCGTGCCCGTATTCAAGACCCCGAGAGCTTTCAACTTGAGCTATCCAATCGCTTCGATTGCCTTGAGAACATCGCTTCAGTGGACGAGATCAATAACAGGTTAGTAGAAACTGTCCATACAGTGGGTACCAAGTACTTTAAACCCCACCGTACAGATAGGCCACAGAAACTCTCCAACGATACCCTTAACCTCATGGCTGAACGACGCTCATTGAAACTGCAGTCTTCGGATGATGCTGAAGCATATAGGCTGCTCAATAGACGAATATGGAAGTCCTTGCGACACGACATCCGGATCTTTAATACAAACCGTATTAAAGAAACGATAGAGCGGAAAAAAGGCTCCAAAGTGTTTGCAAGAGACATGTCTATTGGGCAAAGCCAGTTGACGAAGCTGAAAAGAGAAGACGGCAGTGTAGCGTCGACCAAAGCAGAAGTATTAGGAGAGGTAGAGAGTTTCTACGGACAGCTATACACCTCGGTCGCTAAACCTGTTAGCAGCTCGGCCAAAGACCCAAGAGCCAAGCTGATCCGACATTATACCGAAGATATCCCGGACATCAGCCTGTACGAGATTAGAATGGCCTTGAAACAGCTTAAGAACAACAAGGCGCCTGGTGACGACGGTATCACATCTGAGCTTCTGAAAGCGGGTGGAACACCGGTACTTAAAGTCCTTCAGAAGCTCTTTAATACCGTGTTACTCGAAGGTTCAACGCCAGAATCATGGAACAAAAGCGTGGTGGTGCTGTTCTTCAAGAAAGGTGACAACACTTTACTTAAAAATTACAGACCCATCACGCTTTTGAGCCATGTTTATAAGCTGTTTTTGAAGGTCATAACGAACCGTCTCAGTCGCAGGTTTGATGAATTCCAGCCTCCGGAACAAGCCGGTTTCCGAAAAGGCTATAGTACCATAGACCACATCCACACGCTACGGCAAGTTGTACAGAAGACCGAAGAGTATAACTTGCCTCTTTGTTTAGCGTTTGTGGACTATGAGAAAGCCTTTGATTCGATCGAGACGTGGGCAGTGCTTGAGTCTCTCCAGCGGTGCCGTATTGACTATCGGTATATTGAAGTGCTGAAGTGTTTGTACAAAAACGCCTACATGTCAGTCCGAGTACAGGAGCAGAGTTCGAAGGCAATTCCATTGTAAAGAGGCGTGAGACAGGGAGACGTTATATCTCCGAAACTGTTCACCGCTACATTGGAAGACGCCTACAAGCTTCTGGAATGGCAAGGACTTGGCATTAATATTAACGGCGAATACATCACTCACCTTCGATTTGCCGACGATATTGTAGTCATGGCAGAAACCATGGAAGACTGCTATAAATAATGCTAAATAATGCTCGAAGCCTCCATCGAGTTTCCCAACGGGTAGGTCTTAAGATGAACATGGATAAGACGAAAATAATGTCTAATGCCCATGTTGTACCTACCCCAATATCAGTTGGGAACTCAGTTCTCGAAGTTGTTGACGAGTACATCTACCTGGGACAGACAGTCAAACTAGGCAGGTCCAACTTCGAGAAAGAGGTCAATCGTCGAATCCAACTCGGCTGGGCAGCGTTCCGGAAACTTCGCGAAGTCTTCTCGTCAAAAATACCTCAGTGCCTCAAGACAAGAGTCTTCGACCAATGTGTGTTACCAATGATGACTTATGGCACTGAAACGTGGTCTCTTACTATGGGCCTCATAGACAAGCTCAAAGTCGCACAACAAGCTATGGAGAGGGCTATGCTCGGGGTTTCTCTACGTGATCGAATCAGAAATGAGGAGATCCGTAGAAGAACGAAAGTCACCGACATAGCCCAGAAGATTAGCCAGTTGAAGTGGCAGTGGGCAGGGCACATAGCACGCAGAACAGATGGCCGATGGGGCCGAAAGGTTCTGGAGTGGAGACCACGGACCGGCAAGCGCAGCGTAGGTCGTCCACCGACACGGTGGACAGACGACCTGATGAAGGTCGCAGGACGGCGTTGGATGCAGGCCGCTTCCAACCGGTCCTTTTGGAAAATCATGGGGGAGGCATATGTTCAGCAGTGGACGTCCTACGGCTGAGATGATGATGATGATGAATGTACATAATTAAATCTGAGTTAAGTTAATCTTTAATAATTGCTTTGAAGCATACATTGTTGTTGAGAATGTAGTTTTATACAAGGTTTTCCATCTTATCTCGCAATGCTGGTGGTTAACATTTAGTGGGAAAAAAAGTATATGTTACAAAAAGACAGTAAGTATTTTTAGAAGAAAAAGTAGTATACCTACATGAAATACAATCCAAAGATTTGCCTCATGCTTTTTAGGGTTCCGTAAGATTATTTTTTTCAATATCATATGTCTTGTTGCAATTCTTGCTCTCGTCCACTCCTTTTTCACGACAACGCTGCTCAATGGACCGTCTCAAAATAAAAAGAGAAAACTTTTCATCACCCGTCTTGTCTAAATCTTTTTCGGTTTTGATTATTTTCTAGGGTTTTGTGGTGAAACTGCTTTCAAAATAATTTCCATCCCTGGGATTCCTATTGTAGAGACATCAATTAACTTCCGTTAAAATAACAAAATTGCATCCACAGTTATTCGATGTTTTCAACCAGTTGCTTTAAATAATTCAATTGTTTCGTGGGTCGCGCTTTCCTGTAATCAATGGTCAAACTAACTGACTCTTGACACACAGTTTGAACGAATTCAGGTTCAGCCTATGGTTTCGATATGGTTTAAAGGTGCATGTGTAATATGTACTCATATACCTTCGAAGTGCCGCTTTTCTGCAGAATATTAAATTATGTAAGCCACTACAAAAGCGGCGCTCTCCGTTTGAAAAATGTAATTGAAATAAAATAAATTATGTTTTTCATTGCAGAATACTAGGGATACAGCCACGTCTACTTATATAACATCTATTTTAAGAGAAACATTATGTCTAAAACAAGGAAAAGGAAAAAAATGTGCAGGTATGTAAACATAATCTATGTTATTGATGTTTAATTATTTATTTAATTTTATACTTCGTGACATATTAAATTTTGTTTTGGAAGTACTGAAGTATTGACGATTTCGTTTCAATGGACACGTTTAATGTTCTGTTTTTTTTTGTGTATCGGGAAGTATTCGCAGTGAAGTTTGTCCTTTCTCTCAACTGATATACATATTTATTTCATGATGTAACGTACTCGTAATAATGTATGAAAACAGTATTATAATATACAATTTTACTTATTATGACGTAAATATTATGTTATAAAAACCTTGCTGAGGTCTACTTGGATGGGTATACGCTAGAAGCATTTTCAGCTAAGCGCTTTCCTGCTTCAGAATCCAGGTTAAGTCGTATGTCCTGGTTTTGTCTTAGGATAACTGTCGGTAGAAAATGTCGAAGGCCTTCAGTGGGCCAAGCTTAAAAACCTGCTTAAGTGTAACGTTATCGTATCGTTTATGTATTCAGTACAAACTGTGAGTTATCTGTGCCACTATTGTACTAGATAAATGACAGTTTGTAATAAATACGTTAACGATGCGATTACGTTACACTTAAACAGATTTTCGTGCTCGGTCCACGGATGGCTTGAAAATTGCGGCCACTTAATCTACCAAGTCACACTGAGCCCACTCGGTGGTTCGTGGGCCATATTTTTCTCCCCGAAAGGCCCGTGGCTCAACAAGGGGGCAAAACCTCATTGACAAATTATGCAGTGATAAATTACAGTATGTGCACGCATTAGGTACGCTCCCAACGAAGCGAAATAGCATCTTATAATCGACCCATAGCAGGTTAAGCCATGCACTCGCATCAACATCAAAGTAATCTAGTTCAAAAATATGACTATAGGTGGCGCTGCATACTCGCTAGATGACACTTGAGAGTCTTGGTTACTTTGAACTTTTATTTATTTACCTGGGCTTGATCTATCTCCAGTCCGCTCCTGTAAAGACAACTGGGAAATTTACTAATGAATATGATATATCAGTAACGAAAGTAGCCTAATAATAAATATAGATCATTGTTGCAAAAAATGAAGTTCAATATGCACCGAATTTGTGTTTCAGTATTTTATTTAGAGATATAATAAGTCTAGATAGTTCTTTCATCAAAGATTCAAATTCAAATTATTATTATTTTTTTCTTTAGTACATCGTTATACATTGCGGCTCTACATGAATCGGCATTGCAAATTACAAACAGTTATCAACTTAATGTTGTTTTATCGCAACTAAATTGTTTTGATTATTAGAATATTAAAATGTTAAATTAAGATAAATTTGGCGTCAATTAAAATTTACGCAGACACAAAAAAGCGCATTCATTTGGAACTCTATATTGTATTCAACAGAAATTTCTGCACCATTTACCTTGTAGTTTATTCATACAGCAACTGAGCCGCCAACGGCTTCGCTCGCTCTTCTTGGTGGTAGTGGTGGAATCGCCGCTATGGAATCTCCAGGTCCTGGGTTCGATACCCGGTAAAGATAGTTATTGGGTAGGTGTTGCTGACAAAAAAAAATAATAGCAGTTTTAGTCACTGTTCCAGACTCCGGGTCTGGAACAGTGACTAAACCTTTATCCCTCTGGCGAAACATAGGTGTTTAAAACATATCTGCCTACCCCTTCGAGGACATATATCCTAAAAAAACGATTATACATTATGTTTAATAATTAGGTATAGTGTGTTAATTTATACTTTTAAAATGTACTTTGTTAATAATATTTTGCCATATTAGTGCCTGTAGAACCACCAGTAAACAAGATCGAGGCTAAAAAGGCAACCAAGAAGGAAACCAAAAAAACAGGCAAAGAAAACAAAGTGCCTCTAGTGAAAAAGGGTATGTTTAGTGTGGCGCTTATAAAGCAACAGAAAAAAACTACCGCTTCAATATCTCAACTATAACTGCTTCCTGAAACGCTTTTCTGCACTTGACATTAATAATTTCGGAAAGCATAAATCTTACGTGTTTCCTTATGACCTCAAATTGACGGATTGATCGTTGCGTGCGCGATGTTATCAATCGATGCGTTATTAAATTTGGAGCACGTCATTATTCTTCCACTCGAGTCTTGAGTTGATTATTATTGCACGTCAATTACTGTTGAGACACATTGACATTTACAAATAAAATGTACTGCAAATACCCTTTCTACTCGAGCAGCTGTCCTGCCACTGACATTTAAGAAGCGCTCACTAACACGCTTAACATTGGACCAGATCAGTACGGCCTTGTAAATGTGTAACACTTTTGTCAACTCAATAGTTATAACGCATAATAAACGCGCCCAATCATATTAACATAGGCATGACAATGCTAGTTCCTTTAATTTTTTATAGTGGCACTGTTTGGTATACTAATCACTTAAGCTTACAGATACTTTATCTGTACAGTAGAGTGGAAATGAACCTGTTACGAATGTTCGTCATAATGGATGTAAGAGGGTTATCGGTGTGGACGATTTCAGCGAACAACGTCGCGCGTCTGCAGTGCGCGCAACTCTTCATATCCATAAACGGCACGCAGGCGGTGATCCGTACGTTGCTCGCCACACACGGCAAGCGCGACGGCAACGTCGGCACCGAGCTCATGCTTCACGACCTCGTGTGGATTGTCGCCTCGCTAGCACCTCGAGGTACGCCTCAACCCACCCCTCCTTCTCCTGCTTCCAGCCAACAACCTCGCACGACACCTCTGCGCGCAAGACATCATATCCATCAAAGGCACGCAAATAATCATAAGAAAAACCATAGCGGTCGTTCAGGAGAAAAGAGAACGACATGCGGGAGCGGAACTCTGCCTGCAAGATCTCATCTGGATACTGACCCCGCTTAGCTCACGAGGTTATCAGTGCTAAATATAATTTTATAGTATGTCGCTTGTGTATAGATTCTATTTAATTTGTAAATCAATATTGTTTGTAGTTCGAACGACTTCGCTTTTCGTTTGCAATGTCAATGAAATTCCAAATAGACGTTTGATATATTTTCAGATCCGAAGTTCGCCTTGAAGGTGAGAATGCTTGGCTGCGTAAGGACAATGCACTTAATATTGAAAGGGCACTTTACGGACAACAAGCTCATATTCCCGTTGCTTGTTATTATGAAGCAGTTGGCAAAAAACAGTATGCAAAATATGATCTTAATTTTGATACACTATGCGCTTGTACGATTATGTTTATTTATTTTGATTATCTTTTTAGCTCTCACAACATCCATACTAATCCGTGATGGAGTGATACAGACGTATGAGAGAGTGTTAGTAAGCCTCGGGTGTATACCAACGGCCAGATTGCGATTGTGTCTGGACGCGATCGACTACTTCAGTAAAAACAGTTAAGTTCATATTCTTAAACCATTTTCACTACAACCGCTATAGTTTCATGTAGCTAATTTGAATAAGAATGACACGCTCTTTATTCATATGGATCTATTTCGTCATATGTAATTTGTCATGCTCCCACACATAATACGCTACGCAAGGTTATAAAAAGCTCTGTCAAAATAATAATTACGTTTGCATGAATATTGCATCAATTCGTTTGACATAGATTCGAAGACACAATTCGTTTTATTGATGATCTACATACAAACACTTGCCATACGGAAGCTTTATTTCTATACAATGACAGACTACAGGAATTTATCACAGTTATGTCCTATGTTTATTATTTTTATACATATCTAATAGTGTCACGCTTGTTACCACTTTATTTGACCGGAAAAGGTCTTTGTTTTCTTTCCCAATCGTGGTATGGGTACGGAGCAAAATCTATTGAATTTAATTCCATCCACGTCGGATTGTCGTAAGATGCTGGTTCGAATCCCGTTCGTGGATAAAATTCCAAAGTTTGGAATCACTAAACAGGCTTTTTATTGCTTTAAACAACATTTAATAAAAAATATCAGGGATTGCAACATCAATACGAAAGTTAAGTTTATGTATAAACTCTTTTTTCGGTTACATAAAGTTTGTCAATTTATTGGATGTTGATCCGTCCCCATACGACCGTTAAAATCAACCAAATAGATAAATTCGATGCTCGGACGGTTCGCCTTGACTTACTGGTCATAGCTTCTGACACTTATTGTCGGAAGATGAGGGTTCGAATCCCATCCGTGGATGTGTAATTATTCTCACTAAAATTGCAAAGTATAAACACCAACTTTGCCAATGTTGTTGTTCTAATAATAGCTAGTAGGATTTTACTATAAATGTTAAATGATACGGAATAATTTAATTCTTAATAAAACAAAATTACGCACTTTAACCTATATTGATTATCACCGTCATCACAGACAGGATAAAACTGATGAGCCATTTAGATCGAGAGAACTGTACGGGATTATGGTTGCCTGGTACTTTGCGCTACTAATCCTAATAATTTGACTAAAGAGTCAAATTATTAGAAATATGAGGCTACAAGTAATGTTTATAACATAAGTTATACCTTTAGATTGTGGTCGGAGTATTATAGTAAAGTATTATCGTGCTTCGAAATCAATTAAATCTCGATATATGATAATTTTCATGATAATAATAATCATAATCGTAATCAATTTTTCGTAATGTTATTTTTATATTGCATGCCTAGCAAATAACTTGTAACCCAAATTGTTACTTTATCTTTTTCATTTTCCACCTACTCACGGCTTTAGGCCTGCATTTTCTCAATTTACTCACTGCCAGATGTAGCATGTTTCAGAATTGGTTCAGAATGAAATAGATTGCAAGTTTCCGAATTGGTTCAGAATTTAATAACAACAATACACATACATGTTTTCGGTGGTAGTACCACGCTGTAATAGCCGAATAAACAGCCGATTGGGCCGGCACGACCGGGGAAGTACCACACTCCCACATAACACCGACGTGAAGTAACATAGCTTGCTATTGCGTTTCGTCGGTTTGTGGGAGGTTTCGGAGGCCCGATTCCCCCCTTCCCCATTCTCCATCATCTCCCGCTCCCCCTCCCCCTCCACCCTCACCCCTTCTATCTCTTCCTTCCTATCATCCTTCCTCAAAGGTCGGCAACGCATCCTCGAGACCTGGGTTATTGCGGAATTCAGTGGGCGACGGTATCACTTACCATCACATGAGCCGCTTGCTCGTTTGCCAACCTATCCCATAAATAAAAATAAAATTAAGCAGATTCTCAACAGATAAAATATTAACAATCGTATATATCAACAGTAGCGTCTATTGTAGATAGGATTGTAGACAAATGTACTCGTATATCCATTTTTAAAACATTTGACTGTTATATGTTCTGTGATAAACTCTCACTGTGCAAGTCAGTCACACGTACGTAACTCAAACAGAGGTGTGCTGCATGCAGATCGTGAAGACAGGCCTCTGTAGCGTACTCCTCAGGGTGTTCGACCGCTGGGACCGCTACGAGGGCCGCATGAGACTCAAGATATGCGCCCATATACTGCAGACGCTCCAGCATCTTTGCAATATAAGTATGTATCACATCACTCCATATATATGTTTTATGTTTCCATCTATCTAAACTTAAATTTTTGGAGAAATGTATGAGTTTTATTTGGTACTTAGATGATATATTTGCAATACGACTACGAATACGTATATCACACCCCACGCTAAGTTACCATTACATCTATTTTTCCGTAAAAGATCCACGAATCGTTATTATATTACAGACTAATATTAATATTAAATTTTGTCGAAATGACTTTGTTTGGAAGTTTTTTTTAAACAATTTACAGTCGAGACAAAAGTTGTGTCTAAATTTATGTAATTTTTTTAATATAATTGTGTAAAACTGTGCCCCGCGGTTTCCCCCGCGTGGTGATGGATGATAATGATGATGAAAAGTATCAAATGTCCTTCCCCGGGATATAATCTATCTCCTTCCCAAATTTCGTCTAGTACGGCAAAGTCGTTCTCAAGTTATAGCGTGACCACCGGGAAATAGGGCTTCATTTTTCAAAACCTAGATTTGATCCATTTCATAATCCTACTAAACCTTTAATAAAAGTAGTATATAGCACTACGTAAGCAAGACTTTTGTGCGCAGTACTACGTTTGATAAGTTTATGATATATGAACCGGGAGAGTCTAAATTTAAAAAACCAACAGTATATACTCGTAATCATACTAAATGCTAATGATAATCCTATAAAATTTCAGAGGCCGGACGTAGAGCGCTATGTACGAAGAAGCACGTACAGATATTACACAGGTTCTGTTTCCAATGTCCCGACGAGCCAGAGTTCGATGGGCTGTTGGCCAGAGTGTGTTCCGTCATCACGCTATGTCTGAAACACCAAGCGTTACCTGTAACTGCATCCAGTCCTGCTATGTTCAACCTCAATCCCATATTGAAAGGTACCGTCCCACGTTATGTTTCCTATTCTTATCCACCCATGCTTGTTGATCGGTACAACTTGTCTTTATGTAACCATACCTAAATATGTAGTGTATGGTACACAGCATTTTTAGGTGTAGGCACTTATTATAAAGGATTTTAAGGGCAAACGCCTGGCCTGGCTTAGTAACCCTTGTTGATATTAGGTACACCAAAACCTGCTATGTTAAACTTCAATCCCATATTGAAAGGTAGGTCTTTTTATTCTTATCCAATCCTTGAGATGGGTCGGTAGAACTTGTCTTAAGGTAACCGTACCTTAAAATATAGTGTATGTTACACTACGTTTTAGGTACAGCCACTTATTGTGAAGGATTGGCCAACGCAATACCTGACTCAGTAATCCTCTTTGTTGTTAATATTAGATATACCACCGTCCACCACCTTTGAGGTCATAAAAGCGAGATAATAAAAACTAATGTAAACTCCTCTTGTACGCCTAATGTGTAGTGTACTATATTTCACTACTACACATCGACCCGTTGCTCATTTGTCGTGTTTTCTCCCTGAATCTCCCTTTTATGAACTCCATGTTTAGCAGCTGAAATTGGAGAAGGGATAGCAGTATATTTATGGTGATTTTAGCATAGCGGACATTAAAGAATACGGGTATGCTATGTGAAGCTGAGCAAAATACTAATTTTCATATGCATATTAATGGATTTTTTAAAGTGCATATTCGAGTGTGTGTTCAATTTCAATTTCAAAGTAACTTTATTAAACATAATAACACACAATAATTTGTGTACTAATAGTGTAAGTTAATTCCTAGTTATACACTGACATTAATAAATATAATAAATTGTTTATACGTAATAGACGTCTGTATAAAATCTTTTCAAACAATTTCCCAAGACATGGCAAAAGGCTAATGGGGCGATATGAACCTGGCTCAGAAGGATCCTTGGCAGTTTTGGGAATTGCTATAACCTTGGCCGTTTTCCACGGGCATGGGAAATAGTTTAACATGATGCAAGAATTAAATATTTTCGTTAGGAATACTATACATTTGTGAGGCATATTTTTAATTAGTATGTTAGAGATTTGATCTGATCCAGGTACTTTGCGGGGTTTTAAGCTACTTATTCACTTTTTGACTTCGACTGGTCGAACTTACATCAAACTGTTCTACTAACGTTGCTAAAGATTCGTTTATGGGTAAATTTTGATCAGTAGGCCATTCGCTGGTTAACAGCATATTACTAAGAAAACTTTTAGCCAGCACATCACACTGTTCTTGTTGGGATGAGCTTAAGGAACCGTTTTCTAATTTTAGCGCTGGTATGGTAATTGCAGAGGTAGAACGCATTCCTTTGACTAGACGCCAAATGTCACTGCTAGGATTGTCAACCCTTTTTATTTTCAAATTCCATTCTTTGTCATTGTGTTTTTTTATCGCACTGTTAATTTCCTGCTTTAATTCATTGACACGATGAGTTAAGATTTGGCGCACTAAGACGTCCGTTTCCAATACTACGTATCTACGCAAGCAATTTATTGCCCAATAAGTCGCCTTATGCGTCGAGGCAGCGTGTAAAAGCTCCATGGTCTCAATGTTGAGACGGGGACGCCCGCATCTCTACTTTTTAGGAGAGTGTGTTGAAAATCAACAATTGATTTGTCAATTTCATCAGTAGTCTGGTATGTTTTAGTAGATAGCGAAATGTTGGTATTGAGATGTTTTCGGAAAGTATCCCAATCTGCTTTAGCATAATTGAGTTTAGTAATAGGGTTTCGTTGAATATTTGTATTAAATTTTACAAAAACAGGGAAGTGATTGGAAGATAAAGCTGGCACGGTTACTATATCATTGAGGTTATGGAAATTTTTTGACAAGATTAAATCAGGAATAGATGGACCAACTTTAGAACAATAATGTACTAGAGTGCAGTCTCGAGGAGCGTGGACCACGTAATCATGACAAATCATATGCTCGTATAATATTTTGCCATGCGGATTATTTGGCCCAGGTGACCATAAGTAATGTTTAGAATTTAAATCACCCATAGCCTGAACCATGCTTCCAGATGACATAAGACGGTCAATGTCGGCAGTATTAAAAGGGAGATTTGGGGATTGATATAATGAGAAAACATTGAGATAGTTATTTGATAATTTTAAGGAAACACCTACGACTTCGAGGTTTACTGTACATGGGGTAGGGATCAAACTATGCACTAAATCAGAGCGAACAAGTATGGCCATACCCTGGCCAACGTCATTGCTACGTTTGTTCATTTTTTTTTTGTTTTTTTGTCCCGGGGAAATCCTTTATGGATACCACCTACCACGGGGAGGTAGGTGGTTATGTGGGAGTCCGTATACCCACCAAAACCCTGGGATGTTCCGTCACTGCCGCTTTTGGCGGGAACGCGGGACAGTTTTTGCACACGACCGCGAACCCACCGCGGCCGTCCGTTGCCGGACCCTTCTCTTCGCGGCACGCCAGAACACATGGCGCGCCGCAACTGCCTCAGAGACCAAACCCGCCAACAATGGGCGCCAGACATCCCCGTGTCTGGACGCCCGTGGTCTCCCTGCGGTGGGTCGGATAGGCGGTACGTCAGCCACGGGGGATAACCCCCCCGCGACCCCATCTCCTCGAGTCTGCGCTGAGCGCCCGGACCCCACCTCCTCGAGCCTGCGCCAAAGCGCCCGGGCCCCACCTCCTCGAGCCTGCGCCAAAGCGATGGGCCCCACCTCCTCGAGTCTGCGCCAAAGCGCCCGGACCCCGCCACTCCTATGTGGACTTGGCGGCCAAAGCCCATAGGAGCGGCCCTGCCTGAGCCGGCCAGCGCACCCCAACGCCGGCGCGGCCCCTGGGTTCCTCTTGGCTTCACCGTGGTGATCCAAGCCACGGCTACTGAGCCCCCCCGCGGATGCATCCCCCGTCAATGCGGGAACCCTTCGGGGGGATTGCTACGTTTGTCCATCCGGTAACATGCGTAACCAGGAATATTGAGAATAAGGCGTTTAGTTAGTCTGGTTTCACAGAGTGCAATGATATCGGCTTTAAGTTTACTAACCGCAAGTTCTGAGAGTTTTCGCTGCTTTCTGTGGACGCCATCAGCGTTCCAGTATAATAAACGTAGTTCCTGAGAACTACACATAGTGACCAAGTTGGTTTAATATCAAGATAACTTTATCCATAAAAAATTTACATTTCGTAAATTCTTGCTTGATTGACTGTATGGTGGTAAGGATATCCAGCATTTCCACAGTTTCAAAATCATGTAGGGTTCTTTCATCAGCGACTCCTATAGGTGGAGTGCGGTTAGATTGTCTCACGTTTGTGAGACTACTCGTGGTTGGGTGGTGTGGTTTTGTAGGAATCCACATCCACAATCCATCTCCATGCAGCTGGTGGATCTTGGCCGAGTAGCACTGTATCCTTACAAGCTTCCTTCCTCTATATTCTTTATTATACTTCATTACCACATCTCTAATCATCTGGTGAGTCCAGTCACCCTGTAACTCAATGATGATTGGCGGAGTGTTGTTGGCCACCTTCTTCCTACTGGCAATTTTAAGGCTTAGAGGTGGCCTCGTCGGCATCAGGCAAGTCTTCAAATCTGTTGTTTAAAGGTGTCTCCTTGTCCTTGCAGCTTTCCTTGGGGTTTGCAATAAATTTCTTGGGTTTCCGCCACTGATTGGGAGAGACAGGGTCTTCCCTAGCCCTCTTACTTGCAAGACTAGAATCGGACGAAGATCTTGTTAAGAATTTCTCCATAATGGACTAAGGTGTAAATCTATCGACAACTAGTCGATAGCACCTTAGCCCATCACTATTTGCGCGCAACTGGTAACGAATGCAGAGTGTACTGTGTGCGTGCGGTCGCTGAGACAACCGAGCGCGAACTGAGTGTGTGTACCATGTTGAGTAAAAATATCACTTTTATCAAAGAAGCCTGTTTAGATGTATTCGGCGTCTTCTAAGAGCTATATTAATTCTAAGAGTATATAAGAAATACTACATTACAGACCTGAGTAAGTTTTAAAAACATCTTATTTGATATTTCTGGAATACCTACTATGACTATGACATTAAACTACCGGCCAAAAACTTGCATCTACGGTTCTTACATAAGTTTTCAAGATCATCTGTTTTGTATTTTCACTTGCTATGGTAGTGACTTTCAAACCTAAATAACCAGTAGTCCTCCTCACCACAAACTCAAAATTTAATCCTAAGTCAAATTAAATAGCACACTATCGCTTAGAGACAGAATGTGTCGCTATGATATCCACAAATACGAATATCACCCACGATATACGACTTTTCTGATCCGTTTGTTCAAAAATTACATTTGTTTTCCAGGTACTAACACGTCATGGCCATGTCACGATGATGAAGAAGGAGCCAACTCCGATTCTAAAACAATAAACTCGGACGACGATGATGACGACGGTCCGGACCCAGACCTCGACGGCATTGAAGAGTTTCCCGATATGGATTACGATGAGCTTGCTAATAAAAATGACATCGAAGAAGTGGCTAGTGCCAATAATAAAACGCATGGAAAGAGCAATGAAACTTTGCAGAGTGCATTGTGGATCAATACTAATGAGAGAGATGTGGAAGACTTAAAAAAGTATGACCTTTTTTACTATTTCTACTTATATATTAAAACTAGCTTTGATTCGCGGCTCTGCTGATGTGCCAATTGACTGACCATATTTTTCCTAAACTCACGACCTTAACTTGACGGCAATGTTCGATTCAGTTATTTTTAATACTTATATGGTGTTTATTACATAAAATGCGTGATAATGCTATATATATTGAAACTGCAGTTTTCGAATGATGCTGAAGCATATAGGCTGCTCAATAGACCAATATGGAAGTCCTTGCGACACGACATCCGGATCTTTAATACAAACCGTATTAAAGAGACGATAGAGCAGAAAAAAGGCTCCAAAGTGTTTGCAAGAGACATGTCTATTGGGCAAAGCCAGTTGACGAAGCTGAAGAGAGGAGACGGCAGTGTAGCGTCGACCAAAGCGGAAGTGTTAGGAGAGTTCGAGAGTTTCTACGGATAGTTATACACCTCGGTCGCTAAACCTGTTAGCAGCTCGGTCAAAGACCCAAGAGCCAAGCTGACCCGACATTATAGCGAAGATATCCCGGACATCAGCCTGTACGAGATTAGAATGGCCTTGAAACAGCTTAAGAACAACAAGGCGCCTGGTGACGACGGTATCACATCTGAGCTTCTGAGAGCGGGTGGAACACCGGTACTTAAAGTCCTTCAGAAGCTCTTTAATATTGTCTTACTTGAAGATTCAACGCCAGAAGCATGGAACAAAAGCGTGGTGGTGCTGTTCTTCAAGAAAGGTGACAACACTTTACTTAAAAATTACAGACCCATCTCGCTTTTGAGCCATGTTTATAAGCTGTTTTCGAAGGTCATAACGAAGCGTCACAGTCGCAGGTTTGATGAATTCCAGCCTCCGGAACAAGCCGGTTTCCAAAAAGGCTATAGTACCATAGACCACATCCACACGCTACGGCAAGTTATACAGAAGACCGAAGAGTATAAATTGCCTCTTTGTCTAGCGTTTGTGGACTATGAGAAAGCCTTTGATTCGATCGAGACGTGGGCAGTGCTTGAGTCTCTCCAGCGGTGCCGTATTGACTATCGGTATATTGAAGTGCTGAAGTGTTTGTACAAAAACGCCTACATGTCAGTCCGAGTACAGGAGCAGAGTTCGAAGGCAATTCCATTGCAAAGAGGCGTGAGACAGGGAGACGTTATATCTCCGAAACTGTTCACCGCTACATTGGAAGACGCCTTCAAGCTTCTGGAATGGCAAGGACTTGGCATCAATATTAACGGCGAATACATCACTCACCTTAGATTTGCCGACGATATTGTAGTCATGGCAGAATCCATGAAAGATCTCAGTACAATGCTCGAAGGCCTCCATCGAGTTTCCCAACGGGTAGGTCTTAAGATGAACATGGACAAGACGAAAATTATGTTTAATGCCCATGTTGTACCTACCCCAATATCAGTTGGGAACTCAGTTCTCGAAGTTGTTGACGAGTACATCTAGCTGGGACAGACAGTCAAACTAGGCAGGTCCAACTTCGAGAAAGAGGTCAATCGTCGAATCCAACTCGGCTGGGCAGCGTTCCGGAAACTTCGCGAAGTCTTCTCGTCAAAAATACCTCAGTGCCTCAAGACAAGAGTCTTCGACCAATGTGTGTTACCAGTGATGACTTATGGCACTGAAACGTGGTCTCTTACTATGGGCCTCATAGAAAAGCTCAAAGTCGCACAACGAGCTATGGAGAGGGCTATGCTCGGGGTTTCTCTACGTGAATCAGAAATGAGGAGATCCGTAGAAGAACGAAAGTCACCGACATAGCCCAGAAGATTAGCCAGTTGAAGTGGCAGTGGGCAGGGCACATAGCACGCAGAACAGATGGCCGATGGGGCCGAAAGGTTCTGGAGTGGAGACCACGGACCGGCAAGCGCAGCGTAGATCGTCCACCGACACGGTGGACAGACGACCTGAGGAAGGTCGCAGGACGACGTTGGATGCAGGCCGCTTCCAACCGGTCCTTTTGGAAAATCATGGGGGAGGCCTATGTTCAGCAGTGGACGTCCTACGGCTGAGATGATGATGATGATGACTATATCATCTCAATTATTGAATTTTTTCTTGGGTTTCATCTACCTATTTAAAAAAGACAGTCGCATCTTTTTTAGATGTTTTGCCGTGAAGTAGATAAAAATTGAATGACTTGAAAACAAATGTAGGTATTGCTGAAGTATATTTGTGTAAAAAATATTTCATTTCAATTAAGTACACTTACATACAACTGCAAAACTTTCGCATTTCTAGTAAGTACCTATTATTAGTGTGACCAAGGAATTTCTACATTCAGTTATGTTTGCTTTCAGATATTTTATTTATTTTAAAGAGTTTGGTTCTTACAATAAACAAGTAAAGCTCGTCAAGAGTCGTTCCAATTCCCGAGGGTCTATTCTGGAAGACTTCCTTGCCTCCCAGACGAGTGTCAATCGGTCTGTGTCTTTGAATCTTTCTTTTTCCGCTGTGTTGAGTGACACAGACTATGACGTCACGAGTACATCACAAACGACATCCTTCATGGCGGGATATCATAAAATCCATGAAAGCGCTTGTAAGTATTGAGAGTATATCATTTGATTATCTTATGTCTAGAAGATGCTGAACGTCTGCGTTAGCTCAGATGGCAGTGTCTCTGCCTTCAAAACCCGGTTTGATTCCTGGCTGGGGCAAATTTGTGTGATGAGCAAAAGAGTTTGTTCTTGGGCTTTAGGTGTTGTGATGTGTTATTATGTGTATGTATGTCTCCCGCGACACGGAGTCCTTGTGCAGGTTAATGAGTATCTAAACATAATTATTATTTTTAGTATGTCTCTTCACTCTAGTCTTATAGTTAGGTAATATAACTAACTAAGTGAGAAGCTTCATGCAAGATATCGTTTTGGTTGGTACCACAGCTGTGCCAATTACTCTACTAGTAGCTACAAAGTAGCTATGTTCAAGCATTCCTGTGCATACACCACTGTACTGAAAGTCAAAAAATTAAGTCTTGGGGTTCGAGCTCAGTAGAGAGCTTTCAACCTTAAACTCTGGGTGAAACTGCAACTGTCATGGGAAGTGAGTTGCTTTGACATCCCCAACATGCCCTTTTTATCACTTCCTAGCTGTGCTCGCCAATTTCACCAGTGTGGTGATCGATAATGGTGATGATGAATGAAAATGCCCGTTACAAAGTAATAATGTAGCTCTCTTCTATGGAAATATTTTTTATTGCTTTTGTAGTTTTTTTTTTTAGTTTATCCATTACAAACAAACGAACAAACAATCAAATCTTTCCATTATTAGTGTAGATATATACACAAAAGGCTATAGTACCATAGACCACATCCACACGCTACGGCAAGTTATACAGAAGACCGAAGAGTATAACTTGCCTCTTTGTTTAGCGTTTGTGGACTATGAGAAAGCCTTTGATTCGATCGAGACGTGGGCAGTGCTTGAGTCTCTCCAGCGGTGCCGTATTGACTATCGGTATATTGAAGTGCTGAAGTGTTTGTACAAAAACGCCTACATGTCAGTCCGAGTACAGGAGCAAAGTTCGAAGGCAATTCCATTGCAAAGAGGCGTGAGACAGGGAGACGTTATATCTCCGAAACTGTTCACCGCTACATTGGAAGACGCCTTCAAGCTTCTGGAATGGCAAGGACTTGGCATTAATATTAACGGCGAATACATCACTCACCTTCGATTTGCCGACGATATTGTAGTCATGGCAGAATCCATGGAAGACCTCAGTACAATGCTCGAAGGCCTCCATCGAGTTTCCCAACGGGTAGGTCTTAAGTTGAACATGGATAAGACGAAAATTATGTCTAATGCCCATGTTGTACCTACCCCAATATCAGTTGGGAACTCAGTTCTCGAAGTTGTTGACGAGTACATCTACCTGGGACAGACAGTCAAACTAGGCAGGTCCAACTTCGAGAAAGAGGTCAATCGTCGAATCCAACTCGGCTGGGCAGCGTTCCGGAAACTTCGCGAAGTCTTCTCGTCAAAAATACCTCAGTGCCTCAAGACAAGAGTCTTCGACCAATGTGTGTTACCAGTGATGACTTATGGCACTGAAACGTGGTCTCTTACTATGGGCCTCATAGACAAGCTCAAAGTCGCACAACGAGCTATGGAGAGGGCTATGCTCGGGGTTTCTCTACGTGATCGAATCAGAAATGAGGAGATCCGTAGAAGAACGAAAGTCACCGACATAGCCCAGAAGATCAGCCAATTGAAGTGGCAGTGGGCAGGGCACATAGCACGCAGAACAGATGGCCGATGGGGCCGAAAGGTTCTGGAGTGGAGACCACGGACCGGCAAGCGCAGCGTAGGTCGTCCACCGACACGGTGGACAGACGACCTGAGGAAGGTCGCAGGACGACGTTGGATGCAGGCCGCTTCCAACCGGTCCTTTTGGAAAATCATGGGGGAGGCCTATGTTCAGCAGTGGACGTCCTACGGCTGAGATGATGATGATGATACACAAAAACTATTGAGAGCTGCATGTGTATCATCGGCTTCATATCATATACCTACCCATAATGACATGTTTTCTGAACAAAACCTCAATAATTGCATTCTGCGAATTATATATTTTATGTAACCAACCGTGTAGTCCTCTGAAGCCAGTTAATTTGATTGCTGGATTTTGCTTGCCAGCTTATTTAATATGTTGCATTTCCAAAAGGATGAAATGATCGCCTTTAGCAAATTAAATTAGTAAAAATAATTAGAGATAGTTTTAAGAACTTGTATACGTCTTTCCATTATTTGACCAAAAATACCCAAGGTTTCTAAATTGATGAACATATAATTATTAACTAAGTACATTCAATGTGTAGGTATTACTTTTCTATATAATTATTAAATGATGAAACGTGCACTTGATGCTCATGATAGTTGCAGTGCCATCCAGAGCTTAGAAATAAAACTTTACGAGCACAGCACAGCGCTCATCACCTCGATAGAATAGGATAGACGATCTTGGTGTTTTGAGTTTTCGTTTAACCAGTAATGTCAGTTATTACAGTGCCTTCACCCACTAACACAGTAACACCAGAATATTTTCCACTGTGGTGGTACCACCCAAATAAGTGGAGGTTCTTTACCTTTTACAATTCGCATCCACCGCCTTATTTTATAATTTGACTGGAAATTAAATTTCACTTCATTCTCATTGCCTTTGATGGTTCCAGCCAATGGGTTTGGCGGTTTTCGCCCAGAATGGGATTCGAATGTCAAAATGAAATCCATTCCTTTTCTTCGTAAAGGTAGACAATAAGGCCGCCGGGCGGCCTAGGGATAATTATTTAACTCCTCACAGAGTAACATTTCAGCCACAACCTCGTATCAACAATTAATTTACTACATTATACACAATTACATAATGTTGTTTCAATTGTTGTGCCAAATGATTACTTAGTTTTCCTTAAAATAATGCTTTTTAATACAATGTTTTTAATAGCAAAAATAGGGGTTTCTCCCACTAGTGCTAAGTGTAACTGTTAAACTAGCGGGAGTTGTATATAACCAAAATAGTTGTAGATAAGTAGATGGGGGAGATAGGTAGATGTTTGATTAGTAAAGTGTTCTAACACATAAGTACATTCAGGTCGTTTTGTGTAATTTCAGCTACAACTTCATGTTCGTCGTGTAAAATCCATAAAGACTTATCCAAGTTCAGTTCGTTCGCCGCTGTCTACGCCACTATATCTTCAAGAGTGAGGAGTGTAATTCCATTCGTGAAGGTTGCGTATCCTGACATGATGGGTGGTCAGAGTTGCAATCAACCTGAGCCGTTAAACAAAATGGAACGGGTTGCATGCAGGTAATAAGTACATTTAATTAACATCAGTAAATTAAAACAAAAGGCAGTAAGTATGTTTTGTGTAATAAAAATGGTAGATATACGATTACAATTCCGAAAAAAGAACAGGTCGCCGCACAATGGTTTTTAATGACTTCAAGGCGTAGCGTATAATAAATATCAAGGAGAATGTTTCATCCTACACAAAAAAATTGTCGGCCGTGTAGTTTGCACCATTGTGACACGTTTAAACAAGGAATACGTACATTACATATTATACTTACACTAAGTATATAAGTCTCAAAATAACGTCAAGTACGAGTACTTGCGTCGATAGTAGCGTAGCAAGCAAACATCTGCACTTGCAGCCGAGAATCGTCTTAGGTGTGGTGCAGTATTCTGCAGCAATACCAATAATTCTGCTTTAGTTATTATTACAGATTCTGTTACTTTCAAACATTATGCTTTTAGCATTTTAAAACGAGCGTAACCCCATGGCGGACAAAATAACCTACTCTTCTGATGAAGATCCTAAAATAATAGATTTTTGAGATTATAAAAATCTTTTTATGACTTCAACTACGCTCGAGTACTGCGGCAGAGGCTGCTAAAGCGTCAATACTCGATAGCTATAAGATAAAATTAGACAGTAATAAAGACAAAAGACAGCCTGCTATATTGTAATGTCGGCTAGATCCATGAAAGAGACAAGGTACGATAGCTGATATAATCAGTTTATCGACGTGACAAGTTTATCGTGACATCCATGGCTTTAGTGGTAACAAGTGCAATTATAAATGGCAGCACGTCACGATGGGCCTGATTTTACGATCGCGCTTCAACAGTTCAACAGACCATGGTTCCATAGTAGACGAATATCATATTGAAATAATTTATTGATTCATGCGATACTTTGCGGAAATCCATTATCAAAAACGATATTAGAAGAAATATTTAGTGACGCTTCCGCTGAAAACAATGCGTATGGCCGAGTTGCGTTGGCACCACCGTCCCTCCCGCATAAACTGCAAATAGGAAGTATACAGAATAAACAACGCACAAAATAACCCAATCAACCAAAAACGATTCGACACGTGTTTCGCCTCTTCACGAGGTATCTTCAGGAGATGTAGACTCGTCGAGCGCTAGACCGACAGTGAGGAAAAATCTCACTGAAACGCGCACTGTCGGTCATATCGTCGTATTATATTGAAGTTACACCGGGTGGTGTAAACTATAAACTTGTCTTAATAATCTTGTCGACTATGACAAGAGAGTGTAGCGCTTTCCATGGTGTCTCGTGTTACTTGATAAAGTAATAAAGAGACATTTAAGAAAGCAATTTTTACAAAAACGTGGTAATATATGATAGTTAAAAGTGATGAATGAAATATGATGCATATTAATGGTTACATTTATTTATATATTATTATTTTATTAAACATTTTCAGATTAAAGCTTCTTTCATGTGTGGATAGGGCTATAAATCCGGAGGCCTACATGAATGAAGTTGTATTCGATCTGGACCAGCTCGCAGGGCCATCGACCACCGCTGTTGGGAATACCACTGAAACTGCACAAAAAAGGTACCTATGACAGTTTTTACGTTGTTATTATCATGTCATATTATTCTTCGAACTGGATTTGTATCCAAAATTTCGTTATGCCTCAAAGCAACTTGCCTTTACATGCGTAGTTTGATATTAACATCGTTGGGCTGTAAGACTGTCAAAATGTAAATAATAAATGTGAGCTATAATATACCTTATTTAGTTCATTAACAATGTGGGTGAAATTTGTTCACAGACCAAATTAGAAAACAATTCATTATTAAATAAGCCATGGCTTGTGTTGTTTCACCAATAAGGCTGAATATCTGGCGTTGTATTACCATTACGACGCTAAATATTCACTATATTCCACGAAGCAGTAGTGCGCAAGTTCGAAGGGTATTGTAGCAAGTGAAATAACAGGTAGGTAATACTATATTGAAATGTTGGTTTCATTCACCCAGGCGCATTAGACCAATCAACATTTCAGTGTAAAAAGCGTAATCTATATATATTTAAAAATGAACCCCTATTTCTCCTGGTCACGCTATACCTTGAAAACGGATAGAACAATCTCGCTAATTCTTTTTTGTTGTGTTAATTAGTATTAGGAGAAGGTTCGTCTGAAAGAAAAACTAAGGTGAGAGGTGGTGGGGGAAGGTGGGAGGTCATGGCGAGACCGAAGGCCGAGGCTATTACGCGAACGGAGTCGCGGGCAGAGGCTATTATAAGCATAAAAACGAGCTTTAAGAGGCACTGCAACTTTATTGGGCAAACGTGGTCCTATCTATAGATTACATTGCCCTATACAAAATAAACGCAAAAGAAGTGTAAGCGAAATGCACGTAAGGTACAAATAACTATTTTTTCCAATACTGTATTTAATTTAAGAGAACAGTGTGTATATCGTGTGGCGTAAAAGGTTGAAAATACTTCAGAATAACGTGCGCAATGCCACACAGAACGTTAACCTAACGATTATTTAATCATAGCACGTAAATAAACTTAATTAAAAACCCTATTTGTCGTATTCCGAGCATCGATATGTTTCATTTCGTTTTCAGCACTGAGGGTATTTTCCTGAACAACACAGACGAGCAAGAAATCACGAAAGTAAACACATTTGCGTCACGGCTCTCTTTCGAGTCGAGATTTGAGTCTGGCAACTTGAGGAAAGCTATTCAAGTGAGTTCTATCATTATCATTTTATACCAATATAGCGTAGTTGCTTTTTAAGCAGTGTTTGATGGTATCTGTGGATATTACTTAGCAAAATCTGTATAAATTAATTCGAGGACTATCCTTCAGGTGGGTCCACGAGAGTACGAGCTAATTCTCATGCCTGACGTGAACTCTACCAAACGCCATCAGTGGTTCTATTTCGAGGTGCGCAACATGCAGCAGGGAAGGCCCTACATCTTTAACATTGTTAACTGCGAAAAGTCTGACAGCCAATTCAACTTCGGCATGAAACCCGTCTTGTATTCTGTGAAAGAAGCTGTCATGGGGAAGCCAGGTCAGTACCAACTTTGATTTGTATGCAAACTTAAAGCAAAGGTTGCTTTAAAGGTGCATGATAATTAGGATAAGCCTGTTCGAGCTAAGGTACTATCGCCCGAACCTGATAGCTACCATCAATCAGGAGTTGTTGTGCACACACCGGAATCCCATGGATGTCGCGTACGCGTTGAGGGAAATATATTCAGGTATATATTCCTCAGCCCCACGTATTAGGTCCCTGAGCAGAGAAGGTACAGAGATGCGCATATACCCAGCACCCTTCCCAACACCCTCTTCCTAGTACACACTCAGGAAGAAAAGGAGACCCTGACCAACCAGGGTTATGGTGAAGGCGCGGGGTCGCGCATCCTTACCATCCATGAAGCACAGGGACTGACATACGAGTCGGTCATCGCCATTAAAACCAAGGGCAACATGAGTCTGCACGAGAGCGTCCCGCACGCAGTGGTTGCAGTCTCGCGGCACACCAGGAACTTCACCTACTACACCGACGACGAAGAAGACGCCATCAGCCGTTTCGTGCGACGTGCGGTGTCTGCGTCACCAAATGCTATCCGCGACTACAACTTGCAGATGGCCATAAAAGATCGGAATGTGGATGTGACGGAGGCCCTGGGCCGGGTGGAGAAAGCCGACTTATATAAAAATTAGTTATAAAAAAAATAAAAAATTAGACAAGCTTAGGCTTTTGTATTATGTATGCGTGTATACCTTGAGCATTCACGCTCACTAAAAGGCTTCTTCTCGCGGCGGCGTCGTGTGGTGGGTCGTCCTCTTCCCTCAAATATGGTTGAGGAGGGCGATGGCTGGCACACGTATCAAGCTCGTGAACGGGCGCTGCTTGCGGGAGCCGGTATGCTCTCGGCATGTAAGATATTTAGAAATTAGTTAAAAGTCTATTTGTGTACAAAAAAAATATATTATGTAAGTTTAGTTAAGAAAAAAAAAATGTCCTCCTGTTCCGTTACTAATTAAAAAAAAAAAAGTTTAAAATATAAATGTATACAATGCCACGGACCCATTGGGTCTGTGAACAAAAGCAATAATAAAATAATAAAATATATAATATAATAATATAATAAAAAAAAAGGATAAGCCTGTGATGATAGATGTATTGTTTTAATAATAAATAAATAAATGTTATCAATAAGTTTCATGGGCCACCAAGACATTTCCAATGGAGTTGTGACTGTTATGTTTGTGTTACGTATACTCGTTAACCCGCTCATAGCTACGCTTGTGTAACCTACAGGGCCAACTATGTAACGTCTACTGAGCCTGATGCAATTGTGGATCTAGCCAGATATACCACCTTCATCCGCATCATCATTGACCATCAAGTGTGATAGTAGTCAAGCATGAAATGTATATTATAATTATGCATATCTCTATACTAAGTATCATCAAACTCCATCCATAATATATGATACAATACTATGTTTTGTACAAAATGCGGTTTTGTGACAATTACACAGAATTAGCAGAATAATGTAAGTATTTGGTTATCTTGAGCATCGACACAAAATCGACGGCTCCGGCTTGTGGTTTCTTGGCTTTGTTGCTCAGATACCTTTCGGGAACGTATGAGCAGACGCAGGGCAGTGGGACATCACTGTATAGTTGGAATTCCACCATTTATACAAAGCATTTTACTTTTTCATTCATAATACGTATACGTAGAGTAAAATCGATTACTTTAGTATGTATCTACCCATTGACATACCCATTCTTATCTGGCTGTCTATAAGTCATGAGTTAACTAGCATTGAGGAGTTGTCTACAACAGTTGAAGTCGCCGTTGTTTGGCAGCGAGTTTTTCCATTATCATTTGAAATTTTCACAGGATACCAGTAATTTTAATTTTGTATTTCTGTATTGTTTATTATATAATTCTATTGAATAGAATTGAATTTACTTTTTTGTGTTATTATTATTTCGAATTTTATAAGTAATTGTCTATAATGAATTGTACTGATTATGATACTTAGTATTTTATGTTATTACAACTACCTAGTAAGGTATGATTATTTTTTGTTGACATGTAACTTATTTGTTATTAATAAAATACTATGACCTTACTATGACTACTAGTGCAGTAGTGGTTGTACCAGGTCTCAAGAGGCTTAATGAACAAAGCCGGCACATGTTCACCATGCACTTTCATATACGTTTAGTGTAGACAGGTCTGATCCATCACCGATAGACTGCACATGATATCAGATGTGATGTGATCAAACCTATCTTACACGAGAATATTACTCGTATTAAATTAACTTCTAAGCCCATAAAAAATAAACAAATTCTAGTTAATGTATAGGCTAAGCACAGAAAACATGAGCCTAGAAATGTACCAAACAATGACAATGTTTTTGTCCTCATTTCAGGCTGGGTTCGTGCTGGTTCGGACATCTGCTACTACCGCAACAGCTATCACTACGCGAACCAGAAGAACCACAACAAGTGCTACCTCACCGTGACGTTCAACATCGAGTTCCCTCACAGCAATGACGTGTGCTACTTAGCGTACCACTTTCCCTTCACCTATTCCATGATGATGGTACTATCTATTACTATTATTGTTAAATTAATATAATCATTTTATACTACAATAAGCTATTACAACTTCTTTGAATTCTGCTAATTAACGGCCTCTTAAAGTTTACACCTAATATTTTACATGATTCCGTAGGTACTAGAAACGGTGCAAACCGGGGAGATACTCCCAGCAGTGTTTCCTAACGATTCCGGAAGAGTTTACTTCTGTCAGGATTATTTACATACATTATCCTAATTTGACTGGACTAATCCTAAGCAAATGTAATCTCCGTGTGTTGCCAATAAGGTGATTAATAAGGAATAGAAAGTAGACATCTGGACTGCAAGAGTTACCACCGCAATCATCATCATCATCATCATCTCAGCCGTAGGACGTCCACTGCTGAACATAGGCCTCCCCCAAAAAATTCCAAAAGGACCGGTTGGAAGCGGCCTGCATCCAACGTCGTCCTGCTACCTTTATCAGGTCGTCTGTCCACCGTGTCGGTGGACGACCTACGCTGCGCTTGCCGGTCCGTGGTCTCCACTCCAGAACCTTTCGGCCCCATCAGCCATCTGTTCTGCGTGCTATGTGCCCTGCCCACTGCCACTTCAACTGGCTAATCTTCTGAGCTATGTCGGTGACTTTCGTTCTTCTACGGATCTCCTCATTTCTGATTCGATCACGTAGAGAAACCCCGAGCATAGCCCTCTCCATAGCTCGTTCGCAGTACCACCGCAATGCCTTAAGGATATTCTACCTCCCAGTTTCCAAATTTAAAGCTTAGAGCAGTACTGGTAAAATTACACGGTTAATGATAAAAACGTAATACCTACGCACAATGTGTAAAGTTACACAGGGCACAGTACTAATTTACAAACATTACGTATATGACAGTTTAATGTAAAACTAGGTACCTGCTACCTCGTCACTACGAACACAACCTTCTTTCACTTAGTTCTTTCACAGAATCTTTCACTTAGTTTTCTTGGTTGATTGTTGATACCCCATTGTTAGTTCAGGAACTAATCATACATACACTAATTTTCATCAAAATCTCTCAGTAGTTTCCGCGTGATGCGGCATACACAATTTACAAATGTAGAGTACATAACCCTGTTATAGTTTTGCTAACCTATATTGTTTCTTTCTACAGACTAGAATATGGCAGTGGAGTCTACAGTTACCTGCTGGGGCTTACTTACGAGTCGAGCCTCTCTGCTACTCACTGAACAACAACGAAGTGCCCTTGCTCACGATATCAGCAGACGATTCACCGTCTAACCCTATTGTGGTACGTTTAATATCATTCAGTTGACTCACATCAATAGATTTGCAGAGGGCCCAATATTCACCTTCAGGCCAGTTCTACTGTTTCACTACGTTCAAGAATCTATCCCGCTGCAACTGCAGTTTGACTCCTGCAGGCTACGAAGAAATAATAGTCAGGAACTGTAACTGCGTTAAAAAAATGACCCAACAAAAGTCGTGTTCAAGTAGGCGGGGCTTAAAAGTCGTGTTCAGTACGTCATCAGTCGGACATTTTACTTGCAAGCGAGCACACTTCAAATCTTCGCGTACATTTTCATTTTTATCATTGTGAACTTCAGTTGTGGATCATCATGCCAGCATTCGTTGTGAAGTGGTGCAGAAACAATACACGATTTAAATGTCCAGGAATCACTTTTACTAGTAAATAATAGCAAAATTATAATTATTCAAAGATGTTCAAATACGTTAACAAATCGAGATGGTCAATACTATGCAAAATAAAGTCAGTCAATTTTTATTTAATTTAGGATGTATTTTCTTCTTCAGGACTAAATATTGAAATGTATGTAATGTGCAATGGTTTTGCTTGTTATGTTTTATTCTCGCTTGCTTGCCGATTCAATGCGGCAAAATAAGTGCCTAGCTGCACTTAAGCTAGAAAAACAAGAGTATGACTGCCTATGAAAACCAGCATAGTTATACTACGTTAATTTTGACTGAAAACAATAAAATAATAGATAATAAAAAAATTAGAGACCATGTTACACAAAACTGCAGTACCTACCTACAAGTTGGTATAGTAAGTACCTACTGTTTTTTTAAATTATGTTATATAAAATATCATATTTATCTTTTTATGATGATGATTTGTCCCGAAGAAACATCAACATCTTTAAGAGCCTTTATTCTGCGCAGCGCTGCGCGAGTTTAGGTATTTTACATTAGTGAGTTACTTACTAGCGCGTCCTGCAGCAGTGGCCTTACCGCTTGACCAAAATAGCGCGCATTTATATTTGGATCTTTTTTTTTATCTACTTTGGTTTTTATGTCACAAATAGACGTAGGTCACAAAGGTGAAATAAAATATCACGCAGGACACATTTTATTTTTAATATCGACATTAATTAACATAAAATGATAATTATTAATTAAGTACATGTTATCTACAAGAGCATAGACTAGAAAAAAGTAAGGTTTAACTCATGTACCTACCAAAAAGAAATGAGAATAGCAAATAAAACAACCATCAAATAGTTCCTGCTAGGATCCAGCATCAGGTCCTGGTCACCAGTTAGAAAAAAGGTATCGCGAAGCGCGGGCATCAGAGCGATACGTCCTCTGACCTCTCTCTAAGAGGCCTCAGCCTCGTCTGACGATTCGTGACTGGCGCGACCGGTTTTATGATTGATTTTAAAAACGTGTGTGTGTAGAAACCGCTCGGCAATAACAAACTAATAAACAATTTCTAAATGTAGTCTATGGAACTTGAACTTGTTAATCAAATAATGTTCTATTACATCAGGTAAGAATAATTGACATAATATAATATATCAATCATTATTATGTGACCCTTCAAATATTTAGCAAAAACGCGAATTGGCGCTTCCAAAGCGTTTACGCTCTAAAGAGATACTACAGACAATGAACAATAAACGATTGTCTAGAGTTGGTATGTAATATAGGTAACTATATAGCATTAAAAAAACAGATCATTGTTTGGTCAAATTAAAGCACGTTTAATTTTTCAAGCTAATGAAAATTCACCCTCTGCAAATTTTAAAGTGGTTTAGCTGAGTTGCTAATTAATTTGTCAGTAATAGCAACACAGTGCTTTTCTAAAGTAATTCTATAATTTGATTGAATTTTCTAAATTGATATGAAGGTATTCTGTGACCACTGAAAAACATCCAGCTGGCAAATAATGACTTATTTTTTTTGGTAACATGTATAAGCCTAAAATGTTTCATAATCTTTCTTTACTACATTGCGAAGAATCTCTTCTAATTTTATTAATTTTTTTTTCTAGAAGACTAGACAAAAAATTTAATAAATTAATCATATTTCACGAGACATACTAGATTTACGATTGATTTATTATTGAGTTGGTCCAGTCCGCTTGTTGCATAACATCGTCCACGCCGCTATGACTTATCTGTCATTGTAGACGTTGCAGCACGCGCGTAAACCAATCCCTGCTTCTGAATTTAAACCAATCACCGAACATGTCTATTTGTAACCTCGGAAGTAATTTGTATTTGGAATCATACGTTGTTTTGATTTGAAGGCCCACTTTTTGTGTGGAATTTGTTCTGAATTATGCTTCCTGACTATTATTTCTTCGTAGCCTGCAGGGCTATTACGTATCGCAGTTGCTAACAAATGATGATTGAAATCTTGAAAAATGGCAGCTCTTGGTCAGTTTTGCAAACTCCAGTAAGCAAAAATGTTAGTAAGTTAACGACTGGAGTCCGTTCAACCGTTTTTACGTGATTTAGTAACAAATATGCAAACATATAAACTTTAACATTTGTACTTCCACTATAACTTCGCCCTGCGGTTCCTCCCGCGTGGTGATGGATGATGATGATGATGATGATGAAAAGTAGCACGTGCATCCCCGGGATATAATATTTAACCTTGCCAAATTTGATTACTATCCTTCAGCCGTTTAGGCGTGATAAGGTAACAAACAGACAGAGAGAAGAATTTATGTATATTGTTTTTCTCAATTAATAGTAGCCTTAGATAATCATTATCACATCAGCTCTCTGCCATTGAAAGTCCTGTTAAAATTGATCCAGCCGTTTCAGAAATTAACCGGAACAAACAGACAGACAGGCAAAACTATAAAAAAAATATTTGTTTATGTAAGTACCGTATAAACTTTCATAAGCTTTTAGTGAAAAGCTGTTAATTTGGAATTACGGACAGACACTTTAATTTTATTAATCTTTAAATATTTTTTTTAATATGGGACAACATCCACACAAAGGTCTTCAGGTCCCAAAATAGGCAGAGCCTGTACTATGGTAACCTCTTGACTGATATACATACTTAAATACACACCCAGCCACAGATCAAACAGACATGTTCATGCACACATATGTATGACCTGTCCGTGGATCGAACCCGGGACCAGCGGCTCAGAAGGCAGTGGTGCTACCAACTACGCCAACCGGCCTGTCAAAGCTTATGATGATATTAGCAACTCTATAGGTATATGATACTCTTGATTTACAGGACCGTGAGATAGTTTTTCTAACGGCTCGCGTACACCCCGGCGAGAGCAACGCCAGTTGGGTGATGGACGGTACGCTCTCGTTCCTCGTCGGCGACTCTTCAGCAGCTGCGACGTTACGGGCCAAGTATGTCTTCAAGATCGTGCCAATGCTCAACGTCGAAGGAGTTATCAATGGCTGGTGAGTTTATTAACTGTTTACCGAATACGTACTTATTGTCTTGTAGTATCGTCCGCGCTTGTTGAAAGCTTACTTCGTGTTACTTAGAAATATAAAAGCGCTTTCCCCAGGGTCCCTTTTTGAGTAAGGTTAGGGTATACGACATAATTAGTCTTACATTCAGAGAAGATTCCAAGCATAAACTTCATTTTCAGGGTCACTGAGAATATCGCTCAAACTAAGTCGCGGCTTCGACCGCAGTATTAGAATGTTCCTTAAAAACTTGCAAATATGTAGGCATGTAAAAACTATCAAGGTGAAGAATATAAGAATATTCGTTTAGTAAATTATGTAATATGTATAGAGCAGCATTTTTTTGAAAGGGTTAATATAATTTAGTTGGATGCTAACTGTACCACAAGGTAAGTCAAGTCTTTATCAAAAGTCCGTATTGATAGGTACAGCTCAGTACAGCGGCAGTACAGGTTTACTTCGTAACTAGTGGCGCCAGATGCTGTAAGGGAAGACATTGGCGCCAGACATTAATTTCTCTTGATGTACTTATATGAACAAGAAAGAAACCAGTTTCTTATTTTTTTACAAATGGACTATCACACCAATTTATTTTTTGGCCATCCATGACATTCTGATGGTCGAGAAAATCTTTAGATCTTCGTTTTTTTTCAATATTTATTATATACTTTTTTTTTTGAATATTTAATATTTTATGTGATTTAATTTGTTTTCTGTGATTTAATGTGTTTTAATTGGAAAACTGTGTGATCTGGTTTTAGTTTATGAATTACCATAGATTTCAAAGAGGTCATATGTACCTATTTCACGAACGTTAGATAGTACGATACATCAGAATAACGTCCGAGCTATAATTTTATTTTACGTAGAAAAAAAATCCAACACTTGTACAAACTTTAAACTTTATTATTCACTTCACTATCAGAGTTCCAACTTAAATGTAACTTAACTAGGACACGTATAAACACTATCTTAAACCACTACTCAGAATGATATGTCCCTATCGAGTCTGGATAATTTTCTTAAATAATGTTATTACACAATATTAATGATCTATACGAAATCACCGGAGATCTGACATCTGGCTTAACTAACTTAGCGAATTTTAGGTACCTAAATATCGTGGAATACAACTACGCTTTGTGATATTCAACATAACGAAGACGGAGGCAAGTCGCGGGAGCGAGTCGCCAGCACCTTCGAGGCTAAAATTAAATATTGCCCCTTACATAAACCTTCGAAGTCCCCATAACTGTCGAAAAGCTTTAATTACTACGATTTCAGAAATCTCATTTACATGCAAAATATCATAGAAATAGGCATAGCGCGCCTTCGCTAGCGAGCTCCTATTACGAACACCCTAAAACGTCTCGTATTGATAATGAAAATAATACTTTTGGTAGAGTCAATAGTTAATCGTCTTGGAGAAATGGTTAACCGCGGAGTCGAACGCTTCAGTATTTGGGTGGGGCCAGCATGCCGCTGGCGTGGACGGAGTGCTCTGTGGCGTCCGGCTCGGCGGTGGAGGGCGCGTCGTCGGAGGCCGCCTCGTGGCTCAGGTAGGCCGCGGGGTCGTCACCCACCATGCCCTCTTCGTCTTCATAAGGACCCTGCGTCGCCGTCTCCTTCTCTTCATGCTCCGGCTCATGCACGTTCGCGTCGGCCGCTCGCGAGTAGTGCGAGTCGATCTGCGGGGGCGATTTCATCAACGCGCTTGTCTTCAAGTGCGGCGATTGCAGCCCTTCGAGAGAAGAGGGACGCAACTTGATCAGGTCGTTGAGGGTGAAGTGGGTTGGCAGGTGTTCGGAGAGCGGTGGCGGCGGCGACGACGACGTCAGCGGGTGGGCGGTCGTCGTGGTCGTCAGCGATAGCGGCTTCCTGTTCAACATAATACGACCCTCATGTTACGGAGTCGCTTACACACCTAACTTTGTAATGATTAGAATCAAATGTTGGTCAAGATGTTCGGGGTCGAAAAGTGTACATAAACTAGCTGTACTTCAAGTGTTGTTGAACGTGGAGTACAGCCGATGTCACTATTAAATAACTCTTGAAAGTTTCGAAAGAAAATTCAACATATAGTTGACATTTATAGTTATTTTACCTAATAATATACATATTATGTTTATTAGTTTAAAAAAAGATATGTCCTAAATTAAAAATGAAATACACATTGATTATTAAGGACATCCCAAATAAAAAGTTAGATAATCAACTATTCAAATTACATTGTTAGTAATACAAAAATCTTATACATAATACTAATGTTATAGTCACAACGCACATGTTATACATAAAGTGTATCACTTTACAAGAGATACCAAGCAAAGCCCCCTTCACCCACCCACCAAATAACATTGTGAAATTTTGAAGAGTTCTGTATGAACAAGTAGAAACTGATAATATTGTTTTACATTGCCAAACATTTTGTCTGCTGGGTGTAGGGCTCTTGTTTGGTGGTTGGGTTGCGCAGAGGCCAGGTCCCGCGGGCCCGCGCGCATAACTTCGACTAAACCTAGGTTCACACTTGACTAGTTACAGTGTTAGCACAGGCTACCCTCAAAGTCTACTACAAAGATAATTACCAAATATTTTGTCGTCCAGTTGACATTTACTATTTGGAACACAACAATTACCCAAAAAACTAGAATAAGTGCGCGCGGCGTTTCAGGGATCGGGCCTCCGGAGACGGCTGGCATCTCACCTGGCATTACCCCTGCGCCGAGGAGACGGGGATGGAGCCGTAGTTGTAGTAGTAGCAGCGGGTCTGCTCGCAAATGAAGTCCTTGATCTCTCCGCAGTGCTGGGGCTCCCAGTGGAACGTAGGCGCCTTGAGCGACACGCATCCGTTTGTCATCACATGCTCCGTCCTGGAATACAGACTAGTTTTGATCACTTTATGCAGTTCACAACGCAAAACCGGTACAAGGAAATGAGCATTCATTATATCCAGAGCCAGATAGCGAGCTATTTTTAATGCGAGCTTTAACCAACGAAGCGCATCGTGGGAACGAGGTGTAACCAGCAATTTTCCAGAAAATTTCCGTGATTAGTGCCGCAATAAAGGGATGGGAAGTTAATACGCGGAATGGCTTGACATTTAATATAGCTTATCTAAGTTACATTTAATCTAACTTCCTGTTCCCAGCATAAACTTCATACGTGCTATTATAAATGCTGCTATGGTTGCACTAACTCAATTAATAGGCAATAATAGGTAGATAGATAGATATATAGATAGATAGATAGACAGATAGATAACTCTTTATTGTACATAAGAACTTGGATACATTTAATATATAATTACTAATACTGTTGTACAATGGGCGGTCTTATCGCTTATAAGCGATCTCTTCAAGACAACCTTTGGACGGAGAGGAATTATGATACACTAATAGACGTTAGGTAAGTGCTTTACTAATCATACTTCAATATATACATACGCTAACTCTAATTTGATAGCTTTAACTAAATTAAAACATGGAATCTAATAAGCTGTACAACACTAGGTTAAATTTGTTTTGTTATAATAAAACCTGTAGAAATATTTTTATCGTCTGGAAAATCTAAGCTTCTATATTATGAGAACAGGCATCGCCTCCATGATTTATTTATCTATTGCAAAGATCTGATCTTTGCCTTATTGTATTACTAATGTGACTATAATACCTACATCTGAAAATTTTATATGTAAATTGATAAGTAAATAATAACGCGTAAATACGTACCCGTGTCTTGCCGTACGTTGCGGGGCAGTGCTACCTTGGGGCACGTCCAGTGGGTCGATGCTGTCTTCGGGACGTTGACTGGGCGTGTCAATGGCCAGCCTTCGCATGTAATTGAAGGTGGCGTTGAATGGGAGTCCCGTACTCATCCAGAGATACATGTCCGTACCAAGGTTATTACCCGACGTCCAGAAGTCGTATTTATTGTAACCTGAAATTGAATATTGTTATCAATAAATATATGCATCATGCGCAGTCAGGCGACATGCAAGTTTCTCTTCTTTCGAAAGTTTTTCACAAACTTTCGTTTGCGGGCATATTAACTTTGAAAAAATTCAATACTTCAGACAAGAACTTAAATATCTTGGGTATGGTGTTGATAAAAATAGTCTGCATGCCGACCCTAATAAAAATCTATTTGAATTGTAGCACTTCTCAATCGAAAGGTACGCGAGAAAAGAAGTTAACGCGTTACATGAACATATTTTTATGATGTGTCATTTTGTTATATAATTATGTATATTATATATTATGTTATATAAAATTTACAGTATTCGAATAAGCAGTATTTACTCGTACCTACGCTATACTCCAAAAATTCTGTAGTACTTTCTTACTAGGTACATGTTCATAAAAATACGCAGACCAAAATAATTCAAACTCAAACGAAACTATTGTGACAGTATTGTAATGATGTTGAAAATTTGTTTATTGTCGTCATGTATATTATTTGGTTGTCGTATTGCAGTCACTAGCAACATAACGCTCCTCCTTGCTCCACTCTTTGTCGCAACTATACATGATCTGAATTGCCTACTCCAAGTAAAACAAGTTAATTTCATAAAGTTAGGATATTTGATTCATTTATATGTCGCATAGTCATTATAGTTGGTGCTGTAGTATACAGTTTTAACGATACAGATTTAACATGAGCGCTATTTTGTTTACAAATCAAAAATCTATATGAAGAACAGATATTGAATTGTGAAGTTAATAATTTCCTCACCTGCATTCGTTAAGTATGTCGTTATAGAGTCTGCCTTCTCCTTAGTTTCAAACGACGCCAACTGTAAACCTAACGATCTGAAAACAAGATAATTATACATTATTACACCTATTTTATCCCCCGTTCAGAAATACGACTAACATGCGGTCGTTAATTATTAACCTTACTCGTGTAAGTAAACGCGATTTATCTAAATAACTATCCCGGCTAATCGTATACAGCTATTAACTCCCATACTATCTATACTCTGGAGCCAGTTTATCGAGAGGCAATTTATTCGCTAAAGACTGCCCGTGGCCTTGCTGAGGCGGGACTGCATTCCAGATCCAAGTTCAGAAAACTCGGAGGGATTAAAGACGTCGATGACATCGCATAAACGAGCCATAATATCTCGTAATAACATCATCCCCGTAATACTAAGTAAAGAGATAGACGAGCATAGTGCTGTTTAGTTATGCATATAGCTTCAAGCTCATCAAAATAATATGACAAGAGTGGGCGCGTAATCGTTTTGTTTCTTCAGTAAGTTATAAGAAGTTAAAGTATCCGCGAAGTGAATTGCAATAAATAACTTTTTGTTATTCAACGCGCTCTCTTCATGCCGACTGATGAAATGCTTGCACTTCATTAACAATCCAAACATGCCGTGTCATTTTTTACGATGAATTAAAACATTATAAATTATACACCACTTGAATTCAATATGAGCTTCTGAAAATATTTCATTCGTTAACGCGCCCATCAAGGGACACTCTACATACTTTTGGTGCCGGAATTCTTTTTTGACTCGGGCGTTTTCGTTTGCTTCAGTGTTAAAAGTATGGTCCTATTAAAAAGCGTGATTTCCTAGTAAACTTTATACGTTAACGCTGATCTTATCAGTATTTTTGCGTAAAACGATTGAAATGTGAATTCCCAATTTTATCTTTAGGGTCCATTATTGATCATAAGTGTATCGATAAAATCGTCGATTGGGGGTGACCCAGCAAAAAAGTGCAAATTACCGTCTGGCATCGTATGGCCATCGCATCGATACCGTTAGTGAGTTTCTGTCCCTGCCATGAGAGCAACCGTAACACGCTCAAGGAGCCGTTTGTAAATTATCCACGGGTGTGCTTACTGTGCTACGCCTGAGCCCCAAGCGTGACACCTCGTCAGACTGATCGCAAACTCGCATTGCATCTCCACCGACACGCCTGTCTCGCAAATGATGAATCGATATCATATTTGCATCATTTTAATTCAGCTCTAATCGATTTCTTGCGACAATTTTACGACAACGATGAATATTATGGAACGAATTGCCGTGCCATCGTTAACAATTGAAACTGTAAATGGGTCGTGACAAAGACGCGGTAGAAGGACTTGATGACCGAGCAACGAGGCTAGTGACCTTTCACAGCAATTTCACCGTGCACGTGGTGGGATCTAGATCGCAGAATAAGGCTGTGGCAATGGAGATAGGTACTTCTCGCCGATGGGTTAGTCCGGTTCATGGCAGGACGGTATCATTATTTTCTCGTTTGTGGATTCGTTTATTTCCCAAAAATGCATCAACCAACTGTAAATTTTCGCAGGATTTAGATTGGAGCACATTCTACTTGTGAAACTTGAATCGCTGTGCAATTATTTTACGAGTGCAATGGGAAAAGGCTTTTGCTGAGTTACGACTACGAATGCGTATGCAATATGACCCTTTGTACGCGAGCTATTTAACATTGGGAATGTACAACTTGCGGAAGTGATTCACCAAAGTATCCATATTGTTACAGAGATTTCCCAGAAACTCTAACGGTAATGCAAATTCCCCAGTACTTCCTGGTCGCGGAGGCGTCGAAGCGAACCTACCTATCGTTGTTTTAATGCCGATCTGAATGTAGTTATGCTAGGAGTTGTTCAGGATTGCCAACACGACGCCGCAGATAAGGATATTCCTAGTCACGATGCGATGCTGGATACTATCTCGTGAGACCGCGCCGTGTGTTCGACACGAACATGACATCCAATGACTTTCTGTAGATTGTGTCTTACCTGCAGTACTGATATGCGAGGAAATAGTTCAGCTCCGGGCTGTAGGGGTTCATCCGTGAAATGAAGTACTGCACGCCATCTAATTGTATGGTCGTTATCCTTTGAGCTGCAACAAAGGAAAACAATATTTTGAGTATATATTAGGTACTTATGTACTTATTTCAAATGTTAATATAATGCTAGATTATACATAAAGCATTGATGTTTGAGCGTGAATAGTGATGTAATATCATATAATGGAGTTAGGATGACGCTGTGAAGATTGACAGGTTACAATGGATCCCGGCGTGGAAATGAATATGACCCCGAAGTAGGGCGCGCCCCTCGATCACTCATCTCACATAATGCGACTTGTATGATCGACGCCTCCACTCGATTCATCGCACGTATTGCATGTACTGTTTCCGAGTGCCATTGTTTAAAACATTGAATCTTGCACAGACTGTTGTTTACATTTACTCAATTCGAAGTCATTAAATCTTTTCATTACATCGACGGGGCGCTTGCAGTTAGTTGTGTTAATATTCACATTCGCACGTTTATTTTACTACGCCTGCTGCATTTGCATTGCGCAAACGTGGAATACATACACGACAAAGAGTTTTGCGGCCAGACCACCACCGGTCCCCATGGTGTGCTCAATCATGCATACTCACACTCCATGTGCTGCGGTTGACCACAAACTTTATTGCTTCTTAATTTGGGAATGAAAGCTATCATACCTTTGTATCTTTATGATATGCAAAGTTCCTGTTAATATTTTAAACATTTAAATAGCATCTATAAATAACATTAATTTTAATTGGCTGTTTGATGACTTCGAAGATTATTTACATATCCTTTGACATTGATGGCTAATTTCATAAATATTTATGAGTGTTAGATAAGATATGGCTTCATTTATAGTAGCGCCAATAGGTGATTTATAACTCACTCGGACTAGTGGCAAGACATTTCATATGAACCGCTCAATACTCTCGCTCTTTATTATTCCAAGAAGTCCATATTCCAGAAGGACGCTCAGTAGTAAACCTCGGCTGGAGTAAATGGCTTTTAATGTTTACTGTGAAATGACTGCCCACAAGTCTAAATTTACGACTGACGCAAAGATTCTATAAAAAGGAAATAATAGTTTTGGTTACGAGTTATAACTTATGACACTTTTTATAGGAGGAGAACTGTCAAAGATAATTCAAGAAAGTCGTAATTAAAAGGATCCGTATCCATAAATAAAGAAGCAGCGTGATATAATTTCTGGAATACGGTCCTATAAATATAACATAAGTGCAGTGTCATCTTCTTCACAACACGGATCGTGAATCGCTAGCTCTCCGAAGCACGAAGCTCTTGACTGCATACCCACGATCATCCCATAAACGAGAGCACGACTAAAACTAACGGACAAAAAGAAAACTCTACCCCATTAACAATGTATAAACAACGACATTCAACTTGTACTGTCAAGTCTCCGGTTGTTTAAACTCGGCAAGCCGTGACGCGCAAATTGTAGTTTTATTGTGTGCCAGCGCATCCCAAACCATTCCCAGAGGAAATGGGGATTAGCATCTCTAGCGCGAAGTTTATTCAACCGTCACGACGGCAATTAGTAGAGTGTTTAAGGATTCTTAGTTTTACTTGTTTTGATTTACTTACGGCCTGTTTCTATCTATCTTTCTTTTTCTTTTTTTAGTACAGATGTAAATTTGATACAGCATCACTACAAATAGTGTGAAATACATATAGCTAGTATGGGAAACCGACGATAGATAGGTTATAGAAATCGGCCGTTAAACAAGTTCAAAATACTAAATAACAGGAACGTGTTTGATATGAATTGATGAAAGGTTAAGGTTAAGTAGGAAGTATATCATTTTAGAATCGTGTTTATAATAAACGATGTTATCATAAATACAAGAGTAGTCAAGTATTACTAGAGTTTACAAATAAAAATACTATTAATCAACACGTTATTTTTTGAAGTGAAATCCTTCTTCAGGCGCGTTGAGCACTTTTTGCGTGAACAAAATCATGGAACTCGCGTCATCTTCACCTTTCAAGTTACTTAGTTTACATTTTATAGGTAGTCCACAAAGACTACCCCCTTTTTTATTGGGAATACTGTTCGTAACTAGTGTCATGTACGATAGTAAATAATGAAGTTAAGATGAACGAACAAGGTTCCCACTACCCACAACCGCGACTAAACGAGGAAAGGAACAAGTACAGTACACAAGTAAGTGCAACACTGTATAAGGAGGCATTGCATATAAACTGCTTATTGAGAGACTCTATTGTGAACATAATCTTTAGATTCGTTATATTGCAAGTTGTCCACTCCTCTCGTCTATTACAGATTCAAGAGTCTTCGATTGGAATTCATGCATAATGCAGCCTCATGCATAAACGACGTCGCTTACCTATACTTGCTCTAACTTCTTATATCAACTTTTTCCCCTTGTGTATATACTTGGCATTCTGCTCTTAGCTTAATAGCAAGTGTAATTTATGAGTTCTGTCATTCTTTAAATACTTTTTGTCTCATCTGCCAGGACAATTAACACCCTGTATTGTGTAAATTGATTTGCGATTCGTTGTCTGCTTTTAAATTGCTAATTATATTTATTTATATTGCTGAAAGCTTTTACAAAAAATTACTCCCATCATTTAAGTGTTTAAAATTTTCTAAAAGCGATTAGCTTATAATTATTACACCTATCAATCAATATATTTATGGTATACTGGAATAATGTGTCAAATCTTTACTATAGAGTACCTATATACATAGGCACTACTTGCTTTACTTACAACATTTGTGCTATTGTATCAAACATCAATTTAGGATTTTATGGCACGAATTATTTTCCAAAATTAGTGTTTTGTTAGGTGTTGATATCGATATGCGTGGCTTATAAGATAGATAATTAGGTACACCTTTTCGAAATATATTAGTTTTTAGAACTCTCTACTTCTTAAACATTTGCTTTAATACCTCGCAGTAAGTGTGAAAAGTAAAGTAGTATTCGTCTTGAGCGAGTCTGAGTTCAGTATTCTAGCCTGCGTCGTGTAAATAAATTGTTATACATACGACAAATTAATAACATCCGTGCGAAACAAATTACGATATGACGTTGGAAAAACAATCTTATGTACAAGGGCGATATCTCAAAGTATTTGACATCGGTGGACTCGCCGACGAACGCATCGATGAATCATTAGAGAATCGCACGGCAGTAGTTATTTCAAGTCTTACTTGAGAGAATTAACATTTAATATTGCATTAATATGGAATTTGTTTTGCATTAACGAGTCGAGTACCTAGTCCATGAGTTTATTTACACTGTGGAGTAAAATAAAAGGCCAATGAAATGTAGAACTGTTCTACAGACATAAACACCTGTTTTCTACCTATAGATGACTTTAACTGTTGGCTCAGTCTTGTTCTTACTGAGTCGAGTTTAGTAATACGAGTATAATAAAAATTATTCTACTGAAACGAAGTTATATTGACGATCACAGTTGGATAGAAAGTGGCAGTGGAACCTTCCCGATCGTATGCGAGTCACGTCTTTGCAGGCTGCGAAGCATGTTGATGAGCAGCCCCGGGCATCGGTACAGCACAAAGCACGTTCGGCCGTCGCCGTCGCCGCTGTCGTAACTAACGCACACAAGTTCTGATGGTTACTGTATACACGGCTGATTGAGCTAGGGCTGTTGCTTTTTCCCACCTTGGCAGAGAACTGCTCACGGCGGGGGGGGGGGGGGGGGTTTAGTGGGTTTGAGTCACACACTCTCCGCCGTCACCGCCGTAGCAGAAGCGCAATGCTCAGCATTACCCCACACAAAAAATGTGACATTGGTTTTAAGACAAATATCTCCCTTCCTGTAGGGTTATTGGCTAATATTGACATTTGAAGTGACTAACTAGGTTTGGTTGTCCACCGCACTTTGAATGTCTACCAAGATTGTCATAGAATTGGTGCTGCATATCACAATTCCCAACGGTGATTATCTAACAAATTGACAACTTTTGACAGCTAATCGATGTAGGTACACTTTTATCACTATAAACTGTTAAATGAATTACGCAATAGCATTACTGTTTCGTTTGTTCAAGACACTTTGGCCGTGGTCCTTTCCGTAGACCGCTGAGTGATTTGGATTATATAGATTAGTTGAATAGTTTGTGTCGACATTTTTGCTCCTTAAGTTATTTAGAGTCTTAAAAATTATGGCCTTACATTCTAAGACTTAGCCCATTTTAAGCTGAATTGGCGTTGAAAATATTTACTTTTCAGCTTATGTATGTGTTAGCAAAGTACCACCAAGCGTAACTGTATCGCTCTTATTGCCTTCTCCAGAAGTTGTTTAGACTTGTTGAGCGGTAGCTAGCTAACATGTTAGTTGGTAAAACCATCGATTCCGGAACCACAATTTTGTACAAATTATTTTCTCTTTTATCTGTATTGTTGCCAATGCAAAAAAGATATTCCTATATAATATAATAGGAACCTTTTCATATTTTAATTAAAACATTTTTTCTATCGCTATACTTTTTCGTAGTTTGAGTTAGTTAAGCTAAACATGACCTCGACAACCCTAAATGGTAAGGGTGAGTGTGCTGTGCTAGATATCCGGCAAGCTCATCCACCGGACGCAAGTCTAACGGACCGCACTCCAAAAGCTGGCTGCCATCGCGAATGTCAAGGCACGCACCATGACCACATCGCAATCACACCAGCAATGTCATCTAGATGATTCATGGCAAAACTCCGATGCCTTATATGTAACGGAAAATATGAGTTACTTTACAACGCTGTGATTCTTTCGAGCGCGAATTGCTGCGACTTCAGAACTGTGACGATTATTCAAATAGATCGTGATATACGTCTTCTTTCGTCGGACTCCTAACGTATTCATTTAGCGTAACACGCACTTCGGATATCATTAGTCAATCAACTAACAACCTGTCTTCACTCGGAAGTGAGCAGATGTAACGCTCCATTGCGCATACTGAGCACGCTCCCTTACTTACGACACCAATATAACTTGGACTTCTACTGCGATCAAGTTCCTTCAGAAACAACGTCGAGGTAATTTCGTCATGTTATGTCAGACGACCGTTTAGAGCGGACATTGTCTCTCATTAGAATTCGTTTAAAAGCCATCTCGTGGACTCACGTCTGCGGTAATAATAACAGCTTCCTTCCATTTTACATGTATCATTACATTACATGGATACTAATAATATGAGTATTATTGTCACAGTTTGTAGTTGCCATAACATTGTTTTAGTTTAGATTTTCTATTGATTTTGTTTGATTGGGCGTTCGGATTAAGGTACTTTGTGACGGGTTTATATAATGAAAGCAGATTGGCTCTTTGCTGTTTAACACCGTAACCCTTGTGTCACTCGCGTGATGATGGTGATGAAAAGTACCCTATGTGTTAAAACAGTGCAACATCTATCTACCTGTCAAATGTCACTCAAATCGTTCAGCTGCTTTTATGTGTATGAGTAACAAACACCGAAATTTTACATATTTAATATTAGTAGGTTAAACATTCTCAAAAACTCTTCAATGTTTAACCAAAAAAGGTTAGTTTCAAGCTCGGTATTGTTTAGTTAAGTTCGTAAATGTAGTTAGGTAACAGATATTTATATGCTCTGGGTTTCTAAGTATATCGCAAGCAAAGATCGAGATTTCAAGTGAAAAAGTTAATTATTTACTAACGTATTAGGGAATGATAAAACTACGGGAAGACACGAGTTGCTTACGTATTCTCTAGATCCCTTCACATTGTAGTGTGTAATTAAATGTTGCATGTTGCTTTACGAAATAAAAACTAGCAGATCACGCCCTATCAAGTTCTGTATACGGTAATACCACAAAGCACTTATTATGTTTGCACCCTCGAACGACAACATAATTGCAGTTGTTGTTCATGTTGCGATACGAACTAAAGGTCAATATTTGCTTTAATCATTACTCGCAGGATGACGGCCTCTCCTGTAAGCAGATCCTGTCTTGTTAAGCTACCAATTTAAAATATGTAAAAACTGGTTCTGTATCTAAAAATAGCAATTGTAAGGGATTTCGTATTCTGCCGATGCATTGTACAACGTTGCTTGTATTATTTCATTATTAATAAAGAATTGTGTCCCTACCTACTGACACAGCATAGGTACTTAGATTTAAGGCACTTGCACGGTGTTGGCGAGCTTTTCCTGTACTGCCTGAAATCTTACTTTTTTAATAATAAGGCTTTGTAATTTTTTGTATTGCGTTATTAGTTTTGGGTATTTTAAGTAGTTGCTAATATACGTTCTTACCAGGCGAAATCATTTTGGTTATTTCTTTTATATTTAGTTTTTAAAAATACCATATGTTTGGTATTTCTAGGCGGGCCGGGTAGCCCTACGAATTGCGTGAACTTTCCCACGTTATCTCAAATACATTAAGCGATTTATCGCTTTATATAGCACTAATAAAAATTACATCATCGTTTTTTTTTTGTCTTTTATTTGTTTGATGATAGATTCAGAATAACGTTTTAAATACGTCTATTGTTAATTTTATTCAGTCAATCTCGTCCAAGACTGACCTTCTCAATAATAATTCATAAAGAATATTATCTACATATTTAGTATTATCTGGAGAATGACTTCCCCTATAAGCAGACACTGGTCAGTATAATCACGGTAATATTATCTAAATATTACCGTGGTAAAATCACGCTAAACAGTTTGGCAAATATACACATTTGATCAGTCTATAAATAGCATATGTAAAGAATTTACTATCGTACTGATGTCTCTATCACCAGTAGCGTACAAAAGTTTAAATTAGTCTAATAGCCAGTTCCCCATCCATAGGCGATTAGGTATTTAAACAAGTACTTTCGCTACCCATTCAATTATGTGACTTGGAAATGTGGTATTATTTAAAGCTTCGTGCACTTAAATATATAAATATTTATCCACATTCTAACATGTCCGTAATACATTAAAAAACATCCATAAATGAAGATGTTAATAAAATGCTTGAAGCTTCCATCCCCTAATAGCCGTACATGGTCACAAAAACCAGTGTTCTCAGTAAATAAAAATATCATATTACACGCTTTTTACGACGTTGTCGTAAAATTTTATTTCAACAGCAAAGGCGTAAATAGCTGATGTTGAACAAAACTTTATCTGATACTCGTACTGCATTTACTGCATTTATATCTGCTACTAGGTGTAATTAGGGTTACCAGATGAAAAATCAAAAATCTGGTGAAAAGGCCTGATTTCCATTAAATCTTGAGATTATGTTGCAGTTTGAGAATTTTCTCTCAATTAATGTACTGAACAATTTATAAATGTCATATTATTATCGTTTTTTACACTGCGGTTCTCGGGAGATCTCGCTCACGCATCGCACTATAATGGAATATTAATGTACCTATATGGACCCAAATCCTTTTCAGTACTCAAAGTTGGTATCAACACAGCGTTGCGAATCCGATCCACTTTTGGCGTCACACCTTAGTTTATTGTGTGTACTTCTGCATGGGATAGGGTCACGTTTTTAAATATTTTCTGCTGTGTCGATTTCAACTGTATATATAATTATTCGAAAAACAGAATATGAAGCGTATTGTCTGCCTTCACAGTCTAACAGAACAGTTTTGTGTTAGAAGTACCTTACTCCGCAATAAATACGGATACGTTTAGTTTTTGGTACATAGATACTCAGTTGTTATCATTAAAGAATGTATCCCTGCGATACTTAAAATAAAAATGTCAATAATAATGGTTTTCTTATATTATATATTCTCGGGCCGTTTCAGAAGCTTACTCGTAGCAATGAACACTGGAAGTTTTGTTACACAGATAACACTAACACGAGGAGGGAAACGTTGCACTATTACTAAACACTATATCAAGAACGGCGTTATTTAATATCTTGGAGGAATACTAGCCTGTATATATGAGGTTGTTTTTTGTAACATAGGACGTATTTTCTACCGACTTCCAAAAAAAGGAGGAGGTATTCAATTCGACTGTATTTTTTTTATGTTTGTTACCTCATAACTTTCGATAGGCTAAACCGATTTTCAAAATTGTTTTTATGTTTGAAAGCAGGTGTTTTCTGTGTAGTTCCATTTAAGTTTTATTAAATTCGGTGTAGCAGTTTTTGAGTTACACTCCAATAACTGAATAGCATGGAAGTCTTGTACTTGAAGAAATTGTACTTGTTTTAATCAAAGATTATCACTACTAAGGCGTATAATAATGAGGCAATGCTCTATTAATTTAATGCTTTTTTATGTCTATTCGGTACAAACTTCTAAATCGATATTATTTTTCATAAATAAATGGTTATCTCCATTTAGCGACGCCGCACAGGCGATGTGACATGTTTTATGTTAATATGAAATAAAATTGTTACTTTATACACTTCCTAAGTAAGTTCCAAAATAAACGTAAAATCAGGCAGTAATTTCAGAGCAGAATGCCGTAAATTATAACATCAGAATAGTCTTTAAATAAAATTTCTTGACGAAATTCATAGATCCGAGATATGTTCTAGAATCGTGAAATAAATACTTACTAATGATATATATTGGTAACCTGTAGCTATGCAGAATATATTTAACAAAGAATTGGTTTCAAAATGGCTCATACATGTTATACAAGTTTTGTTAGTTAGGTTTTAAAAACGCTCAAAATTTGTCCCAGTTTTGAGTTAAAATATGTAGTTCCGTATGCACTATCTGCGACAGATAACATTTTAATATGTATTTCTTAAAAACTTCGATAAATTTTCGTTCTGCGGACTCTTGAGTTTAAAATTTGACATGTATCCTTAATTTAACTGTAGAAGTTTGACTTTATTTTTGTCGTAGTCTCATTCACTTCAATTGTGAAGTTCTAGAATAAATTATTCTAAGCGTGTACGTTTGGGACAGATCTACATTTGACTAAAGATTGTGTGATTTTGTAACCTCAAATCGTTGGCGCCGGCGGCAATGGTATGCATGGTGGCGCGTCAACACCAGCGACCGTGTGACGAGGCGACTGGCATGCGCATGCGTAGAGTGCACGACGCGCGCGCGCTTGTACTGAACAAACCGCGTTACATAATGTGACGTGAACCAGTCGCGATTGCAAACCGCACCATCTCATTACATTACACCCAGTTAATTTCGCGGTCGTATCGCAAGTTCAATGTCGAAACATTTATATTAAAACAAAAAAAACTGCCGATTGCTTAACACAACTGACTCACCGACGTCGAGTCGATGAACCGCAATCATCTCCGATCGGCTGTCTTCAAAGCTCTAAGCAATCGCATCTATTCCAATCTAATCGATCTATATTATAACAAAATCTACTCCTAAATGCTAATATCAATTTAAAATAATAAAAAAGCGCAACTTTATCATCTATCGTAAGATTTCGATTGCCGACTGGCGTGGGAACATTAGTCTGGTTGTTCGCGGTCAGATAACGATCGGAACGCAAAAAAGGGTTCGAGATAATGTGGATCGTCCGCGGCGGAGACGAGCCAAGGACGATGGCGCGCGCCTCTCCCGCGCTTCACCCGGTGCCGGTGCCCACCTCGCGCCCTACACACTATTTTAGAGATCAAACTTGCAACTGACCCTGCCCTGAATTCCTGATCCTGTCTGACGACGACGGGTAAACGTTTGCGAATAACACAGAACAAAAGAATGGCTGTATAATCTAACATATAGTATATAACTAGTCTGCACTTTCTCATTTTTTGCTTATAACTTATACTTAAGCTTAAAAACGTAAAGGAACGTTACTGTCGTACAAAGTACTGTGATTAGTGAAGGCTACGGGGATTTTAAAAGCAACGTTTCTATTTGAAGCACAAGCTAAGAGTGACACTTTTAGGCGCGTTTTTTATCATACAGTCAAATTTCTCATCTGATCGTAATATGATACAACCACACCACCTGGTGTCCTAGTCGCATTAGTTTTGAAATATAATATGACCCACAAAGGGCAAAAATGTGAGGATAACAATAAATATAACTTAGCTCCTTTCGGCATCCTGTGTCAGTCGATTTTAATGCTTGTTTACGATCTTCTTATTAAATAGTTTGAATCGATATTAAAATTCTTTACATTGTGTTGAAGCCTATCAAACACAATTTATTTTATCTATCTACGTTAACATTTCTTTTTGTGCTTCATTTTAGCTTTGAACAAAAAAATATAGAGCGGTTTGAAATTTTAATGCCGGAGAGCAGGATCGCACTCTAGGTTTTGTTACGGATGTGCTGAATGGGCTAGCTTATTCCTGACGATGTATACAAAAATCAAAGCTTTTCGATATGTACAGGCGTATGTATTAATTGGACTAATTTTGAAATAGATTAATATAAGCTTTACGAGAAAAAACATTGACTAAGTACCTATATTTTTTGGTTAGAGTTTAGGTGGAGCAGTATTTGGTAAACTCCTTGAAGCTTCACGTAATCCATGCCATAGTATTTAAATAGGAGAGTATTTAGACATGGATCTCATACAGTCCTACATGGACCGTGGGGCAAGCACACAAATGTAAAATGTTACGAAGTATCCTACTAATATTATAAACACGAAATTTTGTTTGTACGGATGTTTATTACTCTTTCACGCTCAAACGGCTGGGCCAATTTTGATGAAATTTGATATAGAGGTAAATGAGGCGCTGGAACACATAGTATATTTCATCATCCATCAACTGCGGGTGGTAACCACGGGGCACAGCTAGTGTATAATATGATCAAGATTTCTGTCAATGACAGAATTTAGTATGACAGTGAACTAAAGTGGCCGGCATGCTCAAAACATAAGCAAGGTGAAGTGACAGTATGCTGTGGCCAGCCTACTTTCCGAAGAACCATGCCACTAGACTAGCTGATTTCTCGAAACCAATGATAAGAGGGCGGATAATGTAGGATGCCGTATCACCAGGAGGATTGAAGACATGCGAAAGGCGGCTGACATTAATATTGATTGCATAAAGCTAAAGACCAAACTCTGTGACATGAGTGTAACATGAGGAGAGGTCTATATCTAAAATCGGACTAATGTGGGCTGGTGATAATGATGAAAAAATTACCAAACTGAATTGAAAAGCGTCTAGATGTTCTCGTATGCCAAAAGAGATTTGTGTTATAAATATCTTTGATATTACTTTAAGTAAAAGTTCGGTTATATATTGAGTACTGTTTTCGTCTGTAGGATGGCAAACTACTGACATAATTCTCTCCTACCTATGTAAAACAAAAAGCACATTTGCAACGATGCTCTATAGATGGCATAAAACTTCAAACCTTAAGCCAGACGCAAAGTCAGTAAGTTATCGGTCTTTCTTTATTAGAAATATTTTTCAGTCTGCTTGGAAGTAAGGTACCTAAATTAATTAATTTCTCATTTCTATTCCATGAAATACCATACGTAGATGTGACATCTCCATATAGTCAAAATACCACAATTATGCTCAAAGCCATTCGTCTCTACGCTTATAATGTTTCCGATTTGAAATTCATCGCCTTAGTCTATACTTCACCATGGATACAATCTGGGTGTATTCAAGTTACGATTAAACAGAGTGATGATGATGAATGATGTTATTCAGCAGGAGGCCTGATCTATTGTAGACTCTATCATCATTCGACATCAAGGGAGATAGTACGAGTAGGAGTCTATCTCTATTAATGAAACATGAACTTAGCTTAGCTTATAGCTCTATATTATATATATATATAGATATCTCTTACGGCTGAGATATCTATATATATATAGATGATGATGATGATCTACGATCATCATCATCTCAGCCGTAAGACGTCCACTGCTGAATATAGGCCTCCCCTATAATTTCCCAAAAGGACCGATTGATCCTGGATACCTACTGTCTCCACTTGTGGCATAACTATTCAAAATTCTGAAAAACTATCATCTTCAGATATGTACACCTGCAGGTGGTATGGTGACAAAGATTTCTATCCGTTAATCCGTTAATACGACAGCTCACGTCGGTCCCTATTGGCCGCAGTAGCTAGATATAAGAATTACTGAATCAGACGCCAAAAGATTAATTAAATCCGAGTATTCAAGAAACCTTAAACATGAATCATGCGCAATGGCAATGTCAAGTATCACAACAAGGCTGGCAGTGGCGATGTTTATAAACATTAATTAGCTGGCTTGTTGGGACGCCTTGTTAACCTGTTGATTAAACACGCTACGCTACTGAATGCACCGAGTCATTCCTTGTTTTCACCCATTAAAAATAAACATTAACATACGTATTTTGAATAACTCAGCAGGATTTGTAAAGTCAGCTTTGACGTTGAGACTCACTATTATTTTTATACTAATGACACTTATTTATTACCTTTTATTCGTATTACTAGCGTTCGGTTGCACAAACTGTAAGTTATCTATAGCACACATGTGTCAAATATATAATGGAATTATTATATTATTAATAGAAATAAAGATATATCTCTAACTTTTAATGTATTCAGGTATGTTACTTTAAGGTGAAGACTATTGGTTAACTTTTAGAAATTTTAAACAAAAACGTTTATTTGTTTAAAAAACAGCTAGATAAAGTTTTGGCTTCGTGATAGTCAGCATTTATTTTATTACACAATATTGTATTGTGACTGCTTTAATTGTATAAAAAATTTACATATCCACTTAATAATAAATTAATTGTAAATTAATAATTAATTGTATAAAAACATTATAGAGTACCCACGTATTGAGAACATATCGTTTCATACTCGTAGTATGTTACCTCACTATCTGTGTGATTGTGAGTTTAAAATTATATACCATTACCGCACTGAAGGAAGATATTGGTAGATGTAACACAAGTTCAATTCCACGGGGACTACGCGTTGAATATGGAAGTAGCCTGCGTATCATTACAGCTGGACATGTATCCAAATAAACCACCTGGATAATAATCTCAGTGGTTCTTCGTGCCCGCAAAATCAAGGACTTGGAATAAGGCTTTCACGATCCTATAGTACTACCAACAGATAGTCCGGGTCAACAGAATCGAGACCATATCTATCTATATGTTAATCTAGACTGTAAGCATGGAAGCTATTTCCATTCCCTGTTTCATCCATCCGTGAATGCAGAAAAGTTTGTATGGTACGTTGAGAATGAACATAAATATCTGAAAATCTATTTATAATGTTATTTTAATAAAATTTTCAAAAATCGCACCTGCACCTCTACGCGTGTAAATAAATCTATGAAATCGTTGCTTGGTCACTGTAGAAGTGTATAAAGAAACTTTACTCGTGTTTTTTTTTCATGTCTCTCGCAGAAGCTCGCATTGTTTGGGGTACTGGTAACGAGCACCAGTACGGCGAATAAAGTTGTGGACTTGGCAACCAGTAATATTATTCCATAGAAGTAGTCGCACCATGCTAGATGTCCTGGCACGCAGCTTCTAGCCGCGGGCCGATGAACCCCCGCATCTGTCACCGCCCCCTCCGCATCCCCTCTGGATTTTTCTCAGCAGACTTCCGTTGGAGAGTTTTTGCCGATCGATAACCTGCCCGATAGCCCTGGACATGCCTCATTAGCGGTATCGCTCCTTACACAGCTCATTCGTGTAAATCTCTCGCAGGACACTCCGAGAGAAACCCTGATGAGGTAATTCGCAACATTCTATAAATCACCGGCTCTACGCGGAGAGGTGTCGTTGCCCTTGGATAAACACTTTCCGAGAACGACACCAATCATGCAGTTGCAACTCCGAACTTGCTCATTACGCTCGCACAAAAAAGCTGTGAATTCTTGATGTCATCTAATTGTAGATAAGATTTTATGATGTAACATTTCAACGACCAGTTATGCGACTTTTTTGATACGGTATCTAACATAAGCACCATCGTCATGATTGCTCAGGTTTCCGTTGAGTCTTGCAATTTTTGTCTTACATTATATGAGGTTTTGAGTGTTCCTTAAAAGGCTTTAAACGGTTATTTGTATTTAATCTAACCCGCAAGGATAGGATGCGCTGGTTTGTCTTGTTTCGTTGTCGTATTGTTCAGTACCTTCCTGGTGCCTGTTATGTGTACACTTGAGTCAACACATGCAAAACCGTGATGTTCTCTCTACCATATAGTTCTTACTTCACAAGCTGTTGGACCGTCTGTGAGAGATCGCATCGTACGTAACCCATGTTAATATACGTACAACACATTACATTATGTGGGAGTTTATTGCCGTCTTACTTGTACCCTGCGCTGTTGCGCTCATTTGATTTTATATATTATTTTGATACGGCGATAATGTTTGAACATTTACGAGTACGTTTTGTTTGTGTAAAGTAAACTCATAAAATTTTAAAACTCAGTTTTGTATATTTTACTTGACATTGTAATACTATAAAGTTTCTAAAGGAGTAATAAACATGTTTATCAAATCAAATCATATATTTGTTTATTACTACCTAATATAGTACGTACAAACAAGAGGTATTTAGAAACTTTTTGAAACTAAAACTAAGATTCAATATCAGTGAGACCCATATTAGGTACAAAGCCTCTGTCATGGGCATTATATCGAATGTTAGTAAATTTGAAATAGAGCCCCAGTTGTAATATAAAATTCATATTTTGCAATATATAATTGGGTTCTTTTACAATACAAACAAGGGTAAAACATTCAAGAGTAGGAAATACCGTGGTTGGAGTTTATTAATGAGAGATATACGAGTATTAAATAAAATGCTTTATCGCATATATCACTTTTTTATGTAGGCAACTCATAACAACAATAATCATATGAAATTAAAACGAATGTAATAATATGTTGTAGGGGTGATGGTGTGGTAAAGCAGCCATTGTACTCTAATGAAAGCTGAACAATGAAGGTCGAAGACCCTCAGGTCACAACAGCCACCACACTACGTGTTCTAAAGAAAAATATCATAATAATCCTTATTTAAACGAAGTAAGAGTAGTTTTTGCTTATAGAGTTAATAGTAATGCAATAGAATAGCGTCTTACCGTCGCCTTGTGGCAACGTCTTCAATGCTTTCTTTGCATTCAAGACTTTTTGTTTCTCTCCGTTGCTTGCTTCTAATTAAAAACTAGAGTGAGCTTTCAATAGGGTCGAATCGAAGGTTCATGTCGATAAGATCTTCGGGCTATGTTCTTGATACCTTGCAGAGATTCGACGTTGCAGATCCAATATCTATTTTACCTGCTGATTCTTAATATAAACAGTTCTTTTTCTAATATTTGTTTCTTTTAAACAAACATTAAGAGCATTTTGCAGTTTCTTTTTAACGATTACGAACAGCTAGATGCACAGTTTATGTCTATATACTTAGGTATATTTTCTTCTCATATCATCATTTATAAATTAGAAATAGGTATAGTTTATGCAAAAATACAAAATTGTAGAATATCACACTCATCCAAATGTGAATCGTTGAGATCATCATAATGTAGTTCAGTTAGGATCTAGTTCATAGTCGAAAATTTATTGCGATGACAATTTAGTAGGTAATATTTGCGTGCTCAAATAAATCGACCTATTAAAAATCAAAGACAGTGAACGTACCTGCGACAGGGCGAAGGGTGGCTGCAATGAGCACGAGACAGGTGACCAAAATGAGCTGCATGATTTCGATGCGCGTGGAGTCTACGGGACGAGAGATACGCGGGCACAGGAGCGCGCTCTAACACGGGACACGGGCACACTGAGCGCGCGCTGCTCGGGACCCCCCCTTATAACTGAGGCGTCCCGCGCGCACCACTAGCTGGGACCGCTATACCGATTCACCACACTTACACAACGCACACTACTATCGCCCTCACGACGTCCTCTAGCTGGCATGAACGTACCCAGAGATGTATACCAAGCTGGGAGTACAATCCGACGGACGGTGGTGCGGTGCCTTCAGCCGCGGACGTCCGGCGGCGGACGATCGGCGCCCGCGCTCCTCGACACGGGAGTTATCTCGGCAAATCGTACCGCACAATAGTCGCTCTCAATTTGTTCTTGTTGCGGTCGACGCGAATTCTTCGCTTGTCTAAAGGGTTGTCGACGTTGTCGTAGTTTTTTCTCGGCTCACTATATGGCGGCACGCTCAAAAGTGCGCCTTTGTTATATCGCTCATTGAGCATCGCACTAGCCACACAACGAAGCAATTAAATAAATTAGACCCGGGTCCGAATGCAATGGCAATCATGATTCTTCGTACAACTGCAATACTTAACATGTATCTTGTAAACATATACGTGCTTTATAACATTTTATGTTTGGTTTTGTTTGTTCCGAATTGTTTAATTTTCTGTATTTGTAATAGCTTTTTTGATGGAACGCATTCAATGTTTAAAATATGTCATATCAATTCTGTGCAAAATTGATACACTCTTAAATCTTTATATTAAAACTCCTTTGAACATCTTTCGCTATATCATCATTAGATAGATGTCTAAATAAGTTTTATTTCAATTCTCTTTCTGATATCCTCTATCCATTTTATATTGTTGCGCATTACATAATCTATGTTGTCGTAGTAATCTTGTTCGGTTATCTTAATGACGTGAACATGAATCACACGTTTTTATCACTATTATCTGCAGGATATTCATTGCTCAATAACGACGTAAACTGCACCATACAAAAGACATCAACGCACGCCGCGTGCAGTTCGAACGTAAATTAACCTACTTATTACATTATTATGTCCAGGATTTTAATGTGTACGCAGTAAAATTAAGCAATAAACAATTTCAACTCTTCATTTACTACTCAATATGCTTTATAAATAGTATAAATCTCTGCTGCTATTGTTCTTGAAAGATTCTGTGTGTTGGGTTAACAAAGCCGCAAAAATTATGGGTTCTCAAAGTTTTGATCCTTTGACCTGCACTTTCTGAAACTCAATGCATTAGTACCATATCGCTGCTAATTAGCTTGAAAGCTGAAGCAACATCTAGGTACTTAAACAATATTGTTTTGAACCGTAAAATATTGAGTGACGATTTATCAAGTATCCGAATTTTTTGGATGCCGTCGCTGGCATCGTATAAGTTGAACATTAGTCTCTACACAAATAGGAATATTCTTTTGAACTGCATCACCATTTAAACCTGTTGCTTTGAAAGCTACGTTAATTGTTGCGATGCTATTTGCTCTGTGCGCATACCACGCTCTGAGCTCTGACGCACCCGTACCTTAACACATCTTATAATCGCATGCATACACATAATAAATAGTCTTTGCAAGAAAAGAATGCCTGCATAAACATTTTTATTAGGCTACACATCACATCGGAATCCGCAATACAAGACACTGCACTTAAAATGAACCATGCAAAAGTTACATTGCTCTAGAGTCGGCAGAAATGTTTAACCTTTCTTTTTTTAATCGCAGTCAAGGAGTACCTATCAGTATTGTTTTACATTCGTTCAAAGCAGATACGTTTGAATTGATAAAATTAAATTCACGATTTATTTACGTTAAAATAATCTATAGTATTATTTATAAAAGCTGGAAGAGAAGAAAAAGTATCGAGATTCGAGCGATACAAATATTGTGTTTTTTTTCTTATGATGTTAGCCCGCTCGAGTAGTATTTAATTGATCGGGTGCATGACTTCGATGTTTTGAATAATAGCAATAATACCAGCACATGCCGCTCAAACAAAACTATTAAGGCTCATCCAATGGACACAACAACATTTTACATCACTTCCCCCTCTCTGGCTGCCTTTTGCACTTTAAAAAATAAAGCTGCATCTATTAATAGAGACAGGTATTTCTCAAATCGTTGCATTATTCTTGGATTTTGAGAGTCTTCTCTCAAAATATCTCAAATTGATTCCTAATTCGACAAAATTTACCAGTTTTCAATATAATTTAGTTTCATTAACGTCAAAACATTTTTATAACACATGTATTTTTTGTTATTGTACTACAATTAGTTTTTTATTACCAATAGGCCTAGCTTTGCCTTTTCGAGCAGTTGAGTATATTATAATATGCCACTTTATTGTTTGTATGCAAATATAAGCGTTATTAATACGATTGTCTTATCTCAATTAAATTTCTTTTGGTGCATGCATCGTCCTCTATAAAATTCTTATATTGGCGCTGCTATTCGCCTTAATACGCCAATCATGCCACTGCGCTCCACTGGGAATATTAAATTAGTCCTATTATGAACCCCTTATTCTTTGTTTATTTTCAATGAAACACATTCTTCAGTCTAACAGCGATCCGTTTCTTTGATTTTATATCCAATTTGTTAGTATTGATCAGACATTCCGCAAAGATGTCGTTTGAAAAAATGTACACCTGTCTGTAAGGGATATAACGGCAGTAGCGGTACATGTCTAAGTAAAAAACCTCTTAGTTAGATAAACGTGTGTAACTGTAAAATTATCTGAGAACTGCAAGGATGGTTTATTTTTATTTTATCTTTAAATATTTACATTCATTTGACAGCTGGCAAGCTTATCACATGCTTACTAGATATGATTTATATTTATATATATTTCATACAGTCATCAGGCATGTTATGCTACATAATCATATACTTAATTATACATCCTACAAAAGTAATTATCGTGTATTAAATTAATACATACAGTAATTATAAAGCAGTACGCTCCGCGGTTTCACCCGCGATGGATGATGATGATGATGAATCAAAATATACAGCCTATTATTATTAGGAATAATGTAGCATTCTAATGGCGATAATTTCCAAATCGGTCCATTAGTTTCGGAGCCTGTTCAATTCAAACAAATAAATCTTTTATCTTTATAACATTAAGTACAGATAAATAGTCATAGTCATAGAATATATGACATCCAGTTTTCAACTACATCAATATATATTTGTAGCGGCATTATTCTCTCCAGGGCATAAAAGCTCTAGAGCTTATCCGAAACAATTTGATAATTATCTAGAAGTGTCCAGGCAGTCGGATAATTATTCTAATATTTCTTAAACTGCTGGTGCGCGTCCTCTCCCGGTGGTCGCCATCGCCGCCGTGTTCCCTGATTGCCGCGATTACGATAAAAACTCCACTTGTTATCGTTTTAATGCCGCTTTAAAAATAACCACGTTATAGTCAACCGCAATAGCAATGGACAACGAAAATAAAATATTACGTGTGCGCCTTGAGACGTCCCTGAATAACATTCGGGATATGGCATGATCATTACGTCGTACATGGAAAATGCCAGCGGTTCAGCTTTTGCATACAGGCTGTGCTATAAAATTCTTCCTTGCCGTTTAATTCTTACAGGTTGGTACACATGCTATTGTATATTTTGTGACTCATGTTAGTTTGTGTGGCCATAAAATAAATATGACTTCTTATTAGAAAGTAATATAACAAACAATTTGTTGGGACGTGAGATAAGAATAACAAAGGTTTTTACATAAATATTAATGCAATAGGCATAAAGGCAATATTAGTGCAACCTGCAAAGACAAATACTATTTTACCCATTCATAATGTTACTAGCTGCGCTTCACGGTTTTACCCACGTGATATGGATGATGAGGACGATGAATCAAAATATATTCCTGAGGGATAATGTAAGATTCTAATGGTGAAAGAATGTTTGAAATCGATCTTGTAGTTTCGGAGTATATTCAATTCAAACAAACAATTAGCACAGTACCAATAACATTTAAAACAGTAACAATACAATAAGCTTTCCTCTTTACAATGTTAAGTAGTTTTTCAGCCTATTCAATTCAAACAGACATACAAACAAATATTTTCTTCTTATAATCAGAAAAGTATAGATATAGATATTTTTGAGGCAGATTTAGCACAATTTCGTCGTCTTTAATTATACGAATACTTATGTGAATAAATTGTATTTATTTAATCCCGAGTTATTACAAATGCTGGTGTTACATCTTTGTTCGTCACCATATAGTAGGATTCACACAATAAACTGCCACACTTAGATGCTATGTTCAGCAAGCTGCAGCCCATCGATCCGCCCGTAAATCACTGTTCCAAAGAAATATTTTCCGAGAACGAGCGGGGAAAATCCTTTACGTATTTCCAGGCCATCGCATCCATCATCATCGCATCAAACATCCATCCAGCTTTACATTAACCCAAACAGATATACTTTCGCATTTATAACAAGAATGTTTTAGTCGACGATAAACATACGAGTAGTATTTTAAAATCAAAAAGCAATAAAAATAAACATTGCTCGACATTATTCCTTTTCCACTTGAACGCATTCCATATCTTGTGCATGCCGATACAAAACTAGACTAATGTGTAAAATGGTCCATTCTTTGGGCTCTATCTACAAAGATAAGTGTAGGGTTGTGAATGTGTTGGGCACATTGAATAGAGCGGTCACGTTCGTAGTAGAGCAAATCGAGCAAGTAATAATTGTGGTCGCGGGTAACTTAAACGAATTGCCCCCTCTACTTCGTGACCAGCTCTACAGTGAACACATTACAATGGTGGAGCCATTGAATTATTTAATCCACGAAATGGTTATATCATTACCGTACCTGAATAACTCTAAATAAGCTGAAGCTTCATGGTTTTCCGTTTCGTTATGTATTCATAGTCGTGCGCGGTGACGTATTTTAATAGGCGAATGACAATGCTGGATTGACCGATAAGCAGAGTAAGCAGCTGCTTAGGGACACCATTATGGGGCTCAATAAACTGTCAGAACTACTATAGAACTATTTACATCAAAATAAATAAAAAAACCTTGTTAAACATACTATTTCTAACCAAAGTTTTATATTCATAAAATTTCAATGTAATATAAGCTCACAAAAATTCCCCCAAGCTTCGTTGTTTTGTCTTTATTATAATAGTGTACTAAGTAATTTTATGTTTTCAACTTATGGGAAACTACTTAGCTACCTTAGGTACTATATCATTAAATGTTTGCTTGGGGATGCTCATCCATCACCGAATGATGTGCAATGTGCAGAATCATAAATCTACCGTGGTTAGAATACCACCTACATCACGCCAGAATGCATTTCTGTGTCGAAGTCTGGGCTTGTCATTTTTAATTATACCCAATAGAAAAAAAACAGCACTACTACTTGAGGAGGTGCAGACAAATGTACAAGTACATTTAAGCGGCTAAGAATAATAGATATCGATTACCAGAAACAAATTACTGTTTCGCTGAGTCATTTATTATGATCGGATCTACATTGATCCTATAAACTTTATTTTATATTTAAAAATTGCTCATTTTGCTCATGCCTGGACCACGATGATAGCCGTGCATGTTACTATTTTTATATATCAAAAATAAACTTTAAGTAAGTGAATTGATTTTTCTGCAATTAAACATAATTTTGCTTTATGCTAAAACTAAAATCAGTAACATGAAGGCTATGCTGCACTTACGTACTAATATCACTAATTGTAATGTTCCCGTACTATTTATTTGCTTACACTAGTAGCGCCCTGCTACTCCATTTCTGTGGAAATGACCTACGGTACACGTTTCCGGGTTAAAAGTATGTCACGTTTATCCTATGATTTCCACTTATTTTACCAAAGTTCGTTCGCCTGTTTAAACACTGAGTAGTTACGAACTTACTTAGAAACACAAAGCAATGTAATGTTTAAGCACGTGTACACACATACTAATATTAGAAACTGAGATATTTTTTCAAGAAGTTGTGCTCGCTCTGAACGTTTCAGCGAGCACAATTCTTGAAACCTTGCCTCAAGCACCACACATAATATTTCAAAAATCTTAGCGATCTGCGAAGATCAAACATTATGGTAAGATTTTGAAGCCTCCATATAAACCGTTCATGTTTGGTTCCATCCCATCTGCTTCCTTCCGAGTGTTACAGTTTTATGACTCTGTTGTATTTCCATGTATTCTGATAGCACCATGTTCTAATCAAGATTTTTAAAGTGGATATAGAGGCTTTTCAGGAAACCAGAATTACTAATAATCGTTTATGTCATAATTCAAGAAATACTATTGTTTTTTTTATAAATACACAAGAATGAAATATAAATATGTTTAGTGATATACGAGATTTATAAAACCATCTTGTTCTAGAAAGTATATAATACTTGTTGCGCTCCGCGGTTTCACCCGCGTGGTGATGGATAATGATGATAATAAGTCCTATGCGTTATATCTGACCTGCCTCCATAACAAATTTCTTTAAAATTGGTACAGCTATTGATTTGAGCGTTAAAAAAGTGACAAACATACAAAAAACACAGTCACAAACTTTGGCCTAAATAATATTAATGTGATTAAGTACTTACAATAAAGCCACCATTTCATAAGTAACCAGTAGCGTGTTACCAGTAAATTAATGTTTTGAAACATTAAACGCCATCATCTAAATTAAAAACACGATTATAATACATTTTCGATTAGTCGTACACCAATATATGCGCTTGATTTGTAAATGCAATAAAGTTTTCTAATTAAAAATGTGAGCATAAAACTACCACTTTGTTTCATATTTTATGTCCTATAGCGATAATTACATATAACTTACATGTGAATTACAACACCACTTAATCACAAAATATCGCACTTGTATTAAACGGTAAACTATATGATACTAATACTAGTTTTATTCATATAGTAGTAGAGTAATTAATATCAACATCATAAACATAGTATTATTTTATTCGTTTTAAAATTAATTAATATCAGGCTTCTTCGAACGCGTAGCAGTTATGCAAGGTTGAATGAACCGAAAGCTCAATTACCTACCCCTTTTTTGCTTTTCGCGGATGCTTAATTTAATGTCTATCCACAAAGTTGGACACGCCGTAAAATCTACAAAACGAATCGTAACAATGCTGTACCTAATATTATTTACTTGTTTTTCTCTCGAAAATCTTCGCGTGCTGACATGAGCATGAAATTTTCTGATTGCTCTTTATGCACTATATTTATCATTCCTTTTAAAAATTTTAATCAAATTCAGAAGATAAGGATCCCGGGTATCTTGTTTATCGGCAATCTGCTCGTGTAGGATGTTGCGCCTGAGCTCGTTTTAGGAGGACTTGATTGATATCGTTCCGTGGTACTTTGATGTCTTTTTGGCATGCTGATGCCGGTACCGGTTTGTGGTGTAATTTGGAATTTTCGCTGCGACACGGGACGGCGAGTGTCGAGTACGCTCGCTATCAGCTTAGCCCATTTGCATGCTCGCTGACTCCACGTTGAACTCATTAACTCGTCACTCGTCGTGTGATACTGTTTTTTATAACTGTAAATATAACATTATGCCAACGTTTTCCTGTAAGGAAATTAAGCAGTTAGGAGATTTTTGTTGCCATTGAAATAATTACTCAACTTTATCATTAATCCATGTGTATTTCGCATGTATATGTCCAGCGCTAATATTACTTTTATCAAAGTATTTAATTATAATTGTTATTAAGTAATAATTGGCAAACACTTTAATTTAATTATCCACCAAGGCACACTGTGCTCGCATGGTAGATTATGGTCCACACTTCTCACTCTGAGAGAATGAACCAAGTCCCAGCAGTGGAAACATAATGCTGATACTTCACTAAAGCTTAGTTACTTGTTGGTAACTAACGTTTAGTATACACAATACGTAACGCTGACTTATTGTCCCGAAGGTACAATGAAATAGCTCGCCCGGGCACCATGCCGAGATACGCCTATATATTTGATCCACGGATAAGGGCCAGGATAACGTTATTGATTTGCTACGCCATATAACGCGAAGCTTCACGTTACGTACACGCTGTACACACAGCCATGTGCTTAAGCAATTACTGCGTAGAGTTCGAGGCTACTACATGCTACATGATAGGTAAACCTAGACTTCCTAAAGATAAGAGCTTTTCCCGTTATAATTGGAGGAGTACGGCGGTCAGCCGAGGTGTCAGGCGCGTTGGTGTTGGCTAAAGCACCATGCTTACATCGCCCATATAATTTTCCTTGCTATACGCAACCCGACATTTATGTTTACTTGAAACATTGCTTTCAGTATCTGGTTGATTTAAACGTGCAATTAATTATCCATACTATGGAAAGATTAGCAGAGACAGTCATGGGATTATTTTGTCAGTTCTAGTCATTGTATTATTTGACTACCTACACTTAGCTTTTCAGTTATTCTATATATTAACAAGAGTATAACTCTATACTGTGTAAACATATTGTTACATACGGGATGAACATGATTGCAACAGTGTCGAAATGTCGGGGTTCGGGTGTTCATTAGAAATGAATACCACGGTTTTCATCCCGTTATAACAATATGTTTATTGAAAACAACCGTAAAAGTTTTAAAAAGACTATATTGTGTGTTACGTAGTATGTCTGCAATAAATTTAGCTCGGTCGTTGCCGTGGCTCGAGGCAGAGGACACCGTAGTATGCTAAAAATAATTCCAACGCCCAACGCTACGCCGCGCCACGCATGTAAACAGTAATCAATGAACCGAATCTTCCCACTGCTTTAATCGATCACAACCAGTATACAATTAGGCCTGCCGAGCAAGGGGGGAGAGTAAAGCCACGAGGGGAGAGATAACTCAACATTAATAATGTTTAATAAGTATTTCATTGTTATTTGCTGTTCTGTATCAAGCAATCAAGGTGTGTACGCTGAAGCATGAATTTAAAGTCAGTGATATATTAACGAAGATAAAATTGCGTTTTACTATCAGTATAACCCTAGTTTGTCCCCAGGTAGATTGGCAGATTTAGAGAACGCAGTTATACGTAACCATAATAATACAAATTGAACGAATTCGCGCATAAGAGGATCTCCTTGCATATTTGTAGCTACCGTTTTTGTTAGCCTCTAGTGTCTATATATACCTACTTCTATACTATACTATAATATAATATTATAAAGATTTGTATGTATGTTTGTAACGAATTGGCTCAAAAAGTACTGGGCCGATTTCAAAAATTCTCTCACCATACAGGAAAGCTACATTCACCTTGAGTAACAGAGTCTATATAAGATTAATCATAATCATCATCATCATCCATCACCGCGCGGGTGAAACGGCGGAGAGCAGCTAGTGTTCTATTTTTTTTTTTAGATCTATTTTTTATTTTAGGGACTTTTATACATCGTGTTTATGACAGTAAAACATGCTGCGTAGTCAATCTATTTAAATATCTTATACGAGTACTTACGTACATAACTGATATCATGTCATAATACGCGTTACGTTTTATTACTCCAAAGTGTTATTTCCTTCTCTCCTCAGGTTCAAGGTTACGAACGTGATTTCAAGATATCGTAAATCCAATCTCGATGGCCCATCGGCGTCGTCGATCGCGACTTTCTCACGAAATATCTCACAAATATCTTAAAATAATACATAATCTTCGATACGGACTACGGAGTAGAGAACATAATTTCTTCGGCAAATGAATTTAGAAAAATGGTTCATCCATCTATGTGTTAAAGATTGTTTTGTTTGAGAGCCATGTTTAGCAACTAGTTGTGCGGTTCTTTGTTATCGATGTTGACTCTCACAATATTGACCCCAACTTGACTCGGCTTGTGTTTGTTTTACTCAGTTAGCTATTTTTATTGGTTTCGATCACAGGAAATGGAATAACGCCGTTGTGTAACACTTGTTTTGATAGGATAGATAAATCATATCAGATTTCATAACAGACTAATTACTTCAAATGATTTATTAGGAATTTAATTCTAATTAGTGAATAATTTTATAAATTGTAAATATTGGAAATAAAACTAAACCGGCTTTTACCGAAAAACTATGCTACAACCGTCCACGTTGATGAAATGTGAAATGACACCAATTTGGAGGTATAACATGGATATTCATGTTCACCTTGCTTAATATCGTCTATATGAGAACCTATACAATTTCGGAAGTCGGTTGATAAAAGTAAAGTAGTAAGTAAGTTAAGTACTTATTTTATAAAAGTTACTAATAAGAAGTACTTACGTGAATTAATTGTCCGGACCGAAAATTATTGTGGACTATTAACCTCTAAAGACAATAAGGCACTTATTATATGTATTCAAACTGACGATGTTACATAAGACGACGGACTCAATCGAGGAGACTTACGGTATATTCTCCACGTGATTACAAGTAAGGTTCATTGGCGTATCTAAAATTCAATTGCACAATTGAGTTCCTTCTGCTCGCTTCCGGATGCCTCTGGGATTGCATTCACACCGCATATACCGCGTGAACCCGCGTGATGATACACTCGAGTACAGTATTGCTTTTAACTGCTCAGAAAAGTTCTCATGATACATTTGGACGTATATTCTCGCCAATCAAGCAGCAAAGTATGTAGGTATCCGGAACGATGCAGTTATCGAATATATTAGTTACATTAGGGAGAAATACTTATATATATATGCAGCAGGGAGAGAAATGGTTGTTACGTATTGTAAAATTATACTTTCTCCCTGCAACTTACGTCTCTTAACGATTGTATTTGGAACTTTTTAACGGTTTGACCCTTTCCGTATCATTGACGTATATTTACGTGCGTTTCATTCATAAATCTTTTGTTTTAATTATCACGGTATAGGAAGGGTTAAAACTGATAATTTGTTAAGTTTTTTACTATATGATTAAATAATACTCGTAGTTATGAGTCAATAAATTTAATTCATTTTGTAAAGAGTCGTCTCTTTGCCGCAAGTAATGCGCAGACACGTATGCCTAGCCGCATGTAAGTGAATGTGCATGGCGCAGATCTCATCTTGAGTTATTATATTTTATGAGGATAAGAATTTCAACGTTGCAATTAATATCCAAGTCAGAATGTTCCGGGAAGTGGAGCGGGTTCCGACGTTGACGCCTCCCGCTGCTCGTCAGACGGCCTGCTTCACTCAATAATTAATTTCTAAAACTGATTATTTAACCACTAGCCAATTAGGAAACGCAAAAAGTAACCTTGAAAAGTCTTAAAGGATAGCTATAGTTATGTTAAATTATATTTAAATGTTCAAAATTCGAACAATACAATACAACAATATAAATTTATATAAGGTCTTAAACTAATAATTATGTCAATGTATTCAGCCTGCAGGTAGGCGTGCAAGCAAATATTATAATAAATAAAATATAAATTATAGCATTCAAATATAAAGATATTCAATTAACATTCAACAAATGTCTAATCATTAATTGTGAAGTTCTAACTTTATTATATTTTTGAAAACTAAGTTATTAATTTACACTATAAAAACAATTGTCCAATAAACACGTATGTGGTTAGTTAGGTTAGTGAGGTTAGTTAGCACGTAGGTTTAATTTAAATGTATTACCATGCAACATTTTTTTATATGGTCTGGTAATTTATTATAAATGGTTATGCACAAGTTGTATATATTTTTCTTTTAAATTTCTCTATGGCAAATGGGTTGATAACGTAGAATTTGAAATTTTGCTCTTTTTTTGTCTAATGTAAATGTCCTTACGTTTTAACGAAGGTAATAAATACTCGATTATGTTTTCATTATAAACCTACGGAATAGTTAACATGTATCTATTTATATGCGTATTTTGAGTTTCTGAGCACTGTTGCATGTGCTATGATGCAGTTCACGCATACAACATGGCGTTTAGAATAGTTCTGACATGTTACATAAGTTAAATTGATGACAAATATATCCGAAACAGTCACGTAAAACTATCAAACTGGGTACAAAATAAAACATTACAGGATAGGCTATTTACCTTTTACACCTTCAGAAAAGCTTTACAAAGAAACAAAACTAATGAATATCTGTCAATTATACATATACTATAATTGCATACTTATACGTAAGATTCTACACAAGGATATACATACAAATACGGCCTTCTCCAAAACACAAAAAACCCATACAATGACATTAAGACGTGTAAATGATATCGCTCTTTACAAACCGCGTACAAAGTATGCTTTGAAAAGTATTGTCTACGAAGGGGCTAAATTGTACAATAAATTACCGAGAGATATAAAACAGTCCAAATCTCTACCTATGTACTTTTAAAAAACTATTAAAATTTTACATAATGAAAAATAAAAATTCATTATTATAGATACAGTTTTTAATCAATATATTTATTAATTGCTAATCTATTATAAAATATATATATATATATATATATATATATATATATATATGTCTATTACCTCATCGATATTAATACATAAAATTCATAATTTTTTAACACCAGAACTATTTCTAAAATTTCTATAATAAAACTGCTTATGGCTTTGTCGATATTAATATATAAAATGCACAATTCATTAACACAGGTATTAAGTTATTGCAATAAATTCTATAATATTACTATATAAAATTCCTATAATATGAAAATCGGCCTACGGCCTCATCGATATTAACTTAAAAATAAAAAGATATTTACCTAACTTACTATTGTATACATTAAAACTGTACCTAACTTATTATCGTATACATTAAAACAAACTACACTACTCATTTGCTCATCTAAAACTAGAGAAAAAAAAATAAAAAAAATGAATACATTATAATATATATGCTATTTCCATAAAACAACACAGAAAAAAAAAAAAAAAAATACTTACAATTTTAATGTAGGTGCGCTTGAGCCACTTCCAGGTACGCTTGATCTTCGTCTGTAACTTGTTAGTAGCCAGTTGTGGCTAAACCTCGCTCGTATCGAACCAAACAATATAGATGACTGATTTTATCTATTTGTAACTACCCTACAATAAAAAAAAAATATCTTTGCTTTGTACGACATCGATAATTATTAGTTATGCTTATGTTAACATTATTCTCATGTAAGTGAAATATTTTCTTATGAGAAATAAAATATCTCAAACCTCAAATTAGAAGAAAAAGATTACAGAAAGCTCCATGTGAGGCATTTAAACCCCTGGCTTCTATGTTATCTATTACACATTAACCCAGATGGGTCAGAGATCAAGAATTATCAACATTTTACTAGAATTTAATTCAATTATTTAAAATTACCTCGCATAGTAATCGCCATAAATGTAGTAGTATCGTACATTTATACGAGACTTTTATAGTACCCTGTATTTACTACTACCTACTGCCCGTATTGTACTGTACTTGTCCGCGTGGAATAAGATCATCATGTTCCCTCAGGAGCTAGGAACCCAATGAATCGGAATAAAAAAGCATAATAATAGTTATTCCTATACGTACAATTTTCATTCAAATCTATGCAGCTGTTTAAGCGCAAACAAATTGCAAACCTGACCAATTCGTTTATAATTAAGTGTGTTTTCTTTAATCGTTATGTCTTAATTTACTTCAGTTAATTATATTAAATTTAAAAGCTTACCTTATAAACGCTACTTTAATTTAAAGAACGTTATTTAGTACGACACAGAAAAGTTTTGCTGTGCGCACTGGTAAACAACGTCATATAAAGTTAAGCAGCGCATTTATAAGGCCCTCTAGGGCCTTACATAAATGTATTCCTGTTTTTTGTAATATATTGTTCACTAGGTGGTAGGTATTTTCAGGAATATACCTTCAGACGTTATGACTCATAAAAACAACGTACTATGCAAGCATCTCTATGTGTAGGCTTAAAGTGCACTGCAACAAGTGAAAACAATCAGCCGTATTATAAAACGTGGACTGAAGATAGTGTCGAGTATAAACCTTGGTTTAAGGAAACTTCCAATGCAAAGTTTGCTTAAGCCATTCTTTAAACTAGTGGTTATCTTTTGACCACGTTTCAGGCGGAATAAGTCGGGTAACGAGCGAATTTCGGTCACAGTCTGTGCTGCAGTGTAGCGCCAGTAGCGCTGATGGTTAGCACTGCAACTGTGAAGGCCAGGCGTGTGATATGTCTCTCTCCCCGTTTAGTAAACTAAACACCAATCTTTGAGAGATTTATTTAAAGAAATCAATATATTAACTTTGCCTTCCTTATATGTATTTGAAAATATAATGTATGTTTGTAAAAATTTACATAAATATTAGTTAAATAGTGATCACCATATGTTTAATACTAGAAATACAAATAGGATAGCTGTACCTAGTTTTTGACTTACGAAGACTAATCCTAGGCAGTCATTCCTAGAAAATTGTGTGCGCTTTTACAATAAAATTCCAAAATACATAACTGATTTCACAGAGGGCAAATTTTGAATCAAGTTGACTGTAAAAAACGTTTAATAAAAAAAAGCTTATTATAAAGTCTGGCATTATATAGAAGATAAAGATGCTTGGAATACTCCACTTCTGGCAAACTGTCACTCTGCCACCCATACAATGTAATATTTGCAATACCTAAGTAGAAACATTGTAAACATCTATATAAAAAGAATGGCTCCGAGTTTCTTGCCGCTTCTTCTCGGTAGGCTCTATATATTTTGGAACGCGGCGGTAGAGAGTCTTTAAAGTACATTATAATGAAAAATCGACGTTCATAAGTGCGCCTTTGATGCCTTAATTGAATAAATGATTTTGACTTTGACCAACTTAGTATTTTTACTATAAGTGGAAAATATAATATGTTAATGGAAAGTATGTTATAAAGTTTAGTCAGTTTGAGAAGCGCGAGTGATGGTGAAATATGACAGGACCGCACATAATATCTATCAAAGTTTCCTTGGAGAGGAGCAGTCATAAATTTAATTATCTACCTAGCGCCTACTTGTTAAATCTATCAAGACTGCATATATAAAGAGAATCTCACTTGCACTCTACTCATAAATACCGGCAGAGTAATAAATCAAAAGAATGCAAGCAGCAAATCCTCCGAAAGGTTGATGAAAGAAACATTGTACCGTGGTTAAGCCTTGACCTCGGATTCTCTATTCATCTATTCTTTGCGGCGCTGAGGAAAGTGTTCTCGCACAAATGTTAAGCTGTCATAAATAACACAAGGCGAACAGAGTCTACTAATGAATTACGATGGCAATCCTTATAATAGCGGTTCGTGGGGCGGCATGGCGGCGTTAAATGCAGTCGATCCACCCGCCTGTGCCGCCGTCGCGCCCTTGCTGCCGCCATGCTGCCGCGGGCAACGTACGCCGCGCCGCTGCAGCGACTGCAATCGCGAGCTACAAAGAACCCAGTCCCTTGCGAATAGTTCACGCTCTGCCTCTTGCATTGCATCACAATAGTCGGATGGATCGAAGTCAACGACACAGCGACACTTCACGACGAGTCATCGTGTCAGCGCTGAACTTGAACCGTGATTCCAAGCACGGCGAGCTCGATGATTCATTACGAATGGTTCGACGTGTTCATAGTCAATAGACGCTAATATAATGATGCTAGTATACGTAAGCAAGCCGTGAGGAAAAATGTGAGATGGCAGCGATGCGCCAAGGCCGCCCGGTCCTCGCTATTATGTAAATAATGCACTCTGCGTGCCCTCTGTGGCACTCGCCGACCGTCCATTACCTGCTCATCCTCTCGACCTTCGGCCGCAGCGCCATATCGTCGCTATTTCATTTCGAAATATCTATCTGCATAAGACTATTAAAATCTTGTCGAATTCCGTAAATAAGTATATTGTAGTAATAAAAGGAACTAGCGCATATTTGCTGCTGAAGTTAATGAGTGTGTCACGATGTTCAGCTGGCCGGTCACAAGTACAATAATGAAACCAGTTAAGTGTAGAATAACTCCAATGTTTAGTCGATGCGTAAGTGTAATTTGGCCAAAAGCGGTATGGTGGCAGCGCACAACCTGAATGGGTTTATCGCAAATTCATCATTACCTTTCGACTGAAAGCGGCAAATCTCTAATATTATAATATAATTAGTTGGGTAACACTTCAGCCTTTTAATGAAATCAAAGTCAGCGCTGAAAATGCGTCAAATGAATGCGTTACATCTTTTCAAAAATATAGGGTAAACCTAACCTTTTAAGTAATTATTTTAATAGCGTTCAAAGTGCGCACTTCATATGTTTTTTACAATACAAGTACAGTCATGTGACAAGGTGGAAAAGTGGTCTGAATGATGGTGAGCGCCACGCCTGCCCATGAGTTACAGTGCCACCTAGAACTTAATAGTTTGTATATAAATGTGAGAAACAGTGTTTCGTAAATCTTAATAAATAAGCTCCAGATTTAAGTACATAAACTTAAAATAAATAAAAGACCTTACAATAAAGATATGTGGGCTGAGCACGAAATTCTGTTGGAGTGTAACGTAATCGCATCGTCAACGTATTTAGTACAAATTGTCATTTATCTAGCACAATAGTGGCACAGATAACTCATAGTTTGTACTAGATACGTAAACGATACGATAACGTTACACTTAAGCAGATTTTCGTGCTCGGCCCACAGGTAATTGTTACATCTTAATGAGTGAATCTCTGAAACTTTGTGTGGCTTTGCACTATGCTCGTCATCTAGAGACATCGGTGTTTGTGTTTCATTCGCCCGGCTGCACTCGTATCTCGTTACTCTCCCTGCGCAGAAATCAGACTTTCCTCTATCAGAATTTCCCCACGCAGAAATCAACTATCCCACATCAACCTTCTTCGTAACAAAAACTTTATCCGGGTGAAAGATGTCTGCATTCCCAATTTCAGTCAAATCCGTTGAGCTGTAACAGCGTCAAATAGTAACAAACGAACACCACCCACACGTTTCTCTGATAGGAATTTCCTAGTTATGGGGTCACTTGGATATGATGACCCTTAAACTGATCCATGGTGTAATTACATATAAAATATTCCCATACCTTGGTAAAATGTATATTAAAAATTTGTCAATGGTAGCGATAGGTAGTCCAAAAAAACTAAACTCAACTACCGAACTAAAAATTTATTATGGTGGTCCTTGTTCTGTTAACAATAAAATCCAAAATCATTTAACACTTAGAATGACACTACTAAAAATAGGATTATTCTATTAAATTTTGGGTTGTTTTTGGTTAGTTTAGCGAGCACCAAGTTACATGACGACTAAACTGTCTACAATATGCCCACAATTGAAGAGAAATATCTAATTTTAGTGCTGTCATTCGGAAGTGTTATACTAATTTGTATTTTAGCCTAAACAAAATAAGTACTGACATAATTTAGAGATTTTTAGTTAAGAGAAAGCATACATCTCAGTGAGAGCATCTCACCCAAGTTTGGTGTATTTTTTCTTACAAGTACCACTTAACTGGTTTAGGTGTTCCTTGTGAAATGTAAGCGAAAACGAACCCTAGAGTCAGAAAATAAAATAAAACAATAGTAACAATTATTAGGTAGGTACTAACTTACTTAATTGAAAAAAAACAATAAGTAATATTTATTGGTTATAATTCAAATTTATTATTATCCTTATAAGAAAGAGGAAAAGGTTGTATAAGCTTATTTAACTATAGACCTACAGATGCGGTAGCAGACAGGAAGTCATTTGTGTTTAAATCAAAGCTTATCTATAATAAACGTCACCGTGCGGATATCTAAATCTAAATTATAGTACGAATAAAAAAATTAAAGCATCAGTATTAATATAAGGATACATAAATATGCATTGAAAGGTGAAATATCTGTAATCTATAGAGCTTAGTCTTTACCAGTACTATTACATTTTCTGTGCTTGAAACTCATTTTTTCAAGCTCAATGATTACTCTGGTTTGTAGTGTGTATTCCCGGGATAATAAGCAAACGCTGATCATTGTGTACTTAATTTCATAATTTGAGCATAAAAACTAACAATCGTCGTCTTTATCTACAGCAAACGTTTACAATTTATGATAATTAAGCAAGTATAGTAGACGTACGCATAAAGATGGTACGGGTACTGAACAAACTGTTGATAATGAACTAGTGAACAAATAGCACTGAGGTGTTGGCCTTATGTGTCACTGCGTGGAATTGCACTACCCCTTACCTTACGCCTTTCATGGTACCCGCCAAAGATTACACTTATATTATATAATATATATACATACGAGAAAATATATATTAATAATGGGGTAAGGTGGGGGGACACCGGATACTTAAGATAATGCATGAAAATATTTGAGATCAATCTTAATAAGTACAAACTAGAACAATTTTAATCCGTATTCACCTACTTATGGGTCAAACCGGATAGCCATTTTATTGTGACACGAGAATTTCATATGATATAAGATAACGAGTAGGTTAAGTACCTAGTACATCGTTCATCCAGAAACGGCTGAAATGGATTTGGATGAAATTTGGAGTAGATATGGTTTGTATCCGGCATACGTAGGCTTCTTTTTATTCCGATTCAACAGGTTTCGAAGATATCGCGATAAACTAGTACCTATTTTTACTATAAGTGTTATTTATTATCCTAAAAAAAAAATTTTATAAGTTAGACGCCAGGATCTGTATATCTGTGGGTGCTTGTCCATATTTCGATGGTGTCGTGTTTCCGAAATGACTGCAATGATCCGAATCGTTGTCTGTTCTTTTACTTTTGTATGTTTCCGTACATGTAGAGGAAATGGAGCCCCGCTTTAGGATTACTTCGTCATTCGTCTGTTTGTGTGTCTGTTAAGACCCTTTTTCGCAGTAATTTTCATTCACTTCATTCAGTCTGTGCCTTTTCTTTTGTTAAGACGGAAGAATTGTAACAAAGGCGTCATACTGTTTGAGAACAAGAGGAAAAATAAATTCTTCAAAAGGGTCACTTCGTTTTCCGTCTGTCGGTCTGTATGTCAAGAACCTTCATCCGAGTCGTGGAGGAGGTATTAAGTTAAAATTAATATTAGTCTACGGTCCCTTGGAGCTACTTCGATACTCGTCAATAAATCAAAACCTATAAGGTTCCCTTTGACCTAGAATTTAACATTTTGCAAGAAGCAAGGTCTCACAACTGAATGTAATGAGACATTTGTAGATGTTTTTACCTAACCCGCTTAAAAAAATATTTTTACTGTCACTAATTTTTAAACATTTGTAGTTGGATTATTGACTGTGGTCAATATAATCGATGTACATGAAAACATTTTTTAGCTACAAGATTATGTTTGTTCTTCAATCAGACTTATTTTTTCGCTGTTTGTACGGGATCCTCGCTGCGAGTGTCAATCTCGCACTTGTTCGGTTTCAACTCAACTCAAACTCAGACAATTTAGATAAAAATATTAAAACGTTAATTCATACTTTTTATATATTTACCTAAATATGTTTATCGGTATAATCACAAAATTTGTAAAGGGTGTCTATTCCAATAGTATAATCCTAATAATTGAAAGGAGCACTATCCTTTCTTCATCCGCACTCGTTCTGTAAATATTTGAATTGATTTAGAACTGTAAAAGTGAATACTTAGCCTTACAAGAAAGTGCTCTTGTGGCTAATGGTGACTGCATTCCGACAGTGAGGAGTGTCGCCAGAGAAGAACCGTGTCAACGAACTGTCTTGTGGCGAATTGCTACGCTTCCGCAGCACCTGGCACTTAAATAAAATCAATTAGCGGGGAGCGCACCGTTACTCCGACGGCGACCTGCCCAGCGCATCGTGACTCCTAGGGCTAGCCTCAGCGGAAGCGATAGCCTCCAACCATTTAATACGTGTACCCATACAACTAACGATCCGCATAGAAGACGAGAGAGCACCTACACTATAAATTAATACCTACACAAGGTAGGTGTCACCGATGGTATTGCGACTACTCCCACATTCTGTACGAATGTCGCCGCCATTCCTTGCGAATGATTCAACGTCTCTATAAATACAAACTAGGCACGTGTGTTAATTTCAAAGGACGCTATTTAATAAAGATAGACACGTCATGTTATTGTCGCGGTGCACCGGATAAGCCGGCACCGGCCGATTGTCTCGCGACTATCGTAAATAACTCGCATCGTGTCCGGTGCAGGCCGGGCATACAGAGTTATCGACGGCGGCAGTGGTTAGCGAATCCACGCGTCGACTCCTAACTCACTCGAAGCAGCGCTACGCTTCTAACAACGTCCCGGATGCTGTTTTCAATTCTAACTCTAGAGCGGAGAAGGTGCTACGAATGAGTGTCCGTGAAGGTGGAACAGTCGTAACATACGGTTGAGTTTGCTCTTGCAACGAGCACGCCCGACGCCCGCCGGAAGCACTGGCCGCACTCAGCATACGGATGAGCGTGACGTGTGCTCTAAGCTCACTCGACATATTAAATCCCTCTCTTTACCAATATTATCTACGTCGATTTATTGCTTGCTATTTTGAGACGAGAACCATTCACACGCCGAGTAAAATAACCACCTATTCAATGCAGTGCAATTTGATGATTTTAACGACTATCTCTGGTTTAAGACTGGAATCGCCCGCCGGCTATGAATTCCTCTGAGGTAGAAACAATGGACATCCTCGTATGATATAAATAAATATAAAATGGCCGGCGCTTATTTGGTCTATTTTGCTGGGTGAACGTTATGCTCGGGGTGCACGGAGCACGGAGGGCGGGTAGGTATGTACCGAGAGAAGCTGGGCACGGCCGAGCCGGCGCGATACCATCGCCCCGCGGAGACCGGGCTATAAATAGACATGTGGACCCTTGAACCAGCCGCGGTCCACGCTACACTTTAAAGGTTCCTGCCGGTCGGAACTCCAAGCCCTTAAACATTTAATAAACATCTAACAAATCTAGTTAGATATTTTGTTTGACAAACGTGAGCAGTTGGTATGAGCGCCTTCCATTGCGAATTTAAGCGTTACTGCAGTGCAATGCATTTTCTTATACATTCTCAAAAGCATTTGCAGACTTTATAACTATATAATATTGACACCTATCCGTGACGGCATGAAAGCTTTAAAATGATGCTTGTGTATCTGCGCAGTCATAAATAAATACTGCATGATACTTATGTTCGTTTCAGTGAACGCCCTTATTGCATGGTTTCACTTATTGTGTACTTACGAGTATAAGTGTCCTGTTACGATCGCGAATCGGATACCGCAACAGTGCCCCATAAAACACGATGGAGTGCAACTTCTCGGTTGTTCGCTTTCGTTCGGGATTGCGCGACTGGAGCTTATTTTTCCCTTGATTAGAGTAAAAGATGCGCAACCGGTCGGCGAGCGAAGGCCGCGGCCAGGGCCGGCCGCCAGCCGAGTCGAGGACCCCGCTCGCGCTTCACTGCGCCGTTCCTTGCGCACGCTAATGATGCGCCTTCACCTCTCCACTAATTGGACTCACTCCATGCCGCTCCAGGAAAAAAATACACCTCCAATCCGCAGAATCGCAAATAGACTTGCGACGAAGCCAGCCCCTGAATCGTATGAATTAACGAATTATCAAATTCCGATAAAATTAACCCCATCATTAAAGTCGGCGAGCGCACGCAACGGCCCTTATCTCGAGGATAATTTGTCGATGTTCTTCGCTTCCTCCTTATCGTGATGTGTGAGGTGTGCATTCAAATTTGGTTCCCGGGAAGTCGTTTTGGGACTGCATTTGAAATATATCAGACAATGCTGTAAACAATGACCGCTAATCGGTATCTAATAGCGTTTCGTGAATGATGGCGGTGCACAGTTAATCGTGATGAGCACTCTGTTTACTCCGTTACGTACCTTGGGGGAATTATGTCGGAAGCACGTACACCATAAGAATTGCCCTTTAATAACGGCGAGCCGTACTGAATTGTCGTAGATTGCACTAAACTTCGTGTAGCTGTACATAATGGCACAATTGAAATGTTATTTCTTTAATGGACTCAGTAGCGATGATAGAAAATGGTTTTAGATCCATTAGCAGCAGCAGAAAAGAGATAAAGACTCAAAGGATTGAATTCAGAATTCAAAGGAAGCTTTAACTGCTAGAACCTAGAACCTATTATACTTATAGGTAGTCAGACCAGGGTGTCAACTAACAACATATTTATTTTTTTATAAAATGTCAGATAAAAGTTAGCCCAAGAAAATGTAAGTAGTTCGGAATGTTGGTAGTTAACTATTTGCATGCTTTTCGTAGAATTATGTTCATAAATTTCTATTCCATACCCTTTTTACGACAGCTATCAGGAAATAGTATTCCGATCAGTATTTCTTACGTAACCACAATAATACACATAAAACTCGTGACTAATGTGTAGCGAGTATCTACCAGTTAGTCATAAAAGCCTTATACAAAAGAATAACATCGAGTACAAAAGCAATTCCTATCCGGAAGACCGATGTATGTTCACATTACGCATATGGCTTATTAATAAAACAAAAGCGATATAAATCGTGTGGCGTTTGGAATATAAACATTTATTTCGTTGGAAATAAGACAACATCGGGAGCGCCGGCCAGTCCTAGACCCTTTTACACAGAGAGCGTGCGGACGCGTGCTCTTGGGCACTCACGCGCATGCACACACACACACGTTCGTGGCACAACTCCACAGGAATTCCAACATTTATTCTACACAAAACGACTCTAAAAACTAGACTTGCCTGGCCCTCTTGGTAAACTTCTAAAGCCGCCCTCGAAAATAATCAATCCAGTAAAACTACAGGAGAATTAGATCTCCCAACATTATAATTAAGTACGTGGATGATTCCACACTGGAAGCTACATAATATTTTAAATACATCCACATAAATCATGTGCACGGGTGGGTAGGAAATCTATAGTCTATTATAGTCAGGAACACGCTCGTTGCTATGATAAAACAACCGCTACGATCGAAGCCATGTATTAAGTTGTAAATATGCGGATTCTCTAGCGCCTAAGTTTACCTTTGATAATAAAACTGCGATGGCTGACTCTCGACCCGTGTACGTGTCGTTGCAATTCAATGGACATGTCCAGTCGCTTATCGACACTAAGTTGTCCCTCATGAGATTTCCTGGTTTATCTCTACCTGTAAATTGTCATTTCTTGTTGCAGCCATCGATGCGGACTGACTAATGAAGATTTAAATCGACGGTGGTGCAAGCCCAGTCCCGTTCTGCATCCTTCTATTTACCATACCAAGGTGAAGTAACGTTACATGCTCATATTACTACTCTAATGTTGGAGTTGAGGGAGTGAACTCAATGTGTGCTCCCGGCACCGATATAATGTAGCATTCCTGGTATCCGCTACAAAACCGCTTCGCTAACTCATACACATACCATTACCGCATATGTTAAGTATGTATTGGTTCAAGATTTTATGTCAGGCAGATAACTGCATCCTCGCAGGTATATATTGTCTTGTCCAGTATAAATTGGCACTCTGGTCCGTGTTATTTCTAAAGCTTTTTACACAATCTTGTATGAATAATTATGGTGCGTTATACGCAATCTTTTATGAATAATTACACTTATAGACATAGAGGTACAAACACAGATTTATGGTGTGTGCATAAGTTATCCATTTGCTACTTTTATTAACTAGCTGTGCCCTTTGCGAAAAATTACTATCAAACAGAAAATATAATTCGGAATAAAAGTTACCTATGTTAATAATTAACCTATAAATGCCCAGCAGAGCTGTTATGTAGGTATGTCAGTTACAATCAAAAGTTGATTGAAATCTTGAAAAATGGCAGCTCTATGTTAGTTTTGACAACTCCGGTAAGCAACAATGTTAGTAAATTAACAACGTACTGGAGCTGACAAAAGTGATATGAAGCCGCCATTTTTCCGATTTCAATCAACATTTGATTGCAACTGAGATACATAATATTCCTGCTGCTATACGTTACGTGTATTTCAAATGTTATTCAGAGTAGAAAAAACGTTATACTTTCGCATTTTCGTATAATGTCAGATTTCAGATTTTATTGCTTTCCAGAGTATTGATTCTTACAAATAACTAGCCTATATCACTTCGAAAGTCTTGAGAATCAATCACTACAAGAAACCCGGCTGGGCACTGGGGCAGTTTGAATCTTGACTTACTTTTTTTTAAGTTTGAATATTTTCTTACAAATTTACAAACTTCTAAGATGTATATACAAACAAGAGTTAAAATGTTGTGTTTAACGAAGTAAGGATGGCAGCTCTCTGTGATGTCAATATTTACCATAATTCTAACGCATTTTTTGTAGCTTATAAACTACTTGAGCGTCCGTAGAATTACCCCACATTATGATGCCATATTGCAGCCAAGCCTGACAATAACCATAATTGGCAGTAAGGGCAGTTGTATAGTTAGTAGAAAGTTTTAGTTCTCTCAAAGCGTAACAAAAACTGTTCAGCTTTGATTTTATATTTTGGATATGAGTTTTCCAGTTGACATGTTTATCTATGTTTAAACCGAGTAAAGTGTAAGTATTCAAGCATTCTAAATTGATTGTTGTGCTACAGTCTTTCTCTACTCTTTTTTTCTTCTTTACTCGTTTTACTCTTCTTTTATACACAAAAATAACCTCAATAGACATAATCGACTGAGTACTGAGAGTACTGAGACACTATATCACTTTACGAGGAATCTTGACACAATTTACGGCTGATTTCTTTCAGTAATCGCATTATTTTCTCCGTACGTATAGGGTCTCATAGAGTACCTGGTACGTGTTTGGAAGAAGCCTCCGTTGGTCTACTGCGACTACCACGGCCACTCGCGTAAAAAGAACGTATTCTTCTACGGTTGTGCCGCGGCTGAGAGCTGGTGCAGCAACGACCGACTATTGCAGGACGAGCCCGTCAAGTACCTCGTGAGTCTCATTTCTGCATGTTATTATTGTTAAACTGTCCTTGCCCGTTTTACGTTACCAGCGCTAGTATACCTTTCTTCCAAAGTGGAAATTTTGATACTTCCCGACAGAGAAGTTCCTATACTGATCTGTCGAAACTCCAGTTTGGAGTTTTATAGTTAAGATCAAACACATTATACAAACAAACACTTATTTGTATCTGATAACCTGAACATTGCCTAAAGATAGTCATAATAAGTAGGTATTCATAGCCAATCAGTTGACAGACCAATTATTTAATTACTTAACATAACATAATACTAACTTTTTTTTTTATATTCGTCCACACTACAGACTCTTTGGTCCGTACCTTTTTTAGTTTTTTTTTTTTTTAATATTACATTTTCATGGAGATTCGTTCTCCAAACATCACAATAAACATTCATAAGCTATGGTGGAAATTGCTTAAAAACTAAAGTGAGTCTTTTTTTTTGTAAATACATAAATCTATTGCTAGTGAACAATCGCTACTAACTTTATTTAATACCTTTTTCTACCGTGAATCAGTAATGTTCGCAATTCTGTGTTTGGGTTTGAAGGTATGGTTGCCGGCGAAATTACAGGCACATGAGACTCGACAAATTAATGTCTCAGGGTTAGGGCGCAGTGCAGTTTATCACTTGTGAGGAATCATGTCAGTTAATATATTTCAATTATCATTCAATAAACTTATATCGTGTCTTAAATAGTCTTAATAACTTTTAATACAGTTGCTCAAAAAGTGGCGTATTGCAGGGACGTATAGCGTTCGGGATGTGGGCTATTACATACTCGTGTTTTTTTTACCTTTCCCGAACTCGTGCGTTCTCTTTCCCAACTGTCAAAATAATGTCTATTAAAAAGAAAAACCAACCATGAAGATTTAAAAAAAAATAATAGTTGTTTTTATGATTCATGCAAATACGTATATTTCTAAATAGAAGCTACTAATTTGTTTCAATATCAGATTTAATGATTTGATTGAATGAGTTATTTCGTTTTCATTTCTTATCAATAAAAAAATTCTACTGAAGACTTGGCTGTATGGGCATAGTTAGTTCCCTTTGCCTACCAGAATGGGTGAAGAAAAAAATCTCTGCTTATATTCCTTCTACGGTTGGCGCCATTTTCCAGAAATGTTCTTTGCGAGTTCATTTTATTAATTGCTTCATTTTTTCGCAACTGTATTAAAATAGTCGTTCAGTACACGTGCGGAACCGTCATTGCAACTTGTTCCGATTGTCAACCAGTACATTTGTAGTAGTAGACATTTGTCGGAACTCTTTGCAATGAAATATATTATTAAAATCGTATATTCATACAATATTCTATACAAGGTAATTATTCTTAGGCCATGTTGCACGAAATATGTTAAGCGCTTAACAAAATTAAAACATCTTTGCATAGTATAGTCTCTTGCTTGTAAGCTGATAGAGACAGGATGATGTTCATTTCACATTCACAAACTGTTATTTCATTATATTGACAGTAAGTTTTGTTATAAGTGTTATCCTTTAAGAGGTGATTTGGTTAAATAATAAAAGTAATGTATCTTGCGTTACGTATAGATGTTGCCAGCTCTAATGCACCGTATATCTCCCGCATTCGCGCTCGGCTCCTGCTCGTTCAGAGTGGAGCGAGAACGAGAGAGCACGGCACGAGTCACCGTCTGGAGGCACTTGGGAGTGACCCGCTCCTACACCATGGAGGCTTCCTTCTGCGGGTTCGATCGAGGGCCGTTCAAGGTTAGTGTGACCTAACAAAACGAATTGCATCGATAATGCGAGCTGGTACATATATATGGAAAAAATTTAATTGAAAATAACGTTAATAACAAATGGTGAGTATTGCCATATTATATGGAGGGGAGTTTGTTTCTCAATAGACAAAAGTGCTACGACGTCGCCGGTATTCTGTAAACGCTGGACGGATATTTATAAAATTTAGTATGCCTGTTGCAGGTCCTTTAAACTTAGGTTAAAGTATTCTAATGCTATAAAGCCTTAGTATATTATGATGAAACACGCTTTTATGCCAAAATTACCTAGGGGAATGCTATTTTTATAATTCTACGCCGTGACAGTCGTGAGCGGTTAGTTATAAGTAAATAAAACTGTCCTACAGTCTTGTAAAAATAAACTTCATAATCTCTTTTACAGATGTTGCTCAATTTAGTGTTATACAGATAATAAAGTCAGGCAGCTTGGTAATCGCTACTTCAGAAGCTATAAAATGAAAACCTGCATAATGTGTGTTCAGAGTACCTACAAAATGAATAAAATCCTCGCGTTTATAGCGTACTCAGTCGCACAAATTATAGTGCGACGTTATTGTAGTTTCTCGATGGTAAATCTACACGTGCATGGTTACCTTTGTACACACAATCAATACCGCAGTGAATTACCAGGACCACACCTAACACAATGAATGCTCTTACCAGCCATACATTAGACCTCAAACACAACTCACTCGAAGTGCCCCAAGCGCGAGGGTGGCCCCTTTTACACCCATGTCAATTAAATTACACCTTTCAATGGTGCAAACACTTTGAAACCGTCCATGCTCTATGCTATTAAATCGAATGAGCTACCCAGATACTAGTAGTGTGTCTTTAAATGTAACGCGTTTATCACTTTTATTTATATCACTTGTATGTATAAAATGCGCCCACGCATAATATTACCGACATTGCCCTCTGATATTCTGATGTCATTTAATAATGATACATATCCCGTCTCACTTATATTGCAATTAGAAATGACGGCTTATCTCGAGATTCATGATAACGCCTTAAGACGCTGATGCCACCTAATGGAACATTATTATATTTATCTACACAGAATAACGTATTCGTACCTAGCACTAAACAAAGTATATGCAATATTTTATCGCCCGAGAGTTTTATTGATTTATATACACACGTTTCAATATTTTACCTCGATAGATAAATATCGCAAGCTGGAATATTAAATGAAATACGTTACTGCGTGTACCCCCATCTCAGTACTAATTATGCCTAGAACTCAGTGCTTTGCCGTGCAGCTCCCAACTTCAATAAATACTATTCGGAATTAGATCTGTTTCACTTATCGAAAAATTCTCTCAAATATCACATTAGGGAAATACATAAGAATACTTAGGAAAAATCCGATGTCTTCGATCTCATATTTTTGGTGTAGATACATGTCTGAAATTACCATAGAACCTACTTGTGTTAATTATACAGTTATAGAATAGACTGTGGATGCTGTGACGTAACAAAATGGCGATTTGAGTAAAAATAAAGACGAAAACGTATATGTCATTTTAGCATTTTAAAATAAAACGCGCTTATTATAATGTGAAAAATAATAAAATGCCGTCTCAAGAATATTGCTCGACAATTATGCTCAAGATAACAAACAAAGACATTTTAGAGACGTGCTAAATCAAAAAAAAACGATGTCAGAGAAGTTTGTTTTAACACTTTTTACCCAAATGCTCAAATACCGCCATTTTGTGATGTCACACTTATGCTGTCTTATGTTGTTATATGTTCTTTTTGGTCACCTCAATAAAATATCCTACTTTTACTTAGTCTTGTACATTTACAAACTTAGCCGCTATCAGCGTTTTAATTCAGAACATGTGCGGTAATACATCCAGCGGTGTCGAAGCCGGCCCCGTCTGTAGATGGGAAGGATAAGGGTCGAAGATGCAACAAATCTGCGCTGGAGCAGACTATCTATGGAGTGTAAATAATACTCAAGACTGCGCCGGGTTGCAGATTACCTATATAATAGATACAAGCCGTGCGTGCCGTTTAATTAATGAATCGTGTCGCAATTGAAACCTTCGTGCTAAACGCTTACTAAGAATGTCCTCCGGTATCATATTGCTATGGTTGTGGATAGAAAGACAAATGTAATGCGACTGCGACATGCTCAGCGTGTAGCTTGTTTGTCTCTGCAACTTATAGTGCCACCAACTTATCTGTTCAGGTGGGCAAAATTGGAACTACAGTGTACATACCAACTAACTTTGGCGTTTATAATATTAGTAGGATTCTTTGTAGAATTTGCAAATTAATGAGTGGCTTGAAAGACTGCCCTATGTTTTGTTTCTCTTTTTTCTTGGTGAATTTCTTAGGTTGCAATACCAAAATTCTACACTAGCGACGCTGTCACCTGAACAGATAAGATGGTGGGACTGTAATCTGGTGTGAGAGAGCCGGCAGGCCAATAGTTGAATAGGAATTCCAAAGTATGTAGGTACTCTTTATTACGCTGACAAAATAAAAGTATAAAATTAAAGCCGCATTTGCGTCATTTTCTTTTTCTACAATTTTGAGGGAATAGATTTACAAACCTGTTTAAACTTCCCAGTTGAAACCATTTCTTAATAATTAAATACAAAGGGTTGTGGGAAAATGCTTATGAAATCATTGAAATCAAATCTTTGGATTTCATCGACCTTAAGCCCTACGCCTTTACTAATAAACGTTGCGTAAACATACGAGTATATTAGACGTAACATATTTTGTCTTGCTTTCACGCGTGACATTAACTGTAAGCGAAAAATTGACAGAAGGATGTTTTAACTATTCCGAGTATAGTCTAATTTATTAAGGCTGTTAATGTACGGCTTATGTCATCCATCGAAGAAATAATTAGAAGCATATTGTATGACAAACAAATTTTACTAGTTGTTCTGTATCTATTTGCAGGGCTATCATCTAAATACGCAGCACCTCCAAAACGTGGGGAGCGACTTCTGCGAAGCCCTAAACGGTCTTAACGAGAGCACCACCAACGTCGACATACAGCTGACGAAGGACCTTAATGGGTAAGTCTTATATGTATATTCATTTACAATTATACGTATGATCATTTTATTATATCGAACCCGCGCCTTCTGACAATTACGCTACCATCCAGGCATAGAATGTATCTCTTTATATGTTGATTTTAACTGTCGTCGTATGAAGACAGAGCCCTGTCTATCAAACAACACGAGAAGCTTTAATAAACGCAGGAAGAGTTTTTACAAACACTTCAGTAAAACTTCCGCCTTTATTTTGTATTGTATGATTTTATTTAAAGCACTATCGCCTCCTTAGCAAGACGTAACTTTTATTTTAGAGAAACCGTCGTATGGGGGCGTACGCGGGTTGTCGGTAGATGCGGGTTCGAATCCCGTCTGAGGTGTTTAATTTTGTCTGTAAAAAATTGCAAAGTTTCGTATTTATGTCGCATTAACCCTTAATATTCTTTCGCTTTGGTTTATGATGGAGTAGAATAAAGAAAATGATCAGTTCTTTTTCTCTATCAAATATATTGAACGAACAAGGTTGCAGGTAGAGTCGGACCAGAAATCTATTTCTGTTTCTTATTTAAAGAACTAAATCTACTATCGCTATAACAGCTTCCACGTCTTCTTCGTTCGACCTCATTTTAGAAATGAAACAAAAACAATAACAATAGGCGCAGCGGATTAGCGGTTTTGCTAACATGTTTCGCTAACTTATTTTGATAACATGTTTTGTTAGAAAATTGGCGCTGCAGACCCGGCTTTAGACACAACGATAAAAGCCATAAGCTATAAACTCGTATTGTTTTTACTGCCATTTTACTATATGACGAGTTTTGTATTTAATTGATTTATGCTGTTTAGTAAACATTGCATTCGGGCCCCAAGGTACAGGCCTAGTGCTTAGTTTGGGGTCCGCCGGTAATACCTATATTTAGTTTGTACATACAATAAATACTAGTTACTACTCGTTATTTAAGTTACAATGTTTAGTATTTACATAACTTTTTTGGCAATAAAACATCTTGTATATTGTATCTTGTATCTTGTAATATTTTTGTTAAGTATATGATGTATTTGAACTACATTTTGTATGTGTAATGTGTAATATTGCATATTCTTGGACGGGATTCGATCCCGCATCTTTCGACAATCCTTATCATGTCTATAATAATTGTGTTGCTGTATTGTACTATAAGACCTCCGGATCTATCTGCGAGATATTAAAGTGTATGCTGAAAACTATACTAGGATTGGCTGCAATCTAAATTTTCCTGAATATTTTTATTTTATAATTTTATAATTGGTTAAATATTTATTTTATGACAATCTCAAACCTTCCAAGCTGACTCGTTTTCACTACCCACTCAAGAACACAAACTTTTCGTGCATTTCGCCGTTGCGAGCCAGTAGATAGGTATGTGAAAAATCATATTATATTCTATGTTTTTAGCTAAAAATATGCAATTTCAATTTGTATATACCTACCTATAAAACATGCCGCTCGGCGAACATACCAAATAACTTTCTCGTTATAATAAGGTTTTTTACGGAAAAAAATGTAAAATGGTCCGTAAAACTAAAAATACCGAAAAACTAAGCGGTTATATTAACCGATAGGACAATTTCTGTCGCTTCAACTAACAGTTCATGTAGAAATCATATTTTTCTCTACTCTCTTTATTTTTCACTCGCTTGACGTAAGCGATAGCCTACGCTATGTGAAACCGTGCGATATTACTAAAACGCAATTGTGTGTTTCACTTTTAATTTATTTTGAGCAACCTTTTACACTATCAACTACCTACAGTAGGTACTACAGTCACCTCAAAGAGGTACCTAGGTACTCCCAAAAGTTCTATACGACGGTACTTCAATGGTTACAAATTATCATATTAGGTAGGTACCTACTTATCTCAACATTACATATAAATGGTAGTACATTACGAGTATATTGTGTTATTGTCCTTTTGTTTACGATAACCTTCTTTCCTCACTGTACTATATTGCTAGAAAATAATTGTAAATTAATATATCTACAATTGAAAAAAAACAGCATCACCTGAACCCAATCTGAGCAAGATCTCACCATATTATTTTTTTGGCAGAAATATCGTTGAAATAAAACTGAACGACACAGAAGCGAACAGGCAAGTTTAATGGACAAGTCACAAGGATCGTTTACTTTATGTAAAGCTAACCGTATGCAAATGCATTTCATGTAATTTTACAACATTGGCTGTATCGAACGACGCCTAATGTCTTGCGCTCACATATTCATACTCATACACTTAACAAAACCGCTACTTAGCTACACTTATAGCATAACTTATTTATAGTATAATATAGACCTATCATTTTAAATGCATTAAGAACCAATTGAGCGGTCCTATTTTTACGACGTAATTTTAACAAAATCCATGGTATTTACCATGTACCTAACTACGAGTACAACCAACACGGTAAACAATACTAATAATAATAAGCTACACACATTCATACATTCTAAAACATACATATTCAGCCCATTACGTTCTCACTTCTGGGACTCGAGCCTTCCTCTCAGAGAGAGGAGTTGGGCCATAATCCACTACGCGGGCCCAGTGTTTGGTGGGTTCATGCATCATACATTACATTCTTGAAATTGCGTTTCACATGCCCTTACACATGATTGAGGTACTAAGGGTGATATCAGACAGAGAGGCGGTCACGCGTTCACGCGGTCAGTTTTGCGTTCGTTGTTTTGTATTACGTTACATAGACATAACCAAACAGGAGGCGTTCTGACCGTCGTGGCGTCGGTCAATTGTGGGTAGACTGTGGGTATATCTATGTAACGTAATACAACACAACGAACGCAAAACTGACCGCGTGAACGCGTTGACCGCTCTCTATCTGATAGCACCCTCAATCGGTACCTTCGTAAGAATAAGCAAACCATATTTTTTTGTTTTCAGAATGCGAATAGATTAAAAAATATTGTGAAAGTATTGATGTTCTCTTGAATAGAAATGTGTACTTTGCTATATATACAATTATAGTCTCTTGTCACATTATACATTATTTCATTCATATTTTTTTTTTCTAACAATAATTAGGTATACATTTAACCAACTACAAAATCGTGGATAATTTTAATTTATACGAAAATAACTGTTACGTAACCTAACGTATCATAAAAGTTTAGTGCTGGATTGACAATTGTAACTATTGTAAGCCTAGCACGAATAATTTAGTTATAATATAAATCGTTTTGTCAGCGTAGTCTATCACAGAATTCGCGGTATTTATAAACGCTGCTTAAATTTTATTAACGTCATCTGGGACAGCGCAGAATAATTTTGCTGTGCACATTACTAAATAACGTCATTTAAAGTTGCAGCGTTTATATGTAAGGCGTTCATATGTTTATTCATAATTGGCGGGTTAACCGCGTAACAAACATACAAAAAAACATACCCGCTGAATTGAGAAGCTCATCATTTTTGAAGTATGTTAATTTTATGTATGTAGATATATTATGTATCTCAGTTGCTAACAAACGTTGATTTAAATCAGTCAGCTTCAGTCATCAACTTACTAACATTCTTGCTTACTCTTACTGAAGTTGCCAAAACTGACATAGAGCCGCCATTTTTCAAGATTACAATCAACATTTTGTTGGCAACTTAGATAGGTCCTATAGCCCTTAGCCCTGATGGTTTTACGATAAAGCGTTATTCTACGTTGACGATAAGAATACTTACTTATCCGTAAATTATTCGTGCAATGGACAGGCATGCTGTTACTGTTTTCCAGCAGACGAACTATTTTCCACCTAGTTCACTGGAAATCGTTTCGTGATGAGCCATCACTAAAGGTCATATGCTTATATCCTTGTTTTGTCCACAGTGAGGTTGTAGTGGACAGCGACCCTGGCTCCGGCTCTGACAGCGTGCTCCTCAAAACAGATTCGGACGAAGACTTTGACTAGTTGCTATTTAGTGTTATGTTAGGATAAGAGCTCGAGTCGAAAACTGCCATACTTATATCACTTCGAACAACGCCTTAGGTATGTTTAACACTAGATAATTTCTGTTTATGTTGGTACTATTATTTAGGTACATACTTTTATATAATATATATCTTTGTTAAATATCATTTTAATCGGTTCAGTAGTTCAAGAGATTACTTCCTACAATGAAACTCACAAACTTGAATTCTTATAATATTAGTACAGATAATTATATTTTACTAGCTGCGCCCCGCGGTTTCACCCACGTGGTGATGGATGATGATGATGAAAAGTATCCAATGTCTTTCCCAGGTGTAAAATCTATCTTCTTGCCATTAGATGCGGTATAGTCGTTCACGCGTGATGCTATGACCAAGGGAAATAGGAATTTATTTTTGTATAGGTTTAGATTATGATACCTATTCGGGCATCGTATTTTAAAAATGCAAGTGAAACCATTGCACCTAGTACACGGGTTAATACTGCTTCATTGCAATCAATACTGCAATGACAGGCGTTTACATTGAAATGTGCAGTCAACGGTGTAATGACAATTTGTCGTCCGTCGTTGCTGGTCTCCTTCAATCATACCAAATCAATTATATAGCAAGTGGGTCAATGTCCTGTCACTCCTCACTGTTATTGGGTATTTTATGTATTGTCTTATTTTTGTTATTAGGTACCTACATATACACTAGGTATACCGGGTGAAGTAAGGGAAAATTCCCGAGTGCCTTACATCACGTTTGTAACAGTTAGCAGGTCTGACTGACTGTCAACATTGAAACCAATCGATGCTCGCTATCGACTGCCGTTAAAAATATATGGGAAAATGAACAGTGCCACGTTATGGTCAGTTGTAGAACTAAAATTGACAGCAAGTATACGCCAATCACAAGCTCGACCATAGACATTTATGTTGCCCACACATGGTAGAGGTACTGTACCTGGTACCTGTACCTACCTATAATAACTCATGTTACCGCAACTGTATAGCATACTGTTCCGTACAGTCTACACATAACACATGGGTTACATAAACATAAAAATAAACGTTCACATACACTCATACTTACCGTACTAGGATACCGTGTTGTGGGAGTAGGGTTACTATATCCAAAAACCCTGAAATCTCAGGACAAATCCTGAGAGAGGAGATTGCGGCCGGATTGTACAAATCTCAGGATTTTTAGACTTTTAAATAAAATACAGTAATTTTCAATTTTAAGAAAAAAATTAAGATCTATTTAATAAAGAGTTTCAAGAACTAAATATAATCTTCCTTATTAATAGAGTTATATTTTTTATCATATTCAGTGTTTGAAGATGCTTCTTATGTAGGGTTTTTTGTTTAATTAGTAACTTATAAAATGCTACGATTGAGAGAACATTTTCAAACTGCAATAAAATTAAGTATTTTTCAATGGGATTCCGGGATTTTCTCCGGACTTTTGAATTTTTCATCTGGTAACCCTACGTGGGAGGCACGGACACACGAATTTGCACATAACAAACATCCACAACCCGAGTACAGACATTTCACCTCGTCACGCAAATATTTCGAGTTCCACTCCCAAGCCCTTTGCTTCGAAGGCAAGTTCACTACTACTAGACTAACGGAGGCGTTCTCGTTGACTAAAGTTTCAGCTTTTAACTAAAATCATTAGCGTTAATTAATTATTAGCGTATTAAAGCGTTAGATAAATGAGTAATGGCCTGCCTAAGGCGTTGTTCTAACATGCATAACTACAATCCCCCAATACAATTAACTTTTGCCATAATCAGTAGTTAGTTGAACCATGATAGTTACGGAGCGGAACACTGGCCGATCTAAACGTTCATTCTTATTCTAATGCCAAGGAAATAAAAAGAGAAAATAAAACAAGCTTTAACCAAATGTTAAACAGACCCTTTTTGGTACCTATAGCTAGCGTGATTCGAATATGTTAACATAATCTTGGCTAGATTACGTTTTTAATTTTTTGTTTTGTGTTTTATTTGTATGATTATCATTTTTATTGGTTTAGTTAAAATGTGACAAAATTGTGTTCTTTTTTGTAGTTTGTGATATGAGTTAAATTGTAAGCGCCTTGTGATCTCAGTAACTAATTAATGAATTATGAAATCGGGTTTGTGTTTTATTGACCTTTAAACAATATAAACTGTTAATATGGGCATACTTTCTTATTTAGACAAGGTTAACACCTATTGAGGGATGCTACACAATGCTGCAGTACAATAAATAACTCATTTTTTATATTATAAACTAGCTGCGCCCCTCGGTCTCACCCGCGTGGTGTTGATGATGTAAGTAAGCATCCTATGTTATTCGAGCGCCTCGTTTATCTACATACCAAATTTCATCCAAATCCGTTCAGCCGTTCTGGCGTGATTGAGTATGAAACCTTCATCCGTCCAAACATTCGCATTTAAAAATATTAACAAGCTTATATGGATAATATGTAATAAACGGATAATATTCAGGCTTTCTATACTATACATATAGGTACATAATAGTCCTTTCTTTGTAGGTTTACTCGACTTATTTTAGGGTTCCGTACCTTAAAGGAAAAAGTAACCGTTATAGAATTACTTTAATCCTTGTCCCGTCTGTCTGTCAAGATCCTTTTTTCCAGGCATTCTCCGCTTCACTACCAAACTGCACTACTGGTAGTTCAAAAGGGCTTTTTTTATTCCCTACTGGTCAACTGGCAATAATCAGCAGTGCCAGTTAAGGTCGTATTTTGTGATCTTGATGTCACATTTGGACTACATTCGACTCAAAATTAGTAACGGCAATGTATGCATGATTCTAAATTCGCCACGGACCTAGCAACTGGTAGTGCAAAGGGGAATAAAAATGCCCTGCTCTTGCAGTAATACAGTTTTGTAGTGCAGCGGGAAATTACTGGTATTTTTTTAAATTCATGTTAATCCTTGCTGTGCCGCATTTTCAATTTGTAAGGGTACATGTTTATTATGAAGTTAAATAAGTACACGCGTTATTTTGAACTGGTCTGTGGGCCGAACACGAAAATCTGCTTAAGCGTAACATAATCGTATTGTTTACGTATTCAGTACAAACTGTGAGTTATCTGTGCCACTATTGCACTAGATAAATGACAGTTTGTACTAAATTTGTTAGCGATGCGATTACGTTACACTTTAACAGATTTTCGTGCTCGGCCCACAGTACACATAGAGATGTGTACATTCAAGACAATACCGACCCGTGGTACAACTGCGATGTCCAACTGGTTGTACTACGGAGAAGTAAAGTTACCCATGGTTCAACTCTTTTTTATATATTTATGATTATGATCCATGGTACAACGGTGGAATTATGTCCAACTGGTTGTTCTATGGGGAAATATCTTTACCAATGATTCAACTCATTTAAAATAATTAATTCATTTAACTAACCTAACCTAACCTGTACTTTTAATTGCACTTCAGAATTGATAGATAAACTTTTCCTGTTTATTACCAGTAGTTGGTCCATAGATAAATTCAATTCCCAGTAGTACAACTAGTTGAACCAAGGAAAGAATAACTCACTCGAGTTGAATCATTGGTAAAGATATTTCCCCATAGAACAACCAGTTGAACCATATAAAAAAAGAGTTGAACCATGGGTAACTTTACTTCTCCGTAGTACAACCAGTTGGACATCGCAGTTGTACCACGGGTCGGTCACCATTCAAGACTGTAATGATATTTTTCTTTTATACCGCACTTGTACCAAACTGTACATAATTAATGTATACGTTGGTTATTGATTCAATAGATACACACAAATGTAGGAAAATGTATATATTATCTCAAAACATTATCAACAATAATCACATTTTATTAATCATAGGTAGCTAAATATTAATATAAATAATATGCACTACTTGCACCTCTTCAAAAGTAATAATGCTACTATCTGTTACTTTGTCTAAACTTAACCTAAGGAAATAATCACATAATGTCATTTCAATGGATCATCAACTACATAATGTCAGAGTGTGATGTATTATTAATAAATATTTATTCAAATTAAAAAAAAAACAATTATATAAAAACCTAAAACACAGGGGCTTTTCCAAAAATTTCGCAACTTCTAAATGCTTTAAATGACTGATTATATAAATGCTATTAACAATGTTATTTTGTATAAATATCATGATTACTTTCTCCAAATAAATATAGACATATAATTATCGGATAACCCTGGAGCAGCGATACAGGACTAAAACGGTACAACTATGTAGCTATTTTACAAAAATACTGGTTTAAATAAAAAATACACATCGTGTAATATATCTGCATAAACTTCAACAATGGGCTATCAATTGCAACAAACAATTTTGCAATTGTAACTATTTTAAGGGTATGTGTTGATCAATTCATGTGCACTTAATACTGCCGTGTTCAGTTTCCTTCTTACTTACGCTCGTATTAACGAGCCGTAAATAGAACCATCCGTTTCTAGATATATGAACGAGGGGTAACTGTACCCTTTGTTCTCTGTATGCCTGAAACGTTATAAGCCTATGTCGCCTTTAGACTAAAATTCAATCGCCTACATCGCCATCGGACTACAACGCTTTAGGACTAAAACGCTAAAAACGCTGTAGGCCTACAACGCTTTAAGCCTAAAACGCTTTAGGACTAAAATGCTTTGTGTGCATCTTTTTTAGATTTTAATACTGTTACTTAATTTATCTCTGTATTTCCTGAACTGGAATTATTTAAAACCATCTTTTCCAATATTTTTGGAATAGAGCCAAATGTTCGGCACACCTCTTCTGTGCATTTGTTCGTAACTATGGAAATGTTTTTTCCTGATTTGTTGTGCTTGAATATTCACCGCTTATTAAAAAAAACATTTGTAGAATTTAGTTATAAAGATGCACTACATTTTTCTGTACGCCGCCATAAAGAAGCACCATATTTAGTTGTCTTATTTAATGAACAAGCGTAACCAGCCCTCAATAAATTGTTGAAGCCCTTTTTGTTTTTAACAAAATCTTTATTTTCTGATTAAAAGGAATGTTGTAGACTTAAAAAAATGTTTGAAAGAATCACAAATCATAACACTATGAAAGCAACACCATCTTATTGAATGATAATATTAATTTATACTTTTCAGTAATTGTAGAAATACTTAAAATTCAAGCGGTCAGTGAAAAGATAAAGGAGTTTACATTGATTTTTCCTTATTGACAAGCTGTGATGTATTTTAGGCAAAACGCGTTTAAGTCATATGGCGATTAAGGTTGATTGCGAAATGTGTAGTATACGTTTTAGGTACATTGAGAAATAGGCAGTTTAATGTTTTAGACAAGTAACGACTTAGGCCAAACACTACTTAAGAATGAAGTTCAGGCAAACCGCGACGTAGACTAATTACGTTTCAGGCATACAGAGAACAAAGGAACTGTAACATTCGTGGAAAAAAGAGATATAAACAACTAGGCTGGCGTAACCAGAAAAATAAACTACACACTACACTTTTATATCAATATAGTATCTTTAAATAGGTTATTACATTTAATGTGAGAATTTTATAAATATGTATACATACACACGGTGCCCCGTATCTGCTTATTATGGTCGCTTTACGCTTTATAAATAGGCAACTCTATTTAACAGGGGTGGATGAACCCAGTTGGCCAAGCGAGAAAATTTGCAGAAGTGTAACGTTGACGTGAAACAATTGAATATCTAGAAACTATTACTTATTTAGTACAACAACATACAGATAACATAGTTTGGGGATTAAGTGCGATGCGACACGTTTTTCTATTCTTTACGTTGAAAACCCGAATACTTATTCGCAAATTATTCTTGCTATGGCTTAAGGATTCTTTTATGTTCTTACATCTTCAAATAATAAATAACAGGGCGGATATTTCACGTGAATACGAGAATTCTCGTATTGGTGCACACATGTTCGTTCGAAAATTAGGAAATCGGGTTTTACTGGATCCATTAAAACACGAATAGGTTTTACAAACAGCCAAACAAGAATATGTTATTCAATTTTACGATTTATTTTTAGTTATTGAATTCTGATTTGGCTGAATTTGTGTGATTCAGTTACTAGTTTATTACTATTAGTTAGATTCTTATTATAAAAAATAGATTTGTTCATTTTCACCTGAATATAAATATGATAATGTAACAAGTAAATATGTTGATGAAAGATCTAATGCTCGTTCACAATTGCAAAAAAGCTAAACAGTTTATCGACTACTATAATAAGTTGAAATTAAACAACTTTAAACAAATTAAACGCGTATATATTTCATAAATTCCAACTTTTCGAACATTTTTCAGTGATCGTGGTCAAATAATTTTCATATTTCTACTAACATCTAGCCTACCTGTAATCATGATCACTGAAGTGTCCAACAACATAAAAAATAAATAGATTTAGTTATATTATTATAAATATATAAAATGTACGCGTGTAATTTGTTTAAATTTGCGGCCTTACTTCTAAACGCTTAACTTTAAATAACGTCATTTAGTAAGGGCGGTCAACAATTTTGTAGTGCGCACCACTAAATAACATCATTTAAAGTTAGCAGCATGCATTAAGTAAGGCCCTTACCGACTTATTATACAAGGTGAACTAAAGATATTTCCGAATTTAAACCATGGTTTAAAAAAAGTTTGTTGGATAGATATAGATATATCTATAGACTATTTCTAGTACATGTATTGTCATAAGGCTTCTCTTATAACAATAACCATGTTTAATACTCGTGAAAGGGTAAGAATTAACTTATAAGTTGTTGATACAGTTTTACAGTAATTTATAGATGAATAAAGTCATGTTGACACTATATTTATTAGTATCCATAACTCAATTTAACGAAGAAAACAAATATTTAAACCAATGTCATAAGAGGATTCCTATATCCCGCGAGTTAGTGGCAGATCGCCGGGGGTATGTACGGGTGGACGGGGGGAGGTACAACGTAGTAACAGGTAATCTGAGGTATTGCCCTCTACTAAACCCTCTCCCGTCTCACCGCTGCCATTACTAAGGCGACGCCTAGCACATGTGCGCGTACTATAAGTATAAATATAATAACTAGTGATTCGCTTGCACAGAACACTAAACCAAGATTGTCTTAACTATGGTACTTAATTTTTTTTCTATTTACTAAAAACCACATTCGTGTGACACTTCGAATGAGAATTCTAAAAATATGATTATTCTATTCAATTGTGAGTAATTTTACATCAGTTTAGAGAGCACGATGTTACATGCCAGATAAATTTGCACTAAAAACCGACATATGAACAGATAGAAAAATAAAGACATGTCATTCGCAAGCATTGTATACACAAATTTGGTCTTTAGTATGAACAGAATAAGTACTACAAATATATACTATAATTTACAAAAAAACAGCTTTTAGTTTGGTGTCCCGAACAATCGAACCAATACCGAAATATAACAGTTTCTAATCATAACTATAACTGTGATTAAATTGATTCAGATTATTCACGTATAAATGTTAATATGTCGGTAAACTTTAGATATTAATAAAATTAATATTTGCTTCGAAACATAACTACAGTTTAATTTAAACAGACATAACGAACACATGGGAAGTTCAATTGCTTACACTAAACTACCTAACATTATATCGAATAGTAACATTTTAATGTCGTTAAACTGTAAGGGCCCGTTTCACTTTCGTTTCTCACCGAAAGAAGCTCTACCCGCCATATAGACATAGACATAGACATATATAAGTAAGTTAAATAGGAGTAGTAACAGCTTTTGTAAAGATTTATTGCCATAAAACTGTTACTGCCACACAGTAGTATAAACTTATATCGGCAATTAAAAACAGACCCTTAATATTATTTAACTTATAGTCTTATATTAAAAGCTTGATATACAAATAAAAACATTAATATAAAATGAATGTAAATTTTGTGAATAGGTTTTAAATATCGCATGTATTTAACTGCACTGTCCTCAGCTGTCGTTAACCAGGATAACAATAGATTTTCTATTGTCTGATTCCTGATACAGCTGGAGGCATAAGTTAGGAGAACGCAAATTCTTATTATTAGGTTGTTTAAGCAACTCTTTAGAAAACCATAGTACAGTAACCCCTAACTGTAACCTATGTCCTACGTGAGGGACATAACGCAAAACAATTCGATGCGACGCGATGCGAACGATTACGAAACTTTTGGTAACCTAGCATTCTGCGTATACGTATAGTGTTATGCGTAACCTCACACGAGATGCGGCATTCACGTAATTTAATTTCGTGTTGTAATAGCGCCGGTAAATTCTGGCACTACTATGATGGCAAGAAAAAAAACTACGTCGAACACACGCAATACCACATCGCTCCCAGTCGCTTCGCATCGCATCGCGTCACTTCGCGTTAGTATTCAGTTTGACACGTAGGAGAGACGTTAAAAATACACGGTCTTACTTATAAACGCTGCTTAAATTTAAATAATGTTAAGCAAAATGTAAGGCGGATAGTAAGTAACCACACAGTAACAACGTTTTTCAAATGTGTGATGTGTAAATAAAACCAGCAGGGCTATTAAGTAACTCAGTTACAAATGTTGATTGAAATCGAAAAAAAATGGCGGCTATATGTCACTTTTATCAGTTTCAGTCATTAACTTACTTACATTTTTGTTTACTGGAGTTGTCGAAATTGACTAACGGCCGGTCCCAATAATTTATCTATCGTCGTTTTACCTTACTAGAGTTAGATATTTGACATTATTTGTATGGACATTATGTCAATTTCCTATTGGTAGTAAGGAAAACCGTGGATAGATAGATTATTGGGATCCTCCAATAATGAACAACATTCACATACTGGTGAAATAGTATCAATGAAAATTCGGTGGAAAATAACTTTATATTTGTATTCGAAATTACTTTCATGAGGATTGAATTTATTTCAGTGCATTATACCCTAATAACTCGTAACACAATATAATATGTAAATTGTATTTTGTTATAAATAAATATTATTGATAACATATAAATATTATTTTGGCATTGATTGGTTACACAATAAGCTTCAATACGCTAAAAAATATATTAACAAAGCAATATGATCTCTATTCAGGTTAACATTTCCAGTTCACATATACACATTATTCTTATACTTACGTGAGAAAAACAATTAAAATTATTATTATATGTCAAGAAAAAATCATCAAAGCAATTACGTAAATTATATTGAACATACCTAATTAGTAAATTCAAGTAATTGCACTCAACGTTAAGTATACATTCATTTAATGACTAACTGGATATATTCATAAATTATTTTCCTCCGTCGGGCTGGGAACGGGGAAGCCTGGCATTACTGTGTTGGGGAGTGAATGGCACAGTAGCAAGTGCAACCGGGCGAAAGAGACTTCAAACGCAACGTCTCAGGGTGACGAGCGCAGTACAGGGCCGCGAACAAATACAGTTCTAAGGCGCTGTGTCCACCTAAGCAACGTGACAAGTGATCTGACAAGTACAGCTTAACTTGCCACTAGCACCAACATTGCGTGACGTGCCACTCAGCGTGCTACTAGTAATGCAATGAACTGACGCATGACACGAAACTTGTAGTGACTTGTTAGTAAAATTAAGGTAGATCTACCACTTAATATAAAATTTATTCATTCATTCTTGGTTCCCTATATCTGGTACACTGTTCAAGTAAATAAGGACTAAATTTTTCGAGTTACATATGATAAGTTTCTATTTTTAATCTAGAGAATGTCTTAATCTATAAGGGTATCTATTTAATTCCCTCATAACCACGTATGTGCCACCAATTTTACTTTTTTCCACATGGGATACACCCAGAAGCGTCTTTGTCAAAGTTTGAATATGCAAAATCTGTAAATAAACAAAAGCATCTTTATCTTCACCAGGCGACGACATAACCTCGAATATAGTATTTGTACTCTGACAAGTTTCTGGCATGTCACTCTAATGGGTCCCATCGAATGTCGTGCCAAATGACACGTTGCTTAGGTGCGCACAGCAGCGCCTAAGCTGAGGGAAACACTGCATGAATTAACGTTAGAGATGAGATATTTACATCATATGTCATCAGTTTACTCGTGATAGTGGCGCATGCAACTGTGTCAAAATTTCGAGAGCTCACAATAAATACAATACATAGTAAATATCCCGTTTCTAACGTTAATTCTTGCATTAGTAAACATGTCAGTTTAAAAGCTTATACCACTGCATGACTTGCCAATCTAGCTAGATTGGCAAGTGATGCAGTGATGATAGGCGCTTGACCATGATAGTTGCAGACACATGTTAGATAGATAGTATGTATACATGTTGTGTATACATTCAGTTATTATAAACCTAACTTTTATGTAGTTTTTTTAAGGCGAAATAAGTTCCAATTTTCATGATTCGACTTCGCGAAAACTTAGTTTTTCGACGCTTAAACCTACTAACCGACGTTCGAAAAAATAACGTAGTATAAATTAAATATACGTTCTTATGAAGTATGGGAGCCAAAACACGATTGAGCAAAGTTGGCTCGATAGAAAAAAATCGGCAACATTCCCTAAATTTTGCAATTTTTCTTACGTGCTTCGTGGGAAATAGCGTTTTTATTCAAGTATGGGCAAATATATTTCAACGAATGTATAATACTCGAATTCCCAATGAAATTCACTAGTGAACTATGGACTCCTTTATCATTCAAATTTAATCATTTGATTGTACGAATTAAATATAAAAAGTATTAGCACGTATTCAATTGAATTTTCGCATTAAATCGTCCATTCTGGTAAGCAATTATCAACCTTATGTAAAGCACCGTAAATTGTTTTAAAATTAGGATTGGACCGCGCCTTAATGATGATTTGTAGTTTTTCATAGTATCACGTAACTACTTGAAGTACTTACTCGAGTAACTGAATGTATACACAATAACGTAAAGGTCCTACTTAATCCATCTTTAATGATTTAATACATAATACATAATTATGTGCAGTAATAAATCGCATACACAACTTTATCTAGATCCATAACATGTATAATTATATACCGTCATTGAGAATTAAGTTGATCGTCCACTGACAATGTGCTGAACGATGTGGTTAGGAATCGATAACTGGACATAAAGTTAAGAGAACAATGAACACAATTTTTTCTGTTTATTATTATTATAAGCGCCAAAGCTCTGCTCTGCTAAAAACGATTGTGAAATTGAACCATAGATCAGTGGTTAATAATTATGTTATTAAACTGCGTCTCGTTTATTTCAAAATTAATTATTTTACAATTCTTGTGTAATATTATAAAACAATGGCAGTATAATCGTAGACTGCACATATTATTGCCGTGTACTATTTTTAATTCGCGGACTTTATACAATAAATAGCAAGCCCGTATTAAAAAAAATAATACTTTTTCGGTTGTCTAGCTAAATTTAGTACATTGTAATGACGTAGTACAGAAAAGATAACTTATTATGATATTGTATGACGTAATGCATGTGATGATCGACGGTTTATAAACGCATACGCGTTGGACGAGAGGACTTACGGTAAGGCTTACAAAAAAAATATGTAGATACTTTCTATGTGCCCATTTACCATCTTTCATAAACATAATAAAAATTATATTGCTGTATATTATAATTGACATCTAATATTTAATAGCTAATTGAGTTAATCGATCACTGGTATAAACATCGTCAAAACATGCAATACTTGGACTCAAGCAAATATACTTTTGGCCTGTTTACTCCATAATTTAGTGCACGTGGACGCAAATTCAGCCAACAATAAGAGAAAAGTTTGTTACTTCTCAACATCTATGTAGCGATTAAAATAAACAAGCCGCTTTTACACGATTACATAGATTTTAATTTTAACTATAAAGTTGTCAATAGACAATTCAACTTACGCGGTAGGTATCTTCAGCAATAAGATGCATTTCACAGTTTTCAAAAGTGGCTCAGCATTCAATTTCATAAAACTTATCATCGAAATGGTTATAAAACGAAGTTGTTTATATTATTTGCCTCCTTAAAATAACCATACATTGGTATAAAATGTAGTACTTTATCATAGTTTTGAAAATTATGGTATGTTATACATCGACTGCAGGCGACTGTAACTACTAACTATAACTACCGCGTAATTTGAAACGTCGAAATGACATTTTAATGGGTAATAAATAGGAATATTTCAATCAAAATTATCAAAATGTTATCAAATGTTCGATAACCTCCAACACATAAATACACGGTGCCCGTTGTGACCCTTTAAGTTGCAACATAGCGTCTCATACGAAACTATTTCTTCTGTACATTTACACTAAACGCATCCGTCGAAAAAATTACGTCAGTAGATAAATAATAACAATATAACAATTATTTGACAATTACGAAACCGACTTCCAATACTCATGTATGCAATTCCTATAAAACAGAGTTATTATCTATTGTGAGTCGCTTCTCTAAACAATAACAAATTCTAGCACAAATTAATTGTGTATTTGTAATCGTAACGTAAACCACTTTAATTTAGTACGATACAGTCTCGCACACTACTCACATGACTGCAAGACAACGAACTATACGGTAACAAAGTTCTGTGAAAATTAATGACAAAGAGATAAGCGTTCCTACTCGATAGGGGACGGTGAATGAGAAACTGCAGGAAGTATGTATATATCGAAGTCAGCGTAAAAAAAATCCATGAAAAAAGAACATAGTATCGCGAGTCTCATAACTCCAGTGCTGATTAGTCTTGTGGAACGCACTGTGACATGTCAGCGTTCAAGGATGGACGCTGAGTACAGCCAACGCACATATTAGAATAGCTTGGCTGAAGCCGCGTTTTGACGGTAAGAGTTGACTGACGTAGTATACTCTGACGGCCAATTGGTACTTGTGGGAACGTCGTCGTGGGAACCGGGTATCCGAGTGTAACCGGACAATTGTTTCCGATTATAGTAGACTAGGACCATGCTCTATTTTTCGAGTAGGCTCTTATCAGAATGCCATAATTTTGATTTTATCAGTGCGAACGTGTTAGATGTATGTGTAATTTTGTCATCAACTTTGAAAGTCTTGTGTTATATAGTTCAAATTGGTGATAGTAACAATAAGATTTAAAAGTAGTTAAATTAGTAAATTCTTCCAGTCCTTTTTTACTTGTTGGAAGCGTCATGATACATCTTAATTTTTTGCAGCTTTCTTGTTCTCTGCTAAATTATAAGATACGTACGAGTAAACTATTAACGTGTAAACTACTATCAGAGTACAGTAGGATGTAAGCTACTGCCATAGTACGCTCTCGTAAGAGCGTACTAAGTACATAAGAGTTTACTTACGTAAGTAAACTCTGATGGTCAAAACGCTGTTTTAGCCATAGGGGCTGCCGTGGTGACTTATGTTAGTGAGTGAATTCATTCACGCACATATTAGAAGTTCTCATAAAAACAAATGACAGTACCACGAGTTCCACAGCGGGGATGAAACGCGAGCGTGCGCGGCGACGTGTGTCAGTGCGCGGGGGCGGGGTGCGCGGGCTGCGGCGGGCGGGGCGGGGCGCGCGGACGCGGCGGCTGCAGCCGTTGTCGCGCCAGAAACGAGTTACCGACGGAGAGCAGCCGCAGTCGCGTGTCGACCGCGTCGCGGTGACAACGTGCGCCGAGTTGGTACCACGCAGTCGCGAGCAAGCGTTGCTCGGCGAGGGCGCCGTTGCGACTTGTTTCGCTGCCGCCACTGCCGCTCCATCTAGACACGAATTATATATTATAACGATCAAGTTTGTATCCACGTATGGGAGCTTAAGTTACACAAGTATGGAAACTTGAGTTACACACGTCTGTAGTTTAGTTATTTTTCAGGTTGTGCGCGGTAGGTTAGACCGTTCACCGCTTAAAAATATCGCAGAGACTTTCGTTACTGATGATGCCAATGTATTTTTTATGAAGGAACTTCCAAAGTCACTAAACACGTTGTTCCTAAAATAATTTTATTTTAGAGGGTTATAAGGTTAATTCACGCGCGAGGTTTCTTGACTTTCTAATTAATGTAAGAAGTAGTGGTATAATCATGTTATTAAAAATTTATATGAAAAAGGGCCGGAAAAATTATTTAAAAAATTACTATACTCACTCTTTGTTATTGCTCGCTGTCGCTACAGGTGTGCTCGTACTGGGCGCGGCTCGCGAATACCCGAGCGTTATATCTGACAGTGACTGTTGACCTGCAAACAACATTTTACACAATATTAAAACATATAAAACTAGCTTTTGGTTTTTATACTTTAGGGGCTTACATTTGACTGCTATCTCAACCGATATTGAGTGGCCATACGGTGATGATATACTTCTCTAGATACCTGTTTAGATTCTTGACTTGAAAACCCCAGCCTCTCGGAAAACAGACTTAAACAAGGAGTCCCATTCTTTAGCTATCGCATGATGAAAAAATAAGCAAAATGCAAGCATTTTGCATCTGCAATGCAACCATCTTCTTCTTCTTCTTCGTTGCGCTCTTGACAGAGCGGTCGAGATCGTCATGTAGTAGTATTGATGGGGCCAGAAGTTATACGTCTCACGATGTCACGCCATTTTTGCCTGTTAGCAACCATCACGATGCTGTTTATCTCATGCAGTGTAGATTGCTTAATAGAAGGTAGAAGTCTTTATGTATCCATGTTCTTAGACATAAGATATTCTTCCTCCAAGCTGTAGTGTGAAAGCAGTATTGTGTTTGGCAGTACAGGTGAAATTTTATTTATTTACTACTGGTTTTCCCACAAACTTAACACGATTTTATTAATAATAATAGACATTTAAATTACTGCGAATGAAACTAAATAATTATGTCTAACGTAGTGTGAATTCTTGTCACTACCTAATGTGTATACATATATTTCAATAGAGATGTGCCTATGTGGTGCAAAAAACAGTTATGACAGTTCCTTGTGGACATTTCAAATTGATAATGATGTCTTTTGGACTTATGAATGTAAACTGACAAGTCCTGTCCTACCACTCACCAGTGGCCCGTGGGTCAAGCGACTTGACAACCTGCTTAGCTTTCTCGACACACTTCTTATAGCGATCTTCTAAGGCCAACAGTTCACCTTCGCGTGCCGTAAGCGCTTCCTGCAGCTTGCCGTAGCGCCGTCGCTCTTCGGCAAGTGTGCTTTGGAGCTCTTCGACTTGGAGTGCTGGAAATATGACAATATATAAGGCCTTTGATAATTATTGCACAATATTGAACGGGATGGTTTGGAATCGATAAGTGGTCATCAAAGGGAAAGAAAAATATACATATTTTTATGAACCCATATTCACAGCTCCGCGGCTAAAAACCATTGTGCGACTGAACGCACGACGGCACAGCAACATCACTAAATAAGAGTAACTACACGAGACACACCTACCCTCTTAGACGACATACGAATAGGCAGCTGTGTAAAAATTCGCGTGTAGGTAAATTCGCACATCGTTGTACCTATTCTAAGTGGGTAGGTATATCTCGCGAAGTTACTCTTATCGATTCTGTGCTGTAGCGGCGCCGTCAAGCTTTCAGTTGCAAAATGGTTCTTAGCCGCGGAGCAGTGAATACGGTTCATAATAATAAAATAGATGCATTATTTCTTCACTATAATTTCTCCTAAATTATCCTGCTCTACGAGATCCAGCCGATCAATCGATCAGTCGTTCGGAGTCCAAAAGCCCAGATACACAAGCAGCTTGGAGCAGTCGGCATGGACTGCTTCGAGCTGATACTGCACAGTGAACTACAGCCGGGTACGTAGACACATACACGAAACCGCTCGAGCAGTTGCAAATGCTTCGGGCGGTTGATTGTCAAGCAGTCGCCAGGCATACACGGACTGCTCGAGCTATCGACTGCTCTCGCGCAGTTACCTCCGCCCGCGCTCTTCATTCCACGTCGCGCTTTCCGCCCTCCGAATTGAAATTATCACTTGTTGAGTAGGTAATAACTGTTCCAGCAGTTATCAATAGCAGCTTCAAGCTGTTGACTATGACAGCAAAAACGATCCGTGTATGTTGATCATTGTTTAACTGCTCGAGCAGTACGTGTATGTCGGCTCTTACCTAATCTTAAGACCATAAGAAAACTTTTTCAAATTTAACCACATGTATGCAAAAATAACGTTATTTACATTTCCTCTGGTTATCTTCGACCGCCGTCGCGAGTCGTTGGTGCGGCGCGTCCTGCATCGCCTCTAACTGCATTATCTTTTGGTTCGCTTCTCTGTTCATTGTTCGTAGTTTTTCTAATCGCGCCGCGTAGTCTTCCAATAGTGCCTGACAAAAAAATATCACACATTTTACATGAGTTTCACAGTTATGATACCCGAGTTATGTTTGGGGCCACAAATTATAGTATCCTATAGAACTAGGATCTGGTAAATAATTATTTACATATAATTAGCTTTAATATTTTACTGACTAGTAAAACATTATTCTTAAAACGGACTACCTTTTTTTTCGAAATCTGGACATGTATCTAACAGTTTTAGAAGAAATGTTTTAATTCAAATTCAAATTTCAAATTCAAATTCAAATTATTTATTTGTGATACACAGGTAAGACAGGATCTTAAAATAGATTATTGTAGGTACATGCTGTGATCTGCTTTAAGCGTACAAATGTTAAGTTATAAAAACCTAGGAGTAAATAAATATATGGATTAGTAAAATTAAAACAATGTGGAATAGTAGAAGTAATTAGGTACTTTATTTCAATAGCTCTAAACGATAACACTGCTGTTTGTAACACACATGTTTATGTCAGTTCTTTTGATATTTTTATTAGTGTGTATATGTTTTTTTCCCAGTCCAGAGTCCCAACAAATAGGGAGTTTTCATACTAGCTGCGCCCAGTTGTCACATCTGCGTGGTGATGGATGATGATGATGATGATGATCATGAACAAGTATACCATGTGTTATTCCATGCGCCTCATCTATCTACATACCAGAACGACATCTTTTCTATCTTCGACTGACATAATCACTTAAAAATCCAATCCGTAGTTTTTTGCGCGTAAGAGTAAAAAACAACATTCATACATACAAACTTTAGCTTTTATAATATTAGTAGGATGGTCCTATGGTTAAAAGAAAAAGGTGGACGTTCTTCGCGTTTGAAGGTTTATAATATTAGTGGAATGGTCTGTGATGAAAAGAAAACGTTTGTCGCGTTTGAAAGATCAATCGGTCTGTTAACATTGCCCCTGATCGGAAAAACGCAATATATTTAGAACCAGAGCTATTACTACGGCATACCTGCACAGAAGCCTGGTCCTGCTGAGCGCCTTGGTTCTGCCGTAACAGCTTGTTTTCATGCTCTAGTCGGATCAAACGCTCTTTCATATCATTGGGGATCAGTTCGCGGGAAACATTGCTTTCGCTTGCACCTGGAAAAATTAAATCAAAGTATTGTTCATTCAACCCTTGGCTAAAACACACATGATTAATTATTTGCTGATTGACTTACTCCGAGAACGGACGAAATATAAGATTATGACCTCCACCCCACGTCCACCCTCCATCCGAATACGGATCTTAAGAAGCAAGGAAATACGACCTGTGGGCCTAGCACGAATAACTGCGTAGGTTTAACGACCCGTGTCGTTCATGTGAAACAATATAAACTGTCGTGTATCTAGCGCAACTGTGACACAGATAACTCATAGTTTGTACGCCGAAGTGACGCGTTGGCGCTTACTATACGAATACTATTTCGAAAACTGTTTGTGCTAAGGCCTCGAGGGGTGGCAATGAGTGATATATGGTACGCCTCTTGTGCAAGTTGCCACTTAAGTTGGAATGCACATTCAGAAGCACGGACATTCTGCCACGAAGTGATATTGTGCAAACATTACTGTGTTTACTGTTTACAAGACACTGTAGCAAGTGAAATTCTTGATCCTTATAATATATGCTAAAACTTATGTGGATTGAATTGAAGATTGAAGAAAATTTAATGATGCGGATTTGAATGGAACTGATGACTAATTTCTATACCTAGTAGTGTACGTAATCCCAATTCTCAATTCTCAATTCTCAATTGTTTATTGCAACATATGTAGCTACATGCAGGTCTTATTTAACATGTTTGTGTGTGTTATACATATGACCCTATAAGGGTATGGCAATGGTAGGAACGGAACGATCTATTTATATATCATTGAATTTATCATTGAAGAATTCGTCTAAGGTATAGTAACATTTTTTTTTCCATCGATAGATAGGATATAGAAACCAGGCCTATACTACCATAAACGAACTACTAGATTTCGTTTGACGGATTTCACGTTTTCTACCGTGAAAGGGGAAAATTACAAATACAGTCAAGGGTAATGTAATGTAATGTAATGACATGATGATAAGTGATTAGTGTTTTGTGTAATGCCGTAGCACACTTCCCCCTTTTTTCAAGACATGTACCCCCACTCAAAAATCGCCACCATCGAATTTTTTTTATTGAATGGTATCTTGACGGAACATCCATACCAAGTTGCATCAAGATTGGTTGAAAAACGCGACCTGTACAGGAGGACCAACATACAACCTAACAAACATATAGACATATGAAAGTCAATTTGGCCAGTTAAAGCAGAGACGCTTCGCTCGCTTTGCGTGTATGAACGATTGTTTTTAGGACAACCAGGAAGAGCCACACACCAGTACGTACGCAAAGATGCGATTGAGCAATGTTACTTAAAACAAACTTCCCAAATCCGCATCACACTCCACTGACTGCAAAGCTGCGGTGGCTGATGCAGTATGTACATCTTTCCGTACAAGTCGCATTTATTAACCAATCTTGACGACACTTGGTATGCATGTTACGAGTATACTATTAAAAAAAATAGTGGGGGACAATTCCTAAAAAGGGGGGAAGTTTGCTACGGCGCTGTTTACCTACTGGTTCGATACAATTTGGTATCTGACTTTAAAGAGGCATTTCGAATATGAGCATAATTGGTCAAGTGGTTTCGGAGATAATAGATTGTGAAGTGCTGTGAAAAATTGCCGCTGATGTGCTATGTGCTCGCGAGGTCAACTGTATGCAGAACTACTATAATGAGGGTCGAATATAGGTAGCGGATTATCGATAACATGTTAGGACGCGTTGCACATTCTACGACTCAGTTGGTAACGCGGTGACCATAGTTATTACCTGCAGTGATTGTAGATATCGTGGAACACCGCAGTTCGTCGACAGTCTCTCTCAGTGTGTCCCGCTCTTGCAACAGAGTGTCTCGCTCTCTCTGCAAAGATGCCGCTTGTCCGCTCAGCTTTTTGCTCTCGATCTCCAACTTATTTGCTCGTGCTATTTCCGCGTCGAGTTGTTCATTTAGTTCTGTCACCTGAAAGTTATGGTATTTTGAGGTGATAAGGAAAAGGTCATTATTTCCCAATATGTACTCTAAAGTAAACAACTCGCGGTAATATTATGTTACTAATACCTGATAATTATCGAAATAAATTAATAAATCATATTTTTTGACAAGTTGAATGGGCAGAAAATGTATATGAAATACATTGTACGAATGATAGATAGAATAAAATTTAAGTTATTATCGATAAAAGACAGCCTGGGATATAGCTATCGCGTCCATGCGAGATAAAAGGTACGATAGATAAAATAAATTTTAACGATCCATGCTCGCACTGCTGATGTCTGATGAGTTGATTAGATCACTTATAAAATTCTCAAACTGTTTTAAATTTATATTAAGTGAGCGAATTAACAGTAATCATAAAAAATAAAAGCAAAATAACAAAAAAATGCATATTCACTTTGATTAAAATGTAAAGTTTCATGTCAATTCTCATTCTTAATATATAGTGTTATTATGAAAGAAATGATCTTTATGAATACTTTCGATCAATCGGCGTCAATGATTACAATAATGGCATTCATTAAAAGTGTAGGTATCATTTTCAAAGATTTATGTTTTCACGAATTGTAACGTGTCATAATTGTAGACTATAATTGCTGTGCGTGACGGTGCACGAGTTTTGATAGTGCACAAAAAAACAAGAGATGTGATGTGTTCTTGCAGTCCATCGCTACTGAGATACATAATAGCCCTAACTGGAAAGATTTAGTAATTCCAACCAACATAATAATATTAAACTAGTTAAAAAAAACCTTAAATTTTAAAATTGCATATTAAGATACCCGCTATAACTGTATTGTTTTAAACTTTATTGCAACTTTATCACCCACACAAAACCCTTTAAACCTAATTTAAAAACAAAGATGGACACCCAAACTGCATGCAATAGCTGAATTCAATTTATAGTTCATAGTTCATAGTTCTTTATTCATGAATTAAAATTTACATGTCCAAAAAATATTAATTAAAAATCATATATATTAAAAACAGTACAAATTAAGTATATGTACTTAATTTGTACTGTTTTTAATATATATGTATATTAAAAACAGTACATTTAACATTAAATTAATGTGTACTTACAATTGTAGATGTACAATCAATAACAAATTGCTAATATAAAAACAAATTATTATTTAAGATTTGGATAAAAATAATCGAGTTAGTCAAAAATTAACTAATGTCAAAATTAAATAAATAATGTAATATTAACCGAATAATGTCAAAATTGAATTAATAATGTCAATATTGAATAATAATGGCAAAAATAAATTAATAATGTCCAAAACTACACTTTGTGATTAAGGAACTCCTCAAAACTGTAAAACGACCGCTCGATAAGCCAGGTTTTTAATTTAATTTTGAATGAAGCTAAACTAGGAGCAGAGGTGACTTCGTCAGGCAACCTGTTCCAGACCATGGGTCCCATCACGTGAGTCAGTTTGCTAGATTTTGTGAGGGTTCGTGTTACTCCCACCAGTTTATCAGCGTTACGTGTATGGTAGCTATGTACATCGCTGTTCTTTTCATAGATACTGGGGTTATTTTTCACAAACACAGCCACCTGTGAAATAACGATTGCTGGTAGCGTGAGGATTCCCAAAATTTATTCCTTGTATTAATATCCCATAGTCTCAAAGTCGCGCAACGAGCTATGGAGATGGCTATGCTCAGGGTTTCTCTACGCGATCGAATCAGAAACGAGGTCCGTAGAAAAACAATAGACGCCAATATAGCGCAGAAGAAGCCAGTTAAAGTTGCAGTAGGCAGTGCACATAGCACGTAAAACAGAAGGATGTTGGGGCCGGAAGGTTCTGCGGTGGAGACCACGGACCGGCAAGCTCAGCGTAGGTCGTCCACCGACACGGTGGAGACGTCTTGATAAAGAATGCATGATGACGTTGTGCCAGCGACCCAGGGTCATACTCCGTTATCTAAAGGAGTTGGGATGGCTAGGTTAGCTGGAGGGGGAAAAGCACAATGCACCCCAAGCGGGACGTCAGTGCAGGACTTAGCGCCCCCAATCAGAATAAGAATAAGAATAAGAATAAGAAGACGTTGGATACAGGCCACTTCCAACCGGTCCGTTTAGAAAATTTTGAGGAAAGCCTATATTAAGCAGTGGACGTCCTACGGCTGAGATGATAATGATATCCCTTAGACCAAGCGTACGATGCCGCTGGCGGGTCAGCTAGTAATGTAGGTACGGCTCACGTTCATACGCATATAATTATATCGTATACAGATAGCTCGTACTATGTACGTACCTGTTTCTTGTAGATATCCAGTTGCGCTCGGAGCGAAGCGGCGCGCGCCATTGCCTGCTCGTGCTCTATGGCGCGCTGTACGTGCTCTGTGTTCGCACGCTCCAGTAGTTTCACCTAAGCAAATAATCACCATAATATATTTTTAGTGTCATTAGGTTATGGTACAAGCACGGGGCCAACCTGTTGTTAAGCGGTAACTATAACCTATAATAATGCATATCGTCACAAGTGACAAATTGCACTGCGGCCGTTACCCTTAAATATTAAGATAAATCTCATGTATCTACCTGTAATTTCACCGATAATAGTCAAACACACAGTAATGCGATCATTACAACTTCGCTCCTCTTCTTCGCTATTACAATAGACTCAAACTTGTATGTTTATTTTTTTTATAGTGAAATGTCATACTTCAACAATATTTTTGTTGTGGTCACAAGTGCACAGTTGCCTGTTCAATATAGACATTGTTACATTCTGTCAATAAGACTTCTGACAACCTACAAGGTTGCCTGGAGATATCGCTTTTTGTAATAAGTAAGGCTAGTAAGGCTCTCCATTGTGATGCTTGTGCTGTATTTGCGAAATTTTAATTTGTCATGTAATATTTTGTAACAATAAAGTATTATCTATCTACGAAGTAGCGAAAAAGCAACGCTATTTCTTAAATAGAGAGCATTATACTTAACGATTTTTTTAAATTTATATCTTTATAAAGTATTGACTGGAACGTAAAAGTCCTTAATTTTTAATCCATTTTAAATTTGGTTTTCAGAAACACTTTTGGCAAATAAGGGAAAAGGGCAGGAAATAACCCTATTGCAAATATACACGGTGGCGTTAAATACTTTACTGCAACGTATCGCATCCTTATTTATGGCGATAAATTTGAAAATGAAATAAAATCCAAATGATTAAATGCATTAACCAAACAATATATATTAAAAAAATAATCTATTAAAAATATCAAGTTGCCCTCTTCTGGCTTGAACGTCATTATTTTACACCCTATATTTGATAAGGTGGATCACATACCTGCCTCTTCAGATCGACGTGTTCTTCCATCCGTTTTTTGTAGGAGGCGACTGACTCTTCAAGCACGGCTGCCTTGGCCGCCGTTTCCCGTAGCGCATCAACCTCGTCCCTTAGTATTACGTTCTCTGATGCTGCACTCTGGAAACATTCATGTTACAATTCAAATCGATGTGTATGTATATGTATGTTATAATTCTGACAAATTTTCGATGTTACTAGAATATTAGGCTTTATTAAGTCTATTCATCGTCCGCTGGATTTTTAAAAACCTCAAATAGGTTCTAATTTGACTGCATTCTCATCTTATGATAAGCGATAATGCAATCTAAAATGTGGCACGCAAGCCTAGAAGATCTAATTATTGGAGACCTAGAGCACACCACAACTAGGTAAACCACAAGATATTCAGAAGTTATCTCCCGAGTTACTTAGTGCTAGAAATTTCTTATGTTAAGCCGTCGATCGCTTCTTTATTAAGATTGTCCATACAACTATCAAACTATAGATGGTGTCATAAACTTTCGTTGTGTGCGTCATCTTGATCGTTTTACCCTAAGCTTTAAATGGAGGTCATTAAAATGTAGTGTACGGTGGGAAAAATCTCAAAAAGGGATATAGCAGATTTTGTTTTCCCCATATTTATGTTATTCCTTTGAATTCTGACGTGTAAAAGTGTTCGTAATGTTTCACAAGTGAAGAACTCAATTGCTTATTTTTGTTACTGAAAAAATATATTAAAAAATATAGTGGCAAGTATACTCCGAGTTAGTATACTCCGAAGCGCTCGTAGCGGAGCTCGACTTGGCGATCGTAACCGATCAACAAGTTAACTCCTTCTCTATGAGAGGAACGCTCGAGTCCCAGCAGTGGGAACAAAATGGGCTAATTATGATTATGATACTCCGAGTTTGTAGCAAAAACGAAACACCACGTCATCACGCAACTGAGAATACTAGACAAAATATCAAAGTTTTCGTTACATACTTACACGCAATAAGATAAATATGTATAAGGATTTAACAGCCATCCAGCTATATTAACCGATGTTCACGCTTTGCTTCGGTTTCGTTCAAGCCATAAAATTAGACGTCACTCGTTAGAATAAATTGCTACTCATTAGGGACATACTACTTAACCAGCAGGGCCATTATGTATCTCAATTGCAATCTAATGTTGATAGAAATCTAAAAAAGGCGGCTTTTGTCACTCTGTTAGCTCAGCTAGGCTATTATGTATCTCAGTTGCTAACAAACGTGGATTGAAATCTGAAAAAATGGCCGCTCTATGTCACTTTTGTCAGTTTTAGTGATCAATTTACTAACATTTTTGCTTACTGGAGTTGCCAAAACTGACATAGTACCGCCATTTTTCAATATTTCAATCAAAATGTGTTAGCAACTGAGATACATAATAGCCCTACGGGTCATCAACTTACGAGTACAACATTTTTGCTTACTGGGGTTGTCAAAACTGACATAGAGCCGCCTTTTTGAAGATTTCCATCAACATTTGATAGTAACCGAGAAACGTAATTGCCCTGCGGGTCCTGTTACATTTTACATGCATAACACTAAGTTCAAAGATCTTATTGTAAGAGTAGTCTACAAACGTAGATACAATAATTTCTTAGAGGTTAGATAAAATCGTTAAATAGTTTCGTATATATTTTATAGATATATATTTTAACTGGGTTTATTATATTGAATTAAATCGTGTTACTCATTATAATTATCAAATATTATTTAGCTGACCATACAAGCAATTAAATTTAGAACATGTATGTATTACACATATTTCTGACATACTTATAAACAAGGCTCAAATCAAGTTCGAAACCACGGGTAAAAAATAGTTTTAGCTACTGTGAGGAAACTTTAAGTCTTGACTAGTAAATGAGTAGTGGGCTTAGTTATTGAGTAGTGTATGCGATGACAATAATACCTAACCTATAGTATTTGCGTGTTTAAAAAAGGTGATGTTATTACAATATTCTCAATAGCATATATTTTTAAGCTGTCTTTTCCAATATACACAATATTTTTTACAAGTACTTACTTGAAGTTCTTCATTTTTCAGCTTGAACATGGCGACTTCTCTCTCTAACGCGTCCGCTCTCGCTCTTTGATCGTCTCTTTGTAATTCTACTTTATCCAGTTCGTCTTTCAGGGCGTCAAGTTGTGCTCTCATATGGCTGTATCTCAGAGTACCGGCGTGTGCTGGGCCCAGTGAAGCACCTGCGTCGTCTAGTTCTGTGTCAGCGGTGTCGACCGCGGCTTCCCGGGCCGCGGTTAGACGTCCTACCTCACTTAGTAATGTCATCTTCTCTTCTTGAAGGATTTTCACCTGAAATATTACAATTAGTAATTATTTAATTTGAGTGTTTTTATTTTTATGTAGGAATCAAAAATATAATGCTTTAAGACCGGGTTCTTCACAAGAGTGACTCCCAGAAGAAGAACTTCAAATAACGAATTCAAAATTCGAAACTTGTCGGAGACTATTTGCGGTAAATATTACGAGAGTCCTAGCCGCTTTTAAAGCGTAATTATGAACATAACTCGCGATAGATTTTAATCTCAAATTAAAAATATGTTTAATTGTAGTAAATAAAATAAAAATATTGGAACATACTTTACAGTTGAAAAATATATATATATTAAGTTTAGTGTTCAAAATATTACCGAGTAGATTACTATTTTATTCAACAATTTTATATTATCAGGCATGCGCAGACGACGTCTTGTTAAAAATGACTTGGGGAACTTAATAAATTGACGATACATCTACGCAATTCAGCCATTACATTAGGGCCAATTACTTGCATTAAGTGAGAGCTCTAAACAATATAAAACTTATCGTTCTCGTCCTATTTCCGTGTTTTGTCACGCGCTGAAACAGAACGAAATCGATTTAAAATTTTGATAAGTATTTTTATAGATACATATAGATGGCAAATAAGTAGACGGAAACAAATATGTTGCCGACATTTAAAGACTGTTGACTTGCCTTTTGAAGCACCCCATGTTTTACCCAGAAATAACGTAGGAGAGTTCATATTAATTATCGTATAATTTGCGACTCCTACATGTCGTATGTGAGCATTCTAGCGTCGGCGGCTAGTGCGGTAATAAAAACCACCGGCATAAGGTTTACTAATTCTTCAGAACATTCTCCAATATATATGCTATAGAAAAATACAGAAACAACGAATGTCTGCGCTCATATAAGTACCTTGCAAGACAACCTTAGTATGTTATTGTCTAAAATTTTTATGTTTTTTACGCAGATTTTTTTACCGATCATTACGACTCGATGATTGTCTTTATATGACAAATGTTAAAAACAATGCATTGAGCCAATTGATAAGTGTACCGATCATGTGAAACACCTCAAAACTTAACCTACAATTCTAATGTTCCCGACCAAATGTTCGGCAATGAAAATTATTAAATATCTGACAAATCGAAATGGTTTTCCCCATACTTTCGTTTAAGCAAAGTTTTCTACCTCTCAATGGAATGTCCATGTCTCGCCGTTTTAATTGTATGTTTTCTATGCACTCAGCCGTCCGGTGATTCATAATTACATCAAGATTGTACGATTTAATCATGTCGTCGCAGCAATATACTTGTACGTTGCTGGATAACGTAAGACTAAAACTCCAACGCAAACTTTGGCTCGTTCTACCTCATATTGCTTGAGGTAAACGTCTGTAATATATTATATCAACAATACTGCAGCAATCGCTTTGAAATGATAAACGAAAGCATATGCTAAGAGCTATAGTAACAAACATGAAACATAATCCCATACAACTTTCGCAGTAAAATGCGGCATTACGTCATAATTTACCCTTAATATCATAAAGCTTTAAACATACACCATGTTATATTTATAACCGTTGTTTCCGAAAGCTATTTTTTACAACAATCGAGTCTCAATATCGGTCGGTAGGAATCCTTACATGTGAAGTAGTCCCTGGGAGATGCCTAAGGCCTCATATGCCTGCAGCTTGAAGCTGTCAGCATGGCCTGCTTCAAGCTGCGACTGCGCAGTGAACTACACTCTTCTACGTACATACATACACGAGACCGCTCGAGCTGCTGCAAATGCTTCAGGCGGTTGGCGGTCAAGCAGTCTCCAGGCATATGACACACTATATATACACGACTGCTCGAGCTCTCGCGCAGTTACCTCCGCCCACGCTCTTCAGTCCAGGTCACGCGCGCTTCCCGCCCCAGAATAGAAATTTTGACTTGTTGAGCAGTTAATACCAACTGCTCCAGCAGTTATCAATGACAGCTTCAAGCTGTTGACTATGACTGCAAGAGCGGTCCGTATATGTTGATCAATACGAGTGGCTAACTGCTCGAGTAATCCGTGTATATCCGCTCAAAGACGTGAGGTCGTAAGTCGTAGAACTATTATGTTCCGCTTCGATCAGTACAACGGCTGTGCCGGATATTCTGCCCCGAAGGTGATGTGCGTAAGCATTAAAGTATAGTCAGAAAATCACTGTAGGATAAATATAGGACTAAATAGCTGTGAGGATGATGACTACACTGAACTGCTCTTTAAAAATTTGGATCGCACTGCAATTGTTATGAGCAGGCGTCATACTTACCATCAGAAGAAGTACTTGCACGTCTCGTCATTTATTAAAGTATAAAGAAATCCTCGTGATGTGAGAGTGGCCACAATAACGTACCAGGACTACATAAACTATAGGCACACTTCGTACAGCACAAAATCCAGTCAACTCTCTGTAACGAAGCACGAGAGTCAGTCCCCACACTAACTCGACTCAAGAGCTGCGCGGTTCAGTATAAGTTAAATCACTCATTATTTCTTTGCGTACATGGTACGTGGTAACACAGTCTCTGCGTTATGGATTGTGAGTTATGATCATGTTACTGTACCACCCAGAAGCACGAGTCAGTCACCACAGTGACTCAAGAGCTGCGCGAGGCAATGTTTAGTTTAAGTTAAATTACTCAAACGTATTTTTGCGTAGGTACGCGGCAACAGTCTCTGCGTTATGGATTGTGAGTTATGATGCCGTTCGTCACGATTTTTTAAATGGGTTCGCTCTAAACATGATGTCGGGGTTGTATCAGGTACACACGTCAATGTACGTACAGTAATACTGTTTTGAAATAGTAGCAGCATTGTGTCACAAAAATTATAAATATTGTAACTGCTAAGTCTATTTCATGACCTGAGTAAGTTGTATATATTTTGTAAGTAAATGTATATCATTGACGATTGTGGTGCATACGATAATACCATTGTATAGCAGCTCACATAAGTCATGCACACGCCAATTTAACTTGTGAGGTACCAAAGTCAGATTAATCACAAACTTGCCACTTTATAATATATCCTATACTACAATTCTCTGTTTCCTTTACTTGTGCAACTTGCAAATTTGAAAATTAACTGACATAAGCTTATATGAACGTCACGTGCCCTAGCAGTAGCGCTCGCTATAGGCGAGTACTCGGCTCATGTACGCGGACTCGTTCGGTTGTTAAAGCCTATATTATTTATATTGCAAATTTTAAGTTATAATTAAAATTATTAATGCTATTCTCATTATATGGTAGCTGCTTCGTGTCGCGCACCCGCGTAGGTTACATGCGAACCAAGAAAAATGTTTACCAAAAAATTTGACCAACCTCAACACTAATGTTTCAAAAATACCTATTATCACAATATTGTGCACATGGTCGGTACCACTTCGACAAGTATTTTTTTTTTCATAATTGTTATCAAAGTGACTCCCTCTCGCCTGATGGAATCAAGAAGTATTAGTGCAGCCGTAATCTGCACTAATGGTCTGCTAATGATGCTGCTTACGGGATCGATTGTCATTTACCGTCAATAAGGATATCATCAAGATAGGTGAAACACTTCTCAGTTATTGGGAGTGTAACTCAAACACGTTTGATGAAATTTAAATAGGACCAGCTCGGAAATAAACTATTTCAAATAAAAAAATAACTTAGAGAGTTGGTCCACAAATAGGAGAAAATCGGTGAACAAACATAATAATAAAAAAATACATACGGTTGATCATATGACCTCCTCCTTTTTTGAAGTCGGATAGATGTTTGTTTGTCTGGTTTGTGTGTGTTCCTACTTAGGAAGATTAATTACAACGCATACCAGGCACTGTAGATAGTATGAAAATGCTAACCTGAGTATCGAGTTCATGACAGCGCTGCGCTAGTGCCTCTTTCATATCCGCATCGGTGAGGTCCGGGGTCGCGGGCTCAGGCTGCGGCGCCGCGCGGGTCCCGCCCAGGGTCAGGGTTTCCAGCTCCTGCAACCAAACCGCACTAGTTATAGTACGGTCCGAATCAAACCATAAGAGCGCTATTAGCGTGCTCATAAGTGTCCCGAAATTGTGTTAGAGGGCAAATGATAAGCGGATGCGGTGTAATACTGCATTTCGATACTTCAATACGTCGACAAGTCGCTTAGTTCGTAAAAACATAGTTCGACAATTCTTTGTTTCGATAGAACATATATTCGACAAGAATTACTACCAAAGAACGTAGCAGAGTATCTAGTCAGAGCAATGTCACGATAACTGCGACGACGAGCAAAGCGAGGAAGAACGTTAGGTATAATAGTGACCACACAAAATCAGACTAATCTACGAGTACACCTCGATAAGGATATACCACAGCACTCTTGAGATATTTTTTTTGTCGAATATATGTCCTGTCGAAGCAATGACATGTCAAACTATGTTTTTTCGAAGTAAGTGACTTGTCGAAGTATTGAACTGTCGAAATTCAGTATGACACCCAGGCAATGATGTAGCTCACAGCATTGTTTATCTCCCATTTTGCATGAAATCCTCACTTCACTTCATCACTTCAAGTTTGCATGAAATCCTCGTGATCGTCGTGGTGGATGTCAGATTCGACATTTGTTTATGTCATAATGGACCAGCGGAGATAGACGTCAGCATCGTAATCGATGAAAGCGAATACCGGACCGCGCTGTTATATTGGCTATAGTATATATAACAACTAAAAAACAAAATATTCAGCATAATAAAACACTTAAATACTTCAAACGGGTCAGTGGGCTTAGCACGATAATCGTTTTGAGAAAATATGTTTATTATATATATATATATATATATATATATTTATTTGAGAAATTATGTATAGTATGATTACGTTACACTTGTGCAAATTTTGCTCATCAAATAGTTTAGGAGTATCGCTTATTTGAAAACATAACGACCTAAGATAGAATGAAGGATAAGGTTTATATATGTTAGGAGAGAAACGGCAAGATAAGAAAGCGGTGTGTGAATGAAGACGTATAGCAAGGACAATTAAGATAGGTACGTTAGGTATGTTCCTTCTCAATGGTTCGGGAATGTAGAAATAATGGGCGATAGGAGAATAACAAAACAAGTGTAAAAGGCAAGCGTGATTGAAGGCCGCTGCATACGTAACGAGATAATTTCTCGGACGGGACGGAGACATGACTATACCTCGTTCAAAACAAGAATGTGGTGTAAATGCATACTAACCGTGACAGTGGCTCGGATCTAAGGTGCTAGTGTTGTGAACTACGAAAGGTGGATTTTTCATTTAATTACTTCTCTCTTTCTCTCTGCGGGAGGAACGGAGTGTCTGTGCATAGGTACGTAGCGGAAGCACGGACGGAAAGGGCACGTGAATGCCACGTTCGCGTCCCGTCCCGTCCGTATGAAAACCCCCGTCACGTATGCAGCAGCCTTTATACAGTCGGAAGGGCAAGCTCGGCGAAAGTATCAAGACCAAATATGAGAAATATATAAAACTTGGGTTTCCTACAGGTATGGTGTTACTTCCAGAACCGAAAGCTTCGAGCATGTATGCCATAAATGAAGCAAATGAGGTATGCTAGGAAAGCAGGATAGAAATTCGTGGTCTCTGGCCCTTAGGAAAACATGTATATGTAGGAAAATCGTAAAGTAAAACTCTAAAAAACTCTTTGAACTACAAAATACTATCCTTTCTTAGTACCTTCCTAGTGAATAATATAGTACACGCTCTCATCACCAAATTCAGTAATTGCTTAAAAACCGAGGACATTCGATAGTAAAACATAATGTTTCGATGAGATTTTTATTACATACCTAACACATCTTTAACGTCCGAACTAAATTCCGTACCATTTTATTACAAGACATTGGCTAAGGTCTCAATCTTTTGTATTTTTTTCTAGACATAAATTATTCTAACGATATAGTTTTAGATTTTATTCGTGGTTATTGTTCGGCCCTTCGTGTGATGTGACAAAAGTTCAGTTAGATACCGTCCTTTACAGTGTTTCTTTATACAATGTTGTTCAGTAATTCAGAAGCGGGCACTAAAGTAGGGCAGTTAAAGAGCTCATACGTAAGCATACCATATTTATTTATTTATTGCAATCAACAGCGTAATATATTAACTAATTACAATTCTTAACTATATAAATAAAAATAAGGCCAAAAGTGATTAGAAATTTGATGAAACAGGAAACAGTCCTGCCGCAAATCAATTCAGCAAATGCTAGAGTTGACGCTCAAAGTCGCATAACGAGCTATGGAGAGGGCTATGCTCGGGGTTTCCCTACGTGACCGAATCAGAAATGAGGAGATCCGTAGACGAACTCAAGTCATCTACATAGCCCAGAAGATAAGCTAGTTGAAGTGGCAGTGGGCAGGCCACATAGCACGCAGAAAACATGGCCGGGGCCAAAAGGTTCTAGAGTGAAGACCACAGACCGGCAAGCGCAGCGTAGGTCGTCCACCGACAAGGTGGACTGACGACCTGATAAAGGTACCAGGACGACGTTGGATGCAGGCCGCTTCCAACCGGTCCTTTTGGAAATTTGAGGGGGAGGCATATGTTCAGCAGTGGACGTCCTACGGCTGAGATGATGATGATGATGATGATGATGATGAAGGGTTAATAGTCATCGCGAAATAAACCTTAATTGGGAACAGCAATCTTTTAAATCTAAACGGAAGATAATTTCGCAGCGGTTATACGTGCAGACGAAGACTGTTTCTCCTTTGACCTCAGTTAACAACATACACTATCTAGATACAAACTATCACACCTTCGTTAGTTCGAAAATACAGAATTCTCCACATAAAATTTCATCCCCCATTTTACCCCTATAAGTCATCCCTATCAAAATATATTAAAACAACACTATTTAAAAAAAAAATACTATCTAAATATTACAGATTTTCACACCTATAAATTAAAATACAAAGAATTTTCCATAAGAAATTTTACCCTCGATTTCACCCACGAAGTCATTCCTGCCGCCAAAAAATATTACAGAGCTCCATTTTTTTATTTTAAATTAACTGTCTAAATACAAAAATTGTCAGACCTCAAAAACAAGACTTTCAAACAAACGTTTTAACTTATGTTACCCCCCTTAGGACAGATCCCAATAATCTATCTAACCACAGTTTTGCTTACTACCGATAGAAATTTGACATAACGTCCATACAAATAGTGTCAAATATCTATCTCTAGTAAGGTAAACCGGCGATAGATAGATTATTGGGACCGGCCATTAGTCATCAACTTACTAACATTTTTGTTTACCGGAGTTGTCAATACTGACATAGGGCGGCCTTTTTTCAAGATTTCAATCAACATTTGTTAGCAACTGAGATGCATAATAGCCCTGCACGACTTTGATTCATATATATGTATTGATGATATAGGATCGCCTCACTCCCTTTTTACACCGTCCCTCCACGAAGTAAACAAACATCACGAACCGACAATCAGCTGATTTTAGCATCAAACAAACAAACGCATTACTTTCTGCTATCCAAGCTACAAGCAAACATAATAAATATATAGCCTAAAGAATTTTCCATAAGAAATTTTACCCTCTATTTCACCCCCGAAGTCATTCCTGCCAAAAAATATTACAGAGCTCCATTTTTTATTATAAATTAACTGTCTAAATACAAAAATTTTCACACCTCAAAAACAAAACTTTCAAACAAACGTTCTCACTCATGTTTACCCCCTTAGTCATCAACTTACTGACATTTTTGCTTACCCGAGTTGACAATACTGACATAGAGCGGCCATTTTTCAAGATTTCAATCAACATTTGTTAGCAACTGAGATGCATAATAGCCCTGCAGGACTTTGATTCCTGTATATATATATTGAAGATAAAGGATCGCCTCGCTCCCTTTTAACACCGTCCCTCCACGAAGTAAACAAACATCACGTGGCGACAATCAGCTGATTTTAGCATCAAACTTATTAAGCATTACTTTCTACTATCCAAGCTATAAGCAAACATAAAAAATATATAGCCTATATTTTACCTACAGTACGCACATCATATTTACACAGGTCCAATAGTTATGGTAATTTAGATTTTCAAAGTAAAAATAACAATTCACAAACTATGTTACACATAACCACATAACACAGCACGGTGTAGACACAATAGCGTTAAGCATATAACTAAAACATCACTTCAATAATAAAAGGACATAAAAATAAGCGCTATTGAAGACGCTCCATTTCTGTAGCGCGTCGAGCAATGCGCATTCAACTGGTTGAAAGTAAAGTTGAGCAAACACTAAGATATGTATGCTTAATACGTTTCTGCAATGATGTACAATCACCTTAATAAAATATGATCATATTACGACTTTATCGCTGTAAAATACTAAATTTCTACCCTACACCTCTTAAACAGACGTGCTGACATTTTAATGTGACATAGTACTAGAGTGTATTCTTAGTGCAAAACTGCGCCCATATATTTATTGTGTTACGCGATTATAGTCCAGTGCATGAAAATGCGGTCGACTGAACTACATTACATATAACATTAAAAAAACGCGAGACTAATTGGTTACGGGTGGATAAGACTGTAAAATTATTATAAAGGTGCTAATTTTAAATTATGTACCGTTGATTACGTACTGGGCTTTCATTTCACACCAATTGGACCAAATTCAGGTGACGCTACGATCTCTACTAGCTGCGCTCCGCGGCTTCACCCGCGCGGTTATGAATGATGATGATGATCATGAATCAAGTCTAGCATAATTATGTTACTCAGGCATAATATAGCTTTATAAAGAAAGGGCAAGTGAAATAATTTTTGAAACGGTTATGTAATTTTTTGCGGTCATCCGTTACAAATAAAAAACTTTCAGCTTTATTATTAGAGTAGATAAGGATTAACACCAAGGTACAAATAATAAGGCCTAGTTTGTACCAGCGTTGATATTGTATATTTTATCCCATACTTTTATGAAGATATTGATATCCTGTATAAAACTATATACAGTACATCAGTTCACTCTATTGTCAATAGTTTCCGCAGTGTACGCGATATAAGGATTTTTCGGCGTTGGGACATAACTGTAAAATAGTAAGACATGTGGTATCGCGGACTTTATTGTAGACTAGCTGATCCGCCAGCGGCTTCGCTCGCTCGGTCTTGGTATAGTGGTGGGAGCGCTGGCGGGTTCGATACCTGGATCGGACAGTTATGGGGTTTCTGAAAAAGCAAAATTCTTAATAGCAGTCAACAATAGATAATTTTATAATACTAACAGACAGCCTTAGTGTATTAATAACTTTAAAACAGTGTAATCTTACATATAAGCAAAACCATATAATACATAAAATTAGATCTCTGTTATTTACCAGCAGCAATTTGAACATAGAATTTAAATGGGTTCCATCTCATCAAGACATAGAAGGTAATGAAATTGTAGATAAAGCTGCTAATTCAGAACCAGATGAAGATCATACTGAAATTTTGGGAGTGCCTTTTACTGATTATTATGCTCATTTTAAAGGACAAAAGAGGGATATATGGAGTAACTATTGGAAAGATATTAGTACAGAGAAGGGACAATGGTATTTTGGAATACAAAAGGAACTGCCTGTCAAGCCATGGTATAGCAAAAACATAGATGCAAATGAAAGAAGATTTATTACTATAATAAATAGAATGAGATTTGGCCATTGCTTAACCCCAGTACACTTATATAAAATAAAAGTAGTTCAGTCTAAAGAGTGCACTTTCTGTGGTTATCCAGAAGCGGATCTTCAGCATCTGATATTGGAATGTCGTCATTTTGCACTACAAAGATTCTTATTGATATCGGACCTTTTGGAAATTTCTCCTGATGTACCTCGCCACCTTCAAGAAATGTTGAACAATGTGAACACATTTGTCGCATTATATAATTATGTATCTTCTACGCTCGAAAAGATATAAAACTTTTTTATGTAAACTGAGAAAATGTCAAACAAATAGAAACATACACGTGAAGAAAACCATAGATTTGAACAACGGATTAATTTTGAAGAAAACACTGACATTGACAAGTTTAGTGAAGAGAATTCAGGAACCTGACTGCTCCATGAAATTATATATAAACAATAAGATATGGCATAAGGACAAGTATCCAAAGCTATGTTGTTTAAAAAAAAAACAAAAATAGCAGTCCAGAGTCTGGTTTTGGTCCCCATGGGACCAAAAACATGTAATAATAATAATAATCTCACGCAACGTAGGTAGGTATTTAAAACACAGCTGCCTACCCCTTCCAAGATATACAGGCGTGACAGTTTGTTATGTTCTATAAAAAAACTATTTTCTGAAATCTAAAACCAAGCCGAAAATCTACCGTGAGGGATTTATTTATACACCTCTACCCCTAGTAATACACGCACCAGTGTGCTGGTTTTAATTAATTGTTATAATGAAAAAAAAACGAAAGTTTTTAGCCGTACCATAGAAGTTCATGCGCGCCGAACAGTCAATCGAGACCCCAGTTTTATATGAAACTGTGTAGCATAGGGAATTCAAGCAGCCATTTTGGATTTATGTGACGGAGATTATAAAAAATATAGTTGAATTCTCCGGTATCTATTTTATCCATATTCCAAATTTCATCGAAATCTGTGCGGTAGTTTTTAAGTTATGCGTGAGCATACAGACAGACAGACATTTATTCCAATAACGTCATATTTTTGTACAGTTGGTAATTTTATGTCTACTGACCCACGTCTTTTTATTTTTTTTTCCTAGTACAGACTTATTGGCCTCTACTCTTTTATTATAAGTTATAGATAAAAGATATTGATGTTTTCTATAAAACAAAAAAGGTCTAGACAGACATACACACAGACAATGAAGTGATCCTATAACAGTTATTTTTCCTATGGAGGCAAAGGTGCCATAAAAATAACAAATACTTGATAGTGCTTCTTGTCATGTTGTTATGTCATTGATTACGTGGGTACAGTCGGGAGAAGGGTAGTCGGTACAAGAGGTAGAAAGCACGCCACTGATTGTACATAACGAAGTAAATATAATTACAACGCGAGGAAACACAGATAAGCTATTTATCACAGATCAGCTATGTCTATTATTGCTTGGCTAAGTGTCAGGGATTTTTTTCTTAGAATTTTCATTATTGGTATACCTTGACCTCTCGCCCGATACCAGGTTATCGTTGTGTCGGGCGGGACACCATGAATATGGACGATTTTCGTTTGACGGTCAGGCAAATAATTTTATATTGTATATTGACGAACACTGACATTGCTCACATCGTCTTGTGACATATATCCGTTGCATATATATGTACATATTTGGCAGATACCAGGAGAGGTAAACTATACATAATTTAACTTGATTACATATTTTTCCGGTTACAACTGCAATTGTTTTTTTTTTATATATATATTAAGATAGAAGATACTATATATTCCTCGGCAAATAAAAGCCATGCTCGGAGTGATACGCGCGGGTGAGCCCGTGTCATAACTTTGGAATTTAAGACCTAGATCGCACGGCTACTGTCTTGGGCAGGCGGTACGCTTACCATCAGGCGAACGAATTGCTCGTTTTCGTTATTCACTATTAAAAAATAATATGATGAATTTCTAACGCAGATATGTATTGTATGTACTGCAATAAGATGTATAGGTACATTTCACAATTTTCAAAATTGCTTCAGCATTCAATTTAATAAAAATGGACATCAAAATTATTCTCAAATGAATTTATTTATGTTATTTTACTTTTAAAATAACCCTTAGCTGCATATTGTTATAAAATGTAGTAGTCAAAATTTTGATAATTATGGTATGTATACATCTTATTGCAGGCAACTGTACAAGGTCAAAGTCCTAGCTACCAAATAATTTATTGCTTAGCTTATCTTATGACAAAACTAAAAGTTACAACTTTTATTACCAACACATTAAAATTGTGCAGAATTCATTAGCATACAAATACGCTTCTGTAGAACATTGCATCAGGTATCACATGAATAATAATTAATGACAGATGTATGTTATTGTTACAAGCCAAAAGTACTAAACTAAATAAGTTTTGCCATAGGTAGATCATGGAGTAAAACATTATATTTTGGTCCCAGAAATGATCATGCTGTGAGATAGTAATTTTACACGCGGGCGGAGCAGCGAACCATCGATTAGTATAGTAAAATATATTATTTATAAAATCTAGGGTACTTTTTAACACTTTAATACAATAATGCACCATAGTGACATTTAAAACACGAGTCAGGCGCACGAACCGGCTGATTTGACCGGTCACGACGAGCAGTAAATGCTCTAAAATCTACTACCTATTATTGTTAAGAACTTCATAACGATATATCCCCGTGCTAAAGTAACAATGTAGGTGTTCCATGAGTTTGATAAACTCGATACATGTAATTATGATTAGAATTTATAAATTAAATAATTACATTACTCAGCAAACCTGTTTGACAACATTTGCGATAAACTGCTGTGCCAGAGTTATTAGCCTAAGGCTATACAGACGAAACTTGCGCAATTATAAGATTACTAAATGGTATAACACTGTTTCTTTTAATTTCAGATTGCTAGTCTGTTCTAAAAGAGAGTGGCCAAAAGAAGAACTCTCTCTTTTTCTCTTTTCTGCACAATCTCCAGCGCTGAACATCAGACGGGCTGATAATGGGATCTTGTATCCAGAAAATGCATTGACTGAACTTTCAGATTTAATTAAGCACAACAAAAGCGACGCAATCTACGAAATAGACACATTCCTTGCGGCGTATGGGCACACTGTCGTCAAATTGCTCTCGTATCACTGCGACCTAAATCCAATTTCACTTAAGTATTTGGAGTATGGTCAAAAAAAAATTTCAATTAATGGAATCGACCTCAACACTAAAAACCGTGAAAAAACTTGTTGAAGTCGGTACCATGATAGTTCAAGAGTACCAATTATCACAATACTGTCCGGGTACTGATTTTGACAAGTTATTTGGAACGTGTTTTATTTCACAGAAGAGAGTAATCAAATCCAATGACTTTTACCGCGTTACACAAAAAAAACTAAAAAGAACTAGAAAACACAAAAATCAAGTCTTAACTGTCAATTGAAACGTCAGGGTGACTTTCACCCACCGATTTCGTTTTGAACCCTTATAACGTGACAGATTCAGATGTAAAATATCTAGTTTCGACGAAGACACACATCATTCAGATGTAAAATATCTAGTTTCGACGAAGACACACATCATTCAGATGTAAAATATCTAGTTTCGACGAAGACACACATCATTCAGATGATGCTTAACTCTCGGACAATGACTATTAGGATCAGCTTTTGATTGCAACCATACAGACATAAGAGACTCATTATAATTGCGTTTGAATACACGTGAATACTTTCTATTAAGGCGCGCTCGTACCCTGATTTAAGAAAAAGCAGAATTTTTAAACACCTAGTGTAACGAAACAGATCGATAGTATATTATGAAAAAAATACAAAGGTCAGAAAAGGAATAGGAAAAGAGTAATAACCGAATAGAATTCATAAATATAACTCTCTTTCAGCAGAAAAAAATCTTGAATAGGTCCACAAAAATAAACTTTCACGTCCAAACTCTCAGAATTTTCAGCGATAACACCATAATTTTTTTAGGTAATACATAGCCAACGTATAGTACTAAAGTTATAACCAGCAGTTTTTTCAATTGTGTTAGTATATAACGAAAAATATAAAGAAAACGTGCAAAATTAACGCATTTTCGCATTACATCGTCCAATATAACAAGCGATTTTCAACCTTACGTAAAGCATCGTAAATTATTTTAAAATTGGGGTTGGACCGCGTCTTAAGTACAATTTCTAATACAATTAAAGCATAAAAACATAATATAATATTAGTTTTACCCTAATATTCGAACTATAATCGAGAGTTGTATTCTTTCTGTCAGAGTCTTGATCATGAACTAATAAAATGGTAGAAGGATCAAAATGGATCAAGTGCGCTATTGTGTTGCTCGCTATACAAAAAAAGGTAAAGAAGCACAGTTGCGCTCTCAAATCCAAAGTCCGCTATATTTATTTACAAAGGTAATTTCGATTTAACGAATAATATATGAAACCAGTTAATCAAAAACTTTGTGACAATCTTATTACTACCAAAGCCGATTTCAATAGGTAATTTTACGTCGATTTTCATACACGGTAATGTGGGTCTTTACACCACTCTCTCGTGGCCTGTGCTGCAAGCATCCTAATAAAGTGAAAAAAGGCCATAAATTAAATCAGTCAACGCTCCAAGATGCACTACGTCATGGCTAGACTTGTGTGACCCTTACCATCAAACAAATGACTTGACCGTCTCATCACTTGATAGTATAAAATACAGCGAGCTTATATACACCGGTCACGTAGGTGGAACGTGCAAAAAGAGTGCACTTAACACCCAAGAGGTTATTAAAATAAAAAGGAATAGAATATTAATATTGAATGATAATAAGTACCTGTATTGCTTGCATAATTGATCCTTGACACGAGAGCTCCATTTCCATTATACGAGTAATGTATTCCTCCTTTTTTATGCAGTTTACTGCACAACCTGGAAAGAAAAGTATAAATAGAATGGCGTGGAAAACCCCAACAATAGCTATATATATTTAATAAGCTATATAATCATATAATGTGTCAAACGTCAATATAACAATGAAATTTATATTGAGTGCGCGGGTCATTCGACAGATAAGTATCAAAGTAATATGGCTTGAGTGTCCGTTATGTTGCAGGAGTGTAAGCAAAGTGTACAAAGTCATGAAACATTTTTAGTATTTCCTTATCAATCACCTAAAAAGGTTTTAGTAATGTGGCCAAAGCTTTACTAGAACGTGACATAGACAGGACAGTGATAAAATAACAGACTTATATAAGTGAATGTCAAGGGACTCTAACTTTGAATTTGAATAAAAATTTCACTGAACGCGACTATAAATATTTACCTAATTATGACATGAATTATATAATCATGAACATAAAATTGCCGATTTATCGCACTAGCCACTTAAAATTAAAATTATGTCAAATGTCAGAATTCAGAGTAAATATTTTTCACACAAAAACATTCTAAATAAAAATAAAGATTGCTTTTGATTGTTTAACTTTCAATTGTTTTAACATTCAGCATTTTACGTGAAGATGGAAATAGCGAAAATCGAACAGGAGTTCTGACGTGGGAATAACGCAGCAGAAACTGCTCGAAATGTCAATGCTGTGTTTGGAGATTATACGGCTAACGAACGCACGAAACTTCGGCTTGAAGAATGAACCACGATGACCAGCCACTAGGGTAAATAACGATGATTTGAAGGAGATGGTGGAAGCTGATCCGTGTCACTAATCAATTAGCGGCACGGTTTGATGTTAGCACATCCACAAATATTGAACCATTTGAACCAAATTGGTAAAATTCAAAAACTTCAAAAATGAGTACCGCATGATTTAACTGATCTGCAGAGGAGCGCGCCTTAAAGCCTTGGCTTGTTAAACCGATACAGAAATGAAGGTTGGACCGAATCGTGACGTAACTAGATTATTTACGATAATCGCAAGCGGACAATGCAATGGTTGACCCCAGCTCAAACACCACAACAATGCCCTAAAGCTTAGAAAACGCAATATGAAGTGATCCCCAGAGGATCTAAGAAACCCGCTGAATATGAAGGACACAACCCTGACAAATAATTGTGACTACTAACGTATGGTAGTACCATAGGATTCATAGGTAATATTAAGGGTTATAGTATGAAATTGCCATTCCGTAATGAAGAATTGAAATAACATTTTCCGTTAGATAAAATATATTTATGTAATCACAGGATTTACCCTCGTTATCTACAAAGAAGATCGGTTATCTGGGTACCCACTGAGAATTAAAACCACGGAGAATGAAACTATACCAAATGTATTTATTATTATTAGATGCAAATAATTCATATAATTATATTTAATTAAGAGTTGGGAAAAATGAGGAAACCTAAATGTAAAACATTAATATGAAGTAGATGCTTGTGGGCAATAACGAAACGCTTTTGAAGGTCAAGCTTATCCTAGCTGCAGGGATCCATACTGCTGATCCAACGTCAGTATCGGATGATAGTTTCGATGCGTAAGTAAATATAAAATGCCGTCCCTCATAATGATTCCCTATTCTCTCATTAAATAGTTCACGAGCATTAGGAGAGTCTTTATCAATTCCAAAGTGTAACAGTATGTTAGGTTGGAAGATGAGAGCTTCATAAGCTATTTGAAAAAGTGGATTTAGGGGGAACTGGATGAGAGGATTAGGAAGTTTTGTAAATTTAAAGAAACTCTGTAGAATGCAGAGAATAGAATCAGAAGTGATTGGATTACATAAGTCCAAGAGACGGTTTCTGAATTAATTTAATTAATTCTGAATTCTTTTTTTTTAATTTAATTTAAATTCTGAATTAATTTGAAAATGAATCTATCAGCAAGAAATTGTCTGCGAATATTCAATGGAGGCTCCCCACACTCGACCTGCATGGCATTGATAGGTGAAGACTTCATAGCTCCAAGGATTATACGCAGGCATTTAGATTGAATTTTGAATAATTTGTCGTGTCCAGACTTGTTGCACAAATTTAAAAGAATTGAACCATAATCAAAGTGACTTCGAATTATTGCATTATAGAGTAGCTTTTGAGAGTATGGGTGAGAGCCCCACCTTACTCCTGAAAGAGAACGAAGAATATTAACATGCTTTTCACGTTTTTGTGAGATGTCATCAAAATGAAGAGTATCAGTCATTCTTGAGTCCAGCTTAATGCCTAAAATTGTACAAGATTTGCCTGAGGGATTATTCAATCGAAGGGATGATTCTCTTCTTGGTAAAAACTACAACACTACTTTTAGATGCGGATAAGGATAGGCCATGTTAAAACAACCAATCATTGAGATACGATAAGGCTGAGTTTAACCGGCATTCTGCTTCCTCTATGGTGTGGGATTCAACATAAAGAGCCAAATCATCAGCATATTGCAGTACTTCGCAGAATGAGTTTACCGATGTCTCCAAGTCAAAGGTGTAAAGGCTGTAGAGTAATGGGCTTAAGACTGATCCTTGGGGTAAGCCTCTCCAGGTAGTTTTTGGGGCAAGGAATTAATGGGAGGATTTTACTGTAACAGAACATTCCATCAACATGTTGCAAATGAAGCGGACAAGCTTCTTAGGTAAACTCAGCTGGGTGAGTTTACTCCTGAGCACTGGAAGCAGGACGTTCTCATATGCTGAAGCAATGTCAAGGAACACTCCAACAAGATATTTTTTCTTTTTTAATGCAATGTAGATGTCAGTAGTGAGCAGACTCAGGCTATCCACGGTAGAAAATCCTTTTCTGAAACCAAATTGAGACTTGGCCAGAGAAGACCTGCTTTCCACTAACCATTCAAGTCTCTGCTTGATTAGGCGCTCCACTATCTTGGCTAAAGTGGAAGACAGTGCTATGGGGCCTTCGACTGTTTACATCAGAGGGGTCTTTGCCAGGTTTCAGAATAGGAATAATGATCTGAGATTTCAATTGCTTTGGGATTATGCCATACTCTTAGAAATTATTTATAAGGGAAAAATAGGTCTGTTTACATTTAGGAGAAGATTTAACAATAAAGGAGTACTCCCAGCGTTATCGCGTTTTTGGCAAATGAATCAACTGATTCATTTCCCCGGATTAAACAACGACTTGAGTGGTTCGTAGAAAGTAAGAACTTATTGGCGAAAACATAGTTTCACAGGATTTCGAAAAGGTATGAGCACGATGGAAAGTTTGGGTATTTTGACAACTGACATACGAATCTCATTATTGAGAAAGGGGCTTCTGATAGGTGTCTTCTTAGATATAGCGTCTGCATACGACAATGTCTTACTTCCACTACTCAGATATAAACTTAGACAGCTGAGTATTCCTGAGAAGCTAGTCCAGTTTGTATGCAACCTGTTTATGGAGAGAACTGTTTTAGTTAAAAATCAAAACACCTACCTTTCCCCTAGAACCATCTGGAAAGGCTTACAGCAGGGATCAGTTCTCAGCCCATTATTGTACAGTTTATACACATATGACTTAGAATCTACAGTACTCCCATTTTGCCAAATTTTACAATATGCAGATGACCTGGTACTTTACATATCTGGTCAAAGTATAGAAGACCCTTTGAATAAACTGACATCTGCGCTTCAATACCTTTCAGACTGGCTTGAACAACATGGACTATCCATTTCGCCTTCTAAGATTAGTGTAGTGGTTTTTACTAGGAAAAAAATTGTCCCTCATGTGATCCTCAGAGTCAATAATGAAATTATCCCACAAAATCAGAATGTGAAATTCTTAGGAATTTGGCTTGACAGCAGGTTGTCTGGTACTATACACTTTGATTATATTTCCCAAAAATGTGAAAGAAATATTAATATACTTCGTTCTTTATCTGGAGTGTGGTGGGGTGCACACCCATTCACACAAAAACTGCTGTATAATGCCATAATCCGTAGTCATATGGATTATGGCCCATTTCTATTGTATCTTTCAAATACATCAGGACTTCAAAAACTGGACATGATACAATAAAAATGTCTGCGCATCATCCTTGGGGCTATGAAGTCTTCCCCAATAAACGCTACGCAAGTAGAATGTGTCGAACCCCCTTTTGCATTTCGCAGACAATTGCGGATAGATTTTTTTCAAACTAGTACAAAACCTTGATCATCCTCTTCTGTGCAAATTAAACCAACTGTCTGCTTTATATGATTCTCATGGTTATAACTCATTTAATGAAATCCCTTGTGTGCTCCGTACTTATTTACAGTATACCCGTCTCCCCCGCCCACTCTTTCAGAGCTCCATTATGCCATTATTCTCTACGCCATATGAGGCTTTGATCTTCCAGCCCAATGTCATTCTGGACTTTGACATTGATAAAAGCACAATAGAAGCAAACAAAGTTTTTACCAGTATTATTTCAACAAAATATAAAGATTGGATCACAATATATACAGATGCTTCTAAATCTTCCGATAGCCCAGTTGGTGTTGCGGTGTGGCTTCCCTTTCCCCCCACTAAAATCATTCTTAACTTCAAATGTCCTCCTGTCACTTCTATTTTTACTGGTGAATCCATTGCCATCCTAGAGACCATTCTTTTTGTAAAATCCCATAATTTAAATAACTGTATTATATTTTCGGACTCTAAAAGTTGCCTTCAAGCTATCGTAAATAACCCATTTAAATAAAAAACCAGGTTCCCTATAATTTTAAAAATAAAACATGCCCTATATCAATGCCATAATATACTAGGCATCAACATTATGCTGGGTTGGATACCAGGGCACTCAGGTATCCGGGGAAATGAATCAGTTGATTCATTTGCCAAAAACGCTGTACACGCAGGTTCTAATCAGGACTCTCAAATTTACTCCCATGCCATTTCTACCACCTTAAAACCATTACTGATAAATACATGGAACAAAGAATGGCAAATTTCTAAAACCATTAAAGGCAAATTTTATGGCGATATACAGCCCGACATCCCTAACAAACCCTGGTTTTTGAAATTTCAAAATGCAGACAAACTTACCACCTCAACTATTTGCCGGTTGCGTTTAAACCATTCCTGCACCCCTGTTTTCCTGGCTAAACTTAGGATTAGGGATCATTCGCGTTGTGAATGTGGTCTGGACGAAGGAAATGTGGGCCATATATTTTTTTGATGTCCCATATATGACTGTTCCCTATATGATATAATTCCTCCTGATATCCCTGGTCCCATCTCCTTCAAATGTCTCCTCTCCCTTGTATGTACCCTTTTCATTTTAAACTTTGTAAATATATTCAGAGAAATAAAATTAAGTTATAAATACATGTGTAATTCCCCATTACTTAAAATTGTTCCTTTGCTAAATTTATCTATATATTTTGTTGTTGAGTTTGTGTTTGTGTATGTCTTGTAGTTAGAATAACTATCTTTGTTCCAGATGTTAACGCTATCTCTTCTGCTTGGATAAATAAATAAGTTATCATTCAGTTCTCTTTTACCGAACAATCCTCCTTTGATTGGTGGTCTATCGTACTACGTGACATTGGCGAAATTGTAGTGGCTCCCTAACAAAAGCCATAAGGAAGAGTTGAAGTTGATCATTTTGACAATCCCTTCTCTATCAAGGAATTGAACTTCCCCACTGGACTGACTGACACTTCCCCAGGTATTGACGGTATTCCTTACTCTTTTATTGTTAATCTTCTCCTAAATGTAAACTGACCTATCTTTCCCTTATAAATAATTTCTAAGAGTATGGCATAATCCCAAAGCAATTGAAATCTCAGATCATTATTCCTATTCTGAAACCTGGCAAAGACGCCTCTGATGTAAACCAGTCCAAGGCCCATAGCACTGTCTTCCACTTTAGCCAAGATAGTGGAGCGCCTAATCAAGCAGATACTTGAATGGTTAGTGGAAAGCAGGTCTCCTCTGGCCAAGTCTTAATTTGGTTTCAGAAAAGGATGTTCTACCATGGATAGCCTGAGTCTGCTCACTACTGACATCTACATTGCGTTAAAAGAGAAAAAATATCTTGTTGGAGTGTTCCTTGACAGCATATGATAACATCCTGCTTCTAGTGCTCAGGAGTAAACTCACCCAGCTGAGTTTACCTAAGAAGCTTGTCCGCTTCATTTGCAACATGTTGAAGGAACATTCTGTTACAGTAAAATCCTCCCATTAATTCCTTGCCCCAAAAACTACCTGGAGAGGCTTACCCCAAGGATCAGTCTTAAGCCCATTACTCTACAGCCTTTACACCTTTGACTTGGAGACATCGGTAAACTCATTCTGCGAAGTACTGCAATATGCTATTGATTTGGCTCTTTATGTTGAATCCCACACCATAGAGGAAGCAGAATGCCGGTTAAACTCAGCCTTATCGTATCTCAATGATTGGTTGTTTTAACATGGCCTATCCTTATCCGCATCTAAAAGTAGTGTTGTAGTTTTTACCAAGAAGAGAATCATACCTTCGATTGAATAATCCCTCAGGCAAATCACGTAAAATTTTTAGGCATTAAGCCGGACTCAAGAATGACTGATACTCTTCATTTTGATTACATCTCACAAAAACGTGAAAAGCATGTTAATATTCTTCGTTCTCTTTCAGGAGTAAGGTGGGGCTCTCACCCATACTCTCAAAAGCTACTCTATAATGCAATAATTCGAAGTCACTTTGATTATGGTTCAATTCTTTTAAATTTGTGCAACAAGTCTGGACACGACAAATTATTCAAAATTCAATCTAAATGCCTGCGTATAATCCTTGGAGCTATGAAGTCTTCACCTATCAATGCCATGCAGATCGAGTGTGGGGAGCCTCCATTGAATATTCGCAGACAATTTCTTGCTGATAGATTCATTTTCAAATTAATTCAGAATTCTAGCCACCCTATTATTCCTAAATTAAACCGTCTCTTGGACTTATGTAATCCAATCACTCCTGATTCTATTCTCTGCATTCTACAGAGTTTCATTAAATTCACAAAACTTCCTAATCCTCTCATCCAGTTCCCCCTAAATTAATAAGCTTATGAAGCTCTCATCTTCCAACCTAACATACTGTTACACTTTGGAATTGATAAAGACTCTCCTAATGCTCGTGAACTATTTAATGAGAGAATAGGGAATCATTATGAGGGACGGCATTTTATATTTACTTACGCATCGAAACTATCATCCGATACTGACGTTGGATCAGCAGTATGGATCCCTGCAGCTAGGATAAGCTTGACCTTCAAAAGCGTTTCGTTATTGCCCACAAGCATCTACATCATATTAATTTTATTGTTTTGCATTTAGGTTTCCTCATTTTTCCCAACTCTTAATATATAATATATGAATTATTTGCATCTAACAATAATAAATACATTTGGTATAGTTTCATTCTCCGTGGTTTTAATTCTCAGTGGGTACCCAGATAAGCGATCTTTTTTGTAGATAACGAGGGTAAATACTGTGATTACATAAATATATTTTATCTAACAGAAAATGTTATTTCAATTCTTCATTACGGAATGGCAATTTCATACTATAACCCTTAATATTACCTATGAATCCTATGGTACTACCATACGTTAGTAGTCACAATTATTTGTCAGGGTTGTGTCCTTCATATTCAGCGGGTTTCTTAGATCCTCTGGGGATCACTTCATATTGCGTTTTCATTACTATCACGGATCAGGTGTCGCATATTCAGAGCTTTATATATCATGAAGTATTTAATAAATTTGTATAGTTACTAGCCTAATATATCTATACTTATAATAAAGGAGTAGAGGCTAAAAAAACTGCACTTGCTAGAAAAAAAATATATGGGTCAGAAGACGTAAACTGTATTCTCACGCATAACATAAAAAAAATCCTTTTTAAGATTTCGATGAAATTCGGTATATGCATATAATAGAGTCTGGAGATATCAACTACAAACTTTTTATCTTGATGTGTCACATAAATCCAGAATGGCTCTCTGTGCTATACACAGTCTCTTATAAAACTGGGATCTCGATTGACTGGTTAATTTATATGATACGAAAAACCGTAATAACTAGAAGAATGTTACACACTTTTTTTTAAGATTTTGCAAATATATCCACTGTGTGCATTAAATTTCAGAAATCATTATAGGTAAGGAAAATATATCTCTGGTGCAATTTACTCAAAACTTGGTAAAAATACACTACAACGAAAATAATGCAATATGTGTTATTTTTAAACACAAGATAACAAATCGTCACACCTTTATATCCTCGAAGAGGTAAGCAATGGTGTTTTAAACACTTGCATATTGCTGGATATATTTTTGGTCCCATGTAATAGGGGGTGAGCCTATTGCCATTTTCGGGACACTGTTCCCGACTCGGGACTGCCATTGAGAATTTCTTTGTCAGAAAATCACAATTACTACCCTGACATCGAACCCAGGACACCAAGATTTCAAAATGGCACTTCCACAACTACACCAAGACCAAGCAAGTTAGTAGCTTCAATAATAAAAATTATGGTAATAGAATTCGAGCGAAAATTTAGACATATAATGATGAAACTTACTAAGAACTAGTTGAAGTAACCTGCCCAAGTCGGAGGGATCTGCAGTTTCTGCTATATTGACAACATCTGGCCTTGCAAATTCTTGAAGACTTAAATTTAAAATGTCTTGATGATAATCTGCAACATAAATATAATTTAAAGTGTACACATACATACACCCAGAAACATAAGATTCTTTAAGAGACAGGTAAAAACTTAAAATTTATCAGAATCAAAAACTAAGATTTTTATCTGTTTATTCTATACTTAATAATAAAGGAGTAGATCTATACCACAAAGTCTGTACATGTAAGAAAAATAGAAAAAAGTGGGAAGTGGTCAGAAGACGTAAAACTACCTTCTGTACAAGAATATGGCATTTTTGAAAAATGTATGTCGGTCTCATACATAACTTAAAAACTATTGGACAGATTTCGATGAAATTTGGTTTATGGATAAAATAGAGCCCGGAGCTCCCAACTATGAACTCTTTATCTTGATCCATCTCATAAATAAAAGATGGCAGCTTGATCTCTCTATGCCACAGTCTCATATAAAACTAGGGTCTCAATTAAATAATTGGCACGCATGAACTTTTATGGTAAGGCTAAAAACCAACACTTATAACAACAAAATAAAACTAGCACACTGGTGAGTGTAGTAGGGGGGGGGAGAAGTGTAAATAATCACTACATCACTACATATAACAAAACTGTAGACTAATTTCTTTACAAATAAAAAAAATCTAAAAGCCAAGTCAGGGGGATGTAAGGAGTAAGATCAAACTATTTTATCTGTTTGTTTGTCTGTTTGTACAGGCTAATTGAATTATTGGAGTAACATGTGATACATCAACAAATGTCAATAAGCCCATGGTAGTTTATGGCAGAAAAGTTGCAAACAAGGTTGCAGTATTTAATAATTTAAAATGCTAAATGCAATGCAGGTCACATATTTAAGTGTCTTAGAAGCATCCTCCATTGCATTTCACCTTTTAAAATCAGACTTTCAAGCCTTGTACCAATTCTGAGTTACCATATTCATAGTTGGGTTATTTTGCTTTTATACTTTAAGCTCCTTACGGATGAGTTAGCAGATTTTTAATACAGTGAGTGTGAAATGAGTAATTTGAAATTATTTAAACATGATTTTAAATGTGAGTTCTGGCCTGCAGAGCCTGTACTAACATAACCTGCAGGGCTATTATGTATATCAGTTGCTAACAAATGTAGATTGAAATCATTAATAATTGCAGCTTTATTTCAGTTTTGACATCATTTGACATTTTGACAGTAAGCAAAATGTTCCAGCAGTTTTTACTAGTCTGCAGGCAATGTGGAAAATCAACATAATGGGAAAGTTGAACTAAATCTTTCAGTTTTATAATAAATTATTATGGGTAAATGGAACTTACCAACTACTCCTTCTAAAATTTTCTTCAAATTACTAACTTTCAGTCTCCAATTGTGTCCCACATCTGTCTTAATTTTAGAATTCCAGTTAGGAGTAAAAAACTCAGGCACAATTTGTGTAAGGGCCTCAGCGATTGCCACTCCATCAGAAAGCTCTGAAAATTATACAATCAAACTGATAGTTATAGGCGAAAGTTTGTGAGTATGTGTGTTTATATGCTTGTTACTTCTTCACACTCAAACGGCTAGATCAATTTTGATGAAATTTGGTATGTGGATAGATAAAGACAAACTTTTCAACATCATCATCTTCCATCACCACAAAATCAATATTTTGCCATAGCAAATAATGATAAAGAAAGAAACACTGTAGTAGAAACCCCAAATGCTGCAAAAGTGATATACCTAATTGAGCTCATACTTTTATATTATTAAGATATTTGACGAAATACATATGTTTGTTTTGGTTATTTTCAGGACAATTATATAAAGTACTAGCAAACCCGGCGAACTCCGTTTCGCCACAAAGATTTTCCCGCTTTTCTGTTTTTAAAATTTTTCCTTAATTTTCTTTGCTATAAACCTTACGGAGCCCGAGACCTTTCCAACGTATGCAAAACCTTTGAAATCGGTTTGTGCGTTCTGGAGTTATAGCGTCAGGAAGGAAAACCCGACTTATTTTTATATAGTAGAGATAAAACATAATTATTCAGACTGAATTAGAATGGAAAAATATCAAAGTAAGTTCTATCAGGTTTGTTTTATAGCAATGAGGCATAACAATTGCTACCATTTACCCCTAGCAGTTTAAGTGGAATGTTATAGTTCACAGCGGGAATGTCACACAGCCCTGGGATTAATTACCAAAATTCATTTATATGGCCTCACACATTATCTTTGACTTGACTTCTGGGGTATGATTGAATAATATCACAATTCTGCCAGTATCACATGCTTACTATACTAGATTGAAAAGTGATGGAGAATAATCTGTTTTCAATGTCGGGTATGGTGCAGGTAATTGGGAGTATCAGGGCTCTGTCTTCCAACTTCAAGAGATTTAACCCATTGACTACCATTGATGTACATTTATATATCTTTTGTTTTAATTATCACGGTATATGAAGGGTTAAACCTAAAATCTAAAATAAGGTTTCATTCATGCAGTCACTTGATACACAGACTGTATGTAGTCTACAGTAACGGCAAGCTATGTACCACTGCAGTAGTATTTCTTTCAAAATTTAATCTTGCACAGACACCTTAACATGTGTGAGTTTAGCAATGAGGGCATTGGTGTAGTTGCCATTCTTGGCTCTTTTGTTAAAGCGTTTGTAAAGCTCAATGACATTATTTTTCCACTTTAGCCCACACCCTAATTGAACGCTGTCCCGAGCATAAGACATAAAATCGCATGATTATGCTGTCAAATAGATAGTTGTCAAAAAACAATCACAAACAACCATGGTTCAGAAGTGAAAAACTTGCACTTTGTGGTGGCAAAAATATCTTTTATTTAGCTTTATCCGAATGCTGAACAAAAAGAGCCACAAACAACATTTTCACCCACAGATTCCCAATTCAGACACCCTTGTGAGCGTTTTTAGCGTTATTTTCGCCAACTTAGGGTTATTTGAAACTTACTGTCATTCATAGATTGCTTATAAGGGTATGAATATATTAATATTTTAAACATCTTAAGTTATATAAGAAAGTGTTTTGATTCAGAACTTCTAGATAACTTTTGGTTGAAATATTAAGCATGAAGAGAGTTACAAAATTGGGTCTTTCTTGGGCGATAGGCACATATCGCTTTTATACATCTTTGTTTCTTGTAATCGACCTTACATAATTAGTTGCGTAGAATTGGACAACGAGACTCACCTGCCGGACTCCCATGTTTAGCTTTAAGATCTAAGGTCTGCAACCACTTTATAAGATTGTCGCATAAAACGATACTGTTGGATTCCATGATTTAGAAAGGTCTTGTTTTATCTGAGTATAATAAATCAAATATAGGCACTGCTACATAAGTAAAGACATTCTTATCCTGAAAATAGAAAACAATATGCTAAAATCACAAATATAAAACAAAATCTTCAAGCAACGAATAATAATGTTATTCTTAAAAAAATCATAGATTAAACCAAAGAGAATATAACGCCGTGGTCCGTTTTGCGATAATTTTGCTCACAGTGCTATCGTCTACCAAAGCTGGTCCGAGATAAATATCGCGATTTTGACAGCTCGTGGCACTGTAAGCGTGTTGTTAATTCGGACCAAAGTTGTACCAATAACGAACCATTTGCGCGCGAAAAACAAATATCATAAAAATATCGTGCATAGTGTGAAGGTTAACTATGTAGTGTGTGGATTAAAAAGAAATAATGGAATGGATGGACCGACTTTTACAACTTTTACATCAAAAAGAAGGGACACCAGTAAATACATTGTAGAAATACACAAACACCTGTCACTTTTGACAGAACGCTCACGACGATTATGGTGTAGAGCATGGTTCATGTAATCGTCAATATGGCGGCAGTTAAGACGTCATCGATGACGTAGCGTGGGCCATCGTAATCACGCTCACGGTGAAAGGAACCGACTTTTATCGCGCTAATATCGATTATAGCCAATTAGGACCGCAGTATAAGATTAAACCATGTAACCAACCACAGACAGACTATACGATACTTCCTCGCTATGGTATCTTAGTGTAAATTACAGAATGCCTACAGCCAGCGCACCCAGCGACGTGCTTTGAAACTTTTGTTGCTAAACTTGTTTCAAACAAAGTTGTATCCAGTATGCCTAGCACGCGGGACGGAGAGAAATAGCCTTTCCGCCGTTGTTATCCACCTATCAGAGGAAATAATTGTCTTCTCCACCTTATAGAGCACGGCAACCGGGGAAAGATATAAAATATTTTCTTTTGACATTTCTCGTAGACAGTATGTCCTGCTACTCCCGCTATAGAGCACACTCGTCGAAACGTTAAAAACGTCGAAATTCTCTCCGATTGACATAATGCGGAGAAAGGTGGTGGGCAAGTTGCACGCCACCTTTCTCATTCCAATCAATCTCATTTCCATTCAAAAAAGTCTCTCGCATATTTTAATGTATCATAAAATAAAATACAATTTAGAATGAAAATTTATATAGGTATATATATATACAGGGTTTCCCAGAAATAGTGGATAATCCTGCACGTGCATGTGCGGGGGGGAAGGTGGGGCCCCACATCCTAAAACAAAAAATTCTATTTCTAACAGTTCGAGGTTTATGACATTTTTTGTAAAATTTAGAAATTTTCCAGTTTTTCTCATATTTGTGGTCATTACGCCCGCTACATGAGGCCTAATTTGGATTTTTTTATTTTGACGTGTTCCCTAATAGTGGTATTCCTAAATTACCTTTAAAAAAACTTACCTACTTAAAATAGTAGTTAACTAGTAGTCTCTAAACATAATTTTTATTTCTGGAATTTATTTTATAGCTAAGTTTGAACACCTGTGGTGTAAAAAAAATGTATAAGAGTTTTTTAGCCAATCAAATAAAAAACTTGCCTACATCATGACGATCACAAAACAGTAGAATACTATCCACTTTAATAGTAAAATTTCTGAACTACAGCTACTAATGTGTAATAAGTAGGCGTTTCATTACAAAATTACAAAAATATGAACAGGTATTTTTTTTTAGTTTCTACAAGTTAAGTAGAGCTGTCGACCCTTTAGTAAGACTTTACTACCTGCTCGACACATTCCTCGAATTCTAAGCTGTGTGAGCGAGACAAACTATGCTTTAGATTATTGCGAGTGAAAGGGTCAACAATTCTCCTTTGTATCCTTGAATTCGTATTTGGTTATTGTTTTGACTCAGTAGTTAAAACTAGTTTAGTGCGTATTTCAACGTTCTTGACATCGCATGTGCTCTTGTGTATTTCTGATCGGCAATCTCGGTAAATGTAGAGTCAAATGTAGAGTTTTATCACCGATTCTACTGTTTTGTGATCGTCATGATGTAGGCAAGTTTTTTATTTGATTGGCTAAAAAACTCTAATACATTTTTTTTACACCACAGGTGTTCAAACTTAGCTATAAAATAAATTCCAGAAATAAAAATTATGTTTAGAGACTACTAGTTAACTACTATTTTAAGTAGGTAAGTTTTTTTAAAGGTAATTTAGGAATACCACTATTAGGGAACACGTCAAAATAAAAAAATCCAAATTAGGCCTCATGTAGCGGGCGTAATGACCACAAATATGAGAAAAACTGGAAAATTTCTAAATTTTACAAAAAATGTCATAAACCTCGAACTGTTAGAAATAGAATTTTTTGTTTTAGGATGTGGGGCCCCACCTTCTCCCCCGCACATGCACGTGCAGGATTATCCACTATTTCTGGGAAACCCTGTATACCTAGATATATATATGTATATATATGGAGCAGCAGAGTTTGTAAAATTATCTGCCACAGAAGCTGGCGCTAATGTCGCAGCCAATTTTGAAGGCTAAGATGCCTATCTATCGCCAGGGGCCTTACTATGACCTCTTAAAGCAGGGCTTCTAGATAACTGTCCGGCTTATTCGTACCATGACAACGTTATAGCAGGCCTGCTCAGGCCTACTATTCAAGAACCGCAGAAAAACCGTTCACCAGTTTTTTTTTGTATGTACTCTCGTTAACATAACGCTCTAAATCTACTCAGTTTATCAGCTTACAAACGTCTAGGCGTCTGCAATATTATTTAAAGTAAATTGTTAGAATACCAGAAACAATATTATCCGTTCACATTTGAGAAAATAATGTTCAAACAGTTCACTTAATGAGGGTCATGGTTTGATTTCATTCAAAATTGTTTATGCCAGGTTTAAGAACTGCACGGAACTTGCATGGTTCTAATGAAGCTGATAGTAAGGCCCCAGTATACATACTCTAGTGGGCAAGTTGCCCACCACCTTTCTCATTCCAATCAATCTCATTTCCATTCAAAAATGTATCTCGCATATTTTAAAGTATCATAAAATAAAATACAATTTTAAATGAAAATGTATACACGTAATTTGTATAATTACCAAAAAAAAAAACAGCACTATATGCTGCTGGTACTTAATACATACATGGGAAGAATATTTAAAGCAACTTAAAAAAATATAACCCACATAATCATCAATATTTGGTCAAACGTCTAGATTGATTCACACCTACAAATTTTATTCTAGGCATTTCCACTATTCATTATGATATACTACATGCGCGCGGTTTATGCATGAAACTTAACACCCCTACATAGAAATGTATCATTCATAATCATAACATTCGGCAAACTCGCGTCCTAGCTCGGGCATTCTCGCAAGACCTGGCCACCGGACCAACCCCGCACCCTCCGCCCTGCCACCGCGCGGCCTTTGTTTCTTCCGAAAACGAACGAACGAAAGCCGAAAGGAGACAATCTCTTTCACACCGAACGCTCGGGTGGGGGGTGTAAGAAAGAGTAAGAGAGATATTTTTTCACTGACGCGAATCATGTGTTTTCATTAATAAGTTGTACATAGGCATGTAGTATTTTTGTTAAGATGGTGTCCATACTTTTACATGGAATTTTCGAAAATTTTAACAATTAATAATTATTTCACTGTGAAGTAATAAAAAATTTTGACTACATATCTACAATGTATTAACACTTTTGTACCGCCCATTTTTTTTTTGGTAATTATACAAATTACGTGTATAGTAGGTATATATACCTAGATATTATATATATATGTATATATATATATATGGAGCAGCAGAGTTTGTAAAATTATCCGCCACAGAAGCTGGCGCTAATGTCGCAGCCAATTTTGAAGGCTAAGATGCCTATCTATCGCCAGTATACATTCTCTAATCTATGGATACTACGTATAACCAAAGATGTCAGAACAAAGACCTTACACTTACTAACTAGACTGTGTACTAATAGTTTTTATTTAGCTAAATTGAGATCTATCCACTTAAGATTAGGGCAGCTATTTCCTAAAGGCGGTAGCTAGCTAAAAGCGGTCCTGGCGAGAGGGCTCCCGTTGGTAGTGTGTCCTTGTCTGACGTCTTGCCAGTTTAACTAATCATCGGTTTAGGTAGAACTGGTTGAAAATTGTATATTTTGCTTTTTTTTAATTTATGTAAACGAATGATTCATGAACTTTGAAACTGATTTAAATATTCTACAAGTTTTATAATTCATTCGTTAATTCGATGTAGGTACTTTAAAAAGTAATTAATTAGAGATATTTAAGGATTCCATGATGTTTTCATGTTAAAATAAGGGGTGCCTATAGACATAACGGGGCGTGTTCATCTGATTTTGACGAATAAGAAGGGGATGTCTTGGTGACCTTTCTGAAGATATTTGGTAACAATGGAACCCTTTTTAAACTAGCTGATGATGTGGCAGATGTTAAATAGGAACAATACGTGAAAAAACTACCTGTGCCTAATATATTCATGCAGGGTCAGGAATCCGAAGTGATATACAAGCGTGAACACTCCCTGAAGAAGAACGTCTTAAACTTTCGAAACTTCGTCGGACTTAAACCGACATAATACCACGTGAGTGCAGGTCATTATGTAAATTTCAAACTGAGTGGAAGTAATTTGAAAAGTCTTTGTATGTTTTCGATATTTTTTTTAAATAGATAATATTCGTTTAAAGTTATAAATCTTGATTTTATAAAGAGGATACAGGTTTTGTGTTTTTACTTTAAGAAGTAATTAGTACAAAGATTTAATAATAACAATGATAAATGTATCATATCTTAACTTGAGAATGATAGGTTCTACCGATACATTAATCCTGTTATTTAATTTTGTAAAAAGAGGTTAGATTTTTTTGTATTCCAAATTTCTAAAGTGAGTGAAATTATTTCAATAGTAGTTTTAGTGTTTAGAAAACTTATTTTTTCCTTAAGGACATCTATTACTTAAGTTCCAACTTGAATTTATAATAAATATACAATTTTGGTGTTTCTTTAAGAAGTAGTAAATGTTTATAGGACATATTTGTTTTGATATCTTTAATAAACTGATAGGTTAACCCAAAACTGTTTCATTTTGTAAGAAGTAGTTTGATTATTATTCGTATTAAACTAACTCATAGTTTTATCTTATATTCAATTTCATTTATTTTGATTGATTTGTTGTATTCAGAAACTTAACTTGAGAAACTTAAGTCATAATTTATGAACCGATAAAAAAGTGTTTAAAAACATTTCAGACTGATAGAATTTAATTAGTTAAAATAATAATCGTTGATTAATAACATTTGTTACTGACGTATTTCATTTAACATATAAAAATACTAATAGGATGACACTTTCCTGTCTCGATTTATCACTACCCTGTCTATGGTGTCACTCCCCTGACTACACATTTCCCCTGGAGCTCATAAAACTTAAAAAAAAGAAATAATGTTCTGGCCCATAACATTACACATACATACACATTGCGAAGTTGTAAGATATTTAATACTCATTCAAATACATAACTTTTTCCTAGGGACACTGAAAATACAAATACTAAATATTGACCCATATACTTAAAATCATGATGTCTAGAAAATACTGTTTAGATACCTACTAAAATTTACCTATATTCACGCAGTAAGCTAAATAAATATAAACTTTCTTTTGATTACTTACTTCAGAAGTTCAGACCCTTAACTCACGTGTAGGGTAAGTGGTGTAGATTCCAATAAAATATACATACCATGTTTGGTTGTTTTTTTTATTTACAAAAAATCAGGTATGTGTATGTAGAGTATTTAGTTAGCATCAATATATCAGGATACAATCGTTTTTACAAGCAATTTCTCCTGTATTCTGTTAGGTCATGGTCACTACATTAGAAAGGGACACACTACCAACGGGAGCCCTCTCACGCGGACCGGTATTTTCGCCATAGTGCACAGTCTAGTTAGTCAGTGTAAGGTCTTTGTGTCAGAATCACAAACTCTGTTATTCTGACGTTGATCCCGATCCCCCTGTAACAAAAGTACTTTACACAGGAGGAAACGGGTTAAATGCATAGAATACAAGGGAGTTTCACTTCCTTACTGTCCTGTGGGCCTTACAAAGATGTTGTCTATGGTTGTGCCTTCACGCCATTCCTCATCACAGTTGTCTATAGGTGCGTTCGTTTAGCTTGAGGGCATTGGTGGCGTTTTCATTGATGGCTCGTTTGTAAAAGTAAAGCTTTCTCAAAGCTCAAAAAGTTGTGTTTTTAGGGGGTCAGTTATTTCAATAAAATTTTCCGATTCTGATTCTGATCAAATTTCTCGCATCACTAAGCCTCAATTCGAATTTTGGAGCTTGTTGGCATTAATTTTGCTGCTATGAATACTTGAATTACAAATAAGATGAAGAACTTAAATAAAATATCAAAACTTCTTAACATTACTGTATTTTAATCACGGTTGCTTAAAAATAAATTCTTGACTTTTATATCATCCTCTTATCATAATATATCGTTCATTTAAAATTATTTGGTAGATCGCAGCCCATGTACTTATCTTCCTTCACTGCTTGATGCAGGACTCTCGACCACAATGCGTCGGTGCACAAGAGATGGGGATCGCAGAAGAGTATAGCCGCAACTTGAGCTCTGGTAAGGGCAACGTTCAGCCGTTTAGGGTTCCTCACAAAGCCCAAAGTATTTTTGATGTCTTCTTGCACCAACGTTTCACACGATCTGACTGTCGAGATTATAATCAGAGGTTTCTCTTGCCCTTGAAATTCTTCAACAGTACCGATTTTCGGCTGTGGTAGTCCCATACCCTCGAATAGGCTTCGTATGTATTTTATCTGAAATAAGTAATATTATTTACTCACATTACACTCAAATATAAGTAAACGGCTCAATGGATTTCAGTGAAGTCCGAAATGTAAACACCTTCTCCCTGATAGTGCCAAAGTCGCGCTCAGTAACTACTCTATAAATACAATAAACTAATTAACATTAGGTGGGCTGACAAACGCGAAACGGGGTATGACGCAGGGCAATTCGTTACGGACGCAGACGATTTGAAACCTACTGAGACGTTGTTACGTATACCTGCATATATGTAGGCTGTGTTACCTGCGTTGTCTTCTGCGTCGCTTCCTTTTGAGTGTTCTTACATTTTTTGCACGTAGGAAATTGTTGTTAAAAAAAAAATCGAATGACATGCAACAAAGATAAGTTTCAAGTACTATTAATAAATACCTGTGCTATGTATGGTGTAATAATACCAATTTCATCTGGTGACACATTTCTCTTATAAATTTTACTGGCTGTTAATGCCACCATGGTTGCTTCTTGTGGGTTATACCAAGATGGGCTATCTTCTGCTCGGGTGTTGCAACCTCTAATACCATGAACGTAAATCCCTCCAGATTTTAAATCGCCAGTTTCAAACAAATCGGACACAACATTTATTGCTCTCTCAACCCATGGTTGGTTTCGGTCTATTCTTTCCACAAGACTCCCATCGTAAAACATTTGACTTGGTAATGTCAACACCTCCTTCAAGGATCTGTAATTTTCATTTAGTTTCGTAACTAACCTTTCATTGAAGCCACTCTGGAATGCAGTAAAATCTTTTTGATATGGGAAAGTTTCAAGCAATCTTGATAGATAGGACTCGTCCATACCATATTCTAGACTAAAACGAGACGTTACTATTGGACCTAGTTGCATTGGATCCCCAGCAAGAATGAACTGACCGTTCTCTTTATCAGTGAGTGTCAGAGGTATCATTATTTCTGGCTCTGTGGCCTGTCCTGCCTCATCAACAATTACATGAGTGAAATGGCCCTTTGGGAACCCTAGGTGTATCAATGCTCCCAAAGCATTGCATGTACCAATTGTGACGCGATGCCTGCCGATATATGTACTCTGGCAATTCACATTCACGCCATCCCGGATTTCTTGTTTAGGCATCGAGGTGCCCTCTCTAGCGATGTCTATCGTGGCGCAGTAAGACTTTATTTTTGATGGAATGTTGTCGCTTTTAATCAAATAGTTTGCAATAAGGCGAACCAATGAGTGCGGGTTTTTATCTTTGTAATCAATTAACCTTTCCGTGATCAAATTCGCAGCACTGTTAGATGGCGCAGCTACGAGAATTCTACTATAAGGAATGTTTGCTAGTATTTGTAGAATAGTCTCTACAACTGTTACTGTTTTCCCAGTTCCAGGTGGTCCGTATATGCAGTAGGGTTTGGGCCGACACTCTCCCAGTAAAATGTTAGTCACTGCAGCTTTCTGATAACTATTCAGGTTTTCGTTAAACCACTTAATGGCATTCAGCTTTTCTGGAGGTACCTGGTGCGGGCGCATCGTTGTACGGCCGGGAAATAATATATCTGGGCCTAGACTTGAGATAGCCAAATTAATCGCATGATGCGCTCTTCGGAATGGTGTTCGGCTGAAATAGAATTCGACCGAAACATCTGACCCTGTGTAAGATTCGTGAAAGGCCTGACTGAACTTCAATAAAACGCAATTTCCTTTAATATCATGAACGATTCCTTCGTATTTGGATGCCTTCTTGTCCCAAATGTCTTGCACAACAGCTTTGTCGCCTAAAATCAATGAGGGTCTCTTTTCAGATAAACCTATTACTTCAAGACTGAGATACTCTTGATATCTTTTCAAATATGCTTTTGAAATATCATATCCCCTCATATTGATTGTTTGTTGAATTTCCTCCATGTATAGTAGGGTGTGCCAAATATCTGAATAATTGTAGATAGATAGATCTTGATGAAGGAATGGGAATTTATCGTCTATTACGGCGAGTATCTTTTGAAAATCGATAGTATGTATCAACTGTTCAGAATCTCCTAAGACTATATTCCACATTCGATCTGGTATCGAAAAATGTCCTATCCTAACAGCTACAAAATTAGCACTTCTCACTATGTTCCTTCCACGTACAATGTCTTTTCCATGACTAGTAATTTGTTTCATTTTAGCGTATTTTTCAGATTCTGTTTTTCTTGTAACTTCAGAACCGTTGTTACTTGTATTAATCTTTTTATCAATAACATTTATTTGTACTGATCTTCGAACTTTTATACCTCTGAACATGATAAGTATCTGTTCCTTAGTTTTTCCCAGAAATTTAGGCTGGCATGTGATTGTGAAGGTGAATGATTGACCCGGGAGTAATTTGTAAGGCTGATGGAGTGATGGAGTTATGTTGATTTGAGAATCTCTTCTTTTGCTTAGAACCGTCCACTTATTCATAACATGCGTCTGGTCGTTTTTGTTTGTAACTTTTAAAAGTATTTGTTGTCTTTGGTGCAGTTCAATGTCAAATTTTAGGGGATTTGTGATTTCCAGTTTTTGATCACTCTCTAAGTCTAGCGTTGATTCATCGTCAAGAGCTTTGACTGTGCTGTTTTGATTACTGTCCGGCGTAAGTTGCAATTGTATAGCTCTGTGAATACAATTTCCTTGATAGCTCTCTATAGTTTTCATCATGACCTGAAAATTTTATATTTTTTTAATAATATTCCTTGAAATAACTAAAGATATAATTATTAAATCAGCATCACATCGCATTATTTCATAAAGTAATGTTACGTCGTAAGAACGTTCTTCGTGATCGTTCTCGAGATCTACGACCAACATTTATCGTTGTTTACAAAACGGTCTGTACTTTTGAGAATGTTTGACTAGCTACCTATTTCTTCACAAACAAACAAGATAGATAGATTAACTCTTAATTTAAACACCACAATACACATTGTGTATTGTGGTGTTTCAATTAAGTTTCAATACATATTACACACACATATATTACAAATGCTGTGCGCGCCAGACAAGGCAGTGTGTAGGCGACGCAGATTCACAACGTTTCGGGTGCCGACGTATAGGACAAATCTGCTCAAATTTGCCCCCATGACACGCGCTGTCAGAATACTAAATTTAATTTCTGAAGAGACGGATATTTTTCTCTGTGGCCTTGCAGAATTCACAGAGACTGCATATAAAATATGTGAAAATAATGAATTATGAAATAATAAATAAGTTATAATATATAATAAAATAGATTTAGGTAAGTGTAGCATTGTATTGGGTAAACTGTAATGATGCTATAACTGTTCTTAAGAAATAAATAAATAAATAAATAATTATGAACATACTACTTTTATATATATATTTTACAATTAATATTATTTAACCGCGATGCAAACCTGACTGTTTAAAACACTACTGATATAGGGAGATCGCACCATGTAAACCTTCGTTACGTTAACGGTTAGGTTAACTATTTTCACGACGCGATGACATTTCTGTCTCTGACAGCTATGAACTCAAACTGATTCCCGACTATCTTATCTTTATAACTAATGCATACCCCTTGCTGCCCTCTCTCTCATCTCACGACACACACATATACCCTCACACACACAAACACACCCTTACACGATACACACCACACACTATTTAATTGTATTATTGGGTAAGTACGAGTAAATATTGGAAGTATTACCCATCACTAAGATTTATAGTTTTTACACTTAGTGTCAGCTCTCATAATTAATGTTGAAGCACATTACGTAGGTACTAATTCAACAATTAGATACAAAATGTGGGACTATACATCTTATTAGTTATGACAACTATATTTATAATTTATTCAGCTGAACCAGTTGATTCGGTTATATTCAACTACTGATTTTAATCCACCACAAACATTGTTATTTTTACTGTCTTAATTTGGTGTTTTGCGACTATGACTACCTACTTTATTGTTACACAAAAGTCTATATAATGAAGTTTCAAAATGGCTCAGGAGTGGTTTTATAAATATCTAGTTACGTAATATTAAATTTGTATAAGCTGTGAAACTTTGTAAATTAAAATATATAAAACAATTGTATAAAAAATATACTACAGTTAAACGCTTACACATACAATTTGAAAAATTTTATACTGACTTCCATTCTATTCAGTTATAAGAGTGTATCTCAAAAACGACTGGGCCGAATTTGATGAAATTTAATGGGATCACACGAGAAGCACCAAACCCAGCTTTCAAACAAAAAATAATTTTGAAAATCGGTTTACCCAATCGAAAGTTATGAGGTTCCAAACATAAAAAAAATACAGACGAATTGAGTACCTCCTCCCTTTTTTGGAAGTCGGTAGAAAATTAATAGTCACAATGTGTGGTCTTATCGATCAGAGCGATCTCTTCCAGATAACCATGCAAGAAAAGAAATAGGCATAAACTTATAGATATGGTAAACCCAAAAATATTTACATAGCATAATTCAATGTACAGGATGGTTTTTTGAGAAGGGCGGTCATGGTCAAGTCCGGAACCACGAGAGTTAGAGCAAAATCGTGAAAGAAGACATGCCCTCGATTTATAAGAAAACAATAACTGCATACTTAGTTTATTTTTAAATCTTTTACTTTTGACGCAAATCGACACGAATGATTTAAAATAAATACATCCTGTATTATTGAACTAATGGATTCTATTGCTGATAAAGATCAATATTTGCAAAGCCAAAGTCAAAGTAATTTATTCAATTTAGGCATCAAAGACGCACTTATGAACGTCAAAGAAATGCATTACTGAAAATGAAAGGAAATAGTATCTTTTTACAAATTTCTTTTAATATCTCAATTTTACCTAACTACTAAGTTGCTCAAAATGGTTTCCATTGACTCAATAAGTGTTAAGTAATGCATAAGTTTATACGTCTCTCTAAAGACTACGCATTTGATACCATGACAGGATTTATCCTCGAGAAAATATCAAGCAATGAGCTTTGTAAGCTGTAAGTAAGCTATGTAAGTATCACCACAGTATATCCCGCTAATAAGACAAATGAGTTTCACACACAATGGCTAAAAAGTGAGTGAGGCCGTGTAAAAATAATAAAATGGTAAAAAATTACTTTCATTTTTAGTAATTTATTTCTTTGCGAAATTTTATCTTTATCAGCAACAGAATCTATTAGTTCAATAATAGAGGTGTCTTTTTTTGTAAAAACATTCGTGTCTATTTCCGTCAAAAGTAAAAAAGTTAAAAAAACTAAATTATGCAGTTATTGTTTTCTTATACATCGAGGGCATGTCTCCTTTTACGATTTTTCTCTAACTCTCGTGGTTCCAGACTTGGCCATGGCCGCCCTTCTCAAAAAAAACACCATATATATATATATACAGGGTTTCCCAGAAATAGTGGATAATCCTGCACGTGCATGTGCGGGGGGGAAGGTGGGGCCCCACATCCTAAAACAAAAAATTCTATTTCCAACAGTTCGAGGTTTATGACATTTTTTGTAAAATTTAGAAATTTTCCAGTTTTTCTCATATTTGTGGTCATTACGCCCGCTACATGAGGCCTAATTTGGATTTTTTTTATTTTGACGTGTTCCCTAATAGTGGTATTCCTAAATTACCTTTAAAAAAACTTGTGTATTTCTGATCGGCAATCTCGGTAAATGTAGAGTCAAATGTAGAGTTTTATCACCGAGATTGCCGATCAGAAATACACAAGAGCACATGCGATGTCAAGAACGTTGAAATATGCACTAAACTAGTTTTAACTACTGAGTCAAAACAATAACCAAATACGAATTCAAGGATACAAAGGAGAATTGTTGACCCTTTCACTCGCAATAATCTAAAGCATAGTTTGTCTCGCTCACACAGCTTAGAATTCGAGGAATGTGTCGAGCAGGTAGTAAAGTCTTACTAAAGGGTCGACAGCTCTACTTAACTGATAGAAACTAAAAAAAAATACCTGTACATATTTTTGTAATTTTGTAATGAAACGCCTACTTATTACACATTAGTAGCTGTAGTTCAGAAATTTTACTATTAAAGTGGATAGTATTCTACTGTTTTGTGATCGTCATGATGTAGGCAAGTTTTTTATTTGATTGGCTACAAAACTCTAATACATTTTTTTACACCACAGGTGTTCAAACTTAGCTATAAAATAAATTCCAGAAATAAAAATTATGTTTAGAGACTACTAGTTAACTACTATTTTAAGTAGGTAAGTTTTTTTAAAGGTAATTTAGGAATACCACTATTAGGGAACACGTCAAAATAAAAAAATCCAAATTAGGCCTCATGTAGCGGGCGTAATGACCACAAATATGAGAAAAACTGGAAAATTTCTAAATTTTACAAAAAATGTCATAAACCTCGAACTGTTGGAAATAGATTTTTTTGTTTTAGGATGTGGGGCCCCACCTTCCCCCCCGCACATGCACGTGCAGGATTATCCACTATTTCTGGGAAACCCTGTATATATATATATATATATATATATATATATATATATATATATAAGCTTCTTATTCACAGCGGTGCACGGGCGACATTCACGTGGAGATTGAACGACCGCGTTTGAATTCTGCAAACCAGCAATAAATGGTCGTCTTGCATGGTGCTTCTTCGCCAAAAGCACACTAAAGCCGAACGAGGCTATGCTGTGCTATCAAATTACACTTAAAATCGTAAAAAAAATCATGCAACGAATATTTTCCCGAGTTAAATCCATTGTATTGTAATCACGCAATTTTTAAAATGAAGCCCCAATTTGAAATCAATTGACAATCAGATGAAACATATTTTATTCCACGGCTAAAGAATTCCATTTTCAAATGTACCTAGTAATAACTTTTCAAATATTGTTTATGTAAGTGGCCAATTCCGGAAACTTTTAGTGTAACCTATGGAAGCACCAAATTCAGTGTTGCTGAGTTTGCGAAGGGTATAAATAAATATTACAGATCACTAAAAAGTATCTTAGTGATTGATAATGTCACTTATTTTTACCTGATATCATAATAGAAAATTAATTGGAGAAAAAATTTCGTCAGACATTTTTGAATTGTTTATTTCTTTATTATTTCTGAGCGGTTTCTACACACACGTTTTTAAGTTCTTTGAAAATATGTCCATTTTACCGATCGGTAAGTACGTCAAGTATGTATAATATAATTTTACAAACTCTACCTCAATAACTACCTACAAGGATGTGAGAAAAAACTATAAAATAATATTTTAAGTAACTCTCAACGCTGAACCGCATTTAAAAATATTGTAATACTGAGCGATAGTAAAAGTGCCTTGCAGCACATACTACGCTGTACGACAGGGAACAGAGGCTTTTCTGTAGCATATAATATATTGCGTAAACTACATAAAATTAACGAGCACTCCATTTGTGTGAAACTACAATGGATACCATCACATATTGGAATATTGGGGAACGAGGAGGTTGATCGCTTAGCTAAATCAGCTGTTACTGATGGATCTGACATTTTTATACTTCCCTCTCATTCGGAAATAATACCTAAATTTAAAGATAAATGTTTTGTTATTTGGAAAGAATATTTTGATGAACGTTCAAAAAGGAAGTTTGCGTATATGATGGGTAAAGTATCATCGCCTAATTGTGAAATGTGTGATAAACCTGAAGACGTATATCACATACTGATGGAGTGTGCCCGGAACCAGGCTGAGAGGCAGAAAATGTTTCACAATCTTAATTTAAATAGAACACATTTGGGTGTGTTGTTTAATATTTTGTCATGTCCAACGTCCAGGTAATGTGAACCGAAAGAGTGTTGTTGTTGCACACAGATTGCGTTCCGGACACATTCCACTTAGGAAGTTTGCGTATATGATGGGTAAAGTGTCATCGCCTAATTGTGAAGTGTGTGATAAACCTGAAGACGTATATCACATACTGATGGAGTGTGCCCGGAACCAGGCTGAGAGGCAGAAAATGTTTCACAATCTTAATTTAAATAGAACACAATTGGGTGTGTTGTTTAATATTTTGTCATGTCCAACGTCTAGTGAAGCTGGAATGATTTATGAACTAGTGACTCCTTGTCTCAGTTCATGAATCATTTCACCCAACATCATACTTAACTTATATAGGTAGTTATTTATTTATAGTTTTGTTATCTTATTTTATTTAAATATTTTTGTAATGTATTAATATTGTGTAAAATGTGTATAAATTGTATATAAGGCTATGATGGGACTGTCATAAACACGATGTTTAAAAGTCACTAAAAAAAAAAATAGAATAAAAAAAAAAAAAACGCTGAACCGGATTTCAGATTGTGATGTAATTGCATATATTTATGTCCTCAAATAATAGTAAATAGTAATTTATTCGTAAAAAAATATTACATGTCAATAACGGTAGAATGTTGCTCAAGTATAGGTACATGCAAAAGTATTAATTAAAATAATTCTGCACTGCATTCTGCAATTTCAATAATTAATAATATATGTCAATAAAATAAGTAATAATATTAATTATATGTCAATAAAAAATGAAGAAAAAATTTAAACAAATAATGTCAAAAATTCGAGATCGTTGATGAATGTCACCATAATTAATAATACAAATAATTGATCGATTTCAAGTTGAAGATTGATCCATGAATTCCTCAAACCTATAGAAGGTCGGCTCAATAAGCCAACGTTTTAATTTATTTCTAAAAGATGATATGCTTGAGGCAGTGGTGACATCATCAGGAAGTCTTTTATAGACAGCTGGGCCCATTATATGCGTCAACTTACCAGATTTGACAAGCGTCGTGCATTGATTCGAGCTTTTCAGAGTTGCGCGTGTGGTAGGAATGTGAGTCGCTGTGTTTTTAAATTTGTGAAGATTAGCTCTCATAAACGTTGTCACCTGGAAAATGACTATTGAAAGCAGCGTGAGAATCTCAAGATCTTTAAATATGGGCCTTGCGGGAGTATCCCGAGGAACGCGTACAATAGCTCGTATGGCGCGTTTAATATTAGGATTATTTCAACTACAACGATTTAAAGCAATAATGCTGAAACCAGACTCTCAAATTATGCTCTTATGGGGGCACGTTTAGTGGGTGGGAAATCATCAACTGCCCAAATATTTTAATATGAGACTGAAATTAGCAGGTGCCGTAGTCTCGTCCATAGTCTTATATCTCCCTTATCATTTATAAGTTCAAAACAATAGCCTTGTCGACTGACAAGGCTATTGTTATGAACTGGCGTGATGTGTTCAAAAATACTCCAAAATATTAAGTTTTAATCCTTAAATGGCAACACTGGCACACAACATTTCCAGCTAGTGCACGACAATGCCCGTCCACATACGGCGCGTATCGTTACAAGTTGGTTACAACAGCATGATATCCAAGCTTTACACTGACCTGCACAATCCCCTGACTTAAATCCTATTGAGCATGCCTGGGATATGCTCCTGAGAAGAGCTCTTAGGAATTTCCCTGAAGATATTGTGCATGAAAACCAGCTTTTCTTGCATCTTAGCAGGACTTGGGACAGTATTCCACAACAGGATATTGACACCCTTGTTTTGAGTATGCAGAACCGCTGCAGATGTATCAGGAGAGTCTTAGGTGGATCCACGGATTATTAATTTTAAGTTTTCAACTATTTTTATAAAAAAAATAGTTGTTTTGTTTAGGTTTTGATGTTTCAAAAATAAAGTTAAGATTTGTCAATTTTGTCTGAGTTTTTCCTCTTCTTCTAAGTTTTTTAAAATTTAACTTTATCTAAAAGTTTATTATCAGATTAGATAGGCAACTGAACAAGGTTTATTTTAATGTGTAGGTGTCTTAACAAAAAGTTAATAGAATTTTAGTTATTTAGGTTTAATTGAAATATCCTTAGACCATGTATGTATATTTTTTTCTAAAATAAAAGTAGCAGTTACTCCGTACAACATCAGCTATCTGCCAATGGAAGTCCCGTTAAAATCGGTCCAGCAATTACATTAGCCGGAACAAACAGACAGGTAACATTTTTTTTAATAAAGTGCCGTACTACTTAGGCATTTAGTGAAAAGCTATTAATTTGGAATCACAAACTTCAATGTTATATATCTATACAGATGTAGAACAAGACTGATTTGATAACTAAAAGACATAGATATTTGATATGATTATATTCTTGACTTATTATTTGTAATATTTCTGGTTTTGCTTGTTAGGTACATAAAGAAATTAACGAAGCCATTGCCTGATTAGAATTTATACGACTTTATACGATATCTTTTGAGTTGATTTTTCCTTCATGATTTTTAAGAAGATTTTATGTTTTTGAGTTAATTTTCCTGATTTTATACCTACCTAAATAAATAAAACACATATGCAAACAGTATACGTAAATAAAAAATAAATAACGGATATTTTCGAACTCTGATTCATGCTATACTAGTCTCCGAATCCTGGCTTAACTAACTCCACCTAGATGTGCGCTATCGGTATACTCAGGATTTTGTAGGAGTGTGTTTCTGGCAGAACACATCCCACCGAGATCGACACTGACTTTATTCCCAATTAGAATAATTAAAATTATTTTGCTTAATTTTATTTTTTATTTTTGTTAAGTAATTATTCTTTACTATTATTTGAAAAATGTTAATTAATTAACTACCAGTAGCACTTGTGCATTTCATTTTCTACCGACTTCCAAAAAGGAGGAGGTACTCAATTTGACTGTTTTTTTTTGTTTGTTACCTCATAACTTTCGGCTGGGTGAACCGATTTCCAAAATTCTTTTTTTTGTTTGTATGCTGGTTCTTCCCGTGTGGTCCCATGTCCCATGTGTGTCCAGGTCCAGTAGTTTTTGAGTTACACTCCAATAACTGATTTATACCAAAGTAATAGAATGGAAGTCGGTATTAAATTTTTCTAATTGCACTTGTTCTATTCAATTTTCGTTTAGTGCCATTCCAATAATTGTATGCGTTAACGAACGCAGTGCCAATATAGTAATTTGGTTCAGTCGTAATTTCTGTCAGCGTTTGGAAACATGCGCAATGAGAATATTTTACTTGGTGAAATGTGCGGCTTACATAGTCATTAGAACTTACAAAATAAATAGAGCCTAACAAAGTATCTTACGTGATTATATAAGTAAACGACAAGATGAAAAGGTATTATTATTTAAAATTTTACACACATGTCCAAAAGAAATTTCGATAGACTTTTGAAAGCTTTACCTAAAACCATTGTTGAACGCTTTATGGCACAGAAATCTGAGGTCCGTCTCTGACTTGCTCCTTTAATATCACTTGATACTTCCATGCACTCTTCAGAAAATAGGGTTTGACATGTGTCTGTCTGTACAGACAGATGGACAAAAAAGTAAGCCTAAGGTATGGAACCTTAGAAACAAAAAATATTGGTACTTACTTTTATTCCAATCTTGGGCTCTATGCCTGATGGTAAGCATTTCTGTTCAAAATATATCTTTCTGTCACACATTCCAGACTCCCCGTTCCATTCCAATATCGTCCCTGTTGCAATCTTCAAGCCCAATGGTCTGAATGCAATAACTTCTAAAACCTACAATATCATTCACAAATTACAATTATGTAAGATAATAGCCATACACCAGAACATTAAATAAACAAACGCCACTGATGCACTCGTCCTGACGATAACCATTTAATATGCTCAAAACTCGTGCCTGACGTAATTAATCCTTAAGATGAGTGTTTTGAGAGTTAATATTACTTTAATATGTGTCACACTCACAAGAACTTCAACAGATTTATTGTGTATATAGAAAGATACTTTAGTGTTAATAATTGTGATTGTAATGTAATTGCATAATTATTCTACACTTCTGCATGAATCTCCCAATATATGAAAAAAAGCCTACACACCTCTTCTGAAGACATTACAGCAGTTTTCTCTTCTGTATCTGCACTTGATCTAACTGTGCAGTTCATTTCAAGCATATCACCCTCGATCGGAACAAACATACCATCAACATCGTCAAGGTTAAATTTTATGTCTCCATTGGCCATATATATAACTCTACCCTCTCGACGTGCTACTTGTCCTATTAGTGTATGTTCTGTTTGAGTAAAAACCATTTCTTCGCCGACATCACTTTCTCCCCAAAAATTGCCTTCATTTTGTAGTATTCTTACAATAACTACTTGTTTGTCTTGCTTGTAATATCCCAAGTAAAATACTTTGTCATTGAGATTAAGTTTGTGTGAACATGAGGATATGTCAAAGTAGTGTGCACCATCAATAAGGACATAGTTATTCTTCGTGTCTATATATGAGATTACTCCTACAAATGAGAAGAATGTTTATAAAAGTTTATATAAATAAATTAATCACAAATTCAAAATTCTTTGAATACATGGTGCCAGTACAAACCTACCTGTTTTTCTAAAACAATTTTTGTTGTCAGTAGTTTCTGGAAATTCACAAACAGCACTGAAACTATCACACTCTAGCTGATTGTCCTTTATTGCCTCTTCAATTTGTAAATCAGCAATTTTAGCATCAAATAATTCATCATCTTCGTCATTATCGTCTTCTTCATCTCGTGAAAGCAAGTAATTGAAAAAAGTAGTTGCATATGAGAACATTCTAATTTATTGAACAAATCCTTTGTCGTTTTCAAACTGCCACTCTGTAGATTTCAAGTAGTCTAGTTCCTTTCTTACTGCTTGGATTCTTTTCTGGTGCATTTCTTTTTGAGCAGACTTCAAAGATTGTTCAATGCTGAGGCCTAGATCAGCATGCTTGAACGATTGATTTAAATTCTGGATTCGATTTTGTGTGCTTCCCTATAAAATAGAAACACAATTTTAAATAAGTGACACAAAAACTTTTTGGAGTTTAAATTACCATTGTCGCGAACGCCGCGAATGTTTAGATAGTAAATGTTATGTTGAATAAAACACTATATTTTAGTAAATACATGTATTGAGCTTTTGTAGCACACCATTCCGAGAGAAAGTAAGAACATATCTAAATACCCTCCACTTAGCTAACCTTATTAATACAAAGAAGGTTGCAAGTACCCACATTGATACACAACATACATTTCCCCTAAGTATGAATATAACGACATAAATTCACATTTTAACAAAATCACTTCTAACAAAAACATCTTCTGTTTTAATAAAACAATAACTTAAATAATACAAAACATTGAATCAACCTTAAGAACCATTATAGAGATACCATATACATCTTCTTTACAGAAGGTAATGGTTATCATGTTCAGGTCTCTTGTAAGGAGACCTGCTATGTACATTCATTTTTGTTTTCCCCCCTGAGAATCCAGGCTCTGGCTCGACCGGCTCCCTAACATTTCAGCCCATTTGTCCGAACTAGGTATTTCAATAATTTGTTTGCTCTCCTGACTATTGGAAATGTCTTCCATTACCTGCTGTCCAACTACACGTTCTAGCTCTATATCTTCACTTTCCCTTCTCTCATTTCTAACTGTTTCATTTGTCGCCTGTTCAGATGTTCCTGCTGTCTTTTTACTAATTAACTGATCTATATGTCTACTGATTACTACTCCGTCCTCAGTCTCCACACGGTAACTTGGACCTTCCCTATTCACAACTGTTCCGGGTAACCAACGAGGTCCCTGAGCAAAATTTCTGTACATGATGCTTTTTCCTATATCTGATTGTCTGTGTGTTTTTAGATTGTTTCTAGTTACTTGATCTTCTCTGTTGTTACGCAGTTGATCGTGAGGGTTACGAGTGTCTAGTAAAGTGCGAACTCGCCTGTTAAACAATAGCTCAGCGGGACTTTTGTTAGTAGCTGTACTAGGAGTCGCACGTAGGCCTAGGAGCATGTTTGGAATTTTGACATCTCATGACATACCATCAATTTTTCGCAACTTGTCTTTTACGGTTTGTACCATCCGTTCAGCGAGACCGTTGGTTGATGGATGGAACGGCGCTTACGTTACATGTTTGATCTTATTGGCCTCCAAGAACTGCTTTGTTTCAGCCGAAACAAATGCTATGCCATTGTTGGAAACCAAAGTCTCACACAATCCGTGTGTCGCAAAATTCATGCGTAGGTGCCGGATGACAGTTGCTGATGTCATGTTATTGACGATAAACACTTCTATTATTCAGGCCACTTAAAATATGCATCGACAATAATAAGAAAAATTTTGTTCTGGAATGGCCCCGCAATATCGATATTTAGTCTAGACCACGGTTTTGATGGCGTGATCCACTGGTAAGTGGTCTTTGGTGGCATATGACGGTTTTCTAAACACTTGTTACAGTTTTTATCAATGTCTCTATGTCATCATTCAACTGTGGCCACCACACATAACTTCTGGCAAATGCTTTTGTTTGTACAATGCCACTATGCGCTTTGTGTAAAGCGCGAGTTAAGGAACCCCAATATACCCAAATATGCTTCGTCAACAGAAACACAGCACAACATCAGCAACAACCAAGTAGGTCAAGCAATACGGAGGGGAGATGCTGACTCTACATTATTACTAGTATATAAGATCCAAATTTTGTAAATTAATTTAATTATTATTTTATTGTCGATTACACTGTTACTCTGTTATTCAAATAAATTAGTTTTTTTTGAGTAAAGTCCCAGTGGAGAACTTAATTGGCGCTAAGGACAGGATCTTTGCAGCCAATCGCTACACTTTTCAGCATCAAAGGAGCGATTGACGTCCGTTTCTACGGTTCAGCAAGGAGCCACGAACAAATAAATGTATTAAGGACCACTCTAGACAAACACAGGAACAAACAATCGGAATAATAATTCAAAGGACATGAAAATCGCAGCGAAATTGTGAGTAAATCTTTTCACCTTCCTTGCAACTTTTTTTTTCATGCCCGATCCTTGTATTGATTTTATGTTGTGTGTATTACTAGGGATTGGAAAACGCCTTAAAGCACAGTCATAGAAGCATAGTAGTTTTAGTTATTTTTAAACCATTTATAGGATTATTTTTTTTCTGTCTTTCTTCACTTTATTTAATTTTCGTGTAAAATGGATAGCTTAATACGTGTACCACAGGAAATAGTGAACATTATCCCTGTGTTCAATGGCGATACTAGAATACTGCCACTATTTATAAAAAAGTGTAAATATGTACTATCCCAATTCAAGGGAAGTGCAGCCCAAAATGAGTACCTATTCCACGTAGTAACAAGTAGGTTAGCCGGGGAAGCAGCCAGTTTAGTAGGAGAAAGGGATAGCATAGCCTCTTGGGACGAGTTAGAATCCCTACTAAGCCAACACTTTGGCGACCCGCGCACAGAAGACTGCCTGGCAATGGAATTGGAATCAGCTAAAATAAATAAAGACGAAAGTTACTTAGAGTTCTGCCATAGACTCCAACATATGAGAAGTGTACTATACGCTAAATTATCAGAAAGTATTCCTAGTGAACCCTTACGACAGGCAAAACAAGTAATTTACAATAATACATCGCTAAAAATCTTTCTCTATAACTTACCAGCGTACTTAGTGAGATTAGTCCGTTTAAGAAATATTTCTACCTTAGAAGATGCTTTAAAAGTTGTGTTAGAAGAGCAGAACTTCCAACAAGTTTACGACGCTAAAAATAGAACATATGACCGCCGTAATTTCAATAGAACTCCTAGACAGAACTTCTCTAACAATTTCAGTAATCAAAGGTACCAACCCCAAAACATAGCGAGTTCACCTGCACCGAATAATACGCCAAATAACTCGTTTACGCCAAACAGCTCGTTTCAATCTAGAAATTCTCGACAATCGTATAATTCAAATTATCAAAGCAATAATATTCCGCGACAACAAGTAACTAGGTCACCGTACCATGCGCAAAACAGTCAGCATTACGCGAACAACGAACCGCGCGTGCCGCCTTTTGCTGCGCCAGCGCCTTCGGGCTCGAACACTGACGCCACAATGCGCACAGCTAGTTCACGCTGTATTAATTACACGGATCGCGATGACCTACATAATTATGATAATAATGCTCACTTTAATAATGATGATTCTGGGGCCGAAAATTTTTGCATAAGGGCCTCAACATTAGAGAGAAAATAGAAATTAATTTCAGTAAGCGTTTGAATTTGCCTCATATTATTATACCAGAGCTCAATGCAGTTTTTATGATAGATACCGGTAGTGTCAGATCGTTCATTAGCCCGCATATTGCAAATAGGTATTTAAAAAATTATATACAGCATGAGCCATTTGAGGTAGTGAGCACTCACGCATCAAGTGTTCATAATGAAACGGCACGTATCCCATTACCACCGTCTTTTATGTGCAATGAACTGTATAAATTTTATGTGTATAGCGTAGATGATAGGTATGATGGTTTGATAGGTAGTGATTTGCTTAAACAATTACGAGCAAAAATTAATATGGAACACCAAATACTACATTTGGAAACTACAAATATTCCAATAATATACTCACCGCCCACGAGAGAGGTATACAATTTACCCCCTCGCAGCGAACTAAGAGTAAAACTTCCAGTTAATTTACTGAACGGAGAAGCTATTTTAGATTTTAAAGTGTTTACGGAAGGGATTCGAATGCCCGCCGCAGTAGTGTTATGCATAAACTGATATGCCTCCACGGTCATTCAAAATTATACCGAGGAGCATAAAGTTTTAACGGTAACAGCACCTTTTAAAGTAGAGCCGTACCAACATAACCCATCAGTTAAAGTTAACTTCACAGAAGATGATAAGACGCTAGATACTTTGTTAACCCAGAACCTATCAAAACTAAAATTAGACCATATGAACCAGGAAGAGCGTAAAACTATCGAAGAAATTTGTAAGGAGTATAGAGATATTTTTTACTGTGAGGGGGTCCTGTTATCCTTTACTAACCAAGTTAAACACGCAATAAGGACAAAGAACGAGGACCCAATAAATATAAAGCCCCATAGATTACCACCGGTACAATTCAGAGAGATAAGAAATCAAGTAGAAAAAATGCTACAGGATAATATCATCCAGGAATCACATTCGCCCTGGAGTGCCCCTGTGCATTTAGTTCCAAAAAAAGCTGACGCGTCGGGACAACAAAAGTGGAGAATGGTCGTAGACTATAGACGGTTAAACGACATTACTACCGACGACAAGTACCCTTTACCAAATATTAACGATTTATTTGACATGCTAGGGAAGAGTACTTATTTCACAACCCTTGATTTAGCTAGTGGGTACCACCAAATCGAAGTCCAGGAGGAGGACAGAGCTAAAACTGCATTTTCAACTCCCTCTGGACATTATGAGTTAAATAGGATGCCATTTGGGCTAAAAACGGCACCAGCGACGTTTCAACGAGCAATGGATAACGTTCTGAGAGGTCTACAAGGCTTACATTGCCTAATATATCTTGATGACGTCATAACATTCTCAAAGAACTTGCCTGATCACATAGAGAAACTTAGAGCCGTTTTTGATCGTTTCCGCCAAACTAATTTGAAAGTCCAACTGGACAAATCACATTTTCTCCGAAAAGAAGTACTTTATCTAGGCCACACAATCACAAATGAAGGCTTAAAGCCCAACGATGATAAGATCGACGCCGTCTTAAAATATCCTATACCAGAAACGGCAACGCAGATCAAAAGCTTCTTAGGCCTTATAGGATATTATAGGAAATTCATTAAGGACTTCGCCAAAATAACAAGACCTTTAACAGCGTGTTTAAAAAAAGGCCGTAAAATAATCATCAACGACGAATACAAGGAAAGCTTCGAAACTTGTAAAAAGCTTTTAACCAACGCACCTTTGTTACAATTCCCCGATTTCAGTAAAGGTTTCATCTTAACCACTGACGCATCTAACTTTGCAATCGGAGCCGTGTTGTCACAGGGTAGCATAGGATCAGACAAGCCAGTAGCTTATGCCAGTAGAACGCTCAGAGATACAGAAGCTAAATATAGTACCATTGAAAAGGAATTGTTAGCCGTAATATGGGCAGTAAAGCACTTCAGACCATACCTCTACGGTAATAAATTCATTATCTATACAGACCATCGACCATTGGCATGGCTGTATTCACTTAAGGAACCCAACAGCAAGTTAACGCGATGGCGATTACGGTTGGAAGCATATGATTTTGAAATCCGTTATAAAAAAGGGCAGCAAAACACAAATGCAGATGCCTTATCGCGAATAAAGATTAACGTGATTGATGACGATATCGATTCAATACTTGTAAATATAGATGATAGAGACGATCGTATGCAGGGAATATTAGAAGAATTAGATAACGATACTAGAGACACAGAACCTTTAATGGAAACCATAGAACTGCCTGATTCCGACGATGGGGCAACAGCAAACTCAGTCTCAAATAGGGAACATGACGGTATTCCCATCTTGAAAGAGGCAATCGATACGAAACCAAAACAATTATTAATTCACTCATGGCTAAAGAATCAATTATCAGTAAAAGACATTTCAAATAATAAACAGAAAATTTTAGAAGTTCACATGCCTACAACTAGCGAAAAATTAGTTAAAGATTTTTTAAAAGAATATATAGACCCTAAAAACAAATATTTTATATATTTCGAACACCCTATATTCAGAGAAATTTTTTCACGTGTCGTTATTACCTTGTTCAAAAAGGGCTCAGTAAAGTTAATTGAATGTACAGAGAGAACCATTAACTTAACAGAGGCAGAAGATGACCAAAGAGACGTTATTATGAAGTATCACGACGGTAAAACATGTCATAGAGGCATTAGGGAAACTTTGGCAAAACTTAAAAGAGACTATTGGTGGCCTAACATGAAAGAGACTATCACCGCTATTATAAACTCATGTGAACAATGTAAGAAAATGAAGTATGATAGGAAACCGCTTAAACCACAGATACAGTTGACACAAAGTAGAGATGCTCCTTTTCAAGAAGCTTTTATGGACCTGTTATTTATAGAAGGAAAATATTATTTAACAATTGTAGATTCGTTTAGTAAGTTAGGACAAGCTATCGAAGTACCAAATAGAAGCACACCAGAAATAGTTAGAGCATTAATTAAATATTTTAGTATGTACGGATTACCTCAGAAAATTAACTGCGATTCAGGAACGGAATTTAATAATGCATTGATTAAAGAAATGTTAAATCTATATAAAATTGACTTGCACATAGGGACCCCTAATAATCCTAGTTCAATGGCAATAGTCGAAAGGTTTCATTCAACAATTATAGAGATATACCGTTTGGCTAAATATGACAAGAGCGAACTAGATGCAGCCGGTGTCATGACATACGCCATTATGGCGTATAACAATACGATTCACTCAGCAACTGAATATACACCCTTTGAAATAGTGTTTGGTCAAACTGATTCAGGTAACGTTTTTAACATAGATAGGGAGAAAAACCTGATGCAAAAACTACTATTAGACCATAGAAAGCGCCTTAAAATACTCTATGAATATATTGCAGAAAAACTAATAATTGATAAGATTAAGGTTAAGGATAAGAGAGGCGGTGAAGAACCACCTACAATTAAAACAGGAGATGAGATTTTTATGAAGAACACTAGGACGAGGAAAGCCAAGGAAAAGCCTAGATACGAAAAGGCTAAAGTAACTGGCGAAATTCAACGTAATATTCTTCCTGTAGAACTTAACAAAAGGGCAACTAGAGTAGCAACTAAAAATATAAGACGTCCTCCACAGGTCATGCCTAGTACTTCTGGTACTAGTCAAACACGTGACTACGCTGGACCTTCAAAACCTCGGTCTGAACCCAGGGATAGCCTCGCTGAAGATGGGAGTAGCAGTGAAGAAGAATAGCTTTTGGACTATATTTAAAACATTAGATTTAGGATCAATAGAATTACAAATAAATAATAACATAGATGAGTTTAATAAACTAAGAGATTTGATTAACGCTAATAAATTAGGTTACGAATTATCAGGAATAGAAAACCAGATACAATATCTAGTTAACACAACGTCGGAAAGGTTATTTCAAATCTTACCCCTCTTCTTAGACCATCTTAGTCCCTTAGGATCATTAGTAAAAGCTATATCAGGTAATTTAGATGAGAAAGATGCAATTAAGTATAATAACGAGATAATGATGTTACAAAATAAAGAACATTTGGTCGAACGTAAGGTTTCATCAATGGAAAGGGCTTTCGATAAATTAGTAAATGCTTCTGATATAATAAATTCCAACGTAAAAAATTTAGACCTAAAAACCAATGAAGTGGAAACAATTATACAAAACGAGTCTAAGTTTAACAAATTAATACACTTTATGAATTCCTTATACCAGACCCTTAATAACTTTCGTACTTGTCATGAATATATTCAAGAAGTAGAGACAGCAATAGCATTTAGTAAGCTACATGTACTGCACCAAACAATTATTAATAGCACTGAGTTATACAACTCCTTAGTAGTAATAAATAAACATGCTAGAACTATTTACCCTGTAATAAAAGAAAACTTGCATAAATTAGAACGTAGTATTGTACTAAAATCATACATAGATAGTAGTAAATTAGTTTTTGTGCTAGAAATCCCTTTGATAGACACCGAAACATATAATTACTACAAGGTTATCCCCATTCCCATATACAAACCCCATAATACCTTTGTCATCATTCCTAAATATCCCTACCTAATGGTGAATAGATTGAAATACAGGCCCGTAGCGAAAGCATGTGACGAGATAGAAGACAACAGATTCATCTGCGACGAAGACCACTTAGTCCAATACCCAACTGAAACTTGCATCGAACAGATCATGTTACTAAAAAATAATTATAGCCAATGCGCGAGGAACCAAGTAAATATAGAGAAACTTAGGATACAGAAGATCACTAACAATAACTGGCTAGTGTATTCAGAAGAAAGTGTGATTATAACTGAAAACTGCAATAACGAAGTCTACAAGCACAATATTCAAGGCACACACATTTTAACACCAAGTCAGCATTGCGAAATACAAATGGGAGATATATACATAAACGCATCAACAAATACAACTGACGCCAGTCTGCAACTGCCAGTCATTCAGACGCCGGAGCTACAATTAAACATAAAAACAAGCACCAAGAAGATGGATTTAAGAAACGTGGATCTTAGTAACATAAGAGAACTACTCCAAAGTGCTAAACTTAGTTATAGTGACGAAGTAGAACAAAGTGTAGTGACTTATAGTATAAGTATAGGGACCCTCTGTTTGTATGCTATCGTAACAATTGTAGGAATACTTTTTATAATATTTAAACTTAAATATAAGATTATCTGTCAAAATTCTCCGAAGCCGCCTACGTCATCTTCGGATAATTTCTCTCTTGGGGAGGGAGGAGTTAAGGAACCCCAATATACCCAAATATGCTTCGTCAACAGAAACACAGCACAACATCAGCAACAACCAAGTAGGTCAAGCAATACGGAGGGGAGATGCTGACTCTACATTATTACTAGTATATAAGATCCAAATTTTGTAAATTAATTTAATTATTATTTTATTGTCGATTACACTGTTACTCTGTTATTCAAATAAATTAGTTTTTTTTGAGTAAAGTCCCAGTGGAGAACTTAATTCGCGCAATACAGCATCACGTAGCGTTGTTGGCACCACCACGCGACAGCCCAGGAGTATACAATCTTGGTGCAGAGACAGCTCCGAGCGATGCAGCCAGTATGGACGTAACTGATCATCTGACTCCTTGGCTGGCCAACCCGACAAAATGTGATGGCTAACCCGGGAAAGAACCCTGTCACGCTTCGTAGCGGCAACTATTTGATTGACGTCGATCGGGAAATCCTCAGGTGCCTCTGCTATAAGCAGTACATCGCACAGATGTGGCTCAGGTTGTTCCGGCACAGGCTGGGGCCAACGGCTTAGTCCATCTGCATGACCTATGTGTTGTCCTGGCTTATATGCAATGTCATAACTATGAGAAGTTAGCACTAATGCCATTCTAGTCAGATGAGGTGACAATACATTGGGTATGGGCTTTCTGGGATCAAATATACCAAGTAACGGTTTATGAACCGTAACTATATTGAAAGCCCGTAAGAAAGAAAAGAAAAAGTAGTTGTGAAATATATTTACCCCGAACATGATGGCAGAAGCTTCTTTGTCCAGCTGTGAATACCGTCGCTCGTGCGAATGCAGTGTCCGGGAGCCCATAGCTACCGGCCGTTCTTGGCCGTCGTCCATGACGTGTGCCAACACGGCGCCCACGCCATATTCGGAGCTGTCGCAGTTGAGGACCAACGCCTTCTTTAGGTCGTAAGTGTACGAGGGTCAGGTCAGATGACAACAGACGCTTAGCCGTATCGAAGCTACGCTGCTCTTGGTCAGTCCACACCCAGTCTCGCGACTTGTCGAGCAATCTATGTAGAGGCTCTAGTACCGTGCCCTTGCGAGGTATAAACCTCTCGTAAAAGTTGTACAGGCCGAGAAACGCTTGTAGCTGTTGGACGTTTTTAGGTTCCGGTGTCTTTAGTATCGAATCGACCTTACTAGGTGCCGGGTGGATACCGTCAGAGTCGATAACGAAACCCAAAAATTCCACGCTCTCCTTAGCAAACTTACACTTCTGTCCATTAAGGCGCAGACCGGCCTTCTCGGTCCTGTCTAGCACTGCGTCGATGCGCTGTGTCATTTCAAGCATGGTGCGTCCGCTGACGATGACGTCATCAATCAGCACGGCGACGCCGGGCACACCCGCAAGCAGCGACGTCATTAGTCGTTGGAATATCCCTGGGCACGCGTTCACACCGAAAGCTAGCCGGTGCACTGTGTACAGGCCTTTACATGTGTTTAACGTTATAAGTCGCGCCGTGGCGTCTGTGACAATGACTTGAGTGTAAGCCCTGTCCAGATCGAGCGTCGTGTAATGTCTGCCCCCTGAAACCGTGGCAAATACTTGGCTCGCAGTCGGCATAGGATAGGTATCCGACTCTGTAGCCTGATTCACCGTACTGCGATAATCTCCACAGAGACGGACCGCACCATTCTTCTTAGTAATCGGAACGACCAGAGTCGCCCATTCGGAAAATGACACAGGACGGAGAACGTTCTCGGCCACCAAGCGATCTATCTCTTGTTCCACCTTTTCCCTAATAGCATAAGGTACCGGCCTCGCTTTTAACAATTTTGGTACAGCATTCGGTTTCAAATGGATAGTGACTGGGTCTCCCCGGTAGGTACCAAGTTCCTCTCTAAATACATCACCATATTTTGCCAGTATATTATTTGTCGCGGTCATGTCTACGTCTAGAATCATATTCACTTTAATGGAAATGTCGAAAGGTTCAAACCAATCACGCCCTATAAGATTCGGGCCCGAGCTATGACTACATTGAGTTGACGCTCAATGTCCTTATATTGCACTGTCACTGTAGCTTGACCAGCGACTGAGACTGGGGAGTCGGTCCAGGTGCGCAGGCGGCTCTGCAGCGGGCGCAGCGCGGCGCGGGGTTGCAGCCGCGACCACGTGTGTTCATTGACAAGGGTGTAGGCGGCGCCCGAGTGCACTTCCATAGTGACGGGCACGCCGTCCAGTTCCAGGTGCAGCTGATAGGCAGGCAGGCACGAGCATGCGCGTGTTGGTCACTTTGTAGATTCCGTTCAGTCGAGTCTCTTGAATCTTCCTCCGCGTAGTTGACCACGCGTGACGTGTTTCCAGGGCCCGTTTTCTTTTTACCGGTACAAATCTTCTCGATGTGCCCCTTTTTCTTACAATAATGGCATATAGCGTTGACGAAGCGACATTCGCCGTGTCGGTCCCCGCATCGGTAACAGAGACGAAAATTTGGTTTAGCCTTGACTATGTTGACCTCCGTCGGCTCAGGAGCGGGCGGCTGGTTCGCCGCTGTACTGTATGACGGCTGCGTCGCGTAGAGCGGTGGATGCGGCGGCGTGGTGCCCTGCATCATGCGCGCGTCTCGGCCCGCGCTTTCGGCCGACATCATGGCATATACCACGTCCTTGTATTCGAGTTTGTCTCTCTTTAGTAGCTCGAACTGCAGCCCGTGACCGCGCATTCCACACACTATCCTGTCCCGCAGCATGCGTTCTAGGTTTGGGAAATTATACCCGGCGCTGATTTTCCGTAGCTGAGCGATATATTCCGAAGCCGTTTCATTTTGCGATTGGTCGCGTTTGTAAAATTTGTATGACACCGATATTTTGTTTGGCTTTGGACTGTAATGAGTCGTAAGCGTAGCGATGATCTCACTGAAAGTCATATCACTCGATTTTCTGGGCGTTATGAGCGCCAAAAGAGTTTTGAACACTTGAATTCCACATAGTTAGCCTTTTTCACTGTCTCATCGACGATTCCATTCGCCACAAAACAATAATTTAGTCGATCGACGTAATTGTCCCAATTGTCAGATTGCACATTAAATTCATTAAATTTCACTAGTTTAGGCGTCATAGTTAAAGTTTAATCCTCGTCGCCACTGTTATGTTGAATAAAACACTATATTTTAGTAAATACATGTATTGAGCTATTGTAGCACACCATTCCAAGAGAAAGTATGAACATATCTAAATACCCTCCACTTAGCTAACCTTATTAATACAAAGAAGGTTGCAAGTACCCACATTGATACACAACAGTAAAGACTTACTGTAAGGTATTTAATAGTTTAATTTATTGTTACATACTATGTATAAATTCATATATTTAATTAAAATGAATTTATATGATATTATCATCCTGGTTTATCTTTTATCTATAAATGTATCCGGTATTATGAGTAATTCTATTGATGAAACACTATGCTAAGCTCCGATTGGTTGGCTCTGCCCACTTGAATATTTCCTAACAAACCCGGCTTGTTAGGAAATATTCAAGTGGGCAGAGCCAACCACCCAATCCAAAGGGATAAATGAGCGGGAGAGAGAGTTTGTTCTAAGGCAGTTCGTGACTGAGTGCTGGAGGCGACATTTTATGTTCAGTGCAGTAGGTACATAAAACGTACCGGCGGTATTGTGAGTCAGTAATTGCATTATTACAGTTTGCATGTGGCTCAGAATAAATCATTGAATTTACATTCTACCTAAATCCAGTGTTACATTTGTTGGCTACATGATGTACCAGATATGTAGCGGTTCAGTATCAGATTAGTGCGAGGCATAGGGTGGCTGTAGGGGAGGTTGGAGGCCATGCGGGGGAAACCCCTGACATCTCATTCCAAGGGAACAGCCCTCAATACAGACAGCCGGGCGCAGACATCCATGGTTTATGTATATCAGATAGGCGCAATGCCTTAAACTCAGCAGTAATGGAAAGGCGGGTGTATGAAGACACTCATGGCTGTGTGTGTTCCTAATGTGTTCGACATGGCGTTAATGACGCCATGTCTATTCTAACCTTAAATTGTCACCTTCCTTTTATTCTCAGTTACCATCAACATTTATCTAATCATTGTGTGTTTACTGTGCAATTATTGTGTTTCCCATGCTGCATACTAGTCGTAAGTTATGTTCAAATCAGTTTTCGCGGATTGTTTTACCCTCCGCGACAACCATCATAAAAATCTTTAGCAAATCTGTATATCATAACCATGTTATGCTTCCTCCAACAGTAGTGTGCAATAGTTGGTGCTTGTAAATTTTGCAACAAATGAGAACAAATAATTATTCCTCTGACCACCTGGAAGAAGAGGTACCCCAGTAACCCCAGCCCAGTTCTGTATTTATATTTTCCACTGTATAACACCTAGGTACTTATACTTGTCCAAATATTTAGCGATTTCATTCGCTTTTATTCCTATGTCCTACCGTTGGTACCACTAGTCCCGTTCAACTCCTGGTACTAACAAAACAAGTTTAACTTGACTTCTTGTTCGTATGGCTTGTGCGGCGTACCCTAACCACAATTTAGCCAGTAACAGGTCGCGCGGATAGGGTGGACAACAAAACGATGGATAATGATCGGTAAGTAGTGAGATGGTTGGTAGTTTTTGGACCACATCAAAACAAGTTCGACAAATTGAATATAAACATACCTGTGGTGTTTCAGGCTCAGAAGGTGTATAGGTTGACTGGGAAACATTACTAGAAGTGGACATATCCTAAATTACTTGATGATATTGATGGATGTACGCAGTTCTATACTTAAGTTTCAGTTGAATTGAAAATACGATAGGAACTCAGACTACATAGGTAGCGGTTGATAGGAATTTGTAATTTCGTAATTAGGGGAATTTCATTTCCTCATCTTCATCACAGATAAATCAGACCCATAGATTAATCAGACTATATCTGAAGATAGATGGAAATCACTAAAGCAAAGGAACGGGACGTTAGCGGAAAGTTTTTTTTTTTTAAGTGCCATCCATTTTGACGGATCATAGTTGCACGCTCGTCTTCCACGTGTGACATTAGTGACGTGGAAGACGGGCGTGCCGGTATCGATATCGATAAATAGGAATGTGCTGTATGATATCGAGGTAGCAAGAAGCGTTCCTATCTAATAAAAATAATAAATAATAAAAATATTGTTATGTAAACCAGTGTTTATGAAATTAAAGATCAAGTTTAAGGTAATTTAATCCATTTATTGACTAACACATTCTAAAATAACAAAGATTACAATTTATTAAGAGTAATACGTCATATTGTTTACCTTACTTATTGAAAGCACTTATGTTTTGTGAGATGACGATTCCAAACATTCATGATTACAATTTCTAATTAAACAATTTCGGTTTGTTATTTAGGTACGTACCTAACAATAAATTAATATGCATTAAATAACTGAAAATACGTACATATTAGTCATAATTATGTGAATGTTTTTAACGCATGGGACAAGTGTTAACATTGATAATAAAAGAGTTTTGAAGAAAATCTGAGCTAATAGGTATCAAGTAATACCTAAATACAAGGGTTTTTAATAGAAGGTTTATTTACGTAAATATTACAATAAATTATCATTTCTTAACTTTAATTTTATCATAATATGATAAAATTAAAGTTTTTTTTTATATTATCATGACAAGATTAAATTAAAATATTCAATAACGAGTGCCTTTTTCTGTAGAGATTACTTGCTTTGTATTATTTATCCGTTAATAGTGCAGTATCTTTGGTGTTTGTACTTGGGTCTGCACTGCACTGTATGAATCCTGAATTTTTAACAGCATGGTCTTCACATAGTCTATAGTCAACTCCATATTTAAGATTTCCATTACTAGTCTCATTGGTTGAACATATTTCGTTAAGCCTTGTAGCTTTGATAAAAGTCTGCAGCGGTTGTTTAGACCTTTATATTCAAAAGCTGACCTTAAAACTTACGATGACTCCTTTGCCATTTTTAAATATATATCACGTGAACCAGGCAATGTGATTATATAAACAAACATATCCACGCTCTTGCTTTTTGGGCTCTCTTTATGCCTTATCAGAATTCACCAGTGTCGTATGAGTGTACTTATACGACATCACAGGTCACCATGGATAAGATACAACTCGATCATGAATTTCGTTGTATTGTAAAATGAGTTTTCATCTAATTTCTCTATGCATGTTAAACTCATACCCGTATCGTGTGTCGGCTGCGATCTCTCCAGTCGTTCGCCGCTCGTAGACTGTTTTGTCTGAGTGTTTCTTTACTCTATATAAATTCTAAATTTAGATTAGAACAAGGGTTATCCTTACAAAAAAATCATATAAAGAAAACCAAACACTTTATATTGAGAGAGTTCCAATCTCAATAATAACAATCACGTTACTTAATTACACTAATGAAAAATACAGGAGGATTAAGGAAACAAAGGAATGGCGAAAATTTTTACTCACCAGCCGATGATCACTCTTATTCCCATATTCGTTTATACGCTTATGTTGACCCGATCAAAAAGAAATTTATTTGGTCCGACGGAGCCACTCGCGGCTTACGCAGGGTTTTTCCAACGGGTTTGTACGTCGGAAAATCTCCATACACACTCGCGAAACCGGTGAAAATCCGGAACGGCTGCGCCACTCTTGATTTGGGCGGGTATAATTATGTTTTTAAAAACTAATTATTAATTTAATTAAAATTATAAATTAAAATACGTATTGCCGATTTGGAGGCTAATTTAATTATGATATAAAGTACATGGACAGTTCACACCTGCCGAGACACAGGCAGCTGCGTCTGCATAAAAACAATCTTATGTTCTAAGAGTTTCTATGCTGAGTAAGCACAATAAAGCTTACTCAGCAGCTTAATCTAGTACGGAGGGGGTGCATCCATAACTAGGTAAACAATATGTATTACTCTTAATAAATTACAATCTTTTTTATTTTAGGACGTAGTCTTCAATAAATGGATTAAATTATCTTCAACTTGATTTTTAATTTCATTAACCCTGTTTTACATAACAATATTTTGATAGATTAGATAGGAACGCTTTTTGCTACCTTGACATCAAACAGCACATCACTATTTATCGATATCGATATTGATACCGGCGCGCTCGTTTTTCACGTCACTAATGCGTTCCACGTCACTGTCACAAATGGAAGACGAGCGTGTGACTATGATCCATCAAACTGGATGGCACTTAAAAAGTTAAACTTCTCGCTAACGTCCCGTACTTTGCTTTAGTGATTTCCATCTATCTTTAGTAGTGCGTTCGAATAGATCACAGATTAGGGAGTATATGTATAATAGAATAGATCACTTCTGATCGTTTTTGGCGAAAAATAACGCTAAAAACGCTCACAAGGGGCGTTCGAATTGGTAGTCTGTGTGTGAAAATGTCGTACAATTTTTGACCCACGTCCGGAGCATAGTTGTTTGTGATCGTTATTTGACAGCTATGTATTTGACAGCATAATCATGCAATTTTAGGTCTTATGCTCAGTTGAGCGCACAGGTTGAGCGTTCGAATAGGTAAGGTAGGGCAAAAGTGGCAAAATTAACGTTTTCTGATTAATCTGATTAATAATCTATGGTTATACGAGCTACATAAGAAGAAGAAGAAAAATAGCAATATTTTTATTAGGTGAAACTCTCTGAATTAGGTAAATGTAATAAGACGAATTCTGTGAAACGTTGCTGGAATGTCATCATTTTTACAGGCTAGGATAAGGTGAAGGTGAACTGGTGAATTGAAGGCTTCAAGCACAGCACGTTTGTTGCACATACCCACCACAAGCTACTGCTATAGCTTTGGCAGTAAAAATGTTCAAAGCCAAGCTTTTCAATAACAAAGATGAGGATTGTGATATGCTCCGTATGCCTTTTTACAAAGTGGACTTGAACAATGTAAAGCACAAAGAAGTTCCTACGACAGGAGAAGAGTTTCTAGTGTCTGTCATAGCAGAGCGTCAAAACATCGAGGAAATAACTAGATGTGATGTGGACTACACTCACTTTAGTAGAAATCAGTCATTGTTCGTTGATGAGGTAAAAATGCCAAATGCTTCTCGTCATAATAGTAGTTGTTAAACTTTTAACTGTGAATGTTACTTTTTAATATAGAATTTACTTGTTTGTCATGGACTGGTCAGGGAAAAGTCATAATATTATATATGTGTGACAACAAGCAAAGCAAGGAGCATTAGGTTACTGGTGGCTATACTACAACAATGAGAGACTCATCAGTATTTAATAAAATAAATACAAAAAATCATGCTGCATCATAAACCACAATCAGGTGAAAACTAGACTTAATTAAGATTTAGCAGCCTGTTAAACACTGCCTTGATTATTATTACTGTAAACATTTTTTAGTAGTAGTTATTTTTATTATAGCAATTCCTTAGCTGGGGGTTTTACACACTTGAAATTCTCTTTTTTTTTTTCAAACATAGATTTTAAAGAAATAATTTATAACACTCATAGAAATTAGGATGAGTAATTTAATAAACTTTACTTATTTTATAAGTTTATGAAGTCAAATTCACTTTTCATGGTTGTAAACTTCTTGTTTATTTTTTGTACATGGCCTAAAATGCCTTTCTAAGATGTAGTGTGTAAGAGTCCACTTTTTGAGCAGAAGGGCATAAAAAATATCATTTTATTATTAAAAATTGTTCAAAGAGCTTTAGTGTTTTTGTATATTTCTCGTTGGAAGTTTGGCATAGATGCCATTTATGTATAATTCGGCAGATTCTGCCGAATTATACAGTGAAATTATATGGTTTCTGTTTTTACATTGGTGGTATCTAAAGCTCTAATAATTAAAAGAATACTATGTACTTAAAATATTACTGTTTAATTTCCTCACATTTAAAATTCATAAAACCAATTATATCCTTGACATATCTCCTAGAGCTTTTCACCTTGTGATTGTAACGTAAAAAATGGTTATACAGTGTAAACTATCACAACAACCAAAAATTTTTTTAGTTATAAAGAGTTTTAGTAATTTGGAGGGAAGTAGAAAAATAACCATATTTCACCAAGTACCTACAATCATTTTTAATTTGATTTCTTTCAATACCTAATTAATTAAATTGTTCCAATCACATATTTTCTGTCAACTTTGCCTGATTTTTTACTAAGCCAATATTTGTATTGCATTTTATGTACATCTTGTTGATATGGTGGCATCACCCAGACCAGAGACCACCAGATATGTTTAGTAACTGAGACCAATTTCCTAGATATAATATAATGTATAAGCAAGAGTAATGCCACACATGTTAGAGGCAACTAACAATCACAAATGCAGGGCAGTTGTTTACAACCCCAGGCATCCTTTGTTAGAAATTTCGGCACCTTTAAATGTAGTAAGAACCTTTTATATACTGATTATAACAACACCACTATCAAATACTTTTGTGAACATTTGCTGGCGTTGAAATAGAAACATATTTCTTTGTAATAGAGAATAGCTGTTGCGCTGTAAAGAGTGTTAATGTATGGGTTTTGACATAAAGATACCAACTTGACCTAATAACTATGTTTTTGGAAGTTTTTCATTATAATTATGTTATAAAGATTTTACCCTGTATTTAAAAACTAAGCTTAACAAAGATACAAAAAATGTACCCTGCCTCTGGGTACCTAATTTTTTTTACCAATGTCACTTTGCAATGATAAATAACAGATATGAGCTAATATTCTTAAATCCTCATACCTTGTATGGTATCTTTTTACCATAGTAATATTTTTATCCAAAGGTATAGAAGAGAGAGTAATGAATATCTTATAATAGAACTTTCTCTTCAGGGCTTTCAAGATTTTGGTTGTGTTCACACAAGGCAACATGCCAGTTTACTACTACAATGTAGCTATAGCTGACCTGCACAAGTATTTCTTCAAAACGTATAAACCACCCCTATCTATATATATACATATATTAAAATGAAAACCCTATTTCTCCTCATTATCATCATCATCTCAGCCGTAGAATGTCCACTGCTGAACATAAGCCTCGCATATAATTTTCCAAAAGGACCGGTTGGAAGCGACCTGCATCCAACATCGTCCTGCAACCTTTATCAGGTCTCTCCACTCCAGAACCTTCCGGCCCCATCGGCCATCTGTTCTGCGTGCTATGTGCCCTGCCCACTGCCACTTTTACTGGCTATGTCGGTGACTTTCGTTCTTCTACAGATCTCCTCATTTCGTTCATTTGATTCGATCACAGAGAGAAACCTCGAGCATAAATCTCTCCATAGCTTGTTGTGTGACTTTGAGCTATTTCTCCTGGTCAGTTATAAGTTGAGAACAGCTTTACTGATTTCATTCATCTTTTTTAAGTGTTTTCTAATACTTCGTAGAACATTCTTACATTAAAAAAAACAAGAAAAGATGGGAGGTTATGGCGAGGCCGAAAGCCGAGCCTACTAAGCGAACGAAGTCGCGGGCAGTCACTAGTAGATATATATAACCTGATATATAGTCCTGATTTGGATTCATATGAGTAGGTATTATTTGTTCCCAAAATGTATGCTTTTGCTTCAAGAAAAATGTTTTCTAATCATGAAAAAGTTACAATAGCAATAACCCTGACTGCTTTTAATGCATATGATATTATATGACATATACAAAAACATATTATAAAGGAGGGATGTGTAATTCAAAAGAAAAACATATGTAATAAAAAATGTATGTGAATTTTTTGGTTTCCCCTCATACAACTAATTCAGCCCTTTAAACTAATCCAAGCACCTAGGTACTTCTTATCCTGAAAATGTTTCAGTCACCATTGCCACCTGCACCAGAGAACCTCAAACCAACAAAAGAATGGCAAAATATGCAAGTTGCAGACTTTTCAGATATTCGAAGTGCCATATCTCGCATGATTATCAGAAACCCTATCAAAGCAAACAATATAAAAAAGGTTCGCATTAAAAAGGATGATGTGGATTCGTGGAGGAAATTCTTCAATGATCATGATATAATACCCTTGGCATGTGTGCTTGGATTTGATGCTATGCAAGTTGACCTCGGACTAGAGATGCTCACAGAATTATTGAAAGAAGTTAAACCTGGTGATTCAATTGATATAATAGCAGGTATTTATTTTGATTGTTTGACTGTTCCTATAAATATATAATATATGCATGGGATGTAATTTATAGTTTCTGTAATATACACCATAGCTAGGCTTGCCATAATATTTAGGAATCAATACAGGACTTTTTCAAGTATATCAGATAAAAAAGTCAAAATCAACGTTTTTACAATGTGGCACAAACACCAAAACACCTATTGAATTTATATTCTTTGAAAAACACTGACCTATTAATTACAAAAAATGGTATGAACTATTAACAAAAGTCATCAGTTTATGGAAGTCCTACTAAAATGCTCCCTTGACCTCAGTCCCGGATGACTAAAATATGTTTTGTTTTATAAGTATTATTTTAAATAGTTACCAGCATTCAGAGTTTAGAGGTTCATGAATCTAGTAAAAAAGGCCTGATATATGGCCTCTGTCACATAATTAAAAATTCTGCTGGTCAAAACAATTCTGACGCCGTAGCACAAACATTTTGCGAAAAAGTATTCGTCAACGCGTCACGCTTTGGCGTACAAACTATGAGCTATCTGTGTCACAGTTGCTCTAGATAAATAACGACACGTTACGTTACTCTTACGCAGTTAAAAAAAAAGTCCGTCCCCGTAAGACGGTTAAATCAGAGAGTTAACATTCGATGCTCGGACCTCGAGCCTCGGTGGCCTTGACCATCGGTCATGGCGTCTGACACGGAAAGTCAAAAAACGCGGGTTCGAATCCCGTCCGAGGATGAGAATTTTTCTCTCTACAAATTTCAATATTTGAGATCGCTAAGCAGGCGTTAGTGCTTTAAAAAAGTAATACTATAAAACACTTACGCAGTTATTCGTGCTAGGCCCGCTGCTGGTACAAAGTGGTACTTATTACCTGTACCAAACATGTTAGTTGCTGGGAATTTGTAAAGTGCGAGTTACATAGTGTCAATCCTCTAAATAGATATAATAAAATAATAAAATGCCTTGCAATATCTAGCGTGTAAAGTACTCATCACACAAGTTAGTACATTGTCTTGTGCATGTTAGAATTTGGTATGGTTTATTTGAGAGACAGCCATGTGCATTTTGGCCTTATAGGATGCCAAAGATGAAAACAATATAATTAGACGTAAAATTAATGACACAAGTATTTACAGAAAAGAAGCTCATCCTTTGTGCTTACATTGTTTTACTAACCAATCAATTTTCCTTATAATCATAACTGCCATGTTTCTCTTTTCAGGAAGATGGATTTATGCATTGTTAGCAGCTTTAAAGCATCCACTCCAGTCTGACACCATAAGCATAATTAGAGAATTAGCTAGACAATGTGCCACAATCAGGTACTTACTGTTTTTGCATGCATATATCACACACTACACTAAAACAAAGTCCTTCGCCACATCTGTCTGTCTGTCTGTCTGTTCGCGATAAACTCAAAAACGACCACTACGATTTTCATGCTGTTTTCACCTATGGATAGAGTGGTTTTAGTATATAATTTGACAAGTTTTTGTATACATTGGCTAAAATATAATGATATTTGCTGGAGGTGTCAAAAAATATACCATTTGGGACCTTCCAACGAAAAGGCTGCCTAAAACCTTTGAGATATAACAAAGTGATGTATGGTGGAATTGTACGTCTTATATAAGTCTACAGAAAAGACTCTCTTAAGGATAATATAATATATCCATTTTAATAATTTTAAAAATGGGCAGATATGGATGTTTGTTACTCTTTCTTGCAAAAACTCCTGAATGGATTTTAATGAAATATGGTATGTAGATAGATGAGGCGCTGGAGTCACATAAAGGATACTTTTTCATCATCATCTATCACCACGCGGGTGAAGCCGCGGGGCGCAGCTAGTAGTAACATAAAGAGTAAGTCGTTTTCGCCAATGTTGCGTGGATAAAGAAGGAAACAAACGATGTAGATTGTTCGGTTTTGTAAGTATGATAGGTAGGCAATGGAGACCATCAATTTTGTAGAGTTCTGCAACAAATAAGACAATACAGGACAAAAGAACTCGTATTATGCATAGCTCGATGAATGAAATCATCCGATTATGTTCTTTTTTGACATTTCATTTCCATTTAAAATTAGGCATTGTCAGTTACCCTGATTTCCGATTGAAGTCGAAATCGGTTTTGGCGCTGTGGCCGTCATTCCAAATCAACGAAAGCGCGACAACGAAGAAGTAGGTTAGATTGTCTACATCTACACTTATAATATTATAAAGAGGAAAGATTTGTTTGTTTGTATTGAAAAGGCTCCGAACCTACTGGACCGATTAGGAAAATCTTTCACCATAAGAATCCTACATTTTCCCTGATGAACATAGGTTCATACTAATTAATTAATACTTAATAAATTATGTTTTTATATTGTTAGTCGAATTGTATAAAATATTGTTACGGTTACGGTTGAAATATAATATAGAAAAAAAAACAAATTAAGATTTCTAAATCTTAACATTTCTAAAATTAAATCTTTTGTATAAAATCGTTTATATATTATTTTCAAAAAGTTAGGGATCCGTATGAAAACTTGTATAATGTAACCCGAGGTGTGAAAAAAAATCCAAAAAAGTCCTTATATCGCGTACGCTGCGGAAACTATTAACCATAATATTAGTCTATGATATTGACATTAATGACAGGGGATTCCGCTAACTAAATTTGTTCCAACTTATACCGAACCGTAGCTGATTTACACACATTCTTATTCTGCTATTGAAAACCAGCTGCAGTTACGTTTCTATATGGTAACTCGATAGATCATGAACACGACGCTAACTCATATTAGTGTTTAATATTTAACTATTATATAGTAGCGTTTACGATACGTTTACGTGACGTTACGTTCCAATTTGTCTACAGAAATAGTAGAATGGCTTCTTGGGTAATTATCGAACGGCAACCGGAGTCGGACTGCAGTTGCAGCGGGGTGGATTGTTGAAAGTTGTGAAATAGTAGAATTGCCCCCAGTTTTATAGAAGACGTCAATATCTACAAAGAAGTCCACATTACCATATGTCTAACTATTACAGTTATGTCACAATAAATACTTATTCATCTTGAAATATGCATAGAAACCAGGCCACATCATTTGTACTTTGGTATTAATACTTATCTACTAAAATATTAAAGAGGAAAGTTAAATGATTGTTTGTTTCTTTAGAATGCATACACGTAAAACTACTTAACTGAATCAAACAATTATTTTACGAGTATAAAGCTACATTACCTGAGTAACATAGGCTATATTTGATTCATCCTCATCATCATGCATCACCACGCGGGTGAAACCGCGGAGTTAGTTTTTGATCTTTACTATATTACAGTGTGGCAAGCAAAAATAGTTTCACATAGTTGTAGGGTTTTCATACAAAAAGTATGCAGTAGTGGAAGTTGATTACGTTAACTAAATAATTAATTGCTGCAAATTATCTTGAAACTTTCTTGCATGTTTTGGGAAAATAAGTGACAGGACAATTTCATGGAATTGTTTTGTTATTTCTTTTTTCAGGTCCCGCATCGATCCGGACGGTGTAAATGCAGCAGGTTTGGTCAACCCATTGAATATAATAATATGCTTAATAGGAAATTATTTTAGGCAGCTGGATTTGGCTGACAGTCGTGAATAGGTAGGTAGTAGAACTGGTATTGACAGTTTTGAAGTTCAGTGACCGAAGTATTTTATATAATTCTAGTGCATGTGTAATTATAATAGTGCAATGTATTTTTCTTTCATAACGTTTATGTGTTGTCTAAGATATTTGTGTGAAGTTTGTCCCTCATGGATTTTAGGCACAATATTGTAATAGTCTGTTATTTATATTTATGTGGATTTGTATGATTTGTAATTCTTTATTCGTTAATTAATTATTAGTTGAGTCGAGTCACATTTGCATTAACATTCATAATCAAGTTATAGTAATGTCCAACACATGTTAGGAATGCGGTACTTACTAAGTGTATTAGGGAAAACATGTAAAATCACTTACCTTGATTTATACATGTGGCACAGCAGGCGTAGACAAAATTCAAGCAGGCGTTTTTCCGCACACGCTACAGACAGAACATTCCAGCAGGCCTAGACAAAATATGTTTCTGTTAACCTTAACACCAAACGACAACTCCAAAATGTATTGCGTGGACATTACCTGTGGAAAAGTCACGTGACGTCACGCTAAGTTCGTAGACGGAACCCGGGAACGTTCTGTCTGTAGCGTGTGCGGAAAAACGCCTGCTTGAATTTTGTATAGACCTGCTGGGTCCCTTTTACGAATTTAATGTACATTTTAGCCGAGAAACAACTATTTTATGTTTTGCATCTTGGGTTGCCATCTTTGTGGTTATTCAGAATTCGTATTTACTGTGCGGTCCTATAGGTACTACTATAGTCTTCACCGCATTGACCTAACTTTACATTTTTATAAAAATTTTGACATTGCTCTATATTTTATAATAATACTTACTATTAATACGAATTATGTATAACAATATAAACACGTTCTATATTATACTCAAAAAAACCGGTTGAAGGTTTTTTGCGGATGTTATATTATTGTTAGATGTAGAATTCCAAATAATATGTCTTATACACGTAATTTGTATAATTACAAAAAAAAAACAGCACTATTTGCTGCTGGTACTTAATACATACATGGGAAGAATATTAAAAAATACTTAAAAAAAAATCCCACGTAATCATCAATATTTGGTCAAACGTCTAGATTGATTCACACCTACAAATATTATTCTTGGCATTTCCACTATTCATTAAGATGTACTACATGCGCGCGGTTTATGCATGAAACTTAACACCCCTACATAGAAATGTATCATTCATAATCATAACATTCGGCAAACTCGCGTCCTAGCTCGTTAGTACATTATTCATTCATTCTGTGCGCTCGGGCATTCTCGCTCGCAAGACCTGGCCACCGGACCAACCCCGCACCCTCCGCCCTGCCACCGCGCGGCGTTTGTTTCTTCCGAAAACGAACGAACGAAAGCCGAAAGGCGACAATCTCTTTCACACCGAACGCTCGGGTGGGGGGTGTAAGAAAGAGTAAGAGAGATATTTTTTCACTGACGCGAATCATGTGTTTTCATTAATAAGTTGTACATAGGCATGTAGTATTTTTGTTAAGATGGTGTCCATACTTTTAGATGGAATTTTCGAAAACTTTAACAATTAATAATTATTTCACTGTGAAGTAATAAAAAAATTTGACTACATATCTACAATGTATTAACACTTTTGTACCGCCCATTTTTTTTTTTGGTAATTATACAAATTACGTGTATAATTGACTTGAACAACCACTATAAGAAGTGTTCAAATAAAATGTTCGTTATCGATGGATATGGTGTGTACTAAGATATAGTTGTTGAGGAAGGTGGTGTACCGAATTAGGTAGGTATATGTGTAGCGGCGTAACTGTAATTATCTGCATGGTAAATAAAGTTTAAAACAATGCCCCTAAGTGTTTCTATTCATATGGGTAATTGTACAAGGCCACCACGCGCTGATCGATTGAGAGTAGATCTGGCGATCGCGTGTTCGAAGTTTACCTCAGGTTTGAACTTCTGTTGATAGTGAATCCTCACAAATTGGTTACGAAAATTGAAAATCGGTCGTCAAACACCTAATCGTGTTTCGGTAGCTGTCCGAGAGCCTACCTCCATTATACGAGTAGATCTATTGTTTTAGCATCACCACTCTATATTAGAAGTGAATGGTGAACGGAAAATGGGCGTAGGTTTAATTAATGGGAAACTTGTTGAAGTCTCATTTGATGCTATTATATTAACTACATCACATATAATATCATAGTACGTCGTTGGCATCGTTTATTGTATACTAGCTGCGCCCCGCGGTTTCACCCGCGTGGTGATGGATGATGATGATGATGATGATGAAAAGTATCCTATGTGTTAATCCAGCGCCTCATCTACCCCCATACCAAATTTCATCAACATTAGCCCCCCCGTTTGTGCGTGAAAGAGTAACAAACATCCATACATCCATACATACAAACTTTCACGTTTATAATATTAATAGGAAGGATTTGTGAGATGTGAACTGTTGTACAGGGAGTTATGGCTTTGCGCGTCTTGCGCATCTGCCATTTACACTCAATAGCTAATACAATTATTAGCCTACGATAATACTAGTACCTAGTAAGGTAGGTACCACCAATTATACAAATTGGCTGGGATAAACTTTTTCTATGTAGGTACTTATATCTTACCTTCCTTGATGCATTTAGAAACTTCCAAAAGCTCGTAGACCAACCCAGCGCTGTTACCGAAGTTGTATGGGATGCTCGACTCGTGCAATGGGAAAAACCTCTTCTCTCCGTTCACAATCAACTCCGTCGGGAAATGGAATGGATCTTCAACCTGATACATTAGAATCGGTATGTAGTATTAGTACATTTTTCTTCTATGCTAAAGGTACCTACGAGTATCAAATCAACCATCCTCCAACCAACCAAGAATTTCAATCCGGTGAAACATCTATAAATACCTACTTCAGCAACTTTGGTCACCTGTAGGGGTACACCTATGCAGGGACGTAAAGGTATTAAGAGTGCCGTATGGTCAATCATTGATCAATGCACTTTTTAGTTCGGCTCTGCTTGAGGAGTCAGTATTATCAGCAATCTCATTCCAAAGAGGACCAGCAAGCATTTAGGTACTCTCTTTTACATAACGAAATTTAAATGGCTCATTTAAGGGCAGGAGTAAAATAGGTACCTATAGGAAACTAGCTGCCTGTCAGCGGTTTCGCTCGCATCACCCTCTACGGCGTGAAATTTCTAGAAATCCATCCGTGTCGGATGCGTATGTCATAAAAGGGATCAACTGCCAAAATTTCGAGGTTGTAGCCCCAGCATTGATTGCATTGATAAATCAGTCAGTCAGTACAAGTACCTAATTAATTAGATAAGTTATTAAGGTTTGTATTCCACTCATCAAATATCTTTGGCCATTGTGCATTTGATCAAATAAAGTGGACGATATCATCCAATTTACTAACAACACTGAAGTTTGATCAAAGAATTAGACATTTCAATTCAAATGGTTTGCACCATTATATACCTAGAATTACCTGAACCTGAATGATGAAATATTTGATATAGGTGTGCTTATGAAAGCAATCAACTACGGAAATTACAAAGAAATCTTGGATAAAGATATTTTGAAAAGTGGAATGGGCATCCACCTAAAAAAATTATTCAGATGTTGAGTGGAATGTCAACTTAGGTAGGTACATACCGTAGCTTGCCCCTTCGTTCCAACCACCGTCCCATTATTCCACAACTTTAGTTTGGAGTGTATGTTCAGAACAGCTCGTCTGTCTCCGTCATATTCCAAGATTACCGTTTCGACTAGATCCTTTCCCTCTGAGTCTATTTCTCCGATGGCTGTTACCTTGGTAGGCTCATCTTTGAATATGAACTGTGCGAATTGGAGCGTATACAACCCGAAATCCATGAGTGCACTGCCGCCAAGCGTTTTTTTCCTGAAAGCAGAGGTAACAACAAATCAGAAATAATACTAATATACTACTGATTTCTGACTAATATCTGATTTATGGTTTTTTGTTAGGATGGTTAGCTGGATGGGATAATCTATTAAGATTAGGTATATAGGTACACGTAGAAATTTATTAATAGGCCTCAACCATTCCACTGTAATGTTTGAAAGTCCTCTGTGTGATGGTAAGTTACCATCAGTTATACTGGTAACTGATCTCTAGGTATGTACCTACACCATAATCTTGTGGGTAGGTACATGCCTTAATTGCCATGCATTAAGCCGCTGGTGGATTTTAGGAACCGTTGGGTTATAGTATTTAAAAGCCAGTCTTGCCCTTGAGAAACTTAATGACGTGAATGAGATGAACTTTCTTTGTACTCATTAAGCAATACGTGCTAAACTAGGGCTTTCCTAAGACTAAATATAAAGTTTCACGGGTGCTGGGGTGTAGATAAACATCTGGATGAAAATGTTTCTGTGGACATTTCAGTGTAAAGTTTTCATTTCCTAAATTACGATCTTCTAAAATACACATTTTAGGGTATAATCCAGTCTCCGACCGCATCATAGCCTTGAAGCTGAATTCCACACCTTCACTAAACATTGTGGTATACGTTCCCTGCTACATCATCAAAGAAAGATATACCTAGATAACTTTTATAACATTCTCGAAGAAATGATAGACGCGGTACCAAATCGCGAAATGATGACTTTGGGTGTCTGGCATGCAAAAGTGGGTAATACTTATACATATATAATAAGAAAGATTGGACTCTGCAACAGAGAAGAATGAGGCGAGATGCTCATCGGTTTTTGCATCGAAAAGAAGCTGGCAATACGTCTGTGTCACTGTGACGTGAAAATCTCCAGGAGATATGTACAGGAATCAAATGATTACATCTTAATGAACACTCAATGGAAATCACGCGTAAGAAACGTTAAAGCTTTTCCAGGCGTGAAGTGTGGCTCGGACCATAATATGCTAGTTTCAAGTTGCAGCTTAAATCACCAAGAACACGAGTCCATACTTCCCCCAAAAACTCCCTCCTAAAAATGCATTTCAACGAAGAACAGAAACAAAGCTCAAAGAAAAGGCCGCATCAGTTCCATCTTACACTCCTGATGCGCTTTGGAACCATCTAAAATAAAAACATTGGTCAGGAATGCTTTGATGGACGAGTGTAAGACTAAAAAAAACTGATGCTAAAAAGTCGATGTGGATTTCGGACCAAACCTGGCAGCTTACCCAACAGATGAAAGCTATGAAAGTGATGGGGCTGCAGGATCGAAAAATTTTGGAGCTGTACAGGCTTATCGATAAAGGACGGGGAAGAGAAGGATACCTTCATTCATGACATATGCAGTGACAGAGCGACACTCCAAGACGTACAAAACTGTTGATCTTTTCTGGAAAGTCCTGTTAATCATTACAAAGTTCAAACCAAAATCCTGGATTATTAACGACTCCAATAGCTGCCCCTTGCACCAGCTGGATATAGTGGCTGAAAGATGGCATTCCTACTGTGGATACTAGATATGGAATCCGCTCAGAAGTTCTTGCAGCACTCAGATCACTAATAGGTAGAAAAGCACCAGGCTCTGACACAATCACAGCTGAGATAGTAAAAGCTCTCGGGGATTCTAGGGTCAATGCCTGCATGCAACGCAATGTCTACATCTGCAACAAGATATGGTCGAATGGCGAGTGGCCAAGAGATTGTCAGAATCGATCAGGTTTCCACTTCACAAGAAAGGATCGACGAAGTGCTGTGACAATTACCGTATTACTCTTGCTCCTATATCATACGCTAGTAGGATTCTGCTTCATATATAGGTACAATACAAAACAATCCCTCACTACCTGGATGGTCAGATCCCGCAGGAGCAGGCGGGTTTCTTAAAGGGCAACGCGTGAACAAATACCTACTGAACATCAGGCAGATTATTAAAAGAACCAATGAGTACAACATACCTGTACTAATGTGCTTCGTCCATTATAGTAAGGATGCTGCGTTGACTGCTTCAGTTGGAATTCATTGTGGAAGGTTTTGACGGAATTGGCGACTCCCAATGCATCTCATAGCGTTACTACAAGCTTTATCTTACAGGAGTCAAGGCGTAGGCAAGATCGAAGATATCACCTCAGGCCTTTACTTTCAGGAAATGGGTTCGCAAAGGCACCCTTCTCTCGCCTATACTTTTTAACGCATATGGCGAGTACGAGTACATCATGAGGCGAACTTGTAACAATTGGGAAGGCGGGTTGCTCATTGGTGGAGTAGAGATCACCAACCTTCGATACGCCGATGACACAACATTGTTTGCCGCAAGCGAGTCCGGAATGATCACACTGCTTGGAAGAATGGAGCGAATAAATACAAATATATTTTTGTAGGTACAAAATAAATGTATGAATCCATTGATTCCTAACTAGTTTTCATTGTGTTTCAGAAATCAATGGCCTCTCCCATATCAATGACAGCTGGAAGAATGGAAGGACAGAAAGATCTCATTCAACAAGGAGATAAAATTAATTCACCCTATCGTATTCTCTATCTTCCTCTATGGCGCTGAGACATGGCCTTTAAGATTCGCAGACCGCAAACGCATTCATGCCTTCGAGAAGTGGAGCTGGACAAGGATGCTGCGAAACCAACGCGTCGATTTCAAGACAATTGAGGATTATCACAAAGCTCTCGAGTACCTGCCTCAAGCGCATCCTTGAAGATTTCAGACACATTGCCAAAAAGACGGGAACAATCTGGAAGGCAAGCGATCGCGTGGTGGGAGCCCGGTCGTTGGTCTGACCAAGGTCGAACAACACTGGGCACTTCGTCTACGATGCTATCCATGTATAGTGATATGAAACATGGCAAAGAATAGTGGATGGAGGTGGTCACGACCGTCACACATAAGGAAAATAAATAGAGGAGGAGGAGAAAAATACACATAAATTAGTAGGTACCTGAGTTTGCCGTTGTTATAAACAGGTATTCCGAAGTTTGCTTCCACGAATTTAATCTCACCAAGTTTTCCTGACTTGATATGTTTTTCCAAAGTGCTGTAAGCTGGCGCGAATCGAGACCATACCGCCTCCATAAGAAACAGCTTGTTCTTTGTGGCGAGAGTAACTAAACTCTGGACTTGTTTCAAGTTCTCACATAACGGCTTCTCACAGAGAACGTGTTTGCCGTTTTCTAGGAATAGTTTGGTCAGTTCGTAGTGATCAGGGTTCAAAGCTCCGATGTATGCAACATCTGAAAATGTAATAAGTATTATATTCTGTAAAACCAGCTGTTAAAAGGATTCAAAAATATATAATAACCTATTTAAGTGTTTATATTTTAGAAGCATTGATACCTGCCTAGCGAAATATACTAATAGCCACTACTTAAAATTCCTGTTGCTTCACCTGGGAATCGCGTTTTAATATTTTCATCATCTTTGGACAATACTAAGTACTACACTAACTGCTGTCATATTAATAACTAATATATACATAATTAAAGTCTATAATATTTTCCATAAGTTACCTACCAATATCACCACTTGCAGCCAGCTCTTGATAAGAGTCGAAGACTTTCGGAATCTTATGCAGTTTCGCGAACTCGGCTGCTTTCGTTTTGTCTCTGGCTGCGACTGCAACTAGCTCTACGTCGCCTTTGTCGGGGTAGGAGTTGAAGGCATTACAAAAGTCATGGCTGATACAGCCCGCAGTAACGATTCCCCAGCGGATTGGCATCTGTTGAAAACGAAACTTTGTGATACATATATTAAAACTACTTATAGTAAAACTCTTGAGGACAAACATTATGTATATCGGAAATAACTCCACAATACACTGCAATCAGCAATATATTAATATCGTTTTTAAAATGTAGATAGGTCCCTACCTATACCTACGTCGATTATGTCTGCTGTTTGTTACCTTACAACTCAAGCAAACTTAATATTGTGACGCGTTTTCATAATTTTCGCTATTTGTTGACGCCATAGTAAAACGTATTAGGTAGGTATTATTTTCAATCCGACGTCAGGAAATATACGTAGTCTGATTAATCTATGGTCAGGAAGTCGAGTTATGCAACTTTGTTAAATAGTAGATTGTTAAACGAGGGTCGAAAGAATCAAGTCCCGAGGTATTTAGACGCCCGAGCGCAGCGAGGGCTGCTATAGTCCGAGCAGGAATTGATTTTTTTACCCGTGTTAAACACTCTACTTTTCATTTCGAATATGAGAGGAAAATAAAACTAGTTGTTTATCTAAACTATTTATTGATAATATATAATATTAGTAATTTAAAATTAATTGTCAAATTAAGACAATTCGTGAAATTAAAAGTTACATTTTTGTTTGGAATGTTTATGCTGTTTGATATATTATGACAAATTTGGCTGTTCTGGATATCTGTAAAAGTAGGAGACTCTGGTATTTCATCAGATGATGGATTCCATGGCGGATACTCCCTGGAAGTTGTCGGCTTAGGCGAATTGGGGCTTATTCCGCTCAAAGAAGTTTGCGCTAAATTCACACTGGCTGTTTAGAAAGTCACATGACCGCAGCGTTTTTTTTTAAATTGTTTTTTTTACATAAAACTCTTTACAGCTGACAGCAGTTCTATTTTTAAAGTTCATTCCGGCCCTTAGGTGGGTAGTAATTTGTATGAGTTTTTCCCTCTCTATGGAGGGAAGCAGCATTTTCCACCCAATAATCAGATCAAAACAACACTACTTTCCGAGTATGAGAAATAAAAATATATTCGGTCCCTACTTAATATGAAATTGGAGTTTGACGAACTGGCCACTTAGATCTCAAATATCCGGTGTTTGGCTAGGAATTCCAATTTCAAATTTAGGCTGTGTAATTGTGTTTCGAATTTTGTTTTAATTAGATTTTTGTTTTAATTCGATTTTTGTTTTGATTCATTCATGCCCTTTTGATTTTTCTTTGACACAGGCCCGTCTGTTCACAATATGGAAAAATTTAAATATCGCGTTAGTGGTCATACTCAAGTCATCCTCACGTCACAGTTAGTGGGGTCTAACAAAATCTCATGAAATCTCACCACCTGGAGGGGAGGTTGATAAATTGCCAAAATAGGCTCACGTAATAAGCGGACAGCCCCTAAGCCCTCCACAGAAAGAAAACTTGACACAATTACATAGATATTACGTTTTTATTGCACATCCTACTACTTACAATTCTACAGCTGTAATCGAAGATTACCACCATATTATAATTGTACCTCATTCCTTGATAAGTGAATAATACTTTGTACCTACTTACTACTAGCGTTGTACCTCAGTCACACCCCAAGCGGGACGTCAGCAGTGCAGGCCTCATCGCCCCCAAAACGAATAAGAAAGAATACCTCGGTGGCTCAGGACGCGCACAAATGCCCCTACCACATATTTTGTTAGCATTTAAACGTAGGTACACATACCTTTGGTGGTGTTCTGTAATTTTATGTGTTTATTTTCACTACACACACGCAGTAATAATTATGGGATTCAAAAACATGATAAAGAAAACTCTTGCGAGTAGATTAGGTATAAACATACTTAGTTATCAATCATATAATAATATCAATATTGTCATTATCTTGTTTCCAAACATATTCATGTGAGGTAAAATGCCCAATTTATGTCACCATATGTATGTGGGCAGGCGCTGTTTACCTACAGGCGCAAATCTTGACGTTTTGAAGTCAAGATTTAATGATCTTGGCATCATGGAGTCTTGACTCCCAAATTGTTCCTCTCGCGAAATAGACATAGGCAGAAAATACACACTGTAAAAGAATAGAACATGTCAATACGCGTGATGAAAATAGCAAAATGATTTGTGTCTATACTTATCTGAAAGATCTATCATGTAACGGTGTCACATGGGTACGTAGTCTGGTTATTGAAAATAAAATGGGGAATGTAGAATTGAATTATGCAATTCAGTGTATACTTTCCATAGTGTATTGAATCAAAACAGACAATTTTGTAACGCTGCTCTTGATTCTGAAGCGTTATGGCGAATAGCTCGTTATCATCGATCGTCTTGACTCTTTTCTCAATCGATTGAATAGTCATCAGAACCAACCAGCAAAAAGTGGTTCTTTAACTATCCTAGAACCATGATTTCTTGAGGATTATATGAGACTTATATCTGCATATAAACCCGGAAAAGGGCCCATTTTATAAGTCTATCTTTGCTTACAGCGCGATTATATCAGGCCCCAGCCATCCCACTTTTGATTATATGGCTCGTATATTGGGATTACGCAAGTGTACTATTACCTGGGAATGCCAATATAAATGCACTATAGTAAAAAGTGAGATTAACTCGATGTGTGGTTTTGTGCAGTGTAGAAAAATATTAAATAGTTTGTGCAAAGGTAAGTGGTATTTATTAATATGATAACTAGAAAATATTGTCAACCATAGTAGAAAAATATATCCTATTGTTCATAGTATTTGTGATGACTGTTTGCTGGGGAAGGTGAATTTTCTGTGAACCTTATCTTGGTTTCGATTGAAATTTTAAAGCGCCATTTTAAAATGGCTTATTAACACTTTGTGTATTCATTTATTTATCAACAAAATGTTAGGAAACGTCGCCATTTTTGGGTGACATTATCCAAGTATGCTATAGATTTGATAAAAGTTAATTTAGTTCTACAATGGTAAGTGTCAAAACCAAAACAAATTCGCCATGTTGTTACCAATTAGGGTTCCACAATTAGGGTTCTGCAATTCTTACCTATATACTGTCGTATCAGGGGACTGAAAATCGTAGATTCTGTTATGATAAATATTTAGTAGGTAGTGAGGATGTAGTGAGGATATTTTCATAGCTAAAAATTATGAATAAAGTTGTTCATGTAAATGAAAGTTGTTCAGTTTTAAGGGTACAGCGGACCAAGGCGTTAGCTGACCCGCCTTAACCGCGCGTTTTTAGAGAAACAAGCGGTTTAGGTGGCTCAGCTAACGCCTTGGCCAACTGTACAAAAATTAGAAAATTATTAATTACATACGGGTACTTACAATAATATTTAGATTAAAGATTAGATTAGGAAAGTTTTCAAAGAAAAATCATATCAGTTTACTGTGGGTACTGTATTAATAAGTTAAGCATTAGTTTGAAAATGATTTTGTTGGACGAATAGTGTGTAAGTAATTGATTTTTTTTATTCAGGTTACCAGCAATCCAAATAATAGTATGGTATGTTCCTGGATATAGACCGAATTTTAACAAAAAATGATTTCCGAAGTCTAAGGGACTTGCCATTGCAAGTCCCTTAGACTTCGGAAATCATTTTTGTTTATTAGCCTTGGAGTATTACACATTTCTTACTATCAGAAACATGTCCCGGGTGTCACACCATTGTGTCACTTAACACTAGAGATTTACATATTATTAAGATTTACGAAGACATCAGATCATTGCTATATCAAGATTGGTTTTGGTGTGAGAATTGTAACTACGCAGTTTATGATCACTTTCCAAGAGACGAGTGTGAAATTTGTAGCTAGTACTAGTATGTAACTAAATACGTACCTACTTACTACTTAAGTACCTAGCACCACACAATATTTATTAACATAGTTTCATGTGAGTAAAATGAGGTCTTACGTAATATACACGCATACGACTATGTAACGTAATGTATTGAATAAGTACCCTGGCATATGTTTACTAAATTTTATTTATTTACTTAGGTATAATAAAACTTTATTATTAGGTAGGTATCGGATATAAAGGGACTTAGATTTACAACTTGAATGAATGAGAAATTATGTGTTTGACTCAAAGCGTTATACCTACACCACACGCGCAAGTTCATTTACTTTCAAAGAAATTCAGTAGAACTGTGTATTTTTGTTTACTAATCTAACTAAGAATAATTATGTTATACTAATATTAACATTGTCATACTTTGTGAGTATGCATGTATAGATGTTTGTTACTCTTTCACGCAAAAGCTACTGAACTGAACCGATTACTATGAAATTTGGTATGTAGGTAGCTACTTTTTATCCCGTAATTCCCGCGGGATCTGTTTTTACGCAGACGAAGTCGCAGGTGGCCTCTAGTTACTCATATAAGCGGCGGCGTCAGCGTTTCGGCACTTCGCTCCCGTCGTACCTACTCCGTGTCCGGCGCTCCCCCGCGCGTCTCTTCAAGCCCCGACTGGACTCGCGCGATAACACAAGCGAGCGAACAGTTCGAATGAATTAGTTGTACACGGATAACGTTATCTCGCGCTTAGTTAAATTATATTATTAGTTTTTTAATGTGAAAGTTTCAAGGTATACATATATAATATATATATATATATATTAGGCTGAGAGTGTAGTAGTAGAATATTTGTATTGTATGTTTGAGTAATTTTGAATAATCTTAAGTCAAAGCGTACCTACTAGACTAGACTAACACTATCTTAACCTACTTGCAGGTTTATGAACAAACACGATGCCATTCAAAGTGATTCAAACTATGGAACGAGGCTGTCTGCGATTGACGACTGTCCCAGAGCAGTGGGAAAAAAATGGTACTTTGTTCTGGCCCAAAACTAACGCGGAAAAACTTAGAAGGCGCGAGAATTGTTATCTAGATCCTACTTGGAGAACTTTTAATTGTATTTTGAAAAGAAGCCATTTACCATCATTTAAAGACGCAGAAAATCAAATAGATGCAATGAGTGATAGGTCCGATACCGAGACGGAGAATGAGTATCGGAACAAATCGCTATCTGTAACCACCCAAAGAGAATCGTTGGCTCATTCTTTTAATAAAATGGCGCAGGAGTTGGTAGAGGTAAGTTTAATGGAAGAAAATTATTTACAGTTTGTTTAGATATTCGATTCCGTATCATAGGTTCGCCCGCACACAAAGGAAGCAACTTTCCAGCTTAATAAAAATTAGTTGTTCTTTATTCATTGATCGGTCTCGCTCGGAACTCGGGTCCGCTCATGCGTTTGCTTATTATCCTATGCGCTCCGATATAATGTAGTGTGGTTCAAGTGTATAAGCGATGGCGGGGAACTTGTTAGTAAATGAGTTCCTTGTCTTTGTTCAAAATAAAGTGGATATCTTAGATGAGTTGGTCATTATACAGATCTGTGCGACTAACTTCACAGAAGCTGAAATTGAAGAAGGCAAAAATTATTATTTTATATGTACCTACTTTTATATTATTATTTGTATACTTGTGTTTTGATGGGTCTGTACCTAAATAAAGAAAGTTATTATTATTATTGATCCTGTTGACTATTGAAAATTACTATGGATCAGCTGTTTCTTTTATTTGCTCCAATAGATGATTTTTACCAACTTTTTAAAGTTATTTTAGATAGGTACTACTTATGCGATAGTAATGCACAAAATATTGTAGTTTTTAGTGGTGCAGCCTATTTTTTTAAAGTCTTATAAATAGTATGTTTATTTACTTACATATTGTTATAGAAGTAGGTATATATACAAGCCGGTCATCGCATAATAATAATAACATATTCTTCAATACAACAAAATTTATATTCTGTGCATATATCATTAGATTAGGTTATTGTAAAATATCGTACTAGGTAATTACAATTTTATCTTACGACGAAAAAAGCCGATTTAAATTGAGTATTTTTGATTTGTCAACATAACTTTTCATCAAATTAAACCTTATAATGTGTTTGTTGTAATGGACACAATGAAAGGAATATGCGTATTTGTGATGACGTGCACCTGAGTTGTATCTTGGGTTTCTGAAATTTTTAATAAAGAGTTAAATTTTACAGAATCATCAAGAAAATATTGCTGCTGCTATGCTAGAAAAGGAAAACATACCACCGGGTGAAAACTATGATGCTGCCGTTAATATTGTTGAAACTCTGGAACCAAACTCTTTTCAGAAACAATTAACCTAGGCTGTGAAAACACAGACAACCAAAGTCAAAACATTTTGATATTAAATCAAGATGTACCACTACAGCAAATTCAAGAGGATATACAGGCTCTTAAACATGATCTCAAAACAATTCTTACTAATCAAAATGCTTTGTTTGAACTTCAAAACAAATTACTTTTAAAACATTCAGAATTTCAGACCCAATTCGAGGAATACATAAAGCTGTCTTCTAAGCTACCAGCTCAGGATCGGGATGATGGTATAAATACCATAAAAACTTCAAATGATTTTGATGACTTTGAAAGAAACCTGTTAGATGCAGTATTTAAAGAAGATCATAAAAAAAAATTACGTGGGTTATGTAGCAGAGGATCTGGAAAGGGTACTTCAAATGCATACTACCTCATTGATCATTTATTTGATAGAGAGTTTTTGAAAAGTTGTACATGGACTGGTTCATCAAAGAAAGACCCGGTAAAGATTTGTTTCAAAGCCCGAGAAAGAACAATTAATTTTTTCCATGATATTGTGAAGGAAACAGACGAAACATTTAGCAAAGCAGATTGCGAAAAATTTTTGAAAATTATACTCAAAAATGCTCACCAGCGCTGTGAGAGCAATAAGAGAGCATCTTCAGCAAGACAACGTACTAAGGGGAAAAAAACTAAAAATGATACTGCTACAACATTTTCTGTGTGCGCTATAGAACAGCCAGCTCAAGAAGATAATGTTCGTCCTCCACCCGAACCTTTGCTAGATCAGCCAGTTCCAGCAATACCTGAATCCTCAGAACAAAATCAACTTGAGAATGTAGAGGTGATAAACCTGCCCAGTGCTGCTGCTGTGCTGCCGGAAAATTAATTACATAAGTAACAAAAAAATGCGTTAACTGTCTAGAGTTGCTGTAACTATGAAACTGAAATAGTTCTCCAGTTAAAAAAGAAAAAACAGTTAGGTATTCTACATAAAAATTTCTACTACACTCTAGAAACTTGAGAAATTTAATGTCAACAGCTACTGAAAGTTCATGCAATAATTTTATTTGCTGTTTGGATAACATATCTTTGTAGTTCTTTTTTATTTATGTAGTGTTTATTTTTTTATTTGAATTTTTGGCTCTTACGAAGCCCTAAAAATTGTGTTCTTGAAGAAGAAGAAATTATGTTGAAATTATTATTCGTTTTTTCAAGTACGCACGAGTATTGATTATCTACGTTGTGGTTTATTTAAAACTCTTTACAGCTGACAGCAGTTCTATTTTTAAAGTTCATTCCGGCCCTTAGGTGGGTAGTAATTTGTATGAGTTTTTCCCTCTCTATGGAGGGAAGCAGCATTTTCCACCCAATAATCAGATCAAAACAACACTACTTTCCGAGTATGAGAAATAAAAATATATTCGGTCCCTACTTAATATGAAATTGGAGTTTGACGAACTGGCCACTTAGATCTCAAATATCCGGTGTTTGGCTAGGAATTCCAATTTCAAATTTAGGCTGTGTAATTGTGTTTCGAATTTTGTTTTAATTAGATTTTTGTTTTAATTCGATTTTTGTTTTGATTCATTCATGCCCTTTTGATTTTTCTTTGACACAGGCCCGTCTGTTCACAATATGGAAAAATTTAAATATCGCGTTAGTGGTCATACTCAAGTCATCCTCACGTCACAGTTAGTGGGGTCTAACAAAATCTCATGAAATCTCACCACCTGGAGGGGAGGTTGATAAATTGCCAAAATAGGCTCACGTAATAAGCGGACAGCCCCTAAGCCCTCCACAGAAAGAAAACTTGACACAATTACATAGATATTACGTTTTTATTGCACATCCTACTACTTACAATTCTACAGCTGTAATCGAAGATTACCACCATATTATAATTGTACCTCATTCCTTGATAAGTGAATAATACTTTGTACCTACTTACTACTAGCGTTGTACCTCAGTCACACCCCAAGCGGGACGTCAGCAGTGCAGGCCTCATCGCCCCCAAAACGAATAAGAAAGAATACCTCGGTGGCTCAGGACGCGCACAAATGCCCCTACCACATATTTTGTTAGCATTTAAACGTAGGTACACATACCTTTGGTGGTGTTCTGTAATTTTATGTGTTTATTTTCACTACACACACGCAGTAATAATTATGGGATTCAAAAACATGATAAAGAAAACTCTTGCGAGTAGATTAGGTATAAACATACTTAGTTATCAATCATATAATAATATCAATATTGTCATTATCTTGTTTCCAAACATATTCATGTGAGGTAAAATGCCCAATTTATGTCACCATATGTATGTGGGCAGGCGCTGTTTACCTACAGGCGCAAATCTTGACGTTTTGAAGTCAAGATTTAATGATCTTGGCATCATGGAGTCTTGACTCCCAAATTGTTCCTCTCGCGAAATAGACATAGGCAGAAAATACACACTGTAAAAGAATAGAACATGTCAATACGCGTGATGAAAATAGCAAAATGATTTGTGTCTATACTTATCTGAAAGATCTATCATGTAACGGTGTCACATGGGTACGTAGTCTGGTTATTGAAAATAAAATGGGGAATGTAGAATTGAATTATGCAATTCAGTGTATACTTTCCATAGTGTATTGAATCAAAACAGACAATTTTGTAACGCTGCTCTTGATTCTGAAGCGTTATGGCGAATAGCTCGTTATCATCGATCGTCTTGACTCTTTTCTCAATCGATTGAATAGTCATCAGAACCAACCAGCAAAAAGTGGTTCTTTAACTATCCTAGAACCATGATTTCTTGAGGATTATATGAGACTTATATCTGCATATAAACCCGGAAAAGGGCCCATTTTATAAGTCTATCTTTGCTTACAGCGCGATTATATCAGGCCCCAGCCATCCCACTTTTGATTATATGGCTCGTATATTGGGATTACGCAAGTGTACTATTACCTGGGAATGCCAATATAAATGCACTATAGTAAAAAGTGAGATTAACTCGATGTGTGGTTTTGTGCAGTGTAGAAAAATATTAAATAGTTTGTGCAAAGGTAAGTGGTATTTATTAATATGATAACTAGAAAATATTGTCAACCATAGTAGAAAAATATATCCTATTGTTCATAGTATTTGTGATGACTGTTTGCTGGGGAAGGTGAATTTTCTGTGAACCTTATCTTGGTTTCGATTGAAATTTTAAAGCGCCATTTTAAAATGGCTTATTAACACTTTGTGTATTCATTTATTTATCAACAAAATGTTAGGAAACGTCGCCATTTTTGGGTGACATTATCCAAGTATGCTATAGATTTGATAAAAGTTAATTTAGTTCTACAATGGTAAGTGTCAAAACCAAAACAAATTCGCCATGTTGTTACCAATTAGGGTTCCACAATTAGGGTTCTGCAATTCTTACCTATATACTGTCGTATCAGGGGACTGAAAATCGTAGATTCTGTTATGATAAATATTTAGTAGGTAGTGAGGATGTAGTGAGGATATTTTCATAGCTAAAAATTATGAATAAAGTTGTTCATGTAAATGAAAGTTGTTCAGTTTTAAGGGTACAGCGGACCAAGGCGTTAGCTGACCCGCCTTAACCGCGCGTTTTTAGAGAAACAAGCGGTTTAGGTGGCTCAGCTAACGCCTTGGCCAACTGTACAAAAATTAGAAAATTATTAATTACATACGGGTACTTACAATAATATTTAGATTAAAGATTAGATTAGGAAAGTTTTCAAAGAAAAATCATATCAGTTTACTGTGGGTACTGTATTAATAAGTTAAGCATTAGTTTGAAAATGATTTTGTTGGACGAATAGTGTGTAAGTAATTGATTTTTTTTATTCAGGTTACCAGCAATCCAAATAATAGTATGGTATGTTCCTGGATATAGACCGAATTTTAACAAAAAATGATTTCCGAAGTCTAAGGGACTTGCCATTGCAAGTCCCTTAGACTTCGGAAATCATTTTTGTTTATTAGCCTTGGAGTATTACACATTTCTTACTATCAGAAACATGTCCCGGGTGTCACACCATTGTGTCACTTAACACTAGAGATTTACATATTATTAAGATTTACGAAGACATCAGATCATTGCTATATCAAGATTGGTTTTGGTGTGAGAATTGTAACTACGCAGTTTATGATCACTTTCCAAGAGACGAGTGTGAAATTTGTAGCTAGTACTAGTATGTAACTAAATACGTACCTACTTACTACTTAAGTACCTAGCACCACACAATATTTATTAACATAGTTTCATGTGAGTAAAATGAGGTCTTACGTAATATACACGCATACGACTATGTAACGTAATGTATTGAATAAGTACCCTGGCATATGTTTACTAAATTTTATTTATTTACTTAGGTATAATAAAACTTTATTATTAGGTAGGTATCGGATATAAAGGGACTTAGATTTACAACTTGAATGAATGAGAAATTATGTGTTTGACTCAAAGCGTTATACCTACACCACACGCGCAAGTTCATTTACTTTCAAAGAAATTCAGTAGAACTGTGTATTTTTGTTTACTAATCTAACTAAGAATAATTATGTTATACTAATATTAACATTGTCATACTTTGTGAGTATGCATGTATAGATGTTTGTTACTCTTTCACGCAAAAGCTACTGAACTGAACCGATTACTATGAAATTTGGTATGTAGGTAGCTACTTTTTATCCCGTAATTCCCGCGGGATCTGTTTTTACGCAGACGAAGTCGCAGGTGGCCTCTAGTTACTCATATAAGCGGCGGCGTCAGCGTTTCGGCACTTCGCTCCCGTCGTACCTACTCCGTGTCCGGCGCTCCCCCGCGCGTCTCTTCAAGCCCCGACTGGACTCGCGCGATAACACAAGCGAGCGAACAGTTCGAATGAATTAGTTGTACACGGATAACGTTATCTCGCGCTTAGTTAAATTATATTATTAGTTTTTTAATGTGAAAGTTTCAAGGTATACATATATAATATATATATATATATATTAGGCTGAGAGTGTAGTAGTAGAATATTTGTATTGTATGTTTGAGTAATTTTGAATAATCTTAAGTCAAAGCGTACCTACTAGACTAGACTAACACTATCTTAACCTACTTGCAGGTTTATGAACAAACACGATGCCATTCAAAGTGATTCAAACTATGGAACGAGGCTGTCTGCGATTGACGACTGTCCCAGAGCAGTGGGAAAAAAATGGTACTTTGTTCTGGCCCAAAACTAACGCGGAAAAACTTAGAAGGCGCGAGAATTGTTATCTAGATCCTACTTGGAGAACTTTTAATTGTATTTTGAAAAGAAGCCATTTACCATCATTTAAAGACGCAGAAAATCAAATAGATGCAATGAGTGATAGGTCCGATACCGAGACGGAGAATGAGTATCGGAACAAATCGCTATCTGTAACCACCCAAAGAGAATCGTTGGCTCATTCTTTTAATAAAATGGCGCAGGAGTTGGTAGAGGTAAGTTTAATGGAAGAAAATTATTTACAGTTTGTTTAGATATTCGATTCCGTATCATAGGTTCGCCCGCACACAAAGGAAGCAACTTTCCAGCTTAATAAAAATTAGTTGTTCTTTATTCATTGATCGGTCTCGCTCGGAACTCGGGTCCGCTCATGCGTTTGCTTATTATCCTATGCGCTCCGATATAATGTAGTGTGGTTCAAGTGTATAAGCGATGGCGGGGAACTTGTTAGTAAATGAGTTCCTTGTCTTTGTTCAAAATAAAGTGGATATCTTAGATGAGTTGGTCATTATACAGATCTGTGCGACTAACTTCACAGAAGCTGAAATTGAAGAAGGCAAAAATTATTATTTTATATGTACCTACTTTTATATTATTATTTGTATACTTGTGTTTTGATGGGTCTGTACCTAAATAAAGAAAGTTATTATTATTATTGATCCTGTTGACTATTGAAAATTACTATGGATCAGCTGTTTCTTTTATTTGCTCCAATAGATGATTTTTACCAACTTTTTAAAGTTATTTTAGATAGGTACTACTTATGCGATAGTAATGCACAAAATATTGTAGTTTTTAGTGGTGCAGCCTATTTTTTTAAAGTCTTATAAATAGTATGTTTATTTACTTACATATTGTTATAGAAGTAGGTATATATACAAGCCGGTCATCGCATAATAATAATAACATATTCTTCAATACAACAAAATTTATATTCTGTGCATATATCATTAGATTAGGTTATTGTAAAATATCGTACTAGGTAATTACAATTTTATCTTACGACGAAAAAAGCCGATTTAAATTGAGTATTTTTGATTTGTCAACATAACTTTTCATCAAATTAAACCTTATAATGTGTTTGTTGTAATGGACACAATGAAAGGAATATGCGTATTTGTGATGACGTGCACCTGAGTTGTATCTTGGGTTTCTGAAATTTTTAATAAAGAGTTAAATTTTACAGAATCATCAAGAAAATATTGCTGCTGCTATGCTAGAAAAGGAAAACATACCACCGGGTGAAAACTATGATGCTGCCGTTAATATTGTTGAAACTCTGGAACCAAACTCTTTTCAGAAACAATTAACCTAGGCTGTGAAAACACAGACAACCAAAGTCAAAACATTTTGATATTAAATCAAGATGTACCACTACAGCAAATTCAAGAGGATATACAGGCTCTTAAACATGATCTCAAAACAATTCTTACTAATCAAAATGCTTTGTTTGAACTTCAAAACAAATTACTTTTAAAACATTCAGAATTTCAGACCCAATTCGAGGAATACATAAAGCTGTCTTCTAAGCTACCAGCTCAGGATCGGGATGATGGTATAAATACCATAAAAACTTCAAATGATTTTGATGACTTTGAAAGAAACCTGTTAGATGCAGTATTTAAAGAAGATCATAAAAAAAAATTACGTGGGTTATGTAGCAGAGGATCTGGAAAGGGTACTTCAAATGCATACTACCTCATTGATCATTTATTTGATAGAGAGTTTTTGAAAAGTTGTACATGGACTGGTTCATCAAAGAAAGACCCAGTAAAGATTTGTTTCAAAGCCCGAGAAAGAACAATTAATTTTTTCCATGATATTGTGAAGGAAACAGACGAAACATTTAGCAAAGCAGATTGCGAAAAATTTTTGAAAATTATACTCAAAAATGCTCACCAGCGCTGTGAGAGCAATAAGAGAGCATCTTCAGCAAGACAACGTACTAAGGGGAAAAAAACTAAAAATGATACTGCTACAACATTTTCTGTGTGCGCTATAGAACAGCCAGCTCAAGAAGATAATGTTCGTCCTCCACCCGAACCTTTGCTAGATCAGCCAGTTCCAGCAATACCTGAATCCTCAGAACAAAATCAACTTGAGAATGTAGAGGTGATAAACCTGCCCAGTGCTGCTGCTGTGCTGCCGGAAAATTAATTACATAAGTAACAAAAAAATGCGTTAACTGTCTAGAGTTGCTGTAACTATGAAACTGAAATAGTTCTCCAGTTAAAAAAGAAAAAACAGTTAGGTATTCTACATAAAAATTTCTACTACACTCTAGAAACTTGAGAAATTTAATGTCAACAGCTACTGAAAGTTCATGCAATAATTTTATTTGCTGTTTGGATAACATATCTTTGTAGTTCTTTTTTATTTATGTAGTGTTTATTTTTTTATTTGAATTTTTGGCTCTTACGAAGCCCTAAAAATTGTGTTCTTGAAGAAGAAGAAATTATGTTGAAATTATTATTCGTTTTTTCAAGTACGCACGAGTATTGATTATCTACGTTGTGGTTTATTTGACAACAAGTTTTAAATCTAGGTACCTACCTACTATAGGTAAGTATATAAGTTGATTTGTTTTTATAGTAAGGCTCATGCTACACTGGATCAGGAATGGGGACCGCTCCGGGCTCACACACAGTCCGTGTGGTAACTGTCTATGTCTCGCCCCGGAACGGACCTACATGGTAACTATCCTGCATTCCCGCTCCTGTGTATCATAGGCTTTAGGCTACAAATACCTGAATAAGTTAAGTATGTTATTGTGCCGTAATTTTTTTGACCTTAATATTACCTACCTAATAATGTTTATGTATTTTTTAAGTATTATTCCGAGTGAAGATGCATGTGAATTTAAAGATTGGTTAAATAGTATGTAGCTAAAGAGTTTATTATACCTCTAACATAGTTTTATATAAAGTTTTTACTTTTAGTGTTAGATAAAGATAATAAATACCTCATAAACCCAGACTGATTAAAGTAACTATTCTGTTAATGTAATTTAAAGTACAAATTAGTTACTCCCGTTTTTTGAATGTTATTGTACTAAACTTTGATAAATTGTTGATTGAATGATAAATAAAAATACCTGTTAAATTTTTGTAAATTTGTCTTATTTATTAAAACCATAAACTACAGAGTATGAAGTAATGGCACTAAATATATACAATTATTGAATAACACACTTACAAACTTACACTTTATGTCTGCAACTTTATACACAGTTTTTATTTTAATCATTTCTCTGCAATCACATTTACAAATGTTAAAAAACGATGAGCTTAAGGGTTCTTCAAAGGCATTTTGGGTGTTTATTATATGATAGCCATGTATTTCTATTTCCTGCTCTTGATTCCCATTATTTTTAAAATTAACCGATACAAACTCCACCACGTGGTTTGATTTACTTAGAAACCATTTATCTTGTTTCTTTGCTGACAATATAAACGTCCCTAATTCTAATATTAAGCCAGATTTTCTGCATTTTCTTTTCTTTAGTGCCGGATATTTCTTGTTTTCATTTAGTTTTTCTATATCCATTAACGACATTTCATTAATTCGGTTTGCGACTTGTTGAAGTGCTTTATTTCCTTGCCTTACCATTTTTTTTATGGAGTAAAGTTTATTTTCAAAGCAATATGCATTGAAATTTTGGAGAATCCCAAATTTTTTTACTTCATCAACCAAATGTAAGAGATTATGTATGTTGCTTGTTATATAGTCTTTCCCATAAATGGTTTTGAATTGTTCAACAAAGTGTTTTAACATTTCCTCAGCGATAGGAAGTAAATGGAAATAACTATCATTGGAGCAAATAGTGATTGCACAAAATAAATGCATGAAATGATTATAAGGTTCCGCTCTTTGGACTTCTTGAAGTATTATAAAACTGAGATAGTAAAAAAAACAACGGTACTCAGACCCTTTCCAGTGAGCTAAAACATCGACGGTTCTTACTGACCGGTGTATCTCTTTAGGCATAATACAACTTTTTAAAAAGCTGTTAACCTTCTCAATATTTTGCGCATTCCATTTTGTTAAATATTTCCCGAAATTTCCATCCCTCCAACCTATCAGAAGCCTCTTCATCAACCCAAGATCTATCAAGTGCAGCGAGTCCGATACTGGAAAATCTTCAATCATGTTGATGTTTAAGCTAAGTAGCGGTGAGTCTTTCTTGTGATGTTGTCCATACTTCTTCGCACGAAAGTCACCGTTGATTCTTTTAGAACTGTGACACTCAATAAATGTCACAGTATTCGATATATGGGAATATTCTCCGACGACTGTACATTTTAGACAACCATGTTTGCTGTTGAAATTTGAAACACCTATAATAAAATAGTATAAATTGGTTAAATACCTTCAAATTGTGGTGTTCATCAAAGTCAAAGTCAAAGTCAAAGTCAAAATCATTTATTCAATTTAGGCATCAAAGACGCACTCATGAACGTCAATTTTTCATTATAATGTACTTTAAAGCCTACCGCCGCGTTCCAAAATACATAGAGCCAACCGAGAAGAAGCGGCAAGAAACTCGGGGCCATTCTTTTTATATAGATGTTTTTACAATGTTTTTACTTAGGTACTACAAATATTAGCTCCAGTGTGTTGCCTTACAAAAGAGAACATAATAATGGTATCAGTAGGGCAAGACACGCTACACTTTGACATCTTAGTACACGAGTAGATAGATCCTGGAGTGATCAGTCCCAAGCTGTTTTATCCTCCAAGTAATCCGAAATTTTGTAATAACCTTTTTGACAGAGTTTAGTTTTAATAGTAATTTTAAACTTATTAATAGGCAAATCTCGGATAACATTGGGAACTTTATTATAAAATCGTATACATTGTCCCATAAAAGAATGACTTATTCTGTGGAGACGCGTTACATGTACGGATAGCTTGTGCTTATTTCGCGTGTTAATGGAATGAGCATCACTCCTTTTATCAAAACTGCTAATGTTTTTCTTTACATACATTAGATTTTCATAGATAAACTGAGAGACAACAGTTAGAATGTTTATGTCTTTAAATTTCTGTCTAAGGGAAACTCTGGGAGCCAAACTGTAGATTGCTCGTATAGCCCTTTTTTGCAGTATAAAAATAGAATTAATATCTGCAGAACATCCCCAGAGCAGTATGCCATAAGTCATAACGCTATGGAAATAACTAAAATAAACTATTCTACACGTCATTTTTATTTTATTAACAGAATTTTTGATCTTATTTCTTAAATAAATAGATTTTGCTGAGGAACAGGCTCGTTTAAATAACTTAGAATAACGTTTGACATATTCCAAAAATACAGGATTATGATTATGCGATTTTTCATGGTACAATTCATATAACTTTTGCCTCCTTTTATAAATTCCTGGAGTTGCCCATTCACTAAACTTAGCACGATTACCAACAGATATTGTTTTTGGCACAAACACTTTGCCAAATTCATCACTGATAAGATGGAACAGTGAGTTATATAATATATTTGGGTCATTGTGACTGGTCAACTCTGGCACTTTCTGGGATATATTACTTCTTAACAATTCTAGGCGGCTTGCATTTATTGGAACAAAGCTAACATATTTGCTTTGGGGTTTGTTTGTTTTTCTTGGAAACACTGCTAGTTGACCACAGTGGTCTGATTCTAGATTATTTATAATGAAATTTTTAATAGGTTTTAGATTAGTAAATATATTGTCTATGCAGGTGGAACTTGTGGCTGTTATCCTAGTTGGTTCCAAGAAAATATTGTACATATTATAAGATTTAAACAGTAACAAAAATTTATCCACTATCTGATTATTTTCTAGCAAATTAATATTAAAGTCTCCACAGATAATCATTGATTTATTTGTATTAGAAAGCTTAATTAATGTTTCCTCCATGCACTTTTCAAAATAATCATATGGTGAGCATGGAGGTCTGTATACACATAGAACAAGGAACTGCTCAAACTCAATACAGGACATTTCTATTACTCGTTCAACAGATAGGCTCACAATGTCTTTTCGTTCTTTGAGTTTTATATTTTTATTTGTAATAATTAAAGAGCCACCACGTATAGATTTTTCTCTGTTGAAGGAGCTAGCAACTAGATGATTATTAAAATTAAATAAGAGTTGGTTCTTTTTAAGCCAGTGTTCAGTAATACAAAGAATATCTATTTTGCTATCATCTATAAACAATTCCAGTTCCAACTCTTTGTCCATCATACCTTGAATGTTCTGATGAACAATATTGATTGATTTAATGCAAGAGGTTGTCTCTATTGTCTTAGGCACTAATTTAAATTATGTACAATGTCATTAGTAGCCAAGCAATTGGCTGAATTAAAAATGTCAAATTGCTCAATAGAAGCATTGTCAATACTATTGGATTGCTCAATAGAAGCAACCTTTTTAGCCAAATTTTTGGCTGCAATATCAAATAAATATGATAGCGACACAGCTATCTGTCTTTTATAATAATTAGAAAGATAGTAATTATCTTTTGTCAAGAAGAATTTTTTTATATAATTATTAATGTCAATTAAATTAAATTCATCTTAGTAAGCAGAAGTAAGTAACTCGTACGAAAAAGAAGACGGTAGGTACTTAAAGATTTTTCTGAATTAATGTGTAAGTAAGTACCTTAATTGATAGCTTGGCCTGATAATTCTAAAATCCTTTTAGTTTGATGGGAGGTGAAGCAATATAATAATATTGTCTGTAAACTAAAAAAAATATATTCTACCTTTTATCATTGCTCTAGCTGGTGAATCACAGATAAAAGCTCTCAGTTTTACGTGGATAATTTTTTCTTCGTTTGAGTCATGAGCAGTGTTAAGTATTAATCCTTCTTCAAGTTGCTTCATTTCTGTCACGAAAGGCTTCAAAAATGAGTCTATGTCCGATGGTTTTCCATCTCCGGCATAGATACCTGTTAAAAATAAATAGGTAAGTATAAGTAAGTATCATAAAAAAACACTACTACTACTTTTTAAGTACCTACTTTAAGTTAATAAAGATGTTTTGTTACTTACCAACAACAAACGGAGCCAAATTTGGTATCTCGAAGACGGTACACAATATGGGCCAAAATTGGTATCGCGAACTATTGAAAACTGGTAGTCCATCAATATTTATGTTTAGAGAAATTTCATTTGGTAGACACGAAACATTTTCGAAAATTCTTTTCAAACATTTGATCAGGCCATTGTGCCAGTAGTGTCCTGGGGCTGAAATGGTAATTTGTAGGTTTTCTCTGTTTGTGCCTAGAAGTGTTCGCGCATCTCGAGGTAAAACGTCGTTTAATCTGATATTTACAATTTGAAGTAAAGAGTTCAAAGCAGCATGAGAAATATTGTAATTTAAAGCCCAGTTTTTCATAGAATAACGCAATTCGATATTTTTATTGTAATCAGAAAGATTTTCCTCCTTTTCATCGCTTTCATAATCGCTTGATGATTTTTCATTATTGCTTTCATAGTCCGAACCCCTTCCATCCGAAGTACTACTAAAGTTATTTTGTCCGGAACCCTCACCTGAATTTGCGATGCAGTCTTTACCCGATAAATTTGAAAAGTCAGTGCTCATTCCAGTTAACATTTCCTGGTAGGTTTTCTTAACCTTTCGTTTATATGAACCACTCTTTTTAAACCGCTTCCACTGATCTAAATCCATTTTTATATCATTCAGAACAACAAAGAACAAATCGTGAATTATGAGTGATCAATAATGGCTGGCCACAAATCCTACAGTAACATTTGGGAAACCATTCAAATCGTGTTTTCGACTATATCGGTTGTTTCCAGAAAAAGGAATTTGAAGAGTTCTAGCCAGGATTGATTTAAGGTTTCTAAGACGATAACACTACTATGAAATACCCATTTAAATCTACCCAGGCTTATATCAGCATATGACAAACCCCTATTAAGTACATTAAGTGCCTAACGAGTCCTGATATAAGCTTTTCTGGATTCGTAATACCGTTTAAAGCTCGTTTTTTCTTATATTGGTGATTTAAAGCAAAATTGGCCTTATTAGGGTTCTAACCAGGATTTTTTTAGATTATAATGCTACTGTGGAATGCCCCTATAAATCGACCTTGGCTTATATCGGCATATGATAAACCCATATAAAGTGTGTTTTTGCCTACAGAGTCGTGATATAAGTTTTTCCGGATTTGTGAAACCGTCATAAGCTCGCTTTTGCTTATAAAGGTTATTTCGATCAAAAGTAGCCTTTAAAGATTTCCGACGAGGGTTTTTTAGATTTATTCGATTATATCTTTTCTATGGAATAAAATCCATTTGATATTAATATGAATTACAATCTTTAAACCTAAGTGCTCTTTAGTAGTCTAAATTAAATTGACTTATATTGGTCACAGAAAAAATGCTTATATGAGACTATAAGTAAGACTAAAAAGAGTGATTGTTCCTCAGTGCACATTTTCCTCGAATATGCTCATATAGGAGCCTGGAGATTAAAATGCGCTTAAAGCGATATCCTATATGCGCATATAAGTCTGGGTTGTCGGAGTAGTTCCTCTTGAGAGTAATTAATCTTAATACATGCTCTTATAGGAGGTTAAGTCCAGTAGTGGCCATGAATTGTGATCCTATATACCGATATAAGTCCAAATTGTAAGAGTAAGCGTACTTGAGTAAAAACAAGATTAATATATGCTGATATAAGTGCGGTGGCATATTCTAAAACCATTATAGTAGCCATATAAGTCCAAACAGGACTATAAAATCACATGCCAGGATTATTTTGCTTGTTATAATTGGCATATCTAGCCCGAAGCAGAAAACAGTATTTCATACAAGAACGAATTTGTGCTTTGTTCAGATTGAGCAACTGTTCTGCTGTAGAGTACCTCTGAGGCATCTATGTAGGTATATATCTTTTTGTGGCCAGCTAAGCCTATTTTTTTGTATTCGATGTAAGATCAAAAGTTGAAAGTGGAAGTCAAACTGATACCTACCTACAAGGTAGAATCAGCCAGATACAGAAATGGATATGGGTAGTAAGTATATCTCGGAAAGTTAGAGTCGGGTGAAATGGACTCCTTTTTATGATCACCCGCTAATCTGGGCCCCAAGTCTCTTAGCTATGGAACTGCGTAATCGAAACTTCATTGCACGAAAATTTACATTTTTGACAGTTGTCGTAGTCTGCTCGCTATTTAGGTTTGATCGGGGTCCATCGACAGGTTTTGACATAATTGGTATGCTGTAAACTATTGAGTTGTAATTGGGATGCTACAATGGCATAAATGTATAATAATAATAATTTGCACACATTTTCAAGGTTAGCAATGCTAAACAAACTGACGTTTGTGATGGGTCGTAGTTTTGAAAAAAAAAACAATTTTTATTTCGTACCTACTCCATTCAAAGCTTGTATTGAACTATGAAAATATTATAATAAAATTAAGTTAAAATAATATATACCTACGTGGTTCAGTGTAATTACCTGTAAAAGGGATAGAACAAAAACCCCGGGATTATCTTTTTAATTTCTGAGTTTGGGCTTTTTTGTGCTTTTATTTAGGGTGCCTGTATATATAAAGCAGTTAGGTAGGTTATATTTTTTACCATTATCAGCATTCCCTTATGGCATTCTAAGTGGGATATGCTTTCATATGTTGTTGTGGATTCTGCCAAATAAGCAAGCATCACCCATAATGAGATACAAATTATGAGTCCCGTGGATTAGGTAGATATATTAAATTATTGGATTTTATTCGCATCTCATTATGAGTGAGTTTACCTTATACTAACATTTAAAAACTATACAGATTACTTTAAATTTAATAAGGTCTTTAGTAGATAACAATAATTTATCTGCTCTTTGGTCACATACGTAACCGACTAGGTAGGTACCTACTACAGCAGTGACATCTGAGTAGGTATCTACCTACCTACTCTAGGTAGGTACTTACCTACATCTGTTCCTATATATCTTCTATCTATATAAGTACCTATATAATAAAACCAGTACCTAGTTCTACGAACAGTATATCTAGACCTCTCGAACACATAATCTTATTAGCGGCAATTTTTCGCAGTATTTCACAACCTATTATCTTGGAAACCACTTGGCCAATTATGCTCATATTCATAATTTCCCTTTAAGTTCAAGTACATAATGTGTGTACCAAATTTTATCAAAATCGGTCGGTAAATAGCGCCGCAGCAAAATTCTCCCCTTTTGAGGAAAAGTATACCCCCAATCAAAAGTCGCCGACGACAAAAAAAGTCAATTAAATAGTAGAACATTCATACCAGGTTTTTTGGTTGAAACCAATCTTGACAAAACCTGGTATGAATATTTATATTTATCGTATTTTTCAAAATACGACCTGTACAGAAAGACCAACGAACACCCTAACAAATATACGGACAACTATAGCTAAGGTGAAATTTGTACATGAAAGAAATTTCGGTGGTAGTGCCACGCTGTAACCCCACATAACTCCCGCCGAAGGGGCAGGAAGACCGGGGAACTAAGTAGTAAGGATTCGAGAGTTCTGGCTCACCGAAAAAATCGTTCTAGCTCATCCCTAAAAATCGTTCTGGCTCCAATCGAAACCTAAAAAACAATTTGGTGTCTTTTTAGGGGTTTTCGGGGGTGCCCGATCGATTGCCGCTATCCGTTTTTTTATATCTCTTCAGGTTCGCAAGTTAGGTTTTTTAACTCAGGACCTATCATAAAAGCATACTGATTCATCCATTATTCGTGTGCTCGCTGCCTATTGTGTCCATAAGCCTTATTGTTTTCATCCTCGCTGCCTATTGTGTTGATAAGCTTATTGTTTCCTCGCGCATTGGGTTTTCTTTTGTCATATATTTTTTACCAGAACAGGGTTGTTCTGGTAAAAAATATATGACAAAAGAAAATATTATCATATATTTTTTACCAGAACAGGGTTGTTCTGGTAAAAAATATATGACAAAAGAAAACCCAATGCGCGAGGAAACAATAAGCTTATCAACACAATAGGCAGCGAGGATGAAAACAATAAGGCTTATGGACACAATAGGCAGCGAGCACACGAATAATGGATTTGCATTCTTACACTTTATTTACACCTTTTTATAGGTACTACTAACCTAACCTAACCTATATTATAAAAAAAAAACGTGGCTTACGGATATGAAAATTAAAAAAAATAATCTACAATGTTGTTATAACACGCGGCACGTAACTCTAGCGCTGAGCGAAATGTGGAGGGGATAGCTGCGCATGGGTACAGTCGCGCACATGTGACAGAGAGAGACAAGAGTCCCTCGTCTTCGATGTGACAGTGAGAGACAAGAGTCCTTTGTCCCTCTAGCCACCCTGTGATACCCAATTTTTGACTTCTGCGCAATAACGGTCAGCGCTAGAGTTACGTGCCGCGGGTTATATAACCTACGGTCCACGTAAATGAGTATTTGTCCATATTCACATACTACTTTACTTGTCACGACTTGTTGTGACCTGTGTGTATGTGTGTGTGCTACTCTACAAAATAAAACAACATTTTCCATTCATTATGCTTTATTTAAAATAGCATTTAAACAATTCGTACCTACACTAATACATCATTTGAAATAGTATCACTTTTCTCAAATAAATTGGTCAAATCTAACATACTATTACCATGGAATTTACAGAACAAATATACCAAGCAGTACTTCCCACATACAGGAGTCCAATCATTTTGTATCCTCTTCGTATTGAAAGTCCATACTCTGCAATTTCTATCCAGAAAAGTCCTGTGGTACCCCCTGGGTGCCCGACCAAAGGAATCAAAATATTGACCTACGTTGTTTTTGTCTATGTGAATAGTTACCCAGTGGGAGCCTGGCTTTGTATCTGGATCTAAATTGCTCACTAAGTACCTGGTCTACGAAGGCGCTTCGATATGTATCGGTAATCTGTTCGCCGCATATACACGTTGTTTTTTAAGGGCGGGTGAATTTGTTGTAAATATTTCTTAATCTCAAGCGTATTCATACTTGTGAATACTTGCGAAGATTACTTTTTAACTACGAATAATAATAAGTCAGGAAGCATAATTCAGAACAAATTCCACACAAAAAGTGGCCCTTCAAACCAAAGCGACGTATGATTCCAAATACGAATTGCTTCCGAGGTTACAAATAGACATGTTCGGTGATTGGTTTAAATTCAGAAGGAAAGCAGGGATTGGTTCACGCGCGTGCTGCAACGTCTACTATGACAACTGAGTCGTAGCGGCGTGGACGATGTAATGCAACAAGTGGATTGGACCAAGTCAATATACACAATGTTTTTTATTTGTTTTTTTTTTATATCGGTTACTTTTTAAAATTCAGTGAACTTTATGTCCCGCAAAATATTAAGTTTTCGACTAGAAGTAATTAGAAGAGACTCTTTTTCCGCAATGTAGTAAAGTGAGATTAAATAACCAAAAATATATTTAACTAGCTGGTGCCCGCGACTACGTCTGCGCAGAGTTAGTACTTCGAGTAGCATATTATCTTCTCCAAGGCCTCACCCTGACCAGACCAGACATCCATCTAAAAATACCAAAATATCATAAAATATGTACATGGTCAAACGCCATTGTAATAATAGAAATCCAAGAGAAAAAATAAATACTAAGTGTATCAATCAGTAAACACTTATAATAAAAGACAGGAATTACGAGTACATACAAATATAAAATTAATCACCATTAAAAAAACTGTCATTACATTTCATCACCCTTGACGGTATTTGTGTTACATTTCATCCCCCTTGAGTCTAGTGTGTTTTAAACACCATTAAAAAAAACTGTCATTACATTTCATCACCCTTGACGGTATTTGTGTTACATTTCATCCCCCTTGAGTCTAGTGTGTTTTAAACACCATTAAAAAAAACTGTCATTACATTTCATCACCCTTGACGGTATTTGTGTTACATTTCATCCCCCTTGAGTCTAGTGTATCGAGCTGTCAAAATACGAGCGACACAAACTTAAGACACAAACAAGTGTGTGTAGTGAAGGCGGAATCGCTTGACTACAGTCGGCTGAACAACAAACACGTATGACATGCCAACTCTATCGCCAAGCACGTCTAGTGTATCGAGCTAGCAAAATCATTGCGTGCTTTTGAGTCGAGGTGTGTTCGTTTAGCAATGAGGGCATTGGTGACGTTGCAATTGTTGGCTATTTTGTTAAAGCGTTCGTAAAGCTCAAAATCGTTATTATTGCCGCTATTCCCACACTCTACTCGAACGTTAAGCCGTGCATAAGACCTAAAATCGCACGATTGTGCTGTCAAATAGATAGTTGTGTCAAAAAATTATCAAAAACAATCGCAGCTCCGGACGTGGGTTAATAATTGTACTTTTCAGTGGCATAAATAACCCTTTTTTAGCTTTGCGGACGGTGGACAAAAAGAGCCCTAAACGACATTTTCCCTACAAATTTCCAATTCGAACTCCATTGTGAGCGTTTTAGCGTTATTTTCGTCAAATTGGGGCTATTCGAACTTCTAATCTAACTAATCTATCAGAAACTGACACTACTTTGACAGAACTCTATTGACAGAAAGTAAGACATCATTACGATCTTGGCGTCGGTGGAGATCTTGTTATTTTGTCTATGCTGTACCCAAGAATATTAGGCCGTTTCACCCGCGTGGGTGATGATAATGATGATGAAAATTAGCCTATGTGCTATTCCAGACTATAATCTATCTCTGTGACAAAATTCAATCAGATCCGTTTAGCCGTTCTGCCGTGATTGAGTAACAAACATTCATTAAAATCATCCATCCATCCATCCAAACTTTCACACTTTCACATTTATGATATTTGTGGGATATGAGTAGGAAGTAGGATAGGATAGATATTCGTTATTTGCCTGGTGGACGTTTTTCAGTGGTCGCAGAATACCTTCATTATCAATTATTTTAGAAAAGCATTGTGTTGATATTACTGACAGATTTATGAGCAACTCAAGTAAACCACTTCAAAATTTGCAGAGGGTGAATTTTCATTAGCTTGAAAAATTAAACGTACTTCAACCAAACAATGAACCACATATTTTTTCATGCTATATTATGCAAATGTAGGTAATCGGTTATTTATTTATTCTGTTAATTGTTCATTTTCTGTAGTATTTTTTAGAGATGTTGATTTTTTTTCGGGACGAATCATCAGCGTTAAAATGCTTAATATAAGATTTGATATACATAATAATATACTCGTAACTAAAAAAACAGTAGTCCTTACAGTACAAACAGAGAGGATCTGCAGTTTTGTGTAACATGGTACATATACAAAATCTTTCAATTTACTTTTATGTTTGTTTTTCTTCAAAATGAACGGAGTAAGTAAATAATGCTGGTTTTCACAGGCATCTAGTCATACTTTTGTCTTTCTAGCTTGAGTGCAGAGAGGCATTTTTTACTGCATTGGATCGACAAGAAAATGAAAATAAAACAAAATAAGCAAAATACATTGCTGTTACATTTCAATATTCAGTTCTGTAAAAAATATACATTAAACAAAAATAGACTGACTTTATTTTGCATAGTATTGACCATCTCGGTTTGTATACGTATTTGAACATCTTCTATAAATATAATTTTGCTACTACGTACTAATAAAAGTGATGCCTGGACATTTTAATCTTGTATGGATCCTGCACCACTTCACAACACATGCTGGCATGATGATTCACAGCTGTAGTTCACAATGATAAAAATTAAAATGTATGCGAAGATTTCACGTGTGCTCGCTTGTAAGAAAAATGTCCGACTGATGACGTACTGAACACGACTTTTAAGCCCCGCCTACTTGAACACGACTTTTGTTGGGTCATTTTTTAACGCAGTTACTGTTCCTGACTTATTATTATTCGTAGCTTGTTAATGATACATTTTAAAGCAAGGCCTTTGTTTTTCAGAAAATAAACAAAACATGTAAAGTATTATGACAATTTATTTTTAATTCGAATTACATTAATTACATTATACATCACACTCTTATAACTAGATTACAAACTAAATACAATTTCATCTTAACTACTGTAGTCGACAATTACATTGCGATTCTTATCTATTTCAATTACATTATCGAACTCGGCATAAACAATACAGTTGATAGTTTGATTAAGAGAAGATTCAAAACGAACTTCTAATCTCACGCTTCCATTTCTTATCAGATTCCAATGACTTGAAGAGTTGGCTGATAAATCAGGAGTTAAATCAAAAGCTAGTAGACTAAAACCTTTCGCATAATTTTCCCTAGATATTCCATTGCCTTCGTTAAGAAAATGTATGCCCTTTCCTGAGAATAGTGTATGATAGGCTGCAGTGAAAATATTATTCTCGAATGATGGTTGTAACGCTTTAGAAGGTATTTGCCGACCATCGATATATACAAAATTAACTCATACCGTAGTTCTCAAAATTAAAGGGATTTCTAGTGAGACTACCATTTATAATGTTATTGTTAAAAGTATAATCTTATTACTTTATTAAACATTTCTCGACAGATAGGACACTTATTTTTTAATGATAACATACATTTTCCACAGCTTACAGTATGACCACAAGGTATAAAGGATATACACACTTCTTCAAATAAACAAATCTTACAAGTCATGTTTATGTAGTTTGTCTTATTGATATCAAGATTATCAAATTGTTGTAGAACATCATTATTTTTATCGTTTTGATCATTTTTTTTATTGTCTCTGTTAATAATATTTTTTATATATTTCTCACCTTTTACGAATAACACATATGAATAATCTTGAAAAAAACGAGCGTTTTCTTCCCAAGGAATGTCTTCAAATGTCCAGTCCCTTATACCACCTCCACAAAAGAAACACCGCACCCAATCACCTTTTCCAGTATAAAAGAAACCAGCTTCAGCCATTTCCTCGGGTTTTTGAGCTAAGCTTTTAGGCCAAGAGTCAAAACTTTGCAAACGTGAACATTCAATAGAATAACGATGATAAACAGGTCGCTTGAGCTCCATATTAAAATGTTAAATAATAAAAATTTAATATCCGTTACAATACGTGCTACACTTCGAATGCTTTCTGAGAAATGATGAGGTCTAAACAACATATATATCAACTTGTCTTTAAAACAAGTTTCAACTCGATCTATTCATTGTCTTTTGAGATGCACACACAAACAATGGAGCGGCCTCATCTAAAAAAAATATTATCAATTTTACCTGGATGCATTCCTTTGCTGTACCAAAGCATTGCGTCGACTAAATTCGTTAAACTCGTAACTCCGTTTTTGGGCGAAATATACTTTTTGATCGTGTTAGGTAGAACATTTTTGAACAAATCTTATCGTAAAACATGTATTTACGTATTAAAAACCGTTAAATTTTAAATTGAAAAAACGTAAACCTACCACCTACCATAACGTATATTTTGCTCACCATTTTACTAAAGGTAAACCTCGTAACGAGCCCCCTCAGTACTGTGCGATATGTCGTAGTGGGTGCGCGGGAGTTACAAAATATTTTGTGTTATGGTTTTCCACTACTTGTACCATTATAAGTAAGTACCCATGTGTTTTTCTTATAAATTGTGATAGTTGTTTATGCACATACTTGTTTAAAAATACCCTCTAGGAAGTTGGTTCTGTAATTTTGATAACAATTCTTTTGTAAAAGTTCGATTTGAGAAAGATCAACCAAACACTTATTTCAATTTCACTTACTATAATAATACACAAAAAACACGTTTTGGTTGCAGGTAACAATGGATCCTAGAATCAAAAATAGAATTCAAAGAGTATTTTCAAATTTTTCAAACGAGTCTAGCTCACCATTAGTCAGTAACAACAGAAGTTAACTGTGACTGGTCATGCATCAAACCTAAAGACATTATAATAAATAAAAATAAATATATAACCATTTCTAAAACTGCTTGACTAGACAGCTTTTTGAAGGTATGAACCTCACCATGATGCTACCCACTTAGCCACTGGTTTTGTTGATCGCAATTACTGCTTGGACGCTGTTTATCAAATCACTGCTTCTACTGATCGTGAACACTACCTAGCAGCTCCTCATCTAGCCCCCATTTCTGCTAACCCCCATGACTGCTTAGACACTGCTTATCCAGCAACAACTTCTGCTGATTATGAGTACTGCACGGACGCTTCTGATCAAGCCATAGCTCCTGCTGCTTGCGTAGGTGGTTTAAATATTGATTGTCTATTGAAGCCCAATGATTCCCTAAATTCTTCTTTTTGTTCACTAGAACCTGAAGATTGCATTGACACGCCCCAATCTGTCACAGTTTTTAAATATGAACCCGAAGCATGCCTAAATACTACAATTGCAAGTCTTGGTTATAAATCTTGCAGTGCATGTGAAACTAACGATTGCTATAATACCATTAATTCAAATAATTCTGTTGCGCATCTTGCAGCCGAACCTGAAAATAATTCTAATAATAGTACCCTTGAGCTCAGCTCACCATCTTCTATCTCTATCGTTTTGGCAGGTGGTTTGAATGCGCAGGAAAATAGGCAACACCAATCTGGAGGGCCAGAGCTAGTGGATATTCTAAAACGTTAAAGATCTAAAAAGCGAGATGAAAAAAACTGGCTAGTAAATGAAAATAAGGAGCGACGGGACAAGGGAAAGTAATACAAACTAGAGAAAAAGAAGAAAATAAATAGGTTTACGACAAGAATAAGGTAGAAAGAAAAATTAAACCAAGATGCCATTGTAAGTTGAGTAGCAAACAAACAAAATTTAAGTGCACGAACGTTGAAGATGCAAAGAGACAGGAAATATTCAAGAAATTTTGGAACATGACTTGGAAAGAGAAGAAAATGTATGTGAAAACACTGACCATTGTTAAACCCACTCAGAGAAAAAGAACAGATAACGAGATTTCAAGGCGAAGAACATCATTGGAACTATATTTGGATTCTATTAAAACACGAGTTTGCAAAAGCATGTTTTTGAACACTCTCGCCATAGGTGAATGGACTGTTTTGAATTGGATTCGAAATGGAGGCGAACTTACTGCGGATGAAAAAGAAATACGGAAAGAAGGTGTAAACAGGATCTCGAGAAAAGAGGAATGCATAGAACTTTTTTGATGATTTGCCAAAATTATAAAGTCACTACTGCAGATCTCAAACATCAAAACTATACTTGGAAACTACATGAGAGTCAAAGTCTGAATTGTGGAGAGAATATAATGAAGATTACTGCAAAAAAAATAACTGCTCTCCGGTTTCAATTACCACATTCAACGTTTTTGAAAGAAAAAAAATTGGCTCAAAGTTTCGTCATTGTTATAAGTCATATTATTCAAATAAAAGTAATTTTATTTATTTATAATTATTTTAATTTACTCGTACATCCACATAACGCAATCCTTTTAAGAATAACATTAAATTTGTTGAACTCGTATCTCCAAAAAGACCACGTATCTCCACACGAATGATTAAGTAATACTTGTAACTCTTTTTTTTTACTTTTCAAGTGAATTATCAGGCAATTAAAACTAAAAATAATTGTCCTTAACCCTTTTTACCTATAAATCAAAACTATTATAGTAAGCTTATCATATATTTATTTCTAGTAATTCAGTATTTTGTGCCTACTGTAAAATTTACTTTGATGGAGCTACGGGGTTAACGAATTTAGACGACGAAAGTAATAAATAGCTGGTATCGAGAAATACAAGTCAAAACACGTTCAGTTCTTTGTCATATTTGCAGACAAAGAGTTGGCTTTTATCTATATAAACCCAAATTCGGGATAAAGCTCTCACAGTTCGTCGAAGCATTTCTCACAGTGACCAGTGTAGAAGTATCTTAATAATTATAACGTGTTGGGAATTATATTGTGTTGTGAATACAAAATTCTACAAAATGGAGGTAAGAAATGGTATACCACTAATTATTACTGTGTGTGAACTTTTTGTAAAGCTTTTTTTTGTCCTTTTAGTTGCTGTCTATCTACTACTTTACTTAATTATATTTTATTATTGTTTTACTGACTCATTTGACCACATCCTACTTGATGTTAAGTAATGTCTTAAGTAAGACATGGTCTCGCTAAGAAGGAACTTGCATACTGTAGATTTGAAATATATGTATGTATTTTACAAAATGAAATACCTGAACAACTTATCATAAACTAATCTGGTTGTTTCAGAACATATTTGAAGAGAATACATTCAAACAATTCTATTATCAACCTACATTATCAGACGAAGATACTACTGATAATTTAATCTTAAACCCCAATCTCCAAAAAGAAAACGTGGGGAGGAACAAAACATCGATGAATTATTTAATTACACTAAAAACAAAGTTAAAAAGCAGTCTCAGTGTTCATCGGTGTCCAGGACTCAACCTAACGGGGGAATAGCTTACATGTCAACAAATGGAGATGAAGCATTGGATTCGACACACTTACTAAAAATTGAAATCTATGACCTAAAAAAGATCGCAAAAATACCTAGCTCGCAACATTGAAAACATGCACAAACACGAGTCAAATATTATTTATACGAGTCAAACCAAAATTATGATAGTATGAAGCATACAATTTACAATATTACTAAAGAAATTTCAATGACAGATACTTGCAAAAAAATAGTGATAATTAATAGCGGTATAATGCTCACTCAGTAGATTTAAAAATTTAGTTTTTTTCATTATAGGAATAGATTAGCAGTTTTTTTGTTTTATGACCCAACAAAAGTCGTGTTCAAGTAGGCGGGGCTTAAAAGTCGTGTTCAGTATACGTCATCAGTCGGACATTTTTCGTGCAAGCGAGCACACGTAAAATCTTCGCATACATTTTAATTTTTATCATTGTGAACTACAGCTGTGAATCATCATGCCAGCATGTGTTGTGAAGTAGTGCAGGATCCATACAAGATTAAAATGTCCAGGAATCACTTTTATTAGTAAGTAGTAGCAAAATTATAATTATATTCAAAGGTGTACAAATACGTATACAAACCGAGATGGTCAATACTATGCAAAATAAAGTCAGTCTATTTTTGTTTAATGTATATTTTTTTACAGAACTGAATATTGAAATGTAACAGTAATGTATTTTGCTTATTTAGTTTTAGCTTAGTTTTATTTTTACCTTGCCGATCCAGTGCAGTAAAATAAATGCCTCTCTGCACTTAAGCTAGAAAGACAAGAGTATGACTAGACGCCTGTGAAAACCAGCATTATATACTTACTCCGTTCATTTTGAAGAAAAAAATAAATAAACAAATTGAAAGAAATTGTATATGTACCATGTTACACAAAACTGCAGTACCTCCCAGTCTGTACAGTTAGTACCTACTGTTTTTTTGGTTATGTTATTATGTATATCAAATCTTATATTAAGTAAACTTATCATTTTTACGCTGATGATTCGTCCCAAAAAAAACCTCAACATCTCTAAAAATACTATAGAAAATGAAAAATTAACAGTAATAACCGATTACCTACAGTTGCATAGTATAGCATTAAAAAAATAGCTCATTGCTTGGTTGAATTACGTAAGTACGTTTAATTTTTCAAGCTAATTAAAATTCACCCTTTGCAAATTTTGAAGTGGTTTACTTGAGTTGCTTATAAATGTGTCAGTAATATCAACACAATGCTTTTCTAAAATAATTGATAATGAAGGTATTCTGCGACCACTGAAAAACGTCCACCAGGCAAATAACGAATATCCTATCCTACTTCCTACTTATATCCCACTAATATCATAAATGATGTGAAAGTTTGGATGGATGGATGGGTGGATGATTTTAATGAATGTTTGTTACTCAATAACGGCATAACGGCTGAACGGATCTGATTGAAATTTGTCACAGAGATAGATTATGGTCTGGAATAGCACATAGGCAAATTTTCATCAAAATTATCATCTATCACCACGCGGGTGAAACGGCCTAATATTTTTGGGTACAGCATAGACAAAATAACAAGATCTCCGCCGACGCCAAGATCATAATGATGACTTTCTTTCTGTCAATAGAGTTCTGTCAAAGTTGTGTCAGTTTCTGATAGATTATATAGTGCGTTCGAATAGCCCCAAGTTGGCGAAAAATAACGCTAAAAACGCTCACAATGGCATTCGAATTGGAAATTTGTGGGTGAATATGTCGTTTACGGCTCTTTTTGTTCACCGTTCGCAAAGCTAAAAAAGAGTTATTTATGCCACCGAAAAGTACAATTATTAACCCACGTCCGGAGCTACGGTTGTTTTTGATCGTTTTTTGACAACTATCTATTTGACAGCACAATCGTACGATTTTAGGTCTTATGCACGGTTTAGCGTTCGAGTAGAGTGTGGGAATAGCGGCAATAATAACGATTTTGAGCTTTACGAACGCTTTAACAAAAGAGCCAACAATTGCAACGTCACCAATGCCCTCATTGCTAAACGAACGTACCTCAAGTCAAAAGCACGCAATGGTTTTGCCAACTCGATACACTAGACGTGCTCGGCGATAGAGTTGGCATGTCATCCGTCTTTGTTGTTCAGCCGACTGTACTCGAACGATTCCGCCATCACGACGGAGGTGAAACATCAATCTAGCGGTCTTGAGTGAATCACCCGCAATCATCATCATCATCTCAGCCGTAGGACGTCCACTACTGAACATAGACCTCCCCCATGATTTTCCAAAAGGACCGGTTGGAAGCGGCCTGCATCCAACGTCGTCCTGCGACCTTCTTCAGGTCGTCTGTCCACCGTGTCGGTGGACGACTTACGCTGCGCTGCGCACCCGCAATACTTACATGTTATTTTTTAACACAACATAACAAATGGTTACACCTATATATCCTCGAAGGGGTAAGCAGCGGTGTTTTCAACGCCTACATTTAAGTTTCTTTTGTTTTTGTTTGTGCCTTAAGTTTGTGTCGCTCGCTATTATTTTGACAGCTCGATACACTAGACTCAAGGGGGATGAAATGTAACACAAATACCGTCAAGGGCGATGAAATGAAATGACAGTTTTTTTAATGGTGATATATTTGTATGTACTCGTAAGTCCTGTCTTTTATTATTAGTGTTTACTAATCGATACACTAAGTATTTACATTTTCTCTTGGATTTCAATTGCGTTTGACCATGTACATATTTTATGACATTTTGGTATAATGATAGATGGAGGCCTGGTCAGGGTGAGGCCTTGGAGAAGATAATAAGCTACTCGAAGTACTAACCCTGCGCAGACGTAGTCGCGGGCACCAGCTAGTTAAATATATTTTTGGAAAATGAATATGCAATTTTTTTTTAATCCCACTTCACTTCATTGCGAAGACAGATCTCTTCTAATTACTTCTAGACGAAAACTTAATAACTTAATCATATTTGGCGGGACATAAAGTTCACTGAATTTTAAAAAGTAACCGATATAAAAAATAAACAAAAAGAAACATTGTTTATATTATTGACTTGGTCCAATTCACTTGTTGCATTACATCGTCCACGCCGCTACGACTCAGTTGTCATAGTAGACGTTGCAGCACGCGCGTGAACCAATCCCTGCTTTCCTTCTGAATTTAAACCAATCACCGAACATGACTATTTGTAACCTCGGAAGTAATTCATATTTGGAATCATACGTCGCTTTTGTTTGAAGGACCACTTTTTGTGTGGAATTTGTTCTGAATTATGCTTCCTGACTTATTATTATTCGTAGGTTGCAGTTGAAAACAGTGAAATGTAAGTAACCAACATATATTTTACTCTATTATTTATACTATTGTTTTTACTTAATTACTGGCTGAATTAAAATCTTAATTTTTCATAGTCAGAAACTATCATTTTTTGATCTGTTAGTTTTTGTTTCATTAACTTTATTTCTTGTTTTTGTTACAGTCAACGATTATCATCTTCATCACTACAACAAGTTCAAACAGGTCGAGGAATGAAGCGGAGTGCGGATGATGACAACAATGATATCAACGTTGCAAAGAGACCCTGTAATGAAGAAGCGTTGACTTCAAATGATAAGGTACAATGTAATACGTGTAATACATTAGTCAGCAAAAGATATTTTGCAAACCATGTTAAGAGCAATATTCATAAAAATAATGTGTTAAAGTCTCACAGTTCTTTAAAAAATGTGTCAATAGTAGAATCTGCTTTCAACAACTGCATTATTTCTTATAAAGTGAAAAGTAAACAGGAAGTAAAATCAATTTTTGAAACACCAGAATTATTGTTAGATTCGATAAAAGATGTTTTTTTTTTTATTAAAGAAGCAACATGCATCCATTAAAGTAAATTTTGTTCTACACGCAGATTTCATTCAGCAAACAAAAAAATTATCTAATTCTTTTGATTTTCAAACAAGTAACTTTATATTAACGAAAGCAGATGACTTAGATCTTTTTATGTCAACTTTAAACAGTACACTCGCAGACAAAATAAGTTCATTTGAAAAGAAGGATAGCGGTTGGAGCTTAACAAAAATTAATTTCATAGAACTGAACATAAATAAATTTAACCCATTACGAGGTACTTCATATATTGATCTACCAAAAGATATTAAAGCCAAAAAAGCCGTTGTAAACGTAAAAAATTCAGATAATTTATGTTTGAAATGGGCATTGCTCTCAGTTTTGTACCCCGTCAACAAAAACGCGGACCGACCATCATCTTACAGTATGCATTCAAACAAACTAAAGTTTGATAGTGTGTCATTCCCAATAAAACTATGTAAAATGTAAAAAAAATGAAAAACAAAACGATATAAGTATTAATGTTTTTGGCTTAGAATTTGACAATAAAACAAAGAAAAATTGTATCGTAGGTCCGCTTCATCACACAAAAAGTCGTAAAATTACACATGTAAATCTATTATACATACAAAACGGAACCAACGGTCACTACTGTTTCATAAAAAAATTATCGCGATTAGTAAGTAGACAAATTACAAATAGAAATATCATGTAAAAATCATCATGTAAATATCATGCAAATATCATATAATATAAAATAGGATCGACAAGAAAATGAAAATAAAACAAAATAAGCAAAATACATTGCTGTTACATTTCAATATTCAGTTCTGTAAAAAATATACATTAAACAAAAATAGACTGACTTTATTTTGCATAGTATTGACCATCTCGGTTTGTATACGTATTTGAACATCTTCTATAAATATAATTTTGCTACTACGTACTAATAAAAGTGATGCCTGGACATTTTAATCTTGTATGGATCCTGCACCACTTCACAACACATGCTGGCATGATGATTCACAGCTGTAGTTCACAATGATAAAAATTAAAATGTATGCGAAGATTTCACGTGTGCTCGCTTGTAAGAAAAATGTCCGACTGATGACGTACTGAACACGACTTTTAAGCCCCGCCTACTTGAACACGACTTTTGTTGGGTCATTTTTTTAACGCAGTTTTTGTTCCTGACTTATTATTATTCGTAGCTTGTTAATGATACATTTTAAAGCAAGGCCTTTGTTTTTCAGAAAATAAACAAAACATGTAAAGTATTATGACAATTTATTTTTAATTCGAATTACATTAATTACATTATACATCACACTCTTATAACTAGATTACAAACTAAATACAATTTCATCTTAACTACTGTAGTCGACAATTACATTGCGATTCTTATCTATTTCAATTACATTATCGAACTCGGCATAAACAATACAGTTGATAGTTTGATTAAGAGAAGATTCAAAACGAACTTCTAATCTCACGCTTCCATTTCTTATCAGATTCCAATGACTTGAAGAGTTGGCTGATAAATCAGGAGTTAAATCAAAAGCTAGTAGACTAAAACCTTTCGCATAATTTTCCCTAGATATTCCATTGCCTTCGTTAAGAAAATGTATGCCCTTTCCTGAGAATAGTGTATGATAGGCTGCAGTGAAAATATTATTCTCGAATGATGGTTGTAACGCTTTAGAAGGTATTTGCCGACCATCGATATATACAAAATTAACTCATACCGTAGTTCTCAAAATTAAAGGGATTTCTAGTGAGACTACCATTTATAATGTTATTGTTAAAAGTATAATCTTATTACTTTATTAAACATTTCTCGACAGATAGGAACTTATTTTTTAATGATAACATACATTTTCCACAGCTTACAGTATGACCACAAGGTATAAAGGATATATATACACACTTCTTCAAATAAACAAATCTTACAAGTCATGTTTATGTAGTTTGTCTTATTGATATCAAGATTATCAAATTGTTGTAGAACATCATTATTTTTATCGTTTTGATCATTTTATTTATTGTCTCTGTTAATAATATTTTTTATATATTTCTCACCTTTTACCAATAACACATATGAACAATCTTGAAAAAAACGAGCGTTTTCTTCCCAAGGAATGTCTTCAAATGTCCAGTCCCTTATACCACCTCCACAAAAGAAACACCGCACCCAATCACCTTTTCCAGTATAAAAGAAACCAGCTTCAGCCATTTCCTCGGGCTTTCCTTTGAGCTAAGCTTTTAGGCCAAGAGTCAAAACTTTGCAAACGTGAACATTCAATAGAATAACGATGATAAACAGGTCGCTTGAGCTCCATATTAAAATGTTAAATAATAAAAATTTAATATCCGTTACAATACGTGCTACACTTCGAATGCTTTCTGAGAAATGATGAGGTCTAAACAACATATATATCAACTTGTCTTTAAAACAAGTTTCAACTCGATCTATTCATTGTCTTTTGAGATGCACACACAAACAATGGAGCGGCCTCATCTAAAAAAAATATTATCAATTTTACCTGGATGCATTCCTTTGCTGTACCAAAGCATTGCGTCGACTAAATTCGTTAAACTCGTAACTCCGTTTTTGGGCGAAATATACTTTTTGATCGTGTTAGGTAGAACATTTTTGAACAAATCTTATCGTAAAACATGTATTTACGTATTAAAAACCGTTAAATTTTAAATTGAAAAAACGTAAACCTACCACCTACCATAACGTATATTTTGCTCACCATTTTACTAAAGGTAAACCTCGTAACGAGCCCCCTCAGTACTGTGCGATATGTCGTAGTGGGTGCGCGGGAGTTACAAAATATTTTGTGTTATGGTTTTCCACTACTTGTACCATTATAAGTAAGTACCCATGTGTTTTTCTTATAAATTGTGATAGTTGTTTATGCACATACTTGTTTAAAAATACCCTCTAGGAAGTTGGTTCTGTAATTTTGATAACAATTCTTTTGTAAAAGTTCGATTTGAGAAAGATCAACCAAACACTTATTTCAATTTCACTTACTATAAAAATACACAAAAAACACGTTTTGGTTGCAGGTAACAATGGATCCTAGAATCAAAAATAGAATTCAAAGAGTATTTTCAAATTTTTCAAACGAGTCTAGCTCACCATTAGTCAGTAACAACAGAAGTTAACTGTGACTGGTCATGCATCAAACCTAAAGACATTATAATAAATAAAAATAAATATATAACCATTTCTAAAACTGCTTGACTAGACAGCTTTTTGAAGGTATGAACCTCACCATGATGCTACCCACTTAGCCACTGGTTTTGTTGATCGCAATTACTGCTTGGACGCTGTTTATCAAATCACTGCTTCTACTGATCGTGAACACTACCTAGCAGCTCCTCATCTAGCCCCCATTTCTGCTAACCCCCATGACTGCTTAGACACTGCTTATCCAGCAACAACTTCTGCTGATTATGAGTACTGCACGGACGCTTCTGATCAAGCCATAGCTCCTGCTGCTTGCGTAGGTGGTTTAAATATTGATTGTCTATTGAAGCCCAATGATTCCCTAAATTCTTCTTTTTGTTCACTAGAACCTGAAGATTGCATTGACACGCCCCAATCTGTCACAGTTTTTAAATATGAACCCGAAGCATGCCTAAATACTACAATTGCAAGTCTTGGTTATAAATCTTGCAGTGCATGTGAAACTAACGATTGCTATAATACCATTAATTCAAATAATTCTGTTGCGCATCTTGCAGCCGAACCTGAAAATAATTCTAATTATATATTCGTCGCTTCATTTTTCAGATATATTATAATTTTACCAGGTAGTCCCTTTAACCTACAGGCAACATCGCACGTTTTTAGAGTATAAGAAATCGATTAATGAAATGTCAATCGATTCCTGTCATTCGGATACTACCCCGCCACTAGTGCGGCCATCTCTGCCTCATTCCTTTTTCGTGCGAGGCAACGAGTGCACGCATTTAAAAAAAAAAAAAAAAGAAAGGAAAATGCCTAAACGTAGTGCCGAGGAGAAGTTAGCGCACTACCAACGAAAAAAAAGAAAGATACAAGATGAAGTGAAAAAGAAACGTCACATAAGACGCTTTCTGGACTCGTCAGACGACGAACATATTGAAGGTATGTTACAATTTCAAATATGGAATTAAGTGTTACATCGGAATTGACTGCGAGTCAATTACGATAACGCAGGCGACTGCGTTACTCGCTCATGTACTTACCCTCGTGTTTACAACAAAATCGGGATCGACTGCGAGTCTATCACGATAGCGAGCGTAGCTGCGAGCTACCCTCGAAAACTTTTATTGCAGTATATACGCAATATTTTACTTAATTGACCGTTAATCCGATAATAATTGTCTGCGAGACACTTAAAGCGACTGTTCTGTGCATATACCCGCAATTATTTTTATAATTGCAAAGAAATAAGTTAACAAATGCTTCATCATAATCATTTGTTTCTAAAAACGATTGGCGCTGAATCCTATACGGGCGCGCCCATAATGGATGGGTCACCCGAGCCATTGGAACCAATGCCCGATGACCAGACAGAGGAAGCTCAGTCTCTGCCGGCGGTACTGACACAGGCTTCACAGCCACCGTCATCAGCTACTGCCTCCGGCCCCGATTTGGAACAGTCACACACGCAAGTAACAACGGCACCTCTTATGGAAGCGCCAACAGAACCACCCTTAGACCCAGAGCTATTATCTGCGCTGGATACGAGTACATCAGATACTCCCGATTTTGGAGAGCGTATCCACGACAGCTTAGCCAATCTTTGGCTTCCCCTGTTACGAAAAGGGTTGCCTAAGGAAGAAAAAGACAACCTGACAAAAGAATATCTAGTACCATCAAACTGCAAGCTTTTACAAGCACCAAGGCCTCAACGCGGAGATTTCAGCCGCAGTTTCGGATGTTGTCAGGGGTCGCGATAAAAAACTTACAAGTTTTCAACAAGTGCTCGGCGGAGGTATATCAGCCATAAATCGAGCTATGGATATGACGCTCAAATCTGATAATAAAGTACAAGCCCTGAAACACCTAAGCGACGGCTGTCGTCTTCTATCAGATCTGCACTACCGATTTACTAAAGATAGAACAAAACTTATTGTACCGAGCTTAGAGAAATTTTTTTTACATATTCAGGATACTGAACGCGACGACACCTTATTTGGCAACTTCCTGGCCGAAAAAATTAAAGCCTGAAAAACGATCGAAAGGCAAGGTCTTCAGATACGAAAAGCAACTAACCTGAAGAGTACTGCGCCACAGACATCGGCCAACCATCCCACTCATCACCAGGGAAACTGGGCGGTACCTCCTCGTTACCCGTCGAACAGGGGGGGGGGGGGGGGGGAGGTCAGCGAAGACCAGCGTCAGCACAAGCTCGCCGATTCTACCCGGCAGCCACGGCTCCAACGTCCTCGAAGAGTTCCAGCCAACCGAAATCCCGTGCCAACGTACATTAGTGCAGGTACATGCAGGTCGGCTTTCCTATTTTTACAATTGCTGGTTAAATATAACTAGCAATCGAGTAGTATTGACTTGGATACAACAAGGTTGTACGATCCCCTTTTGTGATACTTTGATCCAACCCGTAGCTCCACGATCAAAATTTAATCGTGATGAGAGTCGGGATATGAAAACGGCCATTAACAAATTAATAAAGCTAGGCGCTGTAACCGCCTGCACTCCACGCAACGACCAATATCTATCCAAGATATTCTTGGCCCCTAAATCGAATGGTGAAAAAAGATTTATACTTAACCTAAAATCGCTAAACAAATTCATTTTGCATACTCATTTTAAAATGGAAGATTATAGGACAGCGTCCAAACTATTACCTGAGCATGGATTCTTAGCCACTATCGATTTAAAAGAGGCTTATCTCTTATTACCGATCGATGTAGTTGACCGAAAATATCTTAGATTCGAATTCCAACCTATAAACTCACCTGAACCGATTACATACGAGTTCACAGCAATGCCCTATGGACTCTCAGTAGCACCAAGGGTATTTACTAAAATAATGAAGGAAGTAATTACTTATCTTAGAAGACAGGGTCACAAGTCGGTCATATATCTTGATGACATCTTGTGCATAGGAAACAGTTTTGATGAGTGCAAAAACAACGTAGATGCAACATTAAAATTGTTACACTGTTTAGGTTTCGTAGTAAACTTTGAAAAAAGTTCATTATATCCCGAACAAACTAAAAAGTTCTTTCTAAAGGATTCATATACAACTCGACGGAGTTGACTCTATCATTACCATTAGAGAAGCGCAACAACATAGCCCAATTAGTACAAAGATTTTCTTATCTACCAAGCTGTACAATTCGCGAATTCGCCAAATTGATTGGTGTTCTAATTGCGGCTTGCCCCGCAACTAAGTATGGTTTTTTATATACAAAAATTTTAGAACGACAAAAATTTCTTGCCTTACTAGAATACAACAACAATTATGAAGCCAAAATAAAAATCCCGGACATAGTCCTAGAAGATTTGAACTGGTGGAGAGATAACATTTTCATAACTTTTCATAGCCTTAGAAAAAATATATATAAATATGAAATATATACAGACGCCTCCATGACAGACTGGGGAGCGGTCTGCAATAACAATAAGGTTAATGGTGTAGAAAATGTAGAAATGTAAGAAAATTAACATCATATCAATTATCTAGAATTACTAGCTGCTTTTCTCGGTCTTAAAAGTTTCGTTGTCAATGAATCTAATTGTACAATATTGCTGCGGATTGATAACACCACAGCGATAAGCTATATAAATAGAATGGGTGGCATTCAATTCCCACATTTAAATAGTCTAACTAGGGATATTTGGCAATGGTGCGAAAGTCGCAATATTTGGTTATTCGCTTCTTACGTCAACACCAAAGATAATTATGCTGACGCAGAATCTAGAAAAGTCAACCCAGATACTGAATGGGAGTTGTCTGATATGGCTTTTCAAGACGTAGTGAAACTATTCGGTTATCCTGAGATCGATTTATTTGCATCTCGCAGGAATGCCAAATGCAATGCATTTGTTTCTTGGAAACAAGAACCAGATGCCGTCGCCGTTGATGCTTTTACCATTAGTTGGAAGCCTACATATTTTTACGCCTTCCCCCCATTTTCGTTGATTTTGAAATGTTTACGGAAAATTGTTGACGATGAAGCCACCGGTATATTAATATTTCCATACTGGCCCTCACAACCGTGGTTTCTACTCTTACAAGACTTACTCGTAACTAAAATACATTTTTTCAATCCAAGTAAGTCTCTGTTGCAATCTAATTTCAGGGAGCATCATCCCTTGCACGCCAATCTTACCCTGGGTGCCGCGAAGCTCTGCGGACAGCGTTCAGACGTCGCGGCGTCCCAGAAGCCGCACTCGATTTGATGATGGCATCGCTGTCCGACAATACTCTCAAACAGTACAATGTAACGTTAAACCTGTGGTGGCAGTTTTGTATGCTCAGTAATGTTGACGTATTTAATGATTCGGTATCAGTTGTGTTGTCGTTTTTAACAGAGCAATTTAATAAAGGATGTTCATATGGCTCTCTGAACAGCCACCGGTCAGCGTTATCACTATTTTTGGGTGACACTGTTGGCTCCGATGATCGTATTAGGCGTCTCCTAAAAGGAGCTTATAAAACTAAGCCTAATTATCCTAAATATACATCGACCTGGGATCCTCAAGTGGTTCTCAACTTCATTTCTAACTGGTATCCAAACTTAGAATTAAATATCGAAAGAATCACTAAGAAATTAGTGATACTTTTAGCACTGTGTACAGCACATAGGGTTCAAACTTTTTCCTTGATCAAACTGGAGAATATCACTATTACAGAAAATGGTGTCAACATAGCTATACCGGACACAATTAAAACTACCGCGCCCGGTCGCGATCAACCGGTGCTTTTCTTGCCATATTTCCAAGAAAAGCCGAGTATTTGCCCTGCTTCAGTCCTCAAGGACTATATTTTTGTAACAAAAAATTTAAGAACTTCGAAAGTACATAGGTAAACTATTCTTGACGATAAAACCGCCACACAAGTTTGCCACAGCCCAATCGATAAGCCGCTGGATCAAAGCGATACTGTTGGAAAGCGGTGTAGATACACGCATCTTTAGCGCTCATAGTACACGCCATGCGTCCACATCCGCCGCAAGCTCCGCGGGGCTTAGCGTGGATGTCATTAGGAAAACAGCCGGCTGGACAGCTACGTCTACGAGTTTTGCTCGCTTTTATAACAAGCCTATTATAAATACTAATGAGGCTGATTTCGCTAGAACTGTTCTATTTAATCAACATTTGAATAAAAACTAATTTTGTTTATTGATTAAGAAATGGTTGAGTTATTTATTACCTAATTATATTAATAAGAAAGAAGAAATAAAAAGTTTTGTTTGTATATAACGGTTCTATTTATTCATTGTATATGACCCTGTACCCAGAATTGTCATATAAGACAATTCACGCCTAATATCAAAACAATACTTCATTCTCTAAATATCTACCTGGTAAAATTATAATATATCTGAAAAATGAAGCGACGAATATATAATATATGATCAAACGAACTTGTAAGTGAAGTTCGATCATTATTATATGAGTCGCTTCATTTGAAGATATAGTTACCCAAAACCCACCCAAAGTAGAATACAACTACAGCGTATTCCAAACCCATCTTGAAGCATTGTTTTGCAAATTTCTCTAAAAAGAATGAGGCAGAGATGGCCGCACTAGTGGCGGGGTAGTATCCGAATGACAGGAATCGATTGACATTTCATTAATCGATTTCTTAAACTCTAAAAACGTGCGATGTTGCCTGTAGGTTAAAGGGACTACCTGGTAAAATTATAATATATCTTCAAATGAAGCGACTCATATAATAATGATCGAACTTCACTTACAAGTTCGTTTGATCATATATAATAGTACCCTTGAGCTCAGCTCACCATCTTCTATCTCTATCGTTTTGGCAGGTGGTTTGAATGCGCAGGAAAATAGGCAACACCAATCTGGAGGGCCAGAGCTAGTGGATATTCTAAAACGTTAAAGATCTAAAAAGCGAGATGAAAAAAACTGGCTAGTAAATGAAAATAAGGAGCGACGGGACAAGGGAAAGTAATACAAACTAGAGAAAAAGAAGAAAATAAATAGGTTTACGACAAGAATAAGGTAGAAAGAAAAATTAAACCAAGATGCCATTGTAAGTTGAGTAGCAAACAAACAAAATTTAAGTGCACGAACGTTGAAGATGCAAAGAGACAGGAAATATTCAAGAAATTTTGGAACATGACTTGGAAAGAGAAGAAAATGTATGTGAAAACACTGACCATTGTTAAACCCACTCAGAGAAAAAGAACAGATAACGAGATTTCAAGGCGAAGAACATCATTGGAACTATATTTGGATTCTATTAAAACACGAGTTTGCAAAAGCATGTTTTTGAACACTCTCGCCATAGGTGAATGGACTGTTTTGAATTGGATTCGAAATGGAGGCGAACTTACTGCGGATGAAAAAGAAATACGGAAAGAAGGTGTAAACAGGATCTCGAGAAAAGAGGAATGCATAGAACTTTTTTGATGATTTGCCAAAATTATAAAGTCACTACTGCAGATCTCAAACATCAAAACTATACTTGGAAACTACATGAGAGTCAAAGTCTCAATTGTGGAGAGAATATAATGAAGATTACTGCAAAAAAAATAACTGCTCTCCGGTTTCAATTACCACATTCAACGTTTTTGAAAGAAAAAAAATTGGCTCAAAGTTTCGTCATTGTTATAAGTCATATTATTCAAATAAAAGTAATTTTATTTATTTATAATTATTTTAATTTACTCGTACATCCACATAACGCAATCCTTTTAAGAATAACATTAAATTTGTTGAACTCGTATCTCCAAAAAGACCACGTATCTCCACACGAATGATTAAGTAATACTTGTAACTCTTTTTTTTTACTTTTCAAGTGAATTATCAGGTAATTAAAACTAAAAATAATTGTCCTTAACCCTTTTTACCTATAAATCAAAACTATTATAGTAAGCTTATCATATATTTATTTCTAGTAATTCAGTATTTTGTGCCTACTGTAAAATTTACTTTGATGGAGCTACGGGGTTAACGAATTTAGACGACGGTAAAGTAATAAATAGCTGGTATCGAGAAATACAAGTCAAAACACGTTCAGTTCTTTGTCAGACAAAGAGTTGGCTTTTATCTATATAAACCCAAATTCGGGATAAAGCTCTCACAGTTCGTCGAAGCATTTCTCACAGTGACCAGTGTAGAAGTATCTTAATAATTATAACGTGTTGGGAATTATATTGTGTTGTGAATACAAAATTCTACAAAATGGAGGTAAGAAATGGTATACCACTAATTATTACTGTGTGTGAACTTTTTGTAAAGCTTTTTTTTGTCCTTTTAGTTGCTGTCTATCTACTACTTTACTTAATTATATTTTATTATTGTTTTACTGACTCATTTGACCACATCCTACTTGATGTTAAGTAATGTCTTAAGTAAGACATGGTCTCGCTAAGAAGGAACTTGCATACTGTAGATTTGAAATATATGTATGTATTTTACAAAATGAAATACCTGAACAACTTATCATAAACTAATCTGGTTGTTTCAGAACATATTTGAAGAGAATACATTCAAACAATTCTATTATCAACCTACATTATCAGACGAAGATACTACTGATAATTTAATCTTAAACCCCAATCTCCAAAAAGAAAACGTGGGGAGGAACAAAACATCGATGAATTATTTAATTACACTAAAAACAAAGTTAAAAAGCAGTCTCAGTGTTCATCGGTGTCCAGGACTCAACCTAACGGGGGAATAGCTTACATGTCAACAAATGGAGATGAAGCATTGGATTCGACACACTTACTAAAAATTGAAATCTATGACCTAAAAAAGATCGCAAAAATACCTAGCTCGCAACATTGAAAACATGCACAAACACGAGTCAAATATTATTTATACGAGTCAAACCAAAATTATGATAGTATGAAGCATACAATTTACAATATTACTAAAGAAATTTCAATGACAGATACTTGCAAAAAAATAGTGATAATTAATAGCGGTATAATGCTCACTCAGTAGATTTAAAAATTTAGTTTTTTTCATTATAGGAATAGATTAGCAGTTTTTTTGTTTTATGACCCAACAAAAGTCGTGTTCAAGTAGGCGGGGCTTAAAAGTCGTGTTCAGTACGTCATCAGTCGGACATTTTTCGTGCAAGCGAGCACACGTAAAATCTTCGCATACATTTTAATTTTTATCATTGTGAACTACAGCTGTGAATCATCATGCCAGCATGTGTTGTGAAGTAGTGCAGGATCCATACAAGATTAAAATGTCCAGGAATCACTTTTATTAGTAAGTAGTAGCAAAATTATAATTATATTCAAAGGTGTACAAATACGTATACAAACCGAGATGGTCAATACTATGCAAAATAAAGTCAGTCTATTTTTGTTTAATGTATATTTTTTTACAGAACTGAATATTGAAATGTAACAGTAATGTATTTTGCTTATTTAGTTTTAGCTTAGTTTTATTTTTACCTTGCCGATCCAGTGCAGTAAAATAAATGCCTCTCTGCACTTAAGCTAGAAAGACAAGAGTATGACTAGACGCCTGTGAAAACCAGCATTATATACTTACTCCGTTCATTTTGAAGAAAAAAATAAATAAACAAATTGAAAGAAATTGTATATGTACCATGTTACACAAAACTGCAGTACCTCCCAGTCTGTACAGTTAGTACCTACTGTTTTTTTGGTTATGTTATTATGTATATCAAATCTTATATTAAGTAAACTTATCATTTTTACGCTGATGATTCGTCCCAAAAAAAACCTCAACATCTCTAAAAATACTATAGAAAATGAAAAATTAACAGTAATAACCGATTACCTACAGTTGCATAGTATAGCATTAAAAAAATAGCTCATTGCTTGGTTGAATTACGTAAGTACGTTTAATTTTTCAAGCTAATTAAAATTCACCCTTTGCAAATTTTGAAGTGGTTTACTTGAGTTGCTTATAAATGTGTCAGTAATATCAACACAATGCTTTTCTAAAATAATTGATAATGAAGGTATTCTGCGACCACTGAAAAACGTCCACCAGGCAAATAACGAATATCCTATCCTACTTCCTACTTATATCCCACTAATATCATAAATGATGTGAAAGTTTGGATGGATGGATGGGTGGATGATTTTAATGAATGTTTGTTACTCAATAACGGCATAACGGCTGAACGGATCTGATTGAAATTTGTCACAGAGATAGATTATGGTCTGGAATAGCACATAGGCAAATTTTCATCAAAATTATCATCTATCACCACGCGGGTGAAACGGCCTAATATTTTTGGGTACAGCATAGACAAAATAACAAGATCTCCGCCGACGCCAAGATCATAATGATGACTTTCTTTCTGTCAATAGAGTTCTGTCAAAGTTGTGTCAGTTTCTGATAGATTATATAGTGCGTTCGAATAGCCCCAAGTTGGCGAAAAATAACGCTAAAAACGCTCACAATGGCATTCGAATTGGAAATTTGTGGGTGAATATGTCGTTTACGGCTCTTTTTGTTCACCGTTCGCAAAGCTAAAAAAGAGTTATTTATGCCACCGAAAAGTACAATTATTAACCCACGTCCGGAGCTACGGTTGTTTTTGATCGTTTTTTGACAACTATCTATTTGACAGCACAATCGTACGATTTTAGGTCTTATGCACGGTTTAGCGTTCGAGTAGAGTGTGGGAATAGCGGCAATAATAACGATTTTGAGCTTTACGAACGCTTTAACAAAAGAGCCAACAATTGCAACGTCACCAATGCCCTCATTGCTAAACGAACGTACCTCAAGTCAAAAGCACGCAATGGTTTTGCCAACTCGATACACTAGACGTGCTCGGCGATAGAGTTGGCATGTCATCCGTCTTTGTTGTTCAGCCGACTGTACTCGAGCGATTCCGCCATCACGACGGAGGTGAAACATCAATCTAGCGGTCTTGAGTGAATCACCCGCAATCATCATCATCATCTCAGCCGTAGGACGTCCACTACTGAACATAGACCTCCCCCATGATTTTCCAAAAGGACCGGTTGGAAGCGGCCTGCATCCAACGTCGTCCTGCGACCTTCTTCAGGTCGTCTGTCCACCGTGTCGGTGGACGACTTACGCTGCGCTGCGCACCCGCAATACTTACATGTTATTTTTTAACACAACATAACAAATGGTTACACCTATATATCCTCGAAGGGGTAAGCAGCGGTGTTTTCAACGCCTACATTTAAGTTTCTTTTGTTTTTGTTTGTGCCTTAAGTTTGTGTCGCTCGCTATTATTTTGACAGCTCGATACACTAGACTCAAGGGGGATGAAATGTAACACAAATACCGTCAAGGGCGATGAAATGAAATGACAGTTTTTTTAATGGTGATATATTTGTATGTACTCGTAAGTCCTGTCTTTTATTATTAGTGTTTACTAATCGATACACTAAGTATTTACATTTTCTCTTGGATTTCAATTGCGTTTGACCATGTACATATTTTATGACATTTTGGTATAATGATAGATGGAGGCCTGGTCAGGGTGAGGCCTTGGAGAAGATAATAAGCTACTCGAAGTACTAACCCTGCGCAGACGTAGTCGCGGGCACCAGCTAGTTAAATATATTTTTGGAAAATGAATATGCAATTTTTTTTTAATCCCACTTCACTTCATTGCGAAGACAGATCTCTTCTAATTACTTCTAGACGAAAACTTAATAACTTAATCATATTTGGCGGGACATAAAGTTCACTGAATTTTAAAAAGTAACCGATATAAAAAATAAACAAAAAGAAACATTGTTTATATTATTGACTTGGTCCAATTCACTTGTTGCATTACATCGTCCACGCCGCTACGACTCAGTTGTCATAGTAGACGTTGCAGCACGCGCGTGAACCAATCCCTGCTTTCCTTCTGAATTTAAACCAATCACCGAACATGACTATTTTGTAACCTCGGAAGTAATTCATATTTGGAATCATACGTCGCTTTTGTTTGAAGGACCACTTTTTGTGTGGAATTTGTTCTGAATTATGCTTCCTGACTTATTATTATTCGTAGGTTGCAGTTGAAAACAGTGAAATGTAAGTAACCAACATATATTTTACTCTATTATTTATACTATTGTTTTTACTTAATTACTGGCTGAATTAAAATCTTAATTTTTCATAGTCAGAAACTATCATTTTTTGATCTGTTAGTTTTTGTTTCATTAACTTTATTTCTTGTTTTTGTTACAGTCAACGATTATCATCTTCATCACTACAACAAGTTCAAACAGGTCGAGGAATGAAGCGGAGTGCGGATGATGACAACAATGATATCAACGTTGCAAAGAGACCCTGTAATGAAGAAGCGTTGACTTCAAATGATAAGGTACAATGTAATACGTGTAATACATTAGTCAGCAAAAGATATTTTGCAAACCATGTTAAGAGCAATATTCATAAAAATAATGTGTTAAAGTCTCACAGTTCTTTAAAAAATGTGTCAATAGTAGAATCTGCTTTCAACAACTGCATTATTTCTTATAAAGTGAAAAGTAAACAGGAAGTAAAATCAATTTTTGAAACACCAGAATTATTTTTAGATTCGATAAAAGATGTTTTTTTTTTATTAAAGAAGCAACATGCATCCATTAAAGTAAATTTTGTTCTACACGCAGATTTCATTCAGCAAACAAAAAAATTATCTAATTCTTTTGATTTTCAAACAAGTAACTTTATATTAACGAAAGCAGATGACTTAGATCTTTTTATGTCAACTTTAAACAGTACACTCGCAGACAAAATAAGTTCATTTGAAAAGAAGGATAGCGGTTGGAGCTTAACAAAAATTAATTTCATAGAACTGAACATAAATAAATTTAACCCATTACGAGGTACTTCATATATTGATCTACCAAAAGATATTAAAGCCAAAAAAGCCGTTGTAAACGTAAAAAATTCAGATAATTTATGTTTGAAATGGGCATTGCTCTCAGTTTTGTACCCCGTCAACAAAAACGCGGACCGACCATCATCTTACAGTATGCATTCAAACAAACTAAAGTTTGATAGTGTGTCATTCCCAATAAAACTATGTAAAATGTAAAAAAAATGAAAAACAAAACGATATAAGTATTAATGTTTTTGGCTTAGAATTTGACAATAAAACAAAGAAAAATTGTATCGTAGGTCCGCTTCATCACACAAAAAGTCGTAAAATTACACATGTAAATCTATTATACATACAAAACGGAACCAACGGTCACTACTGTTTCATAAAAAAATTATCGCGATTAGTAAGTAGACAAATTACAAATAGAAATATCATGTAAAAATCATCATGTAAATATCATGCAAATATCATATAATATAAAATAGGATCGACAAGAAAATGAAAATAAAACAAAATAAGCAAAATACATTGCTGTTACATTTCAATATTCAGTTCTGTAAAAAATATACATTAAACAAAATAGACTGACTTTATTTTGCATAGTATTGAACATCTCGGTTTGTATACGTATTTGAACATCTTCTATAAATATAATTTTGCTACTACGTACTAATAAAAGTGATGCCTGGACATTTTAATCTTGTATGGATCCTGCACCACTTCACAACACATGCTGGCATGATGATTCACAGCTGTAGTTCACAATGATAAAAATTAAAATGTATGCGAAGATTTCACGTGTGCTCGCTTGTAAGAAAAATGTCCGACTGATGACGTACTGAACACGACTTTTAAGCCCCGCCTACTTGAACACGACTTTTGTTGGGTCATTTTTTTAACGCAGTTACTGTTCCTGACTTATTATTATTCGTAGCTTGTTAATGATACATTTTAAAGCAAGGCCTTTGTTTTTCAGAAAATAAACAAAACATGTAAAGTATTATGACAATTTATTTTTAATTCGAATTACATTAATTACATTATACATCACACTCTTATAACTAGATTACAAACTAAATACAATTTCATCTTAACTACTGTAGTCGACAATTACATTGCGATTCTTATCTATTTCAATTACATTATCGAACTCGGCATAAACAATACAGTTGATAGTTTGATTAAGAGAAGATTCAAAACGAACTTCTAATCTCACGCTTCCATTTCTTATCAGATTCCAATGACTTGAAGAGTTGGCTGATAAATCAGGAGTTAAATCAAAAGCTAGTAGACTAAAACCTTTCGCATAATTTTCCCTAGATATTCCATTGCCTTCGTTAAGAAAATGTATGCCCTTTCCTGAGAATAGTGTATGATAGGCTGCAGTGAAAATATTATTCTCGAATGATGGTTGTAACGCTTTAGAAGGTATTTGCCGACCATCGATATATACAAAATTAACTCATACCGTAGTTCTCAAAATTAAAGGGATTTCTAGTGAGACTACCATTTATAATGTTATTGTTAAAAGTATAATCTTATTACTTTATTAAACATTTCTCGACAGATAGGACACTTATTTTTTAATGATAACATACATTTTCCACAGCTTACAGTATGACCACAAGGTATAAAGGATATACACACTTCTTCAAATAAACAAATCTTACAAGTCATGTTTATGTAGTTTGTCTTATTGATATCAAGATTATCAAATTGTTGTAGAACATCATTATTTTTATCGTTTTGATCATTTTTTTTATTGTCTCTGTTAATAATATTTTTTATATATTTCTCACCTTTTACGAATAACACATATGAATAATCTTGAAAAAAACGAGCGTTTTCTTCCCAAGGAATGTCTTCAAATGTCCAGTCCCTTATACCACCTCCACAAAAGAAACACCGCACCCAATCACCTTTTCCAGTATAAAAGAAACCAGCTTCAGCCATTTCCTCGGGTTTTTGAGCTAAGCTTTTAGGCCAAGAGTCAAAACTTTGCAAACGTGAACATTCAATAGAATAACGATGATAAACAGGTCGCTTGAGCTCCATATTAAAATGTTAAATAATAAAAATTTAATATCCGTTACAATACGTGCTACACTTCGAATGCTTTCTGAGAAATGATGAGGTCTAAACAACATATATATCAACTTGTCTTTAAAACAAGTTTCAACTCGATCTATTCATTGTCTTTTGAGATGCACACACAAACAATGGAGCGGCCTCATCTAAAAAAAATATTATCAATTTTACCTGGATGCATTCCTTTGCTGTACCAAAGCATTGCGTCGACTAAATTCGTTAAACTCGTAACTCCGTTTTTGGGCGAAATATACTTTTTGATCGTGTTAGGTAGAACATTTTTGAACAAATCTTATCGTAAAACATGTATTTACGTATTAAAAACCGTTAAATTTTAAATTGAAAAAACGTAAACCTACCACCTACCATAACGTATATTTTGCTCACCATTTTACTAAAGGTAAACCTCGTAACGAGCCCCCTCAGTACTGTGCGATATGTCGTAGTGGGTGCGCGGGAGTTACAAAATATTTTGTGTTATGGTTTTCCACTACTTGTACCATTATAAGTAAGTACCCATGTGTTTTTCTTATAAATTGTGATAGTTGTTTATGCACATACTTGTTTAAAAATACCCTCTAGGAAGTTGGTTCTGTAATTTTGATAACAATTCTTTTGTAAAAGTTCGATTTGAGAAAGATCAACCAAACACTTATTTCAATTTCACTTACTATAAAAATACACAAAAAACACGTTTTGGTTGCAGGTAACAATGGATCCTAGAATCAAAAATAGAATTCAAAGAGTATTTTCAAATTTTTCAAACGAGTCTAGCTCACCATTAGTCAGTAACAACAGAAGTTAACTGTGACTGGTCATGCATCAAACCTAAAGACATTATAATAAATAAAAATAAATATATAACCATTTCTAAAACTGCTTGACTAGACAGCTTTTTGAAGGTATGAACCTCACCATGATGCTACCCACTTAGCCACTGGTTTTGTTGATCGCAATTACTGCTTGGACGCTGTTTATCAAATCACTGCTTCTACTGATCGTGAACACTACCTAGCAGCTCCTCATCTAGCCCCCATTTCTGCTAACCCCCATGACTGCTTAGACACTGCTTATCCAGCAACAACTTCTGCTGATTATGAGTACTGCACGGACGCTTCTGATCAAGCCATAGCTCCTGCTGCTTGCGTAGGTGGTTTAAATATTGATTGTCTATTGAAGCCCAATGATTCCCTAAATTCTTCTTTTTGTTCACTAGAACCTGAAGATTGCATTGACACGCCCCAATCTGTCACAGTTTTTAAATATGAACCCGAAGCATGCCTAAATACTACAATTGCAAGTCTTGGTTATAAATCTTGCAGTGCATGTGAAACTAACGATTGCTATAATACCATTAATTCAAATAATTCTGTTGCGCATCTTGCAGCCGAACCTGAAAATAATTCTAATTATATATTCGTCGCTTCATTTTTCAGATATATTATAATTTTACCAGGTAGTCCCTTTAACCTACAGGCAACATCGCACGTTTTTAGAGTATAAGAAATCGATTAATGAAATGTCAATCGATTCCTGTCATTCGGATACTACCCCGCCACTAGTGCGGCCATCTCTGCCTCATTCCTTTTTCGTGCGAGGCAACGAGTGCACGCATTTAAAAAAAAAAAAAAAAGAAAGGAAAATGCCTAAACGTAGTGCCGAGGAGAAGTTAGCGCACTACCAACGAAAAAAAAGAAAGATACAAGATGAAGTGAAAAAGAAACGTCACATAAGACGCTTTCTGGACTCGTCAGACGACGAACATATTGAAGGTATGTTACAATTTCAAATATGGAATTAAGTGTTACATCGGAATTGACTGCGAGTCAATTACGATAACGCAGGCGACTGCGTTACTCGCTCATGTACTTACCCTCGTGTTTACAACAAAATCGGGATCGACTGCGAGTCTATCACGATAGCGAGCGTAGCTGCGAGCTACCCTCGAAAACTTTTATTGCAGTATATACGCAATATTTTACTTAATTGACCGTTAATCCGATAATAATTGTCTGCGAGACACTTAAAGCGACTGTTCTGTGCATATACCCGCAATTATTTTTATAATTGCAAAGAAATAAGTTAACAAATGCTTCATCATAATCATTTGTTTCTAAAAACGATTGGCGCTGAATCCTATACGGGCGCGCCCATAATGGATGGGTCACCCGAGCCATTGGAACCAATGCCCGATGACCAGACAGAGGAAGCTCAGTCTCTGCCGGCGGTACTGACACAGGCTTCACAGCCACCGTCATCAGCTACTGCCTCCGGCCCCGATTTGGAACAGTCACACACGCAAGTAACAACGGCACCTCTTATGGAAGCGCCAACAGAACCACCCTTAGACCCAGAGCTATTATCTGCGCTGGATACGAGTACATCAGATACTCCCGATTTTGGAGAGCGTATCCACGACAGCTTAGCCAATCTTTGGCTTCCCCTGTTACGAAAAGGGTTGCCTAAGGAAGAAAAAGACAACCTGACAAAAGAATATCTAGTACCATCAAACTGCAAGCTTTTACAAGCACCAAGGCCTCAACGCGGAGATTTCAGCCGCAGTTTCGGATGTTGTCAGGGGTCGCGATAAAAAACTTACAAGTTTTCAACAAGTGCTCGGCGGAGGTATATCAGCCATAAATCGAGCTATGGATATGACGCTCAAATCTGATAATAAAGTACAAGCCCTGAAACACCTAAGCGACGGCTGTCGTCTTCTATCAGATCTGCACTACCGATTTACTAAAGATAGAACAAAACTTATTGTACCGAGCTTAGAGAAATTTTTTTTACATATTCAGGATACTGAACGCGACGACACCTTATTTGGCAACTTCCTGGCCGAAAAAATTAAAGCCTGAAAAACGATCGAAAGGCAAGGTCTTCAGATACGAAAAGCAACTAACCTGAAGAGTACTGCGCCACAGACATCGGCCAACCATCCCACTCATCACCAGGGAAACTGGGCGGTACCTCCTCGTTACCCGTCGAACAGGGGGGGGGGGGGGGGGGGGAGGTCAGCGAAGACCAGCGTCAGCACAAGCTCGCCGATTCTACCCGGCAGCCACGGCTCCAACGTCCTCGAAGAGTTCCAGCCAACCGAAATCCCGTGCCAACGTACATTAGTGCAGGTACATGCAGGTCGGCTTTCCTATTTTTACAATTGCTGGTTAAATATAACTAGCAATCGAGTAGTATTGACTTGGATACAACAAGGTTGTACGATCCCCTTTTGTGATACTTTGATCCAACCCGTAGCTCCACGATCAAAATTTAATCGTGATGAGAGTCGGGATATGAAAACGGCCATTAACAAATTAATAAAGCTAGGCGCTGTAACCGCCTGCACTCCACGCAACGACCAATATCTATCCAAGATATTCTTGGCCCCTAAATCGAATGGTGAAAAAAGATTTATACTTAACCTAAAATCGCTAAACAAATTCATTTTGCATACTCATTTTAAAATGGAAGATTATAGGACAGCGTCCAAACTATTACCTGAGCATGGATTCTTAGCCACTATCGATTTAAAAGAGGCTTATCTCTTATTACCGATCGATGTAGTTGACCGAAAATATCTTAGATTCGAATTCCAACCTATAAACTCACCTGAACCGATTACATACGAGTTCACAGCAATGCCCTATGGACTCTCAGTAGCACCAAGGGTATTTACTAAAATAATGAAGGAAGTAATTACTTATCTTAGAAGACAGGGTCACAAGTCGGTCATATATCTTGATGACATCTTGTGCATAGGAAACAGTTTTGATGAGTGCAAAAACAACGTAGATGCAACATTAAAATTGTTACACTGTTTAGGTTTCGTAGTAAACTTTGAAAAAAGTTCATTATATCCCGAACAAACTAAAAAGTTCTTTCTAAAGGATTCATATACAACTCGACGGAGTTGACTCTATCATTACCATTAGAGAAGCGCAACAACATAGCCCAATTAGTACAAAGATTTTCTTATCTACCAAGCTGTACAATTCGCGAATTCGCCAAATTGATTGGTGTTCTAATTGCGGCTTGCCCCGCAACTAAGTATGGTTTTTTATATACAAAAATTTTAGAACGACAAAAATTTCTTGCCTTACTAGAATACAACAACAATTATGAAGCCAAAATAAAAATCCCGGACATAGTCCTAGAAGATTTGAACTGGTGGAGAGATAACATTTTCATAACTTTTCATAGCCTTAGAAAAAATATATATAAATATGAAATATATACAGACGCCTCCATGACAGACTGGGGAGCGGTCTGCAATAACAATAAGGTTAATGGTGTAGAAAATGTAGAAATGTAAGAAAATTAACATCATATCAATTATCTAGAATTACTAGCTGCTTTTCTCGGTCTTAAAAGTTTCGTTGTCAATGAATCTAATTGTACAATATTGCTGCGGATTGATAACACCACAGCGATAAGCTATATAAATAGAATGGGTGGCATTCAATTCCCACATTTAAATAGTCTAACTAGGGATATTTGGCAATGGTGCGAAAGTCGCAATATTTGGTTATTCGCTTCTTACGTCAACACCAAAGATAATTATGCTGACGCAGAATCTAGAAAAGTCAACCCAGATACTGAATGGGAGTTGTCTGATATGGCTTTTCAAGACGTAGTGAAACTATTCGGTTATCCTGAGATCGATTTATTTGCATCTCGCAGGAATGCCAAATGCAATGCATTTGTTTCTTGGAAACAAGAACCAGATGCCGTCGCCGTTGATGCTTTTACCATTAGTTGGAAGCCTACATATTTTTACGCCTTCCCCCCATTTTCGTTGATTTTGAAATGTTTACGGAAAATTGTTGACGATGAAGCCACCGGTATATTAATATTTCCATACTGGCCCTCACAACCGTGGTTTCTACTCTTACAAGACTTACTCGTAACTAAAATACATTTTTTCAATCCAAGTAAGTCTCTGTTGCAATCTAATTTCAGGGAGCATCATCCCTTGCACGCCAATCTTACCCTGGGTGCCGCGAAGCTCTGCGGACAGCGTTCAGACGTCGCGGCGTCCCAGAAGCCGCACTCGATTTGATGATGGCATCGCTGTCCGACAATACTCTCAAACAGTACAATGTAACGTTAAACCTGTGGTGGCAGTTTTGTATGCTCAGTAATGTTGACGTATTTAATGATTCGGTATCAGTTGTGTTGTCGTTTTTAACAGAGCAATTTAATAAAGGATGTTCATATGGCTCTCTGAACAGCCACCGGTCAGCGTTATCACTATTTTTGGGTGACACTGTTGGCTCCGATGATCGTATTAGGCGTCTCCTAAAAGGAGCTTATAAAACTAAGCCTAATTATCCTAAATATACATCGACCTGGGATCCTCAAGTGGTTCTCAACTTCATTTCTAACTGGTATCCAAACTTAGAATTAAATATCGAAAGAATCACTAAGAAATTAGTGATACTTTTAGCACTGTGTACAGCACATAGGGTTCAAACTTTTTCCTTGATCAAACTGGAGAATATCACTATTACAGAAAATGGTGTCAACATAGCTATACCGGACACAATTAAAACTACCGCGCCCGGTCGCGATCAACCGGTGCTTTTCTTGCCATATTTCCAAGAAAAGCCGAGTATTTGCCCTGCTTCAGTCCTCAAGGACTATATTTTTGTAACAAAAAATTTAAGAACTTCGAAAGTACATAGGTAAACTATTCTTGACGATAAAACCGCCACACAAGTTTGCCACAGCCCAATCGATAAGCCGCTGGATCAAAGCGATACTGTTGGAAAGCGGTGTAGATACACGCATCTTTAGCGCTCATAGTACACGCCATGCGTCCACATCCGCCGCAAGCTCCGCGGGGCTTAGCGTGGATGTCATTAGGAAAACAGCCGGCTGGACAGCTACGTCTACGAGTTTTGCTCGCTTTTATAACAAGCCTATTATAAATACTAATGAGGCTGATTTCGCTAGAACTGTTCTATTTAATCAACATTTGAATAAAAACTAATTTTGTTTATTGATTAAGAAATGGTTGAGTTATTTATTACCTAATTATATTAATAAGAAAGAAGAAATAAAAAGTTTTGTTTGTATATAACGGTTCTATTTATTCATTGTATATGACCCTGTACCCAGAATTGTCATATAAGACAATTCACGCCTAATATCAAAACAATACTTCATTCTCTAAATATCTACCTGGTAAAATTATAATATATCTGAAAAATGAAGCGACGAATATATAATATATGATCAAACGAACTTGTAAGTGAAGTTCGATCATTATTATATGAGTCGCTTCATTTGAAGATATAGTTACCCAAAACCCACCCAAAGTAGAATACAACTACAGCGTATTCCAAACCCATCTTGAAGCATTGTTTTGCAAATTTCTCTAAAAAGAATGAGGCAGAGATGGCCGCACTAGTGGCGGGGTAGTATCCGAATGACAGGAATCGATTGACATTTCATTAATCGATTTCTTAAACTCTAAAAACGTGCGATGTTGCCTGTAGGTTAAAGGGACTACCTGGTAAAATTATAATATATCTTCAAATGAAGCGACTCATATAATAATGATCGAACTTCACTTACAAGTTCGTTTGATCATATATAATAGTACCCTTGAGCTCAGCTCACCATCTTCTATCTCTATCGTTTTGGCAGGTGGTTTGAATGCGCAGGAAAATAGGCAACACCAATCTGGAGGGCCAGAGCTAGTGGATATTCTAAAACGTTAAAGATCTAAAAAGCGAGATGAAAAAAACTGGCTAGTAAATGAAAATAAGGAGCGACGGGACAAGGGAAAGTAATACAAACTAGAGAAAAAGAAGAAAATAAATAGGTTTACGACAAGAATAAGGTAGAAAGAAAAATTAAACCAAGATGCCATTGTAAGTTGAGTAGCAAACAAACAAAATTTAAGTGCACGAACGTTGAAGATGCAAAGAGACAGGAAATATTCAAGAAATTTTGGAACATGACTTGGAAAGAGAAGAAAATGTATGTGAAAACACTGACCATTGTTAAACCCACTCAGAGAAAAAGAACAGATAACGAGATTTCAAGGCGAAGAACATCATTGGAACTATATTTGGATTCTATTAAAACACGAGTTTGCAAAAGCATGTTTTTGAACACTCTCGCCATAGGTGAATGGACTGTTTTGAATTGGATTCGAAATGGAGGCGAACTTACTGCGGATGAAAAAGAAATACGGAAAGAAGGTGTAAACAGGATCTCGAGAAAAGAGGAATGCATAGAACTTTTTTGATGATTTGCCAAAATTATAAAGTCACTACTGCAGATCTCAAACATCAAAACTATACTTGGAAACTACATGAGAGTCAAAGTCTCAATTGTGGAGAGAATATAATGAAGATTACTGCAAAAAAAATAACTGCTCTCCGGTTTCAATTACCACATTCAACGTTTTTGAAAGAAAAAAAATTGGCTCAAAGTTTCGTCATTGTTATAAGTCATATTATTCAAATAAAAGTAATTTTATTTATTTATAATTATTTTAATTTACTCGTACATCCACATAACGCAATCCTTTTAAGAATAACATTAAATTTGTTGAACTCGTATCTCCAAAAAGACCACGTATCTCCACACGAATGATTAAGTAATACTTGTAACTCTTTTTTTTTACTTTTCAAGTGAATTATCAGGTAATTAAAACTAAAAATAATTGTCCTTAACCCTTTTTACCTATAAATCAAAACTATTATAGTAAGCTTATCATATATTTATTTCTAGTAATTCAGTATTTTGTGCCTACTGTAAAATTTACTTTGATGGAGCTACGGGGTTAACGAATTTAGACGACGGTAAAGTAATAAATAGCTGGTATCGAGAAATACAAGTCAAAACACGTTCAGTTCTTTGTCATATTTGCAGACAAAGAGTTGGCTTTTATCTATATAAACCCAAATTCGGGATAAAGCTCTCACAGTTCGTCGAAGCATTTCTCACAGTGACCAGTGTAGAAGTATCTTAATAATTATAACGTGTTGGGAATTATATTGTGTTGTGAATACAAAATTCTACAAAATGGAGGTAAGAAATGGTATACCACTAATTATTACTGTGTGTGAACTTTTTGTAAAGCTTTTTTTTGTCCTTTTAGTTGCTGTCTATCTACTACTTTACTTAATTATATTTTATTATTGTTTTACTGACTCATTTGACCACATCCTACTTGATGTTAAGTAATGTCTTAAGTAAGACATGGTCTCGCTAAGAAGGAACTTGCATACTGTAGATTTGAAATATATGTATGTATTTTACAAAATGAAATACCTGAACAACTTATCATAAACTAATCTGGTTGTTTCAGAACATATTTGAAGAGAATACATTCAAACAATTCTATTATCAACCTACATTATCAGACGAAGATACTACTGATAATTTAATCTTAAACCCCAATCTCCAAAAAGAAAACGTGGGGAGGAACAAAACATCGATGAATTATTTAATTACACTAAAAACAAAGTTAAAAAGCAGTCTCAGTGTTCATCGGTGTCCAGGACTCAACCTAACGGGGGAATAGCTTACATGTCAACAAATGGAGATGAAGCATTGGATTCGACACACTTACTAAAAATTGAAATCTATGACCTAAAAAAGATCGCAAAAATACCTAGCTCGCAACATTGAAAACATGCACAAACACGAGTCAAATATTATTTATACGAGTCAAACCAAAATTATGATAGTATGAAGCATACAATTTACAATATTACTAAAGAAATTTCAATGACAGATACTTGCAAAAAAATAGTGATAATTAATAGCGGTATAATGCTCACTCAGTAGATTTAAAAATTTAGTTTTTTTCATTATAGGAATAGATTAGCAGTTTTTTTGTTTTATGACCCAACAAAAGTCGTGTTCAAGTAGGCGGGGCTTAAAAGTCGTGTTCAGTACGTCATCAGTCGGACATTTTTCGTGCAAGCGAGCACACGTAAAATCTTCGCATACATTTTAATTTTTATCATTGTGAACTACAGCTGTGAATCATCATGCCAGCATGTGTTGTGAAGTAGTGCAGGATCCATACAAGATTAAAATGTCCAGGAATCACTTTTATTAGTAAGTAGTAGCAAAATTATAATTATATTCAAAGGTGTACAAATACGTATACAAACCGAGATGGTCAATACTATGCAAAATAAAGTCAGTCTATTTTTGTTTAATGTATATTTTTTTACAGAACTGAATATTGAAATGTAACAGTAATGTATTTTGCTTATTTAGTTTTAGCTTAGTTTTATTTTCATTACCTTGCCGATCCAGTGCAGTAAAATAAATGCCTCTCTGCACTTAAGCTAGAAAGACAAGAGTATGACTAGACGCCTGTGAAAACCAGCATTATATACTTACTCCGTTCATTTTGAAGAAAAAAATAAATAAACAAATTGAAAGAAATTGTATATGTACCATGTTACACAAAACTGCAGTACCTCCTAGTCTGTACAGTTAGTACCTACTGTTTTTTTGGTTATGTTATTATGTATATCAAATCTTATATTAAGTAAACTTATCATTTTTACGCTGATGATTCGTTCCAAAAAAAACCCCAACATCTCTAAAAATACTATAGAAAATGAAAAATTAACAGTAATAACCGATTACCTACAGTTGCATAGTATAGCATTAAAAAAATAGCTCATTGCTTGGTTGAATTACGTAAGTACGTTTAATTTTTCAAGCTAATTAAAATTCACCCTTTGCAAATTTTGAAGTGGTTTACTTGAGTTGCTTATAAATGTGTCAGTAATATCAACACAATGCTTTTCTAAAATAATTGATAATGAAGGTATTCTGCGACCACTGAAAAACGTCCACCAGGCAAATAACGAATATCCTATCCTACTTCCTACTTATATCCCACTAATATCATAAATGATGTGAAAGTTTGGATGGATGGATGGGTGGATGATTTTAATGAATGTTTGTAACTCAATAACGGCATAACGGCTGAACAGATCTGATTGAAATTTGTCACAGAGATAGATTATGGTCTGGAATAGCACATAGGCAAATTTTCATCAAAATTATCATCTATCACCACGCGGGTGAAACGGCCTAATATTTTTGGGTACAGCATAGACAAAATAACAAGATCTCCGCCGACGCCAAGATCATAATGATGACTTTCTTTCTGTCAATAGAGTTCTGTCAAAGTTGTGTCAGTTTCTGATAGATTATATAGTGCGTTCGAATAGCCCCAAGTTGGCGAAAAATAACGCTAAAAACGCTCACAATGGCATTCGAATTGGAAATTTGTGGGTGAATATGTCGTTTACGGCTCTTTTTGTTCACCGTTCGCAAAGCTAAAAAAGAGTTATTTATGCCACCGAAAAGTACAATTATTAACCCACGTCCGGAGCTACGGTTGTTTTTGATCGTTTTTTGACAACTATCTATTTGACAGCACAATCGTACGATTTTAGGTCTTATGCACGGTTTAGCGTTCGAGTAGAGTGTGGGAATAGCGGCAATAATAACGATTTTGAGCTTTACGAACGCTTTAACAAAAGAGCCAACAATTGCAACGTCACCAATGCCCTCATTGCTAAACGAACGTACCTCAAGTCAAAAGCACGCAATGGTTTTGCCAACTCGATACACTAGACGTGCTCGGCGATAGAGTTGGCATGTCATCCGTCTTTGTTGTTCAGCCGACTGTACTCGAGCGATTCCGCCATCACGACGGAGGTGAAACATCAATCTAGCGGTCTTGAGTGAATCACCCGCAATCATCATCATCATCTCAGCCGTAGGACGTCCACTACTGAACATAGACCTCCCCCATGATTTTCCAAAAGGACCGGTTGGAAGCGGCCTGCATCCAACGTCGTCCTGCGACCTTCTTCAGGTCGTCTGTCCACCGTGTCGGTGGACGACTTACGCTGCGCTGCGCACCCGCAATACTTACATGTTATTTTTTAACACAACATAACAAATGGTTACACCTATATATCCTCGAAGGGGTAAGCAGCGGTGTTTTCAACGCCTACATTTAAGTTTCTTTTGTTTTTGTTTGTGCCTTAAGTTTGTGTCGCTCGCTATTATTTTGACAGCTCGATACACTAGACTCAAGGGGGATGAAATGTAACACAAATACCGTCAAGGGCGATGAAATGAAATGACAGTTTTTTTAATGGTGATATATTTGTATGTACTCGTAAGTCCTGTCTTTTATTATTAGTGTTTACTAATCGATACACTAAGTATTTACATTTTCTCTTGGATTTCAATTACGTTTGACCATGTAAATATGTTATGACATTTTGGTATAAAGATAGATATGGCCTTGGAGAAGATAATAAGCTTCTCGAAGTACTAATCCTGAGCAGACGAAGTCGCGGCCTATATAGGATATATAATCATAGGATTAAGCACCGTATTGACACAATCCTATTTTGACATATTTTCAATCTGCCACATTCCTACATCGACACAAATCAAAAGGGACAGTCAGGGCTAGCGCTTACATACAACTTTTAGTTGAACAACTATTTTGTTGTGTATCATATGTTTAAAAGAATATATTAAAGCGCACATACAGTCAACTCGATAGTTGCTCGACAAAAAAGTCAACAAGCTATATCGATTTGCTTTTGATTTAAAAGTTGGACAACTATCGATCAAGCGCTCAATTTGTATTGCATTGTATTGATGTGCGCAGACCATCGACTAAACAGTCGATCCGCGACTGACCGCGACTGCCAGTCTCGTATAAGCATTTGAAGCGGCGCCACGTCTCTTGTCGCCATGGCGGGAACTATTAAGGACGATACGGAGGAGTTCATTAACAGCGTAGAAAAAAGGCCTACGCAAAGAGTCTAAAAGAGTACTCAGACATCAATCTGAAGAAAAAGCTATGGAAGGAAGTTTGCATGGAAGTCGTATCTGGATGGTTGGAATTAGACCCAGAAAATAAAAGAAAACGAGGTTAGTTTCGTACATTGTAGTATTTATTTATTTAAAAAATAATTTTATACTATATCGTATTGCCAAGGTACAGAGCCTTGAGGAGAAACAAAATAAGACGTTAAGTATTGTCGGACATTTATACCTCCGGTGAGGTTTCTGCCTCTGTTGTCACCATGAGATATTATATTTTCTAGTGGAGCGTCATAGAACGTGTCTTTGAATTGTATTCCATCTTTAATTCGTACGAGGTTATGTAGTACACAACATGTTTTTATTATAGATTCTGCAAAATCTAGGTTTACATCGAGCCCTCTATGAAATATTCGCCATTTGTTGGCTAAAATACCAAAAGTGCATTCTACCATCCGGCGAGCTCTTGTGTGTCTATAATTGTAGACTTTTTTTTCATAAGATAAGCCCCTCTTAGTATAAGGACGTAAAATAGTATTGGAAAGCCCAAATGCATCATCAGCCACAAGATAAAACGGCATATTTTTCCCATTATCGTCATGGGGCAATGTTCTTCGGAAGATTCAAACAATTTTCCTCTAATCTTTTTCCCATATTTGAGTTTTTGAAAACACTTGAATCGCAAGAACCTCCATATGCACCAACATCAATATAAATAAATTTGTAATCGGCATCAGTCCAAGCCATTAACACCATAGAATGGTATTTTTTGTAATTAAAAAATGAAGATCCAGAGTTACCTGGTTGAATTAACCGAATATGTTTGCCATCGAGGGCACCAATGACATTAGGGAAATTAGTTCGAGCATAAAATTGATCTGCAATTTGAACCCAATCTTCTTCTGTCCTTTGAGGCATGTAAACTGGTTGCATTGTTGCCCAAATTTGATCACACGTATCTCTTACGATGTTTCTTACAGTTGTTGCTCCTATTCGATATGTAAATGAGAGGGTATTGAAGCTGTTGCCAGTTGCCAGATATCTGTAAAAAATATTTGTATTACATAAAAATATACAGGAAATATGTAACGGAAAGGGGGTATACACACCAAGGAAGTTTTAATCTACTCCTGAAATTAAGCAAAAAATTCATGAGTAGATTCTTGATCTCCCTTCGGGTACATGTACACCCCCTTTCCGATACACCCTTTATTATAGAAATAACCTTCAACTTTTGTAATTATTATCTGTTAAATAGATAAATAAATATATATTTTATTGTATACATTTATAGGTGCAGAGGTCCAGCAGAAATGGCTTAACTTGAGAACCTGCTTTTCAAGTGAATGGAAGGCTCAAAAAACAACATCCGGACAAGCGGCAAAGAAACGTCGATAAATATCGATATTTTGAAAAGTTGCTATTTCTAAAATCTTCATTAGCAGAACGACCCACTGATGATAATCTAGATTCCACTGCAGCTGAAGCCGAAGATGAGACTGAAACCTCTGACACTATGGGCTCAAATGTACCTATAACACAAAATACAAGGAAAAAAAAATAACTCTGGTCCGAAGTTCAAAGAAACTTTCTTGAACATAAAAGATGATTTAGACGAAGACAAACATTTTGCTCTCTTTAGTTCCTACGTTACAGTCTATGACAGACGACGAAAAATTTCAAGCCAAAATTGAAATACTGCAAGTATGTCGAAGGATAAAAGCCAATAGACAACATACTCAATCTTCCGTAACACTTCCTTCACGTAATATTTTTTTACAGCCTTCCACAAACACTTTCTTACAACCTGGATATTATTACACTGGATCTACCACACCTCATATTGACGCTTCTAGACCGGAATATATCCGACAATGCCCATCTACTAGCTCCCAACAACCTGAATATTACACTGGATCTACCACACCTCATATTGACGCTTCTAGACCGGAATATATCCGACAATGCCCATCTACTAGCTCCCAAAACTCTGCGGATAGTTTGCAAAGCTACCTATCGAATTTCACACCTTCTCCGCACAGTCCTCTACTCGACTTGATCTAAAATTTTATTTAAGCTTCACAAACTCAATTACTGGCTGTAATTATTATTAAAATAAAACGTTGATTACTATATTATAAATGTGTTTTACTTACCTTAAAGTACCACTAAGTCTCTCTTCTACTGATATGGCGCATCTCCATCTTGTATCTTGGCGTTTTATAAAAGGACCCACGAATGAAATTATTTCATTAAACGTTTCTTCACTCATTCTATAATATTTGAAAAACTAGTCTGGGTGCTCTTTCAGCTTAGAATGTAACGTATGAAATATTCCACTAGATAATCTATCACTAAGTACAGGATGTACACAGTATCTTCTTTTTTTATCTCTCTTAAAATTTCTATAAAGCAAAGCACTAACTAAAACTTTGTTGTTAATTGACATGGTTTGTAAATAACTTGACTCGAGCGTTGCTGAATAAAGACTGGTCGATTTGAGAAGATATAAAATCGGTTGTATGCGCACTTCCATCAACTAAACTGTTTAGTTGAGTAGAAATCACGAAAAGTACACAACTCGACGAAACAGTTTAGTCGATGCAACAGCTGTTGTATGTAAGCGCTAGCCCTCGCGTGTAAAATCATAATACAATATAAAAAAAATCAATCTAAATGTTTTGTTTCTGAAGAAGTCCATGCGGATGAATTTTCCTAGGTAGGTAGAGTAGGTAGATTATTATATAATCAAAGTCATAATGAAAATATTTTCTTGTTTCATATTTAATTTGGTTTTTTATTTATTTAGAAAGTTTTTACTAGTTTCTAGATCAATAAGAACACTTTATCTTTAATAAATAAAATTAACTGTTGTATAATGTCGTATGGTTAAACGCACCAAAACAATGAATAGAATTTAAATTTCAATTCAATTCAAAAATTGCAATCTCAATTCTAAGTTTACTTTCACAAATACAGGAATAAGGAGGAATTGAGGAGGACAAATTGAGGAAGAGGGGACACTACTAAAATCACACTGTTTTAGACTTTTGCGGACAATACACACTAACTGTATCACTGTCGCAGTGATGCAGTTAGTGTGTATTGTCGAGACTTACAATCGAGTTCGAGGGCCAGTGGTATCCGTAGTAAAAGAGTGAGAAAGAGGGTAGACAGTTTTGTCTGCTCTTAATAACTTCGAACTTTTTTCACATCCACCCGCATATTCAGTCTACCCGTGAACATGGTGCATGTAACTGCGCCGAAATATCGGGAACTCCAAAACCTGCCCAATCGTGGTGTAAACCTCGTGAGTACTAATTATAATGTACTACTAAAATCACTAAATTACTCTAAGTTATTTGCATGGAGCTAACAGAATGCGTAAAAAGATATGGACAGACAAAATATGAAACATAGGTAGTAGACCTTATATCTATCACCAATTAAGTGACGGAGGTATACGGACGGACTTATATCTCACCTGATGATGCGGTCTACGATGAACTATGTAGCATAGAAGATATTATTCACTTGTGACTTTAAGTTAAGTAAAAACGTCAGGACCCTCGCATTCCTCTGCGGAGGAGCACTCATTAGCGACAGATTTGTTCTCACCTCAGGACATTGCCTCGCTAGCAGAGCCAAGTAAGCTTTTTTTATTTCTTATGGGATAGGTTGGCAAACGAGCAAGCAGCTCACCTGATGGTAAGTGATACCGTCGCCCTAAGACATGCGCAATACCAGAGGTCTCGAGGATGCGTTGCCGACCTTTGAGGAAGGATGATAGGAAGGAGTAGATAGAAGGGGTGAGGGTGGAGGGGGAGGGGGAAGGAGAGGGAGAACGGGTAGGGGGGGAATAAGGCCACCGGAACCTTGCACAAACCGATGAAACGCAATAGCAAGCTCTGTTACTTCACGTCGGTGTTATGTGGGAGTGTGGTACTTCTCCGGTCGTGCCGGCACATTCGGCTGTGGAGTTGCAGCGTGCCACTACCACAAAAAAATATTGTAGGAATTTTCAATAAAAATTAGATGAGGCTTAGTGGGTTTCTCTCATTGGTGTATCCAGGTACCTAGAAACATGAGTTAGCCCGGCCTTTCCCAGTTAACCTCTAGGCCTAATACGAACAACTGAAGAAGTGTAACGTTCACGTAAAAGAGGACAAACTGTCATGTATCAAGGCCACTGTGACACAGTTAACTCATAGTTTGCTGTTTCGCAAATTGTTTATGCTACAGCCTCTGATGCCCACTCCAAAGACGATGTAAAATTTATTATTAAATCCTGTATCTTATTGACTTTATTTATTATACTATCCTCTATAATAAAAAAAGTCAATCGTTCATTTAGATATCAAGAATATATTATTATTATTCTATGCTACCCTAGTTTATTAATACTTGGTATAATACAATATGTACACTATAACTTAAGATTAATAACTTTTTAGATGAGATAGATAACTTGTAAAACACTAATCGTGTATCAGGTTGTCCGCCTCAAAATAAACAGGTTGTAAAATTATTAAATTCAGTCCATTGATCATTTATATGTTAACTAGGTAGGTTTATTACAATACACTATAATTTAAGTTGTAGATGAGATAAATAACTTGAAAAACACTATTGTCCACCACAAAATAAACAGATTGTATTTTTTTTTAATTTAGTCAATTGATGATTTATATGTTAACTAGGTAGGTATAATACAATACAATATAACTTAAGTTGTAAAAGTAAACAAGATGAGTAACTTGAAAAACACTAGTTGTGTATCAGGTTCTTCATCATCATCATCATCATCATCTCAGCCGTAGGACGTCCACAGCTGAACGTACGCCTCCCCCATAATTTTCCAAAAGGACCGGTTGGAAGCGCCCTGCATCCAACGTCGTCCTGCGAACTTTATCAGGTCGTCTGTCCACCGTGTCGGTGGACGACCTACGCTGCGCTTGCCGGTCCGTGGTCTCCATTCCAGAACCTTCCGGCCCCATCGGCCATCTGTTCTGTGTGCTATGTGCCATGCCCACTGCCACTTTAATTGACTAATCAGGCTTCAACTGGGTATCAAGTTGCCCACCTCAAAATAAACACGACGTGAAATCTATCACTAATTATCGTTATTAAATCTAATGGTCATTTAGATGTTAACTAGATTTAACACAATACACACAATTTGGAAGTATTCAAATACAGAGTGAATAGGTATCTTTTAACGCTTTGCGTCCCAAAGACGTACTCTTACATATACGTCAGTTTCATTCATAAATCTTTTGTATCAATTATCACTGTTTAAATAGGAAGGATTAAGCAGGCATGTACCACCGTCGACCGCGTCATCACTTTCTATCAGGTGAGATTGTGATCAAATGCTCGTTTATCTAATGTAAAAAAAACCACTGTAACTTCAGCTGTACAAGTGGATGAAATTAATAATTTGAAAAACACTAATTGTGTACCAGGTTGACCTGTGCTAAGCCCTTTAACAAAACCCCGGCTACGCTGTTAGTTAATCAAGGATATACTAGATCACTTTCATACTCTAATAAAATATAAAAAGATGCATCACCTGTTGGGGGTCGGCAGATAAAACTGTTTTAATAGAAGTAGAAAGACCTCAACGCTCTGTTCTTAAAGTTATGCTAAAAAAGCCTCGCAGATACTCCACAGAGTGTGTGTACAGAGAGAGTCGAGTGCTTAACGTGCGTCAGCTTTTTATTTTAAAGACATTCTTATCTGTGCACAAATAGGTTATTTCTTCTGAAAACTATGATTCTCTGCTGAAGCGTAGAAATTACAAACTTCCTAAAACTTTGGTTACTACAAGGTTTGCTCAACGTCACGGTGAATTCATTAAAACTCACATTTACAACATGGTCATCAAGCATTCTGACAAAAGTGTTAAAAATGTAACTGTCCGTCAAGCTAAACCACTGGTGCAAAAATGGTTATCAACATTGAACTATGACTGAAAAAAAATTAAGCTATATAATTAGTTCCTTAGAGCAGATGATTTATTGTTTTAGTTTTACAATTTTGTTCATATATTATCTAGCACTTAGTTTTATTTTTTATTATTTAAGCATTAAGTTTTATTTTTATTTTTAATATTTATATATTATATAATACCTAAGTAAATATCTATATTATTCTATTCATACATACATTTAAATCTCTCATATTCGGTAAGTAGGTCCTTATTACCCCCAAATAGGTGACCAATTAGTGCTCTAGGGTAATAATGTAGTTAGAAAATCCCTAGGGCGGTAAGTAATTAAAAAAACACTCCACTCTTTCAAAAAGTTCGCGTACCTACATCTAATCATCATACCGGCAACAGACATCATGCATTCAGCCCAATGACAAAAGAGGTCGCTTTGCTTTTCAGCTTTGTCTTCGTATGAATATAATAGTCATCAATTTTATTTTTGTAATGCCGGTTTTTTTCTACTTACCTCATAATCGAGATGTAAAGCAGAGTAGTTAGCTCGGGTGTAAGCATCAATTGCACCCTCGAAATATAGGGAGATAATAAATATCTCGGGCTGCAATTGATGCCTTACAGCCCTTGGCTACTAATCTACTATTAATACATTCTAAAGGGTACTCTTTTACATATTAGTATTATTTCGTCAGCTGAGGTGTAATGTTAGATTAGCAAATCTGAGCCAGGTCGCCAGGATACAGGCTGAGCCTAGTGTGGCAATCATTAGATAAAGCTATTAAAATCTCTCTGCATTAATACCTTGTATGCTTAGTTTAGTTTTAGTTTTAATTAAATTTTAGCTTAAGGTATTTTCTGCAGCAAGTAAATACATTTTCATTTTTTTTTTCATGTACGTAATGTATTAATGTATTAATCAATTATCATGGACTTTTTGATAATCACATGTATGTTTTTTTTGTTTTACTATAATGACCAGTTATCGATTCTAAACCAACCCATTCAATATTGTGCACTAATGTACAAAGACAAATATTTTAAAATTTATTAATATCTATATTTGCTCATGCATGAGCAAATATAGGTGGCAACATAAATATCATTTATAGTCGATAGTAGATGTCGCCTTCCTATTAAGCTTGTGATTGGCGTACTCGCTATCAATTTTAGTTCTACAACTGACTGCAAGGTGGCACTGTTCTTTATTTCATACATTTTTTTCGGCAGTCGATACCCAGCATGGATTTGGTGTCAATGTTGTAAACTCATGGAAGACCTACAGCTCACTCACTTACCGCTCGCTCGACCACCGACTGATTCGACTGACAAGTCAGTGTTTGATTTACGGGCGTTTTTTTAAAATTAAAAATGTATTGTTATAATCAGGGAGTCCCTAGCTTTACTTCACAGCGCATTTAGTTTTATTGTTTTGTCTCGGTCAATAGTTGATATATGTAGGGTAGATGCAATGATGCTAGATTATTAGTGCATGCGAAGTCACGGTTTCAGCGCGCCCCGATCCTCGCGCCATAGGCTGCAGCCTAACTAACCTAAGGGTCAATAAGGGTCTGGTCATTTGGGCCGAAAAATGTCAACATATTTGTAAGATTCTCATATCTTCTTCATGTGTTATCATTTGTACAAGACATGTTTTTATTAACAAACTAGCTGGTACCCGCGGCGTCGTCTGCACAGGGTTATTACTTCAAGTAGCTTATTATCTTCTCCAAAGCCATATCTACCTTTATACCTAAATGTCATAAAATATTTACATGGCTATATGATCATATGATTATTAACGGGATATTTACCGTGGTAAGGTTGTGGAATGAGCTCCCGATATTTCGGCGCAGTTACATGCACCATGTTCACGGGAAGACTGAAGAATGCGGGTGGTTGGTCAAAAAGTTTAAAAGTTAGGTGCAGACATAACGATCTACCCTCTTTCTTAGTCTTTTGCTACGGTTATCACTGGAACTCGAACTCGATCCTAAGTCCCGACAAAACACACTCACTGTATCACTGCGTATAGTATTTTGAACACATTTTGAACGCGGACTTTTATTTTTAAAACAACCTAATACTGGATTCCACGCACTGGCGAGTTGAAAACCATCACCTCGATTGAAATTCTGGCATTTCGAGATCTCAATAGTTTCCTTTACTAGCCTTGGTATGTATCCACAACCTTACCACGGTAAATATCCCGTTAATAATCATATAACTTTAGAGAACAACCGTGATAGTTTAAAACAGTGTTTTATGGCTATATGAGTAAATTTAAGTACTTAGTAAAATAATCAGTACACACTAAAAATAAAATACAATACCTACGTACGTAGAAATGTAAAATTAATCACCATGGACAAACTGTCATTAGGTGATGAAATGTATTCATCACCCTTGACGGTCGCTGAGCACGTCTAGTAAATCGAGCTGTCAAAATGATAGCGTGTTTTTTTATCAAAAACTGACACAAACTATGACAAAATTTCATCATTACGATCTTAATGTAGGCCGAGATCTTGTTATTTTGTCTATGGTACCACCCATAATACCCAAAAATATTATGCTTTTTCACCCGCGTGGTGATGGATGATAATGATAAAAATTATCCTGTGTGTTAATGCAGCGCCTCATCTTCCTCCATACAAAACTTCATCAAAATTGGCCCCGCCGTTTGAGCTTGAAAGAGTAACAAAGATCCACACATCCACACATCCGTACATCCATACTCACAAACTTTCGCGTTTATAATGTTAATAAGTAGGAAGTAGCTACGAAGAAATAATGTCAGGTAGAGTAATTGGCTTAAAAAATGACCTCTTAAAAATCGTGCTAAATCAATAACATCGTTCACGCCGCTATGACTCAGCTGTCATAATAGACGTTGCAGCACGCGCGTGAACCAATCCCTGCTTTACTTCTGAAATTTAAACCAATCACCGAACATGTCTATTTGTAACCTCGGAAGTAATTCGTATTTGGAATCATACGTCGTTTTGGTTTGAAGGACCACTTTTTGTGTGGAATATATTATATAGGCTGCAGCCTAACTAACCTAAGGGTCAATAAGGGTCTGGTCATTTGGGCCGAAAAATGTCAACATATTTGTAAGATTCTGATATCTTCTTCATGTGTTATCATTTGTACAAGACATGTTTTTATTAACAAACTAGCTGGTACCCGCGGCGTCGTCTGCACAGGGTTATTACTTCAAGTAGCTTATTATCTTCTCCAAAGCCATATCTACTTATATACCAAAATGTCATAACATATTTACATGGCTATATGAGTAAATTTAAGTACTTAGTAAAATAATCAGTACACACTAAAAATAAAATACAATACCTACGTACGTAGAAATGTAAAATTAATCACCATGGACAAACTGTCATTAGGTGATGAAATGTATTCATCACCCTTGACGGTCGCTGAGCACGTCTAGTAAATCGAGCTGTCAAATTGATAGCGTGTTTTTTTTATCAAAAACTGACACAAACTATGACAAAATTTCATCATTACGATCTTAATGTAGGCCGAGATCTTGTTATTTTGTCTATGGTACCACCCATAATACCCAAAAATATTATGCTTTTTCACCCGCGTGGTGATGGATAATAATGATAAAAAGTATCCTGTGTGTTAATGCAGCGCCTCATCTTCCTCCATACAAAACTTCATCAAAATTGTCCCGCCGTTTGAGCTTGAAAGAGTAACAAAGATCCACACATCCACACATCCGTACATCCATACTCACAAACTTTCGCGTTTATAATGTTAATAAGTAGGAAGTAGCTACGAAGAAATAATATCAGGTAGAGTAACTGCCTTAAAAAATGACCTCTTAAAAATCGTGCTAAATTAATGTCAAAGTCAAAATCAAAGTCAAAGTCAAAGTCAAAGTCAAAGTCAAAATCATTTATTCAATTTAGGCATCAAAGACGCACTTATGAACGTCAACTTTTCATTATAATGTACTTTAAAGACTACCGCCGCGTTCCAAAATATATAGAACCCACCGAGAAGAAGCGGCAAGAAACTCGGGGCCATTCTTTTTATATGGATTACAATGTTTCTACTTAGGTACTACAAATATTACATTTTATGGGTGGCAGAGAGACAGCTTGCCAGAAGTGGAGTATTCCAAGCATCTTTATCTTCTATATAATGTCGAACTTTATAGTAAGCTTTTTTTATTAAAACCTTTTTTACAGTCAACTTGAATTTGCCCTCTGTGAGCTCAGTTATGTGCTTTGGGATTTTATTGTAAAAACGCACACAAATTCCTAGGAATGACTTATTAGTCTTCGCAAGTCTAAAACTAGGTACAGCTATCCTATTTGTATTTCTGGTATTAAAAGTGTGGTGATCACTATTTAACTTATATTTATGTAAATTTTTACGAACATACATTATATTTTCAAATACATATAAGGAAGGCAACGTTAATATATTGATTTCTTTAAATAATTCTCTCAAAGATTCACGGGGACCCATTTCGTATATAGCTCTAATAGCACGTTTCTGAAGGATAAATATGGTCTCTATATCAGCCGCTGAACCCCATAGCAATATCCCATATGACATTACGCTGTGGAAATATGCAAAATACACTAACCGCGCCGTAGAAGCATCTGTTAGCTCTCTTATTTTACGTACTGCATATGCAGCAGAACTGAGTCTCCCAGACAGGGCATTTATATGAGGACCCCATTGTAATTTTGCGTCAATTTTAATGCCTAGGAAGACTGTTTCCTTGTCCATTACGAGTTTAACTCCATCAAGCGTAACGTTGGACTCCAAATATGGAACAGTAGGCAAAGAAAACTTCAAACATTTTGTCTTTTTTAAATTGAGAAGTAAATTATTAGTTGAGAACCATTTAGAGATACTAGATAGAGCGTTGTTTACTTGAATTAGTGTGATATCTTTCCTATCTACTTTAAAAATCAGAGATTTGTCATCCGCAAATAAAACAATATCACAAAGATCCTTGGCCATAAGTGGCAAGTCGTTAATGTAAACTAAGAACAAAAAAGGCTCTAAAATGGACCCTTGTGGAACACCCATTTTAATTATAGATCCTGAAGATGTTACACCATTTATGCCAACCTTTTGCATCCTGTCAGATAAATATGACTCGATGACATCAAGCGCAGCTCCACGAATACCATAATGGAAAAGCTTTCGAATCAGTATACGGTGTTCCACACAATCAAATGCTTTAGAGAGATCACAAAAAACGCCAATAGCATCATGTGAGCTCTCCCAAGCCTTTAAGACATACATCATTAACTTCACACCGGCATCCTTAGTTGATCTTGTTTTCGTGAAGCCGAACTGATTTTCGTGCAGTATTGAATGCTCGTTGAAGTGCGCCAAAAGTTGTTTGAGCATAATTTTTTCAAAGATCTTATTCAAAATTGGTAGTATAGATACTGGTCTATAATTTGAGGGGTCTGTTTTCTCTCCAGCCTTAAAAATTGGAGTGATTCTACTATATTTCATTAAATTAGGAAAGGTACCTGTATCTATACAAAGATTAAATAAGCGGGCCAAAATAGGACCCATAAAACTAATAATTGGCTCTACAATTTTTACTGACATTCCCCATAAGTCTTCAGTAGTCTTTATATTTAAGCAATAACATCGTTCACGACGCTATGACTCAGCTGTCATAATAGACGTTGCAGCACGCGCGTAAACCAATCCCTGCTTTCCTTCTGAAATTTAAACCAATCACCGAACATGTCTATTTGTAACCTCGGAAGTAATTCGTATTTGGAATCATACGTCGTTTTGGTTTGAAGGACCACTTTTTGTGTGGAATTTGTTATGAGTTATGCTTCTTGACATTATTTTTTCGTAGGAAAGTAGGATTAATATCGACCTTAATAAACGCTGCACTTAATAAAAAAACGTCATTTGTACTAAATAACAGGTTCAGAGCAGTAAAGCTCTTTGTGAATGAGTTCATCGGGGGCAGTACTGCCACCATGCCTATTTTTACCGCGAAACAGTTATTTTCGGTTGATAGATATGGGTGCCGGCGAAATTACAGGCACATGACACGTAACAACTTAACGTTTCTGAGTTAAGTGCCCCGGAGACGGTCATTCACAATTTAAATTTTTACGTCATTGACCGTTTCAATTGAAGGTGCGAATGATGGAGCTTCATACGACGCGTCAATTGCTCGCCCATATTTACTTTCTGGCCAGTATGAAAGGTAGACAAACGATGATGTCGAATTCACATCTGCATCCGCAATGATGGAAGTTTTGATTCAAGCCCATTGACAATCGCGAGTCACGTAACCAATTGAACGACTCGTTCTGCAATTACCAGATTAGGGTCATTAGCTCGCTAGTCCAAAAACATAGCGGATGTGAATTCGACATCATCGTTCGTCTACCTTTTATACTGGCCAGAAAGTAAATGCGACGAGCAATTGACACGTCGTATGAAGCTCCATCATTCGCACCTTCAATTGAAACGGTCAATGACGTAAAAATTGACAATTGCGAATGACCGTCTCCGGGGTACTTTACGTGCACAGTGCAGTTAGTTTCTTGTGAACGGATCTGTTGCAGCTGCAGAGGTTCCCACTTATCAGGTGGCTCTCGTGTTTGTACCGTCTCTTAAGAACAGAAAAAAACGTTAAACAGGGTGTTTGGTAGAGGGACCGACAAACCAAATGAGCGTGTTTGGGGGCCCACTTGGAGAATACAAGTTGGCCCAAAAAAATCCCCGACACCCCATTTTTTTTGAACTAAATCAGTTAGTTAGCTCTGTTTTGTATCCAATTTTGCTATGCGTGGCCTGAAGGTGTATTAGAGACCAAATTCAACTAAAAACATCCGGTCTAAAACAGATTTTACAAATGTTATGGTGGCAAATAGGTACAATTTCGGAGAAAAAGGGAAAAATCACAAAAAAAAGTTAAACAAATTTGGGGGTCGGGGATTTTTTTGGCCAACTTGTATTCTCCAAGTGGTCCCCCGAACACGCTCATTTGGTTTTTCGGTCCCTCTACCAAACACCCTACGAGTATAATATAAAGTACCGCAATGTTTATAAGTAAGCTCGTATATCTTTGCTTACTCAGAGTGATTTATGTGTTTTTACAACCAGGATTGCCCTGGATTCATTCACAGTTCCAGAATGTCTCCACAATGGGGAGTCAGTTATTACCAGAGCAATATCCACCATCTGGAATACTGATGATGTTTTGCGAACCAATTCAACAGTGCTGGAAAGGGTAAGGCTTTAAGTAGGCAATTAATGTAGTGGTAAGACTTTATTGCAGAGTTCACATGGAGTAGCACCACACTTTCGGCAGTTATTCAACCGTAAATCAGGAGTGTGCAAACATTACTGTGTTTCGCTACAGCTGGAAACATTGCCCATGTTTCCAGCGAAATGTGAAGATTACGCTCTTTAGAGCATTCTGTTCATCCCTCTACACGTGCAACTTGTGGGCTGATTATAGTAAAAAGAGGTATAGTGACCTCCGCGTTGTGTACAACAATGCTTTCAGGATGCTTTTGAGGCTGCCCTGATTCTGCAGCGCCTCAGCCTAGATATGTGCCCGGACGCACACGCTGAATGCTTTCATTAGACCATGCAGTTACGCGACGCGTCTATTGTACGCAGGATTGGGACCAGCTCCAACACCATCCTGGATATGATTGCTGCCAGGTTTGTCTGCCCTTACCTCTGGCATTGCTGCGAGAGACATGTCCCAGCAGCGCAGAGACGTAGCAATAGCTTTCACATAGGGGGAGTCCGCAGGTAAAACTAAAAATCTATTTAACTTAAACTGCATACAAACAATAGTTACTTACTTTAAGTACATAAAAATATATAATAATATAATATATATAATAATATAAAAATACATAAAATATATATAATAATATTTTTAAGAAATGTTAGTGTATGTAGCCTGTATAACCCTTATTTTTAAGCTATTTATGTATATGAGGCAGCAACTTTCATCTAACTAAAGTATCAGTGTCTTCTTCATTAAATGATGGTAAATATGACCAATACAATAGTTTACAATCACTAAAAAGTTGCTGAAAGTTTTGCCCGACAGCAAAGTACTTGGAGCGCGCGGCCTCAATTTACTTACTCACTTAGGTACTTAATTTACTTGGGACTCGAGGCAGCCGAAAGATGCTATCTCCATAAATTATGAAAAAGTTTTGACCGAGTGATTATCAGAAGACTTATTTCTAAGTTGGTAGATTATAAATATGACCATTAAGAAGCTGATAAAAATGCATTAGTAGTACACATTTACGTCAAAATCAGCGTGTCAATGCCTATCATTCCAGACACGAACAAAGAGGGATATAAAAAAGGATAATATCCGTATAGTTTTTTATACAAATAGCGAGCGAACTTTCGCTGTATACGTTCTAACATTAGGGCGTATTTCTTTTCGTGTGGATCCCAGATGATTGAGTTATATTCTAACCTACTGCGTACATAGGCGAAGTATAATATAACAACAGCGCTCCGATCCTGAAATCTGGCGGCTTGGCGCATAATAAACCCAAGTGACTTAAACGCTTTACTACAAATTTCTGTTATATGTTTGTTAAACTTTAATTCGACGTCTAATGTAACACCCAAATCGCAAATTTCCTCGACACGATCCAAGGAAACACTCGACATGCGGTAGTCGTACCTGATCGGTGTGTGCGATCGTGTGAAGGAGATAGTTTTACACTTGGAGCTATTAAACTCCAGGCGATTACGTTCTCCCCATTCAACCACACTGTCGATGTCCTCCTGCAACGCGTCGCAGCTTTCCACGCTGTTTATACCCAAGTATAGCTTGAGATCGTCGGCGAACATAAGACATTCAGCGAACCTGACAACTTCCGGCAAATCATTAATCATGATCAAAAACTGGGTTGGACCCAACGTGCTACCTTGACTGACTCCAGAAAAGGTCAGATAGGGGTCAGAGCGGAACCCAGCCAACTGGACATACTGCAAACGGCCAGAAAAATAACTGGAAAATAGTTTTAGTAATTGAGGCGTAAATCCTATTGCTGCAAATTTCATCAGAAGCACATCATTGTCGACGCGATCGAACGCTTTTTTGAAGTCGAAGTATGCTGCATCAACTTGTTTTTTCCGATCCATTTCAGAAGTTGCATAGTCGACAAAATTGACATGATTCGTGACAGTCGATTTACCAGTTCTGAAGCCATGCTGGCAGTCGGCTAGCTGGGTTTCAACCTGTCTGATAATGTAACGGTTCAGTATTGATTCGAAGACTTTGCCGGGAGTTGACAGTACCGCTATAGGTCTGTAGTTCTCAACTTTAGACCCCGAGCTACCTTTAGGTATCGGAGTGACACGAGACACTTTCCAAGCATCTGGATACGTGGCTGATTTTAATGCCAAATTAAATATGTATAAAAATGGTGTCATAAATACCGACATGCAATCTTTTATAACATATGGAGGTATACCATCCGGTCCAGTCGACGAATGAGGTTTTAGGCGGCGAATGGCCATTGAAACGTCAGATGGGTATACAGTGTCCAATGCAACCCGCGAAGAACACAGTGGATTGACTGCTTGACGTTCCGCCTCAGCGGCCGATAATTTAGGTGGTTGTGGTAGAAATACTGACTTAAAGTATGACGCGAATGCATTTGCAGCTTCAAGACCAGACACAACTTTTCCGTCAAATTTAAATTCTCGACACGATTGCCTTGTTCCCTGCTGATTCCTAACAAATGTCCAAAAACTTTTGGGATCCCTCTTTATGTTCCCTTCAATTATACGAATATAGGTATCATATGCTACGTCTATTAATTCCTTTGCTTTTTGCCTATAAAATTTATACAACTCGCGGTTATAATCTAAATTAAACTGTTTAAATTTTATCAGATGAGTATGTTTGAACTTTAATGTACTAATTATTTCGGGTGTAAACCATAGCGGATATTCATATTTCGAACGGTTATACTTTTTTTTCTTGGGTACATGACGTTCTAAACATGTACGGAGGTTATCATAAAATGCAGCTGTAGCCTCATTTACATCGGACGCTGACAACACGTCATCCCAATCTATTTTACCCAAGTCTTCGTACAAGGACTGAAAATCCGCCCGACGGAAGTTCCATTCGCTGGACTCGCCACCCGCACCGTTATACTCTGTCAGTATGCAGGTGTTGACCTACTCTCAGGTACAATAATCTTATATGTCTCATTTTAAAATGCTTGTATAGCAATTATGTTGCAAGTCACCCACATTTGTAAGAAATTCAATCATAACAGCAATATAATAATAATTATAACATCTGTTAAATACATTAAGTAATTAGTGATAAAAAAGACAAGCCCACTGATTCTTGCCAGATCTTCTCAGTCGTGGTTGCATTCTGAATCGGTTAAAGATTTAAGAAAAAAAAATTTTGCCTGCGTAGGCCTATACAGAATAAACAATTTTATTTTGATTAAGCAATTGTTATAAACAAGCAGTTACATACCTACATGTACCTACTGCGGGGGTATTGCCAGGTGACATGCAACATGTGCAGCAATAGTGTGCAAACATTACTGAGATTTGTAGGCTGTTTTGTATCCATGAATTTACTGAGCACTAAGCTGTAGAACTATTAATAATATGGGACAACAATCACACAAAAGTCTTCAGGTCCCAAACTAGGCAGAGCCTGCAGTATAAGCTCCTTATTCGCGGGGTTCCATAAATATGCCGCGAATACAGAAATTGTGAATACGGAATGGTAATTTATATGGGATTATAGGGGATACGTTCCTAGGTGACAAAATAAAAAAAATATATATAAGAAATCAATTTCATTGAATTTTTTTACATTTTGCTATATAACTTAAGGCTTAGGCAATGGTTTGAAGAATGTGTCAATCTCTTGCTTGACAGTTTCAAAAGCTCCTTCAATTCAGACTGATACGCAGCAGTCGCACTAGAAATTTGTTTTTTAAAAATAAGAGGCAAGATAGGTAAAGACATCTTCCTCGAACACATGTCTATGTAGTATTTTGTAAAGTGTAAGGTGCATTCGTTTAGCTTTTAGGGCATTGGTGACATTGTCATTGATGGCTCTTTTATTAAAGCATTTGTAAAGCTCAAAAACATTATTTTTGCCACTTTTGCCCACACTCTATTCGAACTCTCAACTGAGCATAAGACCTAAAATCGCATGATTATGCTGTCAAATACATAGCTGTCAAAAAACGATCACAAACAACCATGCTCCGAACGTGGGTCAAAAATTGCACATTTTGGTGGCAAAAATACCTTCAGCTTTCGGAAAGCTGAATAAAAAGATACATGAACAACATTTTCACACGCAGATTCCCAATTCGAACGCCCCTTGTGAGCGTTTTTAGCGTTATTTTCGCTTAAAAACGCTCAGAAGGGACCTATTTGAACGCATTAGTAATAGAGTGCTATAAAGTCAAACAGTTCAGGTTTTAGTCCTGTTTAAGAATCTCAATTTTCTCTCTAAAGCTTTGGGCTACTATATAGGTATCAACCCGTAGACTCGCCAGTCGCCATATTTGGCCAATATTACAATAGATTAAGAAGAAAACAGTATTATTCCTATTGTAAATAGGGTGTTGAGCAGTTATAAGGCTTTGAATGATGAGAACCAGATAGGTGATATATTTAATAGTCTTTAAATTTGGTTTGTAGATATTTGATTTCTAATTTACCATTGATAGATGCCTTGTGTGTTGCCTAGTTGACACCCATTCACTATTTTAAAAAAAATGGTCGAAATAGAACTATATTTTTTATATAATATAAATATGTTCCAGCTGTAAAGAGTGGGTACTCGCTGTTGGCAATGAGGATCTGATATATTTACCAATTGAAAAGCTCCATCAACTGCGTTATGTATGCGGTGATCATTTTGAAAATAATGATTGGAATAAAAAAGGAAACCGGCTCTAGAGACATGCTGTTCCGAAACTGAAACTTTCTGCACCACCATTGTCAAGCAGTCAACTTGTTGACTTCCCTCTTCATGTAAAACAGAAAGAAAATGGTAAGTGTGTAGTTGTAATTGTTTAGGTTAGGTTACATTATTTTATATCATTGTATTTGGGGGGCTTACAGTTATAATTACAATATAGGTTAAGAAGTTGCTTAACAAAAGCCAATGACAAGCCTCCACAGATAATTAAAACATATTCAAAACATATGTAGATGCTGAACTTAACAAATGATTAAGTAACTACATGATAAGCATACCTACATAGCCGCTCAATTACCAAATTAGAATAGGTTAGAAATCACACGTAAATGCAACATGCCAGATTTGCAAGATGTAAATTTTTAGTGTTACCTACTGTAACCAAGACCTGTAACCCGTTAAATGGCGATTTGCCATATTTGGCCACTAATACAATAGATTTCGCAGAAATCTACCTACTTTTCCAGGAACTGCAATGTGTGTGGTTCTATTGTATGCTTCAAATATCAACTTGGCGCTTTGCACACAAGTTCTTTGGAGGCATTTGACACTGCGGTGGCAGCATCCAAGACAGGCTCTCACAAGAGACCTGCCAATAAAAAAAATTCTAAAATTCTTCATTATGGCTGAATATCCATCAGTATTAGCATTATTATAGAGATATCTATCAATTACCTACTAATGAAGAATTCCTTCCTTACAGTACCCTTACCATCAGCAGTTATGCCCTCAACCAGCAATGATCAAGCGTCCATTAACATACTACAGCTACTGCCTTCAGAGGCTGGGTCATATCCTTCCCAGAGAAGTAAGTTTCAAGATCACTTTCATATAATTAACCGACTTTAAAAAAGGAGGAGGTTATATGTTTGTGTGTAAGTATTTTTTTGTGTATGATGGCCGATTTCTCCCCCATTAGAAGTTCGATTCTCAAAATTATTTTTTTGTTTGGTAGAGTACACTTCCGAAGTGGTCCCATTTAAATTTTATCAAATTCGGTCAAACAGTTTTTGTATTACACTCCAATAACTGACGAGTATTTCGCCTATTTTGATGATATCATCATTTACGGTGAATGACAATCGATCCATTAGCAAGGGTCACTAAATAGGCAATTTTTTTTTACCAAAAATGGAATCAACTTCAAGACCAAAAAGTGTGAAACATCTTGTCGAAGTCGGTACCATGCGCGCAATATTATGATAAAAGGTACTTTGAACTATCATGGTACCGACTTCAACAAGTTATTTCACAGTTTTTGGTGTTGAAGTCTGTTCTGTTATTTGGTAGGTAATTTGTTTTATGCTAAGTATAAAGACAAGTCATTCAATTGATGGTACGCGCAATATTTGCCTATCGCAGTTGTACGTAAAACTAAAATACTAAATGTCTCGAAGGTAGAGCACTCGTATTTTTGTCCAATATGTCAACAAACAGGTTTAAAAATGTTTTTATAATGGAGAATAGCTAATGCTCAACATTAACAAACCCAGTAGATGTTTTTGATGTTAGGATTCATCTGATTAGTTTCCAAATATTTGATTTGATTATCTGACGTTTTCTATTTTAGTACCAAGGCCTGCCTGCAAACCTGTCGTAGAGCTATCAACAAGTCACCAGGACATGCACATTATATCTCATAGCGAAACGTCTGGTCCCAATCAAAGTGATAACAACAAGATCAGAAAGAGAAAATCCGAAGAAAACTTAGGTAAATATAATTTATTTTAATTTGTTTCCGGTAGTGAAAGCATTGGTGGACAATATATTGGTCCAACAATAATGGAGCAGCAAAAATGTGATATATGCCCATGATTAACACAAAATATCCTGCACCAATTTGTTATGTTTATTACATAAAAATGAACCCCTATTTTTTCTGGTCACACTATAACTTATGAACGGATGGAACAATCTCGCTAATTCTTTTTTTGTTGCGTTAATTATTACCGGAGAAGGTTATAATGTAAGAAAAAGCAAGAGTAAAGTTCACCTAAATGAGCGTCATGGTATGATTTCATTCAAAATTGTATATGTCAAGTTTAAGAACTGCACGGAACTTGCATGGTTGCATGGATAGTAAGGCCCCTGGTATGGAGCTGACCAAACTCATAGACAGCTGACAATTTACTAGTTACTCATTATGTAGTTAATTAAGTTTATGTAATTTGATTTCAGAATTATCTCCGCGGAAGAAGAGGCTGCTGGAACAATTACAAAGAACAAAATGCACATTAGCATCTCTGAGAAAGTCCGCTAACCAAGTAGAAAAATAAAATCGCCAGAACTTAAAGAAATTGTAATCGCGGCATTAAAAAATCAGAATAGAAAGCCCAGAGGAAGACGGTGGACAACAAAGAACAAAATTTCGGCCCTCGCAATTTATAAGAAGTCGCCAAAAACCTATCGTTGTCTTCAACAGCTAATGCCTTTACCAAATGAAAGGACTCTGCAGGTATTTTAAACAAAATTCCCATAAATACAGGGATTAACAAAGCTGTTCTTGAGCATTTAAGAAAACTTTCGGATACAGAAGAACCTAACAACAAAATATGTGTGCTTGCCTTCGACGAGATCGCATTAAAACCGCGATTAATATATAACCAAGCTACAGACTATGTAGAAGGTTACACAGACTATGGCATTCCAGAAGAGCGAGGTCCTGAATTGGCTGATCATGCCCTTGTATTTTTGCTACAAGGACTACGAAAGAAATTTAAACAGCCCATAGCATTTTATTTTGTAAAAGAGACAGTCAGCTCTCAAAAACTTACCTTAATCATAAAAGAGATAGTAAAATGTGTTGAAGAAGTGGGGCATCGAGTTCTCGCCACAGTTTGTGATCAAGGTCCAACAAACATGGGAGCACTGAAGATTTTAAAATCCGACACTAAAAAGGCAGAAAACGGCATGAATACTTTTTGAGTAAGCAAACAGAAAGTGTACACCCTATATGACGTGCCACACCTCTTTAAATCAATAAGAAACCACTTTTTAAATAATGGGACGATGGTGATGGACCGGAAAAAGGCAAAATGGGAACACCTTCAACAAGTAGAAGCAAAAAACAACTCGCTGTTATATCTAAGTAAGATATCCGCTATACACATACAACCCAAAATTTAAATCAAATATGCTAGTTAAGTATGCGGTGCAAATGTTGAGCCGTACTGTTTTTGCTGTTTTAAAACTGATGGCTGAGGCGCAAAAAAATGAGGAAAAATCTTAAGAAATGATGGAAACTGGTGAAGTAGTCCTTGACTTGGACAGGCTATTTGATGCCTCATATGGTCCATCTGGCCCACAAGACATTAAAAAAAATCAGGGAAAATGTCACGTCAAAGACAAATCATCTGAAAACATGGACTGAATTTAGAAAAAAATTAAGAACAGTAAAGTTTGTAAAAGCATCCGGTGTTGAAGCAAAAAATGTTAAATGCATTGAAGGTTATTGCATGACACTTAGCTGCTTACAAGACATTTGGAATGAGGTGCACAAGTTGGGATTCAAATATTTAAATTTAAGACAGTTAAACCAAGACAGTTTGGAAAACCTATTCGGAGCTATCCGCCAGCACAATCCCACAGATAGGAATCCCACTTGTGCATCTTTTGTTACAGCTTTACGGACTTCAATTATCTCCGCAATTACAAACTCCAACAGCCGTTACTCTAACTGCCAAAGAGACGCCAACATGCTACTAACTGATCTTAACCATTATATAGATCTACAGAAAGATGAACTGGAAGAAATCAATGAAGCCGAAGAAAATGATACTCTTAATCAGGATCTAACTTGTTTTGAACTATCGAATTTAAATATACCAGATTTTCCAGAATGTGATGATGAAAGAATTGAAAACAATTTAATCAACATCGAAGGCCAACCTACAGTTTACTTTGCTGGTTATTTAGCATATACGTTAAAATCCCGCCCGTGTGCTTAATGTCAATCATGCTTACAAACACATGATATAGAAAGTCAAATGTATTCTTACATCAAACTACGGGAGTGGTGGGAGGAAAAAAATCGTTATGTTATCCATCACTAAATTTATGTAAGACTGTGCAAATATCAGTTACCGTTTTTGAAGCAGAAGTCTTGCCATTCCTACACCACCCCAATGTGTGCATTCTGGCAACGACATTATTTTATGCAAATTATGACCATTCCTGGTTCACATGCGAGGAACACAAAAGTGTTGTTTTCGATATTTTGTTTCGTCGTTTAGGACAGTTATTGGTTCGTAGACAATGCAAACGAATAAATTTGCCACTTTCTTTAAAAGAACAAGATCTAGATGACGCAAACAAAAAGCTCAGCAACAAGGGCTTTCGAAGTAAAGAACACACAAAAAATTATAACTAAAATAGCAGTATTGAGTTATAGCTATATATACATTTATATTTTATTGTTTGTTAAAGTCACGAATGTTTTTATTTCGCAGATTTGCGTTAGATCACATAGCCACTAAATTTAATAAATCATATTTCTCTCATGAGAGGATACATGGTAGGGTGGATACAATCTGAGCATAATGTTTATTTCAAATAATGTATACATGAGTATATGTCTTCTACCATGTTGTTAAGTTTTCGTTTCCGTGAGCTGCAATATTAGAATCCTATTGATTTATCTGCATATGTAAACAATTAAATTACTTTAGCATTAAGCCACCGTAATTTAATTGTTTACATATGCATTACATATAGCATTCAATTAACAGTAATACTGGTAACAATTCGCTTGTTCAGAACACCAAACCAAACTAGCGAACCAAAATCTATTTTTAGTAAATAGTTTACTAGAACTACCATAATTATTATGGTAGTTCTTTTTCAGTTCACAATTAATTCCAAATTCGTAACATTTGTAACTGACAAATCTTAAATTTGCCCTTTCTGTTCAGTTTCGGGTACATTTAGTGCTAATTTAGTAATCATTTCATAGGCTTTCGCAATTCATAAACAATAAAATTAAACAACTAAAAACGGATTATATCGCGTATTGCGTACGTTTTTATCAAACAATAAAATATAAATGTATATATACCTATAACTCAATACTGCCATTTTAGTTATACATTTTTGTGTGTTCTTTACTTCGAAAGCCCTTGTTGCTGAGCGTTTTGTTTGCGTCATCTAGATCTTGTTCTTTTAAAGAACGTGACAAATTTATTCGTTTGCATTGTCTACGAACCAATAACTGTCCTAAACGACGAAACAAAATATCGAAAACAACACTTTTGTGTTCCTCGCATGTGAACCAGGAATGGTCATAATTTGCATAAAATAATATCGTTGCCAGAATGCACACATTGGGGTGGTGTAGGAATGGCAAGACTTCTGCTTCAAAAACGGTAACTGATATTTGCACAGTCTTACATAAATTTAGTGATGGATAACATAACGATTTTTTTTCCAAAAAAAGTTATATAATTATTAACGGGATATTTACCGTGGTAAGGTTGTGGAATGACAGTCTTCCCGTGAACATGGTGCATGTAACTGCGCCGAAATATCGGGAGCTCATTCTACAACCTTACCACGGTAAATATCCCGTTAATAATCATATAACTTTAGTGAACAACCGTGATAGTTTAAAACAGTGATTTTTTTCCTCCCACTACCTACTCCCGCAGTTTGATGTAAGAATACATTTGATTTTCTATATCATGTGTTTGTAAGCATGATTGACATTAAGCACACGGGCGGGATTTTAACGTATATGCTAAATAACCAGCAAAGTAAACTGTAGGTTGGCCTTCGATGTTGATTAAATTGTTTTCAATTCTTTCATCATCACATTCTGGAAAATCTGGTATATTTAAATTCGATAGTTCAAAACAAGTTAGATCCTGATTAAGAGTATCATTTTCTTCGGCTTCATTGATTTCTTCCAGTTCATCTTTCTGTAGATCTATATAATGGTTAAGATCAGTTAGTAGCATGTTGGCGTCTCTTTGGCAGTTAGAGTAACGGCTGTTGGAGTTTGTAATTGCGGAGATAATTGAAGTCCGTAAAGCTGTAACAAAAGATGCACAAGTGGGATTCCTATCTGTGGGATTGTGCTGGCGGATAGCTCCGAATAGGTTTTCCAAACTGTCTTGGTTTAACTGTCTTAAATTTAAATATTTGAATCCCAACTTGTGCACCTCATTCCAAATGTCTTGTAAGCAGCTAAGTGTCATGCAATAACCTTCAATGCATTTAACATTTTTTGCTTCAACACCGGATGCTTTTACAAACTTTACTGTTCTTAATTTTTTTCTAAATTCAGTCCATGTTTTCAGATGATTTGTCTTTGACGTGACATTTTCCCTGATTTTTTTAATGTCTTGTGGGCCAGATGGACCATTTGAGGCATCAAATAGCCTGTTCAGGTCAAGGACTACTTCACCAGTTTCCATCATTTCTTAAGATTTTTCCTCATTTTTTTCCACCTCAGCCATCAGTTTTAAAACAGCAAAAACAGTACGGCTCAACATTTGCGCCGCATACTTAACTAGCATTTTGGATTTAAATTTTGGGTTGTATGTGTATAGCGGATATCTTACTTAGATATAACAGCGAGTTGTTTTTTGCTTCTACTTGTTGAAGGTGTTCCCATTTTGCCTTTTTCCCGTCCATCACCATCGTCCCATTATTTAAAAAGTGGTTTCTTATTGATTTAAAGAGGTGTGGCACGTCATATAGGGTGTACACTTTCTGTTTGCCTACTCAAAAAGTGTTCATGCCGTTTTCTGCCTTTTTAGTGTCGGATTTTAAAATCTTCAGTGCTCCCATGTTTGTTGGACCTTACAAACTGTGGCGAGAACTCGATGCCCCACTTCTTCAACACATTTTACTATCTCTTTTATGATTAAGGCAAGTTTTTGAGAGCTGACTGTCTCTTTTACAAAATAAAATGCTAAGGGCTGTTTAAATTTCTTTCGTAGTCCTTGTAGCAAAAATACAAGGGCATGATCAGCCAATTCAGGACCTCGCTCTTCTGGAATGCCATAGTCTGTGTAACCTTCTACATAGTCTGTAGCTTGGTTATATATTAATCGCGGTTTTAATGCGATCTCGTCGAAGGCAAGCACACATATTTTGTTGTTAGGTTCTTCTGTATCCGAAAGTTTTCTTAAATGCTCAAGAACAGCTTTGTTAATCCCTGTATTTATGGGAATTTTGTTTAAAAATACCTGCAGAGTCCTTTCATTTGGTAAAGGCATTAGCTGTTGAAGACAACGATAGGTTTTTGGCGACCTCTTATAAATTGCGAGGGCCGAAATTTTGTTCTTTGTTGTCCACCGTCTTCCTCTGGGCTTTCTATTCTGATTTTTTAATGCCGCGATTACAATTTCTTTAAGTTCTGGCGATTTTAGCTGCAATATTAGAGTCCTATTGATTTCTCTGCATATGTAAACAATTAAATTACTTTAGCATTAAGCCACCGTAATTCAATAATATCATTCCATAATTTTGTTAAACTATGTATGCCTATTTAGTAATATGTCCAGATTGTAAGATCTGATCAGGTTATTATTATCTTTGTCAAATATATGTTTGTGGCACACTGTGCATGAAATTTAGATAGTGAAATGTATACTGAAAAAGCGAATATTATATTTAAATTACGCCAATACGTACCGTAAAAAAACGAAGTATTACACAATTGTAATTATAAACGTTAACTTGATGACGAGGTGGAAAATTTTTAAAATTAGCCATCAGATTAGAATTATTGGCATTTTTTATCATTCCTAAGTTTAATTAGTTTGTTAACTAACCATAAATGACTGGAGTGAAGCTAGTTAGAGTTTCTTTAATGTTAAATTTAAGTGTTATTGATTTTGTTCGATGTAGACAACATAATTAATGGTCTATTACCACTGTAATTTTAAACGTCAAGTCAAATACAACACAACAGAAACAGTGGTCTGTTACCACTAATTTTGTTGTATTTAACTAAACGTTTAAAATTACAATTATGTAATATTTCAAGTTTGAAATTGAATATAATTGGTAATAGTTTGTTAAATCGTTAGTATCGGTACTGCAGTGAGAGTACGGTATTTTGTCGATTGATAAATCCGATATATGTATATATTTATATATAAGATCGATAAAAGAACTTTTAACTTTTAAATATTGTAAAATGTTACATTTATCTATATACATGGATAGAAAGATTTCGCTAATTCTGTTTTTGTTGTGTTAATTATTGTCAGGAGAAGGTTCCTGTGAAAGACAAATCAAGAAAAAAATGAGGTTATGGTGACGCCGAAGGCCGCGCTACTACGCGAACGATGTTGCGAGCAGTCGCTAGTTTATATATAAATTAATTTATATTTTCTTTGGTCATCGCATTATGCTTGAACGAATGGAACAATTTCGCAGGTTCTTATGAAAGAAAAATCAAGATAAGATAGGTCATGGTCATGGCGAGGCCGAAGGCCACGTAAATACGCGGACGATGTTGCGGGCAGTTGCTAGTAACTAATAAAACCGATTCTGTTTACGTCGATGTGTCTAATTTATCGATCTACATATCAATGATGATGTTTATAATTATTAAAATCGATTCTGTCGATGTCGTGTCGAATTTAACGAGCGACAAAGTACCGTGCTTGCACTGCTGAAATGATGTAAAGAGCATTTACCTTACTGTTACTGTATTTTAAACTCCAATAGAAGTATAGTACTAATAAACTAAATAAATCATAATATGAGTACATGAAGATGCATTTTTATTAATAAAAATATAATAAAATGAATTTAATAATTCCATTATTTAAAGTGGTATGGGTCAATATCGATAAATAGTATCGTAGACAAACCACTAGCATCTATATTATGCCCCATACAGCATGCACATCACTAATGCTAATATTTAGAAGGTTTTTATTCTATGTTGGTACTGTTGACTGTCAGCGCTAAAGAAAACGAAAGTTTGCTACAGTTGTCTAAACATTGTATACAATATCTGTAAAAATGAATCTATGGAAGTTCGGACTCTAACTAGTATTATATGCTCTTTGGCCATCCCATCGCCAGTGCGACCGCTTTTATAGGTTACGGCGTACTTGCACGTGGTCGTTTTAAACATTAAGATTGCAATACGAAGTGATGGCATGTTTTATAATTAATTGTACATCGTAATAAACTTAAATCATTTTGAGAATAATTATATTATTAATTTTAATTGGAATAATTTACTGTAAACAATTTCAAAAGTATGAATCTATGTTTTATAAATCAATTCAAATAAATCAATTTAACAAATCTAATTGTTACAGACTAATTATTATTGGCAAATTATTGTATCCGCGCCGATATATATATATATATATATATATATTGTTGGAGACAAAAATAGCCTAGTAGACCGAAAAGTATAAAAGGCGGCGCGCAGAGCGCTCGTAGCTCACTCTGCCTTCAACCGTCGACGAGTCAACATCTCCGAGTTCGTTATTGCGGTGAGTCAATCCTTGTCGTGATTTTGTATAGTGTAGTAGGCTATTTTCGTCTCCAACAATATATATTATAATATATATATATATATATATATATATCTATATCCTATTAATATTATAAACGTGAAAGTTTGTATGTATGGATGTATGGATGTTTGTTACTCTTTCACGCACAAACGGGGGGGCTAATGTTGATGAAATTTGGTATGGGGGTAGATGAGGCGCTGGATTAACACATAGGATACTTTTCATCATCATCATCATCATCATCCATCACCACGCGGGTGAAACCGCGGGGCGCAGCTAGTATATATATATATATATAAGGCATGGAATTTTTTTCTTTGTTTTCATTGCATAGTGTGGTGCGGGTGATGGAAGTCCAGAGTTTTATCGTAGTACGTCGACAGATATTAACACATTCATTTGTTTTTAACTATTACTCACCTATTGTTTTTTATGTCTGAAGCTATTTGTTTCGAATAGGCATTGCTACAAGAACCTTTGCCATGGACGCTTATGTACATACATGCCTGCGCCGGTGGCACAGGAGCTAGTCTTTTTTATTTATAGCTCATGCTCATAAATCATTGAATCTTATAAGTTGTCACACTGAAGAAAGTAATGCTAATGTTTAAGACGCTACCGTGATACTTTTTGTGTGTTATAGAAGAATATCTGACTGACGATGGCCCAAGCTGCTGCGTCGTGCAGCTCTCCGAACTGCTGCCTTGAGTGGCTCTCCGAGCTTCCGTCCTGAGTGGCTCTCCGAGCTGCTATCCTGAGTGGCTCTCCAAGCTGCTGTCCTGAGCGGCTCTCCGAGCTGCTTTTCGGAAAGGCTCTCCGAGAAGCTGTTTTTGGTATGCATTAATAAAGAACAATATCACTTAACTGTGCGAGCGAGATGTATGTAAGGCATGGAATGTTTTTCTTTGTTTTCATTGCATAGTGTGGTGCGGGTGATGGAAGTCCAGAATTTAATCGTAGTACGTCGACAGATATTAACACATTCATTTGTTTTGAACGATTACTTACCTATTGTTTTTTTATGTTTGATGCTATTTGTATTTAATAGGCATTGCAACAAGAATCTTTGCCATGGACGCTTATGTACATACATGTCTGCGCCGGTGGCACAGGAGCTAGTCTTTTTTATTTATAGCTTATGCTCATAAATCATTGAATATTATTAGTTGTCACACTGAAGAAAGTAATGCTAATGTTTTAAGACGCTACCGTGATACTTTTTGTGTGTTATAGAAGAATATTTGACTGACGATGGCCCAAGCTGCTGCGCCGTGCAGCTTTCCGAGCTGCTGTCCTGAGTGGCTCTCCGAGCTGCTGTCTTGAGCGGCTCTCCGAGCTGCTATCCGGAGAGGCTTTCCGAAAAGCTGTCTTTGGTATGCATTAATAAAGAAAAATATCACTAAACTGTGCGAGTGAGATGTATGTAAGGCATGGAATGTTTTTCTTTGTTTTTAATTGCATAGTGTGGTGCGGGTGATGGAAGTCCATAATTTTATCGTAGTACGTCGACAGATATTAACACATTCATTTGTTTTTAACTATTACTCACTTATTGTTTTTTTATGTCTGAAGCTATTTGTTTTGAATAGGCATTGCTACAAGTACCTTTGCCATGGACGCTTATGTACATACATGCCTGCGCCGGTGGCACAGGAGCTAGCCTTTTTTATTTAAAGCTCATGCTCATAAATCATAGAATCTTATTAGTTGTCACACTGAAGAAGGTAATGCTAATGTTTTAAGACGCTACCGTGATACTTTTTGTGTGTTATAGAAGAATATCTGACTGACAATGGCGCAAGCTGCTGCGCCGTGCAGCTTTCCGAGCTGCTGTCCTGAGTGGCTCTCCGAGCTGCTGTCTTGAGCGGCTCTCCGAGCTGCTATCCGGAGAGGCTCTCCGAGAAGCTGTCTTTGGTATGCATTAATAAAGAAAAATATCACTAAACTGTGCGAGTGAGATGTATGTAAGGCATAGAATGTTTTTCTTTGTTTTCATTGCATAGTGTGGTGCGGGTGATGGAAATCCAGAATTTTATCGTAGTACGTCGACAGATATTAACACATTCATTTGTTTTTAACTATAACTCACCTATTGTTTTTTTATATCTGAAGCTATTTGTTTTGAATAGGCATTGCTACAAGAACCTTTGCCATGGACGCTTATGTACAAACATGCCTGTGCCGGTGGCACAGGAGCTAGCCTTTTTTATTTATAGCTCATGCTCATAAATCATTGAATCTTATTAGTCGTCACACTGAAGAAAGTAATGCTAATGTTTTAAGACGCTACCGTGATACTTTTTGTGTGTTATAGAAGAATATCTGACTGACGATGGCCCAAGCTGCTGCGCCGTGCAGCTTTCCGAGCTGCTGTCCTGAGTGGCTCTCCGAGCTGCTGTCTTGAGCGGCTCTCCGAGCTGCTATCCGGAGAGGCTCTCCGAAAAGCTGTCTTTGGTATGCATTAATAAAGAAAAATATCACTAAACTGTGCGAGTGAGATGTATGTAAGGCATGGAATGTTTTTCTTTGTTTTCATTGCATAGTGTGGTGCGGGTGATGGAAGTCCATAATTTTATCGTAGTACGTCGACAGATATTAACACATTCATTTGTTTTTAACTATTACTCACTTATTGTTTTTTTATGTCTGAAGCTATTTGTTTTGAATAGGCATTGCTACAAGTACCTTTGCCATGGACGCTTATGTACATACATGCCTGCGCCGGTGGCACAGGAGCTAGCCTTTTTTATTTAAAGCTCATGCTCATAAATCATAGAATCTTATTAGTTGTCACACTGAAGAAGGTAATGCTAATGTTTTAAGACGCTACCGTGATACTTTTTGTGTGTTATAGAAGAATATCTGACTGACAATGGCGCAAGCTGCTGCGCCGTGCAGCTTTCCGAGCTGCTGTCCTGAGTGGCTCTCCGAGCTGCTGTCTTGAGCGGCTCTCCGAGCTGCTATCCGGAGAGGCTCTCCGAGAAGCTGTCTTTGGTATGCATTAATAAAGAAAAATATCACTAAACTGTGCGAGTGAGATGTATGTAAGGTATAGAATGTTTTTCTTTGTTTTCATTGCATAGTGTGGTGCGGGTGATGGAAATCCAGAATTTTATCGTAGTACGTCGACAGATATTAATACATTCATTTGTTTTTAACTATTACTCACTTATTGTTTTTTTATGTCTGAAGCTATTTGTTTTGAATAGGCATTGCTGCAAGTACCTTGGCCATGGACGCTTATGTACATACATGCCTGCGCCGGTGGCACAGGAGCTAGCCTTTTTTATTTAAAGCTCATGCTCATAAATCATTGAATCTTATTAGTTGTCACACTGAAGAAGGTAATGCTAATGTTTTAAGACGCTACCGTGATACTTTTTGTGTGTTATAGAAGAATATCTGACTGACAATGGCGCAAGCTGCTGCGCCGTGCAGCTTTCCGAGCTGCTGTCCTGAGTGGCTCTCCGAGCTGCTGTCTTGAGCGGCTCTCCGAGCTGCTATCCGGAGAGGCTCTCCGAGAAGCTGTCTTTGGTATGCATTAATAAAGAAAAATATCACTAAACTGTGCGAGTGAGATGTATGTAAGGCATAGAATGTTTTTCTTTGTTTTCATTGCATAGTGTGGTGCGGGTGATGGAAATCCAGAATTTTATCGTAGTACATCGACAGATATTAACACATTCATTTGTTTTTAACTATTACTCACCTATTGTTTTTTTATGTCTGAAGCTATTTGTTTTGAATAGGCATTGCTACAAGAACCTTTGCCATGGACGCTTATGTACAAACATGCCTGCGCCGGTGGCACAGGAGCTAGCCTTCTTTATTTATAGCTCATGCTCATAAATCATTGAATCTTATTAGTCGTCACACTGAAGAAAGTAATGCTAATGTTTTAAGACGCTACCGTGATACTTTTTGTGTGTTATAGAAGAATATCTGACTGACGATGGCCCAAGCTGCTGCGCCGTGCAGCTCTCCAATCTGCTTCCTTGAGTGGCTCTCCGAGCTGCCGTCCTGAGTGGCTCTCCGAGCTGCCGTCCTGAGTGGCTCTCCGAGCTGCTGTCCTGAGCGGCTCTCCGAGCTGCTTTTCGGAAAGGCTCTCCGAAAAGCTGTCTTTGGTATGCATTAATAAAGAAAAATATGACTAAAACTGTGCTAGTGAGATGTATGTAAGGCATGGAATGTTTTTCTTTGTTTTCATTGCATAGTGTGGTGCGGGTGATGGAAGTCCAGAATTTTATCGTAGTACGTCGACAGATATTAACACATTCATTTGTTTTTAACTATTACTCACCTATTTTTTTTTTATGTCTGGAGCTATTTGTTTTGAATAGTCATTGCTACAAGAACCTTTGCCATGGACGCTTATGTTCATACATGCCTGCGCTGGTGGCACAGGAGCTAGCGTTTTTTATTTATAGCTCATGCTTATAAATTATTGAATATTATTAGTTGTCACACTAAAGAAAGTAATGCTAAAGTTTTAAGACGCTACCGTGATACTTTTTATGTGTTATAGAAGAATATCTGACTGACGATGGCCCAAGCTGCTGCGCCGTGCAGCTCTCCGAGCTGCTGTCCTGAGTGGCTCTCCGAGCTGCTGTCCTGAGCGGCACTCCGAGTTGCTATCCGGAGAGGCTCTCCGAGAAGCTGTCTTTGGTATGCATTAATAAAGAAAAATATCACTAAACTGTGCGAGTGAGATGTATGTAAGGCATGGAATGTTTTTCTTTGTTTTTAATTGCATAGTGTGGTGCGGGTGATGGAAGTCCATAATTTTATCGTAGAACGTCGACAGATATTAACACATTCATTTGTTTTTAACTATTACTCACTTATTGTTTTTTTTATGTCTGAAGCTATTTGTTTTGAATAAGCATTGCTACAAGTACCTTTGCCATGGACGCTTATGTACATACATGCCTGCGCCGGTGGCACAGGAGCTAGCCTTTTTTATTTAAAGCTCATGCTCATAAATCATAGAATCTTATTAGTTGTCACACTGAAGAAGGTAATGCTAATGTTTTAAGACGCTACCGTGATACTTTTTGTGTGTTATAGAAGAATATCTGACTGACAATGGCGCAAGCTGCTGCGCCGTGCAGCTTTCCGAGCTGCTGTCCTGAGTGGCTCTCCGAGCTGCTGTCTTGAGCGGCTCTCCGAGCTGCTATCCGGAGAGGCTCTCCGAGAAGCTGTCTTTGGTATGCATTAATAAAGAAAAATATCACTAAACTGTGCGAGTGAGATGTATGTAAGGCATAGAATGTTTTTCTTTGTTTTCATTGCATAGTGTGGTGCGGGTGATGGAAATCCAGAATTTTATCGTAGTACGTCGACAGATATTAACACATTCATTTGTTTTTAACTATAACTCACCTATTGTTTTTTTTATATCTGAAGCTATTTGGTTTGAATAGGCATTGCTACAAGAACCTTTGCCATGGACGCTTATGTACAAAAATGCCTGCGCCGGTGGCACAGGAGCTAGCCTTTTTTATTTATAGCTCATGCTCATAAATCATTGAATCTTATTAGTCGTCACACTGAAGAAAGTAATGCTAATGTTTTAAGACGCTACCGTGATACTTTTTGTGTGTTATAGAAGAATATCTGACTGACGATGGCCCAAGCTGCTGCGCCGTGCAGCTTTCCGAGCTGCTGTCCTGAGTGGCTCTCCGAGCTGCTGTCTTGAGCGGCTCTCCGAGCTGCTATCCGGAGAGGCTCTCCGAAAAGCTGTCTTTGGTATGCATTAATAAAGAAAAATATCACTAAACTGTGCGAGTGAGATGTATGTAAGGCATGGAATGTTTTTCTTTGTTTTCATTGCATAGTGTGGTGCGGGTGATGGAAGTCCATAATTTTATCGTAGTACGTCGACAGATATTAACACATTCATTTGTTTTTAACTATTACTCACTTATTGTTTTTTTATGTCTGAAGCTATTTGTTTTGAATAGGCATTGCTACAAGTACCTTTGCCATGGACGCTTATGTACATACATGCCTGCGCCGGTGGCACAGGAGCTAGCCTTTTTTATTTAAAGCTCATGCTCATAAATCATAGAATCTTATTAGTTGTCACACTGAAGAAGGTAATGCTAATGTTTTAAGACGCTACCGTGATACTTTTTGTGTGTTATAGAAGAATATCTGACTGACAATGGCGCAAGCTGCTGCGCCGTGCAGCTTTCCGAGCTGCTGTCCTGAGTGGCTCTCCGAGCTGCTGTCTTGAGCGGCTCTCCGAGCTGCTATCCGGAGAGGCTCTCCGAGAAGCTGTCTTTGGTATGCATTAATAAAGAAAAATATCACTAAACTGTGCGAGTGAGATGTATGTAAGGCATAGAATGTTTTTCTTTGTTTTCATTGCATAGTGTGGTGCGGGTGATGGAAATCCAGAATTTTATCGTAGTACGTCGACAGATATTAATACATTCATTTGTTTTTAACTATTACTCACTTATTGTTTTTTTATGTCTGAAGCTATTTGTTTTGAATAGGCATTGCTGCAAGTACCTTTGCCATGGACGCTTATGTACATACATGCCTGCGCCGGTGGCACAGGAGCTAGCCTTTTTTATTTAAAGCTCATGCTCATAAATCATTGAATCTTATTAGTTGTCACACTGAAGAAGGTAATGCTAATGTTTTAAGACGCTACCGTGATACTTTTTGTGTGTTATAGAAGAATATCTGACTGACAATGGCGCAAGCTGCTGCGCCGTGCAGCTTTCCGAGCTGCTGTCCTGAGTGGCTCTCCGAGCTGCTGTCTTGAGCGGCTCTCCGAGCTGCTATCCGGAGAGGCTCTCCGAGAAGCTGTCTTTGGTATGCATTAATAAAGAAAAATATCACTAAACTGTGCGAGTGAGATGTATGTAAGGCATAGAATGTTTTTCTTTGTTTTCATTGCATAGTGTGGTGCGGGTGATGGAAATCCAGAATTTTATCGTAGTACATCGACAGATATTAACACATTCATTTGTTTTTAACTATTACTCACCTATTGTTTTTTTATGTCTGAAGCTATTTGTTTTGAATAGGCATTGCTACAAGAACCTTTGCCATGGACGCTTATGTACAAACATGCCTGCGCCGGTGGCACAGGAGCTAGCATTTTTTATTTATAGCTCATGCTCATAAATCATTGAATCTTATTAGTCGTCACACTGAAGAAAGTAATGCTAATGTTTTAAGACGCTACCGTGATACTTTTTGTGTGTTATAGAAGAATATCTGACTGACGATGGCCCAAGCTGCTGCGCCGTGCAGCTCTCCAATCTGCTTCCTTGAGTGGCTCTCCGAGCTGCCGTCCTGAGTGGCTCTCCGAGCTGCCGTCCTGAGTGGCTCTCCGAGCTGCTGTCCTGAGCGGCTCTCCGAGCTGCTTTTCGGAAAGGCTCTCCGAAAAGCTGTCTTTGGTATGCATTAATAAAGAAAAATATGACTAAAACTGTGCTAGTGAGATGTATGTAAGGCATGGAATGTTTTTCTTTGTTTTCATTGCATAGTGTGGTGCGGGTGATGGAAGTCCAGAATTTTATCGTAGTACGTCGACAGATATTAACACATTCATTTGTTTTTAACTATTACTCACCTATTTTTTTTTTATGTCTGGAGCTATTTGTTTTGAATAGTCATTGCTACAAGAACCTTTGCCATGGACGCTTATGTTCATACATGCCTGCGCCGGTGGCACAGGAGCTAGCGTTTTTTATTTATAGCTCATGCTTATAAATTATTGAATATTATTAGTTGTCACACTAAAGAAAGTAATGCTAAAGTTTTAAGACGCTACCGTGATACTTTTTATGTGTTATAGAAGAATATCTGACTGACGATGGCCCAAGCTGCTGCGCCGTGCAGCTCTCCGAGCTGCTGTCCTGAGTGGCTCTCCGAGCTGCTGTCCTGAGCGGCACTCCGAGCTGCTATCCGGAGAGGCTCTCCGAGAAGCTGTCTTTGGTGTGCATTAATAAAGAAAAATATCACTAAACTGTGCGAGTGAGATGTATACTATAAATACTTCTATAATAAAGTTCCCAATGTTATCCGAGATTTGCCTATTAATAAGTTTAAAATTATTATTAAAACTAAACTCTGTCAAAAAGGTTATTACAAAATTTCGGATTACTTGGAGGATAAAACAGCTTGGGACTGATCACTCCAGGATCTATCTACTCGTGTACTAAGATGTCAAAGTGTAGCGTGTCTTGCCCTACTGATACCATTATTATGTTCTCTTTTGTAAGGCAACACACTAGAGCTAATATCTGTAGTATCTAAGTAATAATATTGTAAAAACATCTATGTAAAAAGAATGGCCCCGAGTTTCTTGCCGCTTCTTCTCGGTAGGCTCTATATATTTTGGAACGCGGCGGTAGTTTTTAAAGTACATTATAATGAAAAATTGACGTTCATAAGTGCGTCTTTGATGCCTAAATTGAATAATAGATTTTGACTTTGACTGTTTGTGTGTTTTAGAAGAATATCTGACTGACGATGGCCCAAGCTGCTGCGCCGTGCAGCTCTACGAGCTGCTGCTTTGAGTGGCTCTCCGAGCTGCTGTCCTGAGTGGCTCTCCGAGCTGCTATCCGGAGAGGCTCTCCGAAAAGCTGTCTTTGGTATGCATTAATAAAGAAAAATATCAATTAACTGTGCGAGTGAGATGTATGTAAGGCATGGAATGTTTTTCTTTGTTTTCATTGCATAGTGTGGTGCGGGTGATTGAAGTCCAGAATTTTATCGTAGTACGTAGACAGATATTAACACATTCATTTGTTTTTAACTATTACTCACCTATTGTTTTATTATGTCTGAAGCTATTTGTTTTGAATAGGCATTGCTACAAGAACCTTTGCCATGGACGCTTATGTACATACATGCCTGCGCCGGTGGCACAGGAACTAGCCTTTTTTATTTAAAGCTCATGCTCATAAATCAGAGAATCTTATTAGTTGTCACACTGAAGAAGGTAATGCTAATGTTTTAAGACGCTACCGTGATACTTTTTGTTTGTTGTAGAAGAATATCTGACTGACGATGGCCCAAGCTGCTGCGCCGTGCAGCTCTCCGAGCTGCTGTCCTGAGTGGCTCTCCGAACTGCTGTCCTGAGTGGCTCTCCGAGCTGCTGTCCTGAACGGCTCTCCGAGCTGCTTTTCGAAAAGGCTCTCCGAGAAGCTGTCTTTGGTATGCATTAATAAAGAAAAATATCACTAAACTGTGCGAGCGAGATTTATGTAAGGCATGGAATGTTTTTCTTTGTTTTCATTGCATAGTGTGGTGCGGGTGATGGAAGTCCAGAATTTTATCGTAGTACGTAGACAGATATTAAAACATTCATTTGTTTTTAACGATTACTTACCTATTGTTTTTTATGTCTAAAGCTATTTGTTTTGAATAGGCATTGCTACAAGAACCTTTGCCATGGACGCTTATGTACATACATGCCTGCGCCGGTGGCACAGAAGCTAGCGTTTTTTATTTATAGCTCAATTGTCACACTGAAGAAAGTAATGCTAATGTTTTAAGACGCTACCGTGATACTTTTTGTGTGTTATAGAAGAATATCTGACTGACGATGACCCAAACTACTGTGCCGTGCAGCTCTCCGAGCTGCTGCCTTAAGTGGTTCTCCGAGCTGCCGTCCTGAGTGGCTCTCCGAGCTGCTGTCCTGAGCGGCTCTCCGAGCTGCTTTTCGGAAAGGCTCTCCGAGAAGCTGTCTTTGGTATGCATTAATAAAGAAAAATATCACTAAACTATGCGAGCGAGATGTATGTAAGGCATGGAATGTTTTTCTTTGTTTTCATTGCATAGTGTGGTGCGGGTGATGGAAGTCCAGAATTTTATCGTAGTACGTAGACAGATATTAAAACATTCATTTGTTTGTAACGATTACTTACCTATTGTTTTTTATGTCTAAAGCTATTTGTTTTGAATAGGCATTGCTACAAGAACCTTTGCCATGGACGCTTATGTACATACATGCCTGCGCCGGTGGCACAGAAGCTAGCGTTTTTTATTTATAGCTCATGCTCATAAATCATTGAATCTTATTAGTTGTCACACTGAAGAAAGTAATGCTCATGTTTTAAGACGCTACCGTGATACTTTTTGTGTGTTATAGAAGAATATCTGACTGACGATGACCCAAACTGCTGTGCCGTGCAGCTCTCCGAGCTGCTGCCTTAAGTGGTTCTCCGAGCTGCCGTCCTGAGTGGCTCTCCGAGCTGCTGTCCTGAGCGGCTCTCCGAGCTGCTTTTCGAAAAGGCTCTCCGAGAAGCTGTCTTTGGTATGCATTAATAAAGAAAAATATCACTAAACTGTGCGAGCGAGATGTATGTAAGGCATGGAATGTTTTTCTTTGTTTTCATTGCATAGTGTGGTGCGGGTGATGGAAGTCCAGAATTTTATCGTAGTACGTAGACAGATATTAAAACATTCATTTGTTTTTAACTATTACTCACTTATTGTTTTTTTATGTCTGAAGCTATTTGTTTTGAATAGGCATTGCTGCAAGTACCTTTGCCATGGACGCTGATGTACATACATGCCTGCGCCGGTGGCACAGGAGCTAGCCTTTTTTATTTAAAGCTCATGCTCATAAATCATTGAATCTTATTAGTTGTCACACTGAAGAAAGTAATGCTAATGCTTTAAGACGCTACCGTGATACTTTTTGTGTGTTATAGAAGAATATCGGACTGACGATGGCCCAAGCTGCTGCGCCGTGCAGCTCTCCAAGCTGCTGCCTTGAGTGGCTCTCCGAGCTGCCGTCCTGAGTGGCTCTCCGAGCTGCTGTCCTGAGCGGCTCTCCGAGCTGCTTTTCGGAAAGGCTCTCCGAGAAGCTGTTTTTGGTATGCATTAATAAAGAACAATATCACTTAACTGTGCGAGCGAGATGTATGTAAGGCATGGAATGTTTTTCTTTGTTTTCATTGCATAGTGTGGTGCGGGTGATGGAAGTCCAGAATTTAATCGTAGTACGTCGACAGATATTAACCCATTCATTTGTTTTGAACGATTACTTACCTATTGTTTTTTATGTTTGAAGCTATTTGTTTTGAATAGGCATTGCTACAAGAATCTTTGCCATGGACGCTTATGTACATACATGTCTGCGCCGGTGGCACAGGAGCTAGTCTTTTTTATTTATAGCTTATGCTCATAAATCATTGAATATTATTAGTTGTCACACTGAAGAAAGTAATGCTAATGTTTTAAGACGCTACCGTGATACTTTTTGTGTGTTATAGAAGAATATCTGACTGACGATGGCCCAAGCTGCTGCGCCATGCAGCTTTCCGAGCTGCTATCCTGAGTGGCTCTCCGAGCTGCTGTCTTGAGCGGCTCTCCGAGCTGCTATCCGGAGAGGCTCTCCGAAAAGCTGTCTTTGGTATGCATTTATAAAGAAAAATATCACTAAACTGTGCGAGTGAGATGTATGTAAGGCATAGAATGTTTTTCTTTGTTTTCATTGCATAGTGTGGTGCGGGTGATGGAAATCCAGAATTTTATCGTAGTTCGTCGACAGATATTAACACATTCATTTGTTTTTAACTATAACTCACCTATTGTTTTTTTATGTCTGAAGCTATTTGTTTTGAATAGGCATTGCTACAAGAACCTTTGCCATGGACGCTTATGTACAAACATGCCTGCGCCGGTGGCACAGGAGCTAGCCTTTTTTATTTATAGCTCATGCTCATAAATCATTAAATCTTATTAGTCGTCACACTGAAGAAAGTAATGCTAATGTTTTAAGACGCTACCGTGATACTTTTTGTGTGTTATAGAAGAATATCTGACTGACGATGGCCCAAGCTGCTGCGCCGTGCAGCTTTCCGAGCTGCTGTCCTGAGTGGCTCTCCGAGCTGCTGTCTTTAGCGGCTCTCCGAGCTGCTATCCGGAGAGGCTCTCCGAAAAGCTGTCTTTGGTATGCATTAATAAAGAAAAATATCACTAAACTGTGCGAGTGAGATGTATGTAAGGCATGGAATGTTTTTCTTTGTTTTCATTGCATAGTGTGGTGCGGGTGATGGAAGTCCATAATTTTATCGTAGTACGTCGACAGATATTAACACATTCATTTGTTTTTAACTATTACTCACTTATTGTTTTTTTATGTCTGAAGCTATTTGTTTTGAATAGGCATTGCTACAAGTACCTTTGCCATGGACGCTTATGTACATACATGCCTGCGCCGGTGGCACAGGAGCTAGCCTTTTTTATTTAAAGCTCATGCTCATAAATCATAGAATCTTATTAGTTGTCACACTGAAGAAGGTAATGCTAATGTTTTAAGACGCTACCGTGATACTTTTTGTGTGTTATAGAAGAATATCTGACTGACAATGGCGCAAGCTGCTGCGCCGTGCAGCTTTCCGAGCTGCTGTCCTGAGTGGCTCTCCGAGCTGCTGTCTTGAGCGGCTCTCCGAGCTGCTATCCGGAGAGGCTCTCCGAGAAGCTGTCTTTGGTATGCATTAATAAAGAAAAATATCACTAAACTGTGCGAGTGAGATGTATGTAAGGCATAGAATGTTTTTCTTTGTTTTCATTGCATAGTGTGGTGCGGGTGATGGAATCCAGAATTTTATCGTAGTACGTCGACAGATATTAACACATTCATTTGTTTTTAACTATTACTCACCTATTGTTTTTATATGTCTGAAGCTATTTGTTTTGAATAGGCATTGCTACAAGAACCTTTGCCATGGACGCTTATGTACAAACATGCCTGCGCCGGTGGCACAGGAGCTAGCCTTTTTATTTATAGCTCATGCTCATAAATCATTGAATCTTATTAGTCGTCACACTGAAGAAAGTAATGCTAATGTTTTAAGACGCTACCGTGATACTTTTTGTGTGTTATAGAAGAATATCTGACTGACGATGGCCCAAGCTGCTGCGCCGTGCAGCTCTCCAATCTGCTGCCTTGAGTGGCTCTCCGAGCTGCCGTCCTGAGTGGCTCTCCGAGCTGCTGTCCTGAGCGGCTCTCCGAGCTGCTTTTCGGAAAGGCTCTCCGAGAAGCTGTCTTTGGTATGCATTAATAAAGAAAAATATGACTAAAACTGTGCTAGTGAGATGTATGTAAGGCATGGAATAGTTTTCTTTGTTTTCATTGCATAGTGTGGTGCGGGTGATGGTAGTCCAGAATTTTATCGTAGTACGTCGACAGATATTAACACATTCATTTGTTTTTAACTATTACTCACCTATATTTTTTTTATGTCTGGAGCTATTTGTTTTGAATAGTCATTGCTACAAGAACCTTTGCCATGGACGCTTATGTTCATACATGCCTGCGCCGGTGGCACAGGAGCTAGCGTTTTTTATTTATAGCTCATGCTCATAAATTATTGAATATTATTAGTTGTCACACTAAAGAAAGTAATGCTAATGTTTTAAGACGCTACCGTGATACTTTTTGTGTGTTATAGAAGAATATCTGACTGACGATGGCCCAAGCTGCTGCGCCGTGCAGCTCTCCGAGCTGCTGTTCTGAGTGGCTCTCCGAGCTGCTGTCCTGAGCGGCACTCCGAGCTGCTATCCGGAGAGGCTCTCCGAGAAGCTGTCTTTGGTATGCATTAATAAAGAAAAATATCACTAAACTGTGCGAGTGAGATGTATACTATAAATACTTCTATAATAAAGTTCCCAATGTTATCCAAGATTTGCCTATTTATAAGTTTAAAATTATTATTAAAACTAAACTCTGTCAAAAAGGTTATTACAAAATTTCGGATTACTTGGAGGATAAAACAGCTTGGGACTGATCACTCCAGGATCTATCTACTCGTGTACTAAGATGTCAAAGTGTAGCGTGTCTTGCCCTACTGATACCATTATTATGTTCTCTTTTGTAAGGCAACACAATAGAGCTAATATCTGTAGTATCTAAGTAATAATATTGTAAAAACATCTATGTAAAAAGAATGGCCCCGAGTTTCTTGCCGCTTCTTCTCGGTAGGCTCTATGTATTTTGGAACGCGGCGGTAGTTTTTAAAGTACATTATAATGAAAATTTGACGTTCATAAGTGCGTCTTTGATGCCTAAATTGAATAATAGATTTTGACTTTGACTGTTTGTGTGTTTTAGAAGAATATCTGACTGACGATGGCCCAAGCTTCTGCGCCGTGCAGCTCTACGAGCTGCTGCTTTGAGTGGCTCTCCGAGCTGCTGTCCCGAGTGGTTCTCCGAGCTGCTATCCGGAGAGGCTCTCCGAAAAGCTGTCTTTGGTATGCATTTATAAAAAAAAATATCAATTAACTGTGCGAGTGAGATGTATGTAAGGCATGGAATGTTTTTCTTTGTTTTCATTGCATAGTGTGGTGCGGGTGATTGAAGTCCAGAATTTTATCGTAGTACGTAGACAAATATTAACACATTCATTTGTTTTTAACTGTTACTCACCTATTGTTTTTTTATGTCTGAAGCTATTTGTTTTGAAAAGGCATTGCTACAAGAATCTTTGCCATGGACGCTTATGTACATACATGCCTGCGCCGGTGGCACAGGAGCTAGCCTTTTTTATTTATAGCTCATGCTCATAAATCATTGAATTTTATTAGTTGTCACACTGAAGAAAGTAATGCTAATGTTTAAAGACGCTACCGTGATACTTTTTGTGTGTTAAAGAAGAATATCTGACTGACGATGGCCCAAGCTGCTGCGCCGTGCAGCTCTCTGAGCTGCTGTCCTGAGTGGCTCTCCGAGCTGCTGTCCTGAGCGGCACTCCGAGCTGCTATCCGGAGAGGCTCTCCGAGAAGTTGTCTATGCATTAATAAAGAAAAATATCACTAAACTGTGCGAGTGAGATGTATACTATAAATACTTCTATAATAAAGTTCCCAATGTTATCCGAGATTTGCCTATTAATAAGTTTAAAATTATTATTAACACTAAACTCTGTCAAAAAGGTTATTTTAAAATTTCGGATTACTTGGAGGATAAAACAGCTTGGGACTGATCACTCCAGGATCTATCTACTCGTGTACTAAGATGTCAAAGTGTAGCGTGTCTTGCCCTACTGATACCATTATTATGTTCTCTTTTGTAAGGCAACACACTAGAGCTAATATCTGTAGTATCTAAGTAATAATATTGTAAAAACATCTATGTAAAAAGAATGGCCCCGAGTTTCTTGCCGCTTCTTCTCGATAGGCTCTTTATATTTTGGAACGCGGCGGTAGTTTTTAAAGTACATTATAATGAAAAATTGACGTTCATAAGTGCGTCTTTGATGCCTCAATTTAATAATAGATTTTGACTTTGACTGTTTGTGTGTTTTAGAAGAATATCTGACTGACGATGGCCCAAGCTGCTGCGCCGTGCAGCTCTACGAGCTGCTGTTTTGAGTGGCTCTCCGAGCTGCTGTCCTGAGTGGCTCTCCGAGCTGCTATCCGGAGAGGCTCTCCGAAAAGCTGTCTTTGGTATGCATTAATAAAGAAAAATATCAATTAACTGTGCGAGTGAGATGTATGTAAGGCATGGAATGTTTTTCTTTGTTTTCATTGCATAGTGTGTTGCGGGTGATGGAAGTCCAGAATTTTTTCGTAGTACGTAGACAGATATTAACACATTCATTTGTTTTTAACTGTTACTCACCTATTGTTTTTTTATGTCTGAAGCTATTTGTTTTGAAAAGGCATTGCTACAAGAATCTTTGCCATGGACGCTTATGTACATACATGCCTGCGCCGGTGGCACAGGAGCTAGCCTTTTTTATTTATAGCTCATGCTCATAAATCATTGAATTTTATTAGTTGTCACACTGAAGAAAGTAATGCTAATGTTTTAAGACGCTACCGTGATACTTTTTGTGTGTTATAGAAGAATATCTGACTGACAATGGCCCAAGCTGCTGCGCCGTGCAGCTCTACGAGCTGCTGCTTTGAGTGGCTCTCCGAGCTGCTGTCCTGAGTGGCTCTCCGAGCTGCTGTCCTGAGTGGCTCTCCGAGCTGCTATCCGGAGAGGCTCTCCGAAAAGCTGTCTTTGGTATGCATTAATAAAGAAAAATATCAATTAACTGTACGAGTGAGATGTATGTAAGGCATGGAATGTTTTTCTTTGTTTTCATTGCATAGTGTGGTGCGGGTGATGGAAGTCCAGAATTTTTTCGTAGTGCGTAGACAGATATTAACACATTCATTTGTTTTTAATTATTACTCACCTATTGTTTTTTTATGTCTGAAGCTATTTGTTTTGAAAAGGCATTGCTACAAGAATCTTTGCCATGGACGCATATGTACATACATGCCTGCGCCGGTGGCACAGGAGCTAGCCTTTTTTATTTATAGCTCATGCTCATAAATCATTGAATTTTATTAGTTGTCACACTGAAGAAAGTAATGCTAATGTTTTAAGACGCTACCGTGATACTTTTTGTGTGTTATAGAAGAATATCTGACTGACGATGGCCCAAGCTGCTGCGCCGTGCAGCTCTTCGAGCTGCTGTCCTGAGTGGCTCTCCAAGCTGCTGTCCTGAGCGGCTCTCCGAGCTGCTCTTGCGGAGAGGCTCTCCGAGAAGCTGTCTTTGGTATGCATTAATAAAGAAAAATATCACTAAACTGTGCGAGTGAGATGTATAAAAGGCATGGAATGTTTTTCTTTGTTTTCATTGCATAGTGTGATGCGGGTGATGGAAGGCCAGAATTTTATCGTAGTACGTAGACAGATATTAGCACATACATTTGTTTTTAACTATTACTCACCTATTGTTTTTTTATGTCTGAAGCTATTTGTTTTGAATAGGCATTGCTACAAGAACCTTTGCCACGGACGCTTATGTACATACAAGCCTGCGCCGGTGGCACAGGAGCTAGCTTTTTTTATTTATAGCTCATGCTCATAAATCATTGAATATTATTAGTTGTCACACTAAAGAAAGTAATGCTAATGTTTTAAGACGCTTTCGTGATACTTTTTGTGTTATAGAAGAATATCTAACTGACGATGGCCCAAGCTGCTGCGCCGTGCAGCTCTCCGAGCTGCTGCCATGAGTGACTCTCCGAGCTGCTGTCCTGAGCGGCTCTCCGAGCTGCTATCCGGAGAGGCTCTCCGGGAAGCTGTCTTTGGTATGCATTAATAAAGAAAAATATTACTAAACTGTGCGAGTGAGATGTATGTAAGGCATGGAATGTTTTTCTTTGTTTTCATTGCATAGTGTGGTGCGGGTGATGGAAGTCCAGAATTTTATCTTAGTACTTAGACAGATATTAACACATTCATTTGTTTATAACTATTACTCACCTATTGTTTTTTTATATCTGAAGCTATTTGTTTTGAATAGGCATTGCTACAAGAACCTTTGCCATAGACGCTTATGTACATACATGCCTGCGCCGGTGGCACCGGAGCTAGCCTTTTTTATTTATAGCTCATGCTCATAAATCATTGAATCTTATTAGTTGTCACACTGAAGAAAGTAATGCTAATGTTTTAAGACGCTACCGTTTTTTTTTTGTGTGTTATAGAAGAATATCTGACTGACAATGGCCCAAACTGCTGCGCCGTGCAGCTCTCCGACCTGCTGTTCTGAGTGGCTCTCCGAGCTGCTGTCCTGAGCGGCTCTCCGAGCTGCTATCCGGAGAGGCTCTCCGAGAAGCTGTCTATGGTATGCATTAATAAAGAAAAATATCACTAAACTGTGCGAGTGAGATGTATGTAAGGCATGGAATGTTTTTCTTTGTTTTCATTGCATAGTTTGGTGCGGGTGATGGAAGTTCAGAATTTTATCGTAGTACGTCGACAGATATTAACACATTCATTTGTTTTTAACTATTACTCACCTATTGTTTTTTATGTCTGAAGCTATTTGTTTTGAATAGGCATTGCTACAAGAACCTTTGCCATGTACGCTTATGTACAAACAAGCCTGCGCCGGTGGCACAGGAGCTAACCTTTTTTATTTAAAGCTCATGCTCATAAATCATTGAATCTTATTAGTTGTCACACTGAAGAAAGTAATGCTAATGTTTTAAGACGCTACCGTGATACTTTTTGTGTTTTATAGAAGAATATCTGACTGACGAAGGCCCAAGCTGCTGTGCCGTGCAGCTCTCCGAGCTGCTGTCCTGAGTGGCTCTCCAAGCTGCTGTCCTGAGCGGCTCTCCCAGCTGCTATTCGGAGAGGCTCTCTGAGAAGCTGTCTATGGTATGCATTAATAAAGAAAAATATCACTAAACTGTGCGAGTGAGATGTATGTAAGGTATGGATAGTTTTTCTTTCTTTTCATTGCATAGTGTGGTGCGGGTGATGGAAGTCCAGAATTTTATCTTAGTACTTAGACAGATATTAACACATTCATTTGTTTTTAACTATTACTCACCTATTTTTTTTTATGTCTAAAGCTATTTGTTTTGAATAGGCATTGCTACAAGAACCATTGCCATGGACGCTTATGTACATACATGCCTGCGCCGGTGGCACAGGAGCTAGCTTTTTTTATTTATAGCTCATGCTCATAAATCATTGAATCTTTTTAGTTGTCACACTGAAGAAAGTAATGAAAATGTTTTAAGACGCTACCGTGATACTTTTTGTGTGTTATAGAAGAATATCTGACTGACGATGGCCCAAGCTGCTGCGCCGTGCAGCTCTCCGAGCTGCTGGGCTCTCCGAGCTGCTGGGCTCTCCGAGCTGCTGTCCTGAGCGGCTCTCCGAGCTGCTATCCGAAGAGGCTCTCCGAGAAACTGTCTTTGGTATGCATTAATAAAGAAAAATATCACTAAACTGTGCGAGTGAGATGTATGTAAGGCATGGAATTTTTTCTTTGTTTTCATTGCATAGTGTGGTGCGGGTAATGAAAGTCCAGAATTTTATCGTAGTACGTCGACAGATATTAACACATTCATTTGTTTTTAACTATTACTCACCTATTGTTTTTTTATGTCTGAAGCTATTTGTTTTGAATAGGCATTGCTACAAGAACCTTTGCCATGGACGCTTATGTACATATATGCCTGCGCTGATGGCAAAGGAGCTAGTCTTTTTATTTATAGCTCATGCTCATAAATCATTGAATCTTATTAGTTGTCACACTAAAGAAAGTAATGCTGATGTTTTAAGACGCTACCGTGATACTTTTTGTGTGTTATAGAAGAATATCTGACTGACGATGGCCCAAGCTGCTGCGCCGTGCAGCTCTCCGAGCTGCTGCTTTGAGTGGCTCTCCGAGCTGCTGTCCTGAGTGGCTCTCCGAGCTGCTATCCGGAGAGGCTCTCCAGGAAGCTGTCTTTGGTATGCATTAATAAAGAAAAATATCACTAAACTGTGCGAGTGAGATGTATGTAAGGCATGGAATGTTTTTCTTTGTTTTCATTGCATAGTGTGGTGCGGGTGATGGAAGTCCAGAATTTAATCGTAGTACGTCGACAGATATTAACACATTCATTTGTTTTTAACTGTTACTCAACTATTGTTTTTTTATGTCTGAAGCTATTTGTTTTGAATAGGCATTGCTACAAGAACCTTTGCCATGGACGCCTATATACATACATGCCTGCGCCGGTGGCACAGGAGCTAGCCTTTTTTATTTATAGCTCATGCTCATAAATCATTGAATCTTATTAGTTGTCACACTGAAAAAAGTGATGCTAATGTTTTAAGACGCTACCGTGATACTTTTTGTGTGTTATAGAAGAATATCTGACCGACGATGGCCCAAGCTGCTGCGCCGTGCAGCTTTCCGAGCCGCTGTCCTGAGTGGCTCTCCGAGCTGCTGTCCTGAGTGGCTCTCCGAGCTGCTGTCCTGAGCGGCTCTCCGAGCTGATATCCGGAGAGGCTCTCCGAGAAGCTGTCTTTGGTATGCATTAATAAAGAAAAATATTACAAAACTGTGCGAGTGAGATGTATGTAAGGCATGGAATGTATTTCTTTGTTTCATTGCATAGTGTGGTGCGGGTGATGGAAGTCCAGAATATAATCGTAGTACGTCGACAGATATTAACACATTCATTTGTTTTTAACTGTTACTCAACTATTGTTTTTTTATGTCTGAAGCTATTTGTTTTGAATAGGCATTGCTACAAGAACCTTTGCCACGGACGCTTTTGTACATACAAGCCTGCGCCGGTGGCACAGAAGCTAGCGTTTTTTATTTATAGCTCATGCTCATAAATCATTGAATATTATTAGTTGTCACACTGAAGAAAGTAATGCTAATGTTTTAAGACGCTACCGTGATACTTTTTGTGTTATAGAAGAATATCTGACTGACGATGGCCCAAGCTGTTGCGCCGTTTAGCTCTCCGAGCTGCTGGGCTCTCCGAGCTGCTGTCCTGAGCGGCTCTCCAAACTGCTATCCGAAGAGGCTCTTCGAGAAACTGTCTTTGGTATGCATTAATAAAGAAAAATATCACTAAACTGTGCGAGTGAGATGTATGTAAGGCATGGAATGTTTTTCTTTGTTTTCATTGCATAGTGTGGTGCGGGTGATGGAAGTCCAGAATTTTATCGTAGTACGTCGACAGATATTAACACATTCATTTGTTTTTAACTGTTACTCAACTATTGTTTTTTTTTATGTCTGAAGCTATTTGTTTTGAATAGGCATTGCTACAAGAACCTTTGCCACGGACGCTTATGTACATACAAGCCTGCGCCGGTGGCACAGAAGCTAGCTTTATTTATTTATAGCTCATGCTCATAAATCATTGAATATTATTAGTTGTCACACTGAAGAAAGTAATGCTAATGTTTTAAGACGCTACCGTGATACTTTTTGTGTGTTATAGAAGAATATCTGACTGACGATGGCCCAAGCTGCTGCGCCGTGCAGCTCTCCGAGCTGCTGTCCTGAGTGGCTCTTCGAGCTGCTGTCCTGAGCGGCTCTTCGAGCTGCTGTCCTGAGCGGCTCTCCGAGCTGCTTTCCGGAGAGGCTCTCCGAGAAGCTGTCTTTGGTATGCATTAATAAAGAAAAGATCCCACTTAATTGTGCGAGTGAGATGTATGTAAGGCATGGAATGTTTTTCTTTGTTTTCATTGCATAGTGTGGTGCGGGTGATGGAAGTCCAGAATTTTATCGTAGTACGTAGACAGATATTAACATATTCATTTGTTTTTAACTATTACTCACCTATTGTTTTTTATGTCTGAAGCTATTTGTTTTGAATAGGCATTGCAACAATAACCTTTGCCATGGACGCTTATGTACTTACATGCCTGCGCCGGTGGCACAGGAGCTAGCTTTTTTTATTTATAGATCATGCTCATAAATCATTGAATATTATTAGTTGTCACACTGAAGAAAGTAATGCTAATGTTTTAAGACGCTACCGTGATACTTTTTGTGTTATAGAAGAATATCTGACTGACGATGGCCCAAGCTGCTGCGCCGTGCAGCTCTCCGAGCTGCTGGGCTCTCCGAGCTGCTGTCCTGAGCGGCTCTCCAAACTGCTATCCGAAGAGGCTCTCCGGGAAGCTGTCTTTGGTATGCATTAATAAAGAAAAATATCACTAAACTGTGCGAGTGAGATGTATGTAAGGCATGGAATGTTTTTCTTTGTTTTCATTGCATAGTGTGGTGCGGGTAATGGAAGTCCAGAATTTTATCGTAGTACGTAGACGGATATTAACACATTCATTTGTTTTTAACTATTACTCACCTATTGTGTTTTTATGTCTGAATCTATTTGTTTTGAATAGACATTGCTACAAGAACCTTTGCCATGGACGCTTATGTACAAACTATTCTGCGCCGGTGGCACAGGAGCTAGCTTTTTTTATTTATAGCTCATGCTCATTAATCATTGAATATTATTAGTTGTCACACTGAAGAAAGTAATGCTAATGTTTTAAGACGCTACCTACCGTGATACTTTTTGTGTTATAGAAGAATATCTGACTGACGATGGCTCAAGCTTCTGCGCCGTGCAGCTCTCCGAGCTGCTGGGCTCTCCGAGCTGCTGTCCTGAGCGGCTCTCCAAACTGCTATCCGAAGAGGCTCTCCGAGAAACTGTCTTTGGTATGCATTGATAAAGAAAAATATCACTAAACTGTGCGAGTGAGATGTATGTAAGGCATGGAATGTTTTTCTTTGTTTTCATTGCATAGTGTGGTGCGGGTGATGGAAGTCCAGAACTTTATCGTAGTACGTCGACAGATATTAACACATTCATTTGTTTTTAATTATTACTCACCTATTGTTTTTTTATGTCTGAAGCTATTTGTTTTGAATAGGCATTGCTACAAGAACCTTTGCCATGGACGCTTATGTACATACATGCCTGCGCCGGTGGCACAGGAGCTAGCCTTTTTTATTTATAGCTCATGCTCATAAATCATTGAATCTTATTAGTTGTCACACTAAAGAAAGTAATGCTTATGTTTGAAGACGCTACCGTGATACTTTTTGTGTGTTATAGAAGAATATCTGACTGACGATGGCCCAAGCTGTTGTGCCGTGCAGCTCTCCGAGCTGCTGTCCTGAGTGGCTCTTCGAGCTGCTGTCCTGAGCGGCTCTCCGAGCTGCTTTCCGGAGAGGCTCTCCGGGAAGCTGTCTTTGGTATGCATTAATAAAGAAAAATATCACTAAACTGTGCGAGTGAGATGTATGTAAGGCATGGAATGTTTTTCTTTGTTTTCATTGCATAGTGTGGTGCGGGTAATGGAAGTCCAGAATTTTATCGTAGTACGTAGACAGATATTAACACATTCATTTGTTTTTAACTATTACTCACCTATTGTGTTTTTATGTCTGAATCTATTTGTTTTGAATAGACATTGCTACAAGAACCTTTGCCATGGACGCTTATGTACAAACTATTCTGCGCCGGTGGCACAGGAGCTAGCTTTTTTTATTTATAGCTCATGCTCATTAATCATTGAATATTATTAGTTGTCACATTGAAGAAAGTAATGCTAATGTTTTAAGACGCTACCGTGATACTTTTTGTTTTATAGAAGAATATCTGACTGACGATGGCCCAAGCTGCTGCGCCGTGCAGCTCTCCGAGCTGCTGGGCTCTCCGAGCTGCTGTCCTGAGCGGCTCTCCAAACTGCTATCCGAAGAGGCTCTCCGAGAAACTGTCTTTGGTATGCATTAATAAAGAAAAATATCACTAAACTGTGCGAGTGAGATGTATGTAAGGCATGGAATGTTTTTCTTTGTTTTCATTGCATAGTGTGGTGCGGGTGATGGAAGTCCAGAATTTTATCGTAGTACGTCGACAGATATTAACACATTCATTTGTTTTTAATTATTACTCACCTATTGTTTTTTTTTATGTCTGAAGCTATTTGTTTTGAATAGGCATTGCTACAAGAACCTTTGCCATGGACGCTTATGTACATACATGCCTGCGCCGGTGGCACAGGAGCTAGCCTTTTTTATTTATAGCTCATGCTCATAAATCATTGAATCTTATTAGTTGTCACACTGAAGAAAGTAATGCTAATGTTTTAAGACGCTACCGTGATACTTTTTGTGTGTTATAGAAGAATATCTGACTGCCGATGGCCCAAACTGCTGCGCCGTGCAGCTGTTCGAGCTGCTGTCCTGAGTGGCTCTCCGAGCTGCTGTCCTGAGCGGCTCTCCGAGCTGCTTTCCGGAGAGGTTCTCCGGGAAGCTGTCTTTGGTATGCATTAATAAAGAAAAATATCACTAAACTGTGCGAGTGAGATGTATGTAAGGCATGGAATGTTTTTCTTTGTTTTCATTGCAATGTGTGGTGCGGTAGATGGAAGTCCAGAATTTTATCGTAGTACGTAGACAGATATTAACACATTCATTTGTTTTTAACTATTACTCACCTATTGTGTTTTTATGTCTGAAGCTATTTGTTTTGAATAGACATTGCTACAAGAATCTTTGCCATGGACACTTATGTACATACATGCCTGCGCCGGTGGCACAGGAGCTTGCTTTTTTTATTTATAGCTCATGCTCATAAATCATTGAATATTATTAGTTGTCACACTGAAGAAAGTAATGCTAATGTTTTAAGACGCTACCGTGATACTTTTTGTGTTATAGAAGAATATCTGACTGACGATGGCCCAAGCTGCTGCGCCGTGCAGCTCTCCGAGCTGCTGTCCTGAGTAGCTCTCCGAGCTGCTGTCCTGAGCGGCTCTCCGAGCTGCTATCCGGAGAGGCTCTCCGGAAAGCTGTCTTTGGTATGCATTTATAAAGAAAAATATCAATTAACTGTGCGAGTGAGATGTACGTAAGTCATGGATAGTTTTTCTTTCTTTTCATTGCATAGTGTGGTGCGGGTGATGGAAGTTCAGAATTTTATCGTAGTACGTCGACAGATATTAACACGTTCTATTGTTTTTAACTATTACTCACCTATTGTTTTTTATGTCTGAAGCTATTTGTTTTGAATAGGCATGGCTACAAGAACTTTTGCCACGGACGCTTATGTACATACAAGCCTGCGCCGGTGGCACAGAAGCTAGCCTTTTTTATTTATAGCTTATGCTCATAAATCATTGAATCTATTTAGTTGTCACACTGAAGAAAGTAATGCTAATGTTTTAAGACGCTACCGTGATACTTTTTGTGTATTATAGAAGAATATCTGACTGACGATGGCCCAAGCTGCTGCGCCGTGCAGCTCTCCGAGCTGCTGCCTTGAGTGGTTCTCCGAGCTGCTGTCCTGAGCGGCTCTCCGAGCTGCTATCCGGAGAGGCTCTCCGGGAAGCTGTCTTTGGTATGCATTAATAAAGAAAAATATCACTAAACTGTGTGAGTGAGATGTATGTAAGGCATGGAATGTTTTTCTTTGTTTTCATTGCATAGTGTGGTGCGGGTGATGGAAGGCCAGAATTTTATCGTAGTACGTCGACAGATATTAATTCATTTGTTTTTAACTATTACTCACCTATTGTTTTTTTATGTCTGAAGCTATTTGTTTTGAATAAGCATTGCTACAAGAACCTTTGCCATGGACGCTTATGTACATACATGCCTGCGCCGGTGGCACAGGAGCTAGTCTTTTTTATTTAAAGCTCATGCTCATAAATCATTGAATCTATTTAGTTGTCACACTGATGAAAGTAATGCTAATGTTTTAAGACGCTACCGTGATACTTTTTGTGTGTTATAGAAGAATATCTGACTGACGATGGCCCAAGCTGCTGCGCCGTGCAGCTCTCCGAGCTGCTGTCCTGAGTGGCTCTTCGAGCTGCTGTCCTGAGCGGCTCTCCAAGCTGCTATCCGGAGAGGCTCTCCGAGAAGCTGTCTTTGGTATGCATTAATAAAGAAAAATATCACTAAACTGTGCTAGTGAGATGTATGTAAGGCATGGAATGTTTTTCTTTATTTTCATTGCATAGTGTGGTGCGGGTGATGGGAGTCCAGAATTTTATCGTAGTACGTTGACAGATATTAACACATTCATTTGTTTTTAACTATTACTCACCTATTGTTTTTATGTCTGAAGCTATTTCAGAGTCAAATACAAATAATCTTGCATGAACAATTAGGTGTAAAAAAGTTGTTTTCCCGATGGATACCGCATTTGCTCTGTGAAGAGCAAAAACCGGCTCGCGTTACTTGGTGCGTCAGAACTCTTGAAAGATTCCACGCAGGATCCTCAAATGCTGTATACAACATCGTATCAGGTGACGAATCCTGTATATACGCAAACGAACCCGAAACAAAAAACCAGTCACGAGATTGGGTGTTCGAAAATGAGTTAAAGCCAACAAAAATTGTTTGTTCACGGAGTGTTGCAAAATGGTAGCCACGTTTGTCTCCAAAACCGGCTATGTTACGACTTTTCCTCTTGAGGGACAAAGAACGGTTAATGCAGAATGATATGCTAGCATTTGTTTGCCACAGGTCGTTTCTGAACTCCGTAAAGAGAACTGCAACCGCCGCATCATCCTCCATCACGACAATGCGAGTTCTCACACCGCGCTCAGAACAAAAGAGTTTTTAGAGCAAGAAAACATAGAATTATTAGACCATCCGCCGTACAGCCCCGACCTAAGCTCTAATGATTTCTATACTTTCCCTAAAATAAAGAATAAATTGCGTGGACAGAATTTTCATCACCTGAAGAAGCTGGGGACGCCTACAATACGGCCATTTTGGAGACCCCAACTTCCGAATGGAATAGTTGCTTCAATGATTGGTTCTATCGTATGGAAAATTGTGTCAAATTTCGCGGAGAATACTTCAAAAGCAATAAATACATTTTTAAATAGTAATGTTGTGTCACTTCCTTGATTCCCGAAATTTTCAGTGCCGCCCTCGTACTCACAACAAAAAAAGATTGCGATCACTTTGAAAAATTGATACTTAATTCTTTTTTGTTACGGTAGACTATGATTTCTTCGTCTTTTTAGTTGCTATTGATGGAATTGTCAGACCATTCCGGGTAAACCATAGGCCCAATCTGTTAGCAATTAAGTTAATATTTCGAGTTAATTTAGAACTAGGTGTTCGTTCGCATCGTTCGTTCGGGGATATTGCGAACGAACACGTGGTCTACACTTTTTGTATAAATTGTCAAAACACTATGATGATAAAAAATAATTAAAGAATATTTGTTCCAGTTTAAAGTAGTTAAATCATACATTTATATTATTACGAATTGTTAAAGTTGTGGAACGATGACGCTCGGTGGCAGCCATCTTGTTGTTTACGAGTTGTAAGGTAATTTAAACACAGATCTTGCTCAACCGAGCGTCATCTCTCCGACTCCCCTCTCTCCTGGCGACGGCCCAAGCCGAGGTCCGTACCTTAGTGGTGCCCTTGAGCAAGTCGCCTACTCCTCTCCTTGCGGCGAAGCGTCTTCAACGCTCGTCTTAGGCGGTGCGCCCTCTGCGCCCGCATCTGGCTGAGTACCATCTGCGCTCGCCAACCGTCCGGTGACGCTGTAAATGCCGGTAGAGGCAAACAGCATTAGTCCTAAGTTTCTAAAAAAAAACCGAGCGTCATTCCTTGTCTGCGACTCGTGCTGGTAACATCTCTTGGTATTTGGTGCTACTTTGTGAACATAATTATATATCTAGAATCGATGTCTTTTGTAACAGTTATTATATTAAATATTTATATGGCTAGTACCATGAGCTTTATTAGTTACGCTCTTCGAAATGAAATATTATATATTTTGTACAATAAATATATTGTTTCTCTAGTAAAGAGGGTTTTATTAACAACTCAGAAGTGGGATATGAACTCGAAAAAAATTACAAAAATAAGCAGTTTTTTTTTCCTTTAGTTTGACTTTCTATTCCTTACCACAAATTAACATGAAAAACATTTTCTTGTGCTCTTTATTGTATTCTTCCAGGATACCAATGGTAGCCGCCCACCACGCAGCCATTCATGGACAGTGCCGTGTGACAGCCGCTCGCGTAATCGATGCCGCAGCCGATCGAGTCTGCCGCAACCGTTCACGTGCAGAGCCAGGTGATCGCCCGTCGCAGCTACGAGCTCGCAGCCGATTGAGTCTGCCGCAGCCGCCAACCGCGCAGCCGCTCACGTGCAGTACCAGGTGATTGATTAAGTTCAATTAAAAAATTATATCAGCTTATGCTAGTGATCACAAACTTTTTTTGGTGTGTGTACATATAATCTAACAAACATACGGACAGGTGACAGTCAATTTGACCAGTTAAAGCAGACACTTCGATCGATTGGTTAACTAAGATACTTTGTAACAATAGTAAGTGGCGTACTATACTCGCATACTGTGGGCCTAGCACGAATAACTGCGTAAGTGTAACGTAACGTGTCGTTCACGTGAAACAGTACAAACTGTCATTTATCTAGGACAACTGTAACACAGTTAACTCACAGTATGTACGCCGAAGCGTGGCGCATTGAAGTTTGTGATACGAATACTTTTACGCAAACTACAACTACGGCCTCTGACAAAGTAGCGTGGGCGGGTTCGACGATGTCTAGAGAAATTATCAATTGAATCAGAATTTAAATATTTTAATATTTTAAACTTAGCATTGCCATCCAGCGTGGCAATGCCGCCAGCGTTTTGGCCACTTGTCCCCCCACCATGGGGCTTATAGATTAGCTAGTTATTATTATTATTATTATTTTATTTTATTTTTAATTACTAATAAATGTTTTTTTTAATATTATAAGACGGTACAAGCACGAGGCCCATCTGGTGTTAAGCGGAAACCTCTGCTTACATCAGATACATTTCGTCACTTGTGACGAACTGCACTGCGCCCGTAACCCTGAGACATTAAGTTGAAATGTCTCATGTAATTTCGCCGGCACTCATACCCTTCTACAACCAGAACGCAGTATCGTGAACATTCCTACTTCGCAGTAAAAATAGGATGTGGTACTTCCCCGGACGAACTCATTCACGAAGAGAAGAATATTAACTCACCCTTACAGATGATTATAGAGATTGGTCACACCTACTAATCAATATATTACCAACGAGGATTCCAAAGGAGGACTGGAGTCAGGCAGGCAGCCGGCCATAACATCGAATCTAACACTTTAACCCTCTGTTTTAGACTTTCGCGGTTGTTCTCTAAATTATAATTAGTACTCACGAGATGTAGACTACGATCTAGTTGCTTTTGGAGTTGCCGACATTTCGGTAGGTACAGTTACATGCACCACGTTGAAAATAATAATATATTTTAATTTCAACCAATATATAATATTATCTATGACTTCAACTATGACCTTGAATCCGCAGAGGGGCCGTGTGTAACCCATAGCAACCGGCGCACAACAATCGTGCGTTCGTTTAGCAATAAGGGCATTCATTGGTGGCGTTGCTATTGTTGGCTCTTTTGTTAAAGCTATCGTCAAGCTCAGTTTTGGTGGCAAATATAACTATTTTTTTTCTTTTCAAACACTGAACAAAAAGAGCCATAACATTTTCCTCCATAGATTCCCAATTCGAACGCCCTTGTGAGCATTTTTAACGTTATTTTCGCCAACTTAGGGCTATTCGAACGCACTACTTATAGTTAAACCTTTTCGCGCTTATAGTTAAACCTTTTCGCGCCTTTTTTCATTTTTTTTTGTATGCTGTCTCCGTACTAGGAATACTCCATTCCTACAATTAACGTTCCAAATCCAAATCACTTTACTCCCCAGAGAGTTTCATACAACTTTACAGCCCCGCGTATGTAATACCTTTCTTTACGTAGAGATCACGTGACATGTAATAGAACATTTTCGAGCAGGTGGTATGAAAACACCTTAGAGTGTTTCAACCTTTTTGTGAGCGAGTCGATGTTGCTGGATATTATGATACACACAAACGTGAGGATCCGAAGAACGAGGTATGGTCTGAATACTTCAAATGACTACTCTTATGGAGAAATTTCTATGGATGAGCTGAAGGCCGTTATTGGTATTATTTACCTCGCAGGATTATACAAATCTGCCAGACAAAATTACGCTACCGCTCACGTGCAGTACCAGGTGATTGATTAAGTTCAATTAAAAAATTATATCAGCTTATGCTAGTGATCACAAACTTTTTTTGGTGTGTGTACATATAATCTAACAAACATACGGACAGGTGACAGTCAATTTGACCAGTTAAAGCAGACACTTCGATCGATTGGTTAACTAAGATACTTTGTAACAATAGTAAGTGGCGTACTATACTCGCATACTGTGGGCCTAGCACGAATAAATGCGTAAGTGTAACGTAACGTGTCGTTCACGTGAAACAGTACAAACTGTCATTTATCTAGGACAACTGTAACACAGTTAACTCACAGTATGTACGCCGAAGCGTGGCGCATTGAAGTTTGTGATACGAATACTTTTACGCAAACTACAACTACGGCCTCTGACAAAGTAGCGTGGGCGGGTTCGACGATGTCTAGAGAAATTATCAATTGAATCAGAATTTAAATATTTTAATATTTTAAACTTAGCATTGCCATCCAGCGTGGCAATGCCGCCAGCGTTTTGGCCACTTGTCCCCCCACCATGGGGCTTATAGATTAGCTAGTTATTATTATTATTATTATTTTATTTTATTTTTAATTACTAATAAATGTTTTTTTTAATATTATAAGACGGTACAAGCACGAGGCCCATCTGGTGTTAAGCGGAAACCTCTGCTTACATCAGATACATTTCGTCACAAGTGACGAACTGCACTGCGCCCGTAACCCTGAGACATTAAGTTGAAATGTCTCATGTAATTTCGCCGGCACTCATACCCTTCTACAACCAGAACGCAGTATCGTGAACATTCCTACTTCGCAGTAAAAATAGGATGTGGTACTTCCCCGGACGAACTCATTCACGAAGAGAAGAATATTAACTCACCCTTACAGATGATTATAGAGATTGGTCACACCTACTAATCAATATATTACCAACGAGGATTCCAAAGGAGGACTGGAGTCAGGCAGGCAGCCGGCCATAACATCGAATCTAACACTTTAACCCTCTGTTTTAGACTTTCGCGGTTGTTCACTAAATTATAATTAGTACTCACGAGATGTAGACTACGATCTAGTTGCTTTTGGAGTTGCCGACATTTCGGTAGGTACAGTTACATGCACCACGTTGAAAATAATAATATATTTTAATTTCAACCAATATATAATATTATCTATGACTTCAACTATGACCTTGAATCCGCAGAGGGGCCGTGTGTAACCCATAGCAACCGGCGCACAACAATCGTGCGTTCGTTTAGCAATAAGGGCATTCATTGGTGGCGTTGCTATTGTTGGCTCTTTTGTTAAAGCTATCGTCAAGCTCAGTTTTGGTGGCAAAAATAACTATTTTTTTTCTTTTCAAACACTGAACAAAAAGAGCCATAACATTTTCCTCCATAGATTCCCAATTCGAACGCCCTTGTGAGCATTTTTAACGTTATTTTCGCCAACTTAGGGCTATTCGAACGCACTACTTATAGTTAAACCTTTTCGCGCTTATAGTTAAACCTTTTCGCGCCTTTTTTCATTTTTTTTTGTATGCTGTCTCCGTACTAGGAATACTCCATTCCTACAATTAACGTTCCAAATCCAAATCACTTTACTCCCCAGAGAGTTTCATACAACTTTACAGCCCCGCGTATGTAATACCTTTCTTTACGTAGAGATCACGTGACATGTAATAGAACATTTTCGAGCAGGTGGTATGAAAACACCTTAGAGTGTTTCAACCTTTTTGTGAGCGAGTCGATGTTGCTGGATATAATGATACACACAAACGTGAGGATCCGAAGAACGAGGTATGGTCTGAATACTTCAAATGACTACTCTTATGGAGAAATTTCTATGGATGAGCTGAAGGCCGTTATTGGTATTATTTACCTCGCAGGATTATACAAATCTGCCAGACAAAATTACGCTACCGCTCACGTGCAGTACCAGGTGATTGATTAAGTTCAATTAAAAAATTATATCAGCTTATGCTAGTGATCACAAACTTTTTTTGGTGTGTGTACATATAATCTAACAAACATACGGACAGGTGACAGTCAATTTGACCAGTTAAAGCAGACACTTCGATCGATTGGTTAACTAAGATACTTTGTAACAATAGTAAGTGGCGTACTATACTCGCATACTGTGGGCCTAGCACGAATAACTGCGTAAGTGTAACGTAACGTGTCGTTCACGTGAAACAGTACAAACTGTCATTTATCTAGGACAACTGTAACACAGTTAACTCACAGTATGTACGCCGAAGCGTGGCGCATTGAAGTTTGTGATACGAATACTTTTACGCAAACTACAACTACGGCCTCTGACAAAGTAGCGTGGGCGGGTTCGACGATGTCTAGAGAAATTATCAATTGAATCAGAATTTAAATATTTTAATATTTTAAACTTAGCATTGCCATCCAGCGTGGCAATGCCGCCAGCGTTTTGGCCACTTGTCCCCCCACCATGGGGCTTATAGATTAGCTAGTTATTATTATTATTATTATTTTATTTTATTTTTAATTACTAATAAATGTTTTTTTTAATATTATAAGACGGTACAAGCACGAGGCCCATCTGGTGTTAAGCGGAAACCTCTGCTTACATCAGATACATTTCGTCACAAGTGACGAACTGCACTGCGCCCGTAACCCTGAGACATTAAGTTGAAATGTCTCATGTAATTTCGCCGGCACTCATACCCTTCTACAACCAGAACGCAGTATCGTGAACATTCCTACTTCGCAGTAAAAATAGGATGTGGTACTTCCCCGGACGAACTCATTCACGAAGAGAAGAATATTAACTCACCCTTACAGATGATTATAGAGATTGGTCACACCTACTAATCAATATATTACCAACGAGGATTCCAAAGGAGGACTGGAGTCAGGCAGGCAGCCGGCCATAACATCGAATCTAACACTTTAACCCTCTGTTTTAGACTTTCGCGGTTGTTCACTAAATTATAATTAGTACTCACGAGATGTAGACTACGATCTAGTTGCTTTTGGAGTTGCCGACATTTCGGTAGGTACAGTTACATGCACCACGTTGAAAATAATAATATATTTTAATTTCAACCAATATATAATATTATCTATGACTTCAACTATGACCTTGAATCCGCAGAGGGGCCGTGTGTAACCCATAGCAACCGGCGCACAACAATCGTGCGTTCGTTTAGCAATAAGGGCATTCATTGGTGGCGTTGCTATTGTTGGCTCTTTTGTTAAAGCTATCGTCAAGCTCAGTTTTGGTGGCAAAAATAACTATTTTTTTTCTTTTCAAACACTGAAAAAAAAGAGCCATAACATTTTCCTCCATAGATTCCCAATTCGAACGCCCTTGTGAGCATTTTTAACGTTATTTTCGCCAACTTAGGGCTATTCGAACGCACTACTTATAGTTAAACCTTTTCGCGCTTATAGTTAAACCTTTTCGCGCCTTTTTTCATTTTTTTTTGTATGCTGTCTCCGTACTAGGAATACTTCATTCCTACAATTAACGTTCCAAATCCAAATCACTTTACTCCCCAGAGAGTTTCATACAACTTTACAGCCCCGCGTATGTAATACCTTTCTTTACGTAGAGATCACGTGACATGTAATAGAACATTTTCGAGCAGGTGGTATGAAAACACCTTAGAGTGTTTCAACCTTTTTGTGAGCGAGTCGATGTTGCTGGATATACTGATACACACAAACGTGAGGATCCGAAGAACGAGGTATGGTCTGAATACTTCAAATGACTACTCTTATGGAGAAATTTCTATGGATGAGCTGAAGGCCGTTATTGGTATTATTTACCTCGCAGGATTATACAAATCTGCCAGACAAAATTACAAGACTTGTGGTCCAATGATGGAACTGGTATTCCTATTTTTGCCACGACAATGAGCTTGAGAAGATTCGTTTTTATTTTCATCATTTGCGATTTGATGATGTTCATACACGTGAAGAAAGATTGTCACAGGATAGACTAGCCCCGTTCAGGAATCTGTTCGACGAATTCGTCACCAAATGCCAACTACACTACACAGCCTTTGAAAATTTGATAATAGATGAAGAACTTGTAGCTTTCCGCGGCCGCTGCAAGTTTCGCCAATATTTGCCATGTAAACCAGCAAAATATGGAATAAAGATATTTGTGCTCGTAGATGCCAGGACATTCTACTCACTAAATTTAGAGATTTATGCAGGTGAGCAACCAGAAGGGCCTTATAAGGTCAGCAATAAGCCACACGATGTAGTCGATCGTCTGATAAGACCAGTTTCCCAATCAGGGAGGGATATCACGATGGACAACTGGTTTACAAGCTATCCAACATACGAACACTTGCTAAACCGCCATAAGTTAACCGCTGTTGGTACAATAAAATCAAACAAAGCTTGCATACCTGAAAAATTCAAAGCAGGAATCGTGAACTTGGAACAGGTATTATCGTGAACTGAATTCATCGCTGTTCGGATTTCAACAAAATATCATGTAGTGAATCGAATGCAATTAAACGAACAGCTGCAATGTGACTATAGAAATAACTACCTACGCTCCGCGAATAAACCCGCGTAGTGGTCGATCATGATGATGAATAAAAAATATGTATGTGTAGCGACCTCTACCGCATTCTACTCACAACTTATACGTAACCAAGCGCAGAAGCCTAACTAGCAGCAAAAACACTGATAGCAATAAAATTATCGTCCGTACTACGACATCAAAGCTAACAGATGGCACTAATATCAATTACACAAAATGTTATTCAAACGCAAAAAGGGACAATTTCCTGAATCGCGATGATCACATTTGTACGGCACAGCAACCTAATATACAAGCTCCAGAGATGGACTATTGGTCGGCTGTCCCTGGGCCAACAACACCTGGCTCAGTAGGAAGTACCTACTTCCCTATTGGATGGAGGCGCTTCAACGTGGATACCTAGGTACTACTACCTACCTACCTAGTAGGTACCTACCCATGTACTTGGATAGGTAGGCTGGGTGGATACCCATCCGACCTCCACATAATGCCTATATTCATCAGGGATACCAATCCAACCTCCACATATGCCTATGTTTATCAGGGATAATGTAGGATTCTAATAATGAAAGAATGTTTCAAATCGATCCAGTAGTTTCGGAGCAAATTCAAACAAACAAATCTTTCCTCTTTATATTATATTTAATTGTAGATTATAGATAACCATCTCATGATAATAGCAACGAAAAATAAATGAAATTGTGAATATGAGTTCCGATGTCCTAAGCTTCAAATTACTTTTAATTCGTCAAATATAAAGTATACAAGTCAAAAATGTGTACCTTATATTTATTTTAATTTAATATAATTTATTTACACAAGGATATGTTAATATGTTATGAGAACTCTTGATCGTCAGCATCGTAGTGCACGCCGACTTGCTTGCGCACAGCTTCCTCAAGCTTGGCAAGTATGAGGCTGTCATTCAGAGTGAACCGTGGAGACTCGATGAGACCTGAAATATTTTATACAAATGCTTGATTAATACAAATAGTAGTAGCCATTTTCTAGAGCAGTAGAACTCTTTGTGAACGAGTTCGTCTGGAGAAGTATTGCAATGCTACCTATAAGGTATCTTTATCTACCTACCTATCTACTTATTTACCTCAGGGCTACGAACGTAGTGTGTTTAACTCTATTATTTCTTCGTAGGTTTAACTATCATAATATACTTAGTATAAACCTGCGTACGGATAGCGCGTTTCTGAACTACGCGTAGTCGGCATATGTTGTCCACGCGTACATTGGATACGCTTATTCCTGTACGGACCTCCGTGAACCTGAACGCGAGCTCAATCGATAGCGCTACGCGAGCCCCGCCTGTCATTCACCATGACTCCGAGAAGCCGCAGTAGTGCACCACCACTACTGCGGCATTACGTACATTCAACACATTTTCAATAATAAAAAGAGAAACAAACGGAAACCTAGAGAGTGGAGAAAAAATTGAATCGTGTAATATTACAGTATGGAAATAGGCTTCGGTACTCAAGATATAAGTTTTGAAGAAAGTGGGAGTAAAAAAGAAAGTTAAATCAATCTGACAATATTTTCATTATTGAAACACGCGTGTCTTTTCATTTTGCCGTCGAAATATAACGTAACCGGGCGTGTGCGTCCCCTTTGACTCGCGACCTAAAAAATGCATGACGGGGGCTCGCGCGGCACGCGTCCCCAAGAGTGTAAGTACGCGAAACTGCAAGTATGGACATGGCGTTCCAGGACACGCGTAACCGACTACGTGTACCAATGTACGCGCTGTCCGTACGCAGCTTAATAGAGGTGTGGTTATACCGTATAGTATAGGTAGGTATGTATTGTTATAACATTTTGTACTAGGTATGTCATGTCACATTCTAATTGGCTGAAAAACTTTCTTCACTTTTGTTATCTGTCAATATCGGCACGAAATTAAAAATTTGCTCTTGATGAAAACCATCCCCACGATTGATATTTTGAACTTCGTGATTTCAATCGCTTCTTCCGAAATATCGCAAACTCGTAAAAATATACATGGTAACTATCCCGTTGATAATTTGAATATTTCTAATTTAAAATAAGACTGTTTTGCGAGTTGGTACCTACTAAGCTATAATATATTGTAATCGACTTATACACACCAGGTATAAGTACTTGCATATTATTTGAATGCGTAAGGCATTGAGATACAAGCTAAGTAACTTCTTACCTTCCTTGATGCATCTATTAACTTCGAGAGCTTCAAAGACCAACCCGGCGCTGTTGCCGAAGAAGTACGGGATACTAGACTCGTGCAATGGGAAAGAAGACTTTTTGCCGTCCACGTGGATCAGCTCTGTTGGGAAATGGAATGGGTCTTCCACCTAAATAGTAATAGAAAATAGGTTATACGACTTGCAGTATGGTTAACCACATATACACACATGCTTTGGTACATATTAAATAACTATTGTATTCATAAGTTCAGTAGGTAAAGTAAGTATTCTTCCTATTGTAATTGGTAGGTATTTCTACTAGAAATACCCACTTACAATAGTCAAGTAGTTGATAGTGTTGTTTATTCTGTGATGTACCGGCGCGCCGTCGTGCGTTCAGTCACATAGTTGGGTATTGGTTGGCTATAGGTTTTAGGTGCGGAGCATTGAATATCTGTTTAAAATAGTATAAAACACGTTAAATTTTTGGACCAGTTAAGATTTCAAAATTTCCAAACAACCCCGTTCAATATTGTGCACTAATTAACAAAGTCATTATAATAATATGCGTCTGGACAATGATAAATCATTTTAAATTATATACGGTTCCCAGTTAATAGGACCTTAAATAATCTATACAAAACCTGGCTAACAGCGCAGTTATCTAGGTATGGCATTTTTGCTATAATCTTAAAAACTGAACTTGCAGCAGTACAAAGGCGACTTGTGCAAGTTGCATCATGCAACATGACCTGTCTGGCAAACGATACGTGAAACCGCAACCGGGACCGGTTTTGTCAGTACGGAATCGCGCGTGTTTAACCACAAAACTGTCGAGTAACTCACGTAAAAATCGTACCCCTAACAGAGTCGAATAGCTTATAAATCTGAACAGGTAAACCGTAAATCCTTAAAGGTAAACCGTACCTGCTGCCGTGAAGACTTTCGAGACTGTGAGGCACGCGCTGTTGCACTGTTGCAAACGCACTACTTCAGGACCGGTAGGTGTAGCTGTACTGGTCCTCAAGTAGTTACCTAGTCCGCCTAGAACTCTAGTTCATCATCAGCCTACACACCTCAAATATCCATAATACTTATAATATTTTGCGCCAGCGACCCAGGATCATTCTCCGTTATGTTATATTGTGTTATTATTATATTATTTTATGTTCTCCGTTGGGATGGCTTGGGTAAAGGCTGGATATGGATATGGATGGACGTTTGCGCCCTCAATCAGAATAAGAATGTAGGTACATACCGTAGCGTGCCCTTTCGTTCCAGTAACAGTCCCCTTGTTCCAAAGCCTTAACTTGGCATTTATATTGAGTACCGCACGTCTGTCTCCCTCATATTCCAAAATCACTGTGTCAACTATATCCACTCCGTCATCATTCAATTCTCCAATGGCTGTCACCTTCTTCGGCTCGTCCTTGAATATGAACTGCGCAAATTGGAGAGTGTAGATGCCGATGTCCATGATTGCACTTCCACCAAGATCTTTTTTGCTGAGGATAGATGAATGCGTTAGTTTAATAGAATCATTTTCTCTGGTCCGCAATAATACTAAAAGTTCTTCCTATGGTACTAAGGAACCACTGTTCCTCAAATAACGGGGTTTGAGTTTACTGGCTCTAGGTTACACTGCAACTGTTATGAATAGGCGAGGGGCTCAACATCAGGCGAATGGCTTGACCGTTTCATTTCTCGATGAATATTACATAAAAATCTCATTAAAATTAAGTAGGTAGATGCTGATCTGAGAAACAATATGATGGATGGATTTAAATTCTTACTTACCAGAACAAGTAGCAGACAGTTAAAAAACTTTGGATATGACTGAATCATTATTTCAAAATATTTCATAATTGAAAAAAGTATGTAAGTATGTATCTCAATAAAAAATTATACATCTTTTGCATTCCTAAAAAGGTACTGGTAAAGAATAGGAATACGAATAACATCATTTTGTTCCCAACTGCAGCTAGCATTACCTACCTACCTATACATATCTTTTTTTGCAAATATGTACAATGATTTCATTTGATTAAACCTACACTGCTCCACAAACTGCACTATAGTCTGTCCATCCTAACATTCATCTACAATACTATATCACCAATATTCATCAACCGTAATTGGGTTTTTTATGTAGCTTACTTACACTAGCCTTACTTTTATTTACACAAAAACTCAAGAGTTCATTGGCTTCTAATAATCAATCGTCATCAAATGAACCGAATAAAACGGAAGCATGATTAGCCACGTGTCTTTCAATTAGATAATAATCAGTTATAATTAAGCCAATTCCCTGTGTATCGACTCACTCTACAATAATTGTTCGATTGATATGACCTGTATTCGTCCTTTCATTGTCTCAACTCAAGATACGTCCTACATAATTTGCTTAACAATTGCGCTACCTACCTAATATCTAGGCTACCTACCTTACTTACTAAAGTTTAAGACCGTACATACTTATACGTGTTTACGTCATTTTAAGTCATGCCTGTTTTTCATACTTTCAAAGACCCCGTTAGATATTACTCTGCTTTCTGTGTGACGTCAGGAAGCCGATTTATAAGGCAAAAAAAGGTGTGTCAAATGTTTTATAAATCTTGAAGGTAAGTGAAGTAAAGAGTTTGATGTCGTTTTCACAGTTTAATAGACCTACCATATAATAACGTGTATTCTAGACAGGTATCTTTATACCTGTTTAGAACCGTCCCTAGTTTTGACTTATATTAATGTTTTGGGTAATAACAATCCCTTCTGAAGGAATAAGACTCTATTGCGTGCTTGATACAATAATGAAAGTGGCAAATTCATAGTATAAATAACAAATAGAATGATCGTTTCTGCACACTACATATTTCCAATTTATTCTGTAGTCCGCAATATATCTTGTAATTTGCTAGACCTAAGGATAACATAGATATGAAGATTTGAAATGAAAAAAGAAAAGTGTGTGTACTCATGCTTTAAAAGCTACCATGTCGTAAAGCCATTTTAAGCAATGTACTTAGTTCAAAAGTAGGAGATCCTTATAACGAGTGACATTTATTTTGTACATGCATACTAAAATGCATACACACTAAAAATAAACCCTCCGGAAAGTCAGGTAAAAATATCTTCGCCAGATGGGAGTACCTATGCTATTAACCTATTCAGTAAAAGCTGAAGAAGTTTAAGTATAAGTACCTATAGGATGTAGCCATAGAATAAACGTACCTAGTAACGGTATAATGTATGCCATCAAAAACAAAACTTGTAGAAAATACCAAGTCTCGCTCAGTTACTGTTCTTCTATCGGAAAAAGTTTTGAGATCGATGGAAAACCAATTCGGTAAATTTTTCAGTCCCTATTTAAGCATATCAATATTAAAATCTTTTATGTTTTAAATAAAATAGATTGACTTGGCAATCGCACTAAACAATCTTTTTTAATGTAATATGTACTTATTACCTACTAAACTTTTAAGATACACTATGTTAAAAGATAAAATATTTTAATATTGATATGCTTAAATAGGGACTGAAAAATTAACCGACTTGGTTTTCCATCGATCTCAAAACTTTTTCTATGTCTGCTAGAAGTGTCTTAGAATTTTGATGATCGGTCAGTCAGTCAGTGGGATCTTTGACTAGTTATAATTCTTCAACTACTGGTTCAAACAGAATGAAATTTGAAATGTACCGTGTACCTGCTAGGTTACTGAAAATTCAGGCTTCTAGTATTAGCCGCAACATAGGGGGTCGAAAATGGCCTGAACTGCTTCGAGAAAGGTATGGAACAGCCGTGCCAAATTTTCGCTTGACTTGGTGAGGGCATTGCCGTGCCCCCAGATTACGTGCGAAGTTCTTGAACTCAGTTTAATTATTTGTTGTGGGCTATTTAGCATCAATAGCATTTTGTAATACGTGTCAAATGTGAACAACAGTGAAGACTTTGTCGATACATACCTAAGCATTACATAAGTATTATTTTGACTATACCGCATTTATGCAGGTGAGCAACCAGAAGGGCCTTATAAGGTCAGCAATAAGCCACACGATGTAGTCGATCGTCTGATAAGACCAGTTTCCCAATCAGGGAGGGATATCACGATGGACAACTGGTTTACAAGCTATCCAACATACGAACACTTGCTAAACCGCCATAAGTTAACCGCTGTTGGTACAATAAAATCAAACAAAGCTTGCATACCTGAAAAATTCAAAGCAGGAATCGTGAACTTGGAACAGGTATTATCGTGAACTGAATTCATCGCTGTTCGGATTTCAACAAAATATCATGTAGTGAATCGAATGCAATTAAACGAACAGCTGCAATGTGACTATAGAAATAACTACCTACGCTCCGCGAATAAACCCGCGTAGTGGTCGATCATGATGATGAATAAAAAATATGTATGTGTAGCGACCTCTACCGCATTCTACTCACAACTTATACGTAACCAAGCGCAGAAGCCTAACTAGCAGCAAAAACACTGATAGCAATAAAATTATCGTCCGTACTACGACATCAAAGCTAACAGATGGCACTAATATCAATTACACAAAATGTTATTCAAACGCAAAAAGGGACAATTTCCTGAATCGCGATGATCACATTTGTACGGCACAGCAACCTAATATACAAGCTCCAGAGATGGACTATTGGTCGGCTGTCCCTGGGCCAACAACACCTGGCTCAGTAGGAAGTACCTACTTCCCTATTGGATGGAGGCGCTTCAACGTGGATACCTAGGTACTACTACCTACCTACCTAGTAGGTACCTACCCATGTACTTGGATAGGTAGGCTGGGTGGATACCCATCCGACCTCCACATAATGCCTATATTCATCAGGGATACCAATCCAACCTCCACATATGCCTATGTTTATCAGGGATAATGTAGGATTCTAATAATGAAAGAATGTTTCAAATCGATCCAGTAGTTTCGGAGCAAATTCAAACAAACAAATCTTTCCTCTTTATATTATATTTAATTGTAGATTATAGATAACCATCTCATGATAATAGCAACGAAAAATAAATGAAATTGTGAATATGAGTTCCGATGTCCTAAGCTTCAAATTACTTTTAATTCGTCAAATATAAAGTATACAAGTCAAAAATGTGTACCTTATATTTATTTTAATTTAATATAATTTATTTACACAAGGATATGTTAATATGTTATGAGAACTCTTGATCGTCAGCATCGTAGTGCACGCCGACTTGCTTGCGCACAGCTTCCTCAAGCTTGGCAAGTATGAGGCTGTCATTCAGAGTGAACCGTGGAGACTCGATGAGACCTGAAATATTTTATACAAATGCTTGATTAATACAAATAGTAGTAGCCATTTTCTAGAGCAGTAGAACTCTTTGTGAACGAGTTCGTCTGGAGAAGTATTGCAATGCTACCTATAAGGTATCTTTATCTACCTACCTATCTACTTATTTACCTCAGGGCTACGAACGTAGTGTGTTTAACTCTATTATTTCTTCGTAGGTTTAACTATCATAATATACTTAGTATAAACCTGCGTACGGATAGCGCGTTTCTGAACTACGCGTAGTCGGCATATGTTGTCCACGCGTACATTGGATACGCTTATTCCTGTACGGACCTCCGTGAACCTGAACGCGAGCTCAATCGATAGCGCTACGCGAGCCCCGCCTGTCATTCACCATGACTCCGAGAAGCCGCAGTAGTGCACCACCACTACTGCGGCATTACGTACATTCAACACATTTTCAATAATAAAAAGAGAAACAAACGGAAACCTAGAGAGTGGAGAAAAAATTGAATCGTGTAATATTACAGTATGGAAATAGGCTTCGGTACTCAAGATATAAGTTTTGAAGAAAGTGGGAGTAAAAAAGAAAGTTAAATCAATCTGACAATATTTTCATTATTGAAACACGCGTGTCTTTTCATTTTGCCGTCGAAATATAACGTAACCGGGCGTGTGCGTCCCCTTTGACTCGCGACCTAAAAAATGCATGACGGGGGCTCGCGCGGCACGCGTCCCCAAGAGTGTAAGTACGCGAAACTGCAAGTATGGACATGGCGTTCCAGGACACGCGTAACCGACTACGTGTACCAATGTACGCGCTGTCCGTACGCAGCTTAATAGAGGTGTGGTTATACCGTATAGTAAGGTAGGTATGTATTGTTATAACATTTTGTACTAGGTATGTCATGTCACATTCTAATTGGCTGAAAAACTTTCTTCACTTTTGTTATCTGTCAATATCGGCACGAAATTAAAAATTTGCTCTTGATGAAAACCATCCCCACGATTGATATTTTGAACTTCGTGATTTCAATCGCTTCTTCCGAAATATCGCAAACTCGTAAAAATATACATGGTAACTATCCCGTTGATAATTTGAATATTTCTAATTTAAAATAAGACTGTTTTGCGAGTTGGTACCTACTAAGCTATAATATATTGTAATCGACTTATACACACCAGGTATAAGTACTTGCATATTATTTGAATGCGTAAGGCATTGAGATACAAGCTAAGTAACTTCTTACCTTCCTTGATGCATCTATTAACTTCGAGAGCTTCAAAGACCAACCCGGCGCTGTTGCCGAAGAAGTACGGGATACTAGACTCGTGCAATGGGAAAGAAGACTTTTTGCCGTCCACGTGGATCAGCTCTGTTGGGAAATGGAATGGGTCTTCCACCTAAATAGTAATAGAAAATAGGTTATACGACTTGCAGTATGGTTAACCACATATACACACATGCTTTGGTACATATTAAATAACTATTGTATTCATAAGTTCAGTAGGTAAAGTAAGTATTCTTCCTATTGTAATTGGTAGGTATTTCTACTAGAAATACCCACTTACAATAGTCAAGTAGTTGATAGTGTTGTTTATTCTGTGATGTACCGGCGCGCCGTCGTGCGTTCAGTCACATAGTTGGGTATTGGTTGGCTATAGGTTTTAGGTGCGGAGCATTGAATATCTGTTTAAAATAGTATAAAACACGTTAAATTTTTGGACCAGTTAAGATTCCAAAATTTCCAAACAACCCCGTTCAATATTGTGCACTAATTGAAAAAGTCATTATAATAATATGCGTCTGGACATTGATAAATCATTTAAAATTATATACGGTTCCCAGTTAATAGGACCTTAAATAATCTATACAAAACCTGGCTAACAGCGCAGTTATCTAGGTATGGCATTTTTGCTATAATCTTAAAAACTGAACTTGCAGCAGTACAAAGGCGACCTGGGCAAGTTGCATCATGCAACATGACCTGTCTGGCAAACGATACGTGAAACCGCAACCGGGACCGGTTTTGTCAGTACGGAATCGCGCGTGCTTAACCACAAAACTGTCGAGTAACTCACGTAGAAATCGTACCCCTAACAGAGTCGAATAGCTTATAAATCTGAACAGGTAAACCGTAAATCCTTAAAGGTAAACCGTACCTACCTGCTGACGTCAAGACTTTCGAGACTGTGAGGCACGCGCTGTTGCACTGTTGCAAACGCACTACTTCAGGACCAGTAGGTGTAGCTATACTGGTCCTCAAGTAGGTACCTAGTCCGCCTAGAACTCTAGTTCATCATCAGCCTACACACCTCAAATATCCCTGGAGCAGTTTTGCGCCAGCGACCCAGGATCATTCTCCGTTATGTTATGTTATGTTATGTTATGTTATGTTGTGTTATTATTATATTATTTTATGTTCTCCGTTGGAATGGCTTGGGTAAAGGCTGGATATGGATATGGATGGACGTTTGCGCCCTCAATGAGAATAAGAATGTAGGTACATACCGTAGCGTGCCCTTTCGTTCCAGTAACAGTCCCCTTGTTCCAAAGCCTTAACTTGGCATTTATATTGAGTACCGCACGTCTGTCTCCCTCATATTCCAAAATCACTGTGTCAACTATATCCACTCCGTCATCATTCAATTCTCCAATGGCTGTCACCTTCTTCGGCTCGTCCTTGAATATGAACTGCGCAAATTGGAGAGTGTAGATGCCGATGTCCATGATTGCACTTCCACCAAGATCTTTTTTGCTGAGGATAGATGAATGCGTTAGTTTAATAGAATCATTTTCTCTGGTCCGCAATAATACTAAAAGTTCTTCCTATGGTACTAAGGAACCACTGTTCCTCAAATAACGGGGTTTGAGTTTACTGGCTCTAGGTTACACTGCAACTGTTATGAATAGGCGAGGGGCTCAACATCAGGCGAATGGCTTGACCGTTTCATTTCTCGATGAATACTACATAAAATCTCATTAAAATTAAGTAGGTAGATGCTGATCTGAGAAACAATATGATGGATGGATTTAAATTCTTACTTACCAGAACAAGTAGCAGACAGTTAAAAAACTTTGGATATGACTGAATCATTATTTCAAAATATTTCATAATTGAAAAAAGTATGTAAGTATGTATGTCTTATTTTAGTTATTAAAAAATTATACATCTTTTGCATTCCTGAAAAGGTACTGGTAAAGAATAGGAATACGAATAACATCATTTTGTTCCCAACTGCAGCTAGCATTACCTACCTACCTATACATATGTTTTTTTGCAAATATGTACAATGATTTCATTTGATTAAACCTACACTGCTCCACAAACTGCACTATAGTCTGTCCATCCTAACATTCATCTACAATACTATATCACCAATATTCATCAACCGTAATTGGGTTTTTTATGTAGCTTACTTACACTAGCCTTACTTTTATTTACACAAAAACTCAAGAGTTCATTGGCTTCTAATAATCAATCGTCATCAAATGAACCGAATAAAACGGAAGCATGATTAGCCACGTGTCTTTCAATTAGATAATAATCAGTTATAATTTAGCCAATTCCCTGTGTATCGACTCACTCTACAATAATTGTTCGATTGATATGACCTATATTCGTCCTTTCATTGTCTCAACTCAAGATACGTCCTACATAATTTGCTTAACAATTGCGCTACCTACCTACTATCTAGGCTACCTACCTTACTTACTAAAGTTTAAGACCGTACATACTTATACGTGTTTACGTCATTTTAAGTCATGCCTGTTTTTCATACTTTCAAAGACCCCGTTAGATATTACTCTGCTTTCTATGTGACGTTAGGAAGCCGATTTATAAGGCAAAAAAAGGTGTGTCAAATGTTTTATAAATCTTGAAGGTAAGTGAAGTAAAGAATTTGATGTCGTTTTCACAGTTTAATAGACCTACCATATAATAACGTGTATTCTAGACAGGTATCTTTATACATGTTTAGAACCGTCCCTAGTTTTGACTTATATTAATGTTTTGGGTAATAACAATCCCTTCTGAAGGAATAAGACTCTATTGCGTGCTTGATACAATAACGAAAGTGGCAAATTCATAGTAAGTATAAATAACAAATAGAATGATCGTTTCTGCACACTACATATTTCCAATTTATTCTGTAGTCCGCAATATATCTTGTAATTTGCTAGACCTAAGGATAACATAGATATGAAGATCTGAAATGAAAAAAGAAAAGTGTGTGTACTCATGCTTTAAAAGCTACCATGTCGTAAAGCCATTTTAAGCAATGTACTTAGTTCAGAAGTAGGAGGTCCTTATACCGAGTGACATTTATTTTGTACATGCGTACTAAAATGCATACACACTAAAAATAAACCCTCCGGAAAGTCAGGTAAAAAGACATTATCTTCGCCAGATGGGAGTACCTATGCTATTAACCTATTCAGTAAAAGCTGAAGAAGTTTAAGTATAAGTACCTATAGGATGTAGCCATAGAATAAACGTACCTAGTAACGGTATAATGTATGCCATCAAAAACAAAACTTGTAGAAAATACCAAGTCTCGCTCAGTTACTGTTCTTCTATCGGAAAAAGTTTTGAGATCGATGGAAAACCAATTCGGTAAATTTTTCAGTCCCTATTTAAGCATATCAATATTAAAATCTTTTATGTTTTAAATAAAATAGATTGACTTGGCAATCGCACTAAACAATCTTTTTTAATGTAATATGTACTTATTACCTACTAAACTTTTAAGATACACTATGTTAAAAGATAAAAGATTTTAATATTGATATGCTTAAATAGGGACTGAAAAATTAACCGACTTGGTTTTCCATCGATCTCAAAACTTTTTCTATGTCTGCTAGAAGTGTCTTAGAATTTTGATGATCGGTCAGTCAGTCAGTGAGTGACAAAATTAAGGCGCGCTCGTACCCTGATTAACGAAAAAGCAGATTTTTTAAACGCCTAGTGTAACGAAACAGATCGATAGTATATTATGAAAAAAAATACAAAGGTTAGAAAAGGAATAGAAAAAGAGTAATAACCGAATAGGATTCATAAATATAACTCTCTTTCAGCTGAAAAAATCCTGAATAGATCCACAAAAATTAACTTTCACGTCCAAACTCTCAGAATTTACAGCGATAACACTATATTTTTTTAGGTAATACTTAACCAACGTATAGTACTAAAGTTATAACCAGCAGTTTTTTCAATTGTGTTAGTATATATCGAAAAATATAAAGTAAAAACGTACAAAATCAACGCATTTTCGCATTACATCGTCCAATCTAACAAGCTATTTTCAACCTTACGTAAAGCATCGTAAATTATTTTAAAATTGGGGTTGGACCGCGTCTTAAGAATCTTTGACTAGTTATAATTCTTCAACTACTGGTTCAAACAGAATGAAATTTGAAATGTACCGTGTACCTGCTAGGTTACTGAAAATTCAGGCTTCTAGTATTAGCCGCAACATAGGGGGTCGAAAATGGCCTGAACTGCTTCGAGAAAGGTATGGAACAGCCGTGCCAAATTTTCGCTTGACTTGGTGAGGGCATTGCCGTGCCCCCAGATTACGTGCGAAGTTCTTGAACTCAGTTTAATTATTTGTTGTGGGCTATTTAGCATCAATAGCATTTTGTAATTCGTGTCAAATGTGAACAACAGTGAAGACTTTGTCGATACATACCTAAGCATTACATAAGTATTATTTTGACCATACCGCAGCTATAAAAATGAGGTCACGCCACGTGACCACCAAAATAATCTTAAAATTATCTTACAGATACGGCGCCTACATTATGTATTATAATAACATTATGGAATGTTATTATAATATTATCAAGCACGCTGTGTTATAATATGTCCCTGTAGCTAAGACTAACTACCGCAAGAACACTTACATGTACCGAGCGTGTAAAACATTTAATAAAATTTATCATCAAGATAATCTTGACATCGACCTTTTCGTGTCCAATCTGGCGTCAATAAAGAAGCAACTTAGCAATACCTTTTTTTTACACAAGTGAGTGACTTGTAAATGACTCTTTTCATTATATATGTTTGTTAACTAGGTTAAGTAATTAGTCGATAGTCTTCCTAATATGTAATTAAAAAAAATGTACTATACGCATATGTACCAACAACAAAATTCCTTCGCCGTAAGCCACATGCATTGATTGTAATGGAACGCACGTGAGAAGAAAGATAAAATATCATCAATACACAAATGTAATAATAATAATAGAGACGCATGAGCAAATAACAAAAAGCTCCAAGGGTGGAAGTGTTAAAGGCCATAACGCCGGTAGTAGCGCTTTAGTGAAACCGCAGCACACCTCTTGACACCCTTTAGCCATCCACTCGAACCTTGCTTCTTTTGTCAACATTAATCGTTGCCCTTATGGGGGGCCCGTTTAGTGGGCAAGTCACCACCTACCTAAATATTTTAAAATTAGACTGAAATTGGCATGTGCCGTAGTCTCATCCATAGCTCACTATCTCCCTTATCACTAATAAGTTCATAACAATATGCCATTTTACCCATTTTTTATAGATATACCATGTCACCATCCACCCAACATGTTGCTGTTTTTTATACTACATTGTGTAAAGGAACGGCGGCCTTATTGTCTATCTTTACAGATAATGGGAATGGGCTTCATTATGATATTTGAACCCCGTTCTCGGCGAAACACTGCATTCTTATTGGCTGGAACCATCAATGGGAATGAGAATGAGATGATATTTCATTCTCATTCAAGTTAGACAATAAGGCGGCGGGTCCGAAAATCCGTGATATAAATTGAATAAAGGAGATAATACTACTAATCTGATCCTTTGAACTCACCTAAGTCTATCGACGTTAACGAGAGGTACTCCGAAGTTGACCTCCACGAATTTCACATCTCCCAGTTTTCCTGACTGAATTTCCTTCTCCAGGGCTAGGTAGGCTGGTGAGAATCGGGACCAGACCGCTTCCATGAGGAACAGTTTACTTTTCTTGGCGATCTTAATCAGGCTCTCGGCCTGCTTGAAATTCATGCAAAGTGGCTTCTCACAGAGTACATGCTTCCCATTTTCGAGGAAAAGTTTAGTTAGTGCGTAGTGGTCAGGATTTAAAGCTCCAATGTAGGCAACATCTGAAAATGAAGACAAGGTTTTGTGAAAATTGGATGATGATCAGATTTACCGCTCTCTTATGTTTTGAAGTTGTTCATCAAAGTGACTTCCTCTCGCCTGATGGAAAGCGAAGATGGAATCAATGATGATGGAGAGATGTTTTTTCACGCCTCGCTTGCAAGGCGTGAAGGGTCAGGGTTATAGCATTCCACAATTAACTTTGACCAGTATATGGATGCAATGCTAGACCGGAACGAGTAGTTTGCGATTGGAATGGTGAGGAAGGAATACGTTTAAAGAGCTCTTCAGAACATTTGGTAGAAACGCTTAGAGAAGCTATACTTAGTTCTACGCATTTGTAGGGGTTCTAAGTGTTGGGTGACTTCAGTGTCTCCAATAATACAGACAGCGTGACTTGCAGTTTGTCGAGAGAATCCATAAGTTACCTACTTAGCGGATCCATCACCTACTTCTGCGATGAAAAAACTGCAATCGTACCGGTCTATCCAAAGAAATGACGTAATTCCATATCTAGGGATTATACAGTTCATTATAAACTAATGGGCAAACATTGCAAATCTAAGGACTTACAGGTGTCAAATCATTAATTAGTTCCTTGATTAGTGTCAACAGCTGTTCGTAAACTTTCACAAATATTGTGCAATTTTACGATGTTGTCCGCAACCTATATCTTGTCTGTGATTAACATAAAATTACTTATATTGATATCATCGCTAGTCTTAGCCTACATGCATGACATTATAGAAAAGGCCAGATGGATGTGCTAATGCGTTCGTATAAACTTGCAAATCCAACTTATCTTACCAATCCAATTATCTTAATAATTATCCATCACAACTTACCTATAGCGTCACTGGTAGCAAGATCCTGGTACGTGTCGAAGACTTTAGGAATCTTGTGTAACTCAGCGAATTCGGCCGCCTTCGTCTTGTTTCTGGCTGCGACTGCAGCTAGCACCATGTCGCCTTTGTCCGGATAGGAGTTAATGGCGTTACAAAAGTCATGGCTGATTTTGCCAGCTGTTACGATGCCCCAGCGGATAGTCATCTGTTGAGTAAAGAAGGGTTTCTGATGTTTGTTTTATACGTATATCGTCAGAAATTAATACCTTTCATATTCTACCGACATCCGTCCCTCATCCTTTTCCACATCCTCTATACGGCCTTTACTACTACTAACTTAAGCACAGAATACCTAAAGATTTAAGCAGTGTAGCTTACGTAGCAGCAGTAAACTGATTTTGATCAGTTATCTGCTCAAAGGAAGGTAATGTTTTTAAGATATATATTTTTCAGATTCTGAAGGTAAGGAACATACAGCCTAACCGGCTCAATAGATTTTGATAAATTAGGTATCGTTCCATTCATTTCAGCCACGCGGGTGACATAGGAATATTATCCTATATCACGCGCGTGTAATGTAATATCTGTCAAGAGTGCCAAACCACACGCATTTGGCTAATTTTAGGCCAACATTTTGGTAATGAAGCCACAATTGTTGCACGAATCACGAAGTAAAATTTCACCAAATCCAATCGATTGGATAGTATCACAATTATATAATATACTTACTTTTTAATCAAAATAAAGATACTAGAACATTCCGTTAACTTAAAGATACATATGACCTTTCAAATGGATTCTAAAAGGTCTGTTACCTGTATTCGATAAGTAGGTAAGTGATAACACTTGAACGATTTGCCCTTCCTTATGGAACTCCCCCTTCGTCTGATTAATCTGTCCGAATCAGCAAGCCTCATTCGAGGCAAGTTTCATTCATAAATCTATTGTTAATTTTGGTCCATATGCGGACAGATTAAGAGCCACGCCTTCCAACATCCCGACACAGCGCTCCCCAATTAGAGAGATTGGTTCTATACTTGATATGCAATATAGTGGTTTACCATTTGGGATTTATTTACCTACAGACTATCCGACTAGTGCAGCAGTCGTTCACGCACTGAGAAGACCGGTAACAAGGTCAAGAGTCCTAACGGAATGTCATGCTGCACTCCAAGGACTTTCAGAGAAGTACAAAATAATTATATCATGGACAAAGGGACATGGCCTTTGTGCTGGCAACAAAAGGGCAGACATACTAGCTAAAGAAGGAGCCAAAAAGCAGGATAGCACTGAGGAAATGGAACTCTGCAGACCCTCAGCAATGGAAGTGCGGAATCTCCTGAGTCGCTACACAGAAAGAAAACACCAAAACTATTGGGATGACAGGAAGGACTGTAAACATGCGAAATCCATGTTTCCAATCCTAAACAAAAATACTACGAACAAATTACTAGGATAACAACGTCAAGACCTTCGCCTAATGGTGGGCATCATCACTGGTCACTGTAATCTAAATTACCAGTTGCACAAGATTGGAGCTACGGACAGCCCACTATGTAGAGGCTGTCTGCAGAAAGACGAGACTGTGGCATGTGTTGCTGCACTGCAGGGCTACGGAAGATATTAGAGCAAAAATAGGACTACTGGAGGTCCACTCCAGAACGCAAGATGCATCATCAGCACCACCGACGTTTGTTCATACAACATCTCAATCTACACTGGAGCAGTTGTGCCAGCGACCCAAGGCCATACTCCGCTATGTGAAGGAGTTAGGTTGGCTTGAGTAAATGCTGGCAGGGGGGAATGCACAAAACACCCCAAGCGGGACGTCAGTGCAGGCCTCATCGCCCCCAAAACGAATAAGAATAAGAATAAGAATAAGACTATCCGACCTGTCCGTGGCTTCATTCGCGTGATCTAGAAATGCGGTGCCTCAGAACTAAGTATCTACATTGGTCAAAAAAGTTTTTCGACAGGGTGACATCAGACCACCTCCGGAGTTTATATCTAGAAGTAATAACTCATTCAAAAGAAACATTTTAAAGTCGAAATTGTTTACGTCCACGTCACGTTCGGTTCTAAAAAAGGTACCTTTATTATAAGTACCTACCGTAGGAACTTGTTACCCCAATACGAGTAGGTACGTTCCTGTAGTGTCATATGTTTATCATTCCTTTAATCCAGTTCACTTATTCTTGCGTAGCATAAAATCGTCACATTATCGCATTACTATAATGTAAAAAATTGTTGGCCTTTTCCATAAAAAGTCAGTCACTTTTGTCTGCTCGTCGAGATGAGCAGGGAAAAGTGACTGACTCATTATTTATAAAAGTAATATTCACTAGCTGACCCGGATAACTTCGTACCGCCTAACAGTCAATGAATGTCGTGTTAGAGATAAGCTGAACTTAATTTATGATTTTATGAAAGTAATATAAGTAAAAAATTCAAAATAAATATTGAGTTCACTACCTTATTAAGATATGAAAAAGGACAAAAATTAAGCATATCAATCGCGTGTCAGGACATGATTGAAAAAACATATTGTGCGGCATGGGACGCAGGCACTCGGTTTAATTCTCACGTACACTTATACTAGGGGAGAAGGAGGCAGTTTAGGACAGAGGCAGATTAGGACAATGAAGATAATTCCAAAAGCATCGACAATTTTTTATCACGATATTAAGCATTTAAGTGGCAACACTATCACACAATACCATCAGATGTCATTTAACGAAATGTCAGCAGTCAAACTGATTCATAACCTGTTCTTCATATTCGTAGGCTACCGTAAATTTTTTCGCCCGCAAACGTAAGTATTTTTTGGCTAAAATAGTGCATAAATGATAAGTTACTATATGTTTTGGGTAGGTTTGGTTACACTTTCACTTAATAAGCTCATTTTCAAAACGTAATAGCATGTTTAATTTGCAATATGAGTCTTAAGATTTGCAACAAGGGGCATGAGGTAGATTAGGACACAGGACATGGGGCACTTTTGGACATATCCTAATGTACCCCTCTATACAAATAAATATAAATAAATTAACTATATAAATATCATATATATATAAATTAACAGCATATTTAGAAAGACAAAAAAGACTTGAGAATTCAGGACTCCGAAAATCTAAAACCATGATAACTAAACAGAAAGCTAAGAAAGCCAAACCAATTATAGAAAATGTTGAAACAAATACTACCGATGACGATACTCACTATTCTATATACAGTGACACGGATTGCTGTTTAACAGACGAAGACGACAATATAACGTCCTATATAGAAGATGCCAACATGGAAAATATCAATCCTGGTGATTTTTGCCTAATTCAGTGCTCATCGACAAACAGCAAAATATATTTGGCATTCGTAGACAAATTGAATTGAATTTGAAAATGAAAACAATTTAATTGTAAATGACTTAAATAAAAAAACCATACATTTTACTTTCCTGAAAAGGAGGATAAATGGCCCATATCCATTATGGATGTTTTAGCAAAACTGCCACCACCCAATGATGCTGGAAGCACGTCAAGAACTGCTGCAATGCTTACATTTAAATTCAATTTTTTCCCCGTTTAAACTTGGGTAGTACTTCCTTCTTTCAGATTATTAATAAATAGTATGTTTGACTCCCTAAATTGGCCTTTTAAATCGTTAGTCCTATACTGCCCCAGTAAAGTCCTAAGCTGCCTCCCTATGAGGGGTAGATTAGGACGATGTCAATTTTTTTTTAAAGTAACAAAATATATATTCCGCTTGATAAATATGTTTATTTTTAATTTTTTTCTGAAACACAAAATATTGCTTTAGTTTTTCTAGTAATTTTACATAATTTTCGTTTAAAACTGAAAAAACTAAAAATAATTGAGTAAAAAGTGTCCTAGGGTGCCCCCCTCTCCCCTATACCATTGTCAGTTATAGTCAGACGGAAACTAGAGTTAACTCCCGAGCAAAGGTAAGTTAGGAGTCCTGAGTGAAGTAATGGGTTTAAGCCGCCCAAGACGAAGACAAGCTTTAAGCCAGAGGTGAGTACATACACTACTTTTCATTCCTTTTGCGAGAAAGTAAAAACCCAGGACTACATAAATAAAGCATTTATTTTTTTATGTAATTCAAAGTTAAATAAATTGAAAATTCGCCTTGCAAAGCCAAATCCTCCAGGGCGGAGGAAAAGAAAAAAAAATGCGCCTTTTTTTTCTTTTTTTTTCACTGCCTTTTGTGGCTAGTTTGATTTTCAATAATCTCTCGTTTTAATGCAATATCCGAATGTAGAGCCTTATAATATTCACGCACATATACCTTAGAGATTTCAGAACGACGACGATGACTATTACTATATTACGATTACTTACGAATTTCGACGTTTCTATTTCAACTCACACCATACGTCGCTATGATTTCGATGACCATAGCACAGTTTGAGCTTGCTACGCTTGCTACATCGGTGTTGGTAGGAAAGTATAGATAACTAGGAAATCAAGTCCGATTATCTTACTGTAACGATTGATACAGATTGTGCAACGGAATATGTAATCCAAATAAAGATCAATATGACCAACGACAATAAAAAATATGTTTTTGATTTTCCGGTGACCCGAATAATGATGTCTTGAAAAAAAATGATGATCATCGGATTTAGTACAAGTTTCAGAAATTTCAGTGCGCACGGGTATGCAACATCCTTACACTGATAATGGCAACACACAGTTGATTTTGTTTTAATTATAACAGTACGTTAAAGTAAATACATGATACTAGTAATAATTTACCTCTATAATACTTACCTTATATTTTTATTTCACTTCACTGTTCAAAGCACGACAACGTAATGATGGATAAAACAGTCCACTTATCAAAGAAGCAAGTAGATACTCAACGGTGGTGCTTCGAGATAATCAATAATGTTATCAATTTATTTTGTTTTCATAACAAGATACATGTTTCTTTGTACTCACCTTTGGTAGGTACTCACATCGTAAGTACCATCAAATGGGTGGGAAAATTTCCAATAATGGCTGTTGGTTTTTTGGTTTAGATGTACAGTTTTCCTAGATTTGCTTTGATTTAAAGGTGAGTCGTATTTAATAGAACAGATCAAAGGAACAGGTATTTTACGAGATTAGTTGGTATTATTATTATTCCAATTTTCGCAATATTAAGTCTAACTAGTCTTCTTTCACAATAAGCATTCATTCAGTACATCACCTGTCCTATCTCTCTCTCTCATACGCTAATGCCGAAGCTGAAGTCCGGTTGAAGTGAGACGATGCAATACATACATACATCGTCTTGTTACATGTAGAATTGAGTATCAGACTAGTATTTCTTGTGAAAGTAAAAAGTACTTGTATAAAAGTACTTATTTAAAGTGCAGTTTGTGCAGTGCTTGTTATATTTCCCTATGTAGGTATTAAAACAAACTTTTCTGTTATTTATATGATTAATTTTTTATAAAAGTAGATTTAGTGAATTTAAACCTCATAAATATGCTATCTTCCAAAGCCTACGCTTTGAATAAATTGAAAGTATAATATGTTGACAGTCCTAATCCTGTAAAAGTATGAAGGGAAGATATCAGTTGAACATATAGCAAATAATAGTACTTAGTAATAAATATAAGTAGTAGGTACCTATATTCTATTTGTTATGGTCTACTATTTTATAATTCAAAAATCTCCCATGAATCGAATCGTTTTTCGATTTTTGAACATAATATAGAAATATCGAGTCATTCTTTAAAGTATTATGTGAAGACTAAAGTATTGATACGCTACGCTACGCAAATCGTAGGCGATACTAGGTAAGACTATGTGGAACAGGTATTTGGATCACGTATTTGCATGGACTAGGAACAGGTGCACCTAGTCTCGAATTTACCTAGTACAACCCATCTCTACTTTGATTTCAAGGAGTTTTGACATGTAGTGTATGGTGTACACTCGGGCGCAAAAAACCGACATGGCGCCTGGGGCCTTACTATGAGCACTTAAAGTAGGCCTTCTAGACAACTGCCCGGTTTATTCGTACCATGACAACCTTAAAGCAGGCCTGCCCAGGCCTACTATTCAAGAACCGTAGAAAAACCGTTCACCTGTTTTTTTTTGTATGGACACTCGTTTACATGTCGCTCTAAATCCACTCAGTTTATTAGCTTACAAACGTCTAGGCGTCTCCAAAGTTAGTTATAGTAAATTGTTAGAATGTCAGAGACAATATTATCCGTTCACCTTTGAGAAAACAATATTCAAACAACTCACCTAAATGAGCGTCATGGTATGATTTCATTCAAAACTGTTTATGTCAGGTTTAAGAACTGCACGGAACTTGCATGGTTTTTACGTAGCTGATAGTAAGGCCCCTATACACGCTCGTCGAGAAAAACATATTGTTACGGGCACGGGTCAAAAGAAAATAGTTTTTTTTTATTTTTTATTTTTCGTTACTTACGTTTTCAGTAGGCTAACTTATATGCGTATGTTACTCTGCGTAAAAAAAAAAGGCTGTCAGGCCAGCCATAGTGTTTAATAAATGTTAAAATTTGCAAATTATCTGCACTGCGCATTTGTTTCAATATTTAAAAAAAGACATTATCAAGATTGCTTTATTCGTTATATCGGGAATTGTCAGTGGATTTCCAATAACATCTCCTGGAACATCTGTTAAGTTAAATGGGTATTGTATTTGTCATTTTAGCTTTGTTGTGTCTAACCTTATGATTATGTACAGGTACCGTGTATAATAATTAGGTAGGTCTAATTATTATACATTTATTGTTTTGCAGAGAAAGTGATCTTGTTGGCCATAAAATTGCCATGACAATGCATGAAGATAATAATAATTAATAGTTGTCTACATGCTGACATGATTATGGTAACAACTTAGTCAATATCCTCTTGATGCATCCTAGACATCAGCAGGTGCTATTGATACGCTCGGATCCAAACAATTAATACAATAAGAGGAGACACGACGCCAAAATGTACAAAACTTTTGGGTACAGAGTAAAACTAAAACGAATAAAATATAAGTAAGTAAATGATAGATCTATAAAATAGATACACCCTTCAGTCTTCAATAATAATTAAAAGTAGGTACCTATGTATACAAAGGTCAGGCTACTGTAATGAACCTAGAGTCTGGCCAACGAAAGCTGTCCACGTATTATTTTCAGAAGTTTTGATATGGCAATAATTTAAGACTGTCAAAATTGACACTTTGACGTTTCGTACTTGAGTCATCTTCTGTTTACGTTTGTTTATGTGCATCATATTTTCATTGATTTTGTTTAAAATAATGCCGAGAACAATTAAAAGTTCGACGAGGAAGCTTCTATTTACTATGATTGACAAATATAAAGACATAAAAAGTGATTTAAATCAGAAATCTGCAGAGAAAATACTACGACTGGATTCAATCCTTTCACTTTCAGGTTAATTTATTGAATTTCTAATGAAACATTTTGATACTTTTAGACTATTTAAGACAAATCGCAATATTTTTCATGGTATATCTACTTTTCAGGAAGTATTAACAACGAGGAGACAAAACTTAAAATTGTGGAAGCAGTAAAGAAATTGAAAACTCTCGAAAAAAATGAAATAACGACTTCTGAAACACATTATTTAGAAAAGATATCTTCAATGACAGGTATTACTTTAGAAATTATAGATTTTAACAGTTACTTCGAAGAGTTATATAAATTTATGACAATGTATGGATGGCTAAATTAAATAATATAATATTATGGTTTTGTAATCATGTCTGTATATTATTACGGTTTTTGACTTTAATGACTGATAATTAATAATATACTGTTACATACATAATTTATTGTATTTGTTATCTTCAGATGTCAGTGTGAAGACTCTAAGAAGAATTAAAATTGAAGGGTCTAAAAATCAAGGACAGTGGAATACTCCGGGGAAAAATCGTCCATATTCAGCAACAGTTTCCAATTTGGATAATTTTGATATTTCAGCTATAAGAAACAAAATAAACGAATTTTATGGAGTTAGAAAACAAGTCCCAACACTGAGAAACCTGCACAATGAGCTGAGGGAAGCAATTGAATTTAAGGGATGCCGTGAAACCCTTAGAAAATTTTTACACAAGAACGGGTTGGAGTTTCAAAACAATAAAAATGAACGGGATTTACTTACAGCTACCAACTTTATGAAATGGTTTGAGAAAATGTTGATACCTAATCTCACTAAACCTAGTGTAATCGTGATGGACAATGCAAGTTACCATGTGAAACAAGTAAACAAACCCCCTACTATGTCTGATTCTAAAGCTAATCTCCGAATATGGCTTCAAGAAAATAATATTCATTTTGAAGAATATCACACCAAAGCTGAATTAATGTGTTTGGTGAAAGATAATAAACCTGCCGTTGTTTACGAAGCAGAAGTGCTTCTATAAAAACACAGTCATATCCACAATCACGAAATTTTGTTGCTGCCACCGTATCATTGCGACCTAAATGCTATTGAGCTTGTATGGAGTCAAGCGAAGAGAAAAGTAGCAAGCAAAAATATAGGAATACCAGGGTCTGAAATGCAAAATTTAATAAAAGAATGTTTTCTATCCATAACTGCTGATGACTGGAAGAAGTACACTGATCATGTACTAAATGTGGAAAATCAGTACAAATTAAGGGACCGTATTACTGAAAACGAACTTGAACCATTCATAATACATGTTGGGGACAGTAGCAGTAGCAGCGAAGAAAGCAATGAAGCTGATTCAATATCAGGTGTAGAGTTTTTGGAATCCGATTTTAACTATGACTCATAGCTTCTATATTTGTACGGCTCCTCGACTGTAATAATGGATTATTTGAAAATAATAAAAAGACAGAATGAAATGTAATCTTTTATTTGATATTCTTCATAATACATTCGAAAATTTCAACAACAGTTGCTAACAAAACAAAATTTTTACAACTCGAAAAAAATGTACTTGCTGAATAATAAATAGTATCAACTCCGTTTATGCAGTGTATAGCCAGGGTTAACAGCTCTTGATTTTTTAAAATTCCCGCCTTTTTTCTTGGACAGCTTTCGTTGGCCAGACTCTATCAACCTACTTACGACCAACCTACATAGGTACGTGCGTAAGTAGAATATCCTTTGCAAAATAAAAAAATCAACTGTTGTACATAATTTTGCTGTAGCCAATCAGAGCGCAGAACTCGTGTCTAGCAAAGAATGTAATGCAGATGTCCGTCTGATACGTAGTATCGTATAGTCTGTGATTAACACTACTATTAGTGCTTCGAATAGACCCCTGTTGCCGAAAATAACGCAAAAAACGTTCACAAGGGTGTTCGAATTGGGTATCTGTGGGTAAGTGTCTCTTTTTATGAGAGTAGTAATAGAGTAGTTTAAGGGTAGTGTCACGATCGGCACGCATACAGTTCACATCCATAATACTTGGTACTAAAGTGGGTACTACTTGTGCTAAAAAAAATCTATTGTTGATAGCGCCATCTATACGGTAGTGATCGTACTAGTTTGTCTACTATAAAAACATTGGTTAGCATTACACATCGAACCTTATCGGATATACACCAAACTAGCAATGGCAAAGTGTGCGGCTTGCGGAAATTTTTTGTCACCGTCAGGGGCCGCCACCTGTTCGACCTGCTCTAATATGTTTCACAAGGCGTGTGTGGCGATTTCCGAAGACTCTGTAATAAAAAAATCCTGGAAATGTCCCGAATGTACGAATAAACAACGTAAGGGAGACAACAGTTGCACTCCCGTGAAGGGTATCAGCGACACTCTCGTTCTGCCGTCGTTGCTGGCGGCATCTGAGGCTCTTTCCGTTGCAAGCCCACCACTGCAGCCAAAATCGCAACCAAGTCCCGTCGTCATCGGAGACCCTGACGTGAAGGCGATGAGATGAGACTTGAGCTTGCCGAGTATATGGCGGAAGAGCGGGAATTTCGTAAGGAATTACGAGCAGCCATGGCGAGTATGGGGGACCGAATCAACGGGCTAGAAAAAAGGCTTGAGGCGCTTGAGACTATGGAGGTGGCGGCAGCATCTGTGCCGAGTGCCGAGGTCAAGGACCTTCAAAACACCGTGGTCCAACTCAGATCGGAACTAAATGACCGAGATCAGGATGCTCTTCTCTCCGATCTCGACATCGGTCAATTGCCAGAAGAAAAAGGAGAAAACGTGTTGCATGTCGTTACTCTATTGGCCGTAAAGTTAGGTGTTACACTGGACGATCGAGACGTGGTGTTTGCCGAGCGCGTCGGAGCGATCGAGGCGAGCGGCTCCAGTGGTGGCGGTGCGGGAAGGGAAGGCTCGCGCCCGCGTCGCATTGTTGTGCGGCTTGCGCGCCGTCATATACGCGACGAGTTGTTGCAAGCCGCGCGTGTGCGCCGCAACTTCACCACGACGGATATCGGGTTACTTGGACCACCGAGGCGCATATACGTCAATGAACGGCTAACAAGGTCGAACCGCCAGCTGTTTTACAGGGTCCGGGAGGAATGTCGCAAGCGGCAGTGGCGTTACTGTTGGACGAAGAGAGGCCGGCTATATACCCGACAGGCTGACGGAAAGCCGGTGTTCCCTATCCGGTCGGAGATGGATTTTAGTTGGGTTTTTGGAGTTGATGCTGTTTGAGGACTTAGTGTATCGTTTCGCCATCAGACTTAATTTGCTAACATATTTCTGTATACAGTTAATTAAAAGATTAAACCTTGATTTAAATAAACGACACAATATGCACAGCACTTTTAGATTTTATTTATTTAATTTGTAAGAAACTAAAAATAAGCTATATACTATTACCATGTAGAATCTACATTGTTTGTAATAATTTAATATCTGACCAATTTTTTTATATATAATTATCATTTTAATTTAATAACTGTCGTAAGTGCAGTCATATATTTGTACGGCGATTACTTAGGATTTCATAATGATTAACAATAGTATTAAAATAGGTTTGTACAATGCAGGTTCCCTCGGTACGAATCATGATAACTTCATAGAGTCGGTGACACGTAATGAAATCGATGTATTAGCTATCAACGAGACTTGGCTGAGAACGGGCGAGGAGGGGCGTGCCCCTGCGCTGCCCAGGTAGCGCTTACGTCACACGCCGCGGCCGCGAAGCGAGCGCTCGTGGGGCGGTGGAGTGGGCTTCTATATGAAGCGGCATGTTCGGGTTCGCACCTGGCCTCACCCGGTGGACCCGCTTCACAAGTATTTTGAGCAAATGTGGCTCATTATGACTCTTGATGGAATAAAGGTTGCTATAGGTACTGCATATCGCCCAAACTGGATAAATATTGATTTATTTTTTAATGCACTGTCAGATACTATAAGCTCCCTTCCCAACTATGATCATCTAATACTTTTAGGAGATTTTAATATTAATCTATTATGCAAAGATGATAGTAAAACATTACAATTTAACAGCTTTCTGACATGTTTTAATTTATCTCAATTAGTCAACGAGCCAACGCATTTTACGGAGACTAGTCAGTCTCTTATTAACGTTGTATGTACCGATTTACGTTCAAAAAAAATTGTAATGGAGCACGTTGGTACTCTTTTTGGACACTGCCTTTTAATTTGCGATTTTAATATCAAACACGAAAAACCTGCACCTTATACAATTACTTACCGACCAATTAAAAATATATGCATGGCTAACTTTGACATGGATGTATCAAATATAAAGTGGGAACTAATATCATCTTCAAATGACGTTAACGTCATGGTTACCGCATTGAATCACTGTTTTGTATCTTTGTTTGACCTACATGCACCCATAAAAACAGTCGTTATCAAAGAAAGATCTTATCCCTGGATAACAGAAACTATTAAAACAATGATGAAGTTACGAGATGAAGCTTGTTCAGTATATCATAAGAAAAGAAATGATTCAAAAAGAAATTACTGCAAATCATTAAAAACTTCCGTTAACCAAGCAATATATTTTGAAAAGTGTGCTTATTTTAAATATAATATTAATAATAAATTACACGACCCTAAGCTACTTTGGAGAAACCTTAAAAATACTCTATTACCTCGAACTAGCTTTGAACTACCCAGTTTTTATGATGACCCGGAAATTATTAATAAGCGTTTTTTAAACGTTCCAGGCCCAACAAGCGTAAGTATTTCACAACTTACATATTTTGAACATCACCGTTATGGTAATGCAGTATTTCACATAAATACTGTTAGTTTAGATAAACTCATTAGAATAATTAAAAGCCTTAAATCAAACGCGGAAGATTGTGATATATTTTGAAAAGTGTGCTTATTTTAAATATAATATTAATAATAAATTACACGACCCTAAGCTACTTTGGAGAAACCTTAAAAATACTCTATTACCTCGAACTAGCTTTGAATTACCCAGTTTTTATGATGACCCGGAAATTATTAATAAGCGTTTTTTAAACGTTCCAGGCCCAACAAGCGTAAGTATTTCACAACTTACATATTTTGAACATCACCGTTATGGTAATGCAGTATTTCACATAAATACTGTTAGTTTAGATAAACTCATTAGAATAATTAAAAGCCTTAAATTAAACGCGGAAGATTGTGATGCGATTAGCCTGGATATGTTAATAATGACATTTCCACATTCATTAGATTTAATAAAGGAGATAATAAATCACTCTATTAACACGTCTACTTTTCCTGAAACTTGGAAGTCTGCCATTGTGCGACCCATTCCTAAGATCTTAAATCCAGTTGAACTGAAAGACCTTAGACCAATCAGTATACTGCCATGTTTGTCGAAGATCCTTGAAAAGGCCGTATGCTGGCAACTCACGGAGTTTCTTGAATCAAACAATATTTTACCAAAGGAACAGTCTGGGTTCAGGAAAGGACGCGGAACAGTTACAGCATTGCTTGATGTGACGGACAACATACTTTGTGCCCAAGATGCAGGCATGTGCACAATCCTAGTAATGCTGGACTATTCTAGGGCGTTCGATAGTTTAAATATAGATCTTCTGATGTCAAAGTTGCGGTATTATGGTTTTGACAATGAAGCAGTACAGTGGTTCAACAGCTATCTTACAAATATTTTCCAGTATGTGAAACTTAAGCGAAATGACGGAACGAATTTAACATCTTCTAAAATCACGTTGACAAGAGGAGTACCTCAAGGATCAATTTCAGGACCGATCCTTTTTATTTTATATTCAGCTGATATGCGAAACTGTATAAAACATTGCAACTTTCATTTCTACGCCGATGACTCACAGTTATATATTTCATGCAAGCCATCCGAGATCGATAGTATCATAGCTAAATTAAATGAAGATCTTGCAAGTATAGCCCGTTGATCCGATTCAAATTGTCTACTACTTAATCCCCTTAAAACTAAGTACATAATATTTGGAAACAAACCTCAGCTTGCGCAAATTAAACCGTCAGTTAGCGTTATGCTTATGGGTAAGCCTATAGAACGTGTTTATGAAGCTCGTAATTTAGGCTTGCTCATGGATTGCAATTTGCATTACGAAAAGCATGTGGCCAAGTCAATACAAAATTGCTTTAATAAATTAAAATTTTTGTATAGGATGAAACCCTACATAAAAGAATATTTGCGCATCCAACTCGTGGAGTCTCTAGTTTTATCCAAATTGAACTATATGGACGTGGTTTTTGGCCCTCGAATACTAGCGCGTACACAGAAACTTATACAAAGGGTCCAAAATGCTTGTGCTCGTTTTTGTTTTGATATTCCGCCAAGAGCTCATGTGACCCCATACCTCAACAAACATTCCATTCTCAAAATGAAACATCGACGTAAACTACACCTAGCATATTTATTGTTTGGTGTAATTAAATATAATCAGCCTTCATATCTCTATGAGAAACTGAATTGGATATCCAGTCGTAGATCCCAAGAGACTCGTTTATGTGCACCTGTCCTATCCACACAACCTCACAGCTCAGCCGCCTTTAGAGGTAGTTTCCGGTATGCAGCTAGTAAATGCTGGAACAATATCCCACCACCGGTGAGGAACCTGCAGAATGTTACAACTTTTAGATCTAAACTAAAGATAATTATTACTGCACATCAAATTCAAGAGGAAACTCATAAACATGATACGAGTGTTATATAGATTAGCGTTAGATATAGATATATATAGATATATTATGGAAGCTTAAAATAAGTACTAAATAAAATAATAACTACCTTAGCATAGAAATACCAGTGTCGTCAATTATAGATAGTTGTAATAGTAGATAGCATTAAGTTAACTTTGTTATGTAGTGTTGTGCTGTGTATGTGCCGGTATCGTGACAATACCAAACGGGTCCAACGGAAGACCAGCGCTGGTTAGCCGCCGGCATCATGCTGAGTTGGGGCCCATTTGTGGCTATATTCTTGTTTCTTGTTATATATATTTATTTTTTGTGTTAATTTTGTAGTCACAAATAAACTTTATTTTTATTCTTTCTTTCTTTTTGTTCAGCGTTCGGAAAGCTAAAAACGAGTCATTTTTGCTACTAACAAGTGCAATTTTGGACCCACGTCTGGAGCATGCACCAACTTGTTTAGATGCTAACACGGAGCATGGCTCTTTGCATGCTATGGTATCTTAGTGTAAATTACAGAAATCCTACAGCCAGCGCATCCAGCGGGTGTGTTTTGAAACTTTTGTTGCCGTATTTTTTCTTATGAAGTTGTATCCAGTACTACCCTAATCTCTATGGTCTTTATTAATAAACGTTGCGTAAACCTATATTAGGCGTAACATGCTTTGTCTTGCTTTCACGCGTGACATTTACTGCAAGCGAAAAATTGACAGATAGATGTTTTAACTACTCCGGGTGTAAGCCAAGTTTATTAATAAGGCCCTAAGGTTGTAATTATACAAAGTATCTCTATGATTGTAACTCTAAAATAAGAGTCCCTATAATGTACAGCCAATAATAATACGCATATATAATACAAATATAATACGCAACCAAATTTTATTAATGTACACTACAAAAATCCGCCTCAAAAAGTGCCAAGTTGAGCAATCATTTTATAAATTTGATGGCAAACTGCTATAATTTTATAATTTGATAATTTTATTAATTTGACTAATTATGTTTTGACGGTTTTTTGTAATTTTGTATTTCTGTGTTGTTTTTATATAATTCTATTGAATTGAATTGAATTTAACTTTTAAGTGTTATTATTATTTCTAATTTTATAATCAATTTGTTATAATGTATTAGACTGGTAATGATAATAAGTATTTTATGTTATTACAACTACCTAGTAAGGTATGATTATTTTTTGTTGACATGTAACTTATTTTAATAGTATACTTTTCAAAGCACTAACGCCTGCTTTAGCGATCTCAAACAATTTCATTGTTTGAAAAATTCACATCCGCGGACGGGATCCCGTCCGAGGATGTGAAATACTATGACTATGACTATGTCCAGTGCAGATATTTTTTTGCGATTTCAACAATTTTCAGTACGCGGTTCAGTGTTTTTATCATAATTCTGGCGTTGTGTGGTCACCATTAAAACTAACGTTCCTCCTCGCTTTGCTCGTTGTCGCGCCTACTGAGACTTTCCTTCTTTTCAGTTGGAGAGTGAATCTCCAACTCGCCTACACAAGCGAGGCAAAGTGATAAGATTCTATATTTATCTGTGGTTGGTGTAAGGTTTATTTCTTAAAATGAGCTTAGCTTCAAATTGTCTTGATGGATCTATGGTTAAGAAAGTTTCCGTGCGCCGCTGTCATATCTGCAAACGCGGCGGCGCTACTTTCTAACAACGAGCAAGACACAGCGTGCGCGCTTCTTCAAAAATCCGTGAAATTGAACGAAATTACATGTTTGGAACCTAATAACAAGTTAAAATGAACTATATACAGTGCAAGTGGTCCATAAAACTTTGTTCTTGTCCCAGGCACGCTCTGAGTGAGGCTGTGGATTTTCAGTGAGTTTCTAACATTACCGATGCCATTTTGTGTTTACAATAATTATTCATCAGTAGCTATCGAATCATAAAGTTAGCATCGAATTATTGGCCGTGCAATACTGGCTGTGCACTATTAACACGGACCGATCTGTACAGGCAATAAAACGTGGCCAGGAAAAGCCAAACCCTGTATTTCAAAATTTCAAATCGATCTGTATTATTGTACACGTATTATTGGCCGTGCATTATTGGCTGTACATTATTTGACTGTGCATTATTATGGTTATACATTATTGCCTCTCAAATAAAATATCAGTTTGAATTTGATTTTCTTACGCGTACTACATGTCAGCGCGACCGTATTACAGTAAACGATAGATGGCGCTTTACGTCGCACTAACGCCATCTAGCGAATCCTGTGTTTAATCGAAGCTGTTTTATCGACGTTTGCCAAGCCGGCCAATCACAGCCGAGCAAATGTTACGCCCACTTTACCCCCACACAACGGACATTTCTTGGATCAGGAGGAGTACTAAGGACGGCAGTCTTAAGCCGACTGCCGATCGGAGTGTACGCCTTTAAAATACGTGTTAATCTAACCTGAATCATACCTAGTTTTAAATAATATTGTAGTTATTAAATATTCTTTGTGATTTGAAAATAAAACGGTTATTATATCAAAAGGAAGTTTTTACTGTTTAAAATGGAGGATGAAGGAGCTTCTACTGATGAAGGCAATGGGCCTCCATCCCCAATCGTTCGTCGATCTCACATCAGAAGTGGGATAAATCGTGACCATGTCTCCGATCTGCCCAAACGCCCGTTTGAAGGACCATCCCGTGGTACTAATGAAAACATCCTGAATCGAGAACATGTCACCGATCCACCCGAACGCATACCTGAAGGACCAATCAGTGTTACAAATGAGAGGATAACTAGAAGTGAAAACGTGAGTAATGTTGATTCTAACTCTGCTTTGATGTCTTTGGCTGCCATACTAGAAAATTTGACTCGTCAACAACAGCATAGCATGCAAACGAATAACGAGTTTCTGGCTAGCTTGCTGTCTAAAACGACGCAGTCGTCATCACGGCCGCGTGTAAGTGATGTGTATATAGCATCATTTGATCCCGATGGTGACGTACCGGTTAGAGATTGGTGTGAACACGTAGACCGTGCTAAAGCACACTGGGATTTAACTGATTACGAAATCTGCAATAAGATAGCAAGTCTATTACTGGGACGAGCAAAACGCCTTGGTGATACATGGCTTGTGAAGTCACCTATATGGACGGATATGCGAGAAGCATTGATACAAACATTTGAGCCTGAGGCTAGATACTCAAATGATGTCTTGAAATTACGCAACTTTAAATTTGATATTACTAATCCTGTTGATTCCATTACAAAAGCGTGGAACATTTGGAAGAGGGTGGTTAATGGTGATGAAGAGAGGGATGCTGTGGAAGCCGTTATTGGTTGCATTGATAATGAACACATGCGATTACGTATGCTGTCTAGCAAATGCTCTTCTGTTCCTGAGTTGATTTCAATGGCGTCTACTATGAAGTGCAAGGAATCCAAAAATGGAGAACCACCAGCTAAACGTCCAAGAAGAATGCGTGACGATCCCCTTACATGTTACCGCTGTGGCCAATTCGGACATATTCAATTCAACTGCACTCAAGGCAAAGTAAGTGAACCTAAACCATTATTATCTAGTGATGGAAATCATTCTTCAGATCACTCTCGCAAGGAACGAACCAAACTAAAGTGCAATTATTGCGATAAGCTGGGTCATGTAGAGTCACGTTGCTACAAAAAGATGAATGATGAATCTGAAAAGGTGAACCTTGCTAAAGAAAACACTACTTTAGCAACTCCAATGGTGATAAATATAGAGAACCGTGAGATACTCGCCTTATTTGATAGTGGTTCCGATAGATCCTTACTTCGAAAGACTGCCAGTTACTCGCTACCTGGGAAGCATGAAGATCATACCTTGATGCTGAAAGGTTTGGGTGATAGCGTACCTGTGGTATCACACCAGCGTATTTGTACCACGTGTAATATTAACTCTGTTTTTGTCGAAATTGCATTTCATGTGGTAGAAGACCATGAAATACCTTGCGACATGCTTATCGGATCGGATTTAATAAAAACTCCGGGCTTGTCAGTAAATATCACAAAACAAGGTGCAACGTTGACAAGGATTCCAATAGTGATGACCATCAACGCAAATAAGGACCACTTTCAAAACTTGGATACAGACGTCACTGACCCCGCACAACTTTCCAAACTAAAAGCGCTTTTACAAAAACACTACGAAGTTTTTGTTGACGGTATTCCAAAAACCAAGGTAAGCACTGGAAGCTTAGAAATACATTTGAAGGACCCGACTAAGGTTGTTTCCCGTCGACCCTATCGACTGGCTCCCGTGGAGCGCCAAAAAGTTAAATCAATTGTCGACGACCTTCTCGCTAATGGCATTGTTCGCGAAAGCACTTCCAATTTCGCTAGCCCGGTTATCCTCGTTAAGAAGAAGAATGGAGATGATCGTTTGTGCACTGATTATCGTGAACTGAACAATAATACAATACCCATAAAGTTCCCATTGCCAATAATCTCCGACCAGTTGGACAGATTATCAGATGCTTCGTACTTCATCAGCTTGGATATGACTAAAGGGTTTTACCAAATTCCAATTCAGGAAGATTCAATTCATAAAACCGCCTTCATAACACCCGATGGCTTATATGAATACGTTATGATGCCTTTTGGTTTGATGAACGCCCCTGCCGTGTTTCAACGTGCCATTATGACAGCACTACGGCCTTATCTTGATGACATCCTTATTTACATGGATGACGTACTGATAAAATGTACCACTTTGGACGAAGGCCTGGTTATGCTTGATAAAGTACTCACAACTTTAAACGAAACTGGTTTCTGTGTAAATCCACGTAAGTGTTCATTCTTTAAGACGAAAATAGAATACCTTGGAAACATCGTCTCCAAGGGAACAATACAACCCAGTCCTCGGAAAATTGAGGCTTTGGAAAAATCTCCCATTCCATCAACAACTAAACAAGTCCGCCAATTCTGTGGACTGGCGGGATATTTCAGGCGTTTCGTACCATCTTTCTCTGAAAAAATGGTGCCACTCTATAATCTCACAAAGAAGGACACAAAATTCACCTGGACCGTTGAATGTGAAAATGCTCGTCTTGACATTATAAGACGATTAACGGCAGCTCCAGTACTGTCAATTTTCCAAGAAGGACTTGCAACAGAACTGCACACTGATGCCAGTAGTACAGGACTTGGAGCTATTCTTATTCAAATTAAAGATGGACGACAACATGTTGTGGCTTACATGAGTATGAGAACAACTGAACCGGAAAGCCACTACCATTCTTACGAATTGGAAACGTTAGCCATAGTACGAGCAGTTAAACATTTTCGGCAGTACCTTTATGGTAGAAGGTTTACCATCGTAACGGATTGCAATGCTATTAAAGCTTCGATGCAAAAACATGAGTTGTTACCTCGGATTCACAGATGGTTAGCATTTCTACAACATTATGACTTCAAGATCGAGTACCGTCAAGGAGTACGAATGAAGCACGCCGATTTCTTCAGTCGGAATCCAGTCGCTTGCATACACTTTGCAAGTAGTGCGAATACTTGGTTGAAAGTTGAACAAAGACGTGACGCTGAGTTGGCTTCTATTATAAAGAAAATAGAGCAAGGCATTCACATCGAAGAATATCGTGTAGCGGACTCGGTATTACAAAGAAAACTAATTGATGATGAACCTGGACGAAAAGGTTGGAAGAAAGTGGTTCCAAGGTCATATCAATGGAGCATTATAAACGCCTATCACACTTCCCTAAAACACTTTGGCTGGGAAAAAACTTTGGCAAATTACGGGAAGAATATTGGTTTCCAGAAATGTCAAGCACAGTAAGACAGTTTGTGGACAACTGTGTGATTTGTAAAACCAGTAAAGGACATTCCGGGGCAAGACAGGTACAAATGTATCCTATACCAAAGGAGCCCATTCCTTTCAATACAATACACATCGACATGACCGGTAGATTGACTAAACGTAATGACAAACACGAGTACGTCGTGGTAGTCATCGATGCCTACACGAAATATGTATTGCTCACATACGCCACGAATAAAACATCACAGTCAATGTTGTTTGCACTTAAGAAGGTCGTGTCCCTTTTTGGAGCTCCAAAACAAATAATAAGTGATCAAGATACGGCTTTCAAGGCAGAATTCCAGGACTACTGTAATGAACTTGGAATTTATCAACATTTTATCGCTCCTGGAGTGAGTCGCTCAAATGGCCAAGTTGAACGTATGATGGCTGTAATAAAAAATGGTTTGACTATAATACGTAATTACGAAACTGAAAACTGGAAAAAAGGTTTAGACGCCCTTCAGCTTGCCATAAACTGCACCAAGAACAAAACAACAAATGTAAGCCCACTAAAGGCACTGACAGGCAGGCAGTGCGCTGTCCCAGCAGAACTAGTGTCATTGATCGATGAATCGGAAGGCACTGTTGACCGGACACAGCTAGACGATTATATTCTGAAAAGGACTGAGATGAAAGCATTAGAGAACAAAAAACGTTTTGATAAAGGAAAAGCCAAGGTTAAAAGATTTCAAAAAGGTGAGATGGTGCTCTATAAAACTAACCCGCGATCACAAATCGGACTTGACTTGAAGTACCCAGATGCTTACGAAATATGGAAAATTCTACCGAATGATCGTTATTTGGTAAAGAAAGTGGCTTGTCGTGGTAGGCCTAAAAAAGTCGCTCACGACCAACTTCGTGAAGCTCCTAAGCCTCAAACGATGAACACTGATACCGTGTCAGCGGATGAAGTTAACGACGATGGTATTATTAGTGGTGAGTTCTTTCTTGTGTTTGTTTATACGATATTTGAGAAGTTGTAGGCGTGGAGCCTCCTTCTAGCGATATCCTCCCACTTGAATTTAGATGTGATCTTTGGAGAAGTCGTAGGCCTGAGGCCTCCTTCTATCGATATTCTCCCGCTTGTGTTGAATTGTGTTGTTGGAGAAGTTGCAGGCCTGGGGCCTCCTTCTTTTGTGGGTATGTTGTAGGCCAGGGGCCTCCATACGTTTTGATACACCTGGAGTTGTGGTAGGTCAAGGACCTCCTTCTCTTGGTTTTTGTAGGATTTTAATGTTTGCCAAATTGGTGTATTTATATGTACACTGATTGGTGATTGTTGTCAGTGATAGACCAAGCGATAAGTGATAAACATTAGTGTGTAATCATAGTATGTGGAGGAAATACTTTGCCTAATATTTTGTTTTAGAGCATGTCGAGCGCGACCTGCTGCAGGATGACCGTGTCAGCGCGACCGTATTACAGTAAACGATAGATGGCGCTTTACGTCGCACTAACGCCATCTAGCGAATCCTGTGTTTAATCGAAGCTGTTTTATCGACGTTTGCCAAGCCGGCCAATCACAGCCGAGCAAATGTTACGCCCACTTTACCCCCACACAACGGACATTTCTTGGATCAGGAGGAGTACTAAGGACGGCAGTCTTAAGCCGACTGCCGATCGGAGTGTACGCCTTTAAAATACGTGTTAATCTAACCTGAATCATACCTAGTTTTAAATAATATTGTAGTTATTAAATATTCTTTGTGTTTTGAAAATAAAACGGTTATTATATCAAAAGGAAGTTTTTACTGTTTAAAATGGAGGATGAAGGAGCTTCTACTGATGAAGGCAATGGGCCTCCATCCCCAATCGTTCGTCGATCTCACATACATATTGTTATTGTTGTTTTCAGACCATAGAGTAAATTATATATACGGAAATTTCAGACTGTAATTGGACTATCATTCGGTTTTTTTGGTGCTAGATCTGTTGTGTTGAGTTGTCGCGGACGGTCCTCAAGCTTAGTATACTTTGTTATCTATTTTATTTGTGTTATTTTTGTTGTACTGGGGATAAATAAAGCAATAAAGAGTTTATTTAGATACCTATCTATCTATACTTACCCTGCGAGCATTCTACTAGATAAAGTATCATAAAGTGGAATTAAATACAATTTAAAATATAAAATAGTTATAGGTATATATGGAGCAGCAGAGTTGTAATATGATCCACCGCAGAAGCTGGCGCTAATATCGCTGCCAATTTTGGAGCTAAGATGCCTATCTATCTCTATTATTAATACTCTAATCTATGGCTGTTTGTGATCGTTTATTGACAACTATGTCATGTATTTGACAGCATAATCATGCTATTATAGGTCTTATGGTCGGTTGAGCGTTCGAGTATAATGTGGGCAAAAGTGGCAAAAACAACGTTTTGAAATAACGATAACTATGGGATCCTACATCCACCTACATCGTACCTATGCAAATTGACCTGTTGATACCTAAAATAAATTTATAGTCTAATATCATTTTAAGAATGGGTTACGGATTAAATTTTTTAAAATACATTACCTAATTTTATATTAAGTAATAGAGACTTGTCTCCAAAGAGTAGCTTAATATATCTGCCTGTCTCTTACAGATATAAGACAACAACCCCACGTAACAAGCCTACGCTGTCCATCTGTCTGTCCTACTTTCAAGTGGTGGTGGTGGAGCGAGTGTCGTGCAAACGCCCCAACGAAGACCGTCAATAAACATAAAACCATGGTCGATTTTCTGAATCCAGGAGGATTTTCTGAATGAATCATCATCATCATCCCAGCCGTAGGCCGTCCACTGCTGAACATAAGCCTCCCCCATATGGGGGGTTATGTCAATACTCGCCACGCTTGGCAGGCGGGTTGGTTAGTGCAGTTTTGGGGTTTTATACTGGGAAGGTGCTGCTGCATCTTCCGATTGTTATCCCTTAGCCGACTTCTACGGCACCCACGGGTAGAGTTGGGGGAGTAGCCGGCACCCCACGGCATTTGTCTGAATGAATCGCTGTCCTTATATGTCATCAAATACGTGTAAATTTTTAGTGTTACAATGTAATGTATGTGTTACATATGGATATCAAAACAGTGTTACTTTTTAAAAAAAAGTTCTATTATTTTTCTTTAAATTTAATTAAAATTTAAATTATCTGTAAATTTTAATTAGCCGGAATTCGGTATGTAAAGTTTTTTTTTGGTATTTTTTTTATATTTTTATTTCGTAGATTAGGTCATTATAAGAAACTTATTTCAATATTTTTGATTTATATTCAGTAGTTATTTTATAATATTTTTTTGAAAATTTGAATCCTATGACGTCACTTTTTTGCACAAATATGTAGTTGCGTTGAGGAGCCAAGAAAAGCACGCGAGTAAAAAAAAAGAAACTAAAATTTACTTTGACACTTGACAGTGACACCTACTAATTCGTAAGTCTCTATTCAATCAAAACAAAAGTCCGCTCGTGTTGTGAATCGATAATAAAATGCAAAAAAGTGACGTCATTTAGAGGTCAATGAAAGTCGAATTATTTCATCGTTTTTTGTTAAAATAAATGGCATCTTATCGTTTTAAAAGGTCAGAGTAGAAAAATAAGGGTTTGTAACATAAAATCTCGAAATAGTTTCGGAATTCGGTATGTAAAGTTTTTTTTTGGTATTTTTTTTATATTTTTATTTCGTAGATTAGGTCATTATAAGAAACTAATTTCAATATTTTTGTTTTATATTCAGTAGTTATTTTATAATATTTTTTTGAAAATTTGAATCCTATGACGTCACTTTTTTGCACAAATATGTAGTTGCGTTGAGGAGCCAAGAAAAGCACGCGAGTAAAAAAAAAGAAACTAGAACACTTGACAGTGACACCTACTAATTCGTAAGTCTCTATTCAATCAAAACAAAAGTGCAAAAAAGTGAAGTCATTTAGAGGTCAATGAAAGTCGAATTATTTCATCGTTTTTTGTTAAAATAAATGGCATCTTATCGTTTTAAAAGGTCAGAGTAGAAAAATAAGGGTTTGTAACATAAAATCTCGAAATGGTTTCGGAATTGGCATAGGTTAATTTTTTTTAGCATACCGAATTCTTAATCAGTCATTCCCCCAGCACTACCAAGCTGCACTACTGGTAGTGCAGAAGAGAATTTTCATCCCACACTGCACTACCAGCTGGTAGTGTCGTGAGGAATTTAGAATCTGCATACATTGCTGTTCCCCGCTACACTACCAAACATTATTTCATAAATATTCAACTCGTTTATACTCGTTCCGTGTTGATGTTTGTTACACGCTATGGTTTTATTATACTGTAGCTTTTTAAAGATTGTGAAGCTGTCAAAATGACAGATGACACCCTATTTTTGTTTTCCAGAAAATCACGGTCTGCGTAATCAGGGCCGCGTTCAGAACCTCGGTGAGAGCGCACTCACGCACTCGGAGTGCAACTTTTCGCATTAACGCCGTTCCGAACCTCAGGGTAAAGCACTCGGTTGTCCTAACTCGAGCGTTCCGAACCTCGTAGCGTCGCAACTTTTTAACCATCAAAATCAATCGGTAAAAGGTTGCAACCCGCATCTGTCATAACTTTGACCAATCAGACTACAACAAACTTCTTCTTCTCTGGTCTCAAAGAAAATTAGGTAAGGATCAAGTGATCTGTCAATGTCGAATTTGTCAAAGTCTATTTGAGGTTAGAAAACAACCGTGCCGTTTCGTACCCCAGACTCCTCAGAGCGAGTTAGAAAACAACTAAACAACCGCGCTCTGAGGTACGGAAAGACCCCCCGTGGATCGAATCAATAGGAAGAAACTGAACTCTCACAAAATATTGTAAAATATGTAGCAAACGTTTTAATAAAAAGAAAACAGTTTCACATAATACAATTATATTATATTGATTGACAGACTGCTTAATAATTAAAGCATCATAAAATAAGGATGAAGAAGTAAGGAGCTAATCAGCAAATCAGTTGCGCCATACTGCAGTCATAGATATCTATGTAATTAGGGTGAATTATGTGATTGCAGTTTAAATATTACTCGTATAACCACTTGGTGTCCATATATGTATCTTGATTAGGAAAGTATATTATTAAGCTATTGCATATTTTTTTGTAAGTTAGAGTATACTGCCGAGGTGGTCCTTTTTAAATTTCATCAAATTCAGTCCAAGAGTTTTCGGGTCACACTCCAATAACTGGACAAGTGTTTCGCCTATTTTGATGACAGCATCATTGACGGTGAATGACAATCGATCACGTAGGCTCTTATTCAGTAATCTGTGACGTAGGTAATTAGCAAGGGTCAATAAACATGGTGAAAATTAAATTTTACCGACTTCAACACCATAAATTGAGAAATAACTTGTCGAAGTCGGTATGCGTAGAGTATTGTGATATTAGATACTTTTGAACTATCATGGTTCTGAAGTCGGTTCCTTTTTATGGTAAAAAATTATTTAAAATATAAGTATTAAGATTGCAATAAGAATCACTGCTTTTTTATATATGTTTATGCAATCTACAACGCCAATTTATGCTCTAGATACTGTCTTGTAGCATTTTAGAAAAGTAAGACTATTAATAAGACTAAACTTTTAATATTGCCTTTATGCAGTATCTAAAGTCAATCTTATGAATAACTACATTGTACCTTTTTTGGTAAAGCTTGTCTATACGCATTCGTAGATATATCTTGAGGGAACTTAAACACCATATTACCTGTAGACAATCAGATACGAGTATCTTGAAATCTTTAAAAAATAATGGTTTCAAAGCTAAATCATTCTAAGGGTACGCTACGTATGTAAATAGTTAAATAACATTGTTTATTACCTTATGTCACAAATATTGTACCAAACACTTGTAGGTATAATAACATTAAATATAAATAAATCTTATATTAGCATTAATGTGCTCCATGGGTAGGTACACACTATAAGTTCAAAAACTCATTCATATTTATAATATTCTAGCATGGTTTGAAACAATGTTACAGTTATTTCTTTTTTACTAGCCAAGGCAAGCATTAAAACTGCCATGGGCATGCGTGACTACGTCCAAGGAAACAATTAATTTATTGGCCACATTGGCCGAATATCCTGTAATGATGACATTGTAATGAAGTTAAACATTTAATGTGTTTTGTTAAACGTCATAATTATACAACAGAAATATAAAACAAAGAGTATGCAGCGAATCAAACAAAAATGTGAGAATTAAAAACAAATTTATTACTTTTTACGTACGAAAACTGAAAATTGTCGAATGAAAATAAGATTTAAAATTTACGTCAATACAATGTGTCAATAGGTATTTATAAAATAAATTATCAACATACAATATGAATTAAATAATGTTCAACAAAATATTCATGTATCATTAATATATGACTGTACCTATCTATAAAAATATATACGATATAATTTAATTCTTCTTTGAGATATCACTAAACAACATTCACAATAGTATATTTAATTTTGTTAATGAAACTATCCAAACTGAGGTAGGCAATAATGTTAGTAAAATACGGTATCAATGAAAAGGACACTGTAAAAATGCACATGTATAAATAAGTTGACCCCATCCAGTCTGTGGGTATCAATTGTGTCTCTATGAATAGAATTTAAATAAGGTTTTATTGAATAATTAGTTGTTGATTTGTTGTAAAGTGCAAACCTACTTGTACATAAATATAATTACAAAAAAAATTACTGATCACTATCGAGATTCTGCAACAAGTTACAATTTGCACGAGGTCTCACTAAATTCGTTTAGCTCTAAACATGTATAAACCTGAGACAATGATATTCAAACAAGAGACAGTGATGTTTTATATTTATTAAAACCAGAGGTTTTGGTTTTACCATGGTTTTAGTTTTGTTAGAGAGACCTCGTGTAAGCGGACTTTAATATAAATGTTTCCAATGTAATAAATATTAATAAATATTATGTATCTGTAATAAATGTATAGGTACTTAAACCTGTACGCTTTGTTTAATATAATATGTAAAAGTACATGTACTCGTACCTATACATTTTAACATATCATGACAATAAATAAATTACATAATTTTGACAATGATAACTAATAAGTAGGCAAGTACCTGAGGAACTGATTTGGACGCTAGGTTACAAATTTGGTTTACTTGCGTTCAAATCAGGCTATAATAGGCAAATTGTGATTTCTACTTGGTTAAATTTATTAAGTGATGCCTTATGTGATACTATTTTATAGGAGTGAAATAAATAATAAAACACTATGATATCACTAATAAAAATATTATAGGAACAAGATCATATAAAATTGTAGTTTAATAGCACAACAATCACGTATCTAAGTACAATGAACGTAAACAACATCATCCAAAATACTTAAATTTTAAAATTATTTAGCGCTAACCGTATACGATTATGAAAGAAAGAGATTAGGATGTTGTGAGTCATAGTGCACGTGGCTATACTTATGTGTGTTTGTAAATATAAGATTAAAATGCCAATTTAAACGCAGCATCTAAATCTCTAATAAGATCTTCCGTATCTTCTAATCCAACTGAAACTCTAATGAGTGAATCTGTGATGCCAAGCTTAGCCCTCTCTTCTGCGGGCACTGACGCATGGGTCATAACTGAACTGGAAGCAAATAAAATTTACATTACACACATTTACATTAACATATGTTATGTACAATTTCCATACTTCCAGGGCACAGCAATAATATGTCAAATACATAATTAAGCAAGAGAAAAAACAAATTCTTCAAAGAATACTCACGGTAGTTCAGCCAAACTTTCGAATCCTCCTAAACTTTCAGCTAATGTAAAAATTTTCAAGGAACTTAAAAACTTTCTTGATTCTTTCAACCCTCCGGAGTGACGGAAACTGAATGTACCAGAATGTCCAGACATTTGTTTCTTTGCAATTTCATGCTGTGGATGAGTCGGGAGACCTGAGAATGATTTCATAATTATGAATATAATAATATATCTTGCGGACACGTAATCCATATTACAATTCAAATGAAGATGTAATAAAAAAAATAACTAAAAAAGCTTTAGGCGGCAATAGCCAACCTGCGTCAGCGAGTAAAAGTAAACATCAGCACAACTAGGTCTGATAACGTATCTAAATCTCTATAGAATATAATAATACATAATATTTTCTGTAATGTGTTGCATATATACCTGGATGAAGAACTTCTGTTACTGAAGGATGCTTTTGCATCCACTTTGCTATTATGAGGGATGACTTTTTGTGTTGTTCCATGCGCAAAGCTAGAGTTTTCAAACTCCTATTAACGAAGTAACAATCAATCGGTGATGGAACCACTCCCATTGCTGAAAAGAACAATAATGTGCTTTCTTCAAATACGGAAATATGTGTGAGATTGTTTTATAGCCACTAAAAGGAAACTAAAACATGGTTTGATGACTTTTTTAATATTTTTTTAGTATTACTTATTATTCTTTGCGGTTATTATTATCCAAATTGTGACGTGAATCATTTTATGACAACAGCATCATAGTAATTCATTGTATTTGTTATCTAAATACCAGTTTTATAGCTTTCATATTATCAACGATCTTATCTTAAGTAGGTCATAAACCTATAGATACTCTGATGATGGGTGACTTAGGATGATAAGAAAATAATGAGTAGATCAATGGCCCAACTCCTTGTTGGAGTTTTGAATATCGGACCAAATTAAATTGAAATTAACTAGATAACCTTCTCAGGAGGTATAGCTTATCCTTGGTGAGCAACCAAACCTCCAAACTTTGATGACTTTATCACAATACAAACAAGTAGGTATGTTGGGACGTTAATGTGCAAGTCAGATAAGAGTATTTTACGAAAAACAGGTTACACAACTTTAGAAATAATTAAATAAATTGAGAATAGAACAAAATTCATGATTCCAAATTAAGATTTAAAGATTAAATATATTTTTTCAAGTAATTCATTATCTGTAAAAAGTATCAAGCACTAGTAATTATGTTTCTATAGTATTAAAGCATAAAAAAAACATGTACCTTATATTTTATTTATTTAGACAATAAAAAGCTATTGTCCCTAGGTTATATTTCACCGGGCGAATTCTGTGATCGTAAATTTTATTATGACTCTATTCAATGTAAGGATTTTAAATCTTTGAAAGTAAAAAGCCTGGAATCATTTTCGAAGAGGTTGTAATGGCGTATGTAAGCGAACCCTATAGCTATCCTTTGGGCACAGCGATAGAAGTTTTTGTTTACCAATGAATCTAGAATTTGGGCCTTCGGAGCGACTATACGAACGGTACGGGCTTTTACTGTAAATATATTCGGTTCATATATTTTAATTTAGTAGTTCCAGTTGGTCTAACTATTTTAAAGCAAACTTAGTTTAATTTTGTTAGAAATGGGAATGCAGGAACCTCTCAAATCCAATACGGCTACACTATATTGGTATGTATATGTATATTGGTTTGTATTTTTAAATGAAATAGTTTAAATATGACTTATTAAGCGATTCACATTGTAATGAAACAACTTAAAAAGGATTAAATTCTCAACTAGTAGGTCTATATACTCCGTAATATTAAATAATAACAATTAATAGACATATCTCAATTTTTATATTAATGATGTGTGATCATTTTAAGTACGAAGAGATGATGTGAAGAAGGCTCTAATGACCACAATATACGCTCCTTTTAAAGTAAAGAAATTATTTTTGTGGAATTAAAATTAGATCTATAGTATTAAAATTGACATTTTAGAATTTCAGAAGCATTTACTATACAAATCACACTAACATTAACGTAGATATGTTTAAGTATAGTTTTCTCAAATCAATAAAATCGATTAGCGTCCTTTGTAATGATACAATGGGCCTTTAATTTTACAGTAAGTATTAGGTACTAGTGTAACACTTATAAAGAATACAAATATTTTTTTATTATAGAAATTAAAGAAAAAGAAAATATGAATACCAATGAGTTAAACTATTTATGTATTTGTATTTCGAAAAGTATTACGACATACAAGATTAAAGTAAATTTTCTGGATACATATTGATCTTGAGTACGTGGCAACACTACTTTATTTTTAAAATATAACATTATATCCACATGCCTTTGTGGAAGAATGACATGATTGAGTATGAGGAAACTGCAATTAAGATAGATAAAAACTGCTATAAAACTCGTTCAACAATACCAACTAGAACTAAGAATATAAAAAATCTACTCAAATACTTATGCAAAGAACGTGATAGATATTATCAAAACAAAACATTATTTTCGGAATCTTTCTAACGTTCAACCTCTGCAATATTTACAAGTATAAGGTGTTAGGGTTATTAGAATTTATTTTAAAATGTTATCAATGAGAATTATTGTAGGCATAGGAAAATTAACACGTGTATTGTAATTCAAAGCGATGTTTATATTAAAAATTTACGCCATGGGTTTACCATGAGTCATGCGTAGGCATGCATGACTTTGCAATTTATACGTGACTTAACCGTAACCAATTGATAAACTTTCCTACCTACATTTACGTTTACATTACTATGCTGTTTTGTAATTTTTTACTATTGCTTAGAGATTACTATTATATGATATACATTGTGTACGCGTGTAGTGTACATTAACAGGAAAATATGTAAAATAAATTTACCGTTTTGTAGAAATCGGAGCCTTTCCTCAATTTCATCGTCTTTGACTACAGCTGCTCCCATAATGACATCAGAATGACCGTTCATGTATTTTGTTAAAGAATATACAACAATATCGGCACCGAAATCCAATGGCCTTTGTAAGTATGGTGTTAAGAAAGTGTTGTCCACAACAACAATAATATTAGTACGGGTTTTAGCTAATTTAGTGAGACCTGCGATGTCTACTACTTTAAGTATAGGATTCGTGGGTGTTTCTATCCAAAACATCTGAAAATAATATCATAATTAATTACATAATACAGCCTGACAAGTTAACATCATAAGTTGACTAAAGGCAAAGACGGCACATGAGATAAAATTATTTAGGTATTGCATTAATGTTATCTATAAGCGAGTCTTATCTCAAATTGTTGTAGTTATTCTGTAATAGCTGTGTTTGTTATATTACTTAAGGAACAATTCAGATAAAATATGTTTTGGTTAATTGATTAAATCGTTGCACACACTGTGCTATTATTACATAATAATAATATTATTAATTAACTAAGCCTTTTAGAATATGTTGTACGTAATATCTGAGTAATTTTGTCTTGACTATTGCGACATTATTAAACATATACAATATAATGATGATATTTTGTTAAGGTAATATTCCTACGCTTTTGCATAGTCATGACTAACATTGTAAGTATGTAGTTTGGCTACATTAGAATTAGATACGGAACATATGAAAGCAATTGGCTAACTCTACGAGTAATATAAATTAAGGTATTTTTAGTTGACTACAAAATCGTTAGTATTTACTTAAAACTTTTACAACTTTTAACCATAAACACGTTGCAGTTCCTGGAAAAGCAGGTTGATTTCTGCGAAATCTATTGTATTATTGGCCAAATATAGCAAATCACGAGTCAACGGGTTAATTATTATTTCTACAATATTATTATAACTAAGGTTTTAAAGTGGTTTAAATAAACTAGCATTATGCGGGTCCATATCCAGACATCATTGTTAGTTAGAATGTTTATCATTTGCTATTTGGATATAAAATCGGTAAGAGTTTATTGATCCAATCAAAACGACATCGTGTAACTGAGTGTTCCGGCAGCTGCAGGTCTAGTGTGATACCAAATTTAACTGATCAAGCGAGATAGTGGTCAAACACAAGGCTGCAAATTATACAAAAGCTGTAGTACGTAAAAAATTACGACTGTGTATTAAGAAATGTTTAGGTACGTCGAAGATATTCAAATGTATCGAGAATTTACCTATTCAATTTATTTTGATAGAATAATCTGGTATTCAATAAAAAGTAAGAACTGTTTCAGATTTTTCTTCATTCTTGTGCAAGTACCTATGAACTTTTTTGAATTAGATATATATTATCATTTTGGTGTAAATACACACATCTATGACTTGGTTAATTATTATAGATTCGATTTGATTATTTGCAAACACACATTTGAATATACCGGTATCAAGTTCAAGTATCATAATGATAAATCAATAACAATGCAAAGTCATTTTCGACTATCAATAATTCTATTACTTACCTTTGTGTTTTCCTTTATCGCATTTTCTACTTTGTTTAAATCAGTAAAATCTACAAATGAAGTTTCAATGCCCATTCTCGAAAGCACTTTACTGAAAGTAAAAAAGAAATAAAATATAAAAAATACTTATGATCCGATAGTAATATATGATAAATGCGAGTTAGTGAGTAAGCGTGTACGTCTGTTCATTCGTGACGCAAAAACGGTTAGTAGAATTTGGATCAAATTTGGAATTGAGAGTAAAGTAGTAAGTAAACCTATTAAGCAAAGATCCTCATAACATATGTGTAGGTATATAATTATGCGTATACTTATCCTATAGTAAGGATAACTACTTTTCATCTTGATTCAATGGTAACTTTAAGTACCTAATGTTAAAGTCAGTAGTGTCAGTAGTTCCCTAGGGACCATGATAACCTTACTCGATGCGCTCGAAAACGCGAGTAGAAGCTAGTTTATTAAAATAAGCCCTTTGAACTGTAGACACAATAATTGTTCTACTAGTGGGTGAAGACTGTAAAACAAAACAATCGGCTTTTATTTTCTTGGTATAAAGGTACGTATCCTTTAAGTATTCAAGAACATGTATGTCTTTGTACTAAATACGTATCTATACCAAATCATCCCAGAGACATATGTATACGTTAGTTTTATTCATAAATCTTATGTTTTAATTATCACGGTATAGGAAGGATTAAATGCATACAACTTCAACACAAAATAGTAACACACACAAACATACTTTTAATCTCTATGAATCTATGATAGTAGGGAACTTTCGGGTGGAAACTCCTTATACCCGTACCAACCTACCCAAATAAAACGTACGAAAAGAACTAGATTTCGTATTCTAAAAGTGAATAATAAAACACAACGTTACCTAGCTTTTATAAGACTTTTGAACACTTATGTATGCTGGACGTTATTAACGTAAATATATATCATATTGTTAATTTTATTGAGGATATTTCTCCTAGGTGGCCTTCTAGATATAAAAAAATATAATTTTAAAACATTTTGTACGACTAAGCCATGATCCGAAAAAATATATTTTACCAAGGCGCGTAAGATTTTGAAAACCACTTTCGACGAGTTTTATTACGTTATTTAGGGTTCTACGCAAAGTATAACTTTGTAAGCTTATATATATTTGTATCCCATAATGCTCTAGTGTTGTAAGTAATTATTAAAATTTGAAATTTATTTTATTTTATATTTTGTTTTGTGTTAATTGTAAGTTACAAAGTTGTTTTTTGGTATCAATAAATGCTTATGGTTAAAAAATGCTTATGCTCTTAATCAGTTAATTGCACTCTTGTCAGCGTTTTTTTAAAACTTCATCTAGGTATTTATCGCAGCTACAGGGAATTTAATATTTATGTGATCCATATATATCATTGACTTATTGCACAAACCAGAAACCTTTTGTCGAAAATAGATATAAAATCACGCCAACCAAAGTCATCTCTCTATAAAACAGACGATAACCAAGTCAATTTCGGTAAGTATGTACATATTTACTGTCCCGCGGTTACACCACCCGTTTTTGTTTTCCATCGGAAATTATTCGTAATAGTAAAATAATTTTCTTATGAAAGGATTATTATTATACATACACGAAAGACATGCCATTATATTAAGGTAATATATTTATATATTTAATATTTAGTTTACCTTAGCAATCTGTAGGTACCTCCGTATAAATCATCTGATGAAACAATATGATCCCCTTGGCTCAGCAATGAACAAATTGTCGTAGTAGCTCCAAGACCGGAGGCAAAAGTCAAACAGTGTTTTCCTCCATCTAAGGCTGCTAAACATTCTTCTAAGGAATTCCTACTAGGATTTCCTGACCTCCCGTACTCAAAATTCTAGAATGGAATTAATAATTACTACTGAATTAATTAAATAATTTAGTAGGTACAATAAAACAGAAAATTTAATATCATTTCTAGTACAAACATGTAAAATATAAAAAAAAGAACCTTTGGTTCAGCTGGTGCTGGCTGCTTAAAAGTAGTGGACATAACTATGGGCATAACCACAGCTGCGGATTCCCATTTTTCAGGTTCTTGCCCAGCGTGTATTGCTGTTGTAGCGAAACCAAGTTTCTGTTCCAAAAATCCGTTTTCTGACATCTAAATAAAACATAGTTTATTGGATTACTAAGTCGTGTGGGAACCATGAAGTGTTATTAAAAAAAACAAAAGTTATACTACCACTATATTTATTAAAATACACATAACTGTATTATTATATTCAGAATATATTGAATAGGTGTTTAAGTTACTTAATTAAACCGTACATTTATACTGTACGTAATCTACACCATCATGGTAGATAGGTATTGTTCTTAAATTATTTTTAGTCAAACCGGCATGCCATGAACGCTATGATATCCAAAAAACACTCATTAAAATCAAGGTCAAATGGGAATTCGTATGCAGGATGATGTAAAAATTTGCAATGTGATTTTTACTACAGTGAACATGATATACAAAACACTTAAATATGAATTAAAGTGTGTGCGTTCATCGCCTAAGAACTTCATGTTACTATTTTGATTCAAAAAACGAAACGTACATACCTTTATTAACTCACAAAATGTTTCGTAAAGCTACAAATAACCTCCAATAGCTATTCCACACCACTACCGGCTTGAGTAACGTTGCTGGAGTGAATGAGCAAGCAAGACAGTTGTGTTGTGTATATCCTTATATTTTATGCTTTATGCTACATGAATCGTGTTGGGTTTTGATTTCAAAATTGTTATTATACGTCTTTGGATCATGTTCGAGTTGGATCATGACTAACTTCTCATCATAGACTAAAATATATACTAGGAAATATGCTTCTCATCATGTCATGTTACGTTTCAATTTTAGAACTAAGCGCAATGATTTTAATACTGCGCAGATCTGTTTCTTAGTATTATCTATGCTCTGTTTCATGTAAGTGCTCACTATTTAAGTATATTACTATTACCTACGCTAATAACGTTGTGAATAATTGTAAACAAGTAGGTAGAACATCAACAGTAGTAAAATATTAATTTTGCTGCCTTGACTAAACGATGTGATTATAGTATATTGGCCTTGACTGTCAAGACATATTTTGACATACCTATTTGCAAATCAAATAACTATTTTCTGTTATTTAACTCTTCAGTATCTGATTAAATGCGTAGGTAGGTAGGTACATAAGTATATAAAATCACTAAATTATTGTAATTGGACAAAAAATAGCTGCTTTATCGTTACCGTTACTGATATCACAAATCGGTTTTACTGCTAAGAATAACAATCCCATCAAATGATTATTTCTATGGTAGACATAAAGCACAGACTAACAGATGCTAACGCATACATAAAGTTACATAAATTAATTTCTGTATGTGTAGTGTATGTTCATTCAGTTATAAACACTCTTCGATAGTGATGTAGTGAATAGGTACTTTACTTGAGTAAGTGTACATATTCCCTTACAATTACATTTCCAACATTTTACATAAATTAAATTCTATGTGTAGTGACTGTTCATTTAGTTATAAACACTCTTCGATAGTGATGTAGTGAATACTTTACTTGAGTAAGTGTACATATTCCCTTACACTTAAGCTCTCTACACACCATGCAATTTCGAATATATATGCAACATGCTGTAGCAATCTGCTGAGATCCAGCAAATTGTATAGTATGTAGGCGTATTGTGACTCCCTTCCAACATGTTGGACGTCGTATCGTACGTCCTAGCATCCAGCAGATTGTTACAGCAAATTGTAAGCCGCGTTGTAACCTGAGTAGTGCGGTTGCATGCAATCTGGGCTCAGTCGCGATCGTGCTGCCGCCCGTGCTCGACGCTGTGAGTTTTATTAAACGAAATATGTAAATGGATGCAAAAATTTCTACTACAGAAAAAAACTATATTGATAAGAATTTCAGAAATCTATTAATGACTTGCCACATTTGTGGAATAATAAAATAGTTATGGCGTATTTTTACTTTTCTTAGCAGCTGATGTTTTTTTCTTTGTAAAAATAATTGACACGCCATTGTTCCTTCCTATCTAAATTTCTCTAGGCTATATATAATGATTTTAATTATTAAATAACATAATAATAGGTATTATATATTGTAGTATTGCTGTGCAGTAATGATCAAAGTAAAACTAATGTTTATTGTCTCTTAGTCTCAGTAGGTGTAGTTCAGCGAACTCAGCGAAGGCAATTGCATGACCCGTTTTTTGATATTTGGACAGCATTTGAGCCATTTTCATTCACGTGTGGACGCTGTGGCGCAGAACGCGGAATGAAATTGTAATCGCCGCTGCAACGTGTGTAGAGTGCGTACAACCGCGACTACAGCAGATTGTTATTAGCATGTTGCATTTGGAATTCCATCGTATGTAGAGGGCTTTACATTTCCAACTTTTACAATTTTAAATACAATACTACGACAGATTAGATATATATCTATATAATGTGCTCTATGATATATCTAATCTGACGTAGTATTGTATTTACCTACTTTGTTTGCCTAAACATCATCTGTACCACTCTGTACTCTGTGGAACCATAGATCTAGTCATAGAGTTTTTTCTTGATGCACAAACGACGTGTTATTATGTCTTGTCGCTGACGTCGCTGTATTGTGAATGGATGGATAGATTAGGACACTCATCGCCGCGGTGCGCCGCGCCGTGGCGTTACATTGGCCAACCAGGGGGAATAAAAGACTTGCATACTGCATACATTTAATTACAATTGCATCCATCCAAAATGTTTCTGCTTTTTATACCAAACAGGCATCAAGTGTTGGCTACAGCCTCACTTATGCCTTTGTAAAGGACCGGATGAAATCCGTGAAATTGGTCATAATATAATAAAAAATAAAATATTAATTTTTTTAATTATAATTTAATAATAAAACCGCAGGGGCGGCTTTGTGGCGAGCCGTCGGTAAGTGGTGACACCGTGGACCCTGATTCTCCCTGGGGCTGAGTTAGACCCCTGACTCTCGGCTTGTCTTAATTCGCCGTCTAGGGGTGGAGACTCAAGAGCAAGTAACAAAAAGCTAGGTGGAAAAGGGTGGAAAAGTTAAAAGGCAAAACGCCAGTAGTAGCGTTCTAGTGAAACTGCAGCACACCTCTTGACCCCTATAGTCTTCCACACTAACATTGCCCCTTTTGTCTCCATTGATGGCGGCCTTTATGGAGGACCCGTATCGTGGGGGGCAAGTCACCACTTGCCCAAATATTTTAAAATGAGACTGAAATTGGCAAATTCTCAAAACTCAAATTGTCTCATTCATCCCACTATCTCCCTTATCACTAATAAGTGCATATTAGTAGCTTTGCTATTTTATCCATTTTTCCAATAGATTATAACACCATGTCGCCAAGTCACCATCCATCCAAAATGTTTTTATTTTTTATACTATTTTGTATTTTTATACCTAACAGGCCTCTAAGTGTTGGCTACAGCCCCACTTAATGCTTTCTACACGGTTGGGACCAAACACCGACCAGTGTCGGCACCCGCGCTGTCAGAGCTCTCTCACATTCCGATGACAGAGAATACAGCTCGGTAAAAAAAACATAATGACGTTTTGTGCGTTGAAATTGTGCCACAACACTTCAGTAAAGCAGCATAAGAGTTCTGATGTGACATTTCACAGCTAAGCCATTGATTTTAATGCTTGAATCGTCTAAAATACAAAACATAGTAAATACAAAGTACACATTCCTAGTTCGGACGGAATGTTTCCAGCTGTGTATTAAATTATTCCAGTTTTAAAACGTTGCTTCGGTATGACATAGCAGTATATTCTCTTTGGGTTTGATATTGTTTGTATACGACTGCATAAAAAGGAAGTTGACGACCCTGACGCCACCGTATGAAAAGTATGAAAAGTGAAGTACATACATGAGCTTAACTACTGTTGTTTGTTTTGTGGTTATAGTGACCGACTTTTATATGTATTCTGATAATAATAGATTAACAGTTTACTGTCAAATGACTGATTCACTTGCTACTCCTTCAGCAACCATTTTGCCAGCCCACTTAATCCCAGTTTATACCCCCTCTGGTAGGTAGGTATATAAGTTTTCCGATAAGGGACCTTTTACAGTGCATGTTCAAAAAGTTGAGCATTGTCCAACTTCAGGTACTTTCTTGCATTCAACGTGGTTTTCACTCATTTTCAATTAGAAATACGAGATTACTCACGTAATATTTATCGGATAGGTCCGACTATAGTTTCGACCACATTCGGTGGTCTTTTCTACTGACTTCCAAAAAGGAGGAGGTATTGCGAGGTCAATTCGAAAATTTTTTTTAAATGTTTTTCACCTCATTACTTTTGATAAGGTTAACCGATTCTCAAAAATCTTCTTTTGTTTGAAAGCTTGGAGCTTTTATTAGAGACCTTGGAGTCACATTAGATAGTAAACTACATCTTGACATACACATAGATAATATAATTAATAAAGCATTTAAAATGTATGGAATGGTTATAAGAACATCAGCAAAATTTAAACGCCCCTCGACCTATCTTTATCTTTATAAAACTTTGATTCGCTCTCAATTAGACTATGCTGTGTCCATTTGGAATCCATATTATGACAAATACAATGTAGCTCTTGAAAGAGTTCAAAAAAAAATTTTTGCCTGTATGCAATACAAATGTTATCATAATCGACTATCCTATGAACAATTACTTAATAAATATGAACTTGTAAATCTGGAATCAAGACGCAAGCAGATTGAATCAGTTTTGTTATATGACCTGTGCCATAATAGATATGATTGTATTTCTATAATTAATAAGCTGTGTTATAGAGTACCTTCTAGAACGCACTGCCGTAACCCTTGTCAATTGTTTGCTACTTCTCGCTGCCGCACTAACGCTGGTAAACGCTCTCCACTTCATAGACTGGTGGATTCATATAATAAAAACTTTAATTCTATAGATATTGCGGCAACGCGTCCTAGTATATTTAAAGATAAGATTCGTAAATTGCTTTCATAATAGAATAGTACTACCTACTTTTCAACTACCACATATATAATGCGTATATACATAACCTGTGGTAAACGGTGTTGGTGTCACATTTATTACTGTACTCTTAGTTAATACCTTATTTATTAATAAACTTGTGTAACTGTTTGTTTACCCAATAAATGAAAAAAAAAAAAAAAAAAAAAAAGCTGGTGCTTCCCGTGTAGTTCCATTTCAATTTCATCAAATTCGGTCCAGTAGTTTTTGAGTTACACTCCAATAAGTATTTTTTTCCAAAGTAATAGAATGGAAGTCGATATAAATTTAAATATATTCGAAATAATTTTTTTCAAATTGCACTTGTTCAAGGAGTATTCGGGACGCCCGCGTCGATGACGTCTCGCTTAGCACTGCGGGCAGCAGCTCGTAGCGCTCGTGATGTTAAAGGTTGGTGCGGGGGCGGGATACACTATGTTGCGAATCCCGCCATATGCCGCCGCGCAATGTTGCGCGTCTGCGCCCCCTAACTCCTTCAATGTCATGGAAAACCTTATCTTCTTGTTTTGGCAGTTATCACTTTCCTGTTATAATTGATCTTCCATTCTAGAACTGAACAAATTCCATTTAAGCCATTGTTACAATATAAACTAAGCAATAATTCTGATGATGGTCCAATTTAAATAATTTTTAGAACAAATTGTTTCTGATCTTCCCTTGATACTTCCCCATTCTTTGAATCAATGTGTTCATTCATTTATAAATAATAGTCATTCTGCTGCTAAGCATTCTTTTCCCTTAAAAGCACAAAATAATAAACATAGATCTCCTCTATGGCACAGTAGATATATAACAGGTGTTTGGTAGAGGGACCGACAAACCAAATGAGCGTGTTCGGGGGACCACTTGGAGAATACAAGTTGGTCAAAAAAATCCCCGACCCCCCAATATGTTTAACTTTTTTTTGTGATTATTCCCTTTTTCTCCGAAATTGTACCTATTTACCACCATTTGTAAAATTTGTAAAAACTAAAAACATCCGGTCTGAAACATACTTTACAAATGTTATGGTGGTAAATAGGTACAATATTGGAGAAAACGAGAAAATTCACAAAAAAAAATATAAAAAATTGGGGTGCCGGGAATTTTTTTTGTGGCCAACTTGTATTCTCCAAGTGGGCCCCCGAATACGCTCATTTGGTTTGTCGGTCCCTCTACCAAACACCCTGTATAGAGAACAGTACGGAAACTACCTTCAATCGTTCGAAACGGCCCACAGACATAAACATGCGCATCGACGAGACCCCTAAGCGGTTCTCGCGGTGCCGTCAGTAGTGAGTGTTACAAACTATTTTTACATTATAACCTTCTTTATATAATCTAAAATATGAATTGTCACACTTGACTGACTGCTATGTGTTATAAAATTGTAATAGTGTTCTTGTATGATCGATCATAAATCATAATAAATTCGTAAAACATAACACAAAATACAAATCTTAGATGGCGGCTGCAATAGATTTTATATTATTATGAACTATATCGTACTGGGTGACGTTTTTATGGTTTTCGAGGGTGTCCAAGCAGATAGTGCTGTCGAAATGGAAATCCAATTAGGCGTCTTCGCGAAATTATCAACTTTATAGTCATGGGTCTCCGTTTCATGGTTTTCGAGGGCGTTGAAGCCGATAGTCCTGTCAAAATAGATATTCAAGATGGCGTCTGCCCGAAGTTATCCACTTTTTCATCTTGAGTGTTCGAAATAGAAATCCAATTAGGCGTTGTTACGGCTATAATAATTTGAAAACAAATAATTACGCCAGCGGGAAGCGTTATGTGCCCTAAGGCTTATGGCGGTAATAGAAAGGTTTTAAGTGGACTGTATCTTTGGGGGGTTGCTGGAAACACTAACTAAAAGGTGCGTGAGATAACGTAGGTTAAAGTGATTGGAAAGGGACTTACTGGTAGAACATCTCCGGTCAGGTCTGCGTCTCCGGTATTCGGTATTTTCACATAAATTCCTTTGTTGGTTAAAGCGGGTAGAATAAAGCGCGGCGCGTAGCGGGTTATCGCGGTGGCTCGTGTGTACAACTCGGGTGTCGAGCGAGCATCATCTGTCGAGCCGGTTCTCAGTGTCCGGCCGGTTGAGGAAAGGGAGCGGGTGCGGGGAGGAAACGTCACTCACTAGTCGCTGCAAGGCGATCGGAAGTACAAAGCATAGCAAGCGCGTAACTATATTGTCTTAGCCGATTTATGGCGATAACATTCCCCCCGACCTTAAAGCGTTGCCTTTAAGAAAGCTATAATGCGTTAAATATAATGCGTGTAATTATATGCGGATAAATATTGTATAGTGTAATATGTGTAATAAATATAAGTGTGCGATAATTCGTTGATACATTATTGATTAGGAAGGGGACATAACTTTACTACCGGACGAAGGTACCTCCCCTTTGCTGTTTTTATCGTGACAACACGAGTAGTGCCATCCTTAGACGGGTAAACCTTTTCCACGACACCTAAAGGCCAAGCAAAAGGAGGCGCATTGTCAGTTATGACAATTACTACTGTTCCCTCTTCTATAGGGACTGAAGGAACGTTCCATTTAGCTCGCGATTGTAACTGGTGTAAGTATTCGACACGCCAACGCTTCCAAAAGGACTGCACCATACTATCTAGTAGGCTATGTCTTTGTCGTAAGTCTATCTGTTCAACATGAGGCGCGGGAATCGATGAAAGTGGCACGGTCTGCAAAAAATGAGCAGGTGTAAGAGCTGAAGGCTCCGCGGGGTCACTACTCATTACTGTCAGCGGTCGGGAATTAATAAGAGCTTCTACCTGCGCAAGTACAGTGAGAAGTTCCTCGTATGAAACGACTTGTTGTCCAATGACTTTAAATAATATCGTCTTTACAATTTTGACCATACTCTCCCAACAAGCTCCCCAGTGGGGGGAAGAAGGGGGGATAAGCTTCCAGGTTATACGATTCTCTGCAAGTTCACCCTCTAGGTGAGTGCGAAACTCATCTAGAAACTTATATAGGTCGCGGAGGTACGGTCTTGCCCCTATAAAACAAGTTCCATTGTCCGAGTACATGCATTTGATCGGTCCGCGTCTAGAAAGAAAGCGTTTGAACGCATTAAGGAAACTGGCGGTACTTAAATCTGTAGCAATCTCAATGTGAGTGGCTCGGGTGGTAAGGCACGTAAATATGCATAGCCAGGCTTTGCGGCTCTTCACCCCCCGACCACGAACGGGTGTGTACTGCAGAGGCCCCGCATAATCACACCCCACATGCGTAAACACCTTGTCAACCTGATTGACACGGTGGCTGGGTAAATCAGCCATGAGTGGGAATGACGGACGAGGTTTCGACCTGAAGCATACATTGCATTTGTGAGTACGATATCTTATAATACGACGAGCAGCCAAAATCCAGAACCTTTGTCTTAATAAGGACATCAGGAGCTCAGGACCAGCATGCAAGTGTTTGCGGTGATAGTGATCAACTATTAGATCAATTATATGGTCGTGGCGCGGTAAAATGGAAGGATGTTTATGAGTGAAATCCTCGGCGGAATTCGACAAGCGTCCTCCGACACGAATAACACCATTACTGTCTATAAAAGGTCGAAGCTTGTTTAAAGCGGGCGAACAGATTTCATTCTTAGTTAACCTTGCTTTATCATACGAGAAATAAACATCTTGTACGGCACAAATCAGTTTATTTTCGGCAAATTCCAAGTCTGTGGCTGATATGGAATTAGCACGAGGCAACTTTTTCAAAAAGCGGTAAACGTATACGATGACACGTAATAACTTGGAATACGACGAAAAACGTTGAGCGAGTACATAAAGCGAGTTCTCCTCTGGACTATTCGTGAGAACATGCACCATAGTCCGCTGTTCAGGAATATCTACGTATTCGTCATCTAGTTTATTGTCTAATTTACTTGAGGGCCATTCGCTTGGATCTAGTTTGGCCCAAGGAGGTCCATTATACCACAAAGGGTGGTCTGCCAACTGGTCTGGAGTCAGACCACGTGACAAACAGTCTGCGGGATTACTTGAGCCTGAAATATGGAAGAATCGATCGGCGGGGATGTTTTCTGTCAATTTTACAACTCTATTGGAGACAAAAGTCTGCCAACGATGCGGGGATCCATTTATCCAGCAAAGTACAACCTTGGAATCGGAAAAGGCATAAACATTGCTGACGAAATAGCGTGGGGTTATAATATCAGCGACTTTACGAAGAAGTTGTGACAATAAAACCGCGGCACAGAGCTCCAATCGTGCAACCGACACAACCTTTACTGGTGACACTTTGGACTTCGCGCACACAAGTTTTACAGTGTAATCGGAGGCTACACGGACCTGTAAATAGGCTACTCCCCCGTAAGCTCGTTCACTTGCATCAGCGAACCCGATAATATTGACTTCACAATTCTGCACAATACCCAGGTGTCGTGGAATGCATAGTTTGTTGAGCGAAGGAAGTTCCGCACAAAACTGCATCCAACTACAGACTATATGGCGGGGAGGTTCAGCATCCCAGTCACACTTTGACAGCCAAAGCTCCTTAATAAGAAGCTTTGCGTACAAAATGGCCGGAGCCACATAGCCCATGATGTCCCACAGCCGAGCTATCGCGGACAATATCGTGCGCTTGGTGCACTTGTTGTCTGGAGCAGCTACTATAAAGCGGAAACAATCATGAGATCTATCCCAATATAGACCCAGGATTTTATGTGGGGCAGAGCTGTTGAATATTTTGTCATGCGGATCTTTATTCGTATCTGGTATGTGGGACAGTACAACGTCAGAGTTGCTAGTCCACTTGACGAGGTCGAACTGACACATTTTGAAGAGTTGTGTCAGCTCGTAACTAAGCGTAGTAGCTTGTTCTGTTGTCATGACAGAAAGGACTATATCATCCATATAAAGGAAAGAAGATGCAGCAGCAGCTGCAGCGGGGAATTTATCTCCTTCATCGGCGATCAGCTGGCGTACAACGCGTAATGCGTGAAAAGGACTTGATTTGATACCGAAACAAACTCGATTGAACTGGAATACAGTTACTGGTTCGTCGGTACTAAACCGATATAAAATTCTTTGATACCTACGATCTTGCTCACGTACTATTATTTGCAGGAACATTTGACGACAGTCAGCGGAGAGTGTTACTTCAAATAGGCGGAAATTAATGAGGATGCTAAACAAATCTCCTTGCAAATTTGGACCCGCGTGAAGTATATCATTAAGTGAGTAACCGTAGGGTGCAGATTTACAACTTGCATCAAGAACGCATCGTAGCTTAGTCGAAGATTTGTCATCTCGATACACGCCGTGATGCGGGATCGTATATGACGGTCGCGTGACGTCGTCATTATTAATAATTATAGGACTTAGATAGCCCTTGTTTATATAATCGCGTATAACATCATTATAGGCGGCGCGGATTTTAAGTGAAGCATCCAACTTTCGCTCCAAACATTGTAGTCGCTTAAGCGCGGTAGCGTAAGAATCACCTAAGAGAAAGGCATCATTACGAAAAGGTAAGGCGACGACATATCTACCACTGGTCTCTCGAACGGTGGTAGCGCGGAAATATTCTTCACATTCAACATCATCGGGATTTTGAGCGGGCGGTGTGGATATTTCTTCAAGTTCCCAAAACCGTTTTAATTGGGAATCTATTGAATCATGAGCAACAGAACAACATAGTGTTGACATATTATTGTGCACGATCTGCGACGTAGGCGCGATGCCCATAATCACAAATCCTAACACGGTTTGAATCGCGGGCGGAACATTATCGTATTGGCTATTTACGACTCCAGGTAATATTAAATGCGAAAAGGTTGACGCTCCAACCAAACAGTCTATTGGTCCGGGAATCGCATAGTTTTCGTCGGCGAGCGGAAGTGAATTGAGATGTGTGAAAGCGTCTTTATCAACCGCTACTGACGGCAGCGGATCGCTTATACGATCAATAATGAGTGAGTCAAGGCTAAAATAAACATTCGAATTATATTTAGAATGTATTTTAATGTTCACTGAACCCTTAACTTGTTTCTCAGAGCCCCCGATTCCTTTAACGACCATGTTCGACGGCTTTGTATGATTTAATAATCCAAGGCGTTTACAGCACTCATAACTGATAAAATCACTTTGGCTTGCACTATCCAACAAACAGCGAATTAAATGCGGCTTATTATCTGCACCATATACTACAACTTGCGCAGTTGATAGCAATACAGTGGCACAAGTAACTTGTTGCCGTTTATCAATTGGCTGTACATCGATGCGCAAGGGCAGCGAAGCTGCAACCGACGTCGTGCAAAGCGACATATCGTCGCGTTGCACTATCTGTGCCTGGGTCACAACGGGACGGGTCTCCTGGGGAGGCGCGATTGTCGAATTATGTATGACAGGTTCAGATGGCTGTCTGTTAATATTAAAATGCAGCATAGAGTGATGACGCTGATTACAAGTGCGACATTTTAACTTAGATGTGCAATTGACAGTCTTATGTGTACGGCTAAGGCAGTTTACACAAGCGTTATTATTTTTTATGTATTTAAAACGCTCGGTAGGAGAAAGCCTTTCAAACGCGGTACATTTATAGTAATGATCATGGTTCGCGTAGTTACACAGTGGGCATTTATCCGGACGTGAGCTCGACGTAACGTATGATTGTGGATTTGGCGGATTAAGAGTCTTAACACGAGGCTTGTAGCTTGATTTTGAACTGTTATTGCCGGTATCGGCAGGCTGCGTGTTTCCATATATACGACACTGACTCCTAATGAAATTGATAAACATATCAAGTGTAGGCTTTTTCATGTCTCGTGAGTACATTTGAAACGCACGTACAGTTTCCGTATCAAATTTCTTTATAGCAATGTGCAAAAGTATGAAATCCAACAGATCATTTATTTTCAAAGATTTGAGCGAGTTAATAGCTACGACAAACGTATCGATAAACGATTGGTAGTTAGATGCCGAAGGAGAACCATTTAATTTGAAGTTAAGTGCCTGTTCTAAATGATTCGTACCTAGCAGCCGTATGTCTTGATATTTATCGACAAGTGTCTGATAAATTATATCATAATTTTCCGGAGTTGGTATAACACCAGCGAACGTAGACTGAGCATTATGTGATAATTTACCCAGGAGATAGTATAATTTATCTGCGTTTGTAAGAGTGTCGTTCGTATGTACTAGTGCGTTGAATGTTGTGTAGAATAGCGGCCAGTTATTTAAGTCACCATTAAATGACATCAGTTCAAGCTGCGGTAACCTTTGCTTAGCTTTGGGCGTTGTAGAAACTACTGTCGCGGTATCATGTTTGGTAAACTTCGACTGGACCTGCTTGATAAAACAATATAGATCCTCAAAAGAAGCGTAACTTTGATATGAAGGTATAGCGTCGGGATCATTTTCCAGAAGCATTTCATTGTAATCGTCTAGAACATTGTGAAAACTAGTTCTGATTTCTTCGATCGTAATGCAAGAATTTAAAAATAACTCTTCATTTTCTTCTGAAATATGAGCTACTTTAGCTTGATTATAAACAACGTTAACACGCTCAAAAATTGCCTGACGCTTCGCTTGCAAAACAACTAAGCGCGGCTTACAAGGTGCAACGATTTTTTCCTTGCGAGACATTATTAAAATTAATTAAAACGGTACTAGCAAGTAAGCAGTAGTGAGCGGACAAAGCGGTAGTAATAATAATGTAATCCCAAAGAAGCAAAATATACTGTAAAAGTAACAAAACAAAATGTTCAATTGCAACGAGAGGACGTATCCTTTGATGTAGATATCTCTTTTTTTCAACAACGAAAGGTTGCGATGACCGTGTCCTGTCGTAGTATATCTCGGCTAACAAATAAAATGAAGGTAGGATATAAGTCGAAACTAAGTAAGTAATTATACGAATATAATAATTATTACGATCGACAACCACAATCGAATACAAGTAAATAAGTTGTTTGTATTGTGTTATATGTTATTTTTGATAATCGGTTGGTCTGTGACATTTAAAGACATAGGTATATGAGTACCTATGATTCTTAAGAAACTTATACGATATTAAGGAAGCGGTATGAAATAATGTTATGTATGATATAATAATGCGAGATAAAATATATTACTTATAAATGTATATGTATACCGAGAAGGTGGTAGTATATTATATAGTTTTCTAATGGCAAACACTTATAAGGCGGTGCGTCGATTTATGATGCAATCGTTACATAGAAACATAGAAAATACCGACTGGGATATGACATAAAATATATAGCGGTACTTATTGGTACCGACCACGACGTGACAAATAGTTTGTCAGGAGATAATGTTCGTATGAACCATGAAAATATTCTATAGGTACAAGTATATGATGTTGCGTTATAAATACCATGTTGTAGTCTCGAGTCGGGTCTGAAAGACCAAAATGTTTGAATTCGGCTACGTAAGGACCAAAATGTTACGGCTATAATAATTTGAAAACAAATAATTACGCCAGCGGGAAGCGTTATGTGCCCTAAGGCTTATGGCGGTAATAGAAAGGTTTTAAGTGGACTGTATCTTTGGGGGGTTGCTGGAAACACTAACTAAAAGGTGCGTGAGATAACGTAGGTTAAAGTGATTGGAAAGGGACTTACTGGTAGAACATCTCCGGTCAGGTCTGCGTCTCCGGTATTCGGTATTTTCACATAAATTCCTTTGTTGGTTAAAGCGGGTAGAATAAAGCGCGGCGCGTAGCGGGTTATCGCGGTGGCTCGTGTGTACAACTCGGGTGTCGAGCGAGCATCATCTGTCGAGCCGGTTCTCAGTGTCCGGCCGGTTGAGGAAAGGGAGCGGGTGCGGGGAGGAAACGTCACTCACTAGTCGCTGCAAGGCGATCGGAAGTACAAAGCATAGCAAGCGCGTAACTATATTGTCTTAGCCGATTTATGGCGATAACAGGCGTCTTCGCGAAATTATCAACTTTATAGTCATGGGTCTAGTTTTCATGGTTTTTGAGGGTGCCAAAGTTGATAGTGCTGTCAAAATAGAAATCCAATTAGGTGTTTGCGCGAAATTATAAACTTTATCGTCATGGGTCTCGTTTTCATGGTTTTCGAGGGCGTTGAAGCCGATAGTCCTGTCAAAATAGATATTCAAGATGGCGTCTGCCCGAAGTTATCCACTTTTTCATCTTGAGTGTCGTTTTTATGGTTTTCCAGGGCGTTGAAGCCGATAGTGCTAATAAAATTGAAATCGAAGATGGTGGCTGGGCAAAATTATCAACTTTTTTTTTGGAGTCAATAATTTGTAATTTATGAAGAATAAAAGTATTTTTATGTAAAGTTTTTAATAACAAGGTATCAAACGCGTTTTTGGGGTTGAAACGCATTACGGTTTAGCCCGAAAATGCTTGCAAACTCCCGAAAACAGAGCTCATGAGCACTGCACCCACGCCACCTGCAGCGCCTACCACGCGCCCAACCGCGGCTCACGTACGCTCCCGCCAAAACTTGTAAAAGGTTATGCCATAATGATAAGTTAGTGTAGTAAAACTACAAAAATCTCAAGATCTACAAGTGGTCGTGTGTCAATACTAAACTATTTTCCGTATTTTAAACTATCAAGATTAACCGACGCCATGATACACCTACATACATTTTATTTGTAAACGTAACTAGAATTAACTAGATTTAATGTCTACAGCAGAACAAAGAACGTTTTATAAAAAAAAAAACAATACTTTAAAACATTTAAAGTGACAACCCTATGGCTTCAATGGGGCATAGATTATTATTTGATCAACTAGGCTCAGTTTCCATACTGTTGCATCTTTGTACTGTGTCTATGGTGACAAATAGCAAGACCGCTGAAGAAGAGTATTTTAAGGACATGACAAATGAAAACTATAAAACATTAACTGATGTTCTATCTCAATCAAAAGAAATCCTTCATTCGAAAAAGTCAGAGGGATGGAAAAACATTTGCTCCACTATTTCTCCTAGTGTTGATTCCTCTTATGTATGGAAATCAATTTGAAAGTTTCGTGGTTCGTATAGAGAACCTTCTCCTCCATACCCTAGTTGTGAAAGTTGGTTTGAACAATTCATGGACAGACTGGCTCCATCTATTGTTCCTAGTTCTATGATACTTTCACCTCAAGTTCTGATTATGATCCTTGTTCTCACTTCTCTTAAAGATACATCCCCCGGTCCAGATGGGATTCCATATTCCTTTTTGGTTAATACTGGTGAAAAAATGTAAAGTTATTACCTGGACATGATAAACTTGATGATAGATATGGGGTTTGTCCCAGATGTGATGAAAATGCAAATCATTATTCCAATTGTAAAACCCAGTAAATATCTTGAAAGTTCTGATAGTTATCGTCCAATAGCTATGTCCTCTGTTTTGACAAAGATTACAGAACATCTTAACTCGTCTGGAGTAGCTAATCGAAAGCAGAAATCTTTTGCCAGAATGTCAATATGGTTTTGGAAAAGGTAGGCGGACTTTAGATAGTTTGTCCATTTTTTGTTACTGATATTAGACTCTCACTCTCCAGAAATGAATCCGTTGTTGCTGTGTTTCTTGACATATGCTCCACATATGACAATGTTATAACGTCGTTTTTTACAATACCTACCCCAAATTTTTTCGATTGGGTTTAAATCTGGATGATAAGGAGGCAGCCGAAGCACTGCGAATCCATGTTCTTTCAATAATTCGTCAACTTTGTACTTGCGGAAGTTTTCTTTGTTTTTTATTATAAGGTCATAAAGTTCAGGTTTTTTGTAGCTTGGTTCAAAATGGATATTTTTTGCATTCAGCCAAGTCTGCATGTCTAATTTGTAGGAGTTGGATGTTGGTATTTTTTCCGAACTAGTATTGTGATAGGCTGCATTATCCAAGACTACCACGGCATCATTTGGGAGATTTGGTATTAGTTTCTCCTTTAGCCACTTTAAGTAATTTTCTGTGTTCATGTTGTCGTGGTAGTCTCCGGATTTGATCTCTGCTCTGTATGTCAACAACGCATTTGGTACGAAACCCTCTGCACTTCCGTCATGTACTATAATTATGCGCACTTCTTTTGTAAAATTTTGTTTTATTGGTGTTTTAGAAACTTTTTCGGCCCAAGATTTTTTTGCACGTGGTTGGTATGAATATATGATTCATCTGTGTATACTATAGGTCTACCTGCATTACGAAAAGACTTTACCTGTTTTAAATATTTCAAACTTAACATTTGAATATCATGTTTTTCGGTTAGCACTTTCCTGTTATTATCAGTTTTTCTCCATTTATAACCAAGTTTAAGTAACAATGTTCTTAGGGTTGTTATACATCCATCAAATTGTATACGGTCTTTCAAAACAATATTAAGTCGTGATAATGTTGGAAATTGACGATGTTCTATATGATAGTTCTTAGAAGTTTTTGGATAGTTCTTCGGACTACACCAATATCAAATTCATCTAAATTAATTTTTCGTGGTCTTACCCTTCTCTTCTTCATGGGTGATGTAAAAATAGAAGCACTTCTGCCTACTAAATTCGAATGCGACGTACTCGCTTCATTTTCAGACTCAATATCCGCTTCCGGAGTCGACTCTGTTGTACGCTCCGCACTTGGGACTATAGGAACTATCGCATCCGTCTCCATAGTTATATTCGATTCCATGGCAGGTACTGTAGTTTGGTTTATTGTATTAGTATATTCTTTTCTTTCGCGTAGATTTCTAGTCACTGTGCTTTCAGATACTCCAACAGCCTGTGCGGTTCTCCATTGCGCATCAGTGAGTTTTTCTGCATAATTTTTACTTGCTTCTTTTTTCAAACATCAAATGTATAGGATTCTACCGATTTTTGACAGAAAACTTAACCGTTCCGTTTGGGTTGAACATTGCAATCATTCATTCCAGCCGGAACGCTAAGGCGGGGCGCGAGAGTTGTGAGCGTTGACGGCGCTTCCCAGAACGTACCCATAATCACACACCCTAGGACGAATACATCGTCCTAGGGTGTGATTTAGCCAGATGCGTTAGCATCTATACAGAAAAAGGCACATGTTATTGAATATTTTAATTTAATCTAGTCATGATATGATAAAATTAAAGTTAAGAAATGATAATTTATTGGAACATTTACGTAAATAAACCTTCTATTAAAAACCTTTGTATTAAGGTATTACTTAATACCAGATTTTCTTCAAAACTCTTATATTATCAATGTAAACACTTGTTCCATGCGTTAAAAAACATTACTGATATCTGTTTTACATAATCATGATTAATATGTACGTATTTACAGTTATTTAATAAATATTAATTTATAGCTAGATACTTACCTAAATAACAAAACAAAACTGTCTAATTAGAAATTGTAATCATGCATGTTTTGTATCATTGTAATCATGCGTCTCACAAAACATAAGTGCTTTCAATATGTAAGGTAAACAATATGTATTACTCTTAAGAGGATTGCATAGCTAGTACTTTCCATGCTAAAAGAGAAAACTCTTTTCTACCTCTTAACATTGTCCGATTTCAGGAAAAAAAATCACATTGTTTTTGGCATTGTTTACTATGCCCGTACGTTTTAATTTTTCAGTATTTCGAAGTACTATAAATTTCGTTTTTTAAAACTTCAAAAACTGAAACAAATCACAACGTACGGACATAGTAAACAATGTCATGATTCCATGAAAAAAAATCACTGAAATCGGACAATGTTAACAGGTAGAAAAGAGTTTTCTCTTTTATCATGGAAAGTACTAGCTATGCAGTCCTCTTAATAATTTATCTTTGTTATTTTAGAATGTGTTCTTCAATAAATGTATTAAATTATCTTAAACTTGATTTTTAATTTCATAAACCCTGGTTTACTTAACAATATTTTATTAGATTAGATAGGAACGCTTATTGCTACCTCGATATCAGGTAGCAAATCCCTATTTATCGATATCGATACACGCGCGCTCGTCTTCCACGTCACTAATGCGTTTACGTCACTCACTAATGTCACACTTTGAAGACGAGCGCACGGCTATAAGCCGTCAAAGTTGATGGCACTGAAAAAGTTAAACATCCCGCTAACGTTCCGTTGTTTGCTTTAGTGATTGCCATCTATCTTTAGATATATTCTGATTAACCTATGGATTTAATTCTCTTTGCTCCATAGAGTTAACTTATTGCTTTGCTCTAAAATAAAATTACTACGAATTCCCGCCAAATCTCAACTGTCAAGTCAATATGTGAATTTATTTATTTTCCTATTTTGTTTTGTTTTGAAGTTTTTTTGTGCTGAATGTACCTATGTACCTACTACCTACCTACCTACACTACAGAGTCTCATCAGTGTCTGTCTACAGTAAAAAAATAGTAACACTACCTCTCAGAGTGAGCACTAACTACCACTAACTACCTACTATAAAATATAAAGGGAATATAGCTTTTTGGTATTTAGTAAGAAAATGAAAATCGAAACTAAGCCACTTAGGTATGCTCATGCCGAAGGCCACACTGATGTTTGTTTTACTGAAGATGGAAGGTAACATAAATAGGATTCTTGCGTCTTTTGTGTTATTTGTCTAGTTGTCTACTGTATTTATAAACTTACAAATGGTACCATACTATTAGTAACTCTCTATGTATATACCGACTATTTCACCTATTTGTTTAACTAAGAGCTTTGTAAATTCCAGTCAAATTGTAACTTGTGGACATGATGGAGATGTCCGAATATGGTTGGGTATTGAAGATGATGACCCAAATTCACACTGTGTGGGTGAAAGTGCTCTAGCTGTCTGTTTCAAAGAAAAACGTTTATATGTGGCCACTGATAACCATGCTGTTCAAGCCTATACATATCCCGCATTTGACAAAGATGGTATTGTCACAAGATTCACAGCGCCTGTCACTCAAATCAAGTCTACAAGTAAAATAGAAGTAAGTTTACTCATTATGTTTAACACCTTCTGAACAAATGTGATAATTAACAAGTACCGGGTTGCTTAAATGCAAATTTTATAAGTGTGAAAGGCGATCATAACTTACTATAATTTTAATAATGTATAATTAAATTATATGATTGTATTGAATGTATAATTTTTTCATTATAATGAGTTGTATGTACTGTTATGATTTTTAAAACAGGTGTCAAATTTAGTATAGTTATTGAAAAGTAATAAAATACATTAGAATTTACTTATTATCTGTATTATTTTTGTAGGTACTAGGTTGTTCATCTGAGAATATGGAAGCAAAAATATGCAGCCTCGAAGGTGGGGCACCTTTATATGTAATGAAGGAGCATAAGGGGCCTGTCTTGAGTATTGCCATTTGCCCCCGTATGAAATATGTTGGCACTTCATGTGGTGATGGCATGCTTAGAATAATGGATATAGACAGTGCAGTAGTGGTGAAAGAGATTTCTTGTGTTCCTAAGATAAATACATTTTATGCAGCTAAAGTTTTGTGTAAGTATTTTGAATTGTGTACTAAATTGACCTAAAGCAGTGGTTTTTAACCTGTGGTCTGCAGACCACTGGTGGTCCCTGGAAAGTCTCAAAGTGGTCCATGAAGCTATCTAAATTGAAAGATACATTCGAAACAGGAACCTTGGAAATATTTGGAGCCAAAAGGAAATTTCTTTCACAAAGATTCCAGAAATACCTATATAGCTTTATTTTTATCAACATATCTATGCAAGCACCAAAATCGGTTGGATACCAGTGCTGACATGAGTTTGGCTTCGAGTAGTACTGAACAAAGGATTCAGAAGGTAGTAAGTAGTATGCAGTCACAAAAGTTGTCTTAAATAATATACATACTTTGATTAATAGTATGCATATTTTCTTTTAAAAATGGTAAAACTGTAAGAAACCATGATTACATTTATTAAATATAACTAAAATTTTGAATGAAATTTATTATATATTTCTTCAAGAAGAAGACTAATTACATACTGATTTTCTCTAAAGCTTAGAGTATTAGGAGATGAATGCATCATCATCAAATTGTCCACTGTCTGGAGAGCCCTGTGAGAATAACAATAAAGTTCTTACAGTGATAAAAAGACTGGGCGACTGGATGATGTTCTGGATATAACTGCCTTCAAACAGCTGGTGGTCTATGGCAAGACAGAAATTTTGTGAAATTGTCCATCATCATTAAAAGGTTAAGAACCACTGCCCTAGATGATAAGATACAACAAAGATTTATGATAGATATATGGATGTAAATGGACTATGTCTATGTTACTAGTCTTCAATGCAATAAGGTGGCAATGTTGACAGATGATATTAAATCTATTTATGTCTTCATATTATAAGTTAGTTGTAATATAGTTTGTTCTTCAGATAATGCTGGTCCCAATATCAAGTTCAATTTAGTATAGATGTTATGAGCACTACTCCTAAATCTACATACATATTTTTCTTACTTACTCTTCTACAACTTCTGCTATTGTAGTCCCACAGAGTCCTACTGCTGTGGGTACATGCCTCCTCGCAATAACGCCTTAATGTTCTTTATACTTGACCAGTTCCCACAGAGTCCTACTGCTCTGGGTACATGCGTCCTCGCAATAACGCCTTAATGTTCTGTATACTTGACCAGTTCCTACCTAACATTTTAGAGGAAAATTTCATGCATATTAAGGAACATCATATGCTAACTTTCACTGAAACTACACTGCAATTTTTCATGGGTAGTAGTTGCAATTACCATCATGTGAACAACATGTATATGTATTGTCACTTATTCATTAGTTTAAATGTTTCATTGAGCATCCCTTTTTATTGAATCAATCAAATTACTAATAAAAATATTATTATTGTTATTACATTTATTCATTTTTATTCACGGATTTGTTATACAGTCCTTTACAAAGGCATAAGTAAGGGTATAGCCAACACTCAGAGGCCTTTTTGGTATAAAACATACAAAAGTGTATAAAAACAGAATTTGGGATGATGGTGACATGAATCATCTATTACTGAAATGGGTAAAATAGCAAGACTTTTGTTATATTATATATTAGAAATGATAAGGGAGGCTAAGCCTTCACAAGACTATGGCACCTGCCAATATCAGTCTCATTTAGCCCAGGGAGAATCAGGGTCCACGGTGTCGCCACTCACTGACAGCTCGCCACAAACCCGCCCCTGCGGTTTTATTATTGTTATATTGTGTTGAGAAAATAATAGTATATTGTAGTAGAAAATAATTGTATATAGGTACCTAAAGCTATTCGGAGCATTAAATATGTATATGTATATGACATGATAATATGTATAAGTTATGTTAAGGATCACTCATTTGGTGCTAGGAAAGTCTAAGGTAGCTAGATTTAAATAAATCCAACACAGTCAAACCTGAACCTTTTTAAGCAAGTTTCTTTCAGAATCTAGATGATGTTATTTTTACTTTTGTTTACAGGTCGAATGGATTTTGAACCTTCAGAAGGCAAACACCTTGCTTATCCAAATAACAGAGAGATTATCTTACTGGACTGTGAAACCTGGGGGCAAAGGATGGCATTTACACATAGTTTGGTTTGTGACTTAAAAATATGTCAAATTATTTATTATAATTATAATTTCTTCCTTTAAAATATCACATTTAAGCACCCTTTTGCATGATTGGCCATCATGTTTATCATATTGGGTTTTATGTTCTCATCTATTGATGAATACTACCATTTTGGGACATAAATAATACAATATGTATCAAACTCAGTTGAAATAGGTCACAAGTGTTCACATTTGAACTTCCTAATCATGAAAATCCTTTATAACCCATCCCTTTAGCCCTTTATATCCCCTTGACATATAAATCTTATTTAAAGGGGATGACATTAGATTGATTAAATGTATATTTAATGTAAGTATGTATTAAATATTGCTTAGCAATTGATTGCACAATAACCAGTCAAGAGCGAATCACTCGCTCACAGATGGTTCTGTACATACCACCACAAAATTATTTTTTTGTATATAATGTATTTATTCTTAGTGTAAGTGCTTGCCCACATTTTGGTATTTGCTTTACAGATTACATTATAATCACACCATCAGATGCATATTATTACCCTTTTGAAAAACATAGTACCTATAGACAAAAAAATTATGATGTTAAGGGGACTGCTTTTATTTTTATTTGTTGGGATATCGCGAAATTTCAGCTGGCTACCTATTACGGCTCAATAGATACAGCCTTTTAAAGGTAGGATAGATAGGTCGGTACCAGTTACTATATCAGTGCCAGTTATTATGCTTCGAAAGAGCTGTGTGCAAGTTTTGGGTTTATAGGTCAGTCAGATCACAAATGAAATTACTTGGCGATTGACACTCAAAAGCTCTAGGTGGCACAGCAACTATCATAGGCAAGAGTGCTGCTTACCAAAAGGTGCACAAACTGCCAGTCTTGAGACATTTTACATAGTTTATAAGGACATTACTATCCAAGTGGAATAAACAATGAATACATTTGAAATTGTCACTGACCTTTCAGTTTTTGTTTTCACGAACATTCTTATGATTTCTTATCTAAAGAAACAACAAGCTTAATGATAAGTAGATAAATGTATCATGTTCCTAATGTATATCAATCTTTGTCTGGACTAGATCGCAAGATAATATTTGACATTTAATTGCTTTCAGATCAAATGTGCAATATCACAATGCCTGTTTTCCCCTTGTGGTAAATATTTGGCTGGTTCGACTGTGGCAGGACAGATAGCAGTATGGGAAATAGAGTCTGGGATGTGTATTGATATTGTTGAACATCCCACTTCACATAATGTTACCGCTATGGCATGGAATCCTAAAGGTGAGCATTGTGAATTTGTATATCATCTAAACATACGAGTCAGCTTAGAGGTTGCTTAATGCTTTTCTTCTAAATATTAGATTAGATTCTTTGTGTATGGCCTCTGTAACTGTTTTGGGTGTCGCAACTTTGCCAGTATCTGTTACATAATAGTTTCATAAACTGCAGGAGAAATTCTTCTTATCATAAAAGAAAAAACATTATAACCACACCAAGTTACTAGTCACATGCAGAATTAAAACCTATATAAATTATGTATAAAATTATTAATCTTTACAGTAAAATGTAAAGTATAGTGAGAAAGGATGGAAGAAAATTTACTATGTAAAGTTGGGCTTTGGATTACATCAATTATGTAAGCTTCCAACCGGTCCTTTTGGAAAATTATGGAGGAGGCATATGTTCAGTAGTGAACTTCTACGGCTGAGATGATGATGATGAATTATATAAAAGTCTTAATCACATGACCAACAAACAAGCATGGAAAGACTGTCTTCTATTTTCTATTTCTATCTACTATTTTCTATTGTACTCTGTTGGCCATGTTGGAAGTGAACCTGGTTTAGAACCTAAGGTCTAAGTTTGATCTTTGACAAGTGCATATGTTTATTTTATAAGCAGAATGTTTTTTTTGCGGGTCATTGATAATAAAATTGTAATGTGTTCAAGTTGCCCTATGCCTTCCGCAATACAGGGTATCCTAGGCTTGCTGTTCTGAGAAGATATTTATATTTATATTGCTAAACCACCCTCATATTAGAGGGCACAAAACAAAAGAAATCTATTCAATCTGGTTAAGCCGTTTTTTAGTTTTAGCGAGACCACAGAATAACTTATAGTAGAATGAGACTCACCAACAGCGATTGATTTTTATATATAACACTAGCTTCGCCCCGCGGTTTCACCCGCATGACGATGATGAAGATGAGGCTAAGTAGCTTTTGTCCTTCCCCGGGATATAGTATATCTCCTTGCCTCTCATTACGATCCATTCAGCCGTTAAGCAGTGCTAAGGTAACAAACAGGCAGATAGAGTGACAAAGTTACAAATATTTTTATAATATTAGTATGGAGTTTGGACCAGAACTCCACAGTAATAACCATAGAGATCTAGAGAGATGCCAATCCGTGCGCTGAGTACAAAACCTGGTGTCGCAAGTAGCGGCCGTATTCTTCGATTAATATATCCGCGATAAGTTCATTGTCCACTGCGGTATTAAAGCTTAACATTTGAATATTCGTAAGTACACAGCAAGCATTGTAAACTATTTACATGCAATATCGCAACGGGTGTTAATACGAAAGTTGCGAACCGCCGCGAGGAATGTGAGTAGGGGAGAATTGGGGCTTCTGCCTCACACTCTCGCTTCGCTCGAGTGCGATGCAGAAGCCTCAATTCTCCAGCACGACATCGGCCGACCTACCGCATCGTATCATGTCATGGCAAGCCGATGCGCGATGCTAACGTGCTTAATTATTATCGGCGCGCGATAGCGCATCGAGTGTCTCGAGTAAGACACCGCGCGTGCCGAGGCGATACGCGATACAATGTTTTCATTTGCGTGAAAGCTATTTTGTTACACTACTGGTTGATGTAACTAAGAGATCTTTCCTGTGTAAAGGAGACTAATCAATAATATGCTCGCCTCTATTCGGTTTGCAATGCGTTTTGATACTGCTGCGGTTTGTATAGAGACTGCATAACATTTAGTTGTAAAACATTTGACTTATGTAGTAGCCTTACATGTCTATCTAGGTCACAGTTAGCTTGTTTTGTAATCGTCCATGTATTAAATACTAGAAAGATTGATTCATATAAAAAATCTCTCCAGGGGTTGCTTTACGGAACTCTAGTCTCGGAAAATAACATTAAATATTTATCCATCGTATCCACGTAAAATATAAATCCAGCCTTCGTCATTTCACTTGACTTCCAATGTTTTTATTTTTTAGGTCAGAGTGACATCGTTAGATTATGAGATAGTAAGATTTTATATTATTAACGTTCACCTGATGGCCATTAAACACATCTGCTCATAACAGTAACAGATCCACATAAAACTTTGATCGACAAGATTTTGTACCGCCCTGCGCTGCGCTCCACACCCTCGTAGGCAAAAGATGTTATGCCTCACAATGCCCAATAATTTCACTGTCTACCATGCACTTCAAACCAAACACAGCGATGCTGGCACATAGCTGCTTGGTGGCGGAATAACTCGCAAAGCGGTGGTGTCTACTCAGACGAGTTTTAGCATACGAAAAAATCACCTAGTAAATGCTAAGAACTTTTATAGTAGGTAGGTAAAACTAAACTTTAGATCTTTATAGTATGTGAACTAACAGTTATAACTGTAATACTTAGACGTTAGTGCGATGTTAGCAGCCAAGATTGATAAGGTTATTTTCAATTAAACAACGTAATAACTACAATAATAACCTTGAAGCGATGATAACTCAATGGTTGGCGTGGTCGGCTAACGTCCCGAAAGGCGCGGGTTCGAACCCCAACAATGAGCATGAGCTTTGGAGACAACATCGTGAGGAAACCATAGCATGGTGGTAGGGCATTTTCTAGCTCGTGATCGCCTGGCTAGCTACCACCCTCTTGTAGAAAATCTGTTGACAAACACCTGATGGTGTGTTCCGGCAGCCTCACTCGAGAGCCAGTGTGCCATTACAGCTGGTAGCATTTGCCACCATCTTCGGCTACAGCGTCACATAACATCAAGTGACCTGGTAGCCAAATACCTAGACTGTGAACTGTAAAAAAAAAACAAAACAAAAAGTGAATAGAATATTACTAGTTCTTGAAGTGTAGAAGTTGCTTTTTAAGGGGTATAATTTATTATGTGTCGCATAGATGTAATTAATCAAAATATAGTTTTAAATTCCCTACAGAGCCAAACAGTATATAGGGGCTTGTTTTTGGAACATTTTAAATTATCACTTTATGTATCTTATCTGTGAACAATAAGTAAAGCATAGACCGAGGTTTAAGGATAATTAAAAATTAGTTTAAGAATATTTAGCACAAAATTGTGATTTCATTATGTTTGTGACTGAAAATAAGGAAGGGCTATGCATCAAAATACCAAATAATTAGTAATTATTAGGATTTATTTCAAGATATGGGTGGTTTTAGACCAGATAAGTACATGCGACTTCCTTATAAAAATTTCGTCTCAGGTATCCGCGACGGCGAGGCGCCGCTAACATAAATGGAATTGTGAATAAAGCCTCGACCACGGTGAGCGTTCAATGCTTAAATAAATTTAATCTGTATTCGCATGCGGCATACAGTTCATTACGATCAGTATCATATAAATAACATGTCAGCACTTCAATATAAAAATTATGAAATGGTGTGTGTGTGTACGCGGTTTAATAAAGTGATGTTATAAATAGATGTGCATCGAATAATTTGCTCATATATTTTATTGTTCTGCGATCTGTGAAGTGACATTTGGATCGGAAAGTATGTGGGTTTTTTTTTTTAATTGTTCCTCAAATATGTTAACATTTCTATCCTGAATAATTTTAGTTTAACTTCAAATTAATAGTAATCATCATGAACTATTCCTTAGACAATATTGTTTTAAAATATTTGGCTATAAATTATTAATTTTTGATTTTTTTTATCACTTAAAAATCAGCCTAAATTCTTAACTTAGTAATTAATTTAGGTACTTATTTTGACATCATTTTTGATGGTATTTTTATTTGTTGTTTTTTTTATACATTGAGCTTTCTTAACGATTGATAATTTCGATTTCGCAGGCCGGGTTGGTCGCAAAACCCTTTCTGGGCTGATGAAACGGACGCTGAGTCCGATGTAGAAGCGGGTGGTAGTCTACCGCTAACACAAGCAGCTCCACCTCCATCGGAAAAGAAAAAAGAAGGCGGTGCGAGCACTGCGAACAAGAAACGAGCCAACAGCACTTCGTCAGCGCCGAAGAAAAAGAACAAGACGGTTGAAAAAAACTCTGAAACTGAAGATTTGTCCCTAGGACAAAATTTATTTCTTGAGGTAAGATACATTTTGTTATCTATTTACATTATTTCATAGTGAGTAATATTATAATATATTATTTTTGTACTCAATTGCACTTATCACATATAAACTGAATTGAATATGGTGTCATTAAACGCTTGTGCATAGAGTGGTCTAAAATTAAAATATTTTGATACTTCTGTACTACGAGTGTGTGCGATATTTAATTGAAATCCTTACAATAACTTTATTTCGTATATTTTAGGAGGCGGTTGAGAGCAGCTTGAAGCAGTTGAAGCCGGTTTGAGCGGCATCACTGCAAAGCTTCTTGTCTCAGCGCGGGGCGAGCGGCTACACAACTCAGCGAGATCTCGTAAGAGCTGGTGAATACTACATCGAATTGAGGGTTTACAACTGTCGTGAAGCGGAGACCGAGCCAGCCGACGAGCGTTGGAAGAGAGCGCTCGTCACCCTCAAGCTGTGCACTGATGCAGACACAGCTGTCTGGCGCGCTGTGTCCAGCCTTGTGCAGGCTGGTAAACAAGAATTTAAATCTATTCAGCCTATTATGTATCCGAAACCGCGCTGATGATATTTTTACATTTTTATAAATAAATACCATATATCTTTCGATTTTATAAGCCTAATTTACTTACTTTTGTTTCCTTTACAGCATACATATATGAAATACTGAAATGTCAAATGCAAATACTGAAATACAAATATTGAAATTCAAATACTGAAATTATAAACTCAAAATTTGAAATGACAAAACTGATTTAAAACTTAATTCATATATTATTATTTTTTATCAATTAAACATTATTAAGCAGATTTTGTAATTGAATGTTTCAGTTCCTAGTTGATTTCATGGCTTGGCTGTAAAAAAAATAATTAGTTAATCATAGTTGTTACGTACTTACCTTGGTTTATTTACAGCTCACAAATATCAAATACTGAAATGTCAAATGCAAATACTGAAATACAAATATTGAAATTCGAATACTGAAATTATAAACTCAAAACTAGAAATGACAAAACTGATTTAAAACTGAATTCATTTTTTAATTCATAATTGAATGTAACAACATTGACATTTCAGTAGCTAGTTGATTTTTGTGGTTTGGTTGTAAAAATATTATAATTAGTTTAACATAGTTGAAGTTAATTTAGCACTTATTTACATATCAGAAAAACAGAAATCTATGAACATAGCCTACTTTATCTTGCTCTTCTATAATTAATATGACTATGAAATTAATTCACTATTTGAATAAAATCTAAGCGTTATAACTATATAGAGACTGAGATTTACTATTTTGAATATTGATACGCGGGTTGCATTCTGAGTAGGATCAAAATGGTATTTTGTAATGAGTTTATGTTTCTCACATATCTTCACATAAAAAGTCACTTTATCATAAATCAAAGTGTCTCCTTAACTCAGAGTTTCAAAATGTGCATATAATCGCTAGCGCCTTCAAAAACAGAATAGTGAGTTACAGAATAAATCCTGATACGGAAGATATCATCACAGCGCCTGAAATTTTCTTGAATAATATTTGCGCAACGGTCAATGAACTAATAAGAAAGTCCTTGTCTAAACACAATGCTTTAAAAGTCAATATGGAACTATTTGTGTCATATTATTTACCAAAAAACAATGAAAAGTCTATAAAGTCTTTTAACGTTCAATTTACTACAGTATTTCACAATACGGATTTACCTTCATTTTACAAAGAATTTTGTGAAAAGTTGATATCTAAATGCTCAGAATTTGAACAGTCAGAATCCGGATGGGCGATAGAATCTGTCAATTATTTAGAATTGAATATTAACAAATACAACCCATTAAGAGCGGGTACTTATATTAAATTACCGAATAAAATACAAAATACTAAGTCATGTATAAACATTAATAATGTGAATGATAAAAAATGCTTTTTATGGAGCATTATTGCGCACATGTATCCTGCAAAGAGAAATCCAAACAGAGTAACATCATATCCGCACTATGAAAACATTCTGAATATTTCAGGTATGAAGTTTCCTGTGAGTTTAAGTGATATTAAACTATTTGAGGAGAACAATCCAAATATTTCTGTAAATGTGTATGGCTTAGAGAAAAACTGTGATGTGTCCGGACCTCTTTATAAAACAGCTCATCGAAAATTAACACATGTGAACTTACTTTTAGTGCAAAATCATAGTCAAAACCACTACTGCTTGATAAAAAAATTTGAAAAACTTATACATAAGCAGCTTACAAAACACAGAAGCAAAATATTTTTATGTGATGAGTGTTTTGTTTATTTCGAATCGCAAGAAAAACTTTATGGCCACATTTGTGCGCGAGTTAAAACAGTATTGCCTCCTTCAGGAAGTAAGTTATCGTTTTCACACTTTGAAAGAACTCGAAATATCCCAATTGTAATATACGGTGATTTCGAAAGTTTACTTAAAGAATATTCTGATAAAAACAAATCACAGCATGTTGAAGGAATACAAATACATGAAGCCACCTGTTTTGCTTATTACATATGCTGTAAATCTAGACCGTCTCTGAACAAGTTTGTTAGTTATCGAGGTCCTGACTGTGCAAAAGCATTTGTTGAAACTCTTTGTAATGATGTAATGGAATTACACCAAATATTATCAACAAATGTAGATATGGTGTCATTAACCGAAAATCAGAAAAAAACTCACGAAAGCGCGACTGCTTGTCATCTTTGCAAGAAAGCTTTTATAAAAGGTGATATAATTTGTGCAGACCATGACCATTTTACCGGATATTATCTAGGCGCTAGCCACAATACGTGCAACTTAAACGCGACAATATGTAAATTTATTCCAATTATATTTCACAATCTTACCGGATACGACTGTCATTTATTTATTAATGAATTGTCAGCTATTGTTGGTCGAATCAATTTAATCCCAAAAACAAAGGAAAAATACATATCATTCACTAAGTTCATACCTGTTAATGCCAAAAATGCTGCACAGCTAAAATTTATTGATTCTTTTAACTTTTTAAGTTGTGGATTGGATAATTTAGCAAAAACATTACATCCTGATGATTTTATTAACTTGAAGCACTTTTATCCTGATAAAAAATCATTTGATTTATTGCGTAGAAAAGGTATATATTGCTATGATTATGTTAATTCTTTCGAGCGATACAATGATATGTGTTTACCGGAAAGAAATTGTTTCTTTAATAAAATGACATCTGAAGAGATTTCGGAAAAAGATTACGAACATGCTAAAACTATTTGGAAAGAGTTTCAAATACAAGATTTAGGACAGTACACTGACTTATACTTAAAATGCGATGTTTTACTGTTATGCGATGTATTTGAAAAATTTAGATCAATGAGCCTGACTCATTATAATTTAGATCCTTGTCATTATGTATCCTCCCCATCCTTAAGTTGGGACGCAATGTTACTGTACACCAAAATTGAGCTTGATATGATTTCCGATGTTGAAATCTACCAAATGATTGAAAAAGGTATAAGGGGAGGTCTTGCACAATGTAGTCTACGGCATTCGAAGGCAAATAATAAATACTTGTCTGATTATAACAAAAATGAGCTAGATTCCTACCTTGTATACCTTGATTGTGTAAATTTATATGGCTATGCGATGATGAAATGTCTACCAATCAAGAATTTCAAATTTTTGACAGATGACGAATGTATAAGATTAAAAGAGAATATTAAATTTATATCAGATAATAATAATCAAGGGTACATACTTGAAGTAGATCTCGAATACCCGACAGAAATTCATGATTTACATTCAGAATTACCATTTGCACCTGAAAAATATATTCCGCCTAATGGAAAATGCGAAAAACTAATTGCAAATTTGCATAATAAATGTCAGTATGTTATACATTACACACATTTAAAAGAGTGTTTAAAACATGGTCTAAAGCTCTTGAAAATACACAGAGTTTTAGTTTTGATCAGAAAGAGTTTTTGAAACCTTACATATAACTAAACACAGCACTCAGGCAAAATTCGTCATCAGACTTTGAAAGAGATTTTTTTAAGAAGCAAAACAACTGTATTTTCGGTAAAACGATAGAAAATAAAAGAAATCAAATTGATGTTAAACTTGTTAATGTTTGGAAAGATGTTTCAAATAGAACCAATAAAATATGTGGCGCTGAAAAATACATAAGTGCTCCGAACTTCAAAAATTTGTCAATTTTTTCCGAAAACTTGGTAGCTATTCAATTGCAACAAAGTAAAATAATCTTAGACCGCCCAATTTATATTGGTTTTACAGTTCTTGAGCTTGCCAAAACCCATTTATACAAGTTTCATTACTCAGTCATGAAAAAAATGTATGAAGAAAACATTCAACTTTGTTACACAGACACTGATAGTCTTTTATATTTGATAAAAACTGAAGATTTTTACAAAGATATGAAGGGCAGCCTACAATATTTTGATACCAGTAATTTCAGTGATAATAACTTGTACACCATACCTCGCGCTAATGCTAAATTGCCAGGCTATTTCAAAGATGAATTAGGCGGTAAAGTTATTTCGGAATTTACAGGATTACGTGCTAAGCTTTATTGTATTGATACTGAAACCTCATCGATCAAGAAAGCTAAAGGGGCAAAAAAGTCTGTAACCAAAAACCTTACTATGGAAAAATTTAAACGATGCCTATTTAAAAACGTAGATATTAGAGATGATATGTATGTAATAAAATCTAAGAATCATAGAGTCTTTACCCAGAGGTTAAACAAACTGGTGTTAAATAAATCTGATGACAAGAGACAGATTTTCAAGAATACTGTGAATACCTTACCTTGGGGCCATTACGCCAATATATTGTAAATTTATAAAATACTTTTTCATTTGTAATAAAACAACGTGTGATTATTACTTTTAGGTTAAAAAGTATTTTACTTATTATTTCAAATGTTATCAGTTACTGTAATAGAATTTAAATTGAAGTGTTTATCTTATTTTGTAATCTTTAATAAATAAAATTGTACTTAATTATCTAACATTGTGTTTGCATTTATTATCTATTTCCGCTGACCAACCTAAATACTTAATATTATAAGAAATTATTGAGATAAAACAACCAAAATACATGATGCCAGTTTATTTTTCAATTACAATAATTTATGCACAATTAAATTAATTTTAATGGATAAGGAGAAATATTTTTCATAAGTCACAGTCGTAAAGTTTTTTTCCTATTTGTCTTATAAGTGAATTTGCAGCATCCATTATTACATCATAGTTATGGTTTTCTTCAACAACATACTGAGCGCTTACACTCGAATTCTCACTATCACTATAGTAACTGCTATCATCTTCTGGATTCTTGACATCATATATACAGATCTTGATTAACTTTTGACCCGTCTTCAAATGAGTGCGACGCACAATATTTGTTGTTATTGAAAATGGAGGAGATGCAAAAGATTTTCTCTTTCGAAAAGGCTTTCTTGGTTTTACGAGCGATTCTTCCTTATCAGTATTTTGAGAATTTTTAGTTTCATGAGTTGCAATTTTTGTGAAGTATCTTGAAGTATCATCCGTATCTTGTGCATAGTAAAATGGGTTGATGATAAGATCTTCGCACTCTTGAGACATATTCACCTAAAAAGAGAGAAAATTGATTAAAGTAATTAATATTAATTCATGTTAAAGTAGTTATTATTACAAGCTTAATTATTATTTTTTAATCAATTCAAATATGTTTTTTAAAACTTACTTAATTTTAATGTGTTTGCTGAACAAATGTGAAGACGAGTGTCAGCTGCAAATGTGAGCAGTGAAATAATGAAATGTTTTTAACAGGATAATACTTGAACTTTCGTGGAACTACATAAATGGCATGCGCATATTAAATATTATTTATTACTGTGATGTGATCAAATAACCCCGATAAAATGGATCAAATGAATCATTACCTGGAAATGTAGAAACAAAATGATGGTGTAATTGGAACATATGTACATAATAGCATTACATTGCATTCGAGTAACAAATACGATGCTATTTAATAAGAATACGCTGTACACCAGTATCAGACATCATTATGAAGTTGGTCAAACAGCCCACTACCTTAGAAATTAATGATATAGAAGTGAGATCACAACCCAATACTGTCAGACACAGCGTTTTACTCCCTAACACCATTCGCTGTATAATTTGTGGGCCATCGAATTGTGGAAAAACCAACGTTATGATTAACATGTTATTGCATAAAAATGGACTTAAATTTCAGAATGTTTATCTGTACTCAAAAACAACGTATCAACCAAAGTACTGATTTTTGAGTGAAGTGTTCAACTTGATTCCTAATTTAAATTATTTTATGTTTAAAGACAGCAAAGATGTCGCTGATCCTGAAAGTGCTCTACCAAATTCTGTTTTTATTTTTGATGATGTCGCATGTGAGAATCAAGTAAATATTCGCAATTATTTTTCTATGGGGCGACATAAAAAAATTGATTGTTTCTATTTATCCCAGACTTATTCTAAAGTTCCGAAGCAGTTAATACGAGATAACGTAAATTTGTTAATTGTTTTCAAGCAGGATGATATTAACTTGAAACATATTTACAATGAGCATGTCAATACTGATATAGACTGGTTACAATTTAAAAAAATGTGCTCTGAAACATGGAAAGGACGACACTCGTTCTTAATAATAAATAAAGATAGCGAGTTAAATAACGGTAGATATAGACATGGGTTCGATACGTTTATTAAATTTCAGTGACTTTATATAGAAAATACATGCGTTTTATATATTCAGTACAACCTTCAGTCCAAATTACTGGTTGTGAATATACTAAACTTCTAACATGGAAAAAAATATGAAAAAGCGAATACTTACGTCAGTCAAAACAATTAAACAAAAAATAAAAGCTATGAAAAATAATGAAGATACTATCAACTATAATTTAGATAAAGTATTTAAACCTCTTATTGACCCTTTGAATAAAATTGCTGATTGTAAGGAAATTAAGTCACCAATCAGTGATAAATCTACTCTTTACACAGATGTGGCAAAAAAATCCTCAATGCTCTCTAATGATTCTAGCGATATAAGTGAAGATAACTTTAACGATGATGCTAGTTCGTATAAAAGTGTCAATACAAACTTATCGTATGATGGCAACAAGAGAGAATATTTGACGCCGGTTAAAGATGAAAAAATTGTGACCATGCTAAATACCCCTTTAATGACTATGTTAAACAAAGATAACTTACTTGAGGAAAATAATAGTTTAAATGTGCCGTTTGGTATACGAAGTGAAAATAATAAATTGTGGATGGGTAGCGTACCAATTTCTTTTAAATTGATTGGCACTCACTCTAGTGGAATGCAAATATCTTTGATTTCGATAGGCGATAAAAGTTATGAAATAACAAACGGCATTAAAGAGCTATTGTTTAAAAAGAAACCAGACTTAAATTTAGTTTCAGAACAAGACCGGATTACTTACAAAGACATATTAGAAAACACTCATGCTCATAAACGAGATTTTAAAAGTACTAGTCAAATAAAAGGTGATAAAGAAATGAAATACAATCAAATAATTAAACCATTATTTTACGAATATGATCAACTCTTAGAAAATAAAGTTATTAAACGTGGTGGTAGTTTACCTTGTTTGAAAAAATCGTATAAAAAGAATACTGATTTTATTTATTGGGATGATCCTAATGAACTGATCGAAAGACTTAAACTATTAGTAGCATCCAGTGATGCTGGTAATACTAATCATGACAATGAAATTATATCATTAATAGAAGAATTGAAAGAAGCAGGTATAATTAAAGAATAAAATGACAACATTCAATGGAACTTGCTTAGTTTCAACATTCTGCTCAAACATGAATGTCGATAAATTCGGTCTCCACATATACAAAAAACGTAAAAATAACTACGGTTTTAATATAGCTCCAGAATGTGTGATAAAGCAAATTGATGCAAAAAACTTAGATGCTCAAAGTAAAAGACTTAAAAATCTTGGACACCCTCAGGATTCATGTGATGCTGAAACCAAAGATTATGTTGACAAATGCATAACTGACCTCTGGAACAAAGTTTCGACGAACATTAAATTAATTACAGAAATAAGTAACACATTAACTAAATTAGAAGACCATTTTCAAAACAGTAATAAAAATGAGCAAAAGAAGCGTAGTAAATGAAATTCATAAATATGCAAGGATAAATTTTCCCAGAAGGCATGTTGTGATGAGAGATATTGATGATCTTTGGCAAGCTGATTTGATAGATATGCAATCTGTTTCAAAAATAAATGGTGGCTACAATTATATTTTAGCAGTTATTGATACATTTTCAAAATACGCCTGGACGATTCCACTGAAAAATAAAAATAAAGATTCAGTTTCCGAAGCATTTCAGTCTTTATTACAAAAAGGTCGTATCCCTAAAAATTTGCAAACTGATCAGGGCACAGAATTTTACAATAATAAATTTAAAATAATACTTAATTTGCATAATATAAATCATTACTCAACATACTCTACAAAAAAGGCGTCTATTGTTGAAAGGTTTATTAGAACTATAAAAAATAAGATTTACAAAGAATTCAGTTTACAAGGATCTTACAAATGGAAGGATGAACTATTGGACAAAGTAATCAAAATTTACAATAACAGCGTTCATAGAACGATCGGTATGTCGCCAGCGCAAGTTGGAGATAACAATAAAGATCTTATATTGAAAAGGTATAATGAAGTGTGTAAATGTTACAACAGAAAAGAAAGCAACATATTGAAAAATGGTGATTTTGTGCGTATTAGTAAGTACAAAGGAACATTTGAAAAAGGTTACACCCCAAATTGGTCCACTGAAATTTTCAAGATTATCAAAGTTCAAAAATCTAATCCCTATTCTTATTTAATTGAAGATATGAGACATCGCCCCATATTAGGCGCATTTTATAAGCAAGAACTTCAAAAAACTGAACACCCTGATGTATATCTTGTGGAAAAAATATTGAAAAGAAAAGGAAATAAATTATATGTTAAATGGCTAGGCTTTCCATCTAGTGAAAATAGTTGGATTGATAAAACAAACAAATTATAAAGTAAGCGCATCATGAAAAATTAGTCAGTTTCTATTTGGTTATGAAAGAGAATAGTCATCTTAATAGTTTGATTAACAAACTGCCCTTCGAACTTCACCTGCTTGGGTATAATTATTGCGGACCAGGAACTCGATTGGCAGAAAGACTTGCTCGAGGAGATAAAGGAATAAATCAGTTGGACGAATATTGCAAACAGCACGATATAGCTTATAACAAATCATCTAATTTGGTTGACCGACATAAAGCGGATATAATTTTACTTAAAATGGCTAAAAAGAGAGCAACATCTTCGAATACTAGCTCTGGAGAAAAAATCGCTGCTAATTTAGTTAATACAGCTATGCTAGCAAAAGTTAGTGCTGGAGCAGGACTAAAAAAGAAATTTAAAGCTATTGTATCGCACACAAAAAAACATATTCGTAAAATGAAACCTAAGTGTCAAAAAATGGCAATCGAATTGGCTTTTGCTGCTGCCAAAGAATTGTCCAAAGATTTGCCTATTCAACTACCGCGTGTTATACCTGTGCCCAAAACAGGAGGCTTTCTTCCTTTAATACCAATTTTTGCAGGATTATCTGCTGCTGGAAGCCTCGCTGGTGGTGTTTCGGGAATTGTAAAAACTTACAATGAATACAAAGCTGCGAAGAAACGTCTTTTAGAATTAAAGAGACATCATGATAAAATGGAGGGGTTAACCATAGGTAAAGGTTTGTGTATAAAACCTTACAAAGAAGGGTTAGGAATATACATAGCAAAAAAAAAAATAGTCCATATATTACCTAAGCGAGCTCTTACTAATATAGACCTAATGAAATATTCTAAAAATATTCCATACTTTAGAGGTGTTTTTATGAGAGATGGATTACCTCAAATTCCATTTCCTATTGAATGCGGTATAATTAATTTGGACAGCTCACAAAATTCTGGTACACATTGGGTGGCGTACACTAAAATTAATGATTGCGTTGAATATTTTGATAGTTATGGAAACTTGAGGCCGCCAAAGGAATTTATTAGGTATATGAAAAAGTGTAAAGTTATCTATAATTACGATAATTTTCAAAAAAATAATTCGTATAACTGCGGTCATCTATGTCTAGGGTTTTTAAACAAATTCTGGCGCAAACTCAGCATTTTGAAATAACGAATAAATAGCATGTTATAACTATCTTTTTTCAGTCTTTGTAATATCTCTGTTCAGCTCAGGACAATGTCATTCACTTTATCATTTTCCGGAAGTCAATCTGTGTTAGAAACAACGTTTCATCCCCCCTTAGTTTTAGAAGAAAGTTATGAGTGTGGTTTATTATATTTTTCTGTATTTAATGGTATACCTAACGTAACTAGCAATAACAATGTGTTTATTTATGGTGAAAATAATAGTCAAATTCAAATACCAAATGGTTCGTACGATTTACAAGATATTTATGAATATATAAATAATAATATTGACTGTGAACTCAAGATTGAATCGAATTGCAATACTTCAACAATATCTATATTCTGCGCAAAGAGTATTGATTTCCGAGCACCGAAGAGTATTGGGAGAATCTTAGGATTTCGAAAAGAAATACTAGAAGCAAATAAATGGCATGTCTCTGTAAACCCAGTCAACATTCTTCCAGTGACCGTGATAAGAATCGAATGTGATTTGGTGCAAGGATCTTACAATGATGGCATATCATCTCATATAATTTATGAATTTATACCAAACGTTTCACCAGGCTATCGATTTATTGAAAAAGCAATAAATGCCATATATTTTCCAATTAAAAATAAGAACATTGCATCCGTTACGGTAAAAATTATTGATCAAAACGGAAATAACATTAATTTTGGTGGAGAGAATATTCAAATGTGTCTTCATTTACGAAAATCAATATGATTGTATTTAATGATCAAAACTCTAATATAACATCAAAAACAAAGTTAAAAAGAGCTATTCTAACAGAAACACTCAAGAAACAAAGACGTACCAAGATATCGAAGATTACAAAAGAAAACAAAGATTTCTTACGAGCTCTTGGTTTCAAAATATGAGTATCTTAAATATTGACGATTCACCCCATTTCGATAACTCTATCGAGGGTTACGAAATTCATACCTACAACCCATATAGTAATAGCTTCAAAGAAAATGATGAAATCCGTATATCGATTCATCAGCAGGATATATACGTATTACCATCTTCAAGTTTTATATATATTGAAGGACGCGTCAACGTTTCTATGAAGGATGCCTCAGGCAAAGTTGCAAAAAAGAGTTTGAAATTCACAAATAATCCAATAGCATTCCTGTTTCAAGATATTCGTTATGAGATTAATGGTATAGAGATCGATCGTATTAGAAATGTAGGAATTACTTCTACAATGAAATCATACGTCTCTTTGAACAATGGAGACAGTAAAGTAGCAGCCGTATGGGGATGGGATATGAATGGGTTTAAAGTTAAAGATGACTCCTTTAGTGTTCTGATACCACTTAGTAAACTGATAGGGTTTGCGGAAGATTATAATAAAATCATTTTAAATTGCAAACATGAACTCATTATGAGTAGAAATAATACTAACAGAAACAGTGTTATCTCTGATCAAAATGATACTATTCAAATTGATATACTAAGGGTTCAGTGGAAAGTGCCACATATTAAAGTATCTGATCGTGAGAGGCTTTCTTTATTAAAATATTTAGAAAAAGACAAACCCATACATATAGCTTTTAGGAATTGGGACTTGTATGAGTATCCTCTATTACCCAAAACTACAAAGCACTCATGGTCTGTAAAAACAGCTACTCAATTAGAAAAACCAAGATATATTATTTTTGGCTTACAAACTGATAGAAAAAATAATATAGCCAAAGATAGTTCTTTATTCGACCATTGTCACCTAACAAACGTGACATTGTTTTTAAATTCACAATATTACCCTTATGATTCGTTAAATATAAACTTTGGTGAAAATAGATACAGTATATTATATGAACTGTATACCAAATTCCGTCAGTCGTACTATAATCTCCCAACCGATCCGTTGTTAGACATAAGAGAATTTAAAGAAAAAGCACCTCTGTTTATAATAGACTGCTCAAGGCAAAATGAAAATCTGAAATCTGGCCCTGTAGATGTTCGTTTGGAAATAGAAAGTTCCCAAGATATTCCCGATAACACAGCTGCTTATTGTCTTATCATCAACGACCGAGTTGTTGAGTACAAGCCTTTGAGTAATATTGTGCGTAAAATATCATGAGTGTGTTTGTGGACGTGCAAGGATTCAAAACGGACTACAATGAATTCATAATAAAAGAAATAGCGATAAAATCTGGTCAACAGTTTATTACACTCCAGTTTAAGCCACCATTTTCCTACAACGAATTAACAAATACAGAAAAAAAGAATGTTTGTTGGATAGAACGAAACAGACAGATATTTTGGGATGAAGGATTTATACCATATTCATATCATACAATTTATATTAGAGGACTCATAAAAAATAAAACTATTTACGTTAAGGGCTTAGAGAAAGTGACATGGTTGAAGAAAATTTTAGGATATAATATGGATCAAAATTCATGTATTTTTAATCTAGAAGATAAAGGTTGCCCTAACCTGCTTAGTTTATATAAAGACTACAAGTCATGCTTAGATGTATATCGATGTATAAATCACTCCTCGCATTGTGCTTTACAAAATGTTACTTGTATGCAAAAATGGTGCTTAGAAAATAAATGTTTTTGAAGAAACCAATTTTATTTTTAATTATTAATTCCTCATATACCCTACCCTACTAGAATAACTCGCTCTCGCTTCTAAGATGCAGCAGGTTGGTTGTAGAGAATAAATTATTTTTTAAGAGAAGTATCTTTCAACTGATTGAATCAGATCATTGATTGAACAGAACCAGTTCAGATCAGATAGATAAAGTACAAGCTGTTCATGAAATAACAGACTCAGTTTTAAATGGTTGTGACCCGATCAGATATGGTTGACCGATGTCACGCTGGATAATTAGGACTATCTGCTTCACTTGCTTCTACGATGAAGCAGGGCGGCCGATGTCGTGCTGGAGAATTGTGGCTTCTGCATCACACTCGAGCGAAGCGAGAGTGTGAGGCAGAAGCCCCAATTCTCCCCTACTAATGTGTTCTGTTTTTGGGCATACTGCTGCGACACCGTCCCCGCACCCTTTTTATATCTCCCTTGTTTTTGCGATCTGTGGTAATAACCCAATTACCCAATATATAGGGTATATAAGCTTACTATATTGTATATTAAGTTTTTTAACTGTAACGACATATTGTGCAATAGTTCAAGTTTCAACAATATTAGGTAAAAAAAAACCTGTACATATTGGTCACAACAGACTAATATTACAATAGTAATTTATCTTTTCTATAGATTCTGCTGATAAAGAACAAGGTGGAAGAATGACTAAGGTCAATGAATTTGCAATAAGCTCAATGAAATTCTTGCTTTATCATGATATTGACCATTAGAACTGTGATACATCAATCTAAATGACTTGCAACTATACCTAAAATTTACAATGTGTTTTTATGAGTCATATATGTATGTAGAATTAGATCTTACGACGATAAACTTCTTTTTACTTAAACTATACTATAATTTTTGGCTGTTCCTTTAAAAAATACTTTTATACAGATTTTTAGGGTTCCATTCCCACCCTATTACTAAAACTTCGCTGTCCGTTTGTCACCAGTATCTCATGAACCGTGATACTTAGACAGATGAAATTTTCACAGATGATGTATTTCTGTTGCCGCTATAACAACAAATTGTAATAAATCCGGCCAAGTACGAGTCGGTCGATAATTATAGAAAATGGTACGGAACTCTTCGTGCGCGAAGCCGACTCGCATTTGGCCGGCTTTTTAAATTATGCCTATATGTATTGTTGCTTACGGTAAGACGGCTGCGTTTAACAGGTTGAAATCTGTTATATTACCTTTATTGTGAGCTGTTAAAAGAAGAAAAGTTTCGATGACCTCTTTGGGCATACATAGCCGCATGTTATGTTTAGACACCGAAACAAAATATTACCAAATTCATAGTATGGAAAACGGGTTCCCTTTATATCCTTCTTTATATTCTCTATATATTTTATGACAATGGATATAAAGAAACACGACTTGACCGCTAGAGTGTTCTCCTGCGTTCGGTACCCATTAGGCACCCTTACTCGAGTGTATAAGCCATACATTACCATATCGTTTACCTATTTTGTTTTGTAATAATGTACGCCCATATTATTTAAGTTCTTTCATTATTTTGTGACTTACTTTGGTGCCAATAAAGAGTTTTTGTATAGTATTGTAATTTCTTATATCTATTTTTAAAGAAATTAAGTACTATTATTATTTACTTTACAGGGAATGGCGTGTTAGCGTATTGCGACGTTGCTGGTCAACTGGGGACTTTAATCAATTGTTACGGCAAGAACAGTGCCACTGGCGATGACGAGGATGCTGTCGAAATGGTCGAGAGAGATGGTGGTAAGAAGCTTCCTCTTTAGACATCCCAAAAGCGCTTTTTCAGCATTTGATGGAAATGATATGATCGCGAAATCGCTACAATACACGTTTGCAATAATGCCGCAGCGTTTGAGGGTCTGAAGATGAACAGATCAGAAGTACATGAATGTCAGACATTATTTTGAATAAAATGTTCGAGATGATCTTGAAAAATATGGTTTCCTGGTGCAGTTCTCAACTAGTGTAATCCCATTATGGTTTACAGCTTTAGCAGTACCATTATGCAGTACTTAGTCAGTTTTATCTACCAACTTCCAAAAAAAGAAGGAGGTACTCAATTCGACTGTTTTTTAAAATGTTTGTTACCTCATAACTTTCGACTGGGTGAACCGATTATCAATATTCTTGCTGAAAGCTGGTGCTTCCCGTGTGGTCTCATTAAAAATTTCATCTAATTCGGTCTAGTAGTTTTTGAGATACACTCCAATAACTGAATAGAATGGAAAAATAAATATACCTATTACATAATATATTACATGATAAATTTTTCAAATTGTACTTGTTTTATTTTAATTTAAGGTTCATATTGAATGCGTTCTGCAAGCATTCAGATAATTTTACTTTTAAGGTGGATGTGGTACTATAGTGGAAAATTTATTTTTCTTTATTTTGAAGCTAGGATAGGCAGTCTACGTAATCAGGATATTCGAAGAACTCTTTTCATTGTTCAAAATATTAAAAAATAGACACTAATACAACTTACCAATTGTTACGTAACTGCCTGAGATACGTAAAATTATATGTGATTTTCTTTACGGTTTTAACCACAAAAAAGCTGCGTCTAATATCCGACCTGCTCTATTTAGTGGTTTTAACCATAACACATTTAAGCGGCTGCGTTAGTGTATTTTTATGTAGATAAGTATGGAATATTCTTCAATTTTTATGAATCACATGAATATGACGAATATAATTAACCAGCCTAGCCATGATATAAAAATTGGCAAATTTTATTTAAATCTATGAACTAATAGCGATACCTTTCACCTTAATGCATTTACGCATGCAATTATACTTATTTTTATAATGTAGGAGAACTTAGTTATAATATAGGAGGTAAACATATTTTGAAATTTCTAGCGTGGCACTTCAGGGGCCTTACTATGAGCTCTTAAAGCAGGCCTTCTAGACAACTGCACGGTTTATTGGTACCATGACAACTTTAAAGCAGGCCTGCCCAGGCCTACTATTCAAGAACCGCAGAAAAACCGTTCACCTGTTTTTTTAGTATGGACTCTCGTTAACATGTCGCTCTAAATCCACTCAGTTTATTATCTTACAAACGTCTAGGCGTCTGCAATGTTGGTTATAGTAAATTATTAGAATGCCATAGACAAAATATCCGTTCACCTTTGAGAAAACAATATTCAAACAGTTCACCTAAATAAGCGTCATGGTATGATTTCATTCAAAACTGTTTATGACAGGTTTAAGAACTGCACGGAACTTGCATGGTTTTTACGAAGCTGATAGTAAGGCCCCAGCTCAATTGGCAAAGCGACATTAGAGCAAGTATTTCATATCCCGGGTAGGCGAAATTTTGAATTGATAACCTCTTATAAGTCGATGAACTCCGGCTGCACTCACGAAAAAGTATGACTCATTGTCACGTTACGCGAGCAAGCGAGAGCGCGGATCAAGAGATAGAGAGGCACGATTGTCCTTAGCGTTCGGCTTGTCTTATGACGTTATCACGTAACATCATCGTCCTTAAACCGACTTACAGGCAACCATGTTTTTTTACTTGAGAAATGATCGTCTTCTGCATGGAATACTGACGTTAGAGTCAATGTTAATTAATTCCAGATAACGACGAAAACGTGGACGATCTGATCCAAAACTACGAGAGCGATGATGACAACGCGATATCATTAGAGAAGCTAAAGAATGAGACTCTTGGATTAGTCCCCGACCAGGATGAGTCCCGCCCCGCGTCTCGGCTCACAGCGCCCGCGCCGGTCTCGGTGCCGCCTCAACCGCCGTTTCAGCCTTCTGCTACTCCTATGCATCTAGAACACAGGTACGATTATTTACTTGAAATTACATTGGCGGCAAGAACATTAACATATTTTTATTTTTAGTTGTATTGTGCAAATGTTATACCTTTTTATTAGCATAACTTAAAAACATTTCAACAAACGTTGAGGAAAATTAAATGATTCCAATTTGAAGGCTATCAGCGAAGAATCGTGTAATAGACTCGCGCAAAAACCAAGTTTAAAAATGGTGGGTATTTATCATTATCTAAGGTCATTGTTAATTAGTGCACAATATAGTATAGGGTGGTTTGGAATCGATAACTGGTCATTATAGTTAAGGAAAAAAATGCATGTTTTTTCTTATTATGAATCCATATTCATCGCTCCGCAGCTAATAACCATTATGCGACTGAACGCATGCCGCTACATCACAGAATAGACAAGAGTGACAACGCGAGACATACCTACCCACTTATAGGTACGACGTACGAACCTACCTACTCGCAAATGTTTACGCAGCTGATGTCTATGCCTAAAAGACGGCGTGCCCGGGCGGGCCATCGTCCGCACGTTGTACCTATTCTAAGCGGGTAGGTGTAATATGTCTAGCGTATTTACAGCTATCTATTCTGCGATGTAGCGGTGCGTCGGGTCGTGCGTTCAGTCGCACTATGGCTCTTAGCCGTGCAGCGGCGAATATGGGTTCATAATAATAGAAATATTATGTAATTTATTTTCTTTTACTTTCTTGACCAGTTATCGATTCCAAATCACCACGTTCAATATTGTTCACTAATTAACAAATACCTTATATAATATGGTATTATATTATTTTGCAATGTTTGCGTTTCCAACGTAATATACATAAGCCGAATGAGTTCATATAAAAATCATGTAATCATTACACTAAAATAGTGATTAGAATTAACAGGGTTGCGGCATTAATACGAGAGAATCAAAAGAACCGTTCTAGGTTGGCTATGGCTATCTAAAGCTGTGTCGAACCACTCTTAAACGTCTCAACAGTTTCACTTCCAACCAGCAGGCTTAGACAAAAGATGTTTCTGTTTACGTTAACTCTCCAACTCCAAAATGTATGGCTTTGACATAACCTGTGGAAAAGTCACGTGACGTCACGCTAAGTTCGTCAACGGGACCCGGGAACGTTCTGGCAGTCGCGTGTGCGAAAAACGCCTGCTTGAATTTTGTCTAGGCTTGCTGGTTGTGAGAGTGGCGTGCCAAATGCCAAACTGATTTTTGTCTGATAACAGAAATACATATTTTTACCCGGAGCTCGCATATTTTTTTATTATCAGCATCCTTAGTTATTCTATATAACATTAGCTATCTGCCACTGAAAGTCCCGTCCAAATCAGTCTAGCCGTTTCGGAAATTAGCCGGAACAAACAGACAGATAGATGAGAATCTCATCATCTGTCTGTTCTGATAGACATACAGTCAGACAAACATTTTGTAAATTGTTTTTGTTCATTTATATATATTGTAATAAGTATTAATTTTAATATTTATTATAATTATAATTGAAGTGTATTTATTTGAATTTATTTGAAACTTCAAGTGTATGTATTTGCATAGATAAAAACATTTATTAGATTTTTTTTTCAGATACATGTGTTGGAATGACGTTGGTATAGTGAGATGCCATACGGTGGAGAATGGAGAAAGTACCATTGACGTAGAGTTCCACGACACGAATGTCCACCACGGCATACATTTGAACAACTACCTCAATCACACCATGGCTAGTCTGTCTTCTACGGTGCTGGCATTGGCTTGCGAGACGCCTAGGTAATGACCCCTTAAAATCTTTGTTTTTACCAAAAAATTCAACTGTCTTCAACACTAAAAATTGTGTAATAACTTGTTGAAGTCTGTACCATGATAGTTCAAAGGTACTTATCACAATATTGTGTGCAAAGCATATTTTCCAGTGTTAAAGTAATTGGTAACCCAAGGGGGGTTACCAAAAAAATTTTAGTAACCCTAGCAACTTACGAGATAGATTGTCATTCACCGTCAATAAGAATATCAAGATAGTCGAAACACTTTACAGTTATTGAAGTGTAACTCAAGTCGCTTGTCCTTATTTGATGAAATTTAAATGGGGCCACCTCGAAAGTGTAATCTTACAAATAAAAAAGAACTTTGACAATGAAACAAATGGGGGAGAAATCGGTTAACATACACAAAAAGGTACATACAGTCGGATATAGAACTTCCTCTTTTTTTAAGTCGGTTAAATATTGCTAAATATAAGTATCTTATATTTTATTTTATTTTATCTTTATTAAGGCACAATTAGTATTCAATATACTTAAAATTACGTTTATATTTAAAATACATAAACCAATAAAGCTGCCACTAATATATACATTATATAAAATTTTACAATACGGTACTCAAAATAGTAGTTTATGCAACTGTCATATAATGAAGGGTATTAAAACACGAGTGTGAGTTTATGAAACGAGCGCAGCTAGTTTCATAATAGTAACGAGTGTTTTAATACCCGTGTTATATGCAGTTGCATACACTACTTTATCTTCACTAATGCAATTAATCAAACAACAAGAGTAAAAGCTGACAATAGTTTATTTATAATAATTGTTCAAATTTTGGATGGTACAATTTTGAAAGTTAATGTTAATTATTGATCCAGCAGCTGTAGCGGTCGCGGGGCAAGCAGTAGAGCTCGTAGACGGAGTCGGAATATTTATAATTACTTCATTCGTCTTGTTTTCTATACTGTTCAAGATCGTATTTGAGACTTGAATTTTATTCATTAAAGACTCATCAATGTAGCTTTCAGCCACAGTAGAAGACTTCCACCCCCCGTGTCGTTTCAGTGCGGTCAAATCACCACCGCTATCTATGAGAAGGGTCGCCGAGGTGCGCCGGAAGCAATGCCCCGTGTACAACGCTGGGTTAGGCAGATTCAAAAAACTTGCGATAGTTTTTCCCAGAGCACCAAATTTATTAATACCAATTCTTTGATCGACGCACTTCCCCGATCTATAGCTCAAGAAAAAGGCAGGGTTTCGACAGGGGGTGGGTCGAAGTTCCATGTATTTTTTACATACGGCATAGCAGTTGCCCGTCACAACGAAAGAACGATCTATTTTCGTTTTTGTTTTCGAAACTTTCACCATGATTGTACTGTCGTCTATGTTAGAGACTTCATCGAACTGGATGTTGTATAGCTCTTCCCTTCGGCATGCCCCCATTATGCCGAAGATTAGTGCAACCTGTAACAATAAACGATATAATAAGCTTGAGGTACATAGCCAAGGCAAAAACTATGATTTATGAAGTAGTAAAGTGTAGGTACCTACTTCCAAATTTATACACAAAGCGCTTAAACGGAGTGTCTAGATAACTTGCGTGTATAGTACGTAAGTACTAGGTAGATTAAATAACAGAACTAAAATACACTTACCTTTTCAAAAAGATACAAAATATCTGGTGAATCTTCCAGGAACATCTTTATTTGACCTGATGTAAACGTCAAGGACTTTTTTTCCTTGTGTCCTTCTGAACTGCGTTTCAGGAACGCTATGACCTTTGAATACTTCGTGATATCAATATTGTTGTAGATACTCAGTGTGGACTTGAGCATAGAATATTTAGCCCACATAGAAGATGGTTTGAATTTGTCGGAGAGGTCTTTGAGATACGCAAGAATGACATTTTCAGAAAATGATGTAGTTTTCTTTTCGGTCTTCCATGCCAAAAAGTTATTATATTCTTTTTCATATAATTTTCTAGATTTTTCTGGCAAAAGATTGTGAGTTACTTTTGTTGCCAATTCTAGAATATCCGGAGGCGTACAAATATCATCGTCGCTATCCATTTTTAACTTTTAATTTGTATTTTAAAAACAAAACAAACATTAAATTCACGCGTATTTATTGTCACAGTGAACTTGCCGCCATTAAAATGCAGCTGCGCGCGCAGGGCCAATCAGGAGCGAGCGCGCGCTGTTCTTTTTTTTATTTAATTGGCACAAGATCTTACCAAAGAGTTTTGTGTATGTAAGTTTAGTAGTTTCGACGAAGTTTTCACGTATAACCCAACTGTTTTCAAAAGCCAGCCTAATATCAAAATTTTATACAACTTGTATGAGGATTTTGACATAAGGCTCGCCACGTTAATTGGTCGCGTTTTATTGATGTTATAATGAGATTTTACGATAACGATGTGGATATTATACCATCATGTGAAATTGCTTAAATTGAGTGTTTTGTTGTCTGTTCTATAACAGTAGTAATTATAAGTCAAGTATTGGAAACATAAGTAGAATGTTACAACATTAGTGTAGATAAAATAAATAACAATGCCAAAATAATTTATGTATTGATATAAAGCGAAACAATAAAATATGATAACAATAACATAAACTAGGTACTTATTTAAACATGCAAAATGAGTATGTACATGTCCAATGCATAATGGTAGTTGCAATTTTTATATGCATCACATATTTGCATGTATTCGTTACACGTTAACGGTAACGGTTCGGATGATTTGCTAATCATACTCGCTAATCATACCGTCGAGTTTCCATGGAAATTCGGCATATATATAGTTACATACATAACTTATACATTTAAATTACTGATAACACTGGTAACTGTTGTTTTAAAAGAAAAATATTAGAATTATGTTTCGTATTAACCCTTTGCGTCCCAGAGACGTACGTATACGTCAGTTTCATTCATAATTATTTTTTTAAATTGTCACCTATATAATCGAGTATTTAAAAAAAATGTTTTATTTCAATGTATAGAAATTGCGATTAAGCCGATATAATCGCGTATATTAAAAAAAATGGTTTTATTTCAATGTATAGAAATTGCGATTATACCGATATAATCGCGTATAATAAAAAAATGGTTTTATTTTAATGTATAGAAATTGCGATTAAACCGATATAATCGCGTATAATAAAAAAATGGTTTTATTTTAATGTATAGAAATTGCGATTAAACCGATATAATCGCGTATAATAAAAAAATGGTTTTATTTCAATGTATAGAAATTCAGATTAAACCGATATAATCGCGTATAATAAAAAAATGGTTTTATTTCAATGTATAGAAATTGCGATTAAACCGATATAATCGCGTATAATAAAAAAATGTTTTATTTCAATGTATAGAAATTGCGATTAAACCGATATAATCGCGTATAATAAAAAATGTTTTATTTCAATGTATAGAAATTGCGAATAAACCGATATAATCGCGTATAATAAAAAAATGGTTTTATTTCAATGTATAGAAATTGCGATTATACCGATATAATCGCGTATAATAAAAAAATGGTTTTATTTTAATGTATAGAAATTGCGATTAAACCGATATAATCGCGTATAATAAAAAAATGGTTTTATTTCAATGTATAGAAATTCAGATTAAACCGATATAATCGCGTATAATAAAAAAATGGTTTTATTTCAATGTATAGAAATTGCGATTAAACCGATATAATCGCGTATAATAAAAAAATGTTTTATTTCAATGTATAGAAATTGCGATTAAACCGATATAATCGCGTATAATAAAAAATGTTTTATTTCAATGTATAGAAATTGCGATTAAACCGATATAATCGCGTATAATAAAAAAATGGTTTTATTTCAATGTATAGAAATCGCGTATACCTAATATACCATTAAAACTAGTAGGTACTGTTATGAACAGAATTTATTTATTTTATAAAGGATTGTTGCACATATCTCTACATACTGGCATACGTTACAATTACTCTTTTTTATTATTATGTGAGTAGTTACAAACATCCAAAGGAAAATTTTTGCGATTTTATTTTATTTTATTAATTTTCGCGGGTGATTTATGTAGCAATGGTTTCCTCGTAATAGACGGAATCGTATATGGACGTATAGGAGCACAAACATAATTTTTTAAATGGTTATGACTAATGTTGCAAATTCACCAAATTATAAAATTCATGTATACTAGCGACGGGCGTAGTTTTAAAGCTTGGTAGTAATTGCATTGCAAAACTTTTCATTATTAGTAGAGTAGTGGCAAACCGACAGCAAACTACGCGATCGGTCGCAAAATATCACTATATAGAATTCTTATTACGGAAGCCAATCGCCCGCTTATTGGCTAGTTACCGGGACACAACCAAAAACTTTTTAAGGTAAGTTTTGGTTTTATTAGAAAACTTGGTGCTTCTCGTGGGGTGCCATTTAAATTTGAATGATCAGAAGTTTTTTGATTAGGATTCATCATCAACATCGGGGGTTTAAAATTTTGAGTAATCTTCAATAATAGAATAAAAGTCGGATTTAACATTTTCAAATTCTTATTATACCTGTACGACACGTTCCCAATACTTTACTTAACCCTTTGAGTATCATTGATATAAATGTACGTGCGTTTTATTCATAAATCTTTTGTTTTAATTATCACGGTATAGGAAGGATTAATTACAGTCGTGCTGTGCCTTAGGAGTGACAGACGTGGGGGGGGGGGGGTTGGGGGACAGTAACTATGATGTAATCCGTAGCAGCACACGCTATTTATTGTTGCTATTGGAGTTATCTAACTGTAAAGGTCAGTTTGCAATCTTTTTCTTCCCTGATAATGATTTAATAACAATTACTAAAGGCCACTCTAAGTTCAGCAAGTCAAGCTTGAAGATCTTGTTAAAGGTCAAACCAAATCAGTGTCGAGCATAATTTGATATTTTACATGACCTTCAAGCCCTACGTTGGCCAATCAGGAGGACAATTCTACTGTTTCAACAAGATTCAACAATCTATCTCGCTGCAACTGCAGTTCGACTCCGGTTGTCGTTCGATAATTACCCAAAAAGCCATTCTAATATTTCTGTAGACAAATTATTAGAACGTAACGTTATCATAAGCACACTATACTTTCCTCTTTATAATATTCGCGTTCACATTATATCGAGTTATTGGAATATAAAGTTTTGATCGATCGCACTACGTTTCTGTTGGGGTCACCCAACAGAAACGTAGTAGAAACGTAGTAGTTAGTGGAATGACCCCCAGAACAGTCGCTATATATAAATTGGGTCACGTCACAAGTCTTCAATTTATTGTTTCAGCAAACTAGTGTGCATATCACTAATAGGCAGCAGCAAAGAATGGAGTGTGTCTTTACCCGACACAGAAGAAATTCTATGTATCACCGCAGCGATGGGCATCGTCGCGTGCGCAACCAATGCGAGGATGCTGAGGCTATTTACTCCTATGGGCACACAAAGACAGGTGGATACATATTGGTAGCAATACTAGCTATGTAAATTATGGTTGTTCTTATTCTGTTTACATTATAATTCGAATTGGTGTAACACTTAGAATGATAATTAATGTTATTAAGAGACGGTACAAGCACGAGACCCAGCTGGTGTTAAGTAATAAACTCTGCCTATAACCGATGCATTTCGACACAAGTGACGAACTGTACTACGCTCGTAACCCTGAGACATTAAGTTGTTAAGCCTCATGTGCCTGTAACTTCGCCGGCAACCATACACTTCAAACCAGAACACAGTATTGCGAACATTCTTGCTTCACGTAGAAATAAAGTCTGGTGGTAGTACTTCCCCGGATGAATAAGAACTACCATAATTTACTACATATTTTATTTTAATTACATTGGTGTCGATTCTGTAAGCACTAAAAATCTCTAAATTATGGCAGTTCTTATTTTGTTTAGGCTAAAATCTAAATTAGTATAACACTTCCGAATGACAGCACTAAAATTAGCCATTTCTCTTCAATTGTGGGCATACTTTAGAGTTAGACAGTTTAGTCGTCACGTAAGTTGGTGCTCGCTTTTATTTTTATTTTTTTTTGACCCGGGAATATCTTTTATGGATACCACTAGCCTGATAGATGGTGGTTATGTGGGAGTCCGAATACCCACTAAAAACCCGGGGAGTTCCATCTTTTCGACATGTGACGGGGGCACGGGCCCGCTATTGCATTACACCGCAGATACCGTCAACGCCGTCCGCCTTCCGGCAAGTTGGTGCTCGCTAAACTAACCTAAAATAACCCAAAATTGAATAAAATAACGCTTTTTTAGAAGTGTCATTCTAAGTGTTAAATGCTTTTGGGTTTTATTGTTACCATAATAAGGACCACCATAATACATTTTTAGTTCGGTAGTTTAGTTTAGTTTTTTAGAACAAGTGAATTGCTACCTTTATCAAGGATTTTAAATCGGTGTTCTTCGGCAAATTGCTATATAATTTTTCTAACATTGCTTTGTTTACTTTTGAAACGCACCGTAGCTAATGAAAGTACTGGGCAATATAGCATTAACCAACTATGCAAGACATTGTAGGACTGTAATAATTGTTATAGGCAACCACGATGTGTGTTTACACGCTAGTTAAATAATAGTACATTGTTCACCGAGAGGAGAAAGTGACCGATTACCGTCGAGGGTGTCGTTTGAAACACCCGAGATCGGGAATCGCACTTTCTCTCGAGTGATACATAGTGCTTTATACTACACCTAACAAGGAAAATAAAAAACTAAATCTTTACTAATTGAAATTTATATTGAAATTGTTGCAGTTAGTGAAGCTTAATGTAACACTTTTTCCAATGTTTGTTTGAGATGTTTGCGATAATGTAGGAGGAATAACTGGCTGTAAGGTTATCAATCAGTATTTTTGCTGTTTCCTTCAACTGCGCGGAGTTAAAAAATCTTCATCATCACTATCACTACTTATCATTTTGATAGTTTTATTTTAATTTTCTATGAAAACTGAATCTTCAAACAACACACAAATTAAAAATGGCGCCAATGGCGTCTGCAATTTTCACATGTTCTTTTTTCAAATTGTTTGACACCATCCAACACACAGCTAGTGTCATTTTGCGAACTTGGAGATAAAACTCACTGTAAAAACTTTTTGGCTTTTGATATTTAGGTTACCAGCGCATAGTCTTACCCAAAATTAAAAAAGAAAAACCACGTAAGAAATGGATTTTCATACACTTTTCTCTCCCGCTCAGATGCGTTTTCTCGCCGCATATTTATTGGATATGCAATGACGTACTTTCTACCGTAAATTTGATAAAGTATCAAGGTACTTTCCGAGCAGGTGTAGTATAAAAGTATTTGTTGTAGGTGATATCTATGCCGGGCCCATTGGTGACGCTAGCTAGTTACAATACAACAGTGCTGGCTGTGTATCACAGCACAGACCCGGGACATTCCGATCAGCACCTCGCTATGGACATTATTGCTCTAAATGGTAAGCCTTCCAGGTTATATAACGCCATACAAACTTACTTAATAGGTTTTTATGAACGAAATCAGACTGGACGGTGGGCGCAGATTGTAGCAATCCTGCTTCTGAGCGTTGGTCCTGGTTTCATTCCTCGGACAGTTAGAAAAGTGATTGAACATTCTCTTTGACCATTGATGATAGATAGATAGATAATACTTTATTGTTCACAAAAAAATAACAATATGAAAACTTAAATGTAAAAATTACATAAATTGTGTCACAATGGGCGGCCTTATTACTAAAAGTAATCTCCAGGCAACCTTAGGACGGAATGTATATATAAAATTCATCGACATGGGCTACAAGTATAATGAATACGTTGATACAATGACGAGTAAAGCATCGTTGTTTGTTAAAACATATAAAACAAACTTTTACAGGTCGTCAAGTACGCAGCAAAACTGTCCCTGTGCCCCTCACCCCAGGGTCTAAGCTCGCGTGGCTCGGCACCACGGACGTAGGGTCGCCTTGTGCCTACGACAACACTGGAATACTGAGAATGTATGACGTAGCTAGTGGTGTATGGATTCCTATCTGTGATACTAACAACCATTCGCGGGGCGCTTCGGACTCGTGGTTCATTGTTTCTGTAAGTTTAAAATATTTCATCATGTACTATAATTATATACTAAAAACAACTAAAAATGCGCCATCAAGACGAATCTAATGCTGTATCATTTATCAAAACTGGTTAAGACGTTACAAGCAGACATATGAACGAATATACATAAATACCTACACGGCAAGGCTATTATGTATCTCAGTTGCTAACAAATGTTGATTGAAATCTTGAAAATTGCGGCTCTATGTGAGTTTTGACAACTCCAGCAAAAATGTTAGTAAGTAGATGACTAGAGTTGACAATAGTGACAGAGCCGCCATTATTGAAAGTTTCAATCAACATTTGTCAGCAACTGAAATAAATAATAGCCCTACGGGTATACAATACATATTATGTGTACATACAGCTTAAACACAGTAACTCTCCTTTTCTGGCTTCGTCGCAGTCTGCTATTTGATCGCGGATCTTGAATGTGGTGATGTGTTATTGCGTGTGTTCATGCCTGCCAGGACACAGGGAATCCATGCGCGGGGACTGAGGTAAACGTTATTATAGGCGCTATGCAGGTTATGTGCCCAACCTTTAAAACATTTTTGAAGCTGTTGCATGAAGCATTGTTGTGTTAACCTTTACTTTGCGACGGTGAGTGCCTAATGCGGCTAACTTGTGACCGTAAAATGTAGAATTTAGAACTCGGGTATAAGTTTTGACACTGCTGGTTAGCATAGTGGTAGCAACCCTGCCTTTTGAGCCACTCTGGTCTTGGCTTCGATCCCCAGACAGGTCAAACATAAGCTTGAACATGTCTGTATACCTGTGTCTGCGTGTGTCTATGTATATAGGCAAATATAGGTATGTATATCAGTCATCAGGTTACCATAGGCTCTGACTATTTAGTGCAAGTGTGGAAGAACCACTCTCGAAAGACCCTTATTGGGAGCGGCTGGCCGAACCTAGGGTTGGCCACTGGACTGTTGAGGCTGTCCGACCCGTCCTTAAGGACTGGTTGACAGTAGGACAGGTGGACAGTGAACACGGGTCGCTTACCTTCCGGTTGGTGCAAGTCCTTACGGGCCACGGGTGCTTTGGGAAGTACTGCGTCGCATCGCTGGAAGAGAACCGACAACAGAGTGTCACCATTGTAGCTGTGATGAAGATACGGCGCAGCATACGCTCGAGGAGTGCCCAATTTAGGAGAACGAGCGCCGTGAACTCGTCGCAGTAGTGGGGGACGACCTCTCGCTTCCGTCATTGATCAAGGCCATCGTGGAAAGTGAAAGGTCGTGGAACGCGGAGCTAGACTTCTGCGAACGGGTCGTGTCGCAGACGGAGGCTGCGGAGAAGGAGAGGGACCTGTACTCATCCGATCCGCACCGTTTAGTTTACGGTCCACCACTAGTTTGAGGCCTGAGGATTTTGTGGCTTCTGTGTGTATTTTGTAAAAAATATTTAGTTTCCTATTAGCGAAATAATGGTCATTCACACCCGGAGATTACCTCCTATATCCAAACATAGAAATAAACTTTACCATTAGTAGTATTTATTTTAATATTAATGTAGATAGCCAATTTAGCGCAGCCATTCTATGGAGTGTAAAAGGTTTAACGTGACGATTAAGTTTTCTAAAAGTTTTACCTAAACACAATATTTTAAAATATATGTATTCCTACGGCGGATTTTTTTATAATCAAACCCCTTTTTTCCAGCTCTGTGAGTCGACACAGAAAATTCGAGCTATTTTGTGCAGAGGCACGTCTTTCCCCGCAACCGTGCCAAAGCCTATTATTATCGAATTGGATATACAGGTGAGTTTTATTTAACAATTGTTGTAAAGGATATGTGGCCCTCGGCACAGAAACACAAACGTTTGAGTATTTATGGACGTTAGCGACGTTTAGCACATATGCACATATTACACATATTTTTTGTGGTAGTGCCACGCTGCAGCCCCATAGCCGAATGGGCCGACACGACCGGGGAAATACCACACTCCCACATAACACTGCCGTGAAGTAACATAGCTTGCTATTGCGTTACGTCGGTTTGTGGTAGGTTCCGGAGGCCCGATTCCCCCCTTCCCTCTCTCCTTCCCCCTCCCCCTTATACTTGGAGCACGCGGCCCCGAATAAATATAACGTCTTCGTGATACATATGCGACAAAAGTGGTATGAAGCGGTGCGGTGGGTGCGGAGGACACTGCCGGCGATCATCACGTGTGCCGTCAGAGCGGTCGGGGTTGGCAGTTTTTAAATGTTATTGTTTTCTGTTGTTTATGTATGCTACCAAAAAAAAGATCCATTGAAGATATGTTCGTAGATGCGATGTTGACATGTCTAAACGCGTCTCGCGCTAAACCTGCCTGAATCAAGGCTTGTAGTGAAGATGATTTACTGACAGCTATCTGTATGGATGCTATGTCAAATGTATGTGTGTATTACTGGATAGGTAGATTATTGCAACCGGCCGTTAATTATCTAATACCAGGCTTCCTTCGCAGTCTCCGCAGTAAGTTACAATACATTGCTTTCAGATTCCTGTATGCGAGCTCGAGAGTGAAAAAAGTCAATACGAGGAGCAATTAGTGCGGTGGGCGCACACTACTGCCGACGTCGATGTCAAAACTGCTCGCGAGACTGCACTCAAATTGTTTGCGGTCAGTACTAGTCACTTGTTAACACACGGCCAGTGGGCCTAGCATGAATAACTGCGTAAGTGTATCGTAACGTGTCGTGCACGTGAAACAGTATAAACTGGTATTTATCTATGGGAATTGTGACAAAGATAACATAGTTTGTACGCCGAAGCGCGACACGTTAACGCTTACGATACGAATGCTTTTTCGCAAATTGTCTGTGCTACGGCCTCAGTTTCTATAACCTATTAATTGCGTGTTCTTAAATTTTCTAATTTTATTCGTAACTTATGTCGTTATAACCTTCTGCAAACATTTTTTTTATTACAATATCGGCCATCGTTACATGTACTAACACAATGTAAGTAAATTAATTATTATCTATATAATAAAATTAAATCATAACCAAATATAAATTAAATTAAAAATGAATCAAAATTAATTTACAAATCAAGTCAAATCATATTCAATTAAAGTAAAATTAATAATATATTTCGAATACAGTTTACAGTTTACAGTTTGCAACTGACTGTGCAAGCAAATAGATCAGTTCTTTCGGCAACCTGATTTAATAGACGCAACATTCGTACCAAAGTTCGTACTGATAAGTACGAGCTTTGGTACCAGCTACACCAGATGGTCCTCGTGCTTGTCTCCTAATATCTATCAAAAATAAAAGTATGAGTTATTAAATTTTCCAGCTCTCATGCCGCAGTGAAATAGAGCAACGCGCTTTAGAACTAATGGAGCTTCTGAAAGACGATCGTCTCCTGCCACTGGCGGCTAAATACGCGTCTCGTCTCGGCCGAACCAACCTCGCAGACAAGCTCACGAACCTTGCCGATACTTGGGAAAGGGAAGCCGACAAGCATAACGTAGCACAGAACTCGCATTTCCAAGAATTGAATACGCAAGAAACATATGACCTGACCAGCACGGAACAGGATTTGAATACGAGTTTGATTTTACCTCAGAAAGTTAAAGAGAAGAGGGTGGACATTGTTACACCAATTAAACCCGTGGTGAGTACTTGTAATTACTAAGGTCGGATGGATTCTAGCTAAATTTTATGATACCTTATTGGCCGAGCGAGCGAAGCGTCACTGCTTTAACTGGACAAATTGACTTTCATCTGTCTGTATATTTGTTAGGTTGTTCGTTTGTCTTCTTGTACAGGTCGCATTTTTCAAATAATCTTGACGTAACTTGGTATGCATGTTCTACTATTTTATATAATTTTTTGTCGTCGGTGATTTTGAGTGGAGCGATACGTTTCCTTAAAAGGGGGTAGGTTTACTGTGGCTTATTTACCGACCGATTTTGATCAAACACACTAACACTTACACACATTAGGTACTTACCTGACTTTAAAGAAGAATTTCGAATGTGAGCGTAATTGGTCAAGTGGTTTCCGAGATAATAGGTTGCGAAGTACTGTGAAAAATTGTCGCTAAGAAGACTATGTGCTCGCGAGGTTTACTGTTCGCAAAACTACTAGTATTATAGAAGCCATAGTGAGCAAGCATTACTGTGTTAGGGTGTGAAGGGCACTGTAGCAAGTGAAATTACTGGGTGAAAGAGACTCAAATACCAATGTCTCGGTGTGACGAGCGCAGTGCTGTTCTATGCAAAATGACAGTTGTAAGCTCTGTCACGGGCAAGTACTTATTATCAGGCGCACAATTTGTCCGTCTTTCACTAATTTAAAGAAATAAAACTTACAAGACTCTTTAATACATGATTTTTAAAGCACTAACTCCCTCTTAGCGATACCAAACATTGCGATTATACAGAGAAAATTATTCATCCGATGGGATTCGAACACTAAAAATCAAATAGAATTACAATTCGATGCTCGGACGACGAGCCTCGGTGGATTAGTAGTCATGGCGTCTGACACGGATTGACGGAAGACGCGGGTTCGAATCCCGTCCGAGGATGTCTATTTTTCTCTCAATAATTGCAATGTTTGTAAGATTGCTTTATTGATCTTTGTTCTGCCGCCGCGTTTCATTTCTACAGCTTTTTATCGTGTAGTTCGGACCTAATTTAATGAAGAAAAAGTAAAAAAAAAAAATGGAACCAACTTCAACACCAATATGTTGAAGTTGATACCATGATAGTTAAAAAGTACCTAATATCACAATATTTTGCGCAATGAAACGACTTCGACAAGTTATTTCATACTTTTTGGTATTGAAGTCTGTTCCATTTTTTGGTAAAAAATACTTTGCACATTTTTTAGTGACCTTTGCTACTTACGGAATCGATTCTCATTCACCGTCAATGACATCATCAAGATAGGCGAAACACTTTTCAGTTATTGGAGTGTAATTCAAAAACTGCTTGATTTAATTTGATGAAATTTAAATGGGGAGTATTAAATCGGAAGTATAATCTACCAAACAAAAGAGAATTTTGAGAATCGGTCCACAAATGAGGGAGTAATCGTTGAACAATGAACATACACAAAAAATACATACAATCGAACATATAACCTCCTCCTTTTTTGAAGTCGGTTTAAAGGCGATCTCTCTACTTAGGTACCTAATAAAAATATAATTTTGACAGCCTATCAAACCGTCTCCCGGAGGTGCGAGGAATCCGTTCAAGAAGCAGCAGGAATCCGCCAAGAACGCCCAGAGTCCGCTCAGTCTCACTGAAAGGACTCTGGTGGAAGTGCACTCGACAGATGACTCATCTGAGAATAACGATGTAAGTGATAGGGATGGAAATAGTATCCATTATCTGAGGAATTTAATTTGATAATAGTATTTAGACATTAGAGAACAAAGAAATAGAATAAATAAAAGTTTGCGCAGCGGAACTTAGCGATCTTATCTGATCAACAAGTTAAGCAACGCTTACTTCGGTCAGGAGTTGGATGGGTGACAGCTAGTGGCATTATTCAACTGAGCGCTTCCGTGCTTCGGAGGGCACGTTCAGCCGTCGGTCCCGGTTGTTTGTCTTAGAACAACAGTCGTTAGGCTATTTCGAAGGCCTTCGGGTGGCCTGAAAACTTACACATGAGTTTGGCACTAGTCTATCCACCAAGCCGCACTGGACCCGCGTGGTGGATTATAGCCTAACTCGTCTCTCTGAGAGGAAGGCTCGAGTCCCAGCAGTGGGAACATAATGGACTTACACAACATAATTACGGCCCGCTACATAGTAATTAACTGATTAAACATTTTTCGATTTTACCAGAAGAATATACTATTAGTTCTATTACTTATTATTGAAAAGTAAAAATCTTACATTTCATGTTTGTGATACGGTTTAGTAGTAAGGAAATAATATGATTGAAAACAATTCACTTGTTTACAAATTGTATCCCTAGATCTATCTCTAAATAATTTAAAAAGTAACTGCTCTTATGGGATGAGCCCGGTTATTATGGGAAGTCTATTTATATATCATACATTTTGTTACAGCCACTAAAACCACTCGAAGGTGAAACCTTCATTGACTGGTTCAGTCGCAACAAATCGTTATTGGAACAACAACATCCAGCGCTCACACCGTCCGAACTCACCCGCCACAGCGTCCGCTTATTCAAATCGCTCCAAACCAAAAATGTTCCGAACACTCCCGACAGCGGGAATAAGAGAAAACTCGACGAAGCTACCAACGGAATAGATGTACCGGTGACAAGCGCTCCTAAACAATCAAAACTGAGCGCGTTTGCTTTCCAAAAGAAGACGTAGCATTTTACAAATAATCGACTCATCGTATAAGACTGTTTTACGCCTTAACACTTATTAAGACCATTTAATGGTATTTTCAAAGACTATATAAACTTAGGTAGAGGTCGACGAAGAAGTCTGTCATTTTCACACACTAATGAAAATAGTATAAACTATTTTTAACACACAGTTACTTATAAAAGTAACTGTGTGTTTGCAGTGCCTAAACATTCACAAGAAAACGTGTTGCCGAATACTGTTTTCTATCAATGTATAGAATTGAGTTCGCACTATCACTAGTCACGTATTACAACATATTTCCCAAAATAAATTTATGGACAAACCTTGAAATCTTTGGTGGTGAAAACTTTCTTAGGCGATTGACGAGGAAAACATGTCTTAATGATTTTGTTTGATTGGAAAATTGTACAAACAAAATAATATATAAACTTAGGTAGAGGTCGACGAAGAAGTCTGTCATTTTCACACACTAATGAAAATAGTATAAACTATTTTTAACACACAGTTACTTATAAAAGTAACTGTGTGTTTGCAGTGCCTAAACATTCACAAGAAAACGTGTTGCCGAATACAGTTTTCTATCAATGTATAGAATTGAGTTCGCACTATCACTAGTCACGTATTACAACATATTTCCCAAAATAAATTTATGGACAAACCTTGAAATCTTTGGTGGTGAAAACTTTCTTAGGCGATTGACGAGGAAAACATGTCTTTTCATGATTTTGTTTGATTGGGAAATACTACAAACAAAATCCAAACATGATCCAAAAAGACAGTGCGAACGCTTTGAAATCTTAAAACAAACGTGTTTAATGTCATGTTAATTAAGTGCGAAAATTGACATTATTTTAAATTTTCTTACCCCTACAGGTTCCTGCACTGGGAACGGAAACGTTAACAAAACAAGTATAATTTTTATGTTTAGAAACATTGCATGTTTAATGTTTTTTGGTGCAAACTCACGGTAAGATTATTTGCGATGGCAATAATATGCCGGCAACGAGAGGAACAAAGATGGCATATGACACTTTATTATTTTTAACCAACTATCAAAAAGAAGGATACCTTCTCATCTCATTCTGAATTATACTATTTTTGTTGCTGCCTCAGAACCTATAAAACAAGTACAATTTGAAAAATTTAATACCGATTTCCATTCTATTGTTATTGGAGTGTAACTCAAAAACTACTGAACCGAAATGGGACCACACGGGAAGCACCAGCTTTGAAACAAAAAAAGAATTTTAAGAATCGGTTCACCCAGTCCAAAGTAATGAGGTAACAAACATAAAAAAAACAGTTAAATTGAGTACCTCCTGCTTTTTGGAAGTCGGTAGGAAAATGAATCGATATCGAACCGAAAGGTTCATCAAACCCTTTTTTTATTTAAAACTGCTGCTTCTCATGTGGTACCATTTAAATTTAACCAAGATGTGTGCAGTAGTTTTTATGATTAACATTGAGTCTTAAGGCGTGGTCCATCCCCAATTTTAAAATAATTTACGATGCTTTACGTAAGGTTGAAAATCGCTTGTTAGACTGGACGATGTAATGCGAAAATGCATTAATTTTGTACGTTTTCTTTATATTTTTCGATATATACTAACACAATTCAAAAAACTGCTGGTAACTATTTTAGTTACGTTACGTTGGCTATGTATTACCTAAAAAACATAGTGTTATCGCTGAAAATTCTGAGAGTTTGGTATGTGAAAAAATATTTTTGTGGACCTATTTAAGTTTTTTTCTCCAGAAAGCGAGTTACATTTATGAATTATATTCGGTTATTACTCTTTTCCTATTCCTTTTCTAACCTAAGTATTTTTTTCATAGTATATTATCGATCGGTTTCGTTACACTAGATGTTTAAATGCTGCCTTTTACTATTATCAGGATACGAGCGCGCCTTAAATTTTTTATTAACTAGATAATAGAATGGAAGCCGGTTACAAATTGCATGTTTTGTAGTATCAAGACCACGTGAAGTACAAGTCTGGCCAGCGGTGAGATATAAAACGGTGCTAATCAGCTCTGTTTAGGCGATTCAGTATATAAGGGCGTAGTGCGAGTCTACCTCAGTTTATATAGATGTCTTTGGGTATATGTACATATTTTAATTATTAAGGATAAGAAATATAATGCATTTTGTAATTAGTACGTCTTTTATTTCGTTCCTATACATTGATCAGTTCAGTTTCGTTGGGCGCTGGAAAGAGTCCTTCATTTATCATTCGTTTCCACTCGCTTCCATTTGGATAGGTGAATTTTTCTAACGTTCCGGGTATGAATTCTGTGCTGTATCCAGCCACCTGAAAATAAAAAAGAATATAGAATAAAACGAAAAAATCATCATCCAGGTGATGGTATTCATTAAAACAATATGAATTACAGTAGAACCTCGATTATCTGAACCAATTGGAACCGAGAGTAGTTCGATAAACAAAATTTGGATAATCGATGCGTGCGTAAGAACAAACGAAATTACATATCTACTACCTATAATAAAAAAGAAACAATTCGGCATTCACATTTCTATCTGCGTACTGCGAAAAACATTAAAATTAAGAGACGTAGCAGTAAACGTGGTTACTTACATATGGCTTTCAGCAAGATAATTAATTGGAGGTACATCTTAATATATTTTACTTATTTAAATAGTAGTAACACATACATATTCAATGAGTACGTAAGTACATGATGTGGATTGTTTTAACATAGCTAAAGTGACTACCTTTATTCATATTACTAGCGGATACCCGCGACTTCGCATAGTAGGCTCGGGCCTCGGCCTCGCCATAAACTTTCATATTTTCTTAATTTTTATTTAGTAAGAACCTCCTCCTTACGATAATTAACACAACAAAAAAAAGTTTGCGAGATTGTTCCATCCGTTATCCAGTTATAGCGCGACCAGGAAAAATAGGGGTTCATTTTTATATAATATATACTTATATAGACTAGCGACTGCTCGCGACTTTTGTTCGCGTAGTAGGCTCGACCTTCGACTTCGCCAAAACCTACCATCGTTTCTTGTTTTTATTTATACGAACCTTCTCATGACGATAATTAACATAATAAAAAAGAATTAGCGAGATTGTTCCATCCGTTCTACAGTTATAGAGTGACCTGTAGGCTGAGCACGAAAATCCGCTTTAGTGTAACGTTATCGTATTCAGTACAAACTATGAGTTATCTGTGCCACTATTGTACTTGATGAATTGCAGTTTGTACTAAGTGCGTTACCAATGCGATTACGTTACACTCAAACAGATTTTCGTGCTCGGCCTACAGCCTTTATATATAGCCCTACTGCCCGCGACTTTGTTCGCGTAGTAGGCTCGTCCTTCAGCGTAATCGTAACCTCCCGTATTTTCTTAATTTATGAATGTAAGAGCCTTCTACGAAGCATTAGAAAACATAAATGAATGAAATCGGTCTATCTGTACTCCAAGTTATAGAGTTTAAAATTTTTTTTTATGGGCTAATATTTTACTGTGTGTAAATATATTATTTACATAAGATAATTATGTAAGTATATAAGCTACATTTTAGGAGGAATCCTAAAGCACTATTTGTAAAAAAGTGAAACAACTACACATAATATACTGTTATGGACGTGAGGGTAATCTGTTATTTCCACCTGACCGTCTTTGTTCCTTACTCCGAATTGCTTATTCTATTTTATGTTCAACATTATATTTCAATTCTATATAATCAATACAAAGGTACATTTAATTGCGATTTTACATGCCCGGAAAGGGGTAGGCAGAAATAATTAAAAACATGAATACAAAATAAGAACTTCATACCTTAGGTGCCAAGTATCTGGCATTCTCGACAACACAAGGATCGACGAAATGTTCGTGTTGTTGGTCGACATACTCTATAAGACGGTCCTGCATCGTCCCCGAGACGCTCACAAAGTCCCAACATTGCAAGTGTTGCACCATCTCGCACAGACCCACACCGCCCGCGTGAGGACAAACTTTCACTGGAAAAAAAAATAATGTAAGTAATTACTGAAGAGGGGAAATACTATGAGCACAGATTAATATACTAGTCTGTATGTAGATGTCTTTAGAGTCTTGTCAACCAAGTTTGAAGTCCGAACGTCCTTCCAAATAAGAGGCATACTACCTCGCGTACAATGAATGTTAAATGTAGATACATTGTACTTAGTGGTAGATACGTACCTAACACATTTTGTCGCTACAGACGTTTGTCGCAAAGTGCGTCAAAAACAAAGGTCTGCAAAATAATCACAGCCGTTTTGCTTTCGTATTTTAATTTGATTTTAGAGGCAGAGTTAAATAATTCCTAATAATTAAAAATGACATTACATATTAGGGGTCAGGAGTTCTCGAAGGGTTGCGTGATATTCGTAGAAATAGATATCACCTTAGTACTAAATATTCTGCTTCTAAGGAGTGGTGCTCCAGCACTAATTTATTTGAGCACTGCATCTGAAATACGGCAAGAGCAAGACAGAATAAGTAAATACCTTCTAAAACCCTCATGCGTCATCAGGCCATTAGTAAAAAAGTTCAGCGCTGCAATCAACACACTGCGCTCATCGCCCTGAGACATTGGTATTTAGAGACATAGGTAAATGGAAAATTATAAGGAAGTCCGAAACATTTTGAACATTATTTATGAAGAAGCACTAATGAAAAATTCGTAAAGTCAAAAAATATATTCGTAAAATATTGCGCAACTCTTCCAATTTACGTTTGGTGCATTGCAACAGAAGTAAGTGGGTAGGTACCTTTAAGTTTTTCTGCCATGAGATAGACGGAGAGAATTTCGTTGACGCCGCCGATGCGAGCGGAGTCGATTTGGCAGTACTGCATGCCGCCGCTCTGCAGGAACTGCTTGAACATCACGCGGTTGGCGCACATCTCGCCTGTCGCCACGCCGATGCCGAACGGGCTGATCAATCAGTATTGAGTATTCATTAGGTTGGCCGATGGAATCAAAAGGTATAATAGCTACGTCGCATCCATTTTAATGGCGGCTCTATGCCTTTTGTTATAAAGACAAGTGCAATTTGAAAAATTTAATACTGACTTCCATTCTATTACTTTGGTAAAAATCTGTTATTGGAGTGTAAATCAAAAAATACCGGACCGAATTTAAAATTAAAATTTCTACCAAAAAAAATTGAGAATCGGTTCACCCTTTCGTAAGTTATGAGGTAACAAACATTAAAAAAACAGTCGAATTGAGTACCTCCTCCTTTTTTTGGAAGTCGGTAGAAAATAAAAATAAGTTACGTCTGAGATAAATGTCATGCTTATTTAAAATCATCGGGGATAAAAGAAAAGTAAAGAAATTTAAAAATCGTGAATATTTCAACTCTGTCTAATATTCCAGCTATACCTTAACCGTTTCATTCCATCAATATTAATTAAAAACATATAAATAAACAATTATATGATTAATAATATAATTGCGAATGGCCCAGTTCTTTTTTAACTTATATTAAAATTTTATGGCTATTATACCAATGTGCCTATATTTGCATTTTTTGCTTAGATATTGAGCATAATGTAAGAGTCACCTAGTTGCGCACGATTAAACGTTAAATGAAATCTCATTCGGTCGCAAAAAGCTGATCAATTGGCCAAATCTTCTTGCGGTCATGTCTTGGACGGGTAACTGCTAGTAGTGCGTCTATAGTAAAAAAATCATCAAGCAAACTATATTCTATGATGATTCTAATCTCATTACTGTCGTGTCATAATAGTAGATTATGATACTGTTGCATAATAAGGGTTCAACATGAGTGTATTTTTTTATAATATCACACGAGTGTTATAAGACCAAGTTATGTACAGTGTCATACACTACTTTATCTACTCTCATACTATAATACGTAAAACAATATTGCAAATAAAACGCTGAATATAACAACAAATTTATTTTTACTTGTAATAATTATTGATGTTCTGAATATTACAATTATGAAAATGAATTTGAACCGGACAGGAAGCGTTATAGGAGGTACTCGGAGAGGGTATGTTAATGTTGACCTCATTTCTGTTATTTTCAATACTGTGAAGTATTGAAAATTGAATATAGCGATCTTGTTAGTCATTGAATCATCTATATAGCCTTCTGCAACTGTCGTTGACTTCCGACCACCGTCACAGATTACTGAATAAGAACAGATACTTCACTCAGTAGAAAATTTCCAATACCTATTACGATAATTGCCTACTCCCTCGCGTCAACAACCACTGTATGCTAAAATGCGCCTAAATGCTCAAGCGTACAGCAGTGATTGCTTCGCACCGCGCGATTCCACAGTAATCGCAGGGCTGCCTCTTCGATAAAATTAAATTAACATAACTTTTTATCTATGTTATTGAGAACTGTGAATATGTTCTGACTTTTATGTGGCAGTTAAAAATTTTATCATTTATAAAATATTTAACCATCTTAAAAAAAAGGAGGTGATCAGACATACAGGCCAAACTGGGATATTTGACTTGTATGGTTTGTAGGTATGTATGTTTGTGCGCGATAATCTCGCGTTTGGCTAAACCGATATCGATGCGGTTTTCAGAAAACGATTTGTTACATTTAGGAGAACGTTTTAAAATAAGTATAATACTTCTTAGTTTGATGATGATCTTCGGAGATGTTCACTAGAAATGAAAAAAAAGCCTTAAAAAAAGAGAACCGACTTCAAATAAAGCACTAAGCCGTAAGAAATAATGTGTTTTTTTTTATGTTAGTGCTAACAGCTGGTAATTACGAATCAAAAAAGCACCGACATCAAAGAAGAAATTATTTCTTACGGTTTAGTGTTTTGAAGTCGGTTCTCTTTTTTAAAGTTTATGTAAATCTGTGTCTGAAAGGCAAGCTAATGCTTAGTATATACCTATTAAACTGTCAAATTCTAAGTGGATACCGGTGTCCGCACACCTACTGTCTTTTAATTATGTCTCTAATGACGGTATGTGAAAGGAAAAAAATGTAAACGACAAAAACTAGTAATAATTTATCACTTACCTTTCTTCATTGACAGGTAAATGGAAAAATGTTAGGTGTTTATCCCTTCTTTTGTTTGATTTACACCCATCTACAGCACATAAGGCACCACACGGCATAGTAATACGCGTACGAACGAACAGCACTATTAAAATTGAACGGCGTGCGAGCGCTTCGCTTGCGAAAATCGCACTGAATTTGATCCGCCGGCGGATCGAGACCGCTCGGCTGGGCGATAGGCACTTATAGCGCGCAAGTACATGGAGTGACGGAGGCCTGCCACCGTGTCGCTTTAGTGCCGTTATATCTCCACCAGCGTCAACTAGCAAGATCGCAGATGTTCGGCGAAAGCAGTGTCCTGTGTACAATTCAGGGTCGGTAAGTTGAAGATAGCTGGCAATAACTTTGCCTAAAGCTCCAAATTTGTTAATGCCAACTCTCTGCGTCGTGCATTTTCCGTCAATATAGTTTAGAAAAAAACTGGGATTGCTGCACTCAGTTGGTCGTAGCTCTATGTATTTTTTGCATTGTTCATAATATTTCCCAGTAATGGTAAAAGAGCGGTCCGTCTTGGTTTTAGTTTTACTTATTTTGATCAATAGTGTAGTTTCGAAGACTTCAACATCTTTGAATTGTATGTTGTATAACTCTTGCCGTCGGCAAGCACCCATTATACCAAAAATTAGTGCAATCTGTAACAACTCATATACTTATATATTACGGTAAATTAACTCAATATTAACAAAAAAATGTACATGGTTAACTGATAAACAACTAAAATACCTTTGTGAATAGATATAATGTGTCTGGGGCTTCATTTAAGAACTTATTTATCTGCTCTGCTGTAAAAGTCTTGGATTTTTTCTCTTTATATCCTTGTGAGTTTCGTTTCAAAAATTCAATCAGCTTGCTATATTTAGTTATGTCAACTTCGTTGTAAATATTGAGTGTAAGTACTTTTAATCATGGAGTATTTAACCCACATAATTGACACTTTATATTTTTCAGATAACTCTTGAAAGTACGCTAACAACACATTTTCAGAAAATGATGTAACATTTTTATTCATTTTCCATTCCATGAATTCGTGGTAACATTTATTATAGTTGCTCCTAGATTTCGCCGGCAACAGGTTCATGGTCATGTTTGACGCAGCTTCCAGAATGTCTGGTGGTGTACAATCACCACTATCCCCGCTTTCAGACATGTTTTTACACTATGTATTTTACAAACAAAACCAAACTTTTTTTAAATATTGAAAAGATTTTTTAAATGTCAAATGTTGGCGCCAAGGCGCAAACATCGATTGCGCATGCGTGTTGCGTCGTCGCGGACTCGTTCATTGAAACCTTTTTTTTTAAAGTAGAGGTTCAACCTCCTTGGTCCAGCTGGAGATACAACCTCCAGGTTGGAGGTAAGGTGTATAGTTATGATTAAAAAGTTATATTATGTTACAGGTGTCCATACAAGACCTGTATCGTAATTAACCTTTTTTTTTGTTATTTTTGGCCTGTACGTAATGTTTCTCATAAGAATTTTGTTTTCAGTTTTATAATCTTTGTATTATAGTATCAGAGTAGATAGAAATAATTATGGTATTAGTCTTGTCGTTTACCAACTTATTTTTTTCCGCAAATAATACATGGTTTTATAAATGTGCGTTACTAGCATGTCAACTCGTGCAGATTGGGGTTCTTCATCACAGAATTTGAGCGAGTACACATATGTACCTACTATTATCTGCCTGCGGTTTCGTCTGCACAAAAAAAATATATATTTCTGAATTTTTTCAGTCATAAATTGTAGTACGATCACCGGTACCTATAAGTTAAAAAAGGCAGCGAAAGTGTCCCGAAGTTTTAACTAAGTATCTAACATCCATGCATTATTTTGTAATTTCGCATTAATTATCGATACCTATATAAGTGTTTGAATTATTATTAAAAAATATGTGAATGTTAGAGAAAAGTCACTTACGCCAAAGCCTTGGAAATTTTAGCATGTCCAAGAACATCGTCCGGGGAGGTTGGTTCTTCAATCCACATCGGTTTCAGAGGGGCTAGTTTTTTCATCCATTCTATAGCTTCGTCCACGCTCCAAGCTTGATTGGCGTCAACCATCTATTTAAGTTTTTAAACTGACATGGTCACTAATGCAAGAATTTACTTTAGAAACGGGATATTTATCATGTTGTGAGCTCGCAATATTTCGGCACAGTTGCATGCGCCATGTTCACGAGTACACTGATTTACTCGTGAACATCAATAAATACAATACATGGTAAATAGTTTCTAAAGTTAATTCTAGAACCATCTATTTAGCCATACACAAATTATGTACAAGAATCGCTACCAAATAATCACAGTTTTACTTGATACTAAATAAAATGATAATAAAACATGCAGTTACTATGAACATAGCAGGCTGACAATTAGGGACGTATACTAATTTATGTACGTACCTACTTAATCATTTTGTGGTTTAGTAAGTTTATGAGAGGAATCAAATATTTTTATACTAACAAGTGACGAGTTAGACGGTTATGTCGCTGTACCTGATAGAAACCCCTTGCCTGCTCATGACATTTACAATGCCACACTGCCATCAGAGGCCGTAGCACAAACAATTTGCAAAAAAGTATTCGTATCGTAAACGTCAACGCGTCACGCTTCGGCATACAAACTATGAGTTATCTGTGTCATAGTTGCCCTAGGTAAATGACAGTTTGTACTGTTGCACGTGAACGATACGTTACATTACACTTACGCAGATATTCGTGCTAGACACCCTGCACTCAAAGTTGCTTGGAATTGGCCAAGTAATTTCACTTGCTACTATGTCCAATCCAAACACCTATCCGTATAGCAATAGTGCCTCACCTACTAGTTTACGACAGAAATTTGCAGTGGTCAACACACAATAATGTGAATTGAATAAGCGTCACTCAATAATGTGAATGAAGGATGAAATTAACAGAAGGCCCAAGTCTTCCTCTCCCATCAGTAACCATCTAGACTAGCTAGTCTAGAGTAGCTAGTCTAATACGTTTCAGTATGAATGGCACAGCACATTATCTACTGAAAAAACGAGATCTAAGAACTATAATAATGTGTCAAGGTGATAATTACAAAACTCAGTGTCGCATAGAACTATACTTAAGCTCTTACAATAGTTAGTTCAGTTGTTCTAAGTGCATAAAAAAAACAAGTCAACATCTGGAAGTTGAACTAGCTATAGTTCAACTTCCAGATGTTGACTTGTTTTTTTTTTACAAAATGCACTGCTCCCTGAATGCATCTGAACTGCATCATCCTGAGAAATATAATATAGAAAAAGCATCTGTCAGATCATCATAGGGATGGCGATTAGTGCAGCTTACGGCTGCACGAATGGCCATTGCTTCTTGATTCCATCTTCGCTTTCCATCAGGCGAGAGGGAGTCACTTTGATGAACCATTATAAAAAAAATATGTTAAATCTCATGTAGATACTAACTTTTATTTCTCCGGCAAGCATACCTATCAAACCCAAACACATTACTGCTTCATAGTAGAAATAGGTATGGTACCGGAATACTACTACTTCACAGCTGCTTCACACAGGGACGAACCCGTTCACAAAGAGTTCCTACCGCTCTGATAATTTTTCACTCTTTTCCAACACAATAATTATATTAAATTGTTTTACCAACCCTTTCTGAGGAGGAAATAAATATATATTTGATTGATTGATTGACGTGTCAGAGGGAAACTTACCAAAATCTTGTCATCGCCAATATTCTTCCTAACCGCACTACATCTTCTATAATCATCTTCAAAGTTCTTCCCCACTTTTACTTTGAAATGCTGGAACCCGAGCTTCAAGTACTTGTCGCATAGCTCGTTTAGTAGTTCGTCGCTATATCCCAACCAGCCTATGTGGAACAATAAATCGGTTAAATGCGTGGGTTCTAAGCCAAGCATGAAAATGGTTGGATACGGACAAGGGAAAACTATCTCTCCGAAAGTTCTTGCTGACTACAGATCTCTAAAAAGTGCTTGAATTTTAGCTTTTTAGGGCCACTCGCACGGCGTCTCGCTGAATAGGTGAGGCATTAATCCTTCGGATCCTTCCTATATCCGTGATAATTAAAACAAAAAGATTTATGAATTAAACTCACGTAAGCAAACCTCAAACGTATTTCTGTTTTTTTTTTTTCAACTGTATATTGTTGTTTGCTGTGCTTGAAAAATTTAACACAAACACTGTGAAAACGCAATCCTAATTCTATACAAGTACAATTTGAAAAATTTAAAACTGACTTTCATTCTGTTCAGTTGGAGTGTAACTCAAAAACTACTTGACCGAATTTTTAAGAGGAAATTTTAATGGGACCACACTAAGCACTAGCTTTCAAACTAAAATAATTTTGAGAATCAGTTCACCCAATCGAAAGTTATAAGGTAACAAAAATTAAAAAAAATACAGTCGATTGAGTACCTCCGCCTTTTTGGAAGTCGGTACAAAAACATCAAGACAAACAAACGGACATTTTGAAAAAAGATAATTAAGTACTACTAATAGTTCGGTCATTCTAATCGCTTATAGTTAGTTCGTGCAGATTTGCCAGATAGAAACGACTTGTTTTTTTTTGCTTCGCTCATCATATACTTACCTGTAATTTCTCCCGCAACCATACCCATCGAACCGAAACATAGTAATGCGTACATTACTGCTTTTTGGTAGAAATAGATCTTATAGGTTGTTCATTTATTGCATTGTTTTCTCGTTGTACTTAAGTGACTCAAATTGCATCGTGTACTAAGATGTCAAAGTGTAGCGTGTTTTGCCCTACTGATACCATTATTTTGTTCTCTTTTGTAAGGCAACACACTGGAGCTAATATTTGTAGTGCCTAAGTAAAAACATTGTAATAACATCTACATAAAAAGAATGGCCCCTAGTTTCTTGCCGCTTCTTCTCGGTAGGCTCTATATAATTTGGAACGCGGTGGTAGTCTTTAAAGTACATTATAATGAAAAATTGACGTTCATAAGTGCGTCTTTGATGCCTAAATTGAATAAATGATTTAGACTTTGACTTTGCACGCCTATCGACTAGGTATCATCTATCGTATTTAGTAGGTGTCGTGTCGTGTGTATCGTAATTAGTGATATCTATATTTCAATACTATATTACTATATATTACGACAGTCTATGTAAACATTCCTACGATTTTTATGCTGTGATATTACTATTACTATATAATATCATAAAGAGGAAGGATTTGTATGTAACGAATGTATGTAATGTTTATAACGAATTGGCTCAAAAAGTACTAGACCGATTTCAAAAATTATTTCACCTTTGGAAAGCTACATTCACCCTGAGTAACATAGGCTATATAAGATTCAACATCATCATCATCCATCACCGCGCGGGTGAAACCGCGGAGAGCAGCTAGTTTAAGATATAATATCTCCAAGTAATAATCACTAGGTATTAAGTATTTCACAAAATAAATATTTATGGGTTTAAAAAACTTTTAGGATATAAGTTAACATTACAGCTACCGAACAATTTACATAAACATCCGTCATAGCAGATAATTTACTTCAACATTTTTGCTCTGATCCCCTATTCCGGAGGAACCATTTTGTTTTGTGGGATAAAAAAAAAGCGATATTTTAATTGATAATATTATTATCACTGATATCAATCACTGTGTCAAGTTTCATCAAAATCTGTCTTGTAGTTTCAGCATGAGACGCGTACAAGCGGACACACAGACAGACGAAAATTGTAAAATATACTAAGTATTATTGGTTTCTATATCGATAACAAATTTATTACAAATATACGATTATAATAATTATAAATAAATATTCAATTCACAGTTTTGGCTCAGTAAGTTGTATAGGTAAGTATGAATAGACATACATAGCTAGATAGATAGAATATAGATGCGAAAGATAGATAGTGATTGAGTAGGTATTATTTTACAGGGTACACGTTGAAAGCTGACACCGCTGAACATATTAGGACGAAATTTTGAGTGGATATAGCTTGTACCAGGGATTTGTACTACTTTTTATTCCGATGTAACGTGCAGTTCCCGCGGGATAACAATAATACCTCATTCCACACGGATGGAGTCGCGTGCAGATACGAGTACATATTCATTATTTTACACTTACAGACATTATATTATGAGTAATACTAGTACTTCACTGATTTTAACTAAATTTAACTTACCAACTTGAGTAGTGTAAGCTGGGTACCCGTGTTCCATCAAAAACTTAATCCGAGTATCTTTGTCAGCCCGTTTGTTTCTCAACAATTGCACCGCCTCTTCTTTAGTGATAACGTCGGTTATGTAACGAAAGTCTATCGTTGACACCAGCTCCTGATAAAATTATAATTGTTTGTAAACATAAATTTGTTTAAGAGTAAACAATTTGATATGTGAAACGATATGAGTTTGTTTGTTATTTAGTTTGTTTCAAATAAAGAGAAGTCATTGTCATATCACATCTATAAGATCAAGGGTCATATCAGGTGATCAGATCAGTTTGGAATTGCACAATATTGCACAACAGTTAGGTATTGTGAATTTTCATTTTAATTATAGTAAACGGGCATTTTGGAAAGTGGGTCTTGTGGGACGAAACGAAACCAACGACCTTCCAAAAACTGATCATACTCATTGGCACTCCACGGTACCTATCTATGGGGCCGCGCGCTCCAAGTACTTTGCCTATATCTTCATGCACTAAAATAAACGCATGCTTACTCACGCTTACTAAGTACAATTATTTTTGCCTGCGCGCTTTAAGTATAAGGTTTTATTTAAGTACCTACTGAAAGGTTTCAGTTATTTTTGTAAAATTCAGATGGCAACATTGACTATTTCAAATGGCGACCTTACAATAGCAGTTTTTAACGATTTCTACTGGCAACACGGTCGGAATGGTGGGGAGGCTTGGCAGAGCGGGGACGTAGGTGGTTCATGTTTTCTTCTTGGCTGGACGATCCGGGTGTGCGGACGGATTCTCATTATAAGCGGACGTTGTTTAGTAACCTAAGATTCAAGTGTTATAATAAATTAACAGTTCTGGCAAACATAGTTGAGTTTTGGATCTACAGTTCATACCTCAGTTTCATCGTGGTTACCGTTAGTGTGCGAGCAATAATTAATTCGCTAACACTACTTACTAAAATATTCCATTTGAATTGAAAACAGCTTTTTTAAAGTCTGAATAAAATAATATAGTATGTATATACTTAGATAAAATACAGTACGTGGTATATATATGGAAAATAGCTTACATTACAAGTGAAGCGAAACAAATGGTCGTGGGTATCTACGTCATAGAGGAGAGATATAACAAGTATTAATCGACTTTACTAAGTATTGATTGTGTGTTTAGTGCGATGGCAGATCAAGGAATGTGAGTGTTGCCTGATAGGCTGCCAATCAGATCACGCGGTCGCTGATTCGATTCCTACCGGAGCTCGAGCTTGGGTCTCCGGGGAAGTTGATCATCTTAACGTGTTAAAGCCAAATTATAAGAACAACCAGACAGCAAGATTGTCCACCTGTTACAAAATATCTAATGATTTGTTTTAGTAGTAGTCCTAGAGAGCCAGTCGTTATTCTAGGTCTAGTGTGATCCCGTCTTCCATCCATCGAGCGCACGGTCGAAGATAGCTGAGCAAAAATTTATAAAGCGGTTAAGCAGTGAGCTGGAAAAATACGAGGATGGATATGATTCTGTCAATATTACCTCAGGCTCCATGTCAGCTAGAAGTCTCCAAAGCGGCTTGTTCTCTATACGCGCCCACAAGTCCCACAGGGAATTCAGAATCGCAGCAACTGCTAAATGTGCCACGCCCTTTTCGGGGCCGATCTGCGAAATATACAAAAGCGTACAATAAAAACGTATTCTCTTAACTTACGCAGTTTAGTACCTATAATTTATATGAAATATTTTTTGTTATATGGCGAGACAGACAAATGATTCTCCTGATATTAACGACAGTGAGAGGTACCATTCGCAGCTTTGTTTTAAACATGGCTCGGTCCTGGTTGAAATTCCACCGGAACTGTGCTAGGCTGAGGGGTAAGGAAGGAAAAAACTACAAATAGCTAGGGTTGCTTCATTGTCATCGCACAGTACAGCTCAGATATAAAGTGCCTACTTAGCAGAGCGATGTCTTTATCCATTAGGTACAATGTAAAAGGAAGATATAGAAATAGGATTCCACCACACGACGTATCGCACCTCGCTCGCCTGCGCCTTGTAGGGGCATCGCATCATAGCACAATTTGAGTCAATAGACTCTTGACTCAAATTGTGCTATGATGCGATAAAAATATTACACAATTTCATTGGAAAAAACACAGTATTAAACAGCTCCATTACGTCTCGCTTTGCCCTGATGGTAGTACCATCATCGGTTTGCAGCTTGCAGCACCAGGCCAATCTTAATATATTTTTTATCCATATAGAATCAATCGATCGCTATTTATGCAAAGCCAGCAGCTGCAGTGGAGTGGATCACATTATGTAGCCTATTTAGTGCAATATCAGACGTATTATCCATAAGCACGCCACTGCATCAGGCCAATCCTCGTCTTTGCAAAAGGTTATCGGTTCTGTGGGAGATAGTGGCTAAGATACATACACCTAAAGGTTTTCTTTCTCCATCTGAGATAAGTTATGTTTGCTATCAGAATTCATACAAAAGTGATTGTAAACTTACCCATCTCATCTGGGAATCGTTAGTGATTTCACGCCAGAAAACTCCGAAATTCGCGAAGATATCGGCAGCGTTCTTTCCGACGACGAAACGTTTCATAGACCTGATGCAGAGTACTACAATCTCTGTGCCTCTGCCACAGGTGAATGTGAGCCCAAAGCCGCGTTTGCCACTTTCTGTAGTGGTGGTGACGTACGCGCAAGAATAGTCCGGGTCTGTATGCTGTGATTGAGAAATAATTAGTTACTGAGAAAATTTTAAATTCATCATATCAATATAATATAAACTCTTCTTTTTAACAATATACATACATTTGACAGATCCTAAATAATAAAATTTGAATAATTATGTAAATGTGCGTAAGTAATAAGAATTCTTATGAGTTTTTATAAGTTTGAGATGTTTTGTATGCCAATAATAAATGACTTATTAATACAAAAAATATATATAAGCTGACTTTTATTCTATTATACCCGTATATTATTATATATATATATATATACATAATAAGTGTTATCTACTACTACAATAAGTGTTACAAACTACTGGTCAGATCTTGATCGATTTTAATCGGGACACACGAGAAGCAACAGCTTTCAAATAAAACAGAATCGTCAAAATTGTATCCTTACAAAAAAGTTAGGAGGTACCTAACACACTTAAAAAAATCAACGATTTGAAACTTCCTGCCTTTTTGGAAGTCGGTTAAAAATGCAAATCGCTTCTTATACGAATGAGTTGGGAAACGGAAAGAAGTCCGACGGTCACTTTAGAATATCTTGTGAGCGATCCTGTATTAACAATTGTACTAATACTAGGTGTACCTACTATTAACGGACAACTTTCAGGTAAGTACCTACATGAGTCTTAACAACTTACTCGTAATATCTTAGAGTGATGGTCGCAGTGCAGTTCGTCACGATCTGCATAAACAAGCTTAACTAAACAAATGTAAAAACAGTTCTGACTTACCAAAGCATCGGATCCATGGCCACCGAGCGATGTAGGGAACCGTACATCTTTAACATCCAAATCCACGATTTTCAAGCCGTTTCTGTTCGGCGCTGGCATCTTGGATGAGTATAGTAGGTATCGTTTCACTGCGTTCAGTCAACTGACGGTTGATTAGACCCGAGTCGAGTTTTAAACAGACTATTTTTAATATTCATTTCAAAGATAACCAAATTACTCGTATCTATATATGTACCTACCTAGTTAATATTCTGAACGTTACGACTGCGAAGCGAACTATGAAGTAATATGTGCCGAAGTGTTGTTTACTGATAACTGCTACTTTTATTTTACATGACACAGCCATATAACTATAGCCAAATATAGCTCAGTACAATTGCTGGTGATTCATAAGCATCTCGGTAGTATCAATGTAGTACAATAGATACTCCTTAGGAAGGAAAACATTAAATTGATAATAATTATTCTTAGTAACTTATTATTTTAGTGTGAGCAGTTGCGGAGCAAGGCCTCAATTTCATGTGGGCAAGATACTTATTGCGAGGCCCTCTGGTAACACAAAAATATGGATTTAAAAACAATTGAAGTTGATAATTTTTATTTATTGTGGATCGTCTAAAAGTTATATCAAATATAGGTAAGCAGGATATATTGAAAGGGTTATAACTTTTAGTGATGATTTACACCTACAACTACTTAATTTACGTTTAGGTACATTGTAGTCACAAAAGATACAAATCGTACGCAAATTACATTTTGCTTATATCAACACGCGAAATCTCATCTGCCTCGGGGGCTGAAAAGACTTGAACTAAAGTTGAATTGTAGCAAATTGAAGATATAATAATTTTATTATTGAGAGGTGTGAAATTAACAGACACAATAGAAAGGGAAACTACTGGTTCTAACCAGCGGTTGTTCCCCGTAATAGCTACCGCAAATGGTGCTAACTAATAAATAGTAGATTATGCACCGAGGGAGTAAAGCAGTGTCTTACGTCACGGGCGGTATATTGAACCTTGAGCACAGATTACTGAATAAGAATTGCCTTGAGTGTAACGGAGACACTTGAGTTAATTAAAGGGATTAAAACTTTATGCCCGAGCAAAGGGAAGGACTTATGTAGAGTACTGAGTGAAGCGAGGGGTTAAAGCCGCCCAAGACGAAGACAGGCTGTATCCTCGAGGTGCTTACTCTACTTTTCATACCTACTGCGAGACAATGAAAACTCAGATCTTTAAAAAAATAGTTATTTAGTTAAAAGCAAATACATTTATTAGTTAATATTCAAATTGGACACATTTGTCCCGTTATAGAGGGACAGAGTAATAAAAGTTTTGGAAGGAACATTTTATGGAAAACACTGTTTTAGACTTTCGCGGTTGTTAACTAAGTAGTAGTATAATTAGTACTCACGAGATGTAGACCACGATTTAGTTGCTTTTGAAGCTCCCAATAATTCGGTACAGTTACATGCACCTCGTTCAAAATTATAATATTTTATGGAAGTTGTTGAAATAACACCAAACAACAGATCGCGCGTGAACTTAATTTATGACCTTGAATTCGCACAGAGGGGGCGTGCATATCCCATAACAATGCGGCGCACAACAATCACACTCCCTTTAGTGCAATCGCGCCTTTTTTCTTTTTTTTCTGTATACTGTCTCCATACTAAGAATTTCTTACAACCAACGTTCCAAATCACTTTACACCCATGGGAGTTTCATACAACATTACAGCACCGGGGAGGTAAAGTCTTGTTTTACGTTGATTTTTTTACACTTTCTATATATTTTAGTGACATTTTTGGTTACAAATCTTTGTTATTAGTTAAAATTTTCAATATTAGGTATTTATAGTTATTTATGAATATTAAGTGATACTTTAATCGCTGGATATTTTTAATATTATTTATGAATACTCAAACTAAAATATAAATAGTTATATATTAATTATTAAGTTTCTATACAAAATTTAAGTAAAATCATAAACTTTTACTAAACTATTTAGCATCTCGAGCTTTTAATAAGTACTTACCTACCCATTTAATTTTTAACACGTCAAGGTAAATGTTTGGTTAAAACATTTTTTTTGAGGACACGTTTACACAATTTTACGAAAGTTAAATGAAACAATCGGTAAAAATATAAAAATATGTATAATAATTACAATGATTTCTTAAAACTTGTAAAATGTTACATTTAACACTTATTTACATTATTTGTCCTTTTTGGCATTTTCCTTAGGATAAATGTACATCAGTAACATTAACAAACAATCATTTAAATATTACCTATACTTGCTGCATTCCGCGGCTCCACCTGTGCGGAAAACTCCACAAGAAAATATTTACGGTCAAAAATGTCAACTAAATCGTTTCTGTATTTGTTGTGGAACAATACTAACAAACAGACGTTCTTTCACATTTTTCTTATATTAGTGTGATGTGTGGGTCTATAAGATTTTGTTTATTATGATTAATGGCATTAATGTTTGAAAACGTACCAATATGTATTTTTAAAAATATTCAACATTTTCAGTAGTTTCAATGATATATTCAAACAGCAGACGTCACACAATATGTTCTTCCGCTGGCTACGATGCGCTGTAATCTATAGTACCTAGTAAGGTTATTCTGAAACGAATGATCTTATTGAAATAAACCTTTAACGGTTAGGCAAAGCCTTGCTGAAGTGACAAAGGCCAATAACATATCCAATATGGCTGCGCCCCCAATCGATCTCACTAGACAAGCTTTATTTGATTTTGTAGTTACACACAAGATTCTCGAAATCGAAGCCCCAAGTTAAGACAACATAACTTTTATTTTAAATACTAGTTCAAATCAGTAATTTTTATTACAATAACAATAATAACTTTTGTAATAAAAACAATCCAATCATTATAAAATAAAATATTATATAATTTGAATGTCAATAGGTTTGAATAATGAAATCATTATATGTATAAACAACAAAAAGTAATCATCTAATATAATTATCTATTATTATTACTATTGATGATTCAAATACTATATATTTGATTGTAATACGTTAGAGTCGATGTCATTATAACAATGACATTTCTATTGTGTCTGGTCGCGTGACCTTTAGATAAATAATACGGTATATAAATGTATTTTTATATTATTTACTGATATGCATTGCACCAATTTCTGACTAGACCATACATAGAAGAAACTTTCGTACTGCGTAAAGGTGCATTCATATTAATTAATTGGCAATGTCATAACAGGTCAATTGACTCGCTGAAATCGAGTTAGAACATTAAAAAAAAAAGGGATTTCCCAAATCTTCCTCCTTACCAATCTTATAAACAAACTAATAAATTTCTTAAAAAAAATATTGAGGGTATACATAAAATATATACATTGAAAAATATGATTGATAAATTATGAATATACCGTTCTTTGTTTGTCACATACAGTATTTATTATGCAACAGCTTAATAACTAGGTGATGAGAAAACTACTCATCATGGAATTTGAATTGTTAATAGCACCACTAAAATTATTTGACACCAATGGGCCTAGCACGAGTAACTGCGTAAGTGTAATGTAACGTGTCGTTCACGTGAAACGGCACAAACTGTCATTTATCTAGGGCAACTGTGACATAGATAACTCATAGTTTGTACGCCGAAGCGTGACGCGTTGACGTTTACGATACGAATACTTATTCGCAAATTGTTTGTGCTACGGCCTCAGTTTTGTGTCCGTATTCGGTCACAGGCCGATTGCGGGCACCGACTAGTATACATAATAGTTAAAGTATCTGCCCACTACTGCGTCTCATAATATCATGACCGTGCTATGTATGTATGAGGTATGGAAACTGGCATAAGATGGACTACTATGTTCACTAGAACGTATCAAGAGCACATGTTCTAATATTTTCGCCGACAATTGCTTACACTACATGCACACGAGGGTGTTGGTCGGTAACGAAACGGTCTGGTTGGTACTGTCTCATACTTTTCAATACACATATTTTCATGCTTGACACGTTTCTAGTACGGTCATAGTATGATACGGTGTAGTGGGCAAATACCTCTATACTTCACGTTTCAGTGTTTGTAGAAACGTCAATCCACCATCAAATCATTTTGTATATAATTTAAATTGATATAAATCAAAAACACTTTACTGAACTCCAATACATCATAAAACTCGACGTTTAATAATGATTATACAAAGAAATCAAATAATATACAGAGTGATTTCTTCGAAGTCCAAAACCGCAAGGAATGCTTAAACGCCTGATAAATTCTCGGGCCCGATTTTGATTAAATCTAAAAATACCACATTCGATTTTTGAACAATTAACTTTGTTAACCGGAAATCAAACCTGTTCAAGAAATAATACTCACCACATGATCATCCGTCACTACAAATATATACTTGTATACATCATGCACCAGTGGATGGTATCATCATGATGTATAAAAATGCAACAGAAAACGAACCAATTTGAACTATTTCTTTTATTTTGCCGTTTAAAAAAGTTTTCTTCGTTATTATCAACTAAGCATCTATCGGCTGGTACAATGATACATGGTGTGTTTTATTAGTAACATCAAAAATTGAAAGGTACCGAAACTTTTTCTATCAAACTCGAGACCGAGACTTGTTAAAATTCACGTCTTTATAATATCTTCTTATTCTTTTCTTATTTAATAATTATTTTCTATAAGTATTGTAAATAAAAATATATTTTTAAAACTAACCTTAAATAGTATTTTTCCTTGTTTGCTTAAGTAATAATTATTTTCTATGAAAAATTCGTATTATATACAGAGTAACTGATAATAATTAGCTAACAACCTCTTACGGTGGTTACTACAAACCTTACTTATCTTAAGTTCTTCATATTCAAACCGAAGAACTTAATACATACGCCGATACATTTAGTAAAATATATATAGGTTTTCGGTTATATAATGTCATATCTTTTTCATTCGTCTCCCAACTCCTCGCTCCACACTACATTGCCAAGTTTTGTGGACCTATTTACCATTAGAGATAAAATGAAAATTTTATTTTGCGCATGATGACTAAAAGCAAAATTTAGAAAAGTTGTATAACAAAACTTTGGTTTGTTGTATATAAGAGGCATTTAAAAGCATGTTAACTCACTATCAATAACCCTATATAAAGACTATACTAATTAATATAACTTTCTCGAAACCTATTTATAAGTACATGTACTACATAACTTTATCTAGACCTGGGGAAAATACTAGGTACCACAGTTAGTAGCCTCTTCTCCATCGCCATTTTCAATAACCTATCTATCGTCGGTTTACCTTACTAGAGATAGATGTTTGACACTATTTGTATGGATGTTATGTCAAATTTCTAACGGTAGTAAGAAAAACTATGGATAGGTAGTATTTTGAAAACGACCGTTATACGTATTCCCACTATTGGTAATCAATTGTATGTGATTTATATATTAGGTACTATATATTAATCTGTCCGAATCAGCAAGCCTCATTAGAGGCAAGTTTCATTCATAAATCTATTGTTATTTTTTGTCCTGATGCGGACAGATTAATTACTGGCATTTATGCATAGTTTTTATGATTGAAATTAATAATAATATTGGACAACATTCACACAAGTGCTGTTCTAAAGTCGAACCCGGGATCAGCGGCTCAGATGGCCAGGTTCTTATCCTACCGACTGCGCCAAACGGCCAGATATCGGCACTAATTTAAGATTGAAACAGATTGCAATACTTTTTTATTGATAAGAACCCAAACTAGGACTAATTAGATAATGCTCGTAGTTTGTGGTAGTCTTTCCTCTTTAACTTTAAACAGAACAGTAAACTAAACAAAGTTTTCGGTTGTATAATGAAATAGTACACTATAATGCACGGGCAAACATTATTGTTATTACGACATTGATTGACATAATTCAGGTGATAACCTACGTTTTGGAATACATTATAGAGAATTTACATAACTGGTGTAAATAAAATATATAAAATAAACTGTAAATTTCATGTTGTCTAATAAAATATAAAATGTAGCTGTTCGCACAACTATTAAATATGTGTTGGTTGTCAATGCGTAAGCGTAAGCATTATGCTCGAAAGATGTATTTAAATAAAACACATGACATACGAGTACATATATAAATACCGCTGCAAACCGCAGTGATAAAATAATATTATTCAAGCGTCTCCTGATTTGAAACTGAAGCGACTTTACGTGGCCTTGGGTTTTATAAAATATATTTTTTACAACTAGACCAAGCTAAGTTTGCACCTCGCGACGCGTTATTAATTGAAACCTGTATGGCTTTAAGTAATCTTGAGTTTAATCTGTCGGAGGATCTGACATATCTAACAAGCCTTTGGGGCCAAAATCTTAATGATTTGGTAAAAATCTGACGGTTAACAAAAATATATGTACAAACGAGTGCAACGTGAGGTGTAAACTTAGCTTGGTAGAGTTGTAACATGGTATTAAATGTACGATCGCGAATGATAGGCTACCAACACGTGCGTAATCGGAGGCTCAGCCAGTATATTTTATGTCTTAAACAGTAAGTAGCCCCTGTAGTATATTAGTCCTTGTTCTTTTTGTATAAGAGCGATAGTTCTTTAACAAGTAGCCTCTCACCGAAGTCCCAGAGTAGCGTGGCGAGCCGGCCCAGTGACGGATCTTCTTCGTTGTTGACCCAGTCCCGCAGAAGCTTGTAACGAGCCTGCCAAAATGATACAATTTTTATTTATTTATTTTAATTTAGATGTTAACGTATTGACGTGGTAACGTCTTATAAATAGATGAACGGCGGCTGCAGGCAGGAAAATGTGTGACTCATTGTCACATTCCGCCTGAGCCAAGCGTGCAGAGCGCGGAAAAAGCGATAGAGGCACGATCGGCCTAAACGTTCGGCTTGTCTTGATAACGTCATATCACGTAAAATATCCGCCATTTTTTAATTATTCAAATAATGGTCTTGTAAATATAATTCAAATTTGTTTGATAAAGACCCTGTAAGTAGCTAATGTGTTCAATTACTTATTTGCAAGTATAATACCGATGATTTTTACTTAAGTGTGGTCTGAAATCAATCGTGTCGTTTGATAAACTTCGAACGACATATGAAGGCCTATCGAAAGCAACCGTCTACCGTTAGCATAACGAATTCAAACGCATCGCGCATCTAATTTTTGGGGATGAAGAAAGAACTGGTCGTCCTTGAACTGCTGTTACCGAAGAAAACGAGCTAGCAGTGAATAATCGAATAGGAAACAGGCGAACTACGAAAGAAGAAATTTAGCATATATTGCAGATTGGATCGGGAAGTGCGCACGAAATTCTACAAGAGCACCATCGCGTGTGGCGGATAGTTTCTTTCAGGCTGGGTGCCGCACACCGTCACCGATGCTCAGAAGCAAGCTCGTCTCTGCGTGTTTACGACTTTGGTAACAAATCCTGGATTCATCAATACGATCCAAAATCCAGAAACAAAGCGTCACTCGTCAGTTTGGCGCTAAAGTGAGCGATCGAGATCGAGCAGGCAAAATTTTGTATCTTCAGTTTGACACCCACCAGATACCCGGTGTGTATTCAATTTTTTTTTTACATAGTCAAGATCACAATCATTTATTCAATTTAGGCATCAAAGACGCACTTATGAACGTCAATCATTCATTATAATGTGCATTATGTATAGAACCTACCGAGATTACAAAATCATAGCAGCATCTACGCCCAATGAGCTACAAAATGCCAGAAATATTCAGTGCAATGAAGATGTGTCTACAAGCGATCGAACACCAGGCTCCGCGGTATTCACCACGACAACGCGCTCTCAGCGCTCAAAACGAGGGATTTCCTGGACACCACACCGAGCAAAGTCTTGGGTCACACTCCTTACACCGTGCGACTTCTTTTTATTCCCATAAATAAATAAAAAAACAACTGAAAGGGACACAGTAGGAATCGTCAGAAGATGCGCTAACAGCTTTCGAAAGCGCCACTAGAGTAGTCTGCGGCGGACTGGAAAGTATTTTGAAAATAGGCATCTGAACCGAATTTCATAAAACTTTGTATAGATGGTGGAGATCGAAAAGATTGAATAAAATCTTACATCCAAAAAAAATGTTTTTTCTGGATGTCTAAAGTGTCGGAGTGTCTCTACGTATAGGTAAAAATGTATAGATGATAGATGGACTTACCTCAGCAACACCATATTGAGCAGTATCCAATTCCATAGTTTCAATCTTATTCTTTGAGTAACCAAGCTTTATGAAGAACTTTTGCCAGGTTTTCCCGAGGTTCTTGGAAATGTACTCTATATAGTCATGTTCAGGCTGTAATAAAAAAAATATCATGACAAACAAAAAGTTGGAAGAAGATGGCGTCGAAATTTCCCACTACAATATAATAAAGTAGGTATATGATTAAAATTTATAAAAAAATGCATAACGGGACTAGAGAGTACCCGGCGATAAATATTGGACATCGACCTTTAGAAAGGGACAATCGGCTAACTTCGGCTTCATAAAGCGTTATCTCTGTGTGTGACACACTACGCGCAACCATAGGATGCCACCCTAAGATTTCTCAAAACATTATATAGAATTCATATTATAATATATAGTACAAGTCTAGATAAAGTTATGTAGTACATCTACTTATAAATAGTTTTAGAAAAAGTTATAGTATTAGTAAAAAAAAAAAAATGTCGGACTAGCGCTCGACGAGTCAACATCTCCTGAGGATGCCTCGTGTAGAGGCGAAACACGTGTCGAATCAGTGTTGGTTTATTTGGGTTTTATTGTGTTTTTTATTTTGTACTCTTCCTATTAGCATTTTATACGGGAGGGAGGGTGGTGCACGCCCCCAAATAGGCCAAAATCATTGTTTTCTTTTCAGCGGAAGTGTCACTAAATATTTTTTAATATCGTTTTTTGATAATGGATTTCCGCAAAGTAACGCCTGAATCAATAAATTTTCTATAGTATTAGTCTTTATACAGAGTTATTGACAGTGACCTATGTGACGTTTGTCAGTTGTTCAATCGCGGTAGAGTGCGGTCGCGTCCACTTCAAAATATATATTAAGAGTTGTTAAAACACCAAAGTAGGTAATTAATTTATGTAAAGTTGCACTTGTTGTTGTAGTGTGATGGCGTCTTAAGGAAAGGAGGTAAACCTCGAGTTCAGTCACGGGAAATGATCTACAATGTTTATAAACATTTTATAACCAAAGCCAAAAAAACTGGCCAAGTGCGAATCGGACTCGCGAACGAATGGTTCTGTACGATTATCTATAAAAACGAGCAAAAAAATCAAGTTTGTTGTATGGGAGCCTCCTTAAATATTTATTTTACTTTTTTAGTACGTTTTTGTTATAGCGGCAACAGAAATACATCTGTGAAAAGTTCAACTGTCTAACTATCACGGTTCATGAGATACAGTCTGGTGACAGACGGACGGACAGCGGAGTTTTTGTAATAGGTTTTTATCCTTTGAGTACGGAACCCTAAAAAGGGAGACCAAAAATAAATTTAGTTTAGATATGGACGATTTTGGTATGATGTTCGAAGAATGGTGTGCGATATTCATATACGATGTAATCTGCCGACAGTTAAATCTTGTAAAAAGCTCTGACGCTATTAATTACTTTGAGATTACGTAGAGAAAAAAAATACAAAAGAGGCTTTAGATTACGTTGAGAAAAATACTTCATGAGATGGGATTTTTGCACACTTAAATGGAAGATAATCGAAAGGCTCTTATGGAAAAGTACGATGTAGTCGCAAGCGAATTGAGTACCTGGACAAAATACGCTTATCATCCGGATTTTAATTCAAGTGAAAATAAATGGTCTCAACTAAAAAGCCATGTAGCCGCTACAAACGGGGATATTAATTTAACTACATTAAAATAATATTGACTGAAAAAGTAAACATGATCGGGGTTGATGTATGGAAAAGGGTTTGCGATCATGCAATCAAATGTGAGGAGAATGAATAGCAAAGAATTCAATACGATTTATACAATTACGTTGATAGACTTGTGATAAACGCGGCTGATAGTGACAGTGGTATTGAGAGCACATATAGTGAAATGAAGGAATTGAGAATTTCGATGATTAAATGTACACAACACAAACACTATAATAGTGTTTATTATGCAAGCATACATCGCAACTTAATAGTTGCGATGTATGCTTGCATAATAAACTTAATTAAACTTTAATAAAAAAACTACCTAGGTATACATAATCTTATTATTTTGTTTTTCCACAACCTAAAGATAGTAGGTAGCTTATAGAAAAAAACATGCGGGTCAGTCATTGTGGACTGCCGATAGAAGTGAAAACTTCTATCGGCAGTAACCGCTTTCAGTGCACGACCGACCGTCGTCGGTCGTGCTTGTCATTCGTATGAAAACTCACAAGTGGTTACAGTGCTCGACCGACCGTACGCCCGCGTATATTGCTACGCAATGCGTACGAGGACCGTCGCTCAAGCCCGTCGGCGCGTACCGTCGGTCAACCGACGCGTTATCGAAACATATAAACGCGTTCAGTGCTAATGGAGTATGGGTGCGTGCATCATCGTCAAAAAAAATCGAATCTGCTAGTACAAAACTTCAATAAATATGTTTGATTGTATAGGTATCGTTACCTTTATTTAAGTAACTTTGATCAAACATGGCTTATATAAGTTTAGATATTGTAAGTTGTCTTGTAATTTCACTGATAATTCATCAAAACTTTTAAATCGATATTCTTAAGTAATTAAATAAATATCTTCATCTTGGCGCAATAATGAATATAAAGTAGTAAATTCCCCTTGAAGTGCTCCTTGGGGGACAATTGGGTGTACGTGATACTCGTATCTACTTTTTCTATTCCTTTTACGTTTACGAAGATAGTAATCAGCAATTAAACAATTAGTAAACGCGTCGATTTCGTGTACGTGTTTGTGACTGTACCTACCAGTCCGGCCAGTTTGGTAGATCAGGAGAGCGCTTTACGGTACAAACTGACGATCAGTTATGCGTCAGGGCTAATGGTAAGCGCGGACGGTCGGGCGAACACTAAGTACTTGAAGCGTTCGGTGCCGATGACGCGAGTCCATGATTTTTGTTCGGCCAAAAAGTGCTCAACGCACCTAAAGAAGATGTATTTTATTTAATAACGCATAAAATCATAATTGTTTTAACAGCTCCAAATAGATACCGGACTGTTTGTGGTTCGTGCGACGGAGATAACGGTCTACGAAGCTTAGAACGGAATTAGCCGATTGTCTGTTTGTTTGATGGTTTCTAAAGGTCGATGTGCAATATTTATCGCCGGGTACTGTACCGTGAAACTTACGCGTTGTGAGTTGACCATCGACATTTGTTTCAGCTTTATGATTGTCAAATAAATGATGAACGTGTAAGCTCGTTTATAGTAAAATACTAAATACTGAAAGTAACATACAAGTATACAAAATATATCCAATGCCTAAAGGATGGAGAAATGGGGATGAAAAATTGTTTTCGCGTCCTGAATAGGTTTAATGTTGTGGAGTGAACGGCCTTTTTAGGAATTACTATAGACGCTAAATTGCAATGAAAACCCACACAAAAAAAATGTCTAGTAGGCTCAGTTCAGCGGCTTATGCTGTTAAAAAAATTAGACTATTAACTGATGTAGACACAGCTAGAATAGTTTATTTCAGTTATTTCCATAGCGTTATGACTTATGGCATACTGCTCTGGGGATGTTCTGCAGATATTAATTCCATTTTTATACTGCAAAAAAGGGCTATACGAGCGATCTACAGTTTAGCTCCCAGAGTTTCCCTTAGACAGAAGTTTAAAGACATAAACATTCTAACTGTTGTCTCTCAGTTTATCTATGAAAATCTAATGTATGTAAAGAAAAACATTAGCAATTTTGATAAAAGGAGTGATGCTCATTCCATCAACACGCGAAATAAGCACAAGCTGTCCGTACATGTAACGCGTCTCCACAGAATAAATCATTTTTTTATGGGACAATGTATACGATTCTATAATAAAGTTCCCAATGTTATCCGAGATTTGCCTATTAATAAGTTTAAAATTACTATTAAAACTAAACTCTGTCAAAAAGGTTATTAAAAAAATTCGGATTACTTGGAGGATAAAACAGCTTAGAACTGATCACTCCAGGATCTATCTACTCGTGTACAAAGATGTCAAAGCGTAGCGTGTCTTGCCCTACTGATACCATTATTATGTTCTCTTTTGTAAGGCAACACACTGGAGCTAATATTTGTAGTACCTACCTAAGTAAAAACATCTATATAAAAAGAATGGCCCCGAGTTTCTTGCCGCTTCTTCTCGGTAGGCTCTATATATTTTGGAACGCGGCGGTAGCCTTTAAAGTACATTATAATGAAAAAATGACGTTCATAAGTGCGTCTTTGATGCCTAAATTGAATAAATGATTTTGACTTTGAATGAAATGTAGTCCCATAAAATAAAACCTATGCATTATCTATACTAGTCTATACTTCTATTTTAATATTATAAAAAGGAAAGATTTGTATGTATGTATGTTTGTAACAAATTGGCTTAAAAAGTGCAGGACCGATTTAAAAAATTCTTTCACCATTGGAAAGCTCCATTCACCCTGAGTAACATAGGCTATATAAGATTCATCACCTTCATCATCAACCATCACCGCGCGGATGAAACCGCGGAGAGCGGCTAGTGTATTATGAATAAATAAGAAACGGTGTTTGTTAAGCGGTACCCTCTGCCTATAACAGGTGCATTATGCACTGCGCTCATCATCCTGAGACATTAAGAGGATTGCATAGCTAGTACTTTCCATACTAAAAGAAAAAATCTTTTCTACTTCTTAACATTGTCCGATTTCAGTGTTTTTTTTTTCATGGAATCATCACATTGTTTACTATGCCCGTAAATTTTGTTTTTTTCAGTATTTCAAAGTACTATAAATTGCCTTTTTCAGAACTTAAAAAAACTGAAAAAATCAAAACGTACGGGCATAGTAAACAAAGTGATGATTCCATGAAAAAAAAATCACTGAAAAAGAAAAGAGTTTTTTCTTTTAGTATGGAAAGTACTAGCTATGCAATCCTCTTAAGTAGTAAAATCGCATGTGCCTGTAATTTCACCGCACCCATACCCTGAACCGGAAACCATTAATGCGAACACTACTGCTTCGCGGTAGACTTAGGTATGGTGGCACATTCCCCGGCCGTACTCGTTCACAAAGAGTTTTACAAGTGGACTCCTTCGTTCGTACATTTGCCATTCTTCAAGGTGAAGTAAGCTCAAAATAGCACAACGAGCTATGGAGAGGGCTATGCTCGGGGTTTCTCTATGTGATCTAATCAGACATGAGGAGATCCGTAGAAGAAGGAAGGTCATAAGCCCAGAAGATTAAGGGCAAGGCATAGCCCTAGTAGCATTTTCCGTTGGGGTGTCGTCGCCAACAGTTGCCAACGGTTGGTATTTAGTTGGGAGATGAGTAGTGGGCATGCTAACAAAGTCCCAACATTGGACCAACCTACAAAGATTGTGTTGTTTTTCCCACTATATATTAACGTTGGGCCTACAATTTTTATGGTTGGGGAACCAACAACAATTTTATTCCGTAAATACAATGTTGGCCCAACCGATGAATAAACAACGTTATATTTACCACGACATAACAATAGTTGGCCAACTATAAAAACGGTTGATCAGCCAACAGTATTTTTGTTGAAATTCCCACAAAAATACTACATTAGGCCTACTAAATATACAGTCAGTGGGCCAACGAGCAACTGGTTATGTTGGATTAACATTGGCCCAACCGATGTATAAACAACGTTAAATTTACCACGATATAACAATAGAGGGCCAACTATCAAAACGATTGACCAGCCAACAATATTTTTGTTGAATTTTCCACAAAAATACAACAATAGGCCTACTATTTCTACATCTGTTTATCCAACGACGAATTAACTCCGCAAGTATAATGTTGGCCTAACCGATGATAAGACAACGTTTTGTTTACTACGAAAAATACTACGAATCATCAAAATCGGTTCATACACGTTGAAGTTATCCGCGAACATACATAAAAAATATGGTAGTATTGAGTAACCTCCTTTTTTGAAAGTCAGTTAAAAACAATCATCAAACACCGATTTTCTGTTGGAAATTGTTCCATGAACTTATACCATATAACAGTGAGATGTAAAAATTGTATGACAGGCATGACATAACTTCTTAATTTTCACGCAAACGAGTACATCGGTCATAGCACATTGAAGTGTATAGTTGACTTGCGCGCCGCATCACCGCGTTCGCGTCCCGGCAATCGTACAAATTTTCGCATGTTAATAATTTCCTACTGTTGTGAACAGTATGTATAGTATCTCCAGACTGCCGCTAGGGCTCGTATAAGCAACTTCTCAGGTCAAGTACAAAGTTCTATGTTCAAAATCTACGCACAACTAAATCTAATCTAATAACGATGGCCCAACGTCAAATATAAGTAGGAAGGGCCTCAGTTAGTAAGATACGTGATTGGCCAACGTAAAAAAAGAGATAAGGGACCAACGATGATTCTAATGTCGGACCGACTATTTTTGTGGGTGACAAGTTGCCCAACAATCGAAGGGCTACGTTGGGTTGCTATATCATTGGCCCAACTAACTTTTGGAACAAAAGGCCTACGGTTGGGTAACTGTAATAAAAGACTTGACTGGCCCAACGTTGAAAAACAAGTGAGGGCCTACGTTGATTCTACTGTCGGAACAACTGTTTTAAGGGGTGACAAACCTCACCGTTGGCCAACTAAAAGTGGACGGAGGCCCAACAAACAGCCAACAAAAAATGCTACTAGGGAGAGCACGCACGCCTTACGGCTGAGATGATGATGATGATAAAGTTACCTTTATCTTTGCCTTCAACAAAGCTCTGATGTTGTTGTTCAACTTAATTTCTTCTGGTTCCTCATCATCATCTTCATTTCTATGCTGTTTTGGATGTGGAGGGTGCATATAAGTTGGCCCCATATTGTAGTCATTCCCCCACCGGACATACTTGGAGTTTACCACGTTGATTACGTTTCCACCTGCTAAAAGGAAAATACATTGTACTCATACTTAATATACTAGTGGCCCTGTAAGCTGTAGACCTCGCGAGTATGCCTTTGAATGGGTTAAACTGAATAAATATTTACCGTGCACCTTAAATCCTATGAAATTAATTTTATTAAAGAAAATTTTCAAAAACTGAATCATAAAAACAATTTGCTTATATAATTATCAAACCTGCTCACAAAATTTCACGAGAATCTGTGGAGAAATGCGACCTGTAGAGAACAGCCGGATATCCGAACATAAAGGATTTTTGCCCAAGCTACGAGTATTGCAGGCATTTCCCTCGTACTTCGCACTGTTTAGTCAATAATTAAGTATTAACATATTATAATCCCAATAATCCCACTAATATTATAAATGTGAAAGTTTGGATGGATGGATGTTTGTTACTCAATCGCTGCAGAATGGCTTAACGAATGTGGTTGAAATTTGGCACAGAGATAGATTATAGTCTGGAATAGCACATAGGCTACTTTTCTACCGACTTCCAAAAAGGAGGAGGTGCTCAATTCACTGTATTTTTTTTAATATTTGATACCTCATAACTTTCGATAGGGTGAACCTATTCTCAAAATTATCATTTCTTTTTTGTTTGAAAGCTGGTGCTTCCCTTGTGGTCCCATTTAAATTTCATCAAATTTGGTCCAGTAGTTTATAAGTTACACTCCAATAACTGAATAGAAAGGAAATCGATATAAAAAATTTCAAATTGTAGTTGTCATCATTATCATCATCATATATCACAACGCGGGTGAAAAAGCCTAATGTTCTTGGGCACAGCATAGACAAAATAACAAGATGTCCGCCTACGTCTGGATCGTAATGATGACTTATTTTAAGTTATTTTCTGTCAAAGATGTGTTATTTTTTGATAGCTTAGTAAAAAGCACGCAATAATTTTGCGTCCCGATACACTAGACGTGCTCGGCGATAGAGTCGGCATATCATCCATCTTTGTGGTGCAGCCGACGGTAGTCGAGTGATTCCGCCATCACCACGTAGGTGAAACATCAATCTAGCGGTCTTGAGTGGATCGCCCGCAATACTTACATGTTGTTTTTAAACACAACATAACAAATAGTTTCGCCTATATATCCTCGAAGAAGTAAGCATTTTAATAGGATACTTTTCCTTATCATAACCATCCATCACCACAGAGGTGAAACCGCATGGCGGTAACATCAGTCTAGCGGTCTTGAGTGAATCGATACTTTTGCCTATATATCCTCGAAGGGGTAGCCAGCAGTGTTTTCATCACCTACGTTTCGCCATATATGTTTTTGGTCATGTGATCATGTAATAGGGGCCGACCCTATTGCCTGCCTGTTCACTGTCCAACCTCCGGACTGTTATTGAGAATATCTTTGTTTCTCACAAAAGCCCAACAACCGTCTAACCCGGGGATCGAACCCATGACCTCGAGGTTCCAAACTGCACTTCTACCACTACACCAAGACCAAGCTAGCGAAGCCGCTGGCGCGTCAGCTAGTTACTTAATAAAATAATTACAAAACTAGCTGCACCCCGTGGGCTCAACCATATATCACACAACCAATTAGAGATACACATCTCAAAGTAAAGGTCATTCCAAAAATGTATTTTGTCATAGATGCATTATACTTTGACTGACAAATAAAAAATAATTAAATTGCAATAAAATTACTAAAACTATATGATAAACTATTCAGTATGTAGCAGTGGCGACGTGTGACATTCAGTAAAGGGAAGCTGGAGCAAAATCTTACCATTGCATCATGGTCGTAAGCAGTAAAGACACATCCATAATTAATGTAAAGTAATATGAATGTATATTATGTGTAAGCACACATCTACAACCGCCACCAGATAGCTGCTATAATCCAGAAGGATAAAAATGTGGTCTGTCCCTGTTCTATGAGTAAGCACCAAAATTAGCGCGCTAACTACGTTTCACACTTATTCCATGATATTGCTCTGGCTGTCACTGATATGTATTCTGTGGGAACAACACTGTTTGCACTGACTCATGGCATGTGGGTAGTAGATAAGTATTATTTATTCTGTGACATTGCTGTGTGGTGCCACTAATATGTAATCTGTGGGTATAAGTGGGTATGCATGTGGCTTACAAACAAGTAACATTTATTTTATGGCATTGCTAACATATCTAATTTTAAAGACACTTTATCATTAAGTTATAATGATGTTCAGAGTTGAGTATGTACTATAGTGTGGACAATTTTTAAATGGGAAGCCAATAGGCATTGTGTTATATGGATGCTTCCCCTTTATTATGTAGTACTAATATTTATGTTACTTTATAGATTTTTAATTACTGCCTACATACTTCTTTATCAGTCCTATTTCTGAGATAACATGGCATTGAATTAAGGTGCACTGGGGTAAGACTGGGGTTAATATGGGATAAATTAAATTGCCATTCGGCGCCAATTGTTTGCGCTGTCCAGACGCATTTTATTTGTTGTGAAATGTAAAAGGTATCCTACATGCATCCCCATTTTGAAATATTGGCAAAAACTTGCTACTTTTTGTAAATTTTTGGAGAATATTGGACTCATGTGGTAAATATTTGACTGATTAAATATATACGCTAAAAACAGTTGTAGTCAGAGATCTGATCTTTCTCACTTTTAAAAAATAATACTTTTTAAAAATCAAGAAATTAAAAGTATTATTACTATTATAGTCCTTCAAATCTAATATATACTGTTTGACGTTTCATACTTTTCAAAACCAAATGACTTTGTACAGTCGCAACTCATACAATTTCAATAACTTTCACCGTAAAACCATGGAATTATGACCTCCTTTCAAATTTTTAGTGTTCATTACGTAGTAGTAGGTGATTTTTTTGTTTTTTATGTAGTGATGGGACTCTTCATATTCACTTTTATACGAATGATCGGTAAAAAATTACGAATAATCGAACTTATTGATAACTATTGTAAAAGCCTAAGAAATCATTATTGATAGCTAAGTGCACTCCTCAGTTTCACTTGCGTGGTGATGGATGATGATGATGAATTAAATAATATAGCGTTCATTACTCAGAATGTAATGTATGTAGCAATGTAGCTTTCTATTCGTGATTTTTACCTCTTTATTATTCGAGTAGATAAGGATTAATATCAACATTCAAGTAATGCATATTTTAACATACAAAAAATACTTATTGTGACATAACTGTAATCGTTATACATATGGGATCACTAACTTTTTGTAGATTTTAATGTCTTCTATAAAACTGTACAACACTATGCTCTATTGTCAATAATTTCCGTAGCATGCGCGATATAAGGATTTTTTTTCACACCTTGGATTACTTTATCAAAGTTTTCATACAGGTTCTATAGCCTATGTACATCAGGGATAAGGTAGGATTCTAATGGTGTAAGAATTTATCAAATCGGTCTAGTAATTTCGGAGGCTGTTCAATTCAAACTAACAATTAAAATTGAAAGTATTAAAGTAATTAACTTATTAAATTTATTTTTCAAATAAGAGTATTAATTTTAGAGTAAGGTGATGTAATTTTAAATTAATCTTTGTAGGCAAAATGGTTCGTGTCCAAATATCCTAAGAAATACGCAGATTTTTTAAATCTGGCACACTGCCTACTATCTTTGCAGTCTCGCGCCATTATAAAAATTATTGATTGTGTGCATACTTTTACCTTTTGTGTGTTGTGTTGTGTTTTTAATTCATTTACTTTGGCAATCTTTATACTGGACTCTGATACTAAGCAAGTGATTATAATGTCGAAAAGAGGACATACTTTAAACGCCCAGGCTCATGTATTTATTGGTGAATATAGGTTGTAGAATATAATAAATAATGTGGGTAATTTGATGTTGCAAATGTACTTTAGCTCTTGCAAGTCAAAGATTGAGAGATATAATGTTGAATTGAGTAATTTTAATCAATTTCTAAATCTTATACACTTCGATGAAATACGTAATTATTTTTAGCAGTAGTATGTACCTATCTGTTTTCTTTCAATAAATAGTAATAACACTTTTAAATAGTAATTACAGACAGGAATAACTCTATTTTTGATTATTGTTGTTTGATTGTCTATGTGTCCTCTCTCCATACATACCACATTCATCGTGCGCCGCAATTTAAAATAAACTAAAACTGCAGTTGGTCTATATTCCAGACAAAAAGGTTCAATCAAACCTCTTATATCGATATCTCTTCAGAAACGGATATTGTAGTAACCGATTTTTTTGACCCTCTTATTTTACAATCTGTCTAAACTGTCAAACGGTATCTATTAGATTAGAAGGACTATAGAGAAAATAGTATTAGTATCAAAGGCGTGGCATTACCATAAATACTTTGGTTGTCATCAGAACTACATAACATAATATGAATACCCTTCACATCATTTTGATCACATGAAAATACATTTGATTTGTTTGTCCAATTTTCTTCACTTTGTTCTACTTGATAACAGCTAATAAGATAAAAGTTAGCCAGGATAATAGATAAGCAAATAGGTATGTAGCTGTTGATACACCATTTTTATTTTTGCAGTTTACCTTGAGTATTGACAGTGCTATTACTATGCTTGCCCGTCTTCCTCGACTTTCCTTCTTTCTTACTCGGTTTGAAAAATGAAGTCCTAAACTTTGCTTTTTTTTCAGGTTCCGGTTCAGGTTCATCATCGTCAGCAGATTCTATTAATATTTCTTCAGGTTCGTTCGAAGAGTCTACATTTTCATTGTCTTCTTCAGTTGGTTTCTCCTTTTTAACTTTGGTTGGTCGCGGCGGTCGTGGCACAGCATCAGACTTTAGGTTTCGAAACATTTCGATAAATTTGTTAAGGGTAGCCATTTGGGCAATGTTTACAAATATAAACTTTGTAATGTGTATGACAAGTGTATGAAGAAAAGAAAACTGCACAAAGAAGTATCTTGTTTTTCCAAAAAAAAAACAACAGTATTGCCAGGAATTTTGAACATAAAATTACATAAAAAATCCGGAAAACACAAAAATATTATGTTTGACTGTAAATGTTCCGTCATTTTTGATTTTTTAATAAAAAAACATAATAATAACTTACGAAACTTGCGTCCATAAAAGGTTCCAAGTAGTGATCATCAGTCATGACATGACATCAATTCCTGCTGTGCTTAAGTTTCAGTAAAGCGTGGCATAATCTTAAGTCATGATTTTAAAATTAATTTAATACTGCTATTGAGTGATCCGAGTGGTGTTAACACCGATTTTGGCGATATTGTCACTGTCTTCAATTCCGATTTAAAATCGCGCTTTTGACAGGTGATATCTGTCAGCTATTGGGAATGGGTTGAAATCACGCTCAACCTGAGCGTGATTTCAACCCATGCCGTGAGCAACGTGCTCACGGCATGGATAACTCACAACACACATACACACAGACCAGCACATGCTGCCGCGTGACGCACATATCGATGAACTGTAATTTTTGACGGACTGCTCACGGTGATTTCAGTTCGTGGCGTGGTCGTTGAACTCTCAATATGGCGTCCTTAGTGACGTACCTAATCCATGACGTCACATGGGTCTACGTTGTCGCGCTTTCGTTGATTTGGAATGACGATCAAAGCGCCAAAATCAATTTTGACTCCACTTGTCAACCAATTTAAGAAGCCTGCTATAATCACATAGCTTTAAACTGTAGCCCACGTTTGGTGTCGGCCTCGCTCGATGGGCAACGCTATTATTCTCATGTGAGAGAGTAGTGAAATTATAGAGTGTTAAATTCCTCTATTGTGTTTTCTAAACCAAATGAGAAGAATACTTATATGTACTCGCGTCAACGTCTGTTGCTAGACATTCGCCATTCTATCATTATTCCAAGGCTATTTATCGTCTTACGGCCATGATGGTGATATGATGATAAACCAATAGTAAACAGTAAAAACGAGAGCATTCCCAATTCGGGACAGAGCAAGGCCTGTCATCAAGTTTCATAAAAAAACTGATGACGTATTTTACCAACGTATTAAACTCCAAGATAGGGCTTTAAACCTTGAACCGTGCGAAAAAGTTAACGGTACATTCTAACTAAACAAGATTTACGTGAATACTTTAGTATTTTTTAATATTATAAAAATTCATATAATGTGATTATTATGATAATAATAATATCTCAAATTTTTAATATTAAAACGGGAATCGCTTCTAACTATAGTTTCAACCACATCCGGTAGTCTATTTCAAGGAGATTGTAGAACGCTCGCGGTTGCATCTCTTCTCGCACTCGAGTGTGACGCGAGACGCAAACGTGAGTGATTCCCGTTTTCACATTAAAAATGTGTATAAACTACGTTAGTTTACATCATAAAATTTGTCAGTTCTTGTATTGTTTTATTTAAGATATGAAAACACAAGCATATTGTAAACTCAATATTCTGAATAGTAATTGTCTTCTAAACAGAAACTTCGTAAAAGTGTAAAAGTTACAAAATAAGGTTGAAAGTTCCACAAAATGTACTAAATGTAATAAGCTGGCAACGCCGACGATGAAATGACAGTTAGCAGTCTGTCTGACACACGAATGAAATGTCACCAAGGTGTTTTTTCTTTATTTGTGAACTCAAGCTTTTGTATATTTGCCATTCTTTAAGTTTGTAACTTTATTATTATTAATTTTATTCTCTAGCGCCCGCGACTTCGTTCGCATTGTCATCACAGGCTCGTCCTTCGGCCTCGCCATAACCTCCCTCTTCTTCTCATCTTTTCTTCATTATTATTTCATAAGAAACTTCTCCTGACAATAATTGAGCGTCGATATGCAAAAAGCGACCAAACCCGTATTTTTGCGAAATCGAGTTATATTGCCCACGATATCGCGAAAGATCCAGAGAAACGTATCTACATTTTTGCAATTTTACAGGAGAGCAAACTGAAAACAAAAAAAAACTTCTTTGAACTTTGAAGGATTGTTTTATAGGATAATTTTATTTATATATTTGACTAATAACAAAATACGCAGCAATGAACCCATACTATTAGAGATACGGAAAGGAAGTTAATTGATATGAAATAAAATCACATAGTAATATAGTATTTATATATTATAAGTATTTTTTTCTCGTGTTATTCTTGAGTTTTGCTTTGTGTAGTGTTCAGTACACTAAACTTGTGGTGAGGCAATATGCCACCATACGCTCGATGATCGGGGGGGGGGGTAAATGTGGTTGAGCAGTTTCCTGCAACCAGAGAATAGGTAGGGAATAATTGTTGGAGTGGAGAGGATAAATACCTGTTTTACGTGGGACGTGTCGAGGAGCTCTGGGTCTGATGAGGGCTGGTGACCGTAAGTCCTAGGTGGAGGCGTCCTGCTGTCGACGGCGTGCTGAATGGGCTGAAGAACTGTTGTTCACTTGGTTATAATGTTTGTATTGTCCCTTTGGGTTGTGCACTGGTTTACGCGGCGGGCTGAATGCGTGTGTACACACGTGCTGATTTAGGAGTGGTGTGTGGTCGGGCCGAACACACCCTGAAGGTCACTCGCGGCGAAGTCATTCGCGGTGACTCGTGCTGATAGAAAATGGCGGTGCCATGCGGTCGCTACGCGGAACGCAGCGGTACACGTCCGCCGGTTACGAATATAAAAGGGTGACTGTTTACGCTTCCTTCCAGCAGCTTGCTTCTCGTTATGACAGCTGAGGGCAGCGGCGGTGGGGCGCGTTTACGCCTTGAGGTGACGTCACGCTTTCGCGTGAACAACTTGTTTTATACACCATCGCCTTTATAAGTTTATGCCTATTTCTTCCCGTGTATGGGTGTCTGGGAGAGATAGCTCTAAGCGATAAGACCGCCCATTGCGTTCTTTTTGAAGAATAATATGGTCCTGTGCGTTCTTTGTTTCCTCTGGCTTTTTGTTGTGAGGTGTGAGCCTACCGTGCTTATCTGCTTCAACGACATCTGTTACATTGCTTTTTTTTAAACAACATCTCACAAATGTTTCTGATATATTCAAAGTTGCTAAAAAGAACTACTGGCACACATTAATCTTTTCTTCCCCTCTTTTTTCAAAAAAATTCTGGTTTGTCATTTTTCTTCTGCTCTCTATATTTTCAGTACCGTAAACTGGGGTTACTTTGTGCCTTAGGCCAAACTTTGTGACACACCCACTTTTCAGAACATAATCTGAGTTATTTTTTAAATTTTACTTGTGAACGAGTCCAAACGATTTTTTTTTAAAATAAAAATACCGTGTGAACGTTTTCAAACATAGTACAGTTTTGTTGTCTATGCATTTTTTTTATCTGTGATGAATTTACTGTCAAGAAAGTTTTCGCCATGCCGGGCTCTCTTAGAATATTTGGACTTGCTCAGACTTTTTGTATGGAAACTACTGCTATCTACATTTGGTGCGGAAAACTATTTGCTCGTCAATGTAGCCACAGGAAAAACAATTATAAAAAATGTGTTTCCACATAGGGTAACACCGATGAACTTGAGGAATGGCAAATAGAGAAACGTACGAGTGCAATGCAATGCACCGTTGCGATACCAGATATTCTGCCTCTATTTAGTAGCATGCAAACACAGTGACTATTTAGATTTATAGGATATCGCAGCAGACAAAATCATTAGAAATCCTTGCGGTGACTAAATAAAAATTGGGTGACAAACGTAGTGTAATATCGTGCAGAGCTTTAGAGATTTGAGACATACAGCAATTGTTATGGGTCTGTCACTTAATATCAGTAGCTCTACCATGAGTTGACAATATTGACACCAATCGATGCTCGCTAGCGACTGTCTACGAAAATTTGTATGAAAAAAGAACAGTGCCACCTTGCGATCACTTGTAGAACTAAAATCGGCACCACAAGTTTATTTTATTAACAGTAGCTCTACCATGAGTTGGCAACGTAAAACGTCATCGATAGCCGATACTCGCTAGCGTCTACACGATCGTCGATTGCGAGCTGATTTAATTGGCACCATGAGTCGTTAAAAAGGTGCTTTCGACAATTCGATACTCGTTAGCGGGTCTCGTGTCGATTTGGTTATTTCTTTATCGACTAGCTTGCCTAAGGAGCCCTGTGGCGCCCTCGTGATTGCTCCCGACTACTACTGCTGCTGTTACGACCTGCGCCCGCGTCAAAAGTTTGCGCCGAGTTGGGAATAAATGGCTCTTGTGCCATACCTATAGCGAGTTAAGAGACGAAATTTTTGTCAGAGATAGTTGAATAACCAAAAAATCTGATACATAAACATTCATGTCAAATGTATTAGTAAAATGTTATGTTACACGAGGACAAACTTGACGTAGCCGAAAAAATCAGAATTGATGTGGAAAAAAATTGTAATTTAAAAATTTTACATTTATACCTATAGGTTTTTTGCGGTAATTAAATAGTAAAAACACATATCTATCTAATTACATTCAAATATTTTAATTCGTAGAAGAAATAATATCATAAAAAAAACTTGCAATCTGACCACAAAAATTAAGTTTTATCAATAGATAATGCTTCCCAAGACAGGATTTTGATTTGATATTTATAAATATTTTGAATGTCTAGAACAGAAATATTATTTTTACCTAGTAACATATGCTTAGGTTATTAATAATTACATAAAAAATAAGAGCTACTTTGAAATTTCGGCCAATAATGATTTTTTTTTCAACTTGGGGGCCCATTTTCTAGACTTAGACATGGTGATTTCTAAAAATTTTTTTTTTTTTAAATATAAATTTTCTTGTTGGTTTTTTTATTTTATTGGAATTCTTATTAGAAATCCTACAAACCAAACTAGGTTTCAAAGAATAATTATATATCAGAAATATTTAAAAAAAATTACAAATTTTGAATTTTTAGTACAAGCGAATTTAACTGTCACGTGACTTCGATTTTTTATCGATCCTGACATGATATGGCGTATTTATCATATTCTGAGTGGGTGTAATTACTTGACAACATTATTTCTGTGATATTTTACAATGTAAAAGTATAATCTATTCAAAATAAAGCAAATTATAACCAATCATAACAATGAGAAATTAGCTTACCGAGTGTTGTCGGTTCGTGACAAATTTATATCGTAAAATTTTGATGTCAGAACTTAAATCACATATTTATAGTATTCCTAACACATTCACGATCATATTCATGTTTAATTTGTATCAAAATCATGAGTTTAACCCGATTAATTCACTAAAAACTATAGCACAAAACATATCCTCGCCGCCAAACACAGATGAATTTTTAAATAACAAATAATTTTTTTTTTAAGTTCACAGATAGAACATGTCCGTGTGTACTGTTGCCATAGAAAGAAAATATATTACGCTAAAGAATTAAACTCTATGGTTAAACATTGGGATGACTTTAAAAAATAAACAAAAGAAAAACGCGCGTGACACTAATTGTTGCGCCGACACTTTGGACCTCAAAAATCCTTGCAGTTTTGTTGCGCGGGCAAACAAGTTGGCATTATCTAAGAACTAGCTTCACACGTATTATGTTGTCTTTTTCTATCAACGTACGTAAGAAGGAGAGCGTATGACGTCAATATAAACCAACAAAACAAAATAAGCTTAATTTACTTATTACTTACTGTGAACTCCATTACTTTCGAATTTATATTCATTATACGTAGCTGACAGCTCCTCTATCGACTGGTATTTGCGGAGAAGAAGACAAAGAGAAAATTGTATGAAGAAGATATTTATTTTGTTTTGTAACAAGTACATACAATAAATAGTATATTATAACCAGTTAAAAGTGTTTCTTTTTAAATCAAGATATAGCGAAAATGAGCCCATCCAAATGTTTTTATGCTGGTGGAGTTCATGGAACTAGTAAGTACTAGTAACTTAGCCCGAATTAGTTTATTGATCAATTTTCTTACATTATTTCTACAATGATCTCTACTGTACTGTTGCTTTCTAATCATACACGACGACGATGTGAAAAATAAAGTAACAGGGATTATTGTATCTCTCAGACATACTAACCATACATAACCTCTATAGGTACGTACTTGTGTAAAAACATAATAATAACGTTAATTCCTACAATAACATAGGCCTTAGCCTTCGCTTCTTAATCTGGGAGATAAAGTAAACCTATAATAATAGTCATCACCTACATGAGTTACTTACATGTATTTTGTTTTAAAATTACAAATTATGTTTCTTGTAAACTTAATACTTACTTATACTTTACAGGAAATGGAGACCTTAGCAAGCCTGCTAATGGACCACTAGAGCTACTGGTACCACATCATTTTCAAGCCGCAGGACCCAGCCTCACAATCGAAACTAGCAAAGCAGGCATTTGTGAAAGCTGACAATGAACGGCAGGTTTTCCAGCAAGATGCAGAGACAGCTTGATTTGAGGGACGGAGTTAGGAGAAAAACTAACTGATGTTATTGGAAAACGATAATTGTGTTGAAGTTAGCCTTCCTCAAATGTTTCCACAACTACCTATACATATTAGTTGTAATTAGATAATTAGTAATAGATGATTAGTAAACAATAAAACAAGTAAACTCATACTCATATTGTATTAAATAGGTACATGACGAGCCACCATGTTACTTTACCTTCCTAGCTAGACCCTACCTTCAAACAGAGGGTTGCCAGGTTTGATCCCTGGCAATGACAGACATATTTGGCCCGGAACTTAATGACACAGGGGAATTCTAATGGGGGTATGAGTGTGAATGTTATTATGATCCTAGTTTTAAAAACAACCATAGTAAATTATCTGCTGGGCTATTATGTATCTCTGTTTCAATCAAATTCAGATTGAAATCATTAGAAATCGCTGTTTTGCGATTATGTAACCACATTCTGACAGTTTCCAGTTGCAATCAATGCTTATTGCAATTGAAACCGTTTTTGACGTAAAGTATTCCAATCGATAACAATATTTAGTAGGAAAGAGCGATTACGTAAACCGATTTCAATTAAAATGACATCATAAGTTAGCAATAAGTTTGTTGTTTTTAGAAACACAGCTAACCTTGTTTCAATGAACGAAAATTGTTATAAATAATATAATAAATATAGTAAAATCGATCTCCATTAATAATCCGAAGTCCATAGCCTGCCTAGGATCGAGTTTTTAGTTTGATTGTCTAACAAAGTACCTAGATATTACTTTAAATACTAACAACACTGCGACGAGCAATGAGAGATGCTAGCAACCCATTGTCGCTACCATGCAGTGAGTTTGTGTCGAATTTCCGTCTCAGCAAAGATGCCTTTGACGAGGTATGCCAAGAGGTTATACCGAAACTTCCACCTACTCAAAGATGCACTGCAATTAGGGATGAACTCAAAGTAAGTTTTATAACCTAACCATTTATTACCTACCCAACCCAACAATTATTAAAAGTAATAATTGTGTGAATGATAATTTCCTGCTGTAAATAGTAGTTAGTAGGTACTTAAATTATTGTTTGTTCATGATTCAATCTCTAAGTTAACATAGCAGGCAGTTAACAACATGCTTCATAGCTTAGGTGTTTGATAATAAAAGACTTATACTTACCTACTTACACATAATATCTGAGATAAGTAACTAATCTTTTACATATTTAATATTCCAGGTACTTGCAGCATTGTCTTTTTACAGTCATGGGTCATACCAACGTGGCGTAGGTGCTTCATACCTCCATAATATGTCTCAGCCAGCCCTGTCAAACTGTTTGGAAGAGGTCACTGTTGCACTGAATTCAGCAGATATACTAAAAAAGTACCTATATCAAGTTTCCATCACAGCGAGAGAGAAGAGAAACTGTTATGGCAGAGTAAGTACCTACCCACTACAATGCACATATCTTATTAGGTCTATAACTATTGACTACTTTTTATGCCCCATCAAATACAATATGTATAATGCATGCATATAATAAGCAAGCTTTATCTATGTGTTTAGTACCTATTTAAAAAAGGTATAACTAAGTATGTTTTTAAGATCTGTACTTATTACACACATTAGGTATGCATTAAATAGGTACCAATGAATAATAACTTTTCACTATTGTTCTAGTTTTATGGATAAACATGGATTTCCAGGAATAATTGGCTGCATTGATGGCACTCATGTAGCAATTGTTCGACCGGTGGAACATGAGGAAAGCTATTTTAACCGAAAAGGTTACCACTCCCTAAATGTTTTAGTTGTGAGTTTAAACTATATTTTGTTGGATAAATATATAGACAATGCTAGATTACCTTGACATTCTCAATGCAAACCTTGTGGCTGTCATTTTATGTATGAGATTATGCCTATTGTTTATTAGTGCAAGACATTAAATAATAAATCTCTTTCAGATAGGGTCATTTCGCCAGTTCGCGTCCATTTAGTGCAGTTGACAAGTTTGAAGGACAAGATAAAAATGTTCCAGCACTAGTATCAATGAAAAAGTTATGTAATGTGTTCATTATATAGTCTACTATTGGGTTCGCTTTCAGTTTTGTTAGAAACTACTTGTGTTTTTTTTATAAATAGACAAACTTCAAAAATACGCGTTTTACCCACTTTGCGTCCAAAAAATCTAAATTGCGTCCACCCATAGACCATTTTGCGTCCACCAGCTAAGAAAAGGAATGGTAGGGGTGATATTTTAAAGATAATGAAGAAAAATTGTATTTTAACAGATTCTTTATTCAAGAATATAGTTATTTGAAAATCAACATTATTATCATTAATAAATCACTATAAAGAAAATAAGAATACCTATTTATATTTTCTCAACATTGATAGAACTTAAAACAAAACTACTTAAAAAACGAAACATTATTCTGAAGCAGGTAATTAATAATTTTCAACCTTTTAAAAGTTGCAGGTCAACAACAACAATCAGTTCTGTTAATTTTACCCTAAAATCACGATATTACAATATCACTGAAGATCAGCCTTGATTGATAAGTTGTTGGCTATATTATAGCAACAAAACAACACAATAGTTTCGTCTAATCCTACTACTAAAAGAAATGTTGAATCATAATACTTATTATGATTATGAGACAATGTATGATTACTATTGCCTTCGAAATTTAATTAATCACACAAGTCACATTCAAAAGAATTATCTTTGGCTTCTGAATAACTTAATCCTAGAAACCGCGTGCATATCAAATGACATCTAATACACTTGTCACAGCCAATGTTTTTCTCATCGTTATCTTCTACATCACAAATTAATACATCGTCACATTAGCTCCACGGCTGGTACATTTTCTTTTTCAGATTCCACATCTATGGGCTCTATCGTTTACTGTGTGACTTATATCTTCTTTTTTCGTTTCGGGTCAGTTTTTTGAACCTTTCGAGTTCTCTCCTGTGCTTTTTTCTCTATTCGTTCTAACTTTCTTTTTCGTATTGCTTTCTGTTTTTCGTTCTTGATCTGCTCTTTATCTTCGTAATACTTTTATTCTATTACTACCTTTACTATTCAACTACCTTTTTTTCACCATCCACTCCTAGCGCTGGTTCTGGTCCCGGTTTCTTATCTTCTCCATCTGGTCTGCGTCCACTGATTTTGTCCAATAATGTGGTCTTGGGAATAACATATTCTTTGCATATTTGTCTTATCGATTTTTTCTTCTCACGAATGTCACTTAATGCTTTCTTTATATCTTCTTCTAAAGAAAACATACACTGTTTTCTTTTCTTCTTTCTTACTACCCTCCCAAGAACTTATCTTAAACAGGAAAAAATAAAAAATAAACATTTTTCTGCATTTAGTTTGTAAAAAATTGAATGTTGAACTCTTAGTTATAATAAAAAAAAATACGTAATAAATTGTTGTACAAATAAAAAAATATATTTGTTATTATTTGTATTTAATGAATAGCTTAAAAAATGGACGCAATTTGGTACAATACTATTTCCCTGTAGGTATAGTTTGCGTCCACATGTGCTGAACGATATTTATATCTTTTTCTAAAATCATAATAATGTGGACGCAAATTTCTCATTACGATTGCATGATATTAGTACATAAATAAAAAATAAAAACAAATTCCCTTTCATAGTTTAATCACATAAAAATAAACACTAACTAAATCATAAATAGACGAGTTCGCGTCCATTGTGGTCGCAAAGTGCAAGTGTTATAAATTCGGTGTAGTAATTCGCGTCCACCTTATTTTAACTGTTAACTTTTAAAAAAACAACCAAATACATAATTAATATTACTAATTTTTTCATGCTTTATGTCTAGATACAGCTGTGTATTCTAAAATACGCATTAAACAATAAAATACTTACCGTCGAACGCGCCCTGCACACTATTTTTTTGCAAACATTCCGCGCGTCCGAGCTTTTTTGTAGAAGAACTGAGATTAACTATTTTTTCTACACATGATTGATTGGGCACACAGAACTTTTGTCTATGTGTGTGTGCCTCTTATACGATGAGGTATTGGCGGTAACGACTTTTCGGTGATTTAAAGTGTGCTTATACCTATTTTCGAGAATTTTTATAGGGAGGTCCGAAAAATGGACGCGAATAGGGTGATGGACGCGAACTGGCGAAATGACCCTATGTGACTCACATTTAACCATAGAGTATGTTTATGCCTCATTTGGTGGTGCAGCCCACGATAGTTTTATTTGGACCCAAAGCCCTATAAAAACATTTATAGAGGGTCTTAATTTAGGAGGAGAAAGGTGCTGGCTCTTAGGTATGTTGTAACATTATGGATAATATGTTGCAGAAGTAAGTTACAATATTATGAATGTATCTGATATGAATATTTTTCTTACAGGTGATTCTGGTTTTCCGCAAAGGAACTACCTGATGACGCCAATCCTAAGAGCAACAGAGGGGACCCCAGAAGAGCACTACACAAAACTGCACTGCAGTACCCGCAATGTTGTGGAGAGGTGTTTTGGGGTACTGAAAGCGCGTTGGCGGTGTTTGTTAGCACATCGTGTGCTTCACTATAGTCCTAGGAAGGCTGGGAAAATAGTGAATGCATGTGCAGTGTTGCATAACTTTGCCAATGCACACAATGTGCCTGTACCACAGTTTAATGATGCCGATCGTGAGGTGCTCCGGCAGAGTCAAGAGGATGTCACCATAGCTAGCAATACGAGTAATGTTTCAGATGCTAGGACTATTCTAGTACAAAGATTGTGGGCAGCAAGGCAGTAAAACATTATTTACAAATTCACTTAGCATTTTTATTTATTATATATAAGTTTATATATAAAAGATTTTCAGGGCACACAAGACTGACTTACACATAGCTCATTCCTTCCACTTCACACTACCACAACACTTGACACAACCCTAGGGATGTCTTGTTTATAACTTAAAAGTAAATAAGAGTATATAATGAATCATCAGATCATTAATAATAACAAATCTTCTTTATATAAAAATGTAGTATTAACCAAACAAGACGAAAAAAACTGAGTGTCATGTAAATATAAACTACATCAAATGACACAACTAATTCATGACATAATTGTTAATAGAAAATTCTATGAACCTGCATGAATAAACTAAAAAACTATATTATACTGATAAAAAAAAAATCAGCAGGAGGTATGGACCCATTAAGACATCACAAATATCCAACACTTAAGAACAATCATTTCCATTCACACTAATTTATGTTTACTAAGGCCTGGGTTTGATCCTGGGACCCCACACTTTAAAGGCAGGGTCACTACCAATTCACTTAGCAAGACTGTCTAACTAAAATCAAAGAATGAATTACACCTAAAAGTAACAATGTGTAATGTACAATATACCTACCTAGGAATTGTAAGTTTAAATTCATATGATATAGGAAACTAAACATGCAGTGCAAACTAACATTCACTGGAATCCTGACTTCTGGATCTCCCTCCACTGCCACGGGCCCAATTAAACATGCAATCCTCTCCTCGAGGTCTGTGAGTGGTACAAATTTGTTTGGCCCACCCCCAGTACCTCTCTGGTTCCGCCGGTTGTCCGCTGCTTTCCCTTTTGTGCGACACTTCAGCACATGCCAGTACTTGTGAAAACACATGACATGCACATCTTATTTATATATCATGCAGGCACATTCAAAGAAAAAATAATAGTAGTAAAATGTGAGGTTAGCAAAACAATTGGGTAAGTACAATTGGTAATTCCATCCTCTGCACTAGGTATTATTAGATTACAAAAGGTAAAAATGTTGAGTTGTAGGTACCTATTGTAAGAAGTACCTACTGTGAAATAATGTAAAGTACTGCAACAACAAATTGATGCTGTAACACATTTAATATAAAAATATGTCATCATGTCTCAAAATTTCACATTGCCGTTGTCTACCTACACAAAACAGTGTAAGTAAATTCAAAGATCTCATCGGTAAGTACAATTATACCTACCCAACACAACAGATACATGCAATAATGATTAGGTATGTAAAACAGTTAGTTACATTCCAAACAAAAACAATAAAATCGTGTGCTTACGCGTTTCCATTTGTGGGCATCTTTCGTTGAGCCCTCTCCTATCGAATTGAGCCTCATGGCCAATTCCTCCCAAGCCTTTTCATTTTGTAGTTGACCAAGGGGCCCATTTCTACAATTATTGAGCGCCAGGCTCTTATTTCGCTCAGCAAACTCCACCAGCAACTCTAGCTGCCGGTGGGAAACTTGACGTAATGGGGCCATAACTGCGAAAAACTATTACACCATTACGCTTTACTCCTAACTGTGAATTCAATCAAATAATATATTGTACATACATACCACATTTTATGTGTTTACTTACTTCACAAAATTTTAATTTATTTTCCTTGATACAGAAAATATCTCAAATTCGCGCCAGTTTCGATTGTGCTTCTCACTTCTTCTTCTTATGTGGCTTTGTTTCGTTGCGATTACAAATTTCAATCAGCGTCCATAGATAAACGAGGCGATATTATACGGCCGATTTAAAATGGTCAGTTGGTGTATTCGTTATGCGTAACATAAGCTAACATTCTAAATTGATTGGGTTATCCAAACTCATACCTAACTTCACATTGCAATTTTATCGATGAAAATCCATAGAAATCAGTACAAGAAATGTTACGTAATACCAATAGAACGATAGGCACTGTAACCTATAGTGGGTACACACGTACGTACTTGCTCGATAAACTTGCTCGATCTCGAGCAAGTACGAACGTGTGTACCATGCAAGTCTCAAGACAAATGCTCGAAGCCAACCAAAATGTTCGATTCGAACAAGAATCAAACGTCCATAATTCTTGCTCGATGTTCGATGCAAACATGTTTGTACATGTAGCCGCGAAGTCGAGCATGTTAGTCGTGATTGATATTTTTGTGAAGAGGGTGCGAGTGCGCTGTTAAAATGTCGGACTTTCGTTCATTTTCTCGGGATTTTGTGGAACAATTTATAAATATGTATCAGGAGGAAGAGTGCTTGTGGAAAACTACGTTAAAAGAATATAGTGATAAGGGTAAAAGAAACGCAGCATATGAACGTTTAATTTTATTGTGCAAAACTGTTGAACAAGAACGGAGTAATAAAAAAGATAAATTCTCTAAGAGCATCTTGGAGAAGAGAGAAAAAAAAGAGTGATGATTCCAAAAGAAGTGGAAAAGGAAAAGATGAAGTTTATGAGCCTCGTTTGTGGTATCTCTCACTTCTTTAATTTTTGGACGACCAAATAGTTCCGATGTCATCGATATCCAACATAGAATCAACATCATAGACTATGACAGCAAATTTCATCCTCCAGACACACAGGTATGTATTTATGCTTTATGTAATCATATTTTCCTGCCAGTCAACAGCTCCTTCGTTGTTAAAATATCTTTCAAATTTTTCTCTGACTAATTTAGCCTGATTTGTCGAGTTTGTCTGAACAGTCGATGTAACATTTGATAACATTTCAGCTCTTAATCCTGAATTTAAAGTACCTTGTTCAAAATGTTCTCTGTCTATGTCTTGAGTAGTTAAGTATGTATTTGGAGATTCTCGCATCAAATAATTGTGTTAAACACACGAAGCCATAATAACACTTTTGATATTATCCACTGACTGAATCGATATGGGAGTGTGAAACACCCGGAATCTATTAGCGAGAATTCCAAATACATCTTCGACTATTCTTCTTGCACGACTAAGACGGTAATTAAATATCTTCCTATCGTGGTTAAGTGATTTTGAACAATATGGTTTCATAAAGTCTGTTCGTAAAGCAAAAGCTTCATTGCCGACAAATACAAAGGGTAAAATATCTTCACTTATTCCAGTTTTTTCTGGGGGGGGGGAGGAATTTTCAGTTGGCGATCTTTAAGTAATTTGTAAAATATTGTGTTGTTTATTACTCCACCATCTGATAATCTAATCGACCATGAAAAACTCATAATTTGCATTAACAGCAGCCATTAATATAATACTGAAATAATCCTTATAACAGTAGTAATTAGAACCGCTGTTTGGTGGGGCATTTATTCGAATATGTTTTCTATCGATTGCACCAAGGCAACGAGGGAAATTCCATTTTACTTCAAACTCTCCCTTGGTATTTTTTTTTCACTCTTCTTCAGACGTAGAAAACTGTAACAAAAAAAGACGATAGTATTATTTTGTTTCAGGACATTTCATCGATAACTTCGCCTGACGTTGCCCATATTACAGATGAATCAAGCGAGTCTATTTTACAGCCCCTAGCCTCAACTTCCTACTTTCAAGACTCGCCTCAATTACTAAGTAGCGTAAGGCCACCACGACAAGCCAACAAACGATCTCATCTCAACGGCAGTCAACTATGGAGTCCCGCAGGGTAGTGTTTTGGGTCCGACACTATTCCTGGTTTACATGAATGACCTATGTAACATAAGTCTGCCCAATGCAAAAATCTTCTCGTACGCTGATGATACTGCATTGATCTTTGCGGGTAAGACCTGGGAAGAGACCAGAGCCTCTGCGGAAGCTGGCCTTAAAATAGTTTCGGAATGGTTACGTGCTAACTTGTTGACCTTAAATGTAGACAAAACTAAAGCTCTCACCTTCACTAACGCACGCGGCAGAACTTGTGTCATCGACATAAAGCTTCATACAAATTGCTTAATGTCAAATTGCAATTGCCCAATGTTAGAATGTGTCAGCAAAATAAAATATTTAGGCGTCATATTGGACAGCAGAATGACTTGGAAACCGCACATTGACACCCTATGCGCTAGAGTTCGTAAGCTAATTTATATCTTCAATAATTTAAGAGATGTTGCAGATCAAAATCTTGTATTAAACGTGTATAAAGCACTGTGCAGATCCTTACTCACATACTGTAACACCAGCTGGGGTGGGGCTTCAACTACACATATGTTACCTTTAGAACGAGCGCAGAGAGCGGTATTAAAGGTTGCAACCTTCAAGCCCTACCGTTTTCGAACCGCGGAACTTTATAAAGATTGTAGCGTTCTGACAGTGCGGCAACTTTTTATACAGAGTCTGATTCTGCAACAACATAAAGAAGTACCTAGATTAAACATGGACAAACATAATAAAAAAAGAAGAAAAGATATTGTTTTTGAAAAACCACTATATAACTCTAAACTGGCACACCGACACGCAGGTTTTTTAGGACCTCATATCTATAATAAAGTCTGCAAAATTCAGCCAGATATACTAACAAGAAACAATAGAGAACTCAAGCAGACAATCAACAATTGGTTAAAAAATCTTAGCCCTGGTAATGCGGAAGACTTTATAAAGATAAAAACATAAATACTTCTACCTTCATCTCATACACAAATTCACGTACCCTTCCTTCCACACACACACATACACATACATGCATACATACATACACACACCTCCACACACACACACACACACACACACACACGCATACATTACAAGCTAATAATGTGAAATTTAATGTACTTAAAAATTGTACTTACCTTACCTATCTAATGTTATTCATCTTTCTGGCTATGTTTAATTTACCTGTTAAAACTGTGAATTCGAAGAGCAAGCAGAAACCTACAACACAAGTTTATTCTTAGTGTAGGTTCTGCGGTCTTATTAATGTATACCAAACTTGTATTTTACTTAAGACAACAAACAAAGCATTGTATAAGTCTTCATTATAGGTTATTGGTATGTTTTTGGAAAATAAAAATTATTATTATTATTATTATTATTATTATTATTATTATTATTATCATCAAACAGCTAATATCCCGCAGAAAAATGAAAAAATCTTGAATTGATTGGAGATAAATTAACTGAGCCTAAGCAAATTGACGATGAATATGATATAGGTAATGGGAAAACATTTTGCTAATAAAATGCGAAAATTATCACCATCTATGCAGTTAATTACAGAAAAACTTATCAATGATGTGTATTTCCAGGCCCAGATGGGTACTTTCTCCTTACACTCCACAATATATACTCCATCCATTCCAGGATTTAACAACAACTCTGCAGCACAATATATTCAAAATATTAACGATGAAACGATGTAACTAGATCCTACATATAACTAATTAATAAATTTAAATTCTCACATACCTTCATGTATTTTTCTTTCATAACCTCATAAATTGCATTACAGGTTTCAGGTAAAATCGGCACCACAAGTTTATTTTATTAACAGTTGCTTCGAAAACGAATCGTGAGTCGATAGCGACAATCGATGTCGATACGCGATTTGCTTGGATTTTCACTCAAACGGTACCATAAGTCATTATTTTGACAATCGCCTTCGAAAATTTCGATAGACGTTAGCGACTACGCCACTCACGAGAATTTTGAGGTGTGGAATCGTGTGAAAGGGAAAATAACCTATCGAGTTTCAATTCAAAATACTTACATAATCAAATAATTTTATTTGTATTACGATAAAATTGGCAGGAATAATTTATTTGGCTTTGAATATGGTGACAGCAGCTGAAAATGGAGATCAGCAACGAGAATTCCCAATTTCAAGCCGAAATGAGAAAACAAGTTGGATGTCCACTAAACCTTAGTGAAGAAAGCTTTAAAGACTTTCTAAAAGCATCTTACCTGTGTATGCTTTTAAAGACATTTATTGTGGATTCAACAGATTTAATACCATCACAAAGAGTCTCACTAGGGTCTAAGGTAAGCTGTAAACATATTTATTTTTTACATATTTGAGGTTATGCTAATAACTTACAAATAAAACTACAGGCTATTTATTATTATTTTATTATAAACCCAGATAGGTATACTACTTTTTTATCTTTGCATTACAGGTTTTATTTGCATTGCTGTTCTATGCACAGCACGGGGACCACCCAAAAAGTATTTGAAGCTGCAAATCATTTTTCCCAGGAGGCAGTGTCAGAATAATTAATACTCCGAGGAGATCAGTGTGCAGAATCTCCTGAGTAGCTATACAGTAAGAAAACACCAAAACTGTTGGGATGACAGGAAGGACTGTAAACATGCGAAATCCATGTTTCCAATCCTAAACAAAAATACTACGAACAAATTACTATGATTACAACGTCAGGACCTTCGCCTAATGGTGGGAATTATCACTGCTCACAGTAATCTAAATTACCAGTTGCACAAGATCAGAGCTACGGACAGCCCACTATCTGGAGACTGTCTGCAGAAGGACAAGAGTGTGCAGACTGTGTTGCTGCACTGCAGGGCTACGGAAGATATTAGAGCAAAAACAGGATTACTGGAGGTCTACTCCAGGACGCATGATGCATAATCAGCATCATCGACGATTGTTTATACAACATCTCAAACTACATTGCAGCAGTTGTGCCAGCGCCCCAAGGCCTTACTCCTCTATGTGAAGAAGTTAGGCTGGCTTGAGCAAATGTTGGCAGGGTGGAATGCACATAACACCCCAAGCGGGACGTCAGTGCAGGCCTCATCACTCCCAAAACGAATAAGAATAAGAGATCAGTGTATCTAAATAGAAGAAATCACTGTTGCTTAGAGTAAACCATGTACCTACCTAAACATCTTAAATACAATCATCAAGTTTCCAAACACAAAAGAGGATAGGAATGTTATAAAACAACAGTAGCTTACTATATTTTTTATATATAATGGAATTTCTATTGACTATTTTTATCAGACACTATGTTTTCTGACACTTTGATTTAATAGTAAATTTATGATCCCAAGGGTAATTGGATGTGTTGATGGAAGACATTTTGAAATATTTACACCAAGCTTAAAAGATGAGCACTAATATTATGGCAGGAAGTTATCCAGGTCATTGGTAGTAATTCGCTTGTTAAGAACACCAAACTAAATTAGCAAACTAAAATCTGTTTTTATTAAATTATCATCTGTTCTGTTAATTATAATCTATTCATGTTTATGTCCAAATTCATATAATGTTTGCAAGTGACAATACTTAAATTTGCCATTTCTGTTTAATTGTGGATATGTTTAGTGCAAATTTAACCATCATGTAAGTTCGTGCTCTCTAAACCATTCTAACTGATGTAAAACTACCCATATTTAAATAGTTATGTTTATAATTATAATTGTAAGTGTAACATGAATGTGGATTTTAGTATTAACATAATAAAAACTACCATAATTTAGAGAAATTTAGTTTAGTATTTGCACAAGCGAATCACTAAATAGCAATAAAACAATAGTCTTTTTTTCCCAGAAGTTTTACTGCTAGGAAAATTATTATTGTTCAACATTTCAGTTTGAGTAGGTTAGCTGTATGGAGGTTTTTAAAACATGCTTCAAATATCTTCTTTAACTGACATTTGAACGAAAAGGATTAGCTGTAAAATGTGTTGTGGAAATTATGATTGTGAAGTTACTTTAGAATTATAGGGCTTATTCTTTGTACTATGTAGTCATGTTTCTCTAGCAAAAATATTCCTTATGGTCTCTGCAATATCTTTTACTCACAAATTCATGTGCACACTAACAAAATTTCTTTCTTTCATAGAATCCTACTCGTATGAATGTGGAGAAGTGGTGATGAAAGCAATAATTGCAGTGAACCGATAGTGTATAGGACATTGCATGATCAATTAGCTTGGAGAATAAGTAATAATATTTAGTGATAATAAATAACATCTTTATTTGTATTCAAAACATTTTATTTCAACATACAACTTACAGAATAGTTCAGAAAAAAACTGAGTGGCCCACATCATGGCCTACTCAGCAAAAACATTAGTCTTACTTATGTAGTATGTATGTCTTTTATTTCACCTACCTTAAAATGTATAGGAATCATATATCAACTTAATCTTTACTATCACATCATTCAGGTACAATGATTATATTTAAAAAGCTACAAACATGTATAGAAATGATTTATCTGCTTTTTATTTACAATAATATCAGATAATTTAATATGGCTGTTTTTAAAACTAGGATCATAATAACATTCACACTCATACCCCCATTAGAATTCCCCTGTGTCATTAAGTTCCGGGCCAAATATGTCTGTGATTGCCAGGGATCACACCTGGCAACCCTCTGTTCGAAGGTAGGGTCTAGCTAGGAAGGTAGAGTAACATGATGGCTCGTCTTGTACCTATTTAATACAATATGAGTATGAGTTTACTTGTTTTATTGTTTACTAATCATCTATTACTAATTATCTAATTACAACTAATATGTATAGGTAGTTGTGGAAACATTTGAGGAAGGCCAACTTCAACACAATAATCGTTTTCCAATAACATCAGTTAGTTTTTCTCCTAACTCCGTCCCTCAAATCAAGCTGTCTCTGCATCTTGCTGGAAAACCTGCCGTTCATTGTCAGCTTTCACAAATGCCTGCTTTGCTAGTTTCGATTGTGAGGCTGGGTCCTCCTGCGGCTTGAAAAGGATGTGGTACCAGTAGCTCTAGTGGTCCATTAGCAGGCTTGCTAAGGTCACACCTGGCAACCCTCTGTTCGAAGGTAGGGTCTAGCTAGGAAGGTAGAGTAACATGATGGCTCGTCATGTACCTATTTAATACAATATGAGTATGAGTTTACTTGTTTTATTGTTTACTAATCATCTATTACTAATTATCTAATTACAACTAATATGTATAGGTAGTTGTGGAAACATTTGAGGAAGGCCAACTTCAACACAATTATCGTTTTCCAATAACATCAGTTAGTTTTTCTCCTAACTCCGTCCCTCAAATCAAGCTGTCTCTGCATCTTGCTGGAAAACCTGCCGTTCATTGTCAGCTTTCACAAATGCCTGCTTTGCTAGTTTCGATTGTGAGGCTGGGTCCTCCTGCGGCTTGAAAAGGATGTGGTACCAGTAGCTGTAGTGGTCCATTAGCAGGCTTGCTAAGGTCTCCATTTCCTGTAAAGTATAAGTAAGTATTAAGTTTACAAGGAACATAATTTTAAAACAAAATACATGTAAGTAACTCATATAGGTGATGACTATTATAATAGGTTTACTTTATCTCCCAGATTAAGAAGCGAAGGCTAAGGCCTATGTGATTGTAGGAATTAACGTTATTATTATGTTTTTACACAAGTACGTATAGAGGTTATGTATGGTTAGTATGCCTGAGAGAGAATCACAATACAATAATCCCTGTTACTTCATTTTTCACATCGTCGTCGTGTATGATTAGAAAGCAACAGTACAGTAGAGATCATTGTAGAAATAATGTAAGAAAATTGATCAATAAACTAATTCGGGCTAAGTTACTAGTACTTACTAGTTCCATGAACTCCACCAGCATAAAAACATTTGGATGGGTTCATTTTCGCTATTTCTTGATTTAAAAAGAAACACTTTTAACTGGTTTTAATATACTATTTATTGTATGTACTTGTTACAAAACAAAATAAATATCTTCTTCATACAATTTTCTCTTTGTCTTCTTCTCCGCAAATACCAGTCGAAAGAGGAGCTGTCAGCTACGTACGTATAATGAATATAAATTTGAAGGTAATGGAGTTCACAGTAAGTAATAAGTAAATTAAGCTTATTTTGTTTTGTTGGTTTATATTGACGTCATACGCTCTCCTTCTTACGTACATTAATAGAAAAAGACAACATAATACGTGTGAAGCTAGTTCTTAGATAATGCCAACATAAAAAAATAACCAAATCGACACGAGACCCGCTAACGAGTATCGAATTGTCGAAAGCACCTTTTTAACGACTCATGGTGCCAATTAAATCAGCTCGCAATCGACGATCGTGTAGACGCTAGCGAGTATCGGCTATCGATGACGTTTTACGTTGCCAACTCATGGTAGAGCTACTGTTAATAAAATAAACTTGTGGTGCCGATTTTAGTTCTACAAGTGATCGCAAGGTGGCACTGTTCTTTTTTCATACAAATTTTCGTAGACAGTCGCTAGCGAGCATCGATTGGTGTCAATATTGTCAACTCATGGTAGAGCTACTGATATTAAGTGACAGACCCATAACAATTGCTGTATGTCTCAAATCTCTAAAGCTCTGCACGATATTACACTACGTTTGTCACCCAATTTTTATTTAGTCACCGCAAGGATTTCTAATGATTTTGTCTGCTGCGATATCCTACAAATCTAAATAGTCACTGTGTTTGCATGCTACTAAATAGAGGCAGAATATCTGGTATCGCAACGGTGCTCCCCACATAGTATGAGAGAGATGGAATCATGTTATTACATGGGATCATGTGTAGAGATATACTGTAAACGCCGTTGAATATGTTCTTAATATATGATAATTATTACAAATGTGTCTGAAAATCTTGATGTTAATGTTATATTCTGATTTCATAGTTGTTTCAAAAGCTTTAATTTTTATTCTAGAAGGAACTACAATTTTGTTTTATGGCCTTAAGCGTTTTAAATGTATAATCAATAAATTTTGTAATAAATAATTGTTGTCCAATTTATTGTCCTTTTCTTTAAAGGTCGTTATTACAATGCAGTAAAATAGAAAATATCTTGTATTAACTGGAAAAAAAATGAATGTGTTAATATCTGTCGACGTACTACGATAAAATTCTGGACTTCCATCACCCGCACCACACCATGCAATGAAAACAAAGGAAAACCATTCCATGCCTTACATACTTTACTAAGATCTCACTCGCACAGTTTAGTGATATTTTTCTTTATTAATGCATACCAAAGACAACTAGCGCATGATATCAATTTGTGAAGATTAACTGTTGAATGTCTCGACATACTCACGATACCACTTTTGCATGACACCACACAAGGTAATCTTTGGTTTCGATTACTCCCGACTTGACTTCCAGCAGACAACTGCTCGGGACAGCGGCTTGGACGGCCGCTCAGCGCAGAAGCACGGGCAGTTGCTCAGCGCAGCAGCCCAGCGCAGCAGTTTGGGCAGCCGCTCAGGATACCTGCTCGGGACAGCTGAAAAACAAATGAATGTGTTAATATCTGTCGACGTACTACGATAAAATTCTGGACTTCCATCACCCGCACCACACCATGCAATGAAAACAAAGGAAAAACATTCCATGCCTTACATACTTTACTGAGATCTCACTCGCACAGTTTAGTGATATTTTTCTTTATTAATGCATACCAAAGACAACTAGCGCATGATATCAATTTGTGAAGATTAACTGTCGAATGTCTCGACATACTCACGATACCACCTTTGCATGACACCACACAAGGTAATCTTTGGTGTCGATTACTCCGGACTTGACTTCCAGCAGACAATTGCTCGGGACAGCGGCTTGGGCGGCCACTCAGCGCAGAAGCACGGGCAGTTGCTCAGCGCAGCAGCCCAGCGCAGCAGTTTGGGCAGCCGCTCAGGATACCTGCTCGGGACAGCTGAAAAACAAATGAATGTGTTAATATCTGTCGACGTACTACGATAAAATTCTGGACTTCTATCACCCGCACCACACCATGCAATGAAAACAAAGGAAAAACATTCCATGCCTTACATACTTTTGCAAAAACTCACTCGCACAGTTTAGTGATATTTTTCTTTATTAATGCATACCAAAGACAACTAGCGCGTTATATCAATTTGTGAAGATTAACTGTCGAATGTCTCAACAAACTCACGATACCACCTTTGCATGACACCACACAAGGTAATCTTTGGTGTCGATTACTCCGGACTTGACTTCCAGCAGACAACTGCTCGGGACAGCGGCTTGGGTGGCCGCTCAGCGCAGAAGCACGGGCAGTTGCTCAGCAAAGCAACCCAGCGCAGCAGTTTGGACAGCCGCTCAGGATACCTGCTCGGGACAGCTGAAAAACAAATGAATGTGTTAATATTTGTCGACGTACTACGATTAAATTCTGGACTTCCATCACCCGCACCACACCATGCAATGAAAACAAAGAAAAACATTCCATGCCTTACATATTTAACCAAATCTCACTCGCACAGTTTAGTGATATTTTTCTTTATTAATGCATACCAAAGACAACTAGGGCGTGATATCAATTTGTGAAGATTAACTGTCGAATGTCTCGACATACTCACGATACCACCTTTGCATGACACCACACAAGGTAATCTTTGGTGTCGATTACTCCGGACTTGACTTCCAGCAGACAACTGCTCGGGACAGCGGCTTGGGCGGCCGCTCAGCGCAGAAGCACGGGCAGTTGCTCAGAGCAGCAGCCCAGCGCAGCACTTTGGGCAGCCGCTCAGGATACCTGCTCGGGACAGCTGAAAAACAAATGAATGTGTTAATATCTGTCGACGTACTACGATAAAATTCTGGACTTCCATCACCCGCACCACACCATGCAATGAAAACAAAGGAAAAACATTCCATGCTTTACATACTTTACTAAGATCTCACTCGCACAGTTTAGTGATATTTTTCTTTATTAATGCATACCAAAGACAACTAGCGCATGATATCAATTTGTGAAGATTAACTGTCGAATGTCTCGACATACTCACGATACCACCTTTGCATGACACCACACAAGGTAATCTTTGGTGTCGATTACTCCGGACTTGACTTCCAGCAGACAACTGCTCGGGACAGCGGCTTGGGCGGCCGCTCAGCGCAGAAGCACGGGCAGTTGCTCAGCGCAGCAGCCCAGCGCAGCAGTTTGGGCAGCCGCTCAGGATACCTGCTCGGGACAGCTGAAAAACAAATGAATGTGTTAATATCTGTCGACGTACTACGATAAAATTCTGGACTTCCATCACCCGCACCACACCATGCAATGAAAACAAAGGAAAACCATTCCATGCCTTACATACTTTACTAAGATCTCACTCGCACAGTTTAGTGATATTTTTCTTTATTAATGCATACCAAAGACAACTAGCGCATGATATCAATTTGTGAAGATTAACTGTCGAATGTCTCGACATACTCATGATACCACCTTTGCATGACACCACACAAGGTAATCTTTGGTGTCGATTACTCCGGACTTGACTTCCAGCAGACAACTGCTCGGGACAGCGGCTTGGGCGGCCGCTCAGCGCAGAAGCACGGGCAGTTGCTCAGCGCAGCAGCCCAGCGCAGCACTTTGGGCAGCCGCTCAGGATACCTGCTCGGGACAGCTGAAAAACAAATGAATGTGTTAATATCTGTCGACGTACTACGATAAAATTCTGGACTTCCATCACCCGCACCACACCATGCAATGAAAACAAAGGAAAAACATTCCATGCCTTACATACTTTACTGAGATCTCACTCGCACAGTTTAGTGATATTTTTCTTTATTAATGCATACCAAAGAAAACTAGCGCATGATATCAATTTGTGAAGATTAACTGTCGAATGTCCTGACATACTCACGATACCACCTTTGCATGACACCACACAAGGTAATCTTTGGTGTCAATTACCCCGTACTTGACTTCCAGCAGACAACTGCTCGGGCGGCCGCTCAGCGCAAAAGCACGGGCAGTTGCTCAGCGCAGCAGCCCAGCGCAGCAGTTTGGGCAGCCGCTCAGGATACCTGCTCGGGACAGCTGAAAAACAAATGAATGTGTTAATATCTGTCGACGTACTACGATAAAATTCTGGACTTCCATCACCCGCACCACACCATGCAATGAAAACAAAGGAAAAACATTCCATGCCTTACATACTTTACTAAGGTCTCACTCGCACAGTTTAGTGATATTTTTCTTTATTAATGCATACCAAAGACAACTAGCGTATGATATCAATTTGTGAAGATTAGTTGTCGAATGTCTCGACATACTCACGATACCACCTTTGCATGACACCACACAAGGTAATCTTTGGTGTCGATTACTCCGGACTTGACTTCCAGCAGACAACTGCTCGGGACAGCGGCTTGGGCGGCCGCTCAGCGCAGAAGCATGGGCAGTTGCTCAGCGCAGCAGCCCAGCGCAGCAGTTTGGGCAGCCGCTCAGGATACCTGCTCGGGACAGCTGAAAAATAAATGAATGTGTTAATATCTGTCGACGTACTACGATAAAATTCTGGACTTCCATCACCCGCACCACACCATGCAATGAAAACAAAGGAAAAACATTCCATGCCTTACATACTTTACTGAGATCTCACTCGCACAGTTTAGTGATATTTTTCTTTATTAATGCATACCAAAGAAAACTAGCGCATGATATCAATTTGTGAAGATTAACTGTTGAATGTCTCGACATACTCACGATACCACCTTCGCATGACACCACACAAGGTAATCTTTGGTGTCAATTACTCCGGACTTGACTTCCAGCAGACAACTGCTCGGGCGGCCGCTCAGCGCAAAAGCACGGGCAGTTGCTCAGTGCAGCAGTTTGGGCAGCCGCTCAGAATACCTGCTCGGGACAGCTGAAAAACAAATGAATGTGTTAATATCTGTCGACGTACTACGATAAAATTCTGGACTCCCATCACTCGCACCACACCATGCAATGAAAACAAAGGAAAAACATTCCATGCCTTACATACTTTACTAAGATCTCACTCGCACAGTTTAGTGATATTTTTCTTTATTAATGCATACCAAAGACAACTAGCGCATGATATCAATTTGTGAAGAATAACTGTCGAATGTCTCGACATACTCACGATACCACCTTTGCATGACACCACACAAGGTAATCTTTGGTGTCGATTACTCCGGACTTGACTTCCAGCAGACAACTGCTCGGGACAGCGGCTTGGGCGGCCGCTCAGCGCAGAAGCACGGGCAGTTGCTCAGCGCAGCAGCCCAGCGCAGCAGTTTGGGCAGCCGCTCAGGATACCTGCTCGGGACAGCTGAAAAACAAATGAATGTGTTAATATCTGTCGACGTACTACGATAAAATTCTGGACTTCCATCACCCGCACCACACCATGCAATGAAAACAAAGGAAAAACATTCCATGCCTTACATACATTACCAAGTTTCCATAGGTACCCATTCATATAGGGTTCATTTTGACAATTGTTTCATTTAAATCCTGAAGTACTTCCATACCACAGTGACGTGTCAATCATAGTGATCAATACCTCTCATGTTGCATACAAGTTATACAAGACAAAACATTGCCGTATAAAAGTATTAACACAGCGGTAACATTAACCTTACAGTTATTTATCTCTACAAGTAGCAGAACATTAATTTATTAAGAGGAAAAAAAAATAAAAAAAAATAGAAAAAAAAAATAAAAAAAAATAACTAACAATCATTACGACAGTGTTTGCACTATACGAAATCACGACAAGGATTGACGTCACCGCAATAACGAACTCGGAGATGTTGACTTGTCGACGGTTGAAGGCAGAGTGAGCCACAACCGCTCTGCGCGCCGCGTTTTATACTTTTCGGTCTACTAGGCTTTTTTCGTTTCCAACAATATATATATATATCAGCGCGGATACAATAATTAGCCAATAATAATTAGTCTATAACAATTAGATTTGTTAAATTGATTTATTTGAATTGATTTATAAAACATAGATTCATACCTTTGAAATTGTTTACAGTAAATTATTCCAATTAAAATTAATAATATAATTATTCTCAAAATGATTTAAGTTTATTACGATGTACAATTAATTATAAAACATGCCATCACTTTGTATTGCAATCTTAATGTTTAAAACGACCACGGGCAAGTACGCTGTAACCTATAAAATGGGATGGCACATTTGTATGGGGCAAATGAAATTACCTATGGGGGCTAATTTTTATAGTTGCCATTTAAAATATTATTCAAAGGTGGTAACACATTAAATATTTTGATGTGCCACCCGGCATGCTAGAAAAAAATTATTACATTTAAAATATTCTCTTTGGTTTGGTGGGTGTGTTATTGTTTGCATTCGGATTTAGTGCCGGTTTCAGTGATTTCGTTCGTTGTTAAAGTTCCTTGAATATAGCATTAAATCCACGTCGAGTTGAGCTTATGTTCCTCCGTGCCTTTAAAAAGTTATGTTACTTGCGATTAGGAACTTCGAGAAATTGACTTAGTTGTGTGTGATGTGAGAAATTCACTCTATATTATATTATAATAATTTGAGCAGAGACTCTATTTTAGTTTGTGATCATGTCGGAGAAAGAAAACAAAAGGAAATGCTTTAAATGCGGCCGCTCACCGTTCGCAGACAACGCATAATTGTTTAGATTTCCAAAGCCTGGCATAAATAACCTTATACGGTATGTATATTTACTGATATTTTTATGGTCATGTCTGCGACTCTCCATACGTACTACTCCTCATATTATCAAACAATTGCTAATTCTCCTGATAGTTTATGGAACTAGCACAACAGACACTGGCAGAATTATGACAATAGTTGCAGACAGAAGCCTCTAAGAACTTCTATTTTTAAGCATTTTATCAGAGTCAAATCAAACAAGAATTAGCAAATCTGGTTAATTCTGAATCCTTAAAATTGACCTAACTAAGAAATCCAGAAACTACATATAGTGCGTTCGAATAGGGTGTGGGCAAAAGTGACAAAAGTAACTGTTCACGCGAAAGCGTGACGTAACCTCAAGGCGCGCACCCGCGCCCCCGCGTTCCCCCGCCGCTGTCCTGCAGCTGTCAGGCGACAAGCAAGCAGCGAAAGGAAGCGGAAACAGTCACCTTTTCGGCGCCGTCGCGTCCGCACGGCGTAATCGGGAACCGCCAATATCAGCCCCGCGTTTACGCGTCAGCTCAAAAGTCACCTTTTTGTACTCGCGACCGGCGGACGTGTACCGCCGCGCAGCAACCGCATGGCACCGCCATTTTATATCAGCACGAGTCACCGCGAATGACTTCGCCGCGAGTGACCTTCAGGGTGTGTTCGGCCCAACCAGACACTACTCCTAAATCAGCACGTGTGTACACACGCATTCAGCCCGCCGCGTAAACCAGTGCACAACCCAAAGGGACAATACAAACATTAGAACCAAGTGACAATAGTTCTTCAGCTCATTCTGCACGCCGTCGACAGCAGGACGCCTCCACGAGGACCCACGGTCACCAGCACTCATCAGACACAGAGCTCACCTCCGCAGGTATTTACCATCCCAATTATTCCTTACCTATTCTCTGGTTGCAGGAAACTGCTCAACCGCATCTACCCCCCCCCCTATCATCGAGCGTATAGCTAGCAGGAAACTGCGAAACTATATTTTCCTTCGAGCCGGATTTATCCGGTTATCCGGATATAACCGGGTACCCGGATAAACCACATTTCCCACGAGCGCGGATATCCGGCAACATAATCTCTTTCGCTGCCGGATAAACCAATGCTATCACCCCCTATCCCTTAAATACAGTCCATTAAATCAGCCCACAATAAACTCAATTTAATTCCCAAATAACGGATATCAATCCCTATCAGACCTATTTAATTTACAAACTACATTTTATTGACTTAATATTACCCAAATTACGTCATACAAATCAGCCCACATTTAAGCTCAATAATTCCCAAATATCGGATATCAATCTTATTTAATTTACAAACTACTTCTTATAGATATTGATTTAATGTAAATCCCCTTACGTCTTACAAATCAATCCGAAGCTTCTAGACGAGTGAACCGGCAGTGCGATTTGCCAAGCCAAACTAACCCGACTAGCGATTCGAAGTTTCTAGCAAAAAAATTCCACTCGTTAGGAACAAACATATTGCCAAGCGAAACTGACCCTTGTTACTAATTGGAACGACTGCCGATACGATTGTTCACTAATTGTTTGCAAGAAAGGTTCGTAATTAAAATTCTTAAGGCTAAGTACCTACCTACGCCAGGTGCTTTGTTGATTTTAATTATAAAATTATACTAAGTACTGTTAGACGGGTTTGCTTGTGTTCTTGAGATTAAATAATCATAATTCGTCCATAGTCGAACGTCTGGAATTCAGCCCAATTTATTTTATTTCAAGAACTATATCCTTACCTAATAGAGATCCGCACACCATTTTGGAGTTCCGTGAAAATTATTACGTAATTAGCTGTTGTGATTCAACACTCATAAATCATTTAGACATGCTACTTAATTAGGTTACATAATATGTTATTTATAATTGGGTTAACTACTTATATGTAAATTAGGGTTCCGCGCAGTTATTAAATATTTAGTACCGAACGAACTTACAGGTTTCAATTAATTAAGTAATTAAACCATCAGCTCATATAAGGTTTCGTACACACGTTATTAATTTAGACGTTATTTTAACCGACTTCCGAAAAAGGAGGTGCGGAATTTCACCTACGATTAAATACTTTAATATTTTTATTTCCTTTTAATTTTGCTTGCGTCCTTGTGCCTGACTTCGCCTACGACGATTAACGATGCCTTCTGAATCACAGGTAGCCAGATTTAGACAGTTACAAATCGCTATTATTAAGCTTAATTTGGAAGCGTTATCATTGAGGTCTAGCAAACCTAGGCGCTATAGCCCTGGATTCGCTGCCAGAGCCGCAGGCGTAAAATTGACCCGCGATAGATTTGACGCGGCATATTATATAATTTTAGACTCCGTAGGTTTATCAGACGACGAGGAGGAATTCTACAACGAGCAGTATGGAAGGACAATAGACGCCTACTACGAGATTCTCGTTGTAGAATTGGAACAAAAAACATGGTCATTAGCGCCCCCTCCGTCACCAGCTCAGCAGGTATCGAACCCGCACCCTCTCAGCTCCGCGCCTATACCCGCGCGCTCCTCATCATCAGCTCCGCAGGTATCGAACCTGCAGCCACAGTGCTATACGCAGGATTCGAACCTGCACCCTCTCAGCTCAGCGCCTATACCCGAGCGCTTTTCAATATCAGCTCAGCAGGTATCGAACCTGCAGCCTCAGTGCTGTACGCAGGATTCGAACCCGCACACTCTCAGCTCAGCGCCTATACCCGCGCGCTTCTCAATATCTGCTCAGCAGGTATCGAACCTGCAGCCTCTGTGCTATACGCAGGTTTCGAACCTGCACCCAATCAGCTCCGCGCCTATACCCGCGTGCTTCTCATCATCAGCTCAGCAGGTATCGAACCTGCAGCCACAGTGCTATACGCAGGATTCGAACCTGCACCCTCTCAGCTCCGCGCCTATACCAGCGCGCTTATCGCCATCAGCTCAGCAGGTATCGAACCTGCACCCAATCAGCTCCGCGCCTATACCCGCGCGCTTCTCGTCATCTGCTCAGCAGGTATCGAACCTGCAGCCTCAGTGCTATGCGCAGGATTCGAACCTGCAACCTCTCAGCTCCGCGCCTATACCCGCGCGCTTCTCGTCATCTGCTCAGCAGGATTCGAACCTGCAACCTATCGGCTCCGCGACTATACCCGCGCGCTTCTCGTCCCCACTTCAGCAGGTTTCGAACCCACAAGCTCCGCGCTATGCGCAGGGTTCGAACCCACGACCGTTCAGCTCCGCGCCAAGACCCAAACAGGTATCGAACCCGCAACCTCACTATGGTGACAACCATTGCTACCCATGTAGTAATGTAAAGGGTCACAAGCCTCGGGTATGTACCCGATACTACGCACTACCAGTGCGCTTATTGCCGGTACAACAGCGCGAGGTACCACGGCGCCGTCCCACACCTGATACGGGCCAGATGGTGTACTCCCGTCGTACTCCACCGCGCACTACCTCGCGTCCTTCGCCGCCGCCTAGGCAATGACTAGGACGGCACATCCAACAAATACCAACTCAGCCCACAAAGAATCAGCACACACACACAACACGACGACAAAGTGTCATCGCAAACACCTTAAGTCAGTTAGGTGCTGACATTCTGCACTCACCCTTGCGCCAGCAATTCTGGACGTTATCAGTATACAAATGTATACAATGTTTACGTTTCCGCGTCCAAACTAAGGCTCCGTACATGGCCGACTCACCCGCCGACCGCGTAAACGTTCAGCCCGTATTTAGCAAAGTCACGACGGACTTTACTGGACCATTTTTGATAAAATCCAGTACACTGAGAAACACCAAGCTATTAAAAGGCTACCTCTGTGTTGTAACATGCCTAGCCACGAAGGCGGTCCATCTCGAACCGGTATCTGAGTTATCCACGGAAGCGTTCCTTGCGGCATTACAGCGTTTTGTTTCTAGGCGCGGTGTACCGACGTTAATTAGATATAATTGCGGTACAATTTATGTAGGCGCTAGAAATGAACTTAGGGAAATACAAGACTTTCTTGCAACCAACAATAACAATATCGCACCTACACTTTCAGCTCTTTTAGCGCACATTGCAGCCAAGCTCAATGCACGCCCTCTCAACCCACTCTCTTTTGACCCCGCGGAATTTGAATTTCTCACCGCGGGTCATGTCCTTTTAAAACGTCAGCTCAATGCCCTACCTGAGTATTCGGTAGGAGGACGAGCCATTTCTGCACACAAAAAGGTTCAAGCTCGTCCTACCCTTATCCCAACACCTTTGGCGATCCTGGTCCAAACCCTACCTGCACACCATCCAAACCCGCTCCAAACGGACTCCCCGATCCAGCCCACCTCAAGTCGGGGAACTGGTACTGATAGTGGACGACCAGGTGCCGCCTCTACACTGGCGCATGAGCCACAAGACGAACCCATGAAGGGATGGCGTCACCCGAGTGGTGGAAATCAAGAACGACCACCTGACTGTCGATTGACCACCACACCACAGCTTTGCCGCGTGGGGAATATGTTCACGCGAAAGCGTGACGTAACCTCAAGGCGCGCACCCGCGCCCCCGCGTTCCCCCGCCGCTGTCCTGCAGCTGTCAGGCGACAAGCAAGCAGCGAAAGGAAGCGGAAACAGTCACCTTTTCGGCGCCGTCGCGTCCGCACGGCGTAATCGGGAACCGCCAATATCAGCCCCGCGTTTACGCGTCAGCTCAAAAGTCACCTTTTTGTACTCGCGACCGGCGGACGTGTACCGCCGCGCAGCAACCGCATGGCACCGCCATTTTATATCAGCACGAGTCACCGCGAATGACTTCGCCGCGAGTGACCTTCAGGGTGTGTTCGGCCCAACCAGACACTACTCCTAAATCAGCACGTGTGTACACACGCATTCAGCCCGCCGCGTAAACCAGTGCACAACCCAAAGGGACAATACAAACATTAGAACCAAGTGACAATAGTTCTTCAGCTCATTCTGCACGCCGTCGACAGCAGGACGCCTCCACGAGGACCCACGGTCACCAGCACTCATCAGACACAGAGCTCACCTCCGCAGGTATTTACCATCCCAATTATTCCTTACCTATTCTCTGGTTGCAGGAAACTGCTCAACCGCATCTACCCCCCCCCCTATCATCGAGCGTATAGCTAGCAGGAAACTGCGAAACTAGTAACATTTTTGATCTTTACAAACGCTTTAACAAGAAAGCGCTCAACTGAGCATAAGACCTAAAATCGCATGTTTATGATCAAATACATAGCTGTCAAATAACAATTACAAACAACCATGCTTCAGACGTGGGTCAAAAATTACACTTTTTGGTGGCAAAAATTTCGCATTCCGAATGCTGAACAAAAAGAGACATGAATGACATTTTCACCCACAGATTCCCATTCGAACGCCCCTTATGAGCGTTATTAGCATTTTCGCTAAAAACTATCAGAAGTGATCTATTTGAATGCACTAAATATTATATTTCGTCTTTGCATCCATGTAGCTTTCCATTGGGAGTAATATTTCTAACTTACCTGTAGCCTGAGTCCCCATGGAAGTTAGATTAAAATAAATGATGTGTATGTTGTACAAGTTATACAAAATTTCACACAAATCTAGTTGTGTCATAGTACTTCATGCATGTGGGGGCTTAAAAGCTGTATCTGTAGCTGGATAAATATGATATAAATGGTAAATATTCACGGCATTGATAGAACAGTAGTGTTTCATAAAACGGTTAGGCAATTAGCATTTGGCTGCAACAAATATTTTACAGTACCCATTTCAGAATCAAAACAATATAAGTAACCCAAATAGAATTTTTATTAAGTATTTTTTTTGTACTTTCAGCTGTGAACTATGGGCCCAATACATACTCATCAACAACATTTCAAATGAAACTCCACAGTGAGCATAGAATGTTGTGTGAAAATCATTTTCTTGAAGCTGACTTCACTGATGATACTCTACAGAAGTTACAGAGATCTGCGGTTCTATGTGATGTAAGTTGCAAGTCAGTATTAAAACAAATTTATGTTGTGACTGTAAGCTAGATATTGATCACCGTCTCACCTATTGGTATTTATCCAAAGGTTTTCCTGAACAGATCGCTCTTAGCGATTACACAGCCTACTGAACTGACAATGGAAAATAGGCAGGGTAACACACACACAATGCCTTTCCACCAGTGAGGAGGGGCTCAAGCTGAAAGAGAGTTAACCCATGGTATTGCTGCTCAGTAGTCCATACTGTTCCGTCCATGATTGCTGCTTCAATTGGTAGGGCAGAAGTGTACTTGCTACTTGAGGGTAGTAGGTAGCTAGCTAGATCAGCATTCGCAAAATGTTCTACTGCCATGGGGTACCAGGTACCTTCTGATTAGCAGTCAATAGGTGTAATCACTTGGCTACCACAGCTCCAATATCCAACGCCTAATTCAATTAAGACCAAATTAAAAAATTATATCTGTGGTTTAAATATTATTGGTGTTTGCAAAAATTTCAAATCTATTTTTGTTACTTATTGAACTAGGCAGTATATGTATATATATATATTATGTAATAAGAGTTCCTATCTATCTGTATTTGTTAGTTTAGTTATATATTTTCAATACCTTTTCATCTGTAACTCATTAGTTATTTTTTTCCAGAATGAACCACAATTGCCCGAGTATACAATAAGGCCTCAACCTGGTCCTTCACATGGGGTCTTACAGGAAGTGACCATTGGTGCAAATAGTGAGCCTAATGTTGGGACATCTTCAGATGCTCAAGTGCAAACAATAGTTAAACCAACTTCAGAAAGGGAGAAGTTTTTGTATGCCAAATGTAGCAAATATATGCGAAAAATTTGCCAACTGCGCAATCGCGTTAGACATCTGAAATCAAAAGATATTTTAAAACGTGTGACAGATGATGTATCCATAAATAAGTATATATAAGTCAGTTACCATCACCCAGTACATTAAAAAGTCTACTCAATAGAGTACCTTTTAATGCTGGAATCAATCAACCAGTTTTTGAAGTCCTTGAAGGACTATTATATAATATATATTTTAAAACGTGTGACAGATGATGTATCCATAAATAAGTATATATAAGTCAGTTACCATCACCCAGTACATTAAAAAGTCTACTCAATAGAGTACCTTTTAATGCTGGAATCAATCAACCAGTTTTTGAAGTCCTTCAAAATTACACAAAGACACAAAAGCCTTCAGACAATGAATACACATTAATGTTTGATGAAATGTCATGTCAACATCTCAATTACAACCCTAAAGAAGATGTAATTGGAGGATTTCAGGACCATGCTTCACAGGGAAGATCCCCACTTATTGCAGCATATGCATTGGTGTTTATGGTTGTGGGGATATGTAAGAAAGTTAAACAGCCAATTGCCCATTACTTTTCAAGTGGGGTTTCTACTGCAGACAGACTGGCTGTGCTAATTAAAGAGGTAAGTATTTTTTTTAAACACCTGCCTTAGAATGTCTTAAAAGGCGACTGAAGTCTCATAGGCAGAGAAGTGAGTCTAGTAGGCAGCAGTCAGCGGTGTGGCAAAACCCTATTACCTAAAATAATACTAAAACCAAATTATATTCCTTGTTGTGTCCATTCATATTACAGAAAAACATATGGTATCGATTGACCCTACCTACATGTGTAGGGATGATGATGACAACCTTTATATAATACTGGCTACGCTCTGTCTGCATGGTGATGGATGATGATAATGATGAATCAAAATATATATAACCTATGTTATTTAGGGATTACATAGTATAATGGAGAAAGTATTTTTGAAATTGATACGAGTTGTTTTAGAGTCTATTCATTACAGACATACAAAAATGCAAATATTTCTTCTTGATATTATTATTAGTTTCTAAATTGTACACCATTATCAATACTTTTGCATAACAGACCCAATGTGAATAGTTATCACATCAGTTAGAATAATTGTTCATTATTTATCATTTCAGGTTCTACAAAAGTGCCATGAGGTGGGAGTAAATATTGCGGCCATTGTGTGCGATATGGATGTCGTAAACAGGCGAGCCCTCACTATCTTGGGTGCATCACTGCAACACCCTTATATACACCACAATGGCAAACAAATCACAGCACTTTTTGATGTACCACATTTATTAAAATGCTTTAGAAACTTGTTTTTAAAATATGATATTGAATGTGCTACAGACATTTTATCAAATGACAATGAAGGAAAAGGTAAAGGGTTCTCATACATACTTTTCACTCTTGTGTGTTCTTATCTTTTGGGTTAACTGTTGCATATTGTTTTTTTCTAAAACCCTTAGCAGAATTACGAATCTGGCCCAATGTGAATCAAGTGAAACTCAAACAAACAAACAAAAAAATATGATATTGTTATGAAATTACTGCTTTTATTTTAGTTTGATAACTATTTTTCTTCATGATACATATTTCTTTTTACAGGAATTGCTAAATGGTCCCACATAAAGGAATTTTATGAAATTGATAATACCAACCCAAACTTTGTGTATGCACCAGCTTTGAAGAAGGATCACTTAGAGCCCAATTCAAAACAAAAAATGAAGGTTAAATATGCAGCACAAGTTCTTAGCCATTCCGTAGCAGGAGGAATGTTAGCCAAAGTAGCTAAAGGTATGTAAACTAGATAGGTAGGTACTTTCTTTATTGCATGATAGCATGGTGAATGTTTATTTTTAATGTTTTGAAGTGATGAAGTAGAGAAGACCGTACCTGATAGGATGCATCATGCCTGTTCATTACAGTTGCAGTATCACCGTTCTGTGGCTCTAAACTGCGCTCATCACTTAGAGACATTAGTTCTTAAATCTCATGCACACAGTAATTTGATTTGTAGGATATGTACCTACATCTTTAGGCTGACTAGAGCCTACAGCTGTCATGGCTGTCCCCACATCTTGCATGTAATGTATGGACACTCGTGCAACGTGAGCGTAATTTGCTGCTACAGTAAAAGTTGCTTGAACATCCCTATACATACAGTATATGTATAAATTCTGTCAGGCAACTTGAGAGCTTAGTTCAATGTTAGTAAAATGTCAATGACCCCCAACTACATCAAAATATTAACAGATGTGATAGCAGGTTACAGCTAGTATATTAACTCAAAAATTTGTAACAATCAAAATAACAAAGTTCATTTGAAGCAAACATTTATTTAATCACCTTACTCTTATTTTCAGACCTTACTGTGGACGCAGCTGTAACAGCAAATGTCTATTTGATTGTCTTAACAGCGATTTCTCGGATTTACGCAGAGGAAAAGCTCATGCAACAAATTTAAAACATTCAAGTCCACATTTAAAATGCTTAGAAAAATTGAAAAGATTTTTTTCGTCTATTAAGTATATTGGAAGCCCACGTAAGACGCCATCACAAGAAGGTTGGATATGGACTCTCAATGCCATTGAGAAATTGTGGAGGAGCTTGGTGCAAAAACACCACATCACTAGCCTTGCCACTAGGCGATTACAACAAGACCCTATTGAAAATCTTTTTGGCTGCATTTGTGGCAACTGTGGATCCAATTCCAATCCAACATGCAGCCAATTTGTAGCTGGCTTAAAAACTGCCATATTATCAAATATGTCACATACAAAAATGTATCACTTCAGGAAACTGTGAAACTGATAATAGCCTTATAATTAACAATTTTGAAACACTATCTATCCGTTTCACAGTCCACACCATAGCATACATTTGCAAGGACAGAGCCTGAATTTCTGTCCTCAATTGAATTACCTCAAGTTGATGATGCCATACAAGACAACAATGCAGAAATCAGGCATGTGCATATGTGTGTGGATTCGTAATGAAGAGGATGCCTAATTGTGAGAATTGTAAAAAAGCATTAATATCAACAAGTGTTGAAAACTTTCATTTGTTTGTGGAGTTTAGAGAGTACTCAGAGTTTAAAAAAAGTTTAAATTATGTTACAAAAGAAATGGTCGTTTGTGTAGAACACTGCGCTACCCTGATAAATGAATTTCTCAGAGAAAAAGCTCCCACGATTTACTTTAAAAAAAACATATCTGAGCACATGTGAATTTCTATTTCCTGAACATTTGTATGGAGCACAGGAACTCAAATGTATGCACCATAATTAGTAGTGTTTTTACTATATGTATAAGAAGATACTGTGTTCTAAAAAATAGAGTGTTTGCTGGCGAACCATCTGCAGCTGCACTGAAACGCAAAATAAATATATTATTACATAAACAAAATGTGTTCATATAAACTATGCTTTGCTATAATGCTTGTGTTAATATTTTAGTCTGCTGCAACCAGGCATTAATAGATTCATGTGTGCAGTGATTTCGTCTGTCCCCTATATTGTGACATTAGTTCATTAAAACTTGTTAAGCCTGCAGTTGCAGTATAGTTGTCAGTTTGTGATTTTAATATAGGCCTGTTTCATAAAAAAGGTAACAATGTAAATAATGTCTCATGTATGTCTACCAAGTTTAGATGATGTTATTATCAATGATAATTTTACATATTATATGCTACCATAGACCATATTGGTATATTATACGACACAAGTGAGCTAAGTTGATTGTACCTAAGGCAGTAGTTAAGCCGTCAAGCAAACATTTTTTTACGATATAACCATCATAGTTATTTGATTAATAGTGAGTGACAATCTCTTATATTATTATAGATCCCTTTATTATATTATTATTATAACATTTATTATTGATTTAGGACCAGAAAGGAGTACTCATCACGAATCAGTAAACAAAATAATGATTATGAATGTGGGTTATGAAAAAACAAAGCCCGTCGTCCATCCAATCCTAACCTAACTAAGCCAGGTATTCTATAAAATGTTCTTAAATCACGCACGATGTGCCGCATTAAGGCGGCATGGATGAGAGATGAAACTAGCATTAGTCGTCAGCGATGAGAGTCAAATGTAACACGTTATTTAAGTGTAGTATTATAACGTAACACATTGGTAACTTTTCTCGTTACCTACTAGTCATGTGCACTAAAAGAATCAAAATCTAGAGAACGATAAATACGTAATTATCCAGTTTTAGTATAAATGGACAATCCAGGACCCTGAAATCCCAAAAAGATGCTTCCTTCACTACACCAAACCCAAGCGAGCGAAGCTGCTGTTGAGTCAATTGGTTCGTTATCAAATTCTGTGTAGAACGGCACCAATATTGTCAATGTAATCAAATTTAAGCAAAAACAGATTGTTCCGTAGAAAAAACAAATCGTTGATTGAGTATCGGTTTGAAACTAGTTCAACTGAGAATAGTTTATCAACAATGCTCAAGCAAAGATTATAATCTCAAGTATTGATTAGATGATCAGATCAGATATCAAACTGTATTTGAGTTGCATTCTGGAACATGGGACTTAGGTACTTAGATTTTTCCAGGGCCGAACTAAACACAATGACACTGTGTTTATTATTTTCTTTTCCGGTTTTTCTGTTACAACGAGACCCCATTACTAACCTTCGCACCAGAACTTATAATGTACTAGCTGCGTTCCGAGGTTTCACCCATAAATGATGATGAAGATAATTATGATGACGTCAAAGTCAAAATAATTTATTCAATTTAGGCATCAAAGTATCTGCATCAAAGACGCACTTGTGAACGTCAATTTTTCATTATAATGTACTTTAAAGCCTACCGCCGCGTTCCAAAATACATAGAGCCAACCGAGAAGAAGCGGCAAGAAACTCGGGGCCATTCTTTTTATATAGATGTTTTTACAATGTTTTTACTTAGGTACTACAAATATTAGCACCAGTGTGTTGCCTTACAAAAGAGAACATATTAGTGGTATCAGTAGGGCAAGACACGCTACACTTTGACATCTTAGTACACGAGTAGATAGATCCTGGAGTGATCAGTCCCAAGCTGTTTTATCCTCCAAGTAATCCGAAATTTTGTAATAACCTTTTTGACAGAGTTTAGTTTTAATAGTAATTTTAAACTTATTAATAGGCAAATCTCGGATAACATTGGGAACTTTATTATAGAATCGTATACATTGTCCCATAAAATAATGACTTATTCTGTGGAGACGCGTTGTATGTACGGATAGCTTGTGCTTATTTCGCGTGTTGATGGAATGAGCATCACTCCTTTTATCAAAACTGTTAATGTTTTTCTTTACATACATTAGATTTTCATAGACAAACTGAGAGACAACAGTTAGAATGTTTATGTCTTTAAATTTCTGTCTAAGGGAAACTCTGGGAGCCAAACTGTAGATCGCTCGTATAGCCCTTTTTTGCAGTAAAAAAATAGAATTAATATCTGCAGAACATCCCCAGAGCAGTATGCCATAAGTCATAACGCTATGGAAATAACTAAAATAAACTATTCTAGCTGTGTCTACATCAGTTAATAGTCTAATTTTTTTAACAGCATAAGCTGCTGAACTGAGCCTACTAGACAATTTTTTAATGTGGGGACCCCATTGCAATTTAGCGTCTGTAGTAATTCCTAAAAAGACTGTTGACTCCACAAGGTCCAACCCTGTTCCATTCAATTGTATATTGGATTCTACTTGTCTCACATTTGGTTTCGAGAACTTTATACAATTAGTTTTCTTCTCATTGAGGAGAAGATTATTTGTATTGAACTAATTCACAACTTTAGCTAATGCATTGTTAACATCGTCATAGTTTAATAACTGCCTTTTAATTTTAAATAACAGTGAAGTGTCATCTGCAAACAATACAATCTCGTGATTCTTCTCTACATAATAAGGTAAGTCATTAATATAGATTAAAAACAAGAACGGCCCTAGTATTGAACCTTGTGGAACGCCCATTGAGATTATAGAGCCGGGCGATTTTTTACCATTTATGTCAACCCTTTGAATTCTACCATTTAAATATGAAGTCAAAAGGTTGAGAGCCATGTTCCTAATACCGTAGTGTTGTAATTTCCTGACAAGTATATCATGTCGGACGCAGTCAAATGCCTTAGATAACTCACAAAAAACACCTAAGGCATCTTGAGAGTTCCCCAGGCATCAAACACATCTTTTATTAGTTCTATACCTGCGTCTATAGTAGAGCGATTCCTTGTAAACCCAAATTAATTTTTATGGAAAATTGGACGATGACAAGGATCCTACGTTCTTTCCCGAAATCCCCGTTTAGGCTTGAGAGCGTAACACATAAACAAAATTGCAACATTAGTTAGGATGTCTTTGACAGGGTTGTATTTTTTGCAAGTAGAAAATAGCCTTCGTGCGCGAGTCTAGCACGTGACAAGTTTTTAATAAAATGTGTTTATTATATTTTTATTTGCTTTAAAAGCACGGTGTTTAACGTCAATGTAAAAAGATGATGAGAAGAATAATATTAAAGTCGATTAATTTAGCATAAAGTAAAGATGAGCGATTGTGTGACAAATGTTTTAGACAATGCGGTATTTTTTTCAAGAGATTAACAAAAATAGTTTCATGTAAAGTAAAAAAAATACGTCAAGTGCGAGTCGGACTCGTGCACGAAGGGTTCCATATCATAACATTATATATAATTATTGTAGGTAATGTTCTGCTAATTATAAATTTAATGGATATTTTATACTGCCCTTCATAAACAGTTGCCTTTTTTTTCAGGTAGAAATGGGATTACTAAACATGAAATGAAATTGAAGTACCTACATCAATCATAAAGCTAAAAGCCTAACTGTGTTACATTCCAATTTCGGTAACATTACGTAAACAAGTTTGTATGATAATATTGTTATATCTATGCATGTATAGCATCGATGGCCAATAATGTTCTAATGTATGATACGTACGTTTATATGTATATGAACAAAAGTATATGAATACTAAGTATCATTCCATTGCCCTGGTCTCAGACAGCCGGAATAGCTCTCTGGACACATAATCTAGAATTCATAATCTTAATTCCGGCGTCTTGCCTCACATATCATAAAAAAATCAGATTGATCAGTAGTCTCGTGCTCGTGGTTCCCGGCACTTGCACCCGTCTTTATGGAAGAGGAATGAACACTAATCGCATTACTTTTGGCTCTAGGTACTTAATAAAAAAAAAGAAATGCAAAGGCAAATACTGGATTCATTCTTATATGTGAACAGAGTAAAGGAGAGTCAGTAACACATTACGGCGAGAAAATTACAACAGTACCCTGACAGATTCTTCGTCAGTGCAGTGGCATCATACGATGAACTGGCTGACCCGCCAGCGGCTTCGCTCGCTTGGTCTTGGTGTAGTAGGTAGAAATGCCGTTTCGGAACCTCGAGGTCAAAGGTTCGATCCCCGGGTTGGACAGTTATTGTGTTTTTCTGAGAAAGAAAGATATTCTCAATAACACTCCGGTGTCTAGAACAGTGCCCCGTAGATGGCAATAGGCTCGCCCCCTGTTACATGGTCACGTGACCAAAACATATAATGGCGAAACGTAGGCGATGAAAATACCGCTGATTAACCCTTCGAGGTTATACCCAAGGGCAAAAGTATCAATTCACTCAAGACCGTTAGACTGATATTACCGCGCCGCTGCATATCCCTTGGAGGATATTTATAGGTGAAACTATTTGTTATGTTGTGTTTAAAAATAACATGTAAGTATTGCGAGTGATTCACTCTAGACCGAGACTCTAGACTTGACTACAGTCGGCTAAACAACAAGGATGGATGATATGCCACCTCTATCGCCGAGCTCGTCCAGCGTTTCGAGCTTTCAAAAAGCGTGGTTTTGACTAAGCTATCAGAAACTCTTTGACAGAACTCTATTGACAGAAAATAAGTCGTAAATAAAATTACGATCTTGTTATTTTATCTATGCTGTGCACAATGCCTGGTGATAGATGATGATAATGATTCTTATGATGATGAAAAGTAGCCTATGTGCTACTCCAGACTATAATCTATCACTGTGCCAAATTTCAGCCAGATCCGCTCAGCCGTTCTACTGTGATTGAGTAACAAACATCCCTGCATGCATCCATCCATCTAAACTTTCACATTTATAATATTAGTTAGATTACTATGTTTTCTGCGGAACAAAATCCAAAAGAAGACACACACATGAGAAGAGCCATTTCCACTGAAGAAAGACATACAAAAAAAGCATAAACACTAAAGTAGGTGGGATAATTTTAATCAATATGTACGGTTTTATTTTTGTTTGAATCAATACCTTCATACAGTGTCATATTCATTTAAAAGTCAGTCAAATAGTTATTCAGCAGCGTTTTACATTACTACTGCGGGATAGCCCGGTTTTACCCTATTCATAATCTGATTTCAGTATTTGTGTGCCACTCTATTAAAATATTTAATACGCGAAGAGAATACGCGCGTTATGAATTCATAATCTTAAATATTCCAACCCGAAATCTCAGTATCATTCTTACAGATCGATCTGAAAATATAATAATCTAAAAAAATCAGAATGTGTGTGGAGTATACTGATTTTGTTTGTATGATATTCTGGGCTTTCTGAATTATTATTGTGAATTAAGATTATGAATCCAGAGAGGCATTCCGGCTGTCTGAGGACAACCTTACTTTACCAGAGAGATTTCAGAAAATTTTTGACATTTATATTTGAATTATCTAAAATAAATAAAATCACAAATTTTATATACGTCCAATTAATCCATGTGTTAATAATTGTTATAGTTGTATTGTACGGTACGGCTGCTCGGAGTATATTATTCCTTTTAAGAACCGAGGTTGGCTTCATGTGGTAACTGTTGCAAAGAACTTGTGGTGATTTGTTTTGCTGGAGACCAGATTCAGTGATTGTTCTCATAGCAAATCGTGTACCAGAATGAAAGGACATAAAGATGGTAAAAAGTTAACGTATTTTATATGTATTCCTTGACATGTACCAGCATATTATTTATAGCTACCTATATATAAATTCTATGTGGGCGAAAACTGCATGCGTGTGTGTACACACATCTAATTTGTGTAAATCACGCTATTACTTAGGTACTCGTACTTAATTAACTTATAAGATTTAAATAAAAAGATTTCATCAAAATTGGGTTTGATCTCTTATATTAAGTCCTTCAAATTTGAGTAAACTGGAAATTTGGGGTAGTCAAGGGGGTTCGTACCAAGGGCCAAATTGGTACAACTTTCCATCGACGTCCGTAGAATTGAGTGGGGAAGGGTGATGGGGAGTGGAAGGGGTAAGTGTACAATACCCCCCCCCCTAAGTTGCGGACCCCCTCCTTTTCAGATTATTTCATTTTTAATTCTGAAGAAATTTTCCTCATTTTAATGATAAAAAAACCATATAAGTGTAATAAACACGGGACCCTTTGAAGGCCAAGGAGGGCGACTCTCTTCATCAAAAATATAGGGGACTGATTCAGAAAGATTTCTGTATTTATTATTAGATTGCAACGTCTCCGGCGCTGCGGGAAGAGCAGCCACTACGCCCTTGCATTACAAACCACAGGCATCGGATGAGCCGGAGCAGCTGTGGCTGGTCCCACAAGCTGAAGCTGCGGAGAAGATGATTACAGCGGGCGCAAGTTGCTCTCCCAACGCACCACTCAACACTCTAGGGGTACGACATACTAGTACCAGGTAGAGTCGGGGTCAATCAATTGGGTTCTGTGATATACGAGTAAGTTGAACCTAACCCATTTTATTTTATACACAAATATTTGTATAAAATTTATTAAATTGATGTTTTCAAAGAATAAATCAAATCAATACAATAGTATTGTTTTATTATTTGAAAACATCTTTATGCACTATTTTATTTTTCTCCTCCAAGAATATTCGATGTGCCAGTCTGTGAAGTTTCCTTTATTACTATCCCTACAGAACATCACGACACAAACTATGACTGACAATAGTGTGGTATGGCAATACAAAACGGCGTCAGTTTTTAGTTTCGTTCCACAAACCGGGGAAATACTGTAAACACTACACATTTTAATTTTAAATCTCGTACTGATAATGCTGTAATTTAATATATACAAACTGTCAAATATATGTGTGCTTGATAACTATTGAAATGAGTGCAAAATATAATTCATTCCATAAATTTACTTATATAAAATAAAATGTTACCGAACGTATGACAACTTAACAATAGGTAAAACGAAACGTTGCATGACAAGAATAATATATATTGTGTGGTAGGAATTGACATATACATATATTGTAAAAATAATTAATCATCAATATTTTTTTCTCATAAACTACGCGTTGAAACTTTGTGTGTGCTTCTATTAATGTATCCATTCTGTTAAAAAAAAATATAACTCCCAACTCGACAGAAGTCCACGGAAAGCTAAGCCGTAAACATTTACGAATTCATGAAATGAAACGTAATTATCTTTGATTTCTTGTAGACTTTGACAAATGCAGTGTCAAAGTGCGTGGATAGAAACGTTAAGCCTTCATTTTGTTCATTGCTTCGACAAAACATAATATATTCGACAAAAGTTACTCCTACAGAACGTAGTAGAGTATCTAGTCAGATCAAAGTCACGATAAGTGCGACGACGTGCGAAGCGAGGAGGAGCGTTAGGTTAAAGGGTTACACAAGGGTTAAACAACGCAACACAATAATTAGGGTAACCTACACCTTGATAAGGAAATATAACGCAGCAGTGTTGGGATACAATTCTTGTCGAAGCAGTGAAAAATTAAAACTCTATCAAATACATGAAACTATGCGAGCTATCGGGGAAATAAGTAAAAGGAGAATCCCCCCTTCCCCCTTTTCTTTACTACTTACAATATGTAGAATATATATAATTCTCTGGTAGGGATGATGATGATGATGGGTGACATAAATGTTCCAAAAATAATTGACTTTCAATATTTTTCTCCAAAAATATGTGACTCCGCAATATGTTAAAAGTTTGCATGTGTGCTTATAATAATGTATTAATTTTGTATAAAAAATTGTCAACCCCCAACTTGATGGACGACAATGTAAAGCTATGCCAAATTCAAACTCATTGCAAATCAACACAATTTAATATAGGACTGCTGATAACAAAAAGCGAATTGACCATTACAAAGTTATTATTTGCTGTTGATGCAATAACTAATTCTAGGATGGACCAGGAAAGTTATGTTAGGCCTTCCACAGAATAAGAGTAATAATCTTTAACGTTTTCTTAAGGTAAGGATTATCCCCATCACTGCGTGACTCCAACTCGCACTCGACCGGTGTTTTCATATATCAATAAATACAAACGATTTGCGAAAAAGTATTCGTATCGTAAGCGTCAATGCGTTACGCTTCGGCGTACAAACTATGAGTTATCTGTGTCACAGTTGCCCTAGATAAATGACAGTTGTGATGATAAGAAGATAAATGTTTCACGTGAATGTGTTACACTAACGCAGTTATTCATGTTAGGCCCACCGCAATGTCATCATTATATGTGATACTGCACTGCACTAATTACGTTAACGGCAGTTAGAAGATCGAAAAAAAAACCGAAATGAATTAATATATTTAATTAATTAAAAAGAATAAAACTAATTTACAATTGTTTCCTAATGAATAACCATTCCGCTTCGAGGTAGGAATATGGAATGCTTATTCTTACAAATAGATTTAACACGCAGTGTCCGATTGACGTCATTGCTGCGTCGGCGAATTAAATGTGTTCAATAATTATCGGTGCATCTGCAACGTCGGCGATCTTCATATAGTAGACCTACGTAATTCACTCATTACTCTGAGACATGAGGTCTTATGCCAGCTCCGTTAGCTCAGTTGGTAGATACCCTGCCATCGAAGCGCGGGGCCCCCGGGTCCATCTCTGACCAGTATATATGTCTTATATAATGTTATGACATTGAAATTCAAGCTTCATGTTTAGCGCTAATGCTTTTATATTTTTTTATAGACGTACCCAGACGCATCTCAAACAGTACAATGTACATGAACATAAATATTTGATCTGTTTAGGGATTGAACCTGGGACCAGCGGCTCAGGAGGCTGGGTCACTACCAACTGCGCCAAGCGGCCAATCAAACATTTTGTTACGATATAACCATCATAGTTATTTGATTAATAGTGAGTGACAATCTCTTATATTATTATAGATCCCTTTATTCTATTATTATTATAATGATTATGAATGTGGCTTATGAAAAAACAAAGCCCGTCGTCCATCCAATCCTAACCTAACTAAGCCAGGTATTCTATAAAATGTTCTTAAATCACGCACGATGTGCCGCATTAAGGCGGCATGGATGAGAGATGAAACTAGCATCAGTCATCAGCGATGTGACTCAAATGTAACACGTTATTTAAGTGTAGTATTATAACGTAACACATTGGTAACTTTTCTCGTTACCTACTAGTCATGTGCACTAAAACAATCAAAATCTAGAGAACGATAAATACGTAATTATCCAGTTTTAGTATAAATGGACAATCCAGGACCCTGAAATTCCAAAAAGGTGCTTCCATCACTACACCAAGACCAAGCGAGCGAAGCTGCTGTTGAGTCAACTGGTTCGTTATCAAATTGAACGGCACCAATATTGTCAATGTAATCAAATTTAAGCGAAAACAGATTGTTCCGTAGAAAAAAAACAAATCGTTGATTGTGTATCGGTTTGAAACTAGTTCAATTGAGAATAGTATATAAACAATGCTCAAGCAAAGATTATAATCTCAAGTGCGAGTCGGACTCGTGCACGAAGGGTTCTATAACATAACATTATATATAATTATTGTAGGTAATGTTCTACTAATTATAAATTTAATGGATATTTTATACTGCCCTTCATAAACAGTTACCTTTTTTTTTCAGGTAGAAATGAGATTACTAAACATGAAATGAAATTGAAGTACCTACATCAATCATAAAGCTAAAAGCCTAACTGTGTTACATTCCAATTTTGGTAACATTACGTAAACAAGTTTGTAAGATAATATTGTTATATCTATGCAGTATAGCATTGATGCTCAATAATGTTCTAATGTATGATACATACGTACATATATATATATGAACAAAAGTGTATGAATACTATCATTCCATTGCCTGATATTAAGTGACGGACCCATAACAATTGCTGTATGTCTCAAATCTCTAAAGCTCTGCACGATATTACACTACATTTGTCACCTAATTTTTTTTTAGTCACCCCAGTGATTTTTAGTGATTTTGTCTGCTACGATATCCTATAAATCTAAATACTCACTGTGTTTGCATGCTAAATAGAGGCAGAATACCTGGTATCGCAACGGTGCTCCCCACATAGTATGTGAGAAATGGAATCATGTTATTACATGGGATCATGTGTAGAGATATACTGTAAACGCCGTTGAATATGTTCTTATTATATGATATTACAAATGTGTCTGAAAATCTTGATGTTAATGTTATATTCTGATTTCATAGTTGTTTCAAAAGCTTTAATTTTTATTCTAGAAGGAACTACAATTTTGTTTTATGGCCTTAAGCGTTTTAAATGTATAATCAATAAATTTGTAATAAATAATTGCTGTCCAATTTATTGTCCTTTTCTTTAATGGTCGTTATTATAATGCAGTAAAATAGAAAATATCTTTTATTAACTGTGTTTTGACAGAACTCTCTTTTCACGCTTAAAGCAATTTTTCGTGTACATGTCAATGTAAAGTAGGTACAATAATATCTTGACCACTAATTCCAGGTAATCGGTTGTTCCATGGGCAGTCCATTTCCTGGAATATCGATTTGACTGGTTAATGTATTCCAGCAAATGTACCAAATTTATTGTTACTATGTCAAAACACAGCCTAGTGTATAATTCTATAGTAGCGATAGTAAACTGAGCCCACGTATGCAACGTACGTAACGCATTATAACATCTAGACTCTTAATTTTGTATGAAAACAGTAAAACAACGTTGCATATGATTAGTATATTTTTCTGTTGCATATGTTTCTGATCAAACTGTTTTCATTCAAATTCCAGAGTCTAGATGTAATAAGGCGTTGCATACGTTACATACGTGGGCTCAGTATTTCTTTTATGACTATATACATATATATATATATATATATATATATATATATATATATATATATATATATATATATACATATATATATATATATATTATATAGTCATCGCCAGCGCCATCTATCCTTGGTATGGAAAAGCTTTAAATGTATATATACCACAAAAAAGGTAGAAGATACCAGTCTATTTCCTAGTATATATTTTAGTCTATGGTTTTCGCGGAATCCTGTGAGGTCTGCAAACTTTGTTCTGTCAAGAAAAAACTAAGCGCTGTTCAGGACTACGGGTATGTTTTTCTTGTGATAAATTTGTAAAAGAAAAGGATATGCTAATATTGTTTTTGATTGCTAAAATATTTAATGAGTTTTTTCGACATTTGTAAAAAATCACTACATATAGGGGGAACTTTGTGCCAAAATTGAATACTCTCATTGTGTTGCCAGGTGAGTCCCAAATGACCCAAAGTAGTAAAATTTTGATCAGTCTTTAATTATACGGTAATATTATATTTGGAATATAAAAAATCTGGCGAAGTTGTTTGTCAGTTTGTCACAAAGTTAGACCCTAAGATTTAATACTATTACCCTAGTACCAAAAGTATGTGTGTCACAAAGTAATACCCCGTTTCTTTTTCTCAGGAATAATTCTCCGATGAATTATGCCTCGTTCGTACAAAAAAAAGGTTGGTGGGCGTACTTACCAAAATTACACCAAAGAAAAATTACAGGAAGCAATCAAGGACATACTAGAAAATGGAATATCTTTTAGAAGCGCGCAAGATAAATATAATATACATCGCAACACTCTTCATAACAAGATCAAAAGAAAACACTCAGGTGCTAAGACGGGACGTCCCACTATTTTCACCCCCGAAGAAGAAACAGATTTTGTGAAACACATAATTTCTATGTCAAGTTATGGTTTTCCTGTAACCCCTTTTGAATTGAGATGTATTGTACGATCATACCTTAACAGAATCGGCAAAAACGTCCCTTGTTTCAAAGAAAATTTGCCTGGTGTTGACTGGGTTAACAGCTTTATTAAGCGACATAAATCAGTACTGTCGCACCGATTCGCCAAAAACATTAAGAACGCTCGTGCTGCCATAGATGCTAACGTGGTAAACAATTTCTTGGACCACTTAGAAAACGAGGTGAAAGACGCGCCTGCTGCAAACATATGGAATTATGATGAAACTAATCTAGTAGATGATCCCGGTTCAAAAAAAGTTATAGTAAGAAGAGGCTGTAAATATCCGGAAGTCATTCGAAACTCGACAAAAGCATGTACGTCTATAATGGTTGCTGGGAATGCTGCAGGTGATATTGCCCCAGTTTATGTTAACTACAAGGCAAAGAAACTTTGGCAAACTTGGATTGAGGGAGGCCCTGAAGGAGCTCGCTACAACAGCAGCAAGTCAGGATGGTTCGACACACAATCTTTCGAAGATTGGTTCATGCATTTAATGCTTCCGATTCTAAAAAAGCAAGAGGGTAAAAAAGTCGTGATCGGAGATAACCTCAGTTCTCATCTGAACATGGAGGTTGTGAAAGCTTGCGAAGATAACAACATCTCTTTCGTGTGTCTTCCACCTAACGCAACACACCTCTTCCAGCCACTTGATGTGGCTTACTTTTGACCAATGAAAGTCAATTGGCGAAAAATTTTATCAGACTGGAAAGCAACACATCATGGTAGCCGATGCCCCACAATACCCAAGGATTGTTTTCCGAGACTCCTGAAGAAGTTGTTTGATGTGTTAGAACCATCAAATAAAGAAAACCTAAAATCTGGGTTTCGTAAATGTGGGATATCACCAATTAACAGGAGTATGGTTCATCTGGATCGTCTTCCAAAAAATATTCTGGATACCAGTCTACAAGAAATTGGGAATGTCAGCGAATCGTTTGTAGATTTTCTGATAAGTTCAAGAGAAACTCAAACCGTGGTTAAGCCAAGACAAAAACGCAAAGCTGTTAATGTCGTCCCAGGCAAAGGCGTTACTTGTACGGACTTAGAAGTCGGGGAGCAACCTTCAACATCAAATATAAGTGCTGGTTCTTCAAACGCAAAGAATTTAGGGAGGAAACGTCAAAGAATCCCAGTTGCCAGGAACTCATCATCTTCAGAAAGCGAAGATAACTTTTCTCTCAGAGATAGCAGCTGCAGCCCATATAATGAAATGGATGAAATTGAAGATCTAGAGAATATGCTACCCCATCAGCCTGAATTGAAGACCCTTAGAAAGATGATTTATGAAAATGGAAGCTCGAGCGAAGAAGAGGTAGATATATACAAAGAAGGCGATTATGTTATTGTCAAATACGAAGGGCAATATTTCCCGGGAAAAATTACAGTAAAAGATAATAACACCTTTTTAATCTCCACAATGACCAAAGGTAACAAATTTTGGAAATGGCCCGAAAAACGTGACGAGATATGGTATCAAGCCAACATGGTGGTAAAAAAAATTATGGAGCCGAAACTGGTGACCAAACGAGGCCATTATGACGTGCCAGAATGCCAAGATTTGTCTGATTTTGTAATGTAAAAAATAAATGTCTTTTTTATAAACATAACAAAAAGTTTTTTTCATTTTAGATATTTTTTTTGTAGTACAACTGGCAACTTTTATGTTTTTATTCTTTTCTAAGATGTTGTAGAAACAACTGAACGGGGTTTATTTGTGCCTGGGTTTGTTCAGTATGATGTTATAGACCATTTAGTGATGCGTCACAAAGTAGCCCCACACCCGGGGTAATGTTGTGCCATACTTTGAAGGGTTATAACACAGGGAAAAATGATGTTTTAGTTAATGCTAAATATCTACATCGATTAACTATATCGTCAAGATGGTAAAAACGTATTAAGTCATGAAATGCAACAAAATACAAAAAAGTTATTTGCAAAAAACTTCAAAAACTGTCACAAAGTTACCCCAGTTTACGGTACGTCTCGTTTGTGTTTGTGCCAGTACTTTGTTTGTTAGACTCACAACATCTGTCTTTTCTGTTCAACGGAAACCATATTCCAAAAAGAGGCGAAGTTTATATTTCCAATCGTTCGTCTTCGCTAAATTTGTCAGCATATTTTTCTCTACACAATCCCATACATTTACTTCTTCCAGGTCTTAGAATGCCCTTGGCCGATAGGTAGGTAAGGTTTTTTGTCTCTTATTTTTTCTCATATTCTTCTTCCAGTCAGGAACTAGGATCAGCCTGGTCTCTGCGTTTGCATTTACGATTTTGAAACCCAGGAATTACAGACTCAACTCCGGAAATATCAGTAGTATTAATTTGTACGTTTTCATCAAAGGCATTTCTATTTTCAGAATTGAGAATGTTATGAAAGCTTTTATATGATGCTTCCGGGTTAGAACAGCCAGTCGATGATAATACATTCATCAAGCGTGGGTAGGTACCTATATAACTGTTGCTCGAATCTGACAGATGTAAATCTTCATTCAAATCAATGAGTAACACCTTTTCTAAAGTTGCTATTAAAGAAGGTGTCGGTTCAAAATAAGACGCATTTTCCATAAAGCTATTTTGTTCTGCAGTAATTTTCTGCAATCTGCTGTTGAAACCTGTTGGTTCTGCTGAACCTGTGTAGCTGATTGTGCAAGGCAAGGTCTTTCAAAATCCTCTTCAGGAATAATAGTCATGATTTCATCACATGTATCAATTGCATCCTGAAAAAAATTACAATATTAACAAAATGGATTAGTACCTACGAGTTTGACTCGCTCAACGAGGGTTTCGTTCCATAAGTAACTCTTAACGCGGCTTCAACTCGCACTAGACAGTTTTCATTATACTATAGTGTTCGCACTACAATCACACTATGTTTGAAGCTTGCATATTATTAACATTTTTACGGTAGGTTTAAAACAAAAAAATAAATAGTATTTTGTACACACTTCCTCATAAAGTGGCTCTATTGTCACCGCAATTAGGCACAGAATGACACCCATAATCAAACTGTGATTTTTTCATTGCTATAACTCACTAGTGAGTTATAGATTTTTTTGAAATTTTATTGTTGTTGTTGTATTGTTGAGGTGTTTTGTTCTTAAAAAAGTTTTTATTAAAAAAAAAAAGATCGTGTTCAATAGAACAAATAAATTAATATTCCTATTGCTTGCTCATTTCATGCAACTTCTTATTTATATAGATAATTATAACTCGTACGAGTTTAATAAATAAAACTTTCACTCAAATATAACTTTTGTTTTCTCTGTAATAAAAGAAAACTTTAAAGACCCCATTTTGTACGTGGCAGAATAGGCGCAAACCCTATGCGAGGAAAATAGTTTAGTCCCTTTAGTCTGTGGCTGATCGCAATGCGCGTGCATAGGAAAACTGATTAATTTTTCCCGCCATAGCGAAACATTTTTCACAACTCGGTTTCACTGTTGATATTATAGTTATTTATTAATTAAAATGTCTACAAGTACTAGTTACGAAGAAAATGATTTATGTTGTACACCGCCCGATATAAGATGTGAAGCCCTTAACGTTATGGAAAGTTTACTACCTGATGAAAACTCCAAGGACAAATATCTATTAGCGTACCAAAATTTCATAAAATGGCAAAACAGCAAGAATACTCGTACGAAATCTTTTTCAGAAAATGTGTTCATGGCGTACTTTAAAGAATTATTGTTATATTTAGGTTGCCTACCCGAAATATTACATATATTCGGGTAACACGCAGTGGTTATGGAAAGAAAACATTGTAATTTATATAGTAAAATAAATTCGTTTTATCTGCATAGACATTTTATACAAGACAGCTAATAAACAAAACCGTTGCTAGGTAACACATTGTCGATGATAGGTACATCTAAATAGGTTACAATCTTTTGATACATACATAAAAAGGTCCTATTCTAGAACACCCCCACTTAATCCACAATGTTTCATACAGAACTGGTGTTTCTGTCTAGCAACCCCTTTTGTCAACATATCAGCAGGCATTAGGGCTGTTTCGCAATACTTAATACAGATAACCCTTTGCTCTGCCAAATCTCGTACAAAATGGTACTTAATGTTTATATGCTTCGACCGCTTCCCTATTGAAGGAATATAAACTAGTTTACTTGCACTTTGACTATCACTAAATATTGTAATAGTGTCAGTCCGGTCCGTCAGTTCAGCATATAAACCTTTTACAGAAACTACTTCCTTTGAAGCCTCACATATTGCGATATACTCAGCTTCTGCAGTACTTAATGCTATACATCGCTGTTTCCTAGACTGCCAAGCAATCGCAGCACCACCGAAAAACAAGGTATAACCAGAGAATGATTTCCCATCAGGCCCATTACCCCAATCCGCGTCCGCGTAAGCTACTATAGGTTTATTACACTTCTTGTAACACAGCGATAGTTCCACTGTCCCCTTCAGATACCTGAGAACATGTTTCAGTGCTGCCATGTGTGATGAGTCATTGCAGTTGTTGAATTGACTCAACATTGTGACTGCGAATGATATGTCTGGTCTAGTACAACACGCAAGGTACATCAGTGATCCTATGATCTCTTGATACCGTGTATCGTCATTCTTTATACCAGACTTCAAATGAAGATTCGCAGCAATCGGTGTGCTAACGGGTTTACAGTCTTGCATCCCGAACTTTTCAAGAATCTTGTTAATGTATGCCTTCTGGGAAAGATGGATTTCTTGCTTGTCCACATCCCGCATAATCCGCATTCCAAGACATTCCCTCGCAAGACCAAGGTCCTTTATTTTAAAAGAACTTTTAATCTGTTCTTTCACTGTATCAGCTACATCTTCATTGTTTGTAAATATATAAAAATCATCTACATAAAGTGCTATAGCTAAAAACAGACCACCTTTAATTTTAGTGTAAACGCATTGATCATAATTAGATTGCGTAAAACCCATTTTCAAAATATGGCCATGAATTTTCTCGTTCCAACATCGGGCCGCTTGTTTCAACCCGTACAAAGACTTTTGAAGCTTGCAAACCTTACGATCTTCCCCCTTTTGAACGAAAAATTCTGGCTGTTCCATATAAATTTCTTCCTGTATCTCACCATTTAGGAAAGCTGTAGTCACATCTATGTGATGTATGCTTAAGTCTTTTTCAGCTGCCAGCGCAAGTAGAAGACGAATTGATGAAATTTTCACAACAGGTGCATACGTTTCAAAAAAGTCAATTCCTGGTTTTTGAGAATAGCCCTTAGCGACCAGCCTGGCCTTATGGCGCTGCACACTACTATCCGCTCCTACCTTGAGTTTAAAAACCCATTTGGACTTAACATCGTTAGCATCTATCGGTCGATCAACTAGTTCCCAGGTTTTGTTAGCCTTCAGGGAGTTAAATTCATCCTTCATCGCTTCCAACCATAACTTTTATCTGAGCGCTCCATAGCATCTTGAACCGATACAGGGTCAGAAATATTACTTACGTGAAAGTTATAGACCATGTCCGCATCTCTCTTTGAACGTCTATCTCGAATTGGGTAGCGTCGTTCATTAGTGTTAACCACATCATTTGGAGGATCAGCAACATTTGTGTTGACTGGATCTTGCAAATCTTCCGCAACATGGCTCTCCGAATCAACAGAATCAAAGAAGTTCTCACCAGAGTCTGAATCTTGGGTTGAAGTAAATGCTCCTGGACTCCACGATTGAGATTCTACTTCATCAACCATGACATTCTGCCTAGACACCGGTACCCCCACTGCAACAGGTCCCGCTAACCTTGGTACCTCCGGTTCTTTGGTAGGATGACTGGTTTCTGGAATGTCATTGTGTAGATAATTATCGACAACATTCTTCTCTGAAACATTATTTCGTTTCGACTTCGACATGGGCACATTTTCAAAAAATGTAGCATCTCGAGCTATCACAAGTTTTGTTGGGTTACTATCCAAATTGATAAATCGGTATGCCTTCTGATTAGTGGAATACCCAGTCATTATCATAGGTATAGTCTTTGGATCGAATTTCTTCCTGCTATGATCTTTTATCAGAACCTGAGCGTTGCACCCGAATACTTTTAGATTCGTCAAGTCCACTCGTTCATTCGTAAAGACTTCTTCAGGAAGCTTATCCTTTAAAGCCATAGTTGGAGATCTATTTTTAAGATACACCGCACACCCAATGGCCTCTCCCCATAGTTTTTTGTTTAAACCAGCATCGTGTATCATGCATCTCGCCTTTTCTGTAACGGTTCTTATGGTCCGCTCAGCAATTCCGTTTTGTTGTGGCGTATACGGTACAGACGTCTGATGCTGAATACCATGCTTTTTAAGAAAAACTTCAAACTCATGATTTACGTACTCTGTGCCATTGTCAGTACGTAATTTTTTGATTTTCTTGCCCGTCTGGTTCTCAACTAGTGCCTTGAATTCTTTAAATTTCGCGAATACTTCAGTTTTCGATTTTAGCAGATATGTGAAAGTTTTTCTGCTAAAGTCATCTACGAAGACCAAAAAGTATTTATTTCCACCATAAGACTCTACCTCCATAGGGCCCGCCAAATCAGAATGCACTAGCTCGAGCAAATCTTTTGCTCTCTTACCTTTTCTTTTCGGAAATTTCTTGACGCACGCCTTTCCCTTGCAGCAACATTCGCACGGTTCCGTACTCACCGCTCCATACGACAGTCCATCTGCTAAACCTTTCAACTTTTCCATCAAAGGCTTACTCAGATGACCCAACCTTCTGTGCCACAAATCAAATGCACTAGAAGTAGTATCTGGAGGAGACGTAATAACCATCGCTGCCTCTTTATCTAAAACGTATGAACCTTGTTTTAGGGGTGCTGTTAACAAAGCATCACAACCTACAGTGACGTCACCTTTTTTAAAAACTTTACAACAAGTTTTATCAAAAACAACAACAAAATCTTTACTACACATCTTACTTACTGATAGTAAATTAGTCATCAAACCTGGTACATTCAACACATCTTCAAACCTTATAGAACGACCCATGGCAAACACATCCCCCTTAAGATTTGACATAATCTTGTCGTTATTTGCAGTTGTCACCACCTTTGAACCTACGTTTTCCTTGTTCTCCAAAATGTGTCTGTCTGATGTCATATGAGATGTAGCACCGGAATCTATGACCCATTCGCTTTTGTTGACCGTCGCTGACATAGCAGATATCAGCCCAAGAGTCTCTTTACTATCCTTTTGTGTTGTATTACCCTTTTTATTATTAGGTATCCTGTCCTTGCATTGCCATTTATAGTGTCCTTTCTTGTTACACAGATGACATATAACCACCTTCTTGGTTTTGTCACTCTTTGACATAAGGACGGAATTGTCTTCCATTGTATTGTTTCTAATACTTTCCTTCAGTAACGCTGCCATAACAGTTTCCACTGAAATCTTAACGTTCGAATGCTCTAACGTCATCACCAGAGCATTGAAGGCATCTGTCAAACCAGCCAGCATTATTATCCCGACAAATTCATCATCAAGACCAGCTTTAATATTAATTAATGCTTGATTTGTGGTCTGAATATCATTCAAGTACTCCTCCATTGTGTTGAACATTGTTAGTTTAACGTTGAACATTTTCCGTAATAGATATAGCCGTCGCAGTAGTCCACCGTCAGCATACGCACGCTGCAACGTTAGCCATGTATCTCTCGCTGTATTAACATGCATTATCATGGGATATATTTTTTCGGTACACATGAGGCAAATTTTACTCCTAGCCTTGGCATCTCTTTTCTTTGCCTCCAGCGAGTCCAGCTTGAAATTGTCATCAATGCACTCCCATAAATCTATGTCTGTTAAAAACATTTGCATAGCAAATGACCAGGTGCCATAGTTAGCCTGGCCAGATAGTTTCTCAAAACTACACATATTCATAGCTTGCATTTTTTAGCAGTAGGTACGAAATCTGATACTTGAACACTACTTACTTTTACTTAGCAACCAGATCATGTCTGTGACCCATAACCTGTTATATTTAGGTTGCCTACCCGAAATATTACATATATTCGGGTAACACGCAGTGGTTATATATGGAAAGAAAACATTGTAATTTATATAGTAAAATAAATTCGTTTTATCTGCATAGACATTTTATACAAGACAGCTAATAAACAAAACCGTTGCTAGGTAACACATTGTCGATGATAGGTACATCTAAATAGGTTACAATCTTTTGATACATACATAAAAAGGTCCTATTCTAGAACAATTATCTTCTAAGTACAAACCTAGCTCTTTGTGATGTTTATACTCAATGTTAAAAAGTACAGTCCGAACAAAGAATGGAGTGGACTTAAAAACACTCTAATTTGTCAGCTTATCTAAAGAGACTATCCGACGGATAGTCTCTTTGGAAGCAAGAAATCAAAGGTTTTATCGTCTGACGATATTGAAAAATTTATAAAAGATGCTCCAGATAACCAATATAATATATCTACGCGACTTCAGCCTGTGTTGTGTGTTGAACTTAATTATTGTTTCTTTTTTTTTTCAGGTCGCTTTAATATTTGGTGTAACTGGTGCCTGTAGGATACAAGAATCAACAAATATAACCGTAAAAAACATAGAGAACCATGGCCGGATGCTTTTAGTGAAGATACCTATCACGAAAAATAAAATACCCCATACACGGTCCATTCTATGAAATTGTTAAGAAGTATGAAAGTTTGCGGTCACCAAAAAAACTGACCGTTTCTTTTTAAATTACCAGAATGGTAAATGTACCTGTCAGCCTATAGGTATAAACAAATTTGGTTCTATGCCTCAAGAAATCGCTAAGTTTTTAGGTTTAGCAGATGCTGAGAGCTACACTGGACATAATTTCAGAAGAACTTCAGCTACAATGCTGGCTAATTCAGGAGCTGATATAATGTATTTAAAGCGTCATGGTGGGTGGCGATCTAGCAATGTAGCAGAATCATACGTAGAAGATTCCATACAAAACAAGAAGGAAATTTGTGCAAAAATCACAAAAAGAATTAAACTTGATTCTGAGGCGCTTCCTACTGACGAAACACCAAGTACATCAAATGATTGGATTTCACCTACCTACACGAATAATGAGCCATTTCAAATTACAATAGAACATGAAAGTATTTCAATAAATAATCTATCTGATGAGACCGCTAAGCCATCAAGAACAGTTAATTATAATTTTACTAACTGCACATATACTAATTGTTTCTCTAAATAAACTTTTTATCTACTATGTTTCTCTAAATAAACTTTTTATCTACTAAATAAAATGAGTTTTTATTGTTATTTTATTCACAAGTGTGTTGAAAAATGTATGATACACGTGTGTATTGATGATTACCGTCCTCGGCTCTCTTAAGAGCCCAATGGCGCCTCGGCGGTAAACACCAATGTTACACACTAGTACCATAATGTACTATTTTTATAATATGTACAACTTTTGAACATCTATCTATCTATCTATCAACTGTATCTAAACAACAATTTTCGGTTTTCTAATATATTTTTGTTCTGAGATCTTGCTTTTTGCCAAATTTCACGATTCTAGGTGTTGACCTAGAATCATGAAATATAGAAAGTACCCTATTATAGGTTTTGATTCACTAGCCCTTGTGAAATCGCAAAATGGTTGAAAATACATAAACGGTCATCTTTTGATCGCGATAACTTACAAGTTTTTACAGCTAACAGAAACCGCGTAGATCCAAGTATTTCATGCCAACTTACACCTTTACGCGTTCTTGAGAAAAAGGAACAGACAGACAGATGGACAATAAAGTGATCCTATAAGGGTTTCTTTTTTCTTTTGATCTAAAGAACCCTAAAAACAACCAACTTGTCCTGACTCCATACTACGATGCCCTGTGTCGTAGGTATTAGTGACCCACGAGTAGGTACTACGGTAGTAGTGCCATAGCACATAACACACAAATGTTTTGTGACCATAGTAACTAATCGTTGTCTTTATGGACCAGACCAGACCACAAATCTACTACCGTTACACCATCGGAGCTGTGGACAAGTTCAAAACTAGAATATCTATAGTCACGGATGCTGGTTATCCAAAAAACAGTGTCAACGTCAACCTATAGCATAAGAAAAAGAGGGTGGATCTGTTTAGATAGGAGTATACTACCTATCATTCATTAAATTAAATTAGTCATTAAAATTACTTAGTTCCCTGGGTCACACAGATTCATATTCATGTCACACGGCGGTAAGTCAGTTGCGGTGGTGTTAGTATCTATTCTACATGTGATCTGATACACAAAATAAAATAGGTCTATTAAAAGTTCGAAAAACTTACCGGCTCCAAAACATTTAAAACATCTGTAATCCCGAGATTATTGTCCTAGTTTTAATGACTGCAAAATCTTTTAATTTCAACTGTTTCTTTTCAATTAATTTTGTTAGTTTTTCAATGGCGATGCACACTAAAACGCCGTTATCTTTACAAAAATAACCAATAGGATCAGTCCTACGCTGCAAATTAAGGGCCTCCCCGTCCTGCGTATTTCAACTATTACTTGATAAATGAAAAAAATAAACTAATTTGATGAAATTTAAATGGGACCACACTGGAAGCAACAGCTTTCTAACAATATAACTATTCTAGAATTTTGAGAATCGGTTCACCCTATCCTAAGGAGGTAACAAACTTAAAAAAAATACAGGCCAATTGAGTACCTCCTCCTTTTTTGGAAGTCGGTAGAAAATGTAATACAGACCTCCATTCTATTCAGTTATTGGAGTGTGTAACTCAAAAACTATTGGACCGAATTTGATGATATTTAAAGGGACCACACAGGAAGCACCAGCATTCAGAATTTTGAGGATCGGTTCATCCTATCGAAAGTTATGAGGTAAGAAACATAAAAAAAATTACATTGCGTTTATTTTGTATGATATAAATTGAAATCTTCCTTACCGGAACCTACTCGTTAGCACAATATCTATGTTACTACTGTGTCGTTGGTCTACACTACAGAATAGGTCTATGACCTACGACAGAGGGTCTCCGGGTGGTTATACAATAGATATACTTCCTTTTTTGTATGCCTATCCACGAATGTGATAGAGACACAAAAACATATCGTTCTGAGGTGGAGGAAATTTTACAAAACAATCTCCTTTTAGAAAACTCATCTATGATTTGGTAATGTTTATTTTGCTCTTGCATTCTATGTTCAAAAATATGGATGTGGATACGAATGCCTGCGCGCGCCTTACTAACGTCATTATTACTCAATTGTAGCTGCCATATTTTGTGAAGTTTCTATTTATTTTACATTTTGAAAATAATTTATCAACGCAATGAATCAGGATAGATCAACAAACTGTTCGTCACTTTCACTGTTGAATTTATTAAAGCTAGGGATTTTTGAGACGCTTTATGCTAAAACAAGTTCAAATCCTAATACAAGACAGAACTCCCCGAGGAGAGAACCGGGAATCCCTGTGGGGCCGTGTGGGGACGGTCCACCGGCACCGCCGCGCAAGTGTTCATGTCCTAGCGAAACGGCGAAATGCTCGGCTGGCGACCGGGGGAAGACCGGAGCAGGAGTCACTGGCTCTCGAACTGGACGCATATGTCCTGTAAAAGACGAAGACGTGCTCCCTACAGGTGCAACTAATCCTGGCCTGCTACGGCACATACACAACGCTGCACGGTATCGTTTGCCGCAGTGTTTCGAAGGTGCTTGCGTCTCTGTGAAGCAAAGCTCATGTAACAACTGGGTGTTGGGACATTCTATATCATTCAGCTCTGTATCCCCGGGAGGGTACAAGCTGTTGCTGTCCTATGTTGATAAGCAGAAGCCGACGGCGTTACCTTATTTCGTAATGGAAGCGGCGCCGGGTGGGCAGATGAGCTGCGAGTTTCGTGTGGGTCCTTCCCCAGGGACAAGAGCTACATTAGTGGCTCAAATTGCTGATGGAGAGTTCTACAGTTTTGAGAGCATTGTGGACGCCTACTTCCAAAACATCACCGCGTCAGTAATAGCAGTCAACAGGGAGTTTATTGCACTTCATTATCTGCAGGTCATTTTGTTTGTGTTTTTAATAACTTAGCTTCGTTTACACGTACGTACTGCGTGTTTACACTGCATCAGTAAATTACTAATCTATATCATGACATAAGTAGATAAGTATTTTTGTAATTTGATAAGTGATAGCGCACTAGCCTTTCGCCTGATAGTAATCATTACGCCTTATTGCATTATTTGCTGAGCCTGTAAGTTCCTCAGTGGTATTGCACTGCATTTGTCACTGAATTGAAACTGCACGGCCTCAAACGTCTTTCTTTCCAGAGCATGATTGCTCAAGTTATTTCACTTGCTGCAGTGCCCTTCACACTTATACTTTATTGAATTGTGCTTATAAACAATACCTGACACTGTACCAAATGTGACATTTATTCTAGCGGCGGGCCTGCAAATGTCTCGCCTAACAAGAGAAGTCTGAATAACTGCCTATAGGCAGTTAAAGGGAACCTATAGGTTTCCTTTTAAAGACTTGCTGCGCCCTGCGGTTACACCCACGGTGAAGGATGATGATGATGAAAAACCTATGTTTCAATCCAGTGCCTCATCTACCTCGATACCAAATTTCATCAAAATTGGTGCTGCCGTTGAGTGTGAAGAAGTACCACACATACGAAGACACTAACATTCGACTTTATAATATTAGTGTGATATTTTCTAGTGGCCAGTTTGGTAGGCTAACATAGGCAGCAGCGCGGCGTTTGTTCAAAAATGTACGATTATTTTCTAAAGTTAATGGTTGTTGTACAGGCGGTGACCGATCAGATCTCTCTGGGCGCGGAGGTGGTGGCGCGAGGTCACGCCGCGGAACTGAGTTCTGCCTCCGGCGCCGGCCGCTGGGCCAACGACGAACACTCCGTCAGTGCTACGCTTGGCAACCGCGGCCTGGATCTCTGCTATGCGAGAGCCGTCACGCCCTATCTCTCTGCTGCAGCCATGCTTGAAGTAATTCCTGCACATAATGTTTTAGTTGCTAGTTGCCCATCCATCGATTTCGCATGGCTATTATTTCAATAAAGAGCAAATATTTCAGTTTGTAGTAAACTTTAGTACTAAGTGTATGAACGATAAGTGCTCCTATTAATTGTAAGTCGTAAGTGATTGATTTAAGTTTATGTAGATAATTCAATCCGACTCTACTTATCTACCTTCGTGTTAGATCTAAATTCATGGCTGAGTTACATACTTATGAGTTAAAGGCAACCTAAGGGCTAATATTCCAGGTTGCCGGAAAATGTCTGCCGGATCACTACGCAGATTACGCAATTTTCTACCGACTACCACTAAGATTGCATTAGCAGTACTCCCTATTCTTGATAATGCTGACGTCTGCTATCTTGACCTTAGAGAGGACCTGCTGAATAAACTTGAGCGTCTTCAAAATTGCTGCATACGGTTTATATTTGGTCTTCGCAAATATGAATGTCTTTGAATTTCGCACTAAACTCAAGTGGCTTCCCATACGTTGTCACCGGAATGCTCATTATATTGTCCCTACTTTATAGTATACTAGCTGCTCTCCGCGGTTTCACCCGCGCGGTGATGGATGATGATGATGAATCTTATACAGCCTTTGTTACTCAAGGTGAATGTAGCTTTCCAATGGTGAAAGAATTTTTGAAAACGGTCCAGTACTATTTGAGCCAATTCGTTACAAAGATACATACAAATCTTTCCTCTTTATATAATATTTGTTTTGTGGTGTTTCAATAAAGAGCTATGATATCTAGCTATCTATCTAAGGGCTGTCTCGTGTCTGGATTATATTTATTCGTACTAAGCCGTTGAAATCACTGTTTGGACACCGCCACCAAAATCAATTATTTTTCAGGTGGGATTTGCAATTCGTCGTGCAGTAGCGACATTAGCCTACGAGTGGCGATCGGACGAGTGGACGGTCCGGGGTTCAGCCGACTCAGACGGCCTGGTTGGAGCGACCTTGCAGCGGGCCTTGGGCGGGAAGCGGGCCAAGCTCTCCTGTGCTCTCTCTGCTTTGCTCAATCATCCTAACAATAAATTCCGACTCGGCTTCGGTATAACTGCTGCCATTATATAAAATTGTACATCACCAAATAGAAGTACGTATACATTACGAAAGTCATGAATATTAAGATAATTTCGTCTGAGAGCCTACGGTTTCCATCTCTAATAGAACTTTACGCGATGAGTCAGCAATAAGATACATAGCCATAGGTAAATTGTAAAACTCACTCAGAAAAACTTTGGTGTGCGCAGCATTTAAGGCTATTAGAAAATACTTACATAATATACAATTATCTGCGAGATGTCAGTTTATTACGCTTACAATTTTATTGATAGAGTTTTATGGTTATTGTTCTCTAGTATTTAATTTAGACTAACTTACACTTAGGTTGTGATTTATTGTATTAAACCATGTATTTACAATGCTTATAGTTTTAATCTGAATCTCATATCTACCGTGTATCTGTTTTTATCTTCGTTTTTTCGTATATGCCACCATAAAACATCGAGGCTAAAAATCTTAGAGAGTGCATAAGCAAGCTATGGAGCGCGCCCTAATAAGTATGGACCGTAAGTACAGGTATGAAAAGCACAGTCTTAAAATAATACGAGTAATGAATTGAGTGAGCTTCATTTTATTTGTTTGTATGATTATAATAGTGAAATGTGCCGTGCCAAGGTGTAAAAACCATTCCCAGAAGCAAAATAAAAGAAATAGTAACTTATTTTCATCGGTAAGTAGAAATTATCATCTAATAAACCGCTACCACCATAGATAAGTATGTATTAAACATTTGGTTACGATAGGCACAATCGGATCGGAGCCATACAAGCGCTCTATTACTTGCTTATGTATACTTTAAGGCAAAAAGTCAGTACATGGAATTACTTACAAAACCTATCAGGAACGTAAGATTTAAGCACTATTGCTTATATCTTGCGTTCCTGATAGGTTTTGTATCGTCAAGAATTAATTATATTTTAAATATCAGTCTGCGAATATGAATAATGCGTCCGACCCACGGAATAAGCAATTATTATCGGTTATTTTGCTATTCTTTCTGCCTCGGGAGTATATTTCATTACAATGCGACGTCAGTAAGCCGAGTTATGAAGCAAAATGTAATATTTTAAAACTCGTGAACTACTGAATAGTTGTTAAATGGTTGTTGTTTTCAGAGTTACTTAATTTCTGATTATTTTATTCTAAAAATAAAATGCGTGAAATATCTAGCGTCCAACTGTCAAACAGAAGGTAAGGAATAAAATCTATAACCTGTGCGATATGATTCTAACTCACAACTGGAATGATTTTTTTAGAAAATTATTAAATAGTTAAGTGTCTTTGAGCTTTGACTTCATGATCTGCTTTTACATTTGAACCCTAAAGGATCTTATTCTTACCTCTCTCTAGCATACTGAGACAAGCTGAGTTTATTACACTGGAAGTAGGTATATAACGTATTGGGTTTTATAGAAACGTGGTACCTTTTAAAAACCAACGACCCACCATGTTAACTTTGCATTATTATGGTATGTTACTTCTAAATATAAAATACAAGCCACCTGCCCTGGCTTCGCACGGGTGCAATGCTGATACTAAAAAAATATACTACAGAATGTCTTTATTTATATACAAGGTTCGCAGCTTTTTTGTCGTTATACAATCCAAACATGTTTTCTTTAGAGGATATTCTTGACAAAGTGACATTGGTAATGAGAAAAACATTCAAATCTAAGACTGCAACGTTGAAAGTTTGACCCTGATTTTATTAAGGCATTTCCAAAAGTTTTCTTTACTGGAAAATGTAAGCGTTTAAATTGGAACGGTAAATTCGATCCGGTACCACATTCGTTGAGTGTTGTGCACTCTTTTATGAAAGTTTTTAGTGATTTTACCAGCAAACGCGTGCCATTGCAAAGTTTAGGTGGATTCAGGTTGCTTATATTACCAACGAATTAAAGAAGTAATAATGAAAGATTCATTAAATAACGCGCTATTTATAGGCACGCGCCGCTGTGTGTTTTGTGGACCTTTTTAAGGTGTACCAATACTGTAGTACATTATTTTGATCTAGGTTCAGCCAGCGTTTGCATGTTAACGTTTATTAGAAATCTTACATTACATTAGAAATCTCCAAAATTGTTAGTGTTTCTCTACTATATAGGTATATTATGCATGTTTTATAAATATAAACTTTCCTCTCGAATCACTCTATCTATTAAAAAACCGCATCAAAACCCGTTGCGTAGTTTTAAAGATCTAAGTATACATAGGAACAGGCAGACAGCAGGAAATTACTTTGTTTTATACCATGTAGACTGACTCATGCTTTACAGCAACCTTGTCAACATCTTTTTTACTGTACACACATAGACGTCACATGGACCACACGAGCGAATCCGGGACATCTAGTCGTATATAATCTTGATCTACATGTACCTACTTAAAATAACTTTGTTGTGAATATTTAAACTAGTAAAGGTTAAATCTTACCTGGATGAATGAATCCACTTATCACAGTTGGACGTTAACAAATACATTATTCAGGGTCTTGTCCTCACCGTTAGACACAAACACAACGTTAAAAATTCATTTTCAATATAACGATAATGTAGGCGTGTATTATCTGCACCAGAATACGTGCTACGGAGCTGCTACGAGCGTAGCGGCCGCGTAGGGCGGGCGCCTGCGCGCTTTTTGGGCGGGGTCTCAAGTGCCGCCCTGATTCGTTCACCGTATCAATTTGCTCTTTGTTTTTAGAGGTTTAAGGTGCAGTTTAATGGGTTTGCGCGTGGAGTTTGGAGTGGGCGGACAGTATAGCGGTTACTGCAGTGTACTGTGTGTAGCGAGTAGAGCGTGGCGAGCGATGGCCGCGCGCGGCGACGCGTGCCCGCGGCAGTAATGGTGATGGAGCGGCTGGCGGACTTCGTCAGCAAGTCGCTGGAAGGAGGTGAGGCGCCGGCGCCACCACCCGAGCCCGACTTGGAGGACGCTGATGACGTAGAGGTTGACATTACGGAGTTGGATGAGAAAGCGCCCCCTGTGAAGAGACCTCGGAATTGGCTGCTTTCACCTGTACCAGTGCAGCACTGTAAAAGAGAGACGACTAATGACGATGATGAAGATCACAGACACGGTGAGTAGGCTACTAAATATGAACTGATTGTTTTCGACCCCTTCTTCACCTGGCTTTTACTAATATGAGTATTTAATTAACCATGTTAGGTTCATATTATCTTCTTAGCGTACTCGTTCGTTGAATACTCAGACTATTTCAGATTATTTTTTTCTGAATTAGTCTCTTGCTTATGACACTTAGTCTGTAAATTAACATTTATAACTCATGTTTGGTATATATTGTTTCTATAAGTGCTTTTTGACTGGTTACAGTAACCGACCCCAAATCATTACTCAATAGCTGGAATCTACTCACATCGTCGCCCGAGTAGACCTCAGAATGATATCCTATGTTTAAGTATTTGTTGATATTGTTACAATCGTCATGATTTGACTTGTTTTTACATAATTTGTGTTAATAGAGTCTAGTCCCTTACTTCTTTTGAAGGAAAAACCGTCAGTTTGAACCACTTCCGTAAGAGGTACACGTGGTTGCCGACAGTAGCTATCAAGTTAAATGGTAGGTGCTAGGAGTATTCTGAGAGTGCGAGCTTGACGAATAGCTTTCGGGACTAAGCAGCTACGTCTTGAGGTAACGAGTGCAATGAAATATTGCGTATAAACTAAACATAAAAATGTACGTGGTCACGCTGCAACTGTCATGGGCAAGTGTAAGGCAAGGACTTGTCTGTCTTGTCACGTACTAGTGGATATTTTTATTACAGCGCATGGTAAATGCATATGATGATATCTGGTCTGATCTCAAATAAGATTAAGAGATCATTTAGATTTTTCATTTAGCGCTGTGTCTATTGATAAATTTATTTGGCATCACATAAGTGGGAAACAAATAAGGAAATATCAAATCAACTAATAATTTTATTACATTTTATTTTGTTTTAACGATCTTCGGGAAATTAACGGCTAGCTATAATTAAAGACACAGCGGATTTAAGTAGCGGAATAATCGCGTAACAAAGTTACAGTCGAGTTGGGAACCTCATTCGTGTTTAGATTTTTAGATTCGATTAAAATATTAACTTATGGAGAAGATTAATTGCGTTCGTGTTAGTATGTCTGCGACTTAACAGTTCACTGAGCAGTTGATTTTCACGCCGTTTTTAGTTTTAAAGTATTTCCTGCTTGATAGTTAGAAATTCGGCGTTAGCGTGCCGTGTTCTGTATGACGCGAAGACATACTGTATTTATTAAATTATTGTGTTTTCTAATGTCAAAGATAAAGAGCTTCGACATGGTCGTCTAACCCCCATATTGTTAAATACCAAGCCCTTGACTCGAGTTCGAGTGACGGATGTTTGGAGTAATATTTAACGATATGGGGGTATAAGTGCGCTAAAAAGCTGTGTGTTATAAATAACTTTTCAAAAGGTGTCCACTCTTTAAAAAAATGTACTATACAACATCTTTATGATAGTTGCTTACATTTCTTTTATAAACGGTTATTAATAATCATTATTATTATTAATTATTATGATAATTGACCGACCGAGCGAAGCATCTATGCTTTAACTGGTAAAATTGACTTTCATCTGTCCGTATAATTGTTCGTTTGTCTTCCTGTACAGATCGCATTTTTCAACCAACTTTGACGAAACTTGGTATACATATTCTACTTTTTGTGTGTGTTTGAATGGTACTTTTTCTAAAAGGGGGTAATTTGCTGCGGCGCTGTTAACCATACGGATCTATAATTGCAATGTTTGGTATCGCTAAACACGCGTTAGAGCTTTACAAATCATATTATAAAAATGATGAAGGGTTGCGACATCAATACGAAAGTTTAAAAAAATCTTCTTTCGGTTGGATAACGCTTTCAAGCTGTCCAATAGAGGTCGCTCCGTCCCCGTACGACGGTTAAAATCAGACAGGGAGTTAAAAATTCGATGCTTGGACCTCGTGCCTCGGTGGCCTAGTGGTCATGGCGTCTGACTCTTCCGTTTTTATTGTATCTGTCCTAATTTAACACAAAAGTTTTTTCACAAAAGCGTTTGTGAATATCTGATTGAAATAAGCTCAAGTACTTAATTAATGCACTCATAGACTATATTGTGATTTTATTGGCTGCTTGATTTGTTTGATTTTTCAATAACGCACCCAGGGATCATTTTTGAATTACCTGGAAACTATAAAATATTTCTATATACAAATTTTATAACGTAATTTGTTTCTTTTTAATACGTAGATATTTCGCTTATTCCAGAGTGTAAAGTATCTAAATTAATAAAGTGTTTATTGTTTATTGATTATAAACTACGAAGAAATAATAGTCAGGAACAGTAACTGCGTTAAAAAAATGACCCAACAAAAGTCGTGTAAAAGTAGGCGGGGCTTAAAAGTCGTGTTCAGTACGTCATCAGTCGGACATTTTACTTGCAAGCGAGCACACTTCAAATCTTCGCGTACATTTTCATTTTTATCATTGTGAACTTCATTTGTGGATCATCATACCAGCATTCGTTGTGAAGTGGTGCAGAAACAATACACGATTTAAATGTCCAGGGATCACTTTTACTAGTAAATAATAGCAAAATTATAATTATTCAAAGATGTTCAAATACGTTAACAAATCGAGATGGTCAATACTATGCAAAATAAAGTCAGTCAATTTTTATTTAATTTAGGATGTATTTTTTTCTTCAGGACTAAATATTGAAATGTATGTAATGTGCAATGGTTTTGCTTGTTATGTTTTATTCTCGCTTGCTTGCCGATTCAATGCGGCAAGATAAGTGCCTAGCTGCACTTAAGCTAGAAAAACAAGTGTATGACTGCCTGTGAAAACCAGCATAGTTATACTACGTTAATTTTGACTGAAAACAATAAATATATAGATAATAAAAAAAATATGGACCATGTTACACAAAACTGCAGTACCTACCTACCAGTTGGTACAGTAAGTACCTACTGTTTATTTAAATTATGCTATCTAAAATATCATATTTATCTTTTTATGCTGATGATTTGTCCCGAAGAAACATCAACATCTTTAAGAGCCTTTATTCTGCGCAGCGCTGCGCGAGTTTAGGTATTTTACATTAGCGAGTTACTTACTAGCGCGCCCAGCGGCAGTGGCCTTGCCGCTTGACCAAAATAGCGCGCATTAATATTTGGATCTTTTTTTTATCTACTTTGGTTTTTATATCACAAATAGACGTAGGTCAAAAAGGTGAAATAAAATATCACGCAAGACACATTTTATTTTTAATATCGACATTAATTAACATAAAATGATAATTATTAATCAAGTACCTACATGTTATCTACAAGAGCATAGACTAGAAAAAAGTAAGATTAACTCATGTACCTACCAAAAAGAGATGAGAATAGCAAATAAAACAACCATCAAATAGTTTCTGTTACCAGTTTCTGGATCCAGCATCAGGTCCTGGTCACCAGCTAGAAAAAAGTTATCGCTATATGAGACGATTCATACGATCCCAAACACGGTGAGTCTACTATTAACCATCACATAGTTCCGGCTACCAGTTTCCGGCTCCAGCATGGATTCCTGGATACCAAGTATAAGCATAAGAAATTTGGTTCATACCAAAATACTAGCCCCTCAAGGATCGATGTCATTTTAACAATGAAATTTCTATTGTTGATGCACTAGATGTCATATAAAATTATTTGTTAGAATCCAACTTAGAAATGTTACCTCAATAAGTCTCAGGAAGTTTTGAGCGCACTAATATTTAGTCGAGTAAGCGCGGGCGTCGGAGCGATACGTCCTCTGACCTCTCTCTAAGAGGACTCAGCCGCGTCTGACGATTCGGACTGGCACGACCGGTTTTAATGATTGATTTTTAAAATGTGTGTGTGTGTAGAAACCGCTCGGCAATAACAAACTAATAAACAATTTCCAAATGTAGTCTGTGGAACTTGAACTTGTTAATCAAATAATTTCCTATTACATCAGGAAAGAATAATTGTTATAATATACTATATCAATAATTATTATGTGACCCTTCAAATACTTAGCAAAAACGCGAATTGGCGCTTCCAAAGCGTTTACGCTCTAAAGAAATACTACAGACAATGAACAATAGATGATTGCCTACAGTTGGTATGTAATATAGGTAACTATATAGCATTAAAAAACAGTTCATTGTTTGTTCAAATTAAAGCACGTTTAATTTTTCAAGCTAATGAAAATTCACCCTCTGCAAATTTTAAAGTGGTTTAGCTGAGTTGCTAATTAATTTGTCAGTAATATCAACGCAGTGCTTTTCTAAAGTAATTCTATAAATTGACTGAATTTTCTAAATTGATAATGAAGGTATTCTGTAGCCACTGCAAAACATCCAGCTGGCAAATAACGACTTTTTTTTCTTTGTAAAATGTATAAGCCTAAATTGTTTCATAATCTTTCTTTACTACATTGCGAAGAATCTCTTCTAATGTCTTCTAGACAAAAACTTAATAAATTAATTATATTTCGCGAGACATACGAGATTTACGAGTGATTTATTATTGAGTTGGTCCAGTCTACTTGTTGCATAACATCGTCTACGCCGCTATGACTCTGCTGTCATTGTAGACGTTGCAGCACGCGCGTAAACCAATCCCTGCTTTCCTTCTGAATTTAAACCAATCACCGAACATGTCTATTTGTAACGCCGGAAGTAATTTGTATTTGGAATCATACGTTGTTTTGATTTGATGGGCCACTTTTTGTGTTAAATTTGTTCTGAATTATGCTTCCTGACTATTATTTCTTCGTAGATTATAAATAATAAAACACTAGTTATTACGTAAATGACATATAGTAATAGTTCTAAAATGTATCCTAAATTGTAATTGCAGTTGCAATTGTAATTGCATGTTTAAGTAATGGGTTTTGGAACCCATTGCTTAAACATGTTTAAACTAGGCGTGGACTAATTAACAAAAAAAGTGGATACATTAATTATTTAAAATGTGACATACAAGTACCATACCTACCTACGCTAGAGTAAAACTTTTCGGGCGTGTCGGTCGAGGCGCAAATATTTTTCGGTCTCAAATTTAAATGGGGGTATTTTTTATCATGTCTTCCAAGTACTTAATCAAAAAACACAACATGTACTTTTATTGAACTTTTCCTATTTAATTCACAACTAGTCTTCTTTTTTTCAATAAAAATATAATATTTACTATCACAAAACTAGAAACTCAAGTAGGTAGATGAAAATACCGCAGGCGGGCAGCACTCGCGCGAATTTACCTACCGTGCGGCTGTTGGTACTTAAATCAAGGACAGGGCCGAGTCACAATACTGGATATTACCGTGGCTATGGTGGTGGTTCGTGAACGGTTTGGAGAGGAATCAGTGCCGACGCTAATACAGAGCTTGCCTTCGTGTCTGGGCCACTTCTGCCTGCACTAAACTCTCATCGGTACTTCGAACAGTGTCTTGAGCTACATGTGATACTTTATGCACATTTTATTGGCAACGGCTTCATATTCAGGCACGACAATGCTAGGGCTCACACCGCGGCCGTCGTGCGAGATTATTTTACCGAAGTCGGTATTTCCATTACGGAATGGCCAGCAAAAAGCCCAGACATGAATCCCATTGAACATCTATGGGATGAATGAAAGAGACGAATTCGAGCAAGAGATCCTGCCCCAGATACACTTAGTCAGCTGCAAAATGCAATCCAAGAGGAATGGAATGCCACAACATTTGACCGTGACTGTCATCCGATCGATGAAGAACCTTATGGAATACAAGTAATTGAGTAAACATTGCCTAGCTTTTTTTTCATTTACGTATGTTTTATCTTTACCTTTATATTCCGTACACGGTAAAAGTTACTCATTAAATAAAATACGGAACCTATGAAAATTGAATTTGAAATTTAAAACATTAACAACAGGATTTAAAAACCTCATATCACTCATATCAATCACTCATTATTAAACTATATTTGACATATATTCCTAAAAATACACATTTTTCTTATACATAGGGCACACTAAAAGTTTCCGGAATTGGCTACTTACATATTAACAAAGACAAATTAACAATATTGAAAAAGTTTTTTTTTTTTGCATTTTCCCTCCTTAGAGGGTTATGGTCCTGCACTTCTCGTGCATTTGCCAGTGTCAAGTTATGTGTATTACAATGTTTTAGTAGAATATTCTGGTGATATTAGTCGTAGTCGGTCAGAGTCCAAAATGTCAGTCAGTCATGGTCCAGTCAGTCTAAGTCATGCTTTAGTAAAGTGGTGGCAAGTTTACCATCAGCTTCTATGGAGTTTTGGAAACAACACGGAAAAACACGTTTCACCACATTATATCACCTGCCCACACTCATGCACGTAAAACAGCACTTAATGAGTAAAATGCCACCAATTTTAAACATTGACACTGAAAAAAAAACATAAGTTTTGATAAATACTCGTAATACAATGCAAAAACGTTGACTTTTCCGCGTTCGCGCCAAAACTCTCATTTAAAAAGTTATTACTAAGTACATTTGAAAATGAAACTCTTTAGCCGTGGAATAAAATTGGTTTCATCTGATTGTCAATTGTTTTCACATTGTGGCGTCATTTTAAAAATTGCGTGATTACAATAAAATGGATTTAACTTGGGAAAATTTTCGTTGCATGGTTTTTTACGATTTTAAGTGTAATTTGACAGCTCAGCAGAGCCTCGTTCGGCTTCAATGTGCTTTTGGCGAAAAAGCACCAAAGCAAGACGACCATTTATAGCTGGTTTGCAGAATTCAAATGCGGTCATGTCAATCTCCATGATGATATTCGTGAAGGTCGCCCGTGCACCGCTGTGAATAATAAGAACATCGATGCTGTGCGCCGTATGGTTGAAACAGACAGGCATGTGACCTACCATGAGATCCGGACATCTTTGGACATAGCATGACTCAAATACAGTCAATCTTACACAAACATTTGGGTATGAGCATGCTGTGCTCTCGATGGATCCCACACAATTTGACCAATGCTCAAAAAACGGACCGCATCACTTGATGGCATGCTATGCTTGCCAGATACAACGATACAACGCTTTAAACTTGGTGTGGGACTAAGTAACAGGTGACGAAACATGGATTTACAGCTATGATCCCAAAACGAAGCAGCAATCGAGCGTATGGGTCTATAGAGATGAGCCGAAACCAACCAAAGTGGCGCGCGTGAAAAGGGCCTCGATACGAATGAGTGATAGTAATAATGGAATAAAACTGGACACGTGGCTACTGTTGCTTTAGAAAATCGTCGTACCATGAATAGTGAAAGGTACACGACCATTTGTTTACCGGAAATTATTGGCAAACTTCGTGAAAATAACGGTAAATGCCGTAACATCTTGCACCACGACAATGCAAATTCCCACACAGCCAGACAGACAAAAGAGTTTTTGAAGGCGAAAAACGTACAACTCATGAGTCATCCAACATACAGTCCTGACCTCGCTTCGACCGTCTACCTAACCGTAGTGCTGTAACCAGTTACGAATGAAAAAAAAGATCTTTGTACGATACCAGTTTCGTACGAATAATTTTATTTCTGTATATGAAACCACGGTTTCGTACAAGGAATTTATTTTTATCTTTCATCGAATAATTTGTTATAAAATTACAACTTCAAACAAGAACACTAAACTTAAATTTAATAAGAAATTATTTTCAAGCCCACGGAAATTTTCCCAGATTTCAATTCTATTAATGTACGGTCAGTTTCTTCATCAAAGTTCCCGTAGCTGCTAGCTTTTATGGTACACTTTTTGAATATATTGACAGAGTTTAATAATTACTGATCAGTATATTTTATGAATCATGAGTTTGTATATCGGTTTCGTATATAGAAAAATAACTCCGCCTCTGTAACTATACTCTTTTGTAACTCGTAGTTTTCGTATATGGAAATAAAATTCTTCGTATGAAACTGGTTTCGTACAACGATAATTTTTTCCTCATTCGTAACTGGTTACGGCACTACGGTTACGTAGACGGCCGAAGCGCCTGACCTAGCACCGTGTGTTTTTTTTCTGTTCCTAAAAATTAAGAACCAATTAAGCGATCAATGGTTTTCATCACCAGAAGAGGCTGTCGAAGAGTATTAAAAACACGTATCTGACGTCACCACGGAAGAGTGACACAAATGTTTTTTAAAATTGGTTCAATCGTGTGAAAAAGTGCATTGACGCAGAGGGAGAATATTTTGAGAAACAATAAATTCATTTTTGACCATTAATAGTATTTTTTGATTATTGATTCCGGAAACTGTTGGTGTAACCCCACCTAATCCTTATAAATCATAAACTTGCAAGGTGTTTCGATTTTTTTGTTAAGAAGTGTATACTCTATACGAATATCATAAAGAGGAAATATTTGTTTTTTTGTAACGAATGAACTTAAAAAACTTGACTGGTCAATGAGATTAATAGGTAGGTACTGCTTATTATCAGGAAGCTCAGAGGCACATCTTATAACCACTAAGAAGATAACCGAGCATGAGTCAATTTCATCAATAACATTACAGACACTACAAACAATAACATCGTTTGCGCGCGGCAGGTTAACTATCTGTTCGTCTGTCTGTCTGTTTGTCAAGACGCTTTCGATTCTCAGGAAAGCGTAAAAATATCAAGTTGAAATGTATATCAACATAATACGTTTTTAAGCAAATACTGCTTGCATTTTGTGCCAATAATAAGTTTGTAGTAGCAAATTCGCTTTTATTGTTATTAAACTATAGACGCCGTTTTCAGTATTATCCTTTATATGTGCTGTAAGACATTACATCTTATCGAATTTCATGATTCCAGCGCGACGGGAAGTAACGTATAGGTTTTGATTTCCTTGTGTAATCGCAAAATATACGACATAAACGGTGACATCGTTAGAAGGCGTTAATTGACTTACAAGTTTAATTTTTTTTTTGCATCTGAATGCATTTTTTATATAAATTCGTTATTTAAATTTATTTTTTATTGAGGCACATCGAGCCGGTGAACGCAATAAGTTTTCAGTTTTTCCTATTTTAAATAAGTTTATACATATATATCATAGGCTACAGGTTCCCGTAAAACATAGTCAGTATCCCTCACCCGCTCAGCCTACAGTTAACTCACAAGTATGTCATAGTACTTATTAGTACGAGGTTACAGCCGAATTCATATTCGTGTAAAAACGGCCAAGTGCGAGTCGGACTCACAAAATGTTTGTATCATGTATCAGAGGAATCAGAGGAATGCAATACGAAGTTATAAAAGACTAGCTGCGCTCCGTGTTTCACCCGTGCCGTGATAGATGATGATGATGAATGAAATATACTCAGGCATAATATAGACTACTACTGGTGAAATAATTATTTTAACAGGTTATGTAGTTTATGCGTTTATCCAATACAAACAAACTATCAAATCTTTCCTCTTTATTATAAGAGTAAGTAGATGTATGTGTTTATGTACCGGCGTTAATATTGCATATTTTAACACGGAAAAGTTGTTATTGTGACATAATTGTATTAGTAAGACATATGGTATCTCGGACTTTATTGTAGATATTGTTGTTTTCTATAAAACTGCAGTACATCACTTTGCTCTATTGTCAATAGTTTCCGCAGCGTACGCGTATAAGAATTTTACATTATTACGAATGGGTTACATTATCGAAGTTTTCATACGGACTCTTTGTAAATATTATGTAGGCTATGTTATTCAGTGATAGTGTAGCTTTCTAACGGCAAACGAATTTTTGAAATCGGTCCATACTCCAGTCAAATTAGGCGATATTTTGCTAAAGAGTGGAAATAATTCGACAGTGGGTTTTTAATATGCTCTCAATCTCTATTAAACTTAACCTCCAGAAGAGGGTTAAATCGAGTAAACACTTTGAAATTCCATAACTTCATTCAGGAAAGAGTGACGATTGCTATATTTTTATACTATACTTAAAGTATTATAATATACCTTCTTACTACGTATTTTTCAACCAACTTCCAAAAACAGGAGTATTTTATCAAGTCAAGGTGTATATATTTTTATGTGTAATAACGAAAACCTTTTTGCAGAGTAGTCCGATTTTAATAACTCTTTTTTTTTTGGTAGAATATACGTCTGAGGTAGTGCCATATAAATTTTATCAAATTAGGTCAATCGGTTTTTGAGTTACAATCTAATGACTAAAAGTGTTTCGCCTACCTCGATGATATCGTAATTGACATGATTTGAATTTGAATTGATTGTAACTCAAAAACCGTTTGTCCGGACTATCTTACCACTATACTTACGACGTATACACTACAATCTACCAAACAAAAAAAGTTTTTTGAAATCGGACTACTCTGTAATAGTATATTTCATTACAAGTGGGGAAAGGCTGTCATTGCAAAGAGTTCCGACAAATGTCAACCCTCGCCTTCGGCTGCGCCTCGGCTCGGGTAGACAGTCGGAACAAGTTGCAATGACGGTATATTTGCATGAATCATAAAAACTTCATGGTTGGTTTTTCTTTTTAATAGACATTATTTTGACAGTTGGGAAAGAGAACGCACGAGTATGTAATAACCCACATCCCGAACGCTATACGTCCCTGTAATACGCCACTTTTTGAGCAACTGTATTAAAAAAAACTATGCGTGATTATACATTAAAAAATAAACAAATATACCAATAGATACCAATAGATGTCGCTCCGTCCCCGCAAGACGCAAGAAGGTTAGTCAAATAGAGAGTTAAAATTCGATGCTCGGACTAGATTCTCGGTGGCCTAGTTGGTCAATGGCGTCTGACACGGAGAGTCAGAAGATGCGGGTTCGAATCCCGTCCGAGGATGTGAATTTTTCTCTCTATAAATTTCAATGTTTGAGATCGCTAAAGCAGACGTTAGTTGAAAAGTAATACTATAAAAATAAACACCTCAACATGATAATATACTCCTGTTTTTGGAAGTTGGTTGAAAAGATAATGATAATGAAGATTATGAACTTGCACATTGTTGCAAATTTATCTGAACGTCTATGATGCTTAAAATACCTAATTTTAAGTTTGCACTTATGTCGGAATTTTCCTAGAGCCGCAAATTAAAAAAACGAATGACAAATATTCTTTACGTCGCACGACTTTTTTCACTCTAAGTCACTATACATAAAGGAAGCCTAAATTCATAAATACAATAAACTATTCCAACTTCTTTGAATTCTTCTAATTAACGGCCTGTTAAAGTTTATACCTAATATTTAACATGGTTCCGCAGGTGCTAGAAACGGTGTAAGCCGGGGAGATACTCCTAGCTGTGTTTCCTAACGATTCCAGAAAAAATTTACTACTGTCAGAATTATTTCCATACTTTATCCTAATTTGACAGGACTACCAGTAGTTTTTAAGTTTATTCGTTACATACAAAAATACATAAATCCAAAAATACAAATCTTTCCTCTTTATAATATTAGTATAGAATACATGAGCGGAAGGACGCAGTCTAAAAATAGAGGAATCCGTTTTAGGCCATAACTTGTTAATATGGGTTCCCACAAGGAACATTCTCGGGCCAACACTATTTCTAGCCTACATCAATGAATAACTATTGAAAGTGGCACTGTTATAACCTACGCAGGTAACACGGCCATATATATCAGTGGTAACAATAGGGTTATTGACCTTTTTTTAATGTATGTTAAATTATTCAGGACACCGAAATACACACATAGCATTTTAAATATTTTTTTAAGAACTCTTTACTCTAAAAAAGCGCTGTTTTTACTTCAACTTTTAAAATTGGCGCTAAACATTATTCAATGGCGGCCTATACGTCGTATGACATCACTAGGGCAAAAACAAATAGTGTTGTGATTATAATACGTTTTGCTTGCTTGCTTGATTTGGCAAAAACAAATAGTGTTGTGATTATAATACGTTTTGCTTGCTTGGAGGTTGCTTGCTTGATTTGGCAAAAACAAATAGTGTTGTGATTATAATACGTTTTGCTTGCTTGGACGTTGCTTGCTTGATTTGGCAAAAACAAATAGTGTTGTGATTATAATATGTTTTGCTTGCTTGATTTGGCAAAAACAAATAGTGTTGTGATTATAATACGTTTTGCTTGCTTGGAGGTTGCTTGCTTGATTTGGCAAAAACAAATAGTTATTAGATTATAATACGTTTTGCTTGCTTGGAGGTTGCTTGCTTGATTTGGCAAAAACAAAATAGTGTTGTGATTATAATACATTTTGCTTTCTTGGAGGTTGCTTGCTTGATTTGGCAAAAACAAATAGTGTTGTGATTATAATACGTTTTGCTTGCTTGGAGGTTGCTTGCTTGATTTGGCAAAAACAAATAGTGTTGTGATTATAATACGTTTTGCTTGCTTGGAGGTTGCTTGCTTGATTTGGCAAAAACAAATAGTGTTGTGATTATAATATGTTTTGCATGATTTTTTTCGTCGATCGTGTTAGCAAGTTTTATTAATGCATCCACGTGAATTATACAAAACAGAAATTATTAAATGACTTACTCTTATTTCTTAGAGCAGACTCTAACTACCTACTTGAACAAAAAGTTTATAACTCTGCAGTAACGAAAATAAACGTACATTTTAGCCGCATAATTTGTTGTATGTAGGGTCTTCCACCTCAAAAGGAAAAATAAACCCTTATCGGATCACTATGTTGCCTGTTCATCTGTCTGTCTGTCTGTCAAGACCCTTTTTCATGCATAAAAAAGAAAAAAATCTGAAATTAATTTATGTGTAATGACAATTGTACTTAACAAGAAAAACGAATTTACTATTGAATATTATTATAGGTATTTAATTAATAGAAAAAATGCATAACAAACTTATTATTTGCGATTGCGGCAATAACCGTGTTTATGAATCGACAGTTTGTCCTTTGACCTAGTTTTAAAGCAATAATATTAGATGCTTTCTTCACTTGCTTGATTCTCAATTTGTTGATAAGACACGACACTATCATACCACACGTTTTATGGCCCTTATGACATCATTTCCGCCGCTACTTCCGTTTGTTTATATTTAAAATAAAGTAAATCCAATGCATAAAAATTTATTTGTTAAAGTTACTTGTTACTTGCTCCAACCACTATCATGTTAACATTACATTGTAATTTATTTTTGACTGTGTCAACTACCCTATTGGGAGGAGTGTTCAAAACAGCGCTAGCATCTTTCAATGAGATATCATCATGGTTGCGCAACAATAAACGAAATACTATCTTACTCATCTCACATCAACACATTGACTCAACCCGTTTTGTAAGCTCATGGCAGTTATATTGCATTCAAAGTTATATATGTATTAATCACATAATTCACACTATTTACATAGATATTAATGTAGACTGGGATGTTGTCTATAATTTATTTTTTCTTGTGTCAGTCAATGTAACCATTGGCACCTCCCATGACATTTATAACTTCTTGAGCGAGCATGAAGAGACATCCTGAAAAGCGGTTGAAATAGGCCCTGCCTAATAATTTTGGACGAAAGTATATAAAGCTTTTAGCTAATCATAATAAAAATAACTTAGGTCCGTATCTGTAATAGCAAAATAAAAAAGAACAAATATATCCTCAACTGTGTTTGAAGTTAAAAACAATTGTTATATACTCTTCTAATATGATATATAGAAAAATCTTCACCCATAATATATTATCATTTTGGTTTCAGTAACTTAAAACTTGTTTAAATGTGTTAATAATTTATTTAATAATATGAAATCATTTTCACATTTGAAATCAAGTATACACACATCACTATACTTCTTATATATTCTCACCCACACGTTCAAAAAAATTCAGTAGTTATGAACACAATAATAATTGACGATCATTACAAATTACTACAACCAACATTATTCATTAATGTATCCTGGAAAAACGTAACTACCTATTAATGTTAGTGAATGTATTAGGTATATTTCATAAACAGTAAAATAAGAATAAATACTACCTTAAAATATATTAATTAGTCGAGAGATGTGTGAGGATATAAATATTTATATTAAAAAATATGTTGCTTCTTGTAACTAATACGAAGAAATGTTTATTGTATGATGTTTAACACACTAACGTAACGCCTGCTAAGCGAGACTTTGTACTTTTAGAAAGAAATTATTTAAAAAGAAAAATTACACATTCCGAACGGGATCCATCGTAAGGTACTATCTTCTACATCACTACTATCCATCACACATATACACAACGAAACACCCCAAGGCAGTGGTGTCCACCAGTTTTTCGAACGATATTCCCTACCAACTTAATATAGTCAAGTATGCTACTGAAATAAAAAGTCTAAAACAAAGAGCTGTTATCATTCAAACATTTTCCTGTCAGTTTTAGTAAACGGAGTTTTATATTGAACTGGTATGTAAGGGCTTATTCCAGAAATCCCCTTAATGTAAGAACTCATTCAACGGAGTAAGATTCATAGTACATTTTCATTTGTGATTACGCCGTTTACAACTTCCATATAAATAAGGTAAGTGGCCATAATAGGTGTGCCAAACCTTGGAAATAGTTCCAGGGTTGGGTTTCATAATGTTGTATTCACAACGACTCTAAACACATAGCAAATTATAATGTTCTGAAACGCACGTTCATTGAAATTTTGTAAATATAAAAGGGGATTAACGTGAGACTTACCCATTGTCGATATCACGATCGACAATTGTTTCGACTTTAGCCTTCTTCAGGATGTTGAGTGCGGTGGGCTCGTCATTGCATCCCGCCTCGCACTACTGGCGCGGGCTCGCGTGCTGCTGCCCGCTGTGCACGGGACGTCGTCGGTGCGTGAGACGTCGCGTCGGTGCGTGAATGTTCCGTCATCATAATATATACAAAATTACAGAAGATACAGGCAAACTCAGGAGACCAAGCCCTGGAATTGAACGTGATTATAGTCAGACACATAAAAAACTCAGTTCTACCATACAGTTGTCCTTTACGTCATCGTATCTTTTACTTGACCTTGCCGTATACTAGAAAAGCTGACCGTAGCATATATCAATATTTTATTTAAACATCCAGGCTAAGGTATTCCAAACGCAATACTGTTCACTGGTATCCAGTAGTTAGTTTTCTGTCTGCGTGAGTAACAGAACCATATGCTGCATTAGAGTGGCTATTACTCTACTATGGCAAATAAAAAGATCTTATTTCATACACTTAATAGGAAGTTTTTTATAAAATGATTTTAGAAAACATGTTAATTTACCGAATGATAATATTTTTATCTGCCTAACGCATGTATAAAAAAATTTTACTAACTGAAAAAGTGTGATAATTACTCACCATAATAATAATTATTATTAATAACTTTTATAACCATCACTCAACAGTTTGCGAAATTCAAAATTTTAATACATGTGTAACTAGGTTAATAATAATAGTGATAATAAGTTAAAGTAACTAATTTTATCTCACCAAACAAAAAACATACAAAAAGTGATTTAAATATTATTTCAAATTTATCTCACAATTAACACACTAAGCCAAACTACAACAATGAATGTATTTATATGACTAAAGCAAACACTACAATTAATAACCCACTTAGTCATTTAAGCATACATACTACAGCATTAAACAAGAAGGTACAGTAAATATTTTAACTCACAAAACTTTTTACATTGTAATTTAATATTTTTTATTATTTTTCTAATATTTTGCACTGCAGAGGGCAGTATTATATATCATTCTATAAATAATAGCTGATCTGAGAATGTGGTTAATTATATGTTATATTTGACTCTCTGGTAAACGTCTGGACAGTTTTTAAAAGAATTTTGCAATATATCGGAATAACATGTAGGGTACTTTTCAAGCCGGGATAATGATCTTGTGTGATATTTATTTTCGGCGCAGATAGAGTCACGGAGCGCTGCTAGCACTTATTATTATAATATTTATTCCTCCACAACTACAGTGTACTTGGACAAGTCTAGTATGAACTGATGCGTCTGACGAGTCATTTTGAGCAATTTAGCAAATTGGGAAGCTCTCCTTTTTATACGGCAATTATGTAAATGGTAGGATCATCCAACGAAGGCGGCGCTTTGGGCCACACCTCTCCCCTTTCGTCCCCGAGGATCCCGAGACACCTAACGACCTGAGCTCCGTGATTAATTGAGGAATACTAGGGTGTAAAGGCCTCCCTCCACTCCCCTTAAACACTTCAAGTGTCAGTGATTTATTTGATTGAGAAATCTTTTCCAGATATCCATTAACGGCTTATTCATTTCATTTTGTGTCGGCGGATGCTGATCTTGGTTAATTGATGAGTTGTTTTTATAGCTGTTACTTAACTGGTATAGAATAATTTGTATTATATGATTTTAGTAGCACTAACGATTACTTAGTGAGACCAAACTTTTATAGTTTGGTTTCAAGAAGGTGATTCCGTCCCCATACGACGTTTAAAATCATCCGCAGAGTTAAATTTTATGCTCGGATGGATCGACCCCGTTTCCAAGCGACTGACACAGATTAGAATTGAAGACGCGGGTTTGAAGCCCGTCCGAAGATGTGTGATTTTTGGTTTCTGAAATGGTAAAGTTTGATATAAAATAAGTTTTATCTTGGATACAAGAGAGGCAATGAAATTATTGATGACTTTTCCATGCAAGCTACAGCATTTTTCCCGTTATTTGCATAATAAAATTATTCGCACCTATGTAAAAATCAAAGCTTAGACAAAAACTTAAAAGGTTTATTATGTATGACATGTATGGTTATAAGAGTATAACCTCATGGACTCCGTACCCCAGTACCCTAGTATAGAAATCCCACGAGAGCCGCGGACAATATCGTCTCATGATAATTCCATTACTTACAAGTTCCTCTGTGTATGTTGGCGCTTTTATTTTGTTTATAATCTCTTTGCAGCATTTTCTTTTAGGGGGGAATAAGTTGTTTTCAATTTTGCGTATTTATACATTTTTTCATTGTTATCTTCTTTTGATCATGTTTCTTAAATCTTACAGGAAACATTGTCTGTGAAACATATGTTTTTCGGAAATGTACCCATGTTAATACATTTGTAATGCATGAATGATGTGAAATGTACTACTGACAGGATTTCTATCGGGCTTTCCCAGTAAAGGTTACATCCACGGTAAGATAGTTTCACAGGATAGATGGATTACCTACCTACCTATAGGTAGGTATACAATAGGTATATACATCACTCATTTGCTAAGTTATTATAAATCATAACTTTATAGTTAAGAAGAGTTATTAATAACAAAAGTAATTTTTGGTACTTACTCTTGTTATAGGTTAATAAAAATTAGGCAGACTTTAATCTAAATGGTAAATATATTTGCGTGAGTATTGGCATTGTGACTTTGATCTTGTGGAATTCACGTATTTAGTATTAAGAAAAAAAATATACATAATCTGATATTTTATACTTAAAATTAGGTAATTATTAACATCTAAATTTTTACCTCAAAATTTTGGTATCTAACTACTACAACGTTTATTATCTTAATATAATATAAGCACATGTTTGTATTTTCATAGCCTTAATGTTGATTTCCCAACATACATAGGTACTTGGTATGCTGGAGGGAAGGCTAAAGATAACTAAGTCTAGCTTAAAGTTAAAATTTAAAATATTTTTGTAACATGTCCATTTCACCTTGTTATTTTTGAATTTAAAATAATTTGATTTGATTTCAGTTGTGTTGTGGACAAATCACAATCTATATATAAAAATTAAACCCTATTTCTCCTGTTCACGCTATAACTTGAGAATGGATGGAGCAATTTTGCTAATTCTTTTTTGTTGTGTTATTACTATTACTACTATTGTCAGGAGATGGTTCTTATGAAACCAAAATCAAGAAAATGTGAGAGGTTATGACAAGGCTAAAAGGCTGAGCCTACTACGCGGACGAAGTCGCGGGCTGTCGCTAGTCTCGATATATATATATATATAAATGAACCCCTATTTCTCCTGATCACGCTATAACTTGAGAACGGCTTTACCGAACGAACGAAGTCGCGGGCAGTCGCTAGTGATAATATATATATATATATATATATATACTTATATCTAGTTTACCGGAATCTGTCTATTTATCTAGTTTACCTGAAAAGTAACCTTCCTATATTTACTATTTGCCATCAGATGCGACAGACAAGTCCCCAAACGCGGGTAGTAATAGCGGAGGAAAGCAGAGGCGGTCTCGCACAAACTTCACACTGGAACAGCTGGGCGAGTTGGAGCGACTATTTGACGAAACGCACTACCCAGACGCATTCATGAGGGAAGAACTAAGCCAACGACTTGGACTCAGCGAGGCAAGGGTTCAGGTGAGGAAACGTTTTCTCTACTTCTAACTACCTATATGTAGTGTAAAAGCTGTAGTGTTTCTTTTGGAAACGAATTTTAAAAAGCTGTAGTGTTTCTTTTGGAAAATATTGCATAATCTACACATTCAATCACGTTCATTCATCACGGAATCACGTAGACTCAAACCAAATTTCAGCAGGCTTGTTATGCCGGTTATGATGTTTCAACCAAACGATCTGAATAATCGAATGAAAACAGCCAGTTTTAGTCACGGAAAAGTCTTACGTGAGCTTCATTGAGTCTTGGTAGGTAGGTACTTACGAGTTATGTGAAACGAGCAGAGCGACTCAACTAAACTTTGAATACTGATCACAGTGGCACATTTACACATTTCCACCAGTAGGCTATTCATATTTTTCCGCCTCTACCGACCTCTACATTTGATAATCTAGTTCAGAATCATATTAAATACAATTTGTTTGCAATTAAATCATAACTTTGATTAGTGCACTATCGTCTCAGATACAACATATTTTTCCAGTAATTAGTATGATTGCGAACTAGGGGATCGATGTGTGAGTTCTTACATAATTTTTACAACCCAACGTTACAAAAGTACATACTTAAATTTGCAGAAGAAATTGTTTGGAAAAATAGCTCAGTCAAAATATGTACTATTTATAAAGCGGGCTAAGGCATGCCTTAATACTACTTACACAGTGATTTACTTAGGTACATATAAAAGGTAAACGTAATTAGATTTGATTGTGTTGTGTTCACTTACAGTTAGAAAACATTTGTGTATCCAACTATCTGGTAACAATCCGGCGGACTATGACGATGAAATGCAATTTATTATGTTATGAAAATGTTACAATAACATTTGGCCAAGTCAGAAACACACACACAGTATAGGTACCGTTATAATACATAATACATAAAAAAAATACCAACAATGAAATTGCATACAACTTTGCTAGCGCCGTTTTGAGTACCGCGGCAAGGCCGACTTTGCTCAAAGAAGGTTGTCAAAATAATAACCACATCACATTACAAGCACTTTTGAGCGACAGAATAACCTTACCTATATATCATATATATATCATAGTAATATATATCATATTTGGAATTGGTAGCGATTCAGTTGTTCAATAAAACAAAACTAGTGAACTAAAATTTAATTATGATAGTCCTTATTCTGTTTAGGCTAAAATCCAAATTCTTGTAACACTTAGAATGAGATTTCTAAAAATAGGATTATTCTATTCAATTTTGGGTATTTTTACGTAAGTTTAAAGATTGTCAAGTTATGTGAAGACGTATCTGTCTAAAATAAACACTTTACGAGACTTGTTATACTGAATAAAATAATATACTAATTTGGATTTTAGCTTATACAGACTAAGAACTGCAATAATTTTGTAATTTTTACTAAGCTAACCATGAATCTATGAGCATTGAGCACCTAACAAAGCAATAATATGTTATCAACACATGCAATCTTCATTTGCCATCATAGCATATAATATTAATTAAGCTCCTACACTGCGTGATCCGGAGACCCTCACTCATTACTAATGCACGTAATTAGCTGCTACGGCCCAACAAGTGCCGGTTTATCGGCGATATATCTTGATTGCTCGATTTATCTCGATTAGAACCTTATTACACTCGAATTCACTCGATCGGCGTTAAGTGCCTGTCGGTGTGACCGGTGGTAGGGGAAAGTGCAGTGGAATAAAAATAGCTTTACCTATTGTGTCTTAACTAGTGTCAAGTAGTGTCACATTTATTGTAATGTATTTAGTGCGGATTTATTGAGATTACGGGTCACTTGGACAATGTTTGAATAAAAATGTTTATAGCAAATACTCGTACTATGGTCTATACAAATACTATGATGAATGTATTACTACGTCAAGATCGTCTTGTGCATAGAAATATTACCCGGATTTCCTTTCTGGATTTTGAAACTAGTAGATGCCAGAACAGTACCTAGTATCATCATCATCATCATCTCAGCCGTAGGACGTCCACTGCTGAACATATGCCTCTCCTAAAAATGTCCAAAAGGGGTTGGTTGGAAGCATCCTGCATCGAACATCTTCCTGCTACCTTTATCAGGACGTCAGTCCATCTTGTCGGCGGACGACCTTCGCTGCGCTTACCGGTCCGTGGTCTCCACTCCAGAACCCAATCGACCATCTGTTCTGCGTGCTATGTGCCCTGCACTGCCACTAAACGGTACCTCTACGGAAGTATAAGATACTTTTTATGGGCAAGCCGTGCGCCTGATGTTAACCGTTACGCTTGACCATGACAATTGCAGTGCCACCCAGAGCGTAGAATTGTAGGTTAGCGTAGCACTGTATTGAGCTTGTCACACCGAAACATTGGTTTTTGAGTCTATTGCCCAGTAATTTCACTTGCTAGAATGCCTTTTACACCCTTACACAGTAATGTTTGCGCTTCATAGAAGAATATCTGGTGGTACCAAACCATATCTTGGTTTGGTACCACCAGAAAAACGTAAATAAACGTTCACACATTCAAACCCTCATACTACGGTTCTCTGTGACGCGGACACTTTAATTAAAAAAGCAAATAAACTAACTAAAGACTAAAAGGAGATCTTAAATTTTACCGTATATACATTTTTCATGTAATAACTGAATAGTGTCTTGCCTATTTTGATGATATCATCATTGACGGTGAATGACTATCAATCCCGTGTTTAGTGAGGGTCACTAAAAAGGATATTCTTTTTACCAAAAATCGGAACTGAGTTCAACACTAAAAAGAGTAAATCATTTCACTCTTTTTAGTGTTGAAGTCGGTTCTGTTTATTGGTATATTTATTTTACTAAAAGCATATGAAAATATGTACGATAAATATAATAAAAACTACTTTTGTCTATCCGTCTGTTTGTTCCGGCTAATCTCAAAAACGGCTGGACCAAGTTTTATGGGACTTACACTGGTATGGAATATTACAAATATATTATTCTACAAAATAGTTAGGTTTCCACGCAAAATAAATAAAACCATGTTCCCTGAAGACCACGTGACTGAAGTCTCAGACAAACTAGTGTAGAAATAAAATATTTCTACTACGTTATTATATTGCACTCAAAACCGTTGTGTATATTTTACTGTATTCTGCAATGTAGTTGTACTAGTGGCGACCGCTCGATACGTTAGCTAAAGGGGTACATTCATTAGCACTGATCATATAAGTCAATACGACTACACACACATAAATAACAAGCAAACACACACACCCAACTCTTTATGTAACGCGATTGTATTTAGCTTAATTTAATTTGCATTGTTTGTTGTGTAGTTTCGGAATTGGTTTAATAAAACCGTTATATAAACAGTTATATTTTATTGATTCAGGCATTATTTTGCGGATATACATATATTAAAAGAATTTTTAGTGGCACGCCGAAAAATGGTTATGGCAGAGATGCAGTGTGTACCACCCTCCTTCCCGCATAAAATGCAAAAAGGAATTTAAATAAACAGAAAAAGCAACACACAAAACAACCCAATCAAACAAAAACGATTCCACATATGTTTTGCTTTTAGACGCGTGATCCAACCGACGGACGTCGGTCCAGCGCTCGACGAGTCAACATCTCCACATTGTTGATCATTGGTTAAGTTATAGGTATTCACCTCCATGTTACATTTAAGTTAATCAACAAATCATAACGATTTTAGTATTACTTGTAACGTGCAAACTAATTGAATAAACATAATAAAGTGGTTGTGAGCCGAAACATACCTTATAATTTAAGTTAGCTACCAAATGATTCTTATTTAATAAAATATATAATGTATCTCAGATACAATCAAATGTAGATTTAAATCTTAAAAATGGCGGCTCTCTGTCAGTTTCACAACTACAGTAAACAAAAATGTTAATAAGTTGATAACTGGAGCTGATAAAAGTGACTTCAAGCCGCCATTGTTTAGATTGCAGATGAGATACATAATAGCCCTGCTGGTCTCACAATGCAATCAGCACAGTAACTGTACGTGTCCCTACCTAATGCGGTTTTCGTGATTGCATGTGCACAAGATTGAAATGTATATATAGTATATGTACTAGAACCCTGTGTAGGATACACAATTCAAGAATCTAAGATTAACTAGTCTTTCTTATAAAGGGACATCTTTCCATAAATGACAGCGCACAAAATTATTTCCTTCCGACAATTTTCTCTATGGTATTTTAAAACTGGGGTAGACCTCTCGTATTGGTACGTTCGCATAGGAGTTCAGAGCGGGCTCGGATGCTCACAAAAAAGGAGTTGGTCGTCGTATCTCGGCTCGCCATCTTGCCATAAGTACGGTTGTTGAAGGCAAGGGCTGGCATACGTGTGGACTCGTGAAAGGATTCAGCTTGCTAATACAACAGATGTGGTTTGGAGTTCAGGATGTCTGGGTGGCACTGCAATTAATCAGGAGACTATTTAAAAGACTTGTCACTCCATAGCATACGCATTTTAGTACTACTTGTTAGATGTACCTACAATAAATTTTAGCAGTACTTCATAAAGGTTTCTTTTGAATTTTGTGTCGCTATTTTTATTTATATTTATTCAATGTTAAAAGGTCATTGAACCGTTAGGCTAGTTGTAGTGCCTGCCCTCTAAGCGAGGATTCCAAGGTTGAATTCCTTTTCGGGGCATGGATGTCTAGGATGTTCGTGGTTATGTTTGTGTGTGTAAATGCCTCCCGCGGCACAGAGAAACTTACTACGGGGTTATGCGTGTGTACACGATAAACGCTAACGTTATTGCTATTTTATAAGCCTTTTATTTAATAACACCATAACAGTATGCTTAATGCTGGATGTAAGCTATCAGCTACGGAAGCCTATATTAAGCACGACCCGGCATGCTCATGGGAAATACTTTTATAATCTACTTATATAATACTAAGCTATATTGTGGGGTTTAAAACAACAATAAAAAAAATAGTGTTTCTAAAATTCTATGTGATCACCTTGGGTAGACAAAAACTATGATTAAAGGATTAATTAACCTTAATGTTCATTGATTTATTACAAGATTTGTATGTTTCAAAGCTAAATAATAATCAAAAAAGGAAAACATAACGGAAAAAGTTTCACTACAATATTTGAAAAATCACATATTTATTAGGTAAGGGAGCATATCGTTCCCAACATGCTCCGTAAGCGGTCGAGAAAAATTCGGAAACGAAATACTCGTACCCATTTGTAGGGAGAAGCAAGAATGTATAAGAAGATTATAACCGTAAGTTTTCGTAGGTCCTCTACGCTACAATACACACGCTCGCCTGAAGAGCGTAGCACAGCGTAGCATAGAAAACGCCTACGAAAAGTCGTAGCTTCCACAATATGACAATTATTACGATTTGAACAAAAGTGGGTTTTAAACATATTGTTTTATTGCAGGTTTGGTTCCAGAATAGAAGGGCAAAATGTCGAAAACATGAAAGTCAGATGCATAAAGGTAAGCTTTACTTTGGTTTTATTAATTATACTTTCAATGATGCTAGGATAAAAGTCGTGCGCTCGATTGTCCAGCCATTTTTCGGTGGTGTCACTTACGGCCGATCCCAATCGGTTTACCTTAATAGAGAAATATTTGACACTATTTGTATAGGCGTTATGTCAAATTTCTATCGGTGGTAAGGAAAACTGTGGATAGATAGATTATTGTGTTCGGCAGTTATATACCAGGTTCTATTCTCTCCTCATACGATTCCGATCCCAATAATGGAGGATTTTTTATCACCATTGCCCTCACGGCGAACTTACTAGCTTAGTTTTCCTCAAATATCACATTTACTATAATCTAAATACACAACTATTATTGTTAACCATTTACTGATTTAAAAATAAATTAGAAAACCACTCATCAATCTTGCGCTTGATGCGCAGTTGATTGATACAAATGTTTCAGTGTAACGTTGCATTCCAAACAGATTCGTTGTTAAATGTAGTCGAAAACTACAAATTGCAAATGATTTGGGCAAACTATTTGGCAGCCAACTCACTGCGAATAATTTCAATGAATGCACTCATCCGTGGACTTTACAACATGTTTATGAGTCATATCCGCGCATATTGTGTTCTATTACAAAGCAATATAGCTTACAGTTACTTTGGAATAAAACAAGCTTGCTCTGCGCATCAGTGTTGCAAGCTGCAAAGTGAATAAACCTCACTTTGAAACTTCACATTGAGCATGAGCACAGAACTAGCGTATTCCGTATTCTCCATGACTTCGACTAACTCGATTACCTCTCCCGCCGGCGCCGGTCCGACTCTAACAGTTTTTTAATTCGACCATAACTCACGAGGATGAATAATTAAAAAGGCCCGGGCTGGGATTGGCGCGAACTGGGTAAAAAAGCGGGAGCGGAGACGTCGAGCGATAAATTCTGGGAATTGCACAACGCACTTAGCGATTGAGCAAGTGACCCGTGGTCAAGATTGAGCCTCTATCCTTCTTTAGGGTCAGATATTTAGATAAGATATGGGTAAGCTACGGCGATGTACTTGACCTAATGAAATCAAACTATCTTATTTACATAAGTACATATAAGTTTTTTTCACACCCAGTGAAATTCAGGTCAGACAGGATAAGATAAAAAATTTAACGTACTTATATAGTTTACTACTCAATTTTATAAATGAAACTAAGTCATGCCGTCTATTATTAAGACCAAATTGTTACCTTAAACATTATTTAAGTTATTGTCAAATACGAGACAGATGGCAAAACAATATTTGTCCCAGTTTTCCCATTAACCCAAAACAAACGAGATCCGTAATATCTAATCACATTTTGAATCGTTCTGCGGCTGTCCTGTCTCCGCTCATAACGTCAATTCAACAAATGAGACTTGATAGTGTGGCTCGCTATTAAGGCGCTGCCCAAAGCCAAAGATCCGTAAATCGCTATGTTTTTCGTCGCAGAGTTTAGACGCACAGTTATTGATACAAACTTGGAAATACAGTGCATAGTTAGAAGTTAAAAAAAGACTTACATGATAATATTGCACATTATTTATCTGACATCTTGAAGAAAAAAAACGGAGAAAAAACCTTCGTTGCGAATTTCTCAATATTTTGAGCGACGAATGACCTTTTTTCTGATTATTTAAAAAAAGGTAATTTGTTAAATTAAAGAAATATGTAGATTTTTTTAAACCTTGTGGCTTCTTTTATGTTTAAACAAATTACTGTAAAACTTAAAAAACAACTGCGAAAAAGTCATTGTGTTTACAGACGCACGCTTGGTCCTGTCACGGCCAGTGCTTTACCCGCTCAAATATCTAAAAGTTTGCTCTTGCAGGGCCTTAAGGCTCTCTCGTAATAGCTATCATTTAACCAGTAGCATGGACACGTAGAGACTATTGTTTAAGCTGTGCTAGTTTGTCGTGCGCGGTATCCCCGAGATCGCACTATCGTGATTGCTCCGAAGAACCGCTAAACGGAGCGTAAAGCGGAAAAAAGCCGCTCGCCGGAATCGAATAAAATGATTCCCCGCGGGAGCCATTCGGACGCAATCCCGCCGTCCCCTGCTAAATGTCTTATTAACTTATGTGCCGCCCCCCGCGCCCCCGCGTCCGTCCTAACACGAGAATAATCATGTAAAGTGAAATGAAACGGTTATTTGTTATGTTATGCCCCTTTAACGTCGCCGGCGGCGGCGCGTCGAGCAGTGATCATGTTATTGATTGCACAATCGTTTGTGGCTTTGTGCTGTGACGAGGATGGTTATTGATGATTGTTAATGTGATGAGTGGGCACATTTTTAAATAGTCGTAACATTTCTACACACAATGGTACTTACAGATTCTATCTTATAACTTAATGCTAAACACGCGTCTAACTTAATTTGTATTGGATCGTAATGCGGTTGAGCTTGAATTGACTATGGCACGACTCTTATCGGACATCACACTATGTAAGTATTAGCCCGTCAGGTTGGTGCTCATATCACTTATACACAATAAGGCAGAGAGATTAAGTTTCGTTGAAGTAAAGCACCAGATACGAGTGAATACAACCAAACAAAAATTCAATGCACTTCAAATTGTTACTGAGCTAGCATATTTGTAGCAGTAGAACTTTTAATGAATGAGTCCGACAGGGGAAGTGCTGCCACCATAACCCTATTTCGATCGCGAAGCAATAATGTTCGCAAAAAAAAAATTGCCGTGCGATTCTCTAAGAGCAAACATCGTTGCATCTTTGACAACATCCGTGAAACAAATGACGCGATGACAATAAACGTTGGGAAAACAACCTTATGTACAAGGGCGAGTTCTCATAAAGTATCTGACATCGGTGAGCAGCCGTGCGATTCTCTAATTCTATTATTAATTCTATTATTCTATTCGGCCCGTCCCAATAATCTATCTATCGCCGGTTTACCTTACTAGAGTTAGATATTTGACACTATTTGTATGGACGTTATGTCTAATTTCTATCGGTAGTAAGGAAAACTGTGGGTAGATAGATTATAGGGATCCCCCATAAGAGCAAACATCGTTGCATTTTTGACAACATCCGTGAAACAAATGAAGAGATGACAAGAAACGTTATAAAAACAAGTGGGTCGTGCTTGTAGCGTCTCTTAATAACAAAAAAAGCAACTCACTCATAGACGAGGGTTTTGTATGAAGTTGCTGTAAGTATTTTATTCATAGACTCTATAATGTAGTTCCCTTCCAGGATCTCAAATCTCCACGTTTTTTATAACAGAAAGCTGTAGAGAAATAAAAAGAAAATGAGCTGTTAAAATATTTGCTATAATTTTCAAAGTTTAGTATCGCATTTCTCATTAATGCGTAATTTTACATGTGATTAAAAGTTATAGTTAGCTTAGCTTATATGCATGATTCATTTTTGATGCTTAATAAATGTATTAGGTACTAGTGTACTAGGTAGGTACTATTACTATTAGGTGTATGCGGGCATCGGTCGCGTAGTAGCTAATATATACTTATTATAATAGCTAATAAGTTAAGGTTCTGCGTTATAGCGTGACCAGAAGAAATAGGGGTTAATTTATATATATTTATATATATATATATATATATATATAATAGATTATACTCGTATTTTGGAAAGTTTTGAGTTTAGTAAGAGTTTATTATATATTATGCTTTAGTGTATTAAATAACTAACAAACTTATCCATATATTTGCTACTAAGATAAATTTTATTAATATTAGAACAATAAAAAATCTCGAAGTCTTTAGTCTATATACCTACAATAGAATCCGGTACAATAGAATGAGGCACTTATTATTTGTCTCACAATGGAAAATAACTGCGAGTGGCAAAACTTCTGTAACTTTTACGTCATACGCAATTTTATAATTAGGTATTTATATACGTAACTTAGATGGGTACCTATTTTACATTAGTTTTAGGTTTAAGATTAATTATCACACATTAGCGATATCAAATATAATATCTCACCATAGTAACTCGTAATAAACACATTTAGTTCGGTATAGATGCCGCTAGAGGCACTATTCAAATATTGATTTGATTAGTTGGCGAATATAATTCATAATAGAGCTACTGAGCTTTTCTTTACCAGTATTAAGAATAAGTAGGTACATATATAGATATATAGCATATATAAATATCTACCTAACATTGTCATATAACGTATTTCATCAGTAACTTATTAACTAATAACACTGATACAGATCAAATTGTTACAGCCCAAAATACAAAGGAAGTTTTACTTGCCCACTAAATCATAAAGAATAGGAGTTGAATCTTCATAAAATTATGAATTCATATTCAACGAAGACATGAATCTTCGCCTCGCGTTCCCGCTACGAAAACAATCACAGTAGCAGTGAAATTTAAGAAAAAAAGTATACACCGACGCTTAATTGTTCCCCTGTTCATAAAATTGTAAAGTTATTCGCGCACAGCGAGGGTGGCTATATTTTATTGCGCACAAACCACTGTAAAGATGTTCCGAACGCTTTAAAATAAGCGAGAGAGGGAAGCGGCTGTAGCGCCCGACGGCTTACCTTCTAATTCGATTAAATTAAACAACTCAGAGTTAATCAAATAAATGCACGACGGCCGCACGGGGCAAGGGGTGTGTGGAACTGGTGGAGGGGAGCGTCCGACGTTCGTATTTATGTCAGCACTTCTCGAAAGTAATTCGGTGTCAAATATGGAAATAACTCATACGCGCGGGGAGCATCCATTTTGATAATACCGACGGCGACCGGCGAGGCTTTGATTTACAACGAGCGTAGTGCCCGCCCTCGACTCGCAGATGCCCGCCCCGCTACATACCTACTCGTATCACGTATTTTGATATTTTACAAGTACAGAATCGAGACTTGTGTAGTTTTCGTCGGACTGAAGTCTGTCCGTCCGTTAGTACCTATTTTTCTGACTCCCCCGTTAGCTTAGTTGCCTTCGAAGCACTAGGTCACAGGTTCGACTCCTGACCGGGGATAATATTTGCGAATGAGCAGAAATGTTTGTTCTCAGGTCTTGGATGTCAGTGGCATAGGCAATCCTAGTGCATGGACTATGAGCGGGTGGTATTTTCTTTTTTAACCGACTTCAAAAAAGAAGGAGGTTTCTCAATTCGACCGTATATTTTTTTTTGTTTATGTTCGCGAAAAACTTCGTCATGTATTAAATGATTTGTATGATTCCCTTTTGGTTGATAGAATAACTTCCGTGGTGGTCCCATATAAATTTCATCAAATTCAGTTAAGCTGTTTTTGAGTTACACTCCAAAAACTGAAGTTTTAATTTATCTTGATTATATCATCACTAACGGTATATCCCGTAAGTAGCAAGGTCACTAAAAATGGGTGATTTTTTTTATTATAAAAAAGAACCGACTTTTACCCTAAAAAGTGTGAAATAACTCGTCGAAGTCGGTACTATGCACGCAATATTGTGATAAGTCCGTTCGAACTATCATGGCACCGACTTCAACAAGTTATTTCACACTTTTTAGTGTAGAAGTCAGTTCTAATCCTTAATTAAAAAAAAAAATTAGATACATACGTCCTTACCCATAAACGCTGTTGAAATCTTGAATAATGGCGGCTCTGTGTCAGTTTTGACAACTCCAGTAAGCAAAAATGTTAGTAAGTTGACGACTGGAGCTGACAAAAGTGACATAGAGCCGCCATTTTTTTTGATATCAATCAACATTTGTTAGCAACTGAGATACATAATAGCCCTACAGGTCTGTGACGGAGTTTTCAGCCCTCTCGAAGCCTCCAATTACTTGGACTATTACTTACTTCATCGTCCTATAATGCAACAACAGAGACCGACACGATGGACTGAATACCCTACGGTTCATAAAAGTAGAACGGACTTCTTTTCTGTGTGCTAGGGCTGAATATTTTTAAATTATTTATTAATTAAAGTTTTACTGAATGTAAGAAAACAGCTTTGCGATTCTCTAATGATATGTCTTTGCGATCGTCAACGAGCTCACCGATGTCAAATACTTAAGAGATATCGCCCTTGTAGGTAGGTACACAAGGTTATTTTCCAACGTGTCTTGTCATCTCGTCGTTATTTCACAGATGTTGTGAAAGATGCAACGATATTTGCTCTGAGAATCGCATGGCAGCATATGAAAGCAAAGCGTTTAAGTTAGGAGTGGCGTTGTGTAGTTATATTGCTCTTGGTTAAATCTTTAAATGAATTTGACTTTCATTAAAGTATTACGACATGTACTACATACTACGGTGTGTACGACTATGTGCCTTATATAACATACGAAGATATAATGAGGTTAAAATCAATTGGTAAAAATATATACTCGCTGTATGTAGTTGATTTTATTCTAGATCTTGTGAAAATCAATTTCCCATAAAAATCAATTTGTTTTTCCAGAAATCGCTCTACTATAGAACTTATAAAAAATTTATTTGTTGCCTGGGAGAATTCTCAGGATGCCTTTCAGGTGTTTTAGTGACTTGTCTAAGGCCTTTGACTGCGTCCGACATTATATACTTGTCAGGGAATTACAACACTACGGTATTAAGAACGTGGCTATCAACCTTTTGAATTCATATTTAAACAATAGAATTCAAAGGGTTGATATAAATGGTAAAAAATGTCAATCGAGTCTTAATTGAGTCTCTAGTATTTGAGTATTTGATCTCAATATTGATCTCATTTGAGTCTCAATGGGCGTTCCACAAGGTTCAATACATGGGCCGTTTTTGTTTTTGATCTATATTAATGACTTACCTTATTATGTAGGGAATAATCGGGTTGGGCGACATAGGTCTAAAATGATAATTGTCAAGGTATTGTATTGTTTGCAGATGACAATTCTCTGTTATTTAAAATTAAAAGGCAGTTATTAAAATATGACGATGTTAATAGGGATGTAAGGGGCAAGCCAACATCTTTTGACCCAAGTCAACCTCACCTGCACGCGGTGCATCCTGCTGATCGACGAACGAGGCTCTGACAACCGACCGATGGCGGTATACCCATCCCAACAGGCGTCGCTAAATGCAACAGGCTGGTGACGGGCAGCAGCGTCACCGGTGCGAGAAGCTACGCCCTGCGATCGCCAACCCGCCTGCCCAGCGTAGCGATTACGGGCAAACTCCTCCAATGCAGGACAACAAAAACTCACGGCCCCTAGTTCCCGGCGGCCCTGCTATTCCTGGTCATGGTGGCGACCATGGTAACGGCGGGGCGAGGGGTGCTAAGAATCTCCGGGCTACGGGAGGCCACCACAAACAACTGACCCTGGCGACGTATAACGGACGCACGTTAAGGCTTGACTCGCATCTGGCGCAACTAGAGGTGGAACTTGGGAAAATTAGGTGGCACATAATCATAACTCAAATAGTTGAGTGAAGTCCGAAGAGAGGGGGAGGACACCTTAACCCTAGAATCGGGCCACCTTATGTACTTCCGAGAGGGAGACCAACAATCCCAAGGTGGCGTTGGGTTTCTGGTAAACAAGTCCCTTTCTGACAACGTTGTGGAAGTGTCCAGTGTGTCGAACAGGGTAGCGTACCTTATTGTAAAGCTCACCGAGAGGTATAGCCTCAAGGTGGTGCAAGTGTACGCACCGACCTCGACACACTCGGACGATGAAGTGGAGGATATGTTCGATGACATATCGAGGGCCCTCCACTTCACTACAAAGACCCAGTACACCATTGTCATGGGGGACTTTAACGCTAAAGTGGGAGTACAGAATTTCGGCGAATCGGTAGTAGGATGCCATGGCTTTGGACGCAGAAATCATAGGGGGCAAATGCTCGTCAACTTCCTCGAACGAGAGGGGCTCTTCTTGATGAACTCCTTCTTTAAGAAACAGCCCCAAAGGAAGTGGACGTGGCTAAGCCCCGACACTAGGACTAAAAATGAGATTGACTTCATCATGACGAATAAAAGGCACATATTTAGAGATGTCTCCGTGATCAACAGGTTCAATACCGGTAGCGATCACCGACTTGTCCGATGCTCTCTGAATATCAACTTCAAGGCGCAACGTGTCCGTCTGATGAAGTCCAGGCTCCGACCAACACTGCTCCAAACCATTGCAGGATCTGAAACATTCCAGCTAAACCTGGAGAACCAATTCGCTGCCGTGGAAACCACCACAGACGTAAACCAGAACCTCGAAAATGTGACTCGGGTCCTCAGGGAAGAAGGTACGAGATTTTGTTACATGCAGCGTAAGGGCAAGAAGTCCAAGCTTTCAGAAAAGACTTTGGGGCTAATGAAGGAACGACGTGAAAACCCACCCATCACTTCGTCAGAAAAGCGGACTCTAAACCGAGAGATCAACAAGAACGTACGACACGACCTCCGGTGCTTCAATACTCTTTCGATCGAAAGAGCGATCGAGCAGAATCGGGGGTCAAAGGTGTTCGTACAATCTCTTGGAAGAAGCCACCTGACGAAGTTGACCACAGCTAGTGGAGAAGTCGTTGCTTCGAAGCCGGCAGTCCTTTCGGAAGTGGAGAACTTTTATGGCCGATTATACGCATCGCATGCATCTCGACCTGATCCCGAAAATGATCCTAGAGCCACGTTAACACGCCATTTCACCGAAGACTTGCCAGAAGTCAGTATTGGCGAAATCGAGATCGCTCTTGGACAGCTTAAAAATGGAAAAGCCCCTGGAAAGGATGGCGTTACAACAGAGCTACTAAAAGCAGGAGGTAAACCCGTACTGAGGGAGCTCCAGAAGCTTTTTAACGCTGTCCTGTTCGAAGGGAGAACTCCAGAGGCGTGGAGTAGGAGTATGGTCGTCCTGTTCTTCAAAAAGGGAGATAAGACCCTGCTGAAGAACTATCGACCCATATCCCTTCTAAGCCACGTCTATAAGCTGTTTTCAAGAGTGATCACGAACCGTCTTGCGCGTAGACTCGACGAATTCCAACCACCGGAACAGGCTGGGTTTCGGAGCGGATACGGCACCATAGACCACATTCACACAGTGCGGCAGATTATACAGAAGACCGAAGAATATAATCAGCCCCTGTGTCTAGCATTCGTGGACTATGAGAAGGCCTTTGACTCGGTTGAAATCTGGTCTGTTCTGGAGTCCCTGCAGCGTTGCCAGATAGATTGGCGATACATCCAAGTGATGAGATGTCTTTACGAAACCGCCACCATGTCCGTCCAAGTACAGAATCAGCAAACAAGTCCCATACCGTTGCATCGAGGAGTGAGACAAGGGGACGTTATTTCCCCGAAATTGTTTTCAAATGCAATGGAGGATATGTTCAAGACGCTGAACTGGAAAGGACGTGGCATTAATATCAACGGCGAATACATCTCTCACTTGCGATTTGCTGACGATATCGTCATCGTGGCAGAGACGCTGCAGGACCTGCAACAGATGCTGAATGACCTGGCTGACTCTTCTATACGCATCGGCCTACGGATGAACTTGGACAAAACCAAGGTCATGTTCAACGAACATGTTCTACCGGAACCGATTGCGATACATGGCGCCGTTCTCGAAGTTGTTCAAAAATATGTGTACCTCGGGCAGACATTGCAGTTGGGAAAAAACAACTTTGAGAACGAGGTGAATAGAAGAATTCGGCTGGGCTGGGCAGCGTTTGGGAAGCTACGTCGAGTCCTTACTTCGCCGATTCCACAGTGCCTGAAGACGAAAGTCTTCAATCAGTGCGTCCTACCCGTCATGACATACGGAGCCGAAACGTGGACACTGACGGCTCGAATGGTCCACAAGCTCAAGGTCGCTCAGCGGGCTATGGAAAGGGCTATGCTCGGTGTTTCTCTGAGGGATCGCATCAGAAATGAAGTGATCCGTCAGAGAACCAAGGTCATCGACATAGCCCACCGGATCAGCAAGCTGAAGTGGCAGTGGGCTGGCCATATTAGCCGTAGAACCGACAACCGTTGGGGTAAACGAGTTCTAGAGTGGAGACCGCGTCTCGGCAAACGTAGTGTAGGACGTCCTGAGGCACGGTGGAGTGACGATCTGCGCAAGACGGCTGGCAAAAACTGGATGCGAGAAGCCCAAGATAGACCTAAGTGGCGAGCAATTGGAGCGGCCTATGTCCAGCAGTGGACTGCTACAGGCTGATGATGATGATGATGATGATGATGTTAACAATGCACTCGCTAAAGTTGTGAATTGGTTCAATACAAATAATCTTCTCCTTAATGAGACGAAAACGAATTGTATAAAGTTCTCGACACCAAATGTGAGACAAGTAGAAACCAATATACAATCGAATGGAACAGGATGGACCTTGTGGAGTTAATGGTCTTTTTGGGAATTACTATAGACGCTAAATTGAAATTGGGTCCCCACATTAAAAAACTGTCTAGTCGACTCAGTTCAGCGGCTTATACTCGTACTGTTAAAAAAAATAGTGTATTAACTGATGTAGACACAGCTAGGATAGTTTATTTTAGTTATTTTTATAGCGTTATGCCTTATGGCATACTGCTCTGGGGATTTTCTGCAGATCTTAATTCTATTTCATACTGCAAAAAAGGGCTATACGAGCCTCTACAGTTTAGGTCCCAGAGTTTACCTTAGACAAAAGTTTTAAGATATAAACATTCTTTCTGTTCCTCTCAGTTTGTATGTCAAGAAAAACACAGTTTAGATAAGAGGCTCATTCCATCAACACGCGTAATAAACACAAGCTACAAGTACATATAACGCGTCTCCACAGAATAAGTCATAGTTTTATAGGACAATGTATACGATTCTTTAATAAACTTCTCAATGTTATCCGAGATTTGCCTCTTAATAAGTTTAAAATTACTACTAAAACTAAACTTTATCAAAAAGCTTATTAGAAAATTTCGGATTACTTGGAGGATAAAACAGGTTGGGAGTGATCACTCCAGGATCTACCTACTCGTGTATTACCATGTCAAAGTGCAGCGTGTCTTGCCCTACTGATACCATTATTATGGTCTCTTTTGTAAGACAACACACTTGAGCTAAAAATAAATCTACATTTGTTATATCAATTAAGAAATTGGCGTTAATAAAATGTAAAAAGACAAGCCCGCTGAGTTTCTTGCCGGATCTTCACAGTCGTGGTCGCGTTCCGATCCGGTTGTAGATCTAAGAAAAATAAATGTACACAATATGGAAGTGCCCCCGTAGGCCTGTACAGAATAAATGATTTGATTTGATTTGATTCACTAACCATCAAGTGAAATAACTAGCAGTCAAACACTAGTCCATATGAAGATATACATACATACAAAACATTTTCATCGTTGTAGTTTTGATACTTACAGATATTTTTTTCTAGCTACATAAAACCAGTTGCCAACTCTGTTTCTTAATGGAAACCATCTTTTATCACTAAACTATTAGGTATTCTAAGAATTCAAACAAGCCATACTTATAATTGGTTGACTTTTTTTAGGTTTAGATTACGGAACAAAACAAGCTCGGGACCCACGGATGTTATTCGTAAAGGCCTATTCAAACATGGGCGTTATTCGCTACCGCGAGCGATAGAGATATCCGAGAGGTTATGCGTTAATTTCACTGTTCACACCAAAGCGGATATCGCTACCGCGCGGAACTAGATTCGCCAACCAAGAGAAACTACCGCTTCACTAGGCGTAGAACTTCATAGAATTTACCCATCGAGTTCCGCGTGGTAATTTCCGCTACCCATACCGATAGCGAATAACGCTCAGGTCTGAATAGGCCTTTATTACTATACAAGTACTTAAGTAACGCGGCGCGTTCATACGCGCATACAATCATCATCAAGGAATGATCGTGTAATCTATACAAAAATACAAATATGCGATCATTCCTTGATATCGTAACGAGATGCGTTACTTGTTGAATGGTCATAGCGAAGCCCTAAGCCCTGTAAACGGTAACCTTTGCCTATAACAGAGGCATTCCTTCGCCAGTGACGAACTTCTTCTCTCGGTGCCTCTTCAATCAATGAAGGTTGGCAATCAGCTTTCCGTACTCATCTGCTCATCTCTATCTATATATATAAAAGCGAAAGGTCACTCACTCATCACGAAATCTCAGAAACTACATGTGCTTTTGCTTTTAGGACGTAGGTGCTCACTAAGACGGGATTTTATGAAATTCAGCCCCTAAGGGTTTTTTTGGGGTTGATAGTTTGTTATCTATATCTATATATATATATATATAAAAGATGTCATGACTGACTGACAGACAACGCACAGCCTAAACCACTGATTGTAAAGACTTGAAATTTGGAGGGTTCATTTTCCTTGATGCGTAGAGGTGTACTAAGAATGGGTTTTTCAAAATTCTACCCTTAAGGGGGTCAAAAGGGGTGAAAACGTTTGTATGAAACTCCTTCGTTTTTGAACTTATAGTTGTGAAAATTTGTATTTGAATAGGTCATTCAAAATAAAAACTGTTGAACTATATTTTTAGGATAGTGGTGGTTTAAGTGGGTGAAATGGAGGGGGGGAAAAGTTCGTATGGAAAGTTTTTTGTTTTCGAACATACAGTGGTGAAAATTAGCATTTGGACAGTTTAAAGTGATGATTTCAATATTTATTGACATATATATGATATATGATATAGCTGATTTTTTTTTCAAAAGTTCTTTGTTTTCGGAGCTACAGAGATGAAAATTGATAAATAAATTTAAAATAGTACTAATTCAGTAAAATCAATATTTTTGCAGGGATGGCTTAAGGGGTGAAAACGAGGGATGTAAAAACTACTACATATTATAAATTGTAGAGGTCAAATTTCTTTACAATGAAAAATATGATAAAAACCGAGTCAGGGGATGTAAGGAGTGAAAAATAAGTTCAAATTGTTTGTTTCTCTGTATGTTTGTCTGTCTGTTTGTACGGGCTAATCTCCGAAACGACTGGACCGATTTAAATGAAATTTTATATAGGTACCTGATCAACATATAGGATAGTTTTGATCCCGGTAACTTAAGGAGTTCCCGTGGGATAATTAAAAATTTGTAATTACCGTATCTCGCGAGGCCACGCGAGTGAAGCCGCTGGCGGGCAGCTAGTATATCCTATAAACGAACGACAAACTATATTGCATTAACCCTGAAACATTAAGTTGTTAAGTATTATGTGCCTATAATTTCACCGGCACTCATTTCCCTTCAAACCGGAACACAGTAAACCGGAATAAATTAATGTACTTAATAAAAATAATGATAAAAAAACCAACATTACTGTTTCGCGGTAGAAATAGCCATGGTGGAAGAACTTTCCTCATGCTAGACCTCGTACAAAAATCATTCTACTGCTACAAAACTTGTTAAATAGATAAATGGTATGGTAAGATATGTGGTCGAAACTATAGTCGGAGCTATCCGATAAAAATTACGTATTTCTAATTAAAAATTAAATTAATTAAATTAAAAATTAAATTCGCCTCACATCTAAACTTTGCTGCCAAAAAATACAGAACCGTCTGTCGAAAAAATTTCAACCTCGTCAACTTGGTTTTGGAGTGAGAGCCGGATGTGAGGCTGCTGTGCATGCCGCGCGTACTTTTCTGGGGTCAACAGACTATGAAGTTTTTATAAAAATTGACGTCAAAAATGCTTTTAATAGTCTAGACAGGGGTGTCCTTTTATCTGAAATTCAAAAAGAAATACCTGAAATTTATAACTACATGTGGCAATGCTACGGAGCCCCTTCAAAATTATTGTTTGGTGAAAAAGAAATTGCATCATGCGTAGGATGCCAGCAAGGTGATCCGCTTGGCCCTGCTATCTTCAGCTTGGGGATCCATCCTATAATTTCGGAGTTAAATTCAAAATTCAATATGTGGTATCTTGACGATGGCTCTATTGGCGGGGGTGCATCTGAGGTTTTGGAAGATCTTCAATGTATTATCCAACGTTTCAACTCCATTGGTCTTACACTAAATTTTGATAAATGCGAAATATATTTCCCTGACCATATTCAAAATAATACCCGTTCCTCCATTTATCAAAAGTTTGTTTCTTTATGTCCAAATATTATACAGCAAACTAAGACTTCACTAACCTTGCTTGGTGCCCCAATATTCTTGGAAGCAATCCCGCCTTTACTGACATCAAAAATCGAACATTTTATTAATAATTCACATCGCCTTTTCCAAATTAAACCACACATGGCAATCTACATACTTCGTCTCTGTCTTTTTACTCCAAAATTCACATATTTGTTACGTTGTTGTCCTTTGTGGTATTTTCACTCGATTACTGATTTGGTCGATTCTACATTGAAAAACACAGTTACCAAAATTCTAAACCTCCAGTTTGACAACCGCTCGTGGGCACAGGCTACCCTTCCCATTTGTTTCGGTGGGCTGGGCATTCGACGCACTTCTAGTGTAGCACTTCCGGCTTTCTTAGCTTCCAGTCACGTTTCGCAGACCCTCATCGGCATGATCCTTCAGAGCCCAATAGCCGATGTTCGGGTTGCTGGCCAGACGGAAGCCTTGGCTGCCTGGTGTGCATCATGCCCAGGTGTCAACCCGCCCACCGATATGGGGTTGCAGAAGTTATGGGATCTTCCACTCACCAAACTCACGTATACAGCCTTACTGGATCAAGCTGTGGATGACACGGACCGTGCGCGTCTCTTGGCCGTGTCAGTAGCGGAGTCGGGTCACTGGCTGCGCGTACTCCCCTCTGACAATTTGGGTACTGTCCTCGACCCCAGCTGTCTTCGCATTGCGGTGGGTCTGCGTCTAGGTACGAAGTTGTGTGAGCCTCATCGCTGCCAATGTGGACGAGCCGTGGACCAATTTGGACGCCACGGGTTATCGTGTGTGAAGAGTGCCGGCCGACTATATCGTCATTGGGCTATTAATGATTTAGTCAGGCGGGCACTCTCCACTGCTTCCGTGCCCTCGACACTGGAACCGAACGGTATGACTAGAGACGATGGCAAGAGACCAGACGGAGCCAGTCTGGTACCTTGGTGTCTTGGCCGAGCCTTGGTTTGGGATGCCACCTGCGTGGACACCCTGGCTCCTTCTCATGTCGCCAGTTCTGCTCGCAGTGTCGGGGCTGCGGCCGAACAGGCCCAACTGAACAAACACAGGAAGTACTCACAGCTAAGCGCACATTATGAGTTTGTGGCGCTAGCTGTAGAGACACTGGGCCCGTGGTCGTCCGACACAAAAAAATTCTGCAAAGATATTTCGACTAGGCTGGTCCTCGCCTCGGGGGATCCTAGAGCTGGCACATACTTTTCTCAAAAGTTAAGTATTGCTATACAGCGGGGCAACTCTGCCAGTGTTCTGGGAACCCTGCCACACGGTGGTGATCTCGACGGCGTTTTTGTTTTGTAGTAGATACATGTTTGTATATTTTATACATTGTTAAAACATGTATAATAATATTTAAATATTGTATATATTATTTCATACTTAAGTAATACGTACGTTATTATTTACTTCCTTACAAATTAAAATATTAAAATTAAAAATAAGTAGATAAGTACTTGATGATAACGAAGACTATTCGCTTTATTTAAAACTATAGCTATATTTAAAACTAACTGCGCTCCGCGGTTTCACCCGCGTTGTGATGGATGAAGATGATGATAAATAAAGATAAGAGCCTCTTCAATTCAAACCAACAAAAACATACTTTCCTCTTAATAATAATAGTATATAGAAATATTAAAGTATTTTTAAATAGTAATAATGTTAACAAAAATTGTGACAAAATCTAATAAAACATGCATTATGCAACAATTTGTTTCAGCTAACTTTTTTCTTGATTTGTTTAATACCACATTATATACTTGATACTTTTTTATTTTATTAGTGTTCTCGTGTGGGCTTGTACATTTTTCTTTACTCGGTACAAGGCAAAGTGTATTATATTATGACATCTATTTTTTAACCTCGCGTGAGTTGCACCATTTGCACAGTTGCACGTTTTAAAGTTACCATCAAATCAATGTTCACTGCGGTCCGTATCGCGATATGTTTGCTCACAGTGCTAACGTCTACCAAAACCGGTCCGAGACAAATATCGCGATTTTGACAGCTCGTGGCACTCTGTAAGCGTGTTGATAAATCGGACCAGAGTTGTAGCAATAACGAAGCATTTGCGCGCGAAAAACAAATTCATAAAAATAACGTACGTAGTGTGAAGCTTAACTATGTGGTGTGTGGATAAATCAGAAATAATGGAATAGATGGACCGACTTTTACAACTTTTTCATCAAAAACAAGGGACACCAGTAAAGACCTTGTAGAAATAAACAAACACCTGTCACTTTTGACAGAACGCTCACGACGATTATGGTTGTATAGCATTGTTCATGTAATCGTCAATATGGCGGCAGTTAAGACGTCATCGATGAAGTAGCGTGGGCCATCGTAATCACGCTCACGGTGAAAGGGACCGACTGTGTTATCGCGCTAATATCGATAATGGCTTAATTGGTACCGCACTTACGCCTCAGTTTTGGCGTAACTTTATTACTTGACGGTTACTTTATCGTTGACTTTAGACGGTGCAACTTACCCTGAGTTTGGACACAAATTAATAAAATTAATTAAATGAATGCTAAAACAATATCTCCTTTGACCGAGAGCTGAACGCGCAACAGTAATTAATTTGATGAATATTTTAAGTCACGCCGAACACCTTAAGTCGGGTGGATCCGAGGAGATCCGTGTTAATTTATTAATTGGTGAGTTCTTCGGGCTATAAACAACGGATTGCGCTTAATTTACGAGGGAATTATGCTTTACTTAAATATCAATTTAATTAAGTGTTCGAGAAAGGATCCGGTGGATTTGCGCCGCGGCGGGAGGTCGTTTGTATCTGCCAATCGTGGCCCGGAGATCGATCGCGAACTTAGCCCAGATTAACATCGATGATAGTGTTTCTTTTGGAAATCTTTTTATTTAGCTTACGTTTTAATAATAATAATAATTCTTTATTTCAGACTCGAGATCCATATGTAGGTATACTACACACAAATTAAATTAAATTAAACAAAGATTAAAAATTTAAACATAGTAATACAAGTTCTATCCGTAGATTAAATTAAATTAAAATAAATAATAAAACTAAGTTATAAAATAGTAATAATTAATAAATATAAATATAATGGATTCATACAGTATTTTGTACATGTTCTTATACCTACTTTTAAGCTGCAATTTGCAGCCATCGGTTTTTTTTGTTATACATTTATTTTTGTAAGCTTCGGACCGATGGTCAGATGTTTGTCGTTCGTGATTAGTCGATGTCTCAGAACTTAGTAACTAAGTGCTTGGTATACGCGGTAAATTAAAAACAACGCATGGTTTTAGCTGTGGCCCACGACCCATCCGCAGTTAACATGACTACTTATACAATACTTGTTCGTGGTAAAAGTTACTAGCTATCTTTTATATACTTATATCAATGGTGTGGATACTCCTACTGAGGTGTTCCACTGACATATTTTATGATTGATACGTATGGGTTGTGCAACTAATCACAGTAGGTAGGTACTTACTTAATGCCGCTTTCCTTGTCATGAATTTTTTGGTGTTCCTCCCGTGTAACACCCAGTAAAGCATGGTGTTCCGGTTTATATACTTTTCAGTCCAATTACTTCAGTTGTTCAGACGTGAACGTAACAAACATCTACCTACTACCCATCTATCCAAATCGATATACTTTCGCATTTATGATATAAGTGCGATTCCACAAGGTCTTTTTAAAATATAGGTTAGGTACATATAGTTTTTATTTTAGAATTTTTGAAAATTTCCCATGTTTACTTCTAAATGTCACAGATAGCTATATAACTAATTTGCCATCTACCGGTCTCATTAGGCAATTATTTTTTTCTGGAATCTGAGGTTGAATTAAATCAAATCTACTTGTATTTTACTCTCTTACTAACTTATTTTAAAAAATCAGGTAGCAGCTAGCTTACGGCTTCATAGACGAATCTATCAGATCTCATCGGTTATTTTTATTTTGTATATACTTACTACTTGTTTAGATATACTAAGCATGGAATTAATTAATAATAAGATCGGAATAAGTACTAGTTGTACTAGTACTTATTCGACTATCCGACCCACTTTTTTTATTTTTCTTCCAAGTATAGACTATTTGATCTCTACTTCTTTATAAAATAGATAAGTATAGAATAGATAAATACAGTAGCGTTTAAGATGGCGTTATCTTCTAATTTATCTATAGAAATAGTCGAATTGCTTTTTGGGTAAACATCGGATGACAACAGGAGTCGAACTGCAGTAGCAGCGGGATAGATTGTTGAACGTTGTGAAATAGTAGAATTGGCCTTCAGGTCTGGTGCTAAGTGGCGGCGGGACTCCGCTAGAGCCCTGTCGGGTGGCTCCGTACGTGTCGGTGCCGCGGCTGTCGGCAGTACCCCGCCCCCCTCCGCCTGCACCACAGCTCCCACCCCTTGGACCTCCACCGCCTGCAGCGTTTGCACCATTCGACTCCGCGCTGCTCTCTGCTGCTGCACATCAGGTATGCTTAAAACTGGAACATTAATAATAACAATATGGGACATCATACACACAAGGTCTTCAGATCCCGAACTGTCCGAGTCAGTAGAGCCAGAGTACTAAGGTAACCTGATGTATGATATACATATCTACTCATGCATATATACACACAGACATAGGTCAAACAGACATGTTCATGCATATTATTTACGTATCCTGAGATCGAACGCGCCGTGGGACTCAGAAGGCATATCTCCTTCTACATAATGATAAACCAAACATAAAAGAACATCTGGTATTTGGTATTATAGTAGTAAACTAGAATGTGTGATGTTACAACAACAAATGTGATGTGATGTGAACAAATGACAAAACAATAATTATTTATTGCTTTGTGGCAGAAGATCTGGAACTGTGGTGGTACCAACCATGGTTTTTAACTCGCTCTTGTGTACCTAGAAAACTACCAACTCGGACTAAAAAACTCTGCCTAGGAAGTAAGATATATATTGTGCAGAGTCAAACAATCAAACAACAATCTAGATTCAAACGATTACATTTATCTCCCTGTACGTACACCTGGCAATTTCCGTTCTGTATATTTTATATATTATACAGTATGAGTGAGTTAGAGCTACCGTTTTAGGAGTTACCGAGTAGTTACAGAGTTTAGGATAAAATAGTGTAATATTTGTTACTATTTATTGAAACGAGTATCTATACATAGGTATCAAAAAACACTAATGCATTCTTAGAAATAACCTCATAAGCTGTAGAGAATATGATACTTTAAAACCAAGTCATAAAAACTGGCTGTTTCCAGATACACATAGTGAATTAGCTTTGTATAGATAGTTATATCTATCCTATATAAAAACCGGTTATCGCTGGATCATTCATTGCCATCATGTAGTTCAAAAATAGTGCGAACGTGTAAAAATGTATGTCAAAATACAACTTTAACAAGTTGTTCCCATAATACAAATAGTATACCATCAACTATAGACAAACCAAAACTTGTAATATTTAGTGATGAAATTGGCAAAGGCATGTGTCACTTATTGTCAAATACATCCAAGGGACATCATCACTATCACTACATAGTATAAATAAAACAAAGTCGCTGTCGCTGTCTGTCCGTCCCTATGTATACTGAAATCTTCAAATCTCCGCAACGGATTTGAAGCGCTTTTTTTTATAGATAGAGTGATTCAAGAGGAAGGTTTATATGTATGATACATGCATAATATTGTAGAGAAACACTGATGAATTTACAGGTTTCTAATGTGATGTCGTAAATAAACACATTTTTTGCGCTTACATTGCAAACGCTGACTGAACCCCACGAGATAAATCAAAATAATGTACCACGGTATTTTACATCTTAAAAAGGTCAACAAAAAATTCTGTGATGGTATATGTCTCTTAAGGATATCCATTTTTTTATCCTTTAAATTTTACGGGATATAATGGCTTATTTAGGAAGTTATTTTAAGCAATACAGCATTCATCCTTATCCAATTAAGTACCCTAAATATATTGTCCATTCAATATAGATCAATATGGCCCTTACAGCATGTAATTTAAATGAATATTTCCGAAGATATTAACGTTGTTTATAAGGACATTCTGTAGTAGGTAGGTATATTATTTAGTATCAGCATTGCACCCGTGCGAAGCCGGCGCGGGTCGCTAGTAATGTAATAAATTACTGTACACCTGGTCTATCATATCAGGAAATTATGACTAGAATTCTAGCTTATAGCTTTAGCCCCAACACAACATTATTAATTTTAATAGGAAATAGGGGGAATGTAAACAAAAAACAAATAATTGATTTCAACAACCGTCTATTTAATCTTACAGTAGATAATGTCATAATGTTTACATTTCCCTATAGTAATAGTTTGCCTCAGGTGGAAAATGATATTAGATATTTAAGCTTAATTTGACATTTTGCACTATATGTAATAATAATTTTAATGGAAATAAATTTAATTTAATTTAATTTAATTGACAATTATAATTATATAAAAAAATCTTCTTGACAAAAGATAATTACTATCTTTCTAATAAGATAAAAGACAGATAGTTGTGTCGCTATCATATTTATTTGATATTGCAGCAAAAATTTGGCTAACAAGGTTGCTTCTATTGAGCAATCCAATGGTATTGACAATGCTTCTATTGAGCAATTTGACATTTTTAATTCAGCCAATCACTTGGCTACTAATGACATTGTACATAATTTAAATTAGTGCCTAAGACAATAGAGACAACCTCTTGCATTAAATCACTCAATATTGTTCATCAGAACATTCAAGGTGTGATGGGCAAAGAGTTGGAACTGGAATTGTTTATAGATGATAGCAAAATAGATATTCTTTGTGTTACTGAACGCTGGCTTAAAAAGAACCAACTCTTATTTAATTTTAATTATCATCTAGTTGCTAGCCCCTTCAACAGAGAAAAATCTATACGTCTCTTTAATTATTACAAATAAAAATATAAAACTCAAAGAACGAAAAGACATTGTGAGCCTATCTGTTGAACGAGTAATATAAATGTCCTGTATTGAGTTTGAGCAGTTCCTTGTTCTATGTGTACACAGACCTCCATGCACACCATATGATGGAGGAAACATTAATTAAGCTATCTAATATAAATAAATCAATGATTATCTGTGGAGACTTTAATATTAATTTGCTAGAAAATAATCAGGTAAAATTTTTGCTACTGTTTAAATCTTATAATATGTCAATATGTTCTTGGAACCTACTAGAATAACAGCCACAAGTTCCACCTGCATAGACAATATATTTACTAATCTCAAACTTATTAAAAACTTTATTATAAATAATCTAAAATCAGACCACTGGGTTCAAACTAGCAGTATTTCTAAGAAAAACTAAGAAACCCCAAAGCAAATATGTTAGCTTTGTTCCAATCAATGCAAGCCGCCTAGAATTGTTAATAAGTAATATATCCCTGAAAATGCCAGAGTTGCCCAGTCACAATGGCCCAAATATATTATATAACTCACTATTCTATCTTATCAGTGATGAATTTGGCAAAGTGTTTGTACCAAAAACAATATCTGTTGGTAATCTTACTAGGTTTAGTGAATGGGCAACTCCAGGAATTTATAAAAGTAGGTAAAAGTTATATGAATTATACCATGAAAAATCGCATAATAATAATCCTGTATTTTTGGAATATGTCAAACGTTATTCTAAGTTATTTAAACGAGCCTATTCCTCAGCTAAATCTATTTATGTATTTAAGAAATAAGATCAAAATTCTGTTATTAAATAAAAATAACGTGGAACATTATAAACAGTGAAACTGGTAGAAATACAGTGCGTAATAGAGACTTTAATTAAAAAATTAATAATAAAGATGTAAGAGCGGATTTGGAGGTAGCGGTCGAGTTTGAGACTTTCTTCACTAATATTTCTTCTTTAACAACCAAAACTCTAAAATCTTCCTCCATTGCTGAGATCTTACTTAAACATAGTGTAACTGAATGTGACACAACTTTAAAATTTTTGGTAGTTAATTGCAAAGATATTGTAAGCAGTTTCAAAGTCATGATGCAAAAAAAAACGGCAGACATAGGGGGTCTTTCTGTGAAGACCGTTTCTTCAGTTATAGATATCATTGCACCCAATCTAGCAGCTGTGTTTAATAGTTATGTTGCAAGTGGTGTATTTCCTGACTTAATGAAGCATAGTAAAGTGGTTCCTTTATTCAAATCTGGTAGTACTACTGATCCAACAAATTTTCGGCCTATTTCTGTACTACCAACGCTAAGTAAGATTTTCGAAAAAAATATATAACATCAATTAGAAACTCATTTTAGTGTTAACAAAATTTTCCATAAACATCAATTTGGGTTTACAAGGAATCGCTCTATAGAACTTATAAAAGATGTGTTTGATGCCTGGGACAACTCTCAGGATTCCTTAGGTGTTTTTTGTGACTTATCTAAGGCATTTTACTGCGTCCGACATGATATACTTGTCAGGAAATTACAACACTACGGTATTAGGAACATGGCTCTCAACCTTTTGACTTCATATTTAAACGATAGAATTCAAAAGGTTGACATAAATGGTAAAAAATCGCCCGGCTCTATAATCTCAATGGGCGTTCCACAAGGTTCAATACTAGGGCCGTTCTTGTTTTTAGTATATATTAATGACTTGCCTTATTACGTAGAGAAGAATCACGAGATTGTATTGTTTGCAGATGACACTTCACTGATATTTAAAATTAAAAGGCAGTTATTAAACTATGACGATGTTAACAATGCATTAGCTAAAGTTGTGAATTGGTTCAATACAAATAATCTTCTCCTCAATGAGAAGAAAACTAATTGTATAAAGTCCTCGACACCAAATGTGAGACAAGTAGAATCCAATATACAATTCAATGGAACAGGGTTGGACCTTGTGGAGTCAACGGTCTTTTTAGGAATTACTATAGACGCTAAATTGCAATGGGGTCCCCACATTAAAAAAGTGTCTAGTAGGCACAGTTCAGCGGCTTATGCTGTTAAAATAATTAGACTATTAATTGATGTAGACACAGCTAGAATAGTTTATTTTAGTTATTTCCATAGCGTTATGACTTATGGCATACTGCTCTGGAGATGTTCTGCAGATATTAATTCTATTTTTATACTGCAAAAAAAAAGGGCTATATGAGCGATCTACAGTTTAGCTCCCAGCGTTTCCCTTAGACAGAAGTTTAAAGACATAAACATTCTAACTATTGTCTCACAGTTTATGTATGAAAATCTAATGTATGTAAAGAAAAACATTAGCAGTTTTGATAAAAGGAGCGATGTTCATTCCATCAACACCCGAAATAAGCACAAGCTATCCGGACATGTAACGCGTCTCTACAGAATAAGTCATTATTTTATGGGACAATGTATACGATTCTATAATAAAGTTCCCAATGTTATCCGAGATTTGGAGGTTGGAGGATTTACTTGGAGGATAAAACAGCTTGGGACTGATCACTCCAGGATCTATCTACTCGTGTACTAAGATGTCAAAATGTAGCGTGTGCCCTACTGATACCATTATTATGTTCTCTTTTGTAAGGCAACACACTGGAGCTAATATTTGTAGTACCTAAGTAAAAACATGTATATATAAAAAGAATGACCCCGAGTTTCTTGGCGTTTCTTCTCGGTAGGCTCTATATATTTTGGAACGCGGCGGTACTCTTTAAAGTACATTATAATGAAAAATTGACGTTCATAAGTGCGTCTTTGATGCCTAAATTGAGTTAATGATTTTGACTTTGACTTTTACTTTGATCTGTACAGTTATATAACGAGTATCAAATATCCGTCACCCACGTGGTGATGAACGATAATGATGATGATGAAAAGTAGGGTAGTATAATATAATATTAATATAATTATAACCTCATATGTCCTTCTCCGGGATATAATCTATTTCCTTGCCAAAACCCATTACGATCCGTTTAGCCATTTAATGGCCGTTTTCAATAATCTATCTATCGTCGGTTTACCTTACTAAAGATAGATATTTGACACTATTTGTATGGACGTTATGTCAAATTTCTATCGGTACTAAGGAAAACGATGGATAGATAGAATAGTGAAAACGGCAGTAAGAGTAATGAGGATTTGAGAGATAGCGACAGAGTTATAAACGATTTTATAATTTTAGTTTAAAATAGTTTTTTTTTATAAAACTTGTTTTGTATGGACAGTACGCGAGTGCAGCGGCAGCGGCGGCGGCGGCGGCGCTGTGCCCTCCGTACGTGGGGCTGGCGGCTCTGGCTGCACGCTGCCGCTCCTCATCCATCGCCGACCTGCGCCTCAAGGCACGGAGACACGCGGCTGCTATCGCAGCCGCCCGCGGCAGCCCTCCACCGCCGCCCTCAGTCACCTCCGGCCCGGCATCCATGCCCGCCGATGCATAGTTATCGCACGAGCCCTTTGCAAAAAAGTAAAAACAAGTGCCAAACAGCTGCAGCAAAGCGAATGTTAACCGATCGTCTCTTACACACATGTCAGACACAAACATTACAGACGCTGCTTCTGCAAAGCATACAAAAGCTGTCATGGTCATTTAATGGAATATTCACAATGTAATGTATGTTAAACGGTTAAGTCGCATATTTGACTGTATGTAAATGGTGTTCTTTCCTTTTGGATTTCAATTTATAAAGAGACAAGGATATGGTGGGATAAAATAATATTTCGATAGACATCCCATGATCTTGTGAAGTTCTTATTTTTATTTTGTTTTCTACAGCCTGACACACTATACAACGACGTCCGTACAAGACTAGCCACATGTATGACCTTTTCTGTTGACGTGTATCCATGAACTTCATTCCAATGTGAACTTAGTGAGAATCCTATTGATCGCTTACTTCAATTATTACTTTCCTACTACATTGATTTTAGCGTGTTGTATCTCTTACCAAGCTTGCATGAAGAAAACCTTGATAATTTGCATTGGTTTTCCATTTGTCTACAAGACCGTGTTGTTATGTAAAATTTACTATTATTGTTAAGAAAGTGATCTAGTCATAATAAAAACAGAAAAACATTATCTAATCTAAATCAAAGCATACTTCTAGGAAAGTATGTGTTAAGTATAATTTGAAATCGGTATTTTGACGGTCAGTGTTGATGGATATTAAGCTCCACATCGTGTCATATTCGCTTTTAAATAAATGAATGAAACAAAAACGACCAAAGAGTAAGTTGGACTGTAAAATAAGTATTGTAAATTATATTGTAAGTAAGCTGTGATAAGTGTTAGATGACTACTTGTATGATCTCAAAAATTATATCTGGTTAGGTGCATTTGCTTCATTATCTTGGTTTATAGCAGTGATTATAAAAGGTGTGCTACTTTCATTTGTCAATTTATTGTAAATAATTAATATGAAAGTATTTTTAAATTTTAAGTAACAATGTGGTTATAATCGTTTTATTAATCTGTTCATAGCTGTGTATTTAACTTCGTAATAAATTAGAGAAATCAGCTACTCTTGTGTTTTTCTTAATCGCTGTGCTTTTGGCCGAGTAAAAGGTACCTACGTAAGTATTAGTACGTTATCAGTACACCGAGTGCTTTTTAGCGCTCTTACTAACGCTCGGGCTTAATAAGCACGTTTGCAACATAAATTACATACTGCGAGGAGCATAAGAGCATAATCTTTTCTATCAAATATACTGCAAAGAAAGTAGGTGAAAAATAAAACTGAAGAGATATTAGAATAGCTTAATTATTAATATTAATAGTTATATATAATATTAAAGCGTTTAGCAAGAGACAGGAACAGATGGAAATATTTAGAGGAGGCTTTTGTCGACAAACAAGCTGTTTCACACATACATTCAGTGGCCGTTCAGAGAAATGCAATTTAGAAATGATTTTATCAATTTGGTTATAGTAAATAGGAATTTAATAATTGTAAGGGAAGGAACAGCAGTAAAGGCTATATTTTTTTGTTTTATTGATACCTAATATTAAAAACATTATTACAATTATTTAAAGTAAAGGTTTGTTTTTACCAGGAGCATTTATATTTTGTTTAATTAACTGCACGCTCAAGGATTTTCAGTGAAAACTAGCTCTGTTTACTTGCTTAGCTTTTTTAAATTTCTTGATGGCCAGTTTTCTCGCCAAGACGTAGGAGGGAGTGACCAAATTGGTGTGGTTGCTCCCTCCTAGCCAAGCAACATCACTTCACAAGCAAAATGTGTAACTCCATACGGCCGTCACGTTGGCCAACGGAACGTTGTAAACTTAGACTAGTTTTACTTTTAGTAATCGACATATTATGTGCCACCTCTGATCATGTGATAAAAAAAACTAAAACAGTGCAGTAACTGTAGTGTAGGTACATTTTTCTGCTCTTAAGCATGAAAATGCCACTTTGTACTTTGAACATGTAGTGCAATTAAGATAGATCATAGAATTGCAGCGTAGTTTGAAGAAAGATATTCGAAAAAATGCCGTAACCACAGGAATGAAAAACTGCAAATCCATGCCAGAACCAAACGGACTACTTACTTGTTATCGCCAAGGTCATTATTATGATTGACGATAGAAACTTTAGTGCAATTTTATTACTAAAATTTCATGTGATTATAACTAATAAGTAATGTTTCATTTCATAATGTAACTAATGTTTCATGTAATTTCGGCACATCAGTTTATACTGATTTTTATAACTAAAACTTATGTTTCGGTTATAAACAGACATGCAATGTATACCTACACAGATCGTTTATAGCTTGAAAGTTCTGCGGCACTGAATTCTATCCACTCGCCATCCCGGGACATAAATGATTGGGAGTAGACAATTTGTGAACGTGGTTAAACGTACCTATACCTATGTATATTTTAGTGAACTTTGGAGCAACACCGATCGCAGCTTGTATCTCATATTGTAGATACAAATGATTGTTTATTCTGTTAGCGTTTACACAGAGGATGCAGAGGGATGTTTGTCGCCGATACTAACACGATTACGCCCAATCAGCAGCGTCGCCGCCCGCCCTAATTGGGCGCCCCGATGCGAGGGCGGGCTTTTTAACAGCTTGCGCAAACATAGCCAGGGACGGGAGCCTTACGCGGTGTGCATCTGAATGCAATGTGCAAACGAACTAGCTGCTTCATTTGGTTGACTCGAGTCGGTCAACCTTTGATTGAATTAAAGAGTAGTATGGTTGCAACTCGCAGCAAAACTCTACCTAATTAGACATATTTTGTAAAACTACTTCCTTACAATAATACGGAACTTTTTCATTAACGACGCCGTCCGTCTGTGTGTTTGTATGTTTGTTCTTCCTATACTTCGACCCATAATATAATTTTACAAAATTAAGTAATCATGTGTCAAATCTCTTGTGACTCTGATTTTAATCTGTGATCAATAAACATAGCAATCAAATAAGGCTATCAAATCTCTAGTTAAATCTTATTATGGGTTTCTGAACGAACGATTAAGCTTGAATTCCAAGCCAAGTCAAATGATGTGTTAAATAATCTACCGAGATCGGATGATTAGGTACTGATATATTTTGATTCGTAGGTATATGATAATTTTCACTCCCTATTTTGCTGTTTTACCTTAGTATGCGAGTAAGAATTATTTAAGTAAGGTTTATAACACACACTGTTTGCATCGTATTTAGAAAATAATTATTATTATTCGGACCAAGTCGTAATATTGAGCACCTAGGAGAGTTGTGATAGCTTGGCACGACGCTCCTAGCTGACTTCAGATTTCAGGGTTCACCCGCAGTACGGCCTGCCGGCAACGTCTCTAACGCTGTTCGCTGAAAGGCCCAGCATTCTCGGCACGTCGAATGGTCGTACATACAAAACGTACCTAGACGAAATATACAACATACAATATAGAATATTAAAACTAATTGTACCTCTTAAAATAAAAAATAAATACTCAGATGATCCTTTGGGCCTATTTAAACACTGCAAAGTCTTACCTATACATAAAAAAGTTTAATTTAATATACTTCTCGAGCAATACTTTCGCACAGAAATTCAAACCCCGATTCATCACTCCAAACTCACTAGAAGTATAACAAACAAAAAGCTATTCATACCTAGATGTAATAACTTATACGGGAAAAGGACATCTCAATATTTGATTCCGTACCTTATTTATAAACTACCAAGTCAAATAAAAGATAAAATCACAGTTACAAATATCAAATCCATACTTAAAAATTTCTTATATTCTTATGTTTGATCTAAATAAAATGGAGCACCCTATAAGTAATGGGTAAGCGCACACAAACAATAACTGCGTTACACACACGCGTAATGGCTGTCGTTCGCCCGTATACCAAACCTGTCTGTCCAGTGGTTACCTGCCCACCACACATACACAGATATACGATACGTCATGAACAAATATATGTTTGTGTGCGCTATACTCGTATTTTTTGTTGCATCTAGACGCCTACCCTACTTCTAGAATGTACGTAACGAAAATAATTTAAATATAATTCAATATTGTACTTATTATATACATACAACGTGTCCCAAAATTCAACGATAAGCCAACACCGGAGGATAGACCTGCCCCGGACTAATCGGGGAAAAAAAGAAAAAAATATATATCCCAATTATATTTTAAGTTATAATAAAAAAATGAAATTCTTCAGAAATTGAGACGGTTTATGATATTTTTCACTACCATGACCACAATTTTTTTAATATTTGTTTCTTTTTTTTATAGGCAACCTAAATAGCACTGCTATCTACCACAATTCTAAAAAAATCCAGAATAACTCTTGTTTTATTATGAAAATTAATGAAACTTATTTTATTCCCTAAATTTTTTGAAGACTTTTACTTTTAACCAACTTTAACATATCGTGGTGTAAAAAAAAGTATGAACACTAGTATGGCAAGTTTTTTTTTTAAATTGACGCAACTAACCAATATTCCAAAATGGTATAATACTCTAGGAAAACAAGTTATAAAAAAATATGGGCCTATTATTTCTAAACAAATGGCGCCAAAGGGGCCAAATGACGGTCGGGTTTAATAAAAAAATTAGTTCTTGAAAAATGTTTAATATTTCAAAACAAATGGTACAAACAGTTTCACTTGTAATTTATTAAGTTATTAACATTATAGCAAATGTTCGAACTGTTTGCTACAAGCATTAATACATGCACGACATCACCTTAAAAATGATCGTTTTATTTGTCTTGCATATCTTCTGCTATTAATGTAATCAGCAGCCTGAGTGATATTTCGACAAAGCTCGTCCAATGTCGCAATGGGTTTTGAGTAGACCCTGTCTTTAAGACAACCCCAATAGAAGAAGTCCAGGGGGTTCAAATCGGGTGAACGGGGTGGCCATAAGATAGGACCAAGTCGCCCGATCCAACGGCCTGGATACTCTTGATTTAAATATTCTCGCACAAGACGGGCATAATGTGCTGGGCAACCATCATTTTGGAGCCACATGTTTTGGAGATCACTTAAGGGCACGTCGTCTAACAAATCTTGCAAGTCATTTTGTAAAAAGTTTAAATAACTATTGCCATCTAAGTTTCCTTGTAACTCAAAGGGCCCAATTACTTTCCATTTAATATGCCGGTCCATAGGTTAACCTTGAATTGATATTGGGATTTGTCTTGTCTCATCAAGTGCGGATTTTCATTACTCCAACTATGTAGGTTGTGAAGATTTAAATACCTACCCATCTTTCTTGCATGTTGTTTCATCCGACCATAGAATTTTGTCTAGGAATTGGGGATCTTCACTGTGCCTTTGCAGCATCACACGGCAAAATGTGACTCGTAGCGGATAGTCCCGCGGTAATAACGTCTGCACACGCCTGTAGTGATATGGGTGAAGCTTGTGACGTTTTAATATTCGATGTGCAGAACTTTTCGGGATTCCTGTAGCTTCTTCTATGGCACGTACCGAAGTAATCGAATCATTTTCTATCTCATTGAGAACTTCTTCATCACGATCCAATCTAGGTCTTCCAGCGCTTCTCCTATTGGATGGCATACGACCCTCCGAAAACGCTTGATGCACATTAATAAACACTCGATAATCAGGATATCTTTGAGCATTTGGATATCTTTCTCGATACAGTCTGCTAGCAGCGTTAGCATTACATCGGCATTCTCCATAGATTAAATGCATATAAGCGTATTCCTGTGGTGTGTACGGTTGCGGCATGTTAAACGCCAAACAGTTCAAAATGCGCCAGAACTCTAAATCACAAAACACACAATCTTAGTCCAAGATAATGCCAGGTCAGTTCAGTTTGCAAATCACTTCCAGTCCAAATAAAGCCAGGTCAGTTAAGTTTGCAGGTCGATTCCAGTCCAAAAAGCCAAGCCAAAAGTCGATAGTAGATATGTACGAGAGCCACGTAAGTTGAATTGGGAACGGTGCGCAGTAAACAAAGGAGCAGAGCGTACTGAACTGACTTGCTGAGAATAATAACAGCTTCTCTACCCGCCCTGTTGTTGTCTCTTTTTAACGTAAATATCTCTATCTATCTATCTCTCTCTAACATCTAAGGTATGTATGCCCCATTCAAATTCCTAGAAATTGCAAAAAGAACCCATTTTGGGCATGTAGTAAAAGTGATTACTGACAATTACAATTTAAGGAATTTGGCCCCTGTTTAGAAATAATAGGCCCATATTTTTTTATAACTTGTTTTCCTAGAGTATTATACCGTTTTGGAATGTTGGTTAGTTGCGTCAGTTTTTTAAAAAAACTTGCCATACTAGTGTTCATACTTTTTTTTACACCACGATAAGTTAAAGTTGGTTAAAAGTAAAAGGCTTCAAAAAATTTAGGGAATAAAATAAGTTTCATTAATTTTCGTGATAAAACAAGAGTTATTCTGGTTTTTTTATGAATTGTGGTAGATAGCAGACTATTCAGGTTGCCTATAAAAAAAAACAAATAATAAAAAAATTGTGGTCATGGTAGTGAAAAATATCATAAACGGTCTCAATTTCTGAAGAATTTTATTTTTTTATTATAATTTAAAATATAATTGGGATATTTTTTTTTCTTTTTTCCCCGATTAGTCCGGCCAGGTCTTTCCTCCGGTGTTGGCTTATCGTTGAATTTTGGGGCACATTGTATATATATATATATATGTGTATTATACTTAGTTTTAACGAGTTAGGCAAGACAAAGACATTTTAAAGTGAACGTAGGCCCACTACCTTAACTTTTAATAAATCCCACTGGGTGGGCATACTAAACAAACAACTGTTTGACTACCCCATCTACTTCACTGAGCACTCAAAAAAGGGGTGTTTCATCTTCAAGATTATTAATGCAGGTATGCGTTCTGATGATTTATTCTTTACTTTAGGAAATACATCTCCAATTTAAGACACTCGGACAGAAGTATCTACCGACGTACAGTCGCCTGCAATAAGATGTTTACATTCCATAATATTCAAAACTATGATACAGTAATACATTTTTTTGCCACATTGTTAAGAAATTTTTCAAATAGTAAAATAATACAAATAGCTTCATTTTCGAATTATTTTGACGCCCATTTCATTGAAGTTGATTGCTGAGGCAATTTTGAGAATTGTGAAATGTATACATGTTATTGCAGGCGACTGTACTATGGGGATACTATGGAATTGCAAAAAATCTTAAATCAACAATATTCATGGCTACCCTAAAAAATATTCAACAAATTACCATCTTGCATTTAGTATTACCAGGCCCAAACATTTGAGTTCTACTTTTTACTCCGTATTAAAAAAATGAAAACATTTTTATTGCATCATAAGCATCAAAAACAGTTTTATAAAGTTTAGACTCATGTATATTACAACATGTTTATGACGAACTCAAGGTACAAAAATAGATAAAGCTAAGGTTTCCGCACTAGGCAAAGCCTGTATCGCGGGGACCTACATACGATTTTATTTTACATGATTGATTCTCTCGGATTAACAAACAAATTGATCTTACATAAAACTTAAATAATAAAATTTAAAATAAATTAACAACTCAAACGCTTTACAGTATTTTTTTTTCTTAAATACGATATACGAGATATATAAGATTAATATAGGTCAATTTTAGTAGGTCTCTAAACAATATTTTCTAGACAGCACGATTTTAAGTATATGGGTCAATATACAGTATTTGTATTTTCAGTGTCCCCTAGGAAAAACTTATGCATTTGAATGAGTATTAAATATCTCATAACTTTGCAATGTATATGTATGTGTAATGTTATGGGCCAGAAGATTATTTCTTTATTTTAAGTTTTACAGGCTCCAGGGGAAAATGTGTAGTCAGAGAAGTGACACCATGGACATAGGGTAGTGATAAATCGAGACAGGAAAGTGACATCCTATTAGTATTTTTATATGTGAAATGAAATATATCAGTAACAAATATTACTTATTAACGATTATTATTTTAACTAATGAAATTCTATCAATCTGAAATGTTTTTAAACACTTTTTATCGTTTTATAAATTATGACTTAACTTTCTCATGTTAAGTTTCTGAATACAATAATTCAATGAAAATAAATGAAATTGAATATAAGATAAAACTATGAGTTTAATACGAATAACAATCAAACTACTTCTTTCAAAATAAAACAGTTTTGGGTTGACCTATCAGTTTATTAAAGATATCAAAACAAATATGTCATTCAAACATTAACTACTTATTAAAGGAACACCAAAAATGTTATCTTTATTATGAAGTCAAGTTGGAACTTAAGTAATAGATGTACTTAAGGAAAAAAACAAGTTTTCTACACACTACAGCTGCTATTGACATAATTTCACTCACTTTAGAAATTTTGAATACAAAATAATCCAACCTCTTCTTACAAAATTAAATAACAGGATTAAAGTATCGGTAGAACCTATCATTCTCAAGTTAAGATATGAAACATTTATCATTGTTATTATTAAATCTTTGTACTTCTTAAAGTAAAAACACAAAATCTGTATCTTCTTTATAAAATCAAGATTTTTAACTTTAAACGAATATTATCTATTTAAAAAAAAAAGTATTGAAAACTTACAAAGACTTTTCAAATTACTTCTACTCAGTTTGAAATTTACATAATGACCTGTTACCCTTCATGAATATATTGGGCACAGGTAGTTTTTTCACGTATTGTTCCTTTTTAACATATGCCACATCATCACCTAGTTTAAAAAGGGTTCCCTTGTTACCAAATATCTTCAGTATTCTTCAGAAAGGTCACCAAAATATCTCCTTATTACTCGTCAAAATCAGATGAACACGCCCCGTTATGTCTATACTCCTTATTTTGATATGAAAATATCATGGAATCCTGGAATATATCTCTAATTAATTAATTAATTTTAAAGTACAACGAATTAACGAATGAATTATAAAAACTGTAGAATATTTAAATCTATTTCAAAGTTTATGAATCATTTGTGTACGTAAATTAAAAAAAAAGCTAAATATATAATTTTCAACCATTTCTACCTAACCCGATGATTAGTTAAACTGGCAAGACGTCAGACAAGGACACACTACCAACGGGAGCCCACTCGCCAGGACCACTTTTGGCTAGCTATAGCCTTTGAGGAAATAGCTGCCCTAATAATAAGTAGATAGATCTCAATTTAGCTAAACAAAAATTATTGGTACACAGTCTAGTTAGTAAGTGTAAGGTCTTTGGGTTGGAAAGCCTTCATTGCTGTCACTAGTAGAAGTAGGTAAGTAGCGATGCATTGATTTTACTTGTAAAATCCCGTACCAGGTTTTAATGTACAAGTCTAAATGCTTGCACTCATATCATGGAATAATTTAGGTTACTTTTTTATGTGTGCATATCACACATGCCTTCTTCTGGCTGTAACTACAGAACTACGATCGAGTATTTTATTTAGTTTACATTTAATATCCTTTATTCGCAATCTTAAATTAAATCGCAATTACCTATACCTTAATGTGATATCTAATGATACAAATGCAACAACGTTTTTATTAAATAATACAACGTTTTTATATAATAATTACAATGCTCATTTATTGGTGTCAGTTTCCATAAAAGGTAATAAGAAATTAAAAAATCTTTTCGTTCCTAGAAGATCCTGTAACTTCTGGCATATATACGGATTGGAGACAGATATTCGCACTATCACATAGGTATCAATAAGACGAAAGCTTGTGAGAGTGTTTAAGTGTATTTGTATGTTTGTTACTTCTTCACGCTAAAACGAGGCCAATTTTGATGAAATTAGGTATGGAGAATGGCTCTTTGTTTTGTTTTTTTGTAAAGCTCAAAAACGTTATTTTTGCCACTTTTGCACATACCCTATTCGAACGCACAACTGAGCTTAGGACGTAAAATCGCATGATTATGCTGTCAAATACATAGCTGTAAAAAAACGATTACAAACAACTATGCTCCGGACGTGGGTTAAAAATTGCACTTTTTGGTGGCAAAAAATCCTCTTTTTTAGCTTTCCGAACGCTGAACAAAAAGAGACATAGACGACATTTTTACCCACAGATTCCCAATTCGAACGCCCCTTGTGAGCGTTTTTAGCGTTATTTTCGCTAAAAACGCTCAGAAGTGATTTATTCGAACGCATTAGAGATTATGACTTTTTATATCTGACAATCTGACCATAGTGTTTATCTACTCAGACTTCATGTTTATCTATGGTCTTTCTGACCCATCTGTCTGGGAGGCAATAATGCACAACCATAATAATGTACAGCCAATATTGCACGGCCAATAATTCGTGTACATGGATTTGAAATAAATGGTCGGCTTTTCCTAAAAATCGGTCCGTGTTGATAATGCACAGCCAATATTGTACAGCCAATAATTCATGTACATGCTTCCGATCATTGGATGCGAAATATCAGGCCGTGACAATAATGCACAGCCAGTATTGCACGGCCAATTATTCGATGCCAACTATAGAATCTCATCTTTATGCCTCGCTTGTGTAGGCCAGTTGTATTTACTCTCTAACTCAAACAATAATGAAAGTCACATTAGGTTCGACGATGAGCGAAACGAGGAGGAGCGATAGGTTCAATAGTGACCATACAAAGCCGGAGTTATGGTGAATAGCACTGAACGGCTGACTGAAAATTGTTAATATCGCAAAATATATTTACACTGGACACTGGAACGTGAAAACGAGGCTTTGTCAGTGCCATGTCTATTTAGTCTGTGATGTACACGGGTTATTGGCTGTACATTATCGCCATGTACAAGAAGTGTACGACCCATATTTCACGGCCAATAATGCACAGCCTGATATTTTATTTATAATGGTTTCCTTTTATTGGCTGCGTATTATTGCCCGTGCAATATAAGCCCGTGTTGATAAAACGCAGCCAAATAATGCACAGCCAATATTGTACAGCCAATAATTCGAAGCCATTCCACGGAATATTGGCTGCGTTTTATTGCCTGGACATTATTTGGTCGAGATTTATTAGCTGTACATTATAGGGACTCATCTGTTTCATGTCTGTTTCTCAAGCATAGAGAAAATACTATATAGGTACTTTAGCTTTAGATATAGTCTGAATCTGATTAATCTATGATCTTGACGGAAAAAATATTAAAATACCCAATACCTACATAATCCGAGAAAATTTTTATTACTTTTGCATTCCCTCATTTCCTTATTCCTCTCACCTTTTACATTTTAAAATTCTATTTATGTTTTTGAATGTACTACGAAATTTAGGAATTGCATACTACAAGTGAGTGGGTTGTAAGAGTAATTTATAAAAACCGTAAGTTATTTAAAAAATAAATACTTTACGTAAATAAATACTACAGAAATTATAATCATAATAGGTACTGCGATATAAGGATCTTCAGCAGTAACTTTAAATCCTAAATCTCAGTGTTATTATATATTATAGATCTAAGACAAATCGACAACATAACAAGTATGTACTCTACTGTAAAATGTGATTGTATTTATCATAACAGTTTGTAATGTAGAAATTGTAAGTATGTAGATAAGTACCTACTGTAGCGTAGATCTGACCTGGTAATTTTTTTTCAATTAAGTATAATCTCGAATAGTATTTCATTATGTCACTGAATTATGCATTTGGGTTCTCACTTTTCCTTCTCCTACTTGTAGCCCTAAACATATATTTTTTCTATACTTTAAACACTATTAGTAAACCTTCTACCATCCATGTCCCCCACAGTAAGCTAGATGTTACCCCAAATATATTTAGAGAAATTTATGACTATCTCAATTACTTACCTAGACAGTACAAATCTAAGAACCCCAAGTATTTACCGGTGCAAAGAAGTCTTCTTCAGTCTTTCAACCCAACTGGATTCCCTGATCCAAGCCATCCATGGCATGATACTGAAAATGTAAGTAGTTTTTTATGTATTCTATCTTTGCATACAATCAACCAGCTTTTTGGACTTTAAAACTCTTTTTTTAAATGTCAATTTTACTATAGTACAATGGCATTTGACTGTAATGAATAGTTTTCATTAATTGTGGCAAGTTATTTTGTAGCAGTACTCTTTCTGAATGAGTTTATCTGTGGAAGCAGAACCATACTATTGTACCACCAAGCAATGTTTGCATTACTGTGTTCTGGTTTGGAGGGTATGAGTGCCAGTGAAATTACAGGCTCATGAGACTTATCAACTCAATACCTCAGGGTGGTGGGTGCACTAAGTTTGTCACCTTGTCAAGAAATGCATCTTTTATAAGCAGAGGTTACTGCTAACTAGCTACCTGCACCTGCAGTGCATGGATCTTTCCATGATAACCTTGTTGCATCAATACACTGTTTTATCTATTGTATCTTGTCTTTAGCATGATTCTAGCCGCTCTATTCTAAGCTGTTGTAATGTAATAGAATACCTACACTAAGAAGAAGGCCTAGCTAGCTAATAGTAAATAAAAAGGAAGTTTAGAAAAATAAATATAATAGCTAGATAATGTGACCTGGAATGCTCTTCACTTGTAGGTTCTCAAATAAATCACTCTTCTTCAATCAGTCTTGCTTGAAGTTTGACTTAGACGCAGAGTCCCAAATATGATTTTTATAGAACAGCTTAGGGGGCGTCCATAAATTACGTGAGGTGTTTAACGTTAACTAAATTATTAAATTAACAGGTGACTGACTGTCAAACCACCATATTTGTTTTATACCAAATAGCTCAATTTAATCTGAATTTACGGTACAGTGTAGCCCGTCCTTTGTTTTCGCGCCACTGTCAGCCGAAGGCACGACTCGATGAACGAGAGCGTACGAGCTGAGTGGCAGCGACACACTGACAGGTTCCAACCTGCTTTGTTTATTCTTGTAAATGTTTTACTCGACTCAGTGCATGCTTTTACTAATTTAAAATGAGTTATCAAGATTTTTATAACGCATACGTCAAAAGACACGCCCATAAGACGAAGAAGTCCTGCCAGGACGATGTGATAAAATTATGGAATACAGCGAAGCAAAAATTCCCGAAGAAAGAAGAGTTAATACATCACATTCAACATGAGATTGAACGGCTTCTCAGGGAAGCCACTGAGAGAAAAGTTCGGTCTACTTTAGCATTCCTTCAAAAAGTAGGTTAAATATTATTTTCTAAGAAAATACTTTTTTTATATAAAATTTATTGTTACAATTAAGGAAGTCCTTTCGCTCCAGTTGAGTCACAACAACTGTAGTAGTCAATATTCGATAACTTAAAATAAAAAACCCATGAAAATTCCTAAAATTAAAAAAATAATAGTATATGAGGCATTAATCCTTGAAATATTGAAAATTAAAAAAAAAAGTTAAGTACAAAAAATAATTTGGCTCTTTTAAATCAGCTGCTAGTAACCTGTCCGTGATTTGGCAACGCTATATTTTGGTTGTTTACATTTTCATTTGCACAATATAACCGTAACCATGTTAAAGTTTTTGCAGTCAATGCAAATAAATAAATTAATTAAAAATGTTAAATCACAAAACTATAACATTCTTATGTCTCATGGCAGGAATGCTAGTATTTTTTAATTAATGTTTTATTTTTCAATTAATAAATGTGAAAATTTGTTAACAATAAATTAACTTATAAGTATGTACGAAAAACATAAGTGCATTGAAGTTTAGTTTGAATTTACTGAATGGTCTGAAGCTCGCGCGCTACGCATCGTTGCCAAATGTTCTGACGCTATTTTAATGCAGATTACTCTAAACTTTATTCCCACATTTTGAAAAATCTCACGTGAGATTGGGGGATGGGGGAGGGGGTTGAATAAAATCTCACGACATCTCACCAGGGGGGGAGGGAGGGACAGAAAATTTAAAAAAACACCTCACGTAATTTATGGACGCCCCCTTAATTGGTTCGAAAGGACCTTTCAACAACGGACACAAGCCATATTCGCATTACTGGGCGATACCGGATTCATCAGAAGGCCAAAATGCCAAACCACATTCTATTCAAATATCTTTGGGCCACTTATCAGCTCCGAAAACATCCTTTTCTCTTCTATATTTGTCCCAAAAGTAGTAAGTATTATTTTTGGGATGGAAATCTGTCTCTAATGAATCTCCTCCTCTCCCGAGTTTTTATTCTTGACGTCTGGTCTGTGTCATTCCATCATTTTATTTTTAATTTACCATATTGCTGGTCAGTATCGAAACTGTTTTTAAATTTACAATACATATAAGGATTTATGAAATGAGATATGATGTCATATGAAAATATATTACACTGACTTATATCGAAGTTTCTGTCAATTAACAAAAACAAACCTATTGACAAGGAAGGCCTGCTGTTTCACAAGCAGGCAGATTATATATAACTGGACCTGAATCATTAAATTTTTCGTTTTTGTCCTCTAAATAGATGATACAGGCAAAGTTGTGCTGTCTGCACTTGTTGACAAAACACCTAGAGCATTATGGCTAAAGTTTTAAACTGGTTTATTAATTTTTACACTTTAAAGCGCAACACACAGAGAGAGCGGGCGCGGGTCGTGTCCTTCGCGTGACACGCGCCGTTTGTCATCTTCACAAAGAGCGCGGGCGCGGGTCTACGGCGGATCGGCCGCGGGCATGCAATGCCATGCAGTTTGTTCTGCAACCTGCTGTCATAGTCTAGCTTTTAAAACTGCGTTTTTGTAGTTTTTATCGCCTGGTTCGTGCAAACAACTATATTTACGAACTTATTCAATTATTTTTCATACAGATTCATAGGAAAACCAAAAATGTTTGTAAATAATCAAAAATACACCACCGACACGCGAAGAGCACGACCCGCACTCGCGCCATTAGAGTAGGGTTGCCATCTCTAAAATTTGACAACTAGGACAAGACGCGCGAAAACCCCGGATTTTAGAGACCAGAACCCGGACATGTCTGGGTTTTATTAAACATAGTGTAATAAAGACAAGTGCAATTTGAATACCGACTTCCATTCTACTACTTTGGTAAAAATCAGTTATTTGAGTGTAACTCAAAACTACTGGAACAAATTTAAACAAAATATATGGGTCCACACGGGAAGCACCAGCTTTCAAACAAATAATAATTTTGGAAATCGGTTCACCCAGTCCAGAGATATAAGGTAAAAAACATTTAAAAAAATACAGTCGAATTGAGTACCTCCTCCTTTTTGGAAGTCGGTAGAATAGTGGAAACGGTCATAAATCAGCTTTTTATTTATTTTCGGACATTAAATTAAATGTAGTTATTACACAATGTTATTTTAAATGTACCTAACGAAACGGAATCTTATTACAGTTTTGGGGAGACTATGAATTTACCGAGTCGGTTTGATAGTGGATCGCGGTGAGGTAACCCAGTCGAATTAGGATTTGACCCAAAAAAAAATGTCAGTAGCAATTTACCTTCGGAATTCGTTAGGGAAGGTCTCTGGCAGTCAATTTTGTTATTCGTGGTAATCGATCTGTTGTGTCATCCACCATCTTGATTTTAAGGGTCAATTTTTGTTTTTGTTCAATAACTCTTTTTTTTTCAATTTCACACTAATAATGGTTATGACAAAATTACTTTATTTATTTTTCAACAATTTTAGTTCCTATTTTTTTTCTGCGGAATGATATATTTTGATGTATACACGAGAAGCGATGAGGGTAAAGTCTTATCATTGTATTGTCAATTTTACGCAAACATGGTTATAAACAAAGTTGTTTAGAATACAATTTCCTTCAATTTTAGTGCTGATCAATTTATTGGTATGATCGATATTTTTCAATACCAGAAAAGAAGTGAGGTTCATATTTTATCATTGCATTCTCACGTTTATTTTAAATTTTAAACGAAAATTGTAACAACCAAAGATGTTTGAAATTAAGTTTCCTACAATTTCGGTCATCTTTAAAATCAAGATAGCGGATGACGTAACGAATCAATTACAACGCAAAACAAAACTTAGACTACTTTTTTTATTTATTTAGACCTTCCCTAACGAATTCCGAAGGGAAATTGCTAGGTACTTATATTTTTTCCGAGTTTGTCCCTTTTTGACCTCATTTGACTGGGCTATGGGCACAGTGCGAGTGAAGTAAGTGGCCCAAGACTTTAAATTTTCAAACCCGGACTACAAATGGAGTCCCGCCCGGACGCCCTCTAAACTAGGACAAATCCTTACTTTCGAGGAACGCGTGTATTACGAACAATAATGGCCTCTCCGCACCCGCATGACCTGGCCAGCTCACGCTTTCAGTGTGATGTTTTTCATATAAATACAAATAAATACAACCGCCGTACTAATGTCCCGACCCGCACCCGCTCTCTGTGTGTGTTGCGCTTAACATGCACACTACTCTATTGATATATTTTCCTACAAATGATTTTTCCACGTTTGTAGTTTTTAATATTTAGTTATTAGTCATTTAATCTTTCTATGACATGTATGTATATCCATCCTCACTAATGTTAAAAAAATCACTCTCCATCTGCAAAAGTGACTGCGTTCATCTGTCTGTCTAGAGGTCCTGTTTTAAGATATATCTTATGTATCTGTCTGTATATGTATCCTGTTTACTTCATCATCACCATCATCATTATTCATCACAGGGTGAGACTGCAGCCACTATTAGTACCTATATACCTAAACCATCCGAAATAATGTTTATAATAGGGTCAGTATGTTCATGTACCATAAAGTTTGTTTGGATAACTTTAGTTTAGACTCAGGTTGCATCGCCAAATTTTGATTTAAAGTTGATGGGGGCAATTCCGATTAAGAGGCAATTTCAACTAATGCCTATAACTCTTATTCTATAACATTTTATCAAAACTGCCATTTAGTTCGTGAACAGATCGCGTCGCCTATGCGTCGCGTGTTGTAGTAACAAGTTTTTTTTTCGATGGACGCGCCATTTTGAGCAGTGGTGATCGCGATGACCTGACACGTTTCAATTTAGTTAAAATATTTTTTGGGTATTTTCCTAACTATTTTACGTTGAGTGTTGGCCGTATGTGCAGCAAGTTATATTTTTCATATTTGTTTTCTCTGACAATACGTTTTAATTGAAATATTTACAAGTTTTAATTGCCCGACAAGTTCTGACATGAGGTAATTCCAACTAAAATTGTAGTCTGAATTGCTTCACATAGTTAGTATGAAAATGTAAAAACTAGTGATGTCAATGTGTCGACACTTCTCATGTAACTAAAATTGTTGATCGACTAATTTTCATTGTTAATTTAATATGAGTCCCAAAAGACAACATGTTTTACACGACTGCGCAAAAAACTTGCGGAGTTTTCAATTGAGCGCTTTCTTGCTTTGGAGGGCACGTTAAGCCATGGAAATGGTAACTGACGACTGTTCGAAGTGTGGACACCGACTGATTGTAGCACGTTGTCGCATCGCAGAGTTGTATGGTACGGAAATTACCACGGTGAGTTGTACGCTGTCAAATATTTTTACGATGTGTCTTCATACAACAGTCTTGTGGCGTCGCCCTTAGGATAACAGTCGTTTGGTTATGTCTGATATTCGGGTCGCTTGAAAACTCTTTCACTAAACTGGCCACAAGCTTACACACCAAGCCACACTGGACGCGTCACCAGTCGCGTAGTGGATTACACAGCTTATACTCGAGAAAGGCTCGAGTCCCAGCAATTAAAACGTAATGGGCAGATAATTGGCTTATGAAGTAATATTTATCTATTTACTTGGCTAACTTCGATTTATCGACTACAGTAGTACTTGATTTTTGATTCCCATCACTATCGTCTATGAAGAGCAGTCGGAATTGCCCCTAATAAAATATTTTTTTGGCAAGTTGAACCGTCGTACATTGTATTTAGAGTATTAATTTACTGCTACAACATCTACGCGGTTTTTATCTTACTTTTGTATCCATTGCGCCAATAGAAACTCTAATACTAATGGTCGGATTTTCCCTACAGTGGGATAAACCCACTATTTATGACTGTTTTGAGAAGTTATACATTTTTGAACCTATTTTAGGGGTACTAAAATATGACTAGAACTATCATTATAATCGGTTTTATACCATAAATCCGGATCTGCGGTACTTTAGTAACACATCAACGTGCTAATGGTCAAACTTTATTTGCATTAGTATAGTCGGAAATGCCCCTATTTTGACCTTACCTATTCATTGCTTTTTTGATATTTTCCTATTGGAGGAGATATAATACCAATATAGGTAAGTTTTGTTTTTAACTTAGAAATATAAAATTCTTAAAGTAAATAAAAATGTTTTCAGTGGTTGAATGAAGAATCACTATTCCCTCACACAAATGGCGCCCCGGGCCGGATCCTGCGTGCAATACAAACCTCACAGATAGCACTGGTAGACAATGCACCTAAGGGGACACAGCTGAAATTATTACTGCTTTTAGAGGTAGGTACCTACAGTGTTCGGCCAGCGCCACCAGAGCTATCCGACCAAAGATATTAATTAGAAATATTCGCATTATTATCAGAATAGTTACCTATGTATATTTATTTTCTTTCAACTTCCGAAAATTCCATTCATCCATGATCATGGAGCTTGCAACAGTGCCGACGTATTGTTTAACTACTTAAGTAATTTATTTACATGGTAACATGCCTTAATTATGTCTATGACCATGATACTTTAAAAACTTAAAAAAACAATTAAATTTTAGCAAAAAGCTACTAAATTTGTAACCAATGAGAATGAAGAAACTCTGTTTATTGACTTACGTTTTTATGACTTCCCGTTTCGTTTCTTTCCTCATCCTTGGTGTAAAGGCGCTCAAAATACATTACCCATAAAAACCCCATTAAACCCATTTAAAGTGCATGCTCTCATATTTAGCAAGAAATTTATACATGTGTTTTTATTTTCTAACTTAATCACTCACTCATAAGGTTTGAAAAAAATCTTACTTGAAAATATACATTTTCCAATTAGTAGGAAAAAAATATAACACATTATTTTCAATTTAATTCGCCTTTTTCATATTTTTATTTCACACGTTTTGTCTAGTTTTAACCTTTTGGTTTGTGAATGCATTGTGTATAATTTATATTCGAATGGTTAGTCGTAAGATAAGATAAGATTAGATAATTTATTGATAACTACACAGTTACAGGTCAAGTTTGATCAAATACCTATAGTACACAATATTTTACATACCATAATTTTTATACCAAGTAATACAATAAAAAAACCATGAATAATTTAACAAGATAACGATCAATAATCTCTTATAACTAAACTAAAGTAAGTTTCGAAGTCATAAAATAAATTCTCCAGAAGCCACACCTTAGCTTGAATCACGCAATGGAGGCTGCATCCCGAATGTAAGCTGTAGCTCTACCATGAATTGACAATATTGACACCAATCGATGCTCGCTAGCGACTGTCGTCGAAAAAATTTATGAAAAAGGTACAGTGCCACCTTGCGGTCACTTGTAGAACTAAAATCGGCACCACAAGTTTATTTTATTAACAGTCGCTTCGAAAACGAATCGTGAGTCGATAGCGACAGTCGATGTCGATACGCGATTTGCTTGGATTTTCACTCAAACGGTACCATAAGTCATTATTTTGACAATCGCCTTCGAAAATTTCGATAGACGTTAGCGAGTACGCCACTCACGAGAATTTTGAGGCGTGGAATCGTGTGAAAGGGAAAATAACCCTTAATAAGGCGTTAGCTTGTGGAAAAGCTACAAAGTTAGTTGGAGTAGATTTAGGGTAAATGAATACTACAGAATTGAAAAAAAATAAATGGGGGGGAGTGATGTTAGGCAAGGGGAAATAAATTCCCCTTGCCTGATTATGTGTTAACACTATGTCTCGAAGTGGGAAAATAATTCCCCTTGCCTGTTTCAGTTACGAACTTTTGTGTTGATTGTGATTTGTGACCTATATATTTTTTGTTTATTTATTTTACTTTCATAATATCTGGTATTCAATCAATCATATCGGTAAATAAAAAAACAATATTGCAATCACATTTTTATTATATAAAACTATTCCTGAGGGGAAGCCTCATGAAATGATTTGAAACATTTTCTTTGCACATAGTGCAACTTGACATGTAGAGCATAGTATTTTTGTTCTTTTTTCTTCTTTTTTGGTGCTGCAAAAGCGACATCTTTTGTAAGTACTGCCTTCCTCAGGAAGATGGATCCCAACATTCAGCAGCCGGATCTCATCTGGTACACTAAAGTTCAAGCCCTTTTTGTTTTTGAATACAACTTGACGATTTCTTTTGTTTGAATAATTTGAAATCAGCTCACGAGCCAATCGTAACCTGAAATCTCTATGAGAATGCGTACTCACCACATGAACAGTGTTGTAGGTTATGTACCTGTTTATTACTGACGCATCAAACATAAAGAAAAAAAGTCTCATCCAGAACTTCCTGCATTTTCGACTAATCGGATATGATGATCGAAAATGATCAAAATGATCGACGCCACCCATGGTGAGCGTGTACTGAGAGATAGCTTTGGGGCAGAGAACTTCTTTTTTTGCACCATCTTTCTGTGTTCTCCGTACAAATACTGTGTCAGTTGGATGATGGGCAGTTGTAAGAACAGTAACATCCCTTGTATCATGCCATTTGATTGCTGTAATTGGCTTAGCAGTTACAGCTGCAAATTGGTTCTTTTCAAGTCTTAGATGTTTTGGTTGAGACTTTTTCATAATATCCGGAAGATCTTTTCTATTTACTTTAACCGTGCCAACTGCAAAAATTTCGTTCATACAAGGCTTCCATTAAATTGCAGCTCGTAAAAAAGTTATCGAATGCTAGCAGAGTATTTTCATGAAGGCCGGTTGACAGTTTCATAACTACATTGTATCCTAGTCCATCATCTTCCATACTGTCTCCTTTACCTGTATAAATTTCGAAAGTGTACAGGTAGCCGGTTTCAGAATCGCAACGTGCCCAGACCTTGAATCCACGTTTGATTGGTTTCTTCGGCATATACTGTTTTAAAGTGGATCTTCCTTTAAACTTCACCATGCATTCGTCTATTGATTGTTTACTAGAATTAGCTGTTTCCGACTGGAACACTTTATTAAGTATTTTAATCATTGGTCTCAACTTATACATTTTATCATATTCCGGTGAGTCTCTTTTTGGTTCTTTTTCATTATCATTTATGTGTAAATTTTCACAATTTTTTTTAAATCTTTTAATAGGCATAACTTTTGATATTTCTGCATTATTGTAGAAAGGGTCATTACACCAATACAGCTCCATATCGGGCAATGCGTTTAGACCCATCATAATCAATATTCCCAGGTAAGCCTTCATTTCTTCTGCCGATACTGATGTATAATGCTTGCTGTTTCGCTGAACTGCATATCTATTAGTTTGTCCTACTAGAACTTGTACTAAATACTCCGGGAAAAACTTGTCAAAAACGTCAATAGACCGAGTTTTATCATTAAATGCTGATTGTGGTCGAATCGGATTGATAAACTCTGGAATATTGTGTATCTCTGTTTCGCATATCCACTCACGTGGTTGTCTTGTTCTTACTGCATTGATTGCAAAGCAATGCTCTATTTCAATTTCTTGTTGGGTGGGTTTCAAAACTGTTCGGCTTTCTTCATAATAACATGTCTCTACGTGTTCATTTATTTCCTCTATTGGAGGAAAATCATCTTGTCCTGTTCTCTCACCCACTCTACAAATGGGACTATTTCTTTCTAAAATATTTGTCAGACACTCAGACAGTCAGACATTTCTTGGTCTTCAATAGTTTCCTCCAAGTTGTCAGATATACCAAAGAGCTCTTCCAGACGCCTTTCAACAATAACATCTCGGGGAACATTTAGGTTGTCTGCCGGGCTGTTTACAGGGGGGGCGGTTTGGTAATAGGCATCATCATCTGAGTCAAGATCTGATAAATCGGACAGGTTATTCACGATGTCTTCTAACTCTCGATTCCCTATATTTTTTTTCTTATTCATGGTCTTTGATCCTATAAATAAATAATAGCATGTAAGTATCATATTTGGCTATAAAGAGGAACATCTCAGTGAACCTCCACAACCTCTGAGAAACCTATGTTTACTATTATAGCGTTCTATCCCAAGTAGTTGTGGTTCTATTACTTGTATGTGCATTGTCTATCACTTACGGTGAAGAATTTTTATACATATATAATATGAAACAAATGATGGCGCAATCGGGCAAAGGGAATTATTTTCCCACTTTGTAATTTACATTTTGAGGTTGCAGATCAACAATATACACTAAAGAACAATACAGAACAGCGCTAAAATAGTTATTTTATATGAAATAGCAACATAGTCTACTTACAGGATTTTTTATAAAACAATTTTAACTTTTTTCTCAGGAACAACCGAAAATCAACCGTTTTTTTTTCACCATATCATCGACACTGCGCTTTGACATTGACAATTAGTTTCAAGGTAGCCATGTTTCGAAAAGTGTTGCCAGTTCAGAAATAAAATATTCTACGAAACTGTACATTACGGTTGCGTTCATTCTACTATGGACTATGTGTCACGTAATAAAAGTATATTTCTGAAAGTAGTCTTGGTGGGAAATTATTTCCCCTGGCCTTATTAAGGGATAACTTATCGAGTTTCAATTCAAAATACTTACATAATCAAATAATTTTATTTGTATTACGATAAAAATAATTTATTTGACTTTGAATATGGTGACAGCTAATCCTTTTCGTTCAAATGTCAGTTAAAGAAGATTTTTAAAGCATGTTTTAAAATCCTCCACACAGCTAACCTACTCAAACTGAAATGTTGAACAATAATAATTTTCCTAGCAGTAGAAGTTCTGGGGAAAAAAACTATTGTTTTATTGCTATTACTAAACTAAATTTCTCTAAACTATGGTAGTTCTTATTATGTTAATACCTACTAAAATCCACATTTGTTTTACACTTACAACGATAATTATAAGCAAATGATTATTCTATTCAAATATGGGTAGTTTTACATCAGTTTAGACTGGTTTAGAGAGCATGAACTTACATGACGGTTAAATTTGCACTAAACATACCCACAATTAAACAGAAATGGCAAATTTAAGAATTGTTACTTGCAAGCATTATATGAATTTGGACATAAACATGAACAGATTAAGAACTACCACAATTTACTAAAAACAGATTTTAGTTTGGTGTTCCTAACAAGCGATTACTACCAATGACCTGGATAACTTCCTGCAATAATATTAGTGCTCATCTTTTAAACTTGGTGTAAATATTTCAAAATGTCTTCCATAAACACATCCAATTACCCTTGGGATTATAAATTTGCTATTAAATCTGAAAACAGAGTGTCTGATAAAACTAGTCAATAGAAATTTCATTATATATAAAAAAAATATAGTAAGCTACCATTGTTTTATAACATTCCTATCCTCTTTTGTGTTTGGAAACTTGATGATTGTATTTAAGATGTTTAGTTACATGGTTTAGTTAGAGCAACAGTGATTTCTTCTATTTAGATACACTGATCTCTTATTCTTATTCGTTTTGGGGGCGATGAGGCCTGCACTGACGTCCCGCTTGGGGTGTTTTGTGCATTCCACCCTGCCAACATTTACTCAAGCCAGCCTAACTTCTTCACATAGAGGAGTAAGGCCTTGGGGCGCTGGCACAACTGCTCCAGTGTTGTTTGAGATGTTGTATGATCAATCGTCGATGATGCTGATGATGCATCATGCGTTCTGGAGTGGACCTACAGTAATCCTGTTTTTGCTCTAATATCTTCCGTAGCCCTGCAGTGCAGCAACACAGTCTCCACAGTCTTGTCATTCTGCAGACAGTCTCCAGATAGTGGGCTGTCCGTAGCTCTGATCTTGTGCAACTGGCAATTTAGATTACTGTGAGCAGTGATAATGCCCACCATTAGGCGAAGGTCCTGACGTTGTAATCATAGTAATTTGTTCGTAGTATTTTTGTTTAGGATTGGAAACATGGATTTCGCATGTTTACAGTACTTCCTGTCATCCCAACAGTGTTGGTGCTTTCTTACTGAGTAGCTACTCAGGAGATTTTGCACACTGATTTCCTCGGAATATTAATTATTCTGACACTGCCTCCTGGGAAAAATGAATTGCTGCTTCAAATCTTTTTGGTAGTCCCCGTGGCGTGCATAGAAAAGCAATGCACATAAAACCTGTAATGCAAAGATAAAAAAGTAGTATCTGGGTTTATAATAAAATAATAATAAATAGCCTGTAGTTTTATTTGTAAGTTGTTAGCATAACCTCAAATATATAAAAAATAAATATGTTTACAGCTTACCTTAGACCCTAGTGAGACTCTTTGTGATGGTATTAAATCTGTTGAATCCCCAATTAAATGTCTTCAAAAGCTTACACAGGTAAGATGCTTTTAGTAAGTCTTTAAAGCTTTCTTCACTAAGGTTTAGTGGACATCCAACTTGTTTTCTTCGGCTTGAAATTGGGAATTCTCGTCGCTGATCTTCATTTTCAGCTGCTGTCACCATATTCAAAGCCAAATAAATTATTCCTGCCATGTTTATCGTAATACAAATAAAATTATTTGATTATGTAAGTATTTTGAATTGAAACTCGATAGGTTATTTTCCCTTTCACACGATTCCACACCTCAAAATTCTCGTGAGTGGCGTACTCGCTAACGTCTATCGAAATTTTCGAAGGCGATTGTCAAAATAATGACTTATGGTACCGTTTGAGTGAAAATCCAAGCAAATCGCGTATCGACATCGACTGTCGCTATCGACTCACGATTCGTTTTCGAAGCGACTGTTAATAAAATAAACTTGTGGTGCCGATTTTAGTTCTACAAGTGACCGCAAGGTGGCACTGTTCCTTTTTCATACATTTTTTCGTCGACAGTCGCTAGCGAGCATCGATTGGTGTCAATATTATCAACTCATGGTAGAGCTACAGACCAGTAGAAAGAGGAACTGTCAGCTACGTATAATGAATATAAATTCGAAAGTAATGGACTTCACAGTAAGTAATAAGTAAATTAAGCTTATTTTATTTTGTTGGTTTATATTGACGTCATACGCTCTCCTTCTTACGTACGTTGATAGAAAAAGACAACATAATACGTGTGAAGTTAGTTCTTAGATAATGCCAACATAAAGAAATAACCAAATCGACACGAGACCCGCTAACGAGTATCGAATTGTCGAAAGCACCTTTTTAACGACTCATGGTGCCAATTAAATCAGCTCGCAATCGACGATCGTGTAGACGCTAGCGAGTATCGACTATCGATGACGTTTTACGTTGCCAACTCATGGTAGAGCTATTGGTTAGCGGTTGTAGATCGCGGGTCCTAAAATATATAATAGGTATATACCTACTGACCCCTCCGAATTGAGGAGACGGTGCGACGGGGTTATTAGTTTGGTATTTCTTTTTATGATTACGTAAACCTAACTTACTGTAAACGATAAACTCAGTATCAATGGGCCTAGCACGAAAATTTATTCGTATCGTTGACGTACACAGTACAAACTATCATTTATCTAGTGTAACTGTGGCACAGATAACTCATAGTTTGTACTGGATACGGCAACGATACGAATACCTTACACCTACGCAAATTTTCGTGCTAGGCCCACAGAGCTCTGTCAAGGTGATGGTCAAAACTCGCTGATCATTTATACCTTATTGTTTGTTAACATTATGGGTTAAATGCATACCGTATATACGGTATGGAGAACCAATTCGCTGCAGTGGAAACCACCACAGACGTAAACCAGAACCTCGAAAATGTGACTCGGGTCCTCAGGGAAGAAGGTACGAGATTTTGTTACATGCAGCGTAAGGGCAAGAAGTCCAAGCTTTCAGAAAAGACTTTGGGGCTAATGAAGGAACGACGTGAAAACCCACCCATCACTTCGTCAGAAAAGCGGACTCTAAACCGAGAGATCAACAAGAACGTACGACACGACCTCCGGTGCTTCAATACTCTTTCGATCGAAAGAGCGATCGAGCAGAATCGGGGGTCAAAGGTGTTCGTACAATCTCTTGGAAGAAGCCACCTGACGAAGTTGACCACAGCTAGTGGAGAAGTCGTTGCTTCGAAGCCGGCAGTCCTTTCGGAAGTGGAGGACTTTTATGGCCGATTATACGCATCGCATGCATCTCGACCTGATCCCGAAAATGATCCTAGAGCCACGTTAACACGCCATTTCACCGAAGACTTGCCAGAAGTCAGTATTGGCGAAATCGAGATCGCTCTTGGACAGCTTAAAAATGGAAAAGCCCCTGGAGAGAATGGCGTTACAACAGAGCTACTAAAAGCAGGAGGTAAATCCGTACTGAGGGAGCTCCAGAAGCTTTTTAACGCTGTCCTGTTCGAAGGGAGAACTCCAGAGGCGTGGAGTAGGAGTGTGGTCGTCCTGTTCTTCAAAAAGGGAGATAAGACCCTGCTGAAGAACTATCGACCCATATCCCTTCTAAGCCACGTCTATAAGCTGTTTTCAAGAGTGATCACGAAACGTCTTGCGCGTAGACTCGACGAATTCCAACCACCGGAACAGGCTGGGTTTCGGAGCGGATACGGCACGGCACCATAGACCACATTCACACAGTGCGGCAGATTATACAGAAGACCGAAGAGTATAATCAGCCCCTGTGTCTAGCATTCGTGGACTATGAGAAGGCCTTTGACTCGGTTGAAATCTGGTCTGTTCTGGAGTCCCTGCAGCGTTGCCAGATAGATTGGCGATACATCCAAGTGATGAGATGTCTTTACGAAACCGCCACCATGTCCGTCCAAGTACAGAATCAGCAAACAAGTCCCATACCGTTGCATCGAGGAGTGAGACAAGGGGACGTTCTTTCCCCGAAATTGTTTTCAAATGCAATGGAGGATATGTTCAAGACGCTGAACTGGAAAGGACGTGGCATTAATATCAACGGCGAATACATCTCTCACTTGCGATTTGCTGACGATATCGTCATCGTGGCAGAGACGCTGCAGGACCTGCAACAGATGCTGAATGACCTGGCTGACTCTTCTATACGCATCGGCCTACGGATGAACTTGGACAAAACCAAGGTCATGTTCAACGAAAATGTTCTACCGGAACCGATTGCGATACACGGCGCCGTTCTCGAAGTTGTTCAAAAATATGTGTACCTCGGGCAGACATTGCAGTTGGGAAAAAACAACTTTGAGAACGAGGTGAATAGAAGAATTCGGCTGGGCTGGGCAGCGTTTGGGAAGCTACGTCGAGTCCTTACTTCGCCGATTCCACAGTGCCTGAAGACGAAAGTCTTCAATCAGTGCGTCCTACCCGTCATGACATACGGAGCCGAAACGTGGACACTGACGGCTCGAATGGTCCACAAGCTCAAGGTCGCTCAGCGGGCTATGGAAAGGGCTATGCTCGGTGTTTCTCTGGGGGATCGCATCAGAAATGAAGTGATCCGTCGGAGAACCAAGGTAATCGACATAGCCCACCGGATCAGCAAGCTGAAGTGGCAGTGGGCTGGCCATATTAGCCATAGAACCGACAACCGTTGGGGTAAACGAGTTCTAGAGTGGAGACCGCGTCTCGGCAAACGTATTGTAGGACGTCCTGAGGCACGGTGGAGTGACGATCTGCGCAAGACGGCTGGCAAAAACTGGATGCGAGAAGCCCAAGATAGTGTGCCTAAGTGGCGTGCAATTGGAGAGGCCTATGTCCAGCAGTGGACTGCTACTGGCTGATGATGATGATGATGATGATGATATACGGTATGCAGCATTTGTTTCTGTTTATTTAACAATGCTCTGACACTTGTTTACAAGCAGGTAAATTTTAAAGATATTTAGCGTTGTTAATGTGCTAGGTCTATTTAAGGTTTCACGTAAAGCTATTGAAATGAAATTAGTTTTTATTGTCCAAAAATATAGAGTACACATGCTTAACCATAAGTAGGTACCTAATAGTGAATCCACACTAGGCTCAAGGCCTGGAGTGTGGAGTTGTGGAAACGTTTGATAGATACTTGTAGGTTTGCATTTATCTCTAAAAACTGTACAAAAACATTATCTAGTCCTTATACTAGGAGTCCCTGGGACTAGTTGCTCCCATTGTCCTTTTCATTTTACACATTACAATAATCCATTGAAGTTAAGATCTAATCAGTAATCCACACTAATATTATAAATTCGAAATTAATTGTATGTATGTTTGTCTGTCGTATTTTACCAACCGAACGATAGGTTATATATGATAGGTTATACTTTACTAATATAAACAAATACACAATTAGACTTTTTCATATAAAAATACGAATAACATTACACACTTTTCGTATGGTATATTTTACCTATTTTTTAATCACGCGTGTTTATCCACGGTGCACGGCTAGTATTTAATTATACCTACTATATTAGCAAAAGGTGCCACCATTTGACAACCTAAAAACACCTTATATCATTCGCAGTAAAAGTATTAATAAAATCTAGTTCATACCGCTGAAAAAGAAGTGAAATTGTTAATATCTCTTTTTGCGGAATCTTTTTGTAAATATGCACTGTCGGCAAACACGCTGATCCTACCAGGATCAAGACATACTTATACCTACCTATAATTATGTACCTGTATGTCATATGTCATAACACGAAAGCTGGCACAAAGACCAAGGTCAGACATGTCTTTTCTCCGCCAAGCGGACGTAACAGTTAAGTTCAATAGTCTCTTACTTTTCTTAAATGTTTCCTTGCCGCTCACAGACTGACGGCCTTAGGTGCATTAAAAACGCTGCGTAACTTTATTACGTAAACTAAAAATAAATAAATAACGTAATTTAGTACGGCGCAGAACAATTTTGAGGTGCACACTACTAATTAACGTCATTTAAAGCTAAGCAGCGTTTATAAGTAAGGCCGCTTCTCTACTCATGTCTACATTGAGTTTCGGCACAACTATCGATTAAAACTATCAATTAGCTACCAAAATGTTGGTAAGATGGGCAGCACTTCATGCCGGGACAGTACCGCTCAGTGCGAGTCCGTTGGTGCATGAAGTAGTATGTAGTTGTAGCAAGCATGAGAACAGCCTCATCTTTGGGAAATCTTGACCAGGTACCAATTGTAAACTCTACAATCAATTGAAAGTCGAGCTTAGAGGATCATTAGCAGCTACTCACCGGCGCAGAGCTGTTAGCGTGTTGGTTTTCTATCGGATACTTTCGGACCGTGGGGATCAGAAATAATATTTAATTCCAACGTCCCCGTTCCATCACCGGACGACTAGACGTACCTCCTGTAGACGGTGTTGATGATACAACGTTCACTCACGATGCGTTTAGTTCCTACTTCTATGCACACTGCCAAGAAGCGGAATTAATTTGCCTCATTTATCTGTATTCCTTTGGTAGGAAACGTTTACATTTACTGTTTTACTATGCGAGTACAAGATATAAGTTTGTTTGCTTTGGACGGAGGTAGTGCCTTTAGAACAGCGAAAGTATGTAGTGAAAGCTCTCCCTTTTGTGATAGAGTGTCATTGCATAAAATTATATAATATCTATATTTCACGTCAACAGGGTAAACGGATGCTCTACTTTAAACCAAAGAGATACAATCTGACGGAGGTTATACAAGGGAGTATTTACGCTGGCTATGACCGCCACAACTCAGAGGTGTTTGCATACTACCTAGCGATGGTGCTGAACTTTAAGTGGATAGCTCCATCTACCATAAGGAAGCTACATGTCCAAAGAGATATCGTGCCGTATGCTACTGTTGGACTCAAGAGGACTATGGTAAATAATGGTATGGATACAATCCTTTTAACTACTATACAATGTAATGTAAACAGCTTGTATCAAAACTTAATTCATATACGGATTGTTTGGTGGACAGTTAGACAAACTCGGTGTGCGTGTAGGTGTACTATTTACAAAATTAAAATTGAAGTAGAAGATTCAAAATGTTCATAAACACGCTGTATATATATACTCGTATATAGATAAAATAGGCTTGGTTTGACCACTATTCCACTTGACGTAGAAAAACAAAGCCTTGCTTTACCGAGTGGGTTTTGGGAAAATTGCGCAACCATATAAATAAAAAAAAATATTGGATTTCAAAACACTGATGATAGATCGAATTCAAACTGTAAAGTCAAATGAAAAAATACCTAATGAGTAAATGGCGACGACATTTTAAAATTTCACTACAATATGCTGGCGGTTTCAATCATGATTCGAGAACATTTGAACCTCCCATGTACTTTCAATTCACTACACACCACATCCGTTATGTCCGGTAGCCTCATCATTTTTATATCAGGAAAAATATCCCGACTGTGAAAATATGATACAAGTACAATTTGAAAAATGTAATGACTTCCATTCTTTTCTATTATTGGAGTGAATCTAAAAAACTACTGGACCGAATTTGATGAAATTTTAATGGCACCACACGGGAAGCATCAACTTTCAAACAAAAAAGAATTTTGAGAATCGGTTCACCCAGTCGAAAGTTATGAGGTAACAAATATAAAAAAAGTACAGTCGAATTGAGTACCTCCTCCTTTTTTTGGAAGTCGGTAGATAAATAAGGGTAGGGACTTCTAGTAGGCCCTTGGATACATAAAATAGCTGATAAAACATTTGAACGTAAATTCAAGTTCGCTAACTCTTTCAGAAAGCGGCTCTTTGTGTATTTTCGGCAAGTGCTTCTACTGCAGGATTAATGAAACAGTATGCCCCGACAGCAACGGTGAAATTGAAGGCGCGGCAATATTATACATGGACAGGCAGTTCAAAGTACACAAGTCGCCGTGGAGACGGTCTTATAATAGCAAGAAAATGGATTGGGAGAAGGACAATGAGTTTTGTAAGTAAGTACCTATTACGAACTTGCTAACCTGTAACACAGAATAACTAATAAGAGACCAGAGGGCTATTATGGCTACGTTCCGGGAAGGACCGAAATCATTCGCGGCGCTCGATACGTCATCAATGACGTCACCGAAAACGCTCACGCCGCGCTCACAACGCTCGCGGATCTTAGGTGGGTCTACGTGATCATTGCGAGCTGTCACTGTCAACCAAAGGGAACGGCAAACCGGGGGGCGAGCAGCGAGAGCAGTTGTGAGCGTTGCCGGCGCTTCCCGGAATGCACCCTATGTATATCAGTTGCTAATAAATGTTGATTGAAATCGAAAAAAAATGGCGGCTCTATGTCACTTTTGTCAGCTCCAGTCATCAACTTACTAACATTTTTCCTTACTGGAGTTGCAAATTTGACATAGACCAGTTAGTTTTCAAAATTTCGATCAACATTTGCTAGCAACTGAGATACATAATAGCCCTACTGGGATATAATAATAATAATATAATAAAAAGCCTTTTAGTTAATTTAAGTGCATTTAAAAATAAATAAACACTAAAAATAATGTGATTAGACCTTGATTAATAAAACTAGATGTTTAGTTCATACTTATAAGTAGCGTAAATAATTATTTATTTTATTTAACAAGTAATATGATATGTTAATAAGGTTCATAACACAATAACGATATAGTTAAATAGTTATTACATTAGTTACTACCTACTGGAATACATAATTTATAATAAAATAGAATTTCATACAGTAGCTAATAATTTGTATTCATGGTTTTTTTATTATATGATTGTTTTCTTGTTTAAATACAAGAAACATTCTTTGATAGACCGATGGCCGTCCCCGTATTCAAAAGCGATATTTTTGAAAAGGTATGCTGTATTCGGTAATTCTCTTATATTTATATTTCAGCCCATAGATACCGAAGTAATATATCTCATATATAAAAGTACTTTTTACTTGCAGTTTACTATTATTGACGTAAACCTTTAAAATGTCCAAGGTCTAATCATTATTAGTTTTTATACAATTACTTTTCGTGCCTTCATCTCCCGTAGACCATGTGAGCGAAGCCGCGGGCTGGTCAGCCAGTCTTCAATAATTGAATGGTGATTGGTTTAAACATTTTCAATTGGATATTATAAATATGTTTTATATAATCTCATTCGGTAATATTCTAATTATGAAATGAAATACAGACTTTCATTGGCATATTTTATTTACATACTTCTTTAAGAAAATAAAAAAAATAATTAAAGCATTATTTTCCTAACAAAACAATGCTTTAAAACATTTAATTAATTATTAAAGTACAATGTGTCCCGACCAAGGAGGTTTCAATTCAATTTAAGTACACATTATCTGTGGTGACGTAATGCACTGGTTCCGAGCCAATAGACCAATAACAGACTTTTTCCACTGTTATTGGCAAAATTGTGGTTACGCCGCACAAGCCATACAAACAAGAAGAAGAAGAAGACTTTTTCCATTTTGGCGCTATTTCGTACATACGAATTTGAATAATATTTTGTTGGATAAAACTTTAGTAGCAAAAATGTCATGAGATTAAATAAAGTAGTGTATGCAACTGCATATAATTAGGTATTAAAACACTCGTGTAATCTTATTAAAACTACACTCATGTTTTAATGCCCTCTATTATATGACAGTTGCATAAACTACTATAGTAACATAATATCCAGGCTTCATAGATTTTTCAAGATTATAATATAGATACTTTCAATAGGCAAATTTATGCGATCATTGTAGAGTTCAAATCCTGTTCAATTCGTATCCTGGCTGATGATGATGATGACATTGGTGGTGTGGAAACTCGTGACTGCTTGATTATTTTTTACGTGACTGTCATCATCATCTCAGCCGTAGTACGTCCACTGCTGAACATATGCCTCCCCCATGATTTTCCAAAAGGACCGGTTGGAAGCGGCATCCAACGTCGTCCTGCGACCTTCCTCAGGTCGTGACTGTGTGAGCTGAAAAATGTGTGGCACATTCTATAATAAACATAAACCTATTATATTATACTAATATATAAATGATTAGGTCCCTTATGTTTTCTTTTCAGACAGCTGACTAAATCCCTGAACATGAAAAGGATCCTGAATCTGATTGACATAGCTATATTCGACTTTTTAATACAAAACGGAGACCGGCACCGGTACGAGGTGTACAAGGATCAAATAGTCATGTTGGACAATGGGAAAGGGCTCGGAAACCCAATGGTTGACGAGATGGATATTTTAGCGCCACTGTACCAGTGTTGCATGTATGTATAATAACTACATTCTTGGAAATTTGAGCATTATTTTGACAAAATTCTTAAAGATAATACGAACTTGCTGTACTGGCCACATGGCCAGTATAGCAACTTTTGCCGGTCGCTTCTCGCATGTATTTACCTACATGCGAGTATCAGCCGACGAAACTTGTTTAGTCTTAACAATATAGTAGCTTAATTTTACCTCCATTACCCACCCACAATTATTATTTAAAAATAGTGATAAATCACTCTTTCTATTATCACGATCATACATGATACTAATAATAATATTATAAAGAGGAAAGATTTGTAAGTATGTTTGTAACGAATTGGCTCAAAAAGTACTGGACCTATTTCAAGAATTCTTTCACCACTGGAAAACTACATTCACTCTGAGTAACATAGGGCTAAAGATTCATCATTATCATCATCTATCACCGTGCGGGTGAAACCGCGGAGAGCAACTAGTAGATTTTAAATACAAAAGTTTATTATAGTGCGTGTGTGTGTGTTGTTTGATACTTTTTGACGCTGAATCGATAGAAATGGGTACCTACCTACTTAAATATTTTTCAGTTTTGTAAAATTGCCATTCGTCGAGAAAAATAAGCAGATAGTTGAATTGAGTCAAATTTGTATTAAAATAGTTACCATCTTCTATATCTTCTATATAATCTTTGAAAGTCACAGTAAAGTCCAGTGAATAAGGTCTAAGTTTTTTAAGAAGTTTATTACTATTTACTAAAGCATGTAAAATGTATTATGTACGTTTTGAATCTGGAATAACAGACTGGCGCTTGGGAGGCGGGGTTAGTATGAACCGTATGATCTGAGCTAATACACGAAACCTTCAAACTTTCTTACTTTAAACTTATTGTTCAGAAATTTTAGTCACAGATATGTCTTAGATATTGTCTATAATAACCCATTCTTGCCTCTGAGATCCGCTATGGCTCAGATACCTTTTTCAGTGTGCCCTTGTGCTTAGTGTAAAATTGAAATTATATTATCAAATGTGGTGAAAAATGAAGCTGAATTAACTCACCCACATGAACCCTAACAAAACAATTTTGTAATACTTATACATTTCGCTCACCACGACAACAGAGATTCATTACTTTGGTTAGTAAATAAAGAGTTTGAATGCGGGAAAGGTAGGTAATTATAATGACAATTATTTCATACTAGCTGACCCGCCAGCGGCTTCGCTCGCTTAGTCTTGGTGTAGTGGTGGAAGTGCCGTTTTGGTACCTCGAGGTCAAGGGTTCGATCCCCGGGTTGGACAGTTATTGGGTTTTTCTGAGCAAGAAAGATATGCTCAATAACAGTCCGGAGACTGGAACAGTGCCCCGTATATGGCAATAGGCTCGCCCCCTTTTACATGATCACATGACCAAAAACATATATGGCGAAATGTAGGCGTTGAAAACACCTCTGCTTACCACTTCGAGGATATACCTATAGGCAAAAGTATCGATTCACTCAAGGTCGCTAGACTGATGTTACCGCCCCGCGATTTCACCTTCGTGGTGATAGATGGTGATGATGAAGAAAAGTATGCTATTAAAATACCGCTGCTTACCCCTTCAAGGATATATAGGCGAAACTATTTGTCATGTTGTGTTTAAAAATAATATGTAAGTATTGCGGGCGATTCACTCAAGACCGCTAGACTGATGTTTCACCTCCGTCGTGATGGCGGAATCGCTCGACTACAGTCGGCTGAACAACAAAGACGGATGACATGCCGACTCTATCGCCGATAGCACGTCTAGTGTATCGAGCTGAAATCATTGCGTGCTTTTGACTTGAGGTGCGTTCGTTTAGCAATGAGGGGATTGGTGGCGTTGCCATTGTTAAAGCGTTCGTAAAGCTCAAAATCGTTATTTTTGCCACTATTCCCACGCTCTACTCGAACCCTAAACCGAGCATAAGACCTTAAATCGCACGATTATGCTGTCAAATAAATAGTTGTCAAGAAACGTTGAGATCAAAAAATTTTTATTTTCGGTAGCATAAATAACTCCTTTTTTAGCTTTGCGAACGGAAAAAGAAAAAAGAGCCCTAAACGACATTTTCATCCACAGTTTTCCAATTTGAACGCCCTTGTGAGCATTTTTAGCGTTATTTGCGCCAACTTGGGGCTATTCGAACGCACTTTAAATAAGCTATCAGAAACTGACACAATTTTGACAGAACTCTATTGACAGAAAGTAAGTCATCATTACGATCTTGGCGTCGGCGGAGATCTTGTTATTTTGTCTAAGCTGTACCCAAGAATATTAGACTGTTTCACCCGCGTGGTGATAGATGATAATGATGATGAAGATGATGAAAAGTAGCATCATATGTGCTATTCCAGACTATAATCTATCTATGTGCCAAATTTCAACCAGATTCGTTCAGCCTTTCTGCCGTTATTGAGTAACATTCATTAAAATCATCCATCCAAACTTTCACACTTATAATATTAGTGAGATGAATATACGCATTTCCCGCTGGATTGGTGTTCATACTATATAATAAATACCTACAAACTATTCTGGTAGATAAAGTGTACAATATAGTTGAAAATGATTTTTCGCGTCCCAGTTAGCCTAGAAAGTTTTTGTAATACATCTACCGCTTTCTAAAACGTGACTCAAGTGACTTCCAAATATGTCCAGTGTATAAATGTACCTAACTTATTAACCAATCTGACTCAATTCAACTATATTTTTAAATTTGTCTACGTGCATGGCAATTTCGCCAAAACAGATAACAATAAAGTAGGCATTTGCAAATGGCGTAATGGCGTGTTATAACAATAGTTAATTTTGTCGTATAGGTTGACGTTATCGACGTGGCAGCAATTGGAAATTATCTCAGGAGGAAGTTTGACAGAAACAATAAAGCTGCTTTCTGGACTGCGAGGCGAGAAGTTGGCTACAGAAGAACACTTTAGAGCTGTTGAACGTAGATTGTTAAAAATTTATGCGACTGTACAATATTGTATAGGAAAACATGGCAGTGCCAAAGTTTTGAAAAATACATTTTAGGCAGAATTTTTGGCTTTTATTTTTATGATCTAGCGCTATATGTAAAATATAGCCAAGGCAAATTCTGGAACATCTTCAGATCAATCACTGCTGCGTATAATGTTGAACACTCTAATGTTGAACGTATTGAGCTTGAGCTTATCTAGGTTTTATCACTACCTGTATTTTTCTGTTTGTCTAGCTAGACTACCTCGCTCATAGCCCAGCACTATCGGTATGTTTACATGAGCTATGTAGTTGCATTGTAGGTCGGCGTAGGTAGTACAGTCGCCTGCAATAAGATGTATATATATATATATATATATATATATATATATATATATATATATATATATATATAATGCTACTATTCACTACAAGATTTTTTCAACGACAAACATATAAACAAATCTCATTCGGTACCTCGTAAAGAATTTAAATAAAGAAACTATGTAAAATATGTAATTATATTATGATACATATATATAAGATCTGTATTTAAACATGTGGTAACAGAATTAAAATATATGAATATGAATATTTTATAACAATATGCAGCTAAAGGCTATTTTAAAATAACATAAATAAATTCATTTTAAAATAATTTTGATGTCCATTTTTTATGAAATTGAATTCTGATGCACTTTTGCAAATTGTGAAATGTATAGGTACATCTTATTGCAGGCGACTGTAGGTACCACCATTCTGTGTACAGTCCGACCAACGGAACGATGCCGCTCGGAAGGTAGGCACGTAGACTATCAGAGTGCATGTACAGTTGTGTGAAAAAATGTGTTTACTTAAACGAGATATATAGCGCTAAGTAATTATATGTGTGACTTATTTTTTTGTGAAATCTTATTATTCTTCAAAAACATTAGGAATAAAATTATTACGATACCTCATAATCCACTTAAATTTTCCAGGTGTAACCATTTTGCTCCATTACTATTAGTAAAAACAATATGACACATAACATTAATGTATAATTCGTAAAAAAATACGAGTAGTTTTCATTATTAATATTAAAATGTCGGGTCTACATACATTCATATCAGATTTTTTAAACTTACTTATATCGCGAACCAATACCATCTCATTCAAAATTGCAAATAATAGCTTTACTCTAGAGAAAGTAAACATTTTACTACTTACCAACAAAGTATACAAAGTTTTTAAATCTAAATAAAAAACATAACAATGCTGAAATACAATAGTTTTCGTAATGTTGCGCTAATATTAAAATGTAAATAAAGATGTGTGATGCGTGAGTTAGGTTGTCCTCAGATTACAGAACAAAAGGCCTTCTACCTTTTGTTCTGTAATCTGAGGTCTAGTCTTACTCTATATCAGACGAACGGGGGTACGAAGGAGGCAGTTCGCACGCTTCCTCTCAACGCCCTCGTAGGGTCACTGACGGAGAGTCGAGGGACTCTTCGCCGGCTTGCAAGGCCCTACATGTCTAGGGGGCGGCCTTGGTGAGCAAGGTCACCCCTTCACAGGCGCTGAGGCCCGGTTAAGATCAATCCGGGCCTACCGCTGGGGCCAGATAGTGAATGCCAGCGCGACCCCATCTTGCCCTACCTTGGCGGACGACTGCTCACGGGGAGGTACGTTTCGTACGTAGGGCGCGGAGGTCGTGAGCAGCGGCGGGAAATGTCGTGCGGTGTCCCACAAGGATCGGTGTTCGGGCCGCTATTGTGAAACATCGGGTACGACTGAGTGTTGCGCGGCATTTTCAATCCGGGCACCCACGTGATCTGCTACGCAGATGATACGTTGGTGACTGCCCGTGTCTTGCCACGGAGACGGTGGCTCTGGTTGTGGGTAAGATAGGGAGTTTTTTTTTGTTTCGGGAGGAGGAAATCCTTTATGGATATCGCAGAAGAGCACTATTTCTGAAGTTATGTCCGAGTCCACCGGTGGGGATGGAATTGCCAGTGTGTACGGACTAAAACCTCCTCTTTAGTCTTCCCTATACACTACAGACACTAGGTCCGTACCCTCAGAATATTAAACCTTTTATTTATTACTAGTCGAAACCCCAAGACTAAGTGAGAGTCCAGTCATATACATATAGTATATACATTCTTTTTTTTCTTAATTTAACTATTACATTAATTTACAATTGACACTCTTACACATAAGACTTAATAATAACATTTGAAGAAACCGATCGCAGGAGAACCGTCACGACCTCTTCGTTCCTGTCCTTCATTGCCATTTTTGTATTGTAGTCTGTAATGGTCTTTACGGATGCCCCTGTTGCCCGCCCCACGAACCGGCCAATCGCATCTGAGGCCTGAGCTGTCATCTGTGTGATAGATGCAGTGAGCCGAGTGCCGTGACATTGCCAGCACTGCATGCGAGACGCTCTGTCGCAGTTTTGTCACCTTTTTCTTCGTCTGTACAATGATGACGTTTTCGTAGGTCAGTCTGACCGACTGAATGGATAGGGGGTTTGGGACTCCGGGTTGCGCTCGATAAGTCGGAGGCTGTGTGTTTTCACGGCTCTCGCAGGGCGCCACCTCGAGGTACATACATCATCGGTGAGGTCCAAATCGAGGTAAAGTCTGCGATATCTTGGACTCGTCCTCGACAGCAGGTGGAATTTCCGTGACCACTTACCCCCGGCTGATAGTGCAGTGGCCGATTTAAGGCGGCTGATGCCTAACATCGGGGGACCGGGAACGAGCAGTTGCAGCCTGTACTTGGGGCATAGCTTGGGGGTGGTGCGATCCATGGCCCTTTTACGGGGCCCCCATCTGATGGATCCCCTGATAGAGTCAACCATCGCTCTACTGAGGAGATCTTAGAGAGTGATGGCCATCGGGGTTATACGTGGGTACCGCACCACCTATGAGGCGGCGTGTGTTTTGGCGGGGTCCCCCCCTGGGATTTGGAGGCCGAGATCTACGCATGTGTGTACGAGTGGCGCTCGCAGCACCGACACCGAGGGGAAATACGCTCCGCCAAGACAAGTGCAGGCGATGAAATTCCGCGCTCGACAATTCCTTATAGGAAGGTGAAGGGAGCGGCTGGCCCAATGGCAAAAAAGGCTGGCTACTGGAAGGTTGAGGCTGTCCGACCCGTCCTCCAGGATTGGTTGGATATGGAACACGGGACACTTCCTTTCGGTTCGTGCAAGTCCTTACGGGCCACGGGTGCTTTGGGAAGTACCTGTGTCGCATTGCCGGAATAGAACCGACAACAGAGTGTCACCATTGTAGCTGTGACGAAGATACGGCGCAGCATACGCTTGAGGAGTGCCCAGCTTGGGAGAGCGAGCGCCGTGAACTCGTCGCAGTAGTGGGGGACATCTAGCTTCCGTCATTGGTCTAGGACATGGCGGAGAGCGAGAGGTCGTGAAACGCGGGGTTAGACTTCTGCGAACGGGTCGTGTCGCAGAAGGAGGCTGCGGAGAGAGTGTGGAAGATTCCTCTACTCTCCCAATCCGCACCCGGAGAGCCGGGCGATGGAGGAGGGCTTATCCACCCCCCATAACAGATGTCCCGGTGATGGATACGACGGTGTCCGTCATCTTTGAAAGACCTGGAGATGGCGCACGCGGTGTTCCACGCGCCGCTCAAGGATGATGGAATGAAGTGACCAACTCCGCCAGGGCCGCGGACGATTTCGAAACCGTGCCCGTAGCACCGGCATTAGGGCGCCCGGAGAAACACCGTATGGTGGCTTAGTCGGTATAGTCTGCTTGCTGCTAGAGAGTAGTTGGAGTCCGACATACCCCGTCGAATACCCCGGGTTTAACGTGTAGGTATGTGCATTCCCCACACAAAAAAAAGGACTGCTCACGGGGGAGGTTTTGTGGGTTTTTGCCCCATATACCCCCTTACGCTTACGTCACCCTCGCAGCGGATGGGAAGTGGACAGCATTTCCCCCACTCAAAAAAAGTCTTACTCTATATAATTTGTTTTTATTACTGGTCAATTTACTTTTAAAATATAACGCGATGTTGAGTAAGGGCAAGCTTTAACGGCTTTCAAGTGCATCGTTAGTAAACTAAAATAAGAGTACAAAACAAAATTTATTTATTTACCTACCATTTCAAAGATTAATGTTACATAAATCAAGTGTCAGGGGTCTCCTTTTAAGCATTAAATGCCTGTAGTAGGAGCCTCCGCTCTTCCATATCCAGTACATACAACTTGATACTAGTAACATTATGTGTAAACTTAAATGCTTCACAAACCTATTTATCACTATCACTACATAGTATTAAACAAAGTCGCTCTCGCTGTCTGTCCGTCCCTATGTATGCTTAAATCTTCAAAAGTACGCAACGGATTTTAAAGCGCTTTTTAATAGATAGAGTGATTCAAGAGGAAGGTTTATATGTATGATTCATGCATAATATTGTAAAGAAACACTGATGAATTTACAGGTTTCTAATGTGATGTCCTAAATAAACACATTTTGTTGCGCTTACATTGCAAACGCTGACTGAACCCCACGAGATAAATCAAAATAATGTACCACGGTATTGTACACCTTAAAAAGGTAAACAAAAAAGTCCGCGATGGTATACGTCTATCTCTTAAGGATAACCCACAATAACAATTTTTTATCCTTTATATTTTACGGAAAAAATGACTTATTTAGGAAGTTATTTTAAGCAATACAGCATTAATTCTTATCCAATTAAGTACCATAAATATATTGTCCATTCAATATAGATCAATGTGTTGTGGCGCGACAGATCCCCCGCCACCTCTCTGGCGCGACCGAACGTCGAGCGAATTTACCGCGCCAGAACCCAACACAACCCACCAACGTGAACTAGTCACAAGAAATAAACGTAACCGATAAGCTAGGTTCAAATTGCTGTGTTGGGGTATGTCGGGGTGCCTTGTGTCGTGTCGCGGAGCGTTCAAACTAATGTGTTGTGTTGGGGCGCAATATGGCGCATTTTCGGATCATTCATCGTGTGAGAGTTGTGGTGGAAAAACATATTTTAAAATGAAAAAAATCATCTGATAGGTACTGACAATGATTTTGATGAAAATATTCAATTTCTGCTATTTGCGACTCTTATTAATCCTATAAATCGCTTAAGAGACACCAGAGGCGTATTTCACTGTCTCGTTCAAGAATTACAAAGTTATGCCGAAAGATTCCATCTATATTTTAGATTTATAATTGTACAGTTTGAGCATGTACATTGTACATACTTTAATAGAAAATAATATAAAAAATATACACGCAGTTTCGCCGACCAATAGGATTTTTTTAGTAGAACCACGTAGAATGAACCGAAAAAATGCAATTTCTAGTTTTAGGGAATGAACTGTATCCCACGCGGGTACGCGTCGTTATTAATCTACCCTTTGCGCGTCGTACTGACAGATTCATATTGGTGTGGTGTGTTGTGGCGCGACAGATCCCCCACCACCTCTCTGGCGCGACCGAACGTCGAGCGATTTTACCGCGCCAGAACCCAACACAACCCACCAACGTGAACTAGTCACAAGAAATAAACGTAACCGATAGCGTTCTGGCGCGCCACGACATAACAATATGAACCTACCTATAGCGTTCTGGCGCGCCACGACACAACCCGACACAACAATATGAACCTACCTTAGCGTATAATATCACAATTTCTTTAGCTATCCTAAACTTCGTCTTTCTTTATATGATAGTCTTCCACCCTCGTCCAACTTCCTTTAAATGCCTGCTATCCCTCACCTTTGCCTTTGATATTTTTATTATATAAGTACTCTGTAAATTTGTGGGTATAAAGAAAATTAAACTGCAAATATTTAATAGCATGCATACTACTACATGCATAAAATGTAATCATTATTTGTGATCTAGATCTAGGTACTAAATGTGTGTTAGTCTTTAAGGTAGGTATAATCCTTTTTGTGTTGTCTTTTCTTTTAAATGGTCAGTCACCATGGGGGCTTTTAAAATTCTGTTTGATTTTCTTTTTATTGAATCACTGATCAAATAGACACCATATAGATTACAACCTACACAAACTCCTCACGGTTTAGCATGTACGAACACTGGCAGAATTGTGACAATTTAGTCACAACCATAGAGAAAATTGTATATACGGAAACACAGTCACAACACAGTAGCCACATAGAGTAAATTATATACAAGGGGAGGTATCCTGTATCTACGAGATTTTACCATTGCACACACGAGCAAAATTTAGATGTGTGCAGCGGATTTGTATGTACTGCTACAGCGATAAAATATAAACATTTATAGGGAAGCAAATTCGTTCCATAATAAAATATTCCGTACTATTTTTAATAAAATACATATTTTACTACCACCAATCGTTTCATAATATGTTTTATTCTTTTACCTTTTTTTTGTTGTACAAAACACATAAAAAATGCTAACATTTTTGTTACTAACAATATTATAAAACTTGCTCCAATTTTTTTATTCATCTTGCAACACTCGAATTGTATGTCAGCAAATTGATCAAATTCAATTTGAACATTTACGTTATAAATTAGTTTCAAATTGCTGATATTTCGTATTTTCGTGGATATTTCATGTTATTATAGTGACCCTCCTTTAATTTAAGCTTCCGCAGAACTGTCCAAGTAATAGTATTATTAGAAACGGGATATTTACCGTGTAATCCATGTTGTCGGGAATATAAATCAAGAACTCAAATAAAATGGATTACACGGTAAATATCCCTTTTCTAATGTTGTCTCTTGCAAAAGTGATCGTGATAGTTTAAAAAAGTATAAAATCTAAGTATGTCTACGGACATGTACAGAAAATGTGCAAAATGTGGAGCAACTCCTGTTCAAGCTGTTTCCCTAAGCCTGGTAAAACGAATGTTGAACGGTATGTTAATCATATATATTTTTATGCTCATATATGCTTTATCTTGCTTATATTGAATAACTAATAGCATAGTTAGGTCTTATACATTATTCTCTTATGCATACTCTCGTTTTCAATTCTACAGTATTATAGTAGTAGTAGTATAGTAGGTATTATTATTACAGTTAGTTAAAAACATGTAATTTAACTTTGACCTCCATGTGATACCTATAATAAGATCATATAGGTACCATGTGTCTGTACCTTCGTCTACCATATGTCCTATCTTTCTCTAGTCAGATTGCAGTAATGTAATTACTATTGCTTGTGGGCTGATGGATGACACAACGGGGCCTACTCCCACCTTTTACGAAATTATCATAAATCAGGAGCGTCTTGTAATAAGCTTAAAATAATCATACTTACTATCGTACCAACACAAAATGGTTAAACAATATTAATTCAATATTATCTACGGCGTGTTCCTTTTTAAGCCGAAATCTACCCTAATGGTGCATTCCAGTAAACACCGCCAATACATACGCCTGTCGTGCCCCGGTTTCGTGTTTCCTTTAGGATGAATACCTATAATGCCCAACCCAAATAGAACACTCACAAAGTCGCAAAAAGCGCGTCATATTTTCTCTCAATTAAATCGAATGAATCATAAACCTATTTGATATTTTGACAGTAACAGCTCACAACGACCGCAAGTCCAAAACCTTCCATCCCCGAGTGTTGTAGTCGTGGCGTGAGCGTGAGCTGTGACGTAATCGATGATGTACCAAGCTCATTTTTGATAATTGCGAGTTTGAAAGGTAACGGTTGGGCGGCTGTGCGAACGACGCGATCGATTTTGGCTCTCAAAGGAACACGACCAGTGAAGTGAAAGAACGAAAGAACGACAGAATATTCTAATAAGGGTTTGAGATTTTAAAACTCTATGGTGGAGGCACAGAAGCATAAATATAGCTTTCATACTTATTTGTAACAGATATTGCACATTTATTTTTCCTTTATAAGTGTAGTCGTACGTGTTGAACATTTGCCATTTCAGAAGTTAATTTAATATGTATTTGTAAATATTTATAGTTTCAATGATACATGATTTTTATTGACATAGTCGTGAGTAAAGACTTAGTCACGTACACAAATCTATCATTAAGTCACTGTCCTGCCTAAATTACGTTTTAGTAAAGCAATAGTAGTAGATATGTGTTTAAAATAAAACAATAAAAAATCAAATCTATGAATATTTTATAAATAATACAATTGTTTCTACAGACTAATCTGTTGCTTTCATGTAGAAATATATAAAAATACCTTTTATTCAAATAAAAGCCCTATATTAGCTTATTCAAATTGATTTGTAGAAGGTACTTAAACTTCTATTGTTTTTGTTCAATTTCAGATGAACTTCCTTCAGAAGTCTTCGCCACAGCTACACTTTTGAGCAAATTCGTCCAGCTGTTTGATGCATTAAATGCTGACAGTCCTGACTTCCAGACAGACAAGAAAGAACAAATTCAGTCCAGAAACTTACGCTCAGGCTGGTGTGGCAGTGAAAATGTCGAAACCTTTAAACGATGCAAATATGCCAATCTCGGTGGAGGTTACACATTTGTGCCGTTTGGGGTAGAAACTTTCTCTAAGTGGCGCGTACAAAATTTTCAGGGCTTGGCCAAACGTTTGGTTGAAGCGTCAGGTGAACAGAATGCTGGCTCATATTTTGCAAAGAAAATTTGCATAGCTATTCAACATGGAAATGCAGCCAGCATTCTGGACACTTTGCCTCCAACAAATAATTTATTACATTTGATATTTTTAAACTTTTGTCCATTATTTAGTAAATAGTAAAATAATAAATAATAATTAATAGTAAATATTCCTTGATTATATATATGTAGAAGCATAGACTAAAATATATACTAGGAAAGTGTGTAGAAGTAGCCATACAATGAGAAGAATAAGAAGAACTTTAGAGGTTATTATGTTATGTTATAATATATTTAGATAACAAAACAAATTGCCTATGAAAATAATTTTAGGATATGTACAAAAAGGCATTCAAATAGCAAGAGGTGGAATTTTATCAAAAATGTATGAAGTGAGAGACGATACATTCCTATACTTCGCGTACGGAAGTAATCTATTGAAGCGACGAATTCGTATAAACAATGCATCAGCCGAGTTTTTAGGAATTGGACGACTCGAAGTAAGTTTATATACATAGCATAATTTTATCATAAGTATACCTACTTACCAAGTTATTAATGAGACGTTGAATTCTCGATACATAAGTTATTATATTCTAAATTGAACTTTTTTGAACCTGACTAGACTCCAAATCATTGTCTACCAAACATTTATGAAATATGACATAAATCACGAGATAAAACTTTAGAGCAAGTACGATGCAATGCCTTTTGCAACACACACAATTATCTGCTAATTCGTTTCCTTCAATACCTACTGCAAATCCCTGTGGTTACCGGCAGTATGTGTGTGTGTATACACTATATTATCATATGTACTGCCTGCACATGTTCTAAAGTTCGATAAAGTAATAGATATCTATTTTGTACCATAATGTATTGCAGGGTCATAAGCTGGATTTTATTAAGTACTCGGACCACTGGCGGGGGTCCTCGGCGACCATCATTCCAACAGAAGCCGCACATGTGTGGGGTGCTATATGGAGGCTACATGTTTATGATATGCCTGCCTTAGACAAGTAAGTAAAGAAATAATGATAGACTAATCAGGGATGGGGAACTGACGGCCCGTGAAGCATTGACATCCGGCCTGTGACCATCAACCAAAAATCAAGTGAAGTTTTTGTATTAGACTTTTCATTCTCATGGGCAATGTGTGGCTCGCATAAAACAATCTCGTAGAATTTCGTGAGCGTGGGCAATGCCAAATCTGAAAGTGAAGCTATCGACTGCAGGGTGGGGGTGGTCCTACCGTTTTTTTATAGGAGGGTATTTCTTTAAAGTTTGAGTGTTTTTTTAAACCCGTCCGAATCAGCAAGCCTCCAGTCCATTCATAAATCTTTTGTTATAGCGTAAACCTGATGCGGACAGATTAAACACTTATACCACAATTTTTGTCCCATTTATGTACCTTTTCACATAAGGGCAAGCCAATTAATACATATTTTGTGACTTTTTAGAAGGCCAGGGTAGATACATCAGTCAGGATAGAGACATCAAGATCAGGGTAGATATGTTTTTTGACCAGGGGAGAGAATTTGACTCAATAAAATAAGTAATAAAATTAATAAAACCCACTTTTATTAAATATTTCACTTAACTATATAAACAAATTTTCTCAAACACTATCACCAACTTTTTGAAGATGTAGAATATCCTCTTCTCTTTTAACCAAATATTATTATATTTGGTGTAGGTAGAGTCTGAACTCTGTGAGTGCTACGAAGAAATAATATCTGAAAGAGTAACTGCCTTAAAAAAATTACCCAATAAAAGTCGTGCTAAATCAATAACATCGTTCACGCCGCTATGACTCAGCTGTCATAGTAGACGTTGCAGCACGCGCGTGGACCAATTCCTGCTTTCCTTCTGAAATTTAAACCAATCACCGAACATGTCTATTTGTAACCTCGGAAGTAATACGTATTTGAAATCATACTTGGTTTTGGTTTGAAGCACCACTTTTTGTGTGGAATTTGTTCTAAGTTATGCTTTTTGACATTATTTCTTTGTAGTGTGAGTGAGTAAATATTGGCACGCTAATGAAAACATTTCCTAACTAATAATACAAAGTCAGTTCAGCCATAACTACCTTTTACAAAGAAATACAGTGCAGTTCTGCAATACAAAAGAGGTTTTGTATTTTGTGCAAATTCGTAACCTCTTCTGTGGTACAGCATCTTGCTTGACCTTGAAAACTTTGGCACTTTTTTAGAGAGTACCCTAGCCAAGAACCAACATTTTCAACGTCAAGGTAGTGTTTAGAAATTATACCTAATATGTAAAGATGGTTAGGTACTTGGAGCGGATGAAGATCAGCATGTTACAAAATCACAACTTTATCATCATCATCATCTCAGCCGTAGGACGTCCACTGCTGAACATAGGCATCCCCAATCACAACTTAAACTAGTATTATTAACAGTACTCACAGTTCAGGGCGCACTCGCCCTGAAGATGAGCATCGGACATGCCCGAAATCCGGGTCGACGTATTCGATCGAGTGTTTTGCTGGTTAATAATAATAGTTTAATATGTGCCAAACTCACGAGAATATGAATACAAAAAAATTACAACTATTAAATTTTTATTTTTCAGACAAGAAGGAGTAGAGACTAATTGGTATTTCGCAAAGACAGTAGACGTTATTACTCCAGAAGGTTATAAGGTGCAGTGTCGTACTTACCAACAAACTACGAACCCTCCCTTACGCAAAGATGGTGAAGAGTTGCCCATGGACCGGCGGCCCAGTATCACGTACCTGGACTGCATTCTCTCCGGGGCGAAGGAATGTGAATTGCCTCCCTACTATGTTGAAGAACTAAAGAAAATACCGCATAACGGACAGGAGGCATCCCCGAAAATGATAGAAAAGTTAAAAAGAGATTCCTAATTAGTAAATCTGTGATTTATTAATATACTTGTTGAAATTATATTATGACGTTAATTATTTCGTATTGAATACTATTTTACTGCATAATAACTTATTTTAATATATTATATTATTTTGTTTTATTATCCCTATTGTATTACATTCCCTATTTAATTTCGCGCTTGCTCAGCTCGCGCATTTGATAATGGGCGTTCATGAGTATGATTCCAATACCGATATCATATTTCGTTACAACTTACAAGGTATGCCCGAAATAAATAAAAATTACGCGAGCTTCGCTGGCATTGGTAACGAATTTGTTTTCGTATGGTTGAATCATACAGTTATTTCAAGGAGAGCATTCACTATAAAAAACTAAATCTGTAAAAAATCGGAAAGAGAGCCATACTAGTAATCACAGGGCGCTATAAATTGCCTTTATAGAAAACATACAGATTGTGGTCACTATTGTCACAAGTCTGAAATAAAAAATCGATTTTTTAGTAGGTAGGTGTAGACCGAATATGATAAAATTTAAATGGGACCACCTTGAGAGTATACCAACTCTACCAAAAAATAATTTTGAGAATCTGTTCACAAATAGAGGAAAAATCAGTGAACTACATTATTACACAAAAAAAATACATAGGTACAGTCGAACCTATAACCTCCTTCTTTTGTTGAAGTCGGTCAAAAATAAATCAGATTAGTGCGCCTCTATGCCTCTATATTCTCCGGGCTTATATAACCTCTTTAGATCTAACAAATAGGTACATGATTGTAATAAGGATTATATCGTCAGTAGAGAGTATGTATATTCTTTGATTATGCCTGTTCATTTATTATTATGTGAGACATAGAGTAAATTATATATATGTGAGATTACCATAGATATAGAGCTAATTCTGTAGATGTTACCAAAAATAATATGTTGAATTTGAACACAATTTATTGCTATAAACACAGAATTTGCTATAACAAAAACAAACAAACACAGAATTAGCTCTAAAATATCTATGGCTACAAACAGAGATAGATAGTTAAATATTCCTTGGCTACAAATATATATTAGTAAAAATGATGAAATCAGATATTGCGAAACCGGAGACATTCCTGTATTTCTCGTACGGCGCTAACACGTTAACTTTCAGAATTCACATGCATAATCCCACGGCAGAATTTGTATCTATCGCACGCCTCGATGTAAGCAAACATGATTATATATACTTACATAGTAATCACTAAATAGTTTATTTACTTAAATGATTATGTAAAACCACAATTTATTTTAATACCTACGTACTCCCTCTGATCAAAGGCATACCAGTACAATACCACCATGTAGATCTTTCCTTATTTATTTATTAAGTCTTTTTAGACTACTAAAATATTTAAAGATATTAACTTTGGTATTTTACGACTTGTCATCGACTTATTTGTTTGTAGAACTACAGAATTGATTTCATTAAGTACTCCGCATTCTGGGGAGGCCCTACGGCGACCTTGGTGCCAACTGCCAATGCCCACGTCTGGGGCGTTCTATGGCGGTTACACAAAGATGATATGGTGAGGCTGGACGAGTAAGTTTAGCTGTATACCTATATCATTAAGATCAGTAACAAAACAATATGTAATTATTAGTTGTGTGGAGTATTTTGAACTTTCGTAAGGCACCTACAAACTATTCCACACACATGTACTAGCATGGCTTATTTATATCTGTTGTTTGGCCGTATTATGATCGCCACCAGGTTACGGTCAGCGAGTCGTAGAGACTAACTTAGTACACTTATTCAGTACGATTCAAATTTTTTTCCATACAGCATTGCTTAAATGATGGTAGTACCTATATAGAAAACGCTAGTTTATTCACAGAATAAAGAATAGTATAAAAATAAATCTGAATCGAGTGAACAAAGCCTCCATCACATTAAACGCGGGTCCGCGCTTGTATGTGTATTGTATGTGCCGTGTTTGATACATTTCGATGTAATACAATACAACACGCGCGGGCCCGTCGACGGAACGCAACGCGCAAGGCCCGCGTCCGCCCCTGATGCCATGTACTTAGTCCCTAAGCCGACTAGTTTCTTCATCTTCTTTGTCCTCCCCTGTCCCATTATTTGGGGTCGCGCATCTTCGCTTCTCTGCGCCAATTAATTTCTATCTTGAGTTGTCGTTTCTGGCAATTGGGCTTTCAAAAGGTCTCTCTTTATATTTGACCACCAAGTTGAAGGGGGTGGCCTCCACCTTTTTTAGGGTTAGGGTAAAACGGGACCCTATTATATTATATACGGGAGGTTATTGGCAACTAACGCCAGTTGCCAATAACCTATCTATCGTCGGTTCACCCTACTAGAGATAGATATTTGACACTATTTGTATGGACGTAATGTCAACTTTCTATCGGTAGTAACTAGGAAACTGTGCATAGATAGATTAATGGGATCGGCCCTAAGTGTATAAACACACTATGCCGAAGGTACGCGACCGAAGTTCGGGATGATTACGCCTGCAATGCTATTTGAATTACTGACTGCACATTATGCCAAAATTACGTTGCGTTATAGCGTACAGCCTAACTTCGGTCGGGCGTAATTTCAGCGGCAACTTATTCTGTAAGTTCGGCTTTAATGGTGTGTCATATCAGCCGAATACGTCGGAACGTAAAATCAGCCGCGGAACTTCGGTCGCGTACCTTCGGCATAGTGTGTTTAGAGACTCCGCTGTCGCTGACAGACAGACGAACTGTCTGTCACCAGGCTGTATCTCGTGAACGTCGATAGTTAGACAGTTGACATTTTCAGATGTATTTCTGTTGCCGCTATAACAACAAATACTGAAACCGGCTAAGTGTGAGTCGAACTTGCGCACTAAGGGCTACGTACCATTATCTATAAAAACGACAAAAAGATCATGTGTTGTATGGGAGATTATAAATCTAATAGGTAATAGTTCTTAGCCGACTAGTTTACGCAGCGTAAATGAATTATTCGATACTTTATTAAAATAATGATCATTTGACTCCATTTAATGACCAATGTAAACAAACATACGGAAAAGTCAATACATCACAGCCTATAATGTAAATAAGCCATAAGTTATAGAAATGGGTACTTGGTACAGCTGCTTATGAAGGTATTTTATTTGCAGACAAAAGGGGATAGAAATAAAGAAATACTACGTGAAATATTTAATCGTCCAAACACCATACATGGGTAGTTTTACAGCTCGAGCATACATACAGAAAGTAAATCCTTTGCCTAGAGGTGATAATGACGAGATTCCAGTGGAAAGATGGCCTTCTTGGACCTACAAAGAGGTGATGATTTTAGGGGCTACAGAACATGGGCTCCCGGAATATTTTATCAAATATTTGAAAAACTTACAAGATAACGGGGAAGAGGGAGCGCTTAGAACGGTCTGTTTGCTCATAAGATATGGGAATAACGAGCCTTGCGAGTGCAGAGTACCAGGCCGCATACCAAGAATACCGCTCAAACTAGATTTGAGACTAGTAAGACAAGGGAGAGAACTTGCAAGAAAGAATTAAGTGACAAGGAAATATATAAGCGAGAGTGCGCAAGGGGCTTTCAAATGACATCCAAGTCTAACTAACCAGTGGGCCTAGCACGAATAACTGCGTAACGTAAACGTGTCGTTCACGTGAAATAGTTGAAACTGTAATTTATCTATGACAACTGTGACACAGATAACTCGTAGTTTGTACGCCGAAGAGTTACGCGTTGACACTTACGATACGAATACTTTTACGCAAATTGTGTTACGGCCTCAATAGTGCGACCGTAGGTCGTCGGTTCGATAAACATGGCATGTCGATAAACTGATTTTATCTATCGGACCTTGTCCAGAATATGGATCTAGCCGCTATAGCTATATCGCGAGCTGTCTTATCGATATTTTCTGTCAAATCTTATCCTATCGGAAATCCATGGACGCAGTGCAGCAGTTATATTGAAATGAAACACTAACTTAAACTTATTAAATCGTTAAAATATTATTTTAGTATAATCCCGACGTTCAGAACACTTCAGTTATCGTTGGTCTTAAAATAATAATAATAAATATATGATATATCAAGTTAAGTGATATATCAATGTATCACGGAGGAGTTCTATTCTATGAGCTATTTTAACATTGAAAACAACAGATTATCAATTTTTATAACGTTTTTATTAATATAAATATTAAAATTATCATTAATAGGTACTCGGTTTTCATTAAATTAATTATAAAATTGTACACTATCTCAATCGTTTGGTGAAATCTAAATTGAGCACATAGCACAACGCTACCCTCACACTTACACACACACTCACAAGCACAATCACACAAGGATACCGTATGGAAATTATAAAATCAGTCAAAAATTTTATACATAATTTATATAACTACAAATGAGGTAATAACTAACTGCCTTGTTTGTTGAATCACAATGATACAATAAATACTGATAAATAAAGAATACATAAGAAATAAAGCGATCATTTTCTAGCTGACAGTTCGCAGGACGCCGTGTGAGGCAACGTTGTGCGAGACTTGGCCGTGGTCACTCCACGCAACACCACTATCATAACACAACGGGCTCTATGCAAATGTATTATCAAGAAGACTAGGCGATATGTCAATCCACGTAATTTTAAAGGACTTATTTACCCCATATACCCATTTATATTAAGTGTTGTATCGGGAGAGTTGCGATGGACTGTCCAGGCTCGCTCGTTGCAGGCACTGAGCCCAGCAAGTGACGGCCGCGAGCCAGTTCACTTCTGTAGCCAAGATAGTTTTTCAATCCCTTCGAACGTAGTTGCTTATCGCACAAAATAATAGGTAATTTGGGCGTATTCCAAGCATATTTGTATTAATACTACAGCGAGCCTAGCACGATAACTTGCGTAAGTCTAACGTAATCGTATCGTTGACTTATATATTACAAACTATGACTCATAAGCCAATCGTCCACCGCCAACTAAATTAATTTAGCTTTGCTGACATAGCCGAGTATAAACTATTTAACGTAGCTTAGCTTAGGCGTAGTTTGCGGTGGACGCAACATGTATGAAAATCTGACTCAACTATGTGAGCTAACCTAAACTAACTTAGTTTAGTATAATTTATCTATAATATGTATGTATTTAGAAATATATAAGTATGTTTATCAGTTGTCTAGTACCCATAACACAAGCTCTGCTTAGCTTGGGACTAGATGGCGTTGTGTGATAGTTGTGGAATATTTATTTATTTATTTAGTTGGCGGTGGACAATCGGCATTAATGTGGCACACATAACTCGATACGATTTACACACACACACACGTACGCAAATATTCGTGTTAGGCACACTGAACTGGTTTGGAATTATTTATACTTGTTACCTATTGTGTGCGATACGCGACGACAACTTCAGCGTAAACAGGTATGAAATACTCTGGGAACGTCCACAATGCGACGGTGAACTAAAGTATGGCTCTTAATCGTAGAAGTACCTATCTACATTCATTAATTGAGCAAAAGGCACAATGCAATTGCTAAAATTAAACAAATATTTGGACTTGGACTTTGGAAAATAAAAGTACGATTCCGCTAATGAGTTGATCCTCTCGCTGATGCAACGTGCCTTGAGCCCCCACGATACGGGCCCGGTTCGTCCCGTCACCTATCTCACTCAACTTTCCGAACGTTATCTTAACATTGCAAGTTTAGTCAGAAAACACATCCTCGGACGGAAATTGAACCCGCGTCTTCCGACAATATGTGTCAGACGCGACGATCACTAGGCCACCGAGGCCGGTGTCATACTGAATTTCGACAGTTCAGTACTTGAAAAGTAGCTTAGTTCGCAAAATTATAGTTCGACAGAACAAACATTCGACAAGAATTACTCCCACAGAACGTACGCGAAGTATCTAGTCAAAGCAAAGTCACGATAGGTGCGACGAAGAGCGAAGCCAGAAGCTTAATGTTCAATGGTGACCACACAACACGTGAGGAAATGTTCTTGTCGAATATATGTTCCGTCGAAACAATGACTTGTTGACCTATGTTTTTAGTAGTTTTAAGTAAGCGACGTGTCGAAGTATTGAACTGTCGAAATTCAATGACACCCCACCGAGGCATAGGCATACAGTCCGAGAATTGACTTTCAACTCTCTAATTTGATTTTAACCGTCGTACGAGGACGGATTTATGAACTAGTCAATGAGCAGTGTGAAAGATGGCGGCGAACTCGAACGGGCCCCATTACATTACATTACAATACTATACCAAGCCGTACATAAACTACATTCCCACAACCAACCTGAATCGAATTCCTGCGGTGAAGGTTCTTGATTGTGTTAACAAGGAAATAGTTTCGGTAAATTAAAACTATTACATACTACAATGTACAAGTAACGCACAAATGGGCTCGAACCGACCGTATACCATCTGTGTCAATGAGTCCATGTCCACTTCACACAATCAACAATCCCGCATTCCTCTGAAGGCTGGATGTCTGAAGGCACTCGTTTATACCCTTACAATAATCATTATATTAAGCACTGCGCCGCCCGCGTGTGCGACGCCGCGCGGTCTCTACCATTCTTGTATATTGGACTCTAACTTTGGTTGCATTTACAATTACAATTTTACAGTAAGTATTAAAAAGTATTCATTGTATTTATAATTACAATATAATGTAGCTAGCGCATATTTTACTTAAGTATTGATAAAGCTATTTAATTGATGATAATTTCTAAACTGATTTGAATTAAGGTTATGAATACTTTAAGTCCACGCGCGCCCATATTCGATTACATGATTATTCATATGAAGTGTCTATTTGTATCATATGGGAAAGCTGCCATAAATGTTGTTTTTAACCCACATTGTTCAAAAATGTCTTCTTTTTGCGGAAATGTATTTAGGAACAAGACAGTTACTCCACACAATACAAATATTCCGCCACCATGCTGTATATAAAATATTTGTATAAAAATATATAATTTTAGTAATCATCATAGATAACCCAACTGCTCAAACTTGCTAGTACTATTGCTGCTTAAAAGATTACACTATATTTGATTTATCATGAGTCTATTATATTACTTGTATGAGTGACTATGTATTATACCATGGTTTTATTAATTATGCTATATTTATATATTATTTCTGACTATGTATTTTACTATATTATACAAGTTTAATGCATTTGTCTTGCATTATTGTGATTTCATTATAATAAGTATATATAGTAACTATTAGAAAAAATAGTGATAACAATATTGGCAGGTATTTCTATTGCATTTTAGTCACTGCAGAACACATTAGTTACAACATAATAAGTAGTCATCGTTTTATGTATTACAATAATATTTGTTAGGATTTAGCTAATGGTCATATAAATATATTTAATTTTGAAATATCATACTGGAAAATTTCGAGATTAAAACTAGTACAAATTATATCTATGATGTTAATTGACCTTCAAAATTTGCAAGTATGACAAGACAAGATAAAGAAACTCCTTTTTTCTATGAAATTTGTAGATCTACCACGAGTTTAACTTGTGAAAATGTTTTGCAATCAAATGTTTCCTAAAAAAAATAAATCGAGCTACTATTTGACTATATAAGAGGATTTCTAGTTTTGTAACCCTCGGTGTGCCAACTGTGGCACAAATAATTTGATAGTGTCTGCGACAAATTCATGTCGTCGTTTAATTATTACGGTTGACGATACGATTACTTTTCCACGACATTTCCACAAGTAACTGGCTGTAGGCCTACTGATAGCTATAAATTCGAATTATTCCTATAATGATTTAGTTATTAAAATGTATATTTGATTACAATTATTATTATTAACAATATAAGTACCGTACATACAATAGAAATCATTATATATGTTGCCAAATCTTTCGTGGATAATGTTATAATCAATAGATTAGACAATGTTACATATAGATACACTGATAGTAATGTATATTAATAGATATGAATAACTGAGTATTTTAAACAGTTGCGCAGCTGCGTCGACCAGGCAAGTGACAAATTCGTGAACACGGTAAAATTCCAACAAAAAATATATATTTGTAACAACAACGATATAACGCGACCATACAAGTGGAATCTCCCGATCTACCACTACGATTGAAAAACTAATGTCACCGATATTGAACTGTCAAGAAATCAGTTAAATTAATTTGTACACAATGTCGCCCACACATTTACAAAACTATACACGCTTAAACGGTAAACTTAACGTTAATAGGCTATGTCAAATATGACACGAATACAACTATAATATTGAGGTAAGCTATATAGGACCAACGTCGACTCGAGACGTGACGTGCCGCACTCAACGATTCGGCAAAACGTCAATTCTGATATGAAACTAACCGTAACGTATACGGAACGAAACGCGTAGCCGCCGCTACGTGTCGATAGTTATCACACAATCAACTGGATCGACATTCTACATGTACATGTCGCCTCTGCACGAACGCACACTTCTTGTGCAATACATTAACGTAATAAATGCAGAGAAGATCAAAGCGCTCTCCCTTACGGACAAATTTAAACTAGAGTCGAACCTACGGGCGGCGGCGCCCTCTCGCAACCGACGCGATTGCGGATCTCGGTATACATACATGGAGGTAACAAGTATTTGTACGTAAGTACACATTACTTCCCTAATGCAATAGGAACGTACGTCGGACGCACACCGCGGAACCGTCCATCCAATATTTACATCCTTCATTGTAACTCTCGTCCGGACGGACGGCGCGACGGCGCGGCACACGCTGATATCGATCGGCAAATGCGATCATTATCTATAGGGTCATAATGTTGTTTAGTAGAAAGCAATCGGATAGTAATTCCTATCATTGAAACACGCACACTTATATAAAATATTGTTGAAACATCCATATTTCTATTTATAAGCTATAATCTACTTAAAAATATTATTCACACGGTACTTAGTCAAGTTTGTAGGCACAAAAAGGTGCAGTGTACCTACGTAATAAAATATGCGATGCTGAAAATATTAATCTATTATAATTTGAAACAGATATTCAGTAAGGAAAAGGTTGTAGAACAAACGTCTGTTTTAGTGTTTGAATTACAATCGCAGAGCTTTCTACTAAGTAACATTTAATTGAACCCTGTATACACATGTGTGTCGGCATGTCATAGAACGTGGCACGACGAGTGCACCGCGCCGCACGCGCGCTATAATAACGTACGTATACTAAATAAATAAAAAGACGCGTTGAACGATTCACTAGTTACGCTTACACCTAGGATTCGAAGAGCCAGCCGAGCGATCTGAGCGCGACCGGCCTGAGGTAGATAGAGGGTGCGCGGGGGTGACGCACGGGTTGTGTCGCGCTAGGGCGGGACTCCGTTTGGTCCTTTGAGTGCGGGCGCGCGACTGGACGGCGGTTGGAGTGGTCGCAACGGCTCGGCTGCAGCGTCGTCTTCACCACGCGACCGCAGTGACGACAGCTCGCGGACCCACGACGCGAGTCGCCCCGACACTCCGAACAGGTAGGACCCTGAGCCGGTCGCGACCGCGCCCACGTTCACCTCCTGCATGTCCTGCTCGTCTTCTGCAATCGAAACGAACGGGATATAGTCAGCCACGAGCGTAAGATTAATTTGGTAAAAGGGAATGCGAGTCATAGTGAACGGGTTACATCTTGCCGCAGTCTACCCTAATGGAGGAATAAAACTCTCGTGAACAATTAGAGCTCCTTGATCCATGACATCACCGAATAATTTGCATGATCAAAATCAAATAAATTACTATAATGAAGTGCTAATAAATAATCAAAGTAGCGATTACGAAGATTTTAAGCTTCTGGAACGTGAGTTGGTACGCTATAGAGTCCATACTCTAATCAAATGGTAATTAACACAATTCAATCATGTTTATATAAAAACATATTCATTCTTATTAATCTGTCCGCATCAGGTTTACGCTATAACAAATGATTTATGAATTGACCGGAGGCTTGCTGATTCGGACCGATTAAATCCACTATACCAAAGCAGTGTACTTAGGTACTACTACTTACTAATACTTCATCTATTCTCCTCATACATACATATAGGCAATACAGTCTCTAAAAAAAGTGGAAGCTAACACTATTGTACTTAAGTAATTCCCGATCACAAATGTAATTGACAGAGAAAAAAAAACATACTATTTACAGTAGCGGAATGTACTATGTTTACTATTTTAATATATTTCCCATAAAAATATATTTACTGTTTTCAGGCAATCTAGTGAACGCCATCTAGTGAGATATGTTGCTTAGCTAGCTAAGCTGACCAATAATACAATAGATTTCGCAGAAATCAACCTACTTTTCCAGGAATTGCAACATGTGTGGTTAAGTAATATTGAAGATTTCTTTCTCTACATCTTATTAATAGATGCAGGCAGAGCGGTATAAGTATCGAAATAATGACAATCAGCGTAGGTAGGTACCCTACAACGTGATGATTAACTCCGTCCGAAAAAGATGGGAGATTATGGCGAGGTCGAATGCTGAGCCTACTACGCGAACGAAGTCGCGGACAGTCTCTAGTATGTTACATATTTATTTATTTTAATCGACTAGTAACAACAAACAAATATAATGAATGACGTGAATGAATACATCATAAATTACCATAACTACACCACGGCTCCCTACTACTACCTTAACGGGTTAAAATCTGCACATGATGTTACATTGTTGAAGCTTCATTACAACAGTGGCCCGAGCACGAACATTTGCTAAAGTATAACGTTTACGTATCGATCAATCAATCAATCATTTATTGGTAAAAATAATATTACAAGTCAGTATTTAGTATAGTATTACATAATGTAAATATAACAAAAAAAATAGTTGTCAAATTACTTGTTCTAAAAAGGCATAATTTAGTAAAATAATAAATAAAATAATAATTAAATAAAAATAATCAAATCAAATAAAAATACATTTATATTAATACAGATGTCATAAAATACATTAGAAAAATATTTATGGGACATAATCATCTTATTTTTATAAAATCTTCTACATCATAGAACGCCTCCTCGACGAGCCATGTTTTTAGTTTCGATTTAAATGACGTTGACGTATTTAGTACAAACTATCATTTATCTAATAGGAATGTGGCACAGATAACTCATAGTTAGTACTGTATACGTCAACGATACGATAACGTTACACTTTTGCAAATGTTCGTCCTCGGGCCACAGTACACTAATTCTAACACCTAAACATGCAAGGTACGTGAAATGAAGGCAGCCTCTGTACAAGCCAAGCATTTCTACAATAATATGGGCTGACTTCTTACATGAATTGTAATATTGCAGATTGGTTTCTATATCTTATCCATTGATTATTTGTCCCTATATATAGGTATTTGACACTAATTGTATGGAATTATCGTTCGCCTACATAAAATATGTAATTACATAAAGGCGCGTTATTAAGGAACTACGGAAATTCTCTTACTGTTTTTATATCCTACTAGCTTCATCCCGCGGTTTCACCTGCGTGCGGGAGTGGACGCTGTCAATGAAGATTTTTTAAAACACTACTTGTATACCATCCATTGTATTAGGCTGTTAAAATCAAAAAAGTCAAGCTGTTTTTGAGTTTTCGCGAGAGTAATGAACAGTTATAGATCTCCATATTTTATATGTCATTATTTTTATAGTTTTCTTTCCTGAAGTATTTTCATACAAAATGACTATCTTTAATAGAATAACTCGTCGATGAATTTAATATTCATCTATACCTCCATATAATCCGTAAGAGAATGCCATTGTTTTATTATAACTCTCCTTTGAATTGAAGCCATACAATTCATTCTTTGAAAATTAATGCGTAACAGCAGAAGTGTTTTTCAATTTAGTAATCATATCTTGCCCGTGAGTCACCTAAATGTTCTAAGGTGTTCTACCACCCACAATAATTAAATCTTTGTGAATAACATTTTTAATACGTAAAAAAACTAAAGCAATTATAAATGAATCCTGAGCGATACGTCCTAAAGTTTATGGGATGCCCAGAAAGGTTAGGTGTACCACAAGGTATTACCTTTCTGCTACCATCAAGTATGACAGTTTAAGGCCACTACTCCAGAAGTACCCTCAGAAGTGAATTTAGGGTTGCGCACACATATAAGTAAATTATTAATGGAATTTACTGTCAAATTTCCTCCACGATGAGTGTTTTTCTAGAATACCAACCTGAGAGGATCTAATGTAGTAGTAACTCTACTGTGCTACAAAGTATCTACAGTGTACATGGCTCACTCAGTAAATGATAACAAGTGGTGTACATTGCGGTGCATGCATAGTACTGGCCGCCATACACCATCCTTCCTATCGTCAAATCGGCATGAGGCTCCCGGTTGGATCAGTTAGAAGCCAATCCACGCCCACACACGGTCAATTCTAACTGATCCAATCGGCATGACGCTGCCGATTTGACGATGGGAAGGATGGTGTATGGCGGCCATACCGTATACTCACGGTTAGCACAGTGCCCTCTGCTCGGCACAATCGTCTATGGAGCCGATGTGGAAACAAAAATAATTTACATTAGTTCTTATGACACTCTGTTATCATTTGCTGTTGTGAGCCATATAATAACAATAGTGGAGTTAAATAAACGATTATTTATTTTTAATTAAATAATGAAAATATGAGCTTATTGCCAAAAAATAAAACACTCCCTTACAAACACATACATAATACTAAAAATAGTCGTTTCGGAGCTACTTGAGCCAAAAATTCTTTAAATAATTAAAAAATAATACATTAAACATGTGACATGGGTTGTATCTCAAAATAATATCAAACATTAATTAATGTTAAAACAGTGCTCTAACACTGTCAGAGTTACCCAAGATGACTGTAGCGAGTTGAATAAATGAGGAGCTCACCCATAGCAGTCCGCTGCAGCTGGTACATCTCCTGTCCCAGCGGAGAGTGGAAGAAGGAGCGATGTCGGAAGTAGGGCTGCGCACTGGGCGCCAGATCTGCGACCAGCTGCAGGAAGGACGGCCGGGACGCGGGTCGGTGCGACCAGCACGCGCGCATCAGCTCGTACAGCCGGTCGGGACAGTGTTCCGGACGCTCCATCACGCCGCCTTCTACTACGTAGCGGACCACTTGCTCGTTAGACAGACCCTGGGAATTACAAATGTGTAATTACTATGTGACATAAACCTTACTGTGAAATTGCTAATGGCTGTTAATGAAACTGAAAGAACGCGACGGCTGTACGAAGTTTGAAGGGAACGTGGACCAGTCAGTGTGAGTTGAACACTACCTGCTGCATTACACAATATTATTTTGACGTGATAACGTCTTATAAATCGATAAACGCCGGTTGCACGCATAAAACGTTCGGCCTGAGCCAAGCGTGCAAGCGAGATCGCGGAACAAGCGATAGAGAGGCACGATTGGCCTAAGCACTCTGCTTGTCTTATGACGTTATCACTTAAAATTATCGTCGTTAAACCGACTTTACAGACAACCATATTTTTTAATAATATTATACGCACACATGCTTTTTCATTTATAATAATATAAATAATATAATAAATGAAAAAGTATGTGTATGTGTAATTATTTAAATGTGCCTTCTCCCGTAAGAGCATACACCAATCGGCTCTTTTCAGTACGCAACGAAATAACAGGCCAGCCATTTCCAACACGTTCCGAATAGGAATAGCTTTACAGCTTATTTTGAAAATTACACTGTAGGGTGTTGTTTATTATATTATATAAGACGATTTATTATACGTGTTTTATAGGATAGTGTTTTTATCCTACAATGTATGTTGTCATGCAATGAGTTATGAATAATTTGAATATGGATGTGAACATCACCATAATCAATATCGATTGGATGAATCCGTTCCTATTTTTAAAAGTATCTGAAGTACAAAATGCGCGTAGAAATGCAGCGATTTAGTTTGAAATACAAATGAATAACAAATATGTATTACATATAATACTATTAAACAAAGAAAAGTAGGTAGGTACGAGTAAGTAATATTGAAAGGTCCGTCCGTCAATAGCTCTATTTCAGAGCACGATAGTAATGTGCTATTGTGAAGTTATTGTTGATGGGTCAAACCCGCACGCGAAGCTACGGATTTATACGGTTATATTATTTAAGTTGGACATTATAAAAATATTTTTATTTATAAGACGTTAGAACATAAGACATAATTGGTTCAGACTTTGTTTTAAGGACTGATAATATGTATAATTCCAAATACGCTCATATTAATAAATTAATAAAATAGAATAAGTGATATAAACAAAAACGAACCTGATATGGCTGCATGGCGAGCGTCGCCATCTCCCATAGGACGACGCCATAGCTCCACGCGTCGCTATTACTGGAGAACACCTGAAATCGCATACAGTATTCTTAAAATATTTCTTAAGTTTTCAAAAAATACATTGTACATACACTTACATTGTTTAGCTTAGAATAATTATGGTGCATTCAGTGCATATATTTAAAATAGCTTATGCTGGGTTTCTGATGTACTAACTCGATTTTATCTTGTTGTTAAAGTTATTTGACATTATTTAAGTAATATAACACGACAAATAACTTTAACTATTAGATATGGACTTTAGTTAAGGGGTCTTCAGAAACCAAGCATTAGACATTCATAAATTATTTAGAGATGCAACATGAAAGTCGTATTCGAAGGTACCCTTTTGTACTCTCCTCCACAAATAGCAAGCTCTACGATTATATGTTGATATGCAACCTCTATTTTATAAAACACATAGTAACTAAAGTAAATGCGCCGTACACAATTGTAAAGTAAGTTCAAGATAACAATTTTAACAGATTATGTTCCTACTAAAATAATGTTATGTTTTCAAACTTATAATGTGCAAAGACCTTATTTAACCTTTATAAAAATTTGCGAACGTGAAAATAATCTGTAAAAATAAATTGATTAAAGACAACTCACCCCGTCTTTCAAACTCTCGGGGCTCATCCATCGGACGGGCAGTAGGCCCTTCGTGCCTTTCCTATAGTAATCAGTCTCATAGATATCTCTGGTCATGCCGAAGTCCCCCACTTTGACCGTGAGGTCCCCGGCGACCATGCAGTTGCGCGCCGCTAAGTCGCGATGCACAAACTTCTTGGCCGATAAGTAGGCCATGCCGTCGGCTATTTCTATAGCCATCTGTAACAATCGTACACGTTACTATCTCATCATATCTATTATTACCACAAAATAAATAATTGTAGATAAGCTTAATTCTCTAAAACTTACTAAGGGCTAACCATTGCAATTCCAGAAAGAAAAATTCACATCCTTGGACTGGATTCGAACCCGCGTCTTCCGACAATCCGTATCAGACGCCATGACCAACTAGGCCACCGAGGCATACCGCTCGAGCATCGAATTTTAACTCTATATGATTTTTAACCGTCGTACGGGGACGGATAATGTTTGGTATCGCTAAGCAGGCGTCAGTGCTTTAGAAATCATAGTAATTACTAATAAATATGTTTATAAGTAGTCCACCTATAAAACATATGCTCGTAATCCAGAAGAAAGAAATCAAGAAGGATGGAATATTAAAAAAAATTGTTGAATGAGCTTGATATTTTATCATAGTAGTTCTTTAATTTAATTGACCAAATGAATGTTATATGCAAGAAAAAATATGTACCTAGTCATAATGTTTCAGTATCCACAACACATTGTCATATCAAACGTTGTTTATATATGTTTGAATCTATATCAAACTAAATTATATTATAATAATAAACTGATATTTATTTATTATAAACAAATAATTACAATTGTAGTATGGATATAACGTGCCTAAAAACCTAAATAAGGTTTGTCCAGACACTAAGTTCTCGACCAGTAAACTTACTTATAATAAACAATACTAGAAATGAGTGATCAGAAACTAAATGGGGCAGTTAACCTGTGCGAGTGTTACTAGCACACAAGCACCTATATGTAGGTACAACGGTCTAACGTGTACGCGTATATATGATATATACATGTTTATATGGCCAAAAATGTAATAGTTATATATTAATATAACTATTATATTATTGGCCAACAGTATAATAGTTTTCATAGAACTATTCTTTCTACATACTACGATTCCAACGAACTACGAACTGCAACGTTTGTGTAACTTTCTTGAAATCTAGAAGGGTGTTTAGGTGGGATTATATTGCAGTGTGTTATCTAACCTGCAGTATATTCTGCAGCGTAGGCGGGTTGTTAGAGTCCTTCTTGGGCAGCGAGCCCTCGGCGTCGGGGCGATGCGAGCGGAGGTACGTCTTCAGGTCTCCGTACTCCATCAGCTCCATGACGACGAGCGTGGGCTGTCCGCGGGACACCACGCCCAGGAGGCGGACCACGTGGTGCGTGTCGAACGCTTTCATCACCGATGCCTCGTTTAGAAACTCGATACGCTCCCTGCCAGACAAATATTTTGTTTCTGATATGGATATAAATATAACGAAAATTAAAAAGCGAGTATCGGTTAAGCCACCTATTTTTTTAAATTGTATTAAATTTTTTTGCCAAAAAATAGACCTCAACACCAAAAAGTGTAAAACAACTTGTTGAAGCCGGTACCATGATAGTTCAAAGTACCTATTATAAAAATATTGTGGGCATGGTACCAACTTCAACAAGTACTACAACTACACACTTTTTGATGTTGAAGTCGGTTCTATTTCTAGGTAAAAAAAAATGTTTTGACTCTTTTTAGTGACCTTTGCTAATTACCGTAAATTATGTTACCTAGGTCATTCATTAATTATATTATCATCAAAATAGGCGGAACACTTTTCAGTCAATGGAGTGTAACTCAAAAAGTGCTGGACCCAATTTGATGCAATTTAAATGGGACCACACCTCGGAAGTATACTCCAACAAAAAAAAATAATTTTGAGAATCGGTCCACAAATGGGAGAGAAATCGGTGAACATACACAAAAAATATATATACAAGCGAACATAATTATAACCTCCTCCTTTTTTGAAGACGGTTAATAATATATATTTTTTAAAGGCATTAATACAACTAGTACGAATAAAATACTCGCAGTTAGAAGTTTGAAAATATTTCTATCATGGAACTAGTAGTTATTTAATTTCGGAAAGAAATAATCAGCCACTAGCATTGTTTACTAGGGAAATGAAACTCTGCAATATATAGTATTATCTACGACTCTGCAGTTCTAGCGGATAAAACTATAAATTAGACAGCTTCGGAATTCAAATTATAGAATGGAGGAATTGGTTCAAATCCCGATCTACGGTAACTGTAATATTTTTTATTTCAAAATAATTTGCAGCTTTTTAATTAATAATTTACTACTTCATACGCCGCTCAAAAAGCAAGTTACTCTTATTTACTACTAAAAACACAATGTAAAATAACAACTAAACGGTCTTTTAGTTACTGCACTCTGGAGCGATTGTGTTTAGTATTTTTTTTAAAATTATAATTTGCTTACATTATATCTTAGCACTTCTTCTTCATCTCAACACACTTAACAACCTGGTAAAATTTCTAACGGCCGGTCCCAATAATCTATCTATCGCCGGTTTACCTTACTAGAGATAGATATTTGACACTATTTGTATGGACGTTATGTCAAATTGCTATCGATAGTAAGGTAAACCGTGGATAGATAGATTATTGGGACGTGCCTTAAGTGGGTCGAATTGGATCCCATATAACTGCACTGACTGATAAGCGTTCCGCTGTACCAAGAACCTAGACACAATAGTAACTGGATCTAGTAACTATTCAGACGTACCTGTCAGTGGCATGCTCATTGACAGTTTTCACAGCGCACCGAGTTTCCGGTTTGCCTTTTTCCAGGCCCTTCGCAAGTCCCTCATACACCTGGAAAACAAATCACAAACTTTATTTTTACCCATGGACGAAACATTTGAAATTGTGCACATTACAAAGCGCACTAAATAGCACCTCAAATCAAAATTGTTTTAAGTACATAGTATTAAGGTCTATTTTCTCACTTACCATGCCGAATGATCCTTGCCCCAGTTCCCGAATGAACTCGATACTACTCCGAGGCACTTCCCATTCGTCTGGGACGTACACCGTCGACACGTACTCGGGGTTCACGGTCGCGAACAGTTTGTGAGCTTCTGTTGGCGACAGCAGCCCTCGTTTCGCATACCTAAGAGGTTATAGAATAGTAGGGTTAGGGAAGCATAGTAAATAGTTGCCTTAAAATGGCCGTAGAGATCGTTTTTGAGTAGAGAGGTCGCTACCTTTCAACACTTTGAGTGCGGCAAATGATTATGATGTTATTTCTAGAAGTGTTGATAACTCCTGGCCCTGGCTACTCTTAGCACATGTTTTTTTATTGAGCTATTACGTTATCAATTTGGCATCAGTTTATGGTGAAGAACATGTCTGTGCAACTTTATAAATAAATGTAATTATTCAACTATTGCAACTAATCATCTTTGGTTGGTACCCAATGTAATAAATATGATAATACTATAACTTGTTTTCGCAACTCATTAAATTATTTATTTATTTATTTCAATTTGGGATTCTTACAGCTAGGTGTTAGCTTTAAATACATGTAGGTGCTGAAGGCCATTTAAAAGATTCCACTAATGAATATAAAATAATTTAAAAATAATAAATCGAGTAGACTATAAATATAAAAAATATAACAAAGATGTGACATTTATACAAAAAATAAAAACTACTAACTACTTATACTAATGTATTGCTCGTTTATTATACATACGTATATATTAAATTATAGTAATGTATGGGGTGGAACTGATGCCTTATTATATGACAGTTTGGTCAACCATGACTGATAAGGGGTGTTGTCGCTCAAGAGAAACCGAAAAGAAGACGTATGGACAAAAGATGGTTAAAGACTACTTTAATGGACTTTAGCGATTTATACCAAAAACACGGACTTAGTCTAGGAAAAGACTAGTATTTCCACTGCATCACGCAGATCTACATTCATACATTTAGTTATACTTAACATTATAGCCACGAAAAGCTCTATTCATTGATATGTTTTACGTACTTTTGCCGCTTGCAAGAAGAAGCTATGATGAAATAACCTCTGAATAACTTACCAAATAACACCAGCTAGAACCAAAACCATGACCAGACACCCGCAGACCACTCCCCAGACCCAGTCGTAGGTGGTAGGTTGTTTCGATGCCTGGGAAATAACAATACAGATATTGTCTTGCATATCAGTAGTAAACGAATCACAAAAAGAAAAATGTAATCAGCAAACTTTTAAAATACACATGTTGTTAAAATCATCAGTCAGCCCTAGCCGTTACAAGAGCAAGGACTCGCGAACATAAGATAAGCAACATGCATTCGGACATTCGACCACGACGTAGTATTTTGTTGACGTTAGATTATCCAGAATTTCGGTATCGTATCAAGTACAGTCCTGGTTAATTAAAAATGTTAAAGTAACGGGGTTCAGCCATCAGTACAACAAAACGACGCAGATACAAACACATGCGATGGCCAAAAGCATTTATCAGCGACAACGTTCGCTAGAAATACGTACTGTCGCAGCACGTATTACTAACGAACTAATATCTATCGTTCTTGTCTACATCGCATATTGGCTGCTGTAGTACACCCTCGTACAAGATTTAAATGTACAAAAAATTTAAAAAAAACCCCAAAGAACGTGAAAGGTATGCCGATGAAGTACCTACTCACTTCCGTGATGAAACCCACATCAAACTTGTAGGTATTTAATCCACAAAAATATGCAATACTGAGTTCTTAGCAGCAAAATATCAAAGTAAGGCCGGTTATGTTTAAGTGACAGTGTGCTGTGCAATACCCGTACAACAAATTATCGTCGATTGTTTTTTCAAAATCATTCATCTATTCTATCATCAATATATATTCATCAATCATCTAGTATACAGTGACCAGCAAGCGTCCTACCACCATCCCTTACTCAAGTAAGTAACTTACATTGAACTATATATACTTATATATAGGGTGTTTGGTAGAGGGACCGACAAACCAAATGAGCGTGTTCGGGGGACCACTTGGAGAATACAAATTGGCCAAAAATAATCCCCGACCCCCAATATGTTTAACTTTTTTTGTGATTTTTCCCTTTTTCTCCGAAATTGTACCTATTTACCACCATAACATTTGTCAATCTGTTGTAGACCGGATGTTTTTAGTTGAATTTGGTCTCTAACACACCTTCAGGCCACGCAAAGCAAAATTGGTACGATATTAGAGAAAACGAGAAAATTCACAAAAAAACGTTAAAAAAAAATTGAGGTGTCGGGGATTTTTTTTTGGCCAACTTGTATTCTCCAAGTGGGCCCCCGAACACGCTCATTTGGTTTGTCGGTCCCTCTACCAAACACCCTGTATATGACTACATCCTAAGCAGAATCTGAACAAGGGGTCAGTAACAGCTGGAAATCAGGGTGCGAAAGAAATATTAGTACAATTATAGTACGATGTACTGCTCATACTGCCAGAACCTCATGGGTGAAATCAGAGCTATGTTTTGGGAAAAAAACCATTCGGTATGCTGCAGCTTCAGAGAGGTCGAGTTTAAGATCACCCGAATCCATTTCCTATAGGAATGGAAAAAGGAAAATTTATACCAGAAACTTTTTGTTATTTTTGGTTAAAATTACTAGCCGTCTTGCCAATCCTAAAGTTTAAGATCAAAAAAAGAAATTTAATAGAAAGAAGTAACATTATGCAGGATGACTCTTTATGAATGTTTTCGTCCGGGGAAGCCCCAGCATACCCTTTTCTACCCTGAAGCAGTAATGCATCGCAATACTGCGTTTTGGTTGAAGGAATGGTTGCTGGCGAAATTACAGGCACACAAGACTTACGATGGCTTACAATAACTTACGATCTTACATATAAACGCTGTTTTAATTTGAATGGCGTCGATTGCTACGGCGCAGAACAATTTTGCTGTGCGCACTACTAAATAACGTCATTTGGGACAGCGTTTATAAGTAAGGTTCTTAATGCCTCAGGGTCACGGGCGCAGTGTAGTTGATTACTTGTAACGAAATGCATCTGTTATAGGCAGAGTTCTCCTAATAACATATAAAAAAGCTCCAACAATAGATATATCTATATGGCTAAATTAAAGATGGAACAAATGAAGTGAGTATTGAGTTTTGCAACCAAATCTAGGGCCTATAATAATTAGGGAGTATAAAAATATAGGTATATGTTTTTCATCTTCTTGGCGTTCGTATATAATTTATCCGATTTCGATAAAACTATTGGTGACATGTGTGCAAGCTCCAAAATGTTTATCGTAAAACAAATTTTTATTTTTGTATGTACGAAGTATAATACATGTGTATCTAAACATAAGTATTGCAAAGCATGCCGGGCACAGCTAGTATGAAATCATCTCCATCGAAGACGCCGAATCATAAAAAGAAGCCAAGTTTTGTAGTTGAAAATGCGTGGTTGAGTTCTAGACGCGATCACAAGAAAGAAGTCGACCTCAGCATGTTATTGTCGCGGCCGTCAATGAACGTAATTATTTGCACAGGCAAAGTTGAATCGTACAGATCGACTAAAATAACTCTTACCGCTATATTAACATAGACATCATCAGAAACATTCCCCGGTCCTCTGACAGTGATGGGAGTGACTCTGATGCTGTAGTTCCCAGGGTTCAAGCTCGGTATGACATGACCATGACTGGTTTCAAACTCCTCCGCTGTGATGCAGTTTTGTAGGGGAGACGCGTTCTGTAACATATTATAATCCGTTAGTTGCAGCTCCAAACGAAGTTCCTACAATCCTGTATATTGCAGTGACATAGGATAGCAGAGCAGCTGGTACTGCTAATGAGTGTACCCGTGACATTTGGAAGATAATTTTAAGATGTTTAAGTACTTTAGAACTTATCTTGAAATTCCTCTACTTACACAATTTATATCTTATGAATTATATAATTTTAGAGGTATTCCTGTGTTTGTCGTTGTTGTTTTTATACAGCTGTCTCCAGTTTTCTTTTGCGTGTGAGGTATATACAATCTTGTGCAATTACTAGAACTCTACATATTGGATGGACTACTACTTAGAAAAAGAGTTGGTCTTGGTATTACCGATACACCAGATATCCTAAAACGATCTTTATATTATTATATGATATATACGTATTTAGACAATATGATGTAGGAAGAGAAATTATAGGCGAATAAGAGAATCAATGAAAGCTCAGGGCTTGAATCGGCCAGCGCGCGGGTGCGTTTTCGAGTACTACGTCAGGTTTGAGCTAAAACATCGTGATGGTAGAGCATTTACTAGTGCCTGGTTAGCTGCCACTCTCAAGATAAAAACTTGACACGAAGCATCGAAGTATGTTTCAGTAGCTAGTGCATCAATTATTTTAAAAAATCACATATTTCACGGTGAAAAGAGTAGTGATGTTTCAGTGAGTGGGCATAACGTTGCAAAAAAGTACCAAATGGCACGGTTACATAAACAAGCGTGGCAATTGCCCCCAGGCCAATGACTTGCCTGACTCATCTATTTCTGACATAAAAAACAATCTGAGAAGCGAAAGACCGAGGCTATTGACAGAGCCAATATGAAATAATATTGAAGGCCTATATGAAGATTGGAGCGGAGCAACTCTGTCTTCACTGTCATCAACTCTTTATTTATTATAAACATAGTTTTTTTAACATTACAACAAATTGTAAACGGGCGGGCGTGTGGGAGCTACGAACCGGAGCAAAAGTAAACTTTATAACTATATGCACAAAGAATAGAATACGTAATCACGTTGACGTCGTGTCCCGGATGGGTGGGCGCGGGTGTCAACGTACTTTTGTCTTATATTTTTAATCTCTATCGGTATTGTTAACAAAATAAATTTCAAATATCATATCGATGGCAAAATAGATCTTTATGCCTACAACAATAAAATTACAAATAGTAGATTATGCACCGAGGAAGTAAAGCATTGTCATAGGTCACGGGCGCCATATTGGACCTTGAGCGTAACAAGGACTCTAGAGTTTAAATTGCGAGGGAGTTACGTAGAGTCCTGAGACTGATTCAAGCAGGCTTTATCCATATTCATATTCATATTCATATTCATTTATTCACCGTATAACATTTCGTTAATTCACCGTATAAAATTAGTAACTGGGTACGTCAAATTTTTACATGTTATATTCAATTTATCTTATATGAACTTAGAATAATTATTGGTATAGACTTATTATAAATACAAAAATTAAACAATAAAATACACAATTATGTTTACAATGTCATTATGCTACTTCATCTATCCTCGAGGTGAAAACTCTCCTTTCATACCTACTGCGAGATAATAAAAAATCATGGCTACATAAAAAAAAAAAAATTCATTTAATTGAAAGAAAAATAAATTAAAAGTTTGTATTCATATTATTATATTTAAATTTGACACATTTGTCGAGTTATCGAGGGGCAGAGTAATATTTTTGTTATACATTTATGGTCATTTTTCATACCACCTTCACGACAATGTCCAATTACATATCAGGCAATCTCGAGCATCTCGTTGCGGTCAGGGTCCAGTATGCCGCCCGTGACGTAAGACACTGCTTTGCCCCCTCTCGGCGCAAAATCTACTATTCTTCGCTAAGTAAGAAAAATGTTGTCGCTGAGTGACTAAAGTCAAACTCTTGTAGGCACCTTTTTAGAGCTAATGAGGTGTTAATTAAAAGTAATCTCTGTATTATAGTTATATGTATGTTGTACGTACATTGTCCTCTTGTATCTTGGTATATAGCACGCTGTAGGCAACGACGAACCCGTTAGGGTTGGCGGGAGGGTCCCAGGTCACATTCACGTCGTTAGTCTTGTTGGAACTTCCGAGCTTAGCACGCACGTTAGTAACCGCATCTGCGTTTGCTGTAAGGGGATACAGAAGGTCAGGAATTTTCTCGCTTTACATCAACATCATGGAATTCGGCAATTATCTACTACCTATACTTTCCGAAGAGAACCCTTGACATGGTAGCTATATTTTTTATTTTAATTATAGAAACATACACGTGGATAAACACTTATAGAAATGCGAACAGTGCTGTAAAGTGTGTAGGTATAACCGACAAATCTCAATATATAGTATTTATCTATGACCGACAAAACGAAAAGGCACACACTCACTCACTCACAAACTTTCGCATGTTATTGTGATAACTTAACCGGTCTAGTCGCAATTCCAAGAAATCAGGATATACATAGAAATCTTGGCAAAGGTTAATTCCAAATAATGTCTTATACGATAGGAATCTGATTATGAAGAAAAACCTATCAGCATGAGTTGGCAACATAAATGTCATCTATAGTCGATACTCGATCTCGCCAACCTATTAAGCTTGTGATTGGCGTACTCGCTGTCAATTTAGTTCTACAATTGACCGCGAGGTGGCACTGTTCTTTTTCTCATACATTTTTTTGCGGCAGTCGATATAGCATCGATTGGTGTCAATGTTGTAAAGTCATGGTAGACCTACAAGAATGCAAACGCAGTCACAAGAAGTTAACATTGAGTTAATTAATTGAATTGTTTTCAAGGATCCGTTAGCTCAGTGGGTATTCACCTTGCCTTCGATGCGGAAAGATCCGGGTTCGATTCCTGACCGACCAAATATTTGTGTGATGAACAGAAATGTTTGTTCTCGGGCCTTGGATTCTGTTATTTGATTATGTGTGTGGCCATGCCGAATACTAGTGTAAGTGTGTAAACTAAAATAAAACATCACAAAATGGTCAAATAGTTGTAGGTACTTACGTACGTTGTTTGTTACTAAGGAATTAGCTTACTTTCGGAGAAGGGCGTTGACATCTGCGACACAGTTAATACTTTTTGCGGTGTCATCGATTCTGATATGTTTGTACCTAAATTATGTTATGGTTCCAAATCAATTATCAATCATAATCAGCCCGTTATGTTTTATATTACTGCTGGGACTCGGGCCTTCCTCTCAGAGAAGAGTTGTGTCATAATCCACCACGCGGGCCCTGTGCGGTTTGGTGGATAGGCTTTTAGCCAACCCATGTCGAAGATTTCAGGCCGCCAAAAGGCCTTCGACATAGCTGAACGACTGTTGTCCTAAGACAAACAACCGGGACCGACGGTTTAACGTGCCTCCCGAAGCGCTCAGTTGAATAATGCCGCTAGCGGTCACCCATCCAAGTGATGACCACAGCAAGTGTTGCCTAACTTCTTGATCCGATAAGATCTCAAGCTCCGCTACGAGCACTTCCTATTGGTTCCAAGTACATATATGATGATTTTTATAGTTACCCATATCAAGCGTAAGGAAGGTATTGAACGCCCTCTCGGAGCACCAGAGTTCATCGTAGGCTTCTTTGGTCTCGTTCTTGGCTTGCTCGCGACACGCCCACACGTTGACTGTGTACCACGTGTAATGGCGCATTTTCTTCACGGTAATCGTGCGAGCATCACCGCCCATCTCATAGTACAGGGATTTCACATAGTCTGTTAAATAAAAACTTAGCTTAGTGGACTTATTCTAGTAGAAAAAAATGGGATATGGCTGTGTCATGAACACGGCCGTGTGTTGTACGTGAATACGTTTCTCCGAGTCAAAATCAAAATTATACTAATTGCAAATCTCAAAATAACGGCGCTTCCCCATTCACCCCGCACGATGCGTCACTGTTCTCGTTTATTGTAATGAATTCTTTGATCCTTTAGCTATCGAGTGGTGTAATTTAAAAAAAACTGTGAAAGGGTGACATTGCTCGTCAAGGCCTCCCTCTAGACGTGGGATACCGTACAAGCTGATAGAGACCCCGAATCTCCACTAGTGACCTCGCTACAGAGGGTTACTCAAATTAGTCTGTAGTATAGAAAAATTGCGCTGATTTTATACTGCATTATGCAAATTATAAGATATCTCATATTTAAATTGCGTATGACTAATCATTATCTCTTCTATATGTCGCGTTCCTATCTAGAAGCGGGTCGTTTTACTTACTACCTGTTGTACCTTTGACATTTTTCTCCATACAAAAACATCTTTAAGATGACTCGCAGCGACTCCTAACCAAACCCATTCTTTTCAATCTTTTTTTTTTCTCAAATTAGACTCACAGTAATTGTTGTCCGCCATTTGAATCATGAATAACTTTTGAATACCTATTTGACAACACTTTCGTTAAAAGGCCAAAACGTATTGACAAAAAAATAACATTACATCAATAATTGAATGGCCGCAGTCCAATGTCATATCCTAGTCAACCGCTAATAAAAACTCCTTTTATTATCGACCTTACATAAGGTATCCGAGCTATATCAAGTACTGAACTTTCACACGCCATTCCCAATTCAAACAATAACAAATGAAAACCACAAAAAACACGTGAAGGTGACGCATGCATGAAACAATGAAAATAATAATGATACAATGAATGTAATCCATGGTTGTAACCTGTATGGTTTTCCTTAACGATGCAAACTTTAGGGCCGACGTGACTGCACTTGACTGAAACGAGAATGTTAGATCGTGAGGTGATGCAAGCATGATACAAGTAAAAAGCAAAGAGTAAGCGGTGGGTTAACAAAGTTTGGGAACGGATTGTGCCATGCTGTGGGAACGCGGCGCGTTACTATTTCTTCAAGTCATGCTTGTGGATTCAATACATTTATTTTACTGTCGTTCCTTTAAGATATCGTAACACACCACGTTACGTACACTGAGAAAAATCGAATTCTGAGCTAAGGTGAATTCGTTCGTACACGGCTGAATTGTAATTACGTGAGGTGATTTTGTAAGGCTTACGTTTATTTTTGCTTTCTTAAGCGAAAACGTACAAACGTTTTATTAGATTTAACAGATACAAAATGTTGAATGTAACGTACCGTAAGGCACTTTCCAAATAGACCCTACTCCGGTTAAATAAGCAGTCTATACTGTTAAAATTATCTTACGTTTACGGCGCTTAATATCAAGTCATATTAATCGTATTCTACTTGTTGAAATCGCCGAAAACTTAGGCGTTTATCGCTTTCTGCATAGAAGGCAATTTTGTTCGTATTACGTTTGGTCGGTTTTTTGCCAAATCGGCCGTTGTTACGACGCTTTCAGCTTTAGATTTTTCTCAGTGTACCTGAGTGGTCATAGCAAATAAGGCCCAAGGGCTAGAGGTTAAAGCTTTATGAAACAATGACCCGACAAGATATCATGATGCATGCTTGAATATTTATTTTCAAATTAAGACACTGTTCCAACTAATACGAGTATATAGACTTTCCTTACTTAATTTTATTGTTAAAACATAAATAGTGCATAATGATAATGATATGATGAAGCATGTATTTAAATTTTCACTAATATAAACGCCTGGTTGTAAGAGATATATAGGAGATTTGCAAAATGCGGACGAAATAAAACCCTTAAATCTCACCTTCGTCATCAGTGCTGTTGGTGTAATGGTGTCCCGGCTTCGGACTGATGTTCTTGATCAGCTTGACAAGCATCCTGTTCAAGCTCTTGTCGACTGACCGTTTGACTCTGCTCGACCTTGATGTCGATGTTTTAGGTTTGCTTCTGTCGCTGCTCTTCGTGTAAACCTGATAATTTTTTTGTTCATTAGTTTGGCACTAACTGAATTGGCACTAGAGTCAATAATCGGTTAGTAATGCTATCTGTTGAGGGTTAGGCTAATTCCTTTTAAAAAGTTTCGTTCGAACTAATAGGATAGTATTCGGAGACAAGTAACATAGTAATGAGAGAATAGTTTGATTCAGTCCATCGAACTGGCTCGATTTTGCTGTACATATCAATAAACGCATTATAACCCAGTGGCTTTGTAGGCAGGATGATATTCACAACTAGCTTGGTCTCGTTTTAGCTGGTGCAGACAGTCATGTTCCTGTCACTTTCTCTATGTTACTTAGGTATATAGGTACTAACCAGATTCTGCAGTTCGTTCTCACAAACCGCATTTATAGCCCGGTGGCTTTGTAGGTAACACGATCCTCGCGACTAGCTTGGTCTCGCTCTAGCTGGCGTAGAGAGCCATATTCCTGTCACTTACTCTATGATACTTAGCTATGTACTAACCAGATTCTGCAGTTCGTTCTCAAAGTGTATGCTGTCCATTCGCTCTTCCTCCGCCCTCACATCGAACCTGACCCTCGGTTTGGTGTCCTCTTTACAAGCGCAAGTGCCGTTGGTCACATCACCAGTCATCTTCTCCTCTTCAGTCTCTTTCGCTTCTTCAACGCCAGAAGCTATGAGGTTGGCTAGGGCCATCGCTGTGGTAAACATTAGGAGTTAGTATCTTTTTCAACAGACTGCCAAAAAAAAGAGGAGATTCTGAATTTTTCTGTAGTTTTTAATGTGTAACGCAAAACTTTTTACCTAGTGAACTATATATTTTTATTATTTCCATTTTACAAAACTTAACTTACAACTATAAGCTAGAATACTAATAAAAAAATATGTATTACCTATAACACACTTACTTACAAAACACAACTGATTTAGATGTTTTTTTTTAATGCTGGTGATTCTCATATGGTCCCTTTGATCAAGATCTTTAGTATGTTTTTAAATAATAATTGATTATCAATATTGGATATAACAGAATGGAAATCAGCTAAAAATGTTTTTCCAAAATAGTAGTAATTATTATTTCATAACAACCTATAAATCTCTCAAATTAAGGTTTGATTGTTTATTCTAATCTTGTTTATGATTATACAGTTTATGTGCAGACTTGCGGGTAACAATTCAAATAAACGAATACTTTAGTTAATTAAAATAAGTGTGGTGTGGTGATTAAGTGACTTTTGGCATAGAAAAGACTTAGACTTGGCCCCAAGTCTCTTAGCTATTGACAAGCGTCACGCTACAGCAAAGCTCCTGTGATTGAACTGATTTTAATGTCAAATTCGGTAATTTGTTAAATCTAGTTCTCAATCGCAGTTGTATAGGAATCGCATCGCTGTCATATGGCTGTGTTACGACTTGCGAATGTTGCCGCTGAAATAAGATTAAAAACATTCTGTCTAGTTTGTGTCAGTCAACACATCAATACAATGGATTTTTACATAAACATAATAAACAAATACTTTTTCAATTATTTTGCTCCCTAAAAACTTAAAACAAAATACTAATTACGTCAACAACTATAGATACTCGTAGCAAGCCGCTGGCCCGCGAACGAAACTAAATAGCGAGCAGACTACGAAAACTGTCAAAAACGACAATGTTCATATGATTGAGTTGCGATAACGCGGTTCGATAGCTAAGACTTGGGCCCCTATGGATAGACATGTACTCACGATTACTGCAAGTGTTCTTAGAGCTATGCCGTCCGGCCATTATCTGCTCGCGGTTGTAACTGTTGGCGTGCACTTCCACGTGATAAAGGATGATGGTGCCATTCGGCATCGTAGGCTGAGACCAGCTGATTGTCACGGAGTCTGGTCCATGGTGTTCCACCACGAGGTTCTGGGGCGGGCTTGGACCTGGGAACAAACAATTTACAAGTGTCATTAAAGTGGTGTTATAATAAATGCCATCATGAAATGAAATCAAATAAATGTATTTCATTTCACTTCATTTCATCTGTATGTCTATTTGTTACTTCGTTACAAATATGTTATGAAGCCCACATTTATGAAAATTGGCAGATGATGATGAAAAGTGATGTGCTTTCCCGGGATATACTCTATAACCTTGCCAACTTTGATTACGATCCGTTCAGCCGTTTAGGTAACAAACAGATAGAGACAGAATTAAAGTTTTTCTAAAATTAAAGTAGCCTACGCTACTCCTTATGCCACGAGCTATCTGCACATGAAAATCCCGTTAAAATCAGTCCAGCCGTTTCAGAGATTAGCGAGAACAAACAGACAGACAGACAACAAAAAAATTAAAAATAGGTTTTTGTGTTAAGTTTAAGTATACCGTATATAATTGCATATATGAATATAGTGAAAAGCTGTTAATTTAGAATTATAAACAGACCCTTAATTTTATTTATCTGTATAGATATAGATTATATCACAACTCAACAATCGACAATAATTGACGTTCATAAGTGCGTCTTTGATGCCTAAATTGAATAAATGATTTTGACTTTGACTTTACAAAATAACAGAATACTCACGTCCTGGCAAAGTCCTGAAGTATATTATAGAACTCTGCGCGCCTCTCTTGTCTTGCAGCGTTGTGTACGTCTTCACATAAGCGGCATATCTTGTGAAAGGTATTAGCTGGGAAAGTGGCGTGAACTTCGGCTGCTCGTTGCACGATTTAAACATGTGCTTGTTTTTCTTGTCGTGGATTTCTGTCATGTTCTGTGTTGCCGTCTCGCTGATGCCTATGTCTAGCACATTCCAGCTAAAACGCAAGAGGGAATTAATTATACATATATCAATAACAATAATTGTTATAGTAATTAAACAACAGTTATCGGGCTTTCTGAAAGATACACGATTGCATAATGTAGGGCACTTCAATGAAAGGGGAATTTATTACGTATTCAGTCATTTAAACTACAAATTTCACGCGCTGACAGAATATAATTCCTGTTATTTTGTATTAATTATTATATTATAACATCACCTGCCAGTGGTGTTTAAAATTAGCAACACGCATAAATTTATAGAATAAAAACAACCTTTTTCAAGACCTTTATTTAAATGTCTGTTTAAAGTGCAATTTTATAGCGAAATCACGTCAATAATCAAATTGAAAACAAGATGAATTATAATTTAAAATAAAAAAGTAAACGTTCACACACTCATACCTCCGCACTTGGATTATATGATAATAAAGTTTCTAAGTAATAAGATAGTAATAAGTAATACAGTAGTAAGCTATCTCACTTATGTCTTGATCTGTTTCAACGTGAAGAAGTGAAAAACATACACACACACACAGCCTCGCACTCACCAACTGTATACGCCCACATACGAGTACATGGGTATTTATTAACCGAGCGAGCGAAGCGTCTCTGCTTAAACTGGTCAAATTGACTTTCATCTGTCCGTATGATTTTTAGGTTGTATATACATCTTCCAGGCCGTATTTTTCAACCAATTTTGACGAAACTTGGTATGCATGTTCTAATATTTAATATAACTTTTTTGTCGTCGGCGATTTTGAGTGTGAGTACTTTTCCTAAAAAGGGGGTAAGTTTGATGCGGCGCTATTTACAGACCGATTTTGATAAAATTTGGTACACACATTATGTGCCTGTCTTTAAAGAGGAATTTCGAATATGAGCATAATAAATTGGTTAAGTGATTTCAGAAGTGCGAAAAATTGCCGCTGACAAGACTATTTGCTCGCGAGGTCTATTGTTCGCAGAACTTCTATACTAGTAATATTAGTGATAGTTACATGTCAGAGCACGCGTCGCGCTGTTCGTAGAGTGTGACGTTGTTCTCCGTAGCGATGTAGTAGAGAGAGTAGCCGAGCAGTTTCCTTATATCGTCGGGGCAGTACGTATTCCACTGGAGAACGGCCACGTGGTCGCGTAACTCGGTTACCGCTAAGCTGAGGTACCCTGGCAGACCTGAGAAGGTGAAGATGATAGTAAGAATATCGATCAACAAATGTATGCAGCTGTCTTTTGAACACAACTCATTGGGAACCTATAAACAATTAGGCATCTAATTTTCTAATGTATGCAAAGTGGAAAAGTAAATCTTCCACGTTGATAAAACTCAGTGTAAAATCTCTTTTAAAATTGGCCTCGTTCTTAGCAAATTATCGAGCGAGCGCTGCGACTCCGCTTTAACTGGCCAAAATGACATTCATCTGTCTATGAATATAATTCTTTGTTATCGATTTTGAAAGGGGGTAAGATTTCCTAAAACATGGGTGAAATTTGCTGCGGCACTATTTACCGACCGATGTTGATAATATTTGGTACACACATTAGGTACGTACCTGACTTTAAAGAGGAATTTCGAATATGAGCATAATTATTCAAGTGGTTTCCGAGATTGGGTTGTGAAGTACTACCGAAAATTGCCGCTGAAAAGACTATGTGCTCCCGAGGTCTACTGTTCGCAGAACTAAGTACTATGTAGTTTTACTTATTGTTTATAATTTGGTTACTTTACTATTACTGATGTTACAGTAGTATATTTTACCTATTGCTTGGTAGCCACAGACATTAAAGAGTTACATTGCCAAAGGCCAGCGAAAGGTATATTCATAATTCACTAGAAAACAAAATTGTTATTGAATGTTTATCGATTTAGCTCACTTAGGTGAGATTCCGCTTTCGTCCGAATAAATATTAAGCTGTTATTTATCTCTCGAAAATGAAATTATTTCTACACCAGATTCCTTGTTAGACAGAGGAAAACGTGGGCTTTATAATTTTTTTTTTTTTTACATTTATTTTTTATTATTACATTATTTATGCATGCAATACTTAAAAATTAATAATCCTTTTCTAGCAATTGTAATAAATATTTTTTTAACAGCTGCCAAACTTAAAAGGGGCTATGGGTGCGTTCCGGTAAACGCCGTCAACGCTCACATATTTCGCGCCCCGGTTTGCCGTTCCCTTTGGTTCCAATGTTTTAATACCCCAGCCGAATAGAACACTCACGCGAAAAAATCCTTTACTTATTTGATATTTTCACAGTGACAGCTCACAACGACCGCAAAAACCAACTTTCCATACGCGAGCGTTGTGATCGCGACGTGTGCGTTATCGGTGTCGTATCGATCTCGCTCACGATGATCGTGGGCTTGTAAGGGAAAGGGTATGCGAACGACGCGAATGCTTTTGGCTCATAACGTAACACGACCGATAACTAAAACTATCGATCATCAGACTAGTAGTTTCTTTACATAAGTGATAGATTCCATCGAGACCTTCACTTCAGCTATGACAGCTGTCAACAATTTATCTCTGTATTATAAAAGACCAGAAATACGTAAGAGGTAAACGGAAGTCTGTTTCTATAGAATAATGTGATGTATAAACATGTTAAAAACTTTCTTAAAAATTTTCATGAAATCATAGACAGAGGATAGAGTTCTGTGCCCCAAGTTTCATGTCGCTTTCTCGATAGAGGCCTCTTTATTTTAGAACGCAGCGGCAGTTTTTTAAGTTAATCCATAAATAGGATTTCGAATAGCAGTTTGGAATTTATTGATTTCCTTAAATTATAAAATCCGGCATCAAACAGGTCTATTTGATTTTGAGCTAAAAATTAGAGAAGTAGTCTATTTTAGTTAAACGTAGATGCTCTTACAGGAAAATCAGATAATGTCTGAAAGAAAATTACCTACACCAGTCGAAACTAACCTTTAAAATAATTTGTCTCAACTTACAAGACGCCTGGTTTCCGTTACTGTCTTCTGACACTTCTATATCGGTAAAGTTCGATTGTGGATTTCTTGTCATGTTCTTTAATGGCAAGAGTTGGTTGTAGCACAGCTTCGGGTTCAGATGTATGTATATGGTGCCCCCGGAGATATCGATCGGGCCATGGGTCTTCCAGTCCCATAGCAACTCAAGATTGGGATTGTTCAATATGTGCAACACTTGACCTCTGAAATGTTACTAATCATTAACACACACAAACAATCGTTAAACGTAAGGTGAAATACAAAGGCCTTCTCCACACAGTTAAAAGACAAAGTTGCAGTGAATAATTAAATATAAATAATCAACGAGTATAAAACGCGAGGTTGCAATTAACGCTTTAGAAACATGTTGCGAACAAAGCCTTGCATCATAAAAAAACAAATTAAAATATAACGTGACCAGTTAAATAAAATGTTGTAAATGTAATAAACAAATAAACATACCAATCTAATCTAAAGGGAAATACCGATTTATATACTACAGAATCTCGTATCTTCGTCTGGCACGCCGCGTCGGTCTCTGGTTTGGTTTCTCTGTGGGGCAACATCTTGGTTCTTATGATGTTCCGCCATTGGACAACTTTATAAAATAAAATGTAAAAGATGAAAGTTACGGACTCACTTATAGTCCGAGCTGTTTTTGTCGCCGACGATAACCCTGAGGTTCTTCAGAAACATTAGGGAGACCAGGGGATAGGAGCGCGTGATTTGAAGGCATCCCGTTATCTGGCGGATCTCGCCGAGGGATTTCTCTAGGGCAGCCAAGGTGTTTCCTGTAAGAAGGATAAAAATTGTACTGTGTTTGTAAAGTTATTTTCATACCACCTGCTCGAAAATGTCCAGTTACGTATCACGCAATACGATTCCATATCAACGTAAATCAATCCACGGGGCTATAATGATGTATGAAACTCTTGACTTAACGACTTAATGTCTCAGGGATATGGACGCAGTGCAGTTCGTCACGTGTGAGGAAATGCATCTGTTCTAAGCAGAGGCTACCACTTAACATCAGGTGGGCCTCATGCTTGTACCGTATTCTAATACCACAACAAAAAATACTGCGATAGTACCTGTACACTATATATGTAATAGGACACTTACAAAATAATCCTACAACATCGTAACGAAAAATAAAGTAAAACCAGGTATACTCGTACTAACCTCCGCCAGCTCTGATAGAAATCTCAAGCTTGCCCTTGAGATGCGTGCAGCCCGTGTACTGCCTCGCCGCGGCGACGGAATCAATCTTCCCCGCCTCGCATTCGCGCACGCATCCGCCGCTCGTCGGACACGGGACGCATCGCGCGGTGGCTACGTCACCTACCTAATAAACAAAAAGTTACAAGTTTCACCCCTAGTTTCTAGAACGTTTGTAGAAGCCTCGATTAGTTGACCAAATAAATACTAAACGCCCATTGGTCAATGGTATTCTATGACGCGATATGTGACCAATCAGCGCTTAGAATTCCGTCTGTTAGCTGACCAAACTTTGAGAATAGAAAGGTTCCAGACACTGGATGTTTTGAGTTTACATCTAGACCACTACAAGTTTTGAGTTTTTCCTACCGGGCTTGGAAAACAATTTTACTCAAAAACAAAGTCAATTGTTGTTGCAAATTTTTTTATTTATATTTATATATTTTCAACCGACTTCCAAAAATGAGGAGATTCTCAATACGTCTTTATGTTTTTCTATGTTGTATGTTACTGAACTTTTTACCTACTGAACCGATTTTAATGAATCTATTTTTCGTTTAAACCTGGTGCTTCTAATGTGGACTAGCTTTTTTATTTAATAATTTATCATCAACATTGAATATAACAGAATAGAAGTCGGTTTCAAATTTCTGACACTTTCTTTGCTGTAATATGATGCTAAATATTTTACATACATACATCCTAAAAACATAACACTCCTCTGACTGACAGTTAAAAAGGTAAAACTTATGATTTTTTATATTGAAAATGAGGTGGTTTCATTAAGATCTTATGTGACAAACACCTTCTTTTATCTTCACCATTCAAAATACATGTAATACGATTTAATCAGTTTCATAATATACATATATTAAATAAACTATTTAATAATAGGCCGTAGCACAAACAATTTTCCAAAAAAGTATACGTATCGTAAGCGTCAAGGCCTTCACAGCGCTGTGTCACGCTTAGGCCAAAAAACTATGATTTATCTGTGTCTCAGTTGCTCTTGATAAATGCCAGTTTACTGTTTCACGTGAACGACACGTTAAGTTATACTTACGCAGTTAATTTGCAAATTGTTTGTACTACGGCCTATGCTCGAAGGTTTCGCTCATCACGCGGATGTGAACGCGGGGTGCAGCTAGTGTTGCTTATAGTTGCTAGTCAAGGCGCGCTCCAATCACAATTTTAAGATAACTTACGATGCTTTACGTAAGGTTGAAGATTGCTATCAGATTGGACGATGTAATGGTTGAAGATGCTTTAATTTAGTACGTTTATTTTTATATTTTTAAATATATACTGACACAATTAAAAAAAATGCTGTTTACTATTTTAATAATATACGTTAGCTATGTATTACCTAAAAAAAAATATAGTGTTATATATATATGATATATATAGTTTATTTTTGTAGGTCTATTTAGATTTTTTTTTCAGAAAGGGAGTATTATTTATGAATTCTATTCGCTTATTATTCTTTTGCGGTTCCTTTTCTAACCTAAGTATTTTTTCATTTAATATTATTGATCTGTTGCATTACACTAGATGTTTAAAGATTCTGCTTTTTACTATTATCAGGATATCAGCGCGCCGCGAGTAGATACGCGTTAGCAGAGTAGGTACCTCCATGAATCCCGCGGGACATATCCACTCGCACTTCCTGTTCTCGTGCAGCTTGTAGGCGGGCAGTCGCGACGCGAACCGGTCGCCGCCGGAGCCCCACGGCGTCGGCGGCGGCGGGGGCATCGCACGGCACTCCTGCTCGGTCACGCAGCGGCTGAATAACTGCATACAACAACACAACTTCATATTTGACAATCTATGTAGATATAGGTCACGTTCCTATATAAGCCGAAATCATTCGCGTCGTTCGCACACCCGTTCCCTTACAAGCTTATGATAATCGTAAGCGAGCTCGATACGTCATCGATGACCGCACCGACCGATAACGCTGACATCGCGACCACAACGCTCGCGAATGGAAGGTGGGTTTCGAGCGGTCGGTGCGTGCTATCACTGTTACAAAAACATCAAAAAATTGTATATTCTTTCAATTTTTGACAGACGATTTGGCGCGCATTTCGCGACTGCGGTTGGTTCCATTCGGGTTGGGCATAAAAGGCATCGGGATGAAAAAGGGAATGGCAAACCGGGGCGCAACAGTTGTGAGCGTTGACGGCGTTTACCGGAACGCACCCTCAGCCCCTTTTAAGTTTGACAGCTGTTAAATTTTTTTATTACAATTGCTAGAAAAGGATTATTAGTTTTTAAGTATTGCATGCATAAATAATGTAATAAAGTAACCAAAGGTAGATTTTAGTAATTCTCACAGTAATTTTCATTATACATATTGTAACTTTTTCGCCGTGAGAGGACGGAGTAGAATAATCCCTCCCACCCTTCCGGATGCGGCTCGTAAGAGGCGAAAAAAGTGGTGAAAAAAAAAACGAGGTGGTAAGCCGTTTGTGCAAGAGGCTGTTTTGGTTAGTACCAACCACCACAGTGCCAGATATTCTATCGCGAAACAATAGTACGCAAGCATTACTGTTTAAGGGTGTAAAGGGCACTGTAGTAAGTGAAATTACTAGGCGCGTTAGAGACTCAAAGACCATTGGATCAAGAAGACGAGCGCAGTGCAGTGCCACGCAAAACTACAGTTCTGTGATCTGGGTGACACCCCAATGTCATGGGCAAGCGTAGTGCTTAACATCAAGCGCACGACTCGCACTTAATGGTCGTATCTTGATAGGCCTTGGAGTCGAAGTTAGTCTAGAGTGGTTCTGGTCCTTCTGACAAGGATCGCAGCAGTTTTCGACACATTCAACGCCATGCGCCACCTGTCGAGCCAGTCGGGGAGCATATAGAGCAGTTCTGTATTCTCTTGCGAGCACTCTTTGGTGATTTTGAAGATGACATGTACGCACTGTCGTCTGCAAATAAGGCTAGGACGACATCCCTCTCTCCTTCCTTGAGATGGCCCTTCAAGGTGGGTATGTCGTCAGTGTACAGCGCGTACAGTCCTGGCGATATACAGCTGTCTTGTGGCACGCCAGCTTGGATAATCTTGGTCTCTGAATCGCGGCCTTCTACCGATACGTAGAAGGTTCGGTTGGCAAGGAATGCGGACACAATCTTGACATATTGTGTCGGTAAGTCCGTCTTCATTAGTTTGTAGAGAAGGCCCTTGTGCCACACTATGATGCTATCGAAGGCCTTCTCTACATCCAATTGCACAGCCACTGTGTTACGTTTTGCGTTCATCTCATGGCTTAAGTGATGTACCACCTGCGTTAGTTGTAGCGTGGTGGACTTTTAATACCTACTTCTAGACTGAAAATGCACAGTTCCGGTACCAAAGCAATGGCAGTTAAAATTTATAATACACTACCTAACAAAATAAAAGACGAAAATAAAATGAACGTATTCAAATTCACACTTAAAAAATTACTTTTGCAGAAGTGTTATTATAATATTGACGAATTTTTCAATGATAATACGTTAAAATAGACTGGTCCTCTCTGCACAATTGCAACACCCCCAGAGGGTAACATGTGACATGTACTTACTGTAACTGTAAACCTTATCCAACAACACCTGCATTGTATGTTAACTTGGCACATAAGCAAAGCATTTGAGTTTGAGTGGTGATTCCTGAAGCCGAACTGCTCTGGCCACGGAGTGATGAATGGTATCATCCTCCTAATAACAGCCTCTCTAAAAGCTAAACGCGCGCGCGAGAAAATTCAAGTAGCTGCATGCATTATTGGTATTGTATTCTTACCTCGAAAGTGCCGTTGGGGCAGGTTTCAACGCAAACGCGGTTGCTTCCGTAGCCGAAGGAGAAATTGCGGCAAACGTGACAATCGTGCGCAGTGATACCGCTGCACCCGGCCATGCAGGCCGAGTGACAGCACGTGCCGTTATGTAAGCACCCGCGGGTTTTGCACTCAACTGGACACACTGTGAAACAACAAACACCACTTAGTGTTCGATTACATTGTCACGAAACATTAAAATAAAATATCTTAAAAAACCAAGTTATCAAAGAAAGCTTACGAAACTATAAATAATAACGCTACTTGCAATTATTTTTATAACACATAAATAAATAATAATTGCCCATAGTCAAAGACTTTATAACATTTATAGACATGTCATATTTCTACTCCATGGTAATTCTATTTCGAGCGTGTTGCTTATGTCTGAACGCGTGCGAATGAATGGGAAAACATTTTAAGTTACAGTACCTACTACCAGAACGCATCATAGACTAAAAATGTAGTAATAACCAGCTAAATTGTACTATTTAATAAATAATCCTGCTACCATTGATCTGGCAACTCTGCCGCTGTTGTTTTGTACTGATACAAGTTTTTCCAAAATTAATATAAATACTGCTTATAACAAGTTTACAGTGTGTTAAAAGTGTATGAGTACCTCCGACTAGGCAGCACAGGCGTTATCAAAGATAAGTTTTGGCTCTTTCCCATAAAAATCGACGTAAATAACCTCGATTTATCTACCCTACAATATAATTAATGAGTGGGCTGTCAGCGACAACATCAAAACACCCACATAATATTAGTTTTTCCATTGTCAAATTCGATTGACATAAGAATTTTTCATATTGACAAGTGACTAATATTGCCAGCGTAGAAGAATTCTACCAAATTGGGTAAACTGGTAACCTGGAAAACCGGTCCCAGCGCTGCACGACAACCGAGTGAGTTCAAATACATATTGCTTTTATTGACTATTTGTGGCTAGAAAAATGAGCAAACTGATTTATAACTGCGCCGCGTGCACGGAAACTGTTCGGACAGCACAAAACATACAATGCTCAAAATGTAAAAGTAACTTTCACAACATATGTGTAAGCCTGTCTGATCCCCGTAAAATGTCAGAAGACTTTAAATCCACATGGGCATGCCCGTTATGTACCTCCAGAGAGCCAAAAAGAGACAACTCTAATACCCCCGTGCGAACTGCGCCACTATTAATAGTGTCGGAGGAGGCCGAGCTAACCGATAGCGAGTCTCAGTCTAACACAATTTCCCGGAAAAATAGTCGCAGAACAAATAAGCAGGCGGAGCCTCATTCTCCTGCTACAGCTGAGCCAAACTCTTTTAGCGAAATAGCATCACAATTAAAATTACTGCGAGGCGACATGGCCGACTTAAGATCGCAAATGAACTACCTAACAGAGCACCTCACAATGCGGCTCGACGATTACGGAACTAGGTTGCAGGCTTTAGAAAACCGTGAAATAAAGCAGAGTGCCGAAATCACATCTTTAAAAACTACCGTTACTCAGTTACAGGATGAACTACACTCTAGGGCACAAAATAACCTTAAAAATGAAATCGAAATAGCTGGCGTTCCTGAATCGTCTGGAGAGAACCCAATGCACTTATTACACATTACAGCTAAGAAGATCGGAGTAACTATTGATGACAGTGACTTGGACTCTGTGATGCGTGTGGGTCCGCGACGCTCCATGGACGGTTCTGGCAATTTACCCAATGCATCACCAAAGCTTCCGCGCCCTCTTGTCGTACGCTTTGTGCGCCGCCTAAAAAGGGAAGAGTTCATAAAAGCAGCAAAAAACCGGCGGAGCCTCTCTAGTACTGACATTGGGATTGAAGGAGTAAGCAGGAAAATTTATTTTAATGATCGCCTTACACTTGAGAATAGGCAATTATTTCGATCGGCAAGAGACCGCTGTAAGGAGTCTGGTTATAAGTACTGCTGGACTAAAAACGGTGTCATCCACGTGCGTAAGCAGGAGGGAAACCTTGCCATCACCATCAAATCTTCAACAGATATTGAAAACCACATGGGTCCCTTTACATCTACATCATGATAAAAAAATACCCTTAGCTTTGGTTCTCCCCTCTAAATTTGTTTCTGTTATAAAATATATTCTGTTACTTCAATATGTTACTTTACCATATATCACACACTCACACTCCACTGCACAAAATCTATCACCATACTCACACTCACATTCACATTCTTGCGCTCTTCTGTCATTATTATTATGTATCAATCAGTTAATAATGTACAAATCAGTCAGTAACTGTATATATAATCATAATAAAATTTTCTCGGTTTTCAGCGAAAGGACTGTAATGGTGACATGCTGGGTTCTGGTGTTCACTCCCTCAAAATTTGTATATCATCGTGATGGGTTCATTTAATATAGCAGAAGACATAGAAGTAACAACCGCTATTGAATGTCATAATTTACATTCTGTTGAAGCTGGCAAACAATTTTTCAATCTAAACACTCAATTCAATTTTAGAGTCTTGTCAATGAATATAAGAAGTTACCAATGTAATTTTGATAAATTGCTAGTAGCTCTTACTCGTTTCAAGATAGATTTTGACGCAATGATTCTTACTGAATGTTGGCTAACTGAAAGCACAACAATCACTTCTCTGCCTGGTTACAGCTCATTTCGTACATCTAGACAGCAAAACAAAAACGGCGGAATAGTTATTTATGTGAAAAATTCGTACAGAACTTCATCCTACGAACCCATCATTGTAGATGCCGATTCTCTGCTTATACACTTGGCTTATAATGTAGCTATTTTAGGTATATATCGTTCTCCTTCCAACAAACGTGTAGAACCATTCATAAACTCACTAGACTCTGCCTTAAGCGCTCTGAATGGTAAATCTTTTATTACGGTCGCTGGTGACATTAATATCGACCTATGTAACCCTGTGAATAATGATGTTTCCGAATATTTGAGTTTAATGGCAACCCATGGATTGCAACCAGCCATCACCAATCCCACCAGGATTAAGACCTGCATAGATCACATTTTTCTGAAATGCAACACCAAATCTGTCGGTTTGATATGCCAGTCATCGATAACTGATCATGCCATTGTAGTAGCTGCAGTCGCTCAGTTGAAAAATCCGGAAAATACAAGATATAAGTCAAAAACCAACTTCGATGCAGTAGTCTCAGAAGTGAACACCACTGACTGGTCATTAATCCTCACAAAAAGCTGTGTAAATGAAGCTGTTTCTACCTTCTACGAAGTTATAGTTAACATTATTGGTAAGCACACAAAAAAAGTGAAGATTGGCAGAAAAATGGTAAGCATAAAACCATGGATCACTCCAGGGTTAATAAGGTGTATGCGCCACCGAGACAAGCTTCACCAAGATTGTAGGCTCTACCCAAACGATACTCAAAGGCGGAAAATTTATACAAGGTATCGCAATTTTTGTAATAAACTGCTACGGAAAGTTAAAGCTCAATTCTACAGCCAACAGCTCGAGTATAACAAGGACGACCCTAAAAAATTGTGGAAGACCATTAAACATATATGCTACTCAACCTACCAAACCAATTCGTTTGATCTGCTAAACAGCAATAGTGACAGCACTATACCGCTTAATAACTGCAACCAGCATTTTGCTTCAATAGGAAATACTTTAGCAGACAAAATCTTATACAAACTTCAAGAAAATGAAGAATCTCTTATAAAATCTCATAGCCCTACTTCGTCTATTTCACACTCACTATTTTTGTATCCGACTGATCCTAGTGAAATTTCAAACATTATTTCAAAATTTTCAACTGAAACATCTCCCGGTCCAGATATGATCCCTGTTGCACTTTTGAAAAAATCTATCTGTGCGCTTATGCCTCCATTAACATATATCTTTAATCTAAGCTTAGAGACTGGCACGTTTCCAAATTATTGGAAATTGGCCTCAATAACCCCCATATACAAACATGGTGCTAAAGATATTCCAGATAATTACCGGCCAATAGCACTGCTAAGCGTTATTTCTAAAGTGTTAGAAAAGCTGGTAAACAACAGACTTGTCAAGTTCTTAGAGAAGCACAAACTCATTTCAGACAGACAATTTGGGTTCCGCAAAGGTAGATCTACTGAAGACGCTGTCACTCTTCTCGTCGATTTAGCCTCATCTTACACTGACAATGGAGAGTCATGTGTTGGTGTGTTCTTAGACCTTGCGAAGGCATTCGACACGGTATCAGTAGGTCTACTCGCGAAAAAATTGGAATCATATGGAGTGAGGGGAGTTGCGCTTAACTGGTTTATAAGCTACCTAAAAAATCGCAAACAATTCGTAAAAATAAACAATAACATGAGCCAAAGCTTACCAATTAACTATGGCGTGCCGCAGGGCAGTATTCTTGGTCCCACCCTCTTTATCCTTTATATTAATGACATAATAAGTCATAAATTAAGTAATGCTGACATCATAACGTATGCTGACGACACTGCTATACTGTTTCACGGTCAGTCGTGGGACAAGGTATTCAATCTAGCAGAAGAAGGCCTCTCGCTTATAGCTAAGATCCTGGACAGAAATCTTCTCACCCTAAACACGAGTAAGACCAAATACATAGCCTTCTCGAAAACATGTGTGACCAGCCCTCCCATTGATAAGGATCTAAAAATTCATTACTGCACCTTAGACCAAATGTCCAAAAATTATAACTGCTCGTGTGATTCAATAACACGGGCCACCCACCTTAAGTACTTGGGCGTGACGATTGACGAACATCTATCTTACAAGGAGCATATAATAGAATTGGCTTTGCGGACACGAAAACTAATACACGTTATGCGTAACCTTCGTGACTGCGCGCCAATTCCTTTATTGCGACAAATATATATAGCTTTATGCCAGTCTGTTATCCAATACTGTATTTCAATATGGGGCAGCGCCGGTAAAAGCTTCTTTATACTCATTGAAAGAGCTCAGAGGGCTTTAATAAAAGTAATTTTACGCAAACCTTACAGGTATCCTACTAACACCTTGTATGATGATTTCAAAGTACTTAGGGTTCGTCAGTTATTTGTGTACAATGTCACGCTAAAGGTCCACAAAAGTTTGAAACTCCGTTCCGACTACGAGGAAATACTTAATAGACGAGTGTACAAACTTCCACTTCCACAAGCTCTCTGTCTACTAGCAAGACGCAGTCCCTATTACTCACATCCTTGTACATATAACAAAGTAAGCGATATTCTGAAAATCAAAACTCTTTCATTCACTCAGTGCAAAAGAGCTCTCAAAGAATGCCTCTTCCAACTCTCTTATGATGAAACCGAGGAACTTATTTAGCTGCGCAAACACAGACTTACATAACCCTCCACTCTACACTACCTATATTTATATCATATATCTCCACGACATTCCGTCCTTATTTACTCACATAAAATATGATTACTTCACATCCACACTCACATTCACTCACACTTACACAAGTTACACATCTCCCTCCACTCCACATACGCACACATCCTTACATCCTTAAATTCGCAACAAACCTTCATACTTATAAATATATTACATTAAATCCATTTTAAAATATATGCATTTATATGTAATAATCTTAAATTGTAAAAAAACTAAAACTTTATTCAAGTCTTACTAACTTTGAAATTATTTTACGTTGTAACGTGATGTTGTAGTCGTATACTTAGTTAAGATAAAATCGCACTTGGATGCCAAGATACAGGCCTTGTGCTTAGTTTGGGGTCCGCTGAGAATCAGTATGACTGAAATTAATGTCTAAGAACTACATTTAAGTAAACTATGTATAAATTAAGTCTTTTGAAAAATAAACATTATCATTATCATTATCATTATCATTACCATTACAGTTCACTTAAGGCACTGCCGGAAGCCAAAGATCCGTAAAACGCCGTTTTTCGTCGCACAGTTTAGAAGCACACTTACTGATACACATTAGAAAAAAATACAGTGCATATTTAGTAAAAAGTTATAAGAAAATACTTAAATAATATATACACAATATTTATCTGGCAGCTTGAAGAAAAAAAATCGCAAATAAAACGACAGAAAAAAAGCTTTCCTTTCTAATTCCTCAATATTTTACGTCCCAATCAGTACACATGTAGATACATGACAATATGGCATATAGTGAAATACGTCCCAATCAGTATATATGTAGATGTGGCAATATGGTATATTAGGCAAATACATGTCCCATTCAGGATATCTTTAATTAGTTCACGGCTTTAAAGCCTCAGCGGGTTAAATATGTCCTGATTGGGATGTATTTGCCTATATGCCATATTACCACATCTACATATCTTCTGATTGGGGCGTATTTGCCTATGTGCCATATTGCCACCTATATACATTTACGTATAGTTTATAAAGAATCGCTTTGGCGTTATTAATTTTACCACCCCTTGTAAACTTAAATGAGTTAAACTATTTAGAAAAAGTTTTAGTGAAAGACACCGTGCAGTATTTATAACGACCGTCAATCAATGATTTAATTTATTTAAACACCTACATTGTAACTATTACCTAATCTGAGCAATTAGGTTACACTACAAGTTAAGCTTAGATAGGCGACTTTTCTAATACCCTTATATTTATACAAACTTACCTCCAGTTTCTGCAATGTTTCTCAAAGTTTGATCAGCTGACACATAATACTGACCGCTGATTGGTCACATATCGCGTCATGGAACACCATTGACCAATGAGCGTATAGTATTTAATCGGTCAATTAATCAACAGTTTGACAAACGTTCCAGAAACTAGGGGTTTTATCATACATTACCAGTCCGTACTTAGGTGTTTGAGAACATTAATATAGATAGACTTGTGGAACCTACCTTTTTGACAATGGTTTTCATCCCAACATAGTAGACGCCCGTTGGTTGGGTCCGTAGGGCACTGAATGAGAGATTGCCGATGGTCTTCGATTCGACTCTGTGCATTCGGACATAAGCCACAAAATCGCGTGTCGTAATTCGCCTGCAACGATGTAACAACACAAACAAGATAAGGAATTTATTTTTGGAAAGATTACGTACACGAAAAACACTAAACATCACCGATGATAAAAATTGTTTAATACTTATGACGTAATCGTGTCTACAATCGGTATGCAGCTACAATATTCGCAGTAAATCTATAACCGGTGAAGTAAAGGCGGAACTAATAACGAATAAATCCCACGGTCCAGTGGCAAAACAAGTTTGGCAACGGACAACAATACTGGGCGAGAACCGCAATCTATGCTGTCATGCTGTCATTCATTCATTCATTATTAAGGCGAATGGGATCGCTGATCGAGAAGCTTACGGGTAGCGCTCCGATGAAAAAAATATCGAAGGAAGGGTTTATTATTTATTTAAAAGTCTTTGTTGAAATAACGTTTTTACAACAAAGAGATCTAAGCTCAGCACCTCGCCCGAAAATGTCTGCTATATAAGTCACATTACGTAGCTTTTTAAACATTTTGGTGCTTGTTAGTGTCTGTGCAAAAAGGAAACAGATTTTTAACCGACTTCGAAAAAGGAGGAGGTTGTATGTTCGGATGTATGTATTTTTTTTGTATCCCCCATTTGTGGACCGACAAAATTCTTTTTTGTTTGGTAGAGTATGCTTCCGAGATGGTTCCATGTAAATTTCATCCAATTTGGTCAAGCAGTTTGTGAGTTACACTCCAAAAACTGAAAAGTGTCGATTCATCTTGATGATATTATCATTGACAATCGATGCTGTAAGTATCAGGGTCACTTAAAATAGTGTAAAAGATTTTTATCCAAAAAATGGAACAGACTTCAACACCTAAAAGTGTGAAATGACTTGTCGAAGTCGTTATCATGCGCACAATATTGTGATAATAGGTAACTACTTTGAACTATCATGGTACCGATTTCAACAAGTTATTTCACATTTTTTGGTGATGAAGTCGGTTCCATTATTTGTTTTGTTTTTTATATAGCAACCCAATTTCGACAAGATAAAACTACAAACAGTAAGCAGTAATTTAATGCTGATTTTTTATTTACTGATAACAGTAAATTAGCACGAGCGCGACCTCAATTCTAAAGACGCTTTTCTTTTTGCACAGACTATTTAATACTAACCCCCAGTTTCTAGAACATTTTTCAAAGGCTTGTTTAGTTGACCAACTAAATACTAAACACTCATTGGCCAATGGTAGACGCGTTATGTGACCAATCAGCGGTCAGTATTCCGTCTGTTAGCTGATCAAACTTTGAGAAAAGTTACAGAAACTAGAGGTAAGTAAGTAATGTAAATTTTTTAATCCATTGACCTAAGTGCCTTAAGCCGCATTATTGAAAGTGTCGTGACCGAACCCGTCATGGAGGTGACTATGATCCTGGCTTTATGGATATGGACACCGCTCATAAAATCAATCAGGGTCCGTACCTACTACTTCATTGCTTTCAGATGATTCTCTGTATATAAATAAAACACTGCAGTATTAGCTTTGCCTCAAATAAATATGTGATATGGATGTATCCTATCTCGTAGGATTAACATTAACGCGTCAGCTGATAATAAATGTTATGTCATTTAGTTCGATGTTCAGAAGAAAATCAAGCTCTTATTAATTACAGATTTTTTGATTTTACTCATATTATAAACGCAAAAGTTCGTATGTATGGATGTCTGTTACTCTTTCACGCTCAAACGGCGGGGCCAATTTTGAATAAATTTAGTATGGAGGTAGATGAGGCGCTGGATTAACACATAGGATACTTTTCATCATCATCACCATCATTCATCACCACGCGGGTGAAACTGCGGGGCGCAACTAGTATTACCTAAGACTAAAATGACATGAACAAACAATGTCTAATTAGTTATAGAAAATGAACTTATTTCCTGTTTTTTAATTGTGTTAGAATTAATATTTTTAAAATTAACTAAAATCTAGATAAATAATCCAATATCCATACACACAATGACACACATACAAACATTACCGCTTTATAATATTAGTGTACATGGTTATGAAGAAAATTTGTTCATGTTGATAAACTTGTATTAATCAAAATAACAGGACATTGTGTGGGTGTAGTGACTCAGTTCTGTTATGAACTACCTATTCAATACATCCGTATAAGGACAGACTTGAATGAAATTGTTTGAATGGTTGTTTTAATTACGTAATTAACGCATTCTTTAGTGACTAGACTGGTGTGTAGTTCGTCCGATAGTAAGCGCTATATTTGCCCTTGAATAGCAGTTATTTATTTTAATTAAAATGTGATATAACAGATAGTTATTTAAATTTCTGTATGGTTCGTGTTTGTTGCCCTAAAAATAATCTAAAACTACTGAATTCTATGTAGTACATTAATTAATTAATATTATAGTTATATTATTACAGTATACTACGCCGGGACTAGATGAGAGTAGTTACCCTGATGATGGACCCAGAGAGTACTTACCCTGATGATGTTCTCTGCATCGGTGTCAGTGTTAATGCGAGCCCAGTCGATGGTGTTTACGTAACAGAGCTGATCATTCCTCTCGATGCGAACGCCACCCTTTTGGACAGCCATAAGCGATCGGAGACCCAGAGCCTGCATAAAGTCAAATTGTCATTACATGCTTACGAATTGTCGAAAGGGTTTTTTATCTTTACAAATGTTTAACTATTTAACCGGCAGAACAGCCTGGGAATGGATATCCGAATGTTAAAACCCGGGTCGACATATTTGATCCCTAACGTACGTGTTTTTTCCGGTTAATTATAACAGTTAAACATTAAAGTTTTCAGTATTGGATAAAGTCTTTTACTGCAGCGAAAGACTAAACCCTAGGTATTATATTCATCTACTCGTATCACTGAAAGTTCAAGACAAGTACGACTTTCGAAAACGAGAGGTGATCTCGTATGACGAGATGACGTCATATTCCGAGTGATTCCAGGAAAAGAAAATGTATAAAAACAGAACAGAAATGAGACATAGAAGGAGAAATATCATTCACCTAATGTCAAAAATATTCCTGTTTGCAATAAAAGTGGCAGTGACATCCGAAGCATTTAACTTCAAAATGTTATGTAAATAATTTTGGGCGCGCATTTTGTACAATCGCCCTTATTTTGTACTTACTTGCCACAGTTCCCTTCAAACACAGTAATGCTCGCACACTACTGCTTGCAGGCAAAGTATCTGGCTCTATGGTATAGCGGACTACCACGGCAAGCCACCAAGATACATTCTGGTAAAGGAGTCTTACCACCTATTGTGTCAATTATCACCACTCGGTATTATCCGGAGATGTAGGGTTATGCTGAAGGCTCGAATCATGAATTTGTGTGGCTGGAGGGTAACCTCCCACAGATGGCTAGCACGCGTTTGCAAGAGACCTTTTTGATAATCAGTTCCCAAACAATTAGAATATTAAAAACAAATGCTTTTTAGACCACGTTAACAGTTCTACTAGACGGCAGCTGTCTATAACTCTCTTGCAGAGTATTGAATTGAAAAAGGTTTGTAAAATATTTTTTTAATCGGAGCTTTTTTTGGTAGCAGACAAGGTCTTTAGTAATTATCGGTACTTAACAAGGTGTGGGAGATTAATTTAGGAAAACAACACCGATGGCCGAGTACTGAATTAGGTCTGAACGTGTAGGTTAACTACTAATTGACCTTAAATAATGGCCGCATTTGCAACCAATTTGTCATAGACGGGTGAAAATTGATTTCAAATTGATTCCAAGAAGGTTATTTGACATAAGTAGTTATGTAGTACTGTAATGCTGGGGTATATGTGACCTTCGCTTATAACAATCACGTACTCATACATCTGCAATGGGATTCCGTGTCGCGGAAGGCATGGACACACACAGATGGATGTGTATCCAAGATCCGCGAACACACATTTCTACTCATAACAAAAATATTTGCCAAAGCAAGGGATCGAACCCAACAAAGCTCTACCTACCTACCTCACCTACGAGCTTTAACTTATACATCTGAGACGAAAAAGCTATTGTACTGCCCGTCAGCCACGGGGGTGATGGAAGAGGGCGCGGGGTTCGAACCCAATAAACCTTCCCGTGAACAGTCCTGGGTTTATCTAGGACCCTCCATCTCGCTGGACGTTTTATGACTTTCAGCTAACCAGGATATTTTTGCCAAGAGTAACATTTTTTGCCACCTTTCTATCATACCTCAAGATGTCCATTGTCGAATATGACGAGCGCGAAATCTTTGAACAACTCCATCCCTCTCACGACGGCGAGGTTCGGAAATAAATCACCCAGGTTACGAACACCTTTCGTCCTGAAATGGAAAAGTGATCATTGCGATTGCGAATAAAGTTGATCCTAAAAAGGACGAATCGTATCACAATCTTATAGCGATCAGCCCACAAAAGGATATCGAATTTTATAGCGAACGTAACTCCGAGACGTAGGTATATTATCTGTATATATATCTGTAGGTACGTAATTTCGGAGTATTCTACATATGTGGCGAAGTTAGCAACAAAAACAACAATCAAATTAGGGGCAAAACGTCCGTTCTGAGCGCTCTGCTCCCCTAACTAATGCTTCAAAATTGTAATTGATAGTAAACAGGAAAACGAACGTGATACTTTAGAAATATTCCAAAGACAATGGGAAAGTCTTAGCCAGCATTTCCCACCAGAATAGTATGAGATGTGATTGTGATGATTGTGATTTTATGGTACGAATGCTTGAGACTATGGCATCATAATTGAATGAGAAATACGTCGAATGAATACGAGTATGTTATAGATTATCAATTCGTGCATTCGCAGACATAAAATAAAATAAAAAGTGAGGGTCTTGAACGCGAACTCGTCACCGCGGCGGGCGACTGTAGAAGGAAAGGATTTTATCACCAAACAGAATAGGTATAGCTGTTGGAACTGGTGGATATTAAAGCTGATTATTAATAAATTGATTACTAATCATAACTTATAATATGACTCAGTTTATTACTGTTAGGTACGGTACAAAATCTGTAATTTGTATTCATTAATAACGCCATTAAATTTGCAAGCGTCATGACGGCTTTATGCTTTTATCTCATAAGTGAAAGGCAATAATGCACTGAATAACCGTAATGGTAAAACAGTGATTACAATTTTACCTATAAATCAGCACGTATCCGGTAACCTCCCGTAGCTCGGGGAAGCTCATGTTTTCGTAGATCTTGGGCGTTGCGCGCTCCATCAACACGATGCTGAGCTGGCCCTCGATGATACGACATCCTTTCAACTTCTGGAACTGATCTGCCGTGTTTCTGATATCCAACGACGAGCATACTGGAACAAATGACAAATAATATCTTAGTATTATTACAAATTAGGCAGCATTGCAATGTTCGATTAGGTACACCGGTATCTAATCAAACAAGTAATCAAATAAACAAAGTAGATTCACAGAATAAATATTAGTATTGTGTAGAGCATAATAAAATAACAATCATAGGGGGTCAGTATTAATGACAACTGAGAAAACTACAGGATTACTATAAAGGTCTGGCTGATTAGGTCACTAATAATTGAGTGAAAAAGACCATCCTATCTGGAAGACTAAGGGAGACAAACGCTGCATAGCTTCAATGCGGGGACCGTTGAAGAGTTAAATGATTGTTCTGCGCCGTACTAAATGACGTTATATTAAATTTAAGCAGCGTTTATAAGGCCGCTAGTGCTTATCGTGAAAAACCACTCATCCATTTTTGGGAGAAAAATTAACCTATTTTTATCCTGAGCATTATCAGTCATTCGCCGCTGCACTACTGGTAGTGCAGAAGGGCATTTTTATTCCCCCCTGCTCTATCAGCTGGTAGTACCTACCGTGGAATAAGTCAATAAACAAAATTATAACAAAATAATTTAACCGACATATATAATAGGCATTTATTTCCACTCCGAAAATGTATTTTAAATTAAAATAGTTATAGAGCCAATATGCCATGAGCATGCTTCGTGGGAGACTGGCGCTTGAGATAGGTATAAAACACCTGTCAGTCCTGTCATCGCCAATAATAAGACAACATAATCTATAACCACATATAACATCCGTTAAGAATTTGTGGCTTGAAGAGAATATGTGTATTCGCTTATTAGTGTGATTGTAAAAACCTACTATAAAAGTGTTAGTGGAGCCACTATAGCTTGATTTTGACGTGATAACGTCTTACGAGTATAAATCGTTGAACGCCGGCTGCACGCACGAAAAAGTATGACTTATTGTCACGTTGCGCCTGAGCCGAGCGTGCAAGCGAGAGCGCGGAACAAGCGATAGAGGCATAATCGGCCTAAGCGTTTGGATTGTCTTATGACGTTATCACATGAAATTTTCAAACAACAAAATTTTCCTCTGTAAACCTACTTTACAGACAACCAATTTTATATAATGTAAATTTGCACATTAGTGTATTTTTATAAATTTCATTTGATTTACTCATTTCTAATTTCAACAATTAGAATAATTGTCTAATAATAATCTAATAACGTACTATTGTAACTTCTTTATTGTATAAATAAGGACTTAATTTACGTTACACCTGTCTGACATATTTAATAAATCTGTAATATTTTATGTCTAATATAATAAAATCCTTTGTTTTGGAAATATCATACGTAGAACTTTACAACATTATATTTTATTTATTAACAAAATCCACAGATCTTAATGTTATTAAGTATTATTATGTAATCAATATTTAATAGACATTGTATATCTATAATTAACATGAATAGATCATAACAAGAGTCCAGAAGTAGCTCTATCTCTGATTAATTTGTTATTGTTTGGCGAACATTTCGATCATTGGCCAGTAAATGCCTCCCACGGTCTTGGTAATTAAACTATAGACGACCCCATGTGGGCGGATGTTTGTTTTTACTCTACTTACATATTATAATAAGTGGATATATAGATATGTACTATATTAGTCCCAAATTCAAATAACCAACTTATAAATAAAGCTTAATAACAAAAAATAAAATAAAATATTCCATAGCCCTTCAAGAGTCGTTATATTATAACAATGAAATTTCTATTGTGTCTGGCCCTATGATGACCAACGATCTTTGATGGATTATCTGACCATATTTATAAAGATATTTAGATACTTCGGATTAGGGTTGGCCAAGTCATTATTTATTTCAAATTCGTAGTAGAATTATTGCCCTTTTATTTTCCCCTCACTGCCTAGATGTAAACCCTAGAATGAGAGTTACGTCTTTAAAGTTATGGCTTTTGTTTCTTAGGCGCGTCCCTTTGCTGCGTTTTTGTAAAGGACGTATCATCGTTCCTTTGGTCTTTACCACGCCAGTAATAGGATATTATGTGTTGTATAACTGTATGGTTGTTTAATTTTAAGGTGTTTAATAAAGAGTACATCTATCTATCTATCTATCTATCTATCCATGCGATTAGTCTGCCAAAAATCCAATACCATGCCTTTGGCGACATGTAATGGTCAATTGCCACCATCCTGTCATATCTTTTTTGCTTTATTTATCACATATTTTATATATTATCGGTTAAGGGTGCTCTTGACAAGACCCTGATATTTCCAATTTTGTTAGAATACATTCATCCAGGTCTTTCTTTTAGACCGTTCCAGTCTTGCTTGTTTTATGAATCATCCATTCGTTATCAACCCTTGATCTCATCCTCTGGCTGCGTAAGAGTTTCTTGGTCATCGACTTCGAGACGATATTGTGATGAGATGATTCCTCCACATCTATACCTAAGTACATCTTACTAATATTATAAAGGGGAAAATATTTGTTTGTTTGTTTGCAAACACCACTAGTAACTATAAATAATAATAACTAGTTTATATTATAATGTTAATGGTAGGTACTAGTACGAGTATGTGTAATTATATCGGCTGTAGTAACGCATAACAATGATCATGCATTGAAATATTACGCAACATGGATCTCACAGGGTCACCCGACTAGATGCGCCTGACGTGTTCGCAATAGGTTTGCTCTAGATATCGGTATCATCTTAGGCATTTGTAGATAATAAACAATATTATTGCGTGACTCATGTGGGCCAATTATGATGTGCGTTTGTTTTGATGGAACCACGCGGTGCTGAAGTTAACACCCTGCTGAAGCGCGCTTGTACAGAACAAGGCAACACAATTAAAACTAGTAACTACTGGATCTTATCTAGGAAATACCGCAAGGCCGAGTCAATATATTCTCTTTTGTATTGCTGAAACGTCAAAAGCAATTTATAGGTAACTAACTCGCGTCTGCACTCAAGTAGGTAACAAATCTTTATATTTTTAATTATTATGGCATTACCAAACATTTGCTATGAATTCGAATACGAAGTTTCTTTGCCTAAAAGCGATATTCGGGCTGTTTTAAATATATAAAAAAATTGCAAAGGGTTTTTAAGTAAGGGAGTGTGTGTGTTGTAATGTAATTTCATCACTCTGAAGCGGCGGAAAAGATTTGTATAAAATTACAATAAAATAAAATTATATATATAAAACTAATCATTTAACCTACATATTTTATCCCGATTCATTGGAAAGTTTCCCTAATTTTTGAAACTGTCTTCAGGAATAAATTTCACAAATACTTATCAAAATTTCGCAAATTGTGTTATTTGTAACATTTTACCATATAACAATAATTCTTAGGTACAATTGTATCTTACGGCAGTAAGTAGGTACCTACACTACCACAATTAGATTGTACGACCACATGATTGACGTGTATGTACTCGTATAATCTAATACTACCTACACATAAAAATAATCGAAACACAAAATAAAAAAACAAAAAACAAAAAACATCGATTCGAATAAAACTTGTCCTCTATCTTGCGTTGAACATTGTAACAAACTAGCTGCGCTCCGGAGTTACACCCGCGCTGATGATGCTCTAGTGTAGATACTTACTGGTAGTGATCATGATAGCAGCAGATTTAAATTGGCTCCTATAACCTGATAGATATCGAGGTCGAGTTGAGACGAGGAAGGAAAGGACGTTTAAATAACAAGTGTGACAATGGAAAGAAACAATGTTATAATTTATTATCAGGTGCTTTTCCTATGAAACTTTAAATGGTACAAGTAAGTTCACCTTAATTGTATTCGTAATAATAAAAAAAATATGGTTTCACTAACAGGCGTTAGTGGTTTATAAATCATGTTATAGAAATTAAGTCTACTGATATCCTTTGCGATGACAACCACCATTATCTAATCAGTTCAAATCAAATAAAAAAATATATTTTACAACGGTAACACGGTAAAACGGTAACGGTGGTATCAGTAGAGTATTTGAAATGGATGGAGCTGAAGAATAGCTTACTTCAAGATTAAGCGATATCCGAAAAAAGAAATCATAGAATGATAAGGCATCATAACATGCGTTGTTAGAAGGTAACGTTAAATCGTTGCAGTCCGGGATGACATAGATTCTATGTCATAGAACAACCGTTGACGAGTTACTAGCGCTCTGGTAGATAATTTATGGCCAAAATCCATTTTCTGCAAAAACGCCTGTGCCCAAGGGATGGGAACATGATGGGTTAGTAATGAGATGCTTATAAATCAAAATAAAACCTTTTATTAAATTTACGCATCATAGACGCTCATACGTATATACATTATTACTAATTTCATTGCATTTCAAAATATAAATAACCTAATAAATAATTATAACTTAGTTATATTCCTTCTAAATTTCTTTATTGATTGGAGTCATATTAAAAATACCTTTTGAATGTAAATATTCACCGTCGGGTCCGGGCTTACCTGCTAAGTACTCTACTTACACATGGCAAAACTCATGGTATGGTCACGTATAAATAGTAGTACTTAACATGGTAATATACAATAATAATAATATATATAATATAATATATATAATGTAATATATATAACATTACTTAACCACACATGTTGCATTTCTACGGAAGCGTAGTATGTTTTCTTGGAATAATATTATATAAATTGGCCAAATATGGCTGATAGAGATTCTACAGGTTCACTGTTCTATTATTCTGTGCAATGGTGACTTTAGATATTTCAAGGTTAGAATTTAGATTTTTTTCATGGTTCATCAAAGTGACTCCCTCTCGCCTGATGGAAAGCGAAGATGGAATCAAGAAGCAATGACCATTAGTGCAGCCGTAAGCTGCACTAATCGCCACCGCTATGATGACTTGACAGGTGCTTTTTCACGCCCCGCTTGGAAGACCCAGGGCCATAGCTGCAAGGAAATACGTACGCCGGCAAAGCATTCCAGATATTTCACCCTAAACAATACAATACTGCGCTTCTAATTCCAATAACAATATAGTCAAATTAACTTGCCATGAGTGACTGCTTAGGTTCGCAAAGCGTTTATGCTGAGATAAAAATGTTAAAACAACAACAACTTCTAACACGTGTACGAACGTTAAGTAGGTGGGTACCTAAATAAGGAAGTAGTTACTCATTAATCTACATATAGTACTTGTATTATTTCAGCAAGGTAAGTGAATTTTAGCGAGTTGAGCAGGTACCAATTAAAGTTGTTATCATAACATCCGGATAGAGTTAAGTGCAGTCAGTTGGATTTGTAGTGTAGCTATTGAAATCATTGTATGAAAGTGTACGAGAGGCATATACATTTGCAAGGTCGTTTTATTGCGTATTGAGAAAGAATGGCTCGGAGCCGGATTTATAATTTCATACGCAGAGTCGGCACAAAGAATGCAACGTAAATGTTAAACGAATTGCGCATGTGCAAGAAATGCTCGGACGAAAAAAAGGAGGCCGGTAAGTAGTAAACAAAATATACGACACAAGCCACGGTCAATTCACACTATCCGTTGATCTCCCGGTTGATCAGTTTCAGCGTGAAGAAGAAACAACTCACCCACATTAATTGTCACATCTATAATATTAAATGTGGTACCACCCAGATTATAAAGTCTTTGGGGGTACGAATCGGTCGACCAACTATCGCAGTTCGAAATTAAATATGGTCTTTCTCAGTGGAATGATGCAATCCTTTATTACTTTGGGCCGTTACATTGCATCTAGCTGTGCTGGACATACCTACTTAGTCACAATTACATTTTACAACGCTATATCATCAAGATTGTAAAGGTTCTTTACCTCTTTTCATTTAATTTACAGTCGGCTTTATTTGCAACCGTTTATTATTTATGGTACAACTTCAAACTTATGTTATTAATAAAAGTTAATAATATATAATAATATTATATAAAAGTTTATGAGAAAGGTATTTAGAATACTTATTTATTTATTCATTTATTTGGTCTGCCAACAGTAATTGCATGTTTATTAGTCTAGAATCTTATGGAAAACTTAAGTTACATGCAACACCTCTTACAGACAAACATAGCTTGCACCTAATATATTTTAACAAACGCGTTAAATAACAAGGTGGAATATAATTGCTATAAAAAGTATAACACTTAATGGAGTTATAATAAAATAAGAATGGCGAAAGTGAAAAATGACGAAACAGTATCAAATCAGTAGTACCATGTTAATCATGGGACGAGGGCTTTGCGAGTCTTGTGAGTTATTTAACATAGTGGAACGTTTTTGTTATAAAAAGTAACGTGGTTTTCACTCATTTTTAATTTGAAATACGGGATTACTCACGTAATATTTATCGGATAGGTTCGACTTCGGGCGTCCCGAACACCTTGAAAACGACCACCGAATGTGGTCGAAACTATAGTCGGACCTATCCGATAAATATTACGTGAGTAATGCCGTATTTCTAATTAAAAGTAGTGGAACGTATTGTGTTAAGCTATCAAAACAAAAGTCTATGTCAAATTTATTTGGTAATTTAACTAACCGAGCTATATGTTAATTACTAATAATATGTAAAAGTAATAAGATGTTATGTTCTAAATATAAAACGTTGCTTTTTGTTGTAAAATACTTATATTTAATAGTTAAATAACACTGACACTGCATTGATTTGCATTGGCATTATAATGTAATAATAGTGCACGTCAGTGAGTGCATTACGATGCAAATGAACTCCCGCCGAAGCGTCATAGATTAAGTAATATTCAGTTACTACTACTCGTACGTCCCCTCCCCCCTTCCCCAGGTCTCGACCAACCTCCACTCAGTCCAGCGGATATTTATAGCCAAGAATGTTATTGTACAACTTTGCGCACTTGCTAGTGTGCTTTTCCTACAATACAAAAACTTGGCAAGGACGTCCATTGCCATATTATATCGTACATCGTCGAATAAATCATAGTATTCATATTTACTATGTAATGTTTATATATCGGTACTGATACTGACCACTTCTTGGTCGTGAGTAGATTAAATACACTTAGCAAAGGGTGGCGACATCAGGAGCAAAAAACTTTACAAATAAACAAGTTGAGATAACCATCGAGAAGATGATGAAATTATTGTGTATATACGAAATTGGCTCCTTTAAATTTTCTTACATTACCAAATTCTAAATATAAATGATCACTTCATATATTTATACCTGTTGTTCATTTGTTTTCCAACGCTAGTTTTTCTCCTTTACAACTTTTTTTTTACTCAAACGGCCTTATTAATAAACTTGGCTTACACCCGGAGTAGTTAAAACATCTATCTGTCAATTTTTCGCTTGCAGTAAATGTCACACGTGAAAGCAAGACAAAGCATGTGACTCCTAATATAGGTTTACGCAACGTTTATTAATAAAGGCCGGAGGGTTTTACATTTGTCATTGCTCGTATGTATAGAAGCGCCAAGTGAGATGTTTATTCAAATTGAGTCAAGTCACACTCACTCGTAAATAAGCTTGCCATTAAGTTAGTGTCCTGCCCGAGTCACGCTCTAGTAAAGCAGTGGATGCATTAATTAAACTTACTATGGCGAGGAAAATTAAAAACGTTATAACAGAATCTTCCATTATTACTACTACTCGTAGCTAGTGCATTCCTTCTTTACACGCTCATCGACACATACACGCTACTCTCAAAAGTACAGGATTTACGAATGGAAGATTTTCTTTACGCACTATATAGAATAGAATAGAATAGAATAGAATACAGTTTATTTGTCACAGAAAACACATTAATACATAATAATTTTACTAGACATTAAAATACCTACATAATTAATAAGTTTTCTGTCACAAACCGGTTCCAACTCAGCATAATGCTGGTTGTAATCAACCAGCGCTGATCTTCCGTTGGGACCGACAAGTGACGTCACGCACGCCACTGTCCACAGAGTACATTCACAACAACAAAACAAAAAAAACAAAAGATATAAAAACATTCCTACAAGTAGCGAAAGAAAAAAATTAAATATTAAGAAGAAGTTACTACACAACCAAGCTAAGCGTAACAACGGTTGAGTTGATTGCTTAAGTAGCTTCAAAACTGAAACATATCATAACAAAAATATACGGGATTACCTACATATAAAAACAAATCACCATCATTAATAATTTAACTTGGTGCGGAATCAAAACATGTTCCGGGCAAAATTACAAAAAAATAATAATAATTATACAATTTAAAACTAAGATTATGGGTATTAAAATAATAATAGAGTATAATACAGTTAGTTTAAAAAAAAAATAAAAAATTAAAATCTATATCTATTTGTAAAAAGTTAAAGTTAAATAGCACTCGTGTCATTTACTAGAGGTTCCTCACGTTTTTGATGTTCATAAATAAATTTCTTAAGTTTACTTCTAAAAGTGTATAAACTCTGCAGGTTCCTGATTGGGGGCGGGATATTGTTCCAACACCTTGACGCAGCATAGCGAAAGCTCCCTCTGAAAGCAGCGGAACTGTGCCGCTCAGTTTCAAGCTGCATTGAGCAAGCGCGGGACACACTAGGCCTGTTACTCCGCCTCCACGACAACTTGTCGTAGAGATAAGACGGTTCTTTATATTTAATTATGCCGAATAGAAGACACGCCAAGTGAATTTTACGGCGGTGCATCATTTTTAAAATTCCGTGCTTATTTAGAAACGGAGTAACATGTGACCTCAACGGGATACTGAAGCAAAAACGAGCACAGGCATTTTGAACCCTTTGTATGAGTTTTTTCGTCTTTGCTTTTAGTCTTGAACCATAAACTGCGTCCATGTAGTTTAATTTGGACAAAACTAACGTTTCTACTAGCCTTACCCGCAGCTCTTCCTTCAAGAAAGGTCTCATCCTATACAGGACCTTAAGCCTGTAAAAGCAGTCTCTGGCACACTTACCCACGTGCTTTTCGTATCGCATTTCAGTGTCCATATATAGGCCTAGGTTACGGGCTTCGTACACACGCTCGACTGGCTCGCCCATTAGCATGATACTCGTCAAAGGACAAAGACTAGCTAACTGATGCCGGCTACCGAAAACTAAATACTTCGTTTTTACTGGATTGAGCAGCAGGCAGTTATTCGAAGACCATGCAGCTATCCTCCTGAGATCATCATTAATTTTGCTGATGGCTTCATTTATTTCAAAAGGTTTGCATGATATATAAATTTGAGTATCATCAGCGTATATGTGACATTTACTATATTTGATATGCGTTATGATATCGGCTGAGTACAAGGAAAAGAGGATAGGTCCTAAGATCGAACCCTGAGGTACTCCCCTAGTAATCGCCAGTTTGCTTGATACTGCAGAAGAGCCGTCACACCGGGTAATCTTCACGCACTGGTAACGATCACTTAAGTAACTACTGAACCACTGTACGGCTTTCGTATCGAAACCATAGTAACGTAACTTAGATAGTAGAAGATTAATATTTAAGGAATCAAATGCCCTTGAAAAATCTAGTAATACAAGCACTGTGCACATACCCTCATCTTGAGCACTGAGTATATTGTCAGTAACGTCGAGTAAAGTGCTTGTAGTACTGCGCCCCTTTCTAAATCCTGACTGGTTCGCTGGCAAAATTTTATGGTTTTCAAGAAAGTCATTTAACTGTACAGATATAGCTTTTTCCAAAAGTTTAGATAAGCAAGGTAAAATACTTATGGGTCTCAGGTCTTTTAAATGAGTTGGATTAGAGGTTTTCGGCAAAGGACGGACTATAGCAAGTTTCCACGTCTTGGGAAACTCGCAGGTGTTTATTGATGTGTTAATAAGGCCTTGTATACACTCTATGGTCTGAGGAAACGTTAAGAGAAGCATATTCAAGCTAATCGCATCACAACCTTCAGCGTTAGACTTAAGAGTTTTTATTATTTTGATAAGACGGTCCAGGCTGATTTGCTCAATATGAAAGACCGCATCGCTAAACCTGTGGTATTCGAAAAACGTCAAATGTGAAATAGTAGTGTGTGTGTTGCCCTGCATACTTAAAAAATAATTATTTATTACATGGGGATCGTTGAAACATATTGGTAAATCTGTATCATTTTTAGGTAATAATGTACCTTTCAAATTTTTCCAGAGCAATTTAGGTTTGTGGATGTTTTTATTTATGTTATGTGTAAAATAGGCCGATTTTTCATAAAACATTGCATGATTAACAATACATTTGAAATTTTTATAATAAAACTTTTTTACCTCCAACTTTGTTTTCTTATAATCCATTGCGGCATTATCACGAAGTTGCATCATGAGTCGTATAGTGTCAGTTATCCAGGGATATGAGCGATCTCTCACAACTACAGAACTGACTGGAGCATGTAAATCAAATAAAAACAAAACGCCATAATTAAAAGCTTTTATCATTTCATTTATATCTGCATACTGCGAAATAAGCTCCCATCTTATAGAGTGTAAATCAGTGTTAAACTTATCAATGCAGATATTATTTAATGTTCGATGCGTTACAGTGCGAGGAGCTATTTTTACACGCTTGATATCGAACTCGCAGACGACAAGACAGTGACCGTTGAGACTTCCTACTAACTCTAAAGTAATTTTTTTTGCCAATAGATCAGTGCCGACCACATCGATTAATGTTTGACTCGTATTAGTAAAATGTGTCGGCTCGCTGACCACTTGCTCTAAGTTGAAACATGAAAAGAAGGATATAATTTTTTTTGTTTTATAGTCATTCTTATCTAAATAATTCGTGTTAAAGTCACCTAACAGAATCAAATTATCATATTTAGGTATAGAACTAATAGAATCAGTGATAGCATCAATGAATAAATCAATATTTACCCAATTGGGCCTATATGCCGTGCCAATCATAAGCTTCCTCCCATTAAGGTACAACGTGACCCACATTTGCTCAACAACAGCGTGAAGTGGGTCAACCGGGTGGCGCCAGGCGCGCGCTACTATGCCTCGCTTGACGTAAAAGCCGACACCGCCGCCGCGCTCGCGGTGCGTGCGCGGCCGCGGCGTGTGCCGTAGTGTGTACCCGGGAATTACCGGCGCACGACCCTCCTCCCCGGCGTGCACCCAGGTCTCATTCACTGCTAAAATATCCACTCCGCTACGACACACAGACGTTATGATATTGTCGTGGTTGGTGCCAAGGGAACCTGCATTATACAACCCAACTTTCAGATACTTGTAAGCCATTACATTAACTGTAATAGTTCGTTTTCAAAACAGAACAAAGACACAGTGCGCCAAGATTTCAAACAACTGCAGACTATACTAGTATAATAACTGTTACAGTATTTTCTTAACAAATTATTATGTCGGCACGACAAATCAAAACCCATTATTATTATAATTTGCGAAAATTTTGGCAATGAAGCCAAACTTTCCAAACTATGAAACAAACAAGAAATAATCCTGAGTACGAGTACAATATTTACTAAATTAAACCTGTGATTAAACCTAGTCCATATAATAGTCCTTCCAAAAACTTTGTAATATACTACGGAATTAACAAGACACGGTGGGAGATTTAACTGGCACCAAAGATCTTCTCGAAGTCCTTCTCCGACCGAATACAGAAAGACGCCTTGCCCGTTTCGCGACGGATAAAAATACGCCCTCTCCTGGTCCATACATATTTCCAACCGTGGGAACGAGCCTCTTCGCGCGTCTTGAAAAAAAGCATTTTGTTATACTTTGATAATCGCTCATTTACATAAAGCCTCGTCGGCACAGCGGCAGCGAGTCCCATGCCCTCTGTGGTGATTCCCCGGCGAACGCGTGCAGCTTGCAAAAACGAGTCGCGCACTTGCGTGCGCGCTAGACGCAATACCAAAGGTCTCGGGCGTGGGCGCAGATCACTCGCCGATTCGCCACTAGATGGCGCGCGGCGTACACCCACCCGTTCCGCACAAACAATGTCACGCTCTGCACAAGTTATACCCAGCTTTTCAGCGAGAGTTACGACAAGGTGTCCCGGGTTTTCACTCTGCTCTTCGGGAATGCCAGTGATTTCTAAGTCATTTTGTAGCGACTCCTGTTCGCGATCGTTTACTTCGGACTTTAATCGCTCAATAGTCTCAAGAAAATTGCTGAAGTCAGGGCTAGCTGGAGTTTCTTGGCACTTCTGCTCAAGACACCCCAGACGCGTTTCCAAATTGTCCATTCGTCTTCCGAATCCCTCAACAACATCACGAAGCGCGCATAATTGTTCTCGCAGTGCACTGAAGTCGTGTCTGAAGGTGTTCATCTCTCCTCGCATAAGTCGTACCTCATTGAGGATCTCCATGGAAACTGATGTACTCTCCACCGGGTTTTCCTTAACAGGTTCATAATCTGCACTTTCGCCGCGTACAGGGTTATCAGTGTTATATAACTAATTTAATATAATTATTGTAATAGGTATATAATTGAAATCTTTGCTCTTATTCTTTTTCCTCTTGTCTCCTCTTGTCCCGCTCATTTTTCAGTAAATTGTTGTAATCAAGATAGCACAATTTATTTGAGCTTTTAACAATGTAGTTTTTCTGAATATCTATTGACTGGCCCTGGATTCCGGGATTTCACAATTTTTACGCTTTACGGCGCTCCACTATAGACCATACCGTTTTTTCGGAACGGATAAATTTTCACTAGGTAAAAATTTTAATCCGATAAAGCGAAAGGCGTTAAAAAGAAGCGTTAAAATCCTAGAGTTAATAGTTTCCTGATTTCAGAATTTGTATAGCAGACACCAATTACCTTTCAGTGCATCGACGATAGTACTTCGATTATGTATAGTATTTTTTGGTTCAGTTAAAACTATATATACTAAGCAATTTCCTAGGTAAGGACGTGATATATTGAAAGGTGTAATATAGTAATGAGATCGAGAAAGTTCAAATTACGAGACCAGTTGATTGTGATTTTTACGCTTTATGGGATAAAGCAATATGTACAAAGGTACGGCAATAACTATGTTTAAAGAAACAATGATAGATTTAATCATCATCATCATCATCTCAGCCGTAGGACGTCCACTGCTGAACATATGCCTCCCCCAATAGATTTTTGATTTATTAGCTGAGAATAATCTCATACGATTAACTGAAAGAGTTTACAAATTATAAAGAAAAATGAGTTTGAGAGGTCATTGGATTTACGAATAAATAAAATATCATCTACAAGTGTGTAATTTCTAGACAACCTCAGACAGAGTTTAGAACATAGCGGCAGAACGGTTTTCTGTTGTCTGTAACTTTGGAAACCAAAACCACAGTAAAAGAAGAAACTGTGCCAAAACATTCAATTTTGATATGGTCCATACGAATTTCGATACATGGCGCTTACACATACTTGTTAGGGGAAGAAATGTGCATTTGTATTTTTTTTTGTTTGAATTTGCATATTTTTTTTGTACAATAATCATTATTTCAGTAAGCTTTCTTTATATTATGACGTGAAGAAGAAAGCCTTTACTCATGTCTCCAGACCACGTGACAGTGCGTGAGTTTTTTTTTTTTAGAGGTAAGTACGTACATGGTACGTAGTACATAACATTTTAAATGCTGAATAATTCCAAATCCTTTCTACATCACACAATCATTTCAATACATGACATACTCGTTAAAGTCGGCATCGCTCGGTGTTGTACAACGGATAAACAAGTTGAGTCATATAATCACGTCGTTACGTTACGTCGAACCAAGCGCGTACACAGCATGGCTGCGCCGCATGTATGTACCGGGTATAATGCACATCACGTGAATGCAATCTCAACAGTATTGTTGTACGTTGTTTGCGTACTACAGTGTGTACGCAGATTCACAGCACTCCGAGTCATTTCAATGCATATGTGCTGAATGAACGTAGAGGATGAATAAATTATCAGAGGCCGTAGCGCAAACAATTTGCGAAAATGTTTTTATGCGTCAACGCATCAAGCTTTTGCGCACAAACTATGCGTTATCTGTCACAGATGCCCTAGATAAAGACAGTTTGTACTGTTTCACGTGAACGATACGTAACTCCACATACTTACGCAGTTATTCGGGCTGCGGGGCCACAGGTTGTAAAAATGCGCTTGTAGTATATTTTAGTATGTAGTATCTCTTGTACCGGAGTTTGCTCGTAGGTAACTGATCAAGTAGATTAATCAAAGCAAACCTTGCTGCTTGGATGGGTGAACACTAGTGGCATTTTCAACTTTGTGGATTATGGCCCATACTTCTTTGTTTGAGAGTAAATTCCGTGTCCCAGCAGTGGGAACGTAATGGAATGAATATTCTAAAGCTAGTATATTAAGCACCCTACGAATATTATTATTCGTAGTAAGCACCACCATGACCATGACAGTTGCAATGCCACCCAGACAATCTCTCGTTGAACAGAAGAGCAGTAAATTCAATAATATTAATATGCACTGTGTACATTGGAGCTCATTTTTACTGCAAGCCAGTGCGCCACCCTGACGACTGTCACGCCTGCCTAAAATACATGATCACAATGATGAAACGTTCAACAAAAGAATCAGAACCTTCAAAAAATAATCTTCCAAAAGTTTACAGCATACGGAAGCAATTTGGTAAAATAATTCTTTATAACCAAGGAAACGGCTTATTTTATTTACTCATTTCCTCAAACTCAATCATATTTTATAAATAAGAGTTCACTGTGATTTGTGACGGATGTGACATAATTTCTCGATCATACGTTTCTTTTTATTTGCAATATCAAAGGTTTTTATCAATGCGTTTTCCTTATTTGTCGGCTGAGTTAGTCGAGAGCTTGGTTAACACTGATTCTCTGAACTATGTGAAAGGCAAGGTTACACCCATACGGAACGTGGACAGGAAAATACTGTTTGTGACCAAATTGGCTACGGTCTTTGCTTTGCCAAAAGTAAATATTGCGAAGAATTATAAAATACAAAGGTTCTGGAGTGGAGACCACGGACCGGCAAGCGCAGCGTAGGTCGTCCACCGACACGGTGGACAGACGACCTGAGGAAGGTCGCAGGACGACGTTGGATGCAGGCCGCTTCCAACCGGTCCTTTTGGAAAATCATGGGGGAGGCCTATGTTCAGCAGTGGACGTCCTACGGCTGAGATGATGATGATGATGATAAAATACAAACACGTGCTTTCTATATAGAACATATAGGTGCTAGATTATATGAATTTGTAGATGAGTATGTAAGTATACAATATATTACTGATGTTATATACTATGTGTGTGCGCGGTCATATAATATATAACATACTTTTATATTTCATTCACTCTTTTTCCTTAGCCAGTATTTCCAGAGTTACGCAAATCGAGCACAAAAAGTAGTAGAAACAATAATTATACTCAATGACAGGTCTTCATTAAAATTTATCTTTTAAGCATATATGTATTACTATAATTACCGCGCAGATAAATCGCAGATTTCCGATTCGAAATCTAAATCTATCAAACACGGCACACCAAGACGGCGGCATCGGCGGGCCGCGCTTGTATTTTTTGAGCCGTGTTTGATACTTTCAGACAAAATACAACACGCGCGAGCTTGTCGACGGAACGCACCGCGCACGTACGCGTTTGGTGGGTAAAGCTATGTCTACGAGTTCATTAATTTTCCACCACTGTAGCGGGTCCGCTGAAGGCGCTATGCGGAACGCAGCGTAGACGCAGCTCTATTTCCGGCAAGCCGCTGCCGACGCGACGACACTGACTCACTGCACTTTCACTGCGTATAGTACCGCTCCGCTTGTCTACCATCCCAGTAACTGGTATGGCCGCACTATAATCGGTTTAGCTCAGTGGTTCTTAACCTTTTAGTGATGAGGGACCATTGCACAAAATGTATATTGCTATGAACCATCAACTGTTTGGACATAACATACAGTAAATAATTTTACCTATGAATAAAACATGCACAAAATTGTTCAAACCACAACAGTATTTAAATATGTATTTACTTATTATATTATTTATTACTATAGTAATTGTGTCTGCAGTGGTACACTTTACTAACTTTTGAATCTTTGGTTCAGTTCTCAGTATCATAGTTATTCTTGAAGCTTAGTAAAAGAAATTGCTTTTGACTTTTCTGTTTCGACTGTATCTTTCTACTTGGATAACTTCGTGGACTACTTAGGGTGCTTCCAGGAACCACCAGTGGTTCGCGAGCCACCACCGGTTAAGAACCACTGGTTGAGCTGGATAGTGAGCCACGTGCTCGAACATCAACAATGTACGTACTCGTACCTACTCTCCACGTCACACGCCACGCTACATACTAACGAAACGAGTGCAAGCACAGTGCAAACGTACTTGCTCATTACCGGACATCCGCGAACTTGATACGCTACCTACTCTACTCGCTATGCTACATTGAAAAGCTCAATATTTATGCGAAACATGATCCATTCATTTCTGTCATCTTTATTGTATGTCAAATTCCTCGCAGCTCAATAAGTTAGATTTTATAAAGCCGCAGTAGCAAAACGAATTTAGTATTAATAATAAAATGGGGCACCATCCATACAAGGTCTTCAGGTCCCAAACCAGTCAGTCTGTACTATGGTAACCTGATGTTATACATACATATACATATACAATACACACTCTGACATAGGTCAGACATAATATGTCCTTTTATTATATTATAATTTATGTACACAAACAGGGTTGAAAAATATGTTTTCAACACACTTGCTCATAAAGTGGCTCTATGGTCACCGCAATTAGGCACAGAATGACACCCATAATCAAACTGTGACTTTTTCATTGCTATAACTCACTAGTGAGTTATAGATTCAGCACCTTGAGGTGCTTTGTTCCTAAAAAAGTTTTTATTCAAAAAAAAGATCATGTTCAATAGAACAAATAAATGAATGTCCCTATTGCTTGCACATTTCATGCAACTTCTTATTTAAATAGATAATTTTAACTCTTACGTGTTTAATAAATAAAACTTTCACTCAAATATAACTTTTGTTTTCTCTGTAATAAAAGAAAACTTTAAATTCCCCATTTCGTACGAGGCAGAATAGGCGCAAACCCTATGCGCAGAAATTAAAAAAAGAAACCGCATCCCTTTAGTCTGTGGCTGATTGCTATGCGCGCGCATAGGAAAACTGATTAATTTTTCCCGCCATAGCAAAACATTTTTCACAACTCGTTTTCACTGTTGAAATTATATTTATTTACGAGTATTCATTAAAATGTGAATACGCAGTCTTTTTCAGAAAATGTGTTCATGGCGTACTTTAAAGAATTATCTTCTAAGTACAAACCTAGCTCTTTGTGGTGTTTATACTCAATGTTAAAAAGTACAGTCCGAACAAAGAATGGAGTGGACCTAAAAACATACTCTACTTTGTCAGCTTATCTAAACAAACTATCCGATGGATTTAGAAGCAAGAAATCAAAGGTCGTCTGACGATATTGAAACATTTATAAAAGATGCTCCAGATAACCAATATCTGGCTACTAAGGTTAGTTAAATTTATTAATTAATTATTAATAAAATTAATATCTACGCGACTTCAGCCTGTGTTGTGTGTTGAACTTAATTATTGTTTTTTTTTTTTCAGGTTGCTTTAATATTTGGTGTAACTGGTGGCTGTAGGATACAAGAATTAACAAATTTAACCGTAAAGAACCATGGTTATTGTTATAACTATGGTGGTTTAGTGAAGATACCTATCACGAAAAATAAAATACCGAGGTCATTCACCATATACGGTCCATTCTATGAAATTGTTAAGAAGTATGAAAGTTTGCGGTCACCAAAAGCAAAAACTGACCGTTTATTTCTAAATTACCAGAATGGTAAATGTACCTGTCAGCCTATAAGTATAAAGAAATTTGGTTCTATGGCTAAAGAAATCGCTAAGTTTTTAGGTTTAGCAGATGCTGAGAGCTACACTGGACATAGTTACAGAAGAACTTCAGCTACATTACTGGCTTATTCAGGAGCTGATATAATAACTTTGAAGCGTCATGGTGGGTGGCGATCTAGCAATGTAGCAGAATCATACGTAGAAGATTCCATACAAAACAAGAAGGAAATGTGTACAAAAATCACAAAAAAATTATACTTGATTCTGAGGCGCTCCCTACTGACGAAACACCAAGTACATCCAATGATTGGATTTCACCTACCTACACGAATAATGAGCCATCTCAAATTACAATAGAACATGAAAGTATTTTAATAAATAATCTATCTGATGAGACCGCTAAGCCATCAAAAACAGTGAAACATAATTTTACTAACTGCACATTTACTAATTGTTTCCCTAAATAAACTTATTATCTATTAAATAAAATGAGTTTTTATTGTTATTTTGTTTACAAGTGTGTTGAAAAACGTCGTATGATACACGTGTGTATTGATGATTACCGTCCTCGGCTCTCTTAAGACCTCTCAATGGCGCCTCGGCGGTAATCACCAATGTTACACACTAGTACCATAATGTACTATTATACCATTCCCACTCTAAAAAGCTTATTTTATTCACAGACAATTATATGTACTACTTTATTCACTGAAAAAAAGCCTTTTACTCACTATTTTGGTGTTTGAATTTAGAACACACCAATATATTTGACCTCCATCTCAATGCTTATACAATCTCCTTGCGGAAAGAATACTCGACATACAAACTCTTTGTGCAAATAACTCCTCGAGATTTTATTGGTCGATATTTCCGACAAGGAGTTTTAGCATTAGAATAGAAAACTGTATTGTGTTCTTTGGTGCCATTACAGAGAAAAATATATAATAATAATAAGAAAATGAGTCTTATGTTTAGTAATTGTTCCAATTTTAATGTGCATTTTAATTAATTTAACCTTCGTTTTCTTCGTTGTCTATTTTCGCTTAAATTATTTCTTTTTCTCGTAGTCATGGTATAAAGTAGTGTATGCAACTCTTCAATAAAACAGATTTATATCGAGAGCCATGAATCACTCAAACCGCTCAGGATTGTAACACTGGAATAACTTGCTACGCTCGTGATTCAATAATCACGAATCACTCCCTGCGGTCGTGATTCAGTCGTTAGAATCCTTCACTTACTCGTGATTCATCTATGGCCCTCGCTTTAAATTCGTCTTTTATTCACTAGTTGCATAACATACCTACTATTTTCTTGTAGTCATGGTATAAAGTAGTGTATGCAACTCTTGAATAAAACAGATTTATATCGAGAGCCATGGATCACTCGCATCGCCCAGGATTCTAACACTTAATAAGTTATCAAGAATTATCACAAATCACTCCCTGCGGTCGTGATTCAGTCGTTAGAATCCTTTAGTCACTCGTGATTCATCTATGACCTTAATGATAATAATGACCTGAATAAGAGTATTTTTTAATTTTATAAAAGATCGTGATTTTTATTAGGTTTTTGCGATGATTACCCTAGTTTTTCTTTTGTTTTTGGACTATAGATGAATAATATAGTAGGTATCTCTCTTGTTTTATAAATATAGCAGATTATTTTATTAATTTCTGAAATCATTATTATGATAATTACTCGCACTGCATGTTATGAATAAAAGTAATAATTATTGTTATATTTCTACTGACACAAAGAAAATATCTATTATATTTGATTGCTGATTTTTATTGTGATAAATAACTAACCTAGCTTGCACATATCGTAGTTGTATTCTATATTGTTTACGCCATTACAGTTAATTAATGTGTACTCCCAGCGTTTAATTTCTGTTCGTATATAGATTTAAATAATTGTTATTATTTAAAAAAATCATGCATCATGCATCCCTGCACGCAAATGTTTGTTCTGTTCGGGGATCGAACCCGAGACCAGCGGCTCAGAAAGCAGTGTAGCTAATAACTGCGCCAACAGGCCAGTCAATTGAGTCTGTGGTGTCACACAAATACGGCGAATGTTGTATTCACAAAGACGTTGTTGGATGTAAGCAATTGCAGGTTGAAAATAGGCGCTACCTTGGTCTTCGAGCTCTGTGTCTGGCGTAACGATTATTGTGTTTCCGCTCCCTGAATGAATATTTATAAATGGTCGCCTCACATGACACGTGGAGCGTATCACCATATTATTGTTGCTGTTCATTCACATCGTTCATTACGACAAACGCAAATACCAATGGAGTTTTTTATTCATCCGTTCGTATGCGCAAAAACGTTATTGCGCATCTTGTTATCGTCTCGAAAGCAGTATGGGTACCTAGATGAAGTTCCACTAAACGAGTTAATTAGCAACTAACAAGAAGAGATTTTATCGTGCATGACCATACAATTGAAACTGTGAAATGAAAAGAACATCAGCGTCGTTCTGTTACTTTTTACCCAACTGCGGCGAAGCTCAAAAGGAGGGTAACGTGTTTGACATGTATGTATATATTAGAGATGGGCCGCAAATGTGCCGAGTACTCGTTTACTACTCGGTACTTCGGCGTTTATTGATACTCATATTCTGCCGAATAACTCAGTTCAAATGGCGAATATACTCGGATTTAATAAAATAATAATTTGAGTGATATAATAAAATATAAATTTAACAGGCTTGTTTAAAAAGTAATTAAGAGTATTGAATAATTTTAGAGGATAATGAGAAAAGAGTATTATACATTTTTAACGTATAAGTAGTAAGTTAAAACAATATTTAAACTGTATCAACGGTAAGTTATGATTTAAGAAAACATGACTCTCTGCGTGTTATGGTAAGAGTCTGTTCTATGGTAAGAGCCTCCTTTCTTCGTAAACGTTGCCTGATTTTTTTACATTTTTATAGGAGTTTCAGTAGTTTTATTGGATATTTTCAGATATTTAGTGAAATTTCTAAATAAATACTTTATTTTTTATAACTATATATTTCCCAAATATTAGAAAAAAAATTGCATGCATTTTTAACAATGTTCATTGAATATGTATATTCACATATTTGAGGGAAATTATGTACCTACATAAAATTTTAATATTATATAAATTTTTCATGTTTCATTTTGTTTATACATTTTTATTTAATTATTATTCTTTTTATTGAACATTTTAATTGAACCGATTAACTCAGTCGAGTACTCGATTTGACAAACTTGTATACTCGGTTACTCGGTAAAAGTTGTACTCGGCGCATCTCTGTATGTATGTATGTATAAGTATGCATATCCGTATCTATGTCCACTCGTAACTACTGAAAGGTTCAACCGCTTCTGATAAAAAAATCCAAAAAATGGAACCGACTTTAACACTAAAAAGTGTGAAATAACTTGTTGAAGTCGATACAATGATAACTCAAAAGTACCTATCATCACAATATTGTCTTCATGGTACCGACTTCGACAATAGTGTTGAAGTCGGTCCCATGTTTTGGTTATAAAAAATCCACCCTGTTTAGTGACCCCAGTTACGGGATCGCTTGTCATTCACCGTCAATTACGATATCATCATCCTTTTTTTCTAAAGTCGGTTGATGAGACATTATTATGTTGGTGAGTGTTAGGCTAAAATTACCCGATTGCGGCGAATCCCAAAAGGAGGGCTGGTTTTATGGGCTTTAACGTGCGGGTTAATTATTTTCTTAGTCGGGTTAGTAAACTTTTAGTCCTTTTTTTAATAGGGGTTATATTTTAAGCCAACTTTCCATTAGAAACATTAAATAGGTTATAATTATTACATCATGCAAGGTAGGTGTAAGAGTGTATGTTCAATTAGCGCATCTTAACCTACACGGCTTTATTTTATCACACCATTAATATAAATCTGCTAAAGCTCATTCATACAACAAAACTGTAAAAGAATGTCCGTTTGGGTCGACGGATGGCGGGTTGTTACTCTTTCACACCAAACCGATTTGTCTTAAACTTTTTAATTTAATATTAGATGAATAATGACTGGATGACAAAACTACAAATTGTCTTTTACGCCCCGAAAAATCCTGTGAGATAGTAATATTCAGCGCGGGGCGCATCTTCTACAGTTTATATTATATTAACTCTACTTTCATTAAATGTTGATGAAAATAGTCCGAAAGTTTTTGCTATAATGGTCGTGCGTGTAGGTACCTGTGAACATAACAAAACAGATCGACAACTCGAAGGTAGGAAGGAGGCACACAAATGGGTTGGAATGTAAATTTAATGTACTTAGGTAGGTAAACTCTAGCACAGAATAACTAATACTTCTCGACTCACTCATTTACTAATGCTGGGAAAAACAAGTTGCGCAACGCAGCTGACAGAGCTCTGCCGAGTCGAGAATTAGGCTGCCTTTCCACTAGACATGCGCGAGCCAGCTTAGAGGCAAGCTACGGAAAATTGCGCCAATGGACATTGGTTCATTTTGCTAACACGACATAGTGAGTCAAACCCATTGGTTTAAACTTTTCGTAGCTGCTGCGCAAATCTTGGTGTAAAAGTAGCGTTGAACAGTCCAGATAGAGAGCAGCAGTTGAAGTTATATTAGTCATTTCATTGTAATTTTGACACTTTTTCAAGTAACTAAAATAGAAAACATGTATAATACAATACAATTACTATTAAATGATTTTTAAAGCACTAACGCCGACTTAGCGATACCAAACTTTACAATTTTCAGAGAGACTACACATCCTCTGACGGGATACGAATCCACGTTCGTCCTCATAAGACGATTAATATCAACTCTGATTGCCTCGGTGGCCTAGCGGTCAAGTCATGGTTCGGATCCCGTTCGAAGATGTGGAATTTTTCTCTCTAAAATTGCTGCATAATTTAATTAATCGAGACATGCTTACAACTAACTCCATATTCAGACCAAAATTCAAGCCATAACAAGAAACACATAAATAAATGAATGTACTATTACATTACCTATAAAATCATGTAAAATAACAGTAAAAATTAGAATAATCACACGTTAGGAATGGAATAAAGCTAGCGGATGGCCGTAACAAAATATTTACCTACACGAAACATAATAATAGTACCCTACTTACCGTCAAACATGTAAACCACCAAGGCAATCAGACGCAAACCTTTCAAAGGCCACATTAAGTACTTACGGGCATATCCATATTTACCTCCCATGCTTTCATTGTCAAGAGTGCTTTATCGTTTGATTTATTGTACCACGGTTAATTATTGTTTTGTCTTACTGAATAAAACGGACATAATAAGGATTTTTACGAGACTATTCTGCGTAATATGATGTATAACGATCTATAATCATTTTTAACCATCTTTATCTAATTCTTACTGGGCTAGGTATCCGCCAATATAAACTTTTTTAATGGATTCTAAAGAGCGTCATCGAACTTCATAGTTTTGCGAGCCAAAACACATCTGCACCTATTTCTTAGAATCTAGAATAGCCACATCCTTGAGATCAATGAAAAGTTATAAGCGTATACAAATAACAATGTGCCTAGTAAATATATGGAGATTCAAAATAACGGCTTTTTAGGAACAATAAATAGCAATCACTGCATGATTAAGCACGCTTCGTATAACAGTTAATATGTGGATCGACATTATTGGCAATTACTTAGCAAGTTATTTACTGTTCTATACATATGATATACATAATATGGGGCACAGTAACTACGGAAGAAATAACGAGAAATGAGAAAACGGTATTGACTGGTGAAGGGTTCCTTGGAGTCACACTAACAATATGCCAACAAACGATGAGACACAATATGTGGACAGAGAACATGAGCCAAATGGAATATTCCAAGCCAATATATGTTCCAATATGTGATACTCGTACTTCTCAACCCGACGGCTTATGAGTCGTATCTAATGGCAGAAATAAGGGTGTAGGAAAACACGGTAAAACAAAATAAAGTTACCGTGACCTAATGAAAAGTGTTTGCTGTAGCATTTATCTGCTTGTTTATGTTGGTTGTACACGCCGGTTTTAAATTTGTTAGATTGTTAACAGCGGACATAATAAACAAACAGAAACGTCTCAAGGGTAGAGTTTGAAGCAACTTTCTGGTTTTATCATATACTTATTTGACGGCACTACGACTACTCAACAGTAGCATACCAACTTGTCTAATAATGTTATATAGGTACTAGCGACTTGTAAATCTCTACTTATGTAAATACGTTGCAAGTTAAAGCGAATAAGCAGCTTTATGTTAGTCGTTGTAAATATTGCAGAAACAAAAAAAAACAATAAAATGACGTTCATGTTCATTTTCATATTATAATTAATAATGAGGTACTTAATTTACTACTTTAGTACTTTATTATTATAATATAAAATTTATCATTTTAATGACGTTTTTTAAATTAAATATAATATTTCGCAATGAGATAAAATATATATACTTAATGACGAAAATGATCATGTTTCCACCAAGCCGCACTGAGCCCGCATGGTGGATTATGGCCCAACTCCTCTATCTACGAAGGCTCGAGTCCCAGCAGTTGGAACATACTGGGCTGATTATGTAATGATGAAAAAAAAGGGTGTCCGTAGTCTTAAATGCTGCTTTATATATACACATTATACGCATATATATCCTTTAAATTAAATTTGATAACTAGAAATTGGCGGAAAATAACTGGCGTTCAACTTAACGCTGTTAGGTTACGAACACGTTACGAAGTTACTTTGAATCGCACTTTATGCTAGAAACTAGAAAAAGGAAATTTTTCAACATAGGAAAATTACAGCTATAAATATTTGGATCCTGCTATTTATACAAACGTTTCTGTGAACACCTGTATGTCTCAGTAAAGTGTGGCGAAACATAACAAACTACGATGTGTACTGTATAACTTTCCTTGAATTTATCGTCATAGATAACGCGAGGCATACAAAATGAGGGTGGAGTGTAATCCAAAACTCTAGGGTGGCCTTACGTTGCGCTGCTGCTACAAATCTTATAAAAACGTGGGGAGTTTTAATACACGATATTTTTGACATCCTTTCACTTGTACCTCTAGTTTTTGCACTCTACACAAACGAAGAGCGACTAATAAATCCAATATTTCTACTATTTCCAGCATAATGGATTATACTGGACCAGTTATAAAAATTGAGTTAACTTTTAAAATATTCGAGCAATCCTTTTAAAATAAAAGTAAATTAAAGTTTATTTACATAATTGAAATATAGGATGAACTAAAAGCTTTTTGACATTTTAACTAGATTTCGAAAAATGTTACTCTATTAAATATTACCTATTAGATATCCAACTCTACCCGTGGGTGCGTAGAAATCTACTAAGGGATAACAATCGGAAGGTGGGGGCAGCAGCACCTTCCCAGTATTAAAACCCCAAAACTGCGCTCGCCAACCCGCCAAGCGTTGCGAGTATTGGCAAAATCCCCCCCTATGAATTTGATGAATACCAGTGATGACTTACGGCACTGAAACGTGGTCTCTTACTATGGGCCTCATTGATAAGCTCAAAGTCGCACAACGAGCTATGGAGAGGGCTATGCTCGGGGTTTATATACGTGATCGAATCAGAAATGAGGAGATCCGTAGAAGAATGAAAGTCACCGACATAGCTCACAAGATTAGCCAGTCGAGGTGGCAGTGGGCAGGGCACATAGCACGCGGTGGGAGGAGGACCTGGCTCCGCCTGTTCCTGGGCAGTGGACGATGGAAGCCATCCGTCCAGTCCTTCAGAGGTGGGTGAAACGACCTTTCGGGTCGCTGACCTTCCGATTGGTGCAGGTGCTCTCCGGACATGGATGCTTCGGAAAGTACGTGCACCAAATCGCAAGACGGGAGGCGACTCCAGCCTGCCACGCGTGCGGTGCGCCGGAGGATACGGCGCACCACACTGCTGGAAGTGTGTGCTGCATGGGGCCCGCAGCGGCACACGCTTTCAGCGGAAATAGGCGGAGATCGGCCCGGTTAAGATCAATCCGGGCCTACCGCTGGGGCGAGATGGTGACTGCCAGCGCGACCCTGTCTCACCCCACCTTGGCGGAGGACTGCTCACGGGGGGGTTTTAGTGGGTTTGAGCCCCACACGCCTCCTTCCGTCACCCCCGTGGTGGAAGGGAAGTGCACAGTATTTCCCCCCTCAAAAAAAAAAAAAGGGCACATAGCACGCAGAACAGATGGCCGATGGGGCCGAAAGGTTCTGGAGTGGAGACCACGGACCGGCAAGCGCAGCGTAGGTCGTCCACCGACACGGTGGACAGACGACCTGATGAAGGTCGCAGGACGACGTTGGTTGCAGGCCGCTTCCAACCGTTCCTTTTGGAAAATCATGGGGGAGGCCTATGTTCAGCAGTGGACGTCCTACGGCTGAGATGATGATGATGATGTTGATTAGTTATCAAGTTTACATAGTTTGAATTTTTTTTTTGCTTTACTAGCTAAGCACATAGCTGTTATAAATTTTTATTATTTAACTATATTCGTACCTATGTTGACAATAAATAAAATTTTATTTGATTTTTCAATACAAAACTAATATCCCCTATATCGATACCTAGCATTGATTCCTCGATCAATTCTACACTAAATAAAGGATACAGGACTGTACCGTACATTCAGGTCGGAGTCGTAAACCGCGACTGGTTGATAGCCTACATATATACACTAACAATTGATCACAATATACGTGTAACAAAAAGGTGTAGTAAATTAGTAATACTAAAACCACACACGTAGAAGCTTGCATACAATTGGGAGCTAACTACCGCGTCCCAGGAAGTAGTCAACAATCCGAATTATAGTATAGAGTATATTAATATAATATAGAGTAACCAAAGGTTTTCTAAAACTCAAGCAGATCCATCCTTGAATAATTAGACCAAAGACGGTAATTACCTCCAGAACCTATACAAACAAGGGGTCTAAGGGAGAGCCCTTTAGAGAGAGATGCAGAGTAGAGGGGGGAAAGTGAATGAATAGGTGTCGTCGGGATTGCAGAGTGCAATGACCCCAAAGAACTAACTAGGCATGTCTAATAGGGCTGTCCAAAAAACTTCAGATATAACTTTTTTCACTCTGTATGACAACAATATTAAGCGATTTAAATGTTGATACTCCGCCATATGAATCCTGACACTAGGTACATATGCACACCTTTCAGTATCACTGCACCTTTTTGTTACACGCTGTATAAGTATAGAACCCAAGCTCCTCGTAGCCAGCCAGTATCACAGAACAAATAATAATAGAGCTTGTTGCTAGCATACTCGCATATTTATTGAATCAGTCAATATGGACAATTGGATTTAAGTATGAACTTATAACTATGTCATTATATGTAAGTATGTGTATAGATTGTATAATATTAATGAAACTAATTATGTAAGTCTATTTTTTTTGTCTAAGTAATATTCCAGTAAATGGTTTGCATTATTAGTGCCGGATTGATGTCTATGGTTAGCAAGGCAAACTTGCGTGAAACTAAAGTATAGAATCAGAGTTATGGATTATTATTCTATCAATGACACATTATGTATGCAATGATCAGTTGGAGCCACCTTAACCGCAATAGCAGGCAGAATTATTCATGTACATACATTATTATATGATAAAGTTACCACGTAATAATATTCAAATAGTAGTAAGTGAAATTATTTCGCCGAATTGTCTTGCGGTTAAAAGCGCAATATGTTCCCTTGCACAACCTTTTTAACTCTGTGCAGCATGGGTCGCCGGGTACAGGTCATAATCTACAGTAGATGTTATGGCCGTATATGTTATAGGCGAACGGGTTTCCGCATCTACACTAAACATTTTACACAAACCATAAAAGTGATTTTTTTTTTAATATTGTTACATCTAACAAAAGTACGTACCAATCTACCCAGGTATATCTATGATCAGTTAGTAAATCATTCGGAGCTGTGACCAGTGGGCCGAGCACGAAAATCTGTTTAAGTGTAACGTCCTCGCATCATTAACGTATTTAGTACAAACAGTCATTTATCTAGTGCAATAGTGGCACAGATAACTCATAGTTTGTACTGAATACGTAAACAATACGATAACGTTACACTTGAGCAGATTTTCGTGCTCGACCCAATGTGGCTTAGCTATGGTAAACGGTAATAAACTTTATGAACGTTACGAAAAAGTAAAAAACAATGTACCAACTGCATTAAATTTTATTATTATTATTTCTTGTAAATGAAGGTACGCATTGTTAACATATGCCTCAATAAATAATTATATAATGTACCTATGCTTCGCCGTAGAGCAACTTTACGTTGAGGGCGTTTTATTCGGGGAATGTAATAAAAGTGGAACGAAGGCGCGCGGGCCGACCTGACGCGTGACCTGCCTCCCAATCCGCCGCCAATTCCGCACTGACACTATTTATTTACGCCAGCCGCGCAGATGCCTCCCTAATACAACCCTAATCCAACCACCCACCTTTTTTACAACTACGCGGTGAACAAGCCAAATCCATCCGATCCGGCAACGATAAATGATAGAGAAAGTAAACTACGACAAGGCGATGCATGGAGATAATCTCATCTAAAAATGTTGCACTACTGCACAAAAATACCTTATCCAAGGTCCGTGAGCGGTGTTCATCAACCTTGGCAATTAGTTGACTCTTTTAATATTCTATAAGTAGCCTTGATACTTACACGTAAAAGTAATAATAATGGATAGATGTATATAATAATCATTTTTGTTTTAAAGTAGTACGAACTTAGTCTACACGCACTACGGTGATTTTATTTATGCTGATGAAATAGGTATATCTTTAAAATAGGAAGGTACAAAACGAGACTTTATAAAAATGATTCAGTGAAAATGACAATAAAATTTGAGACTTGTGATTGCGCCAATAGCAATCAATTCTGACATTAAATTTGACGTTATTATTTTTTGACATAATTTGGTATTTTTTTTTAGATTTTATTAATTACTTGATGTTATTTGGTTATTTCTTTTTTTTTTGTTTATTTTAACTGTGTGATAATATGTAATTGTACTTTTAGACGTTTATTATCACAATAAATTAATTTGAATTTGAAAGTAAATATGCCAAAGTATGCCAAATCAAATTTATCATCTTCGAAGCTAACATACCTTTTCTTTGTACTCACGAGGATTATATAATGTATACATATAAGTCTTCCTGAATGAGCATATAAAAAACAAAACAAACAGTTGTTCTTCTGCCAATCTATTTACAAATCTAAATTGAGTCAGGGTCGAACGAAAGACATGGGAAAATTTTATGATTGTTATCTTAGGTATATGCGAAAGTAATTAGTATGTTCAAAAAACAAATACCAACTTGTAAATATATCCTAATCTTCTAAATCAAAACGAATACGTACTAGCTCCCAAATTGCACTGTATTAATATTTTCACATCAAAAATATATTTCGGAGACGTCAACACATAAAAACTATTATTACATACCAGAATCACGACAAGACAGATATAAAAATAAACTTTAAATAAACGCGCGCAATAAAAGCGTAATCCTTCAACCGAAGAATCTTACGTAGGAAGGAGCTTTTATAAACAGAACATTTATATACATATATATTGGGGATTCGTGTAAGATACTGTGAATATGTTTTTCCACAATACTCTTAATTATGTTGCATAAACTTATTCGAAGAAACAGGTGAGAGTGATGGTTTAGCAGGTTGCAATTTAATTACACAAAATTTTTCAACTGCTGATTCAAGATTTGAAGGTTAGATTGGGTATTAGGTGTAGGTACCGAGATACTGCTAGTAGCGGAGCTATGGCGCTCGTAGTGTAGCTCGACTTGGCGATCTTAACAGATCAACAAGTTAAGCAACACCTGCTGCGGTGAGAACTTGGATGGGTGACCGCCAGTGGCATTATTCAACTGAGCGCTTCCGTGTTTCGGAGGGCAAGTTAAGTCGTCGGACCCGGTTGCTTGTCTTAGGACAACAGTCGTTAGGCTATGTCGAAGGCCTTCGGGCGGCCTGAAAATTTCAACATGGGTTGGCCACTAACCTACCCACCAATCCACACTGGGCCCGCGTGGTGGATTATGGCCTAACTCCTCTCTCTGAGAGGAAGGGTCGAGTCCCAGCAGTGAGAACAAAATGGGCTGATTATGATTATGATGATGACCGAGATACTGAAAAGTAATACAGTACCTAAGGTTTATATTACGCGTATTATATTTTATTTTTTATTATATATTATTATTACTCTTTTCAGAAGTACAATCTGACAACAGAGTCAAATGAGGTAAAATTGGTTTACGTAATAATTAAATTGGTACCACTAAATGGCCTGACAGCGATGAGCCCTAGAGTTAACAACGCCCTTGTTTATTTTATGCTCTTTTTGGAAAGCTCTACGATCAAGGATGTCGATGAGGAATTGAGAATAAATAAAGTGTATTTGGATTCGTAGAACTAAAACGCATCTAATTAGATGAGGCCTATTCCATTAGACAATATTGCCACTAGAGTGACATCTGCCATGAAATCCAATGGAACATAAGGAAACTACTACCAGTCAGAGCGATACTTCATGAAGTTCTCACCTTCACCTTCATTCCAAATTAAATTCCCCGAGTGCATTTCATTCACATTGCTTTGTGAAAGATTTGTTCTCTCTTTTTATGTTTTTTCACTCGGTTTTTGTTCAGTCATTAAAATTCTTCGGGTACTAAGACAGACACATTAACAATTATTAAACTATCGACCATAGCAAATCCTTTTGGTGTAGCCTATTAAAATCGAAGTACGAGTAACTAACTTTTTGGCACTTCCATTTTCAATGCTTCATCAGATTAATGGTCATATAACAGGCAATGCGGGAAATCATGTGACGGAACCAATTCAAAATAATTCTAGAACGACGAGTACAAATAAACTGCTAAGTGCGAGTTGGACTCGCGCACCGAAGGTTCTGTATTGCCATACCACTGCCTGCACTATATGATAATGTATTTTATGTATGTATCCCTATCACGAGCTCGACTTTTGCCACTTTTTGCTATTTCTTTTGATATTTTAGAGATGGCGCTATAATCACACCAAGATGGACGCTTGTATATATTACCGTTTAGAGGATTATTACTGTAACAGAAACAAAAAAATATATATAAACATCTTTCGTTGTATTTCCTTTCATTCTCTTTATTTTGCTCATCGTTGAAAGGTATGGAATAGATCGCTTTGAGCGATAAGATAGAGATGAGAGATTGTTGTGTAACGATTTCTATTTTTCTATATTTTCCGATTTTTTTGTTTATTATATTTTGTGTTGTGGTGTTGCAATAAAGAGTTTATCTATTTATTTTCTTTCCTTTACTCTCTTCTTAACTCCTTTCTCTATTTGACTAATAATATATTTTTGTACGTACAACCCGGTCACAATATCTGTGCACCTGACCTCGTGACGTCATATCGGCGGTCTGGGTACGGTGTGAAAAAAGTTTTTCGAGAAATGTGGAGGTAAAAAAAATTACTAACCTTTTCAAATCAATTTATTATTGATGAAGGGTTTGTTATTAAAAAACAATAATTTTGATTACATAAACATTTATGAAGTAGGTGGTTGTACTTCATTTTTAATTTTCATTAGAGTCCTCTTTGATATCCCAGTTGCAGCACAGGTTCGTTTCACCACTTGGTCTACAGGTATGGTGTACTGTTTATTTGCTTTCTCCGATTCAAAAAACTTGAGCTGTTTCAAGATTAAATTTCTTGATTTTTTATGTACGTTTTATATACCTGATGAGCCTGGGGTCCCAGTATAATCAGTATTGATTACCATGTATGTTTTGTTAAATCTATAAGTAATTAAAACATGTAATAAATTACCATCTTAAATATCCATCATAAATATAAATAACCATCTTAATAGTTTATACTATTGAATATGTTTGAAATTAAACTTATTAAGTAGGTACTATTGATTTAATTAATTTTGTGAGATAAATGTAATTGTATTTTGTGACGTTTTTATCTCAATAAACAATTTATTATTTTATTATTATTATTGATTCGCTGTGTATTGTTTTTCCCATGACTTCAGTTTAAAAGCTACAACAATTTTAATAACAACCAAACCAGTCCAAACTTAACAGTAAACAGTCTAAACTTAACAATAAATATTAAAAAACAAAAATATCAAAATTATCGGGACGTGTATCAGCAACGAAGATGCTAACCGTACTGTCGCACCGGGGAGTGCGCGGAGAGGTGACAGGGGAAGCGGGAGAGGCGCCACATTCCAGCGAGGTGCACAGATATTCTGACCGGGTTGTATGTATAATATTAGGATTCCGTATTCTCTCACGAAACCCTAAACAGTATTCTATACAATTACTAACTCAATATGATCTAAAATTAAATATGCAATATTTTATCGTTCTGTAACCGACATCTTCGATGTTTTGAAGTGCAAGACACTTATTACATCGTGAGTAAGTGATTATTAATATAATTACTGTTCAAGGGAAGTGTATTTATGAACTTATAAATTAGGAGCATATAAAAAATCGTCTATCTCCGAATCTCGGACATTTATGCTGTATTATTGTATTGGTACATTATATGAAGTTGTATACATAATACCAATCCTCGTATAACTTGAGTAGAAAATATATACATTGCTTTCACAACATTACATACCTACATAATTTTAAACAACATACAATAGCATAGAAAAGTATGTTACACTTAAATATATTCCGAAATAGTAATGTGCAAAATGGTTCTGATAAAATATACAAAAATATGAGTAGGAATGTATAATTTGGTAGTAGTATTTGATCAAAATATGCGTAAAGCTCATCACACACGATGAAGATACTATAAAATATATATTATCTTAGAGCAGATTCGGACATATCGCTCACCATATAATTCAATGAGCGACCACACACGGTGAATATACTATAATATTTTACCTTAGAGTACCTTAAGATGCCACCGATATTTGAACGGCATGTTAACATACGCTAAGACTACTGCAGATCATGAAGACATGTTAAGATAGTGTCCGATACTGATCTTACGATCAAATACGTATATAATGTTGACAAAACCATTGCATTAAATTTATATTTTCACAATAAAAACTAATAAAGCTTCACATTATCTTATGTACCTATTTTGTTTCGAACCTGTAGAAATATTTTTTGGAAATAAAAATGAAACTAACGTCTGACGAACGCGAATGTGTCAAACAAAGGAAATCATCGAAAAAGTGAGACTTTCTATCTACTAACCGAACTAGCGGTATGCTAATTTTATCTTAGTAGAATTTTTAAAAATGTTCTATGGGCCTAAACTCCGTAGGTTTTTCTAGATTGTAGGTACTACGTATATCAATCAAACTAGGTAACTACTAAATCGATGTTAGTATTCTTGATGAAATAAGGCTATGTTATGTTATTAGACTAGCTGCAGTCGCGACTTCGTTCGCGTGGCCCTTTAATTAATGCTTTCAGTATAAATCCCATCAAAATTGGTCCAGCCTTTTCAGAAAATACCCGGATTATAGAGGCAGAAAGACAAACAATAAAAAAAAAATATTGGTAGGTATCGTGCAAATACCCATATGAAAGTGCAAGAAAAAGCTGTTTTTTTTTCTGAAAGATCATTGTAAAGTTTAAATTCACTACGGTGTTTCTTGTGTTTTATGTCATCTTCTATCCAGTTTTTTCGTTTTTTACTTTTAGCTAGTATGACGGTTATGTCATATTCACAGTCCCAATCATCATCTGAGGAATTGTCCCAACAGTTCCCAACAGCAACAAAATAAGAATCATCGCAAAATATGAACACTCTGTATATTACAGTGTGAACGATCGAGATGTGCGGCTCCTGTGACGGATTCCGATAGAATGTACGCTAGCTATATATTATAGTATCTGCGTCGTGTGTGGTGGGTTAAGTTAACATAACTTTTACATTCGACGCTATAGGTAATATATATTACTCGTATCTTAGTCGTGTGTGACAGGCTTAACGAAGGGCACCCGCCCGCGCGGACAGAGGCCGTAGCGCAAACAATTTTGTGAAAAGTATTCATATCGCAAACGTCAACGCGTCACGCGTCGGTTTATAAACTATGAGCTATCTATGTCACAGTTGCCCTAGATAAATCATAGTTTGTACTGTTTCACGTGAATGACACGTTACGTTACACAGTTATTCGTGCTAGGCCCACAGTGCAAATTGCGTCAAACACTAGTGTGATTTGCGAACGCATGGCGCAGCGCGGCGCGGCGACCTCGAGGGCGTAGCTCCACGCTGCGTTGTTTACGCGGCCGCGCGGTGACTCATTAACGGTCGGTTGATCGACACCCGCTACTACGTTTCTATCAAATTCTTCTAGTGGATCAAGTTTGTAAACAAGTACAGTGGCGCACAGCACTGCGTTTCCAATAATCGCAGCAATATACCTAACATGAAAAACTAACCGGATAGACGAGACAACCAATCGTCGTGTAATTAGTTCTTAGGATAAAGATGCTAACATATTTAGTTACACTACTCTACGAGAGTCGTTCATTTTCCGATTTACATAAAAAATCAATAACAATCGGATAGCATGTTAGACCCTAGGTATGTAGTAGAGGTTAGTCAAAATTATGTTTTGATGATAAATAATCTGTGCACGAAAAAGTCCCGATACTTTCTTAAAACATAAATTTGTTCGCGAAAGTTTAAAAAGTCCTAAGTATTATGTAATTTAAAATAATAAGATTTCAGGAATAATATGTCTAGTAAAATAAATACACTCGAGAGCAATGAATCCGGGTCACTTAAAGAATCCTAAAAATCTCGGAAACTAAAAATGCTAGGTTAATGCAATAAATTGTATTTAATAGACAATGTAATACTCCTTAAATGAAGGTATTAAAACTTCTTAGTTATTGTAAAGTTATATCATAAAAAAATCAAATTTGAAAAAGGGCCACTTTCGAAGATGGAACTACGAAATTACAGCATTTGGTTTTGCTTTTGTTTGTAATCTGTCATTTATGTGGGTACATAAACCATGTTGATAGTGCTCTATATTCATTATTCAAGCTGAAATTATGTCGCTTACGCCTGAAGAATGCACCAGAATACTTACAATGCTGGAAACCGGCCGGAGTCAGCGCGATACAGCCAGGACTGTCGGTGTGTCGCTGTCAACAGTACAAAGAGTTCTCCGACGTTACGAAGAAACTGGTTCTAACCTACGCAGACCAGGGACGGGCAGAACCAGGTGTACCACAGCACGAGAAGAACGATACTTGGTGAACACCATGCTTCGAAATCGCTTTCTCACAGGAACTGAACTCACAAATCAGTTTCGACGCCTCGGAGGAAGTAACCCAAGTGCATGGACAGTAAGACGTCGGCTTGCTGAATCTAACTTAAAACCCCTTAGACCTGCAAACGGCCCTAAACTGGAGCGTGGGCATCGTATTTCAAGACTAAGATATGCCCAGAGCCACGTAAATTGGAGTATTGAAGATTGGTCAAAAGTTATGTTCTCCGACGAATCAAAATGTATGCTCTACAAGCACGATGGAAGACACAGAGTGTATCGAAGACCAGGGAAAGATTCAAGCAAGCATGCATCGAAGAAAAAGTAGCCTACGGTGGTGGGTCTGTACTTGTGTGGGCCGGAATTTCTTCTGAAAGTCGCACAGAGCTGGTGATCATAGAAAACGGCTCTTTAACTAGCGAAAGATATGTGGAAGAAATCCTCAATGATCACGTTGGTCCATTTATGGTCAATTTAGGTGAGGATGCTATATTTATGCATGACAATGCCCGACCTCATACAGGTAGGATTGTGAATGACTACCTTCAAGAGATGAACATTACTCGTATGGAGTGGCCAGCGCGCAGCCCGGATATCAACCCGATCGAGCATGCTTGGGACGAGCTAGGCAGATGCGTAAAACAACGAAACCCTCCCCCAATCACGCTTCGTGAGCTCAAAATTGCTCTCACAGAGGAATGGAAGAATATTCCCCAAAATCGTATAAGGAACTTGGTGTACAGCATGCCAAACCGCTTAAACGCAGTAATGGAAGCACGAGGAGGCAATACGAAGTATTAAAATTTAAGAAAATCGTAATAAAGTTCAAAAATTTCATGTTTCCTATTTTTGTTTTAAGGAGAGATCAGCAGTTTTTTTCTTTATGTAATTTTGTGTTAATAAAATGTATGGTGACTCATATTTTTTTTACTTTCATTTAAGGAGTATTACATTGTCTATTAAATACAATTTATTGCATTAACCTATAATTTTTAGTTTCCGAGATTTTTAACATTCTTTAAGTGACCCGGATTCATTGCTCTCGAGTGTAGTACAACCCACACCCATTGGGCGTCCCTATACATATAAGGCAAATAAGTAACTGTTGCGTATACAGTGAAACCAAAATAGCGATACCAACCGAATAAATAAAAAATCCTGCATAGTATTTTTTTGTTTGTAAGATAATCAACCTGAGATTATCGTATCACGATGTCGATAAAAATGAAGATTTTTAAAGCAGTTTATCTCTTAACCAACGATTTAATTAAAACTACAAAAAATCATATGAAATTTTTAAGACTTCCAAGTAAACATTGACGGAATTAAAACTTATTTTAAAATACTACAACATTTCAAGCAAACCTCTTAATTTGACCCTTAAAGCAATGTTTCTCTTTATTCTTCTTTATTTGTTGTATTCGTTATAAAACAAATATCATATAATAGTCATTTTAATACACATACATTGACGGATTATTTTTTTATTTAAATGTACACATTATTTTTTATGAATTTTATACGTTTTTACGATATGCATTTGCTTGATTTCAAGTAAAGGAAATTGAACGAAGCCAAGCGATGAGCAGACAGCGCCTTAACGTGTAAGATTAACGATTATTAATAAAAAAGTAACAAACTTATAAAATGTGCAAACATTACACTTCTGACGGCCAGTGTACACGCCATCTGACGTAGATTAACAAATATCTTGATGTTTGCTAACGCGACGCGCAAAAGGGCTAGTCAGTCGCCAAGGTCGCAGAGAGACGGTCGGTGACCCGGAAATGAGGAGTGAGGGTTCCATTACCGTGCTCAAAGGGGAGATTCGAGCTCGAGACCCTTATGCCCTTGCTTACGACATTCCTACACAATTTTATTGCGCATTACATTCACCAAATGTCTGACGTCCATTCCTGAGATTGTACGCCCGCTTGCTATTAAATGTTGCGTTAGTATTCTATAACGCGCACTAATGGACAATAAAGCTAAGGAGGTATTCCATGTGACTGCATTTCCTAATGTGTCTCATAGTTGAAGAGCTATGATATGAGACTTGATATCTCACGTCGTTGTTGGAGTATAATCATAAAGAAGAAAAGCGGGAAAGTGTGGAATGGAATTATTGGTGAATGAAGGCAATGGTGGTCTTAACTTTGATAAACTCCGCTGGTATAAAACCAATGTGTAGTAACTAGCATACAATACAAACCATGTTTTCAAACTCTGCTACATTTCACACCGACGCGACGTCATACAGAAATGGTTATTACGAGTAGTTAGTTACGTACATACTAGAGCACAAGATTTCACAGCGAAGTTATTTTATATAGATACCAGTCGGGTTAATTGGTTTGTTTATTGACACAGTTATGGCATTCCATCGGCGTGCATATTCGCGGGCCGGTCGGTGGTCGCAAGGAATGCGCCCGGAATGCAGCCGCAGCGCACCGTACCATCGCGAAGCCAAGCTACCAGCCTCTCGGCTCTCCACTTCACAGACCTCTCACCACCCCGCGCTCTGACCTCCATTCGCAAATCGACGCCGACCGGTTCCGAACTTATATGTATTACCCATTTACGCTATCATGTAAACATATCTATATCTACTCGTAAACAGCGGCTGATGGATGTTTAAAATTCCTTAGGTCTATCAGCGCGAACATAAGAACAAAATAGCCATATTCGCGGCATTCTAATTTGTAGTTTATTTCATTAACACGTTTGTCTTATTATCATTCATACTATGTTCAGTATTCATACTAGCGTTGCCGGGTCCGACCGGTGGCTATAAGTATCCTTCATCTCAAGACATCCGTCTTGGGGTTCGTGAGGTTCCGATCCGACTAAAAATCAGTGACATAAGGATTTTGTCTTTAGTCGTATGCTCAGTCGGGACCCATGTTCATGAGACGCACAGCATCACGCTGCTTCCTGTACATGTTTAGTTTTGTAAATAATGTGCATTAAGTTTTTATGTCCAGATTATGTAATTTGATGTTGTCTGTGTATGAATAAACATGTTTTTTTATTTCATTTTCATGTACCATCGATGAGGAGAGGGGGGCAAATACCGCCTGCAAACCTGGATCATAGGGCAACATTGAGAACCTAGACAATTATAAATTGATCTCTATTTACGATTAGGGATTCCCATTGTACAGTATTGTTAGAATGAGATTTACGATCAGAAAATAGACTTAAACAACATTTTCGCAGAATCATGAGCAGGTTGTTATTTTCAGTTGTGGCGCCGTAGTGCTGTTATGGTTGGAGGGACACCAGAGAACGATGACGATGATGACGCTGTCCGATTGTGTGTGCGTTGTTTGTTTGCGCAGGGTGACGCGGCAAAGCGACGGCGACGACGATGCTTGTAAAACGCCGCGCCATGTGCCACGAGATTCTTCCACTCCACTCGCACACCAGAATTATTCCAATTGTTTGTACCTTTGTACTAATATTCGTCGATCGTACCGCCAACGCTGAGGCCGAGCCAAACAATCCATAAATTAAAAAGAAAACAACGACCGTGTATTATTAACGTCAGTTTTACCCGGTCAGAATGTAGGTGGAACGCTAATTTATGCATTTGGATACGAATTCCTTGAACTTTAAATTGTGTACCGACCGACGTAAAAGATGTTTAATTTGACAAAGATAATAAATGGTAAACGTTTGAAGTCAAAGAACTAATTAATGTGAAGTCGCATATTTATAGTACATGGATGTTATTGGTATAAATAGGAAAATTTACTGTCACATTTTACTTTATTTCAAATCGGTAATTTTTAGATACAACCATGGTACATCATCTTCATATTATCTATTTACTTGTATCCTCTGAACATTTTATAGATTAGGCATATAACAACAGAATTAAAATACCATTTGGTACGCTTTATCAGCCTGGTGGCGGTAATTCCCCCAATGATATTTCACAAGGCCGTTGGCGTCAGGCAAGCGGTTGAGCATTCAACTCAAATCCAAAATGTGTCAGTGAATACAACCAGGACTTTGTATTGTTTGTTATGATCATAATGAGAATCTATATAAACTTGAAATTAGGACGAGATTAGATATACGAGTCTGTGTTAGATATGTGTAAGACGCGGATCAATACATATATACGTAGGTAATTGATTTGCAGCTGACAAATGTTTAGCGGCGAGCGGCGTGGTAGATGGGGCTCCGCGTGACGCTCGCGCTCGCCCGCTTGGGCCTCTCTCTGCAAAACAACACTTGTTGCGGAAATAGCGACGAAAAGCATTTGCTCGTCGTGCCGTGACGCTGACGCCCGGCTCGTTCACCTCGTCCGGTGGCAGACGACGGCCGCGTGGCCGCCTCTTTTCCGCTCGTACCATGCACTTCTTTGGTTATAAGGACGCCCCATATCTTATGGTAGAAGACGAGGCGAGGATGACTGGTGCGATTGCTTCTCTCGACCTATGTTGCACATCTCGTATGACTTTCACCTGTCCGTATGTTTGTTAGGTTGTATGTACGTCTTCCTATACTGGTCGCATTTTACAGTCTTGGCGAAACTTGGCATGCTATAATAACTGTAATATTTAGAGTGTGGGGGGTAGTACTTTTCCTAAAATGGGAGGAAGTTAACTATACGGCGATATATAAAAAATTTGGTACACACATAAAGTACCTGACTTTATGAGCATAATTGGTCAAGTTTTTCGTAAAGTACTGCGAAAAATTGCCGCTGATAAGACAATGTGCTCGTAAGGTCTACTGTTCGCAGAACTATTAGTATTAATAATATACCTAGTTACAATATTAGCCATTTTTATCAGGACTATATCTGTTTTGTAATCTCGGAATATAGGTAGGCGCCTATAATATCTATTGGGAAAAACTTACTATCTAGGTAATCATTCTTATCACAATGAAAGTCTAGTCGCAACTCGCATAGAAGAAATAGAGCATTACATTGTTCTACATGTAATTTTATTGTCTGGGGCCTATACTGGCGGAAGTAACGTGGTGAATACATACCAATATAAATAGGTTTGTTTGATAATACTTAGTTGATTAGTGTGTGTTGATGTTGATACTGTTTAAAAGTGGTACAGCAATGAACAATCGTATGTACAAGTTCAATTTGAAAAATTTAATACTGACTTCCATTCTACTCAGTTATTGGAGTGTAACTCAAAAACTACTGGACCGAATTTAATTAAATGGGACCAACACGGGAAACACCAGCTTTTAAACAAAAAAAGAATTTTAAGTGTCGGTTCAGCCAATCAAAAGTTATGAGATAACATTTAAAAAAAACAGTCGAATTGAGTACCTCCTCCTTTTTGGAAGTCGATAGAAAAGTATGTTTAAGTAATACAAGCGTATTAGTTTACTCCAAAGCGTATGCATTTGTTTTATGACCCGGCATGTTATTAGCTTGTTATATTAGTTAAAAAAGTAAACGTGAATAAAACGGTTACATTTTCGCTTTCGCGAAGGGACCTTCCCTTGTATAACAGAAGGGACGAAATTAAGGCAACTTCCTTTAGTCATTGTTTTTTAGTACGTAAATGGTAGGTATAGGTATGTATTAAATGTATAATAAGCCAAAATGTATATCAAACGTAACAGTATACAATATTTATATAGATTTAGACTACAATATTTAATTGATCGAGTGAGCTTTTCTGTAGAGCGAGTCTGTATGTTTGTTAGGTTGTACGAGTATGTTGGTCTTCTTGTACAGGTCGCATTTGTCAACCAAACGCAACTTGGTATACACATGCATATTCTATTATTAAATTGTTTTTGTTGTCGGCCATTATTGAATTTCCAGTCTGCTAAAATACCTCGCAAATATACCAGTTTACGAGTGTCATTGCGATCAGATCAGATGCGCATAAATTCGTTTCGTACGTAGTGGGTCGGTATTAGGCATACCTAATTCAGCGATTTTTAGTACCCCGCCGAATACTATATTCCTAAATGAATCCGTCGTTACGGGCAGGGCATCCAATCTCGGTATAGAGAGATCTAAAAATGCCGAAATCCCGCATAGTTTTCTGATCCAACAAGGAGCAATATTACGTGGGCGGGAATTGCCGAGATAACACACATTCCTACTTTAGCTGTGGTTAGGATGCAGCCTAAAGACGTCCGTAGGCTCTAATAGCGCATGGAAGTATGCTACACAACATTTATTATTAGTTCCATACATATTATGACAGTTGTTCATACTCTTTAATTAATTCTGATGACTGATTCATGATTATGATATACCTATACAAAATTGTAAAAATATTGATAATTAATTTGTTTTTATTATTTATTAGCTAAATATAGGTACTATACTATACCTACATAGTATAGTACCTATATTTATTACTATTTCTACGTTTTTAAGTAATATAATAAACAATTTTCTACCGACTTCCAAAAAGGAGGAGGTACTCGATTAAAGTGTATTTTTTTATGTTTGTTACCTCATAACTTTCGGTTGGATGACCCGATTCTCATTTTTTTGTTTATAAACTGGTGCTTCCCGTGTGGTCCTATTTAAATTCCATCAAATTCGGTCCAGTGCTTTTTGAGTTACACTCCAATAACTGAATAGAATGCAAGTCGGTATTAATATTTTCAAATCGTACTTGTCTTTTTAGAGTAAGTACCTAACATAATTTGCTGAAATCGGAAGTAACAGCTTAAAGGCTCAAAATATTTAATATCAATTTTTAATCAATAATTATAACTAATTGCTTTATATACATATAATTATTATGTTCACCTACTAGGTACTTCGGACTTCCATTTGATGACAAAGCACAAAATTTAAAATGTTAGTGGCAGAGTAGAATGTTCAGGTGCGGCTTGCATAAAATAATTATTTCTACCAAAATATGTCTTTATTTTAATTTAACTTCATAACACTAAATATTATATATTCGACTATCGAATGGGAGTGAACGATCGTATATTAATACTTGTTATGACAATCTCTCGTTGAAATGCCTCGAAGTGAAAATAATACATAACACATGGATTGATCGATCGCTAAAGGCATACGTATTAATAATGAAGTTTAATATTTAAATTTATTAGGATTAAAAAGGATAAAGCGTTTTCAAAGTTTAATCACATTATTGGTAGTAAAATTTCAAATATCACTTCTTTTTAATCTTTATTTTGTTCAGATCAGATCATATTATTATGTTGCAATTTTTACCTAAATGTCATAATTCATATTTTTATGCAGATTTAAATGATACATGTGATTGAATGATAATGATTAGGTGATAACAATTTCACATGATTTTCATATTCATCTGACGCCTTATTTATTAATTAAATAACGGGTAAGTCTATAGCTTTAACGGACGAGTAGGGGGAAAATAACTTACATTAAGAAGGTATTATTATAACTTAATGACTAATTGAGATATTCAAACTAAACAAACCTAAAGCTCTGTGTTCATTGTCGTTACAGTCTTTTGCTTTTTCGTCATAGACCTTACCAGTTTCTGAAAACTATCATCACTGTACGTACACACATCAAAAAAAGTTTGTGATCGCTAGCATAAGCTGATATAATTTTTAAATTGAACTTAATCAACAATTTATTAATAAAAGGTTTATATTTAATACAATATAACTCCTCCCCTGGCTCGAACACTTGCGGTGATCCTCTTGAGCATGCTGAGAATCAACCTGTGTGTGTAACCTGTCCCATTCTTGAATAGCGGCTTCCCTGAGCTCTAGCACTGTCTGGGGGCGTGGCTGACGGTTTCAAACAGCTCGCTTAAGAGCATCCTTCTGCGTGCTCTATTGGGTTTAAGTCAGGCGAGCCGGCAGACCAGTCTAACCTTTTGATACCGTATTCTCGGAGAGCAGCATTGACTCGTTGATCTCGATAGGCGGGTGCTTTATCATCGACCAGTACAAATAGGTGCCCATGGTTTACTCGGAATTGTCTGACAATTCCATCAATAGCAACTAAAAAGACGAAGAAATCATAATTATAATCTACCGTAATAAAAAATATTTAGATTTTTTATAAATAGTGCTCGCAATTTTTTTAATAAGTACGTACACAGTTACAGGTGCACATATAAGACACTCGCACTGAATATTATGTTATAGTCCGAGTGTGGATATTTAGTTTTACGTCGTGCTTACCGTTTAATTAGCCTTTGGTCAAGTGGTACTATGTTTTGTTTATGTTATATTGATATTATCGGTCTAGTTCGAGAGCAGCGGAATTTTTGTATCTCCACGCTTTGGCAGATTGATATAAACTAGTTCCATAAGCAACTCCTACAAGTTGGATGAACTTCTCGAGCTTCGATATCTCTGTTTAGTTATTTCTAAAAAAGCATGTTTGAGGGTTATGTGCTTCAAGAGGAAAAGGAACCCTTATGGTATCATTTCATTGTCCGTCTGTATGTTTGTCAAGATCCTTTTTTTCCGGTAATGCGAAGAGCTATAAAAAATTACGTTTATGATTAACAATTACTTACCTACGTAAAATATTATTCTAAATCTGGGATCTAACAATGTAAAAAGTAAAACCTGCCTAAACAGAAAAAAGTACTCGGTAAATTTACACCACAGAAATTATGTATTGAATTAGTTCTAGTTCAGTACTTATATGAGATTTACTCATTGAGATAAAAACTAATCTAGTACATCGTAGGACTTAAATGCACATGTTTAATACAATCAGATATGGAGACATTAACATCATTTTTAATGTAATTTCACCGGCAACCATACCCATCAAACTGGAACACAGAAATGGGAGCATTACTGTTTCATGGTAGAAATATGCACGGTAGAGGTCCTTCCTCGGATGAACTCGTTCACAAAGAGTTCTACTGCTCTTAAATTTCCTTACTAATTATGCTACCCTTAATAACAATATAAGAAATATGTCGCACACAAACGTCGATATGCCGAATCATATTATGTTGTCTAAGAAAACTATTGTATTATTGGCCAAATATGGCGACTGGCGAGTCTACGGGTAAACATACCCACAAACATACCTCGTACCTTTGTCTATAATACTTATTTGAATTTACGTACTCATTTTAAACACAAGTTTAATAGTTTATTTGTACCTAAAGCTCCGTAAAGCAATGAAATAAAATAAAAACATATTTTATCGGCCAGCTAGTGTAATGTTGCGCGCGTGTTTTGGTAAGACAGAAATCAAAACAAACCGTATTTTGGCCTCGTCAAACAAGATAGTTACGTAGTGTGTGCGAAGCGCGATAAAATTAGCCGATACACTGACATTGAACGCAAAAACAAAGTGGAGCGAACTGCGCGCATGCGCTCGCAAATGTACTCGCAATCCGCATATATGTGGGGGCGAATCGCAGGCAATCGCAGTGCGAACTTTTGTCGATCGGTGGAGATGATAGCAGCTAGCTGCAGGGCCTACAGGCTAGAGAGGCCCATATCAGGGGCCAAAATATTTAGCGGGCTAATTGGAACGAGCAAGATGACGAGGCTAGGTCGTTGACCGCGCCACCTTCGTCATGAGGAACCTCCTAGTCAGAGGTTGTTACCCGCGCTGCCAAGTGGCTGCCCATGAGGCCGCCTGAAGCCCGATGCGGCCTCCGACCAGATACAATTACCCACGTCATTTTCCTCGCGATAAAAACTACAGCTGTAATAACGGTACCGAGCTGTTACGTCTACAAAATTGAAATTATCAACTTTTTACTGCGAGATACGTTAGAACTCGGTTAGTCTATCTACCTATGAATAACCACTATGAACGGAGCCGAAGTCAGTCTTTTAGACTGGATAGATGGACCGTCGCAAGACAATACACGACTATCGCAGCTCACTGTAGTAGTATAAGGACTGCAACGATTTTGTTTGTTATTTACCCGCTTATCTGCGAGTTTCTACATAATGCTCATGGCCGTCAGTTTACTTGTGAATATCTCCCAATTTTTGTCAATTTTTTGTTAGGACTACGAGGGAGACATGATTCTTGTGGATCTTACGTGCGAAGCAGTACTTAGGATCACGAAGGAGACTTAATTTTCGTGGTCCTAGTTGTGAAGCAGTTCAAGCAGTACAACAAGGGGACGACTTGATTCCGAATGGTCCTACTTGTGAAGTAGTAAGACCACGACGAGAGTGATTGACACTTGAGAATTATGACCAGCAGCGTCACAACTACTTAACCGTGCGCGTTAGTACTATGAAATTCATAATATTCCATCCTCTACAACAAAAATTCCGCCACCAATAGTGACGTCTGGGAACTTCTGTCTCCACAACTCCATTATCAAGATGGTCACGTCATTTCAATAAATAGGAGACTTACACAATAACATACAAACATTTACGACACATGTATTTATTTCAAGAAGTCGCACCTGTGTAAGAAGTTTTGTAAAATAACTATAGTATCCCAAAGCACCTTTGGGATACTTTGGGAGAGAAAAATGTCTTTTTTATAAACTGTATTTTTTATATTATATGAAAAGCATTGTGAAGACGTGGACAAGACAAAAGTAACGGTCAACACGCTTGCAGGGCTCGCCGTGATAAACAGCCCCGTGCCCTATATTCCGTGATTGTTTAGAAAATAGGGCGAGATAAATTTAACCGCGAGCCGCTCGGTGTCTATTTCTCTCTCGGCTTGTAATTAGAAAAGTAAACAGATCTGAGAACAGGAATAGATCGCATAGGAATTTTCATTTATTTCTGCAGCGGATGTCAGCTATTGAGCCTGAATATTTTATGAAACACTCATATGCTTCAGCTAAGATTCTTATTAGTTCGTAGGCATATGATCAGGGTTGATGCAACACAAACTCTGTTTTGTTTTCAAATAAATAAGGTAAACTGAAATCGATTCACATTTTTATTACACGTTTTGTCATAATTATGTACATACCATCTCAATACATATCATGTTAAAAACAAAAAAGAAAAAAATATATATATTGAAAAAGTTACGGTGAAAGTTAAGCTAAATTCATTGTAATTTCGAAGCCTCCAATTGGAAACTATAGCGTTACATATCCTTTTATAGAGTATTAAATAAATCATAGCATCTACAGTTTGGATCATATTTTTGCTGCCAGCCTGATAGACTCAAAATTTCGACATGTTTAATATGTTGTATCTAGATAGGCTAACAGTTCTAATTCATGTGATCTTGTGCATTACCTAGTAACATATTACAACACTTATGCAACTTATGATTTATTGTTTTTAATAGATTATGTAAATAATATTTTTCAAATTTAGCGAATACCGTGATAATTACTAACTCTACCCAGGTTCGTCAAAAAAAGTCCTGCTGAACACGAGTGCATTAGTAAGCTTCCTCTTTAAAGAGAGGTAAGAGCTCGTCTTGTCTGGGTGGTACCTCAACAGTTAGTGTTATCCATCTTACAATCTGAGCACACACGTCAAATCCACACACTAACTTGTGACGTGTGCGCTCAGATTGTAAGATGGATTTTACTTTTATTAATGTATTTTTGTTTCCAAGACTGTGCTGTTATGGCTACTCTCTGGGTGCTTTGAACTGTGAAGTTGGCACTGACATTGGGAAAGCTCTCGCAATGGCGCGAAAGCCATGAACTGATAGGGTGATCGGTGAAGAAACTTAAAAGTCTTCAGGCGTAATACAGAATACTGCTGGTAATCACTACGCCTGCCCATAGCAGTCGCAGTCCCAGTTGCAGTTTTGCGTGCACACACTAGTTTTTTGTCTATATACGCCTAGTAATGTCACTAGCTAGTTCCTTTCAAACCTTAACACAGTTCCGTGATTGCACACTGATGCTTGGCCTCAAGCATTGCATTGCAGTGGTACCACTTAAGACAGTCTCCTGCACGAGAGACCTTCCACCCAGTACTATAAATACCTCTAAAGCCATTTATAATCATGAATAGGTCTTATACCTAATCATAATGGATCGATCTCTCGACTCTCGGTGAGAACGGACGTATCGGTATAATAATTGCACAAATTAATAAATAAATTCACAATCTGACCTAGTTCAGAGTCAGCAAAAGTTATGCCAACAGTGTAATTGTAAACTGTGTCGTTGAAATGTTTTGATCTTATATCTACATCAAAACAACATCATGGATAGCCCTTTTGGGCGAAGTAGTAAAATAGTACGCAGTCCACCGCCCACCCCCCGAGCCGAGCAGCCCCCGGTGCCGCCCCCGCCCAGGATTGATGTGCCCATTGAGGCCGTGAAAACGGTGGAGATTCAGAACTGGATGGACACCATTGAACAATGCCTGAATGAAGTATGCTCTATTGCCTCCGATGGCAAACTCAACTCAGACCAAAAACTTAAAATCAATAACTTGTGCAGAAAGGTAGGCCATGGTACATCCCAAATGGCCGTTGAATACCAAGCTTTGAAGCAAAAGACCATTCAAGCGCATGCACATATACAAGCCCTCAAAGATAGGCAAAATCTATCCGAGCGCCTGCATGACCTGCGACAAAGTATTGAAGAGTCCTCATTACCATCAAGTAAAGCATCGTTTGCCGACATGGTTAAAAAGAGCACAAATAATTACATCCGCCCTACACAACTTAGCTCTGTCGCGATTTATCCCAAGGATAAACTTAAATCCAGTGAGGAGACTAAAAGCTTAGTACAGAAAATTATCAGCCCTGAAGAAATGAAGTTACATGTAAGGGGACTTCGGAAGACCATAAATGGAGGTGTCATCATTAGTACAGACACCAAAGATGACATTGAGAAACTAAAAAACTCAGTTCACCTGTCCTCATCAGCGCTTACTATCGACGAACCAAAAAGACGCAGACCAAGAATAGTGGTAATTGGAGTACCATCAAGCATGCAGGAGCGAGAGGTCTACAAATGTATGTACGAACAAAATCTGTGCGACAAATTAATAGACATGTCCCGAGATCAGTTTCTTGCTGCCATCAAACTGAGCCACAAATCAGGAAGAAAGGGTGCTGAGTCGTGCAACTACATAATAGAGGTTTCTCCTACTATTCGTAAAGCCCTCATCACTCAAGATAGAGTCTTTGTGAATTGGTGTTCCTGTCCCGTGAGAGACTTTACTTTTGTGACCAGATGTTTTAAGTGCCAACAATATGGACATGCAGCAAAGACTTGCAGAGCGGATGTATACACCTGCGGACACTGCGGCGATCTAGGTCATCAATCATCTGAGTGCACTAAGAAAGAACAAGCATCGAAATGTGCAACTTGTCTGCGCTACAAAAAGCCAAGCGATCACAAGACAGGTGACCCAGATTGCCCCGCCAAGAAAATAGCCGAACAAAGGTACATTAACTCGACAGATTATGAAGGCGCCTAAGAGCGCCGCGTTCACTATAAGTCTAGCCTTAATATTAAACAACTATGTCTCATAGAATAGTTAACGATCTTGATACTTTCTCAGTTTCCGAGTCTACGTCCTGCGATGTTGAAAATTGTATACAACACATATCTGCTTATTCTAACGCATTAACTATATTAACACAAAATATTCGCAGTATTCACAAAAATATTAATAATTTCAGCACTTTCTTACAACGGCTTAATTTTGATTGTGACGTAATAATCCTTACAGAATGCTGGCTTTCTTCCCACAATTGCAACCTGCCTTGTATGGAAGGTTACACAGCTTATTATACTAAGACATGTCATAATCAAAACGATGGAGTAGTAGTTTATGCTAGAAATTATCTAAATATATCTGTCGAAGAGTTAATCGTTCGGGATTGCAGCTGCCTATTAGTGAAAGTGGAAACTACTATTGCTATTTTAGCCGTATATAGACCTCATCTTAGTGTAGACACTTTTCTTGAGTCAATGCACTCTCACCTTCAAAGACTATCATTTAAAAATATTGCACTTGTAGGTGACATAAATATTAACATCCTCCCTGGGTGTTGTGATGGGCCAGCACAGGAGTACTTAAATCGATGCTCATTCAATGGCTTACTCCCAGCACACACACTACCAACTTTTCAAAGTGGCTCATGCTTGGACCACGTAATGCTTAAGTCTAGCTTGCCTGCAATCACCCTTGTAACAAATTCATCTGTGACTGACCACAAAGCCGTTTTACTTATACTTAGCCGTGAGGAGCCTAAACTAAAAAATGAAACATGCACCTTCAAACTAAATCACAACAACTTGGAAGACGATTTATGTAACATTGACCTCATTTCTACTTATGACTCAGCAAGCGCGGAATCTTGTATGTCACACCTAATAAGCGAAATTCAGCAAATTATACGAAAACACACTGTAAAATTGAAAATAAGCAGAAAAAACTTAAATATTAAGCCGTGGATCACTCCGGGACTCATTCGCTGCATGAGAAATCGCGATAAGCTTCACATGAAGGCTAAATCTTGTCCAAATAACTCTATTTTACAACTAACATACAAGAGATATCGTAACTTCTGTAACAGCCTTCTCAAAAATATTAAGATAAAGTACGACAAAAACTTATTAGAAGGTGCTGGCCATAACACCAAAAAAATATGGAAAATCATAAAAAATGTTACATACACAGCAAAACAACGTGAATCGTCCTCGAGTTTGTTAAAATCACATGCCTCACCAGAAGTAGCTGCTAATAGTTGTAACGAATTTTTTACTAACATTGGGAAAATTTTAGCAGAGCAGATTCAAAACCAATTGTTTGCGCCTACAATAGAAATCACTCAGCCTCAGCTACAATCTTTTGTTTTTTTGGATATTGACTGTACGGAAGTGGAAAGAATTATAATGGGGTTAAAGGACGACTGTGCTACTGGCTGGGATAATATTCCTACCAAAATACTTAAGAAGTACAAGCACATCCTTGCACGACCGTTAACTCTTGCTTTCCAAAAATGTTTGCAAGAGGGTGTTTTTCCTACATGTTTGAAAAAAGCTGTTGTTGTCCCAATTCATAAGTCAGGAAGCAAGGAAAATATAACTAACTATAGGCCTATATCTCTACTTTCTCCCATTTCTAAAATTTTTGAAAAGATTATTAACAACAGATTAGTTAATTATTTAGAAAACAAAGCCCTTCTATCAAAGAACCAGTTTGGCTTCAGGCCAAAACTATCTACTGCGGACGCTGTACACGAACTTACTAATTTCGTCACACATGAACTTGATAAAGGGAACAAAACAATAGGGATATTCCTTGACCTTGCAAAAGCATTCGACACCGTACCTACCCCTATCTTACTTAAAAAATTAGAAAACATTGGTGTACGTGATAACCAGCTTAAACTTCTTACCAGTTATCTAAGTGATCGGTGTCAATACGTAAGAATAGACAGTGTGGTCAGTTCTGACTTAAAAAATGCTTCTTTTGGAATTCCACAAGGGAGCATTCTGGGACCTACACTGTTTTTGATCTACATTAATGACTTATGCAACCTTCAACTTGCCAACGGCAAGATAATATCCTATGCTGACGACACTGCTCTACTTTTCTCAGCAGGTAATGATTCACAGCTGTATGAACTGGCACAACACGGCTTCAATATTGTAAACAGCTGGCTTCGAGGTCACCTTTTAACGCTGAATGCTGAGAAAACAAAATACCTAAAATTCACGATGCGAAAACAGCGATCAGCCATTTTTACTAACCCACTTATATATGCACACGCTTGCAATTACCTTAAATGCGATAATGTATGTCAATGCCCTAACATCTCATTTACTAACCACATTAAATATCTTGGCGTAATAATAGACGAAACATTATCGTTTAATCAACATATTGAAGTTATGAGTAATAGACTACGAAAATTAATATATGTGTTCAAGAAGCTGCGCTATATTGCTGACACGAATTTAGTTAAGCAAATATATCTTGCTTTATGTCAGTCAATCATCACTTATTGTATAACATCTTGGGGCGGAGCCTGTAAAACATTTATACTAGCCGCAGAAAGAGCGCAAAGAGCGATCCTAAAGGTGTCCACGTTCCGTCCCTTTCTCTACCCAACCAACCTATTATATAAGTCCTGTAAAGTTTTAACAGTTCGACAGCTATTTATACTATACACAGTCTTAAAACAACACAGAGCACTTTCCTATAGTACTGAAGTTACTAACAAAAGACGCAAAGACATTGTCTGTACCAACACAGCAACTAATAAGCATGCTTTCGCAACTAGGTTTTTTATGTTCTTAGGGCCATATCTATACAATAAACTTAATCGCAATTTATATATATACGAAATGAACCTCATAAATTGTAAGAAAACCATCTTGAGTGCCCTAGCCAACATGACTTACGAGGAAACCGAGGAGTTATTAATTGTACCTATGTAATAGTTATAAGCTGTGTGTTTAGTGGCCTAGATAAATGACTCATGTAGATATATTTAAAAATACCACGTAGCCATAATTTATTTAAATTAGTATTACATTTATTTATATTATAAGTTGTAATCTGTTCACTCATTATTGTGTTAATTTGTTTATTGGTCAAAACATGTGTAAGCATTTTTCGCCTGAGACACAGGTTTACCTAGTTCAGGCATAGTGTAATATATAACTAGATTGGATTAGAATTAGGAACATGATGTCCATCTTAGCTCTAAGGTAATGAATAAAGATTTATTATTATTATATTATTATTATTATATTTGATTGGAATTCTTGTTACAATCGAATGCAAATAGTAAACAAGTCCATTATCGTAACCGATGCGTTATGCAATCATTATCTAGTGCGCGCATGAAATCATAGTTATATTATAGTATGGAAGAGCGTTGACATGACACACATACATACCCTGTAAACGTTAGTAAACACTGTCAATTTTGAACGAGCTGCCGAAATGATGAATGACTATTCTAATTTTAATGAATTACTATTCTACACGATAGGTGCTAGGTCTTGAGGAGATGAAGAAAATAGAAGCAGGGTTTTGTAATAAGTGCTTTGATAAAATGTACCAATAAATGCACCAGACGACGATGGAGACGCGACTGAGCGTTGTGGCGGCCGTAGGTTGCAGTGAATTTTACAGCTATACGTACTTACTTACACTCATAAACATACGTGTATTCGCCGCTGCACTTGTTTATTGACATGCTCACAGATAAGCACCTTACATCAATAGATAATATAATATGTTGTTATTCGAGCAACTTTATCGCGTCTTCCTTAACCATTTTACTGTAAAGAAAATATAGAGAACTTTAAGTTGCACATTTCTGACGTATTACAATATTTAAAATAAAGTTTTGGAAAACAAAACATACACAGAGTTCTAGCATATACCTTACCTAAATAAATGTATAAACTATATAACATAACCATCCCTTTTGCTTCGCCGTAGTCCGGTAAAAAGTAGAAAATACTCTTCTTATCTGCACCTATTGTGTTCTCTTTGATATCGAATCGATCGAATAGTCTAGAATATAAATATATGAATAAAAAATCACTGAACAGATCATAGAGTATATAATACTACTTTTGTAGCTTCAAAAGTTGTTGTTTTCACAAAGTGCAACGATTTATATGAATGGCAAATGTAACATTTGGGCCATTAGGTCCTCCATGGACCTAAATAATTGATATATATTGTCTAGGTTAAGTTGCCGCTATCTAAAAACAAAAAGCGTACAAAACTATTATAATTATTACTAATCTCCCTCACGCATGATACCGTCGGACCGGCGAAACCTTGCATTTAAGACGACATTGGAATAACAACAAGATAAAAACGAATCATAAATAATGAGTTCACATTTCGTGGACCGTTTTAGAACGAAACGATTTAGCCATGCCCGTGAATTCTCTCAATAATATATTGATTTGCTCTTATTATTCCGAATATGTTTGCGTTTGACCAATATATCACGATGATGATATCTAAGATGTAAAGCGTGCAAGAGGTGTGTAAACATACAAATTTGTCAGTTCTTTTGCTCTCATTTATTTAGCGAGCTTATCCTTTAATAGGATTTTACGATATTTATGCGAGATATAACAGTCATATCACATAATTGCAACTTTAGAGAAAAAATACACATTCTCGGATGTAATTCGAATCCGCGCCTTCTGTCAATCTATGTCAGAATCAGAATCCCGACCGACACATGATGGAAATTTTTCTCTCTAAAATTCCTGAGTTTGGTATCGCTAAGCAAGCGTTACTACTATAAAAATCATATAATAAAAGTTCTATAACACGCGACATTAATTTAAAATAAGACTTAAGACACGAGAATATAATATAGAACAAAATTTGTTTAGATATAAGTTCCTCTACTAGATAGTTAAAACCATAGAGATGTAGAGAGATGCCAATCCTTGCGCTGAGTGCAAAACCTGGTGTCGCAAGCAGCGGCTGTATTACGCGATTCAACGTATTTTGTTAGCTTCAATAAGTTCATTATCCACTGCGATATTAAAACTTAACTTTTGAATATTCGTAAGTATAGAGCAAGCTTTGTAAACTGTTTACATGCAATATCGCGACCGGTGTTGTCACTACAAAAGTTGCGAACCGCCGCGAGCAGTGTGTTGGTTTTGGGCGTATTGCTGCGAAACCGGCCCCGCCCACTTTTCATATCTTCCTTGTTTCTGTGATCTATGGTTAAAACTTTACTTAATTATGGTTCCTTAGGAAGAATAGTTACCAAGAAAAATGAAACTATTAGAAGAATAAAATGGCATCTCATCTTTCGTTACTTTGCCGGGTCGTGCTCAGGGAAGACACTGTTCGTGCCTCGGAATCCTCGGATTGCCATTAACAACTCTTCAATATCTGATTAATGTTTACAAAATGTCATTACTTAATTGTTCTTAATTGAGTTCCACTTGTCTGGCATCTTGGCTAGTCTTCTGAAAGTGATCCTTGAATTCTCCCGAGAACTTTAAGGATCTACATCCAATACTTGACGACACACCAAAATAAGCGCGTGTTTATTAGGTCACGCATGGAAAATGTTCTATTACATGTCAAGTGATCTCTACGTAAAGAAAGGTATTACATACGCGGGGCTGTAAAGTTGTATGAAACTCTCTGGGAAGTAAAGTGATTTGGATTTGGAACGTTAATTGTAGGAATACTCTTAGTACGGAGACAGCATACAGAAAAAATAAGAAAAAAGGCGCGAAAAGGTTTAACTATAAGTAGTGCGTTCGAATAGCCCTAAGTTGGCGAAAATAACGCTAAAAATGCTCACAAGGGCGTTCGAATTGGGAATCTATGGATGAAAATGTCGTTTATGGCTTTTTGTTCAGTGTTTAAAAAGAAAGCTAAAAAAGAGTTATTTTGGCCACCAAAACTGAGCTGGACGAACGCTTTAACAAAAGAGCCAACGCCACCAATGAATGCCCTTATTGCTAAACGAACGCACGATTGTTGTGCGCCGGTTGCTATGGGTTACGCATGGGCCCTCTCTGCGCATGCGTTAGCATCTATACTAGTTTGTGTTGTGATTCAAGGTCATAGTTTCCTAGTATATATTTTAGTCTATGGGTCATATTTGAAGTCATAGATAATACTATATATTGGTTGAAATTAAAATATATTATTATTTCCAACGTGGTGCATGTAACTGTACCGAAATTTCGGGAGCTCCAAAAGTAACTAAATCGTGGTCTACATCGTGTGAGTACTAATTATAACTTAGTTAACAACCGCGAAAGTCTAGAACAGTGTTTTTCATAAAATGTTCTCTGTCCCTCTATAACGGTACAAATGTGTCCAATATGAATATTAACTATTAATGTATTTTACTTTTAACTATATAACTGCTATTTTACAGCTCTGAGTTTTTATTGTCTCGCAGTAGGTATGAAAAGTAGAGTATGCACCTCGAGGATAAAGCCTGTCTTCGTCTTGGGCAGCTTTAACCCCTCGTTTCACTCAGGGCTCTACATAACTCCCTCGCTACGCTCGGGAATTAAATTTTTATTCCCTCGCTGCGCTCAGGGATTAACCAAGAGTCCCGTTACACTCAGGGTTCAATATACCGCCCATGACGTAAGACACTGCTTTACTCCCTTGGTGCATAATCTACTATTACAAAGGGCAGTCTTTTCTAACTATGTACTTTATAACGACTTCATTCCAAGAACTAATGTTTATCGTTTAGGACCTTGGATGTATACAAAGACGGAATAACTCCGCATTTATATTGATGTTACATTTATATCTCTGCCAAGAACTTGATCTTTCTTGACACCTGCCCAACAACAACATCAACAATTTCTCTTTTATATTTGTTCAAGACACAGTCCATAATACCAATAAGAATTAGAACTATATATGCACTTATATAATGCATTTTTATTTAATTACATATCTAACTTTTAAAGGGGTTTTGTCATAAATTGACTATGCCACCCCCGTATGTACAAGCATTTTTATAAGTCTTATTTAGTTCATCACCAATTTCTATACAAGCTTTAGGCTGTGATAGTCAGGGTCAAAATCATTTTTCAATTTAGGCATCAAAGACGCACTTTTGAACGTCCATTTTTCATGATAATGTACTTTAAAGACTACCGCCGCGTTCCAAAATATATAGAGATACATGTAAGAAGATATTTTATAGAACGTGAAATATACTTTTTGAAAATAACTTTTACTAATTTTTCTAATATAGTTTTTTATTAGTATATTTTCTACTACTACTACTACTACTTACAATTTACTCTACACACAGATTTTCTACACCCAGTTTAAACACCTAAGGCAAATAAATGACACTTATTTTTATTTTCTTCGATAATTTAATATATTAGAATAAAATAAAACAAATGCTTTCAAAGTATTACTACGAGTATCTTAAAAATATAATATTATATATATTATATATAGAATATTTTAGTAAACCATGTCTATTTTATTATTACTAGAGTTCATCATCCTATCATCATACCTACCACTTTTCAAACCCGTATGATAGACTTTCAAAATATGGTAAAACGCGTTTAGGTATATTTGTTTCGATAGTACTTACCTATTTATTTTAGCAAAGTTTTATCACTATTATTTTTACTTTATGTTTGAGTAATATCACAGACGCAGAGTACTTCTTAATCTTACTTTTTATTATACATTTGGCAAGTGTACATTTGGTATGCCTAGCTGTACTTAGTTTTCACGTGTTAGAAACGATGAAAAATTATTCCCTGATAGCACATGTTTGAAATCATAGAATATAATTGTACCAGATTAAGTTTATACTAGCGGTATAGGTATTATTTTATCTGTGCTATCGGGCTGAGTGAAGCCACAAAAAACATGTTTCTGCCAAGTTGATCATTTATTTCTAACCTGATATTTAGTGCCAAAAGTTTTACTGATTGTGTCATTCATATATCACAGCATAATCATAATTCATAATCAAAACATAACATTTGACTAGTATTCAAAACCGGATCACTTATTATTATTATTATTAGCATACGGGGATATCAAGTTTTGTGAAAAACAAAGTCCCTAGTATATTTTCTACGTAGGTAGTCGTTTAAAAACCTGTCATTAAATATGGAGTAGATAAGCGTAACATTCTGAGGTTCCGTAAAAAACGTTTATCTGGACATGGTTTAAGTCTTCATCTTGAACGAATAGTTAGCCTGGTAAAAGTTAGTTGAACTGAATTCTTAAAATGACGATGAGAAAACTCTAATGATGGAGTCTATAATCTCGGAGAGATCATCGTATCTCAAAACTAGATATGGTCCACGTGTGAAACTTCTATATTTAAACACTTGAGGGGTCAGAAAAGGCGGGATATTAATGATGGATACAGCAAAGGCGAAGAGTTTTGACTTTATAGTAACGCGTTGTCACGATTCTAGACTTGAACCCTTGAGGATTAGGAACTACTGACGATTAGGGATACGTCAACTGAATGTAAGTGATGGAACATAACTTTACTACACCATTTACAGCCCTAACATCAACCATTCATGAAAGTAATTTCAAATCATTTCATAACAATCCGATCAACTGTTCTCCAGTTACCAATACTTAACGTTTTAACCCGTTGGCTCGCGATTCGCCATATTTGGCCAATAATACAATAGATTTCGCAGAAATCAACCTACGTTTCCAGGAACTGCAACGTGTGTAGTTAAGTACAAATAGCAATTATGTAACTATACTTTTTCTGTAGGGTGAGCTTGGCAATTAATCTGTCCAACAAACGGAAAAACATAGAAAGCTCTCCTTTTAGGTACGGAACCATAAAATGTATAATTATCGGTTTCTTCATCGCGTACTAGATGGCGATCACACAGCCAAGACAAGATTGAGACGTTGACATCATCTGCGGATATTGTTGGTCTAACGAAATATGACTATATCAAATTTATCCGTCAATAATTTTGGCAGGTCTGCTTCCAGTATAAAAGAAGTCACAAGCCCAAAAAACACTGAGCGCTACCTCTTTACAGCTTCTTTTATAATACATCGTCAAATAATATGGGTAATATGGGAATGTACAGTTATTTCCAAATATTACTCTTAGACAGAGCGTGACGGATGGTCAGAGTATCCATTTGTAACTTTTAGAATATGAAATCTAAATAAGAGTTCGATCTTGTATATACCTAATTAAACTATAATAAATAGTAGTGAGACTAGTTTACAAAAAACGCCCGCGTCACTGTCAAGTCAATCCAGCCGCCCTGCTCGCTTCGGCACAGCGCTGGCTGGGTGTGCCGCGACAGTGTGGCGCCGCCCTAATAGTTCAGACGAAAACCGTAAAAAGCCAAAAAGGTCATCTCGGCACGCTATCAAGACCCAAGGAAATGCCACATAAAAATATATAAATCTAATTCAGCAAAAAACTAATTCAATACTACAACATAACTAATACTACAAATTATTCTACGAGTACAATGATGAGCGTAGATAATCCGAAAGTGCAAAACAGCACCTATGTTCAGTATACCTCTGGCTGACGATGATCTCACATCCACTCACGTCAACTCAACTTTACTAGTATCACTAGTATAATCAGTTATCAATAAAATGATCATGTTTACAAGGTATAGAGAAAACGTTCCTATATCAACAACTACAGTTTCGAAAGTGCAAGAAGTTTTCACATACACTTCTTATCGGGCCACGTGGTCTGGTCGGGCAGGCCCAACAAGTACGTTAGTATAGTTACATATTTTAGTGTGTGTGTATATAAAGGGTGTACGCGGACAGTGAATGCGGTAGGTCACGCACTATCAGATGTCCCGCCGATTGGACGGCATTAGCACACTGGCAGGCGACCGCTTATCGTTGCACATACAGCTAGATAATACTGACATGCAACCAGTTAGGTATTTCACTTTCATAAACACTGGGTGCACCGAGCCGAGTGGAGGCAACTATTACATAATCTGTGTTCACGGCAACAAGCAACACAGTAACCCAGGTCGCGCCGCGTTCTAATACTGTTGGCCGATTTGATTGCAAAAAAATTTGGTAATGTAAGATAAAATTATTAATCGATAACTAAAACAAAATGGCTTGGCTGTTTTAGTACTTGGTACTTATTGGCTAATACGTACCTACGCGATAATAAACTAAGTGTTATGATACGCACCATTTACATTTGATTTAACGTGAAGCGATTTAAATTGTTTACAATATAATAAATAACGAACGTTGAGTGAGTAACTACATTTGACAAAAAACAGTGGAATAATAAACTTAAAACCAACTAATCTATAAAACACAAAGTTATTTTATTACACGAGTATGAAACTTGTTAGGACTAGCGCGCACTGCTTTGCGGTGCGTTTATTCTACCGTATGGTAGAAAGTTCAAGTTACAGCTGTACCGTTTAAGTACCCTTTTTTAAGTAATAATAAATATATTCAGATAGCGACTCTTGTATGGTAGTCTTTAACGATGTGGTGTACTTATATAAACTTTTTGCTAATTGTTTTTACATCACTTTCCATTGTACAACAAAAACGTTTCGTATTGAGACGGTATACGTAAGTACCCAATTTATTTATTATTCACTAGGATATCGGTCTTAATAAAACATATTCAGTGAAAATTTGAACTGGCCTGTTATTATTCAAAAGCGTTTACAACATTTTAAAGGTAGATGCACAACTTATTTTAGATTTATTAAACTGAACTCAGAAAATAGTTTTTAGCGCCTACATATGAAGTAAATCCAAATAGGATCAACTAAGTTGCAATGGGTAAGTAATATGATATGTATAGACAAAAATATTAATAAAAACTTATGATGTTTTTTTATTAGATTCATTTCGTATAAAATAAATAATTAAATATAATATTATGATAAACCTTTGATCGAAATTCAAAACAAATTACTTTAAAAGAAAACCATTTATTAAACTAAAATCCATGTGATATACTTAGCAAATGAAATTACTATTATAAAAAAATATAATCACTACGACATATACTTACTTTTTAATCGAATTTTAATAAACATAATATAATGAAACGTACCTATTAATAATATTTTGAAAGTAAACTAAAATGCCTGACTAAGACTAAAGAACAATACTCTCATACACGAATTGCTATGCGCTGATCAGTATTTTGTTGTTCTTACTATTGAAGGTAGGGAATATTATATGGTACAATGGCAGTTAGCATAAACAAGTCCTGAGGTTTTATTTATAAATACTAACCTAAATCAGTATAACTTATCTGCTATCCTCGCTTCGCTAGTCGTCGCACATATATAAGAGCTGCTGAGTGTACCTCTGAATTTCGACAAGACCAATACTTCCACAAGTCGCTTACTTCGAAAAAACATACTTAGACAGGATATGTGTTCGACAAGAATTTTGTCCCAAAAACTGCTTTATATTCTTATCGAGGCGTAAGTTACCCTAATTCTGGCGCTTCGCCGTCCGCTGCCGCGACACGCTCGCTGTGCTCGCTCGGCTCGCGCGTGGTGTGGTCACCATTCAACCTAACGCTCCTCCTCGCTTCGGTCGTCGTCGCACCTATCGTGACTTTGCCTTAGCCTAGTCATGAAAACTGAATACCATTAAACATACTACATCATTTTGTTAACGGAATTATACCAAAATGACAAGTCATCGATAGTAGGTATGTCAAATCATCGTTATATCAAAAAAAATATTTGAACAGTATGTAATATTAGTAATATATAAAATTATAGTATTACAGTTGGTCGATATATCAAGTGCTGGTATAGATTCTAAATTATATAACAACTATAACGTATATACAAATAAAATTAAGGTTACTACTCCGTTAGGGCCTAAAGTCTTTTATATCCAGTGAAGGGTATTAAAATAAAAGTCTGTAAACGAATAACAGTAACGCACTCGGATGCAATAACAATAACATCATATACCAACACAATTCAATACTTCATAATTGCATCAGAAAAGCTAGTTCGCCGTTGTTTATAATTATTACACTACATCAATCTCAATTCGTCACCTCGATGCCTCGAGACATGTTGGAGGCGACTTTCCTCGTCTCTTATTTAATAATTTTACTTGCTTGATATACTCATAATAGTACCTACTTGTTATCTTAGGTTTTTGATCACATAAAATTATATAGTCACACCATCCTAAATCGACGCGAAAGCAACGAATGCATGGATATTAAATGGTGTTTTTATTATTAGTAATAATTTATTTAAGGAACTTCGTTTTATTTTGTGAACACACGGATGAGCGTTAAGGTCTGACCATACGGGTTCCTTTTTAGATTTCCGTACGAGACTCAAATACTAAGTTTATGTGTTCCGTATGTCTGTTTGTCTGTGCTACCATAAAGCGAGCTGTATCTGTCGAACCGTAATAGCTAGCCGGTTGCAATTTTAATTTTTCTTAAAGGGTAGCTATTGCAGATTTCTCAACGCATAATAAAAATACTATATGTTGTTTTTAACTATTTTTGTTCTATCTACGGACGGTAATATATACAAAGTACAGTAACAAGTAAACGTTTCCAAAGTTACAAATTGAGGTAATTACTATTTGATTTATTTAATTATTAATAATTATTTTTTAGTGAACTTGTTTCTGCAAAGTCATAAAGTTTACATCAATTTGAAACTTTTGAAACGTTTACTTGTTAGTGCTCGTAACTGTACACACGCCACACTTGGTGTTATGGTGTATTTTGTAAACGATTACAACAGATAGTAAATAGTGATTAAGATAATTAAGTACGCTAAAGGTAAATACAGGAAACAAATACATTATATTATATGTGACGATAAGGAACCCAGAGTTCGCGAGTCCGACACGCAAATGGCCGGTTTTCTTTTTCTTATAGGTAAGGAACCCTAAGTATACGAAAAGAAAATATAAACAAGGTTTCATTCGTACATCGCCATCGGCGCGGTGAGGTCATAAAAATGCAGTCAGTTTGTAAACAGGAAGCAGTACATTCAATCGTAATCAGTTGCAGTTAAAAGTACAATACCATTTTTGTAACTTGACAACACAGTGTTGTAAAAAGTAGAGATGAGTGAATGGAATAACAAGCCACGGGCATGTATAAAGAACATTATTATAATTAACAATAACTCACACAAGATTGATATGCATGCATGCAATAGATGTAGATTGCCTCATGTATACGGATGTGGTTGGTAATGTGATACACATGCAGCAATTATACTATAGACTATACTCCCGACAATACCATGACCTGTGGTTTAGTAATGTCTGTGAAATTATACGTATTCTGGCATGGGAGGCCTGTCTGCATTCGGGATGCAAAAACAGACTAAAACGCACTGTGATACTATTGTCACAGAATAAATAATAGCTATTGTATCGACATTCGAGAGATAGTCTCTTCGTGACATATATCTCGAAACATAAATTGGTTGTTAAAACATGTTTTCGTATTTGTTGGGTGTCGGGTTTGCAAAAACATTAAATGCCAGATACAAGATTTGTCTCGAGGCTGTCCAGATAAAGATGACTCCAATTACGGACGTAATTCATAATCTTTATTAACATAATATATGTAGCACCTATATCTAACCTATCACACATTAGATTTTTTTCTTGTATTTCAAATGAAGTAAAACTGATGAAATGCTCGTTTTCTTTTACACACATTTTTTTACCCTCTATGTTCAGCACAGACTTTCTTTCAGCCTGTTGACCGGACCACAACACGAGTCATGCATGGACACAATACATCATACATACATACATATATTATACATTTTTTTTATTGCCAAAAGTAGGCAGACAAGCGGGCAGCCCACCTGATTGTAAGTGGTTACCGTCGCATATAAACGTTTGTAACACATTACCAACGCGCTGCCGATCTCTAAGAAATGTAATGACGCCCTTTTAAACAATCCCATATCGTAGCGCGGAGGGAAAACCTCGGCGGGAAGCTTCATTCACATTTTTGTTGTACACGGAATAAATGTTCTTGAGAACCGTTGCGTAGTTGAGATAAGTAGCTCAAGGTAATGAGGGTAAACATACGTACCTACACAAATTTTAAATATTTGGCATCGGTAACTAACGCCAAGCTCCATACGAAATCTTCTTTAGAATCAACCTGGTACCTTTTGGATCATAAAAGCGTTAATATACGAGTAGTAAAGAAATACCCCTGCTGTACGCCTAATCTGCAGCGACACTACTTCACATGCGACGTGTGTAATGTCATAAACACATGTTTCCTTTTAGGCCTTGTACAATTTTATAATAGGAGGTCATAATACTGGGGTCAATTCCACTAACAACATTTTGCTCGAACTGCAATCGAACTGTAGCTGAACGATGGCACGTCTGCTACACATTTTGTTATTCTGCTATTGCACACAGACAGCTGCAGTTACGTTTCTATTGCTGCCAGCAATCGATCCACACTTTATATTCTGTTAACTTGATAGATTATGAACGCGACGCCAACTCATATTTTTATTTAATAGCATTTAATATAAGATAAAGGGGCATAGCCGTTATGTCCCGATTTGTCTATAGAAATAGTAGAATTTCAGGCAAATATCGAAACACAACAGGAGTCGAACTACAATAACAGCGGGAAAGATTGTTGAACGTTGTGAAACAGTAGAATTGCCCTCCTGGATTTTTCAGATGTGATCATACTATTGTAGTGTTTAGTTTTCACACAAACGGCAACAATAATTACGTCACGAAAAAAATAAGTATAAGGTAGGTATTTATAAACAAAGATACATAGATTAGAATATCTCGGCGCCGTCGATAATATTTATCGCAGATAATTTGTTTGTTTGAATAGGTACCTACCACTAGCATACCAATATTATCACTAGTTTGAGAATTGGATTCACCGTGTACACGTAAGCAAGCAGCTCGATACCTGTTATCAATAAAAAACAAATCTAAAGCGGGGGGACTTTTTTTATTGGATGTATCCGTAGAATGCATTATTACCTACACAATGTAACTGCGAACAACATGTAGTCACTTTGAAGGAAACTACAGTAATAACTTTACAATTTGATCTCTAACCAAATCTAACAGTTGTTTTATCTATATTTGTAGAGATAATGTGTATTTTTTTTGTACTTTAAATAATCGAGTTAAAAGAAGTTTAAATAATAAAACACAAAGGTTTTAAATTGACATGATTCTTGCTTTTTATAAATTTAGATTATTTAGAAAATAATCTAAATTTAAAAAATAATAAAACTAATCTTTTTGGATAGTATTTTTTAGGCCGGACAACCATTTTGCGGCGCGCATGAATGTAGTAAGTTATTAATCGATTTTTCCATTTACAAACAAGCACGCATAAAACTGCTTGGTACGCAATGCTATTCACTCAGAGGTTGTCTTGTCTGTGACAGCTTCCCACACTTGCATTAAATGTTTTATTTTTTGTATATATATATATATATATATATACAGTGGTGGTCATATAATTAAGAACGCTAATTTAAAGGGAAGATTTTTTCAAACTAACAAGTATAACCAATTGCATGTATTTTTTTGTATTTCTCTTGGTATCGCAAAACTTTTCCATACTAGCGGTACATTCATTGATACACATGATTGGCTAAAAAATTCATATATAAACTTTATACATTAGATCTGAGCCTAGTATTACTACTTACTGGCTGGTCACATAATTAAGAACGCTGAATAGTTTATTTTTTTATTCAAATTTAAATAGAGAACACTCTGTTGCTCTGTGGTTCTTGGGCACTATTCGTATAATTTTGGCGCCATTTAGTGCTGTAAACGTCTTAAAGGTGATTGCTTCATATAAAAACAATGGGGAAAAATAAAAGTTGTGATAAATCTAAAAGGGAAGTAATAATAAAACTTCGCGACAAGAATTGGTCATATAAAAAGATAGCCGACCATCTGCAATGCTCAAAAACTATGGTTTTCCACGCTGTGAAGCATTTTGCCATGTATCAAACTACTTCAACAGTTCCCCGTGTACCTAAACAGAGAAAGTCATCTCGTCGAGATGATCGCAATATCGTTCGTTTGGCAAAACAAAATCCTTTTAAAGGGTCTAATGAGCTGAGAAAAGAATATTTTGGTGAAAACAACCCTTCAGCAATCTCGGCACGCACTATTCGAAGGCGTTTGGTAGAAGAAAAGTTGCACGGAAGGATAGCAAGGAAGGTGCCCATGTTGAAACGGTGCCATAGGCAAGCCCGGCTTGCATTTTCAAGAAGGTATGAAAACTGGACAGTTAGTCAGTGGAAAAATGTTCTTTTTTCTGACGAAACAAAAATAAATAGGGTATGTTCTGACGGAAAACGATATGTACGACGCCCTCCGAATAAAGCATTTGACCCAAAATACACAAAAGTGACATTAAAGCATGGTGGGGGAAATGTGAAAATTTGGGGGTGCTTTTCTGGGTATGGTGTTGGACCTGTTAAGTTGATAGAAGGAAACATGGATCAATTCCAATACAAAAATATACTGGAAGAAACAATGTTACCTTATGCTGAAGACGTGCTTCCGGTTATCTGGACATTCCAGCATGACAATGATCCAAAGCATACTGCACGCACAGTTAAGGAATTTCTCACATCGCAATCAGTTTCTGTCTTAGATTGGCCAGCTAACAGCCCAGATTTAAATCCAATAGAGCATCTTTGGTGCGAAGTCAAGAAAAAGGTTTCAGATCGACAGTGTGGCAATTTAAGAGAACTGTACGACGTTTTCTTAGAAGAATGGAACTCTATATCTCTTGCGAAATGTCAAAAATTGATAGAGTCAATGCCTCGCCGGTGTAAAGCAGTAATTAAAAGCCGTGGACATGCTACTAACTATTAATTTTAGTTTAAATGTAATAAATTGTTCTTTTTTTCCTTTACGCACTTCATATTAATGTGATTTATTTAATCTAAGTTTCATATAAAACAACTCTTGAACAGTTTAATAATTCGTTCTTAATTATTTGTCCAGCTTCATTACTATATGAATTTGTTATTATAGAGTATAATTAAATAAAAAATGTTAGCAATTTTATTTTATATTTGTATTCCCCTTTGCTCTATCCATGTGGCTATTTCATAACATACCTAGTTATTTCTAAGAAGGAACACATAAATATACGTGACATGATTTATATTTTAAAAAACATGAACTTTAAATCGTTCTTAATTATATGTCCACCACTGTATATATATATATATATATATATATACACTTTTTTTTCTTTTGAATGGAATCAAATCTTTACGCGGCATCCTATGTTGAAATATTTGACGTGTAAAGTATTTGAATTATTAACATTTATTTTCCGAGCCTGTTTATCGTACGATCTTTCGTACTATGCCGGTTAAACATGCAAAATGCTATACTCGGGGATCAAATTCAACTTCATTATTTATCCATAGAGACACCCCTTTCACCCTTCGATAAGGTAATTTATGTCAAAACTAAAACGCGAGGGGTGAGCGCAGGTCGTTGACCTGAACAGCTGGTGTCTAATAATAAAACAAACAATAAAATGTCGAAAGCTGTGGGAACACAAAAAAGCGATCAAGATTGTCGCAAAACATGCAAACATGAATCCGTAACTAAGTTAAGCCATAGGATAATGTACCAACGTACAAACGGCTTAGCCTACCGGGTCATTACCATAGTCGTATAACAAAAACTTTATAAATATAATGTGTGGCATATAATTATCACAAACATGTATACTTTAAAGTAATTAATTTATAAATTTGTTTTAATTAATTAATTAGAATAGCTACCAGTTATTATCTCACTTATTTTTTACTAAGAGAATTAATTAACTTTGAATTAATACCGAAATTAACTATAAGCGTACCTATCTAGTTATTTCTAATAGTTGTAATTGAAGCTTGTAAATTTCTTGCTTCTTAATGCCAATGAAATCGGACAGATAATTATGACTTCAACCGTTCTACCGCTTATGTGGGCTGAAGCAAGTATCGAAATAAGTAGCAAAAATGCAAAATTAAGTACATTACGAGTATTTACGATCTACACTAATATAAAAAGGAAAGATTTGTATTTTAATATGTAACGGATAAATATAAAAATTACTGGACCAATTTCAAAACTTATTTTGCTGTTAGGGATTCCATCCCAGACTAGACTATTTAACTACACTACTACAGGACAGACTATTTAACTCTAAGTTAGTACGTACAAACTAAGACAGACTCTGATGCGGCCTACTATCATATATAATATTTAAAATAATAAAATAATACATTAAAAATAATACGAAGTACAATCATAAGCCATACAATGAATAGTACGAGTTACTGCAGAGCAGATACATAGGGACTTGTATGAATGTAATTTTAAGGTACCTACCTACTTATAGAGTGAATTTTAGCATTACGACTCCTTGTGAATGAATTTGTCCGGGGAAGCTTGGGTAAGGTGGCTGTACGTCCCCGGTACCCGTACCTACTTCCTTCTACCGCGAAGCAGTATAATGTTCGCAATACTGTGTTCTGGTTTGAATGGTATGGGTGCCGGCGAAATTGCAGGCACACATGGGGCTGAACAATTTAATGTCTCAGGATTACGGGCAGAGTTCATAACTTGTGAAGAAATGCATCTGTTCTAGGCAGAGGTTACACTTAACACCAGATGAGCCTCGAGCTTGTACCCTCTCCTAATAACATTAAAAAAACCATTAGAATGATTATTAATAATTGTTAAAGTTTGCACACATTAATCAATTGAGTGATCACTGAGCCATAACAAGGTAAGTATAAGTACGGAGGAAAACGTTTGAGTTGGTTATTTGAATTTGCAAAGTTTAATATCACCGTAGTGTATAGCTATTACACGGTCGAGCGAATTCCGGGCCGGTTTCAATACAAGATAACGCGGGGCGCCTCCTAAACGAGGCCTCACAGCGCCTGCGCCGCCGCGCGCCGCCGCCGCCGCCACCGCCGCCGACGACGCAAACGATGTCCCGTGTCCGACGTCGATCACAAACAAACAATATCATAACATAATACTATACTGTACAGTATATCTCGTACAGTAAGAAAAGTGTGTTACATGACACCCTGATGCCCTAATGCACTCGCAAAATCAGCTAGACTTTGATCAAAAATAATTTCTTGATGATTAACTATTTTCAAATCTGAAATCGCTTGAATTCGACATGATGTAAGAATAATGATACCAGGTACTCACTATTTATTTACTACTTTTTTTGATTTAGAAATTCTGTTGAATTCTTCGAAAAATTTAACTTTAATCCACGTAGTTGGTAGACAACCGCTCATACAAATAAAATACTACTATGATATGTTTACTTCGGGTCGTATTTTCATCATCATTTGTATCGTTCGCAGCGCTAAAGGAGTCATGTAAATAATCTATAAACTTTACTAGGGATTATAACTAATCTACTAAAACCACATAGAAGCCCATTCATTAAATGAATATTGACCTACTCGTATGCAATTCAATGGGTTCCGTCGCCGTAAGTTTCTTTTTGGCAAAATTACCTACAATCTGCCTATAATGATTTATTTTTGACTATAATGATGACGGTGATGAGGAAGTAGGTCACAGAACACATAATATACCCACGTATATAGCAGAAGCTAGGCAAACAGTAGAACTAGAACAGCACTGCTGCATCGCTGTCAGCGCTTGTATGGATATAAACCACAAAACGAAATAACACTAAGCAACACATTGATCCAATTAGGAAGATTACTTTACGTTAACTTTTAGTTTTCGGTAAATAATTCGTCCTATGTAATACCTACTCGCTTTCGGCAATCTATTTACAAATAACCTCCGGCGTGCCCTTACTGTTTGTCATGTGTCGTGACGCAATCGTCGATTTGTTATCTGACGGATTAAACGCAATAGTCGACCGCACGCCATCATCGAGTTCAATAGCACAAGTACAAACAAACACGGCAAAAAATACTGATATAATTATAAAACGAGTGCCCCCCACATCATGTCAGCCAACACGAGGATCAACGGCCGCGGAAGTCTTAGCTACTCGTAACATCCGGCACCACACGACTTGTTTACTCGTAGGGACCCGACTGTCCAGGAAGGTTATATATTAGGGTGTACTTAAGTAAGGTATTAGTACTATTATTGATATTCCTTAGGCGAGTTCTTAGATTCATCTTCATCACGCCAGTTACTGTTAAGTAGGATTTTCGTAAGTTACATAAGATAGTCTATACGAAATTTTGATTTCCAATAGAACAAAATAGGTAGGTATCAGAGTTGTATGAAAATTCTAAATAAAGCTTTTAAAGCGAACCTGCGAAGAGCATGTCAAGCCAAAATTAAAATAGGATTCCGTAGCTGTAAAACGCTCCTAGCGTTGTTTTCCAAATAACTTTTTTAATTTCTATAAGGTGTATGAACTTTGAATATGAACTAGGACGCCTTGAGATTCCTACAGCGATTGGTGCTCTTTGAACATGGATGTTTCGAGAAGTAGGGCAGGTACTTCTGGAAACATCGCATCGCAAGACGACGGGCGACTCCAGCCACGAATGTGATGCATCGGAGGATACGGCATCACCCTCGGTGTTCAATAACTATGACATCTACAGAGCCACCCAGAGCTTTAAAGATCTGCATGTATACGTTCTCCACACCGAGATATATTATACTCTCTGCTACAGTGCTTTTCCAAATTAATCAAGTACTTACTGCGCAGTAGTAATGTTGGCAGTTATGAAATTAAAAAAAAACAAATTAAACCCATAGCAAAACATCGAACCAAGGTACTCGTAATTACCGATATATATAGTATTTATTGTAATGGTAAAATACATCGGAAGCTACAGTTTTAGGACATTTCCAGATCGAAAAGTAGGTACGAGTAGGTCCTGCGTGTTTTGTTTGTAAAACGTATACGTAATATAATACAACCTACTTGCCTGTCTATCGAAACTAAGGTCGCAACATCGATATTATACACATATTATGTACTAGCTGCTCTCTGCGGTTTCACCCGCGTGGTGATGGATGATGATGATGATGAAAAGTATCCTATGTGCTAATTCAGCGCTTCATCTACCTGCATACCAACTTTCATCAAAACTGACCTAGCCGTTTAAGCGTGAAAGAGCAACAAACATCCGCATACATCCATCCATTCATCCATCTAAACTTTCACATTTATACTGGGATGTATATGTATGTTTGACCTGTGCACGTATTCTATACTTCCTTGATAAATTTTAATGTCAAATTGATTGGCGGCATTCGAAAATATTGGGACTTGAAACATAACGCATTCATCTCGTTGCGCTCGTCGACGAGCTCCAATACTTTATGAGATATCGCCCTTGTACATAAGGTTGTTTTTCCAACGTTTCTTGTCATGCCATCATTTGTTTCACGGATGTTGTCAAAGATACAACGATGTTTGCTCTAGAGAATCGCACGGCTGCACGGCTGGTCTGCTATAGTAGATCCAACCGTTTATCCTCTTTTTGACAGCACCAATAGAACGTAACATGACGATGTTACGCAAAAGTTAACTTATAAATGCGAGGTTTTAAAAATATGACAACTGCTTAAATTTGCTCCTTGATCCCGTATAATAATCATCTTTCACAAAATGAGTCCATAAGTGCAGTAGTTTTTTTATAAATTCCATAAAATAACAAACGTTTTTAAAAAATTACGTTCTATGGCTATCAACATAGTGATGTTACGAAGTTACGATTGAGATATCGATATTGTTTATGAACTATTTTTACACGGGTGTTTTCCGTTCTCGGCACATAATATCGGATTTATTTTTATGTAAAACCGTTATATTGATGCGCCTCAGGAAAACATACAGCATTATTTGAAGACGTGTTTATCTCCTGGTGTATATCCAAAAAAGAACAAGGTTATGATGACTATGATGATTACAAGTACAAGTCATACTTGACGAAGCTGTTACCGGTTAAATCTGGGATGGCCAGCGAGCAACACGGAAGGGAGTAGGCATACACAGCGTTTCCCCTCTGTCAAAGTACAAGTCCGCATGGACCATGGAGTTTGATAATATACTGTGGGGTGAGGGCGGGGCTAGATTTGTGAATGGTGCTTTATTTTTTATGTGTTAGTGATTTGGTTGTGTGAGTATGATCGGCAATGGATCGGTACAGGTATGTTTTGTATGTAATAGTGCAGCTTTGCGCTAGTGTGCAACTTCCCCTCCCGCAAGAAATGACAGAAAGATTTGAACAATATTTTTTAGCTAAGGCTACTCCCTTCCGTGTTGCTCGCTGGGGATGGCAGACATTAAAGTCTGCCGTTTGGTACCAGAAAATAGTAAAGTTTGAGCAACCCCAATTCCAATTTAAGCAAACGAAATCTAATCTTTTATTTTTATTTATTTATTAATCAAAATCAGATTCATCGTTGCTGTCACTCGAGCTATTGCCGACATTTATAATTAATTGTTGACTCATATAATCTATCGCCACGTGTTTATCCCAATCTGCCATTATAGTTTCTTGTGTTTTTTGAATTACATTTTGCCAGCTTTCCGCAGTTACTTTCACACATGCATTTTTTAATAAATTTACCATTTTGTTTGCCGTGAATGGGGGTTTTGTGTTATTTCTAGCAGCGTGTCCTTTAACTTGAGCCCATATTAATTCAATGGCATTGTATTGACAATGATAGGGTGGAAGTCTAAGAACCCAATGACCATGTTCTGCAGCTATTTCGTCGATCACATATCGTTTTGGGAAGTGTTTTTTTGTTCGTAATATATTTAGTAATTGTACTTTTAGTAAGGAGTTATCAACATTTTCACCATGTCGTTGAAGCCAGTCAATGATTACTTGTTTTTTGTCGGCCTGGGTCGGCATTTTATCAATTTGGCGTGAGTGATAGGATGCGTTATCCATAATAATAACTGACGGTTCTTCCAATGATTGTACCATTTCCTTAAACCAACTTTCGTAAACCTCAGAATTCATTTCTTCGTGGTACTCAACTGTTTTTTTGGATTTAAAGGCCAACAAAGCATCTGGCATGAATCCTTTCACAGACCCTGCATGGCAAATGATTAGACGTTCTCCTTTTCCCATCGGTACTGAGGTAGTGGAAGCAGCGGTGTCATCAGTCCAGCTCTTAGACACTGTGTGGTTCGCATTCAGCCAAGTTTCGTCAGTGAAAACAACATTTGACCAATCTGTAATTTTTTTGGCTTCGCTCAAAAATTCGCAACGAGCAAAAGCTACGTCGCGACGCTCCATCAATATTTTGCGTTTGTCCGATTTTTTATAAGTAAATCCAATTTCATTCAAGACCTTTACCAATGACGATTTTTGACCTCGGAACAAATCACATTCACGCAAAGAAGCAACAAGTTTTTTAAGTGTTGGAACTTCTTTACGTAAGTAATAGTTATATATATGACGGCGTATAGCGTCTGCGTCAAAGTTGTCAACCGAAGTCACACGACGTGGTTGGCGTTTTTTCTTCGGCGTACGAAGCTTATTCTCCTGCATGCCGCTTGTTCCGTAGGCTTCGGTAGTAATTTTTGTAATCGTAGATGCACTAATACCTAACGCGGCCGCAACGCGCTCTCTCACTTGCGACAATGGTAAAAGCGGGCCGCCATTTTGATACTCTGCTTCAAAGTAATTACGAAGCTTGATCACCATTTCTCTCGTCTGTCCTTTCAGCACTGATCCTTTCGGCATTTTATAGTTCCAATATAAAACTCAGCAAATAATTACTAGCACGGGCGTCTTGTTGCGAGTGACAGTGACAAATACAAAACGGCGGTGGACCATTGAGTTTTACTACCTTGATAAAATACTACTGCTTACCCATAGACAAAAAAATTGGCAGTCATAGGAATTGCCGATAGAAGTGAAAACTTATAACTCAGAATTTGATAGCTTACCTTGGAAACTACACGGGTGTAACCGGACGGCGTGGCCTCGCCATCTGGGCATGGCCATCTAGAAATGCGTCAGCATTTCCCATTGGCTGATGCGTTTCTAGATGGCCATGCCATGACGGCCTGTCCACGCCCTTTCAACATTCCCCATTGGCTGACGTATTTCTAGATGGCCAATAGCCATGGTCATGGCGCCATTCCTAGGACTATTCTCTTTCCGCACAGACTCGATAGAAAAATGAATCGAAATCGTGTCCACTATAATCACTTGGTCACAACACTTTAACTGACAAATTAGATCTGTCAAAAAGAGGATAAACGGTTGGATCTACTATAATTACTGAATAGCAAAAAAGGTGGAATTGATATACGATTATTTTTATTATGTTATATGATAATCATATTTAGTGCTATTGTTTATTCTGTGTTTATAGTATGATCGTAGCAACTTCTTGTCAATACTATTACTTTCTGTGCCGCTATTATTTGCTGCGCAAAATTCACGGATGTTTTCGTTCGTTTTGATTGCACAAGCTCAGTTTATATCTATCTTTCTCATGAGAATTTGATAACATTAAGAGGAACAAGACTCTAGAAATAAACAACCACACTAATATAAGAATTGCGAAAGATTGTGTGTAACAATGTTTTCCCCGTCGCCACAAGCAATGGCTGAATGGAATTAAATGAAATTTGGGATAGATAGTATTGCTCTAATCCAACTCCACACATAGGTAACGTTTAATCGCGTTATGTTCCCCGAGGGATAGTCATTTTCCGCATGGGATGCAGTAAAGGGTACAAGGGTTAGAATAATTGAATAAACAAGTGACGCTATATGTTTCTATATTATATATTTCAGTAGCGACAGAAGTAAGAAAGTGTCAGCAAACTCGACACGATCGGTCGTAAAATTTCACTAGATATCTGCCTGCCTATCGCAGAATTATTTTTGACATTGCCATCGATACTAACGCCACTAGATAGGACAGCAATAGGTGAAACCAAAAACTAGATGTCTGTCAAAGTTTTTAGTTCCTGATATTCGTTATACAAAGGTGTCCTTTTATAGCAAAGATTAAAGAGCACGAAAGCTATTTTGACCAGATGCCGCAGTATAAACAATTTGCGAAATTTTCGTATCGTAAGAGTCAATATGTCACGCTTGAGCGCGCAAACTATGAGTGATCTGTGTCACAGTTGCCCTAGATGAATGACAGTTTGTACTGTTTCATGTGAACGCTACGTTACACATAAGCAGTTTTTTTTTCTAGGCCCACAGCAGCTGCAGCGTACCCTTATGTCGTGTCGATCTCCATATATGTCAGTCCCGCTATGCCACAATGATTGATCAGCTACGGATAAAATCTGATTGGACTTACTTCCATTGGCGGTGTCTGGTGCGGCGGCGTGCGCATGCGCTGTGAGCAGCAGCAGCGCGCACGCCAGCACCGCGAGCCGGGCGGGCGGGCCGCACGCGCGCCACATCACGCAGCGCCGTGCCCACCACCACCTGACCACATGTCCCGAGCTGAAACAAAACATATCACATAACTATACAGTAGTTCTGCGACCAGGGAGACCTCGCAAGCACAGTCTTATCAGCGGCAATTTTTCGCAGTTAGAGCTATCTGCAGGTCATTGAAATTCAGAAAAAATTGACAAATATTTATTTCGACAAGACCTTGACCAACTTTTCTAAACATTTATATGTAGTAAAATTTATACGTGTCCAGTTTTTAAACTTCACAACCTATTATCTCGGCAACCACAAGACCAATTATGCTCAAATTAGAAACTCTTGTTTCACGTCAGGTACCTTAGTACCAAATTTTACAAAATCAGTCGTTAAATAGCACCGTCTTTGGTAAACAACATAATAATATATAGGGCGTAAACCCTATACCTACTATTATGTTGCGGTATGGCAGTGATGCGTCTGACATGGATTGTTGGAAGACGCGTGTTGTATTTTTTCTCTACGACAGTGCAATATTTCATATTAAATATGAAGGTATTATAATAGCAACACACATGCAACTCATTCAACCAAAACCATTTCGACGTGTATTTCCGGTGACGACTTATCGAGCGCTAGAACGATTTCGTTCTGGCCGAGCGGGTTCCTTGTTCTGTATGCTTCCTACATGCATCTTATGCGGCGTCCCACACACAGCATCATAAGCATTTTTCCAGCAAAATTGAGAGTAAATATTTCTTATTATTATCATATCGGATTTCCGTAAAGTATAGCCTGAATCAATTAATTTATTGGTTTATTGAAATATCTCTTTTATAAAAGTTTGAAAGTACAACATCATTGTTTTACTAATATTTATAGTGATTTCTTGGGCTATTGCGATTCTTATATATTGAAATTAAACAACTTTAAGCGGATTAATACGTGTATAATTTTATATAATTTTAGCTGGACGTTTCGAACACTTTTCAGTTAACGTGGTCACGGGTAGACTCTACCTATAAAATAATACGCGAAAAATAATTCGTTTTAAGCCGTTTAATTTTCTACGATCGCGAAGTCGAGCGATAGTGTCGGTTAATTAAACAAAAACAGATTTAGCCTAGTAGATTGTTTCTTCTTAGATCATCGGCGGATATATTATATATCTATATGAAGGATCCGCCCAGCAGTTTCACCAGTGTGTTGTTAAGTTTTCTATGATTTAATAATTTTCTGAGCAATTTTATTATTTATTTTCCGTAAGCTTCTACAAAGTATCAGAAAACCATAAACAAAAAATGTATGAAATCGGTAGTCATTTTGAAGTTATGGCGAGATTAAGATTACTTAAGATTGGATTACAAATCCAATCGTCATCGAATCGCTTACTTTTTCATCACACATAAATAATGAGTAGCACACGTAGTCGTTTCAGAGTTGTTTGATTGAACAGTTATGACTTATACGTATAAAAAGTATACGAAATGATATAAAAAGTTGATGACCTTAGATTTTATATTACACAGGCATTAGGCAAATAAAGTGTACCCACAATAATAAGACAAATTGATATGTACCTAACGTTCATTATATTCCACGCTAAGAATTATAAGTAACGTACTCGTATCTGACATTGGCACACAATGGCGGTTCTCTGCGAAACATTATTGTACGGCCATAACAATAGTGGTTCCATTGATGAATATAAATTTCATTGATCCGAGTACCGGCTAAAGTGTGGGCGTAACTAGGATTTAAATTAGCGGGGGTAGTAGTTCCCACTGCCGCTGCTGTCCCACCTATCTTGGTATCTAGCAATTTATAAACTTACCGGTTAGACCCCACATCAAGAATTCGAGATATGTAAAAAAATGGAGATAATACATTTTATGATTTCCAAGCTTCTGAGCTTTCTATTCAAGACGCAATGTTCTTTCTAGAATAATGTCGAACCCACCAAACCCCCTGCCTTAAGTACGCCTACAATCTAAGGCCAATGAGTGGATAAAACTGCGGTAATTAGCGTGGGAGCCATCTTAGTTCCCACGACACGCCCGGAACAGGAAAATAACAACTAAAACTCGATGGCACTATGCTTCTCGCAGATCTCATAATACCTAGTGCTTTCTAATTCAGAATTTTCAAACCATTACTAGACAAGAATAGAGAAGGTTAGTTAGTGCTGTACTAGTCAACACGAGCATAGTAGGAGGTCCGCTATTTTAATATTCTATGAGCGTGGCCAGTACCGTGGTAAAATCTATGCCAGTCCAGTACTCTCTATTTTCAACTTCTCTTCTGGACTCGAAAGAGTAGTACCGAAGTACCTACTATACTATGTTATTCATTCCGTGGTAGTACTTGAACACATAGATCTCGAGGCCAGGCTTCAAACAGATGAGAGCGCCGTTGACGTTTATGTATTACTAGCGACTGCCCGCGACTTCGTTCGCGTAGTAGGCTCGGCGTTCGGCCACGCCATAACCTCCCATCTTTTCTTGCTTTTTCTTTCATAAGAACCTTCTCCTGACAATAATTAACACAAAAAACAATAACCGAGATTATTTCATCCGTTCTCAAGTTATGTGTGACCAGGAAAAATAGGGGATCATTTTTATGTACCTATATAGATATATCTATTTATTGGTGCGGTGCGGTCTACGGATCTAGGGAAGGAGGGAGGCATGGATATCCGATCTCCCTAGGAAGGAAGATCCCTTGATCCGAATCACGCCGTAACACACTAATAGCGCGCTCAAAAGTGTTCCGAATTTGTGTCAGCGGCAAATGCTACCATTTGTAAGGTGTAAAATGTGTACATAAGCAAGCATGCCCGGAACGCATTAGCTTAGCCACTGTTGTGGTGTATATGGTCTTATCTGTTGTTCTATCTCAATCAAGTCTCAGTACAGTTTAATGGTCGTTTTCAATAACCTATCGCCGGTTTACCTTACTAGAGATAGATATTTGACACTATTTGTATGGACGTTATGTCACATTTCTATCGGTAGTAAGGAAAACTGTGGATAGATAGAATATTGAAAACGGCCGTAAAAGCATTAGAGTCTATGGCGCCTCTAGTATTAGTGTGGCAAGCAATAAGCTAAATGATTAGTGTAGTATTGCAGCTACTTGATTGTGATGATATTTGTAGTCTGTTTGTGATATTGAACTATAGTCTTTTAAGATCGAGCGATGTGCTGGTCAGTCGGTCGGATGGACGCTCTCTGGCCACCACAGCATCCTGTGTTCTGGCCAGTGGCAGTCTACAAAGGTTAGGATTAAAAGTTCAGACTTTGATTATATGTTTTCTACAATTTCGCACATCTATAATTAGATCCTGTATTGAAATCTCAAATGCTAATGTCTCTGTAAATACCGACCCGCGTCTGATCCTAAGTCTTTTTAAGCTATTTTGCCTACATGTGGGTTTTTCATATCGGTGCATGCCATGAACTTTTTCGTAATTCGTTCTTCTGTTCTTGTTGTCACCATTCATTATTTAGTTTTGTACAAACAATTTATAAGAACAGTTATGTGGTGTATATGGTACGTCTGTGTTTACTACGGCGTGGTGTAGGGGAGAGATGCAGACATTGATCTGCTTGATGATGGAAAAACCTCGTAATGCTGTTATTACCGTGTTGTGTAGGTTTTTGATGATGGTCAATGATTCCTCTTCCTCCTTGAGTCTTAGGTGTAAACTTCTCTATACAAGAGCGCGGGTGGTATTTCCTGTGTTGTCATCAGGGTGTTTGTTTAGTTGGAATTTTATGAAATAATCCAATTTATAATTCCAAAGTAGTAGTAGGAAAAGATGGGATTGAAAAATAATTTATATTTATTATACGGTGTTAAGGACGTTAGCTTCTGTGTGTATGCCCTATTATCATCTTGCTTTGTTTCTACTGAATTTGTTGGCGTTGATAGAAAGTAGCCGAAATATTTAAAGCCGAACCGGGCTAAAAAGCTCCATTTATTGACTATGATAGATTATATGTATTTTTTGAGTTTGAGACATTTTATGAGTTGACGAATACTTTCGTATCGTTCATGTATATTAAATGGGGTAAGGTGTCAAGAGTCCCTTTGCTATTTTGTTAGGAAGCCATTGTTGCTACGGTTAAGTAGGTTTAATAGGGGATTTATCACTAAGCTAAACCAAAGACGGCTTAAGAATTCTCCCTGGAAAACTCCGCGCCTAATAGGTATAGCCTGGTTCTATTGGGGTCTCGCCTATATTCAGTTTTAGTACCGTTTTGCGTTTCAGGATAATGGTTTAAATAAACTACTACAGTATCGGCGGGTTGATCTCGCAATGATTAAATATATGTATAAACATATGTCAAACGCTTTTTTGCAGTCGATGTACATTGGCAAATATTTTTTTAGTGAAAATATGCCTCAAAACTATTGCATCTATTATTGTTCTTTGATCCCATGACTTTTTTTATTGCATCCTTTTTGTTGATCGGTTAGAAGCTTACGTATTTGTAGGTATATGATCATCTGTATGCAAGATGTAATAATATCTTTTTATAAGATAGGTTGGCAAACGAGCAGACGGCTCTCCTGATGGTAAGTGATCACCGTCGCCCACGGACATCCGCAATACCAGAGGTCTCGAGGATGCGTTGCTAGCCTTTGAAGAAATAATATGTTGTAAGCATGTACTTTCCTTTCACGGTGCTTTTGTATCGGTTCGTTTTAAGACACCAACCATGTAAGTTATATATATTTAAAAATATACATATTTTATTATAATTACAACATTGCACCTATTTCTACAGGGGGGACGTAAAATCGTAAAAACCGCCTGAAACCATGCCAGTCTATGAACAACTTACATTGTAGGTGCCCGCCCATGCCCAAATACTGAACCGATTCGAAAACACATAAGTACGGCCTTGCTTATAAACGCTGCTTAAATTTAAATTACGTTTATAAGTAAGGCCGCGAGAGTAATAAAATTGGTTATGTATGTAGGTAGTTTGGGTGCTAACCATTGGCACTAGAATTTGTGTAATGTTTCGGGATCTGACAGTTCTCTGTCAAAGAATATTATACTAAGGCCCGTAATATCAATCGCCGCTTATCTCAGAGTTTAACTATATATTCGAAGCTTAAATTTGATCTACAGATTAAACCCTTCTCCTAATTTTATTATTTGTATTAACTTATCTGAATTTAATTATTTTAAATGTAGCAACACTTGTCAAAACGGTCAGTCTTGTAAAAAAATATGACTTTGACAGACGGCGCGGCGCCACATTTTATACGTTATAACCTTCAAAGAGAATTTAATCACTTTGTTTATATCCTTATCCTTAAACTACGAGTCATGGATTAAACTGCGAATGATATTACGGGCCTAAGTGATACTACGTAGTTTTGTTGGTGTTGGTTTGGTCTTTTGTGGGTGTCCCCTATTAAACATTTTCTCGTTACATACATTTTATACATTGTGCCTTACCACGGTAACATATTACTACTGTGGCCTTACGTTTCGCTGTTTTTGTGTATCTCTCTAAACGTGTACAATGCTAATTTAATTCATTTAATTTAATTTTAGCAAGTCTAAAGTGCTCCAGTTGCGTGTTTTCACTTTCGTATTGGACATCTATTTTATGATTTACTTTGATTAAATGGATGTGGTACATATTCACTTTAGTGTATTCTGTTAACCTACCTCTCTTTATCCTAAGATCTATTCTGATTGTTAATCGCTTTTGCCATCTAGATGTTCTGTCTGCGTTGTTATCTGTTAAGTCTTTCATTTTTATAAACGTTTCGGTTAGTTTTGCGTAAAGTTAGCATATACTGTGCAACCTCGATATAACAAATCGGAGGGGAACAAGAAAATATTCGTAATATCAAGTAATTCGTTGAACTGAGGTTTGTTATGTTGAGGTTAGATTGGTCTAAAATTCGTTATAAAGAGGTAAAAGAATAGTTTTATTCACCTGAGCCATTTTAACTTAAATCTTTAACAATAGTGACGAGCAGAGGTGTTTACATTACTTTCCATCAAAACAACAATGATTACTGTACAAACAAAAGCGTGTCGAAACGAAACATGTCGAGACATGAATCACATTATAAGATTAAGAGTTATATTATTGGTGGAAACTTTATATAAAAGTTTTGGGTTGGCAAAATTCGTTAATTAGAGGTATGAATACTTTTTCTTGATAGTTGAAAATTCGTTATAAAGAGGTTGTACGCAAAGAATGTTCGCAATGTAAAGGTATATTTTATATTGACTCTTATGGACAATTCAAGGAGATTACGAAGAATTTGTTAAATCGAGGAAGTCGTTATATTGAGGTACGTTATATTAAGGTTGCACTGTATATGGGTGGTTGATTTTTAATGAGATTGTAGAGATATTTATAGAAGATTAGGAGGTGACGAGGAGGCCAAGAGTGGTATCTATTTGTAAAATATAAGTTCGCGTAAAATCAGCTTAGTATTTTTTTTGAATGTACCGTGCCCTTACTATACCGTGATAATTAAAACAAAAGATTTAGGAATGAAACTCACGTAAATTTACGTCTCTGGTACGCAAAGGGTTAATCGTTGAATTCGTTATAATTTAGAATTTTCTACTCTTTTGCTCTACAATTCATCATCATCATCATCTCAGCCGTAGGACGTTCACTGCTGAACATATGCCTCCCCCATGAATTTCCAAAAGGACCGGTTGGAAGCGGCCTGCATCCAACGTTGTCCTGCGACCTTTATCAGGTCGTCTGTCCACCGTGTCGGTGGACGATCTACGCTGCGCTTGCCGGTCCGTGGTCTCCACACCAGAACCTTTCGGCCCTACAATTAAGAAATAAATGAAACTATTTTCTATTTAACAAGAAACACACACATGTTTCTGGTCAAAGTTTGCGATTCTTTTTGGCTCCGATGTCATTTTGGTCCACTGAATGCCCTTTAATATCCCCACAAATAAGTACCTACCTTAATAATTCGCTCTAAGCTGTTAATGCTCTGGAAACTAGAAGTGAAGTAAAAAATAAGCAGAAAGAGACAGGGCTATAGTAAAATTTTTGTATGACATGGCAAAACGAACACGTATTTAGACAGCCAAATCAAAAGTAGCCTACTGTACTGTACTACCTATTTATCTATTTCGTGCCTAACAGTGTTGACCACAACAAAGCCTGCGGTAATAATTGTTGAAGGATTTAATCTAAATCAAAACCTTACTCATTTTTTACCTATAATACCGCTTTGATAAAGTTACGGCAGTCTTTTGTGTTGTTGCACGCTACAATGATCCTTTTAACATCATCATTATCAGTTACCCTCCCACCTTTCCCACCCAAATCGGGCAATGTTAAGAGGTAGAAAATAGTTATTTCTATTAGCATTGAAAGCTATGCAATCCTCTTAAATAACGTATAATAAGATCGTTGGGGTAACTGTTTTTATTTCTAAATAAAAAAATCTGAAAAAAGTCGCTGCATCCCCTTCATCACACACGTTGCAGTTCCTGGAAAAGTATTATGATTTCTGCGAAATGTATTGTATTATTGGCCAAATATGGCGATTGTGACGAAGCTATGATGCAATCCTCTTAAGATCGTTGGTAACACCGCTTGTTTGAGAAATACAGATCTTTACGGTACGTGCTCACATATTTATATGTGCCCGTGGTTCTGCCCGCGACGAAAATTACTATACTAAAGCTTTCGGAGGAACACGTATTAGTTTCGCATAATAGCTATTGATAATGGTATTGTAATTCGTGCCGTGGTCCTAGAGGTTCGGGGTAACCGCTAGCGGGGTACCGTTGTGCGTGCCCAAGGTCCTAAATGCGGGTGAGCGAGCAAGCAGGCATGACCAGCTAGGGAAGGACTATAGGGACGTTTCCCGCGCTGGCTACATACGTTTACGCGGCATTCGGCACTGGCGCCGGGTCGATGACCTCTGTCGCTCCACGCTGTCATAATTTTAGTAGTATACTAAAGATTCTACTATTTTACTACGTAAACAATTTATTCGGCTGCAACTGCAATTCGACTCCTGTTGTGGTTTGATAATTACCCAAAAAGCCATTCTACTATATTCCATTCTATAGACAAATTGGAACGTAGCATCTCGTAACGTAAACGCTATATGAGTAAGCGTCACGTAGTATATTGAGTTGATCATAATTGATTGATCGCTGGCGGCAATAGAAACGTCTGCAGTTTTCAACAGCAGAATAAGAACGTACCTATAGGTAATTCAGATACGGTTCGATTGCAGTTGGATCAAAAGTTAGTGGAATCGGCCCCCTGCAAGTTGCAGAGGCATCGATCTATTTGGTTTATTTGTAGTAAGTGTATAAAAATAGGCATGTGTGACGTCGATGGTAATATTTATTTTGCGATTGTGCGACCAGTGCAGGTTTGTTGGTGTTGTTGTTTGTGTAATTGTATGTGTATACACCCGTATCTATGCGATAACGATAAACCAATCTAATAAAATTCCGAATGGTGGTCATACGTGTACTGTACGTAGGTGTACATACCTGCAATCATACACATGCCTTCTAAACTTAAACTACGTAGTTTACTAATGAAAATATCTACTTACCAGTAGGGCTATTATGTATCTCAGATGGTACTTAATAAAAGTTTGATATCGAAAAAAATGTCGGCTCTATGTCACTTTTTAGTCCAAACTGACAAAGAGCCGCCATGTTCCAAGATTTCAACCAACATTTGTTAGCAATTGAGATACATAATAGCCTTGCATTTACGCCGATAGTGTCAAATAAACAACCGGCTGGGCTATTATGTATCTCAGTTGCAAATGTTGATTGAAAACTTAAAAATGTCGGCTCTATGTCAGTTTTGACAAGTCCAATAAGCAAAAATGTTAGTAAGTTTATGACTAGAACTGACAAAAGTGACACAAAGCAGCCATTTTTTTCGATTCCAATCCACATTTGTTAGCAACTGATATACATAATAGCCCTACAGGTCACAAGCATTAGCCGAAATGTCGAGGTTAGATAAATTATTATTTTGACGTTTTGCAAAGTTTAGCGCGCGAATAGACCCAGTGATATAAGAGAATAGTGTCAAGTTTTGAGTTTAGTTCACGGAAGATTATAATGTACTAGTATCTGCATAGCTGTCTACTATTAGGTATTTCTTCGGCGACATTAGAGTCCAAAATACTACATTACTTCGTAATTCGTAACCATATTTCACGCAACCTTTGCATTTTATTGTAAAGAAAATACAAAATGGAATTTTGAGACGGCAGGTTGGCTTAGCACTAATTTTTGCGTAAGTGTAACGTAATCGTATCGTTGAGGTATATAGAATAAACTATCATTTGTCGATATTTTACTTTAGTAATTAGAAAAAAAAGTTTTAACTATAAATGTAGACAAAGCCACCACGGACCCATTGATGTCTGTGAACAAAAGCATTATAAAAAAAACTGTCATTTTGTCTACTACAACTGTGACACAGATTACTCATAGTTTGTGTGTTGACGTCAATGATACGATTAAATTACACTTACGGCATAAATTCGTGCTAGGGTCAAAGGGCAGCTACCTTATCCGTTAGTTATAGGAAAACGTTCCTAGGAGACGATCATACATAGCTTGTTGAGATATTCTCAACTGTATTCACAGATACTGGAAAAATAAATGAAGTTAGCGAAAAAAAAAGCTAAATAACAAGGAAAAAATTGTGCCTATCGATCTTATTTCGTGAAGGGGTAAAACACTCTATTTGCTCAACTTATGTTTGAATACCAGAATATTTACATTTAGGACATTTTTGCAATTATGAAATTTTATTGTTACAGTTTTATTAGGAATAGATTTTATATTCTGCGTGTTTCAAATAATGTCCGAAACTGGCTCATTTTGACGAAAATGTGACGGTGAATTTCGTTTGGATGTAGATGGGCGCGGCGACAGTGGCATGGATGGATTAACGGTTTGTATTGAAGGTTGCTGCTGTTGCTTGATGTATTGAAGGTTGCAATTTAATGTTTTCCACGATGCGTTCACATGTTTTCGTCTTGTTCTAAATGGTATCTTCTATATCTTTTCCCTGCTACAGCACTCGACTTCCATCCTCCATGTCGCTTGAGAACAGTTAAGTCAGCTCTAGAAACTGTCAAAAGGGTAGCAGAAGTACGACGAAAACAATGTCCTGTACACAGCTGGATATCAGGTAACTTTAAATAATAGCGATTTCTTGTTGCGTGTTAGAAATTTTATTATTTCCCATAACTTGTTTGAAGCACTTGCACTTTTAATAACGGATGAAAAACCGATTGGTCTTCATATAAGCAGGACGCAGGTCTAGATTTTTCTGTACAATAGTTTTGTATTCTCCTCGGATTACGAAGGATCGGTCAATTTTTGTTTTGTGTCTGTCAGCTTTACTAACAGTAAATCATCTGAGTGATTTTCGACATCATCAACAATTTTTAAAAGTTCATTGCCACGACACGCTCCATGTTCTCTGAAAATTAAAGCCACCTGTAACAAAACTGAATGTGAATAAGACAAGAATCTTTCGAAGTACCTACAGGTTACAATAAAATGCGCAATTTAAAACACTTACGTTATACTTTACTAATCGACCATATTATACATAGTTACCAAGGTAGTTACTTACTTTTACGGCAGGAAAGACTTTGTCGGGTGCCTCATTAAGGAAAGTCTCCACGTCAACACTTAGGATTTTTAGGTTTAAATCCATTAGACATCCTATTCAGATACGCTACTAATTTCGAATATGTGTCTAGTTTTACAATAGTGAAGTAAAATAGTTTTTTTATGTATGTACCGTAAGTATATACTTTCATAATTTTATTGTGCATTTATTAAAAACAGACACTTCAATTGTATTTATCTGTATAGATGTACAACAAGACAGACTTGATTTGATTATAATCTTGACTTATTTTTTTTTCTTATTTTGCTACAAGTTAAGTAGGTACTTATGGAAATTAATGAAGCCATTGACTGATAAGAATTTATAAGATTTTATCTTTTTGAGGTGATTTTTCCCGATTTATAAGATGTTTTATAGTGAAGTAGATATTTCTGATTTTAGATACTTACCTAAATAAGTAAAACACATATAATATGCAAACAGTATATATTTTATACATATAAATAATACAATAAAATAATAATAGGCTGTCATAGAAAATATCCGATATTATCAAATTGTTGATATATTTTGATATTTATAATAAATATCGGATATTTTCGTTTTTAAAGGAGCTGTATAGCGAAATCTTTTAAATATTAGTCTCATACAGACAGGTATACTTATGTGTTTATTATGGACCTAAAATACTATTTATGAATAAATAAGTACTACGTATCACACATCAACAAGTTAATTGAAGGCCAAGCGCACGCACGGCGCAGTAAAGTAATGTTTTTGGAACGAAATTATTGTTATGATAAGGCTTCAAGGTAGATAGGAGTCTAGCGCGTACTGCCTTATAGATAACAAACACTGAACGTTTTACATTTATGAATGTTTACAGGTTTACCTACTTATGGTTCTAAAGTTCTAATCACAACACCCCATCGGGAAGATTCTGCTATTTATTTTTTTCGATCGGACTAATGCTGTTTGCCTCTACCAGCATTTACAGCGTCACCGGACGGGTGGCGAGCGCAGATGGCACTCAGCCAGATGCGGGCGCAGAAGGCGCACCGCCTAAGGCGAGCGTTGAAGACGCTTCGCCACAACGAGAGGAGTAGGCGACTTGCTCAAGGGCACCACTAAGGTACGGACTTCGCCGTCGGCTTGGGCCGTCGCGTCGCGTCGCCAGGAGAGAATCGCCCCGTTACATGAGTGTACCGTTGAAACTTGACCCTATTAATTATCACTCTATTACTATTTGGAGAGAATCTAACCAAGATATAGTTTTGGCCTCGAGCTCGCCGGCGAGCTCGGTATCTGATTGAGCTCGGTGTCTGAGCTGTTTCTTATTGTAACCGACGACCTATATACTTACCTACAACCAAGGGTATGTATATGATGATCCTTGCTTACAACTTACCTATTATTTATTACCAAGACATGGGTTAAATTATTTTCTTTTTTAAATTATTAATTATGCCTTTTCTATCCGTAGTTATGCCGTATAACTTGTTTGTTTGTTGTATGCTAAAATATTCCCTAAAACAAAGAATGGAATAGAATATTACATATATATCGTTTCGTAGATATGTAGGTATGAAATCGCATGATAGAGTAGACATATTTTTGCAGTATATGTACTCGTATTCATATAGGGCGGCGGGAGATCGATTTTCTCATCCGACTTTCGCAAGACTAAAAGGAGGGTTGTCTTTTAAGCGTAAGTTTCTGCCGAATGTACGTGTGTTGTATTGTGCGCTTTACGAATGATGATATACATATATATATATATATATTATAAACACATCCTTTTTATATACCGGAAGAGCTAGCAAACTACGAAGCGTTATTCTAGTGTTAGAATTAGACGATTTTATTATTCTTAAGTGATTCATATTAAATAATTAGAGGGCTTTATGAAATATATCTTGTACCTATAGCATGTAATTTTCGCACCATTTGTATGAATTTGTGTCTGTAATTTTTGCTTAGATATTTATATTACTTAGGTATAGCACATGGCACTGTTTTTACCGGAAGAGGATAGTTAACTACATTGCGATATTTATGTTGGAATTAGAAGATTTATCCTTCTTTTTAATTGGTGTTTTACTGGATTTTATGAAAATATATCCTGTTATATTTTCATAACAGGGTGTAGGTATATTCATCGTTTGTTTGCTTGGCTGGAGGGCTGTATAGGTATCTATCTAAAAATAATATACACATTATACGAGTATATGTATATTGTACTTAAAAAAGTGCGTTCCGATTGGCAGTTAGCAAATCTGAATTACCTACTAGGACTTCAGTTTTAGCACAATCTATGTTAGTGTGTTATTCAGCTTTTAAATAGGTAGGTAGATAGATACCTACCTACTTTGGTGGAGACCAATGTTGTAGGTAAGTCGTTATATTATAATCAGCCCATGTTGTCCCCACTGCTGGGCCTCGAGCTTTCTTTTCAGAGAGGGGTTGGGCCACCACGCGGGCCCAGTGCGGATTGGTGGATAGGTTAGTGGCCAACCCATGCCGAAGTTTTCAGGCCGCCCGAAGGCTGGTCCCGGGTTCGATCACCGGACAGGTCAAACATTTGTGTGCATGAATGAGCATGTCTCTTTGAGATGTATCTGGGTACATATCTATTTAAGTACGTATATCAGTCATCGGCTTACCATAGTACAGGCTCTGCCTAGTTTGGGATCTGAAGACCTAGGCTTTGTGTGGATGTTGTCCCATATTATTATTATTTCATTTATACGAATAAATCTCAGTTTTCATCCGGTCCTTTACAAAGGCATAAGTGGGGCTGTAGCCAACACTTAGAGGCCTTTTAAAGGAAAAATTAAAATACCTACCTAGAAGATTTTTTTATTAGTTAACTTCTTATCTTAGATTTACCTATAAATAGCCGTAGTAGGTATTAAGTATTTAGGTACGACTTTTCATTAACGTCCGTTGAATTGAGGGGCCCTCCCCCGGTGAGAGGACGGGAGGGGTAGGTGTACTACCCCCTTCAAATAAAAAGTTGCGGAGCCTCCTTCTTTTTGAGTTTTTTTTATTCAGAGGAAATTTTCTTCGTTTTATAGATACAAATTAACACTAAGTGTAAAAAAACAAGGAGGGATCCCGGGTGGGGTAGGCGCCCCACGACTCACCCTAGATATGCATAGTTTCTTTATTATTTGATGTTTCAGTTTTAATTTTTCATTGCTTCGACAGGACATGTATTCGACAAGAATATTATCCCAAAAGTGCTGCGCTATAATTATCAATATTATTTTCTCAAAAGCTACGCGTCTCCGCATATTGAAACTTTGCATGTGTGCTTCTAATTTAACCTTTCCGTAAAAAAATATCAACCCCCAACTCGACGGTCGTCAATGGAAAGCTAAGCCCACAATAAATGTAAGATGGGTTAACGAAGATAGTAACCAAACATAATTAGGTATTATGGTCTTCAAAAAGTAACTAAATCCGAGAAATAGTCTTATCAAAGGCATCAAAGCAAAAACAACATCCTAAAACAAATGTCGAAAACATAAAGCAGTGTCTCTCGCGCGTTATATAAATATACGCGTTTACATACGAGTATTTACTTAGAACAATAATTATTTATTAAATTAGACCCATTAGAGGCATTAGAGCAGATTGCAGATTTCAGACTTCAGGTTTAAAAGCAGAGGCAAGACGAAGGAAAGGTAGGCGATAATAGTAGAATTAGATCAGATCAGACAGGCAAGACGGGCGTATTTCGCTTGGCTTCGGTCGCGTCGCGCGCTAGCCGTGACGTGACGCGACGCACTCTGTGCGCGAAGGGCCGCGCGCGGCTTGTTTACACCGAACTCACACCACGTGGTGAACACCAAGCATTAGCCTACGAGTACACGCCCGTCACGTGTTTCCATTCACTACACCTGCGTTCTACCTGAAACGCGAACTCTACTCGACCGGATTAGGCTAGGCATAATCAGATTGAAAACAAATACGAAACGCTACCTGAGCTCGGCGCCTGCCGTGGCTGTTTCCTCCTCACGATCCACAGTTTAATGCCAACACAATAAATCCTGGTGCACAAATAATTTATCTCGCACTGTCACAGATCACTGGATGTTGCAATAATAACAACAACACTATTGTAAACACGGCACGCGATAAGGCGGACAACAGTCAACACAATAACAAGTTATCACGAACGACGCGCGCGAGCGACTAACAGCTAACTGCGTGCGACGCGACGCGGCGCGGCCGGCGGGCAGTGGCGCGGCGGGCGGGCGGTCGCGGCAGTGCGGCGACGATGGATGGAGGGGCGCCGCGCGGGGCAGCCGTGCCGTGCCGTCGACCCAGCCGGAGGAATGCGGCTCGTAGTGAAGTGAACGCCAGTTCTCGCGTGCTTATTTTTCGGTCCAACAGGGGGCACTCAAGTTAGGGACTGTGGAGTGGATCCTCCCTGAGGGAGGCTCCCTCGTTTTGGCCCCGTACCTATACATACATCCTGTTTTGTACCTACATACAATACATGAACTGGAATCAAACCGAAAATTTTATATTTGTAAAGTTCACGTTCACGTCTTCTCGATCCAGACAGACTATTCTTGCACCTGTGGCGCATTGCAGCTGTAGGACAGAATTTATATATTATACCTACCTACACTGTAGCGAACAATCAGTGTATCCGCGTAGGTACCTACCTACCCATTTAGTGGGTTCCCTGGGAAAAAGTTAATATTTACTTAGAAAAAAGTTTAACTTACTTACATACTGTTCTCTTAGGTAATATATAAAACCCATTTTATAATAAATTGTTTACATAAGTAGGTACATACTTATATTTAATTTTTACAATTAATGGTCATTATTGTCGATGCACTTTTTTATTTTATTGAATGACGAGTCATTAGCCATGTTGAGGCCGATGAGTTTGAGACTGTCCGTTGTGCGCTGTGTGGACAAGCGTTCTCGTGAAGAAGGTTTGGGCTAGGCAATTGAAGTATCCAGCAATCTTGTCCATTATCCTATATGCCTAAGAAGCTGCGAATGAACAATGCAGAAGCAGGTTCACCATACAGTCACCACCAGCTACTTAGCTATTTTAACACAATTTGCGCATGGGACATGGTTTGGCTGCCTACCCTGTGCAACCCCTGACAAAATTAGCTCTTAATTAGGTACGTACACAATGTGACTGGAGAACTAAGAAGAAAAAACGCTGTACGAGAAAAAAAATACAACGGTTAAGTAAAAATGTAGCGTCGTTTAATATCCATATTTTTATTTTTTTAACAACCTAAGCATATATAATAATACTAGTGGGCAAGAGCTAGTTTTTGCCAACGACTTCGTCCGCGTAGGGTATTTTTTCTAGATATGAATTATTATTGTAACAATATACCTATAGTGTTCATGATTATTGCCCGCCATTACATGTAATAGTTGACAAAAGTTCAAAAAGTTCTTTAGCAATTTACAGAGTTTGTCCATGTGATTTATTAATCATCGACATCGCGAAACAAACCATAATTGGGACTTTTTTAAATGGGACAGTTTTAATTCAAACGGAAGGTAATTTCGGATCACCTGTACACGTGGCACGAAGACTGTTTCTTTTCGGTTGATATGGACTTCAATAACATAAAATATATAAGACATAAGGGGAAGACCTAGGCGAACGTTCCGAAATCAGATTGAAGACGTTCTGAAAAAAGGCCAGGTCAAAAGTACCCTAAACCGACGCTTATGTATGAAAGGATTGATGAGTATAGATGAAGCGAAAGAGATATGTCAGGATCGTAGTAAGTGGAAATCCGTGGTCTCTGCCTACCCCTACGGGAAAGAGGCGTGATTTTATGTATGTATGTATGTAAAATATATAAATAAAAATTTACACAACTAGGTATAACTTAAATAAACAATGATTTTCCATAGTTACAAAGATTTTATTCCCATTTATTCATCCCTTTAAAAGTCATCCATATCAAATAGTATTAAGAAACACCATTTTCAACCGACTTCCAAAAAGGAGGAGGTACTCAATTCGACTGTATTTTTTTATGTTTGTTACCTCGTAACTTTTGATAGGGTGAACCGATTCACAAAATTCTTTTTTTGTTTGAAAGCTGGTGCTTCCTGTGTGTGTCTCATTTATTATATAATATACAATTTCATCAAATTCGGTCCAGTAAAATTTGAGTTACACTCCAATAACTAGGTATTAAATTTTTCAAATTGTACTTGTTTATTTAAATGAAATATCTAAATACCAAACATTGCAATTTTTTAGAGAATAATTCATATCTTCGGACGGGATTCGAACCCACGTCTTCCGACAATCCGTGTCAGACGCCATGACCAACTAGGCCACCGTCCATACAAAGTTTCCTTCCCCTTTTCACCCCCTAAGTAATTTCTGACATATTTATTATAATATTATAACTAGCCTCCACAGACTCCATTATTTATTTTATTGCAAATATTATTATATCTAAATATAATTAAAAAAGAGACAACAATAATAGGTACTTAATTAGGGGACATAGGATTTTATGTTAAACTACTCAAGGGCTATATCATCTCTGAGTTTACATCAGCATTCAGAGCAGATCGATTTCCGCACCCGTTCACGAGTTTGCATAAAGGATAGGTTTTATATCAGTTATTTTTTTTTTATGATTCTCTAATCGCGATGGTTCCAGACCTGAATGTGATTAAAGTGTTTATATTTTATTGAAACCCCAAGGAAAGTCTGAACCTTAACGGGGTAAGGTCGGACTACATTCTAAAACCGTATCTGTAGCAAAAAATAATCGATGTGATCGGCACTGATCTATTGGCAAAAAAAATAACTAGAGTTAGTAGGAACTCTCAACGGTTACTGTCTTGTCGTCTGTGAGTTCGATATCAAGCGTGTAAAAATAGCTCCTCGCACTGTAACGTATCGACCAAAAAAAAAATATCTGCACTGCAGTCTATAAGATGGGAGCTTATTTCGCAGTATGCAGATATAAATGAAATGATAAAAGCTTTTAATTATAGCGTTTTGTTTTTATTTGATGTACATGCTCCAGTCAGGTCTGTAGTTGTGAGAGATCATTGTGAGAGATGTGTGTTGTGAGCACAGACCATTTATATGGTCTGTGGTTGTGAAAGACTGACAATGACTGAAAAACAGATGCAACTTCGTGATAATGCCGCAATAGATTATAAGAAAACGAAGTTGGAGGTAAAAAAGTTGTATTATACAAATTTCAAATGTATTGTTATTCGTGCAATAAAATAAATAATAACATTCACAAACCTAAACTGCTCTGTAAAAAAATTAATAGTATATTATTACCTAAAAATTATACCGACTTACAAAATATGTTTTAACGATCCCCATGTAATAAATAATACTTTTTAAGTATGCAGGGCAACCCACACACTACTATTTCACATTTGACGTTTTTCGAATACCACAGGTTTAGCGATGCGGTCTTTCATATTGAGCGAATCAGCCTGGACCGTCTTATCAAAATAATAGAAACTCTTAAGTCTAACGCTGAAGCTGAACGCTCTTAATCTTTTCTCGGACCATAGAATGTAAACAAGGCCTTATAAACACATCACCAATCGACACCTGCGAGTTTCCCAAGACGTGGAGACTTGCTATATAGTCCGTCCTTTGCCGAAAACCTCTAATCCAACTCGTTTAAGAGACCTGAGACCCATAAGTATTTTACCTCGCTTATCTAAATTTTTGGAAAAAGCTATATCTATACAGTTTAGTGACTTTCGTGAAAAACATTTCGTGCCAGCGAACCAGTCAGGTTTTAGAAAGGGATGCAGTACTACAAGCACTTTGCTCGACGTTACTGACAATATACTCAGTGCTGAAGATATGGGTATATGCACAGTGCTGGTGTTACTAGATTTTTCAAGGGCATTTGATTCCTTGAATAATAATCTTCTACTATCCAAGTTACAATACCATGGTTTCGATACGAAAGCTGTACAGTGGTTCAGTAGTTACTTAAGTGATCGTTACCAGCGCGTCAAGATTACCCGGAGTGTACGGCTCTTCTACAGTATCAAGCAAACTGGCGATAACAACGGGAGTTCCTCAGGGTTCGATCTTGGGACCTATCCTCTTTTCCTTGTACTCAGCCGATATCATCAAATATAGGAAATATCACATATACGCTGATGATGCTCAAATTTATATATCATGCGAACAATTTGAAATAAATTAAGCCATCAGCAAACTTAATGACGATCTCAGGAGGATGGCTGCATGGTCTTCGAATAACTACCTGCTGCTCAATCCAATAAAAACAAAGTATCCAGTTTCCGGTAGCCTGCATCAGTTAGCTAGTCTTTATCCATCGACGAGTATCATGTTCATGGGTGAGCCAATCGAGCGTGTGTGATTAATTGTGTCAGAGACTGCTTTTACAGACTTAAGGTGCTGTATAGGATGAGACATTCTTTAAGGAAGGGCTGCGGGTAAGACTAGCAGAAACGTTAGTTTTGTCTAAATTAAACTACATGGACGCAGTTTATGGTTCAAGAAAACTGAAACTGAGCGGCACAGTTCCGCTGCTTTCAGAGGTAGCTTTCGCTATGCTGCGTCAAGGTGTTGGAATGGTTATTCTATTCTATTCCTATTCTATTCTATTCTATTCTATTCTATTCTATTCTATTCTATTCTATTCTATTCTATTCTATTCTATTCTATTCTATTCTATTCTATTCTATTCTATTCTATTCTATTCTATTCTATTCTATTCTATTCTATTCTATTCTATTCTATTCTATTCTATTCTATTCTATTCTATTCTATTCTATTCTATTCTATTCTATTCTATTCTATTCTATTCTATTCTATTAACAAATTAACGTTTTTTCTACCGTCAACGCAAGGCAGTGCGCGCACGGCCTAATTGTTAATAAAATCTCATAGGTGGATTAAAAGAGAGAGTACTTAATACTCGTAAAATAAGTGACAGGAAAAACAAAAAAAAACGAGTCGATATTGTGATTGAAATTAATTGTTTTTTTAGTTATTGTCCTTGATGAATCCAAAGATAATTAAATCAAATTTTGCTTGTGCTATAGAGACGTGGATATCGTGACTTATTATTGACCTTAAAAATGTTTATCAGCAAATTACTGAACGGTTAAAGGTCAGCGGAAATCTGTTTATAACTTTGTTATCGGAATTGGTGCTGTGCTCACTAAATTAAAACTGGCTTAAGTATAGTAAAGGGTCAAATAAAGGTAGAGCTAGGCGAAGCCGTTCTACGTTTACACCCTATCCCTGTTGCGCGAGACTAAGAGGAGTCCGTGGCCACTGTTTCGAGGAGGAGCGGGGAAGCGGTGATTGGAAACGATGTCCGAGCCGGGTCAGCTCGGACATCGTTTCCAATCACCGCTTCCCATCACTCCTTCCAGCGCAGACTAACAGTCCTGACTCCTTCCTCCTTTGTAGTGGGGTCACTGGTGAAGAGTCAGGGGTCTCTGCTGGCTGCACTGCCCCACACTTCTAATGAATGCCCTTGGTGAGCAACATCAATCCTTCATATGTACTGGGGCCTGAAAAAATAAAGTGAATCTACCACCGAGATAACGAGATGGGCATGCCAGGAAGACCTAATTTTTCCCCACCTTGGCGGAGGACGCTGCACGGGGGGTATTAGAGGGTTTGTGCCTCACACATTATTTTATGGCTTGGCCACATCAGCATTCAACGTTAATGCCCATCGTCGCCGTAAAAAAAGGCACTAATTATGTCAAAAGTTGTCGCGATACAAACGTCAACGCCCATTTCAATGTCAATGCCACAGAATAAATAGTAGTACTACGTTCCCCCCATATTAAATAAGTGTTAATTTTCAGTAAATGAATGTACTAGCTGCGTCCTTCGGTTATATCCGCGTGGTGATGGATGATGATGATCATGAAAAGCATTCCATGTATAAACTAACACCCCATCTATTTTCCTACTAAAAATCATCCATATCTGATCAGCCATTTTGCGCAAATTGGTAACGAACATACAAATCCATACATCCAAACTTTAACAGATAGGATGAAAAAAAATAAAAAATAAGATGGATGACTCTGTTTACAAGATTTCCTGGAATTAAACGCGCGATCCCTTCGCGATCGGGGTGCACAATTACAAAACGTTGGTGCGGACTGTGGTGTGGCCGCTTCAACGCAATAATTCTCGCGTTATATCTCTTTGATGTGCCCAAAAATACCGCCATCCGATTATCGCCCAACGTCAATAAACAATCAAATCATTGTGATAAGTGGTGGCTACATCTATGGTTAACGTTCATCATCGCGATAATCTACTACTATATTATTATATACTAATATTATAAAGAGGAAACATTTGTTTGTTTGTTTGAATTTAATAGGCTCCGAAACTACTGGACTGATTAGAAACATTCTTTCACCATTAGAGTCCTACAGTATCCTTGATAAACATATGCTATATAATTTCAAAAAAAAGTTAGGGATCCATATGAAAAGAACGATAATGTAACCCAAGGTGCAAACAAATATACCAAAAAGTCCTTATATTGCGTACGCTGGGGAAAACATTGACAATTATAGAGCAAAGTGACGTACAGTTTTATAGAAGACGTCAATATCTACAAAGAAGTTCACATTACCAAATGCCTAACTACACATTACAGTTATGTCCCAATAAATACTTTTTAATTTTGAAATATGCAACAGTAACGCCGGTATAAACCAGGTCACATTATTCGTTCTTTGGTATTATTCCTTATCTACACTAATAATAAATTGGAAAGAGATATGATTGTTTGTTTGTAATGGATACACGTAAAAACTACTTAACCGATTCAAACAATTATTTCACGAGCATACATATAGTATATTATACTACATTATGCCTGAGTAACTTACGCTATATTTCATTCATCATTATCATCATCCATCACCACGCGGGTAGAATCGCGAAGCGCAGCTAGTAATATAATAAATAAATAACAATATTTGTTTCGGATAGTTAACGGCGTTTCTCGTTGATGTGGCCGAGCCATTACGTCACCTGGTGGCGAATAGGCGTGAGTAGGCAGTGCGACAGGATTTCACTTGCCCTCCTAAAAATGTTTCTTTTTTACACTTGATTAGCTTGTGCTTGATCACTGCCTACCTCCCTAGATGGGCAGTCATGATGCGGTTGAAAGTGGTATCACACAAGACCTAGAATGGTGACTGGCTCTTATAAATAGACCGCAACACACTGGTTGGTGGTGCCCTACCACCATGTATTTTAGGTATTTATTGACCGAGCGAGCGAAACGTCTCTGTTTTAACTGCCCAAATTGACTTTCATCTATCCGTATATGTTTGTTAAGTTGTATGTTGTAAATATAGGTTAAAAAATACGACCTGTACAGGAGGGCGTACAGGTCGTATTTTTTAACCTATATTGAAGGAACTTGGTATGCATGTTCTATTAATATTATTTTTTGATGTCGGCGATGTCAGTGGTACTTTTCCTTAACTGGGGGAAATATCGCTGTGGCGCTATTTAACGACCGATTTCGAAAAAAATTGGTACACAAGTTAAGAATTCAAAAGTCAAATCATTTATTCAATTTAAGCATCACAGACGTACTTATGAACTTCAATTATTCATTACAATGTATAATTGACTCAAACTTTATTACATAAGACTCTACCGCTGCGTTCCAAAATATATAGAGCCTACCGAAAAGAAGTGGCAAGAAACTCGGGGCCATTCTCTTCATATAGATTTTTTACAATGTTTCTTCTAACTACCTAATTATTATTACATTTTACAGGTGGCAGATGACAACTTGGCAGAAGTGGAGTATTCCAACTACGAGTATCTTTGTTGTTAGGTTCCTGACTTTGAAGATAATTTCTAATACGAGTTAATAATTGGTCAAGTTGTTTCGGAGACAATACAAATAATAAATAAATTTTGATTCAGCATATCACCATCTATCACCACGAGTGTAAAACCATGGAGCACAGCTAGTTGTCAATAACAGTATAACAATCACACCAGGATGGTACTTAGTAAACACACATAACACACACATCTCTACACATAATAAAACTGTAGAGGTCAAATTTCTGTACAATGAAAATAAATGCTAAAACCCGAGGCAGGGAGATGTAAGGAGTGAAATCGAACTAATATAGATTTTAATTATATTTGTTGTTTCTCTGTTTGTCTGTTCGTCTGTCTGTTTGTACGGGCTAATCTCCGAAACGACTGGACCAATTTTAATGAAATTTTGTATGGTAGTATGGTAGTAGCTTATATCCCTGGTCATTATATAGGATACATTTGATCCCGGAAAAATTAATGAGTTCCTGTGGGATAGTTAAAAAACAGTAATTAACCGCGTATCCTGCCACGCGAGCGAAGACGCTGGCGGTTCAGCTAGTTTTCAATGTGCGAAGGAATAATGCATTACATTATCTCGATTTGGATCCTCAATAGTTCGACGCGCAGTTGACCCCAATCGCCCCCAATCGAAGGACTGATTGTTTGTCCAATCATGGCCGATATTATCTTGCTAAATATACATAATGGCTCTTATGAACTACATACTCGTATATACATACCTATACTCTGATGGAACAGACCTGAGGGAAAGAAATTCGCCATTCTCACAAATTAGTGCTTGCTTGGGGTGGTGGTGCCGTCTAACAAGGCAACGCCGTCACCCAAAATGTCGGGGTAAAGCTAAGCATAAGCTTGAAAAAAATGTAAATAAGATCATTAAGTCTTGAGCTGCTGCACTAAAGCTGGCAGTTCTACGTAGCATCTCAGGCGTTCTCGACTCCAGGAGCACTAATACGATTGAAAATGTACAGTTCTGCAGCCACAAGGTCATACAGCCATAGTTCTAGTCATAAACTTCAAAAAAATGTAAATAAAATCATTATGTCTTGAGATGCTGCCCTATAGCTGGCAGTTCTAGGTAGCATCTCAGGCGTTCTCGACGCCAGGAGCACTAATACGATTGAAACCGTACATTTCTGCAGCCACAAGGTCATACAGCCATAGTTCTAGTCATAAACTTGAAAAAAAATGTAAATAAATTTATTAAGTCCTCAGATGCTGCACTAAAGCTGGCGGTTCTACGAAGCATATCAGGCGTTCTCGACTCCGACATTTTTATCAAGTTTATTTATTTATTGAGTACCAACATGTTGTACATTAAGACAAATAAAATAAATACAATTCACAACAGACTCTTACTAAATGCTAACACATATAATGCATCAAAGGTCGCACGGCCAGACACAATAGAAATTTCATTGTTATAATGACATCGACCCTTGAAGGTACCGACTACACGCAGTAATATAAACGAGTGGTTCCAAAATTAAAGTAGATATGTACAATTACGAATGAAAATAAATCACATTTTTGACCAGTTTTTAAGACACCATAATAAGTTCAATTTATTGCAATAAATATAAACAACAACAAATATAAGCATAATCCCAAGCAATTCAGAAAAACATTTGAAACAATTGACAAAGTTTTCGTCAATTTATTAAAAGCATTATTAAAAAAGAAAATAATATGAAAATAACAATAATAATATAATAATAGTAATAAATCCAAGATAATAAAGAAATCAAGAGTATAATAATAAAAGTAATCATTCACTGGTTAGTCCTGCATGCATTATATTCAATGGTCCAAGTCAATACTGCGGATAGCTTGCTTAAAACTACGAACACTGTCGGTAAAAAGATCCATGGAATACTTTGAACTCAATCTATTAAGTTCGGTGATAAGTCTATTGAGAGGCGCATTTTTTCCAAGATTGGTATAATAATTGAGGTTTTTGAAAACAATGAGCCTTGAAGCTCTGGTGAACATTTTTGGCGCAGAGAAGCACAAAAGAGACAGCCGTTCAGGAACATCCAGTGTTCCGTTAACAAGTTTGTAAAGAAAAAGCATGTCAAGCAAGCGTCTCCGTTTCAACAGGGAATTCATGTGGAAGAGTTTTAGCCTTGCTGGCTAACTCCTGACAGTTTTTGCTATGTTGCAGGAAAAAGCAAGATGCCACAAGAAACGCTTCTGTATGCTTTCGAGCCTCTTCTTATACACGTCATAAAAAGGGTTCCAAGTCACACTACAATACTCCAGGCTACTCCGGACATAGGAATTGTAAAGCAAGATTTTTGTTTCCGGATGTTTAAAGTGTTTGCAGTTGCGCAGTACAAAGCCAAGGGATTTTGACGCCTTCGAACAAATTCTATCAATATGAAAGTTGAATTTCAATTCATTATCGATCTCGACACCAAGGTCTCCAATTCTCTATAGCACTTTCAACATAATGTTACATATTTTATAGTTTTGGGGAGCTGTTGATTTTTTCCTCGAAAAATGGATAGAAAAGCATTTGGATGCATTTAGGTCCATGCCGTTGCAACAGCACCATGAGACGAGTCGATTGGTGTCATCTTGGAAAAGAATCGTATCAGTGTGGTTTTTAATGACTATAAAAAATTTTAAGTCGTCAGCGAACAAGTAATGACTACAATGTTGAAAACAGTCACTTATGTCGTTCATAAACACGTTGAAAAATAGGGGACCGAGATGAGATCCCTGTGGTACACCTGAAGTCGAAGGAAACTGATCAGAGGAGAAACCAGAAACCACAACTTTAGACTGCCGGGCAGAAAAATAAGATGAGCACCAACCCAGCAGCGGTTCAGCAACGCCCTAGGGGGAAAGTTTCTGGAGGAGTATTTGGTGATTTACCCGGTCAAATGCCTTACTGAGATCAGTATAAATGGCATCAACCGCCGAGAGCTTATCAACCTCAACCGAAACAGCATTGATGAAAGACAACGAGTTCGTTGTCGTGGATCTGGACTTCATAAATTCGTGCTGATGCGGACTAAAACTGTCTTTACCGCTTGAAGCGCTTACATTACCCAAAGTCATTTGAGCAGGTATGTAACTTTGAATCTTTCTTTTGCTTTTGATAAAAGACCAAAACAGTTTGGGTTTTGATCGCAAGCTCGATTCAAGACAAGTAATATAGTCCTTGCAGCAAGTAGCCGTGAGAAGCTGGGCACGTTATTTGGCCAGCTCAAATGATTATATATCTAAAGGGTTATTATTAAACTTTTTAAGCTTTTTTCTGTATTTGAATTTTTCTTTGAGAAGATTAATTACATCGCGAGAAAACCATGCAGGGTACTTTTGACTTCTTGGTGAACGCTTTGGCACATTCTTCACATCATTTTCTCGATTACCTCGTGAAAAAAGTATATCATCAACAGTTGCACAGGTATTTAATTGCTCATCCCACTTGACGTTGTTCAAATCCTTGATTACGTTATCGTAATCTGCTTTATGGAAACAGAAGCGGTTGTTATTATTCGGAGCAAGACTATTATTGTTATTTTTTAAATCATAATACGATAAACTGAAAACCAACGGTGGGTGGTAAGGATCAACCTTTGATAGAGGATCCTTAGCAATAGTTACAAATAAGTAATGTTGTAACTATTGCTAAGGACTAAACCTAAAACTATTTATAACATAAATAGTTTTAGATTTAGTTATAACATAATTATAACATAAATAGTTAATTTATAACATAATAATAAATAACATAAATAGTTAATTAATAAATATATAACATAAATAGTTAATTTATAATTAATTTATAACATAAATAGTTTTAGATTTAGTCTTAGTTTATTATAAAAACTGTTTATGACTAGAACTATGGCTGTATGACCTTGTGGCTGCAGAACTGTACGGTTTCAATCGTATTAGTGCTCCTGGAGTCGAGAACGCCTGAGATGCTACGTAGAACTGGCAGCTATATTGAAGCATCTCAAGACTTAATGATTTTATTGACATTTTTTTCAAGTTTATGACTAGGACTATGGCTGTATGACCTTGTGGCTGCAGAACTGTACGGTTTCGATCGCATTTGTGCTCCTGGAGTCGAGAACGCCAGAGATGCTACGTAGAACTGGCAGCTTTATTGCAGCATCTCAAGACTTAATGATTTTATTGACATTTTTTCAAGCTTATGACTAGAACTATGCCTGTATGACCTTGTGGCTGCAGAACTGTACAGTTTTAATCGCATTTGTGCTCCTGGAGTCACGAACGCCTGAGATGCTATGGAGAACTGCAAGCTATAATGCAGCATCTCAAGACTTAACGATTTTATTGAAAAAAATATTACGTTGCTTTTTAGTGTGTAATTATTGCTTTAACGGCCTAAAATTAATAGAACTATTTATTTTTAAGTATATTTGTGATCTATCTTCTCAGAACTCCTGAGATGCTAAAAGATGGTGTGTGAAGTTAGCACCACATTTAAAAAAAAATATTTTTAGTTTTTATCACTAGAACTATTGTTGGAACGTCTACAGTCGATAGAACTCTGTATTGTCAACCATATTTATGGTCTAATAATTGAAAATTGTTGAGATGCTGGGTGACGGCATGCGAAGTTAACATCTCATTTTTTAAATTCGATTTTTCATGTCAAAAATAGGTGAACTATTCAAAATAACTATCAGGAACTATAGAACTATTGGGGATGCTACTAGAACTCCGAAAAAAATTGAGATCCTGGAAATTGTTATGCTAGGTTCACAGACACGAGGTTAATTCCGTTTACGAATCGTTGAGACTTGAGACCCGTGACGTTCGGGCGGACAGAAAAACAGCTATGTGCCTCCGATTTATCGATTGGCTTTAACAAAATGTTTTTTTGCCTTTGGGTAAGGGATCCGAAAAATCTGATTACGGGTAGGGTTACCATATGTAAATAGAGGGATGCCTGTCTATGGTACCTAAAATGCCTGATTTTTCTGAAAAATGCCTGATTAAAGTAAAACGCTGTAGGTAATAAGTAAAAGCCAATAGATAATAATGAAGAAGGATATTTATTTACTGATATTTGTCAGAGGACATTATTTTTTTTAATAGTTCTTTCTTTTCTAATACATAAACGTAAAAATCTTCACTAGATACAGTTTTGTAATTTTCTTGAGTAATCAATATTGCTTTTACTGATTCAATTGTAAGCCGATTTCTTTCTTTACTTCACTGGGCGTTGACGAGAGAAAACATACGTTCTACGTTCGCATTGTGTGCCAAAATAGAGAACACAAACTGGCAGATTTTCACAAATTCTGTAATGTCACCAATCACTTCCCTACTTTTGAGAAAATTGCACCACTGCTTTGATGCCTCTAGAACCAAAACTAAAATAACAGTCGCATACCTTACACTTAGCTTCTGACTCATTGCGGCCTTCCACGAGACAAGGAAATTTACTTGATATAATCTCCGAAAACTTACAAAGCTTTCTCTTTTTAATATCCATTGTAAAACAATAAAACAACTTGAAAATCACAACAATCTAACAAATAACAGTAGGTATAACAAACATAACCTTAGATTAGAAGCGAACTGTTTGAACTAATCATAGTTAAAACGCTCTCATTGGTGAAGACTGAAGTGATAGAAAACACCGTTGCCCGCCCGTCTCGCTCCCGCCCACGCACCGTAGCCTATCCTCCCTCTCATTCTCGCGCCGCCTACACTACTACTAGCTACGCATGCGCTACGCGGCGCGGCCGCGACCCGCGCGCCGATGTCATTCAAATGCAAGGGGGAAGCGTGCGCGGGCGCGAAATTTAAAAATGCCTGCCTCAGACCAATGCCGGCCGCAAGCCTGTCTAAACCTTAAAATGCCTGTCAAATGCGGCAAACGCCTGTCATATGGTAACCCTAATTACGGGTACACTTACTGTCTTGACGACAAACCGTTCAAATGACAAAAATCCTAATTTTGTGTAATTCTATAGTGAGGTACATGATACAAATAAGGCCTATGCTCTAACAAGGCCTAATATGCACAAAACCCAAATAAATCGTGTTATGGCTGGAATACTTTACGCACACAAATATATAAGGCCTACATAGGTACCTATTAAGGAACCGCGCATTCCCGCGGGTGGCTCGGTCTCGCTCCCTGTGGTAGTGCGGACGTTTCGAGTAGATCGTTTCGTGATGCGAGTTAAAATTTTGGTAATATTGTGGTAAGTTCTAGAACCGAAGTACCGAATTTATTTATAGTTTGTTAAAATTTTGATTTACAGTATCAAATTTAATTATCAATTTCAGTATAAGTGTGACTTTAAGTTAGGTATAGGCCGTATTAGCCTACCATAGTTTAATAAAGCCTACTGACATGGTTTTTCAAAATGTTTAATATTGTTAGTCTCGGCAACAGAAGGTACCATTTTTTGTTAATATTGTATAACAATTAATATGAACATCTAATTTCTAATATATCCGGTTGATTTTATATAAAGTTACTCACTTTATTTTGATATCTCCCTTAGCTAGGCCTTATTACCCTCCGGTACCTTAGTTCGTGTGTCCGAACTTTTGAGTCTTCTGATAAGCAGGGTATTCATGTGGATCTTAGTGAGAGAAACGACCGTATAGTTTTCACGGTAAATATGGTTTTATGTCGATAGTCGTGCGCCCATATTCACAGTGATGTACTTATCTCTATAAGCACCTGTATATAAAACAATGTTGTGTAGTTACACCATTTATAACTCAAGAACGGATGGGCTTTTATGATTTTTGTGCTTTTCTATTTGTCATATCTCGGGGAAGGACATTGGATAATTTTCATAATCATCAATCACCACGCGCGTAAAACCACGGGGCGCAGCTAGTTTTAAAATAATTAACTTATATTAAAAAAGCGAGAATATGATTTAAGTTATCCTGCAAAACTTAAATCATAATCTCGTTTTTTTCTCATAATAAAAAACGATGTATTCTTGAACAAATATAAAGTTTATTTAGGTATTCGAACTTATTAATATCCTACAACCAAAATATAGTTAAGCACTAACCTAAAATAAAAATACAATTTAAAGACCTAGCTTGATAAACCGTTGCGCAGTGGCTTAAGAACCAAAAAGGCTGAATTACAAGCATTTCTGAGGTACCTATTCTGGAATGAATAGACTACGTATTCCGAAATAACCTTATTTCTACTTATTTAATACAGCAGTTTTTAACAATCACGTTCCTTAAATAGCTATAAAAATATTACATGAAAATCTGTGCAAAAGAAACGTCCCAGGAATTATGGTCGCCTAGTGCTAATTTACTGTTTTAATGCTAGGAAATAAAAAAAGACCGAATAATGGAACCGACTTCAACACCAACAATTGTGAATTAACTTGTTGAAGTCGATATAGTTCAAATATACCTATTATAACAATAGGTATTGTGCGCATGGTACCGACTTCGACAAGTTATTTCACACTTTTTGGTGTTTACGTCGGTTTTTGGCAAAATGTTTTTTTTTTTCACCATTTTAGTGACCCTTGCTATTCTGATCTGCTGATCGATTGTCCTACCGTCAATGATGATATTATCAAGATAGGCGTAACAGTTTTTAGTAATTGCAGTATAACTCAAAAACTGCTTGACCGCATTTGATGAAATTTAAATGGGACCACCTCGGAAGTATAATACTTAATTATAAATTTTAATACAAATGTTATATATTTTACCCATTTTATATGCCGTAGAATAAGCAAGAGAAGCCGCGGGTGGCTCAGATAGTCCTATTAATATTATAAACGTGAAAGTTTGTATGTATGGATGTATGGATGTTTGTTACTCTTTCACGCACAAACGGGGGGGCTAATGTTGATGAAATTTGGTATGGGGGTAGATGAGGCGCTGGATTAACACATAGGATACTTTTCATCATCATCATCATCATCATCCATCACCACGCGGGTGAAACCGCGGGGCGCAGCTAGTATTAAATAAATTAAGGCCATCAAAATTCAATTTGAAAACTAAGATACCGCGCCAATGCATAAATTAAACAGACTATTTCTGCATCCGCAACGCAATTCAGCCGAAGAGATCACCGCATTTAATTCCATTTTCAAAAATATAACGTTTTGTAGGAAACGGTAATAGGACGATTTCATGATTATTCTACTTATGAATAAATACTTTTTCGTTAATTATTGTAACGATAAAGTAAAGTGGAGTAATAGTACATTACTGCAGAATCCTTACTTACTGGTTGATGCTTGTATAATGATTTTCTCAAAAATAGTATTTTCAGACCTGTTGTTATTGTTATTATTATGTTATTGTTATTGTTGGCTTGTTTTTCTGCCTTCCATTTCATAAGTTTTCATATATCGCTCCTTGGATTTTGGAGGAAGTAAATTGTTATTTGCTATTTCGGCCTCAGATTTTAAATCAGGAGGAGTGCCATCTACTTATTTCCGAATCAGATTCGCTTGAACTCAGTTTTTAGGATTATCTACTCGTATGTCCACACGGTAAATTAAAACACAATTGTCGCAATTGAATGTGAAATCCCGCCAGTCGTTTTTTTTTATAAAAAGTTTGCGTTTAGTTTTGAACATTGATCTATTTTTACATTACATAAAATGAATGTTTTAGTAAAAATAATTTAATTATTGTTTTTGAATCTCCATGTTAATTTTAGAATGAAAAGTTTTAATCCAACATGATTTATAAACTTAAATTACTAAATATAACATAAACATAAAATTCCACACTATACTTCTACAACATTACTAAGTACAAAACGCACGCAGTGCAGTGTAAGTGCATACTTTTTCTGCATCGCGTTAAGTGTCACAGACTGTTTATGGCTCCAAAAATATATCTATCACATAAAATGTCACACCAAAAAGAGAGATAGACATATATTTGGAGCCTCCCAAAAATCTAATCTGTGTCTGGTACTATGTTTTTTTTCCAAGCAGATCTAAAAAGAGGATCACCTATACTGTCCAGTAAGTAAATTACATACTTATTTAAAATTTCGCTCCTGACTGGACAGTTGTGAATAAGTCTCCGGTAGAGTTCACTTTCTGGATACTTTTTAGAGATGTTATGGCAGCATTACATACCATTTTTGAGAAAAAGTATTTTATTTAGAATATTTTTTCTCCACTTTAGACTGTGTACCTACTTATTTGATGCATATTTGCTTTTGCTGATATAAAGGAATTGCGTAAATGTAATTTGTTTAAATACTTATTAGGTCATCAAGAAAAATCTGCTTAAAGCTTAAATTGGCCAGGTTTATAATGTCTAATTTTGATAAATAAATAGTTCTGATACAAAATTGTGATTTGGTGTAATATGAAATAGCGAAGTTTGATAATGTATAAGTTTGATAAATAAATAGTCCTAATACAAAATTGATATTTGTTATAATATGGAATAGTGAAGATACGAGTAATACTCGTATCCATCAACGCTATGACGTTTTAGCTACGAAATGACGTGCTACGCCGTAGTCGTCGCGGCACTATGCCACAGGCCACAGATAACCCCCAATATCTGTGCCACAGGCTAAGCGTCCTTTTCTACGTAGGGACAACAGCTACACGAGAAAAGATGGAAAGTTCTAATGTAGACAGAAGCGGAATATTTGTTTCCGCTTAATAATTCCGCTTAAATTTTGTTTTGCTGTATACCGTTTTTTTTTAAAAAAATTTTAAAACAAATCGGATTACAAATATTTTTTTAAATAATAAAATATCTTTGAATACATGTAATGGCTGAGAATGTATAAATATACAGCAAATAAGATTGTGTAAGCTAAACTGGCTCCCCTACAAGGCTTCGTGTCGAGCTTCAAAACACCCGGTATAGTAAAACCCTGAAAAGGTTTTTGATTTGATATAATCTCATCAGAAAAGGGTAACCTATTATTTAGCAAAACCCTTGGTCACGTAATATTGTGTACTGAGTAGGTACTTATATACACATGAATATAATATAATACCTACACGTATTACAGAATAGCGAGAGTATGCTGTTATTGCTAATTGACCTGCTTTGGATGTCACCACCCACCTCTTAGCAGCCCCTCGATATCGTGAACAATGTGAAAATCATTGATCTAATTAGCTGAAAGAGGTTGTGCAACGTCTGACCCTGTAAGCAATCTTTAGACTAGTAGCTACATTTTTCATTGGAAGATCATTATTAAAACTTTCATGACCACACATTTTTAGTATTAGAACCGGGATTTTTCCCGGAAGTTTTCCGGGATAACGGCAAGCTCACCGTGGAAATGGAAACTTATAACCAGCAATCATAAAATTGATAAAAAAAATGCCGCGACAAAATAATAAAAATAGTATGAAATACCCATAATGAGGGAGCTGTAAAAAAAAGATTTAATTCGCTATTTTGTGGTGGCGGTCATCTTGGATTTGAAAAACAGTCCCGACTTATTCACAATTTAAAAAAAACTGTTTCGTATAAACAGTTTTTTTTCGAGAGCTACGATGCCACACACAGGCACGTTAAACTTATCCGTCGTATTTGCCGTTGAGGGTTAATAATTCCAGTTATGGCGGATGTAAATAAACTCTCTATGGTCATTTAATACACATATTGTAAACTAGCTGGCCTGCCCACTGCTTCGCTCGCATTGTCTACGGGATATGGTGCCACAGAGCTGCATTAATTAAAATAGTTTTACGACTTGGTCGTTTACGGTATCAAATAAATGATTTAGGGATGGCTGATATTTTTCTAAATTGAATAGTACGAGGATTTCTAGACTTTTTGTCCAATTATCCCCTTCCAACACCCAAAAGACGACGCACAGGGGATTTTTGGAATAAGTCTATCAATACACCCTCAAGAGTTTAGATCTGGAGGTTAATATTTTGGGATATTAGGTATATGCCACAATATTAATATGATAGCCAAAAGTGTGGTCTATGGTCCTAAAAAATACCCTAACGCGTTACTATAAACTGATATATCTGGCTCTTTTCATCACATAGATCCAGTTGACGTATCCCTACTCGTCGGCAGACTCACAAGAGGCCCAATATGTTACGCCAATATCATAGACCCAATATATGTGATTATTTCCTTTCCTTAAATTCAGTTGACTTGTATTTTCTTATCAGCGTAGCCTAGATAGAGTTCATGTCTAAACTAGAACGTTAAAACTCAACGTCATCCAATCATTTTTCTTCACTGAGATGCAATCACCAAGTCGAGCAAAAAAGTGGCACGGCCGATACTTTTCTCGCAGCAGTTCAGGCCATTTACGACCCCCTATAACTTCGTTGCGGATAAAACTAGAAGCCTGAATTTTCAATAACCAAGCAGGTATTGTGTAAACACAGTATATTTCAAATTTCATTCTATTTGGACCAGTATTTTAAGAATTATATCTAGTGAAAGTTTCTTAATTTTGTTAATATAATTTTCTAAAAATGAAAGTAAATAGTAATTTTTTACTATTTTATTATTTTTACACGGTCTCACTCACTTTTTAGCAGTTGTGTGTGAAACTCATATTAGCGGGATATACTGTGGTGATGCATATTTTTGTATAGATTGATCTTTATCAGCAACTGAATCCATTAGTTCAATAATACTATATATATTTTTTTCACATTCTTGGCGGGATTCGAACCCGCCTCTTCTAAAAATCCGTATCAGATGCTGAATTTCACTCCTAATGGCACAGAATAAATATAATATTTACCTACTACGTAAATAGTGTTGAACCGAGCAAATACACTGGCAGATCAGCTAGTTCATAACATGTGTGACATTTCAGTTTTAAACGAAGACCAAAGAAGAAAATTATGAAAAGAAAACATTGCTAAGAGTAGTAGTGAAGGACGCAGCGAATACGCAAACAATTTATGATTGCAATTGATTTCATATCATAAATTACTGTAATTAATATTTTTAGCGTCAAACTATGTAAAGAAAATGTTGAAAATTTTCATGAGTTTTTTTATTTATATTGTCATAAAAACTTCCGTGAGAACTCATAGTTAAATGGTTAAACCGGCAAACACTCACGTTTATCATCTAGTCGTTATATTCCGACCGGTGTTCGGGCAGTACTGATGCCCATCCTCATGGAGAGCGTGGTCTAGCAGCGAAGGCCGCTAGTCGCGCAGTTTTTTTATTTTGTTATATATGTCCTTGAAATATGCGCCTTAATGACTTGATTCATCTGTGAATGGCGAATCTGTCGATATATTTATGTACACACAAGAATTATTTTTAACTTAATTAGACACAAGATATATTTTCGATTGTGTACATTGTTGCACACTGCACTATTTGTTTGAGCGTTTCAAAACATTTGTTGAAACGCAACATTTACATTACAAATTGCAGCGTACAATGTTCGGCAAAGCACATTACGTGTGAGTTACGGCATTGCAGTTGGCACTGCATGAAGTTGAATGGGGCTGCGACCGCGGCTTTGTGACGCGTCGTCGCCACCGCCACCGCCGCGCCGCGCCGCCGCGACACGGTTACTAAAATATTTTTTAAATATTTTACTACCTTTTATACCAATTTGCGTTGGTCACGTCGTAACTTAAGAACAACTTTACCGCTTTTTTATCCATATTTTTTAAAGTTTTCTAATACTATGCAGAAGGTTCTTACGGTAAAAATACCAAAAAAAGGCACGCAATACGTGAAAATTTAAGAAAACTTGACGACATAGACATCGCGCGGGTGAAACCATAGGGTGCAGCTAGTTTACAATACTTATTAGCCGGTTGAGTGCGATGTAACATAACAATGGTATTTTAAGAGATACTAGTTGACTCGCCAACGGCTTCGCTCGTCTCTGGGATAGAAAGCCATAGAAATTACTACGTGTAGTAATCGAAGCTCCGCTTTGGAATCTCTAGGTCCTGGATTCGATCTCCAGGTCGATCTTGAGTTTTTCGACAAAGAAAAAAAATCTTATTAACAGTGCTGTCTGGAACTGTGCCCCATAGAAGGCGATTGGTTCACCCCTTATTATATGGGACCGGAACCGGGGGTGTTGAAAAACACCTCTACCTACCCTTTCGGTGATTTACGTGGGGAATAGTCTTGGTGATTTGTTGTTTTAAAATATTTATTTCATTATTTTCTATTCTCCAGGTTTTCAGAGTTAATTGAACTATGTAGGGATTTTTTTATATACATTTTAAGTTTATTGCAGTCCCTCTAAAAATAAGAGCAAAGATACGTGCTACATTATTTATTACATAATCTTCTCGTTATTCCTAGGTGACTCGAATGGCGTGCAAGTGTGTGTGAAGCATTGACTTTCACATTAATTCAAATATATTTTATTTTCCACAAAATAAGCTTACCGTTACTATAAACCATTACAGGGTTCCCGACGCTTTTATTATATAAGTATGTCGGTGCAAAGATATTACCAAGCATCAACTAAAACTTTAACTGTCAAATAAATACTGTCTCTATTTGGACTCTTAAGTACCTAATGTCCAAAACGATATATATATATATATATATATATATATATATATATATATATATATATATATATATATATATATATATATATACTAGCTGACCCGCCAGCGGCTTCCCTCGCTTGGTCTCGGTAGTGGAGTGAAAGCGCCGTTTTGGAAGCTCGGGGTTCTGGATTCGATCCCATTGGACAGATATTGGGATTTCCTGACAAAGAAATTATCAATAGCAGTCCGGAGTGTGAAACAGTGTCTTATAGATGACAATAAGCTCGCCCCTCTATTACATGGGACCAACAATACATTTGGTGACATGCAGGTGTTTAACGCTGCTTACCCCTTCGAGGATATACAGGTGCGATGGTTTGTTAGCTGCCGCCAGCGGCTTCACTCGCTTGGTCTTAGTGTAGTCGTGGGAGCGCCGCTTAGGAATTTCGAGGTCCTGGGTGCAATACCCGGGTCGGACCGTTATTGGGTGTATTCTAACAAAGAAACTCTCAATAGCAGTCTGGAGTCTAGAACTGCAGTGCCCAGTATATGGCAATAGTCTCGCCTCCTATTACACAGTACCAAAAAAAAAATATCCCTCTGCCGAAACGTATAGTTATTAACATCACTGCCCTTCAATGATGTAGACGGGGCGATTTATTATGCTAAATTTCAAATTAACGTGTATTTCATTATATGTATAGTATAAAGTACTCTAGGGGTAGTATTGTATAATAAAAATAATTATTATTTATACACCTCTATCCCCTACCCCTAGTTATACACACACCGGCATATAAGTGTAAGTGCGCGCTGACCAGTTAATCGAGACCCTAGTTTTATATGAGACCGTGTAGCATAGAGAGATCAAGCTGCCTTCTAGGATTAATGTAATAGATCAAGAAAAAAAATATTACCAAAAAATGGAATGGAAAGAAAAAATCAACATCAAAAAGTATTTATATCTTGTTGAAGTTGCTGCCATGTTAGTTCGAAAGTACCTAGTATCACAATGTTGTGCGGTATTAGTTATTTCACACTTTTTCGTGTCGAAGTCGGTTAATTTTTTGATTATAAAATTGCGGCTATTTTAGTTCCCTTGTTAATTACGGGATTGATTGTCATTCACCTTGAATAATATCATGCAAATAGGCGAAACACTTTTCAGTTATTGGAGTGTAATTCAAAAACGGCTGGACTTAAATTAAAACCCATATGGGTGCAAAATTCTCATCAACGATAATGAATTACCTAATCCGTCCTATATATATCCATGATAATTAAAACAAAAGATTTATGAATGAAACTGATGTATATTTACGTCTCGGAGACGCAGAGGGTTAAGTGCAAGCACAAGGTAGCTGTAAAACGTTGAGGAGTTCCCATGACTGTTCTTCATCTTCATCATCAGACCCCTAATGACATTCAAAACCCATTTAGGTGTAAAGTTGTCATCAATACAAATTAATCAAGCCCAAACACCAGGTACCTAATTGCTGTAAATCGTTGAGGAATTCCCTCGACTGTCTTTCGGCTATATCATCAGATTGACTCCAGACCTTCATTAAGTAAGTTTTAAAGCACTACACTTTAAAATACTAACTGGAAACAACTACAAACGCACTGGTAGCTACTACGATTTTCTATGGTTCCCCTCAAGTTCTCTGGGATGCCATCAGATTCCGGTTTCCTTATAACGTTACTACCCTTGATATATCTCCTTTCCAATAAATAAAGAATCATCAAAATCGGTTCATAAACGACGAAGTTATCCGCGAACACACATACAAAATATATATACGCGGTCAAATTGTGAATTCTCCTCCTTTTTTTAAGTCGGTTAATAAAAAGTTTATAGTTGAGTTCTCTGGGCTCTTTTCTATCCATATACCAAATTTAATTTTCAAAAATCAGACAGACAGAATTTTTTCAAAAACCTTATACTCTGGTTCAGTAGGTAATTCTACGTCTTCTGACCCACATTTTTTTTTCTTCCAAGTACAGACTTTTTGGCCTCTACTCCTTTATTATAAGTATAGAATAGGTATACATATGTCAGCGCAAAGATAACACCAAGCACCAACTAAAAGTTAACTTTAACTGTTAAGAAGAAGAAGAACTTTAACTGTCAAATAAATACTGTCTCTATTTTGACTCATAATACCTAATGTTCAAAACGATAATTGTTTAACCTAGTGACGTAAAAACTGTTGAGTTAACCTTTAATCCACCACATAATCATTAGTTAAACTTTGTAATAAAATTGTCGTAAAAATGAAAATATTTTTGAAATTATAAATAACTTTATTTATTTCTAATGTTCCTTTTGATTTACTAGTTAACTAGCTAGGCCTTCTTCTAGGTAATCTAATCAGTGTAGATAATCTATTACACTACAACTGGCGTCCAGTATGTAACCTATGGTAGGTACTATAGTAGAGTGCTTGCTTAGAACCTACGTACTTTTAAATTTGAGCAATGTATGCTCCAGTTACAAGGATATGTACAACTAGTAAAATTTTATATGTCTGATAAACTAGATAGCATCATCTTCTTTTATGAACACTTCTCCGCTTTCTCTGGCTGAATCATAAACCCTGGACTACATCTACTCTGTACAGTAATTCCAATAGGTACATTTAGTCTAAAAATAAGACTAATATTTTAATTTTAAACATAAACATGTGTCCATGCACTGGGTGACACTGTAACTGTAATAGGCAACTAAAAAAACTTATAAATGTACAGCGTTATCACATTGGAAGCTTTTAGGTTTTCTTTTGAGAGTAAAACTAACATTGATTGTATTTCACATTTTAATCGGCAGTTTGTACAGTAAGGTAGTGTAGTTCTGGGTCGTCTGTATCGTAAACTTCACTCAAGGTTTTCAATACAAGAGCTTGGATAAAATCGACCTGAAACAAGAAAATATATTCTTTAATTATTATTCTTCAGCAATCCCCTGATACGAATTGTAAGTTAATACAACCATGTAAATGTTTTAGCAGTTATTTTACCCTGCCTTCCGATTTAAGTCAAAAACGATTTTGGCGCTGTGGTCTTCATTTCAAATCAACGAAAGCGCGACAACACAGACCAGTCTTGGATGGGCATCCATGGCGCTATTTTGCGATTTCAACGACCACACTACGAGCTAAAATCACCGTGAGCAGTTCTGTCAAAAACTACAGTTCGTTGATGTGTGCGTGATGCGCTAGAGTCTGTTAGATTGTGTGTGCGTGTTTTTTTATTCGATGTGGTGAGCAATATGAGCGTGATTTCAACCCATTTCGAATGGCTGACAGATCTCACCTGTCAAATGCGCGATATTGAATCGGAATGAAAAACAGTGAAAATCGCCTAAGTCGGTGTTGACTCCACTCGGAAAGAGTTACTAACCCTTAGTTACCTGATTGGGAGGGCAGTACCCGTCATCGGTAGAGCGAGCAACAGTGATCAGCACTGGCGGTGGCAAGTTCTCGATAAGTGGTAACAAAGCTTTCTTCACCAACCGTAGTATTTCATCAGATGTACTTATGTGATACGGCAAGCCCCCTTGATCCCTGGTGCAGCCGCCAGCAAACACTGCCCACCAATCTGGTTTCTCATTCACTTTTTCTGCTTCAGACCGCACTATGTTAGCCAATTCTGAAACCTAAGAATAGCATTTACTTGAGTTTTAGTCGGACTTTGCATTTAGATTAGAATCAAATGAGTCCAAAATACATGTATTGTATGCACTAGCAAATACAAATATATTTTGTCTATAATAGCTTGATTACTATAAAGTATATATTATTATAATTATATTATAAATATATAAACATTTTCATAATTTTTATTATATATATAGGTGATGATATTGTTGGAGACATTAAAGAGTTCTTTGTGAATGAGTTCGTCCGAGGCAGTAATTCTATCGTGAATGAGTATGTGCGCAATACTGTGTTTTGGTTTGAAGGTATGGTTACCGGCGAAAATACAGGCACACGAGACTTAACAACGCAATGTTTCAAGGTTACGGGCGCAGTACAGTTCGTCATTTGTGAGGAAATGCATCTGCTCTGAGCAGAGGTTACCTCTTAACATCAGGTGGGCCTCGTGCTTGACCGTTTCCGACATTTCTCCGTAGATCTAAATCTATTATTATTGCACGATATATCGTTACACGTGGACAAATAATAAATAACGAAAAGCTAACCATTTCGTACAATTCCGACTTAGGTTCTTCGTATTTATCCAGATTATTGTTTTTCTCCAGATGCTGGAATAAGTTTTCGAGCTCGTCCAGTTGTCGTTCTCGCGATTCAGTAACTTTCTCTAGAGTTTCCGCATCGTCGCTTTCCGGAAGTTTGAAGTTGAATAATGGTTCCAAACGGTCGTATAAGCCAATGCTTTTGTACAAATCGAGAAACGGATTGCCCGTGCTGAAGAAATCCAAATCAATATCGAGAACATACGGTTGCGAAACGCTAAGATTCGTTGCTAACGTTTTTACGTGGTCTGTATTTTGGGAAGAGTCAGAAAGTTCGGCTACTGTGAGCGTAAATACCCTATCGTTTATTAATTTAGAAGTGTATAGCGCATCTGAGAGATAATACGGTTCCTTGCTGTCTACTCGGAGAAAGCCTGTAGTAGGATGATCTCCGACAGCAATTTGTCGAGTACCATCGGATATTTGAGTAGCCCAAGGCGGTCGAAGCCATACAACTCTACCGATATGACCGGCTGCTGCAGCGGGAACAATCCAATTCTCTATTTGCAAAAGCGGTAAAAGCTTTCTACCCGAGCGTGCCTCTTCCCCTTTCAACTTGCGATCTATTAGCATATCTGGATGTGCGTCCAAATGCACTAAAGTTGTTCCTTCGAGCGGCAGCTTTTTGCCTCCAATCGCTGAATATATGAATTGTAAAGCGTCATTGTGTTCCTCCACTACGTAAATAGGAATCTTTTTGTATCGCTTCGTCGGTGGAAGCTCTCTGTATTCTGTCATAGTGAACTATTGTGCAGCTGTAGTTGGCTCATATCGGTCTTCATTTTGTATCTGAATAGAAAATCTTGCATTTAGACAGAAGTAAAAACACATGCGATGAGGATACACGAGATTTATATATGATAAGCAAGCAATAAGAAAATGAGCATTTGTTTGCATATTTAGCCTTCCGAGGGTTTATCGAATTCGGGTCAAGAACACGCACCGGAAAACTCCGAGGGAGCTCGGCTATTCGTGGCTTCTCCGCAGTTGTTAGGAAATGTTTACATTGTGAGGCAATATGTAACATTGCTTGGACAGTGATAGAGTGAAAGGGAAACAAGGGCCCACGTGTACACAAGTGCCCAAATACAATGCCGTTAAGAGATATAACCAACCTTATATTTATTCTGCTATAAGGTAGATACTTTACTGTTACAAGTGTGAATAACACTTTGAAATGAACAGATCCTGCTGGTGTTTTCAATACAATTGCATAGAATCATAACAACATTCAAGGTTTCAATTGAAATAGAAGGTAAAATAAAGTAATCGTGTACCTTGTAATGTAATATTATACCTACATTAACAAGAACAGTGATTATCCCTAGTAGGTCTAGCTAGCTAATTGTAAATAAAAAGGAATATTAGAAATATGAATAAAGTTATAATAATATATGACCTGGCCGAATCACATTTCACTCTACCTAAGTCCTGAAAAGTCAGGGGCCTTACTCCCACCCAGTATTCATTTTAGTCTTTGACTCCAACCTATTAAAGCAGTCATGTCATGTGTCAATATAGCAAGCTTCAAATAATAATGGATTACGATAGACGTCTTGATGACGTAGTATACGAGTATATATAGACAAATATTTCACGCAATTCGCGTACTTTTTCGTGACTTGACACTAAGTTTCATTGTTCCAATGTAAAATTTTTGAACATCCGTGCACCTATCTCATAAGGTAGTCATATTGCAACCTTAACATTAAAAATGGTTGACCGTTTTGTGTCGGTGGGAGTACGTTAGTAAGTATGATTATTCTAAGCTTATTACAAAACGCTCTTGATTTATGATAGTTTCGTAAAAGGTGGGAATAGGCCCCCAGTTCGTTCAGCACAATCCACAACATAAAGGTTCTAGTCAACTTCTGGCTCTGAGGGATGGTTGAGTTCTGGATTAAGAGCGCGTAGACTGGTATCCCCATCAATGTCTTGTTCTGAGTCCACTGAATGCCTGAGTATTCGCCAAATCAATACCCTCGGTTTGCTATCAACTAAGAACTTCCAAACATGATACTCTGGGTCATGACTTCAGGAATGTGAATTGACTACCTATAAGTTGGTTGGCGATTCATAGAGTAAAAATTCACTATTCCAACATTTTATCAATATTCACCACTCATCAGCACCAACCTTCGCTCGACACCCAAAATAAGAATCAAATCGAATCGGAATCGCTCGACACCCAAAAAAAGAAAATATACATCACTTCATTTTAATAAGAGCTTTCGCTTTGCTCCATCTCATTTGCTCATCATGCTCAATCCGAATCCTAGATATATAGTCTCGTGTAAATAGGGCGAAATCTGTGATCGGAATCTCTCTGCTCCAAATTCCATTCATTTTTCCTATTTTTTATTTTTTTTTCAATTTCTCGTATTGCTGGTAAGTATAGCGAAACAGGTTTTAATGAGTAGGTAAATGAGATGATATGGCAAATATATTACAACCTTTCTTAATGACTCGGCGAATTATGCTAAAACTACATAATGTCTATGGACGGCATGCGCAGTATAGAGCACGCAAAACTTCAGCTTAGAACTCAATGCAATAATTGTTATATTGCATAGTTCTAAGCTGTTGTAAATTATCACGCCCACGGTGTTCCCATGTCGTCACTAGATAGTATGAAAAATAACCTTAACCTCATTGAGATATGTAAGTTAGCGGCATATTGGTACTTATCCTTTACTATACCGTGATAATTAAAACAAAAGATTTATGAATGAAACTCACGTAAATTTACGTGACGGGTACCCAAAGGGTTTATAAACACTTCATCGCAATACGATTATGATCTCGGCATCTCGGTGGCAATGTTTTCTCAATAACTGCAGTAATCATCCAATATTGAGCATCCTCCTTATTAGTATAATTAAATGCCTCTAATGTGGGCATTTATTTAAGAAGCATTTCACTTCAGTCAACAAACGCAAATGAACGGCATCAATATCACACCCCGGAAATACCTTTCAAACGCAATAATAATAAGGCATCTCAGAGATCATTTCCGTGGTGAGGGAACTGCGCAATTTCATTTGACTCCATAAGGGTACAGCGGGGTGTATATTGGCGGCATTGAAATTATGTAATACGTTAGCAGTGACCAAATTTTTAACAGGATATTCTGTAAAAAGGTTTGCTAGCCATATGAGACAATGTCTATGGTGGATTTGAGTCAAATTCATATCTTATCTTCAATTAAATTCAGGGAAGCTCGCCTTTTCATGACCGTTGTGAAAAATAAAATGGATGATGCCTCCGACTGCATATAGCAAAATTAAAGAATTGAAAGCTTGTTTACTTTTTTTCAGTTTTGTTTGCATTAGAGTTTTTGTATTACAATAATTTATCATAACTAATATAAATGCGAAAGTGAGTTGGTTTGTTTATTACGCTTTCACGCCTAAACGACTGAACAGATCGTAATGAAATTTGGGAAGGAGATAGTTTATATCCAGGGAAAGGATACATTGCACATAGGATACTTTTCATCATCCAACACCACGCGTGCGAACCCGCGGGGCTCAGCTAGTTTTATTTATAATTGTCTGTCTGTTTTTAGATTTTTGGGATCGTATAATTAGGGATTGATACTCTTAAAAAATGATCAAGCTTCGGATTGGATATGGATATATATATAGGATAGGAGGATTACAATGGGTTGATGCCACGTATTCATTTTAAATGGATTAAGGGACTGATATAGTATAACTGGATAAAGACTTAATGCCCCAAAAAATACTATAAAAAAGATTCACGGCCTATTGCAATGCAACACAGTCTAAGGCCGGTATTCCAGAAAAACGCACAGTTGTGAATCTCGTATTGAATGAAGATTTGACAGTAAACGCCACACAAAAGTGTACTTAAATCTGTACTTAAGCATAGATTCACTACTATGCGTACTTCTGGAGTACGGCCCTAAGATTGTTATAAACATACAACTACTTCTAGCAGAGCATGGCATTGTCACCATCACCGAGCCAAGCCACAGTCTTTAGTTAACAATAACGGGAGCTCAGATACTGTGAATTTTAATGCATTGCGTCGAAGGCATAAATGTTTTCCATTAGCGTCGGCAAACTTCCGGGCTGGCATGGCAGCGCGATGCGTAGATGCGCGGAACCGGCAGCTGCGGGCTGCGGGCGGGTGTTGTGACGGCTCCCGGGGTCGATACGGCACGGCACTGACGTCACTACGCTACTACGCGCGCCCAAACATACCCCCCGTCACCCGCGCCGCACCCCCCTGACCTATAGCGCCGCACCGCCCACCTGGGTCAAGGTGTGGAAGCGCTGGAGCCGCCCGGATTTCAAGTTACCTCTGCCGCATTCGCCAAATCAAATCTGCCCCAATACTCTTTTTTATAAAACACGGTAAGTGTTCTTCTACAATAGCAGAATAAACTTAACTGTACTTTGTGTAGCGTAGATTTACGAATTCAAAAAATGGATTTTTGCTTAGAAAGTAAACCATAAGCACAATCTAAATTAATTTATTTTTTACTGTGCCATAAGTATGTAGGTACACACATCAAAAAGTCTAAGCAACATGCATCATGTCACAAATTTTACCAATTATATTAATCAATTTTTAAGTCTTTATTCATTCAAGGTGAGCAGGTATATAAACTTTTTTTGTTTTTGGTGACATACTGGCTGGTTGTAAAAAAACTTTTCGATTATGTTTTATTTTTTCATAAAATTGAAACGAATGCGAATTTGTTTGAATGTAAGTGTGTTTTTATTGCTACGTTTAGTCTTGATTTTATAATTTTACCAACAATTTAAATAAAGTTAGCGACAAAATTGGATTGTGAGACATTCTTTACATCATGGAGCTACATCATTTGACGGCAGATCAAATGCAAAGAGCTGTAGGGATGTTGCAAGCGGGAAAAAATCAATTTCAGGTATCTCGGCATTTTGGTATTCATAAAAGCGTTATTAGTCGTCTTTGACAGCGCTACAATAATACACAGGAGACCCCGCTGAACAGCATCCAGGCCGTGGAAGGAGTACAACCACTCGGCAAGACCGGTACATACAACTGACTGCAAAACGCCAGCCGATGTTAACCGCTCGAGAGATAAGTTTGAGGCTACAGAATTCAAGTGGTGTTGTTGTAAGTACCCAAACTGTGCGAAATCGACTGCCTGAGTACGGCCTACGAGCTCGACGCCTAATCAGGTGCCCGCCGATACTTCACGGGAATCGCGCTCGTCGAATTGCATGGTGTAGAGAACGCAGAACATGGACCCAGAAGCAATGGGATAAAAAATTTTTTTCCGATGAGTCGCATTTCGGGTGTAGGCCTGATATAATAAGGGTGAGAGTGTACCGTCGGCCCGGAAATACTGAAAGGCTCAGGTGCGTTCAGGAAGTTCATCCATACAGCGGCTCAACAGTTATGGTATGGGCGGGTATTATGAAGAACAGGCGAACTAAGCTCGTTTTTGTAAAGGGAAACGAACGCTGAAAATTGCGTTGAGGATATTATTAGACTTTATGTCCATCCATTTACCTCATCCACCTTCGGCTCTGATTTTACGTTAATGCATGACAATGCGCGTTCGCATACAGCTCGGCGAACCAGTGAATACTTGGCAACGGAGAACATCCGGGTATTTCCCTGGCCTGCACACTCGCCAGACCTCAACCCCATCGAGCACGCATGGGACATGCTCCAGAGACGTGTTTTGAAGGACTTGGACGGAGTGACAACAACCCAAAAGCTGAAGGATTTGCTACAACTCCATTGGGAGCGATTGCTGCAAGATGACATAAACAGTCTCATTAATTCCCCTTGGTTTCACCCACGTGGTAGTGATGATGGAAAGTATCCTAAGTCCTTCCTCGGATATAATCTCCTTGCCAAATTTCATCGAAATCAGTAGTCGTTCTCAAGTTATGGCGTGACCAAGGGTATATCCCTTGGACATCGGGATTATTTTTATAGTCCTATAGATATAATTACATGACAGGCAAAACTGCTATAGTGGCCATTCGTATAATACAATGATTGTACTATAATGTCTGCAGTCCAGTCTGGCACCAGCTAAGAAGAAGATCGAACGTATATTTTTGTAGTAAGCTAATTGTACTTAGTTGGTATTTGCAGAAATGGAGTTTGTCATGCGACTCAGCTGTTCTGACATGCGAGGTTCTATAGATGACATGCTCCTGACAGAGCACGAGTAGACTGAATTGCCTTTGCTAGTAGTACCTAACTCGCTGCGATTGACAATCAGGTGCTAGGAACAGCGAGTTACTATAATACCCTTATAGCATAATAGTGACGAGAAAAGTCCTTCTAAAAAGCGACATGTGTAGAATTTACCTAAAAATTAATTATCGGTAAGCTGAGTCACATGTACTTTTAAAACGCGGCTAATCCAGCAAGTGCTGCAAAAAAGACTGGTTGTGTTGTGGCAGAGATCTTCAGTCTCAGCGTTGTAAGTTTCGTATGAATTGTTTTTGTACCGTTTTGCATTATTCAATACGGGTGGTTTCTGCAGGTAGCGCTGGAGCGCTGATATTGCAAGTGCAGCATTGCTTACATTTGCAGGGTTTGGGCTATTCAATAGTTTTATAATTACAGGTGGCTAACCTAAGATTTCTGCGACCTATTTATTAAATAAGTTCACTTTACTTACGGAGCGTGTTATCACGCCTACATACTGAGGCCAGGACTTATAGAGACAAATTCAATCATCGGATGGTTGCTTCGGTGGCGTAGTGGTTATGGCGTCTGACACAGTTGGTCAGAAGACACGGATTCCAATCCCGTCCGACCATGTATTTATTTCCCCCGTAATTCCTAACAGCTGTATTCTATATTGTCCAATGTTTTATATGTATTTTTGGGATCTATATTGAGTAGCATAACAATTTTTGTACTAATTGAAGTAGGCATAACATTTTTAGGACTAATGATAATTTACCATAACAACTAACGTAACACTGTTTTCGCTTAATTTTTACTAACATAACCATATATAGCGTAAATATAACTTAGAATGTTTAAAGGCACACATTGAGAAAAGCATAACAATATCTAAACATAATGATCAACGACATAAACTTTAAACTCCTAACTAAAAGCAAGAGCAAATAGCAGACTGTAGCAGCATTGCAACTGATTCTGGCGCTTTGCCGGCCGCTGCCGCAGCAAACTCGCTGCGCTCGCTCGGGTAGCGCGTTGAGCGGTCACCGTTTAACCTAACGCTCCTGCTCGCTTCGCTCGTCGTCGCACCTATCGTAACTTTGCTCTGACTAGTTACTCCGCGACGTTCTGTGCGAGTAATTCTTGTCGAAGCAATGACTTGTCGAACTAGGTTTTTTTCTAAGTAAGCAGCTGTCGAATATCTTTTATGACGATTCCACAAAAAAGATAGCCACATTCCTAGATATTTAATTACATGAAGTGGTATTATATTACTGCCATTCCTGTTAAGTGTGAATTGTTCTCTTATTTTTTAACCTGGCTAAATAAACAAAACTGAGTCTTTTCTGATGAAATATCTAGACCGATTTTTGATTTGGAGCATAGTTACCACTGAGCAGCGCATTTCGCATGTTATTAGTACTTATTGATAAATTGCTACTTTTACAATACAAAACAATGTCATCAGCGTATTGCAACATATCAGTTAAAAAAGCACATACATTTAGGGTCACATTATTAAAAAGCAGCAGTGAGATGGGATCTTCTGGGTGCTTTATTTGTCCATCTGAAATTGAATGCTTTATTTGTCCATCTGAAAATATGACCACAAATATTTGCACAACTGGGTGCCAACTTTAAACTTATCAAGTACTGCAACTACCTAGTTGTTCTATAAGTACATTGTTGTATGCAATTTGATGTCTAGGAAACAAGGTAGATATGTATTTCTTTTGAAAAACTAACTGGAACCCATGACATAAGTACTAAGTCTAACTCTAAGTAATCTGGACAAGATTTACTTCGTCAGAAACCAGCTGTCAGTACAAGAATAAAATTTCATTCAATAAACCATTGTACTCTGTTCGCAATCATTGAGTGTAAAAGTTTGCATACACATGATATCAATGAGATAGGTCTGAACTTAGTCAAAAAATTAGAGTTCTTATTGGGCTTTGGAATAGGGATAATTTGTTATTTCTTACCATTGAAATATTATTGTTGAATATCTGTAAACTTAAATATGAATTTTAATCAGCATTAGTTTATGATAACCTGGCAGCTGGTATATCATCACCGGGAGCTGTATATTTCTTTTTTAAACAATTATTACATTTTTCTATTGTTAAATAATTTTCAAGTAGTGAATTTGTTGACACACATTAAATTGAGGTGACTCAACAAAGTCTGGAGGAAGATAAAAGCTCATTTTTTGCTAAATCCTGGAAGATGAAGAGAAGAAGCCTGGACATTTCCTCCTTTCAAACCTTTGGTCGGCTCAGATTTAAACATGTATGATCATTATGATTAAGGTAAATAATTACCAAAAATTAAACCTTAACCATCTAGCCCTGGTCTCACAAACACCAGATACTATTTTAGTAACAAAAGAACCATGCAAACATACAAACAGGAATCTTGTCCTCATTATCAGTAGTATCTCAACTCTGCTTATAGCTTATTATGTGCACATTTGCCAAATATACTTTTCTTAGTGGTCAGAGAGACTACAGCTAGGTAGTTGTGCGACATTATTATGATTTTAATGACCATAATGTCATCAACACCATTGATGTGGATATGATTTTGAGCTGAAATACTGTAATTTCATGGATCATCATGCATTTTCTTATAAACAACATCTTGGAATTGGCCAGCTGATGTGTTAAATTTGAAAATCAGTAAAAATAATTGATTGACAGAGAAAACTCAGGAGGAAGAGGAGAATGGAGATTGAGCCGCGCTGAGCGAGAGGTATTTACAGAAAATTTTATAGTTTTGCAATCATTTATTGAACAATGAGATTACATTCATATATCATTAGAAAACCATATACATTATCAAAGAAGTCAAATAAATACATACCAACTTCTGCGCCTACTCAAAACTAGCTGGTACAATGGATAAACAATCTGGTATGTCAGATGGAACCAAAAAGAGTTTAGCAAGCTTCACCTAAAGTTCTTACCCAAGTCGATAACTTAGCAGCAAGCTCGTCATGTTGCTGTCATTGCAGTCCAAAGTGAGCCATTCAAGCTTTGTGTATCGGAACATGTTACTGTGGATATGTCAAAAAGATGCAGGTATCACTGATATGGAGTATGTGTGGGAGGGGCCATTAGGGTGATATTGTTGACCTTACCTGTCTGGCGGTTAAAGCTGCTAGTCTTGAACATGGTAGACAATGACAATGAAGGCATACAGACTCACTGTATCAAGTTCCGGTAGTGAAGTGAGACTTTGCTAGGTTACAACTACAATATACTCATTGCTTGACAGGCTCACTCAGAGATAAAGAAATAAACAATATACATAGGTATATAAGGGAATACAGCTGTGAATGCTGCACTCGGCAACCAACGTGAAGGGTCAAGGGATAGACAGTGGACATGTCTATCCAATAGAGATAAACTGGATTACAAGGGTAAAATAAAGCAAAACCAGCATTTTAGTAAGGTTAAGGTAAATAACCTAACAAAAATTTTCAAATTTACTTACCTCTCATATTTTTACGGTAATGTATGTACCTATTTACTGTTCGTTCTGTTCATAATAAACATGCACAGAGACTATAATATCTATGTAAAAATGGTTTAGAATTTATAACTCAATCATAGATCACAACACAAACCCCAAACTAGTTTCTGTATAGGGAAACATCAAAAGCCCGACCTGTGAAATACCGCCCCGCAATTGGCGACCCGCAATCGGCGCCCATGCAGGGATGTTAGAGTCCATGTACTTGACTTGTCAGGTCGGTTGCGGACGGGCTGGCTATTCCTTAGGCACGGGTATCTAGTAAAAAAACTAGACATGAGAAACGTCATAGCAAAATCATATATATGACATTTGCCTTCCCCCGATCACCCCTTTGCCACTCCTCTGTTTTGCCGTCCTTAGAAAGTAATTAAATCCTCTTTGTTTGCAATTGAAATTTGCACTTCTCCATAGACTAATATTACTTACATACAAGAATTTGATATCGCGAAACGTTTCCCCACTTTTAAATCAATCAAAAGTCCATTGAGACAACATGTAAAAACACAAATCAAGAAAATAAAACCAAAACTAACACGAAGTCAAGAAAGAAGATTACACCAAAATAATAAAAATGGAAGAAAAATAATAAATAGGAACAGAAAATAAAACTTGACACTGGCGGATGCATAAGAAGTGCGAGCCATAATTCCTTCTGGGGACAAGAAAAAAAAAAAAAAAAAAAAAAATTTGATAAGTCACCCACTGTCAGCAAAGACTGTCAGGCCAGCCATAGTGTTCAATATTAGCTAATTATCTGCACTGCGTATTGTTTCAATGATATTTTAAAAGTAACTAATTCATGTGAAAGAGATAAGAGATGTATTGCAAGTGCTGTGTGCAAGGGTTGTACAAGTTCGCGACTACGCCATTCTACACAAGTTTCCCAAAAAGAGTCCAAAAATGGCTCGACATGCATTGCAATATAAAAGTGAGAATAAGACGAGTACCCTTCAATTCAAGTGTGTCACAAATATTTTGATGGATATATCGTCACCTAAAAATTAAATGCCATGAAAATACATGATGATAATTATTATTAATAGGTGTCTACCTCAGACAAAATAAAAAAGTCAAGACGGAATGTTGTGAACAGAGAAGTGAGACCGGGTGAAACTACGCCTCGGCGTGTCCATACATTTTTACATACAAAACCTACAACGATACTACGCCTTGGTACGTCAGTCGAACTATCGCGGCGCGTGGAAGCAAAACGTAAAGGTTTAATTATCATTGAATTTAAATTTATTAATTATTGATACATTTTTAATACCTTTAATTTAATTTGAATAACCATGACAGTACCGAGTCACGCACATGTAGTTTAGAAAACCGGCCTCACTTCTCTGTTCATAACATTCTGTCTTGACTTTTTATTATGTCTGAGGTGTCTACATGCTGACATGATTATGGTAACAACTTATTCAAGATCCTCTTGATGCATACTAGACATCAGCAGCCATTGAAACGCTCGGATACAACCAAAAAATACAATAAAAGGAGGCAAGACTCCAATAAGTATGTAAAATGTACAAAACTTATGAGTAAAATATAAATAAATGATAGATCTATAAAATAATGTTTAATTTGTTAAATAGATAGACCCATAGAGTTTTCAATAATAATTAAAAGTAGGTATACAGAGGTCAGGTTACTGTAATGCACCTATCAACCTACTTACGATCAACCTACATAGGTACCACAGAACAATATATACTCCAATAGGTACGTACGTAAGTAGAACATCCATTGCAAAATAAAAAAATCAACTGTCATACATCATTTTGCTGTAGCCAATCAGAGCGCAGAACTCGTGTATAGCAAAGAATGTACTGCAGAGGTCCGTCTGATACGTAGTATCTTATAGTTTGTGTCCATAATAAATAAATAAAAAAAATAAAAAAAATAAATAAAAAAAAGCCTTTTATTTCTACTTATAGGTTAACAATTCAAAAGAAGAAAATTAAAAGAAAAAATAAACATCAAAACAGTTTGCATGCATTAATTAATTAGGTGCTTTATTCTTTTAGGTGCTTTTATATTTTATGGGTACAAGAACCCCTCTCAACGGAGGGTAAAGGCCTCCTCCAAGGATGACCATTTTTCTCTGTCTTCAGCTTCTCGCATCCAGTGTGTGCCTGCTATTTTTATTTTTATGACATCGTCTATCCAGTTTTTGCAGCAGTTTGTGTCCATAGGTGAACCAAATGATACCGGGCATAATCACCGACCCATCATTTACCGCCCCATCAATTGGCGGCCCTGCAACTGGTGTTCATGGATGTACATGCAGTGTTGCATGCAGGCTTGATGTACCGGTTTGATATATACCGACCCTGGATCGACCGGCCTGACAATTGGAAGCCATAAGGTCTAGTGCACAATGATTCACTCAAGTATCGGAATTGTCTTTAACGCTCATTGGTCAGAAGCCAGCTTATTCCAACTGTAGGAAAAAAACACGTGTTGTGTTCAAATTACTAGGAAGCAAGCTGTTATTTTTATCAGTTTTAATCATAGTATATAATAATATATAATATGAGTAGTGATCAATTGCGGGCGGGATAAATCCCCGAAATGGCTGTCGTTGGTTTTAACTTTTCTAGGTTTGAGTTTATTTCAGTTTTTAAGTGCTGTAGTGTTGGAATATTAACCCTTGAGGCTTTATCGATAACTAAAATTTGCGACCCAGTGTTTGCAAAAACCCCGCAAAAATCCGGCATTTAAAATAAATGCGAGCGGTCGCGGTAGTTTAGTAAAAACGTACCTATTTCAACATCTAAGACTTCATGGAACCTTTGAATACCTGATAGATCATTTTTTTTTCTAGTAGAAAATGCCAGTAACCACGATATTTTCCTTTACTTGTGAAATCAATGGATACCAAGTCGATGAAGACACCCGCGAAGCATGTACGCTAAATTATTAAATCAAATGATTACTCCAATATATTGGATGTAAGAAACCACGTAATACAAAGGTTATTACGCATGATTTCCCACTTACATAAATAAAACCAGTTTTATGTACGAAATAGGTACTAAAACAAAGTCAATTACATTTCTGAAATTTCCTAGCCGTAAATTAGTCGATGCGCCAGGTATTGTATTCATCTATGAGTCGATGTTCGGATATACACAACAGAATCTGAACTAAACTCTTCCCAATCAATTCGTAAGTATTTCGATTTGTCTGGTTGTCATCCATGCTTTGCCTAACCGATCCACAGATTTCGAAATTTAGTTCCCATCCAGGACAGTGCGAGCACAGCCTTACATTTTCATCACATCTGTTAAATAAATTTCACCAATAGCATCAATTTTCCAAAAAAATAGACCAATGGGAATACAGGAAATCAGCCAATAGGATGATGGTCACGGGTTGACGGGCTGGTATTTTACGGACACAGCCAGGAATGCGCGACCGTGGAAATACCGACCTGACAATTGAAGTACAATACATTGATATGTACACGAGTTCCTGGGCGGGTATTGCGTGGTCGGGAAATACGTGCCGTACCTTATGGTGCTCGGGGCGGAATGCCCGGCCTGACAATGCGCAACCCGTGAAATACCACCCCAACAACTGAAGTACATGTACACGAGTTGCGGGTCGGGCGTTCCGTGGCTGCCAGTTGACAGTTCGGTATGTAAAGTTTTTTTTTGGTATTTATTTTATATTTTTATTTCGTAGATTAGGTCATTATAAGAAACTTATTTCAATATTTTTGTTTTATATTCAGTAGTTATTTTATAATATTTTTTTGAAAATTTGAATCCTATGACGTCACTTTTTTGCATAAATATGTAGTTGCGTTGAGGAGCCAAGAAAAGCACGCGAGTAAAAAAAAGAAACTAGAATTTACTTTGACACTTGACAGTGACACCTACTAATTCGTAAGTCTCTATTCAATCAAAACAAAAGTGCAAAAAAGTGACGTCATTTAGAGGTCAATGAAAGTCGAATTATTTCATCGTTTTTTGTTAAAATAAATGGCATCTTATCGTTTTAAAAGGTCAGAGTAGAAAAATAAGGGTTTGTAACATAAAATCTCGAAATGGTTTCGGAATTGGCATAGGTTAATTTTTTTTAGCATACCGAATTCCATGGCCGGCAATTATACACACTCTGTATATACAATTTTCTCTATGACTAGTATAGATGCTCATAGACCAAAATATGTAGATGCTAACGCAATCAAACAAACTAAAACGTAGTGTTTATCATATCTCCATATATATAGTTTACTCTATGGTGTTTATATTCTCTTTGACACAAACATCAAAGCGAATGCAATGACACAATTTTCCATATAATAGCGATGTTTTACCTGCAATTAAAACATTTATTAAACATACTTACCTAATTCGAAACCTAATTATACATGAGAGTAGCGTACTCGACTTCCGTTCCGAACAAGTCATGCTGTGATTGGTCCGCCCGATCTCCTCGCCCAATCAGCGTCGACTCCGCCCCTTCCGCTCAAATGTCAACCATCACCCCAGGTAGTGCGCCTAGCGCAACTTGGCTTCATTGGTTTTCTCGTGTTATGCCACCAGGCAGGTATAGAAAGTGTTAGGTTTCGAATTAGGTAAGTATGTTTAATAAATGTTTTAATTGCAGGTAAAACATCGCTATTAAACAACTGTACCGTAATTCGAAACCTAATTATACATGAGAGATGTGTTTGTTATCGCCTGGTGGTGATGGTGACGCCAATGTGATAAATCTTTAATAGGTATTGAATGTTCTGACGCCCAGCGGTCCAGGTTTCATTCACAAAACTTTTGTTGTCTGCGTAAGCATGAATTCTAGGTGTAGGAAAATTAGACTACTCATTTTAGTACATGAAACGTCCATTATTTGATTTGTCTGCCAAATCACTGCGAACAAAGAGTAAATAAGGAAGGTACGCCCAATTTCTCAATGGAACTGCTTGCAGACTTGAGGCAAGGTCAATTCATCAATACGTTCCACTAATTATGAGTTTTACTAAATTAGTAACCTTGGCACGTGTTGCTGTTCAAGGTTTATTTATGTGCTGCTTGCAACCCATCTTTTAACTCTCGTAATCACTCATGATGTTTTGAATGTGGGGCGGAGCCCCGAGCATTCTTGAATGAGTGTAGTATATATATATATATTTATATATATATTTAAATGCCGAGTGCAGTCAGTGTGCTGGACACATTACATCTGTCTGTTTCGTGAGAGTATCTGTTTTAAGACCATAGCAGTGCTAAAGTAGTTTGCAGTTTCGTAATTTAATTCTGGAAAAAAGCTTATAAACTATTGTGACATAGAAATAACGATGGCTACTATGTCCCTTGAATTAGGTAGATAAAAACTATTTTCTTCACAAATGTTCTGAATAAAATTATTGATTTATTAAGGTATCGACTTCCAGGTTGGGGGTCGCGGTCGCCTTGGCTAAAATAGTGATTTTAGCTTTAAATATTTATATTTAAGTATTATTATAATTTCGACTTAAAAATGCATGAGGTAAGTATTCCAGATTTGTGAACTAAAAATATACTAAGGGTCGTTTTAATAAGATTGGTTAAGAATCTTGCAAGATTAGACCACTTGGGTTTTTGTTGGTTTCCTGGGTAATTATCTCACGAAGAGTGCTATTTTTTCCAAGCTAAACTTTCTCCAAGGAGCAGATAAGCCTAAACATTTTCTTGCATTATAGTCTGTTAGATTTTGATACATTCGTACATCTACGAGTACAAACTTTTTGTATCATTTCTATCGGACGCGACAATGGTTAGTCACCCACACAGGAAGCCGACCAGTCGGTCGGCATTGTTGGGACTCTGGATAGATTTGTAATCGTGAACGGGGTAATCCAACGATCTATTTAACAGCCTTCATAAAAAAAAAAAAAAACAATACCTAGCGGTACCAATGTTTGAAAAACATTGAATCGTTTAGAATAAAACATACCTAATAGCATCGGTAACTGAGTAATCGTGAGGTCTAAATCGGGTTGCTAATGCGACGACTGTTTCTCACTGTAATTCAGCGATCAGGAAAATTCCTGTTGATTTGTTTTAAATCGGCTAGTATTTCTTATGGTATGCCGGGGGATAAACCCAACCCTACTCTGAAGTTCCAAGTCAGCCGGTGGGGCGTAACAGTGACCTTGGGAATCTAATCTGTCGATTGTGCAGAAATTGTGATCACTCGTAAGCTTGGCGAAAGGCAAAAAGATAGGTTTCTTGTTTGCCCCACTTTACAAAAACTGTGTCTGTTAGTTTTGTAGTAGATCACTGTTTGGCAATACCACTCGGAACAGAGCTTCCAAAATTAAATAGCTTTTCCATGAGCTGTGAGCTTTGATCTTACTCTAGTTCATAGTAGGTTTTTAAGGATAACTCATTTCTGTGTATATTTTGCAACGAATACGAGGATGCGTAAACGAGGTACTCGCATATATTCACGGTTAATACAATAAGGTTTTGCAGTATTAGTAGTATCTGATGCGTCAGAAGGAATTCAAATTATTATTAGAATTATCCCCAGCCTTGCTCAGTGTCAGAATTTTTGTGATGCTCGCAACCGCACATGTTTTTGGGGCACTGAGCTAAAGACAGATTGCAAGCAGATATTTTTGATATTTTTGCAAAAAGATATACATTCGTATATAATCTAAAATAGTCTAGAAATAGTCATTGTAAATGAACTGAAGGAAACGGTGATTGTTTGAATCGACCGACAAGTGGTCCAGAGGAAGATCGACCTTGGCCATCCAGTCTACTCTTAGAGAAAGTAGCACGCAATGCTCGATCCAGTCTTCTCTTGGAGAAACTAGCACGCAATCATGGTTAATCAATCTGAATTTTAAGAGAGCACCGTAGGTACTTGTTCAAGTTTTTTCTGATCCCAAAAACGGTCTTGGTGTGCCGTTGCCTTTAAGTCTGAGAATATTGCTAACAGCTTGGAAAAGACTGGCTTCCCATTTTTATGACACCTCGAGTGTGCATTTCGTCAACCACTTTCATTTCAATTTAGTTAGATATTTTGCTGTAACGGCCGCTCGACAAAAGCAATGACAATTTCGTGTATAATGGTAAATAGTAGTTACTTATTATGTTTAGAATGTCGAGCGGAGCTCCGAGCATTCTTCGATGCGTTCGGTAGCTCGACAAAAGCAATGGCCGTTTCTTTTTGTACGGTATACAGTCACTTATTATGCTTAGAATGCAGAGCGGAGCTCCGAGCATTCTTCGATGCGTTTAGCTTTGTTACGGTAGCTCGACAAAAGCAATGACCGTTTCTTTGTGAACGGTATACAGTCACTTATTATGCTTAGAATGCAGAGCGGAGCTCTTAGCATTCTTCGATGCGTTTAGCTTTGTAACAGTAGCTCGACAAAAGAAATAACGTTTTCTTTTTGAACCGTACACAGTAGTCACTTATTATGCTTAGAATGTAGAGCGGAGCTCCGAGCATTCTTCGATGCGCTTAACTTTTGTTACGGTCGCTCGACAAATGCAATGATGTTTTGTGGTACACATTATAGTCACTTATTATGCTTAGAATGTAGAGCGGAGCTCCAAGCATTCTTCGATGAGTTTAACTTTGCTTAATGACCCTCACGAAGGGCTGCTTGTATGCATGTTTTATTATTATCACCTATCTCGATGCAAACTAAGCCTCTTGAGCTTTTTGAATGGTGTACGGAAGCCATTTATTACGTTTAGAATATAGAGCGGAGCCCCAAGCCTTTTTCAACGAGTAATTTTTCTTGAGAACCAGTGATTGCAACCTTTTTGGTAGCTGCCTGGCACGGAAGGGTTTCGAGTCAGAATCTTTTCGTTTTATTTCGTTGCTTCCATATTATGATTTCCTGTCCTATCCCGATGGGATGAGGAGGAATTATGCCTCTTGTCGGGCTGTAAAATTTGTTAGTTACACCGGCAACGCCCTCATGTTAGGGATCGAATATGTCGACCCGGGTTTCAAGCAAAACAGACTCATCTATGGGTGTGCAGCAGCGACTGCGAACTACAGTTGGCCACTGCAGACATTGGCGTGTGCTGTGTCACTTTCTAGACTGACCTACTTTGACGTAGCAATGTGGTAGGGTAGTGGCAGTTAGCCCGTGTTGTTCAGAAACTTATCTTGTGATGCAGTTTTTAGATGTGTTTCATTGCGTTTTGTTTCATCAGAGGTCCAGGCCAATATTTCGTATGTAGGTTGTTTAACAATTACATATAGTCCAGGGACTAAAAAGACTAAGATATATTCGAAGATAAGCCAAAACGCGACCTGAGAATATATGTTATTCTACCAGCTCTGCCTAAATAACATCGAATTTTTTCAGTTTTGCTACTTTACCTGGTGTGAAAGTGCATGAATGTAGAAGTTTTCTTTGTACATTTTCGCATTAGAATGTGCTTTAACAGATTTTAGCCAATCTGGAACATTAATCAGTCGATTGCATGTCATCTAAGAAACCATTTAAACTGTTTTAAGTCTGGTTTTGTGCGACTCTTTCACTAACGAGTGAACGACTTCGACTGGTTAAGCAAAGCGTAAAGTAAGCGTAGCGTTTGATTTCATTATGGGGATCACACCATAGCTAATGAACTCATAACATTGGAGATAGAAGTGTTTGAGTTTTATAGTATTGGACATTATTACAATATTGTTCAAAAGGTTGTGGTTCTATGAGCTGTTCTACATAACCTTTATTTTTCTGAAGCGTAAACTAAGATTATTACACGCTTTAACCATTTGAAAGTTCAGTGGTTTTAATTTGAGGTGCTCAGTAGGGCTTATCCTCGTTTGATTACCCACACATGTTTGGGTCTGCTCAAATTGCAGTACAAGTCAGAATGACTGTAACTTGGATTGTAATTTACCACGATTATATTATAGTTGATGAAAAATAGTAAGTGTTACTCACGGTTTGGTGATGAGCTGGAGCTAAACTACGAACCAACACTTGAATCCGATACCGTTGGTAGGTTATCATCTTCTTTTTCCTGTTTTTATTCCGCTTCTTCCATCGTTGGGGCTGGACCAGTATAACTATCAATTTAAAGAATCTAAAATTCAACTGAAACAGTGTGAAACAGTTAAAATATTTCATTTATATCTAGAACCAGCGATAGCACTGGCTATAAATAAAACATAATTAGTATTGAAGCGAACGGTAACACCGTTAAAATATTTTTAGTAAGTATATATAATTGCACATGAACTTACTAATTGGTTCAGGACTTTACCTGAACTTTCACCAGCATGACGCAGTCAGTAAAGTAAATATTTCGTACTTACAACTGCTCCGGATGAAAATCCAAACGCCAATGTAGCCAAGTTGCGCTAGGCGCACTACCTGGGGTGATGGTTGACATTTGAGCGGAAGGGGCGGAGTCGACGCTGATTGGGCGAGGAGATCGGGCGGACCAATCACAGCATGACTTGTTCGGAACGGAAGTCGAGTACGCTACTCTCATGTATAATTAGGTTTCGAATTACGGTACAGTTGTTTAATACGAGTAGAATAGTTCTCTGTGGATACAATAGGTGCGTTCGCTTAGCTCATGAGGGCATTGGTGGCGTTGTCATTGATGGCTCTTTTGTTAAAGCGTTCGTAAAGCTTTTTGACCACACCCTATTCGAACGCTCAACTGAGCACAAGACCTAAAATCGCCTGAAAATGCTGTCAAATACATAGCTGTCAAAAAACGATCACAAACAACCATGCTCCGGACGTGGGTCAAATATTGCACTTTTTGGTGGCAAGAATTCTTTTTTTTAGCTTTCCGAACCATGGAACCATCGGGACTCAGCCAAGCAAAGACCTTATAAGTAAGTATAAAGTCTTTGCAGTCAAAACCATTTCCTGTGAGGTGGCTTCTGAAAGAAAGAGTTCATCATAAAGAGTCTCTCTTTCTCCAGAAAGTCGGCCAACCTCTGTCCGCTACGGTTCCGTTATCCATAGCCAAATTGCCCCATTTTCAACTCATCCTTGATTCTCTTCCTATATAACCACTAAAAAGTGCGCTTCAGAGGTATGTATGGTCCGACTCATGTCCTCATACATGTTCTCCACCTCATCATCCGGGTGCGACTTTGCCGGTGCGTAAACCTGAATGACCTTCATCGAATATCGTTTGGATACCCTGAGTATTAGGTATACGACCCTTTTGGAAACGCTATCGATCGTAACTATGTTGTTAGTAAGAGACTTGTGGACGAGAAACCCGACACCACCTTGGGACTGTTGGTCACCCTCCCGGTAGTAGAGTAGGTTACCTGATTTAGGGTTATCGTGTCCTCACCCGCTCTACATCCGAGTATTTCAGATAACCCCACAATGTCCCAGTGTAACATACTCATTTCTTTTTCCAGCTCATGGATCTTCTCGTCTGTCCTCATCGTGCTTATGTTGTGTGTTACCAGAGCCAGTCGTCGTCGTTGGGGGCGGTAGCCGGGCGTCTGCCGGGGATTCTTAGCACTCCCTGCCCCACCGTTACCGTGGCCGCTACCGTAGCCAGGAATAGCGGGGACTGTGGGCCTGGTTCTTTTTGTGTCCGTCATTGGCGGTTTTGCCAATACTCGCCACGCTTGGCAGGCGGGTTGGCGAGCGCAGTTTTGGGGTATTATACTGGGAAGGTGCTGCTGCCCACCTTCCGATTGTTATCCCTTAGCCGACTTCTACGGCACCCACGGGTAGAGTTGGGCGGGTACTATTCAAAGCCGGCACCCCACGGCAAATAAGTCTATTTCTCTTATTAGTTTTAATGTCCACCATTGAAGAGATTGTCAGTTCACACAGGTACGAAGTGGCGAATGAAACTACTTAATTATTTTAGAGCTTCCCTTGCTAGCCCTGGATATTCTTGTTTTCTTTTCATCCAAAACACGTCGACACTAAATAGTTGTGAATAAAATTCTATTTTAAGCATGCCGTCAGCAGCTCCATCTATGAGGCATACTTTTAAATCTGTGGAGAAATCAGCCCGTTCTGTTGAATTATCCAAGAAAGGATTTAGAATCCATCTACGCCCATTGTAAGATTCAGAGTGTAAGTCAGGAATACAGAGTTTGCATAACTTACAATGCATACTATCTTGCAAATTATGCAAACTCTATATTACGGAAGGAATGTAAAAACATACCACAAGTGTCTGGTCTGATGCATTATCTTGAACAATCTTCTGAACAGATGAAAAAGACTCAAATATATGGTTTTGGAGAGAGGTTGACCGTAAATGAAGTTTTGCATGAAATCCTTTAAAGTCAGTCTTTAGCTGATAAAATATTTTCTTCTCTACCTTGGAGGTTCAAAATTAATAGACCGCGCGTACCGTGCCATCACGAGTGAATCGGCTCCGTGTTATAAAATTTTTAAATAATATGAAACTGTAGACAATGGCAAATTTTATTAGTGAAACATGTGAACATAGTTATAATAACTCAGCACAAGTGTTATTTTACAAATATTAGCATTAATAAATACATTTAAGTGGAATAATTTACTTACCAGCAAAAATACAATAGACCAAAATGAAGAACATATAAAAGTGTGGACTATTATAATTTAGATACGTAAATGTAAAAACACTTTTGTTGACTGATTACGTACTTAAAATAATCATATGTGAGTGAAAAGTGCTTAAAGATAAAATTAAATAGTGCAAACTACATTGTACCCTCAGATCTATCTCGAAAGTGAACTTAAAAAGTGTTGTGTGCAAAGTGCAATGACTCACTTATAACGACTTGTTAACTCGTACATAACTTGCAGAATACGTCACATTTTTTCGATCTCATTTATAAGGATAACGTAGCGCAGTTGTAACAGCGCCGCCTTACAATCAGTGAGTTCGGTCGTACAAAGCGGGTTTCAAGTTTTGTATGAAAACTTTTTTTTTATGAAAACCGTTTGCAACAATATATACGATATTAACTGTGTACAAGTGTCGAGCACCAGATTTAATATTATGGAAAAATCTAAAAAGGAAAATTGGAAATGCCATCCCTGCCATAACCTCAAAGAAAAGTTACCCGTCGCATGTACTAGTACATACACTCCCTCATCTAACGTCACAAAGCGAATAATTATTTATAAAGAAATCCATACACCATTACATAAATCGGAGGAAGATGAGTCAATCTGCTCTGATGACAACGTACATAGTTTACCGGATATGACTACACTCCAAAATGAAGGGGAAGAAGAGTATATAAAAGAAATAACACATTTGAAATCAGAATTAGAGAAAGCACACAATGATATTGAAAATTTAAATATGGAAAATACAGTACTAAAAAACAAATTTTAGAAATAGAAGCTTTAACTATGAAATGGAAGAAGCTATTTACAGAGGCAATGAGTACCCTTAAGAGACGAAGTTCATTGTCATTTCAGAAAAAAGATAGCACCGCAAAGAAAGACAATAAAGTATTACTACACGGAAGATCATTGGATGAAAGGAATAGCATTTCCATACCACTAGAAAGAATGAACAATACACAGTAGCAACTGTTTATGAATGAAACAATAGACGTCACTACTACTACTAATAAACAAAGATATATTAATAGAAAATAAGTTTATATCTTCGAATCCAACAGATAATAATAAAAATCTAAGAAAATTAAACCTTTCTCAAAGATATCAGACTCATGAAAATATTTTTAACAGCAAAAAATTAGTAATATATTCGGACAGTATAGGACAGTGAATAGCGGCAAAGATCATCGAAAACACAGATTGTCAAGTATTAAACATCTGCAAACCAGATGCAGGATATGAAACTATTTTAAAAAACATTGACGAACAAGCTAAAGCTTTAGACGAAGAAGATACTCTGGCTATACTAATCACCAAATATGAAAATTCTCTGTACTACAACAAACAAAACTATTTGAAACTAATACAAAATTTTGTGAACAAACCGGAAAGAAAGTCCAACGTGATAATTACAGGATTGCGCTATAATGGTAGACATGATCTTCAAATTTACCAAACAAATGAGCTGTTAGCCAACCTGTCTCAGGTGACTGAAAATGTAAAATTTCTTGACCCAAATAGAACAGACAAAGATGGAAAGTGCAATAACTATTTAGCAATAAAAAACGACCTTACTATAAGTATTATGGGCAACTTGAACGGCAAGTTTCAAGGGTCTTCTTCACTACGTTTTATTGGATGCCGACATGAAGTTACTGGTGCTAAGGCACAAAGCTCAAATTTTCAATCAACGCAAGAGCTAAGACAAGTACGGTAATCCTCCATGCTAATGTCAGAAGCATGCATAATAAATATTTGGAAAATGAAAGCGTAGCCAATGAACAAAACTGCGATGTGTTGTGTCTGACTGAGACATGGGGTAAAAACCATATAATACATACGATGACTATAGAAAATTATGCACTAGCCACTTATTTTAATAGAGTAATGTTTGAACACGGTGGAACTGCTATTTATGTCAAAAATAATATAATTTATATGATAAGAAACGATTTAAATAATCTAGCATTTGAAATGAATTGTGAATTAGCTGAAATAGAACTTAAATCTTCAAAAACAGTAATTATAGCATTATACAGACCTGATTATCATATAGATTTGTTTTTTGACATATTAAGGAAACTTTTACATAAACTTTGCAGAGAAAACAAACCAATTGTAATAGCGGTGATCTAAATATAAATGTATTAAAAATGGACAAAAATGTTAAAAAACTTCAATTAATGCTCAGAAATTTCAATTGTAAATGGGTATTAAATGAACCTACTAGAACTCAAACCACAATAAGAAATATTACTGGTTCCACATGTATAGATAATATTATAGTGAATTTTAATGAGTACAAATGTTCCATGTTAGAATGCAAACTTTCTGATCATAATGTCATCAAAATAGAATTACTTGACCATAAAAATAATGATTGTAAAACTTACGTAGCCAGAACTTTCTCAAAAAACAATCTTAATTACTTTAATTTCCTATTTAATAGAAACTACACTGAAATAAAATTAGAAATTATGCTGACTACAGCTACAACTACACAAACGCAAGAGTGAGGATTTTTTAAGATGCATTGAACCATTTTTTCAATATTGCTTTCCCAAAACTAAAAAAACAAACACGGTCAAAACAGAAAAAATGGACTACTCCAAAGAAAATTCCAAGAGAACTTTAGTGAAATTGGAAATACTACAACAATATGACTATAGTGAATTTAGAAAAGTTACGTTCAAAAAGTATAAGAAAATATTGCGTAAAACAATGATTATTGCAAAAAAGCTACAGTACCGATATAGGATACAAAATTCTGAAAATAAAATCAACGAGTCCTGGAATATCATTAATGAACAAGTTGGTAAGAATAAAGATCAAAGAAAAAAGTCCTACATAGAATCAGTAAAAATGATAGGGGAGAGGATATTACAGAACTTTTTCATATTGCAGAGATGTTCAACGATTTCTTTTGCAATATCGCCCATAAATTAACTATTAATTTAGAAGTTGGAGCTGATAATTGCATGAAGTATCTTGATAACATTACAAAACCAGTAACAAATATTACATTCTATCCATTGGATTATAAAGAACTAAAAAATATTATGACAAATATAAAACCAAAATCAACAGAAGACATTTATGAAATGAGTACAAGGGCGATGAAAAATATAATTTTGAGCAACAGCAACTTATTTGAATTGACACTTATCGTTATAATTTTTTGTTTGAAGGACGGAATATTTCCCGACGTATTTAAATCAGGAAGAATAATACCAATTTTCAAAAAGGTGGATAGTTCAGATTTTAATAATTATAGACCAGTTTGTATATTGCCAACATTTTCCAAAATAATAGAAGCCGCTATGAAATCTAGAATAGTAGAATATTTTGAAACTAATAATCTGTTTAATGTAGCACAATTCGGATTTAGAAATGATCGATCTACAGAAATGGCTATAAGAAAAATAATGTATTTTATCCTTGACTCTTTGGACAACTCTCATAAATGTGCAAGCATTTTTTGCGACTTGTCCTAAGCTTTTGATTATTTGCGGCATGATATACTGGTCCAAAAGCTTCAGTTCTATGGATTTAATGGAATCGAACTAAATATGATGAAATCTTACTTAAATAATCGTAGTCAAGCAGTTTATGTAAACGAAATAAAATCATCAGCAGTTACTGTAGATGTAGGAGTACCTCAAGGTTCAATTTTAAGTCCAGTATTGTTTTTAATTTATATTAATGGCCTAGCGAGCTGTATGCCAGACTGGACGTATATAAGTTTATTTGCGGACGACACGCATGTAGGTATAAGAGATAAAAATAAAGAAAACTTAAAAGTAAAATTAAGTAAAGCTATTTATGGAAATATTAAAAAAATGGTTTAATACAAATGATGTCCTTCTAAACCCTGACAAAAGTACTGTATTGCATTATTATTCTAGGCTAGGTATTGACGGGAATTTAACTACAAAGGAAAATTAGATTTTTAGGTTATACTATGGATAACACAATTAATCACTCTGCACATATTGACAAAATTTGAAAAAAAACTTTCTAGTGCTAACTACGCTTTATTTAAACTTAAACATTTGGTTGACAATAATACTATTATATCAGTTTACTATGCCTACATGCATTCTATTATACGGTACGGCATAACTATTTGGGATAATGCCACAAATGTTTTAAAATGCCAGAAAAAAGCAATAAGAATTATAAATGGTTTGAAGAAACGTAGCCCAGCAAGGGAACATTTTAAACGTACAAAAATAATGACTGTTATTTTGCTTTACATATATAATAGCTTATTAGAAATACATGCAGACAAGGAAAATTTAATAAAAAAGAAAGATATAATTCCGTATAACCTCCGTGGTAAAGAAAACTTGGTCATTCCAACGACTAGGTTAGCTAAAGCTCGAAAACAGGGACGTTATTTCAAATTATTAATGTATGACAAGCTACCCATTAGTATAACTGAATTAAATTACAACACATTCAAAAATATAATAAAACATTTTTTCGAACGTAATCCATTTTATAAAGTAAACGAGTACATATCAATGCAATTCTTGGAATCGTCATTCTGCTATGTGTAAGAAAAGCAGTAACATTGTTAATACACAGTTTTAATCAATATGTATAATACAGCCCATTTTTGACTTTTATGTTGTTATGTCCAAAACTTAATGTTAAATGCGTGAATCTTTTAGTATGTAAGTATTATTTAACATGAATTAATGTAAAATTTGACATGCCTGTAACGATTGTTATTTCATGGCCAATAAATGATCTTTATCTTTATCAAATTATTAAGGTGATTAAAAAGATTTCAAGAACCAAACAGGGCTAGAAAAATTATAAGTGTGTTCAGACTTAGTATATTGCAAGAACATTATTAATTCTATCTTTCCCTTGGAATAGCACTTAAATTTTTAATTCATTCAACATGTGAGCGGCAAAATGTCCAGTTCATAGAGCGGCTCGGTGCACCCTTTGACATAGAAGCCGCCCGCACTTGAAGGTCTGGACAATTAGGTGCGAATTCGTTTGAATTTAACACAGGTAAAGGTACCGGCGCAGCGGGCGCCCAAAAGTGTTGGTTACTTTTTGATGAGAGAACTATAAAAATTTAGTGTATCCAGGTATCTAGTATTTAAAGTTCAAAGTAAATTTGATTTTGTTTAACAATGTGAAACTCTTCCAAAAAATTATTGCATATACTCTTCAATTATTGATATCATTAGGTAGTTCACTACATTAACGAGAACCGTGAGCTTGCACTGAAAAATCTAGTGAGAACTACTTTTTTGCCAAGTGGGATTAGTCGAGAGACATGTAGAAAACGACATAAAAAGAGTTTAGTGCACTTATGTTCATTAGAAAATATTTAGATTCATAAAATGACTTATTACAAGGGCAAACAGTAGACCCTAATAATCAATCTCAAGTAGACCGCGAGGAAAATAGGTGGACGGCTGTTTTGAGGAGGATAATCGAAATTTTTTTTTTTTTAGCATGGTCTAAATTTAGCTTTAAGAGGAACCACTGAAATGCTGTTTAACTCTAATGACGGTTTTGTTTAATGAGTAGAGTGTATAATGTCTAATTTTGATGATACCTACACTACCTATCAGAAAACAATGCTTGAATTCAAACAACTCAATATTGCATGCCTCATTATCTAGGCAACAACGTTAAATAATAATTACCTATTCAATTTAATTTCTGCAAAAATTAAAACAAATAAGATTGATATTTTAAAACAATCTAAATAGTATTCTGTAATTCTAGATTGAACATTTGTTTGCGAAAATCTGACGTCATTCTTCCAGATGCGATGAAAATGGTTCATTAGGTTAAAAAGATTTAGGCCTATACCACCGTACGAATTCCAAATTAATTGCTGTAGAGTTGGAATGTGAAAGTTGGAGGCTGCAGATGAGCCCATTTTAGACACAAGGCAAAGTAGAGGGCAGTAGACCACGCGGGAGGTCACCCATGCGATGGGCTGACCAGGTCAAATCTGCGGTGGGAGGTCCCTTGCATGAGTGCACCAGGATGACTGCGAATAGAGGGGAATGGCATGACATCGCGAGACGCATTACATCTGCCTCCACTACATAAAGACCTCGACCGCTCTGTCAAGAGCGTAGCGACTGAGAAGAAGAAGACCCAAAGTTTCAAAATAGTTTTAAATTTTTTTTTTATTTAACACTGCTATCTCTCATCACTCAGGGATTTGATTTGCTAACAGAGCACGTTTTATAATTTTAGCAAAACATTGAGAAATGGAGAAAATAGGAGATGGATAAAATAATCACAATGCCTCAACCTACAACAAAAAAATATTTACATATGAAAATAGATCAAATATATCAATATTTACGAACATTAGATAATTTGAATATAAATATATATAACTTAAAACATCAAGTGGAGTTGTGTCTATAGTTGGAAAAAATTGGCAACTCTAATCTAACTCACTAAATAAATCTTCCCCATCAGGGGATAATTATATACATATTTAACACTTCCTGTGGCAGTAGCTGAAGGTAAAAGGTCCTTCTCCAAATTTAAATTAATAAAACCTATCTAGTTACCATGACCCAAGATAGATCGACAAACTAGAGCCAATAAGTATAGTCAAAAAATAATATTAAAATAAACGACTAATTTAAAAAATTTGCCAACTCAAAATCCCGATATATATTTAGTTGGAAGCAGAAATTTTATACAATACTATAAAATATTAACTACAATAATGTATTTGTCATATACATACTATATTATATAAAGGGTGGTTTTTTGAGAAGGGCGGCCATGGCCAAGTCCGGAACCACGAGTGTAAGAGAAAATTCGTGAAAGGAGACATGCCCTCGATTTATAAGAAAACAATAACTGCATATTTAGTTATTTTCAAATCTTTTGACGGAAATCGATCCGAATGATTTATAAAAAAGACACCTGTATTATTGAATTAATCGAGTCTGTTGCTGATAAGGATCAATCCTGCAAAGAAATAAATTACTAAAAATGAAAGCCGTTGTGTGTGAAACTCATTTGTCTTATTAGCGGGATATACTGTGACGATACTTACAAAAACGCAGGCTGACTTTCGCACCCCGGCGCCGAATAGAGGTCCCTGAACTGGGGGACAACACAAAAATGTTGCGTCGAAGTTGAAGCTTCCTAGCTCCTGTAGGAAGACTAACCAACATGATATCTGTATTATCAGATTCCGAACCAAAATCAGGAGGATCATTTCACTGATCTAGTTCAGGATCACTCAATTTCTTTCGAACTAGATCAGTAGTAGAATCTAGTAGTAATAATACATCTACTACTAGTAGTATCAGTAGTAGAACTAGATCTTAATCGCTTTTACCAATGATAAAAATACTATTTACAAGCAAAAAGAAAAATAATACTAACAGAAACGAAACCAAATTTTGATGAAATTTAATAAGAAATCCACGCATTAAACTTCCGTATAATAGCCAACTCGCAAATACTCTCAGATAAGGCTCGGAAAAACAAAAATATTCTTCTAGACTCCCAATAGTTTTAAATAATTGTGCTCATTTTACAACAGAAGCCGCCTTCTCGAACCATTGTTCAGTGTTCGTCATTGACTTTAAAAAGTAATTGTATTGTTAAGTAAAACAGTTCTGCCTAGGTATCTACTACCTACCTGCTTAGTTTGAATTTCCGCTTATTGTTTGAGACAAACATTAGACAAGCCTTGGCCACAACTAGGCATTGATGGACTTGCGTACCTATGTGTGCCTCGGCCTTTAATAAACTAAATAATAAGTCTAATATTTATACAACTTTTGCCGGCCACTGCTCGCATGTATTTGGCCAGCACGGCAATTTAGATTTATCTCGAAGTGGTGAAAATAATGCTTATATTTACAAGCATGTTTATGAAAAACTAATTTTGCTTATTCATTCATTTTCATTAGGTGTTTATAGTATCGTTTTCAAGGCTGATTTCACGCTGAAACAAAGTTATGAAGGTTGACCCTTGCACAGCCTAGAGCTAGGTTATGCCTTCCCAGGCGCTGAGGCCCGGTTAAGATCAATTCCGGCCTACCGCTGGGGCGAGTTGGTGAATGCTAGTTCGATTTCATAGGCCGACCCTAGTGGAAGTCCAGGGGGTCCCCATACCTCCGTGGCAGGAAAATGATTAGAAAGAAAATATGAAATTAAAGTCGCAATTACATCTAAATAGATTTTTATTATCAGCATGTATTCTATTACACATGGAAAATATAAATGGACGTCGATAACAATAAAAACTATCATGATTGTTCACTAACCAATTTTAATAATGAAAAGAAAATAAATCAGATTCTATCCTCAGTAGGTAATGTATAAAAACAATGTGAATTACTTTTTTAATCATTATTTTTGTTCCCACACGCAATAGGATAACACTTAATAGTTATTTAGGCAGACAAACATAAATGCTTTTTAACTTGCTTCTAATGGAAAAAAATTAGTCAATTACGATTTGCATGTATGATATGATGTAAATGATTTTACAATTTTACACTCACTTATTCTATGTGTATTACCTATATCAGTTGCCAGTTCGACACTGTCCTCTGAAACTTATCCTAATAATATTTCTTCTAGTCCGAATATTTCATAATAACTAGTAGATTTCATCTACTTCCTCAGCTGATGACAGATAGATTTATAATTAAGATTAATGACATATAATTACTTACAATCTAATAATTTGTGAAGGCAAAAGTGGGATGAGGTTAATTTAGTAAAAAAAAACATACTTACCCGAATACAAATACAACTGAATTAAATTGTTTGTACCTTGGTTCACTAGACTTAACATATTATTCAAAGTTGTTTTACCAAAGAGATTAACCAAAACTGACTGTTATACAATAGAAAAATATATTATTCTACTTATCCGGTTAATAATATCAAGGATCATTATACATGTAGTATATGATCCTTGATAATATGAAACCTAAATATAAACTCAGAATACAATAAAGAACGTTAAATTTGAACAGCATAGCCAGTCCACAGCACAATGTATGTAATTAAAACTTGACCAGAAATGTACATGTTAGGCAGTTTGTTTTTGTGAACGCCGAGTTTGAATCCTGATCAATGTAAATTGAATGTTATGTAATTGAATCACAAGCGCAGCGAGTGACTGTTAGCTAAAATTTGTAAGGGATTAAGTCCGTCCCGTCCGCATCAGGACAAAAAATAACAATAGATTTATGAATGAAACTTGCCTCTAATGGGTCTTGCTGATTCGGTTCGAAGTTTTAAGGTTGTCCTGGAAAACTAATCCTTATTTATAGGATTAAATTAAACCCATTAACCATGTCGACAGGTTTTCCTCAAAATGGGAACAATTTTATTATTATAACTGATCATGTTCTAATTACACTTTGTTTATATTGAGCTATCTGATTACACGCTAATTGTTATTTGAACTTTGTGTTATAGTTTAAGGCTGAACTTATTGCTGACACTGTGATTGTGCACAGAAAATTACATTTCTGCTTGCATAAAAGGCACTTTTGAAATTGATTTTGTGATAATTTGAGAATCTGAAGTAAATCCCACACTTGTTTTGTTACAAAGTTTCCAGGTCGTACCATAAAAATCATGAATAAAGTTATAAAAAATAAATGTAGCAAAACTTCCAATACTCAAGTTATCACCCTGGATACCTTGAAATAGGCACATCAAAAAAAAACAAGTTATTGTCAAGGTCCTACTCTAATGTAGGATCAGAGTGATGGATTGAAAATCAAAGGATCGCGTCACATAGCCTCTCCCTTATTTAATTAGCCTGATCTGTAGTAATTAGAAACAACTTGATGAAATTGTAACTACGGTCAGCAGTATTTTCAGCCCAACACTAGTGGTACAGAGGTGCGTGGTCGCCCACAAGTAGCTAATACGAAGTGCGTGGATGCACGTGGTTGGTCCGGCGAGCCACCGGCGTCGTCGCGGCTTTCCACGTTACATAATACGGCAGTTCTCTTCTCCCTCGCGGATCTGTCCCAGCTGAAAATAAGATACATTTGTCAGTAAATACTAACTACAGTCAACACAGGACTTTTTGCGCCTACGGAAGCCACTTCTTTCTTTACAGGAATTTCTTACATGAAAATGTGCATTAAAACAAAGTATGGTCATTTAAAGGGTTACTCATCAAATTAGTAGTACCCATAACTGTTAAAGTTGATTGTTAAGAAGCGCTTGTAGCAGAGCTTGACGAGGCGATCTTAACCAATCAACAAGTTAAGCAACACAGAACACTTGCTGCGATCAGGAGTTGGATGGGACCGCTAGTGGCAATTAATGTGGCGCTGCCGTGCTTCTTTTGTCGTAGGACAACGTCTTTAGGCTAAATCATAGACCTTCGGGCAGCCTGAAAACTTCGTTGGGTTGGTCACTAGCCTATCCACCAAGCCGCACCGGGCCCACGGACCGAACGGAGTAGCCGCGGGTATACAGTCACAGTGGTGCCCGTAGGCCATATGGGAGTAGCCGCGGGTGAGTATACAGGCACGGTGACTAAGTGAGTTGAAAGTAGTAACCTGTTCGCGACGCGGGTACTTGTGCGCAAGCTCGCGGTGCCGCTGTGCGCTCGTGCTGACCTGCCGCCGCTGTCGCTCGGAGATTGCCACCTCCTGCAACGGACGCACAACATTATGTACAAATATCAAATAGCGTTTATTATAATGCCAGAAAGAAATACGAGAGTAACAGCAAGTTAACAATAATAAAATGACCTTGATACTAGCTAGCAAACTTAATATATTTCTATATACCAATAATCTATACTTACTAATACTAAAAAGAGGAAAAATTTGTATTTGTGTATGTAACGAATAAACTTACAAACTCCTGAACCAACTTCAAAAATTCTTTTACCATTAGAAAGCTGTATTATCACTGAGTAACATTTTACACAGTTAGGGATCTGTATGTAAATTCGATAATGTAACCCAAGGTGTGAAAAAAGTACCGTAGTAATAGTAGAAAGCTATATTATGCCTGAGTAACATACGCTATATTTGATTAATCATCATCATCCAACACCGCGCGGGTGAAACCGCGGAGAACACCTAGTATAGAATAAAACTGTGGAAGTCCAAAACTAGGCAAGAAGCTTGTGTCAAGACAAGGGCCCAGGAAATATTTTACAATTTGTCTATTAAAATAATAACTTAGTTAAGACAAAGTAGATTCACATATTTGTTAAACAAACTACGATACGTAATCTGGCGATTTGATTGTAACTGATACGTAATTGCCCTGAAGCCTTAAGCCCACAAATTAGGCAGAACTGTACTATGGTAACCTGATCCCTGACATACTTACTTATTTATACACATATACACACCCAGAGACAGATCAAACAGACATGTTCATTCACACCAATGATTAACTCGTCCGGGGATTAAACCCAGAATCAGCGGGTTGCTACCAACTGCGCCAACCATACAGTCTGAACAAATATCTACGACAGTAACCTCCAGTTTCTGGAACGTTTGTCAAAATCAGATCAGCTAACAGACGGAATGCTGACCTGGCGCTATATGTGACCGCTGATTGGTCACATATAGCGCCGTAGACTACTATTGACCAATAAGCGTTCAGTATTTAGTTGGTCAACTAATCAAGACACTTAGACAAACAGTCTAGAAAACGGAGGTTAGTATTATGAGAAACATGAGTATACTCAGAAGCAGTTCTGATGAGAAACAACATGATATCAGCAGTGTACGAGAATGGTACCAACCTCGTGGTCAGTGTTAAGTAGTGCCGTGGTGAAGGTATCGGCCACGAACCACTTCTGACCCTTCATGACAATGTCCCGCGGAGGGTCGTGGTCTGCTCCGGTGTCCGCAGACCACACCGTGGCCACTGCACCCGGGTCCAGCTTCACAGTGCGGTGGAACTTGAAGAGGGTCTCTTGGTCTCCTGCCTTGCGGACGATTTGGTAGCCCCCAAGGCTTAGTTCCTGTACAAATGATTATGGAAATACTGTGATAGTAGACATTGCTTTGATAGGATAATAGTTTTGCAATGTAATTAGTCTCATAACAAATTCAGACCTCAACTTGAGATCCTAAATCACATAATTTTATGTGTTCCTTTAACATTAGTCATTTTTAGTAGAGCTTCTGGTTCTTGTGAACAATAACTTAAAATATGGCAATGAAGTTGATATCTTTATCAGTGGTGTGAATTAAATTCATGGTACTTACTTACTTAGCTTACTTCAGAATTATTCTCAAAAGTTCAAACACAAAATTGAATGTGTATAAGTTAATAAAATTATCTAAATAAAGTAATACAAAAAAGAATATTTATAATAACATTCACACAATAACACCCCACACTAAGAGTCACACACAATAACATATCACAACCTAATCCAAGATTCAAAGAGAACAAGTAATTCTGCTCACCACACATATATGTGCTCCTAGTGCTTTGAAGGACGGGTCACTGCCAACTGAGCTTATAGTCCTATAGCTTAAAATTTGCCCAATTCATTTCGAAGACGCTTCAAGAAACTTAATTGCTTACTTCAGAGACATGTACAAGTTCTAAACTGTAATGGTAGTCACAAACTAACCTGACTTGTAGAACTATGTTTTTTCTAAGTAAGCAACTGTCGCAGTATGGAACTTGCCTAAATTCAGAGGCACACCGGATCTTTATGCCTAATAACTATTGGACAAATAAACAATATGCCTTAAAACTTTACGGATATCAAAAATAGGGCAAAAACTATTAGCCTTAACTATGTTTATGCTTACTGAAATACTCGTTATGTAAAAAAAATGCGATAAATAGGATCCCACTAACCTTCTTGCCCTTGTTACGTATCTTGACGAAAGTGCCTTCGGGGCACACCTCAGCCACTTCCAAGTCTCCCTTAGCGCTGGCGGTGACACTGAAGTCCTGTAGACTCCGTTCCTCGGTCTCGTCGAGAAGGGTTCGCTTGCGGGCGGCACGGAGGGGCGTGGCGCGGCGGGAGGGGGTGAGCCTGGCCCCGCTCTGGGACGCGCTGGCTGACATGCCGGCCGAGCCTGAGGCGCGGGAATCGCGGCCCGGGGATTGGGAGGTCAGGTTCAATCTGAGAGTAAAACATTCCTGAATCACTTCTCTGAATAATACATGCATGGAACATTATAGAGATGCCTTTCATGATGTACCAAAATTGCTGGAAACTTTGTATACCACGCGTAGCAACAATTCTGTTTCTTACGTAAAAAAGTCTGATCTTTCCGACTATAGCTTCTATTAGTAGTCCTCGCATATGCGAGGCGATGTGGTTTAAACTATAGTCGGAAAGATCTGACTTTTTTACGTGAGTGAATCCCGTTTTTCATATTAAAAATGTGTACAAACCACTTTAGTTTTCATAATTAAAATTCTGTTTCTTTTTCAGATTATAGCTTTTCAACAAATATGTTTTTCGTTCAAAGTTATGCCAGTCCTATTCAAGAGACGCGAGGGCTTATGGTAAGGATGTAGTGTAAACTAGTAAATGTAGCAGATAAACCTATGTAACCTAGTAAAAGTAGCAGTTGAGCCTGTGTAACCTAGTAAAAGTGGCAGGTGAGCCTGTGTAACCTAGTAAAAGTAGCAGGAAAACCTGTGTAACCTAGTAAAAGTAGCGGATAAATCTGTGTAACCTAGTAAAAGTAGCAGATAAACCTGTGTAACCTAGTAAAAGTAGCAGGAAAACCTGTGTAACCTAGTGCAAGTAGCGGATAAATCTGTGTAACCTAGTAAAAGTAGCAGGTAAATGAGGGTTTTTTTAGTCCAGCGATATCTTGATCTCTACCGCCTTATTATAAATGTCTAACCGTAGTTGAGTGTTACGCCGCAGTTACGTCGTCATCTAATAGCGAAGTGACGCCAGTCTCTTGTTCAGGACACAGATATTTACGCCAAGTTGTGTACAACAGACCTATACTCTGACCGAAAACGCTGTACCGCGCCTTAGGTGTGATAGCAGATAGTAACTATGGTGTAATCTGTGGCAGCCCGTGGCCGCGTATACGCGGGCGAGCCCTGCACCTTACCGCGCGCATACCTAAGGCACGGTACAGCGGTTGCGGCCAGACTATAAGTAAACAAACGTACCTGTCTTCCTCTCCCTCTAGCAAAGCGCGGTATGTGGCGATCTCGTAGTCGAGCGATATCTTGATGTCCATCAGCGTGGCGTACTCGCGCAATTGCGCCGCCATCTCGTCGCGAAGTCGCGCCAACTCCTGTTCAAGAGACGCGAGGTCTTCCGCGTGACGGGCGCGCTCCGACTCTAGCTGGCGCTCGAGCTCGCGGCAACGGTTCTGTAATACAACATAACTACATTAACCTCCGGTTTCTGGAAAGTTTTCCAAAGTTTGATCATTGTAGTAACAAGATCTAAATATTGTCTTGCACATCACAACGCAATTGAGCAAGGCGAATGTGCCGAATGAGAAATATTTGTAAACAATATTGGTATACCTATACGAGTAATTACTGGTTGTTGAAAAACTAACAGAATACACACGGTACGTGTAGTTAGGTATAAGGCCAACGGCTTGCACCCCTAGGACCCTGCGACGACTGCCATGCATCCCTTGAACCCCCGTATAGAGACAGCCTTGGATCCTCGTAACTTGAACTTAGTTTTTTTATGTACATTCAGTCAAAAAGTATCAGGAATAGAGTTTGTGTTTATGGGTAATTTTTTTCTTGTTGTTAGATTGTGACAACTGTTTTCCATTTTGGCGCGCAGTTTGAATTGGATCTGTTATTTAGATTAAAGTTATGTTTGGAGTTCAATCATAATTATCTAATGTGTATTACAAATTTCATAACGGACAAATACATCAAACAAAGAATGTCTTAAATTTTGCATTGCTAATAGAAATTCGTGATCTGAGTCACTGAAAATGTTACAGAAGGCTATATTAAAAATACGTGCTATAAAAAGCATTCGAAGCGGTTGAAATGTGATGGAAAATTCGCGCCGCTCTGGCAGACCATCAACGCCTTCAACTGAAGTTAACATCGCAACGCAAACATGAAGGAAATAGTGACTGAAATCCTCTTTCAAGTTTGAGATAGCCGCTGAACGTTTTATGTCTCACGTCACGAGTCGATCGGTACCATTTGTAAAAAATCACTTGGGTATGACTCATGTTGCCGCTCGGCAAGTCCCAAAAGACCTGAATTTTCTCCAAAAACTCAGGCACATAAGTGTCGCAGAGGTCATCCTAGAACGTATCAATTCCGACCCAAAATTCATGCAACCATTGTTCCTGGTGACGTGGGTTGAAATGCAAACTAGACAACAAACTGCCAAGTGGCGCTTTCCAACTGGATCTATACCAAAAAGACCATTTCAAAGTCACAGTGTTGTGCACTCTGAACTATTGCCGGAAGGTCACAAGTTAATAAAGAGTATTAGGTATTTCAGCGTTAGGCGGCTGAGAGTGAGCAAATTCTTCGAAAACATCCAGATTTGTGGAAAGAAACTTCTTGAATTTTGCACCACGATATTGCGCCTTCGCAAAGGCCATGGATGGATGGCAAAGGACATTAAGATGAATAACTAACATTTTGTGTATCTAATTAAGATTAATTAAGATCAATAATCTTTTTCCGGTTCTTTCTTGACAGAGTAGTTTATGACATATTTGTGACAATTATATTGCATATTATGTATATATGCACCGTATTACCCGATTTCTCTTATTTGCCTATTGTAAATACCCTCAACAGATAATCCATCAAAGGTTGTTGGTCATCATATGGCCAGACACAATAGAAATTTCATTGTTATAATATAACTACTCTTGAAGGGATATTCATATTAAACTATTACTATTCACCGGCAAAACACTCACGTGAGGGATCGAATACGCCGACCCGGGTTTCGAGCATGTCCGATGCTCATCTCCAGGGCGAGTGCGCAGCGGCGTGAGTGTTTTGCCGTTAAATAGTAATAGTTTAATATGTGTCAAACTCACGCGATATTCAATACATTTTTTTACAACATATCTATATTTATAAAAACGAACAACCTCAAGAATTTTCTCCTAATACATATGACAGTAGATGATGATAAATTGATATGGTCAAACAATTGATTTATATTTTTTATTTTATACGCACAAGGGTCTTCAGGTCCCCAACTAGGTAGAACCTGTACTATGCTAACCTGATGACATTACATTTCAAACTCATTTTTAATTAGAATTACGGGATTACTCACATAATGTTTATTGGATAGGTCCGATTATAGTGCTAAGCGAGACGTCATCGACGCGGGCGTCCCGAACACTCCTTGAAAAAGACCACCGAATGTGGTCGAAACTATAGTCGGACCTATCCGATAAATATTACGTGAGTAATCCCATATTTCTAATAAAAAATGAGTTAAAACCACATTAGTTTTTATAACAAAACATTTTAAACTGTTTTTATGTACACAGTAGTAAGCATATTCGTAGGTACTTACGCTCAGAGCTGCGTTCTTGTTCTCCAAGTCGTTGAGTTGCGAGTTGAGAGAGTCAATGCGCGTTCGCATTGTACGCAGTTCTTCCACTGCGACCGTCGCGGCCGAGCTATTGCGATTGGCGGCCGCTTGCAGGTTCTTTATCTGATTGGAGGAAGAATAATAATATAATTCACCGCAGTCTTCTTCATAGTCTTACATCTCCCTTATCACTTATAAGTTTATAACAATAGCCTTGTCATTTTCCCCAATTTTGGAATATAATCCATGTCACCATCATCCCAAATTCTTATTTTACATATATTTGTATATTTTATACCAAACAGGCCTTTTGAGTGTTGGCTATAGCCCCACTTATGCCTTTGTTTACAAAGTAACACATCCTTTAGGATAGGATAACAAATCCGTGAAAATAATAAATAATATAATAATACTATGTATCAAAGAATAAGAACTTATGTTGAAGTGAAATGGCAATTCCTTGTTATTGTTATTGGCAGTGCCTTGGGTACTGTTCTAGATAAGCTTGGAATACTACACTATAATATTTGTGTAATGACCATAAATTACTTTTGTAGATTTTTAAACATATTATGCAGTCTTATTATAAAGGTGGACTAAATCACCAAAGTCCCACAGTCCTGAGTTCAAACCATAGTTTTCAAATTGTATTTATGAAATTCTCTTAAACCATGGTTTGAACTATGTCTAGTCCAGGTTTTATAATAAGGTGGTTGGTGTTGGTGTTTGTAGCATGACTAAAGTTGAGGTTTTGCTATCTAATTGATGTGTTACCTTGTTCTCATAGAGAGCTTCAATCTCGTCCCGATTGGCCTTAATGTTGACTTCCTGCTGTTCACGCAACTCTTGGAGGCTCTGTTGAAGCTTGGCCTCATACTGCTGTGCCAGACGACCATCTGTACAACAGAATAAACTGTTTTATACCAAATTCATAAAATTATTTTGTTAATATGAAATATCAAACTAAGAATATAATATATACTTATTAATAACTAAAACATATTGAAATTTACAATTGTAAAACGGCAATGGTTTCTCAATCCTGTAGACTTAGACAATTTTAAAGACAATTAAATATATATATATATATATATATATTTTAGAACAGTTAACCAAAATTAAGTGTTCAAGTGTTGTTTTAAACAATTGATGAACCTAACAGCTTTAGTGCTTTATTAGTACATTTTCTTCAAGACAAGAAGAAGAGTTTCAGACTGTATTCTTAATGCCCATGTCGGAGGAGATGTGGAGACCGGTCTGCTAGGGATCCTAATGGATATATAATGGATATTAGTTTTATTTTTCCCTCTGTTCTTTTACTTCTTGTTATAATTATTGTGTGTTAGGTTTAGTCTATGTTCCATTCCCTCCTTGTATGCAAAGATGTATAATTTAAATAGTAGTTGAGTAAATATAAAATGGCACGGACCCTGGAATCTGTGCGTAGAAATTTTAAAGTATTAAAAGAAAAATATCCATGTCCTAGATATCTACTCACCAATTTCGGAGATTTCAACCTGGCGTCTGGTGCGTGTCTCCAGCAACTCTTGTTGGAACACTTGATCCTTGAAGGAGATCTCTTCTCGAAGGCTCTGGACGGTATTCTCCATGTCGATGCGGGCAAGCATCTCTTCTTCAAGGGTCTTGCGGGTGTCGGCGAACACTTTACGTAATTGCTCCAGTTCTTTGGCTAGTTCCTGAAAATAGTCAAGTCAATATATACATACATACAAATCACGACTGTTTCCCATAAGGGTAGGCAGAGACCACATTTTCCACTTGCTACAATCCTGTCACACATCTTTCGCTTCATTCATTCATCAACCCTTTCATATGTGAGCGTCGATTTAGGGTATGAGTATATGGTCACGAATTTTGGAAGATTCGCCTAGGCCTTCCCCTTCCAACGATTCCATTCACTTGACCCATATACACCCATTTAGTTAGTCTCCTTTCATTCAAGTATAATATAAGTCATATATGATTCCAAAACATACTACTATTCCAATAAATGCCACGCAGTGGGTTAAAGAAATAACACTGCAAACAATTCCATGAATTATCGACAAGAACATACCATCGGCGAATACTCCACAGGTAAGGTCTGTCAAAACGGACTTTAGTCCAGTCAAATAAGGCGATATTTTGCAAAAGAGTGGAAATAATTCGCGACAGTGGGTTTTTATTTTATTATGGTTAAATATGCTTAACTCAAGAATCATGTCTAACTCAATCCCTATGAAACTTAACCTCCGGAAGAGGGTTAAATTGAGTATAGAGTGGCGATCGCTATATTTTTATACTTTAATCAAAGTATTATAATCTACCTTCTTATTAAGTATTTTTCAATCAACTTCCAAAAACCGAAGTACATATTTTAAAGCCGAGGTGTATATTTTTTTATGTATAATCACGAAATCTTTTTACAGAGTAGCCTATTTTTAATTATCCTTTTTTTGTTTGGTAGAATATATGTTTGAGGTAGTGCCATATAAATTTTATCAAATTCGGTCAATCGATTTTTGAGTAACAATCTAATGACTAAAAAGTGTTTCGCATAACCCGATGACATCAATCGATCTACTACTCGGACTACTTTGTAAAACGTTATGCGATATTATACATTAAAAAATATACACCTTGACATGATAAAATGCTCTTGTTTTTAGAAGTTGGTTGAAAAGTTACGATCCGTAACTTGCACATTGGTGAAAATTTATCTGAATGTTTATGATGCTTATAAATAACCTAATTTTAAGTTTGCACCTATGTCGGCATTCTCCTACAGCCGCAGATATAAAAAGAAACAAGACTTTTCCACTCTAAGACACTATACATAAAAGAAGCCTATATTCAGATATACAATAAACTATTCCTACTTCTTTGAAATCTTCTTCTTAACGGCCTGTTAAAGTTTATACCTAATATTTAACATGTTTACGCAGGTGCTAGAAACTGTGCAAACCGGGGAGATACTCCTAGCTGTGTTTCCTAACGATTCCAGAAGAATTTAATACTGTCAGAATTATTTACGTACATTATCCTATTTTGACTGGACTACTTTGCACGAGGGAGGATTCGCGGGATAGTTTATTCAGTCGAGTGGCATGGGCCTAGAGTTATGTACTGTTAACACCCTTATATCTGTTGATCTTACAACTGGCCACTCTCATATGATGATTGACGTCTATGCATAAGCAAATTAGGAAATAGAGTTTTCATGACTTTTGTATATAAACTCATATTTTGGATTATGCTGTCATTCAATTTTAGAAGGATACTCTACTACTCATGCCTGTTATTGTAAATAGTAATTATCTATGAAATATATAACCCAAATGAATTTAAATATCAAATACCTGTGTACTAATTGTATTATGAACTGTATTTGTTCAGTTTCAGTTGATTTAATTTGTTGGTACACAATCACTCTTGTTACGCGCCTAATTCATATACAATTCGCCTTAGTTTCATCGTAAGTTTTAAACTTTTGTATTTGCAACATTACAATTATAATATGTAATATCCATTTGCCTATAGAAGGCAAATTATGACATAGGTGACATAGTAATATCAACATAAACATATCGGTTCATATTGAGCAAAGGAAATAGTACTTTTAGTACTTAGTAGTTAAAATATTAAATAGTTTTTCGTTAATTACTGGTGTTTTTTGTTTTATATTTTATTTAGGGTCTTTGAGTCGTATAACCACTGTCAGCCCCATAGTAAACACTGTTTTTTATTATATATTCCTTATAATTTTACATGTGGATCAATACAGCGTCCTAGCCGTGGTAGATGTTTGATCAGCCAGGATAGCCTGGAACTGACCCACATCAAAATATACTTATATCTAAACTATTATATAATTCTACTCTCATTGTTTCACTCCGGACACACTCTCTCAGAAAATGATAGACATCCTCGGGCACACCACACAAATCGAAGTTAGGGCTACCAACTTTTTTCATTAAAAATTTGAACTTATTCAGTGGCATGTGTCCAGAGCGCAATCTATGAGCAATTACAATCAGCCCTCTACTCAACTTCACATTTAATTACTGTTTATAACCTTGTGTGCACAAAGTTAGATCACAGCAATGTTGTGACTTAAACAATGAACATGTACTGACCCTAGCCTCGTCTTGTGCCTTCTTCAAGGCGGCCACAGCAGTATTGTACTTGTTGCTCTCTTCATTGTAGCGGTTCTCATAGTGGCGAGATAAGTTCTCGGCCTGCGCACAGTCCTTGGTCTTCTTGTCCAGACTGAAACAAAATGATATGGGTCAGTTAAGTTTTTGACAAGGTGATCATAAATTCCTGTTCAATTATTTTTGGCAATGACATCTTGTATCTTGTAATTAATTGATAGACGAACAGCGTCTCAGCCAGAATGCTATACTTGTAAATTCTATTTAGTAAGTAGCTGCGCTCCGCAGATTCACCTGTGTGGTGATGGATGGTGATGATGATAAAATAAAAGTAGTCACTCCTTATAACATCAGCTATCTACAAGTCCCGTTAAAATCGGTTCAGCCGTTTTAGAGATTAGCCAGAACAGAGAAAGAAAAAAAAACTTATGTAAGTACTAATACTTTCATATGCATTTAGTGAAAAGCTGTTAATTTGGAATTAGAAACAGACACTTACTTCAATTTTATTTATCTGGATAGAAGATTGACTAATTAATGTAAATAGCTTTTGACGTTTATGTAATTTATGTGTGATTACACTTATTGTAATTAATGATTACAATGAACGGAATTCGTCTATGATCCTATAATTATTTAGCTCCTAGACTAATAGAACTAAAAGTAGTCAGTCACACGTAAATTTACACATAATTTCATCAATGTCCGTATGATAATTAACTAAGGAGCCCATCCCATTATGATAGCATTAGTATTTAGTTCTTAGAACCTAACAGGACTAACATTTTAGTCACACGTGAATTTACACACGGTATTTAGTTCCTCGTACTTATATGAATATGTGACATATGCGTTAAGCGGCGTGGGGTCAAGCAAGCTTCCATATTGATGCCACTTCCAAAGCATACCGTTGGCGTGAAAAAAATAGTTTCTATGCGGCGGCGGCGACGGCGTCTTGCGCAACGATATACATACAAGAATGTTTTTGTAAACACGTCGTTCGGTTGATAGCCGCTAGCAGGTTTAAGCTTGCCGCGTCGTCGCGTGCGTAGGGTATAGCTATTAAAGACGCATACATTTGCTATCTGAGCAGTCATAAGCGCGCCGACGTATTAACGAAGGAAGCATCATAGAAATAAATTTCAGGATATTTTCTATCAATATTTTAAAACAATGAACTATCAGAAAAGAAGCATGTCGCTAAACACAGAAGTGGCTCTACAGTTATATAATTATCTTTACAAAAATGTAAAGTAAGCCGAGAAAATAGGCTGAAAACTAATGTAAAGATTTGTCTTCCATCTATGGAACAAAGGTGTTAAACGTAGTTTGAACTGTTTAGCGTCGTCGCAATCTGTAACGACGCCATGTGCGTGACGTGGTGGGAGCTAGGAGCCCGCATGTGGGCCTTGGCCGATTTCCGACCGACACAACGCGACGCTAATAAAATTAAAAGAGAAAGGGGGGGACGATTCAACTGTTTGCAGTAAGTAGGCCACGAAAACGCCGGAAATAACGACCGGGACATAGCGATAAGATCATATTGATGGAGCAACGCCACGCGACGACTACCACGGCCGCGTATCGTAGATACATACAACTAACTACAAAACCACGGCGGCTTGTGTAAACATTCACAAGTTTTCATATAGGCGTGACACAAACTTATGACGACGTTCTGTTATCCAAGCAAAGGGAATTAAATAGCTGCCTACTGATGTTTAAAGAAGCGAAGGTCGAAAGCCCAAAATATCGATTGCGTGATGCCACCAACGTGGATAAGCCACCTCATAATATCAACCTAAATTCGAATAGGTAGGTAAATGTTGTTTTTCTGCAGACATTTTATACATTCGACCGCTGTCTCACCCTATGAAAAGTGACTGAAAACAACAATATACGTAATACATATAATTTTATATACCGACTAACGTTATCTAATATGATAATAGAATTCTGTCGAACACATTTTTCAACAGAATCTATTGTAGTCTGATATACGTACATATAAAGTTATAAACATATACCATTTAGGTAAATACAGTGTATATTTATACTATTTCTTTTACTATTAGCTATTCTGTGTTTATCTCTCTTGCACTGTGTTTGTTTACCATTTTTACAATCTTATGATTATCGATAAAATACCTTACAAAGCGTAGATAAGTGTTTTAAGTACGTGTATATCTATTTAATATATATTTTCTTTTAAACATGTAATTTTAATTGAATCGTCGTGGCCACGCTACGGTGCCATGTTGCGTTCTCGTTTTATATTAAAACTGAGTAATAAGTTTCTTGTAAGCTGAATAAAGCCTAGTAGGTATTAATAGAACAGTTATTTTTGTATGGTAACCGCAAAATAGCTATGAGCCGTTACAAAGCCATGCAGGAGAGATCATACAGATTATAGATAGAGCTACTTCTACGTAGTTTATACCAAGATGACGATTTTAAATGACTTTTACGACATTTGCGACTGTATTAAAACTACCTTAATTGTACCATAACTGTAAGAATAGAATGATAGTCTAAACGATATGTTTTATCAAATTAATGATAGCGGTTTCAGCGGTTACATTCAGATATTATTTTTAGTAGGTAGAGTTTACAAGTATGTAATACATTTTTAAACAATTACTAATGTTGCGTTCGGGGCCGTGGCCTTATATATGTCTTACCTATATGACGATTTCATTGATATACATAACTATACGTTATAGATCGCATTCACAGATCTAGATTCTGTGAGTGCTATTTGTTGCTATCATGGTGATATTTAATAGTGTAGTAAATTAATGATAACTTTCCCAATATGTACATATAAATGTTCACCTTAAGAGGATTGCATAGCTAGTACTTTCCATGCTAAAAGAGAAAACTCTTTTTTACCTCTTAACATTGTCCGATTTCAGTGTTCTTTTTTCATGGATTCATGACATTGTTTACTGTGCCCGTACGTTTAGATTTTTTCAGTATTTCAAAGTACTATAAATTTCCTTTTTTAGAACTTCAAAAAACTTATAAAATCAAAACGTACGGGCATAGTAAACAATGTCATGATGCCATGAAAAAAAAATCACTGAAATCGGACAATGTTAAGAGGTAGAAAAGAGTTTTCTCTTTTAGCATGGAAAGTACTAGCTATGCAATCCTCTTAACAACATACAAAACATAAAAATCTAACGTTTGCTAATGAAGGTTATCAAACTACATTGTGTACTGCCACCATAATATTTAATAACAGAAAATGAAATCGCTTATAGCATAGCGTGCGGTGATGACGTCATGCATCAGCATAACGCTTTACGCAGAATTTAGCGAGCTTTTTGCTTCGATGACGACGCAGCGACATACTTAGATGATTTCGTCACCATTATTGTTACAATTTTATTTGTAGCGATGACTGCACACAGTAGGTACAGATATTACGTCATTGTTTAAAAATTTAAAGACTACTTTACCACATTCTACACCGGTTCTATATCGCGAACTTTACAATAATATTTGAATTCGTTATACACAAACATGTAAAATTCAGACTATAGCAATATTAAAGCTGGTAATTTACTTTGTCAATTGTTCTTGTTATCCCCATTCTTACCCTATTTATATTCTGTACCTCAATGAAAAAGGATTATTAACTTAGGAATGACTTGAACGATGTTTTTAAAGGTTCGTAATAGTTCGAACAAGGTTTTTAAGAACAGAAACATTGAGAAAACTGCAAGTGATTTTTGTATGGGACAGGTTGTGTATCGGGTCAGTTAGCTCTATAACAATAATAAAAAAATGTCCCTCATTGTAACGCCACTCATAACTCTGATTGTTTTTCTGTTGTGTTGTGTGTTCTGCAGGCCTAGACAAAATTCCAACAGGCGTGTTTCTACACACGCTATAGACAAAAATGTGTCTAGGAACTTAGCGCGACGTCACGTGACTTTTCCACAGGTAATGTCAACGCCATACATTTTGGAGTTGTCGTTTGGCGTTAAGGAAGACAGAAACAACTTTTGTCTAGGCCTGCTGGTCAGTTCTGGTTCTTCTTTCAGTCGGTGGCGTCATAGCAATGAAACTAGTAGTCCAGGTCTAAAGTCGCTATTTCAGAAATATTAATAAGAAAGACGCACAATTGTGAATTTTGACTTTAGTATTTAGACTTTATTCAATTTATTTATTTAGACTTTATTCAATAACATTACCGACCAATTCAAAAACATTAAACTAAATTGCTCAGTACTTATACTGAATAAATAAATACAATGTTTTATTTCATCTAAAATTAAGTCACAAAGTAAATGTTTGAAGCCCTGTTTACGTTTGAAGTCTATGTTTGAAGCTTTAGTAAAAAAATAGGTACTAACATTTTGTTAAATGTTTAGTATCTTGGTGCAATTTTTATAATTTACGTACCTAGTGTTTCATGAAGACTAAGCCAAAGTGTTCACGCATCTCAGTCAATATTCTATAACTATTAATTACGAAAATAGAAAATCGCCGATCTCTTAGTCAGCTCCTATTATATCAAGGCGACCATTATCCAATATTACAGCGAATATTTATTAAATTTTAAGAGCCAAGTTATGGACGTAAACTTACGCAACTTACGTAACCAATTACTTATTTAGTATTCTCCTCAATGAGACTAACAACGACTGTTGCATCACTACTAATATTAAATAAACATTACTTCCGAAAGATTACTTAATGAAGTCCGCATGAGTCATCTTATCCTCGTGGGGAGCACTACAAGGTAGTCGAGTGGTTACCTTGTAGCATTAGATATAAGTCGAGTAAGTTTCTTCCCCAGAATGACACCAGAAGCTAATTTAGATAGTATTGAAATTCTTGTAGATCGTATCTCGTCACAAATGAATGTTAATTGTTATAGCAGCTATATATATACCACCTTTGGTACCTTTACATATGTACATGAGTGATGAGTCCCGATTTGAAAGGCAGTGCAATGAGTGGTCAATGAAAGGATATCTGAGGTAGATCACTAGCCGGATGAATATTGCGAAATAGCTATTAACTGTATTATACATATACTTATAATATAGGTCTATCCTAGTTGTCGAAACGTAGAAGTTACGGATTCTGGGGTTCGAGAATTCCGCGGTAAAACTAACTCGATTCGATCCCAGTATGAAAACGATTGATATTTTATATTAGTCTTATTAACAATGCTGTGTATAATATGTTTTATATATGTTATAATATGAATGCTGTTCTATTTGAAACAGGTGTTGATTAACGTTCACAGAAGTAAGTAACCAAGAATAAGTGAGTGATAATATATCTTGAAAAATAATGTCTTCTTTCAGAGAAGAAACACCTATCTAAGTAAGTCTCAAACATCGATCCCGCGGAGTTATGATGGTCGGCCACCCAGTGGGCGGCCAGCCATGCGTGGTCGATGACGTAACTTGTCAGGGTCAACAGCCGCGGAAAGGCATTCGATGCTTGCCACCAAAAACCTGATCGACTTGTCTTTATTATGGTGAATGTTCCTGCTTTGTAGTGGCTCATTCTAGGTATGGACTTTTTATAGCTAGGAACGGTATTAGTAGAACTTCATTTAATTCGCGAGATTTATAGAATATTCTTTACATTAACATTTTTCATATTAACCACGTATAGTGTGGTCATGTTGCATTTGTACTTACATATTTTACAATTGGAGTATAACTACATATTTTCCTTTTTCTAAGAATTCAATATTTGTTTGGACCACTTCATAAGCTTGGCTGCATTAGTGTTAAAATGTTACTGGATTATGTGAACAATATTTTTTAAATCGCGCTAAAAATTAAGTCGAATTATTCGATTACCCAGTCTTATTGCTAGACTGGGTAATTTACTATTAGATTTAATTTTGAGATATTATCTTAGACTGAATTGTTAATATCTATTAAGGTATTATTTTAGCTTTATGTACATACACTATAACGTATTGAAAAAATAATACGTATTTATTCCTAAGAACTGGGTGGTTAAGAAGGTATTTTCACACGAAAATTGTCGATACAATACAACAAACAGCTAAATTAAATCGTAAATCCCTGTGGTGACGTACCTACATAGGAAACAAAACATACGCGACTATATTTAGGCATTATTACTTTAGGTATCGTAGGAGTCAATTTTAGCTGTTGGCCAACATATTTACGTACAGTTCAATATGAATTATATTTTATTAGCTACTAAGTTTATTTGATAACAAAACTGAATTTACGTGGAACTAAGCACGTTTATAGACAATGACGTAATCGCTATCGTCATACTATCAGTATATTTATAACAAAGCTATACTTACTACGTGGGTCATTCATTGACGTTGTAAATAACAAATATTCGTTTAATATTTAACTAGTTCCTGTCTGCGACGTCGTCCGCGTGGTATGTTAAGTGAGATCACTCTGGAACTACCAGATAAAGCTATGTGTATGTTTTTAGCTATTAACGCTGAGCTGCTTTGGGCGAAACTTGAAATAGAGATAGTTTATACCCTGGATTTACTCAAGAGGCCACTTTTATACTTGGAAACATGGTCTTGAGGCATAGTCCTAATTACAGCGCGGGTGGCGCCGCCGTCTGTTATATCTTAATTATTTTTTATTATTAAATGAATATTGAAACTCTGAGCATAGCCAAGCTCATGAAACTCACCGAGGGCCAGACCGCGAGCGCGAGGGTCTATGTTTCATGAGCTCTTTTTCCGGTTTTCATAAATGATGAATTAGGCACTCTGTGTTTAACTTTACATTTTCGGCCAAGTAACTGGATAGTATAGCCATTTTGTAGTATGTACTATATGCGTTTTTTCAATGAGACTTACTTCGATACTTGCTTCGGCCTATATGAAGCGGCTCGGTAGACGAAGTCATACGCCTTATGTGACAAGTGCTAATAACAAGGAAATAAAAATAAAAGGTTAGCAACGGAAGCCACCTTGACCTGATTACCTACAAAACATTGCTGGGATGGAGGTCGCGCGGTATCGAGCGAGGCGAAATGTAATAAGAACTTGTAGGGTCACATTTTGCATTATGTTGATCGGAAGATCACAATACCCTACCTATTATATTCTAATGACTAGACAATGTATATCGACAGATAGTTAAACTTCCTTTGATATTTGTTTAATACCTACTTTTATCATGTACTCACATCGTTATTTAAACCCACACCCCTACTCTTAAACCCATCTTCAAGATGTGATTAGAAATTTGAAACAATTTTATTTGTTTTTCGCTAATGCACATATTAAGTGCGTTCGATTAGCTTATGAGGGCATTGGTGGCGTTTTCATTGATGTCTCTTTTGTTAAGGCATTCGGAAAGCTCAAAAACGTTATTTTTGCCACTTTTGCCCATACCCTATTTGAACGCTCAACTGAGCATAAGACATAAAATCGCATGATTATGCTGTCAAATTAAAATCACAAACAACCATGCTCCGGAACGGGGTCATAAATTGCATTTCCTCTTTTTTAGCTTTAAGAACGCTGAACAAAAAGAGGCATGAACGACATTTTCACCCACAGATTCCACATTCGAACGCCCCTTGTGAGCGTTTTTAGCGTTATTTTCGTCAAAAACGATCAGAAGTGATCTATTCAAACGCACTAATTGTTGAAAGTTTTTACTTTGGTTTTATGGACGACCACCTGAATCACGTCCTTTAAAAAAGCACATCCCTCTGTCGGACTCGTCATTGATTATTGCTACCTTTCGTTTCTTATTAGCGTTATTCGTCTAATGTGCATACGGCGTCAAATGCTCCAATATATAGACGTAAGTAGAGGCACAAATAAACACAGGTAGTGGCATGGTGCTCTTTGGGAGCTTTTGTTCCTTTAGTCGCATTAATGATCTCGCACAGACTTTAATTCTAAGCCAGGAACCGCACATACTTAACAAGTAATAAATGTATTAAGTCTAATTTTAATTTAGTAATCAAGCTTGTTTCACTGACTGACAAAAAAATACTAGATTCCTAATAAACATTGAAAATGTATATTGCCGTATAGCATGCGCTGCCATCGTTAGTAAAACAGAATGCGACCTTTCCGCGCCTGATACCAACGACCGCGACGACGTTATCCGAAAATGGCAAACTGCATCAAGGTGACACAGTTAATTATACCTGTCGGTCTACTCACTATAACTTGTGATTGTAGTGTGTGTTTATAAAAAATAAAATAAAGTAAGTGCGAACCTTTTGCGATTCTTTTCATATAGATGTTTACAATGTTTCTACTTAGGTACTACAAATATTACATTTTATGGGTGGCAGAGTGACAGCTTGCCACAAGTGGAGTATTCTAAGCATCTTTATCTTCTATATAATGTCGAACTTTATAGTAAACTTTTTATTAAAACGTTTTTTACAGTCAACTTGAATTTGCCCTCTGTTAGCTCAGTTATGTGTTTTGGGATTTTATTGTAAAAACGTACACAATTTCCAAGGAATGACTTATTAGTCACTTACAACCAACGTAAGACTTGCCTGGGGAATAGCCACAGAATAAGAAATAGAACTATGTAAATAGTGCCATTCCAATGTGAAGAACTGTGTCAGTGACCCAATGCCTTACTTTTTTATGATCTAAGTGATGAGATGGAGCAAGTTGTGGTACTAATGGCAAGTACAGCATTTGCTCGTGACAATTGCAGTGCCCAATTATACTGCAGTCAATCAGAGATAATTACAATAAACAGTGAAGATAAAACTCACCACTTTCCCATTGGAAAAGAACCAGGCAAACAAAAAGGATTAGAAAAACACGATTTTTTATTTAAAGACAAAACGGCCTGATTTTTCTTTTAATTAACTTTGTTTTGTTTTTATACCGCATTGTGTTATTATTTATGAGCCAACAACATTATGGTATCATAAGTAAGGTGTGAATTATGATAATGAATATGGTTATAATACTGGCAACATTGAAAATCATACAAAAAGTAAAATTTGAAGTGGTTTTTTTGCTCATTTTCTTTTGGGTATTTTTAGTCAACTTTGCACGGGTTTGTTTCTCATTCTTATTAATAGTGGGGGCGATGAGGCCTGTACTGACATCCCACTTGAAGTGTTTTGTGCATTCCTCCACCAGCCTAATTTCTTCACATGTGGTGAGTGTGGCCTTGGGTCAGTGGTACAATTGCTCCAGTGTTGTTTGAGGTGTTGTATGAATAACTATTGTTGATGCTGCTTATGCTTCATGAGGTCTGGAGCGTTGTCTACAATCTTGTTTTTGCTCTAATTTCTTCCGTAGCCCTTCAGTGCAGGAACACATGCTCCACAGTCTCATCCTCCTGCAGACAGCCTCTGCATAGTGGGCTGTCTGTTACCCTAACCTTGTGGGACTGGTAATTTAGATTACAGTGACCAGTGATAACTCCCACCATTGGGTGAATTTCCTGCCGACCACAGGTCTGTTATTGGTTTTTTTTTTAGATTTGAATTTTATTCTTTACTTTTATATAAAGGCTTTTTATGTAACTCAGTCAAAAATCAGCTGTAGCACTACCTCCCTGTAGGGAGAAAAAAGGACTCAATGTGGTTAGCCCATAGACTCGCCAATCACCATATTTGGCCAATAATACAATTGTTTTCTCAGAAATCATACTACTTTTCTAGGAATTGCAACTTGTGTGGTTAAACCACATTGAGATTTCCTATGACACAAGAGGAAAATGATAGGTACTTATTTTTTTACTTAAAAGATTACACTGTGAATAATTTTTTTAGAAAATTCTTTTGATTGTAATTACTCCTCTCTGTTCACAACTATCATAGGCAGGCATGATGCTAATGTAGCTTATTTGTCTCAATATAATTTTTTATATTATACAGTTGATAAGAATTATTAAGAGAATAGAATTATGCTAGTAGTAATGAAATAGTGAATCTAAGTTTGAACAGATGTGTGCTATTTGTATATATAATTTATATATATATTATATAATGTGTAAAACTTGTGTGCCATTTATTGCCGAATCTCCACTTCAAGCAAGATTCACAACTGTGTGTCATTATGGAATACTGGTCTTATATACATAAAAACAATAATTTATTTACAAAAAATTTAAATAGGAATATATTTATCTTTAAAGTTATATGATTATTAACGGGATACGGGAAGACTGGTCTTCCCGTGAACTTGGTGCATGTAACTACGCCGAAATATCGGGAGCTCATTCCACAACCTTACCACGGTAAATATCCCGTTAATAAACATATAACTTTAAAGAACAACCGTGATAGTTTAAAACAGTGATTTTTATCTTTAAATTGTGATCATCAATGAATAATTAGGTAGTAAAATCAAGGTTTTACAAACATTCTAATGCATTAATTAGTTTACAACATGACTCATACTTACATATAACATTAAACATTTCAATAGGTGATGGAGGTTAAAATGGAATATGTATAACTCATAACATGTACACAAGTCACCTTGACATGATTAGATCCTGTCTTCCTAAATTCTAATATGCAGTAGGTCATATTATTTTAATTGGCACTAAATCAACTCTTGATTTATTAAATTTAAACAAAGTTTATACTAAAAAGACCTTAGACGACAATCAAGACTATAGTCTTGATTGTTAAACCGTGATAGTTTAAAACAGTGATTTATCTTTAAATTGTGATCATCAATGAATAATTAGGTAGTAAAATCAAGGTTATACAAACATTCTAATGCATTAATTAGTTTACAACATGACTCATACTTACATATAACATTAAACATTTCAATAGGTGATGGAGGTTAAAATGGAATATGTATAACTCATAACATGTACACAAGTCACCTTGACATGATTAGATCCTGTCTTCCTAAATTCTAATATGCAGTAGGTCATATTATTTTAATTGGCACTAAATCAACTCTTGATTTATTAAATTTAAACAAAGTTTATACTAAAAAAACGTATATAAAGACTTATCACTATGTATGTATTACAAAAATTAAATTTGATTTTATGAATATATAACTATAAAACACAAAAATTAAGGAGGCTAGATAATGTTAGAAGATCAGTACTACACCCGTTGGCAAAGGGCCCCAAGAATCTTTTAATTACTAAGAGAGGGTATATAATATTGTGAAATGTTATATATATTGTGATAATTTCCAGAGTAATTTTGTGATACATAAGCAGACATGATAAAACATAGTCATATTCTAATAACCACAAATGCAGGCAGTACATTAGCTATTGTTTACAAACATGAGTTAGAGATGTCATGTGAAGAGGCGTTGGATATAGTGGAGCTAAGTTAAAAGTTAATGTTGCACAAGAATGTGATTAGAAGTTAATTCAAGCTATGATGTCATTGTGTCGTAAATACGAGGTCGCGCGCTTGTCATGCCGCGGCGCGCCTGCTGAGAAACTCCGCCGATGACGTAAACTTCGAGCTAAGGTTAGCCGGAAGAAGCACCTCATACAACTATCAATGCCAACTTATCCATTCCCCTAACAAGTAACAGCTATTATTACAATGAAATCGATATGAGATAAGATAAAACTCACCGTTTCTTTATATCATCATTCTCCTCGTATAACCTCTTCAAATCGATCTCCAATTTAGCTTTCTCACGCGAGGTATCGTCTAGGAGTTTCCTGGCGTCCTGTAATTCATGCTCGTACATTCCCTTGATACTGGAAACCTCGCGTGTGACCACCTCCTGTGTGGTTTGGATTTCACGACGCAGTCCCGAGTTTTCACTTTCCAACTGGCGGACCTTGTCAATATAGGCCGCCAGGCGATCATTGAGATTTTGCAAGGCATCTTTCTCCTGAAGGCGGCTATGTCTTGTAGGACTCAAGGGACTGTTGGGCCGGCCGGCGGAACTAGAAGGGCGGCTACCAACAGGAGTGCTGGATTGCTGAGGGCTTTGAACGGAAGACACTACACTTATGTTCGACGATGTTGTTACAGTCTTTTTCGCCTTTGACGACATTATTGCTATCGTTTTCTGTCACGAATATATATCAAAATTCAATGTAAAATTAAATTGTTTGACGCGAGCTCACACTTGAAGCAAAGCGATGAACTCAGAAAAAACGTACTACAAGCACCAATCACGCCGCGCAAAACCCAAGCGTAAATGGTCACGTGATCATTGACTCACGCATAATGTTGCTAGCTCGTTAGAGTCTAAAACAGCCACATAGTGAATTTATTTTATTTACTTTAGGTGCGTTCGATTAGCAATGAGGCATTGGTGTGGTTGCGTTCCCATTGTTGGCTCTTTTGTTAAAGCGTTCGTAAAGATCAAATAAGTTATTTTTGCCACTTTTTCCCACACTATACTCGAACGCTAAACCGATTGACAGCTCCATAGGACAGTTACTCTACCAAAGAGTAGATTCAAGGGGAGGTATCCTGTATCTACGAGATTTTACCATTGCACACACGAGCAAAATTTAGATGTGTGCAGCGGAATTGTATGTACTGCTACAGCGATAATATATAAAAATGTATAGGGAAGCAAATTCGTTCCATAAATAAATATTCCGTACTATTTTTAATAAAATACATATTTTACTGCCACCAATCGTTTCATAATATGTTTTATTCTTTTACCTTTTTTTGTTGTACAGAATACATAAAAGATGCTAACATTTTTGTTAAAAACAATATTATAAAACTTGCTCCAATTTTTTTTATTCATCTTGCAACACTCGAATTGTATGTCAGCAAATTGTTTTATAAATTAGTTTCAAATTGCTGATATTTCGTATTTTCGTGGATATTTCAAGTTACCCTCCTTTAATTTAAGATTCCGCAGAACTGTCCAAGTATTAGTAACATTATATGAAACTACCATGGAACAGACACTGGCAGAATTGCAATAAGCAGACACGCCATTAACAAAGAAGTCAAGTCAAGTCAAGTCGAAACGGGATATTTACCGTGTAATCCATGTTGTCGGGAATATAAATCAAGAACTCAAATAAAATGGATTACACGGTAAATATCCCTTTTCAAATGTTGTCTCTTACAAAAGTGATCGTGATAGTTTAAAAACTTATAAAATCTAAGTATGTCTACGGACATGTACAGAAAATGTGTAAAATTCGGAGCAACTCCTGTTCAAGCTGGTGTGGTCTCATTTCACCGTTTCCCTAAGCCTGGTAAAACGAATGTTGAACGGTATGTTAACTGATAGCATAGTTAGGTACCTACTCTCGTTTTCAATTCTACAGTAGGTATTATTATTACAGTTAGTTAAAAACATGTAATTTAACTTTGATCTCCATGTGATACCTATAATAAGATCATATAGGTACTATGTGCCTGTACCTTCGTCTACCATATGTCCTTAGACTATATACCTATAGACAGTACCATTGCGTGGCTGCACAAGAAACAGCAATACATTTTATAATGTTGCTATGTTAAAAATATTTCCCCATGTTGGTGAAGAACGCAGACATTTTCACCCGCGTTTATGAAGAAGTACTTGTTTACAAGTTTTTTTTTCTTGTGTCGGAACAAGCTCGACACCCACCGGATGTTAAGCGTATTGAAGTAAACCTACTTCGGTAAAAATACAAACTCATTTAATAGTGTTGTCATTCAAAAAGAAAAAAGTATGTTTTGATATATTATTATGTCAGAGTGCGAAATAAATATGCCGTCGTAAAAGTTAAAGAGTAATCTTTTATTTATCTACAGCAGTAGCAAAAGGCTTAACCGTTCACTTATTCTAAGTAAGATCTATTCGCCCTCAACTCTGCTACAGTGGTGAATTCTACCAGTTCTAATAAAGCGGACTAACGGTCTACGGCACACGAGAACTAACGGTCTCATGTGCCTGTAATTTCACTGGCTCTCAAGGACTACTGCCGGAACACACTGTTAGGTGCTTGGCGACAGATTTTCAATTTCTTATGAAAGCCATTACTTGAGGTTAGAATTCTTCAATATGAAATTTTATTTTGTAGTCGAGTAATGTACTTAAGTACTTGAGTAAGTATCGACCCTAGATGAGTGTTTCCCTCCAGCAATATTCAAAAGCTGCACTTTGTTTAAGTAAGGAAAACTTGCAATTCTAGTTAATTTTACATAATTATTATAATAGTAATTTTATCTCTTAATATCACTTAATAATACATTTGTCTGACTCTTCAATTCTGATAGAAATGTGTTTCAAATAAACAAATTTTAATAAATAATATACTTTTTAGGGTTCCTTACCCAAAGCGTAATATGAAGCCCTATTTGCGAGAATTCCTGTATGTCTGTCCGTCCGGGTCTCTAGCTAGTCCTTGAGAGCCTATAATAAGAGTAGAAGAGTCAAACAAAATTATTAATAAGTAATACTAAGAAATAAAATTACTATTAAAATAATGAAGTTAAATTTATCAGAATTACAATGAAACAAAGCACAGCTATTGAATATTGCTGAAGGGAAACAACCATCTGGGGTCGATTCTTACTCAAGCATTTATTAAGTAAATAAATAACGTACATTACTCGACTACAAAACAAGATTTCATATTGGAAAATTCTAACCTCAAGTAATGACTTATCTAAGAAATTACTTACTTACAACAAATAATTACTTCTTTAGACAGCACCATCTGTTATAATATATTAGTAATAAGGAGTATGGAAGATCATTAAAAAAATTAAGCCAATTTATTAAAACCGTATATTTCCAATATAATAATATGTTTACAGTAAATTTAATATTGACCGTAGCACAGAATGGGGATACATACAAGCGCAAACAGAGCAGTCCTTTGCCTAAATATCATATGGGTCAATTTAGGTTGGTAAAAATAAGGAACAGTCTACTGCCCCTTGAATAACACTAGTTTTGTATGCATATTTCTAATTCTGTCTTGTCCTTGAGACAGTGACTTCATAATAAAATGAATTCGTACTTCAAGGTATCTAAAAGCGATTGCTTTAATTAGCAAAGCCGTGTGATTGTCCACTGGACTTTGTTCATTAACATGATCACTTAGGTCTGCAAAAATGTGTGTGTTAATAAATCTTTTTAAAATGCTACAAACCATTTTAGGTACACAATCTTTTTTTGCAAAATATGCATTACCATGTACAGCAATAATATGTTTCAGTATTTTCTCTGAAAATAAACAAATTAGTACTACATCATTTGATGGATAATATAATCCACCAACATCTCTTCGTTGAATGAAGCCCGGATACTTTTCATGTGAAACAATTGCTCCTAAACAGTCTGCACATTTAATTATCTTTCTCATTTTTACAATGATATATCCTGCTATGTAAATTGTAGCTTCTTTAGAGAATTCTGTAATCTCACAATTCCTTATATAGTCATGATCTTGAGGTAAATCAATGATATTATCTTCTGAGTCTAGAGATTCATTCATTGTCAGCAATCTCGATCTTCTACTATTTATATTCCTACAAATTGATTTCATATTGCATGTCAAAATATTAATAGATTCTAACGGTATGCAATTACCTGAAGAAATATTTTTCAACTCACCATTAATCAGCAGACGCCTGTACGCCGACATGAATTGCAATGCAGTGGGGTTATTATTAAAGCCCCCTTTTGAGCGTATGGCGCTAAAAAATAGCTCCAAGTGATCCTGACTCATTTTATAAGTACATAAATATCGAAGAGGAGCATTTTCGACATTAATGTACTCATTAAAAATTTCTCTTATTGCGTGGACACAAATTAAAAATCCTAAGAAACCAGTTTTCCTGCCCGATGAAAGAACTGTTTGTCCTTCAGTTAATTTAAGCTTTTTTACATATGTTTCAAATTGTTTTAGTTTCGCGTCTATAATAACGAAATTTTCTTGTGATATTGGTTTTTTAAAATCATATGTGCTAAGTCTTCGGCTATTTAATATGTCAAAGATATCATTAAAATACTTGATAAATTCTATTGTAGCCCCGGAGTGCGCAAATTCATCAAGATTTAAATAATCCCTGCAAAATGTAAGCGCTAAAGCTACCGACCTACTGAAAGTTTGTGCAGCCAAACGGACCTTCATAATCTGTTTTTTAAAATTTACGTGAGCATTTCTGATTTTATTGCTCAGATGTAATCCTTCATTTTGTTGAAGAACATGCAATTTCTCAATATATTCCCAGGAAATTATTTCCTGGTCAGCGTTAACCATTTCTTTTTTATCAGCAAGAGCGTTTCTTACAAGTTTTAGCATGTGACATGCATCTGGACATATAACAATATTTTGACCTGCAACTTTAATTACTGGTATGATGCGGTTGGCATCATCAAATTGAGCGCCTAAAATTTTTGCCATGGCGAAGTTAGCAGGACATCCGTCAAACGTGACGGATGTTATTTTTAAACCACTTTCACTCAATAAATTTATACATGTCTGTAATAGAGCGCTACGTTGCTCTCCATTGACACCATTTGTTAGGAAATATCCAACAGGTAGTTTCCAGCTGCTGTTTAGTGCGGTAACCATGAACACCAAAGCGTCTTTAGCTATAGGTAAATTGTCGGTGTCCAAATTATCACCGACATTCACATACCCAACAGTTTGTTTGCCGTTCCACTGTAATTGTTGCCGAATTGACATCTCATCGAGACTGACCGAGCACAGTATTTTTTCTGGTGTTTTACTTACAAGTAATTTGATTGCCTCGAAAGCTTCCTTAGTGAACCCTGGTTGACAATCTATACATGTATACCACCTATATAAAGTTTTAGGGTGGGGTAAGCACGTGTCAAATTGTTTTCTCACAAATGCATACGCCTTCGGGCTTATAAAATGCAAACATAATGCAAATTTCCTTAACGAGGGCGAATATTTTCTTGGGCAGTTTTTTTTATCTAGATATCGCCTAAGAAAATCAGCATTTTTGGTTTCTATACTAGATAATAGATCCAACTCTTCGGAATTCATTTGCATTTTACATTTTAGCTCTGCTATAACGTTTTCTAAATTACCTATCTTTTTAGATAACCTTCGTTTGGATTCACGCGCTGCTCGCAATTTTTTAAGTCGATTCGCGGATTTCATCTTTTCTCTGTACAGCATTTTCTTTAGTTGCCTTTCCTTCTTGGGGGTTGAAGACAAATCAAGCCGAGGCACAGGATGCTTTGACAGTGTGAGATCATCCAAACCGCTGGAAGGCACCTGAAATTTAATTTTTGTTATGTATTTTTTGTAATATTTATGATTTGCCAGGGAAATATAAGGCATTGTAAGTAAAATATGTATTCCCATAAAAAAACGCTATTTGTTTAAATTTTAAAACTTTCGTCTCTTAAGTTTTGTGCGATAGATGCTTCCGTGTTTTAAGCACTAGCCATATTGTTTGATTTGATATAGCTAACTTTCATAAACATGTTCAACAACTGGAGCTATGTACTTCATCACCGATGACTGGGATATACTCATAAAGTGTCCTCTATGCATCATTTTAGAACCTAATCTACATGAGTTTGGTATCTCATATGTTATATTAATCAAAACAAACATATTACCCTCCAAACTTTTACATAAAACTTTCACATTTATAATATTAGTAGCATTAGTGCAATGGCTAGTGGTAGAACCAGTAGATGGTTTGCTCAGAAGTTGTGTCGCAAATATATACACGTATCTGTAGTAGCTACTAGGTAGGTGTAGCAGTTAATCTATTGAGTACAAGCTAAAGCTACCTTATGAATATTAAATAAATATCTACCAAACATTTTTTTTTCGGATGAATATTTTGCACTTCTTTTAAAACATGGCTGCTTCTTTTTGTCGAAGATGTTCTATAAATATTTTCCTGGCTCGTTGATGGCTGTGATGACACAAGATTTTCTTGTTGCAATACATGCAGATTTGTTGTACACTGGTGGTCTGGGATCTTTATCTGTAATATTTGATTATGCATTTGAAAATATGATAATACCTATTATTTATAGTATTATTGAATTGCATCGGCTTCTAAAGAATCAATACTTACATGTACATGTTTTACTGGTACTGAATTTGGTTTCAAAAGTACTAATTTTTTTTATATATAAACAACTCATCATCAAAATGTACTGAACATATTTTGGAGTATATAGTTGGTTGCCAATTTAATTTTCCAGTAGCATCCACCCATTTCAATCTTGTGTTAGGATCAGACGGAAACCTAAAAAAAAGCAATAAATTTAAAAAATGTCGTGTATTAATATATAAAAATGAAATAAATGTAAGGTAAGTGAATTAGTATAAAACACGTTTATATGATTACAACGGGTCTATTCACGCACAGAATAATATCGAATTTTGAAGCAGTGATGGCTTAGTAGTATTGGCTATGGACTGCCGTGCAGCAGGTCCATGGTTCGAATCCCACCGCGGGCATGAGCTTCACCGCATGGTGGAAGGGCTTTTTGTGAATGCCCGCCTAGCTAGCGACCACCCTCAAGTAGAAAATCTGTCGCCAATCACATATCAGTGTGTTCCGGCAGCAGTCCTTGAGAGCCAGAAAAATTACAGATACATCAGACCTAACAACTGTACGTCTCAGTATGACGGGCACAGTGCAAGACGAAATGCGTCTGTTATAGGCAGAGGTTAGTCCGCTTAACATCAGGTGGGCCTCGGGCTTGTTCCGTCACAATATTAAAAAAAAAAAAAAAAAATAAACATGGTATTATTTTGACTATCATTGACGTATCTCGAGACCACGGTCAATGCAACTTCTTCAAAAGTACTTCACCTACAACTTTGTTTTCTTTTATTTAGATGTAATCTATACACCAAAAATCAACAGCTTCGTACATTAATTAGTGTCATGTAAGCTCAATTGGTTAGAGCATACCCCGGCTAAAAGGGTGGATGGACGCGGGTTCGAATCCCACACATGACTTAAATTCATATAATATTTCTATCCTATATTTGTAAATTTGAAATGTAATCTGCATAACAGGCGTTATTGCAAACATAACAATATTAAACTGTCTAAACAACTTGGACTACATCCTTAATATAAGTAAACAGAACCTAGCAAGTCATTTTCCATCGCTCGCACTATAGAATTCAAATGTTCATCAGTATTTAACTATGCTATCATTTCCAATATTTTTTGCATTGAAACAAGACAATTCAATTTGCTAGATTCAGTACATAACATGAAACTAGGCTAAAATCAACAACCTTTGAGTATTCTTTTTCATATTTCCCTATGTTCACTTTGTAATAAAAGTGTATATATTAGAAAGCAACCATCTCCAAAACGATAGATTAAAAGTCACCTTTTCAAAATAACAAATAATTTAGAAGATGTAACAATATTGCCTGCAGAAAAAAATTTCATCGTTCTCACTCGGAAATTATTATTTTTTTCAAAATCAATATTTACCAATTTTTTTCAGTCCAATGTAAACAAGCCATTATTTACTGATAAAAAAGTATTACTTTGAATAATAAAACAAAAAATTACTTCCGTTTTGCAAAAAATAATTTAAATCATTCGTTTGCTAATACAACATTTCATAATAAAAACTGACCATACAACTTGCTATTATCTTAAATATATGTAGGTATAATACCACTGATTTTGGAGCACCTACTTACATATGCATTGCATTATTTAATCGAAAAACATTTTTTATTCCGTATAATATGATAAGCAAGTATTCAGCGAACAGATAATTATTTCTTAACAAAGGTTCTATGTCTGAATCTTAAAGTTGCCATCAAACTACAAATGTATACAATTATACATATACAACTTGGGTATATATTAAATTCATAACATACATACCTAGTAATGTACTCTAATTCTAAATAATTATAATCTGCAAAAAAATTATATATGCACAAATGCATAGGATAATTTAATTATAGCACTTCTATCAGAAAACAGGGTTAAAGCAAAAAAAAATTACATAACCAAGAAATTGGGACGCACCAGATTTGTGGTAGCAGAACTGAATAGGTGCAGTAAATGATGCAGGATTTGCACCTAGAGCTACTAAATTCTAAGTGGTTAGTTTCAGTCTGTCTTACCACATTGTCAATGTGTCTTTCGTGCTACCAACACCCAACTTAATCATAAGGTCATTAGCAAACATCAAACTCTTCCCCCAACCTTCGGCAAGTCATTAATCACAATGTGAAACTGGGTTCATTCCAGAATACTACCTTGACTGACACCGGAACGGATCAAATAAATATAATGGGTCCGTTTCAGTCATACACACGAGAGTTCAATTCGCCAAAGTTTGAAAGTAGTATGATATCATCTTACCGAAACGGAAACTTGGGTAAATAAAATTCAGAACATAGCAACACCTAACCTATTTCTAATTTTGAAAATATTAACAATAAATCTTCTTTTCTTACGCAAAAAGCAGTAATCAAGTTTTATCTCAGTATAAACGCTATAGCATGTCATGACCTTGCATAAATATATCAAAATTAATAACAAGTCTGTTTACTTACGAGTGAAAGGTTACTCCGGTTATTTTTCGCTCACTGCGGCTTTTGCAGCCTAATACACTACACCCTACCATCGTACATACACTAAGTTTAAGGAGTCTCTATCTCAAAACACACTGGTACTCTATTAGTATCTACAAATCCCACAAAAACACGTAACTTCTATCCGAACGCTGAACCAACTTTGCCAAACATCGTATTTTGACAGCTTGACAAACAACAAAAACCGGCCACGGTGACAAAGACAAAAAAATATGCTCCGTCCTTTTTTGTCACTAGAAACTTTACATCTTGCGATCTCGCTTTATGCTTTGTAAGTACAAACATGACACCGTCTATAGGTATATAGTCTAAGCATATGTCCTATCTTTCTCTAGTCAGATTGCAGTAATGTCATTACTATTGCTTGTGGGCTGATGGATGACACAACGGGGCCTACTCTAGACCTTTTACGAAACTATCATAAGTCAGGAGCTTAAAATAATCATACTTACTATCGTACCAACACAAAATGGTTGAAAAATATTACTTCAATATTATTTACGGCGTGTTCCTTTTTAAGCCGAAATCGACCCTAATAGTGCATTCCAGTAAACACCGCCAATACATACGACTGTCGTGCCCCGGTTTCGTGTTTCCTTTAGGATGAATACCTATAATGCCCAACCCAAATAGAACACTCACAAAGTCGCAAAAAGCGCGTCATATTTTCTCTCAATTAAATCGAATGAATCATAAACCTATTTGATATTTTGACAGTAACAGCTCACAACGACCGCAAGTCCAAAACCTTCCATCCCCGAGTGTTGTAGTCGTGGCGTGAGCGTGAGCTGTGACGTAATCGATGATGTACCAAGCTCAGTTATGATAATTGCGAGTTTGAAAGGTAACGGTTGGGCGGCTATGCGAACGACGCGATCGATTTTGGCTCTCAAAGGAACACGACCAGATGTAAGTGAAGTGAAAGAACGAAACAACCACAGAATATTCTAATAAGGGTTTGAGGTTTTAAAACTCTATGGTGGAGGCACAGAGAATAAATATAGCTTTCATACTTATTTGTAACAGATATTGCACATTTATTTTTCCTTTATATGTGTAGTCGTACGTGTTGAACATTTGCCATTTCACAAGTTAATATGTATATGTAAATATTTATAGTTTCAATGATGCATGATTTTTATTGACATAGTCGTGAGTAAAGACTTAGTCACGTACACACATCTATCATTAAGTCACTGTCCTGCCTAAATTACGTTTTAGTAAAGCAATAGTAGTAGATATGTGTTTAAAATAAAACAATAAAAAATCAAATCTATGAATATTTTATAAATAATACAATTGTTTCTACAGACTAATCTGTTGGTTTCATGTAGAAATATATAAAAATACCTTTAATTCAAAAAAAAGCCCTATATTAGCTTATTCAAATTGATATGTAGCAGGTACTTAAACTTCTATTGTTTGTTTAATTTCAGATGAACTTCCTTAAGAAGTCTTCGCCACAGCTACACTTTTGAGCAAATTCGTCCAGCTGTTTGATGCATTAAATGCTGACAGTCCAGACTTCCAGACAGACAAGAAAGAACAAAGTCAGTCCAGAAACTTACGCTCAGGCTGGTGTGGCAGTGAAAATGCCGAAACCTTTAAACGATGCAAATATGCCAATCTCGGTGGAGGTTACACATTTGTGCCGTTTGGGGTAGAAAGTTTCTCTAAGTGGCGCGTACAAAATTTTCAGGGCTTGGCCAAACGTTTGGTTGAAGCGTCAGGTGAACAGAATGCTGGCTCATATTTTGCAAAGAAAATTTGCATAGCTATTCAACGTGGAAATGCAGCCAGCATTCGGGACACTTTACCTCCAACAAATAATTTATTACATTTGATATTTTTAAACTTTTGTCCATTACTTAGATAAACTTTAATAAATTTATGAAATAAATACATAAATGTTCTTAAAAATTGTTTTATTTCTATAACATAAGTACCTACTTACTCACCTAATAAGGTTCTGCCTACTTCATGAGGCGAAAATTTGATAGGTAAAAAATAAATGAAAATAGAAAAGCATGGGGTGGATATTTAAAATTCGCGCTAAAGTAAGTTCCTTAGCATTCCGTGCGGATTCTGTTGCACTAGTAGTATCAGTGTAATTCGCATTATGTCTGTATGGCAGTTACACTTCTTCTCTCGGTAGAGAGTTAAATATTCCTTGTTTAACAACGAACGAAACTGAAATCACTGAAACCTTTGACTGAAACCGGCACTAAATCCGAATGAAAACAATAACACACCCACCAAAGAGAATATTTTAGATGTGACATGCGTTAGCATCTGTTAGTCTGTGGATGTGACATCAAAATATTTAATGTGATACCACCTTTGAATAATATTTTAAATGGCAACTATAAAAATTAGCCCCCGTAGGTAATTTCATTTGCCCCATACAAATGTGCCATCCCGTCGCCAGTGCGACCGCTTTTATAGGTTACGGCGTACATGCACGTGGTCGTTTTAAACATTAAGATTGCAATACAAAGTGATGGCATGTTTTATAATTAATTGTACATCGTAATAAACTTAAATCATTTTGAGAATAATTATATTATTAATTTTAATTGGAATAATTTACTGTAAACAATTTCAAAAGTATGAATCTATGTTTTATAAATCAGTTCAAATAAATCAATTTAACAAATCTAATTGTTATAGACTAATTATTATTGGCTAATTATTGTAGCCACCCCTATATATATTTATATATATATATTGTTGGAGACGAAAATAGCATAGTAGACCGAAAAGTATAAAAGGCGGCGCGCAGAGCGGTCGTGGCTCACTCTGCCTTCAACCGTCGACGAGTCAACATCTCCGAGTTCGTTATTGCGGTGACGTCAATCCTTGTCGTGATTTTGTATAGTGCAAACACTGTCGTAATGATTGTCAGTTTTTTTTTTAATTTAAATAAAATAATATTTTTTTTTTCCTCTTATTAAATTAATGTTCTGCTACTTGTAGAGAAAAATAACTGTAAGGTTAATGTTACCGCTGTGTTAATACTTTTATACGGCAATGTTTTGTCTTGTATAACTTGTATGCAACACGAGAGGTATTGATCACTATGATGGACACGTCACTGTGGTATGGAAGTACTTCAGGATTTAAATGAAACAATTGTCAATATGAACCCTATATGAATGGGTACCTATGGAAACTTGGTAATGTATGTAAGGCATGAAATGTTTTTCTTTGTTTTCATTGCATAGTGTGGTGCGGGTGATGGAAGTCCAGAATTTTATCGTAGTACGTAGACAGATATTAACACATTCATTTGTTTTTCAGCTGTCCCGAGCAGGTGTCCTGAGCGGCTGCCCAAACTGCTGCGCTGGGCTGCTGCGCTGAGCAACCGCCCGTGCTTCTGCGCTGAGCGGCCGCCCAAGCCGCTGTCCCGAGCAGTTGTCTGCTGGAAGTCAAGTCCGGAGTAATCGACACCAAAGATTACCTTGTGTGGTGTCATGCAAAGGTGGTATCGTGAGTTTGTCGAGACATTCGACAAATAATCTTCACAAATTGATATCACGCGCTAGTTGTCTTTGGTATGCATTAATAAAGAAAAATATCACTAAACTGTGCGAGTGAGATCTTGGTAAAGTATGTAAGGCATGGAATGTTTTTCTTTGTTTTCATTGCATAGTGTGGTGCGGGTAATGGAAGTCCTGAATTTATCGTAATACGTCGACATATATTAACACATTCATTTGTTTTTCAGCTGTCCCGAGCAGGTACCCTGAGCGGCTGCCCAAATTGCTGCGCTGGGCTGCTGCGCTGAGCAACCGCCCGTGCTTCTGCGCTAAGCGGCCGCCCAAGCCGCTGTTCCGAGCAGTTGTCTGCTGGAAGTCAAGTCCGGAGTAATCGACACCAAAGATTACCTTGTGTGGTGTCATGCAATGGTGGTATCGTGAGTTTGTTGAGACATTCGACAGTTAATCTTCACAAATTGATATCACGTGCTAGTTGTCTTTGGTATGCATTAATAAAAAAAATATCACTAAACTGTGCGAGTGAGATCTTGGTAAAGTATGTAAGACATGGAATGTTTTTCTTTGTTTTCATTGCATAGTGTGGTGCGGGTGATGGAAGTCCAGAATTTTATCGTAATACGTCGACAGGTATTAACACATTCATTTGTTTTTCAGCTGTCCCGAGCAGGTATCCTGAGCGGCTGCCCAAACTGCTGCGCTGGGCTGCTGCGCTGAGCAACCGCCCGTGCTTCTGCGCTGAGCGGCCGCCCAAGCCGCTGTCCCGAGCAGTTGTCTGCTGGAAGTCAAGTCCGGAGTAATCGACACCAAAGATTACCTTGTGTGGTGTCATGCAAAGGTGGTATCGTGAGTTTGTTGAGACATTCGACAGTTAATCTTCACAAATTGATATCACGCGCTAGTTGTCTTTGGTATGCATTGATAAAGAAAAATATCACTAAACTTTGCGAGTGAGATCTTGGTAAAGTATGTAAGGCATGGAATGTTTTTCTTTGTTTTCATTGCATAGTGTGGTGCGGGTGATGGAAGTCCTGAATTTTATCGTAATACGTCGACAGGTATTAACACCATCATTTGTTTTTCAGCTGTCCCGAGCAGGTATCCTGAGCGGCTGCCCAAACTGCTGCGCTGGGTTGCTGCGCTGAGCAACCGCCCGTGCTTCTGTGCTCAGCGGCCACCCAAGCCGCTGTCCCGAGCAGTTGTCTGCTGGAAGTCAAGTCCGGAGTAATCGACACCAAGGATTACCTTGTGTGGTGTCATGCAAAGGTGGTATCGTGAGTTTGTTGAGACATTAGACAGTTAATCTTCACAAATTGATATCACGCGCTAGTTGTCTTTGGTATGCATTAATAAAGAAAAATATCACTAAACTTTGCGAGTGAGATCTTGGTAAAGTATGTAAGGCATGGAATGTTTTTCTTTGTTTTCATTGCATATTGTGGTGCGGGTGATGGAAGTCCTGAATTTTATCGTAGTACGTCGACATATATTAACACATTCATTTGTTTTTCAGCTGTCCCGAGCAGGTACCCTGAGCGGCTGCCCAAACTGCTGCGCTGGGCTGCTGCGCTGAGCAACCGCCCGTGCTTCTGCGCTGAGCGGCCGCCCAAGCCGCTGTCCAGCAGACAACTGTCTGCTGGAAGTCAAGTCCGGAGTAATCGACACCAAAGATTACCTTGTTTGGTGTCATGCAAAGGTGGTATCGTGAGTTTGTTGAGACATTCGACAGTTAATCTTTACAAATTGATATCACGCGCTAGTTGTCTTTGGTACGCATTAATAAAGAAAAATATCACTAAACTTTGCGAGTGAGATCTTGGTAAAGTATGTAAGGCATGGAATGTTTTTCTTTGTTTTCATTGCATAGTGTGGTGCGGGTGATGGAAGTCCAGAATTTTATCGTAGTACGTCGACAGATATTAACACTTTCATTTGTTTTTTAGCTGTCCCGATCACGTATCCTGAGCGGCTGCCCAAACTGCTGCGCTGGGCTGCTGCGCTGAGCAACCGCCCGTGCTTCTGCGCTGAGCGGCCACCCTAGCCGCTGTCCCGAGCAGTTGTCTGCTGAAAGTCAAGTCCGGAGTAATCGACACCAAAGATTACCTTGTGTGGTGTCATGCAATGGTGGTATCGTGAGTTTGTTGAGAAATTCGACAGTTAATCTTCACAAATTGATATCACGCGCTAGTCATCTTTGGTATGCATTAATAAAAAAAAATATCACTAAACTGTGCGAGTGAGATCTTGGTAAAGTATGTAAGGCATGGAAAGTTTTTCCTTTGTTTTCATTGCATGGTGTGGTGCGGGTGATGGAAGTCCAGAATTTTATCGTAGCAAGTCGACAGATATTAACACTTTCATTTGTTTTTCAGCTGTCCCGATCAGGTATCCTGAGCGGCTGCCCAAACTGCTGCGCTGGGATGCTGCGCTGAGCAACCGCCCGTGCTTCTGCGCTGAGTGGCCGCCAAAGCCGCTGTTCCGAGCAGTTATCTGCTGGAAGTCACGTCCGGAGTAATCGACACCAAAGATTACCTTGTGTGGTGTCATGCAAAGGTGGTATCGTGAGTTTGTTGAGACATTAGACAGTTAATCTTTACGAATTGATATCATGCCCTAGTTGTCTTTGGTATGCATTAATAAAGAAAAATATCACTAAACTGTGCGAGTGAGATCTTGGTAAAGTATGTAAGGCATGGAATGTTTTTCTTTGTTTTCGGTGCATAGTGTGGTGCGGGTGATGGAAGTCTAGAATTTTATCGTAGTACGTTGACAGATATTAACACATTCATTTGTTTTTCAGCTGTCCCGAGCAGGTATCCTGAGCGGCTGTCCAAACTGCTGCGCTAGGATGCTGCGCTGAGCAACTGCCCGTGCTTCTGCGCTGAGCGGCCGCCCTAGCCACTGTCCCGAGCAGTTGTCTGCTGGAAGTCAAGTCCGGAGTAATCGACACCAAAGATTATCTTGTGTGGTGTCATGCAAAGGTGGTATAGTGAGTTTGTAGAGACATTCGACAGTTAATCTTCACAAATTGATATCACGCGCTAGTTGTCTTTGGTATGCATTAATAAACAAAATATCACTAAACTGTGCGAGTGAGATCTTGGTAAAGTATGTAAGGCATGGAATGTTTTTCCTTTGTTTTCATTGCATGGTGTGGTGCGGGTGATGGAAGTCCAGAATTTTAACGTAGTACGTCGACAGATATTAACACATTCATTTGTTTTTCAGCTGTCCCGAGCAGGTAACCTGAGCGGCTGTCCAAACTGCTGCGCTGGGCTGCTGCGCTGAGCAACTGCCCCTGCTTCTGCGCTGAGCGGCCGCCCAAGCCGCTGTCCCGAGCGGTTATCAGCTGGAAGTCAAGTCCGGAGTAATCGACACCAAAGATTACCTTGTGTGGTGTCATGCAAAGGTGGTATCGTGAGTTTGTCGAGACATTCGACAGTTAATCTTCACAAATTGATATCACGCGCTAGTTGTCTTTGGTATGCATTAATAAAGAAAAATATTACTTATCTGTGCGAGTGAGATCTTGGTAAAGTATGTAAGGCATGGAATGTTTTTCCTTTGTTTTCATTGCATGGTGTGGTGCGGGTGATGGAAGTCCAAAATTTTATCGTAGTACGTCGACAGATATTAACACTTTCATTTGTTTTTCAGCTGTCCCGATCAGGTATCCTGAGCGGCTGCCCAAACTGCTGCGCTGGGATGCTGCGCTGAGCAACCGCCCGTGCTTCTGCGCTGAGCGGCCGCCCAAGCCGCTGTCCCGAGCGGTTATCAGCTGAAAGTCAAGTCCGGAGTAATCGACACCAAAGATTATCTTGTGTGGTGTAATGCAAAGGTAGTATAGTGAGCTTGTTGAGACATTCGACAGTAAATCTTCACAAATTGATATCACGCGCTAGTTGTCTTTGGTATGCATTAATAAAGAAAATATCACTAAACCGTGCGAGTGAGATCTTGGTAAAGTATGTAAGGCATGGAATGTTTTTCCTTTGTTTTCATTGCATGGTGTGGTGCGGGTGATGGAAGTCCTGAATTTTATCGTAATACGTCGACAGGTATTAACACATTCATTTGTTTTTCAGCTGTCCCGAGCAGGTATCCTGAGCAGCTGCCCAAACTGCTGCGCTGGGCTGCTGCGCGGAGCAACCACCCGTGCTTCTGCGCTGAGCAGCCGCCCAAGCCGCTGTCCCGAGTAGTTGTCTGCTGGAAGTCAAGTCCGGAGTAATCGACACCAAAGATTACCTTGTTTGGTGTCATGCAAAGGTGGTATCGTGAGTTTGTTGAGACATTCGACAGTTAATCTTTACAAATTGATATCACACGCTAGTTGTCTTTGGTATGCATTAATAAAGAAAAATATCACTAAACTTTGCGAGTGAGATCTTGGTAAAGTATGTAAGGCATGGAATGTTTTTCTTTGTTTTCATTGCATGGTGTTGTGTGGGTGATGGTAGTCCAGAATTTTATCGTAGTACGTCGACAGATATTAACACTTTCATTTGTTTTTCAGCTGTCCCGATCAGGTATCCTGAGCGGCTGCCCAAACTGCTGCGCTGGGCTGCTGCGCTGAGCAACCGCCCGTGCTTCTGCGCTGAGCGGCCGCCCAAGCCGCTGTCCGGAGCAGTTGTCTGCTGGAAGTCAAGTCCGGAGTAATCGACACCAAAGATTACCTTGTGTGGTGTCATGCAATGGTGGTACGGTGAGTTTGTTGAGACATTCGACAGTTAATCTTCACAAATTGATATCACGCGCTAGTTGTCTGGTATGCATTAATAAAGAAAAATATCCCTAAACTGTGCGAGTGAGATCTTGGTAAAGTATGTAAGGCATGGAATGTTTTTCCTTTGTTTTCATTGCATGGGGTGGTGCGGGTGATGGAAGTCCAGAATTTTATCGTAGTACGTCGACAGATATTAACACTTTCATTTGTTTTTCAGCTGTCCCGAGCAGGTATCCTGAGCAGCTGCCCAAACTGCTGCGCTGGGCTGCTGCGCTGAGCAACCGCCCGTGCTTCAGCGCTGAGCGGCCGCCCAAGCCGCTGTCCTGAGCAGTTGTCTGCTGGAAGTCAAGTCCGGAGTAATCGACACCAAAGATTACCTTGTGTGGTGTCATGCAATGGTGGTATCGTGAGTTTGTTGAGAAATTCGACAGTTAATCTTCACAAATTGATATCACGCGCTAGTTATCTTTGGTATGCATTAATAAAGAAAAATATCACTTAACTGTGCAAGTGAGATCTTGGTAAAGTATGTAAGGCATGGAATGTTTTTCCTTTGTTTTCATGGCATGGAGTGGTGCGGGTGATGAAAGTCCAGAATTTTATCGTAGTACGTCGACAGATATTAACACATTCATTTGTTTTTCAGCTGTCCCGAGCAGGTATCCTGAGCAGCTGCCCAAACTGCTGCGCTGGGCTGCTGCGCTGAGCAACCGCCCGTGCTTCTGCGCTGAGCGGCCGCCCTAGCCGCTGTCCCGAGCAGTTGTCTGCTGGAAGGCACGTCCGGAGTAATCGACACCAAAGATTACCTTGTGTGGTGTCATGCAAAGGTGGTATCGTGAGTTTGTTGAGACATTCGACAGTAAATCTTCACAAATTGATATCACGCGCTAGTTGTCTTTGGTATGCATTAATAAAGAAAAATATCACTAAACTGTGCGAGTGAGATCTTGGTAAAGTATGTAAGGCATGGAATGTTTTTCCTTTGTTTTCATTGCATGGTGTGGTGCGGGTGATGGAAGTCCAGAATTTTATCGTAGCAAGTCGACAGATATTAATACTTTCATTTGTTTTTCAGCTGTACCGATCAGGTATCCTGAGCGGCTGCCCAAACTGCTGCGCTGGGATGCTGCGCTGAGCAACCGCCCGTGCTTCTGCGCTGAGTGGCCGCCCAAGCCGCTGTTCCGAGCAGTTATCTGCTGGAAGTCACGTCCGGAGTAATCGACACCAAAGATTACCTTGTGTGGTGTCATGCAAAGGTGGTATCGTGAGTTTGTTGAGACATTAGATAGTTAATCTTTACGAATTGATATCATGCCCTAGTTGTCTTTGGTATGCATTAATAAAGAAAAATATCACTAAACTGTGCGAGTGAGATCTTGGTAAAGTATGTAAGGCATGGAATGATTTTCTTTGTTTTCGGTGCATAGTGTGGTGCGGGTGATGGAAGTCTAGAATTTTATCGTAGTACGTTGACAGATATTAACACATTCATTTGTTTTTCAGCTGTCCCGAGCAGGTATCCTGAGCGGCTGTCCAAACTGCTGCGCTAGGATGCTGCGCTGAGCAACTGCCCGTGCTTCTGCGCTGAGCGGCCGCCCTAGCCGCTGCCCCGAGCAGTTGTCTGCTGGAAGTCAAGTCCGGAGTAATCGACACCAAAGATTATCTTGTGTGGTGTCATGCAAAGGTGGTATAGTGAGTTTGTAGAGACATTCGACAGTTAATCTTCACAAATTGATATCACGCGCTAGTTGTCTTTGGTATGCATTAATAAAGAAAATATCACTAAACCGTGCGAGTGAGATCTTGGTAAAGTATGTAAGGCATGGAATGTTTTTCCTTTGTTTTCATAGCATGGAGTGGTGCGGGTGATGGAAGTCCAGAATTTTATCGTAGTACTTCGACAGATATTAACACATTCATTTGTTTTTCAGCTGTCCCGAGCAGGTATCCTGAGCAGCTGCCCAAACTGCTGCGCTGGGCTGCTGCGCTGAGCAACCGCCCGTGCTTCTGCGCTGAGCGGCCGCCCAAGCCGCTGTCCCGAGCGGTTATCAGCTGGAAGTCAAGTCCGGAGTAATCGACACCAAAGATTACCTTGTGTGGTGTCATGCAAAGGTGGTATCGTGAGTTTGTCGAGACATTCGACAGTTAATCTTCACAAATTGATATCACGCGCTAGTTGTCTTTGGTATGCATTAATAAAGAAAAATATTACTTATCTGTGCGAGTGAGATCTTGGTAAAGTATGTAAGGCATGGAATGTTTTTCCTTTATTTTCATTGCATGGTGTGCTGCGGGTGATGGAAGTGCAAAATTTTATCGTAGTACGTCGACAGATATTAACACTTTCATTTGTTTTTCAGCTGTCCCGATCAGGTATCCTGAGCGGCTGCCCAAACTGCTGCGCTGGGATGCTGCGCTGAGCAACCGCCCGTGCTTCTGCGCTGAGCGGCCGCCCAAGCCGCTGTTCCGAGCAGTTATCTGCTGGAAGTCACGTCCGGAGTAATCGACACCAAAGATTACCTTGTGTGGTGTCATGCAAAGGTGGTATCGTGAGTTTGTCGAGACATTCGACAGTTAATCTTCACAAATTGATATCATGCCCTAGTTGTCTTTGGTATGCATTAATAAAGAAAAATATCACTAAACTGTGCGACTGAGATCTTGGTAAAGTATGTAAGGCATGGAATGTTTTTCCTTTGTTTTCATTGCATGGTGTGGTGCGGATGATGGAAGTCCAGAATTTTATCGTAATACGTCGACAGATATTAACACATTCATTTGTTTTTCAGCTGTCCCGAGCAGGTATCCTGAGCGGCTGTCCAAACTGCTGCGCTGGGCTGCTGCGCTGAGCAACTGCCCGTGCTTCTGCGCTGAGCGGCCGCCCAAGCCGCTGTCCCGAGCGGTTATCAGCTGAAAGTCAAGTCCGGAGTAATCGACACCAAAGATTATCTTGTGTGGTGTAATGCAAAGGTAGTATAGTGAGTTTGTAGAGACATTCGACAGTTAATCTTCACAAATTGATATCACGCGCTAGTTGTCTTTGGTATGCATTAATAAAGAAAATATCACTAAACCGTGCGAGTGAGATCTTGGTAAAGTATGTAAGGCATGGAATGTTTTTCCTTTGTTTTCATAGCATGGAGTGGTGCGGGTGATGGAAGTCCAGAATTTTATCGTAGTACTTCGACAGATATTAACACATTCATTTGTTTTTCAGCTGTCCCGAGCAGGTATCCTGAGCAGCTGCCCAAACTGCTGCGCTGGGCTGCTGCGCTGAGCAACCGCCCGTGCTTCTGCGCTGAGCGGCCGCCCAAGCCGCTGTCCCGAGCAGTTGTCTGCTGGAAGGCACGTCCGGAGTAATCGACACCAAAGATTACCTTGTGTGGTGTCATGCAAAGGTGGTATCGTGAGTTTGTTGAGAAATTCGACAGTTAATCTTCACAAATTGATATCACGCGCTAGTTGTCTTTGGTATGCATTAATAAAGAAAAATATCACTAAACTGTGCGAGTGAGATCTTGGTAAAGTATGTAAGGCATGGAATGTTTTTCCTTTGTTTTCATTGCATGGTGTGATGCGGGTGATGGCAGTCCAGAATTTTATCGTAGTACGTCGACAGATATTAACACATTCATTTGTTTTTCAGCTGTCCCGAGCAGGTATCCTGAGCAGCTGCCCAAACTGCTGCGCTGGGCTGCTGCGCGGAGCACCCACCCGTGCTTCTGCGCTGAGCGGCCGCCCAAGCCGCTGTCCCGAGTAGTTGTCTGCTGGAAGTCAAGTCCGGAGTAATCGACACCAAAGATTACCTTGTGTGGTGTCATGCAAAGGTGGTATCGTGAGTTTGTTGAGACATTCGACAGTTAATCTTTACAAATTGATATCACGCGCTAGTTGTCTTTGGTATGCATTAATAAAGAAAAATATCACTAAACTTTGCTGGTGAGATCTTGGTAAAGTATGTAAGGCATGGAATGTTTTTCTTTGTTTTCATTGCATGGTGTTGTGTGGGTGATGGTAGTCCAGAATTTTATCGTAGTACGTCGACAGATATTAACACTTTCATTTGTTTTTCAGCTGTCCCGATCAGGTATCCTGAGCGGCTGCCCAAACTGCTGCGCTGGGCTGCTGCGCTGAGCAACCGCCCGTGCTTCTGCGCTGAGCGGCCGCCCAAGCCGCTGTCCGGAGCAGTTGTCTGCTGGAAGTCAAGTCCGGAGTAATCGACACCAAAGATTACCTTGTGTGGTGTCATGCAATGGTGGTACGGTGAGTTTGTTGAGACATTCGACAGTTAATCTTCACAAATTGATATCACGCGCTAGTTGTCTGGTATGCATTAATAAAGAAAAATATCACTAAACTGTGCGAGTGAGATCTTGGTAAAGTATGTAAGGCATGGAATGTTTTTCCTTTGTTTTCATTGCATGGTGTGGTGCGGGTGATGGAAGTCCAGAATTTTATCGTAATACGTCGACAGATATTAACACTTTCATTTGTTTTTCAGCTGTCCCGAGCAGGTATCCTGAGCAGCTGCCCAAACTGCTGCGCTGGGCTGCTGCGCTGAGCAACCGCCCGTGCTTCAGCGCTGAGCGGCCGCCCAAGCCGCTGTCCTGAGCAGTTGTCTGCTGGAAGTCAAGTCCGGAGTAATCGACACCAAAGATTACCTTGTGTGGTGTCATGCAATGGTGGTATCGTGAGTTTGTTGAGAAATTCGACAGTTAATCTTCACAAATTGATATCACGCGCTAGTTATCTTTGGTATGCATTAATAAAGAAAAATATCACTTAACTGTGCAAGTGAGATCTTGGTAAAGTATGTAAGGCATGGAATGTTTTTCCTTTGTTTTCATTGCATGGAGTGGTGCGGGTGATGAAAGTCCAGAATTTTATCGTAGTACGTCGACAGATATTAACACATTCATTTGTTTTTCAGCTGTCCCGAGCAGGTATCCTGAGCAGCTGCCCAAACTGCTGCGCTGGGCTGCTGCGCTGAGCAACCGCCCGTGCTTCTGCGCTGAGCGGCCGCCCTAGCCGCTGTCCCGAGCAGTTGTCTGCTGGAAGGCACGTCCGGAGTAATCGACACCAAAGATTACCTTGTGTGGTGTCATGCAATGGTGGTATCGTGAGTTTGTTGAGAAATTCGACAGTTAATCTTCACAAATTGATATCACGCGCTAGTTATCTTTGGTATGCATTAATAAAGAAAAATATCACTTAACTGTGCAAGTGAGATCTTGGTAAAGTATGTAAGGCATGGAATGTTTTTCCTTTGTTTTCATTGCATGGAGTGGTGCGGGTGATGAAAGTCCAGAATTTTATCGTAGTACGTCGACAGATATTAACACATTCATTTGTTTTTCAGCTGTCCCGAGCAGGTATCCTGAGCAGCTGCCCAAACTGCTGCGCTGGGCTGCTGCGCTGAGCAACCGCCCGTGCTTCTGCGCTGAGCGGCCGCCCTAGCCGCTGTCCCGAGCAGTTGTCTGCTGGAAGGCACGTCCGGAGTAATCGACACCAAAGATTACCTTGTGTGGTGTCATGCAAAGGTGGTATCGTGAGTTTGTTGAGACATAAGACAGTAAATCTTCACAAATTGATATCACGCGCTAGTTGTCTTTGGTATGCATTCATAAAGAAAAATATCACTAAACTGTGCGAGTGAGATCTTGGTAAAGTATGTAAGGCATGGAAAGTTTTTCCTTTGTTTTCATTGCATGGTGTGGTGCGGGTGATGGAAGTCCAGAATTTTATCGTAGCAAGTCGACAGATATTAACACTTTCATTTGTTTTTCAGCTGTCCCGATAAGGTATCCTGAGCGGCTGCCCAAACTGCTGCGCTGGGATGCTGCGCTGAGCAACCGCCCGTGCTTCTGCGCTGAGTGGCCGCCCAAGCCGCTGTTCCGAGCAGTTATCTGCTGGAAGTCACGTCCGGAGTAATCGACACCAAAGATTACCTTGTGTGGTGTCATGCAAAGGTGGTATCGTGAGTTTGTTGAGACATTAGACAGTTAATCTTTACGAATTGATATCATGCCCTAGTTGTCTTTGGTATGCATTAATAAAGAAAAATATCACTAAACTGTGCGAGTGAGATCTTGGTAAAGTATGTAAGGCATGGAATGTTTTTCTTTGTTTTCGGTGCATAGTGTGGTGCGGGTGATGGAAGTCTAGAATTTTATCGTAGTACGTTGACAGATATTAACACATTCATTTGTTTTTCAGCTGTCCCGAGCAGGTATCCTGAGCGGCTGTCCAAACTGCTCCGCTAGGATGCTGCGCTGAGCAACTGCCCGTGCTTCTGCGCTGAGCGGCCGCCCTAGCCGCTGTCCCGAGCAGTTGTCTGCTGGAAGTCAAGTCCGGAGTAATCGACAGCAAAGATTATCTTGTGTGGTGTCATGCAAAGGTGGTATAGTGAGTTTGTAGAGACATTCGACAAATAATCTTCACAAATTGATATCACGCGCTAGTTGTCTTTGGTATGCATTAATAAACAAAATATCACTAAACTGTGCGAGTGAGATCTTGGTAAAGTATGTAAGATATGGAATGTTTTTCCTTTGTTTTCATTGCATGGTGTGGTGCGGGTGATGGAAGTCCAGAATTTTAACGTAGTACGTCGACAGATATTAACACATTCATTTGTTTTTCAGCTGTCCCGAGCAGGTAACCTGAGCGGCTGTCCAAACTGCTGCGCTGGGCTGCTGCGCTGAGCAACTGCCCCTGCTTCTGCGCTGAGCGGCCGCCCAAGCCGCTGTCCCGAGCGGTTATCAGCTGGAAGTCAAGTCCGGAGTAATCGACACCAAAGATTACCTTGTGTGGTGTCATGCAAAGGTGGTATCGTGAGTTTGTCGAGACATTCGACAGTTAATCTTCACAAATTGATATCACGCGCTAGTTGTCTTTGGTATGCATTAATAAAGAAAAATATTACTTATCTGTGCGAGTGAGATCTTGGTAAAGTATGTAAGGCATGGAATGTTTTTCCTTTGTTTTCATTGCATGGTGTGCTGCGGGTGATGGAAGTCCAAAATTTTATCGTAGTACGTCGACAGATATTAACACTTTCATTTGTTTTTCAGCTGTCCCGATCAGGTATCCTGAGCGGCTGCCCAAACTGCTGCGCTGGGATGCTGCGCTGAGCAACCGCCCGTGCTTCTGCGCTGAGCGGCCGCCCAAGCCGCTGTTCCGAGCAGTTATCTGCTGGAAGTCACGTCCGGAGTAATCGACACCAAAGATTACCTTGTGTGGTGTCATGCAAAGGTGGTATCGTGAGTTTGTCGAGACATTCGACAGTTAATCTTCACAAATTGATATCATGCCCTAGTTGTCTTTGGTATGCATTAATAAAGAAAAATATCACTAAACTGTGCGACCGAGATCTTGGTAAAGTATGTAAGGCATGGAAAGTTTTTCCTTTGTTTTCATTGCATGGTGTGGTGCGGGTGATGGAAGTCCAGAATTTTATCGTAGCAAGTCGACAGATATTAACACTTTCATTTGTTTTTCAGCTGTCCCGATCAGGTATCCTGAGCGGCTGCCCAAACTGCTGCGCTGGGCTGCTGCGCGGAGCACCCACCCGTGCTTCTGCGCTGAGCGGCCGCCCAAGCCGCTGTCCGGAGCAGTTGTCTGCTGGAAGTCAAGTCCGGAGTAATCGACACCAAAGATTACCTTGTGTGGTGTCATGCAATGGTGGTACGGTGAGTTTGTTGAGACATTCGACAGTTAATCTTCACAAATTGATATCACGCGCTAGTTGTCTGGTATGCATTAATAAAGAAAAATATCACTAAACTGTGCGAGTGAGATCTTGGTAAAGTATGTAAGGCATGGAATGTTTTTCCTTTGTTTTCATTGCATGGTGTGATGCGGGTGATGGCAGTCCAAAATTTTATCGTAGTACGTCGACAGATATTAACACATTCATTTGTTTTTCAGCTGTCCCGAGCAGGTATCCTGAGCAGCTGCCCAAACTGCTGCGCTGGGCTGCTGCGAAGAGCACCCACCCGTGCTTCTGCGCTGAGCGGCCGCCCAAGCCGCTGTCCCGAGTAGTTGTCTGCTGGAAGGCACGTCCGGAGTAATCGACACCAAAGATTACCTTGTGTGGTGTCATGCAAAGGTGGTATCGTGAGTTTGTTGAGACATAAGACAGTAAATCTTCACAAATTGATATCACGCGCTAGTTGTCTTTGGTATGCATTAATAAAGAAAAATATCACTAAACTGTGCGAGTGAGATCTTGGTAAAGTATGTAAGGCATGGAATGTTTTTCTTTGTTTTCGGTGCATAGTGTGGTGCGGGTGATGGAAGTCTAGAATTTTATCGTAGTACGTTGACAGATATTAACACATTCATTTGTTTTTCAGCTGTCCCGAGCAGGTATCCTGAGCGGCTGTCCAAACTGCTCCGCTAGGATGCTGCGCTGAGCAACTGCCCGTGCTTCTGCGCTGAGCGGCCGCCCTAGCCGCTGTCCCGAGCAGTTGTCTGCTGGAAGTCAAGTCCGGAGTAATCGACAGCAAAGATTATCTTGTGTGGTGTCATGCAAAGGTGGTATAGTGAGTTTGTAGAGACATTCGACAAATAATCTTCACAAATTGATATCACGCGCTAGTTGTCTTTGGTATGCATTAATAAACAAAATATCACTAAACTGTGCGAGTGAGATCTTGGTAAAGTATGTAAGATATGGAATGTTTTTCCTTTGTTTTCATTGCATGGTGTGGTGCGGGTGATGGAAGTCCAGAATTTTAACGTAGTACGTCGACAGATATTAACACATTCATTTGTTTTTCAGCTGTCCCGAGCAGGTAACCTGAGCGGCTGTCCAAACTGCTGCGCTGGGCTGCTGCGCTGAGCAACTGCCCCTGCTTCTGCGCTGAGCGGCCGCCCAAGCCGCTGTCCCGAGCGGTTATCAGCTGGAAGTCAAGTCCGGAGTAATCGACACCAAAGATTACCTTGTGTGGTGTCATGCAAAGGTGGTATCGTGAGTTTGTCGAGACATTCGACAGTTAATCTTCACAAATTGATATCACGCGCTAGTTGTCTTTGGTATGCATTAATAAAGAAAAATATTACTTATCTGTGCGAGTGAGATCTTGGTAAAGTATGTAAGGCATGGAATGTTTTTCCTTTGTTTTCATTGCATGGTGTGCTGCGGGTGATGGAAGTCCAAAATTTTATCGTAGTACGTCGACAGATATTAACACTTTCATTTGTTTTTCAGCTGTCCCGATCAGGTATCCTGAGCGGCTGCCCAAACTGCTGCGCTGGGATGCTGCGCTGAGCAACCGCCCGTGCTTCTGCGCTGAGCGGCCGCCCAAGCCGCTGTTCCGAGCAGTTATCTGCTGGAAGTCACGTCCGGAGTAATCGACACCAAAGATTACCTTGTGTGGTGTCATGCAAAGGTGGTATCGTGAGTTTGTCGAGACATTCGACAGTTAATCTTCACAAATTGATATCATGCCCTAGTTGTCTTTGGTATGCATTAATAAAGAAAAATATCACTAAACTGTGCGACCGAGATCTTGGTAAAGTATGTAAGGCATGGAAAGTTTTTCCTTTGTTTTCATTGCATGGTGTGGTGCGGGTGATGGAAGTCCAGAATTTTATCGTAGCAAGTCGACAGATATTAACACTTTCATTTGTTTTTCAGCTGTCCCGATCAGGTATCCTGAGCGGCTGCCCAAACTGCTGCGCTGGGCTGCTGCGCGGAGCACCCACCCGTGCTTCTGCGCTGAGCGGCCGCCCAAGCCGCTGTCCGGAGCAGTTGTCTGCTGGAAGTCAAGTCCGGAGTAATCGACACCAAAGATTACCTTGTGTGGTGTCATGCAATGGTGGTACGGTGAGTTTGTTGAGACATTCGACAGTTAATCTTCACAAATTGATATCACGCGCTAGTTGTCTGGTATGCATTAATAAAGAAAAATATCACTAAACTGTGCGAGTGAGATCTTGGTAAAGTATGTAAGGCATGGAATGTTTTTCCTTTGTTTTCATTGCATGGTGTGATGCGGGTGATGGCAGTCCAGAATTTTATCGTAGTACGTCGACAGATATTAACACATTCATTTGTTTTTCAGCTGTCCCGAGCAGGTATCCTGAGCAGCTGCCCAAACTGCTGCGCTGGGCTGCTGCGAAGAGCACCCACCCGTGCTTCTGCGCTGAGCGGCCGCCCAAGCCGCTGTCCCGAGTAGTTGTCTGCTGGAAGTCAAGTCCGGAGTAATCGACACCAAAGATTACCTTGTGTGGTGTCATGCAAAGGTGGTATCGTGAGTTTGTTGAGACATTCGACAGTTAATCTTTACAAATTGATATCACGCGCTAGTTGTCTTTGGTATGCATTAATAAAGAAAAATATCACTAAACTTTGCTGGTGAGATCTGGTAAAGTATGTAAGGCATGGAATGTTTTTCTTTGTTTTCATTGCATGGTGCTGTGTGGGTGATGGTAGTCCAGAATTTTATCGTAGTACGTCGACAGATATTAACACTTTCATTTGTTTTTCAGCTGTCCCGAGCAGGTATCCTGAGCAGCTGCCCAAACTGCTGCGCTGGGCTGCTGCGCGGAGCACCCACCCGTGCTTCTGCGCTGAGCGGCGGCCCAAGCCGCTGTCCCGAGTAGTTGTCTGCTGGAAGTCAAGTCCGGAGTAATCGACACCAAAGATTACCTTGTGTGGTGTCATGCAAAGGTGGTATCGTGAGTTTGTTGAGACATTCGACAGTTAATCTTTACAAATTGATATCACGCGCTAGTTGTCTTTGGTATGCATTAATAAAGAAAATATCACTAAACCGTGCGAGTGAGATCTTGGTAAAGTATGTAAGGCATGGAATGTTTTTCCTTTGTTTTCATTGCATGGAGTGGTGCGGGTGATGGAAGTCCAGAATTTTATCGTAGTACGTCGACAGATATTAACACATTCATTTGTTTTTCAGCTGTCCCGAGCAGGTATCCTGAGCAGCTGCCCAAACTGCTGCGCTGGGCTGCTGCGCTGAGCAACCGCCCGTGCTTCTGCGCTGAGCGGCCGCCCAAGCCGCTGTCCCGAGAAGTTGTCTGCTGGAAGGCACGTCCGGAGTAATCGACACCAAAGATTACCTTGTGTGGTGTCATGCAAAGGTGGTATCGTGAGTTTGTTGAGACATTCGACAGTAAATCTTCACAAATTGATATCACGCGCTAGTTGTCTTTGGTATGCATTAATAAAGAAAAATATCACTAAACTGTGCGAGTGAGATCTTGGTAAAGTATGTAAGGCATGGAATGTTTTTCCTTTGTTTTCATTGCATGGTGTGATGCGGGTGATGGCAGTCCAGAATTTTATCGTAGTACGTCGACAGATATTAACACATTCATTTGTTTTTCAGCTGTCCCGAGCAGGTATCCTGAGCAGCTGCCCAAACTGCTGCGCTGGGCTGCTGCGCGGAGCACCCACCCGTGCTTCTGCGCTGAGCGGCGGCCCAAGCCGCTGTCCTGAGTAGTTGTCTGCTGGAAGTCAAGTCCGGAGTAATCGACACCAAAGATTACCTTGTGTGGTGTCATGCAATGGTGGTACGGTGAGTTTGTTGAGACATTCGACAGTTAATCTTCACAAATTGATATCACGCGCTAGTTGTCTGGTATGCATTAATAAAGAAAAATATCACTAAACTGTGCGAGTGAGATCTTGGTAAAGTATGTAAGGCATGGAATGTTTTTCCTTTGTTTTCATTGCATGGTGTGGTGCGGGTGATGGAAGTCCAGAATTTTATCGTAGTACGTCGACAGATATTAACACTTTCATTTGTTTTTCAGCTGTCCCGAGCAGGTATCCTGAGCAGCTGCCCAAACTGCTGCGCTGGGCTGCTGCGCTGAGCAACCGCCCGTGCTTCAGCGCTGAGCGGCCGCCCAAGCCGCTGTCCTGAGCAGTTGTCTGCTGGAAGTCAAGTCCGGAGTAATCGACACCAAAGATTACCTTGTGTGGTGTCATGCAATGGTGGTATCGTGAGTTTGTTGAGAAATTCGACAGTTAATCTTCACAAATTGATATCACGCGCTAGTTATCTTTGGTATGCATTAATAAAGAAAAATATCACTTAACTGTGCAAGTGAGATCTTGGTAAAGTATGTAAGGCATGGAATGTTTTTCCTTTGTTTTCATTGCATGGAGTGGTGCGGGTGATGAAAGTCCAGAATTTTATCGTAGTACGTCGACAGATATTAACACATTCATTTGTTTTTCAGCTGTCCCGAGCAGGTATCCTGAGCAGCTGCCCAAACTGCTGCGCTGGGCTGCTGCGCTGAGCAACCGCCCGTGCTTCTGCGCTGAGCGGCCGCCCTAGCCGCTGTCCCGAGCAGTTGTCTGCTGGAAGGCACGTCCGGAGTAATCGACACCAAAGATTACCTTGTGTGGTGTCATGCAAAGGTGGTATCGTGAGTTTGTTGAGACATTCGACAGTAAATCTTCACAAATTGATATCACGCGCTAGTTGTCTTTGGTATGCATTAATAAAGAAAAATATCACTAAACTGTGCGAGTGAGATCTTGGTAAAGTATGTAAGGCATGGAATGTTTTTCCTTTGTTTTCATTGCATGGTGTGGTGCGGGTGATGGAAGTCCAGAATTTTATCGTAGCAAGTCGACAGATATTAACACTTTCATTTGTTTTTCAGCTGTCCCGATCAGGTATCCTGAGCGGCTGCCCAAACTGCTGCGCTGGGATGCTGCGCTGAGCAACCGCCCGTGCTTCTGCGCTGAGTGGCCGCCCAAGCCGCTGTTCCGAGCAGTTATCTGCTGGAAGTCACGTCCGGAGTAATCGACACCAAAGATTACCTTGTGTGGTGTCATGCAAAGGTGGTATCGTGAGTATGTTGAGACATTAGACAGTTAATCTTTACGAATTGATATCATGCCCTAGTTGTCTTTGGTATGCATTAATAAAGAAAAATATCACTAAACTGTGCGAGTGAGATCTTGGTAAAGTATGTAAGGCCTGGAATGTTTTTCTTTGTTTTCGGTGCATAGTGTGGTGCGGGTGATGGAAGTCTAGAATTTTATCGTAGTACGTTGACAGATATTAACACATTCATTTGTTTTTCAGCTGTCCCGAGCAGGTATCCTGAGCGGCTGTCCAAACTGCTGCGCTAGGATGCTGCGCTGAGCAACTGCCCGTGCTTCTGCGCTGAGCGGCCGCCCTAGCCGCTGTCCCGAGCAGTTGTCTGCTGGAAGTCAAGTCCGGAGTAATCGACACCAAAGATTATCTTGTGTGGTGTCATGCAAAGGTGGTATAGTGAGTTTGTAGAGACATTCGACAGTTAATCTTCACAAATTGATATCACGCGCTAGTTGTCTCTGGTATGCATTAATAAACAAAATATCACTAAACAGTGCGAGTGAGATCTTGGTAAAGTATGTAAGGCATGGAATGTTTTTCCTTTGTTTTCATTGCATGGTGTGGTGCGGGTGATGGAAGTCCAGAATTTTAACGTAGTACGTCGACAGATATTAACACATTCATTTGTTTTTCAGCTGTCCCGAGCAGGTAACCTGAGCGGCTGTCCAAACTGCTGCGCTGGGCTGCTGCGCTGAGCAACTGCCCCTGCTTCTGCGCTGAGCGGCCGCCCAAGCCGCTGTCCCGAGCGGTTATCAGCTGGAAGTCAAGTCCGGAGTAATCGACACCAAAGATTACCTTGTGTGGTGTCATGCAAAGGTGGTATCGTGAGTTTGTCGAGACATTCGACAGTTAATCTTCACAAATTGATATCACGCGCTAGTTGTCTTTGGTATGCATTAATAAAGAAAAATATTACTTATCTGTGCGAGTGAGATCTTGGTAAAGTATGTAAGGCATGGAATGTTTTTCCTTTGTTTTCATTGCATGGTGTGGTGCGGGTGATGGAAGTCGAGAATTTTATCGTAGTACGTCGACAGATATTAACACATTCATTTGTTTTTCAGCTGTCCCGAGCAGGTAACCTGAGCGGCTGTCCAAACTGCTGCGCTGGGCTGCTGCGCTGAGCAACTGCCCGTGCTTCTGCGCTGAGCGGCCGCCCAAGCCGCTGTCCCGAGCGGTTATCAGCTGGAAGTCAAGTCCGGAGTAATCGACACCAAAGATTACCTTGTGTGGTGTCATGCAAAGGTGGTATCGTGAGTTTGTCGAGACATTCGACAAATAATCTTCACAAATTGATATCACGCGCTAGTTGTCTTTGGTATGCATTAATAAAGAAAAATATTACTAAACTGTGCGAGTGAGATCTTGGTAAAGTATGTAAGGCATGGAATGTTTTTCCTTTGTTTTCATTGCATGGTGTGGTGCGGGTGATGGAAGTCCAGAATTTTATCGTAGTACGTCGACAGATATTAACACATTCATTTGTTTTTCAGCTGTCCCGAGCAGGTATCCTGAGCGGCTGTCCAAACTGCTGCGCTGGGCTGCTGCGCTGAGCAACTGCCCGTGCTTCTGCGCTGAGCGGCCGCCCAAGCCGCTGTCCCGAGCGGTTATCAGCTGAAAGTCAAGTCCGGAGTAATCGACACCAAAGATTATCTTGTGTGGTGTAATGCAAAGGTAGTATAGTGAGTTTGTAGAGACATTCGACAGTTAATCTTCACAAATTGATATCACGCGCTAGTTGTCTTTGGTATGCATTAATAAAGAAAATATCACTAAACCGTGCGAGTGAGATCTTGGTAAAGTATGTAAGGCATGGAATGTTTTTCCTTTGTTTTCATTGCATGGTGTGGTGCGGGTGATGGAAGTCCTGAATTTTATCGTAATACGTCGACAGGTATTAACACATTCATTTGTTTTTCAGCTGTCCCGAGCAGGTATCCTGAGCAGCTGCCCAAACTGCTGCGCTGGGCTGCTGCGCGGAGCAACCACCCGTGCTTCTGCGCTGAGCAGCCGCCCAAGCCGCTGTCCCGAGTAGTTGTCTGCTGGAAGTCAAGTCCGGAGTAATCGACACCAAAGATTACCTTGTTTGGTGTCATGCAAAGGTGGTATCGTGAGTTTGTTGAGACATTCGACAGTTAATCTTTACAAATTGATATCACACGCTAGTTGTCTTTGGTATGCATTAATAAAGAAAAATATCACTAAACTTTGCGAGTGAGATCTTGGTAAAGTATGTAAGGCATGGAATGTTTTTCTTTGTTTTCATTGCATGGTGTTGTGCGGGTGATGGAAGTCCAGAATTTAATCGTAGTACGTCGACAGATATTAACACTTTCATTTGTTTTACAGCTGTCCCGATCAGGTATCCTGAGCGGCTGCCCAAACTGCTGCGCTGGGCTGCTGCGCTGAGCAACCGCCCGTGCTTCTGCGCTGAGCGGCCGCCCAAGCCGCTGTCCCGAGCGGTTATCAGCTGGAAGTCAAGTCCGGAGTAATCGACACCAAAGATTACCTTGTGTGGTGTCATGCAAAGGTGGTATCGTGAGTTTGTCGAGACATTCGACAGTTAATCTTCACAAATTGATATCACGCGCTAGTTGTCTTTGGTATGCATTAATAAAGAAAAATATCACTAAACTGTGCGAGTGAGATCTTGGTAAAGTATGTAAGGCATGGAATGTTTTTCCTTTGTTTTCATTGCATGGTGTGGTGCGGGTGATGGAAGTCGAGAATTTTATCGTAGTACGTCGACAGATATTAACACATTCATTTGTTTTTCAGCTGTCCCGAGCAGGTAACCTGAGCGGCTGTCCAAACTGCTGCGCTGGGCTGCTGCGCTGAGCAACTGCCCGTGCTTCTGCGCTGAGCGGCCGCCCAAGCCGCTGTCCCGAGCGGTTATCAGCTGGAAGTCAAGTCCGGAGTAATCGACACCAAAGATTACCTTGTGTGGTGTCATGCAAAGGTGGTATCGTGAGTTTGTCGAGACATTCGACAAATAATCTTCACAAATTGATATCACGCGCTAGTTGTCTTTGGTATGCATTAATAAAGAAAAATATTACTAAACTGTGCGAGTGAGATCTTGGTAAAGTATGTAAGGCATGGAATGTTTTTCCTTTGTTTTCATTGCATGGTGTGGTGCGGGTGATGGAAGTCCAGAATTTTATCGTAGTACGTCGACAGATATTAACACATTCATTTGTTTTTCAGCTGTCCCGAGCAGGTATCCTGAGCGGCTGTCCAAACTGCTGCGCTGGGCTGCTGCGCTGAGCAACTGCCCGTGCTTCTGCGCTGAGCGGCCGCCCAAGCCGCTGTCCCGAGCGGTTATCAGCTGGAAGTCAAGTCCGGAGTAATCGACACCAAAGATTATCTTGTGTGGTGTAATGCAAAGGTGGTATAGTGAGTTTGTAGAGACATTCGACAGTTTATCTTCACAAATTGATATCACGCGCTAGTTGTCTTTGGTATGCATTAATATAGAAAATATCACTAAACTGTGCGAGTGAGATCTTGGTAAAGTATGTAAGGCATGGAATGTTTTTCCTTTGTTTTCATTGCATGGTGTGGTGCGGGTGATGGAAGTCCAGAATTTTATCGTAGTACGTCGACAGATATTAACACTTTCATTTGTTTTTCAGCTGTCCCGAGCAGGTATCCTGAGCGGCTGTCCAAACTGCTGCGCTGGGCTGCTGCGCTGAGCAACTGCCCGTGCTTCTGCGCTGAGCGGCCGCCCAAGCCGCTGTCCCGAGCGGTTATCAGCTGGAAGTCAAGTCCGGAGTAATCGACACCAAAGATTATCTTGTGTGGTGTAATGCAAAGGTGGTATAGTGAGTTTGTAGAGACATTCGACAGTTTATCTTCACAAATTGATATCACGCGCTAGTTGTCTTTGGTATGCATTAATATAGAAAATATCACTAAACTGTGCGAGTGAGATCTTGGTAAAGTATGTAAGGCATGGAATGTTTTTCCTTTGTTTTCATTGCATGGTGTGGTGCGGGTGATGGAAGTCTAGAATTTTATCGTAGTACGTCGACAGATATTAACACATTCATTTGTTTTTCAGCTGTCCCGAGCAGGTTACCTGAGCGGCTGTCCAAACTGCTGCGCTGGGCTGCTGCGCTGAGCAACTGCCCGTGCTTCTGCGCTGAGCGGCCGCCCAAGCCGCTGTCCCGAGCAGTTGTCTGCTGGAAGTCAAGTCCGGAGTAATCGACACCAAAGATTACCTTGTGTGGTGTCATGCAAAGGTGGTATCGTGAGTTTGTTGAGACATCTTCACAAATTGATATCACGCGCTAGTTGTCTTTGGTATGCATTAATAAAGAAAAATAAGCACTAAAAGAAAAAGAAAAGCACTAAACTGTGCGAGTGAGATCTTGGTAAAGTATGTAAGGCATGGAATGTTTTTCCTTTGTTTTCATTGCATGGTGTGGTGCGGGTGATGGAAGTCCAGAATTTTATCGTAGTACGTCGACAGATATTAACACATTCATTTGTTTTTCAGCTGTCCCGAGCAGGTAACCTGAGCGGCTGTCCAAACTGCTGCGCTGGGCTGCTGCGCTGAGCAACTGCCCGTGCTTCTGCGCTGAGCGGCCGCCCAAGCCGCTGTCCCGAGCGGTTATCAGCTGGAAGTTAAGTCCGGAGTAATCGACACCAAAGATTACCTTGTGTGGTGTCATGCAAAGGTGGTATCGCGAATTTGTCGAGACATTCGACAGTTAATCTTCACAAATTGATATCACGCGCTAGTTGTCTTTGGTATGCATTAATAAAGAAAAATATCACTAAACTGTGCGAGTGAGATCTTGGTAAAGTAAGTAAGGCATGGAATGTTTTTCTTTATTTTCATTGCATAGTGTGGTGCGGGTGATGGAAGTCCAGAATTTTATCGTAGTACGTCGACAGATATTAACACATTCATTTGTTTTTCAGCTGTCCCGAGCCGTATCCTGAGCGGCTGTCCAAACTGCTGCGCTGGGCTGCTGCGCTGGGCTGCTGCGCTGAGCAACTGCCCGTGCTTCTGCGCTGAGCGGCCGCCCAAGCCGCTGTCCCGAGCAGTTGTCTACTGGAAGACAAGTCCGGAGTAATCGACACCAAAGATTACCTTGTGTGGTGTCATGCAAAGGTGGTATCGTGAGTTTGTTGAGACATTCGACAGTTAATCTTCACAAATTGATATCACGCGCTAGTTGTCTTTGGTATGCATTAATAAAGAAAAATATCACTAAACTGTGCGAGTAAGATCTATGAAAAGCGTTAGGAAAATCAAAAAAATAAAATAAAAATACCAAGGTACAGCAATATTTAATACAACTTTATTACAATATTTAATAAAACTTTATTTTAATTAAACAAAGATGTAACAATCATTTAATAAAGAGCGGGCGTAGACTTCATCAGGGTGGGTTTTGTTACAGCTTTTCCTATTTTATTTTTGACAAAGGGTTTAAAAAAAAAAAGATAATGTAAAGGGGCATATTATAGAAATAAAAGTCTCAAATTTCAATTGATAAAAACTATTTATCGTGAGTATTCGTAGACTCCAGACAAAAGGGTTGAAGGTTTATTTAGGCAGTATGCAGGGCAATGTAAGAGAAGAGAGATTTAAGTTATGATAAAGGGATGGGAAGAGATGAAAGAACTAATGGCGACAGGGAGAGATGCGTGTGACAGAGTTAGTATTGAATTTTATTGAGGGCCTCTATGAATCGACAATACCGACTGGAGTCGATTTGTTAAGTTTTGTTTTCAGACATACACACACTATTCAACGAATGATTTATGGAGTACAAATTGGAGATAGGTTTAGGTCAGAAGACACCACATCAGTATTTACAACTGAATTATTCCATAAAGAGTTCGTACTTTACAGGTAGCCAATGTTTAGCCATGTACACTTACATTCACCGAGTTATTAGGCGGTTGCTTGTTTGGTTTGATTTGAAGAGGGATGTATCATTCATGGAGAATTATTGCTTGTTAGCTATTAACGAGATCTGGAGTAATAAAGGGTGGCGTAGGTTCTACTCCACATACTCGATCCCAAACGAAAAATTGGTTTGGGTGGTAGCACGTATGCTGAATTATTCGAATTGACTAGGTGCAGAATTTGGCACAATACTAGTTCCCTTTCGTTATTTCAGATTGTCCTTGCGAGAAGTCATTTTTGCTCATGGAGGAGACATTAAGATCGGATATATCAACCCTTACAGTAAATTTATTATTAACTCGGTCTTTTAAATACACTCCACTAGTGAGTTCACGTACTCACAACCTTGTTAGAAAACGAATTTTAACAAATTAGAATAAGTTCAGTTTTGGTGGGACTATATTTGTGAAGTTGAATATATGGAGGATGGGAAAATTTCCTTCGGTAAATTATGAGAACCTGCGTAAATTTTGGGGGTTGGACGTTTAACGGAACATGCTCTGGATGAGGATTCCGTCACGATTCACAAATATAGAGACATAAAAAGTATCTTGGTATGAACAAATATTGATGAAATTTAGACAATCAAAAGTAGAAGAAACCGTTAATGTGTGATATTGAGATTAAGATGTTTAGTCGGGTATTTCTTATAGCAAGACTATACTTATTGAAAATGATAAGCAGCATATAATATTTAAGCTACCAAGATATTCGATGTAGCAAACATTTAAATTGATTGCTCAAACAGTATTGATAAGTGATTTCAAGGAAAATGAAATGTTATAATTCTTTAAATACATAAAAGATTTAAGCAAAATTAATACAATTACCATGAAATAAGCACCATTGATATTTTTAGCCAAACAAAGGTGTGGTGACAACTCGCTACGATCTCCTTGTAGGTAATACATACTCCAAGCTGTACATAAAGAGATCCTTTAACTTTTACTTTTCTGTTTGACACTTTCAAATTTAAAATTAGATGATGTTTTTATGACAGCGATTCGGACAGGGTTTTTTAACACACGTGCATCATTTAAATTACGAGAGAGAAACACTTTCTGCAGTGCTAGTAACAACAGCAAGGATCACAGCTGGAGTTCGCTGCCAGTATCTAGGTACGTATCGGAGATACCTTCGGTGTCCTCATTGGTGACCCCGACGTGATGATGAAAATGAGTTGATGAGAGAGTACTGTAGATGCCAAAAAGAAGGTATGAATTTTGCTATTCAAATATAATGGTGCTTCCTGCATCCACTTGATCGTGATCAAATACGGAATACTACGCGCGAGTTCTATATATTGAGTCAGGAACGTATCTGTGAAATGATCGTAATATATCGAAGATGATTGCTCGGAATGTTTCCTAAAATGACTTCGACCAATTTTGGCTGCGACTAAGGCTAGTGATACATCGACGTTTTAAGGCCTACCATTCGGCAGTTATTCTAGACAATATTTTATTAATGTGAGGAACACATTTTGTTACGCGTCCGTGTAGGTATTTGAGTTTGGGTTAGACTGTCTACTCTGATTCTAGCATGAGAATGCGGTAATAAATTATAGCAATTGAGTTATTTGCTGAGAGTATCAAATGTAATATTTAGAATCAAATAATAATTCGTAATTTCATTTAAGCATTTCTTTGTGATAAATAATAATAGTAAGAAGAGATAAATAAGATTATAATCGCTTATAGACGCAAACTCTACATTTGGAAAACTAACAAACGGACTTAGTAAAGCCTTACTAATTTTGGGGTAAATAGAAGAGGATCTTGGCATGATGGAGAACATTTGTGTCACAGTAAAGAGCAGCTCTTAATCCAGCATTCGAGTTGTAAGCCTTGAACATGCCAAGAATCCTACTTTCTAAATCATAATAAAACTAGAATTCTACGGCAAATCTAAAAAAAATCAAACTAATTACTTACAATATGAAAATTAATGAAATATATTATATCTTTAAATTATAGAGATATCTATCAATAATTTACTCGGCAAAATAAAACTAACTAATATAATAATCATCATAATAAATATATGCCTGCTAGTATTGAGTTAACCAATACAACAAAGATTCTGCTGATACTTAAGTATTTGAAATAATTGCTTTTCCAGCAATGGTTCAATATATGTCATATAAAACACTAGTAATCTAAGTATAGCAATCTCGTATAAAAAGGAGATTTATGTATGTGGTAAGTCTTATCAAACTTGGTCAAGCAATGCAGCACCTTGAGAATTCTTGTAAACCACAAACAAGGGTCTAGAGATTTCTCTAAGTCACTGATATTATTTCCCATATATTGCTTTCAGTAAACAAGTAAATGATTAAACTTGAACAATTGAACTATTCACGGAGTAGTGGCTGATAATATTTATCTAAAGGAATTGGATAATCAAAGTAGTAGTTAATGATCACAAGAGATTTCTAAAGCGCTTATAAAGTGTATTTTTACTTTAATTTCATATTTATTTCCTAGCAGTTTTCATAAGCGAAACAAATAGTACATATTATAAAGACACTTAGTCTGCAAGAGATTATATCAATCTTATCAACAGCTAAATGCTCAAAACAACAAACATTAATCTATAAAGAAAGCTAGTTATATAATTAACAGGTTTATAACTGTTATTAATAATAACGAATATCTGATATTATTTAATGGAGTTGTTTATATATTATTTCACTAATCAAAACTGATTTATCATATTTAACAGATAGTTTTGCAAGCTAACAAAAAGGTAAGCCATTTATTAACATTCACATATTTTTATATTCTTAATACTTCCGAACATAACAAACATTGATTATATACAGACATGTCCACGATCTGCGCTGTATTTTGCTGGTTACAAATGTAATCCTTGTGATGCGAATGCAGCGACGGCACTTCAACATGTAGAAACTCTCTTCCTTTCGTAACACTATACAATAACTCTTTCAGTACTCTATAACGCAATTCTTGGCTCCCAAGTGAGTTTCATAAGTTGTTCAATACTTAAAGTGTTCTTAAAACCTTCGGGTCACTCTGAGTAGAGTTCGATACTGACTATTTACCGTGTGCTTCCAGGAGAGTATCCTAGTCGTAAACACAACACGCAAACTGCCTTTCGAATGATAAGTGTACTTCTGGATTCTAGAGATCGACTATTGGGTACACGTAAATGAGAAAGATAGTTGCAGAGTTTACATACATGAAACTTTCATACAACTCATCTTTCCCTGAATATCATTTAAGCGCTTCGTAGTAATTAGTATTTTAGTAATATTCCTAAAATTGCATATCCGGCTTATTTATTTCTTAGTTTATTGTAGAAATCTACTACTGTAGTCTAGAACAAGAACTCATCACCTCATCATAGTATCCGTTGCCTACCTAGTATCTACCTATATAAAGTAACCTATTTAGCCCTTAAAAGTCACCTATTGCAATAGCATGTCTGTTTCAATAAAATCCTATCCATTTCACGCCAACAAATTGTGCGTTTGACCGCAACTAATTCCTAGTAAAACTTCCGTAGTAGCGTTATTCCAATCCTAGTAACGGCACTACCAAATTGTAACTACCCCCCCAATTTTACTTTTTCTAATAATACGTTTTGGCCAATGATCGTCTAGTCTAGGAGGACTCTAACACTGTGAACCGCTGCTGTAACCTTGCTCTTTTTGGAAAGAATTGAAACAGAGAAAACTATTCAGAACTATAGATGCCTAGAGAAACCAAAAGCAACGTCTAGGTATTCTGATATTACAATGGGTAACCTACTACTACATTACAATAACTGAATTGCTAGCTGATAACGATAAATTGCGATGAACATACTAGATTGCAAATACTTAGTTCCTACAGACTGACTGAATGAGCTGATCCTAGATTTCTAGCTTATGTACCTACTTGATTTGACTTCTAATCGTGGAAGATATTAATCATCAATATAAGTTTCTGAATTTAAGGTCTATGTTATTTGACCATAGAACATAGAAATAGTAGGTTATTTGCAAGTTTTACTATATAATTATTAACTTACAAAACTATCTGTTAAATATGATAAATTAGTTTTGATAATTGAAATAATATATAAACAACTCCATTAAATAATATCAGATATTCGCATGATATTCGTAATTATTAAAAACAGTTATAAACCTGTCAATTATACATCTAGCTTTCTTTATAACTTTATGTTTGTTGCTATGAGCATTTAGCTGTTGATAAGATTGATATAATCTCTTGCAGACTAAGTGTCTTTACAATATGTACTATTTGTTTCGTTTATGAAAACTGCTAGGAAATAAATATGAAATTAAAGTAAAAATACACTTTATATGCGCTTTAGAAATCTCTTGTGATCAGTAACTACTACTTTGATTATCCAATTCCTTTAGATAAATATTATCAGCCACTATTCCCTGAATAGTTCAATTGTTCAAGTTTAATCATTTACTTGTTTACTGAAAGCAATATATGGGAAATAATATCAGTGACTTAGAGAAATCTCTAGACCCTTGTTTGTGGTTTACAAGAATTCTCAATGTGCTGCATTGCTTGACCAAGTTTGATAAGACTTACCACATACATAAATCTCCTTTTTATACGAGATTGCTATACTTAGATTACTAGTGTTTTATATGACATCTATTGAAACATTGCTGGAAAAGCAATTATTTCAAATACTTAAGTATCAGCAGAATCTTTGTTGTATTGGTTAACTCAATACTAGCAGGCATATATTCATTATGATGATTATTTTATTAGTTAGTTTTATTTTGCCGAGTAAATTATTGATAGATATCTCTATAATTTAAAGATATAATATATTTCATTAATTTTCATATTGTAAGTAATTAGTTTGATTTTTTTAGATTTGCCGTAGAACTCTAGTTTTATTATGATTTAGAAAGTAGGATTCTTGGCATGTTCAAGGCTTACAACTCGAATGCTGGATTAAGAGCTGCTCTTTACTGTGACACAAATGTTCTCCATCATGCCAAGATCCTCTTCTATTTACCCCAAAATTAGTAAGGCCTTACTAAGTCCGTTTGGTAGTTTTCCAAATGTAGAGTTTGCGTCTATAAGCGATTATAATCTTATTTATCTCTTCTTACTATTATTATTTATCACAAAGAAATGCTTAAATGAAATTACGAATTATTATTTGATTCTAAATATTACATTTTATACTCACGGCAAATAATTCAATTGCTCTAATTTATTACCACATTCTCATGATAGAATCAGAGTAGACAGTCTAACCCAAACTCGATTCATTAGCAAATATATAATATATTATTGCAACAAATACATTACATTTCGTTTGAACTAATATTTCTATATTCCTTTGCAGGCAAATATTTCTGTATTCCTTACTTTATACTGATTAAAAATACATTTATTTTAACATTTTTATTTCGTAGTTAATCTTTAGTTTCTAAGTCTAGCATACTAATAGATTGTATTGATATGACGAATTCATTATTGAATCCTACGTCTCTAGTGGTAGACATCACTAGCGCGTGAATTTACTTATTTACTCCCGATTGAACCATCACGACGTTAATGTATATCCCGGTAAACAAAAATACTATTTCCTAGACCTACTTCGGTCCTAAATAAATTCCTAGTCTGCTAAAGTGTGTGTAAATCCCCAACAAATCCCCCAAAGTTAATTGCGCATGAGCTTTCATCCCCCTGATAGGATGGCTCAAGTTTGATCCCTAACTAGCCTCTAAAGTTCGGTGCCAAGCCGAAAATCGAACCTATGGCCCCTAGGGTGTCCAACTCCACGCACGGAAATAGTCGCTCGACTATACCGCTATAGCCGAAGCTATGGAAGGCTGCAGAGCGACGTTCTAGTATGAGAGGAAATAAATACATATAATACATAGGACAACTGGACTATTCTTTCCAATCGAAGTGAGGAGCAGTTAATCGTACCCATTGCAATAGGTTAAAGCGATTGTTGGCTCGCTCCCAAAAGTGTCCAACTCTAAGGATTGGGCGTTCCCTATCGAGGTGGATCTTAGTTGTCACCGTGAGGTATCCAACCCACGTCCGGAACCATGTCCTTAGCAGAATATATTACCTCACGGAAGTTCGAGAATTTAATAAGCATTTTCTCGGTCTTTCTACTGCTTATATACTTTCTCAAACTTGACAGTGACGCCGATTTGAGGCCGATAGGTATCCAATCAAAGCCCTTTCTATCGGCGTCAAGACGGCTTCAGATCCACCTCAGTCAATATCTGCCCTCCAGCGCATTCCTATTCTAATTTCAAATTCTCATCAAAATCCGCTCATGACAACACATATTTTGAATTTCGTATGACGCCGATCAGAGGTACGTAGATCCAATCAAAGCCCTTTCTATCGGCGTCAATACTCATTTGTTTTAGGGTTCATTTTGATGAAGCAAACTCAAATACACGGACACATAACGAAAATGTGTTCCTCACATTACCTTTGTATGGTTAAAAATATCAATGCTGCTTATTTTCATGGTAATTTTATTAATTTTACTTATAACTTTTATGTATTTAAAGGATTACTCAACATTTCCTTTTCCTTGAAGTAACTTATCAGTTCTGTTTGAACAATCTATTTAAATGGTTAATACATATAATATCTTGATAGCTTAAATATTCTAAGCTGCTTATCATTTTCAGTAAGTACCTATGGTCTTGCTATAAGAACTACCTAATATCTAAATCTCAATATTACACATTAACGCTTTCTTCTGCATTTGATTATCTAAATTTCATCAATATTTATTCATACCAAGATACTTTCTAAATGTCTCTATATTTGTGAATCGTGACGGAATCCTCATCTAGAGGCTGTTCCGTTACAAGGTGTCTCAAAAGAAAGTTTATATTTATTTAGCTTACTGCGTGAATATTTCAGAAACACATATTAGAGCACGCGTTTTGGTGGAAGCTTGTGATGGAAACTATATTATCTACGTTACAAATTATATATGGAGAATAAATACATAAGAAAAACGAGACTTGATCGAGTGACACATTTTTAATAACTCACTTCAGAAACTGACAACATCAACTAAAATTATTCAAAACATATTTGCTTATAATAATTTCAGTGGCCAGTTCTAACACTCTCCCTCATTGAATATTCATTAAGTAATAGGCGGAGCAATCACAATTCCAATCGCTTCCCTCAGGCCAGTAAATCTCGGCCTAGGTAATCCTTTCGTCATAATATCTGCGAGCTAGATTACAGTACTGACTCTCTTTACTTGAATCTCATTTTCAAGTACAAGCTCTCTTACGAAGAAGTGCCTGATTCGAATGTGTTTCGAGCGTTTATGAAACTCTGGGTTGTGAGCCAAACGAACTGCTGCTTCATTGTCAACACTAAGTGTAGGGATACATTTTAGCGAAGTCATTTCCTTCAATAGCCTCGTAAGCCACACAAGTTCTCGAGCAGCTTCGCTTGCAGCAACCAACTCCGCTTCAGTTGCCGAAATAGCTACGGAAGCTTGTCTTTGGCTCAGCCAAGATATGGTCCCACCTGCGTAGCGGCAAACAACACCAGTTGTTGAACGACCTGTCGCTACATCACCCCCGTGGTCTGCATCACTGAAAGCTTCCAGAACGCCTGGTAGATAATTTGCCTTAAAATGAATACCATGTGAACTCGTGCCTCTAAGGTATAGCAAAATTCGTTTCACTCTGAGCCAATCTGCTTTTGTAGGGTTCTCTAGTTTACGCGACGCCACTCCTACTGCGTATGCAATTTCAGGGCGCGTTCCAACCATCAAATAGGCCAAGGAGCCTACAGCTTCTCTGTATGGAAAGTTTTCAGACTCTACAGAATCATCTAAATCTCTCCCTGATTCGTTATCAATTGGCGTCGTTATAGGATTACAATTGTTCATATTGAATCGTTCCAATATTTTCTTTGTATTAGTCTCTTGCTTGAGAACAATTTTTCCACTACTGTACTGTTGAATTTCCATTCCTAGGCAGAATGTGGCAGGATTCTTCGTAATCTTTAACCTTTTACCTAGATCGTGTAGAAATTCATTCGCTAATCTTGAACTCGACGCAGCTACGAGACCATCATCAACATACAGTGTCAGCAGTATCTTTTCATTACCAGTCCCTTTCATATATAGGCAGTGATCCGCAATACTTTGTTTGAAACCAAGCTCAAGTAAAATTCCATGAACACAATAGTTCCAGCAACGTGGAGCTTGTTTCATTTCAAGCCATATAAGCTTCGTTTAAGGCGACATACTTTGTTTGAACCATCTTCGAAACCTTCAGGTTGAGTCATGTACATCTATTCCGTAAGTTTGCCGTAGAGGAATGCTGTAGTCACGTCGAATTGGGTCAAGTACATTTTCTCACTAGCAGCCACACTAATTAGAGAGCGTATAGTTGACATTCTTGCCACAGGACTGTATGTTTCCTCGTAGTCAATTCCTTTTCTTTGTCGAAAACCTTCGGCTACTAATCGTGCTTTGTATCTCCCAATTGACCCGTCATAGTTCCTCTTGACTTTAAAGACCCATTTACAAGGTATCGCTTTCCTTCCTGTCGGTAGGTCCTGTAAAGTCCATGAACCGTGCTCTTGTAACGATTTGAGTTCGTTTTTCATAGCATTTACCCACTCCTGTCTTTCGTTACTGTTTATGGCTTCCTTATAAGACTGTGGTTCAGCCATAGTACTCATGAGTACTGAATTTACATAGCCGTCGAGCTTTGCTGGACGTTGAAGCGTAGATCTGTCACGTAAATCATAATGCCTCGAAGGTGCGGGTTCTTTTTCGGTATCAAGAAACTCGTCCTCAGGTTTATTGACTTGATTTTCGTATTCGTTTTCAAATGCATCAACCACATCTTCATCTTCAACTGTATTCTGATGAAAGTTACATACGACCGTTTGAGGGACAAACGGTCGTATGTAACTTTCATCTCTCAATCGATAGTCTTGTCTTTCATCAGTTCTGTTATGATGACTGTCAAACTCAACTTCAATAGTTGGTTCTACAGGTATACAATCTGATGACACTTTAATATCATACTCAATTATGATTTTGTCATTTTCAGTGCTGTCCTTGTCATTATCCTTCGTATTTAATTTTGATAATGGTTTCTCGTCAAATTTTACGTCTCGTGATCTAGCAAGGCGATTATTGTTACCTTCTGCAACCCATATACGATATCCGTCTTCATCGTATCCAACTAAAATGCCTTTTACTGCCTTCTTGTTTAATTTCCTTCTCTTTTGTTTCGGAATATGAATATAACACGTGCTACCAATGATGCGCAATTGTTTTATGTTCACCTTCTTTCCAAACCAGAGTTCATAGGGTGTTTTCCCATCTACACGTGTTGGACCAGTTCTATTTAATATGTTTGCTGCTGCGTTCACAAGTTCTGCCCATAGGTATTGTGGCAGCGTCTCATTAGCATACATAAGCGATCTAGCAGTCTCGACTAGTGTTCGATTTTCTTTCTCACTGGAACCGTTCAGCCTAGCCAGAATATCTTTTATCAAACTCTCCGCTGTTATCGCTGAGAATAGTTTTGATAACGTGGCCATTTGTTTTTGCTTCAGCGATCATCTGTTCTAAATATTTACTTACCTCTGACTTCTCTTTCTGAAAGTAGACGTATCTAAAGCTCGTATAATCGTCTTTGAATAACAAAAAATACCGATATTTCGAAATCTAATTCGGAAATGGTCCGCATACATCGCTGTGTATTATTTCGCCTGCTTCTAAGGCTCTTTCTCTCGTTCCAAATTTCAATCTATGAGATTTTCCTTATACGCAGCCTTCACAGAGTTCACGTTCAACTGGTAGCTCAATTCCTAGTTAACGTTTGACAAGAGCTCTTACGTGTCTATTATTTTGATGGCCGAGTCTCTCATGATATAACTGAGTTTGTGATGTCATAAACACTTCTAGTTTTCTAAATGGTTGTACATTCGTGACGTTAAGTTTGTACAGTTCACCTCTGTGACATCGTTCGCCAATCAGTTTTAGTTCTCCATTAATAGACATGCTGCATTTATTTGGACTTGAAAAGAATTAACTTTGTGGGTTTTTGTCGTGAGTAGCAAGGACAAAGAATATGTTCTTTTGAATTGATGGAACATACCACACATCTTGAAGAGTTATCGGTACGATTTTACCTTTAACGTTCACTTCAATTATAATTGATCCTTTTCCTTTCGCTTGAATCGTATTTCCATTCGCTGTTGTGACAGTAGAATATTCATGGAAATTCTCGAATCTTTGAAATAGATCGCCTCGGTTGGTGATGTGACTCGTAGCTCCATTATCGACATACCAATTATTTCTGTGGCATTCTGCCAAAAACCGCCGTCATTTCCTGTACTGTGTTTACAGACATCAAAGTCATGTTGGCACCTTCCCTGGTACGATTAGGGTTATCACTCTTCGGTGGTCGACCGTCGCTGATCCACTTTTGGCAATTGCTAACACGATGACCAATCTCTGAGCAATAATTGCATTTAAGCTTCTTATCCTTCGCGTTGTTCTTGATCTGCTTCTGCGTGTTCGAATTAGCTGACATAGCTTCTTGTTTAGGCACGTGCTTACTTGACAAAGCTCTTTCATACGCACATAAGTGGCTAGTAAGATTTTCTACAGTTCTCTCTGTTTTAGGTATTAAGAGCCAGCTGCTTCGAAATGAGAAATATTCTTCACCGCGCGTATCCATAATTTTACAAACCAACAAAAGCTGCGGTAACTCTTTACTCTCGTTGTATAACTCTTGATTCAGTTCAGTCCAAATATTTGTCAACTTACACATATGTGTTGCTATATCATCATCTGGGTCTCTTTTCAATCCGAAAAATGTCATACACAGATTATATGACTTGTCTTCCGACGTGCCTCCAAACAGTCTATGTAGTTCTAGCCATACCTCGTAGGCGCTCGTAAATCGCATGACTTTTCGTAGTGTGTCTTCACTCGTGTTTGTTGTAAGAAAGAGTAGAGCGCTGCTGTCCGCTTTTACAAATCTGACGAGTTCAAATTTGTACTTATTGACATCTTCGTCACCTTTTTTTTTTTTTTTTTCCCGGGGAAATCCTTTATAGATAGCACCTACCACGGGGAGGTAAGTGGTTATGTGGGAGTCCGTATACCCACCCAAACCCCGGGGTGTTCCGTCACTGCCGCTTTTGGCGGGAACGCGGGACAGATTTTGCACACGACCGCGAACCCGCCGCGGCTGTCCGTTGCCGGACCCTTCTCTTCGCGGCACGCCAGAACACATGGCGCGCCGCAACTACCTCAGAGACCAAACCCGCCAACAATGGGCGCCAGACTTTCCCGTGTCTGGACGCCCGTGGTCTCCCTGCGGTGGGTCGGATACGTAGCCCCACCGCCTGCTACGTCAGCCACGGGGGATAACCCCCCCGTGACCCCACCTCCTCGAGTCTGCGCCGAGCGCCCGGACCCAACCTCCTCGAGCCTGCACCAAAGTGCCCGGGCCCCCCACCTCGAGCCTGCGCCAAAGCGCAAGGGCCCCACCTCCTCGAGTCTGCGCCAAAGCGCCCGGACCCCGCCACTCCTATGTGGACTTGGCAGCCAAAGCCCATAGGAGCGGCCCTGCCTGAGCCGGCCAGCGCACCCCAACGCCGGCGCGGCCCCTGGGTTCCTCTTGGCTTCACCGTGGTGATCCACCTTGATACTTGTTCACCTGCTCCAACTTGCACTTGTTCAAGTCTTCTAAGTTTTCCTTCGACTACATCCATAGCATCGTTTATGCTTTTTAGAAGAATGCATATTTTATACCTCCAAGTTGACCATTTGACTTTTCCTTCAAGTAGTCCGATTTGAAACTTTGTCGTTAAATTTTCCATTTTTTACAATTGCTGCGCGCATAACCTGTTAGAGCACGCGTTTTGGTGGAAGCTTGTGATGGAAACTATATTAACTACGTTACAAATTATATATGGAGAATAAATACATAAGTAAAACGAGACTTGATCGAGTGACACATTTTTAATAACTCACTTCAGAATCTGACAACATCAACTAAAATTATTCGAAACCTATTTGCTTATAATAATTTCAGTGGCCAGTTCTAACAACACATGTCAATGTTCCGCCTAAATCAACGCTATGCCAATACTTGTCTGGCCCTATATCATATAGTTTGCCAGCTTTGATGGCCATTGTATCAAAAATTAAAGCGACGTTCATTTCAGCATTTTCCATCAAGAATTCCATCATTTCTGCAATAAAATCCAGGTCGCATATATGCGTCGCCAATATCCTTCGCAGAGTTGCAGGGCGATGTAAAGGGATACGATTCCTCAAAAATTAATAGATTTACCCGAATAATCATATAATGATAAATAAACGGTTTAATTTTATCTCAATATTTATTGAGCTAATGCTTTCAAAATTATGTTAGACTATCGTTCAACTTCAAAATAACTATCCCATTATTTTTAATTAACATTTTAGGTAATCAAAAGTTGTGTAACGTCTTTTCAGGCGTTGTTGTAAGACTGACATCTCAACGTAATTTATTTTTACATGGTGAGGCAGTAGTTGCAGCAGATGTTGTTTGTGTGCAAACACTTTCCGTAGTAATTATCTTATTTCTGCCACTTTATTGCAGTTTATCGTTTTATAAAACTTGGTTGGTGCTTATTTTTCTTCGATACATGTATTGCTTAAAACATTACTATTTTTTCGCAGGGCTCGATCTGTAAAGAAACTTAATACATGGTATACACGAGTAGACTGGCGCAGAGTGGTGAGATCAGTGCTTCTACTAGCAATCATTGAAGAGTTTTACTTTTGTCTTCTTATCGTTCCATCGTCACCAAATTTTAAAACGTTTTGATGTACAGCATATATGTATTGACATGCTAATTTTATTTAAATCAGTTCAGTAGAAATATGTAGAAAGGCCGTTGCAAGATTTGAATCTTCAAGATTAATAGGTTAACGCACGTACGCGTTCTGATGATTTATTCTTTTCCTTAGGAAATATTGACGGAACAGCTTCAGGTTTTAGCATTCTCCTAGTATAAACAGAAATAAAGTCGTCACATTAAAAATGCGCTCTGTAAACGGCAGACGATTTTGACATTTTTCCAGGCAGTGCATTTTACAAATACAATTTCTGGTTTTCATTGTTCGAAAATCTACAATACAAGAAATGTAATTAATAACGACAAACATCATCAGTGCAAAGTCGAAGGACATGATAAAACGATATTTTTTTTTAAATAAAAACATCTAAGTTTTAGGTTTGCCGTTTTTGTACACTTTGACAGTGACCGGTACATCTCCAATTTAAGACAGTCGGACAGAAGTTACTACCTACGTACTATGGGGATACTATGGAATTGAAAAATATCTTAGATCAACAATATTCATGGTTACCCTAAAGAATATTCAACAAACCACCATCTTGCATTTAGTATTACCAGGTCCCAAACATTTGAGTACTACTTTTTACTCAGTATTAATTAATTACTTTTAAAATACAAATACAAAAACAAATTTATTTATTTGCTAGAATACAATATTATATAAAGTCTTTAACTAATAATTATGTCAATGTATTCAGCTTGCAGGCAGACTTGCAAATATTATAATAAATAAAATATAAATAAATACATTCAAATATAAATATATTAAATTAACATTTAACTAATCATATATTATTAAATTCTATGCTTCATTATATTATTTAAACTTAAGATATTCATTTGCTCTATAAAAACAATTGTCCAACAGCCACTTATGTAGGTTTAATTGAAATTTATTAACATGCAGCATATTTATATGGTCTGGTAATTTATTATAAACAGTTATGCACACGTTGTATACATTTTTCTTATAAATTTCTCTATGGCAAGCGGACTGGTAAAATGGATTTTGGAACTTAGCTCTTTCATGGCTAATGTTAATTTCGTTACGTTTTGTGAAATAATTAGGATGAGCTCTAACGAAAACGCATGCGTCTTTGGTGTGGTAAGGAGAGTACGTACACACGTACACAAGTAAGTGGTAGGACATTACATTTCTTAAATAACGGCTTGCAACTATCCAAAAACCAAGCTTTATTTATAACTCGAATACACCTTTATTGTACATTGAAGGTTTCCCCACATTATTAAGCCTTAACTGAGTGATGACACATAGCCATGATATGCAGCCAAGGCAGCTTCTGCAGAAACAGTTTGCCTTACCCTTTTGAGTGCAAAAGTAAAGCGACCAAGCCTCTGATAAACAGTATTTACATGAGTTTTCCAATTAAGGTGTTGATCTAAATTTATTACTTAATAATTAAAAGATTCTACTTCAAGTACTTTTTGATTTTTATAGACAATGTCTAGAGGTATTAATATTGTATTGTATGAATTAAACTGAATTATTTTAGTTTTATGTATATTTAAAGTCAAATCATTATTTTCTATCTACTGAATTATATCCGCTAAAGTACCACGAATTAACGAATAGATTATAAAAAATGTAGAAAATTTAAATCAGTTTCAAAGTTTATGAATCATTCGTTTACGTAAATTAAAAAAAAGCAAAATATACAATTTTCTACCATTTCTACCTAACTCGATGATTAGTTAAACTGGCAAGACGTCAGACAAGGACACACTCCCAACGGGAGCCCTCTCACCAGGACCGCTTTTAGCAAGCTACCGCCTTTAAGGAAATAGCTGCCCTAATCTTAAGTCAATAGATCTTAATTTAGCGAAACACAAAATATTGATACACAGTCTAGTTATAAGTATAAGGTCTTTGATATCTAAAGACTCGCAGACTCAAAATTCAAAATGGTGGATTTCGTTTTTTTTGCAACCACTTCCAAAAAATGCCGATTATTTCAATATGGTTCAAAACTTATACATGAAATAAAAAGTAATAAACAGAATAAACTATATTTTACATTATTATCCTGCACCATTTGTATGTTTTGTAAGATAAATAACTATTGAACTTCTTGCAATAAGTTATGTTTACGAAAAAAACCGTTGTGTTTCATATTTGAATATCATGTCCAAGAATAAATGAAATCCTTTATAATAGATATTGAAATTGCGAAAGTACATATTTTATTATGATAAAAAAAAACACTAAGTTAACCTTCTTATATTTTTTCCACTTCCATTAGTTTTTATTCAATTTATGTCAAACATAATTATTTTGTTTTGGCACACGGACAGCTGCACACATACACTAACTCTAGAGACCGACTTTGAACATGAAATTCTATTTATTTTTCATGTTCCTGGTTGTGATTTTAGTTTGTTCAATTTTAGAACAAGAACATATATTTAGCTTCCTTTCTCTTCTAAATTTTACCGATCGAAAAAGAGACAACTATAATATAATGCAAAACGAACCACAAGATTTTGGGAATAGATCTAATCTACTAATGAGTTTACTACTACTTTTTCATATTGAATGATGCTATTCACATTGGCGTGCGATTATTACGTATAGAGCAGACACCGCAAAGAAACAGTTTGCTATAGTAGTTGTGGTCCACGGTCCACAACTATCTCGACGACTTATTGAACAGAACGCGTGAGCGCCGTGAATTTCATGGCGCTTTCGACCTTTTAGGCGCGAGTAAACTACGTCTTTAATCAATTCTAGCGCTTTATGTTTGAATCGTTGAGTTAGACGGCATGTTTTTTTAGCGCTGCAGCGAACATTATCTTATAATAATCAAAAATGTGACAATACTTTTACTTGTGTTGGCATCTCTATACGTAGTAATGGTACCTCAGTGGCTATTCAAGAATTTTATTTGGCCATGGTCATGGCGATGTTAGGTCTTATACCACTTATAAAGTCCATTTCACGAAAGAAGTCCCGCAGACGCAGCGCTGTATTCGCGCGACATAATGTTGCCACGGTTAAATTTATATGGTATGGGGAAATCAGGGGAAATAATTTATAGTTCATTAGTTTCATTTTATTAACTTCGTACTCGAACAGTTAGATAAGAAAAAAAATGTTTTTAATAGAATATATTTTTTATATAGATTCTATTTGATGTTTATACTGCTAAGGTCAGATTAGTGAAAAATTAATCTTCCTGTAATTTCTAAAATATAAAATGGAAATATAGATGTTCAACCAACTTCAAATTAGAAAAATAAAATAACATTTAAAAAGTTTTATTCAAAGTTTTATTGAATAATTATGATCGGTCATACTATGATCACTGTCAGAAGAGTGAATAGAAACAGAATCAGATTCTGTTTCACTATCACTAGCCGTAGATATAATAAATCGATCCATTTCTTCATCCATAAGACCATCATTTTTTAAATATTCTTCCTCCAAATGCTGTACATGTTTACATTGAACTGCCCAATCTTCCGCTGTAACAGACTCGAAAGCCTCTTCTGTTAGGCGTACAATTTCTTTTGGATCTTGGCCCACGTTTTTATCCGCTACCCGTCTCTTTACAAGGCTCCACATTTTTTCGATCGGATTGAGATCACAGTGGTAAGGCGGCAATCTTAGCAATTCATGATTGTGAGATTTTAATAATTCATCCACGGCATATGTAGGTGGACCTTTGTTTTGCTTAATTAATCCAAATAATACAGCTTTTGTTCAAGTATCTTCAAAATATACTCCCTTTCCTCGCAGCCATTCCTGCATGTCACGTTTAATACTTGACATTGTAGGTGCTTTATTTATTTGAGTGCAATGATACGGAGCGTTGTGCAATGATACGGAGCGTTGTCCATTACCACAAGTGACCTTTCAGGTAGGTTAGGAACGACTTTCTCACTCATCCATTTCAAAAAATTTGTTGAGTTCATGTCATCGTGGTAATCTGAGGATTTGGATTGGGATTTGAACATTAACAATGCACCATTAACAAAACCATTTTCAGTTCCTGCATGAGCAATTATCCAACGACTCCCTGATGACTCTGACACGAACACCCCAGGCTCCTCCTCACTTTGCCAGCAACTTTTGGCATGATAAGTGTTGTGTATATAGGTCTCGTCTAAATATACTACAGGTTTTTTTTCCACATTGCGATTTCTTCGGATTCTCTCCAAATATCTTGAACGCCATGCAGTAATATCATAACGATCCATTAGTAATTTACGTTTCGATTGGCATCGCTTATACTTGAAACCGATGCTATGCAATATACGGTGCAATGTTGTGATAATTCCTTGATAATTTATGTCTTCTCTCAAAGCTGCACGTAATTTAGCCAATGTAGGTAATTCCTTTTTCACAACATAAAAACTATGAATTTTTTGCCGTATAGCGCACAAATCAAATCCATCCAAGTCGAACTTTTTGGGATGCGGGCGACCTGGGGTGATGATAACTTTAGAAGTACTCGCCGCTGTTGCGCCTTCTTTTGTAACTCTCGTTACAGTTTTCTCTGCCACACCTGCAATAAAATGAACAATTTAAAAAAAAATCTAACCATGACTATTTCCGTATCTAATTACATTATAGTTGAATATAACTTTACAAATTTTTGTTGTGTTGTGTTAATTCCTTTTCAAATTTTCCTTAATAAAAATCGTGCATTAAAAAAAACTTAACTCCAATCTATAAATCAATCGGGAAAAAATATGTATAATATGGCAGCCCCAAAATTTACCTGTCATGGCGGCGACTCTTTTGCGAACATTGTCTAATGGTATTAAAACGCCGCGATTCTTGTGTTCCGCTTCACAGAACTCCTTCACCTTTAATATCATTTCTCGACCTGCACTTTTTACAACTTTTGGCATAGTAAATAAACCTTATAACGCACTAATCCAATAATACACTCACAAAATATCTACCACAACAAACGCACCTTGATAACATCGACAAACGACAACATGGCCGAACTCCCCATCTGTCAAATTTAGTTCCACAATTGTCCGCGGGACTTCTTTCGTGAAATGGACTTTTACTTAAAATCGCATGATTATGCTGTCAAGTAGACAGTTGTCAAAAAAAGTTCACAACCAACCATGCTCGGGACTTGGGCCTAAAATTGCACTTTTTGGTGGAATAAATAAATATTTTCAGGTTTTGCGAACGCTGAACGCCACCAATGCCCTAAAAGCTAAACGAACGCACCCATGGTTGTTCCCTATATATTACCCTACTTTTTGGTTGTAACTCTAAAATAAAAGAGTCCCATATAATGTACAGCCAATAATACACGACCAAATAATCTCCAGGGAATAATTTGCATCCAATATTCCTGATATGATATCCTGATTCAATATTGACTTATTGGCTGTACAATACAGGCTGTGCGTTATTTGGCTGCATTTTATTAACACGGGCTGATATAGCCATATAATTACACGCTGCTAGTAAAAGGAATCAATTTCATGTACATGAAATTAAATATCAGGCTGTGCATTATTGGCCGTGAACTACGTTGGTTGGACACTTATTGTACAGGCCAATAATGTACAAATAATAATCCGTGTACATCACTGACTCAATCATCACAGACTAAACGCCTGTGTGCGTACACAGGCGCGCACGTCCCGCCACCGCGGCGTGCGCACGTCTCCTCCAACCGATATACGGCCACGTAATACGGGTGGGAATGGCACGCGCGACGCCGTGATGTTTTTTTTTTTTTTTTTTTTTTAAATAAATATTCCACAACTATCACACAACGCCATCTAGTCCCAAGCTAAGCAGAGCTTGTGTTATGGGTACTAGACAACTGATAAACATACTTATATATTTCTAAATACATACATATTATAGATAAATTACACCCAGACACAGAACAAATGATCGTGCTCATTACACAAACATTTGTCCTGGGTGGGAATCGAACCCACGACCTCCGGCATAGCAGTCAGGGTCACTAACCACTACACCAACAGGCCTGATGTTTGTACCTGTAGTAGCCTATTCATCGCACTCTAGAAAGAAGTGATGCGGTAACTTATATATTATTGTAACTATCGATAAACTGAAGATTTTTCTTGCGCATTTTACATAATTTTTTAATAAGTTGGTTCGTGTTATTTGGATTTTTATTAATATAATTTTTTTCGGACAGTTTATAAATATATACATCGATTCTAGGTAAACCTATATCTATGTGTAACTTTTTGCAATTTGGTGCGAAAGGGAGTATTGTAGGTGTATTTCAGGGCTCTATTCTGAATGACCTGGAGTTTATTGATGTTGGTCTGGCAAAGACTGCTCCAAACAAGACATGCGTACTGTTATACCCCAACCTTGTTAGCCTTAGTGCTTGCCTGGCGGCCCATCTGGCCTATTCAGCAGTTCTATGAGCTAAGAGTATGTCTAATGATGGTTTTCAAGTCAGTCTGTTCCCATCTTTTGACTTAAGCGGTTGCCTAAGGAGCTCCTATTAATCTCGTGTACTATCCTATGTAATATACTATTCTAATACCAAAATAAAGTCGCGAGTGAAAATAGTTTTTTTTTAAAAACCAAAATCCAAATATCCGTATAACATTTTGGTGGCAGCGGTGGGATCCGAAATCTCCAGTGCCCGGGCGCCGCTCTGCAGACTGGCTCTGGATCCCAATCCTGAAACAAATAAATTAATTAGTGCTATTATATAAACTTTGTGTTAGTGTACAAAATAACTATAAGTGTATACTCACCGTGAAATCCTTGACACGTCGTCACGGAAGTCCTGCTATATCCTGTCGAATCCTGGAAAGGATCTGTCTATCCTGCAAAGAGAAAATAACTGCAACCCGAACTGCAACTACTTACCTTCGGCTGCGTGAAAAGTGTCCCGACCTGAAGAAAAGAAATTGAAGACACTTACCGTACTGCTATCCTGCTTCATAATTATCGTTCACCGTGGTATCCTGCACCTGAAATAAAATCAAGCATCCAATTTATCAACAATAATAACTCAAGATCCGATTGAAGGTCGTAAGCTGCGACTCGCCTTATCTCGTAATGAGTCCGGCCGCCGTCGTGCTCTTATCGGTCGCCCACGCACTGCTCATACTGTAAGTCTTTGGTCATTGTTTTGACTTAGTCGATATATTAGGGTTCCGTTAGTTAATTTAATATTACTATTTTAAGTTTGTTATTTTAACTTGATGTCTGTTACTTGTGACTTGTTCTATTAATTTTATACCGGATATATAATTATGCCAAAAGTGCCGAAAGTTGAGGAAACCAAATTATCAGTTGAGATTCCCGGAACTGAACAGGTAACAAGTGATACGGTAGTAAAATCACCTCGTTGTTCACCTTGAATTACTAGGAAAGCCGCCGCAGCTCTCGCAATGGCCGAACTAGAACTAAATATCTTGTTCAAATTTATAAAATCTTATGATGGTAGCAGGGAAACTCTCAACTCATTTCTTGTGAATTGCGACAATGCTTTTGAACTTGCATCGGAAATTCAGAAGCCTATATTATTTAAATTCATCCTTAGCCAATTGAATGGGAAAGCAGAGGTAGCATGTTCCATTAAAGACTTTACAACCTGGGAACAATTAAAAGACTTCCTTAAAACACAATTCAGTGAGCGAAAACATTATTCGCATCTTCTCGCCGATCTTCAGGAAAGCAAACAAGGGCCTCAAGATAATGTAAGCCAATATTCACTTCGTATGGAGACCTACCTCTCACAAATATTAACTGAAATATCCTTATCTAACACTAAAGCCAAAGAATTGCCTGGTCGTACTGCAGCCATGGAGGACCTTGCCCTTCATCATTTTGTCATGGGACTTCATCCCCGAATTTCTAATATTGTGAGGTGTAGATCCCCGAAGACATTAAACGAAGCAATTAATTACGCTATTTCAGAAGAACGCATATAGCAGACGCTGTACAGGCGTCCACAAATGGACCAAAAACCCAGCAATAATAATAATAATAATAGATTTAAAGCCGGCCCTTCCAAACAAAATTTCAATGCCTCTTTCACTTCACAAAAACCATCTAACCCCGCACCACAAGGGGTTCCTAACGCATATTGCCGTTATTGCTAAACACCAGGACATGATATCTCTGTGTGCAAAAAACGCGAATTTAATAACAATCGTTTCAGAGTCCAACAAAACCAAACAAACAACCAACAGTTTTATAGGCCGCCTCCATGTGTAAACTTTACGTGTGAACAGCCCGATGAGGAGGTCGGTCATGATGAAGTTGATACCTCTTCACCTGATCCTTTAAACGAATAGAAGTCTCGTCACGGTTTCGCCCGAGACTAAATACCAAAGCCGACACTACAACCAAGTTGTCTAATCCCAGGGACCACACGGGTAACCAGCCCCAAATAAGCGCCCAATCTCTTAACTCTAGGGACCACACGGGTAACCAGCCCCAAATAAGCGCCCAATCTCTTAACTCTAGGGACCACTCGGGTAACCAGCCCCAAATAAGCGCCCAATATTGTAAGTCCAGGGACCACACGGGTAATCAGCCCCAAATAAGTGCCCAATATTCAAAATTGAACAAACCACTAAACGACACTAACGTCTCTCAAGAAACTAGTAAAACAGTCTTTGAAATAAACATAGACACAACGAAAAGGTTGTTACGCACGTCCTACTAGACTCTCAAATCTCAGACATCCCTTTATCGTTACTGGTCGATTCAGGCTCTGCCATTTGTTTGATAAAGGAATCCAGCATACAGAAGAATCAGAAATTAACGAAAGAATCTATTAAATTAAAAGGCATAGACCCAGGTGATGAGCCAACTCAGACCACAGGTCATTTCCAACTGAAACTAAATCTTCATGAAAAAAGATCCATACCATTCAAATTTCACGTCATTAGGGACATAAATCTGCCCTATGACGGCATTATAGGGCCAGACTTTTTAACCACATATGGCTGTAAAATTGATTATACTCATGACATCTTAAGGATAGGTAAACTCGATATCAAGTTACATTTTTCCGAACCTTTTTACGTCATACCACCTCATACTGAAGCCGTCATTGAATGCTCAATTCAAAAAATCGATCTGAAAGAAGGAATTATTACAGACCAACACCTTTCCGATAACTTATTAATATCCAACTGTATTGTTTAGATCAAAGATAATGACCGTATCAACTTAACTGTTGCCAATATTTCGGAATCTTTTGTAAATATAAAAACAAAATTTAAACCTTCACATCGAACCTCTGCATGCTAGTGCATACCCAGTTAACCTGAATATCCGAGAAACATGTAAACGAACCGATGAAGTTATAAATTCATTAAGAACTGAGCACTTGAATCACGAAGAAAGAAATGCTCTTATAGAACTCTGCTCACAGTTTTCAGATATTTTTCATCTACCTGGTGAACAGTTAACCTATACTTCTGCCCTTGACCATCAAATGAAAACAAGTAGCGACATTCCTGTTCACACGAAATCGTATCGATTCCCAGAATGCCACTAAAAGGAGGTGGAAACCCAAATTGACCAAATGCTTGAACAGAATATAATACAGCCCTCATCTTCCCCTTGGAGTTCGCCGATTTGGGTGGTACCTAAAAAAGCAGACTCACAAGGGCAACGTAAATGGCGAATTGTAATTGATTATCGGAAACTGAATGACATTACTATCGGCGAAACATACCCAATTCCGCAAATATCGGAAATTCTCGACCAACTAGAAAACAGCAGATATTTTACTACACTAGACCTCACTTCCGGTTTCCATCAGATCTTGATTTCTCCCGCAGACGCTCCTAAGACAGCCTTCTCCGTACCTCAGGGACATTATCAGTACAATAGAATGCCATTTGGGCTAAAAAATGCCCCATCTATCTTCCAGAGACTTATGAATAATTGTCTTTCTGGCCTCCAAGGCACAAGATGCTTCGTATATCTTGATGATATCGTAATTTATTCGCGTGATCTGATCTTACATATTAACAATTTAAACGCCGTGTTCGGCAGAATCCGTAATTTCAACTTGAAACTTCAACCGGAAAAATGTGAATATTTACGAAAAGAAGTAGCCTATTTAGGGCATATTATTGGTGAAAATGGTGTTAATCCAAACCTCGAAAAAACCAAAGCTGTGTCCGAATTTCCGATACCTCAATCTCCAGTAATTATATCACGGACAGACAAAAATACGCAAAGACTTCGTCAGTATTTTCATATCCGCCTCGGACGTCATAGAGAGCAGACGTTCATTCACACGACCAACTTACCGCTCATCGAAAAACGCAGGTACCTACTTAAAAAAAAAAAACTTGCATTTTACAATTTTATTTACTTCGCGGAATTAATATGACCAGCTGTGCTTGTAAAAAGTCCCTTAAGGCGTCGGAAAAGGCAATAATGCTCTCGTTCCCCGTGTGCAAGGCAATACCACTACGCGTGTGTTAATTTATCAGTGGAGGCCTACAAGAATACTCAATCGTGGGTGTGTCCATTGTGCACAAGCAAGCTACCCAAATCAGGAGATAATACCGACACGCCGGTGAAGTTAAGCCTAACTTTGCCTTCGGAAGACGCTGGTCGCGCCAATGTTAATGTCGCGGTAAGAAGAGGGACTCCAACTCCTACTTCGCCCCATGATGGGGCCGACTACCCACAGGCACCGTCCACGAAATTAGTATCGCTCGAGGGACAGAAAGACATGGCTAACATGATAAGAAAGGAGGTTAGTAAAGCCCTAACAGACACAATGGCGGTCCAATTCTCTGCCCTGGGTGACCGGATAACCAGTCTTGAAACATCCGTCAAGTACCTTAGTGGTCAGTGTGATGACATGTTCAAATTCTACTCCACCACGAAAGCGAACTTGGCGATACTCAGCGATGAAAATAAACAACTACGCGAGGAGCTCAACGCGGTGAAGGCACGAACTAAAATCCTAGAAGACGGGCAAGCTCGCCAAGAGCAGTGGTTGGTGTACCGGAAACAAAAGGTGAATCTACTGTCGACATGATTGTACAGATCGTTGCTCAAGCCGGAGTCAGTTTAAAAAGCGCTGATATTGAGTTCGCGCACCGTGTGCAGCCGCGCCGTCCAGCCGGGACCAGCACCGGTGGCACCAGCATCAGCCGCGCTATCGTAGCTCGCTTCAGGAGCCGCGCCACAAAGGACGCCGTCGTCGCCGCAGCACGAAAGCATCGCCACATTACCTCTAAGGAGCTTGGGATGGGAGGTGATATCAAAAAGATCTACGTTAATGAACACCTAACCAGAGAAAATAAACAATTACTTAACTCATGTAAAGCAAAAGCATCAGAATTTCACTTTAAATATGTTTGGACAAAAAACTGCCGCATTTATGTGAGAAAAACCGATACTTCGCCTCCCATCGCAATAATAAGTGCATCAGACTTAGTAAAAATACAATAGAAACAAGTCATTGTCAGTTAATATTATTTAATAAATATTTTTGTTACATATTGTATGCTCTACTTGACCTCTGTCTGCAACAACCTCAAACACAACTCATATTACTATTTATTATACTTACATTATATATTATTTACATTAACACAATATACCATCGTCTTATCACAATTAAATCATTATTCTCTGAACCTACTCACATCCTAAAACATCACAAATTAAAACTACTAACCTACAATACATGTTACTTACTTAATATTACCTACAACTTTTTCATAATGTTTATCCAAACACTGAGCGAACTACTTAAGCAAATTGTTTTATGTACGACACATAAACACATACCCATAAGTTTCACTATTTCACTAATACACAATGATGTCGTTTAATAGATTGCAATTTTTGTATCAGAACGTGCGCGGGCTTAGAACAAAGACGAACGATTTTTATAATAATGCACTGGTTTGTGACGCCGATATGATTCTTATCACTGAGACATGGCTTTGCGAAGGTATCCTGGATGCCGAGGTAAGCGGCGACAGGTATGAGGTATTTCGCCGTGATCGCGGCTCGCTTGGTGGCGGTGTCATGATCATGAGCGCAGCGCGCATGGGTGCGCGCGCGCGTCCCGAATGGCAGCGTGATGACCTCGAGTGCGTGTGGGTGACTGTACCGCACCGCGCTCTGACACCGGGCTCTGACACCGGGCTCGCGTGCCTCCACGCCCGCTGCCCCCGTCTCATGCTCCCCTCGTCCGCGCCATGATCTCCATGTTGGCGTTGTTTACTTGCCGCCGGATAAATTAATACCTAAGCGCATACACACACTACTTGACATTCTTTCAATAATTGTAGAAAAATATCCTCATGATAACATTATTTTAGCGGGAGATTTTAATTTGCCCTGTATTCAATGGTCATCGGGGGATCCAATACTATTGAAAAAGGGCTCAATTGAGGTTCAAAACTGTGCGGCTTTATTAATTAATAAAACGTTGTATGCGGGATTTAATCAATACAATACTATAGGTAACTCTCACAAAAATACCCTAGATCTAGTTTTCGCAAATTTTTCTTTAGGTTTACACAAGTCGGATACTCCAATAATTAAAGAAGATGCTTATCACTCTGCCATTCATATAAATGCAACGGATATATTGAAATCACCACTGAGACCAGCAACACAATTGAAATTACAATTTCAGAAAGCAAATTACCTAGCTATCAATGACTATTTTTCAAACATAAACTGGCCGGAAGTAATTTTGACTTGTAGAGTAGAAGAAGCTGTAAACAACTTATATGCAATTTTAAACGACGCCATCGAACAATTCGTACCGCGGGTAACTAAGTTTCATACATACGTATATCCAGTATGGTATAGTCGCGAACTTATTAAACTGATAAAAGAAAAAGCTAAAGCTCATTACAATTGGAAAAAATATAATAATAAAATGGAATAACAAATGTTTTTATTTCTCCGTGCCAAAGTAAAACTTTTACAAGATAGTTGCCATAAATCATACATCAAATTTTCTGAAAATAAAATAAAATCATGTCCAAAACTATTTTGGTCCTATATTAAATCAAAAAGAAAAAATAATACTGATTTCCCTAAGCTAATGTTCTATAATAATAAAAATCTAACTGATGAAAAAGAAATATGCTCAGCCTTCAACGAATTCTTTTGTAAAAATTTTAACAGCCCCCTAGACAGTCAAACACCGCCGTTACCCGTGAGAAACATAAGCACTGATACATTGCATACCATACACATTACCGATGATTTCGTAAAAAAAACTACTTAAGGGGGCCGATCCTTCTAAGGGTGCTGGCAGTGACAAAATTCCACCGATATTTTACACTAACTGCGCAGACTCTCTGGCTGCACCTATAGCGTGTATTTTCAATCGATGTTTCCGTGAAGGATACTTTCCGACTGTTTGGAAAACTGCACATATCGTCCCTATTCACAAAAAAGGCACGAAGACGTCGATTGATAACTACCGCCCTATATCTATACTAAATACTCTTAGCAAACTACTGGAAAAAGCGGCACAGCATCATCTTTATCCCTTCGTTTACCCCAATATTCCACATCAACAACATGGTTTTATTAGAGGCCGCTCAACAAATACAAACTTAGCAATTTTCACAAACGACGTTCTACGAGGTATGGATAGCGGTTCGCAGGTTGATGTGATCTATACGGACTTTGAAAAGGCCTTTGACCGTGTCGATCATATCATCCTTCTACATAAACTCCAAGAGCTTGGCATTTGTGGGGATCTTTTGAGATGGATGGAGTCTTATCTCCGGAACCGCTGCCAGGATGTTGTTGTGGGTGGACATCGCTCTGAATTCACAAATATTCCCTCGGGCGTCCCTCAGGGATCAATACTCTCTCCTTTGCTCTACGCTGTGTATCTTTATGACATTGGAATATGTTTTCAATTCGCTAAACATCTTATGTATGCAGATGATACAAAAATTTACTATAACATAAACAACCAACTTGACTGCATAAAACTCCAAAAAGATTTAAATAAGTTAACACATTACTACAGAGATAATAAAATTACCATCAATATTAACAAATGTATGTTTATGACGTTCAGTAGAAAAATAAAGCCAATTAAATTTGAGTACAAAATTAGTAATACCACAATTAAAAGTACACAGCTAGTTAGAGACTTAGGAGTTCTTCTGGATCACAAATTAACTTTCAACGACCATATCGCTGACATTGTGAGCAGATCTTACAAAAGTTTAGGTTTTATTTTACGCGTTAGTAAGCCCTTCTCGGATACGGAATGTCTTAAAGTGCTGTATTTTGCTTACGTCAGAAGCATACTTGAATATTGCAGTAATGTCTGGAGCCCACAGTATATATCTTACACACAAGATATTGAAAAAATCCAAATTAAATTCTTAAAACACTTAAACTGCCGCTCACAACATATGTATGTTAATTATGAAGAATCCTGTGAATTTCACAAATGTTTGTCACTCGAAGGTAGGCGAAAGCTTCTGGATATGTTATTTCTCCATAACGTCTGCCATGGTACCATCGACAGCACTGTCCTCACTGAATCATTCGTGCAGCTGCGAGCCCCTACTGTTCGTACAAGACACACGCCTCTGTTCTCCCTCCCGCGCATTCATACCAATTATTTCCAAAATTCAATCATTTGTCGAACTCAAACTAACTTTAACAAGTATTTCAACTCAGTTGATCTTTTTAACAGTAAAAAACGATTTTTTAGACATTCTATTATAAACATAATAAAGAAACAATATTTACAAGCACCCACCTAGGATGTACTTTAATACAACTAAACTTTAGAGTATTTTCACCAACTTAACTTTACACAACCTCTCTCTCTCTCTCTCTCTCACACACACACACACACACACACACAAGCACACACACCCTATACGACCATCCGTTGTTTGTAGACATGTCAAGTTTATCTTTCCGTGATAATTATTTACCTACCTACTTTATTAATATAGTAAAACTAATCAATTGTAGGAACTGTATTAATTAGATATATACCTACATGTATAACTAAGAAATCTTTGCTCTCTATTCAAGTACATTTATATAAAGTAAATCCGTCATTAGATGTAAGACTTAGTTTTTAAAGTATACTATAATAACATTAAGATCTGTGGATTTTGTTAATAAATAAAATAAAAAAATAAAATAAAAAAAAAGTATAGCGAGTGAGGTTTGCGGTGTTCCGACCGGTCCGGCCGAGACGCCGTGCGCAGGCGCATCTACGTCAGCTGGCCGCCTTCAGTGACAACCACGATTTGCCGCGAAGCGCACGTCACTTGCGCTCCCGCTCAGTAGCTTACCGCAGATGCGAGAACTATCATTTGCCATATTATAATTGCTGTGCTATATTTCTATGAACTATTCTGCTTACCTTCTATTCTTCTTCAATCTTTCAACCATCATCAACCTCCTTTACTGAGCATTTTTCAAATTTTAGGGTGTAATTTTCACTCACAATAGGCTATCCAAACGCACCAGCTCCATATGTTCTAATTATAACATCACAGAAATGTACCTACAACTACAGGTGTAACTTTAAACTGGCTTATCGTACCTTCGAATATGACGGGTTCTGTTGCCTTCCAGTACAGATTTTAAGCGAACAGTAGGTAGGGCAGGAATTATATATTCTATTTGCACCCTCCAAATATTTTTGTTAAAAATGTTAGATGCAAATTTTGCTGTGTTGCAATTGTTCTCTATTGAGATTAGGAAGTTCAGGACAGTAGGACAGTAAGCGGTTGAACCAGAGAAATCTCATGGCATTGTCTCGAGGCAAATAAAACAATTTAGCCGCTGCGGCTGCTATAAAATGGCAGACACAACACTTCGTATATACCATAATTATCAAGATGAGGTGACAGTCAGTGTTCAGACAAACGTGATCAGGTTATTGTTTCACTTTGGAGTCCAGTAAAACAAACTAAAGTCACAGAGGCAAGGGAAGTCTGATCAAAATAAATAAAACAAATTAAATAAAATAGCCACCATAGATGAACTGTAATGTCAGAAGCGCATGTCACGAGTGCACTGAAGATAGTTACAATAAAAGTAATTTGGCAGCCGGTCCGGCAACCAATAGAAACTGTCGGTTGTCATGAACACTCTTGAAGTTTGAGCTAACCATAAAAGCAGAAACTTTTCTAAGAGCTGTCAAAGCCGTGTTCATGCCTCGCTTGTGTAAGCCAGTTGTATTTAATCTCTAACTCAAAAAATAATGAAAGTCACAGTAAGTGTGACGACGAGCGAAGCGAGGAGGAGCGTTAGGTTCAATGGTGACCACACAAAGCCAGAATTATGATGAATAACACTGAACAGTGGAATGAAAATTGTTAATATCGCAAAATATATCTACACTGGACAGTGGAACGTGCAAATGAGGCTATGTCAGTGCCATGTCAATTTAGTCTGTGATGTACACGGATTATTGGGTGTACATTATCGCCATGTATAAAAAGTGTCTGACCCGTATTTCACGGCCAATAATGCACAGCCTGATATTTCATGTACATGGAATGGTTTCCTTTTATTGGCTGCGCATTATTGCCCGTGCAATATCAACCCGTGTTGATAAAACGCAGCCAAATAATGCACAGCTAGTATTGTACACCCAATAATTCGAAGCCATTCCACGGAATATTGGCTGGGATTTTAATGCTTGGATATTATTTGGTAGGGAATTATTGGCTGTACATTATAGGGACCCCAAAATTCGTAGTCATAGATTAGAGTAGAGTATGTTTACTGGAGAGAGATAGGCATCTTAGCCTCCAAAATTGGCTGCGACATTAGCGCCAGCTTCTGCGGCGGATAATTTTAAAACTCTGCTACTCCATTTATACCTATAGGTATTTCTATTTTAAATTGTATATAATTTTACTTTATGATACTTTATCTAGTCGAATGCTCGCAGGGTAAGTATAGATAGATAGATATTTATATAAACTCTTTATTGCAACACCCCAGTACAACAAAAATAACACAAAAATATATAAAATATATATATATATATATGTCGGAAACAGTCAACACGGTTGCTGATATGACTCAACAACGACGGTGAACGTACAACGGAACGCCAGCGCCCCCTAGTGGCGTTAGATTGAGTCTACGACGGCACACTCGTCACGAAAGAGCGACAGTCTTCGTTGGTCGGTCGGACAGTGCAGACGTGTAGGAACCATCCCGCGCTCCGAATAGTGCCTTACCTAATTGAAGTGAAGTAAAGTGATTTTTATTGTAACAGTCAGTTAATCATATTGTGCTTCGTAATCAGTTAATGATATCGTTTCACTGTTGAACCAACATTTCCCACAGTGCGCCCACTCTGAATAGTCGCAAATCATGGCTGACGATGGTGACTCAACTATACCTGAGACCTTATATATATAACGGCGTCGGCCGCCCTATTGTGACGGAGCATGCGCAACTGGCGAGCGGTTTAAGTCGCCGCCGCACATCCATCACCACAATCGCATAGGCGATTGGCTATAAAACAGCTGCGCTTGGCAACCGGAGCTCATACAGTCCGGTGTCGCTTTTAATGCCCGGAGAGGCAAAAAGCTCTATGTCATCCCTAAAAAAAACCGGAGCTTAGTTTTGCTGCGCGCGCTCGCCGCATGCGCACGTCTCTGTTGTTATAATCTAATAAGTGATCGAAAATTAAAGTTGGAATAGATATTACGTGTTTTCTTCATGCCTGGACACACTTCATATCTAGCTGTCAGCCGATATCAGAAGTGGGATGGATCCACCTCCACTCCAAGCAGTAATAACCGGACTTGCGATATCCGTCCTGGAAAATTGCGATGACCATATTCGTCAAGAACTGAACTCGATGAACGTTCGACAACAAGCATCAGTTACTCCGCACTTTTCGTGGCTTCTATTTGAAACGAAGGAATAAAGACCCAAGTTGGAGTGATTAAGATCCGAAATGTTTCCGAAATACAACACCATTTCGAGGAAACTGTAACCACTGCGGCAGAATGGGATATCGAGACTACAAGTGTCGTGACAAATTTCGTCTGCGGCAATCTGCATCTGCGCCATAAAAACGTCCGGTGACGTTTACGCCGGGTTCGCGTCACGTTCGCAGTGACACAAGCCACATCGCCTCTGCATGCTCCATGCGCTACATGAAGAAAGAAGTCAACTGGTCAGCCGGCACGTCAACGTGTGTTGGCGAGCTTCGCATGATGTTTCAGATAATTGACATTAATTTGCCGTTTATATTCGTTTCAGTATCTGAATGTAGTATGTCGGACTCATAACAAAGACTTAGAGCGCTCTTATTACTTACGTTGATCATAGTATGTCACTACATGGTGCGCAGTTTCATGAACACGTTAACTTTTGAACACAAACACAGTTTCTTTTTAAAAAAAAAAGAAGATAATACCTACTATAATGCTGTAACGTTAGTTGGTCGGCGTACAAATTGATGTTTTATACCACGTTTTGCTGGATCGTATAAGGGCGCGACATTTTAAAGACTATATATCTAGTATATCTGTTGAATTAATAACAAGATAACTATTGCCAAGACTAAAACGTTTTCAACTATTGTTCTAAGTCGGAAGAATTAGTCAAAAACATGATCAACATAGATTTGGTAGGTAAGTAATCATTATCTTCGAAAAATATTCTAACTCTATTATTTACTAAGACTGTGCATAAGAGTCCCTAAAGTTTGTCTGCTAACGAACTGAACCTAGTTAGCAAGAAAATTATGGATCTGTTAGATGTATGAGATAGTGCCTCCGTCTTTGCAAGCCCCTTAAATATGATTGCATTATTTTTATGAGTGGGAATGGCAGTCCGAACAGAATTAGCTTATGAAGCAGTGCGTGGTGCCAAACCGTGTCAAAAGCTTTATCAATGCCTAGAAGAAATATTCCAGTTAATTGTTTTAGATTGAGGCCTTTCGACACGGCTTCGGCCACCTTGCGAATTATTGGACTGTGGAGTGCCCTTGTCTGAAACCGAATTGTTCGTCTATTATAAGATTGTTGTAGGCACGTAATAGACGTCTGTATAAAATCTTTTCAAACAATTTCCCAAGACATGGCATAAGGCTAATGGGGCGATATGAACCTGGCTCAGAAGGATCCTTGGCAGGTTTGGGGACTGCTATAACCTTAGCCGTTTTCCACGGGCATGGGAAATAGTTTAACCTGATGCAAGAATTAAATATTTTCGTTAGGAATACGATACATTTGTGAGGCATATTTTTAATTAGTATGTTAGAGATTTGATCTGATCCAGGTGCTTTGCGGGGTTTTAAGCTACTTATGCACTTTTTGACTTCGACTGGTCGAACTAACATCAAAGGGTTGATAGGTACCTGTTCTACTAACGTAGCTAAATATTCGTTAATGGATACATTTCGATCAGTAGGCCATTCGCTCGTTAACAGCATATTACTTAGAAAACTTTTAGCCAGCACGTCACACTGTTCTTATTGAGATGAGCTTAAGGAACCGTTTTCTAATTTTAGCGCTGGTATGGTAATTGCAGAGGTAGAATGCATTCCTTTGACTAGACGCCAAATGTCACTGCTAGAATTGTCAACCCTTTTTAATTTCAAATTCATTCTATGTCATTGTGTTTTTTTATCGCACTGTTAATTAACTGCTTTAATTCATTGACACGATGAAATAAGATTTCTTGTTTTTATAAGGTTTATTGTTTTTATTAGTTATATTTAGATCTGTGTACAATGGCATTCGTGGTAATAACTATTGAATATGGCACGTCTTGCTAAGATTCTTCAGAGACTTATTTCAACTTACTCATATGATATTGCTATTGCTCACAGACATTTTTTTCGCTATTAATCACAGACATGGTGTTGCTATTCAAGCATATGGTGTCATAAGCTAAGTTGACAGTATTGTGATCAGTTTCATGAACAAGGTTGTTTCATCACTATCCACCGTCACGCCATCACACGAAATATCTAACGGACCAAAAGATCCTCAAAGTACTTCACGCAATTTTTCATGGGCATACTTGTAGATTCTATTGGAGCCATAAATTTGTTTCAACCAATACCTATCATTGGCCAAGACAGTAGTAATTTGGAAAGGGCCTTAATACTTTCGGTTTTGTTATGTTTGATGTCGTTCTTCACTTTTAACATTAACGTTTCCAACGGAACACGGTTTCATTTTAGATGAACCCGTCATATTCGAAGGTACGATAAGCCAGTTTAAAGTTACACCTGTAGTTGTAGGTACATTTCTGTGATGTTATAATTAGAACATATGGAGCTGGTGCGTTTGGATAGCCTATTGTGAGTGAAAATTACACCCTAAAATTTGAAAAATGCTCAGTAAAGGAAGTTGATTTGGGGTTGAAGACACTAAAATGATTTCGTGAAATATGTACTAATTTAGATCCACATGACATTTGAGCTATTTTCTGTTATTTGCATAACAGAAAACAGCTCAAAAGACTAGTAAACGAGGTACTATAAAACCAACCAAATAAAAAAGTGTCAAACTGAATGTGTTTTATTATTTAAGTTCCTTTCATACAATTGAAAAGTATAAAATTTAAATAAGTAGGTAGGTATACGTACTAAAAATTTACGACGACCACAGCATAGTTAATAGTAGTATCGACAAGTAGCGTCACCCTCCAAATCGTGTTGAATACCAGTAAACTTCTTAAGTATTACCAGACACGTCGAGCTGTTCTATCTGTTGTGTATGAAGTGGTAAGATGGAAATTGTGACGAAAATCAAACTAGTAATAATTTAACTTTCGTTACACTCGATATAATGTTTCCAATACACTTACAGTTTAATATGCTTAGAAGCGATAGTATAGTTTACTAGGCATTGAAAAGATTGAAGAAGAATAGAAGGTAAGCAGAATAGTTCATAGAAATATAGCACAGCAATTATAATATGGCAAATGATAGTTCTCGCATCTGCGGTAAGCTACTGAGCGGGAGCGCAAGTGACGTGCGCTTCGCGGCAAATCGTGGTTGTCACTGAAGGCGGCCAGCTGACGTAGATGCGCCTGCGCACGGCGTCTCGGCCGGACCGGTCGGAACACCGCAAACCTCACTCGCTATACTTTTTTTTTATTTTATTTTTTTTATTTTATTTATTAACAAAATCCACAGATCTTAATGTTATTATAGTATACTTTAAAAACTAAGTCTTACATCTAATGACGGATTTACTTTATATAAATGTACTTGAATAGAGAGCAAAGATTTCTTAGTTATACATGTAGGTATATATCTAATTAATACAGTTCCTAGAATTGATTAGTTTTACTATTTTAATAAAGTAGGTAGGTAAATAATTATCACGGAAAGATAAACTTGACATGTCTACAAACAACGGATGGTCGTATAGGGTGTGTGTGCTTGTGTGTGTGTGTGTGTGTGAGAGAGAGAGAGGTTGTGTAAAGTTAAGTTGGTGAAAATACTCTAAAGTTTAGTTGTATTAAAGTACATCCTAGGTGGGTGCTTGTAAATATTGTTTCTTTATTATGTTTATAATAGAATGTCTAAAAAATCGTTTTTTACTGTTAAAAAGATCAACTGAGTTGAAATACTTGTTAAAGTTAGTTTGAGTTCGACAAATGATTGAATTTTGGAAATAATTGGTATGAATGCGCGGGAGGGAGAACAGAGGCGTGTGTCTTGTACGAACAGTAGGGGCTCGCAGCTGCACGAATGATTCAGTGAGGACAGTGCTGTCGATGGTACCATGGCAGACGTTATGGAGAAATAACATATCCAGAAGCTTTCGCCTACCTTCGAGTGACAAACATTTGTGAAATTCACAGGATTCTTCATAATTAACATACATATGTTGTGAGCGGCAGTGTAAGTGTTTTAAGAATTTAATTTGGATTTTTTCAATATCTTGTGTGTAAGATATATACTGTGGGCTCCAGACATTACTGCAATATTCAAGTATGCTTCTGACGTAAGCAAAATACAGCACTTTAAGACATTCCGTATCCGAGAAGGGCTTACTAACGCGTAAAATAAAACCTAAACTTTTGTAAGATCTGCTCACAATGTCAGCGATATGGTCGTTGAAAGTTAATTTGTGATCCAGAAGAACTCCTAAGTCTCTAACTAGCTGTGTACTTTTAATTGTGGTATTACTAATTTTGTACTCAAATTTAATTGGCTTTATTTTTCTACTGAACGTCATAAACATACATTTGTTAATATTGATGGTAATTTTATTATCTCTGTAGTAATGTGTTAACTTATTTAAATCTTTTTGGAGTTTTATGCAGTCAAGTTGGTTGTTTATGTTATAGTAAATTTTTGTATCATCTGCATACATAAGATGTTTAGCGAATTGAAAACATATTCCAATGTCATAAAGATACACAGCGTAGAGCAAAGGAGAGAGTATTGATCCCTGAGGGACGCCCGAGGGAATATTTGTGAATTCAGAGCGATGTCCACCCACAACAACAGCCTGGCAGCGGTTCCGGAGATAAGACTCCATCCATCTCAAAAGATCCCCACAAATGCCAAGCTCTTGGAGTTTATGTAGAAGGATGATATGATCGACACGGTCAAAGGCCTTTTCAAAGTCCGTATAGATCACATCAACCTGCGAACCGCTATCCATACCTCGTAGAACGTCGTTTGTGAAAATTGCTAAGTTTGTATTTGTTGAGCGGCCTCTAATAAAACCATGTTGTTGATGTGGAATATTGGGGTAAACGAAGGGATAAAGATGATGCTGTGCCGCTTTTTCCAGTAGTTTGCTAAGAGTATTTAGTATAGATATAGGGCGGTAGTTATCAATCGACGTCTTCGTGCCTTTTTTGTGAATAGGGACGATATGTGCAGTTTTCCAAACAGTCGGAAAGTATCCTTCACGGAAACATCGATTGAAAATACACGCTATAGGTGCAGCCAGAGAGTCTGCGCAGTTAGTGTAAAATATCGGTGGAATTTTGTCACTGCCAGCACCCTTAGAAGGATCGGCCCCCTTAAGTAGTTTTTTTACGAAATCATCGGTAATGTGTATGGTATGCAATGTATCAGTGCTTATGTTTCTCACGGGTAACGGCGGTGTTTGACTGTCTAGGGGCTGTTAAAATTTTTACAAAAGAATTCGTTGAAGGCTGAGCATATTTCTTTTTCATCAGTTAGATTTTTATTATTATAGAACATTAGCTTAGGGAAATCAGTATTATTTTTTCTTTTTGATTTAATATAGGACCAAAATAGTTTTGGACATGATTTTATTTTATTTTCAGAAAATTTGATGTATGATTTATGGCAACTATCTTGTAAAAGTTTTACTTTGGCACGGAGAAATAAAAACATTTGTTATTCCATTTTATTATTATATTTTTTCCAATTGTAATGAGCTTTAGCTTTTTCTTTTATCAGTTTAATAAGTTCGCGACTATACCATACTGGATATACGTATGTATGAAACTTAGTTACCCGCGGTACGAATTGTTCGATGGCGTCGTTTAAAATTGCATATAAGTTGTTTACAGCTTCTTCTACTCTACAAGTCAAAATTACTTCCGGCCAGTTTATGTTTGAAAAATAGTCATTGATAGCTAGGTAATTTGCTTTCTGAAATTGTAATTTCAATTGTGTTGCTGGTCTCAGTGGTGATATCAATATATCCGTTGCATTTATATGAATGGCAGAGTGATAAGCATCTTCTTTAATTATTGGAGTATCCGACTTGTGTAAACCTAAAGAAAAATTTGCGAAAACTAGATCTAGGGTATTTTTGTGAGAGTTACCTATAGTATTGTATTGATTAAATCCCGCATACAACGTTGTATTAATTAATAAAGCCGCACAGTTTTGAACCTCAATTGAGCTCTTTTTCAATAGTATTGGATCCCCCGATGACCATTGAATACAGGGCAAATTAAAATCTCCCGCTAAAATAATGTTATTATGAGGATATTTTTCTACAATTATTGAAAGAATGTCAAGTAGTGTGTGTATGCGCTTAGGTATTAATTTATCCGGCGGCAAGTAAACAACGCCAACATGGAGATCATGGCGCGGACGAGGGGAGCATGAGACGGGGGCAGCGGGCGTGGAGGCACGCGAGCCCGGTGTCAGAGCGCGGTGCGGTACAGTCACCCACACGCACTCGAGGTCATCACGCTGCCATTCGGGACGCGCGCGCGCACCCATGCGCGCTGCGCTCATGATCATGACACCGCCACCAAGCGAGCCGCGATCACGGCGAAATACCTCATACCTGTCGCCGCTTACCTCGGCATCCAGGATACCTTCGCAAAGCCATGTCTCAGTGATAAGAATCATATCGGCGTCACAAACCAGTGCATTATTATAAAAATCGTTCGTCTTTGTTCTAAGCCCGCGCACGTTCTGATACAAAAATTGCAATCTATTAAACGACATCATTGTGTATTAGTGAAATAGTGAAACTTATGGGTATGTGTTTATGTGTCGTACATAAAACAATTTGCTTAAGTAGTTCGCTCAGTGTTTGGATAAACATTATGAAAAAGTTGTAGGTAATATTAAGTAAGTAACATGTATTGTAGGTTAGTAGTTTTAATTTGTGATGTTTTAGGATGTAAGTAGGTTCAGAGAATAATGATTTAATTGTGATAAGACGATGGTATATTGTATTAATGTAAATAATATATAATGTAAGTATAATAAATAGTAATATGAGTTGTGTTTGAGGTTGTTGCAGACAGAGGTCAAGTAGAGCATACAATATGTAACAAAAATATTTATTAAATAATATTAACTGACAATGACTTGTTTCTATTGTATTTTTACTAAGTCTGATGCACTTATTATTGCGATGGGAGGCGAAGTATCGGTTTTTCTCACATAAATGCGGCAGTTTTTTGTCCAAACATATTTAAAGTGAAATTCTGATGCTTTTGCTTTACATGAGTTAAGTAATTGTTTATTTTCTCTGGTTAGGTGTTCATTAACGTAGATCTTTTTGATATCACCTCCCATCCCAAGCTCCTTAGAGGTAATGTGGCGATGCATTCGTGCTGCGGCGACGACGGCGTCCTTTGTGGCGCGGCTCCTGAAGCGAGCTACGATAGCGCGGCTGATGCTGGTGCCACCGGTGCTGGTCCCGGCTGGACGGCGCGGCTGCACACGGTGCGCGAACTCAATATCAGCGCTTTTTAAACTGACTCCGGCTTGAGCAACGATCTGTACAATCATGTCGACAGTAGATTCACCTTTTGTTTCCACTGCTCTTGGCGAGCTTGCCCGTCTTCTAGGATTTTAGTTCGTGCCTTCACCGCGTTGAGCTCCTCGCGTAGTTGTTTATTTTCATCGCTGAGTATCGCCAAGTTCGCTTTCGTGGTGGAGTAGAATTTGAACATGTCATCACACTGACCACTAAGGTACTTGACGGATGTTTCAAGACTGGTTATCCGGTCACCCAGGGCAGAGAATTGGACCGCCATTGTGTCTGTTAGGGCTTTACTAACCTCCTTTCTTATCATGTTAGCCATGTCTTTCTGTCCCTCGAGCGATACTAATTTCGCGGACGGTGCCTGTGGGTAGTCGGCCCCATCATGGGGCGAAGTAGGAGTTGGAGTCCCTCTTCTTACCGCGACATTAACATTGGCGCGACCAGCGTCTTCCGAAGGCAAAGTTAGGCTTAACTTCACCGGCGTGTCGGTATTATCTCCTGATTTGGGAAGCTTGCTTGTGCACAATGGACACACCCACGATTGAGTATTCTTGTAGGCCTCCACTGATAAATTAACACACGCGTAGTGGTATTGCCTTGCACACGGGGAACGAGAGCATATTGCCTTTTCCGACGCCTTAAGGGACTTTTTACAAGCACTACAGCTGGTCATTTCAATTCCGCCAAGTAAATAAAATTGTAAAATGCAAGCTTTTTTTTTTAAGTAGGTACCTGCGTTTTTCGATGAGCGGTAAGTTGGTCGTGTGAATGAACGTCTGCTCTCTATGACGTCCGAGGCGGATATGAAAATACTGACGAAGTCTTTGCGTATTTTTGTCTGTCCGTGATATAATTACTGTGTTACAATAAATGACTTCATCTTAAATATTTATGTAACTAGTGATATGACCGTTTAACGTTTTTAGAAATACATGATCAATTAATAAATAAAACTTAATAAATTACTAGTTGAGCAGTTTCCTGCAACTATACGATCGTGGAAAAGGGTGTTAGGATAGATACCTGGTCTCCAATTGAGATGTCGGATGAATCTGGAGCTGATGGGTAGGCGTCCTGAGTTCCTCTGTGGAGGCGTCTTGCTGTGGACGTCGTGCTGAAGGGGGTGACGAACTGTTCACTTATAGTTAAATGTTTGTATTGTCTTATGGATGCACTGGTTCACGCACTCGCGTACGCGTATTTCTACGTCGGTCAGAGTTGGGGGCGGATCCGGGTCGTAGCAAAACGCGGCGGCGCAGAGCGGGTCTCGTAATTTAGCGTGCGCGCGAGCTGAATGCGTCTGGGTCACTCGTTGCGGCGAGAGTCGCCTCGCTTCACGTCTACCCCTTGCCCGGCGATCATCTTATCACGCGGGGACGGCGGGGTGCGCGCGGGTGTTGAAGTGACGTCGCGCTTTAGCGCGAACAATTACTAATATTTATGTAATGATAATTAACTTTAAATAATACAATTATAGGATATTTTTTTTTATTTCAGAATATATATAACGAAGTGGGTAACTCCACTACATGTATTCAACATATTACTATATAATTTACGGGCATGAAGGTAAGATTTTATATTTGTCTATGGTTGGCATTGAATAATTATTGGCCGTGCAATACTGGCTGTGCATTATCGTCACGGCCTGATATTTCGCATCCAATTATCGGAAGCATGTAAATGAATTATTGGCTGTACAAAATTGGCTGCGCATTATAAACATGGACCGATTTTGTTCAGGCAATAAAACGCGGCCAGGAAAAGCCGACCATGTACACACATCAACATGGTCTAGGGATATTTCAATTAAACCTAGTAACTAAAATTCTATGAACTTTTTGTTAAGACAGTTACACATTCAAATAAACCTTATTTAATAGCCTATTTAATCTGATGACTTTAGATAAAATTAAATTTAAAAAAAAAGCTTTGAAGAAGAAAAAAAATTCAGACAAAATTTCAATCTTAACTTTATTTTTGAAACATCAAATTTCAAATTTTTTTGATAAAAATTGTTGAAAACTTAAAAGTATTCAAGTTTTTTTTAAATTTAACTTTATCTAAAAGTTAATTATCAGATTAAATAGGCTATTAACAAGGTTTATTTTAATATGTAGGTGTTTTAACCAAAAGCTAATAGAATTTTAGTTATTTATGTTTAATTGAAATATCCCTAGACCACGTTGATGTGTGTATTTCAAATCCATATAAATGAATTATTGGCCGTGCATTAGTGGCTGTAATTTACTTGGCTGTGCATTATTATGGTTGTACATTATTGCCTCCCGAATATAGTCTGATTCATCTATGCTAGTATATATGATTATTAACGGGATATTTACCGTGGTAAGGTTGTGGAATGAGCTCCCGATATTTCGGCGCAGTTACATGCACCATGTTCACGGGAAGTCCCGTGAACATGGTGCATGTAACTGCGCCGAACTTCTTTTCAAAAATAAAGTTACAGGCATTTGTTCGGATGGAATAAAATTGATAGGTCGAAATAAAGTTGCGCTTCAATTCAAAACGTGGGATGAGGCTAACAGGTTTTTGGAATGTGAATTTCTGTCTGCTTATGATTTTCATGCTCAAATTCCGACTTATAACGTAACGCGCTCGGGTATTATTAAGGGCATTCCAGTGGATTGATCCATGGAGGAGTTGGTTAATGCACTTGAATGCCCTTCTGGCTGTGGGCCGGTTTTAAAGGCAAGGAGATTAAATAGAAAAACATTTATTGAAAACAAGCCAGTATGGATTCCGACTCAAACGGTTGCAGTTACGTTCAAAAGTACATTTCTACCAAAGAAAATTTTCTGTTTTAATGCTGCCATTAATGTGGATAAATATCAATTGCCTTCAATTCAATGCTTGTCCTGCTGTAGATTTGGTCATACTCAAAATGTTTGTCGATCTAAACCACGTTGTTTTAAATGTGCACCTCATTCGGGCTATACCTGTCAATTAATTGATTCTTCTTGCCTATTCTGTTCAGGCAATCATTTTGCTACAGAGAAGGTTTGCCCTGAGCATAATAGACAAAAGATAATTAAAAACATTGTTTCGGAGGAAAGCATATATCATATATGGAGGCATCCGCGCGGGTTCCATCCATCAATCGTCGTCTGTATGCGGATATAGTCAAATTTACGCCAAGTCCTCCGTCTCCTATTATTGAAAAGGCCCAAACGCAATCTGCTCCTGTCTTCTATAAAAAAAACTGTGTCTGTGCCTTGAAGCTGTCCTGCGTCAGTTTGCAAATCTTACGATAAAGTAGCTCATAATGCAATTATTGCATCTCCTTCATCAACTATGACTAATGGTTGTGCATTAAATTCTGAAAGATCTTCTCAAAATGAAAACCTTTTGGAATTAATATCTTGTACTTTGTTAAATATGATTTCAAAATTTGATGAAATGACACTACCGAACAATATCCTGCAGATTTTACAAAAAATCTCTTATGTTGTAAATTCTCAACATGGATCAGTTCTACAATGGAATGTGAGGAGCGCCATATCAAAGAAATGTGAGCTTCAAAAAAACGATATTAAAAAATATTTAGTGACACTTTCACTTTTTCAGCGGAAGTGTCACTAAATATTTTTTAATATCGTTTTTTTGATAATGGATTTCCGCAAAGTAACGCCTGAATCAATAAATTAAATGTGAGCTTATTTACTTGATTAATAAATATAAACCCGTTGTTGCGGCTATCTCGGAGACATGGCTGAAGCCAGGTTCTAACCTTAGGTTACCTGGCTACGCCTGTTTTCGGGATGATCGTGACGATGAGTGGGGAGGTAGCGCCATCTTGGTTAAAAAACTATGCCCTACTCTTTACTCTCACTTCCTCCTCACAGTAGTAGATTTAATGCTGTTGCTGTGAGATCTTTTGATACATTTATTTTATCAATTTATATTCCTCATCCTAATGCTTCTATAATTTCTGAACTCTAACTCATTTTTTCCTCTCTTCCTCCTCCGCTCATCATTCTTGGTGATTTCAATTGTCATCACCCAATGTGGGGTTCTCGTGCTCCTGACTCATTTTCACCTTACCTACTTGATCTCATTGACGATTTCAATCTTTGCATTTTAAATGATGGTTCTCCCACTCAACAGGTTTCCCCCCTTCAAAATCCTAGTGCTGTAGATTAATCTTTAACTTCTGCTTCTCTATCCTCCAAATTGTTTTGGTCTGTCCTTCCTAACTCTCATGGAAGCGATCATTTCCCTATTCTAATCTCCTCTTCCTCACAATGTCCAGCTCCTTTTAGTTTACCTCCTCTTTTAAGGTTTAAAAGGTTTAACGATTTATTACTCATAAAGAACGTAGTTCACTTACAATGAGCTTAAAATACTAAAACTAGTAACTAATTAAGAACTAGTTAATATTAAAACATATAAAAATATCCAGTTTTCTAGTGGTATGGACTTAAAAAACATGTTCATATATATACTTTTTTAGTTTAGTTTTAAACATATGTATATTTTGACAGTTTTTAACATCGTTAGGTAACTTATTAACTAATTGTGGACCCTCAAACAAAATGTTTCTTTTACCGTAGTTAGTTCTTGGAGTATTTACTTTTATTTTATTTGTATTTCTTAAGCTGTGTTTATATGACCTTTTTGTAAATGTTATTTTTGTGTGTATTTTTTCAGATATTATTTTTTTGACCAATACACATGTTGTGTATGTATATAGCTGGTTCAAATTAAATAGCTTGGTTTCCTTGTAAATAATGCGTGTATTAGTTTGGTAGTGATAGTTAAAAATTGTTTTTATTAGTTTATTTTGCGAGATTTGTAGGTTTTTCAAGTTGGTTTTTGCAGCACAGCCCCATATCTCGATGAGATATTCGAGATGTGGTTTTACAAGGGTGTTATATATTGTAATTTGGACTTTGCGAGGTATGCATCCTACGGCTCTCCTTAATGCTCCGGTTGTTGATGATATTTTCGATCTTACATGCTCAATGTGAGCCTTCCATATGAGTTTATCATCAAGTTGAAGGCCGAGATATTTCTCTTGATGGGAGCGGTGGATTATTACACCGTTGACGGTTAGAGGTGTATAAGGAGGTATTTTTTTTATTTTTTGCTAAAAATATCATGTCGTTTTTTTGTGTTTATGGTTAGTAGATTGCTCTGACACCAGATATTAAATTTATGCAAGTCATTCTGAGCCTTTTTTATCAATTCGGGTAGGTCACGCCCAAAGTAAAAAAGGCAGGTGTCATCGGCGTATAAAGTTATATGACCTGTTAATCCAATTTTGCTGATATTATTAACATATATCAAAAATAAAAGGGATCCTAATACTGACCCTTGGGGAATGCCACATATTATTTTTTTGGTTCACTTTTGTGTTCATTGTCTATTTTTACGACTTGGTACCTGTCTGTTAAGTAGCATTTAAAAATTTTTAGAGCAGATCCTATTATTCCTAAGTCCCGGAGTTTGTTAATAAGTAATTTATGATTCACGGTGTCAAATGCTTTTTTTAAATCAATAAATATGCCTAAACAAAAGCATTTATCATCTATATTGGTTTTAATTTTTGTAATTAAATCAACTGTAGCTGAAAGAGTGTTCGATTTTGGTCGGAAACCGTATTGATGTTCGTATAAAAAGTTTATTTTTGTTAAATGGTCTTCCACTCTATTATACAAAATTTTTTCAAAGATTTTTGATAACACAGATAATACAGATATGGGCCTATAGTTCCCATGATCAGTTTTACTGCCTGATTTGAATATGGGGGTGACCTTAGCCATCTTCAAACTATCGGGGAAAACACCTGTACTAAGACAGTCATTTATACAGTTTGTTAATTCGGGAATTATAATCTTTGCTATACACTTTATAGCCTTTGTACTTATACCATCCAAACCGGTGCTGGTGTTTGAGTGTAGGCGATTTATAATTCTGCTAACTTCATACAAGGACAAAGATAACTCGTTTCTATAGATGGTTTATTATTAGTATAAGTCATGGTGTAAAACGTGTTGTTTTGATATGTTTTTGGAATGTCATTCGCTAGTTGTATACCAACTGACGAAAAAAAAGTATTGAAATAGTCACACATATTGTTAGGATCTACTACTGTAATATCGTTTATTATTAGCTTTGAAGGAGCACAACTATCCTTTTTTATTTTATTTGTCACAAGCGAGTTTATTAGGTGCCACATTCTTTTTGGGTTCTTACAATTCTTAAATTCTTTTAGATAGTGTTCCTCCTTAGATTCTTTAATAAGTAAACCAGTTTTGTTTCTCTGTGAAATAAAGTCTTTTTTCAGTTTTTCATTAGTTTTTTCTTTTTTCATTTGCTGCCAGAGTATGTTTCTTGTATTAATTGCATCAATAACAATTTTATTGATCCAGTCATCTCTAGGTGAATTTAAGATTTTTGTTTTTGTTATTTTATTATTGTCTATACATGTTTTTATTAATAATTCTAGCTGAATATACGAACTTCCTCTTATTGACGAAATTACTCCAGAAATGCTATTGTAAAGTTTTGGGTAGTTAATGGCTTCATATTTAATTTTTGGTTTTCGTAACTGTCTCTGATGCAAAAGTTCTAGGACCAGCTGCTTGTGATCAGATAACGATGAATCGAGTAGTGTCAGTTGACAAGATAAGTTTCGCAGGTTTGTACATACGTGATCTAGTATTGTTCTAGTTGTGATAGTTTGCCGAGTACAGTAATCCTCATGTATCTTATTTATTATATCATAACCAGCCTCCTGCAGCATAGTTAAGTAGTTAGTTGTATCAGTACCATTATTCAGTAAGTCAATATTGAAATCTCCCATAATAATGCATCTTTTCCGTTTCTCAAGCTGTTGCGAATAAAGGTTTAAAAATGATTCTGTGCTCTTTTTATCGGGCTTATAAATTGCACCGATATTCAAAGCAAAATAATGTATATATATCCATAGATAATGAATTCCTTCACTATATAACTCTTCCGATAAATCGTATTTCAAACTATTATGTATGTAAATAGATATTCCTCCCCCCCTCTTGTCCTTTCTATAATTGTAAACATGCGAGTAATCCGGGAGGTCGAAGTATCTTGCTTCCGATTCTGATGTAATCCATGTTTCTGTTAATATAATTAGATGTGTTGTACTTTTAATTGATTTAATGATACACCGCAGCTCGTCAAATTTTCCTTGTTTACGAATGCTACGCACGTTGGCATAAAATATCTTTAGAGAGGATTTTTGCATAGGTATATTGCTGTAAGTACATTTTATAGAATGATTAATATTCAAATTGGTTCCAGAGTTTATGTGGCTCGGTTGACTTTTTCGTTGAAGTTTTTTGATATCTTTTTCGTAATCTTTGGGATTCCTTTAATATATTTTATTATAAGCTCCGATTCGCCATTTTGCACACGGTGAATTAACTCGTCATTAAGGGATTTCAAGTAACTTCTTTGTGACGGTGTTTGGTCAGCATATACGCGCACATCACCAGTAAGTTGATGTTTACTACGTAAAATTAATTTGACGGTATCAGCAGTCTCAAAACAAATTTTAAGCGGGCGATCTTTACCATAGGTATATTTTCCTAGCCTCATTGTATTCACGGGCACCGGGCACTTTTCATAGGCCATTTTTAATACTTTCATTGCTTCAGTCGAGTCATATTCTTGTCGCAGCTTAAAATTCTTCTCGGTTAATTCCGAAATACCCACAACAATTATGTTATTAAGCCTTCGGTGTCGATCTTCGAGCTCAAGGAGGAGCGCTTCGTGTGAAGCGCTAGCGGTATGAAGCATTACCGGTAGTCTAGATTCCGATAGCTCTTCGGTCGTAGATGTATTGATAGTATTTTTTATAATATGTGATTGCATTTTTGCCTCCAAGGTATCAAATTTATCACGAAATTCTTTGTTTTCCGATTTTAAATTAGTTATCTCCTTACTTATACTGGCAAATTGTTGGGTTAAGTTTTTAATCTCTTCTTTCATTGTTTTAAATTCGTCTTTGATTTCGGTTAAGTCATGTTTTATTTCAATCATATTTGCCTTCTGCGCATCTCTAAAATCTTTGAAAAAGCACATGATTTCTGTTCTAAACGAGTTTAATTCCGTCTTGACATCAGTATCATGGTCTGGTTGTTTCCTCTTTCTTTGTTTGATGTTGCTATCATCGTAGGTTGAAGAATATAAGTCAGGTTGTGAACCGCCTCCGCTACCGCTTTTAAGCTTCCCGCTATTCGGTGAATGATGTACACTCATCCTAAGATCGATTAAACCGGTTCCGATAAGAAATGGGATCCTAAGGTACTGGTGTAGGCGGGACGAAATATGTTATCTATCTCGTTTTCGCTCCGCTTGTAGCGTCCGTGGCACGATTACTATGGCTTATTCTGTGTTGCTGTTGCACTTAGCTCATATCTTTCACGTCATATGTTTATGTAAGGTCACAAAACTAAATTCACTTCTGTTATAGTAGTTATAAGATTAATTTTTGAACACTCTGTAATAAATTTTTTGATAATAATTGTGTACACGTCCGCACCGTTCAATTACTGGACTGCGAAGTTTTAAAATATAGACTTAATAGTGTTGATTGGGATACATTTTCTTCCACTCTTGATTCTAAGGTATCTTCTTTACCTCCTATTAATGAGTTTAATTACTTAAATTTATATACAGAATTAGTAAATGCCATTATTGCATCTGCAGACTCTACTATTCCCATAAAGAAGCCTTGATCTAATACCCCTCTACCTCCTTGGTGGGATTCTGAATGTACTAGTGTTACCAAAGAGCGAAATGAGGCAGAAACATACTGTAACCCCCCACAGATCCTAACTCTTGTATGATAAAAGTAACTAGCCTACTCGTCCCATAGTCTAAAGCTCTAATCCTGGGAACGGTACTACCGATTGTAACTACCCCTAATCTGAGCTAATAATATCTAGATGATTCCGGCCTACGTTTTTTCTTTAATTCCTCAGATAAATAAGTACACATAACTAGTTCGAATTATAGCTTAACATTATCCAGACAATAAATCTATACTAATGAATGAAGAACTGATTAAATATATGGCCAAGGTGTGATCGTCTAGCTCATAGTGGTAAGACCGAATATTATGAACCGTGGTAACTCAAGTTCTTTTCAGGAAATACTGAGACAATCCTATCCTAATTGTAAGAGAAATAAATTATTATAACGATAAAATTGTACCTAGTAAGCACATGAAGACAAATCTTATTCCTACTGCAAGGGTTAATTAAAATGACCCTAATTCTGTTATACCATTTTGACCCCAATCCTGTCGTTACTATTAGAGATTATATTTCGCCATAAGATTTCTATAAATTCGCAAAGCATAGATTGTAATAACCTCAAGTAAATAACTTCAAGTAAACACAAAATCAAATATTTAAATGCAGAACATTTGTAGGTACCTAAAACATGGAATGACACAGAAAATTATCACACACAATAAAGTAATAAATCATAATCTTAATTAGTTAATTATTGTTAATAACTAAATGTAAATATCCATAGTTGTATTTGTTTGATCTATGATGGTCAAATGTTGTTCAGTAAAGGTAATTATTTTCATGTTTTCACCTAAAAATTAGAATTCTACGGATATTTATCATTGTAGATAACCAGAGCTAGGAAAACATTACGGGCTTGTGACCGTAACGCTGGGTTAAGAGCTCTTCACGTAATTACAACACTCTCCATTGCTTTTCTAGCTCAAATTACCCCCCTTAACACTTATTTCTAACGCTGAATAAGATTTGGAAACACAATGCTGAGATAAGAATATTTTATCTAAGTTTTGTTAATTTGTTACTGTATAAATAATTTGTTGCTCCTGTGTCTCATTTCACCTCCTTATTTTATCTGCAGGACTATCTTTAATTCTATAAAACAGTCACAATATCCAGACAGATAAATGTCTTCAACATAACATGATTAATTGACAAATATTTATTGAACAATTAACTGATAACTGATAATATTAACCAATGACTTGGACATCTCTAAACCGTCTTTTAGTCTACGAGAAATCCAAAGAGCAAGTGTCTCTATTCAATGATCAATTCCATCAATCATAACTCCATTATTTTAGAAGAGTAATTTATTAAATTTAACATTTATCTTGGAGACATCTCATCTATCCGGAAAAAGTCTAAAATGCCTAAATTCTAGGACTTACGTGAGTAAACTCGTCCAACAGAATCAATCCAATCCCCTCTGGCAGGTGGCAATTCACTAGCACTTACACTTCACTTTTCACAGACACTTCACTTTGAATATTACACTTTTCACTTTATCGCGGACAGCAACTTTGGCTTCTAGACGGTAACTGGTTTGGACGGCCCATTCGTCCCCTTTTTATACTACCCAAGTGTCCGTATCTGGTCTCCAACCTGTCTCCGACTCAACCAATCAAACTCCTCGAGTATCCATTCCGACCAATAGAAATCTCGTTCTATTTTCAAATATTGATGAGCCATTATTAGCTTTCCAATTTTAAATTTATTTGAATTTAGAATAATGTACGCAAGCTGTCCTCATCTTGTCTCCGACCTAACCAATCAGATCCCTTGAATACACATTTTGATCCTACGTTCCTTTTTTAAATATTTTTGATATGTTATTTTGTTTTATGAGTTTTATTTGAATTTGGAACCTGTCTCCAAGCGTTATCAGCCTATTTACATCATTCAGCTGCCGTGATTCTGAATTATGTTAGTTAGTTAATTATTTAATTTGTTAGATCTAATCTGTTAGTTTTAATCATTTCCTAGTATTGGAAAACTATACATAGAAATGGAATCGTTAGTTTGCTAATCGTGAGGATATTAAGAATCTTAGTTACTGCATAAAACCTTTTTGCATTCACTTTGCTTTTATTAGATATACTTTTGCATAAAATCCTGACTTATTAACTTCATTGACAGGAAGTTCTATAGCTCCATGATCTATGTCTGATAGTCGAGATTTAGTCTATTGAGATATAACTTTTTAGATATTTAATATTTCCAAAGGGTGCTATTAGATTAGATTTCCATCATACTGATGTATCTATATATTTGTGATCGTAGCGGAACGCATTGTGGACCGTTACAGCCGACCCCTGAAAAATTTGCGAAAATCCCAAATATATGCAACCGGAGGAAATTTTTCACCCTTGATAAACTGTTCACAAATATAAACCAATAATAATTATACAACTCCTAAAATATAACATTGTGTAATTCTAGCGTAATTAGTATTTGAATTCAAACAATCGAATGTAAATGTAGCCCTACATCGTGTGGTGAGTCCTTTAAACCGAACCGAAAATGAACATTCCCCGAGTCCCAATGTGAGCTTTTTAATGCTTTAACTTTGATATCAAATCACCCCCCACAAGGGAATCTACTTCGAACGGGGAAATTGGGTTGTGAGTCCAATCTATCAGAAGGATATGATGAAGATGCTTCCCATCCAAACCAACTTTTCGTTTGCCAAGAATCACAGCTACATCATCCCATTCATTACAGATTCCGTTAATAGCAGAAAGATGTTAATCTACCAAAGCCGCAACACCACACTCAGACGTGAACATCAAAGCAAAATCCATTTTCGACTGGGAGAATGTGTAGTTGCCGAGTTTTGAGTGTTAGCTTCGTGTGCAGTATTGGTCCCAATGAAATCAGCTTCTGCTGATGCGTAATATTGTCAACAGACCTAACCTAACACCAAAGTAACTCCTTCATTGAAACCAATTGTAGAGTGTCAATTAGTCTATCAAACAAAAAGGAAAAATAAAAGACTAACCAGTTCAAATTCAAACACGAACTAGCCGTCTTATGCCTACTAGTCTGTTAAACTACTAAGCCCTGCTTACTTGAACAACTCAGTTTATTCAATCATCTCTTCCACTAGTTCTGTCTTCACAAATCAATTAATACTCTCCATCCAAACTCCTGTCAGAATCTCAACTCCACGATTTTTCACGCCACTTAACAGTTCAACACCCCAATATAGGCAATAAGATCACGAATTACACAGTGATTGTAATAGTTTATATCAATTTCAATCAAAGCTCTTCGACCCCATTCCTTATTATGACACAGACCCCGCTCATTTCTTTTCTCATCTCAATTCTATAATATACAAATAAGACTGAACATTTCCCCTTGGTTACATAGGTCTAAGGACTTTAAGAAGAACGCGTATAGCTTATATTCTTTACTGTTTATATGTGCCCCGACCCCCTTATAGCAAGACTAAATCATATTAAATAGGCAATGTTTTGTATGTTCTCCATGGCATTGTATGTTTATTTGGCGAATTTTAGATTTTTCTATATTTTATTGACAATTGACACATAGTTGACTTATTTCCAATTATTTTAAACAAGTGTTTAGTTAGCATCACCTTATGCTAATGTTTGGCTCATTTTCATGTAGTCATCCTCAAGCTTTTTCTTATTCCTGAAAAGAAGATTGTTACTTCCCCCAATGGGTACGATATTTCGGTCCATTCAGAATAATTAAATAGTACAATTTGCATTTCATCATCCTAAAAATTAACTTGAAAATGCATATAATAGATTTGGTTATCTCTGCCCTAATTTCAGCATTGTGTTTCCTTAGCATTGTTTTTTTTGTTTGTTTGTTTCCTTCTAACCACAGCGTTTCCAAACCTTAACAGCGTCAATTATTTACAACCTTACAAAATTTTTTTTTTTTTGACAGTGAATTCCAAATATTTTTAAAATATCATACATTGGCTTGATTTTAAACCGAAATTTTGGAAAGACCGCCAACACTCCCCTCCATCTATGTATATGTGGGTAAACTTCAATCACTTGGAAGAATTGAATAATAATAAGTTTTTCTTTTTTTGTAAATTTTACCGTTAAACTTTACTCGGATATGCATAGATGGGTCTTTCCCCTTTCCCAGCATGACAAGTTATTATTATTTCATCGTTTCCCTTTTTTTTTCTTCTATTTATTGCGATGTTACAGACATTTCTTAAAATTAATTACATAAGTACCAACCAAATTTTTTTTTTTTTTTTTGAAAAGCCGCCAACTCTCCCCTCTACCCAAGTCTTTAGATATAACCCCCTTTTTTATAAAATTATTATATATCATATTCCATTTTGGTACGATTTATAATTACTATGATTGTAAATTAATTGTGTGAAAATATATTATTAAGAATTTATAAATATTTTTCTTATAAATTAACTATATTTAGTTAAATAGTTATATCCAATGATTTGGGTAGGCTTTTCCCTTACCGCCTGTTGATGTATTGGTGTTCATTACAATTTTTTTTTTTTTTTTTTTTTCATATACTATCTTAAATATTTGTTACATAAACGAATTTATTGAATTTAAATGACTTATTACATAACCTTGGTATATTTTTCTATACAAACTTCGACAAAACAAATACTTACAATTATTATTGCATTTATGTCTAAAAAAAAATCATTTTTAATATCTATTTTAAAAACAGTTATTATGATGTCCAACCAGAGAAAACTTACATAGTATTTTATAAGGCAATTACTTTTATTTGAAACCCATTAGACTGAGTTTAAATCAAGCCAAGAAGCTAATTTTTACATCTACTACTGTGTAATTAATCCAACCTCGAATTACATGTTATGTATTCACTTTGCATCAATCGTTATATAATTCAAAAACCTTACCAATTTCTAAGTTAACACTAGATAATATTAAATGAACAAAACTCTTACGATTACAAGTTATAGATTAAAAAAAGAAAATACAATTTAAAAGTATATAAAAAGTTCAAAAATTTAGAGAAAAATTAATAATAAAATACTCAAATAACTATATCTAATATTATACAAAATCAATTACTATTATATTGTTTCTTACAGCTACTTACATGTTACGCTTACAACTAATGCTTACAAAAAGGTATTAATCTAATATCAGTCGTTCCCAAGTCAGCCTACTTAGGTTTAGAGATTTCTTCGGCCCCACTAATAGATTTTACCAAGTTATTTATAATATTTTGATAAGTGTATAGTGTTAAATTTTCCCCTAATGTTGTTTGTTTTTGGATCAACTAGAATATACACATTTTGATATGGGATTCCTGCTATTACATATGGCCCTTCATATAAAGGTGAAAACTTTTTTGTTAACTTCTGCATTGCATCAGATTTGTTTAATCTTTTAATTTTTACCCAATCTCCAATTTGATAGTTAATTATCCGATATCTCTGATCGAACTTAGATCTGCGTTGCTCTCCTGCCTTAACTAGGTTTGTTCGAACGGTTTCACGAACCTTACTAACATCCAAATCCACATCTGTTTTGTCTATACTTTTATCGATTGCTAATCTCATCGGTTTCCCATATAATATTTCGCAAGGTGTGAACATAGTACTACTGTGTAAGGTATTATTATATAACTCTTCTATTTTTGGTAATGCTGAAACCCATCCCTTATGGTTTAGTCTACAATATGTTCTAAATAACCGGCCTAACTCTTTATTCACCCTCTCTGTGGTATTTGGGCGAGGATTGCGGACGCTTGTGAAGACAACGTTAATTCCTTCTCTTTTCATGTTCTCTCTCCATACTTTGCTGGCAAATTGTGACCCATTGTCTGACATAACGGCTTTTGGTTTTATTATGTCAAAGAATTTCTTCATCCGACCCCATACTGCTGTAGTTGTTGCTTTTCTTAGTTCATAAAACTTTACAAATTTGCTGAACGAATCTTGTATGACTAAAATGTAACTCATTCCAAACTGTCCTGCCGGTAAAGGCCCGTATAGATCTACCATAACCAGATCCCCTATATTTTCGGTAATTATTGAGCGGCAAGGTCCTTCATATTTTACTGTCTCGTTTTTTGTTATTTGACAGTCGTGACATGTTCTTATTACCCGTTTGGTCTGCCGAGTTAACCCCCTCCAATAAAACCTGTCTCTAATATATTTAATCACTTTGTATGCACCTTGATGACCCATTTCTGCATGAACTTGATTTATTATATCGACCCTCAAGATTTCCGGCAAATATATCACTGGTTCTAACCCTTGGCCTGGTTTAAAATATAAAACCTCGTTCTTTTTTATACATCTTTCTACTAATTTGTCTCCCTTATCTAGCTGTTTAGTCCCCATTTGCATACGTTTTAATAATTCTCCTATTTCTTTGTCTTCCTTCTGTAAGATTGGTAATTTAGCTAAATTTTCTAATAACCTTTGATTAACTGTAACGCCCATGTACAAAATTTCAGGGTTTTTAATTTTGTCCTTTTGTAACAAATCACTTTCTGGAGGATACCTAGATAGAATATCTGGCGCTATATTATCTTTCCCTTTTATATGTTGAACTCCATATTCAAAGTTTTCTAAATAATTTATCCATCGAGTTACCCTAGCATTGTATAGTTTCCAGGTTTTTATAAATGTTAACGCCTTGTGATCGGTCCTTATCGTAACTTTAGTCCCTCGCAGGTATGTTTCAAATTTTTCTAGACAACTTATCACCGCAAAAAATTCCTGCTCTGTGACCGTCCAGTTCAGCTGCGCTCCCCTTAAAGCCTTACTATGGAACCCAATTATTCTTATGTTACCTTCATCGTCCAACTGATAAAGTACTCCAGCCAACCCAATTCCTGAGCTATCAGTCTGCAAGTAATATGGCTTACTGAAATCCGGGTGATGTAGTAATATAGTGTTAATGAACAATCTTTTAATACTTTCAAATGCCTCTTGTTGACCTACTCCCCATTTCCATTCGGTTTCCTTTTTTAGTAGTTCGCATAACGGTAATATATGTAAACTGTAACCAGGAATGAATCTTCTGTAAAAATTGCACAACCCTAAAAAAGCTCTGACATGTTTGATCTTCTTTGGTACGGGGAAATCCTGTATAGCCTTAACCTTATCTTGATCAGTGCGCAAACCTTCCGTCGAAATTACATAACCTAGCATCTTCACTTCTTTACAAAAGAACTCACACTTCTGTAAATTGCACGTTAAACCTGCGGAGCTTAACTTTTCTAATACTACATTCAAATGCTCAATGTGCTTCTTTAGACTTCCAGTAGTTATTACAGCAAGGTCATCTAAATAATTAACGCAGTATTCTCTGACTTCGTGACCTAATATCATATCCATTGCCCGACTAAAACTTCCTACTGATGTCTTCAATCCTTGCGGTAAAACGTTATACACATAAGATTTGCCGTTAAATGTGAAACCTGTATACTTCTTGCTATCCTCACAAATTGGAATTTGAAAGTATGCATTGTTCAAATCGATTATACTTATATAGTTTGCGCCATGAAATGAGTTTAAAACATCCAATTGTAAAGGGGGTTTCTCCGTCTCTGCTACCATAAATTTATTAATCTCCCTAGCATCTAATAATACTCTTAAGGAGCCATCTCTCTTCAAAGTGAAAGTAAGTGGACTACAATACGGAGTTGAAGCTCTACTAATTATACCTTGGCTTTCCATTTCGTCTAGTTTCTGTGCCATTTTCTCCCTATAAGCATATGGTATTGGATAAGACTTCTTAACTATCGGTGAATGTGATTCCATTTTTATTTTATGTTCGTAACAATTTGCTTTCCCTAACTCAGATGAAAATAAATTGTCAAATTTCCTCAATAAACTTTCTAATTCCTTTCTTGCTTCAGTTCTTTGTTCTCCGTCCAATCCTTCTAATTTGTTTTCTATTTCTCTTCTCATTAAAAGTCCCTGATTTTCCCCAGTTACTTTAGCGCAATCATGAAACCGTACCAACTGTTTTTCGTTACCTATGTTGAATAATAACCCACTCTGCTTGCTATCTAAACTTATGGTAACCTCATTTGATTTGAGCCAATCAAAACCTAAAATGAGATGGTTAACTAGTCCCGGAACTATTACGAACCCTATGTCAAATATTTTGGTACCTAACCTTACAGGTATTAGAACTATATTTCTAACTTCAACACTTTTGTGACCAACCGCGGTTTTTATTTGGAATGGTTTGATAGGAAGTATTGGTATGTTTCGCGTTTCCTGTTGTTTTAAATTTTGCCAAAATTCCTCTGAAATACACGTAATGTCACTGCCTGTGTCCACTAACCCCATGACCTCATATTCAAATATTTGAACTTCTACCTCCGATTTATAATTTTTATATTTATTTTGTGGGTCATCTTCTTCAAAATCGGAAAATACGGTATGAATCCTCCCGCTTAATTCTCGCTCGTCTTTGGTCTTTAAAACGTCTACAATATCTTGTAAAATGTTTGGTTTATTTAACTGTTGAGTTTCATACCCTAACCCTATTCCACTTTTCCTACCTTTTACCTGTATGGGTATCTTAAGCCCTCTATCATTTATTCCTAGGGTTTGCCCTGGTACCCAACCCGTTTTTAACATAATATTTAATGCCGTGTTCCCTATCCTTGAGGCTGACTCGCGAACCACATGTCCAGCCTCGTCTAGTTTAACGCTTCTTCCTCAACAACTGCTACCTCGTTCACTTCCCTCGGTTTCTGCCATCTTTGATAATCTCGTTGTAAGTCCTTCTTCTTTTTATCCAACCCTTTATTTTGTGCAGGTGAATTAGATTTACTTTGGTTTGCAGATGCATAGGTATGCAACTCTTGCTTGCTAATATCGTCCATTTCCCTCAGGAATTCTGCCGTCTCTATAATATTCTCTGATTTTGAGGTAGTCCAGACTTGCTGGATATATTTTGGGTAATGGCGCATTATATCTGCAACTAACTGTTTCTCCGGGATTTTATATTGTAGCATTTGAGCTTTCCCCGAAATTCTTAGGAAATGCGTAAGCATCAAAGGGGTTTTCGTCCTGTCCCAGGTGCTCTGTACTATTGTCCTGCGTAAATCGTTTTGAGATTTTTCCCCCCAATAAGTTGCCAAAAAGTCCCGTTTGAAGTCTTCGATTTTCTCCCACCTGTTCCTATATACTCGGGCCCAATCCCTCGCATCTCCTACCAAGCAATCCTGCACTAGTTCTAACTCTGTGCCCTCTCTTGCTGCTTTGATTATGTACCTCTCCAAGTCCTCTAGAAAATTAACGGGATGTACACCTTCAGAATCACCGAATTTTGGTTTCTCTAGATTAACATTTTTGACATTGTACGTTATATTTTTACATCGTTCCTCCGTTTCAAGTCTTTCTCGTTGAATCGGTTGAGCGTTATCTTCAGTGCCATTTCCTATTTCAATGATATTTTCAGTCATGTCGCCTGTTGAATGACTCGAGATTTCGGTAGATTTTGCTAACTCGTACGTGGACTTTACTGTTTTCATTTCTTCACATAATTCATTTATTTTCGACGCTAGTACTCCTATGGTTCGTCGTAGTGATCGGTATTTGAGCCCCGTTCCCACCGCAGCTTCATGTGGTCTAGTCTCTTTCCCTAATCTTGGACGTTTAGCCTTGCTGGCCCCATTTGTCCCTTGTTCATTTTGAGATGCTTCATCATTTGGAACACTTCGCTCCCCCCTTTCCAATATAAACTCTTCTCCCATATACTTGACATTCCTCTTTAAATTGCGCCTTGGTCTAACCATTGTTCGCTCCTACAGAAATTAATTCAGTAAGTACCTTTATAAACCCACAACAACAAAATACTAAAATGAACTACCTACTTTAAAGCTTTTAAGCAGTATTGTAAAATTTGATACGCATCTCCTACACTACTTATAACTCACAACCCTATTCATCTTCACTAATAATTTATATGCAATCCTCCAAATCCCTAATTTCCCTAACAAACAGCGCAACTTCTTTTACCTCCGAGCAAGTACCATAATATACTAAGCCAAAATTCAATAATACTATATATTAAGAAGAAGAAAACAAAATAAAAGATCAATACGATCAATCACACGAACTCAAAAAATATTCGCCAACAGCACATAAATTTCTGTATTATTTGTTTTCCTATACATGTTGAAATGACATGAAAGTAAAAATAAACCTTTTGTTAATTAATCCATTCTATTTCTTAATCTTTATATTTATATTAATTCAAGAGTTTCGCTATAAGGTTCTATCACAAATTTATTCCCTATAAAAATAATCTTAGGGTGGAACATTTCCCGCAAAACCATATCATGTTTATGTAAATATTATTTTGTGAAAACTTCGAGGAATAGATTTCGGAATTTTCGCATTAATTTCACGTACAACCTGGAATTGCAATAACCGGCAAAGACTCGCTATAGATCGAATGCAGATAATCGAAAACTTGGAAAACTAATGATTCGGAATGTAGCCGACATGTAACGACGTCTCCTCGGTAATTATTATTTCTACAACTATCTGGGTAAGAACCTAAAACAACTTTTTTTTTCTTTTTATTTTATTTTTTTATTTATTTATTACGGTACCATATGGCCTTATCTAAAATTTCAATTAGTCAATTATTACGAAAGGAACGTCATTGACACAGATTAAGTAGATGCGACATCGCTAATCGGACCGGACCTATAGTCGTAGCGTTCCCAACCGTACGGTAATTATGGCAACTCTAGTTGGCAACACTGAATCATAGAGCACATACTGATCTATTGTGATTTGTGGTAAAGTGACGCCGTGCAAAGATTATTTCTAACACATACTGTTTTAATTAAATATCGGGAACAATACCCTTATTTTATTGTGTTGAATCGTTTTTAAAAGGTGAGTGACATCAATATAATCGTAGATTAAATGATATGGGACATATCGCCCGGCATAGATAGCACATATAATGTGTTGCTGCGATTTTCGCGCTAAGAAAATGGCGTCATAATATCAACTCGCATTGTGCTAACCATTTTACTTAGTTTTCGAAGTGAATTTTTGTGCAAAGCTTGTGTTACAATGTTCTCGTTTTCTTTTTAGGACATAACCATGACTGACCACATATTTAATCGGAAAATTTATAAATTCCCGGCACTCTGGGACTCATCACATATCCACTACCGAAGTATTGCAGTAAAGGCCTTTTGTCGTGAAGCACTTCTCATCCAGCTAAATCTGGAACGGGAGTTCCAGTTTCGATGAGGGATCATCGAATTACTTTATCTACTCTCCGTACAAAAATAAAATCATACCAAAACGGACATACAAAAACTAGCTCAACACCAGCGCCAAGTAAGTAAAAGTGCCATCCTATTTACAATCTCCTTGTTTTTCACTTTTAATATATTATTTCCTAATATCCTCCTTGCGTCAGTGAGTAATAATTGCCGCAATTTGATTTGTTAGAACATCTTAATTGTCTACCATAATTTTAATAATTATCCTTTTATTCACTATCTAGTCACAACCAAACCAATCCGAGAACATCCTATCCGAACCATTTATTGACTATGCTGATCTTCTAACCCAAGATCTTTCCCCTCCATCCTCTGTGAGTATCCGTTTTTTCCCTTTTTGTTTAACACATAACAAAAGAATGGTTTTAACCGCAATGTTTTCCAATTTTCAGGTTGATACCATCCCATTTCCAGGTCAATTACTATAGAGCAACTGGTCCCTGATTATACTGATTATAGTTCGGCCTCACACACAATGCAACCTATCTACTACTATTTATTTCCGGTAAGTTTAATTTTCTACTACCTAATCTGTTATGTAAATTTGTATGATAATGCAAACTGATTCAATCCAATACTAATTTAGTCTTATTAATGAAAGATTTAATTTAATTGCAATAGATACATTTCATTACTAATTTTCCATTTTAAAGATTTATTTAGGGCAAATCTACCGATAAATGCCCCCCATGCTAGCTAGCTAACTATATAGTATACACCTTACTGCAGGACATAATTATGATAACTTATGAGCTTATAGTTCAAACATTTGTATTCCTGCACATCAATTCTAATATTTTTTTATTATATCATTCTACTCCATTTCCCCGAAGAGGTGACAAGATTGTATAACGAACTGCTTTTACCAACTGTTCCTAAGTTCCAGTACCTATATTGTAATTAGAATTACCTTTTCAGCATGTTATGTAACTTCTAACAGTTTTGTAACATATTTAACCAACTTCAGAAAAAGGATTTATGTAGTATGTATATTTTAAAGGAATGTTCACTTTACTTAAAGATGTCTAGACCAATATGGGTGTATTTTTTTTTCTTGTTTCCTCATTGGCTATTTTCCAAACAAAAAATATTATCAAAATCGGTTCAGCATTTTTTCCTTTTTCCAATTTAACTATAAATTAGAAGATAGTCATAGAGTCTCTAATGAAGAACAATCTTCCAAACCTGCTGTCCTACTTCAGGAATCTAACTCATGATTATGACAAATTAAATCAAAGACGCTTTGCTAGCAGATGTTCATACTACTTGTTGCTATTTTAACATGCTACTTTCTTATCGTCTGTCCACACTAGTAGTCATATAATTGGGTATTTAATTAACCAAACTTTTGTAATAATAATACTTTCTGCCTTCGACACAACAAAACTGGAAAACTGTTCCATACTAATTTTTTTATGTTTCCTTTTCCTTTATTCCAGGTTTATCTTGCTTCTTACGCCTCAATCCTACCATATACCTGACCAAGTTCCAGAGTCCAAGACAAAACTTATTCAAGCCTACATTAAACCTGAATCCCGTGTATCCTATGTCTATTCCAATTTCCAACCTCAAACCAAGTTAAGTTAATTAATTTTCCTGCTGCTTCCAATCTATTATTTAAATTTTATAACATCATATTCCTCATATTGTCAAATAACTGGTAATCTTAATTTACATTTTTGTAACATATTCCTACTGTCAAATACTCTTAAGGAATATACCTTTTGTTTAGTATCTTTATTCACAACATAGATCAATTAGTGCTGGATGATATTTACATGGTAGGGCAGTACTATAGAATTTCTTTTCACTTCTGGTCACTTGAATTTTAACGAAGATTTTCACCCCGACCCCCCGCCTAAATAATTTCTAACACTAACTTTTTGTTGAACACTGTAGTACACAAAATATGTAAGTAAGTGACAAGGCAAGATTTTCACCCATGGGCCACCGTAAAGATTTCACCGTAAAACAACTATGTATTTCACCGTACAATTCCTTCTTCTATCATAATATCATACTCATATCATCATCATTTTCTCTGAAGGGTGATACTATCATGATTTACGTATTCTAAATATTGATAGCTCGGACACTTCAAATGCTAGTACACGCACTTACAGACAAAAAACGATGGTCGCATTTTGTTCCGTTTACAAATGTAAATGTTTCTAGTGTTCACTATGCGAACATCACACAAATCTACCTGCCTTACTCTCCACAGTTACATTTCAATTATACTGACGGTTAACAGGTCTCCCAAGTGATACCTTCACAATGTTTCTGCTTCTTGGAATTTAGTTTCATTTGGTGGAAACATACTGACTCTTACAACATGACAATTGGACAATATCCTTTTGTTATATGTGACGCCAGAATCACTCTTGCCTAAATTGCTTCGGTTCTCTAACCGACTAACTATAGTGCAATTGTGTTTCTCAGACTAAACATGCAGAATTATTACATACACCATAGGGAAAATTTAATTCAATTTTGGATTACTAAATGATGATATAATCGCCTCTCTACTCATTGTGTTTTATTCTAGTTTGTAAGTTCCTTCATTACAAGGCTATTTACTTATTTACATATTTGTATAACCATAAATCTTATTGGTTCAACATTAAAATGTATCCTGTAATATCTCTCCAACAATTCTCCTAGAACAATCATTCTAACCTCACTACTTTGCTATTTGAGAAAATCTATGCCTTCCGACCCTGATCAAATTAGGATTTGCAGTTCTATAAAGTAAATTCATCGCATACTGTTCCATTTTCCTGTGTCTCAAGAAACAGACACACACATAATAACACCATAATCATCCAAGACCAGCACACCAATATTTATGTTATTTTCACAAGTTTTTGTTCCTAGTAGGGATCGAACCCATGCCTCTGCCCACAAAGCAGCCTGTCACCAACAGTCATTATCATCAAGTTAATCACTATTTTGAACTAGTTTCCTACACTAAAAATAATTAAAAGTTTTCTTATGAACCTATATAATATTCAATCTACTTTAAATTTGCTAACAAGTCTTCATAAATTTCTATCATGTATTCCAATAATTGTCTATGTCTATAATGCAAAACCTTTATTTAGTAATTAACCCACATACTCAAGATACTCTGTACTTTACACTGTGACTAACTGCATATTGATATAAACGCAAAATGTACTACCCTTTTGTCTCAGATTCCTGTCCATTCTCACTGCAACAAATTGTGGCGAGATATGCCTAAACATTTCTCACCACCATCCACACTTCACTACATAAAACAAATCTATAACTTAATTCAACATAAAACTGTAACCAATCCAACACCGAACTCACATCATTGTTACCTACTACAAGACTTCTTAAAACTAATTTTCAGTGTCCTGACTCCTGACTGCTAGATACAAGTTTTGTTCTACGGGTTGTCCTGTCTACCAACTGCTGCAACACTTCGAAACAGTATTCGCCTAATCCGTAAGTACTTCCTCCATAAAATAATACACACACACACAGACACATAAGAATTATTAGAGCAATATGTCATTTTTTTTCTATACTAATACTTTTGTCGCAATTGAAACTATTTTTGACTACTTTTACCTAACTTAGTGACAACACCAGCTTCATCAAAAAAGGTTCAGCTTCTTTTTTATTATTTTATTTTTATTTTCTTCATATGTATTAAAATATGTAATTGCGATGCCCTGGCTCAAGTCCTGCAGATGTTTTAAATGAAATAAAATAGCAACTATCATTCATCACTAAAAGGTGTCAGCTAATAATTTATTAAGAATTGCAGTCAAACTATTGCACACATATTAACATAAATTGTTTATTAATTTCCTTCCTATGATAAATATATATAATATATACTAGCAGACGCGACGCGGCTTGGTTTGACTCTATATCGCGAGCTATTTTTATCCCTGGCTCCATCTGTTGGCTAAGCTTTGAACTAATTGAACCTTTGGTTAATTGGATCATGTCACTCTATACCAGGAAGCTATTAACATTCTATACTGTTTATCATAATGAACCTAAAAACGTGTAGATGGCGCTTTATTGAAATCGCGGGAAATTTTGAAATTGAATCTAGCACACTGTAGCTTTAGAACTTTATTTCACCGGGAAAATTCATTAATTTTCATATTTAAACACAAAGTACAAGCAATCAAGTTTCCCAAACAGCTTTTTTTTGTATCTGTAACATTTTAATTCTCTTTCCTGAACGAGTTTTATTTTCATTTTCAGATTTGATCTACAAGCGATCCCTACTCGGCCACGCATACAAGAAAAAAAATGAAAATCAACCCCGCCGACTCCGAGACCACCGCCTAGTTTAAATTTAGATTTATCTAGTCCTAAGCTAAATTTTTCGTTGATGGCGTTTTATTAAAATTTAAGTTCTATGCGCCTTTTCTTTAGAAAATCAGATATGCAATAAAGCTTAATGACCGTACTTCATCTACATACAAAATTTCATCAAAATCGCTGTAGTTGCTATCAACATTGTTTAGAATCCTGATTTTACGATACCAGGTTTCTATTGTAATAAAGTACATATTCTATTATCAATTCCTGCGGCACTATACCCGTAGTAACAAGTCGCTTATCTGTTCTGGTATTTATTAGCATGGGAATCCTAAGTGCGAAGAGTCTTCCAATCCTTGGTCACTACGGTTCCTAATTGTAACTAAACTCATCTATATCCATGGTAACGTCACTAACTTGTAACAATCTTACTCATATTCTATACTGTATTTTGACACTCAATTGATGGTAAATCTATTTATAGAATCCTAATCACGGCTACAATACTGTAATTAACCTGGTCACGGCTACAGCAAATTGTAACCATCCTGGTCACGGCACCAAATTGTAACCCCCCACAGATCCTAACTCTTGTATGATAAAAGTAACTAGCCTACTCGTCCCATAGTCTAAAGCTCTAATCCTGGGAACGGTACTACCGATTGTAACTACCCCTAATCTGAGCTAATAATATCTAGATGATTCCGGCCTACGTTTTTTCTTTAATTCCTCAGATAAATAAGTACACATAACTAGTTCGAATTATAGCTTAACATTATCCAGACAATAAATCTATACTAATGAATGAAGAACTGATTAAATATATGGCCAAGGTGTGATCGTCTAGCTCATAGTGGTAAGACCGAATATTATGAACCGTGGTAACTCAAGTTCTTTTCAGGAAATACTGAGACAATCCTATCCTAATTGTAAGAGAAATAAATTATTATAACGATAAAATTGTACCTAGTAAGCACATGAAGACAAATCTTATTCCTACTGCAAGGGTTAATTAAAATGACCCTAATTCTGTTATACCATTTTGACCCCAATCCTGTCGTTACTATTAGAGATTATATTTCGCCATAAGATTTCTATAAATTCGCAAAGCATAGATTGTAATAACCTCAAGTAAATAACTTCAAGTAAACACAAAATCAAATATTTAAATGCAGAACATTTGTAAGTACCTAAAACATGGAATGACACAGAAAATTATCACACACAATAAAGTAATAAATCATAATCTTAATTAGTTAATTATTGTTAATAACTAAATGTAAATATCCATAGTTGTATTTGTTTGATCTATGATGGTCAAATGTTGTTCAGTAAAGGTAATTATTTTCATGTTTTCACCTAAAAATTAGAATTCTACGGATATTTATCATTGTAGATAACCAGAGCTAGGAAAACATTACGGGCTTGTGACCGTAACGCTGGGTTAAGAGCTCTTCACGTAATTACAACACTCTCCATTGCTTTTCTAGCTCAAATTACCCCCCTTAACACTTATTTCTAACGCTGAATAAGATTTGGAAACACAATGCTGAGATAAGAATATTTTATCTAAGTTTTGTTAATTTGTTACTGTATAAATAATTTGTTGCTCCTGTGTCTCATTTCACCTCCTTATTTTATCTGCAGGACTATCTTTAATTCTATAAAACAGTCACAATATCCAGACAGATAAATGTCTTCAACATAACATGATTAATTGACAAATATTTATTGAACAATTAACTGATAACTGATAATATTAACCAATGACTTGGACATCTCTAAACCGTCTTTTAGTCTACGAGAAATCCAAAGAGCAAGTGTCTCTATTCAATGATCAATTCCATCAATCATAACTCCATTATTTTAGAAGAGTAATTTATTAAATTTAACATTTATCTTGGAGACATCTCATCTATCCGGAAAAAGTCTAAAATGCCTAAATTCTAGGACTTACGTGAGTAAACTCGTCCAACAGAATCAATCCAATCCCCTCTGGCAGGTGGCAATTCACTAGCACTTACACTTCACTTTTCACAGACACTTCACTTTGAATATTACACTTTTCACTTTATCGCGGACAGCAACTTTGGCTTCTAGACGGTAACTGGTTTGGACGGCCCATTCGTCCCCTTTTTATACTACCCAAGTGTCCGTATCTGGTCTCCAACCTGTCTCCGACTCAACCAATCAAACTCCTCGAGTATCCATTCCGACCAATAGAAATCTCGTTCTATTTTCAAATATTGATGAGCCATTATTAGCTTTCCAATTTTAAATTTATTTGAATTTAGAATAATGTACGCAAGCTGTCCTCATCTTGTCTCCGACCTAACCAATCAGATCCCTTGAATACACATTTTGATCCTACGTTCCTTTTTTAAATATTTTTGATATGTTATTTTGTTTTATGAGTTTTATTTGAATTTGGAACCTGTCTCCAAGCGTTATCAGCCTATTTACATCATTCAGCTGCCGTGATTCTGAATTATGTTAGTTAGTTAATTATTTAATTTGTTAGATCTAATCTGTTAGTTTTAATCATTTCCTAGTATTGGAAAACTATACATAGAAATGGAATCGTTAGTTTGCTAATCGTGAGGATATTAAGAATCTTAGTTACTGCATAAAACCTTTTTGCATTCACTTTGCTTTTATTAGATATACTTTTGCATAAAATCCTGACTTATTAACTTCATTGACAGGAAGTTCTATAGCTCCATGATCTATGTCTGATAGTCGAGATTTAGTCTATTGAGATATAACTTTTTAGATATTTAATATTTCCAAAGGGTGCTATTAGATTAGATTTCCATCATACTGATGTATCTATATATTTGTGATCGTAGCGGAACGCATTGTGGACCGTTACAATACTTTTCTGAAAATATTACTTATGAAAACTTTACTCTATTTAAAAAGGTTTTGGCAAGGTCTAGAAGACTTCTTTCTAAGAAAAAAAAATTTGGCTGGTCAAAATATTACGAAAGTCTTTCTCCTCGCTCTCCTTCCTACCTTATATGGAAAAAATCAAATCGTTTCGAAATTCCAAAAACGACTGTCGTGTATTGTCATCTAATGACATATCATGACTAGAAACTTTTTCTGACCAGTTAGCTCCTCTTTTCGTTCCTCCTAAAGAATATTTTACTTGTTTTTCAAGTTCTGGGATCTCTAGTGTTCCTATGGATGACTTGTTTTCATTTGATGAACTTTCAGCTGCCTTAGATCACCTTAAAGACTCTTCTCCAGGCTTGGATGGAATTCCATATTCATTCATTTGTCGGTCGTCTTTGAACACCAAAAAATATTTGTTGAATATCATTAATAACATATGCGAATTGTAACTTTCCTGATGTTTGGAAACATCAATTAATCATCCCAATTTTGAAACCTGGCAAAAATCCTTCAAACCCGTCTTCGTATAGACCTATTGCTCTATCATCTGTTATGGTAAAAATCTTTGAAAATCTTTTAAAAAACAGGTTAGAGTGGTTGTTAGAACATCGTCAAATTTTATCGAATTCTCAATTTGGCTTTAGAAAAGGATTTGGCACTATTCATAGTTTAGGTGTTTTTACCACTGATATTCGCATTGCTTTTTCTAAGGATGATCATTTGATTGGCGTCTTTTTAGATATTACGGGTGCTTACGACAATGTGCAACTCCCTATCCTAAAACAAAAAATGGTTCAGTTAAATCTTCCTCAACGGATCACTTATGTCATTTTTAATCTCTTGTTAGGTAGACTAATATCGGAAAGATATCAAAATTCTCTGTTATCCCCAAAAATGGTATGGAAAGGCCTTCCTCAAGGATCAGTGCTGAGTCCACTACTTTATAGTTTATATACATATGACCTTCATTACAGTGTTGACTCATTTTGTGAAATCCTTGAGTATGCTGATGACATAGCTCTTTATTATTCTTCTAAAACTTTTTCGGAGTCAGTTTCTCGACTAAACTCTGCTCTCCATTATCTAAATATCTGGCTAGTAGATCATGGGCTTTCTTTAGCTTCAGAGAAAAGTAATGTTGTAGTATTCTCTAGAAAGCGGTCTATCCATAATGTTCAAATTTTCGTTAATGATCATTGCCTTATGGTTAAGAATCAAGCGAAATTTCTCGGTCTTATATTAGACTCAAGACTAATTGGTTCTCCTCACAAAGAGTATATAAAAAATAAATGTGAATATTCTCCGAGCACTCTCAGGGGTTTGGTGGGGTGCTCATCTTTTTTGTCAAAAAATACTATACAATGCAATTATAAGAAGTCATTTTGATTACGCTACTTTTCTGTTAGAACCTTGCAGTAAACTTTCTTTGAGATTATTTGATTTATTGCAACACAAATGTCTTCGGATTATATCTGGGGCCATGAATTCTTCTCCTATCAATGCTCTTCAAGTTGAATGCGTAGAGCCCCCTCTTTATCTTCGTCGTCAGTATCTTTCTGATCGTTTTTTTTTCATGCTGCTCAATTTTCTAATCATCCAATTTTACAGAGGTTAATTTGTCTTAGTAATTTAGTTTCATCCTCTCGTTACTGGCGTCACAAGGATCCTCCATGTATTTTGAATTCACACAACGAATTATTTAATTTGTCTCACACTATATTTTATCAATTTACTATACAACCCATTTTTACTGTTCCCTATGAGTGTTTAGTTTTCAGACCTAATATTATTTAAAATTTTGGCGTTGATAAGAACTCTCCTGGTGCGGATAAAAAGTTTCTTGATATTTTAGATCGTTCTTGGGCAGGTTGGCTTTCGATTTTTACGGACGCGTCTAGGTTAACGAGTAATGGTTATGTCGGAGCCGCTGTTTGGATACCTAGGTATCGTATTATACTTAACTTTAAATGTTCGTCTAGTTTATCTGTTTATTCAGGTGAATCAGTGGCAATTTTAGAAGCTGTTAAATATGTCTAATCTTATAAATTAAATAAATTAAATATTTTCGGATTCTCTTCGTTGTTTACAGGACATTTATATATTTCCATTTCGTGCGAAGGATATGTTACACACTAATTTGAAAATTAGAGAAATTCTTTATAGATGTTATTTAGCTGGTATCGAAGTAGTTTTAGCTTGGATACCAGGCCATAGCGGCATTAAAGGTTATGAAATTGCTGATAATTTTGCTAAGCAGGCTACTGATTTGGGGCTGGAATCATATTGCAACTGTTTTTCTCGCGATTTACGTAACTCTGCAAAAGTGCAGTTAAATGATAAATGGTCGAATATTTGGAATCGAACAAGAATGATCAAAGGTAGGCATTTTGGCTTAATTCAGCCTACCATACCTTCAAAACCTTGGTTTTTAAGTTTAAAAATGCTGAGAAATGGGTCACTTCCACCGTAATTCGTTTGCGACTAGGTCACGTTTGTTCTCCCGTGTTTCTTGCTAATATCAGGGTCAGGGATCATTCGCTTTGTGAGTGTGGCCTAGATAACGGTACTTTAAATCACATTTTATTTTCATGTCCTAAGTTAAGTTCTTCTTTGTATGATAAACATAATTCTGATATCGCTAGACCTACTGATATTAACTCTCTTTTATCGCTTGTTTTGACACCATTTATTTATATGTTATGTAATTTTATTAAACCAATAATATACGTTTGTAAAAGCAAAACCAGTTTTTAATACTTTTGATATTCATAATACTTTCATTTGATTCCGTACCGTACAATGGTCACTCCTTCAGGGTTGGGGGAGTACAAGGGCAAAATATCCGCCAAGACATCACTGGCAGAGTAACGTCTTTCCACGTTAAAAAGCCACATAAGAAGAAGAAGAAGAAAACTATCTCCAGTTTACAAATGTTCACAAATTCAAATGTTCTCTATGGCCTATCGTTTGACCACTATTTCTATGTCCCGAATTTAGGATTTGGGTTGGTGTGTTGTGTATAATTTCAAAGCAAGTTAAAATGGCAGACGTAAATAGTTTATTTGATTGTTTTGAAGACACGCCACAAAATAAAGGTGCTATTCAGTGCCCCACTGTAAAATCAGAAGTTATCGATGCGTAAGTGGCCCTAACCTAAAACGTTGTTTAGTTTTAAATTATTGGGTTCTCTGCATGTTTAAGATAAATTTTATATAGGTAAATATTACAATAAGAATCCCAGAATAATAAATTAACTTATAATTCATGACTATTGACCCGTATACTGTCAGACCAACTATTCATTTGTAATGTATTTATAGAGATGCAGTGGAAGACACGTCTGTTGAGCGGAATAAGCGCGCCCATGACCAAGTGGAATATGCTGATACATCAGTCGCGAAGAAACCTAAACTTGAAGACGATGACGCTGATCTAATTAGCGACATAAAGTATGTACTTACCTACTGACTTGAAACAATGTCTTGGGGTGCGATGGCTGTTTATGAAGTCTTTATAACTTTAACGCTTTGGGTACTGTTATGTTAGGCTGCGACTTCATAAGTTTGCGAAGACACCGACACTTAAAGATGATGAAGCTGATCTAATTAGCGTCAAAGTAGATTAGATTAGATTCTTTGTGTATGGCCCCTGCGACTTGTTTAGAGTGTCGCAACTTTGCCAGTATCTGTGTTATCATGATAGTTTCATAAACTGTAGGAGAAATTAAAGTAGCATACTTACATAGATAATTAAAACAATCTCTTAGGTTGGGGTGGACTGTGGAATGTTGTTCAGTCTTCATCAAGTGGTCTGTTTGCTTATAATCATTGCATATAATGATACATACCTACAATGGTTTGTGTTAATAGCAGGCAGTTTGCTTATACTGCGTTGATAGTGGCATAAGTATATATTTTAAATTATTTTATTCTTCCACACTACACTCTTTGGTCCATACCTTTTTAGATTTAGTTTGTTTTTTAATGATACTGATTAATATTCTTAAGCTATGGTGGAAATGGCTTAAAAATATTATTAATTAATTTTAAATAAGATATTAATTAGGCATCAGTATGTTTGAAGTAGTAAAATAGCATTTTTTATATCATATTTTTTATCTTATCATATTCTGTTCTGTTCTGTTTTCATGTCCGATTCCTGGCAGCATGAGCCTACTGGTTTAGTAAAGTTTGTTTTTGTCATACAGTGTATATGGCATTTTTTGAAATTACTTTGAAGTAGGTGATTTTGTAGAGTTGTATAAGTTAATAGTAAAGTACTATGCCACTAACTATTGCAAATATATGAAAATACTACAATAATAATATTACTATTGTACGATTCCAGTGTAGAACTCCTTAGTTCACGTATTGTGATCCACACGCTAGAGACACATGAGGGCTGTACTCATGAAGTGGCAATACCTCCAAATGATGAGTTTCATGCACTCAGACCGATTACCACGGAACCTGCTAAGCAGTACAGCTTCATACTTGACCCTTTTCAAAAGGAAGCTATTATGTGCATTGACAATTACCAGTCTGTGTTGGTATCTGCGCATACCTCAGCTGGTAAAACAGTTGTTGCAGAGTAAGTATTGATTTTTCATTGTTGAAACTAATTAAAAAAAAATTTGCAGTGTTACCAATATTAAATTTTAACTTTATTACTAGTACCGGAATGTACCCTAAGTAGTTAACCTCTTGTGCTCTGGCACAAGGCCTGTCTTGTTTGTATGAGACCCAAAAACCCAATGCCAGATGACACTGCAAATGTCTTAATGTTATGTTGACGGTTTAACTTACGCAGTTGGTATATTTGAATATCTCGACCGGTTTCGTGACCGTCCGGGCCGCTTGTTCATGGAGTACTTGCGCACCTTGCTGCGTTCACGCTAGTACTGGCGACCGCGGTGGCGGTGGCGGAGCGCGCCGCCCCCGACCTCAAGAGGGGGTGATTAGTCCTGCACTCGCAACCTGCTTGTGGAGTTACCCAAGTCTTCCCAAATCCTAAATATAATGGAGTATAACCCTGGGTCGCTGGCGCAACTGCTCCAGTAATATTCATGGTAGTCGTTCCACATCATTTCACATTAAATATCTTATGCATACATTGGTTTATTGTCTAAAACAGATAATAAGCGAACAATTGAAGTTTTGCTATTGTCATGCAATCATGTCATGCAAGGTCTGTTTTTTAAAACCAATTTTTTAACAGTAGCACTTAGTCTAGATCCTTACTAAAATTTATTTATTATGATATATTTTTACCAATGCTAACTATATTGAAAGTTATTATTAAATTAGGTTAATTACTCAGTACTTCATATAACCATTAGAAGGTTATGAGTTAAAGGTCTTTGTTTTCAATATATATATAAGCAGGTATCTGTATACTCTCATAAGATTGGAACTTTTAATTGAATATTAATTCCAGGTATGCAATAGCCCTTTCGCTTAAGAACAAACAACGAGTGATATACACAACTCCTATAAAGGCCCTCTCCAATCAGAAGTATAGGGAATTTTCCGAAGAGTTCCATGATGTTGGCCTTATCACTGGTGATGTGACTATAAATCCATCAGCTTCCTGTCTTATTATGACGACTGAGGTAACACATGCAATAAAATCTATAAGTTTAATTATTGAAGTTTCTATTTAAAACTTTATTATAGTAAGTACCTCTTGTATACACATATTCATATTCATATTCTTTATTGTACACAAAACACAGATACAGTGGAGGTATTAGATAAAAGCATGTACATAGGCGACATATTATTTATAAAATTATTATTTTTATAGATTCTCAGGAACATGTTATATCGTGGATCAGAGATTATGAGGGAAGTTGGTTGGGTTGTTTTTGACGAAATCCATTACATGAGAGACAAGGAAAGAGGAGTTGTTTGGGAAGGTAAGTTTTTCATCTGTTTTGTCTGATTTTCTGATGGGATAAGTTCCAATATCAGGCAGTCCTTTACATACTTTTTGTATTGAGATTTTCTTACAGTGCTATAATCTCAAATTTAATTCTCAAAGTATCTGGAAAATTCGCAATATTGCGGGAACTTCAACCTTATTATGCTCACCAATAAGATCTTAAATACATAAACATACTTCATAAAAGTTTGCGTATGATTGTCTGCCACTTGCGCTGGTCGGTCAGGCACTTGGCATGTTTATAAACACTAGAGTGTTACTATATGATAAGATCCAGAAGAATGGTAGCATGCCAATAATTTCATCCTGTTAACTGTTGAAATTGGCCATCCGGAGACGCTGTAAATGCTGGTAGAGGCAAACAGCAACTAGCCTGTACGAAAAAATACTGTTTATATTTTTCGTTAATTGAATTATCGAAATTTTTAGTAACATGTTTCTTTTTCACAGAAACCTTGATTCTCCTCCCGGACAATGTTCATTACGTGTTCCTATCGGCTACGATACCGAACGCTCGTCAATTCGCGGAATGGGTGTGCCGATTGCACTCGCAGCCGTGCCACGTGGTCTACACGGAATTCCGCCCCACGCCGCTGCAGCACTACATTTTTCCCGCTGGTGGGGACGGAATACATCTTGTTGTGGATGAGAAGGTGATTGCTATCTCTTTCACGCTCACGTATTTACTAAGTTTTCTACCATACTTTTTCCGTTCTACATCTTTCCCGCTGGTGGGGGTGGGATACATCTTGTGGTGGATGAGAAGGTGATTGCTATCTCTTTCACGCTCACGTATTTACTAAGTTTTCTACCTTACTTTTTCCGTTCTACATCTTTCCCGCTGGTGGGGGTGGGATACATCTTGTGGTGGATGAGAAGGTGTTTGCTATCTCTTTCACGCTCACGTATTTACTAAGTTAGATACCACATTTGTTCCGTTCTATTGTTGCGTGTCATATGGAAATTGTGAATAGAAATTTGAATCATTTATTCACGAGAATGTACTATGTATACGGCAAATGGTAATACTTAAAATTATAGGTCTAAAGTACTAACAATTTACCATAACAATGGTCCATACTTTTCAATGGACTAGAAGACGGGCTCCACATGTCATCACATTATCGAGTACTTTTGACTAAGCAATTCCATGCTCTGGAGGGCTTGTCTAGCCGCCATTCTCGATTGTTGATTACTATTATCCGCTAATTCGCATTAGAACTGCTGGGTTAATTATGTCCCAATAAAAAAATATGTATTTAACATAATTATACACAAAATAGATAGTTTTTTTTGTGCAGGCATTTTTATGTAAAGCGCACGGTTGCAAGTTAAATTACTGGTCAAACGAAAATCAAAAACCAGTGTCTCGGGGTGACATGGGCACAGAACAGTGCTACGCAAAACTAAAATTCTAAGTTCTGGGTGCCGCGGCTACTGTCATAGGAAAGCGTAGCGCTGAACATCAGACGCATGACTATCCCGTCTCGTCACTTGATAAAATATAGAAAAAAACTGCATTTCACACAATTTGGGGCCAACCTCTGTTATATTTGAGACAGAAAACTGTCACGAGTTATGTTCATAGTTATGCTTGAAGACCGGCTAGGACTCGCGTAATATTTGCCGGAAATAGTCTCCGACTAGTTTCGAACTCATTTGAAGATCTTCTGGAAGTCACTCTTGTGCGCAGCAGCGGCGAGCGCGGATCACATCACGTAACTGGCGCTGCGACGGACGCACTGTGTCTATCAGCAGGCCTAGACAAAATTCAAACAGGCGTGTTTGAATATACGCTATAGACAAAAATGTGTCTACGAACTTAGCGCGACGTCACGTCACTTTACCACAGGTATTTTATACTGACAGGTATAGTATTTTGAAGTTTGAAGAAACATCTTTTGTCTAGGCCTGCAGATCACTTCCGTCCGAACTGTCACTTGCGTCGTCATGCCACATGACGAGAGTCCTAGCCGGTCTAAAAGCATAACTCTGTTATATTCTCCTTATTTCACCAGAGCATCTTCAAAGAAGACAATTTCAACACAGCAATGGCAGTGCTCAGCAACGCCGGGGACGCCGCTAAAGGTGACCGCGGCGACCGGGGCCGGCGCAAAGGGCCCGTATCGAAAAGCACGACTAATATTTTCAATATTGTGAAGATGATTATGGAGCGAAACTTCGCGCCGGTCATCATTTTCAGTTTCAGTAAGAAGGACTGCGAGCTTTACGCTATGCAGATGGCTAAACTGGACTTTAACACACGTGAGTTTTGTTGTTGCATTCTTATTATTTTACTGTACTTGACATGCGTTAACAATTTAAAAAATATTCTCTGACTATATCTATCTAATGATAATAATATTATACATACGAAAGTTTATGAGTGAATTTTTAACTGGAAGGGTACTTTATTGTGCCTACCCTCACTGAAAACCTGTCACGAAGCACCCAATGGCAAGGGGTTTCACTCCGCAGTTTAAATACTCAACGTGGATTCTCCCTATGATTCTCCATCATATTCTTAGTATAAACAACCTCCAAAAAGTTTATGAAACTACCATAGAACAGGCAAATTGCAATAAGGTTTGCCTCTGTTCCGTTTATTGACTCACTAGCTGACCCGCCAGCGGCTTCGCTCGCGTAGCCTCGCGGAACGCGGTTAATTACAGTTTTTTAACTATCCCACGGGAACTCTTTAATTTACCGGGATCTAAAAGTATCCTATATGTTGACGAGGGATATAAGCTGCCACCATACAAAACTTCATTTTAATCGGTCCAATCGCTTCGGAGATTAGCTCGTACAAATAGACAGAGAAACAAAAACACCACCCTGACTCGGTTTTTAGCATTTTTTCATTGTACAGAAATTCGCCCTCTACAGTATTATTATATGCTGTGATGTGGTTCGGGCGGCGCACCCCTCGGGCGGTTTTTTTGGTTGTAGATTGCCGTTCGGCTCTCAGCTCGCATGGTTACGAGTCAGCGGTGCCCAACGCGATATGAACGCTCGTATATCAAGATAAGTTTGAATTTTTCGTGCAAGCAGAAAATAAGAGTAAGCTAATTTTGATACCTAAACTTGACTTTTGTTCGAGAGTGATACTTCTGTACCTAGTACTTTTATTTATTCTGTGCTAATAGTTTGTTTTGGCACATGTCCTTGAGAGGTTCTAGGTCTTGTGTTATGCCGCCTTCTTTCGCATCATCACTGACTGATATGATGTGAGATAGTGGTCAAATACTAAATTAAAAAATTCAAAGTTTATTTCTGCTTCATCCTGAAACAACCTAACGAATTTGGATTAAATCTGAAATTAAGATAGCTTATACCGTACACGTATAGGCTTTCTTTTTATCCCGTTGATTGGGTAAAAATAGAGCAGTTCCTTTGGGATCATAACTTTTATCCACGCGGACGAAGTCACTAGAGTAACAAGTGATTAATAAATAAAATAAACATGCAATAACACATTTTCCGAGTTCACATGGTGAGGCCTTGATATCCATAATGTTTAAAATAAAGTTTTTGGTCAATGGTTTACATCTTTTACTTTTCCCTTGGGACTGGATCCTTTTGTTACTTGGACCTGTATCTGGATATTCATATATTAACCAAGTCATTTTATATACATGTTGGGTACTACCGCATAAAAGCCAGCCAGCCTCTAGCTCTAGGTCCAAGCAAATGAAATTACTGTGCCTAAGAGAGTTAAGAACTAGTTTGACGAGAGACGAGTCCAGTGCTTCAGATCTTTGCAATTTATAGTTCTGTGTGGTTGTAATATTCTGTGGTACGGAAATTGTTTCAGGGTGGCGGCGTAATTATTAGTACGTACAAACGTTGCATTCATTTAAATAACATCCTTTAGTACGGCGCAATACAAAAGTAATGGTCGTTTATCATGAGACGTAAATATTGATCGTCTCGTCAGTAATTGATAGTCTAAAAATCTTTTACAGTTGAAGAAAAGAAACTAGTAGACGAGGTTTTCAACAATGCAATGGACGTATTATCAGAGGAAGACCGCAAGCTACCGCAAGTTGAAAACGTAATTCCTTTGCTGAGACGGGGCATCGGCATCCATCACGGCGGTCTACTGCCTATACTGAAAGAAACTATTGAGATTTTGTTCGGCTTGGGGCTTATCAAGGTTAGAAAATTTGAGAATTCAACACGGTTAAGACGGATGTATTCCGGAACGAAACTCAGGGAAAAATAATCCTTTATCGCGATAAACATGACTTTAGTGGAGGCCCAAGTGAAGTTTTGTGTGGCATTATCTGTCAAGTTTCTACTTAAGTTGTGAATTAGTACAGATATTCCTTCTAGAATACAGACCTTATTCACTAAAATATTTGATATAAGCATGGTAGGTTGTACATTTGTTGAAAGCTATCGAAAGGAGTTGTCATAATCAGGCCTGGATCTAAAGAGTCGACGGTGAGTCAAACATCCTTCCTTTGCTAGGCGCTTTGTGGGGCAAGTTTTGAATTTTTAATCATACTATATTATGTTTTGGCGCCCAAGGCGGGTGTACCGGTTTTTCCGGTAAGAGTGATGAAAAGAAGTCGAAGAAGACTTCAACACTAAGAAGTGTGAAAGAAGTCGGTACCATGATAGTTCAAAAATCAAGTCAATAAAAAAAACTTCCGTTCTTCTGTGTGTCACTCAATAAATATGTTTGCTATATATGCCTTTATACATGTACTATGCGCTTGCGTACGTACGTTTATTTTGCCTCCAGAACGCCACCCTGGTTAGGAGATGTTGCTCTCAGTTCCAGCTGCGATATCGGGTAAGGGTATTTATTGGATTGATTGTGTTTCAGGCACTGTTCGCTACAGAAACCTTTGCGATGGGCCTGAACATGCCTGCCAGAACAGTAGTCTTCACGTCATGCAATAAGTTTGACGGAAAGGGTTTCAGATTTGTAAGTTCACATAATATAAAATTTTCTTAATGTCCCTAAATAATTTCATATCCTGTCCATCGATGATACGGAGGTGCTAATAATGCTCAATTAATGGTTTTACTAAGTATTTGCACACCAAAGATAGTCGACTCATACCTAAAATACAAATATGTCTAATAATTTTTAGCTTACTTTTGCATTGCACCAATCATAGATATATAACCTCTTTATTGCAACACCACATTATAAAGTACAACAAACAAATGAAAAACTTAAAAATAATTGTCACAATGGGTGGTTTTATTGCTCAGAACGATCTTTTCCAGACAACCATGGTCATATATTATAGTCATAATCATATAGTCATGAAAGCATACTGTTATCCTCTTCTTCTAGCACTCTCAGAGAGAACAAATTTGTTTTTCGGTCCATGTTATACGCAAACAAAATAATATCCATTTTGCTAAACCATTGAACTTGTTTGACTTTTATATTTTATTTAATGCTCCGTTTTCCTTGGTAACTTGTAGATAACGTCAGGAGAGTACATCCAGATGTCAGGTCGCGCTGGCCGTCGAGGGTTGGACGATAAAGGGATCGTCATCCTTATGATAGATGAGAAGGTCTCCCCCACTGTGGTCAAGGGAATGGTGCAGGGGAAAGCCGACCCTATCAACTCGGCCTTTCATCTTACTTACAATATGGTAAAGTATGATGTAGAAAACTACGGATTTATTTTAACCATAAAGTATAATAATAACTTTTAAGACACAACTTGTCTTGTTGCTTCGTCAAATGTAAAGTCTAAACAAACATATACTCGAAATCATTATATGATTATTTTTGTGTGACCAAAACGAAACGTACTAAAATTGATGTTTCGTTGAATCGGTTCTTCCCTAGATTCCTAGATCATTAAAAATAGGACAGACCAAGATATTTCATGTTATTGCTACACAAACAACAGCATTCCTTCTCCCCAACGAAAACCAATATTCCAAGCCCAAGGTAGCACACAGAATGAAAATTTCTAAATTATGTCTACCAAATAATACTGCTTATGATAGATATCAAAAAATGTCTGGAATAATAATATGGCTCTTTTCATGGACACAAGTAAATAACGACTTGGCATACATTTCTGTCGTATTAGTGTACGGTATCGCCTCACCATCTCAAACGGACTGGTCTCTGCTAAATGAACTTGCAATTTCAAAACATTACACACAAGACTTACGATGCTTTATCTGAAACAAAAGTGGCAGACCTCCTGTATAAACTAGTGCAGTCATCTAATAAAACGGTTGCGCTATTCACATGGGCTAATACACATTCGACCCGACATACTCGTTGCTCGAAATGTTGGGAGAGGCACAGGAAGGTTCGCAAATAACACCCAGATTAAAGAAGGCGAATTGGTAGACTTGCTGAGTTGCATAAATGCCTCTGAATATCATCGGGTAGTTGTTTATAAGGACAGAGGAAACTTAGGGTTTCTCAAAACACCCCGTCTAACAAATCATCCAGTTACGATGCTCACACGGCAACTGACATCCTACATTCCTACGAGGTACATCCTTGCCCAGACTCAAGTACCAAGTTAGGCGCTGAACGTGTCCACCAAAGGGCCGCAAAAAAAAGTAGCCAGACGTGAACGTCTGTAGAACGAAATAATAGTCCTTTATCTTTCTTACTAAAGTAAGGAAGATAAAGGACTATTACTTAACACACTATTAATGAGACGAAATAATGAGGATGGTAATAATAACTGATTAAACCTGGTCAAGCTCAGAAAGTTGTCCATCCTTGCGGCAGCTTCGTGATGCGTCGCCCAATGGATGAGTAGGGCGATGGCTGACAACTCGTTAATGGGTGATCAAAGCGGAGACTGGTCCAGACCCCAATCATTGTAATCTACATTATCCCTCCTCCTCGCGTCGTGCTCCTCATGTCTGAGGGTCGTGACCCCCACCTCCCATCAGTCTCTCCTTTATGATTTTACTCCATCTTCCCCTATCCTCGGCGACATGCAGCGCATCGTATACTGATGTGTCTAGGGTGGTGCGAATCTGGTCAGACCAACGCATCGGGCTGCGGCCTCGAGATCGCTTTCCATCGACTTTGCCTGTTACTATTAACTTTTCTAGATTGTCGTTGTCTTTCCTCGCAATATGGCCGAAGTACTCCAAGATACGCTTGAGACAAATGGTAGACAATCTAGTTGAGATCTTGAGTTGTTTTAATATCGATGCGTTCTACATTATAGATGTCATTAAAATGTGTGTACCGGCAGCTGTCCTTGCCAGGCAGTTGCTATTCTAGGTATATGATACCGACGAGACTGCATCATCACTGATCAAGTATTCAAACGCTAGTCAATCGATCATAAATAAATATACTCAAACAAAGACTTATTCATGATGCACCCTGTTACCTCTAAAGTGTACCATGTTCAGGATGAAAAAGATGAACCAGATGATTATAATTATAATATCTAAAAAAATATATGTAAAATTTGAGTAGGATTATGTTATTTACAGGTACTAAATCTTTTGCGCGTGGAAGATATAAACCCAGAGTACATGCTGGAGCGGAGTTTCTTCCAGTTCCAGAACCAAGCGGCTATACCGGATCTGATAGACAGTAAGTCGCTTGAACTGAAATTGCTAAATGGCAGCGCACGTGAGATTTCGATATTATTTTTATCAATATCCCAAAGCTTATTAGGTATGGCAATTAGATCTAATCTCATTAAATTAATATAAATTTGCCCATGTATTCAATGGTAGATTTGCAGTCGATCGAAACCTTTGTAGATTTCTACTTTATACACTTTCACGGTTATTATTATTGTTCATACTGTTATAGGATGACATCCGTAATATTTTAGCCGATGTCACGCCAAGGAGCCTTCGTAGTTTTACTATGTACGTCAGCTTGTCTATCCTCCCGTATTGCACAGTTATTTTATTCATTAACTGAAATGTACCGATATTAGACACGAGGGCTAAAATGTCGCACAAATGCAGATGTCTGAGAGCGCTTATTTGAGCTTGTTCATAATGTATTTTGATTATTTCATGCTACGAAGAAATATTACTTCTTCGTAGATTTCATGTAATAAAATGACGTAGAAATTGGCGACGGGATTAAGTAGTGTAAAGTTTACATTAATTCCCGAGAAGCCCGTCAGCTGGTCTAATACAGCCACCGTTTATTATTTCAGTTCTATGAAGACTCACCATGAGTGTTATGGTGTCGTATATCATTGCTTAATTATAAACCTATAAATGTACGTGCTTATAATTTTATTATATGCTTGTTAGTCGAGTTTTGAGGTAAAACTAAAATGCAGGGGCGCGTGGTTTTACTGTGACCTCGAGACAGGGGAACTCGACTAACATCTCTACAAAACTAACACTGCTACAAAAACTTGTCTAAGATCAATTTTGTGCCCAATACGAAAACCCAAGAAAAGCAAGGTACTTTGAATTAAGTTTTCTTTTAAGAAGTAAACCAAATTAGTTTTGAATTGTTAAGTATTAACATACGGTGATATTTCTTTGTTAAACAATGGGAGTAAAATGTAAGAGATCAATCTGAAAAATCAGTATTCGTGTAAATTTGAATTCCATGTAAACTCAAATGTTGTTTATCAATATAAAATATTAGAGTTAACTTACAACTATGGTGCCCTCCTTAGTTTTACCTTGATATTCCTCTCTCTTTCATCCAATAGAGGTGGTAAAAAAACAGAAAGAGTACGATGCATTGACAATCGAGAACCAGCACTCCATCGCTTCATACTGCCACATCAGGTCACAGCTGGAGTTACTCGGCAACCAGTTCCGCTCTTTCATCACCAGACCAGAATACCTGAAGCCATTTTTGCAACCTGGACGACTTGTTAAAGTAAGTTAATTCTATTATTTTGTTACTAAGTTTGAAGTTCTGCGTACGATTCCGTGCATTTAATGTTTTGTGAAGGTATCTGATTCTCAAGACTAGTAATACACCTTTTTATCTGATGTCTGTAACCAATTGTGTACTTTCATCTTGTATATATTTCCTCCGAGAATAGATTGTAGTTTAATAGAAATTGTATTGAAAATGCATTTCTTATTATGCTATATTGTTTGCTTAGAATTCTTATGCTCAACATGTTGATTTTAAATATCTGTAAAACGTACGTGAAGTTTGTATGTAATTCTCAGAGAACCGCCACATTTGGTCACTCTTTCTTTCTTTTTTACTCCACACTCTTTCGCAGTGCTAAATCTGATATTTAGTCGAGATTATTGAACCACTGGATTGGAGTTATCTTCGTAATGACTAATAACTATTTTGAATGAATTAGTTTCTTCTTATATTTAGTTGTGTTCATAATGATTGATCCTAACAACTCAGACTAAATAAAAAAGTCAAGACAGAATGTTGTGAACAGAGAAATGAGGCCGGTTTTCTAAACTACATGTGCGTGAATCGGTACTGTCGTGGTAATTCAAATTAAATGTAAGTTATTTAAAATGTATCAATAATTAATAAATTTAAATTAAATAATAATTAAAACTTTACGTGTTGCTTCCACGCGCCGTGATTGTTCGACTGACGAGTCAAGGCGTAGTTTCGTTGTAGGTTTTGTATGTAAATATGTATGGACATGCCGAGGCGTAGTTTAACCCGGCCACACTTCTCTGTTCACAACATTCTGTCTTGACTTTTTTATTTTGTCTGAGCCTAACAACTGCATATTATAATTGTATGGTCAATTTAGCAATCTTTTAACTCAAGGCTGGCCTATAGATTTTTTAGGTGAGCAAAATTTCTTGGAGGTGGTGGCTTCGCAAAACTACTACTATATATAACAGCCAAATTATATAAAAAAAGACAACTTAATTGGTGACATTTGTGAATTACATGTCTTATTTACTTTAAGGTGACATGTGAAGAGTTTTGTCTGATAGTAATTTGTCGATATTTGGTTTTAAATATTAAATCTCAATCATCTTAAATCAAGACACATTTCATATGTGCTTTGCATAGCAACATAGCGTAATGTTGCATAATATTCACTAGAAACTATTTTACTACTTTTTTGTTAGCTGCTCTTAATATACTTTATTGTAGAAAGTTTGTTTTGTATTAGGAGTGATTACTTACGATTATAAAAATCTACGAGTACCTACGCCGCGCGCCAGCCAGCCGATCAACCGAGAAGATGGCGGGCAAATTAAAATGCCTTGGCCACTGAGTACCCCGCGAGCCTAGGTTTGGCCAGCCTAGTTTTAACTGTCATGTTTTGGCGTAATAATATATGATTTTAATAATCCCAGGTAAAAACAGAGAAACATGAATACGACTGGGGAATCATAGTGAACTTCAGACACAAGTACGGGAAAGGAAAGAACAAAGATGAAGAGAACCCGCTGACTGCAGAGACGACCATCGTGGTCGACATATTGCTCCACGTTAAGAAGTCTGACGACGATGACAAAGAAACAAATGTACCGTGTCCGCCTGGAGAGGTAATATAGCTATTATGGTCAAATTCAGTTATGCTGGGTTCTTATAACCAGCAATGGATCGTTTTGTTTACAACTCTTTACTTTTTGACAGTTTTCTCATACAAAAACTGTTAAATACGATAAAAAAAACAAAACGATCTGTTTCTGGTCATAGGAATCCGGGCTTAGTCCATCTATTGCTCGTGACTCTTGTGTATTGTTATACTCGTAGGTAAGTTGTATCCAATTATTAAATTACATTTTCCAAAAACCCTCTATTCTGTACAGTCGTATGTTGTCGTTGATTTTGTATGCCGCTGGGCACCCACTGCGGCACACACTGCCAGCCTGTGGAGTCCACATTCGTGCCTACAGTGGTCGCCTCCCGTCTTGCAATTTGGTTGACGTACTTCCCAACCATTACCTTAGGTTGACCTTAGGTTAGGTAATTTATTATAGGTCAGGGTTTAGTAGGTATAGTTAGTAAATCTAATTCAACAATTATTAAGGTGTCTAAATCCCATACTAATCTCTCAGCCAACCGTACGCCATTACTCACTTAGTTTCAGAATTTAGGTCACCATAAAAGGCACCATAATGCAATCAAAAATATTATCGTTATGTGGAATTCAAGAACGACATATCAAGGAAATACAGATACATCATTCTTTATGCATTTATCTCAAGCCCTGTCCAGACAGTACAAAGAATGTAATTATTGAAAAATAATTATATTTTAGTATGTTAAATAGTTAGAAAATAAATCTTAACGTAAATTGCTAACATATTATTTTGGTAGTCGCATTGTTTTTATGAAGCATGTTGTATTGTACTAGGAGTAATATTACACATTATATAGATTACTTTTAGATGAAATTCTTGAGATGCAATACATAGACTTACCGATCTTGTTCTTAAAACCCATGTTCATTATAATATTGTTATAATAAAAGGAGTCGATAGGGATTCGATGCTGAAACAATTATCATGAACTAAGTGGGGTAGACTCTTCTGCAATCTGCAAGATTACGCAGCTGTGAGTACCACCACTAGTAGTCGTCATAATTATCAGCGTCTTAGTTGCAGGACGTGCACTGCTGGACTTTCGCTTTCCCCATAAATTTCTAAATTTCCATCGATCAGTAGTAGTGCGCAAGACTTACTTTTGAAGGGCATTGAAGGAATTTTAATTCCTGGGCGAACAGGCACGAAAATATGTTTTTATTTAAAGGGTTATGCGCGGTGTAGGGCCGCATGGAACTCTTAAAGTTCTAGTGAACGACACGCTTCCGTGTTCTATTAATTATTAATAACCTAGTTGAATTGCAGCTAGTTAACTGTCGACACTAAATACTACAGCGGCTGATTCCACTAACTAAATTGCTAGCGAACCGTTGCTGAACAGTAAATTTTTCCCGTTTTCTTAATCTGCTATTGAAAAACAGTCCAGCTGCAGTTACATTCCTGTTGACGCCAGCAATCGATCTAAAATGTATATTCTGCTAACTTGATAGATCATGAGCTAATTCATAATTGTATATAGCACTGTTATACTATAGATATATTATGATATATTATAGACTCTGATTTTTTAACAGTTTTTTTCATTGTACAGAAGTTTGACCTCTACAGTTTTATTATATGTAGTGATATAGTATCAAAGATGATGTTACGTCCCATTTTGTGTATAGAAATATTAGAATGGCTTTTTATGTAATAATCAAACGACAACCGCAATCGAACCGTGGCGCGCGAGAGTGCGGTTGTTTAATTGTTTTCTAACTCTCTCTGAGTTACGGAACGGCCACGGTTTTTTCTAACCTGAAACAGACTGACAAATTCGACATTGACAGATCACTTGATCCTTACGTAATTTTCTTTGAGAAGAGAGAAGAAGAAGTTTATTGTGGTCTGATTGGTCAAAGTTATGTCAGATGCGGGTTGCAACCGTTTACCGATCGATTTTGATGGTTAAAAAGTTGCAACGCTCCGAGGTTCGGAACGCTCGAGTTGAGAACAACCGAGTGCTTTACCCTGATGTTTGGAACGGCGTTAGTGCGAAAAGTTGCACTCCGAGTGCGCTCTAACCGAGGTTCTGAACGCGCCCCTGTAGTCGCAGCGGGATAGATGAAATATTATGTATGTGAAATACTCGAATTAGCTTTCTGGTCTATATACATAAGACAACTTTACAATAAACAATTGTAAATGACATATACTCTATGTTATCTACGAGGGTCATTTGAAAAGTTCTTAGCCTAACATGGTTAAAGTCATTGGTTTTTTTTATAACTACCCTCATTTTGTAGTTACATTATTTAGCAACAAGTATGCACAGTTTAGTTTATTCACAGTAACTCATTGTACGTTTACACGTGATACCGTAAGTCAAGTCAGAGCTATATTGGAAAATGGATAAAATTGAACATCGTGCAGTGATAAAATACCTGAATTTGAAAGGTTTAACTCCAAAAGCTATACATGAAGACATGTCTGCTACTTTGTGTGAGTCCGCTCCTTCGTATGCGACTGTTAAAAACTGGGTGGCAGAGTTTAAACGTGGTCGTGAGACCATTCAAGATGAGCCCCGTAGTGGCCGGCCTTCGACTGCTTCCACTGATCAAAACAAAGAAAAAATCTGTGATTTAATTTTATCTGATCGAAGATTGACTGTCGAGGAGATAGCTAAGACTGTAGGCATCTCATCTGAGCGAACACATCATGTAATTACTACTGAACTTGGATTCTCTTAGGTGTCTGCGCGGTGGGTACCGCGACTACTTTCAGTGGAACATAAACGCAACCGACTCACAACTCGCGACTGTTTAGAGTTGTATGAAGCTGACCCAATAGAATTTGTTGAAAGATTTATAACCATGGATGAAACCTGGGTTCACCACAATACACCCGAGACTAAAGAACAGTCGAAACAATGGAAAAGAGCAGGATCGCCCACCCCAAAGAAGGCAAAGGTGGTTTTATCGGCGGGCAAAGTCATGGCATCCGTTTTTTGTCGTCGTCATGTCTTCAGCCTATTGGCTGGTTGAAGCGTCGAGCTTCCGCTCCTTGCTTCCGCAGAACCTCGAGAGGCATCTACCTCTCGGTATCTCATCCTCTGCGCAGGTTGAATTCTACAACTCACTGCGCAGGGTATGTGGTGCACTTGCGTGCTTTCTATATATGATTTTTGTTTGTTGTTATTTTGATTATGCTGTTGATACCGCTGGCGCGCTACTTGCCACCGGAGTCTCCGTGTCATCCGACAACAAGATCTCTCGGGGTAGTCCACGCCAGCTCATTGGTGCATCCGGGGGTCTGGTATGTAACGGAGCTATCCCGTGGAGGTGCGAGTGTGGTCCGTTGTCTGCCTTATCAAACATCTTACGGGCCAAGCGGATCACAAACGCCTCCACGGTTTCAATGTTGAGGTCGTTTGCTATAATATCATTCCTTACGTAGCGCCCCGCCCCGACGACGATACGCAAGGTGATATTCTGCTGTGTTTGCAGTAATTGTTTGTTCTTTTTAGAGCAGAGTTGATACCAGGCTGGGGCGGCATAGGTCAGTCTTGACCGTATGTACGACTTATATATACCCAGCCTGGTGCGGATTTGTAGGTTTGACGCTAACACGGGTCGGAGCATAGCTCTGGCCTTCCTTGCCGTACTTACCACGTGTTGCGTTTGATCTTCCATTGTTAATTTCTTATCGATGTTTACTCCAAGGTATTTACATGAACTCCTCCATTCAATGTCTTGACCTTGGAGTTTAAGCTGTGGTAGCTGATTATTTCTTTTCCCGCGGACAAGTAGGGCGGCGGTCTTCCCAACGTTGACCGCCATCTTCCACCTGTCAAGCCATTCGGGAAGTATATTAAGGAGCCTCTGCATCTTGTTGGCAGCTCCTTTAGGACTAAATGATGTGGCCATATACGCGCTGTCATCTGCGAAGAGTGCAAGCATGACATCCCTTTCCCCCTCACGGATAAGGTCGGCCAGGGTAGGGATGTCATCTGTGTACAACGCGTACAGGGTTGGTGAGAGGCAGCTGCCCTGAGGGACTCCTGCTTCTATCATCTTGACTTCGGAGTTTTTGTCCTCCACTGTTACATAGAATGATCTATTGTACAGGAAGGACGCTATGATGCAAACAAACTGTTGGGGCAGTTCTGTGCTTAACAGTTTGTAGAGGAGGCCTTCGTGCCACACTCTATCGAAGGCCTTCTCCACATCCAGGAACACAGCCACCGTGTGTCTTTTGCCGTTCATCTCGTACGCCAAATGGTTCAGCACCCTTGCCAGTTGGAGGGTGGTCGAATGAAAACTCCTGAAGCCAAACTGTTCGTCTCTGGGTTTTATGTACGGTCTGATTCTTCGTAACACTAACCGTTCGAACAGCTTGGCCAGGTGGGGTAGGAGCGATATGGGCCGGTATGCATCCGCCCTTCTGCGGTCCTTCCCTGGTTTGGGTAGCATTATTACCTTGGCTCTCTTCCAGGACTCCGGGAAATAACCAGTCCTCAGTATCCCGTTATAGAGCCTCGATAATGCTACAATACCTTTCCTGGGTAGCTGGTGAATAGCGGCTATGGGCAGATCGTCATGGCCTGCCGCCTTCTTCCTGGGTAGCCTCCTTATAGCCTTCGCTACTTCAGCTGGCGAGATGAAGTCATCGCCCTTCAAAGGTGCTGTAGGCTGTTCCAGGAACTCTCTCACTCTCTCAGATACTGTGGTATGGTGAGCGAGGGTTGCACTGGAAACTTCTCTCCTTACTGGGTGCGGTTGAAATTGAAGTTCGAGATGTCCAGCTAATATCTCGGCTCTGTCTTTCGGTCCATATTTTCTCTCGCCATTTCCATCCCACAGTGGATAGATTGGCTGTGGTATATTGGTAAGCCTTTTGTTTAGGCTGTGTAAACTAGGTATATTTTCGCCTGCTTGGTCGATGGTCATTTGCCAAGTGGCGCCTCGCCAGATCTCCACTGCTTCCGATACTTTGGCGGTAATCTGATTCAATCTTGTTTTTATAGTTGGACATCTCGTTACTGCCCAACACTTCCTTAAGTATCTTTTCTCTTGAAAATCTCTTTGAAGGGCGAGTGGCAAATCAGCCCTTCTATACAATGCTGGTTTCTCCGAAGTAGCCGCCTCTTTGGCTGCCTTCATTACAGATGTAATAGTATATATAATATATATAATATTGGTTTCCAGCCCCTGGGACTGATGGTCGAGCTGATGGTTACCAATATTGGCAAATGAGGTTGGTCTAGCTGGTAAAGTGTCTCCACTTTGATGACACCCCTCACACCCTGATGAGTAACGATGTCTAAGACGTCAGGTAGACAGTTAGGGTTTGTTGGAATGTGAGTGGGTTCATCAGGTCCCATCACTTCAAAGTTGTAGATTTCAGCAGTTCTGTAAAGCTTTACACCCGGACCGCTGATCAAGCGTGACCCCCACGATGTGTGTTTGGCATTCAAATCGCCAATCAATACAGTCGGGGTACCACCGTTGAATATCACGCCGTAGTCTGATGCGTGTACAGGACTAGATGGTGGTCGATATGCGGCATATATATTAAGCTCGCCTTGATTGGTCTTAATGACCACTCCGTTTGCGAGGAGTTCTTGCAGCTGTGGATGCGCCAACTCATCGTGTACTACATCTCTTCTGACCAATACCGCAGTGCCCCTATACGCATGGCCTCTTGGAGAGATGCAGTCTCTTCTGTACACGAAGTAGTTTGCTATCTTTAGCTCGTTATCCGATCTTAGTTTTGTCTCGCCCAGGAGGATTATGTGAATATCCTGCGACTGGACGAGAATGCGTAGAAGCTTTGTTTTCCCTTTGATTCCCCCCGGGTTCCAATATAGAATGCGAAGGTTAACATCCATATTGAGCCCGGGATAAAAATGCTAACCCTTTCCTAGCCGCTTCCTGGAGGTCTCCCCCTGCGGCCATGGAGACGAGCATTTCCGTTAGGATCCCCAGTATTAAAAACATGGGGTTCCCACCGCTGCCCGCTGGTAAGAATGATTGTGGAGGAGGCATGGGTCCTTCTTGAACATTGAGGCGGGGTTGATAGGTCCCGCCTCTTACATATTGTTGGTGTTGCTGAGTTCTAGGATCTTGCCTTTGCTCGTAAAATTGTTGTTGCCTTTGCTGCTGTTGTTGGTGATGTTGCTGCTGTTGTTGATGTACTGCTTGATTATGCTGTACATCGCTCATCATCTGTTGCCTTGCTGTTGGTTCAACAGGGACACTGACAGCCCTCAAAGGTTCAGGGCACACCGGGGTGCCAGTGCTCGCAAATGCACCTCTGCGCTCTACTTGGATGGGAATAAACGCGGGCAAGGGGTGCCGGCGCTCTTCCCTCCTTAGGTGGGTTGATTCGGCTTGAGCTTCCACTGTTGGTATAGGTGTAGACGCTGGCGTTGGTCTCTTGGACGATTGAGTTCTGGCGCGCTTGTTCCTACGCCTTCTGTTCCTCTTTTTTTGAGGTAGCGGTTCACCTCTATTAGTAGGCATGTTGACTATTGGAGTCAAAGTTGAAGGTTGTGCCTGTGGAGCAGGCCACATGATATTCTGCGGTATACGGAAATGTTCGTCTCTATCTACTGCTGGTGGGGCACACTCATAGCGTGAACGAGCTTGAGACTCGTGCCTCACAAGTGGTCTTTGTTGCTGGTATTGTTGTTGCTGTTGTTGATGTTGATGATGTTGCTGGTGCTCATCATCAGTTTGTTGGTGTTGTTGAGGTTGATCAGTACGAGCTCTAGATTGCCTGGTTTGGCTTCGGGCCGGTCTTAACTGCCTTGTAGGGGCCTGTTGGTTACGGTTTGTGTAAAGTTGGTCCGTATGTACTCGATTTTGAGGTTGTTGTTGTTGCTGTTGTTGGTGTTGTTGGGTGTTAACACGTGGGTCTGTTCTCGGGAAAGGTCCCTGTACCTTTATCCCCCTCTTTCTGGCCTCGCGCAAGTAGTGAGGACATTTCCTACTGCTGGCCACGTGTTTGCCCTTACAATTGGTGCATTTCGGTGGGGCGTTGGGGTCCTTGTTGCAATCGACTGCGAAGTGCTCCTCTGCACACTTGACACAGCGAGGGGGGCGGTGGCACCCTCCAGATGCATGTCCAAACATCTGGCATCGGTGACATTGCGGTACTGTACCGGATCTCGGTGCCCAGCCCTCAATTCTCACATTGGGTATGTACAGAAGTTCGTTAATCGAATAAAGTTCCTTCTTTTGTTCGTCGTTGAGTCTTTCGAGAAAGGCGTAGTATGTTGGTCCACCTTTACTCCCCCTTCGCGGAAGAATCTCTTTAATATACTTGGTTTCAAAGCCTTTGGCTTGTAGTTCTAGTTTTATGTCGGCTGGGTTACTACTAAAAGGTAACCCTTTGATCGCTACTTTTAGCGGAAGTTCTTCTGTTAGTGCGTAGCAATGCCACGACACTCTGTGGTCTTTCTCGGCGGCTACAATTAGGGCATGCTGGACTGCCCTAAATTCTTCCGCCGATCTACATGCAAAACGGAACCCAGTACCGATGGGTTTAACGCTTATTGCATGACCTAATTTGGTTTTTAGTTGGGCAAATATTGACACCCAGTCGGGTAGTGCCTCTACGATAATGGGTGGATAGGCTTTCAGTGATGGTGCAGGTGCTGCTGATTGTCCAGTGGTCGTGGTCGCTGGGTTGGTTCCCGCGGCTTGACTCATTGGTGTATTCGGCCTAGTAGTTGGCGGCGACGTAAGCGCTGCGGCATACGAGCGCGCTGCCTCTGCTGATGGAGATGGTGGTGCTGGCATAGGCGCCGCATCCATAGGTACGGACTCTAATGCCGCGTATGATGTAGAGCCTGTACTAAACTGTTGAGTTTGTGTTCCCTGATTAACCAACTCGAATATACTAGTGCTTGTGTCAGTCTCGCTTGAAGGCGAGCTACTAATAGTTTTGTTTATAATATGTGTACCTGATGTTGAAGGTTGTGGTTCGGATGATGACTTGTTAGGGGTGACGGAGGACTTTTGCTTTAGCCTCTTCTCGTCACCTCCTATATCCTCTTCAGAGGAGTCGCGCCTCTTCTTATGGGCGCCTCTGCCCGGAGGCATCCGTGCGGTTTCGCGTTGCATCGAACACTCAGGTCCGGCAATCGCGAGCCCTAAGTCGGATACCTTCGATTGGCTTAAAGATAATGAAGTAGAATGAGGCCTAGGTATACGCGAGCTAGCAGTAGTAGACATGTCGGTACTACCTGGCCTATCTAATAAAGTACGCTGGTCCATGGTACCGGTTTCCCTCCGAGTGGGGGGTACATCCCCCATCGAAGCGAGTCCTACACCTTTCGACACAGCTGTGTCAGTGTACTTGCGCGCGGCCGGATTCGCCCTAACACTCGAATCTTTCACATTCGCGCAAGTAGATTGACTAATGTTTCTAATGTTTGCTGTTGCACTGCTATCTAATGAAGACGCAGATGCACGGCGAGAACTATTGGAAGGGTCGGGCCCCTTGCGAGGCATTCTCTTATCCTCGTTCGACATACTATGTTCATATCACAATAAAAGTTAATATGGTGATAAATGATGATGGTGAAATTTGATGTGTTGGTGTCCGTAATACTAGTTACGGACTCCCTAGAGGCGGTACGTCCCCAACCAGGTGGAATCTTTTGATGAAAGCCCAGCAAGGTGACCGCTCACGGGAGCCTCGCAACTAGCGTACACGTGGAGTCGCAACTATTTTCTCAATTTGATATAGTCAAATTTGATTCTGTACTGAGGTTTTGCTACAAAACCCCTAGCAAGAATCTGCCCTACGTTTTAGCGTTGTGTTTACGTTTCCTGATGAACGCGCTGAACTCCGGGCACGAAGTCTCGATGTGCGGGGGTGAGGCACGGTGGGAGGATCACGCCGAAGCGGACCTACGACCACTGGGCAACCTAGCACAGCCAAGACAACGGTGTCTTGGAAAACCTCCGAGTTTCGGGGAGGGGTGAGGGAAGTGTGGGGGGATTCTCAACGCTACTGCGGAGAACGATCTCCCACCCAACCGAACACCTGTCGCACGCACTGAACTCAGGAGATTCTCCTGAGGAACTCTGTAAGGGAAAAGCTTGGATCGCAAATTCACTCTCACAGTTGGTCCTCCCCGTTTTTTGGGATGCAAAGGGTATAATTCTCGTAGATTATTTAAAAAAGGGTGAAACAATAAATTCCGATTACTATTGCAACCTGATGCGTCGTTTGAGAGAAGAAATCAAAACAAAACGTCCAGGTTTATTGAGAATAAAAGTCTTGTTTCATCAGGACAATGCGCGCGTTCACACCTCTGTGCAATCCATGGCAGAAATCCATCAATGTGGCTTCGAATTGTTACCTCATCCCCCATAATCACCGGATTTAGCACCGTCCGAATTTTATCTGTTCCCAAAGCTTAAAAAATTTTTAGGTGGTAAAGTGACCTCTTCATTTTTTACAAATGAAAAGGTCATAGCCGCCGTGGACGTTTATTTTGAGGAGTTAGACGAAGATTTTTTTAAAACGGGTATCGAAGCCTTATCGGGTCGATGGAAAAAGTGTTTTGAGCTCTGAGGAGAGTATGTTGAAAAATAAAAATAAACTCAAAATCGTGTGGTTTCATTAAGTATGTTAGGCTAAGAACTTTTCATATGACCCTCGTAGCTTGTTGGGGTGAAATAACTGAACAGTAATCGCCCAGGTAAGAGTGAGATAGCAAAGAAGTGGATGTCATTTTTATATCACCTTTACTTGTTCAGTTTATACATAATCCAACTTTCCTTTTAAGGCAGGAGATGTAGAAGTGGTCCCAGTACTTCACACACTGATCCACCAAATCAGTTCTCTCCGAGTCCACTATCCAAAAGACCTGAGACCTGCTGACAACCGCAAATCCGTCCTCAAGACGATAGGTGAAGTGAAGAAACGATTCCCTGATGGACCACCGCTATTGAACCCCATAAAAGACATGAAGATCAGTGATTCGGTGTTTAAAGAATGCGTTGATAGGATAAAGCAGTTAGAAGAAAGGTAAATTGGTTTATAAACGCTGCTTAAATTTAAATAACGTCACTTAGTACGGCACAGAACATGTTTCCTATGCGCATTACTAAATAACGTCATTTAAAGTTAAGTAGCGTTTATAAGTAAGGCCCCGAATTTTTATATAAGATAATCATTTGCAAGAAATTCTCTTCAGAATAATCATACATTCTGAATAAGGGGAAAACATATTTTATTATGAAAACTAACGTTTATACACATTTACATACTGTTAGTTTGGGTAATAGGTTTATGATTTCCAAAAAAGACATAACTATAGTTTTGTCGATATATATTATTGTCTCTTTATTATTGTTATATTCTTAATTATACACACAATACAAATACAGTGCATGAATTGAGGAAAAGGCATGTATGTAGACGAAATTTACCCTAAAAAGAGTTTTTATGTTTATTTAATTATTATTAGTTTTCGGAAACGAAAAGGATGTGGTGAAAGGGAGACTATAATAGTATGTCAACCAAGTGAACATCTTTGAACAACAAACCTCTTATGTTATGCTTAACATTTCAGTATTTCTTTCATGAACCTGTAATTAATTTTTTTTTCTGCTTTTTAGCACATGGTTTGACCGAGCGTTCAATATATTCAGTTACTTATAATATCCATGATTTATATCGTTAAATTTACCTAATTGTTATTATATAAGTAGATTTAATTGATAAGAGAGTAGACACGATATTCTACTAAATCAGTGACTGTGTTGACGCGAAGCGTGAAATTTCGCTATTGTAGTCAAAGTCAAAGTCAAAATCATTTATTCAGTGTAGGCATCACAGACGCACTTATGAACGTCAATTTTTCATTATAATGTACTTTAAATACTACCGCCGCGTTCCAAAATATATAGAGCCTACCGAGAAGAAGCGGCAAGAAACTCGGGGCCATTCTTTTTATATAGATGTTTTTACTTAGGTACTACAAATATTAGCTCCAGTGTGTTACCTTACAAAAGAGAACATAATAATGGTATCAGTAGGGCAAGACACGCTACACTTTGACATCTTAGTACACGAGTAGATAGATCCTGGAGTGATCAGTCCCAAGCTATTTTATCCTCCAAGTAATCCGAAATTTTGTAATAACCTTTTTGACAGAGTTTAGTTTTAATAGTAATTTTAAACTTATTAAGAGGCAAATCTCGGATAACATTGGGAACTTTATTATAGAATCGTATACATTGTCCCATAAAAGAATGACTTATTCTGTGGAGATGCGTTACATGTACGGATAGCTTGTGCTTATTGAATGAGCAGTCCTTGTGTATGTAAATGTCTCAATTTAGTGTGCGAGCGATAAAATTATGCAAGCCACTGGTTGAAACCTTAAGTCGTGGTAATACGAAACATAGTAAAAATTGTAATGTATTGGTCCGCTTTGAGACTGGAAAGGCCTTTATAAGTCAATGTCAGTCAATAAGTGCAAATTTACATATTACCCGTTGCATGTTCCATCAGGCTATACTCCCACGCATTACACAACGACAAAAATCGTGGAGCGCTCCAAGCCGCTTACGAAAAGAAACAGGAACTTCTAGACGAACTAAACGCGATCAAAGAAGAACTGAAAACAGCTAAGAGTATACTGCAAATGGACGAGCTGAAGAAACGGAAGCGAGTCCTCAGACGGATGGGATATTGCACCGCCGCTGATGTTATTGAGTTAAAGGGACGGATTGCGTGCGAATTGAGCAGGTATTTCAATTGGCATTATTATTGTAATCCTGTCTCTTTCTAACTTTTTAATTCCGTGTACTTTTTACCCCGACCTCATTTTAAAGGACTAATTAGATTGTGCTCAAATTGTTGTAGGTACTTAATAGTAGATTCGTTGCCTAGGGAGTACACAACTATTTTTAAGGCGAGAGTGTTTGTTTGAATCTTGATCTTAAAATAGTGTTGCTCCCGAAGTGGAAACTGTACTTTTTATCACGCTCTATGTGAAAATAAGCAACTTATTATTATTAATAGCGCTTTTATTTATTTACATTCATTAGGAACAATGACACATAATTTTATGTGTCATTGAAATAATTATAGTCCTTCAAATCTTATAGATACCGTTTGACGTTTCATACTCTTCAAGACCAAATTACTGTACAGGCGCAACTCAGCGCAACAATTGCAATAACTTTCACCGTAAAACCATGGAATTATGACCTCTCTTCAAAGTTACGTAGCATGGTGCTTTTTTTGTTTTTTACGTAGTGTTGTGACTCTTCATATTCACTTTTATACGAATAATCGGTAAAAAATTACGAATAAGCGAATTTATTGATAACTATTGTAAAAGCCTAAGAAATCATCATTGATAGCTAGCTGCGCTCCGCAGTTTCACCCGCGTGGCGATTGATAATGATGAATCAAATATAGCGTACGTTACTCAGAAACAGTGTAGCTTTCTATCTACTTTATGCGTTTATAAATTACAAACAAACACACAATCAAATCTTACCTCTTTACCATTAATGTGGCCTAATATGTACCAACGTTACTATTGCATATTTTAACATACCAAAAATACTTATCCTGACATAACTGTAATCGTTATACATATAGGATCACTAACTTTTTTGTAGGTTTTAATGTCTTCTATAAAACTGTACATCACTTTTCTCTATTGTCAGTAATTTCCGCAGCATGCGCGATATAAGGATTGTTTGGGTATTTTTTTTCACGCCTTGGGTTACTTTTCGAAGTTTTCATACTCTAATACTAGGGTTCTATAGCCTATGTTCATCAGAGATAAGGTAGGATTCTAATAGTGTAAGAATTTAACAAATCGGTCTAGTAATTTCGGAAGCTGTTCAATTCAAACTATCAATTAAAATTAAAAATATTAAAGTAATTAACTCATTAAATTTATTTATCTAATAAAAGTATTAATTTTAAAGTAAGATGATGTAATTTTACATAAATATTTGTTGGCAAAATTGTTATTGTCCAAATATCCTTAAAAATGCGCAGATTTTTTAAATCTGGCAACACTGCCTACTATCTTTGCAGTCATGGCATAAGGACAAGTATCCAAAGCCATGTTATTTATATAAAAAAAAATCTTTGCAGTCTCGCGCCATTATAAAAATAATTGATTGTGTGCGTACTTTTTTCCGTTTGTGTGTTTTCAATTTTACTTTGGCAATCTTTATACTGGACTCCGATACTAAGCAAGTGATTATAATGTCGAAAAGAGGACGTACTTTAAACGCCCAGGCTCGTGAATTTATTGGTGAATGGTGGTGATATAATAAATAATGCGGGTGATTTGATGTCACGAATGTATTTTAGCTCTTGCAAGTCAAGGTTTGGGAGCTATAATGCCGAGTTGAGTTATAATTTTTATAATCAATTTCTAAATCTTAATACACTTCGATGAAATACTTAATTATTTTTTGTAGTAGTATGTACTTACCTGTATTCTGTCAATAAATCGTAAGAACCTGTTTAAATAGTAATAACAGACAGGAATAAATCTGTTTTTGATAATTGTTGTTTGTTTGTCTGTCTATGTGTCCATACATACCACATTCATCGTGCGCCGCGATTAAAAAAAACTGAAACTGTGGCCGGTCGATATTCTATTCAAAAAGGTTCAATCAAACCTCTTATATCAATATCTCTTAAGAATCGGATATTGTAGTAACCGATTTTTTTGACCCCACCCCTATTTTACAATCTGTCCAAACTGTCAAACGGTATCTATTAGATTAGAAGGACTATAGAGATTAATATTTATACTTATATAAACAATTATAGAAAGGTATCGTAACAATTTTATTTCATTCTCATTACTTGGGGGGCCGTCCATTAATCACGTAATGTTTTTTAGCATTTTTTGACCCCGCTCTGCCCCTTGGTTATACGCGGTGAGGTTTAAGACTAACCCCCCACCCCCACCCAAAATCACGTGTATTTTTAGTACTCACAAAGAATGTTATCTTTTTAGAATATTTTCTTTAAATACAGGTATATTAAATAGATATTTATATATTAAATAAATTATATTATATTATACTATATTTATATATTATATAAATATAGGTACAATCTAATTTTTTTCCAGAAAATTAAGGACCATGATAAAAGTCTAGACAGAAAGGTAGCAGGTTATTTTTGACTCGCGTACTTACAAATAATATTAGAGAAATGATGTAATCATGCGGAAATATATATTGTACTATACATGAAGATATTTATTGTATCGCGTACGAAACAATAAATACATGTGATATCTTACTACACCCCCTTGTGATATTTCGTGATTTTTGCCGTACCCCCTCCCCCCCTTTTCGAGCCTCACGTGATTAATGGACGGCCCCTTGAGGAACACACTCATTTTTTAATGAAACTTCATATAACTAGACTCGAATGAGTAAGCGATATACGAATGAAGGCGGAATATATTTTGCGCGTATTATTACTTCTTCATAAACTTTTTTATTCGGAGTGCGGTTTCTTTACTTTTTGTTACTTGTGTTCATACAATGTTAGTGATTGAGTTCTTTGTTGATTGGAACATTTACTTATAACAATATCCACATTCCAAATTCAAATAACGTTTAGTCCCTAGGGATTAAAAAGCTATTTTGTTCCCTGTTTACGAGGAGCAAACTACCCCTTTTCGAATAGATGTGATAAAATAATATTTTCTCCGCAGTGCCGACGAGCTCTTACTAACCGAGCTTATCTTCAACGGAGTATTCAACGCGCTAACTCCTGAACAAAGCGCGGCGTTAGTCAGCTGCTTTGTTTGTGATGAGAAAAGCTCGCAGTCCTCCGCCACAGGCGAGGAATTGAGTGGGGTCCTCCGTCAGTTGCAGGTCGGTACATATAGTTCCAAGACTCACACACTCATACTTCCACATATTTCTATGTTTCGTGGGAGGCAGGGAAACATGTATAACAAACATTCAAGATCCGAGAACAAACTTTTCTGCTCATTACTCGAATGGAAACCCTGGGATGGTATTGAACCTGATTCATCTCTTTTCGAAGGCAGGGTCACTACGTTCTAAGTTAACAAGGACGTCAATTATTGCGCCCGTCTTCCACCAGGATCCCCAGTCAAACACCTCCGTAAGAAGGCACCCTTCAGTGAATCTCCCCACATGCTCTTGTGTGGCCCCAATCAAGTAACATGCTGGGTTGTAGAAACTCTTCTGCAATAGTCCATCTTAATAGTTACGACATGGTGTCTATTCACCCTTCAAAGATTGGTGTGCAAGAACTACTGTGTTTAGGTTAGAAGCTCTAAGAAATTCCTTCAAAGCTTCTATTACCATTGTAGTGCCCTTCCAATACAAAAAGGTGCATACATAATATTATATGCAACTAAAGATGGCTGGCCAGCCTAAACATGTTTATTGAAAAGTATTGATAAAAGGTCCCTATCAAGGACGGCGACACGTAAAAGTTAAATTTTTAATTTTGTATATTATAATTTTGTAATAGAAATGTTGTAAAGATGGTTATTTTTAAATTGGACAATAATAATAAAAAAATAACAAAAGGCTGTTCGAAACATTTATTGAACACCTTAGATATATACTTATTTATTAGATAGCTATGGTTGAACGCAATTCCACTTTCTTTTCGACATGTTTCTAAAACATAATTTTTCATTTTTAAATGTTTGACTTTTATTTGTTGCCTAAATCACCAGAAACAAACATTATATCATCTCGCTTTCCTTAACCAATACTAATTTTTTAAGAAAGAGAAAAAAATATATTTGATATTTAATTTTCTATATTGATTTCAGCAATATAATGTATAATATACTTCCACTCTTGGTTAATTAATTATGAAATAAAAATGAAATTGTGTTTCTCTGTAAAACGAAAGTTTATTTAGTTAGAATACTTATTTACAACATTTAAACCAATTACAGTATCTACCAGTAAAAATAATCACTCACCTGTAAAACGAAAGAAACAACATTTAAAGCCTCTATTTCATGTATTTTTACAGGAGTACGCGCGACGGATAGCAAAAGTGTCAATAGACGCCAAGATGGATCTTGACGAAGACGACTATGTGGCTAAGTTCAAATGTACGCTCATGGACGTCGTGCTGGCGTGGTCTAAAGGCGCCTCCTTCTTGCAAATATGCAAGATGACTGATGTTTTTGAAGGTAAGGGTAGATTATTTAAAAGAAGTCACATGCACGGCATCGTCAGTCGCTGTCAAGGTGTCAACTTTTTGGGGTTTTAGTCGAGAATCACGTTTTTTGATTTTGTACACTTTGCATACTTATAAGACACTTGAATTAATAAATTTTCCATCCATTCGGATGCGAATCGTAATAGGCAAGGAAACCCAAGTTACTAGGTGGCTAAGTGGGTAGACCTCTTATGCAAGAGACTGCCTTTGGTTGGTACCACCGCAATACCAGGTACTCTGCTGCGTAGTAGTAGTGTTCAACTACGAACAAATAATTTCTTCATAGGTGTTCAATTGTGTATGCGAGTAAGTACTTAATTATGAAGGATTAACATAATACCAATGTCTCAAGGTGACAATCACATTGCCACGCAAAACTTTCGTTCTAACCTATTTGCAAGGCACTGCAACTTTCATAGGCAGGCTTTCTCGTCTCATCACTTGATACAATTAAAAATAATTTTTTTTGCAGGTTCAATAATCCGTTGTATGAGACGACTGGAAGAGGTTCTCCGTCAGCTGTGCCAGGCGGCCAAGAACATCGGAAACACAGACCTAGAGAATAAATTTGCTGATGCAATCCAAAAGCTGAAAAGAGATATTGTCTTTGCAGCCAGTCTTTATATGTGAAACATTAAGGTTCGAGTATATTTCTATCTGTTTATCTAATTGTTTCATTGATCCCAGATTGACAAATAGCCTACTTAAGTTACACCAGTGAAAGAATCATGTTATCATTCATAAATATATCAAATACATGTGTAAAACAATACTACATAGGTCGTGTTCCTTTATGAGCCGAAATCAATCGCGTCGTTCGATCCCACTGCCGTTTCCTTTCAAGCCCGCAATAATTATGAGTGATGTCGAGATCACAACACTCGCGGATTGAAGGTGGGTTTTTGCGGTCGTTGCGAGCTGTTAAAATATCATAATATATGTATGGAATTCATTTGATTTCATTGACAGATAACATGGCGCGCATTTCACGAACGCGTGAGCGTTCCATGCGGTTGGGCATTAAAAGCATTGGAACCAAAAGGAACGGCAAACCGGCAGGCTTATTTGTTCAGTTGCAATTGAATGTTGCTTAAGAAAGTGGCGGCTTTATGTAATTTTTTTGAGCTCCAGTCAATTATTTACAAACATTTCTGCTTACTAGAGCTGTCAAAACTGCTATAAAGGCGCCATTTTCAAGTTTTCAGTCTGCATTTGACAGCAACTAAGCTACGTAATTGCCCCGCGGGGCGCGATAGACGTGAACGGCTCTTACTGGAACTTACCCATAGAGATAATAGGATTTTAAGTTTTAAAATTATACACGTAATTCCACAAAAGTAAAATTACTGGTTTTGAAACGGTCCAAATGAACATGTGATAGGTGTGGATATGACAGCTGGCAAAGTGACAGTGCAAAAAGTTTTTTATTTGTTTATTCAGGCAAACGGAACAGAATATTAGCGTTACATTATTATAAAACATCGGTTGAGATTTTAAACTAGTTTTTTTTTTCGATTATGTTTCGTACTTTTGTACATTAGGCATACCTCGAGTTATTTAGGTAAATGAAAATAGTTATGTCAATATAATTAAAGAACAAGCAATAGATGTATTATATAGGATAGAGGTATGATGGTCTACTAAAACATTAAAAACATAAAACATTATATTGGCGATATATCCTAACTACTTTATTATAATTTTTTTTTTCTTATACACTTGCATAGAAAAAGTGATGTAACTGCATATATTACTTCGGTTTAAAATTAGTTTTAGCTATCAGATTTTGGGATAGGTTGTATATATTTAGAAGTGGACGCATATGTTTAGAAGTGGACTTCCTACGACTGAGATAATGATTTAGATTTATACAAATAAATTTAGATTGTGCAGAGGAAGTCAGTGTTTACGACATTGACCGAAGTTTGTGTTTAGGCATCACCTGTAATTATTGAAGCTTTAACTGCACTTGTTCTATGGTTTTAATGTGTACGCCATAAAACGGAGACCAACCAAAAGATGGAAAATTGTCATATTCGGAATTGTTTATAATTGGGAAGTGAAGAATATACGCTGATTCTTTAGTTTTCTATATGGTATGATATACCTCAAAGAACACCGGCGAAAATCCCTTGGACATGGACGACTTTTATTTTGTCTGTCTAAGAAATACTTGCGGTGGCCTTGGTAGATCTTAGATAAAATGTTCATATTGATATGTTATTTTGAACAGGCCACATTTAATAGTTAAATGCACTTTTTGATTTTAGCTTATGTACCTATCTCGCTTAGTTTGTCACAAAGTTTTGTAACTATTTTATATAAAATGGCTGTTGGTCTTCCTGATAATAAATAAATAATTAAATAACCCTGGTGTCTCTCTGCTCTTTGAAATAATCATTCACCCACTGTACCGTATGTTTGTAAGCAAGAGCCCGTCTTGGTGGGTACCACCGTCAGATATTCTTGTCTGACACTGCAACTGAATTGAATTTGCAGATGCACACTACTACTGTTTAAAAGAGCTTTGTCGGAATTGTTTCTTGGGGAACGAATTAAGTTCTCGCAGTATTTTTAACAAACGGCAATTAGCAGGCGTGACGCTTACATCAGGCTGGCGACTTGCCTGTCTTATTATTCAATAATTATCAATACATCGATTATTGAACATGAAGGTAACATTCCTACATTGAATTCAATTGATGACATTTGAATTCGACGTTCAGTTTAACAAAATGCTTCTTTTTTCTAAAATACTACTACACACAAACCACGTATATGGACAGAGTTAAAATGAAAAATTATAACGTTAATTACATGAGATTTACTGAGTCATTTATAGTATACGAGTACTTAGATAAAAGTAGTAGGAAATTATTAAGACAATGGAAATGGTCCTCTCTAAATTATATTATGAAACGGAAAAGTTGTGGCTGCGTTCGAAATCTCTGAAACTAATACAACTTCAAAGAAACGAATGTATAGGATATGTTTTTAACGTGGCTTTAAGTCGGATAACTATTTACACTATTTATCTATTTACAGAAAAAAATAATCCGATTTTTCATATTTAATTCATCTAAAGACGCGCTCCAGGTACGATTTCGCCGGTGTTATTTTAATAAGCGGTGAAATATAGGCTTGATGCCCAAACCATCATTCCAGGATAGCATCCGATAACCACGATCAGGCTTTTGGGTAAAATAAAAATGCAGTCATCACAATGTTATAAGAGAACTTTATTGTTGTAATTACGGTATATCTATAGCACGAACTGGCAAATAACAAAACAATCTGTTACTTTACTACAAACCACACTAGAACCAAGTTCACGCAGTCGGCCCTGCTCAAATGTACACTATCATTCAACTAATGAGGAGAAAACAATTATCAAAGTACATCGAGACTTGTGTTTCATAATTTCCAAATTTACTGATACAAATTTTGAATATATTCCTAAAAGCTTTAACAAGGGTTCGACAATGAGAGCTATTATAACGAATTCGTTAATATTATCATAGAAAACTGTACACCGATAAGTGAACATGGCAACATTTTACATCACTGTTCAATAAACTTATTATTACGAGTACTAGATATATTTAACCGTGTTTCTGTCAATGTGTTCTGTGTTTTTCGCAAACATACTGAACGTTACTTTCGATCAAAAACTCAGTGGCCGTTTTATAAATTGCTTGAAAAATGTTTGACGGGGTAATTATTCTTCGTGCCTGTTTTAATAAACAGTGATAGCTCTTCTATATATTAGATAATTGCGCACGTCTTCCAACGTGGTATGAGAAGCTATAGTTGATCAGGTTTCATGAAAACGCAGTATCATATTATAATAATCTATAATGTATTGAAGGTAAGCCAGAACACACCTGATTATGTTCTCTTTGATTAATGTATATATGTGTCTATAATATGTTTAACAATGATTGTTCCTTAAAAATGGCATTGTTGATCTCCGCTTCCATCAAACAGTTATGTGATTTATATTCAATATAAAATAATGTATATGAAACAAATGGTAATAGGTTAAGAATTGGCAATTCAGTCATTAATTTTCATTCCTTTAATTGTTGGCTACAGCCTCACAATTTGGCAACGCTTAAAACAATACATATACAGATTGAAATATTTAAATAGTGCCATAATCCTTTTGAACATATACACAAATGCTTTTCTATATTAATTTTATTTATATATTCTCGTCTGCTAGTTTGAATGTTCAGATAATAAATCCAAATAACAATATACATATATATGAACAATAATGCTTATTAGACACTTAATGGGATGCACTCCTTATTATCACATTGACAGAAACCCAATTAAAACGAACATTACAATACGAAAATTCACTTATGAAAAATTCATATATCGCTTACGCTAGTATCATTTGGTGCCTGAATTGATATGTCCAAGAACTAAACGCGAAATAAACGCTAATTCTGTCTAACTATTGAATAACTAAACGAGGTATTTGTTTTGTTGCTATAGTTTATAACTAAACCGTGCGAAACGTCCGCACAACGCCAACACGCAGCCTATACTATGATAAAGTATACGCTATTATTATCATTTAATACTTAAACGTAACAGTATATTCTTTTCCTCGCGCGACTGCTATGGAAGACTCGACGCTTGCTAGAAGCACTCGGGACCACTCATGTATTACGTCACACATTTTTTTCTAGGCATAGATAAGAGACTTTTATATGTTCAAAGAATATCCCATCTTAGTCTTATTATAAAAAGCGGGCTAAAGATAGTCCTGAGTTTAAACCATAGTTTAAGGGAATTTCATACTCATTCATTATATGAAACTCAGGACTTTAGTCCACGTTAAATAAAACTGCATAATTTTAAATCATGGTAGTAACAACTGAATTGATTGGTTTTTTGAATATACTAAATCCTAATTATAATTGATCATTGTAAACTTGGAATAGAATTTAATAATAAATAACATTTATCACGAATTAAAATTTATAAACATTTTAATAGAGCTTATTCAACTCGATAATTGAAATTATCTCATTAGTTTTGTTAAAAATCAGGGAATTACTTTACTTATCTTGATTATCTGAATTTGCCTTGCATAATCTCTTTCAATTGTACACTTAATTTATTGACATCTTATAGATCTTGCAAAACATTAACAGTCAATAAATTTCATTGGGACTATTTCGGAGCATTTTATCCGCAATTTATGAGCTAATTGACCGCAAAAACTTAAGGTGACATGCTAATGAGACAATCAAATAGCTACAAGAGTTTGCCGTCCAGTGTTGCCGCTTGACTAAAATAAAATGCACTATACCCTTGCCGAAATTGCGCTATATTTTGAAGAAAATTCGGCTTCTAAAATGCGCTAGATTTCGCTAACGATTTGTGAACATAAAAATAAGGTTAAAAACGATAAAATAAAGAAATGTACTAAGTATATTTAACTTAGGTATATTAGGTGCTAAAATCAACTGTAACTCGTCAAACTATTCGACAATATCTTCATTGAGATCATCACCCCCCGATGCTGATGATGATGAAAAGTCTGCACTAGTTACTGCCCCTTTTTAGGGTTTCGTACCTAAAGAGTAAAACGGGTTGTATCTCATGAACCGTGATTTTTTTCGTTAGACAGTTTGACTGAAGTGACTTAGATGTTCACAACGCTGAAGATTCGTTCTACTTCCGCGCTTGAATGTGGAAGCGACAAAACAGTGATAGCCAAGTCCAACTTGGGTTAACTAATATCGAGTTATTAACTTGGGTTGTTAATATCGAGTTTTGCACCAGATTCCACTAGATATTTTTTAGCGCGTAATTATGAAAAAATAGCGCTAAAGACCCTAAAATTGCACTAGATCTAGCTCCAAAAGCGCTAAAACGGCAACACTGTTGCCGTCGCAAGCTGTCAACAAAAGTAGAAAAACTACATTTGTGTCATGAATAGATATATCTATGTAAAAGTTTTTTGTAATGGCATATAAATTGTTTGCATAACCCCTACCACGGTGAACAAATTGTTTTCTCATTTTCGATCAAACTTCTGAAAGAAAAAACAGCTTTTAGCGAGACTTAAACCCGAATCGATGCCCGTTTACATTGGTAATGGTAAATAGTTGCTAATTATGGTATGTAGCATCCGTTAAGTCCACTCACGCAGTCAACATCTAATCAATTGATACTTAGCTCAATTTCCAGTTGGCAACATTTAAAATCGATTACCTACACCTAAACAGAATTTCACTTGAAGAATTGCTTGAATGAACTATTGAGCTCAAAATAATTATCATATTCAAGGTGACAATAATATAATACGTTGAATTTTTTTTATAACATAATCGTGTGACGTAATATCTGAGCCTCCCCTTTCAATACACCAGTCGTACGCCACTCACAAGATAAACGATCCTACGCCATTAAATCGACTCCTTACTGTTATTTATACAAAATGTACATTTTCTCAAAAGCTTCCCCGTTATATTATTATAATGTTAGTTGCTGAGTATGTATTGCGTTACGATATGATATGGTTAAGTTTGTTGAATATCTGTTTAAGTATTACTCACAGTCATATTTTAAATATCTAAGTTTGTCTTTTCGGTTAATGGTTTGTTTTGAAGTATCATTCATTTAACTTTTAAACACGTTTCTTATAGGAAGATATTATTCCGTGAAATAAAATAACAAACTGTCAAACATATCTTTGATAACTTAAAAGATGACTGCAATAAACTTACATTATGGGCGCCTAGCTTGCTATTGTCCAACATAATCTATGCACAAATGTTTGACGCAAAGTATCGGTCCCGTACTATTCAACCAAAAAACACAATCCCCGCTAAATCACATGTGGTTTGGCACTTAAATACTCACGCCCTATTACGAGTCATTTGCGAAAAAGTACTTAGTCATTGTAAAAAAAAAACAATACCTTATTGACGTTTCAGCGCAAACTGGAAGGCAATTTTCGGTAAACGCCTTACAACTGAAATAATATAATAATGGGCCTAGCACAAAAATTTCCGTAAGTTCGTATCGTCGACGTATACAGTACAAACTATGAGTTACCTGTTGCACAGTTGTACCAGATAAATGATAGTTTGTACTGCATACGTCAACGATACCTGCATTACGTTACACTGACGCCAATTTTCGTGTTACGCACACAGATTTGGCGTTATCACGTTTGCCAGTATCTAGAGACTATTGGAGGTGACTCCCAGAGTAGACGTGGCGTTGTCGACATTAATACCTTTTCGCAAGAAATCATGCTATGCCTATTGAAATCTATAATTCGAAATAGCTAATTACACTTTTGAACTTTGTACTATTTCATTGCGAAACGTAGACAATAGCGAGCTGTGCCGTACCTTAATCTATAGGTTATAAAACTCCATCCGAGTATGTAGTATGCAATGATTCCGATCTTTAATATCTATTTAACATTCACATACAAATACGCTTAACTTTTGAAACCTTACGTATGATTTTAACTGTCAGTACTTATCCAATGAAAAGAAAAAGTACAATGGGATGAACAGACAGACTAAATAATTATTAGAGAAACAAATAGAAAAGATATCGTTCTGATACATATTTCTTAATTAATTGTCATAAGGCAGTCTCTTTTATTATTTTGAACTGATCGTTTTAAGAAGCTAAGTTCCTTTACGTGAAACATGAAGTATTTGACTCATCGGTCTCATCATTTTCAAGTAAAAGAGCTCACAGATCTTTTAAAAGTAGATATGTAGGTACATAACATATGTAGTATAAGTATGTACATACCTACTTTAGTCGAAAATAAAAGTATTGTTCCTCAATTCTAGAGATAAATTAAATTATGATATGTTCACATGCAATTATTGTGACAGGATATGAAAGTACCATTTACAGATAGAAGTCGAATTTGAACGACATATAAATATTAGCAACACACTTTCGTAAAATCGTAATTATAGGCCATTAAATTTATTAAAATATTTACATTATAGACGTGAAACTGTTTACAGTTCCTAGACATTATTCGGAGATTAGGCGAAAATCTAACGACTAGACGAACTGGGTGATCGCCTTTGTTTGCCACGTCACAAATACAGCCTCCAGGAAGAGTTGGGTCCTAATGCGTCCGCAATTAACAAGCTGCCTTATGTTGCCATGTTTTTCTTATATAAATAAAGTGTATAAAGTACGTTTTCATTTGCTTATTTATATGTGTTCACATAATTTAGAAATAAATTAATTTGGTGTATTTGTGACGTGGCTCCATTGACGTCATTTAAATATTACACAGGCACACACAACTCCGCAAACAAACAGCCTACAAATAAAATATTCATTATTTACAAGACTATGCAACTATCCAATAAAATCGCGATTAATTTGAATGAAATACATTACAAAGAAATAAATCGAGTCAGCTTCAACAAAGGTAAATTTTTCTAAAACATTTCAAACGATATTAATTTAATATAAATTTACATTAATATTCTTTCAATATCTATTAACATTAGCTATAATTTCATTAGACCTCCAAGTTTGTGATAATACTCGATTTAAATTTAACAAGATATTTCGTTACCTACCTATTCATTTACCGTACGCGAGCGCATAGTTACTCGTACAAATACGAAAGTGACAACTTAACGAGAAGGGAAAACGTTACATTATCGTATCTTAATCCGAGTACATAATTCTGTCTCAAAACAAGATCAAAAGTTCATTTGGTCGGACCAAAACTTCAGTCGGTAAATCGTTCAAAACTCTAACTTCGCGATATACTCATGCAAATATCCTCGCCACATACCACGTACAAACTGTTCCCAAACTCACCATGAAGTGTGAACTTTTCAAACTATCGCGAATCGAATTCATGTTTTAAGATCAAATAATCACCTTAGTAGTCCACTGACCACAAATACGCTTCAGTCTACTCATGACCGATGCGACTCGATCAAAACTTGGAAGTTAGTCAAATGATACTTAGTTATAATCTGTGCGTGATAGACCCTATTATTTCTCAAAACATGAATTGTAACGTGAACGGCTTCGCGTCAAGCTTTCAGAAGCCGTAGCACAAACAGTTTGCGAAAGACTATTCGTATCGTAAGCGTCAACGTGTCACGCTTCGGCGACAAACTATGAGTTATCTGTGTCACAGGTGCGCTGGATAAATGACAGTTTGTACTGTTTCACGTGAACACGTTACACTTACGCAGTTGTTAGTGCTAGGCCCATAGAGCGTTTTGCGAAAGGTAACGGATTATGAACCTGTTGAGACGGCGAGAACGTGGCACCCTCGGTGTGACGTCTCTGACGTGTGAGTAACTAGCGGCGAGCCAGTCACGTGTAGTACACGTGCCGTAGCGCAGTCATCACTAGCAGCGCGAATAGCGGCTGTGTGCGACCGCCGCGACCGCATGATTGGATTTCGATTTCCTGGAAATAAAGGTCACATTAATGCCACGGATGCCAGAGTTAGGTCTGGTTGGTAGGTTATGCTCAATAGTTAAACTGTGATGATAATGAGGAAGGTCTGTCCAAAACACACAAGGTATGGTTCGGGTCGGCCGAAGGTTAGGGTTTAACATAGTCGGTTCGGGATGAGGTGTGTGTTCACGATTTTGAAGATTTGCTTCAACTAAAGGATGGTTGCTTATGATTCTTTTGGGTCGTCGTTGTTCAACTGACTCGGAGTTTGTACTTAGCTGAATCGTCCCACAGATGAATAAAGCTCACCATACATGACCGGACTTCTGCATTAAACAAGTCTGTTATTCCGATGTAAAGTACTTTTACTCATGCAGGTATGCTCGCTCAGCTTTCAATTGAAAGAGCAAGCTAATGTAATGCCTAAAAAGCTACCTACTTAAGCATGGAAGGAGACTAATATAGAAGGGAGTAGCTAATTTGTGAGAACCATGGTAACGCGTTCCGTTACCGTTAGCTAAGAGTTACGACCGGATAGTAGGAGACGCATCTGCGTCTTTTATCTAAAAGTAAGAGTAAGTTGTGAGTAGGTAACCATGGGAACGCGTGCCGTTACCTCTGGATGGTAGGGTCTAGATAAAACAGAGTAAGTTGAGAGACTGTAACCATGGGAAAGCGCTGAGTTACCTCCGGATGGTAGGAGACGCAAGCGGCGAGGCGGCGCCGGTGCAGGCGCGTCTCGGCGCGGCGACACGTGGCTCGCGCGCCCGCCTCCCGCGGCCGCACGTCCAACCGCTTGGCGCCGCAAGGGCACAAAGTGTCCACCACCAGCAGGATCAGGTTGCTGTGCGGGATTTTCTGCACGCTGAATGGCCTGCGTCACAAACAAAAGCGGCCTCAATATTTGTTACAACCGTTTAAAGGCGCATTCCTGAGCGAATGACCTTCAGAAACGTGACACTGGGCGCACGGCCCTCTGCCGAAAATTTTAATTGAGTTTTGAATAGCTTAGTAAAATATATATAAATATGGGTATTTTGATAAAGTGTTACCGTGTATATCATATACATCATATTTTTAACGCTTAAGAGGATTGCATAGCTAGTACTTTGCATGCTAAAAAAGAAAACTCTTGTCTACCTCTTAACATTGTCCGATTTCAGTGATTTTTTTTTCATGGAATCATGACCTTGTTTACTATGCCCGTACGTTTTGATTTTTTCAGTTTTTTTAAGTTCTAAAAAAGGAAAGTACTTTGAAATACAGAAAAAATCAAAACGTACGGGCATAGTAAACAATGCCACGATTCCATGAAAAAACAACACTGAAATCGGACAATGTTAAGAGGTAGAAAAGAGTTTTCTCTTTTAGGATGGAAAGTACTGGCTATGCAATCCTCTTAATTCGATAGTGTAAACCAAATTTAAAAACAAATTTACAATTGTAGAAATGCAAGGTCAGTCATCAGTGGTTTTTCCCCAATTTCAGTCGTTTTTAGAAAGTGATTTAGTTTAGATAATAATTTATTCAAATAATATTTTAAACGTGTAATATGCAAGAAAATGTTGGAGATTGTCATCATATTTTTATTTTGTTCACTGTCCTTGAACTAATGCTATGATAGCTTTTAAACATCGCGTCACGAGCCTTTACTTGACCGTTTGGTACATATCCTATCTATGACGCAAGCACTACAGATTTTGATATTTGTTCTTAAAAATTGTACAGTGATACACGAAGCTCGGACCGAGTGGACTCGGATACCTACTCGGATGCAACTCGGATTGTGGCAGCCCATAATCCGAGCGCATTCGACAATGGCGTCCGATCCGTATAAACTCTGATCATGTTCTACTTTTCCGAGATATACGAGTAGGAAAAAAAATGGCATATAATAACAAAAACCAAACGTCACGTGCGAAAAAAAGTGGTTTGAGCGTGACACAAGTAGATATGTAGAAACGCATGAAGCAGAAGAGGTAGATACGTTTCGGGGGCGCTTAAAGGGAGTTTTTAAAACTGTTTTTCGAGTTTTAGAAATTCATTTTATGATGTGGACTGATAAAAATAATTGGAAGAATAAAGAAAATGATCCGAGTGAACTATGTTAGTATCAACAGCTAACTCGTACGAGTGCACTCGGTCGAAGCAGACTCTGATCGTGTCAACGCGGCTTTAAGATGCCAAATTTTCTTGTTTGCAACAAGAATATCTACTTATTCTATCTCGGTAAGTTGCCTCACCTCTCACAGCCAGAATTGTGGCAGTTGGTTAGCTTTCCTTTTAACGGCTGTGCTTGGTTGAGCCTCGCGGACTGCAGTTGGAACAGCTCCGCGCTGGTATCGCACGGCCGCACCGCTGCGGACCGCGCGGCTTCTCTAGGAGGCTCTCGAATTGGACCTGGACCTGACACAAATCATTTGTTATGAAAATTATCACAGGAAAATAAACATTGGTGAAGGAACGAGTAAAGTAAGTCAGAGTCATATAAGAATCTGTCAATTTTGTTTTTATTAAAATTAATGTCTAATGTGAGTTTTTCCTCTGTTAAGCCCGCAAACGTTGAAAGAAAAGAAAATCCCATAGATTATACAAAGTATTATTTATTCTATATATATTACTACGCGCTTGTAGCGTCGACGTATATAACGTACGTCTGAGATCACATTTTATCAGTCGATTAATCCTTGTGTCCTCCAGAAGTTTGTTAACAAGCGATATGTCATTCAAAAAAATGTTTGAGAGCTGTTGAATGTACAAGATACAAGATGTTTTATTGCCAAAAAAAGTTATGTAAATACTAAACATTGTAACTTAAATAGCGAGTAGTAACTACTTAGTATTTATTGTATGTACAAACTAAATATATTACCGGCGGACCCCAAACTAAGCACTAGGCCTGTATCTTGGGGCCCGAGTGCAATGTTAACTAAACAGCATAAATCAATTAAATACAAAACTCGTCATAGTAAAATGGCAGTAAAAACAATACGAGTATATAGCTTATGGCTTTTATCGTTGTGTCTAAGAAGCGACACTTACATTATAAGCGTAGGTAATTATAGTTATGATAAACTTAATGCCGAAAAACAGTTTGTTATGGTGCGAATTTATGCGTTCATTCGCATCATGTGTGTAAATGTGATGTGAATGTGTGTATATGTGTGTAGGTGAGTTTGTGTGAGTGTGACAGTGTGTTTGTGCGAGTGTGTGTGTATTTGTAAGTGCAGTATAAGAGAGTGATGTATAAGAGATTTTACTATTTCACATATCAGGTTAGTACTAGAACTATTTCCGAAGAATTTATAATCGAAAGACCGTTAAAGAAGTACGCTGCCTACGTTACGCAAAGCACAGTTGACGATATAGCGATCTTGCTAACGCGTAGGTAGTTTTTCGCTTTCGACCTTCCTGAATATTTTCCCCTCTCAAGGTATCGCTTCCATAATCTGTAGATAACAGAGGAGGCCTCTCTTAGATAATATCCTACATAACGCATAGTTCGACCCTCTTCAAGCTCACTTTAATCTCGTATTTTTCGGCAAAGGAAAAACATATTTCATTCGCCGACACTCAAAAGATAAAAAAATACGCATCTAATTATGTTTTCTGTGTTTAGAAAGTAAACAAAATTCAATTGCGTCACTTTGTTTTTAGGTGCTTATAGACTCTTGGCCACCTTGTTGAGAACAACTAACATAAACGCCGATGCTTTTTTGTTTAGTAATTTCTTCGACAATGCCTTACATTATTTAGAGGCCAGTTATAATTAAAACTGTAAGCAAAAAGTTTAGTTCTACTTTAAAGTTTTGTTCCCCTAATTGTTATGAGTATATATATTTAAAAAAATGGTTTTACTATATATTGATTTAAAAAAACCCGCTTCAAGAGACATCACATCCATCTAAGGCTAACCCGTTAACAGGTAGGTAAGATATCGTTTAAAAATGAAACAAGGTTAGTTAGGCATTTTACCTGGTCCAGGGCTAAGAGGCGGTGGCATCCGGGGTCCACCGTCCCTGGACGTCTCGCCCATGCCATCTATGATGATCTCGTATGTGCCAGGCTCTCTGTCATCGTTGTCATCGTGGTTACCTTCTTCGCCTTCGTAGTCTTCGTAATCTGTGGATAGTACAAGGCTTTTTGGTCTATGGCCCAAGCGACTCCACTTACATAGAATGCACAGACTACAAGATACTACGTATGTGAATCTCTCGAGTGAGTCCCAGGTTGAGCCAATCACAACTGCACATACATCATAGGATACTTTTGCAAGTGCCCGTCTTGGTAAGTACTACGACAGTGTCAGACATTCTTCCTCGAAGCTGTAGTGTGCACTACTGTGGTAAAACATCCTTGCATGCCTTTATTTTTTTACTATCGCTCTTTGACAAAGGAAAACGTCTTAAACTGACGATGTGCTAAAACCAATAATTCTATATAGAATAAGTATGTGGCAAAACGAACTTGTCGGCATTCATGTTAATTCGGGTGGTTTGCTTACTATTGCTGAGACCAATCTAATACCAATTAATAGGTATACACAGGGAGAGTCATCCAGGACACAAGAGAATACGTTTGCTATATGCAAAGCTCACTCAATTATTCCCAACAAGTACAATTTGAAAAATTTGATACCGACTTCCATTTTATTCAGTTATTGGAGTGTATATCAAAAACTACTGGACCGAAATTTATAAAATTTAAACGGAACCACACGGGAAGCTTGTGCACACAGTTTTCAAACGAAATAGAATTTTGAGGTTTACCCAGTCAAAAGTTATGAACAAATATAAAAAAAAACAGTCGAATTGAGTACTCCTCCTTTTTGGAAGTCGGTAGAAATAAAGTATTATTTATTCTGCTTAAATTATATTTGTCTATTGTTTTGCTCCATCTTGATTTTTTGACTGGCGGTAAAACAAAAAGTCAATTTCAACAACTAAAAAAAACGATATTAAAAAATATTTAGTGACACTTCCGCTGAAAAGAAAACAATATTTTGGCCTATTTGGGGGCGTGCACCACCCTCCCTCCCGCATAAAATGCTAATAGGAAGAATACAAAATAAAAAACACAAGATACCCCAAATCAACCAAAACCGATTCGACACGTGTTTCGCCTCTACACGAGGCATCCTCAGGAGATGTTGTCTCGACGAGTCAAAATCAAAATCATTGTTTTCTTTTCAGCGGAAGTGTCACTAAATATTTTTTAATATCGTTTTTTGATAATGGATTTCCGCAAAGTAACGCCTGAATCAATAAATTATTTCAACAACTAAGTAAATATTATGAAGATGCTTACCAACTTCCTCTTCAGCGTAAGCTCTTGCGTGTGCCTTAGCTGGCTCCCACAGTGGAAACCACATGGCAATTAGACTTGTTAGGTAGCTTCCGAGCCATGAGAACGGTTTCAGCGGCTGTAAACAACAATAGACGATCATTGATTATCCCATCAGAGTAATACTGATGATCACATTTATACTAGAAACTATAGAATGCACTGGGCCACAAAGAATTTAAATTCTTTGTGGCATGCACTTACCGATAGCTTGGTTCCATCTCCGCTGAAAGGATTCCTCGAATCAGGACACCTTCCCTGATGATCATGGACCGTCATCTTCTTGTATATCTTGTCCTGAACTAAAGAGTCCATGATAGTCCCGTCTACTTGTCCGAAGAACCGGCCGGTTTGAGACACGTCTTCAGAAATGATGATGAAACCGTTGTCGTCAAGGATGTAGCAGTCTAGTTCATCGCCGGCGCAAGTCTTTTTGCAGACGCTACCTGATGTACACTGTATAATATTGATAAGATGTGTCAGTTGGATATTGAATGGCATAAGATGGAAAGGTCCTATTCGTATCGAAATGAAAATAAGGTGTAATGTGCAGAGTTTAAAAAGCCCGGTAAATTAGGTAACGAAGCTCGGTGTCTGCACACAATACTTCAATTATTTTAGTGGATACTAGTAGAAATATTTTGTCTCGAAACAGTAAGATGCAAACACTAGTATCTACTTGTGTAATATGTACTATGTTTAAATTTGATGGGTACAGTAGGAAGAAAGTAATTTTTTTATTACTTCATAGGCTTGCGTTTGACCTCTATTTCACTATGCGTTAATTGACGATGTAGTCGATGAAGTAGCACGCTTGCCTGGGATACACCCATTCTCTCTTAATCTGTCCGCATCAGGACAAAAAATAACAATAGATTTATGAATGAACTTTGCCTCTAATGAGGCTTGCTGATTCGGACAGATTAACTTGTATACTCCCAAATTGTATCTCTCGAGAAACACAAATAACTGGATAAAAAAGGCTTTTTAAGCCTCTTTTATCCAGTTAGGGCTTAGGGTCTCAACGCGAGGGAAGCATAGATGCAGAAGTTCATACCTTACAATCGACAATATACGAGTATAACTAATTCCGCTCGGGGCACCGACCACTGGTTGGATGCACCGTGGTTCGCTGCCACGTACATAGGTTCCTAATAGGGCAGGTACTACAGGTGGTCTCTCCCTCAATTCAGCAGTTTAGGAAGCAATTACGAATAGTGATAACATAGAGCAAAACTATTAATTAATTAGATGATTTGTAAGAACCGAGACATTTTTTTATGAACAGAATACAGCTTACCGTAGAAGTAACATTCAAGAAGTGTTTTGCAAGAGATTCCAGTTGAAAGTGTAATCCAACTACCGCAGCTGGCGCTCTATGTCCTCTCGCTTCCACGAACACAGCATGAGTGGCCAGAACCAGAGGTGGTCTTCCACTCAGATCATCCGCTTCAGAGCCATCACGGAAGGGAACGGAGAACACAAAGCCTTCGGGTACTATTGCATGATGTTCCACCGCTCGACGGTACCATTCTGAGTCGAATGCTCGAGCATATTTTTCGCTGAAATGCCTAAAATAGAAATTGTTGTCTTACTAACTGTGTATGCGTTTTTAAGTATGATGAGAACTATTATTGTTCGAAACGATTTACGTCAAAAAATGAATTGTCATTTGTCAGTAATGGATTACAGTTTGGATAAATTGATTGTATTATATATATATATATATATATATATATATATATATAAACCCTATTTCTTCTGGTCACGCTACAACTTGAGAAGGGATGGAGCAATTTTGCTAATTGTTTTTTTGTTGTGTTCACTATTGTCAGGAGAAGGTTTTTGAGGCCGAAGGCCGAGCCAACTACGTGAACGAAGTCACGGGCAGTCACTAGTCATCATATATATAAAAATTAACCCTTATTTCTCCTGGTCACGCTTTAACATGAGAACGACTTCGCTGATTTCATTCATTTTTTTAAATGTTTTCTAATACTTATTATAAATTAATATTAAAAAAAATAAGAAAAGATGGGAGCCTGCTACGCGAACGAAGTCGCGGGCAGTTGCTAGTATAATATAAAAATGATACCTTATTTCTCTTGGTCACGCTATACCTTGAGAACAGCTTTACCGATTGCATTCATCTTTTTTTTTAATGTACTATCGTAATGTACCTTACATTAAAAAAAATAAGAAAAGGTGGAAGGTTATGGCGAGAAGTTTCTTAAAACGATACCATAGTAATATTGTTAACAATGACCAACGTGATAAAAAAACGGTTGGCGTGTCTTGAGCAGATACATGTTGCTATCTCTAGAATCTAGATTTAAATGACATGTTTATACATTTATTTATTTCCTAATTTTACTCCAGACATATACTCTGTCTTTGATGGAAACTTATTTGTCGTCCGGTACCTAAAACATTTTTCAAAAAAGTTTTCTTCGCAGCATATTATTAAATTTGCAATTGACAGGAAGTTCATTAATAAATATACTAGAAATATGAATTACTCGTAGCTTAGAGAATTATTACAAATGGTCAAGTTAAGGAGGTATAGATTTTTTAAATAAAGAATGTTTTGAAGTTTTGATGAATTCTTTTGAATACACATGTCCGTAAACATTTCAATACGCAACACAACACTCTCAACACTGTCTTGCCTTTATAGACTCAGCAAAAACTAACAACTAACAAGACGGATACATGAAGACCTGTGCTGTGCGCCTCGTTGTTGTCTTTGGAATCAGTGATAGACTTCATGAGACCGGTCACGATAAAACGTCTACTTACGCACAAATCTTAAAGTGATTTTTACTTACGGCTCAGCAGATTCTGATGCTCTCGACGTGTTTGTGGTATCCGCCCACTTCAGAAGTCCGCTTCTTGTCGCGATGAAGGACATATTCACCACGAACTTGTGGAACCGGCCTTGTCTGTAAGAATTGCGCCTACATTTCATTACGAATGCAGTGTTCAGTGGAATTCGTACTTTAGATATATTATTAGGGTTTATTAAATTTTATATAAAACATACTTCACTGTATTATGTGACATTCCTGAAGATCATTTGAGGAATGTGATTTTCGGGGTAATAGATGTATCGTAAAAAGTACTTGTTATATTATTAGTATATAGCTCTAATGTAATAAAAAATATCTACTCAGTTGCATAGTTTTCAAATGCTTGCATGTTATGTTCCTAAGTGTATAGCAGTTCAATTTAATTAATCTGTTTGTAAGCTTAGAAGATTTTTTATTGTTCTCAACTGTCAAGTAGTTGGACTGCCGTGTGATTCTCGAAGAGCAAACATCGTTGCATATTTGACAACATCCGTGAAACAAATGACGAGATGGCAAGAAACGTTGGAAAACAACCTTGTGAACAAGGGCAATATCTCATAAAGTATTTGACATCGGTGAGCTCGTCGACGAGCGCATCGACGAATCATTACAGAATCGCACGGCTGATTTTAAGTGCCACGGCGGCCCATAACAGCTGTAGACGTCATCGGCCACTATCACAACCGTGCGATTCTCGAAGAGCAAACATCGTTGCATCTTTGACAACATCCGTGAAACAAATGACGAGATGACAAGAAACGTTGGAAAAACAACCTTGTGTACAAGGGTGGATACCTCAAAGTATTTGACATCGGTGAGCTCGTCGACGAGCGCATTGACGAATCATTGGATTATCGCACGGCAGTTACAATGAACATTTTTATAATTAAACTTATATCAAAAATTTCTAATAGGTACAAAAAGATTAAATCCGTGCTAGCTATTATTAATCCTGGAGAGCTGAAACAACACATCAAAACAACAAATACCTTTACCAAATCCTTGGCAGCTTTTGAATTATGCAAATAACGTTACAAGTCCTAGCAGTCTAAATATTAAACTACTTCTTGTTACTATCGAGCGCACGGTGGTCAGGTGACAGTATTCAAGAGGCCGTAGCACAAACAATTTGCGAAAAAGTATTCGTATCGCAAACGTCAACACGGCACGCTTCGGCGTACAAACTATGAGTTGTCTGCGTCGCTGTTGCCCTAGATATATGCCCGTTTATACTGTTTCACGTGAACGATACGTTACCTTACACTTACGCAGTTATTCGTGCTAGGCTCAAAGAACAAATAAAGTGTTGTCCGTCTACTGGCGATACAGTGAAAGGTGTTTGGTATCGACATTTCCTTACTTATTTGTCGGTGACTTTTATGTCACCCAAGCAAATTTTTGTACATTTTAAGACGCTGACAGCAGCTTTATTCTTTGCTTTTTATCGTTACAAAACAGACTAAAAACATTATTTTAAACGGAGCACAATGTATCTAAAAGTAAATTGAAATATGATATAGGTACTAGTGCATTGCAAACTATATTCGTATCGCTGTTTATAGATAAGTGTAACACACAGAGAATTTTATTTCGAAGGCCCGTTGTAACCCTTGTGAATGTTGTGACTTGTTGTAGAGTTAAAATGTTTGAAAATATTTCTAAGCTATGCAATGTCTTAACCTATAATTTGTTTCAGTACATTATGTCACATGTAACATTTATTTACGCGATAGGTACAGCAATTTCTTTAAAATGCTTGCTTGGAATCAGCGAGTTAAATTAAACGGTGAGCCTTTAAACTGCGTATCAAAGTACGTTTAGATCGAAATATAATATTTAGTCTCATAACTACGTAATACAAACAACACATACTGTATATACATATACTCAATATGACATTATTCAGACTTAGTTAATATTATTCTAAAACGATGCTTATCATATGTCTGGACCAACTCTGGAACAAGTCTTATCTAGCATGACCACCTTAAACGTGGGGCATACTGAAAGTTCCTGGAACATCCCACTCATATCGAAACAAATCTCTATTTACTCTAAAACGGATTTACTTCTGTGTGTTGCATTTGTGACATCTCTTATCGTAACTAGTATAGTAAGGTATAATATATTATATAATATATTATAATTACATGTAGTATAATATACTACAGTATATTATACTAATTCTACATGTAATAGTAAAGTAAATATTTTTCCCTCTAGCTTTAAAACGCACCTTAATTGTATGCCTTCCTCTGTAACAATCACATCAACTCACAAACACTCACGTTAGGCATCGAATACGCTACAATACGTAGCTCGCAGACGTCGCTGCGCACTCGCTCTGAAGATGAGCATCGGACATGCTCGAAACCCGGATCGACGTATTCGATCCCTAACCTAGTAAATGGATTTAAACCCGGTAATTTTGTTTTCCTCTTGCTCTGAAACGCATCTTATTTTTGTTGTTCCATTTGTCACTCTTGTAATTTTTATCTCATTTAAACAGTTAGCAAATTTATTTTACGCATTTTATTTCTCTGTTACATTTGTGATATCTCTAGTCGTAATATTAACTCGTTTAAACCTAGTATAGATATTTTCCCATAGCTTTAAAAAGCATTTTATATTTTGTGTTACATTTGTGAAATGTTTTGTCATAATTTTAACTTGGATATTATTTTTGTGCGTTCCATTTGTTAAATCTCTAGTCGTAATTTTAACTCATTTAAACAGTTAGGTAGCTAATTTTAATGTACGCATTTTATTTCTCAGTTCCATTTGCGACATCTCTTGTCGTCATTTTAAGTCGCTTAATCCTAGTAAATAAATTATCCTCTAGATCTAAAAACGCATATTATTTGTGTCAGTTCCATTTGTGACATCTCTTGTCGTAATTTTAACTTGTAATAACATAGTAAAATTCTGGATTTACTTTGGTAATAATATGGATTTAAGATGGGTTTAGCTCGACAAAATTTTCCCTTATTATGTTTTACGACTTCATTATGGATTAAGTTCTTAAGAAAGTTACCGAAGACAGTAATTAGAATTTGATGATGAAATCCCATCTCATGTCTGTATTTACTTCTGGTACAATGAACCGCACTGAACTCTGATTTAAGATATGTTCACCAGCGAGGGCCGGTAAAGAACATCGTTAACCGAAAGTTATTTAAAATTTTTGATTTTTTCAACTATTGCAATAACATTAAAATTCATGCGAGCTAAACGTAATTAGACAGAGGCATGAACCCAATGCAACATATATTGTTATACCCGTAATGTGAAAACTTTGCAAGGGATATCAGTTAATGGCAGTTATAGTATAGGACTAGCTGACCCGCCAGCGGCTTCACTCGCTTGGTCTTGGTATAGAGTTAAAAGTGCCGTTTTGGAACCTCGAGGTCCTGGGTGGATCCCCAGGTTGGACAGTTACTGGATTTTTCTGCCCAATAAATTTTGAAGAAGTGCCCCTTAGTTTGCAATTGACTCGCCTCTTAGATCAAAAAACGAACCCCCATGCAAAATTTTAAACTTTTAGCACTCGCAGTAACGAAGTTTCATACAAACTATCAACCCAAAAAAAAAACCCCTTAGGGGTTGAATTTCATAAAATCCCGTCTTCGTGAGCACCTACGTCCTAAAAAGAACCCCCATGCAAAATAATAAACTTGTAGCACTCGCAGTAACGAAGTTTCATACAAACTATCAACCCCAAAAAAAACCCTTAGGGGTTGAATTTCATAAAATCCCGTCTTAGTGAGCACCTACGTCCTAAAAAGAACCCACATGCAAAATTTTAAACTTTCAGAACTCGCAGTAACGAAGCTTCATACAAACTATCAACCTTAAAAAAACCCTTAGGGGTTGAATTTCATAAAATCCCGTCTTAGTGAGCACCTAAGTAAGTCCTAAAAAGAACCCGCATGCAAAATTTTAAACTCCTAGCACTTGTAGTTTCTGAGATTTCGTGATGAGTGAGTGACCTTTCGCTATTATATATATAGATTAACGGAACAGCACTCATATAGGTGGTACAGGTAGTTGGTAAAGTACTAGCCTATTATGTTCCCAGTGCGGTTTGGTAGATGGAAGGTAGTGGTGTGATAAAATAATAGAAGAATAAACTCGAGAGCAAAACAGTGTTTTATCGCGACAGTGGACGAACTGGGTGTGCAATAGCACTTTTTTTTAAAGTTAATCGGTGGAAGGTTTTCCTTATGCGTATTAAGTCAAGGAAGGTCAAAGCTTAATAAAAGCATTATTAGTGCTGTCATGGCTTTTTGCAACACATAATTATTCATGATTTCTATAGTGCAGCTAACGTTGTGTCTCGCTTGCAGTCCGGACTTTACACCTCTTTATATTTACATTGATTTGGTTGATTCTGAGAGGAAGGCTCGAGTTCCAGCAGTGGGACCAAATTGGGCTGATTATGATTTATGATATTTACATTATTCGAGGGCGAACTTAGCAGTATACACCTTCAAGATTACAAAATCAGCAACTGTAGAGACTGCGTTCCAACAGGGAATTGAAAAAACATTTAAAAAAGTAAGTTTTAAGTAAGGCTAAGGTCGATAAATTGTCACGGAAATAAACTTCTTTAAATGGCTTGTTAAACGAAAATGTTCAATGGTAAAATAGTAAATATACAGTATATATAACAAAACTACTATAAAGGTTTTTCACAATATCAGGATCCAGAAACTTTCAGTATGTGCTACTACGAGTAAGCCGTATTTTTATCATCTTTCTATTTTGACCTATTCATTCAGTGTGGATATGTTTTGCTTCTTAAGATACAACCCTTAATTGAAATAATATCTATAATATTGTATCTAGCATTATTTTAAGTTAGCCAATATCCTCTAACATATCTACTTGAGACATTATGAAGACTGTTACGTTACCTTGTCAGCAATGCCATTAAAGTTGCTATCGGGCTATTTGTGTGACAAACACAAACATAAATTAGTGATTAACATAAATATAACTTAAAAATAGTGCACTTTAAAAGTTGCAATAGTTCTGACATGCAAAAGAGTTGTGTATTTAAGCTTTATGGTGTACCCCAAGGGTCGGAACTTGATCCTATGTTATTTTATCTTTAATAAAATTCTTTACAAATTGTTTTTTTTTAAGAATTATATTGATTGGTGTCGGGTGCAATTTAAACATGCTTTGGATTAGGGTTTTACTTACTGGTTGTGATGGCTAGCGTGTCCTGTGTGAGCGTCCAATTCTTTGATTACCATTGCGTCCCGAATGAGAGATTGAACTAAAGTTTTGTCACCTGAAAAAGGTTTTTAAGTAAAGTGGCGAGTAGATGATGGTACACAAATTAAAAAAAACATTAACGAAGAAAATTGACAATAACATTGGTATATTCATTTAATGATGGAATTTTAATGTAGGAAACTAACTATAATGTTAATATAAATAGAAACTTAGCAGAGGGGGCTATACTGTTTGTTGGACGTAGAATTTTTAAGGACATTTCCAATTACATCCTACTAGCATACTTCTTTTGTTTCATATTTACTCACATCGCATTCTTTATACATGCCCTTCTGTACAACAGTCAGATTATGGTCAGTTAGGTACAGCTTAAAACCGGAAAAATGGCGGTACTACAATTGTTTGAAGACTAATTGTCTTGATCTTTGATCCATAGTGGAAATAAAGATCATTCGCCGAATGAGCTACTATGTTACCGGTTTTCCGACTACAGCGCTCTCGTTTTTTACTAATTTGTGCTTTACCTATCATCATATTACTTAAAATAATACGAAAATATCTTACAATAATAAGAATCCCTTTCTTGCTTCTTATGCGCACTGTGTAGAGCCAGTGCTCGAGGTCTGAGAGACATCCACTTCCACCCGGGTTGGCCTGCGCGGTTCAGGAAGTGAAGCAGCTGTTCCTCAGGAGAGTTGAACGTTTGGTCTGACGTCGATGCGTATTCGCAGTATACCCTGTAAAGAGTAGCAAGAGTTAATTTATAAACGGATATTAGTGGTTCCTTTTATTTAATTAACCTAGAAAAAGTATCAGCTGTTTTAGTCGTACAATAAAAACATACTTATGTTTGCATTTATTGCTTTATAGCAATCCATTCAAAATTGAACGTATCTGTTGACGTAGAAGCAACCTAATATATTGTATTCTATGGAACCGTAGGTAGGCAATTATAATACAGATAATTTTGGAATACATAAATACGTAAATTGATTTGAAAAATGTAAAAAAATGGCTAAGGCTTGGCTTGGGGTTGCTTTGTAGAGAAAAATATTTGTTATAAACGGACATTATGTGACGAATTTCGTATAGAAGTTAATATTGAATTCGTATTGAATTAACAACCGTTAGCCTAGGTAATTTAAAAAAAAAGGTTTCTTACCAGTCTGGATGAATTTTCCAGTTGTCTCCTTTGAAGTATTCTGTGACTGCATAAAAAAATAGAACGATTTTTATGAAAAACTTTTGATCTCTGCTCAGATCTTTCTTCAGTTAACACACATCTTTATGCTATCGTTCTATAAATATACTGTCATATACTCGTTACTAGCTACTTATTCTACTATGACATCCTTTATCTATACTTTAAAGTTGTAAAACTACTGGACCGATTCTTAAAACTCTTTTACCGTTAAATAGCTACATTTTCACTGAGCAACATAGGCTATATAATATTTATAAAAAAGGATAGGGCTCCGTATCAAAACACCAAAGAAAAACTCTACTCGTTATTAACTTACCACTGATAGGGCTGTGTTTGAACTCCTGCTCCGATACCAAGTCAAACATCCCATATCCATCCGGCAATACGACAGCCAAAGAGAAAGGTGTACCATCAACAGGGCTATAGTAATATCTCTGCCGTCTGGTGGCCACTCGACGCATATTGTCGTATTGTACTTTCACACCGATTTCAGTCTCGCCTTCGCGTTGCTCTATCATATCGTGTCGGAGCTGAAATAATTATATAAATGTAGTTTTTATGACATATACCTAAATAATTTCTATTTTTTAAGATGCTAGTTAAACACGAATGCACTTTGAAACATGGTAAATTTAAATTATCAACGTAAATATACTTGGAAGCGTAAAGTAAGCCATTATTTTAATATAGAATCAGTCAGATCATCTTGGATTACTGCTCTATCCACCGAAACCGAGCATAACGCTTTCTTTATCCTACGTTGCATATAAAAGATATGGAGAAGTAACTATTACCTCTAGTTAATTTCTGAGTGGACATAATGTTTTTTTAAGAATAGTAAGGCACGATTCAGACTTTTATAAATATATATAATAAATTTCTTAAATTTCCTTATGCATTCTACATAATAATAATTAGAACACTCCGTCTCAACACCATCAGCCATCACACATATCACATTGATATTAAATCTTTAAATAACTCTCAATACATTATTTTCATGTTATACATTCACGGCCTTACTTATAAACGCTGCTTACATTTAAATAAAGTCACTACAGCGCTGAACGATTTTGCTTTGACTACTCAATAACGTCATTTAAAGTTAAGCGGCGTTTATAAGTAAGGCCGCAAGAATTTCTATTACGAGTACATTTGCACACGTACATCGCCACATTATGTCACAAACCGGTTCTGTTAAATACCGAGAATAAACGTCACCATTTCACAGAAAAAGTAATCATCAACGCAAAATATTTGCATTAGATTTTTTATTAAATCAAGCGCTGAAAGTAAATTCTGTCTAGTATCAATGTTACCTAAGGTTCTTTATATGTAATACCTTCTTCATATCATAATCAATCAGGTGACATTAGGTATCTTAGCCAAAGACTGCAATGCCCTAGCTCGGCTCGGTGGATAAAGTATACAAGTACACTATATATATGGAGTAAAGTATACTCAATTCTTGGTCATCCAGTAAGGAAATCATCTAAGCGATAGCGTATTATATAATTACATCGAGCAACAACGAAGTGAGATTCACCCTGGCACTTTCTTCCGGGTCGATGAGAAGCTCCACATCCGTTAGGTCCACGCTCGAATACAGCGGACGTAATGTTTCGGTGTACTGCAAATAATTACAGTTAAGTACACGTGTACTTGATAATAATGGTATGCCAAAGTTGCCCCCAAATTAGTACTCAAAATTAGCAAACAAGGAAAAATTAGGGCGCAACTGTGGGCTAATGTGATTAATTGCGGTATTTACGAATAATTCATGCACTATCATTTAAAGTTTAGGCTAAATTATAGAACAGCCTTAATATTTTTATAAGACTACATTGGCAGATACAGTAGTAGTTTCCCATAATATCATGCCACTAATATTCATCTTTATAGCCTAAATTTACACATTTGATCTTGAGCTTGATATTTTGGTGAAAGTAACATCGTGATGAAATCCACAGCATGGTGATAGGGCTTTTTCTGGTACAGGCCTGGCTACCGGTTAAACTCTACATAGAAGATCACGAAGCACCTAATGGTGTATTCCGGTAGCTGGCCTTGAGAGCCAGTTGAAATTCTAGGTCTAACGTGGTACCTACCACATTCAAGCACATCGTCACTGACCATTGAGTGAGATAGTGGTTCAACACTGACCTATCACATATTAGCTCTGATTATTACACGAAAAAGGCCTAAGATTTCGAGGAATCTACTGAATAGTAAATGCGAATAAACGAGTACCTACATGGTAAAATTCTATATAGATGCTAACAAATATTTGTTTGTTACGAGGACTTTATTTATGATATGTACTTACTTCCTCGTTTGTGTGCTGCAAAATAAAATCAATTAATTAAACTTTTGACAACGTAAACTAGTACATCATTTATCTAATATAAATTTTATATTCTTACCAAAGGTCTTAGTTCTGGATGATACAACACATGCCCGTTATTGTCCACCATAAACGAGTACCCGTTCACTCCCAACTGCAAAAAATGTTAACGGTTAGGTATTATGAATATCTAGTTAATTTAGTCTATCATTAGTAGTATACAGTAACATAATCCACATCTTGTAGGGGCGCAGTAGAAGAATCTCCTCGCTACCCCATCGGTTAAGGATCAGTAAAAGGCTAAACATCCAAATATATAGGTTTTATTGAGGAAACCTCCCACATAATAAGATTACTTTTTATGATAAACTTTTGATCTCTGCTCAGATCTTTCTTCAACACATCACAATTTAACACACATCTTTATGGTATCGTTCTATAAATATACTGTCATATACTCGTTACTAGCTACTTATTCTACTATGACATCCTTTATCTATACCTTCTTATTATAAAGAGGAAAGATTTGTATTTTGTAAGTAACAAATAAACTTAAAAACTACTGGACTGATTCCAAAAATTCTTTTGCCGTTAAATATCTACATTATCACTGAGACATAGGCTATATAATATTTAAAAGTAACTAGTGATCCGTATGAAAACACCAAAGAAGGCATGTCTTCTCTAGGTAGGCCATAGTCCATACATTTACCACTCTACACATATATAGAATGTAAGTTTAATGTTACTAAGTGTGAGGTTTCTTGTGCAAGATTTCGCCTTGATGGGTGCTTCCGCAGTGTCAAATGGTCTTATCCAAAGCGGTGAAAGCGTAATGTAAAAACACGCAATGTGTTATCACTTTTGCAGGCACGAAAATTTGCGCAAGTGTAAAGTAATCGTATCGTTGACGTATATAGTACAAACTATGAGTTATCTGTGCCACAGTTGTACTGGTTAATTTATAGTTTGCACTGTATACGTAAAAGATACGATTACGTTACAGTAATGCAAATATTCATGCTAAGCTCACTGATGTGTTAGGGTGCGATGGGTACTAATATTATAGTATAATAATATAGTATAAAAACTATTGAAGGAATTGACTGTGGTAGATCTACCACGGACATACATAATTTGACAGTTATATATTTTGGTCTAGTCTAACGCCCATCTTATCTTTTTATTTAGCTTTTGCGTACGACACGGAGCTCAGTCTTTTTTTCCCCATACACAAAAACCGCAAGTCTCCACTACGCGGTCGGTATATATCTCTATACGATATGTCTGTATTCTCTATATCGTAATTATTTTGATCAAAAGTACGAAGAAATGTTAAGACAGGACTTGTAGCTGCGTTAAAAAATGACCCAACAAAAGTCGTGCTCAAATATTCAAAGATTCAAATACGTTAACAAATCTCGATGGTCAATACTATGCTAAATAAAGTCGTCTATTTATGATTTCATTTAGGGTGTATTTTTTCTTCAAAACTAAATATTGAAATGTAACAGCAATGTGCTTTGCTTATTATGTTTTATTCTCGTTTCCTTGCCGATGCAATGCGGCAAAATTAGTGCCTAACTGCACTTAAGCTAGAAAAACAAGAGTATTACTGCCTGTGAAATGTAGTAGTGTAAAATATAGTAAATATAGATTAATAAAAAAATATATGGACCATTTTACACAAAATTGCAGTACCTTACAGTTTGTACAGTAAGTACCTATTGTTTTTTAAATTATTTTATTATATAAAATCTCATATTTATCTTTTAAGGCATGATTCGTCCCGATGAAATATCAACATCTTTAAAAGAAACTACAGACCATAACGATTACTTATCTACAGCTTGTATGTAATGTAGGTAACTATAGCATTAAAGTTGTGAGTAGCAATAAGCCGCCATTTTCTTTGGTTTCAATCAACATCAACTGAGATACATAATAGCCCTACATGTGTCTATTTGTAACCTCGGAAGTAATTCGTATTTGGAATCATAGTACGTCGTTTTGGTTTGAAGGACCACTTTTTGTGTGGAATATGTTCTGAATTATGTTTCATGACATTATTTCTTCGTTTTCTTCGTACCTACATAAATATAAAACTTGCATGAAATTCAAAAGGTACCTTGTAAGGTGGCACGAGCTTCTTTATCTGTTCGACAGGAACATCGGTGCCCACCACACCCAGGAGATTAGCCATCCGTTGCTGTAAACGGAAACATATTTAGTTGCATTTTATACTAAGCATATTAAACTAATATTCAGTGTTTGGTATCGCTAAGCAGGCGTTAGTGCTGAAAAAAAGTCACCGTGGGCGTACATCAGCAGCCCGCTTAAATGGTTGTGTAACTCTATAGGCATACTTTATATATACGCAACTTTATAGGTGAGGTCCTTCTAGTGGAACACCATATATCCACACACGGTAGGATAGTCGTTTTCCGCGCGGGCACAACAATATAGTATAGCATACATAACAATAAGCATCCAATACTATGTATATCTGAGTTCAAGTTAATTAGTTTAAAACAAATATTGACATATCAAAGTGGAGAATTTTTAGTAAATTACTAAGTAATTAATTGGATTGAGAGAAAGGCGATATAGCACCACTATTACTATTATTTCGCAGTCATAGAGCGTTTTCACACTGCGACGATAACGACACCGACACTCGTCAGCCCGGACGACAACGATATCGGTAGGTATTTGACACGATATAACCAACAGCGTGTTATGCTAGTGGGCAGGATGTGGGGGAGTGACTTGAGCAGGCGCCCAAGTCACTCTCCCCACATCCCACAAGCTTCACCCCGCACTGGGTCGTCACCCGATATCAGTACGATAATCTGTCGGCGACGATAACGTTCACTACAACGACACAGCGTGAAAACATTTAGTAGTGTTTGTAATAAACTACCAGTTCGACGATATCGTGCAATTATCGTGTAGTTACAGTTATCGTCCAATGTGAAAACGCCCATAGATGGCGCTGAACGATATTTGATTATGATTGATTTGGAGAAGTACTCACAGTATGGTTTCTCCTGTCGAAGATTGGCACAGTGACAGAGCTCATCAGCTGACCCATGCCGTCGTCGTTGAGATTGCTACTCTGTAAATATAAAACGTCCAAATGAACCTAAAACACTTGGTAGGTTGATTTTATAGTTAACGCTGATCAAAAAGTCACACATAAGACATACCTAGACCTACGTGGGTACTTGAAATGTAAATAATCTTTAGCGGAATACCGGTTTATTTGGCAATTAAAATTAAATTTCAATTGCATGTGTATGACTTTTAACAAAAACAACATAATCTACACGGGTCTGTCTTAAAATGATAAGAAACGTGCAACAATTGTTGTGATCAAGCGAATGTAAACTATAGCACATCTATAGGTATTGTGTTTCGGAGGTAAATTGCTGTACGATGTGGTTGGTTCCTTGGAAATTAGTAACTTATGTTACTTACGAAGTGGGAGAAAAGTTAAATCAAAACCTCTGCCTTATATAAAGTTGGTTCTCGGTCAACTACTCGACCTGCAGTTCCAATAAGTCCTTCGTACAGCGCCACGTGAGCCACCGTATAAAGGAAATCCTAGAAGCTGAGGTTAATTACATATGATAAACTTACTCTTCCACCTAAATAAACAGGGCTCCAATGTACCGGATGTACGTTTTGGTACATGACGAGGGGTCGCGCAAGCACCTCCACGAAATGCAACACTTTGGGTCGGATCTCGGCGTGCTCGTTGATTGAAACGTAAAAACCTGGAATCAGTAATGACAGGGTGTCAACACAGAATGACAAGTCCCATGCATAGGCTTTTTCTGTAAATACCTAAGTACTCTGATATAATGTGACACAGCGACTAGGATCTTAAAGGTAAGCTTCAAAAAAGCTTATAGTAGAAGACATCTCGAGAACTTCGCATTTGTAAAAATATGTGGTATTTTCCAAAAACTTAAATTTAGTGTGAAACTTCTCGCACGTACATTTTGAAAAAACGTGAGTGGCTACGTCATCAGTACATAAGCCATCAGCAGTGATTATCTCACATAATCACTCTCTCATCTCATAATCTCTCATCACTGTAATTATATGACTGTCAAAGAAATTGGATTTTCATCATAAATAAGCCTTTGGCGATGATCAAACTCCTTTCAACCTCAATCGAAATACGGGTATAATTTACTACAATTTGTTAATGTAATGTCTCACCTTTATTTGTACATGCCATGTCCTTCATACTGGCCCCAGTCGTGGCATCTCCTCCGACTCTGTACGTGAAGATCCGCACAGGCATATGAGGCCAGTTCCACGTCCTAAAGACGCCCTTTACCCCGACTGAACCACCTCCGGCCCCAATCACAGCTATAGCCTGGTTGCACTGGCAACCTTGACCGGTGCGGTTGTACTGAAAATAGAACACGAATTCGTGAAGAAACTCGATTTAAACTTTACAAAGATCGAGTAGAATTATGATACTTTTAGCTGATACTGATATAGAATGCCTAAAATGAAATGTGTAGCCTAGTTAGTTGATAGAAATCTAGTGTTCATTAGATTACTAAGCCAATAGTATGAAAACAATATTATTTATTATATACTAGAACACGTTAGGGATTCGTACATCTGCTCGTGGTGGCTTGATGTTGATTTCCCAAGATACCGGTATAAAAGGAAATTGCTAGAACAATAACGAGTAGAATGAATGTTTCAAATAGTTCAGTGTATATATAAAATATGGGTTCCAATAACCATTCATGTGACAATTGACTTTAATATATATATATAATAAAAGATGATATGTTAGGTATTTAATACAATTTAGTTTGTCATTTTAGTTGAAATTACATTTTAGTTAGGTGAGTTAATACATTTAGTTTAGTTTTCTCTAGGCTGCCGTGTTGTTGGTCAGTTTATTTCCGAACTGCTCGCTAAAAAACTACTTCGGAAACAATACGCTTGCAGTGATATGTATCACAGCAAAAAGTACTGATGTGAAAAACCACAATATAATTATAACCAAAAATTAAAATACTGCTACGTGTTTATCTATGACTATATGATGATACTCGTATAGCTTTGATAACAAAATAAATTAAAATAGCTAGTGCTGTGCGTAATGATATATAACAACTACGCGTAAGTACGTATAATTGTATATGACGCAAATTACTAGCATCAGAAATTATCGTCCGTGTTTGAAAACAGAGCGCTACAACTCTATACCATTCCAAGTACTTGAATCGCATATGCCAATGTTTTGAAAGCCCTTTAGTAACAGGCGACGGGTGGGATTCCCGGTAGAGGTTGGATAACAATAATAATCGGGAATCCCGAAAAATTACCCAGGTGCATAAAAGTCGACGTATGTAGCATCAGCAAAATCAAGTAGTGTTTTCATAACATAAATTAGTTATGAAAATCACTTCACAGGTAATATGAAACTGCTGCGAAACTGCTACTAGTACACGTATTTATCCCATCAAAATTAAGATCATAAAAAATATACGAAAATGACTAATACGAAATAACTTCGAAGCTGCTACGCGCCCATATGTACGCGTAGCAGCTTCGTAGCAATTGTGTTTTGTGCTTCGGAAATGCAAGTTTATGTGTAGCAGTTTTACTGTGCTATATATAAAAAATTAACCCCTGTTTCTCCTGGTCACGCTATAACTTGAGAACGGCTTTACTGATTTCATTCTTCTTTTTTTTAAAAGATTTCTAATATTTCGTAAAAGGTTCGTACATTAAAAAAACTAAATGATGAGAGATTATGGCGAGGCCGAAGGCTGAGCCTACTACGCGAACGAAGTCGCGGGTAGTCGCTTGTGAAGATATAAAAATAAATAAATAATGCTGGACAATCCATGCAGCACCATCTAGCCCCAAAGTAAGCTACTCAAAGCTAGAGTTATGGGTGTACTAGATAACTGATATATTTAATACATTATATACAATTTTTTTTTATTATACATAGAAAACACCAAGAGCAGCGAAACAAATTTCTGCAGGTCGTACACAAATTTGTTCTGAGGCGGGAATTGAACCCGCAACCTCTTGCGTCGCAGGCGGACTCTCGCCCGCTTCGCCACTGACGTCGTCGTGAATACACTATATATTAAGATAATGCAATTGCTACGAAACTCCGCTACGCGTCCATATGTACGCGTAGCAGTTTATATGTAGCATTTTTCCTGTGCTACGTAAATATTATGTGTAGCACAGTAAATTGTAAATGTACGTGTAATGTACAATGAAATTATAAAACTACACTATATTAAGACAATGACATTTCTACGAAAATGCTACACGTACATTAGAATGTATGATATCCCTTCAAGAGTCGTTATATTATAACAATGAAATTTCTATTGTGTCATGATGACCAGACATGTACCTATCGCAGCAGCTTATGTGTTCATTAAAAATACGATATGATTATTATTAAATCGCTGTATACAAATACAATAAAGTGTACATGTACAGCTAAATGTAATGAGAAAAAACCGCTTTATAATTGGACTAACTATCCGAGTAGACTTGTCAACGGCTCTTAACTCTCTGAACCGTCCTTGTATACTCCAACATAAAAAGCAATCAAGACGCAAACTACGGTTCTTAACTCGGCGAGTATAATTACCCGGTGTAATATTTCAAAGCCAGTGGCGAAAGCACCGGTTAAGTTGGCCACGCCTCCGGACAACTCCGCGTTCCATAATGAGGTCTTCAGCTCGCGGATAGTTTCCGGAACAGCCTGCGAACACACGAGAAAAAAAGTTGAAATAGATGTATTATAACGTCTTTGTTAAACATTTACCTACGTACGGGTATCTACAGTTTGCGCGGGAATTTAATGCATTTGGCACGACACAAGTTCTACTGACAATCTTTCATTTAGTTTGTGTGCGTACAATACTAGAAAACAATTATTTATAAATGGTATCGCAAGTTTTTAAGGCTCTTAATCATCATCGTCATCATCACCACTATCATCATCATGGTCGTACAACGATGAAATGCAAAAGTTTATACGACTTCGTAAGCATTTTCTACCGACTTCCAAAAAGGAGGAGGTGGTACTCAATTCGACTGTATTTTTTTATTTTTTTTATGTTTGTTACTCATAACTTTCAATAGGGTGAAGCGATTCTCAAAATTCTTTTTTGATTGAAAGTTGGTGCTTCCCGTATGATCCCATTATAATTTCATCATCAGGTTTAGTAGTTTTTGAGTTACACTCCAATAACTGAATAGAATGGAAGCCGATATTACATTTTTCAAATTGTACTTGTTTCTGCAAGCAGTCACATGTTTATAAAACATGGCACAAGACACTACAATAAAAACCTAATATCATTATTTTTCCAGCATTAATTGTGAAAAGAAACTTGATCTTAACTTCAGAATTTTCTAGTTATTAGCATTTGGCAGCAGCATTATGTACCTAAACAACAAACCAATATGAAAGAGACAGATATGATAGTAAACTTATTTAGACATGGCATTTCATCTTTATTGTTTATTAATATTCAAATTTATCGTATAGCTTAATATCTATTAATTAATAATTAGTTGTTCCCCGCTGTTACAAATTTCGCGGGCTATCGTGTTTATAAATATATCTATTCCCTATAAATCTTTCAGTGTAACTAGGGGATGTTATAAGCACCTGCTAAATTAGCAACACCTCTTTTTGATTTTACAAGTGTATATTAAAAATCTGTGATACTATAAATATTATACGATAAAGTATTTTTATGTGAGTAGTTTATTTATAATTTCAGCATCGCATCATTGAAAATAATCTAAAATCTGTCTCCATACCAAAAACCAAGTTTGACAGCCTTTTTCAACCCTACCAGGGCTTGATTACGTAATTATCACAAAACAGGTACGGAGGACACGCTCAGGTTTTTTGTGGTAATACTAGTGCAACACTTATGAAATAAGCAAGTTTACATCAAGCTAAAAATTGCATCATACAAAAAAAACAAACCAGGTTTTTCTATGATGCAATAGGAAGGAACTATTGACTTCTAATCAGGTCAAGAGTTTCTTCCTACCTAAAAAGTGGCTGTAACATTTTATGACAAACTTCTACATATTGTTTTCACAATGATCTGTCTCGCAATCTGAAAGCAACTGTTTTTAGTTTTAGTGATTACATGATAATTTCTAATATTAATTTTATTGGTAGACAATGAGCTTTGAACAATCATGGTTCACCTTGAGGTACGATACCACAGCACAGTATCCGCAGTACTACAGATCTTGCAATTTCAAAAAGTTTGTACTTACTTAAGTAATACAAGCCATTCTCCTTGAAATTATAATAGAAAAATAGTTAACGTCTCAACTCGACTTGAGATACCTGTTTAAGTCTTATTTTTTTTCCATTTCGAAAGAACATGATTGAAGCCATGTTAGGCATGGCCATAAGCTATAGAACTTTTTACAACATTATTTTTAAAGCGCTTACGCTTGCTTAGCGATACCAAACAAATTGCAATTTTAGAGAGAAAAAATATTAAAAAGAGCTATAGAACTATCTGAAACGTAGCATTGTAAAGTGCCGAGTAGATTTCTACTAGATACTAAAATATACAAATATAACTTATATAGAATTACATGTAACCGGCCCCAGCGGAAGATCAGCACTGGCTAACAACCAGTGTATTATGCTGAGTGGGGACCGATTTGTGACATGTAACATGTCCTGTCCATTATTTAACTATTGTTCTGTAAGTTAGTGTTAGTGCAATGTTACAGTCACAAATAAATTTCTATCTTTCTATAAATTTTTGTATTTAAATGATTTCGATACTTTCCAGATTTTAAAATTCTCTTCAGTTCTTTAGACTGGTATTTGAATCTCTTACGCTACTAGTTTATTTAAACTAAATTGTGTTTTATATATTTATATTAAAACACAATTTATATATATATATAGGTTCCTATTTCATCATGGAAATTACAAAATTAGGAGTGATTATTAAATCACTCCTAATATTCTTTATATATACTCCTAATATATATTATAGTTATAGTAAGTACGAGTATATTCTTACACATAGATTTGCTGTGTTTAGAAATTAGAAAAGATCAGTTCGAACAAACTATCGTATTTAAAGGATCTCAGTCAGTTATCGAAAGGTTGCTTCATAAACCCAAAGCAGTGGAAATGATGTGAGTAACTACAATTCGGTAACCATAATGGCACGACTGCAACAACCCTGCAAGTCTGCAAGGCCGTTATAAGTTTTAAGCTCTAACTTTCTATCTAACGCATTGTTCATAATCGGCCTTCAGTCTTTGAAACTCTACGATGTTCGTGTATTAAATTAGAGAAGTTTCAAAGTCGCCGTGTTTGAATGCATTTCCTTTTTATTTACAGTGGGTATTTGAACCCAATTATTTAATTACGACACATAGTTTATCACTTATTTATGTCATAGGTGGCAAATAAGCAAACATGCCCCCTGATGGAAAACGATCACCGTCGCCTATGGATATCAGTAACACTCGGGACATCACAAAAACGTTGCCGACCTTTGAATACTCTGTTGACTCGTCTTTTGAATAGTATATTGTAGCTTCTCGGGAAGACCGAAGGTGAATGCTCATTCTACATTTTGCTGGTATGAGGCAAAAAAAGTCGCGTAAATCGCACGGTATGTGAACTCCAATCATCATATGTGGATGAGCTTTCTGGCATAGACGGCTAATGCAGTGATAAAGACGAGACGCTGGCACAGGGTTGAATAATTCTTCAGATCACTCTTGTACCTATAATAGAAGATACTCGTACATAGAGAACCAATATCTCTGACTGTACTGTGCTCTAGATCCTTGGAAAGTTTGAGGTTGTGGACATTGCTGACAGCTCTATGCTGTAATGCATCAAGAAAACCACACATCATATTTTTGGATTCTCGTAATATATAGGCACATAGCAGTTAGCACCGATGGTAGCATTTCTTTAAATTTTGTCGTGTACGATACTTAATGTATTCGTAAACAAATCAACGATCAAACCAAACCAAAAGTCAAACATAGCTCCCCGAACGAAGGTAAATAAGTCATCGTTATAACACGCTTTACTCAAATGTTAATGTGAACAAACACACCATACTAAACATCACGCTTGTAACAACTCTTAAATATACAAAGTTTCATTTGCTGGCGTGGGCCATAAAGTCGAGAATGTTTGCTATGGAGGTAATTGCCGGATCCTATATTAGCGAAGTTGGTTCGAGAGGCAGGAGGCTCTTTCCGACCGCTTCGAGAGCACTCCAATGTATTGAACCGTGATTGCTTTATGTACAACTTGGCTCACTTACCTGCCCGTATGACCCGCTACGCCTACATACAACTGTACTGTATACGACAAACACAAGTGTGAGTAAAGCACCATCGCTTCAATCGTACGAGTTTTGTTTAGCATCTGGATGTTTATCTATCTGGATAGAGTTGTCACTTCGGCTGGGAGTATGCACAAGTGGCAGGCCAAGTCGCGAGCTCGACGATAAGGGCGCGGTCGCACCCCCACCTGTCAAGAGCTACGCGACTCTCGCTTCTTTGTGGCATAGATTTTATCTCGAAACTTTGCCGAGACTGAACTGAATAAAGTGAGCGCGGGGATGATAGCCTCCTTGAAATATAGTTCCTTTTAGAGATGCCGCGGGATACGGGAGACGTCTTATCAAAAGTGCGACTTAAGACAACGAGCATACATACTTGAACAAGATATATGTCCTCATTCTGTTCACTGGAAGGAGATTTGCCGGCGGCGTTTTGAAACTGGAATTGCTTACTCCATATAAAATATTATGGATTTATAATAGGGGCAATGTTATATTATAATAATCTAACCTACTTGCTGTAATACAGGTCTCTTTTGTAAACACGTCGTGTCTCAACACATGTAACATGTCGTTAGACTAAAACTAATATGTTATGATTTGATTTTGGTAATTTGTTTTTTGTTTGGCAGGATCCTGTTTTAGTAACTGGTATTGAAATAGAGAACAATATTATTGTTTCGAAGCTAATGATGAATCTAATAATGAATGTAAAAGAGTTATGCAAATGGAAAACAAAATGTCTTTTGGTAACTGGATATGAACGAATAATATATTTTCGTAGCTGGTTATAAATGTAGATGAAAAGGTATTATGTAGTGGCGTCTGGGGAAGTATCACATTTTTGCCAGCTAATAAACCGAGAAGCAGTAGTGTGCAATAATAATAATGTGCATTCATTTCTGATAATTACGGTCTACAATCAATCAATGGATCGTATAGATCAAATGAAAAATATCATATTAACTGTACGTAATGCTTACACAGAACCTATAAAGACATTCTAAACTATTGATCCAGGTTACCTATACCAGTATACACAGATAGGGAACCTTTAGTCGCATTTTCGCCTAAGGGCTACATGTTCTTTTTTAATACAATCTAGTTACGAGGTGGACAATGCGTACACCGATGGTGAACACTATACGCTTATTGTTTTGCGTGGCTCTGCTTTGCGCTCGTTACCAAATCGGTTTTGAGTCTTTTTCAAACACTAATTTCACATGCTACAGTGTCCTTCACACCCAAACCCAATGTTTTTTTTTTTTTTTTTTTTAATTTATTGGGGTAAACAAACAATACCACAGTAAAAGCTTAAGCCTAATAAATCTTATATTTAACATAGTACTAACTATGGTATCAGCACCGTTTACCACGGATTATTTAAAAAGTATTAACTTTAGGTACATAATGCGATAGGTGGTAGTACTATCTATTCTAGAAGTTGTATAATTTTATTCTTAAACATACTAGGTCGCGTTGCCGCAATATCAATATTATTGAAATTTGTGTTATACAGTTGTACCAGCCGATATAGCGGAGAACGCTTACCAGCGTTAGTGCGGCAACGGAAGGTTGCAAACAATTGTGAAGGTTTACGGCAGTGCGTTCTAGTAGGTATTTTATAACATATCTTACTAATGATAGGTATACAATCATATCTATTGTGACATAGGTCATAAAGCAACATTGCTTCCAGTTGTTTACGTCTAGCCTGGAGTTTCAATAGTTTATATTTATGTAAGAGCTGTTCATATGATAAACTGCTACGGAAACATTTATAATGCATACAGCGCAAGAATTTTTTCTGTACACGTTCGAGAGCTACAACATATTTACTATAATAAGGATCCCAAATGGACACAGCATATTCAAGTTGAGAGCGAATTAAGGACTTATAAAGATGCAGGTAAGTAGAGGGCCGTCTGAACTTAGTAGCAAATCGTATTACCAAACCATACAGTTTAAAAGCTTTATTGATGATGTTATCAATATGTACGTCAAGATGTAATTTGTTATCTAATACGACTCCAAGATCTCTGATCACTTCAACAGTCCCCAGTTGTTCACCACATAACCTGTACGAGAAATTACTTACATACTTTTTTTTTGTAAAAGTAATAGCTTTGCACTTTTTAATGCTAAAATTTAGCTTATTATTAATACAGTAAGTGGACAGACGGTCAAGATCCTGTTGGAAACGCTCATGATCAGCAGCGTTGTCTATAGTATGGTACATTTTTAAGTCGTCTGCGTATAGCAGGAAGTGACAGAATTTAAAACAGTCATGTACGTCATTGATGAACAGTACGAAAAGCAGTGGTCCCAATATTGACCCTTGTGGTACACCAGAACTAATAGATACAATCTCTGACTCATGCCCATTGAGAACCACCTTTTGATTGCGATTAGTTACATAGGATTTGAACCATCGCAATAAGTTGCCTCGAATTCCATTATAAGCTAGTTTCTCCAGAAGTATCTTATGATCCACTCTATCAAATGCCTTCTGAAAGTCAGTGTATACGCTGTCTATTTGCTTATTCATATCAAGTCCAAAAATGTTGATTGCACACTACTGCTGCAGAACATCTGGCACTACGGTGGCACCAACCAAGACGGCATCTTGCACAAGAGACCTCCACCTAGTTATTAGAGTTTTTTCGCTTCTTATGATTCGCATCTCAATGGCAGAACTAGTGTTTAACTTCGTCCCTTCACGATGTACATTTTCATATGTACTGTAATTACATCATGGAAATAAATTATTGTTTTATTTAAGTGCCTTTGAGATGCAAAGCACATGTGACATATATAGATAGATATTAAAATTATATTAACGGGGCTTAATCGCGTTAGTAATAGTATTTATTTACCTCGATGTTTCGATCAAGTTGCATTGATCGTGGTCACGAGCGGACTGAAGAGGCGGGTGTCACTGTCTTGAAGTATGGAGATACTTTTTAATATACCCCCAACAGTTGTTATAAAAAGTCATTGTCCCGACACACAACACTAACGATATCGACAGATTTTTCTGAGGATAAATCGCGACGGGAACACTTTTTAATCACTGGATTCTATGTTGCCGCCAGTTTGAAACCTTATTAATATAATATAAATATGTGTTCAAATCGCGAAAGTTTAAAGATTACTATAGATAGATATCCAGAGCATATATATAGTTTCACTACTGTGTATAATGTAAACAACCACAGTTACCACATTCATAAAATAGTAGATATATTATCATAATTAAATCTCGGTCATTGTCGTTGGCTCAACAGTTGACCACACGAACAATCGTATCAACTTTACAACCGAAAGTAAAAAAGGTCAGTGTACACTTTATCTGAATGGTTATTTTAATGGACTCGCATTACGGTCTGATTGATTCCATTAAGGTGCGTATACACGGCCGGCCGGGACAGATGGATATCACGTAGTAATTCTGGCGCCAACACGCGATACCTACATTTGCCACGTAATTTACATATTTACTACTAGTCATTAACTGTCTAACTGAACATAAATATTTAACCAAATCTATCTTGTTATAAAAATCTATTAAATTACTTACTAATTGCAATTTAATACAACCTACAATTAATATACGGTTACCAAGAATGTTGCTGAAATTCTTGCAGAAATAAAACATATACAAACTTGCAGTTGAGTACCAGGTTTCGACCTGTATATACCACAATACCATATATCCAACTCTCACAAACATTATCAACAAAATATTGCATATTGCGTAAAGTATATAAACTGAGTTTTGGTTAGCATAACACCATATTTTAATTTGCCTAAGCCTTTTGTTTTAAATTCTTAAGTGTTAACACTAGCAAGACAAGAGTCTTCGACCAATGTGTGTTACCAGTGATGACTTATGGCACTGAAACGTGGTCTCTTACTATCGGCCTCATAAGTAAGCTCAAAGTCGCACAACGAGCTATAGAAAGGGCTATGCTCGGGGTTTCTCTACGTGATCGAATCAGAAATGAGGAGATCCGTAGAAGAACGAAAGTCATCGACATAGCCTAGAAGATTAGCCAGTAAAAGTGGCAGTGGGTAGGGCACATAGCACGCAGAACAGATGGCTGATTGGGCCGGAAGGTTCTGGAATGAAGACCACGGACCGGCAAACGCAGCGAAGGTCGTCCACCAATACGGTGGACAGACGTCCTGATAAAGGTCGCAGGACCTGGATGCAGGCCGCTTCCAACCGGTCCTTTTGGAAAACTATGTTATGCCATACTAGCCATATGTTCAGCTGTGGACGTCCTACGGCTGAGACGATGATGATAATGAACACTAGCAATCTCAATGTACCGTGAATTTATTAATCTCAATAAATTACTATTATGCCAAAATGGAATGTATAAGTAAACATATAGAATAAGTATTATATTACATATTAATAGTATTCATATTCAGTACATATTTATGGGTAACTATTAAAATACTCTGTGTATTAATGTACTGCGTAAATGTATGAGATATAAATGGGGCTGACAGCCACACTTAAGTTTTAATACCCCTTGTCATACGTTTGTTGCATAATCACTGTTTGTAACGTGAAATGTCGTATGGTATGCATAAGTAGCGCTCGAGAGCAAATAGCTACGGGCAGCTACGAGATACGACTACATGATATTATGTTCGGAGGCAGTGCAACCTGTGAATTCAAAAGTTATTACATAATGACCGCATTACGATACAACCGCATAATACAGACACATTTGTTTAGCTTATATAATTTTTGAATATTATAATTTGGACTATGCGCCGCAGGTTCACTCGCACTGAATAAGACTATACCACAAAAACTCCGATTGTGTTGAAGTAGGTACTGCTGTGTTCCATAGAAGCACCACATAGTAGACTTCATTATCATTAAATCGTCTATAGAGCATGTGTTGTTATAAATATGCTTTTCTGAACGATTTTCCTGGTCACCGATGACATTCCAAAATCGATCCACGGAAGTTTTATCGTGAAGGAGTACTAAACATCCATTTACCCAAAGAGATATACTTTCGTAGTTATAATGTTATATATTTTTCATACCACCTTCTCGAAAATGTCCAATTACATATCACGCAATATCAACGTAAAGCAAGGCATTACATCCCCGGGGATGTAATGTTGTGTGAAACTCCTTTGGGTGTAAAGTGATTTGGATTTGAAACGTTAGTTGTAGGAAAACTTTTTATTGTCTCGCAGTAGGTATGAAAAGTAGAGTATGCACCTCGAGGATAAAGCCTGTCTTCGTCTTGGGCGGCTTTAACCCCTCGCTTCACTCAGGACTCTAGATAACTCCCTCGTTTCGCTCGGGAATTGAATCTTGGTCAAATCAATTAAATCTGGAGTCTCCGTTACACTCAGGGTTCAATATACCACCCATGACGTAAGACACTGCTTTACTTCCTCGGTGCATAATCTACTATTATACGAAACTGGCATTTGATATCATGATAATGATTGCGTCATTAGATGACTAACCAACTAACCAACCTTAAAACAATCAAAATCACAGATACCACATTAAAATTCTTGAACGCGAAATCTCACCGGTTACGTAATACTTGTGTAGGTAAAGTTGAAATGAACCTCATTGCATAACATTCTGCAGATCCACCTACGTCACAACTACCTTTAGTCTGTGTCTAAACATCTCAGTAGTAGACACAGGTTCTTTTTAAACGACCTCTGGGGTACAACTCTGTAGGCTAGGAAGAGCAATAAGACGACATAATTACTTAAATTTAATTAAAACAAGGTCCGAGCAGATGGGGGTAACAAATTGTTTAACATCAGAGATTTAAGCATGATGCGAATTCTGAGGCCGTCTGAGTACTTACTGCCTGATCCATGGCTAACAAGGGGTTTCTAATTATATTATACTTCTGTGGTAACTGTTATTCTGCTAACTAGTATTATATCGTTGAGTAAAACGCCCTGTTCTGTGGTTCTTCCTGGTTTTAAAAAAACAACCGTTCACACAAGCACAAACATTCATTGATTTTTATTACACGACTTTAACACACAAAGGAATAAATTCTTGCAATTCAAATACTAAATTACCGTGTGAATCTCTAATGTTTCAATATCTCAAATACTTAATCAGATATCTAACGAATAAATCATTATCTATTCGTAGGATATCGCCCTTGTACATAAGGTTGTTTTTCCATCGTTTCTTGTAATCTCGTCATTTGTTTCAGCCGTGCGATTCTCTAAGAGCAAACATCGTTGCATCTTTGACAACATCCGTGCTGTGCGATTCTCTAATGATTCATCGTTGCGCTCGCTGAAGATCATAAAACGAAAGACAAATATGTTTGGAAAACGCGAATTTTATAGGAACACAATATAACAGACTTTGTTTAGTGGAGTAGATGGGGGTTTGCCGATAGTTTGATCAGCGATATACGCGGTGTAAAAGCATATAGCAGAGCTTACCTAGTCATTCGGTTGTTCAACTAGGTTAGGAAAATCTCTCTTGGGTTAATACTTTGACATCCACTGCTAGTAGCTTCAACTCAGTGCTCCTTGGTTTCGGAGGGAAAGAATAATCCTTCAATTCTAGGATGAAAATCGATAAGCTATTATGTAGACATCCGAGTGGTCTCAAAACTTTGACAATGGGCTTGGCCACTAACCTACCACTACCACCAACCCGCCTTGTGGCCGCTTGGCTTATTAGGGCTCATTATCGTTGCTCTGAAAGGAGAGCCCGCGTGTGAAGACGCCAACAGCGAGAACATACTCGTAATTACTAGTTAGGATAATTGTTCTTCAGGTCTATGTGTTCTGTGTCTATAAATTTAACTAGCTTACTTGAATACGTTACACTGATTTAAAAAATTGATAGACATGTATATTATACAGCCTGGGCAATTATGCAAGAGTACAGATAAGTAGAAATAGCTGTTGCGAAAAGGTGATACACTTGTGTAAGAATTTCGTGAAGAAGAGAGATTAAGTAGGTACATACCTCTGTAGTGTCTCTAATATTATCTATGCGAGACAACATAGAAGCGCTAGAATTAGTCGTGTGGACTTTTTCTTTTCGAATATCTAGACAATAGAAACATTCTAAAGATTAATCTAAGGATCTCACTCCGCATGTTAACATAACTTTATTAGTACAAGCATATATTCGTGCTATTATATAAACATATATACTAAGTAATTAGGTATATAGAACCTTCTCCTTTTAAATTTGTAATTAACTTTTGATGGCACCGGCTCACTGAAGGTTGAGTGAGCATGAAACAAGTGACTCCCACATTGTAAATATTCATGTAGGAGTCAATGTTTAAAATAATTTCCATAGCACTCAGTGCGATGGGATTACATTGGCTTACTCCCACGAGAACATTTACATTTTATAGTAATTTCACAAGTGACATTTCAGATGGGATCAACCTTTAAACATCAATGGGGTCACCGGTTGGATCCATGTCGTTCAAGAGACGTTACATGATGTACATTGTACTATTTTTTTATGAAATAGGGGGATAAACGAGTAGGCAGCTCAACTAGTGTTAAGTGATCACCATCACCCACGGACATCAGCATCAACAGAGGTCTCGAGGACGCGTTGCCGGCCCATGAGAAGGGAATATGCTTGAAGTTTCCTAAGTCGTATAGGTTCGGGAGAACGGGTACGGGCATCAGAAAACAATCGGTTCCATAACGTGGCAGTACTACGATTACACTAACTCTCTCTACAGATAAACTATACAATATATACATGGTGCATACTGTGGTGTCCTTATCATTTACCAAAAACGTTTTATTCCAAAACATCTTCATTTTAAATATATTTTGGTAGATTAGGTATATGTTGGGATAATATTACTTAATAGAATCAACATTTGAAATCTATATTTCATTTACCCGTAGGCGTAATGGTTATTACTTTTGGGAGTTGAAAAGTAATATCGTGAAGCGAACCTGATTTTTATTATATCTAAATATAAAATATCTGTCTAATAATGTTGTTCGTTTGATATAATTTTTTTGACTTACCTACTAAAAAGCTAAAACGTATTTGATCGAGATTACTGTTATAACAATATATTACATTCAAGTTCATGTTACCTTTGCATAATTTTCATGTTGTTTTGTCTGTGCTCAGTTGATCCGTACAGTGTTGACTAATTGAACTACGTAACTTTAGTAGATACATATAACATTATTATGCCTGGCTAAAGAGCCTGCAGATTATGAAAGTTATCTATTAAATTTAACAATATATTCATAATTTTACGCCAGTGTTGTCTCGTCTAATCACAAAATTAACAAAAGCATGCTTTTGCATTATCTGAATATCCCGCAGTTTTAGAAACCCCAACATAAGTCCTCTAAAGTTAACTTGTGTGTGAAATTAGACAACATAACGTCTATATCAGCTTAACCTTAGTATAGTATACCTTTCATATTATAGATTATGTGTAAACATCAAATTGGTTTCTTTTTGTAGACAATGTATACTATTTTTATATTAAAGTTGTCGTGTCAGAATCGAGTGTTAATCATACTAATATAATAAATGCCTAAGTTTGTTAGTGAGTGTACATATATATTTGTAACTTTTTCATGCTGAATCGGGTGAACGGGTTGAATGAAATTTGAAAAGCAAATAACTTACTTAACAAATAGTACGTAGGATAATTGTTACTTATTTTCAACAGGTATAATATAACCACGTTTTTCACGCGAACGAAATTATAAGTAGTTAAGTGCAAATTAAAATGATTAATAAAATACTTAATACGTGTTTTAAAAATACTGAGTATTGAGAAAGTGCATTTACTTTCTCATAGAAGACTTTACACGTATCGGTTACTTACACAATGAAAACTTACGATTAGGTATACGACTAGAGTAGGTACATAGAGAAACCCTCCTTCATCTATGTTAGAGTAGAAGATTTAAAAAAATCTTACCTGCGCTAATATCTTCGTATAACAGGTATGCATCTCCGATACAATGTCACTATATCGATATATGTTCACGAAGTCGTTCGGTCCGAGCGTATCTAACAGCGCGGAAACTGTAGCCTTGGCCAGCCTCCAGTGCGAAGAGCCAAGGTCATCAGAGTCGTCGATGAGGATCACCAAGTCTTTGGGCGACGTCGCCGCTTCCACGAACCAGTTGGATGAACGGAAGTCGTAGAAATCGCGAGCGTGGTGGGAGTATCCGTCTTCTGGTGGCCATGACATTGCTGTGGAAATTACCATGAATTTACATTTTGCTTGGAAACAAAGGGAAAAAGAAGAAAAAATGATAAACAAATTAAAGTAGAACAATTTCTAAAGCAAATCGAACAGAAAGATAAGCCAGTTGAAGTGGCAGTGGGCAGGCCAAATATCACGCCGAACAGACGGCCGATTGGGCCGAAAGGTTCTAGAGTAGAGACCACGGACCGGCAAGCGCAGCGTAGTTCGTCCACCGACAGGTGGACTGACGACCTGATAAAGGTAGCAGGACGACGTTGGATGCAAGCCGCTTCCAACCGGTCCTGTTGGAAATTTATGGGCGAGACATATGTTCAGCAGTGGACACCCTACTGCTGAGATGATGATGATGAAATCGAAATTTTAATATGATTAAACATCAAGATAGCATAGAATTTCGGATAAACAACAATACCGAGAAACCGATTTATCTTTTCAAAATTAGAATAAATTTAAAGTGATTATCATTATTTCTAAATACATAAATCTTTTCCTACATCCCATTTAGCGGCTACCGGGGACTTGGGGCCTGGTTCTATTTGTCATGTTCATAGGGGGTTTTTTGCCAATACTCGCCACGCTTGGCAGGCGGGTTGGCGAGCGCAGTTTATGGAGGGGTGTTGTACTAAGAAGGTGCTGCTGCCCACCTACAGGTTAGGTATCCCTTAACCGCCTTCTACGGCACCCGCGGGAAGAGATACAAAGCTTAATTACCTTTTATACTTATTATACGAGTACCATGCCATCACAAATCCTTTTTCAAAACGTTTCCCTTGAACTTACTAACCGGTTCTATAAATTTTAACTGTAAACCTATTTATATAAAGTCACGTTGGGAATCATACTTTCGGTAGGTAAGCATAATTAGGAAAGTAAAACGTGATTGAAAAATAATGCCGTGACAGCCCGAACACGTGGATGAAGGATGAAGCTCTGGGGCTTTATCGTGAACGCAACATGGTAATCCTTTTATTTACGTTTAGTTTTCCTAGCACAAAACTATGCGAATAGATATGGTCCAAACTTCATAACGTGAAACAACAGAGCGGTAAAATGGTCTAAGTGTAAATGGTGTAGACGAATATTTAATGGTGATAAATTGATGCACAGTATATGCAATCAGCTTGCAATCGTTGTTCATAGCGTGCATCATAACATAGTACGATTTTCACTACATATTTAGCATTTCAAAATGTTCTTATGTTAAACTCAAGATAGGTACTTTATTCGTCAAATTTATACTAAGTCGTAGCTAACGTGTTTCTATAGGCCTTATTTATAAGCGCTGTTTAACGTTAAATGTCGTTATTTAGTACTAACATAGAATTACAATAATAACATTTTAAATCTCTAACATAGGATCGAGGCGCATACAATTGATTACACTTATAATAAATGTGTTAATGACGGGAGGATTCATTGGGTGCTAAAATATTTCTAGGTGAAGAGCTTACAGTTTTGCCAAAACTTTTTCTCAAAAAAAGTACACTACTATTGAAATTTATAGAGAGAAAAATTCCATCCTCGGACGGGATTCGGACCCGCGTCTTCTGACTCTCCGTGTCAGACGCCATTGACCAACTAGGCCTCCGAGAATCTGGTCCGAGCATCGAATTTTAACTCTCTATTTGACTAACCGTCTTGCGGGGACGGAGCGACATCTATTGGACAGTTTAACAGTACCATCCAACCGAAAGAAGCATTATTTAGAAATACTTGAAACTTTCGTATTGACAGCGCAGCACTTGTGATTTTTATAGTATTACTTTTTAAAGCACTAACGCCTGTTTAACCGATCTCAAACATTGAAATTATTATTACAATATTTATAATATAATATTATAATATTCATATAATTTATAATATTATTGTTTGCTTTACTATTTTGGTGTACTGTTTGTTATTGTGCATTACATGCCCATTGCAAAAGTAAATACAAATATAAGGATTACCATTTTACTTTCGCAATAACGTCCAAGCACTTTTTCCTTTCCGCCTGCCTATGGGGAAATCAAAAAAGAAGAAAGAAACAATTCCTTTTAATTATGACTTCTCACGACACGTTTCGGACGGAAATCTTTTGCTGATTTTGTGCTCTTGTTCGCATTTAGGCTAACATTTGATAGAATTTAAGGCGAGGTGAAAAGGTATAGGACGGTGAGTCATCCGTCGACAAAGCTAGCCATAGTCGAAGGGAAAACCCTTTGAAAAGAAAGAGTACCTATGAATAAAAATCTGTTTTTTTTGTAAGTGCTCTAAAATAATAACAATATATATTTTTTATGAATTTATATAATGTTTTTAAAGAAAAATCTTGAATTCTTAGCCGATACCTACACATTTATTATTATTATCTACCATGAGACTTCTAAAAATGGTACAGGTTCCAAAGACGTTGCGTATTTTTTATGTATAATATTATATGTAAATATAATAGTAGATGTAGTATAATATTATATGTATAATATTATGTATAAAATTTTATTTTAGATTATTTTTCCATATTGGTCCCAATTTTATCAAAATCATTCATCAGAAAAACTTTAGAAAAGCTGTTTGTCTAGCTAGCTGATAAGTGTTATATTAAGCTTTGCAGTAGTTAAAGGTGGTGTGTGTACTTATATAAATACTTGCCGCGCGCACAATCGTCTTACCTCACTAACGAAACTTAATATTTTCACAAAGATAACACGTGAAAACTGGCAAATCACCTGCCGTGCGATTCTGTAAATATTCGCCGAAGAGCTCGTCAACGAGCTCACCGATGTCAAATGCTTTATGAGATATTGCCCTTGTACACAAGGTTGTTTTTCCAACGTTTCTTGTCATCTCGTCATTTGTTTCACGGGTGTTGTCAACGATGCAACGATGTTTGCTCTTAGAGAATCGCACGGCTGTATTGCTCGCTATGTATACCTGGATATCTCCTCATGAAGCCACTAGATGATGCGTAGTATTGCCACGAGAGGGAAGCGTCGATCTCGTAGTTGTTCACAAACAGTGGATCCAGGTGTTCCGACCACGCAATCTGGTTCTGCACTTCACCGTCTGTACAAAGAATAATCGTAGGTTAAAAGTTAAGTAACTATATATATATCTAGCTAGTGCACGCGACTTCGTCTGCGCAGGATTAGTACTTCGCGTAGCTTATTATATTCTCCAAGGCCATAACTATCTTTATACCAAAATGTAATAAAATATTTACATGGTCAAACGAAATTGCTACAATTTAATAAAATACAATACCTACGTACATACAAATATAAAATAAATCACAATGGAAAAAAAACTGTCATTACATTTCATCACCCTTAACATCTGATATAACTTAGGAATGATTTCGTGGGTGTCTGTAGGAAATTTTAAGAGGAATGCTGTTAAGCGCGAAATTAAAATACAACTTAATTATTATTTCTTAGAAGCCGGGATAATTTATCGGGAAGTTCGAAGAATTCTTTATTATATCTACTATCTTATTAACACAAATGGAAACAATCACAGTTTTTAGGAGATAAATCATTCGTCAATTGAATGCCTACCGTACCAAAACAATGTAGTAAAGTACTTCTAATTATTTTAGTATTCTTCTAATCCGGTTTTGTGTGCGCTATTTATGCGGTAGGTAGCTACAAAATTACAAATTTTTGAAATATAAAGCTTTTTTATTGTTTGGCTTTGTATAGTTTGTGTATTCATCCAGTGTCAAAATAAAATTACCACGATTCATGCTACATGAGGGCATCGAACGAAAACCTCTTCGCGCGCTTTACAAAAGAAGTAAGATGTGCTAGCGATGATAAAATAAAGTAATCCTCAGGGATTCTAAGGTATTTTATTAAAATGACATTCTCGAGGTACATGAACGCATATAGTGCAGTATTTAGCATAATTTTGGGAAGGTACAAGTTAAAATATTAAAAGTTGTATGCACAGCCAGCTTTGGATATGTTTACGACACAATTTTTTATAAAGTAATTTAATGATACTATTTTCTTTTCACTACACATTTTAATTACCAACTGGTTGCAGGTATATCTTCCACCAATAATCGGAAAATCCAACAAGACGAATCGGAATATATAATCATCTTATGTAAAGTATATTTATAAAAGATATTATATCTACCAAGTTGCACGCTCGCGTCCACGTGGTGGATTAAGGCCCATACTCATATCTCTGAGTGGAACCTCAGTAACTACCACAAGGAACGTTATTGCATGATTATGCTAAAGACAGATTTTCTATTTGACCATTATGCGAAAATACAATTTGATGATGTGAGTTCTTATATGTAAAAGCAGCCATAAAATAATAGGTAAAGCCATTACAGTCACCTATTTATCCTTATTCCCATCTCGTCCCACATCTATTAAAACCCCAAAAATCATTAAAGCCGCCGTGTTTCCTTCTATAGCTACACAGGCCGCGTTTATTCCATCCACACCACAGATTACATAACAGTTAGTTTATAATCCGAACAATTAATTTTTCCGGCGTTCGGTTCAGCAGAAAGCAATCACGGGGGCTCAATGAAGCAAGTTCGCCAATTACTCCTCTTTAATGGGTAATTAAAGAAATTTTCCTAATTGGTCAACCGGACTCAGAGTTGGCAATGTGGCGGATTATTGGACGTCTGCAGTTTGCAATGTGGGCATGAGTAACGAGTTATTCAATGCGCTGTCTATTCAACAATGTTTCTCAAATGTTGTTGAAAGTAATCACATTACGCTCCAATCAGCCGTGCGATTCTCTAACGATTCGTCGATGCGCTCGTCGATGAGCTCACCGATGTCAAATACTTTATGAGATATCGTAATTTTTTTGATTTTTGTAGACAAGGTTGTTTTTCCAACGTTTCTTGTCATCTCGTCATTTGTTTCACGGATGTTGTCTAAGATGCAATGATGTTTGCTCATAGAGAATCGCACGGCAGTATATTGGCTGGTGCACATATACAGTAGGCGTAGCACGATGCGTAAGTGTAATGAAATCGTATCGTTGACGTATACAGTACAAACTATGATTTATCTGTGCCAGTATTGTGGTAAACAAAAGATAGTTTGTACCTACTCTATAATTTGACGATACGATTACGTTCCACTTACAAAAATTTTTGTGCTAGGCCCACAGGGTGATTGGCAATTCGTAGGTACCATGAAAGGTCCTAGGGTAGTTAGCTTATTTGGTACCTATAGTATATTATATGCTCATAGTTCGATGCGAGACTTTATTGCTGCTGTTGAAAAATCCCTTTAAATTGCGTGTTATTTTTTAGAAAAGTAATTTAGAATAGAAGAAGTTAAATAAAGTAATTTAGATAACGCTACGTCACAGGGCGAGGGTCTGCGTCGGGACCGCCGAATATACGAGGGGACGAGTCTGCGAGTCAGTTGCGGCCGCTTATTGTGTATGTAAGTAGCTACATATGGACCAAATGACCGTACGAGGTCATCGTCCTTTACAAGATCGATTTTTGAAATAATTCGTAGCTTTCATTTGTTATGGTCGGTTTAAAGAGTAGGATATACTTTGTTTCACTCCTATATTCTTGTCTCTGTCTTGATGTCTTCTTGTTTTGTTGTAACTTGCGTTACACCGCGTTAAAACGAATGCTTCGTGCGTACGATTCCTACAATACTCAATACACACAAAATATCACTTGACACAATGAGCGATTGGTCAATTGTCATCGGTATAATTTAGCAATTCATATCATTTATCTTCTTTGACAAATTATCAGTTCGCATAATATTACTATACATTGAAATTCCAATAAAGAAAATTCTTATTAGCGCGTGTTGCAATGAAATTGTTACAACAATAGCTATGTTAATATTGCGCGAATTAAGGGAATGATGCGTAGTCACACATAAATGATTTATCTAAAACTTACATGATTTCTTAATGGTTATGACAAAATCGAGTTTAAAATTATTCTTAAATGCTATTTGGAGACGGTAAAAGCACGAGGGCTAAACCTGGTGCTAAGAGGTAACCTCTGCCTAGAACAGTCCCATTTCATCTTTCGTATGCGTGTAGTTTCGTTGTTCCTAGGATGATAATAGTTTATATGGTAATCCTTGGTAGTAGAACCCATACCCTTCAAGCCAATATTGATTACATTACTGCTTCACTGTAAGGTGGCAGTAGGTATTGCCTGGACGAATTCATTCACAAAAAGTTCAACTGCTCTAAAAATCATACCAAAATACCGACGAACGCAGTAGATATTTACGTCACTCTATTTTCAGAGCTGAATTAGAGCTTATTTTAATAATTGAGCCAAATAAATGCATTCGATCTAAATAATTTTTCAATATAGGGGTTAAACATACCAAAATAACATCGCTAAAATATATTTACGTAACCCAATTTTCAGAGCGCTGATTTGAGCATTATTTTTATCATGGAGCCAAATAAATGCATTTGATCTCAATAATTTTGTCAATCCTCACTCCACTTTGATGCAATAAATGTATCTTTATCTTTACCACGTATCGTGTAATTAAAATTTATCATCATCATAAACATTAAAATAATATCTATCATAAACAAAGTTGTTTTTGAGGGTTGGGATACAGATCCAGTTGTGCAAGGGCATTCTGGCCCTTAAACCAAAACGAACACATGTGAAGTGGTTAAACTAATTGAGGCAAATCGTTTACCGTTCACGCGTTAGAAACTAAAAATAAATTTTGAAATAGCGTTCATGTAGCGTCACTAATAGGCAGAAATATGTCAATCTGTCCATTAATCATTCCTCCCCTTCCGCCTCCAGCTGTCGCGTCCCCTCCCCATGTGTCAACAATGTACTACGTTTCATTATTTAGGGTTGAAGGCTCGTTGAACAGTCTTCCCTTCACCCCAGAAGTCTAATTTTGCTAAATCAGTTCAGTTGGAAATGTCTTTAAGTTATTCAAAATGTTTTATTAACGTTTTTCAAAGTGTCGAAAGGAAGAAGAATATTGTAAATTTACTTCCTGCAAATGTGAATGTTTGATTTTTAGATCTCACTTTATTAAAAATACAAAAAAATATGAGAGATTGAGTGTTTTTTCCTTCCCCAAAAAATCCAAAGGGAACCCAAAGACGGAACCCTCAGACGGAATCCTATTGTTGTCGCAATTTTGTCCGTCCGTTTCTTAGAGGAATATAAATTGTAAATAGGAAAGGGTGTGGAAATTCTCACAAATTATGTACAGAAATCATCGCATTAAAGACTGTATAGGATAAAAATATTGTTTGATTTAATTTATTAAATCAAAACTGCGGGCGCTTGTTCATATATAACATATAACAACTATAATATATACATGTTATATTCGTCTAATTTTTTAATCATATTTTTTACAAGAGCATGCGAATTTAATGATTAGGTTATGTTTGTGTTATATATAAGTATACAATAGCTACAAGTCCCATTTAAACTTCAGTACAGTGGAGTGAAACGTTTCAGAGATTTGCTATAAGCATGGACATTAAGCAATACGTATTATTTGGATTGTACTTATACTTCAGTAATGGAGAGGTTTTAAATTATAAAGCACTCGATTTTCTAGCGACTTCCAAAAAAGGAGGAGGTACTCAATTCGACTGTATTTTTTTATGTTTGTTACCTCATAACTTTCGACTAGGTGAACCGATTCTCAAAATTATTTTTTTGTTTGTATGCTGGTGCTTTATAAAATTCGATCCAGTAGTTTTTGAGATACACTCCAATAACTGTAAAGAATGAAAGTCGGTATTACATTTTTCAAATTGTACTTGTGATATAGTATAACATTGAAACTGGATAAGTCAACTTCAATTCTTTTATTGGGGATAACACAGAAACTTAAGACTCTGATGGAAATTAATTTAAATGGGCCCAATTATAGAAGGTAACCAAGTATAGACTATCCAACTAAAAAAATATTCATAATTATCATGAAAATCAGTTCACAAATCGCAAAGATATCAAGTTACATGGATCCTGCTTTTTTAACCGACTTCAAAAGGAAGAGGTTTCTCTATTCGACCGTATATTATTTTTTATGCGTGTTCGCGGATAACTTTGTTTATGAATTGATATGATGATTATTTTTTGTTTGGTAGAGTACATTAAGGTGGTCCCATGTAAATGTTATCAAATTTGGTCCAGCAGTGTTTTAGTTACACTCCAATAACTGAAAAGTGTCTCGCCTATTTTGATTATATAATATTATTATCGACGGTGAATGACAATCGATCCCGTAAGTAGCAAAGGTCTCTAAAAAAGTGAAAAAAATCTTTACCATAAAAATGGAACTGACTTTACACTAAAAAAAGGTGAAATAACTTGTCGAAGTTGGTACCTACCATGCGCACAATATTGTGGCACTTTTGAACTATCGTGGTACCGACTTCAACAAGTTATCGGTTCCATTTTTCGGTATTTTTTTAATCTGTCGAGAGTACTAATACAATGCTTCTGAGCCGTCACACTTTTAAAAAAAAAGTCTACTATTATGTTTACATTTAAACACGGTGGCATAAACCCATGTAGTTGTAAGTTTTGTACGACTCATCACTATAATACGTCCATGTGGTCGGAGTGGAGACAGAGTGTCAGGTGCAGTCGACAATCGTCACCGCCAGGGGACTCGTAAGTATTTACCCTCATTATCATTATTACCTCAAGTTATTTAGGTAAAAATGATAGTTGCATCAAATTTTTTTATTGTTCATGTAGACAAGTCACATCTATGTACATAAATAAGTCAGTCATGTTGTCTACGTCACGCTCTAATAAAGCTGCGGAGGCTTTATTAAACGAGGGTTAACGAGGACAACACAAAAATATTGTTAAATGATTTCGTGCACTTAAACTCGTTCAAAGTTACGAACACTTAAAGGCCTATTCAAACCTGGGCGTTATTCGCTACCGCGAGCGATAGAGAAATCCGAAAGGGTATGCGTTAATTTCACTGTTCACACCAAAGCGGATATCTCTACCGCGCGCGGTAGATATTCGTTGGCAACGGTTAGCGGGGCGGCGGAACTAGTTTCGCCAAACAAGAGAAAATACCGCGTCACTAGGCGGTACAAGTTTCGCTGCAGTTATGGAACTTCATACTATTTACCCATCGAGTTCCGTGTGGTATTTTTCGCTACCCACAGCGGTAGCGAATAACGCTCAGGTCTGAATAGGCCTTAACAGTATATAATCCACCAATATTACACACCCAAACTCGAGGAAACATAAATCTAAGGAATGTCGTCCAGAACATGTTTTGCTGCACTGGAGCAGTTGTGCCAACGACCCAAGGCTATATGTATAGGAGTTAGGCTGGCTTGAGTTAATGCTGGCAGGGGTAATGCACAAAACACCCCAAGCGGGACGTCAGTGCAGGCCTTATCGCCCCCAAAACGAATAAGACGAATAAGCAGTGCAAGTACCGAACTTACCGATCGATAAATTTGAATCTTGAATTCGTCATACTTCGAAAAAACTGTCTATATCGATCTTTTGTCAATCATTGCAATTAAGCAACAAAATTAAGCGATTGGTAGATAAATTCGATAAGTTTTTACGATTATAATGGTAACCTAGCATGGAACTGTTAAATTACTTTTGAGATCGTCTATTTAATCGATTTTAACGATTGTTTTGTCAGCTTTGAATACCACCTAGCTTATCGACAGGCGACGGGAAAGAGGATATTGCTTAGTTGCGTTTAATCGTACTAATATTATACACGCGAAAGTTTGTATTTATGAATGAATGGTTGTTTGTTATTCTCTTACGCTCAAACGGCTGGCCCAATTTTGATGAAATTTGGCATGGAGGTAGATGGGGCACTGAATTAACACATAGGATTATGTTCATCAACATCGTTATCGGAACTAGTACTTAATAAAAAAAAATAGACATCGTCCTTCCTTTGATCGTAGAAGAGCGAAATGCTCGTAGAAATCTTCAAATGATAAAAGGACGCATTGTGGAATGCAAACAATTCGTAATAATCGATATGCTGTCGACAATTTGACGATCGTTTTAATTTATTAATTTTAATTTTAATTTATCGATCTTAGCGATTAGACAAATTTAACGACTATTACGGTACTTGCACTGCAGAAATGTTGTTTTGATGGATGTCTATTGACAAAATACACGAACATTTATTTTTTCTGATTGGGGCCGATAAGTCCTGCAATGACGTCTGGTTTGTGTATATTGTCCATTTCTCCCGCCAGCTCGTAGCCAATCCATCCCAACTCCTTAATATAACGGACCATGACCCTGGGTCGCTGGTACATCTGCTCCAGTGATATTTGTGGAGTACACGACACGAACGTACCTAGATTAACTTTGTAAATGACAGGTCTAACAACGGGTCTGGTTAAATTACAGGTCAGTGTGAAGGGACGCATTGACGACCACACTGCTTTTATTATCATGACTCCGGACGAAGTCGAAACAGTTTCAGTTATCGACAACGCGTAAGTTCGCATTAACCCTTTGCGTCCCAGAGACGCAAATATATACGTCAGTTTCATTCATAAATCTTTTGTTTTAATTATCACGGTATAGGAAGGATTAATCCAGTTATATTATGTTATATTATTATAGTTATATTATGACGGTGATGACGCAGAAGGAGGCCGCGGAGCGGATCAGGGAGAACGATGTTCGAGCTGACCCGCTACGGCGCAGACGACCGGGGGAACGGAGGAGACGGTTTGCTCGTCTCCTCCCTCCTCCGTAGTGGGGTTCACTGGCGAATAGTCGGGGGACTCTTCGTCGGTTTGCACGGCCCTACACGTCCTGAGGCCCGGTTAAGATCAATCCGGGCCTACCGCTGGGGCGAGATGGTGACTGCTAGCGCGACCCTGTCTCGTTCCACCTTGGCGGAGGACTGCTCACGGGGGGGTTTTAGTGGGTCTGAGCCCCACACGCCCCCTTCCGTCACCCCCGTGGCGGAAGGGAAGTGCACAGCATTTCCCCCCCCAAAAAAAAAAAAAGTTATATTATGACAAACAAGTAAAAAAAAGGTTTAACCCTTTGCCGACCATTGACGTAAATTTACGAGAGTTTCATTCATAAATCTTTTGTTTTAATTATCACGGTATAGGAACGGTCAATACCGTATACTCGGGACTATACGGAAATAATTAGCCCGCACGTCAATGCACTTTTTTATACGATTGAACTAATTTTTAAAACATTTGTGCCACTCCTCCGTGGTGACGTGAGATACGTGTTTTTCATACTCTTCGACAGCCTCTTCTGGTGATGAAAACCGTTGAACGCGTAATTGGTTGTTGATTTTTGAGAACAGTAAAAAAATCACACGGTGCTAGGTCAAGACTGTATGCTGGATGACTCATAAGTTGTACGTTTTTCACCTGCAAAAACTCATTTGTCTGTCTGGCCGTGTGGGAACTTGCATTGTCATGGTGCAAGATGATACGGCGTTTACCGTTACTTTCACGGAGTTTGCCAATAATTTCCGGTAAACAAATGGTTGTGTACCAGTCACTATTCACGGTACGACGATTTTCTAAAGCAAAAACTGATAGCCCCATGGTAGGGGGGAAAGAGGCCAAAATGCTGGCAACATTGATATGCTGGATGGCAATGCCGACTTTTTGCCCAAAGTAGGCCCCCACGGGCCAAGTTTCGATCCCAAACGGCACAAACTTCTGTCGTAAATACACTTATAAATATATGCTTTTAGTCGCGGCTTAACTTTGTTAAATAAATAAATATTCAAATATAAATCGAATTACCTTCAGTGCTGATATACGGCGGCATCAACACGGCGCTGTAGCTTGTGTTGACAGCTATGTGGTCGAAGTGGCGGCTGGGCGTTAGCTGCAGACGTCGTGCTTTAGCTGCCAGCGTGCCGTCGTCAGCGTGCACGTTCAGCCACCGCGCATCGAAGTAGCTGCCGGGCGCGCCGTCGCTCCCGCCGCTGCTTGAAGAAAGCGCTGCAGCCTCCGCGCTGTCCATGATACGCTGTTCAACAAACATCACTGTTATGTAGATAGGTGTGCATTTAGTTACAAAATCTTACATAATCTACTCTATCTGTACTTACTTATAATATTATAGAGAGGAAATATTTGTTTGATTGTGTGTTTGTTTGAATTGAATTGGCTCCGAAACTACTGGATTGATTTGAAAAAAATCTTTATTTTTTGTGTTGGGGTAATGGTGTCTACTTCCCTTCCGTCACAGGCTTGACGGAAGGGGGCGTGTGGGATTCAGACCCACTACAAACCCCGGTGAGCAGTCCTCCGCCAAGGTGGGCCAAGATGGAGTTGCGCTAGCATTCACCCTCTAACCCCAGCGGTAGGCCCGGATTGAACCATTAGAATCCTACATTATCCCTGATGAACATAGGCTATATATTTTGATTCATCATCATCATCCATCACCACGCGTGTGAAACCGCGGGGCACAGCTAGTACTCTATAAAGATGGATGTTTGTTACTCTTTCTTTAAACTACTTATTAGGTTTGACTTAAGCGTTTAATCTAAATAGATGATTATATATAGAATTACATATATATACAATCCTGGAAAAATGTTCCATTACGCTCGTTTACATCCTTCAAGAGGCAGTATACAGCGTGTAACAAAAGGTGTAGTAATACTAAAACTACACACGCAGAAGCTCGCATACAATTGTAAAAGTCCAAGTTATGTAAATCCAACCAAAATCATTACCAAAGCAAGTTTGTCCCTGAAAAACTAGGCGGCAATGACCTCAAGAACGTAGACTAGGTAAATACGGAGCCAGATAATTAGGTGGCGTAAGAATTGCAGAGCGCATTGACCCTAACAAACTCTAAGAATTGGCATTTCTAATAGGGCTGTCTAAAAATAATCGGATAATATATTTTTATGTGGGCCCAAAAGATTGGTGGATTTGAAAAAGTCATTAAAATGCAAAAATAGCAAACAAACAAATTTTATGTTTAAATTAAAGTGTACACTTTAGAAATTTAATTATAACAAATAACTTCAGCTGAGCACGATCGCGCTGCAAATACTCCTCAAATCTGGATCTCATATTGGTAAAAACACGTTGGAATATTGCGCATGGAATAGCGGCTATTTCTTCTCGGATATTGCTCTTCAACAGGCAATCGTGGCTTAATTATTGCTGTAAGCTTGACTCAGACACATCTGATCTCAGAACGAAATAAACGATAAACAACAGTGCACGAATCACAAATTTTGTAATATTTGTTTATACAGCCGTGTGATTCTCTAAAGGTAAACATCGTTGCATTTTTGACAACATCCGTGAATGGATCATGGATAATTGTCAAGTGTTCATGTGTGTTTCTATGCCTCCCGCGACATAGGAAATCCTAGTTCTTATTATTAATGCAATAGCAGTGCCGCCGAAATGCGTCCTCAGTATCTATACAGATAAATACAATGGAAGTGTTTAATTAACAAATTTTCACTAAATCCATATGAAAGTATATACAGCCTAGTACTTACATATAATATCAATATTTTTTTTTTGTCTGTCTGTCTGTTTGTTCCGGCTAATCTCTGAAAAGGGTGGAGCTTTTTTGACGAGACTTTCACTGGCTGATAGTTGACGTTATAAGGAGTAACATAGGCTAATCATTTTAGAAAAAAAAACATTTATTGTATATCAAACTGTCTATGTCTGTTTGTTACTTTATCTTGCTGAACGGATCGAAATCAAATTTTATTTCGATAAAAGCTCGGAGAACCGCATATATAATACTTGTCATCATCATAATCATCATCCATCACTACGCGGGTGAGCCTACGGGGCGCAGCTAGTTATAATTATTTTGCACACTATATTACACACAAAAGATATAAGATCGAACACAATATGCAAAGTATGTACACACAACATCTCTATTGTTCGCGGATTGGAACAAAATATTAGTGCATTTTAACCCATATATGCCCAGAACTTTTATTGACACCGATTTTTATGATTTTCACAAATGTTATTTATTATTAACCGTATATAAGGACTGTAAAAGTAATATATAGTTTTCAGTTTTGGAAGTTCGTTTTTTTCAGTGGGTCGAAAATGACCCTTTGGGCACATGAGGTCGTCCACTAGTGTAAAGTAGGAATCATCAAAATAAAACAATGTGATACGTTAATCAGTCTTTATTATTAGTTAGGAAAAATATATGAACTATTAGGTTTTCCAATAAAGTAGGTCAATAACAGGAAGTAATAAACCAGCTACGCGTGAAATGCTGCAAAGCATTTATCATGCAAATTTACGTCACATTTGCGGCACATTTTAACTGTTTTATTCTTACACAGCGCACATCTTTTTCTGACCTGACCGGTGAGAATAATATGATCAGCTGAATGTTTTCTTACAGAAACAGGTACAGTCGTCTTTACTATTTTTTGTGGCCCAGGCTGAGTTTTGGTACTTCCATATTTATGGAGTAAACATCTTGCAATGGACCGGTGAAATTCCAGCGTGTCTACATTGGCTCCTAATGATCTGGCGAGCAAAGAAGAGTTGTTCACGGAGACATCAACTAGCCACATCAAAATGGGAATGTACCATTTTTTGCCTCTAATGGCAATCCCATAAGCTCCGATATTAGCATCTAGCCTGTCTACTCCACCCATAAATCTATTGTACTGATGTACAACGTTTGGCTGTTCGATATCAATTCTCTGTTTGGCCACAACTGAATATCGGCTTGCCTTTTGAATGGGGTGTACCCCAAACTCATTAGATAAAAGAGTAACAACGCTGTTATCATTCCATCTTACGGCGCAAATCTTAGCATTCGTATCCAACCTGTAGTCGTAAAATCCTCGGGGCTGTTTTTTGCAAGACTTTACCTCCATTAGTGGACATTTATCTACTCTATTTTGTCTAACTGTTCCAGTAATTTTGACATTTTTATCTTGCAAAGTACTGAGTAACCCACGTGATGTAAAAAAATTGTCACAATACACAGAAAACTGAGAGTCTGGGTATTCGTTCTTGACTTTACTTGTCAATTTGGTAACAACATGTTCTCCAAGGCCAGTATCCCGCGCTTCCGATCGTCCCTCATATAACTCGGCCTGCAAACAGTATCCTAATCGAGTCGCTGCAACCCATGCTTTGAATCTAAAGTGAATCGGTTTTCCATGTATATGCTATTTACAGCCGTGACGTCCATAGTACGGTATCATTGACTCGTCAATGCTGAAGTTTTTTTCAATAGGAGCGTACATAAGAAATGTTTCGTTCATTATGTTGAACAATGGCCTGACTTTTGCCATTTTGTCACCTGTGCTTAGGTTGCCGTTATCAGCAACATGAAAATATCGAAATATTTCTTCAAAACGATTACGTCTCATCGATTTAGACACCAATACATTGTGGGTATTTTCGTTGGATTCCCAAAACATACGCCGTCTGGGTAAAGGCGCATAACCGCTGAGAATTAAAATACCTATAAAACTGTACATCTCATCCCCAGAGAGACAAAAACTAGTGTTATGTTTTTCAACGGCGTACATTACTGTGTGCCTCACAATATACCTTATGACGTCTTTGAAAAATAGTTCGAAGAATTCTACTGGTTCACTTTCTTTGGTAAGTGTGAGTACAGCTCGTGGAGGGGGAGGTGACCACTCATCTTGTTCGGTACACAAATCTCGCTTTACCCACCTGCGTGGCCTGACGTTGCTCTGTCTTGCACGTCTTGAAGAAGGGCCACTAGAATCATTAGCCCTAGTCGGATGTTCATCAATATTAGAAATTCTCGTCGATTGTGCAACTGTTCTTGAAGTTGATAGTCCAACGGGACGAGAATGTCTTGAGCTGCGTGATCCGGATGCCGTAGGAATGGGTTCGATGACTTGAGAACTACTAGTAGGGCTGTCATCATTATCCTCTGCACGATGAAGTACTATCATCTCAGCTGGAGCGAGTAATTGATGTCGGTTCAACCGATTTATGTTGTCACAGTCCTCCTCACCTGAGTCTCCGTCCGATATGATACCTCCACAAGGCGGATCCATGTATACATCGATGCCCTGGACATCTTCCTCGTAGTCAAACGACTCCAGAACCTCCGCTATTTCATTCGTAGAGAGCACGTGCCGGGACCTCAAAACGAAAAAATATGAACATAAAGCATGGTTTGTGCCCAAGGGGTCGTTACCGACCCACAGAAATATTTCACTTGATTTCAGTCCGAAAAATATCTAAAATAAGTGTTTTTTTCATCTTTATCTCTAAAACACATATTTAATTTACTATAAAAACAATTTGACAATAAGGTAACATGAAACTCAAAAAATACTTACATTTATATGCACGCGGTCGCTATTTTTTCCCAGAAATAAACTTGTACGAACTTGCACTTAGTGATCGTCATATGAAATTATGGCAAAGTAGAAATGGTACGTGTTGTGCTTCAAAATAGTTCTTTTGTCTGTCGAAAGATGGTGCTATAACAAAAATTCATACAACAGTTTGCGGCCAGGATGCATTTATAATACTCAAGTACTTCTGGGTCGTTACCGACCCCATGGGCATATATGGGTTAAGTATGTATATGACGGTCCTTCAAGAAATATGCAACGTAATGCATATTACATACGCGAAACCCATTTGTGTGTCATAAAGCGGCAATTATTGGTATCACAACCAAACCATCAGTCTAAATATTTCAACGCATATAAGTATACCTGAACGTAATAAATAAAATTCGTCTACGCATGCAGGTAAAAGCGCCCTTCACAATATAAACAAATGTTTCATATCTGTGTCAACATGCCCTAATGTATGATATATACAAGGGTCGAATCAGCGAGTCATCGTGGATCCACGAGTCAAGCGGAGTTGAGCCGCGGACACAAAGAATGAATGCAAACAAGCGACAATTAGCTAGAGTGAAATTGGTACAATCGATTCACGCTTTTGTCTCTCTGATGCAGCATTAGTTACTTAATGATTTATCTTCACCAGAAACAAAAAAATATACGACTTTTCATTTAAGTAGAGCAATACTTTCATCATCTACAAGAGTAATGTAATAATCAATAATAAACAAATTATTTTTGCACAACGTTAGTATGCAAATTTGTTTATATATTTATTCTTTAGTATGGATTTCACGTAGCACTTCCTACCAGTCATCGTGGACGTACCAGAAAAAATGATGCAGTAAAATAATAAAGTTTGTAGTGTTGTATACGTAGTTGATGAGTTATCTTCTCTGATACATATTTATATCTCATATAAATACGTATCTGACTCCCACACTGAGGGCACTTATCACTACACAATATATTTCTATGTAAGTGTCAATAAATATTTTCATTCATGCCTCTCCTGTCTTCCTAAGGGATCCATAGCCCGACACGTACTTGGGTGGTTTTATTATTTTGAGTTTTACTTTTGTCTTTTCATTATCACACCAAGTATGGCGCTTGGGTGTACGACACACTGGTCACACTACAAACTTTTCTTTGGAAAGATCACGCGATGCAAGAGGACCAGTCTTTTTGTATTGTTTATTTTTATTTATAAGGATTTCAATGGTAATAACATAATTTATAAACATAAAATATTCTATGAACAATTCAAGCAGCTACCTAATACGATTTTTGACGATGAATCGACCATTTACGGTCGCGTAGTCTCCAACGGGCATTTAAAAGCCACCTAAAAAGTTAATAGATTTTATACATTTTTATATGAACCAAAAAACTCACTTTCCTAAAACGATTTGATTCCTTTGCCATATACTCGTCTTACCCAAATTTATTGCTGTAAGTATAGCATAAAAATAGCATTTAAACGATGAAAGGCCTGCCCTGCTTTCGATAATGCAGATAAAGGTACAATAACTTTCCTTGATGAGACTATTATGCCGTATACGAGTAGAAGCCGAAGGTTGTACAGGTCATCGCAACTTGACATTTGGGAGCCCTTTGAATCGTACAGTAGGCAAACAAAGTTCAATCTTGTATCAGCCTACGTACTTATATTACAAACTGTTATTAGTTAATACATACACCAATGTTACAAATGCGAAAATTTGTGAGTGTGTGTTTATTTCATCATTCTTACTTCACATTTTCATATACCTACTTCTTTTCACTTCACGTTGAAATGGCTGAATGGATTTTAATAAAACTTTAAATATACATAGCTGGTACCCAAATATCTTATCTCGGTTAAATGTTATTGTATAAATGGTAGTTTCAGAGATCGCGATAAGATTAATTCACGCGGACGAATACAGGGGTAGTAGTTAGCATTATCGTATTTTAAAGTCTGATATAGTTAATTTTTTCGTGAATTGCTTGAGTTTCAGAGTTGATAGGTGCAGACTGAGTCACAAACGTGTTCGCTCGTTTTAAAATTTTCAATCTATATACTACAGTCAGAGATCAACGAATTAGATCTAAGGTCATAGTGAAAAGTCAATTTGTCTGTATGCACATACGGATTCAAAAAATTCAAAATTCAAAAATTATTTATTAAGTTTAGGCATCATAGACACTCTTATGAACGTCAAAATTTTAAAATGATTCTACCGCTGTCTTCGGAAAAGAACCACCGCCGAGAAGAAGCAGCAAGAAACTCGTGGGCCATTATTTTTTCAAGTCTTTGTACATTGAGGTTACATATGAGTAGTATTAAAATAACAAATTTATTCAATAGTTGGCTATTAGGCAGAAGTGGAAAGCTTCCAGGCATCTTTGTCTTCTAAGTAGTGACTCAATTTATAATAGGCTTTTTTCATTAGTATATTTTTGACACGTAACTTGAATTTCCCTTCAGTGAGCTCAGTAATGTCTTTCGGGATTTTATTATAGAAACGTACACAATTGCTTAAGAAGGACTTATTTTTAGTTTTCGTGAGTCTAAATTTAGATACAGCTATCCTATCCTTATTTCTAGTATTAATATTATGCATATCACTATTTATTCTAAACTTCTTTATATTTTTACGAACGTACATTATATTTTCTAGGATATACAAAGATGGAAGAGTTAATATATTAATTTCTTTGAACATTTGTCTTAAGGATTCGCGGGGACCCATTTCGTAGATGGCTCGAACTGCCCGCTTTTGCAATATAAAAACTGTCTCTATGTCCGCCGCTGACCCCCACAGCAGGATACCATATGACATTATGCTGTGGAAGTAAGCAAAGTAGACCAGTCGAGCAGTAGCTATATCTGTCAATTGCCTAATTTTATGAACCGCATATGCAGCTGAGCTCAGTCTTCCAGATAGTGCATCAATATGAGGACCCCATTGTAATTTAGAGTCTATGCTAATACCTAGAAAGACTATTGCCTTGTCAATTTTCAATTTATTTCCGTCGAGTAATACGTTTGGCTCTATATGTCTTACATTAGGCATCGAAAATTTTAAACATTTCGTTTTCTTTGCGTTGAGAAGCAGGTTGTTTGCGGCGAACCAATTTGAAACAATAGTTAACGCGTTGTTGACTTGAACTAGTTCTCTATCTTTCCTATCTACTTTAAAAATCAGAGAAGTATCATCCGCAAAAAGAACTATGTCAGCAAGGCCCTCAACAATATGTGGTAAGTCATTGATATATGCTAAGGATAAGAATGGATTGTATTATTATTTTAAGTAAACATGATTTTATGATGACTACATGAACCTTGATACTTAAAAAAGTTAAACACTATATTTAGCATATTTAAAACAAAAAAATATGAAATATTTGTTTTTTTATATCTCTTCACGCGTGGAAAACGACTAGTAGTATTAATACTACTTACTTAAGTACATAGTAGTAAATATCCGACAGGAATATTTTCCGGAACAAATGGGATCTTTGATAAATAATCATATCCTATGGTAAAATATTCACCATCCGGTCCAGTAGTTTGGCGTGAAAGAGTAGCAAATATGCTTTTGCATTTATAATATTAGTGTGAATACGGTAAAGTTGCCAAGCTGCAAACTGAAATGGTGGGATAATTCCTCCCGGAGAGTAATAGTTTTTTGGTGGACAGTAGCCACAATGTGGCGATGGCGATTTTATTTGTGTAATAAGTATATCCTCATAATAAAGCCTACTCACCGGAATAAACACTTTATACAAATACAAATACAAATACAAATTTATTTATTTGCTAGAATACAATATTATATAAGGTCTTTAACTAATAGTTATGTCAATGTATTCAGCCTGCAGGCAGGCGTGCAAATATTATAATAATTAAAATATAAACTATCATTCAAATATAAAGTAATAAAATAACATTCAACAAATTAAATCATACATTATTAAATTCTATACTTAATTATATTATTTAAAATTAAGATATTCATTTACACTATAAAAACAATTGTCCAATAGCCACTTATGTAGGTTTAATTTAAATTTATTACCATGCAGCAATTTTATATGGTCTGGTAATTTATTATAAATAGTTATGCACATGTTGTATACATTTTTCTTATAAATATCTCTATGACAAGTGGGTTGGTAAAGTAGATTTTGGAATTTAGCTCTTTTTTGTCTAATGTTAATCTCGTTACGTTTTGTAAAATAATTGGGATGAGCTCTAACGAAAACACATGTGTCTTTAATGTACATACAAGGAAGTGGTAGGACATTACATTTCTTAAATAACGGCTTGCAACTATCCAAAAACCAAGCTTTAATTATAACTCGAATACACCTTTTTTGTACTTTGAAGGCTTTGATTGAGTCTACAGAGTTTCCCCACATTATTAAGCCATAACTGAGAACTGATGACACATAGCCATGATATGCAGCCAAGGCAGCTTCCGCTGAAACAGTTTATACAAATAAATACGCAAACATACGAGTAAATGAGCTGATTAATGTCAATGATTAATGGCGTCCTGTTTACGCTTAAAACAAAATATGTATGAAAGAAACTAACGTCGACGGATGCGCAGTTTAATATATGATACAATATACTCGTAGTTTAGCTGCCTAATACGTTCTAGACAGCGATCAAAACACTTCTAATTAGGCAACTTAAAATATTAATCTTTTACGGCCGTTTTTAATATTCTATCTATCCACGGTTTTCCTTACTACCGATAGAAATTTGACATTACGTCCATACAAATAGTGTCAAATATCTATCTCTAGTAAGTTAAACCGACGATAGATAGGTTATTGAAAACGGCCGTTAGTTACGCAACAATATTCTTGTCGGTAAATTCCAAAATACATTTTTTTTCAGGCCTTAAGACATCATAATGTGAACACTAGTTATCCGGTGTTTATCATTGTTTTTATTGTATTGGTTATAGGTTTAAGTTGATCCTTGAAACAACGTATACTTAAAAGTATGTGTACTTATCATATATATGCTCAATAATTGAATAAAGTTTTTGCTTTAATATGTAAGTAGTTGATATCGTGAGGGAGTCAAATTTAGAAACGTAGTACTATTGTAGGGATGTCATATTATTAGTTACTTTACGTATTTCTTAAATAGTGACATGTACGTATTCATCCTGCCGTGCGATTCTCTAAAAGCAAACATCGTTGCATCTTTGACAACATCCGTGAAACAAATGACGAGATGACAAGAATAAACGTTGGAAAAACAACCCTTGTGTACCTACAAGGTCGATATCTCATAAAGTATTTGACATCGGTGAGCTCATTGACGAGCGTATCGACGAATCATTAGAGAATCGCACGGCTGTTTAGATGTACTACGAAATTATGAACTGAACAAACCTGCCATGTTGTCACAAACTCATCGCGGCTTTATGTAGTTCGCCAGTAAGAAAAGGGATCCAAACCCAGATAAGTACGACGCTCATAGCGTTATTGTCCTCCAACAATAATAGGAATCGTATTAGTGGAACGGTGCCAGCGGACAGCAGGCGGCCTGCCAGCCTGTCCTGGCTTTGTGACGCACACCACTTCAACTACTCTGCTTCACTCGTAGCGAGCGGCTATGTTGAAACCATGTACAAGGTTACTTCGTATTTGATAACCTACTACGTATGTCATACATCCCCTCATGTTTTAGTCAATTAAGTCTTACTCCATTGTATGGAAACTGCTTAGAAATATCTTTATTGTTAATATAATTATAATTATAATTAATATAATGTTATCTTGTCAAATATAAAAAACGATATAATATATAGTATTTTCTTGGCAGAGTTACTCATTTGTTTTCTGTTAATAGGCACAGCCGTGCGATTCTACCGTGCGATTCTCTAAGAGCAAACATCGTTTCATCTTTGACAACATCCGTGAAACAAATGGCGAGATGACAGGAAACGTTGGAAAAACAACCTTATGTACAAGGGCTATATATCATAAAGTATTTGACATCGGTGAGCTCGTCGACGAGCGCATCGACAAATTATTACAGAATCGCACGGCTGTAATGATTCGTCGATGCGCTGGTCGACGAGCTCACCGATGTCAAACACTTTATAAGATATCGCTCTTGTACATAAGGTGGTTTTTCCAACGATTCTTGTCATTTGTTTCACGGATGTTGTCAAAGATGCATCGATGTTTGCTCTTTGATCTTGCACGGCTGACCCTGTTAAATAATTTATACACATACAAGCGTTTATATGTATACACTACACTAAAACGAACATTTTTTATCATATAGAGATAAGTGAGAATATATTATGTAACTATTAAAAGGCGCATGCCAGCCTATAGAACCTGTACCAAAATGGGCAACCTTAGCTTTTATATTTGCAATATAATTACTTTATCATATCGTACCATAAAAGACAAACGACGTTCTCCAACAACAAAAACATTCTTGGCAGACTCAAGTTAGTACTCATTTTGTTTGATTTTAGTGAAGAGTTAAATAACTCATCTAAACATACATACTCGTATACTACACTAAGATGACGTGCAAACTCGCCGGTCCCGTAAACATGTCGTAATAAGATTACTCATGTCTGCCAGACTCCGCCGCAACTTAGTGCCAAACTTGTGCATTGCATACAGTGATACCATCCATAGCGTCATAAACAATTTTACTGCAAGTTCACACTACATCAGGGTAAACGTATAGAATGTACAGATACGAACAGAAACTTATCGTACGTATATGTGTGAATAAGTATGCATATTTTTACAGCTTCACACTGAATCGGATTGACGGATTTGTATGAATTCGGAATGATGATAGCGTTCAAGTACTAAGAGATTGGTCCTCAGGGCCTTTATTAATAAACGTTGCGTAAACATAGATTAGGCGTAACATGCTTTGTCTTGCTTTCACGCGTGACATTTACTGCAAGCGAAAAATTGACAGATATATGTTTTAACTACTCCGGGTTTACTACAAGTTTATTAATAAGACCGTAAAAGTATAATAACTCGTCTTTGAAAGCATATCTGTACCCTACGCTAATATGAACACTTCACAATTTCATCAATCTCAATAGATTCAATATGAAACTAGTGAGTAGGTATATCAATTGCGATCGTATGAAAGCTGTGTAAGAATTGAAATATTTTTATTGTAGATAGGATATTTGCCTCCACACGAATAATAACTTAGTATAATAGAATGAAGAAGTTTCTTGGCAAAGTCGAGTTATTTTGTTCTCTGTTAGGACTGTAAAGTTAACTCATCTACATATTCATACACTTACACTACACTAATACGAAGTGCAAACTCGCCGGTCCCTTGAACATGGCGTAATAAGATTAATTGTGTCTGCGAGACTCACCGCTAAACTTGTGCATTACAAACACTGACACAGCTCATCGCGTCAAACCATTTTACTAGTACGTTCACACTTCATCAAGGTATATAGAACCATCATGTGATAATGATAGTGAAAATGACAATATTTATTGATAATAACAAAAATTCATTCAGATTCATTCATTCAGATAAAATGTACGTAAGAAAAATTATTGCGTAAATTACAATTTACATACTTGTAGTCTATTAATAAAAATAAGTAAATCAAAATTGATAATAATTATTCCAACTTTATAGCAGCATGTCAAAGAAAATAACATTAATTATATCTTATGCTCGAAGGACCAACATTATAAAGTTTGGTTAAGTCTCTTTACAGGTAATCTGTAAATGTGTCTGTGGAGATCTTGTAGTTAGAGCGTAAACACTTGGCAGTTACCGAGCTAAATTTAAAAAAGTAAAATTAGTAGTAAGATATAAAATGTTTGCTGATGCAAGTTACCATGTAATCTCCATTAATATCAGCTTAGTACTAGTTAACATTACAGATGGTTAGAGAAGATTGGCTCATACGGGGCGAACGGGTGCCAACGCAACTGTGTGATGTTTATTTTTGTTACTTATTCACGCTGTAAACGGCTCAACGGATGAGGGCTTGCACTTGTAAGCTTAATGCGCGGTCCATATCCAATTTTAAAATAATTTACTATGAATTGCGTAAGGTTGAAAATTGCTAATCAAATTCGACAATTTAATGCGTAGATGCGTTTGGACGTTTTTTTATTTTCTGCGGTAACCAACTAATTTTTATGAATTTTATTTGGTCCACTTTATTTTTCTGTTCATTTTCTGATCAAAGTATTTTTTTTCATAGAATATTATCGAGATGTGTACGATTAGGATACCAGCTAGCCTTATTGCAATAAGATACTTCCTGACAGATTAGGTTATTTCACGCCGATGAAGTCACGGGCTACTAGTACTAGCGTAAGATAATACACAATTACTTTATTTTATTTTTATATTATATTATATTTGTAGACTAATTAATGTTCAGAAGGAATGGTAGCATTGGCAAAATCCTCTCACTAGGCAAAACTGAGCTCAACGATAAAGTTGAAAAATCGCAGGATTGTCGCGCTCCGAGCGTCGCCAAGAAAAAACGTCGCTTACATTTCGCACTTAATGAAACTGTAGCCGAAACAAAATAAAGAAAACGACGTATTTACGGACCGGCGCTAAGCATTGTTCCAGAATTCCCGCCTTTTCATAGCCACCCTTAATGGCTGGAGATAAAATATTTGAGGTGTAATGAGATTGTTAATGGCCAAGCAATTTGTCATTAGTGCACTTGAAACAAACAAAGCATCCGGATTTGGGATGGACGGCTTGGAATTAATCTAAGCAAGTACGTAGAGGAAGCAAGTTTAAGCAAGTAGGAGGAAGCACTGTGGGTGTAATGGACATAAGTACCTACATACTTACACTAGCTATCTGGCTTTCAAAGTGGTTTGGTCTTATGATGTTCCCGTTACTTGGAGGAACTCTTCAAATTGAGAGGTCCAAGGTTCAATCTCGGGCCGGGACAAATGCTTGTGAGATGATCAGAAAAGTTTGTTCTGGAGTCTAGGATAGTACCGATATGTTAATGTGTGCCTCACAGGATACATGGAATCCCAGTGCGGGAGTCCTAATCCTAGTGAGTGTGTGAAGTTTATTTATATATTTAGTATTGTTATTCATTCACATTCAAAGCAATAGCATTCAATGCATACAAAATAATATAGACGCCATATTCTGTAGGAGCTTAGTTTCTGTTTTCCGTTACGTATTAAAATTAGACGAGTAGAAATCATATAATCTTTCAGAATTATGCAAATTTTATTCGTAAAAGCATGTTCGTAGAGTTATAAACAAAACGATAAAACCAAAGACTTCACAAACCAAATACGAAGAAGCTAATAATAAGCTGAATTAATATAGAAGTATTTAAATATAATATGGTCCTAGAGATTTTGAAAAGGTGCCGTTTCAACATTAATACGATTATATCGTATATTTTAATAAAAGAGTAAATGCTATAAACATTATAAACTATCTGAAAATATATCATACAATGAAACAAAAATCAAGCTAAAAATGATAAGTTAGTCTCAGCTCTTTCCATAAGGCTAACCATTTTTCACTCGGGAACGTAAAATAACAATGTAACTGAAATCTTAATATTGTACGACCCTGGTGCGGTGCATCAAAATGCTAATTAAGGTACTCCACATGTAAGGATTAATTTTAATCCTCAGTGTTGGTGTAGAGGGGTCCCGGGGACCGATTCTACTGTTATTATATTATTACTATATTATATACTATTACTATGTATATTCAACAATCTATTCCACTGCAAATGCTATTCGACTCCGGCGTTACCGTTGGTTGGTGTCGGATGGTTTTAGTGTAATTTTCGAACTACCGTTCGAAAATTACACTAAAACCATTCTACTATTTCTATATAAATTGGAACGTCATTTTAAATGCTACTATAAATTACATATATTATATATATTAGCATTTCTATATATAGGTACTATATATACGAGCGTCGCGTTCATGGTCTATTGATTTAATTTAAACGAAGAATAATCTATAATCAATTTATTGGTAATAAACATTTTACACAGTTACACATAATATAAGACTATAACCGATCGCTGGCTTCAATAGAAACGTAACTGCAGTTGGACTATTTTTCATTAGCAGAATAACAAATTGTATGAAAACCATCAGCTACGGTTCGATTGCAGTTGGAGCCAAAGTTAGTGGAATCGGCCCCAGTCCTCTGCAAGCGCCGAGCGCGGTGTGAGTGAGGCGGAAGGAACCCGAGTGCAACTTTTAATTACTTCACCCCCACTTTCGCGAGCTTGTTCCTGCGATGAGGCTATTTCGTCTCACAACTAAAAACTCTCATTTATAAACTGTGTTCTCAGAGGCTCCTTTTTAAAGTTGTTGAATACAAAATAATAGCATAGTGCTGGGAAAGTTAAGGTAGTAAAGGCGAGGTGTTTTTTATTTGCGCGGCCGAAGCAAAGATGAGTTTTCATTATGCAGGAATGCTTTGTCTACTATTGGAAGTTTTTCAACCAACTTTAAAGAGAAGGGGTTCTTAAGTGACGCATTTATTTCTTTTTAGGGTTCCATACCTCAAAAAGAAAAATGATCACTTTGTTGTCTGTCTGTCTGTCTATAAAGACCCTTTTTCTGAAGAATGCGTCTACTCTGTTGTGCTGTCTAATCGAGTCTACGGTTAGTCATACGGTTCAGCTGTGAAAAAAATAAAAAGATATGACCTTTTATGTTACATATTCGCATATCTTGTGATTTCACAACGGAATCAAAACCTTCCTGTTGACATTGACCATTCCATACCGTTGAATCATGAAATTTGGCAAGAAACAATGTCTTAAAGCCAATGTTAAGGAAAAACACTACAAACCTTACCTTATACTCGTAGTTTATTGATTAAAAAAGCGAATTTGCTATTACAAACATATTATTTGGGATTGGTACAATATACATGTATAGGGATCGAACGTCAAAGTTAAGTTTCTCGGAAAAAGTCGTATTACTATTGAACTATTACTTCGTACTAATCCTACTAATATTGTAATCGCGAAAGTTAGTTAGTATGGACGTATGGATGTCTGGATGTATGGATGTATGGATGTATGGATGTATGGATGTATGGACGTATGGATGTTTGGATGTATGGATGTATGGATGTATGGATGTATGGATGTATGGATGTATGGATGTATGGATGTATGGATGTATGGATGTATGGATGTATGGATGTATGGATGTATGGATGTATGGATGTATGGATGTATGGATGTATGGATGTATGGATGTATGGATGTATGGATGTATGGATGTATGGATGTATGGATGTATGGATGTATGGATGTATGGATGTATGGATGTATGGATGTATGGATGTATGGATGTATGGATGTATGGATGTATGGATGTATGGATGTATGGATGTATGGATGTATGGATGTATGGATGTATGGATGTATGGATGTATGGATGTATGGATGTATGGATGTATGGATGTATGGATGTATGGATGTATGGATGTATGGATGTATGGATGTATGGATGTATGGATGTATGGATGTATGGATGTATGGATGTATGGATGTATGGATGTATGGATGTATGGATGTATGGATGTATGGATGTATGGATGTATGGATGTATGGATGTATGGATGTATGGATGTATGGATGTATGGATGTATGGATGTATGGATGTATGGATGTATGGATGTATGGATGTATGGATGTATGGATGTATGGATGTATGGATGTATGGATGTATGGATGTATGGATGTATGGATGTATGGATGTATGGATGTATGGATGTATGGATGTATGGATGTATGGATGTATGGATGTATGGATGTATGGATGTATGGATGTATGGATGTATGGATGTATGGATGTATGGATGTATGGATGTATGGATGTATGGATGTATGGATGTATGGATGTATGGATGTATGGATGTATGGATGTATGGATGTATGGATGTATGGATGTATGGATGTATGGATGTATGGATGTATGGATGTATGGATGTATGGATGTATGGATGTATGGATGTATGGATGTATGGATGTATGGATGTATGGATGTATGGATGTATGGATGTATGGATGTATGGATGTATGGATGTATGGATGTATGGATGTATGGATGTATGGATGTATGGATGTATGGATGTATGGATGTATGGATGTATGGATGTATGGATGTATGGATGTATGGATGTATGGATGTATGGATGTATGGATGTATGGATGTATGGATGTATGGATGTATGGATGTATGGATGTATGGATGTATGGATGTATGGATGTATGGATGTATGGATGTATGGATGTATGGATGTATGGATGTATGGATGTATGGATGTATGGATGTATGGATGTATGGATGTATGGATGTATGGATGTATGGATGTATGGATGTATGGATGTATGGATGTATGGATGTATGGATGTATGGATGTATGGATGTATGGATGTATGGATGTATGGATGTATGGATGTATGGATGTATGGATGTATGGATGTATGGATGTATGGATGTATGGATGTATGGATGTATGGATGTATGGATGTATGGATGTATGGATGTATGGATGTATGGATGTATGGATGTATGGATGTATGGATGTATGGATGTATGGATGTATGGATGTATGGATGTATGGATGTATGGATGTATGGATGTATGGATGTATGGATGTATGGATGTATGGATGTATGGATGTATGGATGTATGGATGTATGGATGTATGGATGTATGGATGTATGGATGTATGGATGTATGGATGTATGGATGTATGGATGTATGGATGTATGGATGTATGGATGTATGGATGTATGGATGTATGGATGTATGGATGTATGGATGTATGGATGTATGGATGTATGGATGTATGGATGTATGGATGTATGGCAATTTTGATGAAATTTGGTATGGAGGTAGATGAGGCGCTAGATTAACACATAGGATACTTTTCATCATCATCATCCATCACAAAGCGGGTGAAATAACATAATATGCTTGGGCACAGCATAGACAAAATAATAAAATCTCTGCCTACGTCAAGGTCGCCATGATGACAGTTCCAAGGACAAGTCAATTTGACAGCTCAATACACTAGACTTGCTCGGCGACAGTCAAGGTTGATGAAATATAATGACATTTTTTTTTCCATGGAGATTAATTTTATATTTCTGTGTAAGTGATTCCTGTATTTTATTATTAATGTTTACTGATTGATTTATACTAAGTTTTTAAATTTACTTTATAGCAATTGCGTTTGACCGTACATATTTTATGACATTTTTGTATAAAGATAGATATGCCCTTAGATAAATAATAAGCTACTCGATGTACTAATCCTGCGCAGACGTAGTCGTGGGCAGCAGCTAGTGAAATATAAAGTTTCCTACAAGTTTGTAGGGAACCCTCGGTGTGCGACTCCATCTCGCGCTTGGCCAGTTTTATTATAGCTACTATCCTATTTACATTATTTTTCAATTAAAAGGTTAACTAATATTTTTGAATTATGCTCATTAAAATAAAACAAAAAGTATTCATGTATAGATGATGAGTATCAGAATATTATGCAAGTCAGTAATGATATCGTATTATTAGTTAAAATTAGTAGTAATTTCGAATTAACTATTTAAAATTACTTGAGTACTCAAAGTAAAATTAGGACACAACAAGGTCACGGTCTAAAGGATGATTACTACAGCGTAGTAGAGTACTGTAACCATTATTTAGAGAGGCTTCTGCGGTGAAATCGAGCATCAGAGGTTATTGACTCCGCGCCTAAACGCCGAACTCCCACGCCAGAGCGTGGAATAAGTTGATGCTCAGACAAAATTGAAATATTTAGTAACGAATGTCTTCTATAAAAGTAAATCGATTGCTCGCTACATTGACTTAACTTAGATAAGGATTGATATTATTTAATAAAGTTACGTTTGAGTTTGTGAACTATAATAATAATATAGTGCCGTAGATATAAATAATGAATTATTTATATACTTGTTGCAGTTTTAAGATTTGAACTCTTGTGTAAGTACCATGTCGTTAAAGTTGCTGCGCTTATTTATATGATTACAGCAAAAAGTCAGGTTCCTGTGGATCATGTAGTTGTCATGTGCCATTAACAAACTATTTAAAATAAAATATTACGAGTATATTAGTGGATCGCTTTGGTTTTTTACGGAGGTGTTGCACCACCAACAAAATTTAAAATCAAAATATGTGTGCAGTTTCACAAAAAAAAATACGTATTATGGTCGTTAAGACAAGTACGAGTATTTTATTAGGTAACAAGTATTTGGTTAACAAATCTATTTATTATAGAGAAAATATGTATATAAATATGTATGTAAAATCAACTCTAATCAAAATAAAATCAGTCTACTCAGTGCAAGCTGGAAAACTCCACCTTATAGCCATGCCGTGCGATTCTGTAATGATTCGTCGATTGATTTTCCAACGTTTATTGTCATGTCTTCATTTGTTTCACATAGTTTATGGATGTTGTCAAAAATGCAACGATGTTTGCTCTTAGAGAATCGCACGGCTGTTCGGGACGTGACTGTTATAGTTGCAGATGTGAGGTTCTTAAGCGGATGACTTGCCTAGTGATGTCAAGTGACGATACGTTGTCACCTTATCTATATATCTATCTATAATATAATAAGATTTTTTATGCCATTAAATTGGCGAAATGTGTCAGCACCTAATCTAATATACTCGTAAACACCTGTTGTACTCACATTCAAGCAAATAAAGTATATTCTATTCTATTCTGTCTTAGAAGATATAAAGAACATTTTTATATTATAGATAATATAAAAATGAACCCCTATTTTTCCTGGTCACGTATAACTTGATTCCTATAACTTGAGAACGGATGGAACCATCTCGCTTATTCTTTTTTTGTTGTGTTAATTATAGCCAAGAGAAGGTTCTTATGAAAGTAAGTAAAACCAAGCAAAGACGTGACTACTAATTTAATATATTATTTGAGCGGTGTTTCTTGCATCTAGTATTTTCCTCAGTGTAGTGAGATGATAAGTATGTGTTTCGATCAGCAGCAAAGTTATTCTGCGTTAGTCTGCGTACCTTTGAAACGCTCGTTGCTCTCAGGATTCTATATTTGAACTACTTGCTTCACTCGTGGCTCAATCCTGGAAACCTTCGCTTGCTCAAGTTTCCATACAAGTACTCGCGCCAAATAACAACTTTACTTACTTTGCCTTTCATAACAACTGTTAATTGTAAAATAACTATTATTCAAAAAGCAGTTTAGTCAATCCTTATTTGTTTTTTTACGAATACCGAGCAGCTTGAAACTGAGTAAAAATACCCACTCTTAAAATAATGGTTTAGTTGAGTGCGTGTTCCCTAAGCATCCTATTACTGCAGGCGCCCCGCGAACCTCCAGAATATTGAATAAGTAGCCTGGAGCGGCGTCCGTCCTGCCTGTGTGCTAGAGCGAGATGCAGCATCGTCTCAAGACTGCGAATCAATAAAGTCCACTCGTATAAGTCGGGCGCTGCAGTGGATATGGGTCACGGTGCACTCAGCCCCCAAGATGGTATTTAATAACCCTTTACACGCTCTGACAGATATTGCTCGATCCTCTCTCTATCCATCATGGATGCTTTATAAAGACTCTGGAGCTAGACCTTTATAAACGTGCTTTGAAATTGTCACTACTACATGAACTTTTAACGGTTTTAACACACACAACGGTTTTAGCTTGCACAAAGGTACATTACACTTATGTACACATTACTTTTATTCAATATAGTCATGCTATAGTATTCCCATGTTATAAAGTATAATTCTATGTATTTACTTAGTAATAACTTTAATAACTATTGATTACCTACTTTAGCCGTGGCGGTGCCGGCTTAGAATAGCACCCCCCCAACTCTACCCGTGGGTGCCGTAGAAGCCGGCTAAGGGATAACAAATCAGAAGGTGGGCAGCAGCACCTTCCCAGTCAAACACACAGAAACTGCGCTCGCCAACCCGCCTGCCAAGCGTGGCGAGTATTGGCAAAAACCCCTCAATGGATTGGACAAAAAGAACCAGGCCCCCAGTCCCCGGCAGCCCCGCTATTCCTGGCTACGGTAGCGGCCACGGTAACGGTGGGGCAGGGGGTGCTAAGAATCCCCGGCAGACGCCCGGCTACCACCCCCAACGACGACGACTGGCCCTGGTAACACACAACATACGCACGATGAGGACAGACGAGAAGATATATGAGCTGGAAGAAGAAATGAGTAAGCTACGCTGGGACATTGTGGGGTTATCTGAAGTCCGTAGAGCGGGTGAGGACACGATAACCCTAAAATCAGGTAACCTACTCTACCACCGGGAGGGCGACCAACAGTCCCAAGGTGGTGTCGGGTTTCTCGTCCACAAGTCCCTTACTAACAACATAGTTAAGATCGATAGCGTTTCCAATAGGGTCGTATACCTAATACTCAGAGTATCCAAACGATATTCGCTGAAGGTCATTCAGGTATACGCACCGACGAAGTCGCACCCGGATGATGAGGTGGAGGATATGTATGAGGACATTAGTCGGGCCATACATACCTCTGAAACGCACTTTCTAGTTGTTATGGGGGACTTCAACGCGAAGTTGGGTAAGAGAAGCGAGGATGAGTCGAAAGTGGGGCAATTTGGCTATGGACAACGGAACCGTAGGGGACAGAGGTTGGCCGACTTCCTGGAGAAAGAGGGACTCTTTATGATGAACTCTTTCTTTCAGAAGCCACCTCACAGGAAATGGACCTGGCTAAGTCTCGATGGTTCCACGAGAAATGAGATTGACTTCATTATGACCACCAAAAGGCAAATATTCACTGATGTCTCCGTGATCAACAGGGTTAAAACCGGTAGTGATCACCGAATGGTAAGAGGCACGGTGAATATTAATGTCAAACTGGAGAGGTCTTGTCTGATGAAGTCTACGCTCCGACCTACTCGTGCCCATATTCAAGACCCCGAGAGCTTTCAACTTGAGCTATCCAATCGCTTCGATTGCCTTGAGAACATCGCTTCAGTGGACGAGATCAATAACAGGTTAGTAGAAACTGTCCATACAGTGGGTTCCAAGTACTTTAAACCCCACCGTACAGATAGGCCACAGAAACTCTCCAACGATACCCTCAACCTCATGGCTGAACGACGCTCATTGAAACTGAAGTCTTCGGATGATGCTGAAGCATATAGGCTGCTCAATAGACGAATATGGAAGTCCTTGCGACACGACATTCGGATCTTTAATACAAACCGTATTAAAGAGACGATAGAGCGGAAAAAAGGCTCCAAAGTGTTTGCAAGAGACATGTCTATTGGGCAAAGCCAGTTGACGAAGCTGAAGAGAGGAGACGGCAGTGTAGCGTCGACCAAAGCGGAAGTGTTAGGAGAGGTCGAGAGTTTCTACGGACAGTTATACACCTCGGTCGCTAAACCTGTTAGCAGCTCGGCCAAAGACCCAAGAGCCAAGCTGACCCGACATTATACCGAAGATATCCCGGACATCAGCCTGTACGAGATTAGAATGGCCTTGAAACAGCTTAAGAACAACAAGGCGCCTGGTGACGACGGTATCACATCTGAGCTTCTGAAAGCGGGTGGAACACCGGTACTTAAAGTCCTTCAGAAGCTCTTTAATACCGTCTTACTCGAAGGTTCAACGCCAGAAGCATGGAACAAAAGCGTGGTGGTGCTGTTCTTCAAGAAAGGTGACAACACTTTACTTAAAAATTACAGATCCATCTCGCTTTTGAGCCATGTTTATAAGCTGTTTTCGAAGGTCATAACGAACCGTCTCAGTCGCAGGTTTGATGAATTCCAGCCTCCGGAACAAGCCGGTTTCCGAAAAGGCTATAGTACCATAGACCACATCCACACGCTACGGCAAGTTATACAGAAGACCGAAGAGTATAACTTGCCTCTTTGTCTAGCGTTTGTGGACTATGAGAAAGCCTTTGATTCGATCGAGACGTGGGCAGTGCTTGAGTCTCTCCAGCGGTGCCGTATTGACTATCGGTATATTGAAGTGCTGAAGTGTTTGTACAAAAACGCCTACATGTCAGTCCGAGTACAGGAGCAGAGTTCGAAGGCAATTCCATTGCAAAGAGGCGTGAGACAGGGAGACGTTATATCTCCGAAACTGTTCACCGCTACATTGGAAGACGCCTTCAAGCTTCTGGAATGGCAAGGACTTGGCATCAATATTAACGGCGAATACATCACTCACCTTCGATTTGCCGACGATATTGTAGTCATGGCAGAATCCATGGAAGACCTCAGTACAATGCTCGAAGGCCTCCATCGAGTTTCCCAACGGGTAGGTCTTAAGATGAACATGGACAAGACGAAAATTATGTCTAATGCCCATGTTGTACCTACCCCAATATCAGTTGGGAACTCAGTTCTCGAAGTTGTTGACGAGTATATCTACCTGGGACAGACAGTCAAACTAGGCAGGTCCAACTTCGAGAAAGAGGTCAATCGTCGAATCCAACTCGGCTGGGCAGCGTTCCGGAAACTTCGCGAAGTCTTCTCGTCAAAAATACCTCAGTGCCTCAAGACAAGAGTCTTCGACCAATGTGTGTTACCAGTGATGACTTATGGCACTGAAACGTGGTCTCTTACTATGGGCCTCATAGATAAGCTCAAAGTCGCACAACGAGCTATGGAGAGGGCTATGCTCGGGGTTTCTCTACGTGATCGAATCAGAAATGAGGAGATCCGTAGAAGAACGAAAGTCACCGACATAGCTCAGAAGATTAGCCAGTTGAAGTGGCAGTGGGCAGGGCACATAGCACGCCGAACAGATGGCCGATGGGGCCGAAAGGTTCTGGAGTGGAGACCACGTACCGGCAAGCGCAGCGTAGGTCGTCCACCGACACGGTGGACAGACGACCTGAGAAAGGTCGCAGGACGACGTTGGATGCAGGCCGCTTCCAACCGGTCCTTTTGGAATCATGGGGGAGGCCTTTGTTCAGCAGTGGACGTCCTATGGCTGAGATGATGATGATGATGACCTACTTTAAGAAACGCATAATATTTTATTATTTTATCTAGTTGGGAGAAGCCAGTGGCACTCGACACACAGTTTATAACTAGTTCGAGAGCCTATGGATTCAACAATCTTATATGTAACAGTTTTATGCTAAATAAATAAACTATTATTATTATTATAACATCATGGTAACAATGCAACCGAACGGTCGTCATAGCAATTTCCGACGCTGATTGCGGTCCAATGGCGTGAATTATGTCAGACACTTCTTGTCACAAACAGCTGGTGTTTCGCAATTTGCTGATGGCGGCATTAAGGTCGGTGAGTGCAGCGGTCTACTTCCTGTCTCACCTCCCACCCGCCCTGAGGGCTCCCTGCACCCTGCGGCTTGTCTCCGGAATTTGGCGGTACGCCTTGCACTTAGCCTAGCTCCGCAATTTAATCATTGTACACACACGACAGTTAAAATCAACTAGAGAGTGAAATTCGATGATCGATGATGATGGCTGCCTCGGTGGCCTAGCGGTTATGGCGCCTGATACGGATTGTCGGAAGACACGGGTTCGATTCCCGTCTGAATATGTGTAATTTTTATCTCTAAAATTGCAAAGATTGTACACATGATGTGAGTTATTGTATATCGTAATGATCGAGTAAGCAGTAAAATTCTGTTCTGCTCTAAGAAATATACACTATTTCATATTTCGCTTCAAAATGGAAGAAGTGAAAAATATAAAACAATGTATCAAGTATTTATATAAAATACACAAAACCGACCAACTATTACCATTACCATAACTACATTAATGAAATTATGTAGATATGCTATTTTTTCTATTAGTAACGTATTGTGTATAACTCAAAAACTTTTCAGCCGACGTTGATAAACTATAAATGAGTTTGCAGGTCTATCGAACAAAAACAATAGTCATTACAATCAGACGATCCAGGAAAAAGTTGCGCATGATTGTAATATTAAAATATACACGTCGACTTGAGAAAATAGTTTTCCAAAGTATGTTTAAAACTGTGTTATAACGCAAAATTAGTTATAATGAAAAGTAGATACTATGGTATTGAAGAATAAACAAGAAACTGAAAGATCGCCAACCGTAGGTACTGATTGATTCTTCCATACCAAGTCCTACTTACACCTCAACTGAACAGTGAAACTACGAGTACGAAGTGCTACGAATGTCTACACGAAACTTTATACTGCTGACGTCCATGGATTACAACTTTCGTGCAATCGGACGCACAGTGTCATAGTTCTGAAGTTCGGGAATTCCAGTTTCGGTTCAACGAGATTGATGCAAATTGATTATTCGGTTTTTGAAGTATGCAGATATTAGTGCAGATACTTCCTTCGAAAACATGAACTTTCATTATGCAAATGCAAATGGTAGTTTAGATGCTTTATCTTTATTTTAAAATTTAAGCAAATGATAATTAATGTCACTTTATCACATAAAACTTAAACATTTCTACATGTGAGAATATCAACAACACCATTTGAAATATCTCCGAGAACGTTTCATTAACGAGTAGACTCTGTTGCTTAGAGTCTACAAAAAGAGAAGCGAGACTCAAGTATGCTAATTTACTGTTTTATATTTTTATCAAGTCGAAGATCACACTTGAGAGTTGCGTGACAGGCAGATAACAGCTGGATTTGGCTGCCATATAAAACATATTGCTAATTCACTGTACTGAAAGCTGTGGTACCTATAGACCAATCATGTGTTGAAGGAATTTCCTGGATTGTTTGTTTTGTGTGAAGTGACATTTTGAAAGTCTATCCTACCAGCCCTGCCATTCTCTAAGAGCAAACATCGTTGCATCTTTGACAACATCCGTGAATCAAATGATGAGATGACAAGAAACGTTGGAAAAGCAACCTTATGTACAAGGGTGATATCTCAAAGTATTTGACATTAGTGACATTAGTCAGCGGCAGGAATGACCATAGACCAAAATATATACTAGGAAATGAATGAAGGGAAATGACAAATGGGAATGAACCGTCATGCAAATTCTCTTCTTCTTTTTATTCATCTCCAGTATTTATGTATTTCTTTCATATCAAGGCACGTTTTCGGCTGAGTTGCTTCGCTATATGTATACGTACGAATGTTGTTTGGATGGGTGGATGGATGGGATGCACTGAATGACTATTCTTTAAGCGCAATACTACGGTACCAATTTGCCTGAAATTTTGAAAATAGATACACGATGACCTGGATTAACATCCGTTACTTTGGTCCTATATTAGCCAAAATATCGCAATCCAGAACCATCATAAAAGATGAAAATACAGTATCAGAAGTTACAAATTTCCAACGAGGGTTGTAAATCGAGAATAAATCTCAGGTTATAAATGTAAGCCGTAAAGCGAACGGTTCTATTGCGAATTCCGTGCGAGTTCGCGGCTCGTCCGTAGTTCCATGTTTGCGTTAATTCAGTCGCGCTCTGTCGAACTTATTTATATAACATGAACGGGCACCGCAGCGGCAATCCCATTAATAACTCTTAAAGTGAAATATAAGGGCGCAATTATGGGATGGAGAGCGCTGATTTTATTAAACATGTCCGTGTAGACACGAATGTGAGTTTTATACACTTTCCTATCGTTAACTACGTATAGAATATAGCTGAAAGACTGGCAAATGAGAAGACATTTTGGCTTCCTCGGAAAGTTATTACAGGATCTAAATGTGCCTACGTATGTGAGGAGAGTTCATTAGGAACCTATTGATGAGCCTTTTATATACCTGAAGAGCATTTTTGTAGAATATATATTTACGAATGAATTTTATTAATGGATTTTTTACAATGTGGGTCTACATAGGTTTTTAATATCAAGACCGACTTTACTCACGTTACTCGTACTAATGTTTATATGTTGTGTGATGTGAAAATACTGTGAAATTTACAAAATAGAAAAATTACAGCTCTATTAGTTTGTTTTGTGGTAACCGCGCCTTTGAAGCGCGGGGTCCCAAGTTCGACCTCTAGCCCGAACAAATATTTGTGTGATGGACAGAAATATTTACTTTCGGATGTTGTGTGTTCATGCCTCCTACAACACAGGGAATCCGAACGCGGGAGTATGAATGTGTACGATATATTAAAAATAAGAATATACATATTTTATGACGTGTAACTGCACACTTGTCATAAAATATGTATATTCTTATTTTTAATAAGGAATAAAAAGTATATGTACTCTTTTTCTGTAATATTGTTATGGGAAAACAAAACATACACACACAGTGTTATTCGTAGGTACATTATAGTTTGCGTATCGACCGGTTCACACTACCACGCTGATGTGGGTATATTTTCTCATATTACACCCAACGACGGAGTCTTGTCGGGTTTGGTAATTATGTAGCCGTTAAATTGGAGGGCACTGGACAATTTGATTACCTAACACCTAGCTTCGAGCGGATTTTTGCTGTAGGTATACATGATATAGTTGTTTTAGTAGGAAAAGGATTTCAAAAAGTACAAATATACTACTTTTAGTTGTTGGACAAGGGAAGTTGAATTGGGTCGAATATTCTATATAGGTACACGTCATGTTAAGGTCTTCAAAATTAACTCTACGACACGACCAAAATTGGATTATCTAAAAATTCATTCAGATATATATAGTTATACTGATAAAATTAACATTATAAAGAAGAAATGTTCGTTGGTTTGTTCCTTAACTACTGGACCGATTTGAAAAATTCTTTCACTATTAGAATCCTTCATTACCCCTGAAGAACATAGGCTACATATTTAGATTCATCATTACCATCATCCATCACCACGCGGACAAAACTGCGGAACGGTGCTAGTAAGTATTAAATTAAGAATCCATCTTGGTCTACAACACTTTCTTTAAATGGACACATTATATATACACTAGGTTTCACCCGCGGGGTGATGTTTATATAGTCGTAAAATTATCTCAAAACTGCTAATTTTGTTTTAACTAAACTAAAAATAATCAACTTTCCTAATTTTTTTCCGTAATAACCATCTACAAAGTATTAGTACTTCCACAAAAAAAGATGGATGTAATCGATTAAGTCGTTGTCAAGTAGACCAGGGGCAATAGTGGTTCATTTTTATTTATATTGTAATTATTTATTAGGAAGTCAAACCACAAAAGAATAAGCATATCCTCCTGAAGATACATATTCTAGAACCGTGTATGTCACATGATTTCATTTACAAAACTAGCTCCAAAAAAGAGAAAAAAGCTAAGTACAAAGATTTGCAAGCAATGCATAGCACAATTAAACACTTAAAATGTATACAGCTCCCAGCCTATAGCAATATAAAAAGTCGTCAACGTATCCTAAACGCTGCGTTAGTTGTATAGCTTGGTTGATTATGTAACTAAATTCAGACATGAACATTTAAGCCATTATTTGGCATATGCCTTCCTTTATGGAAGCGAAAAGAGGCGAATGTGCCACAACAGGCCTTTGTAGCCTCGATGTTGAAATTATACGCACTCAAAAAGTTACTTTATTAGGATTAATACCATCTATATATAATTCCAAAATACAAGTCTACTCTTAGAAATGTAGTCTCCCGAGATTTGACCTTTCATATAGCAAAATATGTGATTCCATTCTGGAAGCCAAAATCAGCCCTTAGATATTGTCTCATAGAGATAATATCTTAGGGCTGTGTCTCGTGTGTATTCTAACTATATATACCTACCAAGTTTACCGTCGACATTGTTTCTTCGGGAGTTCTTAATTCTAGAAAACTAATCAGCTTCCATCTTTCTTCAAATCAGCGCAGCTCATTACTTTTTGTCATAGATTTTGCGGTGACACTAATAGCATTTTAGAAAAGTATACAGACGTAAAAGTGTTGATCAAACCAACATTTTTACATCTGTATAGTTTAATTGTTTTTTTCTTTCTTTCTTTTATTATCAATAATAACCCCTGCCGATCTTCGTCTGCTAAAGTTAGGTTTAGCAATCCCTTAGAAATTATCCGCTTTATCAAAATACAATGTAGCATATGTTTTTTCATGATGCGATAACTATCCATTCCAAATTTCATTAAAATCTGATAAATTGCGAGCGTGAGAAAGTAACGAAAATAAACATCTGTACTGACACAAACTGTTTTCTGTGTGTACCTATTAGTACCCAATGCAAAAGAAATTTTCACCCAAAATTATAACAAAACATATAAAAATATTTTATCAAAAAATGGTTTCCGTATTGTGAAAAGTATTATTTTTTCACAAAAATTGCCGCAAGATATGCCATGACCCCGTTGCAGCACATTTTGATGACTTTTGTTTCATATTTGTGCCAACCGTGACCTTCGTAACGCGTTCATTGTTTAGTTTATCAGACCTATATACCTGCCGTGCGATTCTCTAAGAGCAAACATCGTTGCATCTTTGACAACATACGTGAAAAAAATGAAGAGATGTCAAGAAACGTTGGAAAATCAACCTTATGTACATGGGCGAAGTATTTGACATCGGTGAGCTCGTCGACAAATCATTACAGAGTCGCACAGTTGAATGCACATTATTTATATAACTAAAAAAGGAAAGGCCGTGCGATTCACCGTTGCATCTTTGACCTGGATGCGAAAGAGATGTTGTGTTCCTAACCAAGCGTAAACTTTGGCCGAGTTATAAAATTGGTGTCATGTCAATACTTTCAAGAAATATTTAATTTGAGAGTGGTTGCTATAGCACGTCTGCCCTAGAGAGTGCTCGACAACCATGAAAAATGCGTATCAACAATACCTACTTATTTGTTTTCATGATATAATCACAATCACGACGGAAATGCCGGTTAAAACACATCGTTGATGTTCCTGGCTCCGAGCCTGGTCACGTTCAACGGGCTCTTTGGCCACTGTTTACGTTATACCTATTATATTATGATTTATTGCTCAATCGATGTGCTGCCTCTCTACAACAACGCAGAATTTCGGCGAAATTCAGCGCACTTAGAGCGCCGGAATCTCAACTATGGCAACTTTAGACGAGTAGTACGGCTTTGATACCTTGTGGTTAGAAGCTATATTCAATTATGCGGATAATGAGAACAAGTGAAATATGTTGAACTTAGCGAGTTTAATAAGAGTAAACAATTATATATTGCATATATTATTTAAGTAAGGTTTCCTAACCTTTAGCCATTAATACAGTAGAAGTGTCAGGAAACGGTCTAAGATTTTATATAAAAACCATATCATACTAATATTACATACCGGAAAATGTGTGTGGTTTAACTCTCAAAACGGCTGCATGGATTTGAATAAAATTTGCACTAGCATATACTCATGATTAACACAAAACTATGCTACGTTTATCACGTTTAATGATTTTTCCCGATACATGAGATCACAAATGCCTTATGATATGCAGATGAAGTCCCGGGATGTAGCTTGTATTTACCGTAATACAGAACTGTAGAACAGCATACATGTAAAGTTTTTTATTCAAGTATTAAAATTATTTATTTAACTAGAGTTAGTTCTGAAATACCAATAATTGTAGTAATGTTGTACAAAATAATTTAATTTTGTGTCAACATAAACACAGCTTATAAGTGACGAATACTTATACGATAAGCGTAATCATATTAACTAACAATCCTATCCAGTTTGTTCATCTCAAGATTACTCCCGTATTTCTATACAGAAAGCGTGTAGGATTGGCATCTGTTCTCATTCCTTGAGATAGCGTCCTAGTTTCCGAAATGTTCGGTATGCCTATGTAAGAGATTGAAGCCTACAATAGTCATGTTAAAAGCTCGCTATTAATGACAAAGAGTGTTACAAATGGTAGCGTTTTTTTGATGGTGTGTCTCTGTTTTTGTCAAAAGTTTAATAAAGATTTTTAAACAGCTACCTCACATTATGTAGAAAAACAACCTTATGTGTATAAAGTAAAGTTCTGAACTGCACTAACCTTACATCAGTATTAACAAGTAGTAGATATAATGCACAGTGGTTCGTCCTAGCGAAAATTCAAAGAGTAGGGCTGCGCCGGCGGATCTCCTACTTGCCCCCCTCAGAAGCTCTCACCAAACGCATTCTCTGTATTTAAGCCATTGTATGTTGAGGACAGAGGTACAGTTTGAATTAGACTGTTTTATATTTAAGACTTCGCAATAATTTAGGCTACTGAAGCCAATTACTTCGTATATTTCGTGTACTTTTACGTAAATACAATTGGATTCACAACCGATTATACTATACCGTGTGCCTTATGAGTGAGTCGTTTTGTCGTTTTAATATTGGTGAATTATTCAAAGGATGAGTGTATTTTTTTGTGTCTATTTGTATTGTATTGATATAACTACATAAATAGTATAAGATGTAGTAAATATGTATTTTAAATATATAACAACCTACTTAACTAACATATTGCGTATGTGCCCCTAAAACTATTTATATAAACGACGCCGCAAATTAATCCTGCGGGTAAATAAAGAGGCTTAGACTAAGAAGACGTAGCTACTAACGAACTATAATTGTGTTTTATTAATGTCAAAAAAACCTAATGTAAATCACGTGATTGGATTATCCAGATGACTTTTTTAAGTGACGATACAATCGGAATAGTATTAAATTATATGTTGTAATGATGGCAAAGTAAATGGAATATACAGATTTCCAGGGAACTACTTGTAGATATTATCGTTCTTATTATCGTTATATTATCTTCTAACCACAACTAATAGATTTATGTGCTTAGACTTTATTTGCTCAAAACAAATAGTCTCTTAACATAACAACTAACAAATAGTTGTTTGTCTTGTTTTTGTGTTGTCCTACAATTAAACAAGACGAATTGATTATAATAATATTGTTTTTGAAAAACCTGGATTGGACAATATTAATATGGAACTCCAGAACGTTTAATGAATATACTTAGGTTATAAGTTTTTACTTAACCAAATTTTACTTTTACTTTTTTTAATATTATGCTAGGGCGAATTTCAAAATAGCGACAACTGTTAAATATGTGTGATGTTCAAGGTAAGTGTGCATTTACAGATTTCCTAAATAGTTTTGTAGGCAAAATAAAATACTCAATTCTGTGACACAAAAATTCAATAAAAAATACTAATATATTCCAAGGGAACGACGTTAGGCATCAAGGTATAAACGACGCCGTTGCGAATTTTTTTATATTATATAAGTACTCTTTTGGAAGCATTTTTTTGCTCCTATCAACTACAAAACTTTACTTATGGACTATATTTAGCAGTAAATACCAGAGGAATAGTCGTAAAAAGAGTACACGGAATCTTTTGATCAAACCTTTCATCAATTTAATTCTGAAGAATGCTACAAGGTATTGAATGAAGCGCGTTGATGGAATTCCGTACCGAGTACAAATCACAAAACATTCCAATCCCTCCGGTTAATTGAATCCTGTAGGCCTTCATTAGAGATCGGTGTCGCATTTCGACAAAAACGAACTTTTACACGAAACGCCCGAGTTCGGACAAAAACCACAAATGACGTTCGGGCGGTGGCATAGATCGAATAATTACATTGCGTGACGTGGTGCTATACCGACCGACTCATGCCAAACTTAGCTTTCACACTCCCAACGTCGCCTCTTCCATGAAACTTTCCGTTCAACTTCGCACTGCGTGAATTATTACATGTTTTACCAAAACGTAAGTAAGCGCTTTACAAACTTTGTCTGAGATGTCTACTCTCTACAGAGGTATTTACTGGCATGTCACGAGGAATTTGCCGTACATGTTTTGGGGACAAATATTTAGCTTATTGCTGGAACATTCGCTTTCTTGTGAACTTTATAGGAGTATTTTATGATTGTGCCTTTTAACAGTGCTGAATTATTCCGCCTGGTTTGGATCCAGTCGATGTCGCAGGGCATAAGGTAAGAAATAGGTGAGTATAGTGTTTTATACACATATGATCAAATAGCAAAAGGTGCTATCCGTTCTGAAGTCCAGCTTGTCGTGCGTCTGATAGTAAGTTCTAGGTACGACTACATATTACAATTACAGTGCCAGAGTTTAGAAGAGAAGCTTTGCCTGACACTGCACTGTGGTCCTCACCCCAAGACATTGCTTTTTGAGTCTGGCACTGCAGTAAACCAAACCCAACCAAAGTGGCCTTTTGCACAAAACGTCTACCGCCTTATAAGTGGGGCTTTCTCGTCCCTATACGATTCCCATCTGGAGGACGGCGGGAGAATTATTTAACCTCGTCCAGAATAATTTTTACGTGGCAAGTTTGTATATAAATATGTATTTTGTAAGAAGTTTATAAATAGCTGTAGTTTATAGTTAAATATAAACAAGCTTTATTCTGGCGCATCGCTGACCGCTGCCGCGGCACGCTCGCTACGCTCGCTCGGCTCACACGTTTTGGTTAAAAGAAACTTAAAACTCCTCGCTTCACTCGTCGTCGTACCTATATATGACTTTCCTTAGACTAGTCAGGAAAACTGCTTACCACACCGCAATAGAAATAATGGGATATAATTAGGAAAAACGCTAATCCACTTTTTTATTTTGTATTTCCATGGAAATAGTGGGATACACCCGCTACTTCCAAGATGAGGTTTAACTTAAATTTAAGGTTAAATAGTGAGCGAATGAAAATGCGTGATCTATGAGTAAGTACTCGTATTTACACAAATTACAATATCTCAGTGCTATTCAGAATTTTTATTATCACTCATAAAAAACATTTTGTAAAAATAAGAAAATACGATACGCAATTTAATGGTACGCGAGGATGTGACAAAAAGGAACGAATGAGTGAGGGCATGATTTTAGTTTAAAATTATGTCAGTGTTTATATGGAAGCGTATTGTCGGCGACAACAGCTGTTTTATAAAAATAACTATGCTTAGGCCGATGATCCTAGGATAGTATCACTTTAAAAAATAGGGTTATTATTAACTAAATATTGTTTCAGGCTAATCTAATTTGAATTGAATAGGATTAAAATAAGTTATCAACCCACAGATCAAATGCATATACTATAACTACAGGCACGACGCACAATAATTTACATATTCCATTATATAGAAGTGTTAGCATATTATTTAAAATGTAACAGCCATTGTTTATAGAGATAGTCGGTTTGTGTAGGGATTTATTCCATCGAAATTGTCAACTTTGCATCGGACTCGAAGTTGCCCGGGCAACAGCGGTGAAGTAGTTGAGATTCAAAAGAATTCCAATATCAGTGGGCGCGGCGCCGGCGTGGCAAATCGCAAAAGACGAGTGGCCGCGAGTTCTGTGGGGAGAGCCCCCGGGGGGTTCGACAAACTTCAGCATCGGCCATGGCTGAATATGTTAATGCAAGTCGCGCGGGTGTCACCGCAATATCTTGCCACTTCGCAATTTGCAACTCGCGCGGTTCATACTTAACACGTTCCTATTCAGTTTTATTTGCACTACAGAGATGAGAGTACCAAGAGCAGAAGTTATCTGTTCTTATATCAGTACTTCTTCTTCACTCTAACTCTTACTCACTATATTGTTATGTAACTTTCATGATTTTATTTTTCTAATCGTTTATATATTTATTATTTTTTATATTTCTTTTAAATTTTATTTGTGTTTACATGTAATAAACAAAAAAACTTCCTAGACTATTAAAATACGGTCAAGATGCTTTTATAATTTATTATTATATGATTTATATTATTTTTATTTGTATAATTACGTATATAATATAAAAGTATGCTGTTTATGTATTTTATTTAATAGAGCATTTATGTATAGTGTGTTTACTGTTTTTGTATTGTTACCGTCCATCTTTTATTGTATGCCTATTCATCTGCGAATCGGTTGTCTGAAAGAGATCACTCTGAGCGATAAGACCGCCCATTGTTGCACCTAGTTTTAAGCATTGTTTTTTATTGTATTTTCTAATATTAAGTCATAAATGTGGTGTCTCAATAAAGCGTTGTTTATCTATCTATACATCTCCTTCTAAATGTATAGGTATTACTGACCAAGTGCTGCGGTTTGATTTAGGTACCTACGTTGCTTACTTTAATAGCTTAGTAATTTGAAACTGCACTGCATGCTATATAATATTAAAACAAAATGTGTAGTAGGTACAAAATAAAGCTCACACCCTTACAAAGACTCGCTCTAATTAACAATATAGTTAAAATAATTTCTCCTATTTATTATCACAGAATATAATTATTTTTATATTGGCAAGAGGAGCGGTTTCTATTGTTTGCAACTACGTACTTGTATAGAGTAACTAAATAATCGTGAAATTATATTCGCTATCTAATATCAAGAAACAAAATATTTGTATGTACACTTACTATATAAATGTCTCAACGAGACTGTTTAGTTAGTTTTTAGATTAGATCTTCTTGGGGCGCTGAGCTGTGGGTAATGGATTAGATAGTGCAATCCTCTCTTCAAACTGAAACGTTCCTCGGTCGCTTGTCAAATAAATCTACAACGAACGAGGACAAAAATTGTCGGAACCGAATTTCCTACCAACCTGGATTCGTGGTTCTACAGCACTCAACACAAATTGAGAGTAAATTCTAGATAAATTGCTCTTAGAGTTACATTTCTTTAGGTTTTTTATAAATAACTAGCTGCGCTCGGGATCTCCACCCGCAAGTATAAAATCTACTCCGCAGGAACCTTTTTGTGGATTAATAAGTGGCATATACGTTATTCTAAGCCACTATCCCTATGTTAAATATTTCAGCTAAATAAGTTCAGTAATTTTATGTGAAAGAGCTATCAATAACACAAACGCAAGTAGGTACTTTCGCATTGGTTAAATATATATAATATGTGATTGAGTTTTGAATCGTTTTGTGTATAATACAAACTATACATATTACTTAATAAAATATACGTAAGTTTGTGTTCAAAAAACAACACATGTCGAGTATTTACATATAAGGTAATTTTAAACCATGGTCTAAAAGCTTTTTCTATGTGTAGTTTTCGCAAGACTTGATTTTATAAATACAACGCGTTTTGTCGTAAAAAATACCTTCTTAAGGGTTTTGTAATAGTTAATCACGAGATGTATTGGATGGAGACTTACCAGGAACCTAAAAGTTTAGCAGTTCCTACCTCTGTCGTGGAAGTAAATTGTGGAATACTTTGCCGGTGTACGTATTTCCTTGCAGCTATGACCCTGGGTCTTTCAAGCGGAGCGTGAAAAAGCATCTCTCAGGTTATCATAGGGGTGGCGATTAGTGTAGCTTACGGCTGCACTAATAGTCATCGTTTCTTGATTTCGTCTTCGCTTTCCATCAGGCGACAGGGAGTCACTTTGATGACCAATATAAAAAAGATGAGCCAGTCGTTCACTTGATGGTAAGTGCAACGCCTAGCCATGTCGGTTTCAGTGTGACCCAATGCTTTGATCTTCACATTTCTGGGCAGGACTGTACTGCGTACGTACCCAGAGAGTTGGTAATTCCAATTGGTACCCTATACGCAGTTAATAATTAAATAAACGCAGTTAAAAAAAAAAAAATATAAACGCAGTTAAAAACACTACGTTATTGAGGCACAATATCTGGTAATGTGGTGGAATCCATCAAGATAGACCATTTTAGATGAGCTCTACCCACTTTTTAGTACCACCAAGGGATAACTGACAATTCAATGAAGGGTGCTCCCAGGAGTGTGGGAGGTACCTCCCACAATGTTGGTAGATTGATCTAGAAAACAGATATAAGATTTCAATAACTTCATATCATTCGAAATACTCTTTGATTATGTACTTGCTGAAAAATCTAAGGAATTACTTTAAGTACCTATTCTAAAAAGTATCCGTCCATTAACTGAATGCGCTAGCTAGCCAGTGTAACAATATGTTTTTCAACAAAAATGCATCTATATCTATATACACTGTAGAATTTGCCATCGCTTTGGTCCCGTATAGAGCTATACTGCAGACTAGACTTCGAGATAAGTGTCTATCAAGTCTAGACAAAAACTATTTCATCATTTTGTTACTAGAACAAAATCAAATCTTGGCCAAAATGCGCCACTCAATAGAATGATAAAACAGTACACTACTTTTCGAAAAACCATTCCATCGATCTTTTTAATGGAAGCCTTTGCGGATTTAAATCGACAATAAAATCTCTCTGATTGTTTATTGTATAACATTATATGTAAGGTATTTAAATTTTATAACTATCTATATTTGTACCACTTTTCACAATATTTTATAATATAATAGTAGCGCTAAATTGTTTGCCTGTTTGCTCGCAAATTTTTGCATGTTGTCTTCCCTTTTAATTGTAATGGCATTTAGTATTTATTTGTTAAGTAAGCATAGAACCTATTGTAAGAAACAGTGTACATTATGCTGGGGTTCAAATAATAAAATAAAATAAAATAAAAATTTGTTTACTTTCTTTTGTGATATTATAATATTGCTTTATCGACGCTTTGCTGAAGTTTTCAGTTTAATGCTGCAGGACTGAAGTAAGCCATTTATTAAACACTTTGGCAGTTTAGTCTGACAATTTAAAAAATGTTATTTGTCACTGCACCTTGCCCGTCCTCGTGGAAAATTACTGCCCATAGAAACATATTCTCGGCATAAAAGGTAGCATAGGTGTTCCAGGCATGCCTGTATGAAATATTCTTCCAAATCGGTTCAGACATACAATATCTATCCATTCAAACATACACACATTCACATTAATTGTGATAATGCACTTACGCAAGTAAGAAGAGTCATATTTTTATCCAAATTAAAAAAGAAGGACGTTCTGAATTTAGCGAAGTGCGTGTTTTGTTTTATTTTTAAATTTAAAGTCTTAACCTTTTTAGCACACAATGGTAAGACTTTTCTGCAAGAGACTGATCGTAGTAAGATACCCATGAACTAGGATTCCCTGTGTCGCGAGAGGTTTACACACACATTAGCTTACCAAAAACATCCAAGATTCGAGAACAAGCAACTGTACTCAACTCAAACATTTGCCTCGGTCAGGAATCGAAACTTGGACCCCTCGCTTCGAAGGCAAGGTACTAAAGCTACCAACTGAGATAGAGGGGCCGTCACTTTATTACACTCATTTCTATACTATCTGCGGCCTGCAGCCGTAGTGCGCGAAATATGACTAAACCCAGGTAATAAGTTATGGCAAAAACTTCAGCCAATTCAGTTTAGTTATTTTGGCATGAAACTCTGTCATACATCCACAATATAAGAACGGTTTTTCTTCTGAACAGACTAACTTTCGCATTCATAATAATTTAGGGTGATACGACCACGTTATAAAACAAAGTGTTATTTTAGTACAACAATATCCACCGAAACTATCTCAAACCGTAGCAGTTTGCGTCAATAATCTACGCAATAATCTTCATTAGAAACTTGAAATGTTCCTAATTGAAGCTCAGCAATTGAATTTAATTAGTGGCTTTAGGAAAGCCGCCCAATTGCACTGGATAGGGCGGGTGGGAAGGGCGTGAGTGTGACGTTATTGTTTTGACTCGGAAGTCGAAACCATGAAAGACGAAATAACAACAAAAGAGCTATTTTGTTCCTTATAAGATTTTTGTTTGTACTAGTATATCGGCAAGTTGTTCATTTGATGACATGAGCAGACTAAACTCTAATACCTTTACACGCCTGTGTAACGAATCGTTACATTATAAAAACTAAGTGGTTTGTACACATTTTGAATATGAAAAACGGGATTCACTCACGTAAATAAGTCAGATTTTCCATCTATAGTTTCAACTACATCCGGTGGTCTTCTTCAAGAAGAATTCAGCACGCTCGCGGTTGCTCGCCTCGAACTGTGCGCACTTATTTACGTGAGTGATTCCCGTTTTTCATATTAGAAACGTTTTATGTTTTATTTATTTTAGTACACATACACGTAGTAATTACTTTCATATATTTAACATTTCATATATGTATTTTACTACTAGGCAAAAGAACAAGAGGTAGACCTATTACAAGATGGGAAGATGATATAAAAGCAATAGCTGGTCCAAGCTGGAGACAAGTAGCTGAAGACAGAGTCAAATGGGCATCACTGGAGGAGGCCTTCACCCATTCTGGGGTTCCGGTAAATTAAATAAACATTAAGTAATTATAAATACTATGATGTAATACATAGGATACACATAAATTATATTAAGTAAAAAGTAGACTAGGAAATGTTAAAAAATGCTGGAAATAAAAGGCTTTTTATTTTATTTATTTATTTATATTTATTTATTTATTTATATGTATTTTAAATGAATTGCTTATTTTTTGCACACTATTGCGGTATGTTACCTTTTTAATGTTAATTAATTATTTTCACGGTACAGTTATCATATTCAGGTTCATATTTAATCTCGTAGTCATATTCATATTCTCATGTCAGAACAACTATTTCACGTTACAGAGGGGAGACTTTTGCTATCCTTTACCTTTGTCAAATTTGACGTCGTGTATGTGGAGGAATATGGAACAGTCCAACTCTTAAGATATTTGATAATTTAGTAAAAACTTCTACTTATAAACGTATAGAAGTATATACAGTGTTATACAATACAATTTTAGATTGCGAGAACTGACTACTGTTGGGAGTGTAAAACTTAGCACAATTTGGGATTGCAAAAGCTGAGCACAGCTGGGATTCTAAAACTCAGATCGATTAGCAAAAATTCACCACAGTTGGTGGGAATGCAAAAACTGTCTACAGGTAGGATTGCAAAAACTGTCTACAAAAGGATTAGAAAAAACTGTCTACAGTCGGGATTGCAAAAACTGTCTACAGTAGGGATTGGAAAAACTTTCTACACTTAGTATTGTAAAACCTTATCCAAATTTTAGATTGCAAGAACTCACTACTGTTGGGATTGTAAAAACTTAGCCCAATTTGGGATTGCAAAAGCTGAGCACAGATGGGATTCTAAAACTCAGATCGATTAGCAAAAATTCACCACAGTTTGTGGGAGTGCAAAAACTGTCTAAACTTGGAATTGCAAAAACTGTCTACAGGTAGGATTGACGATATGGTGCTTCTTAGCCCCTCCATCAATGGTCTTAGAAAGCTACTAGCTATCTGTGAAAGATACGCTGCAGAACATGGTCTTATTTATAATGTAGCGATGAAAGAAATGATAGTTTTTCGAGCTGGAAAGGGGCCGGACAGGATACCAAATGTGTTTTTGAGGGGCTCACCGGTGAAGGTTGTTCAGGACTTTAAATATGTAGGACACATAATGTCCGAGGATATAAGTGACGACAAAGATATGGAACGAGAGCGCAGGAACCTGTCCATCAGATGCAATATGCTCGCGCGTCTATTTTCCAGCTGCAGTTCAGAGGTTAAAACTACTTTATATAAAGCCTACTGTCTGTGCCTTTACTCGTCCCAGTTGTGGATTAAATACACCCGAAAGTCCTATCACACCATAAGGGTGCAATACGATGATGGTTTTTGCACCCTTATGAGGAAAGCGCGATGTTGTAGCGCGTCGGGCATGTTCGCTGATGCACGGGTTCCTGATTTTTTTGCAGTAATTAGATCAAGGATAGCTTCCTTCTGGGATGGGTTGCGGAATTCGCAAAACGGCATACTGCAATGTTTGGGTGAATGTCTAAATAGCCCAATATTTAAATTTTGGATGACAGTGCACCAGAGTGCGAACAAAAAATGACTGTGATAGACCTATTGTCACTTCAGTTTTTATAGTAATATTTTATATTTTGTATTCGTTCTATTTTTATCTTGTGTTTTTAAACATACTTAAATCTATGGGTTATACGCCTGAAATAAAAACGTATTATTATTATTATTATTGCAAAAACTGTCAACAGCACGGATTGCAAAAACTGTCTACAGTAGGGATTGCAAAAACTGTCTACAGTAGGGATGGGAAAAACTGTCTACACTTAGGATTTTAAAAACGTATACCAATTTGAGATTGCAAACCCTCAGCACACCTGGGATTCAAAAACTCAGTGCGATTTGCAAACATTCGCCACAATTGGTGGGACTGCAAAAACTGTTTACAGTTGGGACTGCAAAAATTTCTACAGCAGGGATTGAAAAAAATTCTACAGTGGGGAATGCAGAAACATGGCACACCTAGCAATTGCGACTCACCATAACAGCGTTAATCTTGAAGTCCATGTGGTTCTTGACCTCGGCGGCCAGCTCACGCACCAACAGAAGCCCGTCCTTTCGGACCACGTCCACGTTGTACTCTCGAAACTTCTGCAAATAAACAAATATTTAGCGGTTTATTGTCTTGTTTGTACTAGACATCGTTGGAAATAAATAAGTATAACCATAATTGCAAAATAAAATTTAAATGTTTTTAAAAATATTATATTATTTATAGTGCTAAAGTACAATAAGGTACCCTTGTTATATTATAGTTCTGACCATCCGTCTGAACTGAACTAGTGCTTCGGAAGCATATAACTTCTGTACAACTTTACGTTCAAAAACTTAAGTGCATAAACTTGTATACATATCATCTGCAACCCATTTTTTGCATATTTGTATTTGAAATAGTCCATTGAGTTATTATATCACTTTCATCGGGTGTCCTGTTTGTACTGTTTGTGTAGCACTCCAAGGTGACTTGTAATGTGGTCCTCCCTATGTAGTCATTTCTAAAATATTTAACGCCAAAACTCGATAAACTTTGCCACGTTAGTAAATCTAGTAAACATTTTAAAATTAGTTCAGACGTAGAATGATAATTAATTACTTTTTCAGTAGTAGAGAAAAACCATAAAATCATGCGTGGTACGAAACTTACACTAAACATAGGGCTGCCATTACAGTGCCCGTGCTCAACGGGACATTTACCAGTAACTTGTAAATATGATTTCGACCGTATCTACTTGAAGATTATTAAACTTTATTTATTAGTCCACTGTGCAAGAATTAAAATTAATTAATTTTTGAGAACGAGAGAGAAACTACATAATTATTCGGGTATATACAGAACTTACAGAAAGCTGCTTCGTCTACCAATACGTCAGATCTTACTTATTCTAAGTATGCCTGACGTGATGGTAGCAAGTTATTATATCTGTACATAATAAATCACCCCTGAAGTCAATGTGTAAGTTTTCAAAAATTTTATTAAAATAAATAAGCACCTAGCTGAACTTCAAAACGATACTTTGAACACATAGAACTAACGCAAGTAATATACACGTAACGCAGGCGTGCGTAATTTAATGCTTTCACGAGCACAGATAAACATTGGCAGGCATGTAGCGTTCGCATAATTTGCGAAAATGACAACAATCATGTCGCATTCGCGCTACATTACGCGCTGAGTTATTGGTTCCCGCCGCCACCACCACCGCCGCGAGGGGGCGAGCGCGGCCGAGACCTGTCAAATTTAAAAATGGAACGAACACATCCGGAATTTGGCGGATGCTGGCTGCCAAATTATTGTTATTCGGCGAAGGCGCCCGCTTCGTGCCCGTGCTGCGGTGTTATTGAATTCAGCTGTGCTCGAATGCCGCCATGTCGCTTTGTTCTCCTTATGCTTCCACACCAACTTATAGAATGTTTTTGCTCTACTTAGTATTTATTGCGATAAATGAAATTTTACTCGAATCCAACATCGTAATGTGAAATAAATTTGTAAAAAAACGACGGCCAGCCTAAGTTGAAAAGAGAGCACATTTACCCACAAATTACTACAAAGTGAGGAAAAACGCAGTAATGGATTTAACGGGAGAGTAGCAATACATTTTTACGGGAAACCAGCTGCCGTTCACTCAATAAAGTTCGTTTTAAGGGTTGGATCGACCCCGCGGATGAGAAAGGGCCTTGGAATCGTATCTCACGGGCTCGGCCGTGGCCGCTCAATTTGTAGAAATTACACTGTCTTGAACGTCACCGGAGATTTTGTTTATATAAAACCTGACTTTATTTATATAAAAACGTCACTGAAGTACGTAGGCAGTTGGAAATTTTATTATTGTACGTTAGGTCTGTCTAGCTAGATCCTCGATTTACGATACCTAACGTTCATTTGAATTCTGGTTACATATTTTGATAGGTAGTTATTGAATTTTTAATCACTTGTGATTTTGATCTGTCGGCAAATGGTAAGTAGTGGTGCTTCATTCTATTCCTATTGATTGCATTAATACATATGCTAATTATGCTAACTTCATCATACTATTTACGACAAAATTTCATAACATTACAACAGTGATTTGTAGCTTGTAGAACTTTTAAATGTTCATAAATGCTATCAGTGCCACCGTTCAAGCCCGAGCTAGAAATCGCAAGAGCCCGTGACACAGAAAGTTTCTTTGTAGTGGTTCCAGCAAACTACGTTATGAATTTTCAGTCTGCTGCAGATATATGGTTCATCTTCTCTTCTTCTCTTTCTTCTTCTTCTTTGGCTTTTTAACGTTAGACGTTACTGTGCCAGTGTCAAGTATACGGTTAATAACTGAATATAGGTTTAACAAACGTACAAAACTTAATTTGTTTAACATACAAAATTTAAATTTTTACAATGCCCCACTTGACAATTGACATGATTAAATTTTTGGTTTTCGGGTCATGAATGAGTACACAGATTTCAGGTCGTCATTTCTTTAATATTATGTATAACATAAGGGCGGACAGCCAGTATATTGACAACAATATGGCTCCCTTGCCTTTCTATGAACAGAACCGCATTTCGGTCGTGACCGTATCGATTCACAGCCCCGCATTTTGATAAACACGAAAACATTTAATTCAGAAGTGAATTACGTCATACGTTTAGCGAACGTTTTGTTGTTTCCAATTTCATTTGTTATACTTATTGGTTACTAACAAATGTGCTTACATAACGATAGTACACATAAATTATTTCCTTATAAAACTATTCATTCAAATACAGACTTTTGCTTAAAAACTTAAATCATTCATCTTTTTTAGATCACTGCGAACAACGATTGTTGCAAAAAGATGTAGCTTTATCTATTCGATTATCTAGTAAACTCGTGTGAGATGTATAAATGACACGGAATTTACTGAACTACTCTATTTCAGCAGCATCGTGAATCAATATATTCATGGCTAAATTGCCCCTAGTTCAATTTACCGTCGCGACAATGAAATTTAGTTGAATATTTGATTCGATTTTGTGTTTAATAACGAAGGCCGCCGGTCGGTTGCACAACGCGGACCGCCGGGGGCTCCCGGGACACGTTGGCTAACAAGGAACCTAAATTCAATTAAGGCAGTTAATTTAATCCGCTCTGTATGTCAACACCACCCTCACGGGCTTCTGATTAATAGTATGTTTTGTGGATATTTATAACGATAAATAAGTTGAGCATTCAAACATTGTCGTTGATGTGTGGTCAAGCTGATTTAGGTTAATTAGGATGACTTCAGTATAAAATTATCATCATTAGCCTACATTAGTCAATTATTTCATATATATGCACATGATGCCGATGATCTACGGCTCTTCTAGTTCAGGCTCTGAATCTATCATGACGAGTATCTTTGCTTGATCTGTTAACAGAGCCCTGGGCACTACGTTTGCCGGTTCATAGTCTCTACTTAATTACTGGTCTGCCGTTTGCAACAGTTATGGGTTCAGCAAGAGATATACCAAATTCATAGTAACTTCAGCTAGCCAATAAGCAGTATCAGTAATATTTGTCTCTGGAGAATTACTTTGTTCAATCGCTTGGCAAAAGCCTGAGCATGGCTCTTACTATTATCTAACAATTTCATTTATCATTATGGCAGCCTTTCATCTCTTGTTATTAGTATATCAATTTAACTTAGTTCGAAGAGACGAGAAATTACATAATGTTTATTCGAATACGCCCGATTCAATAGTAGTTCACAATACAGGGCTTATTGAATTTTTCTATGATTAGTACCGAATTCGCATATGGCTAACTACTCATAATTCGGCAAATAATAACGGTAAAAACGCTTTGTCACAGCGTCCGGTCTTTCTACGAGCCTTCGGACGTCCCGGGGTTTCTTGCCGGCGCCGGACAGAATTTCCCACTCCAGCCGGTCGCATTTGAGAGTTCCGAGCACAAGGGAACTCCATTTACTCGCAAAAAATACTTATGTAGGCGAAAGGGCATCCTGATGCTCAACAAACCTTGCGAAACAAGAAGGAAACGTTATGTAGGTTACTCAGCTGGAAATACACTTTTGCGGGATTCAAATTGAGCAGCGGTAAACTCTGGATGAGTGAGTTACGTAATTTTTCCCGTTTGAGTAAACAAAAGTACGTTTTCTAATTAGCTTCATTTACTTAATTCATCTTGATAAAGTGTCACGTTAACAATTAAAGTTTTCCCCTAGGATTGTCCGAATGACAAACTTTTAATACGTACCCGCCGGCTATTAATTAAAAATGTATTAGAATCGATAATAAAGTTTCCAAGGGAGCGTAGCGAGAGAAGAATTCAGGAAATTCATATTACGCGAGAACGAGAGACTGAATGCTTGGAACAATCGTTTTATTGTTAAACTTCATTCTGGTCGAGACTCGTTGTAATGGAAATGCGATTTCAGAATGGTTTGTATAATTAAATTTATTATTACGAGTATGATAACAACGTAAATATAGTTAAAGGCCCAGACACATTGTCGCAGTTGTGGTGGCATGGCGGTTAATAGTGGACTAGTTTTAGTGTTTTATTTATTCATTGATACACCAACAAAGCTTAGATTAATGATTAGTCTCCGCGCGCGCGTTTCGACTAGATACCGCCGGCGTACTTGCAAAATGCGGCAACTAATACTACGCCGAATTCGGCGTACTCGAGCCCGCTCGAGCCAGTCACGTCCCAAGCAGCGTGGTGTTAACGTACCGAGTGTTTTTTTGTAATTTTGGTGGTAATCCAAAGTAAAATGCCTGTTTCCAAAGTGAAAATGTGTAAAAATAATACTACAAGAAATAAGAAATACACTGGGATCACATACCATCAGTAAATACCATATAATTTCGAAATTTCAACATAAAATAACATGAACCTTAAACGCCATTCAGTGTTGCCGTTTAATATAAGAATGTGCCTATGGTTGAGCTTTTTATACTAAACTACTACTAAATATGCCAAACCGAAATATAGTAAAACTCAAGAAATTCTGTTTAACTTTAAACTGTTACTCTCTATCTGCATTAATTACGTGAGGAGTAAATAACGGTGCTATACATAAAATTTTATGATTCGGCTAACCAAGTATTTACTTCTAAACCACTAGCTGAATCAAATTCTCTTATATATATCGATATTCTTTACATATATACTATTATAATAGAGGTAGGAATATAGAGAGATAGAGAGAATAGAAAAAAATTGCAGAAATGTGTAAATTCCAAAAGGCAAATGTAGCGTTCCAAAAGCGTAAACTAGTACAAGTTAGTTGAGTGTGATATTTAACTAATAATAATAATTTTATACTCTCCATTAACCTGTACATAATATTAGGTTTAATTATGCCTATAAGATTATTGATTTATTAATTTTTTTGTTTCTACGCAGCTATTAGTTGTAAATTAACCTAAGAACTATTAACGTACAAAAGGTAGACCCAAATTACTGGCTGGTAGAATGGAAATAGAAAGCACTATAGGTACGAGTATTACTAAATACTTGTTATTTGTCTTCTCATATCAATATCTAATAGTATATTATGATATAAGTGAGCTAAGTTTCTCATTGTACTCGAGGCTAAATTTATTTTTCTGAACTACATTTATAACCGGTAACATACATACTTAAGCACAACATACAATATTTTTCCCATTAATTGGGTAACAGTTTAGTAGCTAGCAACACAATTCTTCACGCACACTAGCATCCTCCCAATTTGCATTACACACACTACGATATTGAGTTGCCGCATTCACGGAGCTGTTGTTTTTAAACAGCGCGGTATCTAGTCGAAGCGAGAGCGAGACCAATGATTAATCTAAGCAACAAAGCAACCACTAAGATTATTGTCTTAGTGGTTGCTTTGTTTGAACAAAAATAATTTAAAAAGTTCACACATGAACAGTGGCACATCAATTATAGTTATACGGTTATATAAACAACGGGCCAGAAATTTATTAAGAATTTATACAATCATGAAAATGTTTTGAAATTTGCATTATTTAATCATTGTAATTGAACCTAATAATTATTTAACTGTAGAGATAAATTCATAATATTAATATTTTGAAGAGATTTTAGACCTATTAAATAATTTATTGAAGACTTGATTTGACATCAATTAAGCGGCCTAAAATAACATCTATATAAATTTGTTTTTTCAACAAACGTTAAACAGGAGATTCTATCTTAACATTATGAATTGTATTGTGATTGATTAATCCTGTTTATTGGAGAATATTGCCCAATGTTGGTACGTGCAATACTATATACAAAAGGTTTATTATATTGTCTTGGTTGCCTCCTAGGAATATTTAAACTTAATTTAGTTAGAAGGCAAGGAGCGTATGTTAGATTGTTAACTAATTTAAAGAGGAACATGCTGTACAACAGTGTCCTACGAGAATGAAGCTATTTTATACCGAAATGTTTGAGATGTGTTCTTATGTATGGATCTAACTGCCAACACAACTTGGTAAAGCTGATAAATTAATTTGTAGATTTTTTAAATTATTTATATTCTTGAGTGATGAGACCATAGAGCTAAGTACAAGGACCAATAAACCATAGCGTTACCTGACAAGGAATTTGTCTCGTCAGGTAAGGTTGTCTTGACGGTAAGCACCTCGCTTGCTTATGATGGTTATAGTGTCACTCAGAGATTTATGTTTTATTCGGAAAGGTCTCTACTGCGCTCGCCACGTGATGACTTTAGTTACATCTAGATCAATGTGCTCAATCTTATCAATGATTTGTTCGATTCATTTTACTTGCTATGTATTCGTCGAACTCAGTCATACCATACCATGTCCGTATTATGTTAGTTTCCGAAGAGTATCTCGACGCGGAAGTGTAACCGTCACTGTAAACTATACTGAGACCCGCGGCACAGCGTTCGCATGGAGTTTAACCTAATTTCATTATCTTCTCTTCAACATGAAAGGTGACCGTCGCCTGTTTGTGGCAAGTGGGACAAGGTGAGAGCAAACATGATAAACCAGTGACGTATAATCTTGATATGAATACAGCCAGTATAACTTTAAAACCATTGCTAACGCATCCGCTTTTATTATAAGGAATGTAGCTCAGGTACACTCACAGGAACAGCTCAGATACACTCACAGTCTTTTAGTTATTTTTAATAATCCTGTAGGTCAACTCTTTGTTTCACCTAGCTAGCGTGAATAGCAGGTTTTTGTTTCACAGAAGGTTCAAAATTACCCGCCAGGCGAGCTTTTTTTCCTTTTTAAGAGGTTTCGAACGTTCATTTGCTATTACTCGAGTTAATTAGGTTGATAAACACATAAATACGCATCAAGTGACTTTTTTCTTCAAGTAGTCACAGTCACAACATACACACATAAAAAAAAATGTGATCACTAGCATATGCTGATATAATTAATTAAATTGAACTAAATCAACAATTTATTTTCCATTTTGGTTTTGGTTTATGTTCAATATAAACTCCTCCCCTGGCTCGAACACATGCGGTGATCGTTCTGGGCATGCCGAGAATCAAGCTATCCAGCATATCTTGTGGTAACCTGTCCCATTCTTGAAGAGCGGCATCCCTGAGCTCAGGCACTGTCTGTGGACGTGGCTGACGGTTCCAAACATCTTACTTACAGAGCATCCCACACGTGCTCTATTGGGTTCAAGTCATGCGCGCCGGCAGGCCAGGCTAACCTTGTGATGTCGTATTCTCGGAGAACAGTATTGACTCGATGAGCTCGATGGGCGGGCGCATTATCATTGACTAGTGATTGGTGCCCATGGTTTACTCGGAATGGTCTGACAATTCCATCAAGAGCAACTAAAAAGACGAAGACATCGTAATATAATCTACCGTAACAAAAAAGATTTCGATTTTTGAAAGTGATCGCAAACTTTTTTTGATGTGTTTAATTAAATCACTGTCCTGTCTATGGCACGTTCTAGAAAAACGCTCGATGTATTACTAAAACTGTCTGAGGTGATTGATGAGGTTTTGATTTACGAGGAAAAGACAAAAACAACGTTTCATGATTTTGTACACTTTACAGCCAATCTAGTACATTTAAACAAAATCAACGTTAGTCATTGTTGGGTTTTTGCCCCGCCATTCCTAGCTTTGTCCAGGGGTGTGTATCACCACACTCATGAACATAGTGTGTATGTACTCTTGTTGCAGTTCGTAATAAGTATTTCAGCGGATATACAATCTTGATATTTGCATTTCGATAAAGCAAAAAAAAATTGATTTTGGATTAGACGAAGAGATAATCGAAAAATGTGTGATTTTTTTATTGTTGATTACTATATGTACCTACTGATGGAAATGAAGTAATAAATACTAACAAAAATTTGGCTGTGGTTAAATTCATAGTCTCACCTAATGCGAAACCAATTCCCACCTTCCTATATAGACAACTTTTACGATATCTATTTGTAAACTATAGATACTACAAATCTTAACAAAAAATATTTAACATAAGATTTTTTTGTTGTTTTGAAGTTTGATGAAGTTAACGTAGTAAAGGTATTGTCCGTCACTCATACTTTTCAAAATAAGCTTCTTTTAGCACGAACAGCCGTGCAATTCTCTAATGATTCGTCGATGCGCTTGTCGTAGAGCTCACCGATGTGAAGTACTTTATGAGATATCGCTCTTGTACACAAGGTTGTTTTTCCAACATTCCTCGTTATCTCGTCATTTGTTTCACGGATGTTGTCAAAGATACAACGATGTTTGCTCTTAGAGAATCGCATGGCTGAAGCCAAAAACCTTATAGTACAACATAGCCATACAACTTTATTGCTTTCTGTTTGTGTATGTATTGTGTGCTGCCACATGTACGCTACCTTCATTTTGCTTCATTGTCCGTGTAATCTGAAGGCTGTTGTCCCACAACCACCCCGCGGCATGCAACTCTAAGCGAGTTTAACCTAATTTCTCTTCTTTCACCGAAGGCTGACCAGCGCTAGGTGTAGGTCTTTTTGCTTTTGTGGTCAGTGGAACGAGGAGAATATAAACGTATGTAGTGTACTCGTAATCATGTTGGTCTTAAGAACTGTTTTATAGTTATTTTTAACACCGTAGGAATGAACTTGATTGTTTATAAACCAAGCATGAAACAGACGTCGTGAAACAATTAACTTTAGAAATTTATCATAATGCGAACCATCGCTATCGGCAGCGGCATTAATACAAAATGTTTTTGTTTTGACGACGTGATTCCTTAGATATTTTTACCAGTAATAAGTTTTTTCCGTAGTGGCCCACTTTGTTTACCCTTCATACCCTACGAATGGTCGTTCATTATGTGTATGTACGTCATGACTGACAATTGATATATGAAGCCCTCGCAACGACGCAACGTTCGCCTAGGCACCTGCCGTGCTATTCTCTAAGAGCAAACATCGTTGCATCGTTGAAAAAACGTTGGAAAACCAACCTTGTGTATAAGGGCGATATCTCATAAAGTATTTGACATTGGTGAGCTCGTCGACGAGCTCGTCACGACGTCGACGTCGACGAATTATTAGAAAATTGCACGGCTAGCCAGTAGTCGCACTTGGTAGAAAACCTGCCTTTTGAGCCGCTGGTCCTGGGTTCAGTCCCCGAACAAACATTTGTGTGCATTAACATATCTGTTAGACCTGTGTCTGCGTGAGTATAAGTATGTATATCAGTCATCAGGTTACCATCGTGCAGGCTGTGCCTAGTTTGGGACCTAAGGGTTTTGTGTGGATGTTGTTCCCTAAAAACAATATCGTCTGTATTACTTCCATTGAATTACCTTAGCAGTTTTTAGGAAACGCCATACTCTTACATCATCGACGAACCCAGACTACATACAGGAAAGTTTTAATAACAGATTTATCTGTAAGTTAACGTAGTTGTGGATCGATATGGCACGCGTGCTAATATTGAATAAGTTCAGATGGGAAAGTTTCTATTACGAAACATTATATTGGAGGCCGCGCTCCCCGCAGAATTTTGATTGTAGTACTGCGGTGGAATAATCAAGCGGTGTACACCTACACGATATCAATCTTGGTAACTTCACCCGTTCATGTAGAGATACATGTTGTATAATTTTAGCAAGAAGAACCATGAATGGGCTTAAAAAAGCGTAGCCCCGCGAGGGAGCTTTTTAAGAAAGATTAAATTACGAGTATGACAGTTGTTTCTCTTTACATATATAACAGTTTGTTGGAAATTTACGAGGATATAGAAGTCACGGAATAACAGTATATAGTTTTACCTTACAATTTGCGTTATAATGAAAAACGAATATTAAAATACAATGAAAGTCGGGTCGTACCAATAACCAGATTAACTAAAGTACAGAAACAAGGTCGTTATTCAAAAATACTCATGTATAATAAAATACCAAAAAGCTTGACCAAATTAAAATATTGTGGTTGTTGTTGTACTTGCCTACGGGTGGTGAGTGAATCCAAAGCACGCCACAATATAGTTTATTGAAACAAAAACTCAAGGTTGTTTTTGATAATAATCTATTCTATAAATTAAAAGAATATATGTCAGTGTCTCTTGTGGAATCTTTCTTCTAAGAGCAAGTGCAAATGAGATAGCCGAATAAACATTTAATAAATATATGAATATAATTTACACATAGGTAAATATTATTAGTGAGATTTTTAATTATTTATTTATTTCTTACATCTAGTGATAATTAATAATTTTAGTCAATATACTTATAAATAATTATAATAAAAAAAAAAAATAAGGCACTGTAAAAAGGCCTAAAATGTAACAACTAACTTCCCTGTCAATTTATTATTACTTAAGGGTTGATACATTTCCTTATCTTTATCTTTAAAAACAGAATAAATCATAATACTCATCATATAACATGAATTATAAAAGTAGGATACTTATTTGAATTCCAGGACTTATTTTAAACTTAACTAATTTAAATAACTCTATTTTATACAAAATTATTCTTAAAAGTTTATCATAAAACAGTAGGAGATATTTTTTTCAGGAAATTTTACCCGAATTGGTAATGTGCTCTCACTGATTTAAGTATGTTTCTTAACAAGTTTTTTTTTTCAAATAAATGGCCCTATGCGTACGAAATAACTGTTATTGGTACTATGTAACTATATTTTTTCTAATATAAAATAACAACTAGTCGAACTATTCTGATATTTTTTTATCATAGCTGTCGTGTAACAACGATTTTAAAGTATAAACAACTGGGATAATCATTAATCTTGAACAATCTTTAAATTTAAAGCAGCCAGCCAATATTACACACGTTACACGTAATTTTAGTTGACTTATGCAAGTACTCGCCTAACTAAAGTATTGTACATACAAATGTATTAACTTTAATAAAAATAAGTCTAATAAAGGTATTATGTCGCTTCATAAAACGAAATTATCATAGTAATGTGTCTGGGTGGCATAAAGCAGCGTGCAGGCGTATACACGTACTAAAAATATTTATTATTTCATTAAACACTGAAACATGATAGCTGTATAAAACGTGCTACATTATTACTGACAAAAGCTTTGAGACGAGATTCTCACAATGGAATATTGCGAGCTCTACAATTCTGTAGAAAAACTTCGTAGATGATGCTACGCTCGTAGCACATTGCTACGAACGCCTTGTTTGTAGTCTATTAAGCTTTATATTTTTTTAATTTCGTGGCTTGAATTCTATAATCTGAGAAGGGAATTTGGTCCACCACGTATCTAGGTCGCGGGATAGGAGTGGTTCAACCACGGGCCACTGCGTAATAATATTAACAGTATCATAGCTAAGTGCAATTTGAAATTAATATAAATATACTTTGAAAGCGTTACTGTTTGACTGCCATACTAGATTCTTGACCCTACCACGTAAAAATAAAACAAGTGACATAATATACAACAATCGAAACGCTCGCAGCGGAGCTTGACTTGGCGATCTTAACCGATCAATAAGTTAAGCAACACTTGCTGCGGTCAGGAGCTGGATGGATGACCGCTAGGTCACTACAGGTGACTAGGAATTATTTCACTGAATGACTTATTGAACTGAGCGCTTCCGTGCTTCGAGGGGCACGTTAAGCCGACGGCCCCGGTTGTTTGTTTTAGGACAACAGCCGTTAGGCTATGTTGGAGGCCTTCTGGCGGCCTGAAACTTTCAGCATGGGTTGGCAACTAGCCCATCCACCAAGCATCATCCGCATGATAGATTATAGCCCAATTCCTTTGAGAGAAAGGCTCGAGTCCCAGCAGTGGGAACATAAAGGACTGTTTATGATACAACAGTTAGCGGTGAAATTCACTTCTAAAAGAAGACAAATACATAATTTTTAGGCTACCTTACATAAAACTAACGAAATATAAACACTAAATAAATCTAACTTTGTCGTTTTGCCTTTATCAGCTTTGAAACAAGGTCTTCGTGATTGACAAAGGGTAATAAAAACAACACATCTTTCAATAGAACAGCACGACGAGGCAAGTATTGGTGCGGGAGCAGGCATGTAAGCCAGTTTTTTTGTAGCTAGTGTACTGTGAAACGGAATTTCTGAGGGGAAACGGGGAAGAAGTGGGTGGCAAAGCGGGCTGGTTTGTGAACTTTGTGTTTTTGTCCGTACGCGTCCGTCCGATGAGGCTAGTTAGTTGCGCTTTCGCGCCAACTTCCACGGAAAACTCGCACGTTCTTTTTACACACGCTCGGAATAGTGCCGAAATCGCAACAGTTAGCCTCGCCAGCGTTTAATCTTAACCCAGAATAATGGACAAAGAAGAAATAAAGAGTCTATATTTATTTTTTATATTGTTTTGTAAATTTGTACAATTTTACTTGTGTCACTAACTGGATTGATTTGATTATTTTATGGCTTTATTTTATTTAACTTGTTTTAGTAAATTAAATTTATAATCATTACGAGGTCAAAAAAACTACCGCGTTGATATAATAATATGAAATAGTTTTGTATTAAAATTCAAGCTATTCCATCATGCGAATCCTTTAGTTAGGTCTAAGGCGCAGTTTAACGGCTAGGTTAGTGGCTAGAATCTTCTAGCGTAGAGTTTTCACCGGCCGTCGACATGGCCCAGTGACTGCCTTCTGCCGTGCGATTCTCTAATGATTCGTCGATACGTTTGTCGACGAGCTCACCGATGTCAAATACTTTACGAGATATAACGCTTGTAAATAAGGTTGTTTTTCTAACGTTTCTTGTCATTTCGTCATTTGTTTCACGGATGTTGTCAAAGATGTAACGATGTTTGCTCTTAGAGAATCGCACGGCTGAAGATTTTTCCTCAAGAGGCTGACGATTTAATATACCTTTTGAAGTACACGTGGTAAGTTCTTTTTTAGAAACAATATATATGTAATAATAACTTACATTTTGTATTTGGTTCATTTTCGTAAAATGTCTTCCGAACTCCCACAAGTCTACGCCAAACTTCAACGCCCAGTTTTTCACTCTGAAAACAAAACAATACGTTAATAATAACAAAGGGAACTAGTACAAAACCTTATTAAATCTATGAAAAGGCGATCAGTCACTAAATATAACTTTTTTAGAGCAGACTATGATAGCATAAACACAAAAATCGGGGAAGTTAACTGGCTAGAATTGCTACAAGATCTAAGCTCCGAGACTGCTCTTGATACTTTCTACAATGCCATCGATAATATTATTAAGCACCATGCACCAATGACTAGCACTAAGAGCTCAGAATATCCTGTCTGGTTTTCACATTCTCTGATTAAAATTTTCAAAAAGAAACAGAAAGCATGGATAAAATGGAAAAAACATAAATATGAAGTTGACTATGAAGAATTTTCCAAATGTAGAGCATTATTCAAGGAAAAATGTGACTTTTGCTATAAAAAATACATACAATCTGTTGAAGATGGTATTTCTATTAATATTAAGCAGTTTTGGACCTATATAAATAATCGTAGGAGTAAATCTGATATTCCGGGTTCTATGTTTCATAAAAACATGAAATCAAGTGATCCTGACATTGTTTGTTCCATGTTTTCTGATTTTTTTAAATCAGTTTTTGAACCGGTATCTGTTAATGTATCTCAATGGCAACCTTCGCCTCTACAATCCGACAATGGTATTTTAATATCCGATCTTTACTTTGATAAAGCTACCATCATGAAAGAACTAAAACTACTTGACTCTTCCAAGGGTGCTGGTCCTGATGGGCTTCTGCCCATTTTTTTCAAGCAAACAGCTGTGAACATCAGCGACCCCTTATTCATTATTTACAATAAATGTTTAACTGAGGGTGTCTTTCCTGAGACATGGAAAAAGGCAAACGTAACTCCTGTACATAAGGGAGGCTCTAGGCATGATGTAGAGCAATATAGACCGATATCAATTCTGTCTACCTTATCGAAACTCTTTGAGCGATTAGTGCATAATAAAATCTATCCGTTGTTACACAATATTATCATTGAGCAGCAACATGGTTTCGTCAAACGCAGATCAACTACATCTAATTTAATGGTATTTGCGAATTTTTTATTTGAGAATGCTGATAATCGAATACAGGTAGATGCGGTGTACACTGATTTCAAAAAAGCTTTTGACAAAGTGGACCATGAGCTGCTACTTAATAAAATTGCATATAATGGTATTCGAGGCAACTTATTACGTTGGTTTGCATCTTATATCCAAAATAGATCACAAAAAGTTGTTGTCAATGGGTATCAATCGGGTACTGTCAGGGTCACATCTGGTGTGCCGCAAGGCTCTATTATTGGACCGCTTCTTTTTAATTTATTTATTAATGATATTAAAAAATGTTTTGTACATTCTAAATTTTTAATATATGCAGACGACCTAAAAGTTTATAAAACCATCACCAGTTATAATGATTGTTTATTACTACAAGAAGATCTTGATAGATTAACAGCTTACTGTAAAACCAACAAATTAAATTTGAGTATCCCTAAATGTAAATTCATTAATTTCACAAGAAACATAAATATTTTTAATCATTTATACACATTATGTAATGTTCCTATAGCTAAAGTTAATGTTCTACGCGATTTAGGAGTCCAAATAGATTCAAAACTGTCTTTAAATACACATGTTGAATCAGTAGTAAATAAGGCTTTTAAAATGTATGGTTTTATAATGAGGTCTTCTTCTGAATTTAAACGGTCCTCAACATATCTGTATTTATACAAATCGCTTGTACGCTCGCAAGTTGAGTACGCGGTACCTATTTGGAACCCCTATTACAGTAAATATGTTGATGCCATTGAGCGAGTGCAACGCAAGTATCTACAAGCTATGCATTATAGATGCCACAGAAAGTATTTGACTTATTCCCAACTGCTCATCAAGTACAACATGCTAAGTCTTGAGTCAAGACGACTATATTTAGAAGTAACGAATCTCTATAAAATTGTTAACAATTATTTTGATTGCAACAGTTTAGTAAACTCAATATATTATATTGTGCCTCGATCTACTCACATGAGAGCGGTTCGCGAATACTTCTTGTTTGCTGTTAGTAGGTGCCGAACAAATAGTCAAATAGCCGTGGCGGTGCCGGCTTAGAATAGCACCCCCCCAACTCTACCCGTGGGTGCCGTAGAAGCCGGCTAAGGGATAACAAATCAGAAGGTGGGCAGCAGCACCTTCCCAGTCACATGTCACCACACACAAACTGCGCTCGCCAACCCGCCTGCCAAGCGTGGCGAGTATTGGCAAAAACCCCTCAATGGATTGGACAAAAAGAACCAGGCCCCCAGTCCCCGGCAGCCCCGCTATTCCTGGCTACGGTAGCGGCCACGGTAACGGTGGGGCAGGGGGTGCTAAGAATCCCCGGCAGACGCCCGGCTACCACCCCCAACGACGACGACTGGCCCTGGTAACACACAACATACGCACGATGAGGACAGACGAGAAGATATATGAGCTGGAAGAAGAAATGAGTAAGCTACGCTGGGACATTGTGGGGTTATCTGAAGTCCGTAGAGCGGGTGAGGACACGATGACCCTAAAATCAGGTAACCTACTCTACCACCGGGAGGGCGACCAACAGTCCCAAGGTGGTGTCGGGTTTCTCGTCCACAAGTCCCTTACTAACAACATAGTTAAGATCGATAGCGTTTCCAATAGGGTCGTATACCTAATACTCAGAGTATCCAAACGATATTCGCTGAAGGTCATTCAGGTATACGCACCGACGAAGTCGCACCCGGATGATGAGGTGGAGGATATGTATGAGGACATTAGTCGGGCCATACATACCTCTGAAACGCACTTTCTAGTTGTTATGGGGGACTTCAACGCGAAGTTGGGTAAGAGAAGCGAGGATGAGTCGAAAGTGGGGCGATTTGGCTATGGACAACGGAACCGTAGGGGACAGAGGTTGGCCGACTTCCTGGAGAAAGAGGGACTCTTTATGATGAACTCTTTCTTTCAGAAGCCACCTCACAGGAAATGGACCTGGCTGAGTCCCGATGGTTCCACGAGAAATGAGATTGACTTTATTATGACCACCAAAAGGCAAATATTCACTGATGTCTCCGTGATCAACAGGGTTAAAACCGGTAGTGATCACCGAATGGTAAGAGGCACGGTGAATATTAATGTCAAACTGGAGAGGTCTCGCCTGATGAAGTCTACGCTCCGACCTACTCGTGCCCATATTCAAGACCCCGAGAGCTTTCAACTTGAGCTATCCAATCGCTTCGATTGCCTTGAGAACATCGCTTCAGTGGACGAGATCAATAACAGGTTAGTAGAAACTGTCCATACAGTGGGTTCCAAGTACTTTAAACCCCACCGTACAGATAGGCCACAGAAACTCTCCAACGATACCCTCAACCTCATGGCTGAACGACGCTCATTGAAACTGCAGTCTTCGGATGATGCTGAAGCATATAGGCTGCTCAATAGACGAATATGGAAGTCCTTGCGACACGACATTCGGATCTTTAATACAAACCGTATTAAAGAGACGATAGAGCGGAAAAAAGGCTCCAAAGTGTTTGCAAGAGACATGTCTATTGGGCAAAGCCAGTTGACGAAGCTGAAGAGAGGAGACGGCAGTGTAGCGTCGACCAAAGCGGAAGTGTTAGGAGAGGTCGAGAGTTTCTACGGACAGTTATACACCTCGGTCGCTAAACCTGTTAGCAGCTCGGCCAAAGACCCAAGAGCCAAGCTGACCCGACATTATACCGAAGATATCCCGGACATCAGCCTGTACGAGATTAGAATGGCCTTGAAACAGCTTAAGAACAACAAGGCGCCTGGTGACGACGGTATTACATCTGAGCTTCTGAAAGCGGGTGGAACACCGGTACTTAAAGTCCTTCAGAAGCTCTTTAATACCGCCTTACTCGAAGGTTCAACGCCAGAAGCATGGAACAAAAGCGTGGTGGTGCTGTTCTTCAAGAAAGGTGACAACACTTTACTTAAAAATTACAGACCCATCTCGCTTTTGAGCCATGTTTATAAGCTGTTTTCGAAGGTCATAACGAACCGTCTCAGTCGCAGATTTGATGAATTCCAGCCTCCGGAACAAGCCGGTTTCCGAAAAGGCTATAGTACCATAGACCACATCCACACGCTACGGCAAGTTATACAGAAGACCGAAGAGTATAACTTGCCTCTTTGTCTAGCGTTTGTGGACTATGAGAAAGCCTTTGATTCGATCGAGACGTGGGCAGTGCTTGAGTCTCTCCAGCGGTGCCGTATTGACTATCGGTATATTGAAGTGCTGAAGTGTTTGTACAAAAACGCCTACATGTCAGTCCGAGTACAGGAGCAGAGTTCGAAGGCAATTCCATTGCAAAGAGGCGTGAGACAGGGAGACGTTATATCTCCGAAACTGTTCACCGCTACATTGGAAGACGCCTTCAAGCTTCTGGAATGGCAAGGACTTGGCATCAATATTAACGGCGAATACATCACTCACCTTCGATTTGCCGACGATATTGTAGTCATGGCAGAATCCATGGAAGACCTCAGTACAATGCTCGAAGGCCTCCATCGAGTTTCCCAACGGGTAGGTCTTAAGATGAACATGGACAAGACGAAAATTATGTCTAATGCCCATGTTGTACCTACCCCAATATCAGTTGGGAACTCAGTTCTCGAAGTTGTTGACGAGTATATCTACCTGGGACAGACAGTCAAACTAGGCAGGTCCAACTTCGAGAAAGAGGTCAATCGTCGAATCCAACTCGGCTGGGCAGCGTTCCGGAAACTTCGCGAAGTCTTCTCGTCAAAAATACCTCAGTGCCTCAAGACAAGAGTCTTCGACCAATGTGTGTTACCAGTGATGACTTATGGCACTGAAACGTGGTCTCTTACTATGGGCCTCATAGATAAGCTCAAAGTCGCACAACGAGCTATGGAGAGGGCTATGCTCGGGGTTTCTCTACGTGATCGAATCAGAAATGAGGAGATCCGTAGAAGAACGAAAGTCACCGACATAGCTCAGAAGATTAGCCAGTTGAAGTGGCAGTGGGCAGGGCACATAGCACGCAGAACAGATGGCCGATGGGGCCGAAAGGTTCTGGAGTGGAGACCACGTACCGGCAAGCGCAGCGTAGGTCGTCCACCGACACGGTGGACAGACGACCTGAGAAAGGTCGCAGGACGACGTTGGATGCAGGCCGCTTCCAACCGGTCCTTTTGGAAAATCATGGGGGAGGCCTATGTTCAGCAGTGGACGTCCTACGGCTGAGATGATGATGATGATGAACAAATAGTGGGCGTCGTGCTCCTCTTGTTCGAATGGTAGAGATATACAATAGCATGTTTGTTAGTATTGATATCTTTGCACTTAGTTTGAGTCAATTTAAAAAAAAAGCTCATATGATACTTACAGAGCAATAACATTGTTTATTTGTCATTCATTTATTGTTACCTTGTGTTATATAATCATTCAATTATTTCATACTTTATACTTAGTTATATATATATATATTTTAACTTAGTAAGCACATACTCTTTGTTCTACGCTTTACTTCATAATGTTTATGACTTTGTTTTACAACTCTCTCGCTCAGTCCGCAACTATTATATCATAATTAATTTTGTTATTTTCAATCTTATGTGGTACTTCTGGCGGTAGTTAATATTTAATAGATATATATTTTTTGTTAATCTGTGAATAGCGTTGTGGGCTACATTATAGTCAAAATGTGAATTATATTACTATTATTTTATATGTACTTTATAATGTAGCTGTTTGCTTTTCCTAATAAAGTAAAAATAAAAAATAAAAATAAACTAGATGATTTAAAAGTTTAAAAAATATTTAAGTATCACATCTCTATATAACAACCACTCATCCCAATATTCGTGAAACATCAATATTCAACATTTATTATTAGACAAACTTACATATAAAAATAGTTCTAAATTACATTTTCTGTTTAATATGAATCGATTCCAATTTCTATATTAAAAAAATATGATATTGAAATTGGTAATTATTAAAGTAACCTAAGTCTATCTGAAGTACCAAGATTATTTTTAAAAGAGAAAGTATTTTATGGTTTGTTCTGACTGCCTACAGTAAACAAGGCGGATGAGCGACGACAGTTTACCTGCTGGTAAACTGTGGTGAGAGTATACGTTTGATTTTTTATGTACTGTAGGTCTAGTCTAAGCTTCTTTCACGGTTTTCCATGATGTTATTTGTAATGGACCTTAAATAACCTAAGTAAGGACCGAATCGCGTAGCGACAGCGATACTCTTTCAACATTCCAACGAGTACTTTAACTGCCCAAAACAGTAAACCAATCAACTTATTTAATTGATTTTAACTTTAATATATTAGTGCCTTTAACCTTGTGGTTATACCACTGCCCCGGTATTGAAAATAAACAACAGTGGCGTGTGGAAGTCCAATCAAACGCGAGAAAAAACCAATGCAAAATATCTAGAGTGTTTGGAATGTTATCTTTCTGTATGTTCTTAGCAAAATCTATTGTTGATAGTCTTCCATTAATATTACTTTCGTGAAACATTTTATTTTGGGCAAATTTTAATTAATGTTATATCATCTATATATGCTTGCTGCATATCAAACTATAGGAAATGAAACGTTTTGAAAAGTTACGTTTTTGAAATCTGCAAATAACTGTTCCCGTAATCCCGTAAAGTATTATTTGCTCTGTTATAAGAACTTAGTTGATTATAATGAATATACCTGATCATTCTATTACATAGTTTACCTTCAGGATACAAGAGTAACAATACTTGACAATAACGAAATGTAATATTATAAATTTAATTTGAAACATTTATCATGGTTCTTCCCGGAAGCAGATGCGATTGAGGCGGCAGGTTAAGCATTTTTTCCGGTCTGCTGGCACCCCTTATTTTATGATATAAATGTCCTCTGGGTTACATAACGATTTATATTTGTTGCGATGTGATTCAAATATAAAATTAAATATAAAAAAGTAAATCGTGTTTACAGATTGATATGGAAAGACTTCTAACTTTTTCTTGGCTTATTGTACAACCGTACGATTGTCTAAGAGCAAACATCGTTGCATCTTTGACAACATCCGTGAAACAAATGACGAGATGACAAGAAACGCTGGAAAAAAAAACCTTATGTTCAAGAGCGATATCTTATAAAGTATTTGACATCGGTGAGCTCGTCGACGAGCGCATCGATGAATTAGAGAATCGCACGGCTGGTGACTAAGAAATTAAACGTCGTCGTAAAATAGGCTATTTAAATAATTACTTTCTTACCAGCTATATCACAATGATATTAACTTGAGTTAGGAGGAAAGTAAACGTGTTGTAAAACGCAAGACATGAAATGATTGGATAGAAAGTAGGTTAGGAGGCTGAGATGGGAATGGAGAACAGCACTTGCGTTAGCTTATCTAATAAAATTAAATGTACACCTAACTAGTGTTTTGAAGTTTTTTCTAATAAGTTGCCTGCCTTTTAATTTTGAGACTTACTATTTATATGAAAATAGCCTTAATATGAATTAAGATTCCTCTTATATCGAATCAGAAATGAGGAGATCCGTTGAGGAACGAATCACCAACATAGCTCATAGGATAGCACGCAGATCTAATGGCAAATGAGGCCGGAAGGTTCTGGAGTGGAAAACAGTGTGGACACACAAGCGCAGCGTAGATCGTCCACCGACAAGGCATCTTGGCGTCCTTTATTGGACAGACAATGTGATAAAGGTTGCAAGACTACATGGAAACTAGGCCGCTTCATCACGGAATAAATGGTGGGGAAATTACTGCCCCCTTGCTTGGGAAATTACCCCCATGGGGTGATAAAATTGGCACGCCTGCATTAGCGTCACGTAAACTCCTAATTCAATTCGATCAACGTATTATAAATGTATAAAAAAAGTAAAAATAGAAAAAAAAAGTTATAAAAACAAAGTAAAAATAGAAAAAAATATATTTGTTGAGTTTATTAAATGTTTTTACCTTTAGTATTTGTACACCCTTAAAAAGTTCACAAGTGCTTAAAATAATAATGTAGATCTAGTGATAACAAAATTCAACGGTAGTTCTATCATTTTCAGATTCAATTAAAATGTTACTAATGATTAAAAAAAACCTCAGTAGTTCCATCATGGAACTGTTAATAGTACTAGGGGCAACGGACCAAACTCACTCGAGTACAAGGACGGGTATATACAAAAAAGTGACATTAATAAGCATCTTCACAACGTTACCTTTGGTGATCACGACACAATCAGGAATACACACGCATGCACTCTCTCACCATCCTTAACCCTTTGCGTCCCAGAGACGTACATATACGTCAGTTTCATACATAAAAAATCTTTTGTTTTAATTATCACGGCATGGGAAGGATGAATATATGAATTTATAAACTCACAGATACGTAAACATAGATACACTCACTTTCATATTCATCTAATCTCTTACACAATTAACACACTCACATCTTAACACGTATTATTTTTATTATATAATGTCAAAGTATACCTACAAAAATTATTTCTTATTCTTTAGTTAAAGATTACGTCAACAAATGTAATTAGATCACTATAGTCCAGGCGGAGGGCATTGGTATGCCATAACACAGGTCTCCTAGTTTGGATACCAATGGTTTTCCAACCAGGAATGTATACTTTTGATAAGCCCTACTTGATTGTAAATGTTCATAATGATGTATGTATGGCAACTCAATAAAATATATTATATTATTATTATTAAAATTCTTAAAATTATTATTATAAAAAAGAGTGTATGTTCATACGTTCGAAGACTAGCTAATTTATTTATAAGTTCGATGGATTCTATTATCTTCGCTGGGGTTTCAAATGTTTTCTTTAACGATTCAAAACGATTTCTAATATTTGTCAATGTGGATACATTGACAAATACATGAAAACATTACAAGAATGTTAACACTCCTCTTGTTATGTATAAACGGGGCCAGACCGTCATTGTCTGTATGAACCGATATAATTAATGGTGGTCGCGATACCTGCGCTGGTTCACGATTGAAAATATATTTCCATTCATTGCCTCTTTCTTCCGGTTCCGGAATGATATATTTTTGAACAGTCGATTTTCAACCGTACGTACGAATTTCATTCGGTAAGGTTTTTACAATTTCGACACGTAGTTTTCTGGCCTTCTTCTTTTGCAAATTATTGACGGCTATCTATAGATGGTTATTGGTTTAATGATGGTAACTATATGACGAATACACAGGTTTGCTAATGAGTGACTTTATGTATGCTACTTGCAGTGAGTATGTAAGCGTGCCACGGTAAGCCGTACAGATGTGTAAATTTTAAATTAGAATTAGCTTGTACACAGAATTAACGCAAAAGCTTAATACTTTTTTCCTGGAAATATGTTTTTATAGGATAGTCACTTTATCTGAAGCCGACGGGTACAGCTAAAGTGTAAATAAATCAAGAAGAAGTGATGTTTTATATTAAGATTATGACTTCATAGCAATGATTTTACAAAAGACAATTTACTATAATTACTTTTTATCCATATTAATAGTGTAATAACATTAATGAGTTCATGGGGTGGTGTGGAACTTATGTTTAAAGAACATGCAGTTGTAGACTGAGGGTTGTTAATTCACTTGCAAATAGATGATTTACAATCTAGAATTATTATAGCTAAGGTTGTTTCTTTTTCAATAACAAACAAATAATAATGCATCTGCCATTGCCTTTTCGCATGGAATGCTGACATAACTGCTATCATACCTATACGTATTTCTAGCGCGAAACTGTAATGTTATCAATACTGTGATTCTGGTATGAATGGGTTTCGGCCAAATTACAGGCACATGAGATTTAACAACTCATGTCTCAGGGTTACTGGCGGTGTGCAGATTGTCACTTGTGAGGAAATGCATCTGTTATAGGCAGAGGTCAGCGCTTAACACCAGGTGGGCCTCGTGCTGGTATCGTCTTCTACTAATAACATAAAAAGCACTATGTACCGCACATGAACGATATTTAATGTAAACGTTCCTTGATATTGCTCGAGCGAGTCTGCAAAGTACACTGTGTTACTGGACTTGCCTCGTCACCGAGCCATATTTATTTAATCTCATTCGCCCAGTGATTTCTATAGCTACATCGTACAGAGTTCTTTCTACAAAATGAACGCTCGCATTATGTAGACGTATAAAAAAACTGAGAAGATTGGGAACATGTTGACTTGTTGGAATTCAATTGCTTGGATCTATAAAACGAGGTATGTACAGTTGTAAGAAATTGTACACGGATTGTGATCCGTAGACTTCTACGAATTAATAATGTTTTCGGGAAATGTCGTTAACATGTACGTATACTTAGGTCTATAGGTATATTTATTCGTAAATGTCTAAGTAATATGATATTGACGTTTCTATTAAGTACTAGCGACTGCCCGCAACTTCATTCGAGTAGTAGACATGGCCTTCATCCTCGCCATAACCTCACATCTTTTCTTGCTTCAACGTTCAACGTAGAACATTCTACGAATTATTTGAAAACATTTAAAAAAACATGAATGAAATCGGTAAAGCCATTCTCTAGTTATAGCGTGACCAGGAAAAAATAAGGGTTCATTTTTTTATATATATAGACTAGCGACTGCCCGCGATTCGTTCGCGTAGTAGGCTTGTCCTTCGGCCTCGCCATAACCCCGGTCTTTTCTTGATTTTTCATTCATAGGACCTTCTCTTAACAATAATAAACACTACAACAAAAAAACATGCGGGGCAGTCGTTGGGGACTGCCGATGTTACTTGTGGGACTTGTCAGGAAATTACAACACTACGGTATTAGGAACATGGCTCTCAACCTTTTGACTTCATATTTAAATGATAGAATTCAAAGGGTTGACATAAATGGTAAAAAATCGCCCGGCTCTATAATCTCAATGGGCGTTCCACAAGGTTCAATACTAGGGCCGTTCTTGTTTTTAATCTATATTAATGACTTACCTTATTATGTAGAGAAGAATCACGAGATTGTATTGTTTGCAGATGACACTTCACTGTTATTTAAAATTAAAAGGCAGTTATTAAACTATGACGATGTTAACAATGCATTAGCTAAAGTTGTGAATTGGTTCAATACAAATAATCTTCTCCTCAATGAGAAGAAAACTAATTGTATAAAGTTCTCGACGCCAAATGTGAGACAAGTAAAATCCAATATACAATTGAATGGAACAGGGTTGGACCTTGTGGAGTCAACGGTCTTTTTAGGAATTACTATAGACGCTAAATTGCAATGGGGTCCCCACATTAAAACATTGTCTAGTAGGCTCAATTCAGCGGCTTATGCTGTTAAAAAAATTAGACTATTAACTGATGTAGACACAGCTAGAATAGTTTATTTTAGTTATTTCCATAGCGTTATGACTTATGGCATACTGCTCTGGGGATGTTCTGCAGATATTAATTCCATTTTTATACTGCAAAAAAGGGCTATACGAGCGATCTACAGTTTAGCTCCCAGAGTTTCCTTTAGACAGAAGTTTAAAGACATAAACATTCTAACTGTTGTCTCTCAGTTTATCTATGAAAATCTAATGTATGTAAAGAAAAACATTAGCAGTTTTGATAAAAGGAGTGATGCTCATTCCATCAACACGCGAAATAAGCACAAGCTATCGTATAGTCATTCTTTTATGGGACAATGTATACGATTCTATAATAAAGTTCCCAATGTTATCCGAAATTTGCCTATTTATAAGTTTAAAATTACTATTAAAACTAAACTCTGTCAAAAAGGTTATTACAAAATTTCGGATTACTTGGAGGATAAAACAGCTTGGGACTGATCACTCCAGGATCTATCTACTCGTGTACTAAGATGTCAAAGTGTAGCGTGTCTTGCCCTACTGATACCATTATTATGTTCTCTTTTGTAAGGCAACACACTGGAGCTAATATCTGTAGTACCTAAGTAAAAATATTGTAAAAACATCTATGTAAAAAGAATGGCCCCGAGTTTCTTGCCGCTTCTTCTCGGTAGGCTCTATATATTTTGGAACGCGGCGGTAGTCTTTAAAGTACATTATAATGAAAAATTGACGTTCATAAGTGCGTCTTTGATGCCTAAATTGAATAAATGATTTTGACTTTGACTTTGACTTTGATAGAAGTAACTTGAAGCGTTCGGTGACGATGACGCGAGTTCCATGATTTTAATTTATCGTAATAGTTCTCAACGCGCCTAAAGAAGTTTTCAATTCAAAAAGAAATTGTTCCATCCATTTCCGCGTGATGCGATGACCAAGGGAAATGTGCATAGGTTTCGAGCCATCGATCGATTGAATATTAGGAACCGCTATAAGTATGGGTATGTCAGGTCGGTCCAAAATAATATTTATTTTACATTCTCTAAATACCGTTGGGCTCAGCTTTACAAAGTAAAGTCGCTCTTGAGGAAATCCACTGCATGGTGGTAATGTCACCAATGTGTAATGTAAACTCACCATTGCTCGCCTGGCTAGCTATCACCCTCTCGATAACGAACTTTCACTGAAATACCTTACGTTGTGTACCGTTAGCTGTCTTGGAGAGCCAGTCTAAGTCAAGAGTGCTAGAAATAACCTTTCACCACATCAACTGACCAAGTGATCAATTGAAAAACCTCAAGGTCTGTTGATATTGAGGTTCCAGTGATAACACCTTGAAGAAATGTACAATATGGTGTTAGGCAGTCTATACATAGACACGAAGTACATATATGGTCGCTAGGCTAACTAAAACCTTCAAGCTGATCTTCAGATAGATAGATAAACTCTTTATTGCAACACCACAATACAAAACATAACAAATAAAGAAAATTGATAATATTGTAGAAAAAAAATCGTTACACAAAAATGAAAATCTTAAAATAAGTGTCGCTAGGGGCGATCTTATCGCTCAGAGCGATCTCTTCCAGACAACCATATAAGAGCCAGATACCATTCTTGGTCTAGACTATCTTAGAACCCATCATTCAATAAGATAGTGGTCGAACGGTCACCTATCAAATGCAAAAAGTACACAATGTGGAAACCGAAAGCTGTAAAGGAAACTTTCCACAAATAAAATACAGAAGAGACATTCACTAAACGAATAATAAGGGAAATATAAACGGGGCGAAACGCTCGGACGAATTTTTGGCGAAACTTCCTCGCAGGGTATCCTTGTTCCGTTTTCCGTGGAAGTTGTTCCACAATGTGCTCATTAGCAATCAGAGAATGTTTCGCGGGCATTGTTCGCTCAAGTTCGGCCGTCACCGCCACAAGTTTGGAATTTAAAATTATTTAAAATGTTCATTCGGACGTCAGGTGCCGAGAAGCGCGTCGCTTCGACGCCGTCGTCTTGCCCCGGTACATGCGTAGAAGTGGGTTCCAGGAAAATTTAATGATCTGAGAAAATGGCTTTATATTATGTTATGGCTATGAAGTTATTGTCTTCACTATATAGTTATCATTTTAGTCTGTGAATTAATGTCCGATTACAGTTTTGGAGTTAAGTATGATTTTTTTAAATCGAGATGGATATACGTATAGTTCGTAACCGTGACGTATGCCTAAGAAGTATTTTTTAATACCACAGTAGGCATTTAGGTATCAAATACATATTGTCCAAAAGTTAACTCATTTACTCAATGTTGCTGAGCATTTACTACTCAATTGGACAGCGACCATGTCAGATTATTAACAGTTCTACTGCCTTGCGATTCTCTAATGATTCGTCGTTGCGGTCGTCGACGAGCTCACCGATGTCGAATACTTTAGAGATATCGCCCTTGTACATAAGGTTGTTTTCTAAGGTTTTTTGTAATCTCGTCATTTGTTTCACGGATGTTGTCAAAGATGCAACGATGATACTCTTACGGCCGTTTTCAATATTCTATCTATCCATAGTTTTCGTTACTACCGATAAAATTTGACATAACGTCTATACAAATAGTGTCAAATATCTATCTCTAGTAAGGTAAACTGACGATAGATAGGTTATTGAAAACGGCCGTTAGAGAATCGCACGGCTGCTCACCGATACTTTATGAGATATCGCCCTTGTAATAAGGTTGATTATCCGACGTTTCCTGACATCTCGTCATTTGTTTCACGGATGTAAAAACTGGTCCATAACTTAAATGTTTATATTTCAATGCTCGTGATTGTAAGTATAAAAACTGATAGGATTTTTAGTAAGTTAATTATACAAATTAATTGATGTTTTTTCAAGTCGACGTGTTTGACTACTTTCTAAACGCCGTGGTCTATTGAGAATAATATTTGTTTATGACTCCTTGATTTATGGAAGGATATGTATAGGTATGTATTTTGAACAATAATAACAAACTTCCACAAAAATACTGGTTGATAGCCGAATCAGAAATTACGAGGAATATCTAAAAAAAACAAAGGAGTGCTAGGTCCAATTTAGGCGAAAACTAACATGTCCGATCGATTTTTAATCGACTTCCAAAAAAGAGGAGTTTATAATGTTCGATTGTAAGTTTTTTTGTGTCTCACTTTGTTTACCTATTTCTCTCGCATTTGTGAACTGATTCCTTATTTTTTTTTGTTTGGTAGGACATACTTCTGAAGTGATCCTATTTAAGACGCGGTCCAACCCCAATTTTAAAATAATTTACGATGCTTTACGTAAGGTTGAAAATGGCTTGTTAGATTGGACGATGTAATGCGAAAATGCGTTAATTTTGTACGTTTTCTTTATATCTTTCGATATATATTAACACAATTGAAAAAACTGCTGGTTATTACTTTAGTACTCTATGTTGGCTATGTATTACTTAAAAAATAATATAGTGTTATCGCTGAAAATTCTGAGAGTTTGGACGTGAAATTTAATTTTTATGCGCCTATTTAGGATTTTTTTTCTGCAGAGACTGAGTAATATTTATGAATTCTGTTCGGTTATTACTCTTTGCCTGTTCTTTTTCGAACCTAAGTTTTTTTTTCATAGATTATTATCGAACTGTTTCGTTACACTCGATGTTTAAAGATTCTGCTTTTTACTATTATCAGGGTACGACCGCGCCTTAAATTTCATTAATCGTCGGTCAAGCAGTATTTGAGTTACACTCTAATAACTGAAAAGTGTTACGCCTATCTTGATGATATCATCATTGGTGGGTGAATGACAATCGATCCCGTAACACTAAATGATTACAATGGTCACTAAAATTGGTGTTTTTTTTTCTGCTAAATATGGATAGTTCAAAAGTTCCTTTTATCACAATATTGTGCGCATAGTAATCGACTTCGACAAGTTATTTCACACTTTTTGATGTTGAAGTCAATTCCATCTTATAGTAAATATTTGTTTAAACTATAGATTTATAGTGTATATCTTCTCATACCCAAAAGGAACACTAAGCAAAAAAGCTAAAAAATCATGATATATGCTTACAATACAATATTGTAACAACACAATACAATATAATATTGTATTCTATTGCAAGCTATATGTTTTTTTTCAAGTACTAGGATGCTATCTCAATACCTATCAGGAATCAATGAGCTCTTTCCTTTAATTTTCCGTTCTTTCTTCTTAGAATTGAATCCTTATTAGCGATAATTGCAGCGCGGATACAGTCTATTTTTCATGCAAAATCAGTGTGTTTTATTTCGTTAAACTAGTCAAAATTTTCAAAATTTTAATCTTCTTAATCTTTCTGTATATGACTTTTCATATATATCAAGTATGGGACTCTTTTAAGACATTTCTTGTAGTTTTGGATTTGGTCATACAAACAAAGATGAAAAATTTTGCGTGTATATCTACATCTACACTAATATTATAAAGAGGAAAGATTTATTTGTTTGTTTGAATTGAATATGCTCCTAAACTACAGGACTGATTTGATAAATTCTTTCAAATCTGATAAACATATTCTATAATATTTTCAAGAAAGTTAGGGATCCGTATGAAAACTCCGATAATGTACCTAACACAAGGTGTGAAAAAAATACTCAAAAAATCCTTAAATATCGCGTATGCTGAGGAAATTATTGACAATAGATCAAAGTGATGTAATACAGTTTTATATAAGACATCAATATCTACAAAAAAGTCAAGGATATCATACGTTTAACTTGTACAGTTATGTCACAATAACTATTTTTTCATGTTTAAATATGCAATAGTAAAGCCGGTACAAACTAGGCGACATTATTTAGTTTATATATATTTTTATATATATTAGTACCTTGGTATTAATCATTATGCACTCTATTATTGAATGCAAAAGCTACTAATCCAATTAAAAATAACTTTCACCAGTAGAAAGTTACATTATGCCTGAGTAACGTACGCTATATCTGATTCATCATCATCAACATCCATCACCACGGGGTAAAAACGCGGAGCGTAGCTAGTTATTTATATAAGTACCTATTTACCTGTATGTATTACGTACCTGTGTTTATATATCTATATTTGTTTGTTATTATTGATACTGCTTTTACTTTTCAATTTTAATTACAAATAAAAAAAGAAAGCGATTTCCTTAGCACTATAATAAGCAGCTCAAAGGATCCAGTTACAGTAATCGGTTTACCCGAGCTCGGCGTGGTGTTGACGTAGGGTTTCATTCTCTGGCGAATTAAACGGATTTATATCCACCTGAATTTCAAATATTTCCTAGTTTAATGGTGATGTTTATCATATCAATAATGATCTACTACAAAATTTGTAAAAAATATAAACTCACATATTTATAAGGCATTTATACTTCTAGTTGTTGTATATTGGAAACCAGAAAAACTGTTATTTTATCAAATGTTAGTAGTTTTATATATTTGAAATAGGTTACAACTATCTCACTTGAAGGTCAGTCATGATGCGGTTGAAAGTGCAACTTTAGGTCAGCTGACTGAATAAACTGTTAAGTGTGAAGGATAGATTTTCAGTTATAGGTATACATACAATAGGATACATTCGGTACGAATTTATTTTTAACTTAAAACAGTTGTTTTATTCAGGCTATACAATAACATATGCAGTTATATAATTATACTCACTATAATTATATATATATGATAAGCACGATTTTAATAAATCTGCGCCTCGTAATTTTTGGTTATAATGCTGTTGCAAAACGTTGGCGTGTTAGATCGTTGCATTATGAAAATAACTTATTATAATTTAAAGTTACTGTCATATTTCGCTTATGTTTTCAATATGTGAAATCAAGTTTTCATTATAAACAATTTGTAGCCTAGATCACACGGTTTATCCCAGCATGATTTCAGTATCAGCTTTAGAATGTACTCAAATCATTATTATCGTAGAAGAATCAAGAATACTCATTATCAAGTATTCATATTACGGTTAAAGAGTGGCCTTTACTGACTTAAAAGAATTACAAATAGCCATTAAGCGTAGACAGTAAGCTTGAGTGTGCCTATGAGAGTGGCATGATCATAAATGATCAAACCCTCTTTTTATTTAGTAAAGATTTTAAAAAACAGAACCGTAGGAGTATCGTTATCATTCATTACATTCAAGGCGTAATCTATACCTACTTATTATTAATAGTAACTTGCTGTAAATCAGTTAAATTGGCGACATTTTGAGAACTTTTTATATTATTATATTTGTCTATCTAATTTTGTGTTAAATATGATATGTATATTATACAAAGTATGCGAAATGTATTAACCCTTTGAGTACCATTGACGAAAATGTACGTGCGTTGCATGCATAAATCTTTTGTTTTTATTATCACGGTATATGAAGGGTCAGATGACATTTGATTTATTAATTTTTATTAATAGTATGTACTATAACTATACATGACGTAATAGTTATAGTACAAATGGTTAGATTTATTTATGATTTATCATTATGAAGTTCAAGGAGTGGTCCTTACTGGACGTAGGTAAACGTAGCTAAACTTTTCAAGAGTCCGACGTTTCAGAGGCCGTAGCACAAACAATTTGTAAAAGTATTCGTATTGCAAACGTCAACGCGTCACGCTTCGACCTACAAACTATGAGTTATCTGTGTCACAGTTGCCCTAGATAAATGACAGTTTGTTCTGTTTCACGTAAACGACACATTGTCTTACACGTTTACGTGGTCATTCGTGCTAGGCCGACAGGAAACGGCTCGTAATGAACGGTGCATTTCACTTTTATACCAAATAATTTATTCGAAATGGCCGGTATAACGTAAGCAGTATACTATTGACATCTCATGGTTGTATAGGATTAAAAAGATTTAGAAAATTTTTGACAGTCTGAACTCTAACGTGTTACAGAACGATTTCGTGATCCTGGTAAAAAAAACAGCCAATGGCCAAACTTCTCAGGGAACATTGAGTTGCCAGATTACATTTTGTTCGAGCAGCTTGTCCGCTGGACAGAAAGATATATTTGCCCAGGAATTATGTTTTCTGATGAGTCCAGTCACAGATTCCATTCTTATACTAAGATTACTTTACTGTGATTTAGCCTATTTGTATATCCGACAACGCAATCCAGCTCCAGCTACCATACACGAGCAAAATAATGCACTAGTGGAAAAATGGCAAAGCATTGACGAAAACGGTTTTAGAAGTTTAGTCAACTCATCGTCTAATTTAAGTTGTGTTATATATAATATAACTAAAATAAAATAAAAAACATTTGTGGATTGTAGAAAATCTGGATAAGTAATTTTCTTCAAATAAGTTAAGAGTGTTTTCGCGTATATGTTTTTTATAATATGAAATAGTTATTTAATTTAATTAATATTTTACAAAAAAATATTGTGTTTTTACGTAAGAATAAGCAATCTAAAACGGGCTTAAATTTCAAGAGTCTATATCTAACATATTCAAAGGACTGTCATGGTTTTTAGTGCCTCGAAATTATTGCGTCCAAGTATAGCCAAACGATGTAATAGTAAGTTTCAATTAAGAAATTGATCGTCTTAATCAATGATTAAGCAATGATATATGAAATATGGTCAATATAAAAACTACACTGATTCAGCTACTTTGCAGCCTTCATCGGCTGATACCTGTTCAATTCATTAGAGACGTAAACCTACGAAGAAATAATAGTTATTTCTTCGTAGACGTAAACCGATGATATCGGTTGCAGCAGTCGACGTTGTTTTATTAATCGAAGGTGTGGAGAGTGGAACGGCAGACGGGGCGTCAGACGCGCTGCGCCCTTACGTAAGCCAATGTCCGTAGTACGCTGCCGCCCTCCCGCGTACCCCAGCGTACTCTCTAGCTATATGAATACGTAGACAGTACTGAAGCTCGTACATTCTACGTGGCTGGCGTTCATTGTTTTTTGTATTTTTTTCGTAACACTATACATGAGTGAGCTAATTCTTAGTACGTGCCGATCTCTACTCTAGCGTACGCGTTCACAAATGCTTTTTGTACCTAGTAAACTAAATACAGTTTTAATGCAAGATTCAGGCTATTCTATTTTGTGTTTCTACTGGTTAGAAGACTTGTTTATCGAATAAGTGACGGGATGAGAAGACGTTTTACCTGCAGTGTGGCTCAGTTGTTTAAAAGTATCATAGTTAATAACGGCACTGTATACCGCGCTCTTTATGTACCTCGAAATATACCGGATTAGTTTAATTTGCTTAGTAAGTACATGCTAAAGCGTTCTTAAAATGTAGTTGAGAGGCCGTAGCACAAAATAATTTGCGAAAAAGTATTCGTATCGTGAACGTCAACGCGTCACGCTTCGGAGTATAAACTATGGGTTATCTGTGTCATAGTAGCCCTAGATAAATGACAGTTTGTACTATTTCACGTGAACGATACGTTACATTACACACATTAAGCAGTTATTCGTGCTAGGCCCACTGCAGTCCTTGTCTACAGCTACGAGCCCAAAATATCTGATACTATTAAATCAGTATTTATCTATGGGTTATGAATACATTTACTTAATAATTATTATTATAGTACGCAATTATTATCCAATTCATATTTTTGTTTCATTGCTTACTATGGCAAGTAATATATTTTATACCATTTCTACTCTAAAAAGCTTATTTTATTCACTGAAAACAGTGAATAAAAAAGCCTATTAATCACTGTTTTGGTGTTTGAACTTCGAACACACCAATATATTAGATCTCCATCTCAGTGCTTATACATCTTCCTTACGCAAATAATAGTCGACATACAAACTCTTTGTGCAAGTAACTCGTCGAGATTTGATTGGTCGATATTTGAGACAAGGAGTTTAGCATTAGAATAAAAACTGTATTGTGTTCTTTGCTGCAATCATAGAAAAAAATATATAATAATAAATAAATTACTCTTATGTTTCGTAATTGTTCTAATTTTAATGTGCATTTTAATTAATTTTCCTTCCTTTTTTCTTCATATTTTTTTTATTTTCGCTTGAATTATTTATTTTTCTCGTAGTCAAGGTATAAAGTATATTATGCAACTCGTGAATAAAACGGATTTATATCGAGGGCCATAAATCACTCGCATCGCTCAGGAGTCTAACACTTGAATAACTCGCTACGCTCGTGGTTCAATCATCACAAGTCACTCCCTGCGGTCGTGATTCAGTCGTTAGAATCCTTCACTTACTCGTGATTCATCTATGGCCCTCGCATTAAATCCGTCCTTTATTCACTAGTTGCATAATATACTATTCATATTAACCTATTCTGCCTTATTAATAAATGTGGACTAAGGATATATCCAAACCAAGGTTTATGGGTATTTCAAAAATTATATTTGCTTGAACCATGGCCACCAAACTCGAGACTATAATTAATTTACGTTTTATTATAATGTGGATTACGTTTTTATTATACTGCCAAGTGCCGAGGCGGATGAGTCGTGGCACCACACTTATCCATGACAGTTGCCGTGCCACCCTGATCTATGAACTGAAATAATGGGTATCACTGCACAACGCTCGTTACCCCTGGGTTTTAAATCTCATTCTTCCAGTAATGTATAATCATACTTTTTACTTCGACAGGTTTATTGTGGCTCAGCACCCGCTCGACCCAGGTTCCACTCAGTCCGAGAATAATATCAAATACTCCACTAGGTACCGATTAAATACAATTTGTACAGTCAGCAAAAAACCAAGGTTTATTCATAATATTATAGCTGACTGATTTCAAAAAGTCAGTCGCAGGTTGCAGGCAGGTTTCAGTTTAGGTAGCTTCGTGATACTACAATTGAAAGAAGATTTATGATCTATAATGATTACACTTTTCAGTTTTCTATATAAAGAAGTCAAAAATATATTTTTCTCATAGTGCTCACCGGGAGCGCATTCATCATGCATGTAGTTTACTTATCTATTGTTATACTATTACTATTGTTATATATAAAGTGTTTTGTACATTGCCATTTCTAGTGGTTTCTGTGTAAAGTTGGAAGCTAATAAAATAATACTCAATCGAAATCATTGAATTATTATTATTTTTCATGTGAATCGTCGGGGCATTATGTACCTATTCTAGCCTATAATATAATATTGATGGTTTAACATAAGTATCCAATCTATTATAACCCTTACTACTCTATTATAACTTTGTTTCGTAAAGATAGAGCATATTTACGAGGCAAAGTGGAAAAACTAGCAAATTGCAATATTGATTTTGCGACATTTACACTCATGTTGATTGCGTATTGAGTATTTCAGGGTTCCATAGTGCTATAAAGAACCCTGTCATGTACAGTCACGAGCGCCCATATGTACTTTCTTAAATTTGAAAGCGCAATTTTTCGAGAAGTAACGATTGTAACATGAAGATAGGATCTTTTCAATAAATATAAGTTCCAGAATACTGTGTTCGTAAAAACATAAAATTTTAATCAGCATATTAGAAGAAAAACGGTCTGAGAAGTTGTTAAGTGTTTACATAGTGGTGCTCGTAACAGTACCCCCTCTGCTATTATTATAAAACTAAAAACTGTAAAAATATGCTTTCGAAAATTACAGTGGATAATTATTATATTATTATTATTATTTGATTCTTTGCATATAGTCGCTTACCGCGTCTGTCTTTCTGTATATCCGCTAACTCCTCCTAAATCATGCAACAGATTTGATGTTTTCACCATTCAGTTACACAATCTTTCCCCGGGCCATTTACTTGCATGGCATGATGTGGTATGCCTTTGGCGACGTTTTTGGTGAATAACATCTAAACATGCGTCACATCTTTTCAATTCACTGATATAAAATTTGGTTTGCATGATTATATTTTGTTTATGATATACATGTGTAAACATTTTTTTAGGGTAAGTACTTCAAAAAGAAAAAGGAACGATTTCATAGGTTCACTTTCTAAATTGTCTTATCTGTATTTCTGTCAAGGCCCTTTCTTCAAGAACGCGTTTACCTTTAGGTATCAGGTTAAAATTTATATAAAATAGTCGGGTCTATGGTATCTTTCAGCTGTAAAAATCAAACTTGTGAGTCAACGCAATCAATAGTTATGACCATTTATGTCGCATATTTACACATGATTTGCGATTTTACAATGGAACAAAACCTAGAGGGTACTTCCCGTTGACCTAGAATAATGAAATTTGACAAGAAGCAGTGTCTTACAGCACATATATAATCGTTTCTAGGGAAGGAACGACACAAATAAGTTTGTCCTTTAATTAGATACTTCACCTACAGTTACTCGTATATATGGAACCCTCGCTGCGCGATTCAAACTCGCGCCTAACTTGTTTTTAACCGACTTTAAAAAAGAAGTGGTTCTTAATTCGACTGTTTTTTTTATGTTTGTTACCTCAGAGCTTTCCAATGGGTGAACCGATTTTAATGATATCTTTTTTTCTTCGAAAATTTAATTCATTGAAATGAATTTTGATTTGAAACTTGGTCCTTCCCGTGTGGCCCCGTTTAAATTTCATCCAATTCGGTCAATCGGTTTTTGAGTATCACTCCAATAACTGAAAACTGTTTCGCTTCTTCTCTAATGATATCCTTAATTTTATAATAATTAAATCTTGATGATATCCTTACTGACGGTGAATGACAATCAACCCGTAGGTAGCAAGGGTCATTAAAAAGGGTTCCATTTTTTGGTATTTTTATTTTAGGTACCTATGTTTATATTAAAAAAAATATGTTCGGTAATCCTGGCCAATCACATGTAAGATTGGAGCGGTTGTAAGAAGCTTATACTCTGCTCATCCTCCGTACAGCTGTGAGTCCCCCTCCCACCCCTCGCTAGATCAATACCGGAGCCGGCGCCTTTGACATGTGCGGCGCCCCGCGCCCGCCGCCTGCTCTGCAAATATTTACGCGGTGAAAACAGATCATAACTAGATTCATTTAGCTGTTTGTACTGAGCTTCGCGACACGCTGAATTAACAGTTGCATCGAACAAACAAATGTATGTCTCAATTAATTATTGGATATTATGATGATTGGGTACTAAAGTAGACAATACGACTAAACTAGATAATAAATAAACTGTTTCTACAGAGCCTTATAAATTGTCCTTAACATAAGTTTTTTTTTAAATTTTGGAGTCGCGTGGTTATTCGTTTGCCATAAAGTAAATAGTTGTGGTTACATTACTTGCATTAAGATTTTTATTCAAGTCGTTATAGTCAAGTCACATATTTGATATAAACACGACTGTATTTAAATCACAGGGTTCTAGGAAATAATAAAATCTTTCTAGGTCACTGTCGAGAAAAACATGAACTTTTTGTATACTTATTCTGTCTGACTACAGTAATAATAATAAAAAATAGTAATTATTAAAATAAGGGCCCCATAACCCGTTTAGTGGGTGGCAAGTAAGGCACCACCTGCCTAAATATTTTAAAATAAGACTGATATTTGCAGGTGCCGTAGTCTTTTCAATAGCTCACTATCTCCCTTATTCCTAATAAATTCACATCAAAAGCCTTGCCATTTTACCCATTTTATAATAGACTAGCTGCGCCCCGCGGTTTCACCCGCGTGGTGATGGATGATGATGATGATGATGATGAAAAGTATCCTATGTGTTAATCCAGCGCCTCATCTACCCCCATACCAAATTTCATCAAAATTGGCCTAGCCGTTTGAGCGTGAAAGAGTAACAAACATCCATACATCCATACATACAAACTTTCACGTTTATAATATTAATAGGATAGGAAAGGATATACCATGTCCCCATACATCCAAATTTTTTCTGTTTTTTATATTACATTGTATTTGCTATACCAAACAGGCCTCAAGGTGTTGGCTACAGCCCCACTTATGCTTTTGTAAAGGACCGGATTAAATCCGTGATGTAATTGAACTATAGGGAATAATAATAAAAAATAAAAATAATAATAATAAAACCGCAGGGGTGGTTTTGTAGCGAGCCGTCGCGTCGTCGGTGAGTGGCGACACCGTGGACCCTGATTCTCCCTAGGGCTAAATGAAACCCCTGACCCCGGCTTGCCTTAATTGGCCGTCTGGGGGTGTAGACGCAAGAGCAAGTACCAAGAGCAAGTATGCAAGGGCATAACGCCGGTAGTAGCGCTCTAGTGAAACTGCAGCACACCTCTCGACACTCTTTAGCCATCCACATCAACGTTGCCCCTTTTGTCACCCTTGATGGTGGCCCTTATGGAGAGCCCGTTTAGTAACTCAAGTCACCACCTGCCTAAATATTTTAAATAGAGATTGAAATGGGCAGGTGACGTCATCTCGTCCATAGCCCACTATCGCCCTTATCACTAATAAGTTCATATCAATAACCTAGCCAATTTACCCATTTTTGCAAAATTTGCGCACCATCCGCGTTCACACGTAGGGTGATGTATGATGATGAAGATGAAACAAAATAAATAACTTATGTTGCTCTGAGATAAAGTAGCATTCTAACGGTGAAAAAAATTTATAATCGTTTTTGAGTTTATTCGTTACTAAAATATTACAATACAAATTTAATATTAGTATAGATAATAGTTCAAAGAAATAGTTTTAGTTACCTACATTTTAAATGTATAATTTATTTTGTTTTGTATAAATTTTAGTATAAACTAGTTCGAATGATATTCCTACGTGTCTAAACGACGACGTTTAAAAAAACACATCGGGGGTAAATAGGTACAATGACCTAGTAACGGTTTGCAAAAACAAAACACAGAATACCGAGTAGTCTCAGACAAAATTCATTGCTTACTATAATACTCCTACTATTGCTTAGCCATACTCTACAACGTAGAGTATAGATAAGCAAGGTAATACATATTTTTTATTATTTAGCATATATAAAAATGGTGATACTGAATTGATTCGAATTACCGATAAATACAAATTTGACTATATTGAAGTTGTAACCAAATCAAAATAAATAATCAAATCAATCGGATGATAGAGTTAAAAGTTTAAAAAAGCAACAAATATACTAAAGCGTTTACTTGAGGCTCATTTAGACCTCTTCCTTTTTTGAATGTCGGATTGTAAAATTAGGATGACCTTAATCAAAATGATAGTAAGCATCTATTTGAACTGAAGGAGTGGAAACACCGTTGATTTATTTTACTACAAGGTCTTGCAACATCTGTATGTGATAGCCCAGTGGGTATGAAGTTATGAACAGAGTATCTTGAGTTAGAAGATAGGGGTTAAAGCTCCACGGTACGGAAACAAACAATTATTCAGTCATAAATTCAGGTCAAGTAACGTCATTTTGTTAATTGTTTATGCACAATTTTCATACTTTAAATTTTCAGCATTTATAACAGTTTGGAGCGTTGGAAACAGTTGACAAAAATTAATCAGCAAATTGCACGATCCAGGAAAAGTTATGCGTGGTCACATTAGTACTTGACGGGTATGGTTGACATGAAAAACCCTTTTAACAAGTTGGTTAACAGTAAATACACGAAATAGCTAATATAGGACTCTCCATTCGATGCATATCATTGTTACTGCGATACAAATTAGCTAAGGTTGCTACCAGACAGAGAGCGTTCACGCGTTCAAGCCTTCACGTGGTCAGTTTTGCGTTTATTTTATTGTATTACACTATATAGATATACACCACAGTCTGCCACACCATACCCACAGTTGACCGACGCGGTCAGAGGCTTTGATGATTAACACATAATTTTTATCCCTATTCAACTTGTAGTTTCCAAATTAACCTTCCTTACTCCACGCGACTGAAGTCGCGAGTGGATACTAGTTGCCTATATTCCTTATTAGTATACAAGTACCTGTGTGACCGAGCTTTGCTCAATTTAGATATGAATACAAAATAGCAACACATGTTCTGTGAGAATCTGGTCACCGCGATTCAGGATTTTGCAATGCGACTGTTACGCCTTCTATTCTGAACGCAATGGATCTTTTGTTTTTCATTGCCTGAAAACATGGATGAAACGGCTTTTTCTTAAAATAAAACCAAGCTAGATCGATTTATCGTCCCCGAATCCCTACATAACAAATTTTATGAAAATCGATCGATCCAGATTATTTATATACAAGAATTATAGTCGTTTAGAGTATTAGATAATATTAAACATAATAGGTACCGGGTAAACAGGGGTAACTTTGTGACAGTTTTTGACTTTTTTTCCAAATAACTTTTTTGTATGTTGTTGCATTGCATAATTAAACAGGTTTTTACCCTCTTGGCGATACATTCGACAATCGATTTAGTATGCAAGCATTAACGAAAATAGCATTATTCCCTATGTGATAACCTTTCAAAGTGTGGCACAAAATTACCCTGGGTGTGGGGTACTTTGTGACGCATCACAAAAATGGCCTATAACTTCATACTGGGCAAACCCAGGCACAAATAAATCCCGTTGAGCTATTTGTGCAACATCTTAGAAAAGAATAAAAACATATAAGTTGCCAGTTGTACTAGAAAAAACTATATAAAATGAAAAATCTTATTGTATTGTTATTTCCTTTAATCTTGTTACTCGTATCAAGGTGTTGCGATTCTATTTTCTTGTATGTCCTTGATTGCTTCCTGTAATTTTTCTTAAGTGTAATTTTGATAAGTACGCCCACCAATGTTTTTTTTGTACGTACGAGGCATATTTTGGAGAATTAGTCCTAAGAGAAAAGAAACAGGGTATTACTTTGTGACACACATAGTTTTGGTACTAGTGTAGTATTAAATTTTGGGGTCTAACTTTGTAACAAACAGACAACCAACTTTGCGCCAGATTTTAGATATTCCAAATATGATGTTAAAAAAATATAAAAAAATGGTCAAAATTTTACTACTTTGGATCATTTGGGACTCACCTGGCATTCCTGGCAACACAATGAGTGTATCATATTTTGTCACAAAGTTCCCCCTATATGTAGTGATTTTTCACAAATTACGAAAAAACTCATTCAATATTTTAGCAATCAATAACAATAAAATCTTTTCTCTTACAAATTTAACCCAAGAAAAACATACCCGTAGTCCTGAACAGCGCTTAGTTTTTTCCTGGCAGAACAAAGTTTGCAGACCTCACAGAATTCCCCGAAAACTTGCTTGGGAGTAAATTCATCACAATTAAAAAACTACTCAAATTATGTTCTGAAAAACCGGTGTGTTACAAAGTTTGACCTTTGAAGGCACAAAGTAACCCCTGTTTACGGTATATAATGTATTTGTAATTCCATACATAATGTGTTACGTGTGACAAGGCTATGCAGTGAGATGGCGGGATAAAAGTCACAATGATTGGTCATGTCTTCGAGTGTTGAATTGGGAAAATGGTGTATTATTAACTTAGTGTTAGTAATGCTTCACGACTGTACGTTAATACGTACAACGTACCTACCTACACAGTCTATATTTTTATGCTGTGGTACCTACGAGCAACTGTGGTAATTCACAGAATGTTTTATGTGAGTATTATTAGTCTATATACAGTTTTGTAAGAACACCAATAAAGATTATTATTGTTATTATTTCATTTATTCCATTGTTTTCACGGATTTCATCCGGTCCTTTACAAAGGCATAAGCTAGTTATTAATAACCAGCAAAACACTCACGTGATTAGCGATCGTTGAAGTTGAAGTTAGAAAACGTTGACCCGGATTTCCATCATCAGATGTCAAACTCACGAGAATTTCAAAACAGACATACTTCTATGTATTTTGAAGAAATGCCTATTATACTGCCGATGATAGGTGAGTTGTGAAAAATAATCGGTCACTAATATAACTGTCTTTGGTAAATAAGTATATTACAATTCTTTTGAAACCAATTTCAGCAACAAATAAGCACAATGTTCAGATAAAAAATACATAGAATATTACAATTTTATTGCCGCTTTATTGGCTTGTTATTTTACATATATTTTTTTTCACAGAACCTATAATAAATTAATTACAAGCCTGTTTGCTGTCTCCCACTTTTCTACTAATTATGCCCAAAATTCGCTCGTCAGATGCACAGAATATATAATAAAATATTCAGTGACATTGATATTTTTCATAACAATAAAGCAAGTGCGGATCCACCGTTGTGGGCACGGTGGGCATGCCCACAACCTTAACAGACTCGTGACATCAAACGTCACACTTTCATATTCGACAGGCCGATTATATTTAATTACGCGAAAAAGAAATCTTTTAAATTTAATTAGACGTTATTTGATGTCCTTAGTTGTTTCTAGCGAAATTACACGTAATACACACCGAGTGCATATGTAGCATAAGTGGGAATATGTTATGTGATTAAATTAAATATATAGTATTTATATCAATATGTATTGCATATAATTTGTTTTTATAAACCCAACAATAAATAAATTTAATCTAAGTACAAATTTACTGATATAAAATAAATCTACCTATTACAATAAAAATAATTCACTAAAATGTTTCTAAATTATAGATTTATTGTAGATAAAAAACAGCATTTAAGTCCCTGTCTACGGGTAGAGTGCCCAGAAAGCTGGCAACGTTACCTCGTTGAATAGCCAGGCTGATACGTTGCCCGAGGTAAGTACCAGCTCTTTGGTCACTTGTAATTTCTTTGAGGCGCCTGGACAGTTCTTTAACTAAGCGCCGTGCATCTTGTTATATATTCATATACATTATATTTAATATATAGTTGTTATATCATAATGTATCTGATTAAGTAATTGTTAGATAATATTATATGTACGAGCATGAATGCAAATATTTAGTGACTGTCGCCTACATAAGAAATAGTATAAAATGTAAATGAATTATTGGCTGTAAGATTAGACATTTTTACATGACAGCTTTACATATTATATTAAAAAGCTATGGATTTTGTTCAATAAATAAATAATCAAGTTACAAATTAACTTGTGCTGTACTGTTAGTATCTGTAAAATCCTTCGTGGTACAATAATTATATGAAATTATATCACATTCATTATGTGAATATCTATAAATATGCTCTATTACTGTATATTTGTGAATGTAGGTATATAAAAGCTATAATAGCTATGTATATGACACCACAACACCGGCGATATACAATGACACCCACGCACTACGAGAGCGCGTACTACAGACAGACGTCTACAATTAATAACCGATTTGCCAGCATTGCTTATTCTAAGAATTTTTCCTGGTGGCTTATTTATTATTGCGGGTTTCTTACTTTCTGTTCGATCATTATTTTCTATCCATTCTTTAACAAATCCCTGATTAAACCACGTTATGTTAGATAGGTGTAGGCACGGATTTAGGAAGGGATCAAGATCCGTAGGTGTAGGTCATACCTATTATGAGTAGATTATTTACGGTTCAAGGTTAAAAGGATTATGATTAATCATCATCATCATCATCATTATCAGCCGGAAGACGTCCACTGCTGAACATAGGTCTCCCCCATAGAACGCCACTTGGACCGGCTACTCGCTTCCTGCATCCAGCGATTCCCCGCGGTTTTTATGAGGTCGTCGGTCCACCTAGCGGGGGGCCGGCCTACACTACGCCTTCCGGTGCGTGGTCGCCACTCGAGAACCTTTCTTCCCCATCGGTTATCAGTTCTGCGAGCGATGTGGCCTGCCCATTGCCACTTCAACTTGCTAATTTTGAGAGCTATGTCGGTGACCTTAGTTCTCCTACGGATCTCCTCATTTCGGATCTTATCACGCAGGGAAACCCCAAGCATAGCCCTCTCCATTGCTCGTTGAGCGACTTCAAGCTTGTTAATGAGGCCCACAGTAAGGGACCACGTCTCAGTGCCATAAGTCATCACTGGCAACACACACTGGTTGAAAACCTTGGTTTTCAGGCTCTGAGGTATTGGGGACGAAAAGATGGATCGAAGCTTCCCGAACGCTGCCCATCCGAGCTGGATTCTTCGTGCGACCTCCTTGTCGAAGTTGGACCTACCTAATTGGACAGTCTGTCCCAGGTAGACGTACTCGTCTACAACTTCGAGTGTATCGTTTCCAACAATTACCGGTATAGGTGGAACATGGACATTGGACATGATTTTCGTCTTATCCATGTTCATCTTAAGACCAACCTGTTGGGAAACTCTACTGAGGTCGTTGAGCATGGTGCCGATATCCTCGAGCGACTCCGCCATTATAACTATATCATCGGCAAAACAAAGGTTAGTGATGTATTCGCCATTAATGTTGATGCCACATCCTTTCCAGTCCAAAAGTTTGAAAACATCCTCCAATGCGTTAGTGAACAGTTTCGGAGAGATGACGTCTCCCTGTCTCACACCTCTCTGCAATGGAATTTATTCCGTACTCTGGTCCTGTAATCGAACTGACATAGTGGCCTTGCTGTATAAACACTTCAACGCTTCGATATACCTATAGTCAATTTGGCATCGCTGCAAGGACTGCAGTATGGCCCACTTCTCGATAGAATCAAAGGCTTTCTCGTAATCCACAAACGCTAGACACAGTGGCTGATTATACTCTTCGGTCTTCTGTATAATCTGCCGTAGTGTATGAATGTGGTCTACGGTGCTAAAGCCTCTTCGGAAACCGGCTTGTTCAGGAGGCTGGAACTCATCAAACCTGCGTGCGAGACGGTTCGTGATGACTCTCGAAAACAGCTTGTACACGTGGCTCAAGAGCGATATGGGCCTATAATTCTTCAATAAGGTTTTATCACCTTTTTTGAAGAACAGCACCACCACGCTCTTGTGCCACGTTTCCGGTGTTTTGCCTTCGAAGATGACAGAATTGAATAACTTCTGGAGGACTAAAAGTATCGGTCTACCACCCGCTCTCAGAAGTTCAGTCGTAATTCCGTCCTCTCCTGGCGCCTTGTTGTTCTTAAGCTGTTTGAGAGCCATTCTAATCTCGTACAGGCTGATGTCCGGGATGTCTTCGGTATAGTGTCGGACTAACTTTGCTCTGGTGTCCTGAGCTGCTTCAATAACGGGTTCGCGCGTCGAGGTATATAACTGTGGATAGAAGCTCTCAATCTCTCTCAGAATCTCAGGCTTGGATGAAACGATACTGCCATTTTCGGTCTTCAGTTTTGTCATTTGGCTTTGCCCAATAGACGAATCTTTTGCAAACACTTTAGAGCCCTGGTTCCGCTCAATTGCTGCCGTAATACGCGCAGTATTATAAGCACGCAAGTCGTGTCGCATGGACTTCCAAATTCGTCTATTGAGTTTACCGTAATCCGACATATCAACTGCGGACTGCAGTCTCATTTCGCTCCGTTCTGCCATTAGTTTCAGAGTTTCTTTTGAGAGTTTTTGAGCTTTCCTGCGGCGTTTGGTCTCACAGAATTCGGACCCAACCGCTTGGACAGTTTCCACCAACCCGTTGTTCAACTCATCCACTGTGTCGCATTCAGCTAAGCACTGAAAACGGTTTTGAAGTTCAAGTTGAAACTTTTCGGGGTTTTGGATTTGGGCATGATTAGGTCGGAGCGTAGACTTCACCAGACGTGACCTCTCAAGCTTGACATTGATATTCAATGCGCCTCTTACGATGCGGTGATCGCTGCCGGTTTTTACCTTGCTGATCACAGAGACGTCATTGAATATGCGCTTATTGGTCGTCATGATGAAGTCTATCTCGTTCGTAGTGGAACCGTCGGGACTCATCCACGTCCACTTCCTGGATGGCCGCTTCATGTAGAAGGAGTTCATCATAAAGAGTCCCTCCTTCTCCATGAAGTCAGCCAGCCTCTGTCCCCTCGAGTTCCGCTGCCCGTATCCAAATGGCCCTACTCTCAACTCATCACGTTTCCTTGTGCCTAGCTTTGCGTTGAAGTCTCCCATTACAACAGTGAAGTAGGTTTTAGAAGTATGCATGGCCCTGGATATATCCTCGTACATACTTTCTACTTCATTGTCCGAGTGTGCCGAGGTCGGTGCGTATACCTGTATAACCTTCAGCGAATACCGTTTGGTTATTCTGAGTATAAGGAACGCTACCCTAGCCGACACACTATCGACTTTCACTACGTTGTTAACGAGAGACTTGCGGACGAGGAACCCGACACCACCCTGGGATTGTTGGTCTCCCTCCCGGTGGAAGAACAAGTTGCCGGAATTTAGATTTATCGTGTCCTGTCCCTGTCTTCGGACTTCAGATAATCCCATGACATCCCAGCGTAACTTGAGCGTCTCTTCCTCCAATTCGACCATCTTTTCGTCGGTCCTGAGCGTGCGTGTATTGTATGTTGCCAGGGCCAGGGGTAGTTTTTGGGATTGGTAGCCGGATCTCTGCTGGAGATTCTTCGCACCCCCTGCTCCACCGTTACAATGGCCGCTACCGTAGCCACGGATAGCAGAGCTGCCGGGAACTGGGGGCCGTGGTTTAATGTTAATTGTCATGGGGGGGGATTTGCCTTAATGCACCACGCTTGGCAGGCGTCTTGGTGATCGCAGTGGATGTTGACGCAGACTGCGGGAAATGCTGCTGCCCATTTCCCGGATATTCCCTTAGCCGCCTCTTACGGCACCCACGGGAAAAGTTAGGGGGGGTACAATTCGTAGCCGGTACCACCACGGCAGATATGATTAATGCATGAGCAAATCTAAAAGATCAAGGTTCGAAGGTCAAGTTTATCTAAATACTAGCTGGTGCCCACGACTACGTCTCCGCAGGATTAGTACTTCGAGTAGCTCATTATTTCTCCAAGGGCATATCTATCGTTATACCAAAATGTCATAAAATATGTACATGGTGAAACGCAATTGCTATAATATTATTATATGAGTATATTTAAATACTTAGTATATTAATCAATAAACATTAATAATAAAATACAGAACAGATTACATACATACAAATATAAAATTATTCACTATGGAAATAAAACTGTCATTACATTTCATCATCCTTGACAGTCGCGGAACACGTCTAGTGTATCGAGTCGTGCGATTCTCTAAGAGCAAACATCGTTGCATCTTTGACAACATCCGTGAAATAAATAACGAGATGACAAGAAACGTTGGAAAAGCAATCATGTGTACAAGGGCGATATCTCATCAAGTATTTGACATCGGTGAGCTCGTCGACGAGCGAATCGACGTATCATTAGAGAATCGCACGGATGTTAAATTGACTTGGCTTTTGACTAAGCTGACAACTGACACAAACTTTGACAGAACTGTCATCATTACGATCTTGACGTAGGCTGAGATCTTATTATTTTGTATTACGCTTTTTCACCCGCTTGGTGATGGATGATGATGATGATGATGAAAGTATCCTATGTGTTAATCCAGTGCCTCATCTACCTCCATACCAAATTTCATCAAAATTGCCCAAGCCGTGTATGCGTTAAAGAGTAACAAGGATTCACACATCCATACATACATACATCCATACTCACAAACTTTGGCGTTTATATTTTTTTTATTTCGCGCTAGTAACCCTAACATGATCAGGGGTTTAGGGTTCTGTGTTCTCTTTTATCGTACTTCTTACATATTCTTATAACTAATTCCATACTATATAACAAAGATTCCTTACTAATTTAATATCGTTTATGTAATCGTTTATAATATAGAAGGATTTATCATGAGGTCGAGGCTGTCGTGATTATGAGTTTCAATACTGATACATGAGCCGTACCCTGGTTCGTATATAATAGCTGATACGTGTAGTATTTATGAGACTATTGAAAATACGCAGATGCTTTTAAATTACTTTTAATACTTAAATTAGAATATAAATAAGACCGAGACATCTATGTCCTAATCGGGTCGTCATGCAAGAGAGGGTTGCCAGGTCGACTATCACAAATTAACCCAAACTCCTTGGCTAGTGTTGCAATAATATAGATGTTACATATAAACTTATTATGTACTACAACATCTTCCTTATTTTTAATTAAAATGCTCTTTAAGCGTTTTGTCTTAATTACACAGAATTACTTAGTTACTAAACATAGACTCTAGTAGCGATTTTAACATCGATGCCCAAATTAAAACTTAATTTCTAGATAGTACTTAACATAATAAAGACATGAGTAACATGAGCTTAAATTATAAGTCTATGTTACCTATCTATTGTTTATTATGCATATAGAGGACTGATGCTTGTTCTTCTGCAGATACTGTAATTGTTGAAGCCCGTTGGTTAGTATGGTATATAGTCTTAGCATACTCCACAGTTTCATCGAGCGAGTGTTTGTCTTCGAGTAATAGTTTTTCTTGTATGTACTTGTACTTTTCGTGCATATTGCAGATGAAGATATTCTTAATTAGGCGCTCTTTTAATGTCCCAAAATCGCAAGTTTGGCTTTTATTTTTAAGTGCAGCCACGAAATCTTCAATTGATTCCTCAGCTCCTTGTTTGGAAGTGAAGAGTTTGTGCGATTCAAATGTCAGACTGGTTTTTGGAACAAAATGATCTTTAAATGATTTTATCGTTTGTTCTAATGTCGCAACGTCGATATCTACACCAAATGAATTGAACACCTCGACGCCTTTTTCTCCAATGTAGTGAAGTAATAACGCGACTTTTCGAGCTTCACTTTCGTTGTTGAGTGTTGCAGCTTGCATGTAAATTGTAAATGCTTGCTTGAACTTTTTCCAGTTTAAGGACAGATTGCCGGTAAAATTCATCGGCGCACAACCCGCCATGTTGATCCGCGTTGGCGTCTTTTCCTCAGACTCCGACTTTGTCGTAATTTCGTCTTTTTTTCGGTCCATTCTCGTGATCTTTTCACTTCTGACACCATGTAGTATTTATGAGACTATTGAAAATACGCAGATGCTTTTAAAGTACTTTTAATACTTAAATTAGAATATAAATAAGACCGAGACATCTATGTCCTAATCGGGTCGTCATGCAAGAGAGGGTTGCCAGGTCGACTATCACAAATTAACCCAAACTCCTTGGCTAGTGTTGCAATAATATAGATGTTACAAATAAACTTATTATGTACTACAACAATACGAAGTCAAAGTATACCTAATCTATCCTGAGGCCGTAGCACAAACAATTTGCGAAAACGTATTCGTATCGTATTCGGCGTACAAACTATGCATTATCAGTGTCACAGTCGCCCTAGATATACGTTACGTTACACTTACACAATTATTTGTGATATTAAAAGCATGGGAGTAAAGTTGATATACCTCACATACATGCGATTGAATGTAGGTCGTTGATTTCTTTGTGATTGAACATATGGCGGAATGAACAAACCGTTTAAAATCCAAACGATTTCGTCATGAGACCAGCATATAAACTTGCCACCGACCCCGTTAATAATGAGCTAGCTCCATCCGAGTCACTGAACTCACCCATCATAAAATCCTATGAAATTGCCATTCCATTTTAGGAAATGGACTTTTGTGAATCATACTCGCGAATTGTCCATTAGGCATAATCAAAGGAATTGGAAGTTCATTTATCACTAGCTGATCCATCTTTAAAGTTTATCAATGGAGAGGTTTTCCCGCGATATTATAAGTTCACATCGCTTAAATTGTTTTATGGTTTTAAGTGCCTCAAAGTACCTGCCCTGCATAAATTAAAACCATCCTGTATAAATTAAATGACAAAAATTGGCCGAAAGTACTAATTAAATTTGAAACTCAAATAATAAAGGGTATCTCAGATTTGTATTTAAATCTGTGATAGTTTCTTTAAATTACTGCCTAATAGTCATGTTCCCTATAAGTACCAAAACTCACACTTTCATCTCAAATCCTTTATATACGTAATTACATTTAATTTGGACCAAATCTTAATAAGTAACACGAAATATCTATGCATTTACCTAACTTGATGCTAGTTAGCATACCTTTCAGAAAACCTTACTTTGAGGTACTATAGGACTTGTTAGTGCTTCTAATTTAAGTTTATTTTGTAATTATATTTCCAGCTTTATATCACATGATTACATTCATGTACTCGTATTTATTGTTCTAGGGTAAGCACGTCCTCAAAAAGTAACTAAACTCCTTTGCAAAAAAACGGGCATCTTACAGTCATTGGCTTTTCTATTGATAATATAAAAAAATGTTTGGTGTTATTAGCATAAATGACTAGAAATTTCTTATTATCAATGAGAATATAGATTTAACCACTTAAATCCTGGAATCGGTGGTTTAGTCAATGTAAACAGTAATCCGTGTTAAAATTGAAATTAATACTACGAGTATTTATATGGCGGTAAAAAAAGACATTAAAAACAAAAGTTAATAACGAGTATGACAGTCTTGCAGCGATTACGGCACGTAATCATCCTGGCATGCTTCCCACTAGACTTTGATGATGTCCAGTGGAATATGTTCCCACTCAGAACAGATCACACTTTTAAGCTCCCTGATGTTTTGTGGAAGTGGTTGGACAGACCGTACTCGCCTTTTTAGGAGGTCCCAAATGTGCTCAATGGGATTAAGGCCGGGGCTCCGCGCTGGCCAATCCAAACGACGAACGGACCTCTTGCATTCAAGCATCTACGTCGCCGGAACGGTTGGACCGAGCATTATCATCCATGTAAATGGCATCTTTACCAATTACAGTCAGTGCGGGTTGTGCATGTGACAAAGGATTTCTGTTCCGCACGTGAGTTATTTTCAATGAATACTATTTCGGTACGATAGCTGGAAGTTACGCCCGCCTAAAGCATAACGGACCCATCATCACAGGGTGGTCTTCAAAACACACGTCGGCATAGCTCTGGTCTTCGTAACACTCGCCGACGTCGGTTCTAACCGAATGGTTAGAACCGACATCAGTCCTAACCATTCGGCAAGGAGCCTCATCGGAGAAGAGTACGCTATTACCTAATTATCTTGGACATTAGTATTACCTAATGTCCAAGATAGACAATTTCTAGCGAACCTCGATCGAACAATCCGGTGCTAATTTGAGGGCCTGTGCTGGTTATCGACTGCGTATAACAGCCGCTAAAAGCCTCCTCACTGTCAATAGGTCAACTTGGGCTCCTCGTAGGTACTTCTTTAAGGTATGAGTAACTGCATTTGCGGTTCCTCAGCACCTGAGTCACTAAAAAGCGGTCGCATCGTGGTTGTGTGCGACGTTTTCTCTTTTGCCTTCTATGAACGAAATCTGTCTCTCGGCATCGGGTTAGGTTCTTTGGACGGTTGAACTACTCACGTTTAACCGCTGTGAGACGTTACAATACTCCTCTTCCAGCAGCGCTATAAATAAATAAAATAAATAAAAATAAAATCATTTATTTCAGGCACTCCAATGACCCATAAAATAAAATAAAATACAAACTAACACTACAAATAAAATAAAATGATATCACGCTGTAAAGAGGCGATCATCTACTTAAACCTTAGTGTAAATCTAAATTCTAAGAAGCACAATAGTGCTGGGTCATTTTTTGTTGCCATCCATGTGAACCGAGACCCAATGTTTAAACATTGGGCTCCTTAAATCGTCAGAGACAGCCTCGAGTATCCTGTTAGCGGAACGACGCAGGCGTTGCCAGAATGAAGCCACCCTGGTTCTGATTACAGCGAAGAAGTCGGGAACCCCTGCCTCAGCGAACATGCTCGACGCACTGTAGTAACGCGGTAGCTTCATAAGAGCCCGGAATGCGTCATTATACTGGACTCTTATGGTGTTTATCGCTTTTCGTGTGAACGTTGTCCATAGCTGGCACGTATACATGCACAAGCAATACGCTTTAAAAATAGTGGTCTTTACGTCCGTACTGCACTTAGCGAACCGGCGAGCAAGCATGTTACCTCTGACGGCAAGGGCCCTTCTCTCGCGCTCAATATCTGCATTATCCTGCAATCGTTCCGTTAACAAGTGACCTAAATATTTAAATTGTTTCACAACTTTCACTGCTGTGCCGTACAAATATACATCGGGCACTCTGTCCGGACCCCGACCCGAGGCAAACACCATCATTTCGGTTTTCGACACATTATATTTCAGCCCGTGAGCATTAGCATAATGCTCACAGATTGAAAGTAGTTTCCTCAACCCCTTGATCGAGGGACTGAGAAGCACCATGTCGTCCGCATAGCTCAGGTTATTTATACACACATTTCCTACATGACAGCCGACTTTGGAGCCTCTCAGTTCCTCGATCAGGCCATTTACGTACAGGTTAAAAAGGTCCGGAGAGGTTGCCCCTCCTTGGCGAACGCCACAATCTAGTCTATAATTACTAGAAGTTGTATCGCCCCATTTCACACAATTAGTTTGGTTTCCGTACCAGAATCTCAACAGACGCACAACTTCGCTAGGCACCCGTGACGCTAGTAGCTTGGCCCAGAGTATATCGTAATTGACCAGGTCAAATGCGCGGCTGAGGTCTAAAAAGCACGCATAGACAGATGTGTTTCGCGACGTATAGTGACTAACAGTGCTTTTCAAGCTTACAATAGCGGCATCAGTTGAGAGACCGGGTCGGAAACCAAATTGCGCATCGTCAATCTTTATGTTTTTTCGCAGTTCAGGATGAATAAGGTGCTCTAGTACTTTGCCAATTATTGTACCTAAAGATATAGGACGATAGTTGGCTGCGGCACCGATATCACCTGTCTTATTTTTTACAATCGGAACTACTAATGTTCGCATCAGTTCATCAGGTAGGTAACTATATTTAATGCAGAGGTTAAACAAGCAAGATAGATGGCGATATATTTTATCACTAGCCCAAAGTATGTGCTCGATACTAAGCCCATCATGTCCAGGTGATTTACCACGCTTCATACTCATGATGATTTTGGAAATATCCTCACGTGTAAATTCAATGACGTCATTGTTGTGATATGGTTCAGTATCGAGCACACAACCGGCAGATAAAGGGTTGATTTTAAACCTGCGCACAAACATTTCCGCTATATCGGATGGTTGCTGGAGGCCCTCAACTGATATAGGTAGGCTTTGTTTACAATTTAGCTTTTTTGTTGCATACCAAAACTTTACGAAGTTTTTATTTTTCCTATGTAAGGCTAAAATGTTCCTTTTGATAGTTTCTTCATTATTCTGACACCATTTTAGTTTATTTTTAAAGGCTTTACGACTGTTACGCATGTTATCGTACTCCACACCACCGGAGGGCCTGCCAGCAACTACCCAGCACCTAAAGTATAGTCTAGCTTTGTCGTGGCTGTCTCTGACATGATAATTCCAGCCGATTACCCTCTTATGTGGTCTCTGTACACATGGACGGGAACTTACAATGGCAGCATTTTGTAAAACACTTACTATGTGCCTGTAATAATTATCTATATAGTCAAAATGAACCTGTTTATGAGTACACTTTAAAATGTCGTCACAGACACAACTATTCACCTCAGAAAATATGTCTAAATTAGTGTAACAATACTCTCCGTACTTATTAATTTGACTAACGGTTCGTTCGCCCCATCTAACATATTTTAGTGTGTCTGGTTTACACGAGATGGCGGGACCAGTTGCAACTCCCATGATATCACATTCAATGCTCAGCGGCTGGTGGTCCGACCATCTGACGTCATGCCTAATGCGAGCGCCGACTACAGTATCCCATGCAGCTTTAGTGGTGATACAGTGATCCAACCATCTCCTGCTACCACTGGCTTCACATTGGAAGGTGTGTCAGACGCAGTGCCGAGTATATTTAAGTCCGCCCACTCCCATAACATATCCTCACAGAATCTGGATAGCTGAGTACCGAAGGGCGCACTCGGGTGCGCATTCAAGTCCCCCATGACGTAAGCGACCTGCACATCTGACTCCTCAATAATTGCGCTTATCTCGGCTAGACATTCTGTGAATTCCACAACGTTCTTAATATCGTCGCACGGCATATACACATTCACTAATAAAAAGGAACCTGCGGCCACGAATACACGAACAGCTTGGATCCTCTTATTCGAGCAGTCCACTGGAGATACATTAGGGAATTTGATCTTATCCCACAGGATCGCGAGTCCCCCATGAGGTCTCCCTCTAAGAAGATAATCAGCGGGGACTGAAGATTTAGCCACACATCCAAATGAACTATTAATCTCATGAACGAAGTTCAGGTCATGCTCCAACAGCCACGTTTCCTGGAGCACTACTAGATGCGAGGTATCAGTCAATTCACGCACGGCTTGCACAGATCTTTTAATATTCTTGCAATTAAAAGATGATATTATAATCCTAGAGGTTGTACTATCCATATTATTGTACAATAGGTTTGTTTCCTCTCGCCGTGTACTCACGGAATAGTCTAAATTTAACACCTTCAGGCCAGAAATCTTTGTTCAAGTACACTTCCAGCTTACGCCTAGGTACTAATAATTTATACGAACAAAAATCTGTTTCATGCCTCTGCGTCAATAATTCTACTTTAAGACATTCCTCTCCTCTTTCCTTGAAATAGTCCAACACGTCGTCCACACTGGTGGATTTCTTCAATCGGGATATATAAACACAAGAGGTTAACTCAGCTGTTTGTAGTCTACTCGAACCTTGCGCTGTGCCGGTTAGGTTACTTTTTTTTTACGTTTTCTATGTTCTACGACTCTAAAACTATCAATTTTTAGGTCATCCTCCTGCATAATATGACGTTGCTTTCCTTGCATCGACCCTGCACTTATTACCATGTCCCGATATAACGGTATATGCGATTGTAAAGTATCAGCTGACGGCCGACAACGGCTGTTAGGTGAGCTATGCTTGTGTAAGTGCTGATAAGCCCCTTGTGTCGAAGCGCTGGGAGGGCGCTCTGCCTCGACCGACCGGTTTTTGCAAATATTATTGCCGTGATTTTTCGTTGCAAATGCAAGTGATTGCGAGATATTGCTATTCCCGTTCCACTCCTGTCCTCCAGTCGGTACGGTGCCATTCCCACCGTCTTTAGTGCAGTTCATCAATTTAGAACTTTGTTCTTGTAGTTCCTTCAGAATGCTTTTAACCTCCTCAATTTCAGTCTTTAATCCCTCCATCTCGCTAGACGCCCTCAAGTTGTCACTAGATGTTAGTTTTGCTGTTTTGATTGCAGCCACATCATTACGCAGAATAGCTATTTCTTTTAGAAATGAGGTAGAATCTATGTAGTTAAACGAGACTGGCGGTATTTTATTCAAATCTTTGGCCACAAATGTTGGCAAACAATCGGGTTCAAATTCTTTTATAATTTTCACCATCTCCTGGAGACTCTTTTGTTCACTGCCCTCTTTTCTTCTCATTATCTTCTTGGTGGGGGCCAATAACTTGTACGCAGTAACACGCGCCGCTTCAATTTCGACTACAGAATACGCCGTTAGGCATATTTCAACAATCGCTGACTCGGGTAAAATGTCAACTTTATTGCTGAGGAACGTTAATAACTCATTCACGACCACTTTACAACCGGAGCACTGCAAATCCGTGTTGTTACTATTAGTCGCGTCCTTCGGGGGTGACCGAAACATAGCCATCGTGCGGCGCACGCGACGGCCGGCGAGTGGCTATAATTTTACTAGCTTTTATTGTTTTTTTCTGCCATTACAACAATTAACATAAAGATATATGTCTTAAGTCATAATAAGACAGAATTATGCGACAAACATAAATTATTCTACTAAAATAACGAGAAGTTAGTTTTATTTGCCTGATAGCTTTTTAACCGCAAACCCGCGAATAGTAAGTAAAAAAGTAAAAAATTCAAATTAAAAACAAATGTTTCTAATTTTGGATGTACTTTTTTACCCAGATTAATTCTTTATTACCAGCCAGTAACATAGTTTGGCTACTAAAACATCTTTAAATCTAAATGATTACCAATAATGTAGAAAAATCAAATCTACCCGTTTGTTTTGCAAAGGATACTTAACTACTGACTCCTTTTATTCTGGGTGGTACATATTGTCACGCGTTTTCTCTTTGTTTTTGGTTGCGTACTTCTTTACACTTGCCATTCGTCAAGTTATTTATATAAACATGTATAGTTGGATCAAGAAACATTTCGATATTTTTCGAAATTTAATAGGTAGATGTTTTTTAGTTTACTAACTTTGTACTTAGATTAATAGTAAATTACTGTAGAATCCCAGTAAGTAAGCCTTTCTGGCCAAGTATGAGATAACCGGACCGAAACGCAGGTGAGGTCCGGTTATATACGAGGCCAGGATGGCTTACTTACTGGTTAAGGCTGGTATAATGCTTTTCTCAAAAATAGTATTTTCCGACCAACTGTTGTTTTGTTTTTCTGCCTTCCACTCAGTGACGTAGCTATAGCTGTCTTATGGGGGGGTCCGCAGTAAAAACTAAAAGATATCCTAGCGAATGCCCGCGACTTCGTTCGCGTAGTATAACCTCCTATCATTTCTCGATATTTTTTTTATGTAAGAAACATCTACGAAGTATTAGAAATCATTTAAAAAAGATGAATGAAATCGGATAAGCTGTTTTCAAGTTATAGCGTGACCAGGAGAAATGGGGGTTCCTTTTTATATATATTATATAGATGAGGCAACGTAACTTACATCTAAAGTATCAGTGCCTGCTTCATTAGATGATGATAAGTATGACCAATTTAATCATTTACAATAACTAAAAAATTTGCTGAAATTTTTGCTCGACGCAAAGTACTTGGAGCGCGCGGCCTCGATTCACTTACTTTGCCGACAGTTAGAACAGAGTAAGAGAGCCACCACACGTACCAGTTCCACCAAACGAAATCCCCGAGAATTGATAATTGTATAGACAATGAACTTTTTCAGCGGGCCTAGTACAAAATCCCTCACGAGTTTTAAAGATGACTCTGTCATACTCGTAGATAGAATAGCTGCTATTACAGAGATGTAGTGCAGTTATGAGCAAGCAATAAGCTTTTTTGACGTGCTTTTTAACGCCGGCTAAACGCACGAAAAAGTATGACTCATTTTCACGTTCCGCCTGGGCCGAGCGTGCAAGCGAGAGCGCGGACCAAGCGATAGAGAGGTACGATCGGCCTAAGCGTTCGGATTGTCTTATGAAGTTATCATTGCACGTAAATAAATATCATCAATTTATCTCATGTCTAAACTCCCGTAACTCCCGCCCGCATAAGCCATGCAAAGCAATGGAAAAAATATTGGCGCCAAATTAAGATCGCTCTTGTCGAACCAAGAAAAAATACCTAATAATTTATTAACAAAGTGGCTTCAATTCATGGCAATCATAAGAGGCCAATTTACTTTCATGTGATATGGGGACAAAAATTGAGACAAACAATGTAATCTATCTAGATATGAAAAAGCTTTTGGTAGATTTTGGAATCTGTGGCAAACTTCTAAATTTGGTATAAAAATGCTTTAAGGATATTACATAGCCAAATTATGAGGTTTATTATACATAGCCAAAGCTTAAATATATAGATACTTAATTGTCGCAACGCGTACCTTCTCATATTTTATGGCACAGGTTATATTATCCGTCATCAATATACCAACCGCAATTTTAATGATGTCATATGCTAAGGGGGGGGGGGGGGGGGGGATTCGGACCTCCTAAACCCCCCCCCCCCCCCCTTATATACGCCCATGCTTCCACTTCATAAATTTTCATAAGTTTTCATATATCGCTCCTTGCATTTTGGAGGAAATAAATTGTTTTATGATCATTCGGCCTCAGCATTTAAATCAAGAGGAGCCATCTATTTCCGAATCAGATTCGCTTGAACTAATTTTTTGGGATTACCTATGTTCACGCGATAAATTAAAACACAATTGACGCAATTGAATGTGAAATCCTGCCAGTCCTTTTTTTTACTAAAAAGTTTGCGTTTAGTTATGAACATTGTTCTATTTTAACATTACATGAATGTTTTAGTAAAAAAATTAAAATTATTGTTTTTGTTAATTCATCACGTTAATTTTAGAATGGAAAGTTTAATTCAATTAATTAATTTTATGAATAGTTTAATATAAATAGTTATTATTAATTTAATATAATAGTTTTTTATAAATAGTTATTAATAGTTTAATTTTATAAACTAAGAAATTACTAAATACAAACATAAAAACCCACACTATACTTCTACAACATTACTAAGTACAAAACGCATCGTGCATACTTTTTCTACGTCGCGTTAAGTGTCACAAGCTATAAAATGGCTGCTTAAGGCTGCAAAAATATATCTATCTCATAAAATGTTATTCCAAAAAGAGAGATAGATGTATATCCTTTAACTACTTAAACTACTCTCAACATAGTGATTTATTCATGATGAGGCAAAACACTTTTAAAAACCTAATCGCTAAGGATTGCTTCGACAAAACGTCGATTAAATTGTTGTCACAAACTACCAATTAAGATCAAATAATACTGATATTAAAACTAATAATGTAACGAAAGTTGTTATAGACGGTTTTTGTATGGTTTTGAATGTTAGACTTTAAGTTAATACCAAACTCACTTGTAACGATACATATATAAATATACATGTTTTCATTGAGGTTTATCTCAATAAGTATTGGCGTTTCCAAGGGACACTTTTTTGTTAATTTTCTATAAGTGAAAACTATTTAAGGCTTATGTTTTTTCATTGTTCTGAACTTATGCTGTGAACTAAAGCTGTTTGTGTTCCATGTAAAATAAAATAAAATATTTGTAATTTAAAAAAAAAAAATTTTAAACCATGTTATAATAGCTAAACTCTAATCTGTGTCTGGTACTATGTTTTTTTTTTCTAAGCAGATCTAAAGAGGATAACCTACTGTCCAGTAAGTACTTACTTACTGGAAAGTAGGAGATTCCAAATTTAAAATCTCGCTTTTTACTGGAGAGTTGTGATAAGTCTCCGGTAGAGTTCACTATCAAATTTTCAAATTACGTACAAACATCGTATGTAATAATTTGTATTTACATAGATATATCTTTAGATTACACAGTTCTATAATATACAGATTATAGAGGATCATTCAATGCTATTCAAAAAGCTGCGTGTCAACAAGCTGACGACGTTGCCGTCATGCCGTTATGGGAGCACATAAAAATGGCTCAAATATTCGCAACAGGTGCACATAAAGAGATTAATGTACGAAAATTGAGAAGAACGGGATTTGATGAGCTACTTGACGTTCTTGAGTGATATATTCACCTCGTAGACCGCGATTAAATTGTGACTGAGGGCTGTGGAGTGGTGAACTTGTTTCTAACATAAAGCGAACAAATTCACTGTATCGTTAAAATATCTGTAGTTGTTATTTTTTTCCTTTCTAAGTGGACTCGTATGTTTGTACAATTGCCATTCGTCAAGTTATCTATGTAATTATTTAAAGTAGTCACAGAAACGAGATGTCGAGAAAAAACCTAACTGTGACTATCATTGAATTTGTTTTTTCTCTTCGAGTTTTCACGTGTAGATTTGGTGAATTATTAACCATTAATTATAAGTAATGGTGTACGAGTGTTAGCAAAGTGTACAAAAACATAAAAGTTTGTGTGATTAATGGCATCCCCTCGAAAGTATTCGAACCTAATATGCATCCACTGCTTTACCGAAACGTGACCAAGACAGGAAAGTGACTTGATGACAGAATTGTGTGACTGTGACTTGACTACTTGAATGTTATTACTTGATGCAACCATAAAATTTTAATTTATATAACTTGAAGAATAGTAAATGCACAAACTTAAGGATCTACTAGGTAATAAATGAAAACAAAAAGTCACAAACACATAATTAAGTCTATCATTAAGTCTTGTCTTACTTACGTTCTAGTAAAGCAGTGGATACATTACTAAAACTTTTTGAAGCGAGACGAGGAAAACAACAAATAAACAATTTATGACTTTTGTACACTTTTCCTGCATCATTACGAACGTTTAACGGTTTATAAACCGTCCACTGTCAAAACTCGGAAACTTTAAAATACAGTCGCTAAAAATAGCGGGTTGGTCACAGACGCATCTACATTACCGCTTGCCCAGTGTATTTTCTACCTGCGCTATCTATAATAATATAAAGTAGAAAGATTGTTAGTTTATAATGGATAAACTCAAAAGCTATCTAACCAATTAAAAAAAAATTCACCAGTAGAAAGCTACATTATTTCTGAATAACACAGGCTCCATTTTTATTCATCATCATCACCACGCGGGTGAAACCGCGGATCGCAGTTAGTTTATAAATATATTATATAGAAGAAAGAATTGATTGTTTGTTACTAATGGATAAACTCAAAAGCTACCTAATCGATTTAAAAAAATCATTCACCAGTAAAAGCTACACTATAGAGATAATTTAAGATATAAGGCTATATACTCGTAAGATTGATCATTGTCACCACGCGTTTGAAACTGCAGATAGCAGCTAATTTATAATAAAGTACAATAGGGTTGTAGGTTTATAACTGTTTATAACAACTAGTAGACTGGGAAAGCTTCAGCAAAATATTGAAGCAAAACTTTGCATAGCGAATTTTTCGGAAGACGACCATAACGATTATTATATTTACTTAGTATTGAGATCAATGAAGTTTGTCCAAAGTTTAAAATGTGTACAAGTGGGAAGTTAGTTTTGATGACTGGGCTACTCGAGGTATTCGAAAAATGTATAGGTACGAGTTATATCATAAAAAACTTTGAGATCCGATATAGTTTTACATAACTATGTCAAAACTTATTCAAAATGGTTTAAGATGTTTGTATGCGTGCTAGAGATAAAATAAGACACCAATAAAAAAAAATACAGTTTGGAAGACTATAAATGCTGAGACCAGCAAAAATAAACCAAAAGACACTGCATGTGTCCTTGTAATTAACAATCAGACAGTCTCAGAACCAATATATGTAGCCAATACTTTCGATGATTTCTTCTCTAATTTACCTATAGAAGTCACCAAGTCACTGAATGCTTGCCCAATGCAGCAGAAGCTATTCTTAAAGCTAATTTTACGTAACAAGTACCAGTTATTTATTAATTATACTTCAACTTTCAAAATTATAAAACCATTCAAACGCTTGAATATAAAGAAAACTTATTGGGAATGTCGGTAAAATTGTAGAGCCAATTATAAGTTATATGGCTCCTTATTTGGCCCGCGTATTTAATCTTTGTAGGTATAGATTTAAATACCTTCCCTGATTAAATGAAATATAGTACTACACTAATTTTTTTAAGACTGGAGAGAAATCAGAACAATCAAATTATAGACCAGTATCTATCCTACCAACTTTAAGAGTAAGATTTTTGAACGAGTACAATTTGAAAAATATAATACCGACTTCCATTCGATTCAGTTATTGGAGTGTATCTCAAAAACTACCGACCTAAATCTACCGACTTACAAAAAGGAGGAGGTGCTCAATTCTACTGTATTTTTATATGTTTGTTACCTCATAACTTTCGACTGGGTTACCAGATTCTCAAAATTCTGTTTGAAAGCTGGTGCTTCCTTTGTGGCCCCATTTAAGTTTCATCAAATTCGGTCCAGTAGTTTTTGAGTTACACTCCAATATCTTAATAGAATGGAAGTCGGTATCAATTTTTTCAAATTGTACTTGTATTGATACAAATAATCAGGATTTCGTTAGTATCACTCATAAAAATGTGAACTAAAATGAGTAGACAGATAATAAATTCCATTCGCAAGATCTTCAGTTGACCAGTGATCAATGTGTCTGCTACGGAATCTAAATATCAAGAACTCGAATTCATATAAATTCATGGTACTTAATTAAAAAGTTGCCAAATAATATTCTCTTATCATTACCAACTGGTAAGTAGTTTTCTACTTTAGGCAAGTACTCAAAACAACAACTTGTTCTAGAGACACTATAAATATCAAAGTTTAGCTCGGTATGCATTGCGCTTATCACTACGTGAAAAGTTGTTTATATGCTACGACCTTGTTGGCTCGAAGTGTGCTTATCATGCAAAGACTAAACACCCTTTATAATCTGTGTTATCATGAGTAACTGTGGCAAAAAAAGAAGTAAATAATCGCTGACCTCAGCATCATCCAATGATAATAAGACAGTGTCTGTGGTAACAGATATCAACTTTTTATGATAAACTAGTATCCGGTCGTACCTTTTTCACGTAGAATACATAAGCTTATTGTGATTCCTCAGGAATTACCCGTAGATTCGGGATATAATGTAATCCTGGCTAATAACCATCTCTATTCCAAATTTCATCCACTTTCGTTCAGCACTTTCTCCGTGATTGTGTTACAAAGATGCTTAAAATATATAGGTACTTTTTTACAACCAAAACTAAATTAAATTAATTAAACGGCAAATTAAAGTTAAAAAAATCAAAATGTATTAAATTCGTAAATATTTACAAAAAGTAATGTTTATATGATGATACTATATACTTACGTCATAATTTAAAGGATAAAGGGAAAATTAAGAATTATGACGAAATGTAAACTGGGGCAAGTTTTGAACATTTAAATCTGAAACAAGTGACCATGCCTATGCAGGTAACAATAATGTCCTCAAACAAAAACCTAAGATATAATTCCTACTTCATTGTAAATAAAAGGCAACTAGGAACGTTAATACTAATAGATTCATAATTCTACATCTTACGAGTGCATTTAAAACTAGTAATACCTACTTGTTTTTATACTGTATTAATTTTACATACTTACTATAAAGATTTTATACTTACTATCAATCAAGATTATTTTTATAAGTATTCCCAATATATTATAGCGCGCTTACAAATTTTCTACGCGTACGTCTGCCATTATAAACAAACGTTGAAGCTCTTGAAAGTCTCACTTAAACGCAAATGGAGCCATCTTCTATCAAATAGCAAAAGAATCCAAAAACAAGTGTAATAAGTAATTACTGACAGACAATCGCTGCTTTCGTAATACGTATATAGCTGAAAATGCAAAATACTATAATATTCTTGGCAAGCTTGGTAGTAATGCATAGGTCCAGCTTGCATCATCAGGCAGATTTTGCATAATAAAGCCGCTAAGTTAATTGTAGGCATTGGATCCTTACTCATTGTGCGGGATATCTTCGAGCTGGTTGGCGGCGGTGAGGGCGGCCAGCAGCGCCACGAGCAGAGCGATCCTTACGCGCGGTGTCATGCTGCCCTCGAGCCTCATTGCATCCACATGACACGAGAACACGTCACACTGCACTGGTGTCGACACACACCGTACGGGCGCACTACACTGTCCTGCTAGTGTCGCCAAGAGGCTGACGCTGCATGAGTCATCGAGGATCGTGTCAGACGGAAGGTCCACGAGGTCAGATGGAACGGCGGCGGGCCGTCGGGTGACAAGCGCGACTGCCGCGCCGTACTCCGCGCACCGTCGCGCCTCGCCCCGCGCATCCCCGCACCCGCACTGACGCTGCGCGCGAATCATACGCCCAATAACGCACCGGCCTACTACTTATTACCGAGATTTATCTGCTCATGCATAGGGTTGATGGTCAGCGACCGGTGCGAACGCCTCGGCTCCTTGCCGGAGCCTACAACAACATCCAGTCCTCTACATCTTTGGAAGGTCTCTGGAAGGTTATCATGATTGGAGGAGAAATGATCGTGCAGAAGAGAATACACGTCTGCAGGATTAGGCTGTGTGTGTGACTCGGGCTGGCCATGGAGGTGCGAGGTTAGGCGGCGACACCGGCCACGCACATGCGTGGGCACGCCGCCAGGAAATCCTTTATTGATTCCCGCGCTCCCGCTTTCTAAGGAATGTCGCAGGCGTTGGTACCGCTGAGCGCCAAATTCCACCCTCCCGCTATTATAATTTGGCCTAAGCGGATCACCGTTCGCTCCGCAGATTGCTTTCATTACACCTAACTAACTTTTTAAGGATTTTATTTTAAACGGAACAAGAGGCAATTTGCGGTGTTAATATCCTTTCAATTTTTTAAAATCATTCCATAAGTAAACAATACTTGTAAATTAATTTATTTTTCTATTATAAGCACGTAACGTTGTGGGTAGGAATAGCCTTACATAATTTTTATATGACTGTAATATTTATTAATTAAAACTATAAATTAATTTACGAAATAAAAATATACTTGCTAGTTTTCTAGGTTGGGAAACAAACTTGCGTCTTTCTAACTAACCGTGTCATACGAGTTAATATAAGTTTCACCCCAATGCCAAACATTATTAACAACTTTAACAGCTTTAAAATGCCTTCATTTTATTGTAGATCTTGGCGTATATATAAAATTAAAATTTTAAGATCCAATAAATCCATTATGATTTTATATGTAGGTGTTATAGTAGTGCAGAAATAGATTTCACATCAATTAGATAGTTCTGAGGCAAAGGAAGGTATCATACAAGTATCTACTTTTACTTGAATGGTATGGAGTGCACACTCCACGCGCTACCTTAGTGCTACCAAAGTGATTATTATTTATATCATATATTTCACGGATCTCATCCGGTCCTTTGCCAAGGCATAAGTGGGGCTGCAGCCAACACTTAGAGGCCTGTTTGGTATAAAAAAAAACAAATAGTATAAAAACAAACATTTTGGATGGATGATGACATGGTATATCTATTACAAAAATGGGTAAAATGGCTATTGATATGAACTTATTAGGTGACCACATGCCCGACAGTGGCATGTGGACGAGACTACGGCACCTGTCAATTTCAGTCTCATTTAAAAATATTCTAGCAGGTGGTTACTTGCCACCCACTAAACGGGCCCCCCATAAGGGCCACCATCAATGGCGACAAAAGGGGCAACGTTGCTGCGGTTACACTAGTGCGCTATTACCGGCGTTATGCTATTTAACACTTCTACCCTTGCTTTTTGTTACTAGCTCTTGCGTTTCCCTCCACAGGCGGCCAATTAAGGCAAGGCCAGGGGTCTCATTTAACCCCAGGGAGAATCAGGGTCCGCGGTGTCGCCACTCACCGACGGCTCGCCACAAAGCCGCCCCAGTGGTTTTATATTTATTATTTCTACTTAGCCCACAGCCGTGCGATTCTCAAATGAACGAACGAGCTCACCGATGTCAAATACTTTGAGATATCACCCTTGTACATAAGGTTGTTTTTCCAACGTCTCTTGTCATCCCGTCATTTGTTTCACGGATGTTGTCAAAGATGCAACGATGTTTACTCTTAGAGAATCGCACGGCAGCACTAAGACCGATTGACATGTCACTGACTGATTAGCGTGTTATAAAGCAAGACTGAAAATTGGAAAAAAGAAATACAATAAATTGTATAGTAGTGTTTATTTTTCTCAATACAGTTGATCCATAACATTTGTTTGATCATATTTTTGTCACAACACGGTTACTAAAGACAAGCAAAGAAACTTTGCTTTTAGAAGTAGATGCAAAAAATTGTTGAATTAACATTAAAGGAAAGATTTTCGACAATTAACATTAAAAATAGCCAAGCGTATTTTAGTCAACATAAAAATTTTATTACAAGAATTTTATAAATGTATAATATAGGAAAACAAATATTTCGTTGATATCGATGAATACATAAAATTGTGCGACCACAGCAATTATTATTATATAAGAAACCTACAAAACTAGTAAACGCTTCACATCAAACTACAATCTACGGTTTTTCGACAATATGTCAGTTAAAAGTGTATAAAAATAAAATGATACAAAACAGTATGCAACTACCCGCAATCAGTTGCAGGCACTACACGCATACAAGTTTTATAAAACTACGACTATATTTACAGTATATCGGTAAGTTATAGGTATGTATAAATTAATATAATCTACTAAGTACTTTGCACAAACGTTACAAGTAATTTTGAGGTCAGTGTAAGCAATAACTTCGAACTTATAACCATGTGTATGGGTCACACTTGTACTCGCCGAGCTGAAGTTCACAGAAGTTGAGAGTTTGGATCAAATAGTGAACGATGACATCTTATTCAATGTGGTAAGTAAGTGAATTCGGTAAAGTTACGTCATCTGTGATCAAAGTCACAATGAATGAACGAAATGAGCGTATCAAGTTAGTTTTATTGAAGAGCGTGGGTCCTGAGGCACCCATAGACACGGAACTATGCGATTGTATTTCTAGTCTCGAACACAATACTGTGCTTTGACCGTTAAATGCAGTCTTCAAATTACCTAAAGATCACAAAAATACAGAAAGGTCTTTAGATCTAAGTAATCTCATAAATAGCTGCCTAACCTAACGTTATAGCTACCTAAATAATTTGTACAATGTATCTGACATTTCGCGCAGATTTATCCTGGAGAATAGAATAATAATTATAGACATTAAATAAATAATAATTATAAAATAATATCATAAATTAATAATATTTGACCACAGTCTTTAGAGAAGTATCAAATGTAACAGAGTTTCGAGACAAATGGAAAAATGTCTTTAAACATAGGAACACACAAACTATGAATTTTCTTAAGTTATTTGGCTTTATTACAGTAAAGTAAAAGGTTTGTACACTGGGACAGCTGGGTATACTGCTTTTATAGAAGCACTAGTAGTGCGATCTGCGGAATGATTTCAGTATCATTCTGAATTCTTTATAGTCTTGTACTATTAGGTATGTTCTGTGCTATAGTGCACAAATTATTGGATCACCAAATTCGTTCGTGAAATGTCTTTACTCATTAGTATTATACCTACTGAACTATTTTTTATGAGATAGTTTGGCATACGAGCAGACGGGTCACCCGATGGTAAGTAGGTACCACAGGTCTCGAAGATGCGTTGCCGGCCTTTGAGAAAGAAAGGAATAAAACAAAAAGTAGAAAAAACCGAACACTAAAATACGGATATCGGAAGGTTAAAAATTAAATCGCATTTTGTAAATTGATTTTTGCAAATATATGTTTAGTGTAAATTTTATAAAAACTATGTTTTAAGTAGCCTGCCGAGATTGGGCATTTCGGATTCTGACTTCATAACATTCGCGAACGAATTTGACAAACCACAGATACTACATCCTAGCACTTCCATTTACCAAATACAATATAGCCTCCACTATATTAGAACTTAAAATTACTCGCAATACTGTCTTAAGGCACCAGTTACACACAATATCACCTTAAAACGTACACGATCTCTGCTTACAAGAAACTTCGTTACTTTAGGTAAAGATGTCGTTGATTCGTCGATCATATCTCTTAAAACTACACTGAGTGTCTCTGAGTCACTTTGTTAATGGCGGGAAGAGTCACTTTCGTGACCCGAGTCACGGCCATTTTCTCTGGGTGATGCTCGGTGGTCCCTCTCGTCTCTATACCTGTCTCTGCGATCTCTTTCTCGGGACCGATCACGGTCCCTGTCCCTGTCGCGGTCTCGGTCACGGTCTCTGTCCCGGTCTCGCTCGCGATCACGATCGTCATCGCGGTCCCTGCGTCGGTCGTAGTAGTGGTATGACCGGCGGGATTTCCTATCGCTCGGTGTGACCACTTCTACTTTTATGTTGGCCGTGGCGGTAACCTTTAAAAGACAAAGGAATTCAGTAACATAATAGGTGCATATTTTGTAATAAAAGTCTTTGTAAACTACCTTTTGAACAAGTCTAGAAAATATCTTGTTCTAATATCATCATAACACCTAACTAATAATACAATATGATGTGTATACAGCGAAACTCTTTATTCCCAGACTGTGTTTAGTATTTTTTATCGAGTCTAATAGTGTATTCATGTTAAAGAACTTTTGTCACGTGGTATCCTCAAGTGTATTAAGTACTAAGTTCCTGGAATTTAATTTCACAGCAGTTTTCGAGCACGATCGGGGTCGTTTTGCGCCACTCAAACTCGTGGGAATTCTGGTCCAAATGTAAAAAAAGTCTCACCTTCGTAGTGATAGCGCCCGTATGCGACTTGGTAGGCGTGGAGCGTCCCGACGCCGAATCACTTCCGTTATACGTTGTAGTTTCCACCACCACTTCCGGTTGGACTACAATAGACTGCATGGAGGATTGGACGGATGGCGCTGAACTGTGCCAGCTAGGAGGTTCCTCAGTGATTGTGGTTAGTGATGGTCCGCTAGGCCGCGGTGCCGACTTTCCCTGACGACTCGACTTGTCGCCGGAACTGGTCGATTTGCGAGGATGGATGGGTGATGACTTAGGCGATGGAGTTGATAGTCGCTCCGGGTGCTCTAGAGGTCTGACCTGTGTGACAAAAACATATTGTCAGAATTACAATATTTAATTTTTTACATTTCCCATGTCAGGGCTTAAGAAGGAATATGCTCTAAATTTGAAAATTCGCTCTCACGAATATTTAAAACTAGACCTTTGAAGATGGTTAATTGACATTATTTTTTTATGTTTATACAAATGTTCACAAAATACTTTATTCTGATATGTTCACGATTTAAGAAATTTGGCTCGATAGAAAAAATCGCCAACTTTTTCAAAAAACGTTGCCCTCGATGGAATGAATCAACTCCATTCAGTTTATATGGAAGATATTTATACAAAAAAGTGAGTAAAAACAGAATTTATAATAAAATGAAGATAAAGTTCGTTAATTATTATTGAGAACTATGTCACTTCTACTCTCACTCAGCCACAATGTGCTAACAATACGAATAATCACAAGTTCATTGAGTTTGAGGAGTATTTATAAACAAACACATGGAGAAAATATTGACATACACTTATGCCTACTTTTATCATAGTGTCTTAATATCACACACTATTTACTGAGTAGGTACTAACGCAACACTGTAAAAAAATTGTTACCAAAAAAAGAACCGACTTGAACACCAAAACTGTGAAATAACTTGTTGAAGTTCCACACTTTTTGGTGTTGAAGTTGGTTCCATTTTTTGGTAAAAAAATATTTTTCATCGTTTTTAGTGGTTCTTGCTACATACGGGATCGATTGTACGTAGCGTAACACTTTTCAGTTATTGAGTGTTACTCAAAAACTGAAACTCTACTCTACCAAACGAAAAAATAACTTTGAGAATCGATCCACAAATAGGGAAGAAATCGGTAAAAAAACACACGAAAAACATACAATGGAATATATAACCTCCTCCTTTTTGAATTCGGTTCACTAAGCGCTTACCTCAGCAGAAGGTCCAAGTATAGCGAGCACGATTGGGAAGAACAGAAGTCCATCAACAAGTCCCAATAGTACAAGAGCCAGTAACAATCGCAGGAACAGCCTTGCCACGAAGCCGAACTCGCTCGTGGCTAGCATGGAGGCGGCGATGGTGGCAGCCATCGCTCCGTGCACTACCGGAGCCAACACTGATTCGAGGGCCAAACAGGCCCGACGACGCTTGCAGCCGATTGAAGTCACGAAGGCCTGTTGACCAAACATAAACCATTATTAATATATAACAAATGGATTGCAAAACCTTCGGTGCGCGTGTCCGACTCGCTTTTAACCGGAATTGTTTCGTATAAAGTATCTGGACTTGCAAATCGTATTCCTGATAGTAAGCAGAATGCTTGTTAGGTACTATTACTTAGTTACGTAGTTATAGCAAAGAAAATTACCGACCAGTTTTCAAACAAAAAGCGAAATCAAACTCTAGAGAAAGTAATTAAATTCCTTAAGTGCATACAAGACCGCGGTTCTGACTAAACTTATCTAACTCCATGAGCACTACACACCACTGAGGCGCCCATTTTTGGGTGCCGTGAGGCGAAGTATTTGTAGGGTCAATTACCTACCACACTAACATTATATTAACACGGGGTGTAACCACGGGGCGCATCTAGCAGAATAATAAAAATTAATTATTTTTTTTAACTATTTTTACTACATACACCTTCGATCAAATATACCCCTTCATCAAAGACGTAAACTTTGAATAAACTCCTCTGTTGCTTATTAGTCTTTAGTTGATTTTTCTATTGTTTTGTTATATAATGATACTTATAGCTAATGATATAGCTCTACACGCGACAGGCGTGGTATCGGTAAGGAAACAATTTATTTTTAATGAAGCGTTTTATTGAAAAGACATTTCCTTTGTTTTGTGATCCGCGTAATTTTTTCTCCTTTTCTCATTGCAAGATGCAAATGCTAATGTCCTTTATAACACAGCGCAGTAAGATAAGACTTCACCAAAATAATTCAAATCCATTTATAACTTACCAAACATAAATGCACTGTGAAATGCACCCCCCGACCGATGGCCAGTACTAACAGTACCGCTGGAACCGCTGAGAGCTTGACTCCCAGGAGGGCCATTATTCCGAGTAGTTGCAGCACTAACGTCCCCAGTGCCAATGTAACGAGCACTGCTGCCCACGCGTTCAGGAGAAGTACCATTACAGCCTGGAGAAATTAGATATACCATGTAGCATACATGTTTATAGAAAAAATACGTATATACTAATACAACACAAATATGTTTATTTGCTCCAAATAAATGTATGTTACATTTTTGTGAGTCTCTGACTCTTAAACTAGGCTTGTGGCCTGTATATCAAGAGCCAGGTCCTTCCTAGCTGTGGTGGATCGAGTGGACGTCAATTATTTTTGTATATAACAAGTAAATTAAAATTACGAGTAGATACTAATGATGAGATGAGAGAGAAACTGGGGGAGGCCTACGCCGATGAGGCGACACCTAAACATTTTGATACTTGATACCTAATTAAATTAAATTAAGTTATATTAAAATACATAAAATTAATAAACTAGACATTAAAATATTTTAAATAAAAAGTGTATTGAATAAAGTAATTTTAGTAATAAATAATATGTAATCATATAATCAAATTTAAAAATTACATGTCTGAACGAAATATTTGTGTAGTTGAATAAAATGCTTTTTTACTTTTACTTACTAATAATATTTATTTCTTTTATTTTTTATTAATAAGATTACCTTCATAGTAATAGGTAAAGTCACGTACATATGCTTAGTTTGAAAAAAGTGAATTTAATGTTTCGAGTTGTTATTGATATTATGAGATGCATGTGTACGTGCATATAATATATAAAAGAAGCACGTTTATTTTGTAACTACGTATTTTTATTAGTTGAAGCAAAGCTTGCCGCGAACACTACTTGTAAGTAGTGTGATGAACAATGGTGGTGTTTTCAACTATACGTTTCTGTACTTTCAAGCCACCGCGTCGGTCCCTGTTGTCTTATATAGGAAAATATTGTTAGGCCATAACGCATTGTAACTTCTTTTATCAGTTAAAGCAAAGCCTGCCGCTAACACTTTTATGGTAGCGAAATATAAATATGGAATAACAATAGTGGTGTTTCCAAATAAACGTTTCTGTACTTCCAAGTCGCCGTCTCGGTCCCTGTTCTCTTATATAGGACAATTGTTAGGCCTTATCGCACGCTCTCTGAATATAATTTGAAATTATGTCATACTTTGAAATAAATGAAAAATAAATAAATATGCTTAGTTAATCTGAATACCGAGTATAAGTACAGTGTCGTAAATTTTAATATGTGAAAATTTAAATAGATACCTGTTTATCTAACACAAAAATTAGGTAGTTCTACGAAGTGTCAATTTATTTTGTTAAATAATATATAACTGTAAGTATGAACCTTAATTGAAAAACCTTTTTTTGTTAATATAAGAAGTGTAAATACTCACCACAAACACAGCAGCAAGCGCGCATGCCAATGCCATAAGCAGTGACGTCCTCAAGTACAAATATTGCTCCCAGAACAGGAAAGGTATCCCAGACGGGAAATTGGACAGTCCCTTCGCTTCAAACTTTATGCACAACTCTCGCACCGACATTATCAACGTCTTAATGTTCTCTGTATCACTCAGCCCTGACAGATAGAATGGAAGCTGACTGTAGATTAGAGGTGAAGACTTCGGAATCCTCAAGTCCTTGTCTCCAGGCGAATGTGTCCACCTTTTAGGCTGCGGCTTGAGATTTCCTTGAGACGCTCCATAAGCCAATGCGTCATTAGTTGCCCACGCTGATAGGTAATTGTAAAACGCCGTAGGATTGATGATGCCATCTTTAGCGACTAATCTATGACCGTTCTTTGTGTCTGTAGTAATAAGGGATTTATCGATGGGATTGTCAACGTGTCCAGTCTGAACCATGAGTTTGTAAGCCAGTATGCCTTCGTCGCTTGCGTTCTTGCACCAATACTCACTCGTTATGCAGCCACTTTCGACTTCCTTATCGTATGCGGCTTGAAGATCTAGAAGCCAATCACGGAATAAGCTCAACCAGAATTTTGTGAGGCCTCCGTTGTCGTTTTTTATAATATTGGGTATCCTGACAAATTGGTCGTGATACTCGTATAGCAGTTTTTGATTGTTTGGATATTCAAAGTCCCCCTGTGTTACTGCATACATGCTGTAGAATCCGAAGTATTTCTCTTGCCTGTAAAGGAATTCGTGTTCGTCCGTATTTTCTGGAACGATGTCGGTGAGGTCAAGCCCGTCTTTGACTTTCGTGGCGCCCCACACACTCGCAAGGATTACGGCGATCAACGCTAACATTGACGTCACCTAAAATAAAATAAATGATATAACTCTTGAAAACTTTTCCTTTAAATTTTGTAAGTCAATGAACAATGATTAGGTACGTTAGAGTTACCTTTACGGATGGGCGCATGATGAACGGTGCGTATTGATTCTTCGCCCACTTGGTTAGAGAAATACTGATGCAGCAACTCTTTTTCGCAGCGGCGTTTGTATCCTCGGGGTCTAGAGGTTGCCTTGATGTATCTTTCCAATTAGTCTAAAAAAAGAGTATTCATACAAGTTACAAATATTATGTTACATCAAATGTTGTCAGATACTGTTGTAAGTTTTGTAAGTTTGCAAAAATATATGCAATAAGATTTATATATTAAATAATATAACATTTTATGAATTTGATAGATATATATGAACTTTTGGAGAGATAAGTTTAGCTTATTTCTATACTTGTATGATCATGCACCTGATAGCAGTCATCACCAAGACTGCCCATGACAGTGCAGTGACACCCACATCTTTAAGCTGAAGATTTTGTGCAGTGCTGCATTTAATTTCATCAACCCAAGTCTTTAGAGTCTCATTCGGCCAGACATTGGTCCAAGAGATCGGGCCGGTTATACAAAATGCAATAACTTTAAAATAAATAAAAATGTTGATCAACGTTTAATTCGTCAAAATAATAACTTTTCTTTCTCATTTAAAGGTACTTTTTAATTCTTGACCATTTTTCAACAGATTTCCAAAAACGTGCTTATTAATTTTAGTTTTTTACATATTTTAGTATTTTGTATTGCCACCGAGCTGTTAATATAGCAATAAATAAATAACAATCATAAAATATATTACATATATTTATTATTTTTACAATAATAATGGTTTGGTTTTGGCATGTTTAACAGCCCGTGGTATTGGTGTATTACTATTCATAAATTTTACATTATATTATTGTTAAGTATTTTGAAGAATATATATGAACAATATAATAACGATGAATGCAATACTTTTTTTACATACCTTATCAGTCTTCAGTCGTCCTCTAGTTCGTTCAGCAGCCATCTTATTTCTTTTGGGAAGTGGGCTCTCAGGAGTGAGACAACAGAGCAGGTCAGCTCTTGAAGCTGATCGTCTTCGAAGGTCAAGGGATATCATCGCGGGGAACACCAGTAACATCGAGCCAAGGTTGAAAAGGAGAAGTATTGCAGCCTGCGGAACAAACATAATATTGCAATTTATAAAAAAGTATCTATTATCACAATATAATTGACCCGGGAACTCTACGTCAGTGGAAAAAATGGACACCGATATAGAAAAGTACCCTGAAAATCATCACGAAATGAAAAAGATAACAGTAGTTCATCTCACCTGCAGGCAGAAGACCCTTAGCGCCGGAATAGGCAGCAAGGCGGCTGCTAAAAACGCCATGACATTGCATAGAGAAGCCAGAAGCACACTAAGTCCACTTTTCTTCAACACCAAGCCTGTCCTCTCTTCCCTTGGAACATCCCCCGCTTGCTCCACATATGTGTGGGTCAGGAGGAACATATCTTGGACTCCTAGACCTAGTGCTAGGAATGGTACGATCTGCGTACTCGATGCGTTGAATGGAATACCTGTAGAACAATTATTTGTATAAGTAAACAAATATTTTACACTAGTTTAGGTGTGCGACTTCGTGGAATAAGGTTATCGCGATACCTCGTAAACTATTCAATTTTTCGGGATAAAATATAGTGTGAGCACAAACCATGATTTGTATAAAATCTGAATTGGAATTCAAATTTTATACAAATCAGTTCAGTCGTTTTCGAATTATTGAGAAACAAACATCCAAACTATCACGTTTATAGGTAATATTATGCTAATCAAATGTGTCAGAATGTTATTTCAATAACAGAAATGTAATTACGAAACTCCTAAATCAAATTTAACCTTAAACGTATTTAAAAGGTCATTCTGTCTTTATCACCGTCCAAACAAAAGACAGCCCTAGAACGGTGATTTAATTTTGTTTAGTGGTATACGTATTTAGTGACGCGTCGTGAAAGTGAGCCTTAGTGTCAATGGTCACAAGAACTATATCACAAATCAGAACTTTGTTCTTCATGAACATAATTTGCTGGAATGACTACATACAAAAACGTCATTCTATCTGCCGTGCAATTCTCTAAGAGCAATTATAGTTTCATCTTTGACAACAACAAATGATGAGATGACAAGTAACGTTGGAAAAAGAATCTTATGTACAAGGGCGATATCGCATAAAGTATTTCACATCGGTGAGCTCGTTGAAGAGCTCAACGACGAATCATTAGAGAATCGCACGGCATCAACTTCAAACAAACGAACGAGATACAACAACATATTGAAATTAAATTAAATTTAAATGAAAAAATTAAATGGAACATATTATTATAAATTATATTTAGCAAAGTAAGCACTGTGCAATTCCAGTTAAACGAAATTTGCATATAAAAAATATATATGACTATGGACGAAAATAATTTGAACAATAATACAAAATTAATATAAGGTATACATATTTACAACACGATAGCATCATCATCATCATCATCATCATTAGCCCACATTCGTCCACTGCTGGCCATAGGCCTCCCCTAGACCACCTCCTACGCCACAGAGCTCGGTCTTCAGCTCTCTGCATCCAGTTACTGCCAGCCTTCCGCAGGTCGTCGCTCCACCTGGCCGCAGGGCGTCCTACACTCCGTTTGCCTAGCATAGCATAATATTCCAAAAGAAAACAAAATAATAAAAATAAAAGTAATACCTAACAAAGCGCAAAAGCCTAATCCGGCGGCGACGGTGATGGAAAGCAGTAGAACTCCTGCGATCCCCACGCCTGCCTGCGAGCGCACCGGGTCGCGCCATTGCATCAAAGTGACGGCTACGTAAATCAACTGCAAATCATATTCAACAAATAAAATTCAAGTAAAAATAAAACTAAATATAACAACACAAATACATACGAGGCTCTAACAAAAATAACGATATTTGACAATAGTAGGTAACATAAAGAAAAAGAAACATAATATCTCATCAGAAGCGGTAAACCTGATTCAGGGGCTTATGAATAAACTTTTATTATGATTCGAGCAAAACAAAAAAGGCCGATGAATGAGGACAACTTAACAATTAAATTAGACAGTATCACTAGATCGTTGTTTTATTGAATCAGCGGTGCGACTATGAATTGCCGGTAGGATAAAATTATCGACAGCCAGTGATAAAACTATCGTTTAGATCCATACTAGAGACAAGATAAGATAGCTGATAAAAGTCCGTTTATCGATTGGACAAGTATATCGTGAAATCCATGCTCGCACGGCAGAACCCTACATATATGTTCCTTAATACACAGGTTAATAATGTTATTTTACTGGGCGGATGAGACTATAAACGGCATGTCTAGGGGTAACGAGACAGTACAGAACTTTGATGATGTTGATTAAAAATCTGGGTCATATTGCAACTGTCATGGGCAGGCATGACGCAAACCATCGAGCGAACGACTTGCTTGTCCCATCACTTCCTAGTAGGTATAAACAATATTGGTACCCATACTTAACACCTAAGTTAGACGTGACAATATATTGTTGGAATTCAAAGCAGTAAATAAATGTGATTCATAATTTATATTTTCTCTCTATAAATTTGATATTAGCCGACTTCAAAAAAGAAGGAGGTTATATGTTCGATTGTATGTATTTTTTTTTTGTGTATGTTAACCGATTTCTCCCCCAATAGTGGACCGATTTACAAATTTATTTGGTAAAGTATGCTTCCGCACCATTTAAATTTCATCAAATTCGGTCAAGCGGTTTTTGAGTTACACTTTAATACCTGAAAAGTGTTACACTTATCTTGATGATATCATAATCGACAATTGACCCCGTAAGTAGGAAGGGTCACTTAGAATATTTATTATTTAACAAAAACTGGAACCGACTTCAACACCAAAAAGTTTGAAATAACTTTGCGAAGTCAGTACCATGCGCATAATATTGTGATAATACTTGTAGGTACCTTTGAACTATTACGGTACTATGGTACCGACTTCGACAAGTTATTTCAAACTTTTTGGTGTGAAGTCGGTTCTATTTGTTGGCAATTTTTTTAAAGCTACCAATTTTCTTGCAATTCCAGAATGACTGGGATAAAATGCTCCGTAGTAATAAGTCCTCCTTGTACGTTTAAATGCTTGAGAATAAATAATTAAATACATAATATGCCCTAATAAAATGTTAGAGCCTGTGGTTTTACCTTCCTAATTTACTTAGATTCATGAGAGTAAACCTACGAACATTTAAATGAAGTTCTCTCATTTCAATGATTTGAACAGAGAAGACATGAGAAATGACTCACCATGAACATGTATCCCAAAATAATGTTCTTTAGTGACAGTTCGGAGAATTTGCCCAGGATATCGTTGAGAGTCGACGTCGAGAACGGATAGAAACTGTACGATGGAGACACGGACTCGGTGTTCGTCATTTTTCGGACTTCCTGTAAAGGAAAACCTTAGGGTGAACCAACTTTCTTTCATTTACTTTTCATTACAACAAAATTTTAACCGATCTTGTACGAAGTAATGCTTCAGTTCACGTTGCGTCTTATCAAAAATATGCGTAAAAACTCAACCATACAGCTATGGAGCGTTTCCGGTTGTTCACTATTTAATCTTTGTACAGTAAGGATAGTTAGTACATTTATAATAGTAAGCTAAAAAACAACTTGCGCCCAAAATATTATACCTGCACTGATGAAGCATTTATTAAGGTTTGTATTAACTCTTTCTTTTGATACGTTTTTCATTGTATTTGTTTTAGTTAGGTTTTGCATTCTTATTCGGTAAACATATTAATATTTTAGAATTTGAAATATAAAATAATACATCTTATGACATAAGTCAGGAATGCGTGCGAGCCGTAGTTTGGAGATTCCTGACACCACTAATCAAACCACCGTAAATGTAGTAGTGGTAAGCACCACCGACTCGGCCAGCGATAGCGGGCCTCACGTGGGTGATCCAGTTCACCCTTTTATTTATTTAGGAAAGTCATCCAAAACTATCATTTAGCCAGACACAATGAAAGATAATCTTTGAATTTAACTACCAACTAAAACACAATAAGTTAATATTGGTTAAGATTAGTGTTAATACAGAAATAGATAATATACCTTTTCGAAATTCAATACTCATTATATTTAACTAGTTCAACATGCCATAACCATATAATATGATGGGCTAACTAGATTTGAGAAGGAATCCACTTGGCCCTTAAGCCAAAAAGTTTAGAGACATCTGATATAAGTAGGTCCTATCTAATATTTTCAACTAAGGTAAATTTCTTCATCAAACATCGAGGAAATAAAGCTAAACATATATACATATACTCAGAAAGAACATTCAAAATCTGACTTTACTGAAATCCGATTTTCTGTTTTGCCTCTTCTTTTCTTTTGGCAGCACATCGTCTGTGCCATATACCGATGAAATTTTGAAGCCAACTATTTACACATTTTATTTTCATGACTTCAATTTTAACAACAAAAAAATCGTTTGGCCCAAACGAGACTACTCAATATTCGTATATTTGCCGCTCGTCCATAATCTAGTCACACAATGAGGTACATACCTACTAGAGACTAGGTACTAGATACTAGGCATTAAACTAGTAAGGATCAGTGTTGTTGCTAACTATACGTACAATAGCAAACTTCCTCTGCCAGGAGTCAAGAACAGCAGCGGCTTTTTCCTGTGTCCACCCAACGTGATGCACCTTGTAGTGGTCGGCCCAGTATTCGTACATCTCTCGCTCGCCCATCAGTTGCACGACGGATTGCAACGCGCGTGCAGACCGCAACGCTGACGTCACATTGCGCGTCACACCGCCCACGATCAGCTGCTCTGGCCAGTGCATGTACGCTGCCGCGAATCCGTAGCAACCGTGGGATAGCTCCGCAGCTACATCTGGAATCTAAACCATGCCTTGGGTTTGATAACGCGCTCGTGGTGAATATAATACTCTTCACCACGATTGTCGTAGCGATCACAAATATCTGATCGCGACCTGAAACTGCTCAGTTTACCGGTCACGTTATGAACGTTGGCTGATTATTGTCGATGTAACCGAAGTTGCCCCCTTTAGTGTGGACTCTAATAACTAAATATAATGAACTAGCTGCAATCCGCAGTTTCACCCGCGTGGTGTTGGATGATGATAATGAAAAGTATCCTATGTGTCAATCCAAAGCCTCATCTACCTCCATACCAACTTTCATCAAAATTGGCCCAGCCGTTTGAGCGTGAAAGAGCAACACACATCCATCCATCCATCCATCTAAACTTTCACATTTTTAATATTAGTAGGATAAGATGATTGATAGCGGTATTATACTTGGTAAAATCTATATTATGTAGGTACTTATAATGAACTTGAAAATAAATCCTTAAAGATAGCTGGCTGCAATGCCAAATTTTATAATACTTGTGTAACAAAGTGTATCAGAGCACCTAGTGGAATATACTTTCTGTGAAGGCGATACATTTCCGTGTCTAGTTGTCTTGAACAGATAATTCACCAAGCTTCTGATGTAATTTATATAACAAAACTAAAGACATTACAGCAATTCTAACTCGTCGACATTGTCACGTAGACGTAATCTTAACAAGTGGCATGTTTGATACTTTGTGTACTTTTAATTGACGTCAATGATAATGTACTTCATATCTAAATCAAACAAATGGTTCTATATTCTCTTTTGATATTATATTTACGAGACTAGTGCAAATAGACGACAATGCCGAAGGGCCAGAATGTGGAAGCTGATTCTATGGAAAGATTCCACTGCCTTTGTGGGTTATATTAATTTAACGTTCCACTTTAAGTACCAGAAAGTGTCAATTACAGAGCGTTAAGGAATTTCTGCACTTTGCAAAGTGTTTAATGAGCTAATTGCAATGAAACCGGTTAATTATTCTGACAACGTACCGTCCACTCACATTTTGCGTCTCGACATATTACCTGTAAACGTTGCTTTTGTGTACTTAATGGTGTTATAAAAGACATTTTCGTGGTAAAAGCAAATGGCTACTTTTTGTGGTCCTTCGAATTGAATGAAGCTGTTTTCTCGTAATTACGTCACCAAACAACAACGACGTTAATGTAACAAAGTAAGTTGGAGACAAAATTTACGAGCTTTACGTGGAATTCAGGCTTCGTCCGATGGTGAGCATTATTGATATAATAGTGTCATTGTGTCATGTGCGATAGCGGCGAACGAAGCCCATTGAAGCGTGCACAATGCGCCCGTATAATGCGGAGTCCGGCCGCTGCGCCCGCGCTCCTTCTCGAACAATGCACGCCAGCGCGAACCGCGCCTAACGTGGGTGGCACTGGCAAGGGAAGGCAACTGGCACCAACCTACCGACGGCCGACCCAGAGCCCACCACTCACAAAAACTAACCCTACCCTCTCCGATGGAGACCCGACCGAATGCAGTATTTGTAAAACACATTCCCGAGTGATAAAATAAACTGCCAGTTTCAAGAAATTACATTTTATGACTGGTTTATTTAAATAAGCACGTCTTAATAACGGCGCGCGGCCCGTAATGAAGATGTTTGGTTGCGAAACGAATGTTTCCGGGCGATAGCATCGCATAGTTCTCGGGCATTACTTTCTCGAAGGCTCGCAGTCGGCGGCAGGTAGACGCATCGCCATCTGCCCGCCGGCGACCGCTTTCATCCTGCCTTATTACCGTTTCCAAAAATATTTTATTATTATGGAAAGTATTTAAACTTTATGCCCCGACTCGATAAAGTTATTTTATTTGTCGTGATTCTACACGGCTTATTTATGCGCCAGTAAAACTGTCGTATATTGAAGTCTTCATAAAAGGACCGGGAGTCTTCGTAATGGTCCCTAATATGGGTCTCACGCGATCGTGACAAACAGATTATTCACAAGCTTCTCGCGGTGACACATAAGTACCTACACTACAAATTATGATAATTATTCTAATCGGTCTTGATTAAATTATCATAACATTCTGCGCAAACTTATTTCAAAATAATAAACTTGTAACTGAGTAACTTTTGAAGCGTAATGGTAATCGGCTGATACTCGTAACAACTTTATAAACACTATTGGGTCACGTACAGACACATGTTTACGTTACACGTTACTAGCTTAATCGTAAAAATAGTAATTAATATCATGTTATGTAATTATTGTTGCAGAGCAAAGTCTAAATAATTCACTTAACCAAGTGACCAAGTTTAGAACGGGCATCCATCTGGATCCGGAAAATTAATAAAGATATAGAAGATAAGGCTCTAATTAGTTAATTTTGAACAAGTGAAGTACGAGCATATCTGCAATAGCTTCGACAAAATGCTTTCGTATGGCTGTATGTCCGGCTGTTCTCTACAGGTCGCATTTCTCAACCGATTCTCATGAAATTTTGTGAGCACGTTCGATAATTGTATAGAATTTTTAATTTTGTTCGCCAAGGCATTCATATCGAGTCCACATTACAAATGGCCCAAGTACTATCCGGTAGACCTAGTTCTGCTGCATTTGCGGTTGCTAAAATAATAGAATTGACACACGTTTATCATACTTAGGTATAAGTACTTACTTGTCCTGACTTCTTGTTTGGCGCCGTGTCTGGACAGTGAGCATCGGTGGGATCGAGGCACGGCTTTTTCATGTATGCGGAGGTGATGCCCGCTCTCTTCATATAAGCCTCCATCGTGCTGAATGGAAACTGAAACCTCAGCTTCTTTACTTCTTCTAGAACCTCTTGGGGGTTCAAATGTGTCCATTGTAGTTTATGTTGGAGACCTCTGGAATAGACATAAACCAACTTAATCATTGTCCGTGATAGATTTTTTATGAATAGATATCATGAAACGTTATATCATTATAATATGTTATGCGTTATTTCTAAGATCATGAAGATATTACACGTAAACTCGTAGTGTTGTTTGAAGCGTTAATTATATACCAAGTGGCATGCGTAGGAAGCGTCAAAGAAAGATTCATAATTAGAAGGTATAGGAATTGGATGCTTGGATTAAAGTCCAGTCGGTAAGAGCTGGAAATTCAGAGAAAGCAGATTTGAATATGAAGTCCTTGCTAACTTGAAACGTTTTTTAATAAAATTTAATATTTGTAATAGATTGTTTCAAACCTATGGCCACATAATATATCTTGCCTGAATTATGTCCAGTTATATAAACGAGTACGTAGTGGTATGGTAGCGAGTATAATCTACTTACGGTACATAAATAGGATAGTCAGGTCCAAGCAGCTTGGATCCTTCCCAGAAGCAGTCGAGCGGAGTAATTATTGCACAAGGAATGATGTTGTCGAAAATCTTCTCGATGTGGTACGCCTCGAAGTCGGGTATACTGGGGCTGTAGCACAAGTCTTTGAGACGCCACTCTATGTCGTACATATGCACCGTTACCCGAGTCGCTGCGTGGACCACCTGCAGAGAGATGTACGTTAACACTCAAACTGTCACTTACAAATATAAACGAAAGCTTACAACTTATAGCCCCAGCTAATAACTTGCACTGAAAAATAGCTTACAACAATGTTTAATGTTTAAGAGCTGAAAGTATGAGTTTTTTTTCTCTCAATTGACGAGATGTACAAGTTGGGCGCTTGATAGTATAAGCACTAGCAGACAGTTGCGGTGCCACCCAAAACTTATTAGCTGAGATTCGCGAAGCTCTGTACTCTGATCGTCAAACTGAGACTTGACTCTCATTGGTCTAGTAATTACGCTTGCTACAGTGCCCTTCACACCGTAACACAGTAATGCTTGCATAACATTACTTCATGGCAGATTGAACTGTAGTGGTATCAACCAGGAAGGCTTCTTGTACAAGAGGCTCACCACTTCTTAACTTTAAATGCGGCTATCTGGACAATACGGTCTTATAAAATTCTACCCTCAAAAACTATTATCTCATCAACATCATATCCATGAATGGACAGTTTAGGACTGGGTTTTATTGAATCCATCGGTCTGTCCCTGAACTATATTATTATAGCTTGGTAATCATATATATCAATATATAAATTATAGTGACAAAAGTACATGCACAAATGCAGACAGAAGATTCCTTTTCTACTAATCTTTGTTAATATCCCGATTACATTTTTTACCATTCATAATATTGCGTCAAAACAAAGGTGATGTGATAAAAGATTGTTCACCTTTAGATGTTCGAGCAACGCGCCTGCGTGAAGCAACGAAACGTCCGGGTCCTTGGCAGTCTGGATGATGAGCTGGTGCGTCGAGGAGTCGGCTTCGCCTAACGCCTGCGCCGTGTACTTCAGTTCAGCTTCCAGTCTTCCTCCCTCTGTTGGCAAAGTAAAAGGGTTAGCTTGGGTACACTCACATTTCAACCCAACAGTAGAACCTAAAACAAATTGACTTTATAACTAATTAATTCAGGCCTGAATTCAAGTTACTAATTGATTTGATGTTGTTAAGATCATCAGATACTTTTAGGAAGTAGGTTTACATCAAACACCAGAGGGGTTTACTGTTCTGAAAATATACTTTTTATGTAGTAACCATACTATAAGGGCAATTTGAGAAAACTCTGTAGGAAAAAGTATAGGTCAAGCCTTATTACCAAAGGTCGACAACGGACATAATCGTATCTAATTTAGGGTCAAGTTTGGGTTACACTCCTCTAATATTGCCACAATAGAGCCCGTCATTCGATTTCATGCACCATCAAAATTGTACGTTTGTTTTAATTAATTATTAATTATATCTCACAATCTGAGAACCACTGTATTTAGCGAAGTTTGCATATTTTTACGTTATTTTCGATCGATACGATTCAGTTGAATATGACCAATTGTGCCAAATTAAAACGAACTATAAAGGACCTAACCTATAGCGCCAGTAGTAGTCTCCTGATTCAAAATCATTGTCAATTCATCTCAACACCATCTTATAAACAACGCTGCCAAATTAGTGTGCAATTTGCGCAGTTGGGCAAAAAGTAATGATAATGTATTAATGAAAATGCAATTAAGCTCGCATTTATGTATTTTTCCTTGATTGCTAACGTGAGGCTCGGTGTCCGCTGTTGTTCATTAAAATAAATCTTTGGTGTTAACTTAACGAGTGTTGTATTAATACAACACTCGTTAAGGACGCACGCAGTCTCTAAGTTTGGATTTATACGACGTGATTGCAATATACGAGTAATATCCAAGATTAATTAGTGTAGGTACGATCGCAAACGGCTACGCAACATATCTCATGGGAACGAGGGTATATGAAGAGTTTAGTAGACAAACCTATTCAAGAAATCTAATTGTAGATTAAATCAATCATTTATTATAGGTACGAGTACTTTGGTCTACAGTATAGGTAATATGACGTCCTGGACTAGGCATCGTTAATATCATGTCCAGAAAAGTTGCGAAAGTGTCTAACGGCCGGTCCCAATAATCTATCTATCGCCGGTTTACCTTACTAGAGTTAGATATTTGACACTACGATTTGTATGGAAGGTATGTCAAATTTCTATTGGTAGTAAGGAAAACCGTGGATAAATAGATTATTGGGATCCTCCATATATAGGATACATGGTTGATTACAGAAACATACTATCTATGAGTGTTTATATAATGTAAAGTGTTATAAAAATATTATCTATGTTTTTATTACAAAATACGTTTGGATCAGTCACAAATGATGTACTTACAAAAAGCTCTATATTATCTTCCATCTTAACTTATTTTCATATACTCGTACATGTTCGCACATTGCTTTTTGTTAGTTTTACTGATTCCAGATATTTCAAGCGGAATTTGACTGACACACTGACGTGGGTGATGTGGCCACTAAAATAGCACAAAACTCGCTCATGAGCTGCTGAAATATGAAGACTGCAAGAGCTCTTGAGAGTACTCGGGACATTTGACACTGCGTATAGTACTGACAACAAAATATGAAAAGAAAAAAAAAACACTAAAGGGGACAACACTGACTCTGTAGAGAGAGGCTAATCAGCAGGAACGGAAACTATGGAGCAGATGCTGCGAGGGAAGGTCCAACAAGGCATTTGCAGCGAAGCAAGACTGACTCTGTATAAAGAGGTAAACCAACAGGAACGGAAACTATGGACCTGTTGCTGTGAGGCAAGGTCCACTAAGGCAGTTGCTGCGAGGCAAGGCTGACTCTGTATAAAGAGGTAAATCAGCAGGAACGGAAACTATGGAGCAGTTGCTGCAACGGAAGGTCCACTAAGGCATTTGCAGCGAGGCAAGACTGACTCTGTATAAAGAGTTAAATCAGCAGGAACGGAAACTATGAAGCAGTTGCTGCGAGGCAAGGACCACTAAGGCAGTTGCGGCGAGGCAAGGTCCGCTAAGGCAGTTGCTGACTCTTTATAGAGATGCAAATCAGCAGGAACGGAAACTATGGAGCAGTTGCTGCGAGGCAAGGTCCACTAACATCAAGGGACTCAATGATTATTGTAAGCCGGTCGTAGGACCATGTCGAATCCCCTTGAGTAAACTAAAACCAGCTAAGTACAGGTGTTTACTATGCTTCAGCAATATGCACTTAGATTACGCGAGATGTAAAATATGTCTCATCATAGACTCTCAATAAATAAAGACTCGTTGAGTGCATAATGATGGCTAGTGAAAGCGTCATATAAAAACTTTTCTATATTTAGAGAAGTCTCCCCATCGACACCTAGCTGAGGGGATCGGGGAGTGACGCCGACACATTTGTTATGGCACCAAAGCGATGAGCCGCGATACTTAACACATCCCAGCAGTGATTTATCGCAAACAGTTCTACTTTTTTCATTCTATTTGTGAAACTGAATCAAGCTATGGGTATGGGACCGTCTCATGGATAATGGTAATTATTAAGCCTTAATATTAGAGTAGGTTTGGCGCTATGCCATCAGAGGATAAGAAGAATAAGCGCAAGGTATAATATATTTGTGAGCTTGTGGCTTTTAGTGCAATTATAAAAAATAATATTAAAAATACAAAAGTGAATTTGTTTGTTTGTTACGCTTTTACGGATGGAAAAGATATAGCTTATATCCCGGAGAAGGACGTAGGACAATTTTCATCATCATCCATAACACGCGGGTGAAACCACGGGGCGCAGCTAGTTTTTAATTATATAAAAATATCATCTAACTTTAGAATTATTTGTGTCTCTAGATTTATAGTGATTCGTGCGTATGACCCAGTACATTAACTACCTACATAAAGTAAATCTAAGCTTAATCGTAGTTACTCTAATGGGGGATCCCAATAATCTATCTAACCACAGTCGTCCTTACTACCGATCGAAATTTGACAAAACGTTCATACAAATAGTCTCAAATATCTATCTCTAGCAAGGTAAACCGACTATAGATAGGTTATTGACACCGGCCATTAGTGAGTACCTACGTAGTCTATTTAAAAAAACTAGTTTTTGAAAGATAAAATATACTTGTAAACTTTCGTTAGTATCTACGATCCACTCATCGATTAAAGCTGATGTAATTTTCGGTAAGCAGTAGAACCTAATTTTGTTATTCTGCGTACTGAGAATAATATTATGCAGACAAAAATATAGCAAATCCTTTTAGCCGCATTATTTTTTTGCAATCCAATACCCACATCTCCGTTCGCCGATGAGTTGTCAGTTATCAGCATACTGCGAGGGAATTCGTTCCAATTAACACCCCGCCCCGTTGATTTATATTTAAGCCGGTTTGTCGCATTTTTTGTGCTGAATTAGGATCACGGTCACGAGGTGTTAAGAAAAAAGTATATTGGAACCTTTTTTAAGTTCCACGTCCAAAATTCTGATAAACTCGCTTGATATAAACGCATGTGTCACGCTATGACCATAATCGGTCTCACATTAAATTGTAATTATCAGTCGTTACCCGAAAGCGAGACATGCGATTTCCAACACTATTTATGCCTTGGAATCAAACATAAAGGAATTAACTTCTTTTATGATTAAAGGGAATGAAGTTATAAATCATGGCAGGTCGCGGATTCGGCAACTATTATTTAATCTGTTGTCTGGTTCGAATAGCCGGAACATCATTCTTAACATTGAAGCTACGACTTAATCTTCATAACGTGTAGCCGGCATCGTTTTCACATCACGAATGCTATTTTATTTCTGTCGCTAATTTATAGCGTGACGGCTATATACCGCAGCCGAGGATAAACAAACAAGACCAAAATAAATGTTCAGGTTATTAGCATCAGGGCTAGTGATTTATTCGATTTTAATTCAATGCCTCTGTTTGTTCATAATTTAAGTTTTAAACAAAGAATAGTAGATACCTACGCGTAGAATAGGTAATACACAATTTCCCTGAAAGTTTTAAGATACTGAATTACTGACTTAATCAAGGAAATTTACTATTGATAATATTACGTAGAATAGTAGAGCGGTACAAAAGACAATGATAGATGTTCTAGGTTTGACATCGTTTAAAAAAATTTAAATACTCAAGTCGCAAGTTTTATTTAAACGGAAGATATGAAGATTCAAAATCACATCATATACTTTGAGAGAGGTTACTACTCGTACTTTACCAACTTCTGAGAGTACAGTGCCCCGTACACTTTGCTCGTATAGGTGGGGGCCACACAATGTCCATGTTTTCATTTTAAATGCCAGTTTTCGATTAATTAACCGCTATTTACCATTCCGGTTCAGTGTTAATAATAGAGTGTGCTTGACATGGTCTAAAATATTACGTTATCCATTCACTACGGAATTGCAAACATAGTCAGGAAATAAATTCTAGCCCTCTAATGTAAATAATTATCCTTACGGTCATAGTAAATACAAATGAACAATGTATTATTTGCGAAGTAAGTCAAAGGATAAGTGAGTCCTTTTATGTAACCGTGAACCTTTTGAAAATGAATACCAGTCAGCCCACCTGTCAAGCTCAAACGTCTTTCATTTCACTCGTTAGTAGCTTTGGTTCATAAAATGCTAATTCGAGTCGTTTCGCGCAACACTTTATATGTAAATGAGCTTAATATGCATTAAATTACACTGAACAAAAAATACTTTGACCTGTTAGAGCATTCAGAGTTTAGTTATAGGTAGTATAGGTATTTACTGAGTCTGCTTTAACTTGTTACAAATAATATATTATCTAAAACAAGAGATATAATAAGAACAATGCAACCGTTCAGTTCTGAAGTATATCCATTTGAAAACAGGCGAAGCTATTTACACTTAAAATACAATAACAAAATAAATAAGATTAGTTCTGACATGAGATTATGCTGTTTCATCCAAGATATTGAATAAATCAACCACAGTCTTTGGGTTTCATGAACTTTTCAGGAAAGCTCAAACTGTGAGTGTAATACAAACAAGCATGGGGGAGAGGGCGGTCAACGTTTCATAATCGACGTGGCTAAACATAGACAGATCTCGTGCCGGATATTAGGGATTATCATAAAGCAAGTGGAATGGAATCGAACGCTGGGACCGCACAGGGCGCCTCTATTTTAACACCTACCAGCGCCGTGGGCGCGATTTACGACGCCAACACTCAGTGGTGCTGGATCACGTAAAGATGAATGTAGCTAAGTTACTATACGCTATGTTACAGTCTCCAGAAACCACACCATGTAAATTCACTTGGTGTAACTTCCTAAAGTTTAGTCATACATTTCCCGACTTAATAATCCAGGACATCATCGTGATCGTAGAAAGTGAGCGGAAAAACTGCGAATGCCACACATACCTTGATGTGTAGTGTGCACATTAGGAGCAAAACAGGGTTCTACACAATGTTATGACCCGAAAGATAAGATACGGGGTGTGCTAGACAAGGATCCTAGAGCAGGGTTGGCATCAGACAGGCTAATCATAGAGCCTAAGTTAAACCGTATACACTATACAATATGCCTATGTGTGGTTGGCAAAAGACATATTGCATCGACCCCACAAAGGTAAGATGGAATAAGAAGAAAGAGCTCTGACATTATCGATTCCTATTGATGGTATTGATGTATTTGTCCAGGCGGCGCTGTGAGGAGCGAATGAAACAATGAATCAAGCTCTGCAGGGCGGGCTGTAAGCAAGGAAACGCCGCAAGGTCACACGAGGTTATCGCGACCGTATGAGTGCGCACAGCTTTCACACTTCATGCTCGCCGGCTCCCCTTATCGTCTCAACTATTTGGCGGCGTCTTTTATTTGGCTCAGTTGCTCCTATTCGTTCTTATCGACACTTAATTGGAAATGGATGTTACATTATTCAACGTAACAATCGTCGATCGGAACTCGTTCAATGCATAATGGTTCGTCGAATTGTAAATCTGTCATTGTGCCTACGCCGGTATAAGAGCAAAATGTAATACTCAGGGTCTTTTATTGCATTCTCGATGCGTGTGCGCCGATAATGACAACATTTCTACTCGATGTGGTAGCGGGCGATCAGTGGGGACAATCGCAATGAATGACGTTGTGGAGGATGGCGCGGGTGAGGGACGGGGCGCGAGGGGCGAGGCAATACGTGCGCTCGCGCATGTGGTTGTGGCCACCCGCGTGCCGCCGTGCCCGGCCCGTGTGGTCCGGCCCCGCTGCCCCGCACACCCTCTGTGGCCCTCTATGCAAATTAGCCGGTGTGTAGACAACAGATGGATGGCGGAATAAACAAACCGCGTCCTTTACGGTCGCTACAGCGATCGGCACGGAGATTTAGCTAGTTCCATTTTATCGCTTATTGACTTTCAGCATCGTCGTGCTGCATGTAAAAGGATTTTATTCAGAACTTAATACCTCATGACATCAATAGCAATATCTACTAATTATTTTAGGTATTAGGTAATTAGGTAAAATAAAATAAATTATCATCTGTGTATTTTACTTTTTAGTTTGTACTAGTTGTAGCACAAAATAAGTAAATAAAACGTATATATACTGTGATATAAAATACATTCTCGTACTATCTAGATAAAAAAGCAAATATGTGTCCAGCTTTGAAGAAAGAAATGGAAAAATACGAAACGTCGATTTTATTAATGTCACCAATGTTTTTAACACTATAGACACGTCATGTATCTTCTTTATGGCGATCCATATTTGCGCACGCTGCAAAAGTATAATACTGTCGAACATAATTATACTTATTTACATATTAAGGCACATATGAATGAATGGGTAGCGCTAGAGTATAAAATACTAGTGACCGAAACTAGATCAAAATAAAACTTTTAAACTTTCATCACGGTCACAAAAATTAGAAATATTCGCATTTTTAACAGGATAGTTTGCGGACACTCTGGTCTGCTGTGAATGCTTACCTACACCAACTCAGAATAAAATGATCCCATAACTTTAAGTTTTTAATGATAATATTAATTGTGTTATATGTATTAGTTAATACATTTAGTATATAATATACTAAATAGAAAGATAGTTTAAAAACAAAACTAAAAGACAAAAAAAAATAAAAAAATTGTTTTAATTTGTTCCCCATGTGCCTATGTATATTTGTAAAATGTAATAAATTAATCGTAAGTAGTAAAAATCCCAAAAGTTGAAAAAAGGCACGGACCCTGGAGTCTGTGGAGTCTAGTTAAATTTATAAAAAAAAAAACAAAAAAAACAGGATAGTTTTGTAGTTCCGTCTGCTCGTGAACATTCAGCTACCAGCAATTACTCAGTTCACTGATCATGGCGCTTGCAACAGTGCCGGAATATCGAAAACTCAAACATACATGGTAGGTAACTATCCCGATAATAATGTAGATTTTGAAAATAGATTTCCAGCCGAAACTAAAATCTACTCTCGGGCTATATAATAATTTGGATCACAAACAAAACCAGAAGGTACCGGTTTATATATTTATAAGTATAAACATATTTTAATACTTTTTTTAACCATTACGTCTGCTCAGCAAAAACCAAACTTTGCAACTTTATAGTGAAAAAAATATTTTCTCGGACGGGACTTGTATCTGCATCTTCTAACTCACCGTGTCAGGCGTCTTGGCTTCTGGGCCACTTGAGGCACCCAACCGATGGAACAAGGTAATAAGTTTTAGCGAAGCCGAATTTTTGGCTGGTTCTGCCAATAACTAAAACCTCGCTGGGTCTACATGAAGAGAAAGCTTTTGTCTAACCGACTTCATTTGGCATAGGCGCGCATGTTACAAGGTCACGAGTAACCTGACTAAAAGACATCCCAATCGGGACGTATTTGAGTCACGTTTATGCTGTTTACGTGATTATATGGCATTTCTAAACTTTTAAAAACCATTGCATCAGCTCATATTATCGCCTTTGCCACTAACGGTCGTACTGATGGGTTATAAATTGTCATAATAATAACTTTTAATAAACTTTACCTAGCAATAATGCGGTAAACTGATAAATGACTAAAATCGAAACCTAATATTAAGCTGACTATTACAGGTAACTTTAACTACCTATAAGTAACTTTCTTAATTGCAATTTCTAGTTAATGGCTAATAGCGTTCTACTGTTACATAATATGAGGTTAGATAACTTTGTCCTTAAATGTTACTTACAGTTAATCTTGTAACATTGACCCAGAAATTTCAATTGACCGTATTATACAGGCACGAGACAAGTTCGCAGGGCTAGAATTTACCCTCAAAAGCTCATCGCTCTAAGCACATGGGCTAGATTGGGTAGGCACCGTAGTTATAAGTGGTTCCACGTTCCGCAAATAATACAGTAATCATTCTCACTCGCTGACGCATCCAGCATATACAGAGCTCGGCCACAATGGATTCTCAATTGAGAGTAGAATAAGGCTCAACTTAGGACAGTCCAGAAAATAAAAGTCGATGTTGAGCAGCACAGCGAGGCGTCTTCACACAAAAGCAGCCCGGACAATCAGATACCTCGTTTTTTGTGACTCAATAGAAATGTTATACATTTTTTTAGTTTTATTGGTCGTAATTTCACGTAGGGATATTTACGGGCGGCCGCAGGCCACCTAATTAAGTTGTTAGGCGACTTCGGGACCTTCAGCATTGCATGATAACGTTTAGTGAGGCTGTATTCCATTGTATTTATATTGATTAGACGTGACTTTCTATGGCTCAGATTAGACGGGAGTCAGGATAGTTAATATAAACGGTGTTTTTAATGTATAAATTTAAAATTAAGATAGCGGAGATGATTGCTTTAACTCTGTTAGTAAACAATCTTTGGTATTATTAAAATAGTCGAGCTTTCTAAAACTTTAGTTTTATTTAATTTGTATATCAGTATACCAACCGTGGTGATACCTGGTTGGTAAATAGGTAATAATAGTGCTATAATACAGGTAGCATATTTTAGCTTTTGTAAATTTGCAGAAAAATTGTTAACATAAACTTTATTTACTGTTAAAACCGCGGACACGTCGTCGCTACCATTCAGGGCAGGTGGACCGCCGTCTTCAATAAAATCGCCCACTTCCTTTCTGGACACTCGAATATCTCGTGGTCTTTATTATATTCGAAGACGCAACGCGAGAACAAAAATAAGTCTAGTTGACTATAGTGAGTAAGACGTTTCCTTCTGAGTGAATGAGGGAAGAGATTTAAGACTAAGTATATTACTAAAGTTTTATTTGTTATTGAACACATCTGGCTAACAACGTGATGAAACCACAACTTAAGAATATATCTCTGCCTCGCGTAATTCCGAAGTATTTTCATTTTCTACCGACTTCCAAAAAAAGGAGGAAGTACTCAATTCGACTGTATTTTTTATGTTTGTTACCTCATAACTTTCGACTGGATGAACTGATTCTCAAAATTATTTTTTTGTTTGAAATCTGGTGTTTCCCGTGTAGTCTCATTTAAATTATTAAATTCGGTCCAGTAGTTTCTGAGATACACTCCAATAACTGAATAGAATGGAAGTCGGTATTAAATTTTTCAAATTGTACTTGTATCGTCGTACTGTTATTTATGCTGTGATTATATATATTTTAGCTTACTGTGGAAGCTTCGTAAATTGAACCTTATTTTTCGCCTAGCGTGTGTGCTTAAGAAACCACATTTAAACACAAAATATTAAAAATAAGTATGTTAGTCTGTAAGGTATATGTTAATTATGAGTCTTAGAATAACTTTAATGTTTTCATAAGTTACTTATATTTACAGTGGTGGTTAGTTTTTTTTTATATCCTTAAGTATATATTTCTTTGTACGATTGATTATAGGATAAACCTGGTTTATTGATTGTTTTAATAAGAATCTCAAAAAAATTAATCTGTTAATTTACATTAACAACATTCATGCAGTGCATTTGTAGATATTTTAAGCCAAAACACAGACTGTTATTTTTTTGTAAATATAGAGGATATAGGAAGCTATATTTGAAGTAGTATTGTGTCCTTAGGGTGAACGGCCTAGACTGCGGATGCTGTCTCTCTACTTCCTAACAGTTTCCGGGCCTCTCAGCTTATGGCATCAGTAAAACTTGGGGTGGAATGCACTTTACGATAACCGTCTGAAACTAGCAAGTTAATTTGAATGAGAGGTTTGCATAATACCCTTTTAGTTTAAATTATCGAAAGTTTGATTTATGCAACGAATAAACAAAAATGTGCGCAAAATATACTACGATATTATATCAATAAAAAATGTATTAATAAACACCTAAGTCTTCTAATCTCATAATTTATTGTGATCTATAACAATATGTAGTGTATTTATAACTTTTAATAGTGCTGATAAGTTTAAAGAATGTTTACGAAAATATGTTAAGGTATGGTAGATATTGGAGTTTATGCTTAAAACACAGCCTGACAGATACAATTTATTTATATGTCTAGATTAACTCATTTTATAGCCACAGAGACCACCCAGTTTCGTAAGGATCGAAATAAAAGAAATATATTCAGTTGTATCTCGTTGTGTCCTTTTCAACTTTTTTTGCTTTGTTTGGGCAAATACAAATCTTTTGGGAGGGTATACTTACCTGAATTTTATAATAGTTTGTGAAATTTAGCATTTATCAGTTTGATGTGGTACTTATTTCGAATATTATATTATATATATTATAAATGATACAACGAGCTATGGAGCGGGCTATGCTCGAGGTTTCTCTACGTGGTCGAATCAGAAATGAGGAGATTCGTAGACGACATAAAGTCACCGGCATAGTCCAGAAGATAAGCCAGTTGAAGTGGCAGTGGGCAGGCCACATAGCACGCAGAGTAGATGGCCGATGGGGCCGGAAAGTTCTGGAGTGGAGACCACGGACCGGCAAGTGCAACGTAGGTCGTCCACCGACAAGGTGGACTGACGACCTGATAAAGGTAGCAGGACGACGTTGGATGCAGGCCGCTTCCAACCAGTCCTTTTGAAAATTTGTGGGGGAAAATTTGTGTATGTTTATCAGTGGACATCATACGACTGAGATGATTATAAATAGATACATAGAACTTTGTTAAGACACCACATTCGTGACGTAAAAGTTAGGTAACTATAGACGGTTTTATCTATCAGAGCGATGTCTTCCAGACATCCCAATGGAGTACCAAATATAACCTGGACGGTAACATTAGAAAATCAGTAAATACACGTAAATGAATGTACTATAAACTAGTAATTAAAAAAAACATATAAGGTTACGTCGATACGTGTCTTTGCTAAGAACAGTAGTTAGTAATGGCACCCAGAAGATTGTGTTTTAACAATATTACGTCGAAGTTATCAGGACATTATGAAACCAATATGTACACAATGACTTGTACTTTAATTTAATATGTGTGTAGGATGATAAGATGTAAGATACTGCTTCGCATACTGTGTAATAAGAGTCCAAACACGGTATATAAACAACTTCTAAGTGCTAATGAGAAATGTTACACTTGGCATCATCAATGCAGCAAAATGAAGAAAATAACTGAAATTAAGTAAAACATCGTGTTGCGAGATCTAGCTCAGAGTAAATAATACTATATCTACCACTACTACATCACATGTACCTACTCTGTTTGAGGTATCAAGCAAGAAGAAAAACCGAAGATTCAGTTATTTTTAAATGTTCTGCAACCTATCTATAAACGAATCAAATTGAAGCCGAAAAGCTAGGAACCTTCCATAAGGGCGCTGAAAAACTACTAATATCATAGGTTACAAATGCATAAAAGAAGTCGAATATTTAAAAAACCGCGCCAAAGTAATTACATTATTTGATGTCACTTTGAAGCTTTTTGTGAGTGTGGCCTAGATGATGGTACTTTAAATCACATTTTCTTTTCATGTCCTAAGTTAAGTTCTTCTTTGTATGATAAACTTAATTCTGATATCGCTAGACCTACTGATATTAAATCTCTTTTATCGCTTGTTTTCACACCATTTATTTATACGTTATGTAATTTTATTACAACCAATAATATACGTTTATAAAAGCGAAACCAGTTTTTAATACTTTTGATATTCATATTACTTTCATTTGATTCCGTACCGTACAATGGTCACTCCTTCAGGGTTGGGGGAGTACAAGGGCAAAATATCCGCCAAAACTTTTGGAGTGCAAGAACATGATACTGGCAGAGTAACGTTTTCCCACGCTAAAAAGCCACATAAGAAGAAGAAGAAGAAGCTTTTTTATCGTAATAGCGTAGGAACGATAAAGTTAAAAGTATAAAAATAATCATTTTGAAAACCCGTTTAATTTCTTAGGAGATTTCCACTTCACTTTTGAAGGCTGGTTTCAGTAAACTAAAGCCTAAATAATCTAATTGAAGTCTGTTTTTTAACTTTAAAAGATTAATTTTATAAATAAATTGATAAAAATGCTAATATTATAAATAAAATACTCTTACGTCTGTCTGATAGATGATAGAATTGATAGAATAGATTTATTTAGAATTGATTATGATAGAATTTTAATTTTCATAGAATTGATGATGATAGAATTTTAATATTTTTCATGTTAAGTAAAGTTTGGTAAATATCTACTATTTTTACTATAAGTTAACTAAACATCATTCATCGATATGACAATTGAAATTTATGTAATAAAAAAATTCAAAATATACCTAAATCACTAAGAGGATATGGTGAACGAGCGATGTTTGCAAACCCGCATAATTGAGACATCCCGTCCTACACTAGTTCCGGGAACACGCTAACTTGTAAATAGACTGCTCGTTGCATTGGTATTTGTGAAGTGTTCCTGTCACTAGAAACAGACCCATTGCTGCAACTCAGAAATAACTGTTCAGCGTAATACGTTACCTAGGACACTTTGAAATACAATATAAGTTCTCTATCGTAATTTGCAGGTATTTCAATACGCTTTGCATAAATTTGCTCCATTTAATCGTAACAAAATGATAAACGTGGAACATGTCTCATGTTTATAATATCATGGTATGTATGAGGGTCAATCGGTAAATTTCCGAGTCTCTGTTTACCATTGAGAATTTAAATAGATATTTATTATCTAATTATCGATAATAAATTCAACATTTACTAGGAGTACGTAATAAATTTAGACTAAGTACTAAGTAAGCATTTATATGACATTAATAAAAGGAAGTCATTCCGTTTATTAATTACTAAATAAATGTAAATTGCTCATTAGAAATTATGTATGAACATATCGAAATAAAATTATGTGTAAAGGAGTTGCACACCGACCGGATGCTCGATCGCTGTACTGACTGTTGATTGACGAATTCGAATGCAAGTTTGTCGAGGTATAAGGGCGAGCCCACACCGCGGTGCGCTCTGTAGTGTCGGCAACATGCGATACACGTTCGCCGAGACGGAAGCGGCTCGACAGACGTGCCCACCGCTGCATACGTATTCCACGATATGCACAATGCGATGCGCCACAGCGGCTTATCGCGCTTTACGCTTCTTAGATTTACGTACGCGATAATAAGAAGAATGTTCGTAACTGTTAAAAAATCCATTAAACGTACCTTGAACCCAGAGTTGGTCGACTCTGGAGTGTATCTGCGCAGACTTGAGGCCGACGCAGAATGTAGACAGAACGAGGATGGCGACGAAGAGAACCTTGCCCGCGTCTCCTTGGAGGAAACAGCCGAGAATAAACAGCTGCTCCTGAAGCCACGCACGGATCCAGAGCGATGTCCGACCACCATCGATGTTCCCCTGTATTGTAAAAATATATGGTCAGAATTTTACAATAATAATTGTTCGCTTTAAATTTAGTAGGATCAAATTTATTATTCTACCGACTTCCAAAAAGGAGGCGGCACTCAATTTGACTGTTTTTTTTTTATGTTTAATTGTTTGTATAACTTTCGACTGGGTGAACCGATTCTCAAATAGTCCTTCAAATGATAAAAAAAACGAGAATTTTTATGAAGTTGGCATCTGGTATGTTATCTATTAAAAATGTTACTACTGAGCTTACATTTTTCACAAGTAGGTTTTCGGAAATCCTATAACCATCATCGTTCTTATTTTTTCTAATCCCTTTTCAGAGAGCTTTTACCAATGTGCGAGCTTGAAAATCCTTTATAAAAGTGATATGAGTTTTGGTGATCCTCTAAAACTAATTACTCATTTCGTCAATACTACGTGTAGCATACTGATCAGAAACATCCATAATTATTTTTCTTCGCGGCACACTATACAATGGATTTTCTGGAATCGGTGAACATTTATCATGCATTATGTATATTCTTCCTAATTTCTTTAGGGGCCTGCACTGTAAAAACAAATTATACCATTTGTTGGCACTCTGCTTTGCGTGTACTAAAATGTGGTTATCGGATTCCGTGAGTCGACTTTGCAGTACAGTAGCTGATGGTTCTGCCCATAATGTATCAGTCATGCTGTATCACTATGATTGTTTTGGTTCATTCCTATATTATATCAATAAACATACAGATTATGAGATCGTTTGGCGGGAGATATAATAGCATCGGAATCTTTAAATGTCTAAATAATTTCGTTGGTTGATTGTGATTAATGACGGGCGGCGGCGGGCTCGGGGCGCGGGCACCCGTGGCGCCATCTCTTCCCGCTCACGAGATACGCCGACACAGGCCGAATCTCGTACGGCTTACTAATTGCATAATAATAACTCAATCGACGTCGGACGGACAGACGACCGGCCGGCACGACGACGACGCGACGAGACGATCGGTACGGGCGCGCGGCGGCGGCGAGCCGCGCTCTATGTTACGACTATATTATGCGCTTTTAAGAGTGTCTCAGTTACTATGACTGAACTACAATTGGGATGGATTTTAAAACAAATAAGTAAAAAAAAATTAAATGTGTTTTGATTTTGAAATGTATATGATAATAAATCTAAAATTTATTTATGAAATCTTGTTTTCGACGTATTGAAATAAGTTCCTTCATAATTTAAATTACCAGTACTGAATATGCTAGGTAGGTACGAGTACAGCGACCTATAGGTTATCTTTTCTATGATTATATTTTAGTTTTACCAAAGTAGGTATAGGGATTTTTGCACTAATCATCCTATTAATATTATAAACGTGAAAGTTTGTATGTATGGATGTATGGATGTTTGTTACTCTTTCACGCACAAACGGGGGGGCTAATGTTGATGAAATTTGGTATGGGGGTAGATGAGGCGCTGGATTAACACATAGGATACTTTTCATCATCATCATCATCATCATCCATCACCACGCGGGTGAAACCGCGGGGCGCAGCTAGTCTTAAATAATTTAATTTTTAGATTAAGTAGTTAAATATTTACATGTAGGTTATTTTTTTAATTGTCACATGTTTTCTCAAATAATGTAGATAGTTTACAATACACTTCTATGTATACTTTATAAAACTGATTTCCAAAAATACTATTACAAAATGTTACAGCTTCATTTAATGTTGCTTTTACATAATCGTCAAGTTAATAAGGGTTATTTGCATGTGTACCCATTAGTTTGCCCCCCTAGTGGTGTCGTATGGGAACTTTATAGAACATTCTCAACACCAAGTGTTGTGTAATAATCATATATTGTTACGCGTTGTTCCTAAAGGATTTTCATTTTATTAGTGAATCAGTAAACGGAAGATGTCTATTTTGCCTATGGTTTTACTTTAAAAAACACTCACGGTGGCTCAATCACCAAGAGCAATTTTGTCGACATAAACATCCGAGTTACCTATTGTATTGAAATATTTAGCTCGTGCTATACTTAGATGATGAATTTGCAAGATCTGAAGATCACAACTTGCACGAAAAGTACTTGTATGTTAACGTCACGAATGTCTGTTGATATTAGAAATGTAAGGCGCTATTCCATTGAACCTTCCAGAAACATCGAATTTAACCTTAAAATTATATTTCAACGGCTTTTCTTTTGAGTACCTGAAGATGATTAGTAAAAAGTATTGCATACGGTCAACTTGACTTGTTCGTTAACTTATATCTCCGGTTTATATTTCATCATCATCACCAGTCCATACTCTACCACTGCTCTTAATAGACTCTCTTAATGTGAGTACGCCACATAGAGCTCGGTCATCAGTTTCTCTGCATTCAGTCTGCCGTCATCTGCAGTCTCGCAGTTTCTTCACTTTTGTGTAGATTTTGTCATTCTATAAACTACGTTTGCCTAAAAGCTTCATGATTCAAACGATTGACTGGATCATTGAGGTGCATAGGAGATTATTTCGTGTTTGTCAGTGTTTTAGGATTAAATAAGGAGTCTATGTTAGAGTTGTTGAATTTGTTTTGTTCTTGGACCCTATTTGCTATGACCTTTATGCACGTAACGCTGCACGCGCGCTAAGATATCTTCAGGGAACTGTTAGTAAAATTGTATTGACTTGACGATAATTTCTTGAAGATATCGTAACGCAGGAACGCAGTTACGTGTTTAAATGGCCATATTGAATATTATGCATATAAATGTACATTTCTAAAATACCTACTAGGTATCAGATAACTACAACTATCTCGTGTGTAAGTATGATTAAAATTAAATTGCTGATTTATGGTGACAAGTAAGAGTCTCTTCCCGCCGAATTCGAGATTTTTGTCTTGAGAACAATTATTAATCGTAGCAACAATAATGGCAGATACAACCGAGCCTAGGGCCCTGGAATGATTCGGTGGCGGTGCAGGCACAGCTATGCTGTGGTGCGGGCGAGCGGACGAGGTGAATGTCGAGCGCACTGGGTGGGCGTGACGTCACGGCCGGAATGCGCCCGCGCTGCTCCCCGCACCCCCTCGCTGAGCCGCCGGCCTCGCCGTGCCGGTCGGCCCACGTGGAGCGTACGCAACGCAACCATCACACGCTACACGCCACCCCGCGCCACCTTTTCATAAACATATACTCATAGCAGCGACTGCTGGGAACTGCATGATCTTTCATTGAGCATCGGATTCGGCAATACAGATGCGCAACGTAAAAGTAACACGTCAATGCCGTTTATTACTACGTTACTACTTAATCGAAGGGCGTAAACATCTGTGGGGCCTGCTTACATTTACTACTATTGAAAATACAACATAAACTGCTGACGCAAGAGTTATGGGATGAGAGTATAATCCGCGATGCTCTGGCGCCGGCGACTACGTTTCCTGCAGATAAGGAACGGACTGAGTTTGTTCTCACGGCTATCAGCAAAATATCCGAGTAATCCCAGAGAGTGTGCTTAAAATTATCAATGTCATGATTATTTTTGAATGAAAGTATGTATACTAACGATTACATTATGATATGAAGGTTATGTGCACGTTCTATATAATTATTATGGATATCATTACAAAACTCACTTGATTGTGTTGCAGGAAATTGTAAAGATAATTTGTAGAACTGCATGTTATCTTGGGTCAAACGCAGTGCAATAACTGCCTCTATTTAATTACTTTATCATTCATCGAAAATGATCTCCAGAATAGTATTTTTTTGTTTGGTATTGTAAAGTTTATCACAACATTTATCACACGTCTGGACTATATTTAAATATAAGTAAATAGCTGAGAAATGAAACCACTTTTGTATGTACAAGATAAGGTTCGTGGGCAGATAAAATTAAAATCCAGTGACAGATATAATAAAAAGTGATAATTATATCTTGAAAAAGATAATAAATATTTCATAACACAAGTTCCTATTTATCCACGTACTTGTATGATATCTAGAAGTCTATGATTGGCAAGATCACCAAGACTCAGTCACTCACCAGATCTTGGCTAGTAGTGTTCCGGTCCGGATCTACATATAATGGAACGTGGGCGGGACCATCCTATTATCCCATTATAATGCACAAAGCACGGCTTGGATCCTTTGAGCCTTCAAACTTCAAATACTCGGAAATGAACCCTTTAATTTTGTTACTATATTATGAAATATACAAAATGTGATTTTCAAGAAGTTTAGGAACCGACTTATTATGCCTACCTTACTATAAAGTACTTAAAATATAAAAAATATAAATGCGAGTTTTTTTTTAAGTTTTCTTTTAGTTAAAACTCATAGAATAGCTATCATTGCGTAAATTGACATAATTAATGGAACTAGAATCTGCTTTTATCAGGTCGTCCTAATTGAATAGGTATATTCCTCGCAAATCACCAATGCTTTACTATTTTCATTATAACCAGCAAGACATTTTGTAATATTGAACTTTAAATAATTAGATCTTCCAAAATATTGCTTTGATATATTCTACAAACATTAATTAGCTTCCCCGAAAGCAAATCTTTAAATGAATTATGCTATTTTAAAATCCACAGAATTAATAGAAAAGAAAAAGTTAATTTTGGTGTTAAGTATCCATCAAATACTCGATAATCTCGAGAAAGTTGCCAAGTTAGGCGAACATGGAAACTGGTTTGGTCGACCATATGATAGACATGTTGTCGGGAAACCACTAGGTCATAAAAAATTGACGAAACACTTTTTACATATTTATAAGATTTAATGTGCCCTGGAGTATTTTTCGGCTACATCTATGCGATAACTATTTGTCTAGTTAATTTAAAATAAAAGCTTGATAAAGCTTTCGTTTCTGCTGAAGATGCAGTCATTAATAAAATTGCTGATTGTGCAATGACGTGTGTACCCACTACTCCGCCACGTGTTGTGCCCACTGGCACGGCTTGTGGTTCGAATGAGTAATTTAATACCAAAAGTGCTGCCAATCCTTCGTGGTTAGCCAATGGGCAATAATTTTATCGCTCAATTAGGTAATTTGCTACTCGTATTTCTATCTCTTATCTTTGTAATTTCGACACAAACATTATATCATAAATATTAATTATAGACATTTAACTTATTGTAATAAAACTACCTTTGAAATCTACGCCGATGACTACGTCTGTTTAATATTTTATAATATACCTATAATTTCTAGATTATATATCGAGTCAAGATTCTTCATTAAGGAAATGAGAAGAAGAAAGTTCAATAGCACTGACAATTTGTAACATGAAACGTTCAGTTTTGGTACCTAAATGTATTTTTATTTTACAAACATAAATCAGACGAACAACTTTAAAATCCGAAGTATCGCAGAAATATATTTTGATACCTTATAGTCATTAGCACGGTAATATTATCTATCTATTTTGTCCGTGTCATTAGGGATTGAATTCGTGATCAAGTTTGGGCTCTAAGGAAGGTTAAAATCTATGATTACCAGCTTTCAGCAGTTTCCCAGGTTTTATTACAGTTACATCGTGGACAGAGGTTAGCGGGAAAAATCTCTGTTTAATACTGTAAAGTATTGATGCATATCTATATTTTTGTCAACAGGACCTATATCCTGACCTGACACAACCTGTATCGAGTTCAATATTAAGATTCAATATCAAGATTTTTTAGTTGGGAAAGATTGCTCGGATTTGTAATGTCAAATAATATAAAAACAGTTGAAAAAGGCGGAATCTTCTAAATTTATACTTTGTCGATATCATCATTTAATGTATCCAGCGCAGCTGCCGACCGCCCGGCAAACGCAATGTTTGGACGAAGATAAAAGATATATGGGAAAAACAAGAAGAAAAGGGACATAAAATAAACTTTAAAGAAGAGGAAAGAAACACCAATTTACCAAGAAGGAAAGGGATGTAAGATCGGAAACCACAAGATGTCTCAATTCCACGAGGCGAGCTCTGTGCGGTCTTGTCAGACATAAAACTTCGTAGAATAGCCCGTTTTTAATTTTATTTGTGTACCAATTTTATGTTGTTATAGAATAAGGGTGTTTAGATCAATAATATAGGTATCTTTATTTCACTTAAAAATCTTATCACATTGAAGATGTGTTATTGTAGATGGGTCATTAATACTTGTTTATTATAGATATGCTGACGTTTTTCAACTATGTTACCTTATGTTAAATGATGATGTGTCTAGGATACATCACGTTTGCCTAGAAAGTAGGTGTTATTATTATATAAGTGAAGATAAATATTCTCTTGTGTTTGGAAGACACCTAAATTGTATTTATGGGGAAGCCGGAATTCTCGCAATGAATTTCGCTCTTTTAGCTTTACACTTTATTATGAATTAAGCAAAACTCTTAGTGCGCGATGGTGGAAATTCAATTAGGTATACAGCGATGTTGCATTATAGTTCGTATTATATTTCATAAAATAAGGCATTATTTTTTGATAAATTACATTTGAAATCGGTCATACATTAGAACATATATGTTTTATAAAAAATATATTATTGATATAATATATTACTAATGATTTTCAGTTGGCTATTGTTTTACATAATTCAACATTGGTCGTTCGTTGGAATGGGGATTGAAGAATTAAGTTAAGTAACTCGCAGGCCTCGCAGCACGCTACCCTAATTTACGGTTAAAATACCGACAGACTGGTGATTTACGCCGATGCCGAAGGTTTTGCAGTCTAATAGTCTTGCTTCAATTATACTCTCTATTTTGATTCTGAATTTCTTGGGCTAAAAACAAAACATTCATTGGCTTAGTTTTGCTTAACAACACCATCTATTGTAAAGTAACTTTATTGTGGCTGTGTCGGTTTTACATTGCCTGAAAACAAGGACAAAACGACGTTTTCGAAAAATGAAACCTAGCTAGATCGATTTATCGCCCCCAAAACCGCCTGCATACTAAATTTCATGAAAATTGTTGGGGCTGTTTCGAGATTCAGATTAAATGAATAGCTCATAGGTAAGTGTCAAATAAATTAGCTTTTTGGCTTGTGAGCTTTGAACTAGTCAAACCATCCTACAGACGAGAACAGCAATCCATATTTGACTGAACTTGTACTAATACTTGATATAAGTTGAAACCACAGTCAAATTATTGAACATCGTCCAGTCCAAAGAGTACCTAAGTCTTACTTTTCATATATTTTTTTGTAGGTCATTTTCGTACAAGAAGTTATATTGACAAATTCTAGAACTGTGTAGAATATTCAAATTCCAAAACTTATTGCGATGCATCTCCATATTTTTCATTTCTGTGTGCGGCGAAGTTGATGTCTCTATCGGCGCCGATGTGCTGCGCGTGCGCAGGCCCCCACCCTTGCTCCCGCTGCGCCTTAATTGCTTCATCTTGCATAAAGCCGGCCAAGTTCTTACATTAAAGCCAACTGTAGGTGTGTATGTTACAATAACCTCACCAGCCAGCTACAGCTGTTTTTGTTTTCTCTCATTGTTTCCGCTAAGAAAGTCAACTGTATTCCTTCTATGATTAATGTATGTAGGTACCCATTTAGTCATGCTCAAAATAAGGTATATTTTACATATTAATATAAGCGTTGTGTCACATGCCTAGTTCAGTAGATATGGTAAAGACTTGTGTTGACGTTTTGGTAAATCGAACGAATCGAAGGTTTTGCAATATGCAGCGGTAAGGGTGCGAGACCACCTCGGTACTCGGCCTTCTAGGAAAGCGCTACCTTCTCCGAACCGGGTTCTTGTATAAGCAACGACATCTTATTCCGAGCCATTCTTTGGACGTATTGTCACATTCTTTTGTGTCGTTAAAACTTTTGTTTTGCTCTGTGAAGAAGTCTGTCAGGTTAAGGTCAAGAAGATATTGTTTGTACATAACATATTGTTTTATGTGTTATCGATGTTTGTATGTGTTATTAGCCTATTATCTATTACAAATTTAGAATGAACTTCATTTCATATCAAACTTTTTTGTTGGAACTGTTAAATTAAATATTAGACTTTAATCTTCGGTAGCTTTCCCTTTTTAAGGTTAAATTTATAAATTTATTAAAAAATAATTGCTAATTTTAGCCCAAGCTTACGTTTTGGTCTCAGCTCGAGATTATACAAAATACGCGCGGCCTTGATAGTACGCACTGTGACCGCTAGTAGGCGCCACCACTTTGCGCTGCCGCGTTCCTCGATCCGATTGGCATTTGCAGAAAAACAATCACACGTGCAATATGACAACCGAAACACGACACTATATTCTGAGATATCTTGTAAACACTCCACCTTTTCTAGTTCAGAGAGGGCTAGAGCCGCGTCCACCCAGCTCGTGCGAATATACAGGTCGGCGCTGTGGCGCGCCTCTGCGGCCGAGGGGCTCTCGTGCGCGACAGCCGCTATCCGAGGATTCGAAGGAGCCTCGGTATCGGGAGCCACCATGATCTCGGGGCCAGGTCTGTCACCAGTATCCTCATGAAGACGGCCGGAGTCCGTCTGGCGGCGCACGCAGTCATATCACTCGCCGCCACATAACCACACACTGGCACTCTAATACGTCACTTCTTTCTATCACTTTGCCGTTTCGAACACGAAACGAAACCGAGTTTCATTACAGTAGCAACGGCGACGCGGTAACGTGTAAACGGCGGCACGACTCGAACGACACTGATCTGAGGAGCATTCGATGCGTACACTGAATGTTTGTGGAGCCGCCATCGCGATTCGAACGGTTATGTTGTCGTACTTGAGAGCGATGGAGCCCGACGAGCTGCGGAAACAGCCGAGCTCGCACCCCTAGGACCACACACGTGAGATGCCTGTCTCTCTCGCACCAAGTGAAGAGCGGGGAGAGGAACAGCAAAATAAAAGCATTGAATGGAGTAAATTGGAGTGCCACCGAAACAGAGTCACGGGAAATAACACTACTATTATCTTCACGGTAAGTATTTATAATTGATACACCATCTGAATCAAATTTTAAAAACACCAGAATGGATGCCTACCAATTTATATTACTGCTGAGACTTTCTTGGAAGCTCATTACACATCTGAGTTGTGGTGTAGCACTGTTATTTACTGCGACTATACACTCGATCCAGTGCGGTTGATCAATGAGCTGGATAGTGTAGGAATACTTCAAAGTAACCTAGGTTACATATAGGGGAGTCCGTGTCTACACAGGGAAATGGTGAGGCTGGGTTCTAAGAGCCATTCTAATTCTTAACCCTAATGTTGAAGCAATGAAGCTATTGAGGAATATTAAGCAATTGTGAATACACGAGGTGTGGTGCGAAAGCGCCCCTATTTGAGGAATAATCCGGTGTCGCCCGGTTAGACCTTACATGTGGAAAAAGTCCTTTATGGCAAATAAGCAGTACATTGTGTGGACAAGTATACTAGTATAATTGTCCACACTCACAAAAGTTATAACACTGCTACAATGACCTTAAAGAGAGTGCGTTTGCTAGTTAAACAATCTCTCTGTATACAGATAATAAAGGCGGATCAAACATTCGGACGCACCATATCATTTTGTTTACAGAGTTTTCTGAGTAAAAAGTCGAACGCGCCCCCGGTGGCGGGGCGGCGGTGTTCCCTTTGATGTTACCGACATAAAACGCCGCCGGCGGTGATTTAACTAATGAATTTATTTAGCGGCCACACTGAATGATTGCCGCCTTGCTCCTTACCCCATGCCTAAGCCCCATCAGCTCATCGCCAGAAGATCAGTCTATAAGTGACTAATTAAAGCTCCGTTTTCATTCTCCTACTCTACCAAAGTCAATTTAATATGACTACTCTACTCTCTTAGCAAAAAAATAGAAGCATCCATCAAATGTATCAAACTATTACATTTACAGTAAAACGGTGTTTTAATAATATCCATGACGAAATAAATTCCTCATCTACGTACGTATAATGTATATAGGTGTCTCCTCTTAACTCTTCATTATCTTACTCTACCATGAATCTACGTTTGTCGTGTTTTTATTTACACAAACGAATAATACGAAGTCATTTTCCAAACTTACGTGTGCCATACGAGAATATTTTAAAATAGAATAAAAGAAAGTCTATTAGTTTTGAAAATGTGTAAGTATTGCTCATTATCCACTTTTCTGTTTTAAATCATATCACACCTAGATTATTTTTGACCTCATATGATCTTTGAAGGATGTCTGGTTTTTATTTCCAATTATTAATTTTACAATTTCGCAATATTACAAATTCTTTATTTTTAAAATTATATGTTGCACAAACTCTTACAATTCTGAGCAAGTACAATTAGATACATAAAACAAAAATAAATATATCCGGATTCTATTGGAACTGATGGATTTATGCTTGCACTTTTAGTAATGACAACATATTAAAAAAAAACACTCACCTATATATTCTGCTAAACATTAAATATGGACATGAACATTTTACTTAAACCAACATATCTTGCTTAAACATTCTAAGCTTACGGATTATCAAGAAAATAGAAAATATATAATAAGGAAAACTCAGGATTTGGAACTTTTATCTGATACCCTAAAAAGCACTAACGCCTGCACAGCGAAACAAAATTTTCAATTTTAGAAAAACACTTATCCCGTCCGAGCTACGAAGAAATAATAAGTCTATTTATTCGTAGCGTCCGAGACTACAATTTCAAAATTAAATCTGAAAATTCGTCCTCGAGAATATTTAAAACTAGAGCTTTGAAAATGGTTAATTGAAATTTTTTTGTGTTTACTTTTTTATAATGGTAATAAAACACTTTTTTCGGATATGTTCACCAATATACGATTAAAGAAATTTGGTTCGATAAAAAAAAAATTCCAATTTTTCCCAAAAAAAACACACTTGAGGAGGTTGCCTTCGATGGAATGAATCAAATCCACTTGATCAGTTTCTATGGGAGATATTTAAACAAAAAACGAGTTTAAGTAATTCCAACAGATATGCAAATACATTACTGAGCTCAGTTTTTTTTAGGTTGTTCTTTTATTTTAGAAAATAAAATATCACAAATATTGTAAAAAATTGAAAGCACAACGCTGAAACACACGCTGCGTATTTCATACAAACATCTTATCTATATAGGGTGTTTGGTAGCGGGACCGACAAACCAAATGAGCGTGTTCGGGGGACCACTTGGAGAATACAAGTTGGCCAAAAAAAAATCCCCGACCCCCCAATATGTTTAACTTTTTTTTTGTGATTTTCCCTTTTTCTCCGAAATTGTACCTATTTACCACCATAACATTTGTAAAATTTGTAAAAACTATAAACATCCGGTCTAAAACATACTTTACAAATGTTATGATGGTAAATAGGTACAACATTGGAGAAAACGAGAAAACTCACAAAACAAAGTTAAAAAAAATTAGGGTGTCGGGGTTTTTTTTTGGCTAACTTGTATTCTCCAAGTGGGCCCCCGAACACGCTCATTTGGTTTGTCGGTCCCTCTACCAAACACCCTGTATAGCCTAAAAAAAGAAAAGTTATCGTAAAATCATATTAAGAAGTAAGTATAGTCAGAATGTGTGCCATACGAATGCAATACCTAAGCAAAAACACTGGCTGAATTCACAAAAATGAATGGCGACTAATGTTATGGCGATAGGCAACCTGAATATATTAACAAAAGTTATCCCCATTCAATTAATATTCATTATACCTACCTACATAGGCTACTACGAAAAGCTATATAGGTTGCGTGACTTGCAAGTTATACATATTCAGTAATCTGTGGTTATACTTAGGGTTTACGGGAACATTGTCGATACAAAACCATAATCATAACAGGCTACGAAGAGCTCTTCATTTTCTTTCCATAACCATGAAAATTTATAATGTAATATAGAGTAGACTTATAGTCTTAGAATATTGTACCTCAAACAAAGAAACTTCTTTGAAGTGCTGTTGGCATAAATAAATTCTGCTCCTGTCAGAGATTACCCCTGCTACCTCTCACAGAGCGATCACAATATTACGCATGTTACCAAACATTTAACAGAAATTATACTTAGATAGTAGATAATATCTTGGCCTAATGTTAATATTTTGTCGTTCCTATAGTAGAAAGATGACAACCGATGACGTAAGTATAGTATGCGTCAAAGAAATGTATGCTGTTTAAGCATTAATTATAAAAATGACCTAAAACTTTCAAAGATTTTTAATCTTAGCACTCATTCAGAGGTATGAAATTGGCATTTCGTACTGAAAAATAACAACTATGAATAATAATGTGAATAATGAAAAATGAACACTTTTTCACACATCTGCTGTTCCTGCCTGATCGGATCTGAGGAAGCTTTAGTCAATTACACCATGAAGTGACCATCAAACTGCACCATTACCATCACCTTTCTAATATTTATGTATAAGCTTAGCTTTAGGAAGTTGTTGTGGAATTTGACCTGGGGGCAACCATGCGTTGTCTTAGCTTGCGATTATCGTAAATAATCCACTTCCCATTAAACATCGTGATTCAGTCCAAAATCCCTTAATTTCTGTATAGGCTGAACAAGGTAATGCAAGCTCCAACACACGCTTCTCTCTGCAGATCACTCAAATCATGAGGTACACATTTTTCAAGATTTTTTAATTTTATCAAATTGCTTCAAATGAGTCAATATTGTGGGTATGCTAACATCAAACTATAGCGCCAATTCCTTGGTATTTTGATACGGATCGGTTTCCACCATATCCTTAAAATCATCTTTATTTACTTTAGTGGTTGGTCTTCCTCGTGGTTCATTCTTCAAGTCGAAGTTTCTACTACGAAAGCGGTTAAACCATAAATGCACGGTGCGTTCGTCCGTATCCTTTTCAATCAAACACAACATTGAGATTTCTTGCTGTTTCTGCTGCGTTACTACCACGTCGGAACTCGTACTCTGATTTTGTTGTATCTTCACGTTAAAAACTGAACGCTAAAACAATTGAGAGTCAAACAATCAAATGCATAATTTTTTAATTTAGAATTTTATAGTTTACGTGTGAAAAAAGTTTCACTCTGAAATCTAACCAATTTATTAAAATGTTGTTGTAAAGGGAGGGGCTAAATCTTTATTTTTTCAATAGTTAGAACTGCGCAATAATTGTTTAGGTAACTTATTAAGTTAAAAATACATAATGTGTATGTTTTAATTGAAAAAGTACAGCATTATTTACAATAAATTGTTATTATTAAATACAGTAAATATGTATTGTTATAATGACAACTTATCTTAATAGTTAATATATATCTATATTATTTTTACTACTTTTTGTATGATTGTAAGGAATAAACTCAAAAACTACTGTACCGAGTTCAAAACTTCTTTCAGCATTAGAATGTTACATTATTCCTGAGTAACAGGTAACAGTATTTTGATTCATCATCATAATCCATCACCTCGCAGGTGAAACCGCGGGGCGCAGCTAGATTTTATAATTTATTTATCAATTTATTTTAAGCTACTTATATTCAGAAATCCTATCTCGTGTATAAAACGCCTTTAAACTGCACTAAAACGAGCCTACAATCCGATTGTACATCTTCAGCCGCACCTGACGACATCTCGATTTCACGCCGATCCCTGATCCCAACTTCTGAGAAACAGGGAGGTGCAAACGTCCTTGTTCAATCGATTCACCATCAATGCAAGGGAGAGATTAATCTAGCGATATTAGGTACCGCAAATGTATCCATTCCGATGGAAACCATACTGACACATAAATTTATCATCACGTAATGTAAAGCTTTAGAGTTTATTTTCACTTGGTCTTTTGTATGTAAACAGCAAGAGGCGTTGGCAGTCTGTAGGGTGGTTTAACCTGGACATTTTGACACTTCGGGCGAAATCTCAGCGGGGTGTCGCTCTATAGATCTTCTAAGAACCTCGTGGAGGTAAAAATATAGTTTACAATTCGGGGTTTTAATTATAATTGCGGTTCCATTGAAATGCGGTAAAGTCACCTTATACAAAAATGTTTCAATTTCAAGAAATTATAGTTTCAAGTTATTTTTCATTTATTCTACGTATATCTTACATATATCTTGTTCCGCATATTTTGTGATTTCACAAGGGAATCAAGACCTAGAGGGTACTTCCCATTGACCTAGAATAATGAAATTTTCCAAGAAGTAGTGTCTTACAAAGACTAAAAAGAAAAATTTGCATGCAAAGGAAAATATGTAAATATAATAAAAAAAACTGTAAATAGATATGTAGTTTATTAACGAAAAAAACCTTATTTGCTATTACAAACTTTAGATAAAGATTACATTGTTGGAGCAATAATCGTGTCTAGGGATCGAACGTCGACGAACGATCGATTGTCTTTAGTGAGACCAGCTTTTTTAATGTCCCCTCCTAATGTTTAATGAACCCTCGGTGCGCGAGTCCTACTCGCACTTGGCCAATGTTTTTAACTTTTTAGTGTTTGACTACTTGGATTGGACGGTTGCGGGAACACACCGTTAGATCGTCGTTGGGTTAAAATTGGATGGAATAAAATGTTTATAAATCCCAGCCCTTCGACAATGTATCTACAAGGAAATGTTGTTTAGATAATGTCGAAGTGCTAGAACTGTCTAGGACAGACTTGTCTACAGTTCCTACTAAATCAGTGTTTTTACGAGAGAACTGTCCTGACAGAAATGCTAGTCGTGAGTTGTGCAAAGAGAAATTCTACATTTGCACTTTTTTATGCGCATCGTCAGATAAAGTGCTCACCTTGTTGTGCCTTGTGCCTTATTCCTAAACATACCTCCTCTTCAGTATGCGAGTCAGCACTAGTACAACTCATTAAAAAATTAGAAGTAGCTCGTTGTGACTGTCGTAGGCAACAATCGTGACATTGAAGAATTTATAGTGACAGCACAGCGAGCGGCCAGAATTCGGCTAGTGGCCACGGTTGAACCAACAGTAAGGACAAATGTTTTTGAAGCTCAGGAATGTTTAGGATCTCCCGTCGATCTTGCCTTGAGTGTACACTGATATTGACTTCGTGACGACATCCACTGCAGAGTTTATGCGTGACATGTATGGTATTCGCTTGGCTAGATATAGCTATCTAGCCAAGCGATTACCATCACCATGGAAAACTATTGCCAAGAATCTATAATAACAGTGTATTCCGGCAGCTGATTTTAATAGAATGATCTCGGATTTTTTAGTGACAATCGGTCTCGAGACGAGTAAGTCGCTTGCCTAATTTTAAGCATTTTGCTTGCCTATAACAGTTCAGTGCCATTCAGAATTTTAAACGACAATGGTTAAACACCCCGTAGGGCAATGGACTGCGCTCGATACCCCGGGATGTAAAATGTTAACTCAATCTCTTGCCCTACTGTTATTTCGCTGTAAACATTGCCCTTCAATGAAACACAGTAATGTGTGCACGCTACTGCTTGGCTGTTGAATAACTGGCAAAGTTGTGGTACTTCCCCAAAGGGCGGACTCTGGAAAGTTCTACTACTACAAAGGAATGTAAAAAGAACGGAAGGATGCCGTAGCATCTCACTGAGACAGTGGTCCAAAGCTAGTCTATTGTAAAGGTACGAGTATACAAAATACTAAGTACCTTGCCAGTAAGACATTCTTATGCTTGCTTCTATTATTGTCCAAGAGTACTGTATTATAGATACACAATAGACAAGAGTCAGACTAAATAGGTAATTAATCCTGCCGCCGGCTGTAGTCCGGAGTGAGGCTCTTTGCGGCGCACCGCCCGGTCTGAGTGGAATCCATCAGTCGCGCCAATAAAGCTCTGCACGGACATCTGTATTGGTTAAGCGCGATGAGGATGATACACGGGTAACGGACCTGGACTGGACGGCGACGTGATTGTTAGCCATTGATCCCCGGGAAGAACCTCCAAACAGACCCTCGCCGAAGTATACCACTTCAGGGCGCCGCGGTGGCCACCAAATCCTTCGGTGGTTCGGTGGCTGCAAACAGGGTGGCATTATCTGATTATTTTATATAATGGTCCTTACTGTAGTTAAGTGTAGGTCCTTATGTTGTCACACATAGCCATCACGCATACATTTTAGGGATCCATAATACAATGTGTATAAAATTGCAACGCATTTAAGCTTTCTATTTAATTATTGGTATTTAGTGTCGTAGAGATTCGCGCGCAGATAAACTGAAACCGAAATTGAGCCTGGACAGAGCCCTCGAGGAAAACGATTAACTGCTGTGATAATTTTAGAGGTGACTTTTTCCGGTTACAATTTGAATATGGAATCCGGCCATTTATTATCGTTTTAAGATGTACTTTGTCGCGAATGAGAATTACTAGATCATAATAGTTACAATGTAATATGTAATAACAATAATTAGTTTGACACCATGAGTATACATTCAAAAGCACTGCAATAAGTGACCTGGTGGCACCACCAGAGGAAACTTCCATTCTAGGGGTATCTTGGGTGCGTCCGGAATGTAAGTGATCTTGTTTGTAGAAATACGACTTACAATGAATTAATCACATTGACAATTACGATAAGTGATTAATTAATAAAATATTTTTTTTTATACCGAACTGGTTAGCACTTGACCACTATCTCATATTTTGAGTGGTTTAATCCTTCTTAAAAAAGTGTTGTCTTAAAAGTCGGTTTACGGATAATAATTTTACTTGATAACGTCATAAGACAAGCCGAACGTACGAACTATACCTAAAGTTAGCTAGATGCGATTTCCATAATTGACTATTACATAACGAGTCAAATATCAGTCACTGATTTGTAATCCTTTCAATAAATATATTATAATTAGTATATTTACAAATATTTAAATGAGGACTAAAGGAGGATACGATCAGAGAAATAGTTATAGTAAGGAACTGTTTTGAAAGTTGGCCAGATCATTTTTTAGGATCAAGGTGGAGGATACATTGAAACAACGTGTATGAACATTACAGTTGAAGAATATAAAAAAAGATCGAGTCAGATAATTTGGACATTTATTTTGGCCACCCTGACCAAAAACCTCGAACTCAAACTCGAATCATTTGTAAAAATACAACGCAGGTCTTGTTGTTTAATGTTTACAATAGTTATATGTGACATATTACCCCATGGGGGTGTTGCAATTGTGCAGACAGAGGACCAGTCTATTTTATGTACTATTATTGAAAAATTCGTCCATGTAATACAATTTTCTAAAAAGATTTTTTTTAAGTTTATGTTTATACATGTTGATTTTATTTTCCTTCTTTATTTTATTAGGTAGTGTATTATAAATTTTAACTGCCATTGCATTGGTACCGGAACTGTGCATTTTCGATCTGGAATTGGGTATTAAAAGTATATGTTTACGTGCAAATCTAAGGGGATAATTTCTGTTCTGTTCACATGCTTTTAAAAAGTATTGAGGATATTTTTGAATAAACATGCACAGTTTTAAGATGTAGATAGATGTGAGTGTCAACATTTGTTATTTGATAAAATCAGGATTATGAAGATGATGTATTGTTATATCTGGAGATACAATGTTAGAAAGTATATTCGTAGGCATTTCTTTTGTGCGATGAAAAGGTCGTCTGAGTTTAGACTTTATGTTTTATTTTCCCATACCTACTGTGTTGTGGTCTTTATACCGCCTGCTGGTGTGTAAACGGAATAAGTTACAGGTAACCTGAAGTTTGGTATTATTTATTAGTGGGATTTAAGAAACATACAAAATTGTATGTATATGTTTTGGTGGTAGTGCCACGCTGTAACCCCAAAGCCGAATGGGCCGGCACGACCGGGGAAGTACCACACTTCTACATAACACGGACGGTTATCATCCGCCACTAGACATTCAAGTTCTATTTGATTTCTCAGGTTCTGATAAACATTGTGGCAGAAAGAATAGAAATTCTACATGGAATTTTTAAAAAAGCAAATATTATTCAGTTGTATGATGCTATAAGGCTTACAGATTGGAAACCTTTGTATGACATAGGTTGTTAAGTATTTGTATGATATTATTAACCATCTTTTTAGCCAGTTCGTCCCGTTAAAATCGACTATCATAGCGCAGTCAAGGTATGTATATCCGGAGTGGTATACAAAACGCACTATTACTAATATTGTCACCAAAGCATATTATCATCGATTATATAAAATCAGAGGCACGATAAATAACAGGCAAGAGTTCATGAAGTACAGAGCGGTTGTGAAGTTAAATGTGAAAGATGACTTTCAATCTTATAAGCACAGAATGGAATCTGATATCCAACGAGATACATCGACATTTTGGGGTCATGTAGCATCAAAGAAGTCTAAGGGTAGGAATTTCAAGAAACTTTATTACAATGGTAAAACGGTTAACGAAGATAAAGCGGCTGAATGTTTAGCTAGTTTTTTTCATTCCGTAAATACAAAACAACAACCCCGACTAAAAGTAGATGACTTGGCAGGCAATTTTGAAAATGCAAGTGCTCACATTCACATTTCCACAATATTGGAAGGAGACGTTAGGCAAGCAATCAAATCACTATAGCCTAAGCGATCAGTTGGTCCAGATGGTATCCCACCATACTTAGTCAAAGATTGTGGTGAGGTATTAATAAACCCACTACGTTATGTATATAATTTGTGTTTAGAGCAAGCTTTTTATCCCGAAGAATGCAAAGTGGCTCGTGTGGTGCCTATACCAAAAAGTTCAGGATCAGATATTAGCGACTACAGGCCGGTGGCGGTGTTATCAACTTTTGGTAAGGTATTTGAATCTATTCTGCAGTGTCGAATCAGCCGCCAATTCGAAAGTCAACTAACAGACGCTCAGCATGGATTTAGAACTGGACGATCAACAACCTCTAACCTCCTTTCTTTTTGGACTTATGTTATCGATTCAGTCGATTTAGGTTTTCAATCAGATGCTGCCTATCTCGATTTCAGGAAGGCGTTTGACACTGTGGACAACGATATATTGATTCAAAAGTTCTCTAAATATTGGCCATATACTTTAGGATTTAAAATTAAATAAACGCTATTTAAAATCCGTTTATAGGTGTTTAATTTCAAATGTGTTTACTCCTCATATTTTGGCTAATCTGAAATATCCGACAAAAGCATAGGCGCAGCATCCCTAATCCATTCATTGCCATGGTGTACGTGTATGTACGAGTGACACTTGTCACCATACGGTTTATTGCAGTCGTAAAATGAGAAACGCGCGGTAAGATGAATATAGATACAGGGTCGGCAATTCTGCAACATAAAGCGTGTAATTGACGTATCCAATGTGTAGACGGAATATGAATAAGTTTCTACCTACCTGAGTGATAACAGTACCTCATAGCTATAAGGAATATTAAAAAGTGTTTTAGGTTGGTTCACAGTTACTATTCTTTGGTTTAGAGATCTATTTTCGCTACTAGCTTCACGCCATTTTTCTACACCGATTTCCAAAAAGGAGGAGGTACTCAATCGACTGTATTTTCTATGTTTGTTACAGTCGAAAGTTATGAGGTATTCATAAAAACGATTCTCAAAATTCTTTTTTTTGTTTGAAAGCTTAAATTTCATGAAATTCGGTCCAATAACTGAATAGAATGGCAGTCGGTTTAAAAATTTTCAAATTGTACTTGTTTAAACTTACATATGACGAGACTGATGATATGAATGATATTTGTGCAATGGATAGTGTCAAGTCTGTCCATGATAATTGCACTGTCATATAGAGTTTTATGTATAAGTTTGGGCATGGCAATGCAATGTGCTCCCGACGCATTCATTTTGAGTATGTTTTGTCCAGTAATTTCACCTGCAAATAGCATTTCACCCTAAGCTTTAACACGGTGGTTCTTGAACACTAGTGTGTTCAGGCACAATATTTGATTTATTATACTCGTATTTAGCTATGCAGGCGTTAATGCTTATAAATCATTTATTAAAAAATATTATTAAAATTATATTATTGGTAACATCATACTATATTACTATATAATATTATAAAGAGGAAAGATTTGTATGTATGTTTGTAATGAATTAGCTCAAAAAGTACTAAGGCGATTTCAAAAATTATTTCACCATTGGAAAGCTACATTCACCCTGAGTAACATAGGCTATCACCCGCAACGACGACAACTGGCCCTGGTAACACACAACATACGCACGATGAGGACAGACGAGAAGATCTATGAGCTGGAAGAATAAATGAGTAAGTTACACTGGGACATTGTGGGGTTATCTGAAGTCCGTAGAGTGGGTGAGGACACGATAACCCTAAAATCAGGTAACCTACTCTACTACCGGGAGGGCGACCAGCAGTCCCAAGGTGGTGTCGGTTTTCTCGTCCACAAGTCCCTTACTAACAACATACTCGTAGTTACGATCGATAGCGTTTCCAATAGGGTCGTAAACCTAATACTCAGAGTATCCAAACGATATTCGCTGAAGGTCATTCAGGTATACGCCAGACCAGAAAAGTCGCACCCGGATGATGAGGTGGAGGATATGTATGAGGACATTAGTCGGGCCATACGTACCTCTGAAACGCACTTTCTAGTTGTAATGGGGGGCTTCAACGCGAAGTTGGGTAAGAGAAGCGAGGATGAGTTGAAAGTGGGGCAATTTGGCTATGGACAACGGAACCATAGGGGACAGAGGTTGGCTGACTTCCTGGAGAAAGAGGGACTCTTTCTAATGAACTCTTTCTTTCAGAAGCCACCTCACAAGAAATGGACCTGGCTGAGTCCCGATGGTTCCACGAGAAATGAGATTGACTTCATTATGACCACCAAAAGGCAAATATTCACTGATGTTTCCGTGATTAACAGGGTTAAAACCGGTAGTGATCACCGAATGGTAAGAGGCACGGTGAATATTAATGTCAAACTGGAGAGATCTCGTCTGATGAAGTCTACGCTCCGACCTACTCGTGCCCGTATTCAAGACCCCGAGAGCTTTCAACTTGAGCTATCCAATCGCTTCGATTGCCTTGAGAACATCGCTTCAGTGGACGAGATCAGTAACAGTTTAGTAAAAACTGTCCATACAGTGGGTTCCAAATACTTTAAACCCCACCGTACAGATAGGCCGCAGAAACTCTCCAACGATACCCTCAACCTCATGGCTGAACGACGCTTATTAAAACTGCAGTCTTCGGATGATGCTGAAGCATATAGGCTGCTCAATAGACAAATATGGAAGTCCTTGCGACACGACATCTGGATCTTTAATACAAACCGTATTAAAGAGACGATAGAGCAGAAAAAAGGCTCCAAAGTGTTTGCAAGAGAGATGACTATTGGGCAAAGCCAGTTGACGAAGCTGAAGAGAGACGACGGCAGTGTAGCGTCGACCACAGCTGAAGTGTTAGGAGATGTAGAGAGTTTCTACGGACAGTTATACACCTCGGTAGCTAAACCTGTTAGCAGCTCAAAGACCCAAGAGCCAAGCTGACCCGACATTATACCGAAGGTATCCCGGATATCAGCCTGTACGAGAATAATGGCCTTGAAATTGCTTAAGAACAACAAGGCGCCTGGTGACGACGGTATCACATCTGAGCTTCTGAAAGCGGGTGGAACACCGGTACTTAAAGTCCTTCAGAAGCTCTTTTTCAGCAGAAGCTTCCGTCTTACTCGAAGGTTCAACGCCAGAAGCATGGAACAAAAGCGTGGTGGTGCTGTTCTTCAAGAAAGGTGACAACACATTACTTAAACATTACAGACCCATCTCGCTTTTGAGCCATGTTTATAAGATGTTTTCGAAGATCATAATGAACCGTCTCAGTCGCAGGTTTGATGAATTCCAGCCTCCGGAACAAGCCGATTTCCGAAAAGGCTATAGTACCATACCATAGACCGCATCCACACGCTACGGCAAGTTATACAGAAAAGCGACGAGTATAACTTGCCTCTTTGCTTAGCGTTTGTGGACTATGAGAAAGCCTTTGATTCGATCGAGACGTGGGCAGTGCTTGAGTCTCTCTATCGGTGCCGTATTGACTATCGATATATTGAAGTGCTGAAGTGTTTGTACAAAAACGCCTACATGTCAGTCCGAGTACAGGAGCAGAGTTCGAAGGCAATTCCATTGCAAAGAGGCGTGAGACAGGGAGACGTTATATCTCCGAAACTGTTCACCGCTACATTGGAAGACGCCTTCAAGCTTCTGGAATGGCAAGGACTTGGCATTAATATTAACGGCGAATACATCACTCACCTTCGATTTGCCGACGATATTGTAGTCATGGCAGAATCCATGGAAGACCTCAGTACAATGCTCGAAGGCCTCCATCGAGTTGCCCAAAGGGTAGGTCTTAAGATGAACATGGACAAGACGAAAATTATGTCTAATGCCCATGTTGTACCTACCCCAGTATCAGTTGAGAACTCAGTTCTCGAAGTTGTTGACGAGTACATCTACCTGGGACAGACAGTCAAACTAGGCAGGTCCAACTTCGAGAAAGAGGTTAATCGTCGAATCCAACTCGGCTGGGCAGCGTTCCGGAAACTTCGCGAAGTCTTCTCGTCAAAAATACCTCAGTGCCTCAAGACAAGAGTCTTCGACCAATGTGTGTTACCAGTGATGACTTATGGCACTGAAACGTGGTCTCTTACTATGAGCCTCATAGATAAGCTCAAAGTCACAGAACGAGCTATGGAGAGGGCTATGCTCGGGGTTTCTCTACGTGATCGAATCAGAAATGAGGAGATCCGTAGATGAACGAAAGTCCCCGACATAGCTCAGAAGATTAGCCAGTTGAAGTGGCAGTGGGCATAGCACATAGCTCGCAGAACAGATGGCCGACGGGGCCGAAAGGTTCTGGAGTGGAGACCACGGACCGGCAAGCGTAGCGTAGGTCGTCCACCGACACGGTGGACAGACGACCTGATGAAGGTCGCAGGACGACGTTGGATGCAGGCCGCTTCCAACCAGTCCTCTAGAAAATTTGGGGGGGGAAAATTTGTGTATGTTTATCAGTGGACGTCATACGACTGACATGATTATAAATAGATACATAGAACTTTGTTAAGACACCACATTCGCAGGACGACGTTGGATGCAGGCCGCTTCCAACCAGTCCTTTTGGAAAATCATGGGGGAGGTATATGTTCAGCAGTGGACGTCCTACGGCTGAGATGATGGATGAACATAGGCTATATAAGATTCATGATCATCATCATCATCATCATCCATCACCGCGCGGGTGAAACCGCGAAGAGCAACTAGGTAGTATATACTTAATATAAAGAGCGGAAAGATATGTATTGCTTCCAGTCCGTTCAGTTCCAGTCAGTAGTTTTTTAGTTTGTTCTTTACAAACATGTAACGTACAAACTCAAAAACTACTTTACCGATTTTCATAATTTTATTTTCATTATCCCTGAGTAACATATACAGGGTGACTGGTTGAACACTTTACATATTGATATATAGTGCTCAGTACTCGATTCTCGTTCTAATTAAGAAAAAAAAATAGGTGCCTAATATTTACCTAATTTAACTTTAATTGTCTACTCAAAACAATAAACATGGTCACTCGCGGCGCGCGTGTAGTATAAAAGCGCGGCGCGGCCGACGATCCCGGCATTCGCGGCATCCTTTGGCGGCGCGGGCGGCGCGGCCCTTTGGGTCATTAACCCCGTTCGGACGCAGCTTGATTCCTTTGAACGCGGCGCGGCGCTTTGGGTCATTAACCCCGTTCGGACGGTGTCCATAATTTTCGAGTTATAGCACATTCATAGAATGAAGGTTTCCTCTGTAGTTTAACGGTATTTTTTTAATTTTATTTTTTTAAACGTTTCATGTGACCATGAATTATCATGTCCTTGTTTATGTAAAGTGTTCAACCAGTCAGTCTGTATATGTTCATTCATCATCGTCATCATCCATCGCGAATGAAACTGCGGTGCGCAGCTAGTTGTGTATAAAAATCTGAAAAATAAACAACAATGTTGCCCAACAGTCAAGAATTTAGTATGTGATATTTAATTATTTTTGCACTGTGTCAACATTATGCCGTTCATCTATAGCCAAAGATCTCGGTGTTTTATTAGATTGCAAACTTACCAATGAGGCACACATTGATCATATAGCCAAAAAGTCTTCATCAGCTTTAGGATTTATTATCCGTAATTCCTATTCGTTAAATAAAATGGAAACTATAAAAATATTATATTGTGCATATGTTCGTAGTCATCTCAAATATGCCAGTCAAGTGTGGAATCCGAGCTACGCAATATACAAACATACTTTAGAAAAAATTCAGAAAAAAATTACGCGCTATTTAGGTTGTAAATTCGAAATTCCTCGTATAAATTACAATCAACGATGTGAGCGTTTCCATTTGCTATCTCATGCTACACGTAGAGACATTTCTGATCTACGGTTTTTAATGAGAATAGCACAATCAAAAATAGACTGTCCAGAACTTGTTTACAAAATATCGCTAAGTGTTCCATCTCGACACTCCAGGTCAGACTTACTACATGTACCCTTCGCGCGCACTACTTACCGTAAGAGCTCTTATTTCTTACGCGAACCCGCTACCTTTAATAAAGTATTAAAAACGGAGCATGCACACATTGACCTGTTCACAAGCAGTCTGACAGCAGTGAATACAGCCCTTGTCATAGCATAGATATCAAGTATTATCATACATTCTGTAAATGTTCTATTTGACCTTGTACCTAGTTACTCCTAGTTTACTTTAAATGCTATTTGTGGAGGCTTATAATTGGCTTTTCTTTACATATGTTGTAAATTATATTGTAATAATAGTTGTTAGCCCCTTAAACATTATAAAATAAAAATAAAAATACAAATACTCTATGAGATATCGCCCTTCTACATAAGGTTGTTTTTCCAACGTTTCTTGTCATCGCGTCATTTGTTTCACGGATGTTGTCAAAGATGCAACGATGTTTGCTCAGAATCGCACGGCAGGTAAGACATTTAATAAACTATTATTATTATTAACCGGCAAAACACTCACGTTACGGATTGAATACGTCGGTCTGGGTTTCGAGCATAGATTCATGGTTATACATTATTTGCGCTCGGTGGTAACTGGCCATCACAGATTTGATAGTATGTGTATAAAATCTGGCAATGAGGAAGGAAGAGTAAACCTGGCGATTCCTTGGAGACAGACTCAAGGATCAGGAATCCTCCTGCCTGAGACAGGCTCTGGTGCGGTGGCAGTAGGACGCTAAGTGAATATGCACGCGGGAGATACTGGTGCCTCGATGGAAATTACCCGGAAATATTCTGATAAGTGTTTGTTACAGGGAGCTCTGAGGCTCACAGGATGTGCACCCGCAGTAGATAGATAGATAGATAACACTTTATTGAGACACCACATTTATGACTTAATATTAGACAATAAAATAAAAAACAATGCCTAAAACTAGGTGTAACAATGGACGGTCTTATCGCTCAGAGCGATATCTTCCAGACAACTCATACATAGGGAAGGCAGTACATAGGCAATTTTCAATATCATGGACTGCTTCTAGTTGGGAAGCTTATTACTCATGTTTACCATCACTGGAATAGTTATTAATCGGTCCGAATCTGCAAACCTCCGCTTGTTTTGCAAAGGTTTGCAAATTCACTCATCAGGTTCAGATTCGCGCATCAGGTTTACGCTATATAGCGTAAACCTTTTGTCCGCATCCGATTAAAGTTGTTTTATTCCTTTCAAGTTGAGATCTATATGTATGTATGATCTATATTTTATGCAATCCAACTGCTCGATGGAATCAAGAAGTGCATTGCAACTACGTGGCGTAGATATTTATAATATTCCTGGTTGATATTGACATCAAAATTTTCTAATGCGATTATAAATTTTCGAGTAGTAGAGCGAAACTGCAACATATGTAAAGCCTGCTAGTTCAAAAGCCAGTGACCATGGAAAAAATACTGTTTCAGTAGTTTAATTTTCACCTCAAAAAGACATAGTAAGCTTCTTAATATAAAACGTGGACTAAAGATAGTCCCGAGTTTAAACCATAGTTCATGCAAATTTTATATATTGAATTCCCTGGCAAAGTTTGATGATTATCGTTAAGCCATCCGTAGTAGTGTCCCTAGTTTTTGTTTCTAATAACAGGTACTGAAGCGCTCGCAGCGAAGCTTGACTTGGCGATCTTATAACCGATGCTTGCGGCGGTTAGGATATGGATGGGTGACCACTAGTGGCATTTTCATCTGAGCGCTTCCGTGCTTCGGAGGGCACGTTAAGCCATCGGTCCCGGTTGTTTGTTTAGGACAACAGTCGTTAGGCTATTTCAAAGGCCTTCGGACGGCCTGAAAGCTTCGATATGGGTTGGCCACTAGCCCATCCACCAACCCGCACTGAGCCCGCGTGGTGGATTATAGCCCAACTCCTCTCTCTAAAAGGAAGGCTCGAGTCCCAGCAGTGGGAACGTAATGCTCTGATTATGAAAGGTACGAAACCCTATATTAAGGATGGCCTGACATTTTGGTATATGTATTAGTACGTCCTACGAACTTAACATAATTGGGCTTTTATTTACATTTGCTCCAATTTAATTTTGGAACCAAATAAGATAACTTAACGATGAATTGAAAAAAGTAATGCTTAGATATTTGAATTATTCACCAAGGTGCTGATCCTAGTACGAGCACAAACTATACCAACTATGTTCCAAGTTTAAAAAAAAATAAACATTCGAGTACAACTTTACGTTGTATTTTACCCTAACTTTACGTTGTAATAACCTAATGGTGCGTTGTACCTAATGTTAAGTTACCTTGTATCAAAATCCAAACAACTCAGGGCGCCTACTCCCAACTTTTACGAAACTGTAATAAATCAGGAGCGTTTTGTATAAAGCTTAGAATAATCCTACTTTACTTACTATCGGCATCGGCAAGCGCAGCGTAGGTCGTCCACCGACACGGACGACCTGATAAAAGTCGCAGGACGACGTTGGAAGCAGGCGGCCGCTTCCAACCGGTCCTTTTGGAAAATTATGGGGGAGGGGGGAATTGAGGGGGAGGAAATTATGATGTTCCGTACTGGATGTCCTACGGCTGAGATGATGATGATGATGATGATGACTTACTATCGTACTCCCACCGATACAAAACGGTCGAACAATACTATTTACGGCGTGTTCCTTTTTTAGCCGAAATCGATCGATGGTGCGTTCCAGGATGTGCGACCTATAATGCCCAACCCGAATAGAACACTAACGCAGTTGCAAGGTACGCGAATTTAGTGCACTATTTAATAATATGTCATCAATACGTTTATCGTAATCCATTATTATTTTAAGCTTGCTATTGTCATGGTGGTACATTTAATGATAAGGTTTAAATATGACTACTTTAAGAGGTGGGAGTAGGGCCCAGCTCTAATAATAGAAATAGGTAGAAGTTCGACGTTCCATGCGTTCGAAGACACGGTCGTCGCCGGGTTTGCTGTATGACTATTGGTCTAAAGTGGTTATACAATCAACGACCTTATCTGTAGGTAATGCAAGCTGAAAACAATTATTGAAATGGATAAGCCTAAAATAAATGTATAACGGTCCAGTGTACGACTTATTGGAAGCCACCTGGCGGTACTTTCACTTTTCAATAACTCATTTTTCGCATGTAGTGTTTCGATACCCACTAACAGCTAAACAATGATTAACTTAATTTAAACTTAGTTGGAATGAAAGGCACTATATGAACTTTTTATTGTGAAAATAATGTTACGTTTAATTGTTTTATATTTATAATAATGCGCCTAATTTATCATTTTCAGCCGCGCGTGTTGGCTTAAAACAGCTTCTTTGTTGCGAGAGTGTATGCACGTTATTTTAATGGGGCTTAAATTCCTTCGCTATTTGCATTATTTCGCATATAGATGTTTGTGAACTATTGCTCTTTAACATCAGGTGAGGTAGTGGTCCAACGTCACCTATATATCCATATATATATATATATATATATATATATATAAATTACCCCTATTTCTCCTGGTTCTATAACATGAGGATGGATAGAACAATCTTGCTAATTATTTTTTTGTTGTGTTAACTATTGCCAGGAGAAGGTTCTTGTGAAAGATAAAACAAGAAAAGACGGGAGGTTATGGCGAGGCCGAAGGATGAGCTTACAACGCGAACGAAGTCGCGGGCTAGTCGCTAGTATGCAATAAGAATAAGAAATAGTTGAGTAATATATAAAAAAAATAATCTAACAGTAACTATTTGCATGAAAGTGAGAAAACCATTATGCAAACTGTTATACATTTTACTGGGATTCATTTCTTTCATTCATGCTTACCATAGTTATATTGCATGTATACACTTATGCATTTAATTACTTCCGTGTGTATGCCCGTCAAAATCTTAAATAACTAAGGAAATTAGTACAGCATCAGTATTCCAATCCAAACACACTCCAACCAAACCCAACTGCGAGCAATCAAAAAATGGAAACAGAATAAAGTTTACCAAATAATTTGTTGTTTATATCTAATAGCTCCGACGTGGGTGGTCCGCTGCAGGCAGACAGACTAATTGGGTAAATTGCCGACTTAGGCCCAACATAAACAGATTCAAACAAATTGTTGCGTTTTGTAACTCAGTATGCAATAAGGCGGTTTGACTACTACTATGTACTAGCCAGTTAATGATAATACATGCGATATCGACGTCACATATGCATTCAACAAATAAGTGCAAAGTTTGTCTATATGTGTAACGTATTTACTGATCAATCCTCTATGGTTGTCAAATATTATAAACAAAATAAAAAGCTATATAATATGAAAAATAGATAATTTATCCCTTGATCAGTAGTTGATTGGCAAACAAAATTGCGGGCAAATGCAAAAAAATGCACTTAACTTAGAGAAGTAACTGTGGACATAGCACGAACAACTGCGTTATGTGTCGTTCACGTGACACAGTACAAACTGTCCCCTCAGCTGTCGTTAACCGAGATAACAATAGATTTACTTTTGTGTCTGGTTCCTGATACAGCTGAAGGCTGGGCAACTGTGACACAGATAACTCACAGTTTGTATGCCGAAACATGACGCGTTGACGCTTACGATGCGAATACTTTTTCGCAAATTGTTTGTGCTACGGCTTCTGGCAATCACTACAGTAACCTATCCAACAGGAACTGAGTTAGATATTTGTGTATATATTGTCTCTAGATGTGTGTGCCGAGCTCTAGCCGAGACAAGCACAACAGCCCAGACTACTGCTAGATACTTCTAATGAGAAAGTGCCCAACTGATGTAGATTTACTCGACAGCTCAGAAGTTGCTACTAACAATAATATGTATCCAAGCATCTAAGCTATTTGTTTTTCGAGCCAACTGTGAAGGTATATCTAAATATTGTTTATGAAAGCCTAAATCACATAAAATTATGCCTCTACCTCTACAAATGCATGAAATCAAACGCATTATCAATCGAAAGTTAACCATACATTTTTGTTATATCAACTTATTGCCATCAAATAGATAAAAATCATTGTGCATTTTCATATATTTTTATATTTTTATTCATTATTAAGAAATAGTGTTTGCGATCTGGCTTGCTAGAAAATATTAATATTAATATTTAACATATTTAGAGCAAGTTTAGCACTAAAATAATGCGGGCAATTATCTTACTGCTAAACTTGCTCCTAAATATGTTAATTGTAAAATAACTGATAAATTATCACCACTTGTATATTAGAAGATAATAAAGGTGGTAAAAGTAAATGTCAGGTCAACGATTTTAAATAGTAATATTAGTAGTTTTGATGTACTCGTACATTGTTTATATAGGTTAATAATACGTTAACTAATACTCGTAACATTGTTAACTGGCGAACTTGAATGACAACTTGATTTCGTTTCGTGCGGTATGTTTCTGGCATGGACAGGACTATTATCAAAATTATTAGACTTCACAGTCGCGCAACAGCACTACCGGCGTTAACTATTGATAGGATATTATTGAACAGTTACCTATAAAATACAGCCAGGGAAATAGCTATCGCGGCTAAATCCATGCTGGAAACCAGGGTTCGCTATGTAAAATCATTTTATCGAACCGACAATGCTCGATGTGCTGAAATGATAAAAAAACTACGAAATGTGATAATGAGCTACGTCCGAGTACCTATATATAGCTGCTAACACAGCTTTAAGCTGGTTACAGTACTCGACCGACCGTCCGCGCGTACCGTCGGCGGCGCTTGTCATTTGTATGAAAACTCACAAGTGGTTACAGTGCTCGACCGACCGTCGTCGGTCCGTACGTCGGCCGCGCTTGTCATTTGTATGAAAACTCACAAGTGGTTACAGTGCTCGACCGACCGTACGCACGCGTATACCGTACGATCGGTTACGCGTATCGTCAGGACCGGCCTTATGGCATATAAGACTGCGTTTTTGCTTGTTCGTCTCACCTGACGTAATTAGCGATCGCAGCGTCAAATTACTGCGTCCACGCTAGATCGTGCTCCTTGCGTTTGCCACTCACCGCAAGGGTTAAGGTAAGTAGGTACTCTAACAATTGCTTTCAGGCCAAAACCTACCAAACCTACAAAAATCCATTAACCAATAACCTCCTTATTTATGTCCGGTACAATTCAAAATAAAAACATGAACATTTGTTTATAATATAATGTGACATAATTATGTGACATTATATTACATTTTGACACCTTTAAGTTCATTTTCCATAGTGTTTCTCGTTTTATCTACTAGTAGATTTATGTTGTTTTTTATACGAAGAAATATCATAACCATTGTTCATAAACTGATTCCCTGACAGGAGCAAGAAAAGTTGAGTTCTATTCAATTGCCGGATTGATATATTAAATAATAGTAATTGATATTCTCTATGCATGAAAAGTGCTAAAAAAACTAAAACTAAACTTCTTCCATGACAGTTTCCAATTGATATCTCTGCTTATCCAATGTTGTAAACATTAACTTGATTGAACCTTTCGTAAGTATTGCACATTTTATTATTATTTTGACGGTTCAACTTACGCGGTAGGTATAGTCGAGTATCTCGGCTGGTTTCGTGACCGTCCGAGCCACTTTTTCATAGAGTACTTGCGCACCCGGCTGCGCGAACTAAACGTTGTAAACATTGATTTCTTGCCTGCCTATTTTTCCTCTTTTTACCAGATAAATGAGAATAATAAATTAAAGATGTGCCGAGAGTAATGAAATGCAATCGTATAGAAGTTATACCCTTAGCTTTTAGATGCTACTATGTTATGAGTAGGTTCAGAACAACCTACTCACTGAAACCGTTAACCACGAATGTTAACGGTTTCAGTGAGTAGGTAACTAATCTCGTAAAGGTCACCTGCAGCCAGCGTGACGCGTCTCACGTAGATATTTACTCTCAAGCATAATTTATACAAGTAATTTGAAACATCAGACGAATAATGGAAACAAAACATAGCAACATGTTATTTTAGACCAAACAAGTTTTAATAGAAATATAATGGTCAAAACTTACCGAGTTTACCACCTATTGCAATAAGGCGTCGGTATACGCCTGTGTCCTTCTAGTAATTCCATATTAAAATATATTTATCTCCTCCTCGCATAAATGTTGGTAAAAAATATTTAACATGTGTTGAAAAAGAGTTATAAACAAAACCTAACTATTGACTTGTTATATCAACTCTGGTTTTTCTTAGATGTGATCTAGGCCGGAATTGATGATTTAAACTCTTTAATTGACGATTACTCTAATTCAAATTATATTTGTATTTCACATCATCACATTGTATGTCATTGCTCGACAAAGGTCTACCAAACTAGATACCACTGAACAAGTCGTTCTCTACTACTTTGTTAACACTACACTATGTGAACACTGCGTTTACCGTTTCGTGGTCTCCATTCTACAACACCTCTTCCCGTTTGGTTAGCCAAGCCATTATCCCTACAGCTTGCTATCCCTGTGGGCTATGTTAATAGTCAAAATATGAATCGATTCACTAAAATATACAGATCATCTCTATCGTAAGTGTCCATGGCTGTACTAGACTAGTCTATAGTCATAGGAAGCAATAACTGAATTTTAATATGAAAAACTATCATTTTCAAAACATAACGAGAGGATTAGTCTAACATTAATAACATGTCACGGCAATGTTGAATAGAAAAGATATTTTTTTGTGTTTTATTTAAATTTTATATTATGTTTTGTGTGTATGAGTAAATCTTAGTGTATATGGGTCTTTGGTACCTGATAATAAATTAATTTGAATTTGAATTTGAAAATTAGTACGATATGGCGTAATTTCCAAAACGTATCTATTCCAGCAGTAAGATCTGTACCTTTTATCAAACTGCGTAGTTATTTTACCATACTGCAAAGTTAGGCCAATACCAGACCTTGAACAAACTCTAAAAATAGACAAAAAGTTAATCGTGTATCTTGTTTCCCACTATCACGAGCACATAAACTCGATGGGTTTCAGCCCTAGATATCGAATAGTGGCGCACTCCTTGGGTGGTCTGTTGATGTCTCTATGCTCATCTGGATCGTGGAGAAGCATCTAAATGTCCTTATAATTCTATACATCTGCTACTCTGCTCGCATGTAGGGTAGCAATGAGAATCAGATGCCGCATTAGAAAATCATCAAACTTATCTTTTAAAAAAGTATTTAACATTTATTTTTTTACTTTACATTTTTCCTAATCAAAACTTTTGCTATCCCGATGTACTGAAATAATCCAATGATTTATCAGTCAAAGTGACAATGTTACTGGTCCTTATTTAGACTGCTTATATCTATAGGGTGTTTGGTAGAGCGACCGACAAACCAAAGCGTGTTCAGGGGACCACTTGGAGAATACAAGTTGGCCAAAAAAGATCCCCGACCCCCCAATATGTTTAACTTTTTTTTGTGATTTTTCCATTTTTCTCCGAAATTGTACCTATTTACCACCATAACATTTGTAAAATCTGTTTTAGCCCGGATGTTTTTAGTTGAATTTGGTCTCTAATACACCTTCAGGCCACGCAAAGCTATATTGGATACAAAACAGAGCTAACTAACTGATTTAGTTTAAAAAAATTGGGGTATCGGGGATTTTTTTTTGGCCAACTTGTATTCTCCAAGTGGGCCCCCGAACACGCTCATTTGGTTTGTCGGTCCCTCTACCAAACATCCTGTATATTACGCCGACAACTTGTATTACTTATTGCCTATTGACTATGGAGACCTCAGATTATACAAACAATGTTTTATTTAATCTGGCTTATTTGGATGATCTGCAGTGGAGACTATAAAGTAGGACTGGCCAAATGACGTTAAAATGTCCAATATGTGAACAGCTGGTACCACTTGAAAGACGAAATTGGAAATTCGGTGGCGTTCATCTTTAACGCTCAACTTTAAACTTTTGATTAACCCAAGGCTATAACTATAATGACGAAGCTGTGTTTACTGAAGGTAGACAAATGATTTTATGATACAGTAACATAAACACTTAAATGCAATCAACAAAAAGTCCTGGTAAGTAAAGTAAATTGGCAAGTTCTGATATCCCGTCATACCACATTCATATATGGTTACCCCATCGTCGCATCCATAATGCAAGCTCAACCGATATTTCCATTAATGCTACAGAACAATTTTTTTGTTATGAGCTTAATTAATATTTAATGCATGTTTATAGTCTCTTAACGTGTATTTACTGATAGTTTAATTATTTTAATCAATGTCCTTGCCCTACGTGATGGCAGGCTCACGGCGCACAATATGATTATTAAATAATTTATATCTGTAGTAGATCCCCGTTTTTATGTTTCTCAGTATTTCTCTGCGTTTTCTACGTATTTTACTTACGGTAATTATAAACTGGCCTCCTTAATTGCTCTGCTTAATTGGATAAGAATTAAAACATGACTGCCACTTAAGCGATCAAAATATATTTTGTTGGTTAAGGTTTAGAAACTTAAAGTCATGAGGAGTTCGTAATTAAATATGTATAGGTAGATATTTTGTAACTTATACAGCAAATAAAGTAGTGGAAAAATGAAGACTTACTCCCAAAAACGAACTATGAAGTTTCGGTTGACGGATTTCACAATCTCTACTGTGAAAGTAAAAAAAGTACAAATACAGTCAAGGGTGATAAAGGGGAGACATATTCAACTAGGGTAATTGAACGTACCTACTACAGAGTAAATATATATAATAAATCCAGTGGAAGTTTGCAATTAAACAGTAAGGCCGTCGCGTTTCATTTACGACCTAGCACTTACGGCAGTACGCGTGGTCGCTAGAGTCAAATCGGGCACACCAAATAAAATTATGATCAAAGATCTTAAGATAGTGACCCTACCAGCTTCATACATATAACATGGAGGTGTTTATGCACATAAAAGTATAATCATCTCTACATAGTATAAAACAAAGTCGCTTCCTGCTGTCTGTCTGTATGCTTAGATCTTTAAAACTACGCAAGGGATTTTGAAGCAGTTTTTTTAATAGATAGAGTGATTCAATAGAAAGGTTTATATGTATAATACGTGTATAATATAGTAGAGAAACACTGATAATTTTAGAGTTTTCTAATGTGATGCATAAATCAAAACATATTATTGCAAACGCTGGCTCAACCCTACGAGATAGATCAAAATAATGTACTACGGTACTGTACACCTTTAAATATTCTACAAACAAAAAAACAAAAAACCAACCAAAAATTAAATATCTCTTAGGGGTGAACCATAATAACCATTTTTTATCCTGTACTTTTTACGAGAAATAATGGCTTAACCACGAAGCGTTTTTTAAATAGCTTCGTAATTAGGCCGTAGCATGTCGCTCGAAGGTCTTCGACATAGCCTAAAGGCTCTTGTCCTAAGACAAACAGCCAAGACCGACGGCTTAACGTGCCCTCCGAAGCACGGAAGCGCTCAGTTGAATAATTCTTATTCTTATTCTGATTGGGGGCGCTAAGTCCTGCACTGACGTCCCGCTTGGGGTGTATTGTGCATTTCCCCCGCCAGCTACCCTAGCCATCCCAACTCCTTTAGATAACGGAGTATGACCCTGGGTCGCTGGCACAACTGCTCCAGTGATATTTGAGGTGTTAAAACTGATGTTGATTTAGAACTATAGTGATCCTCTAGTAGACCGGTAGTGTTCCGTATATTTTCCGTAGCCGTGCACTCTAACAGCACGTGCTTCACGGTCTCGTTCTCCTGCAAACATCCTCTGCACAGTGGACTATCTGTTGCACCAGTTTTATATAGATGGTAGTTGAGATTGCAGTGACCTGTGATAATGTCTACCATTAGGCGGAGGTCCTGTCGTTGAAGTTTCAACAAATTGTTAGTTGTGTATCTGTTCAAGGTTGGAAACATAGGTTTTGCTTGTTTGCAGTCCTTTTTGTTATCCCAAATGTGTTGTTGTTCTTTTTCAGTAAAGCGACGGAGTAGATTACGTATTTCCATCGCTGAGGGCTTGCAGAGAGATTGAATAATGCAGTTGAATAATGTGGCATTAAATATATATATATAATAAGCGGTCACTCATGCAACTTCGGACCGCAGCAAGCGTTGCTTTTAACATTGTTGATGGGTTGTATAAGATGGCTAAAGCTAGCTCCACTGCGAGCGCTTCAATCTGGCAAGTGCGGTAAAATTATTGGTGCGAAGGTTTTCAACGCCTTTCCCGAACCAATACGTAACGTTAAACACTTAGTGGTTTTAAAAAAATTCATAGTTTACTTTTTTACTGTGAAATTTGCTAAGTAATGGCACCGTACAGCGTCTTATATATTCTTGAATGATGTTTGACATTTAGTTTACACGAGTATAATTTTATTAGTATTGTATTTTATTACTTAAGCAAACTACTAATTCCGTTGGTAATGCTAACATTTATTTTTGGATAAATATATTTAGGAATAAACCATTACGACGAAAGTTATCAATTTTCCCATGTAATAAATACACATTGGACTTAGATCAGACAGACGTTCAGTACACCTAAAATATTTTACCATCTGCCACTCTATGCTCAAAAGGTTTTCTACTTTTATGAGTACATAATATTGCGCTCAGTACCTTATATTCTTTTTAATGTTATTTGACGGTTTAACTTAGGCGGTAGGTATAGTCGAATATCTCGACCTTATATCCTGTTTCAAATCATACATAAACTTCTAATAACAACATTATAAACATTTCAGTAAGGGCTTTCAAACAGGTTACGAATGCAGTCAGTCAGCCTAAGCGAGTTTGAATGCAACCCGCGAAAGCTTCCAACTCGCTAGTAACAAAAGCTCTTAATAAATAAAAACATAAATAGGCATATGGAGCAATAAATTTGTTTATTGTACAATAAAATAATGTAGCGAACGCGTGCTGGGTGGTCCGCTACAAAAAGCCGACAAGATGGCGGGCGAGTGCCGCCGTAGAGATGAGATGCTACTTTGATAGAGTTTCAAATAAAACTACACAATATAACACTTTTTAATAATCTCATTTCATAAGAATAATTGATAAGTTTCTTACATAAATAACGTTAAATTTGCACGTTTCAGTTTTCGCTCCGGTTTGAGGAACTTGAATAAATAGTAATAATTATGTTATTGTTATGTATGAATAATGAAAAATAACATAATAACGACTAATTAATTGTTGCAAAATGAAAAACAGTTTTATTTTTAATTATTTTATTTTCTTATTTTTTACTTACACGTGTTCAAAATAGGACAACAGATGAGATTAATGCGTGTAGATAAAAAAAAATCGCATCTTTGGCGATTTTAGGGAATCAAATCTAAGTTACCTACTTACCGTGCGTTGACCTACAATAATGAATTTCGGCAAAGAGCACTGTCACAGTACATATAAAGGAAAACATATACAAACTGTAATACTGTTTAATAACAAAAAGCGAATGAATTAGTACAAAATATTTTCGGTTGGTGCAATAATCGTATGTAGGGATCGAACGGCAAAGTTAAGTTTCTCATTAGTTAGAGCAAAAATGTTAGATGATTTCGTAATGCACGGAACCCTTGATGCGCAAGTCCAACTCACAATCGTTACATATATTAAGCACATCGACTAACTGAGCCAAATTAAACACTTTATTACGAAGTTATAATCTAAAAAACCCGAAAACTGCAAATCTGACGGGCCGATCCGACGTTTCCGTAGATTAGTCGGACTTAAGGTGCTGTCATATCATGATGTCGATAACAATAAGGGGTTTTAAAGCAGTTTATCTCTTAAGCACCGATTTAATTAAAACTACAAATAATAATATGACATTTCTAGACTTCTAAATACACATTGGCGGAATTAAAAAACATAATTTAACATACCTACCAAATTTTCATCTTTGAAACAGTTTTTCTCTTTATTCACTATTGTATTTGTCATTAAACAAATATCATAAAATAGAAACGTTTAATACACATACATTGACGGATAATTTTTTGATTTAAGAGTGCACATTATTTTGTTATGATTTTTGTGTGATTTTAAGAGATACGCTTGTTTGATTTCCAGTAAAGGAAATTGAACGTAGACAAGCACTGAGCTGACAGCACCTTAAGGACAAACTTAAACGAACTTGAAAAATAATATTCTCCTATATTCTATATCGATGTAAGTCGCAGTAAATTCTCAAACTGCAGACTAAAATTACTATTTGCGACCCGTGGTTGCACACCATAACTTATCTTAAAAGTAAAAGTCTTAGGCTATATGTTCAACAAATAATAGGTGGACACAACATGCATAAGGTAACAATATTATACTAATTATGGGCAATGACGACTACAATAATAATAATTATGTGTTAGATTTATGTAAATAACTATAACAAAAAGTTATTATTATATTGACATATTATAAACACTATACAAAATGCAGAATGACAGAATTTACAAGGAAAGTATTACTATTGCATGTTGGTATTTTGTAGAATTGTGACCCACTTGAGCAGTCTACAATTAAATTAGATTTTTTTACTCTTCTATTGGGTTGCAGACTTTAATAATTATTTTATATCAATTTCAATTTGAAATCTTAGTATTTGAGAAAAAGGGCTTTGACAAGCAGTTTGACAGGCTGACAACGAAGTAATCCTGTACAACTTCTATTTTCTTTTGAGGTCTGAAAGTCTAAACTGAAAGACCATATCATATAACATTATATATTATACGTTTCATATTATTTTTACGGACATTAATATGGATATTAAATAACGTTCACACATACATGTTCCCTGTGTTACTGGAGGCATATACCCACACAAGGACACATTACATACATCCACGACTGTAGTACAAACACTTCTGCTTTTCATACAATTATTTATCCGGAACCATCGAACCTGAAACACGTCTTTGGAGGCAGGATCACTACTTACTAAGCCAACGGGGCAGTCAACGATGGAACGAAGTGGTAACAACTGGGAAAAAAGTTATCCGTAAGTGGCCTTAAATACTCATTACCATCGTTTCCTAATATGAAGCAAAGCCCTCTAATGCACTTGTTCTGTCCCCTCACAAAGCACAGCTTGCGTGGAACAATCGGTCCATTGTTTAGTTCCAACCACGCATAATTTAATTATACTTGTCATTTTGTTTTATAATTTATTATTAAAATTTCCAGTTAAACCGGATCGGCCAAGTGGGAGTTAAAGTTAAAGATTTATTTGTAAGTATTTAATGAATTTTCATTCAATAAGTAGTAAGTAAACAGATTTCAAAGTGTAATATACATTCATTTATATTCTACTGCGTTGCAAACATAGCATTTGATTTTTATAGTATTACTTTTTAAAGCACTAACGCCTGCTTTGGCGATCTCAAACATTGAAATTTATAGAGAGAAAAATTCACATCCTCGGACGGGATTCGAACCCGCGTCTTCTGACTCTCCGTGTCAGACGCCATTGACCAACTAGGCCACCGAGAATCTAGTCCGAGCATCGAATTTTAACTCTCTATTTGACTAACCGTCTTGCGGGGACGGAGCGACATCTATTGGACAATTAACAGTACCATCCAACCGAAAGAAGCATTATTTAGAAATACTTGAACTTTCGCATTGACATCGCAACCCTTGTGATTCTAGCATTAGATTGTGATTGTTATGTTTAATTACATCAATCTCTCAATACGCCGATAACGTTTAATGAAATTTGGTAAAAACTAATAAACCTTGATATGTGGATAATTGTGAAAATTATTAATATAAACAGTTATACTAAGGATATATATATATACTTGGTGGATATATATATATATATATATATATATATATATAAGATAAGGACTTCTTAAGTCGTTTACCTTAAATTAATTTATTCTTTATAGTTTTATAACTCCGTGTTTTTGATTTAGTTTCTGTTTTTATTTTAAGATCTCTCAACTGTGTAAAACTTAACCTAAGATTAAAGATTAAGATTAATTATATTATTAATTATTTATTATTTAAGATTGTAAAGCATGCTGTGTTTGCTTGTAATTTGTGGTGCACGTAGCATAATACTATAGAAATAATTAGTTTTATGTTTGTATTACTACTGTTAGCAAACCAAATAAATTAATAAGTGTGTATGTTCTTATTGTAATTATTATACTGTTGAATAAGTCCTCTGGGATATTCATTTATAATATTCTTTTCGCAGAACTATTAGTAATAGTTCTGCGAACAGAAGAACTCCTCATCATTTCCATCATCACTATTGTCCATGATCAGGGAAAAAGTGGCATTAATGCTGGCAACATTGCCACGCTGGATGGCAACGCTGTCTTTGCCCGTAAAAGGTGCCAGTATTTCGGTCACCCGTCACCTTAACCAAATGTTTAGCCAAATCCTTATTACTTAATGATTCTTATTTTATTACTAGCGATTGCCCGCGACTTCGTTCGAGTAGTAGGCTCGGCCTTTGGCGTCGCTACGAGTATTATAACCTCCCATCTTTTCTTAATTTTTTTATGTAATGAATTTCTACGTAGAGTATAAGTATAAGTATTAGAAAATATTTTAAAAAAGATGAATGAAATCTGTAAAGCCGTTCTCAAGTTACAGCGTGACTAGGAGAAATAGGGGTTCATTTTTATATATATAAAAATGAACCCCTATTTCTCCTAGTCACGTATGTATATCATAATAATTTTGTTCCCATTGTTGGGACTCGAGCCTTCCTCTCAGAGAGAGGAGTAGGGCCATAATCCACCACACGGGCCCAGTGCAGCTTGGTGGATAGGTTAGTGGCCAACCCATGTTGAAGTTTTCAGGCTTCGACATAGCCTAACGACTGTTGTCCTAAGACAAACCCCCGTGCCCTCCGCAGCACGGAAGCGCTCAGTTGAATAATGCCCCTAGCGGTCACCCATCCAAGTTCTGACCGCAGCAAGCGTTGCTTAACTTGTAGATCGGTTAAGATCGCCAAGACAAGCTCCACTAAGAGTGCTTTGCTTTATTTATATAGATTAATTCATAAATTACATTCAATTCATAACTGCATCTTTTATGTTAGGAGGTCCAAACTTTTCAATATTATTACTTACTATGTAACGAAAAATTTAAAGATTACATTTTTAAGTTTATTTATCTTCGCTTAGCACGATACCGAATTCTCTAAGTTATTAAATTTAGTGCCCATATTTTCTTTACAACAGCGATAGTGAAATAAAAAATATGATAAATCGTCAAGTCGAATCGTAAAAGTATAAAATTTTAGTGGCACTAACAGTTACATTAGCTTTAACTGGCAATTACGACACTTAAAACTTATATTTTAGTGTTGTTTTCTACAATCCGAAAGTGGAATTCAACTCAATTTGTGTAAATGTCTTTATTTTACAATCGAAATAATGATGATAACGGTGAATCCAGTTAGGGGCTCTCGTTGATGTCTTTACTAGGATCGTAGTGCATCGTAGCGCGTGCAGCATTCGTAGCGTGCGGTCAGTGTTGTTTTTTTTTCGTTTGTACTAGGTCTCGTAATTCAATACATTTGCCATTTCTAAAGTTCTTTAATATATATATTTATAGTTGCATCAAGTTACATTTTTATTTAAGTATGTCAAGTCACAGTCACATAAATAAGTCTTTCATTGAGTCAGCGTTGGGAAGCGTGTATATAAATTTCCACTAAAATTTAATTAAATTCATGCGTGTAAACAGTAAATTTAGTAATAAGTTGTATGTTGGTGTCAACTTATAAGCTTCATGCGGTTTATATTTTGACACATATACTTTGAACATGCACTATTAAGTTAAAATTTACATTTCCCAGATCTTGTATTCATAAGAATATTTAATATGCGTGCTTAGAATTACTACACTCTGGTTTGAATTCGATATAAAAAACGTAGAGAAACATTGTTAAAAATTGCTGGGATTTAAAATAATGGGCCTGGTAACTTCGAAGAATAGTTTTAAGTAAAAACAGAATGTGGTATTAGATATTTGATAGGTACTGTATTAACACATATATTAAAATCCAAAGAAAAGGGTGTTTGATCTTTAATTTTGACTAGCACGGCCAGGGTCAAAAACATTTATAGGAGTCAATTTCTATTTTTACTTGTATTTAAATGTTTGATTTTGAATTTTGTTGTTGAATGATGTTTATTTTATAATAAAGTAGTAGTTATATATTATTGTTGGTATTTCTTGATCTTATGAGATTTTTCATATTTCTTATCTATCTATTTTATCTATGATATAAAATTGAGCCCCTATTTTTCCTGGTCACGCTTTAACTTCAGAACGGATTTACCAATTTCGATAATTCTTTTTTCGTTGTATTAATTATTGTCACTGCCCGCTATATATATATATTCCCGCGACTTCGTTAGCGTAGTAAACTCGGCATTTGGCCTCGCATATATATATATATATATATATATATATATATATATAAATGAATCCTATTTCTTCTGGTCACGATTTAACTTGAGAACGGATGGAACAAAATCGCTAATTATTTTTTATTGTGTTAATAAAATTATTGTCAGCAGAAACAAGGTTCTTATGAAAGAAAAGCCAAGAAAAGATATAGCGCCTACTACGCGAACGAAGTCGTGGACAGTCGCTAGATATTAATAAATTATTTTCGGAATATGAAAAGATAATTCAACAGTTAGTTTTGAGAAAGCGTTACGTGCTTAGAATTTAATTATGGTATTCGGGTTTGTAGGAGGATAAGTAACAAAAAAGTACAGGTCGCTTAACATTCAGAAATCAATGTTTGTCGTGAACGAAACATATCTTTTTACATTTTGGTAATCACATTTTTAATGATTTGTTGTGTATATCAGTTGATATTAACATCATTGCACTAATAGTAGTAACATGGATTTAGAAAGAAATTTGACATAGCTTATACGGAAACTAAAGACAAAGATTTCTTTTCATTCCGGAAAAATCTTGATGGATTTAATTTCCCGCGGGGTTAGAGCCACGGGTCACAGCTAGTATAAAAATACCCATAAACAAAGTAATATTTGCATTATAATGATGCGAAGCGAGACGTTCGCTTTTATCTATTAATCCTTTATTATAACTTACCCGTAGTTACAACAAACAAGAAATTTTCAACTACATACAGTCAAGTAGCAATAAATAGCGTCATTAAAAACACATAATAATCTAGAACTTTGGATTCCGTATATCATGTTATGTTATATACAAAACATAAGTCACAATTGGTAGAAGCAAAATACTTAGATAGATAATTAAGGTATAACCATATCAAGTACAAGTTCTATGCATAATTATAGCACTAAATATACAGTCATTTTTTTTTATTTCTAAAGGTGTTACGAGAAAAATATATCTTATGACTAAACCTCTTAACTATACGATCTGTCTCGAAATTCTATTATGAATGGGGCCAACATAAATTTTCGTGTTCAAGGTCCATTCAGTGCTCCTATTTTTAATAGTCTAAGTTATTGTTTACACAATAACGGCATATTCTATTTTGAACTTTAAACATATTATATACTCTTTATTGAACACTTTAGAATTAAACAATCATACAGTTATACAGATTAGAAAAGTGTAACAATAACGGTATTATCGCTCAAAGCGATCTCTTCCAGTCAACTTTTGAATGGAGAGGAATATAACAGCAGAAAAAGGGATTGTGGTGTACAAATAGTACAAAATTAAGTAGAAAAAAAATATATATTTAAAATATTTTTTGACCTACTAATTATGTATACTTACTGATGAAAAATAATATATAACTATAAACATTCTTATAATATATATATATATATATATATATATATATACACATACTAAACCTATACATTTTACATTATGTACCTACATAATTGTTAAGATGTTCATGTGAAAGGAGTTATAAATTATGTAACAACAAAAAAATTGAAGAGTTCTATCGAGAGAGATAGAGAGCTTTAACACGTTCTTTGTACACGGCTAGTATGGCGATATAAGTCCAATCCTTTAATCAATAGCCTATATTTGTCGTCGTCAATTTGTGTGCCAGTAACCACGATTTCTCAGTCTCAACCAAACGCACATGATGCCCGAAAAGTGTACCAACTTTATCAAACAACATGTGCCATTGAAAAATTTAATACCGACTTCCATTCTATTACTTTTGTAAAAATCAGTTATTGGAGTGTTAACTCAAAAACTACTGAACAGAATTAAATGAAATTAATAAATGGGACCACACGGGAAGCACCAGCTTTCAATCAAAAAAATAATTTTGAGAATCGGTTCATCCTATCGAAAGTTATGAGGTAACAAACATAAAAAAACAGTCGAATTGAGTACCTCCTCCTTTTAGGAAGTCGGTAGAAAAAGCAAGTGACGTTTAAGTAATGTAAAAAACACCTATTTAAGTTCGTTACAAGGATAGCACATTCTTCAAGAATAAAACCTTGTTTCAAATAAATGAAAAAAAACAGCCCATGTTTACGTTTATCGAATACTAAGCAGTCTAAGCACCGATGATAGCTGAAAAGGGCAAATAGGTAAAAAACAGCCGGAAATGCGTTCCTCGCTAATCACGGATGGCTGGCCAGCTAATGTCTCTATAGAGGAGATTGATGGCACCCCGATTGGACACGCCCAGCCATCCCCGCCTCGGTTCTCGGTAGCGAGCGGCGATATCAAAGGATACTACGCTCCACTGGACATAGATTATCGTGGACAGAGTAATTGAACTCTAAAATGTAATTGTATTACCTATGCGTAAATATTCATAGGCAAGAGGTTTGAGTTAACTTTACGTAATTTTTTAAGGTTAGATATAGAGCTACACGTACTTATTTTCTTACTATTCTGGCGTGTCATTGTTTTATTGTTCTGTATTCGAAATTAATAACATGTGCTTGAATAGGAGGACGTAGGCGACGTATTATATCGATACCTAACAAGTACAATTTAAAAAATGTAATACTGACTTCTATTCTATTCAGTTCATCATCATCACCATCATCTCAGCCGTAGGACGTCCACTGCTGAACATAAGCCTCCCCCGTAATTTTCCAAAAGGACCGGTTGGAAGCGGCCTGCATCCAGCGTCGTCCTGCATCGTGCGACCTTTATCAGGTCGTCTGTCCACCATGGTGAACGACCTACGCTGCGCTTGCCGGTCCGTGGTCTCCTTTCCAGAACCTTCCGGCCCCATCTGCCATCTGTTCTGCGTGCTATGTGCCCTGCCCACTGCCACTTTAACTGGCTAATCTTCTGGGCTATGTCGGTGACTTTCGTTCTTCTACGGATCTCCTCATTTCTTATTCGATCACGTAGAGAAACCCCGAGCATAGCCCTCTCCATAGCTCGTTGTGCGACTTTGAGCTTATCTATGAGGCCCATAGTAAGAGACCACGTTTCAGTGCCATAAGTCATCACTGGTAACACACATTGGTCGAAGACTCTTGTCTTGAGGCACTGAGGTAGGTATTTTAGACGAAGAAGACTTCGCGAAATTTCCGGAACGCTGCCCAGCCGAGTAGGATTCGACGATTGACCTCTTTCTTGGATCTACCTAGTTTGACTGTCTGTCCCAGGTAGATGTATTCATCATCAACTTCGAGAACTGAATTCCGAAGATAAGACATAATTTTCGTCTTGTCCATGTTCATCTTAAGGCCTACCCGTTGAAACTCGATGGAGGCCTTCGAGCATTGTAATGAGGTCTTCCATGGATTCTGCCATGACTATAATATCGTCGTCAAATCGAAGGTGAGTGATGTACTCGCCGTTGATATTGATGCCAAGTCCTTGCCATTCCAAGAGCTTTAAGCTTGCTCCACAAACGCTAAACATAGAGGCAAGTTATACTCTTCGGTCTTTTGTATAACTTGCCGTAGCGTGTGGATGTGGTCTATGGTACTATAGCCTTTTCGGAAACCGGCTTGTTCCGGAGGCTGGAATTCATCAAACCTGCGACTGAGACGGTTCGTTATGACCTTCGAAAACAGCTTATAAACATGGCTCAAAAGCGAGATGGGTCTGTAATTCTTAAGTAAAGTGTTGTCACTTTTCTTGAAGAACAGCACCACCACGCTTTTGTTCCATGCTTCTGGCGTTGCACCTTCGAGTAAGGCGGTATTAAAGAGCTTCTGAAGGACTTTAAGTACCGGTGTTCCACCCGCTTTCAGAAGCTCCGATGTGATACCGTCACCCGGCGCCTTGTTGTTTTTAAGCTGTTTCAAGGCCATTCTAATCTCGTACAGGCTGATGTCTGGGATATCTTCGGTATAATGTCGGGTCAGCTTGGCTCTTGGGTCTTTGTCCGAGCTGCTAACAGGTTTAGCGACCGAAGAGTATAACTGTCCGTAGAAACTCTCTACCTCTCTTAACACTTCTGCTTTGTTCCTTCAGCTTCATCAACTAGCTCTGCCCAATAGACTTGTCTCTTGCAAACACTTTGGAGCCCTTGTTCCGCTCTATCGTCTCTTTAATACGATTAGTATTAAAGATCCGGATGTCGTATCGCAAGGACTTCCATATTCGTTTATTGAGCAGCCTATATGCTTCAGCATCATCCGAAGACTGCAGTTTCAATGAGCGTCGTTCAGCCATGAGGTTGAGGGTATCGTTGGAGAGTTTCTGTGGCCTATCTGTACGGTGGGGTTTAAAGTACTTGGAACCCACGTACGTAATGTAACGTATGGACAGTTTCTACTAACCTGTTATTGATCTCGTGCACTGAAGCGATGTTTTCAAGGCAATCGAAGCGATTGGACAGCTCAAGTTGAAAGCTCTCGGGGTTTTGAATATGGGCACGAGTAGGTCGGAGCGTAGACTACAACAGACGAGACCTCTCAAGTTTGACATTAATATTCAATGTGCCTCTCACCATTCGGTGATCACTACCAGTTTTCACCCTGTGGATCACGGAGATATCAGTGAATATTTGAATTTGAATGAAATTTTAATTTATAATGAAGTCAATCTCATTTCTCGTGGAACCATCAGGACTCAGCCAGGTCCATTTCCTATGAGGTGGCTTCTGAAAGAAAGAGTTCATAATAAAGAGTCCCTCTTTCTCCAGAAAGTCGGCCAACCTCTGTCCCCTACGGTTCCGTTGCCCATAACCAAATTGCCTCACTTTCAACTCATCCTTGCTTCTCTTACCCAACTTCGCGTTGAATTCCCCCATAACAACTAGAGGGTGCGTTTCAGATGTATGTATGGCCCCACTAATGTCCTCATACATATCCTCCACCTCATCATCCGGGTGCGACTTAGTCGGTCCGTATACCTGGATGACCTTCAGCGAATATCGTTTGGATACTCTGAGTATTAGGTACACGACCCTATTTGAAACGCTATCGATAGTAAGGGACTTGTGGACGAGAAACCCGACACCATCTTGGGACAGTTGGTCGCCCTCCCGGTAGTAGAGCAGGTTACCTGATTTTAGGATTATCGTGTCCTCACCCGCTCTTCGGACTTCTGATAACCCCACGATGTCCCAGTGTAACCTACTCATTTCTTCTTCCAGCTCATAAATCTTCTCGTCTGTCCTCATCGTGCGTATGTTGTGTGTTACCAGGGCCAGTCGTCGTCGTTGGGGGCGGTAGCCGGGCGTCTGCCGGGGATTCTTAGCACCCCCTGCCCCACTGTTAACGTGGCCGCTACCGTAGCCAGGAATAGCGGGGCTGCTGGGGATTGGGGGCCTGGTTCCATTTGTGTCAATCATTGGGGGGGTTTTACCAATACTCGCCACGCTTGGCAGGCGGGTTGGCAAGCGCAGTTTTGAGGTTTTTTACTGGGAAGGTGCTGCTGCCCACCTTCTGATTGTTATCCCTATGCCGGCTTCTACGGCACCCACGGGTAGAGTTGGGGAGGTACTATTCGAGGCCGGTACGCCACGGCGTCGTTATCTATTCAGTTATTGAAGTGTAACTCAAAAACTACTGGACCGAATTAGAGGAAATTTTCTGGGGACCACACGGGAAGCACCAGCTTTCAAACAAAAAAAATTGGGAATCGGTTTCCCTAATCGAAAGATATGAGGTAACAAACATAAAAAAATACAGACGAATTGAGTACCTCCTCCTTTTTTTGGAAAAAGATGAAGACATACTTTATCACATTGAATTCCAACCCTTATTGATTTTCTGTCCATTTTTTTTATTTTTTTATTTTTTTATTTATTTATTTACAAAATCCACAGCCCTTAACTAACAAAGTTTATATATGTATCTTACACCTATGGCCAATAATGGATTTACATTTTACTAAAAATTGGTAAATAGGGTAAAAAAAGTAAAGGGAATAGTTGCAAAAAGCAAACCCTTTTTTATAATGGTTAAGCTAACGCTTACCCACTATGACGAAATATGTTTACATTGGACACATTAATAACTAATACATATAATAATAACTAACCTTTATAAAAAAGAAGACGCAGAGCTCTGCAAATGGGCATAGCTTTCTAGACTTCAATGTACCAATCAGAAGGGAGAAACAAAAACTCACATGAAGACAAAAACGAATTATGTTCCTCTTATCCTCTGAAGACAATTGTAATTTTTTTTAATATGTATGACGAAAAAGTATTTTCATACCGCCTGCTCGCAAATGTCCAGTTACATATCACGTAATCTCGACGTAAAGCAAGGTATTACATCCCTAGGGAGGTAAGGCAGTTTGAAACTCTCAAGGCATTAATATGATTTGGATTTGGAACGTTATTTGAAGGAAAACTCTTAGTACGGAGTAGATACGGGCATTGTGAAGAGTTTATTCGAAAATCGAACTGGTCACTCAGACTCAGACTGCACAGAGAAAAACAATAGAAAAAATGCGCGATTGTAATTAATTTGAAACAAGACGGTATTACTATTATTATAATGTGTATACATTACATTGTACAAACACTGCAGGAAGCTATGTTACTCAGCGAATGAAATGTCTCTTGGGGACGAACGTGCACTGCATTGCCACGCATCACTTATGGGCAGTCATTTCTTTAACTATCACGTGAATGCATTGCACAAGTATTCACTAGTTAACATGAGCAAATCAAACCTAACCTTTTATGTTCAGTTTGTATATATATAATCATATCTAGAGCAGCAAAATAATTATATACTACAGAGACCGCAACAAGGTAATTAGGCGGCGACAAGGTCTATTAGTATCGCCCGCATTAAGCAAATATATCCGGGCCTCAGGCGCCGATAAAAAAATTGGTGTATAAAAACTTATGATAAAAATGTGTATGTGTTTTATATGAAAGAAAGGTAGGTTGCTCACAAATCTTCGCTTTCATTATCTGTTTACCAGGACCAGTTTTCGGAGCAGCCTTATAAGTATGCCTTAGTACCCTATCCGTTTTTTGAATAAGGGGAACCCAATTCCTATGGTTAATTTAAAAACAAACGGAATCGTAGTCTAGACGTATATAAGGCGCAGCTCTAACCCCGAACAGATTTAGAGCCTTTAAATTTTTTGTAACCACTAGTCGGAAACGTATCCACAGAAATCAGAGATTTTTAAGAGGAAAACAAACAGCTATATTATTTATTTTATTATATGGCTATTATGGCTGGAATTAGCTTTTTAAAGTTTCTACAAATAAGTTTATTTTCAGTACATATATTAATGTTATCGAACATTCAAATTAACATTAGAATATTATAAGAACCCCAATCTATATATATATATATATATATATATATATATATCTACACATATAAAAAAACCGTAACTGAGACAAATTCATACATTATATTTTTTATTAAATAACTAGCTGACCCGCCAGCGGCTTCATTCGCTTAGTATTGTTGGAAGTGCCGTTTTGGAACCTTGCGGTCATGGGTTCGATCCTCGGGGTGCCAATTATTGGGTTTTTCTGAGAAAGAAAGATTTTCTCAATAACAGTCCGTAGACTGGAACAGGGCCCCGTAGATGGCAATAGACTCGCCCCCTGTTACATGATCAAAAAAAAATATATATAAAAAAATACCAAAAACATATATGGCGAAACGTAGGCGTTGGAAAACACCGCTTCTTACCCCTTCGAGGAATATATAGGCAAAAGTATCGATTCACTCAAGACCGCTAGACTGTGTTACCGCCCCGCGGTTTCACCTCCGTGTTGATGGATGGTGATGATGAGGAAAAGTATCTTATTAAAATACCACTGTTTAGCCCTTCTAGGATATATAGGCGAAACTATTTGTTATGTTGTGTTCAAAAATAACATGTAAGTATTGGGGGCGATTCACTCAAGACCGTTAGACTGATGTTTCACACATTCACCTGTTTCACCTGTTTGACTCATCTCCGTGGTGATGGCGGAATCGCTCGACTGCAGTCGGCTGAACAACATAGATGGATGACATGCCGAATCTATCGCCAGGCACGTCTACAGCCCGGCAATCTCGTGTAATAACATTTATAAGTAAAGAAGTCAAAACTTGGTGAAAGGTAAAAATTGCTCTTTAGGTAAGCCTCAATACTTTTTTCGGCAATTTCCGTATATTTCTTACGTGTAGCATGTTTTTAAACCGCGAACGTCACTTAGCTTCCTTGTTTAAAAAGTTAGTTAGTTGGCCAAAAATGCTTTAGTCAGTATTTCTTTGTTCCCGCCTACCGCTCGCATTTTCCAGCCGATTTTGGCAAAACTAATACAAAAGTTTAATTCTTCCATAATTTTTTTAATTTAGTCGTACGCTATTTTTGATTGGAGTAAAAATAGAAGCGAAATGGGGAAGTTTGCTGTAGCGTTATTTTTCGCGTTATTTCAATCAAATTCGAGAGGCACACTAAGCACTTCATTAGACACAAGGTGTTACCATAAAATCCAAAAAGGAGAGTGGAAGACAAAAGAAGAAAAGCGTACCGTTTACGAAATAATATATCCCGTTAAATTCATAAAAACGAACCTTATTAATAAAATTATCTAAATACTAATAAAACACAAACCCTAAACAGAAAAAATTGTGATGTGGGTCTGCAATAACCCCAAAATACTTTAAACAACAAAGTTCAAAAATTACCGACTATTTTCAAATCACGCTTAAATATTTGAACTTTATATTTAATAAATATGTACATACATATTAATAGTAGTGTTCAAAGGAAGTTTTTGTTTTTGAACTTATTGTTCATATAATATTGAGACTAGCAGAAGCGATTAAAGAAACAATTTTATCGAAGGATCTCATTCCTGCGCAAATTGTTCGTAATTGACATGGTTTAAACGATCATGAAATACATAAAACCTGCTACAATTACGTACTTTAATATTAAATTCAATGACATAGGTAGTTTACTCAAAATTTATAAATAAAAAAGATAAAATTAATATAACATTAACATGCATAAAAATCGCGCGATCGCTATTTGACCCTTGGGTTCAAAAGTTATCAAAGCAATAAAATCTACAATTTTACGAGTATGTAATTGCGCCGTGATATTATTTAAATAACCGTTATCAGAAGCTGACCAAATCGTGTTTGCGTATTACGTAAGTAGCACGTGAAGCACTCTCAGTTAATAATAATAAGTAAGTTCCTGGATAATCGAGCTTTGCCTGATTTAGATACAAATACAAAATAGCAACACGTGTTCTGTAAGAATCCTGTCACCGCGATTCAGGATTTTGCAATGCTACTGTTACGCCATCTAGTTCGAACGCAACGAACAAACTGTTGTTTTGCATTGCCTGAAAATACGGATAAAACGACGTTTTCCGAAAATGATACCTAGCTAGATCGATTTATCGCCCCTGAAACCTCGGCTTCGTATACAAATATATTTACATTGCCAAAAATATGTAATATGTAATTCACACTTAGGAATAAATGTTAATTAATAAAGTAACCGAAACAATACTAAAACATCTAAGTCAATACAATTTCACATAGAAAGTAGTTTGTGTTTTTTTATATAATACAAATACTCATAAATACTATTACTACGACTAGTTACAGCAAACTAATGAGTAACCAGGGTAGGTGTCGGAGGTTAATGAATAGGTGGCGTGGGGATTGCAGAGTGCATTGACCCTAACAAACTCCAAGAATAGGCATGTCTACCAGGGCTGTCCAAAAATACTTATACAATTTTATTTCAGCGTAAAATAATTATAAACTAAATTAAAATTAGTTATTCATATTAATTATGAATTACGCCATAATAATTATTAACAATTCAAATAACCAAACAAACTACTAATAATATCTTTGAGCTTGCCTTGTCATTCTAAACTATACCTACGGGTTATTCCACAAATCCCCGTTGACGATCCCTATTAAACAACTAGGTACGGCAAGCATGCTTCGGTCACTGCTTGGATGGGTAACCGTTAATAGCCTTTTTAACCGAGTGCTTTCGGGTTTCAGGAGACCACGGTCATTTATTCGTTGGTCTCTTGGTTTTGTCTTCGGTTAACAATATTTATCAAACTATGCCGGAAATCTTTTAGGTGACTCTAACTTCCAACATGTGGACTGGTAACTAGCTAGGTTTGCTTTTCTATTCACGCTGAAACTACTAAGCAGATTTTGACTGCACTTGGTATGTAGCCTGAAAAACAACATAATATACGATATTTTATATCCCGGGAAAATGTTGCTGTGGTGTAGTAATTAGGTGCGCTGGCATATCCGCAGACAAATCCGTAGTAAAAATCTGTTTATTATTCAGATTAGGTACTTAATCACTTATTTACTTATAGAACATGTTTTACTCTACTTTTATACCATATATCTCTACTAGTTATAAAATAATTTTAAGTAAAGTAACACAAATAGTGTCGAAATATTCATGATAACTAAATCTACATTTGGTAATACTATTACACAGCACGTGACATATTGAAGTAGGAACAGGCATGTCGAAAGTAAATAATATTTAGAAATGCCATATCCAGAATTAAAAATTAAGCCTACATAATTCTACAAAAGATAACCATCTCCTTGATATACCAGTAAACTTTTCGGGATTTCATATTTATGTCTCAATCAGCCGACAGAACATATTATGCGAGTATTGACGTGTTTTATGCATGTACCTATCTATATATAAATCTCCAATCCGTTACAATTCATGATTGAGTCAGACCACTCAGGTGGTCGTGAATGTAATTTTTAACAGAAACCATCTACTTATAAGAGACTAACACAAGGGTTAACGAGCAAAGGTTCTCAGAAGGTGCTTCGGGTACTTAAGCCGGGCACAAATAACACAATCAAGAGAATTGACACTCTAATAAATGTCGCCGTTTGACCGCTCGACCGTCTGAGACGCCCGCCGGACCGCTCCGACCGCTTGAGGTGATCAATACTCGATTGATACACCACTTGTGTAATTTGTTTTACGTCCACCGAGAAAACGAACGGAAGATTTATTTGAACAGCTCATAACATAACACGGTATTAAACTTGATATTATGAATAATAAGTTATACGAAAATAAAAACTTTCATTGTCCGTATAACACACGAATCATTGATAGATAGACAATCGAAATTATATAATCAATTCGAAAAATTAACTTCTAAAATCTGTTTGATTCTCTGTAAGCTGTAAAAAGATATTTCTCTTGTAATAAGATTATTCGATCAATTAGTACGTAGCATAATATACAGTTGATAAGTATTAAGTTAGATCGTGTGTAAATATCTTGCGATCTGAGTTAGAGCTATAATGCTAAATCAGAACTTGAATGGATGTGCCAGTGACTGCGAATTTCGGCAGCAACGGCGCACGCGCTGCTGTCTCGTCAGGTGCACTCAATCGTGGCCTGCTTTATTTTCGCAGCAGTCACTTTTATGTGAAACCATTTGTTCTATTATAATGGAATTCTTTGACACATAATTTATGACACTCATTAACAAGATTAACTGTGTAAACAGTACACTGCGTGATTTACATGCGCAAAACTCTATAATAAAATGTATTTATAATCCATAAAACGTCTCGGCTATACTTTGGTATTCTAGATGAATTTGCAACTGGCTAAAAATACTGTCCAGAATATAATACATAACTAGACTTCGATAGATATGTATGACGACTAGATATGTATGAGTATTTACGAGAGAGTATGAGATTTACTATGTGATATAAATAATCATCATCATCATCATCATCATCTCAGCCGTAGGACGTACACTGCTGAACATATGCCTCCCCCATGATTTTCCAAAAGGACAGGTTGGAAGCGGCCTGCATCTGGATATATATGGTTCTGGAGTGGAGACCACGTACCGGCAAGCGCAGCGTAGGTCGTCCACCGACACGGTGGACAGACGACATGAGGAAGGTCGCAGGACGATATAAATAATATGGGTATTTATTTACTAGTAGGTATTACTTATTAGGAAAGTGTTTAGATTTATATACGATTAAACGTCTAGTGTTATTTATGTTTATTAAACTGGTAAATATACTGATTTTGAATAAACAAAACAAACAGAAGGTTGCCAAACTGTTGCCGATTTTGTTTCAAGAAGAACTAATAAGAGACCTCACATCATTGTTTCTTTTTTATAGAAACGTATTTAAATTTTAAACATTGTTAGTCTATGTAATACAGATTTAAGTAAACAAATAACATCACAGTTGTCATGCCATAGGGGGATACAGTAGCCCAGTTTCATGTGATTGTATCGATGACTGTCGGATGTCAATCAACGTCAAATATGGTCGACATCGGCAGAGCAGCCGCGGCATGCAGTAGCGAGTTTCCCGCGAAGACGGGCGACAGAGGATGGCAGGCCGCGAGCGGGCCGCGGGCCGCGACTTCGGCGCCCCTTCCACGTGGGTGGGCTCCGCGTGTGGCCGCGCGCTGGGTGGCCCACTACCGCTCGCACGCATGCACACACTCAAATGCCGCACTAACACCAACACACGTGGACGACGACGCGCAAATAAACACAATAATCAGCTAGCGATACTTTACTCCGTCACCGGATAGAGCAATCGCTTCGAGAGGTTACCTATTGTAGAATTCGCGTCGAGTGACACGCGCCTGTCTACCCTTTGGAGCAGTACTTGTAAGTTGTACTTGCACCTGGACCTTCGTGGCAGCTTCATGTACACACAAGGGTACAAGGTTTTGACAGCAGCGGCGTAGGCAGTGCAACCTACCCATTTCACAATACATTACCCCGATTCGAAGATGCTCATTTACCAATTATTGCTAAAATAACTATGTAAAACAATATTCAGTGATTTCTAATGCATATAACATAAGAATACATCTAATTTACTAAGACAATGGTTTAAAAACTTACCTTAGAAATGCACTTGCGCCGTTATTTTTTTCGTAAATTTACGCACGTTACGACACCTCCGAGGCGAGTCGCAAATTTAACAATTTACTAAGAAGTGCTTGCTAAGGTTGGCAAGCTAAAATATATTTACGTGTTTTCTAATCCACTAACAATCTATCTAAATATGGGCTGTTTGATCTATGTACGATGCGAGATGGGCTATTTTATTGACCTACTCTTACCATTAAGCAAGACGCAAATAATTTAGTTCTAAAAATCGAATTTTGTACCTTTATATAATTGAGCTTCACATTACATATTAATATAATTTCTTGTACTGACTGACTGATACACCAACGCAGAGTTTACAGCGATATAGCTGCAAACTTGAAATTTTGACATATGATGCCTTTTTATGTTGTACTTAGGTAAGCATCCACTAAAAGAGGATTTTTGTAAATAACGGGGCGAAGCGAGCAGGACCACTGGTTGATCAACCAGATACAAGTAAACATGCATACAGTTTGAGAGAAACAGACATAATCATCTCAAACTGACATTTTAGTATCAAGTAGTAAGTCCAATTTTAATAGTCCTAACCTAGATTGGAAGGTTATTGAATTATTTGATTACCATTCGCTGATACGGACTTTCTACGTGTATAAGCAAAAAAGTCATTTGTTGTAATGATTAATTTACAACAACATAATTGCGGCAAAAACGAGTTCACTGCTTCAATTTCTTGACTAGGACCATTCACGAACACAATTTATATATAACATAATGATTAAAAACGTGACATAAGATTTTATCTGTAGGTATTCCACTTTCGTCCTTGCTTCTGTGCAACCTTGCACTGACCATACTAAGTATTTACGGGAACCAGGTTCGAAACAGAATAAGCTGAATTATTTTTCCTTCCTAGCATTTTAGTACCGTCGTTTCCAGGTGATCAATGTAATTAAATATAAATTATTTAACCCATTCATAAAGGTAAAGAAGCAAATAAAGTATACAATAATAAATATATGCCCGCCTGAACTCGCTCAGGTTGATACCCTTAAGCAATAATTAATATTAAAGTAAGAATCTATCCTCAAAAATATATAAAACATAAATAAATTAATTACTCTAAATGTTGAATATAATATTATAAATACAAATTTTATCATTATAATAAATTAAATCTTTTTAAATAATCATTACCATGGTATGAATAAGATATACTAAAATAGATAGCCCTAAAGCACCTTCACAAACAGAAAATACTAAAAAAACTATCAACATAAAATTTTCGTAATTAAATATTAATAAATATATTAATATTAAATAAATACTATTAAAACTATAAATTCTAATCTTAATAAAATAATTAACAAATGTTTATATTTAGATACAAAAATACGCTACAGAGAACTTTTTAACTTCAAGCGCTGCATATCTCTGTAATCCTGTCTGTTGTAAGCAGGGGTGGCGTTTGGTAGTTTATTTCGGTTATTCAATATTTCGTACTACTGCGTAATAAAAAACATGCTCTCATAATATATATATTACGATCCAATATTTAAGTTTGACCACTCTGTTATGGTCACATGTGCACACCTGTTTCAAGATATCGTTTTAATTTGCGTTTAGATCGGAACAATAATAAATGTGCTTAAAAACTCTAACCGAGTAGGTACGGAAAAGTTCTTCGATGAAATTTAATAACTCGGTGATATAATTTTATCTCGAAACTAGGTAAGGCTTTATGAGAAACTTTTAATTTGATCTTTTGAGGGTTAAGAATAGAAGGATATCAATGATACATAGAAACAGTCAAAGGCATCGTGTGTTATGGCATCGTGTTGTGGTAACGCTTGCTTTAAGAATTAATTGTCTTTAGTTAAGTTAAATGTAACACCCATTACAATAAAACAATGAGATTAAGCACATGTATTCCATAACTTGAAACCCAAATCTATACAAATTACATTCAACTGAATTTACAAGATGCCAACATTAGTTAAGTAACAATTACATCAAAGCCTACATAAACACCATATCAGTAACATTGGAAAGTTCTATTTGAACGTAGACAAATTTCACAAAAGTTACGTTACAGTAAGCAGATTACACAGAACTATACTTAGCTTATATAATTATCAGCCTTAATACACATTTCTAAGTATTTTGCCATCTGGCTGACTCTGACAAGACTATACCAGCAACTTTACTAGAATATTAAAAGATTGTGTTAGGTTAACCTTTTTTAGACCCAGATTCCTGAAGTTGATAATCAGGGATTAGGTAATGTTAAGTAAAACTCGAAGGCTGAAAAGCTGAAACACTTTGAGTACCATTGACGTAAATTTGCTTGCGTTTCATTCATAAATCTGTTGTCTTAATTATCACGGTATGAAGGGTTAAGACGGTGGCTTATGACTTTATAAATACGTTTACGTACTATTAGGTAGACTATAGGTACTGATGCGCATGATAAGATACCCAGCTGAACCTAAGGGAAACCTAAGTGCTCAGTGTTGACTTTGTATTAAGACGCGGTCCAACCCCAATTTTAAAATAATTTACGATGCTTTACGTAAGGTTGAAAATCGCTTGTTAGATTGGATGATGTAATGCGAAAATGCGGTAATTTTGTACGTTTTCTTTATATCTTTCTATATATACTAACACAATTGAAAAAACTGCTGGTTACTACTTTAGTACTATATATTGGCTATGTATTACCTAAAAAATAATATAGTGTTATCGCTGAAAATTCTGAGAGTTTTGACGTGAAAGTTTATTTTTATGCACCTATTTAGGATTTTTTTCGGCAGAGAGAGGGTAATATTTGTGAATTCTGTTCGGTTATTACTCTTTGCCTGTTCCTTTTCTAACCTAGGTTTTTTTTCATAGATTATTATAGAACTGTTTCGTTACACTCGATGTTTAAAGATTCTGCTTTTTACTATTATCAGGGTACGACCGCGCCTTAATGTGAACGGCTGAACTTTGTAAGACCCGATTTGTTAATGGTCTACTTTTATGGGAACAACAGAAATGGTAAGTGGTATACTTGAATAAGTAACATGTTTGATTAAACGATTATAGTTTTGACTTTCAATTAGAGGCCTACCTATTGACGTAACTCTTCTAGATATACAAGCTTGAGGGCTAAAGGGTGAAAAACGACCATATCGTATTTTTTTGTTTCGATGTAGTTTCTGTGGCACTGAATTCCAAACTAATGAAATAAACATAAGAATACTACATGATACAAGCGATGCACACAATATTTGACAGGTAAGTAGGCGTATTTGGTTGCAACCTGCCTTCTGAGCCGCTAGTCCTGAGTTCGATCACCGGACAGGCCAAATAGGAGTGCGCATGAAAACATGCCTGTTTGACCTATGTCTGGGTGTGTATATGTAATATAAGTAAGTATATTAAATACTTACTAAGTATATCAATCAGTAAACATTAATAATAAAATACAGGACTTACCTTTATACTTACCTATTACCATACAAAATATAAAAAAAAAAATCACAATGGAAAATAACAGTCATTATATTTCATCACCCTTGACGATATTTGTGTTACATTTCATCATCCTTGACGGTCGTCGAGCACGTCTAGTGTATCGAGCTGTCAAATTTATAGTTTTTGACTTAGCTATCAGAAATTGACACAAACCTTGACAGAACTGTCATCATTACGATCTTGACGTAGGCGGAAATCTTATTACTTTGTCTATGCTGAGCCCAAGAACATTACCCGTGTGGTAATGGATGATGATGATGATGAAAAGTTATATGTTGATCCAGCGCTCATATACCTCCATACCAAATTTCATCAAAATTGGCCCCGCCGTTTGAGCGTGAACAACAAAGTGAGTAACAAAGATCCACACATCCATACATCCATACTCACAAACTTTTGCGTTTATAATATTAGTAGGATAGTATTTTAGTAAATTTTAGAAATACGTCTTGTTATCTTTAATTGGTATTTACGAATACATTATTCATCTTGGCTCAGTAAAACCTAAATACAATAGGCATCGTATCCATAGTTTGAATTCAAACCTGTTCAGAGATAACCCATAACCCATAAGATAGGTTCTGTTCAAACTCCTATGTGTAATGTAAATGACAATTTAGTTAAGATCTTTATAGCCAGACCGTTGAAGGCAAAACAAGTTTGCTAATGAGGCAGAGAATGCGACACATACTTATGTGGCAATAAAGTGATTGCACATAATTATTTATGGAGAAGTCGATATGTGGAGAACTGGAAACTCAAGTTTTAAATTTTATACCAGTAAAAGTATTTTATGGAACCGTAGATACCTTATTTATTTATTGAGACCTAGGCTTAATAAATATTCTGGTATTTATAAATGACTGGAATCGGAAATTGTTTGTGGAATACCTCATAAGAGCAAGATATAACATGCTTAGTAATATAAATACAGTCCCACCATCTTATCTGTTCAGGTGACAGCGTCGCTAGTGTAGAATTTTGGTATTGCAACCTAAGAAATTCACCAAGAAAAAAGAGAAACAAAACATAGGGCAGTCTTTCAAGCCACTCATTAATTTGCAAATTCTACAAAGAATCCTACTAATATTATAAACGCCAAAGTTAGTTGGTATGTACACTGTAGTTCCAATTTTGCCCACCTGAACAGATAAGTTGGTGGCACTATATTTACATTATGGAATAGAAAAAATGGTGTGGAATATTCGTAGGCCCCAATTCATGCATATTGAGGCAAATTAAATGTCTATTCTTTCCGACATATGCTTTGAGTTTTAGATCTCTAACTATAAATATATTAGGCTGAGCGCAGACTTGAGTCACGATAGTTTCAAGACAAATTATTGCTTTACAAAAATTATGTAGACGCGCTCACTTCAAACAAAACGTCTCATAGTCAAAACAGTTTCGTTTTAGATGTGCGACGTGTCATAGGCAAAACAATTTGGTTTTAGTCTGTCTTAAAAGACAGACTTGTCTATGTGAGGAAAGTCTGTCTCAAATCTGTCGTGACTCCAATGTGTGCTCAGCCTTACATCGCGCACATGCATCAACCATTAAATAAAATGTACATAATGTTGACATCCACAATTCCGCACTATCCACTTCCACATCCACACTAATATTATAAATGCGAAAGTAACTCTGTCTGTTTGCTACCTAATCACGGCTAAACGGCGTAACCGATCTTGATAAAATTTAGCGAGGTGATAGTATGTATCACGAGGACGGACATAGATAGGCTATTTTTTCTCAGAAGAAAATACTTTAATTTTATTAAATATAAAAAATAGCGATAAATTCTTGAATGTGGCCGATTTTTGTTCTATCGAGCCAATCGTGTATTTGCTTCCATAGTTCATAAGAACGTATATTCAATTTACACTAGGTTTTTTTTTTCGAACTTCGATTATTAGGTCGAAAAACTAAGTTTTGGCAAAGTCGAATCATGAAATTTGGTCGTAATCTACACTCATTTCGCCTACAACAATCTTATGTATCATACTTGCTCAGCCAGAATAGCATTCCTTTTTTTCTACTCCGATTTTTTACAAGCTCTCCACGTGTGCCACGGTATCTCGATCAATACTGTCAAATGTCAACGTCTGCCATTCTTGGATGATCGATCCATAACTTTGCGCTCTCGTCCATCAATGTCTCCAGTATCTCAGCTTTGTTTGTTTCTGTCTTTTTTGTGGATGAGTGTGTTACTTCGCTTACTGCCTTAAAGGAATTAAAGAAAAACCCAATAGGGGGCTAGTCACTCTAGAGTTGCAAGTTTACTCGGTGCATGATTACTTGATTTGGTACATGTCTACTTACCGAGAATGGTATCTATGATCCATGAGTTTCATATGTATGCTTTGCTTGTCACGTTATTAAATTATGGCATTATTTACAATATTACTGATGTTACCGCAAAGAAGGCAACGCTCGGGACCATTATGCTCTGTGTCATACTAAATTTCAACAGTGGAATACTTCGGACAAGTGTATACCTATATGTTCTGTCGAAGCAATGACTTGTCAATCTATATATTTTTTTCGAAGTAAGCGATTTGTCGAAGTACTGAACTGTCGCCTTTCAGCTAGTATGAAACACTATATGCTTGTTTGTAACTGTTGAGTTCATTATAACAATGCATATATATATACATAGAGAGAATTTAAAATAAAACTTGCAGTATTAAGTGATATTATTGGGTGAATAAGGCTTAACGACTTCGCAGAAGGTGGCCACCGCCTGCCATGCTCTGCGTGGCTCCACGCTCGGCAGCGAGAGCTCTCCGCCGATTATCGCTGAAAGTGTAAGCCGCTGCGGGCCTCATGCAGCACACACTTCCAACAGGTGGAGCGTATCCTCCAGCACTCCACATTCGGGTCAGGCTGGGGTCGCCTCCCGTCTTCCGATTTGGTCTACGTACTTTCCAAAGCATCCGTGTCCGGAAAGTAGTTTGACAGAGCAGCGGATTGGTGCAGAAAGAACCGGAAGGTCAGCGACTCCAATGACAGCCTCACACACCTCCGAAGGACTGTCAGATGGCCTGTACCGTCCACTGCCCAGGGACCGGTGGAGCCAGGTCCTCCGTCCACCCCTGCAACAGGGCGGCTCGGGTCTGCCACCGCATACGGTTGATCTCCTTGAACTTCAATGTCACCAGTGCTAACCCTTTCCATGCCGCCTTGCTTCTATTTCACTGCTGGTATTATATTTCCAATTTTATTACGAACATATTTGATTGGTCGGGTATAAAATACCGCTAACTTCACACCGGTATAAAATACCAGCGAAATCACAAGACAAGATATGTATACAAATACAAATTGTTTATTGTTCTTAGACATCGTACATATAAATATAGGTAGCCCTGCCTGCTGCTTTACCGTAAGCTGTGTTGCAAAAGTCAGTGTCTTCCCCAGATAAGTAGATTTAACAATAAGCAAACATATAAACAAACCATAACATAAGTAATATAAATCAAGAAAAAAAATTTAAGAGGTAAAAAGATGGAAGTTATAAATAGTAGGTAAATCTTTGAAATAATACACTAATACTATAATACTATAAAAAACTTTGCACAGGCTTGACATTGCTTGTGCAAAGTATTATCAAATGTGATTCTACATGTGTAAAGTGTGGGTGTGTAATAGTTTGAATTTCAACCAATTTTTGCGAAGACATTTTCAAGGAGTTCATAATCAAACTCTTATAACCAGTCTTAGTTAAAATATTTTTTAATTTGTATGAGGGGACTTTATTTATTTTTATTTTGGAGTTCAGTCTGTTATACAAAATAGGTCCCATGCGATTATAGTACCTCCACGGCAAAGCACACTTGAAACTCGGAATAGGACATTTCACAGTCCGCTTTTTAGTGACAGGTAGAAGTGGAATTGTGTCCTTAACCTTATTTAACATCTTATATCAGGCTGACGGGCGCAGTGCATTGCTATGCAGGGTTTTGAACTTTAGTTTAAAATTCTGATTGATTCTGACACTGACCTGTTAAGAGCAAGCGCAACGCTTGACAACAAACGAGCGACTTGCTAGTCTCGTCACTGAATGACATAAAAAAACTAAATTAAATATTAAACAGCGGGATCACCTTTGTTGTGCCTTCGACCTGGGAGGCTACTGGGCTGTAAAACGGCTCGATGCAAACAATAGCCACATAAACATTTGGAATTCGCGAACAATGACGCACGTAATGACTTGACACACCGAAGATGTCAAACATCGCGAGGTACTCGCAAGTATCAAGATCAAAGAGGACACGTCCGTTTGATCTTGGTACTTGTCATTAGTATCCCACTTACTATAAATCATTGGTAATAGGTATATTAGTGCGGTGAGACCTGCTAAGTCTTAAGCAGTGTTAAATCTATAAATAAATGTATAACGACTAAGTATAATATACTGTCGCCGGTTGATGAAGCGAAACGTTGAATTAAATAAACACTCACACATACGCATTAGAACTCCCTGTGTTGCTAGGTTTGAACACATTACCAAATCACACAAACACTAAAACCCGAGCACAAACATATGTGCTCAACACACAAGTATTTACCCAGCCAAGAATTGAACCCGCTCTCGCTTCGAAGGCAGGGTCACTATCGACTAGGCTGAAAAGACCGTTGAAATGCTTTGATTGCGAGTTCTATAAAAGTTATACCTATACGTCAATAAGTACAACAGTATTTGTTACTTATTTAAGAATCTACGATTTTGATTAAATTTGATACACATACTTAATAATTGCGTACGTAGGTAAAATAATAGTCAGTGTAAATAAAAAAATTTTGATGATACTCTTTTGTAAATTTATCTTTTTACAAAATTTCAGCACTGTCCCATAAAAGGAATATTATTTTGACACATATGTATATGCTTTTAAAATATAAATCATGATGACCATTCTGGCCTTATCTCGTGTTACAACCTAAAAGCTTTGAGTTTCAAATTTACAGACACTTAAGTACCAAATTTCTTCTACTGACATAGTATATTTATATATATATATATATACATATATATTAGTAACCAATCAAGTACAGCACTTATTAGACGATTTTGTACTCGTATTTATTAAAGTAACGTTTGGTCAGTTACTCATTTGAAGGTTAGGTAGCTCCGAGTAAGTGACTATATTGTGTCTGAAGGTTATTACAGATTTACTGGACATAGACTAGCAAATGTCTGTTAAGGTTACCTCGCAAAACACACCAATGCATAGGCATTCAAGTACTTACTTATAATCATAATCATAATCCTTTATTTCTCCATATTCATGTGTACAATAGATCTTAAATAACTTAATATGTACTAACAACATGAAACCCTGGTGCCCACCAGTACTCTAGAGATTAATGAATCATATGTACCGCTAACCGCTAAGTATAGGCACGGTGTACTCTGTGACAGATTTTCTACACTTCTTCGCCGCTGCTCAACTAGATTGCTCAACTGCATAAAGTCGAGCAGTGGGTAATACTAACGGCTCAACTAGTAATTGCTCAACTGTGAATAGTTGGGCAATTGCCGTACCACCATGCTGCGGTTTTCCTACATTATTTTCACCGGAAGCTCAAGCACGAATCAGGATTCAACCAGGCGTATCGTACTATTACATACGCTCTTATCGTGGGGGCGATTCACACACATACACAGCTGTAATAAATAAAAGCTTGTAAAATAAAACCAAGAGAAAACTTAATGTATTCATTAATCACAAGAAATGTGTTCCGGCGACTGGACGACGAAAGGGAACGCGATCTCATTTGAATATTTGATACAGGAAATGGACTCAGGAAACGTGTTCTGTGATACATTCGCTGGTGTCGGCAATTTGTCATCAATTTCATCTGCATAGATGAGGTAGGGTTGACAATGAGTTCTTTATTTAAACGTGTCTCCTAAAGCACTAGCGGGGGCAACCACGAGCGCACTACCTGTGGCACTACGTAGCACCATTGTGGATTCAGTACCCATAGTCTACTATTACTTTTTCTGTGCCCATAGGTCGATGCAATCCTAATTTTCACGTTCATCATCATCATCATCTCAGCCGTAGGACGTCCACTGCTGAACATAGGCCTCCCCCATGATTTTCCAAAAGGACCGGTTGGAAGCGGCCTGCATCCAACGTCGTCCTGCGACCTTTTTCAGGTCGTCTGTCCACCGTGTCGGTGGACGACCTACGCTGCGCTTGCCGGTACGTGGTCTCCACTCCAGAACCTTTCGGCCCCATCGGCCATCTGTTCTGCGTGCTATGTGCCCTGCCCACTGCCACTTCAACTGGCTAATCTTCTGAGCTATGTCGGTGACTTTCGTTCTTCTACGGATCTCCTCATTTCTGATTCGATCACGTAGAGAAACCCCGAGCATAGCCCTCTCCATAGCTCGTTGTGCGACTTTGAGCTTATCTATGAGGCCCATAGTAAGAGACCACGTTTCAGTGCCATAAGTCATCACTGGTAACACACATTGGTCGAAGACTCTTGTCTTGAGGTACTGAGGTATTTTTGACGAGAAGACTTCGCGAAGTTTCCGGAACGCTGCCCAGCCGAGTTGGATTCGACGATTGACCCCTTTCTCGAAGTTGGACCTGCCTAGTTTGACTGTCTGTCCCAGGTAGATATACTCGTCAACAACTTCGAGAACTGAGTTCCCAACTGATATTGGGGTAGGTACAACATGGGCATTAGACATAATTTTCGTCTTGTCCATGTTCATCTTAAGACCTACCCGTTGGGAAACTCGATGGAGGCCTTCGAGCATTTTCACGTTATTCGGCACCAATTCTTCTGGTATTCTTACTTTTAGCTGACCCGCCAGCGGCTTCGCTCGCTTGGTATTGGTGTAATGGTAGAAACGTCGCTTTGGAATATCGAGGTCCTGGGGTCCTACTATCAGCTTCGTAAAAACCATGCAAATTCCGGGCAGTTCTTAAACCTGACATAAACATGTATGAATGAAATCATACCATGACGCTCATTTAGGTGTATTGTTTTCTCAAAGGTGAACGGATAATATTGTCTCTGGCATTCTAACAATTTACTATAACCAACGTTGCAGACGCCTAGACGTTTGCAAGCTAATAAATTTAGTGATTTAGAGCGGCATGTTAACGAGAGTCCATATGTGTGTGAAAAAAAACAGGTGAACGGTTTTTCTGCGGTTCTTGAATAGTAGGCCTGGGCAGGCTGCTTTAAAGTTATCATGGTACGAATAAACTGGGCAGTTGTCTAGAAGTCTTGCTTTAAGAGCTCATAGCAAGGCCCCTGGGTTCGATCCTCTGGTCAGACAGTTATTGGGTTTATGTGAAAGGAAATTCTCATTACCAGTCCGGAGTCTAGAACAGTGTAGATGACAATAGTCTCGCACAAAAATATACCTGGCGAAACGTAGGTGTTTAAAACACCACTGCCTACCCTTTAGAGGATTTATTGTTGTGGTTAAAAATAGCATGTATTTGATTATTTACGTAAAATTTTATTTTCACCATGTTTGAGTGAACCTCAACTGATATACTTTTCCATATTGTACAATTGTACATATCTGAACTTAACTGCACAACCTCAACTGTAGTTTATAAAAAAATATATGCATACATTCCATTTGTATAAACAGCACAGCCGTGCGATTTTGTAATGATTCGTCGACGAGCTCGTCAACGAATCATTATATATATATTTTTTTCATCTCTTCTTTTGTTTCACGGATGTTGTCAAAGATGCAACGATGTTTGCTCTTAGAGAATCGCACGGCTGGCTATAGATACACAAAATAACGATACATAGGTTTTAAAAAGTTTAAATAAATTAATAGAAAAAATAACAAAAACGTACGAAAATTTCCAAAAAGACAATAAACTCTCTGGGACTCGAACCATAGATTGTGAGTGCACACTCGCAGCCTGAGCAACTTGGAAGTTCTCAAACGATAAGCTTAGCCTAACTATAAAACATTACAAAGTGTTCAACGTTGGTATGCTAATCAAAACACTTCTTCCCCACTGCTCAACAAGATAGCTCAACTGGTTAAGCAATCTAGTTGTGGAGTGGGTAAGTAACGACTCAAAAAGCCTAATTTACAACACGGTCTTTTTCAGCTTATTTTTTCAGCTTTATCATAAAGATAGCATTTAATTTAGGTTACATTTCAGCTACTAAACAGAGAAAATTGCATTAAAATCCGCTACAGTTACAGACTACAAAATTTTAACTTCCGTCCCTTATTCCGAAAGAAACCTTCCGTTTTATGCGAAATATAAAATAATTTAAGGACCAAAGAGATTTCCTTGGTGATTGATCTTGGTGTACTTATCTTGGGTTCACCCTATATCGTATTGATAAAAATAATGTTTTATAACAATGTTTTGTTAGTGAAAAGAGTTATGATATGATTATTTTTAAAAGGTAAAGTATATTAATGTTAATTCGTTTTGAAGTTTATATTTCGATTAACGTTAGGAGAGTTGAAAGTTAATTAAATTAGAGTTCCCCAAAAATCTATTTGAGCTCCTCTTTTCAAGAGTCAATTTAATAACTCTGTTAATTTTTCATAACACGGAAAACACGATAGTGCATTATAATACACGTCACAAAACAAGAAAACACAAATCTGGTAAGATTCAGCAAAATCATGACAGACATTATTGGGGTTTTCCCGCCATCCGTGTCTTCAGTTCTGAGTCGGTTATAATTCTGAAAGAGGTTAAACTTCAGCGAATATTGTATAGGGTATAGGACTCCTCTACAGGTGGTACCACTACACAGATAACATATTTTGCTTTGAAACTCTAGTGTGTATGCACTAGGTACCTATAATGTGTTAGCATTGAAGGGGTATGAAGTAGCAATGAAAGTACTGGACGAAAAGCACTATAAACAACTATATCTTAAGGTAATGTGCGCATTGCAACAACGGGTAGAACTTAAATTAGCTATAGGTCCACTGACTTCTATTTATAGTGCAGTATATACTTATTATAGAGGTCCGTATCAAGATCGCACTGGAAGATGTGTCGTGGAGAGCTGCACTATTAGTTATGGAATCCATTAGTTAACTTATGATTATAAAACGAGATAAGAGTGGAACTTACGAAGTCGGAACAATTGTCCACAGTGATATAGGCACCGCGTAAGTTTCACATAAACCCAAAACCCAATTAAAAATAAAAAGATTAGCCACACCATTCTAGAGTCTACTATACCTAATGCCCCAGGTACAAGACGCGTTTAAACGTGTATACTCGTACTAAATAAAGGACGCCACACAAAACTTAAGTCTACTTATTAGAATGTCCCAGGCACGAAACGCGTTTACTTATATTAGAACTAATAACTTAAAACAATTGAAATACAAAAATAACTCTAATGAACACTGCATTTTATATCACTAAGATCGAAAACTAGGCCCACACATGACATAACAAACGAAAGCTCTGTATAATGTGCATTAGAGGATTAACCAACAATTAGCGCTTTTAACGTGCCTCGAAAACAAACCATACCACACTAATGACAGACCACCTACCACCCGATTACTAATCTAATAACAGACTCAAAAACAGACGCCCATGAGCACATAAAAACAATTAGGACTGACCGCATTGCCATAAAAAAGAGTAACATGCCCAGGCCTCAGCAATTAAGGATTGTAATAGCAGGAAGAATGAAGAATAGTAAGCTACGTGATCGGCCGCAGCCATTAGACTATGGTATCATCATAGATGCTAGAATTATTTATTTATGTGTACGGTAGCTTTCTAATGTTTATTGCTATGATACTGCTGATATATACCGGCAAGGTGCGAGCCAAGCTTCGCTCTCTACGAGTACATACGACCCATCAACTGTACTTGTATGAGATATTTAAATTGTGCCGTTTCCGAGCATTTCATGGCAATGGAGTTTTCGACCTTGGAAACAGCTTAAAAAACTACATTAGCATTACACCTCTGAAACTAAACTATCAGTGTTAGTATTTTTTTAAATAGCTCTAGCTTCATAATTTACAGAAATTCTAAATTGCTAACTAGTTTACGTTTGGAGATGCACCCGTGACAAAAATGATCTCAAAGTGATAACTATAGCAGGTAGGCAAATATATTTTAATATATTTATTTGTACTATACTGAAAAATTATCTGACTCATTTTTGTGAATAGAAATACCAGGATATATCCTGCAAAGCTATGTTTTTAAATTACCTACTAATTCAAAATTCGGTTATTGGGTCAACATTCTATTCTAGGGCTAGTTAGGTTCACGAAATAGAGTCCGCCATATTTATAGACGTACAGACTGATAGATAGCAGATTAACAGCAATAGGGTTCCGTTTTGCTCTGAAGGTATGGAATCGTAAAAAGGAAAGCCTATTCCTAGGAGTAGAATCATTTACCTGCTATTTTAGTAACTTTTGAGTCTTCCAAAAAAAGGGAAGGGTTGAGAAATCATTAAGAAAAAACGTAGGATTGAGAAAGGTTTAATAAAGTTTTTAGAAAAATGTTTTTTCTAGATTGCGCTAAGCTAAGATCATAGTGTCTTGTTTTGTATAATTCTCTATCACCCTTTTAAATCTTCCTAGTTACGTATCTGACTACGCTTTCTGCATTTACTCATAAATACCTTTTGTAACGCTAGCCACTTCTAATTTTATTGGCAACAATATTGAAATGAATATATGCAAGCGTTAGATTAAAGCGCAGCATCATAAAATATTTTATCTACACTAATGTTGTAACATTCTACTTATGTTTCCAATACTTGACTTATAATTACTACTGTTATAGAACAGACAACAAAACACTCAATTTAAGCAATTTCACATGATGGTATAATATCCACATCGATATCGTAAAATCTCATTATAACATCAATAAAACGCGACCAATTAACGTGGCGAGCCTTATGTCAAAATCCTCATACAAGTTGTATAAAATTTTGATATTAGGCTGGCTTTTGAAAACAGTTGGGTTATACGTGAAAACTTCGTCGAAACTACTAAACTTACATACACAAAACTCTTTGGTAAGATCTTGTGCCAATTAAATAAAAAAAGAACAGCGCGCGCTCGCTCCTGATTGGCCCTGCGCGCGCAGCTGCATTTTAATGGCGGCAAGTTCACTGTGACAATAAATACGCGTGAATTTAATGTTTGTTTTGTTTTTAAAATACAAATTAAAAGTTAAAAATGGATAGCGACGATGATATTTGTACGCCTCCGGATATTCTAGAATTGGCAACAAAAGTAACTCACAATCTTTTGCCAGAAAAATCTAGAAAATTATATGAAAAAGAATATAATAACTTTTTGGCATGGAAGACCGAAAAGAAAACTACATCATTTTCTGAAAATGTCATTCTTGCGTATCTCAAAGACCTCTCCGACAAATTCAAACCATCTTCTATGCGGGCTAAATATTCTATGCTCAAGTCCACACTGAGTATCTACAACAATATTGATATCACGAAGTATTCAAAGGTCATAGCGTTCCCGAAACGCAGTTCAGAAGGACACAAGGAAAAAAAGTCCTTGACGTTTACATCAGGTCAAATAAAGATGTTCCTGGAAGATTCACCAGATATTTTGTATCTTTTTGAAAAGGTAAGTGTATTTTAGTTCTGTTATTTAATCTACCTAGTACTTACGTACTACACACGCAAGTTATCTAGACACTCCGTTTAAGCGCTTTGTGTATAAATTTGGTAGTAGGTACCTACACTTTACTACTTCATAAATCATAGTTTTTGCCTTGGCTATGTACCTCAAGCTTATTATATCGTTTATTGTTACAGGTTGCACTTATCTTCGGCATAATAGGGGCATGCCGAAGGCAAGAGCTATACAACATCCAGTTCGATGAAGTCTCTAACATAGACGACAGTACAATCATGGTGAAAGTTTCGAAAACAAAAACGAAAATAGATCGTTCTTTCGTTGTGACGGGCAACTGCTATGCCGTATGTAAAAAATACATGGAACTTCGACCCACCCCCTGTCGAAACCCTGCCTTTTTCTTGAGCTATAGATCGGGGAAGTGCGTCGATCAAAGAATTGGTATTAATAAATTTGGTGCTCTGGGAAAAACTATCGCAAGTTTTTTGAATCTGCCTAACCCAGCGTTGTACACGGGGCATTGCTTCCGGCGCACCTCGGCGACCCTTCTCATAGATAGCGGTGGTGATTTGACCGCACTGAAACGACACGGGGGGTGGAAGCCTTCTACTGTGGCTGAAAGCTACATTGATGAGTCTTTAATGAATAAAATTCAAGTCTCAAATACGATCTTGAACAGTATAGAAAACAAGACGAATGAAGTAATTATAAATATTCCGACTCCGTCTACGAGCTCTACTGCTTGCCCCGCGACCGCTACAGCTGCTGGATCAATAATTAACATTAACTTTCAAAATTGTACCATCCAAAATTTGAACAATTATTATAAATAAACTATTGTCAGCTTTTACTCTTGTTGTTTGATTAATTGCATTAGTGAAGATAAAGTAGTGTATGCAACTGCATATAACACGGGTATTAAAACACTCGTTACTATTATGAAACTCGCTGCGCTCGTTTCATAAACTCACACTCGTGTTTTAATAGCCTTCATTATATGACAGTTGCATAAACTACTATACTGGGTGCATTCTGAAGCTTAGTGCTCATCGCGCCACCCAGTGGCAAATTCAATTTAGAAATGAATTCATTGAGGATTACAATAAAGGTTACAATCAAACAAAAAATAATACATCAAGGTTTTCTTGCTTTCACGATCGTACGTTCAAGAAAGTTACTAAGACCAATCTCATGAGAAATCGTAGGCAATGGCGCGTTATAAAAGTCAAATATGACAACAAAATCCGCAAGTTTATAAACTTACTAGGTTGTTTAAATCCCAGTGTAGTTGAAAAGGCTGCACAGCGCATAGGAACATGATAATCCTATTTATTGTTTGTTTGAATGGTTGCAAATTGTCCATGCATTAATGTTGCCTTTCAAAGGGCCACAATGGCAGTTGCGTTCCAGTTGCATCATGAGTCGTTGCGGAGCTATAATTCCGGGCCGACGTGGGTGGTCGGCTGTCAGGCCGTCACCGCGCGGCAATCAATTTGTACGCCCTTCGGCTGCGCAAGCGCACCCCCGCACCCCTTACTCTGGCCGATAGATGCGTCTTTCGTCACGCATCCTGACTGCTCATGTATCTATTATAAGACTCGTGAGAGTTAGAAATAAATTATTAATGTATCTGGGAGGTGCGGACGATTCGGATTTCAATCAGTGCGTCTTAAATAAAGATGTGGGTAGTGCTAGTTCTTTAAATTTTATCTGGAACCACAGATTTGTATTTAGTTAGTAGGTATTTGGCGTCTCCATATAAACTTATTCCCCGATTTCTCCTCTGGATTTCACAATAATTGTGCCAATTTATTTTTACGTGACTTAGATATTGGTGTCGATTCTGTAAGCATTCTCTTTCTGCAGTTCTTATTATGTTTAGGCTAAAATCCAAATTAGTTTAAACATTTCCTGATGACTACACACACAGCATTATTAGATATTTTTCTTTAACGTGGGTATACTTTAGACAGATTAGTCGACACGTAACTTGGTGCTCTCTAAACTAACGTAAAAATACCCAAAATCGAATATAATAATGCTAATTTTATAAATGTCATTCTAGGTGTTACTTACATAAATTTGGATTTTAGTGAGATCAGAATAAGGATAATAATTAAATTTTACTTCCCTAGTTTAGTTTGGTTTTTTGATCAAGTGGATCGTTACATTGACCACCAGCGTATCTCTATGTTTACCTCTTTTGATTATTTAGATATTTATATTACTAGATATTATAATAGGAGGTATGTTTAATTAATATTAGCTAATTAAATTTAATCAATAAAAGACATTAAGCCAAAATAATGTACTAATCCTATCTAACCTATTACCATATATATGTTATTATCAAACCTACTTACCTACCCGTTATGTTTATTTTCCAACTTAATATCCATATAAGTAACTAGCTGTGACTGCGCTCGCTTCACCCCCTTAGGGGTGAAATTTAAAAAATAATCTTCAGTAGACGATTACAACAGAAGAGCCATTAACTACCTACCAAATTTGATATTTGCAGCCCCATTGAGCTAAGGAGTCTAAACTCGAAACTTTAGACTCTGCTGCTCTTAGACTGCGTTGATTAATTTATCAGTCAATCAGGATAAGTAATCATATATAGATAGATAGATAGATAGATAGATAGACTTGTTATCTGCCCTTTTCATGCCGCTTTAATCCATTTATAAGTAGTATTGGCAACTCGCTGACAGTTTAAAAAGTCAATTCACATAAATTACAATACAAATATTTATAAGAAGACGAAACGGCTACAAAATGGAAATATGAAATGATATAACAACTTACAATGTAACAAAGATAGACCACCCACAAAGGCAGTCAGCGGATAAGTTATGGTGAAATTTCGCAAACAATGCCGAGTGGTGTAGGATGGCTCAATTAGTAGAATTGGAGATAAGACCATACACACAATGGGTTGTAAATAGTGCTCCCCAGCCTGGTGTAGCCACATGCAGCCTTCAAAAGGAGATTTATGACGCCTACGGCTATTATAGAACGCTTGTAGCGGATCGTTTTGAAGCAATATCTGACAAGAAAAAGGATTTAGAATAGTGTCAAAAATTAGAATCTTCTTCAAACGTTTTGCATTGTGGCTAGAGAGAAGAAAATAGCTCATAATATGCAAAGTTTACAGATATAATCTCAGAGCACAAATATCAATATTTTATTGATGTTTGTGCTTACTTTAAAATGCAGTTTAATTATAAATCTCTGGAATTGTATGTATGTGTAGGTGTAGGTTTCTTATGCAAAGGCTCATCTTAGAGGGCACTGCATTTCCAAATATTCTGCACCCGGAGCCGTGCTACAGAAGGTAAACTTACTTTATACGTAAGAATAAAGTACCTTTTCTTAAAATCTAATGAATCTTAGACTTCTCATTTACCTATTTGATCATTTCTGGATTATAAAAAGGACTGCTTGTAACAACTTTCCATCTTATAAACAAAACCATTTTGGGATTAGAACAGTTCTCAATAGATGAAAAATTTTTAAGCCAATAAGCAAAACTAAACTCATCAACTCAATCAAAAACAGTATACGAGTATATATATGACTGGGTGCAAAGTAAAAACATTAAGGCTAGCAACATAATTTATGCTGACACTGCAACTGCTATGGGTAAAAAAACCTACCGCATCATGTAGAGTACTCGACTCGCCCCATAATAGCAAAAAAATCAAATAATAATGTTGAGGAACGATTGTCTCAATTCAGAGTTCTTTCTGTGTTTTATTTTATTAAAATTCCTCCCACGGTAAACCAAACAGTGACGCCACAGAATCGAAGGTAAACAGTATAATCAATCATTAACGCGTAATTGTGGTAGTTCTGTTAATCAAAGGGCAGGATGCTGTGACATTTTTTACACTGTCGCTTTTTGTTGTGTTCTGTGAGTTTTTGTAGTTCAAGGTGGCATTCGGCAGCTGAACAAACTGAGCTCCAAGCGCGACATCAGTAATTCACTCTTCAATCTATGCTCTCCTCTCAATGTACCTGTTTCCATTGTAAACTACAAAACTAGTGCAAGAATTCACTTTAGAAACGGGATATTTACCATGTATTGTATTTATTTTGAGCTCTCGATAATACATAATAAATATGTACAATACATGGTAATTATCCCGTTTCTAAAGTTTATTCTTGCATTGCGTGACCATCTCAGTTTCAAAACTTATACAAAACTAGTTGTCAAACAACGAGTATGATATGGATCCTTTAAAATACCTATATAGTTATTTCTACCGCAAAGCAGTCATGTTCGCATTACTGCGTTCCAGTGTTAATGATACGGTTACCGGTGAAATTACAGGCACATGAGACGTAACAACTTAATGTCTCAGGGTTACGGACACAGTGCAGTCACTTGTGACGAAATGTATATGTTATGAGGAAATGAGGATGCATAGGTAACCGTAAGCGGTTACCTATGCATGGTGGTGTTAAGACACCAGGTGGGCCTCGTGCTTGATCCGTTACGAACCGAATTAATTCAACGCTCTGATCACCTAATACCATTATTAAAAGATTAACGGCCTTATAAGCGCTGATTAAATTTAAATAACGTCATTTAGTACGGTGCAGAATAATTTTGCTGTGCGCACTACTCAATAACGTCGTTTATAATTAAACAGCATTTATAAGTAAGGCGCTTAAAGTTTTAACCTAAGTGAGTCGATAGAACCATTATTATAGGGCACGCTGATGCGATGATTTAATGGGGTACTGTATATTTTCTTCCAATACCTTTAATCGTAGTACCTATTTAATATAATTCAGAAACCCAATAAAGAAAATCAGGAAAAAAATAAAAAATATTCTTAAGAATCAAAAGTATGAAAATATATCTGTTCGTGAAACAATGGAAACGGACATATCAATAACTCAGTGGTCAGTCACGGCTAGGAGCATACTTCCTGAGCTGACTCCACGCCCGCCGCAATCTGCTCGACTATTTACTTTAATCCGTCCCGGTCCACTTTAAGCCAGTCCGTCCTGGTGGGAATTTCGGGACTCAAATACCTCCTGTGAACAATTTAAAAAATACGGGTTGTATAATCGATTTAATGAAGATGTCTCCCAGGCGCGGATCCAGCCCACATAAAAGGTTGTGGTCACAGCCACCCGAAAATCGACCAAGTGCGAGTCGGAGTATGAACTCTCTCATGATCGATATAGTATCAAGTCGCTCGCCTGATGTTAACGTCACGCATAACAGTCCAGTGCCATTCAGAATAATTTTGAACTGGGTACAACATTACAAAACCCTGCATGGCAATGGCAACTACAAAGGATATCAAATGATATCAAATTAAATTCTTGTACATTATACATTTTTAATTAAATAATTTTATTTAGGTGATTACTTAAATTACAAATGCAAGCTTACGTTTCTTTTTTTGCGAAAACGTTAATAATTTCATCTATATCCAGGTTTAGTATATTTTACTAAGGCATTGGATATAAAAGGCCGTATCATCAGCCTGTCAAACATGAAAGTGTGATGTCTGATATTACAAGCCTTTTATAGTTGTGGGTATTGTCTGCTGGCAGATGATTGTAAACTACTATTGGGGTTGCCAATTATTACTGTAAATATACAATAAGCAAAACTACTCTTACATTTTTTCAACCAAGTTTTGAAGTTACTCATTTTACGCTATTTGTCTTCGCATGTATGGTTTGGGCGCCGTTTTATAACTTAGTATAACTTCATTACTACATTACTTTTTTTATTAAAGTATTCGAAAGACAAACGCATTATATTGTATATCTATAAATAATGTTACTTTGGCTCACAACTACAAACATAAATAGTTGATCTATCCTTGTAGCAATGTAGTTGAAATGTATGTTCCTGAAATAATTGTAATTTCGCTGTCACTTCAATGTTATGTTGTCCGTTCGATCACTAATCATTTGTCAGGATGGCATTCTTTCGTTGGCCGCACTCACAGAATTGGTCTGTGGGCGCACTGCTATGCAGACTATATTTCTGTTCTTTTAAGAATGATTCAGTTTTTTGAGTGAGTGGCCCAGCAACAATAGCGGGTATTCGAAGCCTCGACTCCAGGATACCGCTAAGGAGCGATAAGTTTACTTTGCATTTCTCTTTATTCTAACGCATCTTTAAAAATAATTTGTCACAATATTTTTACATTTAATATTTATCCGCGTATCTCGGTAAGTTGTCACTAGCGGCCTCGAGCTCCTATGCCAACACAATAGTAGTCCTCAGCCAACATTGTGATCTGACAAACTGGCACCTTATGCCAACACATAAGCTACTGCCAGCTTAGAGGCTGGCAGTCGCGTTGGTCGCAGCTTGTTTGCACTGGCAGTTAGCAGCCCCTTGTCATGTCGACTAACACTGGATAAACAACAGATAATTCCTGTCAGCCGAATTCGATGTTACAAAGACGTTTTGCATTGTTGTGTGATCTGGTGACCATATTTTCTACTGGACAAAATAACTATGATATTTCTATCTGACTGGATCTATAGAGAAGTTTATCAACTCAGGTGAGCTGTGTCTCTTGTGTTCTGGAAGCTTATCCAAACAACGGATTACAGAATATGCATAAACAAATAAAAATAAGAACTTAAATCTACGTGTTGTCTTGCTATATAATATTTATAATAATTTAAGTTTTTTAAAACATCTACGTAAATTATATTCATAATAGGTAGTCGTATAAGTATAATCAAAATGTATGTGCGTAAATTGATAAGTTAAGATGCTTTGATTATAATATGGCGTGAAGGTCTTAGTCGTTGGCATTTTGGGATAAGATGCCCGAGAAGCTGCTACATAACCTTAATAAATAGCCAAAAAAAACTTTCTAAAATGTTTATTAGTATTGATAACTATACTAAGAACAGTACCGACGTTATTTGCCACATGTTTAACCTTATACCTATACACAACATTACAGCGCTAATATAAATATGGGACACGCAATCTCGTATTGAAAATACTGCTACAATGTAATGTAGGTAATATTACAACAAAATAAGCATGAAACATCAAAACTGGGGTAAGTATTAATATCGGACGAAGGTCATTTAAACAAAAGCATATTTACATTTCATTTCAAGAAATTGGTAGTAATGGGAACTCTCTCGGGTTTCTGGCGGCTTTGATTCGAGAAACTTACACTTGGTAGAGGCTCATTAGACCATAATTTTGAGATATTGTTCTACTATTGTAATATAAAATATATATTGTTTCCAGTTTTTTATCAGACTGTTATCATTCGTGTGTAATTAATAAACGGTTGACCAATCCAACACAAATATTCAGGGATGTGAATAATGATATGATTTTTTATACTTTATAGCACTTTGATGTCGTTTTGTAGAGTTAATGTTAAGGCGTTATAACATTACCTTCGGATAAGGGTTCGTCAACATCTCTACTACTATTAACTAGAATTATTGTCCAACTCTAGCCCTTCTGTGTTGTAGTGTAGGTCTAGAATCGAGCTCCTGATGTAAGATAAATGTGCTAAATTACTAGACGATCCCACAACGTAATAAGTACTAACTTATTAAAAAAATACAAAACTGACTTATATTTCACTAGTGACGTGCTACATAAACCTAATAGGTACTTTAAATATCATCCACATCCGTTACAGATTTTTCCAGTTAATGAGCATAACTCTAAAGTCTTCACCGTAACCTTTTCTTCTTCTTCTTCTTCTTCGTAAGTGAGTCATTATAGTGAGGGAGGGACTAACCTATCATAAAAACGCCCAAATAGGACGACCCCGCCGAAAGTTGTGCGTTACGCATAGAACTTCCGTCTTTTTTGGAAGTAGGTTAAAAAAGTGCTGGTCCTAACAAAACTTGAAAGAACTATGACAACCCGACATCATCTAGAATCTTGCCGGATTAATGGAACCTTAATGATGAAACTATTAAACTAGGTCTTCTTCAGACAGTGCATATTTTCTTCGTATATTGATGGTAACCCTAAGCACATTGTACGAGTAAGCTGTGTGCTCAGGACGCGCACAGTAGCCCGCTACCTGTGCTACGCTTCGGCCTACCTGCCCCCGCACTTGAACACAATCCTTATCATCCCGTAAAATACTACTAAATCCCACAATAAATACTCTAAGAAGGATTCTTAAATCAAACAAAACCGATGCGATAAAAAATTCTAAAGTTATTTCGAGAAGAGATACTTAAACTTTCTTACGTAGCTAAGACTCTCATCCTACTTTAATTAACCTGGAAGTTTTACATCGACTTGACCACAAGTTTATATCGGTAAGGGCCGAACCATAAATCTTTAAAGGGACATGTTTTAAAGCGAAAAAGTAACACATGTCCAAGGCATGTTTAGAGGAACTAATTTCCTGGGGGATTAATATTTTTTGGTTGTTTTCGAGCGAGAGACGCCACGATGCCACCCACGATGATCGCTACGAAGTGATAGGTGGAAGGAAATGCAAGCATTAGTGCTAGCTCCGTCGTACGAACGTACCCAACACATTATAACCATGTATCACAGCCGATAGAGGTGCGTTCTACTCGAATTGTCTTCTTAATTATTATTATAAGCAGCGACTGCCCGCGACTTTGTTCGCGTAGTAGGCTTGGCCTTTGGCCTCGCCATAACCTCCCGATTTTTCTTTCAGAAGAACCTTCTGACAAAAAATTACACAACAAATAAAGAATTAGCGGGATTGTTCTATCCGTTCTCAAGTTATAGCGTGACCAGAAGAAATAGGGGTTCATTTTTATATATGTATATAGATAGATTGACATTAAGTAAATAACTATAAACTAATAATGGCGTATCACATAACAATTATAATATAGATGGGAAAGTTTGGGTGTGAGTGAGTGTGTTTGTTACTGTTTTTACGCTTAAACAACTGAACAGATTTGAGTGAAATTTTAAATGATAAACATATACCCAGGATTAACATCAATGACATATTATGTCAATGATTAACATAAAACAATGCAATATACATAAATCTATAGGTAATCTATTCTTATTGTCCTTGAAACAATATTGAAGAAAATCGCGAAGCGCAGCGTCTGCATGTGTTTTGTATTACTTACTTTAAAATAATAAATGGTGCGTGTATATGTATATAAGTATGTATGTCAGTCATCAGATTACGATAGTACAGGCTCTGACTATAGTTTGGGCACGGTAATCTTATATAGATAATATTACCGTGGTTTGGGGCCTGAAGACCTTGTGTTGATCTTGTACCATATTATTATTATAATAATAAATTCTGTCGTTCGAAATTTTGCGTTTTCTGACTTTTCAGACTTTTCTAGATAAATGACAATTGTACTGTTTCACGTGCACTACATGTAACGTTACACTTACGCAGTTATTCGTGCTAGTCTCACAGTAATCGTGGTCTCTAAGCTAGATTACAGTTGGGTAGGTACTGTAGAGTTATATAAAATGTATGTTTATTTAGATACTTACCTACAGGCACACTTTAGTCACTCATGGTGTCAAGAGGTCTTGTATTATTATGACTCCACCAACTCTGAACGCTTTAAACTTGAAGTGCTCGTAGCGGAGCTTGACGTGGCGATATTAACCGACCAACAAGTTAAGCAACGCTTGCTGCGGTCAGGACTTGGATGGGTGACCGCTAGTGGCATTATTCAACTGAGCGCTTCCGTGCTTTGGAGGGCACGTCAAGCCGTCGGTTGTTTGTCTTAGGGCAACAGTCGTTAGGCTATGTCGAAGGCCTTTGGGCGGCCTGAAGACTTCGACATGGGTGGGCCACTAACCTATCCACCAAACAGCACTGGGCCCACGTGGTGGATTATGGCCCAACTCCTCTCTCTGAGAGGAAGGCTCGAGTCCCAACAGTGGGAACAAAATGGGCTTATTATGATGAACTCTGAACACCGTGTTCGACTAAGAACGTGGGCCATGAACCGTGCCATGTCAGACATCATGTTAAGTGACAGAGCCCCAAATGCGACTACGTCCAAACATGTCCCACACGAGATGTAGGTGGAGTGGGTGTCTGAAATTATGGTGGACACGTGATTTAGACTCCCTTTGACCTTGATACTGGCCTTCTGTGTTAGTAAGAGACAAGATATAAGTACTTTTAACACAAAGTTTTTGCAGCGCTAGGACTTTTGCAGAGTCCGCCATGGGAATTACCACACCATTGTCAATTATGCAAGCAGAGGTGTGCAAACATTACCGTGTTTCGGTTTGAAGGACAATGTTTCCAGTGAAATTACAGAGCAAAAGATCAAACGTCTTATATATCAGGGTGACGAGCCCAGAGCATTGCCATTGGATTTAAACTGTCATAGTTTAAAATTCTAAATGACATTGAACTGCCGTGCGATTCTCTAATGATTCGTCGATGCGCTTGTCGATGAGCTAACCGATGTCAAATACTTTATGAGATATTGCCCTTGTACACAAGGATGTTTTTCCAACGATTCTTGTCATCGCGTCATTTGCTTCACGGATGTGGTCAAAGATGCAACGATGTTTGCTCTTAAAGAATCGCACGGCTGTTATGGGCAAGCGTGACAATTAACATCAGGCGGGCGACACGTCAAACAATTCCATAAAAAAAAATGTTTAATATCACTTATTTAAAAATTAACTGCGTTACGCAACGCTGACTTGCCTGATATTCCACGAATTATATTTTTTTACTGGCATACTGATAATAATCGACATTATATATAATGTTATCAATATCAATGAAAATATATTTCGATTTGTAACAAGAAATGTAACAGTGTATTTTTATAAATTCCAATAACGCTCTCCATCAAAGGTTCCAGCGGTTACGTGACCGCACCAGCCATTTGACCAGGACCTCGTGAAATATGAGGGTCGCTCGCTGACTTCGCCAAAATAAAACCACATAATAACACCCAAATTTACAATTTACAAAACCAAGTACCTATACATCCTATAGAGCGCCATGATCGGATGACTAACGTACATGCCTCATTTTATGTTTCGGTTAAATTAAGTTCTTCGTTACGACTTACGACCTCATAAGAATGAGACGTATCGATCTATATAGGACGCATTTACGATGACATGATATATTTTATTGGGCCCGATTGTGGAGGGTTATGACGTGATTATCAGTTTTTATAATCGTTTGAAATGTCAACGATCGCATGCGAATATAAAACTAAGACGTAAAAGGCACCGAGGATGAGAAATTATAAGTCGCGTGAGTCGAGTGTCGACTCCGATTTCGTTATTCTCGTATCATTTAGTTGGTATATACAGATAGACGTCGCGTCGAGTCGCTATGTTTAGGAGTGGTTGTGAATCGAGCTGGGTGGTCCGACGTGGGCCGCGAGCCGCGAGCCGGCAGACAGAATAAGGCCGAGATTTGTAAGATATCGCGCGCTCTAGTGAAATTGAAATAGATAGCCGGCGCATTTATCTCGCGTCAAATCAAATCTAGTGCACCGGTGCGCCTAGACGCGTCACCTCCAATGTTTCACGGTGTGTCTCTCTCGCCTTACAATGCTAACAAATAAGTATAAGCAACAACTGCGGTATCATTACTAAATCGTAATACTTTTTATCCGGAATAATATTATATACCTATCCTAATAATAATATCCTATGGAAGTTATATTCCGCGTGGGGGTTGGGATATTTTTTGAGACTCTACTATTTATGTAGAGTCTAAAAAGATCGTATAAAAAGTCATAAGTGTTATAAATGTTATTTTATTGACCGTTATTTCAATACCTCAATATAGGTTTTATAATGTTTGTTTCGTTGCTATAATATATCACTTGCATGACGACGAGTTAAATGATAACTTACCCCGGTAATAATAGCTTTCAATATCGAACAACGCATTTAGACTATTCGTACGTTGTATATGATGCGTTACAGAGCATTGTAAAATGATCAACCTGAACTTTTGCTGCGACGTAAATTCATATTTTGTATTTATTATAATATTAGTAAATTTGTCTGTAAAGGTGTCCATGAAGCTTAAATCGAGTTTCGTAGACTCTTTGTCACCTTTTAAGTAGGATACATCTGTTGAACCATGTCATACCTTCTATTATTATTATTGATTTAATTATGTAATCATAAATTTATAAAATCTGCATTATACACGCGCATAATATAGTATTTTTTATTGTTGTAGACATGACTAGTTACGTCAATATATTCTAAGATACTTTAAAAGTAAATTTTAGTCACGATAAAATTATAAATTACTATTACCTCATACATTCGTAAACGTTGAAAGGCGTTTTCATTAAAATATGATATTGTCCCGATAAGTTTTGTTAAAAAAATAAATAAAAATATATAAAAATATACGTGTCCGATATTTTCTTATGCTCTAAAACGAATCAATTAAGAGCCGGACACCTCGAGATCTCCCCCTGTGAGATATATAACTGTGTCTGCTGTTTCAGTCTGTGTCATTTACAATTTAAATTTGGATTGATTTTTGCATATATTTTCATACGAATGTCTTAACCAACTGGTAGTATAACAACCGTTTCACCCACGCGTGTCCCATTATTTATTCTAAAATTAGTAATAAACAGGCACTGCCGCTCCCTAAAACAATTAAATTCCGACACAAACGACCATATAAAATTAACAATTTGTGGAACAGTGTTTCCCAAGCTCGCATAGTTAGATGATCACTTCGGTAGTGAGTATATTTCTAAGTTTTATTATGGTATTGCAATAAATTGGCTAACTTTTCGAAAGAAAAGAGATTACGTATATAGTTTACATGGGGTTTAAAGGTAAACCATTATTTCAGTAAGAAAAGTTCAAGATGAGCATTAAATATTTATGCTGGCGAAGATTACTTAAACGTAATTATCATTTGCTTTCCAACGGACAACAACAAACGAGAAACTTAATAACTTTTAACAAATCTTATGCGTGTTCTTAGAATAGAGAACCCCATCATTACGCTTCTACAAAACTTCCTCATATGCGGAGACTGTTCCCTATAATTACAGGTTCTAAAGTTACGAGTTCCTAGGCAAAGTTTTACGGTACAAAGGTACCTCAGCCTACCGGTGACCTTCCGAGAAGTGGCTGTCTTCCAACCGCGTTACCATGTTTGCAGACCACCCACAACGCTCATTGTCATATTGTCAAACGGATTTGTTACGACACTTGATGCCCTTATTTCAGAGCGTCACGTTTAAGATACAATTGAGATCTCATCTCTTTTGTGATCTTAAGAGGCTTTTGTTCCAGTACAACCTTTTGTTTTGAGTACTATTTAGCAATTTCTTAACAGTAATTTCGCTAGAAATATCACCAATAGCAATTAAGTTATATGTATGCATATTTACTTAAATATACCAGTACCTACACAAATTGTCTCATTCTGCAGCTCTAGTATGAATGTTGGGTTTACAGTAGGTACTTCCCATACCAGGTCAGTTCCGTGATCGAAACCGATCACGAGTAAGTCAAATAAAGAGTAATTAAATAATGACATGAAAGAAAGTAGGTAGAGTCTGTGACATCAAGTCGTTTTAGACCAGCTCGTAATATAAATCAATTACGCTAATGACGAGATGGAACTGGCTGAAAGTTGAATATAGGTACCTACTTAAGACCTGGCACTTACTTAACTCACACACCAGTACAATGTTTGATTAAAGTTATGACGTAAAGGATCGTCACTTAAAAGTGATGACACATTACCGAGGCATTTTTATTCAGGTGGCCATCCAAAACTTTCCACAGTTGCAGTTTTAAAACAATGTTGCGAATCGTGGGGTCGCACTCGCCGAATTCGTGCGACAATCGGCGCGGACGCTTACGTGCTCGGCGTGCTAACTCGAACGTCAGCGTTTTATGACGCCCATCCATCCTTGAAAGTCGTGAGGTTAATCCCAGTGCATCGAACAGTAACATTGTTGGAGCTCGTTTTGGATTACTTATTGTTGCTGTCCTGGCTGAGCCTGTTTTACTTGCCCAAATCGGATGGCCATATTACATAAGGACCTTAGGTTGATGGGGTGGATATCATCATCATTATCTCAGCCGTAGAACGTCCACTGCTGAACATAGGTCTCCCCCATAATTTTCCAAAAGGACCGGTTGGAAGCGGCCTGCATCCAACGTCGTCCTGCAACCTTTATCAGGTCGTCAGTCCACCGTGTCGGTGGACGACATACGCTGCGCTTGCCGTTCCGTAGTCTCCACTCCAGAACCAACCCCATCAGCCATCTGTTCTGCGTGCTATGTGCCATGCCCACTGCCATTTCAACGCTAATCTTCTGGGTTACGTCGGTGACTTTCGTTCTTTTACGGATCTCCTCATTTCTGATTCGATCACGTAGAGAAACCCCGAGCATAGCCCTCTCCATAGCTCGTTGTGCGACTTTGAGCTTACTTATGATGCCCATAGTAAGAGACCACGTTTCAGTGCCAGAAGTCATCACACACATTGGTCTCCCATAGTACTTCTAAGTGAGCATAACTAACACGACGACGAGGTGTAGACGCGGCCATAATTCCAAGTTGAATAAATAATAATTCACACTTGGAACACTGTCTTGATATTGTAGGTAGATAATAATCATTCGGGTTGTTTCCCTGAGAATCCACCCCAGATATATTAAACTACTCTTTGGAATCCACTTCAAACTGTTGACTGTTGTTCACTAGATTGGATGTGTTCTAATATCATTACAAAATGTTTGTACATTGTGTAACTAATGTAACTTGAAATTAATTCACTAAATCAATGTCACAAACTCTGCTGGATCCCTCATTATTATTATTATAACGTATTTTACAATGCCTGTGAATAATATTGGAATATATATAATCCAATATTTTATAAATTGAACTAATATATAAATCAGATCATTAGGTTTCAATATAAGGCTAATCTTAGTTTCAGAACATAACATAAGCCAACATAAATGAAAGAGTAAGCAAACTGTCAGAGACAATAATTTAGGCTTAGGCCCTTCTTAGCCCTAGCAGTTCAAACGCATGTCAGTCAAATGAAGTTCATGGTACGATTTTTGGCAGGTCAATTTGAGATCCTTTTAGTGAACTGCTCGGAACTTTACAAGTAATCTGAAAGTTTATGGTAGGCCTGCAGAACTCGTATTTTCGCTATGTCCTTCATCACGTTAGAAACTAAATGTAAACAATTAAAAGACATACAATAAAATACCTACATCCTTATTTTTAAATTTAGAATGAAAGTTTTCATGTTCAAAAAAGCTTCACCTTAAAATCTGACACTATGAAGGTTTAATTTTAATTACGTGAGATAAACCTTCAATTACTAACTCTACATAGGACGATATACTATAGGAATTATTTTATTATTGTTTATTATTTTGCCTATTTATCCATTTTTGGTCGGGTTGCAAGGGGTAACAGCCATTTCGTGGCGATCGCGAGTATGAACATTAATTCAAGGAGTGGAGTTAGATAGGAACGGTACTAGGACCTCCTTCGATGTTATTATCAGCCCACTAACGTTCTTCGGCGCACCCATTCGCCTTAAAACTATGTTGAACGGTATCTGGCTCCTAGCTCTTCCAAGCATTTTATATTTTCTTTCTCTTCAAAAAGGTTGTGGCCATGATTAAGCAATCAATGGGTTGAGCTGCTTGTCCCAGTCCAGTACTGTCTAGTATATAAGGGATTTTTTTAATTCTAAATTCGAATGGGTTTCCTGAATGTACGTAAAAGAGTTATAAAATAACTTGACTGGACTTCTTTATTAGATGGCTTCTGCGACTAATTCTCACAATTCTGCCAGTATCCGTACACGCTACTGACATAAATAGTGTTTATAACTATGATCAGTGATTAGAAAAGAATCAATCTGTTTCTTTCAAAAATTCCTTATAAGTTATATAATACTAGCTGCTCTCCGCGGTTTCACCCGCGCCGTGATGGATGATGATGATGATGATAAATCTTATATAGCCTATGTTACTCAGGGTGAATGTAGCTTACCAATGGTGAAAGAGTTTTTGAAATCAGTCCAGTACTTTTTGAGCCAATCGGCTCAAACCGATACAAGCATACATACAAATCTTTCCTCTTTATAATATTAGTATAGAAGAATTACATAAACAATTTGAGATACTACATTAGGTAGTTAATCTATACATAAAAATGAATCCCTGTTTCCCTTAGTCATGCCACAACTTAAGAAAGACTTTACCGATTTCCGTATTTACTTGGTGTATCCACCAAGCCGCACTGAGCTCGCGTGGTGGGTTATGGCCATATGCACTCTCTGGGAGGAAAGCTCGAGTCCCAGCAATCTGAACATAATGGGCTGATTATGATTACCGATTTCATAATTTTTTTTAGTTTAGGTACTAATGTTTTGTAAAAGGTTTTTACGAAAAAGAGAGAAAGATGCGTAGAAAATTTAAGAAATCTTACGAAGACATATAAATTGACATAATCACATATAAAATGACTTGCTACCCTACTAGTAGCAAATATAAAGACAACTTAATATCTATCTATTACCCAGCTGACGAGGTCGTTTCAAAGGCGTTTTATTTAAATTGAACAATGACCTGATTTGCAAATAATGATACCTAAGGACTTAATAGCTGGATGATTACTGAAGCAAAGCCTCAAAACAAGAACAGGTAATTTAATTCACATTAGGCATGACTCATGTCTTTACTTCTTTTCCTCGTACTAGCTGACCCGCCCGCAGCTTCGCTCACGTAGTCTGCAAAATACGATGCCACATAACTGCAATGGTTAAAATAGTTTTACGGCGACGTGTGTCGATTCGCTTCATATTTCTTTTATTATTTGATTTTTTCGCGATCTTACAATCTCATAAAGGTTGAAATTGTAAGATATATCGTTAGGTTATAAATTTTATCATCATAATGCTCTATTGCATATATACCTTCCTAATGGAAACAAGTATAGGTATATTAATTTGTTTCCTAATAAAGCAAAAACAAAAAATATTAATTTACTTACACATTTTATCATACCTTCCATCATCATCAGCCTGTAGCAGTCCACTGCTGGACATAGGCCTCTCCAATTGCACGCCACTTAGGTCTATCTTGGGTATACCTTTCATAACCACCCGTAATATAAGAATTCTGTTTTACTGACAGGGAGCGAAGCGTCATTGCTGACTTTCATCTGTCCGTATGTTTGTTAAATTGTTAGTTTGTCTTCCTGTGGACGCATTTTTCAACCAATCTTGACGTAACCTGGTATGCGCATTTCACTATTTAATAAAAAAAATCGAAGATGTTTTTGGAGGGCGGGGGAGGGTACTTTTCCTAGAAAGGGGTTATATACACTACCTATATACTAATGCCGCTGATAAGACTATGTGCTCACGAGGTCTACTGCTCGCAAAACTACTAGTACCTAGGATCTTTTGAACATAATAACACATACTCTGTAAAAAGTTAATGTAACTACTTAATCAAACTACAATACTACAACGTGAGGAACTACACCTACTCGTCGGCCTAAATTACAGGACATTGTAACCTGAATTATCATTAGCACAAAACTGGAGCAACGGATAGTCCTCTGGTGTAGAGGCTGCTTGCGTGAAGTAGAATCTATCGTTCACGTGTTGTTGCACTGTGAATCCACGGAACAAATGAGAATTATAACGGGACTGCATGAGCTATTCTCGACACCACCAACACATACAACACTGGGCTGGCATGGGTAAAGTCTAGTCTTTTGCAAAGAATTGCACAAAACACTTCATGCGGGACGTCCGTGCAGAGTTATATACGACCTTAGGTATGAGGTAGGAAGGTCATCTACATTTGGACTGGACGAATGGACAAACAGAGAGATATAGACAGACGCACCACGTACCTAAACATGGTCCCATAACTTCGTTAAAACTTAAAACTTGAAAGGTTCTGCCCGCACTAACACCTGGTAATAAAGCTTTTCATCAACAGACTCTCAGTATTCAAGTAAAGAAGCATCCACACAGCACGTTACCGTAAAGTCAAAACACGACACCCTGTTTCACCATTTGAGATACCAACACTGAGATCGAGCTCTCAGCGGACCACGCGCGCCACTGTTGAAAGAATTCCTGGAAACAGTGGCCAAATAACTAAGAGATCATCATTACGTATCAAGAAAACATCAAATAATACCTATTAATTTTGTAGTGTCGAGTAAAAAAGATGGCTGAGGACAAATCATTCAAGTCATATAGATCAAGGAATTTAATAATGGATAAATCTAATACTGTACTCGTATTTATGTAGGTTCTTGTGATGTACTGTTATACCAATTCGGCATTTTTCTATAAATATCGGTTATTTATTTAAAATACAATTTTTTGTCGATTAGTAGCCAAGGGCTGTAAGGCATCAATTGCAGCCCGAGATATTTCGAGTTCTAGGGTGCAATTGATGCTTACACCCGAGCTAACTACTCTGCTTTACATCTCGATTGTGAGATAAGTAGAAAAAAACCGGCATGGCAAAAATAAAATTGATGACTATTATACTCATACGAAGACAAGGCTGAATAGAGAAGCGACCTCTTTTGTCATTGGGCTGAATGCATGATTTCTATTGCCAGTATGATGGTTAGATGTACGCGAACATTTGGAAAGAGTGAAGTGTTTTTTTAAATTACTTACCGCCCTAGGGCTTTTCTAGCTACATTATTACCCTAGAGCGCTAATTGGTCACCTACAAGCCCCATTTGTGTTTTTTTTAATTACTTACCGCCCTAGGACTTTTCTAGCTACATTATTACCCTAGAGTGCTAATTGGTCACCTACAAGCCCCATTTGGGGGTAATAAGGACCTACTTACCGAATATGAGAGATGTAAATCAATATTATCATTCATTACATACAATTTTTATTTTTACCATACCGCGAGCTAATTTTACCAGTAACGCCATCTATCGCATTTTTAGAGCATTACCAGCCATATTACCAGTACCAGTATACCAGTTAAGATGAGCCGTACGTTCAAATTCAATAAATTCTGGATTTCAAGTTATTTTGATCAAATAATGAGGGTTGTGATATCTGTAACTTCTGACCCACAAAATTAATTTCGATTAAATCGAATTACAGCTATGTACGCATTTTGACTTTATATCCTCTTCCGAGGGAACCGTGCTGAATTTAGGGATAAAAAGTATCCTATATCCTCTTAGTATGAACTCAAATCATGCCAAGTTTCATTAGATTTCATTTATTAGTTTCGGCGTGATGCGCAGCCAAGATACAGACACACAGACAGACAAAATGAAGAAAGGTACAGTTTTGACTTCACTGTCGATTATAGAGGTGCCCTAAAAAATTTAAACGTAGGTATACAAAGTACAGAATTCGACCCATTACAGTAATTTTATTATAAGTATAAATAGATTGACAAACAAAGGCGGATTCGTGGTGTAAAAACCAACCACCTAGAAATTGTCAAACTAGAATTGAGTTTGGTACATTTTGTATCAGACAATGGCCAAAGACGTATACCGTATAAGTAGTACCAAGTCTTTGATAAATATTTTCATAGCTTTATATTAAAAAAAAATACATTTCCGGTACCAGCAGCGCTACTGTAGTGTATTTGAAAAAGGGACAGATTGCTATTCTGGGGCCGTTAGGTGCAATACCGATAGATTCCTTCTTGTTCCTTCAATCAATAATGATCGACAGTTACCCCGAAGTTTCTTTGTAATAGTTTATAATTTTATATCATACTGGCTACTGTCCGTCACTTTGCCCGTCTGGAATAAGGTTATTGGCATCCCCAGGAAGTACACTTTGAATCAGAATTTAAAACAACCGTGGGTACTGCTGTTTCAGCGTGAAGAAGTAACAAACATGTACACACTCACAAACCATCGCATTTATAATATGTATTAGTGTAATAGCGAGATTATGATTATTATATGTTTGTAGGTACAAAGGTGGCGGTCCAGAATTCGATGGTCCACTATTACTCATATTTAAATACTTATTTGCTTGTATGTTGCGAGCTGTCGGACCAATTTCTCATATTCAAGCTGCCTGACATAGAGTGATTACGGCAATCAGCTTTTGTGTATAAGGACTGTAGGTCGCTTTTTTAAGATTTTGTAGTCTTTTTCAACTCTTCATATCAGTCTGCCTGTGTATGTATATCACACAGACATTGTATTCAGTAACAAAAATGGACACAATTATACAAAAGTCATTTTGGTAATAAAAGCGTAAAATCCACTGAAGGTGACGATCATAATCCTCTACAAGAACCTAATATAAAATATTCACGGAAATGCGAATCCAATATAAATTCTTTGGCGAAGTATCGCACGACCAAACCCGTAGTGGTAAACGAATCGATAACTAGCTGAAACTAGAGAATTAGATATACATTCACCAAAACAAATTTTGAAGTAAGAACCTTTTTTGAAGTCGGTAGAAAATAGACAAATTGAGTACCTCCTCCTTTTTGGAAGTCGGTAGAAAATTTAAAGTCACAGTATCCATCATTTAGATATGTGGTTGATATACCTCTAACTCTCTACATCTATGATCATCAGAAGGAAGAATCCCAAAAGTTCAATTCTAAACACATGTTGCCAATACGTAACTTCAGTCACAGAGTATTTCAGCTTCAGCTTGCTCATGCCTCTCAGCCTGTTTTAGCTTTTAATCCAATTATCTGTTGTATCTCTAATAAAATTTATTTGTATACATTCCAAATTTCATCTCTATTCACTTGGATGTTTCAGTGTGAAAAAGTACCTACACACATACACACTCCCTCACTCACATCCACAGTAACTCCCTCACAAACTTTCGCGTCTATAATATTAATGATAATGTGATTTTATCACACTTAAAAGCTCGTCTTTCTGACGTCTTATTAATTATTAGTCTTATTAATATATTAAACATCTTTTTGGACAAATATGTCAGAAAAATAATTGTGAAAACATCATTAAATACTATTCAGTATATTTTTTACAAAATCCACAGAAGGTCATTCCCAAACTAGGCAGAGCCTATGGTAACCTGCTCGACTGATATACATATACACGCCCAGACACAGCTCAGACATGTTCATGCACACAAATGTTCGGATCGAATGTGAGGATCAAACCCAGGGCCAGCGGCTCAGAAGACAGAGATCTACCAACTGTGCCAACCGGCCTGTCAAATTATAAGAGTACATATTTAACCATAATCTTACTTTAGAATCGGCTTCCATACCTCACAATAAAAAGAATAGGTACTTTACTGGCCGAAAATATAATAGTGAAAATGCAATCAAATTCTATCTAAAGTAATAAATAGACAGACAAACATTTTTGCAATGATCCGACTTATGATCAGTTGCTTAATTCAAACTGATTGGTTTTAATGAAAATATTAATTTACTTTTTGGCCACTACAATTTTACTATATTAAAAATAGATGTACGTATGTAATTTATTTCTAATATTTGCAAGCGACACCTTGTGCTCCTTGTTATTTTAGTTTAAACTGTGGGTGGTATTTACAACATTGTTAAGCGAAACTACATTACCTAGGGTTCCGACAGGATCGTGCGTACCTACATTATCCTAAGCTACCGCACACAGGGCCCTCGCGAACCTCATTCATCAACGCTGATTGATTGCAACTGTCAAAGCTTAATGGCGGCGAGTGCCCACAGACTTGGTCTCGGTACAGCGAGAAGTAACCAGGTGGCCAGATTTAACTTATTGATTACTGATGTATGTTTATGATTTTTATAGGTTTAAAGAAAAACTCATCGCAGTTTAGCTCATCCATTTAATCCCTTTCACTCATTAATGACTATTTGAGTATTAATCTCGAGTAAGGGGTTTGATACCTCTAGCTTATTCAGTGATCTGTGCCTCTAGTAGCTAGGTAGGTTTAGTAGAGTCGCGCATAAATGTAATATGTTGTTTAAAAGTGCAGTGCTGTCCAAATTACAAAGAATTTAAATGGTAAAACCGGCAAACACTCACGTACAAAGAATATCCTGAAATACGTGGCGAAGGTTTAAATCCGCATCATAATCATGATTTGACGATTGGGTTCGTCGCCTACTTGGTTGATATTGAGCATCTTGTTGACATGTCCGGCAAAATCCCGGGGTTTTCACGCGTCTTGTCCTGGTTGCCAAATTTTAGACATGGCAACCCTAATATTGAGACGCATATTGAGAGCGATTTATTAATCGTAGCCCTTCGGCCTCTCTAAATTCAAATCATTTATTAAAAGAATGTTGTGCAGATATAGCATATGTAACGATTTAAAATGAATATGTCCATAGCATTCCTCCATAACAATGGTGTGCAAAATTTTACCCAGCTCAGAATACGAATACGCCTTCTGTATATTTTAATGTCACACCCAATATTGTAAGCAGGTTTATATTTCATTTCATTTCGTTAATTCATACGTTCATATATTATTTATTACATACAGGTGTTAGGGGGTCTTATAGCTAAATATACGAGTATGTACCCTGTTAGGGCGTAGCACTGGCTGAGAGGTGTTCGAGGTGTCAAATCAATATTAGTAATTATATTATTAGGTTTATCTTATTATTATGTAAGTATTCTTCTAATGTTGATTGTAAAGCATAGATATGTATACCTCTCACTTTGATTGGTCTTACACTAATATCGTAATAAAACTTTGGATTAAATCAGGTATCCAATCCATTACTACCAAGTGTACAAGAACACTGATAAATAAAGTTATTAGCTTCGTAAAAACTTATTTAAATAATATTTGGTGCGGTTTGATATTACTGAATTTGAATGAAATGAAACAATTTGGTTTAAAACATACATATAATACATTTTCAAAACATCCATTTGACGATCCCGATTTTCTCCATGCTCGTCTGGCAACACTATTCGAAACGAATGCGCCTAAGCCGATATTAATACGTGTTATTGATGAGCTCAACTCAAGTTCACGGTTACGTATTACACGTACAATTTATTTATTATGTATAACGTGTTTAGTGCTAGATAATTGGGCGATTTATGGTCTCGTTAGTGGAATAGGTTGGTAGATATTTGTCGAATAATTAAGGCTAATTACGTGAGAAAAGTCGGTTTTGATAAATGTGTAGCAAGGCAAACTCACGAGAGAAAGAAACAAAAAGAGTACATTTTCCCCCTTTTAGTGACCCATGGTACTTACGAGATCGATTGTCATTACCTTCAATTATACGATATCAAAATATGCGAAATACTTTTCAGTTATTGGATTGTAACTCGAAAACCGCTTGTGACCGAATTCGATGATATATAAATGGGACCACCTTGGAAGCATACTCTGATAAGACAGAATGTTGTGAACAGAGAAGTGAGGCCGGTTTTCTAAACTACATGTGCGTGATTCGGTACTGTCATGGTAATTCAAATTAAATGTAAGTTATTAAAAATTAATCAATAATTATTAAATTTAAATTAAATGATAATTAAAACTTTACGTGTTGCTTCCACGCGCCGCGATAGTTCGACTGACGCGCCAAGGCGTAGTTTCGTTGTAGGTTTTGTATGTGAATATGTATGGACACGCCAAGGCGTAGTTTCAGCCGGCCTCACTTCTCTGTTCACAACATTCTGTCTTGACTTTTTTATTTTTTCTGAGACTCTATCAAACAAATAAGAATTATAAAAACCGGACTACTCTGTAAAAAGTTATGTGTGATGAACAATTTTTTGGTTTTTTTTTTTTTAAAAAAGTTTTGTTTTAACGTGACTTTGAATGTAGCCAGTGTATATTTTATCTATGCCATTAAAACTGTAACTGCCAATCTTCATCTTTTTTTCTTTTTTATTATTATGACCGAGCTAACTCAATCACCGATATAGGTAACTACATATTTATCGAGACTAAAACAGCTGTTTTTTTATCTCTGTCTTTTTGAACACGCGTCACGCCAAAACTACTAAACAGATTTTATTTAACCTTGGTATAAAAATAACATGGATTGTGGATTAACATTTAAAATACATTATATTATCCCTAAAAACAAAATGGCTCCTGCGGGACGATGAAGAAACTGGTAATAATATATATAATTTAGGGTATGTATATCCTAACTGCCTTTTATGGAGCACTGCAGGGGTTTTAAGATTGTTTAAATGAAATCGGTACATCTTAAAAGAATTTATGAGCATTATTTATAATGCAAGGACAGATTAGGTAATAGATAGCTGGCTACGTTCTAAACTGTATAGGTACTATTAGTAAGATGTTTTTAATTTGCAGTGATAATTAATTAGTAAAATTAGTTACAAATATGCCATTAATACCATAATAAAAGATAAAGAAGACTTTGTTCTTGATAGGTAACTACGTAATAACTCATAATAATCACTAAATTCCTTGGTCGCTGTTTCTAGGTAGGTATCTACCTAAGTACCTATTCTTTCATCAGTTAGCCACGCAGCCAACCAAGAGCTGGATCTCAGTAAAGGAAACAGCTGCAGCGTTGAATTTTAAATTTACTTATACTTATAGTAAAGTTCTGTGATTACGTAGAAATTATTTTATTGGCTTGAATCTTTGAAAGTCTGCTAATGAGAAGGAGAAAACCAAATAAATAGGTCTCAATGGTTTTACGAAACTACAAGATGTTTCCTAAGCCTACGCTGTTTGTCTATGACCTTTAAAACGTTGTACAAGTATATTTGAAACGTATGTGGTGGTCAGTAGATTTTTTTACAGAAAATGTGACGATTCTTTCTGACGAATAATAAAAAACCAGAAGCCTAACAGAACTACTAACTAACCAGAAACATTGCCTATAACATGCTTACTCAAAACTAAACAAGATGAAGATCTGAAGCAGCTGGATTTTTTCTTAGGAAGGAAACGGCCAAATAGTCGTGATTTTACTTTTATACCAACGTAGTAAGGTGGTACTGCTTTTGATTGCTGCTGCTGTGCTGACACTTAGTTTTTGACTCTGTGAGACTAGATAAATTCTGAATAAAAAAAAAGTCAGTGGAGTTGTGTACGTAACTCTATAGTTACGTATTATTAAGCCCAATTTTAAACGCTTCAGAACCCATTATTTGCTGTTCTGTAAATAAGTAGGTATTTAAGGAAAGATAATTACCTAATTATGGAAACGACCTTATAGGTTTGACAAAGTGTTACCGTATTACCTAAAAGACCTAAACTCTTAAATAGCTAAGTACCTACCTCATAATATTTTAAAAAAATGACTATATTGTTAATGCTTACACTATGTGTGTGTGTGACGTGGCGCCAGATCTCGTAAAACCCCGGGCGAACCCGCGAAGCATCAGCTAGTATATGTACTTAGTTTATAAATGTATACTGTTGATCTGGCACGAACTGTGCACGTAACGTGTCGTTCAAGTGCAACAGTACAAACTATCATTTATCTAGAGTATAGAGCAACTGTGACACAGATAACTCATAGTGTGTATGCCGAAACGTGACGCGTTGACGCTTACGATACGAATACTTTTTCGCAAACTATTTGTGCTACGGCCTCTGCTCTTTTTTGTAGGTAAGTAACCGTTTTGACCGCGCTGGTCTTAAATTCCTGTCAAGTACACTAGTTACAATTGAATTTAAAACTAACGTCACTCGCATAGTCTTCGTTGAGTAAAACACATTAAAATCTCTGTCACACGCATGTCGAAGTATTTTCCGCAAATCAGTCACGTAATTTACATATTAAATAATTTATATCGTTAGTCTTCGACTGTACCTACCTGATGACTCGCGCTGTACTGTATGTTGGCAGTAAAGGCGATGACTGCAATAAATCTTTAATTGAATTCGTATCGCCTATTCAATCTGAATGATTAAGTTGACTTGCCCAATAAAAAGCAATAAAAGGGATTGCGTTCCGTCCAGGGTCTACCACGCTACACTCTACACCTATCAAAGGTAGCGTGGATTAAACTTCATTCCTTGGAACGGCACATCAATCTTGTTCATAAGATAAAACCGCCTGTCAGTGTGTTTTGGCAGTGTAAATGATGGCCATCAATAAGCCGCTTTGCGTCAATCTCCGTACAATAAAATCATTTAAAATAGGTACTCAATCATAATATTCAAAGAGTTTTGTTATTAAGACCAATTTTTCAGGCATTTGTATTTTAGTTACATAATATTTTAGACTACTTGCTCTACAGACGTGGTCCTGTTAGGTACACAGAAAAACACTGGGTATTTCTAAACATTGACAAATTTATGCTCTTAAGTAAGAATACTTTTGACCAGTTGTAATTGTAACGATGACTATTTCCAGTTTAAGAAAAAAAATACGAATTATGGTAAAATTTTGAACTATAAGATTAACGCTATCCGACAACTTTCACTCGGCCTGTATACCTACATGGTGGATTTTGCCCATACTTCTCTCGATGAAAGTAGTAGTCAGTATGACAGCATCAGGAAAAGAATGAACTGATTACGATATATGCTGGATATGTACAGAAAAATAGCTTCCAGCAATATAGTTAGATTAGGTTTATGTCTACTGACTGGTTAGTTTATACAGGAAGGAATTTTGTAACGCCAACTGAAGGGAAGTATACTCTTAATACTGTAGATAGAAAATTGTACTTATAGAAAACATTCATTCATTTTTTAAAAGAAACAAAACTGCATTCAATGATTTTTGAAAATTCGCTTACTTCACCCGGGAATCGAAACGACTAAAATCTGCAAAAAAATACATCCTGTACCTACCTATGTTCCCATAACTACCTGATTTAGAAAATATCAAATAACTTACTAAAACTTCCAAGACGAGACTTACGTCTTATGGTTAGTTTAATAACAGGGCACTGCAATTTAAATTACCACCTGCATAAGATGGGAGCTACAGATAGCCTCCTGTGCAGAGGATGTATGCTAGAAGACGAGACTATAGAGCATGTGCTACTGCGATGCAAGCATACAAAAATAAATCAGGCGAAACATTATAACCCTGACTCAGCGACCTGTAGCAGTACTCCGAATGCGATACATGAAGGAGTTGGGATGGATAGGGTAGCTGGCGGGGGAAATGCACAATACACCCCAAGCGGGACATCAGTGCAGGACTTAGCGTCCCCACAATGAATAAGAATTAACAGTACTTTCCCTTCAGGTGACAGTACAAAATTCCACCCTTATATATACTCTACCTTACCGGCGTCGTCGGTGGTCATCGATAGCATCGTTGATTATATCGCGTCGCGGGCCGCGGCTGGCCTAGTTATCGCGATTATCTTCACGCTGTTACGCGCCAGTTGGAGCGGAACTTATATCAATCATACACACGAGTACACTCGGATGTTTTAAACATGAGTACCTACCGTTAGGTTACAATTTCATAAAGACTACTGGTCCCTTATTCAAAAACAACACACGAAATCAAGTTACGTGTAAGTTTTTTCATCGATAACTATATAGTGTGATTACAGCAATTTATATATGCAAAAATATACAGACAAGACATAATACCCATTTAAGGTAACACCTAAGCCAAAATCGGAGACATTTTTGTACTACTAAGTGTTACCTTAGGTGTTACCTAAATAATTATCTATCTATCTATCTATCTATCTATCTATCTATCTATCTATCTATCTATCTACCTAAAATTGGTGAAAACGGGCATTAGACTTATATATATTACGACGTACAATCTCCTATAACTGTCAATGTCAAATATTTGCGCTGCATTTGGAGTTCCTCCGCTAATTCAGCGGGTGCACTATTTATTTCTACCTATTGCTTCGTCGGGTCTTCGTCTCGCTCAAATGTGCGGTTCGAGCGGGGAAAGGGGGTCAGGGCTATGCCCTCTGCCCCTGGCACGTCTCCGTCCACAACGGTGGGCGGGTCTTCTTGGTTGGTATGTATTACCACGGCCTCACTGTACTGCCACCCCAGTGACCAAAAGGTAACTGAGCGATCAAGGCCGCGCCGGGTGGAACCCCCGCCTACACGGGTGAAGCCCAGCGGACCGATCGGCTACACAGTCGCTGGCCACTGGGGGCAGCACTGATACAGCCGTGGCATCCATACTTTCTTCTACTGTTGTCTCGTCCGGATTGTCTTTGGGAAGCAAGTCCCTAGGGTATGGCTTCTGTCTTCTGCCCTCTTGATGATCGGGCGGTCGGGTATGGTGGGGGGCTATGCCCCTGATGTGTGGCAGTCTTGACTCGTCGGCTTTGGCGAACATTTTGATCGCCAGTCGCTCGACGAATTTCTGTAGTGTCTCTTGCTGTAGGTCTCTCGCTATAGTTGCGTTCCTGACGTAGCGTGGGGTGTTACTATAGCGCGCAGCGTCTGATTTTCCTGACTCTGTAGCTTCGTTCGTAGGTGGGTAGCTATCTGTGCGTACCACGCCGGGGCGGCGTAGGTGAGTATTGGCCGGATATACGTTTTGTATACCATCAGTCTCACTCGGAGTGGCAGCTTCGACCGTAGTACAGGCATCAGGCGTGCGCGGGCACCTTTTGCTCTTCCCACTACGGTATTGACGTGCTTCGTGAACGTCAGGTTCCGGTCGATTTCTACGCCAAGGTATTTTACTACCCGGGCCCATGGAATCTCCTTATTGAGCAGTTGCAGCTGTGTCGGCAGGTTCGATCTTCCCGTTACGAGGGCTTGAGTTTTGGAGACATTGACTGTCATCCGCCACTTCTTCAGCCACTCGGGTAGGGCGTCCAGGTTCTCTTGCACTCGTTTGACGGCGGCTTCTGTTCGGATCGAGGAGGCGTAGTATGCGGCGTCGTCTGCATACAGGGCAAGCTTGGTGCTGCCTATCAGCGGGATATCATTGGTATGCCAAGCATACAGGCTGGGCGAGAGGCAGCTTCCTTGCGGTACCCCGGCGCGTACCGGTTTCTCCGTTGATAAGGCCTCCTCGACTCGAACTGTGACTCGTCGGTCCGTTAGAAAAGATCATATCAGCTTTATTATGGGCTTCGGCATCGGGCTCTTCAACAACTTGTACAGCAGGCCCTCATGCCATACGCGGTCGAAGGCCTTCTCCATGTCAAGTAACACAGCCACAACATACTCCTTCTTGTTATGGCTGGTGGCCATTTCATTGATGACCCGCGTCAGTTGTAATGTGGTAGAATGCTCTGCCCTAAACCCGTACTGCTCCTCTCGAGGTACAATGTGCGGCGTTAGGTGCGGTAGTAGCAACCTTTCGAAAGCTTTCGATAAGGTGCTAAGCAGCGTGATGGGTCTGTAACTATCCGGTCTCTTCGGGTCCTTTCCGGGTTTAGGGAGCATAACGACGCCAGTCTTCCAGGTCCGTGGGAAATGGCCACAGCGCATAACGCCATTGTAAATCCTGGTCAGCGCAGCCAGGGCTCTTGGCGGGAGGTGCTTCAAGACTTCGTTCGAAATCCTGTCGAGCCCTGGGGCTTTCTTGTTCGGTAGGCGCCTTATCAGCCTCTGCACCCGTCCGGTTGAGAAGATGATGGGCGCCTCCTCTTCTTCAGTCACGTCCGGGGGTGTAGACAAGTAGAGTTCTACCTGTCTACAGATGGTGTCGATATGGGTGTCATCACTGGTCGGGTTGGGCTGAAATTGCGCCTCCAAGTGGTCCGCGAAGATCTCAGCTCGGTCTGTGGCGACAAATTTCAGAAGGCCATCCCGCCCGACCAGTGGTCTAGTCGGCTCCGGGGTGCGCGATAGTTGGTGGCAAAGTCGGTGTACTGATGGAAATTCCGTTTCCACCGAGTCTAAGTGCGCTTCCCAACTATGCGTGGCGTAGTCTTGTAAGGCGGTCTTAACGCGCTCCACCAGCGCGTTCAGTTCGCTCTTTAGACGTGGGCAGCGAGTTTGTTGCCACAGCTTCCTCTTCTCCCTTTTTTCGCTAATAAGGTTCCTGATCCACGCCGGGAGGGGTTGCTCCCTCTCTACCGACGCGGCGGTGTGCGATGCTGCCTCGAGGGAGGATTGGATAGCTGTGGTCAACTCTTCCGTGGTCGTTTCAAGGTCTTCCGGTGTGCGTATCGGCCTCGTCTTCGTACGCTCCTGCGCTTCTCTCTGGAAGGCTTCCCAGCAGATCTTCCTCTTCCTGGCGGGAATGGCAACTCTGCTTGGGAGCTCCGTCAGCGTCAGGAGTACCGGGCGGTGGTCTGAAGGCAGGTCTGGTAACACCGTTTGGCTAGGCGGCGTCCTCAGTCCCTTGTATACCGTGACGTCTAGTACATCACCATCGTCTTGATGGTGATAATGGGTGGGCTCGTCTGGCCCTATGACGTCATAGCAATGGTCCACCGAATCTTGATGCAAAACTCTCCCGTTTCGGTTCGTTTTGGTCGAGTTCCAGTGGGTGTGCTTGCTGTTGAGATCTCCAGCGATGATGGTGGGTTCAGTGGCGTGTAGTAACTTTCTTAGTTCTTCAGGTTTGAGTGTGGTGTGCGGCGGTTTATAAACCGCAAACAAACGTCGCGTCTCTCCGGCGATGTTGACAAGCACACCCAAGGCTTGAATGGACTCGAACTCTTCTGGTGGGATGAGCTGGTGGATGATTCTTCGGTGGACCAGTACTGCAAGGCCTCGATAGGCGCGCCCAGTATCTGACACCTCGTCTTTCCGGTATACAAGGTAATTCGGTATCTTGAACCTTTGTGCCTGCTTCAGTTGCGTCTCGCTGACCAGTAGTATGTCAATATTTTGCTCGCGGAGGAAGATGGTCAGCAGTTGTTTCTTCCCCGCGAGCGACTGGGCATTCCATGGTACGATCCTAAGCCCGTGATCCATTATTGGCGTTTAAAATTCGCATAAGGCCCTGTAGAGTGGCCGTTTCGGGGTCGGTGCCTTTTTGCACCGCCTCCAGGATCTCTTTAAGCACGCCGATCGTTTGTCCTAAGGAGTCACGGCGTGGTGCATCTTGCTGTTGTTGTTGTTGTTGTTGCTGTTGTGGCTTTTGTGCCTTTTTTCTGGGCTTCTTTTTGCCTGTCTTTGGCCCGGTTCCCTTTGGCAGTTTTGCCGGCGCCATTAGGGTCGCTTCTGCATTCTCATCAACGGTTGCTGTTGCAACTAGGGCAGTACCCCGACGGTTCGTCTGGGTAGCGGCCACAGTTCCCGCCTTCTTGTTGCGTGACTCCTTTCGGAATATCGGGCATGCCTTAAAGTTGGCTGGGTGCGTCCCCTGGCAGTTTGCGCAGGTTGCCGGTTCTTCCCGGGGGCGCGGACACTCTTTCGCCGAGTGCTCTTCACCACAGCGTACACAAGCCTGGGCTCGGTGGCAATTGTGCGAACTGTGGCGGAATTTCTGGCAGCGGTGATACTGTGCGGGGCCTTTCTTGCCGCGCCATGCCTCTATTACTACGCCGGGCATCAATAGCAACTCGGTTACTTCATAAATAGCCGGGATTGTCTGCGCGTTCTTCTTCAGCTGTATGTAGAAGATACTGCCAGGGCGCCCTTGCCTGGCTTGGATGTTCTTGACATACTCTGGCTCGAACCCTTTCTCCTCGAGGGCCTCCTTAATCTCCTCAGGATCGGTGTCTGCTGGTAGGCCTCGGAGGGCCACTTTCAAGCTGCGTTCTGCAGGCAGCGAGTAACTGAACCAGCTAATATTCTCCTCCCTTTCTAGCTGGGTCAGATACGCTTGTATCGCCCGGTATTCTGTTTCATCGGCCGGCATAAATCTTATGCCTTGTCCATATGGCCGTCCATTAGGTGGTCTCCCCAATTTCGAAGCTATCGCTTTGAAGTGGAATGTCCAGTTCGCTATTCGTTCCACTATCAGAGGGGGATAGCGAGACCCTTTCTCTTTCCCACCTGCGGGGGGCGGGGCGGGCTGCGTATCCATCACCTCTCTCGGATTCTGTCCCGCTCTCGCAGTCGTTTGCGTTGGTTGCGGGGGTGCTGTGCGGGGGGTAGCCTTGGTACCACCCTGCTTCTCTGTCTGCGCTACGCGCGCGAACGAGGGCTTTTCTGTTGCGGCTACATTGTCAGTAGCTTTACGCTTCTGCCTTTGAGGCAGCGGGGCATCGCTAGTACTTGCCGTTGATGTTTTGTCGGTCGACGTGGATGGGTATACAGTGTCCATCTGTGGTCGGGTGACCGCTTGTGCGGGTGGGCGCATTGCCTTCTGGGCGGGCGGGCGCGACACCGTTTGGGCGGGCGGGCGCTCAGTCGCTTGTGTAATCGGGCGAGTTACAGGCTGACTTGCTTGAACTGCCTTTGGTTTAACTTCCTTCTGTCCCTTTCTCTCTTTGGAAGGGGCGGTATCGCTCTGTCCCTTTCTTTCACCTGTTACCGTACTCGCAGAGTGTGATCGTACGGTACGGTGCTTCTTGATATCGTCACCGAGCTTGAGAGGGCTGGTGAGCTTGCGCCTCCTTGCGTTGAAAGCAAGCGGCTTAGTCGGCGGCAGGGTGATGAGTGACCGCGACGCGAGTTCGAGCACTCTGCGGTCTTCGGCGGACATTTCGCGTCCCTCCAATTCGGCTTCATCGATGCGCACATATATACCCATCCAGTTTAGCATGCCTTCCGATAGGGCCTCGGCTTCAATAAGCCGGGCGAGCGTGATTATATCACGTTCGTGACGCCCTTTCGGCGATAGTGCGCTGGTGGGCACGGGTTCCGTGCGCTTCAAACTCGTTTCCGCAGCGGGACGGTTACTGTCCTCGTTGTCGGACGAGTCGGTATCACTGTTGCTACTGTGGTTAGCAGTAGCTACGGTTACGCGGCTCTCAGAAGGGCCTTTTTGCTTCGGAGGGGTGGTTAGGTCCTGTGTCAGCGGTGGGTGGCCCTTAAAAGGGCCTTTTTTAGGGTCGCCGCAATCCATGACGGCGGCTATGAGAGTGTACGTTGCGCGAGTACTGGAGCGAGTATTATGCAAGCATAGTACTCACTCCGGCGTTCGTGGGGCACAGTATCCCCTCGTAGCCGTGGCCACGGGTGCGATCGGTAAGTGATTTCCTCAAGAAATCGTTAGCGATGCGCAGCTTTTAGTGTCGTTGGTTACTCCGAGCACTAAACGTACGGGCGATCCACCTACTGCTTATTAACAGTTCTGGAAAGATGTGACGGCCGACGGCGCAAGTGTCTACGCATGTAAGTAGTGTCCTATAAGTAGACTAAAGGACCAATACCAATCATCTTCAACTAAAAAAGAGTCAATGAAAGAGGAGAGCCATAAGAATAGGTACCTATAACTAAGTACTTAGTTCTGCAAACACAATATAGTCTTATAAGCGGCATTTTTTCGCAGCCTGAGCTATCCGCAGTTGGAATACTTATTACCAAAACCGTCTAGTTTTTAAACTTCACATCCTATATCATCTCGGCAACAACTAGACCAATTATGCTCATATTCGAAATTCCTATTTAAAGTATGCGTATATCAACTTAACAACTTAACAAACATACGGACAGATGAAAGTCAATTTAGCCGATTAAAGCAGAGATATCAATAAATCACTCATAACTTTTTAAAGAAACCACAACCAAAACTGAGATTTGGTGAGCGAACTAGGCAAAAATATTCTCCACGCCAATAGCTCTTTGCAAAATAGGTACCTAGGTAGTTAGTTTTTGAAGTACAGAAGCGCAGTGTGCAAGAAAGACCGTAGTTGACCAGCTGGTCAACGGCAAAAGAAGAACACAAGATGCTTCCTTCGAAGCGGGAAAAGGCATCTCAAGTAAATTTTGAGTAACGTAGGTGATCTAGATTACTTATAAAAATATATTTATTTGTGGTTATGAATTGGATAGATTATGGTAATAGACCAGCATGGTTTACCTACGTCGCACATATCTTAGGTACCTACGTAGGTATTCTAGAAATACGCTCATTTATGAATCTAGGCTCGAGTAGGTACAGCCATGCGATTCTCTAATGATACCTCGTTGCGCTCGTCGACTAGCTCACCGATGTCAAGTCATTTATGAGATATCGCCCTTGTACACAAGGTTGCTTTTCCAACGTACCTTGTCATCTCGTCATTTGTTTCACGGATGTTGTCACTGCACCTATGTAAATAGGGCGAATTCTGTAGATGCAACGATGTTTGCTCTTAGAGAATCGCACGGCTGATCTGAGTAAATTATGTACTTACGATATTAGCTGTCAATCTCAAGTCAAGATTCAAAAGTGAGTACCTACCTAGGTACTTACTTCATGCAGGCCTTAGTTTGTCTCTGAAGCGCAGTTGAAGTATTTGCACATTTTTTAAATAAAGGTAAATATAGGTTAATTATATATCACATTATGCAATATTTTACGCTCGTGTTGGCGCCAAAAATAAGTGCTAACTAATCATGTTTGGGCTTAGAGAAGATGAAATTGATGATGAAAATATCAATAAGGCCTCCAAATATTATTGCAGGTACTGTAGGTCTAGGTATCGTATTTCAGAAAGCAAGGGCTGATCTACGTGCTATATTATTAAGTTGGTAGTGGTAGGAGCTTTGCAGAGCCGGCCTGGAGAAGTACCACACATTTGCCAGTTATTCAACCGTGAAGCAGTAGTGTGCAAACTTTACTATTTTGTTGAAGGCAAAGTTTTCAACAAAATTACAGAGATTGAACATCCTATACCTCAGTGTGATGAGTGCAGTGCATTACTATGCAGAGTTTTGAACCCTTGTATTACATTCAGAATGGCACTGAACTATCATGGGCAAGCGTCGCGCTAACACCTGTCGTCACCGAATGAAACTTATAGAAAATATGGTGCCTTATTTCTGTAGTCCAGTTGATGGTTATTTTTAATGGAAACTTACAGCAGACACGTTATCTATACTTATGTAAATATTGTTTATATAACAAATTTCAATATTCATTAAAGGAGCTGCTATCTTCCTTTGATACTAGTGTCAAAGTATTACTGATAACCCTAGCTCGTATTAAGTCATAGTTTCTACCTTTATCCCCTATGTCCGGGGATCGAACCCAGGACCAGCCACTTAGAAGGCAGGAATCTACCAACTGCGCCAACCTAGCCAATATTATGTGAGGTAATGAAAAACAAAATTATGTTTTAATATTTTATTCATTTACGGTAGGCACATACTTATTAAAATATATAAACCAGAATTTGACAAAATCCTCAATATTTCAGACCACTATAAATCAACATATAAAGTCAGTCGGAAGTATAGGAAATAACATATTCACTATAATGTACACATCAATATTTTATCTATTCTATAGTTACAAATCGTTTATAAATTCGAATATCTTATTTACATTGTCGGATTATTGAGCTAATATAAAATATACAATATATAACTATATTTACCAATGTTACTACTATCTGAGAATTTGATTTGAACACACCACCCGTAATAGCTAATATAAATAATAATATATTTATTGATACATGAACTCAACCCACGAAACCATATTTACAGTACGAGCAAAAAACTCTGACACAATTCTGTTGTAAATTTAAACAAAAGCGACGGTAGATCGGAAAATTAAAAGGGTCAGTCAACTTTGCCATTCTCCCTATACCTAGTGTGCTCATCGTCTTCAACCGCATCATCACTGTCCGTCAAGTGAGATAATAATATATATAATAGCCAGCGTAGTAATTATAAAATTAATAATTGTGGTGAAAGCGGATGATAATGTAACCTGTACTGGGGCCTTACTATCAGCTTTGTAAATACCATGCAAGTTCCGTGCAGTTCTTTAACCTGACATAAACAGTTTTGAATGAAATCATACCATGACGCTCATTTAGGTGTTCTTAAACCAGTTCTTAAACCTGACAAACAGTTTTGAATGAAATCATACCATGACGCTCATTTAGGTGAACTGTTAGAATATTGTTTTCTCTAAAGTGAACGGATAATATTGTCTCTGGCATTCGAACAATTTACTATAACCAACATTGCAGACGCCCATATACTAAATATATACTAGTGGGACGGCTATTGCACAATATACAATATTCTCCAATATTGTAATATTGAAATTCAATGTTATTAACTATTGTAATATTGTTATGTGTAACCATTTTTATGCATGAATAAATGATTATTATTATTATTATTATTATTATTATTACTAGGAAAGACACCTAGACGTTTTTAAGCTAATAAACTGAGTGGATTTAGAGCGACATGTTAACGAGAGTGCATACAAAAAAACAGTTGTTCGGTTTATCTGCGGTTCTTGAATAGTACGCCTGGGCAGGCCTGCTTTAGGTACGAATAAACCGGGCAGTCGTCTAGAAGTCCTGCTTTAAGAGTTCATAGTAAGGCCCCAGTTCTCACTCTAAACCGCAATATGATACCCATCTACTTTTAAATGCGTATTAAACATCTCTCGATCAATTTGATACGATCGAGGAACGTATCCTAGTTACATCCTACACATTGTACAGTCGCCTGCAATAATATGTATACTCGTACAATCTTAAAATTTCCAAACTACAATACATGTACATAAGAATCATGGCAGTGAGAAAATATAAATAACATATATTATAGTAATAGTGTAGTACCTATTTATGCAATTAGATGCTAAGATACTTTTGAAAAATAATGAATGTATGCATCGTATTGCAGGCGACTGTACATCACACTAATCCATGGATATCATAAATTACTGACACCTACATTTTTTCTGAAATATATCATAAACCAATTTAATGAAATTAAAACCGACTAAACATGCGTATGGAGTCGAAACTTACCCGATCTAGAGATCCGAGTACGGCTTACTGGAATCTGTGCAAAAAGGGAACTGTCCAAGGAATTAAGGTCTAGCGTTTGCTAAATTAATGCTAATTAAAATTGCTGCTATTTTACTGTTTTATAGTTCTATCGAGTCTACGTTCACGCTAAAATTGAGAGTTGTTCCAGATAATATCTGGATTGGACTGCCACATAAAAATCTGAATGTTAGTTCACCGTAACATGTTGGTTTAGAAAACATGTTGGTTCACAAAACATGTTGATTCAGTGAACATGTTGGTTCAGAGAACGTGTTGGTTTAGAAACCATGTTGGTTCAGAGAACATGTTGGTTCAGAGAACATTTTGGTTCAGAGAACATGTTGGTTCAGAAAACATGTTGGTTCAGAGAACATGTTGGTTCAGAAAACATGTTGGTTCAGAAAACGTGTTGGTTCAGTGAACATGTTGGTTCAGAGAACATGTTGGTTTTTGCATAGACTACACGTGAATTTTAGTCGATTCACCAGCCGAGGGTTTCGATTAAACATGCTTAGCATTTGCCGATACATATTACATCAATATTTGTAGTATATTCTACTCTATCCACCGAGTCGAGAAAATTCTGAGGTACTAGGTTAGTACTGAGGTTAACTGATTGGTGGTCTCATGTGAATAGATAAGACCCTAGGTTCTTGTTGTTGAGTGTTCATGTTGCGAATCAGAAAATAGTTTTGTGTTATTAGAATGTTAAACGCGATTTGAAAGGAAGGGTTGAATTTAGTACCCTTTGGCAGGATTTAGATGTCCTAAGCAGTTGCAATTGGTAGATATTTGGTCCCCGTTTACAACGTTACCGTATTACAAGGTAATGCATATTTTACAAGAAAATCTGCATAAACATAACTAACCTCAACAGTCCTGGAGTAGCCTATAAGCTATTTAAGCAATTGCTTAGGGCCTCCCGTCTAGGGGGGCATCAAAGACGTCCAAAAACAAAAAACGAGCACACGAAAGTTCAAGCAATTTCAAAATCCGCGCGTTTTAAATTCGGACGTTCGGTTCGGTCGCAGTCATGACCCACCCCTCGACGTGGACGATGACAGGCGTTTGTTTGTGTTGTGTTAGTGACACATATCAGTCGAATATTATGTTGAAGTTTTGAATCTTCGTTAAATATTCAGTTTATAATGATAATACTGAATAATTAAGTATATACATTGAATACTGTGTTAATAATGCGATATAATTATTAAAGTGTGTTGGAATTGGTGTAATTCTCAAGTGGCCTTTTATTTTAGATTCTGATACCTAAAACTAACCTATGTAGGTATGCATGCTCTTAGTACCTACTAAAACAAACATTAATAAACTATTTTATTTATAAATAAAACTTTACATAGCTAATTATAATATTTAATTTGTCTTTAACCCGTCGAATACCAGAGACGTAAACTCTGCTGTTCATCTTAAGAAATTGAGGATTATAGATTCATCAATTTGTGAGTGTGGTATGGATGAAGCTGATATAAATCATGTTTTCTTTTCCTTATTTGATCATAATTCATTATTCAGATCATTGGTTTATTTTAAATTTCCACTTCCTATTCATAAGATAAAATTTTGTGTGATATTCACATTAATTCAATTGATACATTATCTTTCATAACTGAAAATCAAGCTGTAGTTGTGTGTTAATTAAATTAAACTGTTGTATAATGTTATATTCTAAGCCATGTGTATTTACATAATGTAATTATTTTGTTTTTTATTAAATAGTATTTTGATAATTTTGTAGATAGTATGTAGTATAATATATTCCCTTTGTTTGAGATACTTACAAAATTTTAAATTTCTCCGTTTTTTTAAATCTCATTCTCTTTTGACATGATGCTGGCATAAATTATCTAAAAAATTGCCATAATTGAAAAGAATGAAGAAATCATGAAAATGAAAATAATAATAAGACAGAAGTACTCGTAGTAGACAATACTCGCACTAAAATAACATAAAACCATGAAAGTGACCAAGGGCTATGCCGTGATTTTTCAAACATTGCCGTAGAATATTGTATTTCTCGCGGATATAGGATTCACATCAGGAGGACATTGGATTCCTAGCCGGGCGAAATTAGTAAAAAGCAATTCCAAGACAAAAGCAAAAATTAGTAGGTGCTTGTCAGCGGCCGTTTTACGACATCCTGTTAGAACAAATGTTGTCCCAACTGGCCAAAATTTTTCTTCCTTTTGGCAAGGCAAAATTTTGATCGGCTGTCAAAAATGAAATGCGTGTGATCCGTTCGCATGATATTTTTGCCGAGAATAATATAAATAATCACATTCAAATAACTCCAACATTATCCAAAGCTGTTTCGTACCGCTACAGTTAAAATGTGGAAATAAGTCGTTTGGCAAAATCCGATTCCCTCCACGTTGACATTAACAGTGTGCTTAACATTAGCAGACAAGTTTATGTCAAAGTGTGCTTAACATTAGCAGACAAGTGGAAAACAGTTCATTTATGAATGAACTGTTTTCCAGTTAATCTATTTTTGTCGCCATGTATTAGATTTCTTCATTTATCAAGTCAGTGGTTTCATTAGTGAACCTAATTCTCATTGGTCTACAATAACGTGGAGGGAATCGGATTTTGCCAAACGACCTATTTCCACATTTTAACTGTAGCGATACGAAACAGCTTTGGATAATGTTGGAGTTATTTGAATGTGATCATTTATATTATTCTCGGCAAAAATATCATGCGAACGGATCACACCCATTTCACTTTTGACAGCCGATCAAAATTTGGCTTCCCAAGAGGAAGAAAAAATTTGGCCAGTTGGGACAACATTTGTTCTAACAGGATGTCGTAAAACGGCCGCTGACAAGCACCTACTAATTTTTGCTTTTGTCTTGGAATTGGTTTTTACTAATTTCGCCCGGCTAGGAATCCAATGTCCTCCTGATGTGAATCCTATATCCGCGAGAAATACAATATTCTACGGCAATGTTTGAAAAATCACGGCATAGCCCTTGGTCACTTTCATGGTTTTATGTTATTTTAGTGCGAGTATTGTCTACTACGAGTACTTCTGTCTTATTATTATTTTCATTTTCATGATTTCTTAATTATTTTTAATTATGGCAATTTTTAGATCACTTATGCCAGCATCATGTCAAAAGAGAATGAGAATTAAAAAAACGGAGGAAAAGACTAGTCTTTTGAGTATACGCATAATTGTTTTATTATTTATCTTTGTTTTAGTTCTGTTCATGTCTAAACTTAAAAACACTTTTAAACTATCCTGTAAAATTACAATTTTGTATTTAGTGCAATTGTGAACTAAGGCATCGATATGTAAACTTGTTACGCTTAGTAACAATATAGAAACAGCGAGCGATGCGAGGAGCGTTAGGTCACTGGTGACTACAATATAAAACGCGTAGTTAATCAAAATATTGCATTATTATGCTTACCGCATAAAATACATACCGAGTGTGATTTCTTTAGGAAGCATTTTTGTGCAATTTGTATTTTTGATAGAAAAGTATTAAATAAACGAAACAGGAGTATTGTGGCGTGTGGTTAAAAATTGCCCTTTTAAAATTGGTTTCACCCACTCACTAATTAAGTAGTGATGGGTACTTGTTGTATGTATGCAATGTGGTGTAGAGAAAACTTTTTGCTAGCTCGACTCGGTGTACAGAGTATAGTAATTAGTTTTAATGATACCATAATATTGTAAATAAATAACGCCTAATACCTACAATTAAATACAAATTAAAATACACAAAGTTTCTCGTAATATTTCTACTATCACAATGAGATACAATGGTACATTATCAGTTGCTATCCCGTTATAAACAATATGTACATCTTGATGTTGGGAGCTACTTGAAGATCATTGTGTATGTGGTTTATTATACCTGTAAAAATACAAAGTTTTTTTAATATACACAGGGTGGATTTTTGAGACGGGCAGGTACATTAATCGTTATAGTTACAGGAAAAAGTTCCAAGAAGACCATCCATAACCTTTTGAGATATTCTAAACCACATTCACAGAATTTGGAAAAATGGCTGAAATGACAAAAAAAATGTTCTATGCCAGACGATATTTAGCATCAGATTTATTATATTAGGAAGACAGGATTCAGATAGGCCTGTTTTTTTGTAGGGATCAAAAGACTATGGGGCCAACCGAGATTTGCATGCTAGAAATATTATTAATCGACAAAAACATTTGCCAAATAATTTGTACCAAAAAACGATTAATCAACTCGATTTTCTTTATTGTCAATCGATCTTATTGCTTACCGCTATCAAAAGACTGAGGCCAACTGAGTTATTAGTACAGATACTAGGGTAAGTCAAAAGACCAGGCCCGTTATTCTAATTCTCTCGGAATCGTTTCTGAGTGAATTAGAATAACGGGCCAAATTTACGAAATAACTTTACAAACGGGATATTGAAGCACTAACGCCTGTTTAGCGCAACCAAACTTTGCAATTTTAGCTTTAAGCTGTAAAGTTTTACTTGGCACTTGACTGCGCTCGTCACCCTAACATAGTTTTAATTTCCATCCGCCTAGTAGTTTCACTGACTTCAGTGTCCTTGAAATATGAAGGTAGAATGCGACTATGTTATGGTACCGACTAAGATGGTAACTACTGCACAAGAGGTCTATCGCCTGAAGGGTTTCTATTGACGTGTGTGACAAGACGTCTACCAGACTACAGTAATGATTACTAATCAGTCAATGTTCGTCATAGTTAACTATGACTAGAACGACGAACATAAATAGACAGAGGAATTTAGAAGTAAAAATTCCTCTGTCTATTTATGTTCGTCGCAGTCAAGTATAAAGTACTCAGTCTATTTATGTTCGTCGCAGTCAAGTAAAGAGTACTCAGTCTATTTATGTTCGTTGCAGTCAAGTATAAAGTACTCAGTCTATTTTTGTTAGTCGCAGTCAAGTAAAGAGTACTCAGTCTATTTATGTTTTTGCAGTCAAGTAAAAAGTACTCAGTCTATTTATGTTAGTCGCCGTCAAGTAAAGAGTACTCAGTCTATTTATGTTCTTTGCAGTCAAGTAAAAAGTACTCAGTCTATTTATGTTCTTTGCAGTCAAGTAAAAAGTACTGAGTCTATTTATGTTCTTTGCAGTCAAGTAAAAAGTACTCAGTTTATTTATGTTCGTTGCAGTCAAGTAAAGAGTACTCAGTCTATTTATGTTCGTTGCAGTCAAGTAAAAAGTACTCAGTCTATTTTTGTTAGTCACAGTCAAGTAAAGAGTACTCAGTCTATTTATGTTCGTTGCAGTCAAGTAAAAAGTACTCAGTTTATTTATGTAAGTCACAGTCAAGTAAAGAGGTCTCTGTCTATTTATGTTCGTTGCAGTCAAGTAAAAAGTACTCAGTTTATTTATGTTAGTCACAGTCAAGTAAAAAGTACTCCGTCTATTTATGTTCGTTGCAGTCAAGTAAAAAGTACTCAGTCTATTTTTGTTAGTCGCAGTCAAGTAAAGAGTACTCAGTCTATTTATGTTCTTTGCAGTCAAGTAAAAAGTACTCAGTTTATTTATGTTCGTTGCAGTCAAGTAAAAAGTACTCAGTCTATTTTTGTTAGTCACAGTCAAGTAAAGAGTACTCAGTCTATTTATGTTCGTTGCTGTCAAGTAAAAAGTACTCAGTCTATTTATATTAGTCGCAGTCAAGTAAAGAGTACTCAGTCTATTTTAGTTCGTTGCAGTCAAGTAAAAAGTACTCAGTTTATTTATGTTAGTCACAGTCAAGTAAAGAGTACTCAGTCTATTTATGTTCGTTGCAGTCAAGTAAAAAGTACTCAGTTTATTTATGTTAGTCACAGTCAAGTAAAGAGTACTCAGTCTATTTATGTTCGTTGCAGTCAAGTAAAGAGTACTCAGTCTATTTATGTTCGTTGCAGTCAAGTAAAAAGTACTCAGTTTATTAATGTTAGTCACAGTCAAGTAAAGAGTACTCAGTCTATTTATGTTCGTTGCAGTCAAGTAAAAAGTACTCAGTCTATTTTTGTTAGTCGCAGTCAAGTAAAGAGTACTCAGTCTATTTATGTTCTTTGCAGTCAAGTAAAAAGTACTCAGTTTATTTATGTTCGTTGCAGTCAAGGAAAAAGTTCTCAGACTATTTATATTAGTCGCAGTCAAGTAAAGAGTACTCAGTCTATATTCGTTGCAGTCAAGTAAAAAGTACTCAGTCTATTTATATTAGTCGCAGTCAAGTAAAGAGTACTCAGTCTATTTATGTTATTTGCAGTCAAGTAAAAAGTACTCAGTTTATTTTTGTTAGTCACAGTCAAGTAAATAGTACTCAGTCTATTTATGTTCGTTGCAGTCAAGTAAAAAGTACTCAGTTTATTTATGTTAGTCACAGTCAAGTAAAAAGTACTCAGTCTCTTTTGTTAGTCGCAGTCAAGTAAACAGTACTCAGTCTATTTATGTTCTTTGCAGTCAAAGAAGAAGTACTCAGTCTATTTATATTAGTCGCAGTCAAGTAAAGAGTACTCAGTCTATTTATGTTCGTTGCAGTCAAGTAAAAAGTACTCAGTCTATTTATGTTTTTTGCAGTCCAGTAAAAAGTACTCAGTCTATTTTTGTTCGTTGCAGTCAAGTACAAAGTACTCAGTCTATTTATGTTCATCGCAGTCATGTAAAAAGTGCTCAGTCGATTTAGGTTCATCGCAGTCAAGTAAAAAGTAGTCAGTCAATTTATGTTCGTCGCAGTCAAGTACAAAGTACTCAGTCTATGTATGTTAGTCGCAGTCAAGTAAAAAGTGCTCAGTCTATTTAGGTTCATCGCAGTCAAGTAAAAAGTACTCAGTCTATTTATGTTAGTCGCCGTCAAGTAAAGAGTACTCAGTCTATTTATGTTCTTTGCAGTCAAGTAAAAAGTACTCAGTCTATTTATGTTCTTTGCAGTCAAGTAAAAAGTACTCAGTCTATTTATGTTCTTTGCAGTCAAGTAAAAAGTACTGAGTCCATTTATGTTCTTTACAGTCAAGTAAAAAGTACTGAGTCTATTTATGTTCGTTGCAGTCAAGTAAAAAGTACTCAGTCTATTTATGTTAGTCGCCGTCAAGTAAAGAGTACTCAGTCTATTTATGTTCTTTGCAGTCAAGTAAAAAGTACTCAGTCTATTTATGTTCTTTGCAGTCAAGTAAAAAGTACTGAGTCCATTTATGTTCGTTGCAGTCAAGTAAAAAGTACTCAGTCTATTTATGTTCGTCGCAGTCAAGTTAAGAGTACTCAGTCTATTTATGTTCTTTGCAGTCAAGTAAAAAGTACTGACTCTATTTATGTTCGTTGCAGTCAAGTAAAAAGTACTCAGTCTATTTATGTTAGTCGCCGTCAAGTAAAGAGTACTCAGTCTATTTATGTTCTTTGCAGTCAAGTAAAAAGTACTCAGTCTATTTATGTTCTTTGCAGTCAAGTAAAAAGTACTGAGTCTATTTATGTTCTTTGCAGTCAAGTAAAAAGTACTCAGTCTATTTATGTTCTTTGCAGTCAAGTAAAAAGTACTGAGTCTATTTATGTTTTTTGCAGTCAAGTAAAAAGTACTGAGTCTATTTAAGTTCGTTGCAGTCAAGTAAAAAGTACTCAGTCTATTTATGTTAGTCGCCGTCAAGTAAAGAGTACTCAGTCTATTTATGTTCTTTGCAGTCAAGTAAAAAGTACTCAGTCTATTTATGTTATTTGCAGTCAAGTAAAAAGTACTGAGTCTATTTATGTTCTTTGCAGTCAAGAAAAAGTACTGAGTCTATTTATGTTCGTTGCAGTCAAGTAGAAAGTACTCAGTCTATTTTTGTTAGTCGCAGTCAAGTAAAGAGTACTCAGTCTATTTATGTTCGTCGCCATCAAGTTACAAGTACTCAGTCTATTTATGTTCGTCGCAGTCATGTAAAAAGTACTCCGTTAATTAATGTTCGTCGTAGTCAAGTAAAAAGTACTGTGTTTATTTATGTTCGTCGTAAATAAGTAAAATGTACTGGTTCTATTTATGTTCGTCGTTGTCTAGTAAAAAGTACTTAATCTATATGTGCTCGTCGTAGTGAAGTAAAAAGTACTTACCTAGCTGAGTTCGAATCCCGCGCCCGCCTGTATAGCATACAACAATTTCTCGGAGAGAATGTCTTCGCTTTGGAACTCTGGCAACTTGAGTAGGTTCATGCAAGTGGATGAGGATGGAAGCCGGTCCGCACCACCCGCCGATTGGATACAAAATGGTGGCTGTAAGTCCTGCAAAGATATAATAGGTGACAGTATTGTTAAATAAAAACCTTTATTGTCAACTACATTAAGAACATCTCGGTCTTAGTTCGGTATTCTAGAAATACGCTCATAGCCCGTTGCACAAACAGTTTTGCCAAAAAGTATTCGTATCGTAAGCGTCAACGCGTCACGCTTCGACGTAGAAACTTTTAGTTATATTGTCACAGCTTCCCTACATAGATGACATTTTGTAGTGTTCCATATGAACAATACGTTACGTTAAACTTACGTCATTATTCGTGCTAGGCCCACTATTGTGTATCGCGACTTGAGTGGGGATTTGACAGTAAATGCCACACAACACTTTCACAGTAGCTATACGACGAGTTGGCAACATGAATGTCATCTATAGTCGATAGTCGATACTCGATCTCGCCTACCTATAAAGCTTATCATTGGCGTACTCGCTACCTATTTTAGCTCTACTATTGACCACAAGGTTGCATTGTTCTTTTTTCATACATTTTTTCGCGGCAGTAGATACCGAGCATCGATTCGTGTCAATGTTGTTAACTCATGGAAGACCTGCTGATCTATCTGTCCTCAAGCACAAATTCACAACTGAGCATACTTCTGGAATACACTCCTTAGTGTAGTTGACCTTTAATAGACAAATCATGTCAGATGGCATAAAATGGTTGTGCAAAACCCCAAACTAAAATCTAACTGTTAGTAATTTATAGTAGGACATAATAATGTCCACATTAAAGTTCAAATTCGTATTGCTAGCGAATGACAGTCCTTAAATTTGACATTTCTGTTCAATCGTGAGTACGTTTAGCGCAAATTTAGTCGTCATGTAACATCATGATCTATAAGGTCTTTGTTAATTAGTGCACAATATTGAATGGCGTGGTTTGGAATCGATAACTGGTCGTTATAGTGAAAGAAATAAAATAAAAGTTAAAAAAAAAAAGATATTAAAAATACCTAGTGATTTTTTTTTTCAGCGGAAGTGTCACTAGGTATTTTTCAATAATGGATTTCCGCAAAGTAACGCCTGAATCAATAAATTATAATGTTTTTTTTTATTTTTATGTAATAATATTCATTGTTCCGCGGCTAAACCATTGAGCGACAGAATGCACCACGTCACAGAATAGATAGCAGTAACTACGCGAGACATACCTACCCACTATGAATAGGTACAACGACGTACGAACCTGCCTACTCGCGAATGTTTTTCACAGCTGATGTCTATGCCACACCTACTACCTATAGCCAGGGCGGGGCAACGTTCATTCTATTCTGTGATGTGCGTCGCGTCGTGCGTTCGATAATTCTAATCAACAAAGACCATATATATTTATATATATATACTGATGTAAAATTACCCACAATTGAATATAATAACCATAGTTTAGAGACATAACTGCACAAGCGAATTATTACCATTTTATTAAATACGAATGTATATTGCTGGCCCGTGTGCATCATGGAGGACATTACCAAAGCTTCAAATTCCTAAAACGCATTTTGGCAATTAATAGCCATACTTCCACCACAAATAAAATATTGTTTTAATGACAATTTTATTTCATAGATATCAGAGAACCTATATCTCTAAATTTGACACGTGGTACCTTTTAAAAGCTGCATTCAAAGGTAATCAGTAACAATGTAAGAACGCAATGCAGTGCAGAAATATAATAACTTTTTTTCATTTAATGGCCATATTAATAGTACTACATATTTTCAAAATGCGAACTTTTCATTCCAAATTCTACAACACTACTAAGAAATAAGATAGTAAACATTTTTGAACGAATTGCTCCCAATATCAAAATATTAGATAATCGATCACTTCGCGTCTTAGGGTCTCCAATCCTAGACGAGTCAATTGAAGATTTTGTTGATGAAAAAATTCAAAACTAACTCAGTTTCGGACCGCCTACAAAAAATTAATTGTCACATGGCCTATTTTATTATTCGATATTGCCTTTTTGTCCCTAAATTTATGTATTCTCTTAGATGTTGTCAGTTTTGGAATCATCCTTTACTTTTACAAAAACTTGACAACATCCAAAGGGATACGCTCACTACCATACTTAACACACATTTTGACGATCGCACTTGGCGCCAGGCCTCACTACCTGTTGGGTGGAGGTCTCGGTATTCGCAAAATTTCTAGTGTAGCATTACCCGCTTTCCTTTCATCAATTTTTAGTACTCAAAAGTTAGTAAAGGCAATTTTATCGCCTTCTATTCAAATTAGTTATATGACTGAGGCTTTAGGAAACTGGAAAATAGCTTGTCCAAGTCAGTCCCTGCCCAAAGCTCCTGCTTCTCAGAGGCAGTGAGACGGGCTGCTCTGTGAGTTAGAACTTGAAAACCTGATCAATTCAACTACCTAGTTCTTCCGCAGAGCGTGCTCGCCTGTTAGCTGTTACTCGATGGGAGTCGGGGCTTTGGCTACATGCTTTGCCGTCTAAAAATGTTGGAAATCTTTTGGACAACAATACTTTCCGAATAGCCGTATCCCTACGAGTAGGTGCCCCTTGCCAGGTCCCTCACCGTTGTGTCTGCGGAGAAATGGTGGATCGGTTCGGCCACCACGCACTCTCATGCGTAAAGAGCGCGGGGCGCATACCGCGGCACGCCAGCTTGAATGATATCATCCGTCGGGCATTTGTCAGTGCTGGAGTCCCGTCAATTTTGGAACCGAACGGATTGATGCGGGATGAAGGCAAGAGACCAGATGGGATGACTATCGTCCCGTGGAAGATGGGACAGCACCTGGTTTGGGATGCTACATGTGGGACGATTGATCGGGATGGCGCTGCCGCGTCTAAAGCGGAAGACCTCAAACGTCATAAATATGTGTATTTAGACAGAATGTACATGTTTGTGCCGTTTGGTGTCGAAGCTTTAGGCCCATGGGGGCCCTCCGCTCTCAACTTGTTTAGGGATCTGGCGAAACGTTTGTTTGAGGCGTCGGGTGACCGAAATGCTGGCGCCTATTTTGGGCAAAAACTTAGCATTGCCATCCAGCGTGGCAATGCCGCCAGCGTTTTGGCCACTTTTCCCCCCACCATGGGACTTATAGATTAGATAGTTATTATGATTCTTTTTTTATTTAATTTTTAATTACTAACAATGTAATTTTTAAGGAAAATAAATATTAGAACTTAAAAAAAAAACTACATATTAGTAATTAATATAACATAGCATTTATTAACCACATAGGTTTGTATATAACGCTATTGTTTAGTCTATAAACTAGTCAATATGTGTTTAATAATCAATCTGAACTCATGCAATGAAATAATAGGTACAGATCGCGCGGCGAGAGTTTGGCTTTGACCGTTATTGCGCAGAAATCAGAAATTGGGTATCAACGGGCAATTAGCGGGGTGCGGGGCGGGTGTGTAGGCGCATGCGGTGCTCTGATTGGCGCTCCAATCGTTCCCTGCCTCTCGCATCGATACGACGTACCGCGCACTCCTGTTGTACAATCACGTTCACAAGTGAATTGCGATTTTCGTTAATTGTTTATTGTTGTCGATTGTTATTATTTGTTGAGTTTGTTTGTTTAAGTTTGTCAGTTAAGTTTTTTTTGTTAAATATTAAAAAGTGATTTGAAAATGCGTAAAAATAACATTGTTTTAAAAAGGCAAGCACGGAAAATGATATATGACGTGAATTGCTTTTTAAAGAAAGAAGCTGACGAATGTATCGATTCATTGAAGCAAATTCGAAGTCAGATTGAGGAAGTTGCTTCTTTACTCAGTCAGTCGGAGAATAACCAAACTATACAGACTATGCAGGTAATGAAAACGGAAACTGTTTCTAAATTAAATTGTGTAGTCAGTAAATTAGCTAAAATTCAAAAACGGACATCGGAGGCCACTAAGACTTCAATTGGCACTGTAAAAAATATCGTAAATCAAGCCAAGAGTTCCGATTTGCTAATTATTTTCAGAACACCTGGAAAAAAACGTCCCAGAGCTAAACCAGTTACGAATATTGATAATTTTGACCAAGGTGTTATAAAAAGATGTATACACAATTTTCACAAGACGAATAATGAACTTCCCACCATTGGGAAACTAAAAAAGAAACTTGAGGAAGATATAAACTTTAAAGGGTCAGAAACAAGTCTTCGTGTAATTGTAAAGGAGTTAGGATTTCGCTGGAAAAAAACAGAAAACAACCGTAAATTACTAATAGAAACATCGAATATCCGATTACAACGCATTGAATATTTAAGAAAAATAAGAAAATATCGACAAGAAGGAAGACCCATTGTTTACACGAGCGATGGCCCTACGGAAGGACTAAAAAAACCCATTTCTAAAGGACAACGAGTCGTGATAGTCCACGCAGGATCTGAAGCTGGGTTTATACCAAATGCTTTATTAACTTTTAAAGCCGGCACCAAAACAGGGGACTATCACGACAACATGAATTACGAGAATTATGAAAAATGGCTTAGGACACAATTAATTCCCAACCTACCACCCAATTCTGTAGTGGTTGTCGACAACGCCTCATACCACAATAAACAATGGGATTTAGCACCGTCCTCCAATACCAAAAAAGCCGATATGCAGAATTGGCTAACTGATAAAGGCATACAATATGATTCAACAATGCTCAAGCCACAATTGTACAACTTGATAAAAGCTAATAAAGAAAGATTTAAAACTTTTTCAATAGATCAAATTTTAGCAGAAGCAAACCATAGCATATTGAGATTACCGCCTTACCATCCAGACCTCAACCCCATAGAAATGGCATGGGCTACTATTAAACAATATGTAGCTAGCAAAAATGTTAAATGGAATTTACAAGAATGTACCAAACTTATCAAAGAAAAAGTATCCTTAATGGGTGCCCAGGAATGGGAAAAAATATGTAAAAGGGTAAAAGATATAGAAGAAGAGTACGCCAAGAGTGACCATGTAGTTGATTTACTTACCGAGCAATTTATAATTCGCGTCGATGATAGTTCCGAAGACGATGATTCTGATGATGGTTATGAAGATGATGATGATGACAACTGCGACCGAGGAAGCCCTGAACCCGGACCCTCAACAAGCAAAAGACGTTGCACAATTTCGTGTCGCGGCAGCACCACTGGACCATGCGGTGATTTCATAGAAGGCGTTAAACCTTTAACTGATTCAGAATCTGAATAGCACTGCGGCTAGGACTTTTTTTTATGTTAACTTTTGTATTTAATAATTATTTTAAGTTTTCTTTTGTTTGTATGTACCAATTTTACATGTATCTTGGAATAAATAATTTTATTAAAAAACAATTATTTAGAATTTTCATCGCTGTCTCTGTAAACTTTAAAAGGAAATAAACATTTTATATAAGTAAAATAACTATCAATAGTTTTAATAAATGAAGAAGTTTATCTATTTCGTATTATTTTCTAGCATTATTACCACTGTACATGAATTTTGACCCACTCAAATATCCAACCTGGTACATAAAAAAGGAAAAGTATTGTTGAAAATGAATTATCCACTTAAAATACAGTTTATTTTATATTACTAGTAACTTCTTACACAATTGTGCGTACACACAAACACACATGCACACACCTTTCTTTACACACGCCCTCTGAATTAAAACTCAATTTTACAAACACAATGTTAGTAATTGTTAAACATTATTTATTTTATTTTATTGTATTTACTGTCATTTTACTTTTATTTAATCTATTATTAGAATTATATACCTTATTTATTTCCTCCCCTGAATGCTGTCGCAATCCAAATAAGGAAGGAACTAATCATTGTAATAAAGGCTTCCCGCCTAGTGTAATGGTTAGAGCACACACCTATGTTAAAATGTTCAAAATAAAGAAATTTTGTATTTGGATACATGCATAATATATAAATAGTAAGATGCTAACTAAATCATATTTCTAAGGGATGTTATATAAGCATGTTTTTGTTTGACGGTTGACGTTGATTATTCATTTATCTTCGCACCCATGCGATCGCCGCTAAGTACCAAGTAATATAATCAACATTCGATCTGTTGAAGGAAATAATCCTTGAATATACATTTAATATTACTTGTGCTTTAAAATTGTAGGTAGCACAGCAACTGTCAAGGGCAGGCGTTATTTACCCCCAGACTCAACTTATCTGTTCAACTTATTCTTACCTTAAACAAGTACAATTTGAAAAATTTAATATCGACTTCCATTCTATTGAGTTATTGGAGTGTATCTCAAAAACTACTGGACCGCATTTGTTGAAATTGATGGGACCACACGGGTAGCACCAGCTTTCAAACAAAAAAAAGAATTTTGAGAATCGGTTCATCCAGTCGAAAGTAATGAGGTAACAAACATATATTTTTTTAAAAGTCGAATTGAGTACCTACCTCCTCCTTTTTTTGGAAGTCGGTAGAAAAAGGTATACCTTAAATCCTAACAGCGGAGGCCTTGAACAACTGGTGACAAACTTGAGCAGTTGCCGCCTTTGCACGTCGTCGAATTTTTCCACCACTTTCCAGAAGCACAGGACGGTCGGATGCTCTGCTGAGAAACCACCTGCGAATAAAACAATAAAATAAAAATCTCTCCATATTACCAGTTATTACATAACCTAAAACCACGTCACCGCTGGCAGAGATGCAATAAACACTCATATTTCGCGCCAATTATGTTTTTGGTTTAATGTTAAAGGGTTCGAGCGTAATGCCACCTACCGGGCAATAATGTGATCTACACTAATATTATAAAGGCGAAAGTTTGTGAGTTCGTGTGTTTGTATGTTTGTTGAAGATGATGAAGAAGTACTTCACGCTCACACGGTTGGACCAATTTTGATGAAATTTGGTAAGACAGTTAGATGAGGCGCTGGATTAATGCAATATAGGATACTTTTCATCATCACCCATCACCACGTGGGTGTAACCGAGGGGCGCGGCTAGTATGTAATAAGCGAATGAAATCCCAAGGTCAGCACAATGCAGCACTGAGTACCGCGTGCATTGGGAATGTTTTGATTAAAATATGATAGAAAAAAACATAAACATATTTTTCATAACTTTATAACAGACAACTATCTAGTATACCCGTAACCATGCCACTGAAAAGTGTTCGAAAAGTCGCGATAAAAATATAAAATCTACGCGATCTAATCCGTTTTAACTTGTTTAAATTCAAATTGCAGACCACCATCTAATTGTTTCATTTTGTCCTGACCATTCAAGGCCTTAGTTATAAACTTTGCATAACGGCACAGAACAATTATGCCGTGCGCACTACTAAATAACATCCTTAAAGTTAGGCAGCGTTTCTAAGTAAGGCCCTCAAAGGTTACCGGCGAATGAATTACCATCATAGTTCTATGGGTGCTATCAGACAGAGAGCGATCAACGCGATCAGTTTTGCGTTCTGTTATGGGCCTTTTATTAGTTCGCTTTTTAAAAAAAGATTTTGTTATAGAATATTAGAATACGAATATTTGGTTAAAATTATGAAATAGGATTATTATTTAGAGACCCTTGGGCAGACCGGGTTATGATGAAGATTCAAGCCGAACTGAGCTAAAAGCCTGAAGTCTTTATAGCGTCTCGTAGGATAATGCCGATTAGGCACACAGGGAAGAACTAAGGCTTACATGGTAAAGGTATAACAGTTCGTTGTGTTGTATTACGTTACATAGATACATACACATATTACATACATACCCACAGTCAACCGACGCGGTCAGAACGCCTTCTGTTTGGTTATATCTATGTAACGTAATACAAAACAACGAAAGCAAAACTGACCGCGTGAACGCGTGACCGCTCTCTGTCTGATAGCGCCCTAAGACCCTTACTTGTAAGTAGATTAATTAGTTAATTTACCTACTGTATCAAGACGATGTAAGATACTAAATATTTAATTATGCTTTATTACTGTAAGGTTAACAAGAACTTTCTTACTTAGATCTCAAAACAAATAAAACCCTGTAATCACACAGCATTCACATTCCCAGAGAGTGCACAACACCCACCCAACATCAATAGGTATGGGATAATAGTGATAGAAACTGTACTGCTGAAACTTGGACACTCAGTGTGGGACTAGTCCACAAATTTAAGGTCGCTCAGCGAGCTATGGAGAGAGCTATGCTCGGAGTTTCTCTGAAGGATAAGATTCTTAATGAAGTTATCCGACAGAGAACCAAAGAAGTCGACATAGCTCAAAGAATAAGCAAGCTGAAGTGGCAATGGGCTGGCCATATTTCACGAACGATAACCGCTGGAGTAGGCGAGTTCTTGAGTGGAGACCACGTCTAGGCAATCGGAGTGTAGGACGCCCTGCGGCCAGATGGAGAGACGACCTGCGGCCAGATGGAGAGACGACCTGCGGATGGCGGCTGGCAGTAACTGGATGCAGAGAGCTAAAGACCATAAGCTCTGTGGCGTACTTTAGGAGAGGCCTATGTCCAGCAGTGGACGAATGTGGGCTGATGATGATGATGAATAGTGATAGGACAAACATTACAAAACCTACTGTATGTTTTGTGGTAAACAATAGAGATATTGAATTGTATTTCTCATGACAAAACTTTTCTACACTAACCTGCGTAGTGAGTATAAGCTTTAAGATCGACGAGATCTATGGGCACCTCTGCTCCAGATATAAGCAGTTGCAACTCCCGGCACGAGAACATCCTCAACCATTCGCCGTTCACAACCGACATCACTCCTTTCTTGAATGCGTTGCATTGAGGCCTTATTTGCCTGAAATTAAATAATTTATTTAAATATTTTACTTTTAAAGCAGCGCTCACAGCAGATATTGTCTTGTGGTTATAAACAGATCAAGAAAGTTTAGAAACCTTTGCTGCGGTCAGGCCTTGGATGACCGCTAGTAGCATTTAACTGAGCGATTCCGTGCTCCGGAGGGCACGTGAAACAGTCAGTCCCAATTGTCTATGTTAGAACAGTCGTCAAGGCTCTATTGGAGGTTTTCAGGCAACCTGAAAATTTTGATACTGGGGCGGCTACAGTGAAACTGTTACTGGGCCTGGATTGGTCATTAACCTTCCCACCAGGCCACACTGGAACCCCAGGATAGGATACGGTCCTTACTCCTCTCTTTCTCTGACAATAAAAGACGATGCCAAAGAAGTGGGCAATGAAACGTAACGGGCATAACTGTACTAGCTGACCTTTCCATAACAGTTACCATGTTTGATATAATTTATATATCTGTACGCGGCACTGTACTTCTCTCGTTCATCAATAACACAAGTGATTTGATAAATACGGAACCGATTTCACTAAGACATGTTGCTGCCACAGAATAATTAATACTTAGTGCTATATACAGACGGAATTTTCCCATAGATAATTCAAGGGAGCATATATAGCCGTCTATACGAGCCTATGCTACTACACAAGTAGGTATCAGCTGAGATGATGAGTATTAGGCGCAAATACTTGAATATTTTTACAAAATATATAAAACACATTATGCTTTTAATTGTTACAATTTTAGGGTTGCGTTCGATCCCATTGTCATCCTGCCTTGGTGCCAATGGGAAATTTACCCTTTTAATAAAAAAAAAATATTTCTCGAATCAGTCCAGGCTCCTTCGAGCAATCGGGGAACATACCTAAAAAATAAATAAAAAGTCCTACAAATTGAGAACTTCCTCTTTTTTGAGGTCGGTTAATACACTCTTTAGTATCGTTTGCCAAGCATTTCACTTGTTCCTGCTTGAATATCTGGCAGTAGAGTAAAGAGATTCGACTTCTATATAAACACCGGGGATGTTTGTCGAATCACGTGTCGATTGCTTTTATGCGACTATGCGGAAACGGTGCACATCCCTGGTGCGCAGGGTTAGGGCCAGCTCTAATAGCATCCTGAAGGTATTTGCTGAAAGATTTGACTATCAGTACTTGAACCATTGCTGCATGGTTCATGTACTGACTAATACATAAATAATCACAATTCTTATTAATATAATTTTGTATAGGTACCTAATAAATTTAATTTAATATGTTATTTAATTTAATTTTTATCTAATTTGTATGAAATATAATTATTTGGATTTTTTTTGTACATAATGTAATTAATTGTGATTGTTGTTGAGATCTTATGGCCCAAGCTGGTCGAAATAAACGATTTTATTATTATGATTATAAGATTATGGTGTTGTATATTTTTCTAGACTGGTTTTTAAAGCTCGTGTTTCCTGATTCGCATTATGGCTGGAGGAACCATTCGTGTGAAGATCATACTTATTTACGGATGTTTGATTGTACCCATATAAATATTACTTATAATATTCATATACGGATACATTTCCATTGTTGCAATAACAATTAAACCATATATTTACCTATTTAATTTAAAATCAGCGACTAGATGAATGTACTCTATCCTATTTTCAGCTGTGACCGGAATGTTGGCGCCACCTGGTTTCAGTTCTTCTACCTGCGATAGAAAGAGACACTCTGAAAAACCTGAAAACAATTGGTCTACAAGGCAATTACCTGCTGAAAATATCGGGTGTAACGCGTGTGTGCAAACACATTGGCTTCTAACAAAGCGTATTAAGGAATTCTAGAAGGTTGCATTATATTTACAGTGAGCCAATATATTGTCACTAGATATATATATATATATGAGTATTCTAACTTCGGACACGCCTTGCCTTCACGTGCCCTCAATTACAATAACACACTAGAACACTGGTCGAATAACGCTTTGCAAGAATACTCTCTAATACAATAATGTTCTGCTAAAACAATAATGTTTTGAAACGTTGATGATCACGCAGGGGCAGTGTCGGCCGGTTACATTCCTGCTTGATGTTTCAGTGAATAGAATTTTGAGAGGATTTCCACTTATCGGTATATATAGTAACTATAAAGTATCTCAATTCTAAATCTCATTACAATTCCAAAATCCATTTCGTTGAATCGTTTCACCATAGAGAATTAACAAAATTTGTTTTGTTTAATTCACAAAACCCACATCATAATATAGTTTCATTAATTACACAATCTTAGCTCTTATGATCTAAATACACAATTACACACACACTCACAAACTTTCGCATTTATGATATTACTCAGTTTAATTGTACACATACCCGTTGCTCTCCCAGTTCGTCACTCAGTATTGTAAAGTCAAGTCCCAACTCAGGCACGTCTTGCCTTCGATGTGCCTTCAATAGCAAAAGCCCTCTGTATAACACGGGGTCTAAAGAGGCCAGTGCGTGAACGTCAGCTTCTCGCGACGAACATAACTTGCTGAGGAAAAACTCTGCCAGCGGTAACTCTACTAGAAGGTTCTCATATATGGCCTGAAAAGAAACATACCAACAGATGTAAAGTAGGTTTACGGACGATAATTTTACGTGTTAACGTCATAAGACATGCCGGACGCTTAGGCCGATCGTGCCTCTCTATCGCTTGTTCCGCGCAATTGCTTGCACGCTCGGCTCAAGCTGAACCTGACAATGAATCATACTTTTTCGTGTGTGCAGCCGGCGTTCATCGATTTATAAGACGTTATCACGTCCAAAACATCTCGCTGTTTTTATGAGATCAGCGGTGCGAGCTTAATTGTCTATAGTATAAAATTATCGGTAAGACTGTCCACGCTATAGCTATCGCAGCCAGATCCATACTAGAAAAAAGATAAGATAGCTGATAAGTCAGTATATCGACTCAGCGGTGTGAGCATGGATTGTCGATAGGATAAAATTATCTGTAGAAGACATCCTGCGATATAGCTATCGCAGCTAGATCCATACTAGAGACATGGTAAAATAGCCTGTAAAAGTCAGCTTATCGAATCGACAAGTTTATAGTGAAATCCATTGTCGTACGTCAGATGTGCTAACCGAATAAAATGATTAGTAATTACCTACATATTTGAAAACCATACACACAGAATAATTGCAAATAATCTACCAAATGCCGATCGGTATGTTTATTAAGATATTTAAGGCATAAATAACGCTTACCTTCCCCAACATCCTGCCGACGAAGTAATAATGCATGTGAAAGTCATCGTATAGTAAATGCACAGCCGGGTTAGGATATAGCATGTTGTCTTTTGTCAATCGGAATAACCCCCTGTTTGGATCGAACGCTGATCTGTAACACAAGGAAATGCAGACTAAATTAAAGTTTTATCTTTTATTACTTACTAGCTGATCTCCGCGGTTTCACCCGCGCGGTGATGGATGATGATGATGATGAATCTTATATAGCCTATGTTACTCAGGGTGAATGTAGCTTTCCAATGGTGAAAGAATTTTTGAAATCGGTCCAGTACTTTTTGAGCCAATTCGTTACTAACATACATACAAATCTTTCCTCGTTATAATATTAGTATAGATTATGTGTCAAGTCTCATTGAATATAAACCTATAATATATTGCGGTCTACCGATTTCGATAAGGAACTAGAGTTAATTAATTAATTACTATCCTATTTCGGAATTTATTTTAAGAATAACCCATTAATATTCTATGGTTACCTTCTTTTTTATTACCAAATATTATTTTACGTAATATGTTTGACCATTTATTTAAGGTAAGTATCGGTAAGATGGCATACAGAGCTCTGAGAGTTATTTATTACAAATGGAATTATTATTTCCCTTTTTGTCATTTGACCTATATTTTCTAGCACTGGATTATTATTGATTATTTTCATCCAATCATATTCACCAATGTCTGGAACAATTCTTCTAAACAATTTTTTAGGCTTCTGCACTGCACGCACTCAGTGCGAGGCGGGACGCAACGACGAGTGCTCAAGATCAACTCAAGACTCAAGCTCCTGAAGGAGGCTTCCGGACGAAGCCGTAACATACGTCGATCGTGATATAGACAACGCGTAAATCTCACGTTAATCCTGTTTTACTGTGAGTTTCAATAACAAATACTATTTAAATATTCAAAAATCGCGAAATTCCTTTACACTATAAAAATTATGTGTAAGAAGCCAGTCTGCTAATTGACTTTTCTCAACATATTTTACATCCAAAGTATAAAGTCATCTGGTATATAATTAATAATAAGAGTTATGCACGTATTACATTCAATTCTTTTGTATAACTTCTTACGGGCAGACTCATTTGACGGGTACACATTTGTCTTTGTTTAAAAAACAATCTGTTGTTTGACTACGACAGAAATACTTCTAATATACATACACGGTAAAGGACGTATGTTGCATTATATTATACATACGTTATATTGCTTTAAAAAGATGGCTGCGATTCGACCAAGAGAGTAGTTATAAAATATAACTTACTTAAGTAACTCTGAGAGAAACTCTCGGAAAAGTCCACCGCCGTCCACGCCCGCTTCCTCCGCGCCGGCTTGGTTGATTAACTGGACCCGCAGTTTGAGTTTCATGTCTGGCTCTAAAATCATACCGTAATACATCATATATTATAATAAAACTACTTTTTTCAATATTCTTTATGGTAAGTACATCTTAGCCAATTTATGGCAAATGTTTCCTTATCCTACTAATATTATAAACGCAAAAAATTGCATGTGCGTATGTTTGATACTCTTTCACGCTCAAACGGCTGGGCCAATTTTGATGAAATGCGGCAGATGATCTATCACAACGCGGGTGAACTGGGCCAATTATAATGAAATTTCGTATGGAAGTAGATGAGGCGCTGGATTTTCACATATGATACTTTTCATCACCATCATCATCATCCATCACCACGCGGATGAAACCACGAGGAGCAGCCAGTTATACATAAATAATAAAACATTTTTTCTGCCGATTGAGCTTATTCACACTGATGGTTTACACTGTTATGTACGCTGTTTAAAAAAAACAATAATTGTCATTGTTGACCTAAGTTCATAAAACTTGGTTCGTATTTAAACTCATTATATAGATTTTAAGAGAATATTTAAGAAAAAAGATGGGCTGGTTCGACAGAACAAACGAGTTTGCAGTATATGAACATCAGTCAAATGTATAAAGCATAACATAGTGCGGTCCGAATCACGCCTTAAGCACTATTAGGACGCTCAAAAGGTCCCGTAATGTGTGAGCGGGCAAATTTTAGAAGCGAGCGTGAAGTCGTAAGTTACGTCATGTCCGGACTTAAGGTGCTATTGCTTTTGCATGAAATTGTCGTGAGCATCGTGTGCCCTTAATGTCAAATTTGTCATTTTTGTCTATGTCAGAGAGGCGAAATTTGCTTGCTTTGTTTACCAACCGGTTCGATTACATTAATTAGCACGGTAACAGCGCTGTGACGAAATCGCAGCGCTGTTAGCGTGCTAGTGAAAGCGAACCCTTAATGTCAAATTTAACATTTGTCTATATCACAGAGGTCAGATTTTCTTGCTTTGTTTACCTACCGGACTGATTTCAGAAGCACGCTAACAGCCCTGTGAGTGAGGAAATCGAGCTTATTAATATTGTACCAGCGGAGATAGACGTCAGTACCGTATGGGATAATAAGGAATTATGGACCGCGGGTTTAGTTGTGCCGAAAAAGTCACGTGACCTCGAGCCCTATCCGCTACCATAGACAATCTTTAGCTCTAGTATATTCTTTAGATGTGTGTTGTGTGACTTACTGTACCGTATTAAACCATTGTCGCCGTCGCGACGTGAGCGTGACTGATAATTTCATGCAAAATCATTACATCTGTCACTTCATCTCGGAACAGTTTTGAGCATCGCTTCACATCACAGTGATGCCAAAAGCGTTGAAAGCGCTTCAAGCGTAATACGAAAATTAGTAAGTGGTTTTTTGACGAATCCTACTGCTGGTGAAATGCAAGCCTTGCCGAACAAGCTTTGAATTAACTTTATAGACGAATTTAATCGATTCATATCTAAGCAATCAAGCAAGTTATGTAGAAAATTGGCTTTTAAAAATCATTTTCAAGTTTATTACTTGCCTTAAGCCAGGACAAAAAAAATACTTACCATTTTCCGGACTAAGTTTGTCAAATGCGTCTTCATATAAATGCGTCCGTCGAACACTGATGTTTATTAAGGGGCCTTCATTGAAATTGGTCAGTTCGTACCAATGGTCGAGCTTTTCTCTGGCAAGCAAAAAACCGAATCATTGTTAATCGATCAAATCAATCTAAATACAAATAAATTTTAATTTAGTAATAGAAAAAAGAACTTGACATACAAAAAAATATTAACTACAATTTAGTTGCAACGGTTTATCTTGGTCTTCTGATTTTCCGCCTTGTGTTTGTTTTCTTGATAATAATAAATCTGCAGTAGTCGATAATCTTACCTCGAAAGTAAACTTTGAAACATCAACACTCTCGTTCCAAAGGGGACTACGAAAGGGATCTCTTTCAAAATGGTGTGTGATCTTAATTCCTTGATAGTAAGTGGTGGATCTTCATCTGAAAAGAAACGATCTTATTATGAATCGTTGACGAGGTATTACACTCTAGAAGCGTCAACCTGAGTTTGTGTTTGTGTTTTATAGTAATTACTATCTTAAGTGCTAGAAATAAAATCATTAATTGTTTTTGGAAGGTTCTGGAGTGGAGACCATTAAATCAGCAAGCTAGTCGTCCACCGAAAAGGTGGACAGACGACCTGATAAAGATCACAGGACGATGCCAAATTGGATGCCAGATGCTAGATCCCTTTAGGTATTCCTAAAGGGACCGATTGGAAGTGGTGAAGGAGGTCTATGAAATCAATCAGATTAAGCAACTCTTGATGCGGTTGCTAATTGAATGGATGGCTGCCAGTGGCATTCAAAATTCTCTCTCCTGAGAGGAAGATATGTGTATGTGAAAACGTAATGCGTGATTATTCTATGTTTAAGCTTATTGTTGAACGCTCCGTTATTTTACTTGATAGTAAGACCTTGCCTTCAAAACGCGAGGTCACAGTTTTGTTCCTTGGTCAAGAAAATATATTTGTGATGAGCAGACACGTTTGTTTTCTTTTTAATATGTGTGATGACTTCAACACTTCTTTCTGTATTTCTGAAGATTTAAAAATTATGATGATTTACCTATAGCTGTGAGAGGCGGGAGACCTCGACGCGGTAACCTCGCACGCGCGGCGAGTATAGCACCCGCGCTCTCGCCGACTACGCCATCCACGGGCCATGCATTGCTGCCCAGGAATTGCAGCCGACCATCACGCACGTACAGAGCGCGCAATAGATGTGATGTCACCTGAAAATTTTGCCATCAGACCAACTGCGAATCCCAATGTGTTAGCTAGTCTTATTGCATTTAAGCAGTCACACAAACAATTCAAAAGTAACCACACATTGTATTTGAATTGTTTAAAATGCAATTAAGATTTTCGAACTAAACACTATTAGGTTAGATAGATGTACCTAATCTAGAGAATAGAAATAAAATTATCTACATTAGGTCATTCATTATCAGCCCGAAGAAGTCCACTGCTGAACAAATAACACGAAAAAACACGAGTAGAATAATCGGTAATACATTACCGAGTATTTTTTAACATTCCCCATAATTTAATTTTACATTTGCTGTAACTGTAATGGATACCTGACCCAAATGACTAGCACGCACTCTTCATAAGATACCGGTGTTTGTAAAGTTATTGGCAGTGCTTCGTATTTGTAGTACGTAATTGTATTGTAAAACGTTAATTTCATACTATAACCAAAGCACTTGGCGCGCGCAGCCCCAAGTAAGTAGAATGTCTTCGTGATAAATAGGCGACAAAAGCGGGAAGAGGCGGTGCGGTGGGGGCGGAAGACGCTTGCCGGTGATTATTACGCGAGTGCCGACTGCCGGCAGAGCGGTCGGGTCATGTATTCTGATTTATCTATGGATCGGGGTTGGCAGTTTTTAAATGTCATTGTTTTCTGATTCTGTTGTGTAGGTAGGCTACCAATAAAAAAAACGATCGAAGATTTGATCGTAGATACGATGTTGCATCCCTACAAGCATCTCGCGCTAAACCTGCGTGAATCAACTCTAGTAGGGAAGACGTTCTACTTATACATATTTACTTAATCACCCCTAATGCAATATACCTACTAGTAAGTCCTCCTTATTCCTTTCGTGCAATTGTGATTGTGTGGTTTGAATCGTTGGTCTAGTAGATAACACATCTGAGCACACACCAAGCGTACACCAAACCAGCGCGTTTCTAAACACCAATTTAAAGCGTTCTGGCGACGGCTTTAGAATTATACTCCATGGAGCACACTCAAATGTAACAGTACTATATAAGTGTTAATGCCACTATTCCAACTGGGTGATATCTGAATCTGACGGTAACGGATGAGTCCTGCTTCAATAAGAATGGCTCATATTACCTTTAATTTAATTTATAATATTGTTACTAGTTTTCACTGTTAAAAGTATTTAAGGTACCTTAAATAGATGTGACCAAGCGGGCGTATCCCTACCCGGCTTTTCAGCCTGTCCGGCTGAGTCTTTGTACATTCCGATAACCGCGGGCCTTGTTTCCGGATATGCCAACTCCACAAGCCCTATACACACTTGTCGCAGGTTCCGACAGAGGGCGCCAAGTTCTGTGAACTCGAATGCGTGGACTCGACCGGCGCTTGTCGACGACGTGGGTGATTGTGATACTGTGAACACAGAGACGATGGTAGTGCTATATCGTAGGTTTGCGTGATACGTGTACACAATGATCATAAATGATATGCGGTCGAAGATGCTAGCACTAGCGTGGCAAATGGTTCTTACGGACGACTAAAACACACTGTCAAATACATTAGAATAAAATTTAAAACCTGACGATGAAAGGAAGGCGACTAGAAAATGCCTTTCTAGCTGCTGCACTGTCGCCAGAATCTCACGTCCGGGGAGCGATTCTAACCCACTACCATTAAATGGCTGCCGAGTCTTCCTACCCCTGATAGTCCAGTCAAATTAGGCCATATTTTGCAAAAGAGTGGAAATAATTCGCGAATGTGGGTTTTTGGTTTATTATGGTTTGATATGCTTTATACTTTCTCAAGTCGTGGTGCATATTTTTAATCTATAATCACGCTAAATTTTTTGCAGAGTATTCCGATTTTAATAATTCTTTGGTAGAGTATACGTCCAAAGTAATCCCATATAAATTTTATCAAATTCGGTCAATCGGTTCTTGGGTCTAACAACTGAATCTAATAACTGAAAAGTGTTTCGCATGTCTCGATAATATCAATTTCGATATCATCGAGGTAGGTGAAACACTTTTCAGTCAATTGTTCGGACTACCTCGGAAGTATACTCTACCAAACCAAAAAAGAATTATTAAAATCGGCCTACTCTGTAAAAAGTTATGCGTCATTATACATAAAAAATAAAGACGACTTGAGAAAAACCTCCTTTTTTTGAAAGACGGTAGAAAAGACATGATCCTTACTTCCGTAGCTTGCATATTGGAGCAAATTTAACTGAAGGTTTATGATGCTTATAGATACCTAATAGTAAGCTTGTACCGTTATTCAGAAATTTCCTTGAGCCGCAATTTAAAAAAAAAACAATGTTCCGTACTTCGCACGACTTTTTTTATTGTAAAGCATTAAACATAAAGGAAGCCTTTATTAATAAATACAATAAACTATTCCAATTTCTTTGAATTTTTCTGATTAAAGGACCGTTAAAGTTTATACCTAATTTTTAACATGGTTCCGTAAGTACTACAAACGGTGCAAACCGGGGATATACTTCTAGCTGTGTTTTCTAACGATACCTAAAGAATGTACAACATTCAGAATTGTATGTTCATCATAATCATCATCATCATAATCAGCCCATTTTGTTCCCACTGCTGGGACTCGAGCCTTCCTCTCAGAGAGAGGAGTTGGGCCATAATCCACCACGCGGGCTCAGTGCGGATTGGTGGATAGGTTAGAGGCCAACCCATGTCGAAGTTTTCAGGCCGCCCGAAGGCCCTCTACATAGCCTAACGACTGTTGTCCTAAGACAAACAACCGGGACCGACGTCTTAACGTGCCCTCCGAAGCACGAAAACGCTCAGTTGAATAATGCCACTAGCGGTCACCCATCCAAGTCTTGAATGCAGCAAGTGTTGCTTAACTTGTTGATCGATTAAATCGCCCAGTCGAGCTCCTCTACGTACGCTTCATGTCCATACTTTATCCTAATTTGACTGGATTAGATACAAGACTGACCAATCATCATTTGTTCGAGTGAACACATAAGTTCCAATATTGATGTCCATTATAACGTCGCTAGTGATTGTGATACTGTGAACACAAATACTGCGATAGTGATATCGCAAGTGGTTGTGATACTGTTAACACTGAGATTGCGGTGGTGATACATTATAAAATATTGTGATACTGTAATCACAGAGATTACGACAGTTATACGTCACAACTACTCAGTTGTGATACTGTGAACACTGAGATTATGATAGTGATACATCATGAATGACAGTGATACTGTGACCACTAAGATTACGATAGACGTCGTGAGTGATAGTGATACAGTGAAAATGAGATTGCGATAGTGGTAAAGTGAATTATGGCGGACTTAAATTATTGTTATAGATCTTATTTGTACCTATTTAATAAGTAAATATATATATATTTATATTTGCATATTCATGCAAATAAAGCGATTACGGCATAAGTAATGTATTATAATTTAATTAGTTTTTTGTTAACAGTTACATTATGTAGCGGTTGAAGTAACCATTCTTTATTATTGATTTGTATACGTTTTATTGAATCTGTTTACAATCGTGTATCTCCTTCAATGACTAAATACATTCAGTAAAACAATACAACCACAAAACCAGTACATTTATAAACTGAAATATGTATGACAAGTTGGTATAGTATAGAGACAAGAGTACAGCTTAATACTTTCGCATATAGAGATTCGTTTACGATATCATAAATTGATCTGCAGTACTTTAGTTTCAAGGTCCCAACTAATAAGATAAACAGCATTGATTAAAAAAGCAGTGTTGCTACTTTGGCCAAACATTTGAGCAGGTTCCTAGCAACTCTTTATTACTCTATCTAGATTATAATACATTGTTTTAGTATTTAACTTACAGCTCATACTTTCATCCTCCTCAGCATCTCTGCAAAACTCCGTATCATGTAACGTCCCAATCAACAGATTGAACAATGCACAAAACACTGCCAACGGGGCCAACAATCTGTGCACTGGTATGACTGAGGTATCCATGCCCATTCCTCTTGATAAAGCGGAGAGGAGAGGTGTGGCCGTGCCTCCAAAGGAAGACTCATGGGTCATACTGCTAAGCCAGCGCCAGAGGCCTCGAATAAAGATAGGTTTGAACGCTAATGTATAGAGTAACCTAAAAATAATACCAGTTTAGACTTTTGCCTGTGTTCATAAATAAGTTGAAAGGTGTCACGCCAGCAATGACAGTTGTAGTGCGACCCAGATATTTCAGTTCTTCGTGGAACTGTATGGCACCTGTCATCCCGAGATATAGTTCTTTATAGTTCATAGTTCGTAAAAATTTGTCCTTACCTATATTTATGCAAAGCCATCCGATGACTCAACAATAAGTTATGGCAAATCTCCGACATACTATCCAAAAACTCTTCACTCAAAGCGGTGTCCGTTATTTGAGAGCAAGTCGTCATCACACATCGTCCCGGTTCGTTCAACATTTCTATACATCTGGTCAGAATGGTTTCTTCTCTTATTGACGCGAGCGTGGATCGCTTTTCCTCTTCCTCGTCACTTTCATCATCTTTGTCTGCGGCAGTTTCTTGGCTGTACAATGAGTCTTCATATTCATATTTTATTTGTTTGTTACAAACGTTGACGGTGAGTTTTGCTAGCAATTTCAAGTACTCGATGTTAATAGGATTGTTCGGCAGTCGCGTACTATCTATGCGTAGAATTTCGTTCACTAAAAAAAATCTGATTGTGTAATTAACATAATATAATTTGTAAACTTGCATGACAATGGCCTCTGCGAATATATTAATTGGATGGACTGTGATGTATTAACTAGTGGCTAGTAATTGTATTCATCATCAATTGGGTCACGTCATGCGCAATGAGAAATACGATCTTCTCCAAATGATCATGCAGGTTAAAATCCAAGGATGTAGACGACCAGGCTCCTGCCTGGTCGTCTACATGGCACCGCAAAAAGAAGAAGTAATTGTATCGTCAAATTGGTCCAAGGACCAAATACTTCAGTACATAGTAAAGGAAAGGTGCAGTCTCCAAAACCGATCACGCAAAGAGGATGATATCCTATCCTAATTTAATGTTGCCCGAAAAGAAAAAAGAATCAAAAAGGTTATTACAAAATTTCGGATTACTTGGATGATAAAACAGCTTGGGACTAATTACTCCAGGATCTACCTACTCGTGTATTACCATGTCAAAGTGTAGCGTGTCTTGCCCTACTGATACCATTATTATAGTCTCTTTTGTACGGCAACACACGGGAGCTAAAAATAAACGAACATTTTTATATACATTAGGAAATTAGGGCGATAAAAAAAAATTAAAAGAAGCCCGCTGAGTTTCTTGCCGGATCTTCTCAGTCGTGGTTGCGTTCCGATCCGGTTGTATATTTAAGAAATAATAAATGTACACAATATGTAAGTGTCCCCGTAGGCACGACGTGTCAAATTTATCGTAAATAGATCCATGCCCGCACTGCAGATGAGTTATTCGTAGCGGTCTTAACCATAAAATAAACTATAAAAAATATGTTAGATGCTGAGAAGATATTGCAGCGTGTGAACAAAACAAAGCCCAATGGCGCACTAAAAGTTAATTAAAGAAATTATATTAATACGTACTGCTACGGGACGCAGTTCGTAAATGACTATGTAATTTTTTTATAAAATGTTAAGTCTGCATACGCTTAGGATTATTGGGGACAACTCTATAAATTTAGCAAATCTGTAGCCTGAACCGTAGAAAAGCGACTTCGTTGATTGTAAAAATTATTCCGTTGTACGTACTTGCCTTTTTAGAACACACAGATTGTCGATTCTTCAATCTAAATGTCCGCCAGACAGTATACAACTACATACATATCATAATGCCCTTAATTTCTAAATTGAACAATATTTTTACAATGAACTTGATAAACATTTGAGAACGGAAACTCACCAAAATCCGGAGGTTCCAGCGATAGCACAGAATGCAACAACCATGAGTTGTTGACCAGCTGCATGACCTGGTACTTGTTATCGTCCTGCAGACATCGTATAAGAGATAGAAACGAGAGCCGTTGCCGGGTATCCTGGGCTATTGCCGGCATCACATACTTCTCTATAGGCTCAAAGTACGGATTACAAAGGAAAGCTACTGCAAATTCTGTCATGACGGTGTCACTGAAAAATAATTCATTGCTAATAAATATATGTCACCGTTATAATAATTGCAGAAATCTGACTAGAATCATTATTCTTTTAAAGTTTGAAAACAATTGTATCAGACATTATCTATATATATAAAAATGAATCACTGTTTTCCTTGGTCATCGTATCACGCGTGATCGAATGGAAACATTTTGCTTATTCTTTTTTGTTGTGTTAATATTTGTCAGGAGAAGGTTCTTACGATAGAAAAATCAAGAAAAGATGGGAGGCTAAGGCAAGGCCGCAGGCCGAGCCAACTACGCCAAAGAAGTCGCAGGCAGTCGCTAGTAATAATATAAAGATACCGGCTGCACTCACTTGGTATTATGTCGGTTTAAGTCCAACGACGTTTCAATCGAGGTGTTCATCTTCAGGGAGTGTTCACGCTTGGAGATCGCGTCGTGCACCGACACCGACAAAAGATCGGGTGAGTGCAGCCGGTATGTTTTTAATATTATTGTTTAAACCATAAAATCTTTACTGTATAAACATTTACTGTGATAACGTTCTTGTTCAGTATGTGACTGTTAATCTTAGGACAGCATTACAAAAGTAGCCTCAATAGCGAATCGCGGCATGAATAGAGTTCTGAGTAAATTTTTGTCAGCATTTACTGTCAAATCTTTGCACAGGTAAAGATTCACAACTGAGCGTTTTCCTGGAATTCCGGCCAAAGTCACCCAAACTAGTTCATGCTGGTTTCAAGAGAAGATGGCTTTTTCTTGCAATGAAAATTATAATATACGTCTCAAATAAGCTGGAAGCCACATACAGCGTGTAACAAAAATGTGTAGTAATACTGAAAGGTGCGCATATGTACCTATTCAGGATTTATATGGCAAGGTATCAAATTTTAAATCGCTTATAATTTTTATCATAGAAAGTTAATAAAAAAAACATCCGAAAATTTATGGACAGCCTTATTAGACATGCCTATGCTTGGAGTTCAATGTGTTCTAAAATCCCTACGCTATTCATTCACCTCCGTTCCTCTACCGTACGTCATTGCCATCTTTGGTCGAGATTTTCAGGGACGAATCTGCTTTACTACTTCCTGGGACAATAATTGCCCTTGGTACACCCAGGTTAATAATGTAGGTAGACCATGGGCGCAGACCGCCTGGGACGCACTAGTTAGGTCCCAACTGTATGCAACCTTCTGCGTGTGTGGTTTTAATATTACTACATGTTTTTGTTACATAATCATTTTGTTGTACATCATATAACAGATAGTGTCATATAAAAACCAACAGTTATGCTAACTTATATATATATATATATAAAGCATGTATTGTGCCCTGCCCGCCCATTCCGTAGGTGAGCGCTAGCTGTTATCTCTCCTCTGCATATATATATAGAGACAATGTATATGTGAGTTAAAATCATGTATCCTTTTTTTTTAAACATTTCTAAATTAAACGTAACATGCTAATATACCGGACACTTACTCGTATTGTGGTATTTTGACTCGATTGACCAACGCCAGCGGACGTTGGATGAGATCGAATAGAGCTCCGCAGAGCGGGGTGGGAGGATTTGGCGATGGGCCGTACAGTGGTGGCGTTTTGTGAATTAACAGCATGCATAAGTCATGGAAATAATCTGTGAACACAGAAATATTTGATACTCATTAAAGCAAAATAATAATAATACCTAAAAATAATAGCCTTTATTTCGGATATTGCATGATTAAGAGTGAATTAGTTATTGACTTTAACCTAAATATTATTATCCGTTTGACATAGGCCTCTTCCAACTTCTTCCATTCTTTACATTCTCTAGCTATCCTTGACCATGCAATTCCAGCAATTGTTTTAATGTCGTCTTCCCATCTTTTAAATTGTCTCCCGCTCTTCCGCTTGCCGTTTCTTGGATACCAATTTGTAATTGTTTTGCTCCATTTTTCATCTCTTCTTAAAGTATGTCCCGTCCATCTCCATTTGTTTTTCCGTATGATTACTGTTATATTTTCTAATTAGGTTCTTTTTCTGATTTGTAAGTTCCTAATTCTATCAGAATTCTTTATCTTCAGCATACTTACAGCATACATTAAAGCAATGCTATTAAATTAATTATCCATTAACTTTATAGTATGATCCGTGCGTTGCATATTGTACTATAGATAAGTCATCTGTGTCACAAATTGATCATGAGCATCACCATGACCAGTCAGAATTACATAACTGTTAGCAAATGTTTTCCTTTTCATGCTATTTTTGAGATATTTTAATGCAAGGTAAACATTTTTTTTTTAATTTGAAGAAGAAGACTGAAATATCCTAAATACAGAACTCTTGTACGATAGTTGAGTTTCATTACTTTCCGGATAATATATAGCAAACATACCTTTTTCAATCAAATACTTCAATGTTTTCCCTATAATTAAATCACGATCCAAATGTTCTTCAATACAATTGGATGATGTAAACACTTCCAACATTCTCATTAGTACCGCTATTGACATATTCTGTAACAATATTGTGAAACAAATTATTTATACATTTTTTACAACACGCACCTATTTCTTATTAATCAACCTCCAAGCAGTGAAGACAATGACTCTCTAGATATAAGTAGAAAATAACTTGCACTTATCTACATCTATACTAATAAGATAAGTGCAAATACCGTACTTGCACATTTGATTAATAAATCATAAGGTAATTTTAGTGCAGTACCCCAGGCTCAGATACGTAGACTAGTTTCCCTAAAACTACAACCACATAAAAATTTTATTCCACATTATTATTTGTTTTCTGTCAATCTCGGACTGCAACATACAGAGATTCTTGTTTGATTTGTTGTGATGAATAAATAACTCATAACTTCGCATTAGCTACTACAACCAATAAAGCATGAGCTGCTATACTGTAAAGTTTACAGAGTGGATTATAGGTAAAAATTTAATATCTTTTTAATAAAAAAGGAAATTAACAAACAAACGGGCCATATGATGGAAATCAATTATTATTATATTATTATTATTATAAAGCCTTTATTCCGATATTAAGGTAACTTATAAATATTTGTCTTAAACTAAAAAATTAGTTGCTAACACCCCCTATTGGTGTGTCCTTTTGGACAAAAGCCTCCTCCAACTGGGACCATTTGCCCCTATCCCCCGAAATCAATTACTGTAGCTTAATAAATATGCCGCATTCAGCTCACAACTTATTGCTAAGTATTTAAAAAAGCTCAGAAACATCTAATATTGATCATCATCCATACTACATCACAATACCAATAGATGGCGCTAATTTCAAGTGCACAAAAATATGAAGTGCAAAATGTAACAATTTCCTGGATTGTGCTCTGTGATGATGAAATGCACATGGCGATGTAACATATTATATAGAAATGGAAATTACGAAGAAGAAATGAGTTCCAGGAGTAACTGTTGTATAGCTGTATCTGAGCCAAGAACACCTGACTCAGAAAGACTACTTTTCTATTAGATAAAGTTGCTTCACCAAGGATAACCTATACACCTAACTATACCTTAACCCATAATTACTCACCTAACCAGACTCTGCAAACATGTCAGCAGTAAGTTAGTATATGAAATTACAGTTCTCAATCAATCAAAAATACATAATTACTATTAGTAAAAGAATAACACCAACCTCTGGGTTCGGTCTTAATGACTGAAGATGGAGAAACAGCAGTCTCCTTATTTGAATACAAGATTCTTCATTAAGAAACACCATCTTCCGTTTCAATAGTAACTGAGAAATTGATACCTGGGAAATTAAGATAAGTAGTTGTTGATGCTTCATTATAACAAATATATATCACAACAAACTTCACAACAATTTAAACCTATTAGAGTTTTTAAAAATAATTCTTAATCTATATGAAAAAGCAAAGTTGGGTTAGTTACACTATTTATAACTCAAGAATGACTAAACGGAATTTGATGAAACTTGGTACATACATAGATTAAATGGGTATGCCTTTTCATAGCTGAAACTAAATAAATATTCACCGCGCACCTTAAAACAAAACTTAAAATGCTTACTAAAAACGAGAACATCTATAGGCATATGATATGTATGCATTGCCAGATGTTAGTAATCCATCCACATCAAACTTGTCTATTTTAATGCCATGTGCCATACGGTAAATTACCGCCGCTAGGATACTAAAAACTCGAATGAATTCCAAAAACTAAATAAACAAAAAAATCTTTATATATCGAATATGCTCACAACATTTCAACAGAACCCGATGAGAAATGTGATCTGTAGAGGAGAACAGCTGGACTGGACATACAGATATATGAAAGTATTCTTGCCCAAGCTATTGCAAGGACACTTTGCTTGTGACTCACACTTGCTCAGTTAATTGCTCCCACTTGTTGATGGATGATGATGATGAAAAGTATCCTATGTTCTTTCCTGGTATATAATCTATCTCCTTGCCAAATTCATCAAGATCCTTCCAACCATTTAGGCATGAAAGTGTGACAAAAAACAAACTTTTTCAATTATAGTATTAGTTATGATTATTATTTAACCCTTCCCATACCGTAATTAATTAAACCAAAAGATTTCATTCATAAATGAGGAATGTCTGCTTCCTCATAGGGAAAGGGTTAATTAAAAAACTATTTAAACCATCCAGTGTCTACTTCTTTTGGTGTCTTTTCAAACTATGCATAATAGTTCAGATAAAAAATACTACACTTGAATAGTTTGACCAACTAAAAGCAAGTTTATACCGGTGGAGTGCATTTGGTCTGATAAAATTAGTTACAAGCCAGAGGTAGAAAAATGTGTATAAATTAGGTGTAGGCGCGACATGGCTTAGCACTTTTTTGTACGCACACATGGTGTATGCACAACATGCAACGGGTTAAGGCGCGGTCGTACCCTGATAATAGTAAAACGCATAATCTTTAAACATCGAGTGTAACGAAACAGTTCGATAATAATCTATGAAAAAAAAAACGTAGGTTAGAAAAGGAACAGGCAAAGAGTAATAACCGAACAGAATTCATAAATATTACTCGCTCTCTGCAGAAAAAAATCCTAAATAGGTGCATAAAAATAAACTTTCACTTCCAAACTCTCAGAATTTTCAGCGATAACACTATATTATTTTTTAGGTAATACATAGCCAACGTATAGTACTAAAGTAGTAGCCCGCAGTTTTATCAATTGTGTTAGTATATATCGAAAGATATAAAGAAAACGTACAAAATTACCGCATTTTCGCATTACATCATCCAATCTAACAAGCGATTTTCAACCTTACGTAAAGCATCGTAAATTATTTTAAAATTGGGGTTGGACCGCGTTTTAATAGTGTAAATTGTGATTTCTCACTGCCTCATACTTGCCTGTATTGTCACTCTTTCACAATAATACATACCAATCTATTTAGATCTTTTTTCTTATCAAAGAAGAACAATATTTTAGCAACAAGCTGTGACACTAAATGCTGATCCTCAGAATTAGCTCTCGGGAAAATATTGTCAAATTGATCTCTCTGATACTGTTTCCACTGTTTCCTGATTAGGTAGCTCCTTGCAAATGCCTGGATTTTAATAGTACTGTTTAAACGCTTCCTATGTTCCTATGGAAAAAAGAGACTGTATATTATTACTGTTTTGAACTTTAGAAATGTTAAAATATCATATTTCTATAGTTAATTCTTAGTGTGTGTGCCTAATGGATAGTGTGCCTTGAATAAAATATTAAAACAAATAATCAATAATTATACACTGATTATTTAACCACAGAGAACCTCAAAAACCTGGAACCAATGCATTAAATTAACCCTTCCTATACAGTGATAATTAAAACATAAGATTTATGAGATGCATGTAAATTAACATCAATGGTATGCAAAGCTTGGTTGCCAATTTTAGAAGTCTTAATCACTAGAGAGCCCAATAGTTCTTGTGTAAGCAGATAATTTAAACCATTTCCCTTACATTGGACCACCTAATAGTCACATCACATTCTAAAAGCACAGTCAGGATTATGTAGACTATCTCTACAAAATTCATATGAACTAAAAACAATATTCTTTTGGCATACCATAAATGTTAAATCTCCTCAAAGGGATTCAGAGTTCTATTATGTATTAATTACTCAAAGTGCTGAGTCATTTTGTAGTGTTGCAACGAATATCACTTGTAAGAAGGAACATTTCAAACAATTCAACAAAATATCTCACTCTTATGCAATTTTCTATATAAAGTTGATGTAAATATGACATGTATGACAGTAAACATACTGCAGGGAAAACCAAATGGTTTTACAAATTAATATACCTACATTGTATGGTTGTGTTTTGTGTACAAAACTGAACATATACATTTTAGAGCTAGTTTACTAGCAACTTAAACTTATGGAAAAGTATATATTTATATTTAACCTCTCTTTTCTGTCTTTGTTGTTGTAGCTGAAGTATCAGAGCATCTCTGTTTGTCTTGCGCTCAGAACTGGCTCCTCCCAGATTCTGTTGTGGTTTACGCCTAAAATCGCCCTCAAACGAATACATATCTGAAATAAAACCATTCGCAAGTCAAATAGATTACCTAGTTTTGTAAACATTATTCAGATGAATATCTTGCGACGACTTACTTGAGCAATGTTGCGATCCACTATAGGTATTTTCTGCAGCCTGCTTGGATATTGAGTATTTTTTGTAGCTATTACACTATGTAGGTTATAGTGTTTTATCACACTACAATACAACTTAGAACGTTATGACAAACAAAAATCAAAAATATTCAAGTTATAGGTACTATCGGGAGGCGATAATGGCCGATCCGTCAACAATCCGTCACAACACAAATCTAATTTATCTATGATCCAGTCAGTATTGCCAGTGGCAGAAAGTCAAATATAACATGAGATAGCTCAAAAAGTGAAATTATCTCGAGAATAATAACCTTGTCTTATTTTAAGTGGAAACGTAATACTAAAATCTGTAGTACTTTTTCTAAAGTCGCTATAAACGCAAATACGTTGCCCAACCATACTTCAGGTGCAAGAAGTAAAGACAATCTTTATTTTAATGTATCTGTTAATTTTCAAGCAAATTCTATGCATTTATAAATTCTTCGGATTCTCCAGAACTAACTTCATATACTTATATAAAGGGATTCACTAAAAACGCTTATGTACGTAGTCTTATGCATGACATGTTGATTATTAAGTTTTGATACAAGTTCTTCTGTCTTTATTGGATCAAGTACAGTTTTTACGATATTCATTGGTTTTGTTATTCTTAAATAAATAATTTGATTACTACTGAATCCGGAAAATTATTTGTCAATAATAGAAAATGTAAAAAATTTAAGAACGTCATCGATTCTATTATTGACAATATTCAAATTGTAAAATCTGATGTTGATGATAAATTTTTATCATACAAAAACTCATTATTTGTCAAACGATTCACAAATCTTAATTTATAAAAATAGATTTCTATTTCAAAAACGCTCTATCAATTTCGATAGTCTTGATTTGATTATTTTTAATAAATTTAAGATTTTTGTGAGTTATCTGTGTCACAGTTGCCTTAGTTAGATAAATGACAGATTGTACTGTTTGAAGTGAATGACACTTTACTTTACATTACACTAACGCAACTATTCGTGCTAGGCCCACAAGTTACAAAATCAAGTACACCAACACGACGAATTTGATGCGTTCGAAAATTATATAAGTTTATTATGTCTAGTAACGTAAAAGTAACATTTTAGGTCGTGTTACATGAAGGTAACATGAAAGGGTCAAAAGTAACGTAAAATGTTATAAAAGCAACATTCTGGCAACGCCGCTATGTTCCGTCATATGGTGCGTTCGAATAGATCACTTCTGATCGTTTTTGGCGAAAATAACGCTAAAAACGCTCACAAGGGGCGTTCGAATAGGGAATCCGTGGGTGAAAAAATCGTTCATGCCTCTTTTTGTTCAGCGTTCGGAAAGCTAAACAAGAGGAATTTTTCTCACCAAAAAGCAATTTTTGACCTACGTCCGGAGCATGGTTGTTTGTGATCGTTATTTGACAGCTATGTATTTGACAGCATAATCATGCGATTTTAGGTCTTATGCTCAGTTGAGCGTTCGAATAGGGTATGGACAAAAGTGGCATATAACGTTTTTGAGCTTTACGAACGCTTTAACAAAAGAGCCATCAATGAAAACGCCACCAATGCCCTCATAAGCTAAACGAACGCCCCTTTACATGTCACAGACTAAGGTGCGTTCGTTTAGATTTTCCTGAAAAGAAATGCCTTTCAAAATATTGTTAAGGGTTCTGTAAAGAGGATAGGTAGAAATAGAATTGCACTAGCGTTTTCTGACTATAACGATGCCAATTCATTTATTTCCAACAGTAGTCTAGTAATAAATAAGTTAAAAGGATTTATACCATCTTTAAATGTGACAAGATTGGGTTTAGTTCGTGGTGTACCATCAGAATGGACACCAGAAGAGGTCATCGAAAATATTTCAGTACCTGAAGGTTGTGGTGGAATTTTAAAGGTAAGATGATTAAATTACAAAACTATCGTAGAAGGTTCACCAGTTTGGAAACCAACACAAAACATAGTCGTTACTTTTGAAGGGCAGGTTCAACCTAAAAGGATTTTTATATGTTACAATGCACTTCTAGTTGAGCTATACATTTACCCCACTATTCAGTGTTTTAACTGTTGTCGTTATGGTCATACAAAACTGCAGTGTAGAGCAAAACCTAGGTGTTATAAGTGTGGAAGGGAACACACTGGTGATTCTTGTGATGTGAATGAGGAGAACGTTTCATGCTGTTCGTGCTCAGGAAATCACTTTGCCATAAAAAAGTCATGTCCTGAATTTTCACGACAAAAACAAATTAAAATAAACATGTCTGAAAAATGTATCTCGTATGGTGAGGCATCTAAATTGCTACCACCTGTGTACAAGTCTTATGCTGATGTTGTTAATTCTACGCAAAATGTCACTCAAACTCATTCGCACCCTATTTCTCAGATTTCCTTTACCCATCGTTCATCTATTGACTCATCCAATAAATCATACAAAAAAAACTGTTTATACTAATCGGCGTCCGATATCTACACCTGGAAAAGGCTACGACAGAAATGCACATCAAAAATAGTTAATGAATATAACATTCCGTCTCCACAAGACGGTTGCGCTTTTAGCCAAACAAATATTAATCCTTCAATAATGTCTACATCGGACATTATTAAAATACTTGTTGAGATTTTAACCCGTTCAAATATTTCCATACCGTCCAACGTCGCCTCAATAATTAACAGATTTAAAACTCCCATAGCCATTAATGATGGCGGTATCGTTCCAGAAAGCAAAACAATGGAACTGCAGAAGTGTATTTCCTAAAAAAAAGTGATGTGATTTATTTAATAAATAAACATAACACTTCTTTACTAGCACTTTCGGAGACCTGGCTAAAGCCAGGCTCCGTTTTCAAAATCCATGGATTCTCTTGTTTGAGAGATGATAGATCTGATGGGTATGGCGGTGTTGCCTTACTTATCAGAAATACCATTTCCTTTATTCCTATATCTCTCCCTAAATACAACGAGTTTTCCGTGGTGGCAGCACAGATTGGCAATATTTGTGTTGTCTCCATGTATATGACATTCCCTTCCTCTTTGACATTCACCTGTCTTAATAACCTTTTATCTCTTATCCCTAAGCCTGTCTTACTTTTAGGCGATTTTAATTCCCATCACATTTCCTGGGGTTGTTCTGTATCTAATCAATGCGGAAATTTGCTTTTAGACCTACTTGACGATAATAATCTTTGCATATTAAACTCTGGCTCCCCTACCCGACGCAACTCTCCAAACGAGAATATCAGTGCTGTATATTTGTCAATAGATATAAGGAATTATATATAGGATATTAGGAAGTTCAGAAACGGTGTCAGTGAAACACCGCGTTCATCATTGCTTATAAATCTTAGTAATGAGTTTATAAATCGTTTAGGTGCAAGTTCATTTTAGTAATGTAATTCCGGTTTCAATACCACTTAATCAGTCCACTTTAAACTCTGCCTTCACTTTACAAGAATTGGAAGGTGTCGTATATTCTGTTAAAGATTCGGCCCCAGGTGAAGACGGTATACCATATTCATTCGTAACTAACCTTGGTCAATCATCACTTAAATACTACTTAGATATGATAAACAAAGCAATGCTCTCAGGAAACGTACCTCTGTTATGGAAATCACAAATAGTTCTTCCTTTGCTCAACCCTGGTAAAACACAATCAGAGGTATCATCATATCGCCCGATAGCTTTATCATCTGTAATTGTTAAGATCGCCTAAAATCTAGTTAAAAATCGTCTCGAGTGGCTTGTTGAAAGCCGTGGAATACTTTCCGAGACTCAGTTTGGTTTACGGAAAGGCAGGAATACTCTGGATAGTGTTGTTACACTTGTGACGAATATTCGAGTAGCTTTTACATAATAATGAATGTGTTTTGGCCGTGTTGTAGATATAGAATCTGCATACGATAGTGTCATTTTACACGTGCTTAAATCAAAGCTTGACAAACTTAAAATATCAGATGCACTTTCTTGTTTCATTTTTGATCTCCTTTCTGGTAGATCTATAAAATTAGATCAAGCGCGAAATCAACATAGACTAGTATGGAAAGGTCTTCCACAGGGTTCAGTACTAAACCCCATTTTGTACAATATTTATACGTACGATTTAGAGCGGTCACTTCAAACTTCTGCCAATTTCCTTCAATACGCGGATGACATAGTTGTATAATCAAAGGGTCAATCCACTAATAAAATATACACTGAAATGTCAAATTCCCTGAACTATTTAAACAATTGGATGGATGCTAATGGTTTAAGCGTACCGGCCCATAAGAGCTCGGCGGTATTATTTACACGCCATAGAATTCCTCCCTCGATTAATTTACAGTTAAAAAGCAATTTTATTCCAATAAAAAATCAGGTCACGTTTTTGGGTGTGTTATTGGATTCCAAACTTACAGGGATACCGCATTGTGAGTATGTTACGACCAAATGTGAAAAGCTCCTAAATTTGTTGAGATGTCTCTCGGGCGTTTGGTGGGGTGCGCATCCTTTCTCATTAAAGCTTCTATAAGACGCCCTTGTACGAAGTGTACTTGATTATAAAACCTTCGTACTAGAGCCTTGTAATGTAGCTGGTCTAAAGAGACTGGATGAAATTCGATCAAAAGCTTTGAGAATTATCTCAGGAGGTACGAAATCAAGCCCATCAAACGCTTTGCAAGTAGAATGTAATGAACCTCCACTTAATTTAAAACATCAATTTCTTTCAGATCGTATGTTTTCACGTGTAATTCAGTTCTCAGATAGCCATTTAATTTCAAATCTACGTCTACTTGCTGATATTACTGAGAATTCAAATTATTGGAATCACAAATCTTTGCCCTGTTTAGTGAAAAGTTATATTCGGTATAAATCATTAAGTGCAGTGACACATAGGTCTCCAGTACTAGATTTATACAACTGTGAATATGAAGCTCTTATTTACACCCCAACAGTTTGTTTTGATTTAGGAATTGACAAATATAATGCTAATGCTAATACACAATTCAAATCTATTGTCAATGAAAACTGGCCAAAGTGGCATCATATATATACAGATACGTCCAAACATAGTTCACACGAATTTGTTGGTGTGGGCGTATATCATGCTCAGTATAATATCGTTCAGAAAATAAAATGCCCATTTGAAACGTCTGTATTTACAGGTGAATGTCTTGGCATCGTTAAAGCCATTGATTATGTTATAATGTTCAAACTAAAGAATACTCTAATTATTAGCGATTCTATGAGTGCATTGCAAGCTCTGTTGAAATTCCCTTTTAAATCTAAAACTCATTTTAGTCTCATTGCTGAAGCAAGGAGCAAATTGTATACATGTAGTTTGAAAGGCTTTTCTATCACTTTTGTATGGATACCCAGCCATTGCGGCATTAAAGGGAATGACACAGCCGACAGGCCTGCCAATGAAACAGTGGTTTGTGGAGACCAATTCCCTTTTAAAAACTATTCCCATGACTTTGCCACTCTTCCCAGGTTATTTCTTCAGGAATCCTGGAATAGTATCTGGGCATGTAGCGGCCAAATAAAAGGAAAGCATTACTTTAGCTTACAGCCGATGTTACGTCAAAAGCCATGGTTCTCATTCATAAAACTTACCAAAATTGCCTCAACGATTTTAATAAGAATGCGTCTAGGCCATACAACTTGCCCTGCCCATCTTGCAAGGTTTCACATAATTAAAAGCCCAGACTGCGAATGTGGGCATGATATTGGAGATTTGGGCCACATAGTTTTCTCTTGTCCTAATTATGACCGTGCTTCCTTATACAATAGCTTAATAGCTATCCACATTTCATTTCCTACTAATGTAAAAACGCTTCTTTTAACGGCTGATTTATCCGGTCTTTACGTTTCTTTCAAATTATTTACGCGTTAAACGTTTCCCCTATTTTATAAAATTTAATCAATTAAAAGTATACAATCAAAACATAAGTTAAAAACCTCAAAGGGTTTTTGCATACCTACACGCCTCGTATAAAGACCTACTAAAAGACGTTGAAGAGAAACTCCACCGCTGGAAATACACTTGTAAATGGCAGATGCGCAAGGCGCGCAAAGCCATACTCCCTGTACAAAGGAAAGGAAAAAAAACAACCATGCTCCGGACGTGTGTCAAAAATTGCTCTTTTTGGTGGCAAAAATACCTCTTTTTTAGCTTTCCGAACGCTGAACAAAAAAAGACATGAACGACATTTTCACCCACAGATTCCCAATTCAAATGCTCCTTGTTAAGGGTTAACAAGGGGTCTATTCGAACGCACATATAATTCAATTCCAATTTACTACGGCATATTATAGAGGTGAAGTATTCCTCACAGAAAAGTATGAGTATTTGTCTCAGATTAACAGAATGCTAATGCATGCATTTGTACTTTAAGTGTGCAGTGTTCCAGTCGCTGTAATGTTTATAATTTTCGTTAATTTTGTCCAAGTTTGTTATTCCATACATGCTAAGATTGATTACTATGAGCGTTGTTATCACTTTTCGCTCCTTCTCCACATATGTACGATAATTATGCTTACAAATACTCCGACAATTTGCTAAGAATGATCACAGTTAATCCATTCCATGTAATCTTGACATATCATTCAATGATCAAAAATAATATTCAGATAAACAATTTCAAAATATGTATTTGTTATTTCATTAAATATTGTCCTTTCTCTGAGTAAAGTTTTAGGTTCAGATTTATAATTAATCATTGAATTTCTTTTAACTTTTAGATTCTTTATTCATAAATTGCCTTTTATCGCATTCTATTTTTGTTTGGAAATAAGTTATATATATAATATAATAATAAGTTTATACATCGAATTTTGTAGTTTGGCGACAGTTAAAACACGTGTACCTATTTCGTTGTTGATGATGCTAAAATAAGCTTGTAATTTTTTTTTAAACTTTGTAAATTTTGATGAAATAATACCATGACGCTCATTTACAATGCGGTCCTAATTGGCTATAATCGATATTAGCGCGATAAAAGTCGGTCCCTTTCACCGTGAGCGTGATTACGATGGCCCACGCTACGTCATCGATGACGTCTTAACTGCCGCCATATTGACGATTACATGAACCATGCTCTACACCATAATCGTCGTGAGCGTTCTGTCAAAAGTGACAGGTGTTTGTTTATTTCTACAATGTATTTACTGGTGTCCCTTCTTTTTGATGTAAAAGTTGTAAAAGTCGGTCCATCCATTCCATTATTTCTTTTTAATCCACACACTACATAGTTAACCATCACACTATGCACGATATTTTAATGATATTTGTTTTTCGCGCGCAAATGGTTCGTTATTGCTACAACTTTGGTCCGAATTAACAACACGCTTACAGTGCCACGATCTGTCAAAATCGCGATATTTATCTCGGACCAGCTTTGGTAGACGATAGCACTGTGAGCAAAATTATCGCAAAACGGACCATGGCACTAGGTGAACTGTTTGAATATTGTTTTCTCAATGGTGAACGGATAATGTTGTCTCTGGCATTCTAACAATCCACTATAACCAACATTGCAGACGCCTAGACATTTTTAAGCTAATAAATTGAGTGGATTTTGAGCGACATGTTAACGGGAGTCCATATAAAAAAAACAGGTGAACGGCGTTTCTGCGGTTCTTGAATAGTAGGCCTGGGCAGGCCTCATTTCAAGTTGTCATGGCATGAATAAACCGGGCAGTTGTCTAGCAGTTCTGCTTTAAGAGCTCATAGTAAGGCCCCAGCTTATTTGGATGTATTTTTTTATTAACGTTCTTGGCAATAATATCATGCGATTGGAACACACCCTTTGTATTCCTTCTCTCTGGCTACGTTCTGGTAAGCGCCGAAAACACTCGCGGCGCGGCGCCGGCGTTCACACACATTCCCACGATCATCGTGAGCGAGCTTGTACGTCATCGATGACGTCACCGAAAACGCTCACGTCTCGCGACCAGGGAAACTCGGTGAGAGCGCACTCGGAGTGCAACTTTTCGCACTAAAGCCGTTCCGAACCTCAGGGTAAAGCACTCGGTTGTTCTAACTCGAACGTTCCGAACATCGGAGCGTCGCAACTTTTTAACCATCAAAATCGATCGGTAAAAGGTTGCAACTTTGATTGGTCAAAGTTATCTCAGATTCGACATAACTTTGACCAATCAGACTACAATAAACTTCTTCTTCTTCTCTCGTCTCAAAGAAAATTAGGTAAGGATCAAGTGATCTGTCAATGTCGAGTTTGTCAAAGTCTGTTTGAGGTTAGAAAACAACCGTGACCGTTCCGTACCTCAGAGCGAGTTAGAAAACAACTAAACAACCGGGCTCTGAGGTACGGAACGACCCCCTGTAGTAAGCGTGTTTATCAATCAGACCATAGTTGTAACAATAACGAACAACCATTTGCACGCGAAAAACAAATGCATAAAAATAACGTGTATTTGTATGTTAAGGTTAACTGTGTGGATTAAAAAGAAATAATGAATGGACCGACTTTTACAACTTTTACAACAAAAACAAGGGACAACAAAGTTAAGACCTTGTAGAAATAAACAAACACCTGTCACTTTTGACAGAACGCTCACGACGATTTTGGTGTAGAGCATGGTTCATGTAATTGTCGATATGGGGGCAGTTAATTAAGACATCATCGAGTTAAAAATAATAAAACAACTTACCTACTTCACAAAAAACGTAAACACAAATAAATTGGAGCAAAAACAAAGACAAAAAAAATATGCTAACAGACAAAAATTTGGCATTTTTAATAAAAAACATCAATACCCAATATCTTGAAAACGGTTAAGTTTGGGGTACAGTATAGTATATTCAAATCTGTCGAGAACGATGAAAACTACAACCTCTTAACAGATCTAGGTCGACTTAACATGTAACCCTGTATATGACAGAAATAACAGCGGCCCTTACATGCTACCTTGAGGAACGCCAGATTTGTTACATAAGTAATCAAAGTAGAAGCTACTCAAGACATTGTACTTGTGAATAATTATTTTAAATAGCCATTACTCTTTACTTAAACAAATCGATCCATGTCTGGCAATACCAGCCTGCTCTCTAAGGCCTTTATTAATAAACGTTGCGTAAACATAGATTAGGCGTAACATGCTTTGTCTTGCTTTCACGCTTGCCATTTACTGCAAGCGAAAAATTGATAGATAGATGTTTTAACTACTCCGGGTGTAAGCCAAGTTTATTAATAAGGCCGTAAGAGTGGCAACTGTCAATGCTTTCGTCAAATCACAGTTGAGCCCGCCATTTTCTAGAATGGTTATTGGTTGGAGTGTATCGGCCAATCACCGTCTCGCGCCATTTTTGTTGGCGGTGGGGCAATGCAATGCAATAGAGCTAATTAGTGAGTCACTAATTAGCTCTATTGCATTGCATTGCCCCATTTAGTGTTTTTGAAGCGGCAGGCAGATTGACTTCATAGTTGGTTGACTCCGAGATGACTATTGTTAAATTTGTCGAGTATCATTATCTACTCGTAGCCAGATAGATGTGTACATATATACAGGGTGTTTGGTAGAGGGACCGACATACCAAATGAGCGTGTTCGGGGGCCCACTTGGAGAATACAAGTTGGCCAAAAAAAATCCCGGACCCCCCAATTTTTTTAACTTTTTTTTGTGAATTTTTTGAAAAAACATTGGGGGATCTGGGATTTTTTTGGCCAACTTGTATTCTCCAAGTGGGTCCCCGAACACGCTCATTTGGTATGTCGGTCTCTCTACCAAACACCCTATATAATGCTGTAGAAAGTACAGTAAAATAATAAAGTAAGTGAAATACTACCGATTTTTTGATAAAAGTGAGTTTTTCTTAAAATACTTATCAATATTTTTTATTTCAGCTCGCTGTTTTCTATAAATCAAGTAACTCATATACCAATCATAAGCAACCCCTCGATCACCGTAGTTTTCAAGCTTCTTTAGCAATGTCTTGTGGCAAACAAAGTCGATAGCTTAGCTCATATCAAAGTAAATTACTGCCACAGGCACATTCAAAATCAACACACGATGAACCTGCGTGTAAATTTATAGATGCGTCTGACGTTGTTCTCCAGGCTGGACAATGTACCTCTCCCAACTCCTCCCCTATACTATTTCCACTTCTTTATTTTCTCGATGACAGCTCCTGTGAAAACTTGAACGAGCGTTTTTTTACATTACGTAGGTATGCATTATTTTATAAAATATGACGTTTACACACGTAAAAGCTTATACCAGAGTCGGAGAAACTGATAGGGATGGAGCTATATCGATAAACGTAACACGAAACAGACCCGATATTTTTTTTACAAAATGTAAGAAACTAAACTACTGCCGGATACTTTTGTACAAATTTATTAACTAATATTATATTTCATTACAAGATGTTACACGTATTAGTTCTTGATTGATGATGCCAACTTCTTTAAAATATTCGAAGCTGTTGTAAAATAAGTAGGTATTGGTAGGCACTCGACAATGAAACGAAATAATTATAACGACAGGTAATCTTTATTTATTAATAATCAAAATCTGATGAATCTTCACTGTCACTCGATGAACAATGATACGGCGGAAGTCGAAGAACCCAATGACCACATTAGGCAGCTATTTCATCGATAACATAGCTTTGAGAGAGGTTTTTTTTCTATTTTAAAATATTCACTTATTATACTTTTATTAAGTATTATCCACATTTTCGCCTTGACGTTGGAGCTAGTCAATTATCTCTTGCTTTTTATTGGCCTGCGCGTCGGCATTTTATCAATTTGTCTGGGGTGATATGTAGCGTTGTCCACATTACTTAAGTATGGACGGTTCTTCCAGAGATTGCATCATTTCTTTAAACCATCCTTCGTAAATCTCCGCGTTAATTTATTCGTGCGGTAGTCCACTGTTTTCTTGGATTTAAAGGCCAGTAAAGCATCTGACATGAATTCTTTCGTAGACCCTGCATGGCATATAATAAGGCGTTCACCTCTTCCCATTGGCACTGAACTAGTGGAAGCAGCGGTGTCGTCAGTCCAGTTTTTAGATACTGTGTGGTTTGCATTTAATCAAGTCTCGTCAGTGAAAATAACATTTGACCAATCTGATATCTTTTTGGCTTCGACGAAATTCGAAGTACAAACGCGTCCCAAAGACGTCATATGACAGTCTTGACCGACGTAGCGGACGTCATTGTGTGACGTCTCTACCGTACAAATAGTGACGTTCGAATGTCACATCTTTATGACGTCATGAAGTAACGTCTAGTAGACGTTATTCAAAGACGTCAGCGGAACGTCTTTAATAAGGATACATGGACGTGTAGACTTAAGTTCATGACATCGTCTCATTGACGTCTTTCCATAACGTTAACAGGGCGTGTAGATTTGTCGTCCCCTAGACGTTTAACCATAGTGTTGACTGGACGTATTGACCTGTCGTCTCCTAGACGTCTTTCCACGACTTCAACGGAACGTGTAGATTATGCGTCCTCTAGACGTCTTACCATAGCGTTAACCAGACGTAAACCCGAGCGTCTCCTAGACGTCTTTCCATGACGTCAACAGAACGTGAAAACTTGGCGTCTCCTTGACGTTAAAAGCATGTAGATATGACGTCACCTACACGTGCCATGCGTCCCGCGCTGCAGCCATAATTCCTCGAGAAAAATGCAGCCTTATTACAAAATAATGCCATCTAACTAAACGATTTGAAATACTAAGAAGAATTTTGACCCGAGTTTGCGTTATGAACCTAAGTATTTTTTTATTATTAATTATTAATAGCCTTTATTCAGACAGTACATAATTTACATATTTAATATATTAGGTATTTGATAATAAATCTAAATAATTACAACACTGTTTTCTTTTTCTTTCTTTGCATTGATTAATTTATAATTTATTACACTTCGACTCCCTGTCTGTATGCCACTAGTTGACAAAGGCCTCCTCCAACTGTCGCCATTTCTCTCGATCTTTAGCTACTCGTGTCCATGTGCCACCTGCTATGGTTCTTATGTCGTCAACCCATCGTCTAAATGGTCTGCCTCGTTTTCTCTTCTTATCACTTGTAAACCAATTCATTACTAATGTTGACCATTTTTCACTGCCTCTGATTGTATGGCCTGACCACTTCCACTTTAGCTTTTTTATTGTTTTTATGACGTCTTTTGTTTGTGTGTGTGTTTCTTAATAGTTGCAATTTTTATTCTATCGGATAACCTTTTACCTACCATACTTCTTTCCATGGAATTCTGACAAGTTTCTAGCTTTTTGTTGTGCCTTTTTGTAAGTGCCCAGGTTTGGCATCCATATGTAAGTACAGGAAGTATGCAGGTATCAAAAAGTTTCCGTTGGATGGTTATTCTAGTTTCCTTGTTTTTCATAATTTCCTTCAGACTCCAATACTGCTTCCAAGCGTTTCCAATTCGTCTATCAATTTCCTTTGTGGTTATATCTGAATGAGAAATAATGTGACCTAGGTATATGTATTCATTGACATAGTCAATTGGGTTGTTATTGATACTGATAGGTTCCTGCTTCCCATTTGTCATAACTTTGGTCTTCTGCGTGTTCATGACTAATCCCACCTTACGGCTTTCTCTATCTAGATCATTTAGCATCACCTTCAGGCCTTCACTTGTCGGCGAGAGGATTATCAGATAATCTGCGAATCTTAAGTGTGATAGGTTTTCACCGTTAATGGACAGCCCACATTTTTCCCATTCTAACTGACGAAAGACCTCCTCCAGAACTGCTGTGAATAGTTTTGGTGAGATGGGGTCGCCCTGGCGCACTCCTCTTTCTATTTGGATCTCTTTTCCTTCATTCTCTAATTTAATTTTAGCTTTACTGATATCATAGATGTTTTTTAGTATTCTGATGTACTTCTTTTGGACACCTTGGTTCTTAAGTGCTTGCCAGATCATTTCATGCTCTATTGTGTCGAAAGCCTTACTGTAGTCCACGAAACAGCAGTAGAAGTTGAAGTTGAACTCTTTGCTTTTTTCCAATAATTGTTTGATAACATAAATGTGGTCCAAAGTCGAATATCCGCTTCTGAATCCTGCCTGCTCTTTTGGCTGGTTTTCATCTAAAGTTTTAGTTATTCTGCCGAGTATTACTTTAGCAAAGATTTTGTAAATATTTGATGAGAGGCTGATAGGTCTATAATTATTTATGTTATTTTTATCTCCTTTTTTGTGAAGAAGTATTATAGTCGATGTTGTCCATTGGTAAGGTATTATTTCGCTACGTAGTACTTCATTAAAATATGTTTAGGAACTGGTATGAGGTGGTGTTTATTTAGTATGATGAACTCGTTGGTAATACCGTCCGATTCTGGAGCTTTATCTTTTCTTTGAGTTTCCACAGCTTTACGTATTTCTGCAGATATTATGTCCGGTACTTCGCTTCCTCCCATTAGGATTGTTGGTTGTATATTATTTTTCCTTTCATACAGTTCCGAGAAAAAGCTAGTAACTATTCACATAATTTTTGGACGACGTTTTTCACATTTGTGGTTCTTATTTACTAGGTTTGGTATCCAATTATGTTTCTCTAAAAGTTGTTTGTTTGCTTTTTGAGCCTAAGTATACCTACCTAGATTAAAAGTAGAATTTGACACAGACATACATTTTCCTTCCAGTTGAATTGAAACTAGGTAGTAGATTTGAGAAATAAGAACTTATAATTAAATTATTTTTTTATTATAATAACCATAAATTCTACAGTACAAAGTTGACATAAATAAACAATGCTTAATAATCACTTTTACTTTTAAACAAATTATAGACATAACGTGAACATGTTATACAATGGGTATGACTTATACCCCTTGCACATTTTTACAATATGTACATTCACTGTGTTAACAATTGTAATGTAATAAAATGTAATGTAACCGTAATGTAACCGACAGTCGACAGGTAGGTACTTATAATAATTTCCGCTATGACAGGATGAGGACAGGTACCTAAAAGTAACCTCACCTTAGCACGACGCACGCGCCACATGCACTTCGATTCGTAATTTCGTTTGTTGCAGAACCAAATCCCTTATAACAAATGGTAGGTAGGTAATACCTATTATATTCCTTTGAATGTGCTCCTACTGAACTCTCTAAAAAGTTATGTGTTAAACCTACTGATATAACTGTAATTATGCAGAATATTAGAAGTGTTTACAAAAATTTTGATAACTTACAAGCTAATTTGAGTTTACTGAAACAGGAATCGGACATTATTGTATTAACAGAATGTAGACTTACAAAGAAACAAACAAATTCCGTACCTTGCGAACTACAACTCAGTCATCACTCACAGTCCGTACTTTCATCTTAACCAAAACGATGGCGTCACTACTTACATAAAAAAATACACACAAAGCTACGGTTAAAGAAATAAAACTAATACATGTATCTTGTCTACAAATAAATATATATAATACAGTTATTCTATGTATTTACAGATCACCATCTACCGAAAATGCTGAATTGTTTATAAATTCCTTAGACGCATACTTAGAAAATATAAAAAGATACGAAAACAATACCCTAGTAGAGTAGACATAAATATTAATACTTTACCTAAATCAACAGAAACTAGTCAAAAAAGAAATAACAGATTACACTACTTAAACATGTTATCCATGTATGGCCTGCTACCTGGACATACCCGGCCTACAAGGATGCATAGCTGTCTAGACCACGTATATATTAAAATAAATAAAAGTAAGATCTCCGCCGTAGTTGCAGTGCTAAAAACTACTGTTACTGACCATTCAATGGTATTATTATATTAATATTAAACCTTTCTAAAATTACAGACAAGAAATGTTGCAAGTCAAAAATTGTTGTTAATTATGAAAATGCACTGAAAACCCTGTCTGAACAAAACCTTGTCAATTTACTTAAACTAAATAATCCTAATATTATATGTAAACTGTTAATAAACACAATACAAAAATGTCTTAAGGACAACACAGTTACTATACGTATAAATCGGAGTAAACAAATATTAAAACCCTGGATTACACAAGGCATCCTACACTGTATCATAAATAGAAATAATATGCAAAAAAACTACGTACTGATGCTCATAATGAAACACTAAAGATAACATATAGAAGATATAGGAATCATTGTAATATCCTTTAAAAAAAACTTAAAAGAAAATATAACAAAGAACAACTTAACCCGTCCGCATCAGCGCAAAAAATAACAATAGATTTATGAATGAAACTTAACTCGAATGAGTCTTGCTGATTCGGACAGATTAATAAATCTACAAAAAGCAGCAAAATCTTATGGAAAACTGTAAATAACATAACTAATTATAAATCTGCAAAGACTCCGAATATACAGTTTCTTGATACAAAGGCTAATCATCTAAGGAGGCAGTAAATTTTGTAAATTCATTCTTCTCTAACGTGGGCAAAACTCTGGCTGAAAGTATCACACAATAAAATATTATTAACAACCATTCATCTTCTATAGCTTTTACTCGGCCTTATAGTCAAGTCTCATCATTTACTCTCTTGGAAATAGATCCAAAAGAACTCCATAATGTGATTATGGGTCTTAAGTCTGGCAGTGCACCTGGATGGGATAATATACCTACAAAATTTTTAAAACTATTCAAGCATAATTTAATCCCGATTTTATGTCATCTAGTAAATCTATGTCTTATTAACGGAATTTCCCCTAATCTTCTTAAGAAATCGATTGTAACCCCGGTATATAAAAGTGGAGAGAGCGGTGACGTTAACAATTACCGACCTATGTCCGTATTGCCATGCCATATCTCAAAAATAATAGAAAATCTAATAAATAACCGACTCTTACTATATCTAAATAAGTTTAACATACTTTCAAACTCGCAATACGGTTTCAGACAAGGACTTTCTACTGAAGATGCTGTTGCACCAATCTCTGACGTTATTGTGCAACAAGTTGATAGCGGAAAGAAGTGTCTGGCGGCATTCCTTGACCTCAAAAAAACTTTTGATACTGTGTCTGTAGATATACTTTTAAAAAAGCTTGAAAATATCAGAATAAATAGAAAGGTTCCGCTTGCCCTTTTGACAGACTATTTATGTGAACGTAAGCAAAGTGTTAAAATCGGTGAATTTGTTAGTGATTATGAGACTATTAGCTATGGCGTGCTTCAGGGGAGTGTACTAGGGCCGACTCTATTCCTGGTCTACATAAATGATCTTTGTGACCTTAAAATAGACCATGCCAATCTTCTCTTATGCCGATGATACTGCTATCATCTTTACCGGCACATCCTGGCATGACGTTAAAAAAAGAAACAAGGAGGGACTATATAAAGTATCTCAATGGCTTACCCTGAATTTGCTAACACTAAATGTCTCTAAAACGAACTTTATGACCTTTGCTATATATAATAACAGTCAACCTAATATTGAGTTTAGTATAAAAATTCACAAATGTAACTTTTGACCAAACCTGTGACTGCCCTAACATCAATAAAGTGTCAACAATAAATTACTTAGGTATTATGATCGACCAACGTCTATCTTGGCATGCTCACACTAAACTTCTGATGAGTAGGGTTCGTAAATTGATCTGGATTTTAAAATTCTACGTAGTGTCGCGACCTAGAGATTTAATCAACCAAATCTACATAACTTTAGGACAATCAATTTAAAATTATTGCATACCAGTCTGGGGAGGAGCTACCAAAACAAAGTTCTTGGAACTTGAAAGAGCACAGAGAGCTTTAATCAAAGTGATGTGTGGGGGACGCTCTTCTTGAGTTACAATATACGGCAGTAGTGGACTGTATAGACGTGTCGTAAGAACGTCCGCCCACCCTTGTTGTGCTGGGATTGCGAGAACGTAGTCGAAGAAAACGCGGTACTGTAGTATACGTCGTTGGTGCGTGGGTGTTCCGAGGAGAGATTCTTCCCTACTTGAGGCCTTTTAGTGGTTTACTAGCGTAGATCGAGTGCTAGATCGAGTGCAAATTCTGCCGCATAGCAGTCCTATATATCAGTGAATTTACCGTTGGGTAACACGTTGTCTACTCACATCGTATCGAAGCGGTCTCCAACCAATCAGAGCGCGTATGTGCCCTGCTAGAACGGGCGAATATTTTAGACGGGGACAAAACATAGTTTTTGAATCTCGTCTCTGATTGGTTGGCGCCTGTCTAGCGCGTGACCATTTTCGATCCTAATTGTTTTACGAAATGCCTAGTTTTTTTTATTATATCTTTCTAGTGCCTAACAATGTACCTACTTGCCTGCCGCCTCAAGTTAGGTCTCATTATGGCCTATCTCAATACTCCTCGAAATGAAGCACACACCAAACGAATGTCTTTATTTTCCTAAATTAAGTTACAACATCCGTATAACTCATAACGTATGCTTAGGTTTATTTAGTTCCTAGGCTATACGGCTGTACCTATATTCACAAATTATACGTCTAAACCTAGCTGACTATTTCTACGACTTATGGAAACATAATTTAACGTTACATGTGTAAAGATAGTGGAGTTATGATACAAATACGGTAACAAGAGCGTACAAACTACGCAGCTATCTTTAAACATTAAAAGAGTTAAGCTCTTCAAAGAAAAATGTACTTACGAATTTCAATGCTTATTATAAACTAAGTATAAACACACATAATTATATAAATTATAATGAAGTTAACGTCTCTCAAGCACTCGCACTATAGTTTATCCACTTATTATTCATTATAACACGTACATATATGTACACATACGTGGGTCGTCCTGCGCACATAATAATATGTACATTATTGTATTGTATGCACGAATATAGGCCGTCCCGAACATCCTCCCGCCGTGTTGAGTCCGCCTGGACTCTACAACTTGGCTGGAGGGACGCCTGGATCAGTGGGGATCACGACGAGCTTCTTAGTCGGCCGGCGCAGGATTCCACCTTTCGTTCTCACGTCCACGACTCGTACTATGCCATCGGGTCCGGGGTAGGTGGCGGTGACGACCCCGCGCGGCCAGGTGTTCCGCGGCAGGTTGCTGTCCACGATCAGCACGACGTCGCCTTCTTTCAGCGGGGGGCCCTTGCCGTGAGGCTCCCGCCGGTGTTGGAGGTCAGGCAGGTACTCTCGGAGCCAGCGGCTCCAGAAGATGTCAGCAAGGCGCTGGGACGCGCGCCAGTGGGTGCGACCGATCAGATCGCCGTCGTTGAACGCACCGGGTGTTGGCACGCGGGCGGAACCGCCGAGTAGAAAGTGATTCGGCGTGATGGCTTCAGGGTCGTCGGGGTGAACAGAGACGTGAGTGAGCGGTCTGCTATTCACCGTGTACTCTGCTTCCGCGAGCAGAGTGGCCAGTACTTCGTCCGTCGGGTGACGGTCTTGATGCGTCGCGGCGAGTGCAGTCTTCACAGAGCGGACCAGTCTTTCCCAGGTGATGAAAGGTGATCCCGGCGGCAAATATTTCCAAGTGATCTGTCTTCGTTCGGCTTCTTCTTGTACGGCTTCGTCAGCGGCGCGACGCATTTCTTTGTCCGCTGCGTGGAGATTCGTGCCGTTGTCGGACCAGATTTCTGTGGGGCATCCACGACGTGAAAACATACGACGGAGTGCCATCACAGCTGAGTCTGCGTTAAGTGACGCAGCGAGCTCGAGGTGGACGGCGCGAGTGGTCAGACACGTGAAGATGGATGCTGCGGCCACTGGAGGTCAACACGGGCCCGAAATAGTCCAGACCAGTAAAGGTAAATGGTCGTCTGTGGTGAGCCAAGCGACACGATGGGTGGTTTCCTGTTGGCGGCTGTGTCGGTGAGTTTCTTCGTATTCGACAGGGAATGCAGCTGTGGATGATAATCCTTGTCACAGGGCGTAGACGAAGAATCCAGAAGTGCTGTCGGCACTCATTGATGGTCGTCTCGACTCCGGCGTGGTGTAGTTGACGATGTACGTTTTCTATTATAAGGCGCACGCTGTGTAGATTTCCGTCTAACACGGGTGGCGCTTTCATTGCGTCGGTGACGTCATCTGTCTTTTCTATACGGCTCTTGATACGTACGATGCCGTCTTTGTATGAAAGAGACAGCGGCCTTAGGCGGCTGCTCGGTGATATGGTGTCGCCCCTCTGTAGGGCGATAATCTCTTCGGCGAAGGCTTCTCCTTGTGAAGCCTTTATTATTAATACTTCGGCGCGACGCAGCGTTGATGCGTCGAGTGGTTTGTAACGTCGCGACGCCGAAGTATATGTCTGCGTCGTTTCTATATTTTTCTTATGCGTCTTCGGAGCCCGTTTCCATAGAGGGTCCTTTTCTTTATTTTTCTTGTTTCTTTTGTAGTGTGTACGTTCTCGATCAGGACGACAGAGGTCAATGAACTGTAGCGTTCGTGCTGTAGCGCGGAGATATCGCTCCCACTTTGAAAATCGTTCGGCGTTAGGGATGGCTTGTGTGAAGTTCGGCTTATGCATTCTAACGATAACGCATTTTTCTTCCCCTGTCAGCTCGTTCACTTTGACCTTTTCGACCGGCCATGTGTCTTCTTGTTGTCGCAGGAAGTCAGGCCCGGTGAACCAGCGATGATGACAAGTGAAGTTATGTGGTACGTTCCGTGTGGCGTCATCTGCGCTGTTTAACGCTGAGGGCAGCCAATGCCATTCTTGTACTGATGTGTACTCTTCTATGGCTGCGATGCGGTAAGCGACAAATGGCTTATATGATCGTGAGCCGGTCTTTACCCAGGTGATGACTGTTTTGCTGTCCGACCAGAAGAATTTCTTGTCTGGCTTCCTGTCATGTTCTTCTATGACTGCGGCAGCCATCCTTGCTCCCATGACAGCGGCTTGTAGTTCAAGGCGTGGTATCGAAGTTAGCTTCAAAGGTGCGACTCTTGCCTTCGCGGTGACGAGCGTTGTGACAATTTCTCCACTAGGCGTAATAGCGCGCCAGTAGAGCGCACTAGAGTAAGCGGCTTCGCTGGCATCTACCAGTGTGTGTAGCTGAAGTGAGATGCAGTCGCTGTAGTGCAGATAGCAGCGAGGTAAGGCGATGCGATGAAGATTGCGCAGGTGGCCCATCCATTCTTGCCATTGGTCGGCGAGGTCGGTGTCGATACGTTCGTCCCAGCCTGTCCCTCGGCGCCAGAGCTCTTGTAATATTTGTTTCGCTCGCACTGTGACGGGTGAAGCGAAACCGAGAGGATCGTAGATTGACATAACGATCTTAAGCGCTTCCCTCTTCGTTGGTGCATCGCTTTGGAGTACTTTTTCGGGTACTCGCGCTAAATCTAGGTTAAAGGCGAGTTCGTCGGCGCTCGGCCTCCATACAAGGCCAAGAACGCGCTCGACGTTGCTGCTCTCGGAGATAGCGACTGTTGATGGGGTTTCGGTTTCATCGGCGAGTTCACGTAGAGCTTCAGGTGAGTTGGACGTCCATTTCTTTAACTCGTAGTGGCCTTTGCGATGGATTTTCTTGACTTCCTTGGCTATTTTCACTGCTCGTTCGACAGTTTCGTAACTGTCTAAGTAGTCATCGACATAATGTTTTCTGACGATTGCTGATGCGGCTTCGGGTAGAGTCTCTGCGTACTGTTGAGCGTTCTTGTCCTTGACGTAGATGGCGATCGATGGCGAACACGTAGCTCCGAATATGAGTGATGTCATGCGATACTCGGTGGGCGAGTCGTCAGTGTTTTCGCGCCACAAGTACCGCAGTGCATCTCTGTCTTCGGGGCGCACTTTGACTTGCATGAACATTTCGGAGATGTCGGCTGATACGGCGATAGCGTGCTGACGAAAGCGCATCAGCACTCCAGGTAGAGATTGAAGAAGGTCAGGCCCGGTGAGTAGGAAGTCATTAAGGCTCTTCCCGTTCGTCTTAGCGGCGGCGTCGTGCACGATCCGCGTCTTCTCTGGTTTCATAGGGTTGATGACGGCGAAGTGAGGCAGATACCACGTTTTTCCTAGTGTCTTCGTTGGCGGAGCGAGCTCGGCGTAGCCCTTCTCTACTACGGAGTTCATCTGCTCATGGTACTTCTTGGCGAGTACTGTGTCTTTCTTCAATTTCTTCTCGATTGAGTTAAGTCGTTTTACGGCGGCTTCATAGTTATACGGCATTTGCGGGGTATCTTCTTTCCATAGTAATGCAGTTTCATAGTGTCCGTCTTCTAAGTGCTTCGTATTTTTCTCCAAAATCTCGAGTGCTCGCAACTCTGGATCGCTTCGTGGTGTATTCGGCTGGATCATGAGGTTTTCCATAGCAAAGTGATGCTTCAATTGTTCGTCCATATGTTCCTCTTGATCGTATGAAGTTGATACGAAGTTGACGCGCTGTCCTAGTGCGCGTGTATGTGCTCCGTGAAGTACCCAACCGAGCGGTGTCAAAGATGCTACCGGTTGGTCTTTACGTCCTCTTCTCGTTTCTTCGGCTAGGAGAAGGTGCCAGTTATCTTGCCCAATTAAGAGTCTCGGCACCGCTCTGTTGGTGATAAGATCCCCTGTCAAGTCGTCAAGGTGTGGGCAGGAACGCAGGTCAGCTTCTTCGATCTTCTGTGGTGATAGCTTCAACTCCTCTATAGTACGTGCGACGATGCGGTGACGTCTATGAGTCCGTCCTTGTAGGGTGACCGAAACTCTACGCGACCGCTTTGAAGATAGCTTTGTGTCGGCGATCGCTTCAATGTTCAAAGGGTCGACGCGTCCTCGTGCGCCGACCTCTTCTGCCAGTGATGTCTCAAGTAGAGTGACAGTTGAGCCGTCGTCCAACAACGCCCAGGTGTCCACTTCTCCCGCCGGTCCCGAGATACGTACAGGCGCGATTTTCAAGTACGCCTGCGCCCTCTTCTTCATCCATGAACTTGTGACTACTTGTTTTTCTTCAGTGGTCGGCGGTGTCTTCAAGTGATGAAGTAACTTATGATGATAATATCTGCAGTCTTCAATAGTGCATTTCTTCGTCTTGCAATAATGTTTCTGGTTACGGAAGCGTAGGCAGCGAAAACATAGACGTAGCTTCGTGGCGATGTCCCATCTCTCGTTTATTGTTGCGTCAATGAATCGCTTGCATGTAGCGACGGAGTAGCCGGTATTCTCGCATGACAGGCATTGGTCAGCTGGGCGCTCCTGTGAGGTGAACGTCCGCTGTTGTTGGCGCTTCTGTTGTGGCTGTTGTTGCTTCTCGTTGACGATGTTCTCCGGCTGAGCGAAAGGGCTGCAGAGGTCTGCCTCTCGCTGTAGAAAACGTGCGAGCTTCAGTACGTCGGGCTCTTCTCCAGGCTGGCTTGCGGCGAAGTCGAACCATCTGTATCGCAGCGTAGATGGTAGTTTCTCTGACGTCATCTTCGTGATTTCGGGATTGTAAAGGTAGTAGATCTTGTTGAGAGCCTTCAGTGCTGCTACGATATTGGTGACACGACTGGCAAAGATGCAGATGTCTCGAGGTGTGTCAGCTGGCTTCGCGAGGTTCCGCAGGCGGTCCAATTCAGCTGAGGCAATAGCATCTGGTCTTCCAAAGCGCGACTCCAAGGCGTGCATGATGTTTTCCGGCTGAGTATGTTGGACGAGGAGGTTGTCTACGGCTTCTCTTGCTCTTCCTTTGAGGTTTCTTCGTAGTCTTGAAGTATTCTCTGTTTCGCTGAAGAAGCGAGCGGTTTCGTTGTATGCGGCTTTGAAACATAGCCACTCTTGATGGTTGCCGTTGAAGAATGGCAAGTCCGTGGCTTGACGTGATGCGTATGGCTGTAGTTGTGACTGTCTAGCCGCCAGTGTGATAGCGGCGGCTAGTTCGGCGATATCCCCTCTCGGCGAAGACAGTGGCTGAAGAGCGACGGCAGTGTTCGGCCTCGGCGCAGGAATTCCTGGAGGCACGATGATGGCTTCTGGTAGTGGCGCAGGTGGACGTCGATCTTCATTAGAAGGTGGTTGCGGTGGCGGTGTCGATGCAGTAGCTTCAGGCAGCGCTCGGTCTCTCTGAAGCGGCTGCTGATTTTTCCTTGGTGAATCTTGATGTGCTTGATCGACTATAGCGAGTATGTGCGTCTCGCTATTGTGCAACCAGTTGTCCACACGTTGCGCTGTTTCTCCGTCGCTGAATGCAGTACGTGCGTCTTCTTCCATTTGTTCGGCTTCTATGGCGGCTTCAGCTTCTAGTACGGCGATACGGGCTGCGGTGAGTTCCACTTGAAGGCGCGCATGTTCTTCACGTGCGCGGGCGAGTTGTAGAATTTGCGTGAAGCGTTGACTGCACGATTGCGTGCCCATTCGGCGACTGTTCGACATCGGAGCAGGTTGTGCGGCAATGGGTTGTGGTGCGTCAGGCGCTCGGGCCGATGACGCGGTGGCAGGCGCTGCGGCGTTTGACGGCGCAGGCAGTGAAGTCACGACGGCAGGTGTCGTGATGGCGGTGTATGCCCCTCCGTAGGGCATGGTGACGATGGGCGGTGCGGCTAGCAGCGGCACGCCGTGATAAGTGGTGTACGGCTCCGTGACGTGTGCACCCGCGGCAGGTGGGGCTGCAGACGTCGCGGTGGTGGCGATGCTGGGAGCGTAGTGGGCTGGAGCGGTAGCACGGGACGTCGCGTCGGCGTCGGCAGTGGTCGGCGCGGCGTGCCCGACCGCGGCAGCTGGCCTTCTTCGGTCCACGGCGCTGATGGCGGGCGTGGACTGTGGCAATGGTGACGATGGAGACGAGAACACGGCGACTCCCTCCGTAGTTATCGTCTCGGCACTCGATCTGACTTCGGTGGTGACGCTGGCAGTAGGATCTTCCTCGTAGATCTTCCGTCTTCTTCCCCCGCACGAACGCGTCACCGGCATGATGTCTTCTTTCTTCGAAATTGATATTTTCTATTCCCGTTGAATTTGGTTCTTGAAGGACCACGATGTCTTCTATTCCCGTTGCATTCGGCTTTCGAAGGACCACGATGTGGGGGACGCTCTTCTTGAGTTACAATATACGGCAGTAGTGGACTGTATAGACGTGTCGTAAGAACGTCCGCCCACCCTTGTTGTGCTGGGATTGCGAGAACGTAGTCGAAGAAAACGCGGTACTGTAGTATACGTCGTTGGTGCGTGGGTGTTCCGAGGAGAGATTCTTCCCTACTTGAGGCCTTTTAGTGGTTTACTAGCGTAGATCGAGTGCTAGATCGAGTGCAAATTCTGCCGCATAGCAGTCCTATATATCTGTGAATTTACCGTTGGGTAACACGTTGTCTACTCACATCGTATCGAAGCGGTCTCCAACCAATCAGAGCGCGTATGTGCCCTGCTAGAACGGGCGAATATTTTAGACGGGGACAAAACATAGTTTTTGAATCTCGTCTCTGATTGGTTGGCGCCTGTCTAGCGCGTGACCATTTTCGATCCTAATTGTTTTACGAAATGCCTAGTTTTTTTTATTATATCTTTCTAGTGCCTAACAATGTACCTACTTGCCTGCCGCCTCAAGTTAGGTCTCATTATGGCCTATCTCAATACTCCTCGAAATGAAGCACACACCAAACGAATGTCTTTATTTTCCATTTTTTTTTTTTTTTTTTTTTTGTCCCGGGGAAATCCTTTGTGGATACCACCCACCACGGGGAGGGAGGTGGTTATGTGGGAGTCCGTATACCCACCAAAACCCCGGGGTGTTCCGTCACTGCCGCCCTCGGCGGGAACGCGGGACAGATTTTCCACACGACCGCGAACCCGCCGTGGCTGTCCGTTGCCGGACCCTTCTCTTCGCGGCACGCCAGAACACATGGCGCGTCGCAACTGCCTCGGAGACCAAACTCGCCAACAATGGGCGCCAGACTTCCCCGTGTCTGGTCGCCCGTGGTCTCCCTGCGGTGGGTCGGATACGTAGCCCCACCGCCTGCTACGTCAGCCACAAAGGATAGCCCCCCGCGACCCCACCTCCTCGAGTCTGCGCCGAGCGCCCGGACCCCGCCTCCTCGAGCCTGCACCAAAGTGCCCGGGCCCCCCCTCCTCGAGCCTGCGCCAAAGCGCCCGGGCCCCACCTCCTCGAGCCTGCGCCAAAGCGCCCGGGCCCCACCTCCTCGAGTCTGCGCCAAAGCGCCCGGACCCCGCCACTCCTATGTGGACTTGGCGGCCAAAACCCATAGGAGCGGCCCGCCTGAGCCGGCCAGCGCACCCCAACGCCGGCGCGGCCCCTGGGTTCCTCTTGGCTTCACCGTGGTGTACCTAGCCACGGTTACTGAGCCCCCCCGCCACGTCAATGCGAGAACCCTTCGGGGGGGATGTCTTTATTTTCCTAAATTAAGTTACAACATCCGTATAACTTATAACGTATGCTTAGGTTTATTTAGTTCCTAGGCTATACGGCTGTACCTATATTCACAAATTATACGTCTAAACCTAGCTGACTATTTCTACGACTTATGGAAACATAATTTAACGTTACATGTGTAAAGATAGTGGAGTTATGATACAAATACGGTAACAAGAGCGTACAAACTACGCAGCTATCTTTAAACATTAAAAGAGTTAAGCTCTTCAAAGAAAAATGTACCTACTTACGAATTTCAATGCTTATTATAAACTAAGTATAAACACACATAATTATATAAATTATAATGAAGTTAACGTCAATGAAGTAATATATGTACACATACGTGGGTCGCCCTGCGCACATAAATATATGTACATTATTGTATTGTATGCACGAATATAGGCCGTCCCGAACATGATGTATTTTAAGGCCTACCGATACTCTACAAATACACTATACCGAAATTCAGGACTACTGTCAGTCAGGAAACTATATATTCTAAATGTCGTTTTAAAGTTACACAGATCTCTAGAGTACAACCCTAAAAATCTAAACAAGCGAAGAAGAGGTAGAGTATGCAATAAAAGTACTGCTCGGACTCAGTTTGCATCGCGTCAGTATACCATGCAATCCGCTTACATTTACAATGCTATAAATGTAATTTTGGATACCCTAGGAATAACTATAAACGTAAAAAAATCCTTAACGAATGGCTATTGACACTTAACTACGAGGAAACTGAAAAACTTTTAAAAGTAGTTTCGTAACATTCAGTTATGCACACACACACTTCCACACACACATACATACAATCACTCTCACCTTCCTGGGTGCTCCTGAAATACTGGTAATCAGAAGCACACACACTCCACACATAATACTTCAGCTAAAACATAAGTTTATAATTCTTATTTTTCTCGTTTATAATATAATTCTATAACTTACATATTTAACTTAGGTTGTTTAATTACGCTACTAAATTTAATTTACTTAATACGTTAACTTTTTCAAGCAATCATCGTGTACTTACTTATTTATTTATTTATTGGCACACAAAACAGAATACAGTCAATAAATGGTTAAAATTAAATAGTACAATTTAGATTATATAATTATTATTATTAATAATTATTAATTATATTAATTATTATTATATATAACATATATATATAATATATTATATATAACTTATTCTATATAACATATACTACGGAAGAGTGGGACTCTCTAACACAGGTATTTTCATACTTAAAAGACCCCAATCCTATGAAATGTATAATAAGTTTAAGTTTACCGAAATAAAAATATTTGTATTTAATATGAACACTTTCTAAAAAAATAGATTTTGATTAAACGGTTAAAAGCACAAAACACAAATGCAGAGCGAGCAAACAAAACGCGCGCGCGTACCTATATACGAGTACCTATTGATAGACTACGAATACGGTAAATATTGAGAAACAGAGTGCAGTTATTGCAAAATTACCGTAAATTTTGTTGATTTTAGGCCGGTAATCAACTACCGTACGAGGCATGAAATCACCTAAAGTTATTTAACATTGCACTAAATTTCCGACCCTATGTTTTTTTAAGATTTAGTTTCACTCACTGAGCATAATGTAATAAACAAAAAATTACAAAATGCTGACAGATTTATGTGAAGCTTCAAGCAATACCTTGAAAAAATTACTGGCCGATGGCTGGTATTTCGGAAACAATGCACTTGAGAGAAAAGTTATAAAGACCATCATTGTAGAGAAGAAAATTTCACAACTTTTATTTCTTGTAAACTTTTATGGTAAACTTACCATTTAAGATTTATGGCCCATTTAATGAACCGTGCAAAATCTCAGCGCAATCAGCAGAGCTACTTTTTATCTCAGTTGCCAACAAATGTTGATGGAAATCGACAAAAATGGATCTTCAGGATTCAGGTCTTCACGGATATATTTCGTCGCGATCGTAGAATCAAAATAAAAGTGTAAAAATGGGAGCCTGGTTTACAAAGTCGGGTAACCAGGCAACATTGCGCCGTCAAATGAATTCTCATGTTACCCTCACAAACGAGTGTGCAAATGATCATATTTACTACATATAGAAAACTTACACGTGACTTTAGCGCAGAAAATATACTGAAATTTCAAAATTGTCTTAGCACTTTGACTTTTTCTGAAATGTATAACGAACAGGATCCTTGTAGGGCTTAAAACTGTTTCTTAAATGATTTTAAACTATACTATAATTTATGTTTCCCGTACAATGTTGTAACTATCCGCATTGAAAGAAAGCCTAAATGGATTTCGGGAGGATTAAAAACATGCAGTAAAAAAAAGAGACTGTTTTTATGGAATTGAAACAAATAAAATCATGTACAAAAGCTACACAAAACTGTTTAAAAAAATCATTAAGCTTACAAAACGTGCACAAAATAATTATAAAATTATAACTTCGGATAATCGTACAAAAACTACATGGCAGATAATTAATCAGTCGAGAATCAATATTCCCGGCGATTCTATAACACAAATTAAACTAAATGATAAAATGATAACTGAACCTAAGGACATAGCGAATACTTTTAATAATTATTTCATTGATATAATTAAACCAATTTCAAGTACATGTAATAATGTAACATCTAGGATTCAAATATGACAAAATCTATTTTTATGGCTCCTAGCATACCAACTTTTCTTCAAAAAATTATATATGGACTAAAAAATAAAAATAGTACCTATAGGTAATGATGACATTTCTACAAAGATAGATAATAGATATATCTATAAATAAAATCTGTATGTTTATTATTTTGTGGACATTTAAGCTATCTAATTAATTTTAGTATCAGTGAAGGTGTTTTTCCGGACGGATTAAAAACATCAATTGTTAAACCATTGTTTAAAAAGGGGAATAAAGATCAATTAGAAAATTATAGACCAGTAGCGCATACGCCTATTTTTTCAAATCTTACGAAAAATATATCTATATAGAACTCAACACATACCTAGAACGCAATAAACTACTGTGTGATGAGCAAAATGGTTTCAGACAAAATAAAAATATTAATTGAAATTTACAAATAGGACATAGTTGTAAAAATATTAAATGATTTTTACAACTATGTCCTTACTAAAGTTGATAAAAGAACCCCCATATGTGCTATATATTGCGATATGTCGCAGGCATTTGATTACGTTAATCACAATATACTGCTACGCAAACTTGAATGTTATGGAATTAGAGGTAACATTTTAGATTTAATTAAATCCTATATAAGCAATCGAAAACAAATAACAAACATTTGTAGAGTCGACTTAAAAACTAAAAGAGTACATATACAACTAAGAGAGACATATCATTCTGATGCTAAAACCGTTGCATATGGCGTGCCACAAGGTAGTGTTTTAGGACTCCTCTTCTTTATACTCTATATAAACGATTTGCCAACTGTAACGTACTTTATCAATTGCGAGTAAAACCTGCCCTTTGCTTTATGAAAATGATGTAAATGATTCTTTGGCATCAGTTATAACTTGGCTTGACAACAATAATCTTAAGATTAACTTACAAAAAACCCAAATTATGCATTTCAGTCAAAGGTGTGATAAAGACAACTTTACAGTAACCTACCGAAATAACCTGTTATGTGAAGTTAATACTGCTAAATTTTTAGGAGTAATTATAGACAAAAAGTTAAATTGGAAGGCGCATATAGTAGAATTATGCAAAAAATTAAGTAGCTCTGCATACGCTTTATATAAACTAGCACCAATAGTAAATACAGATGCCTTACTCACAGCATATCACGGAATTGCAGGGTTAATTGGGGTCATTCGACTGACGCAGATTTTATTTTATTTATTTTATTTTATTTTCGCAAGCATAAGATTTTAACACTTCCAAGTTTGTATATTCTAGAGGTAGCTTTGTTTGTGCGGTAAAATCCGCAACTATTTCTAAAAGTATCAGATACTGTCAAGCGGAATCGGCGCAATAACGATAGATTGTATCTACCCTACTCTAAGACCAAATTAATGAGCAAAAGTGTTTTATGCATGGCACCTAAAATCTATAATAAGATACCAAATCATATAATAGAAACCAACAATAGTATAATGTTTAAAAATAAATTGAAAAAAATGTTAATAGATAAATGCTATTATAATGTAAACCATTTCTTAAATGACAAATTCAGTTGACTTTATTTGTACCATCTTCCATTGTATCCATTTCTATTATTTTTCTTGAAGTGACATTTGTATACATACATATACTGTTTTATATTGTTCTTGGTACTTGACATGTTTCATATTGACTTTAATTGATTTTCATTATTATTGACATTCATTTTTTTTTTTTTTTAATAACATTATGATCGTATATGCATGAACGATGTCCTCTTTAATTAATTTACCAATAAAAATGCAAACCATCTCTCAGGTTTGCACGCCTTCCCAGGCAAAACATGTGATACAAAACCAAAAACCACTCCATCTTAAGAATGTATTTCAACCATGTTTCTGGCAAATAAATGTATCTTTATCTTTATCCGACTAATATTACTTATTATGAATATACAAGTACGAGTATTTAGTAATCTTGCGAACCTGTGTGAAGTTGGCAGCCAAACTCAGCAGCCATTATAAACCGACCAAATTAAGATGTCGCGTGTGGCGGGTGGGTTATTCCGGTGGATTTGACCATGTTCCGGAACTTGTTTTGGAATGAATCATACCTCGTTAGAAAGCTACTGAAACGATCTTTCAGACGTAGTATTCAGAAATTACTCGCGACATTTCAGAAACTCGCAAATCAGAAATAACTACTGCAATAGTTTGGCTGCTGGCTTATTACGGTTGTTTTGACCATGTTCCGGGACCTGTTTTGGAATGAATGATACCTCGTTAGAAAGCTACTGAAACGATCTTTCAGACGTAGTATTCAGAAATTACTCGCGACATTTCAGAAACTCGCAAATCGGAAATACCTACTCTGCGATAGTTTGGCTGCTGGCTTATTACGGTTGTTTTGACCATGTTCCGGGACCTGTTTTGGAATGAATCATACCTCGTTAGAAAGCTACTGAAACGATCTTTCAGACGTAGTATTCAGAAATTACTCGCGACATTTCAGAAGCTCGCAAATCAGAAATAACTACTGCAATAGTTTGGCTGCTGGCTTATTACGGTTGTTTTGACCATGTTCCGGGACTTGTTTTGGAATGAATCTTACCTCGTTAGATAGCTACTGAAACGATCTTTCAGACGTAGTATTCAGAAATTACTCGCGACATTTCAGAAACTCGCAAATCAGAAATAACTACTGCAATAGTTTGGCTGCTGGCTTATTACGGTTGTTTTGACCATGTTCCGGGACTTGTTTTGGAATGAATCTTACCTCGTTAGATAGCTACTGAAACGATCTTTCAGACGTAGTATTCAGAAATTACTCGCGACATTTCAGAAACTCGCAAATCAGAAATAACTACTGCAATAGTTTGGCTGCTGGCTTATTACGGTTGTTTTGACCATGTTCCGGGACCTGTTTTGGAATGAATGATACCTCGTTAGAAAGCTACTGAAACGATCTTTCAGACGTAGTATTCAGAAATTACTCGCGACATTTCAGAAACTCGCAAATCGGAAATACCTACTCTGCGATAGTTTGGCTGCTGGCTTATTACGGTTGTTTTGACCATGTTCCGGGACCTGTTTTGGAATGAATCATACCTCGTTAGAAAGCTACTGAAACGATCTTTCAGACGTAGTATTCAGAAATTACTCGCGACATTTCAGAAACTCGCAAATCAGAAATAACTACTGCAATAGTTTGGCTGCTGGCTTATTACGGTTGTTTTGACCATGTTCCGGGACTTGTTTTGGAATGAATCTTACCTCGTTAGATAGCTACTGAAACGATCTTTCAGACGTAGTATTCAGAAATTACTCGCGACATTTCAGAAACTCGCAAATCAGAAATAACTACTGCAATAGTTTGGCTGCTGGCATATTACGGTTGTTTTGATCATGTTCCGGGACCTGTTTTGGAATGAATGATACCTCGTTAGAAAGCTACTGAAACGATCTTTCAGACGTAGTATTCAGAAATTACTCGCGACATTTCAGAAACTCGCAAATCGGAAATACCTACTCTGCGATAGTTTGGCTGCTGGCTTATTACGGTTGTTTTGACCATGTTCCGGGACCTGTTTTGGAATGAATCATACCTCGTTAGAAAGCTACTGAAACGATCTTTCAGACGTAGTATTCAGAAATTACTCGCGACATTTCAGAAACTCGCAAATCAGAAATAACTACTGCAATAGTTTGGCTGCTGGCTTATTACGGTTGTTTTGACCATGTTCCGGGACCTGTTTTGGAATGAATGATACCTCGTTAGAAAGCTACTGAAACGATCTTTCAGACGTAGTATTCAGAAATTACTCGCGACATTTCAGAAACTCGCAAATCAGAAATAACTACTGCAATAGTTTGGCTGCCGGGTTAATCCGGTTGTTTTGACCATGTTCCGGGACTTGTTTTGGAATGAATCTTACCTCGTTAGATAGCTACTGAAACGATCTTTCAGACGTAGTATTCAGAAATTACTCGCGACATTTCAGACAGCCGCAAATCTTGTAAACTTTACAGTAGGTATTGTTCCAATAGATACCGAATTATAAAAGTTGGTATCAGTTGTCTTGGATTTCAAAATGAATATTATTTTCGTGATCGGCACCCCTGCTAACCTAGAAAACGTCACCCATGTGACCCATGTCCATAGTCAGCGTCTACTCAACTAGGTATACCTACTAATCGATTTTTATTTAGGTATATACGAGCCGAGGAAGGCTGACTCAGGTAGATAGGTACCTGCTAGGCGGTAGGATTCTTATGCATGAGGCCGTCTTGGTTGGCACCACCGCAGTGCCAGAGATATTCAGTTCCATCCATGGCTTAGAACTGTAGGTAGGTACTATTACGTGGCACTGAACTTCGCTCATCACCCCGAGTCAAGTAAAGTGAACCTTCATCTAGTAGGTAATTCCACTTGCTACAGCGACTGTCACACCCTAAACCCTAATACAGTAATGCTTGAGCATTATTGTTTGCAACTATCATGAAACGTACCTACTGTTTATCATCAGGTGCGCGACTTGCCAGTATCGTCAATTACCTAATTGCATAAAACAACTTACTCGTCCTAGTTAATAGGTAGGTACTTAAGTTTTCTACGGCCTAGGTACCGCGATGCGATTCTAAATTTAGGTACCTAGGTAAGTAAATGTTAGTGGGTTATTGAATTTTTATTTTTATTACACATTTTTATAGACATTTGTAGTGCACCACAGATTACAGAAAGTCTTACCTGAGTCCATAGCATAAGCAATTTTCTGAAAAAGTATTCGTACTGTAAACGTCAATACCTACCTACGTCACGCTTCGGCGTACAAACTATGAGGTGTCTTTGTCACAGTTGCCCTAGATAAATTGCAGTTCATACGCAGTTATTCGTGCTAGACCCCCTGCACTTGCACGTGGATCGGCATTTAGAAAAGCGTGGCGACAAAGACACGCAGAGTCGGCGTATCTTTGTCGGCGCCTGTGATGTTCTTGAGCAGTGTTGCCAGATCCGTAGTCTAAGAAATATCCTATATTTACTGCAAAATTATCGTGGTTTTATCGCATGTTGTGTAAAAATATAGAGAACATGACGACCAGTGTTGTCAACCCACATTTTGGAAAATTGGTAGATTAAGTCCTAAAAATCGGTAGAAGTTGGTAGTATGTCATGGAAAAAACGGTAGATCTACCTCTAAAGTTTTATTTATAATTAATATAATTATATATATAACAACGTAAAACAAAAGATTTATCAAAATTAAACAAAATGTTATTTAATATTTATACATGCTTTTATAAAATGTTCAAGTGTTCCGAGCTGGGTTCCCCGTTCTTGGTTTTACATTTCCTGCACAATTATCCTACTAGCTAGAGCTGAGCTAATCTCAGAGTCTTTTGCCGGTTACTAATAATACGAGTAGCTACTGACCGTTGACACCGTTAAACTATTATTATAACCGGCATAACTCACGTTAGGGATCGAACACTTTGACTCCGTGTTTCGTCTCCGCCATTATCATGTAATTCGCCTCTATTTAGTTATTACTGTTTAGTATATTCAAATTAAAGTTCTAAAATGTACATTTTTATTAAAAGTCACAACACAACAAAACAAAATAAAATCCCACGTTAAAATAGTAGATTCAACTTTAACATTTTCAAATAAATTACCTCTGTGGGATTGCCGCAATGCCGCCAGTACCACGTATATAGATTAGAAAATAAGCTAAGATTGGTCGGTTATGGAACAATGATCAGCGTCATTATCAACGAATGACATAAACAGAATCAAGTAAACCAACGAAGTTGTAGTCAAATTTCCATGCACATACCATGAGCAGTTGACAATGTTGACAGTGACACCTTCGTTTCGTGAGATTGTCACGAGCTAATTACGTTAACGGCAGTTAGAAGATCGAAAAAAAACCGAAATGAATTAATATATTTAATTAATTAAAAAGAATAAAACTAATATACAATTATTTCCTAATGAATAACCATTCCGCTTCGAAGTAGGAATATGGAATGCTTATTCTTACAAATAGATTTAACACGCAGTGTCCGATTGACGTCATTGCTGCGTCGGCGAATTAAATGTGTTCAATAATTATCGGTGCATCTGCAACGTCGGCGATCTTCATATAGTAGACCTACGTAATTAGCTGTTAATGTTCTTTATTTTTAGTGAATGCTCACGTCCACGTCTTTGGTTTTTACTTTGCTCGCATCCTGCGCAGAAAGTAGAAACCAAAGACGTGGACGTTACTGGTTCTGTTACACGCATAACTAATTTTAATGTCAAAATTATTTTCAATAAGACGTGGTATCGAAAATAGGCAGATTTAGGGCTTCGGGTGGTAGATAGGTAGACTCAAGCTAAAATAGGTAGATCTACCTATAAGTAGGTAGATATGACAACACTGATGACGACTGACAACTAATCACAGCTAGTTACTAATGTCAGGCCTCCGTCACTCCATGTACTTGCGCGCTATAAGTGCCTACCGCCCAGCCGAGCGGTCTCGGTCCGCCGGCGGATCAAATTCAGTGCGGTTTTCGCAATTCGATTAATAAATGTCGATTTAAATCGACATTTATTAATCGATAATCACTCGATTATCTAATAGTCGAAAATTTTGCTTTTCAAATGATAATAATTATGTATCAACGGTAAATATTTATTGCCATAATTGCCAGGGCCATTTTAATAAGATTGCCAGTAAATAAGAATTATTTTTATTCTCGTCATTTTAAAGGGTTTTATTCAATTGTGGTTCTTAAATACTTGTATATAAGTATGGTAGGAATAGAATGGAATTTGAAATTCAAAGTTAAATAATATAGTGTTTTTATATAGGCAAACAAAATATTGTACAAATAATAAAATCTGTAATTATAGACCATCTTTGTAGCTTTGTAGGAGAATTAATGTAAAAATGTGTTTTTCAACACACCTACTTGAAAAGGGACTCTTATTGAACGGTAATTAGAATCAAAATGCAGCGTATTTCGAACGCGTGCTTTTTACTTTTCATTCCCGCACGAGTGGGAAAATTAAAGTTAAGTTTTTAAAATGAGCAAAATATTGTAACGTTAAAATTAAAAAAACATTTTGCAAATAAAAAAACTGTAGTCGTCAAAAACAATAGAAAACAATTACATTTTAGCAAATAATTCATTTATGTAATTTATATGTATGCATCAGATTCAAAAGTTAAATAATAGTATCTACTACTCATAACAATGATGAAACACTTTTTCTTACTCCCTACGAGAACAATGCGCAATCTCCAACATTTACTCCAGTCTCCCAAGAGCAAAATAATGATGTTTTTAATAGCAAAGCGTTAGCCTATAATTTTACCAATTGTACCTTCAATAATTGTTTTAATAAATAAAGAAATACCTGAAGTTTTTTTCAAGCAAGTAAGTGTGTTGAAAAACGTCGTATGAAACTTGTGCGCGTTGCTTATTATATTAGCCTAAAAGATCGGCCTCAGTGGCGTGCATTAGGAGAGGGTTATGACCAGCAGTGGATTGATACTTGCTGATGATGATGATGGTGACAGTGATATGAAAGTTTTTATAATAAAATTCGGTGCATATATCCTGGTGAAAATTGTTGGTTTTGATTATTTTTATTTTTTATACGATTACGATTTTGTGATTTGTATGTATTTTTTTAATTTTATTGCAAATAACTGGTTAAGGGGATAACTGGTCTTTTTGTCCAATTGAATGGTTAAGGGAATTTATAGAATGTTTGTCCAATTATCCCCTTCCGACTTCAGAAGACGACGCGCAGGGGATTTTTGGACAAAAAGTCCAGAAATTCCCGTAGCAGGGAATCAGTTAAGGGGATTTCTGGAATAAGACGAGCCTCGGTGGCTTAGATGGTCATGTCGTCTGACACGGATTGTCGGAAGACGCGGGTTCGAATCCCGTCCGAGGATGTGTATTTTTATCTCTGTAAATTTAAAATTTTTATATTTGTATGTACGAAAGTCCTGTTTTTTATTATTAATGTGTACTGATTGATATATTAAGTATTTCAATAATAAATTTACTCATATAATACCATTATAGCAATTGCGTTTGACCATTTACATATTTTATGACATTTTGGTATAAAGGTAGATCTTGCCTTGAAGAAGATAATAAGCTACTCGAAAGCTACTAATGCTGCGCAGACAAAGTCGTGGGCACCAGCCAGTTTATATATATATATGTATATACTTAATTATTCATCTTTCCTTTTACACAATTTATTCTCGCATCCGTAATCCTATTGCGATATTCTATACTTCTAAGATATTCGTTTAAATTATATGGTGTAAAGAGGTAACATAATGTGCATAAAATGTCTACAGCGTCTTACTTATTTAAAATAATAAGGATTAATACCGCATTTGAATAAATACATTTATTCAAATGCAGTATTTAACTATAGTTAACGGAAAACTATAGTTTTCCAATTACCGCATTTAATTGCCCACTTTTCTAAGAATTAAAATATATATATATGTTGCATTTTATCCTTAAAGATAGACATAATTATGTCATCGCTGACTTTTTAGCAGGCTTTAGAGAACGCAAGATTGTTTTACATTAAGGCGCGCGGTAAATATTTTTCAGTGTCACTATTATTATAAGTATTATAATTTTCCACATCAAATTATAAAATCCGAGTCTAGTGTCTCCTCAATCGATTAGTGATAACTCTTATACCCCAGCACTAATCTTACTTACACGTGTCTTCTAGTGATCTTTGATAAGTGCCGACAAACGATGCGCCGACTGTCGGCACTTATTGACACGGCGTTTTAATTACTAGGTGAAGGTTCAAATCAAACATCAATGACTCAGCTCGGGGTGATGAGCGCAGTCCAGTGCCACGTAATACTACCTAAAGTTCTAAGCATGGAATATCTAGCACTGGTTAATCGATTAGTAGGTATATAGGTAGGTACCTAGTTGAGTAGACGCTGACTATGGACATGGGTCACATGGGTGACGTTTTCAAGGTTAGCAGGGGTGCCGATCACGAAAATAATATTCTTTTTTAAATCCAAGACAACTGATACCAACTGTTATAATTCGGTATCTATTGGAACAATACCTACTGTAAAGTTTACAAGATTTGCGGCTGTCTGAAATGTCGCGAGTAATTTCTGAATACTACGTCTGAAAGATCGTTTCAGTAGCTTTCTAACGAGGTATGATTCATTCCAAAACAGGTCCCGGAACATGGTCAAAACAACCGTAATAAGCCAGCAGCCAAACTATCGCAGAGTAGGTATTTCCGATTTGCGAGTTTCTGAAATGTCGCGAGTAATTTCTGAAGACTACGTCTGAAAGATCGTTTCAGTAGCTTTCTAACGAGGTATCATTCATTCCAAAACAGGTCCCGGAACATGGTCAAAACAACCGTAATAAGCCAGCAGCCAAACTATTGCAGTAGTTATTTCTGATTTGCGAGTTTCTGAAATGTCGCGAGTAATTTCTGAATACTACGTCTGAAAGATCGTTTCAGTAGCTATCTAACGAGGTAAGATTCATTCCAAAACAAGTCCCGGAACATGGTCAAAACAACCGTAATAAGCCAGCAGCCAAACTATTGCAGTAGTTATTTCTGATTTGCGAGTTTCTGAAATGTCGCGAGTAATTTCTGAATACTACGTCTGAAAGATCGTTTCAGTAGCTTTCTAACGAGGTATGATTCATTCCAAAACAGGTCCCGGAACATGGTCAAAACAACCGTAATAAGCCAGCAGCCAAACTATTGCAGTAGTTATTTCTGATTTGCGAGTTTCTGAAATGTCGCGAGTAATTTCTGAATACTACGTCTGAAAGATCGTTTCAGTAGCTATCTAACGAGGTAAGATTCATTCCAAAACAAGTCCCGGAACATGGTCAAAACAACCGTAATAAGCCAGCAGCCAAACTATTGCAGTAGTTATTTCTGATTTGCGAGTTTCTGAAATGTCGCGAGTAATTTCTGAAAACTACGTCTGAAAGATCGTTTCAGTAGCTTTCTAACGAGGTATGATTCATTCCAAAACAGGTCCCGGAACATGGTCAAAACAACCGTAATAAGCCAGCAGCCAAACTATTGCAGTAGTTATTTCTGATTTGCGAGTTTCTGAAATGTCGCGAGTAATTTCTGAAAACTACGTCTGAAAGATCGTTTCAGTAGCTTTCTAACGAGGTATGATTCATTCCAAAACAGGTCCCGGAACATGGTCAAAACAACCGTAATAAGCCAGCAGCCAAACTATTGCAGTAGTTATTTCTGATTTGCGAGTTTCTGAAATGTCGCGAGTAATTTCTGAAAACTACGTCTGAAAGATCGTTTCAGTAGCTATCTAACGAGGTAAGATTCATTCCAAAACAAGTCCCGGAACATGGTCAAAACAACCGTAATAAGCCAGCAGCCAAACTATTGCAGTAGTTATTTCTGATTTGCGAGTTTCTGAAATGTCGCGAGTAATTTCTGAATACTACGTCTGAAAGATCGTTTCAGTAGCTATCTAACGAGGTAAGATTCATTCCAAAACAAGTCCCGGAACATGGTCAAAACAACCGTAATAAGCCAGCAGCCAAACTATTGCAGTAGTTATTTCTGATTTGCGAGTTTCTGAAATGTCGCGAGTAATTTCTGAATACTACGTCTGAAAGATCGTTTCAGTAGCTATCTAACGAGGTAAGATTCATTCCAAAACAAGTCCCGGAACATGGTCAAAACAACCGTAATAAGCCAGCAGCCAAACTATTGCAGTAGTTATTTCTGATTTGCGAGTTTCTGAAATGTCGCGAGTAATTTCTGAAAACTACGTCTGAAAGATCGTTTCAGTAGCTTTCTAACGAGGTATCATTCATTCCAAAACAGGTCCCGGAACATGGTCAAAACAACCGTAATAAGCCAGCAGCCAAACTATTGCAGTAGTTATTTCTGATTTGCGAGTTTCTGAAATGTCGCGAGTAATTTCTGAATACTACGTCTGAAAGATCGTTTCAGTAGCTATCTAACGAGGTAAGATTCATTCCAAAACAAGTCCCGGAACATGGTCAAAACAACCGTAATAAGCCAGCAGCCAAACTATTGCAGTAGTTATCTCTGATTTGCGAGTTTCTGAAATGTCGCGAGTAATTTCTGAAAACTACGTCTGAAAGATCGTTTCAGTAGCTTTCTAACGAGGTATGATTCATTCCAAAACAGGTCCCGGAACATGGTCAAAACAACCGTAATAAGCCAGCAGCCAAACTATTGCAGTAGTTATTTCTGATTTGCGAGTTTCTGAAATGTCGCGAGTAATTTCTGAATACTACGTCTGAAAGATCGTTTCAGTAGCTATCTAACGAGGTACGATTCATTCCAAAACAAGTCCCGGAACATGGTCAAAACAACCGGATTAACCCGGCAGCCAAACTATTGCAGTAGTTATTTCTGATTTGCGAGTTTCTGAAATGTCGCGAGTAATTTCTGAATACTACGTCTGAAAGATCGTTTCAGTAGCTATCTAACGAGGTAAGATTCATTCCAAAACAAGTCCCGGAACATGGTCAAAACAACCGTAATAAGCCAGCAGCCAAACTATTGCAGTAGTTATTTCTGATTTGCGAGTTTCTGAAATGTCGCGAGTAATTTCTGAATACTACGTCTGAAAGATCGTTTCAGTAGCTATCTAACGAGGTATGATTCATTCCAAAACAGGTCCCGGAACATGGTCAAAACAACCGTAATAAGCCAGCAGCCAAACTATCGCAGAGTAGGTATTTCCGATTTGCGAGTTTCTGAAATGTCGCGAGTAATTTCTGAATACTACGTCTGAAAGATCGTTTCAGTAGCTTTCTAACGAGGTATCATTCATTCCAAAACAGGTCCCGGAACATGGTCAAAACAACCGTAATAAGCCAGCAGCCAAACTATTGCAGTAGTTATTTCTGATTTGCGAGTTTCTGAAATGTCGCGAGTAATTTCTGAATACTACGTCTGAAAGATCGTTTCAGTAGCTTTCTAACGAGGTACGATTCATTCCAAAACAAGTCCCGGAACATGGTCAAAACAACCGGATTAACCCGGCAGCCAAACTATTGCAGTAGTTATTTCTGATTTGCGAGTTTCTGAAATGTCGCGAGTAATTTCTGAATACTACGTCTGAAAGATCGTTTCAGTAGCTTTCTAACGAGGTATGATTCATTCCAAAACAGGTCCCAGAACATGGTCAAAACAACCGTAATAAGCCAGCAGCCAAACTATTGCAGTAGTTATTTCTGATTTGCGAGTTTCTGAAATGTCGCGAGTAATTTCTGAATACTACGTCTGAAAGATCGTTTCAGTAGCTTTCTAACGAGGTATGATTCATTCCAAAACAGGTCCCGGAACATGGTCAAAACAACCGTAATAAGCCAGCAGCCAAACTATCGCAGAGTAGGTATTTCCGATTTGCGAGTTTCTGAAATGTCGCGAGTAATTTCTGAATACTACGTCTGAAAGATCGTTTCAGTAGCTTTCTAACGAGGTATCATTCATTCCAAAACAGGTCCCGGAACATGGTCAAAACAACCGTAATAAGCCAGCAGCCAAACTATTGCAGTAGTTATTTCTGATTTGCGAGTTTCTGAAATGTCGCGAGTAATTTCTGAATACTACGTCTGAAAGATCGTTTCAGTAGCTATCTAACGAGGTACGATTTATTCCAAAACAATTCCCGGAACATGGTCAAAACAACCGGATTAACCCGGCAGCCAAACTATTGCAGTAGTTATTTCTGATTTGCGAGTTTCTGAAATGTCGCGAGTAATTTCTGAATACTACGTCTGAAAGATCGTTTCAGTAGCTATCTAACGAAGTAAGATTCATTCCAAAACAAGTCCCGGAACATGGTCAAAACAACCGTAATAAGCCAGCAGCCAAACTATTGCAGTAGTTATTTCTGATTTGCGAGTTTCTGAAATGTCGCGAGTAATTTCTGAATACTACGTCTGAAAGATCGTTTCAGTAGCTATCTAACGAGGTATGATTCATTCCAAAACAGGTCCCGGAACATGGTCAAAACAACCGTAATAAGCCAGCAGCCAAACTATCGCAGAGTAGGTATTTCCGATTTGCGAGTTTCTGAAATGTCGCGAGTAATTTCTGAATACTACGTCTGAAAGATCGTTTCAGTAGCTTTCTAACGAGGTATCATTCATTCCAAAACAGGTCCCGGAACATGGTCAAAACAACCGTAATAAGCCAGCAGCCAAACTATTGCAGTAGTTATTTCTGATTTGCGAGTTTCTGAAATGTCGCGAGTAATTTCTGAATACTACGTCTGAAAGATCGTTTCAGTAGCTTTCTAACGAGGTATGATTCATTCCAAAACAAGTTCCGGAACATGGTCAAATCCACCGGAATAACCCACCCGCCACACGCGACATCTTAATTTGGTCGGTTTATAATGGCTGCTGAGTTTGGCTGCCAACTTCACACAGGTATCTTGCGATAGAGCAGCTCTTGCGATAAATTTCTTTTAAAATGTCATTGGGTTATCTTTTAGGGATTTTTAAGAGACGACCTTTATAAGACAAGAAATGGCGTAAAAATATCGTCTTGTTAAAGGCATATTATGGTCTGTCTCTTACAGGTCACGAAGTGACCAAAACATGAGATCTTTATTATAGCAAGGACCATCTTAGTTACATCGGAAACTGTCCATTTAACGAGGTCGTCATTAAGGCATTTTTAGATCACTATTTTATATATCCCTAAGTACCTAATAAAAATACGACGTCATTTTTAAGGCATTAAGGTAGATGTACCATATTACGTAAGTGTACGAAATTCCGTAAGTTTTCGGTTTAGGCCTAAAAATAAGAAAACTTCTAATTGTATCAAAAAGTTCTAAAATTATCTATTAAGTATGTACAATAGAGCGTCAATTACACACGTTAAAAAGAACTGTAACCATCGTCGGCTCAGTTGTCACGTCTCCCTCGGTCAGTCTGCGCCAAACCGCCATAAAGGTAGTGTGTGTGTTGCGTACGCGTAAGCTACCGCGCGGATTTTCATAAAGATATTGCGAGTGATATGTAAGTATTTTCATAACTAAGTAATGTAATTATTTTTAAGGGTTTTAAAACAAACTGATTGATTACCTACCGTTTCAAGTTACTTCATTTAGTTTTTAGCGAGTTAATTGAAATTTTCTGATTGCCGGAATTACCTACACCAAAAACCAACCGTGTCCATTATTACGTAACAATTACGGAATAGAGGAAAGGAAGGTGATTTTGTTTTTTGTAATTTCTCAGGAACGAGATGAGATAAGTAAACAAAAAAAGCTGTTACAGGTCTAATATATAACATAGTTTCTTGGAATCAAATTACGTATTACGATTTTATTTCTCTATGTTATGAAATACGTGTGTAAAGAGAAAAAAATGTTTTACTTTAAACAGATTCGTCACAAATAACATCGGTACAAAATCATTAATTTGTTTAATTTAATTGTATCTTCCAGTATATTTTTGGTACCTATTACTAGTATGATTGCATTCCTATACAATTCAAGTAATTTTATGTTGTTAAGAAGAGTTAAGTACTCGTTAGAAATTTATGTTAATCTGACTACCGCAATTACCTTCACTGTTTTTGGCTGTGTCTCTCATTACGGTAGATATAGAAGTACCTGAGTGAGCTACTGCATTTTAATTTTTTTACAGGTCGAAATGTCAAACAAAAAGTACTCCAACGAGGACCTCGCCAAAGCTTTAGAGGATATAAAAAATGGATCCATGACCATATATCGTGCATCTAAGGTATATAACATACCCAACCAGACCTTGCATGACAAAATTAATAAAAAATACAAAAAACAAGAGTCAGCAGGAGCTCCAACAGTCCTGTCATCGACAGAAGAAGGTTTGTTGGTAAAATGGGTACTGCATATGGCTGAAATTGGATTTCCAGTTACGAAAGATCAACTGCTACACTCGGTAGCTAAATTACTGATAGGATTGAAGCGACAAAATCCATTCAAGGACGGAGTCCCTGGCAGACATTGGTACGAGGCCTTTCTGAAAAGAAACCCAATGATAAGAAAGAGAGTATGTCAAGCATTGACTACTGCCCGTGTAAACGCTACTGAAGATAAAATAAGGGGCTGGTTTCAACGAGTCCGAAAATATTTCGAAGACAACAATCTCATGGCTGTGTTGGAAGACCCCGCACGCGTGTTCAACTGCGATGAGTCTGCCTTTTTTTTGTGTCCGAAAGGTCAACCAGTCCTTGCCAGAAAGGGAGTGAAAAATGTTCACTGCCGATCTGGTAATGATGATAAAGAAAATCTAACGCTCTGTCTCGGCGCGTCAGCTGACGGGAAACTAATGCCGGTATTAGCATTATTTCCATATAAAAGGATACCACAAAATATATTGTTGAAATATCCTAAGGATTGGGCCATCGGACGTACTGACTCGGGATGGATGACATCAGAGGCATTTTATGAGTACATGGCTAATCAATTTGAGCCATTTTTGACGAAAGAAAATATTACAAGACCTGTAGCTTTGTTCCTGGATGGACACGTCTCTCATCTGTCGCTCCCAGTATGCGAATTTTGTAAAGAAAAAAACATTATACTGATAGCTCTGTTGCCTAGCGCCACACATGCTTTACAACCTATGAACGTTGCAGTATTTCACAGCCTCAAAAACGCTTGGAGTAAAGCAGTACATACTTGGAGGATGGAGAATAATGGCAGACGCTTGAAGCGAGAAGATTTTGGTCCCGTGCTTGAAAAAGCCATAAAAACGACTCTGCGACCAGAAATTATTCAAAATGGCTTTCGAAAGTCCGGCCTGTATCCCTTCGACGAAAATGCAGTTAATTATAAAAAAATACCTAAATCTTCTGCGGCAACTGCTTCAAGTTCTGGCACAAGTACACCTACAAGTTTGAGCTCTTTAGAAAGCAGCAAGCAGTTACAATCTAAAGATTTTATTAAGTGGTTCGAGATGAATTTAGATGCTCATAAATTAAATGAATTCCGACAATGTTCTGGAGAATGGACAGGCAATATAAAAGACGACAGTCTGTACTATTTCTGGAAGCAGACCTGTACGAGTCATACACCAACACCAGATTCAATGACTCTAGGCAACACCACTCTTGTGGAAAATTACTTTACGTTAGCCGATCTTGACCTTAATTGGATCAATGAAGACACGATGGTTGAATCGGCTTTTCTTAACGAGATAACTTTGATCAGTGCTTTACCCTGTTCAACTCTTAAAAATCCAAGTATTATTGACACCATTACTTTTAAAGAGACGCAACAAGAGTTAGTAACAAATTCTAAAGCGGCAGGTGATTTGCTAGATGATTCAAGCAATAAAATCGGTAATATATGGAAAATTTCCGAGCAGGATAACGTTAGTAATGTTCCCGTAATAATAGTACCGCCCCCAGAAACTATACTTCTCACACAAGAAGCTATTCTGGAAGAATCCTCAGTTGTCATACAACAAAATGACCCTGCTAATGTTCCTACAATCATACCTCCCAAAGAAAAAGTCGCAAATAGAGACAACGATAAATTATTTAAGCCATCGGGAACATTACCAACCAACAATTCAACTTTTTCTGTGACTACGCCAGTTCCTCAAGAAAGATTCTCACCACCTAATGAAACGGATAGAAAAGTAGAATATAGCAAACCTATCATTTCCAAAGAAGCACTAACTTCTCAAATAGCATCTGTAGTACAAATATATGATATGAATATGAATATAGCTGCTGATAAACACGAAAAATGCGTAACCCCAAACAATCAGACTAAAAAAAAATCATCCAAATCTGGTGAACTATCTTCATCTCACCAAACACCTATAAAGATACTTACTAGATCTGCTGATGATACATTGGAATCGTCTCCGATTTCGACGTCCCAGAATAATAAAAAATATGAAGATAGTTCTACCAATATTCAGAATTCCGTTACTGAATCAAATTCCCCTACTCAAGATCAAAGCGAAAATTCTCAAAATTCCAAGAAATCCGCATTTCCCACACCCTTCAAATATGCTTTGTTGTGGCCAGAAACTCCGTCGACCAGTAAAGGTAAAAAACTTATTTAAAAAAAACTGGCTCCCATTATAGGAACTGCTGATGAATACATTGCATATGAAAAGAAGCTTAAAGAAGAAAAAGAAGACAATCTAAAGCAAAAAAAAAAGAAAACAAGACCGTGAAAATAAAGCCAAAGAAAAAATAAAGGCGAAGAACATAGTAAAAAAAAACAAAAAGAAGTCATCTAAAGTTCCTGATCAAATTAATGAACCTGGTCCTTCGAGAACAACAACAAAAAATAGAGAAATTGAAACACCAGCCATAGTTTTAGATGAAAGGATTGATTCTAACTCGTTGAAAATAACTCCAGGAGATTATGTTATAATTATTTATGAAGGAGAAAATTTTCCGGGTGTAGTAATGGAAGTTATACACGATGCATCTGAAACAAAATATAAAAAATAAAAACTATGACCATGAGCGGTTTCGAGCCAAGTGGGCCAGTGAATTGGCGTTGGCCTGAAAAAGATGACATTTTAATATACGACGCTAAAGAAGTTCTCAAAAAAATTAAGGCTCCTATGGCAGTAAATAAAAGAGGCGTATTTTCTATTCAATGTTTAGACTGTGATGATTAAATTATAGACTTTAACGGATTATTTCATATATAAATAAATAAACGAATATAATATAGTTCGCTTAACCCTGATAATTTAAATCGATGTAAGTTCATTTTGATCTCATGAAAGCACAAAGTTACTATGAGTACCTGAAATATAAATATAGACTGATGATTAAATTTGAGACTTATGAACGGATTATTTCATATATAAATAAATAATAATAAATAAATGAATATAATATAGTTCACTAAACCGTGCTAGAAGTAAGTCGAAGTAAGTTCAATTTGATTCATGAAAGTTTAAAGTTACTATAAGTACCTAAAAATTTAAATATACCGTTTTATAAAGTTACTATAAGTAATAAAGTTACTATAAGTACCTAAATAAACTGTTTTCCTACACTTATAAAATAAAGTTGTTTTATTTAGAACACGTCACATTAAATTTATGTATCATATTTCATGTAATCCTGCAGAAAAACGGCATTTTTCTGCATATGCCGGAATTACCAGCACCCATTTACGGAATTACCTGGAGAGTCAAATTTTATACCGTAATAACGGACATTTACTAGGTCCAGAAAAATTACGATTACTTTTATAAAATAGTTTAAATATAGTAGTGTTACATAACAATCTCTTCTCTGAAAACCTCTTTTTACGACTAAACTAACTTCAATTCGCTGATTTTTCCTGCTTTACTGGAAATTGCTAGGAAAGACAAGAATGCCTTAGTACCTACTCCGGAATTACGTACATTTACCTTATTAGGTACCCAGGTACTTTTAAATAGGTCAGTTGTTAAGTGACTATTATACTAAAATTTTATCCGTGATAGATAAATAAGCGATTGGTTAGGTACTATATCTCACAATTTTTAAGTGATGAGTTGAATATGCACTCTTTGTTCCCAGATTGCGTAGAATATTCTTGCAGATAACCACACACTCAGGCATTTCCTATTTAATTAACTCCACTATACTTAGTTGTAAGCATCATAAATGTGGAAGAAATCTGTTGTGCGCGAAGGTGTTTTACCTAAGTATTTTCGACCACGTACTCACATAATATTAACGTCCGTCAGACGATTCCAATAGATTTGCGATGGAGATCAATGGTAACTTGATGTCTGATATACATATAATTCACATCGAGACAGAAATTTTTGGGCATTTAGTGACCTTTTATGGTAAAACTTTTATATGCTTTGAAAAGTTCGCTATTTTTGAGTTTTCTTTTTGTTGACATGTTAAAGATGAACCCTAACTAACCTTGAAATATCGTCTGTTTTTGTGCATGTTTTGACCTATATAAGACTAAAACATTATTTGGCCTTTAAGATGACGTCGTTTATATGGAACTTCAGACTAACAAACGACGGACCTTATAATGTCTAGTAAAAGACGTCCATTTTGTTCACAACTTGACTATTTGAGGACGGACCTTATAATGCCTTAATAAAAACCTCATGTTTTGGTCACTTAGTGACCTGTAACAGACTGACCATAATATGCCTTTAACAAGACGACATTTTTTGACATGTTTCGGAAGGACCCTATTTGCCTAAAAATAACGTCTGTTTTTGGGCATTTCTTGACCTATACTTATTTTGAATTTAATTTGACGTCGCTTACATGGAAGTACAGACCTACAAACGACGTACCTTATTATGCCCAATAAAAGATGTCCATTTTGTTTACAAATTGACCATTTGAGGACGGACCTTATAATTCCTTAATAGAGACGTCATGTTTGGGTCATTTAGTGACCTATAATGGACATACCTTATTATGCCTTTAAAATGACGATATTTTTACGTCTTTTCATGACATGTTCGGGACAGACCCAAATTTGCCTTAAACGACGACTTCTCAAGGTCTCTTGGCGTCTTGTGCTACCTAAGTGTTGAATAGGTAATGAAAGTAAAAAAAATAATTACATGTACCTACCTATTTGTCTACCGACTTCCAAAAAAAAAGAGGAGGTACTCAATTAAACTGTATTTTTTTTATGTTTGTTACCTCATAACTTTCGATTGGGTGGATCGATTCTCAAATATTTTTTTAAAGCTGGTGCTTGCTGTGTGGTCCCATCTAAATTTCATCAAATTCGGTCCAGTGGTTTTTGAGTTACACTCCAATAACTGGTTTTTACCGAAGTAATGGAATGGAAGTCGGTATTAAATTTTTCAAATTGCACATATATTATTATGAACCCTTAATTATACTCGTATATTATGAATCTTTAAAATTTCACTATAATGACCAATTATCGATTCCAAACCATTCGATATTGTGCACTAATTAACAATGACCATATATATGTATCTTTTGTTTTATTTAAGTACTTTAGCAATGTGAATGTTTTGGCCTAAGCTGTAAGTTCACCATTGTAATTTTTAAATAAATATATATATAGATAGGTATATTATAACCTGAAATTACACCTCGCCAGAGTAGGCCCACACCTTCACAACACCGAAATGATTTAGGTACTTAAATGGAGCAACTACGTACAAGGCGGTCACATTATCTCGATGCATCGCTGGAATGCGGGTCCCCGCCGTACGCGTCCCCCCGCATTCCCTTTTTTCGCCCGGCAAGTGTCAGTACGGTCAACATTTTTGTTACCGATACACGCGTCGATAATTTGGCTGATTTTCTTGCTAAATTTGGCTTGTTTTCTGTTTTTGTTTTGATTATTGTTTTGTTAAGTTTTTTGTTACTGTAGGTACTAATATGGGGAAGTTATACAAAGTGAAGAGAGAAATCTCATGTTAAAAGTGCTACAGTTCTTCGAGAATGAGAAGAAAAATATACGTTTTTACATGGATAAATATATATAGATAAAGATAATCGACTAATCGACTAAATTTCTGTCGATAAATGCCAAATAAATAAATATTAATTGGGTAGCCATACAACAAATGTGTGTTTTTCCTATTTTTATGCTCAATATTAATAACGGTAACAGGTAGACACCATAAATTTTCACAGAATATGTAGTTGTACATTACCATTCAAAATAAATAAATATATTTATTCATTTAACAAACTTAATTTTTAATCAATTTTTACTCGATCTTAATAAAGGCCACTTGGCCGGGTTTTTTTTTTGCACACCGTACTTGAGCGCCAAAATGACGTCACATGGTCAAGCGTCTAGTTAATGTGACCGCGTTGTAGGATACGCAGGCATTCGTAACCATAGATAATACTATAACATTGGTTCGTGACCACGCGCAGAACAGCTTAAATCTTACATTGATATAGGTACCTAACTAATACAAAAAGATCTAATCTTACAATTATATCCATTATTTATGTTTGAATCGAGGAGAGGAGCCACTTCAGATTATAAGGTACTAGGGACTTAGGTAGTTTTAATCAACTTATTTAGATATCTATTTCAGGAATCAGTCGTATAATAATACACATGGTAGGTATATATATATTGTTTGCATCTTTATTAATCAAGCTAGCTATACCATTTAAATAAGTAGATGGGTAAATCATCCCTATTTTATTCTGAACTATGACAAGAATTACTAATGAAAATATACATAAAAAGGTTTTACTTTGGGTACCTACTCAACTGATACTCTAAGATTGATACCTATTCTTTACAAGCTAATTAATACTACACATATAGGTACCTAAAGGCAGGATACAGTTTTTTTAAATATCTAATTTGATTGAAATTTTAATGCAATTATTTTTATGCACCACTACTAGAATCTGCGGTTCTTAACTGGTGGTCCGTTAAACTAACTTGGACTTGGAATCAAAGTAGATATATTGTTAAATAAAATTAGTTTAATTCGCGTTGCTTATATTTATCTTCCACAGTTCCAGTGCATACATACATGCGAACAAAGATACTCGATTATAACTAAAAAATAAAAATAATTAAATGTATAGAAATCGGTTGAATGCCAATGTAGACATGAGTTTGGCTTTGACTAGCACCAACTAGCACTAAACCAAGGATTCAGCAGTTTGTAAACAGTATGCAGCTACAAAGCAGCGGTTAAAATAATATAATTCAAGTAAAACCTTCGCGATTAATTACATTGCTATTGGTTACGAATAATTTTAGATTGTTATAGCCTATTAATATATCTAATACTGTCATATAGTCGGTGTTACATAGAAAGAAAAAAAAACGAATGTGCCCTTTAACCACTGGTAGCAAAAGGCTCAAATTCCTTTCATGGAGTTGTTCAATGGCCAAATCAATTAAAGAACTGCCCTAATTGTTTGATTGTTAGCAATATACCATAACATAAAAATGTGTTAACAGAGAAGAGTTGCAAATAACAACTGCTTCCTCCGCATAATGTAAATATTTTTAGAGATCAAATTAGTTCCCGTAAACACAAGAACCAGTTGAGGCCTTTTTTCTTCTATAATCTCAACTCTTACTTATCTAAGACGAAACAATAGTTGACTTAATTGCAGTTACAGCTAATATCACAAACCAATATTACAGTGTTTTTAAAAGTATTAACATAAAAATATAGCAAAAACAAACTTAGTTTAAAAATTATATTTCAAATTACGGGCAGTTTCTTAAACATGTCTATCGACGGTTCACCCTACTAATGATTGAATTTTTTATCTGTATGGATTCCATAGTATGGAACATAAAAATTAAAACACACAAAACACATTATATCAAACACAATTTGTATGGGAATTATGACGAATTCTATCTCTAGTCAATGATGTTAATATTGACATTAACATTTTACATATCTCATTGTCTCTAGTAGGGAAATTCGTAGATAGATGTGAAGAGAGACCGGTCGTTAGTCCTGTTATATGCAAGATATTTTATATTTTCTGATCTTATTGATCCTGCCTGTAGGTAATATTTATGGAATGATAGCTAAATTCATAAAAGTACGCGTATTAACATTGCATAGTCATCAATTTAGAGATCTTTTCTTAATTACAGCGAAGTAATATTTTACTTAAATTATCATTAAATAATTAAAGCAGCTGGATATTAAGTAGTTACACTTAAATTAATTGTGTAAAATTTAACCTACGAAACTTTGAATATAAGCGTAAGCCACGATAGAGCTAAGAAAGTAAACAGTGATTGTATACAAAAGAAAATATTTTCTAAATATATTTAGATATAATTTACTCAGATTTAAATAACCAGTAACCTGCTTCATAACTATATTTCAAAATCTTCACCGTCATCATTATGATGAAAGACTACCACTACTGAACAATAGCTTTACAGTTTACGGTATATAGGCTCTACTACCACAACGTCGAGACTCGTGTCTGCTTCGGCTCGTGAAAGTGTACCTTGCGAAGATTAAGTGTCATAATGATACGCGAATAAATGTTAATTTGCGAACGAAATACCATACATCGCTAAACAGATAGATAGAATCCAGATACTTGCCTTTCAAGAGCTAAAATCAGAGTAGGATGTGTGATGTAAAATAAAAAGATAATGTACATGTGTGACGCATTACAATTTTTCAAAAATCGTCATCACAATATTTACATACCATATTAAAGTACATAGTTAATAAATGAATAATTACCTAATAAGTTTGTTTATTAATGTATAAATATCATAATTTACTTACATATCTAATTACAGTAGAAACTCGATTATCCGACCCTCAGTTTTACGGATTCGCGATTATCCGGACTACCAACTGCGGCCAATCATATTAAATACAAGTCGAATGGAACGTGTCGGAACTGGCATTACATCGCCCTCGCCCCGCGGGTTCGCTGCCCCACGCTTTTCGTTAAGTTCATAATAAATGTGAAAAAATGTCAGCTAATGTAGATGCAGCAAACTCTTTGTATGTAATCTAAGAAAATATGTATGTACATAAATAAGTGCATTGATTCGTTAGTATGTATATGTTGTTTTTAATAAACACAACATTATATACCACATATTATGTACAAAACCCGCTTTTCTTCATACATTGGATTATCCGGATTTTCGATTACCCGCATACCTTACGACAACAATTAGAATGGATAACCGAGTTTCTACTGTAGCATAAATTATTTAGTACCTATAGAACCGGGTTATATAGTAAGCATATAATATTATAGTGGAGTATATAGAAGATTGGAACTACCCGTTAGAGTCTATATCAATAAAAAGGAGCCTTGTAATTATGTTAGTAAGGGTATATAAGTAAGCTATCTCCATATTCTACATATCAAATTTCATCCAAATTTGTTGAGACGTTTCAACATGAAGACTCACTCCCTGACCACAAACTTCTATGATACTAAAAATATCAAAAGGTAACCTATGTATCTAGAAAATGTTTAAAATTTCGTAAATAGTGTTCAGCATGAGATTCTAAATGTATTCTCAAATCATCAGTTGTGGAACATTCCACGTTACACAAATTGCATGGCAAGCATTGATTTTTTGGTTGCAAGTCCGTCTCAATATTGTCGCCGTCTTCTTCCATGTGAGATTTATTATGAATTTTCAATCTAGTTGCACTTTCTGCAACATGTCCACAAATATCGCATGTGAAATGTGCTTTGACATGTTTTCTAAAACTGCCTGAATGTGTACCCGTAAAATCGCACATACTACATTTATAAGATTTTCCTAGATGAATACTCATATGCCTTTTTAAATCAATTGCTCTTTTACTCTTGTAGGTACACTGGTCACATTGAAATTGCTTCTCTGATTTATCGTGAATTTTTATGTGTGCTCTTAAATTAGCTGGGCAAGCACTTTTATATCCGCATAAACTGCATGTATATGGTCTTTCTCCAGTATGTGTCCTATAATGTTTTTTAAAGTTACTGGAATCTCGACAGGTATAACCACAAATATTGCAAGAATACGGCATATCTCCAGTATGTCTTCTCTTATGTTTTGTTAAATTACCTTTATCCAAAGTTTTATAATTACATTCATCACATTCAAATGGTTTTTCTCCTGTATGCGTTCTGGTATGGCGTCTCATATCAAGTTCCCTTGTACTTGTATAATCACAGAAGCTACAAGTAAATTTCTTGTAACCGAAATCTATTTCAATTTCTAGTTTTGATTTATTCACCTCCTCATTATTGTCAATGAAAATATCGTTGGATGTATTTGGCTTTGCATCAGGATGTCTATTTCGGTGTTTCCTAAAGTTACTTCTATCATTAGTGCTATAACTACATACATCGCATGGATATTTTTTGACATGTGTTATTACATGATTATGAAAGTTACATACATCTGTACTTGTATAATCACAAAAATTACATGTGTAAAATGTTATTTCAGTTTCAGTTTCTGTTTTCACGTCGTTTTCTGCTTTTAAGTCAATTTCTGTGTTTTGGTCATTTTCTGTGTTTAAATAATTTTCTGCCTTACCTTCATTTTCTGATGGTACATCATTTTCTATTCTTGCTTCATTTTCTGATTCTACGTCATTTTCTATATTTACTTCCTTTTCTGTGTTTAAGTCATTTTCTATTTGTATGTCACACATATTTTATTTGAATGGCCTTCCTTTAAATCTTTTCATCAGTGTGTTTGTTTGCAATTAGACCACTTTATTTCACTAATCACAAGAGCTCAAACTATTCTGATAACAGCATCTTTGCGTAATGACAGAACCATTAATTCACGTAGACTCTGATGAACTGATGATGTAGGATGTCACTCTGAAATGAATAAAAAAAAAAAGTCAGTTGACAAGGCACGAGGCCTGGATGATTAGTGGTAACCCTGTGCCTAGAACAGATGCATTTCGTCACAAGTGACGAACTACAGAGTCTGCAACCCTGAGACATTGACCTGTTTAGCCTTATACATCTGTGTTATTAAAACCAGGACACAGTACTAATGCACTACTGTTACACTAGGTACTGCTTCACAGTAGAAAGTGATGATGGCAGAATGTCCCAGCATAACTCTTTTATACTGCTAAAAACTGTTTAGTCTTAGCCCGTTAGCCTACTTTATTATATTTTATTTCTCTAGTAATTAAGAGATTTTAGCAGCAATTTAGTCACAGCCATGCCAGCTCCATCAGTACATTAATTTCATTGTAATTTAATGCAATTTTAAATCATATGCCATACCGTAATATAGTGTTCTGGCCGTGACAGACGTTGACCCGGCCAAGACACTCTGAAATACGCCGACGTCTAAATAATGGTAAGTTCGCTACACGGACATTCTTACTTTAGACAATCTAAAGTATCTTCTTCAATAACACAAATAATTATCACAATTACTCGTAGGTGGATCAGACTTCCTCATCTTGTGTTTTTTTATGTTGAGTTAGTGCTTCTGGAATTATACAACTATCAGGTCCTCATGTTGAATCTTTGACCAATTGGTTAGCCTCCTCGTTGCCATGGATACCCACATGAGCTGGGATTCATATACAAAGTGGCCACGTCAGACTAGTGTTAGGGATCCGGCCATAGGGATCCATGTAGAAGTGGTCCGGACGGTCACGAAACCCGTCGAGATATTCGACTATACCTGCCGCGTAAGTTAAACCGTCACAATAACATTAAATTCATTTTATTTAATTCATTTGATACACAAAATATTAAGTACAATATTTATATACGAGATAAAATCTATACTTATATATTAACTAGCTGACCCGCCAGCGGCTCCGCTCGCATGGCCTCGCGGGATACGGTAATCACAGATTTTTTATTATCCCACGGGAACTCTTTAATTTACCGGGATCAAAAGTATCCAATATGTTGATCAGGGATATAAGCTACCACCATACGCAATTTCATTTAAATCGGTCCAGTCGTTTCGGACAAACAGACAAACATTAGAGAAACAAACAATTTGATTCCTTAGATCCCCTGACTCGGTTTTTAGCATATTTTTCATTGCATTTGCATTGTGCTGCAATATGCGGATGATTTTGTATTCTACTCACAAAATAAAAACTTGTCTTCTAGTGCTAATCGCATACAAAATGCTTTAGACATTGCAGTAGACATGCTGAATCCGATGGGATTAGAAGTTTCACCACATAAGACCAAATTTTGTGTATTCAGTAAAGACAAAAGAAGAAGTCAAATTACATTAAAGAGAAATGCAAATACTATTAACTCTGTACATTTTGTTAAATATCTATATAGGTGTATGGCTTGACAGGTCATTGTTCTGGAAGCCGCATATTAAAGAAACTCAAGAAAAAGCCATGAAGAGCATTAATTTGTTAAAAGTTTTAGCAGGAACAAATTGGGGCCTTCACCCCAAACATCTCCGCACATTATACTTTACCATAATTAGAAGTAGGATAGATTTTGCAAGTTTTCTTTATGATAATGCATCAAACACAAATATTCCTAAATTAGACAGAGTTCAAAATATAGCTCTTAAAATTTTAGGAGGCTTTATAAAAACCACTCCTATACATATAATGGAAAGTGAGTTATCCATCCCTTCACTTCACTAAAGACGGAGATATCTGGCTACCAAGTACTGTCTCAAATCGTTGGTCTCAAAGCATTATCGTGCTTTAATAATGTAACAATTAATTTGCTGAATGAACTGAGTAACCTATGTGTCCCTTAAATATTGGGAAACAAAAAAGAAACCTCTACTACAACGCGGTCACATTAACTCGACGCATCGCTGGAATGCGGGTCCCCGCCCGCTTCCCCCGCATTCCCTTTTCTCGCCCGGCAAGTATCCGGCAGTACGGTAACCATCTTTGTTACCGATACACGCGTCGATAATTTGGCTAATTGACTAATCGACTACATTCCTGTCGAAAAATGCCAAATAAATAAATATTAATTTGGTAGCCATACAATAAATGTGTGTTTTTCCTATTTTTATGCTTAATATTAATAACGGTAACAGGTAGACACCTTAAATCTTCACAGAATATGTAGTTGTGTATTACCTTTCAAAATAAATAAATATTTTTTATTCATTTAACTTAAGTTTTAATCAATTTTTACTAGATCGTAAGAAAGGCTACTTGAACGGTTTTTTTCGTAATTGTCGTAATTGAGCGCCAAAATGACGTCACATGGTCAAGCGTCTAGTTAATGTGACCGCGTTTTAGTTACTGTGTTTAGCGATGTAAAACTCGAATGTATTCAATCTAACAATCCACTAGAAATGTTTAGTCTGTCAACTTGGGTATCTAATATAAATTTTAATTTTATTCAATTAGAAATAGATGGAATTGAGCATTCTAAAGATTATTATGATCCAAGGATTTTAAAATATCATACTCTGCACATGTTACATGAAAAATATGAGGATTGTGTTACAAGTTTACACAGACGGATCTATAACTGGTAATCCTATTGGAGCTGCCTATTATGACCCTGTTCATGACGTTAAAAAATAATTCAAAATTGTATCTAATGTCCAACCTATAATGGTGGTGGAGTTGTTCGCAATCTCAGAGGCAACATCATATATTGAAGCCATTGGCTATGAAAATGCAGTAATTCTTACAGACAGCAAAAGTGCGCTACAGCATATAGCTCGGTGCGCCTCTAGAATAAGAGGTGCATCGATAGCTTATGCCATATAAGGAAAAATTCTAAAATTAAATACGTAGGGAGTTCAATGTATTCTGTAGTATCGGGGTAATATACTAATGATGAGGGTAATTAAATTATCTCATTAGTTTATGACACTCATTGAGGGTAAAATTTTAAATTTTAAAAATTTTGTTTGATTGTCGCCATTAGTATTCAAAATATCATTTCGGAAAGGCAACTACGATGACTGATACGACATGTTGAAAAACATCCAGCATCGCGCTGTGATACAATTCCGACAAAACAAGGAAAGACTCAAAAAGTAATTCACGAAGAAATGATGGATGTTTACCAAGATTCTGCCCCTTCATTATCTACAATTCAGAAGGGGTCAAGTGAATTTAAACGGGGTAGAGACAGTATTGAAGACGATCCTTGTAACGGTGGGCCAGTTAGTGCCGCTACTGAAGAAAACGTAACAATTGTTGAGAAACTTGTACTCGAAAATGCCCGTGTGAGAGTGAAAATATTAGCAGACAGAACCAAGCTATTCGTGGGTACCATTCACACTATCCTCCTGACCATCTGAATTTGTCAAAGGTCAGTGCAAGATGGGTGCCGCGAATGCTCACAGAGCTTCAGAAACAAGTGCGAGTTGATTGTTGCAAGGAGTTTTTGGAGCTCTGTGGTCAAAATCCGCAAAGTATTTATGATCGGATTGTTACTGGTGATGAAACGTGGGTTTATCACTATGATCCTGAGAGCAAGCAGAAGTCTATGCAGTGGCATAAAAAAGGAACAACCCCACCGAAGAAGTTCAAAGTCAGCCCATTTGCCGGAAAGCTCATGGCCACAGTGTTTTGGGATTCCAAGGCTATCTTATTAATTGAGTAGATAAAAAAGGTGAGAGTATTACTAGCACAACTTACGCTAACACCCTGCGCAATTTAAAGGAGGCAATAAAAGAAAAAAGACGGGGAAAATTGACCGCAGGTGTATTGCTTCTGCACGACAACGCGACTGTTCACAAGGCGCGCATTGCCAATGCTGCTGTGCGGGATTGCGGATTTGAAATCAATCATCTACCCTACAGCCCGGACATGTACGCTGAGGCGACTACAAGGTCCGTCGCATCGTCTGGATTCTGGACTGTTGCCAAGTCTCTGGAACAGAACTCTGTTATAGGCACTGCTATTATGTTTACCCTTTACCTGTCGCGGAGCCATGTCATGGCTCCTCCAATAATCGCTTAACTGTCGCAGAGCCATGTCATGGTTCTTCAGGCCGGTTCTATATTGTTGGTCTGTGTATTATGTTGACGGCTATTTTCTTTTGGAATTTGCCTTATATCGTTTATGTTTGATATTTTCCAACTTTTAAAAGCAAATGGAAAGCCATTGTATAAAAACTAAATACTTTTTAGTCTATTTTTCCGCAGAGTAGTTAACGACTTTGGCGCGCTGTCATATAAACAATGAATTTAAATTATTTTTTTTGGGTTTTAAGTGTTTTAGTGAATGCGTTAAGTTGTTAGTGTTTGTTTCTTGTAATTTAGACATGTTTTGTACAAAACTAACAGTATGTAGTGCGATATTTTTGTGATTCATGGATCGACAATATACGTCATCGGCTAAAATTGCAGAAGTTTCTGGTTGGTAAACAACTGAAAAAAATTATCCATACCCTCTTTTTGTCACATCAGAAATTAGTTTAGATGATAACGATGCTTTTAATGTATTTTTCAGCTCCGTAAATATTACAAAATCTGAGATATAAAAGGTTTGAATTTGTAACGGCGCTTCGCGGTAAAATGTCGGCGGCAGGTCACGGCGTCAAGACGTTCTGCGCCTCACTGTAGGAAAAACATCTATGAAGATGTACCTTGGAAAAGCTATATAAAGGTTAAATGTATGTTTTTACTATAAAACACAAAAAAACGTTATTTTAATAAGCCCTTTAGTTACTTCAGCATAACCAAATAAGTACATAATTCGGGGATCAATTCAATTCCGGTATTTTCATCTTGGACATGCACACTCTCACACACCAAATGGTTTACCACCATTAGTAAGCTTAGTTCAATACGATTCTATCGGTATATGTTTCATGTCCATAATCTAAGCAAAACCCGAGATATCATTGTTTTAATTCGCTGTCGTATAAAATCTTATTTTGACGCTAGGGAGCGCGACAGGTCTGTCCAAATGACAAATTAGGGCGGGACAGGTGAAGGGGTTTGTTGTCCAATGTTATTCCCAGATATGTATTTTACATCTTCGGACAGTTTCAGCTACGTTTTGAACAGGCTCGGTAAAGTTTTAAACTATCATGGTCACAAACATAAGAGGTATTCAAATTGTCAACGGGTTAATTACCATGTACGAGTATATTTTCTATGAGTTTCCGATATCATGATTCAGTTCATCCGTGATCATGGCGTTTGCAACAGTGCCGAAATATCGGAAACTCATAGAAAATATACATGGTAATAATTATCCCGTTGACAATTTGAATACCTCTTAGGCTCGGTAAAGTGTAATTGCCGAGCTTTAACTTGTTTGTGAACATCACGAGTTCTGTTTTGTTGGGATTCACTGATAGTTCATTATCTATGCACAATTTTTCGACAACCTTTAGTGCGTTATTCATAAGATCACAGGCCACACTCGCGAAGTGGCCAGGTATGAGAATCGCAAGGTCGTCGGCATAGCCTACCGTGAAGTACCGTTGTGCGTTGAGTTTGTATATGAGATCATTCACGACCATGTTCCATAGTAGCGGCGACAGTACACCACCTTGTGGGCAGCCTCGTGCCACCACTCCCTTGGTCGAACTATTAAGATCTATCCGTACGGCTCTCGATTTAAGCATGTTAATGATCCACTCCACTAGTGTTGTTTCAACTCTGTGTCTGAGTAGTACTGTTCGGATGCTGTTGAAGCTGGTTATGTCAAAGGCTCCTTCAATATCTATGAAAGCACCTAGACATAACGCCTTACTTTGAATGTTATGTTCTATTTTAGATACTACCTTATGTAGTGCCGATTCTGTTGACTTGTCTGAAATATAGGCATGTTGACCTGGGTGCATTGGTATTTCCGTGAGTAACTTGTCTCTAAGGTACCTATCACTCAGTCTTTCTAGTGTTTTTTGTAAGCATGATGTTAGGCTAATGGGTGTGTAAGCCTTAGCATCCGTGTAATCTCGTTTACCTGGTTTGGGTATGAATAGAACCCTCACTTCTCTCCAGGCTTTCGGTACATACCGATGTGCACTGCATGCCCTAAAGATTTGTAGAAGGGTTTTGTATATATATATCTCGCCCCATTTGAGTAAACCTGGGAAGACACCGTCTACTCCAGGTGCTTTGTATGGAGAGAATGTTCTAATTGACCATTTAACTCTATCTTTGAGCAACTGTCCAATCTGATTCCATAGGTGACACCAGAGTTTCTTCACACCATCTCATCTCATTTGTGATGTGGCACCCAGGGAAGTGTGTTTGTAAGAGTAGAGTGTTAGTTTCTGTTATAGAGTGAGTGTAAATGTTGTCGTGTTTCTTGAGTGAGCCTATGTCTCGGTTAGAGTTAGTTGCAATTATTTTCCTAAATCTATTTGCCTGAGCATTAGACTCTATGCTAGTAGTGTATTTATGCTATGACCTGCGTATGGAACGTATCAGTTTTTTTATATACCGACCTTGCCTTTTTGTAGTTGTCCCAGTCGTCATCCCGGGATGTGTTCATGGCCCTGTTAAATTATCTTCGTACCTGTTTCCTTTGTTTTTCCAATGCTCGTGACCAACCCCTGTTACCTCCTTTACCGGGTTGCGGCAGGGACAGTGGGCACGCTTGCTCGTAGAATTTTGTTAGTGTCTGTCAATTCTATTACTGACTGTTCAATTTGAACCGTACTGTTGAGTTTAGTTTCCATACTTGCCTTGACCATTGACTGTCTGAGCGTTTTTTCATAGACGGTTATATCCGTTCTGCGAGTATTTCGCGTTGGTACCGGCGTTCTGGAACCTACTGTTAATTCATACCTGATCCACCTATCCACCTAAGCCTGAGTTCTCATCTGAGACTCTTCAATTCTTGACCAGATCGGAGCGGAAACCAAGGTGAGATCGATGATGGTGCGATGACGACTGTTTACAAACGTTTTGGTTCAGCTCCCCTGTTAGCTATAGAGATTAGTTGAAAACGAGAAGTCTACTAGCTCTCTACCTCTTTTGTTGCACTTAGCCATACCCCAAATGAGGTGGTGGGCGTTTGAATATGTTGAGATAATTAGTTGAAATTTATTTAGTTCACAATATCGTACCAGATCCACGACGTGTTTCGGAGGGGCATCTTCCTCATGGACAAAGGCCGAAGGCTGGAGACCCCGGATTCAGCGAACCAAAACCTGGGCCTAGCCCTAAACCGGATGGCAAGCAGATGGTGGGCCTTTCAAAGGTGTCTACCGAAACTGGCCATAAAGGTTCGGGCTACACCAATAAACACGACATCCGCAAGAACCGGCAAAGGCGATCAGCCAATGCTATTGCGAATTCCGCACAGGCACCAGCCCGAACGGAACTGAGCAAGAGGTCGCGGATGGACGATACAGTTTCGCCGAGGGGTGACCACAAAAAGGCGAAACTCGACAGCTCACGTCGTGCTCCTGTCAGCTATGCAGACATCGTGCAGAACGATCTCTGTATGTTAGTCATATTTTTATTCAGGAACATACCATTATTAAATTGGTTTCTAATCATCTAACTTAACCAATTTATTAGTGCAATGCTAACAAATTACATTATTGGAGGTGTGCGGAGAAAGTTTATTTTTTTTCTATTTATTCTGATTTTTTTAGGAACTTTTAGCTGCATTGTTCGCAGCCATGCCAGCTCCATTGGTGCACACAATAATCAATTTGTACAATTTATGATTTTATAACATAATCTGTAAAGAGTCTTAACAGTGTCAGAAGTTGGTTCAGTCAAAGACACTCTGAACATGCCAACATCCCAACAATTCAGCCCTTTGTCTTGCAATATAGTCTCTTGAAATATAGTTGATTTTTAAGAACTTACATTTATTTTTGAAATAATAATTAAAGAGCAAAATTTTGTTAAATTTTTAGGCTTAATAATTTAAAAAAAGATTTTATGTTATTCTAAATCGTTTTTTACTTATATCTTACAAAGGTAATTAATTGACTCATAAGTGTATTAACGCCTGTAGCCTGCACATAGGCAAGAGTATTTATGTGCACATGCATGTGTTAAATAATAATTGATATCCATATACAAATGTATAATAATATATATTTGGTGCACAAATTAAATAAATTGTTTTGTATTTTAAATACTTTATCTAGCATTGAAACTGTGGAATCGTACAGTTGTATAGATTATGGTGAAAGATTTCCCGTCAGGTGGTAGGCATCAGATGCAACTTCTAAATGTGTTCAATTTAGTGACCTTCAACTTTCATAGGTATATGTAGTTTGCATGTTTAGTTTAGAGATATGCTGTAGCAAGAGGAATTAACAAATTTATGAAGGAAACTGTATGTAGCCAGGCAGAATAATGCATGTGTTTAGAGTAAATAATGCAATACAGTATCCACACAATACTTGAGCAGAAAGTGTACCAGAAGTGACGCTTACCACTAGCTAGACGAAAACTTGCAAGTCAAATAGTCTTTGAAAAGGTTACATACCTTATTAAGGCACAAATGATATTTCTTACAAAAAAATACTCTGTACCGTGAACGAGTGAAACGAAGTTAATATAAACAAAATAGTCCATGAACCCGTCCTTTATAGGCGTTAGGTTGACGAGTGTTTTACTTATGTACTCAGCAAAAATATTGAACCATTGTGAGTATAACACAAAAAATTAGCAAACGTACCTACCTGTTTTGTGCACTTTTCCCTTCGATCACTAATTTCCGAAGATTTACCCACTCCGTGCAATGTACATCATCAAGTAAAGCATATTATAGTACCTTTAATCTAAGTCGCGGATCGCCTGCTTTGGCCTGCTTGGCCTGTTTAGAGGTCAATATTTATAATATTTATACTCCGCTATGTAAGGTGCGTTCGTTTAGCTTATGAGGGCATTGGTGGCGTTGTCATTGATGGCTCTTTTGTTATAGCGTTCGTAAAGCTAAAAAACGTTATTTTTGCCACTCTTGACACTTTTGCCCGCACCCTATTTGAACGCTAAACATGCGTTAGCATCTGTTAGTCTGTGCGCTAAACTGAGCATAAGAAATCGCATGATTAATACTGCGTTCGAATAGGCTATTTGTGATCGTTTTTAGCGAAAATAACGCTAAAAACGCTCATAAGGGGCGTTCGAATTGGGCATCTGTGGGTGAAAATGTCATTCGTGTCTCTTTTTGACCTTTTTGTTCAGCGTTCGGAAAGCTAAAACAGAGGAATTTTTGCCACCAAAAAGTGCAATTTTTGACCCACGTCCGGAGCATGGTTGATTGCGATCGTTTGTTGACAGCTATGTATTTGACAGCATAATCATGCGATTCTAGGTCTTATGCTCAGTTGAGCGATCGAATAGGGTGTGAGCAAATGTGGCAAAAGTGGCAAAAATAACGTTTTTGAGCTTTACGAACGCTTTCACAAAAGAGCCTTCAATGACAACGCCACCAATGCCTTTAATTATCGTCACGGCCTAGTTGCTTGAAACTAAAGAATATTGCCACAAAAGAACAAAGCACATTGACCTATGCTACCTAAAATTGGATTGGATTGGCTTGGAAATTAACGTCATAATATGATGTTTACATTATTAAATGATTATATATGCATTTTGAAAAACCTTACAATGTCACCACGGTTTCAAACGCATTTATAATATCTATAAAAACTATTGTTACTCTTATTATTTATATTTTTACTCACAAATGTGATACTGATGAACTACATTTTATATTTATTTTTACAGGTCAAGCTAAATGGAGCCACCTTGTAATTTTTTTATGAAATAGATAATACAAATTCCTATTTTATATTTGCAACATGCCTGAGAAAGGAGCGAATTACGTTAGCGGCAACCGAAGGGTTGAAAAAAAACCGAAAGTACTTCTAAAATTAAATTAAATTAATATAAAATGTTACAATAAGATATTCTTAAGTACTATATAAAATGTGTTTCCACATCGAAGTATGATAATGGAATGCCTAAAATAATTACTACATAAAATGATCGCGACAATAATGCAATGCTGCATCGGCGAATCCAATGTGTCCGGTGTCACTGCTACGTCGGCGAACGGGGACTATTTTAGCACGTTCAGTGAAAATGTCGCCGGGATGGTTCCAAGGTCCTCGTGCTTTTCCAAGTTCCCAGTTGGAGGTTGCTGCTCCTTTTCGGTGGTTTCGCTGCATTTCCATCTGTATCGGCGAACTAGGATGATGATGGCCAGTGCACATGCACCCAATATGGATGTATAAAAAGTAATCGTAGTGTGGTAGACTGCATTTCTATGTAAAGGGTCCATTACTAGAGGGGCCTGGACCATAATTCCATCGTTGATAAAAAGTAATCGTAGTGTGGTAGACTGCATTTCTATGTAAAGGGTCCATTACTAGAGGGGCCTTGACCATAATTCCATCGTTGATGTTGTGGAGTCCTTGAAGGTTAATTTGAATTTAGCTTGATGTGGTTCAATGATGAGGCTTGTTTCTCTGCGTCGTATGATACCTTCAAACCATGCTTAAGGGGTTGGCCTTTGATTTCATCGTTGTCGTTTACGATTGTAAACTCTTCGGACTTCAAACGACATCCCACGGGAATCGTTACAAGATAACTCCCTTGAAGCGTTGTGTAGTTTTTTCGGCTCCAAGTGATCTGTACTTTCGTGTGATGTGGAAATGGCAAAATGTAATGCTGATCATCGAGTTTCTCCATGGCTTCTCTCATTAAGGTGACTGTTGTAAATTGGCAGGTTTCTTGCAGGGCTTGGTTGGTGATGAGCTCTTGAATACAATCCGGTTTGATACGGATCTGATGAGTGACTGCTTCCTCGCAGAGATACCAGTTTTTAAACTTCGTTCATTCTGCATCTATGTACACGAATGACATCTCGTTGGTTGCTATAAAGGGGAAGGGTGGGAAAAGGGCATGTGCATGTTTGTTAGGTACGATGGACAACCTATACAAGTCGTAATTATCCTTCGATATGATTGGGAATTTGAAAACTAAAACTATCTTACTATTTACATAATACGATCCCGGTTTTATAACATCGTAGTATTCTCTTAATTCTAAATCTAAGATCTGGTCTCTTCCATAAGTGATTTTAAGGTTATCTACCATTGACCTTAATATGTCTATATCTATCATAGAGTGGTGCGTACTAGAAGCACGAATAAAAGCTAAACTATTTTCTACCCTAAATAATTCTTGCATGTAGTCTTCTACATTTTCACTTATTACTTCTAGCAGTTGCGCAAATTTAGCATACTTAATTAAACTGTTTTCTTTGTAAGAATCACCTTGTAATATTAATTGTATGGCTTCGTTAACTTTATATTGATTTTCTACTAATTGAGATAAGACGTTACTATGCTTAGACATCCACTCTTTACTCAGGCTAATGTGCTTATTAAACTCAGACGCTGTTTTATTTTGATTATTTTCTAAATTTTCTATTGCCGCATTATACATAATCGCATCATTATGATCTAAGTTTCCGCTAATGCTTTTTATTATAGAACCCAGTCCATTGACAAGGCCTTTCTTTGCTCGATAAGGTTCTAAGGTGTTTAATTGACTTATTGCTTTGTCTAGCTTGTTAGTAAGATAATTTATTTGGATTGCATAAAGTGAGTAAGTGTCATTAGTCATTCTGTCTCGGTAGCTAAGTAACTGATTTTGTAGTGAGGGGACATTGTCTTCCATGTCATTCAATTGTACATACTGTAAAAACGTATGGTGGTGAGTCGTAAGTCTCATGGGTCCCAATTTGTATGGTAGTAATCCTGGTCCGTCATCTAGCCTCTCAAGTGTTATTTCTTGAGGTAGAGTCTTTCGGAAGATCATTACTAGCAGGATTCTGTAACAAATTAACCGCTTTAGGAACACGCTTTAGCCTAGACTTTGCTATAGGGCCTCGTTTTTTTGAAGTGTAGATGTGTATCGGTAAGTCTGCTAAAACAGTATCTTGTGTGTAATGAGGGGCGGTTTTTTGTATGCTCGCAAGCGGGTTGTTAATGAAAACCTGTTGTTGAGGTGCATATTCCGCTTCGGGCTCGCGAGATTTGTTCCTATTATCAATTAATGCTGTACGGGTAGCGAGAAATGAAGAATTAATAATGTTGTAAACCTTCTGCACTTGTTCCTTATGGGTCTGAACATACTGTTGTAACACCTGTTGCGTAATGTCAATATCTAGGCAGTCTCGGGGGTCAAAATGTCCAGTAAGTAGGTCAAAAGGTCTGCATCTTGTAAAACTATGTATAGAGCTATTGTATGCTATTATAGCATAAGGCATAAGGTTAACAATAGGTTCTTCTTTACGCTGTAATTTTAAGATTCTAAGATGTTCAAGAAGTGTTAAGTGAAAACGTTCAATATATCCGTTATCATTTGGGGAGTGTGCTAGTATTCTGTGGTGGTTAATTTTATGAAGCCGGGTGAACTCCTTGAATAACTGGTTAGTAAATTCTGTCCTATTATCGGTAACTATAGTCGTAGGAATGGCATGATGCGTGCAATAATGTAGAAGAGCTTGTAATATACTAACAGCTGTCCCATCGCGTAAATGATATGCTTGGCCGTATTTTGTGAAACGTCAATGAAGGTCACGTATTTCTTATTTTGTGCTGTGAAAAGGTCCATATGGATTATTTCAAAGGGCTTTGTAGCCGGGGGAACAATGTTGAATTGGGATCTAACTGGATTCCTGTCATATTTAGCCTGTCCGCAGATAGTACACTAATTTATGAATTTTGTTATCTGGTCTTTCATTTTAGGCCAGTAATATTTGCGTGATAAGGCTAAATAGCACTCATTGATACCGCGATGGTTCGTTTTGCCATCGTGGTAGTGGCGGATAATATCTTGCTGTCGGAGATATTCCTTGACGTTTTCAATTTCAGACTTGGCCAAAATAAGTTTCATTGATGAACTTCGAAACTTTTCCTGTAGAATTGGGATTATAGAATACATTACCAAGGGTGGATTGATTAGTAAAGCCGTCTTGACTTTAGGGTTGATATATTCTTTCACTGCGTTTATTATATCCTCTTCAAAGGTTGGACTCTGACAGTTGTATACTGGTACGCGTGTATGTCTCGAACGGTTTTGTTACTATTGGTTTCTTTTTGATATCATTAACTATAGTCAAGCATATCTGCCGATTAAATTTATTTAAGGGTTCGTCAGTTATGGGGATTTCTAAAATAGGGTTTTCGTTACTGGTATGCACAGTTTCAGTTGTAGAATTAGCGTGAGCTGGTGCAGTAAGAGTAGATGATTTTGTGTGGTCCGGTACTATTTCTGATGGATTGGCTAACATAGAGTTTAATTCGTCAATTTCCTCTATAAGTGACATAGCTGAAATTTCGTCCAGCAAGTTTTGGGTTTCTTTAGTATTAATTTCCACACGTGATAGGGCATCCGAATTAGTATTATCTTTACCTTTTTTATAAATAACCGCAAACTCATATTCGCTTAGTCTAAGTCGCCATCGAGTAAGACGCGAATTTAGCTCCTTCAAATTCATCATCCACTGTAGTGGCTTATGATCAGTCAGAATTTTAAATTTGCGTCCAAATAGATAGGGTCTGAAATACTTTGTAGCCCAGACTATGGCAAGGAGTTCTTTTTCAATGGTGCTATAGTTCATCTCGCTCTCGTTTAGAGTTCGAGAAGCATAGCACACGTGTTTAAAGTGTAAAGTGTTGTCACCTTTCTTGAAGAACAGCACCACCACGCTTTTGTTCCATGCTTCTGGCGTTGAACCTTCGAGTAAGACGGTATTAAAGAGCTTCTGAAGGACTTTAAGTACCGGTGTTCCACCAGCTCTCAGAAGCTGTGTTACCAGTGATGACTTATGGCACTGAAACGTGGTCTCTTACTATGGGCCTCATAGAAAAGCTCAAAGTCGCACAACGAGCTATGGAGAGGGCTATGCTCGGGGTTTCTCTACGTGATCGAATCAGAAATGAGGAGATCCGTAGAAGAACGAAAGTCACCGACATGGCCCAGAAGATTAGCCAGTTGAAGTGGCAGTGGGCAGGGCATATAGCACGCAGAACAGATGGCCGATGGGGCCGAAAGGTTCTGGAGTGGAGACCACGGACCGGCAAGCGCAGCATAGGTCGTCCACCGACACGGTGGACAGACGACCTGAGGAAGGTCGCAGGACGACGTTGGATGCAGGCCGCTTCCAACCGGTCCTTTTGGAAAATCATGGGGGAGGCATATGTTCAGCAGTGGACGTCCTACGGCTGAGATGATGATGATGATGATGAAAGTAAGTACACTAATATGATCTATCAATCATCCGTACAGATTTCAGCTTTGTAACTTACAAAGCTGAAATCTGTATCGCATAGCTATGATCACACAGTACTTACAAATTGTAAGTACTGTGAGATCATAGCTATGCGATGGAAAGTAGGTATTGAAACTTACGGGTCCTTTTTGCAGTTCGGGACATGACGAAATCCAATTTGCTAGGCACAAAAACAGAGTCCGAAATAATTCGCAAAGATAAATCGATATATTCGCAGCCGTTGGAATCCAAATATTTGCCAGGTCAGGGAAGATACGCAGAATCGTCAGAGTCAGTGAAACAAGCCAGGTCATCGTAAATCCACGGAAAAAAATTCGCATATCCATTCACTCGAGAAGAAAGAAAATGATAATAAAAATGACAATGTCGATTTATCAGTTATTTGAAAGATTCAAGTAAAAGTACCCTAATCTATGAATAAAATATTGTTTTTACATTTATAAAGTAGACTCTTAGGCTGGCTGCATACACACGTTTTTCGTATTCGATTTCCGAATTCGTTTTCCGTATTCGGACTTCTGAATGCATGGAATCAGTAGAAAATACATTAACTGACGCACACGGTCGCTTTTTTTCCGAACGGAACAAATTCCGTACGTACGTTTCGAATGCAAGCCGGCGCGTTCGGAGAAACCTACTGGAAAAAACCTAATGACGTCACGCGGAACGCAGCGCTTGCATACATTTTGTTTGTGCCGGCGCACACGTTCGGAAATTTCTATTCAGTATTGCGCCCGTGCCGCGCGCATCGGACGTATTCCTTGTATTTGTTACGCAAAGAAGTGCAACACGATAATGTGTGAGGCAGAAACATTAATATTGACTGTTGAAAAATACCCCTGCTTGTGGAATATTCATGACAACGACTATCACAACAGAGATGTCAAAGATTTGGCCTGGGAAAATGTATTTAAAGAGGTTATAAAGGATTGGGACACGTGCACTAAAGTGGAGAAAGAAAACAAAAGTAAGATATTTTCTATATACTTTTTATTACAACAGTGCCCACATTTCTTCGTGTAAATTATTAATTCTCTCGTTATATTGGTACGATATTTCCCCTGCCGGTGTCATAAAGTACTCAGCAAAATTGTCTCTTATGTTTCGACCTCAGTTTGTGGATCTGTGTTGTGGACTACGGAAAGGTATATCTTCGAAGTAATGTGTCAGAGTATCTTCAAATCAATAGCCGTCTCGACTGCGTACAAAATTATGTAACACACACGCTGCTTTTGTTGCTAATACTGCAAATTCTGGTGGAATCGTAATGCTAGTGTGAAAAATTCTCCATTTATTCGAGAGAATGCCGAAGGCACATTCCACTACACGTCGTGATCTGCTGAGGCGGTAGTTAAAGATTCTGCGTTGGGTATTGGGATTACTTCTCGGATATGGTTTCATAAAATTGTTTTTTGGTGGAAACGCTTCATCGCCAAGAAACACAAAAGGTAGAGGTGTGTCATTGGTATTCGGCAGAGGTTTTGCTTCAGGCATATTAAGGTGATTTTGAGTTAGCTTTTTTCCAAAATTCTAGTTGTTGAAAATATTACTATCGCTATCTCTGCCATAAGCACTGACATCTACAGCTATAAAACGGTAGTCAGAATCTACCACTGCTAATAGTACAACAGAGTAGAAATGTTTATAGTTGTAAAAGGCAGATCCACTATGTAGAGGAGAAATCAAACGAATATGTTTTCCATCCACTGAACCTACGCAATTAGGGAAATTGGTTCTTCTATAATAATTTTCAGCAATTTCTAGCCATCGTTCTTTTGAAGATGGTGGCTTCATTTCCAAAGGTTGAAAAACTTCCCATATTGCTATACAGGTTTCCTTAACTACGGCTGATACGGTCCTGCTCCCCATCAAATATTCAAAGTGTAACTCTTCAAAATTTTTACCAGTTGCCAGGAATCTGAAAAGAAGATATAAAATAATATTAATTACATTTCAGGTGCTGAGGCAAAAAAAAATGGTCACACATGAGAGACTACTTTCGAAGAGACTTTAAAAAAAATAAAAGCGCTCCTACAGGCAGTGCTGCGAAAAAGGCCAAGTATTCCTTAGCCTTTTTCGCTTAGCCTGTTTATGCAGACCTGTTGTATTTTCTTACACCGGTATTCGATAAAAAAAATACCGAAGGAAACTATCAAACCGATGATTTACACGATAACACTTCTCAAAAATCCGAAACGCAAGAAGAACACAGTGTGGAACAAGTAGATGACCATACAAATTTATTACAACCTCCATCACCTGTATCAACTCCACCTGCAAATAGTTTAAAACGCAACAAAAAAGATATTCCCTCCCAAATACTCAGTATCCTACATCAAAATCAACAGAAAGCCAATCAGAAACGACATGAAGTAGAAGACGATGACATGAAATTTTTACTAAGCTTTAGAACACATATGAAACATATGAATGAAAATCATAAAATTGATTTTAAATTGGGGATGCTGCAGTTGGTTAAAAAAATGAATGCTGAGTACAATTCGTCTCCATCTTCTTCACTGAGTTATGATAATTACAGTCACCATTCAGTAACGCCAGCATCAAGCCGTGGTTATTCCCCATCTGTTTCTTATATTCCTGTACCAGAAACTTCACCTAATATGTTGGTATATAAAACACAAGCTCCATTGCCAACCTTTAGTTCATCTTCTTCGCAAGATAAAACTACTAATTATCAATCTGCCCCAAACAGTTCCAGAGTGGTTATTAACTCTTTACACATCTGCCACCGCTTCAACCACCACGTCATCACTACACATCACCTTCTACATCTCTACATAGTGATAATATTCAACATGCCGAGGATACCGAAGCTGCAACTTTTTTAGTTCTACAATCTCAAGGACAAGAACAGGAAGGTAATATTGGTAAATACCTAAGTTTTAACCATTAAATAAGATTTGTTTTGTGTTGTGTTGATTTGTTTTTTTTTTTATAAATATAAGAAAAGAGTAAAAATAAAGAGAACTTACCTCAAGGTTATGGTAAGTTTTTCTTCCGTATCCAAAGATAATCTCATGCAGGTATTTTGCTTTATTAATTTATCACGTATACCATTATGAAGTTCATCAAAAGAATTTATTGACATCCTGTAGAAATCAAAGAATTTATCTGGGTGTTCTCGTAACTTAGCTCTCTTCAGATAAAACGGACTCTCGTAGATTTTCCGAGTATTCAAAGGATGTACCCAATACCGACGTTTCTTTTTCTTCTTTATTATTAAATAGAAATGCAATTGCTAATAAATCGTCGTCCTCCATCGTCGTGCGTTCACTACGCTATCACTATCTTTACTGACGTGTATACATTCCGAATGAAGAAAAACGAACGTTTGCGCTAGTCTCACGGAATTCCAAATCAAAATTCCGCATTAGGAAATCGAATACAGAAAACGTGTGTATGCGGCCAGCCTTATGGTTTGTATAGTTGCCTAAATATATGACTGTAAAAAAGAGCCATCTTTTGATTTGTTATGCAATGATAATAGAATCTATACTTTTCTTCTAAATGATAACACCATGGTCAAAGAGTATACCTAATAATTAGGCATTTTGGCTTAATTCAGCCTACCATACCTTCAAAACCTTGGTTTTGTAAGTTTAAAAATGCTGAGAAATGGGTCACTCCCACCGTAATTCGTTTGCGCCTAGGTCACGTTTGTTCTCCCGTGTTTCTTGCTAAAATCAGGGTCAGGGATCATTCGCTTTGCGAGTGTGGCCTAGGTGACGGTACTATAAATCAAATTTTCTTTTCATGCCATATGTTAAGTTCTTCTTTGTATGATAAACTTAATTCTGATATCGCTAGACCTACTGATATTAACTCTCTTTTATCGCTTGTTTTCACACCATTTATTTATGTAATTTTATTAAAACCAATAATATACGTTTGTAAAAGCGAAACCATTTTTTAATACTTTTGATATTCATATTACTTTTATTTGATTCCGTACCGTACAATGGTCACTCCTTCAGGGTTGGGGGAGTACAAGGGAAAATATCCGCACTAACATGACACTGGCAGAGTAACGTCTTTCCACGTTAAAAAGCCACATAAGAAGAAGAAGAAGAAGAAGAAGAAGAAGATAATTTATCTGGGGATAATATAATATGCGGAATAGTGTTTCCTAGTAGAAGAAATTATAGTTTTTATATACAAATTTGTATTTTAGTCTATGGAATAGCGAGCATAAAATAAAGGGCTTTAACTAAAGTATAGCGAGGAAGGAAAGGAAATAGTAAGAAACCGTAAAAAACAAAATAAGACGGAGATGAAAAGATTTTTAACACACTAAATAGGATTTTTATAGGGCAGACGACGATATGTACGAAGAGGCCCCTGTCGAAAACCGCGTACCCATCGTAAGTTCTGGTTGTTGCAAGTATTTGTGTATTCCTTGTTTTCGTAATACTTTGAACGCCCTCCTCAGGCTAAACCCTCATAAAAAACCCATAATGCGATCGACTCCGACCCTTCACATCACTTTGCAAACATTTTTCTCGCTACTCTGCATTACAAATAAAATATAAATAATTTTTACCAATTTCCGAAAAGAAGGAGTACCTGTGTAGGTACAGAAAACAGAATGTTTATTTTATTATATCATTGACTTGTAAATTATTTTTTCTACTTAAAGCAGGAAGTGCATATTGGTATAAAATATATAAATAGTACTAGTAATATATCGGTACTAATATTTGTACTATACCGGCGCATGGAATATACAGTCCATATAAATTATTTAATAGGACTAGTAAATTATCAGTACTCAATTATATTATTATAGAATTAACCACACATGTTGCAGTTCCTGGTATGTTGCGAAATCTATTGTATTATTGGCCGAATATGGCCAATCACAGGTTAAGAGCTGAGAATTAATAATTTAGGTATAGTAGAGGTGTAAAAGAGCATTGAGTAGATAAAAATACATCAGAGACCATAAACAGTCAAAAAAATTTACAAGAAACCAGTGCACATATATTATTATAAAAATATATGCCAGAAAGGCATATATTTTTATTAATTTTCGAAACTTAGACTCCATTTTCGGAATTATCTAAAATATAACAAACTCAACGATAAAAAAACATCTAACGGGTTTTACGCGATCTTGTATTTCCCAAATATGTAGATCCAACTACAAGCATACCATGTTTGTCTAACCCTCTACCAAACATCCTGTATACTTCTTATTACATTTTCAGACTAACAGACCATCATTAGCCCAAGTGAAAGCCATTATAGGCTTCATGGAAAATCATCCAGATGTGGCAAAGAAAAAACACAAATACAATAGTCATTCCAAATTTAAGAAACTTTGGCTTGATCTCTCTAATATGGTTAACTCACTTGAAGGATCTGTTAAATCTACTCAAGGATGGATAAAGGTAAGATCTCTCTCTGTACTCTAGGCTGCCATGTTTATCCTTTTTCAGTTTTATATACAAATTTTTGTGTATGCTAAACAATGTTATCATTTGTCTTCAGTTTTGGTCTGATAAGAAAAGGTTTTTAAATACAAAGCAAAGGCAAATTAATGAAGGAAAATTGAGAGGTGTGATTACAGGTCTTGAACAGAGAATATTAAACCTGTGCGATAAGAAATCCTATACACCAAGTGAGTATCTTTTATAGCATTACTACTTTCTCTAGTCTATTTTCTATATTCTATGGTTTCACATCCTAACTACCAATTGTTTACCACGCTTATTACTGGGGATCCCAATAATCTAGCTATCCACAGTTTTTCTTACTACCGATAGAAATTTGATATAAAGTCCATACAAATAGTGTCAAGTATCTATCTCTAGTAAGGTAAATCGACGATAGATACTTTATTGGGACTGGCCATTAGAGGTATAAATTATTAGAACTTGTAGAATTCACCACTGTAGCAGAGTTGAGGGCGAATAGATCTTACTTAGAATAAGTGAATGGTTAAGCATTTTGCTACTGCTGTAGATAAATAAAAGATTACTCTTTAACTTTTACGACGGCATATTTATTTCGCACACTGACATAATAAAATATCAAAACATACTTTTTTCTTTTTGAATGACAACACTATTAAATGAGTTTGTATTTTTACCGAAGTAGGTTTACTTCAATACTCCCTCTAATACAATACTTCATATTAATGCCGATCTTAATATTTGGAATCGAGGCTTAGGTAAGGCCTTAGTCATAATATCAGCTACTTGTTCTTCTGTGCCGATTCTTTCCACTTCTATTTCGTTATTCATTACAGCTTCTCTGACAAAGAAATGACGAATACGAATATGTTTCGTTCTTTTGTGGAATTCTGGATTATGAGCAAGTTTCACTGCAGCTTCATTATCCACGAATAGTAATGGAGACTTTTCCATGTCTAGTAGACTGCTAAATATTCTTTTAAGCCATACAAGTTCTCTTGTAGCATCACTAGCAGCTACTATTTCTGCTTCAGTTGTTGACATTGAAACTGAGCCTTGTCTTTGGTTTTGCCAGGATACTGGTCCTCCTCCATAGTAACATACTATTCCTGTTGTAGACCTCCCTGTCATAGTACATCCACCATGATCCGCATCACTGTATGCAATTATACGGCTATTGTCAGCTGTGCGTCCATAGGTTACTCCAAAAGTCGTTGTCCCTTTTAGATAACGCATGATGCGTTTAACGCGAAGCCAATCCGTCTTTGTTGGATTTTCCAAGGATCTGGATACGATGCCAACTGCATACGCGATATCTGGTCTAGTAGCAACCATCAAGTAGGCTAATGATCCGACCGCTTCTCGATACGGAAATGCGCTCTCACTTGATTTATCTACCGTGTTATCTTCACCTTTTGTGTCAGCTTTCTCAATTGGCGTTCCAATCGGCTTACATTCTGACATCCCAAAACGTTTTAATACTTTCTCAGTATAGGACCTCTGATGGATAAGTATTGTTCCATCCTTTCGTTCGATTTCTATCCCCAAGTAGAAACTTGCAGGTTTAGTCGTAATCTTAAGCGTCTCCCCTAATTCCTCTAAAAATTGGTTCGCCAGTTCCTTGTCTGTTGCTGCTACGAGCCCATCGTCAACATACAAAGCTATAAGGATTTTCTTATTTTCAATCTTCTTTGTATACAGGCAACAGTCTGCTGGATTTTGCTCAAAACCTCTTTGCAATAATATTTCTGCAAAGCAAGAATTCCAACATCTGGGAGATTGCTTAAGTCCATATAGACTTTTCTTTAGTCGACATACATTTGAGGTATTATCACTAAAGCCATCTGGCTGCTGCATGTAAATTTCCTCTGTCAACTTGCCGTTTAGAAATGCAGTCGAAACATCAAATTGCATTAAATATAAGTTTTCTTTGGCAGCGACACTTATTAAAGCTCGAACTGTGGCCATTCTTGCAACTGGACTAAACGTCTGATTATAGTCTATTCCTTTTTGTTGCTTAAATCCTTTAACAACCAACCTTGCTTTATATTTTTCAATACTACCATCAGGGTTTTGTTTTATACGAAAAACCCACTTACAAGGAAGTGCTTTCTTGTGCTTGGGTAACTCGCAGAGCGTCCAGACGTCATTTTGCTTAAGAGAGTTCATTTCGCTCGCCATTGCATTTAACCAGTTAGCTCTGTCATCCCTTTCAACAGCTTCCTTATATGTTTCGGGGCAAACCAATGTGTCGACGAAACACACATAATCTTTAAATTTTTCAGGACGTGAGAGATTAGCTCGATCGCGTAAGTTGTATCTTGGCGTTTCATTCAACAACGCAGGTTCTACAACCTCCAACTGCTCATCAGCGTCAACGAACTCTTCGTTCGCACTCTCGTCGTCTCTCATTTCGTTTTCATCACCCGAAACCTCTTCACGAATTAAATTATAAGTCAAAGTCAAAGTCAAAGTCAAAATCATTTATTCAATTTAGGCATCAAAGACGCACTTATGAACGTCAATTTTTCATTAAAATGTACTTTAAAGCCTACCGCCGCGTTCCAAAATACATAGAGCCAACCGAGAAGAAGCGGCAAGAAACTCGGGGCCATTCTTTTTATATAGATGTTTTTACAATGTTTTTACTTAGGTACTACAAATATTAGCTCCAGTGTGTTGCCTTACAAAAGAGAACATAATAATGGTATCAGTAGGGCAAGACACGCTACACTTTGACATCTTAGTACAAGAGTAGATAGATCCTGGAGTGATCAGTCCCAAGCTGTTTTATCCTCCAAGTAATCCGAAATTTTGTAATAACCTTTTTGACAGAGTTTAGTTTTAATAGCAATTTTAAACTTATTAATAGGCAAATCTCGGATAACATTGGGAACTTTATTATAAAATCGTATACATTGTCCCATAAAAGAATGACTTATTCTGTGGAGACGCGTTACATGTACGGATAGCTTGTGCTTATTTCGCGTGTTGATGGAATGAGCATCACTCCTTTTATCAAAACTGCCAATGTTTTTCTTTACATACATTAGATTTTCATAGATAAACTGAGAGACAACAGTTAGAATGTTTATGTCTTTAAATTTCTGTCTAAGGGAAACTCTGGGAGCCAAACTGTAGATTGCTCGTATAGCCCTTTTTTGCAGTATAAAAATAGAATTAATATCTGCAGAACATCCCCAGAGCAGTATGCCATAAGTCATAACGCTATGGAAATAACTAAAATAAACTATTCTAGCTGTGTCTACATCAGTTAATAGTCTAATTTTTTTAACAGCATAAGCTGCTGAACTGAGCCTACTAGACAATTTTTTAATGTGGGGACCCCATTGCAATTTAGCGTCTATAGTAATTCCTAAAAAGACTGTTGACTCCACAAGGTCCAACCCTGTTCCATTCAATTGTATATTGGATTCTACTTGTCTCACATTTGGTGTCGAGAATTTTATACAATTAGTTTTCTTCTCATTGAGGAGAAGATTATTTGTATTGAACCAATTCACAACTTTAGCTAATGCATTGTTAACATCGTCATAGTTTAGTAACTGCCTTTTAATTTTAAATAACAGTGAAGTGTCATCTGCAAACAATACAATCTCGTTATTCTTCTCTACATAATAAGGTAAGTCATTAATATAGATTAAAAACAAGAACGGCCCTAGTATTGAACCTTGTGGAACGCCCATTGAGATTATAGAGCCGGGCGATTTTTTACCATTTATGTCAACCCTTTGAATTCTACCATTTAAATATGAAGTCAAAAGGTTGAGAGCCATGTCCCTAATACCGTAGTGTTGTAATTTCCTGACAAGTATATCATGTCGGACGCAGTCAAATGCCTTAGATAAGTCACAAAAAACACCTAAGGCATCTTGAGAGTTCTCCCAGGCATCAAACACATCTTTTATTAGTTCTATACCTGCGTCTATAGTAGAGCGATTCCTTGTAAACCCAAATTGATTTTTATGGAAAATTTTGTTTGCACTAAAATGAGTTTCTAATTGATGTAATATGATTTTTTCGAAAATCTTACTTAGCGTAGGTAGTACAGAAATAGGCCGAAAATTTGTTGGATCAGTAGTACTACCAGATTTGAATAAAGGAACCACTTTACTGTGCTTCATTAGGTCAGGAAATACACCACTTGCAACACAACTATTAAACACAGCTGCTAGATTGGGTGCAATGACATCTATAATTGAAGAAACGGTCTTCACAGAAAGACCCCATAGGTCTGCCGTTTTTTTTGCATCTAGACTTTTGAAACTGCTTACAATATCTTTGCAATTAACTACTGAAAATTTAAAAGTTGTGTCACATTCAGTTACACTTTGTTTAAGTAAGATCTCAGCAGAAATGGAGGAAGATTTTAGAGTTTTGGTTGTTAAAGAAGGAATATTAGTGAAAAATTTCTCAAACTCGGCCGCTACCTCCAAATCTGCTCTTACATCTTTATTATTAATTTTTAAATTAAAGTCTCGATTACGCACTGTATTTCTACCAGTTTCACTGTTTATAATGTTCCACGTCATTTTTATTTTATTAACAGAATTTTTGATCTTATTTCTTAAATAAATAGATTTTGCTGAGGAACAGGCTCGTTTAAATAACTTAGAATAACGTTTGACATATTCCAAAAATACAGGATTATGATTATGCTATTTTTCATGGTACAATTCATATAACTTTTGCCTACTTTTATAAATTCCTGGAGTTGCCCATTCACTAAACTTAGCACGATTACCAACAGATATTGTTTTTGGTACAAACACTTTGCCAAATTCATCGCTGATAAGATGGAACAGTGAGTTATATAATATATTTGGGTCATTGTGACTGGTCAACTCTGGCACTTTCTGGGATATATTACTTCTTAACAATTCTAGGCGGCTTGCATTTATTGGAACAAAGCTAACATATTTGCTTTGGGGTTTGTTTGTTTTTCTTGGAAACACTGCTAGTTGACCACAGTGGTCTGATTCTAGATTATTTATAATGAAATTTTTAATAGGTTTTAGATTAGTAAATATATTGTCTATGCAGGTGGAACTTGTGGCTGTTATCCTAGTTGGTTCCAAGAAAATATTGTACATATTATAAGATTTAAACAGTAACAAAAATTTATCCACTGTCTGATTATTTTCTAGCAAATTAATATTAAAGTCTCCACAGATAATCATTGATTTATTTGTATTAGAAAGCTTAATTAATGTTTCCTCCATGCACTTTTCAAAATCATCATATGGTGAGCATGGAGGTCTGTATACACATAGAACAAGGAACTGCTCAAACTCAATACAGGACATTTCTATTACTCGTTCAACAGATAGGCTCACAATGTCTTTTCGTTCTTTGAGTTTTATATTTTTATTTGTAATAATTAAAGAGCCACCACGTATAGATTTTTCTCTGTTGAAGGAGCTAGCAACTAGATGATTATTAAAATTAAATAAGAGTTGGTTCTTTTTAAGCCAGTGTTCAGTAATACAAAGAATATCTATTTTGCTATCATCTATAAACAATTCCAGTTCCAACTCTTTGCCCATCATACCTTGAATGTTCTGATGAACAATATTGATTGATTTAATGCAAGAGGTTGTCTCTATTGTCTTAGGCACTAATTTAAATTATGTACAATGTCATTAGTAGCCAAGCAATTGGCTGAATTAAAAATGTCAAATTGCTCAATAGAAGCATTGTCAATACAATTGGATTGCTCAATAGAAGCAACCTTGTTAGCCAAATTTTTGGCTGTGATATCAAATAAATATGATAGCGACACAGCTATCTGTCTTTTATAATAATTAGAAAGATAGTAATTATCTTTTGTCAAGAAGAATTTTTTTATATAATTATTAATGTCAATTAAATTAAATTTATCTCCATTAAAATTATTATTACATATAGTGTATAATGTCAAATTAAGCTTATATCTAATATCATTTTCCACCTGTGGCAAACTATTACTATAGGGAAATGTAAACATTATGACATTATCTACTGTAAGATTAGATAGACGGTTGTTGAAATCAATTATTTGTTTTTTGTTTACATTCCCCCTATTTCCTATTAAAATTAATAATGTTGTGTTGGGGCTAAAGCTATAAGTAAAAATTTTATTCATAATTTCCTGATATGATAGACCAGGTGTACAGTAATTTATTACATTATGTCCCTTGGATGTATTTGACAATAAGTGACCCATGTCTTTGCCAATTTCATCACTAAATATTACAATTTTTGGTTTGTCTATAGTTGATGGTATACTATTTGTATTTTGGGAACTACTTGTTAAAGTTGTATCTTGACATACATTTTTACATGTTCGCACTATTTTAGAACTACATGATGGCAATGAATGATCCAGCGATAATTGGTTCTTTATGTTATCATTGTATACAGGATTGCCAGTAGAATGACATTTAATCATCTCATTCATTGCCAATATGTACTCTTTTAGCTGTTTTTCTGAGCGTTCATACTTATTTTTAATTGATTTTAACTTTTCCTCTAGAGAGTCAATCTCACATTTCAAGTTATGTGTGTCACTTTCATATTGCAATGTATTATTTTCTAATTTAGAAGCATACATTTCCAACGTATCTAACAGACGAAGACGCTCTCCATTTAATTTAACATTTTTGATGAAAAATTTGTGTTTTTTTACAAGTTTTTGAGTTTTTTTAATATAATTGTTAATTTTTACATATTTTTTTAGTTTGTTTTTGCTGCAGTTAGACTTCGGGATAGTGCTAGGTGTTACTACACTGTCATTGGTTAGGTCAATTGTATCCATTGGTTTAGTATTAACTGCAGCAGAAACCATGCCCGGGGCACTGCATACCAACTCGTCAAATAAACTTTGGTTCAAAGAGGCAGTGATGTTAAGTTTAGCTGTCTCAATGTTATTGATAATAGTATATGCCTCCTGTAGCTGATGTTCTAGTGAATTAATTCGAGTGAGAGCGTTTTCATACTCTAAGCTACAGTTTTTGAACCCGTCCACAACAAGCTGGAGCCTGTCCCGAGCATCAGTTACAACCAACAGTTGAGTGTGTAACTCAGCCATTTAAATTTTTTGGGTCTTATTTCTACTTATTAATTCAAGAAGTTCCCGTTCATTATCATCTCGTTCCTTATTCATTTCATATATATTGCGAATATTGCGAAACCCTTTCATGAACTTGATCTTGGCTTATTATATCTCCCTCTAGAGCATGTTCATGACTAGTGTCCGGCTCTATGAAATTTTCTGGCATAGCTTCTTGCATTTGAAATGGGTTATCTCCCTCTGACCTTAATGGCATCTGTGTGGATATCCGGAACTCAATATCAGATTGAAACGTGATGTCCCTTGATCGCAACGTTTTGTTTATCTTACTTAGAATAAGTGAACGGTTAAGCCTTTTGCTACTGCTGTAGATAAATAAAAGATTACTCTTTAACTTTTACGACGGCATATTTATTTCGCACACTGACATAATAAAATATCAAAACATACTTTTTTCTTTTTGAATGACAACACTATTAAATGAGTTTGTATTTTTACCGAAGTAGGTTTACTTCAATATAAATTTGACATAAGTACAAGTATTGTATTGAACACTTATTTCTAGTAGGGCAAATTGTTGTTAGATTAACCCTTCATATACCGTGATAATTAAAACAATAGATTTATGAATGAAACGAATGTAAATTTACGTCAATGGTACCCAAAGGGTTAGTGGCTTTATTTATAAACTCTGTTCAAATTTAAATAATGTCAATGAGTTCTGCATAAAACAACTATGTAGTGAGCTGTACTAAATGATCTTACTTTAATATATGCAATGTTCATAAGTAAGGCCAAATATAGAAACCGGCCATATGTTAGCTCCGTAGTGTATTATATATTGTTCTAAAGTTATGTATTTTTTATTTTCTTAAATGTGGATCAGTACAGCACTCAATGTGACATTGCAAACATCAGTCTTATGGTGCTTAACTCGTCCGCATCAGGACAAAAAATAACAATAGATTTATGAATGAAACTTGCCTGGAATGAGAGTTGCTGATTCGGACGGGTTAAGATTAATTTTTTTTAAATAGATTTAAGACATGGTCGCTTTTAAAGCATCAGTACAGACCTTCAAGAATTTAGATCCCTAAAGTAATATATGCCGAAACATCAATTTGAAAGTCCGAACTGTGGTTGTCCAGTACTAAAAAGGTACCCTAACACGTTACTATTTGGTAGTAACTCAATGTTTCTAGCTGTTGCCGTCTTACTTGGTACTTGGTAGGTGGGCTCTTTTCCGCATCCATGCCGTCTATTTGCGGCACTTTGTGCGTGATTTCGGGTGGTCCGCGTTAGTCCAGCCACTCGATGTCATCGAAGAAGGCCAGCAGCCAGCCTCCGGTGCAAGCCTCCTGGACGGTCCTCGGTGATCCGAGGTGCTCTGCCCGTTTCGACGCCACGCTACTAGATGACGTGCGCGGCCGCTTCCTCTGCCTCCATGCACCCTCTGCACAGGGGGCTGTCTGTAACACCTAACGTAAACAGGTGTTTGTTTAGTGAGCAATGTCCCGTTACAATACCAACAAAACGTCGGAGTTTGTCACGTTTGAGATCGCGGAGTTTTCTAGAGTACCTATCTCGAATTGAGGTTCGGGAAAGCTTGCAATCTTTTAGCCTGCAATCCGTGATCCGTGATAGCTGTTGCCGTCATTTGGATCCAGTTGACATATTCCTATTCATCAGCAGACTCAAGGATTCAAGCGACACCCCAATGTATTACTACAGGAAGATGAGGTGGAATGAAAGGCTTCTGTGTCATAAAGTTAGCACTACTGGCCGTATCCATTCAATAAATCTAGTTGATGTATCCGTGCTCATCATTACTGCCTAGAGTCCATGTCTAAACGCGTCACCGTAGCACATTACCTTTGTTAATTTTAGAGACATTACTATAATGTAGACTTGGCATCTTTGGCCATTTCCATCACAGAGATCCAATGGACCTATACCAGTGGGCCTAGCACGAATATTTGCTAGAGTGTAACGTAAACGTATCATTGAAATATTCAGTACAAACTATGAGTTATCTGTGCCATAGTTAATAATAATAATAAAAGTTGCTACTGAATTCACTGACACATATAATATAGTTGAACTACATATATGATATAGATGTATTGTTGACATATACAGTCAAACGACTGTATATGTCAACATATACACGATTATTACTCACACAAATTTTTGTGCTATAGAGATTTATTTTTTTGTGCACATTCTCGGACGGGATTAGAAACCGCGTCTTCTGACTATTCAGAAGACGCGGGTTCGAATCCCGCCCGAGGATGTGAATTCATCTCTCTATAAATTTCAATGTTTGAGATCGCTAAAGCAGGCGTTAATGCTTTGAAAAGTAATACTATAAAAAATTACAAGGGTTGCGATGGTCCCCGTAAGATGATTAGTCAGATAGAGAGTTAAAAATTCGATGCTCGGACCAGAACCTCGGTGGCCTAGTTGGTCAGTGGCGTCTGACACGGATAGTCAGAAGACGCGGGTTCTAATCCCGTCCGAGGATGTGAATTTTTCTCTCTATAAATTTCAATGTTTGAGATCGCTAAAGCAGGCGTTAATGCGTTGAAAAGTAATACTATAAAAAACAGCATAATATGCTTTTATTTTATAACTGATATGTTTTTTACATTTTTTTTTAAATCGGGGAAAATGTAAGTGTGTTACCCGTTGACTCGCGATTCGCCATATTTGGCCAATAATACAATAGATTTTGCAGAAATCAACCTACTTTTCCAGGAACTGCAACTGGTTAAGTGATCACAGTCTCGAGCAGACTAGATGTAGTCCAGTCAAATTAGGCGATATTTTGCAAAAGAGTGGAAATAATTCGCGACAGTGGGTTTTTTATTTTATTATGGTTTAATATGCTTTAAGAATCATGCCTAACTCAATCCCTACGATACTTAACCTCCGGAAGAGGGTTAAATCGAGTAAAAACTTTGAACTTGCATAACTTCATTCAGGAAAGCGGTCACTATATTTTTATAATATACTTAAAATATTATAATCTACCTTTTTACTAAGTAATTTGCAACTAACTTCCAAAAAAAGGAGTATTTTATCAAATCGAGGTGTATATATTTTTTTTTTTATACCGAACTGGGTAGCACTTGACCACTATCTCACCTGATGCTAAGTGATGATGCGATCGATGATGGAGCGCGCTTACCCAGAAGATACCTATGCACTCGTGTTTTGAAGACCCCCTATAATCACGAAAAACTTTTTGCAGAGTAGTCCGATTTTAATAATTCTTTTTTAGTTTGATAGAGAATACGTCTGAAGTAGTGCCATATAAATTTTATCAAATTCAGTCCACCGATTTTTGAATTACAATCTAATAACTGAAAAGTGTGCGCCTATCTCGATGACATCAATTTCGATATCATAGAGGTAGTGAAACACTTTTCACTTATTGGACCGTAACTCAAATCCGATTGTCCGGAATAACTTGGACGTATACTTTAGCAAACAAACAAAGAATTATTAAAATCGGACTACTGTGTAAAAAGTTATGCGTGATTATACACATACTTACATTGTACATAAAAATAATATACACGTCGACTTGATAAAATACTCCTGTTTTTGGAAGTTGGTTGAAAAGATATGATCCGTAACTTGCACATTGGTGCAAATCTAATCGTTTATATATAATCTATCTGATCGTTTATGATGCTTATAAATGCCTAATTGTATATGCTTAAAATTAGCATGAGTATAAACGGCTACATTTGTTAACATAAACTATAGTTTTAACTGTGTAATTGCACCTCACTCTCTTTAAATAAATTAGTTCCATCCATTAATCTATTGGCACAGAATTAGTAATAGTTTAGTAAGATTAGCCAGTTGAAGTGGCAATGGGCAGGGCACATAGCACGCAGAACAGATGTCCGATGGGGCCGAAAGGTTCTGGAGTAGAGACCACGGACCGGCAAGCGCAGCGTAGGTCGTACACCGACACGGTGGACAGACGACCTGAGGAAGGTCGCAGGACGACGTTGGATGCAGGCCGCTTCCAACCGGTCCTTTTGGAAAATCATGGGGGGGCATATGTTCAGCAGTGGACGTTCTACGGCTGAGATGATGATGATGAAGTAATAGTTGCTGTTGGAGTTAGCAGTGACAGCTATTTGTCCTTATCTTTTTCGTATGAGAATAGAGACAGTTCGTTTCGGTGGATATAGGGTATAACATCAGAAACGGGATATTTACTGTGTAATCCAATATGTTTGAGTTCCCGATATTTCGGCACTATTGCAAGCGCCATGATCTCGAGTAAACTGATTATAATGGCAAGGCGCTTGCAACAGTGCCGAAATATCGGGAATTCAAACAATAATGGATTACAGATTCAGATTCAGATTTATTTATTGTTAGACTGTGTTACATATAGTTCTTAAATATTATAAATAGTACCAACAGCTAGGTCCATTCGGACATACAATAATAATGTGCTTATATCTAATACATATTTATAGTCATTTCATTATTAGGGCATGAATAATGATATATAGTAGGCATGAATAAAACAATATAAATCTAAATAAAATTACATATCATCAAATTTAGAATCTATCTATAAGAAAGTCAGTCACTTTGTAATATAGTTTTTGTGAAAGAAAATTAAACAAACTTCTTTTAAAAGCAGTGACACTCTCCGATTTTAATATTGTTTCTGGCAAATTATTGTATATCTTAGGACCCATACCGCACACACCTTTTCTAAAACATGCTGTTCTGTGTGCAGGAACTTTCAACTTGTTTCTGCTTTGTGTACACGTACACGGTGAATATCCCGTTTCTGATGTTAATTCTTGCAAAAGTTACCGTGATAGTTTAAAAACTTATTAGAGTATAGTTGTATTGTGAATAAATTGCAGGAAAAAGAAAGAAAGCAGTAAAGGAGGAACCGTGCAATGGTGATGAGGTTGAATTGAGTGCTGATGACGTGTTTGTAAAAGGAGAGCACTGCAATGGCGGCTTCGACAGCACCAAGATTTTCACTGAAGCTGAGGAGAGGCATTTAAGCATGATCGAGAAAATGGTATTTATTTCGACCTTCTATGCGGCTGCAATATATTATATCTTCAAATGCATTGGTACATCCATAAATGCACTTATAAATACGTACACATACCTACAGAATTAAGTTTTCAACTGGTGTTGGATAGCTAAATCTGAAAGTAAAAATAAGCAATAAGGAATGCCCAATGGAAACTCGAAAATACGCGAACGACCCGCAGGGCAATTACGTATCTCAGTTGCAATCAAATGTAGATTAAAATCAAAAAAATGTGCATTATATTACTTTTGTCGTATATTCATGTAGGTCTGCACGAAGATGCTGGCCGCGCGCAGGCTCGTCAAGCAAAGTACATAATACTGTTTTTTTAGAGAAAATTTGTCTTAAATACATTTTTCGTAAATTTTTTTTAGTTAATATTATTATTTTATTATTAATATTATATTTAACATTTAGAATAAGTAATACATTTATTTATGTTTTATATTTTTTTTTGAGGGTAGATTAATTCCTACTTTAATATTAATTATTGGTTAGGGTTATCAACCTGAGCGAGTTCAGCCCGGCTATTGTACCGTGCTAATATAATACGGGTGTGTTATTTTTTCAAATTAACGCTTTAAGTTGCGCAGAAAATTAGTATATTTTAGAAAATATTACGATTAAATAAACATCACGGGAGTGAAACCGCGGGGCACAGCTATAGCTATATATATATAATAATAATATGGGACAGCATCTACACAGGGTTTTCAGGTCCAAAACTTGGCCTATACTATGGTGACCTGATGATATCCATATACGCACCCAGACCCAGACATAGGTCAAACAGACATGTTCATGCACACAAATATTTGACCGGTCCGGGGATCGAACCTGGAACTAGCGACTCAGAAGGCAGGTCATGTTCCCATCCGTTTTTGTGTTTCATAATAATGTAGATATACATTATAGTGTATTGTAATATTTGAATTAATTTAAGAAATTATTCCGCAGGTTGATGTAATGGACCAACAAGCGTCAGCGATGTCACAAATCGCACAAGCGTCGCTTAGTAATTCAAAGGCGTTCGCCAAGTTAGCAGAAGCGTCACATGCTCAAGTAAGTAGTGCTTAAGCTAGAATCAGAATTCATGACGAAACATGTATTGATAACTGATAAAATATACAGCTTTGCCAGATCTTAATACAATAACGTAACAACCAGTTTTCCCATATCGGACATTCAATGTTAATTAATTATTATTAAGTCGCAGCTTTTCATATTATTATCATTATTTTATAAGATTGTTCAAATTATAGCTACATGGTAGGATATTCATGGTGGTCACGACCCTCAGTCATGAGGAATCGATCAAGAAGAAGGATATTAATCATAATAATATGTAAAATATTTCATAGTCAATAAATATAAAGATACAATATCTAAATTTTAAATTGTGACTGTGTGATTATAATAAAGATATAGATTGATTTTGTAATGGTGACAACCATTACAAAATCAACCTATATCTTTATTGCAATCCTTCAACTGTCGCCGAATATTATAAAGAGGAAAGATATGTTTGTTTCTTTGTTTGCATTGAATAGGCACCGAAACTACTGGCCCGTTTTAAAAAAATATTTCACCATTAGAATCCTACATTGTCCCTGATGAAGATAGGCTATATTTGTTTCATCATCATCATCATCATCATCCATCACCACGCGGATGAAACTGCTGGGGATCAGTTAGTATAGAAATAATTAGCTTTAAGAGCAAGTAAAGCTAAATAAAGGTCTGCAAGTGCGGGCAGGCCTCACGGCGAATTTGGAATTGGCCGTCTATTAACTAATTACTTGTAGGTATAAAAAGTGCCAGAAATCGGAGTAATTTTTCTACCTAGTCATGTTTTTTTTTATATCTAGCGCTATCTATCCCATAAAAAAAATCTAGCGACGAGACGAGAAGGGCTAGTCATTTGCCTGTTGGTAAATGTCATGGCTATACACGACAGCTGCAGCCCAGAGCTCTAGGATTCGAAAATCTGCGTGTCCAATGTTAACAACTAACTAAACTAAAACTAACTCCAATGAATTTCTATCGGAAAATATTTCACCCAGAATAGTTTTGGTTTTCCATCATTAAAACTCCATTCTCGTTTACCACCAGGCGCTGGCGGTGGATAGACTGGTGGGCACCTTCGAAACCATCGGCACTTCGACTCACGACATCAGGAATGCCATCCTGGGCATCGACTACACCCTCAAACGGGTATATCCCACCACGCAGAGGCAAAACTCTACCTTGTTTAGTTAATATCTTGTAATTTCAAAAGGGTCTTCATGAATGTAAGCGAAAGATAGAATTATGTTGCCAATACCTCCTTATGTTTAATGGCATAAGGATCACGTTAGGTTCATAAGGCTGAATTGAATGTTGTAGACTGTGGAAGCTGTGACGTCACAAAATGGCGGTTTGGGTAAAAACAAAGGCGAAAACGTATGTGATTGTAGCATTTTGAATGATTAGGCGCTTATTTTGTTTGAAAAAATGATTAAAATGCCGTATTGCTTTGTCCCCGGGTGCAACCATGTCTCAAAAGAGAAACCTGTAGGTTTCTTTCACCTTTTCTTAAACACAGAAATATCCTAAATTGATCTACAATTTTATTGTGTTTAAGCGAACAATCGAAGACATTTCTGATACGTGCTAAATCTATAAAAACGATACAAATCCCTCATCACAGCAGTTTGTTTTTACTCAAATGTCAAATACCGCCATTTTAAGACGTCACACTTCTGTTGTCTACTGGTATTTTTGGCAAGACATTCTTAGATAAAAGCGCGGGAAACGTTATACTTGGCGGGCATGTAAAATTGAAATTAATATTTTATCCTATCTCGCTGCTTACCGATCATTCTCCAATCTCCATCGTTTGTTGTCCTTCCTATCTGCGCGAACTGTTATTGGCAAAATTGTGGTTACGCCGCACAAGCCATACAAACAAGAAGAAGAAGAATATTTATGTATAAATAGTGGTCAGTAGAGTGTAATTATATACATTTTTTTTTTTTGTGTATAGTGTAGTGTATATTTTAATTCGGTAAGTGCATTTTACTCATATTCGAAATGGAGTAGCTCCCTAACCCAGGGGGCTCCTCCAGGAATTTCTTTCATAACTGTCTTGAATCTGGTATGGAAACTGACGGATCATAGTCATGGATATCTGCTCCATCTTTGAAGAGAACCCGTCCGAGCAAGGTGTGCAGACATTGCAACAAACGCAGACGTAAACGTACTTCTACCTCTGAACCTAAAGAAATTGATTGCATATGTGAACATGTAGAAATAATTTCCGAACAAAGAACTGTCGAGAATAATACAATTAGATACATTCTGTAAATTCTACAAACCCTAAACCCATTTTAACACCCCCTCATGACAATTTGATTACTACTGAAAGAAATGATTCCTGTCTTCATTCTCCACCCATTGGTAGGTCAATGTATGAGCCCACGGATGTAGCTCCCTTTATTGTACACGTGTAAAAAGAACATTTTTGTCCGGATGATAATACCACTCTACATCCTTATTGCCTTTGGTAAATTTATACAGTAGCAATGTTTCACAAATATTGTTAATGACAGCCTGAAAATAATGCATTCACAGATTTTGAGAATGCTAAATACATTCCTAGTGCATGATAGTCCTAACAAAGATAGTCTCAAAGCATTCATACCAACATTTAATTTAACATGCATGGGCTTAGTCAGAGTCTGTTCTGGTTCTCACTACGCAACCAGCAAGTGTTGTCTAGAACATGAAAGACAGAGGAGAATAAAGCAATCCATGGCTGAATCTTGCACATCATATTCTGTAGCCTTAAAATATCATCCACCTGTCTCTAAATCATATGCAGAAATTATTTCCACCAGTGCATCAACTCCTACAGTAGGTAAAACCCCAACATCATCTCCCTCCACCATTTCATATAAAGAACAGTTTCATCAAAACACTCTCCAGTACGTCAGCCTTCTACCGGATATGACCATACTACTCATCAGGAACTTATAAAAGACTATGATATGCCGGGACCAGCTAATGGATGTGTCTTTTTATCAGATGCTTCTTCTAATGACCATACTTTGACATAAATTATAATTATGCAAATAATCACTCTTTCTCAGTCCAAACTTTTAAAACCGAACCACGCTGCCCCTATAAATAGACCTACTAAAAAAAATCATAGATTATAAATATCCATAATGGATATAAACCATCAAACAATGAATAACTGTAGTTATTCTTCGGCGGTTCCTCTGCAGTATCCTCATGTAGTGCTGCAGTGGAACTGCCGAGGCGTGATTGACAAAAATCCTGAATTTCATTAATCTTATAAATAACCCTTCAAGAGTCGTTAAAAGAGGGCGGCACTGAAAATTTCGGGAATCAAGGAAGTGACACAACATTACTATTTAAAAATGTATTTATTGCTTTTCGAAGTATTCTCCGCGAAATTTGACACATTTTTCCATACGATGGAACCAATCATTGAAGCAACCATTCCATTCGGAAGTTGGGGTCTCCAAAATGGCCGTTTTGTAGGCGTCCACAGCTTCTTCAGGCGATGAAAATCTCTGTCCACGCAATTTATTCTTTATTTTAGGGAAAGTATACAAATCATTAGGCCTTAGGTCGGGGCTGTACGGCGGATGGTCTAATAATTCTATGTTTTCTTGCTCTAAAAACTCTTTTGTTCTGAGCGCGGTGTGAGAACTCGCATTGTCGTGATGGAGAATGATGCGGCGGTTGCAGTTCTCGTTACGGAGTTCAGAAACGTCCTGTGGCAAACAAATGCTAGCATACCATTCTGCATTAACCGTCCTTTGTCCGCCGGTTTTGGAGACAAACGTGGCCACCATTTTTTTTTGCAACACTCCGTGAACGAACAATTTTTGTTGGCTTTAACTCATTTTCGAACACCCAAACTCGTGACTAGTTTTTTGTTTCGGGTTCGTGCGCATATATCCGGGTTTCGTCACCTGATACGATGTTGTATACAGCATTTGAGGATCCTGCGTGGAATCTTTCGAGAGTTCTGACACACCAAGTAACGCGAGCCGCTTTTTGCTCTTCACAGAGCGAATGCGGTATCCATCGGGAAAACAACTTTTTTACACCTAATTGTTCATGCAAGATTATTTGTATTTCACTCATGCCAATGTCTAAAGTTGCCCTGAATTTCGCGGTATGTCACATGTCGATCTTCCTCAATCAGCTTACGCACAGCATCAACGTTTTCTTGGGTGACTACAGTTTTTGGACGACCTTGACGGGGCTCATCACTGAGCTTGACACGTCCACGTTGAAATTCAGCAAACCAGCGATAAATTGTGGTTTTGGATGGGGCTTCATCACCAAATGCAGAAATCATCCGGTCAACACACTGTTTTTGTGTTAAACCACTTCGAAAGTCATAATAAATCATCGCTCTTGAATTTTCTCGAGTCAATTCCATTTTCTCAACGACTAAACAAGTTTGACAAAACCTTGTGACAAGACCGAGAATCTTTTTTTAAATAAATAAATGGTATTCGATTTTTAAAACCAAGGAGTTTTCAATTAAAAAGATTTTAATATGACAGGAACAGTGGAAATATTCCATTCCCGATACTTTTAGTGCAGCCTTCGTATTATAACAATGACATTTCTATTGTACCTGGCCGCATGATGACCAATGACCTTTGATGGAATATATATGAACCATCTGTTATTGCTTTAGAAGAGACTTAAAACCAAACTCTGCTTTCAAAATCAGAGGAAAAGGAGGAGAAATCGAATCTTCGCCAAGACAGAAGTTGCGGGCATGATGGAGCAGTTCTGCTCGTCGAAAATAATTTATATATAAACCCTATTTCATTTGCTCATCATAATGATCTTTTTGTTGTTGCAGCTGTGATGGTTAATATATACTTTGTATCTATTTATATTCCCTATATATCTTCCTCTATATACAGGATCTTAACCACATCATTCAATCACTTCCTAAACCATTATTCATATTAGGTGTTTTTAATTGCCACCACAAGTCATGGGGAAGTTCAATCTCAGGTCGTCACAGTGAAGAGCTAATAGATTTATTTGGACATAACAATTATAATGTTTATTAAATACTGGTGTACCGACTAGACGGACAAAACCACAGGAAAACCTTAGTGCTATAGACCTCTCAATTACCTCTCCAACATTAGCCTTTTCATTGTCTTGGAGAACACTTTCATATTATTACATTTGGCAGTGACCACTATCCAATAGTCATTCGTTTTCCTGGTAGTAAAATGAAAGATATGCCACCTAAACCTAGAATAAAATATAGATCGATGAAAGATAGCTGGCCTAAATTCAAAGAACATACTGAAAAAAATTTGCAATATTAAACAAAAATGTAGCACAACATTGTGCCAATTAATTATAGAAGCAGCTGATGCTTCATTTTCCTTAATCTGTCCGAATCAGCAAGACTCATTCGAGTTAAGTTTCATTCATAAATCTATTGTTATTTTTTGCGCTGATGCGGACGGGTTAAAGAATGCTTCCACAGGTAGATTACCATCTCCGCCATGGTGGGACAGTGAATGCACAGAAGTAGTAAACAAAAGGAAAGAAGCTGAGGTACAATACAATACAAATATGACCGATGATAATTTCAAAACTTTAATAGATTTAATAGCTGATACTAAAATATTTTTTAAACAAAAAGTTTTCAAGTTGGAGACGGAACTACACTTCCAATTCCCCTAAAACATTGCTGCAGTGACGTGGAACAAAATTAAACGCTTTCGGCTTGGCATTTCAGATTCACCTTTAGCACAATACCATCATCCATGTCCAGTAAGTTCCTGAATCATTTAACACCTCCATTTGTACCAGAACAAGAGTTGTTCAACTTTTCACAAGTGGCATGTAATAATGATGATTTCTTAAGTTCTCCCTTCACTTTATATGAACTCAAAGGTGTGCTGTCTAACGTTCGGGACTCAACTCTTGGTGACGATGGTATTCCTTAGTCCTTTTTCCAAATCTAGGAATGCATTTTTACAAAATTATTATTTACAGCTGATAAACCCAATAATTATGACAAATTACAGTGAAGTACCAATGAAAATGAAATCACAGATAAGTGTTATCAATTTTAAAACCAAATAAAACCCGTCCGAAGTGTCATCATACCGCCCAATACCTTTGTCGTAGAGCAAGAGCCCGTGAACCCCAGACCTTCGTTATTTTATAAAAGCTGAAAGTTTGTCAGCGCATGCTCCCAACACAGGTAAGAACGATGGACTATTATGAAGTTTGGGTTACCGTGGCTTTGGCAGGTAAACGGTACTAAGGGTGTGTAAAATACCGATCTAAAGTCATCAAATAATAAAGTGTGATTTTTTGGTATTACCTTCAGAATATTATTAAAAATCACGTTATTGGTTGCCAGACACTGAACATCGTGGAAACCCCTTGCCAGACACCCCTAATGTTCATGAAATTATAATTCTACTTATGTTATAGTATAAAAGCTGATTTTTATATATAATACTTAGGTAATAATTAGATGATGTTTCCTCATCAGCCAGACATTTTTGATAGTTCCAACCCCTTGCCAGACAATGATGTAGGGTCGCTGTAGGAGCGAGCGCGAGACAGTATATGTATGGTGGGTGCGAGTGAGATGGCGAGATAGGTCTCATTTATTTGATGATAGATAGGTCATTATTTGATGAATTTAGATCGGTATTTTACACACCTTTAGTACCGTTTACCTGCCAAAGCCACGGTAACCCAAACTTCATAATAGTCCATCGTTCTTACCTGTGTTGGGAGCATGCGCTGACAAACTTTCAGCTTTTATAAAATAACGAAGGTCTGGGGTTCACGGGCTCTTAGACTATCGCCTGTTGTAGCTAAAATTGCTGAGCAGTTAGTTAAAAATAGATTAGAATGGTTTATTATAGCATGTTATAGCAAGTACCTATTTAATATTATATATTAAATAGGTACTTGCTTTCAAATTCACAATTTGGAATACGAAACGGAAAAAGTACTTACGACAATATCAGTATACTTATGTCTGACATACGATTGGCTTTTTCTAAAAACGAATCAGTTGTAGATGTTTTTTTTTGATATTCAATCAGCGTATAATAATGTCAGCCTCAAAACACTAAAAAATAAACTAGAAATATTATCTTTCCCAATGAATATCACCAGCTTTATCAGAAAATTACTGTCGGGACGTACAATCAAAATAGACGAGCATTGTAGGACAATCTGGAGGGCACTACGGACCCACGATACCCCTGGTGGTATCGTGGCTCATTTAAAATCGAACGATACCGCCAACAAATAGCGTTGCGTCACTAATTAATAAGAGCTTTATCATCTCTTGAATTTTATATTTACAAAAAAAAAAACAAATTATAGTCTTAGTCTTCTTCCAGTTAAATTGCCTTTATACAATATTTAATTTAAAGTACTTGCCGTCTGTGTGGCATAGCCGTAAAACTTATGTACGCAATTTTTCTAATGCGTGACCAATTGAAATTTCTTTATTTACAAGTTCTAATTGCACGCTAATTATGAAATCGTCATTAATAATGTGATCCTTTCTTCTCTTTTTTGGAACCATCTCCATCGTATGAATGTTTTCCAGAACTTTGAGTAATCTCATAATTGTCACAGTATATTTGTTGATGCGCTTATTAATTTTGGAGTGAAACGTCTCTAGAACGTTGGTGGTTCTGTGGCGTTTGCGAAATCCGCTTATCACAGTACACGAATGCATCTTTGAAACCTAAAACTCCCCATGTCACCGTGGATATTGTATACTTGAGAAAATGGTTCAGGGCAACTATAAAAAGTTCCGTCTATAAAATATTCTCCAATATTTGGAATAAGTTGTCGCGATTCTTCCGAGCAAAAAACTATAATGCGATTTTGCTTATCTGAATTGTCATAATAGTAATCTGCCAAAACGAAACCGTGATACTGAACTGCAACTTCTATTTCACTCATATCACGGAATACAGTTTTTGAAATTTGTGCACTGACATTCCTTGCGTCCTGAAGAAAGTGCTTATGTCATCTTCTGTGACTTCATCTCTAGCTTTACTAAAATTTTGCGCTGTGTGTTCAGATTGATCTGGATGCCGTTTTAAAAATGACGAGTACCACTTGTCCTGGCCGAATGTTTGTGAACGGACATAATTCTAAACTTTTCACGGATATTATTTTTTGGACACTATCAAGCAATTGTTCTCTGGTCACAGGGAAGAGTTTTTCAGCCAGAAAAGCTATCCATCTCACGAGTATCTTTTCGTCCTCATGTGCAAGTATGGTAGCTAGACCTAGATTACAATCAATAGGAATTTTCCCGCTGATTTTATGATGTAAATTTATCCTTGGGACTCTGTATCTTATAGCGGCAACAGATATTTTTTCCCCATTTTTTACTTCTTCGATAGCCTTTGTCATTTGTTCTTTTGTGTAGTCTCTTCTTGGTGCCATTTCTAAGTAAAAATAAATTTGTTTGTATTAGAAATACGTTGAACCAATTACAGACACCATCATAGATACTCGTAGAATGTCCATTATTGGGTAGACTATGGCCGCGATCAAAATGGAAGTCGGTTGTGAAAAACAGTTGGTATGACAGCTAAAATGTTGGTACAACTGATCGCTGTTAACATTTGAAAATTTTGTGTGTTTGCTTAATTTTGGAGGTTAATTTAAAAAATGTCCATGGCCAAGAGTTATGCACTCTTGTTCACTAAACAGTGTATGCTTCCCCCTAATGCATTGCATTACCATAGAGAATGCATTTCCATTAAACCGAAGCTAAATTTTTGGGTATAATTTTTGATACAAAACTATCCGGTTTGTCTCATTGTTCAAATATTGCTGCCAAGTGTGAGCGCTCACTAAACATTCTAAGGTGCCTGTTGGGGGTTTGGTGGGGTGCGCACGCATATTCTTTAAAGTTGGTCTACAATGCTCTGATAAGAAGTGTTCTTGATTATGGGGCCTTCTTGTTAGAGACATATAGCCTAGCTGGAATGCAGAAATTGGATGCCGTTCAAGCCAAAGCCCTTTGGATTATAACTGGAGCAATGAAAGACAACCCTATAATTTGAATGTGTTAATCCTCCACTCTACGAAGACAATATTTGGCTGATAGATTATTTTGCCGAATGTTACAGTTTTCTGAACACCCGCATTTTTTAAACTCCTTTTCTCACAGACCAAATCATCTCATCTTCATATTGGAAACACATATCTCCACCTTGCTTAATCCAGTCTCACAACAAATTTAAAATTGTAAATGCACCAACACATCGTTCTCGTAATCTAGCTTTTTTCGAGTCGTGCTACCAAGCACTAATTTTTCCACCAAACTTAAACCTTAACTTAGGAATTCACAAGGGTGATTTTCTAGCAAATAATTATTTAAATTAATAGTTAGTGACAATTGGCAGGGATGACATCAAATTTATTGTGATGCCTTAAAACATTCTAATTACGACTGCGTCGGTTTAAGAGTATTTCATCAACAGTACAAAATTATACGAAAGATTAAATAATCTCCATAAACGTCAATTTTTACAGCTGAGTGCTTCGGTATTTATAAAGCTCTAGAATACATACATTTACTAAAACTTTCGAAAACTAGTATTTTCCGACTCAAAAAGTGTGTAACGCACTACGGTCTTACACAACGGTCATTGAAAGATTTCCGTTCCAAAAAAATTCGTACTCCCCGATTGGTATATCTTCTCAAGAAATGCTATTGAAGTGTGTGAATAAGGGCCTTTCTGTTTCTTTTGTTTGGATTCCAAGTCACCAGTAGTATAAAGGGCAACGAAAAAAGCTGACCAACTGGCTAATAGCGCCATTCAATGTGTTGACATGTACCCTTACAAAAATTGTAGTGCAGATCTGGCTGCTCTCTCCAAACCTTTTCTTCTACAATCTTGGAGTGTAGCTTGGGAAAAGAGCGCTCAATTAAAAATAAAGTATTACTTCCGTGTTCAACCTAACATTCCTGTAATACCCTGGTTTTATATGGCTAAGTTGAACAAAAGATCTACATCCTTGATTATACGAATGAGACTGGGACACATGTGCACTCCAGCACATCTTGTTCGGATACGTATACTAGATTCAAATAGTTGTGAATGTGGGCAGGATGTGGGTGATTCCAACCATATCTTTCTTAATTGTCCACGATGTTATTACTCTTTTCTATACCAATGGTCTGATAGAACTTGATGTACCTCTTCCTATTAATGTATTATGTTTATTATCTTCTAAATATATACCTATATAAATATAAAGTCATTGCTTCATTCATTGAGGCTAATGACATCACTTTGTAAACATTTGGTTTAAATGATATAGGTTTTCACGGCCGCCGGTATTGCTATCGACCGCCGTCGCGAAAGCTGCGAGAAAGCGTTAAAAATTTAATATTCAAAAATAATTCTATACAAAAATCTTCATTAGCGGTGAACAAATTAACTTGTAACTTTCTGAGTTCTGCCCTCAGCTTCACAGTTGAGACGTCGTTAGTTGCGCCTCCGGTGGTACTCGACGGCCCTGCAATAAAATACGAGTGCTTTAGTACAAAATTTATACACCCGATAGTAAAAAACTGTTTTTTCTTGCATATATTTGGGTAAATGACTAGTCATTGGACAGTTAAGCATTTTATTTTTAATATTATTTTTTTAGCCTTACTACATCAATGTTTATGACAAACGGAACGTATTTTATGTTACTTTAATCGTAGATCAATCCGGTTTCCAACATTTTAACGTAATATTTAAAAGAATTCCTATGAAAAAAAGACATTTTCAAAAATACGCGTTAATTTACAATCATTGGACAGAAATGTCAGTTATGGGACATTTGTCAGATAGTTATTGGGACACTCTCCTGATACGACTTATTGCATTACTAGGAGTGCTCCACGGTGTTACTCATGTTTATAAAAAAGCCTATGTGTGATTTCCAGTGTCTTAGCTACCCTTGTACCAAATTTCATCACAATCGATTATTGTTTGAGCGTGACAGGGAAGAAAGAACATAGTCATGGGCTAGAGTTAAAGTTGTAAGAAAAAGGAATTACTAATTTGAAATAAAATAATAAATTTCTGATAACAGTAAGCACTTTTATTATTTATTACGCAAATATTCCGCAAACAGCTCCTCACAAGATGTATTCGAATCATCACTTTCTTTGAGTTAATCTTGCATTGATATTTTCCTTTCGTAAGAGGTAGAGGGCAAGGGTAATTGTGAAAATAAATTTTCACCATCAGTCTTCTTCTACGTAACACATATGACACACAAATAAATCTATAGAAACATCTTGGGGTACATGCACTTGGTGTTTTTGAGGCACGCATTTGATGTGGTAATAAGAAGAACACATGTCGCACACCACACGGTTCGACGATTTTGTCAGTTTTGAGCAATGTTTGCACACTTGACTTTCAGTTTTTGACTTTTCAGATTTTTCTTTTTTTTTTGTCTTTTACAAGACTCTTTCTTTTCTTTAACAAGTTTTGTTTCTTCCCTTGCTTTCTTTCTCTGCTCTTTTTCACGTAAATTTGTTTTTCTTTTCTCAGCCTTCTCTTTATACATGGCTTTGTGTTTTTCTGAAGTTATAGCAAAAGGCATTCTCGTAATATTTCGTTTACCTTTTCTTTCTGGTGTTTTTGGTAATGTGAGATACGAACCCAAATCTGAATGCCTTTCTTTAACAGCTGGACTTGCTTGGGGAAGAAGTGGATGTGGTGTACTCTCTGCCTTTGTTGGAGTGTTTTGAGTTTCTGCCTCAATAGCGCATGCAGATGGACTTCTGATCATTACTCCAGTAATAGGGCAAAGAATATAATCGATTTCGCATCCCGATATTATTGATGATCCATCTAAACATGTCATGTTCTTAGTATTATTCAACATTTCTGATACAGGGCATATGCCACATGAATTTGAATCTGGGATAACAATATCCTGCACAATTTTAATGGAAGGTTCTGGCTTCTCCCTCTGGAAGTCCTGAGGCTGCATTGGTGGAGACAATTTAGTGTCAATGCTTTGCAAACCTGTGAAGTTTGATGTAAAATTCAAAGTATTTATAAATTCCTGCGATTGTGCTGATGGAAACAAGTGTTGTTAAATGAAGGTTTGATGGATGTGATGTGATGAACTTCAGCAAAATTCGCTTTGGTGATTACTTGGCCTGGATTCTGACTAAGCCGTTCTCTAGTTGAAGCTTTCCAAGCTGCTTTTACGGGTCGAAATACTGCTACGTCTGCCGGCAGTAGAATGCGAGTAGCATTACGGTACAATGCTACTAGTTCTATTTTCAATTCCGTGCATAACTTGCTAACTTCATACGTCAAATGTGTTTTGTGGCCATCCAAGTAATATATTACAGGAAGAGTTATTTGTTCCCTTACAAGTTAAGGGTAAAAAACGTTAGCCATATATTCAAAGAATATCTCTGATGTCATCCACCCATTTTCACTTCTTCCAACGCCCCAATCTGATGGCACACCCTCAATGACTTTCTGAGGTATTCTTTGATAGTTATAAACTATCATTGGAGGACAACTTTGACCCGCAGCAGAAAATGAAAACATCACCGTCATGTTTTCCTTGGAAGAGCGTTTTTTCGATATTGTATACATTTTTTACTCGTTTTAACGCCAAAACTGTACCTGTTGGGACAAAGTTGGAATCCACTCTCGTCTCCATTAAAATGCGTCTTGGATCGTTCAAAACGGCCAACAGGTCCTTTTCTTGAAATTATTGGAATATTTCCAAGAACCATTTTCGAATATCTGTTTCAGATACACAAGTACTTGAAAATGTGACACCTTCACTCGTTTTCTTGCTAATAGTAGGATTTCATTTCAAAAATCCTCTTACCCCATCCCTCTCCAGGATAATTATCTTTAAATGGGTTTGGTCTTGGGTTATCAGTCAGTAACTTTTGTACGCTAAACTGGAGATCTTCTTTCTTGAGAGGGAACCCTTTTCTCGCTAACTCTAAGATCCAGTTCTTAAGACATTTTGCTTCTTCTTGAGTAAGATGTGGTAAAGTCCCGCAAGAAGTCTTATGATCAGGATTTTTCAATTTGAAATGTAAAGTGGACTTAGATACTCCGTACTTTCATGCTATTTCTTTTAATTTTACACCATTCTTGCTTCAATTAAAGCTTTATCTAGACTGTCAGTACTGTATGGAGTTACCATTTTAGTCAATAAAATATACAGCAAACAAAAAACAAATTATGTTGCAATTAGCGTCCAAAGACTAGTTTTCAAATAAAATATTAGTCATTGGACAGTGTCCAATGACTGTAAAATAAATGTTAAATAAAATTCTGTGAAAAGTAAGTGTTTTTGAACCTTAGCTATGTGAAATTAAAGTATAAAATAAACGATTGTTTATTCTTTCAATATTATTAGTTATGGGACAGCTGTCCAGTCACTAGTCTCGGAACAAAAAACAATCACAGTCGTTGGACAACTGCTAACATATCCTACAATTGAGTAAAGTAGCAATCGTTTACTTAAATAAAGAGTTATTTTATAGAACGAACCATTAGTCCAATTACTCGTCTCTTAAACAGCATAAAATGCTTTTTTTATTTACTTTCTGCATTTCTGTCCTTATCCAAATAGGTAACTATTACGAGCACAAAATTTAAACATCGACTGAACACATAAATTTTTTTTTTATGCAAACACGGCCATCTGTTGAGTAAATTGAGCAGTTTTATCACATCCCAAAACACGCAGAATTAATTGAGGTCGTTCAAAAATACAGAATATAACACACAAGCCTTAAAAACTTTGTCGTAAGTTAAAGTGTCCAATCACTAGTTATGTCCAACCACTAGTACATTACTATTTCATTTCTTTTTTAATTTTATTCAATTGTATGTAGACTTATTTTTAGATGTATTCCCTTCCTATACATAACAAGTCGCTTCTTCACGGTAGGGTATGCAGACGACCTCGCAATACTCATATCAGGCCATTTTGCCAGTGTGGCATGTGACCTGATGAGAAATGCGTTAAAGGTTGTCGAAAAATGGTGCATAGAATACGAACTCTCCGTAAACCCAGCTAAAACCGAACTGGTGATGTTCACTAACAAACGAACCCTAGGCAGGTTTACACTTCCTAGCCTATTTAACAAGCAACTGAAACTGTCAGAAGAAGTGAAATATCTGGGAGTCACACTAGACAGCAAGTTGAATTGGGCCAAGCACCTAGAGAACAAATTAATCAAGGCCAGTATTTCGTTCTGGCAATGCAGAAGGATGATTGGTAAAACATGGGGACTAAGCCCTAAGATCACCCTGTGGTTATATAAAACTGTAATCAGACCTTCACTAACATATGGTGCAATTGTGTGGTGGCCCAGAACCACCCTGAGCACCACCAAAACCAAGCTACAAACCTTTCAGAGACTTGCCTGTGTAGCCGTAACAGGCTGCATGCGCACTGCACCAACCGCCGCGATTGAGGCCCTGATAGGCCTAACCCCGCTACACCTATACATACAACAAGAGGCCGCGGCGGCTGCGTACAGGCTAAAGGCACTAAACCTCTGGTATCAGGACCAATTAGCACCCCATACAACAATCATAGAAGACTTTGCAGTTGGAAACCCTCTAATAAAGTCTATCTATGATAGAGTACAAAAGCAACACTTCTTTACAAAGAGCTACCGCGTACAACTAAACGAAGAGCCAAGCGACTGCTCAGGTATTCATGAAATCAGAATTTACACAGATGGCTCTAAGATGGCAACAGGTACCGGAGCGGGAGCGTTCTCGGAGGAACTAAACATACACATAGCAACAGGGCTAGGTAAACACAACTCTATATTCCAAGCAGAATGCGTGGGTGTCATCCAAGCCACAGCAGCAGTACTTCGCAGAAAGGTAACCAATAGTAATATTAGGATACTCTGCGACAGCACTGCGGTACTACGAGCCCTAAATAGATACGACCACTCTTCGGGGCTGATCATACAATGTCACCGACTATTGGAGGAAGTAAGTAGCCATAACAATAATGTCACACTCCAATGGATAAAGGGGCATAGCGATTCCAGAGGTAACGATGCGGCTGATGAGCTAGCTAGGAGAGGTTCCGGAATGACGTGTGCAGGACCAGAACCAATGATCCCCCTACCTTTCAGTCAAATTCGTGCATGGATTCGCAAAAAAACTAAGGACCAGCATCAGGACTACTGGGCAAGTATCGAGGGTTGTAGGCAGTCGAAGGAGGCTTTTCCGATTCTAAATCTGAAATTCTCCAGAAAACTCCTCAATCTTAAAAGAAATAATGTACGACATATCGTCGGAATTATGACCGGTCATTGCTCCTTAAACAAACACCTGTTTAATCTAGGTGTTACAGACAGCCCCCTATGCAGAGGCTGCATGGAGGCGGAAGAAACAGCTGCGCATCTGCTCATTGAATGCAGGAGCGTGGCGGCACAAAGGGCAGCAAACCTCGGCTCGCCGAGGACTGTGTGGGAAGCCTGCGCCAAGCTGAAGGAGTTGCTGGCTTTCCTGGGCGACACCGGGTGGCTGGACTGATCAGCTTCACCCGGCTATCACGCAAAATGGGCCGCGCCACAGCGGCCTGGTTGCGGAAAAGAGCCAGCCCACCAAGTACCAAGTACCTATACATAACTTCTCTGACCCTATCATTTTCCTTAATCTTTATAAATTAATTACATCCCCGTTTTTAAACAAAGAAAAAACAATTTAGTTGTATTACTTCCTATAAATTCTACTCCAAACCTTGCCCCTTCCATGTCAAATCTGAAAATGAAACGAAGCCGAAGACTAAACATTTTGGAAGAAAACAAGAAGCTGGCAAATGCACATGACGTGCGACGCCATATTCCTCAACGGAGTTGAGATGAGGACATAAATAGACATTCTTAGTACCATTTCGGAACATAGGACTTGCTTGAATGATAACAAAAGGTTAATCCCCGATAACCTTTTGTCATTAATGTCAACCTCTACTGACCACGTTCGGATATGCAAAGGGTAAACCCCCCTTACTCTGTAAATTATTGCGTTTTTTTAATGTTTTAACAATTACGTCAGTACATTATTGCCATAGAATAAATGCAATAGTGTACTACATATTACAATAATTTTGCGGCCATAACATTTTTTCAACAATAAAGGATTAAGTTCTAGCTAAACTCGCATCTGTGACTATATACTATAGACAGATGGCTGTTATGGGAGTACGAACTATGGACAATTGTCAGAGATACTGATAGAAATAGCTTACAGAATAAAAGGGCCTCTTTGCAATTTTTATGGATTATAATGGATTTTTATTAGCTTATAATTTACTTGATATTTGAAACTGCCAGCTTGTAAGTACTCCATTTATTTGATCTCTTCAATGTATTTTGCAGCAGTATTTATTAGATTTACTTTGAAAATGAAATGTTATTACAGGAGACCAGTAATAGCCCGACCTCTGAGAGCCCAATGCTATCTCCTACCTAGAGTTAATACTAAGTTAGAGATAATTTATTTATTAGATCCATTTATTAACAGTCCTTAGTATTGGTCGGAAATACGTAGGAGCGATAAGGCGCGCACTAGGTACTTTACTAATTGCCGATTTCTCCTGATGAACTACGTAATATCGTGACCTATTTGATTTCAAAAGTGGTACTTTGCTCAAGCCTGAAAATTCATCAGAAATTATACCCATTTGTGAAATAAAAGCAATCATGGCAAGAAAAATTATAGAGTAGGGTTATAATTTGCGAAGTATACAGTTCGCGCCTAAACGTGTAGTCACAGCAATGGCTTCACACAAATTGAAATTTTAAATTCCATTGCATATTAATAGAAGCTTAAATATTTTAACTGAGTATACCTGTGATCAACTAGAAATTAAGTATTATTGCCATAATAATTATTGATTTGACTGATAATTTTGTATTAGCTATGTTAGCAACAATAATGGTTCTCAAACAAGCACACCTTTTTATACATATACAGTAGCTCGATTCGTGACAGCGTGTCTGTACGGCGCGGCGTGTGGGAATGAACACGGCAAGCGACACCTGTATCTGTAAAAAGTCGATGTATGTCGGCAACTCTATTTGTATAGTAGTCTTAGTTAAGTAGGTACCTATTTATTAATTATGATTATACACTTTTTACAACAAGATACCTATTTGTTTTTCTATACTAAGTGTTGTATATAAGCTATTTCAAATCTCAAAGTTCAATCAAATGTCAATCTTTTATGGTGCATGGGTAAAATATGATCTATGCGTAAAGTATGGGTCTAGATAGACAGTTGTGAAACAAACAAACATACGGTAATAACTGATGTTAGACGTGCATGTTATTCCCTTGACACTTGCCTATAACAGTTACACGGTCACCACGAGTGTTAAACTTTACGGTTCTCCGTGGTACTATGGGTAAAGTATGAGTCTAGCTAGACGGTTGTGAAACAATAAAGTTAATAACTGATATTAGACGTGCATGTTATACCCCTGACACTTGCCTATAACAGTTGCACAGTCACCACGAGAGCCTTAAACTTCACGGTTCTCCGCGGTCCCACAGTAGATCGTCCAAAAAAAATATCATAATATGAGTATCTTCGTGAACACTTGCAGTCAAAATATCTGGCACTTATTCTGAGTGGGGGCGCTAAGTCCTGTACTGACGTCCCCCTTGGTATATTGTGCATTACTCCCGCCAGCCTCTACCCGCGCCATCCGAACTCCTTAATGTAACGGAGTATGACCCTGGATCGCTGGTACAACTGCTCCAGTGATATTCGTGGTGTGCATGCCGATGATGATCTAGAGTTATATTGATCCTCTAGTAGTCCGGTTGTGTTCCGTATACTTTCTGTGGCCGTGCACTGCAACAATACGTGACTCACGGTCTCGTCCTCCTGCAAACATCCTCTGCACAGTGGACTATACGTTGCACTAGTCTTGTACAGATGATAGTAGAGGTTGCAGTGGCGCAGGTCCTGTCGTTGAAATTTTAACAAATTTTTGGTTTTGTTTCGGTTCAGGCTGGGAAACATTGATTTACTATTATGTAATATCTGGCACTGTGATGATGCCAGTTCTGGAGGTCAATAATACTATTTAACAACATTTAACAATCTATCCCGTTGCAACTGTAAGTTCGACTCCTGTTGTCGTTCGATCATTGCCCAAAAAGCCATTCTACTATTTCTAGAGACAAATTGGAACGTAACGTCATCTTAATTAGTAGTATATAAACTCCAATTTCTCCTGTCACGCTAAAACTTGAGCAAGGATGGAATAATCTTGCTAATTGTTTTTGTTGTGTAAATTATTGTCAGGTTCTAATGAAAGAAAAACCAAGAAAAGATGGGAGGTTATGGCGAGGCCGAAGGCCGAGCCTACTATGGGAACGAAGTCGCGGGCAGTCGCTAGTATCAATAAACGCCAATAAATACGAATATGAGTTTGCGTAGTGTTCATTATCTGTCTATCATAATTTTTTGATTGATTGCTGGCGTGAATAGAAGAAGCTGGACTGTTTTTCAATAGCAGAATAAGTAAACGTGTAAGTAACCGTTTAGAAACGGTTCGATTGCAATTTAGTTAGTGGAATCGGCCCTCGTCTCGTCGTCTATGTCGTCAGATTCGTCACCATCCTGTGGCGTGGATTACGTTTGGGGAATCGCTAAAGGGTTATAATACCCTTCTACGAACGTGGGTGTATCGGCCTACAAAGCTTACGGGGGCTTAACAGTAGGTAAGTACCTACCGAACCTATTGCAAATCAAACTTTACAAAAAATATTTATTCCGTATCTACTGCCTACTTACAAATTGTCATTTTACATAAGTTTTTCTAAAATCTACAATGGGAACGCCACCACGACTGAGAAGATACGGCAAAAAACTCAGCGGGCTTCTTTTTACATATTTTTTTTATCGTTCTTTTTTTTTTAGCTTCAGTGTTTTAAAAGAGACCATACTAATGGTAAGGCAGTACTAATAGTAGATAGATCCTGGAGTGATGAGTCCCGAGTTTACGAAACATAAAATTGAGACTGAGCTCGCATCACATCGTCTCTTAATCTTCTTCTCTTATTTGTAGAAATTATAGTTGTTTTTCGTTAGCCTCGCTAAAACTAAAAAACGGTTTGACTGATTAGAATATTTTTTTAATTCGCTCTAATATAAGGGTGGTTTAGGACTTAAAAAATATCATCAACATCCATAACTACGCAGGTGAATCCACGGGACGCAGCCAACATAGTATAAGATTAACGATATTTTTTTTATATACACTGATTTATCAAATCTGTATATTTAAATGAGGTGGTCGGCATTCAACTGGAAGAAAAGCTTACCAGCATTATCAGCCCACAGTTCTAGCCCCAATATCTTCAATGAATCGGGTAAGCAAAAGTAACAGTATTGTAGATGTATGATGTATAGGATTTTATTCCGCGCAGCTATCTTATCAGCGTTAATAAACAGTGCTGATAACGTTTGTTTTATCATTTCAAAGTATCATTGCTCCATTTTTAGTGTGAAATCGTTGCGCGTCACTGCAATTAACAATACAAAAGGTGCATAATGCAACTGATCTCCATTGAAAATGAGCTAACAGTCTACAAGGTTTACAAGAAATGGCGTTAAAGAACGTTGTTCTATTGTTTTTTGTGGTAAACAGTGTTACAAGTGAACTATGTCCGAAACAGTGCGATTGTGACTTGTACAATGGGTTGAATAGGGCTATGTGTGTGGATCAGAGTATTATAAACATCAGTGTAGGTGTTCCAACGGCTGTGCAGGTGTATAGCCTCAGTCTTAACTTTATTACTGAGCTGGATAACTTTTGTTTTAAGGTTAGTAATGGAAAGCTTATCTGGTGGTAGACATATTCTGCCGAACAAAAAGCAAACACTTGTTTGCTACATGTTGAAGAAAAAATTGTGTTCAACGATCTTTTATTATACCATACATTTATTTTATTTTGCTTTATTAGTACAATGTGCATGTGTCTAATTGAATCACTCTTCACACTAATATTAAAGAGGCGAAAGTTTGTGAGTGTGTTTGTTACTTCTCCACGCTTAAACAGCTGGCCTAATTTTGATGAAATTTGGTTTCTCGTAGATAAGGGGCTAGATCATAGTGTACTTTTGATCATCATCATCCATCACCACGCGGGCGTAACAGCTAGTGTAACCTTATAATAAGTGTATTAATGTTTTAAATATTTAATCTGTCCGCATCAGGGCAAAAAATAACAATAGATTTATGATTGAAACTTGCCTCTAATGAGGCTTGCCGATTCGGATAGATTAATATATCTGCTTCTTTCTTGTATACTTGTTAGTGCGAATATACACTTTTATATTTTCAGGAGGCTGGTTATACATCGTTGGAAGTCCTTAATCTCTCAGATAATCACATATTTTGGATCGGCCTGCATGCCTTCTCAGGATTGGACAAGTTAATTCACCTGGACCTCAGCAACAATGCACTAAGGTTCATACCTTCAGACCTCTTCTGGGATACGCCACATCTTGAAAACTTGGACCTGTCATCTAACGCTTTCGAAACCCTGAAGAATGAGCCGATTATCATGCATTCAAATTTGCAGGTTAGAGTTATTTTGTTTGATACTAGTTTATGCCCGCGACTTTGAGTAACTACCCGTTAGAACGGGATGAACGTAGGCTATGTGTTAGTCTCGAGTATAAACTACCTGCACTCCAAATTTCACTCCAATCCATTTGCATTTTTTGCGTGATTGAGTAGCAAACATCCAAACTTTCTTATTTGTTATACTAGTATCATCCACACCCACCATTATTCGACACGACTTCGTTCACGTGGAATAGTAATCGCGATTACTCAGGAACTACCCGTTAAAATGGGTTAAAAAATAGACTATGCCGAGGCACGTAAGTTGAACAAAAATGGTGGTCTTCTGCGCAGGTACAGTTATGGTCAAATGTGATAGACGGAATAAAGTGTTGTGGGAAGTAATCGTTAGGTATATATATATATAGAACAATAATTATAGGAATACTGATCTTAATCACTATTATCTATTCATGGGCGTAACACCTATGCGATTTCATCTTGTGTGAGTTGAAGAATAAAATGCAGAATCACTGCTATCAGAATCTCCGACTGGGTTATAAATTCTTCCGTCATATTGCCGATGACGTGGTCTTTTTTGGCGTAAGCTTCTTCGATTGTATTGACGCTATAGTATAACTAGTACAATCATGTGTTGGTTTTCCCTTAAAAACAATTATATGTCATAAAACAATTCCACTCGCCTGTCTCCTTAAAGTTGGTTGTGGCCTTGTCATTTTCTTGAAATTAAATTTAATGATCACACGTTTGACAGATATATAAGTCGAGGAACTGAAATATGTTTTGCGCGATTGTACACCAGGGTCATGCGGAGCGTGTGCGGGGGCAGCGAGGAGCGGAGTGTGATTGTTTGTCGCCGCGTTGCTATGGTTAAGCACGGCCCCTCGCCCCGCACCTCATAGCCCACCTTGAGACCCGATAATGTGTTCTGCGCATAGTTCAACTTACGTGCCGCGATCTATACTAGCCATCTAAACTACAAATTGATGTGTATGATTAGTATTTTAGCTGGGGCCGAGATCGATTTTGTTTCCTTTGAAATTAAGGAGCATTGCACTTTTACAAAATAAAAAATAAGTTTACCTCTTTTTAGTGTATCTGTAATGAATGTATTTGCTATGAGTGGTCGCACACTACTCATGTGAATGCTATATCATTTCCCTTATTGAGATTACCTAAGATGTTAGTATATCAGTACTTTTCTGATATTTACTACTCTATATAAAAACGAATGTAATGTAAATAAATTTATTAATGTATTTTTCAGATTTTAAATTTAAACACCTGCCGAATAAAAACATTACCAGAGAGAATGTTCAGCCGTCTACCAAACCTGAGAAAACTGGACCTTAGCGAAAACTATATGATGACGCTAAACACAGAGGTACTGCGACCGATGCGGAAACTCGAACGAATAGAATTGCGAAACGAATATTGGAAGTGCAGTCCGGAGTTCATAGCGGTCGAAAGTTGGCTAACTTCTCGAAAAATATCTTACGAAAAGCAATGCAAGAAGAAATCACCTAAGATGTCCGAGAAAATAATATCTCAAGTACCGATTGATAGACATCCAATCGAAATTGATAAGGTGTGGAACGTAACTGTGCCACAGAACGATACCGAAATAATTAACAGGGATCGGCCACTCACGCCTTTTGAGAAGTTTGATAAAGATTTCTCTGCGTTGCAAGCGTTAATTATTGGGATAGAATTGGGTTTAGGTATAGGTATAGTGGGGACTTACATTTGGTTGCGCAGGCTTTGCCATTGTACCCCGTTGGGTTTCAGGCCTCAAACGCGACGAGAAAGACGAAGGGCTAGGTTGGATGGTGATATGAGGACGAATTTATTGTGGAATACCGTAATTAATCCAAATTTGGAAACACCACCATCGTATAGAAGAGAACTACCTCTCCCGGATCGGAGTCCACCGTACGGGATTCCCGGGGTGACAGAAGCGAGATTGCAGGTCGATGCTATTCGGATGCCGGATCGTTCCGAGACGCCGCCGCCGCCTTACAATGATTATCACCAGGATGTGTAAGCGAACATTAACAAGTTTTTTTATTGGCCTTGAAAGATTTATCATTCGGTAGTAATAAGTGTTGTAGGAAGTATTTTTGTTGTGATTTCTAGTTACTATTATTACCATAAGTATATTTATAAAAACAAATAAAAAAATATAATCATTGTTATTTATTTTATAAATACCATTATCACATTTGGATTCAGTAACATAAGTTTAAAATGATCTGTCAATAATTAATTATACAATATAAAACTTTATAAGCTAAGTCAGACTCATAGAATTTAATATAAATTCTGTAAATAATAGTAATAAAATATATAATTTGGGTAACTTCATAATTTCTGTAAATTACTAAAACACAACCAAATGGCAATTTGATCTCAAATTATGGCATTTCTCGTTATTGTATTGAACGTTGCAGGTGCATTTGGGTTTTATATAAAATATTGATTGAGGTACTTTCACTCTTTCCTCATTTGAAACTAATCATATATACAAAAGTAATGACGTATGTAATGCAAGTAATGACAGAAAAATAGACAAAAAACCTAAGTGGAATGTATTACAGTTTTGTAATAATGTACATATAAACTTATAAAAATAATTTGGCAATAATAAGGAACATGATGGAAATGCATACATGATTTGATTAGTAAGATAATATAAAATAAAATTTATCGACAATGGTAAGTAGTTAGAACAAACAATACTTTAAAAATGCTACCCAAAATAATATTTGCAGCTTACGTTAAAAATAATTAAAATTACGTATTTAAAAGCTAATCTATACATTTTACTAGCAAAGTTAATACGTTTTCAGGCACATCATGGCATATCATTTCCGGTTTAATCACTTACAGAATAAGGCCATCCCGGTTCACTCCTTAACCATAAAATATTAACTATACATCAAAGTATACTGAGATTACGGCTATTCGTTTTTCTACAAAAACTTACTTTTTGCACGAATTTTACTATTTCGTTGTTTTGCTCATATACAAGACATATAAAGGCATAAAATAATATAAAAATAACGGCTCTCTTCACCTCGTGCGAATCAAACGGCCCGTACTGGTACTCGATCGCATTTCTATATGAGATTACGAGTGTGTACACTTAAACAAAACTACAAAATGGGTATGCGTAAACTCCTGTTTCACCAAAAATAATAACAAAATGTACAAAACTATATCTACATTAATTACTATGACGTGTATACCTAGGTGTGCTATATTTCAATAACGTCGTCCGTATCGAGAGCAAGTTGGCTGATGTTGACATAATCAGGGTGTTGTGAAAACACATCGACTAGTTGGCCAAATGTGGGGCGCAAGTCTGGGTTGTACGCCCAACAGTCTAGCATAACTTGGTAAATTTCGTCGGGACAGTCTTCTGGCCTTTCCAGGCGGTTGCCATTTTCCACCATTTGTATTGCCTGTGAAAAAATAATAAAATAATTTAATACCATGTCGCATAAAATACGTATTTTCGGCTCATAGGCTACTCCTATTATAAGCACACCTTCTGTAAACTCTATATTTAACTCTGCAACCAGTTACTGCCGGCCAACTTTCGACAGGTCGTCTCTCAACTGTCCATAAGACTTTCTACACTAATAAATGTTTAACTTTGTTTTCTTAAACAAGTCATTCACTCAAGAACTCGTCTGCAAGCATCATCACTACAAGCTTAGTCAACTTTTTCTATGTCAACTTTTTTTCTCTGTCAGATATATTTCACTTGAAAGAAGCTCTTTAGAGGAACAGTACTCGCGACTGATATTAGAGGTCAAGGCTCTCCTGGACCTCTAATATAATAGAAAGAAAGAAAGAATTCAGAAATAGCCCTTTTCTGAAAGTCGTTTTGGCGATTGTGGTATATGTGCATAATTAATTCTGCCATCATGCCACATTGTACCATGCGCCACTGTTTTATGTTAGTTATCAAAAACCTATGTACGTTTTGGTTAGACTTTCACTATGCATACTGTCAAGGACATACAATTTGTGGAAGCCTTTATGTTAACAGTGTATAGAGACAAGGCGAGTCTTCTAGGCAAGCATGCTCCGAGTACATCATCGGCTGAATCGTCACATCAGTGGGGGCTAGCACGAAAATTTGCGAATGTGTAAAGTAAATGTACGTTGACGTATACAGTACAAACTATCATTTATCTAGTAGGTACAACTGAGGCACAGGTAACTCATAATTTGTAATGTATACGTTAATGATACGATTAAGTTAAACTTACGCACATTTTCGTGATAGGTCCGCAGAAGATAGTGCGATCAATAAACAAAGCAAACTTTAAAGAACCATAAAATGGTTGTAAAGTCAGTTTAGGGACGATAATTTTCGTGATAATGTTATAAGATAAGCCGAACGCTTAGGCCGATCGGGCCTCTAAATCGCTTGTTCCGTGCTCTCGGACGCGGAACGTGACAATGAGTCATAATTTTTCGCGCGTGCAGCCGGCGGTCATCGATTTATAAGACGTAATCACGTCAATAAATCTACAGTGAACAATATGTGTGCATATACATACCTCAATGCCCCGCATATCTCCGTAGGGTTGACTACCGAAGGAGAACATCTCCCAGAGCGTGACTCCGTAGCTCCAAACGTCGGAAGCGTGGCTGAAGGTTCCGTAGTTGTACGACTCCGGGGCGTACCACTTGATAGGCCACTTGCCTCCGCGACTCGCCTTGTAGTACGAACTGTCAGTTGACAGTGCTCGGGATAGACCAAAGTCACTTATTTTAGCTTGGTGCCTGGAAATTAATAATAAACAATCTTACATAATGTTTATTCTATAAAAATGCTATATTTTAAAAGTAGCGATCATCTGTTCGCCGCCACCGACACGCATAATAAGATCACTCACAAAGCTTCAAATTATCATATAATACAGCATATTCTATCATAATGCAAACTTCGACTCTTGTAGCAGACTCAATAATCAATTATTGTATTTCTTACTATAGACATGCTTATAAAAGTTACCTACTCAACATTTACAAATTACAAGTGCGTCTGTTAAAAACTACAGTTCCTCTCAAAAATAAAAAAGTATAAATAAAATTATGATAAGTTGTTTAAATACTGTAAAGTATACTCATATATACAAGTAATATCATAAACGTAGAAATAAATTGTAGGCCAAAACATTTTGCGTAAATTGCCAAACCTAATGTTTGTGTACCTAAAAGTAACGAGTAAATAAGGGTAAAGGCTCCTAAAGAAGTTAAAAAACATACTTATAAGACATTGTTTGATAGACAGACAAACAAATTTCAAGTTAGTAGTACAGTAACAAGCTAATTTAGTGTAAATAAAATCGCGGCACGTAAGTTAAACTATGCAAAGATTTTTTTTTTCTGCGCGTTGTTCAACTTACGTGCCGCGATCTATATACAATCTTGAATTAAGGACTATTCAGACCTGAGCGTTATTCGTATAGCGAAAAATACCACACGGAACTCGATGGGTAAATAGTATGAAGTTCCATAACTGCAGCGAAACTTGTACCGCCTAGTGAGGTGGTATTTTCTCTCGTTTGGCGAAACTAGTTCCGCCGGGCGACGCGGGAGCAAGTAACATGCCAACGGATATCTCTACCGCGCGTGTGAACAGCGAAATTAACGCATAACCTTTCGGATTTCTCTATCGCTCGCGGTAGCGAATAACGCCCAGGTCTTGAATGAATGAATAGGCTTTTAATTAAGATTAGTGGTAAGTTACACTGTAAAAAATCTATTGTATAGAAATAAACATCTTTAATTTTTTTCAAATACTTAGTCAAAGCAAATCTAGGCGCTCAGTTATGTTCGCCAGTACGGGGAGGAATTTGGAGCATGGTGGTAGGCTAACAATCACGTAAAAGATTAAAACTGACGAAGTTACCGTGTGTATTTGTTAGCCAGTCGCTAATCTAGAATTAGTATCATACCATCTTCGACCGCATCATCACTTATCATCAAGTGAGACAGATATTAAACGATAACCAATTAATTATAAAAAGGCGATATGAAAAGGTTACCGACAAAAATCCAGCTAATTCAACGTACCGGTTAGCAAGCAGTATATTTCTAGCAGCCAGGTCTCGATGCACGAACCGTCTCCTCTCAAGATACCTCATCCCAGCCGCAACTTGACACGCCCAGAGCCTTAGTTCGTATCCTGGAGAAGCTCTGTCCGGGTGTCTCAGAAGATATTCCAGCAACGAGCCAAGTGGTACCAGCTCTTGAACCATTGCTAATGGGGGACCCTGCAAAGGAGTAGGTTTTAGGTGTTGACTATCGCTATAAGAGAACAGAACAGAATATAAGATCTCATCTTAGAAAGCAAGTGCATTATTTGTTGGATCATTTCACATTATAATTATTATTATAAGCTATATAGCAGCAATTTGCTTGTGCTAACAAAACTAAACTAGCAAACTAAAAACAAATTTTTAGTCTGAAACATTGAAATTTATAGAGAAAAATTCCATCCTCGGACGGGATTCGAACCCGCGTCTTCTGACTCTCCGTGTCAGACGCCATTGACCTACTAGGCCACCGAGGTTCTGGTCCGAGCATCGAATTTTAACTCTCTATTGATTATTGATTAACCGTCTTGTGGGGACTTGTAGCGACATCTATTGGACAGTTTAACAGTACCATCCAACCAAAAGAAGCATTATTTAGAAATACTTAAACTTTCGTATTGACATCGCAGCCCTTGTAATTAGTCTGGTTTAATGTGTACTTCTGATTCTGTTTGTACTACCAAACGGTACTAAAATCCAAATTTTATAATGATTGTGAATGTCATTCCTTATATTTGACATCTTTATTAATTCAGGGTATGTTTACACTGTTGACAGAGAGTTCTACCACCATTTTAGCCTTCTTTGCTTTATGTTTTACCTCCCAATCAGTTTTTCTCTACTTTCAGAAGATTTTTGTTATGTAGAGTGAGTCTTCCACTGAAGACATCCTCATTAGTTAATAGTGTGCTCCATAGTCAGAGGGAAGCACTTGTTTCCTTCGTAGTCGCGGCGTATAACTATTGTTTAGCTTGATGCAGATTTAGTCATCAAGTAATTTTGTGCTCTCTAAACTGATCTAAAACTACCTACCAGTTACCAAGCCAGTTTAGAGGATTTATATTCTGGTTCATTAGTTTGTTCTGCACAAGTGAATTATTAAATTAGCTTTTATCTTAGTAGAGTAACAATAAGAAGAAATGTAATTCCTACCTCGGCAGTAATGTAATAATAATAATATGCCTACTGCATGCAAGAGATTAGTAAATTATTAATTTGTCACCATAATGCAACAGTAATACAACATAATGATGCAGGTGATACCCAAATAATGAGCAAAAGCTAATCCCGATGCACCAGTGCTGTACCTACTATGTTTAGTCAAGAATGTATAATATATGTTGCTTGTGGTATGTTCCTATAGCAATTATTTATATAGAACCTGCAAGTACGGTACATTATCGATCTAAAATTTCAACAATGCGATGTCGACAGAATCGGTCTTGTTAATAATAAATGTCATATGTGACAATATTAATTGGTGAAACCTTTTTATCGGTGTTATATATAGAACTTATCGATCGACAAAGTACCGTACCTGCACTGCTGTTCTGTGACTCATTAGATAGTATAGTTCCTTACCAAAGAGACGCCAATGAGCCTCACAATGCACCGATGCCGAAGAGACATCATCAGTTTAGCCTCGCTAAGGAACTCTTTCTTGTTCGTATCGGTGTGCTGAACGTGTAATGTCTTCACGGCGACCGGCTGTGGCGGCTGGTTGGCCGGAGTGTAGGTGGCGCGGAGTACCGACCCAAATTCGCCCTCGCCTAATACTGCGCCCAGTGTTAACTCGCTCATTGATATGAAGTCTGAAAATATATGTTTTCCATTAAAGAATAAAAACAAATGTGTTTAGAAGAACAAATGTACGATAATAGGTGCGTTCGTTTAGCTTTTAGAGCATTGGTGGCATCGTCATTAATGGCTCTTTTGTTAAAGCGTTTGTAAAGTTCAAAAACGTTATTTTTGCTACTTTTGCCCACACCCTATTTGAACGCTCAACTGAGCATAAGACCTAAAATCACATGATTATGCTGTCAAAAACCGTTCACAAACAACCATGCTCCGGACGTGGGTCTAAAATTGCAAAATACCCCTCCATCGAGTTTCCCAACTCTTACTGGGTACGTCTTAAGATGAACATGGACAAGACGAAAATTATGTCTAATGTCATGTTGTACCTACCCCAATATCAGTTAGGAATTCAGTTCTCGAAGTTGTTGACGAGTACATCTACCTGGGACAGACAGTCAAACTCTATCAAACTCGACGATTGACCTCTTTCTCGAAGTTGGACCTGCCAACTTCGAGAAAGAGGTCAATCGTCGAATCCAACTCGGCTGGGCAGCGTTTCGGAAACTTCGCGAAGTCTTCTCGTCAAAAATACCTCAGTGCCTCAAGACAAGAGTCTTCGACCAATCTGTGTTACCAGTGATGACTTCTGGCACTGAAACATGGTCTTACTAAAAAAAAATGATTAAAAAAAAAAAAAAAAAGACGACGTCGGACTAGCGCTCGACGAGTCAACATCTCCTGAGGATGCCTCGTGTAGAGGCGAAACACATGTCGAATCGGTGTTGGTTTATTTGTGTTTTCTTGTGTTTTTTATTTTGTATTCTTCCTATTAGCATTTTATGCGGGATGGAGGGTGGTGCACGCCCCCAAATAGGTCAAAATCATTGTTTTCTTTTCAGCGGAAGTGTAACTAATTTTTTTTTAATTTTTTATTTTTTTAATATCGTTTTTTGATAATGGATTTCCGCAAAGTAACGCCTGAATCAATAAATTTTCTATGGTCTTACTACTTACTATGGGCCTCATAGATAAGCTCAAAGTCGCACAACGAGCTATGGAGAGGGCTATGCTCGGGGTTTCTCTACGTGATCGAATCAGAAATGAGGAGATCCGTAGAAGAACGAAAGTCACCGACATAGCCCAGAAGATTAGCCAGAAGTAGCAGTGGGCAGGGCACATAGCACGCAGAACAGATGGCCGATGGGGCCGAAAGGTTCTGGAGTGGAGACCACGGACCGGCAAGCGCAGCGTAGGTCGTCCACCGACACGGTGGACAGACGACCTGATGAAGGTCGCAGGACGACGTGGGATGCAGGCCGCTTCCAACCGGTCCTTTTGGAAAATCATGAGGGAGGCATATGTTCAGCAGTGGACGTCCTACGGCTGAGATGATGAAACCGGATTTACGTGAGACAAATTGTGACCGTACCGATTCAAGGATCCTGAAGAAGACTTAAGGACGAAGCCGAAACAATTGTCGATCGTAATATCGACAACGCGTAAGTCTCACGTTAAACCTATTTTATTATTACATAAGACTTGGGAAAATATATCTCAGCCAAAAGAAAAAAACAATTTTACTACAAGCAGGAAGGTAAAGGAAAACATAATCGACTTACCTTGCAAAGTGGACAGTTGACCTTCCGCATTGATCGATATTTCATTATAATTCTCGGCCAGCGTGACAACCGCGGAATTATTCGCCGGTACTTTATACGTGTCATTGTCGTCTATACTATCGCTATTACTGTTAATACTGTCGTTGTTGAAGTCCGATGAGAACGAGAGGTTTCTGGTGAGCAGTTCGAATACGTTGTTATTGTTTGGAACAGGCGGTGACGTGGGTTTCTTGTCGTTGAGTATATCGTGCTTGACGAGAGAGAGCGATTGGTTCATAGCGGCGCGGCTCGGTGATGACTTTTTGGTCCGTGGCATTGTTGAGAACTGGAATAATATTACATAATTAATTAACATACCTACTTTATACATATACTATTTAAATCTTAAGCTGCAGACAAAAATGATTTTCGTAACTCTTAATATAACACTTTGCTAAATTTTTGGTCTCGGGTATACAGGATACCCGAGACCAAAAATTTAGCAAAGTGTTGGAAATGTCAGGATGGAAATAATTAAAGATACGTACTATTTATTATATATTTTATAAGAAGTTGTTTTCATTGTGTAGTAATCAACTAACAAAAAAATGAAAGCAAGCCTGGAAGCTGCCCCCCATTGCAACTCCCATGAGCAAAATTATCCAGATAAAAAGCACCACATCTAGTACTGAAAGTTGCCATATTTAACAAAGTGTATACCAAATTAGGTACATTACATTCATTCCCATATTAAAATGTAGTAAATTTGAATTTGATAGTACCTCTCACACACAAACATACGCGCTCAGCGCGCACACACACACTTTCACATTTATAATTGTGTTTAATATAAATACAACCCACTTATTCATTTTTTTATTGCCAAAAGCAGGCAGACAATCAGGCGGCCCCCCTGATGGAAAGAGGTCACCGACGCCTATAGTAGTATTACGAGTACAAATAAGAAGGTTAGTAGTTAGTGCATGCGAGCTTACTTCAGGCAGAGGCGGTTTAGGTTTGGGCGGAACAGGCACTGTGAGCCTCGTAGGTAGGCCGTCTGGCACCGTGCCGTAGTGCTCCACAAGCCGCTCCAAACACTCCAGGTACGGACCGTCGTCTATAAACAACCATTGGCTCTGGAAATATATAAATATACACCTTTTAGACTACTGTCACTCTTATTCCTTTCTCAGCTGTAATGGGTATGTACCTCCGCATGATATAACGGATAAACTTGACACATGTTCCGCAGAACATGTTCATATCCTTAGTCACAATCACAACTTGAGTTACAACATTATCTTTTAAAAGTCTCTCAAACTTCTTCCACCTTTTAAAGCCTTAAGGGAAGAACAGATGTCCTACAGTCCTAAATACAGATGTCCTACAGTCCTAAAAACAGGTGTAGTTACAGAAAGCAATTGACCAATAAGAACACGGAATAGATTATAGTTAGATATGTTATGCACTCCTATTGGCCAATTGCTTTGTCTACAGAAGAATTAATTCTTTTAAGCTACCAAGACACTGTGTGGAAGTTCTGTCTAATTACTTTTCTTTTAACTGTTTTATGAGGTGAATGTTTAGCAGGTGTTAGTGTTTAAAGACGATTCTGATTTTATCAAATTACAGGTTAAAACTCCGGGAATTCAGATTGTTGTCAGATGAGCAAGCGTTTCGCCTGGTTCTTAGAGCCTACACTGCGAAAACTACTAAATATAACTATTATCGATCCATTAGCGAGCATGGATTCGCGATAGGATAAAATGATCGGTAAAAGACTATAATTACTAAATATATTTATGTATATATGAGGTATAGCTATCGAAGTTACATCCATACTAGAAAGTAGAATAGCTGGTAAAAGTCAGTTTATTGACTCTGTGCAAGTTTATCGTGAGATCTATGCTTGCACGGTATGCTAAAGACAAGATTAGATATATGTAAATTAGATTATTGACGTGACAAGTTTATCGTGGATAGATCCATATTAGCAATGCACACATTTGTGTCTATACATAATGCGGAAAGAAAAATAAGCTAAGTAATTTATGGAACCGAATCCGGTTCTTTAAATTACTTGGCGTAAATTCTAATCATCGAGGGGCAACATCTGTCTGTATTCAAGATATTCATTAAATAAAAACTTCAAGAATATTGTATTACGAATACAGGTAAAGTCTACACTAATAACAAAAATATTTACGGGCTTTCATATGGTGGTTTTACTCACCTCTTTTCTTATAATAAAATTGAAAGGTGTATTTTCGCTAAGCATCGTCAGTACATAAGCTCCCGTATGCCGCTCGCTGTACCGGACTAGGAACACTCCATCTGAGGCTTTGTCTTTTATATTGTTCTGTTTGCAATAATCTTCAAGTATTTTGACTGCTTCGTCTCGATTTAACGTTCCGTGATACCATTCGCTTTTGGACGTTCTTGGAGTATCGGGCTGATGGTTTTCTGAAAGATTCCAAGTCACTTATGAATACGGCGTATTGTTGCGTGTATAACTTTATAAATATAAAAGTTTAGTCTGATTTTTATTTCAATCCCATTGCGACATCATTATATTGATATTTTATGTGTTCCTAATAAATTTTGTGGGAACATTCGTTTGTTGTAGGCGATGATTGTTATATAAGGATATATATGGGTGATAATAGCGGTCGCTGTATAGCAAGTATCTTAGATTATATTATTTTTCGTACCTTGTTATGAATTTCTAATTATGAATGAGGATGAACAGGCGAAATATTTCCTATAATTATAATACAACTTCAAAGGATTTGTAATGAAATTATTAGGTTTAAAATATTAGGCATTATTACTTTAATAATTTTAGACAATCGATGTGATTTCATAGTAACTCACTTAGTAACTGGTAACATTCAGTGTATCCATAATGCTTTGCCAAATCTGCTGGTGTGTCCTGAGCCAGAGTTCTTGGGTGTGCAGGCGCTCTTAATTTTAGGAGAACCTGCAAACAAATAATGAAATATATTGCAAGACCAAACCATACAGTTATTTTTTCTGAGACATCAACTGCAAAATGTATATTTTCACTTCTTACTAGTTTTTTTGCTGTCACTTTAATCCTAGAATTCTGATTTTTATGTACAGGTGCTTAAAAAAGTTTACTCTCACAATATTATTATACATTTAAATATACAATAATTCAATATTTCCGAAAATCTTGGGATTCATAGAATATATCGTAGTAAATTCGATAATTTCATTAATGTAATTTCTTGTATGTATACAGTAAAAAGCCGGGATCATAAGCCGCATCTAATCCTCGACTTTATTGACTCGACATCCTTTTTACGCTTAGAACAAAAGATTTATGAATGAAACTAACGGATGCGTAAGGATTAATATGTTCGATTCTAGATTAGAAACCGCGACTTCATAACAAATTGTGTTCTTACTTTGATGCATTCGATATGTCCTCTTTGCGCGGCGTCGTGTAAAGGCACTTTTCCCGTGGGCGCATGTCGCATCTGGTAGTTGGCATTCCCCTTCGTTATGAGCAGCTCTGTCGTGCTTGCTAAGTTGTTCTGGCACGTGTACTGAAACAATATGGAAGACATAGAATAAAGATATGTTATTCCTGTTATTTTCGCAATGTTATTAGAAGACGGTACTAGCACGAGGTAGGTACACCTAGTGTTCAGTGGCAACCTCTGTTTATAACAGATGCATTTCGTCACTATGCATAAGGTATGGTAGCAGTAGGTGCTTGTCCAGATGAACTCATTAAAACTTGTGCTGCTCTCGTAGTGGTAGATTTTGCAGTCTCCGCGTTTGGAAGTAGGTACCACACCTTTTTCAGTTATAAACTGCTCAGCAAGAGTGTGCAAACATAACTTTTTAGTATTGCGGTTTGAAGGGCAATGTTTCCAATGAAATTACGGAGCAAGAGATTTAACATCTTATATTCCAGTGTCACGAGCGCAGTGCATTGCCATGCAGAGTTTGGAACTGCTGTAGTTTACAATTCTGAATGGTTTAAACGATCAGGCGAGTGACTTGCTCGTTTCGTCACTGATTGTTGTTCCCTGAACTTTGAGATAACTTAGCTGCTGAAACTTAGGAGGAATGTTTCGGGCTACTTGCAATACCATAAATGAAATATATGCGAATGGAAAACTCTCTGTCCCACACCAATTTCCTACTCAGCTGTTCTAGTGGTCAGTTGTACACTACGTTATATAAGTATAATAGGAAAAAGTTAACGTACAAGCAACGACACCTTTTTTGCCGGGGCGGGATATTTTGAACGCAAAATTTGTCGTTCTAGGAATACACTACATACTTCGTTCACGTAGTGAAGTGTATAGAATGTGTGTATACACATTCTATACAATTTCTGTGAGCGTACTACGTTTTTGAACGACAGGAATGGGCAGACTGTATACAAAATGTACATACATCTGTATTACGAGGGTGAATCAAAAAGTTCTTAGAAGTGCATATATATGAAACCTTTTTGGATCAAGTTCGATATTCAAATTAAAGAGTGTCTATCACACTATATTTATGCAGACTGTCACTTGTTTTTGTCAGTTCGTTCGCATGTAATAATTTTTTTTGTGCAACGAGTTGCTAAAAAGTCAAAATTATGGATAAAAGTGAGTTACGTGCGGTGATAAAATATATCAGTTTGAAAAAAATGTCTACGAAGGAAATTTTTTTGGACATTCAGCAGACATTAGGGGGTGATGCTGTACCCTATTCTACGGTTGCGTACTGGGTGGCTGAATTTAAAAGAGGTAGATCAAGCTGTAAAGATGACCCGCGTTCTGGGCGGCCTTCAACCTCCGTTACAGAAGAAAATGTCAAAAAGGTTGAGAATCTGGTTTTGGAAGACAGAAGAATGACTATAAAACATATAGCTGAGATCCTAAAGATATCTTTTGGTAGCGTTCAATCCATTTTAATTGATTCACTGGGGTTCAAAAAAGTGTCTGCAAGATGGGTGCCACGAATGTTAACCGACGAAAACAAAAAGCGACGTTTGGAAATTTCCAAGCGTAATCTCGAAATGTTCCAGCGTGATTCGGATAATTTTTGCCGTCGTCTTGTCACCATGGATGAAACGTGGGTCCACCATTTTGATCCTGAAACTAAAAGACAAAGCATGTCTTGGAAACGACCATCCTCTCCATCCATTAAGAAATTTCGAGTTGCTCCTACCGCTGGCAAAGTTATGGCCTCTGTGTTCTGGGATAGTGAAGGAATCCTTTTTATTGATAACATGCCAAAAGGCCAGACGATTACTGGACCCTATTATGCAAATTTAATCCCGAAAGTGCGTGAAGCGATTAAAGAAAAACGTCGTGGAAAACTGTCGTTGGGCGTGTTGTTCCTTCAAGATAACGCTCCTGCTCATCGATCGGAAGTTGCGCTCAACGCAATCCGCTGTGCTGGCTTCAATCTCCTTGACCACCCACCATATTCTCCGGACTTAGCCCCAAGTGATTTTCACTTATTTCCAAAATTAAAAGAGGAAATTCGTGGAACAAAATTTCACGATAATGACGCGGTTATAGCTGCCGTAGAGGACTTTTTCGAGAGTCAAGAAAATATTTTTTTTTCACAAGGAATAAGGAAGTTAGAAACGCGTTATTCTAAATGCATTGCATTGGAGGAAGATTATGTAGAAAAATAAAATATTATTATTTAAATCTTTGCATTTTTTAATATTGATTCCAAGAATTTTTTGATTCACCCTCGTATTTACAGTATCTACTGCAGCATCTGTTACATCAAGGAGACATTGTATTAAAATGTACATAGGATAAGAAACCAAGTTTATAGTTTCCACCATATATAGACACAAGTAATTACTTTTGTACACCTGCATGTCAATGCGGGTTTTGTAAAAGTTATGTAAATACATAATGTTTCGCTCACAATCGCTTCCTTCTCATACGCAGTTATCCGTAACTCTCTGCCAGACCAACACCTTAAAATGTCAACCCATTAATTATATTCATTATTTATTTTGATCAGCTTGAATACTTCAAAAACTGTTTTATCATAGATTTTTGCTCCTTGAAATTAAATAACTTTTTTACCCGACCCGACGTTTCAAACACTTTTCAGTGGAAGTTTAAAATTGTTTAATTCCAATGTATAAGAATCGCGAAAGACTAAGAAATGTTTTTTGTTCTACTAGGTATATTTCGATATTTTGATTCACTTACGTGTAACGGTGTGTATCCTAAGGTATCGCGTACATTGACTGTAGCTCCGCTTTCTATGAGCTTCGCAAGAATGTTATCCCTCCCGGCCCGCGCGGCGATGTGCACCGCCGTTTGCCCGTCTTGGTTTTTGGCGTCTCGACTCCGGTACCCACACGCCAGCATCTGAGATACTATGTTGAAGTCGCCAGCTTCTGTCGCACTGGAGATGAAACAAATGATACAATTTTTTAATATAGCTGGAGGCCAAATCTGTTATTTTACAACGTTTAATAATCTATCCCGCTGCAGCTGCAGTTCAACTCCTGTTGTCGTTCGATAATTAGGCAAAAAACCATTCGACAATTTCTATAGACAAATTGGAACGTATGGAACGTAGCGTCACGTAAACGTAACTTAACGGTGCAACGCTGGTAGCCGGCTACATGAAGCCGCAGCAAACGACGTGTCGCAGCGACAGTACTGGTTTCTATGTATTTCTATGTAATACTATTCGTAGTTAGCGACAAGAAGCGACGCGTCGTCGAGCGGCAGACGACACTGTCGCTCGGTCGCAGATCAGTAGTGGCGCTCGCGGGTAACAATCGTAGTAAAACAACTGAAAAGCTTTTAAACGAAACCTTATGTATAGCTTTTCAAAGTTTATGCCATCTGCAGTCGTATTCGAAATTATGACTGCAGCGACATGAAGCGACGAGACGTCGTCTGCTGCTGCTACGTGTAGCCGGGTACCAACTTGCACCTTTAATGTTACTTTATAATAAATATTTAATAGGCACAACTTTATACAATTATGAATTAAAAACGCGTCCATGGTCTAATGAGTTAGCAGGATCTGAAGTTTCGATTGTCAACAGAAACGCAACTGCAGATTTTAATAGCAGCATAAGAAATCGCCGTTCAGCTACGGTTCAATTGCAATTTAGTTAGTGAAATCGGCCCCCTGTTACCTTCCCAACTATTGTTTATATCGAATATTATAACGAAAGTTGAGTTTACAAATATGGAAATATAAGCCTAAAATATAAAATATGTAACAATATATTGACATTGCATATTAGAGAAATAAAGGACCTAACAGAAATAAATATATTTGGCAACGAATAAATACATCTGTTTTAGGTAACTTCAATTTATCATTCCACATAAATTGAAAATAAGCCTGTCCTAACATTACATTACAAAAACTTTTCAAGCATAATCACATTACAGTTTGAACTGACAGTAAGCATGCTAATTAGGCTATTAATGCTAATATTATAATTAATTAGTATACAATTCTTAATTGAAGATACCTTAAAAAGGTTTGCCTCCAATTAATCCTTCAAAATAAAATATAAATTACCTGTTCCAATACTACATTACAAACACTTTTCACACATTATTATTACAGCATCATACGACGGTTAAAATTAGATAGTGTTAAAATTCAATACTCGGACAGCATGCCTCGGTGGCCTAGCGATCATGGCGTCTGACACAGATTGTCGAAAGACGCGGGTTCGAATCCCGTCTGTTATGTGTTTTTTTTTTCTCCCTAATATTGCATTAAATTATTACAGATTTATTTGATATCAAAACCAACTTTTATTCACGTAATTAGCCGACGTAATCGACCTAAGTTTCGGGTATGTCCGATGCCCATCTTTAGGGAGTTTACGCTGGAAGGTCGCGGCCGCGATCTTGCAGCGTCGATATGTCCCAGGGGCCCTACTCCCACCTCTTAAAGTAGTCATATTTAAACCTTGCCTTTAAATTAGGTACCACCACGTCAATAAAGCAAGCTTAAAATAATAATGGATAAAGATAGACGTTTTGATGACTTATTATCAAATAATGCACTTAATTCGCGTTCTGTAAATGTGTTAGTGTTCTATTCGGGTTGGGCATTATAGGTATTGATCCTGGAACGCACCATTAGGATCGATTTCGGCTAAAAAGGAACACGCTGTAAATACTATTGAAGTAATATGTTCGACCGTTTTGTGTCGGTGGGAGTACGATAGCAAGTATTATTATTGTAAGCTTGTTACATAACGCTCCTGATTTATCATAGCTTCGTAAAAGGTGGGAGTAGGCCCCCAGGTTGATAACGTCGGCTAATTACGTGAGCAAAGTCGGTTTTGATATTAAATAAACATGTGTCAAACTCACGAGAATTTTCTTAATAAAATATTACAGTTTAATCGGACAATTATCTTAGCATGCTAAATATAATATAATAACATTTAGTAAATATGCCGGCACAATGCTAACATTCTAATTAGTATGACAATTCATAATTAATTAACCTGCAATTATGACACAAGGAGCGTGGTCTCAGAGACCTGTCCAAAAGTTTGAAGTACAATATTTACAATGAATCATTTGCATAAACATTGATTCGTCATTACAAATACAGATGTATCTGATGTTACCCATCACTTTGTCAACACCGTCAAGGCATTCTTAAACAATGACTAACCCAACTACGTATATGCTTCGGAATCATATAAACACTTGAGTTAATATTTGTGTGAAAATGTGAAAAATGGAGTCAACATTCTATTGAGGTGGATTTTCTGCCTAAGTAAGGGTAACCATAAGGCAGCAATGATGTTATATATAAACGGAGGTAGATATGGCTTGGCGACATCAACACAAGCTAATTGTCTTGAGTCAACTTAGTTCCAACCTGTCTGGCAACGACGACGCAGCGCGTTCCACAACACGCGAACGAGACAAGTAGCGAGCGACAGAGAGAACGAGGCTGTCAGTGGCGGTCTTTGTTAGTAATTATGTTTACTAATTATATTAATTATGTTTGACAGGCCGGTTGGCGCAGTTGGTAGCACCCCTGCCTTCTGAGCCGCTGGTCCCGGGTTCGATCCCCGGACAGGTCAAACATTTGTGTGCATGAACATGTCTGTTTGATCTGTGTCTTGTATTTAATTGTGTGTATATGTATTTAAGTATGTATATCAGTCATCAGGTTACCATAGTACAGGCTCTGCCTAATTTGGGACCTGAAGACCTTTGTGTGGATGTTGTCCCATATTATATTATTATATTATATGTTCATCTCTTTCTGACAACTAGGATTAATATGTCTTCGTGTTCTTTTAATCTTGGCAGTGTAGTTAATGTCGCTGAGCGAGTTGTGTACTGTGACTGTGGCTCTACCATAAGTTGGCAACATAAATGTCAACTATAGTCGATACTCGAACTCGCCTATAAGCTTGTGATTGGCGCACTCGCTATCGCTATCATTGTTCTTTTTTTCATAAATTTTTTCGCGGCAGTCGATAGCGAGCATCGATTGGTGTCAATGTTGTAAACTCATGGTAGGCCTACTGGTAATACTACTAGTATTATAGCTATAGGTAGGTACAGCATAAAATTTGCCATATTTAAACTTCATATTCAAGGAGTTAAACGTCTCTGTAGTTAATCTCATTGTAAGACAGTACCATTTCCAACAATAGTGCCTTATTAGCCCACTTTTTACCCGAATGCCACAAAGCCCAAAAGGGGCTTGTGTTTGTATGTATGATGTATGTTAGTTCCTAACTAACCAACGGCTCAACAGATTTGATAAATTATAGCTCATTAGATTCACCTTGATGGCACGAGTGTCACAGGTGGGGGGTATATATAATGTAAGTGGGAATTTTTTATGCACTTTAATTTGCGGGCAAAAAATAAACTTTTAGTTTGTTTTCTTGTTTAGTAATCATTTCATAAATTATATTTTATTTGGAAGAATATAATACAATTATTATAATTAAAGCATAAATCGCAGAGAGAAATCTTTAATATATTTGAGAGAATGGTGTATGGCACACAATTAGCTATTTTTAACCTATTTCTATTTACTAAGCAATACTTAATTTATAATTCAGTAAAATAATTAGTTATTTATTTATTTATCCAAAAACTTACACACACACACATATATATATACATATATATATATATAATATCTTTGGTCAGAGTTGAACTTGTTCATCGTGTGTTTGATACACATGCAGAGATGATACAATGATGCACATTGAAGAGCATGCTCATTTTAATAATCATTCTATTTAATCTGTGTATTGACCTTGTGAAGTATACAAATATACAAATTTTGTAATTATTGAGTATGTGTAACTATAAAAACAGCCCACGACTTCGTCTGTGACGATCAAGTGATCGTAAATTATCGTGACCGGATTTTCCGGTCCCCTTGAATCGTGGTAAAAAGGGTTTAGGTGCAATCTTGGGTGTGAGCTATCTAAATTCCAAACTTCATTTAAATCAATTAAGCTGTTAGAACGTGAACACATAGTCGTCGCTAACACATTTCGCATTTATAATACTAGATTAAAATATCGCAAGTAAAAAATTTAGCTATAAAACGTTAAACTCGCGAATCCGACGTGTCATGTGCGTGACGCTGACACTACTGAGTCCACACACACCTCAACAGAAATTCCTTTTCTCCTATTGTTACTATTAGCTTAGAATTTATTTCTGGAGTAAAAAATAATTAAGTTAGTGTTTATTATCCTACATATTATTGAAGCAAACTGATTTGAGAAAATACAACAAAATTACCTCGAAGTTTTGAACGCTCGCCAGAGATTGTGATATAGAAATCATAATATACAATATAAATAAAAAAAATATTATCCAAGCATATAGTTATACTTTACAAAAAATTAAAAACAGGTAGGTACTTTGCTCGTTTTTTTTTCGTTTACTTGACTTATCTTTAAACGAAATTTCAACAAAAAAATATTGAAACAGTATAACATGTGGTTACCTAATTAAATTGCTTTGAAGCACATTTGGTATTCAGATCAGAACACATTGCAAACTCATCTTGTCACAAAACATGTCAAGAATGTTTATGTAGTCATGTGCAACGCTGGCCTTTATCATGTCACCACTTGAATGTATGGATACTGTCCACTTTATATTTATTAATTTAATAAACATTATTGAATGATGTGTCCAGCAGGAAATCGCCAATAACGCTTGTCAACAGTTGGTTAAACTTGTGCTGCGTAAGTAAAAAATATTGGGAGCAATGACCCAGTAAAGGTTGCTGATCATATTAGTTGTTGAAGTCAGTTTTTATTTGGTGCAAGTTGTTTGCCAAATGATAAACTTTACGCCTGTTTAAGACAATTATATCGCCGCTTAAGTACATGAAGCCATTTGTTACCTTGCAGTGAGCACCTCCAAATAGATATGCAAACTACAGAGATTTCAATCTTAATTTCTTGGGCACAAAGGCAACATATATTTGCAAGTAGCACAAGAAAGTCTATCACTTGGCCACACAAGGCCTACCAGCTGGACAGAGAGTACCAACCTAACTACTAGTGCCACTCTAGACTACATGGTACCTAGTTTAAAACATGAATTTTTAAATACAGTTGATAAAGTGCATGTAATAACTTATTAAATATAAAAATTACAGTAGTCTCCACCTTATTACATATACTTTTGTTTGATAAAAACAAGATTAGTGATAGGGGATTGTAAGTGTGTGCACAGAGTATAGATTATATAAATAAATTGTAGTACAAATGTATCTATATAAATTAAATTACAAAGTCTATTTCAATACTTTTGAGTTACCAACTTCCATACATAGTAATATGGATGTGTATACTCCTTTGGCGCACCTTGAACAATTCTAAATGTGTCATTGATGTAAATTGTACCTATCGAAGTAATAACTCGATTCAACAAAGTGAAACCCTACTTATTACCCAAAAAAATTAAAGTAATTAAGAAGTAGACCCTAGCTAATTAATAAATTCCTTATATTTAAACATCTTCTAAAATAAGTTTTAAATCAAGAAAAGATACTTAAAGTCTTATAGTTATAGTGCATACAGTCCAGTACTTCAAAAACGAACTTTAAGAAGTAAGAACCTATTATAAATTAAAAAAGATGCAAAGAATTTGTTTTTACTGCACCCTTTAAGTAGTCAACATAAAAGGATGTCAGTGAACTCATATTGTCGGACAATAGACAGAAAAGAAAAATTAAGGGCAATTTGTGGAGTACTTGTCTTAATGGAACTTCCTCTAGAGATCCCACTACTAGAGATAGCTCACAAATTGTTTCAATCGGGTTTTTAATTAGACTGACAATTGAATGTTTGGAATTTTAAAGTAGTATATCATCCATTTAACAACTATCTTAGGTCCATGGAGGTTTATTATAATGATTTAAAGAATATTTACAAGTTAGACCTTTAATTTTAGATAGATCTAACATATTAATTGTCACCTTGCCCCTTACATCAGGTTGTCCACACGAAATAGTTCTTAGAATCAGGAAGTGTTGTTAAGTCATTTATAAGAAGTTGCATAATACTCATTACAATAGTTGTCTACAAATTGGAGATACTAATAATATTTACAAAATAAAATAATTTGGAAGGAGAGTTAATATATATGTAAAGTTATCATATAAATAGGATATTAGTCAAATATTAAATTACAAAGATAAAATTAACCTTACTAGTCAAAATTAAATAACCCCTGCCCACTCTCGGTGGAAAGGTGCCCATCACACTCTCCACATTCCCATGCTGAATATAAATACATTAATAGATTATACTACATGTCTAGTAGGTATTAATTGGTAAAAACCAATACTATAAAATCTTGCTTAACAATATTATCATCTTATCATCATATACCTTTAGTTGTGAACCCGATATTAATTTTCTAAATAACAGTTTGTTAAAGTTTGCCCTATAAAATTTTAGTTATTTGAACTCACCGATGCAATAAATTGGTTGTTCCCTGTGTCCGTGATTCATGAGGTGGTGGCTGTCCTTTGCATACAACTGATAACCTCGTAACCAGTCCGTTAGAATCTCCTCGATAATGCTGAATGAGTGTGTCCAGTCCATGTACTGTTGTGTGTTCCTCAATGGAGAAGAATGCATCTTCACCATGTCTCCGGATCTGGTAGTGGACTACATCACCCTGGAAATTTCAATTCAAATGATATAGTACGGCATAGCAAAAACAAGCAGTTTAGTAAGTACAATACAATATTATGGTAATTTCAAGAGGACAAGAAAATTATTTTTCCTCATTCATCGCGGTCAGGGTGTAGCCTTGGGGGCGCTGAGGAAAAAATTTTTTTTTTTTTTTCTTGGAGTCAATGACCTCAGGGGAGCGGTCAGTGACCTTGCCCGAGGTCACTGACCTCGAGGTCAAGGTCAAAAAAAAATATAAAATTTCTACCAAAAAAAAAATATTTCCCCTGGGTTACTGGCCTCGCAGGAGAGGTCAATAACCTTGACCGAGGTCATTGACCTTGACCTCGAGGTCAACTTTTTTCTACCAATTTTTTTTAAAATGTCTTTCACCCTGCGTGAAGTGTCAGTGACCTAGCCCGAGGTCACTGACCTTGAGGTCAAGGTCAAAAAAAAATACAATTTTTCTACCAAAAAAAAAAGTTTTCTCCTGGGTTACTGGCCTCGCAGGAGAGGTCAATAACCTTGACCGAGGTCATTGACCTTGACCTCGAGGTCAACTTTTTTCTACCAATTTTTTTTTAAAATGTCTTTCACCCTGCGTGAAGTGTCAGTGACCTAGCCCGAGGTCACTGACCCCGAGGTCATTGACCCCGAGGTCATTGACCCTGAGGTCAAGGTTTTTTTTAAATGTGTCCATGATAATGCGGAACAGGTCAGTGACTTTGTCAGAGACCTCGGGGTCAGTAAAGTCACCTTGTCTGAGGTAATTGACCTTAATTTAAATTTTTTGCGTTTGTTCGCAGTCGGACGAAGGTGGTGTTCATACAAAAGTTGGTGGCCCGAGGGTCCCCAACAGGATGCCATCAAAAAATATGGGGGTTAATAGGGGATGAAATTTTTCATCGAAATTTTTCTAAGTCTCAGCTCACGTTTCTGTAGCAGGTGTAGAGAAGGGGGCGCATTTTTTTTCGCCAATTCACCTACCCTTTTTTTGATGCCATCTTGAAAAGTGTCTACTGGAGACCACCTTTAGTTCCGGCGGTCGACATCTAGGTCGGCTCTTCGACCACGGGTCGTCGAAACAATATCGAGTTTCTTTGTAACACCAAAAGTTGTCGTCGGACGAAGGTGGTGTTCATACAAAAGTTGATGGCCCGAGAGTCCCCAACAGGATGCCATCAAAAAATATGGGGGTTAATAGGGGATGAAATTTTTCATCGAAATTTTTCTAAGTCTCAGCTCACGTTTCTGTAGCAGGTGTAGAGAAGGGGGCGCATTTTTTTTCGCCAATTCACCTACCCTTTTTTTGATGCCATCTTGAAAAGTGTCTACTGGAGACCACCTTTAGTTCCGGCGGTCGACATCTAGGTCGGCTCTTCGACCACGGGTCGTCGAAACAATATCGAGTTTCTTTGTAACACCAAAAGTTGTCGTCGGACGAAGGTGGTGTTCATACAAAAGTTGATGGCCCGAGGGTCCCCAACAGGATGCCATCAAAAAATATGGGGGTTAATAGGGGATGAAATTTTTCATCGAAATTTTTCTAAGTCTCAGCTCACGTTTCTGTAGCAGGTGTAGAGAAGGGGGCGCATTTTTTTTCGCCAATTCACCTACCCTTTTTTTGATGCCATCTTGAAAAGTGTCTACTGGAGACCACCTTTAGTTCCGGCGGTCGACATCTAGGTCGGCTCTTCGACCACGGGTCGTCGAAACAATATCGAGTTTCTTTGTAACACCAAAAGTTGTCGTCGGACGAAGGTGGTGTTCATACAAAAGTTGATGGCCCGAGAGTCCCCAACAGGATGCCATCAAAAAATATGGGGGTTAATAGGGGATGAAATTTTTCATCGAAATTTTTCTAAGTCTCAGCTCACGTTTCTGTAGCAGGTGTAGAGAAGGGGGCGCATTTTTTTTCGCCAATTCACCTACCCTTTTTTTGATGCCATCTTGAAAAGTGTCTACTGGAGACCACCTTTAGTTCCGGCGGTCGACATCTAGGTCGGCTCTTCGACCACGGGTCGTCGAAACAATATCGAGTTTCTTTGTAACACCAAAAGTTGTCGTCGGACGAAGGTGGTGTTCATACAAAAGTTGATGGCCCGAGGGTCCCCAACAGGATGCCATCAAAAAATATGGGGGTTAATAGGGGATGAAATTTTTCATCGAAATTTTTCTAAGTCTCAGCTCACGTTTCTATAGCAGGTGTACGGTTGGGTGCGCAAATTTTTTCGCCAATTAACCCACCCTTTTTTTGATGCCATCTCGAAGAGTGTCTACTGGAGACCACCTTTAGTTCCGGCGGTCGACATCTAGGTCGGCTCTTCGACCACGGGTCGTCGAAACAATATCGAGTTTCTTTGTAACACCAAAAGTTGTCGTCGGACGAAGGTGGTGTTCATACAAAATGTGATGGCCCGAGAGTCCCCAACAGGATGCCATCAAAAAATATGGGGGTTAATAGGGGATGAAATTTTTCATCGAAATTTTTCTAAGTCTCAGCTCACGTTTCTATAGCAGGTGTACGGTTGGGTGCGCAAATTTTTTCGCCAATTAACCCACCCTTTTTTTGATGCCATCTCGAAGAGTGTCTACTGGAGACCACCTTTAGTTCCGGCGGTCGACATCTAGGTCGGCTCTTCGACCACGGGTCGTCGAAACAATATCGAGTTTCTTTGTAACACCAAAAGTTGTCGTCGGACGAAGGTGGTGTTCATACAAAAGTTGATGGCCCGAGGGTCCCCAACAGGATGCCATCAAAAAATATGGGGGTTAATAGGGGATGAAATTTTTCATCGAAATATTTCTAAGTCTCAGCTCACCTTTCTATAGCAGGTGTAGGGTTGGGTGCGCAAATTTTTTCGCCAATTAACCCACCCTTTTTTTGATGCCATCTCGAAGAGTGTCTACTGGAGACCACCTTTAGTTCCGGCGGTCGACATCTAGGTCGGCTCTTCGACCACGGGTCGTCGAAACAATATCGAGTTTCTTTGTAACACCAAAAGTTGTCGTCGGACGAAGGTGGTGTTCATACAAAAGTTGATGGCCCGAGGGTCCCCAACAGGATGCCATCAAAAAATATGGGGGTTAATAGGGGATGAAATTTTTCATCGAAATATTTCTAAGTCTCAGCTCACCTTTCTATAGCAGGTGTAGGGTTGGGTGCGCAAATTTTTTCGCCAATTAACCCACCCTTTTTTTGATGCCATCTCGAAGAGTGTCTACTGGAGACCACCTTTAGTTCCGGCGGTCGACATCTAGGTCGGCTCTTCGACCACGGGTCGTCGAAACAATATCGAGTTTCTTTGTAACACCAAAAGTTGTCGTCGGACGAAGGTGGTGTTCATACAAAAGTTGATGGCCCGAGGGTCCTCAACAGGATGCCATCAAAAAATATGGGGGTTAATAGGGGATGAAATTTTTCATCGAAATATTTCTAAGTCTCAGCTCACCTTTCTATAGCAGGTGTAGGGTTGGGTGCGCAAATTTTTTCGCCAATTAACCCACCCTTTTTTTGATGCCATCTCGAAGAGTGTCTACTGGAGACCACCTTTAGTTCCGGCGGTCGACATCTAGGTCGGCTCTTCGACCACGGGTCGTCGAAACAATATCGAGTTTCTTTGTAACACCAAAAGTTGTCGTCGGACGAAGGTGGTGTTCATACAAAAGTTGATGGCCCGAGGGTCCCCAACAGGATGCCATCAAAAAATATGGGGGTTAATAGGGGATGAAATTTTTCATCGAAATATTTCTAAGTCTCAGCTCACCTTTCTATAGCAGGTGTAGGGTTGGGTGCGCAAATTTTTTCGCCAATTAACCCACCCTTTTTTTGATGCCATCTCGAAGAGTGTCTACTGGAGACCACCTTTAGTTCCAGCGGTCGACATCTAGGTCGGCTCTTCGACCACGGGTCGTCGAAACAATATCGAGTTTCTTTGTAACACCAAAAGTTGTCGTCGGACGAAGGTGGTGTTCATACAAAAGTTGATGGCCCGAGAGTCCCCAACAGGATGCCATCAAAAAATATGGGGGTTAATAGGGGATGAAATTTTTCATCGAAATTTTTCTAAGTCTCAGCTCACGTTTCTATAGCAGGTGTACGGTTGGGTGCGCAAATTTTTTCGCCAATTAACCCACCCTTTTTTTGATGCCATCTCGATGAGTGTCTACTGGAGACCACCTTTAGTTCCGGCGGTCGACATCTAGGTCGGCTCTTCGACCACGGGTCGTCGAAACAATATCGAGTTTCTTTGTAACACCAAAAGTTGTCGTCGGACGAAGGTGGTGTTCATACAAAAGTTGATGGCCCGAGGGTCCCCAACAGGATGCCATCAAAAAATATGGGGGTTAATAGGGGATGAAATTTTTCATCGAAATATTTCTAAGTCTCAGCTCACGTTTCTGTAGCAGGTGTAGAGAAGGGGGCGCATTTTTTTTCGCCAATTCACCTACCCTTTTTTTGATGCCATCTTGAAAAGTGTCTACTGGAGACCACCTTTAGTTCCGGCGGTCGACATCTAGGTCGGCTCTTCGACCACGGGTCGTCGAAACAATATCGAGTTTCTTTGTAACACCAAAAGTTGTCGTCGGACGAAGGTGGTGTTCATACAAAAGTTGATGGCCCGAGAGTCCCCAACAGGATGCCATCAAAAAATATGGGGGTTAATAGGGGATGAAATTTTTCATCGAAATTTTTCTAAGTCTCAGCTCACGTTTCTATAGCAGGTGTACGGTTGGGTGCGCAAATTTTTTCGCCAATTAACCCACCCTTTTTTTGATGCCATCTCGAAGAGTGTCTACTGGAGACCACCTTTAGTTCCGGCGGTCGACATCTAGGTCGGCTCTTCGACCACGGGTCGTCGAAACAATATCGAGTTTCTTTGTAACACCAAAAGTTGTCGTCGGACGAAGGTGGTGTTCATACAAAAGTTGATGGCCCGAGGGTCCCCAACAGGATGCCATCAAAAAATATGGGGGTTAATAGGGGATGAAATTTTTCATCGAAATATTTCTAAGTCTCAGCTCACGTTTCTGTAGCAGGTGTAGAGAAGGGGGCGCATTTTTTTTCGCCAATTCACCTACCCTTTTTTTGATGCCATCTTGAAAAGTGTCTACTGGAGACCACCTTTAGTTCCGGCGGTCGACATCTAGGTCGGCTCTTCGACCACGGGTCGTCGAAACAATATCGAGTTTCTTTGTAACACCAAAAGTTGTCGTCGGACGAAGGTGGTGTTCATACAAAAGTTGATGGCCCGAGAGTCCCCAACAGGATGCCATCAAAAAATATGGGGGTTAATAGGGGATGAAATTTTTCATCGAAATTTTTCTAAGTCTCAGCTCACGTTTCTGTAGCAGGTGTACGGTTGGGTGCGCAAATTTTTTCGCCAATTAACCCACCCTTTTTTTGATGCCATCTCGAAGAGTGTCTACTGGAGACCACCTTTAGTTCCGGCGGTCGACATCTAGGTCGGCTCTTCGACCACGGGTCGTCGAAACAATATCGAGTTTCTTTGTAACACCAAAAGTTGTCGTCGCAAATGGACGCAATTTGGTACAATACTATTTCCCTGTAGGTATAGTTTGCGTCCACATGTGCTGAACGATATTTGTATCTTTTTCTAAAATCATAATAATGTGGACGCAAATTGCTCATTACGATTGCATGATATTAGTACATAAATAAAAAATAAATACAAATTCCCTTTTATAGTTTAATCACATAAAAATAAACACTAACTAAATCATAAATAGACGAGTTCGCGTCCATTGTGGTCGCAAAGTGCAAGTGTTATAGATTCGGTGTAGTAATTCGCGTCCACCTTATTTTAACTGTTAACTTTAAAAAAAACAACCAAATACATAATTAATATTACTCATTTTTTCATGCTTTATGTCTAGAAACAGCTGTGTATTCTAAAATACGCATAAAACAATAAAATACTTACCGTCGAACGCGCACCTGCACACTATTTTTTTGCAAACATTCCGCGCGTCCGCGCTTCTTTGTTGAAGGACTGAGATTAACTATTTTTTCTACACATGATTGATTGGGCACACAGAACTTTTGTCTATGTGTGTGTGCCTCTTATACGATGAGGTATTGGCGGTAACGACTTTTCGGTGATTTAGTGTGTGCATATACCTATTTTCGAGAATTTTTATAGGGAAGTCCGAAAAATGGACGCGAATAGGGTGATGGACGCGAACTGGCGAAATGACCCTACCTACTATCATTAGTGAAGTTGATTTGGATCTTGTTAAGGTTTCAGGTTCTTAAGACACCTACATGATGGATTTAAGAAAAAAAAATGATTCTTATAAATTATACTTCACTTCACTTCCTGAGCTTTTCTTAAGTCCTCATAAAAGTTATTGATTTCTTCTTCTGTACATTTCTCGGTTGGTGCATATACTTGGATCAGAGAGATGTGTGTTCTTTCAAACTGTAGTTGTAGAAGCGCCACTCTTTCCGATATCCCAGTGAATTTGACAATGTTGTTTTTAAGGTATTTTTTTATGATAAACCCTACTCCATAGAGGCCTTTTGTGGTTCCAATGTAACAGAATATAAAGTTTTGGTGTTCTTCAATCTCACACCCCATTCTCCTTACTTCTGCTATACCGAGGATGTCATATTCTATTTTTCTAAGGCAAGGTTGAGTTCTATTATTTTTTCATTTGACGACAGGGTTCGTACGTTATAAGTGCAGATTTTTAGTATGTTGCTATTCCGTGTTGAGTTGTTATCTATTTTTAATGGTTGAGTTGGAGGGTGGTGGTCTTCGCTCTCCCCACGGTGACCAGCCGGCTTGGGGATAGGTATTGTTTTATTTATATTGTGGTTGTTGCATAGTTCTCTGTTCCGGTTGGCCGGCTGTGTTATCCTGTGCCTTAGATGCTGAGTTTGCTCTGGGGCGAAATATTCTGTGAACCTTATTTATCCTTTTGTCTTGTTTTGTATCGGATGGTGACTTAGAAGGCGACCTCTTCCTCTTGCTTTCTCTGTCTTCTTTGCTTTTCACGATGAGTTTGTCGTATCTTATATAAGCAATATTTCCTTTCTTCTTTTTCCTTCATTAGTTCTTTCCTTTTCAGCAGAATTTCTTTTGGGTAGTCTGGAGTGACATAAATTCCAGAAGGGAAATTTTTGTTGTTTTTAAGCAGTTCAGTTTTTCTCCAGGTAAGAGTGAGTATCACCATAATTGGTCTAGTTTTATCAGGACTGCGGTTTCCCAATCTCCTTACGTCACTAACCTCCCATTCATCCCATTCCCGCACTTTTGTATTGTTACATATCTTGTTAAGAGTTTGAATGACTTTTTCCCTCAGTTCAGCACTATTTGTTTCTGTTTCAGAAACTAGCATCAGTCGTCAGCGATGAGAGTCAAATGTAACACGTTATTTAAGTGTAGTATTATAACGTAACACATTGGTAACTTTTCTCGTTACCTACTAGTCATGTGCACTAAAACAATCAAAATCTAGAGAACGATAAATACGTAAGTATCCAGTTTTAGTATAAATGGACAATCCAGGACCCTGAAATTCCAAAAAGATGCTTCCTTCACTACACCAAACCCAAGCGAGCGAAGCTGCTGTTGAGTCAACTGGTTCGTTATCAAATTCTGTGTAGAACGGCACCAATATTGTCAATGTAATCAAATTTAAGCAAAAACAGATTGTTCCGTAGAAAAAACAAATCGTTGATTGCGTATCGGTTTGAAACTAGTTCAACTGAGAATAGTTTATAAACAATGCTCAAGCAGAGATTATAATCTCAAGTATTGATTAGATGATCAGATATCAAACTGTATTTGGATTGCATTCTAGAACATGGGACTTAGGTACTTAGATTTTTCCAGGGCCGAACTAAACACAATGACACTGTGATTATTTTTTTTTTTTCCGGTTTTCTGTTACGAGACCCTATTACTAACCTTCGCACCAGTCCTTATAATGTACTAGCTGCGTTCCGTGGTTTCACCCACATGGTGATAAATGATGATGAAGATAATTATGATGACGATGACAAGGATCCTACGTTCTTTCCCGAAATCCCCGTTTAGGCGTGAGAGCGTAACACATAAACAAAATTGCAATATTAGTTAGGATGTCTTTGACAGGGTTGTATTTTTTGCAAGTAGAAAATAGCCTTCGTGCGCGAGTCTAGCACGTGACAAGTTTTTAATAAAATGTGTTTATGATATTTTTATATGCTTTAAAAGCACGGTGTTTAACGTCAATGTAAAAAGATGATGAGAAGAATAATGTTAAAGTCGATTAATTTAGCATAAAGTAAAGATGAGCGATTGTGTGACAAATGTTTAGACAATGCGGTATTTTTTTCAAGAGATTAACAAAAATGGTTTCATGTTAAGTAAAAAAAATACGTCAAGTGCGAGTCGGACTCGTGCACGAAGGGTTCCATAACATAACATTATATATAATTATTGTAGGTACCTAATGTTCTGCTAATTATAAATTTAATGGATATTTTATACTGCCCTTCATAAACAGTTACCTTTTTTTTTCAGGTAGAATTGAGATTACTAAACATGAAATGAAATTGAAGTACCTACATCAATCATAAAGCTAAAAGCCTAACTGTGTTAGATTCCAATTTTGGTAACATTACGTAAACAAGTTTGTATGATAATATTGTTATATCTATGCCGTTTAGGGCCCTAGGCTCAACTGCGAAGCGCAACTAAATAAGAGAGCTAACAGATGCTTCTACGGCGCGGTTAGTGTATTTTGCATATTTCCACAGCGTAATGTCATATCGTCGCAGATACTGCAATACCGCTGATCTACCATTTGCAATACCGCGTAAATACAAAAAGTAGCGAAATTCAAATTACCGCGCCGCCCGCGATCACGCCACTCGAAATCGACCAATAGAAAGCTTGCAGGCACTTCAATGCAATAGCGCGTAGTGTCTGATGGGTCATTTTTGCGACGAATACCGCGTAACTGAATGAAAACGTAAACAAACAGGCGATTTTATTCTGTGCTCCGTAAAAAAATAAATTTTATGTGATATTTCTGCATGAATGACAACGGTAAGTGTTGAAATCTGTTAAATAACGATTTATCTACTTTTCAAATCGTTTATGTACATTAGACAAGATTGCTAACGACCCTAAAATTGATGATTTTTGTTTGAGGTGCAGTTCCGCGGTTTTGAGTACCAATTTGTTTACGTGTTTATGGGTAAATACGCGGTTTTGGTTTTTATGTTTTTGAGTATACCTAGATGTCGACCGCCGGAACTAAAGGTGGTCTCCAGTAGACACTTTTCAAGATGGCATCAAAAAAAGGGTAGGTGAATTGGCGAAAAAAAATGCGCCCCCTTCTCTACACCTGCTACAGAAACGTGAGCTGAGACTTAGAAAAATTTCGATGAAAAATTTCATCCCCTATTAACCCCCATATTTTTTGATGGCATCCTGTTGGGGACTCTCGGGCCATCAACTTTTGTATGAACACCACCTTCGTCCGACGACAACTTTTGGTGTTACAAAGAAACTCGATATTGTTTCGACGACCCGTGGTCGAAGAGCCGACCTAGATGTCGACCGCCGGAACTAAAGGTGGTCTCCAGTAGACACTCTTCGAGATGGCATCAAAAAAAGGGTGGGTTAATTGGCGAAAAAATTTGCGCACCCAACCCTACACCTGCTATAGAAACGTGAGCTGAGACTTAGAAATATTTCGATGAAAAATTTCATCCCCTATTAACCCCCATATTTTTTGATGGCATCCTGTTGGGGACTCTCGGGCCATCAACTTTTGTATGAACACCACCTTCGTCCGATGACAACTTTTGGTGTTACAAAGAAACTCGATATTGTTTCGACGACCCGTGGTCGAAGAGCCGACCTAGATGTCGACCGCCGGAACTAAAGGTGGTCTCCAGTAGACACTCTTCGAGATGGCATCAAAAAAAGGGTGGGTTAATTGGCGAAAAAATTTGCGCACCCAACCCTACACCTGCTATAGAAACGTGAGCTGAGACTTAGAAATATTTCGATGAAAAATTTCATCCCCTATTAACCCCCATATTTTTTGATGGCATCCTGTTGGGGACTCTCGGGCCATCAACTTTTGTATGAACACCACCTTCGTCCGATGACAACTTTTGGTGTTACAAAGAAACTCGATATTGTTTCGACGACCCGTGGTCGAAGAGCCGACCTAGATGTCGACCGCCGGAACTAAAGGTGGTCTCCAGTAGACACTCTTCGAGATGGCATCAAAAAAAGGGTGGGTTAATTGGCGAAAAAATTTGCGCACCCAACCGTACACCTGCTATAGAAACGTGAGCTGAGACTTAGAAAAACTTCGATGAAAAATTTCATCCCCTATTAACCCCCATATTTTTTGATGGCATCCTGTTGGGGACCCTCGGGCCACCAACTTTTGTATGAACACCACCTTCGTCCGACTGCGAACAAACGCAAAAAATTTAAATTAAGGTCAATTACCTCAGACAAGGTGACTTTACTGACCCCGAGGTCTCTGACAAAGTCACTGACCTGTTCCGCATTATCATGGACACATTTAAAAAAAACCTTGACCTCAGGGTCAATGACCTCGGGGTCAATGACCTCGGGGTCAGTGACCTCGGGCTAGGTCACTGACACTTCACGCAGGGTGAAAGACATTTTAAAAAATTGGTAGAAAAAAGTTGACCTCGAGGTCAAGGTCAATGACCTCGGTCAAGGTTATTGACCTCTCCTGCGAGGCCAGTAACCCAGGAGAAAACTTTTTTTTTGGTAGAAAAATTGTATTTTTTTTTGACCTTGACCTCAAGGTCAGTGACCTCGGGCTAGGTCACTGACACTTCACGCAGGGTGAAAGACATTTTAAAAAAAATTGGTAGAAAAAAGTTGACCTCGAGGTCAAGGTCAATGACCTCGGTCAAGGTTATTGACCTCTCCTGCGAGGCCAGTAACCCAGGGGAAATATTTTTTTTTTGGTAGAAATTTTATATTTTTTTTTGACCTTGACCTCGAGGTCAGTGACCTCGGGCAAGGTCACTGACCGCTCCCCTGAGGTCATTGACTCCAAGAAAAAAAAAAAAAAATTTTTTCCTCAGCGCCCCCAAGGCTACACCCTGACCTTCATCGCAACAAGGTTAGAAAACAAAACCATACCTGGTGCAGAACTGATAATACGTAGTCTCCTGCGGACGTATTACTTTCGCGAACCAGGAATACACCATCCTCGCCCTCTGTAATTTACAATAGGTACAACGATTTAATTTATTTGTAATAAACTTGTTTTTCTAACTCTAACAAAAGAAAATCCATGGATGTTATTTACAAACCTTCCTTCAAAAGTTTCTCAGCAGCGTCACGTGAGATTTTTCCATGAAACCAGTTGACGTTGTCCTCCCTGTTCATCCTCAACAAAAAAGAGTTTGTCTGAAAAGTTAATTGAAAACTTGTTCAACAAGTATCGTCGTCGATCCAAAACTTTCTTGGAACATTTCACTTCACATCAAAACGGGAATACATTAACTTGACTTTATTTGATTTGTTTCACTGCTTTGTTCGGAATAATGTAATATTAGTAATTAATTGAATTTTATGTGTGTCGAAAATCGAAATGACACTACTATAAAACTTGCTTTTTGTTCGAAACCAAAAACTTTACAAACTTTTCGCCATTTTTGTATCTATTTCTTTCTAACACACAGCAACACATATCATATTTATATGAATAATTTTAAAAGTGGCCATATGTGACACGAGATAAATATCTTTCTCTTTTTGGCTAATGATGATGTATTATGATAAAAAGAGACAGACAAAACACGTACAAACGATACACAGAAGTCGGTTTATAATGCAACGTCACAAACTACTGTGGTCAAATAAGAAACTGATAAGATTTTTGGATGATTCATCCGTACAACAATTTGTAATTAATGATCACATAATAAGCACCACAATTTGCTGTTTTAATTAAAACTTCCAAAAACTTACCTTCAACAAAATGAATGACGTCATGGTTGTTATCATGATATCCAACTTCAGGAACACGAAATATTCGTAAAATAATTTAGGCAAGGAAAGCTAAACACTTTTCCTGCGTTTCCTGCGGTAGCACATTTTCTGAACAAGTTTTGGAAATTTGTAAATAGCACTGATAATTTAATAAAATACGCTGCTCGGTGAGCGAAATGCGTGTAGCTAGCAGCCGGCAGACAGGCGCGGTGCGCGGTATCCCCAACTCTGCCTTCCAGCGAATGACTCATAGCAAGGTCAATTCCGAGAAATGAATCACCAACGTGCTCAGTTCCACAATGCTATAAGTACTACGCATTCCCTCACAACACTGCCTCATTATTCTAATTTGTAAATAAAATTGCTATAAACACAACAGGTACCTCTACCACGAGCGGATACGTCTCTGAGTAGACCTTAAATTGGGTGTTTTAGGCCTTAACTAGGTGCAAACAATTAACAGTAAAAATAAATGAAAGTAGGTGGTACCTACTTACCTGCCTGTATTACTTAGGTACCTACATACTTAAGCCATATAAGATTTACTTACACTTCATACTTACAGTTAAGTAGTAGGTAAGGTCAGGTGGGGCAAGTGCGGCGTATTTTTTTTAAAGTTCACTTTGCGCTCGAATTGCCTTTCGTGGATACTATGATCATATTTTTTTAAATAAAACGTTTTAGTACTACATCACCTGACCTATAATCTCCATTAGAAACTTTCTATTTAACAATTTTTTTTTCAGTTTATATGGTATTTTATTGGTTAATTGAAAGCTTGTTTCTAGCCGCATTTTCCTAACGAAATGAGGAAAGAGCGACAGTACTAAAAAATATCTGAAGGAAGACTACCTTATTTTAAAATTTCAACGTGACTGTCAGTGAGACACATAAAAATAGACGACGATATTCGACTCTGAGTACATATACATTCGGTTGTTCTCTAAAAAATACATATTTAAACGGGGAAATTGCGGCATATTTCTGAAGGACAGTGGTATTAAACATTTACACGACTGCTTAAAGGTTAATAAATATTTTTGAGATTTATATGTTGTAGGTATGTATATTTGTTATGGGACTTCTTAGAGAATAACATTAACAAAGTTAAATATTATAAGTTTACCTCAATAACATTACCCTAACACATTTAATGTGCGAGTACGTAGTTGGCAGAAGAAAGAAGTTGGTTGATTGAAAATGGCTTATAGATTATTTTTTTAATCTTTACAACAACGTAACTACTATGGTAACCTTACCTTGAAAAGTTTGATTGAATAATTGAATTGAACGAGTTACATTTCATTGGTCGATGTGTTTGTACTCGTAGTAGTGATATAAATGTACTTATATACTTAATACAATTTTCATAATACAAAAATACGGTCATATTAGAAATATAGACATCCTCTGACTTGGGGCAAGTGCGTCATAGCGCCGCATTTACTCCAAGCATGTTTGCCGCTCTTTCCCAAACCATTAAATTTGAGGTTAGGTTTTCAATCCGGCAATAAAAGTATTTTTATAGTTACAAATAAAACAACTACGTATATATGAAGTTTAGGATCCAAATAAAACACTTAGGTACATATTACAGATCAGCAACTTTCTTCTAAAAAAGTCTAATTTGAGGACAGAAACACACACGTTTCCACTTCAAACCCTAGGTATGTAAATGTCAGTGTGAAATAAAAAAAGCGATAAATCTTCATTCCTTCAAGTAACACCACCAATTATTTGTCTGGTACCAGTTTAAATTTTTCGTCAACATCAATAGATATAGGCTGTTTTATCAATATTATGGTTAGTTTCTGGTGTATTCACACTCGCCGCATTTTCCCCAAAACCGCACTTGCCCCAACTGACCTTACCTACCTACTTACGGTGCAGAAGTTTATACTTTGCGTGTAGGTATATTTACCCACCGTCGTCATACCTACCTAGAATACCTACATAGTCTTTTATTATTTATAGGTACTTAATTGTTTTATAGATGCTAGTTAGGTATTTCACGTACTACCTAGGTACTTAATTTTTTTTTTCACTTTGACACACCTACGTGAAGCTTAGGAAAATGTTCCTTATGAATTAGGAAGGTAATTAGGAACGCGAGTTACTAACACGCGTTCCTAATTACTAACATCAAAAGTTTTACCTAAACAAGATATTGTTTTTTTATTTACTTAGGTGTGTTTTAATAATACACAGAATAAATAATAGAACTACGTATCCTACCTACCTACCGATAAAGTGAATCCCTAATGCTGTTTTATTATTATATTATGAGACGGTAGGTACAGGCACGATACCCACCTATGGTGTTGAGTGGTAGCCTCTGCTTTAACATTCAGATTCACAAGTGACGAACTCCACTGCGCACTTAACATTACCCTGAATAGGTAGGTACATTAAGGCCTGAATACGCTCAGTAGTGAATCTCGAGTGAATCTTGAGTCAGATCTTAGTAAATGTTGTGTGTGGCATTTACTGACAAATTTGCAATCAAGCGAGATTCATAACTGGAGCCGTAGCACAAACAAATTGCCAAAAAGTATTCGTATCGTAAGCGTCAACATAATATAGTCACGCTTTGGCGTACAAACTATCAGTTATCTGTGTCACAGTTGCCCTAGACACTTACGCAGTTATTCGTGCTAGGACCACTGAGCGTGTTTCTGGAATACCAGCCTCAGAGCAGTCTCATGTCCCCGTTATTTCGCCAGCGTCCATCACTGAGGTACCATTACTACGTAGGTACGTATACATACATACGTAGTAATGGTACCTCAGTGGCGTCCATACCATACCCTTTCAACGCAGTATTGCGAACATTACCTAGTGCTTCGTGGTATAAATAGGGAATGGTGGCAGTACTTCCCAGGAAGAACTCATTCACAAGGAGTTCTACTGATACAAAAATAAACGTTTAATGATAAAAACTATATCTACAAACTCATAGATATTAGGTAGGTAGGTATATTCACATCAGGTAGGTACCTAAACATATCCATAAATACATAACGCAGTCAGCTGACATCTAATTATTTTGTTTAAAAATTCACATCCTCGGACGGGGTTCGATAGTTAAAATTCGATCGAGCCACGGTGGCCTAGATGGTCATGGCGTCTGACACGGATTGTCGGAAGACGCGGGTTTGAATCTGTGTGAATTTTCTCTCTAGAATTGCAATGTTTGTAATCGCTAAGCAGGCGTTAGTGCATTAAAAAAGTATACTAGAGAATTATGGCAGAGATTTTGGTAGAGAGACTTTGGTACGTACCTACTTAATTACTACTAATTCCTTATTCTGTGACTTGAATTTGTTAGAATATTTTGTTATGCTAACCATAATTTAGTCGATTGAGAATTGAGTGCAATATCTAGCATCGCAATAAGATACTGGTGACTCATATGATCTGTAAACATTGCCAATCATACTTTGCTCAAATAAGTAGGTACGCACCGAGCCGCAAACGTTAAACATTCAGTCGATTGAGAATTGAGTGCAATATCTAGCATCGCAATAAGATACTGGTGACTCATATGATCTGTAAACATTGCCAATCATACTTTGCTCAAATAAGTAGGTACGCACCGAGCCGCAAACGTTAAACATTCAATCGATAACATAATCTGTGATCGATTTGTAGGTATCTACTCGTATCTGACCACAGAATTCGCCCTATTTGAGACTATATATCTATGTATATCTGACAATACAGCAATGTCATTTTTTCCTCTTTATGTGGACTCTTTCCATTCATAAATTAAATGTAATATTTAGGTGCGTTCGTTTAGCTTATGAGGGCATTGGGGGCGTTGTCATTGATGGCTCTTTTGTGAAAGCGTTCGTAAAGCTCAAAAACGTTATTTTTGCCACTTTTGCCACATTTGCTCACACCCTATTCGAACGCTCAACTGAGCATAAGACCTAATATCGCATGATTATTGTTGAAGAGGTTTGTAACTGAGGGTCTAGCATTAGAAACTCTTTTTAGATAGATGTATTCTTTTTATATTTTGAATGTTATTTTTGTTTTCTAAGCTTTGTCAATCATCTATGTCTGTCTGAAAATTTTTATTGAACTGTAAAGACTAAATCTTTCCAATATACCTAGCTGTTTACTGAAAACCAACGTCTATTATTTATATTACAACATGGTAGCAGAGCGTGGTTTCGCCTGATACAACGACGACAGACGTTGAGTTTAAAATGGAAAGATCACGCGGTGGTGTTGGTGATAGTGGTGCTAGCGCAAACATGCAGCATACATCCGTCCCCAGTGGAATACTTCAAAGTATAGAAAAATTGGATGGTGCGTCGAACTACGCAAGTTGGAAAATCCAAATGGAACTATACTTGGTTATGGAAGATTTATGGGACTACATAGAGACAACACCATCTGATGACGCAGGTCTCAAGATAGATAGAAAGGTACGCGCAAAGGTGCTCCTAATGATTAAACCCCATTGTTTGGTGCACGTGAAGAAAGCAACTACAGCTAAAGAGAGCTGGAATGCCTTAAAAGCCGCCTTTGAAGACCAAGGAATTAACAACAAATGTCGACTACTAGGACGCCTTGTTAGTCAGAAGTTGAGCATGTATTTATGTATGTATTTAACAGTCCACGAGTCTATGTCACCGAGATGCTGTCTCTAGCCAATCAACTAGCAGACATGGGCAAAGAAATAGATGACGAATTGTTGGCTGCACTTATGCTACAAGGGCTAGGAGAGCAGTATGAGCCGATGAGAATGGCTATTGAAAATAGCAATATTACGTTAACAACGGATTATGTTAAAACCAAATTGCTACAAATCGACGATAGTCCGACGTCTGGAGATTCGTCGCAAAATGCTTTGAGTGCTGCTGGAAAGAAAAGCTATAGCCAAGCGAAGGGAACGGACAAAAGAAAGACAGAACATAAGAATATACAGTGCTATGTGTGCGGGGATGAACACAAAGCTCGTTTTTGCCCCAAAAAGCATGACAGTAAAGCACAAGCACACACTACGCATATGCCACTTCATACCTACAGAAATGCTTCGCAAGAGTGGATATTAGATTCAGGAGCGTCATTTCATATGACTAACAGAAAAGATTGGCTAGACAACTATGTAAAATTAGAAGAGCCAGTCCAAATATCCTGCGCAAATGGGAATAGGGTGGAAGGTGAAGGCCGAGGTGATGTATGTTCAGATGAGTTGAACGTAAGTGTGAAAGGAGCTGTCTTTGTTCCGAAGTTAGCTACGTATCTATTAAGTGTAAGTACATTAATAAATCGTAATTTTGTGGTAGTATTTTCGAAACTAGGTTGTGAGTTGTATAAGGCGGAAGATTGTCAAGTGAATGGTAAGGTTGAGTTGGTATGCGAGGAAGAGAAAGGGATTTATATGGTTAAGTCTAATTCTCGTATGTTTTCAGCTCTGAAAACCAACACTGATGATGAAGTCCAACTATGGCACCGTCGACTTGGACATTTGGGACTTATCAACATGAGGATACTACGCGACAAAATGGCTAAAGGTATATGTTTCAAGGATCCAGACTCAGTACAATGTGTGTCGTGCTTGAAAGGTAAGCAAACTAAGTTACCTTTTCCGAAACAGACAAGTACGCGTGCTACTGAACTCCTTGAATTAGTACATAGCGATGTATGTGGGCCAATGGAAACAGTTTCATTTACTGGATACAAATATTTTCTGACGTTTATTGACGACAAATCGAGAAAAACTTTTGTTTATTTTCTGCGTAACAAAAGTGAGGTCTATTCGAAGTTGGTAGAGTTTAAAACGCTTGTTGAAAATCAAACGGGTAACAAGCTAAAGACAATTCGAACCGACAACGGGACTGAGTACGTTAATAAACAAGTAAATACATTTTTGCGCAATAATGGCATAATTCATCAATTAACAGTGGATTATACGCCGCAGCAAAATGGAGTGAGTGAAAGAGCTAATCGTTCAATTGTGGAACGGGCCAGAAGCATGCTTGAAGAAGCGAAACTTAGTAAAAAGTATTGGGCAGAAGCGGTTAATACTTCAGTTTATTTAAAAAACAGGTGCCCAACACGTGCTGTTAAAGGGATGACGCCTGAAGAAGCCTGGTCAAACAGAAAGGTGGATCTCAGTTATTTAAAGGTTTTCGGTTGTAGGGCCTTCATGCATGTGCCTAAACAAAAACGGAAGAAGTTTGATTCAAAGACCAGAGAACTGCTGTTTGTCGGCTACTGTGAAACAACAAAAGGCTATAGACTTATAGATCCTGTAACACATAGCTTGTACAAAGCTAGAGATATAGTTTTCTTTGAAAAACAAATCGGAATTCATGCGAACGACACTAATGACATTGTGGAAGTGACATCATCAGATGATAGCCTAGAGAAGCCTATTATAAATAACGGAGAAGTTGAGACACCTAATGTAGGTCATCGAGTAGAACAACATGACGGACAAAGAAGAATTGAAGAATTCTTTGACTGTGAAGATGTTTGTGAGCATCAGTGTGTTGAAGATATCACTGAAGAGGCACATCCACCTGAAGTAGGTAATGAAACCTTGAACCCTGATGAAGTGGAAATTTCTGAATCTGTAGTGGAAAATTCTATACCAAGATCTGAAATCACTTATGATGTTCCTGAAAGAAGATATCCTCTTAGAGAAAGGAATCCTAAAAGCTTTGATGATTACATTCTCTATTATGCAGAAGAAGATATAAAGGAAGAACCCTTAACCATTGAAGAGAAGCTTTATCAGGAAATGATAAAGATAAATGGCAAAAAGCTATTCAAGAAGAGCTTGATGCAATGAAGAAAAACCAAACATGGGAATTAGTAGAAAATACTAATGGCTACTTTGTTGATTCTAAATGGATATTTAGAATTAAAAAAGAGCCGGGGAAGATAAGATATAAGGCAAGACTCGTAGCCAGAGGTTTTACGCAAATAAAACGGATTAAATTATAATGAAACCTTTGCACCTGTAGTACGTCATAGTACTCTGAGACTACTTTTAGCTCTAGCTGTAGAGAATAACCTTAAAGTTGACCAAATGGATGTTGTAACTGCATTCTTGAATGGGGACTTGAAAGAGAAGGTCTATATGAAACAGCCAAAAGGTTTTGAAGAGCAAGGCAAAGAAGGACATGTATGTCTTTTGAAGAAATCTTTATACGGGTTAAAGCAAGCTCCCAGAGCATGGTATGAGAAATTGAATAAAGTTTTGCTAGATATGGGTTTTAAAAGGTGCGAAACTGAACCCTGTGTTTACATGAGAAAGAAACACAATAACATGATGTTCATTGCAATATATGTTGATGATATTCTAATTTTTTGGAATAGTGAGAAAGAGAGAATATCAGTGAAAGGGGATCTTCAAACAAAATTCGAAATGAAAGATCTAGGTGAAGTAGATGTCTTTCTAGGTATGAAAATTAAGTGTGAGGAGAATTCTATACGACTCAATCAAACTGAGTATCTTGATAAGGTACTGAAGAAATTTGGAATGATTGATTGCAAGAGTGTGAAGACTCCAATTGAAAGTGGAATTAAGCTTGTGAAACCACAAGAAGAGAATTATACTCCACCAAAAGAACTGCCATACAGGGAGCTGATAGGTTCATTGATGTACCTAGCTGTCTGCTCAAGACCTGATATTGCATATGCAGTCAGCCATTTAAGCCAGTTTAATAGTTGTTTCAATCAAACACATTGGACAGCTGCAAAACGAGTGCTTAGGTATTTAAATGGAACTAAAGATTTTGGATTAATTTTCAAAAAGACTAGAAAGAAGCTGGTTGGCTATGTGGATGCAGATCACGCAGGGGATTTATGTGACAGAAAATCATATACTGGATTTGTATTCACTCTTGGAGGATCTCCAATAGCATGGGAAAGTCGCAAACAAACGACAGTATCACTCTCAAGTGCTGAAGCCGAGTATGTTGCTCTTTCTGAGGGATGTAGAGAGTCAGCATTTTTAATTGCACTTCTAGCCGAGTTGACTGGGATTCATGAAGCTGTGATACTATTTAGCGATAGCCAGTCTGCAATTCAAATCGCAGAGAATCCCATGCATCATCGACGGACTAAACATATAGATGTGAGGCATCACTATATTCGGGAAATGGTGCGAACAGGTAAGGTAAAACTTAACTATCTGCCGACGAATGAGATGCCTGCCGATGTGTTGACGAAAGGACTTAGTAGAGAAAAGCATGAAAGATGTTTGAAAGGAATGCAAGCTTAGGAGGAGTTGGACTGGCCCTAGTACCTCATTTAAGGAGGAGTGTTGAAGAGGTTTGTAACTGAGGGTCTAGCATTAGAAACTCTTTTTAGATAGATGTATTCTTTTTATATTTTGAATGTTATTTTTGTTTTCTAAGCTTTGTCAATCATCTATGTCTGTCTGAAAATTTTTAATGAACTGTAAAGACTAAATCTTTCCAATATACCTAGCTGTTTACTGAAAACCAACGTCTATTATTTATATTACAACAATTATGCTGTCAATTACATAGTTGTCAAAAAACGATCACAAATAACCATGCTCCGGAGTTTTGGCACGAACGCGGAAAGTCAACGTTTTTCCATTGTATTATTTATCAAAACTTATGCTTTTTTTTAGTGTTAATGTTTAAAATTGGTGGCGTTTTTCTAATTAAGTGCTGTTTTACGTGCATGAGTGTGGGCAAGTGATATAATGTGGTGAAACGTGTTTTTCCGTGTTGTTTCCAAAACTCCATAGAAGCTGATGGTAAAGTTGCCACCACTTTACTAAAGCATGACTTAGACTGACTGGACCATGACTGACTGACATTTTGGACTCAGACTCTGACTGACTACGACTCACCAGAATATTCTACTAAAGCTGTGTAATACAAATAACTTGACACTGGCAAATGCACGAGAAGTGCGGGACCATAACCCTCTAAGGAGGGAAAACAAAAAAAAAAAAACATGCTCCGGACGTGGGTCAAATATTGCACTTTTTGGTGCCAAAAATACCTCTTTTTTAGCTTGTTCTTCAACAAAAAGAGACATGAACGACATTTTCACCCACAGATTCCCAATTCGAACGCCCCTTGTAAGCGTTTTTAGGGTTATTTTCGCTAAAATTCGCTCAGAAGGGATCTATTCGACCGCACTATTTCTAGTGCAGTGCTGTTATAGCATGAAGTGAGATTTTAATTCAATTGTCAGAGTCAAGTCACAGTCCCTTAATCTAAAAAACCCACATTCAATATAATTTTGTCATAATAAAATGGGACTAACTTGAGACTTACGCGTTGTCCATATCACGATCGACAAAATTGTTTCGGCTTCATCCGGAAGCCTGATCTTGAGTGCGGTGCGCTCGTCGTTGCGTCCCGTCCCGCACTACTTACACCAATTTATTTTTATTATTGCATTTACTATAATCATGAATCGCCTGTTTGCTGAACTAGGCATAAAAGCCCGTACCCCCCAGAGTCGGTAAAAGGGACTCGGTATTTCGCTATAGTCAATGTAACATAAGAATAAATTGCCATGCGTAGAAAATATTTATTAAAAGTTAACTTTAAACCGTAAGTACCTACCTACGTTTGACAATACAACATATTTGACTTCTTATAAGTAATAACTTAGCTAGCTATTTTTAAGTCTGTCATTAAATCACTGCCCTGCCTAAGTGTTAGTAAAGGGGTGCCTTAAAATTTCTAAGGCGAATGAAAAGAGACGAACAGAAAACCAAAAAATCGTTAGGACGTACCTAATAACTTCGTTGATATTGTACAATTTGTCTATACTTACTTACTTATTGTACCGTCTCAAACGCTTCACGGTTAATAATCCACCATTGTAACTCGAGGAAACACTTTTCTAGGAATAATAAACTAAGTCAATGACGGGTATTGTATACCTTTTTCTGCCAATCCTATTTATATTTACTTTATAAAAATTTCAAACAGCCGATTTTCCCAAAATCATTCATACCTTAAGAGAGCCTACATTTTGGGGAGGCTAATTTCCCTAATACTTTTCATACTAAAACCTCGTGTCTATTAGAAACCACTGTGAACAAATAATTATAAAATGTGCCTATTAAAGGTGCCATAATGTTGAATATTCTACAGACAATATGTTTACCGGCTGCAGTAACTAGAAACTCGCTCTTCAATTCACAGTGGGTTTAAAGAGATTTTCTGTAAGTACCTATTATTTCGGTGTTTTAGCATAACATTCTTCCGAGAAAAATACTAACATAGGTACCTCCATATACATGTCTAGTCCGGTACATACATATTGTCTTGTCCCCCGTATTGTTCTCTACAGTGGGTAACGATCCTATCATACTTAGGTAGTTGTGATTCAACTTCGATATTTACTTGATTGTTGACCGTCTAGTCAATTGGTATTTGTTTTGGTGTCGTAACAATGGACGCTGAGACACAGATAAGATTATAGTTACTTAGTGAAGGTGACATAAAAAGGTTATTGTTGTTTTGTTATGTGTAAGCTATGTAGGCGTTGTGGAACAGGCGTTAGTAACACCTATGTACTTATCAGCTCAATTTTGAATATAGCTCTAAGGCCCCCTGACATTACTTTGCTTGAAACTTAGTTTCGCTCATCATCATCATCATCTCCGTAGCCGTAGGACGTCCTCTGCTGAACATATGCCTCCCCCATAAATTTCCAAAAGGACCGGTTGGAAGAACCTGGTTGGACCGGAGGAACCGGCGACCTGCATCTATCGTCCTGCGACCTTTATCAGGTCGTCAGTCCACCGTGTCGGTGGACGACCTACGCTGAGCTTGCCGGTCCGTGGTCTCCATTCTAGAACCTTTCGGGCCCATCGGCCATCTGTTCTGCGTGCTATATGGCCGGGCCCACTGCCACTTCAACTGGCTTATCTTCTGGGCTATGTCGGTGACTTTAGTTCGTCTAATCTCCTCATTTCTGATTCAATCACGTAGAGGAACCCCGAGCATAACCCTCTCCATAGCTCTTTGTGCGACTTTGAGCTTGCTTATGAGGCCCATAGTAAGAGGCCACGTTTCAGTGCCATATGCCATCAATGGTAACACATTTTGGTCAAAGACTGTTGTCTTGAAGCACAGAGGGATGAAAAGACTTCGCGATGTTTCTGGAACGCTGCCCAAACGAGTAGGATTCGACGATTGACCTCTTTCTCAAAGCTGGACTAGTTTGACTGTCTGTCTTAGGTATACCTAATACTCCTATTTGTATAGGTATAATAGACATATTCGTCAATAACTACGAGAACTGAGTTTCCAACTAAAATTGGGGTAGGCACAACTTGGGCATTAGACATAATTTTCGTCTTGTACACAATGATGTTAATATAAACTGAGGCAATCTCATTGCTTGTACCTACATGTTCATCTTAAGGCCTACCCGTTGGGAAACTCGATGGAGGCATTCATTTCCAGCATTTAGCCATAGTTTCGTTACCATTTTCTACCGACTTCCAAAAAAAGGAAGAGGTATTCAACTCGACTGTTTTTTTAAAATGTTTATTACCTCATAACTTTCGACTGGATGAACCTATTCTTTTTTCAAATTGTACTTGTATAAAAGTTGTACTGAAATTGTTAATATTTATATGGTATACGTGAATAATAAAGTGTTGTCTATCTATCTAGGTATCTAGTTTGTTTGTGCCTATAGATAAAATTACATAAAATTAAGTACCTGTAAAACTGAATAAACTACTCCTAATTTAAAATTCTACTCATCAAATTCAGTCAATTTCCTGATTCAGATTTTTTATATCTATGTCTATAAAATATAAAAAAAATGGAACCGATTCAACACTAAAAAGTGTGAAATAACTTTTGAAGTCTGTACCATTATAATTTAAAATCCTTACCTATTATCATAATATTGAGCGCATGGTACCGACTTCGACAAGTTATATCACACTTTTTAGTGTTGAATCGGTTCCATGTTTTAGGGAAAAAAAATCCACCATTTGTAGTGACCTTACAACTTACAGGATACATCGTCAATGATGATATCATCAAGACAAGATAAACGAAAAACTCTTCTGTTATTGGAGTGAAACTCAAAAACTGCTCGAATTTCATAAAATTTAAATGAGTGGTCTCATTTAAATTTTATCAAATTCGAGCAGAACAAAACAAAACTCTATCAAACAAAAAAAGAAAAATAAAAATTTGTATGCACGGTCGAATTGAGAAATCTGCTTTTACGATGTCGGTTAAAAATCAATCTCTATTTCCCTTCGTCATCGCATTACGCGTGAACGGATGGACCAATATCGCAAATTATTTTTTGTTGTGTTAATTATTGTAAGGATATACCTAGTTCCTATGAAAGAAAAATCAACAAAAGATCGAAGTCGCAGCAGTCGCTAGTTTGTTTATAAAACATATTACCTATAGTATAATTATAAAACAGAATAGATATAAGATCATAAAATCATAAAATATTTAATAGATAATGTAAAGAATATTCTTCAAACCTTGTGAATCGCATTTAATTACGTCATTAATAATAACTTCGAATAATTTATCCCATAACTATGAAATTTAAAAATTATTTTCTCGCTCGTAAAATGTATCGAAATTAGTTAGAAATTAGAATAGTGTAGGTAGAGTCTACACTATCTATGCTTTCATTACTCTAGGCAGTAATCTGTGCTCTAGGTAGGTGTAGAGTAACGCTTACAATACAAACCTGCTCTACCAATACCCGCTTCGTTGCAAATTTAACCAAATCGAATAGGCACTATGTGCTGGATACTATGTTTACTATAGACTCACTTCTACACCTGCATTCATCTGTCTCTTCCACTTTAGGCACAGATTACTGAATAAGAACAGATACTTCACTCAGTAGAAAATTTCCAATACCTATTACGATAATAGCCTACTCCCTCGCGTCAACAACCACTGTATGCTAAATGCTCAAGCGTACAGCAGTGATTGCTTCGCACCGCGCGATTCCTCAGTAATCGCAGGGCTGCCTCTTCGATAAAATTAAATTAACATAACTTTTTATCTATGTTATTGAGAACTGTAAATATGTTCTGACTTTTATGTGGCAGTTAAAAATTTTATCATTTATAAAATATTTAACCAACTTAAAAAAAAGGAGGTGATCAGACATACAGGCCAAACTGAGATGTTTGACTTGTATGGTTTGTAGGTATGTATGTTTGTGCGCGATAATCTCGCGTTTGGCTAAACCGATATCGATGCGGTTTTCAGAAAAGGATTTGTTACATTTAGGAGAACGTTTTAAAATAAGTATAATACTTCTTAGTTTGATGATGATCTTCGGAGATGTTCACTAGAAATGAAAAAAAAAGCCTTAAAAAAAGAGAACCGACTTCAAATAAAGCACTAAGCCGTAAGTTATTTTATTAACGAGTGTAACACTCTCACACAAAAATACATAAACACTGCAGTTTTCGAAAGTTTTCACGCGAAAAGTCGATGGCCTTCAAAATAAAAAAATATATCTAGTTACTAGTTGTACATATCTAGGTGTATTGTACTACTACCAATTATCACGAATCAAATTTATTAAGATTAATAAATTTGATTCGTTTTCTCGCAACAAGTAACCTTACAACAGACGCAGCTTGTTCAAAGGTTTTCATCGGGCGTAAGAAAAAGAACTCTCGCTACACAGACTTAAAGCGCATTTTGATTCGTTACGAGCGCGTCAAGGACTTGTAGGCACATTTTTTTAAGGTCACGTCCGTGCTTTGCAATGTTTTATGAACATTATTGCAGTTGTTAGTTTAGCAGTTTATATTCGAATGTTTTCTTTCGAAGAGTGCATCTTCTGTACCTTGTACTATTAATTATTCTGTGGTATAACGTTTCTATGTAACAAAATTATGTAAATCTGTGTCTGAAAGGCAAGCTAATGCTTAGTATATCCTATTAAACTGTCAAATTCTAAGTGGATACCGGTGTCCGCACACCTAGGTACTGTCTTTTAATTATGTCTCTAATGACGGTATGTGAATGGAAAAAAATGTAAACGACAAAAACTAGTAATAATTTATCACTTACCTTTCTTCATTGACAGGTAAATGGAAAAATGCTAGGTGTTTATCCCTTCTTATGCTTGATTTACACCCATCTACAGCACATAAGGCACCACACGGCATCGTAATACGCGTACGAACGAACAGCACTATTAAAATTGAACGGCGTGCGCACGCTTCGCTTGCGAAAACCGCACTGAATTTGTTCCGCCGGCGGACCGAGACTGCTCGGCTGGGCGGTAGGCACTTATAGCGCGCAAGTACATGGGTCATGGAGTGACGGAGGCCTGCTTTAGGTACTTACATCTTTCCCAGTTTTAACCCGTCCGCATCAGGACAAAAAATAACAATAGATTTATGAATGAAACTTGCCTCTAATGGGTCTTGCTGATTCGGACAGATTAAGGTTAGTGAACCTCATAATAAGAGTACTTGATTTTGTACTACGGTTCAGTCTTTAATATACAGCCTTTTCTTTAAGTGACAAGTCTATAATGAGTCACAAGTCAAACCTAATTATGCTTGTAAAAACCCACCAAATGCAAGTCGGACTCGTGTACCAAGGGTTCCGAACCGCCAAACTACTTTACAAAATAAATTATGTCATGTATTTTCTTCGCGCCTTTGGCTGACATACAAATTATCCTACGTACAGCCAATTTGTGGGTGTTTATTATTTTTGTATTGATTTAGAGATTGCTCCTAAGGTACTCGTACATGATACAAATAAGGTCTATGCTCTAACAAGGCCCAAAACCCAAATTAATCGTGTTAAGACTTGAATACTTTACGCACACAAATATATCAGGCCTACATAGTGAGGGGTGCGCAGCCGGACGAATTATTTTTTGGAGGAGTTCGTTTCGTGATGCGAGTTAAAATTTTGGTGATATTGATTTGGTTATTATTGGTGGTAAGTTAAATACCTGTAGGTAGTTATTACCTGTTTTCATTTAGGTAGCTAACATAATTTGTTAAATTCTAAATGTTTGTGTTCATAAGTAGCTTTTACCTGTCAATAAAATATTTTTTGTATTTTTATAAGCTTTTAAAATTTACAGCTGGTATTTTTGTGGAATTTTAGGTTTTAGGTTATATTTGCGGTAAGTAGACCTATTTAGTGATCGTGGCGGTTATGGCACATTTTTTAGATTAGAAAAACCAGAATCAGAAAAATGTACTGTTATATCTATTGCAGAGTCTGATGATGGCTCCCATTAGTCCTAATCACAACTCTTCGCCAACTTCTAATTGTTAAAAAATAATTTCTAATACCTACCTACTATCTATTATCCTAGAGACCTTATTTGACCTGTGTTTTAAATAAAGCCTAACCTAACACCCCCCCACTGGTCCATCGGAGTGGTAACATGGAGTCGGCCATCTATCGATGAATAGCAGAACTTTTAATGACTTTTTGAAATATCACGCTTGTCTCTTTAGTTGAGCAACTCGCCTCTAGATGGCATTGGTTAAATAATTATAATTGCATAAGTTGATAAAAACAGCTATGCAATAGCTTTACTGCGGCAGTCTCCGAGTGCCACACGTCTTTTTTTTTAAGTTTTACTATATTGCTATGAGAAAGTATGTTGTTTCATTTTAGTTTATTATATCTATCTTCAAAACATTGTGATATTTTGCTTTTCTTCTTTCTTTGTCTTATATGTAAATTTAGTTCACTTAATTTACATTTATTAGGTTACAAATTATTCTATTAATGGATATTTAAAAGTGTTTACTGACTATATGAAAGTTATTTTTTTTAATGACATTTAATTTTAGAGTTATACCGGCAAGGAGGCTATAGGCCTTATTAAATAGGGGTGATTTATAATGGCCAATGCGAAAGGTTTACGATTTGTTAGTTTTTGCTTATTATTTGATACTGTTTGATTAATGTATCTTGAAGAACACACATAAGTAATCCGTTTAACCATGTTTGCATTTATTTCAATAAACTATTTATCGTGTTACAAGAACTTGAAATAAGGAAGGCCTTATTTGTATCACTTACCTTATAATCACACCAAATTAGATGATAATGTTTACTGAATTTACTGAAAGACAAGTGGTCCTACATACCTATAGTGTCATATCTAATTTTGATCGTCTTACGGTGGTGTTCTCATGACGCTTTCCGAGCAATAGCACCGTAAAGATCATTCGAGAATATTCTTCGCGGCTTCTAGAATGAATGCTAGTGTAGCGCTTTAGAAAGCATTCGTTATGTATACCTAGTACGCGAGTGGACAAACCAGTCTGATAGTTTGTTTACCTCACGAATGTTATGTTTATTTACTTTCGTTGTGAACCAACCTGCTCCATGGCTGCCCCTAAAGAATGGCTGGGACTTTATTCATTGTATTGAAAGGAGATATATTAAGTTTTCTTATTTAAATCCATTCAATGGACACTGGACACAACTTCTCGCTAGATAATATAAAGGGTTACACATTAACATAAGGGGATACATTATTTATCGTTTTCTCGAGTCTAACATTTCGTGTATACATGTACATATAGTGCATGAGTGCTTACGTAAGTTATGTGTCTCTAAATCATATTATTATTTCTGTTTCTTGTTTATACTTTGTCGGAAAGATCGGGTTTTCGATTGAAATTATAAACTTCCTGAAATTCTGCATATTTAACGCATTCTTATCACACACATCTATTATATTACATTTATATATTATTTTATCTATTATAAATTAATTGTGAGGCTGTCATTGCTTGTGTTAATATTATTTTGTAATGAGTACTTTTAGCGTTAAGCCCATCACACACGATGAAGATACCATAAAATATATATTATCTTAGAGCAGATTCGGACAAATCGCTCACCATATAATTCAATGAGCGACCACACACGGTGAATATACCATAATATTTTACCTTAGAGTAGCTTAAGATGCCACCGATATTCGAAAGGCATGTTAACATACGCTAAGACTACTGCAGATCATGAAGACATCTTAAGATAGTGTCCGATACTGATTTTAAGATCAAATACAGGATGTTGACAAAACCGTTGCAGTAAATGGACGTCTGGCCTTCAGTTACCGACCAAATTTATATTTTCACAATAAAAACTAATAAAGTTTCACATTATCTTATGTAGGTACCTATTTTGTTTCGAACCTGTAGAAATATTTTTTGTAAATAAAAATGAAACTAACGTCTGACTAACGCGAATGTGTCAAACAAAGGAAATCATCGAAAAGGTGAGACTTTCTATCTACAAACCGAACTAGCGGTCAATTTTATCTTAGTAGAATTTAAAAAAAAACCTATGGGCCTAACCTCATAGGTTTTTCTAGATTGTAGGTACTACGTATAGGTCAATCAAACTAGGTAACTACTAAATCGATGTTAGTATTCTTGATGAAATAAGGCTATGTTATATTATTAGACTAGCTGCAGCCGCGACTTCGTTCGCGTGGCCCTTTAATTAATGCTTTCAGTATAAACCCCATCAAAATTGGCCTTTTCAAAAATTACCCGAATTATAGAGGCAGACAGACAATTTAAAAACTGGTAGGTATCGTTCAAATCACCATATGAAAGTGCAAGAAAAAGCTAATTTTTTATTGTAAAGTTTAAATTCACTATGTGATCTTCTATCCAGATTCTTCGTTTTTTACTTTTAGCTAGTATGACGGTTATATCATATTCACAGTCCCAATCATCACCTGAGGAACTATCCAACAGGTCTAGCAACAAAATACGAATCATAGCAAAATAAAAATATGAACACTCTGTATATTACAGTGTGAACGATCGAGACGTGCGGCTCCCGAGACGGACTCCGATAGAATGTACGCTTGCTATATATTATACTTATTATACCTAGTATCTGCGCCGTGTGTGGTGGGTTAAGTTAACATAACTTTTCATTCGACGCTATAGGTAATATATATTACTCGTATCTTAGTCGTGTGTGATGGGCTTTATTGAATATTTCCACTAAAAATTATGAGTCATTGAGCTCGCAAAGAAGCAAAAAGAATATGCGGCAAAGAGCGTCGAGGCCCTTGGTATATAGGTACATATTACAAATATAGATAAAAGTAGGTATCTTGTGTTAGTCGAGGTGTAAAAGTGTATATAAGTATAGTTACTTATATAAAGTCACTGTTAATCTAATTTACTTAAAATCATACAAACACATACCATATCAAACAAACATACAACTCATACACGTCTTTAAATAAGGTATCCGTATATAGTATACCTATTTATAAAAACTATTTGTAGAGCCACAAAGCCAAGAATATAGTCGCCCTCTTCAAGGACAACTTTTTCATATTGAATCGACATGGAGCACTCCCATAGTCCTAGTTTTTGCGAAGAATTCTCTCATTCACTTGGTCAGTCTGCCGATGTGAAGGTCCTTCAATACCTCGCAGTCAGGTTCCTAGATCAAGTTTCTGTGACGGGAGCGGGGTTTTTTATGACTTACCCATATTCATACTCGTATTATACTACTATTTGCGGTTTGCGATTCCGCTTGTTATCTCACAGGAATATTTATAAGACATTAAAGCAACATAGACAAGCAAAACTTACACATAAATACACACGTTCACACGCAAGCAGGCACGCACGCAAACACTTCAGAGGCCGTAGCCATGGAAATGTTATCTAGATTTTATAAAGAGAAAAATTCACATCCTCGGATGGGATTCGAACCCGCGTCTTCTGACTATCCGTGTCAGACGCAATGACTATCTAGGCCATCGAGGCTCAAGCTCCGAGCATAGAATTTTGACTCTCTATCTGATTAACCGTCTTACGGGGACGGAGCGACATCTATTGAACAGCATTTTTAGCAGCAGAAGCATTTTTATAAATATATAAACTTTCGTATTGACGTTGCAACCCTTTATAATTTTTATGGTATTACTTTTTTAAAACAGTAACGCCTGCTTAGCGATCACAAACATTTAAATTTATGTATATTTAATAAAGGGGATTATTTAATCCCGTCCGAGGATGTGAATTTTCTCTCTATAAATTTCAATGTTTGGTATCGCCAAGCAGGTGTTAGTGCTTTAAAAAGTAATACTATAAAAAAAACCTGTGAGCTATCTGTGCCATAAAATTTAGTGTCACAATGGGCGGTGTCGCTCAGAGCGACCTCTTCCAGACAACCATGTAATAGTTGCTATGGAATCTAGATAAAAGACAGTTTGTACTGTTTCACGTGAACGACACGTTACGTTACACTTGCGCAGTTATTTGTGCTAGGCCTACAGCATGCAAGCTCGCACGTTTGCACAAATGCACACAGCCAAATAATAATCAATCACGCCTGTCCCGACAACTGTACTACTACTACTTCAGGTCTAATATCTGGCAAAGCGGTGGTAGCTACCAAGACGGGTTGGACAGGAGCCCTACTAAGTTGGATTTTGTCGCCTCCTACGATCTTTCCTACCCACGACGGGGAATTCTTTGACTACTTACTGAGTTAAAATAATTTAGTGGGCACATAAATAGTTGTTTTCCAAGGAATTAAGAACTGACTTTTTTATAATTGAACGACTAATTTTATTTAAGTGTCCTAAGAATATAATATGTAATTTTTTTCATTGATATACATTACAAACAATAACATACAATATACATACCTACATACAATACATTAACAAACATGCACTGCACAGTCAGTGGCCATTTATAAACAACAACTTGCCATAATACAGGTTTTTAGTTTTTGTGAAGATTCCCAATCACAAATAAATTTACAACTGTACCTATACTCGTGAAGTCTTTCAAAGATCAGTCCAGCAGGATAATCACTTCGAATTTTTCGAAAGATTTCTCATTGAACAGAACAGTATTGATTATTTTGCCGAAATATAATCGGTCGCAATTCGAATCTAAAGATCGAAAGAAGTAAGATCAAGAGAACGAAAGAAGTTCTTAAGATTCGTGTATGGCAATATTCCGAATATAATACGTAGGTACCTATTTTCTTAACTTTTTTTTGGTTTTCAACTGGAGGTATTTGGTTCATAAAACCTTTACCAGAAATCTAATCTACTGTTGGTCCAAGTCAGTTCAGAATCAAGTGGAATAGGGGAAGCTGCCCCTAAACTTGTTTTATCGGAAGTATATCCGGTAATTTGCCATCGTTACAGGATTTACGCAATGATTCGATTTGCCTAGCATAATTGAACATGGCATGACGTGTGTATAGAGCCCCGAAAGAAAAAATGCTCCTAAATTTCATACGCATAGTCTGACTATTGAATCAGACTTGTGTGAAATATAGACCTACATAAGTAGGTACTAGTTACAAAAGTAGGTGTTGAGGTAGTACTGAGTTCAGTCACACTATGTAAGAACTTTTATTTTATGACTTTGTCCTAATCTTCTTACTGATAATATTAATTATGCGAATGTTTGGATCAATGGAGGTTTGTTTTATATTCATGCCGTTATATTTAGTTTATATTTATATTTCAACCGTTTTAGAAAAGATTTGAATCAAATTTGGTATGCGGTTAGATGAGATTTTTTGGACAGCCCAATTAAACATGTTTATATTCTTGGAGTTCCTTGGGGCCCTCTGTAATCCCCACGCCACCTATTGGCCTCCATCCCCCTACCCTGCATGCACCCTCTCCTCGTGCCGCACTTCTTATTTTAACTGTTCTGCGTTGTGGAGGTCATTGCCGTCTTCGGATTCGTTTTTCGGGGATCAACCTGCTCGAGTATTAGACAAACGTTGATTACTCGAAACTCGCAAGTTTTACTACTTCCTGGGACGCAGTAGTTAGGTCCTAATTGTTTGCAGGCTTCTGCGTGTGTGGTTTTAGTATTACTACATCTTTTTGTTACACGCTTTATGTAACTTGAATAATTAAATATACTTACGGTCAAAACGCAACCTGTTTTCATGTTACTGGTGAGTCAGCGCACTGCAAGCATTAAACTCTCCCTTTTATCCATTAAACATGTTTATACCTGCGTGGCGCCAATATTTATTAGGTTTTCCCCCATACTGACTTCGCGGTTACTGATGTATGTGCTTTGCGTCCACGACACGGTAAGATTTCAAAGCATTATATCAATAACTTATTTTATATAAACTTTACTTGTTTTATATAAACAAAATAAGGCATAAGCCGTGCTTCTCAAAATCGTGCCACTTATATAGACTGAGTTAGTTTACCGTGAAAATTGCATTATGAATAAGTATTAGGATTGAATTTTTTAACATCAATTTTAATCACATTGATGACTAAATGAAGAACATTTCTAATAAAGTAAGTACCTAAACAACAAGTTGTAAACGAAGTTAATAAATAAGTGCCGTTATCATTCACCAATATAATAGTATTTACATTACGTAAATAGGTATATACCTACATATACCATATACTAGCCATCACGCCAGCGGTTTCGCTTGTATCAAGATAATCAGTGACAATGATAGCAGCTCCACCTACCGGGTAAAATAATTATCACCCATTTAAATACAGGTACACACAAAATTACATCCAAATCCGTCCAGCCGTTTAGTTATGTGACAAACACACAAAAGAGTATATATATATACATATAAAAAAACAGGTAATAACATAAGTTGCCTTTTGTAACTATAGGCAAGCTGTGAAGCCTTTTTTCCGTACAATATGATATATCGTACTTACGTAATATGTTCTTAATATATAAAAACATTCCACAAAAACATTTTCTTACATTTCCCTTATAAAGGCAATACGCAGGCAAAACCGCTGAACGGAAAACTAGTCTAGTCGAACTTGTTTTCCGCGGGATGGCTAGACACCAGTTAGTCTCATGTGTAGAGCTAGTCTCGGTGGAGGATGAGTCACCAGCTCACCGCTTTCTATACAGCTTGAGCCGGTCGATGACACAGCCGCTGCTCTATTCATACACATATTGTGCTGAAACTGTGCTATACAACTATCACACAACCTAATGTTTTGTTGCTCATTCATAAACATAAACATACACTATTTATATTGCAACTAGCTGACCCGCCAGCGGCTTCACTCGCTTGGTCTTGGTATAGAGGTAAAAGTGCCGTTTTGGAACCTCGAGGTCCTGGGTGGATCCCCGGGTTGGACAGTTACTGGCTTTTTCTGCCCAATAAATTTTGAAGGAGTGCCCCGCAGTTTGCAATAGACTCGCCTCTTAGATCCAAAAAAGAGCCCCCATGCAAAATTTTAAACTTTTAGCACTCGCAGTAACGAAGTTTCATACGTTTGTATCAACCCCAAAAAAAGCCCTTAGGGGTTGAATTTCATAACGTCCCGTCTTAGTGAGCACCTAAGTCCTAAAAAGAACCCGCATGCAAAATTTTAAACTCCTAGCACTTGTAGTTTTCGTGATGAGTGAGTGACCTTTCGCTTTCATATATATAGATCAAACAACTTTAAACGGATTAAATCGAGTATAATTGTATATCAAGTATTTTATCCATACATTTGACGACTGTTGGCCTCATTAACAAGCTCGTTGAGCGACTATAACCCTCAACGAGCTATGCTTGATCATTGCTCAGAGGGCTATGCTTGGGGTTTCCCTGCGTGATAAGATCCGAAATGAGGAGATCCGTAGGAGAACTAAGGTCACCGATGTAGCTCTCAAAATTTGCAAGTAGAATGGGCAGGCTACATCGCTCGTAGGACCGATAACAAAAAAAAAGGTTTTCAAGTAGCGACCACGCACCGGAAGACGTAATGTAGACCGACCATCCCCCCCGCTAGGTGGACCGACGATCTCGTCAAAACCGCGGCGAATCGCTTGATGCAGGAAGCAAGTAGCCGTTCTATGGGGGAGGCATATTATGTTCAGCAGTGGACGTCTTCCGGCAGATAATTATAATGATCCCGACGTTACGAAAACTTTTCAGTGGTCACGGTCTAACAGCTGACTGTCATCCAGTCTACTCGTGACCATATTCACTGAAAAGTTTTCAAAACGTCGAGATAAATTAATATAAAATTATACTTGATCCGTTTAAGGTTGCTTAATTTCAATGTATAAGAATCACGAAAGCCTAAGATTTTTTATTAATATTGCATTATGCTGTCGGTGAAAGTTCCTTTCAACTATATTTATACCAACGTAGACCTGTTTTTAAGGCTTTCAGAGGGCTACTTCCTAATCTCGGTTCAGTAGATGGCTAACTTTAGCAATATAGGTAAGCTATAACTCGATCCCTTATCCAAGATAAGCCTTAGGTAATCTCAGTTTGAACATAAAGAACATTAGAGATTTAGTTTCTGGATTTCATAAGAGGATTCGAACAAGGTATACCTAGTAACAGAAATCAGCACCTATATAGCATTTACATTTCGCTCAAAATTTTGCAAAATAGCCTCTACTAAAGTCAACAAGGAAATATACTTGCACCGGACGGCCTTAGATATCGCGATGCGATAAAAAACTTACAGAAATAAAAACCAAAGAACGACTTCCAAAACGGAACCAGCACGATGAGGTAATCACTGATTCTATGAATGAAAAAAGGTATAAAAAACTTGCTATAACTGTAGGCTATTTCGAGAAAATGGGTGTCATTGAATTATGATTGCTCGTGGAATAAGATAAAGACAGATTTTAAATGTCAGGCCAGTGTTGTTGTTATTTTGGGATCCAAGGCACGCCATTCAATAGGTTTGGCAGATTGTTCTGACTCATGTTGCTGATCACAGAGCGTGAAGTGTGGTTAACTAAGTACAAGAGTTTACATAAATGGATGAGAGACATAGACAAGATACCTACTCATGTTTTAGTCACGCTTTTTTTTGTATATGGATAAAATAAAGGATCAAACTCTGCTGAAATATTTGTTTTCGATAAAATATAAAAGGGAGTAAAGTAATAAACTATTCGTAAAAGGAAAGCTTATTATTTTCGGAGTTTATTCTTCAGAGTCGATGATTTGGTATTGTGCATCATCTCAGTGACTTGAATTTTCATTGGCAGAATCAGAACTAAGTACAAGTCTAGAGCCGTCAACACTTAAGTAGAGTCAAAAGTCGACGCCTTTGGTAGTTATCAATGATGAACATATATGATATAACTATGCTGGTAGACGTATGTTATACCACCAAGGTACGAATACTTAGAAGACAGTTGCCAAATTTAAAGTATAATTTGGCTTCCTAACGTCCTATTGCAATGAAATTTATTTTACAAGTACATCAGCAAACAACTTTGAAAAAAAAAAAACTGTATTTAGTAGCTCAACAAGGGATCTGTGCATTCATATAGGTTTATTTAAATCATCTGTTTCAACAGGAATCCAACCCGTCCGAAATGTAAAAAACAAACTAATACCTTTTTTAAGTAAGTACCTATATAAAGTAATTTAGAATATTAACAACACATTATATATTATGTACAGTAAGAAAGGAAGCGTGTTATTTATTCAAGCGTAAAATATTAACTGTAATATATATACTTTTCATACCACCTGCTCGACAATGTCTAATTACGTATCATGAAATCTCGACGTAAGTCTAGGAATTACATCCCCAGGGAGGTAATGTTGTATGAAACTCCCGAGGTATTAAAGTGATTTGGATTATGAACGTTAGGAAAACTCTTATTACGGAGTAGATACGGGCATTGTAAAGAGAGCTTACTCGAAAATTGAACTGTTCGCCTCAGACAGCACACAGAAAAACAAAACAATAAAAAGACGCGGATGTAATGAATTTGAAACAAAAGACGGTGTATGGTGTTATTTTAATAACTTTCATGAAATGTTCCTAACAAAAATATTAATCACTGAGCGAAGCGAGGGGAAAATGGATCATTCATTTTCATTCGCTGTCCAATGAAACCTGTTTTTGATATAATTTTATGTAGTTTAGGAAGAAAAAGAGGGATTCTGGTGGGGAAATTGTTAGAGGACACAACTCTAGCTCTATATAGAGAGGAGAATATTGGTTGAATTATATTTATCGTAAAATATCATTCTTTTCTTCATATGTTTTGGTGTGGCACCGTATCATACCACTTTTATTTTATTACTTATCTGCTCTTAAGGAGGATAGCGATTATGTCACCATCCTAGACATAATTAGCTAAGCTCCCCTCGCCAATTAAGCTGGTAGTAGGTAGTAGACGCGCGCGTAGCGGAGAACCTCTCGTAGCGGAGCTCGACTTGGCGACCTTAACCGATCAACAAGTTAAGCAACACTTTCTGCGGTCAGGACTTGGATGGGTGACCGCTAGTGGCGTTATTCAACTGAGCGCTTCGGTGCTTCGCAGGGCACGTTAAGCCGTCGGTCCCGCTTGTTTGTTTTAGGACAACAGTCGTTAGGCTATGACGAAGGCCTTCGGGTGGCCTGAAAACTTCGACATAGGTTGGCCACTAACCTATCCACCAAAGCCGCACTGGGCTCACGTGGTGGATTATGGCCCAACTCCTCTCTCTGAGAGGAAGGCTCGAGTCCCAGCAGTGGAAACAAAATGGGCTGATTATGAGGTAGTAGACTGAATTGAGACCCGAAAGTATTGTGTTATGCGCATTCAAGGTCCATAGTTCGAGTTACGGCCCGCGATCTGTAATGAATTTGGAACAATACACGGTGTTTGGTGTTATTTTAATAATGAATATATTACAACTTACTTCTTAAACTCATTTGTTCTAAGGTGCCTCTGTTCAAAGCTGCCTCCTCTCCCCTACGATGCTATGTGCCTAGTCCTAACAGATCAACTAACGGCCGATCTCTAATAGAAGTTTGACATAACTACTATTAGTGAAAACTATTTAGGCTAGTTTATTCTAAATTTCCAATTTTATTATTTAAATATTATAAGCTGTTTGTTTTCCATATATGTATAAATAAAATAAAATAAAAATAAAATAACACCTACACATAAAATGTCAAATATCTATCTCTATTATCTATTTTCCATATATGTAAAAATAAAATAAAATAAAAATAAAATAACACCTACACATAAAATGTCAAATATCTATCTCTATTATCTAATCATACGATAGATAGTTTATTGAAACCGGCCATATGAGTGTCAAACCTATGGAGATGTAGAATTTAGTTCACACGTTGAATCCAAATCCGCTGTAAAGCATATTGAATACTCCTTTTCTTTTAAAATAATTCACTGAAACGATTATTTCACTTTTTTCTTATATATAAGCTTAAAGTTGCACAACGCCAGGCAAGCTGCGTAGGCCGTCCAGGAACAAGTTAGACAGACGCGTAGGTCCCCATTGTATAAAAATGGTTGTCTGTAAATTCGGTTTAAGGACGATAATTTTACGTAAGACAAGCCGAAAGCTTAGGCCGATTGTGCCTCTCTATCGCTTGCTCCGCGCTCTCGCTTGCACGCTCAGCTCATGCGGAACGTGACAATGAGTCATACCTTTTCATGCGTGCAGCCGCCGTTCATCTATTTATAAGACGTTATCACGTCAAAAACACTATAAACTGGCAAAAGCTCAACTGCTGTTACTGAACTACTACCTAAACTGTGTATAGAATAGAAATATTCTGAGAAAAAGCCATTTTTGTAACGTCCCCGTCAGCAGTTATCCCGATCTGTAGAAATAACGTTAAAAAATGTGACTACCGACATTATGTCCGTCATTACTCTGACTGTACCTTGATTAGTATTGTAAAATGTAGTTTGACCAATATAATAATCATCAGGTTTATGAAACATACGCCACGGTCATTTTATCTATATAATATTACTGTCCATAGGCTGACATTCGATAGCTTAGATATGCCATTTTATGAAATAGGCCAGAATATAATATTTCAATAGGTACATTGATCTATAGGTACAGATCGATGTTTCAATAGGAATAATATGTATGAATTTTGTCTCTTGAATGCGTTCCGTTTTGTTTGCGTCCTTTTCATGTTCCGTTAAATTTAGTGAAATCAGTAAGACTGCTCGTACTGTCTGCGCCCATATTACGAGTAAAGTATCCAACGCTAAGATAGCCCAGTGCTTAAGATAGCCCAGTGCTTAAGATAGCCCAGTGCTTAAGATAGCCCAGTGCTTAAGATAGCCCACTCTCTATAAAACGAACTTCCACTAACACAAAAATTATCAGATTCCATGGTATTCTCCGAACACACCCGTACACAAAATGGCAACTTAGAACAATAACGCGCGAGACGCCATTTAGAAATCGCGCGTCAGTTAGGCTTGGACGTTCAAAAAATCGTGCCCGTTATAACAATACTTCGACAAACTTTTTTCCATTTTGACTTTTAAAAGTGCAAATTCAGTTGTTTAGTGAGTGGACTTAAAAGAACAATCTTTCTAGCATCGAGTTTCATGTAAGTAAGTTTAGTTTATCTTATCATTGTATATTTTTGTTGTCTTTACCTACATCTGTGAAATACCCCTATGATAGCCCACTCCATAATGACTTATTATGGCCCGGGCCATCTCAGTCAGTAATTATTTTTATTGTTGATTGAAGAGCCCACTGTTTATTTTAATTGTTGTTGTTGTTTATAGATCTCATAGTACATAGTTAAATGCTTGATAAAGGCAGTTCAAAGTATTAAAAAAACGCTGTTATACTTTTTATAGGTTCACAATAAAAAATATCATATTCCTATGAAGGCCCACCTAAAATTACGTTTCAAAATAAATGATCTGAATTCAGCTTTGTTTTCGTTTAATTATAAAAACAAGTTATATAACTATACACCACGGAAAACTGTTTAGTTTTAATTTAACAATTTTTGTTTTTTAACCTTTTTTATTTTTAATAAATTTAAGCTCTTTATAAATTAATAATAAAGAGTACAATGTCTTCTAACTTAAATTTGATTGCTTTAAATGTTATTATTTATTTAAAAATATGAAAAAGTCGTAAATGTAACGTAAATATTGAGATTTTTATTGCGGGCCATGATGTATGCCCTATGTTTCTAAGATGGGCCACAGTCCATGTTTAATAAAATGTTATTAGTAGCTACGTATTTTACATATAAGAAACAAAGGAACACACTATTGCTTTGTCATATATACAAGCTACATCGTGGATGTTATTAAATTCATTAATAACTTATTTTCGACATTTTATACAATTATGTAAAAACACGGGCCATCTTAGCGCAGGAGACCTTATTACGAGTAATTTGACATTTAGAAGTCTATTTCGGTCAATTTACACATATACAAGCTTTCAGTATACCACAGTAATCGTTTCTTGGTTTCTGATATATAACTAACTAGATGCGATCCGCAGTTACACCAGCATGGTGAAGATAATGATGAAAAGTATCCAGTGTTAATCCAGCGCCACCTCTACCTCCATACCAAATTTCACCAAAATTGACCCAGCCGCTTGCGCGTGGAGAAGTAATAAACATACAAACACACTTACACACTCACCAACTTTCACTTTATATTAGAAGTGTGACTAAGAGCACCCGCACTTAAAATACCTATCCCACAGGGATCTTCTTTCGTTATTTAATTCAGGGTATAAGTAGTTATCAACTTATCACTGGAGGAATTTACGATGCGCCATGTGTTCTGGCGCATCACTTTTGATAGGTTCACTCATAAAACCGGTAGGGTTTAAGGTAGTAGTTAGTAAGTAGTAGTAGTATAAAAAAATCAAAGAGCCATCCATAAATATTGGCGTCGCTTTTTCAGAGTGAACAAGTAGGGTAATTATTTAATTAATTATTAATTTATTAATCAATTAAATGAAACAATTTAATTAATTTATTAATTTATTTAGTTGAATAAATTTAATAAGTTAATTCAATTAATTTATTATTTGAATTAATTTAATTTATTTATTTAACTTATTTAATTTATTTAATTTGATCAATTTAATAAAGTATTTAACAATCACAAGCTATCGCATTTATGATATGTACATAAGTGTGTTGGTGTGATAAATCAATACAGATAACTAAAGAGTCTGCTTGTAATTCCAAATTAACATTTCACTAAATGCATATGAAAGTATAATAAGTAAGTACATACGGTATCTACATAAAAAGTTGTAATTTTGTCTAGCTGTCTAAACTGGCCTACTACTACTACTACTTTCCTACTTTACTACCTACTTTCTATCTGTTTGTTCCGACTAATCTCTGAAACTACTAGACTGATTTTGAACTGGACCTTTACTGGCAGATACTTTACTGGCTGATGTTATTAGGAGTACTTAACTTAGGCTATTATTATAGAAAAACAATTAAATAAAACTCTTTCTCTCTGTCTGTTTCTTTACCTAATCATGCCTAAGCAGCTGAATCGTAATCAAACTTGCCAAGGTTATAATAGATTATGTCCTGGGGAACACATATGATATTTTTCATTATCATCATCATCCATCACCGCGCAGGTGAAACAGCGGGGCGCTGCTAGCTTAAATTATAATTGAGTTTAGTACTTGAGTACTTTTGCAACCCTTCACGACAGGAAACCTAACGACTCACTATAATATAATATGTTATTTATACCTGCCATTGTTATAATTAATTGCTGGACTCCTGAGAAGATAAGGAACAGGCAAAGTAGAGACTGATATAACAGAAAAAATAACAAACTGCAATAGAAATAAATAGTCTGCAATATGAAACAAGAAAATACACCGGGTCTATTTAAGATAACATGGCATAAACTTTATTGTAAGTACACAAGTTTTAATACAAGAAGATTAAGTATAAAATTGTAAAAACAACTTACATATAAACAGTAGGCAAATTCCATATATGGTTTTACTAAATATTATTTATTTAACTAATGTATAAGTATAATACAATGGAACTCTACTTCTCGTTTTATTACGAAGAACAAATAATGTAGAGATTTCGATTCGAGTAACACTTTTTATTATGACATTACTTTGGACCTAATTTAAACTAGATTATTAATATTACAAGAAAAAAAACAGTACAGAGTATAATAGTCAAAATCGTGTGAATACTTAGCTCGTTAACACAACTTACGTGCATTTAGTGTTTTAGAAAAGAGAGCTGATTTTAGGCACACTGTTACTTAGCCATAACAAGGTTTAGATTTTAGGTGCATTACAGGCCTTTTGCTACTAAAGCCACACGCGATTTATGTATACAAATTAAATATTATGCGTTTTAGGTATTAAAATACTTCGTGTTTTAGATGACCCGCTCATTAGGGTTATTTACTTACCTTCTTAGTTAATTCAAAAGTCAATACCTAAGCAGGTTTTAAGTACCCTTAAGTACCCATCAAGTGGGTACTATCTCTGTCTACACATTAACTTGCAATTTCTTAGATCTAACTTACAAACTAGTGCAGAAAATGAATATGAATGTTGTAATGTATAATAAATCAATAAATCAATAATAATATGTTAACTTATCTAAATCTACCATAAATAGTTGATATTTACAAAATGCGCACTTTAAGTAATTAAACTAAGTCTTATAATAGGTTTTCATAATTATCATATTTAAAAACACTAACCACTAAACTCGTTTTAAAATTACTTTGAGATTTAAAATCAACATAAAACGTATTTCCATTGTAAATAATACAATTTTTTTATTGTCACACATGGTAATCATCTATGTCAGTAACTCTGTTTCAAAAGGCATTCTATAAAATAACGAAGAAAGGAAAAAAAGAGCGAATATTTAATATGCAATATATTATATTACAGAAACTATTTGTAAGGTGAGTCAAGTGCCTTCCTTTTACAATATCTCTAAATTTTCTTTAGTTGGACGGAATGTTTAAGCCCAAGATATACACCAATAAATACACTGTATATCTATAAATTTTCTTTAGATGGATGGAATGTTTAAGCTCAAGATCTACTCCAATAGATACACTGTATTTCTATAATTTTTCCTTTAAATGGACGGAATGTTTAAGTCCAAGATCTACACCAATAGGTAAACTGTATATCTATAAATTTTCTCTAGATGGACGGAATGTTTAAGTCCAAGATCTACACCAATAGGTAAACTGTATATCTATAAATTTTCTCTAGATGGACGGAATGTTTAAGTTCAAGATCTACACCAATAGATACACTGCATATCTATATTTTTTCTTCAGTTGGACGGAATGTTTAAGCCCAAGATCTACTCCAATAGATACACTGTATTTCTATATTTTTTCTTTAAATGGACGGAATGTTTAAGTCCAAGATCTACACCAATAGGTACACTGTATATCTATAAATTTTCTCTAGATGGACGGAATGTTTAAGTCCAAGATCTACACCAATAGGTAAACTGTATATCTATATCTATACACTGTATATATTTCCTATCACAGAACGCAATGTTATAAACTCTTCCAATCTTCCAAACTCTTGGAAATTTCTTATTAAACTATAGGCAAACCAGGGACAATCAATACGGTAGTTACAAAGGCGTTTAAACAAAAACCTAGCAAAAAATCAAATACCACAATCGGTACAATAATATTATTATAAATATACTCAATGTAATACAAACTGTTTCAAATCAATCTGTCAAAGAAATTGATGGGGTTGCATGCATTACATTGCATGCATACACAATTTTAAAATGAGACACGCTACGAAATATTGAAAAACATGCACCCATGTGCATGTTTCAGTGTTTGGTGTCTTAGGAAGTAACTTTTTCAATGCTTCCAACCGCCACATAATACCACTATTGGATAGTTTGTGTTCTCACTTAGCAAACAATTCTCTTAACTAGTGCATAGCTTGTGTTAACTAGCCCGGTCACAATCAATTAGATGGTTTATTCATACACCTAGGCTAGACATTTATTTTCCATCTGAAGTTCTCTTATTAGGCAGACTGTCATCTAGAACTAATTTAAAAAAACTTATGATACCTACATGTTTCTATAAAAGTATGGTACCTATGGCAATACAAAACTCAACAAGACATCAATAAATTCAAAGCCGTGCCAATTCAGATGCCAGTTTAAATAAGATGTTTGCATACAAGTATTAACGAAGCCACAATTTTGACCAACGCACATCGTCTCACTTAGCACCCTTATTAAGTCTTATCATAATCACACACCTTACCATCGGATAAAGCCGTCTACTTGTCACGTGTAGCAGTTGTCTTCGTCTGCATGATCAGAACAATCGATGGTTCCATCACACAACTGAGCGAGAGTTATGCATCTTCCGTCTACACAGCGGAGTTCTCCACTTGGACAAGGGGAGACGTGGGCGCTTGTTATGTCTGGGTTACGTTTCCCAGAGCCAGCTGTTTCTGGTACGTTTGCAGGAATAAAGTCGTTCGCTTCGATAGTTGTGCCGTTGGTCTCAGGCGAGTCCATATCTTGTTCTTCGGCTTGGGCCTTCTGCAATTTTTGTTACTATTAATTTTCGTGAAGTAGGATGCTAAATTTTGGGGACAAATTACAGAGGCACCAAAAGACAATGTGTTGATTCGACCGTCACATTACTTTTGTGATAATTTGTGACATCGACATTATAAAGTAATGTAACTTGGTCGATATGGGGTCAAACGCAAAGCTAAAATAAAAAAAGATAAGCACAGTTCAGATAATTAACCATAGAATTAATGTAATATTTACCCTTAACAGAGCAGCACCGTTGATGACTTTCTCGAGTTTGTTTATGGACTTATCTAGTTTAGTGGTACGTGTTGGATTAGAAGCGACTGCACGAGCCACTCCTTCAGCAGCTTTTTGTCTGGTTGGGGGTTTCTGCTCATTGTTACTGGCTACAGGTTGCTTTCTAGCCTTTTTTAACTCTTCAAAGAATCCCAATTCCCCAATATTGACCTCTTCCACGTAATCGTTATCTTGTGGTTTTTGTGTGGACTCGATGGATTCTTGATTTTTGCGTTCTGTTTTTTTGGGAAAGTCGAATTCTTGCGAGTCCGGTTTGACATTGACTGGGGCTTGAGTTGAGCGAGTGTATGGTGACAGTCGGGACAAAGATGGCCGTCTAGTGAAGTTCCTCTTGAAAGCGTTGCTGCTGTCGCTTGTCACAAGAAGTTCCTTGCTGTTATCGTTTTCACCTGCAATAAAGATATTTATTATGTTTAAGTAAGTACAGCATAATGTTAAAGAAGGCTATCCCTACCCCGTCCCTTTTCTCTTATTTGAGCTTAGAGTAGTATATTTAAAAAAAACTTGTCTTCAACACAATTTGATCATTGTATACCTACCTACTTTGACAAGCATTTTCTTTATTTATTAAAGTTTACCTAATTTGAATTAGACACTATTTATATATGAATCAATAGAAACACATTGCACATCTGACCGGAGAAATATTAGATGTCATTATTGTGGAAGTAAAGTTTTATTTACATAGATTTTTTTTAAATTACGTCCATATACGTGTCCCTTCGCTACTGACGCTTTACTTCAAGAGTTTGAATAATTCTAGCGAGAGCTGCTCGTCACAGCGGCTCGTGATCTTTTCATAATGTTATGTATCTTTGAAAACGTGCGTAAGTATGAAACGGACACACAATTAGGGGAAATTTCAAAATGAATTTTATCACCCTTTAATAAATGAAAATCTGTCTAAAATTTGTTGCAAAGTTAGTTAGTTGTAATTTAATTTTTCCATGGAGTTAATATTGCAGTAACTAATTGTAACTCAATTGGTTTCAAAATTGATGAATTTCATCATTTTTGTTCATGTATTTTTTCTCGTCAGGTTAAGTATATAATAAAAAAATCGAGAACTTTTACGTTATTTTCTCAGGAATAAAGTATTTTATATTTCTATTTAATTGAATTACATTATATAATTCTTTCTTGAGATTTTCAAGTTCAACCCAATAGAAAAATAAAATAACAATTAACTTATGTGTTTTATTTCCTATTAAATATATTTCGTTAAAAACAAGAAGTTGTATGACTAAACATCTTATTATTTTTAAAATAGACAGTAAGATTTCAAGGAGCACGTTCTAAGGCTCATAACAGTTTAGATCATTATATTACTAGTTGCGCCCCACGGTTTCACCCACGTAGTTATGGATGAGGATGATGATGAAAAAGTATCCTACACGTTATCCAGCGCCTCATCTATCTACATACCAAATTTCATTAAATTCAGTTCAGTAGTTTATGCGTGATAGAGTACCAACCATTCATACATTCATACATACAAATATGCGTTTGTAATATAAAAAAAATATGTATATATAATATATATATATTTTAATAAAAACTTTTTTAATCACAAAGCACCTCAACCAATAAAATTAAAAAAAAATGTATAACTCAATAGTGAGTTATAACAATGAAAAGTCACAGTGTCATTCTGTGTCTAATTTCGGTGACCATAGAGCCACTTTATGAGCAAGTGTATTGAATAATAATTTGTTATATAATACACACCTAAATACTAACTTAACTAATTTAAATGCGGAGATACCGATAAAAAGAAAAAAATATTGCACCCCACGACACAGGGAATCTTAGTGTGGAATCAAAGTCTATTAATATAAAAAACAATATTTTGTATAAGTTATGAAAATGTTATATATATATAACACCTTAGATTATTTGCCAAATCAAATGTATAATTATTATTCCTTTTATTAATTTTTTTTCACGGATTTCATCCGGTCCTTTTACAAATTCATAAGTGGGGCTATAGCCAACACTTAGAACCCTGTTTGGTATAAAAAATACAAAGTATTTTAAAAAGCTGAAACATTTTCGATGGATAGTGACATGGTATATGTGAGTAGGTATTACAAAAATGGGTAAAATGGCAAGGCTATTGATATGAACTTATTAGTGATAAGGGAGATAGTGGGCTATGGCTATGGTTATTATTATTATTATTATATGTAAGCTGACCTGCTTTTCGCATATCTCCTCCGCGTGCCACGGTTACTCTGCTAGGGCGTCTGACGACCGGGGCTGGTGCAGAACCAGCAGACTCTTCCCCCGGCTCGCCGACCTCACGATGCTCGCAGGCTTCTGTCTCGTCTTCTCCTCCGGGACAGTCAGCGTAGCCGTCGCATAGCCATCGCCTTAAGATGCAGCCACCGCTCTTACAGCTGGGAAACATACATATTTAGAGGTTATATATTATGACAGTTTAGCACTAAAACATGTATATATCAATGCATATTTTTATACGATGGGTAAGTTGCTAGAGATATAATCTAATACTTTATAATAATACTACATAGTTATAACATAGCATTGGGAGTAACCATAGATTAGTAGGTATCTTTAATTAGTACATATAATTGTTCTTTAGCGTGTTCTCCATACAAATATATTTACTATCTGGATTTTGCCGTTAGTGCCATGTAGTCCCAATGTTTTTTATATGAAAACATATTGATTGACTACTGGCGTGTATATATGTATACTAACTGTGCCCCACGGTTTCACACGCGTGGTGATGGATGATGATGATGAAAAAGTCTCCTATATGTTATGCCAGCGCCTCATCTATCCATTTAGAAAATCCATTTAGAAGTTTTTGCGTGAAAGAGTGACAAACATCCATACATACAAACTTTCACGCTTATATTATAGTAGGATTATCGGCTCAATTCTGTCTATACAACCTTACATATTTCAGAAACATAATCTCTTGATTTTTTATTGTAGTAATTGATTTCAAACTTTAGAGCACTACTGGGAAGAGCGCAGTACCCTTGGACTGAAATGACCTGATAGGATTGAAAGTCCAAGTTTTGCATACAATGTGCCATATGAAGACGTTGTGTTTACTTGCAGGTACCTATATTTACTCTATATACTTACCTACTCTACCCCTTTACTGGAAAACTATAAAACTCATACGTACCGGTACTCATTCCTCTGACAGAAATTACACGTTGCTTCATCTTCGCCGTCTGGACAGTCCTGAGAGCCGTCACAGATCCAGTCGCGCGGAATACAAGTCCCGTCTCCGCAAGTCATCTCTCGAGCGAAGCATGGCGTCTTTGCTGCGACGCAGTTGGTTCTAGAGTATTGCTGGCAGTTGAAGGCTGGAGCCAGCTCTCTGGGGATCACACCCTCGCACCCGTCCACGATTGCTGGAATGGAGATAAAGTACAAGTCAAACCCATGCAGCCTATGTAGCTCCATAAGTGCTAGTATCGCGAAACTTCTTCGAAAATGCATGGATTAACTTGACTGAGTTGTGGCAACTTTTTTCGTAGTTCAATAGGTCTTTAAAATATCGGATGTGCTAAGCAGTACAATTATTTCTTGAAAAGCAGGTACTTCATATCCACATATTTACTCTGTTGTAAGTCAATTCCACATTGCTATTATTACGCATCGCCTGCGGCTACAATTGGTCTCCAGTCTAACCGGGTCTAGACCAATTCTGGCCTTACTTATGATATTGTCTCCACAAGACAATTTTGAGAGTTTTAATTTTTCACCAGCTGGTCCAAAAACGTCCTGGGGCTAATATAGTTCATATAACTATATCATAAGGTAATATAGTTCAATAATAGTAATTCCTTACTCAATATCATAGCAATACATATTACTGCACGTTTTAACATCTGAGATAACTATCGAAGAAGATATTCACTGTGACGATATAACACTTAAGTAAGTATATACATGTTTGTAAGATACTGGTCGCCACGACACAGGGAATCCTAGTGTGGAGACCAGGGCCTTGATTGTTTGGCGTTAAGTACAGTATTACCCATATTTCCTGTCTCTTATACCTATGTATTAGTTAATGATAGTTAGTTTGATATATATTTAGAATAATATTTCTTGTATAGTTACTGATTAAGTGAACTGTATTTAGTTGTATTTTTGGAAATAAACTTTATTATTATTATTATTAGCTGAATAGCTGATACAGATTGTTTCATAGATAAAACTACAAATAGACGGGTATCCTACTCTAGTCTGTTTTTTCTACATTATTATTAAGACTATCTTGTAAATAACAATAGTAACTTCACCAAGATTTTAACTCACGCCTGCGACAGTTAGATTAAAGTTATGCCACACTAAAGATCATCGGATAGAATTAGGTACCTTTGCAAAGATTATAGCAAGGCATCTTTGGCGGATACGGCGGCGGATTGCATTCAGGTTCCAGTAGGGCACATGTGAAATGCCTCACGCGTTCACTACAGTTTGTAGCTACCAAGTACCCAATCTGGGACATCAGAGAGGTAACTTCCACTCCGGCTATGGTCGCTGGTGACCCGGCCAGGTCGTAGGGCAAGATCTCGCTGCAGAGCGGCAACCGAGTGGATCGGCATAGTGGCACTGGAATTTATACAAGTTATATTTATAATAAAACAAAGAGTACGGCGGTGAATAAAAAAGCTATAACCGTTTGACTCAAGCGAAGGTTAATCGGTAAGTTCATAATTTACTGCAGATTCTTCAGTACAGACCAAAGTTAGAAGTATTTATACATAAATGTTTAACGAAAGTTATTTTGTAGTGATATTAAAAGAAATTAAATAATTAATAATATAATTATTAGTAATATATATTTCTTTGCCTTTAATATTATCATTTTAATATGGATTTCCGCAAAGTATCGCCTGAATCAAATGTAGTAAATTATCGTGTAGTTCAAACAATTATGTATTGAAATAGAGCTTTTAGGACACGCATATAGTACCTAGAGTACCGACCATAAACAGTTACAGTTTATAAATAATTTGCGGTATATTTACCACGTATTTTATATGTATCGAGTATGTACCCTTGAAATAGTAGTATTAAGGATTCTCTTTGATAATGATGCGTGAAACTGTGCCGAAATACCAGACCAGATCTTGAGAATAGATCTTCTCTTAGGAATGAATCTTAGAGCTACATAAACATACGTTTCACGCATAAATATATACCTGTACTTTAAAAGTATTACCACAGTTAATAACAATCAATTATACTATGTAACTCTTGTATCTAATAACTTCCTACCTTCCTAATGAGTCTTACGTAATTTAAAACTTTTAAATACATAGGAAATACAAAACTTATACGCAACCAATGATTGCTATACCGAGTATAAATATTATTTTTAAGTTTTCCCCTAATACTCTTTCTATGTTAATATAGCAGATTAGTAGGTAATGATTGCTGGTAAAACAAAAATATTATCTGCAGATTAAGAATAAAGTAAACTAAACATTGAAGCGATTGAAGACAATACGACTAACTACTGCCCGTTAAGAAACGTAATGAATAATAAAATTAGGTAGGTACGCACTTTAATGTTGACAGCATCTTCCAGCAAACCGCATGCGCCCTTTTAAACAAATGAACACTTACCTTCATAATTAACATTGATGGGATACTTTTTAGTGGTAGTGTCATCGCCATCACGCCAAGTGGGGAGCGTGGGAGACACCCTCGTGTTATACAGAGAGCTTTGTGTGGTAGACTTCATTTTCTCAGCGTCCTCTATCGAAATACCAAAAAGCTTAGAGTGACCTGATGTGAAGTTATCCAGTTTCAACGGGGGCCCATAGTACTCTTCGATCTCCAGAGGAATTTCAGGCTCAGTGACGAGATACTGCTTGATATTCAGCGGCTTCGCTTTAAGCACTGGCACACGATAATCTTTGTATACTGCTGGATGTGACTTTGTAGAGATTTCAACTTTTTTTGTAGTTGGCTTGTCTCCATAATTTCTTATCGGAATTATTTGCTTATCTCCATAGTTTACGTATGTATTAATTGTCTTTTCATCATAGCTTGCATTTTCGTTAACCGTTTCAGCTGTTGTGAACGTCTCTGTAGGTGTGGTAGTAGCTACATTCAGGTCTTTGAAGTAGACTGCCAGTGGCTTCTCAGGTTTTTGTGTGATATGTGGTTTTAGGGTAGCATCTGGTGAACTGCTTGCTTCTTCTAATACTTTCGGAGTTCTTAGTTTGTCTGCATCCGCTCTTTCGTTTCCGTATTGAACTTCAGGAGCGATGTGTGTCGGGAACACAGGTTTGATGGGCAGTATTCTGTTTTTGCTTGATTCAGTGATGGAATCGATCATAGTAGTGAAGCCGGCGTTTTTATCGTTTTCAACGTCGTAGAAATCGATTTCCGATGTTTTCGTACCTGTAATCATTCAAGTACAAAATTCGCATGTATAAAAGTGCGCAAACAATTTATTTATTACTTAATTGCTGATAGTGGTGTAACCGATACACATACCCAACTAACTAAAATCCGTAATAAACTAATAGACTTCAAGCAAACAAATAAACAGAAATCAATATTATCATTCAGTACGTGTACAGTGATAACCAAATGACAAAGTGTCATGAGAAATACTAAGTAGGTACAGTACTTTTCGCAGGCAGAAAGAAAATGCATTGAACTAGTCAGTGTCATTCAATAAAAGTGCTAGGAATGTTGCACCTCGTCTCTTAATGATCTCATAATAAAGAAACATTAAAATAGTAAAGTATAAATAGAATTGAATGTATAAAATACTAAACTTTCTGATTGATAATAAGAGATTACTCGTATAAATATATATTTCATATGTTAATGGACTCGTGGCAGGGCGATTATACGAGTGTACGTGTGTTTAAAATAAAATCGACTTTAATGTAAAATTATTATTTTAATAATTATTATTTAACAATAAACATTTTAAAAAACTAGTAGTTGCATTCGAATCTGTTTCTAATGTTATTATGTAATTCCGATAACACTACTACAATAATTTGGCACCATCGAGCTGGTCTGATGATGTTGTTAAAAGGATGGAACTCTTGAACTTGAATGGCTATTTAGTAACTCGATCTACTTTGAGCTTATCATTAGAATTGTCTTTTGATTTCACCTGACGAGGTCGAATCTCTATGTCAGTATGAAATAACTTTCCTTAGCCCTGTATTTTTAAACTCAGTGAAAATAACATTGGATACTCGTATATTTTTAGGTGATTAATATTTATTGAAGACACATGCATTATCACTAAGATTTAAGTTACACATATAACTAAAACAGTGTAGTAGAGTAATAGGACAGTGTAGCAAACCAGATATAGGAATTATCTCAAGTTTAAACTAGGTCTCACGACGCAAATTAGCCGCAAATTATTATAACACAGTGTTATCTTGCTGAGCCGGGACTCATTCTTGGCATTACCAAACATTGCAAGAAAAAGCAGGAAAAAATTTGGATTTAGTCATTAATATTGTTTATTTCATTTTACTACACTTGTGTTCCTCGAGTTTTGTCGTGTAATAATTGTTCGGAGCGGTGGAAAGTCTATTGTTAGCAAAATGCACAAAATCGTACAGCGTTGTTTTTGCGTTTTCCTCGCCGTGGAAAGTTTAGTAATGCATCCACTGCTTTACTAGAACGTGACATTACTAGGACAGAATCTTAATGAGCTACTTAATATGACCGTGACTTGGCTCTGACTTTTTGAATAAAAATGACACTTGATGCAACTGTAAATATTTACTTAGGTAATCATACTCAAACTCAATTATTTATTGCAATCATATGTACCTTGTATTAGATATTACAGTTAATTTGAGGGATGGCTATGTACAACCGTAGGAATGCACTTTTACATACCAAAATCGTTGTTTATTTTGTAATGATGTGTGTTGTCTTAAATTAAGGTATTTTCTTTCTTTCATTAATAACACTAGTTTTGAACTTGAGATGATTTCTGAATCATGGTTTCAGTGTAAGAAAGCATTTATTAGTTCCTCTACTTATATTTGACTGACATTTCTCTAAGTGTGGTTACATATAACATATTTTTGTACTATTAGGTACAAGTATATAGTTCCGACTCCAAACCTTTATGATTTTGTTCGTTAGCTGAGCTTTTTGATTGTTGAATGATACCATACCAGGATTGTGAGTTTGCGTGGGTTCTGGTTTCTTAGTGTGCGTGCGGTGTTTGGGCCTAGGAGGACCATGTGCTCTGAGATTTTCGTGAGTGTGGGCTCCAGCAGTCATCGGCTCCCAATATGTTCCGTTAATCACATCCATGTCATTGTATTTGTTTTCTGGAAGAGTTTTGAACTAAGTGAGTGGATGAATGTGTAGCTATTTCCATGTTTTGTATTTTTGTGTCTAGACAAGTAACACGGTAATGAAGGATTTTTTACTCTCGTGTGCCTTGAGTTGTTCAATATTTCAAGAATAAATACAAAAGTATTATGACGGGCAGCAACTTTCGTGAGTGGTGACCACACCAGTCAGGTTTATGAATGACTAGCTGCGTCCCGCGGTTACATCCGCGTGGTGATGGATGATGATGATGATGATGAAATGTATATTTTTATTATGTATTAATCCAGGGCCTCTTCTACCTCCATACCAAAATTCATCAACATTGCTCCAGCGGTTTCAGCGTGAAGAAATAGCAAACATATAAACACACTCATAAACTTTCGCCTTTATAATATTAGTGTGATAAAACACCCATTCCATCTTAGTCAAACTAGAGCAAATAGTTTTGATAACAAAGCCATGACATTTATTTCAATATTTGAATGATTAATACACTGTGACTATCTATGACATAATACACAATTTCTAAATAATCATATTACAGATACAAAATATGATAATGGATACAAAGAATGTAATCCCATATACGGTAATAAAATCACATTAAAATATCAACGTTGTTATATTATACGATTATCTGTAAAGTTGTCTATAAATTGTCAAATTAACAAAAGAATGTTTTAATATCCACTTACTGTTAGAATTTATAATTTATGGACAAGGTATGCTCTAGAATCTGCAAAAATTAGTAGTTTCTACTTTATTGTAGGTATATATAATAAAACACCTTTAAAAAGTAATATAAACAAAATTTTGTTTGTGTGTGCGCCGGTGTGAGCACCGCACTGAGATGCGCTGCGCTTTACGAAAGGCACAATCGGACGCAGTAATGTATGCGCATTATTGATTTGAAGTAGAATATCTGGCACCAAGCAAGACGGTCTCTTGCACCAAAAGGCTACCACTTGGTAACTCTGCGTTCGTCACATTTACCGATTCACGTCTCGCTAGCGTAAGGAAAATGCGTTAAGGCGCTGCCCAAAGCCAAACATCCGTAAATCGCTATGTTTTTCGTCGCACAGTTATTGATACAAACTTGGAAAAAAACCATGCATAGTTAAAAAAAAATATTTATAGAATAATATTACAAAATGTTTATCCCGCTCCTTGAAGAAAAAAAAACGCAAATAAAACGACGAAAAAAATCTTTCGTATCGAATTTCTCAATATTTTGAGCGACAACTACTATATTTTTGTAATCAGAAAAAAGATAATTTATTAAATTAAAGAAATATCTAGATATTTTTACCCTTGTGGCTTCTTTTATTTTAAACAAATTAAAACTGCGAAAAAGTGATCGTGTTTACAGAGGCACGCTTGGTCCTGTCACGGTGTCCGTGCGATTCTCTAATGATTCGTCAATACGTTCGTCGACGAGCTCACCGATGTCAGATACTTTATGAGATATCGCCCTTGTATATAAGGTTGTTTTTCCAACGTTTCTTGTCATCTCGTCATTTGTTTCACGGATGTTGTCAAAGATGCAACGATGTTTGCTCTAACGGCCGGTCCCAATAATCTATCTATCGTCGGTTTACCTTACTAGAGATAGATATTTGACATTATTTGTATGGACGTTATGTCAAATTTCTATCGGTAGTAAGCTAAACCGTGGATAGATAGATTATTGGGATCCCTATTTAGAGAATCGCACGGTGCTTCACCCGCGCAAATACCTAAAAGTTTACTCTTGCAGGGTCTTAACTCCGTCCCCTGAAAAACCCGTAAGCGCAAGGGAAATTCTTTCAACGTTGTTGACCCTTAAGGTATAAACTAAATACGCACGCAGAATATTACTATGTAACACATTTAATTTTGCGTTTAGTCGTGACTTAATGGAATGCAATTTGAAGCATGTTCCTAGCTCATTTACTTGACATACACAGGTAATTAATGTGATTATAAGTTACATAAGCGAGTGCAGTTTGTACTTGTGCCAGTAAACTGGAGTTACAAACCGCCTATATGCGAGCTATTAAGAGTAATTAGAGATATTAAGATTGAGAGTATTAGGGGCCACAGAATAGTATCTAGTTATTGAGTCTTTGGCGACTCCTCCATACAAACAATTCTATGATTTCCTCGCTGATATTGACAGTAGTACTTTATGTCCCATAGATATTGATCATTAGCATTTTTTAACCGACGTCCGAAAAGGAGGAGGTTATATGTTCGTGTATATTTTGTGTGTGTCTGTTAGCCGATTTCTCCCCCATATGTGGACCTCTTCTCAGAATTCTTTTTTGTTTGGTAGAGTATACTTCCGAGGTGGTCCCATTTAAATTTCATCAAATTCGGTCAAGCCGTTCAAGTCATTAAAATTGATTAAAATAATTTTTTTACTAAAAAATGGAACCGACTTTAACACCAATAAGTGTGAAATAACTTGTCGAAGTCGGTACCATGCATGCGCACAATATTGTGATAATAGGTACCTACCTACTTTTGAGCTATCATGGTACCGATTTCAACAAGTTATTTCACACGTTTTGCCGTTGAAGTCGGTTCCATTTTTTGGTAATTTTTTTATTATTATTCAGTTTTAATAAGTGGTATAACAGGGCCCTCCGAAAACTCTCCCGGCCCGAACATTGTAATGTGTATTTTAATAGAAATAATAAAACAAGTAGAAACATCACAAAACGTATGAAGCCCGGGGCCGTACCACAGACGAAACAAGACGTAGGAACCCAATATACTTATGTTATTATGCTATGATTATAGAAACGAGCCGTTTATATTATTTTATTACGAACTAATTTGCAACCTAATTTAGATTTCTAGTAGGTACCTACTGTTGCAAACTTCACGGATATTTATGCGTGGAACTTATCACGATACTAAGCAATTTGATTGCGATGTCATATATAGAGCACTTGAGATAAGTGACGCTTGCTGTAGGGCAGCATAATAATGTGTATCATATTAAAGAAGCTGTTCCAGTGGTCACTTGCTAGCGACGTATGTAACCGCTTCTACTCAAAAATATGTCGAGTATCATAAAAATGTTTTTATTAAATAATTTAACATGTAAACACAAGTACAATAAAAAAAATGTTATACCGACTTCCATTCTATTCAGTTATTGGAGTGTAACTCAAAAAGTACTGAACCAAATTTCATCAAATTTAAATGGGACCACACGGGAAGCACCAGCTTTTAAACAAAAAAGAATTTTGAGAATCTGTTCACCCAATTGAAAGTTATGAGGTAACAAACATTAAAACATAAATACAGTCAAATTGTTTTTGTCTTTTTGGAAGTCGTTAGAAAAAAAGGTTTTGGAACCTGTTTTCGACTCTAATACGTATTTATCACTATTAGATGAGCGGTATCCATGGCACGAATAATTTCTGAAAAGTATTAAACAATTGAAAAACACGTCATATGTGCTACAATATCACCAGGTATAGTTTATATAGTAGGTTGAGTTTGATACGTTACACTTATGCAAATTATTTGAGCTGGACCTTATATTTAACATATACTTTTATATAGAACACATATCCTTGATATTTCGCTATCCTTAAAAACAATCCTAACGACTGGGAGCCTATTTTATAACCAATAATAGGGTATTTATTACTCATATGTTATATTATATCCAATTATCAACTGACCTAATTTGTATGCATATGAATGCAATACACATTGATATTGAAATTGAAATATGTTTTGTAAGTTAACTATAAAAAAAAACAATTGTATAACAAAAACTCAGAAACATTGTATCATGTGAGAAGACATACATCACAAACGTCACTACCTACACGTGCCAATAAAAAGTCTGATAAGAGAAGGAAAGCGAGGTCGCGCAAGGTCAAACAGATATTCTGCATTTCTCTATTCAAATACTTCACACATATGTACCTACTTTACATAGGTATACAATGAATACAATAGCATGCATGATTATTTAAAAATAAAACAATACATGATAATTTTATAAGATAATAAAACGGTCCACCAACATTTTTTTGTGACAAAATATTACGTACAAAACTGCTACGAGTACTTCCTTAACGAAACGATAATGTGATTATTCAACTGACAGTATAAACATGGGCGGAAAGAGATTTCTAAAAACACCAAAAAAGAATGTAGAGCGCATGTTATAGAGCGCAGATGCATCCAAAAAGTGCGTGAACAGATGATTTTAGAGGTCAACTTTCAATTTTACCAATCCTCTGCATATAAAAAAGACGATTGGGAGCAACAAAAGGAGATACGAGCGCACATCCGGTAACATGTGCCGTGTCAGAACCCCACGCAACCAAATCATATTGTTGTGCCCGATTTTACTTGTCCATATAAAATATTGTGTTATTAAAACCCTTCGCGTGTGAAACGTGAAAGTGGCTGAATATTTATGGGGATATCAAAAACTTTCCGAAAACTCCAGTCTCTTATCAAAGCACAATTTGCAAATGAAAAGGAGCATAATTGCTTTGAAAGTTATTTTTATGAGCTTTTCAGCTTCCGTTTTGACAGCAACGACTGGAGTTCAATGCAGGAGTTAACATTGCGAGCTTTCGATATGCAAATCTGAGCTTAATTGTTACCTTTTTGGGTCTCGCTCGTGGCCTTTTTATTGCATTTTTATGAGGAGTGATATCTTTTTTACCTTGGTGGGTTCATAAAAAGTGATGTCAATATGAAAATATGTTTAATCAGATTGAAATAGTTATGATTGTTGTAAATCTGAAGAAAGGGAACTTCATTAAACCACTTGTAGGAGTGGTTGGCAGACAAGACGTATTTATTGAACCAGATAAAAGCCAAGATTTTGTAATAGTTCGCTATATTGTAGGTCAGACCACATCTCCGGTTACGTGCGAGCTCAACCTATGACCCCGGTGACCGTCTTATATGATTTTTCTACTTCTAGTTCTATTTGAGTCATCGTATGTTACACTTCAGAAACTAAGTGGCATCTACCAAAAAGAGCACACACGTTTCTTCAATAACATAATATATTATACTTATACATTTTGTTTTAGGATACAGAGTTAAAGAGCATCTCCTACGCCTTCGGCACGCAAATCGTAAGATCCAAGAAACTTCTCTCTTGTGCTAGAGTCCGAAATGGTTGGTACAGTTATCGACATTATTATTATGGTTAAACTTGCATTTTATATTTCATTATGTAAGAAGACATACATTTTTAAAATTAGAAATTGATAGATTCTTACAACTTATATGAGTTGATCTGTAATATGCTGTAATGCTGTAAGCCCAAACGTAGAGTAATCCTAAAACCAACAGCTTGTTACGCCAGAGATACTCTTATATACGGTGAGAACAAGGACTTGACCGCTGTTGTTCCCAAGGGTTGCTGTTTCAGTTTTTCCTAGCATAATAAGCATAATCAGCACATTGTGTTCTCATTGCTTGGAGATGGGCTTTCCTCTCAGAGAGAGTAGTATGGGTTACAATCTATCACGCAGACCCAGTGCGACTCAGGGAAGAGGACTGCCCTCCTGTCAGAGTGTATCACACCACCCGAAAGCCTTCGTCATGCTAACTATGTTATATTTTGGTTGTACTAAGATAACAACTTCGCTAGCACGTGAGATTTGCTGAACTTGGGTTCTTTGAATCTTACTGCGGTACCTCTAGTGGTTTAGTTGTAGGACTAGGCAAAGCGCTTCAAACGTTCTTTTTCTTAAATTTTTAAACACAATACCCTGTTACCTGTTTTTGTAGTGGAGCTTTTTAGAGGCTGCCAGTGCCACATGGGGAAGTACCACACATTGGCCAGTTATTCAACCGTGAAGCAGTAGTGTGCAAACATTACTGTGTTTCGTTGAAAGGCCATGTTGTCAGGAAAATTACAGGGCAAGAGATTGAACATCTTATATGTCAGTATAACGACTGCAGTGCACTGCCATGCACGGCTTTCTACTCTTGCAGTTTAAAATTCTGAATGTCACTGAAGTGTTATGGGTGTGACGCTTGACATCAAGCGAGTGCCTTGCTTCTCTCATCAGCAAATTACACTAACAAAAAAAACATAAAACCAGTAGGTACTTACCAGGCATAAGAAAGTAGACGAAAGCAGCCAGCGCGACGCAAACAAGCACCAAAGCCAACGGCCACCGCATAATTCTTAAAATCTTCGCCATTTTGTCCACTCCTACGCCGCTGGTGGGTGCCACTCGGTATAGGCTGTCTGGATGTGAACCCTGTGGACAAGACACAATGGAATCAGGAAACAAAACATATAATTTGAAAATGTAAAATATCATACATATTTAATTAATGGCATTATTTTTTCATTTCTTTCTTACTGACAAGCGACGAGACGGGAAAGTCATGCACTTGATGGTAAACACCACGTCCATGGTTTGTAGTGACAGCTAGAGCTTCAAGCTGAATTTTCGTAGTGCGCTCGTCACACAGAGTCAAATAGCACAAACAATATCCGAAAAAGTATTCGTATCGCACAATGCACATGCTTGCGTACAAACTATGAGTTACCTGTGTCACAGTTGCCCTAGATAAATGACAGTTTGTACTGTTTCATGTGAACGTTACGTCGCGTTACACGTACCCAGTTTTTCGTGCTAGGCCCACATTACAGATTTGAATTCATTTGCCTAGAATGTTCTCTTGCTATAGAGCCTTAACCAAATGTGGTAACGAATTTTGCTTTGAGATAATTTCTGGCACTGCGGAGGTAATAGCTAGGGATTCATCGATACACCATTTTGCCGATACGATACTGATACCGGACTCTTATAAAAATATCGGCATATCTTATAAAAATATATAGTATCGGCAATACCGATACCGACACCGATGCGCTTATTGAATTCAAAAATTAAGGTACAATAAATAAAACACAAATTAGGTTATTTTTTAAATTTGTTGTAAACAGATAGGTTAAGATCAGTTAATAGTTCTTGTAATTAAAATTAACATTAGTAAGTTTTTTTTTTAAATTAGAGTATTCTTAAGTTTTGTGGAGAAAGGCGAATTGGCTCAGTTTTGCAAGTCCCCAGTTTTTATTATTTTTAGTTCGTACCTTGTTCGCAACTTAAAAACGAGACTACACGCGCGCTTACTTTACTTTTTGAAGCGCGAAATTTGAATAGTATCGTTGAATCGACCATAAAAATATAGCCGATGCCGATATATCGGCGAATTTGAAGTATGGCCGATATATCATCGGTATCGTATGCATCCCTAGTAATCACACAATCTACTATCACACGTCACACTTATTATGGGGGATCCCAATTAATCTATCTATCCACAGTTTTCCTTACTACCGATAGAATTTTGACATAACGTCCACACAAATAGTGTCAAATATCTATCTCTATTAAGGTAAACCGGCGATAGATAGATTACAGGCACCGGCCGTTAACGAGGCTCATATCTAGGATCCAACAAAATGAATGATAGTCCTTTTTAGTTTTTTACCTCCATCCCGACATCTCTTATATTATAATATCAATGCTCGTATTCGAAACAGTAAAAGAAATAGGGCTTGTTCCACAAAGTCCTAATAAGTTTTGGTGTCAGATAAACCGTTTTCTTTACAATGTTATGAACTTATTTCTAGATCGTGTAATAGAGTCAATGTAGTAACATTGATATAACTCAAACTATTACGTGATACCTTATATTTAAATGGAAGAAAGCCATGGTTGTAATAATCTCACGCTTTAATTTATGGAAAGTAATAAAACCATGGATTAAAAACAGTAAAAGTTATGTTTTGAAGTGTTTTTATTACTTAATTCTTACTGCAGTAGTTATAACATAATATTTTAGAAAGGGTTTTATTTTTCTAGTTTATTTGAGGTTCAGTGCCTAATAATGAGTTAAGAACTTTTCTGTTTTTAATGTGTACTTTGATATGTGGTAACGGTAACATACTAAACTTTTGGTGAGAATATATTATGCCTAAACTGTCTAGCTTGGTTATAATAATTTTAACAGTAAGGACACATATGGTATTATATATTAAAAAATCTACCAAGTACGAATAAACTCGCGCACCGAGAGTTCCGTTAATTATAAAAGCATTTAACATTATTGCTCTAACTAAATACAAATCAGGACAAACTTAACTTTGCTGTTCGATTCCTAGACACGATTATATCACCAACCGCAAATAATAAGTTTGTAATAGAAATTAGCTTTTCTACAGACTTCCAAAAAGGAGAAGGTACTCAATTCGACTGTTGTTTATGTTTGTTACCTCATAACTTTCGATTTGGTAAACCGATTCTGAAAATTCTGTTTGAAAGCTGGTGCTTCTCTTGTGACCCCATGTAAATTTCATCAAATTCGGTTCATTAATTTTTCAGTTACACTCCAATAACTGATTTTTACCAAAGTAATAAAATGGAAGTCGGTATTAAACTTCTACAAATTGTACTTGTATACGTTTATGTTTGTGTTGAAAAATATTATTTCTGAAAGCGCGACTCTACTGATAAAAAGGCAAATCATTTTAATAATCAATATATAATCATATAGTTTTTGTAAAATTTTGTCTCCTGCGTTCGTATTGAAAAATAGCTGTTAATATCGATATATCCCACCCGGAAGTTAGACCTCACATGTACGATTAAACTTGAGATTCGATTAGTAGATAACATTAAGCTTTTTCACCCTAATACACTTCTACCTCAATCAGTACGAATAAAAAACAGGGACATAATTTGTATTAGATTGCGAGTTTCAAAAAGCATGCGGATATAACTTTACTAATGGACGGAGCAGTGGATCCTATTACTAGTGTTATACTACTTACTTATACTTATTTATTAATACTTTTGTCTTTCATTTGAGGGTTCTCATTTACGAATTAAAAGGACAGACTACGTTCATAAGATAACTATCAAAGTATTTATTATGTTTATTTATTTATTTTCTTAACTTACAACTATCATTACAGGTTTTTTTTTTTTAACCTAATGCGAACTATGTAGTTGACCCGCCAGCGGCTTCGCTCGCTTGTTCTTGCGCTGTAGTGGGGCGAGAGTTATTCTTTAAACTTCAATAACTTTTTTTATTTATGAACCGATTGACATGAAACAAACACTAAATGTTAAGTGAAGCTTACCACAATCTATTAGTGAAAACCACATCCAAGCCGTTTCTGAGATTAGCGTGCACAAACGCACATACAAACAGACAACACATCTAACAATATTTTTGACATTCTATTTTCGTTTATAAAAGTCCCAATAATATTTTTTCTCATACATCTTCCATGTACAGACAGCGATCCGTTACATTTTCTACCAACTTCCAAAAAAGGAGGAGTTACTCAATTTGACTGTTTTTTTAATGTTTGTTACCTCATAACTTTCCACTGGATGAACCGATTCTCAAAATTCTTTTTTGTTTGATAGCTGGTGCTTTCCGTGTAGTCCCATTTAAACTTCATCAAATTCGGCTCAGTAGTTTTGGAGATACACTCCAATAACTGAATAGAATGGAAGTCGGTATTACATTTTTGTAAGCATACCAAACAAACACATGTAAGCTCGAATAATTTTAGATCATCTTGATACAACATTAATAGAGATCATTATCATAAGAATTGGCTCAGTTTTGTAGTCGATATTTAAATTGTATAATCGATAATTGGATTCTAATTTAATGTAGCTGTTTAAATATTTATGGTCATACTAAACATTATAATACCATTCTACTTTCTTTGGAATGTTGTACGTTTTGCATGTTCTCATTTTCAAGCGTTTGTTCTCTTATTCATAGTAATGACTGATATTTTGAGTTATGAAACATAATTTACTTTGAACGTTAAGCTACATTTAACCGACTTCAAAAAAGAAGGTTCCAAGTCGTCGGGTATAATTTTTTTTATGTATGATCACGCATAACTTTTTACAGAGTAGTCCGATTTTAATAATTCTTTTTTTGTTGGAAGAGCATACTTCTAAGGTGGTTCCATTTAAATCGTCATCAAATTCGGTCAAGCCGTTTTTTAATTCAATACAAATCTCGATGATAAATGTGAAAACTGTTTTTGGCTTAAGTTTTTCAACTGTTTGTGTATTACTGTTTAATTCTAAGCTGTTTGTTTTCCTGAAAATTAAAAAAAAAAAAAAAAAAAAAATATATCGTAATTGACGGTGAATGACAATCGATCCTGTAAGTATGATCACTTAATAGGGTGAAAAAATATTTTATTTAAAAAACTTTTTCAATCGTCGGTACCATGCGCACAATATTACGATAATAGATTCTTTTGAACTATCATGGTACGGTATTTGTCATACCGACTTTAACAAGTTAATTCACATTTTTAGTGTTGAAGTCGGTTCCTTTTTTTGGTAAAAACATCATAAAATGGAAACATGTCATCAATGTGTCGTGCAAATAATCTTGTGACTTATAGACGAATAAATTTGGCAGGTATATCATATATCATATTTATTTGTAGTCAGTATAATGCCCCAATTCTTAGTCTGGTACGAGGTTGACGTGTCAATTTGCATAAGTTAAATAATTTCAATGTTATTTACAGCCTCAAAATCAACGGTAACATGTAAGACAGGTACAGATTAAGAGACTAGGATTCAATATTAAGAACTAACGTCTACATTACCATAGTTTGTATATTTTGCGATAATACCTACTGTCGAACAAGTCCACGCATACCACGAGTAAGTATTTCTATATTTATATAAATAATGATTTAACAAATGACCGAAACAGGCTTCTACCACTTAACCTATGAAGTTTTATTAACACCTTGCCATGATCCAACAGTAAGCTTGTTTTTCATAGGTTTCGTTAAAAGGTTAAATTTTTAGCGGGAAAATCAAAAATATTAATTTGGGTATTTTGTTAACATCTTTGCAACTACCTACTTAATCGTGTTAATATCCTTGATATGTCATTTGTTATTATAAAACAATTCAAGATTTGTTTAAATTACAGTTATATTTGCAAATATGTAGTTGCATGATTGATAGAAAAATTATTACCGAATGTAAACAATATTCTTCAAATATCTCGAGTCACAAAATGAACTCCCAGTCATTACTGAGTCTAGCTAGCTAGAAAATAAAAATAAGGGTAAAAAAGGGTTGGGCTAAGCTTACAATAAATACTTATCTACTTAAGTTGATAGTAGGTACCAAACATAGTTACTAAACTCCAATTTTGACATTAATATCTTAGACCATAACTCGAAATTTTTGTAACTGACATTAAACTAACTGATAAAGCAAAGCCCGATCAACTAAAAATGATCCTCAATATAATTATGATGGGTAGGTAAATATACGAGTAGTGTGATTATGCGCAGTCATAGGAATTGAAAACCTTATCGGGTTTGGAAGACAAGTTAAAAAAACGTCTTGAATTGAATGACAATCGACATTGATTTATTGATATCTTAATGCCTTTTTTGTCCTTATCCTGATCAAATCTCTGTCAATTCATCGCATAAAAATTATGTACCATGACATGCGAAGTTGTACAATATTTCATAATATGACTTCTTAATGCACTGAAAGCTCTAAAATATATTGTAACTGTCATAAACTGACAACATATAACAACAACATAATATGATATTAAAAGTAAAGCAAATTGCGTAAACGTGTTATAGATTCAAGGAAAATAAAAACTCACTCATACACATATAAAAACCCTGCCTAAAGATTATCACGAATTGTCAAATTTAAGCGTGACTAAGTTTACAACGTCGTCAATATGTTTATTACTTATTAAAAAAAATTACGTGTTGTCTGCATGGTTGTGCTTTTATTAATAAATTATTTGAAGTGTGGATGAAGTTAACATGATCATTGAGAAAACCATGATAAAGCACTTAAGTCAAACTATTTTCTTCATTCAAATTGAAAAACTCAGACCTTATTTATATACGTGCGCTGGTTTTGCTGTATCGTTAGAGGAAACCTCCTCTATGACTGTATTAAATGATTATTGACTTCGGTCAAATAACAACAGAGGGCGTAACACAAATAATTTGCGAAAAAGTATTCGTAACGCAAACGTCAAAGTGTCACGCTTTGACGCACAAACTATGAGTTATCTGTTTCACAGTTGCCCTGTATAGATGACCAGCTATTCGTGCTAGGACTAATTACTGGGTAAGTGTAACGTAACGTGCCGTTCACGTGAAACAGCACAAACTGTCATTTATTTGCGATACGAATACTTTATATATAAATTTGTCACTCATAAAAATAATGAACATTTTTATCACTATAAACTGTCTGTAATATCCGCCGAATGGTACTTATGGATCATGGCTTCAGTGTAATTATGTACGACCATTATCCGTGCATGTTACATTATCAGGCAGTAAAGTACGACAATTACGAGCATTACATTAAAATTAAACATGTGATATGGACGCCGATACATGGTATTACTTCAACCCGGAACACATTGATACAACACCCTTAGTTAATCAGTCTAGTACACGTATGTCCTACATTTTGTTACTGGTATATCTACAGGTAAATAGTATTACCTTGCACCTGTACAATTAAAATGATGTAATTAGATAACCATGTCTTTATACATATAGAAAAACCTACACTAATAAACTAGCCTAACCTAGTCTAGTCTACGGTTAGAGGGTTACGTCCGCGTAGTTAACTAATATGCGCCACGAGAGTTTCCTTCGTAACTTGGCTTCCCTATGTAGGAAGTGTCAAATATCATAACTACTAAAGTTTGCACAGTTATTTACTTACTTGCCTAAATCAAATAACCGTAAAAAACTTATCGACTTCCATGTAGCGTTTCTTATAAAGTTTTAAGGGTGGACTGATGTTAAGTTGTAACCTCTGCATAGAAAAAATGTAATTCATCACAAGTGACGATCTGCACTGCGCTCGTAAACCTGAGACATAAAGTTGAGCTTCATGTGCCTATAATTTTGCCGGCACACAAACCATTCAAACAAGCACTGTATGTGTATACTGTACACCGTAATGCGAACATTAGTGCTTCATGGTAGAAAAAGGCCCAACTATCTATTTAAAAAAAGTAAGTCATAAGACAGAAGAATACATAGACATCGTAGATAGAATTGATTGTGCGGCGTGTAGATTTGCTATGTACTATTTTATGATATGCATGACATGTCACCATGTGGGCCATTTGAAGAAAGTCCAGGAGGTCATCTAAACAATAATATACCGTAGGTAATTTTTGTAGAACCAATTTGTAAAATCGACATACCGAAATGTTATAATTTAATATTTTTTCATCATCATCATTATCATCATCAGCCCATATTCACCCACTGCTGGACATATGCCTCTCCCAAAGTACGCCACAGAGCTCGGTCTTCAGCTCTCTACATCCAGTTACTGCCAGCCGCCTTCCGCAGGCCGTCTCTCCACCTGGCTGCAGGGCGTCCTACACTCCGTTTGCCTTAACGTGGTCTCCACTCAAGAACTTGTCTACTCCAGCAGTTATCGGTTCTTCGTGAAATGTCGCCAGCCCATTGCCACTTCAGCTTGCTTATTCTTTGAGCTATGTCGACTACTTTGGTTCTCTGTCGGATAACTTCATTAAGAATCTTATCCTTCAGAGAAACCCCGAGCACAGCTCTCTGCATAGCCCGCTGAGCGACCTTAAATTTGTGGACTAGTCCCACAGTAAGTGTACCAGTCCCACAGAATATTTTTTCATTGGTTTCAATTTACAACTAGTAAATTGAGGTACCGTGTCGGTGATTTATTAGTTTTATTATAAGTTATGGCCAATAAAATTTTGTGTCTCGAAGCTATAAATTTTCTTGTTACCGACCGAGACACACCAAACTATAACTTTTACTTTATTTTCACGATCCAAAACTACGATAGTAATCGATCTTTAATACCTACAGCAAGATGTGTCTTACATAACTTTCTTCATTGTATAATCTAATCCAATTTATCAAACCAAAGACAAATGTTATTTATTCGTTTTATTAACATACCTTGCAACTGAACATTCACTACGAATCAGTAAAAGTAGTTTTGGTTAAAGCTATTACGATTTCTATCAAATTTATCATCATTTAAGTGGAACTTTTACATGAGTCGAGCTTGCGCCGACTTAAAACTACAAACAACCGAGAGGGTGAAAGGTTTTGAGTGGTTCTTATCTGTTTGGTTGTTATCACACAAGTGGATGAAACATACGGGAAATGAAAGTTATACTTACTTCGAAGTTCACTTTAGACGAGAATTTCTTCATTTCTTTAGGTTTGTAGAAGTATTTGTCCAATTTGTTTTCATATCCGTTGATGATGTCCTCTTTTGGACTCTGCAAGTTCTGAACTCTGTAAGTGCCATATTGTTCTCCATGCTCTGATATAGTTGGCAGGTTCCCATTGGGCGAACTGCAACTGCTACTAGATCTCGAGTATGCATAGTTCACAGACCCATCTGTGGGGTTTCTAGGTTTTTTCTGGAAAGCATATCGTCTAGGACGTTCTTCCGTCGGCTTCAAATCGTACGTTTCAAATTTCTCCGTCACATAATTTTCTTCAACGTCTGTCGTCGCCACGTATCGGAGAAGTCGCGGTTCTTTAACTGTTTTCTCATATTTAATAGAGTCCGTCTCGTTATCCAGCTGCGCCATATTGAGGGTCCGTTGAAGTTCATTAGCATTTCGGCTAGACTTTCGTTTGTTCTTACGTTCGGCAGTACGGGTTTGGACATGGTCGTCTACTATCTCTGACTCGGAGGATGGTCTGTCTCCGTAAAGGACGTAGTTTCCGTTAACCATTGTGAAACACTTGTCTAAATCAGTAATGTTAAATCTGCTTCTGTTATCGCAATCATTGTGTAATGATGTTTATATTTACATAAGAATAATTGCGCAAGATCCCTGATCTGATGCGATCATAGATTATGATTACCTACTGTTTGCGTCGAGCACAGGCTGTCAACTGTAATACTTCAATGAGCATGAATGAAGGTATTCATTGCGGATGCGATTTGTTTGTTTATTGTTTGATGTTGAAGTTCTCTTATATAACATGCGAATTCTTTAGTCGCTAAATATGCCGGTATTAAACAGAATGTCGATATGAGTTGTTGTAATTGTGATGAAACTTGTTTACTTAAAAGCATACAGAATTTGTCTTTGTTTACCTACATTAGTCTTAGATTATTGAGGCCTAACTCTTAAAATATGCCTAATTACTAGATGCTAATGTGCTAAAATTGCTAAATAATGAAACAGTTACATGAGTTTTTATTCTAATTGGTATGCTCGGTAGTGTTTGAGTACTTGGTTCTCAGTTTTGATGTAGACTAGAGTTAGAATGACACTAACTCTGCCGGTACAGAGTTACCTTTACCTTTTTGGTTGTTAAGATGTTAGGTAGAAAATTTTTCTTACTCGTACATATTGTAAATGCGAAGGTTGTATGAAGTAGGTACGTACATTTTCAAGTGAAGCGACAAGTATTAAGTAAGTTGGTAGGTAGGTTTAGAGCCGCACGTATTAAGTACATTTCAGATTTTTTCGTTCGTATCGTAAACGTCAACGCGAACGCTTCGGCTTACAAACTATGAGTTATATGTACCAACGTTGCCCTAGATAAATGACAGTTTGTACTGCCGTGCGATTCTCTAAGAGCAAACATCGTTGCATCTTTGACAACACCTGTGAAACAAATGACGAGATGACAAGAAACGTTGGAAAAACCTTATTTACAAGGGCGATATCTCATAATGTAATTGACACCGGTGAGCTGGTCGACGAGCGCATCGACGAATCATTAGAGAATCGCACGACTGTTTCTCGTTAACGATACGTTACGTTACACTTATTCGCGCTAGGCCCACAGTAAATACTTGCCTAAATACTGACTTTTTTCAGTGGTTCTGATAAGTAGGTACCTAAAGTTAATCAAATCTAACATTTGTGACGAGTAGACATCTATGAACGTTAACATTAATGTTGTAAACTACATGCTACAGCACATAGGTACAAAGACAGATAACATTCGTAGCGTTATATGTCGGCCATTATTGTTGCTTTTAGTTCCCGCGCTTTTTGTGGTATCAGCGCGGGAAAGTTCTCAGTGCGCGTGCGCGACAATGGCGCGACTCGACGGCGGCAATGCGGGTATCTACTATCTACAACGAGAGTGAATTGCGCGGATTGTGCAACGGGCCCGTGTTCTAATAAAAAGTTATGTTCCGTTAACTGGAATAGCAGATGGCAATCGGATACCTTAGACATCTCTACTCTACCTTCCTGGTGATCATATCAACCTAGAACTCTACGTATGTTCAGTTAAGTAAGTGCGCCTCGCACGTCCAAAAACTTACTTCGTATATACTCATTCACCATTGTTTCGGTTCGGGTCTAGGCTATGATTGCTCTTAGGGCCCCATTCCCGGAGGGACCCGTCCCAGAGAGCCCCGATTTTGATAATCTTTTCTGTAATTATGTTTGCTATTGTTTTCAACTTGTACCGTTGACATAAAAAGTAAATCAAGGTGCATGATGAATATTTTAAGTATAAAATCAAATGTAACAATAATACAATGTTATGTATAAAACCTTATTCATTTTTGAAATCATAATTTAAAATAACAATAATATTACTAACTTCGAAACTTTCGCGATTTCAATAACAATTTTTTTTTTTTTTTAGAACGGACTAATGCTGTTTGCCTCTACCGGCATTTACAGCGTTACCGGACGGTTGGCGAGCGCAGATGGCACTCAGCCAGGTAACAATAACAATAATGATTTCTATGAATTATAGACTAAAACGTAGCCAGGAAAGGGTTGCAAAAAATCTACCTGGGCACAAACTGTGTAGTTACCTATACCTAACGAAACAATAGAGTAAGTGCATCTACTTGAAAGGCCAATATACCTCTGTCTTTTTTACTCTACTTAGGCACAATCTAGTTCAAGTGATAGGAAAGTTCAGTGTGTTATTTAAAGTTGTCGGGAGAGCTACCTTCGAGGTACAGCTGGAGCAAAGTTAATTCTTACAAAGTTCTAATCAATAATATAGATATTTTATAGAGCTTTTCAAAATAATATTACTTAAGTACTTAGTTGATTATACATTTTATAGCAACAAAAATTGAACACACTTGATTGCCAAGATGTTGTGAAACGAAAATAAAAAGAACTTTATGAGCCTGTTGCATATAATAAGAATTACAGACGACGATAGTCAAGTATATTAGGTACACCCACATTTTAACCGAATTAAAATCGCGTTGGTGCATCTTTCTCACAGCAAATTGCGGACATCCCACAATTTGCGCGAGTAGGTAAAAGCCACCAAGATTGCGACACTGGCACTGCTGCCCAATCCTTGGCCGATGGCCGTTTGCCCATTACTGTCAGAGCATTGTACCTATAGTGTGTTTCACTTGCTGTTGCGACACTCCAATTATTCCCACAGCAAATTGATTGAAGATGTTATATAAACACGATAGTTCAGATATTTTTTACTCAGCAACTACTTATTTAGTTTGATATTTGGCACAGTTTGGCTGGGCTGGGTGGTGTGCTATACTTTAATGTTGAGTGTAATATAAATGATTCGTGCGGTTTTAAATCAAATTATGTTTCTTATTTTATGCATGAGTTGGTGCTTTCCATATTTTATAACACACTGACTTAAACAATATTATATAAATGCAAAAGTATGTAATTTCAGTGGTTGGATGTTTGTGTTGCAAATGATGACTTTTTTTGTTTACACGGGGGAAATCTTATTAGATACCCGGACACTATTGGGAGCGTCCGGGTTATGTGAGACTTTCCGCTAAAACCCCCTCGGTGGCCTTCTTCGATGTCTTCAATATGACCCCAGGATCTCCATACGAACCCACTAGGACCCATGAAGACATATTGGTCTTTGGCTCGACTCTGAGAGCATTTCGCATCTCCTTCTTCTAAAGTTTGTGACCTGGGCTAACGCTACTTTTATTCTGAAAAATTTCTCGTACTAAAAGTTATGTATCACGCAGGCAAAGGCACGATGCGCTGGTTTGATATAAATATTTACAATCTATCTATATAAAAATGAACCCCTATTTCTCCTGTTCACGCTATAGCTTGAGAATGGATGGAAAAATCTCGCTAATTCTCTTTTTGTTGTGTTAATTATTGTCTGGAGAAAGTACTTATGAAAGAAAAATTAAGAAAACATTGGATGTTATGGCGAGGCCGAAGGCCGAGCCTACTACGTGAACGAAGTTGCGGGCAGTCGCTAGTATAATATATAAATATCTTGTTAATATTAAACTATATAATTATTCAGGAGCATTTATATAGTGGATATTAAATATACCATCGACGCTTATGCAATTTGAGTGCTTGCACCTAAATGAAAATTCCACAGGCAAACACAAGTTCTACAGCTGAGTAATGTCGAAATGAAGCCTACAATTTGATCTAATCGTTTGCATTGTAACATCAAACCTGCCGAACCTAGGCCTTGATCTATGCGCGGCATTTCGTAATATGCCTCTAGTATTACAATACAATGCTTCTGTGTTTTCACATAAAGTTCGGTGGTTCGTCGTATAATCGGTCTATACGCTCAACTTATATTTTAAAACAATCCTCAGCTTAGCTTGTTTTGAACACAATGCATGTGTATATTATCCGGTCGATTATATCGGGATCAGCGAATCTTATGCCGCAAGTCAATCGTCAATCGCTACCATTCACACTTGCAATGCCATCCAGCCGTGCGATTCTCTAAGTCTAATGAATCGTCAATGTGCTCGTCGACGAGCTCACCGATGTCAAATACTTTATGAGATATCGCCCTTGTACATAAGGCTGTTTTTCCAACGTTTCTTATCATCTCGTCATTTGTTTCACGGATGTTGTCAAAATGCAGCGATGTTTACTCTTAGAGAAGCGCACGGCGCACGGCTGACTTTAAAGTTCTACGCGGCATTGCACTACACGCGTCAAAATGTAGCTGTACTGTGTGTAGATGTACAGACGATTGACTCATGCAGAATATTCCATCTAATATCAACATTAAATCATGGCACCATCCCTGAATTGCACGAAGGGTTTCACTAGAGGGTATTTTAAACGTACAAACCTATGCCATATATAAATAGTTGTTTTACTAATTGATATATGAGTAAGCAGACAGGGCACTGCTTTTTCGAGCTCTTGAGTGTCCTTTTTGAGGGTTCCGTACCCAAAGGGTAAAGCGGGAACCCTATTACTAAGACTTTGCTATCCGTCTGTCTGTATGTCACCATCACCAGGCTGTATCTCATGAACCGTGATAGGTGGTTGAAATTTTCACAGTTGATGTATTTCTGTTGCCGCTACAATAACAAAAAAACCGGCAAAGTGCGAGTCGGATGATAATTATAGAAAATTGTACGGAACCCTTCGTGCGCAAAGTTTTCATTATTTTAATTCATATTACCTCAAATTATACATCAGTTATCAACAGTTATATCAACAGTTGGACAGTTTTATATGTATGTGGCCATAAGTATAATTTCCATTATTCAATTTGTAACTTTTTAACATTATAAATTGGTAGCTTAATAAAAATGTTGTTATGCAAAATCTCTAAATACTAAAGTTATTTAATATTAGCTACGTCGGTAACTAGTATATATATTTTGAACGAACATTTTATGTCCTACGTAAAAAGATTAACCATCTACAGGGCTATTATGTATCTCAGTTGCTCACAAATGTTCATTGAAATCGAATAAATCCTCTCTATGTCACTTTTGTCAGCTCCAGTCATCAACTTACTAACATTTTTGCTTACTGGAGTTGCCAAAACTGACATAGAGCGGCCATTTCTCAAGATTTCAACATTTGTTAGCAACTGAGATACAAAATAGCCCTGAGTTATTCACTGAGTTACATATCAACCTAAAGTGCATTGCTATGTGCTGCAATAAACATACTGTATATTAGCAAAACTATATATTGGTATTTATCTGCAATAAGGTATTTTAACTCAGTATGGATATCAAATCGAATGCCTATATTGTAACGATGTAAACCGAAACTTATTTATAGCAATGCCCTGTGTTCACTATTTTATTAATTTAGGCCAATTGCATTTATACTTAAATTATATTCGTTCTACATGCATATTTATTAACCTGAATGCATGGAACAATTTAGGCAACATGCTAACTATGAAATTAGTTTTGCTGAAGTTATTACCCATCTAGATTTTGCATGCCTAATATTTGCTCGAATTCTAACATAAAGTAGACAGTTCAGTACGAAATCGAATCGTAACATAATAACCAATAGCAGTTGTGCCAAGTTGCGAAGTATTTCACAAGGTGAATAGTCAAGATTTCATAGTAATGGTGAGAAATCCCATAAAAATACAACCCTTCTCTAATAAGGAAAACATAATTGAAAGTATGTCAAGAATTTCACTATAGTAATCTTTGTAATTTATGGCTTTTATTAAAACGCCGCAGATTTAAGCCTAATAGTTTTTATCAAGAGTCGAATATCCGATGCGGGCATTGCTGACTCCCGTACGTGTATATAACGCTTAAGCTCAATGGAACTTTACATTACATCGTAACCAATTTTAGCACTACTTTATTAAAATGTAAAACAATAACTTTAGCTGCACCTGATGACAAGTGATATATTTTATAATTTTTTGAATTAATCTTGTTTATTGAGCGAAATAAATATGGAACCGCCTCCAATTCCATCAAAACTTTTTAGTTTCATCAATATAAGTACCAATCCTTAATAATATGTTACATATGCGTTAAATATTAATATGATATTTTATTGTGAACAAACTTGAATTTCCAAAACTTGAAATTCCTTTTTAATTTATTAACATTTTAAGGTGCACAACATTTGTAAATACCTACAATCTGAAAATTTTTATTCGACTTCCATTCTATTCAGTTTTTGGAGTGTTACTCATAAACTACTGAACCCAATTTGATGAAATTTAAATGTGGCCAGACGGGTCAGCACGCACCAGCTTTCAAACAAAAAAATAATTTTGAGTATCGGTTCACCCTATCGAAAGTTATGTAACAAAAAAAAAACATACAGTCGAATTGAGTACCTCCTCCTTTTTGGAAGTCGGTAATAAATACATGTTTTCACATCAGAATATCATAATGTCTCATTATTAATTTATTAGTATTATCGTATAGTATAGTACGAGTATCATATGACTCAGTATCGCGCGTTAATATTATGGACGCTACTTCAATGAAACTACCTTCGATGTTTGCATCGGTCCGCATAACGCTACTCGGCTGGCGATTCTACTCGACTGAGATTTTGAAGCAACGGATTGAGACGCGGGGAACACGATCGTGCCGTTTAAAATAATCACTATAAATAATTGTTTGTACTCGTAAAGCATCTCATAATGCGTAGCGGTATGCAAAAGTATACAGTAAAGCTTCACAAGCCAGTGAGTACCGCGGTCACAAACGTCTATCGATAGAACTCATCGAATGCTATTTATGTTGTTGCCATTATTTACCATCATGTACACACATCAAAAAAAGTTTGCGATCACTTTGAAAAATCGAAATCTTTTTTGTTACGGTAGATTATATTATGATTTCTTCATATTTTTAGTTTCTCTTGATGGAATTGTCAGACCGTTCCGAGTAAACCATGGGCACCAATGTGTACTGGTCGATGATAATGCGCCCGCCCATCGAGCTTAACGAGTCAATGCTGCTCTCCGAGTATACGACATCACAAGTTAGACTGGCCTGCCGGCTCGTCTGACTTAAACCCAATAGAGCAAGCGTGGGATGCTCTTAAGCGAGTGATTGGAAAAATCAGCTGTCCCAAGACAGTGCCAGAGCTCAGTGAAGCCACTATTCTAGAATATAAGTTACCCCTAGAAATGCAGGATAACTTGATTTCCAGCACGTCCAGGAGGATCACCGCGTGTGTTCGAGCCAGAGGAGGAATTATATTATATTGAATATAATTATTTAACTTTTCGAATATAATAACTAATCAACTAAGTCATGCCTAGGAATCAACTAAGTCATGCCGAGGAATCAACTAAGTCATGCCTAGGAAATTGTGTGCGTTTTTATAATAAAATCCCAAAACACATAACTGAGCTCACAGACGGCAAATTTAAGTTGACTGTAAAAAACGTTAAAAAACAAAAATAATAAACAAGCTTAATAAAGTCCGACATTATGTACCTAGAAGATAAAGATGCTGGGAATACTCCACTTCTGGCAAGCTGTCACTCTGCCACCCATAAAATGTAATATTTGTAGTACCTAAGTAGAAACATTGTAAACACCTGTATAAAAAGAATGGCCCCGAGTTTCCTGCCGCTTCTTCTCGGTAGGCTCTATATATTTTGGAACGCGGCGGAAGAGCTTTTAAAGTACCATTATAATGAAAATATGACGTTCATAAGTGCGTCTTGATGCATAAATTGCATAAATGGTTTTGATTTTATAAACATTTTATTAATAAATTGTTGATTAAAATAAATATCTCAGCTTATGCTAGTGATCACAAACTTTTTTTGATATGTGTATGTTGTAAGTATCTGTATTTTACGTATCTTTATAAGCTACCTTTTAGGGAATTTATAATGTGCAAGTACCAAGGTATCATTCGCGTTAGGAAATCGCGTGAGAACTAGTGTTCAAACGCTAGAGGTTAAGCAGAGTTACGCTCATTTTACTTGTTATACAAAACATTTCAATTAAATGTAAGTAAATTTAATAGAGTTATAAACTTAATTAACGTTGCTTAAGTTATCACAGTATTGCCTTTTAAGAAATTGTCGACACAAATTCTTAAAAGTCAATCTTAATTTTTTAGAATGCCTCTCCACAGTTATTATGTATGATGTTAGAAAATTGAGCTTTAGCAATTATTGAAATGAAATCGTAATAAAAAAGCCCAAACTAATATTTCATTTGAACTGTGTTTAGACTGTGTTTAAACTTGTTATACTAGCTGCAGGCAGCTAAAAGCAGTAGGTGACATGAATGATGATGAAGTGGTAATTGAAGACTAGGTACTGCCGTGCGATTCTGTAAAGATTCGTCAACGTGCTTACCGATGTCAAATACTTTATGAGATATCGCCCTTGTACATAAGGTTGATTTCCCACGTTTCCTATCATCTCGTCATTTGTTTCACGGTTGTTGTCAAAGATGCAACGATGTTTGCTCTTAGAGATTCGCACGGCTGTTGTTTATGTAAGTGTTGAAATACTGTTCCAGCGTGGCAAGGCGGATAGCGGAAGATGATCCCATTAAGTAATCTGCACTCTCCTATTATTTTTTCCACTAAACCATAAGTGTTTTCACACCATTACTAATTAAATCCATCAACTACCTGCTGTTTAAAGTTTTATTTAAATTAAGTGAATACTTTTTTAGCTGCATATCATAGAATATTTATTTGACGCATATACGAGTATTACGTTGGCTTTCTAGCTGTAATTTGTTTTAATGGTCATGTATATACACCTACTTCTATACTGCCGTGCGATTCTCTAATGATTCGTCGTTGCGCTCGTCGACGAGCTCACCGATGTCAAATACTTTATGAGATATCGCCCTTGTACACAAGGTTGTATGTTGTAAGGAAACAAATGACGAGATGACAAGAAACATTGGAAAAACAAAATTATAGAATCGCACGTCTGAACTTGCTCTTTTATCTATCTTCTGTCTATCTAGTATATCTCTATATATATATTTAAATTAATCCCTATTTTGCGGGAATAAATTGCGGGAATTCGCAGCTAGCATACAATCAAATTTAATGCTATAGCATTTAGTTATAGCGAGGAGTTGTATATATACACCTCCTCGAGGTGGTACAGCTTCATTGAAGCGATTGACTATAATTTGTTTACTGATTGTTACCTATCGTATTATTAGAGCATTAGACTGTGACACATGTGGTTAACCTGCGACTGTCCGTTATACAAGACCAGCAATTTCAGGGGAAATCGGTTTAAGGTCGTTGACGTCGATAGACCTCTTTAAAGGATTATGTATAAAGGAGTTTTCATATTTGCCTATGTGAAAACTCCTTTCATTGCTTTTAGAAGAATATAATATTATGTTGTATATATGCAATATATGTATAACATGTAGGATGTCATCTCCCTTATAATAACAACGGAGTCATAATGATTTGTTACACAACATATTTTGATTTTGTGCCAAAAATATAATCAATTGATGTAATTACCGTGTGAGTTTATGTCATTTGTTTATTACTAAAGCTGATTGGTGTCTTGAATGGCTAAATGAATGTTGTTAACTTAAAGATGGAAGTAATGATTGGTATACTTAAACATGTATACCAATCCTTACTTACATGTTATAGCGTAAAAAAACGTTGTATACCAAGAAAGTTGTAAGTATTTTCTAAACAAGTGGAACCGCAAGGTGTAGCAAGTTATGTAATATGCTTATAACAAATAACAAACAAATATAGCGTGCATATGAAGGTAGACTTTAATTCATAGTTGTCAAACAGATCTATGTCTGTATAATATTGCCGCCCTACGTTTTAAAGCCCCGCCCAAACAGTTAACAGCACAATGTATGGTCAAAACTGTGCGATTTTCTATTACATTTTTCGTATTTTCTAGTTCTGATTGTTGTGTTTTAGTAAAAAGCCTACTTAACTATATATTAATTGATCTTTGAACTGCAAAATAATTGAATTATCTGCCAATAAGACATTTTCAAATCTACGTGTCTTGTGATACGCGGCCTTGTAAGGCGGTGAAGATAATGAAGTTGTTGATCAATAGAAACCTTTTTGCTTTATAAACTAAAAAAGCAAACAAACCGCATTCACAATGTTTTATCCTCAAAACTCCTGGCTATAGCAACACTGACACCAAGTTAAACAACAACACCGTAACGCACCGTACTAATGAAAAATGGCAGAATAGTTGTACGTTGCAATAACCGTAATGTGAAGTATCGATGTAAACGATGCAAGGCTACGCGACCGACTGAACCGGGAGCCGCTTCACCACCGTTGCACCACACATTGTCGAGAAATAACCGTGGAAAACTAACACTTTACGCAACCCATTATATCCAGAAGATACGCACCGAGATAATTTTGAGAGACTCATTGCTCACTGGGCTCTTTAAAGCTTGCGATTAAAACAATAGTCGTCAGTTGCTACCAAATTGCGATGGGTAACTTTTGACGGTTCAATGCCGATTGCTCTATCTGAAATGTTTTAGAATGCATTTACAATAGAGAATGTCAACGAAGTACTTGTTTTGTTCAATTTTTCCAGATTTTGTTCTAGAACATGTGCACGATAGAATGCTAATACGTTTTTTTTTTTTTTTTATTTATTTACTTCACAGCATATACTAAGCATACTATACATATATTAATACTGTAACTATTTAAAACACTTTACAATCATAGAAAAGAAACAATAGCTTCTTATTACATATTACATTACAACATAATTATAAAGAGTTGCTTAATTTTAACAGTTTTAACAGCGTACTAGGTCAGCCTGTGTTACGCTGTTAAAGACCTTCCTATAAGGCAATTATTTATACTAAATCATTATTACTTAAATACTTATTACTTAATTATATAAAATATTAAATACTTACGAAACATATTAGAATTTTATAAACTTACTTTCCTAACTTACTACTACATAAAACAATAATAAATCTAAACAATAATAAAATGATGAATGATGAAATGAAGAATGGATACATCTAACTTAACCATAAAACAATGTAGTAAAGACTAGTCTTTGCCCAGTGTGACTTATGGCACTGAGACGTGGTCTCTTACATAGCACACAGCACACATAACAGATGGCCGATGGGGCTGGAAGGTTCTGGAGTGGACCACAAACCGGCAAGCACAGCATAAGTCGTCCACCGACAAGTTGGAAAGATGACCTGATAAAGGTCGCAGGGCGACGTTGGATGCAGGCCGCTTCCAACCAGCCCTTATGGCGTATGCCTACGTCATAATTTTCCAGAAGACATGCTACGGCTGAGATAATAATATAATGATTATGATGATATTGCGTATATAAATTGACAGTATATTTCAAGCAAACCTACGTTGATCACTTAAATGGTCACCAAACCCGTAGTGCCATTTTACTTGCCAGTTCTAGGTGTACTTGAATATGTATCAGTTAAAATATGCATAATTACACGTATATAAAAATGATTAAATAGGTTGGTGTACAAACGAATCGCCGTAGTTGCGTAGGTTTATCATCTATTTTCTATAGGAGTCCAATACATAGTAAAACATTAACGTAGTCATAATATTTACGAGACAAACACAACTCATATCATACATTAATACAGTTACAAATAACGCACACCATAACACACAGACAAATAATTAGAGGATATAACTTAAATTCTATTCAAAGTCTATGTTTCTAAGAATACATGTGCCAGTTCCCATAGACGGCAACGTGTCCATTGCACACCAGTTACTTACCATACTTACCAATGTTTTACATATTCTAACATTAATTAATCCCTACTTTCTACAAAAACTACATATCTCGGGGAACGTAAGAATTTGTGTCGGTTGATTTATTAATGTCACTTTCAAATCTATTTCTTTGTTTATAGTGATTTCCTCTACGAAGAAATAATAGGATTTCTTCGTAGCATCATTGGCCTAGATTCAAACCTGCGTCATCCAACCGTGGCGGAGTTTAAATTGTCAGAATGTCGATTCAAATCAACGACAGATTCAAATTCGATGGTCTGATGAGCGCATTGTTGACCTAGTGGTTATGGCGTCTCGTATTGTTGGAGGGTACGGGTTCGAATCCCAAAATCCAAATCTGTAATTTTTAGATCTAAAAATTTCAAAGGTTTTTCCCGCTAAGCATGCGTTAATACTTTAAAAATCACACGATAAAAATTGTTCTATTAAGATTTAAACATTTAAAAAATAAAGATTTTAAGTGTTTTATTTGTACATTTGATTCGTGACAATGGAAACGCACCACTTGATAAATAATCGCGGTACACGCATTTGCCGTTCCCACTATTTAGTACGCGCGCAGGTATAAAACAAGTGACGTTGTGTAATGACTCTCAACCCACTCTATATCATAATTAACATCTTGCTTAGTAAGGACAGGCACAATCGTACTATGAAAATTATAACAAATATAGATTCTGATCCTCAGAGTACAAACCAATAACAGCATAAATAAATGTACTAACTACTTGCCAATAGTTTTCATTCAAGAGTTTTACTTGCATTGTTATGACGTAGACCATATTTATTTTTACAAGACAAGCCGGGAACGTAGTTTGCTGATGTGAAACACCATGCATTCCGATATCAGTGGGCCGAGCACGAAAATCTGTTTAAATGTAACGTAATCGCATCGTTAACGTATTTAGTACTAACTGTCATTTATCTAGTACAATAGTGGCACAGATAACTCACAGTTTGTATTGACGACATACGTAAACGATACGATAACTTTACACTTAAGCAGATTTTCGTGCTCGGGACACAGTACGAATTTCAAACAAACACTTCAATCTTGCTACTGCAGTTTCTAAATACCATTGAATGACAGATTATATTTGAATGATATGTTTATGAATGTTATTTTCAACTGCATACAACAAAATCATTTTAACTTAAAAGTTCTAAAACCTACAGCACATAGTGATTGGGACTTCGGGGATCACCTGAAGAGATTCCCCAGAAACACTTCGAAAGACGTAAATGGTTCGGCTCTTCTTATGTGGTAAAAAATTATCTTTCTGATTTCGATAGATGAAACATTTAGCAATAGTCGTTTATTGTGACCTTCAATAGGAGACATATAATCAATAGTGAACATTTTGGCTCATGACTCTTTCCTACAAATGGTGGACGAGACGGGATACACTTTTTTGATTCGTAACTTTTGCAGTGCTACCGAATCTTTTTGCCGTAAAGTTTCGGGCAGCCCCGCATGCCACTGATAACATCAATAAATTCGGATTAGCCTCCTTTGCTTATTAATTTCACTTTCTTAGTGTCGTCTAATATAGACGCTGTAATCATTGCATTTTAATTTTTGCACCATTGTATGGAACAATTGCATTCAACGGTAGTAGATACTTGTACTACTGCTTTATAATACCAACTCCAAAGACCAATGTCAATATATACAATCTTCAGTAGATAGTCTCTCTGCCACCAGAATCGTAAGGAGCGAGGAAACCCGGCATACTAAGTGGTATACCTCTTGTTCAAGAAACTCCTGATTGGTACCAAAGTAGTGCCAGATATCGTGCAATTGAAATTACTCAACGATTGGAACCAATGTATTGAAGAGCCGAGCAAAGCTGTAGTTGGAAGCCCCGGGTGGCATTGCAGCTGTAATCGGCAAGATAATAGTGTTTACCATCAGGTGCACAACTTATCCGTATCGTCATTTTATAATAACAGAAATATATGACCATATCCTTCGGTAGCATACTACTGCTCTACATAGTGCACACAGAATGTAATAGTTCGGGATGCTTACCGCAACCAAATGTCAAAGTGATGAAACATTCTACTATGTGTTTACTCTTTACCTCTGTCAAGGTAGAGTGTCTGAAGTATGTGAACGCTTTTGATACATTGACACATTCCTTTGTTTGTTTATGAAAATTATGTAGATCTATGTTACATGTTATATGCACACAGTATATATCACACTATTATTAAAAATTAGAAGGTTTATGAGTGAATGAGTGTGTGTGATTGTCAATTCTCCGTGCTGAAATGGCTCAACGGAATTGAATGAAATTGAAAATGGAAGTACATTATTTATCCATTATTAACCATAAAAGTTACTTCTATTACGAAAAAGGTAATTCCCGAGAGACAGCTCTTTCTATAAGTAAAATCAAAGCAGAGAGAACTGCCTTACACACATGTAACATTGAAAAATAAAACAATTAATAAACCTTTACCTATAATTTAATAAGATTATTGTCTTTATATAGTAAAAAATATTGAACATTAAACCAATAGATGTCAACTGATAATCGAATTTGCCCTACAAAAGACATCAACGCGCACGACTAGTTAATGATATTGTGTCGTCTTTCTAGTACTCAATATAAAGATCAGTAAGTATTTATGCATAACTTTAACATTAAAATACGAAATCTATCAAAAATTACTTTATGTTTATAAAGTAATATGTTTTTAAGTAATTTGTATAATATTGTATTTCACAACTACAAGTACTTGTACAAAATTGATATATTATTTTGAACAATTAAACGATCAAGGCACTTGATATGAATTTTCTTCGCCTTTTATCTTCAACACAAATATTGAGATGGTAGTAATATTTCCCGTGACAAACTTTTCCACATAGATCGCTACCGCTACTAAACTCTATAAGAGAACGGGAATATTCTTATTTTTTTATAATTAGTACGTAGTATTCTTACTCAGGCTTAATATTTCCATTGCCAAATTTGTCTAGGCAAATTGGAAGGTAAAAATATTCGAATATCCGAATGATCGGAGTTATGAGACTTTTTCTCTGTATAGTCTGGTGTTACAAACAAACTACTGAACCTGTAGATATTAAATAATTTCTAAAGAATGCCATAGATGACACAACAATTAGCATATAGGTTGTGTCGAAGTTTTGCAACATTAAAAGCATCGACATCGAATCGACATAGAAACTACCGTTTATCAACAATATAGACGACAATGTCAAAAGTCACCCATTCATTACAGAGCCACGGGCCACGGACTAGAATGTACGTGAGTGACGTAACTGATGCTAAATGGGACCAATCTGTCACGGCCCGCGGCATCACTGATCGCCAGTGCTCTTTCTCATCGATTGCCTGCATGGGAAAATAACAATAATATCTGAGGCTTATGATGACTATTATCAATGACATAAGCCCCAGATAACCCTTTCAGTATTTGTAAAAAAAATAGAGAAAAGTTGGTAGAAAGATATATTTTCTATCATCTAAATAAATTTACCAATTATAATAATAATATGTTATTAGTGAATGATTCACAATATCCAAATATAGAATACCTCCACTTATAATATAAAACCTCATTTATTTGTTCAAGGCAATGTAACAAAATGATAGTAATAGAAGACATAGATCCTAAACTAGGCTTAGAAGCTCCTGTGTGATTAGGTTTCAGGCCTGCTCAGTTGAACCGACAAATAATTGCCAGAAGTTAGATTTATATAAAATTAAATATTATCTATCTATAAATATCTTGCATAACAACTTTTAAATAAACATTATGTGTTAAATATATTAACAAACGCAAAATTAGGAGCTATATATAAAAATAAGAGCATTAGGAAACCATTTCAAAGTATATATTATTGTGTAGGTATATAATGAGTTACTCGATTTAATACCTGGTACTAGTTTGAAACTTATCTGGTAGTTAACACTTTTATGGATCATGAAATAACTTCAAAACTTGATACTGTCCATTAAAAAAATATTGAGCATTTTTTTTGGTTTACTTCCGAATACCGATCAACAATAAACTAGTAGATAGTTCCAGCGCTGTCCCTGGCATTCGGCAAACAGAAGTAGGTTTAAAAGGCATGGGAGCAATTGAAATTACTGGTTGAGAGTCGAAATCAAGATGAGATTTTGAGTGATGAGTATGCTCAGCATATGAGTAAAATAGCTTAAGACCCGCGTTTCCAACTCAGTAGTGAGCTGGTATATACTGTTCTAGAAATATTTGTATACATAAAACTTAAGCTTGTGAAAATGCTTGAAATAACTGTCATATTTACTGTGCCTTAACCAAATAAAATAAGACAGTGACCATAAGCAACCAAACCATAACATAAACAATTCGTTACATAGATCGTTATCCATGTCAACATCAAAAACAATTTATAAATACAAACATTTGACATGGCATGATATGTCAAATTAACAGTAGAAAGAGTACACAAGCACGCACATAACATTTTGCAATGCCAAATGATGTAACGCTGCCCGGAAATATTAATTTATTCCTCATCAGAGTGCAGTTTCTACAAAAACTTTAATTAGGGCTATCGTTGCAAAAGTTACGTTTCGTAATATTGCTGTTATTAAGTAGGTATATTACTATAATCGAGACGAGTACATCTAACCTTTCCGAATTGATGTTTAAAATGTTATTTACAAATGAGGCTATCTATCTCTAATTCTCCTTTGTATGCGACTGAGCTGATTTTAGGTTTATACATAGGATCGCACACTTCATCTGCTTACCAACTATGATATTAGGTATTTTAACCCGTCCGCATCAGCGCAAAAAATAACAATAGATTTATGAATGAAACTTAACTCGAATGAGGCTTGCTGATTCGGACAGATTAAAAGTAGTTTGAATGCAGTTGGATTACAACTGCCTGCACACTGTATCCTCGTTTAACAAAAACGAGGATACAGTGTGCAGTAAGTAGTAATTGCAGTTGCAATGCGGCTGGTAGGCATGTAAACCAACATACTTAGTTTTCTTACATCTGTTTTACATTTAACACTTTTCATCCCTGACTGTTTCTTGATTCTCCTATATTCATCCTAGATATATATTACACCTTGTTAAATCATTTTAACGGTGATAATAATATTTCTGAAACTGGATGGGTCTAGTTAAAACAAATTATTATAAACTTTGCGGTTCATCAATCATGATGAATCAAAATACGTTCAAATATGTTCCCTATTTTCATCAGGAATAATGTCGGATTCTAATGGTGAAAGAATTTTTCAAATCAGTCCAGTAGTTTAGGAGCCTATTCAATTCGAAACAAACAAACAAATATTTTCTCTTTTTTATATAACGTAGAGATATGAAGTATAATACGTATAAGCAATCGAAATATGGCCAAGTCGTAGTAAAAAAATTGAACGTTTATCAAACTATTTCACTAACGCCGTAGAGAGGCATCAAAAATGTCATAGAGTTGCAATCAGTTTACATCACGTTTGATTAATTTAAAGAAATCGATTTATAATGCAATTATCTAATAAATATTTAGGTGATGTGGTTTGAACTTTGACTTTGTTCTACATATTGATTGCAGCTTCGACACCTACAGCGGGATTATAGAAAGATTTATACAATGCTCTGACACCTGTTATTATGGCACGCATTCATACGTGTTGTTACCTGTAACTGAATATATTAAATGGAGTTATAATCACCCGATCTCGATTGTTTAGGTCATTCACAAGCTTAGTTTACGAGATACGAGATTAGAATTATAATGTATATAGAATAAGGATAAGAAATTCTTCATTCTATGGACAACAATACTTACGAAACAATACAATTCCTGAAAGTGTCATTCTACTCATCATAATGCAATGACTAATTTTATTATTTAATTATACCATGGAAGTCAGATATAGTGTAAATTTAAACTTTGGAATAGATAGACAAACTCTTTATTACAGTACAGAAAAAATAGCACAATAAAAAACTAGTCATAGTTTACCATGTAATTCGTAGATAGAGGTACTCTGAACATCTTAAAATAAAACAATTGAGTTATACCATTAAGACCAGTGTAAACAATAAGCGGTCTTATTGCCCAACGCGATCATTCCGGACAACTTCAGTCATGTATTAATTAATGAAATAAAATTGGATATTGTTAATTGGTATGCAAGGCTGCAAGGTTGTTTTTGTGCAAGTACTTGTATTGCAACGAGAGCAAGCGAAGGATTCAAAGGTACGAAACGCAGAATAACTTTGGTGTCGAGAAAAACACGCAACTATTCCTCTTAAAACAGTGATAAAAATGCTAGGCGCAAGAAAAACAGCTAATAGTAGATTATGCACCGAGGGAGTAAAGCAGTGTCTTACGTCACGGGCGGCATATTGGACCTTGAGCGTAACTGGGACTCTAAACCCTGAGCGCAGTAAAGGGATTTAAATTTAATTCTCGAGCAGAGCGAGTCTTGAGTGAGTGAGGGGTTCTAGCCGCCCAAGACGAAGACAGGCTGAATCCTCAACGTGAATACTCTACTTTTCATACCTACTGCGAGACAATAAAAACCCAGGGCTTCATAAAAAGCGTTTTATTTAAAAGTAAAGTAAATTAAAAGTCAATTACAATATTGGATACATTTGTCAAATTATGGAGGGACAGAGTTATATGTTTATTAGGAACATTTTAATGAAGTTGTTAAAATGACACCAAACACCTGTTGTTTCAAATTCATTTCAAACGTGCCTTTTTTTGTTTTCTGTGTGCTGTTCTGGAACATCTGCTTATTCTCATTTAGAATCTTTATTTGGATGGCAAGTGTTTTGTTAGATTAGAAGATCAACAATCTTAACCCTTCTTCCAGAAAGAGGCATTCGGCAGGGATGCATTCTGTCTCCAAAAATTTTAAATTTTTATAGAGATGGAGTACATTTTGAGAAATGCAATCGAGGGCTGGAAAGGTGACGCTCTGGTAGGTGGTCGTAAAATTCACAATTTGAGATATGCAGATGACATGACCGTAATTGCATCTACTGAAGAGGAATCAGCTGCCTTCCTTACAAGGATAGAAAAACAAGCGTTAGAATCGGTCTCAAAATCAACGTTTCAAAAACCAAAATCATGTTGGTAGATCGAGAAGACAAACTTCACCTTTCACTAGCCCTCCAAGACTATAAAAAAGTAGGACAGTTCGTCTACCTGGGTTTCCTCATTACGAAGGACGGCGGGTGTACTAATGAGCTGGGCCATCGTATAGGAATGGCTAAACAAGCATTGTGAATCCTCGAGAAAACTTGGAGGAACAAGGGTATACGTCGAGCTACCAAAATGCGTCTAGTGCATTCCTTAGTACTTTCTATTTTTCTGTACGGAGTTGAAACCTGGCGCCTCAAAAGTAAACGAGACATAAGCAAAATAAGCGCTTTTGAAATGTGGTGCTGGAGATGAATGCTAAAAATGCCATGGACAGCCATGAGGACAAACGAACCGATATTACAAGAGCTCCACATCAAAAAAAGACTTACCTCTCTATGCTGAGAACGTCAACTAAGTTTCTTTGGACATATAATGCGATCACATACGCATGAGTTGGAGAAGCAGTTGATTGTGGGACAAATGCAGGGAAAGCGCTCCAGGGGCCGAATTCCAACACGATGGTGTAAAAGCATTATAGAAGCAACAGGGGAAACTCTACAACGATCTATTGAACTGGCGATGGACAGAAGAAAATGGAGACAAATCGTATATGTTCACTATCCTCACTAGTGAGGGAACGACAATGAAGTCTGAAGTGACCAGTTCGATTTTCGAATAAACTCTCTTCACAATGCCCGTTAGTCTACTCCGTACTAAGAGTTTTCCTACAAATTTTAACGTTACAAATCTAAATCACTTTAATCCCTTGGGAGTTTCATACAACATTACATCCATGGGGCTATAATGCCTTGCTTTATATCGAGTTATGTGATATGTAATTGGACATTGTCGAGCAGGTAGTATGAAAATAATATTATATAATAAATTAGTGTTTATTTATTTAGAGATAAAGACATAGACATTAGAGATGAACCTCATTTCTGATCAATAATAGAAAAAGGTTTAGATAATTAATAGTTCGTCATGTTCGAACTTCAAATATTTTTTCCCCGCTAGAGTATAAAATGTACTTTTGCGCGCAGAGTTTGAAAGATAAACGAAGCATTTCCTAGGTAGTAAGGTGAAAAACTTTTCAATACTATATGCCGTCACTAACTTGGCACATTTTATTGTGGAAGAACAGATCAGATGCAAATAGCTATGCAACACATTGCACGTAAGTAAGTATTTTTTATCCATTTATAAGCATTCAAGCAATATGCACAATGTCTTCTATTACAAGCGATTAAAGATCGTACCTAATCATGTTTGTTTGCTGCCCACCTACAGTTTTAGTAGTAACTACCTGCGCTCCGCGGTTTCACCCGCGTGGTGATGGATGATGATGATGATGATGAAGCAAAATACGCTATGTTCATCAGGGATAATGTAGGATTTTAATGGTGAAAGAGTTTTTCATATTGATCCAGCAGTGTCGGAGCCTATTTAACTCTAACAAACAAATACATCTTGCTTCTTTAAAATATTACAATAGCATACATCACAATACTTCTTGACAGACGTTACTATCTGCCGTGCGATTCTCTAAGAGCAAACATCGTTGCATCTTTGACAACATCCGTGAAACAAATAACGAGATGACAATATCTCATAAAGGATTTGACATCGGTGAGCTCGTCGACGAGTCCTTGCAGAATCGCACGGCTGGGATTAAGGCAAATCGGCATTATAAAGTTTACTAGCGATTACCTGCAAATTCATTCGCGTAGTAGGCTCGGCCTTCGGTCTTGCCATAACCTCCAATGTTTTCTTGATTTTTTTAATCTAAGAAGCTTGTACGAAGTATTGGAAAAAATAAAAAAAAAATAATGAAATCGGTAAAGCCGTTCTCAAGTTATAGCGTGACCAGGAGAAATAGGGGTTCATTTTTATATGTATAGATATAAAAAAATTATAATAATGTACTCTTCGTTCGTATGGTAACTACCAAGTATCTGCTTAGATTAATATGATATGCATATATACGATAATGTATATATATGATAAAGTACATGCCAATAATACCTATAACAACGAACTTTACGTTGAACCACCGCAATGCTATTATTAGATATCTCGGAATGAGACACAAGCGAGTTAAGCACGCGCAATCAGCAACCTTTGTTTGACATTTGTTCCATAGACTCTTCGGTTAAGGTTGAACAATGTACTCACTAAAATAAGATTATAAATGGCATCCGCATATTTATCAGGTCAACTCCTTTTCTTTGCTAGTATTAGAATAGAACAATGTTATTTCTTATAATAAATTTAAAAAAAAATACTTAAAGGTTTAATTTTTTTAATGTTAATCGTTGACGAGTCGGCCCAGTCGCTCGCCTGATGTAAAGTGTCACGCTTACCCAGCCGTGCGATTCTCTAAGAGCAAACATCGTTGCATCAAGGGCGATCTCTCATAAAGTATTTGACATCGGTGAGCTCGTCGACGATTGCAACGACGAATCATTAGAGAATCGCAAGGCTTTTCAGTGTCATTCAGAATTTTAAACTATGACAGTTTAAAACCTTACCATGGCAATGCACTGCGTTTGTCACCCTGAGCTGTAAGATGTTAAATCTCTTGCCCTGTAATTTCTAGACACAATTGCCCTTCAAACCGAAACACAGTAATGTTTGCACACTACTGCTTCAAGGTTGAATGACTGACAAACGTGTGGTACTTATATGAAGGTTAATACTACAAAAAGTAAAGTGCCTTAGTACTACGCTTCTAATTTTGAAAGTAAGTATCTCCGCCCCCGTAAGACGGTTAAATCAGATAGAGAGTTAATATTCAATGCTCGGACCTCGAACCTCGGTGGCCTAGATGGTCATGACGAATGACACAGATATTCAGAAAACGCGGGATCGTATCCCGTCCGAGGATGTGAATTTTTCTCTCCATAAATTTTAAAGTAAGTATATCATAGATTATTAAAACTGGGTTTAGAAAGCTGTGAGGCTGAAAAAAGGACGAGTTGACGGCACAGAGAATGCTATGCGTGATCCACACATAAATGTTTTTATATTGGGTTATAATTGATTTCAGCAATAACAAAAAGCGTAGGTATCGTATATCTCAAAAACAACTTGTTTGTTCCCTAATCTTTTTATAAACAAAATTAATCAAACAATTATGCATATCATACTTATTTTTAAATTTATTTCTAGAAGTTTACTTTGGACTATTAAAAAATATCATCATTATCTCGGTACTCCGTAATAATTTTTTTTGCGAACATACGTGTTTCTTCGCCGTAACTATTGAGTTAGTAGAAACAAAAAAGACCAATACGCAGTTAAATAAAATTATCTACACAACATTAGAATGATATCACTTCTCCATTTCATAGATTGTTTTTATCCGAATAAGTAAAAGTTCAAAGAGGAAAGAACATTTCCAAATCAGTCTTGATTTCATGGCACTACTGACAGGTGAGTAAGACGATCTGATTTCAATCGCCAGTCATGATTATCTCACATAGACAGACTACTTTAGTAGCTGGTCACGAGAAGGCCTCTACCACTACTAATAGTTGGAAGGTGGGTAGCGGAATCGTGATCTTCAACACATTCAAACTCGCACGTAAATTAACCTACATTTTCGTAATTCTCTTCCGGCACTACTTGAAATATGAATTGATTATGACAGCCGTGCGATTCTCTAACTAATGCTTCATCGATGCGCTCGTCAACGAGCTCACGATGTTTGGTCTTAGAGAATCGCACGGTAGGTATATCGTCGCATCTTTGACAACATCCGTAAAACAAATGACACGATGACAAGAAACGTTGGAAAAACAACCTTATTTACAAGGGCGATATTTCATAAAGTATTTGACATCGGTGAGCTCGTCGACGAGCGCATCGACGAATCATTAGAGAATCGCACGGCTGGTGTAGCTATAGTTTTGCAATAATAATGTTCACTTACTTCAGTTTAACCATACATGTCACAATTCCTAAAAAAAATGTATGATTTCTGGAAAATATATTACTGAAACTAATACATTATTGGGCGAATATGGCGACTGGCGAGTATACCGTGTATATGAAAAGTTTAAATAAATTAATTAAGGGATGTATGTATTTCCGTAAAATGTTCTTTGTGCGGATGATGTCAGATATTTCACTGGAAATGGTAATTTTAACTTAGATTTTGTATCAGTACATATTGTTTTTTTTATCTGCACGACTATATTATACTAACTGCTCTCCGCGGTTTCACCCGCGCGGTGATGGATGCTGATGTTGATGATGAATATTATATAGCCTATGTTACTCAGGGTGAATGTAGCTTACCAATGGTGAAAGAGTTTTTGAAATCGGTCCAGTACTTTTTGAACCAATTCGTTACAAACATACTTACATACAAATCTTTCCCCTTTATAATATTAGTATAGACAAGCCTGTATGTAACCGCCAATCATTAAAGTCAAGTAAAAGTAAAGTTATTATACTAGATGTGATCGTGCAATGTTTATATTCTTTCTAAGTACTCGTATGTATGCATTATACAAAGCATTGGTAATGATTGTTAAGAAGTTGTGTGTTGTTTTTTTGGCAAAAGTCTAGTCTGCTACATTATGCAAAAGCGAGAGGATTCGAACCAGCATCTTCCCACAATCCGTGTGTGCCATGAGCAACTAGCCCACTGTGATTTTATTTTTTACTACTATTCAGTCCCTGTCTGTCTCAGATTTAAATTGTGTCCGTGATTAAAAATCTTCAAAAAAAAACTAATTATTATTTATTTTAGTATAATGGGATCGCAGAGTTGTAGGACGCTCGAGTATGAACGTTATTTCAATGCAACTTCCTTCGGTATTTGCATCGGCACGCAAAAACTGGCTTGGTCTACCAATCTATTGCCTTAATGGTTTATGGACTCATGGGAGACAAACAAACAAATATTAATTTCCACGTTCATAATTCATACTAACGATTCATAATAGAGATTATATCTATTAGCATTAATCAGGATTAGGCAATCCTGATTTCCGCTCAAAGCTCTTACTGCGTAAGTACGTCAAGATTTTTATCATAGGACATCCATGATCTTTGGTTTACTTCTATTCTTTCCTCATTGCCATAATCAGCCCACTATGTTCCCACTGCTGGGACTCGAATCTTCCTCGCAGAGAGAAGAGTTGAGCCATTATCCACCACGCGGGCCCAGTGCGGCTTGGTGGATACGTTGGTGGCCAATCCATGTCGAAGTTTTCAGACCATCCAAATACCTTCGACATATCCTAACGACTGTTGTCTAAAGACAAACTACTGGAGCCGACAGCTTAACAACCACCTCCGAAGCACTGAAGCGCTCAGTTGAATAATGTGACTAGAGGATTAAGTTAGCAACGTTGCTTAACTTGCTGAACGGTTAAGATCGCCAAGTCAAGCTCCGTTGCGAGCGCTTCATCCTCTAAATTCTTTCCTCAACTCCTTCAATTTAGCTAAAACACTTATATAGACTAACTTTCGTTGTTATATTAAGGTGCTGTCAATTCATGACGACGATAAAAATGAGGGTTTATGAAGCAGTTTATCTCATAAACGCGATTTACTTAAGGCGCTGTCAGCTCAGTGCTTGGCCACGTTCAATTTCCTTTACTTGAAATCAAGCAAGCGCATCTCGTAAAAAACGTACAAAATTCATAAAAATATAATGCACACTTTTAAATAAAACATAATACGTCAATGTATTTGTATTGAGAATTGCTATTTTATGATGTGTTTCATGACAAATACTAATATATAAATAGTAAATAAATAGAAAAACTGTTTTAGAGGTGAAATTAAGTGGTATGTTTGAATTTTTTTTAATGTACTCTAGTATGTTAAAATATGTTTTCATTCCGTCAATGTGTGCTTAGAAGCCATAGAAATGTTATATTATTTTTTGTAATTTTAATTAAATCTCTAGTTATGAGATAAACTGATTTAAAAACCCTCCTTTTTGTCGACATCATAAACTAACAGCACCTTAAAGTTAAAAAAGATAATATGACATTTCTAAGACTTTTAAGTAGACATTGACGGGCTTAAAACATGTTTTAGTATACTAGAGTACAATTTGAAACCGACTTCCATTCTATTCAGTTATTGGAGTGTAATTCAAAAACTACTGGACCGAATTTGATGAGATTGACACACGTTGATACGAATTTGATACACTGACGGACACTGTTTTTATTGAATAGCGAACATTATATTTTTATGAATTTTTGTACGTTTTTACGAGATGCGCTTGCTTGATTTCAAGTGAAAGAAACTGAAAGAATTCAAGCTCTGAGCTGACAGCGCCTTAACAATTCATCACATTAACAAGTCCATAGACTTCATAATACATAGACGTATACTCATGCTTACATATTTACACTTTTGTTAGGTCTACCTAAAAGAGATTGACTGTTGATTCTAATCAACTCTTCACACTGTTGATTAGAATCAACAGTCAATCTCTTTTAGGTAGACCTAACAAAAGTGTAAATATGTAAGCATGAGTATACTTATGAGCATGCTTATAAGAGATTGACTGTTGATTCTAATCAACAGTGTGAAGAGTTGATTAGAATCAACAGTCAATCTGTTATAGGTATGTTCTAATAAGTTTAATTATAAGCACGCTGGGACAATAAGGTTGACACAAAACTGAAATTATAATAACTTAACACACTGAGGTATAACGCGATGGTATAGTACATATCGAGTATGGAATATGAGGTCAACCTGTTTTATAAAGCATCCGGTTAGAGGTAAAGTGAATAATATTCGTAACAATATTTATCTTTAGATAGGAGATTGATTATTTGCACGACTTTACGTTTTATTGTGTTTTGTCGTATCTGTTTCACATCGATGCAAGAATTAATTAAAATTACGTAAAGAATCAGTTGTTTATACGTCACATTACAATATACATCAAATAATAACATTTAAGAATACCTAAGTACTTAATAAGAATTTCGCAAAGGCTAATAGGGCTTTCGTGTTACGGTAGGTCAGAATATTGACGACGTCGTATGCCCGAGTTTTTACTGAATAGGTACCCCCTGACTGTCGTAAGACCCGACTAAAAGGGGACTCTAAGAGCTCGGGTATAGTTGGGGGTGGGGCTTTAACTATCTTATCTACGAACTTGAGGAAGACGGCTTCATGATATGGCAATTGTCGCCGTGCCATTTTCATGGCTTTAGAAGAAGGAGATGCGAAATGCTCTCAGAGACGAGCCATAGGGCAATATGTCTGGATGGTCCCGGTGCTTTCCTGAGGAGATCCCGGGGCTATCTGTAAGGCAACGAGGAACGCTACCGAGGGGGTTTTAGTGGTAAGTCCCACATAATCCAGATCCTCCCTATAATGTCCGGGTATATGATAAGATTTCCTCCTGTGATCAAAAAAAAAGGTCAGAATATAATGAAGACATAAATACTAGTACTTAATCATGTCTTCTTTCAGTTTTTTTTTTCTGGTATTTTTCAATTGACCTTGTGGTTACAACCTGTTTTTTTTAAATCCGATATAATATTTAGCTTAGATATCTACTAAATCAGAAACTGTCAGCCGTTCATGACTGCTATACAGGGTTATTGGTAAGTCGACCTGTTCCCGTTAAGGGCGTGTAGTTTACATCGTTTCTGACTGATTTGGCTATGAAACACCCTTTTTTTTTTTTGGGGGGGTAAAAACTGTGCACTTCCCTTCCGCCACGGGGGTGACGGAAGGGGGCGTGTGGGGCTCAGACCCACTAAAACCCCCCCGTAAGCAGTCCTCCGCCAAGGTGGAACGAGACAGGGTCGCGCTGGCAGTCACCATCTCGCCCCAGCGGTAGGCCCGGATTGATCTTAACCGGGCCTCAGCGCCTGTGAAGGGATGACCTTGCTCACCAAGGTCACCACATAGACGTGTAGGGCCGTGCAAACCGGCGAAGAGTCCCCCGACTATTCGCCAGTGGCCCCACTACTGAGGAGGGAGGAGACGAGCAAACCGTCTCCTCCGTTCCCCCGGTCGTCTGCGCCGGAGCGGGTCAGCTCGAACATCGGTACTCTCCCTGATCCGCTCCGCGGCCTCCTTCTGCGTTATCACCGCTTCGCAGAAGGTGGCCACCGCCTGCCACGCTCTCTCGCTGCTGAGCATGGAGATCACCACACTCGGCAGGGAGAGATCTCCGCCTATTTCCGCCGAAAGCGTGTGCCGCTGCGGGCCCCATGCAGCACACACTTCCAGCGTGTGTTGCGCCGTATCCTCCGGCGCCCCACACTCGTGGCAGGCTGGGGTCGCCTCCCGTCTCGCGATTTGGTGCACGTACTTTCCGAAACATCCATGTCTGGAAAGCACCTGCACCAATCGGAAGGTCAGCGAACCGAATCGCCGCCTCACCCATCTCTGGAGGACTGGGCGGATGGCCTCCACCGTCCACTGCCCAGGGACTGGTGGAGCCAGGTCCTCCGTCCACCGCCGCAACAAGGCAGCCCGCGCCTGCAACCGCATACGTGTAACCTCCTCCCACACTGGAGCGTCTCCACGGGATCTCCTCGCCGCCACGAAGTGATATACTTCAGCGAGGATCTCCGCTTGGAGCTCCCAGGGGGATCACTGGCCAGCACGCACGCCGCGGCTATGAAACACCCTATTCTGACCCTAACCGTTTTCGAGATATTTTAATTTAATTGAAATATGTAAGTCTTATTATTACTATTATTAGATTTTTATCATGTTAAATAAGATGCTTTAGGACCTTAATAACCAATATTGTACGTAAAATTTATAAGTAATTCGTTGTACACGATTAAAAATTATAAAAACTAATAAATAATAAATAATAAAACAATTAAATTCAAATATCTCGACAACGGTTAGATTTAGGATAGGGTGTTTCATAGTCAAACAGTCAGAAACGATGTAAACTACACGCCCTTAACGGGAATAGGTCGACTAACCAATAACTCTGTATATCAACTGTTTTTGGATGATTACAATCGAACTTTAATACAGGTTACCAAATGCACTTTTATTATTACTTTGAAGACTAACATCCTTGGAGCACTCCACTTCTGCCAAGATGTCATGCATCTGCCAGCGATGTAATTAATTAAAACTGCATTTAATTGTAATTATTTAAGAATCAAGACATTGTAAAAAGAATTGTCTGTGGTGTTTCTTGTTAATTCATTTCGGTAGTAACTGTATATTTTCGGAACGCGGGAGTATAGAGTATTTAAAATTACCAACATTAATTAATCATTAATATTAATTCATAAGTGCGTATTTATAGCGTAAATTGAGTAAGAATTTCGAGAGCACCATTTTACCTTTTACTGAGCAGCGGCGCCACGCTTCATCTGCTTATAATATATAAGATACCCCCACCTTGTAGCTGTATTTTTATGGGGTTACAAAACCTTATTATATGTTAAATATTAGGACATAAACTATATATTTTACTTTTCACATCAATTCATTTAAAGCGCATCCTCTGGGATGTGTCTTAAACGAATTTGCTACCGACAGCCGCGTGACCTCTGCACACGACTCTGCCGAAAATTCTCATCGATTTTTGAACAATTGTTTTAAAAACATATGAAACTAGGTCGCTCACTAAATGATGCTTAGGTTTTTCAAACTTAGGGATTTACGTCAACGCACCCAATTCTTCTCGCATACGTTTGTATTTATGATATATAATACACTAGCTGCTCTACGCGGTTTCACCCGCGCAGTGATGGATGATGATGAATTTTATATAGCCTATGTGACTAAGGGGGAATGTAGCTTTACAATGGTGAATGAATTTTTGAAATCGGTTCAGTACTTTTTGAGCCAAATCGTTACAAACATACATACAAATCTCTACTCTTTATAATATTATATATTATATAGTAATAGTATAGACTATTCATTTCTGGTATAATGCTATGGTACCCTTGATACCCAGTGGCGTATGTGTTCGCTTACAAAGATTTGAGCTTAGTAGTTTACATAAAATACTCTTACAAAACTTTACGCTGACTTAGACATATAAATGCGCCTCATAGATAGGTAGAATAATAAATGATAATCCAGTATTACATACTCCACTCAATACTTCTTCCAACAAACTGACTCACCTTCACATACCTAGGTAAATAGCTTCATTAAACCGCGTCATCCATGCAGCTAAAGATGTGTTAGACCGTGAACTCCCAACAATATCTTCGCAAACGTGAATAGCAAATTTAAAATAACAATAAATTTAATTGTCTATTAGATAATTTTACTGGCTTTTGTTGTGCTGCCTTTGAAGACAGAGGTCAAATCTTGTCTAAGTAACTATTTTATATTTCAAACATATTTACGATATGCAATATTTGAAATTGTAGCCATTAAATGAAGAAACATTATCTCTGAGGATGATTGTGCAGGATAATTGGTATAACTGTTGCATAGTAGTAGTATTCATTACAGCAAACATAATAACTTAGGCTTTATTCACTCGGGCGTGTCATAAATCACAAAGTAACGTGCTGTAACAATCTGTATAGCAGAATCTTGAAATGCAAAGTTCAAGTGTAAAACATAACCATTAATATTGCAGCTCGACAGTTTCTAATGAAGTCCTATGTTATAGATGTATGCTGAAATAGGGACGCGGTACCAAAACTCCAGAACTTCTGAGGGCAGTAAGTAGATCTAGTCAGCAGTCAGTAGACTGGTAGAAGAATAAGTAAATCATATCGTTAACGCAAAACAATTTAATCCTGTAGATACTTACTGTAGATACCGATGGGGCCGAAAGGTTCTGGAGTGGAGACCACGTACCGGCAAGCGCAGCGTAGGTCGTCCACCGACACGGTGGACAGACGACCTGAGAAAGGTCGCAGGACGACGTTGGATGCAGGCCGCTTCCAACCGGTCCTTTTGGAAAATCATGGGGGAGGCATATGTTCAGCAGTGGACGTCCTACGGCTGAGATGAGATGAGATGAGATACTTACTACCATTTATTTACTAGAACTGATTTGAAGCGATGATAGCTTTCGGGTAGTGACGGAGAGTCGTCAATCAGGTGATCAAAGGATTAGTCCCTACCTTGGGTAAGTGCTTTTGGGAAAGGTAACATCATGAAGCAATCCATAGGTCGGGGTATGGGTTTCTATAGTCCCCGCCTGGCCAGCTACCACCAACGAGTTCTGCTAAAGAATCTGTCACAAAGCATTTCTGTGCATTTCGGCTGCACTACCTTAAGTGCCTGGCAACTGGCACTTAAGGCAGTTTTCAGGTCTGTGTGATTTCCTTTGATGCCATCATCACTGAGCAATAAGTTAGACGGTGGTCAAACGTTAGCTTATCAATTACTCAGACAAAATAAAAAAGTCAAGACAGAATGTTGTGAACAGAGAAGTGAGGCCGGGTAAAACTACGCCTCGGCGTGTACATACATATTTACATACAAAACTACGCCTTGGCTCATCAGTCGAACTATCGCGGCGCGTGGAAGCAACACGTAAAGTTTTATTTATCATTTAATTTAAATTGATTAATTATTGATATTTTTTTTATAACATAAATTTAATTTGAATTACCATGACAGTACCGAGTCACGCACATATAGTTTAGAAAACCGGCCTCACTTCTCTGTTCACAATATTCTGTCTTGACTTTTTTTTTTGTCTGAGATCAATTATGAAACTGAGGAACAGATATCTGATAGTTTGTACGACGTAGCTCGTTATTCTGTTACTTACGGGTATATATACAATGAATTTACGGATACGAATATTTTTTTTAATATATCTTGCTTGGCTCAGTTGCAAGATACAATCTGTCTCAAAGTTAACAACACAATTCCAATTATTAAATAAGTTGACACTTTGAACTGAAGCCAACAATTTAGTAATTCAACCTGCCAACAATAGCGTTGACGCAATGTAGAACTACATATTATTTAAATTACTATTCAGTTCGCAAAAACAAACACTAGCAATTGTGTCTGCGGATTGCCTGCTCTTATTGATCGACACGTTTGTGTTGTTTCTTCAGATGTTGTGCAATCGCAAAACAATACGTATTTTGCATCCAAATTGCCTGTAAGTGCCGTGAGCAATACGCGCCAAGACTCCTACGGAATGCTCGTAGGCATAGGAGCTTCTTAATATTCTAGAAATTCTAAACCAATAAGCTCTCACGAGACCTATTCACACTCGATCACGTTAATATGGTTCTCATGGCCGGGCGTGTTTCAACCTCACTACACGTGTGATTATTTAATTTATTTCGTACAAATGTTCTACTGACAATTAAACGCATATATGTATAAGTTTGTTACCGAACGTAACCTCGGGGTTATGCAGCTGGCGCACCTTATTGGAATCTCTATCCGAAATATTGCCAAACTACCAATTGTCAGTCCAAAGGCGGACGAATTAAAGTTCGTTATCGGATATGGTTTCTTTTCTTGTATGTCACGAATAAGGTGCAGTCCTTGAGCAAGTTGCAGTGGATATAGGGTTGAATTATTGAGTTCTTAATAGCTGTATTTCACTGGTGGTTATATAATGGTCATTAGATGTTGAGACTAGTTATTTATACGAGGTGAGAAAGTTCTGATTATTTACTCGTTGGTTCTGCCATGCAATTTGTTTGTTTTTGTTAATGTGTGAAGACACAGAAACAAACAACATTAATTAGGGAAATAACAGAAGCAACCTGTGACGCCAGCAAAAATATTTATCAAGTTAACTGAAAACGTTTTAATAAAAAAAAAATATTATAAAGTTCGACATTATATAGAAGATAAAGATGCTTGGAATACTCCACTTCTGGTAAGCTATCACTCTGCCACCCATAAAATGTAATATTTGTACCTACCTAAGTAGAAACATTGTAAACGTCTATATAAATAGAATAGCCCCGAGTTTCTTGTCGCTTTTCTCGGTAGGCTCTATATATTTTGGAACGCAGCGGTAGAGTCATAAATGATTTTGACTTTACTTTGACTCGTCGGGACAGAGACAACGTACGTCCGTGCAAAGATACCTTTTAGCAAATCCTTAAAAAGTGCCCTGGTGGTGGGAATTAGAACATCTAAATGTCAGGTTGGCAAGACTATTCTACAAGAATCGGTCTTGGTAGGTACCACAGCAGTGCCAGATTTCTGCATCGAATCTATGAAGTAGTTAACAGAACTACTGTGTGACTGGTAAAGAAGGGCTATGTGTCTTGGGGTGATGAGGGCAGTGCACCAAAGATGATCATTGCAACCGGGTCACACTCCACTGTCATGTGCAAGCGTGACACGGTTCCATCAGGTAAATAACTCACTCCTCCGTTGACGTTACATTATAAAAATCGTCGTACGATATCTAAATTACTGTACCATTCACAATCATTGAACAAACAACAGAGTTTTGCTTCTAGTAAGTACAATATAAGTAATACACAATTATTTACAATTCTATGCTTTTAGGTGCCTTCATGTAATACCTTAACGAGCTCCTGCAGCGGCATTAAGATATAGTTTAAACGAATAATTATAATTATCATACTCTGAGGTACTTATTGAGCGGTTCTCAATACATTGTAATTGAGCACGTGAGGTCAACAGCTAATGAGGGCGTAAATGATGCTGTGAAGCAACTTGTAGTAAGGTGTTAAGGTGAAATATGGGAAATATTAATGTTATCTACTAATATTACTTGAAACGGCTTAACAAATTTGAGTGTATTCCGGAATTTTACTTTGATTAGTCAGTCCAGCCAGGACAAATATTTATATAGTTTTATATACTAGCTGAGCGGTTCACCCGCGTGATGATGATGAGGATGAATCAAATATAGCGTATGTTACTCAGGCATTATGTAGCTTTATACTCGTGAAAGAATTGCAAATAATTCTTTCACTAATTGTGTATTTTGATAACGGATCATTATAGTTCGTGTCAGTTAAAATTACCCTTCTGAAGAGTCGTGGGAGACCACGGTTCATATTGCTACGACAGCAATGTTGCCATTCTATTAACTTTTTATCTACAAAGAATTACATTTTATGTTGGAAAAAAGACTCGTGTGACACTAGTAACAAATGGTATCATACGTTGCACTGATAAGTATCCAAAGCAAACATATTATTTGTACAAATAATTTAAATGTGGCGCATTGCACTCGTATTGCACGGGCGACTTACGTGACGGATTGTTTTATTCACCTTGCAAGCTCGTAAATAGAGATGTACGAGTATGTACAGAAATTGAAATGACTGGTGAACGCCCTCGCTCTTTCTCCAGCCAAGTCACAACATTTATGTTGTGACTTTGTGTAGTGTTGGTTTTGATTCAATTCGACTGATTAACACTTAAACTTGAAAAATCATCATCATTATCATCCTATAGTATATATATACCTATTAAAGCATTTCCCGGTTGCGTCGGAAGGCAAGAAGCCAAGAAGACCGGATCTGCTTTTTGCTTTTTTCCCTCCACTTCGCACGGTTTTTGACATCCCTAATGGTGAGACCATTGGCATATCATCCTTTACGATGTCAAGCCAGCACTTCCTGGGTCTACAGAGTCTGCCGGGCCCGGGTGGAGGTGGTATGGCAAGACATTTGTTTCCCACGTAACCAGCCGGCTCCCCTAAAACTTGACCATACCAGCGAACTTGAATAATACTTGTAAACTTACAATATTTAGTAACATTAATTAACAATAATGCAAGTATTCACGTACATATTGGAGATACGAGTAGTTTATTATGTTCATTAATTTAAAGATTTGTCTTAAATAGTACTTATGGAAATTAGCATTAAAACAACATCAAAGCCACGGGGTGCCGGTTTAGAATAGTACCCCTATTAGTGTTTATATTACTTAACACTGAAACTAAACTACAAATAAATACTGAACTGAAAAAAATATATTAAATTATAATGAAATTAACTGGCTTACTGCTGGCAACAAATATAAATTTAGAAGATTTTTATAGGCATACTACGTATCTAGTAAATTGCACTGAAGCATTTTCATTACTAGAAAAATGCCAACATAACGCATTCTTTTTATGGTGGAATAAAAAAAACTACTAAAGCTGCAGTAGTCTGTCAAAGTTCTTACTAATTTTTGAGTAAGTATTTTACAGTTTTCTTTCTTTTACTATAATTTATCAGTAAATAAATAATAGCCTGACCAATTTATACACAAAAGAAATACTTAGTTATTATATATCCAATAAAATATTATTATATTCAACTGCTAAAAATATAAAATATATGTATAATAAAAAAAGACAATAAAGAAACTAATCTAAAAGACCGATAGTATGGGGAAGTGTGACACAATGCTGGCAGCAAAGCCACGTTGGTTATTTTTTTGCGCAGGGGCGCGTTGAGAACCTCGGTGAGAGCGCACTCGGAATGCAACTTTTCGCACTAACGCCGTTCCGAACCTCAGGGTAAAGCCCTCAATTGTTCTAACTCTTTAAACCCTTAAAATCGATCGGTAAACGGTTGTAACCCGCATATGACATAACTTTGACCAATCTCTATCTACAACCAACCTCTTCTTCTTCTCTCTTCTCAAAGAAAATTAAGTAAGGATCAAGTGATCTGTCAATTTCGAATTTGTCAAAGTCTGTTTGAGGTTAGAAAACAACCGTTGCCGTTCCATACCTCAGAGCGAGTTAGAAAACAACTAAACAACCGCACTCTGAGGTTCTGGACGCCCTCCAGTGGGACGTTATCAGCACTTCCGTTCACCCGTCCCCTCAACCAAACGTTTGCGATAGGTTGTTAGCGGACGGCCCCACGGGTCCACGTGTGTTAAACCCAACGGCACAATTTTGTACATCCTGTTATAAATACACACATTTATGACGTATGAGGTCTTTTGCTTTAGTCACTGCAGTGCGATCAATTCTCCCAGGAAGATAAGACGTTTTGAGAGAAGTAGAGTTCCGAGCCAAGGGCTAACCCATCTTCCACGGGATGAGAGTCATCCTATCTGGTCTCTTGCCGTTGTCCCTCATCAGTCCGTTTAGGTTCTAAAACTGAACCAGGACTGACAAAGGCCCACATATCGTTCAAGCTGGCGTGCCGCGATAAGCTCCCACTCTTAACGCATGAGAGCGCGTAGTGGTCGATTATTTATGTTATATATTCGTCATAAAACAGTATGAAGGAAAATTTCATATGTTCATAAATACTTCTAATCAAATTTATCATGTTTATAGTAATTAACGACTCGGTAGGTTTCCGACGCATTAGCCCACTTGACTTTGAGGCAACTAGATAAGGACACTATACTTTGTTGCTGTCCAACTACTATTACTAGAAGTGCCCGTCGTTACCTATAGTTAGCCTATCAACATAATATGCGGGCCTAGCACGAAAATTTGCGTAAGTGTAACGTAATGGTATCGTTGACGTATGCAGTACAAACTATCATTTATCTAGTACAACTGTCACAGTTAACTCATATTTTGTACGGTATACGCCAACGATACGATTACGTTTTACTCTAAGAAAATTTTTGTCCCGCAGGTACTATTTTTTCTTTAGCGGAATAATAATGAGGTTTAAACTTAACAAAAACCTTAGTTCATTATCAATACGTTCCGAGACGAGATTTTCGTCGGCTTGCTGTCAAGCACCACCTGCTCATAACAGTTGCAGTGTCGTATTACTTTTTAAGCTTTCGGGAACTAAATTGATTTTACAACACTAGCACGTCTATTCGCGCACAAACATCAAAATTTCAGCAATTTTAGCTTAACTTCGATGTTTTGCAAAGTTGCAATGTCATCTAGATATTTAAGTTTTATTAAATTTCTACAGCAGTATTACATTCGTTAACCTCAAGACATCAGCCAGTAGACTACTCCTAGACTACTAAAAGGTAATCTGTGAGATATGTCCATGGACTGTAATTGGTTAGCATTACTAGTCTTTACAATAGGCGAGCGTTTGACGAAGTTTGGCTACGAGTAATAAATAATATATAATTTATTACTCAATGATGAAGAGGTTTAATATGGTAGCCCACTAGACCTAGAAATAGTAACTGGCTCTCAAGTTCCGGTCATTCTACCACTAAGAAATTAACGGTGTCAATCTTGAAAGTAGAATTACGTACAATATAGAAAGTGTAATTATGGTATACTTTTCCTTACGATGGTACCTTCAATGAAAACTAAGCCCTGAATCTTTCATAGATCGACTCCTAGAATTAAATCGCTAGGTCGGCAACGCACCCTCTTTACCCGTGAGCCTTATTACTGCTTTAAATCAATTTCATGCCAAATTCAAGTCTCGTACATATTACTCTGTCAAGAAAGTACCAGAAAGAGATCAATAATACGTAATTAAATTAACCCAAATTTATTTTATCGCCTTCATATGCTCCATCAAAAACGATACACTTACACCAATGAATAATCCAATCATTAAAATATTCAATTCAAACTCCGTGCCAAAATGAAATACAGTTGTGCCAATCTAACATCATAGAAACTAAAAAACGAATTTGAAACCATTAACATACCATCCAACCCCGATGCCTTTTTGACTGAATGTACAATGTAGAAGGGCTGAAATAAGATTTGTCTCCTTTCCTAGAACTATCTCCTAGTTGCGCAGCCTTGTTGTAGTCGCATACCATTATATGTACTAAGTTATAGTGCTAGTACTTCACCTGTCAGTTAACAGTATTTTTTAATCATCTAAAATCGGTTTACTATATGAACGAGAAGTTTTACATTAAGACAGACACTTTAACGTTACGTAGGTACAATGTTATTCAGCGTTATCATAAAATTTGTATAATTACTTTACTGATAACATAAATTACGTCTATTGACCTATTACTTGGGCATTGCTAGTCTGACTAGTGCGTGATCCGTCTATTTGATAACAAAATCACACGTCAACGGAAGTAAATATAGCTAGCTTAAGTATATAAAGTGATGTGCGGGAGTCTGTTGAACTCTGCCGTGCGATTCTCAAACATTTGACACTTCACGAGCTCACCGATGTCAAATACTTTATGAGATATCGCCCATGTACATAAGGTTGTTTTTCCAACGTTTCTTGTCATATTTGTTTCACGGATGTTGTCGAAGATGCAACGATGTTTAGTCTTAGAAAATCGCACGGCTGTGGGCCGAGCACGAAAATCTGTTTTACTGTAACGTAATCGCATCGTTAAAGTATTTAGTACAAAATGTCATTTATCTAGTACAATAGTGGCATAGATAACTCATAGTTTGTACTGAATACGTAAACGATACGATAACGTTACACGCAGATTTTCGTGCTCGGCCCACTGATAATAACTAATAGTCTTATCACTAAGATCGGGTTTACTAAATCAGTTTTTTACTAGGCAGAGGGCGGAGTTTAAAAGTACCTCCGCTGAGGTTGAAATCGTATAAGAGGCAATTTACCGAATTAAATTGATGGAGGGACTTTTGTCCAGTATACCTTGGTGTAGGATGAAATTATAGCACTGCTTAGATTTCGCTGACATATTACGCTAAACAGTTTAGATTTTTAATAGAAATCTCGGATTCGCCTAACTGTTTGGAATAAGATGTTGAAGAAAATGTACCTACGACATTTATTTACTGAGTGTGTTCCGAACCAAGCGTAATAACGGCTTAACCCATCCTCATAAAGTAAGTTCTAAGAACGCTTTAAGATTTTTTAAAACACTTCTCTATACACACACACACGCAAACAATAGAAACAGATGGCGAAGCTTATTCAGAGATGAAATTATTCAGAAGGGGAATTACGACCCTCAGTAATAAGGAGAATGACGCGACGACGACGATAACTATACATATATGCATAATATTCGGAACACACGTGTAGTACTTAATGAATGTTGTACTGACACCCACACCTTCACCTTTACGTAATGGCTTCTTCCGCCAAAATTAATTATCATATTACCCATCACAAAGCCTTAATTATCAAGTAGGTGTTAATACACCCAGGAACACCTGCTGTTTGACAATAGATGCCTCCGACCCACACAGATGCATCCTGCGTGATGACTCAGTAGCGCTTACAATTGATCAGCCTTGACACGATCACCCTTTTGGAAGCTTATTATATTATTTACTTACAAGGCGGGTGAGTATATATTTTGTATACTATAAAGCGTCGAGACGGACTAGACGTTCGCCTGATGGTAAATGTCACGCTTGCCTAATACAGTTCCAGTGAAACCTGGATCGAGTACTACGCGATACTACCACAGCCTATTTTTTTTACTCGAGTACGAACTATGGTATCTACCTATATACATTTGAATCAATCCGTCTCCTTCTACTTTAGGAACTATGTTATCTACCTATAACATTTGAATCAATCCGTCTCCTTCTACTTTAGGAACTATGTTATCTACCTATAACATTTGAATCAATCCTTCTCCTTCTACTTTAGGAACTATGTTATCTACCTATATACATTTGAATCAATCCGTCTCCTTCTACGTTACGAACTATGGTATCTACCTATATATATTTAAATCAACCCGTCTCCTTCTACGTTACCAACTATGCTATCTACCTATAAATTGAAATCAATCCGTCTCCTTCTACGTTACAAACTATGGTATCTACCTATATACATTTGAATCAATCCGTCTCCTTCTACGTTACCAACTATGTTATCTACCTATAAATTGAAATCAATCCGTCTCCTTCTACGTTACAAACTATGGTATCTACCTATATACATTTGAATCAATCCGTCTCCTTCTACGTTACCAACTATGTTATCTACCTATACATTGAAATCAATCCGTCTCCTTCTACGTTACGAACTATGGTATCTACCTATATACATTTGAATCAATCCGTCTCCTTCTACGTTACCAACTATGTTATCTACCTATACATTGAAATCAATCCGTCTCCTTCTACGTTACGAACTATGGTATCTACCTATATACATTTGAATCAATCCGTCTCCTTCTACGTTACCAACTATGTTATCTACCTATACATTTAAATCAATCTGTCTCCTTCTACTTGAGTAACTATGTTATCTACCTATAACATTTAAATGAGTCAGTCAAGTAGTCAGGAACAGCCTGACTGACGGACTGACTGATTGATGCATCAAGTCTCTGGGGCTACAAGCTTGAAATTATGGCAGTTGAAGATTGGTGGATACCTTTACGACGTAAGCATCCAGTAAGAAAAAATTTTTGGATTTTTTCCCCTTAGGGCGCGAAGAGAGCGATGCAAAGCAGCAACAGTAATAATATTGTAATTTACCTGGTAGTTTTTAATAGATAAGTGTATAAACGAGCGCTTCGTTTCTTGATGTGAATATACCCGACATAATTTTACCTGTAGGCAGGAATAAAAATGTTGTAAACTTGGCATGAACTTACATGACATCAATGATATGTTAACAAACATCGATGCATCTTTGAAAACCTCCGTGAAACAAATGACGAGATGACAAGAAACGTTGGAAAAAAAAGCTTATGTACAAGGGCGATATCTCATAAAGTATTTGACATCGGTGAGCTCGTCGACGAGCGCATCGACGAATCATTACAGAATCTGTGGTTGCACACTATTCTTTTTTTACTTAATTGATTTTCGTGATGTGGATCAGCAAAGTTTGAAAAGTTAAGTTAAGCTAATGGCCGATTATGCTCATCTGCATCGTTATCACATGTTTTTGTCAAGCTAGCTATAAAAATTATATCACGTTGTTGTCCTTACAGAGTTGTCATCGACATGATGACCTTACCTTGGAATAGTTTGCAGTGTTACGAGTATAACGTCTTTAATTTATAAACACTGCACTCTATGATAATTATAAAGTTTAGATCAACAATTAATATAGGTATTGCTTCAATAACATAGCTATTACTGTAACAGAGAACATACAAATAATTATAAATATAGGAAGAACCTTGATGTGATATGTGTGGATTTCATGAATATGTCAATAAAACTGTAAACATCTACCTAGCTGCTTTCCGCGGTTTCACCCGCGTGGTGATGGATTATGATGATGATGAAGCAAATATAGCGTTTCACTCAGGCATGATGTAGTTTTTTACTAGCAAAAGAACAGTTTGAAAAATCTTAATGGACAAACGCGTTTTTGCGTTTGTCCATTACAAACAAACAAACAATCAAATCTTTCCTCTTTAGAGTATGTAAGGATTTATACCATGGTATGAATACGAACAATGTGGCATAGTTTGTAACGGCATTACTTTTGCACATTTTAACATGAAAAATTAGTTATTGTGACATAACTGTTAATAGTTTGCTTAACAAATTGTTTTAATTGCTGACATTTTAGATATTGATGTCCTCTATAAAACTGAAGTACATCACTTTGCTCTATTGTCAATAGTTTCCGCAGCATACGCGATATATGCATTTTTTTGGTATTATTTCACACCTTGGGTTACATAATATTATCGACGTTTTCATACGAATCCCTAACTTTATTGAAAATATTCTATAGCCTATCTTCATCAGGGAAAATGTAGGATTCACATTTTTTTTATCTAATCGGTCCCATTGCTTCAGAGCCTATTTAATTCAAATAAACAAACAAACAAATCTTTCCTCTTCATGATATTAGTGTAGATTAGATACCAACATCGTTTAAGCACAATGCTCTTATTTTAGCGGGTAGGTAATTAAATATTTATTTAGTGGCTAAGCTGGGTATTTCGACTTTATAATGTGATTCACAAGTTCAATACTCTGCCTATTATCTAGACAACATAAACAATAGTACCCACAGCGAATAAAACTGTCTCAATTTTCAGTTGGCCGTATCTCCGATAGCAACATATCTCGTTGGACGAATCTCCGATAGCAACATGATAGATAGAAAACTCTTTATTTGTACACTACTCGTATAGCAAAACATAAAAGAAAAACATACGACGAATAAAAAAATAACATAGTTGTACAAAAGGCGGTCTTATCGCTTAAAGCGATTTCTTCTAGACAACCTTTGCGTAGAAATAATAATTTTTCAGGGACAGTGGTGAATTTTATCAGTGTAATATATATGTCGTAGGATAATTTGATACTTCGAATCTTCGCGGAAATCCTAGGGGTTTTGCGAAAACGCGGATAATTAGACATAGGCGAAAAATTATCAAATCTTACTGGACAAAGTCAGGATTTTTGCGAAAAGTGCGAAAAGTGCCTAATACCTAAAATTAACGTAAACCAGTCTAAGGCAAAGTCACAAATAGGTACGACGACGAGCGAAGCGAGGAGGAGTGTTAGGTTACTTGTGACCACAACGCGCGAGCCGAGCGAGCGCAGCGAGCGTGCGCTTTTCGCAAAAATCCTGACTTTGTCCAGTAATTAAGATAAGATAATTTTTCGCCTATGTCTAATTATCCGCGTTTTCGCAAAACCCCTAGGATTTTCGCGAAGATTCGAATTATCAAATTATCCTACGACATATATATACCTAAACTGATAAAAAAATATATAATACATATAATATAGAACGATGAAGAGTGAGAAGGAGTCTGTAGCGCCAGTGTTCCTGATGATCTCAAAGGCAGAGAATTTTCTGAGTAAAGAAACTGAAAAGGTTATGTAAGATAGCAGGGGGTGGATGGATTGTACAATATATTGTGCAGCAGGGACAGCATGTGAGTTTTCCGACGATGCATGATCAGCTGCTTTAGGGTTCAAAGTGTTACAAGAAAATGAAAAGAATGTCGCTAATCACAAGATTAAGTCTTAATAATTACCCAGTCTACTTTAAAACATATTTTTTTAGTATTCATCGTAAAAGGTTTCGTACAAGATGTCATAAAGTTAAATTTACTACTTACACACCGAGGCACCGAGTACGATTCTAGAACATATACATGAAGTTACACTACATACATAAATACAATATATGCCGTGCACCTGTATATTTACAGCGAAGTATCCAAACGAATCTAGGTCTAGGATTTCGCAATTTAATCCTATGTTTACCAAATGCCTAAGATGTTCCATGTATGTGCACCGTTAATTTTGTGCAGGCAAACATGTGTTACCAGATAAGCTCCCACATACTTTACATAATTATAAAAGGCGAACAATATACTGTCGTACATAGTATTATAATAAAATGAGAAAATGTTGGTCTATGTGATGTTTGTTTCGATTCAACACTGAAACGGATGAACGGTTTTGATGAGACTTCGTAGGTAAGTATATTTTAATTTATTTATTTTACAAGCTTATACAAATAATTACGAGTATTAGGTAACTTATGTCATTACATTTATTTATAAGTATTCATTAAGGTGCTGTCATATCATGATGACGATAAAAATGAAGTTTTTGAAAAAAAAAAATATCTCATAAGCAGCGATTAAATTTAAACTAATATGACATTTCTAAGACTTATAAGTAGTACACATTGACAGAATTAAAAATATATTTTAACATACTAGAGTAAATTAAAAAAAAATCTAACATACCACTTAATTTCACCTTTAAAACAGTTTTTCTCTTTATTTACTGCAATACACATATAGTGACGGATTATTAAGACGGAAATAGCAATTTTTAATACACATACTCGTACATTGACGGAATATTTTTTTATTTAAGAGTGCACATTATTTTTATATGAATTTTTATGTTTTTACAAGATGTGCTTGCTTGATTTCAAGTAAAGGAAATCAACATAGTCAAGCGCTGAGCTGATCAGGTAAGTCATAGTCGCAATTCACACTAAAAATTACAAAAATATTTCATCTAATTCTAACATTTTTTTTTATTTATTCTATCCAGTAAAAAGACAGATCTAGTGACTTTACACCCTAATATAATCATATTTGTGCACTTTTGACACCCACTCAGATGAAAAAAAAAGCAGAAGTTCCTGAAGATTATCATTTCCAAGCGGATGCTTGGCGCAACTAGTAAATCTATTAATAATAATTTGCTTAAATATCACGGAGAATTATCTCGAAATTACTGGACATGATCAGTCCTATAGCTCGGCTAGACCGACCGATAAGTTGACACAAATGCGACGTTTGATAAATCGCTTCGATGTCCATTCGTGGGTGTCTCTCACGACTGCTCATGGACAACTACTTAGCCACAGCATCCACCAATCAGCTGAAATGGGTCTTAACACATATAAATATCTATCTAGTACCTTTAAACGATTCTTGTATATCCCACTAATATTATAAATGTGAAAGGTTGGATGGATGGATGGATGGATGGATGATTTTAATGGATGTTTGTTACTCAATAACGGCAGAACGGATGAACGGATCTGGTTTAAATTTGGCACAGAGATAGATTATAGTCTGGAATAGTGCACATAGGCTACTTTCACCATCATCATCATTATCATCTATCACCACGCGGGTGACACAGCCTATTGAATTTCTTTGTCAGAAATTACAATAGCTATCCAAAAAGGGGTTAGAACCCAGGAACAGACATTCCAAAACGGTTCTTCCACCACTACACCAAGACCAAGCGAGCGAAGCCGCTGACTGGTCAGCTAGTATGTATATATATATATAATTAGAATTTCGGAAATGGCTCCAACGACTTTCATGAAATTTATTATACAGAGGGTTTCGGGGGCGATTTAATCGGTCTAACTAGTTTTCATTTTTAGAAAAAGTCATTTCTGTGTTTCAGCCAACGAAAAACAGCTACAATACTGACACAGAAATACTAAAGCTACTTGACAATAGATGGCGTTGTTAAGCAACACAAAACCAATGAGTGCTTGCTTTGAGGTTAGACCAAGAAAATCAATTTTTTACTTACGAGCGAAGCTCAGTCATCCAGGTGCTGTCTATTATGGTACTATTAATCATGCAGTAGAGATGAGAATTTATTTGGTGTGACTTTACGAGATAGAGTGAGAAAACTGAAATAAGCAATTTGGAGTGAATGTTAGGTTTAATTCTAGATAAACATTTAAACTGGAAAGAACACGTCTCAGCAGTTTGTAAAAAATTACACCGCTTCGTTTTTGCAATTAAGAAACTGCTTCAGACCGTGTCAACTGAGGCTGCTTTAACAGCCTACCATGGCTACGTTTCGTCAGTCCTGAGCTATGGGTTAATTATGTGGGGAAGCTCAGTAGACTCGGAAAAGGCTTTAAGGTTCAAAAACGGTGCATTCGTGTAATCAATAAATCCGAGTACTTAGATACATGTAAACCTTTTTTTTAAAGAATATAATATCTTACCGCTGCCATGCTTGTACATAAGAGAAGTATGCATTTTTGTAAAACGTTATCCTTCATATTTTAAGGCACGAAGTAAAGTTTATCCAAGACAAAAACGTAATCAATACAAAAACTAATTATATCAACCTCGGTGCTATAAGGACATTTATAAAAGAAATGTCTATAACATGTGTATAAAAGTATATTATAAGTTACCAGATGATTTGAAACAGTTAGATGGAAAAATCTTCAGAAAGAGTCTAAATAAGTGGCTGTTAGATTATTCCTTTTATAGTGTTAAAGAATATTTAGATTTTCAGGGCACAAATTTTAATTAAGATATTTTCAAATTTGTAGTTATAATTAGTGCGACTTCAGACCAATCATTAGCATGTCTGCTTGCAGGCTGAATACAGACACAGCACATTTGTACAACTAAAAATGTTATATTTAATGCTTGTATTCTGGCAAATAAACTATAAAAAAAAGAAGACGCCGAAACAAGAGTGGAGGGCGGTATATGTTGAGTAGATTCGAGCGTACAGAGACATAAAGCGACATAAAGCTGCCAATTTTTAGATTTCAATCAGCAATTGATTGCAACTGAGATAAATAATAGCCCAGCTGATTGGAGACGTTGTGGAGAAAATGTTGTCCCAGGATCATAGCCAATGTAAATCTATTTATGTTTTAGTGTCTGCGAAGCCCTATTTTACTAAACTAAGAGTATTGACTGTACCAGGAATATATATATATCAGGTGTGTGTATTTGTGCGCACCAATATGAAGAAATTCTGTGCCATGGGAGCGTCGCACACCTACAACACCAGGTCTAGGAACAGATTGGCGACACCTTCTCACGTACTTGCTAAATCTAGTAAATCTGTATACGTGGGAGGCCCTAATTTATATAACCACCTGCCAGATAGTGTAAAAAATGCAGCTTCTTTGAATATTTTAAGAGAAATCTGAAGTTATTCCTTCAAATGAAATCGTATTATAATATAAAAGAATATACTCAAGATGAGTTGATTGTACATTCAAGTACTTAAGTATATACTATATAGGTATAACTATGTCCATTGTACTCGTAATAATAATGTTAAGTTTGACTTGTAAAATGTGATTTTACCAATAAATCTATCTATCTATCTATCTATCTATCTATTTATTTAGGTCTTTGTTATTCTTCGTAGAGACGATATTGTAAGGCTTAGGTTGGTCTTGTTTGTTTGTCCGGAACGTCTAGAGTTAGGTACGTACTCGTACTATCTGAGTAGGTAACTATATAAGGTGATATGATTATATCACCTTTTCTAAAAGAAGTAGTTTTTTTAAACCAACGGTGGGTTGTAAGAATATGTAAACCTACTGTTATTTTATTCCGGTTTTAATGTTCACGCCTTATACATACCTATATATCAGTGTCACTACGCGTACAATACATTATTTCTATTTTTATGTACGAGATAATAAAATGTAAACATGATTAGTTCAAACAAACAAGTTTAAATTTAAACAAGACCTTTTCTGTTACTTGGCAACACATAATCAATATCATGTTTGTACCACGTTTTTATTAACTCGCTATCTTGTTTACTACAGTACAGAAACACATACTTTAGACTATGCGTACTATACTAATCAATAGTAATCCCATTATACACACATCAACATGGTCTAGGGATATTTCAATTAAACCTAAATATTGAGAATGGTTCCAGTATTCGTGTGCACGGGTTTCGTGTGTAGAACGGACTTCGTTTGGATACAAGGCAATATGACTGCTCTAAAATACCGAGATGAGGTGCTAGAGCCTGTAATCTTGCCCCACAGACAGCAAATGGGACAAAATTTCCAGCTGAATCACGACAATGCCCGTCCACATACGGCGCGTATCGTTACAAGTTGATCACAACAGCATGATATCCAAGCTTTGCACTGGCCTGCACAATCTCCTGACTTAAATCCTTATTGGGCATGCCTGGGATATGCTTCAGAGATGAGCTCTTAGGAATTTCCCTGAAGATATTTGCATGAAAACCAGCTTTTCTTGCATCTTAGCAGGACTTGGGACAGTATTCCACAACAGGATATTGACACCCTTGTTTTGAGTATAAAGAACCGCTGCAGATGTGTCAGGAGAGTCTTAGGTGGATCCACGGATTATTAATTTTAAGTTTTCAACAATTTTATAAAAAAAATAGTTATTTTGTTTAGGTTTTGATGTTTCAAAAATAAAGTTTAGATTGAAATTTTGTCTGAGGTTTTCCTCTTATTCTAAGTATTTTTTTTTAAATTTAACTTTATCTAATAGTTTATTATCAGATTAGATAGGCTATTAAACAAGTTTTATTTTAATGTGTAGGTGAAGAAGAAAAAGTTAATAGAATTTTCGTTATTTAGGTTTAATTGAAATATCCCTAGACCATGTTGATGTGTGTATTTACGTGATTTCCGGTAAAATTATACTAGGTACTATTATGTATAACACTCGCGATATTTTCTATAGTCAATAATATGTTTTTTTATAGTGTTTCTTTATTAGAGGACTAACGCTTGCTTCGCGATCTCAAACATTGAAATGTATAGAGAGAAAAATTCACATCCTCGGACGGGATCCGAACCCGCGTCTTCTGACTATCCGTGTCAGACGCCATGACCAACTAGGCCACCAAGGCTCGAGGTCCGAGCATCGAATTTTAACTCTCTATCTGATTCCGTCCGAGGATATGAATTTTTCTCTCTATACATTTCAATATATTATTATGTTATAATTTCATGTTGCCTGTGTTATATCTGGACTTAATTACACCAATAACAAAATTATTTTATACACTATGTCATAGTTAATTATACATTTTTGACTCCACTGACACAATGATCAAATTCCGATTAAACCATTACTCAGAGGGCTGAAGCAGATACATTATTTCTATGGGCTGCAGAATGTGCTGAATGAACTTGAATAGCAAAATGTCATCGTAACTTATTTATTGACAGACAGATCAAGGCTGGACCAGCTTTATGACACGAGCAAGGCGTTACTGGCGCCAACCACTACAATGGTTTTGCAACAACCTGACAGACTCGCATGTGCAGTTTCTGATCATAACAAATTACAATAGCTTCTAATCCAGTTTAAGGAGACCAACCTTGAACTTAGAGAGTTATTGGGACAGCAGTATTATCTACATTACACTATAATACGAGTACACTGACTTCTCGGCCTAAATAAAAAGAACTTTATTTCTTACTTTTATTTCACTGTCCTAGGCACGAAGATAGCAGGTTCTAAATCTCTGCTGGACGTGGTAATAATATTGTTGTATGTTTGGATGCTCCAGGCGACCGATCTTTTCATTGTTTAGTCTTTAAATTTAACATATTACAATTTTAGGAGTATCTCTCATGTTCATATTGTTTAAATCATGACTAACTTTTAGTCATAAAGTATATCTCCATGTTATCAATACACATACGACCTCCTTTTGCTGTTGTAATAGATAGTAAAGTAAACCCTTTAATTTACAATTGGCACTTACCGTATTAATACCGTGCTCTATGTATAGGTGTTATATTTACCTGTATAACGGGGTATGTTATATCAGGCACTTTATTATAAACAGATTACAAATTTAACAGGTATAACATTACACAAGAGTTAGACAGGAATAAAATTAACAATCAAAGTTATCTAGCCCTTAGCTTCGCCTTCAATCTTTCGCGTGTCGGTTGCGTGGGCTGACTGACTCTAGAGCGGCAAGGCACGCGGGCTCTAGGTAACGGGGCGGGAGCTACATGTGTGCAGCAGATGTAGTTTTGGCAGACGCAATGAACAAAGGTTTGGGTGGTAAAGGGACGCGGTAACGGAAGCGCTCTAAGTTTTAAATACTGGTCGCACGTTACACCTGTTTCTATGTTTTCATATACAGTATAATTTATAAGGGAATGCAACTCCTGGTTCCACTTATGATCCAAATTTAGTAAATGGATGTTCATAAGACTTTTCTTATTTACTTTTTTTTTGCTACTTTACATTAAGTGATGGTGAAAATATTTATCTTGGTCCTATCTATCAGTAGATGCAGTACCAATACAATTTGATATTTGTATGACGGTCCTATTGATAGAAGCACAGGCAAAAAGTAAGTAAAGTAGGAAGGTATACAAAATGTAAAAAAATATGTAAATAAATAAATATAAAATAAATATGTAAATAAATGTTATCGATCTATAAGACGATTGACAAGTGATTTGCCCGAAGTCTTAGCAGCCATTTACCTTTGTTACAGACAATATTTTCTATATTATAATAATGTATTAGGCATTCATTACCTACAATCTATGCTATTATCACATTATCATTAACATCGGTCAATTATCAGATACCATACCTACGTATTTATAATTTGTTTATACCTTATCTACATATAATTTGGGTAGTAATATAAGTAATTTTTGGGTGTATAAAGTATTTGTTTGCGCATGAGACGACGTCATCCTTTTTGCATTGCATTGCATTGCAACGGTTTTCACTATCGATACTGGCCTCTCGCATATTTGAGTATTATTATTACACACTAACTGGTGCCCGCGACGTCATCTGCGCATTTTTTATGCGATATGTTGGCAAACGGGCAAGCGGCTCACCTGATGGTAAGTGATACCGTCGCCCACGTATATCCGCAATATCAGAGGTCTCTAGGATGCATTGCCGTCCTTTGAGGAAGGATGATAGGAAGGAAGAGATAGAAGGGGTGAGGGTGGAGGGGGAGGGGGAAGGAGAGGGAGAACGGGGAAGGGGGGAATCGGGCCTCCGGAACCTCCCACAAATCGACGAAACGCAATAACAAGCTATGTTACTTCACGTCGGTGTTATGTGGGAGTGTGGTACTTCTCCGGTCGTGGCGGCCCATTCGGCTGAGGGAGGCATCGACACAGACATTAACACATCACAAACACAAAAACATTTCTTGATGAGCAGATTTTATTTCCTAAATATTTTCGACTTCGACTTTCAACAAATTTATCTTCGTGGCCCCGTCAGCGTTCGCCGTTTGAGGCAACCGAGATGGAACGAAACGCCAGGATACTGCCCCACGTTGGGCGCCATTGTGTCGGATTGTTCGTCCAAGGTACACAGGTTATGTTTCCACTCATTTACCTAAATGAGTGGAAACCTAAACCTTATGGGGGTGGAAACTCACTGGAGTTATTATGGAACGATACATATTAATGTTGAATGATATTGAGATGGGGAAGGTACAGGGTAACAATGAGGAAACTCTGTTTTACACAATGAAGTTATATCTTACTATCGTAGTGATGGTTATGATGTTCGACCACCCTTGTTTTACAGTTACAAAGAACAACCTAAGACGACTAATTGTATCCAAATCCAAAGGTGAATAAATCAAAATTACAAAAGATGCAATTATATACGAATTTAATATTAATATACAAACTGGTATTTCCGGTTAATATCACGCGAGTCTTAGCCGGTCTTAAAGTATAATTATAATAGAACAATTAAATTAAATGGATGGCGTAGAATTGTAAATAGGTGTAGGTATAGGTAGTAGTACTATTTAAATGAAAAATACTTCGGGGTAACAAATGCAGTTACAACTCACCAACCACAATTGTATTTAACTGCCTAGAGTCACAGACACAGCTCTGATAGAACAAGAAAAACTTTGGGATATTACATAAGAATAACATTAAAATAGTCATATTTAAAAGCATGACAGTTGAAACGAGCTTCTAAGATAAGAAGCCTGTATTTCTTACATAAATATTCTACATTTACTTCATTTTCTAGAGCATTTATAAAGTCTGGTAGACTTCCTTTTCCTTTCCATTATCACTGTTTTAAAATTAAGTGGCTCTTACCACTTATACAAAAGAGAAATTATTACGCCAAAAGGAAATACGAGTATATCAGTGCTTAATGTTTGTTTTGTTTACACCTCACAGGAAACATTATATTTCAGATAAATATATGTTATTAAGGCCTATTCAGATCTGAGCGTTATTCGCTACCGCTGTGGGTAGCGAAAAACACCACGCGAAACTCGATAGGCAAATAGTATGAAGTTCCATAACTGCAGCGAAACTTGTACCGCCTAGTGAGGCGGTATTTTCTCTTATTTGGCGAAACTTGTTCCGCCGCCCCGCTAACCGTTGCCAACGAATATCTCTACCGCGCGCGGTACAGATATCCGCTTTGGTGTGAACAGTGAAATTACCGCATGCTTTTTCGGATTTCTCTATCGCTTGCGGTAGCGAATAACGCCCAGGTTTGAATAGGTCTTTATACAGATGTGCTGTGTATGTGTTGCCTTAAATGCCGTATTTAAGGCACTCGTATCTTTCGTAACGGTTCTTTTCTAATAAAATATCACGTTTTAATGGAAGTGAGCCAAAATACAACTTGTATGTAATTGGTATTATATTATAAAACAAGAAAATAATAGTACATTATGGTACAAGTGTGTAATGTTGGTGATTGCCGCTGAGGCGCCATTGAGGCCCGAGCCGTTAGGTGAGTAATCATCAATACACACGTTTATATACGCATTACCAACATTAGGTAATGCGCAGGTACATGTAATTATTACAAAAAAATACTTTTAAGCGAATGAAAATGTCACTAAATGAAAAGTAAAAAAACTATTTTGTTTAAATCAAGTTTCTTGCCATGCTTTGTCATCCAAACTTAACGAGTATACAAAATTTCAGCTCAATTGGTCGGAGATATCTGATTCATAATTGAGTTGCAAGATTCTACCCGAACAAAAATAGTTACATACATTGCATTAGTTTACTAAACATTTTATTGTGAAAACTAACGTGCTTAATACACATTTTTATTATGAAAAACGCGAATCACTCACGTAAATAAGTCAGAGTGAGAGCGGGGCGAGACGCAACCGCGAGCGTTCTGCACTCTCCTTGAAACTTATTATGATCTGACTTACTTACGTGAGTGATTCCCGTTTCTCATATTAATAGTAGATTAGTAGCCAAGGGCTGTAAGGCATCAATTGCAGCCCGAGATATTTAGTATATATATATATAGTTCGAGGGTGCAATTGATGCTTACACCCGAGCTAACTACTCTGCTTTACATCTCGATTGTGAGGTAAGTAGAAAAAAACTGGCATTACAAAAATAAAATTGATGACTATTATACTCATACGAAGACAAGGCTGAATAGCGAAGCGACCTCTTTTGTCATTGGGCTGAATGCATGATGTCTATTGCCAGTATGATGGTTAGATGTACGCGAACTTTATGAAAGAGTGAAGTGTTTTTTTTATTACTTACCGCCCTAGGGCCTTTCTAGCTACATTATTACCCTAGAGCGGTAATTAGTCACCTACAAGCCCCATTTGTGTTTTTTTAATACTTACCGCCCTAGGGCTTTTCTAGCTACATTACTACCCTAGAGCGCTAATTGGTCACCTACAAGCCCCGTTTGGGGGTAATAAGGACCTATTTACCAAATATGAGAGATGTAAAAATGTTTATTAAAATATTTTTAAATTGTAATATTACTTAAATTTAAAATTTTAATTGTAATGTGTATACATTAATATAATTACGCTCTAGCACAGGATTATTTGTTGTAGTGATAAATAATTGATTTTTCCTTTCTCTTTGAAGATTCCGCGGCACTAGCTATGTAATATTTAGTGACATTACTTGGTAGGCTCATTTTGTGTGGAGTGCTTCGATTCGTTACGCGGCTGGATGAACTTTTCTCGTTTATTACAGTATTAAAACCCATATGATAGTATGTTAGATTTATGTTTAAAATTCAAACATTTGACACCGCAAGTATCATTTTGTGCAAACTTATAATCTTTGTTCACAAACACAGATCATCTCGGAAAGATTAAAAGAACATGAAAATTTAATGTCATGTTCTGTCAAATGAAAACATTATTGACAATCCTGATAACGCCAGTCAATTTAAATACTTTCGCGAGCCCAAAGAAAATGGCTGCGCAAATCGAATGACTTGTCGAATTCTAGCAAGTCAGTCCCTTCTCGAGCGTGAGCTTAAACTTTACCGTATCGCGGTGTCATACTGAATTTCGACAGTTCGTTACTTCGACAAGTCGTTTAGTTCAAAAAACATAGTCCGACCGAACAAATATTCGAAGAGAATTACTCCCACAGAACGCAGCGGAGTATCTCGTCATAGCAAAGTCAGGATAGGTGCGAAAGCGAGCGAAGTGGGGAGGACCGTGAGGTACACAACACCCGAGCAGAGCGAGCGTAGCGAGCGTGTCGCGGTAGCGGTCGGCGGAACGCCAGAATGATAACCTACACCTCGATAAGGATATAACGCATCACTCTTGGAGTACAATTCTTGTCGAATATATGTCCTGTAGAAGAAATGACTTGTCGAACTATGTATTTCAAAGTAAGCGACTTGTCGACGTACTGAACTATCTAAATTCAGTATGACACGACACCCCAGTTGTGAGCCTACAGATCCTAACAATATTCAGCATAATTAAACCCGTCATGTCATCTTCATACTGTAATACTATCGACCATCAATGGAGCGACGCGGTCGGCCTTCATGCACTGGAGTTAGATAATACTTCAATAACAAACAAGTGTGTTAATGAATTATATTCATGGAAACCTTGATTCCGCCGACACAAGCATTAATCGCATCAATAGGCTTACAATTATTATTGTACGTATTATGTGATCAAGAAGTCCGTGACTTTTTGTGCAGTAGGTACTTACCGTCTAACATTCTATACTATAAATTAAAATTATTGTTCTTTTTTGTAGATGCGATAAAGTGACGTGAAGATATTATACATGTGATGGTAAGTGTACTCCTGCCTATATATCATTTGCTGCGTCACACTGAGCTTTAATGCAAGATCTGCAGAGTAGACTGCGCTCGTCACGTTGATTAAGTATTAAGTAACTACCTACCTAAATGTAGTTTAAGCCTACGAAGAAATAATATAAGGAAGAGTAACTACCTTAAAAAAATGACCCAATAAAAGTCGTGCTAAATCAATAACATCGTTCACGCCGCTATGACTCAGCTGTCATAGTAGACGTTGCAGCACGCGCGTGGACCAATCCCTGCTTTTCTTCTGAAATTTAAACCAATCACCGAACATGTCTATTTGTAACCTCGAAAGTAATTCATATTTGGAATCATACATCGCTTTGGTTTGAAGGGCCACTTTTTGTGTGGAATTTGTTCTGAATTATGTTTCCTGACATTATTTCATCGTAGGTTTAAGCACAATTGCAGGCAGAATGTTTGTGTCTCCGGTGGTAACAAACAAAATGTAGGTACTCCTGCAAAAGAGGCCTATTACTTAGGTTTCTTATGGTTGGCATCGGGAAATACTTTAACTCTAAATCCCAAAGAAACAACTTATTCCAAATTTTAAATAATTTATTTTTACTTATACTATGTATTATCTAAAAAGGACGTAAAATTTATTTTTGTGGATCTATTTAGGATTTTTCTCTGCGGAAAAAGAGAAGTTCATTCGGTTGACATTCTTTTCGTTTTTCCCTGTTTTGACCAAAGTATTTTTATAGCATATTATCGATCTGTTTCGTTACACTAGATGTTTAAAGATATTGCTTTCTCTATTACCATGATATGCGCGCCTTAAGTCCGAACCCCAAGGAAACTACTTAATGTTGATATTGGGAAATTATTTAACTCCACACCCTAAGGAAATACACACGGAGAAGACTAACGTAATGCCATTATCATACTAATATTATGAATGAGAAAGTTTGTACATGAGTGGGTATGTATGTAACTCCTTCACGCTGAAACGTCACAACGGATTTATTTGTGTAGCTCCGTATTACACAGACCAAGCGTGCATGTCAGCTAGTGGTATAGTACATTTACTTCACAATCATCCAGTTCATAAAAAATGTCATTGAACTGTACCAGAAGGTAAAAACATAAAGCTGCGCATCGTCTTTTTCTGTCCCAACGAAACAAGTTGGTTTGACCGTTCATAAATGTATTTCCTTGTTCAAAGCACTTTGTGTTGCTTCTAGATAATTTAAATATATTTTAACGTGCAAGGTTGCACGAAGTAACGTAGATAAAGAGTTGATATGCATGTTCGGTCATCGTAAAGGTAGTTTTTTTAAATTATTAGAATAGTATCTACATATAAGTAGTCAAAGTCAAAATCAAAATCATTTATTCAATTTAGGCATCAAAGACGCACTTATGAACGTCAATTTTTCATTATAATGTACTTTAAAGACTACCGCCGCGTTCCAAAATATATAGAGCCTACCGAGAAGAAGCGGCAAGAAACTCGGGGCCATTCTTTTTATATAGATGTTTTTACAATGTTTTTACTTAGGTACTAAGGCAAGACACGCTACACTTTGACATCTTAGTATACGAGTATATATATATATATATATATATATATATATATATATTTTTACTTCTCTAGAAAACACACGATGCAAGAAAAACAGCAGCAAAGAAATTGAACCATACATGTACGTCAATAAGTAACTAATCTAATACGACACGTAAAAATATTGCTTCAATGCAAAATTAATTTTCGTTCACTGATGCAACATTTTTTTAAAACGTGTACGTGTGTGTGTGTGCGTGTTCAATGACTCAGCAAAATTGATAAACGATTTCAACGTTCTCTGTTTTTCACATCAAATCCACTTTTGTCGTTCTGGTGAGATGGCCAAATATAAATCTGGATATCTTCTTGCGTAGCAACGATTATTCCACCGTTATACGTGTTTCTGCTTAGTCCGCACGTGTTTAGTGAATAGAATAATCTTTCCACAGTTAGCACACACAAAGTGCCTGATGCTACGGTCACGGGCAACCGCTGGTGATTTACGTGTTTTAGGGCATTCAACCAGTAAACAAGGCAAGTAAACAAGAATGCACTTTATAACAAGCCTAGGATAAAAGCAGGTATTACATAATGATGTTTGTGAATGTGTGTGAAAATTTGATAGTATATTGTAGTGTATATTATAACTACACTATCAATGTATTATTAATTTAATCTATCAAGAATTGTTACTGCTAGAGGCCTATACTAAAAGAAAATAAAATGAACTTTAGAGATAATTAAAGTTTATAATGCGATACATGACCTGTCGGAGTTTCATTTTACAGAGTTCCACTTTCTTCACATGATATCCTTCGGTGTATAACTAGATTTTCTTCATCAATATCGGCCGGATTACGTCGAGCCAGTCATTCTCTAAATTCCTGTTTTTATCTCTGTTTTATAATTTTGGAACACCTCCTGGGTCCAAATTAATTTTCCTGTTCTTTCTTTAAAATATAATAATCCAAAATATTTATTTCTTATTTTTCAAATAAACTATTGGGTCTTAATCCATCTTAATAATTACTGTTTTATCTGTTCTTTTATAAGAACCGGACCAAATCCAATCTCGATTCATATCTCCTAATTTTTACCATTTTCTTCCTTGACTTCTCTTGTCATCCATTTTACTAATAATGTTTTAATATAAAACATACTCAGGTTTTAATGAGGAAATGGGATGATATGACAAATATATTACAATATACCATACAACATTTAATATCATCTGCTGACATCTGGAGAAAAAGAATACTTGAAATGAACAGCGGTGTTCAGTGCTGTCTGCTTGTATCAAAATTCAAGTTACAAAGTACAAATGCATTGTTTGTTCAGTTTTACATTTGTGTCAAAATTAATATATTAATTAAAGAAGTGTGCGGTAAGTAATCTGGTCTTTTTCTTATTTTATTATAGCGGCGTCCTGATGGATGATGATACGGATGAAAAGTATCTTATGTTCTTCTTCGGTGTATAATATGTCTCCTTGCCAAATTTCATCGAGATCTGTTCAGCCGTTTAGGCGTGAAAGCGTAACAAACAAACAAACATACTCACAAGCATTTATAATATTAGTAAGGATGTATGAGGTAAGATGCACCAGATTTTCATGTAGGTAGGTACGTAGATTCTAATCAGCAGAGCCTCGCTGCAGTTAAACTTAGAATTTATCTACATAAATGAATAACTGTCGTACATACACTTTTATGTACGAGACATGAAGCTTGATGCTTATTTTGCATAAATGATGAATTTAGAATTTGAATAGATTATACAAGCAAAACTTCGACATAATGAAGATAGATGGCACAGACACAAAAGGTTGTGTGACACATAGGTAGGTGTTTCAGTAAAAGCCATCTATGGAATACTATAATGAAAATGTGCATTCCTAAACTCTTATGAAATGTACGAGTAAGTGTTCACACCTAGCAGTAAATTAATTGACAAATCGCAAATAGCTATTTGTTAAAAACAGCTGATGTCGCGTAACTATTTTAAACCTTGCGTGAATTTCCAGTATTTTGCCCGTTAATACCTGACTTTAAGACGTATAGGTAAGTCTAACGTTAAGTATACATAGCTATGTTAAACTGCAGCTGCGGGTCATGGGATACGAAGCCACTGAAATTTCAGCCCTTACAGGGTAAATTAATCGAGCCTTAGGAAAGAAATTCTAAAAATACTTCCTTAGGATAAAAATAAAAGGCCAAGACTAGTTTACAGCATACGACATATGTATATACGAGTATGATATTGATTCGTTTCGATTATTTTGCAATAAGCTTTTATAAGTTTCGAAATTATAGTCTATATATCATTATTTTAACCGACACATAGCTGTAGGTAAAATAACACTCTGCTTTAGGTTCTTTCATGATACTAAAGATACACAATCATAGATAAAAATAAACGGAAAACATACAAATGTGGTAGTGCAACAATGTAAGCAGATATTATCGCTAAATTTACAGTTGCTATGTGACAATATAAAGGAAATCTGCATAATGAGTGCTATCAGCACAAAACAAAAGAAATTACCTAGAAGCTTCTTATTATAAAGATAAGAACCTGTTAATAAAACTCGGCAACTACATTCATCAGGTTTTTATAGCGTGCACACTTATTTCCATCAAAACCCAAATGCAAATATTTTGAAAACACAAAAAGTAGACGGTTAATTTTGTGTCAACAACGAATATTATCTGAATGTATTATCTAAATATTGTAACAGTGTTTATATTCACCTACGCGTCGGTATCTGTATGTACTCGTACTCTATTACTATTTCATAAGCTTTTATTTTACTGTTCTCAATTGTTTCGCGGCTTTTGTATATTTAGCACGTGGCATGTGCTAAATGGCCTATCGTTTTCTAATACAACGTTAAGCAAAAAATCTATAAATATCTAAAACTAGCGACTGCCCACGACTTCTTTGCTTAAAAATGATATTATTAAAATACTAGGTATCAAGGATGCAAGGCTTAGTAAGGGTGGAGTGACACTGCGGTCATCTTTTTTATGATATTAGGAGCACAAGCATGAGCTCTCTGGCTCTCCTCTGGCTATACCAGCCGTACGATTCAGTAATGGTTCGTCGATGTGCTCGTTGACGAGCTCACCGATGTCAAATACTTTATGAGATATCACCCTTACACAAGGTTGTTTTTCCAACGTTTCTTGTCATCTCGTCATTTGTTTCACGGATGTTGTTAAAGATGCAACGATGTTTGCATCACGAAGTCAATCATTAGAGAATCGCTCGGCTGAACGACTGCGTTCTTGCGAAATTAATTAACGAATTGCGAAAATTACTGCTTCACGGTAGAAATAGGGTTATAGTGTCAGTACTACCCCAGACGAACTCATTCACAAAGAGTTCTACTACTAGACTTCTACTGCTGCAAATCTATTAGTAAAGTGTAGATGATGACATTAGTAGTAAAAATGTATTAAAACAATTTATCACCTACCTGGCAGCAACCTAATATTATTTTTAAGCAATAAAAAAATGGTCTTCGACCCCTGAATCGTAAAATATCAAACATGATTTATATTTACGTATGCTATCTTAAATTATCTCAAGATTACTTTACTTTCTTATCTACTTCGCTATATACAATTAAGGTTTGTAGATATTTGTTTTGGAATCCAATTCGTGTTTGTGTAGGATCAATTGTAACCTAAATAGTTTATGATCACTCATGCTAATAAGGGACACTAACTGCCGTGCCATTCTCTAAGAGCAAACATCCGTGAAACAAATGACGAGATGACAAGAAACGTTGAAAAAACAACCTTATGTACAAGGGCATATAAGGGCAGCAATATCTCATAAAGTATTTGACGTCGGTGAGCTCGTCGACGAGCGCAACGACGAATCATTACAGAATCGCACGGCTGAACGACAACATCTCACTCATACACATTGACGTTAAAATACGTATTTTAAACATCGATTACTTTTTTAACTGACTTCAAAAAACGAGTCGGTTATATGTTCGTGTGTATGTATTTTTTATGTGTATGTTAGCCGATTTCCCTCCCATTTGTGGACCGATTCTCAAAACTCTTCTTTTATTTGGTAGAGTATACTTCCAAGGTGGTCCTATTTAAATTTCATCGAATTCGGTCAAGCAGTTTTTGAGTTAAATTTCAATAACTTAAAAGTGCTACGCCTATCTTGATGATATCATCATTTACAATCGAACCCGAAAAATTGTGAAAAAAGTTTTTACCAAAAAATGGAACCGACTTCAACCGCAAAAAGTGTGAAATAACATGTCGAAGTCGATACTATGCGCACAATTTTGTGATAATAGGTACCTACTTTTGAACCATCATGGTACCGATTTCAACAAGTTATTTAACATTTTTGGTGTTGAAGTAGTTTTAATTTTTTGGTAATAACTTTTTTCATATGGTGGTCATCCATGTCACTGAGATAGAGAACTTATTTCAGTATCAATTTTCACTTCATTAATTCCAATAAACTCTAATCCAATTGAAATAGGACATCGTAGCAGGGCGTAGCTAGTGCCCTTTAATTCGTACGAAAACAAACAGTACACAATGACGTGGAGTCGTGATACCCTCGTGAACATCGCGTGCTTAAATTGGTGCCAGATAACAGCTGTTTAGTTATCATTATCTCGATCTCTGTAGCTTTCCGTTACTATTGCAAAAATTATGAGCCCACTTATTATAATTTCCATATTCCTTGATAAGATCGGGCTACTATTTTGAATAAGATACAAAAAGAAATTATACACACTTCACCAGGGGCCTTACTATGAGCTCTTAAAGCAGGACTTCTAGACAACTGCCCGGCTTATTCGTACCATGACAACGTTAAAGCAGGCCTACTATTCAAGAACCGCAAAAAAACCGTTTTCCTGTTTTTTTTGGATAGACTCTCGTTAACATGTCGCTCTAAATCCACTCAGTTTATCAGCTTACAAACGTCTAAGCGTCTGCAATGTTGGTTATAGTTAATTATTAGAATACCATGGACAATATTATCCTTTCTCCTTTGAGAAAACAATATTTAAACAGTTCACCTAAATGAGCGTCATGGTATGATTTCATTCAAAACTATTTAAGCCAGGTTTAAGAACTGTACGGAACTTGCATGGTTTTTATGAAGCTGATAGTAAGGCCCCAGGATTCCCTGTGTCGTACGTGGCGTAAACACACACATAACACAGCACAACATCCAATACCCTATAATAAATATTTCTGGTCTCGCACAAATGTTTGTACCCGGCCAGGGACCAAACCTGAATCACCGCACTTCGAAGGCTCAGTCTAATCTAATCTAATTTTACTCAAAATACAACTCATTTACTCATAATTCAATTGTTTTATTATTTAGCAACATTGATTCGAACTTCTAGGAATTGTATTTTTTCATGGGCCACACGAGCTATGGAACATACTGATATGATATCCTGGAAAGGCCGCGTCGACCATCGAATTAAACATCAAGCTTTATGATCATTAATGTTGTTATTATTTGCGCGAGGTCGTATAGCCAAAAAAACATAACAGGCGTCTTCTACACAAATAAAAAGAACTGACTTTAGAAGGAAATGTTCTTGACCTACACTGTAGCATCTCAACTTCTAAGTGACTTAGTCACGTAATAAAAATCATTGTCAGATTTAAGACATTTCACGAAGCATCTCACACCGGCGCAAATGAGGCCAGCAGCGTGCGCATGAAGCATAATTTTGTTCTGATTCAGGCCGAAATGTCATGGCATTACGCGCAAGGGCGTCACTAGGGTTTCTCCATATAGTATATCTAGGTGACGACGGCCTAACGATCACAGCGAAGAACCACAATTAAACTAATAACAATGGCCGACTGATGAGTCATATAACTCCAAGCGTCTACACACGAAATACTTAATTACTCTATTTTGAAATTCGAAGATAGTCCATGCGGGTAATCTTAAACTGTTATGGCACAATTGTAGAGGCATATTTGACAATAGCAGCCAACCAGCCGTGGAGAATCGATCGGAGACGTTCCTTCGTCTCGGAGGCGAAGAAATGATTGAATGCGCTTGTGTAATGTCTAACGTAAGTGCGTTCCAGTCTTTGGTTATTGCAGTTCTCAACACAAACGATTCACTGACTAAAGACTATCGATTTGTTAATGTTGCACAAATAATTTACTTGTTGTTGGTTAGGTTGCGTTTATAAATACATTGTTGTTCTAAATGCGAGCGATCAACACTTTCGATAAGCGTCAGCTCATCTTGTGCTGTGTTGCTCTTGCATAAGTCGTGTGTAATTTAAATTTAATTACCTAGACTTGTTTTAAATTGACCGATGGTGATCCATAGCGCCAGCGGGCGGTGGTATATCATATTGTTCCATGCTACTTTCACATGTGTACAAAGACTGTCGGAACATCCATTATTGCAAATACAATGGCATGTGATGTGATATTAATAAATCATAGTTATTGAAACTATGTAATGCTTCCGTGATGTGATTATATTTTTTAGTTATATAATCACGAATAAAACGTTCAGGTTTTTTTTGTAACGCTTGATGCCTGGTGCCTGAAAATCTTGTTCTGACAATCAAGATCTGTCACTATTACTAAATAATCCAACATGATAAAAAAAACCACTGTACATTAAAAAAAAACAGATGGATCAAAAATGTCAACTGAATAAACGGTATTATGAGATTGACATGTTTGAAAATGTACTCAAGAAAGAAAAATTAAATTAAATATGTAATTAACATTCAGACACATTGAATATTTGTATATATTATTTTTGTGATTACTATTTTTATATAACTACTAGCGACTGCCTGCTACTTCATTCGCGTAGTAGGCCCGGCCTTCAGCCTCACCATAACCTCCCATCTTTTCTTGGTTTTACTTTCATAAGAACCTTCTCCTGACAATAATTAACACAACGAAAAATAATTAGTGAGATTGTTCCACCCGTTCTCAAGTAGGCAGAAAAAATAGGGGTTAATTTTCATATTAGTAAATATAGAGACTAGCGACTGTCTGCGACTTCGTTCGCGTATCTTTTCTTAGTTTTTCTTTCTTATGAACCCTCTCCTGACAATAATTAACCCAACAAAAAAGAATTATCGAAGTTATTCCTTCCATCCATTCTCAAGTTATAGCGTGAACAGGAGAAATAGGGGTTCATTTTTATTGAAATAGATTATAATAGTTTAGTTTATAGATTACTAATAGTGACGCCACGGGCAAATAGTTCCTGATGGTGACCTTCTCACCTGCCTATGGCAGTTGCAGTACTGTTCAGATCCTTAAGCTTCAATGTTCTGCCCATTCCCTTAGACATAGTTATGTAGTCCCATTCACTCAATAGTAATTTTTATTTGATTAATTAGTTTTTGCGTTTATCCATTACAAATAAACAAACAGTAACATCCTTCCTCTTTAATAAGAGAGTAGATAAGGATTAATACCAAGATACGAATAATGTGGCCTAGTTTGTACCGGCAGGGTTACTATTACTTAATTTAATATGAAAAAAGTAATGATTATTATATAACTGTAATATTTAATGCATTAGGTATTGCAGACATTTTTGTAGATCTTTTATAAAACTGTTGTACATAATTTTGATATTTTGTCAGTTTCCGCACCATACGCGATATAAGGGATTTTTGGTATTTTTTCACACCTGAAGGTTTATAATATGTGTATACATATTATAATATGTGTATACATATTATAAAACTCCGTATGGATCCCTAACTTTTTTAAACATTCTATAGCCCCTCATTAGGGATTAAGTAGGATTCTAATGGTGAAAGAATTTATCAATTCGATCTCGTAGTTTCGGAGCCTATTCAATTCAAACAAACAAACAAATCTTGCATCTTTATAATGTAGTGTAGACAGATTAATTAATTATGTATTTAATTAGATATATTTTTTACCAAGATAGCTACACAAACACTGATAAAATGTTGCATATCGTAGGTAGTGACAGAATCGAAAGATTTTCTTTGTTGCCGATTGGAAAATTGTATTCAAAGGTCAATAAGCCTGACATATGCCTGATAGCTTGAACAATTATCCGTGACGGCGTATGGGTCACATCGTCAGGCGGATCTTGCACATAAATGCTGACATCTAGTTCTTGCATCAAGCATATGACATGACATCATAATGAAGGATTATGATTTAACAGCCGTGCGATTCTCTAATGATTCGTCGATGTGCTCGTCGACGAGCTCACCGATGTCAAGTATACTTTATGAGATATTGCCGTTATATATAAGGTTCTTTTTCCAACGTTTCTTGTCATACCGTCATTTGTTTCACGGATGTTTTCAAAGATGCAACGATGTTTGCTCTTAGAGAATCACACAGCAGGTCGACGATGTTGTGTAAATACTGTGGGTATTGTACCTTTAAACTAATAAATTTAAGGTAAGCAGTATTTATATTCGAGGTGATTCAGAGAATCTTGGTGTAGATGAAGCACCTTAAAGAAATATCTACTTAGAGTTTGAAAACTATCGTGAGTATCACACATTATACTAATATAAAGATACCGGCTTCACTCACTTGGTATTATGTCGGTTTAAGTCCGACGACGTTTCGAAGACATTCTTCTTCAGGGAGTGTTCACGCGCGGAGACGCGATCTCCAAGCCGGTATCTTTATATTAGTAAAATATTATCTACTTACCAATTAAAAACATCTATATAAAAAGAATGGCCTCAAATTGCTGCTTCTTCTCGGTAGGCTCTATATAATTTGGAACGCGGCGGTAGTCTTTAAAGTACTTTATAATGAAAAATTGACGTTCATAAGTGCGTCTTTGATGCCTAAATTGAATAAATGATTTTGACTTTGACTTACCGTCACCTAAGGAGATTTATACTAGTCGATGTAAATATCGTAAGAAAAACTTCTTAACAGTTACGTGTTAGTTTTGAATTGTACTATCCGCGCGTGCAAAGAAGTAGGTACATTGCTACTCACGAAACACTTCTGACGAAAATGCAAAATTAGTGATCATTATCTACTAGTTGCGTCCCGCGGTTTCCCGTGTGATGATGGATGATGATGATAAAGTGTCCTATGTAATACGTGCCTCATACATCTAAATACCAAATTTCATCAAAATTGGTCCAGCCGTTTGAGCGAGAAAAAGTAACAAACATACAAACTTTCGCCTTTACAATAAACTATAATTGTGATTAAACTGTATGTAAGTCAATTTGTAAAATAATATAAATATGAGATCATGGCAATTCAAATCTTTATATATTACAAATGTATCTGTTGTTTTGATAAATACTAAAGCAACAAACGATGGAAGCCGAAAATTATTACGGATTGTGATGTTTTTTTAACTTAATATTTCACAGTTGCTAGTATAAACGTTACATAGTATCAACATCACTTGTAATACCTACAGATTCAATATTGTATTTTTTCATAACAAAGCGCTTATATGATAGGCAGGAGACTTGGTTATGAATTAATGTAAAAACCCACTATGGGCCCGTTGCACTGGACTGTTTTTACATTGAACTCTCTGACCTGAGATGTCTGTTACTGGCAAAAAAATGTGAATAAACAATATTCAGAGTTAATTAATTTTACCAAATAAATTACCACTAAGACGTTACAAGTTTAAATTTACTGCCGTTCATCATGCACTTGTCATAGGAATTCTTCAAGGAGGCAACCGCAACCGAGGCTTTTACGCAACGATCTCTTCAGACGCACTCCGAGACTTAAAATGTTTAAAATATAGATTCGTTCGACTCTCATACCGGTTTCTGCGTCGACGTTTTATCAATTTATCATCTGACATTATGATTATTTAAGATGCTATCGTCAAGGATTCATTTCTCGTTGCGAGTGTCACGCTTTATGGTAATGGACTCTCTCGGATGATGTATCTGAGCTATGATTGAGCTTAAACAGCTCTGGCTTTTAACGTTGGATAATCATAACACGTAGCCGATTCTGAGTGACAAGTTATTGATATGTCCGTAATTGTTATTGACAGGTTGTGAAGGGTATTGTTTTGCTTCCGTATTCAGCAAACTTAAAGCTTATGGCTTACGGTTAGTACAGAAAAGGGAAAGAAGTATTCGTCTGCTCGTAAATATTCACCCACCCGAAATTTATCAGTTCATCTGTGATTGCCATAATCCTAAGACTTCTTTCCCTTTTCTGTACTTACCGTAAGCCATAAGCTTTAAGTTGAACTGATAAATTTCGGGTGGGTGAATATTGCATTAGTCCCGAAATACAGGAAACTCTATCAGGAACTACTCAGGAAACTATGCCGTAAGTACCTAATGTAAAATAAAAGTAAATATTTATAGTATTACTTTTTCAAAAGCACTAACATCTGCTTAGCGATACCAAACATTGCAATTCATATAGAGAGAAAAATTCCCTTCATTCAAATGAATGTTGTATTGTATGAATTTTTCTCTCTAAGAATTGCAATGTAAATCAATATGTTGAAAACTTAGACGGTGTTATCCCAAAGCATGTGTGGCTGCTAAATACGCTCAAAATTACATGTTATAGTATAATGCTTAGGCATTTCGTCAATCAATTGGTTTCAGGGCCGGAGACCTCGTGACATACTGAGCTAATCCCCGGAGCGAATCTGTAAAGGGTGCCTGAGGAACGGGTCACGCTAGTGATGAAATCGCAGCCACATTCATTCAGTAAAAATCGTATTGCGACATGCCTAGGTAAATGATAGCAATTATTTGCCTGAAAGGTTAAGGTAAAGTAGGTCTTTGGCGAAGTTATCACCAATATATATTTTGTGTTACTTCGTTTTGAGCGGCATTCTTATAAAACTGTATAGCAATAGGTCGTGCAAGTTGTAAGTAGCACTGTCATCGGAGTTCTTTTAGTTCGCGATCTTATTACATAATGTCGTAAGGTTGAATATATTCTCAAAAGTACTTAGAAATCTCAAGAGACGTATTTTGGTCGGGAAAAAAAAAGGAGAGAATTGTAGTTCGTCTGTGGCGGTTCCTAACAGCAGAAACAGGTTTTTTGAGTTTGCATAAGAATCTTCATTTGAATGTCTACATACCTACCTATCAAAAGCGGACAATGAAAATGTTGAGTAACACGTCAAGCACTGGACTATTACTTAAGATTGAATTAAAGGCATTGCCTGGATCAGTAAGCAATAAAATACTAAAGGTTAGAAGTTCGTGAGTTGTCTCTTAAAACACAGACAATAAAGCACAAACCATCGCGTTAATTATCGTAGAACCGGATTTCGACACTATTGCTAGGCTCTTGTCAACTGATCATAAAAATTTAAAGGTTACGATACGCTAATTGAGTTAAATTTTGCTATACAAATATACATTTTTATATTAAGATATACAAGTATATTTTTCATAATATTTTACATAATTAAAAGGAAAAATCAGAAGCCGTAGCATAAACAATTGGCGTAAAAAGTATTCGTATCTAAAGCGTCAACGCATCGCGCTTCGGCGTACAAACTTTGAGTTTCACACTTCATTTTGACACTAGTCAAAATCAAGATCGAAATCCGGGAAAAATTATAGGATACTTTTTATTTGACTGATATTTAACCACCAGCATGCTCAGACAAAATAAAAAAGTCAAGACATAATGTTGAACAGAGAAGTGAGGCCGGTTTTCTAAACTACATGTGCGTGACTCGGTACTGTCATGGTAATTCAATACTTTGAATTTACCATGACAGTACCGAATGGTATTAAAGTTATAAAAAAAATATCAGTAATTAATAAATTTAAATTAAATGTTAATTAAAACGTGTTGCTTCCACGCGCCGCGATAGTTCGATTGACGCGCCAAGGCGTAGTTTTGTTGTAGGTTTTGTATGTAAATATGTATGGACACGCCGAGGCGTATTTCACCCGGTCTCACTTCTCTGTTCACAACATTCTAGTTTAGCTTTTGCGTAATTAGTTTAATATGAATCACTCCGAAAATTCTTACTACCTGTAGGGCTATTATGTATCTCAGTTGCTAACAAATGTATGAAATCGAAAAAAATAGCGGCTCTATGTCACTTTTGTCAGCTCTAGAAATGTTGTATGAAATCGAAAAAGATGGCAGCTCTATGTCACTTTTGTCAGCTCCAGTCGTCAACTTACTAACATTTTTGCTTACTGGAGTTGTCAAAATTGAGATAGAGCCGCCATTTTTCAAGATTTTTATTAACTTTTGTTAACAACTGAGATAGATAGGTAATAGCCCTGCGGGTTTCTGCCTGGCTCGTACCTTATTTAAGATAACTTATTAAAAAAACTGAACATAGGCACAACCCAGTGGTTTAAATCTATCTATTGTCAAGATCCACAGAAAATAAAAGAAAAAAGGGGAATCATTTTATACGGAAAATATACACAAGACTGACTAACTATTAAGATACTAATCTGGTCCCTGAATAATCCACTCGAATCCACTTTCCCTATTATTTCCACAATTCGCTAACAAAACAGTTCTTATCTACTAGGTCATATATTACCAGATATGTTGCACTGGCAATTCCTCAAGCTCGATATAATGGCATGATAAATACCACCGTCAAGCGAATAAGGTAATGTTATGTTCAAAGCGCAATCTAGGCGAAGAATAGGCATAAGTAGAGGTCATACAAAGTTCACAAGCTTTGAAGCGCCGTGCGCCGCCCCGATCTCCTCGCCATCAAACGTAGGCACGCCCCAGCCATTGAGTGTTGAGAAAAATAACATTAAAATTAAATGTGAACCAGCTAATTCAAGATAAATGATGCGAGATCTTATCAGTTTGGTACTTGGGAATTTGAACTATAACACGAAAGAAACTCTTTCATCATCACCCTAGTGGATGTAGGTCAGTGTTGATAAATGTTTGTAAGGTATTCACAAGATAGTATGTTTAGTAAATCTTCGGTTTACGTAATAAAGTCAAATTAATCAAGAGATTTCCTACTGGATCAGTACTTGTACTGTCGGTATTATATTTTATTATGGTAGGTACGAGTAATAATGAATAGCATAATTTTCGTACAAATATTTTTATGTTATATAATATTCGTTATCACTGTGTCAAGTTTAATTAAAATCAGTATTTGTAGTTTCAGAATGAAGCGCGGACAATAGAAGGACAGGCAGACAATGTGTAAATACAGTGCAACCTTGTTAATTGGGATCTCAAGGGACTAAGAATGTTGTACAATTTATAGAGGGATTTTATTAATCCAGTTTTTCAATTAGGCAGGTTTAAAATTATAGCTGTCTCATTTACAGAGGCTCACGCTTATAGAGGTCGAAATGCACGGCTATTCTATTTTTAGAGGGAGAGTAGTCCCTTGTTTTTAGGTCAAAACCTGAGATAGCACTGACAAACAAAGCGTGTGCGAAAGACATTCTAATGTTTGTAAACAAAAGTGTCAAAACCTGTCCCAACCCGATAATTTGTCTCATGTATAGAGGGAATTGAGTTACAGAGTCCCAATTATAAAGGTAAACATCAAATAAATCCTAGAAATCAGATCTCATTTAACCAGGTTCGAATTCAATGAAAAAGTACCGCGGGACCTCATTACAACTCTCAATAATAGAGGTTTCTCATTTATCCAGGTCCCTTTTAACCAAGTTTCACTGTAATATATATTTGGCCGCAACGTCTATGGCAAAGTATACTTCGTTTAAAATATTCATAAAATATTTAATGTTCAGATTCGGCTCAGTTACAGTTTATTATATGTATAGATAGTCCGATTTCCATACTATTATAATTGAATTTACATTGCAGTGAGGTAGGCATCGTTTCATACGCCAAAGGTCCCTCTGGAAGGTGATCAATTTTGATCTACCTCATCAAAATTGTCTTGTTGTACAGAGGCGGGAGACGCGGGAAAGCGGTCGCGATCCGGGACGGTATTTTTTTGTAATGTTCGAATTTGTGTACACCCTGATACGTAACAAGCGGGTGCGATCCGGCGCGGTGCGATTTATCAAGGTGCATACAAATTCGAACATTACAAAAACATACCGTCCCGGATCGCGACCGCTTTCCCGCGTCTCCAGCCTCTGTGGGTGTTAAGCTTTAGGCAGTTAAATGCTTTGATAGCTCAAAGGTTAAAAAATGTCGGCCGTCGATTAAGAGGCCGTGGGTTCGATCCCACCTTGAGCTTCATCTTTCGGTGAAGTGAAGGTAACATCGTGATGAAATCCACAGCATGGTGGTAGGGTGCTTTTGGTGTCCGCCTGGCTAACTACCACCCTCAAATTTGAAATGAATACAATAATTACGAAACATGCATTTTTGGCCACAATACTAAGCACAGACCATATAAATGGTCTGTGATACTAAGTTACCATACAATATTACTTAGAAAATCGGAAAAAGGAAATTCCTTTGTAGCAGATGCGATTATTAACATTACTTCAATCATAGATAAATTAAGATTTATCTATGCTTCAATGGAACATTCTTTGTATTTTGCATCGGCCAGCACAAATCTGCTCGGTTGACGATACCATTCGCCTCAAACGATTGTTTGTGAAATCAAACACATCAAAAAAAGTTTGAACGAAACTAATAGGTATTCTTATCTTAAGTAAGTATTTCCAGAAACGTATTACTTATCTATTCAGGTTTACTTAAGTATAAGGTAGGTACTTATTTTTTGGTTGTCATAAGTAGATAAATTTAATTATACTACCTATTATATATTTATGTGGAACACTTGTTATTACAATGTGGAATATTACCTATCTAAAGACTTGTTGTTACTGCCAATGTTTGATTAGAGTTCGTTGTATCCATCGACGCTTATTATTTGTGAGTTATTGTGCTCCACTTTCGTCACAATGGATGACATTTAAATTGAATTCAGCGGTGAACATCACATTATCCATCTATTGTGTAACTAAGATTAAGTAGTCAAATAGCAATGAATCAATGATTTTACACGCTTAATTTAAACTCTGATGCATCACATTAAAGTCTACTATTAGATCAAAGAGTTGTAAACTTCATGTGTAGTTGCGTTGTTGGGTGTGCTCATCAATGTTTTTTCGCTTTTTTAATCATGTGTAAAGAGGCACGACGTACGAACATTGTAATAACACGCTGTGGTCAGCGCTTAATGCTCTCCGTTCTAGTTTTGTAGTTAAATCGTTTTTACTACTGAATAATGCTCTTTTTATTGCTATCGTAACTTGAGCATTCCCACAGCTTGCGAGGTTGACGACACACGATGATGGTTAAACTGTTAACACGTAAATAATTTCGATTTCGGCATGTAACATTACTTACTGAACGAAATGTTAAAGATTACCCTGTCTAATAGATACACATAATGTTACAACCAATGCTATATGTATTTTGATACGCTCAAAAGTAGGTACATAGTATTTTGTTTGATAATCTGATAATATCCAATTTAAAAACGGCGGGTGGTAAAGTAGAGCACGTGATTATAATCACGCATACATGAATTTGTACGATAACTACAAAAGTTGGATAGAGTCAGCATTATGACTCAAACTTAAAAATTCCATTGCAAAATATTTGAATAAGGCATTTTGAAATTGAATCGACCAATGAAATGCAAAATGTTAAGGCGCTGTCAGCTCAGCGCTTGGCTACGTTCAATTTCCTTTCCTTTACTTGAAATCAAGCAAGCGCATCTCGAAAAAACGTAGTTACAAGGTTCGTAAAAAATAATGTGTACTCTTAAACATAAAAGTAGTCCGTCAATGTAAGTGTATTTAAATTGCAATTTTATGATAATTTGTGTTTCATAACAAATACAATAGTGATTATAGAGAAAAGTTGTTTTAAAGGTGAAATTAAGTGGTACGTTTTTTTTAATATACTCTTGTATGTTAAAATATATTTTTAATTCCGTCAATGTGTACTTAGAAGTCCTAGAAATGTTGTATGTAATATGTATGTAAAATGTATTATTTTTTATAATTTTTATTAAATTGCTGCTTATCCGATAAACTACTTTAAAAACCCTAATTTTTTTATCGATACCTTTAATTGACAACACCTTAAGAAATGGAGATATCGAATACCTACCTATGCTTACGGTTGGGTGTTTATAACTCACTGTAATGTAGTCTATGTCTAAGACATATATTTGCATTCTCTATTTTTTTTAAGATATGAAATACTTACAGAAATATATTTTAGCGTTCTAGCATCTGCTTATAGAAATATATTTTAGCGACCTTTATCTGTCATGAACTCTTAAATCACCTGATCATAGAACCAGAAGCACAAACTATTTCCGAAAAAGTATTCGTATCATAAGCATCAGCACGTCACGCTTCGGCGCACTAACTATGAGTTATCTGTGTCACAGCTGATCTAGATAAATGACAGTTTGTACTGTTTCACGTTAACGACACATTACGTTACACTTACGCAGTTATTCAAGCTAGGCCCACTGTATGCCTTACACGAACATTTGCGTAATTGTATCGTTGACGTATACACAACAAACTATCATTTATCTAGGGCAACTGTGACACATATAACTCATAGTTTGTACTGTATAAGTCAACGATACGTTACGTTACACTTAGGTAAATTTGCGTAGTTGCTAATGTCTATATCAAATTAATGTTTTAAGACTACCAACCAATATAGGACATATTCTGTGTCACATTGACTCGTGCAGATAGGGGCGAGGATATCATTCCCGATAACCCTGGTCGGGAGGTCGGGGCACTTGGTACGATAAAGTTTATGGAATTTGCCCTCTTGTAGTTTACTCGTCATGTATTTTACGCAGTTAACTTTGAAATTGTAATATGTGTGTAGTTATTAGTGCAATTATTTTTCCACTTTATTTTGCAACGAGACGACACAAGTTGACACAGTTACGCTTGAGATGAGTGAATGCATTGATGACTCTCGATAAAGAAAAATAGAAAAATGAGAGAAATAAGAATTAATTACAAATAATCTTCAAGAAAGGATAAATAAAAATGAAATACACGTTTTACTTTGGTGAAACGTGCATTAATGCGCTGTCAACTCAGAGCTTGAATTCTTTCAATTTCTCTCACTTGAAATCAAGCAAGTGCATCTCGTAAAAACGTACATAAATTCATAAAAATATAATGTTCATTATTCAATAAAAATAGTATCCATCAGTGTATGTGTATTAAAAATTGCTATTTTATGTTATGTGTTTCATGACAAAATTGTGAATAAAGAGCAAAATGGTTTTGAAGGCGAAATTAAGTGGTACGTTTGATTTTTAATGTACTGTAATGTTATGTGTTGAGTGGTACGTTTGAATTTTAATGTACTGTAATGTTATGTGTTGAGTGGTACGTTTGAATTTTAATGTACTGTAATGTTATGTGTTGAGTGGTACGTTTGAATTTTAATGTACTGTAATGTTATGTGTTGAGTGGTACGTTTGAATTTTATGTATGTTAAAAGTCCGTTTATTTGTTTTAAGTCCGTCAATGTCCACTTAAAACTTTTAGAAATTTCATTTTTTTTTTAATCTTAAGTAAATCGCTGCTAATGAGATAAACTGCTTCAAAAAGCCTCAATTTTATCGTCGTCATAAATTGACAGCACCTTAACGTGGGATATTTTTATGTGATAAGTGCATAAGCAGGGTTTTCCTCGCAGTGATTGTGATAAAGACATGAAGGTTACCATTTTAAATCTGAACAGGTATTCATCTGCGGTGTTGTGCAGGTTTTGGGTTATACGTTTAAGGTAGTGTTGTACTAAACATTTATTCAATTGGTTGAAAATGCATTATTTTTTTGACTCCTGGTTAAATCCGAAAAAACTACAGTCATCTCCGTAACTATCTCATAGTTAAGTTAATAAACATTATTTCGAATAGTAATAAGTAATTATTTTGGAGCGTTGTAAGTGAGATAGTATTTAAATTCACGCTTACGAACTCGCGTGTTATTCATTTTTACATATGAATATAAGTTATACATAGACGTTTTTATATAACATTGATAATTATTAATTACTAATACAAATACAGCACTCCATCACAGCTAATCATATCTGATACAAACTAATTTACAACCGAAAGCGTGACAAGCCAAATTAAGGATAATAAAAACATAAATCTCTTTAAAAGTCAAATAGTCAATCAATATTCAATCAAAATGAACTGTTTTCTAATAAATTAAAAGTAAACTTCCGCGTGGAATTAGCTAAGTATGAGGCCAATTAATCGAAATCATTAAAATTGAATGATGTTAAGTGATTAGTAGAAATGCTGACAACGTTACATATCTATAGTTATGGGGTGACCACCATACATTATTACTAGTAACTTATTTTTTGCATTTACTTAAGGTCTTTCTACTGTGTATGTTAAATAAGAGGTTAAGTTAAAGTAAAACACAGCATTCAAATACTACTAACCTAAGTAGTTAGTATTTTATCCGACCAAAACCAGCACATTTAATGGATAGCTAAATATACTCATTTTATGTCGAACCATTATCGAATGACATAAAACGGCCATCTTAACCATAAAACGGTATTGAATCTTACATTCCGAAATACTAGTGAGCGAGCTGTTAAGTGCTACTAATTTTAGTGATTAAATAATTCAAGAACTCCCAGTCTAAGTAATTGAGACATTACAGAATTCCGCTAAATGCAAGGAAAAGTGACCAAACAAGTCGTTCTGATAAGGCACATGTGTGTGGAACTGAAGACAGTTTTATAGAAACAAGTTCTATTCCAGTCTGTAGCTTAGGTCTGAACTATTGACTGTGTTTCTTTTAATATTATTTTCTGTAGGTATATTAATGTGAGTAAATATTATGTACACTAGTACTGCATAGTCAAATATTCCATATGAATAAAAAACATGCCTTCTAGTTAATTTCAAATAACTTATCAAACGAGTTAAATTTCTTGAATTTTGTAGTCATTACACTATTATTTAAAGTATATTATTTTTATCGAAATACTATGTAGCTAAATATACTCTACTGTAACTGTAATTGTGAATTGGCACATTTTATAGGCCAGTGTGAAAACTCTGACATATCTCAACTTTATTCTACAAAGCCCTAAAAAATCGAGAATTATTTAAATGAATGATGAATTACAATATAACCCACATTTATTATATAAAATATCGAAAAGATGGAGATCTAAAAGAAGGAGGTTTTGGAAAAGTAGTTACAATGTACATTTTAATAAGTTTATTGTAGTGCACCCATCACCCTGAGATAAATCTCATGGGTCTATAAGTTCACCGGCATCCATTTATGGTGGAAGTTGGTGGCAGGGAACTGTACGAACTTGTTCACAAAGAGTTCTACTGCTCTTTACTTCCTTGGTGTCATGTCATCATGTCTCTCTGGACTTACATACTTGACATACTTTTAGCACGCTTTTCTACCGACTTCCAAAAAAGAAGAGGTACTTATTTCGACTGTATATATAGGTATATATATATGTTTATTATGTTGGTTACCTCATAACTTTCGATGGGGTGAGCCGATTCTGAAAATTCTTATTTTTGTTTAAAAGCTGGTGCTTCCCGTGTGGTCTCATTTAAATTTCATAAAATTCGGTCCAGTGGTCTTTGAGATACACTCCAATAACTGAATAGAATGGAAGTCGGTATTAAATCATTTCATCACAAGTGACGAACTGCACTGCACCCATTACCCTGAGACACTCATGTGCCTGTCGGTATTAAATTTTTCAATTTGTACTTGTAGCTACATAAACTCGACATACTTTTGGAGGATATGAATTAAAAACCCTGACTATAAGATTATAAGACAAAGTAGGTTCAGTCACGGTAATATTATCTATATATTACGTGGTTCCGTAGATACAACAATCGGCAATTAGTATCCGTCTCAAATAATTTCCACAGTTTAAGTTAAACAAGTTTTGACTGACTGAGTAAACTTGACATAAAATTAAAAAGTTTACTTGGACTGCAGCAAAGTTTACTTCCATAGATGTTTTATTTCCGTCATAGCGCTGTACGGAAATGTAATACAAAGCTCCAACCATGCGACTGCACAGCAATGACCAAACATAGACTATCATGATGCAATCATAACACTGAGTATTATTGCCACAAAGGGTTGAGATACCTACATGACACAAGCCTGAGAATTATTTCACAACATCCTTATAGCAGCGTAGCTACTGTTCTATTAAACAACTAGCCAAGTGCGAGTTCGACTACTACAGTTGTGTAACTTCCGTACTACCACACAGAATAATTTGTATTCGTTTAGCGCGAACTCTACTTGTACCATAACTTAATAAAGGCTCGATTTCATCAATTTTTTAAAATTTTCTTATACTTTATAGAAGATTCTTTTAACTTTTTATTTATTTATTGCATCATATGAATTACAAAAGGTTAATAAGATATTTTCACAGAAAATAGGAAAATTTAAGAAAACCTAATTATATTAACATCTCGAGCTTTAGAAAATATTATGAAAAACGTGACAAGTGCCTATAAAGTTTGAGGGTTGCCTTCGATTTCCCTGGGATCCCATCATCAGATCCCGGCTTGTTGATAATGGGACCATTGAAAGTATACCTTACCGACCAAACATTTTATTTGAAATCGGTCAGCAGCTGGCGAAGAAATCCGTGAAAATACATAAAATATACAGTGGAACATTTATGACCTAATTTTTTAACAGCTTTTTCATTACATAGACAATTCACCACAATGTGATGAAAAAGCAAAGGTGAGTGAATGTTAAGGTTTCTTCTTGTGTTATTGTAGTGTAACCGCAGGGCGCAGCCAGTACCTACTACATATCTATTAATTTCGCATAAGCCCTGCGGGCATATCTTAATGTAACAGTAACGGTGGTTTTCTATAGGTATCTAAAAACGGACCGTTTTGCTTACGACTCGTTACTTTTTAACACTTTTTCAGATTTCAGATTTATTTTTATTGTTTAACTGTGTCACATTATTGATCGTATACATTATTATTGTCCCAACAGCTTGGTCCATCAATTGAACGTAGAATAATTTAATTAGTAGTTTTAGAAAGTAACTTAAATCTAACAATTGTAATTAATTGTATGTCAAGATTACCGAAACATTAGTATAGTTGGCCCATCAAATTGAACATACAATAAATTAATTATTAATAGTCATAGAAAATAACTTAAATCTAACAATTGTAATTTATTGTATTTCAACATTACCTAAATATTAGTGTGCTTATATTTAAAGTCGAATATTTAATAATAAAATTATGAGTATAAATTAAAACTAAGTATAATTAATCAATCATATCACCAATTCTTTAACATTGTCTTTTAAAAAGTCATTTACATTATAATAACGTTTCTTTATTAGAAAATTAAATACTTTCTTTTTAAACAGGCTGATACTTCCCGAATCCAATATTGCTCTCGGTAAATGATTATATATTATATATTATATACCGAACACACCCTTTGCGAAACATGCTGTCCTGTGATTAGTGTGCTTTATTTTATGTCTGCTTTGTGTACCTTGGCCAAATTCATATAAGTATATGTTTCTTCGAACAAATAACGACACTTCATAAATGTATAGACATGGAAACGGCAGTATTTTTAGTTTAAAGAAATATAGCTCACAAGATTCTGTAGATTTCAAGTGACAGACCGATCTGAGGCATTTCTTTTGAGCCTTGAAAATTGCTTCCCGTTCTGTACAGTTACCCCAAAATATAACTCCATACCTTAAGGTTGACGTTACATATGCATGATTTTTCTATGAGACAACTGTTAAAAAGTAACGAGTAGTAAGCAAAACGGTCCGTTTTTAAATATAGAAAACCGGGGTAAGTAGTGATGTTAATTACAAAACGTTTGATAAGGCGTTCCACACAAGTAGGCCGGCAGTCAGATATAATAAAATCAGATACCTACACCTAAATATAATATTCACTTTACTGATAAACTCTGCACGTGACTTCTCGAGTTACATTTGGAGTGTGAAGAGCAACAGTGATTACATAATGCCTATAAAACATATTAATCGGATGTTTTTGTATTCCTTATCGAGTTATTATCTTGAAAAATTATTTTTGTCTGTCGAGATTTACACGAGCTTGTTTACTTCGTTAGTATCTATGGTATGGGTAGTTAAGTCAACCAGGGGCCAAGCCGTACGATTCTCTAAAATGAAGTATTCGTCGTTGCGATCATCGACGAGCTCACCGATGTCAATTAAGAGATATTGCCCTTGTAGACAAGGTTGTTTTTCCAACGTTCTTTGTCATCTCGTCGATGTTTCACGGATATTGTCAAAGATGCAGTGATTTATCGCACGGCAGGGCCGAGTCACAATACTGCCGTGCGATTCTCTAATGATTCGTCGTTGCGATCGTCGACGAGCTCACTGGGGTTGGAGGGGGGATGTCACTGTCCACTTCTCTTCCGCTACGGGGGTTGACGGCTCTTTGGTGCAAAAATAACCCCAACATTAACACACTATGAGTACCTAACTATTTATAAGGCTTATAACATCAACGATCTGAGCATAAAATATCGTTAGCTAACATCCATTCATATACTCTATAACAATTAATATATAATAGTTCATAACTCAGTGTATCTATTACAAGGAACAAATAAGCGGAAAGTCATGATGTCGCAAGAGATTGTTGCTTTGGTGCACTTTATCTTTATAAACTATGTTATAGGGAAGTGCGGCAAAAGCGACTATATTACATAGATATTATAGACGTACTCATATATGCCATTCCATAAAAACCTGTTATAAATAGGTTTTATACTGGGTATACGTAGTTAAATTGTGAAGATTAGCCTGTTGTATTAATTATACACGCTTATACAGGACGTCTCGAAAAAAAAAATAGTTTTTTTTTTTTTCATAACTGGTATACGTTGGCCTCTCGCCCGGTACCAGGTTATCGTTGAGTTTTGAGACACGCAATATACTAGAAAAATAAAATATAAGAAACGGTACAAAATTTAATACTTATACTATATAAGTATTAAATTTTGTACCGTTTCTTATATTTTATTCCGTTCTGTGATTTCCATTACTTGACTGCTCTGTTAGCTCTGAGTACAATTGTATATATCATGAGTATGTTAAAATGTTTTTACGTTATTATTATTTTCATAAATAAATATATTTACTTATATAATAAATATTGCCGCCCCTGCGGTACATATTAATTATTATTATTATCTAAGTAAATATTATTTAATTTATTTAATACAAATAAAGTTATTATAGGATATAAAGTTGTACATATAAAGTAATTAAATAAATATATTTTACTTATAAGTTTACGTATAATACTTATAAATCCTTGTTTTAGTTTAATAATGCTGTAAAACTGTTCAATAGATGTCGCTCCGCCCCCATACGACGGTTAAAATCATATAGAGAGTAAAAATTCGATGCTCGGTCGGCGGCCTAGTGGTCATGGCGTCTGACACGGATTTTCGGAAGACGCTTGTTCGAAATCCATCCGAGGATGTGAATTTTTCTCTCTAAAATTGCAATCTATCGCTAAGCAGACGTTGGTGCTTTGAAAATCATATTATAGAATCAATATTAATTTATTGTTAAAATATTTTGTCAAAATGTTTTTTTTTTTCAAATATACACAGGTGTCTTATGAGCAAATATTCATTGATGAAAATCCATCAATCGAACCAGGTAGTAAGTAATGTACTAAACAAAAGCTAATCATAAAGGGCGAAAGGTTAAATATTTCTCAGACAAAAATGCCTAAGCCGTCATCAAATGTCAGGGTCGAACTTCAAAAATCAAATCGTTGATCAAAGAGGGATCTCTATTATTTAAATTGAATCAAACGGAGTGTGAGCCTGCGGTGTTATGTATGGCATTGAACATGTAATGGCAAATACGTGACTAGACCCATTTTTCACGCAGATATGATGTGATACGACAGCTTGTCAAGCATTTTCGATGCGTTCATGTAGATAAATGTAGCAAAAAGTATTTGCTTACATCCTGTTACCATTTCGGAAAACATACTTGGAAATTTGATGAACTCATTCGAATAAACAAAAAATGCACTTTAGACTTTACGTAAGTATACTTACAATAAAAAATTGTTTTCTACCGAAAAAAGGAGGATCAATTCGATTGTATATTTTTTTATGTTTGTTACTTCATAACTTTTGACTGGGTGAACCGATTCCCAAAATTATTTTTTTTGATTGAAAGCTGGTGCTTTCTGTGTGGTTCCACTTAAATTTCATCAAATTCGGTTTAGTAGTTTTTGAGTTACACTTCTATAACTGAATAGAATGGAAGTCGGTATTAAATCATTTCATCACAAGTGACGAACTGCACTGCACTCATTACCCTGAGACACTCATGTGCTTGTAATTTCGTTGCACCCATACACTTCAAACCAGTGCACAGTAATGCGAAAATTACTACTTCGGGGTAGAAAGCCGGACGAACTCACTCACAAAGAGTTATATTTATTGCTACTAAAGCAGTTGAGATCCTGGCTCTACCTGAGTGGGAAATAGTCGTAAAAGTCTTCTGTAGAAACTAACTTCACAAATGAAATAATAAATATGCATTCTTTCAGGTCGTGCACCAAACCTAAGCCGCAAACCCCACATATCGGGCGTCGGGCGCGGACATGGCACGGGCGGCTTCCTATTCCATTCGTCCGAGCAACGACATACCGTGTGTTCTAAATTGCGCTTTATATCCATTTTGTATGAAATTTGAATGGAATAAGAAGCCACCCGTGCTGTCCGCGCCCGACGCCCGATATTTGAGGTTTCCGCCTAACCTAACCAAAAATTAATAAATACCTTTTGCAGTTTTGACATGAAAGTGTAAGTATTCTTCTACTACGAGTATTAGCAACAACTGAAAAATGTTGGCAACATTGTTTGTTCGGCTGAATAGTAAAGCCGTAAACCTTATAATCACACTTATTCGAGCCAATCTACGACTAGACACAAACGTACTGGTGTACATTTCTTGGGAAAAACATTTAACATATAATTATCTAATCTATCTATCGATAAACTATACATCATCCATTTGAAGCTGCGAATAAATAATGTCAGGAAGCATAACTCAGAACAAATTCCACACAAAAAGTGGTCCTTCAAACCAAAGCGACATTATGATTCCAAATAATGCGACGAATTACTTCCGAGATTACAAATAGTCATGTTCTGTGATGGTTTTAAATTTCAGAAGGAAAGTAGGGATTGGTCCACGCGCGTGCTGCAATGTCTACAATGACACCTGAGTCATAGCGGCGTGAACCTCGGAACAATAATAGGGCATGGAATCCGGGCTAAAACAGGATCGAGTACTCTTTAGTTTATTCATTTATGTCGAATAGCATGTCCTAAGGTGTGAGTGAAACAAAACATGGCTGTTTGTTTTAATTATTTTCAACGTGTCACAAGCAAAAAATGAGCAATGTCAAATGGATACCTTTGGTTATCTTATAATGCTAACAAATACAAAAGTTCTATCGAATACGTCAAAATACTTTAAATCGGCTAACTTAATTTTGTAGTTTTATGTTATCCCATAGTTCGAGTAAAGAAAATGAGGATGGATCGTCACTATCCAAAAATTAACTTGTGACAACCTGCATGATAACGAAACAAAACGGTATTATATGTCTCTTTCCTACGCACTATTAACATCGTAAGTAAAAAAAGATAGGCATATGCATTTCATTTCTGATTTAGCCCGGCTTCCATGCTCTGTTATTGTTCCGAGGCGTGAACGATGTTATTGATTTAGCACGACTTTATTGGGTCATTTTTTAAGGCAGTTACTCTTCCTGATATTATTTCTTCGTAGACTTGTGGTAATCAATCAAACCGAAACGAATAAACAAAGCCCACAAATAAAAATTCTAAGTTATTAGGTGATCCTGGATTGCGGAAGCTCTGACAATGGCAAAAACTCTATCAGCATAAACAGAAGTCAAATCGATCAGATCTATTCATATTCATACAGATGATAATCAGTAGCATAATTATCTTTGTCGTCGAGGTGCAATCGTGACGAGCCTAGCCTTCGTACTGAAATAGGCTAAATAAATTAGAATACAATAGCCTAATACACCTGACAAGTAATTAATAGGTTCGTATAATGTATCAGGTCTGAGCCGTAGGTGCAGATTCCATGAATATTATCTTGATATACAGCTTTAATCAATGCCAATGCACGTAAATAAAATCTAATCTAAAAATAAATAAAATTGAAGTCTCTGTTTTAATTCCAAATTACCAGCTAATCAGCAAATATATTTACTAATAATATAAAATGAAATTGTCATACAAATTATCAACTAAACGCATATGAAATTTATACGGCACATAACTAAATATCTTTTTTTTGTCTGTCTGTCTGTTTGTTCCGGCTAATCTTTGAAACGGCAGGACCGATTTGAACGAGAGTTGAGAGTTGAGATACCCAATAATCGGTTATATACAGCTTTAATCAATGCCAATGCACGTAAATAAAATCTAATCTAAAAATAAATAAAATTGAAGTCTCTGTTTTAATTCCAAATTACCAGCTAATCAGCAAATATATTTACTAATAATATAAAATGAAATTGTCATACAAATTATCAACTAAACGCATATGAAATTTATACGGCACATAACTAAATATCTTTTTTTTGTCTGTCTGTCTGTTTGTTCCGGCTAATCTTTGAAACGGCAGGACCGATTTGAACGAGAGTTGAGAGTTTGACGAGAGTCAATTGGCAGATAGCTAATATTATAAGATACATCATCATCATCATCATCCATCAGCACACAGATGAAACCACGGGGCGCAGCTAATTAAGCAATATTAGAGATAAAATCACCCCCACGGAAGGGCTTTGAACCTGCGTCTTCTAACATAGATATAGTTAGTCACTCTAAACTTCCAAAATTTGGTTTTGCTAAGGTGTCAGTGCTTCAACAACAATATAAATAAAATCAAAAAAATTTAAAATCATAAAAATTATGTTGGCGCCGAGGTGATAATACTTTTACGCTCGACTCGATAAGTACATACAGTAGGTACCTATTTTAAAATTCCATAGATCAAGATATAATTATAAAAACCCGGTTTTTGAAAGTAGCATCCAAATAACCTTGTAACAACTAATTATCGTGTCTTCCAAGTGGCAGACAGATCGAAGGCAGAGGGCAAACGCGATATGACTGGTTCTTGTGGTTCACTGCCTATTTCTAGACGAGTAATATTCGAAACTTTTATCAATAATAGATAAATATACATTATTATTTTATGTATTATTGAAGTATCTAATTAGTCCTCATAATTATCACGAGTATACATACCCATAAGTTTCCAATCAAATGGATCAAACAAAAAAGCCTGTCAGAATTACATACATAGAGCATGCGCTTCACGTAACCTGTTGATTTCCGTATTTTTTATACGTTGACATGATTTATTAAGTGATACATTCAATTCTGTTTACTTATCCGCACTTCTGTTGTAAAGAAATCGAGAACCACATTATGGGAGCCTTGACCTGCGGCGCAGCATTGAAATCGAACCCGTTTGATCACTTGCTCGTGTGGATAAATGCGATCATCTTTACTGGTGAAAATACTTGAATGTTGTAGACATACAGGTATTGATACTAAAATACTGTAATATTCTGCCCATTCCGTTGGGATGCGAATAAATTTTTAAACGTCTCTGTCTCTCTCTTCCTCTGTCTGCCTCGTCCTATCTCTCCCTCTCTCTCCCTTCCCCTTCTCCAACTATATCTATCCCTCTTCCCCTCTCCAACTCTCTCTCTCTCTCTCTAATGGTTATTCCCGTTAATCCCGTTGTATTGTTACAAAAATATAATAAATACAAATACAAATCAAATCCCAAAAAAAAAAAAAAATTAAACCTAGTTTTATGTCATTAGTATATAACGAGGTCAAGTTTGTAAATTTGAGAATTTATTTGATAGGAAGTAATATCTTTAACCGATTTTGTAAAAATTTGGCAACTATATAGGTTATATCCAGGATAAGGATATATGATACTTTTCATCATCATCATCATCATCCATCACCAAGTTAGTGTGACTATAAATATCTAAGATACCCATTATTTGATATAGGGCACAATATTGCCAATTCGCATTTGCGATATTATAAATTAAAACAACAAACACTATATTAAAACAAAACAACAAATAATAACTTAAACAGCCAAGTGTGAATCGGACACGCGCTGTATGGTTCTGGAACACCACACATTATAATACCTAATATTTTTGTTTTGTATTTACCAAAAAATGTGTTTTATTAAATGTATTGCGCACTGGGCGGTTTTATCATTACGTATTTCTACTTTAGACTTTGCACTACAAACATAACAATTAATGTGCGGCTTGTATGAACCAATTGCCATTTTAATGACAGAAAAGTAAAAAACACGTTCCTTCTTATTGTTTGGTTATTTTTTGTTCTTTAAAATTATTTTATAGAGAATCCGCCATAATACAATCACGGTGCAAAAGATGTAGACCTTTTAAAATGTAGGATTTACAGAGAGAGATACATACTAATGCGTATATGCTTATTGTTCGGGTCAATTACTAACTAAATTGAAATCAAACCCTAGCCGAACGGGACTTTTATACGTTTTCTTATTCTGCTATTGACAGAACAGCCGTGCGATTCTCTAAGCGCAATCATCATTGCATCTTGGACAACATCCGTGAAACAAATGAAGAGATGACAAGAAACGTTGGAAAATCAACCTTGTGTACTAGGGCGATATCTCATAAAGTATTTGACATTGGTGAGCTCGTCGACGAGCACATCGACGAATCATTAGAGCAACGGACGGCAGTTCAGCTGCAGTTACGGTTCTGTTGACACCAGCGATTAATCAAAACATTATACATATTCTATTAACTCGATAGATAGACCATGATCACGTCGCGTAGCTCATATTCGTATGTAGTAGCGTTTTATGTATTTTTAATACTAGCAACTGCTCGCGACTTCGTTCGCGTAGTAGGCTCGACTTGCTAAAACCTCCAATCTTTTCTTGATTTTTTTTATACGAACCTTCTCCTGACAATAACTAACACAAGAATATAAATAAATAGTTAAATTGTTCTATATGCGTTCACGCCGGTGATGCAATGACCAAGGGATTCAGAGATTTATATATATATATATATATATATATATATATATATATATATATATATATATATGGTGGTGGTACAGTGGAATAGATTATTGAACGTTGTGAAATAGTAGAATTGACCTCATGTAGCCTCAGTATAATTACTGTAGAAAACACCTTTCCCAACTCCAATTATCCAGTGATAAAAAATGTGAGAAATAGAATATGTTTGTACAGATCAATACAGACTCCACAGCCTTGCTGAATTACGAAATGTGCTCTATTTTTTACCAAGCCAAGCCTTTGACATTAGCTACTTTTCTTTTTATCCGACTACTAAAAAGCCAAAAGGAAGGATAATGATTTAGGCAGTCCATGTATGTAAGTATAATTGTATTTACGTGTAGCGTCTAAACCGGTTCAGTAGAACCGATTTTATTCAATGATGCATCAATCAAATTAAGAATCAATAATCGTCCGGGAGACATATGCTATACCGGGTTACTGGTAATCAATTAGCATCCTGTTAAGGGCATATTCTGTATATCAAAACAAACAACTTTTGTTCTAGAACTTTCCCCAAAACAAAACAAATTTCCCAAAAAAAGTTTTTGTGATTCTCTCTTACACTTCATAACTTTACATCGCATCCACTTCATTCATCTACGTGTAGTCCTCCTGCCGCCGCCGGCCGGGGCTGGTCATTACGCGCGCGCCTTTTACAATAATGATGTTTAGACCGGTCAAATTTATTTTTTAAAGTGTTGTATGGAAGAAAAAAAATAAAAAATGTTGAAAGTCGTAGAACAAAAGATGTTTGTTTTGATGTACAGAGTATGCTCTTATTAGGATGCTAATTGATTACCAGTACCTCTGTATACATTTTCTCTAAATTTAATTGAATACAACAATTAAAAGTATTTATAATCTTGTGGGCTACTCCTATGTAATATTATGTGTAAGTCCAACTTATACTAAGAAAGTGAGAGTAGCCCAGATTACTCCCCCCCAGAGACCTGGTTACGGGCGATAAAAATCCGGAAATCGGACATGTCGTCCAGACCGTGTAGTTTTATTTACTACAGTGTCCGGAGTTGGAGTTTCTGTAGTGCCTGGTGGAGGCAATGTAGGTGGAGGTGTAGGTGTAAGTCCAACTTATATTAAGAAAGTGGGAGTAGCCTACAATCTCAATAAGGGGATAAAACTTTAGTGCAAGAATGTCAAACTCACGGCCCGTAGACCGCATACAACAACAGAATACATAAAACAAATTAAATTGGATCAATGCGTAAAACCCACATATGGAGTGATAGTATGCTACCTACCTTAATGCTAAAATAGACTAAAATTTATCGAAAGTAATTTAATTATCATGCCAATGAAGATCCTTGTTGTAAGCAATAACGTGCTATGGTTCCAAGGCCAGAAAATTCTGTCAATACGAGCGCAGAGCAAAACTTGGGTGGCACTGCAACTACTATGGGCACGCGTTGTGCTTACAATCACCACATGACTTGCCAGCCTCGTCATTTGATAACTAATAAACTAGGTTTTACAGAAAGTAAATTTCCTCAATGCTGCGGTCAGTGCCTTCGCACTTAAGTAAACTTACCAATTACTGTAGGCCTAACTCGAAAACTTGTGTAAGTGTATACAGTATACAGTACAAACTATGAGTTATCTGTGCCACATATAAGTTTTTAAACTATCATGGTCACAAACATTCATCATCATCATCATCATCTCAGCCGTAGGACGTCCACTGCTGAACATAGGCCTCCCCCATGATTTTCCAAAAGGACCGGTTGGAAGCGGCCTGCATCCAACGTCGTCCTGTGACCTTCCTCAGGTCGTCTGTCCACCGTGTCGGTGGACGACCTACGCTGCGCTTGCCGGTCCGTGGTCTCCACTCCAGAACCTTTCGGCCCCATCGGCCATCTGTTCTGCGTGCTATGTGCCCTGCCCACTGCCACTTCAACTGGCTGATCTTCTGGGCTATGTCGGTGACTTTCGTTCTTCTACGGATCTCCTCATTTCTGATTCGATCACGTAGAGAAACCCCGAGCATAGCCCTCTCCATAGCTCGTTGTGCGACTTTGAGCTTGTCTATGAGGCCCATAGTAAGAGACCACGTTTCAGTGCCATAAGTCATCACTGGTAACACACACTGGTCGAAGACTCTTGTCTTGAGGCACTGAGGTATTTTTGACGAGAAGACTTCGCGAAGTTTCCGGAACGCTGTTCCGGTTTCACAAACATTAGAAGCATTCAAATTATCAACGGGATAATTACCATGTATATTTTCTGAGAATTTCCGATATTTCGTAAACATTACACGTAAACATTCACCCACCCGCAATTTATCAGTTCATCCGTGATCATGGCGCTTGTAACAGTGCCGAAATATCGGAAACTCTCAGAAAATATACATGGTAATTATCCCGTTGATAATTTGAATACTTCTAATATCTGTGCCACAGTTGTACTAAATAAATGACAGCCGAGCAATTCTGTAATGATTCGTCGACGAGCCGTGCGATTATCTAATGATTCGTCGATGCGCTCGTCGACGAGCTCACCGATGTCAAATAATTTATGAGATAGCGCCCTTGTACATAAGGTTGTTTTCCAACGTTTCTTGTCATCTCTTCATTTCGAGCAAAGGAGTATGCTGAAAATCAGCCTTGCATACACTTAATTGTCTACGCAGCTATGCGCTGAGCATATCCCTTATTGCCCTATTGTTTCAAATATTAGGTAAATTGTTCGTTATTATTGTATCTTTTGTGGCAATAAAAAAAAATCTTTCTTCTTTCTTTATTTGTTCCACGGATGTTGTCAAAGATGCAACGATGTTTGCTCTTAGAGAATCGCACGGCTGTTTGTACTGGATACGGCAAAGATACCATTACGTTACAGTTACGCAAATTTTCGTATTAGGCCTAGTGATGAATGCGGAAGTATCAGCCGGCGAAAGTTTGCCACCGAAGGTAGTCTACATTAGGGTAAATACGCATGAAGGCTCACACGAAGTAGGCCGCAGGACCTCAGGAACAATGAGACTCGATAATGAGTAGGTATGACAAGAATGTTATGGCCTCACGACATGCCCTATTAAGGCTCAGAGACCAATCATAATCAAAATAGTTCATATTCACCTCTTACTACCATTTGCAAATTACTATAAAATAATAATTTGTAAAGCTACATTTATGACTAAGTAATATCACTAGACTGTGGTAATATTGTGATTTTCTATTCACCATACTCTCGAGAATCTAATACAATATTTTATAGCTGAGCCACCAGCGACGCCGCTGGTTTTTAAAAATAAGTAAAAGACTTCAAAAATATTTCCTCAGCGGATGTTTACAACAATAAAAGGAATCAAGTTAAAACTTACAAGTTTAAAGCCCAGCAATTAATGATATGCGTTGACGAATCAGCAAGTCAGAACAATCCATAATCCATACTATCCATACTAATATTATAAAAAAACGCCAAACAAGTTATTTCACACTTTTGGTATTGAAGTCCATTTATTTGGTAAATTTATTTTTACCTTTTTTATTGAACCTTGCTACTCGTACTAAGGGGATGATTGTTAGTTCACCGTCAATCAGGATATCATCAAGATGAGCGAAACACTTCAGTTTATTAGAGTGTAACTCAAACACCGCCGCGTGGCCGTTATGGAGGGATGAAATTTAAACAGGACCATACGGGAAGCACCAGCTTTCAAAATCGGTTCACCCAGTCGAAAGTCCTGAGGTAACAAACATTAAAAAAATATGAGTACAGTCGAATTGAAAATCTCTTCCTCTTTTGAAGTCGTTGTGTAACTCTGTCACTCTTGTATGTCTGTTTGTAACCGTATCACACAGCTGAACGGAACGTGATGAAATTTGGCAAGGAGATAGATTTATATCCCAGGAAAGGACATAGTATACTTTTCATCATTCTTATCCATCACCACGCGGCTGAAACCGCGGAGCGCAACTTGCTATATATAAGACATAACCTATTTAAAAACCTGTTTAAATTAGCTATTAACCTATTTCAATTAACTATTGCTTCTTTTCGGGTTGAGCGATTTAAATAGCCATACTAAAACGAGCGGTATAAATTGTATTTCTATAAAACTTCTTACAGTCACTGAGGTGCCATTATTACGTAATAATGGTACCGCAGTGACGGCAGTCTAACTACACGTAAAAATCTGCTCGGCTATACTATTCGCCTTAAGTATGACACACTGCTCACTAAGAATTCAGGAATTTTATGCTGCTACATTTATATGAATTATTAAATCGAATAAACCGTTTAGACTTTCATATAATGTGTGTTTAATGCTAATATTATTATGAACAGCGGTGAGATGAATGCATTACAAAAGATCGCTTCTTTTCTGTATCATATTAATTGTGTATATATTATATTATTTGTTATGTCGTAGAATATGTTAATATTAACCCGTCCGAATCAGCAAGCCTCCAGTCCATTCATAAATCTTTTGTTATAGCGTAAACCTGATGCGGACAGATTAAGTGACTTTATATATATTTTATGTAATGCAACCACTTACCACCCTCTTCCTCTTCCTCTTCCAAGAAGAAGAGGATGACCCATAATCGGAAAGAGTGGCAAGCTTTAGGAGAGGCCTTGGCGGAATCGCAAGACAATCTTAATACCGGTGTCAAATAAACCATAATGTTTAAGTTTAATGTGTTTAAATGCTTCATAATTACTTAGTTGGTAGCAATATGTAAGATTGATAAATAAAGTCTATTATTATAACCAATGCAGAGATTCAAGTCTATATAATTAGTACCAAATACGAGTTGAATAAAGCTGTTATTCAGTTGACATGTTATACAGCTTGTAGGGTGACAATTTATAATATTCCATATCTACTTTTTGTACAAAAAAACTAAATCCGAATTGCATTCTACCATACCGATGTTGATAATAAATTATTATCAAAAAACTAATTTATCAAATTTAAATATGACGATATGAGCTTTCAAATAAAAAACATACATCAAAATCAGTTCACTAGGTACAATTTTATGAGGTAACACACATAAAAAATATAGATGAATTGAGAACCTACTCCTATTTTGGAAGTCGGTTATATGTGTAACAATTTCATATTTAATACCGTAGCACATTTATCGAAACGTAGTGAAAAGGTAAAGGTATAATTATACTTTGGATATATTATTATGAAGTAAATTTAATTTGAGTCTTTACTAAAAGAATTGCTCAAAATTTTCAAAACTGATTGCAATTTTTATATATACCTGCTTTCTTTGGGGCCCAGTGTAAATTTTAGGATTAGAGCTCTGGCTCCTAAACTAGGGTCGAGACCCGTAACATAGGAGAGCCAGGGCTGTTTCATCCGAGACACAAAAGACAATCTTAAGGGTATATGAAGAAAAGTTGATACGAGTATGTTTTCAACTTAAACTAAGTAACAAATTATTTTAAATAAATTGTGTCTGTGAGCGGGCGTGTGTGCGTGTGAGTGTGTGTGTAAGAGAGTATATGTATCTATATTCTATACTTATTATATTTATTAAGGTTAGGTACGTATTTATTAAAAAAGTCAATAAATGTATAAATCAAAATAGATTGATAAAGGCAAATCCTAAACTGCTGAGTCTACAAATTTGAAATTTCGGCAGTTGTTGCCTTTTATGTTGTAAGCATCCATCGTTAGGGTTTTTGGAAGTAAGCGAACCCGCCGGAGGGTCAGATAGTTTTGTTATACCTACTACTCCTCGCGTTCGTAATACTAACCCGTACTTGATACAGATCGCGCGGCGAGAGTTTGGCTTTGACCTTCGGGTGGAGGGGATTACTGCGCATGGGTACTGTCGCGCCATGTGACAGAGAGAGACAAGAGTCCCTCGTCTTCGATGTGACAGAGAGAGACAAGAGTCCTTCGTCCCTCTAGCCACCCTGTGATACCCAATTTTTGACTTCTGCGCAATAACGGTCAAAGCCAAACTCTCGCCGCGCGATCTGTACTACCCACGTAATTGATTATCCCATGTCATTTACGTCACCCACGTGGGCGAATCCGCGTGGTGGACTTTACTTACAACGCAAATAAGGATCCTGTCATGTGAAGTGTAGTTAGATACTCAAGCAAACCACTCACTTCAACAGTCACGCAATGGCACAAAGTAAAATTTACAATACTAACCTAGGTAGACATTATGCAAATATGTATTCAAATAGTTAAGAGGATTGCATAGCTAATACTTTCCATACTAAAAGAAAAAACTCTTTTCTACCTCCTAACATTGTCCGATTTCAGTGATTTTTTTTCATGGAATCATCACATTTTAACTATGCCCGTACGTTTTGATTTTTTCAGTTTTTTAAGTTCTAAAAAAGTAATTTATATTACTTTGAAATACTGAAAAAAACAAAACGTACGGGCATAGTAGACAATGTGATGATTCCGTGAAAATAAAATTACAGAAATTGGACAATGTTAAGAGATAGAAAAGAGTTTTTTCTTTTAGTATGAAGAGTACTAGCTATGCATTCCTCTTAACGCTTTAGCTTTACGTGCGTCTGCAATTCCAAGAGCCGACACCATCACGCGGAAATGGTCATTACGCCTAATGGTTTTTTTACTAGCATGATATACTATTATACTAGTTCCCTATGCACTTGCGCATTAGAAAAAGTTATCACAAATTAAGTTGTAGCAAATTGTATTGATTTCACGAACTTTCCTTTTACGAGATTGGATTGTCATCTATACTAATATTATAAAGAGGAAAGATTTGTATGTAAGTATGTTTTTAACGAATTGGCTCAAAAAGTACTGGACCGATTTAAAAAATTCTTTCACCATTGGGAAGCTACATTCACCCTGAGTAACACAGGCTATATAAGATTCATCATCAGCATCATCATTCATCACCGCGCGGGTGAAACCGCAGACAGCAGCTAGTAGAGAATAAGGTTGGAAAGGTACTATTTAAGGTTAGTGAAACCATCTATTTTATCGACTTTTTCCGGTCGATGAAATGTAAGATGTTACTGTAATTGCTAAGGTTTACCTACTTATCATGAAATTGCATTTTCCTTTCGGTTACTGGCAATTTTTGTTTTTGGCAACTTATAAGGTTCTATACGCGAACAGTCGACATAGGTAATAATATATTTGTCTTTTACTACTTTTTACACTAACTGTGCATCAGTAACGGCTCAAAAAATATCGTTCTTATGCTGTTCAATTTTATTTAACGGTTCAATTCAATAATTTTATTGATAAATATTGTCATTCCAGTCTCTGGTACGCTGAAATCTTGAAGTAAATCTTCTATGCCCCGATCTATGGCGCCGATTAAGCTATAGAAATCACTGTTTAGACATCAATATGTAAACTTGACTTACCTTAAACACAATCTTGTCCTTCTCCATTTCACTTGCGTATTTTGCTCTGGTAGGTTAGTTATCTGCTTACCTGTAACAGTAATAAATAAAATTATAATATTGTATAGGACCATAAATGTACACCCTTGACCTATTGCCGACTGGGGTTGGAGAGCTATGTCCTCAGGGCGACGAGCTCAGTACAGTGGCGTGTACCTACTTTGTAGCTTACTTTGTCGCAATGTCCATATGCATATCATGAAAATTGGCGTAAGTGTAAACTGTAACGTAATCGTATTGTTGACGTATACAGGACAAACTATGAGTTATCTGTGCCACAGTTTTACTAGATAAATTATAGTTTGTATTGTATACATCGATTATACGATTACGTTAATGTAATGTAATGCATGTTTCATGCTGGGCCCACAGATGTGGCGCTTGTCATTAAGGCGCGGTACAATCCTAATTTTTAAACAATTTTCGATGCTTTACATAAGGTTGAAAATTGTTTACCAGAATGGACGATGTCATGCGAAAATTCAATTGAATACGTGCTAATACTTTTTATATTTATTTCGTACAATCAAATGATTAAATTTTAATGATAAAGGAGTCCATAGTTCACTAGTAAATTTCATTGGAAATTCGAATATGATACATTAATTAAATTATATTTGCCCATAATTGAATAAAAATGCTTTTTCCCACGAAGCACGTAAGAAAAATTGCAAAATTTAGGGAATGTAGCCGATTTTTTTCTATCGAGCCAAGTTTGCTCAATCGTGTATTGGCTCCCATACTTCATAAGGTCGTATATTCATTTTAGTACTACGTTTTTTTTCAAACTTCAGTTATTAGGTTTAAACGTCGAAAAACTAAGTTTTCGCGAAGTCAAATCATGACATTTGGAACTCATTTCGCCTTAAGCTTACACATTGTCCGTTTCGTCACTAGTATCAAACGATTATTGAATATACTCGTAATAAAAATATTTAGTGACTTATAAAATATTGGTTATATTAAACTAGACATGCCAGAATTACCTTTTTGTTAATAACTATAAATTATATAGGGTGTCTCAGTAAGAGTGCACTTTTTCATTTTAAAATAAAAACAAGTATTTTATGACAGAGTTGTGATATTTTTATTGTATTGTAAAGAAGACATGTTCCGATTAAGTATGGAATAAAATATCCGGCAAATTACCCGTCCGACATTACCCATTGAACGAATTGCCGGCGCTTTCCGTGGTCTGCTGGTTTGAGGTCCTGAGTTAACTGAATGTTGTACGCATGAAGTTGGAGGTATTTAGACAAAATTGTCGAATTGATGTTTTCGGGTTTTCGGCGACACTCTCGTTTACAACAGCAATGTTTTCAAGAGACCGACCGGTGCGTTGACGCAAAGGACCAGGACCCAGTTTCTTCAAACTTTTTCACCACTCTTCGAATGGTTGACACATAAGGTGCACTTTCTCGGCTGAAAATTTGGCGAAGTTTGCGAGTGGTTTCAGCGTAACTTTCCCCATTTTTGTAATGAGTTTTCACAATTATAACGCGTTGTTCTTTAGAAAAGCGCTCCATTTTTAATAATCGGAATAAACAGAGGTGATAGCTGTCAAATTTCAGAGTTGCCACTTGCATAAAAAAAATATTCCAATTTTAAAAAGTGCACTCTTACTGAAACACCCTTTAATTATTAAAATTGACATAATATAAGTATGAATTTATTTTCTCCGGCGCCGTGGTTTCTAAATGCAAAAGTTAATAAGTCTGTTTATCAAAATTCGATTGTTAGCTATGATTTATTAACGTCAGAATAACACGTAGGCTGTCCTGGAAAAATGTTTCTTTAGAACTTCAGACAGGTGAGGAATCGTGGCTTTCTGTGGTACTGCATCTTGTCCAAGACGCAGTCTGTGTTGGTACCATCGCAGAGTGCCAGATCTGTTCTACTGCGAAGCAAAAGTTCGCAAGCATTATTATGTCAGGGTGTGAAGGGCGCGCTATAAAGCAAGTGAAATTGCTGTCCAAAAGAGATTTGTATATCTACTAATATCTTGAGGTGACTTGAGCAGGCAGTCTACGCAAAACTACAGTTATAAAGTCTGGGTGGCACTGCAACTGTGAAAGGCAAGCGTAGTGCTTAACATCAGACGCACAACTTCTCCGTCTTGTTTCTCAATTGCATAAAAAGGCTCCCAGAGCAGGCTCCCAGACTAGCATTGCCACCCAGGGAATACGAACTTTACCCAGAACAGAGGCCGTAGCACAAACAATTTGCGAAAAAGTATATCCGCACCGTAAGCATCAACGCGTTACGCTTCGGCGTTCAAACTATGAGTTACCTGTGTCACAGTTGCCCTAGACAAATGCTAGTTTGTAATGCCGTGCGATTTACTCTAGATAATTATTCGTCGACGAGCACCGATGTTAAATACTTTTTGAGATATCGCCCTTGTACATAAGGTTGTTTTTCCAACGTTTCTTGACGTCTAGTCATTTGTTTCACGGATGTTGTCAAAGATGCAACGATGTCTTCTCTTAGAGAATCGCACGGAAATACACATAACGTTACACTTACGCAGTTATTCGTGCTAAGCCCACTGTCATAGGTGGCGTAGTGCTTACCATTAGGCGCACGATTTTCCGGTTCCGTAAATTGAGAGTATAAAAATAACTAGGTATACCCACTTACCTTCCTATAAACAGTCCAAATCACCCCTATGTCTCCTAAATTAGCATGTTATGTTGTCTTTAAATATAATGTTATTTTTTTATAATAAATTGAAAATAGTTATAAAAAACACGGACCCTGGAGTCTTTGTAGAGTGTTGTATATAATAAAAAATGTATATATAAAACAGACAAAATCAATCATTGTGTAATATTAAAGTTAAATATTACCATTCGATTCAAAACAATGACAAGTTGATTCATGAAAGCCAAACGACATTGAACTCTAACCTTACCTACATGCAGAAATGAACATCCTAGAGCTTTTTATTGGTACTAAGCGTTAAGAGGATTGCATAGCTAGTACTTTCCATGCTAAAAGAGAAAACTCTTTTCTACCTCTTAACATTGTCCGACTTCAGTGATTTTTTTTTCATGGAATCATATCATGGCATTGTTTAATGTTAAAAGGTAGAAAAGAGTTTTCTCTTTTAGCATGGAAAGTACTAGCTATGCAATCCTCTTAAGGCTGCGTACCATAGAGTTAATTTTGTAATGCTTATATATTCACAGGTCGCTGCTTATTTTATAGTGGTTTAGGCTGTCTGGTGTTTTCAATATATCAATTGTATGCAGTAAGGTCCTTAAGTATATCGGCTGCTATATAAAAACGTATAAATTTAATGATGATGATGTCGTCCGCGTCGTGTCCGACGATGGCGACCCTGGCTATTTTCTGGCGTGTGCTCGCATGTGGCTGGCAAATCCGATAAATTTAATATGTAGGTACTTGTACTATGTATTACTAATTATAAGAAACAATAATAAAAGCTGTGAACTTTTGTTAAATAAATAAAATAAAATAAAAAATAAAAAAAGTACTTACTTATTCAAATTCAAATGATTTATTTGTGATACACGGGTAAGACAGGATCTTAAAATAGATTATTGTAGGTGCATGCTGTGATCTGCTTTAAGCGTACATACTTAACTGATTTAGCTTACGTTTTATGGACCTGACAAGTTTGGCTGTAGATTTTAAGTACCTACCTATTTATATAAAATGATAAGATATATACTTACCCTCGACAAACCATTTGGTTCATAAGGTATTTTTAGTTTAAGCAAACTTTAATAATGTTATATAAAATAAAAACATATTGTCGCATGAGATTTATATAACATGATGAGATACCCTCGACAAACCATTCAGGTATCATTTATAGGTTATTTTTAGTTTAAACAAACTTTAATAATGTTATATAAAATAAAAACATATTGTCGCATGAGATTTATATAACATGATGAGATACCCTCGACAAACCATTCAGGTATCATTTATAGGGTATTTTTAGTTTAAACAAACTTTAATAATGTTATATAAAATAAAAACATATTGTCGCATGAGATTTATATAACATGATGAGATACCCTCGACAAACCATTCAGGTATCATTTATAGGGTATTTTTAGTTTAAACAAACTTTAATAATGTTATATAAAATAAAAACATATTGTCGCATGAGATTTATATAACATGATGAGATACCCTCGACAAACCATTCAGGTATCGTTTATAGGGTATTTTTAGTTTAAACAAACTTTAATAATGTTATATAAAATAAAAACATATTGTCGCATGAGATTTATATAACATGATGAGATACCCTCGACAAACCATTCAGGTATCGTTTATAGGGTATTTTTAGTTTAAACAAACTTTAATAATGTTATATAAAATAAAAACATATTGTCGCATGAGATTTATATAACATGATGAGATACCCTCGACAAACCATTCAGGTATCGTTTATAGGGTATTTTTAGTTTAAACAAACTTTAATAATGTTATATAAAATAAAAACATATTGTCGCATGAGATTTATATAACCTGATGAGATACCCTCGACAAACCATTTAGGTATCGTTTATAGGGTATTTTTAGTTTAAACAAAGTTTAATAATGTTATATAAAATAAAAACATATTGTCGCATGAGATTTATATAACCTGATGAGATACCCTCGACAAACCATTTAGGTATCGTTTATAGGGTATTTTTAGTTTAAACAAACTTTAATAATGTTATATAAAATAAAAACATATTGTCGCATGAGATTTATATAACCTGATGAGATACCCTCGACAAACCATTTAGGTATCGTTTATAGGGTATTTTTAGTTTAAACAAATTTTAATAATGTTATATAAAATAAAAACATTATGTTGCATGGTTATTTTTATTTCAAATATATATATCCATAGAAACCTACTCCGTATATCGTTTATTATTCAGAAAAAATGAAATTTTCTAAGCTATAAAATTTGGAATCGAATACAGACTATTCGTAAATAAGGCCGATTGAATATAGTGTACAGTCGCTTGCAATACGATGGATATAGTCAGGCATACTTTTTGTAGCTACAACACTAATGGAGGATACCCAATAATCTATCTATCCACGGTTTTCCTTACTACCGATAGAAATTTGACATAACGTTCATACAAAAAGTGTCAAATATCTATCTCTAGTAAGGTAAACTGGCGATAGATAGATTATTGGGACCGGCCGTAAGAGATTTCATTCTATATAGCTACGGGCAGTTTTGAGTTATTTACTTCAGGGGTATGTGTGCCTTCATTTACTGTATCTAATAAAATTGAAATCGTTAAATACTATCATGCTAACTAATTAAAAAGGCGAATGCTTATAACTTCTTTACGCTCAAACGGCTGGACCAATGTTGATGAAATTTGGTATGGAGGTAGATGAGATTAACACAGAATATTTTCATCGTCATCATTATCCATTACCAGGCGGGTTTAACCACGGTATGTTATATACTCTGCATCCTGTTTACACTTAGAATCAAAGATTTATGTATGAAACTAATGGTGACGGATGAGCAAGGGAATCATATCAATTAGCAGTAAACATTAATTGTCCGATAAGTTACAAAATAGAAACAAAACTAGAAGCTCTTCCAGTACTACGCCGGGCATAATTATGTTGTTTATGTTATAGGTGTACCTTCAGTACCTTATTAATATAAAATTCTAATCATCAAATTAAGTACCGTATTTGCGGGTTTCTTTAGCTCTACAGGATAACTTTGCCTCAAAACAGAAAAAAGTTTAAACTTCCCGCCTACTACTACAACTTTGGCTCAAAAGTAAAAAATAAATATATATATTCAGTAGTATTTTTAGGAAAAATATTACTACTATTTATTAGCTTATATCTTTCTCTGTCAAATACGAGTAAAATCATTAAAACAATATGAAATTCACCATCATCGTTTGTACTGACAAATCACTAAAATATATCAAAAAAGTAGCTAAAGTCACCCGCATTTACTGTATAAAAATATTTAACACTAGTTTATATCCTATAGCATTAAACATTAATATGTCCGATAAATTAAAAACAATGTTATGTAAATGACATAAAATATCTAAAAATCAATTAGGTAAATGAGTCGATATGCATAGTTGTCAAACTATCATACAATAAAACTGATTGCATCATGGTCATATTAATCATTGATTATGAAGATACCTATTTACTTTGGTTTTGTATACGTAAGGACAAATTTTAATATTAAATACAAATCCTACCTGCGACTACGTTCGCGCGGAAAAAAGATTACCTCGTATTCCTACCTTATACTGGGGACTCGCTATTTAATCTGAACAAAAAGTGTAAGCGTTTCCAAACTTTATCCAGTGGGGCTGTTATGTGCAATTGCTAACAAAAGTTGATGGAAATCTTGAAAAATGGCGGCTCTATGTCAGTTTTGACAACTCCCGTAAGCAATAATGTTAGTAAGTTGATGACTGGAGCTGACAAAAATGACATAGAGCCGTCATTTTTCAACATTTCAATCAACTTTTGTTAGTAACTGAGATACATAATAGCCCTACAGGTCATATACTAATTGAAAAAATATGAAACTTACTTCAACTGAGATACTGAAGTATGAAATTCTATAATAATAATATTGATATACAATAGTAATATATTGGCTATAACATAACATGACGGCATCATTTTATATTAATTATCACTCAGTGTTTATTTATATGTGCCTTAACATTGTTTTTCATTATAATCGCTTACTATTATCGAGTAAATTCAGGTATATTTAAACTTTTCGAGAAAATGAACCAGGGGGCACAATTGTACCAAATTTCCGAGAACGGTTGTAGCGGTACAACCGCGGTCCTCGTGGTACAATTGACACCATTAGAGCATCGTATTTGATTTCAATCGTATGTATGATGGACCGAGCAAAGTGCTAAGCCATATGCCAGAGAGTTTCTCAGTGGCAAGTTAAGCGTCTCGGCATATTATTGAACGAGCGAAGCGCGGTCTTTAAATTTACTTGGTTGCTCCAGCACTTTGTCCGTCCGTCCCTCTATTCCCTATGATTATCTATGATTGTCACTAAATATTTATGATGTAAGGGACGATTGAACCAGGGGACAATTGTACCAAGGAGAGTTGTTCCAAGTGCTTTCCCATACAATTTGTTGATCAGTTCGATTATATTTAGATTTATTAGGTATTTATGAGATATTTAGATTTATATAGTTAGATTTTATTATTTTTGACTAATTATAAGCATTGGAACTACAATAATGTAGCACAAGGAACTATGTTTGCAGGATCAAATCTCAGACTCGCTCAGACAAACTCACTGTTTATGAGTTTGTCTTTTATATTTATCGATTTTATGTTGTTAAACTTGAGAATGTAGATATGTTGTTTTGTTGTGACAATAAAAGGTGTATTGCTGAGATGTTATCATGGAAATATATTTATTTTTGTGTCTAAAATATTGTGTTTTATTGTATCGCATCAATGTAAAAACCGACCCAGCGCATTTGCATCAATTCTCCCAATGAGTTTTTACGCTCAATAGCTATATGTTCGTATTGTTTATAGACAATGCTTTTTATAGCCAAACAAACTTAGTAGGCACTTTTATATCAATGAGCTATGGGCACGATTGCCACATTAATAGCAATAAATTCAGAATTTAGCGTTAAAGGTAAAATGCCTTCCCGGTCTACCACCCTCTTGTCCCTGGTTACGCGATCACCGGCCACCTTGAAAAAATAACATTTTCTTTTTACTACGCAATTTTATTTTTATAATGGTGACGAATACCACCATAGACTATATGTTAAATCATAATTTGTAAGAAGGAAGTAAGTACTCGTATTATGATCCACGATAGGTAAACGATAATTACCTGATTGATAATAAAATCGATCATATTAAGAACATGAAGCAATACTAATGCTATCCGTGGATGAAGGCTATTTATATCTAGTTATAAATACAACTACACAAACAAACCGTAGATCTTTCTCTAGCAAATTCTAAAGATAACAAGATAAGTACCTATATTCAAGTGAAAGTACCGTTTAGTGTATTATAATGTCTTGAAGTGAAGATGCCTTCGCCACGACTCTAGGTGCTATCGCAGATTCAGGTCAGTTAGAGTCCAGTGTTACGTAACTACGCCGAGTTCCGACACTAATTGTGTAATATATAAGCTATATGAGCTTGAGACGAACTGTTCCTATACTATAGTAGTTCTGCGAACAGTAGACCTCGCGAGCACAGTCCCATTTAAAAAACTGGTATTATTGGCCTATAGTGGTCTATATGTCGTTTGTTTTTGATTGATTTTGAAATTTTTAGAAACAAATTAAAAGCCACAGTAAAAGAAAAAATCTTTTTTGTCTACTATCGCAGAGGAGAGAAACATTTTGGCGCGTACCTAGTCATATAAAAAATGTAAATAAATAGATTTTAGGGGTTTTAAGTGTTTTAGTAAATGTGTTAAGTTGTTATAATAGTGTTTGCTTCTTGTGATTTAGACATATTTTGTGCAAAAATAACAGTAGGTATGTACTTAGTGGAAACATCTGTTATTTATGGCTCGAAAATTAGGTCATCGCTTATATATTAGGTCATTAGGTTTTGGGTCTGGTTTCTGGTGGTTTCAGTACAATTCTATCGGTATATGTTTCATATCTAGAAACACTTCTTATCCCAAGATGTCATCGTTTTAGTGCGCAGCGACGCAAAACTGCGTCATTTTTCCTGCGAAGCGGGGGTCACATGAGCTACCTCTGCACCTCGGTGGACGACAGCAGAAGGGATATTAGCGGCAATTTTTCGCAGTTCTGCAGACGGTACCAAATGTTCTAACCGTATATTAACAAAATCGTCCAGTTAAAAACTGGAGGAAACTTCACAACCTATTACTCGGCAATCAATTGACCAAATATGCTCATGCATATTCCTCTTTAAAGTCAGGTACCTACTTACCTATATTGTGTATACGAAATTTTATCAAAATCGTTCGGTAAATAACGCCGCAGCCAACTTCCCCTTTTTAGGAAAAGTACCATAGCCATATTCAAAAATAGCGATGACAAAAAATTATATTGAATAGTAGAACACGCATAGGTACCTACCAAGTTTCGTGAAGATTGATTGAAAAATGCGACCTGGGTCGTTATTCGCTATGATCACACAACCAAGTAATGCGCCGCGCTATGATATCTTCAAGGAATGTCCGTGAAATAAATACAAATTTGCGACCATTCCTTGAAGATATCGTAACGCGCCGCGTTACTTGTTGAATGGTCATAGCGAATAAGGCTCCTGTACAGGAAAATTAAAGACCAACAAATACGAACAGATAAAAGTCAATTTGGCTAGTTAAAGAGACGCTTTGTTAATTACAAACAGACGTACATATCTATTAATAACATGTATGATCTCCCGTGCGCATGGTTTCTAATGCTTTTGCATCAGATCGTTACATTTATAAGCCTCTTAAGCATATGCAGGTAATCTCTGCTAGAGATAAAAAATGTAATCTGTTCTCATAACTCACACATAAAGCGTTATATAATATAACTGATTACTGCGTAACTAGTAGTTAAAACATTTTTGTGGTAACAGTAAGAAAGTTGGATCAAAAACAAAAAAATATATAAGTATCTTTGTATACTAACCACTTCATATTTTGCTTGTGTTATCTAATACATTTGAATAAGTAGATAGTGTACCTACTTAAAAGTGTTGGGTTGCATGCAGTGTGAATATGTTTGGTTTGAATAATTGTGTTTACTGCGTTTTGTTCTGCTTGTCTTATTACACTTAAAATATAAATGAAAAAAGCTTGAGTGAGACGGTTCAACAGATTTGAGCGAAATTTTAAACCGAGATTAGATATACCGCTATACCTACCTACATACAGGATTGACACAATTTTTTTATCCGTGTATGACCAAATATCAAAGGATCGAGATAAACCTTTAAAAACGTAAAATAACCATCGATAGCGCCATCTGCGCTCGCCAACCATCCGGTGACGCTGTAAATGCCGGTAGAGGCAAACAGCACTAGTCCGTTAAAAAAAAAAAGCGGAAAGCGGGCAGTCTGTTGTCGTTAGTCGAGGTGAACGCTAGGATATGTTGAACGTCGAATTTATGTCGGAAGAACTATAAAATCTAAGCACAAGTAGAGTAAAATCCTCATTTAAAAGGATATGTTGTTATACTACAAATAAACAATTAACATAATGTATACTTGTGCTTTAACATTGTTGAACAAAGAGAAATACTCTTAGTATTAAATGCGAAGTATAGTGATTAGTAAATTATTGAATAAAATGTAAAATAACAAGTGAATGCTCTGTCTTATTTAAAATACCTTATTAAGGTATACATTCCTTATCAATTATGCTTATTACAGCGATAATGCAAAATGTAATGTTACACGCGTACAAAGTCGTGGACGTACTTGTAGTGACGTACAAATGAAATTTACTTTATTACCTTGCGAAACTATATAATAAGTTAGCGAAACTGACGCATTAAAGAAATTGTCAATTTTGTGAAACCGTCGGAAATTGATGAACTAGCGAAACTAACGAATAAGAAAACTGACCAGTAATATGCGAAACCGTACATGCATACCACATATTGGTTTCTCGTAGATATCACTCACAGACCAATATATTCTGTGATATCACTGGTCAGTTTACTTATTCGTCAGTACCGCTAATTCATCAGTTTGCTTATTGGATGGTTTTTTATTCGATATATTCCCAATTTAACACTTGCACTAAATCGTCAAATCCACTAGTAGGTTGGTTTGCTTTTTCGACATATTTCTGTTTCGCTTAACTGTTAATTTTGTTACTTCATCATTTTCTGAACCCTTCAGATAGACCTTCAGTTATTTGTATGCTCCATAAATAGTCATTTAATCTTTTAACAGCAATTGCTTCGATCTCTATTTGCAATAATAATATTAATTAAAAATAGGTACGTACCTATTTAATTAGGTATTATTAATAATCCAATAATCTATGACGCATACGCATATACAATAGTATTAGCTCATATTGGACGTTGAAGTTTGAAGCCATAATAGCGATGAAGTTTGAAAGGGTACTAAGGATCGACCGTCGTCGATTAGACGGCCACGGGTTCGAGGCCCCCGCCTCGCCCTTGAGCTTTCGGTGAAGGTAACATCTTGTTGAAATCCACTGCATAGTGGTAGAGCACTTCTGGCACAGCTTTAGTGTCCGACTGGCTAACTACCCTCTAGTACAAAATCTGTCGCCAAGCACCTAATAGTGTGTTCTGGCAGATTCCTTGAGAGCAGTCGTTATTTTGGGTCTAGTGTAATACCATCTTCGACCGCATCATCACTAGCCTATCAAATGTAAGAAAAAAAACGTGTTATCGTAATTTGTATGGTATATTTATGAATAAAACCTGGGCCACTAACTTAAATGATCAAAGGCCGCTAGACTTTGACGAATAATCATAAGTATAAGATAATTTACATAAGAGAAAGTATTATGATTGTAGATTGATGAAACTCAAAAAGTGACCAGTGAAAATAGGTAACACGCTAAGCGCTAACTGTTCCTATAAACAAAAATTTTAAAGGTTATTACGTAGGCAACGATTGTAACATATTGTATGACGTGCGTGATATCGCTGTACCGCGGTATCCAGCGGATACGTCAGATTTCTAAGCGGAAATATCGAGTCTATCGGCTTTGTCCGACAATCAAATAATAACCTCCCTATTTGATATCACAGATTAGGATAAAAGCCGGTGTGATAGCGCTTCCCTAGTATTTATAGGTAATGTATACACTATACCTACTGCAGGTATTTCTTTATATTTAGTATACAATTTCCACAACAGTCGCACAACGAGCGACGTAGGTCATCCACCGACAAGGCAGTCAGATGACCTGATAAAGGACGACGTTGGAAGCAGGCCATTTCCAACCAGTTTTTTTTTAAGTTATGGGGGAGGCATATGTTCAGCAGTGGACGTCCTACGGCTGAGATTATGATGATGATGATGACGATGATAGTACAATTCCCAGGTAGGGCTGTATCGTTATACATATATCATTTTATGTATCTTTGGTAGTGGTTTGATAGCAGAGTCTGCCTGTGGAAGTAAGTACCACACCTTGACCAGTAATCCAACCGTGAAGCAGTAGTGTACTACAAACATTACTATGTTTTGCCGAAGGGAAATAATTTTAGTGAAATTACATTGATTGAACCTCATAATTAAAGGTGACGCACGCAGTGCATTGTTATGCCGGGTTTTAATTTTAAAAACGGTATAGAATTGTATATGGGCAAGCGTGACGCTTAACATCAGACGAGCGAGTTAGTCGTTTTGTCACCAACTTACATAAAAAATATCTTATGATAGGCAGCCAATTTAAATTTTCACCGAATATGTGTTAGTATGACGGATGGCAAAAATATAATGGAAAACGTTTTAAAAAAAGTCCCATAAAAAATATGCTTTTCCACATTTCTCGTTTTAAAACGGTAAAACCCACATACAAGCGACAAAATTGGTGTTTTTAGTGCAAATTAAAACAGTAAATACTTACAAATCCGGCCATACGCAAGTCGGGCTAAATTGGTTTAAGACAAGTACAATTTGAACAATTTGAAAGCGAATTTCATTCTATTCAGTTATTGGAGTGCAACTCAAAAACTACTACTGGACCGAATTTGATGAAATTTATATGGGACCACACAGGAAGCACCAGCTTTCAAACAAAAAGTATTTTGAGAATCGGTTCACCCAATCGAAAGATATAAAGTAATAAACATTTGGAAATCGTTAGTAAAAATATTAATACCTAAAATAAATACTTTTTTTTTGAAATCGTTGCGAAGAAACAAATGAAGTGCAGCCAGAAGATAATTATGGAAGATAGAAAACTTTTCAAAATATAACTGGTTTTATTAAAGAAATTCTTAAACATACCTAAATAACTTTTATCTTTGCTCCCGACGTATCTAACACTATGAATGAAAAGTTAACGACGAGCAATGAAAAGTGTTAGAAATGACGGCGGAAATAAAATAATATGAAATATAATATAGGTAAAATTTGATTGGTAACATTTCAATGTACAGCAAATCACGAAAAAAACATTATGAACATAGATATGAAGGTATAAATAGGTAACATCCTGCATTCTTAAGTCATCAATCAATAGGAACAATTTCCGAGGATTCAATGTGTAATAAACGTTGTATCAAAAGGGATATAGTCAGTGTCCTATAAGTAGGTAAGAGATTTTGCAAGTATTTTCGATTACCTAATTTATTCTACTAAATAGATATTTTTAAATCTTATGGTGAGACTGTGTTATGATGAAGTCTGATATAAAAATAAATCTGAGAGAAAAACTAGTTATAATAATTAATTTCGATTAGTTCCTAACGATAATAGATTAGATTCCTAAATTACAGTTTGTAGGGTTTATTTTTTATTACTTTAATATTTCTACCCACAGACTCCAGGGTCCGTGCCATTTTATTACATTTACTTGACTTATCTAATTAATCAACTATTTAAATATAAATATACATACTTCTTTGCAGTTGTAGTTTAGTTGTAGTTGTGTAGTTTAGGTATGTACAACCCCTAAACCACTTTAATTGTATAATTAGGTACCTACTTACATACATAGGTAAGTACATAATTATTGTTACAAAAAATAATACAAGTAGGAAATTATTTATTTAGACTAACGATAAGATGGAACACTCGTAGTTAGGCACTATTTGTACCTGACCATATAACCATGGTGGATTTTTATCTACCTACTACCAATAATTAAAAAAATACTCACTTTACGAATGTAAAATTAACTACAGTCGGCCACAAATTGTTCAGAACACTTCACTAGATTCAGTAATTTTCAAATAACAAAAGTTTTCATAGAGGGTTGTTGTTTGTTTACGCGGTTGTCATGGCAACATGGATGCAAGATGGCGGCGTGCGAACGCCCGCGTCAGTGCTCGATCGCGGACTGGCTGCGTGCGCGCCGGTGCCTACCACTCCGCGGCTAGCGAGAGGAACCCCCAGGCTTTGAGCCAGTTTTCCGAGGACATAAGATCTTTCCATTAATCCGGCATTGATTTGTCCGCGCCCACTATTTTTACATATTCAAGACGTGTTAACGCATCTTCGCTACTAATTAGGTGAGCTTAATATATTCATAGCAATTAGCTACGATATTTGGTGCATAATGTATCAGGTATGTAGGTAGGTATAGGTAGGTACTTCAGCCTTCGCCTTGAGAGGTCTCTCATATAGTCTTCAATAAATCCTTATTTTAAACGTTTAAAATAAGACCTGCCTAATTTGTTTGTTGGATTTAGATAACAAAAAAGCGTATATAAATATAACATCTTTATTCAGTACGAGTACATTCAGTTCATCATAAGCTAAACACTACAATTTGTAATTGCTCCTTATGTCGTGATGTAAAGATAATATAATATATGTAGATATCACAAACTTAAGCTCTAGATTACACATTAGTATTAAAATTATAATTAGATATTCATTCCATACAAAAAAGTCCCCGCTTAGGACTGGTATTGCGAAGCACAGAACAATAATGACATGGTCTCTTGTTAAAACCTGCTATCTACTTGTAACATGTCAAACATATACTACACAATGCTCGATAAGTAATATTAGATATGGAGTAAACTAAATCTGTTACAAAATTATAATTTAATTAATTAAAAACAAATGATATGATGCATTCTTGTGGCGTTCGACACATGGGTGCGAGTCGCGTGACAATATCGTGAATATAGAAAACAATAATCGACATAATACTATTCGAAGGGGCTTAGCTTCCTCGAACACATATGAGTCACATATCACACTATATATCACGATACTAACAAATAAAACTAAACTAAAAACAAAGGCAAGGAGAAAAGCAGACAGTGTTAACACAAGAAATACCCAAAGCAACCACCGAGAAGAAACGTTAATAGGCACTAGAAGTTAAACATTTATACACTTGACAGTACAACAAAGCACATAACTTCTATAACTATAACAAATCGTATAAACATATTTACATTACGATATTTACTATCGGCGAGTTTTATTTACGTTATATATATAAAGGATTTCGATAGACAGCTAGTAAATATCGTTATTTAGGAATCAGCTAAAACTCGCGTGGTATTTACCGGAAAGTTTCTCCGTCCGCGTTCGCCGTTGTGCACAGTGACACCCAGACCACAGAATAAATAAAAGTAGACCCAGACAAATAATATATAAATTCGAAACTGGTCGGAGATAAATTCCGGTAAATATCAAGCAAATGCTAGCCGGGTCATAAATAATAATTATACACTAAACTCGCGATTTTTTCCTAATTTAAAGTTAGATACTTATACAACATTAATTTGTACAGTATTTTGTACAAATATGATCATTATTATACAGTATAGTTACAAATTATTCATTGTGCTAATTAGTATTGACAACTTGGTCAAAGCATTTCGCGACGAATTGCTCTTTTTCGTCGAGTTTCCCGTCGCTGTGCATGTGACGCGTTAGCATCGCGTCTTGGAGGGCGTTTAGGGCTTCGGATGTGAACCTCTTGCCTTTCAGATGTGTTATGACGGATGCTTCTCCGTGGAAGCCCGACTCTACCAGCCCTGGTGGGATATTGAGAGTGACATCGTTGATCAGACCTTTCTCTACCGTCATGTTGATGATCAGTTCCTGGGTCGAGGAGTATACTTTGGAGGGAGCCAGAAGTTCTGCAGGGACGGGGAAAGAGCGACTGACAGTGAACTCGGGGGTGCGGCCGTAGCACCAGTCCCAGCCTTGGAGTTCGTTCTTTAACTCATCCAAACCTGTTAGTAAGGAAACACATATGTTATTTATATATAAGGAAACACTTCAGAACTGTCACCTAACAATTTAGCGGCGGATGCGCAAAAGGTTTCCTCATAGGACAGCAGAAATTATGTTTCCGGTGTTGGGACACGGGTTTCACACACGGCAATCTTGGTATGATTATAGTGGAAACTACTAGTGCGGTCGAATAGCCTCAAGTTGGCAAAAATAACGCTAAAACGCTCACAAGGGCGTTCGAATTGGGAATCTGTGGGTAAAAGTTTCGTCTATGGCTCTTTTTGTTCAGCGTTCGAAAAGCTAACAAGTACAATTTGAAAAATTTAATACCGACTTCCAATCTATTCAGTTATTGGAGTGTAACTCAAAAACTACTACTGGACCGAATTTGATGAAATTTAAATGGGACCACCACGGGAAGCACCAGATTTCAAACAAAAAAAGAATTTTGATAATCGGTTCACCCAGTCGAAAGTTACGAGGTAACAAACATTAAAAAAAACATACAGTCGAATTTAGTACCTCCTCCTTTTTTTGGAAGTCTGTAGAAAAAGTTATTATCGGCCACCAAATAGTGCAAGTTTTGATCCAAGTCCGGAGCATGGTTGTTTGTGATCGATTATTATATAATAATAATAATAAATCGATATTACGAATTCTTTAACAAAATAGCCAACAACGGCAACGCCACCACTGCCCTCTATAAAGCAAAACAACAAATAGAAAAAAAAAACAAATCTCGAAGGAGAAATACATATTAGAACTAATTACTAATACACAATAATATAATAATTGCATGTTGGTGGTATATACGGAATTCGCGGTGCACAAGTTCTGCTAGAATTTGGCCGGTTTTACTTTTTATTTTATTGGGCACGGCGGTACAGGCCCATCTGATGTTAAGTGGTAATCTCTGCCTAGAACAGATGTATTTCCTCACAAGTGACAAACTGCGCTGCGCCCGTAACCCTAAGACATTAATTTGCTAAGTCTCATGTGCATGTAATTTCGCGGGCTACCATAGCTTCAAACCAAAACACAGTATTGCGAACATTACTGATTCACGGTAGAAAAATTATGGTGGCATTTCTTACCCGGACGAACTCCTTCACAAATAGTTCTAATGCTCATACAAAATCTTACAAATCTTTTATTATGAGCCGTTTACTGTTATAATGTAATTTAGATAACACGAAATTACTGAACTAATTTCAGATTTTTAAGCTTGCGTTTGACCGCCATTGACTTGAAAGTAACGTTTCTACATTATCGACCATTTGCCTACAAGATACATAATTCACTCTTGACATAAAAACATTAAAATTGTCTTCAATCCTCTAAAGAAACACAGACTTGGGTACGGAATTTGTTTAATACCGCCAGTATAATATAAAACAAATCGCAAATCAAATATGACACGTCATAAAAGTAGAAGCTAAACGCTTCGTGCATTTATTTGGACTTCCTAATTGTATAGCAATAATAGTCATGTCCTAATAATAACTTTAGGAACCGAAACAAAAGTATAATTACCAGGGAACCAGTCATTGGTAGGATTAACGTATTGGAAGCCCCTCTGCTTTGAGATCAGATTCGGTCCGCCGTCTTCTAAACGCGTGGCCGGTGTGCGTAGGAACTCATAGCCCACAGCAGTCTGCAGGGTTTCCACCGTGACACGGTTGTCCAACTCCGCCAGGTTGGCCACGGCAGACCTCGTAGACGGCGTCGCGTTCGTCTGTATGCCATGCTAAATAGAATTACAAGCCCTTAACATTCGTTGTGGAGGAGGAAGGATTCAGGTTAGACAAATCCACAAGAAAAACAGGTTAATGTCACAAAGAAAAGGAAGCGATGCAAGGTTAAGGCACAGATTATTAAGGGCAACTTTGATATGCCACGGAAAACTTCAATGTATTTCATTTTAATATATGCTTGCATCACATATATATAATTCCATTTCGATTATTCGGTCAAGTAAACAATGACTCACGCAAAAACAATGAAATGTAAAGCGCACGACCTATAACATTGTTGAATATGTAAAAAAAACGTGAACCTATTGGGCCTCTATTTGGACGAGCTATGCAGCTCATAGATACAGGGGTGTGTCTAATTTCATACCATGCAGTAGTTTTATACTGATTTTTAATAGATGTGCTCACAAAACCAAAATTGATATTATAATATGCGACTGAAAGTGAGTGACTAAAGTTGAGCGTTTGTTACTTCTCCAAGTCGAAACGGCTTAAGGGATTTGGCTGAAATTTGGAAGCAGATAGATCTAGATCATAACACATAGGCTACTTTTTAATCGTGAATCAATAGATAGTTCCCGTGCGATCCCGATAATCATATTCTACGCGGAAGAACACACGTGCAGAAACTAGTATAAAGTTATTTTGAAATGGCTTCCTTCCTCCTTTCCGCACTAGGAAGAAATAGACATACTATTACATTCTCTTTAACGTATGTACCTACTTCCCTTCGAATAATGATAATAAGCGTATATGTAAATCCACACAATGCTCTATCTCCATTCCAAATTACATCTTTATCCGTCGAGTCGTCCCAGGGCGAAGAAGTAACATGTACATTCACTCAACCCCAAACTTGTTACAATAAAAATGACTCTAGAATAAAAAAACGTCTTGGTATTCAGTATTCATTTCGTCGCGTCTCGTGGACTTGTGCGACAATTTAGAATTTAATGTTTGGTTATCATGCCTAAATTTATATATAAAATGTCTGATACACGCGGGACTGTCATTCCAATTTGTCCCGACTGTGTACAGTGTAGCACTGCGTAACTGAAAATGACCGCAGCTTTGCTGCTACTCTAAAGCTAAATGAGGGCTACACCAAATTAGAACTCCATGAAAATCATAGGCCTTCTTCATAAAAATGTTCTATTATGTAGCAGCGTATACGAGATTCGAACTACAATCATTTTTTATGTTATGAGCAGACGTTACAAGCACGAGGCCTAAATGGTGTTAAGTGACCTCTACCTAGAACAATTTTTTTTCAATACAAGCGACAAACTGCACTGCACCCGTATCCCAGAGATATTAAGTTGTTAAGCCTCATGTGCCTGTAACTTCGCCGGCAACCAAACCTTTCAAACCAGAACACAGTATTGCGAACATTATTGCTTCACGGTAGAAGGTATGATGGCCCGTAACGAACTACGAACTCATTTACAAAGAGTTCTACTTCTAAAATTGTTACAAATACAAGAGTTGAAACACAAAATTGTTATCAATTACTTATCTAGGGTCACCACAGTTTGAGTTCAGTCACGCGTATATCATAAAGATAAAACAACATGGAACTTAATTGGCTACAATTTAATGGAAAACAAGATTGCGATATTCAATCAATTTCCCAAGAACAATAATGATTTAGATCCCAAGAAATGTAAGTACTTTTTAGGGCTACGCACTTTAAGAGGAACCCTGGGAAAACCGCATCCTCCAGTTTCTTGAACGTTTGTCAAAGTTTGATCAGCTAACAGTCGGAATACTGACCGCTGATTGGTCACATATCGCGTTATACCATTGACCAATGAGCGTTTAGTGATTAGTTGGTCAACTAATCAAGGCTTTGACAATAGAAACTGGGGGTTAGTCCTACAGACCCACGGAACTGAAGAAGCCAGTTCCTTTGTTAACAACACTATCATAATATACATATACATTATCGACCGTACTTATACACGCTGCTTAACTTGTAATTACGTTATTTAGTGCTGCACACAGTAAAATTGTTGTGTAAAAGAAATTTAAGCAGCGTTTACAAGGCCGATTATATGTATATACCGCATATTTTGACACACCCCAGTTAATGAAAACCAGTAGGATACTTCCCGTTGACCTAAGTTTAGTCTAGTTTTTTAATGATGCCATGTTGAGTATCGAATGAAAGGGCAAATCAAAAATATATACATTGTTATCTGTTGCAAAAGGCTTTATTTGCGTGCATTATGTATTTATTGTACACACATTAAAATTAGTTAAAATATAACAAAACATGTAATAATAATGTCATGAGCTGAGAGTACCTCCACACTGTGAAGGTGCTAACAGTAAAAAACCACAAAATAATTGAAATAAAAAGTATAAAAACAAGACAATATTATACTCTGAAAATATTAATGTAGAAACTATTCAATATTAGTCATAATTAAATAATCAACTTAATTTAAATATATTTTAATGTGTTTAATATGTATGTATATTCATAGTAGTAGTACCACTAGTCTTAACCCTTGCCATAGCGAGGATGTAGGCGTTTGTCATTTTATGAATGAAATCTTATGTTTTAATTAACTATGGTAGGGGAAGGGTTAAAGCACAGTTGATTCGGAATAATGATAGACAAGAGATAGAAGTACAACAAGCATGCTTTTCACCAGCCCTCGAGTTCAAATTCGTAATCGGTTCGAATCAGCAAGCCTCCGGTTCATTCATAAACCTTTTGTTATTACATAAACCTTTATAATATTATTATACACATATTATTATATGTATACTATTTGTTGACCCTCATACACACATGCAACAAACACACATACTGCACACACACTGTGGTTATTGTCGCCTGTACACATGTCGGATACCCACTTTTTGCTCAACAGATGTATATATTTGTAAATGTAACACTTAAATTTTCTGCTCTCTATTACGTTTTTATTTTTATATAAAGTAAATCCATAATTGGATGTGAGACTTATCAATAAGTTAATTCAATTATGCTTAAGATCTGTGGATTTTGTGAACTTAAATAAATAAATAAGTTATAGTGTAAGCCTGATGAGGACATATTAATCACATTGTAAGCATTGAAATAATAAAGAAAGAGATATCCCGTCCTAAAGGGATTGTGTACTCACCTCACGTTTAGCAAGAGCTTTGCTGAGATCTGCCTTGTTGGCATTGACTAGAAGTGTGCAGTGATGGTAACCAGTCAACCTTCCCAGCTTGGCTGCTGTGCCAGATACCTGAGATAGTGGTTGTTAAGGAACAAATTGTGATAGGTAGTCATGGATTAAACATAGTTCAATTGGTCAGTTGCCTAAGTGACATAGTGATTGATGGTTATATTAATTATAAGTAATAAAATCATTAATTATAAGTAATAAAGTATAAAATAGTATTACTTTTTAAAGCACTAACGCCTGCTTAAGCAATCTCAAACATTGATTGATTTGTATAAAATAGTGATAGAAAAATTGAGAAAAACTGCAAAAACATTGTTGAGGTTGAAAATTCTAATATTGTTACGGGGCATGCAATTGAAACTGAGATCCCTTGTTTCAAAGGCATGGTTAGTAACAACTAGGTTAATTATATAAGGGACTTAATAATAAAGGACCATTGATCGATTACTTGAGTAATTTAGGCCACCTTGTATGATGTTCACTAAATATACATTTAACATATTAAAAACAAGTTCAAAAGGAAAAGTAGAATAATTTTTAAAATGTAATTTTTTTTACCTAAACCAGGCCAGAGAGACCCTGAGCTAGATAGCATTGTTTTCCACTTCACATTCCATTGCAATGGAATCCTGAACACTAGTTAGGTAACTGATCTAAATCTGTAGAGTGCACTTTAAAATTATATTTTAGTGTGCTGTTCAAATATGCAAACACTTGTTCAAAAAGTATAGACGAAGCACAATAAGGGCATCCGACAGGAAATAGTATGTTACCTAGATATATAGATCTATTTAATAGTTTTAACTTTTTGAAAATGTTTGAAAAGGATACTTTATATTTATCTCGGACAATAATGTCTTGACGCTCATTGATGACAGACTTGATTGCAAATTCCCTGAAGAGCGCTCTTTTGATCAGTTCTAAGTTGTACTTCCTGTCATATCTCTCACGAGGTGTGAAGAATGTGATGTTCAAGTTACCACGATCATGGTACACTGTACCACCACCACTATTGCGCCGAGCCAGGCTAATCTCTCTCTCATTTAGCAAAGGAACATTTGCTTCCAGCCATGGGTTTTGATGGCGGCCAATCACGACACATGGCTCATTACGCCACACCATCATAACATGGTGATTAGAGAAATCCATGTTTCGGTACATCCAGTCTTCTAGAGCTAAGTTGGTGTATATATCAGTGGATTGAGACATGAAGACAGACTTAGTGACCTCCCCCTCCTGTGGAAGTTCCCTTTCCTTCTTGACCTGTACAGCCTTAGAGCTCATAGCTAAACTACGAGCGCTGTTTCTTCTTGTCAGTCCGACTACAATGCAGGCACTTGTAGTGGCCATCTTCTTAACTAAAGCCTGAGCCATGTTTGAGATTTTTATTGTACCAGTTCAAATAAACAAACGGACACTTTTTTGTATGAACTTAGGTATAAGAGTTTTTAAGCGTAAATTATGCACTAATTAAGTCTTTACAGCTAAGCTACACTAATCAGTTCGTAAAGTCCTTTATTCTTACGATTCACAGTGTAGCACAACAGGCATCTGTGTCGCCCGCAGAGAGGGAGATCAAATATTCGTGGAGGGCGATGGTTTGATGCAGCCACTTCCAGGTCTGGTGGAGGGTATTAATTCGATAACGAATCCCCAAACAGTCTCGACAGTCACTTGGCATTCCTCCTCTTGGATGCAGAATTAAGAAAAAAATCACTAATTAGTTGACACTAATTAAAGTTAAATACTTATAGTACAACACTTATAAATGTAATGAAATTAAAATGTAGAAAGAAATAAAACGAAAATTATACAAAACGAATAAATACGATGCGTTCGCGACGCGACATTAAACGAATGAAACGATTTACCTTCCGCCGCCTCATTATATTGGTACTGGTTGATAAGCAAGCGGCCTAGGAGGTCGAGCGAGGGCAAGACGACGGTCGAGAGTCGAGAAAATAAACACCTGATAAGAAACACGAAGTAGCCACGCGCAGCGCAACCTTATCAATACCCTACTTTGTTATCTATCATAAAAAAGGATTGTGTCGTGTGTAGATTTCATTTCACAGAAAGGGAGCAATTTAAATTTACTTTGGGGAATAAATTATCACAAGCAAACTGCAAAACAAAAAAATTCACGAATTGCAAACTGTCGTGTCAATAAAGTGAAAAATCCAAAATGTAGTCGAACGAAAAATCTCGGATGAAAAATTATATTCTTCTTATTCTTCTTTATTGGCTCTCGAATGACATTACCGTGATTATGCCAGTGTCAGTAATGACACAACACAAGTAATAGTCTGTTGAGAAAGTGAGGGGATTTTGCGCCGTCGCATACGATCATAGAAATAATGTATCCTAACCGACATACGATAGCTAGCACACGTGTTAGAGAGTTTTGTGCAAATTATATTCTAATTAGCCGTTTTTCGGCTGAACTGGCTGCGCTTCCAAGCAGAATAGCAAGGAGGGATTAGAAAGAAAGAAAGAAAGAAAGAAAGAAAGAAAGAAAGAAAGAAAATAGATTTATTCAGGACATCACACAATATTACATACAAAAATACTGACAAAATAGATTTACTGATTACTATTTGGTGTTGGTTTGTTTTAAATCTGGGTGTTATATCATAGTTGTTTGCCTTACTAACCCTTGGAGGAATCCAATATGGATCCTCTAAGCCCCGAACCTCCTGATCCTCCGGACATAAACATTCCCATCCCTGCTCCCGTCGTGTCTAATGATACCGTTGCCTCCACCGCTACGTAGATCAGATGACGATCAAAACGTTAGCTCTGCTAAGAAAACTATAGTTGATACGGAAATGGCAGTAGCGTCCATACAACATACATATTTACATCCAATGCTTGTCCTTGGAATTAAAGCATACACTGCTAATGATAAAGGTCCATTTATGGTCCATGTTTCCTTGGACAGAACCAGACCCAGCATGGACAACCATCCGTCCAATTAAGTTTGGCCAGTTTCTCTCAAGAAATAGAGTAATTAATATCTGCTTTGCTTACCAGTTGATATGTCTATGGACGAGTTTGTAGAGACACAGGTCCTACCCAGCGGGTACGGTACAGTACTTAAGGCCAGAAGACTTAATCGTAAGACTACAGATGAAGGCAAAGTAATATGGTTACCAACTCAGACTGTGGTTATGACCTTCCAAGGTCAAACACTCTCGTCGAGAATATTCTCCTATCATACTTCCCTCCCTGTAGAGACTTATCAATACCCAACAATCCAGTGCCTAAACTGCTGTAGATTTGGACATGTGAAAGTACAATGTCGATCGAAGCCTCGTTGTTACAGATGTGCTCAACCACATACAGGTGAGTCATGTGACATTGAAGAGAGTAAGGCTTCCTGCCTTCACTGTTCTGGTCAACACTTTGCGAACAGCAGGATTTGCCCTGAGCTAGGGAGACAGAGGGCTATAAAACTCCTTATGTCACAGGAAAACATCTCATATGATGAAGCGGCCACTCGCTACCCAAAAGTAATGAAACATTATGCCGAAGTAGCACAAACCCCAACTTTAGTCCCATCCCAGGCTTCTTTCTCGACCTCCCAGTCCAATCAACTTATCCACACCTCTCCTAGTACATCCTACAGAAAAACAGTATTCTCTGCCCCCCGCACCAGGGCCCCCTTAGGAAAATCATATAACAGGACTGCCCATCAGGCTATTATTGCTGATGAGCCATCTACCCTTCCCAATGGATTCTCCTTGCTGTCCCAAAATTCACAAACCTCACCATCGTACCAGGAGGAGAGCCTCCTGGAAGTTCTTCTAACCATGATCCTTAGTATCATCTCCAGAAATAACTCCAACTTACCGTCCAACGCTGCCCAGAAACTTACCCAAATCCTCTCCCTCATCAACAATCATGGATCAATTGTGCATTCTTCAATGGAACACCAACAGCATCGTTCACAAGAAGCATGAGCTTCTTCACTTAATCAACAAATTTTACCCGTCAGTCATTGCTATCTCGAAGACATGGCTAGTGCCTGGTTTCCCATTTCGGGTCCCAGGGTACTCCTGTCTCCGGGATGACAGGGCTGACGGGAATGCAGGATGCGCCTTACTTGTAAGGCGCAATTTACCCTTTTCCCAAATCCCTGTCCCTTCTGTCTCCCCAGAAATTAATAGCATAGCGGTAAAAGCATTTAACATTTTATTCCTATCAGCTTATATCCCACATCCCCGCTCTAGCTTAATCCCAGATATTTTATATGTCATATCCTCAGTCCCACCAACTATAATCTTAATGGCAGATTTTAATGCACATCACACCTCATAGGGATCTGGTGCTAATGACCTCTTTGCTCTTGCCCTTCTGGAAATCTTTGATGAAGCAAATCTATGTGTCATCAACAATGGCTCTCCCACACGAAGAGTACTGCCCACCCAAAACCCTAAAAGTGCTGTTGACCTTACCATATGCTCCGCATCCCTTGCTTCTGTCCTGTCATGTGTTGCCTCATTCCTATTCCCGATAACAATTATTATCTGTAATAGAGTAAGGCCAGCACAAATTTTTTCTCCGTCCCTTAAATACAGACTGCTTGATGTCAATTGGTCTGATTATTCTTCATCGCTCGAGAATAAATTAGAACACCTTCCTATTTCAAACAAAAGTAACATCGTAGAGTGCTATGATCAATTTGTAAAGGCCATTATTTCCAGTGCAGATGAACACTTCCCAATTAAAAAACCATATGACTAAGGTTTCCACCCCTTTGTGGGATGCAGACTGTACAACAGCCGTTAGAGAAAGGAAAATATCTGAAGAAATCTATAACGCTAACATGACAAGAGAAAACTTTCTAAACTATCAAAAGAATGTTGCCAGGGCAAGAAGATTATTGTTTAAAAAAAACAGATATGGATGGGTTCAATACTGCAAATGCTTATCCCCTAGATGTCCTTTTTCTTTTGTGTGGAAGCAAAATAAACGCTACAGGGGATCGTGTAGTGTTCACAATATCACAATAAATGACCCTTCGTCATGGGTTGAGGCTTTTACAGATATATTATCTCCTCCTTTCGTACCATATATGGACTCTTTCCCTACTTTCAATAATCCTATCTTGACTTCTGACCATTTTGACTCACCATTCACATTCCCTGAAATTCAACTGGCACTAGATGGACTTGTGGACTCCTCTCCTGGCATAGATGGGATCCCATACTCTTTCTTAAAAAATGCTACATACGAGTATAATAGTAAGATGTATTACTTGAAGCTAATAAATACATTCTTTGAACATGGAAATGTCCCCCATCAGTGAAAAACCCAAGTAATACTTCCAATTCTTAAACCTAGCAAGAACCCATCTGACCCAAACAGTTATAGACCAATTGCTTTATCATCAGTTTTATCAAAATTTACTGAACACATGATTAAACAACGACTTGAGTGGTTCGTAGAAAGTAAGAACTTATTGGCGAAAACACAGTTTGGATTTCGAAAAGGTATGAGCACGATGGATAGTTTTGGGTATTTTGATAACTGACATATGAATCTCATTATTGAAAAAGGGGCTTCTGATAGGTGTCTTATTAGATATAGCGTCTGCATACGATAATGTCTTTCTTCCAGTACTCAGATATAAACTTAGACAGCTGAGTATTCCTGAGAAGCTAGTCCAGTTTGTATGCAACCTGTTTATGGAGAGAACTGTTTTAGTTAAAAATCAAAACACCTACCTTTCCCCTAGACACATCTGGAAAGGCTTACCGCAGGGATCAGTTCTCAGCCCATTATTGTATAGTTTATACACATATTACTTAGAATCTACAGTACTCCTATTTTGCCAAATTTTACAATATGCAGATGACCTGGCACTTTACATATCTGGTCAAAGTATAGAAGATCCTTTGAATAAACTGACCTCTGCGCTTCAATACCTTTCAGACTGACTTGAACAACATGGACTATCCATTTCGCCTTCTAAGAGCAGTGTAGTGGTTTTTACTAAGAAAAAACTTGGCAACCATGTCATCCTCAGAGTCAATAATGAAATTATCCCACAAAATCACAATGTGAAATTCTTAGAAATTTGGCTAGACAGTGTTTTCAATTTCAAAATATCTTTATTCAACATAAACATTAAGTAATTGTACATTTCTAGTGTAGTTTTAATCCTAGAATGCTAAACAACTTATAAATTAGGATATGTTTGTCAAGCTACAACGCTTTTATAAAACTTTTAAAATGTGTATGTTGTATTCCATATACATGTAAGTGAGAGTGACATAATAAGCATCAATACAATTTAAAATTATGTAAGCTTTAGTAACAGCATTACATTTACAAACTAATTTTTACACAAATAAAAGTAACCTAGGAGGTAGGTGAGTATAATAATTAAACGAATAAGATCATGGCAGTTCGCAGTTAGCAACAGTAGCAACTTGTGTCTCCCGCACAATAACGCAAAGGTTACGGTCGCGCGCGCCATTACGCTATTCATATCCCATAGATAATACGGGCGGTAATAACGCACACGGCAGCAACACTTACGATGTCTCTGATGTACGGCTAGACAGTAGGTTGTCTGGTACTATACACTTTGATTATGTTTCCCAAAAATGTGAAATAAATATTAATATACTTCGTTCTTTATCTGGATTGTGGTGGGGTGCAGATTTTTTTCAAACTAGTACAAAACCCTGCTCATCCTCTTCTGTGCAAGTTAAACCAACTGTCTGCTTTATATGATACTCATGGTTATAACTCATTTAATGAAATCCCTTGTGTGCTCCGTACTTATTTACAGTATACCCGTCTCCCCAGCCCACTCTTTCAGAGCTCCATTATGCCATTATTCTCTACGCCATATGAGGCTTTGATCTTCCAGCCCAATGTCATTCTGGACTTTGGCATTGATAAAAGCACAATAGAAGCAAACAAAGTTTTTACCAGTATTATTTCACCAAAATATAAAGATTGGATCACAATATATACAGATGCTTCTAAATCCTCCGATAGCCCAGTTGGTGTTGCGGTGTGGATTCCCTTCACTAAAATCATTCTTAACTTCAAATGTCCTCCTGTCAGTTCTATTTTTACTGGTGAATCCATTGCCATCCTAGAGGCCATTGTTTTCGTAAAATCCCATAATTTAAATAACTGTATTATATTTTCGGACTCTAGAAGTTGCCTTCAAGCTATCGTAAGTAACCCATTTAAATCAAAAAGCAGGTTCCCTATAATTTAAAAAATAAAACATGCCCTATATCAATGCCATATACTAGGCATCAACATTATACTGGGTTGGATACCAGGGCACTCAGGTATCCGGGGAAATGAATCAGTTGATTCATTTACCAAAAACGCTGTACACACAGGTTCTAATCAGCACTCTCAAATTTACTCCCATGACATTTCTACCACCTTAAAACCATTACTGACAAATACATGGAACAAAGAATGGCAAATTTCTAAAACCTTTAAAGGCAAATTTTATGGCGATATACAGCCCGACATCCCTTACAAACCCTGGTTTTCGAAATTTCAAAATGCAGACAAACTTACCACCTCAACTATTTGCCGGTTGCGTTTAAACCATTCCTGCACCCCTGTTTTCCTGGCTAAACTTAGGATTAGGGATCATTCGCGTTGTGAATGTGGTCTGGACAAAGGAAATGTGGACCATATATTTTTTTTGCTGTCCCAAATATGACTGTTCCCTATATGATATAATTCCTCCTGATCCTGATCGTTCCATCTCCTTCAAATGTCTCCTCTCCCTTCTATGAACCCCTTTCATTGTTAATCTTTGTAAATATATTCAGAGAAATAAAATTAAGTTATAAATACATGTGTAATTTCCCATAACTTGAAATTGTTCCTTTACTAAATTTATCTATATATTTTGTGGTTGAGTTTGTGTTTGTGTATGTCTTTTAGTTAGAATAACTATCTTTGTTCCATATGTTAACGCTATCTCTTCTGCTTGGATAAATAAATATAAGTTATCATTCAGATCTCTTTTACCGAACATTCCTCATTTGCTTGGTGGTCTATAGTAATACGTGACATTGGCGAAATTGTAGTGGCTCCCCTACAAAAGCCATAAGGAAGAGTTGAAGTTGAGAAAGTGAGTGGACTTGGGATTTGAGAGCACAACTTCCTGCTTTATTTGCTTGATTACCTCAATCAATAAATAGCCTGGCCATTTTACCAATTTTTTGTAATAGATATACCATGTCATCATTTCAAGTGTTTAGTCAAGTGTTTCTGTTTTTATAATTCTTCTTATTTATATACCAAACAGGGGCCTTACTATGAGCTCTTCTATACAACTGCACGGTTAATTCGTACCATGACAACGTTAAAGCAAGTCTACTATTCAAGAGCAGCAGAAAAACCGTTCACATGTTTTTTTGTATGGAATCTCGTTAACATGTCTCTCTAACGACTCGCACGCCGTTCGAGTTGCGCAGAGGGCACCACAGAGCGAATACTGCCGCCCACGTCAGTATGTTTGCGCCAAGTTGGTAACAAACGGCTCTTGTCCCATACCTATAGCGAGTTAAGGGATGCAATTTTTGTCAGAGATAGTTAAATAAACAAGGAATCCTTTACATAAACTTTTGTTTTAACTGTTGTAGAAAAATATTATGCCACACGAGGACAAACTAGACCTAGCCGAAATAATCGTAGTTGAAATGGGAAACATTTTTTATTTAAACATATATAGCGTCAACCTATAAGTTTTTAGCTTTAATTAAATAGCAAAAACATATATCCAACTAATTACGTTCAAATATTTTAATCTACAAAAGAAAAAGTATTTGAAAAATATTTTGCAATCAGACTACCAAAAATAAGATTTAAATAAAATAACGCTTACCACTCACTTGGTAAGCGTTATTCGAATAAATCGATATTTATCAATATTTTGAATGTCTGGAAAAAAATATGATTATTACTTAGAAGCTTAAGTTTAGGGTATTGATATTAAAAAAAAATAAAGAGCTACTTAAAAATTCAAGCTACAATTATTTATTTTCTACATTGGGAGCCCTTTTTCTAGGACATGGTGACTTTGGCGGGTCAGTAGTATACCAATATTGATATAAAATATCCATGTTTTTACATGCAAAAATCAAAGTAGTGATCAACTTTTAATGATTAAAATCTAAGTTTCAAAGAAATATTCCAATAACCATGGGCCAGAAGTTATTTGCTAAAGTTTCGATTTTTTGATGAAATTAGCGATAACTAGTTGTATTGAATGTTTAGACAAGATGGTCTGCCAAATTATGTTTCGTTTACACGAAATTTTTTTCCCTAATTGTTTTGTTTAGTATAACTAATATCGGGGGATCAATAAAATAAATAAGTACTTTGAAAAATAAAAATAAAGAATGGTATATTTTTAACTATCATCATCAATTATTTTAAACTCTCATCATCATCATCAGACTCTTAAATATTTATATATATATCCATGCATTCATGGTAGTAGTAAGCAGACAATAACATATCACCGTCACACATTACATAAAAACATTATTCACCATCATCACCACCACTATTATCATCATCATCATCATAATTTTTGGAATCGTTAGTTGGCCATTTGTTTACAGGCAAGTAGTTGCCAGAAAGTAATAGTGTTAATTGATACATTTATCTACATCATCATCATCCTTATTAGTGTCATCATCTCCACATCCTAGTAGTAACCAGAAAGCAACATAATGTTAAATTTGTACATTAATCACAATCACCATCACCGCCAGCATCATCATCTTCATCATCATTTTTATCATAGTCTTTATTAACAGTTAATCAGCAAATAATTTACATGCTAGTAGTAACCAGAAAGCAACAGATATTAAATTTAACAATTATTCACCATCATCACCATTTCAAAAAAATTTAAAATTAATATTCAGATTACTATTATCATCACAAACATTGAAAACATTGTTTAAGACCACATTGATAAGTTTTCACAAAAATAATCCTAACTACTTGTAATCATAGTAGTAGAAGCCAGAAAGCAACCTAATATATTAAATTTGTACATTAATCACAATCACCATCATCATCATCTTCATCATTTTTATCAGTCTTTACTAACATTTAGTCTTTATTAACATCGGCAATTAATTTACATGCTAGTAGTAACCATAAATAACAGATATTAAACTTGTATATTAATCACCATCACTACCATAAAAAATTGTATTCAGATCACCATTTTCATTACAATCGACAATGTACTACAAGCTATTATTGTACCAGGCGAGTGATACAGAATTTAAATGTTTAAAAACATTTAAACAACGTGACTCAGGGCTACGTGTCAATCGTACAGGTATGGCAGAAGCCTCCCTTCCTACGTCCACGTTCTCGCCCTCGTCTCCGTGCACGACTTGACTCGATATCGCTGAAAGGAAAATATAATCATTAAAAAAAATATTTTATATGTTATGGTGATGATCTGACTCAAGTATAATGTAGCATTCTAATGGTGAAAGCGATTTTGAAATCGGCCCAGTAGTTTTTGAGTTTCTTATTATGGTGATGATGATGATAATGAATCAAAACGTATACCGTATGTCACTCAGGGATAATGTGGCGTTCTAATAGTGAAATAATTTGTGAAATCGGCACAGTAGTTTTTGAGTTTCTGGGTGACTGTCATGAATCAAAATATATTTCCTATGACACTCAGGAATAATGTAGCAATCTAATGGTGAAATAATAATTGAAATTGGCATAGTAGTTTTTGAGTTTCTGTGTTATGGTGATGTTGATGATGATAATGAATTAAAATACGAGTATATATACTATTTCACTCAAGGATAATGTAGCATTCTAATAGTGAAATAATTTTTGAAATTGGCATAGTAGCTTTTGAGTTTATTCGTTATGGTGCCTACGTACATAGGCTTTCGAGCCTATTGAATTCAAACAAACAAACAAATCTTTTCGCTTTATATTGGTATAGAAAAGTCCCTGCTGCTCTGCAATTAAAGCACAGAATTACCTACCTAATGACATAATAAGTGAAGAAAATATGAAAAGGTTTATCAATTCAATTGAATATATATGCTCGTTGATATGCTTTTATAATTTGAAAGTATATTTTGTTAAGTATTTATGTAAAAATAATGTAACTTTTAATTGATATTCTATGAGATAGTAATTATTTGATCTTAAAAGCAAAATTATACAAGCTTGACAAACACTTATAAAATTCAACCGCTTTCACAAGCTCAATTCTAAAGTATGTTCATTTATTAGTATGCCACCCACGGTCAGGCGCGGATCCAGCCCACAAAAATGGTTGTGATTACAGCTACCCGAAAATAATCATCGGAGCATGAAGTCTCTCATAATCGATATTGTATCAAGTCACTCGTCTGATGTTAAGCGTCACGCTTGCCCATAACAGTCCAGTGCCATTCAGAATTTTGAACCACGTACAACACTTCAAAACCGTGCATGGCAAAGCACTGTGCTTTTTACTCGGAGATATAAGATGTTCTTGCTCTGTAACTTCGCTGGAAACAACTACAAAGGATATCAAATGATGTCAAAATAAATTTAAAAGAAGCTTATGTTTCTTTTTCGCGAAAACGTTGATAATTTCATTTTAATTTAATTTTAATTTCAAGTTCTCCAGGTTTAACTGGAATGTTTCAGATCCTGGCATGGTTTGGAGCAGTGTTGGTCGGAGCCAGGACTCTATCACACGGACACGTTGCGCCTTGAAGTTGATATTCAGAGAGCCTCGGACAACTCGGTGATCACTACCGGTATTGAACGTGTTGATCACGGAGACATCTCTAAATATATGCCTTTTATCAGTCATGATGAAGTCAATCTCATTTTTAGTCCTAGTGTCGGGTCTTAGCCACGTCCACTTCCTTTGGGGCTGTTTCTTAAAGGAGTTCATCAAGAAGAGCCCCTCCCGTTCGAGGAAGTTGACGAGCATTTGCCCCCTATGATTTCTGCGTCCAAAGCCATGACATCCTACTACCGATTCGCTGAAATTCTGTACTACCACTTTAGCGTTAAAGTCCCCCATGACAACGGTGTACTGGGTCTTTGAAGTGAAGTGGAGGGCCCTCGATATGTCATCGAACATATCCTCCACTTCATCGTCCGACTGTGTCGAGGTCGGTGCGTACACTTGCACCACCATGAGGCTATACCTTTCGGTGAGCTTTACAATAAGGTACGCTACCCTGTTCGACACACTGGGCACTTCCACAACGTTGTCAGAGAGGGACTTCTTTACCAGAAGACTTTCTTTACCCAACGCCACCTTGGGATTGTTGGTCTCCCTCTCGGAAGTACATTAAGAGGCCCGATTCTGGGGTCAAGGTGTCCTCCCCCTCTCTTCGGACTTCACTCAACCTTAGTATGTGCCACCTAATTTTCCCAAGTTCCACCTCGAGTTGCGCCAGATGCGAGTCAAGCCGTAGCGTGCGTCCGTTATACGTCGCCAGGGTTAGTTGTTTGTGGCAGCCCCCCGTAGCCCGGAGATTCTTAGCACCCCTCGCCCCGCCGTTACCATGGTCGCCACCATGACCAGGAATAGCGGGGCCGCCGGGAACTAGGGGCCATGGCTTCTTGTTGTCCTGCATTGGAAGAATTTGCCCGTAATCGCCACGCTAGGCAGGCGGGTTGGCGATCGCAGGGCGTAGCTTCTCGCACCGGTGACGCTGCAGCCCGTCACCGGCCTGTTGCATTTAGCGACGCCTGTTGGGATGGGTATACCGCCATCGGTCGGTTGTCAGAGCCTCGTTCGTCGATCAGCAGGATGCACCGCGTGCAGGTGAGGTTGACTTGGGTCAAAAGATGTTGGCTCGCCCCTTACACCCCTTTCACAAAACTTGGGTATTGTTTGAAAATACGACTTTAGAGCTATTATTTTATTTAGATTAAGTAAACTGATTTTTCGTCATGATTTTTTTCTTTTGATTTCGATCATAATAAGTCTTACCAAGCCTGATTTTACATTTTGAAATTTTAGTTTACTTCGTCTGTTTATAATTTCAATTTAACATACAATAAGCTCTAGCCATTTCATAATATATTTCATTCCATTTCGACAGCCGCTGTGGTAAACGTGTTTTTGAGTGGAGCGCTGAAGACAGGGCGCTTTGGCGCTCATTAAGGGAGGCTTATGTCCAGCAGTGGACTATAAAAGGATGATGATGATGTTGATTTCATAATATCAAACAGTAAAGATCAAATTAGGTTATTCCACATATTTCATACTAATTTTGTAATGCTGAGATTTTTCAAATTTGCCGCACTTTTTCAGACTCTTATTCTCTCTCTTCTTTCGTTTGCCAGACTTTACTACCAAAGAAGTGTCGTTAGAATTCCCTACCATGCGAGCCTTTACTTAATGAATTTATCCGCCGGGCTTTTACCTCTATTTGCTGTGTGGCTATTTTAGAACCAATGGTTTTGTGCGCGACGACGGTAAAGACCTGACGGGATGACATTAACTGTGGAACATGGGACGACCTTTGTTGTGGGATGCCTTTTGTGTAGACGCTCTTGCACTTTTACATCTCCATGATACTCAAATAAGGGCTGACGCGGCGGCTGAATCAGCAGAAAACCCTCAATATTGGTATCTATATCTTCTTCTTACGGTGCTATCTCCTACCGGAGGTGGGCTATCATTAAGGCTACTCGGACCTTAGAAGCTGCTGCTCAAAATAGCGACCTGTTGCTCATGTTAAACCACGTCCGGAGATTATTGAGCCATGAGGTACGTCTTCTGCCTGGTCGTCTACGTCCTTCAATTTTGCCCTGCATGATCAGTTGGAGAAGATCGTATTTCACATTGCGCATGACGTGATCCAGGTACTGGAGTTTTCTGGTTTTTATTGTATTTAAATTTTTTACTTTTTTATTTAGCTTCTGTAAGACTTTTTGATTGGACACTCTATCAGTCCACGAGATTTTCAAAATTCTTCTGTATACCCACAATTCAAAAGCTTCCAATAGTTTACTTGTGGCTTGTGTTAAGGTCCATGACTCGACCCCATACAGGGGCCTTACTATCAGATTCATTAGAACCATGCAAGTTCCGTGCAGTTCTTAAACCTGGCATAAACAATTTTGAATGAAATCATACCATGACCCTCATTTAGGTGAACTGTTTGAACATTGTTTTCTCAAAGGCGAACGGATAATATTGTCTCTGGTATTCTAACAGTTTACTTTAAATAACATTGCAGACGCCTAGACGTTTGTAAGCTGATAAACTGAGTAGATTTAGAGCGTGATGTTAACGAGAGTACATACAAAAAAAAACAGTTGAACGGTTTTTACGCGGTTCTTGAATAGTAGGCCTGAGCAGGCCTGCTATAACGTTGTCATGGTACGAATAAGCCGGGCAGTTATCTAGAAGCCCTGCTTTAAGAGGTCATAGTAAGGCCCCTGAAGAACCGAAAACACGTAGCACTGTGCCAAACGCACCCTAGGTATCTATATAGTGAATACATATTTAAACTTTTTGGAATTACATTTTGTAACTTAACTTTAACAATTAAGGTTTAAATTGTGTTAATGTAGGAAAAGGGAAAAAAGACGACATAGTATCGCGTGTGAAAGAGAATATTTGTGATAAAGTAATATTTTAATAATAATGTTGCATGCGGTTTTCACTTTTACCATAACTAAGACTGATATTTTGACGGGTAATCATTTATTTGCTACTTAAATAAATAACAAATACGAAGATTTGTTTTGCATGGGTTTGCAATTTTAAACAAATACCTTTTATAGTATTACTTTTTAAAGCACTAACGCCTGCTTAAGCGATCTCAAACATTGAAATTTATAGAGAGAAAAATTCCGGTCCGATGGATGGATGGAATTTTTCTTTGTATAAATTTCAAACACCTTTTGTTGACATTTGGCTAGAGTATTGCTTTTTTAAATTCGATTTTTTTGATTGCAGTATTAAACACAGTTGACTAAAAAAAATCAACTATAATTTTGAGCCATATGAAGACATATTTATGCGCTTCTTATCTTTTACAAATTATTTGAAAACAGAAGACACGGATGTGGAATCAATAATCTAATTATAACAAAATAACAAATACAAATAACAATCGTTATTAATAATCCCAAAATTTGTCAAAAAATAATATTTGTGATGTCCATATATGTAAAAATAAATCCCAATCAAAAAATCAAATCGTATATTATGTCTAGGCCTACGGGGGCTAAATCGAGTGATAATAGCTTGCAGGCATCTAGCAACACTGCTCTGTATTCTACTATATTTCTATACATTTTATTTAGCCTATGAACTGAACTATACATAAGGTGCGTTCGTTTAGCTTATGAGGGCTTGGTGGCGTTGTCATTGATGGCTCTTTTGTTAAAACGTTCGTATAAAACGTTATTTTTGCCACTTTTGCTCACACCGTCGACCATCGACAACGCTACCAATGCCCTCATAAGCTAAACGAACACACCTCTATTCAAACGCTCAATTGAGCATAAGACCTAGAATCCAGCGATGTTATACGTACCATAATTATGTATTAAATTCAACCCAAAATACTACTGTAACGGACCGATACATACCTACCTACCGACCGCCCGATCTGCGCACGCGCTCCCACCCGAATCGCACGCACACAAGCATGCACCCCGATAACACATACGTTGTAAAAGGCAACGCGGCGTTTGAAGCGGAAGCGGATTCCGGTCAGCGCGCTCGAGTGGGACGGACGTGCGCTCAAGTGCTCCCCGAGAATATTCCGATCGGCCTAAAAGTGCTTGCGCTTTTAGTGCCGGTTACCTGTATCGTTTCGATTGAAGAGGATTCAGTGTTGGACTTCGCTAATAGTGGATTTTCTGTGTGCAGATTCGACGTCAAGCCACCGCTTCGTGTACCGTTCGGCGCACGTAGGCGTTCGGCTCGGCTCGGCTCGCGTCGCGAAAGAAGCGCGCTCTTGTAAGAGCGCTTCGACACATCAATCACCTACATTGTTCATTGTCTAATCAAAACCGCTCTTCTCAGAGCGACCTCTTGTTTCGATTTTTTAATTTTTCAATTTTAAATTTCCAAAGTCGAGTCAAACAAATCCACGCTTCACGTGGTCTTCTGGACGATCCTTGCGGTGTTAACGCCACCCAGTTGGGCGCGGACCCGGTGCGTCAAGCCTTTCCCTCCTGAGCGTGGGAGGGAACGGCTAAAACCGGACGGGCCTGCCTTCACCGGCCTTGGGGTCTCCCCTCGCCGACGGCAGGTATCTCCTTCCCACCCTACCCTATCCTACTCTCCTATTCTCTGGGCAAGTGTTTGGTTGGAAGCCGGGTTTTACTCGGTCTTCTCTCCTCGCCCCCGGAGCAGCTAGGGCCTCGCGTTTAGGCACACATCCCTCTGCACAATAAGACTGGCAGAGGGCACACAGTAGGGACACCTAGGCACTCACTCTCCCGCCTGTACCCGGCGGGAGTGTCACTCACCCCTCACTCGCATCTCGAGTATTCCCCTCGAGATGTCTCTACTATCTCCCTCCCCCGCTATGAGCCTCCCGCAAGGCGTTTCGCCTCAGGCGTTCGCCTCGTGGGTCTCAAATTGCTACCCGGACATGCTGTCCGAGTATCTCCAGTCCAATAGGGACTTTAAAGAGAGACCCCGCTTCACGGACTCTCAAATTCCCTCCTCCGGCTCCCTCCCTCCGAGGGCGCCCTTCGGTTCTTCGGCGTTCAAGCCGTTAGATAGCCCTCTCTCCCCCGACCCTGCGCCCTATGCGCCCCGCGCTCCCCACGCACCTCTACTACCCCGCGATCGTTCTCCAGTCCTTCGGACTGAGTACGAACGCGCCTACGACTCGGCATCCAACTCGGAGAATGAGATGGATGTAGAGTTCTCCCGCTCCCGCGCTAACTCTGTTGGCAACATCTCCAACTAGGTTCACTACCGTCGGAAAGAGAAAGCGCGTCCCCAAAGCCGCCTCAGAGGCTCCCTCCCCGCCACCCAAAGCGGCCTGCACCGCCCCGGGAGCGAAGCCATCAGGCTCTCTCGCTCCCACCTCCCGCGACCCTCTCGCTCACTCCGATGCTCCCGCAAGCATCGCCGCGTCTCAACGCGACGTCTCCTCTCAAGGAGCGTCAGTTAGACGCGAGAAACCGCCGCCACCTCTGTTCCTTCAGGACAAGGCGAAGTGGGACATGGTCTCACGACTATTGACGGATCGTAAGATCCAATATACTAGCGCCCGCTCAACCCAACTGGGTATCAAAGTCCAGGTGCCGACCCCAAGCGACCATAGGGCGCTCACCAGAATTTTAAAAAACGAGAGTATAAGCTTTCATACTTATGCTCTCGAGGAAGAGAAGGTCCTACGCGTTGTCATACGCGGCGTACCAAAAGAAGTACAGACCGATAGCGTCCTCGCCGACTTAAAGGCGCAAGGCTACCCCGTCCGCGAATGCCACCGCATGTACAGTGGCAAAGATCGCAAACCCTATAACCTACTATTGGTCATCCTCAATCGCACGCCAGAGGGCAAAGCGATTTTTAATGTCAAAACGGTAGTGAACCTCTCGGGGATCACCGTTCAACCCCCATTCCGGAACCGAGCACCTGGCCAGTGTCATAACTGCCAACTATACGGTCATGCCGCCCGTTTCTGTTTCGCCCGCCCGAGGTGCGTCAAGTGCCTAGGGGATCACGGGACAGCCCAGTGTTCTCGTACTAGGGACTCATCAGACCCGCCTAGTTGTGTCCTCTGCGGCACACAGGGACATACCGCCAACTACCGCGGTTGCCCTAAGGCACCCCGCGCACCCAGTGGGCCGGCTAGGAGGCCTATTGCCCCTCCTCGCCCGGTCACTACCCGCTTACAAGGCAACGGCCCTAAGCCTAACCTTACACCCGCACCGCAGGCAACACCTGTTGTTCCCGCGCCCGCGCCCGCGCGCAACGCTTGGTCCAAGCCCTTGAGCATGGTACAAGCAAGCGCCCCCCTCACCCCCGCCCGCCCGCAGGCCTCTGCCAGCGTGCCGGCTCCTAAGCCCAAACCGCCGCTCTCTAGGCCTCCAATGGCTGGGCTCATGGACGCCCCAGGTCAATCTGACCTGGCGGCCGACATAGCCCTTGTCATGGACTACGCGATGGTCATAGACGTGGACGAAGTACGTGCATTCGCGCACAAACTTCGTACTGCCACAAACGACCAAGACCGCTTGCGAGCCACGCTCACACACGCGGGTTTAATCAGCGCAGTGAGGCGCTACGCCCTCCCCAGCGTTTCTTAGGTATCATCCAATATGGATAGTACACCGAAACGAATTAAGCCCCACTCAGTCACCGTAGCGACTTTCAACGCTGACGGCCTCTCTAGTCAAAAGGACGAAGTTCACGAATTTTGTAAGACCCATCAGGTCGATATCCTATGCGTGCAGGAGACCTTTCTGAAACCAGGTACAGCGAACCCTAGGTTTGCAAATTACCGTTTGGTTCGTAATGATAGAGTGGCCACCCCAAAAGGTGGCACTCTCATCTATTACAAAAGAGCTCTGCACTGTATCCCAATTGTTACTCCACCACTTAGAATACTAGAAGCCTCTGTTTGCTTTCTAGCGATGTCAGGTCATCAACCAGTCATCATAGCCTCATGTTACCTCCCCTCTGGTAAAGAACTATTACAGACAGACTTGGAAGCCCTCTTCTCTCTAGGAAGCTCCGTCCTTCTGATCGGTGACTTCAACAGTAAACATGTCATATGGAACTGTACTAGTAACAATAGTAATGGTAAAATCCTTGAAGGCTTGGTCAGCCACTTAAACTTTGATATTCTCTCCCCTCTGGAGCCCACAAGATATCCCTATGTTGACAACCAACGACCAGACATACTTGACATAGCACTTCTCAAGAACGTCACCCTCCGGTTGCGCTCTATAGAAGTGTTACACGAACTGACTTCAGACCACCGCCCTGTATTGTTGAAATTAGGCCCCGACCCGACGGACATAACCCCTATCACTAGAACGGTAGTGAACTGGAAGCAACTAGGGGAATCCCTCCAAGCTATCAGTTCACCCGCTCTCGATAGAATTCCCGATGACATACAGACAGTAGAAGACGTGTCAATTGCGATCGAGGCTCTCAGTGACCACCTCCGCACCGCAGTAGGTGAATCCTCAAAGCAGGTCCAAGTGGCGGATGGTCGCCGCTTTGAACTGCCCGAGGGTGCGAGGAGGTTACTGACAGCTAAGAACGCCGCCACTAGGGCGTATGACTCGATGCCAACCCCAGAGAACAAAGCCACCATGCGCTATTTACAGCGTGCTGTAAGGAAACGCATGAGTGAGCTGCGTGATCAAAGGTGGGACGACAAACTGTCAGAGATTGAGCCAACTCACCAGGCATACTGGCAGTTGGCTTGAACTCTGAAATCTGACGGACAACAGACAATGCCTCCACTCATTAGGCCACCTCCCTTCTCCATAGCGTTCCTTGACGAAGACAAAGCCGAGTGTTTAGCTGATAGCCTTGAGGCTCAGTGTACTCTAAATGTAGATCACGTCGACCAGAAACACCTCGATTCGGTGGAATCTGAAGTCGAACGTAAAAGCTCTATGTCCATCTCTGACCTCCCACTCCTCCCACCGGTAAAATCATCCGAGGTAGTGTCTCTGATCAAGAGCCTCAAGACCCGTAAATCCCCTGGTGCTGATGGTATCAGCAACAAGGTGATTAAACACTTCTCAGTCCCACTAGTCCATCTCTTAGTTAGCATCTTCAATGCGGCTATGAGCAACTGCTCCTTCCCAGACACTTGGAAGCATGCCATTGTCATTGGTATTCACAAACCAGGCAAACCGGCAGCCGAGCCCTCCAGCTACCGTCCCATAAGTCTCCTCAGCTCTCTAGGGAAGATTTACGAGCGGCTCATTGTGAACCGACTCTGGTCCCACGTTAGGTCCAATAACCTCCTTCCCGATGAGCAATTTGGTTTTAGAGCCAAACACTCTTGCGTCCAACAAGTGCACCGCGTAACGGAGCACATCCTAGGCGGTTTCAATAAGAAACCAAAGCCCCAAGGGACCATAGCTGTCTTCCTCGACGTAGCGAAAGCGTTCGACAAAGTCTGGCACAACGGCTTGATATTCAAGCTGTACCAACTGGGTGTGCCAGACCGTCTTGTACTCATCTTACAAGACTTTCTCAGGGATCGAACGTTTAGCTATCGCACCGAGGGAACGCTCTCCTCCCCGCATCCCATTCACGCAGGTGTCCCTCAGGGCTCTGTACTCTCACCCATTCTCTTCTCGCTGTACACCAGCGACATCCCACGATCTGAACCTAATGTTCAGATCGCTCAGTTTGCGGATGATACTGCAATCTACTCTACTGGCTGGTTCAAGGTCAGGCAGAGATGCGCCATCCAACGAGCCATCACCGTAATCGGTGCATGGTTTCGTAAATGGCGGATTGCAGTAAATCCTAGCAAAAGTGCAGCAGTGTACTTCACTGAGACCCGGCGGAATCTCATGCCGTCACCCATAGTCCTATTCGGCGAACCCATCCCTTGGGCAAAATCTGCCAAATACCTGGGCGTCACCCTTGATCGCCAACTCACTTTCGCGAAACACATCCAGATTGTTCGCAATAGGGCGGCCTTCATTATGGGTCGTCTTAATCCCCTCATAGGCAAAAACAGTAAAATGTCTCTTAGAAATAAGACGACTCTTTACAAACTTTGCATCCGCCCAATCATGACTTACGCATCTGTAGCGTTCGCCCATGCTCAGAAACACGCCCTCCACAAACTTCAAGTGATTCAGAATCGCTTTATGCGCAGGGCAGTGGGCGCTCCGTGGTACTTGCGGAACGCCGAACTGCACTGCGATTTCACCCTCCCCTCTATTACGCAGTATATGAAAGACTGCTCCCGCCGCCACTTCGACAAAGCTCCCCACCACTCGAATCCCCTCGTGGTCGAAGCGGCGAACTACTCCACTGACATAACCGATCCCCACTTCCTTCTCCCCCGTCGCCGTCCAAGGCATATTTTGGGTGACCCGGACGACCCCATCGCAGCCGTTACTTCGGCAGCTTTAGCGTCGTCCCAAGGGAACCCCGGTAATGGTTGTAGACCCGACCAGGGCTGTGATCCCGATCGCATTGTAGGCTCCGGCCGAGATCTTCTTCGCAGCCCCAGTCGCAGTCGAGGTAATTCACACACACACGATTGTAGTCCCAGCCACGGTGCGGGTGGGAGTATACACCGCGGCCCCGGTCGCGATGTATCCTCCGGCCCAGCAAATGGCTGCGGACGAGGTAACACTGGTTTTCTATGTAGTCCCAGCCACCATGGCTGTGGGCGAGGTATTACACATTCTTATTGTAGCCCCACCCAAAGTACAGTCATGAGTGCACAACGCGACGATCCTGGTCGCGGTGTGGACCCATGTCGCGGAAATGGGAGGAGGCGAGGTACACAAGGTTATGATTTAGTGGTAAACACAGTCAAACACCGAGCTCGCCGGCGAGCTCGAGGCAAAAGTTATGTCTTGGTTAGATTCTCTCCAAATAGTCGTAGAGTTAAAATTCATAGGGCCCACTTTCAACGGTACACTTATGTACCGGGGCGATTCTCTCCTACTCCCCTCTCTCCTGGCGACGGCCCAAGCCGAGGTCCGTACCCTAGTGGTGCCCTTGAGCAAGTCGCCTACTCCTCTCCTTGCGGCGAAGCGTCTTCAACGCTCGCCTTAGGCGGTGCGCCCTCTGCGCTCGCATCTGGCTGAGTGCCATCTGCGCTCGCCAACCAAAAAAAATGAAGCGGAAGCATTTGCTCGAAGCTCTCGCGGTGAACGGACGTGTGACCGGCACACCAGCCGTACCGCTCGTAGGAGTTTCCATCAAATCGCCCTGTCCCGTGTTCCCTACTAACACGCAGAGGATAGCCAGTGCGCGTGGTCCGCCCATGCTGCAAGGTCCCTCATTCCCGATACCTGTTTCCCATCCAGGAGGATAGCCAGTGCGCGTGGTCCGCCCATGCAGCAAGGTCCCTCATTCCTGAAACCTGCTTCCTATCCTGGAGGATAACCAGTGCGCGTGGTCCGCCCATGCTGCAAGGTCCCTCATTCCCGATACCTGTTTCCCATCCAGGAGGATAGCCAGTGCGCGTGGTCCGCCCATGCAGCAAGGTCCCTCATTCCTGAAACCTGCTTCCTATCCTGGAGGATAACCAGTGCGCGTGGTTCGCATATGCAGCAAGGTCCCTCGTTCCTGAAACCTGATTCCTGTCCTGGAGGATAACCGGTGCGCGTGGTACGCCCATGCAGCAAGGTGCCTCGTTCCTGAAACCTGATTCCTGTCCTGGAGGATAACCGGTGCGCGTGGTACGCCCATGCTGCAAGGCCCTCGTTCCTGAATTCTGAATCCTGTCCTGGAGGATAACCGGTGCGCGTGGTACGCCCATGCAGCAAGGTCCCTCGTTCCTGAAACCTGATTCCTGTCCTGGAGGTTAACCGGTGCGCGTGGTACGCCCATGCTGCAAGGTCCCTCGTTCCTGAAACCCGATTCCCGTCCTGGAGGATAACCGGTGCGCGTGGTACGCCCATGCTGCAAGGTCCCTCGTTCCTGAAACCCGATTCCTGTCCTGGAGGATAACCGGTGCGCGTGGTACGCCCATGCTGCAAGGTCCCTCGTTCCTGAAACCTGATTCCTGTCCTGGAGGATAACCGATGCGCGTGGTACGCCCATGCTGCAAGGCCCTCGTTTCCGAAACCCATTCCCGGAGGATAACCGGTGCGCGTGGTCCACCCATGCTGCAAGGCCCTCATCTTTGATCCCGAATCATCCCGTTACCACAGTACTCACTAACCGAACCGCCGCCTGTCGTAATCCGCGTACCCGTCTACCCGATACTCCTCGCAGGCCGTCGCGCTCCTGCTAGAGGTCCCGCCGCGACCGCGACGTCCCGGAACCCGTGGCCCTCCTCAGGGCCAAACCAGTTAATCCTGTCACCGTGTAGAACCTAGGATAAGCTAGTTACTATCTAGACGCCCTAAGCAATCAATGGGGGCACCCGAAATATATGTTGAAGTACCGTTGACCCAACACCGTGTGTTTCTCTCGACAACGACCCTCCACAGACTTCCCCTATCAAACGTTCCATCTCTTACCGCGAGGACCGCGACAAGGAGTAAGAACATCTTCTGGACGAAGTGCCCAGGCCAGCTAGCCGCACGGGGCACTGCTACGTCACACTACATTTTTCTGTGTCAATGTTGGTATTAGGCAGTCAGGCACTTTAAAAATTAAAGTGCCATTTGTTTATTGTTTATTGCTTACAAATACTTACTCACTTTTTCAAAGTTAGTTTGTATGGTCTGCCATTGTAGTTAATTGAATTACAAACAAGTGGGTTGGTAGCAATTTTCCATGTAAAATTGAAAATAAACATGATTATGTAATGATAAAATTTTACCCCCACCTTTTTCGCGTATAAATCTAAAAATATCGATCCGAAGAAGAAAACTGTAGGAACCAAAATAATAGAAAACTTAATTGTAAACAACTTTGTATATAACAAATTTTCATGTAAAATTGAAAATAAACGAGTTGTCAATTAAACAATAATTTTGTTTATAAAAAAAACATGTAAAATTGTAAATAAACGAGTTGTTAATCAAACAAAAATTCGGCCCCTCTTTTGGGTATAAATCGGAAAATATCGATCTTAGGAAAAAATAAATGAGAATCAAAATTGTAGGCGATTTCATTTTAAACAACTTTTGTGAAATCGTATTTCGTGTTTAATTGAAAGCACACGAGTTATTCAATAAACTAAAATTTACCCTTAAAAAAACGGATTGATCATCACGCAAAACAAATGTTAGACTGCCAGTGACCTTCCCCACAGAATTCCGAAGGAAAATTTATACCTATAATTTTTTCCGGATCAAATCCTAATTCGAGTGGGCTATCACTGATACCACAGAATCGAGTTAAAAGTTGTGAAATAAAATCGTGGTATAACACACATAGTGGTTTTTGTCATAGACCAATTTAGACTCTCAAAAAACCGTACCATAGTTTTATCTAAAGTACCATAATTTTGACGAGCCGATGTCATAATTCCTGAGTTAGCATCTAACATCCCTGCTAGAATCGCATGATTATGCTGTCAAATGCATAGCTGTCGAAAAACGATCACAAACAACTATGCTCCGGACGTGGGTCAAAAATTGCACTTTTTGGTGGCAAAAACCTCTTTTTTAGCTTTCCGAACGCTGAAGAAAAAGAGACATGAACGACATTTTCATTTTTCACCCACAGATGCCCTATTCGAACGCCCCTTGTGAGCGTTTTTAGCGTTATTTTTTTCGCTAAAAACGTTCACAAATAGCCTATTCGAACGCAGTAACAGTTTGTTTCGTATGCGTATTGTTTCGTATTCCTAATCTGTGGTAGTAAATGGATTGAGCAGGAAGGAAAAAAGAACGCATTGAAATTATTTAGATTTTATTAGAGCTGAGGCAAATATAGTGCACTAAATTTTTAAATAGGCGCCCATATATTTATTTAACTAAAATGGCATTCAGAACAACACTTACCCGTCTCAGTATGTTTCTTTATTACATTAATATGATATGCCGTGAAAAATGAAAACATTTACCATTATGTAATCTGCTGTATTTTCTTACAGGTAGCATGAAGAAATGGGCATACAATGCTTCGGGATTTAACAAATACGGTACGTTTCCTCATCACCCGAAAATTTTCTTAACGTGAACATGTTGGTTTGGTCTTAGATTTGTACTTGAACAAGGTAACCATTTCAGTCAATATCAGCTGAAGATATCTGACCCCTGCCTTCGAAGCAAGAGGTCTCAGGTTAAATTCCTGGCTGGGGCTAATATTTGTGTGATTTGCAGAAATGTTTGTTCTCCGATACCTATTAGATGTTGTAATGTGTTATTGCGTCCATGCCTCCTGCGACACAGAGAATCCTAGTGTGAGTGTGTCAACATTATTATTATTATTTTAACTCCTGAATTAACTTTGATATGCAGGACTCCTTCGTGATGATTGCCTCCATGAAACCCCTGATGTGACAGAAGCCCTCCGTCGTGTGCCACAGCATATTGTTGATGAGCGTAACTTTCGTATTGTTCGCGCCATCCAACTTTCCATGCAAAAGACCATTCTTCCTAAAGAAGAGTGGACCAAGTATGAAGAAGACCGCCTCTACTTGACCCCAACTGTAGAGCAGGTCAAGAAAGAGCGACTGGAGCGAGAGGAATGGGAGAAAACCTACTAAGTAGCATTATTTGTTATCAACCTCATTTAATTTATTAAATTTAGCTGTTTTAAAGTTCATGCCTGTTTTATTTTTTTACTAGTAAGTGATGAGTTTTTAATGTTCTTCAACTAATATTAAGTATCACACCTGCACCTGCAGTTGCAGGGCAACCCAGGTCATATGCTTCAAACATATAAAGGACACTGCACCCATCCCACTGAGACTGTTCTTCAGTTCCGTTCATTAAGAGGATTGAATAGCTGACGATTGAATGTCCATACTAAAAGAGAAAACTCTTTTCTACCTCGTAACATTTGTCTGATTTCAGTGATATTTTTTTTCATGTAATCAACACATTATGTATGTTTAGATAGTATGGTTTGATTTTTTCAGTATTTCAAAGTACTATAAAGTTACACCCATCTAAACCAGTCATGTTTTTGCGCTAAATCTATGACTATTATAAATCAATATTGTACAAAATCCAAAAACTTTTCTCAAAATAATAAAACGTACGAGCATAGAATACATTTTATTGGAGCAATTGAAATCAAAAACAAAATATTTGGATACCATTTAGGCGGTGAAAAACGTAAATTCTATCAAAATATGTACCTACACATCTCACGAGCAGTAACTGTCTCCTATATATTACCCTAGAACTACTACTATATTCTACTCTTTGACTCTCTCTATCGAGCGCATAGGCGGTCGGGGGGAGCCCACATTACACAGACAAGCAATAGGGATGTTTACTGTTATATCGACAATAGAGATGGGAAAATATCGATAACTTTATTATTCACTAAGTATGTTTTTGAAATAAAATAAGGATTTCAAATTAATCTTCAATGAAATTCATTCTTCATAACTTCGTAAGTAGCTAGTAGGTACCATGTACCTATATTATACCTAGAACCTTTTTAATGAGTTCGTTATGGAGGACGTTTAGAGAGTGAGGAGATATTTTTATATTGGTACTTACCTATACCTATATATTATTTGTGGTACCTAAGTATTCAGTTGATCTACTTATTTTATTTTGGAACCAGTAAATGTTTGCAATAAAACTAACTTTCGAACTAATCTGAACGCGTTTTGGTAGTTTTAAAGCTTAGTTTTTTATCTGAGTTTTTTTACAAAGCGGGAATGATAGTTTCGGTTTATCTATAACTAGCTGCGCTCCGTAGTTTCACCTGCGCCGCGTGGTAATGATGATGAGGATGAATCAAATATATCGTATATTACTCAGGCATAATGTAGCTTAATACTCGTTAAAGAATTGTTTGAATCAGTTAAGTAGTTTTACGTGTAGGTATCTATGGTATTATAGAAACAACCAAATCATATAACTTTCCTTATTATTATTTTAATAGATAAGGATGAATAACAAGGTACGAATAATGTGGCCTGGTTTCGTCACTATGGCATATTTCAAAATGAAGAAGTATTTATTGTGACATAACTGTAATAGTTAGACATATGTTAATGTGGACGTCTTCTATAAAAATGAATGTCTTTAACACTGGGGGTAATTCTATTATTTCACAACTTTCAACAATCCACCCCGCTGCAACTGCAGTCTGACTCCGCGGTTGCCGTTTAATAAATACCCAAAAATCCATTCTACTATTTCTGTAGACAAATTCGAACGTAACGTCACGTTACCGTATCGTAAACGCTACTATATAGTAGTTAAATATTAAACACTACTATGTCAGCGTCGTTTCATCTATGGTCATCTATCGAGTTACTATAATATAAAATGTTATACGATCGCTGGCGTCAATAGCAACGTAACTGCAGCTACACTGTTTTTCAATAGCAGAATAAGAATGTATGTAAATCAGCTACGGTTCGATAGCAGTAGAAGAACAAATTAAGTTAGTGGAATCGGCCCCCTGTCATCACTTTGCTCTAATGTCAATAGCATATACTAATATTATATGGTCAACAGTTTCCGCAGCGTACGCGATATAAGGACTCTTATTGGTATTTTTTCAATACCTTGGGTTACATGTCATTATCGAAGTTTTCATACGGATCCCTGACTTTTTGAAAATACTATATAGCCTATGTTCATATGTTCATCAGGGAAAATGTAGGATTCTAATAGTGAAAGAACTTTTCTAATCGGTCCAGTAGTTTCGGAGCCTATTCAATACAAACAAACAAATCTTTCCTCTTTATAATATTAATACTGTAGATGTAGATACAATGTATAGCGAAGTCGAAGAGAAATAAGGTCGTCGTACCTACATCAATACATTTTTTTCGTACACAATACTATATAAGGTCATAATACAAATAGGCATATTCGTATTATGACCTTATATATATAGCAACTATTATACTACAAATTAATCACAGGACTATGAAAACTATTGCACAAATTATACATTAATTAAATATAATTCCAAAGGACCTTTTTTTATTCTAAATAATAGTCAAAAATGAACCAGCCAGTAGAAGTGTTTAAAATGAACTCTTAGCCAATTTCTAAATTTTCTGCTCACGAATCCGGCTGTCTCTCGACAAGTTCTTGCAACCAACTAGCTTTTAAATTATATTTTTCATAACAGAGAACAATATGATGTAGGTATTCGTAGCAGGTTGTGTAATGTCTAGTTATGAACGTGAATGAAGAGGGTATCCTTTCATCCACGTTCATAACTAGAAAGACACACACATCGACATTATAATCATATTCATCATTACATTACATGGTAACCATTACAAAAAAAAAGCGGCTGTATTTACTTCCTGCTCTTTAATCCATAGAAATTTAAAAGCTTTTAGTATGTAGGTACTTATATAAAATTCTGCAATCGGAATATATTTAATCAAAATTAGGGAAAAAAAACAATAATATTTATAAGTATTACTTTTATTAATTTATAAAATCTTATTTCGAGGATTAACCTGCGAAGTTATGATAGTTAAATAAGGTAATAAAAATCGAGTTCAAAAACTAAAACCCGACTACGGAAAGATCAAACAATCTACAATTTATGAATCAAAAAAGAAACCTCAATCGAAATTATTATCTATTAGAAACTATTCAATATGTAATGTATTTAATACTTATTCATAGTAAAGTTAAAATATAGTCAAGATAGTATGTGAATAACAGTATACAGCACTGAACTTTAGGGAAAAGTCACTATGAATAAAAAGAAAATATCTATGATTCACGACGTGATTTTATAAATTATTCCCTATTATCGTTAATATGTGCAAGCAAAACTGCGAGCAATCGCTAACTTGTGTATATTTTAGGAATTTGTTACTGAAGTCTTTTAAAAGTTTCTTAGTTTATTACTTTATGTCATCCAAGTGACGCCTTATTAAATTTAATGTGTCATCCCATAGCTATAATCAGCGGACAAATAAGGCGCTGCCAACGACACCGCATTTGTCTAATTATGATAAGTAAGTAAATGGTAGTTTAGATGTTATGAGGGAATAGATGAATATACCTATTACCTACATGACATACCCTGTTATAATAGATTATACCGGTCAATTTATAACTCTCCCTTTTGCTTCGCTGTAGTTGGTTAAAAAGGCGAATAACTAATTAATTATAATATAAACATAATTACTACATATAGCTATTTATAAAATATCTATATGTACCTATCATTTTATTATTGCAAACAAAAATGTTTTTCCATAGGTACAAATAGATCCACATTTACCTACCGGATATAATCATACATGTAATGAAACAAAAATCTATAATTGGATTTTGTCGTACAAAAGCCCCAAATCACAATCTTTTCGCAAGACAAACAAAAACAAAACGGTGGCTATCTGTGTTTAGCTAGTGTAGATGTGTGCGCACACACACACTCACACACACAAATGCTCGCACTCGCGCGCAGATGCGGGGAATGCTTGCAATGTTGAGATAGCAATACATTTGCAGAATACCTACAACGCGAAAACAGTGATCGGTATGCAATCGTCTTAAGTAATTTCATTTGCTAGTCCCTTTTTCAGCCTGTACATAGTAGGCCTATCATACTGCACCTTTGGGGGCAGCAGAACTCATTTGTTTCCTTCTTTATCTGCGACACATTGGCAAAATTGCGCAACCCCGCAAAAGCCATATACCTAAATTAAAAAAAAGGGAAGTGAATATTTGAGACTGCAATGTTGCCTATCAAGATGGGTATCATATCATTATAATATGGTTATAGGTAACTCAGTTCCAAATTATCTTAAACAAGACTAAATTCACATTTTAGACAAATATTAACCCTAATTTGAGAATATAACTTAATAAATAAATATTTTGCAATTTTGCATTTGATATACATAGATAAAACAAACCATTTATAATACTTGCAGCACAATACAATACGTACCTATGTAGCATTTGGGATATTGGGTCCGCAACTATCTTTGATTTGTAAAGGAATAATTTTAGCTAATTTCTTTATTTAAGTGAATGTTCATATTAAGATTAAACTAAAAACCAAATTTGATGAGGCTTGCCACAAAGATAGCCAGTACAACAAAAATTGGTATAGGTTACTTTTTTCCTTGTTATGGGCGGAAGAAGGTAAGGTTTCCAATAATTATATAGATTTTTGGTAATAAAAACATTTTTATTAAAACTTATACAATAGTATATAGATTACAGTATAAGAATGAATTCAGAGAAAATATGGCAACATAATAAAATTATGGCCTCTAATCATAGGGGGAAAATATAATTTGTATATCATTAGAATAATTATTCTATAATACATTAATAGAACATAGTGTAACAAAATATGGTCCCTTTTAAAAATATAATGAATTAATGAGAAATTGTATAAATAATTTAATTTAAAAGGGGATGAGTATGATTTCTTAGACATCACCACGCCTTACGGAGTTTAGGTGTAGGAAATATGTAACCACCCACATGTAGGCCCTGGCCAAATTATTAGATTTATTAGATACACTACAAATTTTTAACACATTTTCATATAATAATTACAAGTTGATTAATATATTGATTAAATTTGCTATTGATATATGATATAATATATAATATTGCTATTGATATAACTAATATGTTTTCTTTAGATACTTATGGTTTTAGTTCATACCTTGTTATGCTACTTAAGAATGTTAACTGTGGACGTATCCGGGCATGTTGCAAGTCTGTACCTGTGCGATAACGGGTTGTGGTGCGAGCATGAATTGTCGATAGGATAAAATTATCATTTAAAGACAGCCCGCGGTATATCTATCGCAGCTAGATCTAGCTAGAAACTCGATAAGTGAGCCGCATGTTCGCACGGCTGGCTCGACATGGTTGTAAGAAACTTTGCAGCGCTTGCCTAGTTAGGCCCTTTTCTGATTTGTCGGCGCAGCAGCAGCACGACATCAGCATGCTCGGTGCCTGAGCCGCCTGATATATAGGCCCGAGCGCCTATATTTCAATGGAGCGTTCCTGACTGAATGTGCCACGCCGGCAGACAGAGTCAATCAGGCACGCTCCATTGATATATAGGCGCTCGGTAAGCTTTCAGTACCGCGTATACCGAGCATGCTGATGTCGCGCCGCTGCTGCGCCGACATATCAGCTTTTTTGAGATCTAGTGGCCGTTCCAGGTCTACTAATGAGATACTGGCCAGCATAAATTTGCTTGCATGTAAATTTAAAAATACAAGCAGTAGTTTTGTATTTGTTACACAATTAAAGAATGGTTATATCTAACTTATGGTGGCATTACAACCAACTAACATAAAATCATCTGTCTTACGTTTACAAGCTTACATAATAATGATCGAGCAAAAATAATTAGGTACAATACGTATTTCTGAGCAAAATATAAATGATATATACTAAAGAAATTTTATACATAAATATACCAAAAATGCGGATAGAAAGAGATAATTGCAATGCACATTATTTTAAATATAAACATAGTCATAGGTATTTAGTATATTTAAATGCTTTACAATATTGGCGATTCCATAATGTTGTACTAAAAGCGATACCCAATAAGGTTAACATCAGGTTATGCACTGTTATTAATAATGTTTCTATGAATATTACATGTTACAGTGCATAAATAAACTCAAGACGCCGTACATTCAATAAATTAATAATAGTACATTTTATCTAACTTGAAACAAATTGTATAAGCTCGGCTACAGCGGGCGAAGATTTTTATTTTATAGGCAAGAAATACACGAACCTTCGACGATTACTCATCGTGCCTACGTCAATTTTGATCGCATCTAAAACGTATCTGTTCAATAAACAGTCTCATTATTTATAGGATCCTTAAAGGTCATTTTTGATTGCATCTACAGCTTATCAGTACCTATAACATACATTCTCATTGAAAACTTACAATATAATAATAAAAGACAAATAGGTACATATTTGGTAGAAAGTTTGTGACTAACAGTATGGAAGGTTTACTATACATTCATCTAAGTATGGCAAGTCGATCAATATAATCGGTATACATTACGTCTTTCATAGCCAATATGTTTATTTTTAGGATAAAATTCTACTTACAAATTTATGTAGAGAGAATCAATGTATGTACAATTTCTAAAAACTAACGATATTTTTATACATCTATCTGTACATTATTGGCAACTTTTTCCCAGTGATTAAAAGATCTTTGGAAGATAATTCGAGACATTAAAATCTTTATAATCGCTTAGTTTACAGTTCTTCATCTCCAATGGCCTCGAAGGCGTTATTCTCGACGCAGTCTCTTCCGGTTTTGAAGGCAACAGATGCGAACTTCTCGGCCAGTTTCTGGACTGAAAATATTTCTCTGGAACTGCCCGAATTGAATGAGTCTCCATTCTGAAAAAAGCAAATGCTATTTTATTATGACGCTATTGTATTCTACTGTACAAATAATTAACAATATTTTTTATGATATCAAGTCATGGGCCTTGAATGTCTTTCGTCTAATGTTAAGCGTCGCCGGTGACAATGCAGTTTGACCACAGCAGTTGCAATGTACGGTGTAACAGGCGTGAACCAGAACTTCAAGTATTGACTAGCCGGTTGGTGCAGTTGGTAAGCAACCTCGCCTCGCTGGTCCTGGCATCCCCGGACAGGTCAAATATTTGTGTGCATGAACATGTCTGTTTTACCTGTGCCGGTTTGATTTGATATGTCATCATCATCATCAGCCTGTAGCAGTCCACTGCTGGACATAGGCCTCTCCGCCACAATTGCATTTGCAAATTGCAAATGCAATTGTGCGCCACTTAGGTCTATCTTGGGCTTCTCGCATCCAGTTTTTGCCAACCGTCTTGCGCAGATCGTCACTCCACCGTGCCTCAGGACGTCCTACACTACGTTTGCCAAGACGCGGTCTCCACTCTAGAACTCGTTTACCCCATCGGTTGTCGGTTCTACGGCTAATATGGCCAGCCCACTGCCACTTCAGCTTGCTGATCCGGTGGGCTATGTCGATGACCTTGGTTCTCCGACGGATCACTTCATTTCTGATGCGATTCCTCAGAGAAACACCGAGCATAGCCCTTTCCAAAGCCCGCTGAGCGACCTTAAGCTTGTGGACCATTCGAGCCGTCAGTGTCCACGTTTTGATATGTATTTAGGTACATCAGTCATCAGTTTACCATAGGGTGCATGCTTAGGTACATGCTCTACTTAGTTTGGGACCTAAAACATTTGTGTAGATGTTGTCCCATATTGTACTATTACGTGCACGTGCATTGCGCTCAAACTGATGTAAGATGGCTGAAAACATCACCGTAAGATTTAGTAAGAGAAGAAACAAGTTCAGCATTACTGGCGGTACTACTATAGCCTGTAGTTGGTAAAACGACAGAACGGGTTTCAATAGTGGTGCATTCAAATCCTGAAAATGATATCATCAAATCATCAGAATAAGCGAAACACTTTTTAGTTATTGGAGTGTAACTCAAAAACTGCTATACGAAATTTGATTTGAAATAAAATTTAAATAGGGCCACACGGAACGGACACGGGAAGCTCCATCTTTGAAATAAAAAAATAATCATCAAAATCGGTTTACCTAGACGGAAGTTCTGCGGCAACAAATAAAAAAAATACAGTCAAATTACGAACCTACTTTTTTGAAGTCGGTTAAAAATAAGAAAGCATGTTAGTTACTTACAGCAGAGCTTAGCGTATCGCTGGAGGAGCAAGGCGTGATGAGACGGCTGGACCCGTCGCGACGTAGATACGTCAGACTGCCGCGCTTATGACGCGGCGACAAGCCGTCCGCACCGCTTTTCTGTCGCATCAACTCTTCTACTATCGACTAAGAAAAGAAAAAAAACACTGTAGAAATCATCACCAGCATCATCATTATCTAGCTAAGATTGGAATGTCTCCGATACCCACCATACTCCCCAGATTCTAACAGATTACCACTTTTTATGCAATTCGGACAATTTCTTGCAAGGAAAATATCGGCTCCGCTATGTGGCCTATCCAAACCATTTGATGGTTTGGACAGGACACATACCGGAGCCGATTTTATTAATTCTCACTCCTACCATTTTTTTGAGCAATGTAAATGAATGAGAAATATCTACAAAATGGCGAAACTGCATAAATAATAATGGTAAATACTGCGATTGATTAAATATATCATTTCATTATCTTTTGTTTTACTTTTTCCATATAAAACGCCAATTTCATATGTACCTAAAGACCTAATATTGAAATGTTCCGAGAACGATATCTCCCCGCCCTTTTTCGAGCATTATTTGACTGGTCGGTGTTGGCGCAGTTGGTAGCAGCCCTGCATTCTGAACCGTTGGTCCCGGGTACGATCCCTAGACAGGTCAAACATTTTTATGTACATGAACGTATCAAAATCAAATCATTTACATATTCTGTATAGGCCTACGGGGGCACTTACAAATTGTAATTTTAAATTAATTTTATCCTAAATCTACAACCGGATCGGAACGCGACCACGACTGAGAAGATCCGACAAGAAACTCAGCGGGTCTATGTCTTTAATTTTGTTTATCGTCACTTTAATGTACATAACAAATGTTCATTTATTTTTAGCTCCAGTGTGTTGTCTTATAAAAGACACCATAATAATGGTATCAGTAGGACAAGACACGCTACACTTTGACATCGTAATGCACGTATAGATAGTTCTGGAGAGATCAGTCCCAAGCTCTTTTATCCTCCAATTAATCCGAGATTTTGTAATAGCCGATTTGATAGAATTTAGTTTAAATAGTAATTTTAAACTTATTTACAGGCAAACCTCAGAAAACGTCTGTTTGACCTGTGTCTGGGTGTGTATAATATGTACATAAGTATGTACTTACCTATTTCATTCACCAGGTTACCATAGTACAAGCTCTGCCTATAGTTTGGGACATGAAGACCTCGTGTGGATGTTGTCCCATATAATTATTATTTATTTAGATAAATGGCAAAATACGATAAATGCAGCAAAAATCAAGTAAATTTAGATATCATTCCTCGCTTTGGATTATTTATAAAACTAATACTCCTCAAGCGAGATTCAAACCCGCGTCTTTTGACTAACCATGTCTGACACCTTGACCGCTATGCTACCGTTGATCCCCTCCATATTCCAAAGCCAGTCTTCGCTAAGCAGTAACAAAAATTATAATTCTTTAACTTGAGGATGGGCTTCAGTATCAGTACTGCCTGTACACCAGTCGGAGTACTACCGACCAGATAAAAGACGTAAGTGTTTGCTGGTTTACCATTTAATAATTATAACTCTGTCTATGAACTCAAATAATAATCGAATATATATATTCGTTATTTTTACTCTTATTATTTAATCACAATTTAAAAAACCTTTACTCTTATATCGTCACAGTGTGTAGGAAAGAAGTGGTACACACTAATAATACGTCATCTATTTAGATCATGTTCTGTCGACTGTAACTTGACTCTATTTGGATAAAATTCTAATATGACGCAACTATAAATAATTACCTATGGTGCGGCATTGCGTTTGACTTTATAAATCTTCGAAGTAGTGGACTGTATTTGAATTTAGAGAATAATTGACGTAATAATGGGGACTAAGGAATAGAAATATGGATAGGTACTTACAGGAATGGTCGCAATTAGTGTCACTTTCAGCAGTTCCAACGTCCAAAATGAATGTCATCAGTGTTCGTTTGCTATTTCACAGACTGTACACGATCGATAACACTTAAACTGCGGTATTATCAGCAAAACCATAGGTATGCGCGGGCGCAGCGTATTTGCGCTCGGTGCGTGCGGAAGCGTTTCAATAAGCGCAGTGGCGATTAGCGAGCGTCGCATCTGAGCGTTGTCCAAGCCGAACTAACTGGCTTGTGTGCTCCACTTCACGGCGACACAATTGGAACAAAAGGCGGGAGGGGGTAGGGGTTGAATTAAGCAATGCGGATACACTATTACGTCAATATACTACTACATCGATTTACATCGAAAATTGTAATATGGCGCAACCAACCTAATTAACTTGAGTGATGGCAAATTTACAGAAGTACGCGACCAAATACGAAAGGAAAAAATCTCATGTTACCTGCAAGCAAACGCTGATGAAGGTGGCGTGTTCTGTCAACAAAGTGATCCATTTCAAGTTGTCCTTGCTGATAAGGTATTCGAAAGAAAGCTCGAAGTTCTTGTTGGGCTCGTCAAGCAGAGGTCCATGTCCGTTGGATTGTCGCCTTTCGATCTGTACACGAGAATAATGACATGAACAATAGTAACGTTTTCGTTAAAGCAGTAGAAATAGGATATGGAGGCCGTACTTCCCCGTATGAACTCATTCACAAAGAGTTGTGCTGCTCTTTAAATCAAAAGGAGTTATTGGGACAGCAAAGCGTCGATCCGTCGAACTAAGTAGGTACTAAATTTAAGTAAGTTAACTACCTAACTTTGTTATTTTATACAAAGTATTTAGACTCTTTTGTTTATATATATTGTGTTTTTTTTGTTTTCTGTATATATTATTTTTGTTTATATTTGTCATTGTAAATGTCTAGTTTATTGTTGTGTGACTGGAGGTAAAATATTACTAATATTAAATGTATATTGTTTCTATGTATAGTGCCACCAACTTATCTGTTCAGCAGTGCAAGTACCGAACTTACCGATCAATAAATTTGAATCTTGAATTCGTCATACTTCGAAAAAATGCGATAGAAGGACGCATTGTGTAATGCAAACAATTCGTAATAATCGATATACTGTCGACAATTTGATGATCGTAGTCACTTTTGTTCGTTCATTGTACCCTGTAACTTCTTATTGGTTGAACTCATAAGGGCGCTGTCGGTAAAAAATAAGCAATCAAATCAATGAAAATTTGTTAGTTTCTTTTTCTGCCACCCATTCTTCACTCTTCTAAGTGTCATGCAAGTATATGTTCATTCCTTCATTGTATTTTGGCAGTATCTCTAACTTCATTCGTTGTTGTGTTGATATTTGTGATTGGCTCGTTTTATTGTACTGAAATAGTAATTCTGTCAGTAGCTTTTAATAAATTCTAAACTCTTTTTTCAATAGCTATAACTTTGTTAGTGTTGAAAGATATTAACTTTGACATTGGTGAATGTTAACTAATTAAAATTGAAGTTTGTAATGCCAATATCAAGCCAATATGGCTAAAACGAAGTGTACAATATCTCATTGAATATGGCTGTGAAATGTAAAAATAACTATTGTTTGGTTATACAATGAAATACCTAATTGAAAATGTTATCTTTCTGGAAAGCATTGTACATCGCTAAGTAAGAACACCCTTCATTTATTGTAAATATGTAAACATTAGTGTCATTTTAGGTTTGAGAAAGATAGGAATCTTTATAATGCATACTTTATAGCTGAGTTGAAGTTACTTTGTCTTCAGGGTGTATGCTTATCTCGGCATTATATGATACATTGTCCAGATAACTTATGACTTGATAACTTTTAATTAGTATGTGACTTTTTAAATTGATAGCAAATAATTAACTGTAGGTAGATACGTTACTGTTTGGAAATATTTGTAGAGAAATAAAATATGATAATTAAAAGTTATTAAGTGTTTCAGAAAATACAAATGTTTGTTGGTGATTGATGATAGGTCTACACCCAATAAGTACTGACTCTCATATCAAAGGTATAGAAATTATTTATTATTTCTTTCCCTTGTATAATATGCAAATAGATTTGCAGGAATCTTTCTTAACTATGCTAACTAAGAGATCCTAATATTTTATAAAAATTGTTTTCCAGTAATATAATTTTAAATTTCCTTATTACTAAACTTGTTTCAATATTGATTCTATTAATTGATGATTGTATGCTCTGAATGTATAATATTTACTGTACTATGTATTAGTGTATCTTAGGTGGAAATATTAAACCTAATACATAAATAGCATATGATGACAAAGTTATATTTTACAGTCAGCCGAGTTCAGTAAAAAGGAGTTTAGCGTCAAAGAGATAAGTTCCCATGGCAATGAGTGTTTGGTGTTTGTGCATAAAATCCTACCTAAACGTAAATAAATATTACAATTGGCCCAAATAATACCTAAGTTTATGATTATCAGTAATCACTAGATATATATGGCATATGTTTTTAATGAAAATAATAATTCATAAAATTGTATGTTAACAGAAATGTATCTCTAAAATCGTCTTGTATAACTTTTTGGTTTAATTAAGATAAGGCTGATTTGTTATTTACTGCTATATACTTTTTTTTGCTAGAAATTTTAATTCCTGGATTTGCATATTAAAGAGTGGCTTGAAAGACTGCCCTATGTTTTGATTATCTTTTTTCTTGGTGAATTTCTTAGGTTGCAATACCAAATTCTCCACTAGCGACGCTGTCATCTAAAACAGATAAGATGGTGGGACTGTAACTTATTCACCTACAGGGCCTCGCCTGAAAATCAGCCTCAAATGTCACGAATCACGAACGTCTGACATATGTACTGAAGTACATATGTCAGATGTTCGTGATCACAGTTTGACACATTGCTGTCCAGTGACCGTATGAATATAATATAAGCAGCAGTCTGTTTGTACATATTATATTACTGTTGTTAATATGTGTGTCAAATATATCCTTCATCAGCGATATGACCTTCTGCAGCTGATAATTATGGGTAAAATTGCTGGAAAGAGAAAGGTGGGGAGAAGAAAAGTCGTAGTTGCGGAATATCTGAGAGTGGACTGGAATATCGAAGGCGTCTGAGTTGTTCCGCCGAACCAGAAAGAAGGACTGTACCACGCTCAACGCCAACCTCCACTAGTTGGATAGGCACGTTAAGAAGAAGAAAAAGTCAAATAAATGAAATTTTTCTTTCTCTCTTTCTTTTACACAGGGACATAATATATTTTTAACTTTACTGAGGTCTAAAAAAATCAAGTCATTGAGTATGGGGCTGACATGTGCTAAATGTACAATAGTTTAGCGATATAATTAGAAATAAAAAAGATAGCCTGTAGTGTAACAGTATTTGGACTTACTTGGATCTATTATTATCTACTGGACTACTCTGGGCTTGGATTAACTGGAATTTATAGATCTGGCTAATATTCAAAACGGCTGAACGGACTTTCACTGGCAAATAGCTGTTGCAATAGAAGTAAATTTATTTTAGAGACGCCGCCGTCCCGAAAGGACACGCGAACTAAGTCGCGTACTGGTCAGTATACAAATATACAAAAGCGCAATCCCACAGGGTTTTACAAAAGAAACAAATTAAAGAAAAGAAGAATAACAATATATTTATTCAAGACATACACGCAACAACATTCCAATATATACCCACACACATAATTAACATACGATATGAAATGTTGAGTAATATCATTAATTTAAGTCCCGACTCAGCATTTAACTAATTAAACTAACCATTTAAAAATTAACATAAATAAAACCAAATTACTACAATTTCTATCGTATAACTGTAATGCTTTGCCAATTGACATTAATTACCATAATGAAATCGTAGAAAGCGTTATTATTTTATTTTTTTAGGCTTAACCTTGACTAACACCTGAATTGGAAAACGCATATTGACATATTACTCGTATGTAAGAAATTAGAACGCTTCGTATTTGCACTAAAAAAATAAGGCAAACTGTGTCTATGGAGGCTGCGTTGATGTCATATCACAGTGATGTGTCTTCGTTGCTTAGCTATGGCTTGATAGTATGGGGCAACTCAGTCGACATAGGCAGAGTATTTAATATAAAAAAGTCATATACAGGGCGTGGTTTTTAGACAGCTGCAGACCTATTTTTAAAGTATGCAACTTACTTCCTCTACCGTGTATGTACACAGGGCGTCCCGAAACTCAACCATAACCTGGTACCGGGCGAGAGGCCAAGGTATACAAGGTAGGTTATGAAAATTAGTTAAGATTCTATTTACTAGCGATTGAGTAGCGGTCCCGTTTTACCCTTTGTTCTATCACAATTCTATCACATCATCCACATAATTTATGAATATAATCTTATAAAGATAAAAATACTTAGTAGGTAAAATCAAAAAATACCCATATAAATAAAATTACATACATTTATTCAAGCTCTAAGTCTGAAAGTGATATAGATAGTAGATCTAATACCTTGGAAACATCTGCCGGATGTTTATAACTACAGAAAGAGATAAAGTAAAACACAAAACAGACATTCAAATCATTTTATATATACTTTTCCATTGATCATAGTGTCCGCGCCAACTGTTTTCTCTTTTTCTACACCTAAATATATTTCTATCCTTTCAACGGATGATTCAACTCGAAATTCTTTGCTATCTTGCTTGTTCTTTTTCATCATATAATCTTTCAGTACTTTTTTTGTCAATTTCTCACTTAGTTGGTCAATTATTTTTGAGTCCGATAAATTCTTTATTAATGTTTGTACATCTATTTTCTTTTTATTCTTGTGCGCGTGTGCCTGACTTATACTACTTCTGTAATCCAAGAAGTTCTTGTTCAGGAGATTTTTAAAGACTTTCTTTTGCATGTCTGAATATTGTGTATTCGATTCGTCAAGAATTAGGGCTACAACTTAATACATAAAGATAATATTATGCCGGAATCAATATTAAATTTAGTGATACAAATTTAATTCAATTATGTAAAATGAAGTAAGAATAAGCAAAAAAAATATCAGATTAATTTTGGTAAGTTGTTCAAGTATATTTCTCAGTTATGTATCGATACTTACACAATAATAAAAGCCGAAACATTTCAATTTTATTACTTACACATAAAGCCAAAGAAATAGTATTTCTGATAGCAAGATGACTATAAAAACTTATAATAATGGTCAATCTCAATAAGCAATAAATTCACGTGGCTTTTATAAATTTTAATATTTTATACACAAAAATGTTTTAAATTGTATTTACATATGAGAAGGCAAAATATATTAATGTTTCTACTAGCATTAATGGGTAAGACACGTTATTCCTCAGGAAAAATATTACACGTTCGATAATATTAGGCATAGGTCATGAAGCTATGAAATTGGAGATTTGTATCAACATTTTATAATGTAAATCTATATAATATGAAAAGTAGTATTTAAAGGCAGTTTGTTTATCCCTTTACTGTAGAAGTCTGCCGGACGGGAGGCGATGAACTCAGCGAAAGCTTTTTGTACCGACTCTCGGGTGTTGAAGATTTTTCCACTCAAAAAATTGTTAACTAAATTTTGAAAAGGTAGAAACTCTGCTGGGGCAAGATCTGGTGAGTACGGTGGTTGATGGAGAGCTTCCAGCTGTAACTCTTGTAGCTTTGCGATAGTCTGTCGTGAAGTGTGAGCTCGCACGTTGTCGTGGAGAAGCAATGAGGAAGAACGATGACCAGTCTTGGTTGTTGAATTGCGAGCTTCTCCATCATTGTTTGCAATTCTTGGCAATAGACATCTGCCGTCACTGTTGTGTCATTCGGTAAGAAACCATGATGTACAAGTCCGGCACTGGCCTACCAGACAGTCACCATCATTTTCTTATATGAGTAATATTTTTAGCGCACTGATTGGGTGCTGCGTACCCGGGTCCACCCACTCACACGGACGTTACGGTTTTCGTACAGGATCCAATTTTCATCGCAGGTAACAGTTTGATTTAGAATTCCCTCGTTTCTATGCCGATTCAGTAGTGCTATGCATGCTTCGACGCGCAAGTCTCGCTGTTTGTCGCTTAGTTCGTGTGGCATCCCCTTATCTAGCTTTTTATCTCTCCGATTTGTCGCAAGTGCTTCAATGTTGTTTAGACACTAACTCCAAGGCCTGCAACAAGCTCAGCCGTAGATTGAGTTGGGTCCGCTTCCACTATCGCCTTGAATCCGTCGTTGTGAACTATGGTTACCGGCCGACTGTGAGGCTCGTTCTACCATATTCACTTCACAATTTCCAGGTTTAAAACGATTGAATCAATAATGGACCGTGTTTATGCAAGTCTACATGTTGGGCCCATACACGTCATTAATTCTTTGTATTGTTTGCGCAGCGGTATTCGCACGTAGGAACTCATATTCGAAAATTGTTTAAACTTTCAGTTTATCCATGGCGCCAAAAACTACCACAATTTCACAAAAATAAAACATTATCTAGAAACAAATGAAAATGACTAAGTAATATTACATAAAATTTATTTGAATTTCGAATTGCGCGCCAACCTACAGATGATTAAATCTGAAAATGCTGGTTATACAGAATCTCCAATTACATACTCGTACTGTTATAATTAACTGTTTGACAGATTGTGATATTTATTTGTTTATTACCATTATAAATAGGATGGTATTTAAAAGTACTTCAATTTATTCCCATTTCATTTACCTAATTTTGCCTGTGTTCTACCAAATATACTGAATGTGCACCAAAATATGTTCATTAAAATATGTCATAACGAGCATCTATTTAACAACTGTTGCAAATTTGTAAAAATAGTAATACACCTAATTTTAAAAACAAGCATTTATTTTTTTAGTTTTGCTTCAGATAATGCACTGCAAAATGTATTTGAATCAAACACCAATTAATGTCCAATGTAGCTTTATTAATAAAAAATGCTAACCTAACCTAACCTATTTTGTGTAACATTCAGGAATATTTGGTGCACGATCAGTATTTTTCGGGGAAGAATAAAATAGTTATTGTTACAATAGAATATTTGCAGCGCACTACAATAAAAAAGTGTTATATCTTGGTGTTAATTTGGAATTTGTTTGATGTAACATATTTTGTTGGCCGAGTAGTTTAATTATAGTAAAACAATGAAACGGGTTTAAGATCAATATTTTAGAAATGCATACATAGATGTACCTTTAGATTTTTGGTGAACACAAAAATATTATCCTTATAAATATTGCTTTTGCTGTAACTGTTCCGTATTTTCAGTAACATTAGCATCGTCGAGAAAATTAAAACGTACGACCAATTTACTAGATGTGTTGGAAGATATAGCGGCGAATCCGAGAGTTCTGCCTGACGGGAGATTCGCTCGAGCCTACAACAACCCCTTCCATCCCGAAGACGACGTATCTATGAACAGCTACCATGACGACAATCTGCCATCTGGTTTAGCCAGAATAGGAGAACTATCAGACCATGAAAAGACAGAGCAAGCACAGGTCCAACGCAAGAAAATGAAAATTAATGGAAAATATTTTGATACGGAACACCCAAGCCCAGACGATGCTGCTGCTGACATAAATATCGAAGTACAATTATAATATAGCACATTTTTACCAAAAAGAAAAACATTAACTTATATTCGCAATATTTCAGTCTGTTACTGTTATTATAAAGATGCCAAAAGAAAAGAGAAAGCTAGAGGGCGACAAGTGCGTCGCCCTCTAGCCGGTATTATCAACGGCTAAATACACTCTATTCCTAAACAAATTGCCAGTCGATACGCGACCATAATGAGTAAAACCTTAAAATTAAACTAACGTGCTTTGTACACAGTTTAAATATGAAAAACGGGATTCACTCATGTAAAAAAGTGTGGTTGAAATGAAACTATAGTCGGAAATATCTGACTTTTTTACGTGAATCACGTAAAAAAGTCGCCCTCTAGCTTTCTCTTTTCTTTTTTCATCTTTATAATAACAGGAACAGACTGAAATATTGCGAAATATAAGTTTATGTTATTCATAATAAAAACATGAAACCTGCTTGATTTATAGCTCAGCTTACCGAATGCAGTGTAGTGATCCTCCAGCAACGCATACGAGTAACTTTGTAACGTTGCTCGCGTGTCGGGTGCGTGACGCTCTGCAGCGTAAGTTCTTTAGACGCTAGTGAGACTCGCACTCGACTGGCGCAGTCTTCAGGATCGCCGGTTAGATTAATTGCCTCCGTGACAGCTTCGCCAGCTGGTATGCGACCGTAGTGGCGGAGAGATCGCGCTAATTCTATATACTGAAATTAAAATACGTATATTTTTGAAATAAATGAAAAAGCAATATATTTAGTCATTGATATCGGCTATAAGGGTACTATTATTGATGTTATATACTAGAAAGTGGCGAGGATAACAAGTCGTTCAACTGAGGTAAGTGTCATGCCTGCTTAGAAGATTTTGTAGCTTCAAAATTCTGCACGGTAATGCATCGCGCTCGTCACTCAGAGACATAATTAAATTGATAAGTCCCTAGTAGTTTCACTTGCTACAATCACCCATCATACCTTCATAAAAAAGGCCCATCAAACGACAATACGGTAGTGCACTACAACTTCAAGAAAAAAAATATCAGGCACTGCCACTGCCACTGGCTGTGGTATCCACCAAGATAAATTCTTGCAGAAGAAAAACATCACCGTAAATCGCAATCTTAGCTACTGAAAATATCATATATTTTCCAAATTGTATTTTTTTACCAAAATATTTAAAAGTAGAAGGTAATCTCATAATTAATACTTAGCACATCCGACCATAACAAATAAGTGCAAATAACAAATAGTGTGCCCAAAGTAGAGGCCAAAAATAAAAAAATAGACATAGATAGGATTATTATTATCAATGCGACACCAGAAAAACGAGTAATATAGCAAGATTTGTAGAATATTTTATAATGCTGGAACTGCAATTATGTTGCCGTTTTACAATCACTATGTTGACAATTTGATGTAATTTGTCCTAAAGATAAGAAAGACATCGTTATTAAATTGTATTAAATTTTAAGACCTGCTGGCAGTAGAACATGTCGTGTATTTTATTCCTTATAACGTAAGTATTGATTTGACGGTAACTTAAACGTTAACGTCAGCTGGTGCAACTTAGCCTACAATATATAACTCTTTGCTGATTACGCTCTATAGTTAATTTATTGTAATTTTGTATATTGTCACATATATACGATAATGTTACATTTCATTGTCGAGTTATTGAGGGAAACGTTCTTCAATAATATACATACGTTTTTTACGTAATTGGCATATATGCCAATTATTTTGAGATAATCCTCGACAGTTCTCTTAAAGCTATATTGATGAAAAGAGATAACACTAATTAAAGATAAAGAAGAGAAGAACTGGATTTAAAGAGACGTCGACTTTTGGCTTTTAGAATAGAATTAAATTACTTACTAGCCTTCATAGGCTAGATTTGTAGTGGGTACATGCTACCTATATGTATCCTAGGAAAGAGAAAAAAAAGGAAAAACATAGTCGTGTTGGAATAAATAGCGAATATATTTTTAAAAACGCTTTCTTGTTAGTCGTGAACGTGGTTTTGGGTTAGCTTTCTTTGTTTTTTCTTTTTCCACATAAATATAATGAAATGTCCGTTAGGATAGCTTATAGGGAACATCGTTGGATAAGAAGGTCCCAATTTCATTGTCTGCGGGGCAAATATCTTTGAAATAAACGTTTTGATGAGATTTTTGTTCTCACGGCTGTCAGTCACGAATTACTTATATCTACCGACGTCCAAAAAAAGGAGGAGGTACTCAATTCGACTGTATGTTTTTTTAATGTTTGTTACCTCGTAACTTTCGACTGGGTGAACCGATTCTCAAAACTCATTTTTGTTTGGAAGCTGGTGTTTCTCGTGTGGTCCCATTAAAATTTCATCAAATTCGGTATAGTAGTTTTTGAGATACACTCCATTAACTGAATAGAATAGAAGTAGGTATTCTTTTTTTCAAATTATACTTGTTTTATTAATAATTCTTTACATATCAAACCGTATAATGCATCAAAGGTCGCACGGCCAGACACAATAGAAATTTCATTGTTATAATGACATCGACCCTTGAAGGGATAATAATTACTGTTGATATAGAGCTTACATTTTAGTTGCGCTATGGGCAATAAGCGACATATCAATATCGAGTAACCTCGGAATATCGCGCTTATCGCGACATTATCATTATTACTTCACTCATAGTGCATTGATAAATCGAACGACATGCGACGGATTAAGAAACATTTGCCCAACTAATCAGTATCTGTAGAACTATTTGTGAATGAGTTCGTCCGGGAAAGTAGGTACTGCCACTATACCCTATATCTGCCGCGAATCAGTAATGTTCGCAATACTGCGTTCTAGCTGGAAGAGTATGGATGCCAGCCAAATTACTGGCACATGAGACTAACAACTTGTCTCACGGTTATGGCGCAGTGCAGTTCGTCACTTGTGATGAAATGCATAGATAGTAAACAGATGGGCCGAGTGCTTATATCGTCTCGTAATATCATGGTAAATACGTTTAGCACTACTCATGTTTAAAACACAGAAAAGGAAAAGCAGAGTCCTAGGGCTCTCTTTAATCATTGGTATAATATTTAAGTTTTTTGCTTTCTCTGGAGACTGTGCAGCGGGCACAATATACCCAATATGTTGTGCCCGCTGAGCGGTAACTATAAAATCACGATGTAAATATAATTATGTCTTTTTCTACTTCAGACAAAAGACAATCAATACAATGATCTTTTATTAATTTATTTGTATTAGTGCATTGTATTTAGCAAGACGCAGTGCAATCGGCCTTTTGAGTCAGTACAAAACCATTTTGCAAATACGCAAACAAAGAGTTACGTTTGGTAGGTTGATACGTATAATAGTTTTCAAAACAATCATTGTCAATCACAAACTGGCTAGATAGGTACTTGTTTATCAATAGCATTAGGTGCTAACTGGTTATCATACATCAGCCTGCCAGCCGTGTCAATGTTGCAAACAAACTTGTTTATATTTTTATATCCTGCAAATGCAATCATCCATGACTCATCCCCTGTGTTATGACAATGGCAATTCAATGATTTCAGAGATCGATAACAATGCCACATGTGAAAGTTAGCAGAAATGGTTCCGCCTCCTACGCGAAAAACATCACGCATTCACTCATACTTCATCAGGTTGTATCTAACTACTTATTAAACTTCAATATGTAGGTAAGTGTAGGTATACCTACATCTTGAAAAGTTTATTTTTAGTGCAGTTTATCTGGGGGCATGGTAGTGTCCCCACCAAGTCGAGCAAAAAGGTGGCACGGCCGTACCATACTTTTCTCGAAGCAGTTCAGGCCATTTTCGAACCCCTATAACTTTATTGTGGATAAAACTAGAAGCTTGAATTTTCAGTAACCAAGTAGGCATTGTATAAACACGGTATATTTGAAATTTAATTCTATTTGAACCAGTAGTTTAAGAATAATAACTAGTCAGTTTCTTAATTTTGTCACTCACTGCATGACTGACTGACCGATCATCAAAACTCTAACGCACTTCTAGCAGACTTCAAATTTAGAACACAATTAGTGTTTAGTACAAATCAAGAAAGAACTAATATATTTTGCAAGTTCGGGCCAGTTTTCTAGATACACCAACTGCATAAATAACTGTGTAATCTGACATAAATATATAATATATATATGATTACAAAGTTATATTTGCAGTGAATGAATCAGTGTAGGTACCTACCTTTATATATGTATGCCATCAAAAACAAAACTTGTAATAAAAACCAAGTCTCGCAACTTAGTTACTGTTCTTCTACCATAAAAAGTTTTGAGATCCATGTAAAACCAAGTCGGTTAATTTATTCAGTCCCTATTTGAGGGACCTTCTGACTTAAGTTATTACGTAATTGACTAACCTACGAGTAACAACATCTCATAGTGGCCATATCAATATTAAAAATCTTTTATGTTTTAGATAAAATAAATTGACTTGGCCATCGCATGAAAACACAATGTATCTTACAAGTAAGTAATACATTACATTAAATAAGTTTGTTTAGTGCGATTGCACTAATACATAACTAAGTTTTTTTCACAAGTTTTGCTTTTGACAAATTGACTTGGCCATCGCATGAAAACACAATGTATCTTACAAGTAAGTACCTAATACATTACATTAAATAAGTTTGTTTAGTGCGATTGCACTAATACATAACTAAGTTTTTTTTACAAGTTTTGCTTTTGATGGCAGGTTATTGTTACAGAACTCAGTGCAAAAAATCAATCTACAGCGTTTGTTCCATTTTTATCCACGCGTCGTTGGCACAATTATTGTGTCAGCCCCACGCTCCGCTCTTGCAGTACTTTTGATAAACCATGACAGATGAACGAGTAAGTAATAACACTACTGTTATTAATTTGTGTACCACATTTGTATATCATAACAAATCTAGATATATGAAAATGAATCTCTATTTCCCTTCGTCATTCCATCACGCGTGAACGGATGGAACAATTACGCTAATATTAATTTTATTTATAACAATATTTTATTATATTCAAATATTAATTTATTCACTTTTATATTTATTTCTGTCAGTTCTTATAAAGAAAGTTCTTATAAAAGACAAGTACAATTTGAAAAATTTGAAACCGACTATTCAGTTATTGGAGTATAACTCAAAAACTACTTACCGAATTTGATGAAATTTAAATGGGACCACACGGGAAGTACCAGCTTTCAAAATAAAAATATTTTTGAGAATCGGTTCACCCAGTTGCAAGTTATGAAGTGACAAACATAAAAAAATAAGCTATGAATATATGAACTTAAAAAGTATCAAGAAAATGCAGGTGAACTCCTCGAAGAGCCTAATATAACACCATGTTAACGATGATAAATTTATTTATAGTAATGGCCTGCTAGAGTTGCAGACCAGTGAGGTCGCTAAGAAACCCTGCGAATAACAATTAGGATTTCCTCATACCTTTGATAAAACTTTCATGATGTTATGGAAAACATCATATTCTAGTGTCAGTTCAGAAAAATATGGATGTGTTTAGCATATCTTTGTATGTTACCTACAAGTACTATGTAGTTTAATATGTTTATGATATAAGATGGCTAAGATAGCAAATATAGGATGGCTTTGCTACAGTTAACTGTACATTTTTGATACAACCAAACAGTTTTATCATGTTTACACAAGGGACCACACACTTTGAACTTGTAAAGAATGCACTGATAAGCTACCCCAAAGAATATAATTCTCTTAAATGAACTTGAGTAACCTTTCTTTCTGTAAAGATAAAGATGTTTGTCAGTAAACATGTTTGTGCAGACACTTCTAATAGTCTTATTATGAAATATCTACTAGTTTTGGCATTGTCCCCTTTAATTAAAGATTGCCAGCGTTTCAAAGACACAATAACTTCAGAGTCATTTTATAGACTAAGCTAAGCCAAGTTAACTGAGATTATTGAACTGCCAAGTGTCACCTAACACCCTCCTTAAATGTTGTTGAAAACGGTCCTTGATTTAATGTGTCTTTTAATATCTGGGGAAACATCTTAATTTAAGACTACTTTATTATCAACTTACTTCTCTTTTCTGTTTCTTAGCTTCATATGTTGATAAAATCTCTCTTGATTCTGAATCAGCTGTTAGCCATCCCAAGGCTAACTCCTCAATTATTTGCAAATACAACAGATCCAATGATACCCTGTCGATCATTAAATCCAAGTCATAGCAAGGATCCCAATAACTGAAAATAATGTTAATTATAAAGTAAACTGCACCATTTACACCAATACAAAGTTTAAAGACAAACTATTATATACAATACCTTTTCCGCAGAACAATTTTATCTTCTGGCCTCACGTATTTCTGAGATATGTATGGAGATTCATATTCTTCTAATTTTTTTAACGATGGCTGACCATCTTTTGCACAACTCCAATTGAATAAATATAGTGAAAAATATTTAACAAGCTCTTTTGGCAGGTTTATGTAATTGCAAGCGATATCTAATATGGTGCTAGATGAATCAGTGGATGATACAGAGAGAGGTATTCTGTAACTGTTCATTAGAGATATTTCTATGTCCACTTCGTGCATTTTAACACTGTGGGTTTCTTGCTGGGCGGAGAATAGGAATGTTGTCAACAAGTCCGAATTTGCCAATATAGGATTTTGTCCCACTGAAATTGTGTGATAAGGTTACTAATTATTACAATGATTTCTTCTATAAAATGTGAAGTACCCACAGTTTGACTGTGGTATGTGAAACTTTTAGTACCTTCTTGAGGCAATCTTTTGTCTTAAGTATACACAGATAAAGTAACAGAAGGAATATTAGCAAAAGGAGTAGGAAATCTAAGATAACAAAATTAAGCATTGCAACTAATAAATCTAAGTCAAAACTTGAAAACTCTCATTAACCCTATCCCTACCAAGAATGTAGACAATATCTTGTAGAAATCTTTTGTTTTAATTATGTTAGGGGAAGGATTAATCCCATAGACTAGTTGATTATATAGCGTAATAAAACAAAAATGCATGAATGAAAACAATTTTAACTAAATCTAAAAAGCCTAAGTTACTAAAAGGTTATTCTATATTATAACTTCAACCAAAGCAAACAAGATAAATGTATCATCATAAATAAGTGAACATTTCCATACTTAAATACACACACACACACACACACCTAGGATCATTAAGAGATATCAGTGCATATTATGCATATCTCACATTATATGTTTGTATGCCACATAGTGTTAAATTGAATTCATTTTAAGTAGGTAGATAAATAGAAGCATATCATGTTCAAAAACTTTGAAAAATGCAACAACTCTGAAGGATTTATTGATTAAATGTACTTAGAGTATAAAATTATTATCTCACAGGAACATTTTTCAGTACAAAAAGTAGGCTATCTACATTATTCCTGTTCCATCTAACTATATCAAAATATTCAGCTATATAATATCTTCTGTAGTCAAACGTCCATCAACAGGCTTACTTTCTTATTTACAATATATGAGAGTGATGAACTTTTTTATAATAGTAGCAAGTAGAAATCAAGGTTAATATACAGACAGCTTACGCCAGCATTTTTATTGCCATTCAGATTACCAATATCCTGATAATCACTTTACTGTAACAATAAAGCAACAGGAACATACCTAACTGTATATACTTTTCTAACAAGATTCTTCTATCTTCTAGTTGGGAACTTGTGAGGAACAATTTTTTCGGTGGGAACTGCGGTAGTTTTATAAATGAGTTTTGAGCCTGTAGCTGCTCATGTAGGCTGAGCAGTTGCTTGTAGCGCGTCGTGCAATGGAAAAACCCATCAATGTAGATGTTGTAACCCTGTTGCATCAAATATTATAAATGATTATTGTAGTTGCATACTCCTCTTTCACAAGTAATTTAATACCATACATCTCAACAATAAATATATTATCTCATGATTTACTACTAGATAGTAATCACTACCCAGTAATATGGTATTCTATACTTGGAGCACATATCACATTATACAAGTTATAAGGCAAATAACTCGTTTTGGCATTGCAATAGTTTCTTGTCTCTGAAAGCGAGATTATTTTCAAACAAAGGTCAAGGATAGAGGGATTAGTTCGCTACATCTAAAAATGTTTGAGCTTGTCCACATATTGTCAGTTTTGCATTGAAAATACATTTATTCTAAAGATACTTGCGCAAATGTACCAAATGAAAACAATAAATACCGTGTATGAGATTCCATTGTCATCGTGAAATTGTTGCAGATCAGGAATAGAGAAATGCATTGCTGTAATTTTCAGTACCGTTTATCATTCCTTCGCGCACGATATAACAAACATCAAACACAACAAACAGATCCCTGACTGATTCCACGATAAAAACTAAAATTCGCCCACTTCTGTTTTTGTTCTTTTCTTTCCATAGATGCACATAGATGAACCATTTCATTCCACCTTTCCAGCCACAGAGTCAACAGACCTTTTATCAAAAGGTAGTAAAAGGCTTAGGTGCGTTCGTTTAGATTTTAGTGCATTGGTGGCGTTGTTATTGATGACTCTTTTGTTAGAGCGTTCGTATAGCTCATAAACGTAATTTTTGCCACTTTTGTCCACACCTTATTTAAACGTTCAACTGAGCATAAGACCTAAAATCGCATAATTATTCTGTCAAATATATAGCTGTCAAAAAACGATCACAAACAACACATAAGGTGCGTTCGCTTAGCTTATGAAGGCATTGGTGGCGTTGTCATTGATGGCTATTTTGTTAAAGCGTTCGGAAAGCTCAAATACGTTATTTTTGCCACTTTTGCCCATACACTATTCGAACGCTCAACTGAGCATAAGACCTAAAATCGCATGATTATGCTGTCGGACGTGGGTAAAAAATTGCACTTTTTGGTGGCAAAAAAATCCTCTTTTTTGAGCTCTATTCGAACGCACTATTAGAGCGTTCGAGAGCTTTAAAAAGCCAAAAAGTGCAATATTTAACCCACGTCCGGAGCATGGTTATTTGTGATCGTTATTTGACAGCTATGTATCACTTCTGATCGTTTTTGGCGAAAATAACGCTAAAAACGCTCACAAGGGGCGTTCGAATAGGGAATCTGGGTGAAAATGTAGTTCATGTCTCTTTTTGTTCAGCGTTCGGAAAGCTAAAAAAGAGATATTTTTGCCACCAAAAAGTGCAATTTTTGACCCACGTCCGGAGCATGGTTGCTTGTGATCGTTATTTGACAGCTATGTATTGACAGTATAATCATGCGATTTTAGGTCTTATCGTCAGTTGAGCGTTCGAATAGGCTGTGAGCAAAAGTGGCAAGAATAACGTTTTTGAGCTTTACGAACGCTTTAACAAAGAGCCATCAATGACAACGCCACCAATGCCCTCATAAGCTAACCGAACGCACCTATAGTAGACTAGTGTGGCTTCGACAGGACAGTGACATGACATGATAGGCATATAATATGTGACTTGACTTTGACTACAACTTTGCATTTGATATCTTGAGTCTCTACCATAGATAAATCAGATAAGAGTCTCTACCATGAGTATGTACCAAAGACCTAATACTTACTGTGTAAAGCCCATCACACACGACTAAGATAAAATATTTTATAGCGTCGAATGTATAAGTTATGTTAACCCACCACACACGGCGCAGATACTATAATATATCGCAAGCGTACATTCTATCGGAATCCGTCTCTAGAGCCGCACGTCTCGATCGTTCACACTGTAATATAGAGAGTGTCCATATTCTGGATATTGCGATGAAGTTTATTTGTTGCTAGACCTGTAGGACAGTTCTTCAGATGATGATTGGAACTGTGATTTTGATATAACCGTCATACTAGCTAAAAGTAAAAAACGAAGAATCTGAATTACATAAAACACAGGAAACACCGCGGTGAATTTAAACTTCACAAAGCTCACTTAGGAAAAAAACAGCTTTTTCTTACATTCATGTGGTTATTTGCACGATACCTTACAGTTTTTTAAATGTTTGTCTGTCTGTCTCTATAATCCGGGTCATCTCTGAAAAGGCTATACCAACTTTGATGGGATTTATAGTATTTATACTGAAAGCATAAATTAAAGGGCCACGCGAACGAAATCATGGCTGCAGCTAGTCTAATAATATAACATTGCCTAATTGCATCAAGAATACTAACATCCATTTAGTAGTTACCTAGTTTGATTGATCTATACGTAGTAGGTACCTACAATCTAGAAAAAAGCTATGAGTTTGAGCCCATCGAAAATCTTTAAAAGTTCTAAAATGATAACTTTGTCATATCGCTAGTAGATAGAAAGTCTCACTTTTTCGATGATTCCTTTTGTTCCCAAGTTGATTCGTGTAAGTCAGTCGTTACTTTCATTTTAATTTATAAATAATATGTATAAAGGTTGAAACAAAATACCTACGTACCTAAGATAATGAATACAATTACAGGTGCACTATTTAGCTTTATTAGTTTTTGTTGTAAAAATATACATTTGTTCGGTAACTGAAGACCAGACGTTCGTTTACTGCAACGGTTTTGCCAACATCCTCTATTTGATCTTAAGATCAGTACCGCACACTATCTTAAGATGTCTTCATTATCTGCAGTAGACTTAGCGTATCTTAACATGCGTTTCGCTTATCAGTAGAATCTTAAGCTACTCTAAGGTAAAATATTATAGTGTATTCACCGTGTGTGGTTGCTCATTGAATTATATGGTGAGCGATATGTCCGAATCTGCTCTAAGATAATATATATTTTATAGTACCTTCATCGTGTGTGATGGGCTTAAGGTCTTTGGTATTTGATAAGTACAAAACATGTACTAACTTGGTACCGGAGGAAAAGCAAATTTCATGTAGAAAGTGTAGAAAGTTACTAGTACATATCATAGACTAAAATATATACTAGGAAAATAATTGTCTGTGAAGGGTACAAGTACGAGTCCCTCAGACTACATAGTGTCAACTTAAAAAAAATCGGAAGGTGTGCGTACTTGCTTTGGCAGAGTTCGGCAGTACATAATAAACTAAAATTGGAACGGTACAGAGAAGATTAGCATGGCCCCTGCGCAAGGATGACACGCAAAATCGTGAAGCGTTCCACATTATTCAGTTAATTGGTTCATTGTAAATTTCCACTTCCTAATCATTTATATAACCATATAACATTTTGTGTAATATTAACTTTAATTCAATTAATGTATTATCATCTTTCATAACTGAAAATAACATCAAGCTGTAGTTTATATCTTGTGTGTAAATTAAATTAAACTGGTATTTATTTAAACCATGTGTACCTATATCATGTAATTATATTGTTTTTTAATAAATAGTTATTTGGTAATTCAATTCTGTAGATAGTATGTAGGTAGTATAAGTGTAAATATAACGTAAATATACTATGTTCATATATCGTTTACACATAAAACACCACTTAAATAGCAAAAACAACATATTATTTTTTTATCATTTTCACATATTTTGCAGAAGTGACAAGCAAGACAAGGAATTCATATAGATGTCAATTATTCAAATAAAGCGCGTATTTCTTTTTTATGAAAGTGATACAACCTTCTTAACACACCTCCTTAAGTTTCATAAAAATAACAACCTCAGTAATAAAAAACTTAAGAAAATAATAATAATTCAAAACCCGACATAACTTTAAAATATTAATCTCTAATGGCCTAACATAAATTTCAATAAATAATTAACAATTTTTTAAATCTTTGAAATTTAATTTTACCTAATGCTTTCGTTAATATATCGGCCAACTGATCATCTGTATTTATTTAAGTATCATTATGAACTTTCTTTCGTTCATAAACACATTAACAAAATGATAACTCACATCAATGTTTTTTGAGTTTTTACAAAATTTTCCATTCTTGGAAAGGGATATGGCACCACTGTTATCTTCATAAATCTTTATCGGTTTCGAAATTTGAAAATCCAAATCAGCTAGTATCCCTATCACTGGTAAAACTTCTGTAACACAATCTGCTAATGCATAATACTCGGCATGGGTTGATGCTCTTGAAACAATCTTTTGTTTTTGCGTCTTCCATAATATTGGATTATTAAACACTCTCAGCACAATACCGCTTGTCGATTTTCTGCATCATTTTTATCTGCTGCCCAATCAGCATCTACAAAAGCATCTAAACAATCCTCATACTCTGCGTCGTAGTTTAATATCATTTGACGAGTATGATATAAATATTTTAAAATCCTTAACGCATATTTATATTGTGATTCGTTGTAGCAATTTTGAAATCTACTCAGATAATTGACACTGTATGAGACATCTGCTCCAGTTCCACTTGCAACATATAGCAAAGCTCCAATTATATTTCTGTATCTCAAGTCATAATTTATTTCTCCGGGTTCAATCGATAGATTTTGTTCCATGGGTGTTTCATATGATTTGCTGTCTATAACATTATACTTTTCAGCTCAATGTCATCTTCTTAAGTTTCGGTTCATATTTAATATCAATCCCTAGATAATGTGTTACGTTTCCTAAATCTTTCATCCGGAATCTGTTACTCAACATTTGTTTAACATTTTCAATAGTTTGGTTTTAGTTAATAGTTTTCAATAAGTGCAGAAAAAGTGAACCTTTTCTGCACTTATCAAAATATCATCAACATACAAACATATGTATACTTTTTTTCCATTGATATATCCTTTATATAAACAGTAATTGTAATAGATCTTTCAAAGTTGATGCCAAACATGTACTCATTAAAACACTCATACCAATCTCTTGGGCTTTCCCGTAATCCATAAAGAACCTTCTTCATTTTCAATACTTTGTTATTTCCAATTTCATATCCATCTGGAGGGTATATATACACTTCTGATTTTATTGTCCCGTTCAAAAAAGCTGTCTCTACGTCCATGCAATGAATGTTCCATCCTTTAAAACATGAAGTTGACATCAGGGCTTTTGTAGTAGTCATTCTTGCTACTGGTGAGCATATATCTTCATTTTTATTATATACTTGCTGAAATGCTCCAGCCACAACTCTTTGTATCTTCCATTTGATTTAATTCGATATATCCATTTCACTTCAATAACATTTTTATCTTTGGGTTCATCAACAATCTCCCATGTTTCATTTTGTTCTAAACTATTTATCTCTTCCGCCATAGCATTTCTCCACTTATTCACCTCCTGGCTACTAATCGCCTCCTCATATCGTTCTGGTACATTTACATCACATATATTTACATAAACTACATGATCATCAAATTATGCAGGTAATTTTCTCTCTCTTTTTGAACGACTTTGTACACGCACCTTTTCAACATTAGATTTCTGTTTGTTATTTTCTTCATCTTCAACAGTATCATAAAATTCATCGTCATTGTCACTTTGTACTTTTGACTTGATGACTTCTTCATCACTCTGATCTCTAGTCCCTTCATTTTCTGTAGTCACTTGTCTTTTATCTTCTTTTTCAACTTCTGTTAGTCTTTCCTCGTCATTTTCTGCATCATATATATCTTCATTTCGGAAAGTTATCACCTCTGCTTCTGGCATGATAAAAACTACATGCCGGCTTACTAAAATCTTGTCATCCACCAAAACTTTGTACCCTGTATCAGTATAACCAACTAATATTCCTTTTACGCCTTTTGGGTTTAATTTTGATGTCCTTTTCTCCTCATATACTCGAACATAGTCTTAAATATCTCACATCCGGCTTCCTTCTGAAGAATATTTCATATGGGCTTTTCTTTTCAGATGTATTTGTCAGTGTCCTATTTCCTAAGTACACTGCAGTTAGTACACATTCGGGCCAGTATCGTGTATCTAACTTAGCTTCAGCCAATAAACATTTAGCTCTATCCATGACCGATCTGTTCTTCTGCGACACCATTGAGTTCATGCGTATAAGCTGGTCCTGAGTTTAAGTATATACCATTCTCATTTACATAATTGTAAAAATCTTTATTTAAATACTCCCTTCCATTGTCACATCTTATTTCTTTAATTCGTTTTCCTGTTTGGTTGTTCATTCTATTTGCATATTGCTTGAAACATTCAAGCACTTCACTTATATTTTTAATAATGCACACAACTGCTTGTCTACTAAAATCATCAATAAATGATACAAAATATCTTTGGTCTTTGTATCCCACCGGTGTAATCGGTCCATTCACATCTGTATGTACAATTTCCAAAATTTCACGAGCTTATTTTCAAATGGTAAGTTTGTCATTTTATTCTGTAAACAAATTGCACACTGCACGTAATCATCATTTATATTCTCCGGTTAACCATTTAACAAATTATGCCTACACATTTATTTAAGTTTCGAAAAATTCACGTGACCGAGTAAACGGTGCCATTTCTCTTTCTCCGACATTGTTACATTAGAGTTGACATATTTGTCATTGCTCACTTTACCATCTACTACGTACAATTTGTTTTTTTCTTTAGCTATTGCCACTGAAATTCATTGGGAATTGTATATATATGCCATACCGTTTTCAATTACAATCGTATTCCCCTTTCTCACAATACAAACAGCACTAAGTAAGTTTTTTTTCATATTCGGAACATAATCAATATCGTCAACTACAATTCTATGCGAATGAACTTTCGCATCATCACAAAATATCACAATACTACACACCCTTTAGCTAGGTGCATGTCATCCAGTTTTTTTATAATACTATATGCAGAATTTTCACCCATATTATGTCCAGTTGTGCGTTAGTTACGTTATTAACTAAATAGTTCTGGGCCTCCAAATTAATTTAAGCCCAATCTTTTCCCGTTATGTTCTCTGGTTTGAGTTCATTTTCTATAGCCTTCTTACAATTTTTGAATTCTAGCAATAATTTTAGCCTGAATTTCCATTTATCGTAACTGGTTCCATCAAAAATCGGCAGTGTGAATGCATCTTTATCTTCCATATTCAGAAGGATTTTTAAAACCCTTTTCCGCGAACTTTCAACCACGCTTTGCTACCATGTAAATATAACGTAAATATACTATGTTCATATATCGTTTACACATAAAACACCACTTAAATAGCAAAAAACAATATATTTATTTTTTATTATTTTCACATATATTGCACAAGCTCTGAAAAAGGAAACCAATGGAACGGCCATAACTACGAAAAAAACCTACACAGCTAAACATGGCGGCTTAGTGTTGTTACTACCACAGCACACTTATCGATTGCACCGTACCTATCAATAAAACTATCGACACGAAACCAATATAGGCCGAGTCAAACTTAATAGCGTCTTTGAAGTTGATAACCTGCACAAAGCACTTGCTGTGCAGATCCCTACTCCTTTCGCCGCTAACACATGAATAAATTGCTACTACTTAATTGATATCATCGATCAAAGAGTACTTATGTCTTCGACATGCATTGCGTCACAGCGGGGATACTCCCTTATATTACCCTACTACGCGCACCAATGCAACGAGAACATTTAGAACAGGTCGATTTTTGTTGGAGGATTCAGTGTAACGGTTAATCTACTATCTTATCCTGTCTAACTCTACTAATATCTAACTATTATAATACAAATTATTGCTACGGTTTGATTCATCTCGCATCTGGCCGAATTAAACGTGGTCGTGCCCATAACCTTATTTGAGGTCTGGATCCACGCCTGATTCAAAATGCTGATGATGATATGATGATTTGTTTTGTTAGTCTTAAAATGATTAACCATGATCATTTGGGGAACTGCTAACATAAAACAATATTCGTACATATTCGTTTTTGTTTATTTATGTTAACTGGCTTTTGCACTATTTATTTCTGAAAAGAACTATTTTAATATGTTTTGTTAACAGTTCCACCTTTCGACCTACCTTTCACCTATCCGCCTTTTTATAGGCAATATGGGCATGGCCAATGTTAAAATTCAAAAGCGGATACAGTGTAAGGGCGATGATGACGCCAATGACGTCATGCGCAGTTTCGATTAATCTACTATTTCCTTTTAACACGAATAACTGCACCCTCGCTTTACATGTTTATAATGTACAACTCCAAAAAATTAAAGCCAGTAAAGTATCAATGCACTTTAATCTGATCATCTAATAACTTATCATCTGATAACTTATGGTTAACGACAGCTTAGGTGCAGAACACTGGATGATCTGCCCCTAAGCTGTCGTTAACCAGGAAAACAATGGTTTATCTATTGTGTCTGGTTCAACGACAGCTGAAGGAATCTTCATCAAAATGCAATTAACATAATTTTATGTAAATGTTCTTAAAATATGAACTTAAATTTGCCTTTCCCTCTCTAACCAAATTTTTTTGCAATGGTAACTTTGTGGGCGTAAAAAACAAAAAAAAACTTAATATTTTAACAAATATGATCAGTTTTATTTTTCTAAGATGTTGGTTCCATATTTAAAACGTTATTATGCATCCCCTGCAAGTGCACTTGTGACTCTAAGCGATCATTGATTAGCAGAGTGTGTGAATTAAATCTAAATATATCAAAGTAAAGGAGCAGCTCCGTGAATTTCCGATATAGAATCAAAAGATTTGAAACCTACAATATTGGGGTTTGACGCAGAAAATATCGATAAATAAATATGCCAAGAACATCACTATTGTCTAAACAAATAAAATTAAAATTATAACATAACCAATGATGTTATATATAAACGGAGGTAGATACGTCTTACTGCGCTCGGCTTGGCGACATAAACACAAGCTAGTTGTTTTGAGTCAACTTAGTTCCATCCTGTCTGGCAACGATACAGCGCGTGTTCAACACTTAGGCTGGTTTTAGTGCTCGCGCGACCGTACGCGCGTACCATCGGTCCTGACGATAGGTACGCATAATCGATCGTCAGTTTGTACCGTTTAGTGCTCTCCTGATCAAACAAACTGGCCGGACTGGTACAGTCACAAACATGTACACGTAATCGACGCATTTACAAATTGATTAATCGCTGTTTACTATCTTCGTAAACGTATTAGGAACAGAATACGTAGATATCACGTACCCAATTGTCGCCCAAATAGCACTTCAAGGGGAATTTACTACTGAAAAGTCATTATTGCGCGAAAATAAAGAAATTTATTGAATTACATAAGAATATCGATTAAAAGTTTTGATGAATTATTAGTGAAATTACAAGACAACTTCGAACATCTAAACTTATACGTATGCCATGTTTGATACATATAAAATCAAATAAATTTATTAAAGTTTTGTACTAGCAGGATTCGATTTTTATTGACGATGATACACGCATCCGTACGGTCGGTCCACCGATCGGTGTAGCACTGGAAGCTTTAATATGTTTCTATAGCGCGTCTGTCGACTGACGGTACGCATGCGGACGGGCTCGACCGACGGTCCAAGTACGCATTGCGTACAACAGCAATACACCTACGCGTGCGTACGGTCGGTCGAGCTCTGTAACCACTTGTGAGTTTTCATACAAATGACGAACGCGACTGACGTACGTACCGACTATCGGTTGAGCGCTGAAAACGGCCTTAGGAAAAAATGCTAGTAGTATTATTTTTCTATTTTATCTATCAAAAATGGAAAATCAAAAATTATATTTTGATCTAAATTAACTTCGGCGACGTTGCCGCTTCGCCACCTACGCGAACGAGACAAGTAGCGTGTGACAGAGAGAACTAGGCTGTCATTGGCGGTCGAATGGTCGGTCACAGGCGTACGTCGATAATAATATGTTGATCTCTTTCTGACAACTGGGATTAATATATCTTCGTGTTCTTTTAATCTTTCAGTGTAGTTTAATGTCATTGTGCGATTTGTGTACTAGCTACTACACAACTCGCACTAGTTAATGTCGTTGTGCGAATTGTGTACTAGCTAGTAGGTAGGTATAGCATAAAATTTGCCATGTTAAACTTCATATGCAAGGAGTAAAACGTCTCTATAGTTAATCTCATTGCTTTTTTCAGCGTCAAAATATGGCGGACAAGGCACACGTCTGACGTCATAACTAAGTCTCTATTATGTTTTAGTAACATTTCCATAGGTTTCCTTTTTCAGAGTGCAGAAGTGACAAGCAAGACAAGGAATTTATATAGATGACAATTATTCAAATAAAGCACGTTTTTCTTTTTCATGAAACTGATACAACCTTCTTAACAATAAGATATTTTTCCTTTGTTTCAGATACTTATAAAATTCAAAATTTCCGTCTATTTACATGAAAATATATAAATCTTTCTATTTTGACATGATGCTGGCATACATTTTCTAAACAATAGCTGACAATAGCCATAATTAAAAAAAAAAAGTTATTGTTTATTTTTGTGCATTTTCAATTTCAATTCAAATTCAGCAATTCACTCAGTACAATTCAGTATTCAGCGACGACGTACTTTATTATATGTGTAATAAGTGAATCCCCTTAGTTTGGGAATATGTCAGAGCGAATTCCAGTTATTACTATCCAATGCGACTGGAATGATGTTGTTCGGTACATAAGAATTTTGGTTTTATAAACAGTTCAGTTTTAACTTTCTCAGACAAGAATCGAGCACGTAGCATTTCTCACAATACTTATAATTAATTTAACAGGTTGCCTGACCAAGAAGCTTGGATATCTTCAAAGAAATTAAATGAAATCAGTATCCATGATAAACTTAGAACATCAGTGAACCATTCTGACAATAAAATCAAGATCAGCTTTACGGACCATTACCAGTACATATCTCACGGAAGCTTGAACCTTGTTGTGAAACATATAACCTCTGATCTAAAAGTAGCATTTGTAGCTCCAACGAAAGCTCATCAAGTACATAGTAAAGGTGTTCTGTCTGCACATACAGCTGAGAATGCACTGGCAGTGTCATCTTGTGAAGGAGATAGGCTCTTGGTATGGGATAGCAGGACAAGTAAGTCCAACAATCCATTACAGCAGAGCCTTGATAATCTGAACCTCAGGTAATCCAATTGCCTCCATAATCCAAACCACTTCCCCGACTGGCCCTGCCAAATCGCGATTTATAAGTAACAGTAGCAGTGCCACACTGTTATAATAAAGTATTGTTACTACCAAACATTTAATCCTTGATTATACATGTGATAATCCAAACGCTTCATACATCCAAACAGGGTAAACATTTTGGGTGTTTGGATTATCAACACTCTGCTGTACCATTATAATATGCTTTGCTATATTATAAAATAGGTACATAAAGTCAAAGGTCTAAATCCTTTGTCCTGCTAATAGTATACAGTATTTCAGTAGTATTACAATTAAACAATTGAAATCTACTCATATTACTAATTCAATAAAAGTTCGGTATGGCAGAAAAAGCAATGTTGCCAAATGAAATTGGAATGAGAGCTAGTAATATACTTATGTGGTGTAACTTTCCTTCGTTGCCTGTGTTACTATTAGTAGTAACATGGGTATTTTTTGCCCAAGTTACCACTAAATGTCTCTAGTGAGACATAGTGAGGAACAGCATGATACAAAAGGAGTATGGATTGAATGAAGAGTATTATAGTAATGACTTGAGAAAGGTATCTGGTGATAGTAAAAGGATAGTAAAAATAGAAAATTTTCTAAAGTATACAAAGGACAATTGGGTTTGAATAGGACAGTTACGGGTAGAAAAGGCAAAATTCTCAGGCCACAAGAATAGCCAAACTAGTAACCAAAAGAGTAACTAGTATTTCAAGAAATTCATTGGTTCATAGGCTTTACAGCCTACTGAACATTCAATTAAATGATGAAAATAGGTATCTCTCTATCTTTTTTTTAACCATAACAGCCTTCTACATTTTTGCCACATTTTAGGTAAACATATAAGATAAATAAGGTTACTACATTAAATATCTATAATAAAACAAAATTGCCGATATCAACTCTAGGTTCACATAGAGACATGATTTGCATTTTGTATATTTCAACAAAAAATCCTTCAAGTATGTCCCCTCATTGAGTACTCCATTAAAAACTGAAGCTTAAAAATATTCTTTCATCATCAAAATGAAAATAGTAAAAGGCGAAGAAACCTGACTTACTAGGTGGCAGGCCTCTTTTGCAAGTATCCCCCTTGATTGGTACCATCACAGTACTAGATATTCTGACGCAGTGCAATTTGTGTCCAAGCATTAGGATGTGAAGGGCAATGTAGGAAGTAAAATTACTGAGACTCAGTGACTAATGTCTAAGGCTGACAAGTACCGTACACTGCCTTGCAAAACTTTAGTTCTATGCTCAAATGTGTAATATGTCATTGTAACCAAAACTAACTCTTCTTATAACCATAAAAATAATATATTTTAGTAGCCCGGTAACATTATGCGCGATCGTTTTACAGGGTGACAGCCGGTGGCGGGGGGGCGAGGTACTAAACATGTTAGCCTGTATCGGGGAAGGGTAATGCGTGCAACTGCGGGCACGGCATGCTCGGCCGCACAGTCGAAGCGGCAATACATGTTGTAAAATACAATACTTCAGGGTTCGACGCACACGAGATAACAATGTCAGAATGAGTAAGGCGGTTACGCGGCAGATGCAGGATGTTGTTCATAAAATGTACAAGTTATATGAAAAGTCGCCAAAATACCGGTCGTCGTACGAATATGAAAATATTATTCATATTCATATTCATATTCATATTTATTCATAAAATCTTATTTTACATGTCAATAATAAGTTAAAATTTAATGTAACAATGGAATATCAAAATTACATATAAAATAGAGCACAATAATATTAGGACAATGATGTCAAGTCCATTGAATATAAACCAATGTCAAAATTATAATAAAATAAAATTATAATTAAATATAAATTTACGGTCAGTAAAAAAAAAAAAAATTAATAACAATAATAATACATAACATTCAAAAACAACAAAATTATAGTATAAAATAAAATGCAGCAAAAGCTATTTGTTATAATTATAAAAATTCATAAAAACTATAAAAAGATTGCTCAATCAGCCATTTTTTTAATTTGTGTTGAAAGGAATTCAGACTAGTGGCTGCTGTGATGTCGTCTGGCAGGTGGTTGTAGACGGTCGGAGCCATGACATGCGTCAACTTGGAGGACTTCACCAACGTCCGCGGGACGGAAACGAGTCTATGTCTGTCACGAGTTGCAAACTTGTGCTTGGAGCCGCGCTCCGCATACGACTCTCGGTTAATCCTGGCGTACACTGCCACTTGATAAATCAAGATGCCAGGTAACGTCAGGATACCCAGCTCCTTGAAGTATGGACGAGCCGGGGTGTCCCAGGGTACTCGCGCCACGCACCGCACCGCGCGCTTCTGCATGCGGAACGCTCGTTCCCAGTCCGCGGCTCGAGCCCATATCTCTGCACCGTATTGCAGCTGCGAGTGCACCGTTGCAAAATAGCACGCTCGTGCCACCTCGCCCGGAACAACCTTTGCCACCCGACTCAGTGCGAAGCATGCGCTTCCGAGCCTACCACAAACCATGTCTATGTGGTGGTCCCACTTCAATCCCCGGTCTATTTCAAAGCCTAGAAACGTTGTTGATTCCTGCTCTTCAATCCTCACTCCATCCACAAGCACTGTCAAAGGTCTCAGGGATCTACCCGATAAACTAAACTGGATGTAATGAGTCTTAGTAAGGTTGAGAGCGAGACCGTTTATGTGAAACCACCCTGATAGTTGGGAAGCTGCGTCGTTCAATTTCCGCTTTAGCGCGTCTACCGTTGGGGCCGTGACCACTGCAGCCACGTCATCCGCGTACATGAGTACATCAGCAGCTGTCACAGCCTGCGGCAGATCATTTAGAAGTATAGAGAAAAGGATGTTCGAAACCGAAGACCCTTGTGCTACTCCTGTTTCTGACTTGATGGGATCAGATTTAAGGGTCCCGCCACAACAGACAACCACTTGCGATCGCTCCTGCAATAAATCTGTCAGAAGAGAGTACGAAGCACCTGCCACACCGTAATGCTGTAATTTGACAGCTAGTACATCGTGGTCTGCGACATCAAACGCTTTTGACAAGTCACAACAAAGAATCGCCACCTGGACCTTGGGCCTGGATTCACGGGCTGCCATTATACGGCGTATCACCTCGCGGGTTAGCGCCGTGGTCGAGCGCCCCTTGCGGTACGCGTATTGCTGGTCTGACAGGGCACACGTATCTGACAGGAACTCTATAAGTCGAGAACTGAGGCCATTCTCAAAAATTTTAGCGACAGCTGGTATAATCGAGACAGGTCTATAGCTGTCTACGTCCTCTCGTTTACCCTTTCCTTTGTATAATGGAGATACTTTGCTGATTTTTAGGGGGCTAGGAAAAGAACCTTCCTTCAAGCAGTCATTAAATAGGTTAGCTAGGATCGGTGCCAGTGATATAATAGCCATTCTAACGAGCTTCATTGAAATGTCATAAATATCTTTAGTCGTTTTTGGTGAAATCCGAGTCGTGACAATACTATATACTTCGTCAGCGCTAAATCTACGCAATCGCAATGAGCGGTCAGGCGGCGCGCGTGCTGCGGCCAGCAGATGACGCACTCGCGTGACATCAGCGCGAGGCGCACCGCACGCGGCGGCCGCACTAACAAATCTGGTGTTCATCGCATCGACGACAGCTTTTTTACATTCGAATTTAGTTCCATCGCGTTTTTTTAATAAGTTTGTGAAGTCCACGTGGGAGGCATTGATTTTTCCCCTCTCTTTATTTACTACACTCCACATGGCCTTAGAGGCATTACTATTGGTATAAATTAAATGTGAATAGTATTTACATTTTGTAATATTAATTAGTGAGTCATAATAATCGGTCATGTCAGATATAATTGTATTAATTTCGTCATTATTTGGATATTTTTTACTCATTTCAATTATGTCGAACAGTAAACATTTGTAATTTTTTATATCCGCTGTTACCCAAAAGGAGTCCGGTTTCCTAGAAGTACATGTTTTTCTAAGAGGGAAACATATATCATATTTATTTTTAATAATGTTTAACACCGATGATACTTTCTTAGCAGCAGTATTTTTGTCTAACATTATGTTTATCCAGTCAATGCTATCTAGTGACAAAACAAAATTACGCTGGTTGGATAGTGAAAAACTTCTAACATACCGTGGAGTAGGTATATACTTTTGTTTATGACCTAACAAAGTACATTTAACACCGTGATGGTCGCTCAAGTTTGTGACAACAGGCGCCGCTATCAACGAACCCGCCGGCAGGTTGGTACAGGCAAGGTCTAAGCAGGTAGATGTTGTAGCCGTCACCCTCGTAGGAAAGTCCACCTCGTTTGTAATGCCATGAGCCGCCAATAAATTGGAAAGTGTCTTTAAATCACCTTTTGACGCATATGCACGATTTATATTGAAATCGCCAATTATTACGCAATCTATTCCTAATTCCGTAATCTTTTCCAGCAATCTTTCAAAATGATTTAAAAAATCTTTGGTGCTAACTAAATTCGTTCTATATAAACAAATTACTGTCATGTCAAAATCAATTAAATTAATAGCAGAAATTTCCATAAACAGCTCAACAGACAGTGATGTTAAATCTAAGTTTTCAACACATCTTATACTATCACTAGTAAATATGCACGAGCCGCCGTGTTCATACTGTTTCCTACAATAATGTGATGCTAGTTTGTAGCCGTCTATCGTCACGCACAAGAGGTTAGCTTCTCTTTGCCAGTGTTCCGTAATCGCTAGCACGTCACACTTAAAATCATCACGTAGCTGCACTTCAATCTTTCCCGTCTTGTTGTTTATGGAGCGGATATTTTGGTGGCATACTACAAGAGATCTCTGCACCGCGGACGCATCCGCATTATGTGGTTTAGACGTGTCGCTACTGCAAATCGGCGGGAATGTACTGGCCGCCACGGGCCGTGTCGCCCCCCTCGCCGCGGCGGCGGACGAGAAACCAGTCCGACACCTTTACTAGTGGTGGCCATGTGCTCGGGGAGCTGATCAGCTGATACAAGCTCTCAGGGAAGCCTATGAAAAACGATGCGTGCCTTTCTGACCTGATGTCGCGTTTGACTACTGTATATTTATCACACAGTTTGATTTTATTTAAATATTTTAGTACATTCTGTGCTGTAGTTTCAGGTTTGAATGACCAAGCCTGAATATGTTTCATGCGCTCCACGGTCTGTAGTTCGTCATCGGCCTTACCAGATCCAGTAATAATTTTACGCACCTTGTGGTTTGATCTCTTCTTTTCCACTTTGATCCAAGTGTCATCTGTGTTCAACTTCACAAAATCGCTGTTAGCCGTATCAACCGCGATTGTCCCATCACTAGTGGGCTTAGCCACTTGGTTCTTAGCTGTCTTCGGTTTTGTGGCGAGTTGCTCCGATTCTGATTTCCTCACCTCGGGTGTCTTCGGCAACGATGTCGTGTCGACAGCTGTCCGAGTAATTGGAATGTGTTTTTTCTGAGCCGCTGCAGCGCTGGAAGAGGCAGCGGCCGCGTTTAGCCGTACTTGTCGGATAGATCGCTGCATCGCCGTTGGGGCATCTGCACACGTCACTGCATGTGGTGTTTTTTGCTTTTCAACTACTCGTGGTGACTTACCCTCCAAATCTGATTTTATTTGAGTGATGAGTTCTCCTTGCTTAGAAATAATTGTTGCTTGCTTTAATATCAAGGTGTTTTGTTCCTTCAACATGGATTTCAGTGCTCCTACTTCGTCAGCAAGGTAGGCCATGGACTTAAGTAGTTCGGCAACATTACTTTCGATAACTTTTAGCGTCATTTTACAATTAAAAAATTAAAATTAACTGAGTGTACGTTCGTATCCGCGGAGAGTCCGGTACGGTATTAATTTTGCGGAAACTGTTTTTGAAGCTACCATATTTTAGAAAACCAGAATAAGAAGCCATGGAAGCACAGGGCATCACATTGACTTCAATTCATCTCAGAAAAATCTTTTTCCTAATAAAAGGATTGCAATCAATAGTTCCACTGTAGGTGCCATATTGAGAAAAATTACACATTTAATAAACCACTCGCGTCATTGAAAAAGGTAAATGCGGAGTAAAAAAAAGAAAATATTCTTCAATGCTCACGTGAGTAAACAGACAATACGCAGGCTGTGGAAAATGATACATCGGAGAAACGAGGAGAAATATCATACTTGTCTGATGGATCTTATACGCTCTATGAAGAATTTAGATAGTAACAGTTCCGCCGTGCTAGAACATTCTCTGCTTTCCGATTGCATCCGCATACACTGCATCCGCTTCGACAGAGCTCGGGTCTTAGCGATAAAAAAGTTCTACGTTCCGCGCAAAATCCGGGAGTCGATTGAGATCGGAAAGCTTCCAAACTTCAATTAAGACGGAAGTCAAGCAGAAAACTTATAGTGGTTGTGGATGGATTCAAGTATCTAATGAACAAAGCTAGAAGCCCTTGTGAAGCTTGTGACACGTGTGGTGTGCAAAGATGTGTACCATTTTCTGATGGAGTGCGTTCAGAGTGCATCTATAAGAGCCTGACCTATTTAAGGTCCTTGATGTTAACCACCTTGCTGTGGGCCTGATTCAGGGCATCTTAACTGCGCCAACATCTGATGCAGCTGGGGTGCTGTATCAGTCCACATATAATAAGATGCTCAAAGACAGTGTGTAAATATGTGTACCTACATAATGTTTTCGAGTAAACTATGAGACTGACATAGCCATTGCACAACTATGTCAGTCCTAGTTAACATCCAAAGTGAAATTAATAACTTTCAAAACTGTGTGATATAGACAAATAGCAATTTGCTGCTCGTCTATAATCAAATAAATAAATAAATTAAAAAAGAATATATAAAAAATATCGAGACGGAAGATTCTTACCACATACTTGGAAGCCATGCCTTCATAACGCTCAGTATGATGCAAAGGGTGGGTCTAGCGATGATGTAGTGAGTTCTTTTTGCTGGTACGTCCCCTCACATACTAGCAGGCGCTCTACCAGCGACGAAGATGAAGAGAGCACCACATTCGTTTTTATAAAATAGTTACAATATATCGCGAGATTTATCTTGGTACACTTCTCTCCGTGTGTAGTCGTGTGCTAAAATAACGTGCTACCTCGTCCCCGCCACCATTTGTAACATCCTATAGAGGACGGTTGCGCTTATAATAAAATACTCTACCTTAAATAAATAAGTTTGGTTATTACCTTGTCCTCAACTACCAATAATAAAAATTAACAGTTAATTAACTAGTTTTGTGTTCCTTTTTATTTACATACTCTTACATTTCGTTACAAATAGTTACAATTTATTTAGAGATTTATCCGGTCCCAATTATCTCCGTGTGTAGTGACGTGCTACCTCGTCCCCGCCACCATCTGTCAACCACCCCGTAGGACGGTCGCGCACGACGTTGCTGGACTATGCTTACAACCAGACATTGAAAGAATGTATTATTGCTTACAACTATTGTTTCTAAAATTTAATACAATTTTCAGGTGAAGTACTTCACGATCTAAAAGGACACGGAGGGCCGGTCTACAAATGTAGATTCTTCCCTTCTGGAATTGTCATAATTTCAGCTGGTGCTGATGGCTCATGCAGGATTTGGTCTGCAGAAACAGGAATCAACCCAGTATTGTTGAAGGGCCATACAATGGCTGTCACTGACCTCAGTATAGTGGAAAAGGGGAGAAATGTAATTTCTGTTAGCAAGTAAGGACCACTCTTTTGAACATACCTATTTTGTGTCTCATGTTCATTGTTCTTATAACACATGCGTATAATAATTTCGCAAAACCTAATTCAACAATTGCGAACGACTAGGCAAGCTGAACAAAAGAGCGCAAGTTTAAAATATGCAAACATAATCTATAGTATATAAGTAAAAGTGACAAATTATAGCTGAAATATTTCGAATTTATGACTCATATATTATCTATGTGTCTTCAATTATTCCTCGGTCATATTTTTACGAGATAAACATATTTTATTATTTATGCCCTTTTCCAGGCTTTAGGCTATATGTTTGGCAAGCGTAATTGAGTAGTTTTATCGTAACAAGAAACTTGTGCATTTATACATGGCTCTGTAAGCTGTAGACCTCGAGAGTATGTTTTTGAATAGCTGAAACTGAATAAATATTAACCTGCATACTATTTTTGCACATTATTAAAACAAATGCATACTAAATACGACAAGATCTATTAGTAGGCTCGCTGAATATTAGTAATCCATCCACATCAAAATAATTGTCAAATCAATGCCACTAGCGGTAGCGTACGTAGATACTAAACATATGGAAATACTAGCTGCGCCCTGCGGTTACACCCGCGTGGTGATGATGAAAACTACCCTGTGTCCAGTGCCTCATCTACCCCCATAACAAATTTCATCAAAATTGGTCCAGCCGTTTGAGCGTGAAAGAGTAACAAACGTTAGCTATTCATCCATCCATCCAAACTTTCACATTTATAATATTAGTGGGATTGTTATTTTGAATAATTTCTAAAAATTGAATGGACAATAAAACTCTATAAATTATCGAACTTGCTCACAAACATTTCACGAGAATCGGTTGAGAATTGCAACTTGAGGCCGTAGGACAAACAATTAGCGAAAAAGTATTCGTATCGTATTAAGCGTCAACGCGTCACGCTTCGACGTACAAACTATGAGTTATCTGTGTCACAGTGGCCTTAGATACACGACAGTTCGATCGGTTTCACGTGAACGACACGTAACGTTACACTTACGCAGTTATTCGTGCTAGGGCCGCTGTAGACGAGAACTGCAGTAGGATATAGGAAAGCATTTTTGCCCACACTGTTGCAGACGCTTCCCTCGTACTCGCTCGGTCAGTTATTTTTATTGTTATCGCATACATACTGATTACAGAGATGGGTCAGCTAAACTTTGGGATGTTGGCGAATCGAGATGTCTCGCAAATATTGTGGAAGGTCACGGACAAATAAACTGCTGCACAATGACTACAACTGCTGATGAAGTTGAAGTGGAAAATGAGAGAGAGGTGACTTTATAATTTCTTATTCTTTATTCCAACTAGCATTTGCTTTATATGACGATGTACTAGTAGAGCCTCTAGCTACAAGTTTATGAGGAACTACTAGGTGTCAAAGATTGGTACGTAGTTAGTACTGCTTATTGTATGTATTCTGTCTTACAAACATATTCCCCGATTTTTTGATACTTAAACTATCTCAAAAACCCAATGATATTTAAGAATTAGAACTATAGAGAAGTTTTACTCTTTAAATATGAAGTTTACACAACATGGCAAATGTTATGCTATACCTACCTATAGCTATAGTACTCGCACAACGACATTAACTACACTAACAAGATTTAAAGAACACGAAGATATAATGAATCCTAGTTGTCAAAAAGGGATCAACATACTACGAGTATTAACAACGTTCGCTTGTGGCCGACCATTCGACCGCCAATTTTTATGCTATACCTACCTACTAGCTAGTACACAATTCGCACAACGACATTAACTAGTGCGAGTTGTGAACTAGCTAGTACACAAATCGCACAATGACATTAAACTACACTGAAAGATTAAAAGAACACGAAGATATATTAATCCCAGTTGTCAGAAAGAGATCAACATATTATTATCGACGTACGCCTGTGACTGACCATTCGACCGCCAATGACAGCCTCGTTCTCTCTGTCGCTCGCTACTTGTCTCGTTCGCGTGGGTGGCGAAGCGGCAACGTCGCAGGAGTTAATTTAACATAAAATAAAATTTTGATTTTCCATTTTTGATAGATAAAATAGTAAAACAATACTTACAAATGAAAAGATACATCATTCTTGTTTTTTTAAACTCGTCCCAGTATATGTTCTGCAGTTTCTGAACACACAAGGCATTTTTTCCTAAATGTTGAATACGCGCTGCGTCGTTACAGGCTGGAACTAAGTTGACTCAAGCCAATTAGCTTGTGTTGATGTCGCCAAGCAGAGCGCAGTAAGGCGTATCTACCTCCGTTTATATATAACATCGATGCAAAAACCTTTTTGAGATACAAAGGTTTTGGTTTTGTCACTCTCTCTCTGTCTGTTTTTTACCTTATCACGCCTGAACGGCTGAATGGATCGTAATGACATTTAGCAAGGAGACAGATTATGTCCCGGGGAAGGAGAAAGCATACTTTTCATCATCGTGATCATCCATCACTACGCGGGTGAAACCGCGGAACGCAGTTTTGAATATTTACGGATTTACTCACAAAAATTGAACAGTCTATTTAAATACCTAACATTGTGCTTACGTTGACAATTTTATTAAATGTTAGAAGATATCAGTCTCATTAAACTATAACTATTACGGCTCTACTATCAGAGTCGTTTAATGATTGTTCACTATATCACTAAGTAAAGATTTAAATAATTTTGCAATGTTAATTTTCGCGTCCTCCGATAATCCTGTCAGACACCATGACCACTTAGCCACCGAGGCATACTGTCGATGTCACTCTATTTGATTTGAACCGTCGTCGTCGTATTGACAAGGGGACACTTCAAAAGTTGTCTCTGTACTTAGTGATAGTTTAAGTAATCATTTGACGCCTCTGATTGCGGCTGTAAAGGATTTGCTACACTGGATGCGTCTGCGGTCAGGTCAAACTGAACGCAAGCATGACGGTTTAAAAAATTAAGTAGTGGTGAATATATTGAGTATTGATTTTCACGCATATTTCTATTTCGAAATTGACCAGAAAATGAGGTATGTAAGTATAGTATGACATCAAGTCATCATAGTAATGATCAGTACACTGATGAGCGTCTTCTGATAATTGAGACAAGTATTTTATTTTTAGTTGGTAGCTAAATGATTGCTTTGTATGGTAGGATTTTTTCTAAATACTAATATAAAGAGGAAAGATTTGTATGTATGTTTGTAACGAATTGACTCAAAAAGTACTTGGACTGATTTCAAAAATTCTTTCACCATTGGAAAGCTAAATTCACCCTGAGTAACATAGGCTATATAGTATTCATCATCATCAACATCATCCATCACCGCGCGGATGAAACCGCGGAGAGCAGCTAGTTCTAAATAAAGTAAGAGGTGGACTGGAATTGTCTTTGGTGGTGGTCGTCAGGCCCGCTATTGCTGGCTCGATTGTTGGTGCTAGCGGGACGGACATTTGACACTCGCGGTCTGGATTTGGCTCCACGGGCCATACTATGTAGATTGGAGACCCTTGGTCTAGTAATAGTAATTTATACCACCTTCGACCGCACCATCACTGACCGTCAAGTAGTCCAACACTAGCCTATCAAGTACAAAAAAGGAACATACATATATGTTATTTAATTTTTTTCAGATTGGGACTAGTAACAAGTTACTCATTGTCGGATGCGAAAGTGGTCTGATCGTCTGTGCTCATGTCGCGAAGAGACAGGAAATATTCTGCAAACAGCTGGAGTCCGCATGTAATTCCTGCATCGTAGTAGATCAGACCGTTATTGTTGGCTGTGATGATGGCAAGGTTTGTTTGTGTTGTATTTAGATATTTTTCTTAAAGTCCACTTTCATATCACCTGTCTAATTAAAACATCTCTCTATTTTTGTCCTTTGACCTTAACGTCAATTATACAACCAGGCATACATTCTTACCTCTTAAAGTAGTCATATTTTAACCTAACTGCTAAGTTTGGTACCTCCACGTCAATATATATACAGGCTTAAATTAGTTGGATTACGCTAGACGTTTTGATGACGTCATATAACAAAGTAGTTCACTCAATTCGCGTACTCTGGCGTGATTTTTGCCGCAAAATATAACTGTTTCAATGTTAATTATAACTAGTATTATAATAATATTGTTCGTTTCTATTGTGTGTTGCCTATGAGTTACAAAACGCTCCTGTTTTATGATACTTTCGTACGGCTGGTTCCGGTTAGGTGTAGGTGAATCACCTTTAGAAACCATATCGCCCCACATAAACAATTTACGAAAAAGTACTCGTATGGTAAGCGTCAACGCGTCACGTGTCTGCGTACAAACTGTGAGTCATCTGTGTCACAGTTGCCCTAGATAAATGACAGGTTATACCGTTTCATGTGAACGACACGTTACGTTACTTGCGCAGTTATTCGTGCTAGGCCTACTGTACTTGTTCCTAGCACAGAAGAATTCTCAAAAGTAGGGGTATGTTCAAAAAGTGAATCGTCGTGGCGTTACGGTGAACTAACATTCAGATTTTATATTGCAGCCCAATCTAGATATTATCTGTCCTTCACGCAAGTGTGCAAGTGTGAACCTTGACTCGAAAGCTACATAGTTATATAAGGCCTTTTTTGGTTTGGTAGGTATGTTTCGCGTAGTTACTGTACTCTACTTATCTATTCTGTTATGTAGCGGCGCCGTCGTGCGTTCAGTCGCACTATCGCTCTTTCGCGGAGCAGTAAATGTTTTCATAATAATTAAAAATAAGTATAACACTGTTTTAAACTATCACGGTTGTTCTCTAAAATTATATGATTATTACCATGTTCACGGGAAGACTGAAGTCTTCCCGTGAACATGGTGCATGTAACTGCGCCGAAATATCGGGAGCTCATTCCACAACCTTACCACGGTAAATATCCCGTTAATAATCATATAATTTTAAAAATAAGTATGTATTTTTTTCTTTCACTTTCATGACCAGTTCCTATTCCAAACCTCCCCGTTCGATATATGCACTGATTTACGAATGCCTTATATAACAGTGTATTAGCATAGCAACAATTTTATTCAACTTTATTACCAGCATTAAAAAAGTATAATAGCAACCACATATACAACACATATCTGGGACGCTTCTCTTTTTGCACTTACTTTTATCTTATTACTTTTTCAGTTGGTCCAGCTAAGTGTTAGAGACGGGTCACAGATCAACGAATGGCACGAATCGGCAAATCCAGTGCTCAGCTTAGCCACTTTACCTAACCAAATGTTCATCGTCGGCCGACAAGACGGCACATGCACTGTTATATCATTACAAGAGCAACATAGATTGATCAGAGTTCAGCTGACTGGATCAGATTGCGACGGCATTAGAGATATAGCCTTCAACGGCAAATGGATTGTCAATGGGTGCAGAGACGCGGCTGTACGAAAATATGACTATAACCAAGTCAATGTTCATTTCAAGTGATAGCAATGTAATATAACAAGGTTAAGATAAAATGATACTTTTGCTTCGCATATTATAGTTTTTATTTTGTCAAGTTTGCAATTTAATTAAATATTGTATAATTTTGGTTGGAAACAGTCGCACGTAATGCTGTAGTTCTTTGGAACCTGAAATATAAAAATATACTCGTTACGGCACAATGGTATTAACTTCACGCTTGGCGACGCTGTTTTAGACAAACGTTTAAAAACTATCGTATGACACATTACAATAACCAATAAGTTTGGCAGTTCCTACCTCTGTCGTGTAAGTAAATTGTGAAATGCTTTGCCGGCGTACGTATTTCCTTGCAGCTATGACCCTGGGTCTTTCAAGCGGGGCGTGTAGAAGTGTATCTCAGGGCATCATAGGGGTGGCGAGTAGTGCAACTTACGACTGCACTAATGGTCATCGCTTCCTGATTCCATCTTCGCTCTCCATCAGGCGAGAAGGAGTCACATTGATGAAACATAATAAAAAAAAATATATATATGCCTCCTACCGGTTGCACTCGGTTTATGTCAGTTAAGGTCCGACGACGTTTCGAACGTATGGACAGTGTTCGACTCGATCTCCATACACACTCCCTGAAGAAGAACGTCTTATACGTTGGAAACGTCGTCGAACTTGTACCGACAACCAACCAACCAACCAAGTGACTCCAGACGGAATCTTTATTTATATTTGCTGTTGTAGACGGTTCAAATCACATTTATTCTCCTTTCAGAAGTGAACTCGTATGTTTGCCATTCTTCAAGTTAAAGTTTAACTGAGATTTTTATTCAAATAGTCAGAGTCAAGAGACTGTGACATAAATTAGTCTGTGATTAATGTCACAGTCCTATCTAAGTCACGTTCTAGTAAAGTAAAAAGTAAACCCCCATATACCTACCTACAAACAATCTTTATTCCAATTCAATCAAATCCTCAAAAGACCATCGGATGTGGTTGAAACTATAGTTGGAATGATCTGTAGCTCTACCATGAGTTGGCAACATAAATGTCATCTATAGTCGATACTCAATCTCGCCTACCTATTAAGCTTGTGATTGGCGTACTCGCTGTCAATTTTAGTTCTACAAATGACCGCAAGGTGGCACTGTTCTTTTTTTCATACATTTTTTTGCGGCAGTCGATAGCGAGCATCGATTTGTGTCAACGTTGTAAACTCATGGTAGACCTACAGCGATTCCCATTTCTCATATTAAAAATGTCATTAAAATCCGTTCAGCCGTTTTTGCGTGATTAAGTAACCTACATCCAAACTTGCACATTGTTAATATTAGTGTAGGTAATTGATTTTGCACCTCCGTTCGTTTTTGGTACATCTTTCTGTAACATCTGAGTCTCTCTTGAGTAGTTTGATTCATTTTTCTCCACAGAGCCGCATCTTTGTCAATGTTCCTCTTGAACTTAGCCCATTCTTTGTTTGGACATTTGTCGAAACACTCTCGCGATCCTGTAATAATACAATCTTCACCTGCTTTAATACACAGTCTTCAACATGATTTCAAGAATTAACGCTCTTGATATTTTGGCACAGTTGCATGCGCTATGTTCACGTTTCGCCTGCTCATGACAACACCTACCCGAAGATACAATTTACCTACTCGTGAACATGGCGCATGCAACTGTGCCGAAATATCGAGAGTTCAAAATAAATACCTACATTAAGTATCTACGTAGTAAGTAAGTAAGTATTAAGTGGTAAATATCCCATTTTTAAAGTTAATTCTCGCATCAGCATAGTGACCATGAAAGTTAAAAAACTTTCAATAAATTATTTTACTATACAAAAGTTTAGGTTGCTCTAAATAGATAGGTAACTAAATTTAAAAACTACTAAAATATATAATAATAAATAACGTTTACACACTCATGCCCCCGCACTAGAATACCCTGTGTGCAGATGCAGCATGAACACACATCCCCACATCACAAACGCCCAAGACCCGAGATCAAACAATTCTGTTCCTCACACAAATATTTACCCAGCCGGGGATAGATTCGACTAGGGTTGCCATCTCTAAAATTTGGCAACAAGGACAAGACGCGTAAAAAACCCCGGATTTAAGAGCCCAGAATCCGGACATGTCAACAGGTTTTTTAAACATACTTAGCCAGTGTAATAAAAATGTCATAAATCAACCTTTTTATTTATTTGCAGACGTTAAAATTAAATTTAGTCATCTTATATCATCATTTTAAATGTACCTAACAAAACAAAATCTGATTACAGTTTGTTACAAATTGTGTTAATAATCAGTTAGATTTTTTTAAACCCGGCCTCGAAAAAATAAACCCCGCCCCCCGGATTTGTCCTAGTTTTGTGGGCGTCCACAAAACTAGGACAAATCCGGGGAAACCCGGACGGATGGCAACCCTAAATTCGACACGTGTCCCTACTCGACTCTACACAAGGCATCCTCAGGAGAAGTTGACTCGACAACAACTCGTTGGTTAGTAGGACATGCTGCTTGTTCAGATTGTTTATTTAAACATAACGGCTTTTTAAGTCCCCAGCTGTTATTAAAATAGCGCTTACCTACTTCTCGTCGCAGCAAATAAACAGTTCTACTAGTATTGTCTATCCATTCATTCCATGTTTTTAGATTTTTATATCCTTGTTCTACGTCATTACACCATCTTCTTATTTCGTATTCTTTAATGTTACGTTTTTCTGAAACTAAGGTTGTTAAATAAAAATATATATTTTCTTATGATAGTAGGTAAGTTATAGGACGTCCCGAGGCGTAACTGTTTAGTCTTTTAGCCCAGTGTTTCTATTGACTACAGTTCACTTCATTGTTAACAGCAGTGCTTGTCAACTAAAGCTTTGTGGCGGAATATCTGGCACTGAGGTGGTATCCACTGTCAATGTACATATTTTATACTTACTAAGTGTACAATGAAGTCTGATGGTTGATACCGAGCACGCGATATGCGATGATATAATCAGGGCGCAAGTGGTTGATCGAAGAGTTATGAAAAATCGTGTATTACTTTCAAACAAGATCACGACACCACCACGACGTAGACATGCAGAATAGCCCTATTCCCTAAGATTGTCACCTGATTGGTCACATAAGGTTTCATAATAAGCTAAGATGGAGATTCTCTTAATTTATTAAAACTACTTATTTTGAAAACAAGTTTTGACAACATACAAGAATTTCAAAAGTACACTATGGCTACTGTTACCTTACCTTTGGGCTTAGAAACAATATTGGCACAACTGCACTTGGATTCACCAATGTTTCTCCTGACCCAAGCAGGCGCTGTTTTTGCGTTGACCCCTGAAACACGTATGATAGTATAGACACCTTAAGACACAAGAGTCACTCTTGACTGTTTCTTCTTTTGTCACTCAAGCTCTTGTACGATTTATTCTCCTCTTTCTATTCTCATAAGATTATAAAATCTATCTTTGTTAAGATGCTGACATCTATCTTACCTCTTCTAGTAAACTGCAAAATAGTACCTACCTTCTTTACGTCACATACTTAACTCATACCTTCTAACTATAATCTACTTGATTTTTTGTTGCTTATTGAAATGCTCTCACGACTCTTATAGCTCTTATCGTTTATCCGCTTATTTTGTTTGCATTATTATTTCGGCTAGTTCCCATATCATTTCATTCCATAACATAAAAATTGTATGTAGGTATACATACAATTTTATGTATTGTATTCAACTTCCTCATCAAGCTGGGAAAACGAAGATCATCATGGAAGAGATGTTATCTGTTTATGGGGGACTCATGCCCTGATAACACCATGATTTACAAATGCCACGGGCCTATACAAGCAAGGCAGGGAGTCAATTGTAAACGATGGCAGCCCAGGTCGGCCGATTGAAGTCTCAGATATTGAGGAAAAAGAGGAAAAACTTGTACTTGAAGCTAGCTTGAAGAAGAATCAATGAGCAGAAATGGTTGGAGTATCATCTAGTACACTTTTGAACATTCTCCATTATCATCTTGGCATGTTAAAAGTCAGCGTAAGATGGGTGCCGAGAATGCTCACACTGCTTCAAAAGCAACAGCGTGTCGAATGCTCGCAGGAGTTCGAAAAATTCCTTCGCGACTCTATAGTGAAACCCGGGGTGAGTTTATGAACCGAATTCTTACTGGGGCGAAACCATTTCTATGAGCCTGAGTCAAAGCAGCAGTCAATGCAGTGGTATAAGAAAGTCACACCCTACGAAGTTTAAAGTGTCAAAATCGGCATGCAAGTTCATGGTCACGATTTTTTGGTTGGTTTGTCTGAGGGAATTTATATTTTGTACATATAACGTCAACATCATCGGAAAATAGAACGCCAGTTTGCACGAAAAGCTAAAAATCCCATCAAAAATGAAGGGGAAAATGGACTCGAGGTGTGGTGCTTTTGCACGAGTTCACAAGAGCCACACTGCAGTGACTGCCCTGCACAAGTGTGGCTTCGGAACTTTGAACCACCTGCCCTATAGTCCAGATTTGACCCCGCTACTATTTGTTCCCAAAAATGAAAAAAACTTCGAGGAAAAAATTTACTAACGATGAAGAATAATTGAAATCTGCGAATTCGACGTAAGAGTGTATGTTGAGTTTATTGGAAAGGAAAAATAAATTCGGGATTTATTTCATTTTCTTTCCATGCCAGCCTTCGAACTTTTTGACCCTCCTTCGTACTCTAATATATTTTGCTCGAAAGATATTGATACTAAGTATACCCTTTTTATTTATTTTAGGTAAATGTGAGGTACTCCTACGTCTGTTACATCACAATGGTTCGAATAATATCAAGTACTTACTATAATCTGGCTTTGCCTTTTCCGCGTTTTCTACACCATCAATACATTTATCAAGATCTAGTATAATTTCTGCAGTTTCAATATATATCATTTTATCTTTTGCGCTAGATACTCGTTCTTTAATTCTTTCTTCTCTCCTTTTTTTTGCTTTGTTGGGTTTGGGAGGTTGCACCGGTTTAGAGCCTGGAGTATTTTTTATTTTCATAATACGTTTTGTATGTTTTTTACTTGATGGTTCACTAGTAATTTTAGGTTCAGAAATTCTTTTTAGTTTGTCTTTTACCAAAACTTTTGTCTTTCCTGACTTAGAAGGTGCCTTTTCTGACGCCGATATGCTAATCTTTCCTGACTTCGAAGTTCTCTTTTCTGAAGTCAAACTAGTCACTTGATCGTCATCTTGTAAGGGAATTTCAATGTCAGTCACTTCTTTTTCGATCATATCTTGAACCTTATCACCATTTTCTGAATTGATTTCTATTTGGGGCTTAGTGAGATTTTGTTCTTCTGTCTCTACAGAAGATTTTCCGTCGTGTTCCAGGTCTTGTTCTTGTGGTTTAGATTCGTAAGTAAGGTTCGAGTCATTTTCTCCTTGACCTATAGTACTCAATTTGTCAACAGGTGGGCCAGATGTCTTTTCATCATTTTCATTAATTTTTCCTAATGATGTAATAGATTTGCTGACACTCTGACTTGGTCTTATAAAGGGAGGTTGTGCTTCTTCTGGCCATGATTCATCTGCATCACCTATAACATTTCATACCTTTTAGGGTGTAGGACAGTATAAATTAAGTACTTAGTTTGTGTACCGGGTGTACCTGTGTGAGTCAGTTTGTATGCAAATATGTGACGTCCGTTATGAATGAACAGCTCCTCATGAAATTTGGTACTGTTTTGTAACTTGGACTTCTACTCTTTCACGCCTAAACTATCTGATATTTAACATGGATGGACGATGACTTGCAGTAACAGGTAAACTACTTTTATTCCGATATAATGTTCCTAGGTAACAATAATTTGCGTACAAGCGGCTAGGACACTAATATTATAATATTATTACTGCGAATTAGTATGTACTTAGTGTATGCGTGTTTGGTTATCAATTATTACATGCTGTAACGGCTGAACTGATTGTGATGAATTCGGAATTGAAATAGCTTGCTTATAAACATGATTGAAACATGGGTATACTTTTTAGCACGATTCAACGGATAGTTTCTGAAGGATAGCCAAGATCATTTAGTTAACTCAAATTTGTTATCTACACTTATAATATTAAAAGGAGGAAATATTTGTTTGTTTGTATTGAATAGACTCCAAAACAACTGGACCGATTAGAAAAATAATGTCACCATTAGAATCCTAAATTTTCCCTGATAAACATAGGCTATATAATATTTTCAAAAAAGTTAGGGAGCCGTATGAAAACTTCGATCATGTAACCCAAGGTTTGGAAATAAATCCAAAAAAAGTCTATATCGCGTACGCTGCGGAAACTATTGACCATTTAGTCTATGCTATTGAAAATAAAGTAAAGTGACGTAATGCTAAGTTTTATAGAAGACGTCAATATCTACAAAGAAGTCCACATTGCCATTATGTCTAACTATTACAGCTAATATCACAATAAATACTTTTTCATTTTTAAATACTCGTATGCAAAAGTAACGCCGGTACAATACAGGCCACATTATTCGTACCTTGATATTAATCCTTATCTACTCTAATAATAAAGAGGAAAGATATGATTGTTTGAAATGGATACAATAAAACTACTTAACCTATTCAAACAACCCTTTCACGAGTTTAGAGCTACATTATGCCTGAATAACATACGCTATATTTGATTCATGCTCATCATCGTCCATCACCACGTGGGTGAAACCGCGGAGCGCAGCTAGTATATCTATAATTAAGAATCTAACTCAACAAATCTTCGTTGGGTGGTGCAAACTCTATATGATCGATAGAAGGCTTCGTATCCAAAACGTTTACATGGTCATTTGGCTCAACGGTTCCTGCGTCGGCTGCTAAAACATTTAAAATAAGATTAAATTATGATTTGCTACATTGTTCTATTATTATGTACCCATGTGAAATTCTAATTTTTGTTTGGGTGCCTCAAACAACAATAATGAATTCATACGTTTATATCGATCGAGGCAACATACTAACAAACTATAATATACGTGGATCTTGTGCACTAAATGCTACATCTTATAATACAAAACGATACGAGTATCTTCACAAATGAAATATTACCAATCTTGTCGAATGTTACTTTTTTATTATTTTCATCAGACGAACCTTGGAAGGTTTCACTAGCTTCAATAACTATTCGCTGCTCAGGACTATTTGCTTGGGCCTCATTATCGTCAATTGCGTCAGCAAATGTATCGGGTTCTTCAACGTTTTGGTAGTTATCAACATTTTCAAATGGCATTTCTGTCGTTTTATCAAAATCATTTATTTCGGTATCTTTTATTTCTGCAGTCTTATTTGTTTTCTCGGCGATACTGGCGTGGTCTTCTAAGTCTGGATATTCGTATTTTTTGATGTCAGTGTCTATTGCTTCGATATCCACATTAAATTCTAAGTCAGGATTCTGGCCTGAATTTATATTTTCTTCAGTGTCTTCTACATTGTCAGCCTCATTAGGTTTTACCTCAAAATTGTTGTCAAACTCTAAGTGTTCGTCCATTTTCTCATCCGTTGGTAGTTTTTCAAGGTCTAATTCTTCATCAAAGTTGTTTTCACCTTTCTCAATCTTAGTTTGCTCATGAAATTCTATGTTGCCTTCACTCTTATCATCTGTAGTTTGCTCGTCAGCGGCATTTTCAAATTTAAAATTTTTCTCACTTTTCTCATCCTCGTCTTGTTTTTCGACCTCCTCACTTGGTTGTGCGTCAGCACCATTATCAAGATCTACATACTCATTGCTTTTCGTGTGGATGTGTGTTATTATTTCTATTATTAGATTTTTGAAATGATCCTCGATATTTTCGTACACTTCTGTTTCTGGTAGTTTATAACTTTTATCGTCTTCCAAAGACGAGAGAATTTCCACACTAACCTTTTCATTAGAACTCTGTTCGAGGATATCTTCTTCTAAACCCGCTGCTTCAAAATAACTCAAAGATGATTTTTCATCTATTTCTACCTGTGGCATGCAGATGTCCTGTAATATAATGGCCAATATATAAAACAATGTCTTTGAACTCATTATTTTACTTGTCTTGCATATACAAAGGAATATATTACCAAAACGCCGTCAAATAAGTCCTCGACGAAATCAAGCACTGGTCCAGCTTCATCTTCAAAATCTGAAATAAAACTATTTATTTCAAAAAATTAAAAAAAACCTACTGTATTGTCATTTTAATGTAGGTAGATATTTTTAGTATAATTCTTTTTATTAAAGCGTGTTTTATACTTATTAAATGACTTTTTAAAGCAGTGATGTTATATTAAAAAACATTATGAAACGCTACCTGTTAGGAAATTTACATCATCTGTGGGTATAGATTAGATAATAGTTATTATGACATTGTTTGTCGTAATGCACGTAACTGATGATAGTGAGTGTGAAGATAAAATGTATTATTCAATCAAATTATAAAGATACCTTTCAATTCATCTTCCAAATATTTGTAGGTCGATTCTTCTAAAACGTCTGATATCCAAACTGTTACCTGTAATATTTATTGTTAAAGATGTATTTTACAATTTTTATCAGACACTAACAAGTTTGTATTCTACTGCACCATTCTAGTGTCATCTGTGCTGAACAAGATCTAGGTACCCTCTACTGATATTAACTCTCTTTTATCGCATTTTTTTACACCTTTTATTTATATGTTATGTAGTTTTATTAAAGCTAATAAATAATATAGGTACGTTTTTAAAAGCGAAACCAGTTTTTAATACTTTGATATTCATATTACTTTCATTTGCTTCCGTACCGTACAATGGTCAATCCTTCAGGTTTGGGGGAGTATAAGGGCAAAATATCCGCCAAAAACTTTTGAGTGCAAGATAAGAACATGACACTGGACGAGTAACGTCTTCCAACGTTAAAAAGCCACAGAAGAAGAAGAAGAAGAAACCGAATTGGGTGTTAGAATATGGTTATAGACATAGGTGATGCTCACAGAAATACTCGTAACTATTAAGTTTAGTGATGTGACGGACAAGACTTGCGCGGCAAGCACAAGGCCTTACCATGACAGCCGCAAAGTCACCGAGAGCTTTAAGATCATTACTCCCAGATTTTGAGTTTCCATCGTCCAGTAACTGCACATTATATAGTGCTCAGCCTAATACAATAATTCAAACGTATTTATTTTTCTTCCATTACGGCAGAGTATCTGATATGGATAACAACTAAAACGGTATCTTGCTGAAGAGGCTATCACCTATTAAACCTTACTATACCGTGATAATTTAAACAAAAGATTTATGAATGAAACTCACGTAAATTTACGTCTCTGGTAGGTACGCAAAGAGTTAAGTCGCGTTTCCAAAGCTCTTCCGATTCGCATCTAAACGGGGGTTTACTTCGCGCCCTCGTTGAGAAAGGCTTACTATTGCTTTGCAATTTTAGAGAGAAAAATACACATCCTCGGACGGGATTCGAACCCGCGTCTTCTGACAATCCGTGTCAGACGCTATGACCATGCAGAATGGTTATCGTCCGACCGTCGAATTTTTACTCTATTTGATGTTAACCTTCCTATGGGGACGGAATTAAATATAAATAAATTTGCAAGGTTTGGTCTCGCTGAGCAGGCGTTAGTGCTTTAAAAATCATATAGGTAATCAAAAGTATTACTATTGGTTTATCAAAGTATCTACGTACCTTTTTTGTTACATCTGTGAGGATAGCTTTGTTGATTGCATTATACTTATCGATTTTCTTCGATTTGCATATAAGATCTTCTATATCGTAAGAGATTATATTAGCAATTTTATCCAAACTGCAAAATAGTATAAGTATATGTACTTGTGGACTTTTTACATGGCATTTGCTTTATCTTTCGAGAGATACAAGTATACGGCTAAGGGCCCTACTCTACTATCTCAATTACTTCAAATGCAGATCCTCTGTTACGAGTACATCACAAATACAGTAGCTTTATATTAACATTGAAATAGGTTTATATTAAATTTGAAATAAATTTATATTAACTTTGAAATAAGCATGTGTTAATGTATCTAAGAATGTATGCATTGGCATACATTCTTAGATAATTTATTATAATAATTAATATACAGATAACTGTGGAATCGTGTTGTGCTACATTATAGTAATTGTACTATAATGTAGGACAACACGATTCCACAGTTATCTTAACAAAAAAAACTGCGTAGGTATTATCCTCTTAATTTACTTTTCATCAATTAGGTACTATTATATAGGTTTACCCTCTATTACATGCTAATGAATTGGTTCTTTTTATTATAGACCAAAAACATGAATGGCGATATGAGAAACAACACCGATCTCTTGATAGTGTAATATTGTGTACCTACTTTCTTATGCAGTAATGTAATATATCTCTAAAGTATTTACTTACTCAGAGTTCAGTACAATATTTAGCGGTTTATTAAGCTTCTTTGCAATACCGGCACCAAATATGGCACCTATAGTTTTAACTTCATTAGCCCTCAATGTCTTAGTTTTGGTGTTATAACTGCCAAACATAATGAATAGTTTAGTAACTTTTGCAGCACTTGTATTGATGCTAGTCCTGTACGAATTAACTTTAGAAACGGGATATTTACTACTCAACATAGATGCACATGCAAGAATAATGGCAACTCGGAGTTCGATTCCGTTAGAGTCCTGCGGCAAAACATGTCCCTCCTACGTAAAGAACATACGTACACTGTAGATTTATTTCGTGGGTGAGTTTTCTTTTCTTTCTACATTAGTAGCAGTAGAACTTCGTCCGGGAAAGTACTGTTCGCAATACTGTGTTTGGTTTGAATGGTATGGGTACCGCCGAAATCACAGGCACATGAGACTTCTCAGCATTACGGGCGCCATCCAGTTTGTCAATTGTGACGAGATGTCTGTTCTAAGCAGAGGTTACCACCTCGTACTTGTATCGTCTCCTAATAACATTAAAAGTATTTTAAACTATATCCCACTAAGTTTGTAGTTTGTAATTGCTCAAATAGGTTTGCCTACTGGTGAATGGTGTTTGTGCTAAGTAGGTAAGTACGAGTATATTCCGTGCTTCGGAGACCACGTTGGAACTGATTGTTGAATAGTCGTTAGGCCATAATGACACTAGCGCCATTGCAATTAAATATCCCTTCTCCCTGACAGGAAGAGATGCCATGTCCTAGCAGTAGGGTCGTAATAGGCTGTTTAATAAATTGTTTATATTAAGTACTTATTGTATATGATACAAAGTTATTTCAATTATTCCATAGAAGTTAGGTTGTTACTCCTTAAACCATGATATAAGTGACGAACGAATGTTTTCAAACTAATTAAATCACGCACCCTGGACTAATTAGATTAAAACTTGCATGCATCCTCTCGGTTGGACGATCGAGACCCTGCGTTGACAACTCGCCTCCGTCCACTTGGATCCACAGCTTGGATCCACATCCCACTTGTATTTGAAATCTTGCAGTGACTTTTGACATTGTGTTAAATATATCTTAGCAGTTACTTTCTTATAGTAAAATTTTAATAACTTGTACCTAGTGGTAAGACTTGCATAGTCCGCCTAGGGAAGTACCACACATTTGTCAGTAGTGTGCAAGCATTACTGTATTTCGGTTTCAGAAGCAATGTTTCGAGCGAAATTGTTGGGCAAGAGATGGTCTCATATCTCACAGTGACTTGTGCAGTGAATTATCATGCAGGGGTTTGAACTGTTGTACCTAGTTCTAAAATTCTGAATGACACTGAACTGTTATGAGCAAGTATCGCTCACTTTAGGCGAGCGACTTGCTCGGCTCGTCACCGGGCGTCATAAAAACATTTTAAAGGTTTACGATACGAGTGTACCTGCGACTTTTTTTGTCTCCGGCTCTTGCAGTTCTAGTTTCTTTTTTACATTTTCTCTTGAAACAATGTATTGCGTCTGTAATTTGTACTAAGGGTCTCTCGTCCATTACGTGCTGACGTAGTCGTTCAATCTATAAAACATATACAAATAACAATGTAACAAATAAACTGCATTGGTTCAATGGCATAAGCGTCACCTCTAAACAGCGAGGAAATTCGTGGGTCGGACCAAATACCTAAACCTAAGCATTTTTTAAATTCTTTCTCAGTTACTGGCTGGATTACGAAAATGTACCTGGTAGAGATAAGACCTAAAACATAGCAAATGAAATGTGGATATTAATACACTTCTGCCTACATATGCACGGATATGCGTGAACAGGTGTGAACACGAACGTGGTACAGACGTGAAGTTATAGATATATGTCAACAATGGCTGTAGTCAACCTAGCTACGTTCTGCCCTAGTATACACTGTAGTCTTTGCTATTGGTCTTACCATATATGCAGGAAGTGTGTTACATTTGTTCCTCCACGTATCGAGGCATTGACGCTTAGTCGGTACAGCCAGTTCGGCTATTCTCATCCCACAAGGGACTTTCTTTTTCGTCTTATGACATTTTCGGTATCTATTTGACCTTCGTGGAGATTCACGGCAACACGAGGAGGTGGATCTCGAAGTATGTGTTTTAGAACGTTTTTTCCGAGATTTTCGTCTGGAACATGCACATTAGATAATAATGTAAAATAATGAAGCTCACTAAATGCCTACCGCAAATGACCGCCATTAGAAATTGATCGGTCTGACAATATTCTGCAATAATGGTCATATACTATGCAAACGTCCAAGAACAAAATTTTCTTACAAAAAACGGAGACATATGACAGACTCTTCTCCGACCCGTCGCCTCGCCGCCAACCGTAGGTACCTATACAAAATGTTCAGGCGCTGACGCAGACGACATAATTAATGACAGCGTATGTAACAAAAAGGTGTAGTAAAAATGATAGGTGTGCATATCTAATCTAGTGCCTAGTCAGGCTTCACGTGGTAAAGTATCAAAATTTTAAATCACTTTTCTTTTTCAGAAAATGTTGAAAAAATATCCCGCAATATGTTTTGGACAACCATGGACATGGCTATAATGCCTATTTGTTGAGTTTATTTACTTATGACCGTTGTGGTTAATATCGTCTTTGGACTAGTTTTTCAGAGATGAACCTGCTAGAGTATTAGAAAAACTTTGGTTACTCAACCCGGAATGTTTACCTGGGCGCAGTAGTTAGGTCCCAATTGTATGCAAGCTTTTGCGTGTGTGGTTTTAGTATTACCTGCTACACCTTTATGTTACACGCTGTATAAATGCACCGCCGAGATATCTAGAATAGAGCGAACGCCCGTCATCGGGCGATAAATAAAAACGCAACCCTGAATTCTCAAAAACAGACTTCACTGGCAAATAGCTGATGTTAAATTGAAACAAGTACCTTAATGATGTTAAAATAAGTAACTTTGTTGTTTCGTAGTGTATGGTAGAAAAAATAAAGGCTTTATTACACGACTGCCGCGAAGGTATAAATGTATGTACCTATGTAGGGTAGAGTACCTTTAGTCGTACCAGCGCTTAAGTCGTACCACGTCGATATCTGCGCACCCGTCATGAAAAGGTGACATCTAGCGGTGCAATATGGTTCTACTCAGTACCACGGGTAAACAGCGACACGCGGCGGCTTGCCGGAATTCGCGATCAAAAAATAATGAAAAAGTAAGTTTTTTGCACAGTTTTCACTATTATTTTTACGTCATTCATAAGCAATTTCACATAAGATTGTGTTGAAACGAATATTTTTTTGATTCATGTCTGTTTTTATAGTGTTTTTTTGTTGATATGAGCTAGATTAAACGGTAAACGGATTCTAGGTTATGTTATTAATTTTGGTTTTTAACTTTGTACACCCCGCTGCCTAACTCGTACCTGCATAAACTTCCTAATTCGTACCGGTACGACTTAGGTGTTACAGAGATATTTCCCCCTACAAAACGGAAATTGAAACCAAAGAAAAGACAAAGAAACTGAAGAGACCTATATTAAATTTGAAAAATATTAAGAAAGAAAAAGGAACACAAGTCACTAATAAAAAAAGAAAGATAGACAGGAAATCTAACAAAGATAAGAAACTAGACGCTAAAGAAAATTGGTTGTGCAAACTATGCAACTAAAATCGCAAAGAAAATATGACCCAATGTATTAAATGCAAAGGATGGGTACATGATTTATGTGCAGATCTCGAAATTAAAACTAAAAATTACATTTGTGATATATGCATTTAAAAAAAATATAGTTTTATTTCTTAAAGGTACTCATTATTACGAAATGAAACTAACGTTTTTTTATTATTATTATTATAAGTAAGACTGAAATTGATCTCGTAGCATATAAGTCTACGCAGTTTTTTAATTGTCCTTAGAATTCTAGTTGGAAAGATATATGTTTACTCTAAGTACGACTAAGGCCATGGGTGGTACGATTAAGGCAACCGGTTGCCTAAGTCGTACCGAAGGAAGGTTTTTGTAAAACCTATAAAAAAACATTTTATTAAAAGATTTTTATATGTCTTATTAGTCTTTGTTGATTCGTTAATAAATGAAGAATTTATATATGCAAAGATTTTTCTTTTATTTATATTACAATAGAAATTATAGCTATTTTCCTTGAACTGGTACGACTAAGGCGACCTTACCCTATATCCGTTCCTATGTCCACTCGTACTCCTCAACAGCGCAACCTATTTTCACGTCATTAAACTAGACTTGCAGGCGCGAGTGTTTCTTCTAAGTAATTTAACAATGCTTAGAAAATACAAAACTGTGGATTTTACATTAATGTGCGGTTCATTATTACGGTAGTCAAGTTATTTAACAAAGTTTGTTTTAGAGTTTGTCTTAATGCCCTTCATTTAAAACAAGTAGGTACACTTAAGGGTTAAAACAAGTACAATTTAAAAAATTTAATACCGTCTTCCATTCTATTCAGTTATTGGAGTGTATCTCAAAAACTACTGGACCGAATTTGATGAACCACCACATGATTTGAGGGACCACACGGAAAGCACATGCTTTCAAACAAAAAAAATAATTTTGAGAATCGGTTCGCCCAGTCGAAAGCTTCATAGCTTAAAGGTTAAGGTTAGGTAACAAACATAAAAAAAACATACAGTCGAATTGAGTACCTCCTCCTTTTTTTGGAAGTCGGTAGACAATGGGGATTATTACTAACTAATATGAGGAGAGGTTCGAAAAAATATAATAACTTGCCTGCGATGAGCACTATTCGCGCTTTGAGGAGCTTTAATATAATCGATGTTGACAACATCGTACTGTCGCGAAGGTAAAGGGTTCGATTTTTCCTGACGAAGTTGTGTTCCTCTTAGAACTGCCTCTTCTACCGTTTGATCCGCCCAGTAGCTTACGAAATCCAAATGGCTACCTTGCGAGGAACCATTTTGTTGACCACCTGTTCACAAAGAGACAAGTTCATTGGTTTAAGCAGAGGGCTAGGCTCTCACTTCTATGCACGTATTTCTATATTCTATTATTTCGTGGCTGGTTGAGGTGAGCTCACTGTTTTTCTCTGAATAAAATTTGATCTGTGTTACTGCAGAACATTAAGTAGATGCTGCGATACTTTATTTTACATTAATTCAATTTTATCAAAATCTGTTGCATTTGCACTGAGTGGTATCAATCATACATATACAAAACAATGCTGTATACCAAATATACTATTAAAGTCCCTAATGTACTCTTGTGAAAGTAATTACGTTGCAAAGAATAAAAAGCATTAAATCAAAATGATGACTTTACTTCTTTTTTTTTTACTTTACTTTACTTCACACTATTATTTTCCTATTTATTCCATTCGTACCTACCCACATTGTATTCAAGCTATAAGTACTAACCTGGAATTGAATTAGTGCACATATTTCTGATTTGGAAGCTAATATTATATTTATTAACAAAAATTTTGGAAGAAACCCAAGTATTCAAACAAAGAGCAAATTGATTACGACACAACGTCGACAGGAAACAAACAAAAAATCTATGTGGTCGAGAAATGGATCATCCAGTTAACGTTTTTTGTATCCATTTTAGTAGTGGTATGATTTTTGAGAGTCCGCCTGGGTAGGTAATTAAGGCATAACATTTGCAAGTTATTCGACGGTGAAGCAGTATAAACATTACTGTATTTCGTTGAAGAGCAAATGTGCTTCCAGCGAAAGTCGGCGGAGATTTAACATCTTATACCTTATATCAGAGTTACGAGCCCAGTATGTAGCCGTGGAGGGTGTTGAACTCTGGTAGCCTTGACTAAAGATAGTCTCGGTCAAACCACCAAAAACATAGTTACATCATGGTTTAGTCTAAGGACTATCTTTAGTCTACGTGTTATAGTAAGGCGGTTGTAGTTTCAAACTCTGAACAGCGTTGAAATATTATGGGCAAGCGTGAAGATATCAGGCCACGCACTTATAGGCTCGTTTCAGCACCGCATGCCATAAAAAAGTTATGATATGTAAAAGCACTAACGCCTGCTTAGCAATAGTACCAAATTTTGCGATTTTAGAAATTAAGGCCGCTTTCAGTGCTCGACCGACCGTCGTCGGTCGTATGAAAACTCACAAGTGGTTACAGTGCTCGTTCGACCGTACGCACGCATATATTGCTACTACTAACTAGCTACTTAAAAATAAGTTTATAACTCTGCAGTCACAAAATTAAACCTACATTTCAGTCGCATAATTTGTTCTATGTAGGGTCTTCTACCTCAAAAGGAAAAATCAACCCTTATCGGATCACTTTGTTGTCCGTCTGTTCGTCTGTCTGCCTGTCAAGACCCATTTTCATTCATAAAAAGAAAAGTTCTGAATTCCATAAACGTGTAACAACAATGATAACAAGAAAAACTAATTTACTATTGAATATTATTATAAATACTGATAAAGGTCGCAGGACGATGTTGAATGCAGGCCGCTTCCAACCAGTCCTTTTGGAAAATTATGTGGGAGGCATATGTTCAGCAGTGGACGTCCTACGGCTGAGATGATGATGATGATGATGATTATTATAAACTCAGGCATTAAATTAATATAGAAGAGGTATAACAAGCTTATTATTTGCGGTTGCGGCAATAACCGTGTTTATGGATCGACAGTTTGTCCTTTAACCTAGTATGCATTTAGTTTTAAAGCAATAATTTAAGATGCTTTCTTCACTTGCTTGACTCTCAATCTGTTGGTAAGGCACGACACTATCATGTTTTTGCCCCTAATAGGTACATCATTTCCGCAGCTACTTCAGTTTATGGTCACGTGACTTCTAGAAACTTTGGTACACATTTTGTTTATCTCACTAATATCATAGACTAAAATATATACACTAATATTATAAATGTGAAAGTTTGGATGGATGGATGGATAGCTGATTTTAATTGATATTTGATAATCAATAACGGCAGAACGGCGGAATCTGGTTGAAATATAGCACAGAGATAGATTATAGTCTGGAATCCAGGTAGCATTTAGACGTCATTTTGACGTCTGCTCACGACGTAACTGACGTCATACCACGACGTCGGTGAGACCCTAATATGACGTCAGTTTGTCACGTCCTAAAGACGTCACTTTACGACGTCATTTGGACGTCGAACACAGACGTCTATAGGACATCAAACACTGACGTCTAAATGACGTCCAACGTCGACGTCTGTAGGACGTCCAACGTCGACGTCGGTAGGACGTCTAACACTGACGTCTATATGACGTCCAACGTCGACGTCTGTAGGACGTCTAACACTGACGTCTTTAAAACGTCTAACACTGACGTCTCTAGGCCCATATTATTAATTTGTACTAAAATCTGAGATCACTCTTGGGTATAAGCACTTGAAGTATTGTCCTTAGGTCGTATTTAGGTTCATTCTTAAATGCGAAGTATCACTTGAAGCCCAAAGGTGCCACATTACATATTTAAAAGTTAACTTCGGGACAATCAGGTCATCACTTCAAATGTGTTCTCAAGAGCGGTCTTAGACTTATATACAATTTATTAATAACACCCACATGACTAATACCTATGTATTATGGTAATTGATTAAGACCTACAAAATTTGTAGGTCTTAATCAATTACCATAATTTCTTTTTTTCAATTTTTCAATTACTTTAATTCTCACTTCCACATTTAATGTGGAAGTGAGAAGACAGGCTTGAAAAAAAAATGTCTTTAATTTATAAACATTTAATAATAAAGATTTGTTGAATGGTAATTACATGGTAACCAAACTTACACAAATTTTGCCTATAGATGTAATTAAAGGTCTGACTTCTGGATTTATTGCACTAAACGGTCAATATAAACTTTCGGCTAAGTATTCGAACTAAATTAAAAAAGGGGCCATTTTGAAAGGAGACACTGAAGAAAATTGAAAATGAGGCCACCAGATATCTGCAGTTACTGGAATTTATAGGTGCAGGAACTTTATCGAATTTGACCCCTCTCTGACATATAAGTTTATACAGCAGGGTTAAATTTTACTACTGTAATCGTGTAGCATAGGGATACATATATAACAATCATCATTGGGGATAAGCACACATTTGGTTACAATGTCATCAATAGACATAAGTGTAAAATGTGATAATTCTTTAACAATCATGGTATTAGTAGCCATAGAATTAAAGGGATACGCAAAAAATGGCCTATAACTTAAGAACTCCTTACCATAAACGAATATATAATCTTTTCTAAGAATATTGTATATTTTAAATACTTTTTTATTCTTGGTTAAACAATAACAATCAGCTTCTCGATATGCGGAAACACACATGGTGTATCTCTTATAGGTGAGTTTTTTATAACACTCATAAACATTTCCTTCAGGAACAGGCCCTGAATTATTATTTTCTGAAACAGCAATTTTTGATAAGGAACTGTACTTCAGGGAATTAATTTCTTGTAATCTTTTGATAATTTGCTGTAACGGCTTGTTGGGTGATCTTACTAGTTTTTTCAAAATATTTAAATAATTTTCAAATGGAAATGCAGAATATTCGTCAAGTGCACCAAAGATACGAACATCTTCACCTATATGACTTAACATGTGGACATTGTAAACTAAAAAGTGTTGTCCATAAACAAGTTTTGAATGATTTATGAACATTAACAATAATTCCTGTGCAGAATCTATACCAATGTCTTCTATGTGTCTGTTTGAACAAAAAATAGTAATTGCTGAATGAAATAGTAAAAAATTTTCATAGAGTGACCGCGGTAAGATTTTCTTCAAAACAATTGGGCCCACATATAACAGAAACAATCTAAATTCGGTAGCTTTCCATCTAGCTATTTCACTTAGGCTTCTTGGTTTTCTATTGAATTCAATTGGTATAAATGATGCAGAGTAAATAAGTTTTTCAGATATAGTTTTGACTAAACGACTAGGTAACCGAACATTTAAATCACCACTTATCCAAATATTTAATAGCTTACGCATTACTCCAAGACATACATTATGCATATATTCAATTGGGAATGACGATATTAAATCTATAGGGAGACGTAAAAGTGGTGACTCGCCAACATGATGGTCTTCATCCGTTTGCATACGAAATGATTCATCTGTTCTTCTTTGTGCTGATACACTTTCATAAACTACTCGACCTCGGTATTCCCCAGTCTCAATACATTTGTCGCAAGCAGAATAGCCACCATGCTGTTTAGTACATTTAACAAAAGCTCTAGCTGGAGCATCACAAATGAAACTGTGAACTTTAACAGTGTAATGAATATTTTCGAAATCAAAACCCTCTTCAAGTAAGTTTGACAATTCTTGTACAAATTGTTTGAGAAAACCATCTAATGGAGTGGGTTTAGAATGACCACAAAAAAGAGCTACAGCAAATGGTCCAGTACATGGATAATTTTTAATCAACGCTAAAATTGGCCATAACTGTGTGTTAGAGCTTTTAAACAGGGGTAGGCCATCAATATTGAAAGATAATTTTATTTCTTTATCACTAGACAAAGCAAATAATTTTATTCGTTTCTGGATTTCAGATTGCAGACCTAGATACACAAATTTTCCAGTATCTAAATCACAAACCTCTATATGCACTGGGGTGTTTAATAATGTTCTGCTATCTTTTGGTAAGTCAGGGCATACAGGATATAAAATTTTGAGAAGGCTATCTATAGCATTGTGCGGAATTTGATGCTGAACAGTTGCCCAGTGTTTCAATTTGGTTTTTATATCTAAATCTTTTATTGAATCATCAGAATCTGGCTCAGATATGAAATTCTCTTCACAAAAATTAATGCGATCATTATCAGTAGATAATACTGTATTAGAAATATCATTAATAATTTGTGATGAAGGAGATAAAGATACATTTGATGAGGTAGATGGCAAATTATGAGTAGTGCTCGTAACATTGTGTTCTATCATAACCAAATCATCATGAAAACTGTGTGAAAGTAAAGAATTTGTTGGAATAGATGGCAAATTATTAAAATTACTATTTTCTACAGAAGATATTTCAGATAGAGAACTTTCATTTGCTCTTCTCATTAACTGCCTATGTCCAACTATGGTCTTCGTTTTGTTTTTTATCTTTGACATCTTATTCATGTATCTTGTTCCTTCTATATGTTATTCTTTCAGGAGCATGCTTTAACCAAGTCTTGATACTATCTTCCACATCCTTTTCAGTAGCTGCTGTTGTAGAGGTGACACTTTCTAAAAGAGAATATTGTAAAATTATAATCAGATTTTATTTCTATACAGCTAGTCAATACATAAAACATTAGTTCTATACTTTTAAGTGATTTGAACAAAATTATGCAGAAAATTTATATAATTTATTACCACTAACAGATGCAAATTTTTTTTTTTTTAATTTTTGTATGTTTTGCACACACACTGTGAAACTACTTGATGAATTTTGATGAAATTTAGTACAGACATACTTGGTACCATGGGTTCACATAATAAAATAACTACTGTACTGACAGTTTGTACTGACCGTATTGTACTGACAGTTTTGCAATAAATATTACTTTACTGTTTGTCTCAGTAAATATATGTATAATGATTTTCAGAGAACAAAGGCCTACTATCTTGACCCCTGCATTATATGGGATTTCATAGCAGTTAACACTGTAACTGCATTTTAACTGCAATATTGCAGTCAGTATTGACACAATTTTAGGATTGGAAATAAATTTGAACTTACCCACAATGGCACTTTTCAGGCGAAGTTGACAAAATGGTCTCTTAGAAGATCGTTTCCCATAGAAGTTATATTGAGCTGCTAGTTCATCAGTGAAAATGAATTTTAGGATCCGGAACACCTTCGAAGAAAACTCACGGCCGCCTAAATTTTTCAAGTGGTTTACCTGAAATAACAGTAATTTGTAACTAACTTGTCATTTTAACATTTCAAACTTGTCATTTTAACAAATGTCAAAGGACTGAAATATTAATGCTATTAAAGTAATCATACCAGATTATCATAATGATCCTTATTGATCAGTAAAGCCTCTGTGTTGCCCACATCTCCTTCATTTTTTAAAGGAAATATAAATTCCTGTTTAAGTTGGGCTGCTCCTTTGCTTGGCTTATTTAACATATTAAGCAATTGTTCATTTTGTGTCCTTATTATGGACAATAAAGACAACACTTTGGATTGGTACGCTGTAAAAAAAGTTAGTATTATATCAATCATCATAAAATAATTATATCATAAAACTAGAAACAGATTTGAAGATCATATTAAATTATGTTTCTTTAAGAATACTTTTTTAATTTTCATAAAGAGCTTAAATAAGATCTAAAATTTTAATGGTTATTAATTAAAGCAAATTAAATTAAGATACCTGTTAGTTTACCAACGCCTGATGGTGATGCGGGAATACTATCCCATGATTTGAGATGTGACTGATGAGGGCTATTTAGAACTGGATCCGCTAGTAGTCCCGTTTCTTTTTCCAAAACTGAAAAACGTGCATAAATTATTTACCATACATTTTATCTAAAATACACATTATTTAGATACTAGCTGTATTACTAAGATTTATTCCCAATCCCATGGGTATTGACAAAAAACCTATCATAGCTGATGTCTACTCACCATAAACTAGGTACCTACCTACCTGCCAAATTATCAGTGTTTGGCTGTTTACTTGAGTATATATCTTGAGCTCAACCTTACTACATCAGCAAAGAAAACGGGGAGATCTCATAGAAACATTTAAGATACTCAATAGTTCCTTGTTTCTTTTGAGGTAGGTATGGTTACCCTAAAAGTAAATTAAAGAAATTCTAATATCTTAACATATGTGTACTCTATTCAAACTTCATGTAACACCTTTTGTGTTACATAGGAATGTGAATGTCATATAGCTTACCCATTAACTCACTACTGGTAGTAGAAAAGTCCAGGTTTAAAGAAGGGGTCTCGTTGAGTGACAAATGTAATTCCTTGAGCTGATTGTCCCTGTTATCTGTAAACATTTAAATATTACCACAATATAATTATTATAATAGTATTTATTATTATACACTATATAATTAGTAATAAAATAACATTAAAAGTAATAACATTTGACATATATTGAATGGGACAGTTTTGGATGTTAAATCGATTATTTGTTGCTCAATCATGACAAAAGTACTGGATCAATTTTGCTGAAGTTTAGTACACAGATGGAAGATATCCTGAAAGGAGGCAGATATGCTATATCCCAGTGAAGTGATTAGTTTAAATGCGATACACAAACTACACATTTAAAAAACAGGCAAATAAACAAAATTACACATGAAAACAATAAAGGCGAAGCCACAAGCAGGCCATAGTTCACAATAAAGTACCTACAACTATAAGTATACTTGGATGTTGATAAAAATAGAAATAATATTGGATTAATGATGTAAGTGAGCTTTATAATTTGATTTCAAATATATTTTTTTATATTATTGTGACAGAACAAGCTCGAGGCCCACCTGATGTTGAGCGGACTAACCTCTGCCTATAACAGATGCTGTAACGTTCGTTTTTCGCTCCGTTACACGTTGTCCATTCTAGACACATATTTTCGATTTTAAAATTTGCCAATCCTTAGAGGAAGCTACTCTGGTAACATTTTTATTGCAAGGGTAACACCTTTGGCAACCCAAGGACGCAAATTCTACATTTTTTTGCTTAGATGGTTGGCCACACTGGAGCGTCGTCTTGGCTATGAGAGAGCTCGGCCATTTTGAAGACGCCACTTTTCTGCCAACAGTCGTCATGTGAAGTCGATAATATTTATTTTTATTTTAATCGATTCAAATCTGAGTTTTCGAGTAGACTTTTCAAGATGTTGAGGCGAAATACAGAAGCCACAAGTCAAGGGCTTTACATACTCGACGTGATTTTACCAAAATAATGGATTTTTTGGCGTGTCTGCCATAATCTAAAAAGAAAAACGGTGAGTGCGTTTTCTGTTTAGTCAAAATTACGTGATACTCGAAATTCGGACATTCTTTTAAACGGTGGTTTTGTATTGTTTCAGCCACTGGCGTTTTTCTTCCTTTTTTTTATTTTTTTCTTATGGAGTTTTTTACTACACGTTTTGGAGTTATTCTTTCGGATTTTTCTTCCGAATTTACTTTTCACCATGAGTTCACCGTGGGAAGTTGAGGACCGACATCTTGGCATTTCATCGTGCTCTGGAAGGAGAATCTCTTCTCCGCGTCATGATATAAGCACAGGTTTCGTGTCGGAGTAAGGTATTGTCAATTCTTTATCTTACAATCCGCGCTACTAGGCACGTGTAATTATAAAAATATAAAATAATTAATTTCCTTTAAATAAGGGTGCAATAACGATAGTGTGCGATAAAACTAAGATAAGTCACTTTAGCTTACTATGGGAAAGCTTATAAAGCCCCTCAGGCTGTCTACCACATCAGTATAGCTGCAAAAGTCCTTCAGACCTTGCATAATTGCTAAGACATTATCAAACTAGTATAAAACTCTTCTAAATTAATTGTAACACTGTGTTCCTTCCTGGAAATAAAAGTTGAACTAAACTAAATGCTTTGCTGCTTATTTCAACTTCTCCCCCGCTTGAAGATTAAAAGTACCGAAACTCTACAGCTGCTATTCCAGGTAAATTTTTGTTTATTTTAATATATATAAACTTTTTGTGAGGTGGCTCCAGGCGCCCGAACTTATACTTTTATCAATTTTCTAGATAACTTAGTGAGATTATCACTTTACAGGAGCGCTCACAAGCATATTTTTTAGACATTACATATACTTACTTAATATAACTTGTAATTGTTTATTTTTTTTTACTACAAGGTACTATTCAAAACTTCATTATTTTACCTTGTTGTATTTTACTTTATTTCGGTTGGCTTACATAAACCTTACCCTAACAAACTTTATATTATTACAATTGGCTTTAGCGTACTGGTACATGAAGCTTAAAATCATATTTTTTCTATTCCATATTTCTCAATATAACTTACAATAAGTTTTTTATATTACAATGCATTTCGTCACAAGTCACGAATTGCACTGCGCCCGTCACCTTGAGACATAGTTATTAAGTCTCATGTGCCTGTAATTTCACTGGCTCTCAAGGACTGCTGCGGAACACACCGTTAAGTGCTTGGCGACAGATTTTTCTACCTGGGTGGTCGCTAGCCAGGCGGGCATTTGCAAAATCCCCTTCCACCTTGCGGTGAAGCTCAAGCTCTGGGCGGGATTCGAACCATGGACCTGCTGCGCGGCAGTCCATAGCCAATGCCACTGAGCCATCACTGCTTCAAAATAAGTATAAGCATTAATAATAAGTATAAGCATTAATAATCAATATAAGCATACTCACATTGTGTTACCGGAGTAGTCTGTTTAAGTGAGAGGTCAGCATCATTTGACAGTTTTGGTTTCACATCTATAAAAGCAAAACATAATTTACAATATCATATATAGTATAAGGCTATTTTCATGTAATAAATGTTTACTTGGCTTGACAGTTCTTGCAGTGATTTCATATTTTTTCTTTAAAGGTGGTGGCCTCAAATGCTTGTCATTTTCATCTTCACTGCTGCTGCTTATGTAACGACTGTTTTTTTTTTTTTAGGTCTGACTTTTGCATTGTCATCTTCAGCTTGACTTTGCAAGTCAGATGTGTCTTCTGCAAGCTTAAGTTTTTTTTTGCCTTTTCTAGGTCATCTATAAAGCCAACAAACAATACATGTAGTCATAACAACCATTATGCAGCGTGCTCTTACTAAGTATCTATTATGTTTCATTCATAAATGTATTGATAGCTGTAAATGATTTGTAGTTTGCAGTATAAGAGCAGTTCCTCAGAAGGCACTGCTGCCCACCTTCTGGTATTTTACCGCTTATGAGTCGTTTAAGGCGACTGGACTGAGGTGGTAAAATAACCTACTAAATAACGTGGGGAAATCAAGCCTGACAACCCATGCGCACGTTCTTACAAGGCCGGGCCAAACATTGGTCAAGCTAGATTTGCTCTTAGGTGCCTGGAACAACCTTTACAGCTACTGTCAAAATAGGAAATTGACAGCGATGAATTTAAGTGATCGAATATTTTCTGTATGTTTTGGAATGAGCCCCATTATGTAATTAAGCAATGATAGCATTGTAATCACTAATCCTTGGCTTAGCTTGTACATAATTTATTATTTGTTGTAGAATCTGTCACATATGACAGCTAGCCAAGATTTGTCCGATTCAAAAGGTAGTAAAATTTTGGCTAGGCAGAGCCAAATTAGCTCTGACAGGTCGCCCAGAACGGGTATGATCAAATCTTGCCAGAATCTAATTAAAGCTCGATTGGAGTGCTGGAACGGCGTGTATCCGCGCTTAGACCAAAATTTGTCTTGGCTGAAGGTTTGCAGGAACGCACCGCATGGGTAAAAAAGTTTATTAATCAGTAGTGAGGTGCACAAAAGTGGGCTGGCTAACTACGGTGTATGTTGGTGTATTGGTGTACTTGCCTGTCTCATAAAAAACCCTTTGAACTGCATAGAGTTTCCAGTTTTTAGTATCAGGAGAAGCGCTGTCCTCTAATATTTTGTTAAATAACTTGCTTTGTTTAGTCGGAGGCCAATAAACCTCCGTCTTACGCGGTGTAAGCCAAGTGTCCTTTGCTATTGATACAGTTCCACCTTCACTATCCGCAAACTGGATTACACTATACATATCTCACAGAACACTACTCACACTGCACTACAATTCGATGCACAGCAGAACCGTATTGGTATTCTATAACCACAAACAAAACAAAGAAAGTTCACAGCAAAGATTACTTAGTGTTCACAGTAAAAAGAAAACAAAACAACGAGGGCCGCCAGCCGCGCACGCATTCCGCGACTCTATTGATAAAGGGTTGCCATTATTTGCAACCGAATTACCTTATATTACATTTATATTCCGTTTTAAATTAAACAGTACGAAAAAAAAAAATATTGTATGTAAACACAAGTTTAGTACGTACCATGATATAAAAAATTGTTCAAAATATCTGTCGCAAAAATAAAATATTTAATGAAGCCGGGTGTCGAATGTCGATGAGAATTAAAAACTAAAAAAAATTTAACACCTCCGAAAACCCTTGGATCAGCAGTGTTACCAGATTAAAATTATAAACTACCGTGTTGACAGGTTAGAATTACGGTGTTTCGGCTCCAAATTACCGTGCATAGATTTAAAAAATACCATGTAAATTACCGTGCAAAATAAAGAGAAAATGCAATGATTTTTCGATATTTTTTATTTAAAATTTAGTCATCTAAAGATTCTAAAGTAATAACTTCTTTTTCATATATTGCTGCAGTCATTTTTTGTATCATTGCCTTGGATGGCATAAAATCCACACAGCTCGTTCCACTCCGGTGTATGGATTGCTGAGCAAGAATATTTCCTTTTATGGTGTTTGTTATCAACTTATTTCTTTTTTTTGTTTTAACGTCTTACTTGGTACTTGGTACTTGGTGGGCTGGCTCTTTTCCGCAACCAGGCCGCTATGGCGCGGCCCATTTTGTGTGATAGCCGGGTGAAGCTGATCAGTCCAGCCACCCGGTGTCGCCCAGGAAAGCCAGCAACTCCTTCAGCTTGGCGCAGGCTTCCCACACGTACAGTCCTCGGCGAGCCGAGGTTTGCTGCCCTTTGTGCCGCCACGCTCCTGCATTCAATGAGCAGATGCGCAGCTGTTTCTTCCGCCTCCATGCAGCCTCTGCATAGGGGGCTGTCTGTAACACCTAGATTAAACAGGTGTTTGTTTAAGGAGCAATGACCGGTCATAATTCCGACGATATGTCGTACATTATTTCTTTTAAGATTGAGGAGTTTTCTGGAGAATTTCAGATTTAGAATCGGAAAAGCCTCCTTCGACTGCCTACAACCCTCGATACTTGCCCAGTAGTCCTGATGCTGGTCCTTAGTTTTTTTGCGAATCCATGCACGAATTTGACTGACTAGCGGCGACTTGATGTTGCCATAACATATAGAGCTGGATTTTCGTTTCGTTCTACGTATCTTTTTATAAAATTAATACTTCTGAATAATTATTTACATGTTGACTGTCAAGGTAATTCTTAATAAAAATACCGTAGAAAAGTACACGGTAGTGAAACATTACCGTAGACCGTGTTTTGGCCAAAAATACCGTGCATCTACGGTAATTACCGTGTATCTGGTAACACTACTTGGATGAAAAATTGAAAAATTCCATTACGATCGGATAAACCTGACGGTTAAGTCGCTAAAGCTCCAGAGTGTGATGGAGGTCTACTGAACCAAAATCGCAGTTTGGCATAGAGCTGATTAGTATATTTCTTTTGTTAGATAATTCACTTGGAAACGCTACAACCTGAAATCTACGCGGATGGAGTGGCCAATTTATGGATTGATATATAATTATGTAGATATATTTAGGTCGCAGTGGCCTTTTTTGTGTCTTGAGGGCCAATAACCTCTTCCTTACATATAACACTATTTTGATTCGAAATAATATTAGGTAGGTACTCATGTCAGCTTTGAAACTGGTATATTAGGGAAAGATTTTTGTTTCTAAGGTTTCTGACAATTTAAATTTTCCCTATTAAAGTAAATATTTCCCTCTAAAGTCGAGAAAAAATCCTAATCTGGTATTGATTTTGGGCCTTGCAAAAAATGGCGCCTAATTGAAGCGGCACAACGTGATATTAATGTACGAGAGTGAGACATTTCCGGTAGACGTTAAAAGTTTTCAACCTTATGTCATTGTAAATAGATATTATCTTATGAACTGTCGTTGTGTTAGTTCTCCACTTTGCCGATATCCGTGGTGGTTTTCATTTTCACTTTTTTTTTTGTAAAATGTATATTATTGCTTTAACTACTTTTTAAATTTATTGATAAATAGTTATTTCATTTTTACATATAAAAAAAATGCATATTATTGCTTTACGTTTTAAATTTATTAAATATAGTTGTTTTATTTTTTATGATGAAAACTATTACCTATTTTTCCTAAAATCATAACAAATATGAGAAAAATAAACTTGCATTAAAGTGTGGTATATGTAATAAAATCATATTTAATACATAATATAGAATTTCATATCCTTTTTGGATATTGCATACGCGATTCTTTTTTAGCTACCTTAAAAAGACGTCAATACGACGTCTTGTAATGACCAATATAGGACTGACCTTAAAAAGACGTCATTACGACATCTAAACATGACCAATATAGGACTGACTCAAAAATGACCTTAAAATGACGTCATTTTTAGGTCACAGAATGATCAACATAGGACTGACTCTAAAATGACCTTATACTGACGTCTTTCTAAGGTCGACGACGTCATATTGCTACCTGGGGGTATGTGCTATTAATAGCACATACCTAGGCTACTTTTCATCATTATCATCTATCACCACGCGGGTGAAACCATGGTGAGACAGCCTAATATTCTTGGTTACGGCATAGACAAAATAACAAGATCTCCGCCTACGCCAAGATCAAGATTACGATCTTGGCGTAGGATCATTAATGATGAATTTCTGTCAATAGAGTTCTGTCAAAGATGTGTCAGTTTCTGAAATGATATACTTATGTGCGATCTAATGGTCCCCAGTTGGCAAAAATAACGCTAAAAACGCTCACAAGGGCGTTCGAATTGGGAATCTGTGGGTGAAAATGTCGTTTAGGGCTATTTTTGGTCACCGTTCGTAAAGCTGAGAAAGAGTTATTTATGCCACCGAAAAGTGCAATTTTTGACCCACGTCCGCAGCATGGTTGTTTTTGATCATTTTTGACAACTATCTATTTGACAGCATAGTCGTTTCGGTCTTATGCTTGGTTTAGCGTTCGAGTAGAGTGAGGGAAAAGTGGCAAAAATAACGTTTTTGAGCTTTAGGAACGCTTTAACAAAAGAGCCAACAATAGCAACGCCACCAATGCCCTCATTGCTAATCGAACGCACCTCAAGTCAAAAGCACGCAAAGATTTTGACAGCTCGATACACTAGACGTGCTCGGCGATAGAGTATGTCATCCGTCTTTGTTGTTCAGCCGACTGTAGTCGAGCGATTCCGCCATCACCACGGAGGGGAAGCATCAGTCTAGCGGTCTTGAGTGAATCGCCCGCAATACCTGCATGTTATTTTTAAACACGACATAACAAATAGTTTCGCCTCTATATCCTCGAAGGGTTAAGTCGCGGAATTTTAATAGGATACTTTTCCTCATCATCACCATCTGTAACCGCGGAGGTGAAACCGCGGGGTGGTAACATCAGTCTAGCGGTCTTGAGTGAATCAATACTTTTGCCTATAGGTGCCTATATTCCCGAAGGGGTAAGCAGCGGTGTTTTCAACGCCTACGTTTCGCCATATATGTTTTTGGTCATGTGATCATGTAATAGGGGGCGAGCCTATTGCCATCTACGGGGCACTGTTCCAGTCTCCGGACTGTTATTGAAAATATCTTTCTTACTGAGAAAAACCCAATAACTGTCCAACCCGGGGATCGAACCCATGACCTCGAGGTTCCAAAACGGCACTTTCACCACTACACCAAGACTAAGCGAGCCGCTGGCGGGTCAGCTAGTATAAAATAAAGTTAATCCAATGCATATTTTTTTATTCATTTTGTTATTTGCTCCAACCACTATTAAGTTAAGTTACCATTGTAATTTATTTTTAACTGTGTCTACTACCCTATTGGGAATCTGTGCGTGAATTTGTCGTTATGGGCTGTTCAGCTTCCAAATGCCGATCTATTTTCACGACCCAGGCATGGGATACTATTTTGGACTGTAGTGTGATCTTGCTTCTAGAACGCTTTACTTTACGTGAATCTACGAAGAAATAATGTCAGATAGCATAACTCAGAACAAAATCCACACAAAAAGTGGTCCTTCAAACCAAAACGACGTATGATTCCAAATACGAATTACTTCCGAGATTACAAATAGACATGTTCGGTGATTGGTTTAAATATCAGAAGGAAAGCAGGGATTGGTCCACGCGCGTGCTGCAACGTCTACTATGACAGCTGAGTCATAGCGGCGTGAACGATGTTATTGATTTAGCACGACTTTTATTGGGTAATTTTTTAAGGCAGTAATTACTCTTCCTGATATTATTTCTTCGTAGACGCGAATGCACATTTTGCAAACGCTAAGAATGCCATCACAGCAATTCGAACGTACCCTACAGATAACGCGCGCGAGAGCTTGTGACAAGAATTATGTTCTGTCAATTGTCAAATTTGTCAAAGTCAAATTAAATACGTAGTTAATTGTATTGTATTCTCTTTGTTTTGTTTGTTTTGTGGTGTGGTCAAATCTGAGCCATGTATTTATTTTCAATAAAAATGGCTTTAAATATTAAAACTCAATCGTGACTTCTACACTTCTGATATTGTAATCTTTCCCTCGACAATCGTATTACATATTTTTATCGAATACATTACGCACCGGTCACGAAAATAAATTATTGTAGTGCGTTGAACTGACAAAAACAAACCAAACAAAGGATTCATATTATTCTCAGATATTTTATATTGGTAACCACATAGTAATTAGTTATGTGGTCTCATCTAGAGCGTGGAAGTTCTCCTGTAGATTGGTGTGAATCTAATTATTCAATTTCACCAGTAATTGCTGAATTTGTCAATACTGTAAGTACTTGTTTTGTTGTAATTCTAAATTCTTAAAAGGTCATATTTGTTCTCTTAAGTTTAAGTATACATACTTTATATGTCACACCAATCTCAGAAATTAGAGCACATATTTAATTTACTGAAAATACTTACGATTTTTAATTTCAGATTAGCAATGCCTTATTTTTCCTCTTTCCTCCGGTTTTGATTCATCTTTTTCAAGAATATTCAAAGTACTTCAACCCTGGTATAAACGTGATATGGAGCTTGATGATGGTGGTTGGGCTAAGCTCTGCATACTTTCATGCTACTTTGAGTCTTGTTGGTATGTATAGAATTAATCAGATAATCTCCTCCAAGGTGATTTTATTCAACTGTGTGTACATTTTCAGGTAAGAGCTGGTAAAGCCTTTTAGAAACCGCAATATTTGGCTCATCTTTATAACATCCTAGTTAATTCCACCCTAGAACATTGTTTCTTGATTTGTTTTCCCATATATGATACAAATTAATAAAAATATTTCCTATACTAATGCCATATTATAAATGTGCTTCTGTTACAATACCATAAGCGGATGGTTGATGAAAAAGGTGAAGGAGGATAATTAATAAAATAATAATAATAAGATCCACACAAGGTCTTCAGGTCCCAAACTAGGCAGAGCCTGTACTGTAGTAACCTAACAACTGATATACACTTCTATAAATATTATACACACCCAGACACAAGTCAACAGGGATGTTCATCCACACAAATGTTTCACCTGTCTGGGGATCGAACCCGGTACCAGTGGCTCAGAAGGCAAGGTTGCTACCAGCTGTGCCTACCAGCCAGGTGAATATCTAGTGCATAGTACATAAGTTTTAAGTAGATAAGTTGTCAATATCTAAGATTTACATAAGTTTTAAGTAGATAAGTTGTCAATATCTAAGATTTACATAAGTTTTAAGTAGATAAGTTGTCAATATCTAAGATTGTTTCAGGACAACTATTGGATGAGCTGGCAATATTATGGGTATTCATGGCTACATTTGCAATGTTTCTGCCAAAACGACATTTTCCAAAATTTCTCGGAAAAAACAGGTAATTAATTTTAAATAACCAGCATCGAAAAATACTAGGAACTTGCCCAGTTTATTTTTAACTATTTTATATGAATAGGCTCACTAAAAAACATTATTAAATTTTGTATATTACAAAAACCTGATACTTAGAAAAAAATATAAGGCCTATAAAATACATTATTTTATTTCATTCTTCAAGTTTACTGATAGACAATATAATTAAATAGATTGTGCAATCATGTTATGAAGCAACCTTGTAGTTCTCCTAATTAGATTAATTAACTAATGGCTGTGCTGATACACAATTAGGAATAGGTAATTATAAGTTAATTTACTGTTCAGCATTTCAATTAGGAATTGTGGTATGAAGTATGTATGTGGTGTGGCCATTCATCTGTTTACTGGTGAATACTTAATGCCCGAGTCATTTTCATTGTGGTTTTGCAATACATATACCGGTTTGTAGGGAAGAACAGACAATTACGTTGACCTGATTGATTGATTGTTTAGGATCCAGAAGGTCTTCATACCTTGCTTTAAATGTAAACAATTGCCTATTACTGAAATAAATTATTATTATTATTATCTAGGTAACAAATCCTCTCAAAGCATTCCTTAAAAATCACATATGCACTACCTGTACAGGATTCGGTATGTATGCAAAAATAATCTGAGCAATTTTTTTTACCGAAATACTTGAAATTAAAAAATATCTGAAAAAATAAAATAAAAATAAATAAATAATATCTGAGTAATCTTATTTTTTATGTCTTGAGCCAGAACTTACTGATTTGATACAATGACTTTGCTTAGTTCTGTTTCTAATTTGTTACTGTGCATATCCCACTGAACTAAAAAAATTCTAGAAACAGCATCCAAAGAAATGAATTTTTGTAGTAAATTTCTTGTCGGGTTGCTTAGAACATTTTACATTAAGTTTAGGTTATTTAGAAGATTAAATGCATACAGTTTATATGAAAATACTTATAATAGATCAAAATGTTAAAATGCAAATAAAAACAATTCTTAAATAATCAGGCGAGTTACAGAGAAAAACTAAAGATTCAGAAAAAAAAATGGGCAAGTATGAGTAGGAATAAATGTCTTAATTATAGTTAGCTAAAGATAGTATAACCTAAAGATAAATTGAATTTGCTGTATGTACTGGGCAAGCAAACACGAGCAGCGACCGGCAAATAAGTCAATACATTAATAATAGAAGACTTTTTAATCTAAATCTATTGAGTTTAGTGTCTTATCATCATTTACGATGAGTAATTAACCTGGCAGTCTGTATTGCACCAAATATGGACTCACTAGACAAATAATACTCAGAATTTGAAAAGAACATAGCCACCAGCTATGGAATTCAGGTGTTGGAATGCCTTGCAGCCTACTAGGCCTGGTTTCATTCATAATTATAAGGTTGTCTGCATAAACATGTTTTGTATGGTACCTTTATTAGACTATAATTAGATGTCATTAGAAAAACAAATATTTTTTCATTCACATCACTATCATCATCATCTCAGCCGTAGGACGTCCACTGCTGAACATAGGCCTCCCCCATGATTTTCCAAAAGGACCGGTTGGAAGCGGCCTGCATCCAACGTCGTCCTGCGACCTTCCTCAGGTCGTCTGTCCACCGTGTCGGTGGACGACCTACGCTGCGCTTGCCGGTCCGTGGTCTCCACTCCAGAACCTTTCGGCCCCATCGGCCATCTGTTCTGCGTGCTATGTGCCCTGCCCACTGCCACTTCAACTGGCTAATCTTGTGGGCTATGTCGGTGACTTTCGTTCTTCTATGGATCTCCTCATTTCTGATTTGATCACGTAGAGAAACCCCGAGCATAGCCCTCTCCATAGCTCGTTGTGCGACTTTGAGCTTTTCTATGAGGCCCATAGTAAGAGACCACGTTTCAGTGCCATAAGTCATCACTGGTAACACACATTGGTCGAAGACTCTTGTCTTGAGGCACTGAGGTATTTTTGACGAGAAGACTTCGCGAAGTTTCCGGAACGCTGCCCAGCCGAGTTGGATTCGACGATTGACCTCTTTCTCGAAGTTGGACCTGCCTAGTTTGACTGTCTGTCCCAGGTAGATGTACTCGTCAACAACTTCGAGAACTGAGTTCCCAACTGATATTGGGGTAGGTGTCTTGTCCATGTTCATCTTAAGACCTACCCGTTGGGAAACTCGATGGAGGCATTCGAGCATTGTACTGAGGTCTTCCATGGATTCTGCCATGACTACAATATCGTCGGAAAATCGAAGGTGAGTGATGTATTCGCCGTTAATATTGATGCCAAGTCCTTGCCATTCCAGAAGCTTGAAGGCGTCTTCCAATGTAGCGGTGAACAGTTTCGGAGATATAACGTCTCCCTGTCTCACGCCTCTTTGCAATGGAATTGCCTTCGAACTCTGCTCCTGTACTCGGACTGACATGTAGGCGTTTTTGTACAAACACTTCAGCACTTCAATATACCGATAGTCAATACGGCACCGCTGGAGAGACTCAAGCACTGCCCACGTCTCGATCGAATCAAAGGCTTTCTCATAGTCCACAAACGCTAGACAAAGAGGCAAGTTATACTCTTCGGTCTTCTGTATAACTTGCCGTAGCGTGTGGATGTGGTCTATGGTACTATAGCCTTTTCGGAAACCGGCTTGTTCCGGAGGCTGGAATTCATCAAACCTGCGACTGAGACGGTTCGTTATGACCTTCGAAAACAGCTTATAAACATGGCTCAAAAGCGAGATGGGTCTGTAGTTTTTAAGTAAAGTGTTGTCACCTTTCTTGAAGAACAGCACCACCACGCTTTTGTTCCATGCTTCTGGCGTTGAAACTTCGAGTAAGACGGTATTAAAGAGCTTCTGGAGGACTTTAAGTACCGGTGTTCCACCCGCTCTCAGAAGCTCAGATGTGATACCGTCGTCACCAGGCGCCTTGTTGTTCTTAAGCTGTTTCAAGGCCATTCTAATCTCGTACAGGCTGATGTCCGGGATATCTTCGGTATAATGTCGGGTCAGCTTGGCTCTTGGGTCTTTGACCGAGCTGCTAACAGGTTTAGCGACCGAGATGTATAACTGTCCGTAGAAACTCTCGACCTCTCCTAACACTTCCGCTTTGGTCGACGCTACACTGCCGTCTGCTCTCTTCAGCTTCGTCAACTGGCTTTGCCCAATAGACATGTCTCTTGCAAACACTTTGGAGCCTTTTTTCCGCTCTATCGTCTCTTTAATACGGTTTGTATTAAAGATCCGGATGTCGTGTCGCAAGGACTTCCATATTCGTCTATTGAGCAGCCTATATGCTTCAGCATCATTCGAAGACTGCAGTTTCAATGAGCGTCGTTCAGCCATGAGGTTGAGGGTATCATTGGAGAGTTTCTGTGGCCTATCTGTACGGTGGGGTTTAAAGTACTTGGAACCCACTGTATGGACAGTTTCTACTAACCTGTTATTGATCTCGTCCACTGAAGCGATGTTCTCAAGGCAATCGAAGCGATTGGATAGCTCAAGTTGAAAGCTCTCGGGGTCTTGAATACGGGCACGAGTGGGTCGGAGCGTAGACTTCATCAGACGAGACCTCTCCAGTTTGACATTAATATTCACCGTGCCTCTTACCATTCGGTGATCACTACCGGTTTTAAACCTGTTGATCACGGAGACATCAGTGAATATTTGCCTTTTGGTGGTCATAATGAAGTCAATCTCATTTCTCGTGGAACCATCGGGACTCAGCCAGGTCCATTTCCTGTGAGGTGGTTTCTGAAAGAAAGAGTTCATCATAAAGAGTCCCTCTTTCTCCAGGAAGTCGGCCAACCTCTGTCCCCTACGGTTCCGTTGTCCATAGCCAAATTGCCCCACTTTCGACTCATCCTCGCTTCTCTTACCCAACTTCGCGTAGAAGTCCCCCATAACAACTAGGAAGTGCGTTTCAGAGGTATGTATGGCCCGACTAATGTCCTCATACCTATCCTCCACCTCATCATCCGGGTGCGACTTCGTCGGTGCGTATACCTGAATGACCTTCAGCGAATATCGTTTGGATACTCTGAGTATTAGGTATACGACCCTATTGGAAACGCTATCGATCGTAACTATGTTGTTAGTAAGGGACTTGTGGACGAGAAAACCGACACCACCTTGGGACTGTTGGTCGCCCTCCCGGTAGTAGAGTAGGTTACCTGATTTTAGGGTTATCGTGTCCTCACCCTCTATACGGACTTCAGATAACCCCACAATGTCCCAGTGTAACTTACTCATTTCTTCTTCCAGCTCATAAATCTTCTCGTCTGTCCTCATCGTGCGTATGTTGTGTGTCACCAGGGCCAGTCGTCGTCGTTGGGGGTGGTAGCCGGGCGTCTGCCGGGGATTCTTAGCACCCCCTGCCCCACCGTTACCGTGGCCGCTACCGTAGCCAGGAATAGCGGGGCTGCCGGGGACTGGGGGCCTGGTTCTTTTTGTCCAATCCATAAGGGGTTTTTGCCAATACTCGCCACGCTTGGCAGGCGGGTTGGCGAGCGCAGTTTGTGTGTGTTTGACTGGGAAGGTGCTGCTGCCCACCTTCTGATTTGTTATCCCTTAGCCGCTTTCTACGGCACCCACGGGTAGAGTTGGGGGGGTGCTATTCTAAGCCGGCACCGCCACGGCAAAAAGTGTCTTATAGTCCGTTCGAATAGCCCCAAGTTAGCGAAAATAATGCTAAAAACGCTCGCAAGCACACAACACACGCAAACGTTCGAATTGGGAATCTGTTTGTGAAATATTGTTTTGGACTCTTTTCGTTCAGCGTTCGCAAAGCTGAAATAGAAGTATTTATGACACGAAAAAGTGCAATTTTTGACCCACGTCCGGAGCACGGATGTTTGTGATCGTTTTATGACAACTTTTTTGCCAGTATAATCATGCGCTTTTAGGTCTTATGCTCGGTTTAGCGTTCGATTAGGATGTGAGCAAAAGTGGCAAAAATAATGTTGAGCTTTACGAACGCTTTAACAAAAGAGCCATCAATCACAACGCCACCAATGCCCTCAAAGCTAATCGAACGGTCATCATCATTATTATCTCAGCCGTAGAACGTCCACTGCTCAACATATGCCTCCCCCATAACTTTCCAAAAGGACCGGTTGGAAGCGGCCAGCATCCAACGTCGTCCTGCTACCTTTATCAGGTCGTCTGTCCGTAAGAATCTGTCACCGTGTCGGTGGACGACCTACGCTACCACTTTAACTGGCTAATCTTCTGGGCTATGTCGGTGACTTTCGTTCTTCTACGGATCTCCTCATTTCTGATTCGATCACGCAGAGAAACCCCGAGCATAGCCCTCTCCATAGCTCGTTGTGATCGAACCGAATCGAATCGAACGGTACTCTAATAAAATATTAAAAACTCGTAACAGTCATGTTACGAGTTTTATTAAACGGAAAGTACTTTTTACTCGGAAATATGGCCATATTAAGTAACTACTAAGTAAGACTTAGTTTAAATTAAATAAAAGATACAATTGAACATAATAGGTATTAGGTATATGCTCGTATAAAAATAATGTTCATCATATAACATTTTAAATTAGTTCAAGCTGAAATTTAAGAGGTAGCAAGAGCCGTAACTTTTTTATTTCGTAAGTCAAAATAAAAAGGGTTGAAAGGCTATGTTAATACTATATGTACCTATACCTACCTATTTTACATCATTTGGTCTCGAAATGTAACCTTTGAATTTACTTTTCGTCATTTACTTTCTAATACTGGGATGTTAAACCTTTTGTAACGACTTCAAAAAATGTTTTGGTACTTTGTACTGTCGAACATAGAACCTCTTTTGAAGTATTGTAGGTATGTATTTTTTAGTAAGTTCACCGATTACTTCGTTAATTAAGATTTTATTTTTTTATAATGGTATTATACCCAGTCGTTTCCATTTTTCCATCACAATCGGTTAAAAACTTCATAATTATGCTTTGAAAGGTGTTGGGTATGAGGATGGTATAGTTTCACGCGTACAAGTATAATGTCGGGAGCCTTATTCGCTATGACCATTCAAACATATAACGTGCAGCGTTACTTCAAGGATTGATCGTGAAGTGAACAAGACAATCTTACGATCGTTCCTTGTAGATAGATACGTAGCGTGCCGCGTTACGTGCATGGATGGTCATAGCGAATAAGGCTCCCGACATAGGTACTGTAGTGAAGTCGGTTTTGTATTTTTGAATAATCACATACTCTTGTCAAATCTACCTGCCTATTTTAGACGGACCCTGGCGCTCTACTCATGCATATTCTCGGTGATATCGACGGGATTTCTGGTTTTACATCCGGCAGCTAATGCGTTCGCACTGATGATGCTATTTGTTCCATCAGTTGCATTTCTAAAACATGAATTATCTAGGTAAGTATTTTTTTATATTTAGTTCATAAGTTTACAGTGTCACTTATTTTGTGTGTCAACCTCTGATCAAGTCATTACAGCACTGCGAGCATGGATTTTCGATAGTTATAGATAAAAGACTGCCCGCGATATATTTATCGCGGCTAGATCTATGCTAGAGACAAGGTAAGATGGATAAAAACATGCGTATCGTTCGACCCTATCGAAATTTATGAGGTAACAAACATAAAAAAATACAGTTGAATTGAGTACCTCCTCCTTTTTGGAAGTCGGTAGAAAAAGGTCTACATCACTTTGCTCTTTGTTAACAGTTTTCGTAGCGATATAAGGACTTTTTTCTCACCTTGGGTTACATTATCGAACTTGTCATACGTTTCCCTGAATTTGTGCAAATCTCCTATGTCCTATGACCATCAAGGATAATGTAGGAGTCTATATGGTGAAAGAATTTTCCAAATCGGTTAAGTAGTTTCGGAACCTATTCAATACAAACAAACAAACAATTTTTTTTCTCTTTATTATATTAGTGTAGATTTAGATTTATTTATTATAAATATAAGCAGGCACACCGAATAATTGATGGAATCTCCTTGCTGATATTAACTTCTTGGATTTGTCCTGTATCATACTGGACTATTACATTATTTTGTTAAGAAAAAGTGCTATATCTATGTACTAACGGTCTTATTTATAAACGTTGCAGCGCTGCTTACATTTAAATAACGTCATTTAGTACGGCGCAGAACAATTTCGCTCGCTGTACGCAGTACTAAATATTTTTATTTAAAGTTATAAGTATGCTCTAGCAGCATTTATAAGTAAGGCTCTAAGATTCTAAATTTAAATTTTGGTATATTGTGTTTTTAATGTAGAATAATAAACTCGTTTTGAAGTGTAACTTCGAATTTAACGATATGAGAGTAGATAAAAATATTAAATATATAGGTTTAAATTTCATATTTTGAGAGATTTAGTACTACGGATATTTGGTGAAAACTGAAAATGAAATCGTTTTTTTCTGTATAGGCCTACGGGGCGCTTACAAATTATCATATTACATCTATATATTATTTCTTAAATCGACAACCGGATCGGAACGCGGCCACGACTGAGAAGATCCGGCAAGAAACTCAGCGGGCTTGTCTTTTTTTTTATATCGCCAATTTCCTAATGTATAAAATAAATGTTCGTTTATTTTTAGCTCCAGTGTGTTTCCTTACAAAAGAGAACATAATAATGGTATCAGTAGGGCAAGACACGCTACACTTTGACATGGTAATACACGAGTAGGTAGATCCTCGAGTGATCAGTCCCAATTTATCCTCCAAGTAATCCGAAATTTTGTAATAACCTTTTTGACAGAGTTTAGTTTGAATAGTAATTTTAAACTTACTAAGAGGCAAATCTCGGATAACATTGGGAAGTTTGTTATAGAATCGTATACATTGTCGAATAAAAGAATGACTTATTCTGTAGAGAAGCGTTACATGTACGGATAGCTTGTGCTTATTCCGCGTGTTGATGGAATGAGCATCACTCCTTTTTACAAAACTGTTCCTGTTTTTCTTGACGTATGTAGATTTTCATAGATAAACTGAGAGACAACAGTTAGAATGTTTATATCTTTAAACTTATTGTTAGGTTTATGGTGAATAGATACATATACCTACTTCGTAATCAAATGTATTCACAGTACCTACTTAGATTACACAGCAGTTAGATAGTATATTATCGAGTAGCAGACAACGATATTATTCAAGAACCAGAATTATGCATATAGGCCTTCTCAAGTTTCATGATTATTACACAAAAGTATCAAATCGCAATGCGGTTTTGTGAAAGGAGAACAAAATAGTTGCTGTGTTTAGAATTGGGTAAGCCATAAGTAAATAAATATAATTTTCCTAAACAAAACTGATTTAAAACTCACTATTGTTTATTGGAAATCATCTATACTAGTTGATACGTCCGCGGCTTCGCTCGAGGCCGCTCGATGTTAATACATTGTTTTTTTTTTGCGTCATACCCTAAGTATTTTTCGAATATAAAAGTATTTTTATAGATTACTAAAAGTAAAGTATTTTAAAGTAAGTAATTATATAGATTTCTCCTTATAAAATCAGCTGTTAGTGAAAGTTACGTCAAAATTGGTCGAGCCATTTCGAAGATTAGCCGGAACAAACAGACAGAAAACATTAAAAAAAATTGTTTTGTTATGTGTAGGTATACTGTATATACTTTGATATGCATTTAGTAAAAACCTGTTATTTTGAAAGTACAACAACCGATACTTCTATTTTATACCGGCCTCCAAAAAAAAAGGAGGTACTCAATTCGACTGTACGTTTTTTTATGTTTGTTACCTCATAACTATTGACTGGGTGAACCAATTCTCAAAATAATTTTTTTGTTTGAATGCTTCCCGTGTGGTCCCAATTTCATCAAATTCGGTTCAAATGTTTTTGAGTTACACTCCAATAACTGAATAGAATGGAAGTCGGTATTACATTTTTCAAATTGTACTTATATCTGTACAGAGTTGTCGCTATAGCCACAGAATAAAAAATAGTATAGACTATGATATGAGAGCAGTAGAACTCTTTGTGAATGAGTTCGTCCGTGGCTAAGTACTGCCTCCATACCTTGTTTTACCGTGAAACAATAATGTTCGCAATACTGTGTTTAGGTTTGAAGGTATGGTTTCTGGCGAGTTACAGGCACACAAGACTTAACAACTTATCCCCTCATGTGTCGATGTCATTATAACAATGACATTTCTATTGTGTCTGGCCGTTTGACCTTTGATGGATCAATGTCTCAGGGTTACGGGCGCAGTGCAGTTCGTCAATTGTACCGATTCCTTAAAAAAAGCACGATTTTTTCTAGTATATGAAATAAGCAACATCTTTTTTTATTATAGGATTAAAATATTGTTACACCTACCATATTATTTTGGATACGACCATAGAATAATACATATTAATTTATATATATATATTTACAGAGTAAAATGTCCCCGCGTGTACCGGCTTGGTCTGCGCAACGTCGCTGTATGCTTCTTAGCCGTATTCTGCTGGATCACGGACAGAATGTTTTGTGATGCGTGGCTCTACATCAACTTTCCTTATCTCCACGGAGCGTGGCACGTTTTGATCTTCATCTGTTGCTACACAGCTGTAGTGCTCCTAGCATACTTCAACGTATCCGACGAGAGACCGGAGCAAAAGCCGCAGCTAAAATATTGGCCACGGAATGATTTCGAACTGGGCATCCCCTATATTACCATCAAACGTCCTTGTAAAAAGGATAGCGATTTGGAAATCTAAACCGGTTCTATACAAAAAGGATAGCAATTAAGAAATCTAAATCGGTACTATACAAAACGGACAGCGATTTAGAAATCTAAACCGGTACTTTGCGGTTCCATACCAAAATGATAGCAATTTATAAATCGAAACCGGTACTTTGCGGTTCTATACAAAAAGGATAGCTATTTATAAACCTAAACCGGTTTTGTGCGGTTCTATACAAAAATGATAGCGATTTAGAAATCTAAACCAGTAATATGCGGTTCTATACAAAAAGGATAGCTATTTATAAACCTTAACCTGTTTTGTGTGGTTCTATACAAAAATGATAGCATTTAGAATTTTAAACCGGTTCTATGCGGTCAACACATAAAGGATAGCGATTTAGAAATCTAAACCAGTACTATGCGGTTCTATATAAAAAGGATAGCGATATAGAAATCTAAACCGGTATTAAGCGGTTCTATTATGTTCTGTAAGGCTGATTTTGTGATTAAGGATCCGAGAAAATTTGTGGCAGTGGATCTGATTAGGTATGTAAGTTTTTTTTGGCATTCTAATGTTTTATATGTATTTTTGTAGTATTTCAAAGCTCTACTTGTAGATTGTAAGTTTGTAGATTTTGCTCTAAAGACATAGCATAATATTTGTAATTCTCATGTTATGTAGTTATTTATGTAGGTATATTATGTATATATTTTATAGGTAGTGTATTTCTTAAATATGTTGTATTGGTAATCTGTGATTAATAATATTTGCTGCTCAGTATATTTTGATGTAAAACACATTATGACAAATCTTTAAAGATAATATTTTTATTATTAATATATAAGTTTTTAAACTGACATGGTCACCAATGCAAGAATTTACATTAGAAACGGGATATTTACCATGTATTGTATTTATAGTGAGCTCTCGATATTTCGGCAGTTGCATGCGCCATGTTCACGAGTAAACTGAAGTATCTGCGAGTAGGTATTGTTATGAGCAGACGAAACGGTCTACCCTCTTCCTTTCACGTTTCTTGCGTTCCGGCTTATTAGCAATGACACAACAGTCACTTGAAACTCGATCTGGGTCTCGACACACATAACTCACGGTATCTGCTCGCCATCGCGAAGAAGAGGGTAGACCGTTTCGTCTGCTCATAACAACACCTACCCGCAGATACTTCAGTTTACTCGTGAACATGGCGCATGCAACTGTGCCGAAATATCGAGAGCTCAATATAAATACAATACATGGTAAATATCCCGTTTCTAACGTAAATTCTGGTATTAATATCTAGTGTGTATCCATGATTTGTATACAACAGTAATGGTTTGTCTGTTTGTAATATGATAGTCATTGTACCTGCGTCATGTAACAGAAGCTGAAAGAATAAGTTACATACCATTGAATATTTTTAGTAAAATAGTGCAAAACAATGTTTAGATAATAGATAATGCCGTTATTAATCGTCATGTGAAAAATGCGGACAGTGTGCAATAATTATTTATGCGTATGTTTATTTTTAAGGCGAAATGATAGCGAAGTTGTAAAGTTGTATAAAAGCTTTCGCGCTTTCAAATATTTTCAATATATGAGATAATACTATAAAAATTACAAGGGTTGCGATGTCAATACGAAAGTTTAAGTATTTCTAAATAATGCTTATTTCGGTTCGATAGTACTGTCAAAGCTGTCCAATAGATGTCGCTCCGTCCCCGTAAGACGGTTAAAGTCAGATAGAGAGTTAAAATTCGATGCTCGGACCCGAACCTCGGTGGCCTAGTTGGAGACGGAGAGTCAGAAGATGCGGGTTCGAATCCCGTCCGAGGATGTGATTTTTTCGCTCTGAAATTTATGTTTCAATAGCCAGATAAAGTATTTTGTGAAAATTAATTACACATAAAATAATGTCTAGTTTTAAATATTCTTGAGGACGAATTTTGATATTTAAAACATATTTCGTCTATCGTAGGTAATTATAACATAATACTTACATAGTATAAAACTTGCTACACTTTGTAATAAAGGATTTTGAGTTGTTTCCGTGATTTGAACTGAATAAGATTGTCTGTTCGTTTGTTATCTATAAAGTTATCGCAATTCGATATCTAGGGTCTTGACACTATTATATTAAAATAAAACATAGTATATTACTGTATAATGTTCACCCGACACTAATAAAAAAGTATTATAATATAATAAGTAAAACATTAACAAAAATTAGACACGTAATAAAGGAAATTTTATATATTACGTTTATTTGTAATAATTTATTTGAGACTAATATTATTTATATAAAAATATTTTATTGAATGTAGAAAATATTATGTGATAAAAAAATATTAATGATTTTAGTGATATATTTGTGTGCAAATTTAATAAAATGTAAAATTAATTAAATTTGTGTTTATTTTTTCCTGTTTGAAGAATTCACTATGGATCTGAAAATGACCATATATTAACACCAGAATTTAAATTCATTGTAGTTATAATAAACACGTTTGTAGTTTCAATTCAAAACAATATAAAATTCAAATGTTGTTGGTGGATCCCTGCGACAGTGAACGGTATAAAAAGAAAAAAAGTATTTCTCTTCCTAGATATATTTAATAACAAAATATTACTCGTACAGCTAATGCTTATAACAATGGCAAGCATACAACAAATACTCAATTATAAGTATCTAACCGATATAATCATATAACTAACTATAAAATTCATCATAGATTCTTTGTTCCCACAAGTTGCTATAAAATACGATTATAAATTCAATAAAAACAAGGCGGATTATCATCTTCTTTTTAAGTCGAAAAAGTGCGCTTAGAGTTGTATTTATCATGTAATCAATCCGAAACTACTTGTCTGATTTCCATTTAGTATATTTTTCGGGTCCAAGGGGTTTTAAATAGGCTCCTACACGCCAGAAACTAACATATAAGCCTCTACCTATAGAAACCAAGTACAGGGCTAAAATGTAAGCCGTTTTAATGAAGCCATAAATGGCTCACAGCGAATTTGTAGCGCGCGTTTTGTAAAGACGTTTAGAAATCTACCTTCTATAGGTAGTTATTCTAAGCATATAAGTACATTTTTAAGCTATACCTACATCAATGACTTTAAAGTTTAAGATTCTGCTGCAATCGTACAAAAAAATGAACAGTTTAGGAACATAGGAGTTAATTTTCTTAATCAGTCGGAATCAGAAGAGACATTGTGTTTGTTAGGATTAGGGTGCAGGGTAGAGGAGTCAAACTTCTTCCGAGGGTATGTGGTACCACCGCGGTAGACCACGTGGTTTTTCTCAGTCTCCAGTATTTTGACCTCGTGAAGCAACTCCGGTTTTTGCATCACCTTCTGAAGCTGGTCCCAGATAAATATAGCTAGGTTTTCTGTTGTGCTGACCTGTGGGATAGAAAATTATAGGTTTCCTTATTATTTGATTCCTTTTGTGTCAGTCTCACGTTTGGCCTCAGCGACATTGCATTTTACACCACCGGCCATTAGCGCGAATTGCTAATTAAACCAGTAATTAATATCTGGCGATTCAATGTTACTCATTAATGGAGGATCCCAATAATCTATCTATCCACGGTTTACCTTACTACCGATAGAAATTTGACATAACTTCCATACAAATAGTGTCAAATATCTAACTCTAGTAAGGTAAACCGGCGATTGATAGATTATTGGGACCGGCCGTAAGACGTGTTTTTATCATTAAATCTTTATAGTTATAAATAAAAGAAGTTATTTCACACTTTTTAGTGTAGAAGTCGGTTCTATTTTTTGTTAAACTTTGTTTAGGTACTCCTCTTAATGTTACTTTAATATAATAACTACAAGTTTTGGATAATGTAAAATATAAGCGTGTACTTAGAATAATGTGTAAGTATATAGAAGTCGGTTCTATTTTTTGATAAAAAAAACTCGGTTAAAAATATAGTTATAAGTTACCGCTGCGCCTCGCGGTTTTACCCACAGTGACGGATGATGAAAAGTATCCTATGTGTTATTCCAGCGCCTCCTATATCTGCATACGTATTTGGTATGCAGACTTACAAATCCGTTCAACCGTTGTGCTGTGGCGGTTGAACGGACTGGACAAACCTCAATTCATCCAAACATTCTCATATACAATTATTATTAGTAAGATTTTAGTTGCTTAGATATAAATGTAAAAATAGAGATAATGATACTTAACATAATTCACAATATTGTTTAGTTAACAAATTCCTTATCAGCATACTTTATCAACTTTTACCTAATTATACTGGTTATGCTATTACATAAAATTGATCTGGTCATTAAAAGTAGTTTTAGCCTAAACTCATAACAATGTGATTTCGTTATTATTTCAAAACTTCAAAAGCGAACAGAAATTATTAGTGAATAAGCTATGACTCACATATCTACCCTTAATGTATTACCTACTTACTAGCTGTGTTTGAGACTCATCCGTGCGAAAGTTGACTAAACACACAAAAAAATATGCGAGTTTTTTTCTAACTTTGATGTAGCCTGAGATATTTTTTATAACATCCAGGCTATACGGAGAATATCCGAACCAAACAGACAGACAGACAAACAAACACATATATAAGAAATGTTATAAGTCGGTATGTAGATGTTGTATTTTCTTTTCATATTTAGTATGAGAGCTGAATAAGCTGAGAAGCTGATAAATTGAAAAAATTGACATACCATTCAATGTTATTTATTTATCTTGTAAGTGTAGGAGATAAAACCCTATTATAGTCTACTATTTTACGTGCCACTGGCAATATTCTGGTGGCCCATCCTTATAAGCCACTAAGCAAGGCTAATATAATAATAACTAACATACCTGGACTGTTTTTAAGGCGAAAATCGTATTTTTTTAGATTACCAGCATGAATGTGGTAGCATTGCCTCATTAATTAGGTAAGTGGTATATTATGTACTATGGTTTTGCCTAAATACTACATTAAAATTGTCTGTAGGTACTTTGTTTTAACTATTAGGCTATAATAGTCTTACCACAGTTTCGAAGTATGGCACGTCTTGATCCAAGTTCTTGTGGTCCAAGGGATCCATAATGGCTTGTTGCATGTATTGTTTTAAATCGTGAACATTCATCACCATGCCTGTTGTAGGGTTTATGGGACCTTTCACTGTTACTAGAACTGAAATCAAATATATAATTTATTTAATATAGTGACCTAATTTGCTCATGTAGTTAGGCAATGTTATAATTTAAAACTTAATTTAAAAAATAATTTATAATTATGATTGATGACCACACTGTAAGAATCGACCATCAAAATTAAGACTCTTTTATAGATGAGAAACTAAGGTACTATTATATGGATGTAAAAGTCAATATGCATAATTTTATAAAAAAAAAATACTATCAAGTGCAATTTGCAAAATGTAATACCGACTTCTATTCTATTACTTTGGTAAAAATCAGTTATTAGAGTGTAACTCAAAAACTACTGGAACGAATTTGATGAAATTTAAATGGCACCACACGGGAAGCACCAGCTTCCAAACAAAACAAGAATTTTGAGAATCAGTTCACCCTATTGAAAGGTAACAAACATAAAAAACAATACAGTCGAGTACCTCCTCCTTTTTTTGAGTTTGAGTTTGAGTTTGCATGGTATGCGACTTCAACAAGTTGTTTCACACTTTTTTGTGTTGAAGTTTTTTGGTAATAAAAAATGTTTACACCCTTTTTAGTGACCCTTGCTAATTACAGATCGATTGTTATTCACCGTCAATGATGATATCATCAAATCAAAATAAGCGAAACACTGTTATGAGTGTAACTCAAAAACTGCTACACCGAATTTGATGAAATTTAAATGGGACCACCTCGCAAGTAGGTATACTCAATCAAACAATAAAAGAATCTTGAGAATCTGTCCACATTATGAGGGAGAAATCGATGAATATACGAAAAAACCTATAATATCGACCATATATCCTCCTTTTTTGAAGTCGGTTAAAAAGGTTATTTCTGTTAAATGTTTGTATAAATTTCCACAAGTAAAGCAGATCTAACATAAATTATGACATAAAAAAGGTGGCTGGCATAAATTGGAAACAAATACCACAAGACAGAAAGGAGTAGGAAGAAGTCTTGGGAAGAGGCCTTTGCGGGAAGGCAAGTTGATGGGGAAGAGAAGAATGATATGATGTCAACTAATAATTTCTTGAACTAAGTCCATTGTTATTATTTTAATTAAACATCTATCAATTTCATAACTCATTATTATTAGCATGTAAGGCTAAAAATAAAATAAGACATTAACCCAGCCCTGTCAAAAATATCCTAAAAATGTAAAAAAAGAAATTGTAAAGATAATCCTGTTTAAGGGCCAGTGCCAGTAATCTATCTATTGTCAGTTTACCTTACTAGAGATAGATATTTGACACTATTTGTATGGACACCATGTCACATTTCTATGAGTAGTAAGGGAAACTGTGGATAGATTATTGGGATCGGCCCTTAGTAACCTAGTGACAACTCCTATATGAATTAAGATGAGCAAAATAGTTCATTCTCAGTTAGTAAATAGTTATTATTAGTCATTATTATTAATGAAACAGTAGACAGTATGAACATTTTATTTTATAGACTTGTGTTTGGCTGCTATCACACCTGGTGTTAAGGGATGACGCAGTTATTGATGTAGTGTGCTTGCCTTGAAGATACCTATTCACCTGACTATAAGTTTTCTAAACTCCAAAGTTGTACCTTTCGGGAAACACAGTCTCAGGCCAGGAATTCCTTTCCGTAACAGTATTCATGACAATAATAAAAAACAATAGTAAAAGCAAGACTATTCATGTATTTGGAATGGCTACCATACAACCATGACGCCTTGTACTAAGTCTGTGTGATGGTAAATGATATAAATAAAAATAATAGAAATAAATATACTTTTTAGTAAACTTACCAACATAGTTGTGTCCATGCCCATTCGGATTATTGCATTTTCCATATAGATTTTTGTTATCTTCCTCAGACAAAAATGGACTGTAAAAATGGTTCTAATTAAATAGATAAAATGTTATACCTACCAACTTAACCAGGTACTTATTACTACAGGTAGGTTTGAATAAGTGTCTTCTGGTTGTTCACTGAATAATATACATCTTTCATCTGTCTTTACCTTATACACTTTCATGAACTTACAATGATTAAATATAAATTCATATATGAAAACCTATGCATGATAATACTATCAATATATATCTGTCACTTTTATTGAGAGATATTTTTCACTAATTTTTGAATGAAATTAGAAACCAGTCTTCAAGGAATTAGAAAACTTTATTTCTCTAGAAGATAATATGTAATATCAAGGCAATAGTCAAATAAGTAGTAGGTAGGTATTTAAGTTCACTCCATAAAATATAATAATTCTCTTATATTCATAATAGGTACCTACTAAATCTTTTGCTAAACTCAACGCCAGAACTAAGTTAATGTTCTACATAAACATGAAAAGACTACATTAAAACTTCAAAGTTCTCGACCAACACTAATAAATACACAATGTACCTACTAAATGATAATAACTTTTCAATTGCATACCTGTGCAGTCTATGACTGGAACTAAAAGTTTCCCTACGAGTAATAGAAACAATTGGAAAAGAAGTCATTTCAACTTTCTAACTTTGCACTAAAAGGTAAAAGAGTAACGGAATAATAACTTATTACGAATCACTAGTTACTATTCAACAACTACGAAATTAATATTGCAGGTATTTTACGCGCAAGACTACATCAACTACCGAAATACAATTGATAAATGAAAGAGAAAATTTGAAAAAACGCACAGTTTACATTGATAAAAAAACTTTAATGATTGGTTTAACTTTCCACGTTGTCGTATGCCTGAAAGAGATAAAATTATTATTTATCAATCAGTTTGAGAGAGATACCACTATCACTTTCATTGTTTCATTCTTTTACTTTAGACACTGACATGAATGGCCAAATTGGCCAATAGCTATAACTAGTGATGTTTTTAGTTTATCGCGCTGCGCTGCTACGCTTGCTCAACTCGATTTAATATATTTTTTCTACGAACTAATTGAGGAGTGGATATTTACAAAAGTGCTCAGTGATTTCAACATAAAAAAGAGATATTAACGGTAAACTGTAAAAACATAGTGTACAACATCATTTTTGGTTGGTTTGCTAGATTTTTTATGTTTTTTAGTTATTTTATGTTGTCTTATGCCAGTAAGGAGTAGTTACAATAAGCATAAAAATATTTACGTGTCTGCGGTGGTGGTAGAGATAGTGACAGACTGACAGGTAAAACAGAGTAGTCAGGGATAGCAATTCTATATTGTTTTTTTTTTTCAAGACTTAAGGGACAGTAGACCCGCGCATCACACTAATATTATATAGGCAAATGTTTGTGAGTGTATTTGTACGAGTGTTATTTCTTCACGCTCAAATTTCTGAACTAATTTCAATAAAATTTGGTATGGACGTAGATGAGGCACTGGAATGCGCTGAAAAGTCCTGTGTTAACACATAACTTTTCATATTCATCATTATCATCATCCATCACCACGCTGGTGTGACCACGGGGTGAAGTTATTTTGATAATTTATTTATAATTACAATGGTGAACTTACAGCTAAGACCAAAACATTCACATTGTTGAAGAACTTAAATAAAACAAAATATACATATATATTCGATTGATAAAATCAGTATGTATGTCGGCATCTTGAACCTCGTTTAGAAAACGATTGATTGAAGTGATCGCTCTTGCCGTTGGGGCGTAGTGCGCATGACGTGCGTACCTCTGGAGGGAGCGCTAACAGCCGATGCCGGCGTCTATGTCCCGCACGGATGTACTTCTGCGGCACGAAGTAACTTAATTTAGACAAAACAGAGGGGTTGTCTACCTGGTTTCTCATAAACAGACAGTAATGCACAATTAGTAACAGCTTTTATCTTAGGTCTAAAGTATTGAGACCAACATTGCCCGAAACAAATAAGGATGGGTAAAGGAAAGGGTAATATCCGTTAGTGCCCTTGCAGAGGAATCTAGCAAATTCACGCTGTATTCTTTCTACCATGAGAGTATACTTTTTAGTTCTAGGATCCAAATGGATCTCCAAATTTAAGTGTGCTGCGAACGTATGCATTATATAGCATAATAGGGATGCTTATATCGCGAAACTGACTGGAAGTTTGAGCTACAAACCCAAGAGTTCAGCTAGCTCTTTTACATATATCTACAATATGGTCACTGAAGTGAAGTTTTGTACCCATATTGATACCCAGATCTCGAACATTATAAACCTTCTCAAGAAGAATACCTTCCATGCCATACGAATAACTAACAGGCCGAAGAGATCTGGAATACGTAATCACTTTGCGTTTAGAGACATTAAAATTTAAGTTGTTGGTTTTTGCCCACTTAGCAACCGTGTCTATGTCAAGTTGAAGGTCCCAGGAATCTGAGTTAGATCCGATGCAATGATAAAGTTTTATGTCATTTGCAAACATTTAACATTTGGCAGTTGTTAGTACTTTGGGAAGATCGTTTATCATTATTAAAAATAATGTCGGCCCCAAAGTAGAACCTTGGCTTACGCCCAATCTGGTGTAAAATTCATCTGAAAAGTATCTGCCAAGTTGCACATATTGCTATCGATCCCTCAAATAATCGGCTATAAAATTTAAAAGTCTTGGAGTAAAACCAAGGCAAGACAATTTAGACAACAGAATATCGTTGTCCACTAGGTCAAACGCTTTCCTCAAATCAAAATACGCAGTGTCAACTTGTAAAGCATTGTCCATCTGTATAGTTACATAGTCTACAAATACTATATGGTTGGTTGTAGTAGATCGTCCTCGGCGAAAACCATGCTGCGAGTCATATAATTTATGATTTACCTATTTGGGCTGTAATAGAACGATTTATTGTAGTCTCAAATATTTTCCCACAAATAGACAGGACAGCAATAAGTCTCTGACACTTTATATTGATGAACCTACTACTATTTATCTATCGATTTGAATACGACATAAGGTTAACTTTTCAAATATGATATCAAACACGGACCCCTTATATTTAGTTTCGTCATGTCCGTCCGTCCGGCCGTCCTATATAATATGTAATACTAGCGCTCATAATAATATAGCGTATGTTACTCATGCACAATAATATAGCCTTCTACTAGTGAATGAAATTGTTGAATTGGTTTAGTAGTTTTTGGCGTTTATCCATTACAAATAAACAAACAATCAAATCTTTGCTCTTTATTTTATAAGAATTATTACCATACTATAGATAAATAGTAGTCGCGACAGATTCCCATGCACCATATATTTCATAATCACGATGAGTACCTATCCCACAATAATTGAAAATTACGATGAGGGTCAATACGTGCATCGGACCACACTATTGCCGTTTCGGAACATAAAGCGACACACGTCCTCATTATCCAAAACATGTCGAGCGTCAGTCGAGGGACACGGATGTCGCGCGTGTCGACGCTCGCAGAACGTCGACTTGCGATAAGTCCCGCGACTCGTAGATGTCGCAAGCGACGTCGGGCGACATCGCGCGGGTCACGTATATCGTGTCGAGGAACAGAGTCGCGCGACAAATTTCCCCTAGTGAATACGCGGCTTAAGAAAGTGTTGCCTAAGACAGTCCAAGTGGAGAGTGTCGCCACTTACGGCCGGTGCCAATAATCTATCTATCGACGGTTTACGCTACTACAGTTAGATATTTGACACTATCTGTATGGACGTTATGTCAAATTTCTATCGGTAGTAAGGTAAACTGTGGGCAGATAGATATTGGGATCGGCCCTTAGACTGTCTTACGGCCGTTTTCAATAACCTATCTATCGTCGGTTTACCTTACTAGAGTCCATACAGGACGTTATGTCAAATTTCTATCGGTAGTAAGGAAAACTATGGATAGATAGAATATTGCAAACGGCAGTTAGACTCTACTCGAGTCCAGTCGTCGTCCATATTCGAACATCGAAATATAACTGTGAAACATCGATGTTTGAGGTTCAATCTCTATCAACCCAATCAACCACAATTTTGGATCACAGATTACTGTAGTAGTAGTAAGTTCCAATAAAATCGGACTTTGTAACCTTACAAATAGAATCTTTTAGAGTGTTGTAAATACTTAGTGGAATTTTACATAACTTTTATTTAATTTAAGTTCTAAAATGTTCTCGCCTAGCAGCAGGCATTTGTTTTTCTCCACACAGGTATATTACCATTTTTTGATACCTACTTACTGTATCATTGAACAATGAACTTTAATATATACCTATTTTGGATTACCAGGATTGGATAGCACCAGTGCCTTCTATTACTTATCACAATAATTGTACCTTTAGTCCTAAAATATTTATTCGACATCATAGGTACAACATGGCCAAAATACTGAACTTGCTATTAGAGTGATGATCATGATTTCTCTGTGTTTGAATCAGAAATAAGGAGAATGATATAATGTAGATGAATGCTTGTCACCGACATAGCACAGATGATAAGCTAGGGGAAGTGGAAGTGGGCAGGTATAACATGTAGACTTATGGCTTATGTGTTTTAGCTAAGGAGGTTGCAAAGTACCCTAGTGCTTGCTGAGCACAACAATGAAGTTCTATCACCAGCCACACAAAACGCTCTAAGTGCTGCCAAGAAAATTGGTGGTGATGTGACAGTACTCGTGGCTGGAACCAAGTGTGGCCCTGTAAGTATTGTTTGTTAGTTTTATTTAGACACCATTTTATTAATATTCAATTTATGATGAGTTTTATTATTAACCTGGCAGGCTGTATTGCACCAAATATGGACTCACTAGACAAATAATACTCAGAATTTGAAAAGAACATAGCCGCCAGCTATGGAATTCAGGTGTTGGAATGCCTTGCAGCCTACTAGGCCTGGTTTCATTCATAATTCTAAGGTTGTCTGCATAAACATGTTTTGTATGGTACCTTTATTAGACTAATTAGATGTCATTAGAAAAACAAATATTTTTTCATTCACATCACTATCATCATCACCTCAGCCGTAGGATGTCCGCTGCTGAACATATGCCTCCCCCATGATATTCCAAAAGGACTGGTTGGAAGCGGCCTGTGCTATCATCATAATGGTGTTTAAAATTCAGTCACACTGCTTTGTCATTGCCAACGCAATGTCAGCTAATGCCGTTGCCAACTCTTCTTATAAAAGTTTATCAATAATGTAAAAGAAAACTTAAAAGTATGAAAGCAAGAGAGATCACATGCAATGTTGCATTTTTGCTTTGCCCTTCATAAACCGTGATGATTAAAACAAAAGATTTATGAATGAAACACATGTAAATTTACATCAATGGTACTCAAAGCGTTAATGCTGGATGTCCCATAGAAAAAAAGATCTTGGCTCTCATTATTGATCTCAGGATTACGAAAATAAATATAACATTATTGTAAAATCAGCAGGTTAACTCTTTCCCTACTGTAATCAATTAAAACAAAATATTTCAGTCATAAAATGTCAGACGTCTACATCCTTGGTAGGGGAAAAGGGTTAATGGGTTTAATTGCAAGCAACTAAAGACAAGTCTACAAGCTTCAACAAAATTTAATGTAATAAACTTAATTTTTGTTGAGAAACTATCACTAACTAAACTAAAATATTTTTCATTGTAATTATACATGAAAAGTACTTAAAAAACTCCAAGACACACAAATACTCTAAGGATAATACCTGTTAAGACTTAATTGTAAATTTTGTTTCCTGAAGAACAGGCTTATCTCATATGAATTTAACATTGATTCCTTAGTTCAAATTGGTAATGCCTGATTCATAGTAGCCCAGGGTTTATCAACTCATTATATATTTTATGTCTACATAAATACTATCATAGGGTTTATTAACACCTTGTTTTACTGAATGGGTAATTTCTTGACAAGAGGTCATAACTTTGTAACCTATTTTTTTTTTTCATTTCAGGCAGCAGAGCAAGTTGCCAAAGCAAGTGGGGTCTCCAAAATCTTAGTTGCAGAAGGTGACGTCTTCAAAGGCTTCCTAGCCGAGACCTTGACTCCATTGATCATTGCATCACAGAAGCAGTTCAAGTTCACCCATATCTTAGCGCCTGCCACAGCTATAGGCAAGGCGGTACTGCCTCGAGTGGCTGCCAAGCTAGATGTCTCTCCGATCACTGACATCATTGGTGTTAAGGATGCTAACACTTTCATTAGGACAATTTATGCTGGTAAAGAGATAAATGTTAATTTAAATGATAACTCCAGTGTGCTGAAGTATTGGACAGCTGCAGTGTTAGCGGAGGGTGTCATCTTCAACTACCCACTTCATGGCCGATACAGTGTCCTTCACACACTAAAACAGTAATACTTGCGCACTATTCGGGGTCGGATATTTGGCACTCTGGTGGTACCTATCAAGATGGTCTCTTGCTTAAGAGACCATCTTGACCTACCACCTAAGTAAGTCGGGTTACTACTTACTATTTGCATCCTGATTGTGGAGGAAATAGTCTTCAACTCCGTCTCCCATGATGTGAAATTTTATAAAATTGAAACAATTGCAGCACCCATAAATTATATTACAAATCAAATTAATGATAAAAAAATGTTGTATTCAGAATATATAAAATTCTCCATCTATCTTTTATTTCTCAGGTAATGCCATCCTCACCTTAGAAGCTAAAGACCCTATCAAGGTTATCACTGTCAGATCCACAGCATTCCCACCTGAACCTTTAGAAGGAGGTTCGACTGCTATAGAAAAGGCCCCAGAAGGTGACTACAAAACAGACCTGGTGGAGTTTGTGTCTCAGGAGCTCACCAAATCTGACAGACCCGAGTTGACCAGTGCTAAAAATATCATATCTGGTGGTGAGTTGATTATTCAAAATTATAATAAAAAAGCATTAGACGAAGCGAACAGTACAATATAAATCATTGTGGGAATCTAGGTCCACTTAAGGTGTATTTTAAAATTGCATCATCATTTCACATCAGGTGAATAAGTGGTGAAATGAAAAAACGTAAAAAGTAATGTTTGCAAATTTTGCCCTAATGTTATATCAAACAGAATGTTTGCTATTGTTCCTTAAAGCATGTCATGAAGCTAAATGAATAATATTGATAATCAAAATAAAATTGTTCCAAGAAATTCAACAAGTCATTGATGGATGTGTGTTGGATTAAATGCGTCACAAATGGTTACATCCAGGTATTATTTCAATTTATAAGATTTGACATGTGAAAGAGTACAAAACATTCATTACACTACAGATCACCTATCTAAGTATAGGCAGTAAGTTTTGTATCACCTACTTGAAAATTTATGTAAGACCTGCTCTGCTGTGATTGCTTCATCCTCCAAGTTTGGTTATATTAGCTCTTCCCAAGGATTGTTGGCTTAAGGAAGACGCCAAAATAGTTTATTTTACATAATAATCCTGGACTGACGAGATCATATAATGGAGCTAAATCTTTTGACAATCTGATGAATCGAATCACATTATTCTCGTACTAAACCCACATAGCTAGGATAACAGAACAAGATGTGTTTACATTTTATTTAAATACATACAAAACATTAGAATGCTTACAGCCTAAACCAATGTGACTACGTAATAATCTGATACTGGTGGCAATAATTTTCATATTGTAATTGAAAATATCGCCATGCTGGAACTAGGCACAAGTAATTCATTACAATTGTTTCTAGGTCGAGGACTGAAGTCTGGTGACAACTTCAAGCTGCTCTATGACCTTGCTGACAAGCTGAATGCAGCTGTAGGAGCGTCCCGTGCTGCAGTCGACGCTGGTTTCGTGGCGAACGACCTTCAGATCGGACAGACCGGCAAAATTGTTGCACCAGTAAGTCACACTTGATTATCACACATTTTGGGCTAATGATCGTTCGAGTCGACTCCGCGTTTAAGCATCTAATAATGAGTCTGATAACTTATGACTCTCTATTCCATTTGAGTTAGATAGATATTGCCAGTTATGTCCATAATTATACTTTAGGAACTGCCTAGGACTGGCGTGAGAATTACCGGAAGTTTTCTTGGACCAGTGTCGAACTTATTTGAACTTTTTCGTCTGGGAGAAAACGAGCCCGCGCAGTTTTGGCTCCCAGATGACTCTACAGTACGTAACTTAGTTACAGTCTGGTATATATAACCCCAGCCGGTTCTTAAAGTATAAGTCTATATTCTATAGTTATATGCAATGTTGTTCATTCGCAGGACCTATACATCGCCGTCGGCATCAGCGGTGCCATCCAGCATCTCGCTGGCATGAAGGATTCGAAGACCATCGTCGCCATTAATAAAGACCCTGATGCACCCATCTTCCAGGTAAGAATATTTAGAAACGGCTTAGAACAGCCTTAGAAACGGCTTCATTAAAAAAAAACGGTAAATCGATTTTTTTGGTACGCAATTAAATAACACTCAAGTGAGTTTAATAAAAATACTGTTCTATGTAAACGATATATTGAAAATGCACCTCTTTTTTTAAGATTAGAAAAAAGAACGAATCCGTGCGCAGTCGTATTGGCGCGAATGAGTTTCTTTATTTATAATATAATAAGTATGTAGTCATATATGCGTCTGACTGCCTGACCAGTTTATAAATCCACATCTACAAGTCCGATTAACTACGAAATTCTTTGTATGTACACCCTGATAATAATTCCTCTGTCGCTGAAACTTTGCTAGTTTAAATAAATCTTCATAGATTACGATTTTATTTTATATTATGTAATTTTTAACATGAATCCCTTCAAGTTTATCAAATACCTCAATGATTGGACTATACATATAGCTTTTGCCATGCATATTTGTCTAAGAGATGTAAAATTTAATAAAATTCTAATACATATACAAATTATTTAATATTAGAAGATAGTTCCACGAATTGACTAGCCGATTTCATGTACGCATTTTATTACAAACGATCAAAAATAATGATTTATACATAATATAACATATTATTTGTATCGCAGTGCAAACTCATGGCTTTATCGGAGTCATCAAGTTCAATGTGGAATGATAAACTTTGTTAAGATAAAGACGTACTTAGATACTTAGTAGAATTAGTTACATGTACGCGCCTACTACGTTCCCATTGTTGGACCTCGAGCCTATTTCTCAAGGCCGTAATCCAACGCATAGGCCCAATGTGGCTTGGTGGACTACTAGTCCATCTAGTTATCCTATTCAGGTTGTCGTCTGTTGTTTGACGGTTAAGGTGAATTTCATAAAAGAAATTTGCTTATCATCCGAAGCACGAAAACGCTGTAAATGTTATCATTATACTAATAACTGACGAGAGAGACGTAGTACGACAATGCGATTGACCGACTGCCTGTGCCCCGATAAACCCTATTGTTACCCCCGTGAACCCGTTAAGTGCGGGTTGAGGCGATGTATATCATGGTTCGGGTTGTGGAGCTTATTTTCTATACTAAATATAATATCAAAATTATTTACAAGGTGGCGATTCATTTGTTCAAAAAAGTAATCTAAACTAGCAAACTAAATTTTAATTATGGTAGTACTTATTCTGTAAACACTACAATCCGAATTAATTTGGTTGTAGTGTTTACAGAACAAACATAACAGTTAGAATGACATTTCTAAAAATATTATTATTCTAATTAATCTCTCTTTTTTCAATTCTAATTTTAGGCATTTTACGTTAGTTTAGCGAGCACCAAGTTACGTGAAGACGAATCTGTCTAAAATATTAGATATTTCTCTTCAACTGGGGTATACCCACAGTTGAAGAGAAATATCTAATTTTAGTGGTGTCATTCGGAAGTATATTAATTTGGATTTAAGCCTTAACAGAATAAGAACTATCATAATTTAAAGATGTTTTAATTTAGAGAATGTTTACAGAATAAACACCATGTTTGGTTAAAATTTTAGTTATTATTTTACTACTTAGTATACTCAAATTAATTCTTCTGTGGCCTAACAACTATCCCAAAATTATTAGTTTATATGTTTAAAACATAACTATAGTATTAATACTATTTGTATATTTTCAGGTGAGCGACCATGGCCTAGTCGCAGATTTGTTTAAGGCGGTCCCGGAATTAACATCTAAGTTGTAAATATGATTTGTAATGTATAAGCTCAATGTGTACATGTATAAATAGATATGCTACAACTTTTTACCCATTCCCCGAGAGATTTTCTAAATTATTACTGTTAGTTATATACATATTTAATCATGTGTAATTCAATTTGAAGCTATTGTGTAAGAAATAAAAATTTGTTACAAAAATTGCAGCTTATGTATTTTAGTATAAGTAAATCTACAGCTACAAAGACCCTAAACCCTACGTATTCCTAAACGAATTAATGAAGTTTTGTGAATAAATGAATTATTTATTCATAGCATATGCCTATACGTATTTTTTTTTTTATTTAATTTTATTTATTCACAAAATACTTGTCTTAAATTCCACGAATTTATTATATTTGTCCATACCTTGTTAGGGTTCCGTACCCAAAGGGTAAAACGGGAGCCTATTACCAAAACTCCGCTGTCCGTCCGTTCACCAGAGTGTATTTCATGAACCGTGATAGTTAGACGGTTGAAATTTTCACAGATTATGTATTTCTGTTGCCGCTAGAACAACAAATACTAAAAAACAGAATAATATAAATATTTGAGGGGGCTCCCATAAAACAAACGTGATTTTTTGCTCGTTTTTATATATATTGGTACGGAACCCTTTGTGCGCGAGTTTGACTCGTGCTTGGCCGGGTTTTTTAAAAATTGTGGCTACAGACGAACTTTTAAATTTATAAAATTATTAATTTACAGTTCGCAGGCCGTTCGTTATTTTGTGTTTTGGCTATTTTTTTGTTTTGCTACTCGACACTAGATGACGCTATTTACACAATGAGTTGGTACCTATAGAAGAAATATACATAAAATGACTTCTGTTTTTAGTTTTGCTACTCGACACAAGATGGCGATATCTGTTGTTGATAGTACTGTGAACTCTTACTTAAGTTTAGTAATTATTATTTATTTAGTAATAAGTTTATTGTTGACAGAAATTTACATATGAGTCTTAGTTCATATGGTTACTTATTATTTACTGTTAGAATATTTGTCAGATTTTATTTAACCAAACAGTTAGGATTTACCTACCAAACATACTTGGCTCTTGTTCTTACTAAAGACTGCGGGTACAAAATTAATACATGAGTAATGAATTAGATAATAATAATTATGTACATTAATCCTAATAAATAAAGACAAAGGCAAGTGAATAAAACATAATTCATTTAACAAATAATTAATTAGCCATTATTAAGGTTAGCATATAATTATGCTTAATATCATCCAGTACACTAACTGGATGTGCTGTGTGGTAGGTATCCTACTTATCTACAATAAACGTCACACCGCTCAGTACAATAACCAGTATGGGTGTGTAGTACCAACAGGAGGTAAGTGCGCAGTCAATCACTGCGGTAATGATAGCGCGCGAGATGCAGCGCGGTTCGCCTGCTGAGTGGCATTCTCGTTATCGCGTCTGCCGACAGACAACGAGCCAGCCGGCAAACAGGGCGGGGCCTGCGCGCTCCGCCCCATGCACCACGCCCTTCGCCTCGCCTCGCCTCGTCTCGCACTGCACAACCGCGCCGCGCTAGTCTACACCGCCGTCGAACATGCCGCGACCAACGCGCGCATCCTACGGCGACCAGAAACCTCCGTATTCGTACATCTCCCTAACTGCCATGGCGATTTGGAGTTCCCCGGAACGCATGCTTCCGCTGTCAGACATCTACCGGTTCATCACGGACCGGTTCCCGTACTACCGGCGGAACACGCAGCGCTGGCAGAACTCGCTGCGGCACAACCTCTCCTTCAACGACTGCTTCGTGAAGGTGCCGCGCCGGCCGGACCGGCCCGGCAAGGGCGCCTACTGGACGCTGCACCCGCAGGCCTTCGACATGTTCGAAAACGGCTCCTTGCTTCGCAGACGGAAACGGTTCAAACTCCAGAAAGGTGATAAGGACAATCTCGGAGCTGAGTTGGTGGCTTTGGCAAATTTTAATAACTTATTTTTGGCGAGCCAATCGAGTGCGAGGGTTCCTCCTTTGCCCTCATATGAACAACCCATAAATTTTGATAGCAATTACAGTACAAACATTTCAATAGTGAAGCCCAAGAAATCGTTTACTATAGAGAGTATCTTGGCTAGTGATATGAACAAAACAAGTGATGAACGTAACGTCAGTGCTGTGTGTGCTCCTTACCACCCTGAGCTGCTGGCCATGGCAGCGGCGATGTGGTCTCCAATGTTCAGGCAGCCGCAGGCATTCTCTCCAGCCATCTACGGACCTCTCCATTTAGCGTTTAATTTGCAACACACGTTAGAAAGCCTACCTAGTCTACAACATCCATTAAATCCCTTATAATTTTAGGTAACCGTAAGTTTACAAAAGCTAAGTACTATATTCTCCCAATGTGTTAAACGACCAAGATAGTCATTTGATGCTTCATAAAATATAATTGCCCGTATGTCCGTAGCCTATTTTACCGAAAAATACTCATTTATACCTATATTTTATGTTATTATGGAGACTTATAAATATGATAAATAAATCCGTCAAAGAGATTTGTATAAAAATACATATTTAATTTATATAGGTAGTTATAACATAGGTACAGTAGAATAGAATTAATTATTAAGTAATACTTCTTCTTTCTCTGATTCTGAGGTCAGTTTCTTTTTTGCGAATCTTTAAATTACTTAAATAAGCCGCTACGGACAGGATTTGAACCTGCGTCCTCTGGGTTGCTGGCGCTTAAAGACTCTCATATCAATACTACGTTTAAAATTTGAAGGAATTTATCATTTACCTACTTAGCAGGCGTACCTACAATCAATAACTGGTCGTACGCCTAAGTATTTATATTTTATTAACTTATAATTGGATAAAGTCGGTAATTACAGAGGTACCAGGACAAATGCCGATAAATACAATATACCCGTTCAAATCCGGATAACTACATTATGGTCGGATCAAAAACCGATAATTCTAAGTTTGCGGGAAAACTATCAACACTAGATTTTTTTATCTTACCTGTTTGAAAGCTATAAGCCATAGGTATTGACGTTATATTCGTTTAGCAAACAACATACCTAATCATTCGTACTTAAATCATTTTTCTGTACAAGTAGGAAAAAAATATTAACCACATACGTTGCAGTTCCTGGAAAAGTAGGTTGGTTTTTGCGAAATCGATTGTACTCGTACCTATTATTGGCCAAATATAGCGAATCGCGAGTCAATGGGTTATGCGGGTTTTGTTCCGGAGCTCTTCATTATAAGTGCGAATGAAACTGATTGTATTCCATAGAGCACACATTAGTTCCATTTCAGAATTTTAAAGCCCTTAAATTCATAATGGTAGTTTAACTAATAAGTAGTATCAATTCTGTATAAACACAAATATAGGTAATAAAAAACGTACTTATATACTTATACTGTAACAAAATAAACTCGTTACTTAATCATTTATACAACAATATGTACTATGTACACAATATTTCAACTTCCATGTATAGTAGGGGACTCTTTTATTTTACCCTTTTAACCCGTCCGCATCAGCGCAAAAAATAACAATAGATTTATGAATGAAACTTAACTCGAATGAGTCTTGCTGAGTCGGACAGATTAAGGGATATATACCCGTATATATAGGCACTGCATAGCCTATATACAGTGCCTATATTATATACCCGTATACCAAGCAACTCAGACAAAATAAAAAAGTCAAGACAGAATGTAGTGAACAGAGAAGTGAGGCCGGTTTTCTAAATTACATTTGCATGACTGTCATGGTAATTCAAATTAAATTAGAGTAATTAAAAATGTATCAATAATTAATAAATTTAAATTAAATGTTAATTATAACTTTACGTGTTGCTTCCACGCGCCGCGATAGTTCGACTGACGAGCCAAGGCGTAGTTTCGTTGTAGGTTTTGTATGTAGATATGTATGGACACGCCGAGGCGTAGTTTCACCCGGCCACACTTCTCTGTTCACAACATTCTGTCTTGACTTTTTTATTTTGTTTGAGCCTAGTAACCTAAGGGTGGATGAATATACGTAGATATACAGAATGTCCTGCAACTCAACGATAAACTGGTACCGGGCGAGAGGCCAACATTATACCAGTTACGAAAAAATAAGAATAAGAAAACTATTTTTGTCCAACATGGAATGTCAAAGTTAACTGACAATAATTTTGTAAAACTCGTCAAAACTTAATTTATTTCACTTAGTTAACAATATTATTTTGATTTGTGGTTGCGATTAATATCACTGTTATTTAAGACATCATCATTAAAAAAAAAAAACTGTAAAAAATTGGCTTGGCTAAGTGACATGTTTTTTTTTCTTATTTTTTCATAACTGGTTTACCTTAGCCTCTCGCCTGGTATACCAGGTTATCGTTGAGTTTTGGGACAACCGATATATATATATTGTTATTAAGCGAGAATAATTACGTTGGTATATCTGTGTATTAAGTAGGTAGATTGTAAGTTGTTAATAAGATTTCTGAAAAGCAGTTGTAGTTGACGGTTATTGTTGATTTAATATTTGATGTATTTAAAATATTTGTTGTTATATTTTACCGTCACAATATTTGTGTTATTAGTTATATATATTTATATATAATCACATCAATATAAAAAAAAAAAATCCCCCTCTGTAACACATGAAATATCTACAATAAATGCTACTTCGCTATATGTACTCAATATTATAATAATATCTACATAAGTAACTATATTAAATATCTTATTAATGGCTGTAATTTTTTTGTCTAAGTTCAAAATCAATAAGTTTAATATAGAGTCAAAAACAAAGGTGTAAAAATAGATTGTTTGTTTAATTAAAAATTATTATTAAAACTTAGCGTTTTATATCAATGTTTTACTTTTTATTTTATATCTCTCTATATTTTCTGCACAAAGCGTAAAAACCCGCCACACAGCATAATTTAATGGAAAAATATAGGGTAATCGTACGGCAGGTGATACAGTGTACGACCATTTTATGGACATTAGCCAGCCTACACGGTGTTCTGCGTTTAAAAAAGATAAATCGCCGAAATTCGTTTAGGATTTGAACATTGAAGTAAGGGGATGTTCCCGACAGCAATCGGGTGGATTCAACACCGTGACCGAACATAGGCCGAAGCGACTATCTTAGGGTTACGAGGACGTCATTTTTTGTTATTTATGTGTTACGCCTAAGGCGAGGGCTGTTTCGGTAATTAATATAGAGGAATGATCAAATTGAGTGCCGTTTACCCCGGGGCATCCCTTCTGTTCGAACGCGAACACCTTTTCGGCATCTATCAGTGGTAATAAATTAAATTTGGTGTCACCGATTAATATGGGGAATTAGATCCAACGTTTTAGGGGAGATCGGATCATGCCTCAATAAGTATTCTTAACTAAATTTTTTACATATGATCGATAACGTCAACACGAATCATATGACGATCCTATAGTGTCCATCTTACGTTAGACCAAGGATCATCATATATAGTAGGTATAGCTAATTATGATGATCCTTGGTAAGACGTTAGATTCCAGGTTTGATGTGGAAAAATATTTGTGTGATAAGAAGAAATCATTGATCTCGAGTCTTGGATGTTTGTTATGTGATGTTATTTGTGATGTTTGATATTTTGATGTGTTAATTTGTGTGGCCTTGCCTCCCACACATGGAATCCTAGTGAAAATGTAATACCTTATTTAATATTATATGTGTGTAATATGCTACTACAAATAACGCAACGTTTATTTGTAGAAATCTACGGTGCTGTCGACCTAAGGTAAGTTATTTATGACTGAGACCCCCCTCCAACTTCTATTTATACTCTTACCCATACGTGTTTGTTTTGTGCTTTAGCTGTGTGGCTGTAGGGGTCAGCTAGTAATACATATCTGTTATGTACATGCAAATATATATAAGGCTACATCTATAATATTATACCTACTTAGGTACTGTTAAAGACTTTATGACTAAGATTTTTTTTAAACTTTACAGCCGGGGTGTAGTGAATATTCGAACAAGAATCGTTAGTGATTTATGCTGTTCTGTCTGCTTGTCTTTCTCTTTGTCTCGTAGTTACTGCGAACATAAGTGTGGTTAAAACTGCGTGGTTAGAGTACCTAGGTACATTTAATATAAAGTAACATTACATATCGATTTTTAACAATACAGATTGTTCTAGAGTTATTGTCTTTTATAAAGCACATTGATCTCTAGATTGCGGTGCGTTCTATTGTCAGGGAGATGAGCAAGTTATTGATAAAATTGATCTATAAAGATGCTTTGACATGAGGCCATGTTTGGCTCAGCTAGTAGGTTATAACATATATGTACATACATATAACATATAAACAAATCTCATTCGGTATCCCGTAAAGAAATTTAAATAAAGAAATAAATATGTAACTATATTATAATATTATTCTGTAGCGCCCAACAGGGTCCATGGTGAACTATTATAATAAATATATATATATATATGTTTAGTTAACATATCTGTGGTACAAAAGGCACCGGCTTCCCTTAAAAAGATATGTATGTGAGCTATGTATATGAACAATAATAATAGGATTGAAAAGTGGTCTCTACTATGGGCCTCATAAGTAAGCTCCAAGTCACACAACGAGCTATGGAGAGGGCTATCCGAGCATAGCCCTCTCCATTTCTTCTTCGGATTCTCTACGTGATCGAATCAGAAATGAGGAGATCCGTAGAAGAACTAAAGTCACCGACCTAGCCCAGAAGATTAGCCATCAGTTAAAGTGGCAGTGGGCAGGGCAACAGATGGCCGATGGGGCCGGAAGGTTCTGGAATGGAGACCACGGACTGGCAAGCGCAGCGTAGGTCGTCCCCCGACACGGTGGACAGACGACCTGTTAAAGGTCGCAGGACGACGATTGATGCAGGCCGCTTCCAACCCGTTCCTTTTGGAAAATAAAGGGGGAGGCATATGTCCAGCAGTGGACGTCCTACGGCTGAGATGATGATGATGATGATGTTGATGAATTGGATTGACGTAATAGCGAAAACCAAAGCAGCTGTAGATAGAATCCGAGGCATGAAATATTATAAACACACTCATATTTAAGTAATGTATTTTTAAAATAACATGTTTGATTGCTTTTGGAAGATCGTTTATTAAAAACGAAATAAAATCTAAAGAAATCAAACCGCCTTCATGAGACTTAAAGATTTAAACAAACAGCTGAATACAAAATAGTATACAAATTATGTTTTTGTAAGTTTATACTAAATAGACCTAAAGTTTTAATACTTATAAAGTGACTTAAAGACAGTTGAGGCGTTTTCTAATTAGTTTTTGCGACTCACCGCCCTAGCAACTAATAGATTTATGTTTGATTTTTTATCAATTTTTTTTTAGGTTACAGTGTTACTAGTTTATGGTATTATTCTCAATAGTTTAGAGCAGTAATTAACACGTATCTAAGGCAACACTTCAACAGATTATATTAGCAAGATAATGTCGATTTAAGCAATGGTAACATTTCAACCCTTCCCACCTTGAGACAGGGTGAGTAGGTACACTTCCGTCAAACAAGTATGCTCATGTTATAAGGTAATTTCTTTATTAATTGACTCCACTTTTAAGCTCGCCAAATCAAGTGTTAGTTACTTTTAAATACATACCTACATTCTTATAATTCAAATTTATGCGAGACTCGAAAACTATGAATAATTATTCAGATATTGAAGAAATATAATAAAATAGCTGCCATATATATACCTGGCGAAAACATCGTTATGAGGGATATTTCAGTTGAAAAGTAAGTATGTCCAAATATAAAGAAAGAAAATATGACATGGTTCCGGTCTCGACGGTACCACTGTTTCGGCACCAAACTGTAGAAAGCGGCTTTAATTGCAGGTTAATAAAATTTCCATTGTTTCATAGAAAATAAATCAAAAGTACCTCTAAATCTCATACCTCTTGCATAAAAAATATGGTTAGTGCATTCCGATGAGGCAGAAGTTAATAAGCGAGTGCAATTTAGTGGCAGAGTTCAGACGAGCCTCCGACAATGCATCGCTCGACGTCCAATTGCGTATTATTGAGTTGACTGGACTGGACACTCGGATTGTCCGCGTACAGGAGGAGTTCTGGACATATTTCTCTTAGGTACTCTCGACGCAAGATAATTTAAAGAATAACTGATGTACCTCTCAATTCTCAATATGATTAGGATATCATTAGCTTTACATACTGCTTTGATTTGATTTTAATGGATAAGCAAATCTAAGAAGTATTTAATAGGCTTTTAAATACTTCTTAGAATTGCTTATCCAATTATTCGCTTTTTAAAGGCCTATTTAGATTTTTTCTTTACCTCAATGAATATTACAAGAAAGAGGTTTTATTAATTTGCCGATGTATTGGCATGCATTTGAAGCATCCTGGCTTGGTTCTGTTACGTTCCAAATTTAAATTTCGTCTAACATCTGCGAAGGTTTTATATTATACTCTTAAATCAACTATAGATAGAAGAAGATATTTGTGTTATGCGTGATAGAGTTATAAGTATACTGCGCACCACGGTTCGAGCAGTAGTATGAAGGGTACTGATCTTACACGAATTAACCAAAAATGCTTATACCTTAACAGGATTTAATGGAACCCTAATCATTTTGAAAGGTACATTCGATATTCTATAATTTTTCTGAAGACCATGATTTTTAAACGTATACCTACATTACATCCAGCCAATTTTATAAATTATATATATGTACTTGTAAGTGTAACTGGTACCATTCAAAGTTATAATAATCAGAGCACTGATCGAAATACTGACAGACAGACAGATAACTGTAAAAGGTTCCTTATCTGAAATGAATTGAAAAAACATGTAAATTTGTAATAAAATCTACCACTTACGGATGTATTGTAATAAGTAGGTACCTATTTATAACGATAATAACTTACAATTTGTCGAATGGCTAGTAAACTTGAGCTTGTTTCTATATCGTACTTACTACTACTAAATAAACAAAACAAACAATTAACTATTATTAATATGTTTAGAATGGTCACTAATACATTCGATGTGAACGACTTAACTGGACTTTATATCAAATATTGCAAAAGCCACGCCAGATTTCTATTTCCATGACGCCAACTACATATAATAATAATAATATATACTAAGTACAATGATTAAAGCGAGATTAAAAGAGATACGAAATAAATGTCCACAAAGCTTTAGAAAACCAACTCGAAATGTATAATTTGTAAAGGTCGGCTGCAGATGAAGATCTACTTTTTTGTAGGTAAGTAATTCAGTTATCAACATAACTATGGTTAGTTATTTAAGACATTAACGCATATACAGGGTGTTTGGTAGAGGGACCGACAAACCAAATGAGCGTGTTCGGGGGCCCACTTGGAGAATACAAGTTGGAAAAAGAAAAATCTCCGACCCCAAATTTTTTTTACTTTCTTTTGCTAAAAAAGCTTGCTAGTGGGTTTGTTTATCATTGTGAAAGTTGAACTATGAGGTAAAATTTATTTCATTTTTTCACTCTATAAGCTCTACATCAGTTAGTTCTGTTTTGTATCCAATTTTGCTTTGCGTGGCCTGAAGGTGTATTAGAGACCAAATTCAACTAATAACATCCGGTCTAAAACAGATTTTACAAATGTTATGGTGGTAAATAGGTACAATTTCGGAGAAAAAGGAAAAATTCAGAAAAAAAAGTAAAAAAAATTGGGGGCTAGGGGATTTTTTTTGGCCAACTTGTATTCACCAAGTTTTCAGACAAGTTGTAGTCACCCCGAACACGCTCATTTGGTTTGTCGGACCCTCTACCAAACACCCTATATTTGTACCCTGGTAAATAATGTAACAATAATTGTAGTGAATAAGTGTTTTTCACACTCACTTTTTTCATTCAAAATTCATAAAGTCCATAATCAATGACGAGCAATAATGTTTCACGTTTCACTATGTTCATTTGTTTTTGATTACAAAGTTTAAATACACTTCTTGGTAGGTTTCGAAGTAAAATACTCGCTCCGTTTTTATATAAATAGCCATGCACCGGAGTGACTTGGACGACCTGTCAGCTAACCCACAAAAGCGCACTTTGTGTACTTTTTATCGTACTTAGGACAATTACGTTACACTTACGCACTTTTTTGTGTTAGGTCGATTGCGCATTAGAATTTTATAAATTTTGATATTATAGACCTAAGTGGCGTGCAATTGGAGAGGCGTCCAGCAGTGGACTGCTACAGGCTGATGATGATGATGATGATGATATTGTTGTATGTTTTTTGATTTGAATTGTGTTCTTATTTATGGTGTTTTTTGTGCGTTTTAGAGTAATCACTGGCGTGGAACAGTTTTTTAGATTCTCTCTTCTAATCACCGACCAGATTCTAAAAGTTTACTTTAATTTCTCCTGCAGTTTATGAAACTATCATGCAACAGATACTGGCAAAGTTGCGACACTCAAGTCAAGTCGCAGAGGCCATGCACAAACAATCTAATCTAATCTAATCACATTATAAGGGGCGTATACCATCTAGACGCCATCGCTGGTGACTCTCGATTCTCCAGGAGGGAGAGTGGTATTGGATGGATAGAATTTGATGAAAATTTATAATGAAAATAGTAATAATAATGAATTCACACATATCTACGTCACATTTTATACCGAAAAAATATTCTTGTGGGATGATTATTTCGGGAGTAAGAAGACGAGGGGCGTAACTGGTTTGACATCGATATTTTGAGGATTAATAAATATAAATCTGTTAAATAATAAAAATAAATAAAATCAATATAAGACGGCGTCGGCCGCCTATTGTGACGGAGCATGCTCAACGGGCGAGCAGTTGACTCACCGCACACCCATCATCACAGTCGCCTGTAAAACAGCTGCGCCTGGCAACCGGAGCTCAGTTTGCTGCGCACGTCTCTATTGTTATAATCTAATAAGTGGTCGATGATTAAAGTTGGAATATACATTACTTGTTTTCACACTTCATGTCGGGCTCTCAGCCGATATATACTTAATTAATAACTAATTATAATAAATAAAAATACCAAACAAATAAAAAATATAAACTATTAATAAAATTCACCCTGTGAACAAAAACTACGAAGCCATGTCGTGTAATGGCCTGCAGTTCTCGGCGAGTGACAAACACAATAGGTGCTTTCGGTATTCATCTCTTAGGTTATCCTTAACATAACAAATATTGGATGATCCACTTTTATGAGACTTTGTTAAGGAATCCGTTGAACGTTTCCTCGCTTCAGGCGGCATCAGGCTTCGCTGTTATCGTGTTTTATAGCATTGCCTAATAATATGTTCTCATGTACCTCCACTACATTGTATTGTATGAGCGTTGTAAATAAGTTCGAGTACAAGTTTTCGATTACATGTTTTGAAAAGGAATAATATAACCTACCATAATAAATTTCGTGCTTGTCTACGAATCGTTTCAATAGAGAGAAGGAACTGTGTATACACGATATAGAACGATACGTAATCTACACGTAATTGTTGCAATATGAGTCACCCGACTGTATTTTTCGATTTAAAATGCGAATATCTACGCTAAGCCATGTATTTTTTTAGCACCATAATATTAAAAACGGTATGTTTATAATACGATATTAAAAGATGGCATGTATGAAAGAATGTTTGCCCGCCCGACCTAGGCAAAAAGGGAAGGCCCTGGTAAACTTTGTAGGTCAAGGATTTTAGGATTTTTTTAAATTAAATTGTACATCATTTGAGTACACGTTTTTTACTAACAAAAATTGACTATGCCTGATGAATAAATTATTTAAATGTAATTTATGTTAGTCCTGCGTTAATTTTGATATACAATACATATACAATTTTGTTTTATTGTTTTGTTTTATTGTTTTGTTTTATTCAATTCGACTATTTTTTTCTTCTTTTTTTATGTTCGTTACCTCATAACTTTCAATAGGTTGAAACGATTCTCAAAATTCCATTCTCGTTTAAAAGCTGGTGTTTCCCGTGTGGTCCCATTGAAATTTTTCATCAAATTCGGTCCAGTGGTTTTTAAGTTACACTCCTATAACTGGATAGAATGGAAGTCGGTATTAAATTTTTGAAATTGTACTTGTTTTGATGTTTTAGTCGTTACCATGGCTCCAATTAAGGTTTGGTCCCGGTCAGTATTTGGATTGAGTGTCAAGGAACCCCGGTAATATCTGACACTCTGATAACCGGGATTAACAAAACTAAAGCCCGATACGTTCTGTACTTTCAGGAATAACTTACAATAACTTTACGCATGAAAGCTCATATTTTATATCGTTATTGCACGCTGGATTAGAATTAGAGCTTTTAGATCGACTCCTCCACAAGGTACTCATGTCCACCCCACTACCATTTATTTGTGAAACTATTAATTGATAAAATATTCCTAATACATAACTAAATAACAAATCGTGAATTTCGACAAGGCTAAGTTCAATGTCCAGACATCCCGGTGTGAAATAGGCGATTTCAAAGAATCATGATTCACGGTGGGCAGTAAAAGAAAACTATAAATAAATAAACGATAATAAAAACAAGTGAAAACATACTTCATTTTCACGGTCGGCTGACTCAGGAAATCTAGTCTAGTTTTTATAAGTTACAAGACACTTACCTACTTCGTGGTTTCATATACATAGTTTAAATTAAATAACTGTACTTAGAACATTGAAATACAAAGCTATGACTGATTTTAACCACCGAGTATCTGAACTTCAGAATGGTAATAGTGAGAAGAAAATAATATGATTAAAATTAAAATAAATTAAATTTATTTATAACATTATATTATAAAGTTAATAAAATTACATTTATGGATAGTATGTCTACAGTATTTAACATATCTGTTAGATTATACAACTAAGGATAATGAAGCTTACGTCATGGGCGTAAAATATATATTCCCGAGCGAAGCGAGGTAATTAAAACCTAAGCGCAGCGGAGAATTTAAAACTCTCGGCGCTCAAATGAAAACAATAGCATGCCCGAAGTGAGTACCATACTGTAAGACAATATTGTATAAGACATGATGAAACCATGCATGATGAAACCTACTATTTATCTACTTACTACCACGATTAAATATACACACAAACGTTCACACAGTCACACGTGGATTCCTACACTAACACCTGGTTTGCACCAAAAAACATTATACATGTAATATTTTGAAACTTGTTTGACATAATTAATCTCACAACATGCTTTGTTGAGGTTTGCGTTCCTACTGCTGATAACTGTAGAGGATTTCCGTCGTTTCTGAATCTCGTAGCATGTTCAGATCATCAACATGTTGTGTGACATTGCGTACGGTACTCTATACATTGACATAAAACAGTGTTTACAACATATTTTCATATTAATGTTTACGCAGTGCAAACTCATGGTAACACATCCCAAACAACCCAAGACCCGTGAAAAACATTTCTGCTTATCATACAAATATTTACCCCCACCTAGGATTAAACCTAGGTCCTGGTAGGCTTCAAAAGCATAGTACTAAAATTTTGACTAACAGGCCAATAAAAAGCAAGCCTATTAGTTGAGTTAACAGAGTTGTCTAAAAATACAGTATTTAGTTATCATATCAGTCTGGCCAGAGATTACTAGGTACTAGGTAGGCACCGGTGTAGTACTTGTTGCTAGTACCGGTGTAAAAGGTTTAATTTTAGAGGCTTCATTAATAAGAAACAGATAATTTATTGATTCAGGCGTTACTTTGCGGAAATCCATTATCAAAAAAAAAAAAAAAAACGATATTAAAAAATATTTAGTGACACTTCCGCTGAAAAGAAAACAATGATTTTGGCCTATTTGGAGGCGTGCACCACCCTCCCTCCCGCATAAAATACTAATAGGAAGAATACAAAATAAAAAACACAAGAAACCCCAAAAAAACCAACACCGATTCGACACGTGTTTCGCCTCTACACGAGGCATCCTCAGGAGATGTTGACTCGTCGAGCGCTAGACCGACAGACTGTCACTGTCGGTCTAGTGCTCGACCCTTTTTTTTTTTTTAATAAGAAGCAATTTTGTGTGCACCACTGTTTTGTTAGATAAGAATATCCCACACTACATTTACACAGAGGGTTGTCATGTATGAGGTCTTACTTTATTATACTTATCACCTACACCACGAATAATAAGTACAGGGGGCCCTACTTCCACCTCTTAAAGTAATCATGTCTCAACCTTACCATTAAATTTCGTACGACCACGTCAATATAGCAAGCTTAAAATAATAATGGATTACGATAGACATTTGGATGACGTAGTATCAAATATTTCACTCAACTCGCGTACTTTGACGTGACTTTGGACACTAAGTTTATTGTTCCAATGTTAATTTTTTGAAGATCCGTACTCTCATCTCTTAAAATAGTCATATTGCAACATTACCGTTAAGGGGGCTTTATTCGCTATGATTTGTCAAACATATGTTAATTATATTTATAAGCTGCATTACGACATCTTTATAGAATGATCCTGAAGTCCATACAATTTACTATCACTCCTTGAAGATATTCTAGCACGTCACGTTCCGTGCATGCATGGCCTTAACGAATAGAGAATTGAAAACGAATTGTTTGTATGACTCGATTTTCAACTGTTAACGTTGACAATATGAATGCCTTTTTCGTAAATTGCAGGATAGGACCACAGTTGATTCTTCCTGGATTCAGTTTGTATGATATTTTTTATATCAAAAATAGAACCGACTTCTACACTAAAAAGTGTGAAATTACTTGTTGAAGTCGGTACCATGATACTCGTAGTTCGAAAGTACCTATTTATCACAATATTGCGTGCATGGTACCGACTTCGAAAAGTTGTTTCACACTTTTTAGTGTAGACGTCGTCGGTTCTATTTTTTGATAAAGAAAAAGTTTCACCCTTTTTAGTGACCTCTCTTACGGGATACACCGTCAATGATGATATCATCAAGAGATCAACACTTTTCAGTTTTTGGAATGTTACTCAAAAACTGCTTGACCGAATTTGATGAAATTTATAAGGGACCACCACGGAAGTATACTCCACATCAAACATAAAATAATCATCAAAATCCGTTCATAACGACGAAGTTATCCGCGAACACACATAAAAAAACATATATATGGTCGACCGTATATATATTTTTTTAAATTATTTATTGAGAAACCTCCTTTTTTAAAGTCAGTTAATTAATATAAAAATAAATAAAATAATAATAATAATAATAACGTTTATTGACGTAGATGACATTTTACAGGACATGGTTTCATTGGTCCCCAAAATAGGTTAACCTGTATCTTGGGAACCTCCTTCCTATTTGATACATATATTTCTAAACATAACGTTATAATATAAAAGTTAAAGACAAAATACAAAATATTATTATTAATATACAGAAAATGAAAGAAAATTTGTATATTAAGATGAACGTGCATTTGCGTGCCTAAGTGTGAGGGTGTGTGTATGTAGGAGTGTAAGGATGTAAGTGTGTGTGTGGTGTGAAGGTTTGTAAGGGTATAAATGCGTATGCGTTAAAAAATATCTTGCCTTACATTATCTTCGTTAAAGTTGGCACGCAAACATGCAAACAAAATGTGATTGAGTTTTACAAAGACAGGGAGAGAGAGCGCGTAAGAATTTAATGTTGATATCCAAGTCTAAAAATTTTGCTAGTGGATTGGAGAAAAGCAAATAATTTATAAGAAATATATAAGAAAAGTAATTTAATTTAATTTATTTATTTATGTCTTAGATAAGTTTGAATCTACCGTTAGCGTGGCGCTGAAATTGGTTCTCACGGACACGCGCGTCGTACAAAAAATCTGGAGGAAGGCGGTAGCGGCATCAGCGTATTAATCAGCTACTACTGCGGTGGTGCATTGATACGTACAATCAAACACAGAGTTTTAACACAATAAAACAGATTGTGCTAAATTTTAGTTCATTGTTAGATTAATTTCTTCTAAAAAAGCGTATTTTAATTTAACCCAACAAATGTTGTGTTAGTTATGTACTCAACGTAGTTATTGTACTATTTTTGCATTTCTGTTGTAAAAGGAGAGTAATTTTGGAACTCAATAATAGAGGATTTGGTATTTCTTCTCACGATTTTTCCATACCCTTTTCAGGGTGCCTTACATTATATATTTTATATTACATTACAGTTGTAAACATTAAATTTGGCTAAAATATATTTTCAGCCTTTATCTAGTTGTAGCTGTTATAGGTAAAGAGTTGCAGAGTGGCAACAAATGCATGGGTTGTAGGATGTGCATATGTTTGGTTCAGCGAATCCGTTGTCCTATCAACAAACACAATTTCTTCTTTCTCTTGAATTTATTACCTTGCTGCTTATCGTCTGAGCTATACGAATTTTGGTATTTATACAGATTTTAAGATAAATAAAGAATTGAAAATATAACGCGTTTTTTTTGTAAAAAATGATAATATACAAATAATGTTTATTGTACTCAGATATTTAACTATTTATTGTTAATAATGCTGAATAAAATATTTTATACATTAAAAGCCTTACTTATAAACGCTGTTTAAATTATGGCATTTAGCACTGCGCCCAGTAGGTACTCTTGATGTGCGCAGTGTTAAATGACAATAATTAAATTTAAACAGTAAACACAGTTTAAATTTAAGTAAGAAGTAATATAAGTAAGACCGTTGTGAGATGAAAATATACTAATAGCTATACATACACATATTTACGGCCGTTTTCAATATTCTATCTACCCATAGTTTTCCTTACTACGGATAGGAATTTGACACAACGTCCATACAAATAGTGTCAAATATCTATCTCTAGTAAGGTAAACCGACGATAGATAGGTTATTGAAAACGGCCGTTAACCCGTCCGCATCAGCGCAAAAAATAACAATAGATTTATGAATGAAACTTAACTCGAATGAGTCTTGCTGATTCGGACAGATTAAAGTGATGTATAATTGTATTAACGTCTCCGGCAGGGCTACCGGAGACGTTATTTACGTCAGTTTCATTCATAAATCTTTTGTTTTGATTATCAAGGTTGCGGAGGTATTAAGTAATATTGTACTTAATGCTTTCTTAGTTGCAGTACGCGAGTGTACAAATTTCTAGCGCACGGCTCGCGTCCGCTTGGCGTCCGTGCGTGACGGATCCACTCAGCGTCAAATTCACGGCAAGTCAAATGTTTAATTTGCTCTATAAATCAGACCATTAGACGCATTTCAAGGGTGTCATCGCGATCTCATTGGAATCGTGACGGAGCGCGCTGTGTGGTCGTCGCAGGAACGGTAGCTCCCTTGTTGGTATACTCATTGTGGGATGTTGAACAAATTCTATTCGTGATCGAATATTTGATTTGTTAGGGAACAATTGGAGCGTGATGGCAGCGTTATGTGAACTTGCAAGTAATCGGGCTCATCTCTAAATCGAATGATTCGGAAATTATGTTAACAAAAAAGAGCTAAAGCTACAATTTTTATTTATGTTATTAGCGGTACTAGACAGATAGATAGAAACTCTTAACTTTATTGAAACACCACAATACAAATATATGTTACAAATAAAGAAATAAGAATAAAATAAAATACAATTAAAAATTATTTCACAATTAAATACTTAAATTGAAAAGTGTTACAATGGGCGGTCTTATCGCTCAGAGCGATAAGAAACGAAGAAGATACTAGAACGAGGTCAATCTGATCTTAAGTGGTAACCTAGGCCTAGAACAGATTTCTCACAAGTGACAAACTGCACTGCGTCGTAACCCTGACACATGAATCTGTCCGCATCAGGACAAAAAATAATAATAGATTTATGAATGAAACTTGCCTCTAATGAGGCTTGCTGATTCGGACAGGTAAGAAGATTGCATAGCTAGTACTTTTCATTCTAAAAGAAAAACTGTTTTCTACTGTCCGATTTCAGTGATTTTTTTTCATGGAATCATGACATTGTTTACTATGCCCGTACGTTTTTATGTTTTTATTTATATTAAGTTTTAAAAAAGGAAATTTACTTTAAATTGTATTTTATATAGCTATGCAATCCTCATAAGTTGTTAAGTCTCGTGTGCCTGTAGTTTCGCCGGCAACCACATTTTCAAACTAAAACACAGTATTGCGAACATTACTGCTTCATAGTAGACACGGCATGGGGCAGCACTTCCCGGGACGAACTCATTCACAAAGAGGTATACTGCACTGACTAATTTAAACGATCCCATGACTTTAGTGTGCATTATATCGTGAATAGTAGGAAAACATTTTCTACCGACTTCCAAAAAAAGGAAGAGGTACTCGATTCAATTCTCAAAATTCTTTTTTTGTTTGAAAGCTGGTGCTTTCCGTGTGGTCCCATTTAAATTTCATCAAATTCGGTCCAGTACTTTTTGAGATACACTCCAATAACTGAATAGAATGGAAGTCGGTATTAAATTTTTCAAATTGTACTTGTCTTTCATCATCATCATCTTTATCTTTTAGTAATCATTCTATGCTAATGAAAGACATGAGATAAATGTAGTTTACAGTCGAAAAAATTGAATTTGCTAATAGGGTAGTGCAAAGAGCTTACGTTTCAAATAATGATAAAGCGATTTAATAAAACCATTTGATATGAACATTGCGTGACTGTAAGAGCCGGACCGGGACGGAGGAAGCTCGCCTTAAATTAAATTAGATTAAATTGATTTATTGGTGCAGGAGCGTGAGTGAGGTCCTCTGGGCCTCAGCCAGTGTTGCCGCATGCAATGTAAGAAATCCTGCTAGATATAGGGACATGGATGTCCCTATAATTACTAGTGATAGGTAAAAAAATAACTTTATAGATACCAATCTCCTTGGTTTATTTTCTGCTCTACCCACGCGTTAATAGCGGAATAGCTACAATCTCACAAAAGCCATAAAAAAGGAAGAAAAAGGAGAAGAACATTATCGATTCGGGGACAAAAGAAGCACGTAAATACCTAGTTAAAAAATGAATGAATGAAGAAGTAAATGGCGGTCTCATTCTTACAATCTATAGCATTAGTAAATTGTCGCCGTCGCCTAAATTGATGGCTGAATGCTCCTGCTCTAATCTATTTAGCAGTGTTCTACAGTGAACTGTTCTTAATATATTCAATCGACATAACCTATTTTATTTTCATTAATTAGATATAAAAAAAATCTGAAAACTTTGCACATTGAAATTGAAATTCAATCAAATGAAAATAACCTCAAACGGAGAAAATATGCTTCTTTTGAGGACATAATATATATATATTTCTTACGTTGAAACTATGTGTTCTTGGGTCCAGGTTAGGGTTTGGGAATCCCCAAAAAATTTAAAGTCCCGGACATAAGAAATAATTGTTTATTGTTATTTTTAAGAGGGGCAAGCCTTTTTGAAGAATTTTAATCGAGTTCATTTCTGATGAAACTTATAAAAAAGGAAATTTATTTGTATAAACCCACATTTATTAAACAGAGAATTAAATCAGAATATTTTTTTACATTTATTCAGTCTTAATGTTTTTACTGCTTTGCTTATATTTCTTTTAATTACACACAGATTCACTTTTAAACAGTTAAATCTTATAGTTAAAAATTACACACAGTTTGGTATTATCCTACTTACTTTACTATTATCTTACTTACTTTACTATTATCTAGTAATCCTAGTATGTAATTATTGGTCATCATCACAACATTGTTAATTCTCACAATCACAGGGATTTTTGGGCTACTAATTCACCCGCCGAACGTCGGCATTTCTACATTAAACGTTCTATAAGTAAAAAAGTGTGGACATTAGAGAAAAAGTTTTCAACAAAAGTTGTAGACACTGATTTTTGAAAATGAATGAATGTATTTTATTGATTAATCCAATATTTTGAGAGTTAGAGGTCGAGATAAATAAATCCGGTTCATTAATGAACCATTAAATGGGCCGTAAATTGTAGACGGTAAGATTAAAAAAAAGTTGACGAGAAATAATAGATGCGAAATTTTATTTTCTACAATAATAGTCTCAATAACTGTTACCCAAAAGTGTATAGTTTCCGAGATATCATCTAAAAAGTTTTTCGAGATGGCACTCCACCTAGATCTGTCAGCATTTTGTGATTTTATGATCTGTAAGTGAACCTAAACCTTATAAAAAAGTTGGATGGTGAATTTAGCGCGAGGTTGACAAAAAACTGATATTTTTACTGGCGTAGACAATCTTGTCTTGTCTAGAGTCTCGACCCGAAAGTCCCGGGACTTGAGACAACTAAAATTACGAAAAGTCCCGGGACTTCGAGACACGAGACGTCCCGGGACCCAAACCCTAGTCCAGGTGCACGACGTTTAGTCTAGCAGCTGTCCAGACGCCTTCAAAATATAATGCAGGTGACAGAAGAGCTGGTGCTTACACAACGTATCACCCTGGCTATTCAACAAGGTAACGTTGCCAGCTATTTAAAAAAATTAAACCGACTTCAATTGGTAAACTTTTTGTCTCTAATTTATAAAGTAGCATTTCGCCAATGTTAACCTGGTGAAAATTTAATACCCTACTTTGGCAACACCGTCCATCTCTCCCGCTCCCCGCTCTCTCCCCGCTTCGTTCCGCCGCACTCCATCACAACCATAATTAATGCCATTCGATTCGGAAACTGACCGGAAAAACGAATCACCGCCGAGAAAACAAAGCCAAAGAACGCCATTACGAAATGAATTAGCGCTGTTTTGTTGTGCCCAGAACTTATACTGTATACTTGTTCAAGATATTTTTAGTATGACATTGGAACGAAGTAGTCGTGGAGGCCGTGCTTTGTACAATAGGGCAAAGGCAGGAGTCTGCGGCCGGATGCTCTAGCTAATATCAGTATAATAAGGAAAATCGTGTAACTAGATAAGTTAAAGTATTTTTGTAATGTAAAACTGTGATGTTTGGAGAACGAAGTCTCCATTCAAAATGAATGTTATTTTAATTAATCCATAAGTTACAAATGGTACGGATCATAGTGTCTGTAGTGTGTAATTAATTAATAACAGTATAAAAAAAAAATTGTAATATCACAAGATAATGTATTATTGTTGAAATGTCATCAGAAAAAGTACAATACATATTAAAAGTCACAAGAGTTTTAATAAGTTTTGTCAATCAAGAAACGTTTAATTTTATTTTTAAATAGTTGTGTCGATTGGATGTCAAGGATTTCTATTGGTAAATGGTTGGTCAATAACAGGTTAGTAGAAACTGTCCATACAGTGGGTTCCAAATACTTTAAACCCCACCGTACAGATAGGCCACAGAAACTCTCCAACGATACCCTCAACCTCATGGCTGAACGACGCTCACTGAAAATGCAGTCTTCGCATGATGCTGAAGCATATAGGCTGCTCAATAGACGAATATGGAAGTCCTTGCGACACGACATCCGGATCTTTAACACAAACCGTATTAAAGAGACGATAGAGCGGAAAAAAGGCTCCAAAGTGTTTGCAAGAGACATGTCTATTGGGCAAAGCCAGTTGACGAAGCTGAAGAGAGAAGACGACAGTGTAGCGTCGACCAAAGCAGAAGTATTAGGAGAGGTAGAGAGTTTCTACGGACAGCTATACACCTCGGTCGCTAAACTAGTAACAGTATAAGTTTTACCAGATGTTCGCACCGCATAGGCGACAGATGTAAATCTAAAGTGCGCACCATGGCCTCCATATTAGCCAACGGGTTTAGGGAACCAAAGGAGTACCGTCTGATCATCGACTAGGCCCACATGAACCATTTCGGGGCTATCGTAATGGCTGCAAGGTTGCTGAGGGCGAGTGAAATTGTCATCATCGGAGACGTTAACCAGCTGCTTTATACCGACAGAGAAAATATCTTCGATATAAGGTATCATCATCATCATCTCAGCCGTAGGACGTCCACTGCTGAACATAGGCCTCCCCCATGACTCTCCAAAAGGACCGGTTGGAAGCGGCCTGCATCCAACGTCGTCCTGCGACCTTCATCAGGTCGTCTGTCCACCGTGTCGGTGGACGACCTACGCTGCGCTTGCCGGTCCGTGATCTCAACTCCAGAACCTTTCGGCCACATCGGCCATCTGTTCTGCGTGCTATGTGCCCTGCCCACTGCCACTTCAACTGGCTAATCTTCTGGGCTATGTCGGCGACTTTCGTTCTTCTACGGATCTCCTCATTTCTGATTCGATCACGTAGAGAAACCCCGAGCATAGCCCTCTCCATAGCTCGTTGTGCGACTTTGAGCTTTTCTATGAGGCCCATAGTAAGAGACCACGTTTCAGTGCCATAAGTCATCACTGGTAACACACATTGGTCGAAGACTCTTGTCTTGAGGCACTGAGGTATTTTTGACGAGAAGACTTCGCGAAGTTTCCGGAACGCTGCCCAGCCGAGTTGGATTCGACGATTGGCGTCTTTCTCGAAGTTGGACCTGCCTAGTTTGACTGTCTGTCCCAGGTAGATGTACTCGTCAATAACTTCGAGAACTGAGTTCCCAACTGATATTGGGGTAGGTACAACATGGGCATTAGACATAATTTTCGTCTTATCCATGTTCATCTTAAGACCTACCCGTTGGGAAACTCGATGGAGGCCTTCGAGCATTGTACTGAGGTCTTCCATGGATTCTGCCATGACTACAATATCGTCGGCAAATCGAAGGTGAGTGATGTATTCGCCGTTAATATTAATGCCAAGTCCTTGCCATTCCAGAAGCTTGAAGGCGTCTTCCAATGTAGCGGTGAACAGTTTCGGAGATATAACGTCTCCCTGTCTCACGCCTCTTTGCAATGGAATTGCCTTCGAACTCTGCTCCTGTACTCGGACTGACATGTAGGCGTTTTTGTACAAACACTTCAGCACTTCAATATACCGATAGTCAATACGGCATCGCTGGAGAGACTCAAGCACTGCCCACGTCACGATCGAATCAAAGGCTTTCTCATAGTCCACAAACGCTAAACAAAGAGGCAAGTTATACTCTTCGGTCTTCTGTATAACTTGCCGTAGCGTGTGGATGTGGTCTATGGTACTATAGCCTTTTCGGAAACCGGCTTGTTCCGGAGGCTGGAATTCATCAAACCTGCGACTGAGACGGTTCGTTATGACCTTCGAACAGCTTATAAACAAGGCTCAAAAGCGAGATGGGTCTGTAATTCTTAAGTAAAGTGTTGTCACCTTTCTTGAAGAACAGCACCACCACGCTTTTGTTCCATGCTTCTGGCGTTGAACCTTCAGGTAAGACGGTATTAAAGAGCTTCTGAAGGACTTTAAGTACCGGTGTTCCACCCGCTTTCAGAAGCTCAGATGTGATACCGTCGTCACCAGGCGCCTTGTTGTTCTTAAGCTGTTTCAAGGCCATTCTAATCTCGTACAGGCTGATGTCCGGGATATCTTCGGTATAATGTCGGGTCAGCTTGGGTCTTGGGTCTTTGGCCGAGCTGCTAACAGGTTTAAGGATATAAGGTATGACAGTCCCCATATGCTGGCGACCATCAGCCAGCAGATGTTGTGCACGCGCCGGAATCCCATGGACGTGGCATACGCGCTCAGCGAGGTATACGCGGGCAAGTACTCTTCGACGACGCATTTTTTTATTATATATATATATATATATATATATATATATATTTATTTATATTATATTTATTTTATTATGTTTATTATATATATATATATATATATATATATATATATATATATATAATAAACCTGGGCGTGTGGGATCTCTACACCTATATATTGGTATATATATCCACACGCCCACACGCCCTCCCGTATACCCTATACCTGGTGCTCACCCAAGAAGAGAAATCATCCTTGATCAGCAAAGGATATGGTACTGGCGAAGGTCACGAACACTGACGGTACACGAAGCCCAGGGACTGACCTACGTCATCATTATACAGACGAAGAAAAAGGTGATAAAACTGCGACAGAGCGTCTCGCATGCAATGGTGGTAGTGTCGCGGCACTCAGCTCACTGCATCTATCACACAGATGACAGCTCAGATGCAATTGGCCGGTTCGTTCGGCGGGCAACAGGGGCATCCTTAAAGATCATTACATACTACAATATAAAAATGGCAATGAAGGACAGGACCGAAGAGGTCGTGATGGCTCTCCTGCGATCGGTCTCGATGGCAGGAAGATATAATGTTATTTTTAAGTCTTATAATAGCGTGTTAATTGTAAATTAATGTAATAGTCAAGTAAAAAAAATATATAATTATATGACTGGACTCACACTTAGTCCTAGACCTTAGTCCTTAGACCATGTGTCTGTAGTGTATAGGAAAGAGGGAGGAGGTTTTAGTCCGTAAACACTGGCACTCCCATCCCCGCCGGTGGACTCGGACATAACCTCAGAGATACTGCCCTTCTGCGGTATCCATAAAGGACTTCCTCCTCCCGCAACTAAAAAATAAATTATTTATCAACTTATACAATAAAGCGTTGACTTATTCAATCTAATGGTTAGATTCAATCTAACCGTAGATCCGATGTGCACACAATAATTATATAAACACAATCGCTGGTTCAGCTCAATTAGCTCGGCTGGCACGCTTTATCTGACTCAACTTTACAACATGCTATACCAGTATGTAACTTTGGTTTGTACCGCCTCAGCCGTGCGATTCACTAAGAGCAAACATCATAGCATCTTTGACTACATCCGTGAAACAAATGACGAGATGTCAAGAAACGTTGAAAAAACAACCTTATATACAAGGGCGATATCTCATAAAGTATTTGAGCTCATCGACGAATCATTAGAGAATCACACGGCAGATCATTAAGCGCATGTTATTATTTATTTAAGTAATCTATTTAATGCCACAAAAACGAATAACCTCCGAACTGTCGATTAACTGATTGCAATGTATGAAGGAAATACTGAACAAAAACGGTTACATGGAAGTGAATCGACGCGGACGTACAAAAGCGATTTATACGCGATAATTCCGATACATAAAACATTTCATTATAAGCTGCGCGGCCCCATTATTCAAAGATATTTATTCATGTCGAATGATTGCCTTTCTTTTGTGGAGCGACAATGGCTGCACAGGCCGTATTCCATTTGCGGGCCCGCTTGGCGCTCGGCTCATTGTACACGCGAGACCGTTTTGTTTCGGATCCAACGGAGGCTTTTCACGACGCATATTCTATTCTAAAATTAAATAGAGCCAAGATTGATGAGTTTAGACACGACCTGTGACACGCACTACTGAATGTAGCTTGTACAGAGCGGCGCGGCGGCGCGCTAGTGTGGAATGCGCTTTATTTCACCCTTTATAATAAACGGTAATTATTGGTAGCGATCCGTGTTTGTGTAGGTGGGTATCCAAGTATGTTTTTCTACAGTATCTGGGCTCACTCGTCCGATTAATAGGTTTTTTTTATTATACACATCTCGTTTGTTATGGCTAGCAGAGTAGCCGTATTAACATGACGTTAATCTATGATTAACAGTTTGGTATGTCTGTAAAAACATTAATCATTGTGATTCCTATACAATTAATCAAATGAACACCGAACATTATAAACATAATAAATAATAATCTTGACTAATACTAATATTGTAGAACCTCTGAAGAAAATAAACTTGTGTTTTATAGACGTACGAGTACTAGCGACTTGACCCGCGACTTCGTCCACGTAGTAGGCTCTGCCGTAGGCCTTGCCGTAACCTCCCATATTTTCTTGGTTTTTCTTTCATGAGAACATTCTCCTGACAATAATTAACACAAGAAAAAAAGAATAAGCGTGATTGTTTCATCCGTTGAGAAGTTATGGCGTGACCAGGGGAAATAGGGGTTAATTTATATTAATATACATACTAGCGACTGCCTGCGACTTCATTCGCGTAGGAGGCTCGACCTTCGGCCTCTACATAAACTCCCATTATTTCTAATTTTTTGTAATGTGAACCTTCTACGAAGTATTAGAAAACATTTAATAAAAGATGAATGAAGTCGGTTAAGTCGTTCTCAAGTTATAGCGTGACCAGCCGTGCGATTCTCTAAGAGCAAATATCGTTGCATCTTTGACAACATCCGTGAAACAAATGACGAGATCACAAGAAACGTTGCAAAACAACCTTATGTACAAGGGCGACATCTCATAAAGTATTTTATATCGGTGAGCTCGTCGACGAGCACATCGACGAATCATTAGAGAATCGCACGGGAAATAGGGGTTCATTTTTATATACGTATAGATTGAAGTATGTATAAAAGTCCCCGTAAACAAAATCAGAGTCAATACACCGTAAGAGAGGCATTGATCTAATAACCTGTAGAGTAGAAATACAAAGGGTTCAATAACAAAATAGGTAGATCGTAGTCATTACAGACTAATTCGATTGTTTGGGCAAGGTGGAGTAGTTTTGGAGTGTGGCGGTGCGGTGTTAGAGCCCTGTAATTTGGATGCCGACGTTCTTGGAAACAAACTATCCTCTCTATTCCCAAAAATAAAGTTTTTAGTTACGCATTATCAAAATAAGTTATGGTTTCTTTGCTACATATAACAACAATGTTTTGTTTGAAATAGGTTTTATTGTAGAAAGAAATCGTCTAATATTTTTTCCTTGTACCTTACAGCTACTGCCTGTGACTTTATTCAGGTAGAATATTGTTATATTGTAATGTATATCATGTAATGTATATTAATATATAATATTATTTTATAGAAACAGGTATTGAATCACTATATCATTCCAAATTTACTCTAAATCCGACAAGGCATTTCAATCAGGCATTCGTATAATATGTCTCAGAACTAACCCATTTACAACTTGCTAAAGCTATTACATTTGGAACAATCTAAAAGTTTTTTTTATAGTATCACTTTTTAAAGCACTAACGTCTGGTTAGCGATCTCAAACATTGAAATTTATAGAGAGAAAAATTCACATCCTCGGACGTGATTCAAACCTGCGTCTCTTGTCTATCCGTGTCAGACGCCATGACCATCTAGGCCACCGAGGCTCGAGGTCCGAGCATCGAATTTTAACTCTCTATCTGATTTAACCGTAACGTAAAATTAACTTTTATGTCAATGTAATCAAAATACATAGATGACTATAATATAATCATAAAGTTGGGCAAAAAGCAGTCTCTTAAACAAAAGACAAACAACCAGGACCAACGGTTTAACGTGCCCTCCGAAGCACGGAAGCGCTCAGTAGAATAATACCACTAGCGGTCACCCATCAATTATTTTTTTACGCAGAGCAAGATTATATCCTGATTACCAGCCCAGGGTAGAGCTGGTGCGCGTGTGGGAGTCACCACCAGAAGGGCAGAATACCCACCAAATCTCTGCGGTGTTCCATCGTCATCGACAGGTGGCGGGGGCCGTGGGACCATTCGTATTCACCACAGGCCCCACCGACGTCGCTGCTCGCCTACGCAGGCCCAGCCTCTGGGGAGGGTGTAAAGAGTTCTCCCCACTACCACCTCGTGGGATGGCCCGTAACACGCAGGCCATCCACACCTCGTGAGGACCTAATCCTAATGGGGGGCACCGGCCGTCTCCACAGCCGATACCCCAGATCCTCTGAGTGGAGACGGAGTGCGAGCCCGATCAGCTCGCCTCCGTGTCCGCGCTCTCCGGAGCGGGAGAGAGAGGGGATCCATCTCCCTCTCGCGCTCCTCGGCCTCTCTCTGCAACATCACAACCTCGCAGAAAGAGACCATCGCCTGCCATGAATTCTCATCGTCGACCATCTTCGTTAAACGACTGCAACCAGGGACTGACGCGCCTCGACAGCCCCTGGGCCAACCTTCAGCACGTGCTGCGCGGTTTCTTCTGCGCAGCCGCACTGGTGGCCTCCCTCCGGGCAACGTTGCACAAGTAGGTACCTCCCGAAGCACCCGTGCCCCGAGAGGACCTGTGTCATACGGAAGGTAAGCGATCCATGCCCTCGATGGACCCACTCTTTGAGGATGGGCTGGACCGCTTCAAGGAACTGGGTCACTCCAGCTCCGCGTGGACCTACGCCCAAACGTCTGCTCCAGGATGCCAAAGCCTCCTTGGCATCCGTACGCCACTGGCCATACTCCTGAGGAGGCGGGTGGAGACCCTCCTGTCGCGCCCACGTTTTACGCTAAAAGACCGAGGACAGAACCTCGGCCTCTAGATCCCATGGAAGGGATCCGGCGAGAACGCAGGTCACCTTGTGTGAGAGAGTGCGATATGCCATGGCTCTTTGGGCTTTATGGAGCAGGGTGGTCTCCTAGCGGTCACCCATCCATGTCCTGACCTTAGCTAGCGTTGCTTAACTTGTTGATCGGTTAAGATCGCCAAGTCAAGCTCCGCTACGAGCGCTTCAATGTACTATTACAAACGTAATATTTACGGTTGGTGCAATAAGTCTGCAGAGACCGAACAGTAATGCTAAGTTTCTCAGAAATAGTCTTCAATGGGCGAACAATTGAACTTACTCATATGCTTAGATACCTTACTGTCAATTTTGGATGGAACATTGGTGCGTGAGTCCAAGACATACTTGTCCAAGTTTTTCCTTATAAGATTATACCCTAACACTCTCATTGGTAAGTCAGTGAGCAGAATCGACGCACCAACCGGCTTCCCACCGGTGGGTACCTACCTCGACACTTAGGGATTCATAATGTTTTTCATTTACAATAAACAGATACAATAAGTAACAAAAAAACATAAAACAAAAATCAACACGAAACCCTATAGGCGGTGGGTGACGGCACTACCAACTGCAGTAGTGCAAAGGGGAATAAAAATTACCTTCTTCCCTACCAGTAGTGCAGTTTGGTATATAGTGCAGCGGGGAATGAGTGGTGTTCCTAGCATTCATATATGTTCGTATAAGTGTCTCTTGTTTTTCAGAGCAAGGCCAGTGGTAGAAAAATTGTATATGATAATAATAAGTGATCCATCTCTAAACAAGAGACCACGTCACCTTCTCCGATTCTTATCTCAAACGACTTGCCGACACGTCCCGCGCGAGTAATTGGAGGTTAGGACTCCATGTGAATTATTAGACGCCCGGCACAGATGCAATCAACGCAGTAATTGTTGTAAGGTTCAGATAGATTTTGTTAGTCGTAGCATATAAAGTTGGAAAATATCGATACAAAAACGAGATAATTAGTATAAATTTAATTTGTGAGAGTTCGCATTCCTTTTTTTTTTTTTGAGGTGGGAAATGCTGTGCACTACCCTTCCGCCACGGGGGTGACGGAAGGGGGCGTGTGGGGCTCAGACCCACTAAAACCCCCCGTGAGCAGTCCTCCGCCAAGGTGGGGCGAGACAGGGTCGCGCTGGCAATCACCATCTCGCCCCAGCGGTAGGCCCGGATTGATCTTAACCGGGCCTCAGCGCCTGTGAAGGGATGACCTTGCTCACCAAGGTCACCCCCTAGACGTGTAGAGCCGTGCAAGCCGACGAAGAGTCCCCCGACTCTTCGCCAGTAACCCTACTACGGGGGAGGGAGGAGACGTGCGAACCGTCTCCTCCGTTCTCCCGGTCGTCTGCGCTGGAGTGGATCAGCTTGGACATCGTTCTCCCTGATCCGCTCCGCAGCCTCCTTCTGCGCCATCACCGCTTCGCAGAAGGTGGCCACCGCCTGCCACGATCTCTCGCTGCCGAGCATGGAGATAACCACGCTCGGCAGGGAGAGATCTCCGCCTATTTCCGCTGAAAGCGTGTGCCGTTGCGGGCCCCATGCAGTACACACTTCCAGCGTGTGTTGCGCTGTATCTTCCAGCGCCCCACATTCGTGGCAGGCTGGAGTTGCCTCCCGTCTTGCGATTTGGTGCACGTACTTTCCGAAACATCCGTGTCCGGAAAGTACCTGCACCAATCGGAAGGTCAGCGAACCGTATCGCCGCCTCACCCACCTCTGGAGGACTGGGCGGATGGCCTCCACCGTCCACTGCCCAGGGACTGGTGGAGCCAGGTCCTCCGTCCACCCCCGCAACAAGGCCTCTCGCGCCTGCCACCGCATACGTGTGACCTCCTCCCACGCTGGAGCGTCTCCACAGGATCTCCTCGCCGCCACGAAGTGATACACTTCGGCGAGGATCTCCGCTTGGAGCTCCCAGGGGGGATCTCCGGCCAGCACGCACGCTGCCGTCCAGGACACCGTCCGGTACCCGCGTATCGCTCTCGTCGCGATGACCCGCTGCGGACGACGCAGCAGAGCGACTAAGGGCGTCCACCCAAACTGGTGCTCCGTAAAGAGCCATACTGCGGATCACTCCGGAGTATAGCCGACTGCAGATGGCATTGGGCCCACCCACGTTGGGCAGCAGTCTACCCAAAGCGGCTGCGGCTCCTACGACTCTCGGGGCTAGTCGGGAAAAGTGGCTCCCAAAAGTCCACCGTCCATCCAGGTTGAGGCCCAGGTATTTCATCTGGGCTCCGAACGGGACCGCGACCCCATCCAAAATAACCTGCGTTCCTGGGCGGGGGTCCTCCTCGAGGCCCGTGGAACAATAGGGCCTCGGTTTTGGAGAGGGCAACTTCCAGTCCCAGGTTGCGAATACGGTCAATTACAAGGGTTGTACCCTCAGTGGCCAACCGCACCGCTTCCCTTAGATCCCTCCCCCTGACTACGACTAAAGTATCATCCGCGTAGCACGCGACCCGCATGGTTGCAGGTAGCGTGCCACGTAGCATGCAGTCGTAGCCTACGTTCCACAGGAGTGGTCCCAGCACTGACCCCTGTGGAACCCCGCAGGAGACACAACGGCGCCGCAAACCATCGCGACCTTCTACCAGCACTTCGCGGTCCTGGAGGTAGTCGGTCAAGAGCCTCCGCAGATACAAGGGCACTCCGTGATAGCGGAGCGCCTCTTGTGTTGCTCCATGCGGGAGGCTGTTGAAGGCGTTGGCTATGTCTAGCGAGACAGCCAACGCCTTTTCCCCCGCGCTGACCGCATCCTGCGTCCACCCTTTTAGCCAGAGCAGGGCGTCTATTGTAGACCGCCCCACTCTGAACCCGAACTGGGCCTCTGACAGCCCAGGCCCTGTGCCCTCCAGGTGCCGGATGACACGTGACGCTACCACCCTCTCTAATAGCTTGCCCGTGTCATCCAGCAGTACGATGGGCCTGTACCCGGACGGTGAGTCTACGGCTCGGCCCTCCTTCCGCAAGAGGCACAGTCGACCGTCCTTCCACAGTTTCGGAAACTGTCCTGATGTAAGGCATATATCGAACAGTTCCCGAAGCCAGCCGCCCATTTCCCCGAGGGCGATTCTGAGGACCCGCCCAGGAACCCCATCAGGACCCGGTGCGGTCTTTCTGCCTATCAGGCGGCCGATCGCGACCTCCATCTCCACTTCAGTTACAGGTGGGATGGAACTGGGATCCAACTCTTCAAGGGAGGACAGTGCCATCGTCGGAAGGATGTGATTAGGGGCCCTGACAGGAAAGAGCCCCCCCAACACCCTCTCTAGAAGCTCTGGCTCCAGGGACACATGGAGGGATCCTAGTGTAATCTAAACCTAGTTAGGTCAATCTTGTTGCAGTCATTACTTGGATTGGTTGTTCTTGGTGTTCTCTTTAAAACAACATTCTTATGATAATTTATTAGGTTTCTTAAGAATTAATCGCGATTCTTCAGCATTGAAATTAAACAACTTTAAACGACAGTTTTCATTAAAATATGATTAGTTGATAATTATCACAACTCTATAACAGACAAAAAATACCCGTCACCAAGGTCACAGCAATTACTGCAAAATTTTTGAAACGTCAGAATTAAATGTAATTAAAATGTACGTGAAAATTTATAAACAAATTCTTATTTTAGTTTATTCAAAAAGTTTAGAATCATCAAATACAAGTAGGTTCCTGACAGAGAAGTATAGCACAGTATTATCAACTATATTACGTTTCCACTGTTGCGATATCGGCCTTCATCTGAGAGATGTCAAGGGAACTTAACCAACCACACGGGTCCAGAGCGGCTTGGCAGATACAATATCCATATAAATACCATATAGACCAACTTGTATTAAGAGTTTTAAGAGCATCCACATGCCTCTAATTATAATTGTTGTCTTAAGGACCAGGTACCAGGAACGGTGACTTATCATGCCCTCTGTTATGATACAACGAAACAACACAGTATTACTTTCATTTTGGCTAGGTAACCGCAAACGAAGTGACAATCAGTGTGATTGGTGGATGATTACAGTAATGGCAAAGTGCGAGTATAATTATACAAAAGTGTTCACACAACCATAATACTCGTACCTACTTATCCACACATAAGTATGTCATTGTCAATGCAACTTGTAGTTATCTCTCCATGTAGTGTCCTCAACAAGCTTTGTTCAACCTAGTTGATCAATTTAACTGGGCCAGGCAAGTTCCACTACTAGCGGCACTATGGAGGAAGCTCCATACTGCGTGGCGCACCCTCAGAAACTGAATTTATTTCAATTATCACGTCAAGGTGTCAATGTACTGATCGCTTATACGTACACTAAACTAAAATTTCACTAAACTATGGTAGTTATTATTATGTTAATACAATTAATCTACATTCGAGTTCTTCTTCGAATTCTTAGAATGATAATTCTAAACATATGATAATTCTAAACATATGATAATTCTAAACATACGATTATTCTATTGAAATGTGGATAGTTTTACATCAGTTTAGACTAGTTTAGAGAGCACGAACTAACATGACGATTAAATTTGCACTAAACATACCTACAATTAAACAGAAACGACAAATTGAAGAATTGTCATTTGCAAGCATTATAGTAATTTGGACTTTAGCATGAACAGAATAAAAACTAGTACATATTTTATAAATTAAATTAAATTAAATTAAATTAAATTAAATTAAATTAAATTAAATTAAATTAAATTAAATTAAATTAAATTAAATTAAATTAAATTAAATTAAATTAAATTAAATTAAATTAAATTAAATTAAATTAAATTAAATTAAATTAAATTAAATTAAATTAAATTAAATTAAATTAAATTAAATTAAATTAAATTAAATTAAATTAAATTAAATTAAATTAAATTAAATTAAATTAAATAAAATTAAATTAAATTAAATTAAATAAAATTAAATTAAATTAAATTAAATTAAATTAAATTAAAATAAATTAAATTAAATTAAATTAAATTAAATTAAATTAAATTAAAATAAATTAAATTAAATTAAATTAAATTAAATTAAATTAAATTAAATTAAATTAAATTAAATTAAATTAAATTAAATTAAATTAAATTAAATTAAATTAAATTAAATTAAATTAAATTAAATTAAATTAAATTAAATTAAATTAAATTAAATTAAATTAAATTAAATTAAATTAAATTAAATTAAATTAAATTAAATTAAATTAAATTAAATTAAATTAAATTAAATTAAATTAAATTAAATTAAATTAAATTAAATTAAATTAAATTAAATTAAATTAAATTAAATTAAATTAAATTAAATTAAATTAAATTAAATTATTTTATTGAGATAAAAACGCCTTCAAAACATTTACATTCATCTCACATCAATTAGACCAGATTAAAAACAAATACAATTACAAGCCATTACAATTAAAACAAAAATCTGTGATATATTATTGCATTGTTAGAAGTTTTAAATGTATATAAAACAGTGACATGGCTGATATATAGGGCGCTTCGTGGGAGACTGTGAAGTATGTATAAAAAACCGGTATTGTACCGATTCCCAAATTCTACATTCATAAAAAAACTGTATATTCCAAGTTTGCATATTTTGTCTTGCATTTTCATAGGGACATAGGGAACCCGTGAAAGGGTTACAAACCAGACAGACTAAAAAGAATTCAGTAGTTTCATAATTATGATATAAGTCCGTTGGCTCGTGTACTCGTGGGTCTTTTCATTCTTTAGTATCTAGGCTTCAGCCCACGAATTAAGACACTGTGTCCAATGAATTCAAGTTTGAACTTTAGGCTAATTATTGAAGATGAAAGGTAAACATTTCAAATAAAAACGACATCTATTTACACTAACGCGAAACGGCGAGGTTTTTCTTTTTCGCCATTAAAACACACGACTGAAATACTTAACTAAAATTTAATTTATTGCTTGAGAGCTGCATGTGTTGCCTTTCCTGACTTGCACGCGATCCCATTGCTTATTCAAGTCAAACTGAAGCTTTTAAAAACAAAACAGGGAAACTATGCGGCAATTTATTTTGTTAGGGCGCCGCCCGCCCCCGCAAATTCATTACCAGTACAACCTGCCGCTTCCGTTTCCGACAAATAAACTAAAACTACATTAACTTACACGACTCTATTGTTTGTGTCCACATACACTGCTGCTTTTATATTGCTAATATCGAGTTGTATTCAAACAATGCTTCAATGTATGCTTATTGGTATCAGATTGAAAGCTGTTGTGGTGTATAGTGGTGATGTTTCGTGCCTGTGATTGTATTGCCTTGACGTGACTCCGGCTTCGTTTGCACAGGCGTTGCTTTAAGGAAAACTAACATAAACTTGCACGGTCTAGTTATTAAGTATTTTCGTTACTGAAGTTTTGTTTTATTACACTCGGTGAGGGAAAATATACTAACGGAAAAGAAACAAAGCTGGTTGGTTTTTATTGTGAGTTATAATTACTATTGTATTCATAAGGTTTTCAGCTTTCAAAACATTTGTAAAACAAAAGTGTTGGTCGGCTGGAGACGGAGAGATTGCATACTACTTTAATTAGAATAGTTCTTTTAGTAGAACAGGAAGCTTTATTCTATATTTTTTTCATAATTGGATGGATGGAGGATGATAGAAGGATACCAAATTTTAACCAAATCGATCTACTTCTTAGATTCAAATCTAAAAATATAACATAATTTTTTTTTAAATGTGTTCAGTCGACGCGTATATTTACGTAGATCCACGACGGGTTAAAGTGGGGGTTATTAGTCTATCTGTATGTCATTATCATCATCATCTCAGCCGTAGGACGTCCACTGCTGAACATATGCCTCCCCCATGATTTTCCAAAAGGACCGGTTGGAAGCGGCCTGCATCCAACGTCGTCCTGCGACCTTCCTCAGGTTGTCTGTTCACCGTGTCGGTGGACGACCTACGCTGCGCTTGCCGGTCTCCACTCTTTAACCTTTCGGCCCCATCGGCCATCTGTTCTGCGTGCTATGTGCCCTGCCCACTGCCACTTCAACTGGCTAATCTTCTGAGCTATGTCGGTGACTTTCGTTCTTCTACGGTACTATCTGTATGTATGTGGTACCTAATAATGTAAAAGTAGGGTTAAAGGAGTGACCTGATTTTGATGTGGTAAGAGATTAAACGTTAACCTTATTTGAACCTACACGTATCTTGCAAACAAACATGAATTGTGTAATGTACAATTTTACCCACCGACTTACAAAAAAAGGAGGAGGTACTCAATTGGACTGTTTTTTTTATGTTGAACCTTACTCAAAATTCTTTTTTTGTTTGAAAGCTGGTGCTTCCCGTGTGGTCCCATTTAAATTTTGTCAAATTCGGTCGAGTAGTTATTGAGTTACACTTCAATAACTGATTTTTACCAAAGCAATAGAATGAATGTCGGTATAAAAATTTTCCAATTGCACTTGTTATTGTACGACTTGAAGTAAGTAGGCACCCTCAGTGTTATTGACCGAGCGAGTGCGTAGCGCGAGCTAAGCTTCTTTGCAATAGCTTGTGCAAAAATGCTTTCCAATGTCCGGATGTTCTCCTCTACAGTTCGCATTTCTCAACCGATTCTTGTGAAATTTTGTGAGCAAGTTCGATAATTAAATAGATTTTATGTTGGGATTATTTCTAATTTTTTTTCTCTTAGGGAAACTTACAGCTAGGTCCATTATTAAGTCAGATATAAAATACATAGAAAGCCAATTAAAAGTATCCACAAATAAACACTGACATTAAACACATATTAAGTTTAGCAAGTAGACATCATCATTATTATAGCAACTACACGTAAGTAAAGTAATAATAAACATGGATTAGTACCAACTACCACGTAAGAACATAATTTAGGCGTAGATAATAACTGTAGGTGAAAAGTGAAGGGCCTTAAGTCACATTTTATAAAGTATTCAGTAGAGCTCATTAAAGATGTCATTACCCGAAATTAGATATTAAAATCGACAGAGTATAAAAAGTAATTAGCGTATCATTGTCAAATAAAAAGTATGACTATGATGGTTACTTAAGCTATTATATTGAGATATTTTTTTAACAATATAGTTCCTTAAGGCTGTATTATCGGACTTGAGGTTCTTTAACTTTGAAGCTTTACTAGATATCTTATAGTATGACGGTACTTACGTCTTTTCTGTGTCAATAATGTATAGTAAATTTAATTATTTTATAAGTTAGGTATGATTCAACATCATAGAAAGATATATCAAAAAGTTTTAATGACCTTAAAAATGAAATAACATTATACATAATATTTTTTATTTAATAAAAATATGAATCTTTGTATTTTAAAAACTTCATTAAAATAAATGAAATTAAAAAAAACACTTAATGTTATTCTGGTAAGTCACATGCTGTGCCCTCGTGGGCTAATGTATTATAAAAATTATGAAAAATAGGTGGAATCCATTGCAGAGCTTTCTGTAAATCCTGAAATTTTTTAGTGCTTATAGTTATGTGGCCTAATCGAAGAGGCTGCAATATAGGCATGGCAAAGTCTTCTGGGGATCTCCTTCTATTTCTTAATAAGGACACCTTTTCGAAATCTTGTTGATTAAAAGATGTTTTATAACTCATTGTGCCATACTCTTCTTTTTCAAATTTCATCCATACTATTTCAGAGTAAGGCACTGACTGACCCATTTCTCCTTTTTTGCGGTGAATAAATGGCGCTGTAGGGCCTTCTTGGATATTCAGTATGTTTTTAAAATCTTCACTTGACATGTCAATAACTTCAATCGGTGCCTTCTCTGAAGAACAGGACTGTATGAACTGGTGCCAGTCCCATGGGGTCATTATAGAAAATTGCGGTTGTCTCTTTTTTTTTCTCTCAATTATAGAATGTACACCATCCACCTCCATATGAGTATGACCTTTCATAAGGTATTTATGGTTAATGCGTTGCAAGTTAGGTATTTTCCATAGTAACCATAAGTAACACATGATGATATGTATGTTTTTATTTTGTCCTGCACAATTATCGGACCAAATAGTGATTTCTCTTATCGGCGTGTTGAGGACGTTCTTCTCAAACCACTTGATTAAACCTGAAGATAATTCATTACCTCCACGCCCTGATATGGATTCGTCCCACATAACGCAGGTACTTTTGTTTGTGACACTATCTAATATTGTGTAGTTGAATGTCCACAACTTGCGTAAATAGAAACTAAGGCTATTCGTTAGTAGAGGAGTAGGTAAACATTTCTGTAAGTCGACAGTGATCATCTTACAGTCAGAATTTATTCCACAATGAAGTTTATCAAAAGCTTTCAAATCATATCGTTTCATTGCTTCCTGCACATGTTCTTCATATTTTGCCTCTAAAGTTTCCTTTTTGGTACCTTGAGAACTACGTATCTGAACGACAAACCGATCACAATCATCACATGTATCAGTCTCTGGTGGCTTAAATCCTAAATTAAAATGAGTGTTAAAAATCGTTCTGTACGTCCAAATTTTAGCAATCAACTTATTATCCACATTATCTTTTCTGCACTCTTCTATATATAACATATACATTAATTTTAAATCTATATGTGCCCCTAAATACTCACGTCCTGTCTTTTCTCTGCTGTAGTGGCTTTCATATTTAGGAAATGTTTCTATGTGCTTTTTAATTCTGTCAATGACTTCATTGGCCGTCTTATTAGGTGCCTCTTTTTTTCCTCTTCTATCTTCTTCTACAATACCATACTTCGATTTTTTAATAGACTTTCTTACCATCGTTTCTGATATCCCTAGAGTTCCCAAGAAGAACGTTTTGCAAACAATAATTTCGTTCTTATCAACAATAAAAGTGTATTCTAAAGTACAGTTTCTTTGTTTTGTACTTTCTTCGTTACGTACTCTACGTCTTTCAATAGATTTCTGTCGAACACATGCCAAGATGAATTGTCGTTTCATGTCCCATGTTTTTAATTCATTCCAATAATTTTCAAATATAGCTTTTCGTTGTGTATCATCTATTTTGTCACCGCATTTTTTCTTACAAAAACATGAACTCTTCATAGTTTTAGCAGATATGATCTTTCCTTTTTGTGTCATATGTGATTTGCCACAAAGAGTTTTTTTACGCCTTATATTACACTTCCACGTTTCTGGCCTCTTTAACCGTTTTCTGGTTTTTAACTTCTTTAAATTAGTATCTGTTTCTGAATCTATTTCTGAGCTTTCGTTTATTGTAATGGAACTTGTAAAATTAGCTCTACGTTTAGATTTTATAGAATTGCTTGACGAATCTTCACTTGTATTAGGAATGTAATCATAGTCATCATCTGGAGAATATAAACCGTCTGAAGAATAAAAAGGTTGGTCTATTATTGTGTTTTCCTTATCAGATATTTGACTGGATGCTAACAAAGAAGGTGAGAATATATCCTGAACTTCGGGATTGTGTTCGGGAGTGTGGGTTATATTATCATCTATCGGTTCTATTACAATATTTTGATCTGCAGCAATCAATGTATCTGGCCATGTAGAGCATTGTGGTTCAGCTGTCTGTTGACCTCGTTCAGTTTCGACATTGACACCATCTTTAAAATAGAACATACATTTTCATTACTATATTTAAAGCTATAGCGTAGGCTAAAATGAAACGATCCGGGCATTCCTCGTTATATACCGCGAGTAACCCCAAAAACTACACTAAACCTTACACTTTATTAACCCGGGATCAAACCTGCGACCTCTGCGTGGCAGTTTACAAAGAACTACAGAACAATACCTCTATAGGGTAAGATTAATAAGCCAAATGTACGAACGAGCAGTAGCAATTTTTTTAAGTTACCTACATTAGGTATCTCTCCTGTATAGTGGGTGCATTTACAAACATTTAAACTCACATATACACAAACACACAGACCCGGAACAACTGCTTATAGATCATATAAATATGTTTTCTGTGCGGGAATCGAACCCGCGACACGCAGCGCAGCAGTCAATCGCTCAGCCACTGTGCCAAACGTACATATAATATATCCGTATATCATTGTACCTAGTAGAATCTAATCGTCCTATTTTAATCTATTTAAGATTCGCTCAATATAAGTAAGTACCTACAGTAACATTACAAACTATTCGAATATCTATCAAATATGGAATATAATGGGTTGGTGAAATCATCAAATCATTTCTTCCGCCCTAGGTGGAGCAGAAGGGACTGTCAGACTTTTACTGACTAAAAGTCCATCCTGTTCATACGGTTACCCTTTGCGTTCCAGGGCCACGGTTACCTGTTTAGAGTCCCGCGATCAAAATATAATAACCTCATAATTATGTTAACATTCGGTTTCCTTTTAAATGTAATAAAAAAAATTAATTAACGATAAATATTTACGTACCTGATAATTTTACCATATCAACAAGCCTTCTCCCTCGTCCCGTATTCATTTTCAAAAGTTTACTCTTTGTTGCCAACACAACACAATTCGAGTACGTCTAGTTTTGCACGAAACACAAATTAAACTAAACGGAGGAAGAGAATGCGCGGGGGCGCGGCGGGAATCGTAGGTACGACCTACGAAGAAATACTATTATTTCTTCGTAGGGTACGACGCACCCGCGCAAATCTAACCCGAGCGTAATGGTGAAGAACAGTAAGTCCCACATACAATCATTTAACATTTATCTATATTTATTGTTTAAATAGTGAATAATATTAAGTAACCATACGATCATTCACTTTTTCACGTCTAGGGACTTAATGTTATTTATAATTTTACATCTGCGAAATTAGCGGCTGTAGGACTTAATGTCTTTTACCATTTGACCAATAGGGGTTTTCTGAATAAGAATCATTTAAAAAATTAAAATGTCAAAAATGGACTTAAGGTCCTTTAGCTTTCACCTAAAGTAGGTTGGTACTTTGTGAGAAAAAACCATAATAACATTTAACGAAAGAAATTTACAGTTAACAGCCGCTTAAGGCGAAGCGCTGTGGTGTTAAACAGAGGTATGTCTATTTCCATTCCTAATTAATACTACTACTAGTACTAATTACTTTCATAATCAATAAGGTGTTTAGTATCCTAGCAGCAGTTATTTACGGTACGGTCCGTGACATTGATTTTGTCAATTTTTATGTTAGATTGTAGGATCACTAACATTTGGCGAAGCCTATTATAGTTCGTTTTTAGTAGGCATTACAAATTTCGTTTTAATATGCGCAGTAACTATATATTCAGTTTAAGCTATGCAAAGACATACTCGCGAGGTCTACAGCTCACAGAGCCACTAGTTTATTGCGTACCAACATAACCTCTTGTGGGTACGATATTATTTCATTGTTCATTCAAGTGCATTGTTTATACTCGTAGTACCATGGTCTTCCACAAACGACGTTCAAAATATTCAAATATTGTTATTCTGTCTAAAATTGCAAAGTTTCAATAAAAAGGCGATAGTTTTATAAATTCATATAATTAAGATTGATTGTGACATCAATACGAAAATTATGTGTCCAGAAAACTCCTCAATCTTAAAAGAAATAATGTACGACATATTGTCGGAATTATGACCGGTCATTGCTCCTTAAACAAACACCTGTTTAATCTAGGTGTTACAGACAGCCCCCTATGCAGAGGCTGCATGGAGGCGGAAGAAACAGCTGCGCATCTGCTCATTGAATGCAGGAGCGTGGCGGCACAAAGGGCAGCAAACCTCGGCTCACCGAGGACTGTGTGGGAAGCCTGCGCCAAGCTGAAGAAGCTGCTGGCTTTCCTGGGCGACACCGGGTGGCTGGACTGATCAGCTTCACCCGGCTATCACTCAAAATGGGCCGCGCCACAGCGGCCTGGTTGCGGAAAAGAGCCAGCCCACCAAGTACCAAGTACCAAGTAAGTAAGATCCTCAGGTTATTTATTTGCCAAATTTTAGTTTTTCAGTTATAGTAGATTATGCACCAAGGGAGTAAATCAGTGTCTTACGTCATGGGCGGTATATTGAACCCTGAGTGTAACGGGGACTCTTGGGTTTCTAAAATTTAATTCCCGAGCGTAGCGAGGGAGTTATGTAGAGTCCTGAGTGAAGCGAGGGGTTAAAGCTGCCCAAGACGAAGACAGGCTTTATCCTCGAGGTGCATACTCTACTTTTCATACCTACTGCGAGACAATAAAAACTCAGAGCTGTAAAATAGCAGTTATAAATAATAAATAAATTTCTTTATTCACCATAGTTTTAGGTACACTAACAACATAACAACATTACAGGTAACATAGGCACTATATGTAATAACTAGCTTTATAAGAGGAAACAAAATATAGGTACGAGTGTTACATGCTATCTTAGTAGCTGACCACAGTTTTTAAACTAGTCAGGTATTATGTTGCACATAGGTAATACTAGATCCCACACTAGGATTCCCTGTGTTGTGGGATGCTAGTCTCTTCCTGTTGTTACAAGAACTGTGATGTAGGTACCACAGTCACCCAGATACAAAAAGCAATTTAAAATACCGCTACCTACTTCAAAAATTTAAAATCTAAACATTTGAAATAAAAGATATGAAATAATCATCAAGAGTAAAAAAAATAAAAAAATCTAAAATTATCTCCTGTAGTATACGTAGTCTACCTTCAGTTTTTTTAAAGTAAGTTGATGCATCACTCTTCAATTCAATTCTTTATGAAGGAAACAAAACAAACCCCAAGTATTAATAGGTAGTTATTAGTTAGTTAGGCACTATCTACCGTGATTGAGAATACTTTTATAAGTATACATGAGTACCTACCTACTTAAGTAACTTACGCACAACTTTAAAATTAAAAATAACATTAAGAATACAATTTACACAGAAACAAGATCACAAAATATGTACCTAACTTAAATTCATTTCCTACCTCCAAAAAAATAACGGTGGTTTGAGAAATAAGGTGACTTAAATAACAACACTGGTATTTGTATTATTTTACTAGGATACTGCATAAATATGCGTAGATCACAACGCATGCATACTAAAAACAAGGAAATTCCGCTAATTAACATTTGCTCCAAACATACCCAACAAAACTTATACGTATAGTTCAGTTGTACATTAGCATTGAGCAGCTTGTTAAACAATGCTTATAAGCGCATACAATGTATGCCATACATACTCCCAGTCTGCTGGCTGGACGGAGACTGAGAGAGAGATGTATTAACTACACACACACCACAGCACACAGACATTCGTCATTGGCAACGTGTGCGTGTCGTGGACACAAGCTGTGCTATGTCTATGTTGGAAACCAGTCCATACGACAGGGACAATAATATAAGGCCGTGGCATACTGGGAGACATAGGTATATTGGATTAGTGAGATAAATTATCTGTTAAATTATAGTTTAAATTGCGAGTAGGTGTAGGTGGATGCTATGTGTTTTATCTGGATTATGTTAATTACTGTTGTGTCGACTTATTGTGACAGGTCACTGACAGTTCTGCATAGTAATTCACTGACCGCTTGCTATTTAATTTAATTCAATTTATTTAATTAATTGAATTTTAATTGTTTCAGGACTATTTTTGTTACTAATTTTATTGTGATCAGGGTAGAAGACATATTCTTTACTGCTTATATAATTATATGCTATGACATATAGGATTAATAATAATAATGTAATTAATGCGCTTAAAGCCTGAATCACATTACCATGTACATGTACCAAGTCACAAGACTTGGTACATTTGTATGACTGGAGTTTCATGATTCGACTATGACTCATCACGAGAGTAACAATCATGTTATTATTTGTACCTAAGCGCTATTATTGCGGAATTTGGATGAGTTTTTCTGTTTCCATATAGTCTAAGCTAAGTAACCAACATTTAATTTTATTTTTGCATGCCCTTCTTAGATTATACACTACATTAAGTTTTTTATTTATCTTTGCATACAGATATGGACCCTGAAAGGCAGGTGACCTATTAGCAAATTTGGATTTTGTTGTTGGTGTTGTCCAGGAAATTAACCGCTGCTGTCTTGAAGTATTTTTTTTAGATATTAAAGCTTTTCTATGAAAACGCATTATTGTATTGTTAATATATATTTGACGAACGCGAAGTACTTCATATTCTTTGTATAATTTGTCAGTACTATATTGCCACGGTTTCCGACAAGCTATTTTTAAGATGGATCTCTGAGCGCGTTCCAGTTTTATCATATGGCTTCTACATCCTATACCCCACACAACTATACAATAAGACAAAACAGATAAACATAGCGCAGAGTAAACTAAGCGTATTGTGTCATTATCAGCTACAGGAGCCAAACGTTTAAAAATATACTTGAGTTTCCTGACTCTTCCATTTACCATTTCAATTTGTTTCGTCCAGGTCAATTTATCATCGATTGCCACACCAAGATATTTAATATACTTAACGTGTTCGAGACTTTTACATGTACATTTATTGCTGTTTTTGCAGTCGTGAATTTTTATTTGTAGGGGTTTTTTGGGTTCGGAGCGTTTGGAAATGCTAAACGTTATAAATTTTGTTTTAGTTATATTGAGTGTGAGTAAATTATTTTGTAACCAGTGCGACACTACTCCGATTCCATTTTCTGCAAGTTTTGTGACTGAATCCCATGATTTCCCATAGAAAATTAGTGCTGTGTCATCCGCAAATGTAACAAGTTCTGCTTGGGCAATATCAAGGTGACTTAAATCATTGATGTAGATAAGAAACAAGGTCGGCCCGAGAACACTGCCTTGGGGTACTCCAAATGTGATCTTTGCGTAATTACTTGATTGTCCACTGATGCTCACTCTTTGCTTACGATTTTCAAAATAAGAAATAAACCACTGGAGCGCTATTCCACGTATCCCAAGTGCTTCCATTTTATTTAACAATATCGGTCGTGAAACAGTATCAAACGCCTTCGCCAAATTGAGAAAGACGCCGATACACTTATGCCCTGAATCTAACTTTTGTGTTAGATAGTCGGTCATATGAACCACAGCATCTTCAGTTGATCTCCCACTACGAAACCCGAACTGGTTCTTAGCCAACAGTTTATTGCTTTCTAAATACTCAAGAAGTCTTTTGTTAACAATTTTTTCAATTACTTTAGATATAGAGGTTAATAACGAAATTGGCCTATAATTATTAAAAATAAGTGGGTCACCAGCCTTGTGTATTGGTATTACATTAGCTAATTTCAAACAATTTGGGACGATACCATTAGAAATACTCAGATTACACAAGTGAGCTAGAGGCAAAGAGACCGCTTTTTTGCATTCTTTGAGCAAGTCATTACTAATGCCGTCGTATCCTGGTGCAGATCTTTGCTTAAGATTGTCAATAGTTTTTGATATCTCTAATTCGTTAGTAGGGTAGAAGAATAGGGATTTTTCTGGGATATTGTTATTAACAGATAATTTACATAGTTCTACTTCAGTTTTGTTAAGTTTATTTAATATTTCCTTTGCCAAGGTATTTCCTACAGATGTAAAAAAAATTGTTTGCATTTTCTAGTGATTGTTCAGGGGTTGTGGAGTTTTCAAGAAGTAAAGAGTTTGAGGATTTGCTGTTTCCAATGTTGCAAATTTCTTTGACAGCTTTCCAAGTACTTTTGCAATCTCCTTTAGACTTAAGTAATTTAGACCGATCATTAGCGTTTTTTAAGTTTTGAAGCAAGTTGTTGCAGTGGTTTCTATAATTTTTATATTCGGTTTGAAGTTCCAAATCTTTTGGTTTTTTTCTAGCCCGTATATGTAACAGGTCTCTGCGTTCAATGCATCTAAGGAGTCCCTTCGTAATCCACGTTTTCCTGATAAGCTTAGAGTTAGGGATTGTGGCAGTATGTGTATTCTTATCAATTATTGTAGTAATTATATGAGAGAAAGTATCAAATGCGATATCCACATCAGTTATTGCATATAAGTCGGTCCAGTCAATTGTGCTGATAGTATTTACTATTCCTTCGTGGTTTACTTTAGAAATAGTCCTAGATGCCGTTGTAAGCAATTCAGGGCGCTGCTTCTCAACACCAATAATAACTGTATCATGATCGCTTACACTTCCACTACAAACGACCACTTTAGCATTAAAACTACTCTTAATTAGTGCATGATCAAGGCAAGTACTTCCATGTGTTGGAGCTAAAAATATCGGTCTTACAGTTCAATATACGTGTCAATATACGTGTAGACACAACAATGCTAATTTTACATGTTTTTATTCTTTACTATTTTAATAAACATAATTTAAGATTTTACTCGTTTGCCTGAAAAACACACATAACAATAGGTTCAAAGGCAGACTTCACATAGGAAGTATTGATATGAAATCGAAATGGAGTAGATGCCAGGTAGTTAAGTGCGGCGTGCGCTAAGACCTTTAAATACCAGGAGGTCATAGCAAAGCCACATGTAACTGCTACGTAGTACACAGGTGGTTGAAGCTCTATTTCGAGCTATAAATATGACCGTGGGCGTCAGTCATGAATTGCAGAGTGCCTCGCACCACCTGTGCTTCATAACCTTCCAATGACATGCTGACAGACAAGTACTGTATTATTTAGAGTAACCTTTTGTCTAACCGTCATAATAACCGCTGTCGAAACTGATGGCTGGATTGGTGTTCTGGAGTTTGATGAATTAATAGGTAAGTTACGTAAGTTAGCTGACAAGTAGACATTCATAAGTTCATCTAGATATGTACTCGTAACTAGGTATACTCTTATGGAGTACGAGCCAGGCGCGGATCCAGCTCACAAAAAGGGTTGTGGTCACAGCCACCCGAAAATCAGCAAAATATGAGTCGGATCATGAACTCTCTCATGATAGATATAGTATCAAGTCGCTCGCCTGATGCTAAGCGTCACGCTTGCCCATAACAGTTCAGTGCCATTGAGAGTTTTAAACTAGGTACAACACTTCAAAACTGTGCGTGGCAAAGCTCTGCGCTTTTTATTCGAAAATATTAGAAAAAGAAAGAAAGAAGGAAAATGCATTTATTCAAGACACACACAACATCACATTACAGACATATGAAATAATAAAAATAAAAAACAAAATACTTACACATACATTATAAACAAGAAAACACGTATGGAAAACAGCGTGATGCTGTGCGTGTCATGAATATGGGTCCCGATTTAGATGTTCTTGCTCTGTAACTTCGCTGGAAATAACTACAAAGGATATCAAATGATGTTAAATAAAAAAAAATCGCGAATACGTCATCATCATCATCTCAGCCGTAGGACGTCCACTGCTGAACATAGGCCTCCCCCATGATTTTCCAAAAGGACTGGTTGGAAGCGGCCTGCATCCAACGTCGTCCTGCGACCTTCCTCAGGTCGTCTGTCCACCGTGTCGGTGGACGACCTACGCTGCGCTTGCCGGTCCGTGGTCTCCACTCCAGAACCTTTCGGCCCCATCGGCCATCTGTTCTGCGTGCTATGTGCCCTGCCCACTGCCACTTCAACTGGCTAATCTTCTGGGCTATGTCGGTGACTTTCGTTCTTCTACGGATCTCCTCATTTCTGATTCGATCACGTAGAGAAACCCCGAGTATAGCCCTCTCCATAGCTCGTTGTGCGACTTTGAGCTTTTCTATGAGGCCCATAGTAAGAGACCACGTTTCAGTGCCATAAGTCATCACTGGTAACACACATTGGTCGAAGACTCTTGTCTTGAGGCACTGAGGTATTTTTGACGAGAAGACTTCGCGAAGTTTCCGGAACGCTGCCCAGCCGAGTTGGATTCGACGATTGACCTCTTTCTCGAAGTTGGACCTGCCTAGTTTGACTGTCTGTCCCAGGTAGATGTACTCGTCAACAACTTCGAGAACTGAGTTCCCAACTGATATTGGGGTAGGTACAACATGGGCATTAGACATAATTTTCGTCTTGTCCATGTTCATCTTAAGACCTACCCGTTGGGAAACTCGATGGAGGCCTTCGAGCATATACGGAAATTTTACGAAGTAGTTGCCCGTAGCAAGTCACTTTTAAGAAAAGTGTCACTAGGTTAAATAAAGCTAATTCAAACCAACTCACTTTTTTGACACATTTTCCACGACCAAACTTACATTTATACTTACCTGTAATGACTAACTGATTGTTCAACACAGAGCTTAAACTGCTGGGGCTACACACTTGACATTTTGACTATCCTATGCCTTTAATGTTGTAAGCGTCCACTATGGAAATAATATTCCTAATATCACCACTAAGGGGGTGAAACGAGCGTAGCCGCTTTGCGGGTCAGCAATTACAACAATATGGCACGCGATTCTACGAGGTTTCATTTGCCATATGCCCAGATTTAAAGATATTTAAGTGGTGCACTCTTTAAAAATAGCGTTGGTAAATTTTTGGTTTCAAAATTTCTCCACGACACTGCACTGCGCTCGTCAACATTTATATTTAAAATCCAACTCACCCAGTTATCTCCGTTGATATTATCATAAAGTACCTTTGAACCTTAAAGCTTACATGCTACAGTGGGCCGAGCACGAAAATCTGTTTAAATGTAACGAATTCGCTTCTTTATCGTATATTTAGTATAAACTGTCATTTATCTAGTACAATAGTGACATAGACAACTCATTGTTTGTACTGAATAAGTCAACGATACGATAACGTTACACTTAAGTAGATTTTCGTGCTCGCCCCACTGACGCTTGGAAGTAGTCTCGCACTGCAGTACCAAAATGTATTCTTGCAGAAGAGTCCTACAGTTACAGTGCTTGCGATTGTGTGAAATTTTTTCCATCAATTTTATGCACTTTGTTTGATACGACAGTTCAATCGTTAACTTGCAGATTAATATGTTTCTTTTGTTACTCTTTTATTATGGTTGTTACTACGACAGTAAAACTGATGTATAAAATATTCACTATGGACTTCAATAAACTTAAGAACCAAAATATTTACAAACATGTTAATAATAATGTTGAAAGTTATATACCACAACAACACATCTGTGTACATTTCAGTAATCTAACTTAATCCGTTTACATTTGTTTAATTTCGATGCAGAAGAATTGCGAAAGCCTAAGAAATATTAATCTAATTAATCTAAAATATTGTAAAGGAAAACCTTCGCTTGTAGCGGGATTTGAAGCTAACTACTACAGAAAACTGTCTGTTGTTTTGTTAAATAAGCTAGAGCAACTTTACTGCCGACACTCTTTCTTCCCCTTTCATATGTTAGACGGTCTTGTTTTGTTCCAAAGAAATTATGTTCTTGCCTTGCATGCGTGTTAATGCAGTAAAAATAGAATTCTATGTTTTTTTTACTATATTACTTATTGCTACATAAATCATCCGTTTTATCACCAAAATATTTTATTTCTATACTAACCTATACTATATTACTATATAATATTATAAAGAGGAAAGATTTGTATGTAAATATGTTTTTAAAGAATTGGCTCAAAAAGTACTGGACCGATTTCGAAAATGTTTCCCCATTGGAAAGCTACATTTACCCATCACCATCATCATCATCCATCACCGCGCGGGTGAAACCGCGGCGAGCAGCTAGTAACATATAAACTAAACTACTTTTAAAGTATACAGTATAACCTAACAGTTTTTTATGTCTTTATCGCAATACAAAGTAAGTAGATACCAAGTTATTTTATTAATATGACATAACGTACGTAATAAAATAAATCAACAAATAAATCTTGATTCTAACTTAGCATGCTCTACCAGCTTTACTGATGTAAGATAGGAGGCAATTACGCCTCTACAGAAATACGACTGGCGGTTTGACAACATACATTAGCACCACTTTTCCGACTTCGATCAATAAATAAAATCTTGTATTTACGCTCGCCCACTGTCCAATGATATATAACGTTTGTTAATTAGGTTATCATCTCGCCGGCATCTACAAAAGGGCGAAGATTTAAAACGCTCGTTGATATAAAAAATGCCGCTTAAAACTTTTATCATAAATCACCCCTTGGCTGAGCTGAGAGGGCGCGAAAAAATGCGATCTACTTGGAACAAAAATATGCAAGTAATGACGAACGCACCCTGAGAGCTTTTTTGAGTCACTTGAGCTTGTGCTTAGAATTAATTACATTAGTAGAGGTCGATAAAAGCATAGTGCTGTCAAAGCTGTAACACAATCTTATTTCATAATTGTTTTCTTTTAACAAACTCATGGCAAACTGAATTGCATTTTCTGATCAGCGGTAAATATCAATTTGATTTCTTTTAACAAGTATCCTGAGGGCTATCAAAAGCAGAGCGTCGGTATCGGTTAACGGTCACTATAATAATAAGTACTTTCGACAAGGTTTTATCGACTGCGTCTGCGATAAGCACCCGTGACGAATTCGCACCACTTTACTTCTCATACACGTACGTCCTGAATTCAACCACCCGGAACAGAAACGACATATGTTACAATGTATACATTCAAAACAAGACCTTATGGTTTAAGTTTTACGTTGGTATTTAGTATCACTTTAATCTTAGTAAGAATGTATTGGATCTATATTAAAATACGATGTTCGAGATATTTGTATCGATACTTTATTTCCAATTATAATACGCCTGTTGTTTATCAGATTTTTATATTTTATGCATAACTTATATTTTTGGGACTTTCCTCTTTTCTCTTTTTTAAAGCATGTTCTTCAATTGGAAATAAAATAACGTAATAGATACGTATACACTCAAAAATGTATATACAGGTAAGCTCATAATATTGTGCAGTTAATTTATGGTTGTTTTATCTTATAAATAAAAATATTTTAATATAAGCTGGAAAAGCTAGAACTATTAAAATGTTCATTCCAATTTCGACGTAAAGAAACGTAGCTATTTGAAAATTTGAAAAGTTGTAATAGGTTGGAAAATTACCTTTTCTACCGACTTCCAAAGAGGAGGTACTCAATTCGACTGTGTTTTTTTAAATTTATTTTAACGTTTGTTACCCCATAACTTACGATAGGGTGAACCGATCCTCCAAATTCTTGTGTGTTTGAAAGCTGGTGCTTTCCGTGTAGTCCCATTTATATTTCTTCAAATTCGGTCTAGTACTTTTGAGTTACTACAATAACTGAATAGAATGGAAGTCGGTATTAAATTTTTAAAATTGTACTTGTTTGTTAATATTTTTATAGAAATACAGTAATGTTTGTACACTACTGCTTCTTTATTGAAAAACTGGCAAAGGTGTGGTACTTCCCCCAGCAAACTCTGTATAAGTCCTACTACTACACCTGACTCCCAGACTTCATCTGACTATGAACCTGGATAAATGTTGCATTATTATGTATAACTCAAGGCGATCGTCGATGACACAATATGTTCCAGCCAGCTCGGTTCAGTTAATAAATAGAATTATTTATTCAATTATTTTATTCACCTTTCGCATAATTTATACCTAAATAGATTATGTATAGAAGAATGAAATATGCAATCGGTTCTATTGGTGGTGAGATTGGCTCGCACATAAAATATGAAATAAACGTATTGTCGAATCGGCCCCTTAGGTCTTTAACTATGCAATTGCAAAAAGATATATATATAGGGATAGTAGGGCGCTCGCCATTCAAGGTAATATGTCTCGTAGATACGCCCGCTGTAAAAAAAAAGTATAAAGTCACAATTACGCTATTTAAAAAATAATTATTGTAAAGTTCTCTACGCGGGTACTCTGTGGTTCGAGTGTGCCAAAAGTTTGCTGGATGACCTACGCGTTCAATATGAAAGAAAGAAATAAGAAAGGAAAGGCATTTATTTGAACAGATACTGAACACAACAACATAAAAAATTACTATCAAGTATAACAAATTAAGTTACATTTAAAGTATACACAACCTTAAAAATAACAGTTGAACAAAAAAATTCAAATGATGATAACAGAAACAAGGGAGATATGAAAAGGGGGCGAGGCCGGTGTCGTAGCAATATGCCCGAAAACAGAAACATTGCTCGCGGCGCTTCGTAACTTTTGTATTATGTGACTGAACACCGGTCTCGATATTTCATGTAAACAGTTTTCAATGCTTGCTCTCTACTTACGAATATTCAAACGTTAAGTTTTAATATCGCAGCTAACAGAATACGACACGTGGAAGCGCGGAATACGGCTGCTTGCGCACCAGCAGTGCAAGTACCGTAATAGTAGTTAAATTTGTCGAATCACTAAGATCGATAAATTTAAAGAATCGTATCGGGCCCTAGCCAGTTTGGAAGTCATATCGACGACTTATACGATCGTCAAATTGTCGACAGTATGTCGATTATTACGAATTTCTTCTACGAGCATTTCGCTCTTCTACGATCAAAAGAATGCCGAAGTCTATTTTTTTACTATTGAAACTAGTTGCGCCTCGCGGTTACACCCGCATGGAGATGGATGATAACGATGTTGATGAAAATTATGCTATGTGTTAATTCCGGGCCCCATCTATCTTCATGCCAAATTTCATCAAAATTAGGCCAGCCGTTTGAGCGTAACAGAATAACAGACATCCATAAATACAAACTTTCGCGTTTATACTATTATTAAGATCATACGCAAGTAACAATATCCTCATTCCCGCCCGTCGCCTGTCGATAAGCTATATCGAGGTCGTTTTCAAAGCTGGCAAAACAATCGTTAAAATCGATTAAATAGACGATCTCAAACGTAATTTAACAGTTCCATGCTAGGATTATTGTTATAATCGTAAAAACTTATCGAATTTGTTTACCTACCGATCGCTTAGTTTTTTTACTTACTTGCAATGATTGATTAAATATCGATATAGCCAGTTATTTCGAAGTATGACGAATTCAAGATTCAAATTTATCGATCGGTAAGTTCAGTACTTGCACTGCTGGTTTTGTATACCTATCAGCGCACGGATCGGCATCTCTCTAAATCTCTATGATAGTACAGAATGTTGTTGGTACTGGCCTATTTTTACAGAACTTCGGAAATGTTTGTAGAAATGGGAACCGATGGTTTTTCCATCCATTATTCGTAAAAAGGTCGCGTCATTGATGAGTAGAGTGCGGGCAAATCCGAACAGCATTCTGAAAACGGTGGCGGAGAGTTCCCTCTACCCTTTTCAATAGGTTACACTTCATGTTGGTCATCCGCTTCCTAAAGTGCTACATAATTTAATTTAATAATCTTTGTGTATGTATTTAAATATTTGGGTAAGGTCTTGAATCGAGTCGCCTGAATTTAGGGGGGGGAGGGGTTTAGGGGGGAGGGGGGGGAGGGAGGGGAACCCCCCCACCATTTTTCCCTGCCGGAATCGCGTAGTTGTTTTTTAATTTAATATCAAAGATCAATTTTTCTACTCTATTTAAACACTTTTACACTTAACTTTGGGGGAGGGGGAGTGGGTAGGAGGGGGGGTTGGGGGCAGGGAACCCCCCCCTACCATTTCCCCCTGCCGGAACAGCGCAGTTTTTTTTTATATTTAATATCAAAGATAATTTTGTCTACTCTACTAACACTTTTACACCTAAATTTTGGGGGGGGGGAGAGAGAGAGAGGGGGGGGGTCAGAGTTGGATTTATCACTAATTTCGACCTAACCGGTCTGACTTGGACTCCGGGTGGGCTCCCGCCAGAAGCTCTAGCGGTCGCCCCTGAACGTTGCTTCGCCGCATGAAGTCGAGTTGAGCGAAGGGGGGAGCTGGCGAGCGAAGCGAGCCGGCGACCTCCGTAGCGAAAGGACCTCCCTTGAGCTTCTGGCTCCCGCATTATTTATAAACACTCTAGGGGTAGTAGCCACAAGAATAGGTGGAGTCGGGGTGCTCTGTGTCGGTTTTCTGACTACTTTCAACCTAACCGGTCTGAGTTGGTCTCTGGGTGGGTAAGGGAGGAAAATAATTTTCACAAAACTATGTAGGAGTATTTATTTTATTTTGTAAACATAGTTAATTACATTGATCAACTCGACAAAGGGATCTTTTTTCTGCTTGAATAGATCTCGCCTCCACAAATATTCAACTATAGCATCACTAAAATCACACGGATTATTATAATTGTCTTTTTTAAAAAACCTTTTCACTCAACGTCACATACGTCAAACACCACAAACCTCAAAAATAGCGATCAAAACGTTTCGTTTCACGAACATAAACATAGCAGACGTTCAAATTTATGCAATATTTCCTGATATTGCGTTCCGTTTCACGCATCCGCATGTTTTTCGTGTGAAATAACAGAAACTTTAAATATTAATTTAAAATACTTTCGCGTAACTCCGGCAGCCAAAATCGAATTGGGAGGGTCAAGACAAAGCCCCTTGACCATTCCACAGTAGCAGAATCCTCAAATTCAGGCGACTCGATTCGAGACCCGACCCAAATATTTATTTGCCAATTTTATTTAGAATATTATTATATAATTTATAAGTTTTTTTTGTACTAATATATTGATCTCAGTTCTGAAATAAATATATATTGAATTGAATTGAATTAACGTTCAAAATTCTAATCACTTCAACCCCTTCTCAGTTTTACAACAAATACATAATTACCTCCCTTGGGATGTAATGCTTTGCTTAACGTTGATACGTAATAATTATCGGATAGATCCGACTATAGTTTATTTCAACTATAGTCTTTTTATAAGAGTGTTCGGAACGCCCGCGTCGATGACGTCTCACTTAGCACTCCGCTAGATGTCGCTAGATTATCCTTCTGATACAGATCCAAAATAGTTTTCATTGATTTTGTTTAATTTTCTTAGATTTGAGATTCGTAGTAAAAATTGTGTAGTAGGCAAAGTGTACAAAATCACAAAGTTTATTCATTGTATTTTTGTTACATTTATAAAATTACCTTCCCAAATAGTTCCAGGACTGGTAAATGTAAAAACGTACACTTAAAAAGGAAAAAAAAACACATCTAAGTCTAGGTCAGGCTCTGGGGATATTAAGTTTTGGTAGAAGGTATATGCTTTTTTATATTGTAAGCATGCGATAAGGATGTACTTTTAGAAATTTCTATTCGAAACCATACAATAAATCTGCTCTCTCGTAGGAACTGACTCGAGTCGTTCGCCCAAAGTCGCATCCAAAAAAAAATCGGATTTAAAGACAAACTTAATGTTGCAATTCAGATGTAAAGTATTTCATGTGGTATATCAAGGTTAATTCTGCAGCTGCAATTGAAGTTGGTTATTGCACATCAATATTTGTTATGCCACACGTGAACGAGTCTTGAATCTATTATTTTGTTCTGTGAGACATTACTTCTTGCAAAGTTCTAACTCCTGATCTAGGTCAACGGGAAATAACCAATAGAGTAGTACAATTATTTATTCTGTGCAATAGGCTTTTCGCCAGCCTGCGGTCGACATAAGTGAAGATGAAGTCTAGACACTGTTAAAAGTCTTTATTAACTGACGATAAAGTTTATAATTAGAAGCATTTTATTATGTAGGTTTTTTGGTAGGCATATGCTGGTTATCAAAGTAAAATTTATTAATATATAAACACAATGCTATTTTACAAAAAAAACATTCACATTCAGTTTTTGAGGTGCATAATGAGTTTTTGGAACATAATCTTAAATTTTATTCTTAATGCATTCTGCACTAAATAAACCCGCATGTCTCACGTGACAAATTTATCCACTATAGCTCCGTTAATTCTACGTTGAAAATCTAAATACTGTCAACATGTTTAATGACAGGCTAGCTGTTACCATTATCTCACTGGATGGCTAATAATGATGTATGTGATCGAATGCGGTAGCACACTAGAGCTAGACTTAAGTCAAGGAAAATCCCAAGAATAAAAAAATAGAGAACGAATTTTTCGCCCAAATCATAGCGTAAAAATATATTTTAATATATATTTATATCTAGACATCAGAAGAGTCCAAGAATTAACTTAAGAAACGGGCTTCTTACCATGTATTGTATTTATTTAGAGCTCTCGTTATTTCAGCGCAGCTGCATGCGCCATGTTCACGAGTAAACTGAATTATATGCGGGTAGGTGTTGTTATGAGCAGACGAAACGGCCTACCCTCTATTTTTCACGTTCGTTGCGTTCGGTTTTATTACCATTAAAACTTAATCTGGGTTTCGACATAGATAACTCAAGGTATCTGCTCGAGAGCTTTTTTCGGAACTTCTTCGGATTTTGCAAAGATGAACAGTGGTTCATCTCCAGGGTCTCGACAGTTGAAACCCATCCTGATTATATTTCATGAAAATAATTCTCAAAAAAAAACAACAATACATTGTAAGTATCCCATTTCTAAAGTTAATTCTTGCAGTGACTACGTCAATGACATTTCAAGTTTTTGAAATAGAATATAATCTGCCTTAAACTCTACATATCTTATAAATCGACCCTATATTTCTATTATAATTTGTCTACTGGTTGGGTCTGATACCAGAAAAAAATCAGTTTTCGGATAACAGGCACTGCAGTCGCACAAATGAAGAAGGACTCTTGTTCTAGAAGATATGTTTGTTAGGGTATGTTAATGAATACATAATTTATTTATTATGGTGTGGGTATAGTACCTATAGTAGTCGTAAAATAGTTCTAGCAGGTATACCGCCTAATAATATTGCCTAACAACGCTTTTTCCACAGACATGAAAAAGTCCCACCCTCTATTATTATGAATGTTGAATGAAAATTAAAATGAAGGTCATACCGATGAGTAGCATATAGACTATTTTTATTCCAATACAATAGTTCTCGACTGTCGTGCTCTCTGAAAAGCCTTGGATGTAATCCTTGGCTTGACACCGTTGCATCTACACATGCAGAAAGAAACAATGGCATCTGCGCTATGAATAAAATCTACAGATCAATGGAAAGGCATGCAGTCCTTCACAAATTACTGTTTTAGACATGGCGACGAAAATATTCCCGCAGTCACATAGAGGCACCGACAGGATAGCCACGTCCACGACGCACCTCGTAAACAAGAAGTACTGGTTGTTACCAACAGTGGTGCCCTGGAGAGTCTAACAGCGTCCTATCATAATTATCTACACGGACGGCGCAAAAAACATTACGGGAACAGGTTGTGGATTGCATTCACCAGAACTTGGAATTTCTAATTCAATAGCCCTGAACAAGGCCACAACGGCATTTCAAGCAGAGGCCATGGCCCTGCTACTTGCTGTTAGGGCGATATCACGCCTAAATTCACAAAGTGAACAGGAAGACAAGCTACTAGCATTCATTACGAATAGTGCAGCAGTCATTTACCCACTGAGAAGACCGGTAACACTGTCAAGAGTTCTAACGAAATATCATACTGCACTCCTAGAGCTGTCAGAGAAGTACAAAATAACTTTATCATGGACAAAGGGACATGGCCTTTGTTCTGGTAATAAAAGCAAGATAACAAGATATACTAGCTAAAGAAGGAGCCAAAAAGCAGTGTAGTACTGAGGAAATTGAGCTCTGTAGACCTTCAGCAATGGAAGTTCGGAATCTCCTGATTAGCTTCACCGAAAGAAAACACCAAAACTGTTGGGACGACAGGACTGTAAACATGTGAAATCCATGTTTCCAATCCTAAACAAAAATACTACAAACAAATTACCACGATTACAACGGCAGGACCTGCGCCTAATGGTGGGCATTATTACTGGTCACTGTAATCTAAATTACAAGGCACACAAGAACGGGCTAACAGACAGCCGACTATGTAGAGACTGTCTGCAGTAGGACGAGACTGTGGAGCGTACTGCAGGGTTACGGCAGAAATTAGAGCAAAACAGGATTACTGGAAGTCCACTCCAGACCGCATGAAGCATCATCAGCATCATCGACAGTTGTTCATACAATATCTCAAACAACACTGGAGCAGTTGTGCCGGCGACCCAAGGCCATACTATGTAAAGGAGTTAGGCTGGCTTGAGTAAATGCTGGCAGGGGGAATTCACAAAACACCCCAAGCCGGACGTCAGTGCAGGCCTCATAGCCCCCAAAACGAATAAGAATAAGAAATAGTTCCCGAGGGATGGGGATGACCTGCCATGCTGAAGATGTCGTGGGCAGTATCTAATAATGCATTGTAAGTAGGTACTATACTAACTAGATAATAATATTATGCAGATATAGATAGATAATATTATGTCGCCTGTGTATAATAAATGTGGGATGTCCGGTACCTTTTACATCTACCTATTATGTACAATGTGTTTCATCTCACCGATTAAATTATAACGCTGAGAGCTTTTAATAATACTCATTCATCGTCAGATCAGTGCATAATTCAAATCTCTTATTCTGTATCACTGTAATTTACATACGCTAAATAAAAAAGCGGTGTCATCACAAAAGATATTTGGAGGCAATATAAACATAATATCAATTTAAATTCCTTGTTAGTGAAGCGAAAGCCGACATCATACCTGAAAGTGGAAGCTACGGATTGGTCCCAGCTACGACCAATCACACGCCTAATAGGCGCGCGACGAGCCGCGAGCGGAGCCCTGCGACCGCGACTGGAGCGGGCGGGCCGAACGAGAACCGCGCCGCCGCACTACCCGCGCCTCAGTGCCTCTTCACACCTCGCAACGAAGTGACGCGACCGTATATACATCCGTGATTTGGTTTCAACTCACACACATTTGTTATCTGTTCCCCGTTTGGAACAGTGACGATGCCGCGACCGTCGCGTGAATCTTACGGTGATCAAAAACCTCCTTACTCGTATATCTCTTTGACTGCGATGGCAATCTGGAGCTCGCCAGAACGCATGTTGCCACTGTCGGAGATCTACCGGTTCATCACGGACCGGTTCCCGTACTACCGGCGGAATACACAGCGCTGGCAGAACTCGCTGCGGCACAACCTCTCCTTCAACGACTGCTTCGTGAAGGTGCCGCGGCGCCCGGATCGGCCCGGCAAGGGCGCCTACTGGACGCTGCACCCGCAGGCCTTCGACATGTTCGAAAACGGCTCATTGCTGCGCAGGCGAAAGCGGTTCAAACTTCAAAAAGGGGAAAAAGACAATCTTAATGCGGAGTTAGCAGCGCTCGCGAGCTTCAATCGTGCATTTTTGGCGAGACAAGCGGGAGCACCACCGCCGCCCGCCCCGATGCCTACAGCGGGTCTCTACACGCCGACAATGTGCCCACAGCTGAGTCCGGAACCGGCGGAGCTGCCGGAAGTGGGTGCAGTGACGATGTTGCCGCGGGAAAGGCCCCGGCGAGCGTTCACAATCGATGCTTTGCTGGAGCCGGACTCACCACGGCTGTCGCCGTCGCCGCCTCAGGCCGCGCCGCCGGCCCCGAGCTTGTCGATGCACGCGATGGTGCCACGGTTAGAGTTGCTGACCTCTCCCTACGCCTTAGCAGCGCACCGGTACCACGCCGAGCTCCTACAGGCGGCGGCTCACGCACTGCGCCCCTGCTACCTCCCGCCACCGCCACTGCCGGTTGCGTGACAACCACTGCCGCGAGCCCACTGCTCCGACACTATGTGCAATGTTAGATTGTAAGTACTAATACATTGTTTACAATCATTTAAATGTATCCTATTCCTAATCGTAGGATCGTGACGAAGTTATGTAGGTTCATGTAGTTGTTACTGTAACTACAAATAACGTAACTATGTAGGCAGGTACTTCAGCTAATTATTTATTTTCTATTGTAAATACGTTATAGTTTGTCTCTTTTCAAAGTAATATGAGACACTGTTAATACATACATCTCTATAACATATTGTAAAAATACTTGCAGTACAATCGGCGCTCTTATATCGTAGATCATTTTTTTTCTCAAAGAACACAGTATGTGCTATGAATTAATATGTGGTATTTAAAGCTATCCCAATTAAACCAGGATATGATAGCATATTCTGCCGCAAACAACGAACTATTTAGGCCTAAACGGCTATCAAGACTAAATACCCCTTTATAAATTAGTTTCTTTAATTTCATATATAATATAATGATCTCACGTTACACATAGCTTTTATTTACTGATTATTAAACGACCTAAATAATAAAGTACATGTAGTGATATGTTTTTTTATAGTTGGTACATACAATTTTACAATAAGTAGGCCTATAATAATTGTTCCTATATTTTAAACACATAAGATTAGACCTAATTATATTTATCATTAATCATCAAATTCTGACTCAATCATATGGCTAAGTATTGTGTTACGTATAATATTGACTGTTATTTATTGTAGTATTAAATATGGTGTAGATATTGAAATTATTGTTCGTTTTTATAGTCGTGTCTGTATGTTTGTAAATATTGTTTAACTTGTTATAAAGTTTTAGTAGTGATATTAAATAGTACGTATTGATATGAATAATTTGAGTTTTATTATCACACTCCATTGAACTTCTACATCTTCAGAATAATACATCAGAACAATACAAAAAATCTTGACGTAAGCCGTCGGTCCACTATAATCCATTGACGGACCTTGTTGCACCTTTATATCCACTTTATTCCATTATCCGTGATTTTCTGAAAAGTGATTTTTAGAAAAACCGTATATCTAAAAATGCAATATAACAAACATCCGTGGATATTTTTTCCAATGTCCACTTTAATACTTTATCCATGAGTTTTAGCAAAGTGGATTTTAGAAATAATAGGACTGGGTCAATATGATTTTCTCCATCGAATTATAAGATAATTGTTTCAGTAAAAATTCCTTGAATTATTTTTTTTTCAGTTTCAGTTTTTTTATTCAGTTTAGATAGATACTTAAGAACACTCAAATGGTGAGGTATTCCGTTCTTTGACTCTTATGACCATACAGAACAAAAAATAAAGAATACTTATTCAGATTATTAATTAGAAATACAGTATTACTCACGTAATATTTATCGGATAGGTCCGACTATAGCTTCGACCACATTCGGTGGTCGTTTTCAAGGAGTGTTTGGTATTACTTATTTATTAATTTATTACTTATTAAGATGTTATAGTAGGTTCAGACTATCAAGTCTGCTATAAATGAGGTGCAGGTTCAGGTTCTACAGATTATTATGCAAATACTATAAATGCAAAATTTTGTAAATGGGGTTTTGAGGGACACTATGTGTTAATTCTTCACGTTAAAATAGATCAACGGATTTGAATGGAATTTGGAATAGAAATAGCTTATGTCTAGTATTAATACATAAAATTAGATAAAATAAAATACATAGTATATCCGCTTTTTATCACAATTCAAACGGGCAGTTCTTGAGGGAATAGAATAATTTTATTCACGCGGATGAAATCGCGGGCAGAACCTACTATCATTGTATACTAGCGATTATTTTAAATTCTTGGTTTTATCTCACTGATTTTGGACAAAACTTTATTTCTTTTTTTCTTTCAGTCCGTTTATTATTTTGATGAAATTTAGATTCGAACCTGAAGATTATAAAATATCAAAACTATCGACCCCTGTCCTTTAATCTTTTGCAGCTCGACATCTTTATTTAATTTCACACCGGCCTTGCTATTAATAGAACAAACTATTGAGTGATAATGTTAATCTTAATCGTAAGTCCCATTGCAGTAAAAGATTTAATTCCATTATACCAATACAGGAACATTGGATTATGCACGAAGCCGGGATTTTCGACAAAACTGATTTACTACGCCTTTAATAAGTATTTCACCTCTGTAATATAAAGCATCAGCAGAAGTATCAACGAGGAATAGTAGTTCGAGGTGATTTGTAAATGGACGTTTTTGTGTAAAGATAGATAGATAATAGATTAACTTGAGAAAATCACCGAATACAACAACAAGTTACAGGTAAATATGAAATAATTACAATATAAAAAAAAATTACTTCAGACAATGTCCATGCTTGTAATACATTTTAATATATAGTATATTTACAAATAATCTTATAATCACATATACATTAATAATAATAGTAGGTACACATAATATCACTTTTTTTAAACTTATAAGATAATTTATATTAAGCTAATTTAATTAATAGTTAATATTTTTTTATACAAAAAATAAATATGCATTATGTCAGTTTCTATAGGTGCAGTGCAGTGTCACAGTGCGCATATTCCTGTGTGTATTACATCGCTTGTTTTAGAATGTGTTAGTGCTAGATAATTTGAATTACACTTTTAACAAGTAACTCAACGAAATTACGCAGAATAACAGTGTCCATTTTGTCAGCTATCATCTTCAGGATTTCGTTTCAGCGTACTCTCTGCATGACGGATGCAGTCTTTCTTGTGTAGTACCTACGTGCCTTTGTAAACATACATGAAACACTACAGAATCGGCACTATATACCTACGCTACTTAATGATGTTAAAACATTTTTTAATGCTGTTCGATGTCGGGAATGCGTCTCGACTCAGCATGTGCTCGAGATAGCAATCTTGGCTCGGAATTAGGGATGTCTTCAAGCTGCTGTGTAGTTTGTGGGCGAAAGGCATTTTGCAATTCAGCCACAGACACTGTCCAAAATCCAAGTCTGTTTGCACAAACATGAGAGAGGAATGAGTTATAGGTTTCCAAATATTGTTCAGGGTATTAATACCTGGTAAAAGGCGTGCTTAAAGCATTTGAGCCGCATCGCATGCCAAATTTAATGTAAAATTATTATAACAATAAAACGTTACTTTAAAGTGTATAATTATGTTTTTAAGATAAATATATTATGTTGTATTAAAATTTCAATACAAAAAAAAAACTAAAAAAAAATAATGTTACAAAAATACATTGTGGCAATTGATACTTACCTTGATGCGTCTTTATTATAAATTTAATAATGATGTAATTTTTTGTGTCATATTAATCATACGTGATATTTACACACGTCACATTTATTTTTATAACTGCAAAGGCATTGTGTAAGTGTATCATAATTAGTTAATAATAATAATCATCATTACAATCTTTTCTCACACTCGGAATAAGGCCTTCCTCTCAGATAGAAGAGTATGGGCCACAATCCAGCATGTGGGCCTAAGGCGGCTTGGTGAATATGCATAAAAGTCAGTCCTAGAGTAGACGGTTCCGCAGGTTGGAGGTTGCCTGAATGCCTCCGACATATCCTCTAACTATCCTAAGAGAAACAATCAGAACCGTCGGTTTAATATATCCTCTCACCGTAGAATGATAGCGCTCGGTTGTAATATATTATTTTACTAGCGACTGCCCGCGACTTCGTTCGAATAATAGGCTCCCATTTTTTTCCGTTTTACTTTCATAAGAACCTTCTCCTGACAATAATTAACACCACAAAAAAGAATCATCGAAATTGTTCTCAAGTCAAAGCGCGACCAGGAGAAATAGGGGATATTTTTTTTAATATATTAAAATAAAAAATAAAAAATCGTTTATTTGTTCAAGGAAATGTTACAAAAATTATATAAATAAAACACCTGGTTCATAAACTAGGCTCATAAAGCCCTGTGTGATAGGATCCAGGCCTCTCTTGTCGGTGAACTGATAAATCATTGCCGTTAAATTCTATACACGTATACAGAACTTACACAGCTACGTTCAATTTCCTTTACTTGAAATTAAGGAAAAATTATCTCGTACGTACAAAATTTATAAAAAAATTATGTGCACTATTAAATAAAAATAATAATACTTCAGTGTATGTGTATTAATAATTGCTATTTTATAATATGTGTTTCATGACAAATACAATAGTGAATAAAGAGAAACACTGTTTAAAGGTGAAATGAAGTGGTATGTTTTTTTTTAATGTTCTCTAGAATGTTATAATATGTTTTTGATTCCGTCAATGGGTACTTCAAAGTCTTAGAACTGTCACTGTATTTTTTGTAGTTTTAATTATAATCATTAATAAACTGCAATGATATAAAGATATCAACGTCGATGTAAAATATAAAATATAAAGTTTCTTTTAATTATACATTTGACGTTAGAAAATGTGTTTTATGCATATTCCTATTTAATAAAATACACCGGTTTAGGTACACACGTAGGTATCACGGTAATAAATAAATAAATAAGTAAACATCATGAAATGTAATCATCGAAACAAAACTTTGTTTAATTTAACTTTATTAATTTGGTTGACATTATACAATTTTATACAGATTTGTCGCAGATATTATAAACTAGTAGCCGCTCGCGACTTCTTTTGTTTGTCGTCGTTGTTGTCGTTTGAGGTCGTAGTTTGACCGTCTCCTCTCCTAATTTTCTCCAAATCCGTTCAGCCTTTTACGTGATTGAGTAACAAACATACATATTACATACACATTCAAACGTTCTAATCGTTATAGCAGAGTGATTACCTAAATGCCGACATTTAAAAACACTTTTCAGTGGCGACGGTCCCCGTTAGGCCGCATGGTAGTTGTTTATTAGTTGTCTATCAGAGTTATGAAAATATTTTCATCTACGACCTTAGAGATTTTAATCACACGATTACTGTGTACCACAGTATACAAAGGTGCTAACAAAATTTATTAATTTACCTAATACATTTCTGAAAAATGATTTTGTACTCTCCGGAACTTTATGTTTTGTACTCTTATTTGACACAAAAAACAACTAATCGTTATCAATATGTAGTTAGAATAATAAAAAATACTATGTAGGTAGTAAAATAAAAGTAAGTAAAATATTATACTACAAACTTAACAAGAAGTTTTCAACGTGTGAGGGCTTCAAGACTCCAGTGGTGGCTAAATAGTAAAAAATAGTGGTCCCGGTGGTCTTTTCACGGCGTAAATGAGCGCGACGACCACCGTTTGTGTCCTAATAAGTCGTGATATTGCCTGCAAGGGACACTTGCTGACTCACCCTCCGCCTTGTTACACAGATTAGGGCCTCACCGACGATCCTTTGTGAGGCTTCGTGAATAGTATACCTACACCATAAACCATCAAACAAGAAGTCAGAACGCTGATAATATTTAGTAATTGAATTGTTATATAAATAGCATAAGAAAAATTAAGTTTTTTTATTCATCATTTATTTGGGATATTTATGCCCATTTTCACCAACTATTTAGGTAACACCTAAGCCAAGTTAGGTGACAGTTTTGTACTACTAAGTGTTACCTAACTGGCTTAGGTGTTACTTAAAAGGTTGGTGAAAAAGGGCATTAGTCGCTTAGCGTCTAAGCCAGTCCCGTTAAGGCTTACAGTAACTTGACACACCATCAAACACATTTACAAGACTTGTTGAAGTACTTCAGCAGGGTTCTGTAGAGTGTCCTAGCCGATTAATTCCAAGAAACAGCCAAGACACTCTACTATGCCTAAGTCACCCAAGTTTAGACCACATTCAGACCGTATTTGCAACCTCATCTGCCGGCTCCAAACACAATCCACTAGATGTTGCTGAAAATCTATTTTTATCTTCTTCCTTTCTATTCTTTTTTATTAGGGGAATCCACCACTCTCAAAAAATTAAGATTGACACTGGTAGCAATTTGCTTGTTTAGAACGCCTAACTAAACCAGCGAATTAATATTTATTTTTACTAAAAGATTCATGGAAGTCACTTATTCTGTTCACATTGAATTCTCAATTTGTATAACACTTGCATATTTGTTTGTGTTTGACAATCTTAAAATTTTTCTTTGTGTGGGTATGTTCAGTGCAAATTTAATCGTCATGTAAGTTCGTGCTCTCTTAACTAGCTTAAACAGATGTAAACTACCGACTATTGAATAGAATAATTATATTTATACCATTCCCACTCTAAAAAGCTTATTTTGTTCACTGAAAACAGTAAATAAAAAGGCCTTTTAATCACTGTTTTGGGTTTGTATTTAGAACACCCCAATATATTCGATCTCCATTTCTTCCAAGAAACTCCTTGCGCAAAGAATAGTCGACATACAATCTCTTTGTTCAAATAACTCCTCGAGATTTGATTGGTCGATATTTGCGACAAGAAGTGTAGCATTAGAATGAAATGAAAACTGTATTATGTTTTTTGCTGCCATTACATAAAAATATAATAATAAGAAAATTAATCTTATGTTTAGTAATTGTTCGAATTTTAATGTGATTTGGTAATTTTATGTTTTTTTGTATTATTTTAACTGTTGGATTAAGTACGTAAATGTAGGTTTTTTTATTGTAAGTACATGGCTAAGCCCTAACTCCTAACTAGGTTTCCCTGTGTTTAGGATATCAGTGCCTTTCAGTCTTCGTTAAAACACGCTACATATTTGGTACAGTATTAGTTTAGTTTATTTTCAGTAAAGTTAACGTTGCTGTTTGTACATGAAAAGGAATATAGGTTTTATATTTGTTAACAGATAATGCGTCGAAGTAATAATTTGTTTTGCTGGTTATATACATTTTCTTTGAAACTGTGTTTATGTAGGTTGAATTGAAAAACAGTTTATACTCTGGTGGAAAATAATATACAAAGAGAGTGAAAGAGTGAAATTTTAATTGTAAATGCGAATTACTTATGTGTCCACTTACATTTGCATTTGTTATTTTACTTTTGATCCCCAAAACAACACGTAGGTACACTTGTTTATCTTTTGCTAGGAATTCTCTCTGAGCAAAATCACCACTTCACTTCACTTGTCATAGATAATTATATTATCGACATGTATACACACCATAATAGACATTAAACACTATAAAATATATAAGTAAATCTATTTAGGATATATAAATTATCACTTTACTTTGCAATAAGTGATAACAGAACAAAAATTTGTGCAGAATTTTAGCAGATACCTTCATGAGTTCTATATTCGAATACCGTCAATATCCTCTTCTCACGCACAATGCATACATTCTACGTGCAATGACACAGAGCTCAGCGCAAATGGAAGTGATCTGAACAAATACATTATTTAGTACAGTAACTATATAAATATGATAGGATTTGTGTGAATACATTAATTAAATATTTTATGTTATTACCGTGATGACGACAGCATATATAATAAAAAAAAGACAATAATAATAAAATAAAAAAATAGGATAAAGAACATTTAACTGTTCGCTGGTTAGGGCATATTTATTCTTATTATTGAACTTTTGTTAAGTTTTTTGTAAATATATATATATATATAAACCCCTTTTTCCTGGTCACGTTATAACTTGAGAACGGATGGAACAATCTCGCTCATATTTTTTTTTTTTTATTATTCTGTAATTTTTGTCAGGATTATATTGTAAGGTTATGGCGAGGCTGAAGGCCGAGCCTACTCCGCGAATGAAGTCGTGGGCAGTCACTAGTCTTATAAGGTCTCCTGCGCTAAGATGGCCCGTGTTTTTACATAATTGTATAAAATGTCGAAAATAAGTTATTAATGAATTTAATAAATGAATGAAAGGAAAACCAAGAAATGATGGAAAGTAATGGCGAGGCCGAAGGCCGAACTTACTACGCGAACGAAGGCACGAGCAGTCGCTAGTATATTTATAATTAAAAAATAAAGGGATAGGAAGTTTGACAAATTTGATAAAGAAACCTATCCATGATAACTTCATTTGCGTACTCATTTATATATAATTTTTTCGGTTTCGTTATAGTTGAGGTTGAGAAGCCATCTTTTAACCTCGATGTTGAGTTTATTTCGAGTCATGTCAAAGGCATTTAGTTCTTTATTGATTTTATTATATATAAAACTTGATAGGCAAGGAATTTGATGTTTTTTAAATTTGTTTTTATATTGGGGAATGCTACAAACGTTATGTTTTCATCTTTTGTGTTGCGTTTGTAGTTGAGTTGCTAAAAAATCTACTTTACTGTGTTGGTACAGCAATAAATTGAGAATGTACAACTGTCTAACAGAACACAGTTCAATTTCTCCATACAATTTTTCAGTTGGGTATCGGTAAGGCTTAAACTGTATCACTTTTAGAATGTGCATTTAAATTAATTGAACCTTCCTTTTTTCTTTATTAAATGTCTATTTTCGCTTAAATTATTTCTTTTTCTCGTAATCATGGTATAAAGTATAGTATGCAACTCTTGAATTAAACGGATTTAATCGAGGACCATGAATCACTCGAATTGCTCAGGATTCTAACACTTGAATAACTCGCTACGCTCGTGATTCAATAATCACGGATCACTCCCTGCGGTCGTGATTCAGTCGTTAGAATCCTTCACGTACTCGTGATTCATCTATGGCCCACGCTTTAAATTCGTCCTTTATTCACTAGTTGCATAATATACTATTTTAGAATTGTCATTCAAACTGTTACACGAATGTGGATTTTAGTGTAAACAGAATAAGAATCACCATAGTTTAGAGAATTTTAGTTTAGTGCACACACAAGCAACTACTACTTAATAATATTCTACCTGTACATCCATGAAGAGGTCGGCAGACGTCTATGAATGCCTAATATTAGACTGGTGTATTTTAACCTCATGGCATAGGGCAAGCCTATTACCAAATTATCCTTTATTGAACTTGAACACCATTACATATTTGAATCTTCCGTAAGTATAAGAAATTTTAACATGAATTTCTAGGTTTAACTCACGCAGTAGGTATAGCCGAGTATCTCGACCGGTTTCGTGACCTTCCGGGCCACTTAACGAACTTCACTTCCGAGCACTCACGCAACTGGCTGAATCTGCGCTAGTATTCCAAATCCAGACAACGGAACGGACGCAGCCAGGTGCCCGAATTATATAAAAACATTTTATTTTATGTGATAAAAATATATGGCACTTTAGTGGCAGTTGTATTGTGTAGTAGAAATGTCAGTTGTATTCTAGGCCGCATTTTTAAATGGAATGGAATATATGGAAAAAATATAGTTATCAAGTGTGAATTCGACCTTTTTACGATAGAAAAAAATTAAAATCTCAAAAAAATCAAGTTTCTAGTATTTTTTATGTTATATTTTTAGTTTTTATTATTCTTTTATGAAATACGATATAACAACATGTACTAAAATTTCCCCTGGAGACTTATTATTGGAACGAAGGATACAGCCCTTTTATAAGGGAAACAGTGGGCATAGTAACACCATAAGGAACCATAAAAACCAATAACAAATAACCTTTTACAGACTACACTCTATTTTTCAAAAGAACTCTAAAAACAATCTGAACTATCATGGTACCGACTTCAACAATTTATTTCACAATTTTTGTGTAGAAGTTGGTTCTATTTTTTGATAAAAAAATGTTTCACCCTTTTTAGTGACCTTAATACTTACGGGATACACTGTCAATGAAGATATCATCAACAGAGGTGAAACACTTCTTAGTTATTGAAGTATAACTCAATAACGGTTTAACCGAATTTGAATTTTTCATGGGACCACTACGGAAGTATACTCTATCGAACAAAAAAAAAGCATCCAAATCGTTTCATAAATAACGAAGTTATCTGCGAACACACATAAAGAAATATGTATATATACGGTCGAATTGAAAAACCTCCTTTTTTGAAGTCGGTTAATTTAGATGCCACTATTATAAGTAGACGTGATAACATCGTGCAAAATATTTACCTGTATCACGGTAATATTATATTACGGTGCCTGTATCGTTACTATATATAAAAAAATTGGTACTCAGCTCTCGGCGTAATGAGAATAGTTATACCAAGGCGGCAGAGGCAACGGAATAAGTAGCCGTATGTATACAAGAGATGATTTACGACTATTGTTATTTATTAATATTATTTTTGTTTATTATGCCAAACCATTGGGTTTGGCTGGCTTTGGAAAATAGTTTACACACAACAGAATTACTGACATAAAGTAAATGAAGCTACTAATCAGCGTTTCTAAAGTTTATCTATGTGTCGATACCAGAGCAAATTGTACACTCACTGGGTAATGAGTGTATACTACGCGTAGGTACATCCACGACTTACAACTGGTGAGGTAGAAAAATTTCACGATTCATGATTTTTGAAAATTGCAAAAATATTCATGAAGCTCATTACTCCGTGACGAATTGGAGTATATTCTTTCCGCAATTGAGATTCGAATTGTAAAAAGTAAGGAAGCCTGATTTACCTACTAGGTACGACGCCGTTTTGATTGGTACTACCGCAATCCTAGTACTCTGCCACGAAGCAAAACAGCATAAGCATTCCCGTGTTTAGGGTGTGAAGGTGCTCAAAATCAATGTCTCAAAGTCAAAGTCAAAAACATTTATTCAATTTACGCATCAAACACGCACTTATGAACGTCAATTTTTCATTAAAATGTACTTTAAAGACTTTACAGTCGCGTTCCAAAATATATAGAGCCTACCGAGAAGAAGCGGTAAGAAAATCAGGGCCATTATTTTTATATAGATGTTTACAATATTTCTACTTAGGTACTACTAATAATACATTTTATGGGTGGCAGAATGACAACTTGCCAGAAGTGGAGTATTCCAAGCATTTTCGTCTTGTATATACTGTCGGACTTTATAATAAACTTTTTTTATCACAACGATTTTTACAGTCAACTTGAATGAAGAGGGATGAAGAGCGCAAAGGCCTCCTTCCACTTGGATCCACAGCTTGGCTCCACATGTGGATCCGCGGATACCTTTATCTCCTCTTAAATCCACAGGTGGATCCATGGATACATCTTTTTCCTCTTAAATACACAGGTGGATCCGTGGATACTTTTTTTTCCTTTAGAATACACAGGTGGATCCATGGATTCTTCTTTTTCCTCTTAAACCCACAGGTGGATCTGTGGATATTTTTATTCATTTTCAATGTACCTAGTTATGGCGGAAAATAAAATTATTTCTTGCCCTTCTTCTTGATCGGACTATACTATACCTACTTGGAACGAGCACTTAGTCATTAATTTATTTTATGTTTTATGAGTGCTCTCTTAGGGCCCATGTGAACAAAGTGTGAGTTAATTTGTATTAGAGTATATGCATGCCACTTTAGGCTAAAATGCTTCCTATTTCGTTTTGTTACTTTTCTTAATATAATAAATAATTGATTTAATCTGTTGTTTAAATAATATTAACCTATATTTTAATACTACTGCTGCAAATTTACCTATCTCAAACATCTTCTATCAGACTTCATTCGGCTAGAAAATGACACGGATTTAGGTCTTAGCTCTGACAGCTGTCAAAATGACTATTGATGTCATATTTTATGATTTTAAAATCACTCTTAAGACTTCATTCGACTCGACAATAACAACGATATTGGTCTTAGATGTGACAGCTGTCAAAGTGATAGTTCATGACTTATGACGGCTTATTGCGTAAGTTAAAGTTGGTCTACTAATCTCTTTAAAATCCTTAAATACATCCTCCACTGTCACTTTGACAGATGTCAGAACTAAGACCTGCATCCGTGTCATTTTCTAGCCGAATGAAGTCTAAGAGTGAAATCAAAATCATAAAATACGACATCCTCTGTCATTTTGACAGCTGTCACAGCTTAGACATAGTTTCATGTTATTTTCAAGTGGAACAAAACCTAAAAGTGAAAACAAAACTATAAAATACGTCATCGACTGTCAGTTTGACAGCTGTCACAGCTAAGACCAATATCGTTGTTATTGTCGAGTATGATATAGTCTAGGTGTGAAATCAAAATCATAAAATACGACATCATCTATCATTTTGACAGCTGTCACTTCACAATCATCTATGAGAAGCTACAGTATAATAAAACCATAGGGTCTAACAAACATTAACACGGAACCCTATACAAGTTGAATATTTATGAAATAATATTTGGTAGTGCAGTGGGGAATGAAAATTCCCTTCTGCACTACCAGTAGTGCAGCTTGGTAGTGCAGCGGCTCAGACTACATAGCCGGGGAATGGCTGGGTTTATAGATTCAAGTGGCATATAAAAATATTGTTATTTTTGGATCCCCTCGTTTGTGGATTCAAGTGGCATATACAAATATTAGTATTTATAGATCCCCTCGTTTGTGGATCGAAGTGGCATATAAAAAAAATAGTATTTTTGGATCCCCTCGTTTGTGGATCGAAGTGGCATATAAATATTATTAGTATTTGTGGATCCCCTCTATGGTGGATTTAAGAGGAGATAAAGGTATCCGCGGATCCACATGTGGAGCCAAGCTGTGGATCCAAGTGGAAGGAGGCGCGCAAAGAAGAAGTGCTACGCAAAAGTTCACAGTTTCAAATTGTAGGCGGTACTTAACTTTTACGATGTTATAATAAATGTATGTAAAATTAAATTTTTCTTCGAATCGCATGAAATATAACAATGAAATAGTTTTATTTTGTAAAACTATTCACTCTGAAGTGGATGTGTGATAAGTGTGATAATCTGCTCATTATGATGCTTGCTCCCCTTACCTCTAAAAGCTCAAATATTATAAGTTTGTATTAAAATATGAACCATTGGACGATAAAACCGTCTATTATTTTATTATATTAGTGTAATAAATTGTTGTACTCGTAAGCTGTATAACTGTCTTGATTGTTTTATTTAAAAGTTTTATATGAGTAGTCTATCCATCTATCTATCTATCTATAGTGCGTACGAGTGAGACGTGTTACAGTGTTACTAATAAAATAAGCACTTATAATTGAAAATTATATACAAAGTAATATTACTTTGTATATAATTTTCAATTAGCATTTATTTTTGAATATTGTAGCGTAGGTTAATATCGAACCTCTCTAGGAAATGCAATCAAACAAATAATCATCAATATATTTATATATTATAATATATAAATTAAAAACACCGTCATCCAGAATGATAAGGCCCAAATAGTCCAAATAGTGTATGCATCTCTTTGTAAAACCTTAAATCATATGCGTATAAAAGGGATGCACTCTAATATTGTTGTCAGTATGGGTTATACATTGTTTCTTTGATTGTTGTTCGTCTTAAAGCTCTGGGTGGTATTGCAACTGTCATGGGTGTGGAGCTTACCATCAGGTATATGGCTTGCCCATGTAGGAGTTTGATGAAACAGATGATGATGATGTCTACAGTTTTCGTAGACCGTAGCACCACGCCCGTTGAACTCTTTAGCTAGGACAAAGTAACCTCAACGACATTGAGTTGAATAAATTGTTGAATAATATTTATCAAATTTTGTCTTACTAAATGATTGTTAGAACAACTTTGGTCAGGAAAAATATATAAATCATAATATAAGTTACTAACAATTGTGTTCATCATAGTAATAGGAAAAATAGAAAAATGATGAAAATATAGAGACTGTAGAGTCAGTAGACTGGCTCCTTCCGGGATCAACACGCGAGTACTTATGTATGTGTGCTACAATCTTACAACTGTGCAAGAACTAATCTTGAGTTTTTACTATTAGTACATAGTTATCTAAGAGAGGGACTTATAATGTGTGTGTTGTTTTTATTGTCATTGTATTTACACACTTTTAATCAACACATGACGTCATTGGCACAGTGTACATATACACTTGCATAATTAGATTACTTGCATATTACATTTTGTGACTTGTACACTGTTTATACCGTACTGAAGTAAAGTCCTGTAGGGCTATTTGTCTTAGTAGTGACCGTGTCTTCAAAGCGAGGGGGCTCAGTTTCAAACCCTGGGCAGCTAAAATGTTTGTGTGATGAGCAGATATGATTTTTCTGGGTCTTAATTGTTTGTGATGTCTCCAACAGCTTCCGTGGGACCCTATGTGCGGAGGTACGAGTGTGTGTTTGTTTAAAAGTCTATAGCCACTATCATACTTGGCGGGAAATGGTGTCAAAGCGAAGGTGGAGCATCCTTATCTTGAAAATGTGGAGTGTTCCGAGGAACTGTTTGGTTGATACCTGCAGCCGACAGAGCATGATATTCCAACCATTTAATGTTGAGTTGTGGCAGTCAACTACTGTGCGTTTCTTACAGCCTTGCACTGCCATCCATATGAAAACAGCTGCCATCAGAAAGTATTCTCGAACCAATACGACATAGGAATCTTCAAAAAAAGAGCATATTACCTTCTTAACGGTCGGCAACGCATTCTTGAGCCCTTTGGTGTTGTGGATGTCCATAAGTGATGGTGCTTACTACCACCAGCCGTGCGATTCTCTAATGAATCGTCGTTGCGCTCGTCGACGAGCTCACCAATTTCAAATACTTTGAGATATCTCCCTTGTACTTATGGTTGTTTTTCCAACGTTTCTCGTCATGGTCATTTGTTTCACGGATGTTGTTAATGATACAACCATGTTTGCTCTTACAGAATCGCACGAAAGGTAATTTATCGGCAAATTTTTAAAAATTCACGTTGACAAATGCGGCACAAGATAACCATTAGTTTGTTTGGAAGAACGGCGTTACTCATTTGTAATCAAGGTTTTGTATTGTGCGAGATTCTACATAAAATTAAACTAATAGTTGAAATATTTATTAGACTTCATTAATTGGAGGAAAATTCCTTTTAGGTCCCGTTCTAGACGTTTTACAGTAAAAACCTTTCACTTCAGTCACTTTTTCTTTTATATTTTCGGCTATGTAATCACGTTTTGTGTCAATTTTACTACAGACAAATTAAAATGTAAAACTTCTTATGAGAACCCGTTCTTGTAGGATAGCAAACAAAGCCACAGTCTGCAGCTAGTATGCAATATACAAGGAAAAACCATAGAATGTGCTAATCCATTTCAATTAAACTTAATGTGATATAAACCTGCACAAACCTGCAAAAAACTCCTATGTGTTCGAAGCATACAATTTAATTATGTTAACAATTTGAAGGTATTAAATTGACGATCTTTTTACATGTGTCCTTAAATCATCAAATGTAAAACCAAAAGTTTTTGCTCTTTCAAACATTTTCTCATTTTGATGTGTTGTAATAATAGCCCTGACAGATATAACATTTTTTAAGTAAGCACTTTAAATCTCATAACAAATAATAAATATTTGTAGAGGCAGCTGTTTGAGAAACATTACACGAACCTAAAATAATAACCGGGCTCTCTTAGCACTTCTGTTGAAGTTTTTGCCCCGAACACCTTTGCACAGAACGCTCTAGCCTATAATTTCGAAATTAATATCTAACACATTGTGCCTATCCGTTCGTCCCTCGATTTGCCGTTTTTATAGCTTTCCCGACACCGTAACTGCTAATTATTTCTACCGCGGCATCGCCTCAAGGCTGTCCGAAATATCGAAATGTAGCAAGTTTCAACCTTCACTTTTTGAAATAAAGTTTCATATCCACATTTCGTAATAGATTTTAATCAAATCTGAGCTAAACGTTAGCGGCGCGTTTCGGAACTTGGCCATTTTTATGATAAAACAACGGTATTTTTATTGAACTTGCGTGTTGGTGATTATTGGTTTATTGTTTTTCTAAAACGTTTGGATAATCCTCATGAAGTATAAATAACATTTTTAGCACTTAGAAATTAATCGAACACACAGTTTTAAGCAATAGCAGACTATTGGAATTTGCGTCAGAGCTCTGTCAAGGAGACAGTAAAAGTGCTCTGCCATGGATTTTTTCACGACCGGGGAAGTACCACACTCCCACAAAACACCAACGTGAAGTAACATGGCTTGCTATTGCGTTTCGTCAGTTTGTAGGAGATTCCGGAGGCCCGATTCCCCCCTTCCCCATTCTCCCTCTCCTTCTCCCTCCCCCTCCAACCTTTACCCCTACTACCTCTTCCTTCCTATCATCCTTCCTCAAAAGTCGGCAATGCATCTTCGAGTCCTCTGGTACTGCGGATGTCTGTGGGCAACGGTATCACTTACCATCAGGGGAGCCACTTGCTTGTTTGCCAATCTATCCCATAAAAATATATTATCTATATATTTATATAAATTAATTTACAACTGACTGAGTCATCAATGTAGAACCTATACGTTCGATATACCTTACTCGTATTACAAAGAAACATCCACTTTGAAATCTAATTATCATTCAGTTTAATAAGTATTTAGTTGATATACAGTATATACACTTATATAAATAAGTCCATAGAGTTATATAACACATAGAGTTATTAAATGTACTGTATTAAATGCTCTTTAAAATGAGGTGATAGACTACTTTAGAACTGGAGTAACAAACAATGTATAACAAAAACTATGCAGTTGAAGCAGTTCACTCTCATAAAGTAAAGTACCATTGTAATAACATTCATACTCGCGCGCGCTGCTAAGTGATTCTTACTCCACGTTTCATCCAGCACTTAGTAATAGAGTCTAAAAAAAATGAAGCATATCGTTTATGGTAATTACTATTATATAGTGTACTAGCTGTCCCGCCAGCGGCTACGCTCGCGTGGCCTCGCGGGATAATTACAGATTTTTAATTATTCCACTGGAACTCTTTAATTTACCGGGTCAAAAGTATCCTATATGTTGATCAGGGATATAAGCTACGAAGATATATGAAATTTCGTATGGTGGTAATACGAAATTTCATTTAAATTGGTCCAGTCGTTTCGGAGATTAGCCCGTACAAACAGACAGACAATCATACAGAGAAACAAACAATTTGAACATATATTTCGCTCCTTACATCCCGTGACGCGGTTTTAGCATATTTTTCATTGTACAGAAATTTGACCTCTACAGTTTATAATATGTAGTAGGTTTTACACCCTTGTTTTACCCCCTTAAGTCATCCCTGACAAAAATATTGAAAGCATCACTATTTATCTTAAATTACCTATCCAGTTATCAATTTTCATCACTGTAGATCCAAATACAAAGAACTTTTGAAAAAAAATATCCCACGTTTCACCTTCTTAACTCATTCCTGAAAAAAATATTGAAAGCATCACTATTTATTTTAAATTACCTATCCAGTTATCAACTTTCATCACTGTAGGTCCAAAAACAAAGAGCTTTTGAAAAAAAAAACCCCGTTTCACCCCCGTAAGTCATCCCGGTCAATAAATATTGAAATAATTACTTTAAACTGCTCAAATGCTAATTTTCACCACTGTATGTTCAACAATAAAAAACTTTCCATACAAACTTTCACACCTCCATTTCACCCACTTTAACCACCACTATCCAAAGAAAAAAATAGTCCAATATTTTTTATTTTTTATGACCTATCCTAATACAAATTTTCACAACTATAAGTTCAAAAACAAAGGAGTTTCATATAAACATTTTCACCCCTTTTGACCCTCTTATAGAATTATAGAATTTCGAAAAACCCATTCTTAGTACACCTCTACGTATCAAGGACAATACACCCTCCAAATTTCAAGTCTCTACAATCAGTGGTTTAGGCTGTGCGTTGTCTATCAGTCAGTCAGTCAGGACATCTTCTTTTATATATATAGATAGTTATTATCATTAGATATAGTTATTTATTATCATCAGACTGACCATATTTTTCCACTGCTGGACGTAGGTATCTCTTAAAGTATGCTACGGATATCGGTCTTCTGCTCTCTGCATTCAGATATTGCAGCCGCTTTCCGCAGGTCGTCTCTCCACCTGGCCGCAGGGCGTCTTATACAACGTTTGCCCAAAGGTGGTCTTCTCCAGAACTCGTCTACTCCAGCGGTTTTCGGTTCTTAGGGAAATGTGGCTATTGTGGCTAGCCCATACATAGTTATATAGATATAATTATTTTTACATAATTGTTAATAAGTATATCATAATAAAAAGGAAAAACGATGTCAATTGAAATGTATATTATATAATTATATTATGTAATTAGTACGCGTATTGTCTGTTTCGTATAGTATTCAGTAATATAGTTTGAGCGATATGGTTACAACTGAAAATATAACGCAAATTTGGAGGAGGTATCATGATTTTATTTTCAATATTCTAGGGCCTTTAGTAATAAACGTTGCTTAAACATAGATTGAGCGTCACATGCTTTGCCTTGCTTTCACGCGTGGCATTTACTGTAAGTGAAATATTGACAGATAGATGTTCTAACTACTCTAGGTGTAGCCAAGTTCAATAAGGCCATAGAGGTAAAAGAAGGGTAACAAAACATTTCACATAAACACGTAGCTATAACATAATAACAATTGTGTTCATTCAGATGGCATTCTATGTGGTAGGACACTTCTGCTAGTGTCTGCCTTCGGATGTACCACCGTAGTGCCAGATTTTCAAGTTGAAGGGCTTCGTAGAATGCAGGCGAATGAAACGAAACATCCACATGTTCGGGTGCCAAGCACAGAACAATGCAGCTCAAAACTTTGAATTTTAAAGATCTAGATCACAATACAACTATTTAAAGTAGACACCATCAGCTGACTGGCTCATCTAATCCTACTAATATTATAAATACGAAAGTTTGTGAGTATGGATGTATGGATATAGATGTATGGATGTGTAGATCTTTGTAACTCATTAACGCACAAACGGCGGGGACAATTTTGATGAAAGTTGGCATGGAGGTAGATGAGGCACTGGTTTAACACATAGAATACTTTTCATCATCATCATCATCCATCACCAAGCGGGTGAAAAAGCGTACTTATTATGCTTGGGCACAGCATAGACAAAATAATAAGTTCTCCGCCTACGTCAAGATTGTAATGATGAGAGTTCTGTCAAAGTTTGTGTCAGTTTCTGATAGCTTAGTCAAAAGCCAAGTCAATTTGACAGCTCGATACTAGACGTGTTCGGCGACCATGGGTGATGAAATGTAATGACAGTTTTTTTTCCATGGTGATTAATTTTATTATATTATTATTGTTTAATGATTGATATACTAAGTATTTAAATGAACTTAAATAATACTATTATAGCAATTGCGTTTGACCATGTACATATTTTTTGGCATTTTGGTATAAAGATAGATATGCCCTTGGAGAAATAATAAGCTACTCGAAGTACTAATCCTGCGCAGACGTAGTCGCGGGCACCAGTTAGTTACACATTAATGATTTAAAATATTTATACTACTATATATACCTACTTAGTACTTATATATATACATAGGTATGCAAAACATTTGTAAATCTAGACCTAATAATTTTTACTTCAAAATGATATACTGTTATATCAACTCCCCAATCTTAAAGAGATAGTATCTCGTTGATAGTACCAACGTACAAAATAATAATAAAAACTGAAGACGGAATTCAATTACCAAAAGTCAATTGAATAATACCTCAGAACAATGTCGTCACGGCAATCACAGGGCTTCACCCATTGTCCGTCACCTCCTCGGTGAATAGGGCGAAGTCGCATCCCGTAGTGGAGTTCCGGCGATTGTGTCGGACTCCGCCCCCGGCAAGGTGCACGCAGCCCTAACACTGCGCTTGTGACCCTTTATATTGACGACAAAAATATCAACCATTGAATAAATGAGCTATGAATGGTACTGTCATTAATCATGTTAAAGTATCAAGTTATTAAAACTTGCGTAGATAATATTTATGTACTATAAAATTGACTGGGATTGACGTAAAACTTGCGCGTTTTCTAATTTACGTTTGATTTTGGGCAATCGTTTCGACTGCATCCCGAAACCATTTTGAAACTCGTAAGTTATATGTTATAGTAATGCAAATTTAGTTTGGTTAAAAATAATGTATTTAGATGTCACACACTTAAATTTTACGCATTACGTAGCAAAAAGTAGTCAAGTGCGATTGAAGGATATAATTTTTGTATGAACAATCTGAGTAGTTCCCGACCTTAGAATATTATGTTCTATACGGATGATGTAAGCCTGCAAGACTGGCAATAGACTCACCCCATTTTAGAGATTGTTGTTCAGTGATGCTTATGATTGAGATTAAGAACTGGTGAAATGTGGTTTTACACCTCTACCAAACTCACAGGGATAAATAAATATTCCACAACTATCACACAACGCCATCTAGTCCAAAGCTAAGCAGAGCTTGTGTTATGGGTACTAGACGACTGATAAACATACTTATATATTTCTAAATACATAAATATTATAGATAAATTACACCCAGACACAGAACAAATGATCGTGCTCATTACACAAACATTTGTCCTGGGTGGGAATCGAACCCACGACCTCCGGCATAGCAGTCAGGGTCACTAACCAATAGACCAACAGGCCTGTCACAGGGATCAACAGGGATGTAAAAGCGTAATGTTTTTAGATAAGGTTTTTAGATCCTATCGACTTAGTCTATACAACACAAACACATGCAAATCTCATCTAGCAGTATAGGCTGTAACATGTAAGTATAATAAATATAATATAACTCTCTAATTTATATAATATTTTATATAATATAATTTGTGTGTGTGTGTGTGTGTATGTTTGTAATGAATAAACTCAAAAACTACTGAGCCGATTTCAAAAATTATTTCACCATTTGAAAGCTACATTCACCCTGAGTAACAAAGGCCATATTTAATTCATCATCATCATCCATCACCACGCGGGTAAAATCGCGGAGCGCAGCTAGTAAGATATAAAAATACACAATAAACTCTGTGTTACGAGTATATAACTTTATCTACATACGTATGTTATGCATAATTATATTTAATTATTAATATTGAGATATAATTTTGTCATGATTACATATTTGCGAAACGATTAGAATCAAGTGTTTGCTAACATAACAAGTTTTTATAATTCGGAATTCTGATAATGTGTTTTTTCCAGTATCCATAAAGTTCTACATAAATCCAAAGGATAATCAACTCTACCTTCAAAATGTTTAGTATATATTTTGCTAAGACTTATTAAAAATGAGTTGGTTGCCATTAGATTATATGTATACCTATTAAACTTTGTCAGGATGCGGCCACCTATACTTTGAATTCGTCTACATGTTGGTACCGATTTATAGAATGCAATCAAGTACCGCGCAGCTGTTGTGTTGCGTCGACTTCCCAAAAGGAGGATTACGATTTGAGTGTTATCACGGCACTTTTTCGAAGTTAACCGATTATTTTTTATTTGAAAGCTGGTACTTCTCATCAAGATTTGATCATTGACACCTTCATTCAAGTACTTACTTGATCGAAGATTGAAACCAATAGTTTTTGTGGATAGTAATTAACTATCAGCGGCTCAGTGGCGTGCATTAGGAGTGGCCTATGTCCAGCAGTGGACTGATACTGGCTGATGATGATGATGACGATGAATTAACTATCTACATCTGGTCTTAAAGTTTTGAGGCTTCCATTCTCTTATAGAACATACCTATGTCTTCAATAACAGAATGGAAACCTGTTTCAAATTCTTCAAATTGTATATGAAGACCACAGATTTTTTTTGCCCAGAACCGGGGTTGAACCCGGGACCTCACGTGTTGAAGGCAAGGTTACTACTTACAAAGCCTACGAGGCTGTCAGATAGGCGAATCGTTTGTCTGTTGAGAAGGTTTTACCTGCTAAGACAGTCGCCCAAGACATTCATTACTTAAATCTGCGTACAATTGCACCAAATGTTTTCCCCGACATATTAGTTCTTAATTTCCTTTGCTACTGTATCTAATTTAAACCTAAACAAACCAGTGTAGGCAATTTGTTAGAGTGGTGTCACACACCAAGCCTCTTGCACAAAATGTCTACCAAGACGATGCGTGTTCATTTGCCCCTATCCTTAAATAAAACATGACCGGGTGAAGCAGAGGCTCAGACGATGGTGTGAAATGAGCGAACGTCGGCTCCTTTGAACTCTGCCCAGTACCGTTTTGAACAAGTCAGTTTTTGTGGCGACCGTTTAAGATGCGACCTCTTTTTTGTCCCATGTTTGTAATGCCGAAGTGTGTGGGACTTGACACGTAGGTAACTATTGTTAATTCATTCCCTGTTTGTTATTGATGCATTCCTTTTCTGTAATAAGCTTTTTGTGCCGATCAATGAAAGATTATATTTGTTTTTATTTTTTGTTAGTGTTTTGTGTATGTATTTGAACAATGGTAAGATGTATATTACGTACTTATTATAAATAATAAAAGTTTGTATAATTACATACTTAGAAATATCAAGTTAGTTATATATTTTACAGATCCGCACAGAAATAAGATGTTTATAACGATGATATGACCTTAGAGCACAACAGGCTAATGCAGAATTTAACCCAAGGGTTTTCATCAAGAATCTGTCGTTTAAGAATCTTTTGTAATAATTATTCTAACTTCAAGAAGTGTAGTGTCTTTATAATTGCGATGGATAAAAGGGCAATAGGTACAGTGCAATTAGGGGTAATGAACAAGATTTAAGATCGATATATAAGTATAGGGATAGCTGATCGGCTCGGAAGGTTCTGTTGATCACAGACTGGCAAGCGCAGCGTAGGTCGTCCCCCAACAAGGTGAACAGACGACCCGATAAAGGTCGCAAGACGGCGTTGGATGCAGGCCGTTTCTAATCGTTTATTTTGCCAATCAATGGGGGAGGCGTGTGTTCAGTAGTGGACGGACTGCGGTTGAGATCATAATAATGATGAGGTATGAAACTACTCTCGTTTTTTCCCGTTTCAAGAGCTCTGAAAATATTGAAAAAATCCGCACTCGCCCTGAAGATGAGCATCGGACATGCTCGAAACGCGGGTCGACGTATTCGATCCCTAATGTGAGTGTTGTGCGGTTAATAGCAATAATTTTTGTTTTTTTGTTCTTGCATTCAATCTTGATGCCTTATAGAATAAACAATAGACATAAAAATGTATGAAACTAGGCTTTTGAGCTTTGAACATGTTTGCAGAGTTCCTGGCAAATTAATTTTATCTATCAGATATATTTCAGCCAGTAGTCATATAATTTATTCCTACAATCAGGTTTTATGATTAAATGATTAGACGGAGCCCAAGCAACATCGTTCTATGGAAGACGTATCTAACCTTCAAAACACCAGACATGAAACGTTTTGCATCTACTTTTATAATGTGTTGTTCATGGAATGCAATTCATTACATGATTCTATATTCTAGGATAAATACAAGTCTAGGCTTGCATGCTTAATGTTAGTCCGTATGAACACTTAATATCACAGGTGAGTTAGTACTAAAACAGATAGATAGATACACCACATTATAAAGTAGAATAAACAAAGAAATATGATAATATAATAGGAAAAACATTACTCAAAAACGAAAAAAAAAAAAATATGTCACAATGGGCGGTCTTATCGCTCAGAGCTCTCTTCCAGACAACCATGATGTATTCGGAATAAATAAATTGGGTACCATTCCATGGTGTCATAATATTCTTAAATAAAATGTTTTACGAATAACCTTCGATGCGTAAAAAACGCATTATTACCATTGTTTTAGAACAATAATGTCCCTGCTACGAGCTACTACGAAGAGGTGCTACGTGCTACGGCGTAGAAATGAAATGCTCGTCTAGCTTTGTTAATGTGATGTATGGCAAAAACAATGTGTTATTCTACAACAGTGTAATGACGAGTAAGTATATGTAAGTATATCTTTAAGGTTAAACATTCACAACACAACATTGCACATAAGGTTGTTTTTCCAACGTTTCTTGTCATCTCGTCATTTGTTTCACGGATGTTGTCAAAGATGCAACGATATTTGCTCTTAGAGAATCGCACGGCAGTAAGCGAGGCGATTTGTGAATATATAACTGAAATAAGTACAAGTATTTACCTAATAGGGGAAGAAACAATTGTAAACTACTTATATTGTGCTGTTTTTTGTTGCATGAATTCTCCAATATCGCACCTAGATTACCTGGAAACAATTAAATAACTTTTAATTAAAAATAAATTGTGTAAATAGTTTTACACAATTTATTTCCTGGTTTCATAGGTTAGTATTTCGCTTTTTCCATCGAGTAAAATACCTGGATTAATAAATTAATAAGTTTACAGGGTAAAAAGTGACAAACGAGTTACCTACCTACGCTCGCGTAAATATTTTCGTACGTCTCAGTGGAGGCGCAAATATTGTTCAGTATCAAATGTATTATACTGTTTTTTTATATTAAATCTACTAAACTAAACGTATATTTTTATAAAACAATTCCTTACTTATTCACATAGATTTTAAATAAAAAATATACTTAATATTATAATTTACAAAACGAGTAAGAAAGCTAGGTAGACGAAATCATAAAACACAGAATAAATAATTGTAAAAGCCCTACTATGTTTGTACCGCGCAGTGGTACGTAAGTAAGTAAATATTTATAAATAGAATGTCTCATTACTAGCTGATTTATGCAGGTCTAGCGCGAGACGTGTGTAGGGATGTCAACATCGCATCTACGAACAAATCTTCGTTCAATATTTTTAGTTGGTAGCATACATACACAATAGAAAAGAATGACATTTAAAAACTGCCAATCCCGACCGCTCGGCCAGCACTCGCGTAATGATCGCCGGGCAGCGTCGTCCGCACCGCCTCTTCCCACTTTTGTCGTCTATTTGGCGACAAAAGTTAAGAAGAGACTTAAGAGATATCGCTCTTGTACACAAGGTTGCTTTTCCAACGTTCCTTGTCATCTAGTCGATGTTACACTGATCTTGTCAAAGATGCAACGATGTTTTCTCTTAGAGAATCACACGGCTTGATAGATAACATGACCGTAGTATCAGCTCCAACTCCAGGACTAGTACTGTTTTTGTTTATACATATCAATCGGAAACTCAAACAAATTATACATGGTAACTATACTGTTAATAATCTAAAAAAACCTATATTTGTGGTACCATGATAGATTAAACACTTATGCTAATTTAAAAATTCTAAAATGTTCCAACTTCTATAAATTAGTGCCAATAAAAATAACCATTTTCCAGGTATTGTAATTGTAAGTCCAGGTATAATTTATTAGGTGACACAGTATACTAGTGAGTTCTACACCTAAGCAATTAAAGCATTTAGCTATTAGTTATAGTCGCCTTTTTACAGACTTTCTCCTCGTGGCTTTGCTAATTTACAGTATTTATAATTGCTCTATATCGTGATTAAACGTTCTCAGAACAGGTAATGCACCATGCGAGGAAGTCAAGTGCCGATAACCATTAGAGCAGTCCATTAGACAAATCGCTGCACCCGCTTAGTCATTCATATACAGTTTATTTAACATTTACACGCAAACTAACAAATCATAGAATTAACAGTCGTTATGTTTCTTAATAAGAATGTGTCAGATGAGAAACTTTTTAATTTAGTTTATACTATTAATTAACATCACGGGCAAGTTTACGTCTGATATTAAGATGCTGTCATATCACGATGTCAATAAAAATAAAGGTTTTAAAGCAGTTTATCTCTTAAGCAGCGATTTAATTAAAACTACCAAAAATCATATGACATTTTAAAGACTTCTAAGTACACATTACCGAAATTAAAATTTATTTTAAGATACTAGAGTACATTAAAAAAAATTCAAACGAACCACTCAATTTGACCTTTAAAGCAGTTTTTCTCTTTATTCAGTATTTGTTATGAAACACATATCATAAAATAGTAATTTTTAATACACATACATAAAGTTTTTATTGAAGTAATTTAGTTTATTATTTAAATGTACACATTATTTTTTTATGAATTTTGTACTTTTTACGACATGCATCTGTGGCCCGAGCACGAACATTTCCTAAAGTGTAACGTTTACGTATCGTTGACGTTTATAGTACAAACTATGAGTTATCGAGTACAACTGTGGCACACATAGCAAATATTCGGGCTCGGGCCACTGCTTGATTTCAAGTAAAAGAAATTGAACGTAGCCAAGCGCTGAGCTGACAGCACCTTAAGTACTAAGTTTGCCCGTGACAGTTGCAGTGGCAAAACATAGAACAGCCGTGCGATTCTCTAAGAGCAAACATCTATGCATCTTTGACAACATCCTTGAAACAAATGAAGAGATGACAAGAAAAGTTGGAAAAACAACCTTATGTACAAGGGCGATATCTCATAAAGTATTTGACATCAGTGAGCTCGTCGACGAGCGCATCGACGAATCATTACAGAATAGCACGGCTGTACTTTTGCGTGGCACTGTACTCAGCTCGTGACATTGGCTCTTGAGTCTCTTTCGTGCAGTAATGTCACTTGCTACAGTGCCCTTAACACCCTAACACAGTAATGCTTGCGCACTATTGCTTCGCGGCAATATCAAGATATCATGCGGTACTGACCAAGACGGCCTATCGCACAAGATGCCTACCATCTAGTATTCTGTAATAAGTATGTAATACTAGCTGACCCGCCAGCGGCTACGCTCGCGAGGCCTCACGGGATACGGTAATTACAGATTTTTAATTATCCCACTTTAATTTACGGTGATCAAAAATATCCTAATGTTGATCAGGGATATAAGCTACCACCATACGAAATTTCATTTAAATTGGTCCCGTTGTTTCGGAGTTTAGCCCGTACAAACAGACAGACAAACATACAGAGAAACAAACAATTTGAACTTATTTTTCACTCCTTACATCCCCTGACTCGGTTTTTAGCATAGTTTTCATTTTACAGAAATTTGACCTCTACAGTTTATAATATGTAGTAGTTTTTACATCCCTCGTTTTACCCCCTTAAGTCATCCCTGACAAAAATATTGAAAGCATCACTATTTATTTTAAATTTCCTAATCCAGTTATCAATTTTCATCACTCTAACTCCAAAAACCAAGAACTTTTGAAAAAAAAAATATACCCCGTTTCATCTCCTTAAGTCATCTGTCCAAATGCTAATTTTCACCACTGTATGATCGAAAACACAAAACTTTCCATACAAACTCTCACCCCTCAATTTCACCCTCTGAAACCACCACAATCCAAAAAAAAAAATAGGCTAAATTTTTTTTTATTTTGAATGACCTATCCAAATACAAATTTTCACAACTATAAGTTCAAAAACAAAGGAGTTTCATACAAACGTTTTCACCCCTTTTGACCCCCTTAGGGATTGAATTTCATAAAATCCCGTCTTAGTGAGCACCTACGTCCTAAAAAGAACCCGCATGCAAAATTTGAAACTCCTAGCACTTGTAGTTTCTGAGATTTCGTGATGAGTGAGTGAGTGAGTGAGTGACCTTTCGCTTTTATATATATATTAGATTAGATTTCTGCTAATCACACAAATATATGCCCAATAATGGTTAACAACAACCGTGAGTTTGCACTGCCTAAACATCCACATGAAAATATGTTGTAAACACTGTTTTATGTCCAATGTATAGAGTAGCGTACGCACTGTCACACATGTCATGTTGATGATCTTAATATGTAGCAAGATTCAGAAAGGATGCAAATCCTCTACAGTTGTCTGCAGTAGGAACGCAAACCTCAAAAAACAAGTAAGATTAATTATGCCAAACAAATTTCAAAACATTACACGTATAATGTTTTTTGATGCAAACCAGATGTTAAACCTTATCTGGAATATTAAAAATGAACATATAAATCATATCATGAATATTTCTAACAATGATTAAACCTTTCCTATAATCTTCTTTCTAGTTGTTATGGGGGACTTCAACGCGAAGTTGGGTAAGAGAAGCGAGGATGAGTTGAAAGTGGGGCAATTTGGATATGGACAACGGAACAGTAGGGGACAGAGGTTGGCCGACTTCCTGGAGAAAGAGGGACTCTTTATGATGAACTCTTTCTTTCAGAAGCCACCTCACAGGAAATGGACCTAGCTGAGTCCCGATGGTTCCACGAGAAATGAGATTGACTTCATTATGACCACCAAAAGGCAAATATTCACTGATGTCTCCGTGATCAACAGGGTTAAAACCGGTAGTGATCACCGAATGGTAAGAGGCACGGTGAATATTAATGTCAAACTGGAGAGGTCTCGTCTGATGAAGTCTACGCTCCGACCCACTCGTGCCCGTATTCAAGACCCCGAGAGCTTTCAACTTGAGCTATCCAATCGCTTCGATTGCCTTGAGAACATCGCTTCAGTGGACGAGATCAATAACAGGTTAGTAGAAACTGTCCAAACAGTGGGTTCCAAGTACTTTAAACCCCACCGTACAGATAGGCTACAGAAACTCTCCAACGATACCCTCAACCTCATGGCTGAACGACGCTCACTAAAACTGCCGTCTTCGGATGATGCTGAAGCATATAGGCTGCTCAATAGACGAATATGGAAGTCCTTGCGACACGACATCCGGATCTTTAATACAAACCGTATTAAAGAGACGATAGAGCGGAAAAATGGCTCCAAAGTGTTTGCAAGAGACATGTCTATTGGGCAAAGCCGGTTGACGAAGCTGAAGAGAGAAGACGGCAGTGTAGCGTCGACCAAAGCAGAAGTATTAGGAGAGGTAGAGAGTTTCTACGGACAGCTATACACCTCGGTCGCTAAACCTGTTAGCAGCTCGGCCAAAGACCCAAGAGCCAAGCTGACCCGACATTATACCGAAGATATCCCGGACATCAGCCTGTACGAGATTAGAATGGCCTTGAAACAGCTTAAGAAAAAACAAGGCACCTGGTGACGACGGTATCACATCTGAGCTTCTGAAAGCGGGTGGAACACCGGTACTTAAAGTCCTTCAGAAGCTCTTTAATACCGTCTTACTCGAAGGTTCAACGCCAGAAGCATGAAACAAAAGCGTGGTGGTGCTGTTCTTCAAGAAAGGTGACAACACTTTACTTAACAATTACAGACCCATCTCGCTTTTGAGCCATGTTTATAAGCTGTTTTCGAAGGTCATAACGAACTGTCTCAGTCGCAGGTTTGATGAATTCCAGCCTCCGGAACAAGCCGGTTTCCGAAAAGGCTATAGTACCATAGACCACATCCACACGCTACGGCAAGTTATACAGAAGACCGAAGAGTACAACCTGCCTCTTTGTTTAGCGTTTGTGGACTATGAGAAAGCCTTTGAATAGATCGAGACGTGGGCAGTGCTTGAGTCTCTCCAGCGGTGCCGTATTGACTATCGGTATATTGAAGTGCTGAAGTGTTTGTACAAAAACGCCTACATATCAGTCCGAGTACAGGAGCAGAGTTCGAAGGCAATTCCATTGCAAAGAGGCGTGAGACAGGGAGACGTTATATCTCCGAAACTGTTCACCGCTACATTGGAAGACGCCTTCAAGCTTCTGGAATGGCAAGGACTTGGCATTAATATTAACGGCGAATACATCACTCACCTTCGATTTGCCGACGATATTGTAGTCATGGCAGAATCCATGGAAGACCTCAGTACAATGCTCGAAGGCCTCCATCGAGTTCCCTAACGGGTAGGTCTTAAGATGGACATGGATAAGACGAAAATTATGTCTAATGCCCATGTTGTACCTACCCCAATATCAGTTGGGAACTCAGTTCTCGAAGTTGTTGACGAGTACATCTACCTGGGACAGACAGTCAAACTAGGCAGGTCCAACTTCGAGAAAGAGGTCAATCGTCGAATCCAACTCGGCTGGGCAGCGTTCCGGAAACTTCGCGAAGTCTTCTCGTCAAAAATACCTCAGTACCTCAAGACAAGAGTCTTCGACCAATGTGTGTTACCAGTGATGACTTATGGCACTGAAACGTGGTCTCTTACTATGGGCCACATAGACAAGCTCAAAGTCGCACAACGAGCTATGGAGAGGGCTATGCTCGGGGTTTCTCTACGTGATCGAATCAGAAATGAGGAGATCCGTAGAAGAACGAAAGTCACCGACATAGCCCAGAAGATTAGCCAGTTGAAGTGGCAGTGGGCAGGGCACATAGCACGCAGAACAGATGGCCGATGGGGCCGAAAGGTTCTGGAGTGGAGACCACGGACCGGCAAGCGCAGCGTACGTCGTCCACCGACACGGTGGACAGACGACCTGATGAAGGTCGCAGGACGACGTTGGATGCAGGCCGCTTCCAACCGGTCCTTTTGGAAAATCACGGGGGAGGCATATGTTCAGCAGTGGACGTCCTACGGCTGAGATGATGATGATGATGATATTCTTCCCCTTCCTGGCAACCGTACTTAAGATCTGTGTTCCGTACCTTAGGAAAGTGTAGTGGTGCCCTTTGGGCCGAGCACGAAAATCTGTTCAAGTGTAACGTATTCGCATCGTTACGCATTTAGTACAAACTGTCATGTATCTAGTAAAATAGTGGTACAGATAACTTATAGTTTGTACTGAATACGGAAACGATAGAATAACGTTACACTTAAACAGATTTTCGTGCTCGGCCCACATGAGCAAGTCACCTACTCGTCTTAGGTGGTGCGTCTGCAACTGGAATAATGTTTATTACATTATGTACTGGGCACCCGTCTGGTCACGTCATAGATGCTGGCTGCTGGTAGAGGCAAACATCATTTTAACCATAAAAACAAAAAATTAGAACAGATTCCTCTAATTGTGACTTGTCTCTACTCAATCAGCAAATACCTCCTTCAATAATCAGAGGCTTTTAGAAGTCTAGTTGACAGCGATCAAATGTACCTATATAACAAGCTTTTATTATACGAATACTTTAGGATGTCTTTTTTTCGTATGGTAAAAATTGTAAAGGACGGCTTCCACTTGTTTGATTAACGGCCGGTGCCAGTAATCTATCTATTCCGGTTCACCCTACTAGAGATAGATACTCGTATTTGACACTATTTGTATGGACGTTATGCCACATTTCTGTCGGTAGTAAGGTAAACTGTGGATAGATAGATTATTGGGATCGGCCCTAAGCTGAGATTTAGCATGTAATGTCGGTGACATTGCAAACATCGGACTAGTACCATGGAACGAATTTCAATAAATTTTCCATCAACTAATTCCTAAATTACGAACGTCAAATACTAAGGGACTAGTCCAGTACGTTACCTGATGGTGAGATAAGTGATTTTTGATACGATAGGGCAGTGTTTGGGCGCTATCTAACCTGCTGGTATGTGATGATGGTCTACGATTTATCACGCCTGCATCTCTCTCTGCCTATTCACTTCAGAGGCTGTAGCACAAATAAATAGCAAAAAAGTATTCGTATCGTAAGCGTCATCGCGTCACGCTTCGGTATACAAACTATGAGTTATCCGTGTCATAGTTGCCCTAGATAAATGTCAGTTTGTACTCTTTTACGTGAGCGACTAGTTACGTTACACTTACGCAGTTATAGCCTCAAAGACCACCTCAGGTCTAAACTGCGTTTGTCGGCCCGAAACACGAATTATTCGCAATCAACAATCTATTTAATATTTACACGTGAACTAATAAATAAACCTGAGATCAATTATACAAAAATAAAATTTGCATAAACCGAAGTGTTTTCGTCTAAATTGCGTGTAATTTCGCAAGTAATTTTAGGTTAATAACGAAGTGATAAAATGTGGATTTTACTATCTAGTTTTATAGCAATTAATTAAGGTGTCGATATGATTTCAAGAAAATATTTTAACTGCTTTTTTATTGTGTTTATGATTGATCTCTAACTTTGAAATATTACTAAGCAATTAGCTGTTATTTCAACCTTTGTAGTAAGCAAGCCTTTTTTACCTTCTCTTTTGCTTGGAATATAATAAATGTGTTTTTATACTAGGTACATTATTTGCTCATATAACTGTACTGTAACTTTATTTAAAGTAGTATCCTCATGTTCAGTGCCACTTGTTGCCAAATAACTTATCTCAGACTTGTAGCAAGTAGCGAGATGCTACTAATTGCCACCGCGGCGTGCATTATCTTTATTTACAAGTATTACTGTACTGTGAAATTATAAAAATGTTTGGCTAAATTCAAGTGTCAAGTTCTCTTCCCAGTCTCGTATCATGCTGCGATTGTCAGGGTCTCCCTGTCTTTATTTACACATTATGCTTAGCTGGCCTTGTTTGTATGCCCTAACATTAGTTTATAACTACCATCTAATGATGCAAGGGTTGTGGGCAAAAACTTTTACGACTTGGATTTTTATGACAGATGATTTGGAACATCATGACAGGTTTGACATAGATTAGAAGTAAAGCATATGGACGACACGTTAACTACTTTTGTACAGATTTTAAGAATAAGGGTTTATATATAAAATTGCGCTACTTAGAATTAAAATTAAATCTTCACAGTGTCAGATTTCAAAGTGAAACATTTTCATACGAAAACTACAACAATCTAAATTTAAAAAAATAATGCTTTGATTGTTTGACTCATATAGTCTGATTAATTTATGGTTTGATTTTCAATTGACGACAACGAAAATCAAAGTTGTTTCGGTGTTTGTACGAGTTATGGTGTGGAACTAACGCAGCAGAAACTGCTTGAAATGTAAATGCTGTGTTTGGATAGGATACGGCTAACGAACACACCGTGCGTTTTTGGTTTAATTGCTCTCATAGTGCAAAACTTCAACTTGAAGAAGGAACCACGAAGAAGACCAGCCACTAAGGCAAATATTGATGAATTTTATGGAGATGGTGGAAGCCGATCTGTATCAAATTACTACGGAATTAGCGGCAAGGTTTGATGTAAGCATACCCAAAATATAAATCAATTTAAAAAAATTTGACTGATCTGCAGAGAGGAAGGAGCCCACGTTGAAGTTTGCCATGCTTTGTTAAACAGATACAGAAATAAAGAGGTTGTGGACCGAATTGCGACGTCTGCTGAAAAGTGGATTCTTTACGATAATCGCAAGCGAACAACGCAATTATTGATCCCAGACTAAACGCCACAATAGCGCCCTAAAGCTAAGCTACCTATAGAAACATGATGGTGGTCACTTCATAGTGTAATTCACTGTATCTTCAGATCCGGCAATAACCGCAGATGTAGTGAATAGACCGTGTAGAACTCTGAACAATGATGGCGAAAGTCACACTAAAACAACTGCGACTTGTCAATCGGCCTCCACCATTATTGCTTCATGATACCGCTAGACCTCACACTGCTCGTCAATCAGTTTTAACTCTACAAGACCTGAAGTTAGAAACCATCTGTCATCGTCCATACTCGCCGGATCTCGCCCCAACTTACTACCATTTTTTTCGCGATTAGGACAATATTTCACACGGAAAAATGTTTTCTCCCCAAGGGAGCAGTACAAAATTCCTTCACACAGTTTGTGGAGTTGAGGATCCGAAAGTTCTATCCCAAAGTTTTGAAAAATCTTCCGATAAGATGGCGGAAATGTGTAGATATAGAGGTTCAATACTAAATAAATTATATATTATATCTAACGAAAAAAATTGATTCAATTTTTCAGTACGAAATGGCAAGTTCATACTGTAACCCCTAAAACAGTCAAGGAAGAAAACGTAGAAGTTTTCCTACTATCTAATTGCGTTGACATGATAGTTGGCATCGGTCTAGACTGTTAAGCCCTTGATAATTTTGTATCACCATCTTTCACATGTCAGGTATAAGATATGAGACATGTGACCAAGTGTTTGCTTTAAGTTAGCTACAATTATTTGTCTTAATCACAATAAGAACAAATGCGAAGGTATATGTGTTTGGACGGATGGCTGTTTTTTGTTGTTGATGTTTTATGATGTACTCTTTGACATCAAAACTACTGCACCGATTTGGTTGATAACCTTTAACATAAGTAGATAATGACATAGAGTAAGACATATTTATCACGGACTGTGTGATTGTTATTTTCCGCTCTGGCGGGGCCACGGGACGCAACCAGTAATCAGCAAAGAATATAGAAAATTAATAACCGACGGGTTTTAATTTAAATTACATCACACGTGAGAAGAACTAACGAGAAAATTGTATACATGACAAATCATTATACATCTTCTTAATATATGCCTGACGAGTCTCGGTCCACGTTTTAATAGCGGTGAATACATTTAATGTACGCATGCAAAAACACAATGCATACATTCTCGCAACAATTTATTCAGCAACAAATAAAAAAGGTATGAAGTACATTAGCAGCAGCTTCTTTGTCGTGGAGTGGAACCGATTTTGCATCGTTATAAATGGAGGAAGATTGATTCCCGCACAAAGGCTGTCAGCCGTTGATGAATAAAATGCGATACTCATTGTTGTTACAGCAAAATGAAGCCGTAATGAGTAGGAGTGAGACGGAGCGACGCGGTGTACAGCGGTGCAAGCTCGGATGCGGAGAATGTCGCTTGATTGAATTAAAATTGCTTTAATTCTGTGGCTTTAGAATGTTGACATTTGACATGCGTCGCTGACGGCTGTCAGTCGGCGGTGACGCGGAGAAGCCGCCGCGGGCGCACCCAGCCGGCGGAACGACGAAACTAAATGCATAATGATTGTAATTTGATTACCAACTCATTGTTTATAAAATGTTATCATTATTCTTTTAAATTTGTTTTGAATCAAGATTATGTCGTTTGGAACAAATTGTTTCTTTAGTTTAGACGTGATTATAAGAATAATTGCTTTTATGATAAGGAGCTACAAATTTTATAATTACATACTTTTTGTTATTGCGTTGGCGGTAGGTACAATTTTACACAATTTTAAACATTTAAAAAATTTAATATTTTATAGGAATTTAACTTAGCACGTGTTTATATTTCATACAATATAATGAATGAAGAAATATTATAGTATATACTAGTTAATATTTTCTAATATATGCTCTAAATCAGGCACACTACTGATTACTCGATATTTAAATATATACCTATTAATTCGACAGGCCGGTTGGCGCAGTTGATAGCACCCCTGCCTTCTGAGCCGCTGGTCCCGGATTCGATCCCCGGACAGGTCAAATATTTGTGTGCATGAACATGTCTGTTTGATCTGTGTCTGGGTGTGTTTATGTATTTAAGTATGTATATCAGTCATCAGGTTACCATAGTACAGGCTCTGCCTAATTTGGGACCTGAAGACCTTTGTGTGGATGTTATCCCATATTATTATTTATTATTATATTATATTTGACCGAGCGAGCGAAGCGTCTCTGCTTTTACTAAATTGATTTTCATCTGTCGGTATGTTTAATACGAGTAGGTTGTATGTTAGTCCTCCTCTATCTACAGGTAGCATTTTTCATCCAATATTGACGAAACTTGATATGCATGTTCTACTATTCAATATATTATTTTGTCGTCGGCGATTTTTGGGGTTACTTTTCCTAAAAAGGGGAAAGCGTGATGTGACGCTATTTACCGAGCGATTTTGTTAAATAACAGTGCGCCGGGAGCTCGCAGACGCCACTGCGCACTCGCCCTGAAGATGAGCATCGGACATGCTCGAAACCCGGTCAAATATGTGTCAAACTCACGAGAATGTAATGAGAGAGTGATGAGAAATGGCGAGACAATGATTATGAAGTTTAAAAACTGGACGATTTTGGTGATATTCGACATTTACAATAGCTCATACTGCGAAAAATTGCCGTTGGTTAGACTGTGCCCGAGAGATCTACCGTTCTCAGAGCTACTAGTTATATAAACACCAATAGGGATTTGTTTTGGCATTGCTATATTTATCAAGTTCTCGTTTTAAATTGGTTTTTATAATATCAAAGTTGACAGCATTTGTAAGTTTGCAAGTAACCATGCGTTATTATGACATTTATATTTCCATGGGTGATCAGATGTCCACAGTATAAGCACCAGTAGGTAGGTAAGTGTTGACACAGATTATGCGCTAGTTGGTAGGTAAGTGTCGGTGTTTGTAAAAAAGCGAGATGTGGAGAACGTGTGTAGTTAGCGGTAAGACTTTTGTCTTGTTTGTTATTAACATCAATGAGCCGATCTTAAAGAGTACGGTCAGAAGAAAATAAAGTATTAAAATAAAATATTATGTAAATTTAATAAACTCACTGATAATAGATATCGGTGATTTAATTATATTTTCGTTTCCTGGTCTACTTTTCAAACGTATAAACAGTTTCAGTTTTTAAATGGTATCGGGCCTATGAAATTGTTTCCTAACATAAAAGTATCATTTGGTATTATCCGAAAGGGCATGCCATCGTTTATTTCTTTCATTTTCTCACAAAACACAGAGCCGAATGCAGGTAGGTTATAATTATACGAATACTTCTAACAATGTATATTTATCTAATCTCTACGTATTATTTTGTCTAGAAATAATCAAGAATAATTTCTAATTTATTTGTGTATTTAAAATAAATACAAAAACAGCTTATGTCTTTCGTGTGTTTATTTATCCATTTAATGCACTAACTAAAGTGAGTATGGCTGTCTGTTTGTTACTGTCATATTTTTACTTGTGTAATGTGATAGTGAATAAATATCCGCATATTTAGTGTGCTATTACCAAGTGAACTTGTGATCTCAAAGTAAAAATAAAGCATAAAAATATTAACAACTAGCTATCCCTGCGAGCTCCATTTCGCCGAATATCTTTGCCCCGGCGCGTCTATCCCGCGGGATACAATTTTCTTAATAAAAATAATTAATATAATAAATTATAGCTCATGTTACTCAGACTACTGATGAGAGAGATGAGATGAGAGAATGTAGCTTTTCATAGATGATTTTTTTTTAAATATGTTTAGTAGTTTTTGAGTTTATCCATTACAAACAATTTTACTAAAATCAAATTCTAATACTTATTGTCAGTGTCGATAAGTAAGTTTCATAAATATTTATGTAGTATTCAGTTTTTCTTCGCACTGTACCTGTTCCGTCCTAGGCCGACCGGCCGTGTTGCGGGAGTGATTAGCCTCAGCCCTGTAATCAGAGCTTGCTGCCCGGGCGTCTGCGTCGACGCATCCCCGCCCGCCCCACACCGCACCCTCCACCTCTCCTACCTCCAGGCCAAATATCTTCACGCTAAACGAAAAGAATACAAAACAAGAAGATCATTAGTGTAGCCAGTATCTAAGTTCTTGCTGTTTTGAACATAAGCACATTTTTTTTTAAATACTTAAAGAAACATCACGTGATTAATGGACGGCCCCTAAGAGCAAAAAAAACAATTCCTCTGTGCGTTTTCCCATTGTTTTCAATTGCTACACTGCTCTTCATTCACTATCTTTCTATTGCTAAACAAAAACACTGAACTGCTTGTTCACTAGTGTTTGGCAGCAGAATATCTGGCGATGGCTTGATGATAATACCTCAAGGTAACGATTTAAGTGCAGAACCCCGCAGAATAGATGTAGGAAAAGAGTGGATGTTACTATAATCAGGTGAGTTAATGGTTAGCTCGTCACTTGCTAGCATACTATACTCTTATTACAATAGTAAGTTTTAATAAGTTTCAGATTCTGATTAGATGAGTTTCATTCGTAGAATGCACCAATGCGTTCTGATTGTTTACTAAAGTAAATTGAATATACAAGAGATTTCTCTGAGGAATAATTAGATTTGGATGTAATTTTGACATTGTTAAAAAACAGACTTTTGTAACGTCAGTTTTCTTTGTGTGCATGGATATCTTAACCGTAACTGGGCTGGAACTCGTTTGTGAACACGCATGTTTGTGGGCGTGCATCGATCCCAGCCACTTTCGTGCACTTGAGGCACTGGCTTCACAGCGCGAGCCAACCTTCCCCGTGCGTACACTCCGTTAACGACCCGACCAGTTTTCGATTGTGGGAAGATTTAGCGAATTTGAATTTCGATTGCTCGATGCCTTTGCCCGCTTCATCCATCACGAGAATTGATGGATTTGGGGCCAAAAAGACGCGAAAAACCCGGAGAGATGAACGCTGGCAGTTTTGAGAGCGGTATTAGTAAGCGATGCTATTATGTGCCTTTGTTTTTCTGTTTGCCTCTAACTTGTGAATGGGTTAGAAGATCGATGGTGTTAAAAGTAAATTAGAGACGAGAACTGTCAGTTTGTTAAATATTTAAAAGAATGATTGGAAAGTATATTGTAGTGAACCAAAAAAGTCACGTACACAAAAGTGCCGACCGACAACATATTGTGAAATTGAGTTTAAAGAGAAAATGTTGTCTTAACTATTTAACCTTATTATGAAAGAATATTTGTACTAAATATTTAGCTACACGTCTGAGTCTAGATATCAGGTATTCTTATCTAGGTAAGATTAGAAAAACTTTCAAATATTTTTTAATATTTACAACATAACTTAAATTAGGCAAACGTTTGTTTAAGGCGGCGCGGGTGACAGCAATGCTGGCGCTTAGTAAGCAAAAAGTTAGCGTTGTCATCCAGCGTGGCAATGCTGCCAGCATTTTTACCACTATTTCACCTACTATGGGGTATTTTTTACGTTTATGTATGTATTAGGATTGTATAGGAATTGATATAAATTAGATTACGATATATATTTATTATTTATATTACTTTTTATTAGGAAAAGGAAACAACTACATTAAAAAGTATAAAAACAGAATAGTTGTTGCATAGTTCGTAAATTAGGCAATATTGTAGCCCATAACGCTATTCATAGAATACCAAAAACTTAAACAAATCCATGTAAATTATGAGGCCACGAAATTAAGAATTTAATTACACATGTACCAATGTATATGTGAAGCACCAATTATATATGCGAACAATAATACTTATTATTTATTATATTTCATATTACTAATATTATTTGGCTTTATAAACCTTGGCTTAGGTCCAAGAGTTAGACATACATTACATGATATTTTTATTCTTATTGATCAACCGCGGTAAAACCGCGGGCTTGACCTATATTTAAGTAGGGTATAAGAACTGAGTGATCCCAGCGCCACTAGCCATATTGCGGTGCAGATATGCGGTCGTGCCAGTAGCAGTTCATATGAATTGACCGCAGAGTTCATTTGTTTACTTATACGTAAACGCAGTAATTAACTAATCTAATAAAGTGCATATTATATACAAGTACTCCACTACTTATCTAAAATAAAATAAACTGTTAGTACTGGTCGTATTTTGTACACTCACATCGTAATGTCTTTCATTTATTTTTATAATTCAATTAAATCACTACACAAGGGAATTATAGCGTTAGTTCACATTATTTTATGGGATGGGCGGTAAATTGAGGATACCTATTGTGTAAAAGTTAATGCATTTCGGTGCCTCTTCGTCTGTCTGGCCGGGCCGCTTCTCGCAAACAACGACCACCGACATTCTTGGGGGGTTACTCATGGCTCTATCCAGAGTTTCGACTGCTGACTGATAATCATCTCGTCCGTTTGCTCTACAAACAAATTGTCCAGGAAAACGTTTCGCGAAGTGTGTCAAGCCGTTAAAGTGAGATATTATAGTATGGTGCAAGTAGCCCGAAAAATGGCAATTCTAATATTAACTACAATGAGGGCAAGTTGAGTTAGAAAAGCAGCGACAAGTGTTTAGGCAAAATAAATGAAGGTTGAAATGCGATTCGGGTAAAGAGGATCTTTTTACTTTCAATTTCGGTACTTGAATAGAAAATCATTAAATTAATAATAATAATTATATATTTACTGACCAAATAGTAGTGTTAATATAAATAAATTAGGTACTTATAATAATCAATCACTAAATTCTAATGAATTATTGAATTAATACATTTTATAATGGTGCAAGTATCCAAAGTAAAAGTATCATTCCAGCTCCAAATTGTTTTATAAAGTCCACATAAATTATTTGGTAAAACTTTACAAAAATTTAGGGGAATAATGGGATGATGAAAGTTAACTGAAGTTTTGTTTAAGTATTTACTGTTAATTAGTGTTAGCACTCGTATAAGTAAACATATATATATTTTGACAGGCCGGTTGCCGCAGTTGGTAGCACCCCTGCATTGTGAGCTGCTGGTCCCGGGTTTGATCCCCGGATAGGTCAAACATTTGTGTGCATGAACATGTCTGTTTGATTTGTGTCTGGGTGTGTATATGTATATAAGTATGTATGTCAGTCATCAGGTTACCATAGTACATGCTCTGCCTAGTTTGGGACCTGAAGACCTTTGTATGGATGTTGTCCCATATATTATTCTATTAATATTATTATATATGTAATATAAACAAAAATAAAGAGGGGGGTTACGTTCTCTGCTGTGACTTCTCCAAAGATCCTGAAAAATCATGCAGTTGTAAAATATAGGCCCAATAAAAAAGCATAAGCACTGAATTTAGGTATCGACTTTTTAAACGAGTCAATTACAGTCCGTTCACAGTTGTATTACCTCTGACAGGACCCTTATTACTATACGAATAAATATTACTTTTATACAAAAGCAGAGGTAAAATAACTGTGAACGGACTGTACATGTTTTTCCGAGTGTTCGGTTTCAAAACGCGCCTATATTATTTGAATTGCGCGCGCTACGCTGTGCTCGATAAAATGGCTCGCGAGTCGATAGACAGAGAAAAAAAAATACGGACCGCAGTCCTTGTGTCAAAAGCCACAAAATAAAATGGAGGCCAAAAAATTGTGTTGGCAAGAGTTTTTGGTTTTAAGGTTTTTCGCGCCGCCGGGACAGCTCCCTTGGGACTCCGCCTGTAACTTCAGTGTGTTTTCTGACATTTATTTTAGTTGTAAGCCGCGGACAAGTAATTGTGAGTTGTGTTTTAACGCTGCGAATCGCAGCAAGTTGTTCCCACCCGGACCTGGAGACGGTCCAGAGTTCGGGGGCGAACACCGAGAGCAGCTGGGCTATTATGTATCTCAGTTGCTAACAAATGTGGATTGAAATCTGAAAAAATGGCCGCTCTATGTCACTTTTGTCAGCTTCAGTGATCAAATCACTAACATTTTTGTTTACTGGAATTGCCAAAACTGACATAAGGCCACCATTTTTCAAGATTTCAATCAACATTTGTTAGCAACTGAGATACATAATAGTTCTGCTGAGCTAGATGAAATGTAATAATAATGAAATTAATAAATAATGAAATGCAGTATGAATGTGAATAAGGATGACATACATATACATACATATACTTAAGTCTTGTTTAAACAACTACATGATATATATCTATGCCGATGACGTCACCATTATTATTACCGCTGGACTATAGATATTCATGAACGACAACTAAACACTTCAGAAGCTATTGTGTTGTTCCGGAACAATTAATAAAATATATAAAGGTGAATGGTTGCGACATCACTACGAAAGTAAGGCGTTTGTCGACATTATTATTTCGGTTGGATAAAGCTTGTTAATCTAGTGAATGGATGTCACTCCGTCCCCGCATGACTATTCAAATCAACTAGAGAGTTAAATTTGATTCTCTTTTTGATATCGAAAACAAATGGTAAAGTAAAAAAATAAATAAAGTAGGTACTAACGTAGTACTTTTTTATCATCAATACATTGTTTTAAATAAATACGCGTCGTGTTGTAATCCTCATTTTTGGAAATCGGGTTAGTGTCACGTTTAATTGAATATTTAATAATATAAGCTGACAAATAATATTTTTAAATAAGTACCTATACCAATATTCATTTTTATAAAATAAATACATTTATTATAAATACATTTCTAACTTTGTTAACTTTATAGGTAATGTAATGTAATGTTTAAGCAAATCACTGTTTATGAATATGTATATATAAAGTATTTGTTAATTAGTGCAAAATATTGAATGGGGTGGTTTGGAATCGATAACTGGTCATCATCATCATCATCATCAGCCTGTAGCAGTCCATTGCTGGACATAGGCCTCACCAATTGCACGCCACTTAGGTCTATCTTGGGCTTCTCGCATCCAGTTTTTGCCATTGTAGTGAAATTAAAAAGTACATTTTTTTAAAGTTATATGATTATTAACGGGATATTTACCGTGGTAAGGTTGTTACTTACCACGGTAAATATCCCGTTAATAATCATATAACTTTAGAGGGGTCGGGTCTTGAATCGAGTCGCCTGAATTTGAGGATTCTGCTACTGTGGAATGGTCAAGGGGCTTTGTCTTGACCCTCCCAATTCGATTTTGGCTGCCGGAGTTACGCGAAAGTATTTTAAATTAATATTTAAAGTTTCTGTAATTTCACACGAAAAACATGCGGATGCGTGAAACGGAACGCAATATCAGGAAATATTGCATAAATTTGAACGTCTGCTATGTTTATGTTCGTGAAACGAAACGTTTTGATCGCTATTTTTGAGGTTTGTGGTGTTTGACGTATGTGACGTTGAGTGAAAAGGTTTTTTAAAAAAGACAATTATAATAATCCGTGTGATTTTAGTGATGCTATAGTTGAATATTTGTGGAGGCGAGATCTATTCAAGCAGAAAAAAGATCCCTTTGTCGAGTTGATCAATGTAATTAACTATGTTTACAAAATAAAATAAATACTCCTACATAGTTTTGTGAAAATTATTTTCCTCCCTTACCCACCCAGAGACCAACTCAGACCGGTTAGGTTGAAAGTAGTCAGAAAACCGACACAGAGCACCCCGACTCCACCTATTCTTCTGGCTACTACCCCTAGAGTGTTTATAAATAATGCGGGAGCCAGAAGCTCAAGGGAGGTCCTTCCTTTCGCTACGGAGGTCGCCGGCTCGCTTCGCTCGCCAGCTCCCCCCTTCGCTCAACTCGACTTCATGCGGCGAAGCAACGTTCAGGGGCGACCGCTAGAGCTTCTGGCGGGAGCCCACACGGAGTCCAAGTCAGACCGGTTAGGTCGAAATTAGTGATAAATCCAACTCTGACCCCCCCCTCTCTCTCTCTCCCCCCCCCAAAATTTAGGTGTAAAAGTGTTAGTAGAGTAGACAAAATTATCTTTGATATTAAATATAAAAAAAAAACGCTGTTCCGGCAGGGGGAAATGGTAGGGGGGGGGTTCCCTGCCCCCAACCCCCCCTCCTACCCACTCCCCCTCCCCCAAAGTTAAGTGTAAAAGTGTTTAAATAGAGTAGAAAAATTGATCTTTGATATTAAATAAAAAAAAAACTACGCGATTCCGGCAGGGAAAAATGGTGGGGGGGGGTTCCCCCCCCCTCCCCCCTAAACCCCTCCCCCCCTAAATTCAGGCGACTCGATTCAAGACCTTACCCGAACCGTCAACTGAACGCATAACAGCGCCGCTCCTTTACAGAATATATAGCAGTAACTAGTAACTACGCGAGACATAGGTACCAACCCCTTTAGAATAGGTACAACGACGTACGATACGACGACGATAGGTACGACGAACCACTTTCACGCGACACACAGCTGATGTCTATACCTAAATCTTTCTCTACCTGAACGACGGCGGGCCCGGGCGGGTCAACGTTCGTACGTCGTTGTACCGATTCTAAGTGGGTAGGTATTCTAGGTATGCCTCGCGTAGTTACTGTTATCTTTTCTGTGATATAGCGGTGCGTCGCATCGTGCGTTCAGTTGCACAATGGTTCCGTGGTGCAGCGAATATGGCTTCATAATATAAAAAAAAAAATTTTTTTTTCCTTATACGTTCATCACTGCAATGCACTAATTTACAAATACTTTATATACTTACATATCCTGACTAACTGATTCATCAACACTAACTAACCTAAACCGCTGGAGCTACAAACTTGAAGTTTTATTAGTTAATGCCTTTACATTTTGTATGCATCCAAAAAGGAGGGTTTTTTGATATTTCATCACTAAAGGTTAGGTAGTTTATAATGTAGTACTACATTTTATGGAATTAAAGGATCTTTAAATTGGGCTGCTCGGCGGTGTTCCAACTTGCAGTGTAGATCCTCAAGCCGGTGTAATGTACCACTCTAACACTATACACACAACAAGGCCTACAGCGTGATCGAATTTAAACATCAAAGTTACTTATGAATTTCAACGACAAATATGGCTCGCAGCCATTTTACAAGCAAGCTATTATCTCAACCATTTTCAACAAATTTCAAATTGCAAGTGTCTGTTGTCATAGACAACACAAAGTTGACATTATCTGTCAGCCCAAAGAGTGGCGTTCCCAAACAATACAATGTCCAAATGACGTTACGAGCGGCGCCATCTATGTAATCGTTCGGAACCAAACAATATCTCATAATATTAATGTTTATTCAGATCTTCAAAATTTCAAAACATCGAGCTCGAATGCATTTTGTTTTTTATAAGAAGTCAGATCGTAGGTTCGTGATGTTTGTCGTGCAAACGTAGTAACCCCCCACACTCTCTGCCATTATGTCTGCCAACCCCATGTTTCGTTTATTATCGGCCACCACTACGATAAAAGATTATAAAATTATTAAATGACTTTAGCGACAGTCTTCGAATGAAAAAGGCTCAGTTATTTAATTTATTAAGCGAATAGCCTGTTTTTTACTTATTTTAAACGTGGCTCTAAATAAGGAGGTGGTATTGTAACTCGCAGTGAAAATTGTAGGCTGTTAGTACGGGGAGGTTTCATAAAAATAAATTGTATAAATTCCAGATATAAGTTTTATTTTGTATTTAAGTAAAACTCAATCGTAAAGCGTGCTTGGCGGAGCTACACATAATTTGAAAACATATTTTTCAAGTAGCCAACAACAATCCCTCGGACAGGCACATCTGCTACATATCACGGCTAGCATTAAAATTGTCTATTGCCTTGCCACTATAAAAGTTTATTTTTCCAAAAACCAGCATTCAATACGGAGTAGGTAGATCTGCTCCAGAATTAGTCAAGCCGTGTGCGTTTATTCTACATTGCGTAAGGGAATTTCAAGCAAAACACGTCTCTATATTTGCGTAGTTTAGAAACACAATTCGGGTGGTTGTTCACGCGCTGGACGCAGGTGGCATACGGGACGAGCGACGCTGTCACACATGTACACGTAACTTGCGTTGAACAATTCTTTCGAGCTGGTTATTAAAATATTTGTTGTTCCGACGTTATTTATTTGTATATGTGGAGAGGCTTTGTGCGCGCCGCCGGACGCCGCCGATGTAGGTGGCTCGACACACAGCCGCCTTTGTGGCCCACTGTGACCAATCCTCTTGTGGCAGATAATAACATCGCGAAATTCATACTATTCAAATTCAGAGTACAATACTTTTTGTACAAATAAACAAATGGAACTAAAACCGTGACTTTCCGAAACGCCCTTCTGGAATATTTGCTCTTCTTATCGTCTTGCAATAAGTGGATAATAACATACATAACTTTATAAACTAAGGTGAAACTTGTAAACACGAAGTTATCAATAATTTATTGGCTGTAAGTAACAACACTGAATGAAAAAGAATTAATATACATACCAAAATGTACTATTCATTTGTGTATATACTGCCTACGGACGTCAGACGTGGCATATTATGTCAGAGTGTGGAAGTCATAGAATCAGTAAAGGGAATCGATTAGTTTGATACCTGTTTCAAGTGCGAGGCGGCTCCTGAGGCGGACGAAGCTCGCATAGAACGAATCGGGGCAATTACGGCACCCAAGGAGGAAAATTAAATTGGACCTCGCTTCGGCTGAAGCCTGATCATCAGCGTCGGCCGTTAGTGACCGGCCACACTTCATTTTCGAGTTTGAGTGTCGATAAAAATTTGGTTAGCCGAAAATAAATTTGGACGAATAAGTAGTTTTACGAAATTTTAGGTTTGCTCCTTTTTCGTCATATACTTTTCTACATCTTAAATACAATATCATTTTTAATATCATCCTTAAAATTTAGTAACGGGATTTTATCCGTTCACTTTTAATCATGATGTCTGTCCAATTCTTTGACAACGCAGGTAAGTTAGAAGGCTGAAAGACAAAACCTTTCGAGCTAGTGTAGGTGAGTGCAGTGCTAAGTGAAATGAATTCAACATATAAAGGATACATCTTTTTTCCCTTAAACAGAGACATTAATATTATGGACACATAATAAGTATAACCCTAATTAGCAGTCTCACCCCTAGTTTCTGAAACGTTTGTCAAAGCCTTCATTAGTTGACCAAAGAAATACTAAACGCTCATTGGCCAATGGTATTCTATGACGCAATATGTGACCAATCAGCGTTCAGTATTCCGTCTGTTAGCTGGGTCAATCTTTGACAAACGTTCTAGAAACTGGAGGTATGTCAACTGAAAAATAGATCATTAGTCTGTATTGGCTATATTGTGGTGCAATGAGGTACGACACATACATCATTTATAAAAAAAACGAGCTCAGAGAACATAAATTAAGGCACTGGCCTATATATGGCGCTTCTCGCGTCGTTGCAGGCGGCCCTTAGGATACTATTGGTGAAGTGTCTCGAGTGCTGTCAAAATTATGAGACTCTGGAGCCTACGAATAATAATAAGTCAGGAAGCATAATTCAGAACAAATTCCACACAAAAAGTGGTCCTTCAAACCAAAACGACGTATGATTCCAAATACGAATTACTTCCGAGGTTACAAATAGACATGTTCGGTGATTGGTTTAAATTCAGAAGGAAAGCAGGGATTGGCTATTGTTACTTTTAAAAATTCAGTGAACTTTATGTCCCGCAAAATATTAAGTTTCCGTCTAGAAGTAATTAGAAGAGACTCTTTTTCCGCAATGTAGTAAAGTGAGATTAAATAACCAAAAATATATTTAACTAGCTGGTGCCCGCGACTACGTCTGCGCAGGGTTAGTACTTCGAGTAGTTTATTATCTTCTCCAAGGCCTCACCCTGACCAGATCATCTAAAAATACCAAAATATCATAACATATGTACATGGTCAAACGCCATTGTTATAATAGAAATCCAAGAGAAAAAATAAATACGAAGTGTATCAATCAGTAAACACTAATAATAAAAGACAGGAATTACGAGTACATACAAATATAAAATTCATCACCATTAAAAAAACTGTCATTACATTTCATCACCCTTGACGGTATTTGTGTTACATTTCATCCCCCTTGAGTCTAGTGTATCGAGCTGTCAAAATACGAGCGACACAAACTTAAGGCACAAACAAAAAAAACAAACTTAACTTAAATGTAGGCGTTGAAATCACTGCTGCTTACCCCTTTGAGGATATATAGGCGAAACCATTTGTTATGTTGTGTTTAAAAATAACATGTAAGTATTGCGGGCGATTCACTCAAAACCGCTAGATTGATGTTTCATCTAATCGTGATGCAGGAATCGCTCGACTACAGTCGGCTGAACAACAAAGACAGATGCCATGCCAACTCTATCGCCAAGCACGTCTAGTGTATCGAGCTAGCAAAATCATTGCGTGCTTTTGACTCGAGGTGCGTTCGTTTAGCAATGAAGGCATTGGTGACGTTGCAATTGTTGGTTTTTTTGTTAAAGCGTTCGTAAAGCTCAAAATCGTTATTATTGCCGCTATTCCCACACTCTACTCGAACGCTAAGCCGTGCATAAGACCTAAAATCGCACGATTGTGCTGTCAAATAGATAGTTGTCAAAAAACGATCAAAAACAACCGCAGCTCCGGACATGGGTTAATAATTGTACTTTTCGGTGGCATAAATAACTCTTTTTTAGCTTTGCGGACGGTGGACAAAAAGAGCCCTAAACGACATTTTCACCCACAAATTTCCAATTCGAACGCCATTGTGAGCGTTTTAGCGTTATTTTCGTCAACTTGGGGCTATTCGAACGCACTATACAGGGTGTTTGGTAGAGGGACCGACAAACCAAATGAGCGTGCTCGGGGGACCACTTGGAGAATACAAGTTGGCCAAAAAAAATCCCCGACCCCCCAATATGTTTAACTTTTTTTTTGTGATTTTTCCCTTTTTCTCCGAAATTGTACCTATTTACCACCATAACATTTGTAAAGTATGTTTTAGACCAGAATTTTTTAGTTTTTACAAATAAAATAAAAAATAAAAATAATAAAAAATATACATTAAACAAAAATAGACTGACTTTATTTTGCATAGTATTGACCATCTCGGTTTGTATACGTATTTGAACATCTTTGAATATAATTATAATTTTGCTACTACTTACTAATAAAAGTGATTCCTGGACATTTTAATCTTGTATGGATCCTGCGCCACTTCACAACACACGCTGGCATGATGATTCACAGCGGTAGTTCACAATGATAAAAATTAAAATGTATGCGATGATTTCACGCGTGCTCGCTTGCAAGAAAAATGTCCGACTGATGACGTACTGAACACGACTTTTAAGCCCCGCCTACTTGAACACGACTTTTGTTGGGTAATTTTTTTAACGCTGTTACTGTTCCTGACTTATTATTATTCGTAGTCTGGAGCGCATAGTGGCGTAAAAGTTCGGGATTCTTGCTTTCGTAAACATGCTTGATGCACTACAAAATGTGTAAGTCAAAAGAGTTCAGTATGCGTCATTATACTAAACCCATATGGAATCGTATGTTTTCTTTGGGAATTTGCACGTGAGTTGGGTGTATATATAGGCAGTATATATAGTGGTAAGTATATATAGGCAGGCAGTAGGCTCTGACTAGTATCTTGTTGACCTCTTTGGTGCACTTCACAAACCTACGTGTATATATCACCTCTCCGCAAGGGATTCCTTAGTGGTGAAATGCGAATATAGGTTTGATTTTTTCCTCTAAGGATTTTCTGTGTATTTTTTTGTTAAAAATGGTCCTATGGGATAATCAGTTTAAAGCGCACAATGCCGTAAGGCACAGCTAGTTGTGAAGGCGAGAAGCATTGTCAACCAAGCTTGATGTGTGTTGGTAATTTGATGGAGGTTCATTATAATAATGATCGTTTCCCGAGAGTTGCTGTTACACCCAGCACTCCGAATGAATCGGCAAGGATTGGCACCATTTAAATAATAAATTTGTTGTTACTTTAAAAATAAATATCATACTGTAGAAAAAAAACATCAATTCAAGGGTAAACCAACTAACTAGAATATAATAAAAAATACAAATTTATATATATAAAGATTTTTTCCTAAGATACATACAAATAGTATGCACCTAATTATATTACAATCTAGACGAAAACGGCTAATAAGTAATTAAATTATATCCTAAACTGCTAAATTCACTATACGTAAGAATGTGTCCAATAACACTTTCTTATTTTCTCTAGTAATTTAAGTTATAATACTATTTATCATAATAGATTACCATAGTAATACATGGTAATCTAAATAGAAAGTTTGGAGTACTTTTAATGTTTATCTCTCAATGTTGATAAGTACTAAAAAATTTAAATTTGAACCATATCATATAGTCATAACGAGATACTCTTCTTAAATGATGCGACGGTTATATTCGTAAAGCTTTTGTTCTTGCGTGAACATGTCCTTATAGAGTTAAAGTGCACAGAACCGGTTCCGAAGGTAATTAATTTAAATTTTCATCTAACTGTAAATAATACAAGGACAACATTTTGTAATATTCTTTCACAATGCCTTCCTTAAGCCTTCATAATGATAACTTGCATGTTTTATATTCTTGCGTACCTATTATGCATGTTAATAAAAAAATACTCATAAATGTTTTAAAGTAGGCATAGACTCCGAAAGAAGCAGCAAACATTAGTTACTTATTTCTAAAGAATTCAATTTACTATAAACATAGAATGGAGACAAATAAAATATTAAGCATGTATCTTCACACTGTTCTTCTTGTGCTTACCTATTTAGATGACCATGTTCAAGTAGATTGAAATCGATTTGGATGTCGATATCGATCTTCATTTAGAAAGGAACCAATTTTGGGATGTACCCTGGCTGTTAAAACATTATGAGCTATAGGGTTTTATCTCTCTCTTGAATCTTTATACACTGGATCCCGCAGACGGTCCGGCGCAGTCGAAAAGAGATAAAATACACGAGAAGAAAAGGGATGAGGCACTCGACCGGCCGTCAGAGGTCGAATATAAATGTGGAATGTTTATGGTTCTACCGTTTTATTTTATTCCTGTGCCGATGCCGGCAAAGCATTAAATATTGTTTCAATTGAAAGCGGCAGATCAGACGGTAGTGTCTAATGAAGAATAGATTAATAAAAACTGACAGTTGATTGAGTACGATTTGCAACCACATCGTAGAGTCAATTAAGAATGTATACCTCTTATGAATAATACAGGGTGCTACCATTCTTTAGCTTCTTTCTTTCATTATTACAGTTCTGGTCTAAGAAAACTTTACACAATTGTGAAATTATAATTATACCAAAAAATTCAAAAAATCTTCAAGAGTATATTCTAAAATATCACAATAGGAAAAATACCATTGCCTATTAAACCAAGAGTTTTGGTCGATCGACTGTAAATGGTACGTAAGTTTTATATTTGTTCCTGATTATTGTGGAAATAACAGAAATTTTGAGATTTTTAAATGCATGAACTTCAGACGCCTTATTTTAATATCACAAGCAAAGAACCTTCCCGCAAAACGTCTATCCGTTTGATATTTTTAGTAACCTAAGTTTATTTCAACAATTATTTCGTGTTTATTAGTGGGGTTGTTCATAGCCTTATAACAAATGTCATAAATACTTTGGTCACATTAGAAACTTTGTATGTAAGTAAATGCAAAATCTGGTCATTTATTCACACCTAACGTAGAATTGATCGGACGAGTTCGTTTGCAAATAAGGATGTCATGCCCCAATTTGTGGAAATAAGTTTATAAATCGTTAAAGGTAAAATTGCCTTTATTAACCACATAGCTTCCACTTTCTCCTCATGAGTGCAAAGTGACTATATTTATACGATACCCATTGAAACATTTTCTGGGGCAAAAAGCAGTCAACGTCCTTTTCCAGACTATATAGGCAAATAATAAATGACGCATATTAATTATGTACCTACAAAGTTTAGTCAAAATAGACTCGGACGTTTAAGGCTGAAAGAAGAACAAACATACCAACCGACATTATATGACAAACCGACGAACATACTTTCACATAAAACACTTTTTTACTTTTGCTTTTATATAAAATTGTAATGTTATTCATTATTGATATAAGTCAGTTTTTGCATCGCACTGTATAAGATGAAGTTTATTTATAGCGATGTACGGTAATGGTGCCATTTGCGAAAATGTTTACTGAACATTTCTACTTATAAATAAAATTATAAAAATTAGTATTTATTATGATGGCGGGAAAAAACATAACTATCTAAGTTTATCATTGATTGGAGGTTTGACGTGTAATACTGGTGGATGTTTACCGTTATTTTTTCATTACAGTGCACGAATGTAGATAAATTGTATAAAATTACTATATAACGTGATTTTTGTGTATTCCTCGTCAGTCGCCGAATACAGTTTTAGTAATGTATCCACTGCTTTACTACAACGTATTTTGGCAATTCACTTATCTATTGCAATTCCTACATATAACCCTAAGATAAAAACACTACATTTAACCCTAAGTCTAAGGCTCACTTGCACTATTGTTTACCGCTAAACAAAATTCAATCATAAATATCTTCTTTTGTTTGGAAGGTGATAAAGACCAAATGATCTATTAAATACGTTTACCGTTAATTTAATTAAGTTGATGTCGTGCACGACATAAAAAGAAACTTGTAGAAAAGTCGTGGTATTCCAAGTGATCGGTATCACCATCAGGATCAAATGCAGGAATACATTTAAGAACATCACTCCACGGACGTTACGACGTATACGACGCGACTTGGTCCCTATATACAGAGTAAGAGTGAGTTTTGTGTTTATCACAGACTGAGGTTTGCTTTATGCCGCATGCCTCGACTCGAGAGCGTACGACCGCCCGCGCACAAAAGCTTTGTCCCCAGCTTTCTTCTCAGCTTTGCATAGCGGACAGCGGCAGCATTGTCCAACGATTAGTCTCGGCGCCGGCACAGTTGTATTGCTAGTGTTGTGACAGCGCTCCATCACAAACGCCGACACACGCGCCGACTGTTTGCATTGTGATACGTGCCGTGACATATCGTTCGTTTGACTCTCGTCCGCCGTCAACGACGCCGCTTGCACTCGCTCCTCCATAGTCTCCACTCCTCTATACCTCCAAGCTTTGTCGCCGCTCAATGGCTCGCATGCAAAGAGGGTTAACAATTACTCGAAACTTAACCATCGCTAAACACTATTGTTTGATATTTAATGTAAGCTCTTAACGGGGTTTTACAGCTCAAAGACGCTGTATGATGCAAGATGTTTATTAAACATCATGTTTGCAGTATGAATACATTAATCGTTTTGAAAAGACTAGCGCAGCTTGTAAAAGGTAATGCAATACACATAAATGTTAAAATTATTTTACATTTAATGATTCTACATTAACACATGCATGTAAATAAATAACATGAATAAATAAAACATTTATTTGTTCACAATAGATAACTAACCTGTAAACCGGATTATGAAGAGCTGCAGACCTAAAATGGCCACTTAAGGCAATTCGTATAAAGGAATTCATTTCCTGAATTGCTAGCAGATCCTAAGCAATTCCTCTAATATTCGTAAAATGGTCCCATGTTTTAGGTGAATCATACTCAATTCAAATCGCCTCAAATAAATTTCAACAAAACATGTAAATAGAATATGATAAGTGCGAAGTTTGTTATTGTTGTTGTGTATTAATATGTGATTGTGGTAGATACCAAAATAATACTTTAAAAACTAGCTCACGTCCTATGCTTTCGTGTTTTTTCATTCTCCCGCGTAATATTACTTGTATTTTTTTATCACCTGTTCCTGTCTTGTGCGTTGATAACATGTCGGTTAGGAAATTATATTGTTGGTGTGACGGGCGCAGGACAATCAGGGTTAGAGAGATATGGGGTTGGCTTTAGAATCGTGACCCCTGAATTTGGTGAAACAAAAACTGTGGGTGGGTTGAAGGGGTTTGTATAAAGCATATTTACAACATTTTAGCTGCCGGAGACACGCCAAAATAGTCTAAATAGTTTTTTAAAGTTTCAATAAAACACCGTAATTTTGATAGTGACAGGTGACATAAATGACATTAATGCGTAAAACGAAACGTTTCTAGGTAACTTTTAGCCTTTTTTGACATGTACGTTGTATGTAAGTTCTTGAAACGGAACGCAAACATCGAAGATAGCGTAATGTCACTGTCGGAATACTCGCGTCATTCCGTTACTTCCGAGTGTACGTGAATGTTTTCTCCTGTTTTTCTGCGCTTTCTTTTGATATCTCAACGACTTTGCTACGATTTTGGACTCCGATTTTGCTACTTTACTGTACGACACCTGCTTGCTCACTGGACACTGCGATTGCCTTTGGAAGATTTGATAACTGGTACCAGCTCGACGTGCTCATTAGTCATCGCGATGGCGTCTCCTGTGCCTGGACCTTCATCATTAGTACCTAATGAATTGGCAATGTCACTTGTCTGTGACAAACCTATAGGTTAGGTTAGATTTGAACTGTGACCCACCAGGCGCGAGCGGCAGCGGCCGGCGAGCGCTTCATCAAACTACTTTTGTTCCAAATTTGTGCACAATAGTATATCAGTAGCTATCTAATGAATTGGCAAAGTCACTTGTCTGTGACATACCTATAGGTTAGTTATAGTTGGTTAGAATAGGTCGAAGTCAGTGACAGAACCGACTCATAGCACCCCGATTTCAACCAGTCTTGTCGGATTGCAGAGCCGACGCGGGGGTGGTAGTAGATCGAAATGCAGTACTTAACCTCAAAATACTTAAACAAACATAACTCGAAAACTAATGGTCTCCGGCGGGTGGGGTTTGCGGGGGGGCACTACCCGAACCCCCCCTCCCCCTCCCCCTTCCCCCCGAATTCAGGCGCCACGATTCTAAATGTTTACCCAAAAGCGACGTATGATTCCAAATACGAATTACTTCCGAGGTTACAAATAGACATGTTCGGTGATTGGTTTAAATTCAGAAGGAAAGCAGGGATTGGTTCACACGCGTGCTGCAACGTCTACTATGACAACTGAGTCGTAGCGTCGTGGACGATGTAATGCAACAAGTGAATTGGACCAAGTCAATAATATAAACAATGTTTTTTTTTGTTTTTTTTTTATATCGGTTACTTTTTAAAATTCAGTGAACTTTTTGTCCCGCCAAATATGATTAATTTATTAAGTTTTCGTCTAGAAGTAATTAGAAGAGACTCTTTCTTTGCAATGTAGTGAAGTGAGATTAAAATTATTTCGCATATGCATTTTACCAAAAATATATTTAACTAGCTGATGCCCGCGACTACGTCTGCGCAGGGTTAGTACTTCGAGTAGCTTAATATCTTCTCCAAGGCCTCACCCTGACCAGACCTCCATCTATCATTATACCAAAATGTCATAAAATATGTACATGGTCAAACGCAATTGTTATAATAGAAATCCAAGAGAAAATCAGTAAACACTAATAATAGAAGACAGGACTTACGAGTACATACAAATATATCACAAAAAACTGGCATTTCATTTCATCACCCTTGACGGTATTTGTGTTACATTTCATCCCCCTTGAGTCTAGTGTATCGAGCTGTCAAAATAATAGCGAGCGACACAAACTTAACAAAACAAAACAAACTTAAATGTAGGCGTTGAAAACACTTACCCCTTCGAGGATATATAGGCGAAACCATTTGTTATGTTGTGTTAAAAAAATAGCATGTAAGTATTGCGGGTGATTCACTCAAGACCGCTAGATTGATGTTTCACCTCCGTCGTGATGGCGGAATCGCTCGACTACAGTCGGCTGAACAACAAAGACGGATGACATTCCAACTCTATCGCCGAGCACGTCTAGTGTATCGAGCTGGCAAAATCATTGCGTGCCTTTGACTTGAGGTACGTTCGTTTAGCAATGAGGGCATTGGTGACGTTGCAATTGTTGCAATTGCTCTTTTGTTAAAGCGTTCGTAAAGCTCAAAATCGTTATTATTGCCGCTATTCCCACACTCTACTCGAACGCTAAACCGTGCATAAGACCTAAAATCGCACGATTGTGCTGTCAAATAGATAGTTGTCAAAAACGATCAAAAACAACCGCAGCTCAGGACGTGGGTTAATAATTGTACTTTTCAGAGGCATAAATTACTCTTTTTTAGCCTTGCGAACGGTGAACAAAAAGAGCCGTAAACGACATTTTCACCCACAAATTCCCAATTCGAACGCCATTGTGAGCGTTTTTAGCGTTATTTTTCGCCAACTTGGGGCTACTCGAACGCACTATATAATTTATCAGAAACTGACACAACTTTGACAGAACTCTATTGACAGAAAGAAAGTCATCATTATGATCTTGGCGTCGGCGAAGATCTTGTTATTTTGTCTATGCTGTACACAAAAATATTAGGCCGTTTCACCCGCGCGGTGATAGATGATAATGATGATGAAAATTAGCCTATGTGCTATTCCAGACTATAATCTATCTCTGTGACAAATTTCAATCAGATCCGTTCAGCCATTCTGCCGTTATTGAGTAACAAACATTCATTAAAATCATCCATCCATCCAAACTTTCACATCATTTATGATATTAGTGGGATATAAGTAGGAAGTAGGATAGGATATTCGTTATTTGCCTGGTGGACGTTTTTCAGTGGTCGCAGAATACCTTCATTATCAATTATTTTAGAAAAGCATTGTGTTAATATTACTGACAGATTTATGAGCAACTCAAGTAAACCACTTCAAAATTTGCAAAGGGTGAATTTTCATTAGCTTGAAAAATTAAACGTTCTTACGTAATTCAACCAAGTAATGAACTATTTTTTAATGCTTTACTATGCAAATGTAGGTAATCGGTTATTACTGTTAATTGTTCATTTTCTATAGTATTTTTTAGAGATGTTGATGTTTTTTTTGGGACGAATCATCAGCGTAAAAATTATAAGTTTACTTAATATAAGATTTGATATACATAATAACATAACCAAAAAAACAGTAGGTACTAACTGTACAGACTGGGAGGTACTGCAGTTTTGTGTAACATGGTACATATACAATTTCTTTCAATTTGTTTTTTTATTTTTTTCTTCAAAATGAACGGAGTAAGTATATAATGCTGGTTTTCACAGGCGTCTAGTCATACTCTTGTCTTTCTAGCTTAAGTGCAGAGAAGCATTTATTTTACTGCACTGGATCGGCAAGGAAATGAAAATAAAACTAAGCTAAAACTAAATAAGCAAAATACATTGCTGTTACATATCAATATTCAGTTCTGTAAAAAAATATACATTAAACAAAAATAGTCTGACTTTATTTTGCATAGTATTGTCCATCTCGGTTTGTATACGTATTTGTACATCTTTGAATATAATTATAATTTTGCTACTACTTACTAATAAAAGTGATTCCTGGACATTTTAATCTTGTATGGATCCTGCACCACTTCACAACACATGCTGGCATGATGATTCACAGCTGTAGTTCACAATGATAAAAATTAAAATGTATGCGAAGATTTTACGTGTGCTCGCTTGCAAGAAAAATGTCCGACTGATGACGTACTGAACATGACTTTTAAGCCCCGCCTACTTGAACACGACTTTTGTTGGGTCATTTTTTTAACGCAGTTACTGTTCCTGGCTTATTATTATTCGTAGCCAAAATGTCAAAAAATATGTACATACATGGTCAAACGCAATGGCTATAATGGTATTGTTTGAGTACATTTAAATACTTAGTATATCAATCAGTAAACAATAATAATAAAATAAAATTAATCACCATGGAAAAAAACTGTCATTACATTTCATCATTCTTGGCGGTATTTGTGTTACATTTCATCACCCTTGACGGTCGCCGAACACGTCTAGTGTATCGAGCTGTCAAATTGACTTGGCTTTTGACAAAGCTAACAGAAACTGACACAAACTTTGACAGAACTGTCATCATTACGATCGTGACATAGGCGGAGATCTTATTATTTTGTCTATGCTGTGCCCAAGCATATTACGCTTTTTCACCCGCTTGGTGATGGGTGATGATGATGATGAAAAGTATCTTATGTGTTAATCAGCGCCTCATCTACCTCCACACCAAATTTCATCAAAATTGCCCCAGCCGTTTTTGCGTTAATGAGTAACAATGATCCACATCCATACATCCATACTCATAAACTTTCGCGTTTATAATATTAAGTAGGAGTAAGATTTCTTGTCATGCATTGTCGAAATATCATTTCTGACGTATTACATTTTACTTCCATTACATTTTCTTTTGAAACAGAGAGTAAGCGAAACGAATTCCATAACGCACGTAATTCGCAACATTTCTCCTAATCGCTAAGGCAATTAAGTTCTCATTATCCATTGAAGACCTCAGACGAGACGTCGAGAACGGTACCGTTGTTCAATTGACAACAAAGGAAATACTATATTTTACTGTCTAATTCCTTTCAAAGTATATAATTAACTGGCAATTACATAATGAGAATGGAGACTTCCAAATTGAAAGTTGCTATTGTTTCTTCATTGTTCACTCACTAATTAATTTGTATAACTCTCTGTTTTGGGATGTTGCTCACAATACTTTAGAGCCGCAATGGTTAACAATTAAGCACTTGGATTTTAGGATAGGTTTTTTTTAACCGACTTCATAAGAGGAGGATGTTCGATTGTATGTTTTTTGTGTACTTTTTTTACTCACATTTGCAGACCAATTCTCAAAATTATTTTTTGTTTGGTGGAGTATACTTTCGAAGTGGTCCCGTTTAAATTGCATTAACTTCGGTCAAGCAGTTTTTGAGTTACACTCATATAACTGAAAAGTGTTACGCCTATCGTGATGATATCATTGACGATGAATGACAATCGATACCGTAAGTAGCAAGGGCCACTAAGAATGGTAAAAAAATTACCAAAGAGAACCGTTCAACACTATAGTGTGTCTACCAGATATTAAATAATAACACGAGCGTTTACGTTAAATGATGCATTTATTCTGAATAAAACCTAATACAAAATAGCTGACTTAACCTACATACTACAAAACCAATAAGTGTGAAATAACTTGTCGAAGTCGGTACCATGCACACAATATAGTGATAATAGGCGTACTTTTGAACTATCATGGTACCGACATCAATAAGTTATTTCACACTTTTTGGTGTTGAAGTCGGTTCCATTTTTTGGTAATTTATTTTATTCAATCAAGTAACTTAATGAGTAAGGTGAGGCCTACTCCCAAAAACTATTTTTTTTATTATATAGTTTTGCAAAAACTTTGCAATTTTAAAGAGAAACTTCACATCCTCGAAAGGGATTCGAACCCGCGTCTTTCGACAATCCGTGTCAGACGCCATGAGTACAATGCCACTGAGGCATACCGTCCGAGCATCAATTTTTAAATTTAATTTTGCCCGTCGTGTGGTTGGAGCGACATCTATTGAACGGTTTGACAGCATTATAGAACCGCTACACAGCCGAACTTCACGCTCCGCCAGTATACGTGGAACATGCCGGTTTGGATCCTGCCCAAGGATGTATATATTTCTCTCTTAAATTGTAAAACTAACTAATCACTAAGTTTAGTTTGACGGATTCTGATTTTTCTACATAACATAAGGTTCTCAACTCGGTGAGTATGTTTATTTATATGTTCGTTACGCGATTATTCCGCAAATTATGAATAGATATGATGTTTATATTTTGTTAAGTACGTCATACCTACTTCAGAAGTGGTGGTGGTGAGTTATATCATAAATGATTCAGCTCTTCTTTCTTTCTCTTCGTTATAATGTTATGACGTAGGTACGTATCTACACAATATCCAACCTTAACGTTATATACTTACACATATAGGTTGAATTTATGAGACGGAGTAATAAGGTTAGGTACCTTAATCGTTGTAGTTAGAAGAAAATATTCGTAGGAAACCTTGCATAACTTTTTGAGGCTTTCTACTCCAAACTAAGCCCACCTGCCCGTGGTACATCCTGCTAGATAGCTCTGACCAACCAACAGATGGTGGTATAACCATCCAAATCAAACGTAGCTAAATACCGTAGGCCTTTCACGAGTAGCAACGTCACCGGTGCGAGAAGCTACGTTCTGCGGTCGCCAACTCGTATGCCCAGCGTGGCGACTATGGGAATTTCCCTCAAATGAACGGCATAATCAAAAAATGTCCCTCAGTTCCCGGCCGCCTTACGATTACTGACTACGGTGACGGTCATCCTAAGTGGCAGAGTAAAGGGTGCGAAGAATGTGCTACCGTTGGTCGCCAAATACCGCTAAATATGACAACATACGACGGATACGAATCGATCAAATGATCAGGATTGATGAAAACATGATGTAACTGGAGGCAAAACTTACTAAGATTAGGTGACATAAGTATACTAGGGCTATGAGAAGTCTGAAGAGAGGTGGAGGATACGATAACCCTGGAATCAGGTCATCTATTCTATTTTCATGAGGGCGACCAACAGTCCTAGGGTGGCGTGAGGTTTCTTGCCAACAAGGTCATTGCTGACAACGTTGTAGAAATATCGAGTGAGTCGACGAGGATAGCAAAATCTGACTGAGAGATATAATCTCAAGGTCGTACTCTGATAGTGATGTCGATGGTATGTATGAAGACATTATTTCCAGCCCTACACAACACCACAAAGGCTCACTACAACGTCGTCATGGATGACTTGAACGTCAAAGCGGGTATACAAACTGGCAGTGAATCTAGAGTTGGTCCACACGGCTATAATAATGACAGAGGGCAAATGTTAATCTATTAGTTTTTAAAAATGGAGGGGCTATATATAATGAATTCGTTTTTAAAGCAGCAGCCCCAGAGGTAGTGGACTTGGCTAAGTCTTGTTACCAAAAATGAGATTAACTTCATCATGACAGACAAGAGGCATATATTTAAGGACGTCTCCGTGATCGCCAAGTTAAAAATCGGAAGCATCAAGGGCTCGTTCGAGGCTCTTTTTTAAATATCTATTCCAAGCTCAAAATATCCTATCTGATGAAGTATACGCTCCGACCTCCAATGACTTGTTACATACCGCTTCTGTGGGATCAGAAAGTTTCCAACTAGAACTGGAAAACAGGTTTGCTGCTTTGGACGTAAGCGAACTCCAAAAAATAATGGGAATCCTTAAGGATGGGGGCAAAAAATTTTGTCAGTTGTAACGTACGGGTACAAAGTATAAACTCTTTGATGAGACTTTTCAGCTTATGGACACACGGCGAGAACAACGATCAGCCATACCGTCAGAGCAAAGACAGCTCAATCATTTGACGATTTTGGTCGAGATCTATTATTTCTATGGTCGGTTGTAAGACTCGCATGCTGTAGAACCCGAACCCAGTCAAGAGGATTCCCGTGCTACACAGACGCGCCACTATACTGACGAACTGCGTGACGTTGGCCTAGACGAGCGATGGCGCTGAAACAACTCAAAACTGGAAAATCCCCTTGTGAAGATGTAATAACTTCAAATCTCTTGAAGGTGTGTGATAAACTTGCTTAGCGGGAGCTCGAGAAGTTATTTCAATCTGTGATAAGCTAAAGGACTCCGGAGGCGTGGAGTATACTATACTCCTAAGTACTAATAGTCATTTTGTTCTTCAAAATAGGCAACAAAACCCTCCTGAAAAAATTCAAACCTATTTCACTCCTGAGCTACGTCTACAAATTGTTTTCAAAGGTCATATCAAATCACACAGTTAGACAGGTTATACAGAAGTCCGAAGAGCCTTTAACCAGCCTTTTGTATTCGATGACTATGAAAAAACATTTGACTATGTTGAAACCTGAGCTATTATAGAATCTTTGTCTTTTTGGCGTTGCCAAGTGAGCTTGCGAGGTGTTGTGATGTATACAACCGACCATTTAAACATACCCAATTGCGGGGGAAGTTAGACATGGAAATGTTGTATATCTGAAACTGTTTGATAGTACCCTGGAAGATATGTCAAACATGATGGAAACGTGCGGGTATCAATACTCACGGAGAGCACATCACACACATTTTCCTTATCCTTCGTCGCAGTACTTGTAACGGATGCTGTCTGGCCTACCTGATTTTTCACGATGCATCGGTCTCAGCATGAACATGGTAGACTACGGCCAGGTGGAGAGACGACCAACGGAAGGCACTGTGGCTTACTTTAGGACAGACCTAGCGCGACAGACCTAAAGCGTATTTACAACATTTTAGCTGCCGGAGACACGCCAAAATAGTCTAAATAGTTTTTTAAAGTTTCAATAAAACACCGTAATTTTGATAGTGACAGGTGACATAAATGACATTAATGCGTAAAACGAAACGTTTCTAGGTAACTTTTAGCCTTTTTTGACATGTACGTTGTATGTAAGTTCTTGAAACGGAACGCAAACATCGAAGATAGCGTAATGTCACTGTCGGAATACTCGCGTCATTCCGTTTCTTCCGAGTGTACGTGAATGTTTTCTCCTGTTTTTCTGCGCTTTCTTTTGATATCTCAACGACTTTGCTATGTGTGCACAATAGTATATTAGTACCTAATGAATTAGCAATGTCACTTGTCTGTGACAAACCTATAGGTTAGGTTAGGTTTGAACTGTGACCCACCAGGTTCACAAACTACTTTTGTTCCAAATTTGTGCACAATAGTATATCAGTAGCTATCTAATGAATTGGCAAAGTCACTTGTCTGTGACATACCTATAGGTTAGTTATAGTTAGTTAGAATAGGTCGAAGTCAGTGCCAGAACCGACTCATAGCACCCCGATTTCAAGCAGTCTTGTCGGATTGCAGAGCCGACGCGGGGGTGGTAGTAGATCGAAATGCAGTACTTAACCTCAAAATACTTAAACAAACATAACTCGAAAACTAATGGTCTCCGGCGGGTGGGGTTTGCGGGGGGGCACTACCCGAACCCCACTACTTACTTACAATCCAACTTGTTAAAACCATAACTACGTGATAGGACGGAGTCAAAGCTTCAGCGCTCAGCTGACGTGCTGTGAGAAAATAAGAAATAAGGAGGAATCCTCAAGTGCAATAACATTCCATCTTGGTTAGTGTAGCTTTGTGTTAAAGTTTGAGGGGCAAGTAACAAGTGATATTGTTAGGTGAATGAGATACAATAGCCTGAAATATCTTGGGATGATGAGTTCCAGTGATGTAACAAACTGCAGCTATAAGATTCGGTTGGGATTGCAACTGTCACGGATGCTTATCATCACTCTACTTCCCTGTCTCCACTGAGTCAAACATTCTTGCCTTTACTGGCTGTGACATCCAACGGATTCTGTACACAAGTAAGATTTACATCATGGGTCAGAAGTTTATAAATTTATTTTTTAGCATAAAACAAATTTACTACTACTTACTGTTACGTAAAATTTCCAATCCTGGTCTTGCAAGAAACGCTGGTAGAAAAAAGAAGATACTTATGTATTAAACACTCATGTAGTAATCTCGCCCTAAATCGTGTTTCATATCCTCAATTTTTTTACTTAAGTAACTAATAGTTCTGGAAATAATGTACTCCAATTTATCAGATACTGGCTGACAGGCGGCTTCGCTCTCCTAACAGCTGGTTTAAAAAAATCCTTTCTTAGCGGATGCTTATGCAGCATAAAAGGCATCAACTGTCATAACTTCAGTTTGTAGCCCCAGCTGTTTACGTTCTTTGGAAATTGATAGAACTATAACAACATACAACATATATAGATATTTACATAGAACTTCACCCAATAAAAAAATGAAATCTCTGCTCATCCCTCGGAAAGCAGACGTGTTTGTAAAACACAGTTTATGTTTCCTTGGATTTAGAAAAATAAAAATATGCATGGTTCGGTTCCGTTTTAGTTTATAAAACATCGATTTTAGGGAGGTGGGGTGCGGGGCGGGATGGGTAAACCATCTGTGCGACCCCCCCTTTCTGATATGTTTTTTTTAAACAAAGGTTTTAGGGGGGGAGTGGCGGTATACAAACTAATACTAAGTGTGAAAAAAGAGGGGACTCCGGGCGGGGGATTCTCCCCCACTTAAATTCTTCTTTCTTAACTTCATGTATTTGAACTAAACATCCATTGATGAGAATTCTATATAATCTTTAGCAGGGATTGACAAATATTGCAAAAATAATTGATTTTTTATATATTTTTTCTAAAAACTACGTGTCTTCGTTTGTTTAAACTTTGCATATGTGCTTTTAATAATGTAACCTTTTTGTAAAAAATATCAACCCCCCACTCGACGGACGTCAATGGAAAATGTTAAACGTTACGAAATCATTTACGTATTTCAATTCCGTGCAGGCTTACCTTATTTACTAAAAAAAACTAACCGCCAACTTTATGGTTTATAATCTAAACTTAAGCCCATAGTTCTTCAAATAAAACAACAAACAACATTTAACACATGATTCCATTTACTTTACACTATTGACTATAGATAGTTATAATTTATAAGTCTATATCTTCCTCAACAATTTAGTCTAATAACTGTAGTCTTTCATAAATACACTATTTACAATAATAATTGATACTTAAACTAAATATCACAGTTCAAATTATATGTATTTACATATATAGCCAACATCATGCTATCAACGACTTGCTTAATTACATAGGAAATTACAGTTTTGTAGAATAGCAGCAGGGAGCTGATTCTTGAAATCGGCAAAAGATCTCGCATGGTGAGACGATGTCACAAGAATTACTGTTGTGTATAATAATAATATGTACCTACGTTGACTCGACGAACATTATACTATTATATAGTCGTTTCAGCAAACGGCCTTATAGCAAAAAGTCTCAAAGCAATACGTTACAAGGCTCTCGCTAAACGGTTGAATCTACGGCCTGATACAGGAACCAGTAAGTACTCCTTGATACGGCACGTATTGTCAAGAGGGTTCCGTAACACTGCCCGTGACAATCCAGGATTAGGTTTTACATAATATTTTGGTTTTCAGAAATATTGTAAGACATGTAATTTTAAGAAAGGAAATTAAATATGCATGCTAAATTACTATTTTAAAGTATGTCCGTAAATAGCGTAATGTCTGATATCTTTTTGTAAGTATGGATAAGTACGTTAAAATGTATTCACTGTGAGACCACATAAAAACAAACAAAAAAAATGTATATTTGTAATACTGTGTATTTTTAGTGACCACAGACTATTATCAAGTTTGAATGCCTTTGGCTACATTCAGTAAAATCATTATCATGTCACTTTGCGCACACAAAATTTCCGCTATTTAGGTTCTCGTATGTAAAAAAAGTTACGACACCAGTGGAAAGAAGAACTTCCTTTTTACGTAGAGCAGGCACTACTTAAAAAGTAAGTTATATAACAGACCAGGGTCTGTTTATATTACTCATTAGGTCTTTAAGGGTGTCACAAACAGTTTCAGATATAATGGTTTTCTTGGCATCATGCTTTTAACGTAATTAGATCATATAAGATTGTTCTGCCTTATTTTTTCCAACATACAGTTTTAATAAAATCTTTTTATGACTTCATATTCCAGAGATCACGTCTGCTCCTTGCTGCGTACATTAAACATTTTGCATTTACTCGAGTACCTGTAAAGAAAGAAAATATATTATAGTTTCATTCAATTTATTTACAGCAGCAGAACTAAACAAATGTCACTGATATTTAGAAAAAAATTACAAGCTCTTGTGCCTCTACCAAGGTATCATTGCTAATCAGTTAATTTTTTAATTATTTGGATATACCAACTCCTGGAAATCGTTGGAAATTATTGGTTAAGTTTAGGACTCCCGTCAATCTCTATTTTATTTATAAATTGTTGGATTTCTGCAATTAAATACTTATTAAAAATTGTCAGGAAATATTTTCATTTGTTAAATAACGCTGTGAGCGTTTAATATCGGAGATTTTCCATCAAAACAAAAATAATTATTATGTTTACTACTACTGACTTTGAGATCGTCTTTCTTTGTTCCTCAAAGTAACGCGTTAATCAACAATATATCTATAGTATTTCTCTAAAACTCTCGCGCGTTTTCTATTATTTTCATCATATTACATTCGACCAACACTCCTAGGGATGTCCCCTCCTCTTCGCGTCGTTCAGGAATCGTGCGGTTGTTTAGCTTAAAAAATCCTTACAAGCTATCGATCGGTATTTTATAAAAACATAGTACAACCCGTATGTTTGAGTTTCTTTTACTGATCACTATGATTTCATGCGATATGCAAGCTTTCATTTGATGTCATGAAAAGTGCTGTGAACGTTTCATGACAGAATACAAAAATAAACTATTCACGTTTCGGTAAAGTTACTGAAAAGTGTAAGAAACTCAGACTAAGCCTGCGGTCATAGAATTTGGAGTGATTGTAGAAACGGTTATTGTAAAGAGAGTTTATTCAAAAATTGAACTGGTAACTCCAGACACCACACAGAAAAACAAAAGAAAAAAGGCGCGATCGAAGTGAATTTGAAACAAAAGACGGTCTCATTTTAACAACTTCAATAAAATTTTCCTAACAAAAGTCTGTCCCTATATCTGAACAAATGTGTCCGATATTATTTACTTTTAATTTATTTATTATATTACTTATTATTGATCATATTCGAAAGTCCTCTTTAAAGTCAGATACCTAATGTGTGTACCAAATTTTAACATTATCGGTCGAAATGTAAATAGCACCGCAGCAAACTTCCCCACTTTTTAGGAAAAGCCCCCCAACTCATACTCATCAACTCATAATTAGCGACGACAAAAAAAATATAATAGTAGATTGGTTTAAAAATGCAACATTTACAGAAGACGAACGAACAACCTAACAAACACGGACATACACACGGACAGAAGAAAGTCAATTTGACCAGATAAAGCAGAGACGCTTCGAGTATATAGTCTTAGCAGCGGCAATTTTTTGCAGTATACTTCACAACATATTATCTCCGACACTACTTGACAAATTATGCTTCTACTCGAAATGCAATAATTCCCGCAGCGTACGCGATATAAGGATTTGTTATGGTATTTTTTCACATCTTGGTATATCGAAGTTTTTATACGGATCACTAACTCTTGAAAATATTCTACAACCTATGTTCATAATGGGATAATGTAGGATTCTAATGGTAACAGAATTTTTCATATCGGTCCAATAATTCAATTCAATTCAAACCAATAGTTAAATAAACAAACACATCTTTCCTCTTTATAATATTATATATGCACATAACCTTCGTATTTGTATGATATAAACTGTACAATAGTCTTCACATGTTTGTGTGTGTGTGTGTGTGTGTGCGTGTGTGTGTGTGTGTTAGTGTGTGTGCGTGTGTGGTGGTTGAGTGAAGGTCTGTAAAAATATGTGGGTGGGTATATATATATCTGTCTCTGTGTGTGTATGTCTGTACGTATTTATTTCTAGGCATGTGTTGTCATCTTTAAGGTGTTAAAGGTTATTTGAAAATTATATTTTTGCCGAATCAGTAAGGTATTTTTAGTCAATTTAAGTTCATCAACGATAGTATCACTCCGTATTACATATATACGTTTGAACGAGTGTTTATACTACTATAGTGCTCGTTTTCATCATCATCATCATCAGCCTGTAGCAGTCCACTGCTGGACATAGGCCTCTCCAATTGCACGCCACTTAGGTCTATCTTGGGCTTCTCGCATCTAGTTTTTGCCAGCCGTCTTGCGCAGATCGTCACTCCACCGTACCTCAGGACGTCCTACACTACGTTTGCCGAGACGAGGTCTCCACTCTAGAACTCGTTTACCCCAACGGTTGTCGGTTCTACGGCTAATATGGCCAGCCCACTGCCACTTCAGCTTGCTGATCCGGTGGGCTATGTCGATGACCTTGGTTCTCTGACGGATCACTTCATTTCTGATGCGATCCCTCAGAGAAACACCGAGCATAGCCCTTTCCATAGCCCGCTGAGCGACCTTGAGCTTGTGGACCATTCGAGCCGTCAGTGTTCACGTTTCGGCTCCGTATGTCATGACGGGTAGGACGCACTCATTGAAGACTTTCGTCTTCAGGCACTGTGAGATCACTGTGGTGCTCATTTTAACAGCCCAGAATTTATATATTTGAAAATATATTTATATTTCTATAAAAAGCTTATTTGATATCCTCATTTTAGTACTAAAACATAAAATTACTCGTTAAAATAAAGTAGAAGTGGTAAATGTACCTCTGCTTAATATAGGCTGGCTAAATAAGCCCAGCTTATTAAAACGATAAAAACAGATGAACAAATAACATTATCAGAACCGATAGAAATTGCAAACTCTTTTAACAATTATTTTATCGATTACGAGAGTAAAAACAATGATAATGAAATTAGCTGTTATGATATTAAAACGAGGAGTATTTCAGGCTCCATTTTTCTAAGCCCAATATCAGAATCAGAAGTTAAAAATATCATTACAAGCCTTAGAAACACAAACGCTGTTGGAGAAGATGGTATCACCACCAAATTAATTAAATATTGTAAGGACGAACTTAGTGGAATTCTGACTCATTTAATAAACCTGTCTTTTGAACAAGGATCATTTCCTGATAGCCTGAAAACAACAATCATAAGGCCGGTATATAAAAAAGGTGAAAGAGATAATCTAGCAAACTATAGACCAATTGCCCTTATACCCGTACTGTCCAAAGTCTATGAAAAAGCAATGTATAAACAACTATACGACTTCACTTTAAAACACAATATTATCAAACAAGAACAGAATGGGTTTCAAAAAAACAAGTCTACAACACTAGCAGCTTTTAATCTAGTCAATAACATAATTGAAAATATTGACAGAAAACTTATAACGACAGTGTTGTTTTTCGACATGACAAAAGCATTTGACTTTGTCTCACATAGATTGCTATTAAATAAATTATACATGTATGGTATCAGGGGTAAAGCAAATGAATGGATTGAATCATATCTTCAACATAGACAGCAATGTGTCAAAATAATGAGTATAGATTGTAGGAAAACGATTTGCAGTAATAAATCAGAATTTAAAATAAATCAATATGGCGTCCCTCAAGGTAGCGTTTTAGGACCGTTATTATTCTTATTATATATTAATGACATTGCCAGCTATATTTCGTTTAAGTCTGTTTTATTTGCAGATGACATTTCAATAGTAGTTACAACAACCAAAAATTGCAACTTTTTAGATAATCACATACTTGACATTAATAATACAATAAATTCGGTAGTAAGATGGCTTAACATGAATAATTTAAAAATAAATCTTTCGAAAACTAATTTTATGAATTTTAATAATATTAACTTGCAAATACAATTTAATGGACATACTATTGAAGGGCCTAGTCAGGTTTCCTTTTTAGGACTAATTTTAGACAAAAAATTAAATTGGAAAATGCAGATAGAGAAAATATGTAAGAAAACAAACAGCTATGTATATGTACTGAAACGTTTACGTAAAACATCCAGCAAAGATACTGCACTAATGGCATATCATGGATATATTGGGTCACTTTTAAGGTATGGATTAATTGTTTGGGGACGCAGTACAAATTTTATAAAGGCATTTACTGCCCAAAAGAAATGTATTCGCGCTATTTGTGGCGCAGTACCGTATGAGTCGTGCAGACCGCTCTTTCAGATACTAAAAATATTACCCCTACCATGCCAATACATTTACGAAATATCATGTTTTGTAAGGCAGCACAGCTATATGTTCACAAAAGCGAGAGAAATATTCCCCCGAAACACAAGGAATAGAGACAGGCTAGTAAACAGTTACCTTTCGAGAACAGCACTTTATCAAAAAAGCAGTTATTCGATGTCAATAAAAATTTTCAATAAATTACCTCAGTTCCTAAAGGTATTACCTTTTGCCAAATTTAAGAAAGAGTTACAAGCGTGGTTGTTACAGCATAGATTTTACTCTTTACAAGATTTTTTTAGCATAGTGGAATAAGGTTTAATTTTTAGTTTTAATTAAGTTTTTGCATGCCATTAGCTTGGTGAAATGTGTAAGGTCTATTTTGTTTATTTATCACCTAAAATTTGTGTACTCACATTTCAAGCAAATAAAGAATATTCTATTCTATTCTATTCTATTCTAAATAGCGAATAAATTTAACTATTTTCCAGCTTTTAACGGTTAATTAAAACTGCGGATTCTATATTATATGAAAACCTTGTATGAACGTAGCAAATAATTAAGAAATTCCTTTCAAAATATTGTTGACATAGTCTATACGGACGTGGTTCACCTTGTATGATAGTTAATGCACTATTACTTTACTGTAAACAGTGAAAATGTAAAATAGAGAAATTAAGTTAATATTTCTAGTGTATGTAACTACTGACGCTATTTACCGACTTTGAAAATTTGGTACACACATTAATAACCGACATCAAAGAGGAACTTTGAGAATATAAAACTGATGATTTAGCGAGACTGACGAATTAACGAAACTGTCAGCTTTGCGAAACCGTCGAATAAGGATACTGACGAATAAGTAAACTGACCAGTGACACGCGGAACCATTTGGTCAAGTGGTTACCGAGATAATAGGTCGTGAAATATAAAGCCGAACCAAATTTGGTGATATTCGGCCAGAACATTTGGTATCATCTGCAGATGCATATATATATATATATATATATATATGTATATATATATGCATATATATATATATATACAGGGTTATTGGTAATTAGACCGGATCCTTTTAAGGGGTGGTAGGGAACGCTATTTGCAACAATATGACTGTACATTGTGATATCCGGAAATGAATCATTTCTGTGATATTCTTTTTTTTTTATTTTTTTTTGGAAAATCCAGTTTTACTACTTTAAAATTCAATAAAAAAAAAAGTAATCAACCGATTTCAATTCTGTTCGCAGTTTTAGAGAAACCTTGTTACAGCTCTTAATAATAAGCAATACTATCGTACTAATGTAGATCCATCCAAAAACTAGTGGCTTTTTCATAATTTTTATTTGATAATTTTTGTAAGATGCTTTACAAAAACCTTTATTTTCTCTACAAAAACGATAGTAAATTAAGACTGCATTTTATTTAAAAAACATCTACAAGTCTTTAGCTATCTAACGAGGTAAAAAAATTAGCACTTTATTGCACAATTGCAGAAATAATGCGATAACAAAGACTCAGGTAGAGACATTCCGAGAAAGGGTTTTAGACAACGGTATCCATGTTGAATGCGCCGTCTCCCTCTCGCTTATGTTTGTTGAACGAGCAATGAGAACCCAGTTTGCTCAAGCGCATCGTACTGTTCAGACGCTCTTTGGCAACCCTTTATTACGATTAAATTTCGACCTTGATAACGTTATTGGACTTGTGTAACTTGTTTTTCTGTGATTCGGCTAGTGAACTGGACTTTTTGATTGATTGCTTACCCGACGACTTGGCTTGTACTAAAGGATCTGATCATGACTGCGGAATCCCACGACCATCTACCTCGGCTTCGAGAGTTCACAAACGAAGAGTATGCGGACATACTGTTTTGCTATGGTTTTGCCAACGGCGTCGCTACACATGCTCGAACGGAGTATCAGTCTCGATTTCCACAGCGCCGTTTACCCCATGTGAGTGTATTTGACGGAGTGTACCGGCGACTACGAGAAACTGGTCAAGTTCAAAGACGACAAAGTGATGCTGGACGATCTCATATTTATCATTCGGATGAAGAGGAACAGATAATTCGCATGTTTGAGCAAGATCCTACGACTTCAACAAACATCATTGCACGACGTCTTGGCATGTCGCAATGGAAAGTATGGAACACAGTGCACCGCTCAAGACTCTACCCGTATCATTTGACTCCGGTACAAGTTATCCAAGACGGAGATCCTGCACGTAGAGTCGAATTTTGCAGATTCATGTTGAACACCGATATGGAAGATGCCAATTTTTTATTAAAAATCTTATGGACCGACGAATCCAAATTTGATCAGGATGGAATATCAAATTATCATAATATTCATTATTGGGCCCCGAAAGATGACGGTAACCCAAACAAGAAAAGATTACAAGGATCACAAAGAAGGTTTTCCGTTAATGTGTGGATGGGCATTATTAAGAATGAATTGATCGGCCCTTTCTTTCTGCCCAACAACCTCAATGGTGAAGCGTATGAATTTTTTTTGAGAAACGAACTTTATGAGCTACTCAGTGAAGTACCCCTTGAAACCCGCAGAAACATGATTTACCAACATGATGGTTGCCCCGCACATGATGGTTGCCCCGCACATTTTAGTTTGAGCGTCCGTGAGTGGCTCAATCGTCAGTATCCCAATAAGTGGATTGGCAGAGGAGGACCCATTCCGTGGCCGGCCAGAAGTCCCGACTTGACTCCCGTCGACTATTACGTATGGGGTCACATGAAAAGCTTGGTGTACGACGATACTCTTGGACCTGTGGCAACCATCGAAGAACTGAAACAGCGCATAATAAATGCAGCAGAAAAAATGAAAATTAATTTAAATACAAGTGTTGTTAAAAGCAATTTACGCAGACGTATGCGTCTCTGCATTCAAAATTCTGGCTCACATTTTGAGAACGAACTGTAAAAATAATAAATACAGACTAATTACATCTACTCTTTTATTTCTTTAAAAGAAATTAAGTTACCTTAAGAAAGTATTTCTTCCATAGCTACTTCTCATGGACTATTCCCATTCCTTTCTCGGCCTTTTGTAATCGCATTATTTCTGCAACTGTGTAATAAAGTGCTAATTTTTTTACCTCGTTAGATAGCTAAAGACTTGTAGATGTTTTTTAAATAAAATGCAGACTTAATTTACTATCGTTTTTGTAGAGAAAATAAAGGTTTTTGTAAAGCATCTTACAAAAATTATCAAATAAAAATTATGAAAAAGCCTCTAGTTTTTGGATGGATCTACATTAGTACGATATTATTATTTATTATTAAGAGCTGTAACAAGGTTTCTCTAAAACTGCGAACAGAATTGAAATCGGTTGATTACTTTTTTTTTTATTGAATTTTAAAGTAGTAAAACTGGATTTTCCAAAAAAAATAAAAAAAAAGAATATCACAGAAATGATTCATTTCCGGATATCACAATGTACAGTCATATTGTTGCAAATGGCATTCCCTACCACCCCTTAAAAGGATCCGGTCTAATTACCAATAACCCTGTATATGCATATATCAAATGCCGCTGATAAGACTGTGCTCGCGAGGTCTACTGTTCGCAGAACAACTAGTTAATTAAAAGGAAAAACACTCAAAAATACTTGCCCTGAAATTGAAAATTGGGTATGAATTGTAGTACTGTATCATAGTTTTGTAATATTAAGGTATGTATGTATACATCTTATTGTAGGCAATTCTCTGTAGCCAAGTAACCTACAAGTACAATTTGAAAAAATTAATAACGACTTCCATTCTATTCAGTTATCGGAGTGTAACTCAAAAACTACTAAACCGAATTTGATGAAATTTAAATGGGACCACACGGGAAGCACCAACTTTCAAACAAAAAAAGGATTTTGAGAATCGTTTCACCATACCGAAAGTTATGAGGTAACAAACATAAAAAAACAGTCGAATTGAGTACCTCCTCCTTTTTGGAAGTCGGTAGAAAATATAAATAATACGAAAATCGCGAACTTGTTCAAAATAACTATTCTCGAGTGACTAAAGCATATAATTGTAAAAAGTATGCGTCAAACATATTTCATATTTTATTATTGAACTTCCTACTAATGTATCAGTATTTTAGTTTGAACAACATTAAATTTCGCTTCCGTAAAAAAATTATGTCTTTGCTCTTCTTACAGGTTATTACACCTTACAGAGAAAGAAATTTTCTGTACAAATTTCTGACAGAGACTTAAATAGATTTTGTCAAATTTTATATTTATATTTGCAGAAACACAAACCCTGCTGATTTGTATACATAAGTCCCAATTATTTTATTAGTTTTAAACATCACGACGTGATCTTATTATTGAAATTGTATGGAGATATATGACCTATAGAACTATCTTATCTCATTCAACCAATAAACAAACATACAATTTATACAATTCCAATTCGTAATTACTGAACGAGTACCGCTACTGCTAAAATTACGTATTGCCCACGCAACCACAAACTTGTATTTCTAAATATAGAAAACTAGCTGACTCGGATTCCCTAGCTCGGTCTATAGAAAACCACAGAAATAAGTTCCATTACAGACCGCTTGTAGACGTGATATTTACAAAATTCCTTCCTCAGTGGACACAAAAAAGGCAATAACTGCCAAAATTTCAAGTTCGTAGCCATCGGCTTAGGCTGGTAGGTAGTAGTAGGTGTTGATGATTCAGTGAGTCAGCCAGGACATTTAATTTTATAGCTACGTATTTGTACGAGACTAACTTATGGTGATGTGTCTCCTGATGATGGATAATAGGCCCCATGGTAATTTATAGAAGGCGTGACGTCATCAAGATAGTCTATGGTACGAGTGCAGTAAGAAATACTCTTGTTAACTACTTTAAAGTTAACTTTTAACTGGAGCTTGGTGATATCTTCGCACCGACATATAGATTAATCCTTCCTATACCGTGATACAATTATCAAAACAAAAGATTTATGAATGAAACTGACGTATATTTACGTTTCTGGGACGCAAAGGGTTAAATAATAAAATAATAATAAAAAAAAATATCATTGTCCTAACTGGTGTTTAATTGTTGACTAGTGACCAACATGCTATGATTATTTTGTTCGACATCAAGTATCAAGTCTAAATCACAAAAAGATTTTCCATAATTACAATTTTTACACCAAGTACTTATAATACTTTTCGAAATTCGCTTATGCAATGTAGTTAGGTGATAACAGATAAAGATGGCGTTTGGTTTATGTCGTGGATATTCAACAGGGCAAAAAGCATAGATTATTTATGATTCAACACATTTTTACTCTTAAAAAGCTATGTTTTAGATTTTATAATGTGTTTAACGGCATCCCCTTGGGAAATCACTCTGTAAAAGTACAGAAAATGTAAAATAGACAACTACACTCATAATTAGTCTATATATTGCTACTATCTATGACCTGCGCGCACTGTACCACCAACTACCGACAAAACTCATATGTTGTACGGGTTGCTAGTATTTTTAATACGAAGCAAGTTGATATATTTTCTATGCGGCGACATGGTTGGATGGACAAAGCCACGATTTTTCAATTTGTAATTAGAATATGCTAGTTAGAGATTGGTTATGTTATTTATCTAATATCTAAGTGTTAAGGGTTATCATACCTTTAATTGGTTTCCAGAGTGTTGAGGCGCTCTATATTGTAATATTGTACTACCTACATTGTACCTATTGTTTTCTTTATTGTGAATTCACATCGGACTGACATTGTTGTTTATATTTTCTTAAATATTGTTTCTAATTGTAAAAACAGTTTTGGTTTAAGTTTTGCTATTGTTTATTTATTACTGTTTAATTCTAAGCTGTTTGTTTTCTAGAAAAACTAAAATAAAATAAGTGTACGGCTGCAGATATCTATGTACCTATATCACATACAACGTAACAACACAATGTTAAGGCGCCTTACACTACTTTTCTGTAGTGCGGTCCTCAGTGTGATCCTCCTCAGTTAGTGGGTTCAGCCCCATACACCCGTCAATTCCGTCACACCCGTGGAGGAAGGGTAGAGCACAGCATTTCCCTAGCCCTCAAAATTAAAAAGGAAGCAGTACTACATCTAGGTATAAAGTAATTGAGGCTTAAATGCGTGCTGCACAGCGTAAAAGTAACTATACAAGTCTTTAGCCTCATCTCACCAAATCTGTTTAACTTTTTCTGTGCTGAGTAGTACCTACTTAAAACACGTACGTATTTTATTTTATTTTCTAATATTAAGTCATAAATGTGGTGTCTCAATAAAGTGTTATCTATCTATCTATCTACGTATGCATTTTAGTAGGAATATCATCATCCTCGTCATCATCTTAGCCGTAGGAGGTCCACTGTGGAACATAGGCCTTCCCTTTTCAAAAGGACCGCTTGGAAGCGGCTTGCATACAACGTCGTCCTGCTATAACCTTTATCGGGTCGTCAGTGGACGACCTACGCTGCGCTTGCCGGTCCGTGGTCTCCACTCCAGAACCTTCCGGCCACATCGGCCATCAGTTCTGCGTGCTATGTGGCCTGCCCACTGCCACTTTAACTGGTTTATATTCTGGGCTATATCGGTGACTTTTGTTTGGAGTTTAGTTTCTCTACGGATCTCCTCATTTCTGATTCGATCACGTAGAGAAACTCCGAGCATAGCCAGTAGGGTACATTAAGGATAATAGGGACTTACCTTTCAAAACATCCGTTGTCTGCAACACAAGCTAGCACTATATTACAGTCCTTGACTAAACACCGCTGTCACTAATGTTCTAAATTACTGCATTACAAGAACTCACTCTAGGTTTATAATTAACAGCTACTTGAGATCGGCGTGGTGGCGATGTTTTATCTGTGGACAAACAAAAGTAAAGAAATAAATAAGGTATTAATGATGAAAAAAAAAACGATATTAAAATATTTAGTGACACTTCCGCTGAAAAAGCGGAAAGCTTTTCAGCGGAAGTGTCACAGTGGCATTGTTATATTATTTTTATTATTTTCAAATAGCCCATAGATCAACTTTTGATTTATGGTTTTTGTGAGCGAGCCACTACAATTTCGCCAATGAAAAATTTCACTTTTCTACCGACTTCAAAAAAGGAGGAGGTACTCAATTCGATGTTTGTTACCTCATAAATTTCGATTGGGTGGACCGATTTCGAAAAATATTTGAAAGCTGGTGCTTCCCGTGTGGTCCCATTTAAATTTCATTAAATTAAGTCTTGTAGTTTTTGAGTTACACTCCAATAACTGATAAAGTAATAGAATGTAAATCGGTATTAAATTTTCAAATTGCACTTGTTTACAGTAACAATATAACAAACATATATCAAGTAAAGATGGCAGATAACTACGAAATTTTTATATTAGCTGTGTGTATTTGATTTAAATTGAAAATCTCGGGCTTAAAAACAAAAGACTGAATGACTAAATGTAAAGTAAGTAGAATGTAAACATTTTAAAGAAGTTTTACTATTGTAGAAACTTACAAATGTGTGTGTGTCACACGGATGAAAGAAATGTCGTTTTTTAATATTGCCACACAGAACTATTGACAAAAAAAAATCAGTCTTTTTCTTTTCTTTATGTTTGGCTATGAAGTTTCAACCAAACAATCGGATGTCGGATATAATCGTATGAAGATGGATACGCTAGTAAAATTTACAAAAATTAAACCAGGAAAAGTTTACACGTAAATGACCATCCTGAGTGACTCAAATTCATATAAAATACAGATTTTATTGCGACTGATTCTGATACTGAAAAGCGTCGGTATATGTGAGTAATGCCATTTTTATTCAACCAGTGTTAAGTAAAAATGACTATTTTATTATGGTTACTAGATTAAAAATAGATATCATACGTCAGTTTTGGTCACTCGTTTAAAAAATTGATTTGAACCTTAGTTGCTCAAAATCAGTGAATAAAGTCAGCTTTGTTCATTCAGAAGCATTCAGTAGAGCGTATTTCCATTATGCTGTAATGTTTGAAACAAATGTATTTATTCTTTCAATTTAGTTATGATGATTTACATACATCTTGTATTTTATCGTTTGTTATACGGTAGTAAAGTTTAAAGTAAAGTGATTTGTTTTTTAGATTTAGAATTTTATACTTATATAATTTTTCAGCGCTCGTATTTAAATTTTAAATAAAAACGAACTTTTGCTGCATATTACTACATGCAACTTCAGAGCGTTGTTTAGATAAAAATGTAGTTCAGACTTCAGTCATCATAAAAATAGTTAATTCATAGCAAAGAGTGAGTAGTTCTGATGTGTTAGCCACTGGCCCAATTTCTTATTGTGTCTACAAGTCTGTAAGTCTGTAGAATGAGCTAAGCTTGCTAATAAATATAAGTCCATAAGTATTCTAGATTTTTGCCCCCTTTACAAAATTGTTAAAATGTTTTAGTATTTAAAAAGCCAACATTGTTTGTCCCCTTTACTCAAAGCATTGTTACAAAATTGATATAAAACTGGAACTGGAAATTCGTACCTACTATAGTAAGTACAAATCTAACTATTATTTAAATTATCCATGACCATAAGCATATATTAATATTTTTGTTTTGTATTGTTGTGGTTGAACTAAAGTACTCGTATGTGTAAATGTATGAAAAAATAACTTATTCTATATTTATATGCCTCTTTGTTTGCGGAGTTTGTTTACGTGTAGCTGAGTTGCTATTGGTTACTATCGTAATACGTCACAGAAGGTACGTGACCGAAAGAAGCGTTTTCGTGGTGGTTTTAATAATTGAGATTTTATAGTTGTTGCTAACTTAAACACAGCAATTTCCACCGAAACAATCTTAGTAAAGTGTAACATGAAACAAGTAAGAGTTTTTTAAACTAATTTACTCGTATATGTATTTGATTCTATCAATATAATTAAGTTAGCAACCTGAAAAGAAACACTTTCTCGTTTTGATGATTTTTCGATTTGAAGCCAAAATATTATATAAGTTAGCACATTTAGAATTGGTTAAGAGGATTGCATAGCTAGTACTTTCCATGCTAAACGAGAAAACTCTTTTCTACTTTTTAACATTGTCCGATTTCAGTGATTTTATTTTTCATGGAATCATGACAATGTTTACTATGCCAATAATGGCAATATTTATATATCGGTTTTGATTTTTTCAGTTTTTTAACTTCTAAAAAAGGAAATTTATAGTACTTAGAAATACTGAAAAAATCAAAACGTACGGGCATAGTAAACAATGTCATGATTCCAAGAAAAAAAAATCACTGAAATCGGACAATGTTAAGAGGTAGAAAAGAGTTTTCTCTTTTAACATGGAAAGTACTAGCTATGCAATCCTCTTAAGCCTTGACATGTATGCCTTTAATTTTTTTGTTTTTTGTGTGTGGACTTTTCGGGACGATGTTGTAGCTCATCTACGATGTCCTAAAATAAATTAAATATCCATAATACTTTACACTTCAAAACATTGTAACTGCCATATAAAAATACCTACAGTAGATTTCCTATTATTTGCCCTACCCTATTTGACTAAATAAGGACAAAGTATGGGATTTAATGTGTTCCATGTCGCACGATACTGGTCATTAGAAAACAAATTACTTTATATGAATCATGAATGAGGCCGATCATAAATGATATAAACCAGAATAAGAGACACTAAAACTACATATGAAAGTATTTTTCGTATGTGGCAATGATCATTTGCTATCATGCAAAAGCAAGCCTGTGCGCGATTACAGTATAACAAAAAAATATGGTGTCCACAGTCATTATTTTTATAAAGTCCGTACTAAAACTATTGCCATATACGTTTGTAGGTATTTTTATGACATATCCATAAAAACTACTATTATATATATAGGTATAGATTACTACTACTGTATAAGTACATGGTATACTACGTGCTAAATAAAAGTATGCTTAGAATCAGAATCAGAAATATGTAATAGCTTGTGCTACATGTCATAATATTATTCTAAGTATATAGGGTGTTTGGTAGAGGGACCGACATACCAAATGAGCGTGTTCGGGGGCCTACTTGGATTTAGACAGGATGTTTTTTCCTTCAGGCCAAGCAAAGCAAAATTGGATACCTGGATTTTGAATTGGATTGGCCTGAAGGTGTATAGAGACCAAATTCAACTAAAAACATCCTGTCTAAAACAGATTTTACCAATGTTATGGTGGTAAATAGGTACGATTTCGGAGAAAAAAGGAAAATTCCCAAAAAATGTTTAAAAATATTGGGGGGTCTGGGATTTTTTTGGCCAACTTGTATTCTCCAAGTGGGCCCCCGAACATTCATTTGGTATGTCGGTCCCTCTACCAAACACCCTGTATATACAAAAATTCATTGTATAATATAAAATAAATCAATTAATACAATCAATACAATATAAAATTTCCATAAAAGTAATCAATAAATCATTTGTGAATTGTAAAACTAAATAGTTATGGTTTATACCTTAAATGTAATAGGACCAAGAAACCAGCGCCAATTTTTTATCTTTGGGTTTCAGTTCAGGTTTCAGGTTTTGGGTTCAGCTGTGCTCTACAGTTTCACCCGCGTGGTGATGATGATGATGATGAATCAAATATAGCGTATGTTACTCAGGCATAATGTAGATTATACTAATGAAAGATTTATTTGAACCGGTCTATGCGTTTATCCGTTACAAATAAACTATCAAATCTTTCCTCTTTATTATTAGAGTAGATAAGAATTAACACCACGACGGTGTGGCCTAGTTTCATCATCATCTCAGCCGTAGGACGTCTACGTCGTCCAGCCGTCCACTGTTGAACATACGCCTCCCCTATAATTTTCCAAAAGGACCGGTTGGAAGCGGCCTGCATCTAACGTCGTCCTGCGACCTTTATCAGGTTGTTGGTTTATCAGTTTGTACCAGCGTTAATATCATTAGCATATAGTAACACGGAAAAGTAGTTATAGTTACATAACTGTAATAATTACATATGTTATTGCATACTTTTATGTAGACATTGATATCCTCTATAAAACTGCATGAAGTACATCACTTTACTCTATTGACAATAGTATCCGCAGTGTACGCGATATAAGGATGTCTTTTTTGGTATTTTTTTCACACCTTGGGTTACATTATCGAAGTTCTTATACAGATCCCTAACTTTTTTGAAAATATTAAACAGCCTACGTTACTCAGTGATAATGTAGCTCTCTATCGGCAAAATAATTTTTGAAGTAGGTCCATAAGTTTTTTAGTTTATTCGTTACATACAAAAATACAAATCTTTCCTCTTTATAATATTAGTACATATGAACTTAAAATAAATAATATTATGAACCAATGATCTTATATTAAAAAGAGATAGAGACGGTACTCGCGTATAAATAAGGCAACAACAACGATGTATGATATCCGACATAGTATGACGTCTTAGAACCTCAGCAAAATACGTTCTTGTATGCGCGAAAGTTAGGACAACATTGACTTCGCGGCCGTTCTAACATAACGAATCTACCTCTTATTCATATAAAGTCATTAGTATGGACGTATTATAAACGTATGAAATTCAACAATTCAATTGCATATTATTATTAGTATGTCATTATGCTCCCTCACATATAAATAAGGACAATGAGAATAATGTGGGATTTCATAGAATTCGATAGGATGTTATGTGTGTATCATTGGCAACCAACCTAACCACCCCTAGCTGAGATACCACAGTTTCGAGATCGCAATGATGTAAATGTAATGTGCCCTGCAAAAAAATCCGGTAAACCTTGTTTGTCCTATAGATGAACACGAAAAGATATTATTATCCGTTATTGTTTGAACACCATATTACGTTTGAACACCATATTATCTATATATATAAAAATTAACCCCTATTTCTTCTGGTCACGCTATAACTTGAGAACGGATGGGACAATCTCGCTAATTCTCTATTTGTTTTATCAATCATTGTCAGGAGAAGGTACTTATGAAAGAAAAATCATGAAAATATGGGAGGTTATGGGGAGGCCGAAGGACGAGCTTACTACGCGATCGAAATCGCGGGCACGCGCTAGTACAGATATAAATTTATATTGAGAAGAATCTGCTTGCTGTAGACTTTTATTTATGGTTCGCGCACTGGTTTATCTACCGACTTCCAAAAAGGATGTATTTTTATGTATGTGTATTTTTGTATTTTTTTCTGATGATTGTTGACTTGTTTTGAAGATTCAGCACTGATATAGGGAAATCTATTGTTTCATGAAGTTCTCTTCGACTCATTAAATTGGCCTCAAAGTTTGGTGTTTCACTACAAAAATGTGTACTCACCTCTTTAAGATATCTAAACATATCGAAGGATTTTCATTTGAAATAAAGATCATATTTGCGCTATACATAAGAGCTGCGCATGTTTTTTTTAAATTTATATACTGGCTATTACGTCCAGCTTCTCGATCAAAAATGCAAAATTAGGTACATGTTTAATATTTATATATTTTAAACAATAACACATATTTCTTTAAAATGGTATCACTACGAATAAATTTAATTTTGTTTTGTTGCATATGATTGCAGTAAATGGTTTCAAGAGAAAACTTGGGAAACTTGGGAAATTTGGGTAGATGTTGAGGAAGCGGCCGGCGAGCGCTTCATCAAACTACTTTTGTTCCAAATTTGTGCACAAAAGTATATCAGTAGCTATCTAATGAATTAGCAAAGTCACTTGTCTGTGACATACCTATAGGTTAGTTATAGTTAGTTAGAATAGGTCGAAGTCAGTGACAGAACCGACTCATAGCACCCCGATTTCAAGCAGTCTTGTCGGATTGCAGAGCCGACGCGGGGGTGGTAGTAGATCGAAATGCAGTACTTAACCTCAAAATACTTAAACAAACATAACTCGAAAACTAATGGTCTCCGGCGGGTGGGGTTTGCGGGGGGGCTCTACCCGAACCCCCCTCCCCCTCCCCCCTCCCCCCCGAATTCAGGCGCCACGATTCTAAATATTTACCTGTTGGCTTCCATTAAACTATGGTGTTAACTTAAAAGATGATATTGCAATAAGCACCGCGTGCGTTTATCGATTTTGAAACTGGGTAAAAAACCGTAATAAGGTCGCAATAGTTCAGATAAAAAATACTAATAGATAGACCAACTAAAAGCAAGTTTATACCGATGGAGTGGTACCAGACCACAGGTAGAAAAATGTGTATACATTAGGTGTATGCGCGACATGGCTTAGCACTTTTTTGTACGCACACATGGTATAAAGCGCGACGGGTTAAATACATTGCGTATGGTAATTTTATTAGAAGTCTATCGTTGGATTGTGTATCATGAGCTGATGAAGTGTGATGTTTTAAGATATCAGAAAGAAGGAGGAGTTCAATTCAACTACATTTTGTTTGACTGATGGCTGTTTGTTGGGCGTATTTGTTCTTCGGCGATTTCTACTTTTCTCTGCTAGGTTATACTTTCGAGTAGAAGGCAAGATTACTACCAACTAATCTACCAAGGCCTGAAATACTAAATGTAATGTACTCTTAATTAAATAGCTTATTTAATCTCTAATCTAAACCAATTTGTTGTTGAACTGTAAAGGCTGTGATTATGATACTGGTGTAGTGGTTTATATATAATAAATAATTATTATATTTATTATAAACATTAAAAGAATATATGAAATATGTAGTGCACATATAATTAAGTATAGTCAAAGAATAAAAAATAGTACGTACTGTTGGCAAATAAGGTCCACCTAGATGTTATTGTCCAAGTAGTGGAAACAAAGCTTCTAATTCTAATTAAATAAACCAGTCGCGGCAGTCGCGAATGCGCCGCTGTGACGAACGAACGTTGTGATGGTTTTGTAACCGTGCGATATGTGAATATTTGATTGAAAGTACAAGTACTTACTTAATGCACAAACAAAAAAAAATGCACAAATTATGTTATGATTTAATTGCTTGCTTGATTTGTTTGGTTCTTCAATATATTTTTGTAAACATTTTTGAGTCTCAAATATTTTATGGGATTTTTTATTCATCATCTCAGACGTAGAACGTCTACTACTGAGCATAGGCCTCCCCCATAGTTTTACAAAAGGACCAGTTGGAAGCGGCCTGCATCCAACGTCGTCCTGGGACCTTTATCAGGTCGTCTGTTCACCGTATAGGTGGACAACCTACGCTGCGCTTGCCGGTCCGTGGTCTCCACTCCAGAACCTTCCAGCCCCATCCGCCATCTGTTCTGCGTGCTATGTGCCCTGCCCACTGCCACTCTAACTGGCTAATCTTCTGGGCTATGTTGGTGACTTTCGTTCTTCTACGGATCTCCTCATTTCTGATTCGATCACGTAGAGAAACCCCGACCTAAGCCCTCTACATAGCTCGTTGTGCGACTTTGAGGTTACTTATGAGGCCCATAGTAAGAGACCACGTTTCAGTGCCATAAGTCATCACTTAAGTAACACTTAGGTAACACACTTTGATCGATGACTCTTGTCTTGAGGCACTGAGGTATGTTTGACGAGAAAACTGCCAACTGAGAAGACGCTGCCCAGCCGAGTTGTATTCGACGATTGACCTCTTTCTCAAAATTGGACCTGTCTAGTTTGACTGTCTATCCCAGGTAGATGTATTCGTCAACAACTTCTAGAGTTCCCAACTGATATTGGGGTAGGCACAACATGGGCATTAGACATAATATTCGTCTTGTCCATGTTCATCTTAAGGCAAACCCGTTGGGAAACTCGATGGAGGCCTTCGAGGCATTGTACTGAGGTCTTCCATGGATTCTGCCATGACTACAATATCGCAGCAAATCGAAGGTGAGTGATGTATTTGCCGTTGATGTTGATGCCAAGTCCTTGCCATTCCAGGAGCTTGAAAGCGTCTCCCAATGCAGCGGTGAACAGTTTCGGAGATATAACGTCTCCCTGTCCTACGCTTCTTAAATTTGCAATGGAGTTGCCTTCGAACTCTGCTCCTGTACTCGCACTGTTGGCGTTTTTGTACAAACACTTCAGTACTTAAATATACCGATAGTCAATGCGAAACCGCTCGAGAGACTCAAGCAATGCCCACGTCTCGATTGAATCAAAGGCCTTCTCATAATCCACAAATGCTAAACAAAGAGACAAGTTGTACTCTTCGGTCTTCTGTATAACTTGCCGTAGCGTGTGGATGTGGTCTGTGGTTCTAAAGCTTTTTTGGAAACTGGCTTGTTCCGGAGGCTGGAATTCATCGAACCCGCGACTGAGACGGTTCGTGACCTTTGAAAACAGCTTATAAACATGGCTCAAAAGCGAGATAGGCCTATAATTCTTAAGTAAGGTGCTGTCACCTTTCTTAAAAAATAGAACCTGTGATGGTTCTCTTTTTCCATGCTTCTGGCGTTGAACCTTCGAGTAAGACAGTATTAAAGAGCTTCTGAAGGACTTAAAGTACCGGTGTTCCACTCGCTTGCAGAAGCTCAGATGTGATACCGTCGTCACCCGGTGCCTTGTTGTTCTTAAGCTGTTTCAAGACTATTCTAATCTCGTATAGGTTGATGTCCGGGATATCTACTATATAATGTCAGGTCAGCTTGGCTCTTGACTTCCATATTTGTCTATTGAGCATCCTATATACTTCAGCATCATCCGAAGACTGCAGTTTTAATGAGCGTCGTTCACTCATGAGGGTATCATTAGGGTGTTTCTGTGGCCTATCTGCACGCTGGGGCTTAGAGAACTTGGAACCCACTTTATGGATAGTTTCTACTAACCTGTTATTGATCTCGTCCACTGAATCGATGTTCTCAAGGCAATCGAAGTGATTGGACAGCTTAAGTTGAAAGCTCTCGGGGTCTTGAATATGGGCACGATTAGGTTGGAGCGCAGACGAGACCTATCAAGTTTGACATTAATATTCAATGTGCCTCTTACCATTCGGTGATCACTACCGGTTTTCACCCTGTGGATCACGGAGACACCAGTGAATATTTGTCTCTTGGTGGTCATAATGAAGTCAATCTCATTTCTCGTGGAGCCATAGGGACTCAGCTAGGTCCGTTTCCTATGAAGTGGCTTCTGAAAGAAAGAGTTCATCATAAAGAGCCCCTCTTTCTCCAAGAAGTCGGCCAACCTCGTCTCCTACGGTACCGTTGCCCATAACCAAATTATCCCACTTTCAACTCATCCTTGCTTCTCTTACCCAACTTCGCGTTGAAGTCCCCCATAACAACTAGAAAGTGCGTTTCAGAGGTATGTATGGCCCGACTAATGTCCTCATACATATCCTCCACCTCATTATCTGTGCGACTTCGTCAGTGCGTATACCTATATGACCTCCAGCGAATATCGTTTGGATACTCTGAGTATTAGGTATACGACCCTATTGGAAACGCTATCAATCGTAACTATGTTGTTAGTAAGGGACTTGTGGACGGAAAACCCGACACCACCTTGGGACTGTTGGTCGCCCTCCCGGTAATAGAGTAGGTTACCCGATTTTAGGGTAATCGTGTCCTCACCCGCTCTTCGGACTTCTGATAACCCCACGATGTCCCAGTGTAACCTACTTTTCTACTACATTTCTTATTCCAGCTCATATATCTTCTCGTCTGTCCTCATCGTGCGTATGTTGTGTGTTACCAGAGCCAGTCGTCGTGGTTGGGGGCGGTAGCCGAGCGTCTGACGGGGATTCTTAGCACCCCCTGCCCCAGCAGCTGCGGAAGTACAGCGTCGATGTAGGCTAGTTAAAGTCGCGTATTTAAGTACGAGTAACATCTGCACTGATATAGAAGCTCATGCGTAAAAAATGCATACAGAAGACCTTTATATAAAAAAAAAAAACTATAACGCGGGATTTCAAGGCGAGAACTTGGGCTGTAGAAGACACAGATAGAGGTTTGCTTATGGAGATTGATAAGGTGGTGAATAGGTGGAGAGGGTACTGCGAAAGTTTGTACTCAGATGCTTCAGCAACATCGACAAACCTACGATACAGTATAGCTGATATCCCTTTATATATATACTATACTTTATATATACTGATACACTATAGGACAGTGACTCTCATATACCACGCAAGCAAAATTATACTGTATGTTATTAATAAGCGACTGAAAGCCTTTTTGCAATGGCAGATTCCGGTAGAGCAAGCGGGATTTGTTAAGGGACGAGGTACAAGGGAACAGATTGTGCATGTCAGGCAGATCATAGAAAAGTGCCGCGAGTCCAACATTCCAACGCTGATGTGCTTCGTCGACTACTCAAAAACGTTTGATTGTGTTAGATGGGAAAGTCTATGGAGTATCCTGATAGAAATGGGAGTACCAGAGGACCCCGTGTTTCTCATCGCAAACCTTTATCGGGATGGAAGCACAGTTGTAAAGGTGAACAATATTTTGTCGAAAGCCTTCAAGCCGCAAAAAGGTGTCAGACAAGGATGTATCCAATCTGCGGTTCTCTTCAACATCTATGTCGAATATATAATGAGACGAGCCCTGGAAGGTTGGGAGGGTGGAATATCAATTGGCGGCAGAAAAATCAGCAACCTAAGATAGACGCAGACGACACCATGCTATTTGCATCGTCTGAGCACGAACTGGCTGAGTTTCTTTCTAGAGTAGGGAAAGAGAGTGAATTTGTTAGCGTCAGCATTAACAAGGCAAAGATCAAGGTGTTAGTGGTAGACAGACCTGGTACATTCTTACGAACTCGGGGACCTAGAATTGGTTGATCAGTTTGTTTACCTTGGGTCTCTTCTAAGCAACGAGGGTGGCAGCAAAAAGGACATCATCAGAAGGATCCAAATGTCCAAAGCAGCTATGACTAAACTCACTAGAATATGGAAAGTCTGCAATATATCCCCCAAAACCAAAGTGAGGCTGGTGTATACGTTGGTCTTCTCTATCTTCTTTTACGGTTATCCGAATCCTGGACGATAAGGCAAAAAGAAAGAGCGAAAATCGATGCTTTTGAAATGTGGTGTTGGCGGTGGATGTTGAGAATCCCATGGACCGCGCGCCGAACCAACGTATCTCTTCTGAAGGAGCTCGGAATAACCACAAGGCTATCCGCTATCTGTTCCCAGCGGATGCTCAAATATTTCGGACATGTCGCTCGTAAAAACCCTGACAGCCTAGAGAAGCTCATAGTGGCTGGTATTGGCCAGGTCGACAGGAAAAGACCACGCGCTTGCTCACCTATCCGATGGTCAGACGTAGTAAAGAAGCTTACTAGCCTGCCAATCACAAAAGCTATTAATCTGTCCGAATCAGCAAGACTCATTCGAGTTAAGTTTCATTCATAAATCTATTGTTATTTTTTGCGCTGATGCGGACGGGTTAAGACCGCCGAAGACAGAACCACGTGGAAAAGCATAGTACATCGAGCGGTCAACCATTTAGACTAGACATGACCGTCAGCAATGAAGATGCCGACTGTGCCGACGATGGAAGCGTCTTGTTCATAAGATTACTTTATTGAAAACGTTTAGATTAATTTGGTTAATTTTTTAAATTATATTTTTCAATTAATTTCATTGCACTAACGCTAGTTTTAGCTGATTTACTTGTTTTGTAAGATTATAGAATTTTGTTAATTGTATAGTGTAATCCTACCAGCATTTCAATGTCAAACAGGAAAATTATATATACCTATTGCTGTTAGCATACTTTCTGTTATATAGCTCATATTTTAAATTAAGGCGACGGACATAATGAAAATTATTATTATAACTTAAGAGTTAGACTCTTGTCGGTGCAGCTGATGCAATCTCCTCCATCTCGATCTATTTAAGGCGACCTCTTTTACCTCGTGCAAGGGCACGACATGGCATTTACTTGTTCTTTTATTTGGCTCATGTAGGTTTTCCGTGGCCAACCCCTTCCTCGCTTTCCTTATATTTTCCCTTCAGTTAAATTCTTTATAAAGTTGTCATGTCGTAAAGGAGGCCAAGCATTTGAAAATGGTCTGTGAAAATAAATCCTTTTCCAGGCTATGCCTCTCCCTTTTCAGAGCAATGGGATAGGCTGTTTCAACGACATAGAACGGAATAACACAACTTATTCTTCAAATTGGTCTGAAGAGGCATGTCTCTGCTCTTGCAGTTTCGAAATGTGAATTACGGCCTTGATTGCAAGTCTTAAGAGGATTGCATAGCTAGTACTTTCCATACTAAAAGAGAAAACTCTTTTATGGACTCATCACATTGTTTACTATGCCCTGTTTTTTCAGTTTTGTTAAGTTCTAAAAAAGGAAATTTATAGTATTTTAGTAGTTACTAGTCAAAATCAAAACGTACGGGCATAGTAAACTATGTGATGATTCCATGAAAAATAATCAGTGAAATCGGACAATGTTAAGAGGTAGAAAAGAGTTTTCTCTTTTAGTCGGAAAGTACAAGCTATGCAATCCTCTTAACACCTAAAAATATCGGCAATCTTTGGACAATACATTTCATTTAGGCGTTTCTTGTATGTAGGTGATTTTTGTCAGGTCCCACACAGTCACCATAGTGCCATCCTATACCAACAACATCGAAATAGCTGATAGGTTCGAAAACAATACAGCTCATTGCGTATTCCATGACACTCGTACCTCAACGATGTTATCAGAATGTTACAAACAAACATAACAACGATGTTATTATAAATATTTTTATTTTTAAATAACTTCTTTAATTAGGACTTTGTTTTGTTTTGTTTTTTGTTTCATTTAAGGACTGATAATATGTGTAATTGCAAGCGATAAATAAATCATTCGAGCTGTCTTCAGTCCTCCCTCTGAGAGCTCTTGGTTGTGCTAAACTTCCATAAGTCGGTCGCCGACCGTTCGAATCGAAAAAATGAAACAAATGTTTCTGCCATTGCCATCAGTGGAAGCTTACAACATTTTCATGGACATCTAGCAACATTTGCCGGAGGCTTCTTGCTATCCCTGATTAACTTAGTATTTTAATGAGATTCATAAGAAAAAATACCAGGATAGCAACACACCTCCAGCAAATGTTGCTATCTTGGTATTTCTATGTTATTAATCTCATTAAAAAGTACTAATTTAATCAGCACCAAGAATATTTTCGAGCCATGGTCTTTACATTAGTAATATTTATTTAAATGTTTATACATTTGGCAAACGTACACATGTGCGTCACTATTTGCCTGCTACGGAGTTATTAAAAATAAAGATTACGTACGATAAATAGTTTGTAAAATAAGGATAATAATTTTTCAAAATAACTTACTTACCATTCATGAATTAAGCGTATAGTGTGAGAATTGACTGGTGTCTCTCCACGTCCACAAAGGGGGTAGACAGGACTGCTGCAGACCTGCGAGTAGCTCCGCGTGGTACCGTTGTGCTGCCAGTAGGTATGGCGGTGCCAACGGCATCGGACAATGCGGCTGTACTGGTGGTGGTGGTGGCGGCGACGGTGAACGTCGCGGCTCAGGCTCCAGTAGAGCGTCGATTGTGAATGCCCGTCGCGGCCGAGGTCCCGGCGGCAGCAGTGCACCCGTGTCTACAGGCTCTGTCGGCTCCGGACTAGGCCTCGATATAAAAGACGCTGATGATGTATACAATCCTCCCGGAATGCCCGGTGGCGGGGGAGGTCCTCCCGCTTGTCTCGCCAAAAAGGCTCTATTGAAACTAGCCAACGCCTGCAACTCTGCGTTTAAGCTATCCTTCTCTCCCTTGTGAAGCTTGAATCTCTTCCGCCTGCGGAGCAACGAGCCATTTTCGAACATGTCGAAGGCCTGCGGGTGCAAGGTCCAGTAGGCGCCCTTGCCGGGCCGGTCCGGGCGGCGCGGCACCTTCACGAAGCAGTCGTTGAAGGAGAGGTTGTGCCGCAGCGAGTTCTGCCAGCGCTGCGTATTCCGCCTGTAGTACGGGAACCGGTCCGTGATGAACCGGTAGATCTCTGACAGCGGTAGCATGCGTTCCGGAGAACTCCAGATCGCCATCGCAGTCAGTGCTATGTACGAAAAAGGTGGTTTTTGATCACCGTATGACTCACGTGTGGGCCGAGGCATAGTTTAACACTTTTCTCTTTAAGCAATGTGTTATTGAATGTCACCTGAACCGTGTAAAGTTAGGGGCGACACGTCTCTCACAGTGGAGTGGAAGATAAGGACTGGGTGAGTGAGCGAGAGGCGCGCACTAGGCGGGCGGGTTTACGAATGACACCGCCCCGTTCCGCGCCCGCCAATGGCGCGCCCACGACTTTGTTTGTTGTTTTTGTCGGCTCCAGACCCGTTACAGAGGAATTTAAATTGTTATCACGTTTACATTATACAAAATTTATTCGACACCGACAACACTTGAGCTTGTTTCGAAATTGCAATGATTAAAGTAGTGGGTACTTATTGATGCTGTGCGAGAGATGAGTGAAGATAATCTTGCTTGTGTAGTTATGTCGATGCTAATCCGTAATGGCTGGTATTCGTTTGGATTAAGCTCATTGATTTTCTATTAAATAAATTGTGGAAACAATTGCAGTCAATTAATATTGATCGATCTTTAATTATAGTCATTATATTTAAATACGACCTTCTAATGTTTTTGTTTAGATTAAACAAGGATAAAGCAGTTGCTGTTATTGGCAACTAATATATTATTATCTAGCTGCGCCCCGCGGTTTCACCGCGTGTTGATGGTTGGTGATGATGAAAAGTATCATATGTACTCGTATGTATCTCGAGGATGTAATTTATGATGTATTTAATAAGTATGCCGAATTTGGTTCCGATCCGTTCAGCCGTTCAGGTGTAAGTACGTAAGGAAATACACAGACAGGCAGAGTTTTATGTATTTCTTATTTTAAAATAAAAGAAGCCTAAGTTACTCCTTATTACATCAGCTATCTGCCAGTGAAAGTCGTTTCAGAGATTAGCCGAAACGTAAAGACAGACAATATTTTTAAATTTGATTTTTTTTATGTAAGTACCGTATATACTTTCATACGCATTAGTGAAAAGCCGTTAATTTGGAACTACAAACAGATACTTCAATTATATTTAGGTATCTGTATGTAATAGATAACTTCATGGTTGAGGACTAACTTTCACTTAAACTACAAATACCTACCTTATATTCTACACAAAACAACAATACTTATTTGTAGATAACAACTAAGTAAGTATTTCCTTTTAAATAAATGTAGGTTTTTGGTAACGTTTCTCATTCTTTAGTTAAGTCTAAATCATACCCTTTGCTTTGTGAACAAAATGTTACCGATCTGGAGTTTTAAATAAATGAAAAAGGAGTTATCAATCAATCACGCAAATGCATTCTTGGAACAATCAGTGACTCATCAAGAATTAATCATTTCACAGACAACTGGTAAAACCTTATCGATGTCTTGCAAAGCTTCATCCGACCGAGGTTCTAGACTCAATCTATACTTTTTGTGTAGGTAGGTACCTATGTGACACCATTTCTTCGCTGATTGTAATCTAATTTTAATGATTGTTATTTTGATAGGTTATACGTTTTTTAGTTTGAGAATTCTCGTGAGTTTGACACATATTTATGCAGCCACGATCTTGCCGCGTAAACTCCCTGAGGATAGGCATCGGACATGCCCGAAACCTAGGTCGACAACTTCGGCTAATTACGTAAGTAAAGTCGGTTTTGATATTACATATATATGTACCTAGGCTATTGAAATTACTTCCATTTTCTACAGACTTCCAAAAAGGAGGAGGCACTCAATTCGACTGTTTTTTATATTTGTTTAATTATTATTTTTATACGATAAGTAGATGTAAAACATGAATATAATTGAATTCTGAATCCGTTAAATAGTTTCAGCACAAAAAGTTACATAATATTTTACACACACATATTATTCGATAAGTAGACGTAAAACATCAATATAATGAATTCTAAATCCGGTAAATAGTTTAAGTAGAAAAAATTACACAATATTTTACACACACATATTATTCGATAAGTAGACGTAAAACATCAATAATTATAATGAATTCTAAATCCGGTAAATATTTTCAGTAGAAAAAATTACATAATCTTTTACACTCACATATTATTCGATAAGTAGACGCAAAACATCAATATAATGATTTCTAAATCCGGTAAATAGTTTCAGTAGAAAAAATTACATAATCTTTTACACTCACATATTATTCGATAAGTAGACGTAAAACATCAATATAATGAATTCTAAATCCGGTAAATAGTTTCAGTAAAAAAAATTACATAATATTTTACACACACATATTATTCGATAAGTAGACGTAAAACATCAATATAATGAATTCTAAATCCGGTAAATAGTTTCAGTAGAAAAAATTACATAATCTTTTACACTCACATATTATTCGATAAGTAGACGCAAAACATCAATATAATGATTTCTAAATCCGGTAAATAGTTTAAGTAGAAAAAATTACATAATATTTTACACACACATATTATTCGATAAGTAGACGTAAAACATCAATATAATGAATTCTAAATCCGGTAAATAGTTTCAGTAGAAAAAATTACATAATCTTTTACACTCACATATTATTCGATAAGTAGACGCAAAACATCAATATAATGATTTCTAAATCCGGTAAATAGTTTCAGTTGAAAAAATTACATAATCTTTTACACACGCATATTATTCGATAAGTAGACGTAAAACATCAATATAATGAATTCTAAATCCGGTAAATAGTTTCAGTAGAAAAAATTACATAATCTTTTACACACACATATTATTCGATAAGTAGACGTAAAACCTCAATATAATGAATTCTAAATCCGATAAATAGTTTCAGCAGAAAAAAATACATAATCTTTTACACACACATAGAATTCGATAGATTCTGCAGTGACTATTACAATACTTCGGACACGTGGCCAGAAGAGACGCTAACAACTTAGAAAAGCTCATTGTTGTGGGTCACGTGGAAGGAAAACGCAGTCGTGGAAGTTCTTCCAATAGGTGGACTGACGTTGTCAAAGAGATAACAAAGGCAAATGTATCATCTGCTATGAGACAAGCCGAATGCCGCAATTCTTGGAGAAACATAGTCCAGAAGGCCATTCATGGTAACACCAAGTATGATCTGGCAAAGTCTCAGTTCACTCCAGCGGATGTGTAAATGCCCATGTGGCCAAGGAATAGAAACATCTAAGTTACCACAGGAATAGGGGTCCATACAATCCAAGTTAACACAGGAATCTGGATCCATCAAAACAATACAATAAGGGTATCTGCTTCATATGCATAAGTACTGCTACTTCGAGATTTGAGCAATCATTGGAGTAATGGGACTCAGTTCACTGTTAATCACAGTATATGTACGCACTGACTCACGAGATTGCCATTTGTATGTGATGTATTAATTCAGATTAAAGCGGACCCGACTTTACGTTTTCTAAATAGCGTAGTTAAAGGAAATGTAATGATCTTTTACGATAATACAGTTCAAAGAATTTTCTCCTCTCTACATAGAGCTTAAGCTGTGTCCTTCATCAATTGCATCACCATTATTCTCTCTTTACTCGTTTTTACCCTTAAATTTCCTCTATCAATCAAATATTTTCTTCTTCTCTTATTTAACACATCCTTTGACCAATTCCTATACGAGGATTCATATCCTAACAAAAACTAACAAAAAGAGGTGCTAGTCTCATGACTTGATTTTATATTAGTGTTCTAATAACCATTCATTATTTTTCTAACTCTAGCTATTATTATGAAAATAATAAAGTTATATCGAAAGCAGGTTACAATAGAAAAACTAATTAAAATGCGTGATCCATGTATATTTTAAAATATTTCAACTTGCATGCAAATTATTATTTTTTCCTGGCTGTTTTGGAGTATTTATTAAATTGAAAACAAGTAATTGATTTAATAGATTTTTATTAATTCTTAAACGTGCATTGAAGATTATATTATTAAATCACATTTAGACATTTTGTACAATAAAATTCCGCTTCCTGTCTGATAATAACTAATGGTTTTGGAATAAAATATTTTTGCAATTAAAGCCACTGCCATTATTTACCATCGAGTCAAACTGCTTTTACCATAGTTCTGTGATCTGTGGTTTTTACTATCAATAACTCAAAAGTTTTAACCCAATGATAATGAAACTTAAATGATATTAAGTAGGCGGAATTAACTACATCATACTTACATATTAACCAGTACAACATAACCGACAAATTAGTTCACAATCGGCTAAGAAATCGCGTAAGCGTATACACACAAATTTACAATACAATTGAGTACCTTCGTCTATTTTGAAAGTCAAGTTGTAGAAAATGGAGCAAACTTATTCATAGGCCAGGAACTAGGGCCCAAGACTTTTAATTATTCAACCGCTTTATCGCAACTCAATTGTATTGAAATTGGCGTTTTTGAAAGTTTTCGTAGTCTGCATGCTATTTAGGTTCGATCGCAGACCAGCGGCTTGCTATCGACAGTTTTTGACTTATTGGTAATCTGTAAACTATTGTGTTGTGATTGAATTGCTACAGTGGCAGTCGGAAGATTTTTAGGGACACAAATTATTAAAAAAGTATTTATTTATGGTGTTTATGTTAGAAATCCACTGTGTTGATGTTTTGACTGACGCAAGATAGACAGAATATTTTAAATAATTAATATAATAATAATTTTATTACACCGGCAGCATTCGCAAGCCGCTATAATAAAAAAAAAACACTGCGATTGAGAACTAGATCTAAACGACTACCGAATTTGATACTAAAGTTTAATTAGATATTTAAGTCCAATCGCAGAAGCATCGTAGTAGTGTGGCGTTTGTCTATAGCTAAGAGACTTGGGCCCCTCTAATAATGCTATATGGTTTCAAATTGACTTCTACATGCTACATAAAACATTTGTAACAGTTTTCGTTCGTTTAATTGCTCTTGAGGCGACGCGGGTCACTGTTACCACTTCTAAATAATGTTCCTCATGATCAGCAACATATATTTGATTCAATGTAAATTACAAATATTTAGTGAATTATTTATCCCTATTCCAGATTTGATCACGTTTGAAAAAGATCACGGCGATTTCTGTCTGAGAAAAATGCTATCAGCAACCTCAATTTGTCTTGCATCTACGACATATTGGACTCGTTTCCCAAATTGCCTTCTACATACCTGTCCTGTATCTTGAATCTGGACATCCTTTAATCCTGCCGCCCATAGACAACCTGTCACGAAAGAAAAGATTTCCATTACCACGTCTATGTTAAAGTTACAAGGCTCAGAATTGACTGTGGTCGATGTTATCTACACATGGGTTATCTGTAGTCTGGCCACGTACGAGCTTCGCTAAATTGTCGGCCCCTTCCAATAGCTCCATTAAATTCAATCGGTACATAAGACAGAAGCGTCACTTATCCCTCTATATAATTTAGAGATATTAAACGTGATGTCCCAGCGAATTCCCGCGGTGTTCATGCCAAATATATCCCGTCTATTGTGGTGCGTCTTCGACAAGTGTCGGCGCGAAACAAAGCTTCCGAGTAATCTGTTACATAAACTGCTAGTATAATATCGTAAACGTTTTTTTAACGTATTTTTATTATATGCATGACAAATACACGCATGTAATTGCTGACTTAAAAATAATGTATTCCATAGTAATTTATTAACGCCCATAGTCGGAAAACAGTATGCCATTTGTCGTAAGTGTCTTAACCCCCACTACCCTACGTAATACTGTGTAATTAATATAAAAGATACATTTAAAATTAGCCTTTTTTCCGAAGATGACTTAGCTAAGCTTACACTTGATTTTTTTATGTTTGCGGAATGACTGAGTTGAAGGGACGCAAGTAAGCTCATCAAGAGCTTAACCTTTAATGGAGCATAAATGAGTAGAATAAATTTAAAAATTTGTTACTATTTGGGTCATTTGTGTTTGAAATATCGATCAATGAAGTTAATAGAGACGAAAGTATAAAACACGGAGAAAATGTTGCATCGTGCCGAGCCGGAAACCGAAATTTGTATATAAATATCTTAAAAGACATTTATTTGGTGTCAATATCCTATAGAATTAGGTATTTATTAGAAAATTATTGCCAGTACAGGTACATTTTTGATGAATTATTTATAGATTACTCACTTATAGAGTCACTTGTATAGTTTAGCTTAGCTAATTCTAATTAAATAACGACGTTATTTCTTAAAATCCATGAAGCCCTTTAGGCTGCAGGACGAACAGAAGAATTTTAAATAGGTAAAAAAAAAAACTAGGTAATATAATATCTAAATGTAAATATAATGTAAATACCTACTATGAAAAAAATACAAAATCATCATGAAAAATATATAAGACATGTATATAAGACTATAGTGCCATGTTTTTTTATTATTTTAGTTTATTGTCTACATTATTGTTTGTTTACAAAAGTTATATTGCTTCCAAATCAGTCAGTGTTTGCGTAAAATCCGCAGTCCGCAATACCCTTCGCCGCATGAGTAAATTGTAGACGCAGCTTGCGATGTTAAATTATCTGGCACGTAGGGAGTAAGCCCTACATACAATTGTATAGTTGAAGTAATACAAAAATATCCCTGTTTTTATTTGGACACAATTAAAATCGTATTGTGTCGCCGTTCCGTCATGGTCGACGCTATTTTACGAAAATGTTACGCGTATTACGGTTGTAAACTGTAAAATTCAATATTTTTGTAACGAAGCATAATTTCTGTAGAAATATGGTACGAATTTGTATAGAAAATTGTTATTATTCCAAGAACGTAAAGCTTGGTATGTATTGTACCTACTCTTGTGTGTGTTTGTTTGCACATGTGATGTTATCTAATGCAAAATTTGCTACGGATAAATTCCTTTCTTATTTATTACTTTGTTTGTGACGTGAACAACGACAGTGTTTTATTTAAAACTAGCTCCACGGTGTTTCATTCGCGGGGTGCTGTATGATGATGATGATGGGGAAAAGTAATTTTTTTGTTTTATTGCAGTGCCTCGTCTATACCTACCTACAAATTACAAAACTTAATTCTAACCCGTTCATGTATTATTAACTTATAAATGATGTTACTAATCAGAATTTTTATATATTTAAAAGTAATATTAACGAATTAGTTTTTTTTTTAATTTGTGTTAAAAGCAAGAACTTACTCATAGAAATATTTTAGGAAAAGAATAAAGGTGTTGCGCCAAACATTATCGAATCCATTCTATACTAACGAAGCCGCTCCTACCAGCCAGTATACATTTATACAGGGTGGAAACTTTCAGTGGGGCAGTAAGTACCATATCCGTTGCCACTACTCGAAAATGGTCTTAGAAGACTATGCATATTTTTTTATGGAATTTTGATCCCCATTCACAGATTTTCAAGAAAAATTACAGTCAGCAGGAAAATAGCCATTTTACACAAACACATTTTTTGATGCCAATCGATCCTGTTTCTAACACTGATCAAAAACTTCAATGGGACCAACTATCGTTGGAGTACTCAAAAAGTCACAAATTGCAAAAAACTTTTCCCGTACATTTTGTATGAAAATTTTACGCAAAAGCTTTTTTAGTGACGGTTGCGATCTTTTTGTTGACTGAATAAAAAGATAAGTTTAAAAACAATTCAAATGTCGAAGTCGTTATTGCTAAATAAAAAACAATCTTGACAGTTTGTTGCGTCAGAAAAGCTCTAAGTGTGTTGTGAATTTTACATTAAGTGCATAATTGGACATTGGGCACAGCCACATATGGCACAGCTATTGATAAGAGAAAAATGACCTCCAATTTAGAACGTTTAGACTTGCTAGAAACATAATTTTCATACAAAATGTACAGGAAAAGTTTTTTGCAATTTGTGACTTTTTGAGTACTCCAACGATAGTTGGTCCCATGGAAGTTATTGATCAGTATTAGACACAGGATCGATTGGCATCCAAAAATGTTTTTGTGTAAAATGGCTATTTTCTTGCTGACTGTATTTTTTTTAAATCTGTGAATGGGGATCAAAATTCCATAAAAATATGGAAAGTCTCCTAAGACCATTTTCGAGTAGCTGCAACGGATAAGGTACTTCCCTTACTGCCCCGCTGAAAGTTTCCACACTGTATAGTAAATTTGAAAAAACGCCCAAAATATATAATTGACTGAATAAGGTAAATTACAAATCATAATATTCTTATTCTGCGTCGCAGCCTCCATTGATGCGGAAAAATTTGCCAGGTATTTTCACTTGCTACAGTCACCTACAGTGCTTTATCTAAACCACAGAATATATAATAGTACTACGTTCCTAAACACACCTATTTATTTGGCTTTGCGTTAGTTTTTCAGAGTAATACTTAACATTCGTAGTTACTCTGCTATTGTTTACTCTTAGGCTGGCCTCATACGTTCAGAATGGCTCTTCCGGCACCTTGCCGTACACACATCTTAAAAATTTAGATTGATCAATATTATTAATATATTATTACTGATCACGAGATTGCTATTGTTAGCATGTGCTAACGTCTTTATGGAAGAGAAATTTAATCCTAATTACATTGCTCTTGGCTCTACATAATAAAAAAAGATAATTTCACAAACTACCCTTTTCTAAATTTGGTAATATACTAATCTTTTACAAAATTGAAGAAGAATGGCGATAGTCCGGGACTCTAGCTATTATTGCCGGAAACAATATGTAAAAAAAAACTTTAATCTAAAAATATAATTTCATAAAAAAAATGTAATGTATACTTGTATGACATTAAATAATAAAAGTTATATTTTTAAGTTTTTTCAACTTGTGAAATTTTATCAATGTTATATTGTTATTCATAATTCGATTCCAGTATGTGTGTGCCGGTCTATTAAAATGTAAGGGAATACGCGCGTTATGAAATCATAATCTTAAATATCCCGATCCGGAATTCAGAACGCTCGTCAGTATCATTCTTGCAGATCGATCTGAGAAATTCATAATTTGTCAACAATCAGAATGTCTGTGGAGCATACTGATATTGTGTGGTATTCCAGGCTTTCTAAATTAATATTATGAATTCTGATTATGAATCCAGAAAGCCACTCCGGATGTATGAGGCCCGCCTAAGAGTACCTACTGAAAAATGCAATTTGTGATATATGTGCAATAGTGATGAGATCCGCAACTCATGCGTGCGCCTGATGACAATTGACAACCATTACGCTTGCCCATAACAGTTTCAGTACCCACGCCTTAGAAGGTTTACGTAACTTCACGGTGCTCGTACCGGATTTTAAGTCTCTTTCGTCGAGTAGTTTCCCTTGCTACAGTGCATTTCATACTCGCCTTCATGGGTAGAATGCACAGTTGTAACACCCAAGGTGGCCTCTTGCACAAGAGGCCTAGTAAATATCTTCTTAGATAGATAGGTCCTTGCATATAAATAGTAATTATAATAAGCATTTTATTAATACCAAAAAACAACTTTGTAACTTACAACCTACAATTAACACAAGACACAATATAAAAAAAAACAAATTGTGATTGTGATTATTAAGCTTACTAAGCTAACCTGTTAGAACCCTAGCTCTTACGGTAGGATACCATGTGTCTGTGAAAGATAGTTCTTCCTAAATGTGCAAATAGTTTGGTATAGAAAATGTTTTTCCCTGTTTCAAAATGACCGGTCGCGGCAAAGGAGGGAAGGGTCTGGGTAAAGGTGGCACCAAGCGTCACAGGAAAGTGCTTCGCGGCATATGAGCTGATCAATATCATGTAGGTGGTCATATACTTATCATCATATTTTACTAGCGATGCCCGCGGCTTCGTTCGCGTAGTAGGCTCGGCCTTCGGCATCGCCATAACGTCCCATCTTTTCTTTATTATTTTAAAATGTAAGAACCTTCTACGAGGTTATGGGATAAATTTTTAAAGTCATTTATTAGTAATTAAAAATAATAAATAAAATAATAATTATAATAACATTCTAATCTATAAGCCCCATGGTGGGGGGAAAAGTGGCCAAAACGCTGGCGGCATTGCCACGCTGGATGGCAATGCTAAGTTTTTGCCCAAAATAGGCGCCAGCATTTCGGTCACCCGACGCCTCAAACAAACGTTTCGCCAGATCCCTAAACAAGTTGAGAGCGGACGGCCCCCATGGGCCTAAAATACTTTAATACATAATAATACCTTCTACTAAGTATAAGAACACATATAAAAAAAATCAATGAATGAAATAGGTAATGCCGTTTTCATGTTATAGCGTGACCAGGAAAAATAGGGGTTAATTTTTATATTAAGGATAGATAGATTAACTTTAGGTATTAACTTATACATCTCACGTTTTATATATTTGTTTACGATATACCTAAAAGTGCTTACTACAAATTTTAAGTACGATAAAGTAAAACACAAAATCATTTAATGACATAAAAAAATAATTCCTAGTGATCCTGTCACCTGTTGCAATACCCCGTAGAGTCAATCATAGCACCTCTCTCTACAACGGCTAATCATCCTCCTTTGAAGTTCCCGCCGCCAGTACCCTGGACACGAGTGGAAAAAACTTAAACACCTCCACCTTGTTATTAAGTGTGAATTCTACAAATTGTTCACAAATATTTGCGTCTACCTGTGCTTTTTACCAACATTTGTTATATTTGCCGTGACCGCATCAAGGACGCCGTAAAAGATGTTCCTGATTCACCATGGTGAATTAAAGATACGTGTGAGGTTTGTTAAAAAAAAGAGGATTGGTGCGATACAGATGGTCTACTGACTGACCACCTTTGACTTTAAATAAATTGAAATATATTTACAACTCGAGCACTCTGGGATAAACATTATCGGCCTTACTTATAAACGCTGCTTAATTTAAATGACGTTATTTAATACTGCGCAAAGGAAAATTGTTCTGCGCCGTACTAAGTGACGTTATTTAAATTTAAGCACCGTTTATAAGTAAGACCATTCGTAATTAATAGAAAGATGTTTTTACAAATGAATAAGTTTTGTGCAAGATTTATTTTAAGCCATCACGTCACACGAGAAGACAAAAAGAGAAGTGGTATGTTTTCCTGTCATTCCTTACTAGAATACTTATTCTATGTGGTACACCAATATTATAAAGACGAAAGTTTGTGAGTGAGTTTATATGTTTGTAATGTCTTAAAGCTCAAACGGCTGGACCAATTTTATTCAATACGGTATGATGGTAGATGAAGCACTGGACACATATGATACTTATCAGCATCATCATCCATCACCACGCGAGTGTAACCGCGACACGCAGCTAGTATGTTAATATTTACTTGATTGTGAATACTCATCAATAAGTTATAATTTGTAAACTAAACAAAATTAACTAATTTAAAGTAATTTTTATCTTTTTTTCAATATTTTCATGAAACAGTAATAAACCAGTCCTAGATTGCCAACGGTAAAGGGGCCCAGACTACCGGTGGTCAGGGCTGCAGAATAAGGAACCTCCTGACAAGGTTCCGTGTACAGTAAGCTTTTAGTAGGTATGTGGTCTCTGATCTCTTCTAGTGAGAGCATCTTAAGGTAGTCGAGGCTCTCATTAGAATCCTGTTCGACTATTGTGACACGCAACACAAATGTTTTTTTTTTTACATTTTGGTTTTTAATGTTCTAGTATACTAAGTGTTAAATTAAACCGTATTGATATGTACATTAAAACTGTTAATTATGCCTAAAATTTAAGTCTAAAAAAATTAGGCATTGTAATAAATATGAGGCTATCTTCATATGAAAAAACTAGAGGGAGGGCGCTGTATGCTGAAATACAAGCGATGGACCTAGTTCGGCGACATATACCTTTTGTTGTGAACATTTAGCCAGCTACTTCAGTGTATGTAATGTATGTATATGTAAATAAAATTATTATTTCTTTTATTCAAAACAAAATCTCGGATTTTATCCGGTCCTTTACAAAGGCATAAGTGGGGCTGCCAACACTTAGAGGCCTGTTTGGTATAAAAATACAAAGGAGTATAAAAAACAGAAAAAAATGTTGGATGAAGGGTAACATGGTACTTATAACTATTACAAATATGGGTAAAATGACCAGGCTATTGATATGAACTTATTAGTGATAAGGAAGATAGTGGGTTATGGAAGAGACTACGGCACCTGCCAATTTTAGTCTCATGTTAAAATATTTAGGCAGGTGGTGACTTGCCATCCACTAAACGGGCCCCCCATAAAGGCCACCATGAGTGGTGACAAAAAGGGCAACGTTGGCGTGGATAGCTAAAGGATGTCGAGAGGTGTGCTGCGGTTTCACTAGAGCACTACTACCGGCGTTATGCCTTTTAACACTTCCACCCTTAGAGCTTTTTATTACTTGCTCTTGCGTCTCCACCCCCGGACGGCCAATTAAAGCAAGCCCCCCCGGCTCTCATTATTTCTCAGGGGTCTCATTTAGCCCCATGGAGAATCAGGGTGCACGGTGTCGCCACTCACCGACGGCTCGCCACAAGACCGCCCTTGCGGGTAAAAAATCAAATTATTATTATTATTATGATCGTCGAGTCAACATCTCACATCAACACGCGGTTACCTCATGAGCCAAGTGAAGGCAGCAAAGGTTGAGCATGTCGTTCTCGGCTATCCCGATTCTCAACGTGAGGAATGGTGATGTAGAGGAGCACTGCTCATATATTTATATACATAAAAAATAAATCCTGTACGTTCGTAAGCCTAACAGAGAGTGGCTGACCCGATTTTCCCAAATAAATTGTAAATAAAAATTTAAGTTAACGTAATAGGTAGAAGGTAGAAGGAAAAGGAAGAAAATTTCGTTTTGTAACTTCGGGAAAAACTGAGTGTTTAAAATAAAATTGATTCAAAGTTCAATCGTTCATCAAAAGTTCATCCGTGTAAAAACCCCCCAAAGAGACACATTTGAACAATGCTTTATTAGTAATTTTGTACCGCATTTAGTAATTTCTTATATCGTAAAGAGCTTTCCCGCCTCAACTTTATCTGAGCGTTTGGCGGGTTATTTTCTAATACTCATATAACGTCCTTTTTATTGAGTGTAAATAATTGAGTTTGTATCAATGCCGTACCGCCATCTGCCAGCTTGAATTTAACTCTCTTTTTCGGATTTCCCACTTAACGTTTATGCTCCCATAAAATTTTACGTTTACAGAAAAAGCAGACAAAATCATCTCTTAAGCTCGAAGACTGAAGTCCGGAACTTGATCGTACCATTGAATTATATATCATTGCGTCGGGATTTACAGAAACCTTATTCTGTTTAGTATTTAGTGTACCGCGACATTAGTCTTTAAATTGTTTATCGCTGAGACACATTTTGATTTGATTTGTTACGTCGGTATCATTCAACGTAAGTATTGTACGGTCGCGTCCAGTTATTACAAATATTTGTTGTTGAAGGTTATTTATACGGCTAGTTGTCAAAGAGAATGGCGTCGGCAGGGTTTATCGTTTGACCAGTGGCATTGATCTCCCGAACCAAATTGAAATTGTAAATCTTATTCGAATGACCTATTCTTCTATTATTCCTTCTGCCTTAAGTAAATGTGTTTTCTAAGTATGTTTACTTATATCGTTGGATTGCGCTGCTATATATTTCACTTCAACATTCCTTACTCCAGATGGAGGCTTAAATGATTAATAGCGGTTGGAGAATCATTAGCAGTTTTTCTTTTTATAATTTTTAAATACAATTTATTATTGAGATTGCATACATAAATCAGTTCATTTTCCAAATACCAGCGGTGGATTACAGAAGGGTCTACATGTATGGTGGAACAAAAACACTGACCTCTGTTCCTGCGGCCGATATTTTAACAGGCACGTCACGGCCGCATTGTGTCGCTTCTCGTTTGCCGACTGGTACAATGGGCCACTCGATAATCGCCCAATCAGCCCTGGGGCCATCGTCATTATTATTTAATATCATTGTAAGTACCTAACAGTTCAGGCCCATCAGCCCCCGCAACACATGGCCCTGTCGCCTGAGGCCACGCGATTCTTAAACACACCGCAAAATTAATTTAATTCTCCATCATCGTCGGAATAAAGCAATAACGGATGTAGTGGGCAATTAGAATAGCTTTTTGTATTAAATAGGAGTTTACACGAATGTGAATTTTTAGCGGAACGCTGGCCGTTAACTTTTAATTTGCACGATATGTTTTAGATATACTAAACTGCTTTGTATACTTACCATAAATACGTGTGTCTGGTACCAGCACTGAAGCAGGTATACATCAAAGTGGAGATAAGACATGCATGTACAGACATAGACTGGCTGGTTGGCGCAGTTGGTAGCAATCCTGCCTTCTGAGCCACTGGTCCCGGGTTCGATCACCGGACAGGTAAAACATTTGTGTGCATGATTATGTGTGTTTGAGCTGTATCTGGGTGTGTATATGTATATATTCTATAAGTTTGTATATCAGTCATCAGGTTACCATAGTACAGGCTCTGCCTAGTTCGGGACCTGAAGACATTTGTGTGTGGATGTTGTCCCATATATCAACAGCGAATAGAATTTTAGAATGAACTTTAGTAACAAGGTATTTACCATGTATTGTATTTGTTTTGATTTTTTTTAAATCGCAATAGGATTTTGTTATAGGGACGACATACAAAAATATCAATTGTTGCTATAATTATTATTCCTATATTTACTTTGTGAAAGGTAGAAAACAAGGCAAGACAAGATTCCCAAGACTGTCCTGTTTTATATCAAAGTAGTGCAAATATATCTGGCACAGTTGTGAGCAAGCACCAAACTGTATTTGGTTTGGTTTGTCGGTAGCATGTCAAATCACAGGGTAAATGGGACTGAAACCCAATGCTTCGGAGTAACTTGTGTTCTTAGTGCAGTGCCATGCCTAAACTCTCTAGGCAAATCCACAAGAAATATAAATATAATATACCGAAGTTATATTAGTTGATTGCTACATAAATCTGTAACAGTATGTGCTATATAATCTACCATGCGAGTCCTCATGCCTGCCTACCTACTTAGCTGTTCTTGTATATACGTAATAGTTGGGTAGAAAGCAATAGACATTTTCGACCGTCAATTTGTAAATACAGATATCATCATCATCATCTCAGCCGTAGGACGTCCACTGCTGAACATATGCCTCCCCCATAATTTTCCAAAAGGACCGGTTGGAAGCGGCCTGCATCCAACGTCGTCCTGCGACCTTCCTCAGGTCGTCTGTCCACCGTGTCGGTGGACGACCTACGCTGCGCTTGCCGGTCCGTGGTCTCCACTCCAGAACCTTTCTCCCCCATCGGCCATCTGTTCTGCGTGCTATGTGCCCTGCCCTCTGCCACTTCAACTGGCTAATCTTCTGGGCTATGTCGGTGACTTTCGTTCTTCTACGGATCTCCTCATTTCTGATTCGATCACGTAGAGAAACCCCGAGCATAGCCCTCTCCATAGCTCGTTGTGCGACTTTGAGCTTTTCTATGAGGCCCATAGTAAGAGACCACGTTTCAGTGCCATAAGTCATCACTGGTAACACACATTGTTCGAAGACTCTTGTCTTGAGGCACTGAGGTATTTTTGACGAGAAGACTTTGCGAAGTTTCCGGAACGCTGCCCAGCCGAGTTGGATTCGACGATTGACCTCTTTCTCGAAGTTGGACCTGCCTAGTTTGACTGTCTGTCCCAGGTAGATGTACTCGTCAACAACTTCAAGAACTGAGTTCCCAACTGATATTGGGGTAGGTACAACATGGGCATTAGACATAATTTTCGTCTTGTCCATGTTCATCTTAAGACCTACCCGTTGGGAAACTCGATGGAGGCCTTCGAGCATTGTACTGAGGTCTTCCATGGATTCTGCCATGACTACAATATCGTCGGCAAATCGAAGGTGAGTGATGTATTCGCCGTTAATATTGATGCCAAGTCCTTGCCATTCCAGAAGCTTGAAGGCGTCTTCCAATGTAGCGGTGAACAGTTTCGGAGATATAACGTCTCCCTGTCTCACGCTTCTTTGCAATGGAATTGCCTTCGAACTCTGCTCCTGTACTCGGACTGACATGTAGGCGTTTTTGTACAAACACTTCAGCACTTCAATATACCGATAGTCAATACGGCACCGCTGGAGAGACTCAAGCACTGCCCACGTCTCGATCGAATCAAAGGCTTTCTCATAGTCCACAAACGCTAGACAAAGAGGCAAGTTATACTCTTCGGTCTTCTGTATAACTTGCCGTAGCGTGTGGATGTGGTCTATGGTACTATAGCCTTTTCGTAAACCGGCTTGTTCCGGAGGTTGGAATTCATCAAACCTGCGACTGAGACGGTTCGTTATGACCTTCGAAAACAGCTTATAAACATGGCTCAAAAGCGAGATGGGTCTGTAATTTTTAAGTAAAGTGTTGTCACCTTTCTTAAAGAACAGCACCACCACGCTTTTGTTCCATGCTTTTGACGTTGAACCTTCGAGTAAGACGGTATTAAAGAGCTTCTGAAGGACTTTAAGTACCGGTGTTCCACCCGCTCTCAGAAGCTCAAATGTGATACCGTCGTCACCAGGCGCCTTGTTGTTCTTAAGCTGTTTCAAGGCCATTCTAATCTCGTACAGGCTGATGTCTGGGATATCTTCGGTATAATGTCGGGTCAGCTTGGCTCTTGGGTCTTTGACCGAGCTGCTAACAGGTTTAGCGACCGAGGTGTATAACTGTCCGTAGAAACTCTCGACCTCTTCTAACACTTCCGCTTTGGTCGACGCTACACTGCCGTCTCCTCTCTTCAGCTTCGTCAACTGGCTTTGCCCAATAGACATGTCTCTTGCAAACACTTTGGAGCCTTTTTTCCGCTCTATCGTCTCTTTAATACGGTTTGTATTAAAGATCCGGATGTCGTGTCGCAAGGACTTCCATATTCGTCTATTGAGCAGCCTATATGCTTCAGCATCATCCGAAGACTGCAGTTTCAATGAGCGTCGTTCAGCCATGAGGTTGAGGGTATCGTTGGAGAGTTTCTGTGGCCTATCTGTACGGTGGGGTTTAAAGTACTTGGAACCCACTGTATGGACAGTTTCTACTAACCTGTTATTGATCTCGTCCACTGAAGCGATGTTCTCAAGGCAATCGAAGCGATTGGATAGCTCAAGTTGAAAGCTCTCGGGGTCTTGAATACGGGCACGAGTGGGTCGGAGCGTAGACTTCATCAGACGAGACCTCTCTAGTTTGACATTAATATTCACCGTGCCTCTTACCATTCGGTGATCACTACCGGTTTTAACCCTGTTGATCACGGAGACATCAGTGAATAGAGCCTTTTGGTGGTCATAATGAAGTCAATCTCATTTCTCGTGGAACCATCGGGACTCAGCCAGGTCCATTTCCTGTGAGGTGGCTTCTGAAAGAAAGAGTTCATCATAAAGAGTCCCTCTTTCTCCAGGAAGTCGGCCAACCTCTGTCCCCTACGGTTCCGTTGTCCATAGCCAAATTGCCCCACTTTCGACTCATCCTCGCTTCTCTTACCCAACTTCGCGTTGAAGCCATAACAACTAGAAAGTGCGTTTCAGAGGTATGTATGGCCCGACTAATGTCCTCATACATATCCTCCACCTCATCATCCGGGTGCGACTTCGTCGGTGCGTATACCTGAATGACCTTCAGCGAATATCGTTTGGATACTCTGAGTATTAGGTATACGACCCTATTGGAAACGCTATCGATCTTAACTATGTTGTTAGTAAGGGACTTGTGGACGAGAAACCCGACACCACCTTGGGACTGTTGGTCGCCCTCCCGGTGATAGAGTAGGTTACCTGATTTTAGGGTTATCGTGTCCTCACCCGCTCTACGGACTTCAGATAACCCCACAATGTCCCAGTGTAGCTTACTCATTTCTTCTTCCAGCTCATATATCTTCTCGTCTGTCCTCATCGTGCGTATGTTGTGTGTTACCAGGGCCAGTCGTCGTCGTTGGGGGTGGTAGCCGGGCGTCTCCCGGGGATTCTTAGCACCCCCCGCCCCACCGTTACCGTGGCCGCTACCGTAGCCAGGAATAGCGGGGCTGCCGGGGACTGGGGGCCTGGTTCTTTTTGTCCAATCCATAAGGGGTTTTTGCCAATACTCGCCACGCTTGGCAGGCGGGTTGGCGAGCGCAGTTTGTGTGTGTTTGACTGGGAAGTTGCTGCTGCCCACCTTCTGATTTGTTATCCCTTAGCCGCTTTCTACGGCACCCACGGGTAGAGTTGGGGGGGTGCTATTCTAAGCCGGCACCGCCACGGCAATACAGATATACTTGTTAGTTAAAAATGAATGGTGTATTTGCCTGCTATACAGTCGAATTTTGGACAATAAGAGCACATTGAACAACAAGAAATTTTTTACATTATTACTTTTTTTAAGCAGTAACGCCTGCTTAGATATACCAAACATTGCAATTTTTAGACAGAAAAAATCACATCCTCGGACGTGATTCGAACCCGCGTCTTCAGACAATTCGTGTCAGACGCCATAGCGAACTCGGCCATCGAGGCTCGAGGTCCGAGCATCGAATTTTAACTCTCTATCTGATTTTAACCGTCGTATGGGGACGGAGCGACATCTATTGAACAGCCTTGGCAGCATTATCTAACCGAAAGAAGATTTTTTACAAATACTTTACTTTCGTTTTGATGTCACAACCCTTTATAAACATGACACTGGCAGAGTAACGTCTTCCAACGTTCAAAAGCCACATAAGAAGAAGAAGAAGAACCCTTTATAAGTTTTATAGTATTACTTTTTTAGTAATACTATAAAACTTATAAAGGGTTCGCCTGCTCTCTAAAAATTGCAAGAAAACCTTGTATTGCATACGTGGGTATTGGGAGGATCTTTCTTATTCATTGAACGGAATTGGCTTTATTTTATTTGAGAATATATTCAACACGAAATTTGCGATTTCGACTTTTATTTGCCGTATTTTTTATAGAATCCATTCTCTCTAATCTCCTCTAGAGAACAACTCTTTGTTCTCTAGAGGAGATTAGAGAGAATACCTGAAAGGTACCTGAACAATTTAAAGAAAGTTTATACGCGTCAGTATACAAAGTTTTCGTAGAGTACAGCTGACTTTACGCAACTGGCTAAGAACCTTCACCACTGCCTAGTGACGCTGTAAATTTAGATTCAAAATGTTCGAAAAAAAAAACAGACGCTCAGTTGTGAATCTCGACTTGAGGAGAGATGGCAGTAAATGCCATATACATAGGTACTCAAGCATAGATTCAATATTAAGCGTCTTTCTGGAATAGCAGCCTGAGTTTGCCACAGTTATAGGATCACAGAATCACAAAGCCACCGTTGTTGTTGTAAAAGTAGTGCAGCGGTGGCGATATCTCAGATCTTGAGATTGTTACATTGCTATAAGCATTGCGATAATCTCCTAAAAGGTGTCCGTAGTGTTGTAGATAATTAATATTTAGGGTCGGAGGGCGCCCCGCGGCGCGCGCGCTCCGCTGCTTTGTGCGTTCCCGCCGCCGCCCGCGCCGCACGCATTTGTCATGTTAGCAGGCAAAGGTGTGAATGACTTTTTCTAACCATTATTAATGACAATCATAGGAAATATTGTTTTTTCTTTCGACACTGCTGATTGTTGTCAATTAGTTTTTTGTGTTCCCCCTTTTTGATTACAACCGCGACTGATCGATTCTGTTCGATTTGAATTGAATGTTTGGATTGAAATATGGCGAGCATCATTAAATCTCTTAATGTTATTATGTATCTGCCGATGTTCCTTTGAGATAAGCACTTATGTTTCCAATACAAGGTAATGAGTTGGTTAAGACTTGCTTTTCGTCAGGCTGTGAGCCACTTAATAGTCTGTCTTGGTGCACGTTAAATAATAATTGAACGATTCCTCGGCCTATATTAATGGAATAAAGGTAGATTATGTCTATGCTATGAAATGGCACTGAAACGTGGTCTATGGATAGGGCTATGCTTGGGTTTCACTACGTGATCGAATCAGAAATGAGGACATCCGTAGGGGAACTAAAGTCACCGACATAGCCCACAAGATAAACCAGTTGAAGACGCAGTTGGCAGGCCACATATCACGCAGAACAGATGGCCAATTAGGCCGAAGGTTCTAAAGTGGAGACCACGGACCGGCAAGCGTAGCGTAGGTCATCCACCGACACGGTGGACTGACGACCCGATAAAGGTAGCAGGACGACGTTGGATGCAGGCTGCTTCCAACCGGTCCTTTTAGAAATGTTTGGGGGAGGCATATGTTCAGCAGTGGACGTCCTACAGCTGAGATAATGATGATGTCTATGCTATCTCTATTAAAAACAAATTTCACTCAAATCGCGTCACGTGTCAGTACATCCCAACATGCAAAAGTACAAGAATATTCACACTCACTGACTCACAAACTTTCAAATATGAATTCATACTGTATAACTTTAACTTTACACTTACCGTAATGACGTCAATAATAATATTAAGTCAAGGTAAGTAGGTACTTGTTTTGCTACTTAAAAAATGGGCAACATCACGGAGCGAAGAAAAGCTCTCAATGTTCGCGTGTTCCCCTTCGAACCATGAATAATAAAATAAAGAGCAACATCATCTATCCATTTTCCTCTTCACCCTAACAATACAGCTGGGACGTTGAAAGAATGGAAACAATTGAAATTTCAATATTTCAAGAAAAATATGCTTGAGCGAGGAAAAATATTGGACGAAGTGAGTTGAATTGTGCCTCGGGAAAGACTATTATTCTTTTCTATTTATTGAGTACATATATTTTTAACCAGCTGACCCGTACAGGGGTTCATACGTGTTGCCTCGGATACGGCCCCTCTATAATAAAAGTAGTCTTAGTTACCTACTCCTTATATGTAAAATTAAATGAAAATCGGTCCATATGTTTCGGAGATTACCCGGAACAAACAGATAGCCATACAAACGCTGCAATTTTAGAGTGAAAAAGAACATATCCTCGGACTAGATGTGTATATATTTTTTTATCTAAACTTGCAATGTTTGGTCTCACTAAGCAGGCGTTAGTGCTTTAAAAGTCATACAAAACAGAGCTTCCCAAGACTATGCGACATGAAGGGAAAGCGCCTTTAACATTGTAGATAGGATATTTAGCTGAAAGACAGCTTTATTTTATTTTTTAAAGTTAGTAATACCACATACAAAGATTTTTGTAAAATTGCTTGATTCGTCTGAGAATCAAACCGACTCAAATGTGGAAAAAAAACACCCCGTATTTTTATGATGCCAATCCAAATAATTGACAACAAAAACCGTAACATAGTATTTCAAAATAAAGGAAGAACGTAAAGTTTTTGATTTGAAATTATTATAATTATTTTATGTTTACATAATATGTATATTTAATATAATAAGAATTATAGTTGTAGCTGTATTTACTCATATAATTGCTAATAATACATTTCCATCATAAATGATACTCACTTTGAGTATCATTTATGATGGATATCCTTAGATTACCAGAAACGTAACAGATTATAGTAAAACACCATAATTATTTATTTATCAATCGTTTAATACTGGAACCGTGTCAGAAGACATCAAACGCCTTCGCCAGCCGGAAGCAATGCTTTACTGTTATTGTACAACGTCCATTTGCTTTGAATATAATAGCTATTGTTCTAGCAGCCCCCAAATATAATCACGGGAAGTTACCTTGATTTATGGAAAGGTTTGATAGTGTTGCATTGGCATGTTTTGTAAGTTTGGATATTATAGGTACGCAATCTTACGTGAGCTAAGATATTTTGAGAGAAGTTAATTATGATAGAAGTTGTTTTACAATTAAAAGTACGTTAATGACATGACCGTAATTTTGTCATGCTTTCATGTTATACTTATGCTTTGAATGTCTGCATTGATTTATGTCTGTATATATTAGGAGTATGTCCTCGATGTAATGATTGCAGCGGTATATAGTAATCTATTAACCGCTTATAAACTTTGCAAAAGGCAGAACAATAAAATGCAGATTGTTTTGCAGCTATGAACTCAGTTAAATGTTTTATTATGAAAACAGTAAGCTGCCGAAGGAGCTGTACTGTACTAACAGAGATGATTTCTTCTGCCGTCATCGATATGTGAATCAGGAGATAGCCCTGGAACACTGACTACTATTTTATCTAGGTTTCTTATGCGAGAGCTCTTTTCAAAGGGCACCGAGGTATCAGATATATGGTACTAGCTGCGCCCCGTAGTTTCACCCGCGTGGTGATTGATGGTGGTAATGATGAAAAGTATCCTATATGTCCTTCTCCAGATATGACAAATCGAAAACTCTATAGCAATAGTACTTTTGTAATGTAAATCTTTGAAAGACCCAAAGTAATATAATTGTTAAATTTAAGCTAAGGAAATTATTAATTGTTGAGGCATATTCTTCAATAGATTAATTTCTTATTAAGATATACATTTAATTATTTAACATGTCCTGCTCCTTGTGTCGTATTCCTCAGTGATGAGGGTCGTGACCTCCCTTCGGAATCACCTTTTGTCGTATGATCGTTCTCCATCTGTTTCTGTTTCTGGCGACGTGGAGGGCGTTGTGAAACGTAGAGTCGAGCGCGGTGCGGTTCTAGTCGGACCAACGTGTTGGGCTGCGACCACGAGGCTTTTTCCCATCTACTTTTCCGGTCACAATGAGTTTCTCAAGGTTGCTACTGTCTTTTCTACCAATGTGACTGAAATATTCCAGGACTCTGCGTAGACATTCGGATGACAGCCGCGAAGAGATCTTGAGTTCTCGCAAAATGGAGACGTTGGTCCGGAATGCTGTCCAGGGGGTACTGAGCATCTTTCTCCAGCACCACATCTCAAAGGCGTTGATGCTGTTTTCGGTCTGCAGCTTTCAGTGTCCAGGTCTCAGCACGATAAGAGAAGATCGAGAAAGCCAGAGTCTGTACCAGTTTGGTTTTAGTTTTTACGAAAATGTTGCGATCTTTCCAGATTTTTCCGAGCGAGCAAAAGACATGGCGCTCTTAGCCATGCCAATTCTCCTGCGCACTTCCTTCTTACACGAACCATCGGTGCTGATGTTGGAACCCAGGTATATTTAACAAGTAGTTGGACAAATTGATTGCTTTATTATTTTCGGATTATTCTGCAATGTATATTGAACATAGAAACTAATAATAATAATGTTAATATAAATTATTTCGCGTGCTAATAGGTTAAAACATGGCGCACTTATCTTGTTATATTTATTCAACTCTTTGTAATATTTACCCATATTTTTCGTAATAAATGATTTGATTTAAAAACACATAAATTATAATATTTTAATGGCTAATTGCGTTTCGCGGCTTCACCATCGTGGTGGTGGATGATGATTGATGATGATGATGAAAAGTATCCTACCCGAGATATGACAAATTGAAAAAAAATAATCAAAAATCGTAAAAATTGGTTCAACCATTCTTGAGTTAGATGTGGTATAACTAACATAACTTTGTTTTGTATATATCGATTGATATAGATTATCCCTACCAATTTCAAGCAAGCTTGACGTGTCTAAATTTATATTACCGGCCGAAAACCAAACAAGTGCAGTTCAATGTAGTAGATTTTTATTCCAAAACTTTTGTGCGCTTAAATCATCATTTCAAACAATCTTTGGTCAATCAAAAACAAAAACTTCGTCAAATAAAATGTTCCTATAATAATATCAAAATTATTATCACGATTGCATTATAATATCACAATATAACAGTATAAAGTACATATATTACTACTTACTTTTCGAGTAACGATTAATTAGACGTTTAGGGATTATTTGTTACTATTTTAGTTAGTGTGAATAAAACGTTTTCTTTATACCCATGGGTGGTGTCGGAGGCGCTGTACTATTAACGCTTAGTTTAAAGATACCATCGACCGACAAACTCGATTAGAGGCTTGAGTGATCCAACTAGTATGGTGCAAGTGATAGAAGAAGATCGAGTGATAAAAAAATATTGTGATTAGTATTTTTTCTTTTTATATTAAGACAAAATACCAAAATTTTTTCGTCTTTTTCTACCACTACCGCATTAACCGAGATATCCCGGTTTGAATTGAAACCCCAGGACTCCAACCCAAGCCTCTTCATACTAAAACGCTCAATGTAATCTACCGACCTCACAACCTTAGAGTAGCTTCTGTCTTGAAATGTACGAAGTGAAACAGGATACATTAAAAATCGCTATAAATACACGTTTAAAGTGTATACTTACGTCCTGGAGATACATTTTAATTCTTTTTATAAGGTTGTAATATTTTTTACCAATTGGTGTTTTGAAAATGTATCATTATATGATTATATATATCGTAATGCACGGAAGTATGCTCATAGCTTGAAATGATGATACGCAAATGCGCAAATATGTCGTTGGATCATTGCTTACACAATCATAGTTGCTATTACTACAATGCAATGAAACAGACACGTTCACTCTATGAAACATAAAAAGTGCACAAGTTTTGACTAACATGTCAGGCAGACTAGTTCTGAAATAATTGTGTATGTTAACATATAAAAACAAGTTCATACGGATATAGTATGATATGACATTTTTTTTAGAATGAGCCATTGTATTTTAATACATGTCCATTAGATATATTTCAGATGTAATTAGTTATACTAAATGTTCTAACACCTAGATGAACGCGATATTACGTGTTACGCTTGAGTCTCAGTGCGCTTCAAAGTGCCTCCCCGAAAGGACGTTTCATTCCTTCACAAAAGGCATCGTTTTTTCTTCATAAGTGGATTCGTACATTTACATTCATACTTTTAGCCACGCCTCAAATACGAGTAAATTAAATGTTATTTCTTATACTTGCAGTGAAATTTTTATTCAAGTAGTCCGAGTTACGTTACAGTCACATTAATAATTCTTACCCGTTAAAACTAGAAGAGACACAAATATAGGTAAATTAAATAAAATCAAGTAAGTACCGTTGGGTTTTTTCTCACCACTCCAGGGCATCGTTAATGCTCGAATCGAAACCCCCTTTGCTAGACTGACAAAACAAGTTAGTAATTTAGTAGTCACTATTAGTTATTATAATGTCCTCACGATAAGTTTTATATTAACTATATACTTATATCAAATAACTGCCAAGAACGTTTATATGAATAAGTCCTAAGTTATATTATAAAGTTACTTACGCATTTTACTTTAAATATCTATATATCAGTAATATATTTATTTCATGTCAATTTGACTTCCGGACTGTTGAATTTCAGAGAACAACTATGGCGTAGCAATATGCTACGCGCTACGCAAGTAGCAATCAAACTTATAAATAGTGTTCTTGAGAACTTGAAGATAATTTCAAAGCCGTAATCGTAACTAAGTCGAAGTTAATTACTTCGGGCTCTCTCAAACAAGGCTTTGGCGGTAACAGGCCCTCTCATAACTCATCTGACAGCATCCTCTCCGACGGGATGCGTAGACGCATCGGCGCAGCTAGATTGAGACAAAGATATAAGATGAAAAGGGATGGCTGGAGTTCTCGGACATAACACAGAATGTTTATAGCCCGAGAACTTCCTTTTAACTTTTTTGGAACACTATTTCAAATATTGTTTTAATTGATTGCCGGCAGACAATTTGGCGGCGGCGGCGCGGGATCAACAGACGTCTAATTGCAGGGGTAACTCCTTATTTTATATGATTTTCGATTTACTGAGACAGTTTACAATGATTCTAACTTGACAACTGTAATTATGTTCAACTTATCATGTTGATTTTGATGGTTCATTTGTGTTTTAATAAGATGTAGACTGAACGTTAATTACACCGGATACATTTTAAAACTGTATAATCATATACAAATAAAAATATCACAGCATAATCAGGCCGTGTCGCTTAGTTTTAGTTGGTAGGGCCTGCCTTCAAAGCGCGGTGTTCCAGGATCGACACCTGGTTTGGGCAAATATTTGTTTGTAGAGCAGAAATGTTTATTGTCGGGTCTTGGATATAGTGATATGTTATAGCGTGTATACAATTATATATGCCTTCTGCGGCACAGAAAATCTATATATCTCTAGGGTGTATGTGTATAATAGTTATTTATGCGATTAAATCATATTTTTATTGAATTTATATATTTAGGTACAAAAGATAATAGATAATATAAAGATTTATTGATTATAAAGTTTGATACAATGGAATAAGTATTGAAACTTATTACAATAATTCTATGCAATGTAATTGATATTGTAGAAGTAAACTATTAAATACGTACAACGGGAAAACTTATTGGTTTTGTTTGGTTGATTTTGCTCAGCTCACAAAACAGTACAAAAAGTAAACAAGAAGATTAAAAGTTCCCAAAAATAGAAATAAAACAAATAATAAAGCAGTGGATGCGTTACTAAAACTTTACATGGCGACTAGCTGCTCTCCGCGGTTTCACCCGCGCTGTTATGGATGATGATGATAATGAGTTTTATATAGCCTATGTTACTCAGGGCAAATGTAGCTTTCTAATGATAAAAGAATTTTTGAAATCGGTCCAATACTTTTTGTGCCAATTCGTTACAAACATACATATAAATCTTTCCTCTTTATAGTATTAATAGTATAGATCAAAAAACAAAAAGGCGAAGAAAACACCAAAATAACGCTTCATCACTTTGTAGTCAAATTCTATTAAGCTTCTTTCAACATCACGAAACTTGTGCGTAATGAGTGCCTATGTAAGGCTGATGTCTCAATTTACTATTTTGCTGTTTAAAATTAGCTCGTTACGTACCAATAAACATTCAATTACGCGCGATTGCGACATCTCAATGCGACAATGTTTGCTAAATAAGCGATATTCGATGTAAACCAGCGATAAATATTAATTGGCAGTAGTAAACGGGCAGGAATGGCACCCGCATCGGGCGCGACCGCAGACAGGCGACCGGCCCGGCTATTGTGTTTGCGCCTTTATGCTAAGTAATAAATTTAACACTATACATTTACATATCAACGGTAATTTTATCAGTTTACGCGGTTTTGTCGCGAATGTTGCTGTGACAGGCGTATTGAAAGTTTAGTACCACCAACTTATCTGTTCAGGTGGTCAAAATTGGAACTACAGTATACATCCATATATATACCTACTAACTTTTGCGTTTCTAATGTAGAATTGCATTTGCAGATTAAAGAGTGGCTTGAAAGACTGCCCTATGTTTTTATTATCATTTTTCTTGGTTAATTTCGTAGGTTGCATTACCAAATTCTCAAATAGCGACGCTATCATCTTAACAGATAAGATGGTGGGACTGTACCTAGGTACTTATGACCAAACACTATGCCCACCGATTCATAGATGAATATAATATCTGGCAGTATGAGAAACCGATTGATGACGTTTTGTTTTTCCTTTACATGTGGACTCTTGCGTTTGTACATTTGCTATTCCTTAACTTATTTAAGTAGCAAGAGCTGGTTGAACTAGCCTAGTATGTAAGTCACTGCCCTGCCTAAGTAACGTTCTAGTAAAGCACATTACTTAAAGTTTCTAGGGCGATTAACGTGGCAAACACAAAAACAAAATACCATGATTTGAACACTGCTTACACTAGTGCATTGTTTCGAACTGAATGGTTAATAATGCCCCGTGAGACAAATTAACAACTTACAAAATCCTAATCTATTATCCTGCGATCCTACGATTAGAGATTGTTGTGTCTTTTTCGTCCAAATCCGACTCACACATTGCGACTAGCGGTTGAAGTTTCATTGTGAAACCGTCTGTTGTTTACGTAGGGATGGCCAAAGAGAAAATAATACTACGTACTTGCATGACATGGGCATTACGTTCTTGCAGAGTGACGACCGCGACAAACCTAATTATTTGGAAGGGATAAAAAAATTGGAGAAACACAAACACTTGGACAATGTGTGTAGAGCTCAAAAGAGACTATGTTGAAAAATCAACCACCAATATCAAACAAAAACCTGTATTTCATTCAAATATTCACGGTTTTATTGACCCACCCTTTTGATTTACCTACTACAATCACAAATACGTCAATGATATCTTTGTGTATACCCATCTACGGTCTATACTCTATATGAACATTACAACGGGTCCCACTCCGAATCTTGACATTACTGATGTTTACTCCAAGTCTTCGAAGGTCCGGAAATGCTTAATAATTGCATTTTTTAAATTACGTATGAAGACAAAGATTATTAATTAAAATATTATCAGTTAATATAATATAAAAGGAATTGTAGTTGAAATATCATAAGATAAAGTACAATATATCAAAAATACACACAATAAATATCCGTTGGGTAGTCATTCACACTGTAATATGCTTTTCATACCACCTGCTCGAAAATGTCCAATTACATAATTATCACGCAATATCAACGTAAAGCAAGGTGTTACACCCCCGGGGATGTAATGTTGTATGAAACTCCCTTGGGTGTAAAGTGATTTGGATTGGGAATGTTAGCTGTAGGAAAACTCTTAGTATGGAGACAGCATACAGGAGAAAAAGAAAAAAGACGCAATTGTACTCTAAGGCAGTGTTGCAAAAATATAAAATATTATTGGCTAAACGTTTTACAAAAAATTACAGCCAGCAATAAGTAACTAATTTTATTTTTATACCCACTTCCATTTCATAGCACCTTTTTTCATTCATAAATTTCATTTCTGATTTCTGATCTCATTTCTGAACGAACGTTATATACGGAATATATGAATTTATGCAGACGTATGCTTCTTACTAAATACCCATGGAAAAGTTGGATGAAATCGGAAAGCATGAAAAATATTATTTCCTTATTTCTAAAGAATCAGAACCATCAACCTCAATTGAGTATTATGTTGAATTAATCTTAGATGATTAAATAATACGTTTCAAAGTTTGCTTTAGATTTGAGTTTGCTTTTAACCCAGTTCTTTGGCCACTTTTAGACACATTTCAGAGTACGAAATTTTTAACAATCTAACCTTTTTAGAAGTGTTTGGATTTTTATTGTTTTATTGATTTGGCAACACTGCTAAAGAGAATAGGTTTTGTCGGCTGAAGAACTTTGTATCCATTGCGCGTTGCTATGGGTTAAGCTTCGTAACCCATAGCAACGCTCATGCGTAACTTACGCACGGACACTCTGCGCATTCAAGGTCATACTTCAAGTCATAGATAGCTTCAAGCTACGTGCCCTTATCTAGTGTTTTGTTTTTTTAACAACTTCTATAAAATGTTATAATTTTGAACGTGGTGCATGTAACTGTACCGAAATATTGGGAGCTCCAAACCCAACTAAATCGTGGTCTACATCTCGTAAGTAGTAATTATAACTTAGTTAACAACCGTGAAAGTCTAAAACAGTGTTTTCCATAGAAAAATCCTTTCAAAGATATTTCTCTGTCCCTCTATAACGGGACAAATGTGTCCAATTTGAATATTAACTATCAATATATTTAACTTTTAACTAAATAACTTCAATTTTAAAGCTCTGAGTTTTTATTGTCTCGCAATAGGTATGAAAAGAAGAGTATGCACCTCGAGGATAAAGCCTGTCTACGTCTTGGGCGGCTTTAACCCTTCGCTTCACTCAGGGCTCTACATAACTCCCTCGTTTCGCTCGTGAAATAAAACTTAATCAAATCTAGAGTCCCCGTTACACTCAGGGTTCAATATACTGCCCACGACATAGGATGCTGCTTTACTCCCTTGGTGTATAATCTACTATTGTCAATTAAAAAACGTTTGATTATATTTTTAAATAGTTGAGTCGATTGGATGTCAAGGATTTATTTTGGTAAATGGTTGTACTCGTATATCCTTCGAGCCACACAACACACTTTTATTTACAGAAGGTCATGTCATCCTAAGGTTTTTAAAAAAGGGTTCATAAATTTCAGTTTTCCCTAACTTCCAAATAGTTCTAACAAGCATTTCTTTTGTGCCTTAAATGCCATCTCTCTTTCGGTACAGTTTCCCCATTTAATCGATGATACAACATATCCATGATATGCTGTAAGAGCTGTAGAAATGCTGGATGTTTTGGAAAGCATATATAGAGAATAAACTTATTCCTGTAACATGCAATTTCCAAATTAAATTGCAGTCAAAACTTTGTTGTGTTAACGTATTTAATTTTTGGCCCTGAACTTTATATGGCAAAACTATGTAACCAATTTACTCTATTTCTGAATGACATTAAGTGTTTTGATATGATTATTTTTTAGATTATTTACTGTCAACCATTTTATGATATTAGTGAGCAATGTCAGTTATCATGTAAAATTTATCATTTCCAAAGCAAATAAAATCGTAGGACGTCCAGTGGCTCTGGGAAGATCGTTAATATATATGACAAATAGCAGTTAAGATAGCCATATACCTACCTGCTTTTTATAATAAATAAATAAAAATAAAATAAAATCATTTATTTCAGGCACTCCAATGACCCCCATAAAATAAAATAAAATAAAAACTAACACTACAAATAAAATAAAATGATATCACGCTGTAAAGAGGCGATCATCTACTTAAACCTAAGTGTAAATCTAAAGTCTAAGAAGCACAATAGTGCTGGGTCATTTTTTGTTGCCATCCATGTGAACCGAGACCCAATGTTTAAACATTGAGCTCCTTAAATCGTCAGAGACAGCCTCGAGTATCCTGTTAGCGGAACGACGCAGGCGTTGCCAGAATGAAGCCACCCTGGTTCTGATTACAGCGAAGAAGTCGGGAACCCCTGCCTCAGCGAACATGCTCGACGCACTGCAGTAACGCGGTAGCTTCATAAGAGCCCGGAATGCGTCATTATACTGGACTCTTATGGTGTTTATCGCTTTTCGTGTGAACGTTGTCCATAGCTGGCACGTATACATGCACAAGCAATACGCTTTAAAAAGAGTGGTTTTTACGTCCGTACTGCACTTAGCGAACCGACGAGCAAGCATGTTACCTCTGACGGCAAGGGCCCTAATTAGGTTGATATCAATATAGAACCCTATATAATAAGTTCTGTGAATATTTTATTTATTTATTGTTCCAAAAGTATACATTTGAATGTGCTTAAATTAATTTACAATTTACTAGTTTCTACATAGATTGGTACCAATTTATATATTAGAATAGAAATGCGATACAAACATTTATTTAGTAGATAGTTAGGTTTAAAGTGAATAAAGTAAACTAAATACAAGAACAAACCTAGTGATGTGACAATCATAGTGTGCTTATATTTCATATTGTTGTTATCGATTTGTCTAAAACAATGGGTCTCTTCTCAATGTAGGTAGGTACTTACATACATAAAAGTAAAATAAAAAATAAACACAAACAATTAGAGTAGGTAGTGTTTGACACTCGGACAAGAAAATCTGCCTCCCAAGTATCAATTCTCTCCTGCATGCAGTTACGGTATAATACAAAATTACGTCTTGTGTAAATACATACACGGTAAAAATTATAAGTAAATGGCGGGTAGGAACTAATCTGTCAATAGATACACGACTCACAAAAGGCGACGTGCACAAAGAGCAACTACTGTTTGAATGTGTGTGTAATACGTATAGCCGTAGTAGAACGGGTATGGCGCGTTTGTGGTTGTAGGTTAGTATATTAAGCCTTTCACACACGTGTGCATTTGTTTTTTGAAGAAATTCTAAACTTTTTATTTTTAAACATCAGATATTGGTAGAGAAAAAAATAATAATCTTAGCGATTGTAATTATAAACATTACCCTTTTTTATATAAATAGTGTTAGTAGTAGACTTGTTTTTGATGAGTTGTTCAATGTTGATTTGATTAAAGATCTTTAAATAGCACGTAAAATTTCATATTCAACTTCAATATAATTTATTTAGTTACGCTTGAGCTTAGAATGACTAAAATGGATATTATAGACTATGTATCATTTAGGTTACGTAAGATGTCTAAATTAGAGGGATTTTAGTAGCGCGTTTCAAAAACGTTTTATATTATATTTTAAATTTTATTTTTTGATCGGAGCTTTACAGTTGGTAGGTACTGTTAGCTAAATTATGACAGGACACCCGTTTTCTTAGAAATAATACAACTATGCCGAAATTTGCAATGTGTGTGGTAAACTAGCCAAAATAGCAATATTTAGACAGTTGATTTGGCAGCATAATAAACAATTTATTCTATATATATACTTTTAACTCAAGATGTGCAACAACGATTCAGTTTCTGAGTAGTTTAGGGTAAGAAGCCAAGCTTTGAGTTTCATTTTGCATTTTATTTTGTTCAAAGGGTGAATCAGGAGCTTTCTATGTATTTTTTTATATACGTATGGAGCCAAAAAACATGATTGTGTGTGAATAAAATGAGTGCGATATTTTTGTAATTTTAAAGGCACTTCGTGTCCACGTCTCTTTTCAAGTAATTAAGAGTCGTAGGACATTTTAGAGTGTTGTAATAGTGCAATATTTTGTATATAAAGTTGTCGAACGGATAAAACCTTGCAGTGTCGATACAAATCTTCTGTTGGAAACCTGAAAGGCTTGAATGTTATAACTTTTAGTAGTGAACGTTGAGCTCTTTCTAGAGATATTAGGTGTGATTTAAAAGCTCCACCCCAAGCCGAAATACAGCAGTATTTAAGAATGGATTGACATAGAGCGTAATAGATGGTAATGATTAATTCAAGGGTTGTGACATGTCTCAGTTTCTTAAAAATCCATATCAGTTTTCTAACTCTAGTGGACAACATTTTTATGTGAGGGGACCATGATAATTGCTGATCAAGAACTACTCCAAGATATTTAATTTCCTTCACTTTTTCTAAGCTAACACAATCGCAATTTGTAAAAGTACAGTAAGTATGGGCTTTGATAGAAAAATGTTCTGGTGGTTCACTAGGTTTCCGTAAGGCAAATGCATATTTTGTTTTTGCGATGTTTAGGCTTAATAGATTATCATTGAACCAAACCGTAGCCAGCTTTAGACCCGTAACTATATGAAATAATTATTTTGGTAAATGTATGACTCACCAGAGGAGAAAGACGACACTAGATCTATTTGAATCAACGATTAGAATAATATCTCCTGATCATACTGTTAAGTCTGCATTTATAACATCTTAATATTACCCCAACGAAACCTTATTAAAGGGTTACTAACTAGCTAAAAAACTGGAGATCAGTTCTATCTTCCAGCTGGCAAAAAAAATCGATTTATCAATTTGCATCAGACCGAGACGCTCGTTGCATGCAGAGCATAATTTGAATGGCTAGTTCACGTGTTGTTAACGTTAGGTATACATTAGTGAACGGAGGTGAAAGCTTATTGAAAACAAATGACCGTCGCGCGAGGTGGTCTCATGTCGTTAATCTTTCATCTAAACACGCTGTAATATTAGAGAAAAGACAGTCTTTGTGCCGATGTCACGGACGTCGCGGCACCGACCGTGTCGGATCGAACTCCGCCACACCTCCAGACTCATCGCCATTGTGCCCCCATAGTTCACGATCTGATTTCGACACATTAGACGTTAGACGCTTTTGTGTCTACTGCCTAATGTCTATTGTCATTATGGCACAAACCATTCAACGTACAGGTAACTCTGTGGACGATCAAATCACCATTTATGATGGTGTTAGAGAGTAAAATTTAGCACTTTTTCTAAAGATGTGAATCATCGAAATGAAACACAAAGAAAAGTTTTTAATAACATATTAAAACATAGATTAGAAGAAATCAAGGCCCCCGATGCCACCCCCCGTGGGGTCGGCCTCATACCGCATCTCTCGGATCCCTCAAGCAGTATTTGCTTACGACGATTCATTCGATTAAAACCCTGAATTAGCTCATTATAGCTGAATGCGACTGCCCGCCGAAAGCCTCCTTTCAAACGATATTATACCGCATTATCCGCGTTTATTCCTTGCCTTGATTAGTACCGTATCATTTAGTCCTGTGTTGTAATTATCTATGTACAACTTCTAATCCACCTTATGCCGTTTGCATTAAGATATATAGTTCCTTGATATTAAATCTCGGCGGCGCCTTTGACCAGAGGAGATGAAAAGCACCGCTCGCGACCATTTATCATTGACAAACACAATTGCATTGGGACACGGCTCGAGAAATTGGTGGATAAACAATCAGAAATTCAGATTCTTGCGGCGTAGCTGTCCCTCTACCTGTTTTATAATTCTAATTTACGATTTGCTACGTTTCATCAACTCAAACGAACTTATACTTTGTATGAAATATAATAAAAACGGATTCAGATGTTATTTGGAATGAGCTGTATTATTTAAATTAAAACAATAATAAAAAAGCGCAGTGCATTGATTTTTAAAATGAGTAGTTTTTAAGTATAAGTAAGTACTGTAATAATATGAAACAGGAGACCTATTCCCAAAAACTGACTACTAAGTTTCGTTGGACGGATTTCTCATTTTTACTCTGAAAATGAAAAGCACAAATACAGTCACACAAGGTGATGAAATGTAATCACTGGTAAAAATATAGATATGCTTTATATTAAGGTATGTATGAAATCTTAACGTAATATTGCGTTATTTGTAAAAGTTTCTTTTTGTGTAAGTAGGTGCATAAAGAGTCTTCAATATTATTTTTAGTTATTGGATGGTAGGTGCTCATGTCAAGACATACCTATATAGGAAAATATACAACATATACAATATCAAAAATGTCGTACATATATACGTGTTACACATCAAAAATTTACATGTTCAAACTGTAATAAATGCTAAGACCTCGCCTACATTACCTAAATACGAAATTAATTAATTACTATGAAATAAAATCTGTGATTACTTTTTCTCACTCTTGACTGTATTTCTGCTTTTTCACTTCCACAGTAGAAAACCCGAAAATCCGTCAAATAAAACTCAGTACATAGTTCGTTTTTGGGAGTAGACCTCCAGCTTCAGTGACACCTTACTCCCGTAGCGACGTCGTCAATCTATAAGTAAGTAAGTACCACTAATTGCCACAAATAACCAGTTTCAATCACTTATAACTAATACCCAGGACAGGCCGGTTGGCGCAGTTGGTAGCACCCTTGCCTTCTGAGCCGCTGGCCCCGGGTTCGATCCCCGGACAGGTCAAACATTTGTGCGCATGAACATGTCTGTTTGATCTGTTTCTGGGTGTTTATATGTATATCATCATCATCATCTCAGCCGTAGGACGTCCACTGCTGAACATATGCCTCCCCCATGATTTTCCAAAAGGACCGGTTGGAAGCGGCCTGCATCCAACGTCGTCCTGCGACCTTCCTCAGGTCGTCTGTCCACCGTGTCGGTGGACGACCTACGCTGCGCTTGCCGGTCCGTGGCTTTCACTCCAGAACCTTTCGGCCCCATCGGCCATCTGTTCTGCGTGCTAAGTGCCCTGCCCACTGCCACTTCAACTGGCTAATCTTCTGGGCTATGTCGGTGACTTTCGTTCTTCTACGGATCTCTTCATTTCTGATTCGATCACGTAGAGAAACCCCGAGCATAGCCCTCTCCATAGCTCGTTGTGCGACTTTGAGCTTTTCTATGAGGCCCATAGTAAGAGACCACGTTTCAGTGCCATAAGTCATCACTGGTAACACACATTGGTCGAAGACTCTTGTCTTGAGGCACTGAGGTATTTTTGACGAGAAGACTTCGCGAAGTTTCCGGAACGCTGCCCAGCCGAGTTGGATTCGACGATTGACCTCTTTCGCGAAGTTGGACCTGCCTAGTTTGACTGTCTGTCCCAGGTAGATGTACTCGTCAACAACTTCAAGAACTGAGTTCCCAACTGATATTGGGGTAGGTACAACATGGGCATTAGACATAATTTTCGTCTTGTCCATGTTCATCTTAAGACCTACCCGTTGGGAAACTCGATGGAGGCCTTCGAGCATTGTACTGAGGTCTTCCATGGATTCTGCCATGACTACAATATCGTCGGCAAATCGAAGGTGAGTGATGTATTCGCCGTTAATATTGATGCCAAGTCCTTGCCATTCCAGAAGCTTGAAGGCGTCTTCCAATGTAGCGGTGAACAGTTTCGGAGATATAACGTCTCCCTGTCTCACGCCTCTTTGCAATGGAATTGCCTTCGAACTCTGCTCCTGTACTCGGACTGACATGTAGGCGTTTTTGTACAAACACTTCAGCACTTCAATATACCGATAGTCAATACGGCACCGCTGGAGAGACTCAAGCACTGCCCACGTCTCGATCGAATCAAAGGCTTTCTCATAGTCCACAAACGCTAGACAAAGAGGCAAGTTATACTCTTCGGTCTTCTGTATAACTTGCCGTAGCGTGTGGATGTGGTCTATGGTACTATGGCCTTTTCGGAAACCGGCTTGTTCCGGAGGCTGGAATTCATCAAACCTGCGACTGAGACGGTTCGTTATGACCTTCGAAAACAGCTTATAAACATGGCTCAAAAGCGAGATGGGTCTGTAATTTTTAAGTAAAGTGTTGTCACCTTTCTTAAAGAACAGCACCACCACGCTTTTGTGCCATGCTTCTGGCGTTGAACCTTCGAGTAAGACGGTATTAAAGAGCTTCTGAAGGACTTTAAGTACCGGTGTTCCACCCGCTCTCAGAAGCTCAGATGTGATACCGTCGTCACCAGGCGCCTTGTTGTTCTTAAGCTGTTTCAAGGTTATATGTATATAAGTATTTAATATAATATATAAGTATGTAATATCAGTCATCAGGTTACCATAGTACAGGCTCTCTTGGGACCTGAAGATCTTTGTGCGGATGTTGTCTCATATTATTATTATTTCTTTATTTATTTTCTGCTCTTAAATTTAAATTTTTATAATATTTGAATAAAACAATATAAAATTATGATAAAAACCTAAACATACCTTTCCGCCAGTAGCGCGGCAGGGCCCAAGCTATCGGTGGTCAGGGCTGCAGAGTGAGGAACCTCCTGACGATGCGTGCCGTGTCAAGGAGTACTGCCTTCTGTATCTGACCCTTGATCCAACCATCAATTTGATACAAAAAAATTATAAAAACAATATTATTATTATTATTATTACCTATAACTGAAGACCATTTGGGTGATACGAGTAGATACCATACTAACGTGCTAACTACTTACCTATCATCATCAGTTTACTTAAAAATACGGGGTTACTTACGTAATAATTGTCGGGTAATCCGACTACAGTTTCAACCACATCCGGTGGTCTTTTCAGAGCAGTGTTCGGGACGCCCGCGTCGATGTCGCTCGCTTATGACTCAGTCTCGACAATTATAACGTGAGCAATCCCGTATTTTTCAGTAAGATGCTAACATTTTTCCATTTCTTTACACATCTTTCTCGATGCAATTATAAAAAAAAATGTTAAAAGCTACATCAGCGACAAGCGACGAGTTCGTTTTAAATTTACGTTCATCCAGGTTGAGAGCAAAAAATATGTAACTTACCTCTAAATTCGTTTTAATCTCCAGTTGCACATTTCATTACCACATCAATATCTATCAAAACAATATGAAACTGACAAAGTATATAAGTATGTTGCGTAAACTAATTTGGATAGTATTTTTTTCTTGTGTAAATAGCTGTTTTATATTAAAAGTTGGCCATATTGTATTTTTCCTGCTTAAGCGTAACATCCACGTACCTGCTTCAATACTTGCATCTGCCCGCAGAAAGCTGTTCAGAAGTCGAACTCAGCTTTTGCCTTAACAAACCCGCTAATATTTCATCGTTCCCAGTCAAGTTTGTTTTCTCGGCGCATTAATCTAGGAGAGTCCAGAGGCGTGAGTGGGCCCCGCCCTCCGAGGCTGGGCCAATAGCGGGCTCCGGTGACTGGGTGCTGCGCCCCCCACTTCCGCAGCTATTGTCTCTACTCTACCGATGTCACCAGGGGATGTCTCATTTACATTGCGTCGATGTCCCGAAATGGGAATGTCTTAATATATGATAGGTACATTGCATCGATTTCATCGCATGGGGTGTCTCATAATCATCGGTACTCATGGGTTTTGTATTAACGAATACCTATTATTGGAATTGCAAACAGTATGGTATTCTAGTGAGATATTTTAATAGTTTTATTTATATATATCTGTTTATATGTATCTATTTTATTTATAGTATCTGAGCATAGAAAAAGTGGCTGTATTTCTTTCGGTGATTTTATGTACCTTTATAATAATTAAGAAACAATATTTTTATATTAGTGATAAACAAGTTCGATATTCTAATTGAACGAGCATCGAATTTAATTGGGTGCATAAATTGGTATCCATCAAAATTGGCGTTTGAACATTTTTAAATAATAAATATTTATACAGGTAGCAGCTGCACTAAAATCCCTCTCCGATACCCAAATAATAATTAGCCTGCCCTTAGCACCTCAGTCGGCGTCCGATAAAAAAGAGCTCGTGGAACCTCGCTCGCGAACCAACATAACCTGTAATTTGGAAATTATTATCTAACACATTGTGCCTTTCTGGTTATCCCGCCGGTCAATTTGCCGTTTTTATGGCTCCCACAGAGCCGCGGCCTCTAATTATCTCCGCCACGATCTCGGCCTGAGGCTCTCTTGGAAACCCGCCACCTTATATAAACTACGATAAGGTCCAAATCACAACCACACAGTACACCTTACGTTAGTTTAAATTAGAAACATGGGAATATAAATAAATAGCTATGCTTCAAAACAAGTCCGCGCGAATACTATTTGTTTTATCGCTCAGTCCTAATTGCACGTTTAATTTATTATAAAGCTAGATGCTACAAAACGTTTAAAGTCAGCGAGCTTAAAATATATTCGCCCGCACCCGAGGACTATAAAATGTATGCATTAAACTAAAACGATGACAGATAAGCAATTTGGTTTATAATATTTTTGATGAAACAGAAATTATAGGCAGTCATTACCGAAGCATTCAGATCTCTACCTTGTTAGTGAAACCCTATCATAAACCGTCACAATTTCCTTTTTATATGCATTTATCTATGCATAATGTCATAAATTTAAATTATAATCGGTGAGTTTTAACGCCCAATTTTTAAATTAGAGATACGTAACGAACCGGGAAAACATTCGATCGTCCTCTATATAGTTCGGGAGTACGGTGCGAAGGCCCTCGACGCTCCTATTCTATTACAGAGAACTACTAATAAAATAAATTTATTTCTCGATTACAACAGTAAAGCGAGTTCAAAAAGGAGCCGCTACAGCGCGTCATTAATCATATTAATTAAGACGAGCATGAGCGCCTTTGTTCGTGGCTCTCTCGATAAACGTACGCTTTTTACGCTCGGACAAATTACAGAAAGCTCGTGTGAGCGAGCAATAACAATTTGGTGAAGCGTGTGCGAGTGACAAGTACGGTGCCGTGATAGCGGCATATTCCGTCACTGCAACGGTTATCGCGGTCCGTGATTGGTCAGAGACAATATTGTTAAATACGCTCAGATGCGGCTCTTTCCGATATTAGCTTGCTATCAGGGTGTTTGGTGTGTAATCGGATAATCAAACGACGACAGCGATGAAACCAGCTTCAACTGAAACGGCACACGCGGATCCAATTTGTTGCGCTCGTGTTGAAAATTACCCTTCGAAACTGGCCATTGTTTTGATGAAACACTTTAATTGAAATTGCAATTCGAACATGCTGTGATTAACAAAGCGTCTTGTCTTTAATCAATATTTTAAAACGGCAGTAATTAATGGTCCGAGTCAAATCTATTTTACATTCGATATAATTGAATGGATGGAAATAAAACTCAGTTTCGACATTTAGGTGACTGCCATCATTTAAGTAATGAAACATGCACCCACTCAATCTTAAGCTTTTGTTTCATGCCTGTGGGTTTTTTATTAGCCTATTGCAGTTACACTGATTTATGGTTGGTGCGGCACAACGAGAGTCTTCAATTTATTTTTCACGGAAATGTTGAGGTTATGCGTCTTATATACAGGCAGTTATAAGATATTTTGAGAAAGTCAAGTACAATTTGAAAAATGTAATACCAACTTCCATTCTATACAGTTATTGGAGTGTAACTCAAAAACTACTGAACCGAATTTGATCAAATTTAAATGGGACCGCACGTAAAGCAGTTTAAAAACAAAAAAAAAATTGTGTATTGAACCGTCACCCAAACAAAAGTTATGAGCTAACAAACATAAAAAAATACAGTCGAATTGAGTACCTCCTCGGTAGAAAAGTACAAACTAATGTAAGTATAATTATTTATCCGTGAGACCAATTTCAGTTTTAATAACTGAGACACGTGGCTCTGCCTGCCCGCCGTAAATTATCATTATTTCCAGCGTTGTGATCATATAAAAAAAAACGCTTCCTAAAAGTGCGATTCAACTTTTTGATAATTTATCATATTACCTAATTATTATCGTAAACTACCAGTGATTATAAACGGGTGTATTCGGATAAAACCGTCTTTACTAGTCTGAATAGCCGAAGAGTATCCTTAGGTACTACCATTTACTCAGAATAAACACTCCAATTTAAATTTAATCAATCTAAACACGTTCAGTTTCAACAACAAAAGTAACACTCACGTCACTCACACACTTTCGCATTTATAATAAGTTATAATAGATTATAAAACAAAATTTAAAGTTCAGGCACTCATATCTTCGCACTAGGATGTCATGTGTTGCGATATCACAAACATCAGACTACTTCCTGCAGGAATATTATGTATCTCAGTTGCTAACAAAAGTTGATTGAAGAAATCTAAAAATGTCGGCTCTATGTCCGTTTTGACGACTAGAATGATCAGAAATGTTAGTAAGTTGCCGACTGGAGCTGACAAAAGTTACAAAGGGCCGCCATTTTTTTAGATTCCAATCAACTTTTGTTAGCAACTGAGATACATAATAGCCTGCAGGAAGTAGTCTGATGTTTGTGGTATTTGGTATTATATAAATAGCCCTTCCCCTCTGCCCCTTTAGCCCGCTAATCAACACACTTATACCTACATATTTGCCCCTGCCAGGAATCGAACCTGGGACCTCTCATTTTGAAAACAGGATCAGTCAGTACCAACTGGGCTAACGGCCCCTCTACGTTTATTAGTATCTGAATTTTTTATCAACATTCATTCGAGCGGCGAATTATTGAAAAGTTGTTTTGTAATAAACCAACTTTTAAAAGTTATGAATGTTTATATCAGTCGATTTGTTAAAGAGACGCAATAAAAATAAATTACTTTACATAAAGTTATAAATGAATTCTTGGCATTTAAATGTTTTTATTAATTTTGTTAGCACAATTATTATTATAAGTATTTAGACAATATGACTATTGCTATTTATTATGGAACGCGGCAGTAGACTATTTTGAAGTACATTTACTAACAGCTATGGGCCCCGCGGTTTCGCCTGTGTGGCGATACATGATTATATTATTATTGTATTATTCCTATATATTTCAGTTATTGTATAATTAAATCTAATGGAACCAACAAAACAAACAAATTATTAAAATAAGTCAAGCCGTTTTTGGGTTTAAGCGAGACAATCGAATAGCAATTGATTTTCATAGTAGGTATATATACATATAAGACTCATTTTTGTTCACACAGTTATAAACTCTTCATTATTCATAAATGCATCTAGAAAAACATCTTTGGTGCCTAAACTGATTTCATATTGATTTGAAGTCAAAGTCAAAGTCAAAATCATTTATTCAATTTCATCATCAAAGACGCACTTATGAACGTCAACTTCTCATTAAAATGTACTTTAAACACTCTACCGACGCGTTCCAAAATATATAGAGCCCACCGAGAAAAAGCGGCAAGAAACTCGGGGCCATTGTTTTTATATAGATATTTACAATGTTTCTACTTAGGTACTACAAATATTACATTTTATGGGTGGCAGAGTGACAGCTTGCCAGAAGTGGAGTATTCCAAGCATCTTTATCTTCTATATAATATCGAACTTTATAGTAAGCTTTTTTATTAAAGCGTTTTTACAGTCAACTTGAATTTGCCCTCTGTGAGCTCAGTTATGGCTATGGTAGCTCGGAGTTAGTGGAAGTCACAGTTTACAGTTCACACAGCTACCAGTAATAGCCTCGAATCCATTAAAAAATTAGTAAATACACTGCATATGGGATGTGTGGCATCGACTGCATGTGATAACCTACCTTGTGGGTAGTGCATAATGCCTGCCTTACTTACGTATATGAACACTTACTGAACTACGAGTATCTAATCATCTTTCTCATTATAATAATATATTATAGTGCTTTGTTTTGGTATTATCCTTTTTTTGAACTACGTAATAAGCTTTAATATTCGAACATAATCAGTACACTACTACTTCCTTTACTTTACGTAAACTAGTTATTTTTAGTTACCCAAAGACAATATTCCTCATAATCAGCCCATTTTGTTCCCACTGCTGGGACTCGACCCTTCCTCTTAGAGAGAGGAGTTGGGCCATAATCCACCATGCGGGCTCAGTGCGGCTTGGTGGATAGGTTAGTGGCCAACCCATGTCGAAGTTTTCAGGCCGCCCGAAGGCTTTCGACATAGCCTAACGACTGTTGTCCTAAGACAAACAACCGAGACCCACGACTTTACGTGCCCTCCGAACCACGGAAGCGCTCAGTTGAATAACGCAACTAGCGGTCACCTATCCAAGTCCTGAACGCAGCAAGTGTTGCTTAACTTGTTGATCAGGTACAATCGCCAAGTCAAGCTCCGCTACGAGCGCTTCGTCTACACATTCTTACAAAAACTTTATTAACTAACTAAACATCTAATTTCCCTCACAGATGTATCATGGATTGTATTTAAGCCCGTTTACATTAGTAGCCCCTATATAATTTGAACAAACTCCAACACAGATTACATAATTCGATTTACAACATGCATTCAATTAACCAAGTAACATTGCATAAATTGCACACAGAGTAACATCTATCAAACGGTAGGCAGACGATTACCGGCCGTCTAACTGACTAGACTGACTACGACAAGCTGATGTATCACGCACGATTCACTCACCCTCATTAATTCCACGAAGAGTTATATCTTCATCGACTACTGTAAGCTCCTTCTCTGTAATTATCTCGCATTAAGGCCTATTACCGCAGACGATGCTCTATCAATATAATGCGTCGCCATTCCAATAATCGCCCTTAGACAATGACCGTCATATTGCATGTACATTACCGCTATATGAATTTCGCAAATATTCCGCGCATGCATCATACATGATCGTGTTAACTACACCTTATGTCGGACCGCTTCATTGTGTAATAGCTGGAAATCCTATGAATGTATCATGTCACCTCAATTGAATATCACACACCGGTAATGATACGATGTGCATAAGACTCCTTATTTATGTAAATTACTAGGTTTTGCTGCGATGAGAAATAGCATATTTAATTTATTTGCAATGCTCCAATGCCCTTTTCGATTCAGGTAGACGCCCGCCACGACGCGACGCTTGAAACGCTATTTGTGATTATTTCCAAATTTCATTAAACACTTATTGCGTTATTTTCGTTAATCATTGCAGTTTGATTTGGGAATATTCGCTTTAGGGTGTAATGTCAGGGTTTAATTTTGAGTGGTGTGTTAATGTAAAAGTGAAGAGATGAAAGATGCCGCCACCATTTGTCACTACTTTCGGAACGAGGTGGCGGAGTAAATGGCGGCCCGCCCTGTTTGCACCTCGCTCCTGTGCCACATTGTGAACTACAGTAAGGACTCTCCGTATATTTTGTTAAATATCTGTCAGTCTGTATTAAAATATCCAACAACATGTTATTGAGATAACTTATGTAAGATGCTCACAGATTTTGCGTACGTGTGAGATTTCTGTAATTATGTGCTACTAGTTGCGCCCCGCAGTTTTATCCGCGTGGTGATAGATGATGATGAAAAGTATTCTATTGGTTATTCCAGCGCCTCATACACATACATACGAAACTTCATTAAAATTGGTCCAGCCGTTTGAGCGTGAAGAAGTAACAAACATACAAACACACTCACAAACTTTCGCCATTATACTAGCTGCGCCCTGCGGATACACCCGCGTGGTGATGGATGATGATGATGATGAAAGATACCCTATGTGTTAATCCAGTACCTCATCTACCTCCATCTATTCCAAATTTCATCAAAATTGGTCAAGTCGTTTGAGCGTGAAAGAGTATCAAACATCAGCTATTCAGCTATATTATATATTAATCCATCCATCCATCCATCCATCCATCCAAACTTTCACATTTATAATATTAGTGGGATAGTGTGACGCCTGACAATGATTTTTATCACTTTTAATCGTTGAACTTGAAATGTCAAGCACATTATATTATTGAAAAATATGTAAAATATGTGTTTTTTTTTTTTTTTTTTATGTACAATAGGTTAGCGCTTGACCACAACTCGCCTGATGTTAAGCGTAGTTGTGATCTACGATGGAGCGCGCTTACCTAGAAGATACCGATTCACTCTCGACTTAAAGACTCGTAGATTATATTTATCAGGAAACAGAGACATCGGCAGTAAGTTCCACAGTTTGGCAGTTCGCACAATGTAAGAGCCAGAAAACCGCTTAGTGCGAGTCCCTGGAACTTCAACCATGTAGCGGTGACGCCTTGAGGTGTCTCTGCTCGTCCGGTGATAAAATGGGGATGGGGGAATAAGATCGTGTAATTCCGATGCACACTCTCCGAAGTGCAACCGATAAAAAACCGAAAGGCAAGCAACTTTGCGACGATGTTCTAAACTTTGCAGCTTAGATTTGCAAAGGGATTCACTGCCTATGAGCTTCCTGGCTCTCTTCTCAATCGATTCCAGCGCCTGAAGCTGACATTTAGCCGATCCATCCCAAAGGTGCGAACAGTACTCCATGCACGACCGAACTTGTGCTTGATACAAGGTAAGCAACTGTTCCGGCTTAAAGTACTGTCGCACCTTTGCGAGAACACCCAGCTTTTTGGCAGCCAATTGAGCCTTCGACTCAATATAGGAACCGAAGTTGAGAGTTGGGTTCAGAGTAATGCCAAGAAGCTCCAGGTGGTCAGTGATCGGCAAAGTTGTACCACGGAAAGTCGGAGCCAGATCAAATGGCCTCCTCTTGGCAGAGAACAGACACGCCTGGGTCTTTGCTGCATTGAACTTCACCAGGTTGGCATCGCCCCAGTCGGAGACTGCCTTAAGGGAGAGGTTCAAGCGCTCAACCATGGTCTCTCTTAGTGACTGAATTTCGGCCGCACTGGCACGCGCGTTGGATATATAGCTCTCCACAACAGTGCTGTCGTCTGCATACCCAAAGATACCGGGTTTTAGCAGATCGTTGATATGGAGCAAGAAGAGTGTTGCAGAGAGCACCGACTCTTGAGGAACACCGGCATTAATCGCCCTTGGATCGGACGAGCGGCCATCGATGACCACTCGTATAGATCGATTCCTCAGAAAGTCCGATATCCACGCAATGAAACCAATGGGCAAGCCGAAAGAGGAAAGCTTGCTAATAAGGCAATCGTGCCAGACCCTGTCGAAGGCCTTAGATATATCTAGGGAAACCGCAAGTGCTTCCCCGTATTTCTCTATGGCTTCACTCCAGATGTGTGTGGCGTATACTAGAAGATCCCCAGTGGAACGATTCCGGCGGAAGCCATATTGTCGATCACTGAGTAGTTGTTCTGATCACCAAAGTGAATAAATTTCTTTAGGGATAGCTCAGAATATTTACCAACATCTGAATAAAGCCTGACTCCCTCTTTATTGCACTTATATCCCTCTTGAAATATAATAACATATTAAATTACTTTATTTACAAAGTATTAAAAGTAAAAATAAAAACTAATCTATAATAATTCCCCCCATGGTGGGGGGAAAGTGGCCAAAACGCTGGCAGCATTGCCACGCTGGATGTCAGTGCTAACTTTTTGCCCATAGTAAGCGCCAGGCTTTCGGTCACCCATCGCCTCATTCAACGTTTCGCAAAACAAGTTGAGAGCGGACAGCCCCATGCCATGGGCCTAATGTTTCGACCCCAAACGGCACAAATATGTACATTCTGTCTAAATACACATATTTATGACGTTTGAGGTCTTCCGCTTTAATCGCGGCATCGGGTCGGCGCCGATCAATCGTCCCAGGGAGATCCAGGAGCATCCCAAACCAGGGGCTGTCCCACCTTCCACGAGACGATAGTCATCCCATATAAATAATCGAATGATAAAATAGGCCATGTGACTTTATTTTTATGGGTGGGCCGAAACTGAGTAAAAGTTTTTAATTTTGTTATCAACAAAATCTTCAATTGACTCATCTAGGGTTGGAGACCCTAAGAAGCGAAGTGATCGATTATCTAATATTTTGATATTTGGAGCAATTCGTTCGAAACTATTAACTATCTTATTCCTTAGTAGCGTAGTAGAATTTGGTATAAAAAGTTCGCACTTTGAAAAGTTGAGAGCAAGACCTATCGAACTAAATTCTGCAATTAAATTTTGTAGATCAAAGAACAGTGTCGACCTCTACTCTTAGGGACCCATCATCTAGGTACCAGACTTTAATTCCGATTCTAATGTTTTGATGATAGATAGCAATCCATCCTGGATTGCTAAGCTAAAAATAGCTGGTCCAAGCGGATTACCTTTTAGACATCCTACTTCTGAAGATAACAAATTGTTTTTGTATATTTATTTTGAAGGTTTATGATAACATTACCAAATGAAATTATCTATAAATGTATTATTAACTAGAATCAAAAGAGTGTTACTATCAGCAGAATTGAAGGCGTTCTTAATGTCAACCTTCAGCAGCACTTCACCTCCTTCATTTGTTAAAAAGGTTCTTAGGGCATGTACCGCCGCCTCACAGCCACCCTGTGAACCAAATCCCAACTGCAAGGGTTGAAATTCCTTACGGAGAGATATTATTATTAATTATCCCTCTTTTATTCTACTCTTGGCCACCGAAACAAAAGACAGACATTTGATTGTTTTTCAAGATAGGTAAAAACTCTAAATATTACCTACCTACGAGTAAATGCTATATCGTAATTAATTAGTTTTCCATACTGTTATCCGTACTGTATGTTATGCCCGAGGCTTTGGCGAGTTTTCTTTTTCTTGGCAGCCTCAGCGGCGGCGGTGTGAGGACGAAGAATGCGAACTTAATGGTTTCTGTTTTGAGACCATAGCCAATCATTCCGTCATCAAAGTTAAGGAGACATTACGCGTGGCATTACTTTACAAAAACAACTCCACTGAAGGTGAAAATTGGAATGAAAATCGTTTGTAATCATTGATAGAGATAACTATTTGTAATGATCATAAACTTTTTGAAGATCAATGCTGCTTAATTGTTTACTGTTAAGTAATAATATGGGACAAGATCCACTCATGGTCTTCAGGTTCCAAATTAGGCAGAGATGGCACTATGGTAACCTAATTATATACGTAATAATAACACAGTACATAACTTACAGCAAAAACACAGTACAGTACATAATAACATTAGCCTCATGCTTTTCCCGGACAAACAGCAAACGTGGAGGCTCCTGCATTCTAATAAGGGAGCAACATAAATGGTTGGAATTAAGGAATACAGATTATTCAAAAATAGGTATTTTTGAGTGTTGTGCTGTAGAGTTATTAAACTATAATGTAGCTATATTGTGTGTATACAGGGTACCTACTCGTAAGTTACAATATCTTGAAATATTTATGGATAGTCTAAGAAAGGTATTACTGACAAAAAAAAGTTACACTAATATCATAGTAACAGATGACTTCAACATAAATATACTTAAAAAGAATAATACCACTCTTGACTTTGAATGTTTGCTTCTAAACTTTAACTTAAAACTTTCTTTGAGACAGCCTACAAGAATAAAGAGCCAGACATGCATAGACAATTTTGGGCATAATTTTAATAACCTACGTTCGGCTGAGGTCATTGAACTTGGTCTATCAGACCATACAACCCAATTGATTAAATGCCCTGTTAAAAGTATTGCAACTTCTAAATATTGGCGGGTTAAGAGACGTGACTTTTCAACATTCAACATTACTAAGTTTCAAAATGTATTGGTAGTTTAAGTTTTGCTGACATCTATAATGAAGTGGACCCTATTATTGCGTATGAAAACTTTATTAAAATTTTTATATTATTTTATGAGTTGTGCTTTCCCAATAAATTTGTGACTATAAAAATAGCGAAACCTGTTCGGTGGATATCACGTAGAATTAAAGTGTGTAGTAAGAGAAAAAGAAAACTTCTCTGGCAATATAGGAAAAAACCTACAAACACTTATAAATTAAAATATAAATTATACTCAAATAAATTTAAAAAAATAATTAAACTTACCCAGAAGACACAAAATAATCATAGGATTAATTGCTCTATAAATAAAGCGAAAATTACATGGTGTATCATTAACAAAAGCCAAGCAATATTTACCCAGAGGATACATTGATAAAATAAAAATTAACAATAAAACAATTACGAAGCTATTTGACATAGCCAATTCATTGAATACTTTTTGTGGATAAAATTAAACCAGCTGACCAATACGATTTAAATAACAAGACATTTATATTACCCCAAAAACCTCTATGTTTATTCAACCATCTCTATCACAGGACATACTAAATATTATTAAATCATTAAATAACACAAATAGTGTAGGCTACGATGGTATCTCTACCAAAATATTAAAATCTGTAGCTAACATGGTATGTGAGCCTCTAAGTTTTATAATAAACTTGTGTATATGTTCAAGAATACTTCCAGATCGATTAACAGTTTCGATAATTAAACATTTACACAAGAAACAAATTAAAGAACACATGAAAAATAACAGACCAATCTCTCTCATTCCTGTCATATCTAAAGTATTCGAAAAGTATTTGTATAAAGTCTTCTACAATTATTTCGGAAAAAATTATGTTGTAGGGAACAAAAAGGATTTAGACAAAGTAAAACTATAAATATGGCAATATATGATTTTTTGCAACGAGTTATTACAAAAATTGATAAATGAATACCAATATGCACCATATTCTGCGACATGACCCAAGCATTTGATTATGTTAGACATACCACTCTATTGCAAAAGCCTCGTACACAAATAAATAGTATAAATGTCAAAACAAAAATTTAAGTAACCTATACATCTAACGAGCGTACCTCACACTTCGGCGTACCACAAGGAAGCGTGCTAGGACCGCTTCTATTCCTAGCATACATTAACGATCTTCCAAATGCCACCAATCAACCTATTGCACTCCTTGCAGACGATAGTGCCGTGACCATAGAATATATTGACTTATATAAAATTGACATTGATGTAACTCTCAGACATATTATTACATGGTTACATAATAATAACTTAAAAATTTATTTAAATAAAACAAAAATAATTTACCTTAGGCAACGCGATAATTATACTCAATCTGAACCAGACATCACATATGAAAATAATGTAATTGAAAAAGTTGACTCAATAAAATTTTTAGGATTAACAATTGATAAAAAACTTAACTGTAAAGACACACATAGATAAATTATGTAAAAAACTAAATAGTCAAATCTATGCCCTATATAAACTCTCTACAATAGTTAATGCACAAGCTCTTTTAACTGCATATCATGGTCTTATCGCCTCAAACATTAGATACGGAATTATATTTTGGGGCAACTGTACTAATGTCAACAGACTATTTAAATGCCAAAAGCGAGCTATTAGAGCTATGTTTTGGCTTAAAATAACTGTTACATGTGCACCTTATTTCAAAAAGTACAACTTATTAACATATCCATCACTATACATTTATGAAACTTCTATGTTCGTCAAAAATAATCCGGATTTATTCAATCAGCAATCAGATGTAGTTATATAGTAACTACATCTGACCGGATTATTTTTGACGAACATAGAAGTTTCATAAATGTATAGTGATGGAATTGTCAATAAGTTGTACTTTTTGAAAAGACGTGACAACCATAAGATCTGGGTTCAAGGCTCTAGAACAAAGTCGTTACAAGTGAATGTTAAACAAGTGTCTTCCATATGTCTGCTTTTGTATATAATAAGCTGCCAAAATCATTAAGAAAATTACCTGCTACAGAATTTCAAAGAAAATTAAAAACTGTTTTAATAAATAAAAGCTACTACACAAATAAAGAATTCTTGAATGACAAGAACATGACATTTTAATATTAAGAATAATTGTGTAATTTGGGTGACCCTATTTGTATAATTGATGTGTTATTATTATTATTATTATTATTTATTATGGAATTCAATTTAATTTAATTTATTTTATTTCATGTGACATATTTTGTTTTAATTCATTGACCAATGATAATAATTGACACGCTTTACTTTAATTAATTGTTTAAATATTTGTATATAGGCATAACATTACACTATTATATTTATAAAATTTGTTGCTAATGAGAGAAATAAAATTGTAATTGTAAAAATATCACATTGCACGCCTTATTAAGGCAGACTACATTGAAACTGTTTATTATTATTATTATGATATATATTTTATTATAGATATTATATTTTATATATATTATTATTATTATTATGACATCGTATACATGTATTTCATGCAATTAAAAATTTGATTGATTGATTGATTGATTGAATACACACCCAGATACAGGTCAAACAGACATGTTCATGCACACAAACGTTTCGCCTGTCGCAACCGGGAGCGGCTTAGAAAGCTGGGTCACTACCAACCTGCGCCAAAAGTATTTGGACAAGTTTACTTAAACTAGTGGTCGATGCGTATTGTCGAAGGTGCGTGTAGAACGATAGAGGCTCGAATGGCAATTAAATAATTTGTGGCGGTAAAATGACGGTGCGTGGTCCGTGGCGGCCATTAGAAGCAAAACGCCAAATCATTTACGAGAAAGCGAGACCTTGCCTCGTATTATTTACATATTTTTTTCATATCTAAAGTAAAGTGATGTAAGTCCAAAAAAATCTTATGTGTGTCTCTGTGTGGTTTGTTCGCCTGTATCTATGTGTGTTTATTTTTATTGATTAAATAAAATCTGGTATTTTGTTCACAAATATTTATATTATTGTTGTCGAAGTAATCCAAATATACCACAAAAATCACCAAGCGAAACGACCAAATTACCAATTAAATGATTCAACCCGTTCCTTGATGTTCAGTAATTTTGAACAACTGTCATAAATAAACGTGATGTTTAGTATTAAGGGTTAAGGTATGAAATTGCATTTGGTACTAAAACATCAAATTTTTTTTAAGATGAAATATATAAATTTAATCAAAGTATTAACTCTCGTCATCTACCCATTTCTGCAATCTACTCGGAAGATCATTCAAACCTTTGGGATAGAAATCTGAGACCCGGTACTGCACAAACTGTCTGAAGTCATTTTGTACTGCTCCCTTGTTATTATTCTTTCACATGACAGTCAGTACAATCTTTGGAAGAGACCGTATTTATGGCTTATCGTGTAAGATTCCTTTCATTTCAGATTGGTTAATATTTTCCTTGTGTATGATTAAAAAGAGCGTATAACAGAGTATGATCAAAAACTGCGTATAAACGAGTATGATAAAAAAGCGTATAATAGAGTATGATCAAGAAGATCGTATAACAAAGTCCGTATGGCACAGTTGATCAAAAAAAGCATACAGAGTATGATAAAAAAATAACGTATAGCACAATTTAATCAAGAAATGCGTATAACAGAGTCCTATGATTAAAAAAGCGCATATAACAGAGTATGATCAAGAAGAGAGCATGATTAAAAAGTGCGTATAACATGGTATAATAAAAAAATATTCTATAACAGAGTATGATTAAAAAGAGGAATAACAGAGTTACATCGTTACTCACACTACGTCTACGATACAATCTTGAAAATATTAAACTAATATTTAGGCAACGCTTTGCCGCGAGCCGCCTCATTTGCATAAGGTGCGCTCTCTATGGACTGGCCGCTACTTTTGTTAACGTAAACTCTAATCGTATAAACCTATCATTCTTTTTTTAATAATTTTGGTGTGGGAACTAGAAAGAGCTCAGTAATAGGTTATAACGCTTAAATGCTAAAAATATACGTAATAAATACTATAATAATAAATATTTACTAGTCTATTAGTACAATGGTTAATAGGTACCTACTTATCTACTCGACTACTTTTTTCTACTCTACAGCACAAAAAGTTAATTTGCTTATTTAATAGCATAGGTATTATTAGTATATTTTTTCGTTCAGTAAACACTTTTAATTAACTGAAGCATAATAAGATGCATGATATAACACTATTGAAGCCTTTGATAACTTACTGTTTTGCTTGACAAACTTTATCAAAAATAGTTTGGAACTAAAATTTATTGGCATTTTCAATGCATAGTTGGACATGCCTTTGATAAATAATATCTTAAATTTACACTTATAGATATACCTACATGATTATTTACTGAATATGACCGACACTGCGTGGGGCTGTAATCCAATGACAATTAAAATAAGCTTAACTTAATTATGCAAATTGCATTGCTAATTTCGACGCTCTCAAAAATACATTTACTTAAATAAACTAATTTCTGCATTACGACAGAATTTTAAATATAAAACGTTGGCTTTCCATACAAGAAATAAAATTAGTCTCGATTCGACGAAACGTCAATGAGAATGAACGCAAAAAAGATAACAGGATAGAATTGACCTCGTGATTTACGTACCAGAGTCACCCCTATAGGCAAAAAGTTTATTATTTTGTTTTTTTTACTAGCGATTTACAAGACAAGCCTGATAGCAAGAGTCACCTGCCTACAATGACAGTCGCAGTGCCTGCCATTGAGCTGATTAAAATGTACAATACTGCACTTGTAACCTCGGGACACATCTGTTTGGCTACAGTTCCCTTTGCCATTAACACTAGGCTTTACGTACACTCCAGCTTCGAAGCACTTGCAGAAGAGTCTCATCACCAAATATTTTGAATTGAAGTCTCATTTGATTGATATGTTTTATGAACACATTTTTACAGTCTTCTTCTCAGTCGTTTCGGTCTTGACAGAGCGGTCGTGGTCGTCATGTAGTTGTGGTGGAGGCAGATGTAATGCGCCCCACGATGTCATGCCATCCCCCTCTATTCGTAGTCATCCTGGTGCCCTCATGCAAGGGACCTCCCACCGCAGATTTGATCTGATCAGTCCATTGCTCTTCTTTTCTCTTCCTTCTACTTTTGCCCTGAACGACAAGCCGCTCTATAGACTGGCTGCCCCGCCTCGAAACGTGCCCGAAGAATGCGAGGATCCGCGATTGCACCAAAGCTGAAAGACGCTGCTTGATGCCAAGTTCTTGAAGTATCGAGACGTTTGTACGAAACTCGGTACACAATTTTTACAGAAAACATATGTTATTAATATTACCTACAGAAACCTTTTAAATATGTTATCGATAACATTAATATTACCCATGTACAAAAATCTTATAAAGAAAAATAATCAAAAGCATAAAACGAAACCAAAATACAAATCATCAACCTCTTTGACCTTTTAAAACATAAATCGATTATCTAATTCGAATGTTTGTAATCGACTAATCGCAGCAACGAGACTGTGCCCTAAGCCCGTCGCATGTAACATTAAATATCATAATTTCAACCCATTAGCCGCTAATGTAATGTCCCTGCCGGCAGCTTTGAGGTTTATTGCTTGGCTATTAATTCCAAACGATCGTCTATGAGTCTTTATAAGGTTTTGTTTTTCCGATTAAGAAACGAGTCTTTGAGAGAAATGTACAAGTTGGTAAAAATTTAACTTGTATTTCTAAAATTTTTGAGTTAAATAGACGCTACAACTTCTTTAGCTGATATTTTTTATTAATATTAATTCTTTATGAGGGGATTCGTATGTTTGTATATTTGCTATTCCTCAAGCTATATATAGTAACTAACTGACCTGCCAGCGGCTTCGCTCGCGTGGCCTCGCGGGATAAAGTAATTACTGATTTTTAAATATTCCACAGGAACTCTTCAATTAACCGGGATCATAAGTATCCTATATGTTTACCAGGGATATAAGCTACCGCCATACGAAATTTCATTTAAATCGGTCCAGTCGTTTCGAAGATTAGTCCCTACAAACAGACAGACAAAGATACAGAGAAACAAACAATTTGAACTTATTTTTCACTCCTTACATCCCTTGACTCGGTTTTTAGCATATTTTTCATTGTACAGAAATTTGACCTCTACAGTTTATAATATGTAGGAGTTTTTACATCCCTCGTTTTACCCCCTTAAGTCATCCCTGACAAAAATATTGAAATCATCACTATTTATTTTAAATTAACTATCCAGTTATCAATTTTCATCACTGTAGTTCCAAAAACAAAGAACTTAGGAAAAAAAAATATCCCCCGTTTCACCCCTTTAAGTCACAGTAGATATTATATAGAGAACAGTACGGAAACTACCTTCAAACGTTCGAAACGGCTCACTGACATAAACATGCGCATCGACGAGACCCCTAAGCGGTTCTCGCGGTGCCGTCAGTAGTGAGTGTTACAAACTATTTTTTCATCATAACCTTTTTATATAATCTAAAATATGAAATGTCACACTTGACTGACTGCTATGTGTTTTAAAATTGTAACAGTGTTCTTGTATGATCGATCATAAATCATAATAAATTCGTAAAACATAACACAAAATACAAATCTTAGATGGCGGTTGCAATAGATTATAATATTATTACGAATTATATCGTACTGGGTGTTGTTTTTATGGTTTTCGAAGGTGTCGAAGTCGATAGTGCTGTGAAAATAGAAATCCAATTAGGCGTCTGCGCGAAATTAACAACTTTATCGTCATGGGTCTCGTTTACATGGTTTTCGAGGGCGTTGAAGCTGATAGTCTTGTCAAAATAAAAATGCAAGATGGCATCTGCCCGAAATTATCCACTTTTTCATCTTGGTTGTCGTTTTTATGGTTTTCGAGGGCGTTGAAGCCGATAGTGCTAACAAAATTGAAATCGAAGATGGCGGCTGGGCGAAATAATCAACTTTTTTTGGAGTCAAATATTTGTAATTTATGAAGAATAAAAGTATTTTTTATGTAATGTTTTTTTTAATTACAAGGTATCAAATGCATCGAGGGAGATCACCGATGCGATGGACCGACCAGATACGAGCAGCGAAAAACGGTCCTCTACACGAGTGCACGAGAAAGGCTGCAGGCAGGGAGGAATGGCGACGCATTGTAAGGCGCGTTACACAACCTGAAGTGACGACCACGACCGCTCTGTCAAGAGCGTAGCAATGAAGAAGATTAAACGCATTTTTGAGGTTGAGACGCAGTACGGTTCAGGCCGAAAATGCGTGACAAACACCCGAAAACAGAGCTCATGAGCACTGCACCCGCACCACCTGCAGCGCCTACCACGCGCCCAACCGCGGCTCACGTACGCTCCCGCCAAAACTCGTAAAAGGTTATGCCATAATGATAAGTTAGTGTAGCAAACCTGCAAAAATCCTAAGATCTACAAGTGGTTGTGTGTCAATACTAAACTGTTTTCTGTATTTTAAACTATCAAGATTAACCGACGCCATGATACCTACATACATTTTAATTGTAAACTAGAATTAACTAGATTTTATGTCTACAACAGAACAACGAATGTTTTATTTAAAAAAATCAATACCTTAAAACATTAAAAGTGACAACCTTCAATGGCTTCAATGGGGCATAGATAATTAGTTGATTAACTAGGCTTAGTTTCCATACTGTTGCATCTTTATACTGTGTTTAAGTCATCCCTGTCAATAAATATTGAAATCATCACTTTAAACTGTCCAAATGCTAATTTTCCCACTGTATGTTCGAAAACAAAAAACTTTTCATACAAACTTTCACCCTTCCATTTCACCCCATTAAACCACCACTATCCAAAAAAAAATGCCGTTCATTTTTATTTTGAATGGCGTATCCATATACAAATTTTCACAACTATAAGTTCAAAAACAAAGGAGTTTTATACAAACGTTTTCACCCCTTTTGACCCCCTTAGGGGTAGAATTTCGAAAACCCATTCTTAGTACACCTCTACGCATCAAGGACAAATTATACACCCTCCAAATTTTAAGTCTCTACGATCAGTGGTTTAGGCTGTGCGTTTTCTGTCAGTCAGTCAGTAAGTCATGACATCTTCTTTCATATATATATATAGATGACCATAAGGGAAAATGTAGGATTCTAATGGTGAAAGAATTTTTCTAATCGGTCCTGTTGTTTCGGAGCCAATTCATATCAAACAAACAAACCTTTCCTCGTTATAATATTATAAGTGTAGATAGTGTAGACACTATCTACACTTATAATATTATAAGTGCATACACAACAATACACTGCATAAACAACATTCAAAAACATTGTACTTACCTAAAAACTAAATGGTACATTTAAACATTTACATTACCTAAATGACTTGAGGAATGGCAAAATTTGAATTTGAACTTTGTGTAATAAAGTGCATATTGACTCTTTGGCGTTAGGAACACACCTACATTGCTTAGACAACATGGAGTGCTTGTAATTTAATATGAACTTTATTGAATAGCAATAAAGTTCAAATTGACTCTACATTTTAGTTTGAAAACTGTATATCCTATTTCCTATTAATTAATATTATAAACGTGAAAGTTTGTATGTATGGATGTATGGATGTTTGTTACTCTTTCACGCACAAACGGGGGGGCTAATGTTGATGAAATTTGGTATGGGGGTAGATGAGGCGCTGGATTAACACATAGGATACTTTTCATCATCATCATCATCATCATCCATCACCACGCGGGTGAAACCGCGGGGCGCAGCTAGTATTATATACTTTTACTGTATGGGAAAAATAAAAGGGCTGTTTTAGGGTTTCCCCGGCAATTATTCGAATTTTTCTCGCCGTATAAACTTCAAACATCCTTGGACTTCAACGAACATTTAGAAAAAATAATTGGGCAAATTGGTCAAGGCGTTGTTGAGTCATGCGCTTACCAACACATTTTGCGATTCATTTTTATATTCTACATTTATATTTTACATTTTTTTATGATAGAAGATGGATAGGGCTATGCTTGAGGATTCCCTGCGTGATAAGATCCGAAATGATAATGCTGAATGAAAAAGCTGATAATGATAATGATGAAGCTATATAAATATTTATAGTAGCTTCAAGTGATTTTTTATTCATGTAGTTACTGTCACACAAATAAGTCTGTCATCAAGTCACCTTCATGTCTAAGTAAACGTTTTGGAAAGCGGTGGATCCATTACTTAAACTTTCTAAGGAGATGACGAGCAAAAGCACAGAATATATAGTTACGTAGTTTTGTACACTTTACCTACATTCGTGCACCGACAAGAACACTTAGCGCTTAATAATCATCCATTAGTTAGTTGATACTACAATGCTAAGAAAATAAACAAATTCAACGATACCCACGGTTGGGGGTTTTCACCGCCATTCCCCTTGGTTTATGTTTTAGCTAAATTACTCTTCCCTGCACGCAGGATTTTTTGTCGTATTTTGTCACAAACAGTAGCGTTTTACTTTACCCTTTTGATCGGTGTCAATCACTGCAACACCAAGTGGTCAATGCAGTTCTTTGGTTGCAAGCTACGAAGAATGGAAGCATAACTCAAACAAATTCCACACAAAAAGTGGTCCTTCAAACCAAAACGACGTATGGTTCCAAATACGAATTACTTCCGAGGTTACTAATAGACATGTTCGGTGATTGGTTTAAATTTCAGAAGGAAAGCAGGGATTGGTCCACGCGCGTGCTGCAACATCTACTATGACAGCTGAGTCATAGCGACGTGAACGATGTTATTGATTTAGCACGACTTTTATTGGGTCATTTTTTAAGGCAGTTACTCTTCCTGATATTATTTCTTCGTAGGTTGCAAGGGCTATTTATCTAAAATATGATAACTAATTTACACTTGGACGTTGATCATGTCGTGACGACAAATATTAGACAAAATTGTACAATAATAGCAATGTGCGTTTAGGTAGGTAAGATTTTTTTTAAAATCTTATTAATAATATTAACAAATTATTTAACATCGATCATAATCGACAACATGATAGTTGTGTTTTCTAATTCTTTGATTACAACATATGATGATTGATTTAATTAACAACAGTAGTCGAGTTAATTCAACTTCCGTATCTAAGGTATTTTCCAATTAGCCATATTAACTTAATATGCTCACGAAGACATTAATCTTATAATCTTTGAATAAATAATCAAAATATAAACTGATTTCGTATTTTAAATGCGCGATTGTTAATCGATTTTCGTTTTATTGCCTATATGGGATTAGAATAATATGAATTTGAATGTATTTGTACAAAACGAATAAATATAGAAGATCGTAAATATTAAGCCTTTGAAGGTTAGGTGAAGGTAACATGCCGCAAAAATAACACGTCTTAGTGTGTATACACTGGTCGCTGGTAGAGTTTGTGTAAAAACAGAAGCTTCCTAGGAATTGAGGTCGCGCGTATGCCAATTTACTGTTCTGCTAATAAAAGAGCTAAAAAATGCTTCTATTTCACTGTTTTATAAAATTATCGAGTCGAAATTCTGACTTGACAGTTGCGTGACGGACAGTAATAGCTGGATGGGGCTGGCATATAAAAATCTGTATATTAGTTCACCGTAACACCACGACGGTTCACTTTTTGAACACGCTCTATGTACTGATAATAGGTATCACTATGCTTCGATTTGGCATTGAAGAAGATTTACGTCTCTAATACTCATTGTTATTAAAATCACAGAAGCAGGTTAAACAAGTACAAAGTATCGACGAAGGTAGACAGGTTTGTGTTATTTTGAGAAATAAACAAACTGTGTGACAACATATACAAATATTGTTTTATGTGTTTACAAATTTGACCTTAATGCGCAACATTAAAACATATTCATGTCGAATGTTCTCATTATACTACTTTAAAAATTTACTTGCCACGTATTGTAGGTACGTTAGTGGTAGTACCTACGTACAGCCACGTAGTTTATACTTCAGTAATGCAATTCTGTTTTATTTATACAATTAATTAATATTATTTTAAGGAGGAAATATTTGTTTATTTGTTTGAATTGAATGGGCTCCTAAACTACTAGACCGATTTGATAAATTCTTTCACTATTACAATTATATTATCTATTATTCGTCGTAGGCTATAAATTTTGCTTCATCATCATCATTATCGATCAACATAAGGGTGAAACCGAGAACCTAGTGATAATAAAATAAGAACCAGTATGTGTCTCTATTATCATATTTTATACTCACCTATTACGACATTCATGTGGGAAGACACGGAACATGCAGTATTATTCTAAAACCAGCACTTGTTTTAGTTGTCAAGCTTAGAACACGCAAGCCGCGTCTTGTAAGTACAAAAACGCCCGGGGGCTTTAACTAGCATAGATTTGCGGATAGTACATTGAACTTGTCACCAGAGTTGCTTTGAATAAAATAAGTCTCATTAACTCAGTAATTTCACTAGTACTTAGCGTTCCTAGTAATTTCACAAGTATTTTTGCTACAGGTCCTTCGAACCTAAAGACTGTAATAATAACCAGGTGATAACTCAGCCAACAGGTACGTCAAACATACGGCCCGACTTAAATTCGATGACCTTTTTCTGCGGACTGACAAAATACATAACATAACCGATAGTATAATTGTAGGGTAATAGTGTCGGGCTGAACTTAGTTCATTTCCGTAGTATTTTGCAGTCTTATCTATTATTTATTACTTATGATCACTTTATGCTCTAAATAGTATTGCAAACTAGTATTTACTATAGTTTGTCAACGTGGAAGGTATAAATTTCTACATTACATAGTTTTGAAATAGCAGGTGGGAGTCCACTAGGATAGATGTATACTTTGGACGGTAATATTAAAAAATACATAAGATAAAATATCATATAAAACAGTACCTTAATTGAAATAGGTAATATGTTTAAACACACCACGCACAGCGGATGCAGCAAATAAAAAAACGCCTTCATTAACATGTATGCAAATGCACTCGTTAATAGACGTTAATAAACGATAAAATTACGATGATATAAATATTTGTTGAAGTTGAATTCAAATATGTATAAAAGTATGAAAAAACTCTAAGGAATTAGGATGCTCTGCAAACGGACAGATGGACGAACGAGCGACTCTATAATGTTTTTATAGTACTACGAAACCGTAAATATGAAGGCCTTAAGCATGATACACTCATACGATATATTTAATCAGGTTAGTGTAACATATGTAACGTAACGGTTTTTTAAGAAACGCACAATATTCCATTTGAACGAAAGAACTCCCCAAAAATATCAAGTGTAACTAACGTGAATCTGTCATTATATAACCATAGATTAACATAAAGTTACGAAAATATTTCCTTGCGACCCAGCTCTTCAACAATCTTTAGAATTTGACCCGGTTACGATATTGAGTTTGACATGCCTGGTCTACAGCAAGCGTATCTACGTTTTAATGAGCACAGCTGCGGTACAAGATATTCTACCTTCAAGTAGTAATGTAGTAGTGTGCAAGGACCACTGTGCTTGGACTTAAAGGGTCGCTGTACCAGGAGGAATTACAGCGTGAACTAGAGTCTTACGATGACGAGTGCAGCATCAAATGAATGTCAGGCTCGTCTCATCAAATGATTGTTTCGGAAAATACTTGATTAACACATTAATGTGATTGTAGAAGATAGGACGAGCAAAATAAAGCAAAAATCACACTTAAAATGAAATAAAAGGGATTATGAAAGTTTGCGATTGTGTTTGTATGTTACTTTTTCACGCTCAAACGGCTGGACCAACTTTGGCTGAATCTTGGTATGGAGGAAGATAAGGCGCTGGATCAACACATATATATATATATGTATTAATCCAGTTGATGATTTTTTCGTATGTTCCTTAAGGCACATCTAAACATTCTGCAAAGAAAGTTTTCTGAAAAAAAAATATTGCTTTATTGTTGAAACATAAATAACGGGATCACTCGGCAATATGTTATATTTTATTTTACTAGCTGACCCGCCAGCGTCTTCGCTCGCTTGGCCTTGATGTAGTGGTGGAAGTGCCGTTTTGGCCCCTCGAGGTCATGGGTTCGATCCCCGGGTTGGACAGTTATTGGGTTTTTCTGAGAAAGAAAGATTGACTCAATAACACTCTGGAGAATGGAACAGTGCCCCGTAGATGGCAATAGACTCGCCCCCTGTTACATGATCACATGACCAAAAACATGTACGGCGAAACGTAAGCGTTGAAAACATCGCTGCTTACCCCTTCGAGGATTATATAGGCAACTCGCTCGACTACAGTCAGCTGAACAACAAAGATGGATGGCATGCGAACTTTATCGCCGAGCACGACTAGTGTATAGAGCTGTCAAAATAATTGCGTGCTTTTGACTCCGCTATAAGAAACTAACACATCTTTGACAGAAATCTATTGACAGAAAATAAGTCATCATTACGATCTAGACGTAGGCTGTGTGCTGTGCCCAAGAATATTAGGCTTTTTCACCCGCGTGGTGATAGACGTTGATGATGATGATGATGAAAAGTAGTCTTCTAATGAATGGATTTGGATGAAATTAGAAGAAGACAGCCGACTAAGAAGTCGTAAAGATGGCGGGAAGAAAACCCAATCATGGCTATTAAATATTTTGTTATTTTTCCTATATTTATGTTTCTCGAGTTTTGAGTTTTGTGTAACAACCGTGGAATATTGACCGTAACCTGGTTTGTGTGTTTTGCTTGTCAATACCCTAAATATGTTCAGTAATATATCCGCCGATTTACTAGAATGTGACTTAGGTAGGACAGCGAATTCATAAATTATTTATGTGACCGTGACCTGACTCTGACTAGCTACATAATAAACGGCCTTACTTATGAATGCTGCTTAACTAAAATTATATTTTTAGTACTGCATACAACAACACATTTTGCTGTGCGCAATACTAAAGGACATTATTTAAATTTTTGCAGCGTTTATAAGGCCCAAAACCACTAATTGTATCTATAAATACGGTGATGGATGATGATAATGACGAAAAGTGCCCTACGTATCCTATGTATCCGGCGCTTCTTCTACCTCCATAACAAATTTCATAAAAATGAGTCCAGCCGTTTGAGCGTGAAGAAGTAACAAATATACAAACACACTCAAAAACGTTCGCCTTTATAATATTAATGTGATAGTGTCCGAGCAATCATGAATACTGTCTTCGCGGACAAAGTTTCGCAATATAAAATAACTTTCTTACGTTCTTTGAGTGAATGTTTGTGCATTGAAAATTGTAGTATTTTTTGAAGGATCATAATTACAATATTTTGGTGTCATACTGTACAATGAAGCAATATCGTCAGTTACCGTAAAACAACATCTACCTACGACTTTACTATTACTTATTCTTTGCTACGTAGGCTATGAGTACCTACTACCTATTATTACTATGTATTTCGGTAATAGGCGGGTGGGTGAGAGGGCCGCCTTTTCCTACTGCACCGAAAGAGGGACACCCCCGTCTCTGCGAGATCACCTGCTAGAGAGTCAATTGTTCTAACGTATGGGTCAAGTCGAAAAAATAAGCGAGTACATGTGTTTCCCAAAAAAAAAACAATATTTAGCTCAATTAGAATGATAGACACGATAAGTAAGACATAAGATTACTGAATGACTTTAGTTACGTATTATTAACTTAAAAGCATATCGGTTATAGCGATCCCTGATGAACTAGGTACTCGTTAAATGGTAAAACCGGCGAAAACCACGTGTCTATCATCTAGTCGTTATACTCCGACCAGTGTTCGGGCAGTACTGATACCCATCCTCATGGAGAGCGTGGTCTAGCAGCGAGGGCCGCTAGTCGCGCTCTGCAGGCTGCCGCTCGCATAGGTACTCGTTGAATCAAATTAAAGGTTAATCAATGAAAGTAGCCTATCTGTTAATATTACAATGTTTCCGTTTTATCATGAAGAAGTAATATACTCAGTAAGAGAGATTAAACCTCCTTCGTTTGTTTTCTACTCTATGCACATGAAACTGGCGGAATTGTGGCAACCCTGTAGAGGCTATAATCTAAGAAATCGAAACTAGAGATTAGACGTCAGTTAAGTCGAAATGAAAAGGCGTATCTCCTAGTCCTCCTAGTAAGTCAGATTTCCTCGCCTTTTACGGCTCTTAGGGCGCTTTTAGTGCTCGACCGACGGTCCGTGCGTACCACCGGTCCTGACGATACGATGATCGTACGATATACGCGTTCGTACGGTCGGTCGAGCACTGTAACCACTTGTCAGTTTTCATACAAATGATAAGCGCGACCGACGTACGCACTGACGGTCGGTCGAGCACTTAAAGCGGCCTTATTCATCCCGATGGCAGAGAGTAGTGTATCATATATATTTTAGTCTATGTAGTGTATTCCTAAATCTGTCTTCTCAAGGAGTGATTTAATTCGATGTTTGTAACACCGTCTTTGGCAAATATTTCTTTCAACAAACGTTAATAATGTTTAATGTTCAAGTGTGAAAGTGGACACCCGCTAGATGCTTATGCCATAGTCTCGATAGTACAACGTGCGCCGCTTTCATAATCCAATTAAGAATAATTGTCGATAAACTGACAGCTGAGATAGCGATTTATGCGGTGATATTTCAACATCGTTAATAAATTTATGCTTGTTCTTGCCTTTTGATTGCGCCGTACACCCATTAACTGTATTCGATTCGCACTCGAGTATCGACAACTTGTAATCCGAGAAAGATTTAACGCAATATCATGTCAAAATACGTATACATACGCATAATGGCGCGGGGGAATGTCTAATTGAGCCGAGGTTTAATTTGTAACTATTATTATAGTCTGCAGCAAGGTGTAAACTTATTTACCGCGCGTCGGCTACTGGTCACAGAACTGTGAGTTTAATTGTAGGTTTACGGTACATAAACTTTATTTAGGTAGGTCGTATATACGTGCGCCTATTTAGATTTATGCGATAACATTGCTGGTACATAGGGTCAATGAATATTAATAGAAAAATGGAGATTTTGTTTATTATTTTAATTTTATTTTTAAGGCTGAGCTGTATTAACATAACATGGAAAAATGTGATTTTTGAAGCATTACTCTCATAAATATTTTATTGCAACGCCTAAGAAATAAACTGGCCAAGTACGAATCGCCCTCGTTATATCAGGGTTCCTGTATCTAAAAAGTAGAAATCGCAATTTACCTAAAAAAATATTTCGGTCAGAAATGTAAATATTATATATATATCATGTATAATATATATATATCATGATATATATATATATATATATAACTGGCTCATATTTTGCGAAAAAATAGCATAGGTATGTCACGTGGAAACACACGCAGCATTCTGGGCACTTTTCCTTCCGGCAAAACACTCACGTAGGGTTCCTAACGTGGGTGTTTTGCCGGTTAATAACAATAGTTGAATATGTGTCAAACTCACGAGAATTGCAATACTTTTCCTTCAGCAAATAGTTCACAAAATGTTTGAGTGTTTGTTAATTTTAACCATTAGTTTTTGTTATATGACCAAAAATAAAATTTTTAAAAACATAAGTAAAATTGAAATTTTTAATATCACTGTAAATAGTATATACATACCATATACTAATATAATAAATATTATATATTATAACTAAACTAGTTATTTTTATAACTAAATGGGTATGTAAAAATACTTAAAAAAATATTAAATTATGAGCTCTAGACCTGACATTCCACACGGCAGGCTAAGACATTCTTGTCCTTTTTTCAAGTAGTTCATAATTTTAAGTGACCCTTGCTACTTACGGGATCGATTGTCATTCACAGTCAACGATCCTTTAAGATCGAACATCAAGATAGTAACACATTTCAGTTTTTGGAGTGTAACTCAATAACTAGGTACATGACCGAATTTGATGAAATTTAAATAGGAACTTCGGAAGTATACTCTACTAAACAAAAAAATAATTTTGAGAATCGGTCCACAAATAGAGAAGAAACCAGCCAACATACACAAAAAAACATACACACGAACCTCCTCCACAAAAACATACATCCTCCTTTTTGAAGTTGGTTAAAGATTTGAAAAATGTAAGGACTCTCAATAGTAACTTTAACAACAACAAAGTGACCTGCGGCGTAACCAAGTGAATCTTTTGTTTAATTCACGTTCAATTGTTTCAAACACTATCAATCTAGAACCTACCCCAGTATATATAAAAGCTATAAGAACATCACCATTTATTTTCAAACTTCTGCAGTGTACTGATGTCGCGGTACATTGAGCATGATTTACGATCTGCGGTGAACCCTGACTCGCATCCTCCGGATTTATTAGATCATTCTATCACATTGGGGCGGTATAAGTTCCATCTCGTTGCCGTCCGCATCATTCCCGTCCTAGTTGTATTTCACACCTTGACAAATTGAGTAGCGTTATGCTTCGTAACGTCTTTCTCATGTTACAATTTAATATTATATTTTTGAATGTGTAGATACGTACCGTATTAGTGTGTAGTTATTTATTTTGTGAAACAAAACACATTACAATAGGTATTGATGCAATGGCTTGTAAAATAACCGGCATCTTAACGAGTACCCTATAATGAGTTCGGTTCATTTCAAAATATGTTTAGAATTATTGTATCCCGTCATGTCAAATATGTTTTAACTGTAAATGAAAATAAACACGTAGAACTAAAATTCCTAACTTCATCTCAAGACAGAAAAATAGATATATTAGTTTGTAGAGTAGTTTCTGTGGGAAAACGATACTGTTAACCCACGCGTACGAAGTCGTGGGCATATAAAGAAACTTAACAAGCGGCCTGTGGTAAACTTAAATCCAAAACGTATGCAATCTATAAACATCTTTGTCTGTAAAGTCGGTTTACATGCGATAATTTTACGTGATAACGTCATAAGACAACCCGAAGGCTTAAGCCGATCGTGCCTCTCTATCGCTTGTACCGCACTCTCGCTTGCACGCTCGGCTCAGGTGGAACGTGACAATGAGTCATACGTTTTCCTGCATGCAGCCGGCTTTCATGGATTTAAAAGACGTCATTACGTCAAAAAAGTTATGAATACTACCTATGTGTACTGTCCTGCAGGCTGCTAACTAGCGCAGTGAGGAATAATTACTTATTGTAGTGTATTTTCTTGTTGTGCAAAAGTGGCGTGACTAATATTATATATGGTATGCGTAATATTAGTATAGTATAATATAATATATAGTATATAATATATGATACTTACAGTACCTTCTTAACTTAATCTTAGCGGTTTGCGTGGAACTTCACTGGAGTCGGTACGCTGAAATGAAATATTCCTATTTACACGTTAGCAATTTAACTTGGTTGTGTGCTTTACAAATCTTTATACACAAGTATAGACTTGCATATTACTACTTGAAGTCAGTATACCTAACATTGCCGCGGTTCCTGCTAAGTCGGTGCACAAGGCACAAGAAGCATATAAAGAGAAAGTCCTTCGTCCTTATCGCTTCACGTCCTGACGGCAGAGAGATGTCTTAAATTTAGCCGTATTAGGTGTAGGTAAATGAACGAAGAGTTGTTAGTTGCAATGCAATTGGTGTAGATTAAATATACCTACATAAAAATATAGGCTACATATCATGGAATAGAGACTTTGAGTAAATAAGTTTATTTATCTGATTAATGGTTTTTACCGCCCGATTTTGATAAATTTGATACATTCATTAGGTATCTGACTTTAAAGAGGAATTTCAATATGAGCATGATTGGTCAAATTGTTGCCGAGATAATAAGTTGTTAAGTAATGCGAAAAATTGTCGCTGAAAAAACTGAGCTCGCGAGGTCTACTGTTCGTAGAACTAGTCGGCACCTTTCTCAGTTAAGTTGTAAAACAAAGTTTAATCCGAAAACGAGCTCTTGCAAACAATATTTATCAAAGTGGATTCCTTATAATGTTACAAGCTCACAAAGCCCGTTCACGATTCCAAAAGGGTAATTTCAGATGTATGACACGGTCATTAAACTGATATTCTACATTGTTGTCGGAAATAAATGGGCGTGTTTTGTCATGCGGGGAGCTGTCACAACAAACATTATTTCATTTCATTTTATGATTTTGTAACGCACCATGAAGCATCTCGCATTTCGGAAAAAGCCATTTCACCGTAACCAAAATCACAATATTATGGTGTATGTTATAGTGCAAGGGAAGTGAAATACTTAATGTCGTGTGAGTAATAAAATTATAAATACATGTGAGTCTCAAAGTGAAGAAAGAACGCGCGTCGAGGGTTCCGTATCGTCGCCTCACAAAATATTAGTGTTACCCTTCTGTAGGGCTATTATGTATCTCAGTTGCTAACAAATGTTGATTGATATCTTGAAAAATGGAGGCTCTATGTCAGTTTTGATAACTCCAGTAAACAAAACACAGAATACAGGTACCATCTGAAGTAGCTCATGTACGTACTTCACTGTTCATACCTAAACACCGCGCTCTAGGGTTATCTACTCTGGGTTTTGCGAAAATACTATAGTGTTAGTGGCACTAGTATCTGTTGTTTGATTGATTGTTGAGGATAAAACATGAAGAACGGAAATAAAAATAAATAATTACTAAAATAACTAGTTTATACCGGTTTAGATTTCTGCTTGTCATATAAAACTATTTGTTGAAGAACCAGAACCTCCATTTTTGTTCGATTACAATTAACATTTGTTAGCAACTGAGATACATAATAGACCTGCAGATCTCCACGTGCACTTACTATTATGTATCTCAGTTGCTAACAAATGTTAATTGAAATCGAACAAAAATGGAGGCTCTATGTGACTTTTGTCAGCTCCAGTCATCTACTACTAACATTTTTGCTGACTGGAGTTGTTAAAACTGACATACGGCCAGTTTTTTCGATTTCAAACAACATTTGATAGCAACTGAGATACATAATAGCCCTGCGGTTCTTACTATTAGTTCTTTTGTGATGTATGTTTTAATCTGAAGATTGACCATTGTATTTATTACCGTTTTTACAATAGAACAATAATAAATTCGTTTTGATACCTCCACGTGTTTCTAATAAAAAGGGTCGTCACAAAAACAAACATACAGACCGAAGAAACCAAAAACACATCATGAGGTTCTGTGTATATTTTTTTACTATCCAAACATTTCACCTTCAGTAAAAACCGAACTGGCTGCATTTCAGCATCTTTTTACTCAAGCAAGAATCTCTTCAAATCGCATTTCCACGTACGTCTCCTTAAAGAGTACTTACTAGATATTAACGTATTTATAAAGTAGCATACTTATATGCAAATTTATTATTTAAATATATTTCTAGACACACCAACAATCTATTCACATACTATATTGTAACTTAAAATTACATTGTAACAATTATGTGAATCTATCATTTAGCTTATAACACTAATTGTAAGTATTAAATGGTCATAATTTATTATCTTATTTAGTAAACATTTACATAATGTGAAATAGAAAAGGTTAATCTAACTATAACACTTTAACTATTCGTACGTACTATTTAAACTAAGTCCTACTAACAAGGGCGTACCCAGGTAGGGGCAGGGGGGGGGGCAGCTGCCCCCCTCTAGAAGATTAAATAAATGTAATATTTTTTGGCAAATAGAAATTAAAAACGTATTACCTACTCTGCGCAAAATGAAGTGTTTGAAACAAAATATCTTTTCAGCCAGATTTTTTTTCTATAGTTAAATATTCTACAATATTCGATATAGAGTCTATGTATAGTGAGTCGTGTCGGTCGTGCCGCAACGTATTTATTAGAATATTTTATATAGTGACTTTCAGCCGCCGTCAAACGAAACGCAAAATGTTTTGATCAAGTTTTGATACACTTTATTTATTTCTTTATTTCGTTTTTATTATTTTTTAGTGATAATGAAAGTGACAGTAACGATTCATAGTCGAGAATTTAATTTCTGGAATCTGATTTTGATTACGCGACAGAATAAATAAAAACTAAGTAAGGTTTTGATGTAAGTTTGGTTTTATTTATTATATTAATTTGTTTTCAATGCTAAAATAAAATAATATTCAATATGTTGCATATTATTTTAAGTAGTATATATCTGTACAGATTTAGTTTAAGATTCTTAGTGTTTATAAAATAAAATAGTGAAAGTATCAAATTCAAATTTCATAGTATATTCAGTGTTTACAACTAAAAGATTTTTGCTGCGGTTTTATCTGTGCCGCGGCTCACTAGACAGACTCTAGTAATTCTAGTATACTGTTAGCGATGCAATATAATTTAAATCTCCCGCAAAACCGTCGCATCTCGTAGTTTCCGGTTCCGCCGAGACAATCAGAGAGCCATCGAATATAAGTCGAAAATCGAGCCGAATATAATTGGGAGAAAACAACATCTAGCGCCATCTAGTTTCGGACGGCAGTTCTTTTTCCAGTAAAAAGAAATAGGATCAATTTATACGGTCAATAGCGACATCTTGTATTGAATAGCAATACCGCGAAGAACGTTCTAGCATGGACTATTCTGGAAAGAAAAGACAGTGATAGCAAGTATAAGACAAGGATGGAAATAGAGTCGAGTATTTTCTACATATTTCGGGAGCAAGAATATTTCAATATATAAGCGGAAGCGTGAGGCAGAGCACGTCAATTTAGTTCGAATACAATTCAGTTCGGAGTGTAATACGAGCGAATATTTCATACGACATAGTGTCTTATAGTTTCGTTGCGGCGACACGAGATTTACGTTTACTGTGCAACAACTGGAAATATTACTCCGTCAAATGGATATCAGGAAATTCTTTGAAAGAGGTGAGTCAAAACAAAACACTTAAGTAGGTACCTAATATGATTATTTGATTTAATGGGGGGCTTTGACTCTCTTGTAAGTGTATATCTTAAGCATTACTTACAATATTTAAATTTATTAATTACAAGACGTGGTTTTGTTATAATAACTAAAATAACATTTGTGAATATTTTGTGATTAAAAAGTAAAAAAAAAACATAAAAGAAAGATCCTTGCAATATTTTGGATTTATTAATAAGTCCATACCGACAACAAAGTCCCTTTTCTCTAACGTCACAACAAGTGTATTATTTCAAATTACCTAGTTATGCTTATTTGGCGTTCAAACCATATATATTAGAATGTGAAACTTGATCTTTATTTTCGTCTTATACAACCCGCCTAAACACTGTAAGAGTATTTTTGTGTATCCATTTTTTAGGGAGGACACGCGAAAAAAGAAAAAAAGGTCGGGAAAGTAGCAGTGGAAGCGATGAAAATGACAACCATGATAAAACCACTCATGTAATGCCAAGATCATTGCATGCTAACATTGGACAAGCGTCAAATTCTCCTGTAGAACCTGTTAATATATCTGTTGCCGACTATTCTTCTCCATCGACATCCCAACAAACTTATGACGTCAACGTCGATCCTGAAATTATAGTGGACGATGGCTGTCATGAAAATGATCTGGGACGTTATGTTGGGTTGGCTACCCAGCTATCGACGGAAAAGAAGAGGGAGTTGTTACAAAATCCTTGGATCCCGCCCAGAAATTACGATTTTGAAAGTGATGCAAGCCATTTAAAAAGAAAATTTAACCATGCTTGGTTGGATCAATATTCACCATGGCTAGTATATTCCAAGCGACTAAAAGGTGCTCTTTGTAAGCATTGTGTTTTGTTCCCTCCGCCCATTAGCACTGTGAGAGGAATTTTGGGATCGTTTATGGTCAGGCCATATATAAAGTTCAAAAATATGCATGAAGTCTGCCGAAAGCATGCAACGACCAACCTTCACCAAACGGCGACAAATGCTGCAAAATTTTTTCTTGAAAATGTTCCTGTAGACATCCAACTGCAAAGTGGACACCAAAAAGAAATCGATGAAAACAGACAAATATTGTCATCAATTATTTCTTGTATAGTATTTTGCGGCACACATGATATGCCTCTTAGGGGCAAACAAGCAGATGAGGGTGTTTTATTAGATTTATTGAAGTTGAGAATCAATTCAGGGGACGACAGATTAAAGAGTCACCTGGAAAAGTGCCGTCGCAATGCAGTTTACACATCACCAAAAATACAAAACGAATTGATAAATTTATGTGGCGAAGTTATTAAGGAGAATATAATTAGTGAGGTTCAGAAGACCATGGCTTACGCAGTCTTAGCTGATGAAACAGCAGACGTATCTGGGAAAGAACAGCTGTCAATAGGCGTGCGGTTCTACGACGAAAGCAAAAGGAAAATCAGAGAAGAATTTGTAGGGTTCGTTGAACTAAAAGCACAAAATGCTTCCGCAATTGCCGAAGCAATTGACAATTTCTTAATTAGTTCTAACCTCTCAACCGAAGATTGCGTAGGTTTTGGATTCGATGGCTGTTCTACAATGGCAGGGAAAGAGGGTGGCGTACAAGCCATTTTGAAAAAAAAATATTCTCGTGCTTTATATTTTCATTGCTCAAGTCACAAACTCAACCTTGTTGTGAATGATGCGAACGCAGTGCCAGAAATTAGAAATACTGTCGCCACTGTAAAGGATGTTATAACGTTTTTCAGGGAATCGACTACACGTCGAAACTACGCTCCAAACCTATCACGATTATGTGAGACGAGATGGTCAGAAAAATATAAATCAATCAGAAAGTTTTCTCAACATTTTTCAGAGCTTGTGAAATCTCTAGAAACGTTATCCGTAGAAGGAAATTATGCCACCAGAAAATCTGCATATCAGTTGCATTCAGCCGTTACAAAACCAGTGTTTATTGTTACTCTACAAACAATAGCCAAATATTCAGCAGTTTTAGAACCAGTAGTTAACGCACTGCAAGCTAAATCGATCGACATGATCTCGGTAGGGGAACAACATCAAAAATATCAAGGACATTCTCAGAAATGACCGCGAGTTTCCTGATAGAATAAGTAATGAAATACTTCAAAAAGCACGAGCTGTTGCAATGGATTTGAACATAGAAATTTCGGTTCCACGTCTTGCTCATAAGCAAACACATAGAAGTAATCCGCCATCAGACAATGATAAGGAATATTGGCGGCGTTCCCTGATAATCCCATACACTCATTTCATCACTGAATATTCGATTCTCCCAAGAAAATACTCCGGCGTTTGCTTTAAGCAGGCTACATCCCTTGTATATGACAAAAACCAGCATTACAGACCTACACAAAAACGCAGAATCATTCCAAGAATTTTATAACCTGGATATCACCGGAGAACTGAACCTTTGGCATAATTTATGGGTGACGAAGGCTTTATCAGATGATCAATTAAGGGACATAGAAGTAATTGATCTGTTCAACGAAGCCAACATTTTTTACCCTGCTGTCAGAAAGGCATTAATTATTTTAAGCACTATCCCATGCACCACGGCGACCGTAGAACGGTCCTTCAGTACGCTGCGAAGAGTTAAAACGTGGCTTAGAAGCACCATGGGTGAAGAAAGGCTTACGGGTTTATGTCTGATGAGCGTACATCGCAACTATTTAAAAGACAACAGTGAGTTTATTGAAAAGACTGTCATAGACAAATTTGCGGCAAATCCGACAAGATTACTGTTAAATTAATATATACATACATAATATAATAATATATATTATACATAATGTATGGTTTAATTATGTATAATATTTTGTTTTGTGTCATCATCAAAATTAATGAATAAAAGTCAATTTTCATGATTTTTTGTTTCAATATACCCGACAGACGATCTTTTCGAAACAGGTATAAGCAGCCCCCTGCCCCCTCCTAGCTGAAATCCTGGGTACGCCCTTGCCTACTAATATTATAATCGCAAAAGTTTGCATGTGTGGATGTTTGTTACACTTTCACACTCAAACGGCGGGGCCAATTTTGCTGAAATTTGGATGGAGGTAGACGAGGCGCTAGATTTACACATAGGTTATTTTAATCATCATTATCATCCAAAATCAAGCGGGTATAACCGCGGGGCGCAGCTAGTGATTATTAGTCTTATAACTATATAAAATAACATTTAATAGTGGACCTGAAAGTTAATATGGCAATTAAACTTTGGAGAAATAGGAATAGTTTCAATGTTAGTAGTAGTCAGTTTAGTGATTGAGTACCAAATCTTCATACATCCAAACATTCACATTAATAATATGTATATATTATTAGTAAGATATTTAGATCCAAGTAAATATCTAGATACGTGTATATCTAGTGTTATGTGATCCCAATTGATTTGTGTTTTTCTACCGACTTCCAAAAAGGAGGAGGTACTCAATTCGGCTGTTTTTTATGTTTGTTACCTCATAACTTTCGACTGGGTGAACCGATTCTAAAATTCTTTTTTGTTTGAAAGCTGGTGTTTCCCGTGTGGTCCTATTTAAATTTCACCAAATTCGGTCAGTAGTTTTCGAGTTACACTCCAATAACTGAATAGAATGGAAGTCGCTATAAAATTTTTCAAATTGTACTTGTTCTCATTTATAACGCGGACTAGCTACCAAAGTATTTGTAAATCATCAAACACAGAAAACTGCTTTATGAATTTCTAAAACCACATATTCAGTTATTTTAATCCGATATATTAATCGGCAATAAAAGAGCCTCCATTTTAATTCAAAATTATAGTGTGAAATTCATAAAAATTGGAAGACGTGCCGTGAATCAATAAACACATTCCGTACTCCCGTCGCATGTTAGTTCCCATTGAGCACAATAAATGACTCGGCTTGGTATAACAACAGTATTCGAATTAACGATTGGTCGCGGATTTAAACAATAACGTTCTATTTAATAGTGGAATGTTAGTGGCACGGGTGTGGGTAATTGCGGCCGTATCGGAGCATCTTTCGGTGTTGGTTTCCAATCGATTTGGTGGTAATCGGGCAATCGAGTCTCGAGACGCGTGCTGGTTTCCGTTGGACTTTGGTACGACAGTGCCGCCTGCCGGTGTGCTGTTCCACTCGATTTTGGTCGATCGTGTCGGTAATTTGGATAGAAATTCAATAATTTGTTTCCGATCGCGTGCCTCTCGTCTACTCTGGACGGTGCAAGTCTATAATCAACGATTCGACAAACACAATATATCGATACAATTTTAATATTGGAATTTCGCGTCATTTACTTTTTCAATCATTGCTAATTAAAATATCTGTATCTTGTAATAACGTGTAGTGTAGTTAAGGATTGTAACTGCGTGTACATTTAGCAGTAGGTATCTATTAAAAATTGTAAAAACATCTAACTATGACATCAGTCAGCTCATCTTGTCTCCATTTCGGAAAATGTAAACGCATTTTTTGCGTCTCTAGAATCGAAAATAAAAGTCTTTCACACAATGCCCATACGACGGATAAAAATTACTAGAAATAATAATGGTTGGACGGTATCTCGGTGACCTAGTAAGCAAGGTATCTGACGTAGTTTCAGAATACGTGGGATCGAAAGTCATCTGACCTTGTAATTTCTCCTTGTAAAATGGCAAAATAAAATGTATCCCCAATTTCCCCCCCTTAACTCATCCCTATAGTAAAATCCTTTCTAATTCGAAGTATGGACCTCTACCTGAACAGAAACCACCAGATATGTATCTACATAATATATATCTATCTATCTAGATATATATCCAGTATCTTTTGACTTTTCTTTAGTTTAAACATACTCTTGAATGTAATTTTTATTTTACACTAGCCTCTGCGTGCGACGTTGTCCGACATCTTCATACATAACATACAAACTTTTATAAAAACATCTATTCACAGGCTTCAGGTTCTAGTTGAGTTTCTAGATCACGGATAAACTTTCTGAGGACGAACATATGACATTCCTAATACTTAGGTCGAAAACTTCGATGAATTGCGTCAGTGAAATCAGTTAAGATATTATATAATAATAATATATTTAACCTCACGATTCCCCTTAGTTTTCCCTTCCCCCACACATGTAACAAAGCGGGACCGGATGAAGGAACACGAGTATACAAAACGCATGGGCGGGCAAAATACCACCTCAATAATGATATCATTATATCAATCATTCAATTTGTATAAATGTGAAATATTAATTCAACTTGAATGAAATTTGATTGCATTGAAATGAAATTGCATTTCTTATATTGTAATTGCGTCGGTACTTGCATGTGTACCTTGATTTTACAGGACTTATTGTCACATCCAGCCGTGCGATTCTGTAATGAATAACTAGCTCACCCATGTCAAATCCTTTATGATATACATATCGTTCTTGTAAATACTTAAGGTTGTTTTTCTAACGTTTCTTGTCATCTCGTCATTTGTTTCACGGATGTTGTCAAAGATGCTTCGATGTTTGGTCTTAGAGAATCGCACGGCTGTATGAGCTAAGCATTATGGGCCTTACTTATAAACGCTGCTTTACTATAAATGGCGTTATTTAGACATGCGCAAGGCAAAAATGGGCCGCCTGCCTGTCTGCCTACTTTAGGCAATAAAAAAAGGTAGACTATAAGAGGGGGATGGGGATGGGATGAGTGGGGCTAGCATGTGGGGCACATCGCTTTGCATTCGTTTGTTTTACAAAATATATAGGAATTTTTATTATGGACATTTTAAACATAAATATATTCATATCACATCAAGTTGTTAGATGCCAAGTTGAAAAAAAAGTATTAACACCTACTTTGGTTTACACTTTTTTCTCTTGCGTTTAGTCGCAGACAGTACCATGCTTTATTAAACTTTATTTGCTCTTGGTAAGCATGGTAACCATCACGCCTGCCTTTGACAGTTGAAGTGCCACTCAGAGTTTTATGCAAAGGTTTGTGTGGTGCCGCAAATACACGTATATGTTATTTTAAAGTATGCCCACGCCTGTACAAAGTATGTACACTTTCAGAGTTGAGCTCTATATATGCGCCTTTTCTACCGACTTCCAAAAAGGAGGAGGTGCTCAATTCGATTGAATTTTCTACTGACTTCCAAAAAAAGAAGGAGGTACTCAATTCGACTGTATGTTTTTTTTGTTTGTTACCTTATAACTTTTGACTGGGTGAACCGATTGTCAAAATTCTTTTTTTTTTTTGAAAGCAGGTGCTTTCCGTATGGTCCCATTTAAATTTCATCAAATTCGGTTCAGTAGTTTTTGAGATACACTCCAATAATTGAATAGAATTGAAGTCAATATTAAATTTTTCAAATTGTACTTGTATTACAGGCTGCCATCTACCCTACATATGTTATAAAGACAGCCAAATAACTTTATTTCTTTTACGGTGATAGAGTTATACACACATCCATCCGCACATACAAACTTTCGTATTTATTTACAATAGGTACCAGTGATAAATGTGACAACACCTGAACGTGACTTAATTAACATGAAAAAATAAATAAAACAATTTTACTTCAGTAGTCCAGGCAGTTTACCAGTTAGAATCAGTTTAGTTAAAAACGTCATGATATCTCGGATATCGACTGCAGTTTAATATTATAACATAGAATCATTGTCCAGGAAAAAAAGTACCTAACCACAATTCCTACATAATTCTATTGTAAATATTTAACAAAAGCTTACTTCATCAATAAAATACAATATTTTTATCGATGCCCATATTGTAGCCTAAATAACACGTCGAATGTTCTGAATAACTCAATAAGAAACCTACGGTGCGGAATTGCTATCTAATCAAATCGAAACAGTAAGTTATCGAAAAGTTCTTAATTGAAGTGCTGCTCAGTGGGTTTAGAGATCACTCATGACAAACAGAGAGACAAAGATACAAATTCACATAATATTTGTTCTTACTTAAGGTGCGTAAGGTTAAGTTGGTAGCCGGCTACATGATGCCGCAGCAAACGACGTGTCGCAGCGACACTACTGGTTTCTATGTTTTTCTATGAAATGCCATTCGTAGTTAGCGACACGAAGCTAGCGTCACGTCGTCGAGTGGCAGACGACACTGTCACCCGACCGCAGATCAGTAGTGCCACTCGCGGATACCAATCTACGTAGTTAAACAACTGAAAAGCTTTTATGCCTTTCGTATCGCTTTTCAAATGGTTGATGCCATCTGCAGTTGCCGTCTGCAGTCGGGTTCGAATGCAGCGACTTGAAGCGACGAAACGTCGTCTGCTGCTACGTGTAGCCGGCTACCAACTTGCACCTTTATAGTGCAGGCAGTTAATGACGTAGAAGCGTATAGATAGAGAATTATAAAGCAAGCATATGAGTGTATTTGTACCTATTAGACCATTCATACTGGGGTCTGATTCCACAAACTAATTTACAATCGAACCGTATCTTAACGATGACTTTTATACGTTCTTATTCTGCTACTGAAAAATAGTCCAGTTGCAGTTACGTTTCTATGACGTCAGCGGTTGATCAAAACTTTATATTCTGACTAGCTGACCCTGCGCTATATAGCTATATAGCTTGTGACATGTATTAGTGCGTTGCGTCGTCGACGTTTCCACGGATCGTCGGATACAGAGACGAGGCGGGATGGAGGCTTATGCGCTGCGCTGTCGGAGCTCCAGTGCGACGACGCTCACGCTCAGTGTTCCACTGCTAGAGAGAATCTATGGCTAACTGAGACGCTTCCCTCTTGCGTTGCGACGTCGCACATAGACGCAACGCAGATGTGGCATACAATGCGTTGAACCGTTGCGTCGTGTCGTCGCAACGCACTAATGGGGCATCACTCTTATTCTATTTTTGTTTTACCGTGGATACACAGTACAGCGTGGGCGTAGCCGCGAAGCACAGCCAGTTCCTAATAAACAATAAACACGTCTAAACTAAACAGGAAATAAGAATTTTGTTTTCTAATTCGCTAACCAAAAAGCTTTATCGGAAATTGTCGGCCAATATTGAAACAAAATACTTAGTACCCAAATTATCCCCTGATACACAAATTCGAGGCAATGTCCGCGCAATAATAAATATTTAAAGAGGTTAGCAGGTGCAATATACCTCAAATTAAAGTCCAAATAACAGTGTCGAGCAGTTCGTGAATAATAAATGTGGTGAACTAGAGTTGAGCTTACGTAGTTTGGGTTCTGTATCCTACACATCGCAAACATATAGTTAGGAATACTTTTATTATTAACCGACTTCCAAAACAGGAGAGGGTTCAATGTTCCACTGTTTTTGTTTATGTACGTTCACCGATTTCTCTGCCAAATGTTGACATATTTAAATATTTTTCTTTTGTTTGGTAGGGTGTAGGTATTCCTATTACCACCAAGTCAGGATCTGATGATGGGATCCCAAGGAAATCGTGGTTTCACAAATTTTAGTTGTGTTAATTACAATATTTATATACTTTCTAAAGCTGTACAAGTATTTGCATCTGATAATCATCATCTCATGTGCATGAGCTGATGATGAAAAATATAACTCCTTAACTATAAAGAGTTAGTGAATAATCAATAATAGATTGAAAGTCGCCTAACGACTGTTGTCCTAAGTCAAACAATCGGGACCGACGGCTTTAAGTGCCCTCCGAAGCATGGAAGCGCTCAGTTGAAACATGCCACTAGCGGTCACCCATCTAAGTCCTGACCGCAGCAAGCGTTGCTTAACTTGTTGAACGGTTGAAGCTATCTAAATAAACTCAAATTGAAGTAAAGAAAAACTATGAAGAGGTTTCGAGACATTACCAATGGGTTGATTTGCTCTGTTGTTTTACTTACAGTTTCAGCTAAAGCGGAATACACGTCGGTGTTTATAGCCTTGAGTGCTACAAACGGATGTAATCTTAATTTCAAGTATAATACTTCCTATATTTCCTCATTTAGGATTCAGGACAAATAGCAATTTTAAAAGTTTTGAAGGCAAATGTATATAAACTAAGATCGTTCTATGTAACCAACAAATACCTAAATGCTTGGTTGATCTAACTAAGGTACCAGCTGGTCTATTAAAGATACATTTGAAGGTTCGCTTGGTTCATACAATATTCACATTTAAATTTTACAGTATATATTTTAATAACAGTACTTTTAATATAATCACTTGGTATGAAAAGCTTAATTTTGTATATTGTAGCACTGCGAGCGAAGATGTATACAGTAAATAAGCTAAGGCCCCAGTTACACGAGCAGCTTGAAGCAGCCAGCATGGACTGCTTCAAGCTGCGACTGCACAGTGAACTACAGTCTTCTTCGTACACAGATACACAAAACCGCTCGAGCAGTTGCAACAGCTTTGGGCGGTTGGCAGTCGAGCAATCGCCAGGCATACACTGACTCCTCAAGCTGTCGAATGCTCTCGCGCAGTTACCTCCGTCCGCGCTCTTAATTCCACGTTGCGCGCGCTTCCCGCCCCCGACTTGACATTACCACTTGTTGAGCAGTTAATACCAACTGCTCGAGCAGTTTTCCATGCCAGCTTCAAGCTAAAAATGAATATAATGATAAGCATAAAAATGAACTATATCAAATCAAATAGTCAACCTATTTGATTTGATATAGTTCATTTTTATATATAGATCACTGCCTAACTGCTCGAGCATTGCAGTTCGATGATTTGTCAGCCGCTACCATTGCTTGCGCGGTTCATTCACTTGGGTCGCGTCTTGTGGTTATTAGTAACCTAATCCACCATGTTGCGCTCTCTCCACACCTGTATAACTTTGCTTCGACAAAGCACTAAGTTGAAACATTAAATGTTGCTTACCTAATATTATATAAGAAAATAACCCAGAGAAAATCATGCAATAAGTATAAATCTACACTCGAAAATTACACACTAACACACTTAGCTAGTAAGAATGTGCTAGTACATGACAAAATTAAATGTTATTATCTACGTCTGGTTCTTAGAAACAAAAATTGATTGTTGTTCATTAGTCTCGCAATAACTAAAAAAACGGTTTGACCGATTTGATTTCCGGATGACCGGTTTGCTCTGATACAGAAGGAACATCATCCATCTCCCTGCAGGTGAAACCGCGGGTACCTATTATGTATCACGGTTGCTAACAAATGTTGATTGAAATCTTGAAAAATGGCCGCTCTATGTCAGTTTGGACAACTCCAGTAAGCAAAACTGTAAGTAAGTTGATGATCGGAGCTAACAAATGTGATATAGAGCGGCCATTTTTTTCGATTTCAATCAACATTTGTTAGCAACTGAGATACATAATAGCTGTACAGGTATTAAATGTATGTATATACTTATTTAATATACTTTTTTACAGATAAAGATTAGGACTCCATTAGTCTTCAGCAAAAGGAATTCATCTTAGTGTGTGTGCTACCTTATTTTCGCCATTTCGTCCACAACCATCACAGGCTTCAATTTTTTTTGCTACTCCATAGACGTGACATAAAAAGAAGTTACACAATTTTCTAACAAGTCATTTTACATTTAAAACCGAATTCGGCGCCTAATTTTTTTTCGAATAATGACCAAGAAAATCTTCAATACAGTAAGTATATTTTTAAACCCATTACTATATATTCTGTCTCAATATACGAGTATATGTGCGGTAGTATATAATTTAGGTGCTGAATGGCATTGAAATTATTGAGAAGAGATTTAGGCGTAAAAGCACAGCTTTGTGTTGTGGGCAAATCTGATACTTGGCATCAGGTGAACGACTTGCCTCTCAGCGTTTGATATTAAAACAAAGATATGGGACCCAAAAACTTTGCAGCATCGTGAGATCGTGCGAGTGTTCAATTTGAGAATTAATTATATCACATTTCGAGCGAGATGCGCTTTTATAGCGGCTCTGACACCAAAAGAGCTGATTAAGTGCGGAACACTCGCAATCTTGTGATATTATCGGCTTAACCCCAAATTTACCGTACGCTAAACTTACAATCAAACTAAAGATAAGTTTCGTACACTTATTTTCAATTTTGCATTAAAGTTAATGGTTGAAACATTGTAGAGAGAGTGGAGATGTCTTTGCATTCGAGTTGGGCATGTGGAGCTCGTAATATATATTTATCATATATTAGTAAACCAATGAATATTAATTTATCGCATATTAACAAATTTGTTTTATTGCATGGCATATGATTTAGCACTAGTGCATGCTTAGAGAAACCGATTTAGTACGAGGTTAATAATTTATCTCTCTAAAATTTCAAAGATTAAAACAAATTAATATTCAGTTTGTGAAACTCGTAATCTATACTTACACGGGTTAAGCTGTGAAGTCTATTTTACGTTTGCACGTCCATCAAGTTATGTATTTATTAACATATGAGCGTAAATGAAACAATGCACTACTTCATTGTTCTAGGCAGATGAATATCTCTGCTTGGAAAAATAAAAAGCTATTATGATGTCTGTATGAACTATTTAAACAAACTAACACAGATTATATTTATATAGGTATCGATCGATATCACAAGGAAAATTATGTGAAGTTTACAATAAATTGAAATAACGTGTTCTAGTATTACTAATTTACTCGCTTTTTGCATGTAATTTTATTATTGTACCTGCCACGTTGTTCCTCTATCGATAAACGGTATGAAAGAATTGTGTAAAATTTAATTGAAAAATATGTAGTAAGTTCGCTAATTTTGAAAGGAATAGTATAATAAGCATACATTTAGTGTTCGTCGGGCACTTAAAGTCTATGAAACTTGGTTTTTATGAAATGCCACTTTTACATGAAGTTAAAAGACAAGTATGTACCTACACACATCAAAAAAGTTTGCGAAAACTTTGAAAAATCGAAATCATTTTTGTTACTTTAGATTATATAATCATAATATTATGATTTCTTCGTCTTTTTAGATTCTTTATTTATAAAAGCTGAAATTTGGGTCGTCTCTAGGCTTAAAGTTATCACTCAAACCATTAGGAATTGCTTACACCAGGCTGGAGTGCTGCTCTCCGAGAATACGACAAGGTTAGACTGGCCTGCCGGCTACGCGTGGGATGCTCTCAAGCGAGCTGTTTTAGAACCTTCAGCCACGTCCCCAGACTGTGCCAGAGCACAGGGAAGCCGCTATTCAAGAATGGGACAGGTTACCCCAAGAAATGCTGGATAACTTGATTCTCGGCATGCCCAGGAGGATCGCCGCATGTATTCGAGCCAGGGGAGGAGTTATATTATATTGAATATACTCGTATACATAATATAAACCATTTAATTATACATTGTTGTAAAAGTTCAATTAAAAAATTTATATCATCTTATGCTAGTGATCGGCAACTTTTTTTGATGTGTGTATGTACACACATCAAAAAATAGCTAGGATAGAAAATCAGTGAAAAGTTTTACATTGATAGCTAAGGCCCAAGATTTATAGATAAACTAGGTAGTATTCGAAACTGCATCAATTGAGTGCACACATAAGAAAACTAAAAACGTGTTCAGTATTTTTTTATATCTCGATAAATGCGAAATCAAGTGCCTTCTGAAACTTTACAAAAAAAACCGAATTAAACTTTTATCATTTGTAATAAAATTGATATCATTATTACACAATAAAAATTACTGAGAAAACGGTTCTTCAATGAATACGGTGAATTTTGCAAACGGAATGGTGAATCATTTGAAAGGTATATAATACTTACGGATATAAAAAAAATGTGCGTTGGAATTATTGCTAACGATATAAGGTGCAAGTTGGTAGCCGGCTACATGAAGCCGCAGCAAACGACGTGTCGCAGCGACGCTACTGGTTTCTATGTTTTTCTATGAAATAGCATCCGTAGTTAGCGACACGAAGCTAGCGACGCGTCGTCGAGCGGCAGATGATACTGCTGCCCTACCGCAGATCAGTAGTGCCGCTCGCGGGTACCAATCTACCTAGTAAAACAACTGAAACCTTTCGAATCGCTTTTCAAATGGTTGATGCCATCTGCAGTTGTCGTCTGCAGTCGTGTTCGAAATCATGACTGCAGCGACATGAAGCGACGACGTATCGCGGCGATATGAAGCGACGGCACGTCGTCTGCTGCTGCTATGTGTAGCTGGCTACCAACTTGCACCTTCACTCTTAATATGATGACTGGACTAGAACGATTATTTGAATATAATATATTTAACTGAAATTTATGAAGGCTATAATATAAATACCCTAATTGTGATACGATACCTAAGATTATCATGTAGTTTTGGCGATATAACATTTACATTACAGACTATTTACATTTTGTAAGACTTCCTTTAATTTTAGATATTTCATATTTTTATATAACAATATGACCTGTTAATCTGTTTGTAAGCCTTCCTGTAGTAACTGGATCTAACATTTAAAAGAATACGACAAAAAGGTGAAACTGTTTATGACTTTCTATTAAAAAACATGTTTATTTGGAATCTCTGACGAGATATAAATCATAAATGAAGATCCATAAAATGCTCTTTTAAGAACCAAGACTCGTTCTAATGCCTCTCACTTTCAAAACTCAAACAACTTGCAAATTAAATGCATACATAATACATCATTATAGCTACGATATGCTGCTACTGTTAGTGTACAAAAACTCAAGGTTAATAGATTCTTATGTTGCCAAATTGGCTTAATAAGGAAAATAAACTAATGACTCTGCAAATAACTGTTATAAACATATAGGTAAGTATAAACTCTGCTCGGAGATATTACGAACTAAAAAGCTCCTACTCACAATATTTGGACGGCATAAAACGAGTAAAAATAGCAAAGATCAGCTAAAGAAGCTACAACAAACTAGTAGAAATACAACTACTTAGAATAAACGTAAAGATCTCAGTTTATTACTTATCTGAGACATATATCAGAGAATAGATCAGACAGGTAATGGCGAGAAGCATAAGGAATTGTTGCAGTTGTTGATTCCATACGTTGTTTCTTTTTGGATTTAACATATAATATACTAGCTGCAATCCACGGTTTCACCCGCGTGGTGATGGATGATGATGATGATGAAAAGTATCCTTTGTGTCAATCTTAAGCCTCATCTATCTCCATTCATTACTAACTTTCATCCAAATTGACCTAGCCGTTTAAGCGTGAAAGAGCAACAAACATCCATGCATCCATCCATCCATCCATCCATCCATCTAAACTTTCACATTTATAATATTCGTAGGATAGTAGGAAGTAGGATTAGTAGGATAGTAGGATGATGGATTTACAATTAATGTTTAATATCCTAAAGGTGTACAAGTGTGGGTTTCTTCTTTTTGATCGTTTTATATATTAATTTAAATTAAGAATTATTATTGAGGTTTTATAACCCACTAGCCGCCTCCGCCAGAAAACTCATCCACATAATTATGATCGACTTGTGGAATTCACATACCTACATTGTGATTTACGCGATCTTTTTTTCTTCGCTCCAGCAAAATGTGGCTGAGTTTTCTACTTCAATATTTCCTGGAGGCTATATACAATATAGGTCTTCAAAAGGTGAGTCAACAGCGGTCTTCAAAGTGTGAGTTGTGATGCCTCGATTGTTACACATGTCTATAAGCCACGGTAATCGATTTCCATTAGGCAGTCCGTCTGCTTGTTTGCCACAAAAGGCATAAAAAGGATGTTCTCATCACTTTTCGTACTATTTTTTACCAGATTTTTAGGTTATCTGCTGTTTCAATGATATGGTGGTATTGGCGATTTTATTTGACCTGTCCATGTAGTTTTTATTTTATGGGATTTATTGAGATATTTTCCCATCTGACTGAGTCGTTGATTCGGCGTTAAGACCTCCTACTTATGTCCTCATGATTTTCCATTATCAGTACACAAACTAGTTAACAAACTTTAGATCTTTGCGTTATCACCTTCGTTTTCACCTTCTATTCCATTCCATCACTATTGAGAACTCTGCAAGTCATTATTCAGAAGTTGCAAAGAGTTTTGGTGTCGTCACTGTAGCGTAGATTGCATGTTTGTTTTTGTCTTGCATATAAACGTGGCAAGTATAGGCATGCAAATGAAAGCTAAGTATTCAAAGTCAAGATATGAGATTATTTTTCATTTTCTTGTTATTACCTTTATGAAACATATATACCTCAATACTTGCTGGTCTTTTAACTATATTCCATTCGCCTTGCTTTTCATTATATTTCCAATCAGTGTACCGTGTCTGAGTCGCGATTCGACACGAAGGATTAAAGCTCTGCCCTTCGAGGTCAAGGTCACCCACAACCCTACTAAAGGACCCGGCTCCTATAAACACTGGTCATAAATTACATCATTTGATTGGTTCCAATCAAGCAGGCCTCGATTAAAAATATACCAATCTGAGGCGCATCAAACCTATCGGTTACCACGGTCAATTTCAGGTAACACTTTAGGATTTTTTCTTTAAATTCCCTACAATTTGATACAGTGTGTTAAGTCCGAGTTTTTTATACCTTATGTCTTTAAACACGCACAGTTTGCTAATTACAGGGTTTCTTTAAATATTGAGTTAAAAGGTCAGAAGCAGTTTTGTACATCACATGTTGTGCTGCGACCACTAATCGAATGCAACAATAGGGCACAGAAAAAAGCGGAAGTGATGGAAGTGCTAATTTGAGAAATATAAACCGCAACGTAATAAGTACAAAGACGATCCTCGTAGTACGCGATGAAATGACTACTGAGAGCGTGTAATTAGTGGCCGAAGCAAAATGGCTGACCGGACCGACGACCACCTTTAAAAAGCCTCCTTCACGTGCCTTATTCTTGCGAGCTCTATACAATAAAAGAGCCAGTTTAAAAAATGCAGGGGTCAATATTAATTGGTCATTTACCCTCCCCGAGTTACACGACGTGCGTGTGTGTTAATTTAATTTTCTACTTGCAATAATTGGTGTTAGACCCCGCGGCAGACGAGCGAGGGCGCTACATGACATAGTAACCACTTATTTGTATATTGTACCATTTGCATGTGTGAGTTCGCCCGTCGTCGCACCTCTATTAGTTGATTGAATAATTTAGGTTAATTAATCTAATAAACATTTAAATTTATATTTTCGTTTCTCGATTTTATGATTTAAAACTTAATTGAAATATGTATCGGCAAAGTCGTAAATCAAAATTATCATATTTGTAAATTTAATTTGGTTTATTCTTGAGCTTAGTATCCGGTTGAGTTTGCGTAAGTTAAGTGGAGGTTACCTAAGCCAAAGACTATATAATATTATAACGTATCTAAGTCGTCCAAGGGATTAAAGAGTTAATTCTCAAATATCAATATGATATTGATAGTCGAGAAATAAGCCTCTCGTAATTTATCTTTATTTTATTTATCTTTAATCTTACTTACCTATAAGATGTGTGGTAGAATGGGTCCGTCGATCGGGAGCGAAGTGGGCGCCCCGCCGCGCATTGGTCGGCTTTGTGTGCCGCTCGCATTTGTCATGTTAACACTGATCGTGTGAAGAGCTCTTATTAATGATGCTGAGATTACGTCTTACAGCCGCGCCGCCAGACTCATTGTTGCCATTGTCGGCTCCGGTGTGGCCGCATTCAACCACTTTTTCTACTATTTACCTTTGGGATTCATTCAAATAATAGGATTTATTTGAAGTTGTACGAAGGTAACACTTTTGTACAGGTGAAAAGAAATCCGAGCAAAAAACATTGAAAGTTAAATAAGGAAATTAAATTCAAACTTATTGATTCCAAACTATATATTCCAGTTCTGGAGTAACTGTGAAATACAACTTAATTTGGCTATTTGTATCTAATTTGTAGGCTGCCACAGTTTTTATCTAATGAAGCGTTCGTTTATGAGGCTTTCATGAAGCAATTACCAGCAGGGGTCTATTCTGAGCCCAGAGGTGTGTAATGTTATAAACTCATAAACTGCCGACCGGAGCACAGGTGTTTTATCCACTTTTACTGCTACGCATCCTATTCGACCGTTTGTGTAAAGTAGTATACATTGCTTTGCACACTCATGTTAAGCTTGATAGTACCAATATCATCCCTCCAATGTATAAACAATTGGGTTAAAAGTCAATGAGTCAAATCCAATTCTGTTTTTTGTATTCTTTTGAACAGAAGTTTTGTGGTATCGTTTACAAATTTATAACATAAGGTTCTGGGAACCTCGTGCCATGAGCGCTCATTGAGTCAAGTTGTAAACACAACCATTATACAATAAATTCTTTGTGGAAAAACTTTGAATGAGCAGCCTTAGAACATGCCGAAATTAGGTACAATACCGCTAATATTTGTAGCAATATATTTGACTTTTATAGAAAACGGCAAAACATTCAATATTTTTTTTGTATCTTGTTCTCTTTGACAAACATTAAACTATTATTAACCAACGAAACATTCACATTAGGGATCGAATATATCGTCCCGGGTTTCGAGCATATACCTGCAGATGTTCATTTTCAGGGCGTCTGTCCACTGAGCTACTATTACTGCTTAGCTTAGTTTAACATTCAAAGATGTTGCCACTTTTTTTTAATTAACACTATGTAAAAAGTGTATGCTCTATGTACTTAAACGAGTATGATATAAACAAGTCAAAACTTCAATTCTGCATCCCAAATTTGCAATTCTAACAGCGACGTTTATTGAATTAGCGTGCAAATTTGGATCCGCGTAAAAACAAAGAATAAACAATAGCATAAAGTTATCTGGTATAAATCTCTAGTACTACGGATAAAGCATACACTTTATGCGTAGTAATAGAAAGTTTTTATAACGAATATTTTAAAGAAAATTGAATAATGGCGCCAATATGACACAACACGTACCTACAAGAAGTAAATACATTTGTAAGAGCGCTCCATACTACATAACTAAGAATAAAAATCGGAGCGCTGCAACAACACCATACCATATGGTGTATATGAATGTCCTAAGTAACTACTAGCTAAGTACTAAGTAGCTTAACTTAGGATATATTATAAATAAATGCAGGATTAATATACTTGTACTTAAGTAATATTTGTATTTTCAGAACAATGGACACATTACGTTGAAAGTTATAGAGAGAAAAATTCACATCCTCAGACGGGATTCGACCCCGTGTCTTCCGACAATCCGTGTCAGACTCCATGACCAACTAGGCCACCGAGGCTCGATATCCGAGCATCGAATTTTAACACTTAACCGTCGTCGTATGGGGACGGAGCTACATCTATTGATTAAAAAAAACACATTACTATCACAGTCATTAAAATTAAGTACAAATGTCTCTGAGAATATAAAATGCATAAGTTCATGTTCACTAATGATCGCAAAATACACGGTAACAACTACTAAAAATACCAAATACATAATGCACAAACCTTCTTGAAATAACAAAGTGCCGTAAAGTCCAACTATTTATTTGACATAATAACTGTATTCAACTGTTGGTTTAGGCGTCATGAGTGAAATATTGACATATATCTTGATGTATTTATTACACATACACTCGCATTTTAGTGTTCATCACTTGAACAAATAATAACATAATACATTATTAACATTCATCAAGAAATTTATTGTCCCATTGTCTCGCAACCGTTGGAAAATAAACGAAAGAAGATTATAGACAGGTTGGAGCTAAATTACAGGCTGCGTGTATTATTTACGTAGATAATTTGCCTGGGACAGATTTTACAGTAATTTCCAGCATTTTGAAACTTATACCACGAGACTGAATTAGTTATACGGTCAATTTTCAATTTGATGTAATGCAAATAATTGACGGACACTTTTGAAGTCATTCAGGCAGAGATGACACACAGAGACACATGACATACTATGAATATACAAAATGATCACACTAATGTTATAAGGGCAAAAGTTTGTTAGTATGTTTGTTACTAAGTCAGGTTGAAACGGCTGGACCAACTCCGATGAAATTTGGTATAGAGGTCAGGCGCTTGATGGGATACTTTATCAGCATCATCATTATCATTCACAACCACGCAGGTTTAACTGCAGAGCGCCGCTAGTAAATTATGTTTACTGATTTATTTAGGTCATCTCGAATTCTAACTTGTAAATACTTATTAGAAAGGTTTAATATAATGACCACCAAAATACTTCAAAACTCTAAGCTATCCTACCAAACAAAATCTGAAAAACTAAAATTACTATGGTATACCTACGTAATTGCTAATTTTATCTATGACTGCTCAAATGTAGGAATTCGAAGACCAAATTTAATAATAAATGATCATCTGTGGATAATTTAGGTTAAATTTTGTTGTATTTGGTGATCAGTAAGTACCTAACCTACCTATGTATGTAGTTTCACATTTGATTGGTGTATTAATTTTGGTGTTCATTAAATAGGTATGTTTGGTACTTTAAAGTATCATTAATTAGCATTATAAATTAAAAGTATAGCTAATATAGCTATACTAGGTGATAAATTAAACACAAGCCTATAAGAAGTATTTATAATTTAGATTAATTCTGCGCGTGCTCATTTGAAGAGTCTTAAGTGAATATTATGATAAAACGAAGCTACAAAACACATCATCGGGCACTATTGTTACAATAAAACGTTTAAATGTTAATCCGATCTCACCCACAGCAGAGACCTAACGATGCATTAACTCGGCGTGAAAATAAAGAGCACAGCCGATTGTGCCGACACAAACTCGTATCAAACAACAAACGGATCTAGCATTTCGTGATCAGGGCGTGCCCGTTGCGTATTAATGTACCCGGTACACGATAACCATCTCCCGCTTTGTATCTCGCCGGTCCATTGTGCGCGCGCCGAGCCGCCGCGAGAAAAGTAATTCTTAATAGACAATACGGCGAGCGTTTAGCGTTTTTATTTATGTAACACAATGCTTCGGTTTGCGAGAGATATATGGACCGGGGCGCTAAACCGGCGCGATGCAACAAGACCTAATGGGGCAAAAAGTGGTACTGTTTTTGCTGATGCTAACTCTTTTTGCACTGTTTGCAGCACTTGTGAAACATACATTAGCTGATTTATCGTTTTTCTATTGTTTCAATAATTATGGCCCGGTGCAGTAACAACCGATTGTGTAAACTTTCACATATTGTATCATGTAAGCCATTGGGTCGTTTATACATCGTACCTACTTTATAGTTAAAGCTATTAGTGTATGTGTACTAAAACATAATGCGTCACTTTCACTTATCGCTTAGCACTACATTGTAAGCGCTGCCTAGTTTCTCTCTTTAAATCGTAAGTTGTCGTTATTAGTACAAATTACGCACAACACTGAGAGATCAGATAAATTAGCCGGTTAGCTGCGGCTAATTGCGGCACTACACAAATATTTAATAACAATCCCAGATCCGCCGAGATCACCACTTATCTGTTCAAAGAGGACACAAAGTGGTGTAGAGTCGGTGAAATAATATAGACGTTAGCATTATATTATTTTTGTTTAAACTTTCTAACAGTACGATATTGATAATACGTGAGTTATCCCGTATTTCTAATTAATACTGAGTGAAAACCACGTTAGTTTTTATAACAAAATATTGATAAGTATTATAATTGTATGAATTCATTATTAATTACTAATTAAGTAAACGTTTTCTCAAAAAAAACTCCATGTGAACGTAATTTATATTACGTATACCTTTAAAATTATACGTACATGTAAGAAAACTTCACACACCTTACCTGAAAATGTTAGTATAGTATGCGTGAACCATAAAACAATAATGAATAATTTAATTGATTATTATTAACCTGCTCAGAAATGTAATCTACTTATCTAACAGGCTAACCCTGTACATAGAATTCAAAATTCATGTCAATATGTTCCTAATGGTACTTACTTTTGTTATGTTTCCTTTTTTTGCGATGTGAGTTCTCGTGACAGAGGGACATGAATTCAACTAGAGGTAGTAAATATTTAATCACACTATTATTAATAAATGTGCAAAAAACTCTGTATATGTGTCTGCATATCTGTTTGCTACATTCTTATGACTAAGACGCTGAGCAAACGTAGACACTTCCTGTTGCCGACACGGCACACCATCACAGGGAACTGAAGTTGCTGTGTCCTGTAGCGGTGATCTGACACGGTCGCCCGTTGCTACCACTGGTCACTGGTAACCGTAGTTGCTGCGTCTAGTAGCGGCGATCGGACACAGTCACCGGTCGCCTCTTCTGGCCACTAGTACAATTCGTTGCTTGTTTCCGTTAGCCTCACGATGGACGTCGATGAAGAAACATTATCTTTGCTGGTTGTGATGATTTTACGTCGACGTAGACGTCGTTTTCGCCGATAATATATACCCCTGCCCCTGCGCCACTCGCTCAGTGTACGTGGCATGTGTCGCACACAGGAGACGGACACCGATGCAACTCGTCCATTTGCGCAGCTCAGTACAATTGTAAAATTTGTTAATGTTGCTTGTGTCTTCAACTGACGACTTTTAGTTTCAAGTTACCGACACCAAACACTTTTTGATAGTTAATGAGTATGTGTTAAGTGAACCCAACTGAACACAAAAAAATGTTTACGTATGCGCAAATCTTGGAGTGGATGATTTCATACTGGTTCTATAGAAATGAAATATTCATCGGTAGCTTATATTCGACACAAGACACAAAAGTGTCCATGTTTGCGCTCTGCCTAAGCGTCTTGTCTTACCTTGTCAAGAAATTTTACACACATGGAGCAGGATACTTTTAATCTCGATTACACTGTCGAGGGTTTATAACACAAACAAATCCCACGCACACGAAGTTGCGGGCAGATACTAGTTTTATATATTTCTTAATCTTAGAATTCGACGTCTGTGTCTATTTACAAGATTGATATAAAATATTTTCAATACAAAATCTACTCCATCCCATCTACTGTTCAAATTATCGCTGCACGATTGTTAAACATTATTACGTCGGGTGTTGTTTAATAGAAACAAAAATATCTGGCGGCTCGCCTTGTGTTTGATCTCGAGGTGCGCGCCCGTCGACTGCGATTAGCCCTCTCTCAACGTATAATCAAATGTGCCCGAGGCCTGGACCCACACAACTTAACACGACCAGATCGTATTATACAACCTTCATCGATTGTTTCATTTGGCTGAAGATTTAAAACTACACGCAGAGCCAGCAATGTGTATCAAAACAGTCGGTAGATTCGAAGTTGTTTTTCAAAAAAGCGACCACTCTTGGCCGTCTTCGGCGGATGAAGCCTCTCATTTGGCCGCCATTTGTCGACCATTTCGGTGCCGATCATAAATGGATCCCGCTCCGGGTCACGTTAACATCTCGGGAGAAAACGTGAAAAATCACACATCCACGCGTGAAATTACTATCAATATAGTTAAGTGTGAGTATCTGGTTATAGGGAGGGCAGTAAAGAGTAAACCTTGCAGGAAATCAGATGGGTTGTTCCTTGTAAAACCTCTGTAAAAGGTAAGATGTCGTTAACTAGGAAGCTTTTTATGTCTTAGGCCGCAAAAATTAGCTATGTTTTGCCTTAATTCAATACAGTTCTATAACTGCAAAATCCATAATTGGAAGTTGCAATGTTACAATACAGTACGACTTTTAATATGAGTGATTTATTAATAAGAATGCAGTAAAATGTATTTTAAAAGAAATATAAATATATGTAATTGCCATACTTACTTATTAAAAGCTTATAATAAATCTAATATTTTTTTGGGTACCGGACCTACGGTATTATTACTACCTTATAGGTAATATTACTACCGACGGTATTATAGTGAGCCTTAGTGTCCGACTTTAAGATCGCCCAAAAGCTTCCCACACGGCGGGCGTAACGAAACGACTGTTGCCTTAAAAGATAAACAACAGCTGACTCGTGGGTCTCCGAAGTATACAAGCACTCATCAGTTGTTGCGCCTGACCGCAGCAGGAATGCTTAACCAAATCGGATAAAAACGACAAGGAGAACTCTACTGTGAACACTTCAATTAGTCTAATTATTCCTCTATTTATATATAAAAATAAACCCCTATTTCTCCTTGTCACGCTATAACTAGAGAACGGATGGATGGAACAATTTCGCTAATTCTTATTTTGTTGTGTTAATTATTGTCAGGAGAAGGTTCTTATGAAAGATAAACCAAGAAAAGATGGAAGGTTATGGCGAGGCCGATGGTCGAACATACTACTCGTACGCTAACGGTATCGCGAGCAGTAGTAGTAGCTAGTATTTTAATAGAAATTGATATTAATTATAAAATAATAGAAAACTATCTATCCTTGCAAGTTATGTTTAATTTGATGTCTATATTTAAGGCTGTTCAATACGCTTTTTTAATTATTGCAAATTCTGTAGGCATTATTAGTGGCGTGATATAGCATCAAAGTTGGTATTCTTAAAGACAAGTGATCCATAATTCATTTATTCAGGTGAGAATTCCTGTTTTCTTCGATTTTCTCTAGTTGGTCGTCGAAAGCGTAGTGAAACCCTGGTTACAAGACGCTGCAGGCATTGCAAATATATTGTAAGTTACAGTATCGAAGATTATAAGATTTCTGCAGCTTTTTTCCTGCATTCTATTTGACGGCCTCGGAATCCCAAGTTTTTTGCCTGGCCGGGGCATTTTTTATGTGTGTATGTGGCAGTAGGTAGTCATGTTTGTTATCGTTTCTTCGATGTTCGTGATGTGTCAATGTGTGTGTTTGCAGTATATGTTATTATTACTATTAAAATGTCTTTAGCCCAAGCTCTTTTTTCACATAACTCTATATCCTATCCTTATTTTATAGGTCAATGATTTTAAGCGCCCACAAAATTATACAATTTTATAATTCGCGAATTTTCTGAATTGTAAAAGTAAATTAAACGATTTTGTCGTTTTTTTATTTTAAACTAAAGCGTAAAAGATTTTAAAAAGCAGTAACTTGAATAACAGTCCTAACAATAATATTTATATATATATATATATCTAATAAACGTGCGTGTCGTATATCAAAATTCACACCAAATCTATTTTTTTTGTTTGACGAGGGATAGAATAAAATACTTTCTCTACAGGCAGTAACATTCAAGCACTAGTAGTAAAAAAGCTTTTGACTTCCTTTTCTTATTTAATCGGATGTAGAGATACGAAAAGTACAAAAAAAAAATCAATAGCAACTATCTGTACATACATACAAATAAAAATAATTAAGTGTCGGTTTGTAAAATGAAAATAACAGAGTTTTAATAAATGCATATGGAATTCCTATGCTTTTTATATAATTACAAAAAACTGTTTCTAAAGTTGTTCTCTGTCTAATCTTCTCTGGCTAATCTTTCGAACAGCTGAACCGATTTTGACGGGACTTTCATGGGCACAGATAACTGATGTTATAAGAAGTAAGTTAGGATGCATTTGAAAGGAGTGCTTTTAACATCAGGTTTCAGTCATCACGCGGGCGATACCGCGAAGCGCAACTAGTACCTGTATCGTTTCTAATTTGCTGTGGATGATTCGTTTATAGAGATCTTTCTATAGTTATACATAGTTCACTGTATCGGACAGTACTGTAGGCAGGTTGTACATCAGGCAAGGCATCCTTCACAAATTACCCAGTGCGCCGTCCGAGCTCGCAGTACTGATTTATTTATTTCACTTAAACGGTGTCGTAAGCACTGCCTCTAAGTGTCGAGCAATGTTATTAGTACATACAGCTGACGTTCAGGAATTCCTTTAAGTATTTATTCTAATTTTATTTTGAACTCCAATCATTATATGGGCAATTGTTATAAAAAATTAGGGTATGTTGTATGTAACGTATACAACACGCTACGAACGCAAAACTGACCGCATGAACGTTTGACCGCGTGACCGCTCTCTGTCTGATAGCACCCTCAGTTATAAAATAACTTGTGTTTTTTTTTATTTTATTTATTTTTATTCAAATTAGCACCGTTACAACGACTTACACTAATGATATTGATAATAATTTTAACTAATTAGTACGGCTTAAATTAACAATACGAGTATATGATATGTACACAATCAAATGAATTAGTTTATCAAAATCAAAATCAGATGTCAATATAACATACAAATTATGTAACAAAGTAATTTATATATGTATAAAATATAAATTACTATGTTATAAATATCTGTAAAATCGTTCGTGGTACATTAATTGTTGTCAAGTGCTTCATGGTATGCTGTGGATATCTATAAATATGCTATTATCACCATGTCGTCCTAAGGACGACATGGTGATAATATGATGGTGATATATAGTAGGTACGAATTTCCAGTTCCAGTTTTATATCAATTTTGTAACAATGCTTTGAGTAAAGGGGACAAACAATATTGGCTTTTTAAATACTAAAACATTTTAACAATTTTGTAAAGGGGGCGAAAATCTAGAATACTTATGGACTTATATTTATTAGCAAGCTTAGCTCATTCTACAGACTTACAGACATGTAGACACAATAAGAAATTGGGCCAGTGTCCTTGGGTAGCACCATGGTTTCGCTGAATGGTATCTTCTGCAAGCACAGCAACTGGGCAGTTTTCGTCATAGTTGCATTGCTTATTTTATTTGCTGAATGAACCATGGTTGAGTTTCAAATTTTCTAAATATTGGCATATATATTTCGAAATAACAAAAAACTTGGTCCCTACGACTATTGTTGGTCTACTATAGGTAGCAGGCCCCCGTTAAAGTAGTTGTTAGGTTATAGCTCGTAAGCAGGCAGCTAATTAATAGATAAAACCGACCAAGTAAAGCCAAAGACGAAATTAAGAAAAATCTTGTGCAAGTTGGAGCAAAACAACGCCCCACGGTTATAACACTTTGGGCCGTTGATCCCCATCAGCCATCTAATGAGTTCCATACGAGATTGCCGCCCCCCAATTGATGGATGAGCTCCAAATTCTGTTTGATTAGTTACCAGCCAGGAGTCTAATTCTGCTAATTTAGTTAACACGGAATCGACCAAATACTGTTCATGTAAGCAATATAAACTTAGGTTTTTATAATTCATGCCTGATAAAGAATACTGTATATTTTTTTTTGTTTTTGTTTGTATGGAAACAAATTTATTCAGTACAAATAATGATTTATCTAATAATAATCTTGACAACAATAAGCATGATTAGTTTGCGTAAGTGTAAACCATTGATATAGATTAACTATTATTGACTTATTAATTATAATTATTAAAACACCTCAGTACAAATATGTTACAAGAAATAATTACGAATAAAATTAACAGGTACAAAAATTATTTTAATTGAAATAGGTTTATATATATATATATATATACTACATTTATTGTATTTAATTAATTAAGGAATCGTGGTACTCATTAAGAATATTAAAAAAAAAAACCTATTAAAGGCTTAATGTTAAGTGACACATTTAGCAGTCTTATCGCTCAAAGCGATATCTTCAACAGGAAAGAAATACTTAGTCATAAAGTTATAAAGACGGTGGTTTATAAAAGAGTGTATAGGTATGTAGGAAGACTCAACAATGTAGCATGAAAAGTATAATATATAATATACATACCTAATTACGTTATAAAAACTTGGTTTTCACTCATTATTAATTAGAAATACGGGATTACTCACGTAATATTTATCGGATAGGTCCGACTATAGTTACGACCACATTCGGTGGTCATAGTAGTAGTATAGTTTTCAAGGAGTGTTCGGGACGCCCGCGTCGATGACGTCTCGCTTAGCACTCACTCAGTGCTAAGCATCCTGTATTTCTAATTAATAATACCTAATTACATTAAACTGGTATCGACAACGTCACACTGTACTGAAAACATTTAAAATTATATGTTATCAAGTACAGCTATAGCACAGATAACTGTGGGCCGAGCACTAAAATCTGTTTAAATGTAACGTTATCGCATCGTTAACGTATTTAGTACAAACTGTCATTTATATAGTACAATAGTGGCACAGATAACTCATAGTTTGTACTGAATACGTAAACGATACGATATACACCGAACTATGTTTTTTTTTAACTTTCTTACATAGTCCTAGCATACTGGACTATGTAAGAGTGCAGTAATAATTCAGTATTTTGCGTGCATACTGTATGCACGCAAAATACTGAACTTTTACTGCAAATCCACAGTTCAAAGCGCCATCTATTAGCGAGTAGCTCAGGTGTCGTCTAACTCGTACCTTGAGAAGACTGCTTTGATTAGTACGAGTATCATAGTAAATTTACTATTCAATCACATCACATCACACTATTATAAAAGGCGAAATTTTGTGCAAAGTTTTTTTTATGATTGTTACTTTTTCACGCATACACGGCTAGAACAATATTGATGCAATCTGGTATGAAGGTAGATGAGGCGCTAGATGAAAACATAGGATACTTTCATCATCACCATCATCATCAGTCACCACGTGGGTCTAACTAACCATGGAGCGCAGTAAGAATTAAGTGTATGGTTCACCTTTTCGAAATTTTAAAGAGATTGCATACAATTATTTTTTCTTATTTCTCATAACCCAAACTGGATCAGGGGTTTAGGTTCTGTCCTCTTTTTTATCGCACTTCTTACATAAGGATGAAGGTAAACAATTAGATACATCTATTTTTATATTTATTTGTAATTATTGTTATTACCGTCATGTCTTTATAATAGTACCTATCGGAAAAGGAAATGGTGCATAAACACCCATTTTCGTCTGTCAAGCTCTTCATTTGCTTTTATCACAAAAGACGAGGAGAAAAATGTTATGGCAAGCCTATTACCACCCTATGCCTTAGACGCCTTTCACGATAGGTTGGCATGTCTGAGGATTTGCAAAAGGTTTAATCTAACATAAACTAGAGCGAGCTAGGAACAATAACCTAAAGTTAATGTGTGAATACGGAGAGAAAGAGACAATCGATCATTCCTTTTTCTATATTACATAAAGGCTTTTGAATCAGATACAACTTAAATGTCACACTCAAACCATAAATTAAAAGAAATTTATTCCATAATATTTCATTAGCCACAACAACAATAAACGAGCATTGCCAAATTTGTCCTCTCTCAGCGGGCAGTAATCCCATTTATTTATGGCTTACCAAAACATTTACCCTATTATTGTTATGTTACGGTCGTATTAAAACGCTATAAAATTTATGACGCTTGCAAAATTGACGTACACAATATTCAACCTCATATTTCTGATATTAAAGATTACATTGCCTTGTAAAGTTCTGAGATGTAGGGTAGGATGACAAACGCGTACGTCCCCTTCGATTACAAAGTCGCGAGAAGTCATGATGAGGAGTAAGCATATTGTGCAAGTTCCCTAAGCAGGGGTGATACTAAAGGGGTATTGGAAAGGCAACGTGGCAAATTGATTGTGATTTGGTGTCGTACAACATGTAAATGGATTTTAATTTAATTTAACGGAAACGTTTTTGTAATAATGCGGTGTGGAAGAGATCTTTCATGGTACGTCAAATAGGGTGCTGATGATGGGATAGATGTTTAGAAATCAAAACAGGTCGATAAATAAAATATGTTTTACACAATAAAGTAGTTTATAGAATCTTGCTAGTTTAATACTAGATGCGCTCCGCGGTTTCACCCGCGTGGGGATGGACGATGGTGATCACGAATCAAACATAGCTTAGGGACGTCACTCAGGAATAATGTAGGTACTTAGATTTTTACTGAAAGTTTTTTCAAAATTGTTTAAGAAGTTTTTGAGTTTCTCCATTACAAACAAATCTTTCCTCTTTATATTACTAGTTTAGATCAATCGACTTAATTCACGTAATTAACAAGACGTACTTGCACCGTCTCCCTGAGATTGGACATCAGACATGCCTTAGGTCTTCTAGTAGGTAGGATTGTATTGTATACTTAAACAACATTAAACGGATTTAATCATGGAAACTGGTAAAAAATTCACGTTAGGGACCGGAATACGTCTCGCCGGGTTTCGAGCATGTCCGATGGTCATCTTCAGGGCGAGTGCGCAGCGGCGTCTGCGAGCTCCCGGCGGGTACAGATTTTATTTTAAATTATATTTGAATCCTGACGTTTTGAACGCCTTTGAGTTATCATATAGTTTCGGTTAGACGTGCTTTATAGATTGTTTAACTACAATACAATAAAATTAAACAACAACAAACGGATTAAATCGCATATAATTTTATATTTTTACTATCTGAGCTCCGCGGTTTCATCCGCGTGGTGATGGATGGTGATGAAAAGTACCCATCGGGATCCGTTCAGCAGTTTAAGCGTAAAAGCGAAACAAACAAACTTACTTTTCCATTTATATTATTATATGCGACGTTTTGAACACTTTTCAGTGAGAATGGTCACGAGATTAGAAAAAAACAAGTACAATTTGAAAAATTTTATAACGACTTCCATTCTATTCAGTTATTGGAGTGTAACTCAAAAACTACTGAACCGAATTTGATGAAATTAAATGGGACCACGGGAAGCACCAGTATTCAAACAAAAAAAGAATTTTGAGAATCGGTTCACCCAGTCGAAAGTTATGAGGTGACAAACATAAAAAAGTACCGTCGAAATGCATTTTGGAAGATGGTAAAATTATTAATAGTAGATAATACGCGATGTAATTCGTTTGAAGTTGTTTAATTTCTTTGTATAAGAACCGCGAATGCCTAAGAAATAATTACAATACAATGTTTAAACTACTTATGTACTTGTATGTCGACTTGCTACAGTTTAACATGCTTCACTAAAGCACACAATGACTTAAACGAGTTACCCGAGGTAGGTGCGCGTAATTACAAGTGAACCATAGATCTCAGGTGTTTAAACTCGCGTGCGCACCTGAGCTAATGACCCATTAAGCCGGGAATGCAAACACTGAGATTGTTTCCTATCGTGCTGAACTTACTTGAACCCGACGTTGTAGTTGATGTTTATTACAAGAAAATTTTGCAATGTCATTCGATGATCTGGTAATATGATTAAGTTAGTGATGACATTAGGTAGGTGCATAGTTTTTAACCGACTTAAAAAAGGAGGAGGTTATATGTTCGTGTGTATATTTTTTGTATATGTTAGTCGATTTCATCCGCATTTGTAATCCGATTCTCATTTTTGGTACAGTAGGTATACTTCCGAGGTGGTCCCATTTAAATTTCACCCAATTCGGTCAAGCAGTTTTTAAGTTACACTTCAAAAACTGGAAAGCGTTACGCCTATCTTGGCGATATCATCATTGACGGTGAATGACAATCGATCCCGTAAGTAGCAAGGGTCACTAAAAATGGTGAAGAAATTTTTTACCTTAACATGAAACCGACTTCAGTACCAGACAGTTGGTACCATGCGAACAATATTGTGATAATACCTACCTTTGAACTATCATGGTACCGACTTCAACAAGTTATTTCACACTTTTAGGTATTGAAAACGGTTCCATTTTATGATAAAAAACGTTTGTAGGTTCATAATACTTTTCTTTACTTTATTCGCATTTCGATACGAATAGCACAAACAGATAGATCACGGAAAACCATGAAACAAATTTAGACTGGACCCTCAGGGCTGTATTACAGAAGTACGTTTAATTGTGACAAACTGCTCGATTCCAGATTTAAATTAAAACTAATGCATTTATATCCAAATCAAGTCGAGATTCAAATTTATGCGTATTTTTGGAAAACCGGACTTTAAATCGGACATACGTTATATCGTTTAGTAGCTTGTGCTCTACGCAAGAGTGTGGATGGTGTCGTGTTGGTGTGCGATAATTATATTATTATATAATATAAAATGCTGAAGCATTGAACTGAAGTTCATTGTCAAATTTATTGATACATAAAAAAGTATGAAAATACACTTTTGAATAATTATACTTAGTTAAGACATTACGAAACGATTGATGATTTGTTTATCATCAAATCGACTTGATATGTCAACGAGAGAGGCAAGAAGTGAAATGGAAATATAGAATAGCTAATATACAATAGACAATGATCAGTGTTGCCTACCAACAACATACCACTTGAGGCACATATTATAAATAGTAGAAAAATATATGGCTGCCTAATCGAAGCTACTATTCGTCCGCCACACTTAGAGCCTAAGCACACGGCGTATTATGAACGCACAGCGTGCGATTCTCTAGCAAACATCGTTGCATCTTTGACGACATCCGTGACACAAATGTCGAGATGACAAGAAACGTTGGAAAACCAATCTTGTGTAAATAAAGTATTTGATATCGTTGAACTCGTCGACGAGCGCATCGGTTAATCATTAGAGAATCGCACAGCAGGCCGCAGACGACGAGCGATTCAGGAGCGTGCGTTTATGGCGCAGTAAGTTAGCCTTATTCTTGACTGAATCTCGTTTGATGTGCGTTGACGCGCGACATCTACGCATCATCGTCTGCGCGTTTAAAATACGCCGTGTGTTTAGGCTCTTAGACTCTATAAAAATATATCTATAAAAGCACACGCGCGACCTCAAATCCTGGAACGCTTATCATTTTGACACAAACTCATCGTATCAATCATAATCTTAAAGTCATAAAGTATCAGACACCAAAAATTACCCAAATCACATCGTATTATTTGCAGTGAAATCTCAAACTAGCATGGCTATAGCAAAGCCTCCGAAAGAGAAACCCAAAGAAATATTTGCAGTAAGTAAAACACATAAATCCGACAGATTTATATGGTGCCCATTACGGCACACGAGCAAAGTGTGAAGTGTTGTTGGGACTTAGGAAACGTGCGGTATTTATTTAAGAGGCACTAAGGAGCGTTGGGCAAACTGAGCACTCTCGCCGGAAATGGGGCGCGACTAATGTGGACCCGGGGCGGGCGGCAATCCCGCCTTAGAGATGTCGATCTAGCTAACTGCGCATTTGAGATTGTTATGTTTGACACGTTGTTAAGCTAAGGATTTCCGTTTCCGTGCATAAGAAAATGTACATGTATAGTACAACATGTCATTCGCCGGATGGGTAGTGAGCGTCACGCTTACATACGTACTTGCAGTGGGACCCAGGGCAATTCAGTATCGTATCTCATTTGACAGTACCTACAAAGGCTACGTTCCGGGAAGCACCGTCAACGCTCACAACTGTCGCGCCCCGGTTTCGCGTTCCGGTTGGAATGAATGCTTGCATTGTTCAACCCAAGTGGAACAGTTACGCGGTCGCGAAAAGCGCGCCAACTTTTATGTCAAAAATCGATAGAATCCTATACATTTGATGTTTGACAGTGACAGCTCGCAAACGACCACGAAAACCCACCTACAATCTGCGAGCGTTGTGAGCGTTTTCGGTGACGTCATCGATGACGTATCGAGCTCGCTCACGATGATTACGGACTTCTAATGGAATGGGTGTGCGAACGCCGCGAGTGATTTCGGCGCTTCCCGGAACGTAGCCTTAATGATGATTAACGTTTTTGGATTGTATTTGGTCTCGTATTTTTGTGATCCTAGCACGAATAACTGGGTAATTGTAACGTAACGTGTCGTTCACGTGACACAGTACAAACTATCATTTATTTAGGATAACTGTGACACAGATAACTCATAGTGTGTACGCCGAAGCGTGACGCGTTGACGTTTATGAAACGAATACTTTTTCGCACATTGTTTGTGCTACGGCAACTCTACATTTGCCGTTCCTCAAGTTATTGAGGTAAGGCTTATGTTGTCAAGTCGGATTTTTATTCGAATAGTCAGAGCCAAGTTATCTTTAATTAAGTCACTGTCCTATTAATGCCCGTTCTAGTAATGCGGTGGATGATTTACTAAAACTTTCCAAAGCGATTAACGAAACACAAAACAATGTTTCATGATTTTGTGCATCTACTTACACTAATGCATCATTACGAACACATAAGTGTAAAGTCTACAACTGGCCAAAACTCGAAAAAACTCTAATCTTGGTAAATTAATAAACAAAACAAAGTTGTTGGGTTTTTTTCTGCTATCCGCTAAGTAATATAACCTTCCAACCAATCTTTTTAAAATAAAATCTAAATTAAAAAAAGACATTCAAATATACGAAGAAGAAGACTGTCCTTTCGACGATTGAACTTTACTTTACCAATCTCTAGTGCGCCTTTACAATCAATCTAAATAAGGTTTAGTAATCCAATATTTGTAGCGGGTCTCTATTTCCATCACCACCGTGGCAAATGCGCTGGAACCATCGTGTGGAAGCCAATTTGCTCGATTTGGTACTTACTTTCGAAATATATCACAAATGTTCGGGGGTTGAATTTATTTTCAAAGCTGTTTTGTTGAAATTGGAAGCTAAAAATGTAAATGAAGTAAAATAATTATTTTTAATTTAGAAACATTGGTAGGTACTATAACTACTGACATGTCATGTTTATGTGATAAATCTAATTTCAAATTTTTATACAAAAACATGAACTATTCTGGGATGGTCTTCGAACCCGTGTCTTACTAGATTTTACATATCCTACTAGCTACTGCCCGCGACTTCGCTCGCGTAGTAGGCTCGGCCGTTGGTTGCGCCATTACATAATCTTTTCTTCGTTTATTTATGTGAAAAATTGGAAAAACTTTTTTTATTACAAAATAACGATCTCGTAATTATTTGGTAGCAGTTAAGTCACAGAATATTTAATAGTAGAATTAGTACGATCAAGTACCTACCTACTCTATAGAAGCAAACGCACAAGTGTCTTTATAACATTTAAAATACATTTTACACTAGCGACAGCCCGCGACTTCGTTCGCGTAGTAGGCTTCCAGCCTTCGGCCTCGCCATAACCTCCCAACTTTTCTTGATATTTCTTTCATGAGGACATTCTTCTCATAATATTTAACTAAACAAATAATAATAAGCGAAATTATTCCATCCGTTCTCAAGTTATAGCGAGACAAGGAGAAATAGGGGTTCATTTAATTTTATATAATACTTAACATCTCTATATACCTATATAAATACATATAGAGATGTTAAGTATTATTATTTTCTTTCTTTCTATAAAGTATAATGTATATTAAGCCTTTGAATTAAGTGTTCGCATCACAATTCAGCCGTGAGATTCTCTAAGAGCAAACATCGTTCCATCTTTGACAACATCCGTGAAACAAATGACGAGAAGACAAGAAACGTTGGAAAAACAACCTTATGTACTAGGGCGATATCTCATAAAGTATTAGACATCGGCGAGCTCAGAATACACTATTATGTTCAAGTCATTTTATTGACATAACAGGAAATAGAAAAGTTCATTTGAATTCTTTATGAGCATGGAGTAGAATTATGAGAATTATGGTAGGCTTAATTACCATTCTGTTATCTTAGTACTATAAAAGTAATTAGTAAATTAACATTTACATTGGCTACAGAGGTTCCGCCTACTCTTATATCATTTTCACACGAATCTCAGAACATAATAAAAATTATATGAGCGTTATGTATAATTGTATATGCTTATCTCTATCGCAACCATAAACTAAATTTACCCACACATGTGGTATATACTTTTACATTATGTAAAACTGTGTGTGTCTTGTTATGTTAATTCTCTGGCCAAATATAGAAAGACTTATGGAGGATCCCAATAATCTATCTATCCACGGTTTTCCTTACTACCGATAGAAATTTGACATAACTTCCATACAAATAGTGTCAAATATCTAACTCTAGTAAGGTAAACCGGCGATAGATAGATTATTGGGACCGGCCGTTAGACATTGGCAGTCAATGTCAAATTCTGCAATCCTACTCTCTAACTCTTCTAATTTAAGTGTTGCTTCTATTTCATATTCATTATATTTCATATTATCTTTCTTATCGGACATAGGAATTAATGCATGCTGTGTTTATCTTAAAAACAATGCATTTTGCTACAAATATTTAGAATAAGTATATGGTGTATGTATAAGTGTAATTGTTATTGATGAGCCTTATTAAATAAATAAATTATACATTGCAGCTAAGTAGCAGTTATACTTACAGAGAAAAAGTAAATAAAACCGAAAATAACACGGAGTTAGGTGAAAACTTAAAAAGGTGTAAGGGAAACATATATGTTGCATCTGAATTAACTACTTGTTTATTTATTTTTTATTTCAGATAATTTATTGATTCAGGCGTTACTTTGCGGAAATCCATTATCAAAAAAACGATATTAAAAAATATTTAGTGACACTTCCGCTGAAAAGAAAACAATGATTTTGGCCTTATCTAAACTTACAGTTTTAATTAGTTATATTCTTCAATATGTGTGATTAGGTCATTTTTTCTATATTTTATCGAAACAACTTGAAACTAAGGCTTTCTAGTACATAGGCAACAATGTAGGCAAGTTAAGTGCCTATATCATAACGAAGCATCACTGAATATTATCGGCATTACTCTTTAATCACTATTAAATACACTGTATGTTCAGATGTGTATATACATTACCTTAATGAACTAGAGTTAGCATGATCGCAGCGACTACTAATTAAGAGTCGTTAACTTTCAGTATCACAAACGCAATCAATTTAATTCAACACTGTGCAAACCACCGTAAACGCCGCGGGCCGTTTTGCTATGCCATTTGGTAGTTACGTATAGTTAGCATATGTATTAATTGTTACGCAGTAAATTGGTAGGAAAATCCATGGTGATTGCGCTGACATGATGGCAAATTAGACCCATTGAGGCTCCCATTGTCACGATCGCTTCAGGCGTTTTGGTTTCCTGCAAAGATGTATTTGTGTTAATTGGTAGGCATTGATTATACAGCAATCTCCCTTCATACGTTCGTCAAAAACATCCCCTACGCGTAATAGACCACTGCTATGTAACTTTTTTTCTATCTGACACGAAAAGCATGGCGTGCGCCTAATGTGCATTTGGCTTGCCCATGACTGTTGCCATCCGCAGCTTAGCAGCTCTAGTTTCGCGTGGAAATGTACTGCGCTCGTCACCCTGAGACATTCTAGTTTTGGAGTCTCTTTCGCCCAGTAATTTCATCTGCTACAGCGCCCTTCGCACCTTGCAGAATACCAACACAGACTGCCTCTTGCACAAGCAAGCAAGCTTGCTGATAGCGAGCTGTATGCACATTTTATGTTGCCATTGCAAAGTATATCTAAAGAACATTTATTATAGTCTAGTCTCTATAGTCTCTAGTCTACTATATAGTCTATATTGCAAGAGAGTCGTTTAAGTGTGCTAAGACATTACATAGCTATTCAACAATAATAATTCTTTGAGTCTCGCGGCAGCGTTTTGTCTTTTCATCACAAAAGCTTGTCCGAAGATATTTCTTTGTATATATTGCATATTTTTATGGTCGTTTGGTATCCGCCTGTATCTGAGTACCTACAGTCCTACCCCACAGTTCAATTATATTATTAAATTATCATTGAGCAATTTAAATTATACCTTATTTACAAGATTTCCGTTTCACTAGAATTTCAAGACCATGGCGATGTGGTGTGGCGTGCCAAACATGTCTAATTATATGCTTAATAAAAATAAATTTGCATTAAAAGTCGTGTACTCGATATTAACTTGTAATCTAGCCTTAAGATCCACATGTTTGAAATAAGTAGTAGGTATCCAACTCTTTAGAAAATATGATATTATTACGAGTATTATTCTTTGATTATTTACAGTAGTTTTCATACGTACATACCTACTATATAATCTATGTACTACTGAAGATCAGACCTAACTTATTAGGTATTGCATGGGGGACTTCGAAACACTAGGTTTATAGGAATGTTAGACCCATTACCTACATAAGATCTTTACCTATGATACTGGAGATTTGTATGAAAATTTTAAAATATGAAAACGTTGGTGTTGTTTTTAATTAGCTACCAACGTACTGGGTCAAATTATCTATACCTACTATTTTGCCATTTTGATGGCAGTTTGTTTATCCCTTTAGAAATCTGCTGGACGGGAGGCAATGAAGTCAGCGAAGGCGTTTTGTACTGCAGCTCAGGTGTTGAAATTTCCTTACTTAAAAAAACGACATCCATTTTTTTTTTTCAAAAAAAGTAAAATATGTTAGGGCAAGGTTCACTGAGTACGGTGCGTGACGAAGAGCTTTCAGCTCTAACTCTTGTAGCTTTGCGCTGGTCAGTCGAGAAGTGAGTGTAAGCTCGCGCGTTGTCGTGGAGAAGCAATGAGGAAGAGCGATTGACCAGTCTTGGTTGTTGAATTGCGAGCTTCTCTATCATTATTTGTATTCTTGGTAATTAACATCTGCCGTCACTGTTGTGCCATTCGGTAAGAAGCTGTGATGTACAAGTCCGGCACTGACCTACCAGACAGTCAACATCATTTTCCTATATGAGTAATATTTTAGCGCACTGATTAGGTGCTGTACCCGGGTCCACCCACTGACACGGACGTTACGGTTTTCGTACAGGATCCACTTTTCATCGCAGGTAACAATTCCATTTAGAATTTCCTCGTTTCTATGCCGATTCAGTAGTGCTATGCATGCTTCCACGCGTAAGTCTCGCTGTTGGTCGCTTAGTTCGTGTGGCATCCCCTCATCTAGCTTTATTATCTTTCCGATTTGATGCCAAGTGTTTCAATGTTGTTTTACGGCTGAGCTTGCTGCGGGCCCAGGAGATAGACCAAGGCCCACAGTAAGTTCAGCCGTAGATTAAGTTGGATCCGCATCCACTATCGCCTTCAAATCGTCGTTGTCGCCTATGGTTACCGGCCGACCGCGAGGCTCGTTCTTCAACTCAACATTTCCAGATTTAAAACGATTGAACCGATAATGGACCGTGATGCCAGCAGTGTTAGGCCCGTACACGTCGTTAATACGAGTATTTCGTGTTGTTCGAGCAGCGGTATTTCCACGTAGGAACTCATATTCGAAAATTGTATGAATTTTCAGTTTATCCATAGCGCCAAAAATTAAGTACAATTTCTCAAAAACAAAACACTATATTGGGTGTTTGGTAGAGGGACCGACAAACCAAATGAGCGTGTTCGGGGACCACTATTGGAGAATACAAGTTGGCCAAAAAAAGTCCCCGACCCCCCAATATGTTTAACTTTTTTTTATGATTTTTCCCTTTTTCTCCGAAATTGTACCTATTTACCACCATAACATTTGTAAAATCTGTTTTAGACCGGATTTTTTTAGTTGAATTTGGTCTCTAATACACCTTCAGGCCACGCAAAGCAAAATTGGATACAAAACAGAGCTAACTAACTGATATAGTCAAAAAAATGGGGTGTCGGGGATTTTTTTGGCCAACTTGTATTCTCCATGATCGGGTTGAGCGTGTTCGGGCCCCCGAACACGCTCATTTGGTTTGTCGGTCCCTCTACCAAACAACCTGTATAAAACCAAATGACTGAATTTGAAATTAAATTGAATGTTGCGTTTCGAATTACGAATTGCACGCCACTATAGATAAGTTAACCTAAAAATGCTGGTTATAGAATGTTTAATTCCATAATTATGTAAAGCTATTACCAGATAAGAAGGTACCTTTTATCCTTAATAATAATATAATAATTCCAGAAGTACGCTCAGTAGAGCTCAGAAGCCGATATTCACGGCTTGAGTGCAGGGGGCCGCGATTCCAGCAGTTACGTTTCCGTTGATCGATCAAACTTTTGTATTCATATATCATATTCTTCTTACTCGATAAATCATGAACCCTATATGCTAACTCATATTCATATATAGTTGCGTTTAATATCAATCAATCAGCCGTATCAATATAATTATATAAATTGAAGAATGATTTTTAGGTAATTATCTAACGACAAGAGTTGAACTGCAGTATATAGATTGTTGAACGTTGTCAAATAGTATAATAGAGGCTTCCTGAGCATCTGGGGGCCTACTCCCACCTTTTACGAAACTGTCATAAATCAAGAGCGATTTGTAATAAGTAAGCTTAGAATAATCATACTTACAATCGTACTCCCACCAACACAAAACGGTTAAACATATTACTTCAGTACTCTTAGTGTCGTGTTCCTTTTTTAGCCAAATTTATCCTAATGGTGCGTTCTTGTGAGGATCAATACCCATAGATCAATAATTATTTTAAGCTCGCTATATTGACGTGGTGGTATCAAATTTAATGGTACGGTTTAAATAGGACTACTTTAAGAGGTGGGAGTACGGCCCCTGGTCTGCGTTTGATCTCTCGAATTCGGTTTTAAGTTTCGATAGTGTGTGAGTGTAGGTATGTTGGTATCACTCTAGTCGCAAACCAAAACAAAAGCGTAAATCAGCGATCGAACGTTATCAAAATAATTGAATTAAGGAGTGCCTGATTAATCAACTACTCGTAACACTACCTTAGTTATATCACATATAGATCTCGTATAAGGTTACTTAGGTACTAACTGACGTAAGTATAAATAGGTAAGTAGGTAATATATTACTAAACGAAATAGTACATTACTGCAGAATCCAGTAAGTAAGCCTTCCTGGCCAAGTATGAGTTAACCGGACCGAACCGCAGGAGAGGTCCGGTTATATACGAGGCCAGGATGGCTTTCATGCTGGTTGAGGCTTGCATACCTAATGCTTTTCTCAAAAATGTAAGATAGTTTTTGCTAATTCGGCCTCAGGTTTTAAATCAGGAGGAGTGCCATCTATTTTTCTGAATCAGATTAGCTTGAACTCATTTTTGGGATTATCTATGTTCACGCGGTAAATTAAAACACAATTGTCGCAATTGAATGTGAAATCCCGCCAGTTGTTGTTTTTTATACTAAAGTTTGCGTTTAGTTTTGAACATTGTTATATTTTTACATTGAATGAATGTTATGGTAAAAAAATGTAAATTATTGTTTTTTAATCTCCATGATAATTTTAGAATGGAAAGCTTTAATCAAACATGATTTATAAACTGAAATTATTAAATACAAACATAAAATCCCACACTATACTTCTACTACAATACTATATAAGTACAAAACGCATCGTGCATACTTTTTCGGCGTCGCGTTAAGTGTCACAGACTATAAAATGGCTGTTTAAGTTAAGGCTCCAAAAATATTTCCATCTCATAAATTATGAGATAGATATATATTTGGAACCTCCCTCTATAAACTGTTATAATGGCTAAACTCTGTGTCTGGTACTATGTTTTTTGTACAAGCAGATCTAAAGAGGATGACCTACTGTCCAGTAAGTAAATTACATACTTACTGCACAGTAGGAGTTTCCAAATTTAAAATTTCACTCCTGACTGGACAGTTGTGAATAAGTCTCCGGTAGAGTTCACTTTCTTGATACATTTTAGAGATGTTATGGCAACATTACTTACCATTTTTGAGAACAGTCAATTACATGTTACGCAAAGACTACAATGAATACTGGGTTTACGCCTTTCGGAATAACGTATACACTATTATTTGAAGTGTATAAATACCTACTGTGTAAAATAATGTTATCAATAAAAGCGTTAATCACTTCATTACAATAATGCAATCGTTTTTAATGACATCATGTGAGTAAATAACACAAAGATGACCAATTAATAACTGATATTCGAAAAGTCTTATTTTTGTGTGGCACTTGTGACAACTGTTACCTAGGTATTTATATTATATAGGTAAATATATAACGAAAATTTATAATTTTATCAAACTACTACTACTACTGTACTACACACTCTGTGTACGACATTCTACTGTACTCCATAGAAATCAATCTGGTAGATCCCAGCGTCTTCAAGATCATGTATACTTAGAAAACTTAGAAATAAATAGATATATGGTTTATCGAAAATTTATATCTAAGGATAACGTGAATAATAATAACGTTTATACAATCACACCCCACACTAGCATTCCCTGTGCCGCCGGAGGCACACAGCATCCAAGACGAAAACAATCATTTCTGCTTAACACACAAATATTTTCTCCAGCCGGGGATCGAACCTAGGACCCCGCGCTTTAAAGGCAGGGTCATTACCAACTGAGCTAATAGAGCCGTCGAAACTGTGTATGCATAAATAATTAATTAAATAAAAACACATGCTGGCCACAGCACTATTTATTATGAACTTGTGCGGATATCTCGGCGCCAGGTTATCAATTACTTTCGTTGCTCTGCCTCCACTGTAATTAAGATATTGTGGTGAATGTTGTTTATTCGTTACCATTCAACTTACACATTGAGCAGCCTAGTACTGTAGTTTAAGACGCTCTTTTGCAAACAAACTCTACTCAATAGAGTAGTCCGCATTTAGACATATGAAGCGATTTTATTACAGTCTCTGTAACCTAAAAATAGAAAATGGAAAAATTTTTGCATACATATGCCGACGATACTGCGCTTTACTTTAGCGGAGATAGCTGGTTCGAGGTTTTCCCTATTGCCCAACGAGGTTTTGATAAAGTGAGTAAGTGGCTTAAAAACAACGTTTTAACACTAAATATCGCTAAAACTAAGTACGTAGCGTTTGCCCTCAGATCAAACCTCCTCCCACCGACTAGCTTTGGCATCATTGCTCACACTTGTGGAACTAATTCCATCAACTGTCGATGTCTCTCTTTGCAAAGGACTGATACCATAAAATATCTAGGTGTTATTATAGACCAGACCCTCACTTTTGAGCCACATATTGATGTTCTTGTGACTCGCGTTCGTAAATTAATTTATATATTTACGACACTGAAGCAGGTGGCTGACATGAAGACGATTGAAATGGTTTACTACTGTCTCTGCCAATCAATTATTGAATATTGTATAACATCCTGGGGTGGCTCAGCCAAAACACACCTCATTGGTTTGGAGAGAGCACAACGAGCCGTCCTGAAGGTTGGTGCAGGTCTTCCCTATCGCTTCCCTACAACGGACCTTTATAAAAGATGGAATGTTCTTACAGTTCAGAAAAACTCTATCCTACATATCGTGCTGAAACAACACTCTCTATTAGATAACGATCCAAACCTGGTGAAGGATAAACGCAGGAAGGATAAGGTCTGCGATTTACGCTCCTTTAATACCATCCACTCTCGCAACTTTTTCGGCTTTCTTGCCGCTTACTTATACAATAAGACAAACAAAATCTTATCAATCTACCCTTTACATAAGACAAGCTGCAAAAAGGTTGTTTCATCTTGGCTTAAAACTCTGGATTATGAAGAGACAGAGAAACTTCTTACCCCACAGACACGATCTAACTAAACTAGTTGCTTTCCTTAACTTTGACCTATCAATAGTTCTCGTTCTTTCTGTTCTATTCGGGATTCACAAACCACATGCACACAATACAGATCTTCACAACTTTATACATACCATACCTGACTTACACCTACCACATCGTACACACACCTCCACATATAATTAATCACTTCATACACACAACCTTGGCACTCGTATTGATCTATCTGTGATACTTAACGGTTATGATCCACTAAGTTCTAGTAAAATGTAATGTAATGTAATTATGTATCTGTTGCCTAATCTGAAATATTTATAAACACTTTCATTGATATGTCAACACCCTAAAGCTGCCAAAGAAAGCTTAATTCGTGGAGTGAGGCCCTGGTGACTTGTAATACAGGTTTTCACAAACCTACTTCAGGCACCAGTTTCTCACAAAGCAGGTTTACCTAAGTTAAAATATTAGGGTTTACTTTATTAAGAACCTTTGTAGAGAGAAAATAAACAGATTTTATTATTATTCACATTATTTATTTCCTTTTCTTAAAATTACATTTTTTACAATATTTCTATATACAATAAAAAATAATAAATAAAAAAACATTGTAAAAAACCTAATCCTAGATTGCCATCGGCAGCGGGGCATGACCCAAACTACCAGTGATTAGGGCTGCAGACTGAGGAACCTCCTGACAATACGTGCCGTGTCAAGAAGTACTGCCTTCTGTATCTGTCCCTTGATCCAACCGTCTAGCGAAAGCCTCTTAAGATGTCGGTCGAGGCTTTTTGCTATAAGGCCGTTTGCTGAAACTACTATCGAGACAATTATTGTCGAATCAACATCCCACATGGCGGTCACCTCATGAGCCAAGTCAAGGTACTTGATAAGCTTGTCCTTCTCAGCCTTCACGAGGTTCTCATCATGAGGAATGGTGACGTCAACAAGCATTACCCGGCGCTGAGATCGATCGATCACCACGATGTCAGGCTTATTGGCAACAATAGTCCTGTCCGTGATTATAGATCGATCCCAATAGAGCGTAGCACGACCGTTTTCAAGAACAGGCGTAGGTGCGTACTTATAGTACGGCACCTCAGACTCAATAAGGGCAAGTTGCTGGTGAATAATCCTGGCTACTTGATTATGTCTGTGCAAGTACTCTCCATTAGCAAGATGAGAACAACCGGAAAAAATATGTCTGAGTGACTCTCCGGGACGGCGGCATGCTCGACAAATGTCGACCGTACCGTCTTTCAGAATATATTTCCGGTAGTTATTCGTCTTGATAACTTCGTCAGTAATAGCACAAACAAAACCCTCAGTTTCACGAAAGAGATCACCGAAACGCAGCCAGTTCACTGAGGCGAGCGGGTCCACGTCAGGCCTTGTTAGGGCCTTGTAGAACCGACCGTGTAGCTCTCTGCCCTTCCATACGTCTCTACGGTCTTCGATGCTTAGCACCACTGGTTTACGCCAGTTTTCGTTTGCCAAGGAGAGAGGTGTGAGGCTCCTATCAACTGCTATGACATCGCGATGTATCCCACACTCGGTGTTACGGAAATACTCCCGGAGACTGGACACCTCACAGTTGTGGAGGTTCTTGGCATTTAGGAAGCCACGACCCCCCACTTCCGTGGGATGTATAGCCTCATAACAGACGAGCGTGGATGTAGCATGCAATGTGTTGTAAGCAATTGACGGACCCGCCTATCCAGGGCGTCAAGTTTAGTCTGAGTCCATCTTAGTATGCCAAAGGAGTATATGAGTAGGGGCATCACCCAACTATTGAAGGCGCGCGTCTTGTTGCCGCCCGACAAAATACTGTTAAGAACTTTTGTTAAGCGGTAGAAGAAACGCTTCTTCACTGTCTGCTTAATGTCCCTATCCATGATACCCAATGACTGTGACATACCAAGATACTTATAGGTTTCAACTTCAGAAAGACATGTGAGAGTAATTGTCTCGGAAAGTTGTAAATTTGAAGAATTCACAACCTTTCCCCGTTGTACATGCATGACCGCACACTTATCTACACCAAACTCCATCCTGATAGAATCACTGAAAGATTCAGTAATTTTCAGAAGATCCATCAAGTCTTGGCGATTCGTTGCAAACAGCTTGAGATCATCCATATACAATAGATGAGAAATTATCTCACCCTCTCTTCGAAGTCGGTAGCCTAGTTTTGAATCCATCAACAAAGTGCTGAGAGGATTCAACGCTAGACAAAACCACAAAGGACCGAGACTGTCACCCTGGAATATACTTCGTTCGATCCTTATGAAGTCCTGTGACCCAGAGACGCTCTCACGATCTCCTGGTTGACGAAGAACTGTGGTCCAATGTCTCACGCATGTGCTTAAGAATGATCTCAGAGTTATATTGATTTTATATAACTCTAATATCCTCTCCAGCCACGAATGAGGCACTGAATTATAAGCCTTCTTATAGTCAATCCAGGCAGTGGATAGAACCCCCCTGTTTCGCCGGACTTGTTGACAAATGGTCATGTCTGTGAGGAGGAGCTCTTTAGTACCACGGGACCCAACCCGACATCCATTCTGAGCAGGAGCCAAAATGTTATTCACAACCATGTGCGAATACATTTTTGTTCGCAGAATAGACGTAAGGAGCTTGTATAGCGTAGGCAAGCACGTGATGGGTCTGTAATTCTTCGCTTCCGTGGTACTACCGGACTTATAGAGCAGGAAGGTGACACCAGTTGTCAAGAAATTGGGAAGGGAACCACATTCAATGGCTTCTTGGAATTGTATTGCCAAGCACTCGTGTGAGCATCGAATCCATTTTAGCCAAAAATTGTGCAATCCGTCTGGTCCAGAGCTTTTCCAGTTCGGGGTCTTACGAATAGCACAACTAACGTCTATGGGGCTGATGTTCACAGCTTCCATGGGTTCGATGGATTCACATGAGCTCTCGACAATATTCATCCAATTGCCCTCCGTGTGTTCAATGGGCAGCGACCAGATGCCACGCCAAAAGTTTGTCATGGTGTCGGCATCCGGTAGCCGTCCATCATTCACTCGTTGGTCAGTTCCTTCCCATTTTCTATATACCTTTCTTTGATTACTTTGGAAAAGGCGATTTTGTTGGTATCTATTCACACGTTCTCTGTAACGGCGAATGCGGTTTGCCCACGCATAGATTTTCTGTTTCAAAAAGTCTATACGCTCCGTGACACAAGTCATATACTCCTGGGGTCTGATGCCAGTCCCAGCATAAGCTTGGTTCACGAAGCGTATGACTCGAGGGCGTTTGTTGCCCCTGCTGAAGCAGATTAGCTTTGCAATGAGAGTCCTGTACGTACTGATACGTCTCTCGATCCGCGTTTGCCACTCGGGTACACCCGAAGCATTTCGCGGTGCTCGGTCAGTGTCCGGGAACTTAACACGAGCAACGCGACATGCCGCGATTGCCCCACAATAGAGGATCGAGTGAGTATCAGTTAAATCTTTGCTATCCCGTATATACGGAACTAGCAAAGCGTTCAAGGCTCCCATTAGCGCTAGGTATTATTATTATTACGTAGTAGTTAAGTAGGTACCTACTACGTTTATTGTCCTAAATGAATAAAATATGCAAAGAACCTACATTAGGTGCGGTTAATTGATTTTCCAAAGTCTCTTATGCAGCTATCAGTACATACTAAACTTCAGAAAGTATGTTTTGTGTTATTAGGAAAGCGGTTACGGTCACCTGACGTTAAATGGTAACCTCTGCCTAGAACAGATGAGTTCCTTTCAATTGACAAAATTGTACTGACGTTAAATGATAACCTCTGCCTAGAACAGAAGCTGTTCCTTTCAATTGACAAAACTGTACTGATTTCCGAACAGATTAGTGTTTCCGCAGTGTAATAATGAGCTTTACCGCAGAAATTGTTATATTATGGCGTTAAGAGTGTTTAATAAAATCCCAGAATCATTAAAATCCCTTCCACTCACAAAATTCAAATTCAAACTTTTCAGATGGTTAATTGATTGTAGCTTTTATCAAATTAATCATTTCTTTTCACATAATGACCATAAATATAGCCCATCCTAATATCAAACATATAGTATAATTTTAGTTTATCATTAAAATAGTAGTATAGAGTATAGTACCTACAGTGTCGTGTATTATAAACATATTAGTTGGTTTTTCCTAGTTAACTTAGGATTTTAATGTATATTACCTTAAATTTAATATAATGTTAGATTAAGATTTTAATTTTCGCATGCCAAATAGGCAAAAGTTGTGTTGTACTAAACATTATAGCTATAAGATCTTTCATTGTAACCACAATTTAAAGCGAAATAAATGACTTGAACTTGAACTACTGCACCTGTAAGCATGAGGCATTTACTTGTTAAGTCTCATTTGCCAGCAATTTCTCCGGTAACCATACCCTTCAAACCAAAACACAGCATTGTCACGGTAAATATTACCGAGGCATTACGAACAGTATGCTATACGGTACAAAAAGGTATGGTGGCAGCACTGTCCCGCACGAACTCATTCACAAAGGGTAGGTATTGCCCATGTATAACATATTTAATACATATAACATTATTATGAGGATACTTGTTGTCTTGTGCTGTAGGTAAATGCGAGACCATGGCATATTCCCATAAATAAACAGGATTTTCACTGTGCACTGACAAGATGCGGGAATTGATCTTTGTTTTGCACTCAGCTACCCGGCTCACCGCAATGCCATAAAACAATACATTTTGTCTTTTTACACTATAAATCATCATGCTTCTTCTGTCGCAAACAAAAGTTCTTTGTGTTGCTAAATATCTATATGTAGGTACCTACTTCGTAACCACTTTCCACGCTGCGCTTATCTTTTTATCGTAAGGGAAAATACAGTAAGTACATAATAATACTAGACTAGTAGTTCTGCGAACAGTCACTCGAGCACATTATAGTCTAGCGACAATTTTTCGCAGTAATTCACAACCTCGGAAACCACTTGAATACTGGCAGGTAGGCAGGTTTCATCAAGATTGGTTGAAAAAAGCTGCATCTGTATTACTATAATAGGGATTTAAATAAGAAAGTGCCGATTTATCGGACTAGACACGATTTAAAATTAAACCTTCATGATGTCAGATTTCAGAGTAAAACTTTTTTCACACGAAAACTTATAATATTCTAAATAAAAAAAGGATAAATGACTTTCAATTGTTTTTGCATTCAGATTTAACGTGAAAAGTGAAATAATCTAGTTTAGTCTATGGAAATAATCTGATTGAACGAAATAATCGAAAGAATAAATGGATATTATTCCTCGTTTATTTATCAGCCTTTCTATAATAGAGTCATTGGTAATGAAGTCGATGTCATAAATTTGGAGCCAGATAAATACTTAGGGTAGCCTTACACCATCTACGACCTGTGTAGAAATCTGTTCACTCGTGACTTGAAGTCTGAGGTTATGGGGTAAATGTTATGACATTTTACATTTGCCCCGTGTTGGATTATTACAATTACCCCAACGGTGATAATTTAAGGGCAATTTGACATTTTGATTAATCATATTTTAGTTAAATATATACACAATACGCTTACCAATGTGTCCCAGAACACAACAAAATAAACCCATCGGAAAAGCTTTCCTTGTTAATTATGATTATTAAAAATTCCGTGCTCGATTCGAAAAAACCTAACAACAATGGCCGCTCGCTAATTGAAATGATATTTTGAATGTGACTGTAAAATCAAACGTCACAAGTAAGGTACTACCGAGTGACAAGGACCAACGTTTTGCAAGCGCAGAAAACTTATTAAAATAACTTTGATTCGCGCTAGCTTCATGCTACGTATGAAACATACCAATAAGAACGCCGGAACGCAGAAGCGGGCAGCGTGCGGTCCAACAAAATTCTTGTTTAGACCTTACAAGACTCACTTGGGCCTTTCAACCCTACTGCAGTGTAATTAAGCCCCTTTGTGTTATAATAATATACATTTAAAAAAGTTGCTGTTACTGATGTAGATAACTGCATTTATACAATTATTTTTTACAATCATTGTAAATTATATTTATAAATTTTCTGATTACTTCTTAGATCGTCAAAATGTCTTCTCCGGATAAGAAGCGGGGGCGTCGGAGTGAAGAAAATTTAAAACAATAGTAGCAATTCAAACCAAATGTCTAACTCAACCCGCTGCAGCTGAAAAATATCATATTCGCAGACGAACTTTAAGAAATCGTTTTTACAAGGCCTTGTTACCCACACAGAGGCCTTCTAAACCAAATATCATAATATAAGTGTATAATATAAATAATAATAAATCCCAATGTATGAAACAATGAAAATTAAAAACCATAAAACTTCGACAACAGTTACTTAATTTCTAGCAAGCATTACCTGATTTTAAAGTAGAATGGTAACATTTATATCCTAAACACCCAAAAATTTAATAGCTGGCCTGTTTTCTTACATAGTGGAAAAGTGTATTTTTCTAAAATTGTTACATTGTTCTTATTTAATACGTCTCTGAGGTTTTAAATAAATACTATTGCACCAAACAACTTAAAAACGGCACGGGCCTTATTATGCACACCATGTTTAGTAAAGCCCAAAATACGGGGTTTTTTTAATGTTTAAAAATCTAACGTATTGTCGTTATAGTTTTAACAAACTCATTTATTTCTATTTTGAAATAATAGCGTTTAATACAACCTCTGTTTTCCGTCAGGATGGTAAAATAAAGGATTTATTTCAATTTGTAAAAAAGTGGGCCTTACCATCCGGCAGTACCTTAGTTACTTTGTACTTGAAGATGTATTGTATACTTTTCATAGATGGTAGCCACAAAAGTTTGATTTACAATTACCCCGGTATTACAATTACCCCGTATCACCCTTCATGGATTTGAAATACTAGATATGCTTTTCTTGGCCGCGTTTTATTGCCTGTACAAAAGAGCCAATATTTGTACAACCGTTCATGTACATGCTTCCAATTATTGGATGCGTAACATCAGCCCGTGATGATAATGCACAGCCTACGAATGAATAGACTTATTATTTATTCGTAGTGCACAGCCAATATGGCGCATCCAACAATTCGAAGCCAACAAATATAGTTACAATTTCATCTTAATGCCTCGCTTGTGTAGGCGAGTTGGAGAGTGAACGAATTGGCTATGCTTTACGTTATTAGTATGTAGTACTAAAAATAGCAAACTTATTATTTCGGTTGGTGTCTTGAGTGTCCCTAACAAGACGCCATCAAAATATATTGGGGTCGAGTAGGGATGAAATATTTCCTCAACATTTCGCTAAGTCTCAAATAACGTTTGCTACTAAATGCCTAATGACCGTACTACTTAAACAAACAATTTCCTGGAGTACCTCTATAATCAGAGCAAAATCACAGTAGGTGCGACGACGAGCGAAGCGAGGAGGAGCGTTAGGTGTAATGGTGACCATACAACACGCGAGCTGAGCTAGCGAAGCAGCGTAAGACACGCTGCTTGGCTAGCAGCGGCCAGCAAACCGCCAGAGTTATGATGGATATCACTGAACAGTTGACTGAAAGTTGTTAAAATCGTCAGTGGACAATGGACACTGGAACAAGAAAACGTGGCTTTGACTGTGCCATTTCTATTTAGTCTGCTATGTACACGGATTACTGGCTATACATTATCGCCCTGTACAAAAAGAGTCTGGCCCGTATTTCACGGCCAGTAATGCCGTATCTCATGTAGGTACCTAAGTACCTGCATGGATTGGATTCCTTTTCCTGACCGCGTATTTATATTGCCCGAACAATATTAGCCAGTGTTGATGAAAAGCAGCCAAATAATGCACAGCCTGTATTGTACAGCCCGATTTGATGCCATTCCACGGAATATTGGATGCGTACCTATTATTGTCTGGACAATATTCGAATGCGTATTATTGCCTCAATTGGTTGTACATTATAGGGACTCGGAAATCAGAAAACATGAACAATTAGGTAGGTATATGTTTCTTTGTTCACTTCACCGCCACTTGTGCCGTGCACTATCACGAACAGTTAACATATAATTTACTCTATGACTTAACGGGTAGGTAATAAAATCCACCACCATAAATTATAACAATGTACTAGGTTCAGACCAGAGATCCACCACTATTAGTACGTAGTACTACGAGTCGAATCGAATAGAATTTGAGTACTAGTTACTTTCATAAATTGTCGTGTTTCGCCATCTAGTAGTAATAATCTTAACAAAAATAGTTACAAAAGAATATACTAGATGGCGCTTCTGACATCTTTACATTTAGTTTAGCTACTCAACAATAGATGTCTCAAAAATAAAATATATTCCTGCATGTACGAAGTAAATTATATTATAGTAAAATAAAACAATGAAATTAAGATTTATTTAACGTTCAGCCATTTTTGCGCCTATTATGTGTCAGAGTTACGGACGCAGTGCAGTTCGTCACTTGTGAGGACCTCCATCTTCTAGACAGAGCTTATTACTTACTTACTTACCTTCAGGTGAGCCTCGTGCCTACAAGCACGAGGCTCACCGTTTCCTAATAGTTCTTAGCCGGTTTTTTCCTTTGGAAATGGATTCGTATGGTCACGGTAATATTATCTATCCATTACCGTGGTATGGTTGTGCATTGCCATCTCTCATTTACTTGATTTGAGGTGGTTATCAATATCAAGTACAATAATAATTATATAATAAGCATTAAAGAAGCTAATCGCAATTCCAATAAAAAACATTACCTAATAGTGCAAAATTTAATAATATAATAAAAGTGGATTTAGGGAGTCTACTTTTATATCTATAGCCCGGATAAATCCAATTTTTTTGAGACACGTGCGATTTTTAATGATAGCGTCAAACCATGATATTTCATCTCAGACTACATAGATATTTTCATCCTTGATGTAATATTACTGCATCAATGCTTATAAGTACTCACTAAAATAAAAAGTCAGATTAGAGACGATAGTTCTTCGTTGCGATAGATAGGAACCCACTTAGATAATGCTGCTGATTAAGTTGCTAAGTCTCATGTGCCTTTTTTTTTATTAACCTGAGGGGAATGCATTTACACATCCCCGCCGAACCCGGGGGGATTTGACGGGGTATGTCGGACTCATCCTTTACGCGCCAACTGCACTCATAGCAGCTAGCAGACCATACCGACTAAACCACCACACGGTGTTTCTCCGGACGCCCTATAATGTCGGGGCAACGAAAACGCTTCTGGAATCGTTCGCGGCCCCGGCGGCGCTGGCCCTCCCACGAGGACCCCATCCCGGTGAGATGAAGCAGGAGTCACTCCACCCCAACATTCTTGAAAGGCACGCGGAAACACCGCGCGCGCCATCTCGAGGTCTTTAAAAGGTGACGGACACCCCCGTATCCATCACCGGCACCTCTGCTATGGGGGATAGAGGAGGGCGTACCAAGCCCGGCTCTCCGGGTGCGGATCGGAAGAGTAGAGGTAATCTCTCTCTCCCTCTCCGCAGCCTCCTTCTGCGACACGATCCGTTCGCAGAATTCTAGCCCCGCGTTCCACGACCTGTCACTCTCCACCATGGCTTTAACCAATGATGGAAGCGAGAGGTCATCCCCCACCACTGCGATGAGGTCACGGCACTCGCTCTCCCAAGCTGGGCACTCCTCGAGCGTATGCTGCGCCGTATCCTCATCACAGCAAGTCTCATGTGCCTGTAATATCTCCGGCAACCATACCTACAAACCAAAACACATTGCGAACATTACTGCTTCACGGTACAAAAAGGTATGGCGGCCGTTCCTGAATGAACAGAAACTCTAAATAGGTATAATTAAGGCAGTGTATTTAATTTATCAAGCACTTCTTACTTCAACCATTTTGTTAACGTTCGATCGCTAGTTTAGGTAGACTTTCGCCTTGTTGACAGCATTTCTAACATATTTTTAAAGACTGATGTAATCTAGGACTCAGATTTTTGGTTACTAAATGCTGTCTGTGAATCGCATAAGCACAACCATAGATGGTGCACCATTAGTTGCAGCAGAATAAATGATCATTAATGGAATAGCTTTTAGAGTTAAAAACATTCTACAGCCTGAAAAATCGATTCTCCTCTAGTCTCAGTCTCTATGTAGCAAAAAGCAGCTCTTGGCACATATTATAAGTATTCTAACGAAAGTATTTCATTGACAGGTAGACTAGGCTTCCAACTGGATAATCTGTTGGTCTGTAAGTAATTGAATATGATGTTTTCCACACCGCGACCCATCTCGTATACCTATTCGTTTCTAAACGGTGTCATTTCTCAAAGGAATTATCTTCAGATTATCATGTGCTTATGCAGAATATTTTTGAGGACCTCAATGAAAATGACTTGTTAAATTAGGTGCTCTCCAATTGTGTGGAGTTTCCCTCGCTTAGCTATTTGTAAGGAATTATTACAGGACGCCTGTAAACCAACAACGTCTTGCATAGATGATAACGCAAACATCAACTTTATGAATGGCCTTTTCTATTTTCTTGTAAGTGTTTATAAGAATGATAAGGGTTCACTTTTTTGTCAGCATGTACACTTATGTCCTCGTTTTTGAAGGCGTCATTGCATCGTTAATGAATACTTTTTCGCATTATGGGACACATCGGCAAGTGTTGATTTGAAGGAGAAGAAATAAATTCAACTTCAAGTACTTAGTCTAATCATATTTAGGCCAGTTAAAATAGAATTTAACCTCGCACAAAATTTCAAATTGTTTTTTTTAAGATTACAGTTTATGGTCACTTACTGAGCATAAAATCACAAAATGCTAAAGAGCCAGGTGGAGCTTCAAGAGCCATCTTGAAAAAAAGTTTGTGGTGTTTGTTGTGTTTTTGTAGAAAACAATGCACTTTAGGACAAAAGTTATGAAGCCCATTATTGTAGAAAATAAAATTTCGCATCTTTTATTGCCTGTAAACTTTTTTGTAAATCTTACCGTGTATGATTTATGGCCGAGTGTTCGTTATAAATTTCATTTTGATACTTGTAGGCTTTCCTGAGAAAAAGTGTCTTGACAGACAGACGGACAACAAAGTGATCCAATAGTGGGTTCTTTTTTCATTTGAGCACGGAACCCTAAAAATACATCTATGTCGTTTGTGTCTCCGACCGAATCACTCAAAACTTCCGCACCCGAAGACGAGACTATAGCGTGAAAAACAATATTTGTTATCCTTGATATTGTTTATTTTTCTAGATTCGTATTTCTTCGATTTTTATACGTGTACGATAACTGTAAATTGACCGATAACTGTTCGTAATGGTGCACGAGTGTAAAAGAAAAAGGTTGTTTGTGTGTTTTCCTCATCATCCCCTTAGAAAGTTTTAGTAATGGATCCACCTCGTTACTAGAACGTGGCTGTATAGTGACTTAATGACGGGCCTATTTATTATTTAAGTGACTGTGACTGCTGTGACTTGACTCTGACTAATTGAATGAAAATCTTACTATGATGCTTTAATTTTCCAGCCAACAATAATTCTGAATTTTGGTACTGATAAGGACTCTATAGAACCTTGTAATCTTTTTTATGAAATAATTGGCAAGGAATGGAAAGACTGGCTTAAAATTTATACGGACGCTTCTAACTGATTTGAGAGTAGTTCTAGCATGGATTCCTGGACATGTTGGCATCCCAGGTAATGAAACAACATACTCCCCAGGTAGCAAAAACTGGTCGTAAAGGCGTCCAATTTACGTCAGTATATGACCTTTTGACGTCCCAAAATCGACCTTAAAGAATCCCTAAAATGACTCCAATATGTCACATCCTTATGACGTCCTCAGTGTCTGAAAAAAGACGCCTGGGGGACGACTTCGATGACGTCTTGAAGACCTATGATATATATTTATATAGATATAATCGGAGGCTGCAAAAATACGTCTTTGTGGAGGGTAATATGACGTTTATGTGCACGTCAAAACAAGCCACGTTGTTATCTACAAAGACGTCGTTCCGACGTACTGTGCCCTCAGGATGGTGTTGAAGAAAGAAACTAATAAATCTGCAATCTGCAATGGAAGAAAGTGCTTTAAACTTTAAATTTAAGACATTTTTAAAGCTGAATAAAACTATGATCTCATAGTGTAAGTGACACTTAAAACTAGGTCTATAACTATTGAATTGACCCAAAATATTGTGCTCAATTGGCTCTAACTTTTAGACCTTTATTAATATATTATACTAAATAAGAAGTTATTGTGTTTTTGAGAAGAAATTTTTTTTTTATTATTAATTGTATGATGAAATATACGCAATTCCTCAAATGTACGAGTATATAACTGTAAAGACAACTTACAAAATACCATTCGCATTATTTATTCAGACGAAAGGTGTTAATTTTACATGTAAAATGTTCGAAAACGAATTGAGTAACGTCGAGTACGTAGACTACTTTTTTTCAGATAGCATACAATTTATCTGATTCTATGCTTTAAATAAGCTCATTGTCATAAAAGTATGAATTAAGTAAATCAATTTATAATTAAATCTTTTATACGATATCTGTACATTAAATTAAAACGAAACAGTATTTTAAACACAGTGATTATGATCTCTGTGCTTTCAGGTAAGATATCCTTAATATTATTCATAGCTCCTAATATAGTCGCAGTAAGTCTCAAAGCAATTATGTAATTTGGCTAATGGTATTTACAAAATGTGCTATAATAGTATGCATAGTTACAGTAATTTACTTCATCAAAGCATAGTTACAGTAAGTAACACACTTACTGTACCTGTACCTACTGTAACTGTGTAACTGTACTTACTGTAAGGTTTAATAAATATATATAATATTTAAATAATAAGTCAAGTAGAAAAAATGCAAGACCGACTAGTTTCTACGTCGCAACCAAAAAAAAACCTCAGTAAAATATCATGTTTCAAGAGATATAACAAAAATAATAAAAAAAGTTTGCCCACCATTTTCTCAAAAGTTGGTCGTAAGGACTTACTGTATTTATCACAAGAGCGGCAGAATTAATGTTGTATTTCTATAATAATGTCCTTTGGTAAAAATTGAAATCCCTTGCCCGTCCCGGTCTGCGTAGGCCTTTAGGTAGGTAGTCACCATGGGGGCATTTTTTGAATTCTGGTTGATTTTCTTTTTATCATATTCTTAAATTACCTACAACCTACAAACTCCTCTCGGCTTATGACACAAAGAGTAGAGTAGTGTAGACAGTAATCTATTTGGTCTGAGACAGTAATATATCTGGGGAAGAGTGCCCTCTCTCGAATATTTCGAGCCAATTAGATTGAAGCGCCATCTGGATTTCTTAATAAGAACTAAAGCGTATAGTAGCGTATACGCATAGTAGCGTGTAGTAAGCGTACAGTATAGTCCTATGTATATATTTTTATAAAAGCTTATAGGTAGCTATGCCTACTCTACTAATCATAGAGCCAGTTTTCAATGTTCTAATAACCGACGGTTTTGCTTAATACTTTCTTTGCTTACTTCCTACTTCCTTGTGTATAGACACATTATTATTGAGAAATATTAATTAACAGTCAGTTAGCTAAGCCCTTGTTATAGAATATTGAAAACAAGATGTTTTCTAATAGTCTTTATCTGAGAATTAAAAATGGTTTTCTTTAATAAAACGAAAAATGTTATAGTAGATCCAACCGTTTATCCTCTTTTTGACAGATCTAATTTGTCAGTTAAAGTGTTGTGACCAAGTGATTATAGTGGACACGATTTCGATTCATTTTTCTATCGAGTCTGTGCGGAAAGAGAATAGTCCTAGGAATGGCGCCATGACCATGGCTATTGGCCATCTAGAAATACGTCAGCCAATGGGGAATGTTGAAAGGGCGTGGACAGGCCGTCATGGCATGGCCATCTAGAAACGCATCAGCCAATGGGAAATGCTGACGCATTTCTAGATGGCCATGCCCAGATGGCGAGGCCACGCCGTCCGGTTACACCCGTGTAGTTTCCAAGGTAAGCTATCAAATTCTGAGTTATAAGTTTTCACTTCTATCGGCAATTCCTATGACTGCCAATTTTTTTGTCTATGGGTAAGCAGTAGTATTTTATCAAGGTAGTAAAACTCAATGGTCCACCGCCGTTTTGTATTTGTCACTGTCACTCGCAACAAGACGCCCGTGCTAGTAATTATTTGCTGAGTTTTATATTGGAACTATAAAATGCCGAAAGGATCAGTGCTGAAAGGACAGACGAGAGAAATGGTGATCAAGCTTCGTAATTACTTTGAAGCAGAGTATCAAAATGGCGGCCCGCTTTTACCATTGTCGCAAGTGAGAGAGCGCGTTGCGGCCGCGTTAGGTATTAGTGCATCTACGATTACAAAAATTACTACCGAAGCCTACGGAACAAGCGGCATGCAGGAGAATAAGCTTCGTACGCCGAAGAAAAAACGCCAACCACGTCGTGTGACTTCGGTTGACAACTTTGACGCAGACGCTATACGCCGTCATATATATAACTATTACTTACGTAAAGAAGTTCCAACACTTAAAAAACTTGTTGCTTCTTTGCGTGAATGTGATTTGTTCCGAGGTCAAAAATCGTCATTGGTAAAGGTCTTGAATGAAATTGGATTTACTTATAAAAAATCGGACAAACGCAAAATATTGATGGAGCGTCGCGACGTAGCTTTTGCTCGTTGCGAATTTTTGAGCGAAGCCAAAAAAATTACAGATTGGTCAAATGTTGTTTTCACTGACGAAACTTGGCTGAATGCGAACCACACAGTGTCTAAGAGCTGGACTGATGACACCGCTGCTTCCACTACCTCAGTACCGATGGGAAAAGGAGAACGTCTAATCATTTGCCATGCAGGGTCTGTGAAAGGATTCATGCCAGATGCTTTGTTGGCCTTTAAATCCAAAAAAACAGTTGAGTACCACGAAGAAATGAATTCTGAGGTTTACGAAAGTTGGTTTAAGGAAATGGTACAATCATTGGAAGAACCGTCAGTTATTATTATGGATAACGCATCCTATCACTCACGCCAAATTGATAAAATGCCGACCCAGGCCGACAAAAAACAAGTAATCATTGACTGGCTTCAACGACATGGTGAAAATGTTGATAACTCCTTACTAAAAGTACAATTACTAAATATATTACGAACAAAAAAACACTTCCCAAAACGATATGTGATCGACGAAATAGCTGCAGAACATGGTCATTGGGTTCTTAGACTTCCACCCTATCATTGTCAATACAATGCCATTGAATTAATATGGGCTCAAGTTAAAGGACACGCTGCTAGAAATAACACAAAACCCCCATTCACGGCAAACAAAATGGTAAATTTATTAAAAAATGCATGTGTGAAAGTAACTGCGGAAAGCTGGCAAAATGTAATTCAAAAAACACAAGAAACTATAATGGCAGATTGGGATAAACACGTGGCGATAGATTATATGAGTCAACAATTAATTATAAATGTCGGCAATAGCTCGAGTGACAGCAACGATGAATCTGATTTTGATTAATAAATAAATAAAAATAAAAGATTAGATTTCGTTTGCTTAAATTGGAATTGGGGTTGCTCAAACTTTACTATTTTCTGGTACCAAACGGCAGACTTTAATGTCTGCCATCCCCAGCGAGCAACACGGAAGGGAGTAGCCTTAGCTAAAAAATATTGTTCAAATCTTTCTGTCATTTCTTGCGGGAGGGGAAGTTGCACACTAGCGCAAAGCCGCACTATTACATACAAAACATACCTGTACCGATCCATTGCCGATCATACTCACACAACCAAATCACTAACACATAAAAAATAAAGCACCATTCACAAATCTAGCCCCGCCCTCACCCCACAGTATATTATCAAACTCCATGGTCCATGCGGACTTGTACTTTGACAGAGGGGAAACGCTGTGTATGCCTACTCCCTTCCGTGTTGCTCGCTGGCCATCCCAGATTTAACCGGTAACAGCTTCGTCAAGTATGACTTGTACTTGTAATCATCATAGTCATCATAACCTTGTTCTTTTTTGGATATACACCAGGAGATAAACACGTCTTCAAATAATGCTGTATGTTTTCCTGAGGCGCATCAATATAACGGTTTTACATAAAAATAAATCCGATATTATGTGCCGAGAACGGAAAACACCCGTGTAAAAATAGTTCATAAACAATATCGATATCTCAATCGTAACTTCGTAACATCACTATGTTGATAGCCATAGAACGTAATTTTTTAAAAACGTTTGTTATTTTATGGAATTTATAAAAAAACTACTGCACTTATGGACTCATTTTGTGAAAGATGATTATTATACGGGATCAAGGAGCAAATTTAAGCAGTTGTCATATTTTTAAAACCTCGCATTTATAAGTTAACTTTTGCGTAACATCGTCATGTTACGTTCTATTGGTGCTGTCAAAAAGAGGATAAACGGTTGGATCTACTATAGCATGTACGAACACTGGCAGAATTGTGACAATTTAGTCACAGAAGCCATCCAATAAGAAGAAGAAGAAGAACCAGAATCAGCTGTTTTGTTGTATTGTATTTTGATTTGATTTTGGTTTGATTTGATTCTTTTCCTCAAAAGTCTAATTACTAATTAACCAGCTAGCAAAATTCCTAAAGTTTAAAGAAAATATTTACGATTTCTAACGATGGCATTTGCTAGAATGCAGTTTTTCCGATCGCTGATAAGTTCTGACAAACACGCTGCAATCTTACGTAGATGTTACTCTCAAAATGTGAATTTGTCTGACCCTGCTATCCAGACGTACCTTAAAAATCTAATGCTGGAACACGAAAACCTCCACACCAAACCAAAACGAAATTCTGACGAATCCCGTCGTCTCCTCGAAATCAAACCGATTGTCAATGTGCTCGAGCAAAGAATCAATTTGTATGACAGCATTGAATCACTGAAAGACCTGAATAAAAAAGAGGCCGATAACGAAGTAAAAAAGATGATAAAAGAAGAAGCGCAAATATACCTGTCACGGTTGAATGAGATAGACGACGAGTTGCAGACTATTCTATTCGAGCCTCAGCTGACTGAAGGCGGAGTTTTATTAGAGGTGACAACTGGCGCCGGGGGCCAAGAAGCTATGTTATTCGCTAGAGAACTGTTTGAGATGTATCAATCGCATGCTGAGTACAAAGGCTGGCAAGTCGACATTGCATCTATTGAAAAATCTGACCTCAGTGGCTATCGTAAGGCTTCAATGCTGATATCGGGCTATGGCGTTCCTGAGTTGATGCTAATGGAAGCTGGAGTGCATCGTGTACAAAGAATCCCTGCTACCGAGAAGAGTGGCCGAATCCATACTAGTACAGTGTCAGTTGCTGTTCTTCCCCAGCCAACAGATATAGAGCTGAATATTCCTGATCGAGACATTATTATAGAAACCAAACGAGCGAGTGGTGCTGGAGGGCAACATGTCAACACTACAGACAGTGCTGTCCGTCTCATTCACACACCCACTGGCACCACTGTGGAGTGCCAAGAAGGCAGGTCCCAAATTAAAAATAAGGAAATAGCATTTCAGAAGCTTAGAACATTGTTGCTTGAAAAGCAGTTAGAAGCACAGACATCTAAAATAAACAATGAAAGGAGATCACAGGTAAATACTTGCTACAGTGCAAATAAATGCCATCCAAAGTTGTATATATATTAGTAATTGCACTCAATAAAATTGTTTGAAAGTAAAATATCTGCACTGCATACATACTACTTAGTACCCAAAGCGGATTCTTGTTGAAGAGTCCTGCCAGCTTGCATGTTTAGTAGGAACATACTGTCTATCATTAACTACCAGCTTGTCCATAGACCAGCTGATTAGGTAGTGATTTAGTACTGACCTGATGAAGTATGGTATTATGGCATATGAGTTCAAATCAAATTGACATAATTGACCTGTCTATTGAATTCATGAGCCTTAGGAATTTTCTAAATTTAAGACAAAGTACCTACCTGCCGATTCCCAAAATTCACCAATCATCAAATACAATAATTTCAGTATTGATCTAATGTAACATTCTATGCTAGCACTGCTGCAGAGGGAACTCTACTTGGATTTTTTAATCTTTATAAGATTAAAAAATCCAATCATAAAAGCACATTTTCTATGTTTTAGAGTATTATAAATAATCTCATAATATTGCTTCCAGATAGGCTCCAGCAACAGAAATGAAAAGGTCAGGACATACAACTACCCTCAGGACCGGGTGACTGAGCACCGTGAGGGTGGTGGCACATTGCACAACCTGAAATCTTTCATGGAAGGAGGGGAACCACTTGACCAACTGCAAGAGGCGCTACTGCGACAGTACAGACAACAAGCCATCATGGAAGAAATTAATGAATTTCTCAAGAAGTATAAAGTTGAAAGCACATAAGTGAGCAATCTCTATTTTTGCATATGGTAACTTAGTAGTTTTTGTGGGGAAACATGTTTAAAATGCACCATAGTAAAACTATTACAAGACTGTACAACTAGTGGCAGAAATGTAAGTACCTAACCTGATGATATTACAATAGTGATATGGAATAGCAGTGGTTTGTATAGTAATTTGTATGCGCTTAAACCACATGGAATAGAAATGGCCTTATTCTTCAACTTATGGTATAGTAAGGGTTAAACGGATGTTGTGGAGATGCACGATTTCGCCAATGTCATGTAGATAAAGAAAGATATAAACGATGGAGATTGGTTGATGTTGTAAGTATGGTAGAAATTTCCTCAGTGTCCAGCTGCCACTTCATCATTATCAAATGGCCATGGTTTTATTGGAAGTACTCGTAGTATGCTAAACATATTAACAAGTAACAAATCCATTTAGGTATTATCTAGAATTTGGGTAGAAATGTTTAAGAAATACCATATGAACTTACCTATGCAATAAGGAATGATCAAATGTAAACTCCTGGATATGTCGCCCACACTAATGCCATATTGATTATTGGTTAAGTATAGGCATATGTTTAGTACCTACCTAAGTAATGTTAATAAATTCTGTTAATAAATATTTTCAAATTAAAACAATACTTTTAATTTAGATAAAATTATAATTATTTTGTACCAAATAAAGAATCACATTTCATAATTTCAGTAAGTAAATACATTTTATTTCATATTATTAATTAGTTAGAGATTCATAATACATAACAAAGCCAAAATTATGTTAATCTTTCATAACATATGTCTTTAAATAAATGTAGGTAACAACACAGTTTAAATATATTTTTTTCATATAATATGAATAAATTCAATGGGGAATTCTATAAAATCATCCCAGTCTAATGCTGATTAATAATTCGCTAGGGGGACGGAGCTAAGCTGGAAATCGTCTACCCAAACATGTTTAAAACATATCAGTTATATCATACAGGCATCTTCCACAACACTAACCTTAGTAATCACTCCAGCAAAAACCCCCAAATTAAATTGGGCCATACATTTAATTTTAATTAACCTTCAAATTAAATTGTTAGGTGAAATTAACAACTATGATTCGGGGTAATGTGAGTAGAGTACAGCACACAACATTATAACTCAAAGTAATGTAACACCGGGGGCTGTCATAGACGGACATGACGTTACTGATGGTTTTCTGGCAATCTTAACGGCATAAAATAACTTTTTTATAATAACTAATTAACTAAGTGCAAATGACTTCAATAAATGTAATTTATTTAATGTTATATTATACTATACATAATTAAAAAAACAAATCAATTGTAACAAATTATTTTATAACACATTAATAATTATGAAGTTGTTTTCAGATTGCGCCAATTATATTGAGTTTCTCCTGCTGAATCTCTAGAATGTACTTTTATGTACTTACCTACCATCTACTTTCTAAATTTAGATAATAATAAACAATACTATGTTTAATACCTGCTCACTAAACCAAGCCATAGAGCTCAATTATAGAACTTGTACCGAACCGAACAGCTTAATGATTGCATTGCTTTGTAACCGGCTCCAGAGTGCCAAACATCTATTATAGTTCCCAAAAAACTTTATCCGCCTTATTATATTGAACCATGGTATAAGCAAACTTCATATTGCTTAAACCATGGTTTACACTAGATGTCTTTAGTCCATGTTTATAACAAACCTTTATTATAAGAACCTTAGCTGACATGCCACGAGACCTGCGTAGGTACAATTTAAAGAAAGGACACCAACATGGATTAATGGTAGTCCCGACTTTAAACCATGGTTTAAGGGAATTTCATATATGAAAATTGCTTAAACCATGGTTTGCACTTAAATAAGCAAACACGGACTAACATAACATGGGAAAAAATATGGACTAATCATGGACTAAAACAGTCCCGAGTTAAACTTTGGACTATTTTAGTCCATGTTTTATATTTAGGCAGATAGTGTATTGGTGCAGTTTTCAAGTCATAGCCCATTATTATTGGTCAGCAGTCCAGAGCCATTACGAAATACTCTTGACATGATTTAATCAATCATAATAATTTAAATAATGTAACTTTGTACATAAAATACCAATACCCATATTCATTACTATAAAATATGAAAACAACATCCATAAATATAATAAACTATTTACACTTATCTATTATTTCCGTATAATAATGTAAAAAGCCAATTTCTTTACAAAAGCTATACAAATTCTTTCATCTTTTATCTAACTACTTTCTATCCAAATAGAAACAAATATTTATTTACAAATAATCCTTTTTACACCCACTGAAGGATGTGAATATTTTATTCTATTTGAATATCTTAACCCGCATTATGCCACGATCCATTATTTTAATAATTTATATTTCTTTAGAATTTATTTTTAAATAGAAAGAATAAACGAGATCGCTGATATGATTGTTCTAAAAATCTCTCAATGCTTCCAAGTTGTGGCACTATGGGAGCATATACCTAATACATAAAGAGTTGCTTTTTCTTTGTTCATTTTTGATATGTTAAATGACATGTAACAGATTTGTCTACCTAATCTATTCTAAAAGTAAAATTAAAATTTTATCTACTAATTGATAACGAAACGTTAATATATGTTTTATCTGTTTCTATGTATTATAATTCTATAGTCCACAAAATTTAATTATTTAGAATTGCTTTTATAAAAATAAATCGTATCTAGAATCTGCCAAACGAAATAGAGAATAAAATAACACGCCAAAAAGAGAATAAAAACATCGCTTCTTGAATGATCACTAAAACACTTAAATATTTTCGTGTTTACCTATTCTATTGTTCTGTTATAAATTAGGTTTCAGTAGGACTATTATGTATCTCAGTTGCTAACAAATATTGATTGAAATCTTGGAAAATGGCGGGTCTATGTCACTTTTGTCAGCTCCAGTCATCAACTCACTAACACTGTTGCAAAGTCAAAACTGACATAGATTCTATTTTTGAAGATTTCAATCAACATTTGTTAGCAACTGACATACATATTAGCCCAGTAGGTCTCAAAGGAGATATTTCCATGAACTATTTGCAATGTAATATAATTACTCTCTTTTTTCACAAAATTGGCGTGTATTTTCAAACGCAACTTTGTTTGCCAAACTTTTGCACTATATTTTAAGGTACTAGCCCTAAACGAATCGGATAGGCATCAGGATGCTAAGAAAGGCCCAGAGTTGCATTTTGTTCAAACTGCCTCGTCCACACATGTCTATGTTGCTCTCCTGTAAAAAAAAAAGAGTGTCACATTTTATTACAGTGGCTCAGTGAGCTGTAGACCTCGCGAGTATATCTTTGCATCTAGCTCCATTTTAGGATAGGTTCTAAAACCTATGACAACAATTTTATTTAGAAAAATCCAAAAACCGAATTGACAAAAATATCCATATAATTACCGAACCTGGAGACCTACTACCAAAAACGAACTACGAAGTTTCGTTTGACAGATTTCACGATTTCTACTGTGAAAGTGAAAAAGCAACAAATACAGTCAAGGGTGATGAAATGTAATGACATAACTAAAGTGATTAGTATTTTATGTGAAAGTTATGATTTATATGAAATCTAAACACCATAATGTGTAATTTGTAGAAGTTTAATTTTGTGTAAGTACGTAAACCGTCTTAAATCTTTTTTTTAGAAATTGAGTGGTATACACTACACACGTCAAAACATACCTACTTATATAGAATATATACAACATATAACAAGTAAATATTTAAATGCTTGAACTATAACAATTTTATTGGTACACAGTATATTTTGAGTAGGTAAATACATTGTTCATAGTATATCAATAGGTAGGTCAATCAGCAACTGCCTTTAATAAATCGCACTGCCAAATACAATCATTATGAAAAATATCTGTCATTACATTTCATCACCTTTGACTGTATTTATGGTTTTCCAATTTCATAGTAAAAATCTAGAAATCTGTCAAATAAAACTTCGTATAGTTCGTTTTTAGGAGTATAGGCCTTGCTCACAAAATTTCAAGAGATTCGGTTGAGAAATGCGACCCTGTGCATTCTCCTCTACAGTGGTCCGAGCACGAACATTTGCTAAAGTGTAATGTTATCGTATTGTTGACGTATAGTACAAACTATGAGTTATCTAAGCCATAGTTGTACTAGACTAATCATAGTTTGTACTGTATACGTCAACGACACGTAAACGTTACACTTTAGCAAATGTTCGTGCTCGGACCACTGTAGAGGAGAACAGTCGGATATTCGGACATACGAAAGCATTCTACCCAAGTTATTGCAGACACGCTCGTTCAATTATTTATAAATAATAAAGTAGCTTAGACTTTTGGTAGTAGATCACGTGACACTAATGGGGGATCCCAATAATCTATCTATCCACGGTTTTCCTTACTACCGATAGAAATTTGACATAACGTCCGTACAAATAGTGTCAAATATCTATCTCTAGTAAGATAAACCGACGATAGATAGATTATTGGGACCGGCCGTAAGTGGCACGCCTGCCTATTGAGTCTAAAGTATGGAGCTTTAAGCATCAGTTCTGCCTATCAATCACATTATCACACTGATGTTATGAATACGAAAGGTTGCGTATGTATGTTTGTTTTCTCGTGACATCGTAAATTGTGAGTGGATTTGAATGAAATTTGGATTAGACTTATTATTTATCTCGGAAATACGAATATAGTTGTTTGGGGTAATTTAGCGTGCGGACGCAGTCTCGGCCAGGAGCTCAGGCAGTTTCATATATATTCAATACAAATGTAAATAGTCAAAACTTCTATTACTTTTGGGCCGCCTATTGAAGGAACCCCTCCAGATAATTAGGAGACGGTGAAAACATATTTAATTATGGTATGATAATAATAAGTTCTAATACACTAGAGTATTTCAAGCAGCTGTTGGACAAGATTTAAACGGTGACTTTTACTCTAGGAGAATCCTGAACCCGAACTGTTTGATGCTACAATAGATGATTGCGGATGAAGCTTTCGAAAGAAAGACAACTTCCCTGATTAGTCACTGAAATTAGAAGCCACTTACTTCAGTATGGTTCCTGATGCATGAAGTCGGCTGTCTTCTATACAAAGGGTGGAAATGCTTGAGACAAGGTAGTGATTCGTTATAATTGACCTCCGTAGCCTCAATTGACATAGCCGGAACTTCTTCCCTAGGACACGTCGCGTCTACCACCACAATCAACATGTTCGTATAGTTCACGATCTGGGCGTAAAATGCTCTATCACAATCTTTCATTGGCTTGTTCAACTTTTGATCCAGGTTATTATAATCCAGCTGGTAAAGGTACATCTCCCGGTCGCATGGCGTTGGTCGGGTTCGGTTTATTAGCACCAGTTTCTCAAAATCACGTTCCATGATACGCATATTCGGAGGTTTCGAGTATGGATCGTCAGATTCCTCGTCGTTTTCGTAAGTGTGATACGCAACTGTAGAATGCAAATACACCTTAATATTCAATCATACAGGTGCAAAGTATGATGAAAGAAAAAACACAATAGGTAGAAAATAATGACTTTATAAAAAGATTTGGAAATACATGCGTGAAATGTTGACATCCACCTGCCGAAAATATTTTTAATTCTTCTATGATATAAATAATAGTACCTGATTAAGAAACCATGTCTGTCCCCTGAGTCTGTCAGAGCAGAACATTTAAAGCTCAACGAATAATAGATACGAAACTTAGACCACTAACAAATTCGTAAGACGCAATAACTCCTTATAGGTAAGTATATATTATGTAGAAATAGCAATATGTAATTAAAAAGTAGTAACGTGTACTCGTTAGAAAACATAAAAGAAGCCCAGAAAAACACTACAAGACTATTATTTATTTTCCGGCAAAACCCTAACGTTAAAAGATTATTCAATTTCTAACGTGAGTGTTGTGTCGGTAAATAAATAGTAGTATAAAACTACATAAAGAAATTCAAATGACGAAGATGTCATGCATATACGAGGGTGAATCAAAAAGTTCTTAGAAGTGCATATATATGAAACCTTTTTGGATCAAGTTCGATATTCAAATTAAAGAGTGTCTATCACACTATATTTATGCAGACTGTCACTTGTTTTTGTCAGTTCGTTCGCATGTAATAAATTTTTTTGTGCAACGAGTTGCTAAAAAGTCAAAATTATGGATAAAAGTGAGTTACGTGCGGTGATAAAATATCTCAGTTTGAAAAAAATGTCTACGAAGGAAATTTTTTTGGACATTCAGCAGACATTAGGGGGTGATTCTGTACCCTATTCTACGGTTGCGTACTGGGTGGCTGAATTTAAAAGAGGTAGATCAAGCTGTAAAGATGACCCGCGTTCTGGGCGGCCTTCAACCTCCGTTACAGAAGAAAATGTCAAAAAGGTTGAGAATCTGGTTTTGGAAGACAGAAGAATGACTATAAAACATATAGCTGAGATCCTAAAGATATCTTTTGGTAGCGTTCAATCCATTTTAATTGATTCACTGGGGTTCAAAAAAGTGTCTTCAAGATGGGTGCCACGAATGTTAACCGACGAAAACAAAAAGCGACGTTTGGAAATTTCCAAGCGTAATCTCGAAATGTTCCAGCGTGATTCGGATAATTTTTGCCGTCGTCTTGTCACCATGGATGAAACGTGGGTCCACCATTTTGATCCTGAAACTAAAAGACAAAGCATGTCTTGGAAACGACCATCCTCTCCATCCATTAAGAAATTTCGAGTTGCTCCTACCGCTGGCAAAGTTATGGCCTCTGTGTTCTGGGATAGTGAAGGAATCCTTTTTATTGATTACATGCCAAAAGGCCAGACGATTACTGAACCCTATTATGCAAATTTAATCCCGAAAGTGCGTGAAGCGATTAAAGAAAAACGTCGTGGAAAACTGTCGTTGGGCGTGTTGTTCCTTCAAGATAACGCTCCTGCTCATCGATCGGAAGTTGCGCTCAACGCAATCCGCTGTGCTGGCTTCAATCTCCTTGACCACCCACCATATTCTCCGGACTTAGCCCCAAGTGATTTTCACTTATTTCCAAAATTAAAAGAGGAAATTCGTGGAACAAAATTTCACGATAATGACGCGGTTATAGCTGCCGTAGAGGACTTTTTCGAGAGTCAAGAAAATATTTTTTTTTCACAAGGAATAAGGAAGTTAGAAACGCGTTATTCTAAATGCATTGCATTGGAGGGAGATTATGTAGAAAAATAAAATATTATTATTTAAATCTTTGCATTTTTTAATATTGATTCCAAGAATTTTTTGATTCACCCTCGTAGATTGTGGTAGAAAATAATCTTGTAGGTAATGTAAAAAACAGAAACTTCGACGATGAACCTTCCGTCTATATTAACATGCATATCTAGTATAGGAAGTATAGTAAGTAATAACTTATATACTTCAGTAAAGTTATTGGTATGAGTAGTAATCGGTAGGTAACATGTGCACTGGTCGCGCAGTATTGGTTTTTTCATACAATAATGGGGTTACTATCTATATATCTTACTATTTCAAGTAACATAAACAAGTTTCCTGTGCGAAAAGCAAGCAAGGTAAGTATATAATCATATAAAAAAATATTTAAGCAAACCGCAAAAGTTTATATAGTAAGTAATTAATTCATAATAACTAAATTCAAATTTGTCTACGAAGTTGTCTATTGTGCCGGAACTATAAACTCACCAGTGGAGGCAAACTCTGAAAACAAGATGGAGTCATTACTACTTTTGCAAAAATAAAACCAATTCTTGACTCCAGTGGTTAATTTTGATAAGTTGGTACTACGATAGATTCGTGGGGGTGCGTTTCTATCAATGGTGCACCCAAAGCATCAACGTTCTTCAAAAAATATTGTGTTGGACCTAAGGTCTAAATTTAGCAAAATTGTTTATTGGAGCAAGTGAATCGTTGTGCATTTTGGTCTATATTTTGTTGATGGTAAGTATCAATATCCAGTAACTCGTCACACAAGTCTCATGCAGAAGTAAAGCACACAGTTTCGGCTAAACCTCTAGACAGCAGGCTTACAACTGACACTATCGATAATGTGATTACGTTTGAAATAGCATGAACCAAGTTCACACATGTAGACCAGTCACCCACATTACCTTGAGCTACCTAACTCAACTACGCAATGGTTCTCAAGAACAATTAGTCCGCGTGCAACGAAAATCCTTGATGACGCTTCCCGCCGAGGTTTTCCCTCTGCGCTACGATATGTTAAAAATGTATTGTTTAAAAATGGCGTCATTAAAGTCCTTAGAGGTCGGCAGCGCGTTGGCAACGTCCTTGGTCTTGCAAACGCTTATATATAGGTGACGGTGAACACTTTCCATCAGGTGGGCCGCTTGCTTGTCTGGCAATAAAAATTAAAAATATTCCATTTCATGCGCCACCAAAATCAAACGGTTGGTTCGTGAACAGATGATGAGTTCGCAACACATTTTAGTAGATTTTAAACGTGGAATTCCTAGAGTAAGTATATCCCAAGCCATGTTCGAAAGAGGACTCTTCGATGGAACGCGTCCGAGCATATTCTAACAATATATGAAGAAACAAATGACAACTACTTACTTAAAAATGTTGTTTTATTTTAATTGTATTTTTTGTTGTTTTGTTCAACAAAACAAAACACGATCGATTTCGAACCGAAATCCAACTCGAGAACTTCGATTTTGTTTATATAGTTTACAACTTAAATAACTTCATACTTCGATTGTGTAAGTTGTAGACCTGCAGGTCTAAGCATAGAATAGTTATTCCTTCGTAGGTGGTCGTTGTTATGCGAAATGGAACATGCTGACAACATACTCGTAGAAACGAATCGACTGCTGGTTATCTTCACATATAACTGCACAGGGCTTTAATGGATGAGGCAAGATGTGTGAGATCAAGGAACGGCATAGTGAAAGTGTGGGTTGACGTAATGGGTTCCTTACCGTCTTCAGCGGAATAGCTCGATGCTTGTGCCAAACCTGATGATATGGAGCTGTATAGCCATATCGAAGTGGTAATGAACCAGGCCGCTATCATGCGCAAGTTTTCCAGCGGCTGAAAAATATTTTAATTTGGTACTTACCTACAGTTCATAAGTAAATTAACCAACCTCTTTTTGGAAAGTGGAAAAAAAAACAAGGAACCTCTATTTTTTTCTATCTGAGCACAACTTTAAAAGTTTCCAGGCGACGGTGACGATATTTAAATGAAAAAATACCAACTTACAGGATTGATAATAATTAAAAATATAATATACTAAATTGGATAAAATATGTATAATTTACTTGAAAACCTCATTTTTGTAGGTCGGTTAAAAGTGAATGTTTAAGGGGATTGACTTAATATAATGTTTGTATCGACGTTGATTGGTTATACGCAATCCTAAAAATGTTAAAATATATATAAACACATAACACATACCTATATATTTCGTGGCCACACAGAATTTTCGGTCGTGAGTGCGGTTATAGCACTAAGCCGTATTTTATAGTAGACGGATCACTCTAATCCATATCAAAATTATACAGACACAAAGGCCTGCAACGCATCCTCGAGACCTCTGGAGACAGCCCCATAGTATTCTCTTAGCTATTGAACCGCGTTATCGCAACTCAATTGCGTCGATTTCGATCGCGTTCGTATCTAAATAGCGAGCAGACTACGCAAAACTGTCAAAAACGACAATTTCCGTGCAATCGAGTTGGAATAACGCAGTTCAATAGCTAAGAGGATATGCCCTGTATGGCTATTATGTATCTTAGTTGCTAACAAATGTTGATTGAAATCGAAGAAAATGGCGGCTCAATGTCACTTTTGTCAGCCATCACCTTCCTAACATTTTTGCTTACTAGAGTGATCAAACTGACATAGAGCCGCCATTTTTCAAGATTTCGATCAACATTTGTTAGCAACTGAGATACATAATAGCCCTGCTGGTCTCGAACATGCGTTGTAGTAGATGTCAGTGGGCAACAGCGATCACTTACCACCAGGTACGCCGGCTGCTTGTTTGCTCCCTTCTCATTAAAAAATAACACTAACATTGTTCAAACTATAAACTCGTAAATACATTGTATCCGATATATATTTAAAGTACGAGTAAATTTACCGTGAAGAGCATTGAACCAGGGTTCGTGGTTTTCTTTTCCCTGAAGCACACTGCTTGGTAGTCTACTACGTGGATCGCCTTATACACGTCTTCATTAATCAGTCTCGACATTATGTCTGGCCGGATCTGAAATCAGACATTAAAATTATTGCTGCTATACATCCTTACCTTTATTAATAATTTTCATATTTATATTTTCTACTAGTAAAATTTGATGGAAATAAAGGCTTTGACTTGTAATAAATTGAAATGAAAACCTGGCTTTGTAAACAAATGTTTTTACAGTGTCAATGAGTATTTACTTTAAGTAAATAAAGAAATAACAAACTTATGATTAACATTATTTAAATTATTAACACTGTAAGCTTTTTTAGTTTTTAATTTCCTACCTACATTATTTTGAAAATTTATATTTTCTCGACATTAATGTTAATTTTTTATTATACACGTAATTTGTATAATTACCAAAAAAAAATGGGCGGTACAAAAGTGTTAATACATTGTAGATATGTAGTCAAATTTTTTTATTACTTCACAGTGAAATAATTATTAATTGTTAAAGTTTTCGAAAATTCCATCTAAAAGTATGGACACCATCTTAACAAAATACTACATGCCTATGTAGGTACAACTTATTAATGAAAACACATGATTCGCGTCAGTGAAAAAATATCTCTTTCTTACACCCCCCACCCGAGCGTTCGGTGTGAAAGAGATTGTCGAGTTTCGGCTTTCGTTCGTTCGTTTTCGGAAGAAATAAAGGCCGCGCGGTGGCAGGGCGGAGGGTGCGGGGTTGGTCCGGTGGCCAGGTCTTGCGAGAATGCCCGAGCACACAGAATGAATAATAATATGTACTAACGAGCTAGGACGCGAGTTTGCCGAATTTTATGATTATGAATGATACATTTCTATGTAGGGTTAAGTTTCATGCATAAACCGCGCGCATGTAGTATATCTTAATGAATAGTGGAAATGCCTAGAATAAAATTTGTAGGTGTGAATCAATCTAGACGTTTGACCAAATATTGATGATTATGTGGGATTTTTTTTAAAGTAGTTTTAAATATTCTTCCCATGTATGTATTATGTACCAGCAGCATATAGTGCTGTTTTTTTTTGGTAATTATACAAATTACGTGTATATTAGATTAAAAATTGTGCACAAAATGATGCATTGTATGTCACTTTTATTTAGTTATAACAACTACTTAAAACCTACTAATGCAATATATTATTTTGATTTCGAAGTTTAGGATAATAGGTACCAACCTAGAATTGTGGCGAGGGCTAAACGGTCTGGGCGTGTATATGTACGGGGGTTTTATAAAATCTGCGATATAATCTAAAATACGAGTAATACACTTCAAAACACCAAACAAAACATCTTAATAATTAAAAGTGGCCAACAAAAATTAGATAGAAGAAGTATCAACCTAATATAAAACAGTTTTTTTTTCTCTTTAGTATAAAAATCACTATGTCTCAGAGTTCACTTGTTTGTCTGGTAGGACAAACTTATGAAGAACAAAAGAACAAAATTATGAAGATTTGCGACATAAATACGAAGGTTAAGTGTTTGTAAAAACTCTTCTTTCGGTTGATTAAAGTTTGTCAAGCTATTCAACATAAGAGGCTGTGTAATTTTACTTTATAAAATAGCATTATAACTTCTGAAATAAATCTGAGACTTGTAGGAGCACGCTAGTGGTTAATTATGTAGTCTGTGGTATAGTTCCCAATATAACACAATATGTAATTAGTAGTACAAAGTACTTAATCTGTGGTTTCTGATAGTTTATTTCATTGTACCTGGCCGTGTACACCCTCATTATTTGTAAACAAAAAAATTTTCGTATTCAACATGTTATTTTCTCCATATTGATGCAGTAAATAACTAGTGCAAATAAGTTTCACGGGCAGTGTCAGTTTGGCGTTATAAGTAGTAATAGGCAATTCTGTTGCTGAAAACTTGTTTTCACCATCAACCTAACCTACCGGTGCTCCTCGCATCGATCGCCGTCTTTTTAGGCTATTCTCGGGGAAATATACTCGTATAAGAGCTGACAAAAAATAATACTTTAAAAGATCTCTTATACTTATAAAAATATATAATGCACGCTTGAAACATTGTTTTATCCTAGGTTTTACCATGGAAAACTAAATGCATTTACATACTTAGGTATAGGTACTTACGTAAAACTCTTGACCAACAACTTATTTAGGTACTTTCAAAGTATTTCAATTTTACGTCTTCCATAATGAGAATGAATGCAAGAAATGGAATTCATTTTATGTGAATTACACCTAAGTACTAAGACTAAGAATATTACAAGTTTTCAAATAATGAATGAAGCAAAAAAATATACAAATAATCTAATATGCTCTGTATCAGATTGACTAATGTAATATAAAATCTATACTGACTAACTAATAATATAAAATCTATAATAACCTCTTAACAGTTGAGACAGTGATCAAAAGCCAGAATTAGGAATAAAATTGAATCATCTTGATGTCCCACCTTTCCAAAGAACTGTCCCGTCTGTGTGGCATCTTCACTCACGACCACCCAGCCATTGTTGTCGACCAAATAGCAATCCCAGTTGTCCGACAAGCAGGTCATGCACTCCTTGTTGTGTTCACACTGCGAAAAACTAAACATTAAACAAAAACCCTAATAGTGTAGGGTTTTTTCGCATATCTATACATTATACTACGAGTATATACATATTATATAGTAAAGCGTAGTAGTATATTACTGCAGAGGCATGGTAATATTATTACCGTGGCAGCGGCCAGCACAAGAGGCATTGATAGATAAATAAGTAAATGCGGGCCGAGGTGAAGCCGAGGCACACATATCCATCAATGCTTAGTTGTGGTCAAGGCTTGTATAATACTTTTTAGATTTTTATACAGTTTAACTTGCCGCTGCTCGGATGCATTTGGCCAGTACAGCAATTTAGATTAATCTCGAAGAAGGTTGTAAAATAATGCTCTAACTTCCAAGCATGTATGAGAAATAGTATGTAACAAAACGGGTCTAATGTTAACATTACATTAGGCGCCGCTACGACTGGAGTTGCATTGTCATAAAACTGCAATCTAAAGATACAGTGCACATTGGAACCTTAAGGTTACACGTGGCCTGCACATCGCTTATCATACCGAGATATATCTAGTTATTGTTTCCCCATACGACAATGGAAGACGTGACGTTTACGACGAGGGTAGGTACCCATGTCCGTCTCATTACTAACTGGTAATATGAAAATACTTACAGAGGAAGTAATATTCTCGAACCACTCGCTGAGCCTCTCATGTTTGAATTGGAAGCCAACGACTGCAGCCGGCGCCTTCTTATGACCGTCTCCATGGAACACAGCATGAGACGCGGTGACCATCGCCGAGCTGACGTTAAGGGGGAACTTGTCGGTGTTGAGCTCTATACTGTACACGTAGCTAAGGGGGTCCACGTAGTGCTGCTCCACCGCTCGTCGGTACCACACCTCGTCGATTGCTTTTGGCCATTGTTTCCCGAATTCCGTTCTGAAAAATTCAAGTGTGACAATGACAACTAAATATATGGGGCTGCACCTTAGATTAGCTTATGAAGACGTGATAACCCTAGAATAATGAGGTTGAATATAATGTGGTGAAATCCACAGCATGGTGGTAGAGCACTTTTTGATGCATGGCTGTCTAGGTAGCTAGCAAAATTATGATAAAATTTCAGAAAAAAATATTGTCATATGTAATTCGCTTTTACATTCCCGAAGGTGCCGATAAACACCCACATAACAGGTCGTGTTCTTAGCATAATTTTTTATTGCCTTTTGGTTAGTTAGTACTGGTTAGTATTTAAATTTTTTAGAAGTCTTACTTGTCATTTTCGTTGTCTTTCGGAGGGTGGGTCTGCCACCGCGTCAGCCCGCTGTGGGTCGACAGAAAAGCTACGATGTATCCGAACCGCTGAATGAATTCAGACCTGTGACCAAATCGTACTTTGATATGGTTATGTAAGCAATTATAATTATCAGTAATCCCTCACTGATATAGTCTATATAACGCTCTGTCATACTTTGCTTGTTTATAGTTATAATTAACTTTAGTAGGTAAGTAATAATGGAAAAGACTAGATATGTATCTTTGGCATTTGAAGTTATTTATCTTCAATCTAATTTCCCTCTTCCTGACCCAATCAAAGTGATGAACCTTCCGAGCTTAACAGGTCGACTGTCAATGTTTTGTGCAGAAATCATCCACATAATATAGTCAAGTGATTTTTTAATAGGCTTAATGTCGTTGAAAAAAATTCAAACATAGCAAATGGCGAGTTACAAAGTCCTAACATACCTACATATATATAAGTAGTGGTTTGTGTACATTGGAGATGTTTACCATCTGATTCCTTTTTGTTTACCATCTAATATATCTAATTCCACCAATATAGTGTAAGTAACAAAGTTTTAACATACGTAGACGTACTCTGTGGTTTGTTTAATGCATATTGTACCCAAATTTTAACTGTACTGGCCGCTGGAATGGGGAAACCTAGTTTGAATTCCAGTTTTCCACTCACAAGAGTATAAATTATTCCTTTTGCTACAGTATTACACTCATCATTTATATCATGTTTACATAACTTGTAACTGTTTGTTGAAATAAATGATTTATTATTATAATTGGTAAACGATGGGGATGACTCCAGAATGATCTCTTAACTAACGTTATGCTTTCGAACTCCTGGCCCGATATCACGAATACCGTTATTTCTTCTTATACTCGATTAAACACTTTACTTACGTCCTTTGGCTGCATTCACATAAATAGAAAAGACAAGTACCTAATTAAGTAATTTTATAAATAAGCGTGCAGTATTTGCGAGTTTTGAAATTCGTACTCCATATGAAAGTTTAGTAGTCGAAACCTTCAGTCCAGAACAGACTTAATTTTGTGTTGGTTTATGTTCTAAAATAAACCAACAGTATTTGATGAAATTGGGTAGGAATGTAAAGACGTTGCTCACAAACTACACTGGTTAAGCTAAGATACATCTAGTCTCCAAGATTTGCCACTTTGATGCAGTTGCGGAGTGTAATTAATAACTACAACATATTTTTTTATTATTAATTTAGTCCCTACATAATATTTTGTATTAATTTAAACTATTTTGTACATAAACAAACTGACAAGATTGGTAAATATCACTATACCTACCTACCCAAGTAATCTTACATTAATAGTTCTTCGAAAACTAGATCTACCTAAGTACTATAATTGTTTTAAACTGAAGAAACTTCTGGGTAATTTGGGTTCGCAGCAACACCTGGTCTAGCATTTCAGCTAAACTTCATAAAACCTTGGTATTACCTAAAAGCTAACGTCACAATTGAATCATATCAGTGCAATTTCTCCGTTTACTTTACCTCGGCAATAATCCAATCACTTTTGTTAATGGGCTATCCAAGTGAAAGTTTTAAAAATAATTTATTTAATTAATTCAGGTACCATTCATTTGACACAATTTAAAACATCAGAAAATCTGTTAAATAATTGGAAACGAATGAGTGTATAATAAGTGTTTACCAATTCTAAGTATTAACATAAGAAAAAATGTATCAAAACTTACGCCTTCTCATCAGAAGCTGAATCAGAGATGCTCTTGTTGAACCAAGCGGTATTCCTGGCGTCATAAACTAAAGCTTGCATTAATCCATGATCACCTAAAATATATAAGAATATAAGAAACTAATAAAAACTTTCACCTTTCCCTACGATTCCTCACTTTAGATCTATTCCAAATTAAATAAAGAAAATCTTAATGACTAAAATCATGTCAGAATCACGTTATAGTTTTTATGATAGATACGAGTAAAAAAGTAAATGATAACTTACAATAATATTCGTTCCTAGGCGTGCTATTAGATACTTTGCCTTTGCCTTCGGGAGAACCTGTTAAATAGAAAGCAATGAATACAAAAGCAGTAATTATTGGTAATATCATCATCGGCCGTAAGACGTCACCTGCTGAATACGAATAAGAATAATTACTTTGCAAGATTTATTTTTACATTTGAACAAAGCAATCGCCTTAATATGATTATGATTAAGGCCTCACATTGATAACTACATCATTTCAAACACAATGAACCAGTGACGTAGCTATAGCTATCAAATGTCGGGGGGTCCGCAGGTAAAAACTAAAAATCTAAACGCTCAAATCATACTCATTACATGAAATGGGTACATGCTAGTTCAACTGCATACATACAATAGTAACTTACCTATAAGTCCATTAAAATAAAATTGTAAGAAATGTTATTATATGTAGCGGGCATAAATCTAATCTCTTCGCTAGTATAGTCATACTAGCGAATACCCGCGACTTCGTTCGCGCAGTAGGCGCGGCCTTCGGCCAAGCTATAACCTCCCATGATATTTTTTTAATGTAAGAACCATCTGCGAAGAATTAGAATACATAAAAAAATGAATGAAATCGGATAAGCCGTTCCAGGAGAAATAGGGGTTCATTTTCATATAAGTATACCTATAGATGAGGCAGCAACTTTTATCTAAAGTATCAGTGCCTCCTTCATTAAATGATGCTAAGTATGGCCATTTCAATAGTTTACAATCATTAAAAAGTTGCTGAAATTTTTGCCCTACAGCAAAGTACTTGGAGCGCGCGGCTCCGATTTACTTACTTTGCCGACAGTTCGAACAGATTAAGAGAGCCACCACATGTACCAGTCCCACCAATCAAAATCCCCGAGAGTTGATGATTGTATAGACTATGAAATATTTTAGCGAACCTAGTACAAAAAGCCCTCACCAAAAGTTTTAAAGATGACTCTGCCATAGATAGAATAACTGCTATTCTTTTACAGAGATGTAGTGCAGTTATGAGCAAGCAATAAGCTTTTTAACGTGATAACGTCTAATAAATCGATGAACGCCGGCTCGTACGATAAAGTATGACTCATTATCTCGTTCCGCTTGGGCCGAGCGTGCAAACGAGAGCGCGAACCAAGCGATAGAGAGACACGATCGGCCTAAGCGTTCGGCTTGTCTTATGACGTTATCATTGCACTTAAATATTATATAAATCAATATATTTCTTGTCTAAACTCCCGTAACTCCCGCCCCATAAGCCATGCAAAGCATAAGCAAAGCAAGCAAAATATTGCCGATAAACTAAGATCACTCTTGTCCGACCAAGGAAAGAGTACCTAATAATTTATGAACAACATGGCTTCAATTCAGGGCGATCATAAGAGGCCAATTTACTTTCATGTGATATGTGGACAAAATTGCGACATACGATGTTATCTACCTAGATTATGAAAAAGCATTTGATCGAGTGCTTATCAGAAGACTTGTTTCTAAGTTGGTTCTAAGATTTAGGAATCCGTGGCCAACTCCTAAAATGGTATAAAAATGCTTTACGGATATTAAATAGCTAAATTATGAGGTTTATTATACATAGCCAAAGCTATGATATATTGATACCGAATTGTCGCGACGCGTACTCATATAGCACAGTTTATATTATCCGTCATCAATATTCCGCGATTTTAATGATGTCGTATATAATCCTTTGAGTACCATTGAAGTAAATATACGTTCGTTTCATTCATAAATCTTTTGTTTTAATTATCACGATATATGAAGGGTTAAACTACGTTTGAATTTTATGAGTGTATCTCCAAAAATATCCAAATCAATACGAGGTTGATATTGATTGAAAATTCTTCTTATTCTCGGGACAGGCGAGTTAGATCTTAACATAGTTCTACGATATATTGGGGCCAATGGAGTAGGTAATGGGCTTACGTGGATATCTAAATGGCACTCTGGTTTGTTTTAATTTATATATTCAATGGGTATCAATACTCATCCAACTCCCTCATTAACCAGACTCGCCAGTCTCCCTAAATGGCCAATAATACAATAGTTTTCTTAGAAATCGTACTCCGATTCCGAGAACTGCGATGTATGTGGTTATTCAATTTTTTTTCAAAATTAATAACTGAGTTCGATGAAGCTTATATGTAGCGAAAGAAGTACTGTCCAATGATATTACCTATAGTTTAATCCGTACCGTGATGAAATAAATAAAAGAACAGTACCTAATTACGCTTTAAAACCGGCTAGGACTCGCGTAATATTTACCGGAAATATTCTCCGACCGGTTTGAACTTATTTGAAGTTCTTCTTTCTAAATATTACGCGAGTTCTAGCTGGTTTTAAAGCGTAATTATGAACATAACTCGTGATAGTTTTCTATCTCGAACAGTACCTACCTAGTTTATAATTATTATAACATAACTCTACACCCGTTCATCCCAAGAGGGACGGCAGAGCTGTATCATTCAAATTACTCCAGTGATACCATAGGTTGCAAAAAGCCACACCACTACCAGTATATTTACGGTTCCATGTAATAAAGAGCGGACTAATTTGTTATCAGTAATCATTTGTTGGTAAAACATTTCAAATATTGAACATCGATAAAAAATCAAAACCAAAACAGTATGTATGTGATATGTAGCCGCAGAAACTTGTTCTGGAAGCTGTTGTGTATTGTATTGGGTGTTATACGGTCAATAAGGGTGAAAAAAATACCATTATGCTTCTCATGTCCCGGTTTGTTCTTATGATGCTCTGGAGGCCGAGGCTTAGCCGGCCACCTCCACCCAGGCTTGGCAACCCTCTCTAAGAAGTAAAGTAATTCTTCTTCTGGAGATGCAAACGTACGCTCATAGTGCCTACAGTACATCCTGAAAATATGAAATTTCAATCTCACTGGCATATAAGTGCATCTACATAAACACTGTCCTCACCTGCGTTGTCCCAAATTAAATCACTAAATTAAATCATCACAGACAAAAATTAATTACAATATTTTTAGAACAGAAACGTCCTAGGACTAAAAATAACAATTTAATTCTATTTATTAGATTTTTGCGATATGTACCTATATACATTAAAATTAAAGAATGTTACAACGAGGCGTATCTAACCGAGGCCCCACTGAAAAGTGTTTAGAGCGCCGGATTTGACCTATGAGATTTCATCAGCATCCATATAGATTAAATTGATTTACTTGATCAGATCTCAGTTTCTCATATGGTAATTTGCTGAAACTATGGTTTAAACTCGGGACTATCTTTATTCCACGTTTCATATTAGGGCGGCAAGAGAGTAAGTTTGATTTCTCTCTGTAATGAGAGGCCCGTGTCTCAGAAGTAGCATCGCAAAGACTAAATTATACTTACTTATGCGGTATGTTAGGCTTCAAATCGGCACCAACACTTTTATCACATGTCTTTCATCTTGTATACCTTCTCAAGATCTCTTAAGTATAGCAGTGTTCAAACGCTAATTTTAATAGCCAATAGACTTTTGCCAACCTTTGCGTCCCACTGTGCTGCACTCTGTTTGTTAATCTGAGTCTACCGAGAGAGCCTAGTAACTTTACTTGTGACCCATTTTGCAAAAATATCTCTCAATCTCAAATTGATTTAATATATCAGGTTAAATGTCTGTCTATAAACAAGTAAACCTTAGCAGATGGCATGCCGCGCACATCGTTTAGTGTTGATCGAACACTTACTTGGTCTCAATTTTTCGTAAAGATTATTTTTTCCTGCCTTTTTCGTTTATTTGTAAAATATTTCAGTATTACCAAAATTTCAGAGAACGCTTAAGCCAGTTAAGCTTGCCACTTATTGTCACAAAACTTGGATTACGTATTCCAAAAGGCTTTTACTAAATAAGCGGAACTTACCAGTCAGGATGTACACTCCACTTGTCAGATAGGTACTGTTTAGCTGAGATATTTTTGGATGTGAGTGACAGTCTGTGGATGTCATCTGTCGGTGGAGGGGTAATCCTATGTCTCCCGTAATTCTCCGGAATGGTAACCACTAGCGTAAACGGAGAATCACTTATTCCCGTCCAGTAGAAATGTTTCTTGGCGCGAGATACTCTTTTCTGGAAAATAATTGATATGAAGCTATACAAATAAGAATCTAAAAATAAGCATAATCTCATTGATCACCGAAACGATGTTCGCTCTTATACGAGGTTTCATGCTTTGTCTTTCGATGTTTACATGGTTGTTTTCATAGTTGGATGAAAAAGACCCAAGATTGCGCTCAGTGATCTGCCACTGGAAAGATCTATATCTAACATTAGACTGCTACATGCATATGATTATAATCAGTATGTAACGTTTACATTATATTTATACGTACCATGTCTTCAAGATGATATTTGACACCCATCATCTTGTTACCAGTCTTTTGGTCGATGATTTCCTTTCGGAGCTGTAACAATGCCCTTCTTATTTAATTCAGGTCTTCACACCAAAGTTATAAATAAAATAGAAGCAATTCTTACCGCATTAAGTTCTTTGCTAAAGTTCCTGGGGGTTCTGTCATCATCAAAAAGCTCTACTTCCAGCATATCAACGCTATTGTAACTTGGTTTAAGGATTTGTTGAAACTGAAACCATACAATAAATGTTTTGGGATATGCCGACAATATATGATAAAAATAATAGTTACGTACCACAGGTCTCAAATCAGGATGCAACAGTATATAACCGTTGTTTGTCACAATGAATGCATAACCATTTACTCCAACCTAAAAAATATGAAAGGTTACAGTTGCATCATTGTGATCTTTAAAATAACAAAATTAGTACTTAGGTATTTATGCATAATCTGAGTTAAAATTGAAAATATTTACATAGTCAGTATTGAAATTTTGTAATTTACCTTATATGGTGTCATCAAAGCTTGTATTTCAGACAGTGGCACATCAGTTCCAGCCACTCCTAATAATCTAGCTATACGCATCTGGAAATGTTTAATAGTATGTAAATGATGTAGTAGTAAAGGTTTTGTCATAAATCATTCAAAAATATAAAACCGTCTCAAGCAGACAACCAACATTTTGGCATAAGTACCAGGTATGTTTGTTATACAATTAGTTATCTCTATTATCTACGCAACCTTTCAAAAAATCTACAAAATACTAGAAAATGATCATAACAATATAAATTATGTTATGTTTTATGTATTACAATCACAAATTCTAACTACTTATTCGTATTTGGCCTCGTAGTTGCCATAGATCTACTAAATTATAGAAAATTATTATCTGGCTTATAACTAGCAATATTACTTTATGTTTAGCATCTAAGCCCCGTTAGGCGAGTTCTATATTGATGTGTATAGAACAATGTTTTAAAGGATTCTAATTTATATAATCCATGATTACAGGAGTTCTAGCAAATCTACAAAAATATTACAAGTTATCATAAGTATCTTTATTCATTACAAAAAATCTACTCGTTATACTAGAAACCCACTACCGTTTCTGGTGTAGTTAAGTAAATACCATTTGAAACGAATCCATGTAAGAATCTGTTGGGATCATTCAATTAAATTATATGCAAAGAAAATTTATTGTAGTCACGTTGTATTGCATCCATCACAATTTGTAGGTAGTATACATAATTAATTTTTGTAATGTATGATACATCAGCTTTCTTAGTTCTTCTAGTATCTTCAGTAGTTTGTAGAGTACATTTTTCCAGCCGTGGTATATAATATGTATATTGCCAATTATATATTATTATATCTTCCATCTCCTATCATCCATCGTCGTTCACTGTCTGCTGTTGTATTAAATAAGTATGTGAGAGCGTGGCCTACCTCTTTTGGGCCGTTCTCCTCTACGGACTGCGATTGGTTGTAGACGAACGAATGCAATAAAATATAATAACATACAGATAAATGCATTGTAACATCTTCACTAGAAATAAAATAGTCTCCTCTGCCAAATAGTAAATTCAAATTGACTAAGACTTTAGTAAGAGTATCAAAAGATTCGTCATTCTTCAGAAGATAGCTCAAAATTAAGTTACATATGCCCCTTATACGAGTCACACGTCGAGTGGCACGGTTTTACAGCAAAATATGTACATGAACATTTCTTAAAACAAATCAATCGTCAAAAGATGCCTCTACAAAGACATCGCTAAATTCAGGCAATAATTACTTTGTATTTTTATTGATAGGTGTGTGTAGTGATAAGATCAGAACTCTTGCATAGAAAAATTAATCAGATGATAGAAAAGTTGATCATAACACCCTAGTGGTCTACGCCTACGAGCTAGTAGAAACACTACACTACGGTAAGCCAAAAGGGTGGAACAACATATGGGCATGGGCATGGGGCGCGGGTCAGTCGGTGAGCGACGACCGACGACCGCGCACTGGCGCTCTCGACATCTATCGAGGACAGATGCATCGCTAACGGGGCCAAATAACACTTTACCGTTACTGAAATCCAAAAAACTAAATCATAAAAACTCTCTCGAATCTTGCAAAACTTTACAATAAATCATCAAAACTTTCTAAGTGTAGTAGTACCTCTTTCGTAACCGATACCCAGTAAGCTTCATTTATCAGTACATTCTCTGTGATGTTCTGAGGGGAAACCATCAAACAAAACGGCGTTATTAATAAACACTTATAGTAAAGAAGCAAGAGATTAAAAAATAAGCTATAAAGTAATCAGAACAGTCAGAGCTTACGTCCAATTAGTAGAAAAAGAAAAACCAATCTGTAAACATAATCTTCGTAGTATAGATGAGAGTCATATTGGTCATGCAAAGTGGAGAATTTGGAATATTGGCAAAAACGTTATACCGACAGGCATCGAACCAATACAGAAGAGAAAACGAAAATATATTAGTTATGACGTTTTTTTCGATAATTACATTTAGATAATAATAATGATGTTTAGATGCCATTAAAATTTATGTTTGTACATCAAACTCTTGGTAATTGCTATATATAAATAGGTAATGTGACACACAATCTTCATGGAATATTTCGCGTCCTCTTCCCAAGTATCGATGCCCGATTACATTTGGGGGTTCACAGTATACGGGCTAATGTTTGTAAAAGGACAAATACGCACCTCATTGTGTCGAAGATCGTACACTGGCATAGAAACGGACGTCATGAGCTGGTACTGTGAGTTCCCAATCTCACTATATTGACCTTGTTTCATCTGAAAGAAGTTATCGGAAATTGAAATACCTCTTGAGTCCTACTTTTTACACACTCATAGTCTAGGATGCCATGAGTCACCGGAGGCATGGACACAAACATTAACACACATACAAACATCCAAGACTCGAGTACAAAAACTGCTCAGCATAAGTGGAATCCTTTTCTTCGAAGGCAGGGTCACAACCAAGTGAGCTAACGAAATTTAAATAAATAAATTGAACGGGACCCGTTAATTTTTTTATCCCGTTTTATTTAAAACAGAACTGGTACACAAACGAACAAGTTTACCAAATTCCAAACTGGGGTAAAACGCAAACGCAGGTACAAATTTTGTCCGAAATATTTTTTGTTTCTGAAATTCCAAACTATAATAGTAACGTGTTGTGGTGCAGTTCTAGACTTGAATAATAGAAAATTTGCTAATGAGGAGAAAAAGTCAACTAGGTCACAGTCGGATAGAATAGTTAAGTTTTAGGTTTAAACGTGACCATAGGAACATACTAGGTGTACACGGTCCGTTTCACTGTCTGTCTGTCTGAACTACTACTTTTAAAAGGTATATATATGTAGTCGGTTGAGATTTTCAAAGAATATGACAGATATTCTGATATTTAATAAAAACGTAGAATACTGAAATTGAGGGATACAACAAACGTAGGTTTCATTTTAGCTTCATAACATAGATAGAATAAGGTTCAATCATAAAACCGTTAACTCGGGTATATGTCATTACATTGCAAAACTGGATAAGATTCATTTGTAAGTTTTAGTAATAAGATTTTGAGGGTCAGGAATATGCTAGATCTCAATTATGGTAACGGACAAAGCCATCGTATTATGATATTATAGTAACGTCGAAAGAAGGAACGTTTCTTGAGCTTTTGAAGCTGTAAGTATTGATGAACAGGGATAAAGCAAAAGTATCTTATGGATAAAAGGAGCCAGATTCGTTAAAGTATTGACTTTATAGTAACGTGTTCGCTTGACCTTTTTAGAACCAATTTCTTGATCAGCTGCTCTCATGATCAGGAGGGAAATATAAGTGTACTTATCTCAAATATGGAAACGACACACATGTAAGATATGTTTTTACTTACTTGAGTAATCCTCCACCGCCGGTCTTGTTCTTTCTCGGAGTTAAAGAGTGCCTTGTCTCTTCGTTGGCTCATAAACCGTTCCTTTTGCTCTGCCCTCTCGCGTTGTTCCCAAAGGTAATCCGCAACTTTTGGGTCCTACAAAATATGGTTAATCTTACGACAAACTCTTCTTCATTTATTTGAATAAATATAATAAAAGTAATGGTCAAATATTGAAAGTTATACTTTTACGGCCTTATTAATAAACTTGACTCACACCCGGAGTACCTAGTTAAAACATCTATCTGTCAATTTTTCGCTTGCAGTAAATGTCACGCGTGAAAGCAAGACAAAGCATGTTACGCCTAATATAGGTTTACGCAAAGTTTATTAATAAAGGCCTTAGAAAATAAGTTGAATTGCTTATGATTGCAGAAGCCACAATTTCACAACTCCTTTGTTTTTAGAATTGATCACAAAGTGTATTTCATTTGTCATATAGACGTACATGAAAGTAGGCATATATCTACCGCTGTAAGGCTAAAATGAGCTAGAATTAACAAGCACATTCTGTAAAATCTATTCGTACTTATTGCATCGTTGTTTTGAGTAGAGATTTTTTTAAGATCTGTAGAATATTACTCGTACTTACTGTAACGTTGGCATATACCGGCGTCCACACTACAGGATGCTTTTCCCGCTGCAGAACCAAAGGCCGCGCTAGCACGTTGACGTGTTCTAAAACTCTTTCTCTCACTTCTGCCAACGTACTCAGGTGTACGTAAAACCCGCGGTTGGCACACGCCATCCATTTCACCTCCCTCACGTCCGCCACCTATACATTACTTGATGATATTACATGGTTCTCATAATACTTCACCATTTACAGTCACCAATCTAAAGTGCAATTCAGTCAATTTTACATACTTTAATTACGACAGTGATCGACATGACATCGGCAGCCTGGTGAGAAAAATCTATAAACTTATTTACTAACTACAAATATCTGAAGAATCTGTTATTAAATCATAAGTAATGGCGCATTATATTTTGCCTACGACTTTCCTATTCAACAAATAAACACTACATATATCCTTAAGGTAAAATTAAACAATAGAGAAGTATCAACAATCAACAATAAAACATGTACAATAAGACAATAATCGTTCAACAATCACAAACACATGCATTTCAACATACACTAGACTTGAACTGAGCACTAAAAGCAAAAGCGTATGGAGATGGAAAGTATGGTATGGAAAGATGTGCACAGTAGCATGCTTGGTAATCCGTCTAAAGACATCAAATCTAAAATAACATACATACCCACTTAAATACCTATATGAAAAACATGGTAGCACAACGACCTAATTTAAAGTTTAAAAATTTACTAATTAGGTACCATAATTTTAGTAAAACTTATGTAGAATTGATCATAAATAAGAAACTCTTATAAAACCGTTACCATGACCTGAAAGCATAAATAAATCCACTTACTTTGCAAGTAGTCTGATTTATTTTATTCAATCTAATTCATAAACATTTACTATTAAAATTAAAATTCCGTAAAATGTAAAATTTTACAAATTTTAGCGGTGTCACAGAATATCTCTGCATCAGGTATATTAATAAAGTATCAATAAATTGTATACTAGTTTGATTATTATAATATTTGATGCCTTAAGATCAGAACTTACAAATAGACACAAAGATCGTACAGACAGGGAAGAGTACCACATTCTGGACGTACTGCAAGACAGAATGCGCATTATGCAGGTTGCACAATGACTACACACACAGTAATACCTGAAGTGGTACTACCTTTACCTCTCGACCTATAAGATACGTGAACACTCTCACTGGAGTGTCGTATTTCCAGTTGTAGCGCTCGAAGATCTCCTTATAGTTGTAGGGGACGCCGTCCGTAACCAGCATTATGGCCTAAAATATATTGTTATAAAATGTCTCTATTATGTGGTATTTTTTTACTTAGACTATCTTGTGGTACAGTTATATAAATTATTTACCTGATTACAGTTGGCGCCTCCGCTGTTGTTTCTATACATTTCAAGAAGCTCGAAAGCACGGGTCAGCGCAGCAGAAAAGTTAGCTATTTCCATAGTCTCAAAACTATCCAATCCTAATTTCAACTCTCGAAGGTTTCCCAATGTCGCCTGTAAAGATGTTCAGCCAGAAATCAAGTTAATACACTGTACATTAGTTAATTAGGCTGGTAAACTGGCATGGTCAGTTCTACATCAACAAACAAATTACCTGTACAAGAGAATCTTCAAAGCACGGTACTATCTCCTCAACTGTATCGGCGAATGTGAGTACATTCACAAAATCGTTGTTTCCAAGAGTGTCTAAGATATTCGTTACTACATGTTTCGCGATGTCCCTTCTTTGGCCTGTCATAGAACCACTCCGATCAACTAAGATAACGACATCTTTTGGACTAGCTGCTGCTTCCATGTACCAAGCTCTTGTTCTGCAGTCATAAATGTCCACAGGATCAGCTCGCCATTTCATGGCTGTAACAAGAGTGGAACTTCATTTTCTGCCTGTCAATGAATCTAGTGGTGGGGAAAAGTATCCTCTCAACGGGAGGATGCGTACCATGTTTATACATAGCCCATTGAAGGCATAGCTTATCTCTGCGTGCATCATAGATTCTGGTTTTACGCCTACTGCAGGTTTTACGTGATGCCCGATCCCACATGACGTTTTTCTTCAGTGCTAAGCAAATGTTGAATTCCCAAAACAATAAAAAAGTCAATTTTTCCATTATATACAGTTCATACATATATATTTACCGGGGTAATGTCTCATAAATCCAGTAGAGCTGCCGAAATATTGCCATCCAAGAGTAGGGTCACTTTGGTAATTATTGATAAAATGAGTATCTAATCCTTCCGACCAGTGAATACCTTTAATAACTTCAGGTGCTGCAAGATAATTGGTTAGTTTAAATTCATTATCTAGTTAAGTGAGTAAATAGTTCATATTAATTAGTTAGAAGTACCCCGCCACTTACCCCAAGCATAAACATTAGTTGGGACATGTACACTGCTATAATTTATATTTACAGGAATGTTGTGAAAATGAGCATTCATTTGTAAATGTATTGCTTTTGTCGGCGGTCGCTCAATCCAGTGTTCTACAGCTAATTCTGGTTCAGCAGTGGTTGTGATGGAAACTTCGTCGTAAGGTTCATCCATTTCTTTGCTGTTAAAAAACTGAAAATCCTCTGGGACTGGCTCGTTTTGTTTATCGAAAGCCATATTCTCAGCAGCTTCAACGATTCTCTTGACAGCGCTGACTTTGAGCTCCATCATTGCACGGATGTCGTCGGCCATACTTTGAACTAGTTTTTCTCCGTCTCTCGATTCTATTTGAGCCGATTTAAAACTCTGAAAGGTAGCATTTAATTTATAAACTAAGTGTGTTTATTATGCTAAGAGGTTAATAAAATATTTCATTGTGTTTTTCGTACTTACATCTTGCACTTCTTTCTTTCTTGTAATAAACTCTCCAAAATGGTATAGCTCTGTACCCAGTTTGACCGCCCAGGCCTGCACCCTATAAAATATCGCAATCGTAACATTTTATTACCTATCTTTAAAAAGCTATTAACATTTTAAAACTTTTCAATTGTTTGTACACATTGAAGGTATTTGCCAATAATCAATCGATGGAAAGATATGCAGCTAATAAAAGTAGGTAGGTAGATACCTAATGGTTTGCCCTATGTTGTTTCCAATTACATTATTCAAAGAAACCAATCAATTGCCAAATCTTATTACCATAATTAGTATAAACTTACGAGTTGAGCGATATCCTGGTAGTGGAGTCATATTGAGCACTGGCCGAGCAGTTCTTGGAATCCAGGCACAGAGTCAGCAACAACAGTACCGCGAAACTGCTGCACTTGCACATCAGAAACAGTTCTAGCACTATTATTGTCTTGATTAGAACACGGTGCTCATTACAAATAGCATATTACAAGATTATTTTTGTAGGACAGTTTTCTAGTCACTTAGAATTGATAAGGATTGGGACTAAGGCGCATGCGTATTAGAGCGCGGGCCGGGCTTGCGCCGCTCGCCTCTGTACACAACTGGTGTGGTGACTCGTCTTCCTTCTCCTCAGTAGCTTGCTAGCGTGTGTAGGAGCACTACGTATGCTTTAGGCGTTCTCTCACCACAGCGTCGATCGATTTGTATCCCCTTGACTAGGTCACTGTGCCAACGGACGTTGTAGTTATCGATAATGCTCCTTTTGTCTAACATTCAATTATGTTGCAAGTGAATTTGAGTACAATTTACGAGTATATTTGTATGGAGTTCAATTATTGTTTAGATGTTCTAACAAAAGATAATGTTAAAATTTACTTTGAAATATTAATATATTTAATATAGTAGATAAAACATTTAATATTTCAGATTATATAATTAATATAGTAGAGGAGATAATTTTAAAATTATCGATAATGCTCCTTTTGTCTAACATTCAATTATGTTGCAAGTGAATTTGAGTACAATTTACGAGTATATTTGTATGGAGTTCAATTATTGTTTAGATGTTCTAACAAAAGATAATGTTAAAATTTACTTTGAAATATTAATATATTTAATATAGTAGATAAAACATTTAATATTTCAGATTATATAATTAATATAGTAGAGGAGATAATTTTAAAATTATCTTTTGTTAGATTAGGAAATTTAATACCTTCCACCTACGGCTTCCCCTGCGCAAATAGTCGTAAATATCAAAATAAGTAGGTACTTATAATACATATAAATTTCTATATTATTTTCTTCAAAAAATTCTGTTATCAGCTCTACTGGTGAGCGCATAAAATTTAAGCTATAATTAACATTAAGACGATGGTTAATTTAAATGAAACGCAGTCAACGGTGCAACAAGTTTTATTGCCAAAGTAACAAACGTACAAATGTAGTGGGAAGTCGTTGCTCAAACAAAACAAACACTTATTATAAAGTACAACAGTTTACGTGCTAAAGGCCGCGAGAATTAATATTATTAAGGGCCCATTTCATGAAAATTATCAGTTTTAATGAACTTATACAAATAACTAGATACATACACCAGATACATTTAAATCACAGATGATTACGGAACAAAACACATTTTTAAGTTTCATATCTTAGGTAGTTTTATGACAGACAATTATTCACTTGTCTTTAGATTTCAGTAGCTTGTCAATCTATCATCAGAGTTCAATAAAAAACTTGATTGACACATCATCCATACTATCAAATATCTTCATCACTATGCAAGGTCCGGCAGAAGTGTATTACACATATTTTCCAATCATGTTTTGGTCTCAGCACAGAAATTAATTAGGAATAGAATGTAAGAAAGAGCGAGTCTATTGCCATCTTAAGTCAGCTTTATAATATTCATGTAGAACAACTCAATGTTATTTCCAAATAAAACACAAGACCATTAGATACTAATAAAATATCTACTTGTTATTATTAAATAAATGTCTTAGCATTATTAATGCTAAACGCGTTTACTTAAATCCAAGTAAAATTAGAAATATGAGTTATCAATATTTTATAACTTTAATTTCATACAATTACAAAACGTAAAGCTTTTTTATAATTAGAACAGGTAATCAAATCGTATCAAGAAAGGGACCCTTAACTTCTCGTAATAATCTAGTTTAGAAGCTATTGGACGATCACATGAGAAGCCTGGTTGCTGTGAGGGCCAGCAGTGTACTGATGATGAATATAGTTGACTCGCTGCGAACGTTGTTCCCGATGCCGCACGCTGTGATGTTCTGTTCCTACAAAACGAACGTCTAGTTAGAACATCCATACAGGGACTTCAGGAGCAGAAGTCGCACGACATCGTAATGTGATAATATTATAATATTATAATATTTTGCTCGTTATATACACTGCTGAGAGTTTCATTTGCAAGCAAGTCATTAAAGAAGGAAGGGTTGCTACCAACTGTGCCAACCGCCCAATGAGTTTAACCTCCTATTTGCCAGTTTGACTTGGGCTCAGCACCAGAGATCTAAGCTAGGCACGAATAGTTTGCGTATCCTTAACGTTATCAATTGAATAACGCGCTGCATTCATCGTAAACATTACCTAAGTAGTAATTACCGGTGCCCCAGTTATAAAATAATAGTAGATTAGTAGCCAAGGGCTGTAAGGCGGCTTACACCCGAGCTAACTACTCTGCTTTACATCTCGACTGTGAGGTAAGTAGAAAAAAACCGTCATTACAAAAATAAAATAGATGACTTATTATACTCATACGAAGACAAGGCTGAATAGCGAAGCGACCTCTTTTGTCATTGGGCTGAATGCATGATGTACATTGCCAGTATGATGGTTAGATGTACGCGAACTTTTTGAAACAGTGAATGTTTGTTTTTTAATTACTTACCGCCCTAGGGCTTTTCTAGCTACTTTATTACCCTAGAGCGCTAATTGGTCACCTACGAGCCCCATTTGTGTTTTTTTTATTACTTACCGCCCTAGGGCTTTTCTAGCTACAATATTATCCTAGAGCGCTAATTGGTCACCTACAAGCCCCATTTGGGGGTAATAAGGACCTACTTACCGAATATGAGAGATGTAAATGTTTTTTTTAAACTAGCCATCAAGTAAGGAGACGGCAAAGACGTGTACCTACGTGAGGGTAAGCGCTACGCCAGACTATGACAGTGTAGTACCAACCAAAGCTTAAGGCGCTGTCAGCTCAGCGCTTGGCTACGTTCAATTTCCTTGACTTGAAATCAAGCAAATGCATGGCGTAAAACGTACAAAATTCATAAAAATATAATGTGCACACTTAAATAAAAATATAATCCGTCAATGTATGTGTATTAAAATTACTATTTTATGATATGTGTTTCATAACAAATACAATAGTGAATAAAAAAGAAAAACTTCTTTAAAGGTCAAAATAAGTGGTTTGTTTGAAATTTTTTTTATTGTTCTCTAGTATGTTGAAATAAGTTTTAATACCGTCAATGTGTACTTAGAAGTCTTAAAAATATCATATGATTTCTTGTAGTTTTAATTAAATCGTTGCTTAAGAGATAAACTGCTTTAAAAACCTTCATTTTTATCGACATTGTGATATGACAGCACCTTAAACTACTTATCTTTGCGTCGTCACCCCAACACATTGGTTTTTCAGTCTCCTTTATACAGTTATTCAATTTGCTACAGTGCCCTTTACACCTACATCTTAACAGTGGTTGTAGCATGGAAACTTACGTAAGTGTATCGTAATCGTATCGTTGACGAACATGAACTATCATTTATCTAGTACAACTGTGGCACAGATAACTCATAGTTTGTACGGTATACATCAACGATATGATATCGTTCATACACTTACGCATTTTTTGCTAGGCCCACTACTGCTTCACGACAGAATGTCTGGCTCTGCGGTTTCATCAAGACGGTGCCTTGCACAATTAGGCCTACAACGTAAGTAAAAGGGGTATCTGGATGATTACTAACGAAATATTACACATCTTCGGACCCGCGTCTTCTGACAATCCGTGTCAGATGGCATGACCACTAGGTCAATCAGGCAATCCGTCCGCGCAATGAATTTAATTCTGTAGTTGATTGTAACCGTTGTATGGGAGGGAAGTATTGAACAGCTTGACTAGCTTGACCCAACCGTAAGAAGAGTATCACAGAAAAAAATCTTGATAAAAAGTTAGCCTATTTTTCATTCCAGGTTCTCATCTACCTATGTTACAAACGTCAGCTAAAACGTGAAAAAGTAAAATACGTGCATTCAAACATACTTATGCGTTTGCAATATTAAAGTTTTTTTTAGATTAACTGACGTGGTTTTCACTCATTAAGAGGATTTCATAGCTAGTACTTTCCATGCTAAAAGAGAAAACTCTTTTCTCTCTCTTAACAATGTCCGATTTCAGTGATTTTTGTTTCATGGAATCATGACATTGTTTACTATGCCCGTACGTTTTGATTTTTTCAGTTTTTTTAAGTTCTATAAAAGTACTTTTTCTTCTATAAATTTATAGTACTTTGAAATACTGAAAATATGGGCATAGTAAACAATGTCATAATACCATGAAAAAAAAACACAATCTTAAGAGAAGTCGGAATCTTAAGAGAAATCGGACAATCTTAAGAGGTAGAAAAAAGTTTTCTCTTTTAGCCTGGAAAGTACTAGCTATGCAATCCTCTTAAGCAAGCTAAGCGAGACTTCATCGAAGCGGGCGTCCCGAACGCTCCTTGAAAAAGACCATCGAATGCGATCGAAACTATAGTCGGACCTATCCGATAAATATTACGTGAGTAATCCCGTATTTCTAATAAAAAATATTATTCTTATTAATTAGTTAGTTAAAAAAAGAGTTTACCCCTGGGTGATAAGTGTAGCATCCTTCCAGCCGTCTCCTCGTCAGCATGCCTAGCTCCAGCTTGTGGCATGGCTCGCGGTTCGTCGTCGAGTTCGTAGTTGGCACAGGCTTCGTATCAGGTGACACTTTGCAGTCACTATTGTATATCCTATCGGTACTCTCTATCACCACCAGTAGGAGATTAGTGTTTTTGATGTACGAAGCCCAGTAAGCAGGATGGCAATCGCCTTCGTGCTCTTCAGATACTAATGGAGAGGCGCCTATTCGAGCTGCTTTTAAGAAATACTCTTGATTTAAGATGTAGAGAGTTATTCTGTGATCGCACGAAAATGGTTTCTTCTTCGTATCTTTCTTTGAGTCGTTTTTGTCTTTCGGCGGTGCGGCGGTGGTCGGCGCATCTGTGTGCGCTTGCTGAATTATTTCAATGTAGTCTGTAGACGAGCATGCGGTTATTTCAAGCGGAAGTATTAGGCGGATACGTGTATCCCTTAGATCAACAACACTAAGATAATATATATAACTTACTTTAAAAAATATTTATAACGGATAAAATAGCATATATTATTTGAATCCCGACATGTATAACACTCTTCAGTGATCATGACCTTGGGTAGGCTGTATGATAGTTGTATATTGTATAGTTATGAAAGCAATTTTTCTACTGCAAAAGGTATACTACTCAAAAAGGTTCCTGCCGCATTATTGTATAACTTGAATGAGAATGAAATGTCACTTCATTTTCATTCCCATTCATGGTTCCAGCCAATAGGCTTGCATGATTTCGTTTAGAATGGGATTCAAATGTCAAAATGAAGCCCATTCCCATTCTCTGTGAAGATAGACAATAAGGCCGCCAGTGCCAGCAGAAGTCGCTTACGAGAAGTGTTGGGACTGTCCGAATTAAAATAATAAAAAATATAAAAAAACATGAGCGATTTGATCCGTTTTGAATTGTTGAAACACAAAACAAAAAGAAAATGAAATAATTCTAGTTTAAAGTAATGGTCATAACTCAGAGACAGTGAAGATTGGCTGCCAATCAGGCGGTGACTGGTTTGATCCCTACATAGGGTTTGAGCTTTCAGAGGTCATCATGATGAATCCACTGCGTGCGGTAAGGCACTTTCTATGGTGGTTTAACACATTAGGCTGAAACTTTTCAGCTTCCTCTTGTATCTACAGTTGGCCTAGCTCGAGAATTTGCGTAACGTATTCGTATATTTCCCATAATACAGTATAATACTAAATATGCGTTATCTGTGCTACATTTTTACTAGTAACTAACAAACTATTATCAGTTTGTACTGGATACGTTAACGATACAGCAGTGCAAGTATCGTAATAGTCGTTAAATTTGTCAAGTCGCTAAGATCGATAAAAAGTTGTATCGCCCCTAGTAAGTATGGATAAGATCGTCAAATTGTCGACAGTATATCGATTATTACGAATTGCTTGCATTCCATATCATTTGATGCGTCCTTCTATCATTTCAAGACTACGAGCATTTCGCTATTCTACGATCAAAAGAAAGCCGAAGTCTATTTTTTCATTTAATACTAGCTGCGCCCCGCGTTTACACCCGCATGATGATGGATGATGACGATATTGATGAAAATTATATATGTTCATTCAGCGCCCCATCTACCTCCACGCCAAATTTCATCAAAATTGGGCCAGCCGTTTGAGCGTAAGAGAGTAACAAACATCCATTCATCCATAAATAAAAACTTTCGCGTTTATAATATTAGTAAGATCGAACGCAACTAAACAATATCTCCATTCCCGTCGCGCCTGTCGATAAGCTATATCGAGGACCTTTTCAAAGCTGACAAAGTGTCAGCTTTGAAAAGGTTTTATCAGTGACAAAACAATCGTTAAAACCGATTAAATAGACGATCTCAAACGTAATTTAAGAGTTCCATGCTAGAATTATCGTTATAATCGTAAAAGTTTATCGAATTTGTCTACCGATCGCTTAATTTTGTTTGATCGATATAGCCAGTTATTTTGAACTATGGCGAATTCAAGACTCAAATTTATCGATCGGTAAGTTCGGTACTTGCACTGCCGTTACGTTACACTTACGCAAATTTTCATGCTACGCCCACGCAGGACTAGAGCGGTTAATGTAATTAAACAATATGCGGTGCTATGATAACAGTACCTCTACCATGAGTTTGCAACATAAATGTCATCTATAGTCGATACTCGATCTCGCCTACCTATTAAGCTTGAGATTGGCGTACTCGCTGTCAATTTTAGTTCTACATTGACCGCGAGTTGGCACTGTTCTTTTTTCATACTGTTTTTCGCGGCCGTCAATGTTGTAAACTCATGGTAGACCTACAGGTGAAAACGCCCGGTCTCTTGTGCGCCTATCTCCGACCCATCGGCCATCTATTGACAAGGTAGTTCCACTATTCAATATTATTACCTATCGTCAATACAGTCCTATTGGTCTTAGTGTTTTGATCGAAGGTCGCATGCATACGCATAGTAAAAATTCAATACGAAGCAATCTAAGACAGTATTTATAGTGCAGTTAAACCGTGAGCATACTTGATTTCTATTTTTAGTTAAGTGGAGATCTATATATGGCCCTGTTCTTTGTGCACTATGAAAACACATGTACTATGCATGTGTTTTCTAAAGGTGCTCTGCTAGCTGTGCCTTAATATATATACACTTTTTTAAAGTGCAAGACGGTGCAATTTACATTTTAATATAAGTGCATTTCCATTTAAAGCCAAAGTAAAGCCATCATCAGCCGCAGGACACAAATCTGTCATATTTCTTGACAATATTTACACATTTTAATGTTATTTTGACGGTTTAACTTACGCGGTACGTATGGTCGAATATCTCGACCGGTTTCTTCGACTTCATTTTAAGAAGTGACCCGGACGGTCACAAAACCGGTCGAGATATTCGACTAAATAAACGTACAGCGTAAGTTAAACCGTCAAAATAACATTATAATGTGTAATACTTACGAAAGTTTCAATCAAGTTAATATTTACACAAGCAACATTAATATAATAATACTAACTAACAATACCAAAATAATAGAACAACATTGCTATATATAATACTCGTATAATTATGGGTGCTAAATTCATTTTACTAAAATCATTGATATAACATTGAAAAGGGAATTACATTTTCTCTTTTCCTCAGTGAATATAGAGAGCAAGAGTAACTGCTCTCTATATTCACTGAGGAAAAGAGAAAATGTATGTGAATTCAAAGACCAATTTTGTATGCGTAATACCTACTTAAATGCACCTCTCGTTTTGCTTTTTAAATAAAGCCTATGTAAATAATGCAATTTTCGAATTATATAGATTGCAGTATGTAAAATATATACCACCACGGCAACTGTAGGAGACCACGGTGTCCATTTGATAAAAAGGTTTATTTAAATATAACTATACATATTCTTAAACATATTTATTTATTAAATTATATATGAAAGAGAAAACTAAAGAGACGATTTTCTGACCTGATTTCTATTCTAGGCATTTGAATTGAAGTACTTATCATCGATAAGTAAAGATGGAAGGATGAAAAATAATCTTTAAAAAATCTGTTTAGCTTAACGCACATCTGCCTGCGTTGTATGCACTGAATTAATGCAATGCTTCGCACATTCACACTCATATCAGGTAGAGAGAACCCTGTGATCCAAAACATACAAAAATAGTTACAAAAATTAAATTTCCACGCGGAATACACCAACACCACCGATTCCGTTAATTTTATCAGCATCGTCGCTTCGAATGCGGCCATTTTCAGCATTATACTAAACTGCAGCTCACAGTGCTTTATGTTCTTTAGGTTTCAATTTCAAAAATATTGGATTAAAGGAAGGCAACGTGAGCTGAAAAGTAATATTCAAAATTCTCGAATCCAGTGCGTTCAATTCAGGCAAATGTGCGATCAGTAATACTACAGTGTAGGTGATTTTATACCACCTATATAAAAATTATACCTGAATCATCGGAGATAGAGGCGGCATAAACATAGTCGCTCCAGTTGTATACATTAGACATCAAGATAACCGCTTCCGTGATCAGCCAGCCAAGTAAATTTTTCACAAAAATTAAGGGCTGGAAATAAGAACAAAACGCACTATATTTTTTTATTCTCTATATTGACGAGATGGGCACTTGTCTGCCTGGTGGTAAGGACTAAGCTTGCCCGTGACATCTAATGTGAGTAAAACTTTTGAATTGCAAAAGGGCTTCAAATTCAGCTACAAAAATATATATTTTTTACTATACAGCATGATTTTTTACTGGTTATCGTCGATGGCCAAATCACAAAGTATACGGAACAGTGTAACATGCTCAAATAAGCTTTAGGGCATTTTGTTAATAATTATAACTGTGAATTTATTACAAAGTATAATTTTCCTAGTCGGGATTCGAACCCATTGGTTTTGAGGGAAATATACATTAAATACAAATTAATTAAGGGATGTCATTGCGATACTCCATAGCGTGTCTCGTAAAATCATGAATACTGAAAAGTAATTTTATATGGCAAACACAAATCAAATCAAATACGTTTATTACCTGAACGAAATAAAGGTGTTAACAATAAGAAAATGTAAGTACCTACTGAATTGTGGATATTAGCTAGCTAACTAAATATATTTCCTGTACCAATGTAGAATAAACTGTTGTGACCCAAACTAGGCAAGAAGCCTGTGTGTTGGGGCTCTGGAATGATGTTATCTAATGAAATTATAATTTTGCTAAAATAAACTAATTAGGTTCCGATTTTATAAGAAACTATTAAATACTAAAAATCTGTATATTTGCTTATTGGCTTAACTAAAAGAAAGATCTCCTTTTTGGAACTGGCTAAGGCAGAAAATTGACATTGATAGATTTTTATCCCGCATTTTAGTCTCTGACGAAGTTATTATTTAGGTATTCTTCTTCTCGAGATGCCATCTTGTAATGAAGGTCGGCGATCATCAGTGCAATTTGAACGCTCGACACATCAGCTCTGAACAATGAACGGGTGCTTTTATTATACCACAGGCGTAAGTTGTTCTGCCAAGGTGTTCTTGTCCTACCAGCACTGCGTCTGCCTTGTATCTTGCCTATTTGGGTATAGCGAACACAAAAATGAACATTATTGGTCATGCATTCCTTTGTAGTGAAGCGCTCACAGCAATTCCATGTTTTCCTAAACTGATAACAATGTTAATCAACCCTTGCTGTGGTCAAGACTTGGATGGGGACCGTTATTGGCGTTTTCAACTGGGCGCTTCTGTGCTTCGGAAAGTTCTCCGTACCTTCCGAAAGTGAACTCTCACTTACCGTAAGCATAGAACCGGCACTGATGGGAAGTTCGTCTAAAAGCGACATCGGGCACAGCGCCTGGTAGTTGAACACGTCCACGTGCTCAAATATAGTTTTGTTCACTAACGACTGCAGCACATATTTGTTTATCACTCCAAAGAACTTGCCCACTTGAGACTTCACTTTTGAGAGCACCACGTAACCTGAACTGTCGATCACGTAGCATTCATACTTTCCGCTACTGCATGATATGCCCTGGAAGGAAAAGAAATGTTTTCTGTAATCTCGTGCAGAGCAACTTAAAAGAGCTCGGGAGACCGACTCGGAATTCGATTTTGTTTTGACTCTGTTTCGAATTGATTCGGTACAACTGGACACGTTCATATAATCTATTACTCTTGTCGATATACATGATCGAAATAACTTTTAAAATGTGCTGTGTTGTTGTTGGTTGTACCATTTTACCCTGGTCATTCTTTATTAATTCGTTCACAGATTGTAAAAATATAGGTTTATGTTCTGTCTATAAGACCATATAAGAGGTATTTTCTGAGACTTTGCTCGGATAAAAAAATATTGTATATTGTCTATATGAATCGGATATTTCATTCACCAATATATTTAACAGCTGGGTTTTATAAACCTTTATTAATCCTGAAAAAATCAAACGACACGTCACACTTGCCGAAATTAATTAATAATAGAGATAATAAGCTATCAAGATGTTTCACCAGATAAGTAGTAACTTGTTAAAATCAATTTTGGTAGGAAATGCTAAATCACTGCAATGCCAGACTCCGCCTCAAAGCAGCAATGGTCCTCATAAAAAATGGCAAAAACGTCCGTACAGCTATGCCAAGCTACGAATAATAATTATTATTCGTAGATGCCAAGACATAAAAAGATTTGTCAACGCAAGATTGGAGAATAATGATATTTCAAAATGACGAAATCTTATTATGATAGAAATTAAGAACTACGTAGTTTCAGCAGAAACTCGAACTGCATGTATATTTAAAGGTTGAATGGCGCTTTAAAGGTTGAAGTACTAACCAGTTGGAGTGTTAGAGAGAGAAAACATGTTCGAGTAGTAAACGCAGAGCAGTACCGAGAAGGACTTTAAATTTTAAACCATCTAGTGGCAGGCGTGACACTTAGCATCAAGCTAACTATTTTTCCGTCTCCTTCCTTATAATTTCTTTAATAATACAAAATATCTTGTGCGTTTTTATTTGAAAGGGGGTGAAATAGCAACACCTTAGAAAAAAAAGAAGCTTCTATGAGCGAGACTAATGCGTCTATATTTAAAGGGCCTTTAGATAATGAAATTTACTGGTTGAACGATACCGTGAAAAAAAATTAAAGTATTTGCTGTGTTCATTTTCGAAAGGTAGGTACTGTAGACAGTGAAATAGGAAGACCGTTAAAAGTAAAGGATTTTTATTGAGTCAGAGACTAAGAGCAATGTTCAGCTAGTGAATGCTGCGTGTAATTATAGTATAGCTTTAAGTGGCACTGCAACTACGAGTACTATAGTCGATTTAAGGCATATATCATCCAAATAACTACTTCACCAAGAAGTAAGAAATCACAATAAGATACTTACTTCATTCCTGTCTTTAGACGATTCTGTTATTTTCAAAAAGGTATCATTGAAGCTGGAATACTCGAATTGAAAACCGACCACAGATGCAGGTGTTTCTGATTCTCCGTCTTTATAAAAGATAGCGTAACTTGCAGTGATGGTGATATTGCCATCATCGTTCTCCACTACGTCCGGGTTTTTTATCATGTCGTCAAGAATTGGCAGTCGTGTGGCTATCACAAGTGATTCTGTGTTGTTCTTGCTGTGCTGCAGCACGGCTGCTTTGTACCACGTCTCTTCAATTGCTGTCTTGTAAATGTCCCCGAACACACTGTAAAACGATTACATCTTGATTATTGTATTACAGGTGTAGTGCAAAAAAGATTACTAGATGATGTAAAGAATATTATTCACGTATCGCAGATCACACGAATAAGTAATATTTTCTTTATTTCTTACTAGCTGCGCTCCGCGATGATGATATAAATCAAATATAGCGTATGTCACTCAGGCATAGTTAATGGCTAAAGGCTGTGTTTTTTGTTTGTAAAAATTTATAATTTATGTTTTATAATCATAATTTTAAGTTTATTATGTATTTGTTAATTTGACATAGTATGTAATTGTAATCTGATTTTGTAATATGACTGAAATGAATCTTAAATTGTAATGTATGAGTCTGTGTAACTTGTGTAACTTTAAATTATTATTATATTTATTACAATACAGCTTTAAATATTTTTTTACCGGTTATGTAGTTATTGCGTAAATTCGTTACAGACGAACTATCAAATCTATTCTCTTTATTAATAGAGTAGATAAGAATTAACACCAAGTTACGAATAATGTGGCCTATAGTTTGTACTGGTGTTAATATTGCATATTTTAACATGGAAAAATATTAATTGTAACATAACTGTAATAAATAAACATATGGTATCGTAAACTTTATTGTAGACATTTATGTATTCTATTAAACTGCAGTACATCAATTGCTCTATTGTCAATAGTTTCCGCAGCGTACGCGGATATAAGGATATTTTTTGGTATTTTTTTCACACCTTGGGTTACTTGGTGGGTTTTTTGAAAATTTTAGGTAGCATGTTATTCAGTGATGTGGCTTTGTAACGGCAAAATAATTTTTGAAATCGGTTTTGTAGTAGTTTAGTTTATTCATTACATACTAAAATACGAGTACAAATCTTTCCTCTTTATATTTTTTTTATTATTGCTTTTGTTCGGAGACTCAATAGGTGTATTGCTTAAATGCTTACATGTATATTTTAAACTTCTCATTTTTTTTAAATTACTAACCGAATACAGGAGGACATTTTTTTTTCATTACTAAACTTACATAATACATTTTTTTTACACAAATAGACTTTTAACTAATTTCTAAATATCGTGCATACCGAGAGCATACCGGCTCCCGCAAGCAGCGCCCGTTCACGAGCTCGACACGTGTGCCAACCATCGCCCTCCTCAACCATATTTGAGGGAAGAGGACGACCCGCCACACGACGCCGCCGCGAGAAGAAGCCTTTTAGTGAGCGTGAATGCTCAAGGTATACACGCATACATAATACAAAAGCCTAAGCTTGTCTAATAAATTTTTTTTATTTTTATTTTTTATAACAAATTTTTATTTAAGTCGGCTTTCTCCACCCGGCCCAGGGCCTCCGATACATCCACATTCCGATCTTTTATGGCTATCTGCAAGTTGTAGTCGCGGATAGCATTTGGTGACGCAGACACCGCATGCCGCACGAAACGGTTGATGGCGTCTTCTTCGTCATCGGCGTAGTAGGTGAAGGTCCTGGTGTGCCGCGAGACTGCAACCACTGCGTGCGGGACGCTCTCGTGCAGACTCATGTTGCCCTTGGTTTTAATGGCGATGACCGACTCGTATGTCAGTCCCTGTGCTTCATGGATGGTAAGGATGCGCGACCCCGTGCCTCCACCATAAACCTGGTTTGTCAGGGTCTCCTTTTCTTCCTGAGTGTGTACTAGGAAGAGGGTGTTGGTAAGGGTGCTGGGTATATGCGCATCTCTGTACCTTCTCTGCTCCAGGGACCTAATACGTGGGGCTGAGGAATATATACCTGAATATATTTCCCTCAATCTTTATATTATTAGATACCTTCTTTATTTTATTTTATTAATTATAATATATATTCCCAACAAATGTATTAGTCATCATATTAATAAAAAAATAATTGAATCATCATAATTTAAATTTAAGTATACTTGTAAATCAAAGTCGAGTTAGTTACACTGTTACATTACTCAAGAATGGCTGGACCAATTTTTATGATTTTTGCGTTTTCGTTTTGTCATATCTCGGGAAAGAACATAGGATATTTTTCATCATCATCATCAGCCATCACCACGCGAGTGAAACCGTGGTGCGCAGCTAGTATTATGTCATATGTTATCTTTAATCAGTGTATTAAATAGTAGATTTCACACCTTAATTTAGCAAATCCGTCTCTCCGTATTTCCAACTTATTCTTAATTAATATTTAGTTAAGCGTTTTGATATTAATTGGCGATTCGATTTCGGTGACAGATCTACATTTACATTGGTGACATTTTAGAAATAATTGTTATTTATTTGGTCATTAAAATCTGATCTATTAGGTAATTTATAATTATAACTAAGTAGCATATACAAAAGGACAAGTAATTTTTTAACTTTGCTTAAATTCATATAAGGTCATTTTGCACACAACAATGTGCACAGTATCGCACAATACTAAATAAGGCCAGTTTAAAGTTAGACGGTGTTTACAAGTAAAGCCTTGAATTGATAATTTATTTCCTTTTTTGATCTATTGAATGTCTCAAGAAAAGCTATATTTTTACTAATGTTGGTTACCTAAGTAGGTATAACGAAAATAATAAAGTAAGTACCTAAAAACAAATGTTCAGTACATTAGAAAATCGAGTCATTATTAATTCAATGTTTTCACTTATGGGATCGTGTTTTCTTGATTTTGCAAGGTTCTCGTGATTTTTACCTATTTATATATTATTTTAAGTATGTAAATAATCCAGATGGATTCCTGTTGAGCACTCGAAAGCCGGGCAGATCGTAACATTAGCCAGACGTCAATATTTTTAAACATAGGACTCCTCCCCCTTTGTGCGATAAAACTATTTGCTAATACAATAAAATTCTTAATAACAAAAATACCTTATATTACAATATTGTATGTATAATAAGAGGTATTCAAATTATCAACGGGATAATTACCATGTACATTTTCTAAGAGTTTCCGATATTTCGGCACTGTTGCAAGCGCCATGATCACGGATGAACTGAGGAATTGCGGGTGGGTGAATGTTTTACGAGCAGACGAAACGGTCTACCCTCTTCCGTACTCGTTTGCTATGCGAGGGACCACTACTATTGTTTGCACTGTTAGTTTTTGTATTATCTCGACACACAACACTAACCGTATCAGCTCGAACCTTAGGACTATTACTGTTTTTGTTTTTACACAATCGTACCACTGGATTCCAGACGTTCGACAGTTGAAAACCATCCTCACGATTGAAATTTTTAAACTTCGTGATTTCAATCGCTTCTCTGACGAGTATTTGGTATGTAGTGGCGTTCTGTAGAAAGTATCTGGGGGTTATACAACTCGATCCAGTGGTTCGTACCTGACTCCAGGAGATGTTGAGCGATGGCAGATTTTTGTGAGTCATTATTTTTAACTGATATGTTCAACACAACCATCACTTCATTCACATTTACCCGGGTTTTCTGTAGAATATCCACAAAATGGCGAGAGTCTTTCACGAATGACGTGGTTTGCCCAACCAGTGGCTGGCCCAGTTGTTGCCAACTTATGGATGGAACACTTTGAAGAGACGGCCAACTCACTAGCACCGTTTCCAATTAAGCTTTGGAAGAGGTACGTAGATGATATATTCAGTATTATAGAAGGGGATGAAAATGAAGTTCAACAATACTTGGCACATTTGAATAACATTCATATTAAGATGAAGTTTACGTACGAAATGGAAAGAGAGAGAAACATTCCTTTTCTTGACATAAAAAGCAAAGTGAGTGAAGATGGTTCTCTTAGCCACTCAGTATATAGAAAGCCAACCCACACGGACCGATACTTGCATGCTGACTCGCATCACCACCCCCGTCATCTAAACTCAGTGGTGACGTCACTCACCAACCGGGCATATAACCTGTGTGACAAGAAACACTTACAAAATGAACTTCACCATTTATGCGGGGTCCTAAAAATAAATGGTTACAGTGGACAATTACCCCTGTCGCGCGCAGCGCGAGTTTCCGTTAACGAATTGGTGAGTGTAACTGTATCCTTATTGTCAATCTATTTTTGCACTATGGCAACTCTGCCTTTGGTAAGTGATTTGACGCAGGTACTCTGTGGCACAGACGAGCAGATGCTAACGCATCTCTGGGGCGGAAGAGGAATGGCGTGCCGGCAGGAAGGCGGGTACGGGGAAAAAATGGCGGATGGGTAAGCACGTGTGAGGCACTGGCTGAGGTCTCGATGGAAAACAACCAGCAGAGGTCCTGGTAAGTGCTTTTAGCTCATGATTCCTAGTTCTACAAGAACCGTGTGATGTGATAATGAGACGACCGTTAACGAGTCACGTTTTACGGTTAGGCATAGTCCAATGATTGCGTACAATGTACATTAACTGGTAGTAAAGGAAATTGGACTGAAGAGCTAGCGAATGCACCCCCTGAGCATCCATATCCGGGTGTAACCAACGGGGGATAGCAAAATGATCGGCTATGTTGTTGGAGCATATTGGGCAGGACTATGGGGATGGTGGAGGTCCTCGTGGGGAACACCCCATGTCCAGCTGGTGTCATTCCTGGGGTAAACTGTACTGACCAGGAACCCAATGAGAGAGATAACTTGTATAAATATACGCAATATCTCAGTAAAGGGAAGACCCGGGCGCAGTAAACACGGTACTGCGCTCTGACTGGAGCCATAGTCGATCAGAGGGTAACTGAACGGACCCTTGTATGAGGCAAAGCCTCCTAGCACCAAATGTTGCCTAAATTGCGTGCGTTGGTGGTCGACTCATTGTTTCATCCACGTGTTCTTTATATTCTTTGTCGTGTGTTTATTTTAGTATGATTATTTACCGGGCACACACAGTCATCTTTCTATGACAGGAAGCGCGACAAAATGGTGGAGATGCTGGGATCTGATTTTGAAATCAGTAATAATATATATTTTGTTGTGACGGAACGCCAGATTCGTTCAGGCTTTTCCGAGTAAAATAAAATAAATTAACAAAAAATGTATTGAATACCAGATTCAGTCTGGCCTTTCCAGTAAAGAAGGCAATAAACATAATTATTTCATGTACTTAACCATTATGGTTTATTCATAATGTCTATTACATTAGAAAACATTTTACCCATAAGATATTGTAAGGTTTACCTTTTAATCGGAACATTGCTTGTCAACATTTTAAGATATACATATATCGTACAAGTTTATTGTCTATTTACATATAGTGTGAACCACTGGCTTCGTGCAAACGATGTTCTCGTTAATTTAAGTACGTGAGCATAATATGGTACACTTCGGTTGTGTATTACGTACGAGTAACATAATGTACTGTACTCAATGTACCTATTTCAATTTTCCCGCTGTTTTCGAAAGTTACCGGGTTTATTTTATAACACGTGTGTACATCATTTAATTTAAACAATGCATACATAGCATCTTATAAACATGTATACTAATAATACGGTAAATACTAGCTGTTATGTAATGCGGAGAGGAACGAAGAAAAATAGACATGTTGATAAAAAAAAATATTCAAATGTGCTGCTGATGTGCAAAGTCTAGGACGGCGCTGCGTGTGAGATGTGAAAATAAGAATACTCTGTTATGTTGTGTGCACCCCTTTCCTTTGTTGCCGGCTGGCGTTTCCCACTGTGTCTTTCGATTTGTTTCATGGTTAGTGTGAAGTAATATTTACTTATTAGCAGTCTATAACTGTGTATGTAGATGGAATACGTGCTTGGTAATAATGGTATAGAGTGTGTAATTAGCGTCTTTGCAAAAGTCAATTAATGAAAGGAAAGCAAGAATATAATTGAAGATGTGCTATTTCTGGCGCGTTTCAGACAGCGTCCCAAAAACGAATCATATATATTGCAAAAGCGGCTCTTGTTTTTTGCTATATAAATAATCGAAGACGACCTTATTTAGTTTAATTAGGTACTATTGTATTATCTGTTTACAACAACCAACTGAAAAAACCAATCCGATGAAATAATAGACTAGTTCTACTAAATATTTCATGAATTTTTCAGCCAAAAACATCATGTAAACAGACTTAACCCTTTGCGTACCATTGACGTAAATTTGCGTGCGTGTCATTCATAAATCTTTTGTTTCAATTATCACGGTATAGGAAGGGTTAACGTGTACTAAAGTGAATGCCTCACATACAACCAGTTGCAGAAAGTTCTTCATTATCAGTTCATTACTTAATCCAGCTTGAGTGATAATAAAATCATTATTTTAGTAACGTTGCACAAAAGTCGATTATTTTATAAGTTGACATCATAATGATCCTTTAGCTAAAGCCGGCATTTAAACAACGTTGCGTAAAATATTTTAAAAGAGAATGAACGATAAACAGATACAACCTTCTTGGGACTGAACATTTGGCGTTTTTTTTTATTTTGCTATTTATTAAACAAATATTTTTTGAATAATAAAAAAAAAAAAAGCAAACAGCGTTTAGCTTGTCATTATCAAATAGGTGTCAAAAAGGGAATATTTTTTTCTTTGTACTTGGACTCGTTGACATGACTATAGTTTTGTATGTGGAAAAAAAAAAATATATACAAAACAAAATAATTAAAATATTGTTAAATAAAACGAAAACGAGAAGCAAGTAAAACATATACGATACATTACTATAGATACAATGTAAATAGGGCGAATTCTGTGACACTACTAAACTTTCAATGAAATTTAAATATTTTACTGAACTTAGGTATGTAAATGCTATATTGACAAGGTCTGATCGCACAGAGTATTAGAAACATTATGCAGCACTATAACCTAAAAACGGTTGGTGTTTTGTTTAAATAAAAAACTTGATATTTTTCGTAATTTTTCCCTGTTTTCTGACATAGGTTATATAGACATGGCTTCACTTTGCCAGTTCGTGACTTACTTTCTGTACAATTGTAGAAACTGTTGATGGAAAGATCGCGTCGCGAAGTATAAGGTATATGACGCTCAGACAGATCAATAACTGTGTGTTTATTAATCATCAATGACTTTATTTCTTTTGGTCGTTGGTTCCAAAACAATAATATATTTGATTTGCAGAACTACACCTTTGGAAATCTGCTACTATACACGAAACTCTTCACTGTTGTTAGTTAAATAAAATGTACTTTACTTTGTCCGAGATTTGGCGGCGGGAACGTAATCTTCTGCATGAGACAATGAAAAAAAAAAAAAAACGTAAATTCTACTAAATTCGGTATAATGGATTATTGTTGACTAATTAAGTTTTAATTCCTGATCTGTCAATTTAACGTCTCAATAAACACTAATTATGTTGTAAAGGCGCTTTGTGCAACGCAAAATACACGATTAATGACATATTGACGTTCCATTAGATACATTTAATGGAACTTTAAAATCTGATGAAATTTTCGTATGTGCAACGACTTAATGTCAAATTAAGATTCAATTACGTCTATAAAAGTTAAAGATCATTTCTGCAACTGTCTGATAGATGAGAAAATATCTGTTAACAAAAACCACTTTTAAATTGAGGTAAATTATTTATAATTATTTATCTCATTATGGAGTCAATCTTTAAAAGATTTTAATTACGGCATCAAAGGCTAAACTAAGCCTTTCAGACCGCCTAACGCCTAACTAAGCCTTTAAGTAACCGAGCTTCCTTATAAATATCGAGTCGGAGCATTCGAAGAATATTTTACTTTATGTCATGTGAAACCTAAACAAAGAAATGAAGTCTTTTGAGGAGGAGCTATACCAGTTTCTTATCTACATCTATATTATGCAGTCAAAGTAAAGGTCTAGACCTCATGACGCAAGACCAGTTGAAGGTTGAAGATCTTTTAACAGAGTTGGAAGCTACAATAACCCTATCTAGGCTGACACAGACAACAACAACTAAACTCCCAAAGCTCACTATACCAACATATAGTGAAGACAAACTTAAATGAAAGAAGTTTTGAGATAGTTTTAAGGCGAATATTCACCATCATTCTACAGCAGAGGTGGACAAGATGAGCAATGTGGCCTTGGATACCGTATCTGACCTTTTAACAACGGATTCAAAGTACAGTAGAAGCGTAAAGAAAAGATTTGATTGCAAGGATTCAGTAGTTGATGCACACTACACTGCGTTAAATGCCATGCCCACTGATACTGCAAATTAAACTTCTTTTTAACTATTTGCAAAGAGATGTTAAAGTGCAATGTTGCCAAGGAATTTCTTGGATCACTAAATTCAATTCTAAATAAATTAACAGCTGTGACCAAGATAAGAACTACCTAGATATATGGGAACTAACATGACAAATGTTGATTTGCATTAAAAGCTTCATACAGAGATTACTTAAATACTGACTTAGCCTCCGTTGTACATATGAGAACAGGAGGAGACAAGGAAACATTAGTATTCTTAGTGATGACAAAATCTCGTGTATCGCTGATCCAAGACAAAGACGACTTTAACATACCGAAACTAGAACTACTGGGGTTTCTGATAGGAAACAGACTTCTGAAATATGTCAAAGTTAACTTAGACCTGCCTGTACAAAAGGAACACATTTGAACGGACAGCCTAGTTATTATCGGATGGATGAGATCAAACTGTTATCACTATTTGTAGCAAACATAGTTAATGTGATCAAACGAGACCATCCAAATACTGAATTTTTTTTACATCAATACAATGTCGAATCCAGCAGACATCGCCACGAGACCTGAACCTGAACTCGGGAATCACAGGAAAGAACTTTGGTACAATGGCCCAGCATTCTTGAAAGAAGAAGAGTCATACTGGCCTGTGAGTCGCCATTATGAGACACAGAAGACTTTTCTTTCAGTTGGGGAGCCCCCGGGCCCCAAGGCCCAGGAGAGCCGACAGAAACTTGTGAATCCTCAGAGGAAATGGAAGTACCATATAATGGTCTAAATTAACCAATGGACCTCTCTGAGTTTACTGACTTTCTGAGCCAACATTGGTCAGATAGGAGAGAGCCATAAAGCGAAATTGTTACTCAAACCAGTTGCCACAGGAGAGTAAATTACAACGAGCCGTATACATTCACTGGTGCGTACTTCTTTGGGCCACTATATGTATGCACAGCTACAGGAAAGGAGAAGAGATGGGTAGACTTATTTACATGTTTGACTGTAAGGGCAGTACATCTAGACATAGTAAAGGACATATCGGTTGAAGAAAGTCTTCTGGTTAGAGTGGCTTATGGAGATTTGAAGCAACAAGAGGCACCCGCAAAGGTTTTAATTCTAATAATGTAAATAATTTCACATTACTAGCGGAACTACTTAAAAACCCGTACTGTATCAAAAAGAAAATCTAAGTTAGCTAAGAATTGCCTCAGTAGAACCTAGAGGAAACATCTAGTAATCCACGAGTATAAATTGCTGACGGTGATAAAGTAAGTAGAAGCAATACTTAATTCAACACTTTTAGCAAGAGTTGGCATAGAACTTGAACATGTCTTAAGACCAGCAGACTTTCTTAGCGCAGATAGCAAATGCAGAGTTGCGAAAGTCAAAGTCGACGACTCCCTGTTCACGCGTTCTATAGGACATCTATACCCTCTTGCAGACGATGTCGATGACACTCTGCCTGTGATGAACAGAGGATTGAGAAGTAACAATACTCCAGTGGAGTAGGAGTGGGCACATCGCTTCTGGATATAGAAGCTTTATCCGCAGAACATATCACGGATAGTGAGGTACAACCACAAATCGACACGAGCACCTGTTTGCCTGAAAACACATGCTCAATGGAGATAGAGTCTGGCTATAACAGACTTGAGTGGAAAAAAGGCGGTGATGAAGTAACTGTAACTGAGCATGATATATCCGCTAGCGCATCGGCACCATGTATGGGAACTGCAAGTGAAAATAATCTGCAGCCCAGCGATGTAAGGACCAGGAGCAAAAGACGTCTCTTTTGCTAAGTGCTAAGTAAGCTGTCATTCGGGACAGGAGAAAATCCTTGTGTGGACTTGTCAACTGCTAGCCCTCTTGAAGTAGACCTCTCTGCTGTTGTGAGTGTCGCGCGCAGCGCGAGTTTCCGTTAACGAATTGGTGAGTGTAACTGTATCCTTATTGTCAATCTATTTTTGCACTATGGCAACTCTGCCTTTGGTAAGTGATTTGACGCAGGTACTCTGTGGCACAGACGAGCAGATGCTAACGCATCTCTGGGGCGGAAGAGGAATGGCGTGCCGGCAGGAAGGCGGGTACGGGGAAAAAATGGCGGATGGGTAAGCACGTGTGAGGCACTGGCTGAGGTCTCGATGGAAAACAACCAGCAGAGGTCCTGGTAAGTGCTTTTAGCTCATGATTCCTAGTTCTACAAGAACCGTGTGATGTGATAATGAGACGACCGTTAACGAGTCACGTTTTACGGTTAGGCATAGTCCAATGATTGCGTACAATGTACATTAACTGGTAGTAAAGGAAATTGGACTGAAGAGCTAGCGAATGCACCCCCTGAGCATCCATATCCGGGTGTAACCAACGGGGGATAGCAAAATGATCGGCTATGTTGTTGGAGCATATTGGGCAGGACTATGGGGATGGTGGAGGTCCTCGTGGGGAACACCCCATGTCCAGCTGGTGTCATTCCTGGGGTAAACTGTACTGACCAGGAACCCAATGAGAGAGATAACTTGTATAAATATACGCAATATCTCAGTAAAGGGAAGACCCGGGCGCAGTAAACACGGTACTGCGCTCTGACTGGAGCCATAGTCGATCAGAGGGTAACTGAACGGACCCTTGTATGAGGCAAAGCCTCCTAGCACCAAATGTTGCCTAAATTGCGTGCGTTGGTGGTCGACTCATTGTTTCATCCACGTGTTCTTTATATTCTTTGTCGTGTGTTTATTTTAGTATGATTATTTACCGGGCACACACAGTCATCTTTCTATGACAGGAAGCGCGACAACCCCTACCTAGACAAAACTGGAAACACGTACAGTACAAAGTTGAACGATGTCCTGCATATCTGCCTTATGTCAAAGGAGTGACAGACAAGGTAGCTAATATCCTACACAAGTACTCTGTCAATACTATCTTCACTCCTTTCAAGAAGATCTCACAGTGGCTACGGTCACCAAAAGATTGGTTTCCGTTGGAAGTACCAGGTGTATGTAAGGTTGATTGTAGCTGCGGTAGTTCCTACATTGGTCAAACTAAACGCACTGTTTCTTGTCGCATAAAGGAACATATCAGAGCAGTTAAAAATAATGACTCGCAAAAATCTGCCATCGCTCAACATCTCCTGGAGTCAGGTACGAACCACTGGATCGAGTTGTATAACCCCCAGATACTTTCTACAGAACGCCACTACATACCAAGACTCGTCAGAGAAGCGATTGAAATCACGAAGTTTAAAAATTTCAATCGTGAGGATGGTTTTCAACTGTCGAACGTCTGGAATCCAGTGGAACGATTGTGTAAAAACAAAAACAGTAATAGTCCTAAGGTTCGAGCTGATACGGTTAGTGTTGTGTGTCGAGATAATACAAAAACTAACAGTGCAAACAATAGTAGTGGTCCCTCGCATAGCAAACGAGTACGGAAGAGGGTAGACCGTTTCGTCTGCTCGTAAAACATTCACCCACCCGCAATTCCTCAGTTCATCCGTAATCATGGCGCTTGCACTGTTGCAAGCGCCATGATTACGGATATCGATATGCCGAAATATCGGAAACTCTTAGAAAATGTACATGGTAATTATCCCGTTGATAATTTGAATACCTCTTATGTTTGTGACCATGATAGTTTAAAAACTTATATCTTGTATGTATAATACCCACTTCGAAAAGTTATTTCACACGTTTTGGTGTTGAAGTCGGTTCCGTTTTAGGGTAAAACAAATTTCACCCTTTTTAGTGACCCTTGCTAATTACGGGATCGATTGTCATTCACCGTCAATGATGATATCATCAAATCATCAAAATAGGCGGAAACATTTTTCCGTTATTCGAGTGTAACTCAAAAACTGCTGGCCGAATATGATGAAATTTGAATAGGACTACCTCGGAAGTATACCAAACAAAAAAGAATTGACAATCGGTCTACAAATGGGGGAAAAGTCGGTGAACATACAATAAAAAATACATACAGTCGAGCATAAATAAAACGTGCTCCTTTTTTTAAATCGGTCAATAAAATTTGAATATGCAGGTGTATTCGCTATTGGTACAGTATTCAAATTAGACGGACTTCGCAATTTTTTTTTTTTTTTTAAATAATGAAGATTTTTATGACAATGTACTCACTCTTTCGTATAGTTCCTGACCCGAGCTCCACTATCAAGAACCTTCTCGTTCTTGTCCGTGTGTAAGATGTAATGCCACCGCGTGAGGCCACTGGAAGTGGCCACAAAACGGACACTCACGTTATACCGCCGAGCTAACTCCCATTCCTGTAAAACGATATATAATTTGGTCAGATATAAGTATTTACGTGTTGATTTCATAGGCTTTCGCGATTCTTATACATTGGAATTCTAAGTCAACGTATAAGAAAATCTAATTCATGAACCGGGTCAGTAACTAGACAACTAAAGAACGATACTAGACAACTTAAAAGTACGTAATTATTAAAATGAAACAATTTGAAACAGACTAATGGGGGATCCCAATAATCTTAGATAGATTATCCACAGTTTTCCTTACTATACCCTACGAATAATAATAAGTCAGGAAGCATAATTCAGAACAAATTCCACACAAAAAGTGGTCCTTTAAACCAAAGCGACGTATGATTCCAAATACGAATTACTTACGAAGTTACAAATAGGCATGTTCGGTTATTGGTTTAAATTCAGAAGGAAAGCAGGGATTGGTTCACGCGCGTGCAGTAACGTCTACTATGACAACTGAGTCGTAGCGGCGTGGACGATGTAATGCAATAAGTGGATTGGACCAAGTCATTAATATATAAACAATGTTTTTTAATTGTTTCTTTTACATCGGTTACTTTTTAAAATTCAATGAACTTTATGCCCCGCCAAATATGATTAATTTATAAAGTTTTCGTCTAGCAGTGATTAGAAGAGACTCTTTCTTCGCAATGTAGTGAAGAGAGATTAAAAAAAATCGCATACGTATTCATTTTACCAAAAACATATTTAACTAGCTGGTGCCCGCGACTACGTATGCGCAGGGTTAGTACTTCGAGGAGCTTATTATCTTATCCAAGGCCTCACCCTGACCAGACCTCCATCTATCATCATACCAAAATGTCATAAAATATGTACATGGTCAAACGCAATTGCTATACTAGAAATCCAAGAAAAAATATGAGAAAATTGTAATACTTAGTGTATCAATCAGTAAACACTAATAATATAACTATAATATATAACTTACGAATACATACAAATATAAAATTTATCACCATTGAAAAAACTTTCATTACATTTCATCACCCTTGACGGTATTTGTGTTACATTTCATCCCCCTTGACGGTCGCCGAGCACGTCTAGTGTATCGAGCTGTCAAAATAATAGCGAGCGACACAAGCTTAAGGCACAAACAAAAAAAAACAAACAACTTAAATTTAGGCGTTGAAAACACCGCTGCTTACCCCTTCGAGGATATATAGGCGAAACCATTTGTTATGTTGTGTTTAAAAATAACATGTACGTATTGCGGGCGATACACTCAAAACCGCTAGATTGATGTTTCACCTCCGTCGTGATGGCGGAATCGCTAGACTATAGTTGGCTGAACAATAAAGACGGATGACATGCCAACTCTATCGCCGAGCACGTCTAGTGTATCGAACTGGCAAAATTATTGCGTGCTTTTGACTTGAGGTGCATTCGTTTAGCAATGAGGGCATTGGTCACGTTGCAATTGTTGGCTCTTTTGTTAAAGCGTTCATAAAGCTCAAAATCGTTATTATTGCCGCTATTCCCACACTCTACTCGAACGCTAAACCGTGCATAAGACCTAAAATCGCACGATTGTGCCATGTCAAATAGATAGTTGTCAAAAAACGATCAAAAACAACCGCAGCTCCGGACGTGGGTTAATAATTGTACTTTTCGGTGGCATAAATACCTATTTTTGGCTTTGAGAACGGTGAACAAAAAGAGCCTTATACGACATTTTCACCCACAAATTCGAACACCATTGTGAGCGTTTTTAGCGTTATTTTCGCCAACTTGGGGCTATTCGAACGCAATATATAATCTATTAGAAACTGACACAACTTGGACAGAACTCTATTGACAGAAAGTAAGTCATCATTAGGATCTTGGCGTCGGCGGAGATCTTGTTTTTTTGTCTATGCTGTACCCAAGAATATTAGGCCGTTTCACCCGCGTGGTGATAGATGATAATGATGATGAAAATTAGCCTATGTGCTATTCCAGACTATAATCTATCTCTGTGACAAATTTCAATCAGATCCGTTCAGCCGTTCTGCTGTTATTGAGTAACAAACATTCATTAAAATCATCCATGCATCCATCCATCAAAACTTTCACATTTATGATATTAGTGGGATATAAGTAGGAATATAGGATAGGATATTCGTTATTTGCCTGCCAGAATACCTTCATTGTCAATTATTTTAGAAAAGCATTGTGTTGAATTTTTGATTTTAGATTTTGATATTACTCACAGATTTATGAGCAACTCAAGTTTGGAGAGGGTGAATTTTCATTAGCTTGAAAAATTAAACGTACTTACGTAATTCAACCAATCAATGAACTATTTTTGAATACAACTGCAATGCGAAATTTATGCAACTGTAGGTAATCGGTTATTACTGTTAATTGTTCATTTTCTGTAGTATTTTCCAGTGATGTTGATGTTTTTTTGAGACGAATCATCAGCGTAAAAATGCTTAATATAAGATTTGATATACAAAATAACATAACTAAAAAAAACAGTAGGTACTTACTGTACAACCTGGGAGGATCTGCAGTTTTGTGTAACATGGTACATATACAATTTATTTCAATTTATGTATATATGTAATACTGGTTTTCACAGGCATCTAGTCATACTCTTGTCTTTATAGCTTAAGTATAGAGAGGCATTTATTTTACTGCATTGGATCGGCAAGAAAATGAAAATAAAACAAAATAAGCAAAATACATTGCTGTTTATTTCAATATTCAGTTCTGTAAAAAATATACATTAAACAAGAATAGACTGACTTTATTTTGAATAGTATTGACCATCTCGGTTTGTATACGTATTTGAACATCTTTGAATATAATTATAATTTTGCTACTACTTACTAATAAAAGCGATTCCTGGACATTTTAATCTTGTATGGATCCTGCACCACTTCACAGCACATGCTGGCATGATGATTCACAGCTGTAGTTTACAATGATAAAAATTAAAATGTATGCGAAGATATCACGTGTGCTCGCTTACAAGAAAAATGACCGACTGATGACGTACTGAACACGACTTTTAAGCCCCGCCTACTTGAACACGACTTTTGTTGGGTAATTTTTTTAACGCAGTTACTGTTCCTGACTTATTGTTATTCGTAGACTATACCGATAAAAAATTGACATAACGTCCATACAAAAAGTGTCAAATATCTATGTCTAGTAAGTTAAACTGGCGAAAGGTTATTGGCACCGGGCGGCCGTTAGTCGCGTTTAATTTGATGTCCCGACAGTGAATGTCAGTAACTAGTCTGTCGGTCTAGCGACAGGTCTCTCGACGAGTCAACATCTCCTGAGGATGCGTCGTGCGATCGTTTTTGGTTTATTTGGGTTTTCTTGTGTATTTTGTATTCTTCCTATTAGCAGTTTGTGCGGGAGGGAGGGTGGTGCACACCCCCAAATAAGCCAAAATCATTGTTTTTTTCAGCGGAAGTGACACTAAATATTTTTTTGATATCGTTTTTTGTTAGTTATGTATTTTTAGTTGTCTAGTATTGTTCTTTATTGTTTAGTTAATGAACCGGTTCATGAATTAGTTTTTAGTATTTTGCCTGTAATCTTACTTCAACTGGAATCAACTGTTATCTCGTGGTATTACGGAGATTAAAGGAATATAACAAGGTGTGTCATTACATATCTGTCATAATATTGTTATTATTATTATATCTAGCAGCTAGCTGTCTATAGTGATACGTAGTCTTACTTATGTAGATTACCAAGTGAATTAATATCTAAATAAATAGTATAAATATAATTTATACATAGCGGTATATATGTCAAGGTTCATCCTTTCCATTTATTCCTTCATTTTTTTAAATTTATTTATTCAGCTTCTCAAGGGTAATTACATCACATTTTATACTAGGATACATGTAAGTATATATTATTCGCTAAATGTATTACCTATTTAATCTTAAATTCAAGCAGAGGATCCCCAAAAATGTCTATCGAGATGCTACAATCATTTGAAAGCCTACACATTCAGGGCACCGGTGAATTGACACCTAACACAGTCCTGCAAAAAGAGGGTAAAAATGGAGTCGGAGGCTTTCGATAATATCTAAAAGGTTTCTAAGCTTAAAACGAGAAAGCAGATCGGGGCAATCTATCGCATTACTAAATATTTTATGTAAGGTTATCAAATCTATCCTGTCACGGCGCTCTGACAATGTTTGCAAATTGAAAAAGCCCAATCTAGTTTTGTATGATTTTAATCTTTCCTTTTGCCTTGTGGAGAAAGCCAAGTGCCAAATAAATCTCTTTTGCACCCTTTCTAATTTAAGTGTGTGAACAGCGTAATGAGGCCTCCAGATCGGACAACAATATTCGAGAACACTGCGAACAAGCGCATTATATAGTGTCAGCTTTGTTTATGGATTACGAAATTCTTTGCCGGTGCGAATAAGAAATCCTAACATTTTGGAAGACGTTTTAATGACGTTATCTATATGTGGAATAAAAATAAGTTTACTGTCAAACGTCACACCCAGATCCCGAACTGTGTTAATATTTTCAATTTTGCCATCATTTGAAACCATCTTGTCTTAATTGAAAATAAATAAAAACTTATGCGAACTACCTTTCTGCTAAATTCCATACAGGTAGATCAACTATTTTGCTACGCATCACCTATCAATAGTTTTAAGTGACGAGCGCCGATTTGTGCCGATAGACTCGAAATCCTAGCTTCACTTTGTCAATTGTAAAATCTGACCGGCCAGGGGTCTATTGAAGCCCTTCGATGTTATCATATAAAGAATGTCAACTCTACCTGAGTTTATAGTCTCCACAGGCTATTCAAATAAATACATTCTCATATTCGTTCCAGTTAATTTTCTGTTATTTTAATCGCAATTCACTGACTTTTACAACAAGGTTTTTATTTTTGTTATATTTACTTTAGTTTCCACTGCAATTACATTTTTAATAATAATTATGGTTTTTGTGAAATCTGTGCTGCTGTACCATTAATCCTCCATGTAGTCACAAAACGGCCCCAACGGAAGACCAAGCACAAGCTGAGTTGGAGACCAATTTATGATGTTAAGCATTCATAATATTTCTTTCACTCTCTCGCTATTGTAATATTTTTTCCCAATTGCTAAAATGTATTATGTAAGTAAGTAGTAACTAAATTTCATTTCATTATATTTGTATTAAATTTCCGATATTTTGCCTCGAAGCTGTGTAAGTATAATTATTTTTGTGTAGAGTGTGAAGAAAACTGAAGCAAGTGAGATCAATATGCAAATAGGGCTTACTAAATAGCTAGGCTCGGAGTTATAAGCACAGCACTAGGCCTAACTAGGTACATGAAGTACTTTGAAGTTCTGCTGGAGATCGGGCTCACATGGCAACAGTCATCGGTAGTCTTTCGTTTGTGTCAATTACTAACCGTGGTTACTGATATTATAGTATTTTTATGCACTAATTTACATTGTAATATGTTATGTTACCTTTTTTGTTTGATGTGTTTAATATTTGATTAATTAACGTTAACCAGTGTTTATTACGTAAAATAATTAAATAAACATATTTGTAGATACGAAATGACTTTAAAAGCACGTTTACGCACAGAAACCAAGTAAATCCTTTCGAAGGACATAATTTTCTACCGACTTCCAAAAAGGAGGAGGTACTCAATTCGACTATTTATTTTTTATTTTTGTTACCTTATAACTTTCGAGGGTGAACCGATTCTCAAAATTCTTTTTTTTGTTCGAAATCTGGTGCTTCCCGTGTGGTCCCATTTAAATTTCATCAAATTCGGTCCTGTAGTTTTTGAGTTACACTCCAATAACTGAATAGAACGGAAGTCGGTATAACATTTTTCAAATTGTACTTGTACTCGCTAAAATTGTGATCAAATATAATCTTAGGTACCTCTTCGGTGGCGTCCCAGGTCTCAAAGTACGGCGCGGTTAGCTTGGCGTCGAATACAAGCTGTTTCACGAGATCCTCGTTGCAGTAGTAGTCGTCGGTGTCTCGCTTTTGAGTGGCGTCTCCGCAGTGTGCTAATGAGAAATAAAATAACAAATACTTTTTAACAAAACTTTGTAACCGATTTCTATTTTATACACGATGTAATGATACAATATTTTTAAATAACTACAGTTCAGATCTTGATCAAACTGAAATGAGACCCCGTGAGAAGCACCAGGTATCGAATAAAAAAGAATCATCAAAATTAGTTCACTAGGTATTATGTTAAGAGGTAACACACCTAAAAAAAACTGCTCCTTTGAAAATTGATAACCTTCTCCTTTTTTGGGAATCGGTTGGGTTGACAAGAATGTACTTGTGTACGTTCACAATGTCACTTTAGTGTACGTTCAAGTCAATGTGCCTTTCGTGGCGGAATATCTTGGTAAATGGTTTAGGTGTACCAAGACGGCGTCTTTTGATTAAGGAGCCTACCCACAAGTCGAGTTTCCTCGCATCTTAGGAGTCGCATACCTACGGCTGACGAAATATTTTTTCCACCTCATTAGCACAAACTGGGCACTTTTGGTTCGTGAAATCTCGAAACCTCTTTTTATTGCGATCGTAAGACAAAGTGATTCAAATTTCAATAAAACCCCCCTTGCCAAACCAATTGCATGGTGATGATAAAAAAAACTATAGGCGGTGGTGCGTTCTAATACTGATATTGACATAGCAATATAACTCATAAGAACAAAATGTTCTATGGTATATTTAATGGAATTATCAAAAACAAGGTAGCCAAATACCCTTTGTCTTAATTGTTCATTTAACTTATAGCCGAAAACACTTTGCTGGCTAGAAGAGGACGAACGAAAGATGCATGTTTCACACAATAGCACATTCTTTATGTCTCGTGCCTATAAATCACTCACTTTGTTCAGTACTATTTTCTACTTAACTTCATCCCCTCACGGAGTAAAATTTACGCCTGCAAGAGATTGCACACTTTTATGACGATAGCCTAAAGCTGTCTTTACAAGATGCCTTTCCATCGCTTACGACTTGAAGATCGTGGTTTCTAATCCTTTTGAATAAAAATATTGTTTAGAGATTCGTTGATCTACCCGCAATTATATCATGGCTTATGTTGTTTTAACGTGTTTATGATTATAACGTAGAAAATTATAACACCAGATTGTATCTAAAAGTTTCATCAGATACATTTGAATACTTACATCGCTGATTTTATTCCACGCATAGGTATTGTGTTTCACTATAAAAAGGGATCTGGCAAAATTCGTTTTCATAAAACTAAGAAAAAAGACGACGTGGAACAAATTCAGATTATACTTACTGGAAACATTAAAAACTTCACTTGGACCTCCGTCGGCATACTGCTTCTTCGTTATGTCAAGGTTATTCCTTGACAGATTTCCTAAGAATTTGTATATTTCATGCTCCGGATGGAGATTTTCGTGGCCTTCCAAATAATGGTATTTGCAGTACACCCTGTAAAACAGATGAAGGGAAAATAAATATTGTGAAACAGGAATCAGATATCCTTTCGAGTTTCTTGTTAATAGAAAAGGGTTCTCTGATTGAAAGGGATTTGATTTGCCAATTCTCGAGGGAGTAACGACGGTCGCCTTTTTATTATCTACTGCCGCTAAGTTCAAATAACTCTGTTTGGTATTTTGCTCTGAATAACGGCTTTATGTTCTGATGACAGTTTTCCTCCCTTTATTTTTGGTTTCGTACTTCAATATAATTTGATTTGTCATTCCTCAAATCATTTAGGTGTTTATTAAATAATTACATCAAATTACATTTTTATCCAATAGTCAGAGTCAAGTCGCAGACACATAAAATATAATTTTACCATATCACTGTCCTGTCGTAAGTCCGTTGTAGTAATGCGGTGGATGAATAACTAAAACTTTCTAAAGCTATTGATGAAGAAAACGCAAAACATATAACCATTTTATTCAGTTTGCCTAAGCTCGTGTACCGTTATAAACACTTAACGGTTAATAATCCACCACTATCGAAGATTTATCACTATCAAGAAGCGCTCGTAGCGGAGCTTGACTTGGGGATCTTAACCGATCGACATGTTAAGCAATACTTGCTGCGGTCAGGACTTGGATGACCACTAGTGGCATTATTCAACTGAGCGCTTCGGTGCTTCGGAGGGCACGCGGTCCCGGTTGATTGTCTTAGGACAACAGTCGTTAGGCTGCGTCGAAGGCCTTCAGGCGGCCTGAAAACTTCGACATGGGTTGGCCACTAACCTATCCACCAAGCCGCACTGGGCCCGCGCGGTGGATTATGGCCCAACTCCTCTCTCTCTAAGAGGAAGGCTCGAGTCCCAGCAGTGGGAACAAAATGGGCTGATTACGAATCCACCACTATTACCTACACGTCAAAACTCGAAAAAATACAAATCTAGGTAAAATGTACAAATCAACAATAGGTACTGGTTGGCTTCTTTACTACCATCCTGATAGCAGTTGAATCAGCTTAATTGATGAGAGAATTATTTAAGGCCATCGCATACAACGGAAAATTAAACATTTAAATGTTTTTCTGATGATTAGAATGGAATTATTTAACTGTGATTCGCGAGATTTGAAGATTTTATTAATGACAGTAATTAATAATCATAATAATAAGTTTATTTTATTTATGGAATTTTAACAATGGTATAAATTGTTGAAAAACAATGGTAATAATTTATAGGTTAAAGGACATGCATCAATGGTGTTATTAATAAATTATTTAATTTTTTAAACATTAGTATTTGCCAGCATTCTGGGTACTCTTCCTTCAACAAATGGTTTACAATTTTTTAAAGTGTTTTTTTAATTTGTCCATTATTTTGTGTTACTTAAGTACCTATTAAGTAAATGTTGCTTAAGAATATTGAGGTTTAAAGACATTTATTTCTCACAACGATTACATGGAATCACTAACGTGAGAACTTAATTCATAGACTATTTTAAATATTCGTCGACACCACACAACTAAATAACGAATTATTTATTACACTTATTAACTTTGTATTAACATTGTAAACCAACCGTCGTCCGTCCTACGAATTCATAGCAGTGAATTATCCGCTACAATATAAAAAAGTATATAAAAAAAAACAGATTGTCAGACTATATGTACACACACATAAACTTTGTATTTGTAACTGAAGTTAAATAGGCCTTAAAAGGGTTTACATCTCTCATATTCGGTAAGTAGGTCCTTATAACCCCCAAATGGGGCTACAAGCCCCATTTGGGGGTTATAAGATGACCAATTAGCGCTCTAGGGTAATAATGTAGCTAGAAAAGCCCTAGGGCGGTAAGTAATTAAAAAAAACACTTCACTCTATCAAAAAGTTCGCGTACATCTACCCATCATACTGGTAATAGACATCATGCATTCAGCCCAATGACAAAAGAGGTCGCTTCGCTATTCAGCCTTGTCTTCGTATGAGTATAATAGTCATCAATTTCATTTTTGTAAGGCCGGTTTTTTTATACTTACCTCACAATAGAGATGTAAAACAGAGTAGTTAGCTCGGGTGTAAGCATCAATTGCCTACGAAGAAATAGACTATTATTTCTTCGTAGTCAATTGCAGCTCAGCCTTCGCTGCGCTCGTGCGCCTAAATATCTCGGGCTGCAATTGATGCCTTACAGCCCTTGGCTACTAATATACTATTAATTGTATATAAATGGGCTTACCAGTCTGGATGCACTCTAAAGCTGAAGTTGAAGTAGTCGGTGACGTTGATGCCAGTAAGCGCTTTTCCCTGTTTCGCTTCCAAAGGGTTGTCTTTAAGGAGCAGTTCCGTGTCGCCGTAGTCCTGGGGCAGGGAAATGCCCATAGAAAATGGGGTGCCTTTCAGTGCATTGAAGAAATAGTTCTGCTTCACCCGCGCTATCCGCCTAAAGATAGAGAATGGGTGTAAGTAGCGATAAAGAAACTTTGAATCTGTATGTATATGAAATATTTAAAAGAAAATCAAGAAATGTCAATAACAAGATACAGTTTTCTACCGACTTCCAAAAAGGAGGAGGTACTCAATTCGTCTGTTTTTTTTATGTTTGTTACTTCATAACTTTCGCTAGGGTGGACCGATTCTCAAAATTCTTTTTTTGTTTGAAAGAAGGTGTTTCCCGCGTGGTCCCATTTTCATCAAATTCGGTGCAGTAGTTTTTCAGTTACACTCCAATAACTGATTTTTACCAAAGTAATAGAGTGGAAGTTGGTATTAAATTTTTCAAATTGCACTTGTGTTTTGTTTATTTTTGCTATTTAGTGTAAGTAAATATCATATTTTTATTGAAATACTTTTAGAAAATAATGAGGAATTTTAAAAATTTGAAACCGGTTTCCTTTCTATTATTGAGGATACTTACTCCAAATGCTAAGACCCTATTTCGATATTACAGTAATATTTGAAAAAAAAAAACAATGTAACAATCTTGAAAAACACCTACGAAAAAATAATAAGTCTATTTATTCGTAGGGTAACACACATAAAAAATTTCGAACCGAAAAATGAAACCGAGTCCAATACTAAGAAGTGTGAAATAACATGTTGAAGTCGGTACCATGATAGTTAAAAAATACCTATTACTTATCACAATATGTGCGCATGGTACCGACTTCCATAAGTTATTTCACACTTTTTAGTATTGAAATCGGTTCTAATTTTTGGTAAGTAAATAAATAACATCTACTTTTTTAATGACCCTTGTTTCTTACGGGATCGATTGTCAGTCACCGTCAATAAGGATATCATCAAGATAGGTGAAACACTTTTGCAGTTATGGAGTGTAACTCAACAGCCACTTGACCCTAATTTGATGAAATTTAAATGGTAAGTATATTCTTCCAAATAAAGAATTTGAAAATCGGTCCACAAATGGGAGAGAAATAGGTGAACATACATTTAACAAATACATACAATCGGACATATATAATACACATAGAATGATAGAACCTACTCCTTTTTTGAAGTTTGTTAAAATACAGTCGAATTGAGATTTTCCTCCTTATTGAAACATGTAATGGACCCATTCTGTATTAACTATATTAAGAACTATTGTACCATGTAAATAAATCATTGTAGAGGAAAGTGATGAGTAATATAAAACAAGGAGACGGATATATGTTTTTCGTCAGAAAAAAAGCTTGAGCAGTAAAAATGTTGAATGGGCAGTATATGTAGGTAGTAGTCCAATCGAAATAGTCGGTATGAAATCTCATATTTTATAGTAGTTATAAAAATATTAATGGATAAAATATATAACCTAGTTGTACCTACACCTACAATGTAAAGAAGGGAAAAATAATCTTGATTGTGTGACATGTTTTCGAAAATATAAAGCGACATATTCTCTGCGAAAAATGAAGGTAGGTGTCGGTCACTCGCTCTAATTAATAATTTAATTTACTACAACAATAATTCAATAACTCTATCGCTCATATTTTAGTAAACTCAATGATCAAGTTTTTGATTAATAGAAATTGTAGCTTCAAATAGAGTTATTGACTTGACCCTTGCCATCGGAAGGGACTAGGGTATTTATCATGTCAATACAAGGACCGGTCCATCTGTTGTATTATTTCGACCCCATCTATCAGAAACGATATAAACGGCGATTTTGCGTGATCACGTTTAATGCAACGTGAGCGAAACTTCCACGGGATATAATAAGGTAAACATCTACCTATCTATCAGTCGTATACGTACAATATTTTCAATGTGTATCTTTTCGAAGCGGTCCGTAATTCGCTCACAGTGCTCACGCATATTTCCGCTGGTCCAATAATTAAAAACGCGATTTCGTCACTCACAGCTCTGTTGTTAGCGTGATAAATCGGGCCGGTAGGTAAACAAAGCAAGAATATCTGACATCTGTGTCATAGACATATGGTCAAATTTGACATCAAACCTAGGACGCTTACGATTTCAGCAAAAGCAATAGCTTCGAAAGTCCGGAAATGGTGTCTTTTACGACTTCGCTACCATTTGTCCGCTCACAATTTCCGGATACTTTTAACCGCGCTAATAGTGCTTATGGCGTGATTCGGACCGCGATGGTTATAAATCAATCTAACGTTTATTTTTATTTATTTAGAGAGCCACCTTGACCCGTTGACATCGCCATATTTGGCCAATAATTCAATAGATTTCGCAGAAATCAACCTACTTTTCCAGGAACTGCAACGTGTGTGGTTAATACTTACCAGTAAATAAGATATCATGTAATAACCTACTACGAAATGGGTTCGAATCTCGAGAGTTTAAAGAGTTGTTATTTTTAATAATCAGAGAAATAAACAGAGACAATCGTGAAGTGAGAAACGTGATAGTCACAGTTTTCAGACCACTCGAATGTATGAATGCATACTAGCGGTGACCCATCCAATAAGTGACCGCAGTAAGCTATGCTGTATCTAGGTGAATAGTTTAGCAAGATACGAGCACGGTTTCATTCTTCTTTGCATTTCTTACTCACCTGATCGTAATGTTATGATGACACTAAAACCCACGGCATAGATTCCTCGGTGTCGTTTGACTTAGTAGATATTTCCTATAGTAAGTATTCTAAACTATTAAGTCCAAGACTGTGCTCTATTCTTCATTTTACTTTATATCATAATACCTTCGGTAATTATTTATGGACGCCTTTGAGCTGTTTGAGGTAGCTCTAGAGGGGTCCAGATCTGATCTCGCCTGCTCACGCACATTTTTCTAACCTACACCTCACATAGATTTGCTAACCTACGCCTTATCTACATATTTACCTCATCTGATCGTAATGATATAGCACTGGAACCTCCTGCATGGATTCTTCGGTGCCATTAACCAAGTGCGCCCTGAGGAGTTGGATCTGTTCTCCCAGCTCGCGGGGACCCTTGCCATCATCTACCTGTTCTACCTCTACGAAGTCGACGCTGTTATAATTGTCTTGAAGTGCACCATTAATCTGAAATAAAGTCGAAACTACTTGTATTGTTACAAAATAGTACATAAATACGAATTGAAAAGAAAAATTGTTTGCTTGCATTGTTTGTATTTGAAACATTATCAAAAAACGATATTAAAAAATATTTAGTGACACTTCCGCTGAAAAGAAAACAATGATTTTGGCCTATTTGGGGGCGTGCACCACCCTCCCTCCCGCATAAAATGCTAATAGGAAGAATACAAAATAAAAAACACAAGATACCCCAAATAAACCAACACCGATTCGGGTGGAGGGAGGGTGGTGCACGCCCCTAAATAGGCCAAAATCATTGTTTTCTTTTCAGCGGAAGTGTCACTAAATATTTTTTAATATCGTTTTTTGATAATGGATTTCCGCAAAGTAACGCCTGAATCAATAAATTATATGAAACATTAACACAGCATTTGATAAACTCATTATAAATTAGATCCTACAGGAATTGGCTTGGAGCTTGTTGAATCGTTTGCCTATAGTCATGGTGCCTTGACTTCTATTTAATATTTTTGTTTAGATTATAGTATGAAAATAACTCATAATCACTAAAATATACTTACTGTAGTTGTCAATAGGGGATGTAGTAGTATGTAGCCGTTGTTGCTTACTATAAAAGAATATCCGTTTACGCCGAGCTGTAAATAAAGCTTTGATTAAATTTTCCTCAAATGCTGTAGCCGTATGAAACTAACAAATATCAGATACTAAGAGACGGTGACATTCGTGATGCAAACCAAAAATTATAAAACCTCTCAGATTATTAAACACCTGAAGAAGAATACCCGTTTTTGTAATTAATGTTTTTCTTTCATCACACCCACTTTCTTAGCCGGATTTTTTTTTCAATCTAATAAATCAATGACGAGTAAGAGATTCAGGTGCCAATCCTAATATTATGTCTGTTGCGCCGATGTTTCATATCTATGCAAACTTTTTAAATTTTAACATTATATAAAATTAATAAGTACATTATTACTAAATATTACTAAAATTAACAAATTTATAAGTACTTATGCCTCCTTGATTGTCATGTTTCGTGGTAGAATGCTACTTACATTTTAAATAACATATTTGTATGTTCATTCATTCGACAGTTCAACTAATTTCACACTAACTCTCCCGGTCACTACTCGCGTTTATTTGACCTGGAGGTACAGTATATTTTCCATTTATCTCCAAGATAATAAAGTTATCGTCTTGTAGGCATATTTTATTATTAATAGGTGTAATACCTACGCCTTGACCATTTTTATTTATACAAAAAATGTAAAACAATTACAGTTATTATTATTAATTCTTGAGCACCCTTGAGAAAATATATTATTTTAATAATACACAAACAAAGAAATGTGAAAGTGTGTATAGATGTGTGTTACTCAATCACGCAAAATTAGTTGTACGGATTTGGAGAGTGGAGACGGGTTGTACTCGGGATTAACACATAGGCTGTTTATTATTCCGAGTTGATAAATGTATGATGGATAGTTTCTGAGGGATCATGATAACCTAAATGTAAATGTATCGATGTAGATGTTTACTCAATCACGCAAAAAAGTCTGAAAGGATTGGATTGAAATTTGGTAGATTGTTTGATGCCACTGGACATATGTACCGGGATTAATACATGGGCTACTTTTATCCTGATTCAACGCGTAGCTCCCGAAGGACCATGGAAATATTTTCCACGCGCACGAAGTCAGGAGCATATACACATGTATCAGTCAAAACTCTTAATGAGTCAAAAGTATACTTTTAACTGCAAAATATATACCAAAGTAGTTTTGACTGAACAGTTTGGTCAAAAGTAGTTTGTCTGAAAAACGTGTTTCGGATAAACGCCTGAGTGCAGTTTCATCTAGTTTAAGCCGGCTGGATTTACTTAACTTCAGTTAGAACTAGGTTAAGCCATCGTTATGCCAACTAGACCTAGCAGCTAGAACTTCACGGTTTGCGTGGAGTATCATATTAGAGCAAAGTCACAATAAGTGCGACAACGAGCGAATGCGCAAGAATTAGGCTCGTCCTATTTCTAACAGAATTTTTTCCTTAATGTCGAAAGTACTTTTGACCGAAGAGCTTCGCAAATCAACAGTGCTTTGGACTGCTGAAGAGATTTGACTGCAATATAAATGGTATATATCTACATACATACGTAACATGAACAGTTAGTTTTATGATATTGTTTATTCACCTGATGTGGCTGCGCTAGTTTGGCGATGCTGTCAATGGGCACGTCAGTCCCGGCGACCCCCAGGAGCATTGCGTCATTATGCTCATCGTTGAACTTGTAGTCGAACGCGGGGATGGCTACTGACGTAACCAGCTTGTCTTCATCTTGCTAAAAAAATACCAAAAATGGAAAGGACTTCAACACTAACAAGTACAATTTTTGAAGTCAACATCTCCTGAGGATGCCTCGTGTAGAGGCGAAACACGTGTCGAATCGGTTTTGGTTTATTTGGGGTTTCTTGTGTTTTTTATTTTGTATTCTTCCTATTAGCATTTTATGCGGGAGGGAGGGTGGTGCACGCCCCCCAAATAGGCCAAAATCATTGTTTTCTTTTCAGCGGAAGTGTCACTAAATATTTTTTTATATCGTTGTTTTGTTGAAGTTACATATTACGAGTACATACATACTTATTTGTTTCATTTGCGTGATATAAAGATGTGTATGTACATACCTTGAATACATCACTGCTACTAACGTTCCAATCTTCTGTTCTCTGTAAACAAACACTCTATTATGTATATGTTTTGGTTTATTAAATTGTGAAGACAAATCTACATGCGTCGCTCATCGTCTAACTTGAGTCAACACAGTACATATTTGAGTCAGTAGTGCAGGCGGTTTGATGTCATAAAATAATAATGTATTTTGTTAAATCTTTGCAAATAGTCGGTGAAACAGCTAGTAAAAAATAAAGTCATTGAGCCCGTTGATAAATCTTGGTTTGTTTTATCTATAATTTTCATTTCTGTTTATTATGATTTAGGTATTCTTGTTTTTGGAAGACTAGACTCGACTCGACCTAAGGAACACCTTATAGTGACTGTAACTAATTATGAATGGGCATGGTTCTCAGCAAATTTCTGTAAATATGAGTTTAATTGTTACAGTGTCGTTACTTGGCCAGTAAATAAATTGTTGTAAATAATTTTGGTGATTCCTCCATACTTAGACTATGTCCTTCTTACTCACCGTATTGTCTATGTTTGCGTGAGTCCAGGTTGGCGGAGGTTCTTTTCCCTCCAAGATCATAGGACGCGCTATAACGTTGATGTACTTCAAAACCTGCTGCTGTACTTCCTCCACCGAATGAATGTGCACGAAGTATCCTAGAAAATTTATCACAATTAACCCCATACTGAACGACTTTGTGCAACAATAGATTTATAAATTAAACCTAGAGGCAATCGCGCTAAAATATCAGTTATACCAATGTACCTACCTAAGTTTAGTACTAAAACAAATGCCTTACTTTTCATTGTGCGATTTTAAAGCACTAACGCCTGCTTCGCGATATCAAACTTTGAATAGAAACTCTTTATTGCAACACCAAGTTCAGAAAAATAACACAAAAGATACAAGATAATTTTGTCAAGAAAACATTAAGCAAAGCATAAAAACTTAAAACCATCTCTTTCAGAACACCAACCAAAATACACATCCACGGATGGGATTCGGACCCGCATATTCCGACTATCCGTCATGACCGCTAGGCCACCGAGGTATACCATCCGAGCATCGAACTTTAACTCTTCTAGTTTAAACTGACGTATGGGGAAATAGCGGTCAGTGCATACCTATATCCTATACGATTTTATTACAAAATGAGGTAACCTGTTTTTGGGCAAAAACTTAGCATTGCCATTCAGCGTGGCAATGCCGCCAGCGTTTTGGCCACTTTTCCCCCCACCATGGGGCTTATAGATTAGATAGTTATTATTATTATTATTTTATTTAATTTTTAATTACTAATAAAAATTTAAGAAACACCATTAAACCTGTTTTTTTAATTAGTTAGGTCTAGTACTGGCGGTTTAGATAAATATGTGAGGTAGGTCAATGTTGCCCTGTAGAGTAGTAGATTAGTTATTGGAGTGATATAAACTTTATCGTTTTTATCTTTTGTAAACGCAATACTTATATCGATTAGCTACTAGGTACTCGTATACTAGATAACGCAGCCATTCAAATATGTCAGTCACCACAGATGATTATATTTTAAACCGACGTCAAAAAAGAGGTTCCTGACTTGTTTTTTCTATACATTTAATTATTTTTGAGGAAAATAAACAGCTTTATTACAATAATTTAGACTGAACATGACTAACTTGATCACACTTTACTTTTTATTGTATCATCTGATTCGGGTGATTCTTTTTTTTTTGATATAATCCAGATATGTTTATGATTCCATCACCATCGATAAAAGATTTTATTTTGAATAAAGGTGCAAGTTGGTTAATCTCTGTCCGGTCTGCAGTCGGGTTCGAAATCATTGCAGCGACATGAAGCGACGACGTGTCGCGGCGACATGAAGCGACGACACGTCGTCGTCTGCTGCTGCTACGTGTAGCCCGCTACCAAATTGCACCTTTATTGTTCAATAACATATAAAAGGTAGACTCGTAGACGCATACGTTAGTAGTGGAAGTTAGTATAATTACATGTTATCAACCACCACTAAGTATTACACACAGTACACTTAGTAATTGGCAGGTAGGTACCGTAATAGTATGTGCAAACATGCATTTGGTATTAATCCAGTATTAACAGTTGATATAATGTTAACTTGTTTAGCGCTGAATCTGGTCAGAGCGAAGTTATTTGAAGATTGCAGAACGACGCGAGCGTTTGGTTACAGAGGCCGTAGCACTGACAGTGGCGTAGCTATGCTCAAGGGGTCCTTCGGACTCTGACTTACATACTATAAATTGAAGTAGTAAAATATCTCCCACATTCGGAATATAAATAAACTAGACTCCAGGAACGCGGCATCCATTCTGGCAACTTATTTGAAAAATATAGAGTTTCCAACAAGTCTCAAACATCTTTTAAACTTGTGGGGAACTCCCCTGTATTCTTAGACTAAATGACCTAGTAGGGTCAATAAGATAGCTGCAAAAAACTTCGTTATTTCGATATAATCAAAGAATTATCAGAAATCATTCTCAAAAGTTCCAGTAAAGATGAGTCAAGCAGAAAATGTTAGATTCAAGTTCTTAACCACACACGTCGCAGTTCCTGGAAAAGTAGGTCGATTTCTGCGAAATCTATTGTAATATTGACCAAATATGGCAAATCGCGAGTCAACGGGTAATGCACTGCATATTGAATGATATCTAATGCACCTGATTAAGCATAAATGAACCAACTAGGCTTAGTAGCAAAACCTGCCTAGATAACTTTGCCCGTAATATGAAGAACTGTAAAACCTCTATAAAAGAGCTTGCGCTCTAGGACCACACAGCCCAAATCATAAAATGCCCTGTCAAAAGAAGTTTTACACAACTCATTTCTTTAGACAAAAAAGAGATTATTATGCAGATAATATTAATAAATTTATTGAATGTTTACAATCAATTTCTTTCTGTGACGTGTACGATGAAAAAAATGCAGAGGAAGCATATAATACTTTTTATGACATTTTCATACTATTTCATAATTTATGCTTTCCAGTATTAAAAGTTAAAATATCAATCCACAAAGGACCCAAATGGCTTAGTTAAGGTATACAACTCTCCGCTAGACGTAAAAGATCACTTTTATGGAAGTACAGGCAATCGTCAAATATGCAAAACCAAAATGCTCTAAAACAATATTCCAGACGATTGAAGTTAATTATAAAACAAACGCAAAAAGTACAGAACAACTATCACATAACACAATCAACTAACAAGTCGAAAGCTGTATGGAATTTATAATAATACACAAAAGCAACTAAACTTCAAAGAAAATATTAAACACATACGAACAAATAATAAAATTATTACTCATCCTAATTAAATTGTTCAGTGTTTTAACAAATTGTTTTATTGATGATATAAAATGTGATGACTTTAATAAATCTGACGCGTTAAAAACAATCAACTATAACAAACCAAATTCATGTTTTATGGCTCCTACAAACAATTATGAAGTTTTGAGAATAATAAAATCGTTAAAACATACAAATAGTACCGGTTTTGATGACATTTGCACTAAAATAGTAAAACAAGCTGCTCTGTTTATATTTCCAGTTTTAACTTAAATTATAAATAAAAGTAATGAGGATGGCATCTTCCTCACTAAATTAAAGACGTTCATAGTAATTCCAGTGTTTAAAAACAGAACAATGAGGACATGAGTTCTTATAGACCGATTGCTTTAATACCAGTGTTATAAAGAAATAATGAGAAAGTTATTTACAATGTACTTAATAATTATTTCGAAAAAAAAACAACATACTGGTAATTAAGCAAGCCGGATTTCGTTAAACAAATCAATCGATATGGCGCTTTTAAATTTACACGATCCAGTGTTGAACGGTTTGGATTAAAACGAGTCACAGTTCTCTATATGGATATGACTAAAGCCTTTGATCACGAGGACCATACTATCTTAACACGGAAATTAGAATTATACGGCGTGAGAGGTAACACCCTAGAACTTCTTAAATCGTATCTCACTGACAGACGACAATACACTGTACTGTGTGTAATTACGAGAATTAATACAGTCACAAAAGTTGAAAATAATGCATTCGTCGGGCTGTCAAAATGTATCATATGGGGTCCCACAAGGAAGTATATTGGGTCCTCTGTTATTCTTAGTATACATCAACGATTTTCCAAAATCAATTAGCCACCCTATGTCCTTATTTGCCGATGAGAGTACTGCAATTTTTACTGAAAATAAGAGTAGTTCTCACGAAAACGACATCAATAGTTCATTATGTTCTATAATTAATTGGATGCATATTAATAATCTGAAAATTAATTTTGACAAAACTTACATAATGACATTTAAATATAAAAATACAAATTTTGACATTCTTAATATTATTGTTCTAGGCAAAAGTATTGAGGAAATAGATAGTATAAAATTTTTAGGAATAATTATAGACTCTAAACTTTCGTGGAAAACGCACATCCAGCATGTCTGTACAAAATTCAGTCAATTCTCATTTACTTTATATATGTTACGCAAAGTAGCCGACAAAGATGCACTTTTAACTGCGTATCATGCATATGTTGGATCTATTCTTAAATATGGAGTCTTATTTTGGGCAAACTCCACTGATAAAGAAATACGAGTAGCTTGAAAGCCCAAAAAATGTGTTAGATCCATGTGTAAGTTAAAACCAACAGACTCATGCAGACCTTTCTTTCAAAGCCTTAGAATTCTGAGACTTCCTTTCATATATATTTTAGAATCGGCTTTGATTGTAAAAAATAATGTTGGAAATACTATTGTGATTACACGACGAATTTGTAGTACGACGAATTTGGATTATGACAAATCTGGATACGTCGAATTCGGAACACGACGAATACGGAATAAACGGTTTTAAATAGTTTAGTTGGGGCCCCAGTTTTGTTTTTGCCCCAGGACCTTTGGTGACCTAGCTACGCCACTGGTAGCACAAACAATTTGCGAAAAAGTAATTTTTATCGTAAAAGCGTCACGCTTCGGCAAACAAACTATGAGTAACCTGTGTCACAGCTGCGCTAGGTAAATGACAGTTTTGTACCTACTCTTACATTACACTTAGTTATTCGTGTTAGGCTGGCGGGTTATATACATATATATATATATATATTTACTAAGATAAAAATATTTACAATATATCAAAAGTCAAAATAAAATCTAACCTATAAGCCTCATGGTGGGGAGAAAAGTGGCCAAAACGCTGGCAGCATTACCACGCTGGATGGCAATGCTTACTTATTGCCCAAAGTAGGCGCCAGTATTTCGGCCACCCGTCGTCTCAACCAAACGTTTTGGTAGATACTTAACCCTTATTGTATACTATATAACTATAAGCATCTTAAAAATATGCGTTACTTATTAGCGAGAGACGTGCTCAATCTTCCATGAAAGATAATTTTGTTATAGGTAAACAACTCGAGGCGCTCATGATGGGGTTGATTAGAAGCCTGACATTTACAAGGATCATATACGCATAAGTGCCATAGCATAGCATGGTTTACAACGTAACAAGGCTGTAGCACAAACAATTCGCGAAAAAGTATTCGTATCGTAAGCGTCACTAGGCTCTCTGACGGCGTTCTCCACGTGAACGCATTTTATTACGAGTAATTTAGGAAAACATTGCTGTAAGATCCGGGCGGCGCTGTGGGGTGCATATATTAATTAACAATGTTGTAACTGTACGGCATAATTAGCTTATTATACTTTTACTGCTGAGATGAGCTTTTTCGTAAAGATGTGTAGGTATATTATATATGTGTGATATTTCTTATAAATTTAACAAACACTTCCTGGTGCCCTGATGGCCTTCCACAGAACAAAATCAATTTGAAATCGTGATGTAACGTATCGTAGCTGATAATGACAAAGAAAAAAACACTGCTAAGACAACTGATAAACAGGCGTGCGATTATCTAAGAGCAAACATCGTTGCATCCTTGACAACATCCGTGAAACAAATGAAGAGGTGACAAGAAACGTTGGAAAAACAACCTTATGTACAAGGGCGATATCTCATAAAGTATTTGACATCGGTGAGCTCATCGACGAGTGGCATGGGTTGCGCGCAGTGAAGAGTGATCATTCTGTGTGGGTATATTACATGGAGTATATTTATTCTATGGTATATGGCCTGGTAATAGGTCAATATATTTCTGAAAATATATATTATCTGAATACATTATTTGTCTTATACTATGACTCACCTCTATTTAAGCAGGCCATCCACTGAATTTCTTGTACGTTAGTAACCTCTTTCCCTATAAGGTAAGTGAACACGCGCACTGGCGTGTACGTCTTGCCGTTGACCACCTCTCTGTTGAAATTTTGAAAGACATCCGTCAGGTTCCCGGAGACGTAATCAGTGATCACCATCACCAGCTGGTTGCAGCCTTGTGTTGCATCCACATTGCAAGTTCTCCGCTACAATTGAACCGAAAATTGTATATTTTAGCACATGTAACAGAGCTCGATGAGACAATTACTGAAATGAAATGATTAATAATGAGCTCAAGAGCAAGAACACTGTATTTAATGGAAGTATACTCGTATTGTATTTCTACAAACCACCCAATTATGGAATAATATATTTGATTTAAATGTTATAATAGGTAGGGGGCAAACGACTTGTGAATTTATTTAAAACAGAACCCTACAGCTTCCAGGTTAAGAAGCAATGCTTGCTCCATTCCTCCCATTCGATGAGAGTAAGAGTGAGATAAACGCGCCGAATAAGTCTATTCACGTATTACTCCGTGTTATTACACATTAGACACACAAGGAGTAGGCTTTATCTATTATGTGGCTGGTTATAGAATCGAAACCAAAACCTTTAACAATATATTTTATGATGTGTGAATAACGAAACACAATTGTAAAGACCCCACCCACTTTAAATGTGAAAGAAAGGTACAGGAAGATTATGTCTGTTAAATGTAGTTACAAAAATATGGTTAAAATGTTTCACCTTCTTCAGTGTTTGAAAAGCTTTCATATACGCCAGCGTTAAGTTAGCGTTCCCTTCCAATGGATACTTATGTTTCTTCCCTTCATCTGTTGGTTCGAGCGCATCTCTGATTGTGATGATGTTTTCTTTGGTAGCTTGAACTAAATCCTTAAAACATCCGACGACCTCCCCTACTTCTTTCTTAAAGTAGAAAACATTTACAAAGTCGTTGTTAGACAGCGTGTCTAGAAGAGAACGAAGGGTTCTTCTTGCTACATAGTTTTTGAATCCAGTCATTGATCCGGATACGTCGAACAAAATGATGACGTCTTTAGAGCATGTAGCAGCTTCGATGTACCAGGACTGCACTCTACAGTCGTAAGTGTCGACATGCTGTTTGTTCCACGGCATACCAGGATAAAACCTCAGTATACCGTGAGCGCTTCCAAAGTATTGCCAGGACAGAGACGGGTCAGACTTGTAATTTTTTATGAAAATTTCGTTAAGACCTTTCGACCATAAAATAGCATTCAAGGCGTCCTTTTCTGAAACATAAAGTTTATTGCCTGAAGTTGAAGATACAGCGCTCAATAAAATGTCCTATATAGACCCAAGTTTAAGTAGGCGTGTACTACACTGACTTGCAAAGAAAGCGGATGAGTCGGAAAAAAACAATTACTTTTACTACATTTGAGCAAGCCGTTTAAAATAAAAATTAAATTAAACTTTATTCCATTAAAACACAGAGAAAACTAAAACTTTATTGTTACTTTTTAAAATTAAGATTGTCGCTAGATTTGAAAAATTATGCTACTGTATCAAATATGCAATAATTACTCATTTTAGTAATATGTATTTCCGAGCTGTTAAACATACCAAATCGCTGTACAGCTGTTAATATTTAGTACCTTTAGTTAGTTTAATTTTGGTTTAAAAAGAATTGCAATAAGTATTTTAAAGCCGTGGGGTACCGGCTTAGAATAGTACCCCCCCAACTCTACCCGTGGGTGCGTAAAAATCTGCTAAGGGATAACAATCGGAAGGTGGGCAGCAGCACCTTCCCAGTATTAAAACCCCAAAACTGCGCTCGCCAACCCGCCTGCCAAGCGTGGCGAGTATTGGCAAAATCCCCCCAATGACGGACACATTAGGAACCAGGCCCCCAGTCCCCGGCAGCCCCGCTATTCCTGGCTACGGTAGCGGCCACGGTAACGGTGGGGCAGGGGGTGCTAAGAATCCCCGGCAGACGCCCGGCTACCACCCCCAACGACGACGACTGGCCCTGGTGACACACAACATACGCACAATGAGGACAGACGAGAAGATATATGAGCTGGAAGAAGAAATGAGTAAGTTACACTGGGACATTGTGGGGTTATCTGAAGTCCGTAGAGCGGGTGAGGACACGATAACCCTGAAATCAGGTAACCTACTCTACTACCGGGAGGGCGACCAACAGTCCCAAGGTGGTGTCGGTTTTCTCGTCCACAAGTCCCTTACTAACAACATAGTTAAGATCGATAGCGTTTCCAATAGGGTCGTATACCTAATACTCAGAGTATCCAAACGATATTCGCTGAAGGTCATTCAGGTATACGCACCGACGAAGTCGCACCCGGATGATGAGGTGGAGGATATGTATGAGGACATTAGTCGGGCCATACATACCTCTGAAACGCACTTTCTAGTTGTTATGGGGGACTTCAACGCGAAGTTGGGTAAGAGAAGCGAGGATGAGTTGAAAGTGGGGCAATTTGGATATGGACAACGGAACCGTAGGGGACAGAGGTTGGCCGACTTCCTGGAGAAAGAGGGACTCTTTATGATGAACTCTTTCTTTCAGAAGCCACCTCACAGGAAATGGACCTGGCTGAGTCCCGATGGTTCCACGAGAAATGAGATTGACTTCATTATGACCACCAAAAGGCAAATATTCACTGATGTCTCCGTGATAGACAGGGTTAAAACCGGTAGTGATCACCGAATGGTAAGAGGCACGGTGAATATTAATGTCAAACTGGAGAGGTCTCGTCTGATGAAGTCTACGCTCCGACCCACTCGTGCCCGTATTCAAGACCCCGAGAGCTTTCAACTTGAGCTATCCAATCGCTTCGATTGCCTTGAGAACATCGCTTCAGTGGACGAGATCAATAACAGGTTAGTAGAAACTGTCCATACAGTGGGTTCCAAGTACTTTAAACCCCACCGTACAGATAGGCCACAGAAACTCTCCAACGATACCCTCAACCTCATGGCTGAACGACGCTCATTGAAACTGCAGTCTTCGGATGATGCTGAAGCATATAGGCTGCTCAATAGACGAATATGGAAGTCCTTGCGACACGACATCCGGATCTTTAATACAAACCGTATTAAAGAGACGATAGAGCGGAAAAAAGGCTCCAAAGTGTTTGCAAGAGACATGTCTATTGGGCAAAGCCAGTTGACGAAGCTGAAGAGAGAAGACGGCAGTGTAGCGTCGACCAAAGCGGTCGCTAAACCTGTTAGCAGCTCGGCCAAAGACCCAAGAGCCAAGCTGATCCGACATTATACCGAAGATATCCCGGACATCAGCCTGTACGAGATTAGAATGGCCTTGAAACAGCTTAAGAACAACAAGGCGCCTGGTGACGACGGTATCACATCTGAGCTTCTGAAAGCGGGTGGAACACTGGTACTTAAAGTCCTTCAGAAGCTATTTAATACCGTCTTACTTGAAGGTTCAACGCCAGAAGCATGGAACAAAAGCGTGGTGGTGCTGTTCTTCAAGAAAGGTGACAACACTTTACTTAAAAATTACAGACCCATCTCGCTTTTGAGCCATGTTTATAAGCTGTTTTCGAAGGTCATAACGAACCGTCTCAGTCGCAGGTTTGATGAATTCCAGCCTCCGGAACAAGCCGGTTTCCGAAAAGGCTATAGTACCATAGACCACATCCACACGCTACGGCAAGTTATACAGAAGACCGAAGAGTATAACTTGCCTCTTTGTTTAGCGTTTGTGGACTATGAGAAAGCCTTTGATTCGATCGAGACGTGGGCAGTGCTTGAGTCTCTCCAGCGGTGCCGTATTGACTATCGGTATATTGAAGTGCTGAAGTGTTTGTACAAAAACGCCTACATGTCAGTCCGAGTACAGGAGCAGAGTTCGAAGGCAATTCCATTGCAAAGAGGCGTGAGACAGGGAGACGTTATATCTCCGAAACTGTTCACCGCTACATTGGAAGACGCCTTCAAGCTTCTGGAATGGCAAGGACTTGGCATTAATATTAACGGCGAATACATCACTCACCTTCGATTTGCCGACGATATTGTAGTCATGGCAGAATCCATGGAAGACCTCAGTACAATGCTCGAAGGCCTCCATCGAGTTTCCCAACGGGTAGGTCTTAAGATGAACATGGATAAGACGAAAATTATGTCTAATGCCCATGTTGTACCTACTCCAATATCAGTTGGGAACTCAGTTCTCGAAGTTGTTGACGAGTACATCTACCTGGGACAGACAGTCAAACTAGGCAGGTCCAACTTCGAGAAAGAGGTCAATCGTCGAATCCAACTCGGCTGGGCAGCGTTCCGGAAACTTCGCGAAGTCTTCTCGTCAAAAATACCTCAGTGCCTCAAGACAAGAGTCTTCGACCAATGTGTGTTACCAGTGATGACTTATGGCACTGAAACGTGGTCTCTTACTATGGGCCTCATAGACAAGCTCAAAGTCGCACAACGAGCTATGGAGAGGGCTATGCTCGGGGTTTCTCTACGTGATCGAATCAGAAATGAGGAGATCCGTAGAAGAACGAAAGTCACCGACATAGCCCAGAAGATTAGCCAGTTGAAGTGGCAGTGAGCAGGGCACATAGCACGCAGAACAGATGGCCGATGGGGCCGAAAGGTTCTGGAGTGGAGACCACGGACCGGCAAGCGCAGCGTAGGTCGTCCACCGACACGGTGGACAGACGACCTGAGGAAGGTCGCAGGACGACGTTGGATGCAGGCCGCTTCCAACCGGTCCTTTTGGAAAATCATGGGGGAGGCCTATGTTCAGCAGTGGACGTCCTACGGCTGAGATGATGATGATGATGATTTTAAAAGAGATATTTTTTTTATTATTGGCCCGCTAGCTTTGTGGTTTATTGTATTTTACATAGTATGCTTACTTAGTTCAAAAGGGGAGTCGCCTAAGAGTGAGCAATATAGGTAAATTTTCAATTGAATCACATACCGAAATATCATGTTTTTTTAGGATTTCACATTAAAGAAAATAGAACGTTACGTGTTTCTTGACGAACGTGAAATGTGAAATTGAAAATCCCAATTCCCAGGGTTCTAAATTTTTTTTTTTAATCTTGTTGACTAGTTTGCGGCACGTGGCTTTGAGCTAGTGAGGGGAAAATATAAATATTTACTTCGTCGAACCATCTGGACTTACCTTTAAAGAATATATTTGTAGGCACATGAACACAACTCATATCCGTGTTAACACTTATATCATAGAAATGCGAATCCTTTTCCAACGATACATTCATATACTTATCACGGTTTTTTTCTACGAACTTTGGCTCATCAAGCTCCGGCTCCGGATGCGACGGTTCATCTCCTTCGAATTGATATTCGAAATATGAATATTTAGCGGAACAGTATTCAAAATTATACTCGGAGCTGTTAGACACTGTGTAGTCAAAGCTTCTGGCCAGTTCTTCTGCTGTTGCATGAATACACTGCAATGTAAGTATTTTTAAAAGTGTTTGGAAGGTTGATGCAAAGCCTTAAGGAGGTTATAGGTAACCTCATTAGATTCACGTCTAAACATTAAGGACCTTAACTTATAAGCGCTGCTGACGTTATTTAGTAGTGCTGCTAATTGTTCAGCGCCGTACTAACACTCGTATTTGTAAAAAAGTAATTACTTGTTGCTAAGTAATGTCTCAATGAAGTAATTACTTCACGATAGAATACTTCAACATAAAATCTTATTCTATAGTTCTTCTATTAATTCTTGGTTCTCTTTATTATGGTTGGCGCAGTTGGTAGCACCCCTGCCTTCTGAGCCGCTGGTCCCGGGCTCGATCCCCAGACAGGTCAAACATTTGTGTGCATGAACATGTCTGTGTGATCTGTGTCTGGGTGTGTATTTGTATTCAAGTATGTATATCCGTCATTAGGTTACCATAGTACAGGCTCTGCCTAGTTTGGGATCTGAAGACCTTTGTGTGGATGTTGTCCCATATCATTATTATAGTCGAGCAATGAACGTTACTAACTAAAGTAAATGCATGACATAACCCTATCAAAACTGGATGTATCTTTTTCAACTCGTATTAGGTTGTTGTCATTGGATTTAAATTTTTCAGCATAATAGATCCTTCACAGTTCAGACTTGTGTGCGAATGTCATTTATATACAACTTCAATTTTGTAATAAGAACGGCTATTATTATATTATTATCGGCTAAGAATTCTAGCCTTTGATAGTTCTAACTTTAGGCAAATTCTAGTCTATAGAATTAAAATCGTTTCTTAAGTAATTACTTTTGCTTGTTTATAAATACGGCTGTAAATGACGTTATTTAAATTTAAACAGCGTTTATAAGTAAGGCCGTTTTAATACTGTATTAATTATGTGACTTTATCCAAAGATAAAAATCATATGTGCACATATCAAACAAAGTTTGCGATCACTAGCATAAGATGATATAGTTATTTTAATTGAAATTAATCAACGATTTATTAATAAAGGGTTTATATTAAATATAATATATCTCCTTCCCTGGCTCGAACACATGCGGCGATCCTCCTGGGCATGCTTAGAATCAAGTTATCCGGCATTTCTTGGAATAACCTGTCCCATTATTGAATAGCGGATTCCTTGAGCTCTGGCACTGTCTGGGGACGTGGCTGACGGTTCCAAACAGCTCGCTTAAAAGCATCCCACGCGTGCTCTATTATAGCAAAAGTACCCATCCCGTGGTACCTCTGCAATATGGTCACGACACAGGATTGGGGTATAGCAATAATTCTGCGTGCTATTTCTGTCGTGGTGTATCCTTCTTCCCACAAAGTTACCATTCTTGCTCGTAAAACTTCTGATAATCCTTTTCGCATTTTTTCAATTTTTACAACTTCCCGCAAAAAGTATTTTAAATCTGTTAAAATTGACAAAAAAGGTTTCGAATTTTCAAAGTGATCGCAAACTTTTTTGATGTGTGTAGGTATATTGTATTAATTGCTGTCTATCATAAGTTAAGAGAAGAGAAAGTCGCTCATACCATTTTATGTAATACCACAGCATAATTATAGACTATGGTTGTACTGTCAGTTGTTCGCGGAATTGAATGAATCGTTTACTAGATGCACCCCGCGGTTTCACCCGCGTGTTGAGATAATGATGGTGATGAAAGTGTCTTATGCCTTTTCCCGGTATATTATCAATCTTCTTGCCAAATTTCATCGAGGTCGGTTCAGCCGTCTAGTCGTGAAAGCGTAACAAACAAACTCACTTCCGCATTTATAATATTAGTAACATATTAGTGAGGATTCCGTGATTGTTTTACATTCATCACTCCGAAATTATTTGTAGTACTGCAAGCATAACAATTTAGTTTTGAATTTTTAATATTAAGAAGATTCTTATTACCTACCTATCTATAAAAAACCTAATAACCAGATCGAGTGATTTAAGTTTGTTAAAACCGCTTGTATTCGACTATCTGATGGTGCAATTTGGTCGCCGACCACACGTAGCAGCAGCTGACGACGTGTCGTCGTTTCATGTCGCCGCGATACGTCGTCGCTTCATGTCGCTGCAGTCATGATTTCGAACTCGACTGCAGACGGCAACTGCAGATGGCATCAACCATTTGAAAAGCTATACGAATAGTCTAGTTTAAAAGCTTTTCAGTTGTTTTACTAGGTAGATTGGTACCCGCGAGCGGCACTACTGATCTGCGGTCGGGCGACAGTGGCGTCTGCCGCTCGACGACGCGTCGCTAGCTTCGTGTCGCTAACTACGGATGGTATTTTATAGAAATAAATTGAAACCAGTAGTGTCGCTGCGACACGTCGTTTGCTGCGGCTTCATGTAGCCGGCTACCAACTTGCACCTTAACTGTCGCACCTCCAGTGCCAGCATCTATCCTCGATAAACTTGTCACGCCGATAAACAGATCCAGTGCGAGCATGGATCTCACGACAAATTAGTTAGTCGATAAACTGACTTTTATCAGCTATCTTACCTTGTCTCTAGTATGGATCTAGCCGCGATAGCTATAACGCGGGCTGTATTTTAACGATAATCTCTATCAAATTAATCGATATGGATAATCCATGCTCGCAGTGTTGATGTTAACTAATGACGCTCATGATGATGTAGCATACTTGCCAAGATGTTACTCATTAACTCTTACTTAAAAACATTATATATTATATTACATATATTATTTTCTGGGAAACACCGACTCAGGCAAAGAGTAACATTTCTTAGCGGTACAGTACAGCCGTTTTAACTTAGCCGCTCCAAACTATGTGGGCATCACTGCACAGTATAAGTTTTTCATCAAAATGTCCTTCCTAATCATTCGTATACGAATCGTAGTGATGCGTATACCTACTTAGAATGTTTAGGGCGATTTTCCTGTTCCATACATCCGGCATGAAACAGAGTAACCATGGACCATTTTACGTTAAGTTAAAACAACGTAACGTCCGTACAGTTGATTAAAATAGAAGTAAAAGCCTTCCTGTGTATTTTTGGAATATCAACGATGTATCGATGATGTATGATGTATGTGATTTTTAAATGTAACACAGTTTGGTCGGTAAAATAGACATGTTAGAAGATAGCAGATTTTCCCATAAATACATTTTTTATGATTTGATTTTCCTTACCTTGACGGCATTGATTTTTCTTGTGAGCATTGTACTGACAGAACGCAGTGACGACTCCAATATTTGCTTGCCATCTTTTTTCTTAACACTCGCATTCAGTTGTTTATATTTCTGAATAAACAAAAACAAATTTAAGTTCAGAGGTCACCACTAGATCTGGTTAAATTTACTATTTTATAGGTTATTTGCGCGAGTTTGTTGAAACCAATAAAAAAACAGTTTACGTTACTAGAGTGACTGGAGAAACTGATTTTTATGGACGGATGGGGTAGTGTAGGATGAGGCGAAGCCGATGCACGCATTCATGGGGCTTTGTCTACGACTGGCTGAGCTTAAGGTTTTCATAGTACTCTTCTCAAACAATCTTCTTTTCTCAAAGAATCTATCTATATCTATATGGTTACATAAAAATGAACCCCTATTTTTCCTGGTTACGCTATAACTTGAAAACGGCTTTACCGTTTCGTTCATCTTTTTCTTTAGATGTTTTCTCATATTTGATACATACTCTTAGAAGGCTCTTACATTAATAAAAATAAGTAAAGATGGGAGATTATGCCAAGGCCGAAGGCCGAGCCTCCTACGCAAAGGAAGTCGCGGGCAGTTGCTAGTATTAAATATAATGCATATGTTTCCCATTACAGGCCTCAGATGGCGTCAAAATCAGTTTATCTTACTCATGCTCTTTCTTAGGTTGAACTCGTTTTGGCAATCTAAATCTATATATATATATACATAAAATTGAACACCTATTTCTCCTGGTCACGCTATAACTTGAGAATGGATAGAACAATCTCGCCAATTGTTTTTTTGTTGTGTTAATTATTGTCAGGAGAAGGTTCTTATGAAAGAAAAATCCAGAAAAGATGGGAGTTTATGGCGAGGCCGAAGGCAGAGCCTACTACGCGAACTACGCAAACGAACTCACGGGCAGTTGCTAGTTTACAATAATTATAAATTCCAGAAATTATGAAGAACAAGAATTCACATGCCAATAATTATGTTCATTTGTTTCTTGTTTCTACTATATACAACACTATGTGATACAGCTTTCAATTCGGATGTCAGTTCGAAATTTAAATATACTCAACGATGACGATGAGTTATATATAGGTACCTACCTCGTTGGTGGCAACCAAGGAGGAAAACACAACCTTATAAAATTGTTTGTTAACTTTAATAACACGACAGATATGGATTTTCAAGCTAAATTTGCCGCCGCTGCTGGCGTTTATTTGGACCGTACAGAAGCTTTAATTTATCTCAAAGGTTATCAAAATAATTATCCAAGGAAATTCGGGAATAAGTATTACGTTTATCACCTTTAATTACGTTTACGTTATAATAAAGGAAAAAAGCTTTTAATGAACGTTACGTTTACGTTTTGAATACATTTATCTTCTTAGATCATCATTTTCATGTGACAATAATGTTAATAATCTTTAAAATTTAATATAATTGAAAAATAAGTAGTTGTATTATAATATATTGTACTGAATTACGTAGGTACAAAATGCTCGCTAGATACGATAAATTATCAAGTTACCAAAATAAGTTTATTGATCAAATATATTATATCAAATATACTAGATATAATATATTTAATAAATTTAATGTATATTACATGTATTGTATCGAATATACTAGATATATTCAATAAATTTAAATATTACATGTATTGTAACGAATATACTAGATATAATATATTTAATAATTTTAATGTATATTACATGTATTGTATCGAATATACTAGACATAATATATTTAATAAATTTATTGTATATTACATGTATTGTATCGAATATACTAGATATAATATATTTAATAATTTTAATGTATATTACATGTATTGTATCGAATATACTAGACATAATATATTTAATAAATTTAATGTATATTACATGTATTGTATCGAATATACTAGATATAATATATTCAATAAATTTAAATATTACATGTATTGTAACGAATATACTAGATATAAGATATTTAATAAATTTAATGTATATTACATGTATTGTATCGAATATACTAGATATAATATATTTAATAAATTTAATGTATATTACATGTATTGTATCGAATATACTAGATATAATATATTCAATAAATTTAAATATTACATGTATTGTAACGAATATACTAGATATAATATTTTTATAAAATTTAATGTATATTACATGTATTGTATCGAATATACTAGATATAATATATTTAATAAATTTAATGTATATTACATGTATTGTATCGAATATACTAGATATAATATATTCAATAAATTAAAATATTACATGTATTGTAACGAATATACTAGATATAATATATTTAAGTGTATAGCACATTTGTGTTAAATAACACTTTCAAAAACACTCGCGGTCCTCGCTCAGTTCAGGTATTTGACCAAATTCTATGGCCAAAGTTTCAGAATAGCTTTCTCGTCTCCGTAGGTAAGTAACATACATTTTTGATCGCGACGGCAGTAACGTCCAAGAGCATTCTTGATGTCTGACTTGATTAGGTGTATATAATAGATATTCTAATCAATTATTTTTAGCTTCAAACGCTACCTTATATGATAGTATTATACAAAATTAAACAGTATTAATAGTTTTCAAACTTTATTATCATTACTACTTTAAAACTGAAGAAGAGCAGATACAAACGGAGATATAGTATTACTTAGTATATGATTTAGTAATGCGTAAAGTAAAGTAAAATTACTCACAGTTCTAATTTGATCAGATTTTGTCAAAGCTTTACTGAGTTTCCATAGTTCATCGCCCAAGTTTCTTGCCCATGTCTTAACTCTGGAATGAGATGAAAAAACAATATAAATAATAGATAGGTACTTACTTCTTCAAATTAACAGACGCTGAGCTTTACTTATTTTAAACATAATGTAACGTGTGGTTCTCCAACAAAAACAAAAGAAAATCATGATTTAAAAAATAACTGTTTAAGTTGCGAAACGATAGTTGACGAATATAATGATTATCCACAAATGTGCACCACGTAGTTCCCTAAAACTTTAAAGTTTCATTGATGGCCACGAAACAGTTCATAATTACAAAACGGTTTATCGGTTTATTTAGGGTATAATCGACCAAACATCAACAATCTCAACCATAGCAACCTTGAAAAACATGCCCAACATACGTTCATTTTTCTTATTTTAGTTAAATCCTGTATTAGTCATATGTACCAAAAGTTCTTACATGTCACCTCTATAGGCAGGAATCGGCTCCGGGATCAGAAAGAGCGCCAAAATCAACGCAAACTTGAGGCATTGCATCGCGATGACTCACGCGCCAACACTACCGTTTTACGGTACTCACATGAACTCCAAAACTTTTATGTAAGGCACATCGTTGCTTTTGTTACACGTGTAAGGCTATATACATCACAATATGTCACTATTAAAGAAAGCTTTCACTGTTACGATAACGGACAAGGCCACTACGATAGAGAAGCACAATAAACACTAAATACTTTCACAAGCTAATCTAATAATAGTTTTAATTTTAGGCCAGTGCATACACTTTGTACACTCAGTTACCTAAGCCTACAACATTACTGTTGGCTTATTTTTTATTGAAGTTGATTGTATAGTTTTGATAGCGTTACGTTCGCGCCGGGTATCGTGTCGAGAGCGGCGAGCGGCGGCGGCGGCGTGTGTCGCGGCGGACGCACGTGCTGCGTCTATTCTGGGCGGGCGGCTGTTCGGGCGGGCGGCATCGAGCGAACTCGATCTAGGTCGACCATCCGCTGACTGTACACACCGCGAGCATTGTATTAATATTAATGAACATGAAACACAACTTTTTGTCATCTCATCAAACTTCTTGGTGAAAATGTAGCTTTATTACCAACATACTCAACTTATTTCACTGTACTTTTCTTCTTATAAAACGCATCGTACTCAGTATGTTTGGTTTTATCTGAGGCTATAAATTTACGTTTCTCGTATTTTATTACGCTCCGTTTAGGCACGCATTTTATTTTTTACTTACGTGGACTTTTATATTCTGTAACCTGCTCAATTTCATATTCTATTAGAATTCACGACTTCTCGTTATAAGTTCAATACAATCATGCATAATTGTTATACTTTTGCATAAGTACGACATAGATAGATAGGGAAATTATCTATATTGAAATATCACATTACAAATATATTTTACAAATAAATAAATACGAAAATGATTATACAAAAAAATCACGACAATTAAATAGGTACTTAAAATGTACAGTGTCACAATGGTGATGACATAATAATGATACCTTTATATTGAACTAGTATCCGCTCGCGACTTCGTCCACGTGGAATAAGATTATCACGATCTCTCGTTGAATCGGAATAAAAAGCCTATGTGTTAATCCCGGGTACAATCACCTTCACCTCAAATTTCATTCGAATACTTTTGCCGTTCTTGTGTGATAAGTAACAAACACACAAACTTTTAACCTTTTTGTGATTTAATATGATAGTATATATTAATTAGTTATAATATAGGCATGAATGTGAATGATCATCTATACTAATTTATAAGCTTCTGTTACTATTGTGTACTCGTATATCCACATAAACTACTTACTTAGTATAAGAAATATTACGTCATCAAATTATTTACGAGCAACCGTTTTCGCCAATTTATACTTGGCGCCATCAGGCTATCACTTGCAGGGTTTCACTCCAGGGTGCCATACTTATCCTACTAATATTATAAACGCGAAAGTTTGTGAGTATGAATGTATGGATGTGTGGATCTTTGTTACTCTTTCATGCTCAAACGGCGGGGGCAATTTTGATGTAATTTGGTATGGAGGTAGATGAGGCACTGAATGATTATATAGGATAGTTTTCATCATCATCTTCATCATCCATCACCAAGCGGGTGAAAAAGCGTTTAATGCTTGGGCACATCATAGACAAAATAATAAGATCTCCGCCTACGTAAAGATCGTAATGATGACAGTTCTGTCAAAGTTTGTGTCAGTATCTAATAGCTTAGTCAAAAGCCAAGTTAATTTGACAGCTCGCTACACTAGACTTGCTCGGCGACCGTCAAGGGTGATGAAATGTAATAACAGTTTTTTTCCATGGTGATTAATTTTATATTTGTATGTACGTAAGTGGTGCTGTATTTTATTATTAATGTTTACTGTTTGTGCTACTTCTGGCACGAGCAAAAGACACGATTTAATAAAGCTCCTTCATTTTAACGCCTGTTATATTCAAGGTAGCAATGACGCGCTTTAGGAAGTTTGAAAAACGTGAGCATTACAATTTCAGGCGGTTTCGCTGTACTGCCGCGTGCTTCCAGGAGACATCGGTCTGACCCACTTTGGACGGAGAAAAGATAGACTCAAATTGTTTCACACAATCCGAAGCAGGTTCGATTGTGTGAAATACTACTTACTACTTTTATTTCCAACTCACCTAATAATATATTATTGTGTAATTATAATATTATAAGAATGTATAACATTATAACATTATATAATAAGTTCGTATACTTAATGAAGTATAAACTAAGCTGATTTTGATTATATGTACCTTAAGAATAAGTGAGCTAGAGCTGATAGTGATGGGTAACTTTACAATAAGTTATTTAAAATGATTTCTTTCAAATAATATTAAATGAATTGTAGTACTAGTACCAAATTAATTAGTAATTGCAGTTGCATTATATTATTGATCGCGGCGAGCGAGCGAAGCGTCTCTGCTTTAGTTAGCCAAATTGACTTTAATCTGTCCGACAAAGGGCACAGAGAATGGTGCGGGCGACGGGGGCGCTTATTGTGATACACACGAGAATAAATGCGCCAAGATAATTCCCAAGATATGTCACGTCATAGCGGTTACCTGTGAAGAAATAGTGTTTTATTAAATGAAAATTAATTGATGATGATACAATATTTGAATGAAATAAAATAAATAAATTAATAAATGATTCAAATTTAATTTTGCTCAATACTTTACTTGTACATATACAGTTCAATTCACCTTTCAATCTTCAATCTTACCTTTTCATGGTTTTTTGGGTATATCCCTATTTCACTATGTCACTAAATTAGTACCTATTTCATGATTTATATCTCAAACTAGTTCAAATTTTACTGCACCAACAGTCGTCATAATGTCTTATCAAATGGTTCTTTGTTACTTCGTTTTTTTTTGACCAATTATTGTTCACTACATGCATAATCTATAATATGTATGTATTTAGAAATATATAAGTATGTTTATCAGTTGTCTAGTACCCATAACACAAGCTCTGCTTAGCTTGGGACTAGATGGCGTTGTGTGATAGTTGTGGAATATTTATTTATTTATAATCTGTCTAAATTATGAAATATATAACAACAATTAAAATTTTTTGCGATTTAATTACAATAAAACTATATTATTAACTTAAAAACACGGAGCTAAACGTTACTCGCGCACAGCAGCGCCCTCTCCCTCCTCAAAAATGCATGCAATGCATATATATACATATAATGCATGTACATACGGTACATAACATAAAAAAGTGTGTCTGTCTGGACCTGTAACTGCTGGACTAATGTTGACGGGACCTTTAGAGGCAGTTATCAGATGTTAAATATAAATATAGTTAAAATAAAAATATAGTAAAACATGTAGTACCTAGATAAAAACATAGTTCAAACATGGGCTTCTATATAGTAAATAAAAATATAGTTAAAACATGGGCTACTATATAGTAAATAAAAATATAGTTAAAACATTGGCTACTTTTATCTAAAAAAACTAGGGAATCGCACAAAAAAAATGTTAAATTCCAAACGGGCAAAGCCACAGGTAACAGCTAATAAACACTAATAATGCTAGCAACAAACTAGCAATAAAGTTAAAAGTCCTCAAACAAGTACTTAATTGTTTCTTATTGCTTAATTATTAATTTTCAATAATATTTTTTTCAAGTTAAATCCATTCAAAATTTAAGAATTTTTGAGTTGAGTTTGGCGCAGAAGAAGACGTATTTTACCCGTTTGACACAAAATACTTCAATAATGCATATAAAATCTCGGTCGGCTAACTCCTGCGATGTGTAAGTGAGGTTGGTTTAATCGAACTTATAAAAAAAATACCAAAAAACGGAACCGACTTCAATACTAAAAAGTGTGAAATAACTTGTTGAAACCGGTACCATGATAGTACAAAAGAACCTACTCGTATTATCACAATACTGTGTGTCGTGGTACCGATTTCGGCAAGTTATCACACTTTTTAGTGTTGATGTCGGTTCCGTTTTTTGGTAATTTTTTTTATAAGTTCGATTTAACAAATCCAAAAAAAATTTGTGACTTTTGCTAATTACGGAATTGATTGTCATTCATCATCAATTCATCAAAATAGGCGAAACACTTTTCATTTATTGGAGTGTAACTCAAAACTGCTGGACCGAATTTTATGAAATTTAAATGGAACAACACGAGAAATACCAGCATTCAAATAAAAAATAATCATCAAAATCGGTTCTCTCAGTCGAAAGTGAGGTAACAAAAATTAAAGAAATACAATTTGAAAAATTTTATACCGACTTCCATTCTGTTTAGTTATTGGAGTGTATCTCAAACACTACTCGACCGAATTTGATGAAATTTAAATGGGACCACACGGGAAGCACCAGCTTTCAAACAAAAAATAATTTTGAGAATCGGTTCACCCTATCGAATGTTATGAGGTACATACAAAAAAAATACAATCGAATTGAGTACCTCCTCCTTTTTTGAAAGTCAGTAGAAAATACAGTCGAATTGAGAACCTCCTCCTTTTATGAAGTCTGTTAACAAATTAAAATTTAACAGTATCGAGCTGAGTCATAGTTGAATAATGGTACCTATCTTTCATTTTGTCTAGAACCAATAAAAATGCCAACCAGCTGGGTAAGTAATAATTTGTATTGTATTACAATATTTTACCAAACGTTGAAAGGTTATTGTATTTCAGTATTTGTATGCCTACTTCTTTCGTGGAAGGCAAGCCACGTGTAACCTATTACGCTTCAACTATCGCATTTCACATTACAGAGAAATTCGAGGGACTTATTGAAATATAGAGAAATTATACTTGTACAAGTATTATAATCTATATAATGTAGCAATCTAATGGTAAAAGAATTTTGGAAATCGGTCCAGTAGTTTTTGAGGTTATTCGTTACAAACATACAAAAATACAAACATTTCCTTTTTATCATATTAAGTACTAGCTGAGCTCCGCGGTTTCACACTCTAGGTGATGGATGATGATGATGATGAAAAGTGCCCTACGTCTTTTCCCCGGATATAATAATAATGTTTTATTCAATGTAGCACGACTGTGGCACAGATAAGTCATAGTTTGTACAGTATACGTCAACGATTACGTTCCACTTACGTAAGTTGTCGTGCTGTGCCCACAAGGCGCAGTTTCGAGGCTAGATTTGGATTAATGCCCATCTGTCCCCTTACTCTGCCGCTCAGGGGGACAAACAGTAATAAAGTGTACCGTATGTCCCCTTTTTAACGTCATTACATCAATTATGAACAAATTTAATCACATACAAGCATGTTCTATATAGGTACAGAGCATAGAACTTCGTCTTTCTATACTATCATTCAATATATATAAGTATCTGTCCAGCCAAGGCACATCCTACACCGCTGGTCGTAGAGACTTGAAAGGGGGATGCTTTTGTCTTGGTAGGTAGAGTGTACTAAGAAACGGATAGTTGCAAACACTTTTAAATAAAATACAAACTATTGACATTACCCTCGCTGTACATTCTTGATGCTGTAACGTTTGTTAAAGAGAATCCAGAAATATGTCACGACAGTTTTAAGACAGACTTTCCTCACATGGACAAGTCTGTCTTAAAACTAAAACCAAATTGTTTTGCCTATGACACGTCGCACATCTAAACGAAACTGTTTTGACTATGAGACAATATTGTCTATGAGACGTTTTGTTTGAAGTGTGCGCGTCTTTATAATTTTTGTAAAGCAATAGTCTGTCCTAAAACAATCGTGACTCAAGTCTGCGCTCAGCCTAGCGGGTTTATATAATAAGCTACCACAGCAGCCCTCATCGCGACCTCATGCATTTTAAAGAGATGGGACGTCGTAGCGTACCTATACTTGAATAATGTAGAGGGATGATTATACTTACTTTGCCCGTCTGCTTGTTATTGCGTGAACTTTTCGTATAACTTGGATATAACAGTTAACAGCAAGCGGGGGTAGTAACAACTTTATCGGTGGTTTATCGTCTGTCCTGCCTGCGACTTCGTCTGCGTGGAATTAGGTGACTGCGGGCCCTCAAAAATATCCTTACCGTTAAATTAGACTACTCGCTGTATGCATCGTGGCATTCGCAAATGAGGAGCCCATAGAAAAGTTTATTCCATTCCAAATGTTTTTGAAATTTTCCAAATGATTATCTAAATCAAAAAAAAGGTTTTGGGCACAGGTCACGTTAATAGTTAATATACCGATATTACTCGTATATTACATATTATCTATAAACAAAAATGAACCCCTATTTCTTCTGGTCACGCTATAATTTGACAACGGATGAAACAATCTTGCTAATTCTTTTTGTCGTCTTAATAATTGACTGGGGAAGGTTCTTATGAAATAAAAAATCAAAAAGAAGGACGCATATGGCGAGGCCGAAGGCCGACCCTACTACGCGGACGAAGTCGCGGGCAGTCTCTAATTATACATAAATTACTTTTTATTACCTAACCTGGCATCTTTTCTTAGTTGTTCTTTTATAAGAACCTTCTCCTGACAATAAATAACACAACAAAAAAGATTTAGCGAAATTGTTCCATCCGTTCACGGCTGATGCGATGACCACTACTACACATACTAGCGACTTCCCGCGACTTCGTTTGCGTTTAGTAGTTTCGGCCTTCGGCCTCGCCATAAGCTCCTTTCCTTTCTTTTTTTATTTTAATGTAATAACCTTCTACGAAGTGTTAGAAATCATTTAAAAATATGAATGAAAGCGGTAAAGCCGTTCTCAAGTAATAGCGTGACCAGAAGAAATAGGGGTTCCTTTTTTATATATATGAATAGATAAGACAAGGTATATTATGTACTAGCTGCGCCTCGTGGTTACACCCGCGTGGTGATGGATGATGAAAATGTAGCCTATGTTAATCCAGCTCCTCATCTATCTACTTACCAAATTTAATTAAAATCCATTCAGTAGTTTTTGCGTGAAAGAGTAACAAATATCCATACATACAAACTTTCGCATTTATAATTTTACTTAGTAGGATTGTATTCGTTTTATTAATTGACATTGGGCCAGTACACTACTATGAATTCAATTTTGAAATTTCTTTCATACCTGTTCGCACGCGTCATACGACTTATTAATTTTATGATAAATGATGATGAATCACTTTTCAAATTTTTAAATAAACAACATAAAATATAATTTTGAGAGGCCGGTTAGCGCAGTTGGTAGCACCCCTGCCTTCTGAGCCACTGGTCCCGGGTTCGATCCCCGGACAGGTCAAACATTTGTGTGCATGAACATGTCTGATTGATCTGTGTCAGGTTGTGTGTATGTATATAAATACGTACCTATATCAGTCATCAGGTTACCATGGTACAGGCGCTGCCTAGTTTGGGACCTGAAGACCTTTGTGTGGATGTAAAAAAAATGTAGATAATATATTTTTTACAGGATGACGTACAACAATACGAGTAGATAAATGTACGGTATGGAAAGCCGTAATCACCGTTAACTGGACCAATTACCCTCGAAGGTATATGAAGGTATAGAAGTACCTATTCCTTATATCCTTACGGCCTTATTATTAACTTGGCTTACACCCGGAGTATTTAAAACATCTATCTGTCAATCTTTCGCTTGCAGTAAATGTCCCGCGTGAAAGCAAGACAAAGCATGTTACGCCTAATATAGGTTTACGCAACGTTTATTAATAAAGGCCTTAGAGTTCGCAAACGAACACTTGAAAGCACTTTTCCAGAACAATAGATATAACATGACCCCGCAAGACAAGGGCAGATTGGCGTCTTGTGGGCGGCCATAGCCGGCGCCGCTGGGACGAGACGCCCTCCCGACGGAACCTACTTCGGAAACTGCGACGTGGCTTTACAATGGACTTATATACCACTCACTGATTCAAGTAATCGTATGATTGTATAATATAATAATCTTTAGTACTCGTACCTACTGAAAATAAGTGGTTTAAAATACATAACAGTAATAATGAAGGTAATTAACAATCTTATATAGGTTCAAACAAAATTATTAGTGAGACAAACCCAACCTATGCACGAAGGGTGTATCTTAGTTGTGTGGAAGAGATCGCTCTGAGCAATAATTTTAATTTATTATTAATTTTGAGCTTTCATTGTTTTGTAACATTTGCCTATAATAATACAATAATGATATAATACGCTCTAATGGGACTTGAAAACGGTCGTGCTACGCTCTATTGGGACTTAAAAACGGTCGTGCTACGCTCTATTAGGACTAAACGGTCGTCCTACGCTCTATTGGGACTTTTAAACGGTCGTGCTACGCTCTATTGGGCTTGAAATCGGTCGTGCTACGCTCTATTGGGATCGATCTATAACCACGGACAGGACTGTTGTTGCCAATAAGCCTGACATCGTGGTGATCGATCGATCTTAGCGCCGGGTAATGCTTGTTGACATCACCATTCCTCATGATGAGAATCTCGTGAAGGCCGAGAAGAACAAGCTCAGGAAGTACCTTGACTTAGCTCACGAGGTGATCGCCATGTGGGATGTTGACGGGACGATCATTGTTCCGATAGTGGTTTCAGCAAACGGCCTTATAGCAAAAAGCCTCGACCAACATCTTAAGAGGCTCTAGCTAGACGGTTGGATCAAGAGCCAGATACAGAAGGCAGTACTCCTTGACACGGCACGTATTGTCATGAGGTTCCTCAGTCTGCAGCCCTAACCACCGGTAGTTTGGGTCATGCTCTACTGCCGATGGCAATCTAGGATTAGGTTTTTTATAATGTTTTTATTTTATATAGCAATATTGTAAAAAATGTAATTTTAAGAAAGAGAAATAAATAATGTGAATAATGATAATATAATAATCTTTAGTATCTACTGAAAAGAACTAGTTTAAAATACAAACAGTAAATATGAAGGTAATTTACAATCTTACGTTCAAACAAAATTACCAGCGAGACCCAAACTGGCAATAAACCTGTAAGTATCTTGGTTGTCTGGAAGAGCAACACTTAATTTTAAGCTTTTCATTCTTGTGTAACGTTTTTTCTCTATACATATAATAATATAATAATAATCTTTAGTACCTATCTACTGGAAAGAAGTAGTGTAATAGTACACCAATGCAGAATCCAGTAAGTAAGCCTTCCTGGCCAAGTATGAGTTAACCGATTATATAGAGTGTTTGGTAGAGGGACCGACAAACCAAATGAGCGTGTTCGGGGGACCACTTGGAGAATACAAGTTGGCCAAAAAAAATCCCCGACCCCCCAATATGTTTAACTTTTTCTCCAAAATTGTACCTATTTACCACCATAACATTTGTAAAATCTGTTTTAGACCGGATGTTTTTAGTTGAATTTGGTCTCTAATACACCTTCAGGCCACGCAAAGCAAAATTGGATACAAAACAGAGCTAACTAACTGATTTAGTTAAAAAAATAGGGGTGGCGGGGAATTTTTTTGGCCAACTTGTATTCTCCAAGTGGGCCCCCGAACACGCTCATTTGGTTTGTCAGTCCCTCTACCAAACACCCTGTATACGAGGCCAGGATGGCTTTCTTACTGGTTGATGCTTGTATAATGCTTTTCTCAAAATTTTATTTTCAGACCAACTGTTGGCTTGTTTTTCTTGTTGCCTTCCACTTCATAAATTTTTCATAAGCTTACATATATCGCTCCTTGGATTTTGGAGGAAGTAAATTGCTTGTTGCTATTTCGGCCTCAGCTTTTAAATCAGGAGGAGAGTTTTTAGGAATTGTCTTTGTTCACACGGTAAATAAAAACACAATTGTCGCAATTGAATAAAAAATCCCGCCAGTCGGTTTATTTTTACCAAAAAGTTTGCATTTATTTTTAAACATTATTCTATTTTAACATTAAATTAATGTTTTAGTAAAAAAAAAATATTGTTATTGAATCTCCATGTTAATTTTAGAATGAAAAGTTTTAATATTTATAAACTGAAATTACTAAATACAAACAAAAAATCCCACACTATACTTCTACAACATCCACCTCTTATTAGCTATTAATTATTAACCATGTTATAATGGCTAAACTCTAATATTATGTGTCTGGCAGACTCTGGCACTATGGTTTTTTTTCTAATCAGATCTAAAGAGGATGACCTACTGTCCAGTAAGTAAATTACATACTTATTTACTGGACAATAGGAGATTCCAAATTTAAAATTTCGCTTCTTACTGGACAGTTGTAAATACGAATAAGTCTCCGGTAGAGTTCACTTTCTGGATACTTTTTAGAGATGTTATGACAACATTACATACAATTTTTGAGAAAATGAAGGTAGGTTAAACAATCTTATACCAAATTATCAGTGAGACCCAAACTGGCACGAAGCCTGTATCTTGGTGGTCTGGAAGGGATCGCTCTGAGCGATAAGACCGCGAATTGTGACACATTTGTAGTGTTAGACTTTTCATTGTTTTGTAACATTTTTTTCTATAATATTATCGTATCTCTTAAAGAGTTTATCTATCTATTTATATATTTTGGGGCACAAGAGTGATAATAGCAAAATATAATTCCTGTGGATAGGGTAGGTACTCTTATTAATACTTGATGTGCTGTGAAAAGGAACTAATTTCTACCGTAATTATAATACGAGTATACCTAGGCTACGTAGTTATACGAATATCTGATACTGATGCGAAATGCGGTGATAATCAATCGTACTAAAAAGTTACCTTGCTCAAACGGCTTATCACCTCGTAGACTATATAGTACCATAGTAGTAGAAACCATTTGGTTATAGGGTTATATAACCATTCAGCCTATTTCTCGGAATTTCTTTGTAAATTGACCGATCATCAAAGAAGTGTCTATAAACGGACGCCAAGAGATCTCAATACTTTAGTGTCAGTTATTTTGCCCCAAAGCAGTAGTGTGCAACCGGGTATAGATGTGGTTCAAGGTTTGCAGGACTTTGTAGCGAGACAAATTAAGTAGCACGTAAATTGGGTAAGTGTAACGTAATGGTATCGTTGACGTATGTAGTACAAATTATGAGTTATCTATATGCCACAGTTGTTCAAGATAAGTGAGAGTTTATACTGTATATGGTATACCATCATCGATACGATTCACCAACAGTGGGCCTAGCACGTAACGTGTAGTTCACGTGAAACAGAATAAACTGTCATTTGTCAACTGCGACACAGATAACTCATAGTTTGTGCACTGATGCGGGACGCGTTTACGATACTATAATTTATCGCAAATTGTTCGTGCGGCCTCTGGGCGACTCAAGAAGCAAAGTTCCACGGTGACGAGTATCCTCAAGAAACTTCTAATGCCCTGTAACTATCATGAGCTGGAGACACTTAACATCAGGTTATGGAGTTGTATAGTGAAAAGGTGTAAAAAACGGACAGACAGACAAAGTAACATTTATATCATTACTGTCGATATGACCTGAGTAACCAGAGAAAGTATTTTGTTATTATTATTTAGTTAAAGGTCAGAACGAAATTTCGGTATCATAAATTATGTATGATTTTTTTCGTATTTCTCAATTGTCTACTTTATTAAAATTTGGATTCAATACATACTCGTTTATATTAGTAATCGAAGAAAAAATTACGACAGTGACTTCGTTAATCTCGTCCAAGGACGAGATTAACGAAGTCACATTATTTCATTTGGCATCATCTCTATAAACCTCCCCGGTATCCTTCAAGTACAAGATTTTTTCTTTGTTAGTTCCACCGTCAACACTTTGCATTGGTGGAGTGCTGCTCAACCATATCAGAGTTCGTTTAGGTTTAAAGGGCAGTACAGTAAGGGACATTACTGAGAAAATGCGACTACAAAGAATTTTCAATAGGCAGGCGTGACACTTAAACATCAATCAAACATCACTTGACACTATTATACTTTATATGTAAGTTGTTTTTTTTAATCTAATTAAAATTATTTATTTGTGATACACAAGTAAAAAATAGGATCATAAAAAGGAACTATTGTACATGCTGCGATAAGCTTTAAGCGTTAAGTTAAGTAAGCCTAGGAGCAAGTGTTATATCAGTAAATTCTAAACATTGCAGAATTTGTTAAGAATTGAATTAATGTATAGAAATAAGTATATTAAACGATGTTAATAATACATGGTTAGTTTGTCAATAATTACATATTTTTATCAAATAGATTTAAGAAGTCGAACGAGGTTATTACCTAGTCCTAGCAGACATCACTACAATAAAAAAGTTTCATTACCCCTCACCAGTTTCTCAAATATCAGTACAACTTTTCGTATTATCGGTAAGTACAGACTATTAAAATTTATGGCCCTTAAAATATAACGCTTTTAGTCGAAAGGGTAGTAATAAGGGGTGACGTGAAAATGAGAGCGTCTTTACAGGTCATTCTCATAATTGCCTCCCACCATTCCACCCCCACCCGGAGGGATCAGAATGAGAACGCTTTGATAATTATATAAGATGTGACGTAATACGAAAAATGGGGGCAAGGATAGGGGGAATAAATCTACGTATGTTTAATATATAAAAATGAATTAAATAATCATAATGTTTTGTCCATTAAATTTTAATAAGTTTCTTGGAATGTTACGGTTTTTCACAATTAGAACAACAATTATTGCTACTCATAGTTAAAATAAACTATAGGTAACAGAGGAATACAGAAATTAGCAGGAACATAGTTCACATGATAATTCTAAACTACACAGCAAAAAATTCGACTCAGGACGCAAGCTCACGGTAAAAAATCTCTAGCAAAAAATCTGAAGCTTTCGTTCTATTTTTGACTTTAACACCTCAAAGCTGTTAGTTTTAGCTTAAAATGAGTGGTCTAAGTTGTTATTAAAAAAAATAATTTTGGTCAAAAAAAATATTTTATGAGGAGTTTTAAACAATTAAAAAGGTGATAATTAACAGCAAAGAAAATACAAGATTAAATTCGTCAAAATATGAATTTAATCGAAATTAACTTATCAATATTTAGTGTCCCCCCTCCCCTTGCCTTAATAACAGCTTCCAATCGCTTCTTCATGGATCGAATAAGTTTCTTTACTCGATATTGTTCGTTTTCTTTAGGTTAACGAAAGAATAATCGGTGTTACGTAGCCCGACTTAGATTTCGTTTCAGTATTCAGGGGCTGTTGAAATGTTGAAACTGAAAACTGAAACGCGTATCGGAAAAAATCTATGCAATATCTTTAGTTATTATTGACATGACACTGATATAATAATTTGATTGTATATACCTTAACGTTTCAGTCTATTTGTTTCGATTTTCAGGTGATTATTGGTCGCAATTTCCAAGAAGCAGGATTGGTGTATATTATATTATATAATATTATATATATATATAACTAGTGACTGTGTAACGGAACAGGCTCTGGATGAGGATTCCGTCACGATTCACAAATATAGAGACATTTAAAAAGTATCTTGGTATGAACAAATATTGATGAAATTTAGGCAATCAAAAGTAGAAGACAGCTTTAATGTATAATATTGAGATTTATATGTTAGGTCGGGTATTTCTTATAGCAAGACTATACTTACTGAAAATGATAAGCAGCATATAATATTTAAGCTACCACGATATTCGATGTAGCAAACATTTAAATCGATTGCTCAAACAGTATTGATAAGTGATTTCAAGGAAAATGAAATGTTTTAATTCTTTAAATACATAAAAGATTTAAGCAAAATTAATACAATTACCATGAAAATAAGCACCATTGATAATTTTAGCCATACAAAGGTGTGGTGACGACTCGCTACGATCTCCTTGTAGGTAATACATACTCCAAGCTGTACATAAAGAGTAATTTTTTACTTTTTTGTTTGACACTTTCAAATTTAAAATTAGATGATGTTTTTATGACAGCGATTCGGATAGGGTTTTTTTATGTAGATTGATTATATTTGTATTGGACAACACACGTGTATCATTTAAATTACGAGAGAGAAACACTTTCTGCAGTGCTAGTAACAACAACAAGGATCACAGATGGAGTTCGCTGTCAGTATCTAGGTACGCATCGGAGATACCTTCGGTGTCCTCATTGATGACCCCGACGTGATGATGAAAATGAGTTGATGAGAGAATACTGTAGATGCCAAAAAGAAGGTATGAATTTTGCTATTCAAATATAATGGTGCTTCCTGCATCGACTTGATCGTGATCGAATACGGAATACTACGCGCGAGTTCTATATATTGAGTCAGGAACGTATCTGTGAAATGATCGTAATACATCGAAGATTATTGCTCGGAATGTTTCCTAAAATGACTTCGACCAATTTTCGCTGCGACAAAGGCTAGTGATACATCGACGTTTTAAGGCCTACCATTCGGCAGTTATTCTAGACAATATTTTATTAATGTGAGGAACACATTTTTGTTACGCGTCCGTGTATTTGAGTTTGGGTTAGACTGTCTACTCTGATTCTAGCATGAGAATACGGTAATAAATTATAGCAATTGAATTATTTGCTGAGAGTATCAAATGTTATATTTAGAATCAAATAATAATTCGTAATTTCATTTAAGCATTTCTTTGTGATAAATAATAATAGTAAGAAGAGATAAATAAGATTATAATCGCTTATAGACGCAAACTCTACATTTGGAAAACTACCAAACGGACTTAGTAAGGCCTTACTAATTTTGGGGTAAATAGAAGAGGATCTTGGCATGATGGAGAACATTTGTGTCACAGTAAAGAGCAGCTCTTAATCCAGCATTCGAGTTGTAAGCCTTGAACATGCCAAGAATCCTACTAATTCTACGGCAAATCTAAAGAAATCAAACTAATTACTTACAATATGAAAATTAATGAAATATATTATATCTTTAAATTGTAGAGGTATCTATCATTAATTTGCTCGGCAAAATAAAGCTAACTATTATAATAATCATCATAATCAATATATGCCTGCTAGTATTGAGCTAACCAATACAACAAAGATTCTGCTAATACTTAAGAATTTAAAATAATTGCTTTTCCTACAATGGTTCAATAGATGACATGTCATGTAAAACACTAGTAATCTAAGTATCGCAATCTCGTATAAAAAGGAGATTTATGAATGTGGTAAATCTTATCAAACTGGGTCAAGCAATGCAGCACCTTGAGAATTCTTGTAAACCACAAACAAGGGTCTAGAGATTTCTCTAAGTCACTGATATTATTTCCCATATATTGCTTTCAGTAAACAAGTAAGTGTTTGTACAAAAACGCCTACATGTCAGTCCGAGTACAGGAGCAGAGTTCGAAGGCAATTCCATTGCAAAGAGGCGTGAGACAGGGAGACGTTATATCTCCGAAACTGTTCACCGCTACATTGGAAGACGCCTTCAAGCTTCTGGAATGGCAAGGACTTGGCATTAATATTAACGGCGAATACATCACTCACCTTCGATTTGCCGACGATATTGTAGTCATGGCAGAATCCATGGAAGACCTCAGTACAATGCTCGAAGGCCTCCATCGAGTTTCCCAACGGGTAGGTCTTAAGATGAACATGGATAAGACGAAAATTATGTCTAATGCCCATGTTGTACCTACCCCAATATTAGTTGGGAACTCAGTTCTCGAAGTTGTTGACGAGTACATCTACCTGGGACAGACAGTCAAACTAGGCAGGTCCAACTTCGAGAAAGAGGTCAATCGTCGAATCCAACTCGGCTGGGCAGCGTTCCGGAAACTTCGCGAAGTCTTCTCGTCAAAAATACCTCAGTGCCTCAAGACAAGAGTCTTCGACCAATGTGTGTTACCAGTGATGACTTATGGCACTGAAACGTGGTCTCTTACTATGGGCCTCATAGACAAGCTCAAAGTCGCACAACGAGCTATGGAGAGGGCTATGCTCGGGGTTTCTCTACGTGATCGAATCAGAAATGAGGAGATCCGTAGAAGAACGAAAGTCACCGACGTAGCCCAGAAGATTAGCCAGTTGAAGTGGCAGTGGGCAGGGCACATAGCACGCAGAACAGATGGCCGATGGGGCCGAAAGGTTCTGGAGTGGAGACCACGGACCGGCAAGCGCAGCGTAGGTCGTCCACCGACACGGTGGACAGACGACCTGAGGAAGGTCGCAGGACGACGTTGGATGCAGGCCGCTTCCAACCGGTCCTTTTGGAAAATCATGGGGGAGGCCTATGTTCAGCAGTGGACGTCCTACGGCTGAGATGATGATGATGATGAAACAAGTAAGTGATTAAACTTGGACAATTGAACTATTCAGGGAATAGTGGCTGATAATATGTATCTAAAGGAATTGGATAATCAGCGTAGTAGTTACTGATCACAAGAGATTTCTAAAGCGCATATAAAGTGTATTTTTACTTTAATTTCATATTTATTTCCTAGCAGTTTTCATAAACGAAACAAATAGTACATATTATAGAGACACTTAGTCTGCAAGAGATTATATCAATCTTATCAACAGCTAAATGCTCATAGCAACAAATATAAATCTATAAAGAAAGCTAGTTATATAAATAACAGGTTTATAACTGTTATTAATTATAACGAAAATCATGCGTATATCTGACATTATATAATGGAGTTGTTTATATATTTCACTAATCAAAACTGATTTATCATATTTAACAGATATTTTTGCAAGCTAATAATTATATAGTAAAACTTGCAAATAACCTACTATTTCTATGTTCTATGGTCAAATAACATAGGCCTTAAATTCAGAAACTTATATTGATGATTAATATCTTCCGATATTAGAAGTCAAATCAAGTACATAAGCTAGAAATCTAGGATCAGCTCAGTCAGTCAGACTGTAGGAACCAAGTATTTGCAATCTAGTATGTTCATCGCAATTTATCGTTATCAGCTAGCAATTCAGTTCAGTAATGTAGTAGTAGGTTATCCATCGTATTATCAGAATACCTAGGCGTTGCTTTTGGTTTCTCTAGGCATCTATAGTTCTGAATAGTTTTCTCTGTTTCAATTCTTTCCGAAAAGAGCAAGGTTACAACAGCGGTACACAGTGTTAGGGTCCTCCTAAATAAAATTGTAATTGTAATAATATCACATTGCACGCCTTATTAAGGCAGAATACATTGAAACTGTTTATTATTATTATTATGACATCTTTGTATACATGTATTTCATGCAACAAATAATTTGATTGATTGATTAATTGATTCCTAGACTAGACGATCATTGGCCAAAACGAATTATTAGTAGGAAAAAAAAATTGGGGGGGTTGTTACAACTGCTTGCGACTTCGTTCGCGTAGTAAGCTCGGCCTTTTGGCTTCGTCATAACCTCTCATCTTTTCCTAGTTTTTCTTTCATAATTTGCGAGATTGTTCCATTCGTTCTCAAGTTATAGCTTGACCAGGAGAAATAGGGGCTCATTATATATATTTATAGATAGAAGATAGTTAGATACGGACAAAAATGTAAAAATAAAACAGACACAATATTAATTACGATTCTTCCGCAATCCATAGTGCAAATCTTTCATCCCGAATTATTATAGCATTTATTATAATGCCGTTCATTTTCTCATGAATGTAATGACGTAAGCACGTGGCGTGAGCCGGTGTGCGGGCCGTGGAGTGAATCAATAACGCGCATACGTACTTGTACCGGGGGTTTTTTGAACTTTAATATTTGTATAATTTTGTGGAATAAGTAGTATTAGGGTAATCCATGTAGTCACACCCTTTTTGAGCATTATAACAGTAAGACTTTAGCAAAGAGTAATACCATAAACGAAGTGCCAACATAATTATCGTGGCAAAGTGTACCTGAAACACATACGAAGTGTTTGCTGAGATATTATGAAGGAAATGCATTGAATTAAATGTTGTTAATCTAATTACAGCAGACGGAGGCCTAGTCTAGTAATACGAAATATGTATTTCACATAAGAACATTTATTAAAATATAGTACTTATTATACCCAATATGTTTATTTGTTCTGTACATGCATAGGTTTTACCGTAAACTCGCGTATTTGTCATAACTCAAGGCTTGTCATTTTACATTTTTTTATCGCCAACTTAATGTATTTAACAAATGTTCATATATTTTTATTTCCAGTGTGTTATATAAGAGACCAAAGTATAATAATGGTATCAGAAAGGCAAGACACACTACACTTAGATATCGTATGTCATTTCATGTTTGTGACGATATAGTAGATGTTACATGCTAAAGTTTATCTCCTCTTTACTCTTCAACCTCTTTACTCTTTCCTTAAGCCAATTTTCACCCAAAGTAAACAGAGACTTCAGCAAGAGGTATGGGGGAATCAAGTTGTGTAATCCATCGCTTATTCACCAAAATGTATCCTCAAACACGGTTTTGCCTTGTTGCTTGAAGCTGTTACATCTAAACTGGACCTAACCAATGTGCCTCTTCACTTCGGACTTGTTATTGAATGGCTATGCTAATGCTGTCGTCATTTAGCGAATAGTTAGGTATTCAGTTTAGTACCCATACTAGGGGAGTCCGTGTCTACACAGGGAAATGGTGAGGCTGGTGTTCTAAGAACCATTCTAATTTTTAACCCTAATGTTGAAACATTGAGCTATTTAGGAGTAAGCAATTGTGAATACGAGGTGTGGTGCATCAGCGCTCCTATTTGAGGAATAATTCGGTGTCGCCCGGTTAGGCCTACATGTGAAAAAAAGTCCTTTCGAGGCAGTAAGCAGTTCAATGCTAAGCATGATTTTTCAGAAAACAGCTTATTCACAAAAAAATAGTCTGGGTCGAGGACGGGTTTCACCAGACAGCAGCACATTGGCAAATTGAATAACATAGTTCATAGCCTGCTGCACCACACTAAACCTACCACGGAATTAACTCAAGTCAAAGAACACGGAAAAATTACACCGATTGGCTGACCAACAATAGGAAGCAAAGAAAGGTCCATCTCATCCTCAATTGATTTTATACTCGTCGGGCCTTCAATGCTAGGTCTGCTAGAGTTTGTGGACACCAGAGAATGGTTCCAACTATTGTCTGGTGGTTCACCTTATGAAAAAGGTATATAACGTCACGGAATATCTTGCTGTTGACGCTCCGGCCGAGGTAATGGCTGTGGGCGAGGTATCTTTGGTTATGATAACGATTCCAGGCAAACTCAATCAGACACTCACTCGCCGGCGATCCTGAGGCAAATCTTATATAGGGTATTTGGTAGTGGGACCGACAAACCAAATGAGCGTGTTCGGGGGACCACTTGGAGAATACAAGTTGGCCAAAAAAAATCCCCGACCCCCCAATATGTTTAACGTTTTTTTGTGATTTTTCCCCTTTTCTCCGAAATTGTACCTATTTACCACCATAAAATTTGTAAAATCTGTTTTAGACCGGACTTTTTTAGTTGAATTTGGTCTCTAATACACCTTCAGGCCACGCAAAGCAAAATTGGATACAAAACGGGGTGTCGGGGATTTTTTTTGGCCAACTTGTATTCTCCAAGTGGGCCCCCGAACACGCTCATTTGGTTTGTCGGTCCCTCTACCAAACACCCTGTATATGATTAGATTCTCTTCATAGTGTAAAAATCCATAGGGCCCACTTTCAACGGTACACTCATGTACCGGGGTAATTCTTTCCGACTCCCCTCTCTGGCGACTGCCCAAGCGGAGGTCCGTACCTTAGTGGTGCCCTTGAGCAAGTCGCCTACTCCTCTCCTTGCGGCGAAGCGTTTTCAACGCTCGCCTTAGGCGGTGCGCCTTCTGCACCCGCATCTGGCTGAGTGCCATCGACGCTGTAAATGCCAGTAGAAGCAAACAGCATTAGTCCGTTCGAGAAAAAAAAACTACTGTTGAGCCCTTATCGTCTACTTTGTTAGATAGATTTGGTGTGTGTTTGTTGTTGTACTTTGTTGATTGTTGTGTTCTGATCTCCGCTGTGTGATACAATAATATATATGTATTAATAAGCATAATTTACTTGTCCACACACTTGTTTGTAAAGTGAGCCTTGACAAATCACTTTAAGGGCCATAAACCGAGCATACATCATTTCACACATACATTATAAAATTATAACCTAGTGCATCATAGAATTATTCCTAAAAATTAAAATTAGTAGGTACGTTACTGCAAGTTATATGCGAATAAACAGAGCATTTTCAATTTAACCGGGTAATACATTATTTTTTAGTAGCAAAGAGGTTCTATGATATACTTATATTATTTAAAATCCATATAAGTACATTACTGTACTGTGTACGTCCTTCTTTAAGTCAAACAAATGTTTATTATTAACAAATTATTTATATTTCATAATAAAATTTTAAAATGTTAAATGCAAATTTGCATTTTATCACTTGAAATAGGCCGTAGGGTTCCTATGTTGATAATTTGTTCACAAACAAAGAGGTTCTATGATATGCTTATATTATTTCAAATCCATATAAGTACATTACTGTACTGTGTACGTTCTTCTTTAAGTCAAACAAATGTTTATTATTAACAAATTATTTATATTTCACAATGAAATATTAAAATGTAAAATGCAAATTTGCATTTTATCACTTGAAATAGGCTGTAGGGTTCCTATGTTGATAATTTGTTCACAAACAAAGAGATTCTATGATATACTTATATTATTTAAAATCCATATAAGTACATTACTGTACTGTGTACGTCCTTCTTTAAGTCAAACAAATGTTTATTATTAACAAATTATTTATATTTCACAATAAAATATTAAAATGTAAAATGCAAATTTGCATTTTATCACTTGAAATAGTAGGGTAGGGTCCTATGTTGATAATTTGTTCACTCACCATGCAGTTGGCCCGTGAAAGAAAACTTGCGCGCCATTTCCTATATTGTTATCGTATTTGTGCTATGTGGTAAAAGCAATATATTGTATATGTTTGTTTATTCCTCACAAATGTGTTGAAAAAATTGTTTTAGTGTTGTTGTTTTTGTTTTTGGTTTTGTTAAACTCGTGAGCAACTTAGCTCACTTGTATCATAATATACTACTACATTACTTTCCGTACCTGTCTCTACTAAAACCACTACAGTAGGTCTACCACGAGTTTATAACATTGACACCAATCGATGCTAGATAGCGACTGCCCCAAAAAAATGTATGAAAAAAAGAACAGTGCCACCTCGCGGTCAATTGTAGAACTAAAATTGACAGCGAGTACGCCTATCACAAGCTTAATAGGTAGGCGAGATTAAGTTTCGACTATAGATGACATTTATACTCGTATTCCCAACTCATGGTAGAGCTACTGTACCTACTGAAGATGCATTCACACGTAGTCTGAAGGTAAGCTCATGGACGTCACCTGAGTAAGAAAGTTCTCTACTTCAGATAAACAGCATCCTTTTCTTCGATAGATATAAAAAACTGGGGTTTCCATTCACGAGATGGTAGTCGAGTCATACTAAGTCGAAATGCATAGGTATCTGAACAATAAAATTATATAGGTACATATGCACTTTTAATGACAGGCATGTGTATGCAGAGAATGCAGCTGTTGTCGTATTTGATTTTTATTATTTTTCAGCATGTTAAGATTGAAAACAAAAGGAAGGGAAACAAATAACAGTCGAACAGGGTGAAACATTGCAGATTGCATGAAATAAAACGTATGAGTACCTACTATGACTAAGATACAAAGCAAGACAACAGCTAGCACCTGTAGGTATGCCTGCTTTCCAATTCAAGATAAATAGACTCTACTCTTATTTTATTGTTAGCACGATTTAGTAATGTCTACAATATTAAAGAAGCATACATATTTGAAGACTAGCTGGTGCCCGCGACGTCGTCTGCACAGGATAGTACTTCGAGTAGCTTATTATTTACTTTTCAGCTATTCATCTTTATACCAAAATGTCATAAAATATATATGCATAAATTTAAGAACTTAGTAAATCAATCAGTAAACACTAATATTAAAATACAGTACCTACGTACATATAAATAAAAAATGGAAAACACTGTCATTACATTTCATTGCCCTTGACGGTCGCCGAGCACATCTAGTGTATCGAGCTGTCAAAATGACAGCGTGCTTTTGACTAAGCTATCAGAAACAGACATAAACTATGACAGAACTGTCATAGTTACAATCTTAGCGTAGGCCGAGATCTTGTTATTTTGTCTATGCTGTGGCTAAGATTATTAAGCTTTTGCACCCGCGTGGTGATGGATGATGATGATGATAAAAGTATCCTATGTAATCCAGCGCCTCATCTACCTCCATACCAAATTTCACCAAAATATTCCCCGCCGTTTGAGCGTGATAGAGTAACAAACATCCACACATACTCACTAACTTTCGCATTTATAACATTATAGTAGGATGTTCTTAAGAACATTAACGTTTAATTAAATCGCTATAATAATGTTAATAACCGATGCATTCCAAAATGAATAAAGTCACCAATCTGCCGTGTGATTCTCTAACGGCCGTTTTCAATATTCTATCTATCCACGGTTTTCCTTACTACCGATAGAAATTTGACATAACGTCCATACAAATAGTGTCAAATATCTAACTCTAGTAAGGTAAACCGGCGATAGATAGATTATTGGGACCGGCCGTAAGAATAAACATCGTTGCATTTTTGACAAAATCCGTGAAACAAATGACGAGATGACAAGAAACGTTGAAAAAACAACCTTATCTATAAGGGCGATATCTTATAAAGTATTTGACATCGGTGAGCTCGTCGAAGAGCACATCGACAAATCATTAGAGAATCGCACGGCAGAAGTCATGTGTCATTAGTTTGGTGGGATTTATGGCGCTCCAATAAATAAAATGCAGTTTATGCACGTGGCCGTGACCTAGAGAAGCGAATTACAAATATTTGTCCTTCCGGTTGCGTTCGTTGGGGGAACCCAGCCGGAGCCCGGTGTGCGGTGTGCGCCGCGCCTGCGTCCGAGACAGCCCAGTGGCGCATGCTTGGGACGCCGGCATAACACATGTCGCGCTGCACTCACTAAAAACACGCGCGCGCCTAAATTTAAACAATTAATATAACGCATTACTCATAGTCTGTTATTTATGCAAACTTTTTACTCTAATATTAAATGAACCTTGCGCTAAAACATTAAGTACTTATTTCTTTTTTAGTTTTGTATTGTTTTATAAATATTAATTTGTTTAAAAGGTTTATAATGTGTAAACATATGGTCCTAGTTCCTATGAAGCATACTGTGGATTCAGGTATGATATTTTGTTTATATATTCTACTTTATAAGTAATAAATTCCACGTAATAAAATATATGTTTATCAACATTATCAAAATATTCTTAAAGCTTTTGTACTAATTTTCTGTACCGGAAAAGTTTAGAAAAAACTTACTAACGTTAAATTATCTTTATGAGAAAGAAGGAATAAAGCCTTAGTTATTTAAAACCAGCTTAACGCGTTAATTAACCTGGACCCCTTAATTAAAATAACCCCAATCAAATTTATTTTTTTAGTTTTACCTGTCAAGATTATAAGATGATCTCTGTCGGTCTTTTACAAAACAAATTGCAAATTATTCTGATTTTTGAGTAGGTAGGTACCTACCTTATTTCCTACTTAGTTTCTTTGTTCTAATTTTCATATTTTTCTGTAGTTGCAAGTACCTGCTTGTGTAGGTAATACCTAACGTAGATATAGCATTATACAAATAATGAAATATATACTTAATAAGCACACTTATTCGGATAATGGTTATCAACGAGATTTTAAATTTCTACAGCGTTTCGTGTATAGCCATTTGTTTTTATGACGACTGAAATGTAAGTCCACTTATTATTTTTCAATAAGTAGGCACTACCTACTTCAAATTACTAAAAAATAAACGTTAAAAGATTCGTCCTCAACATTCATGAGAGTATTAAAATGTCGATAAATTCAAATTTATAGGTCATCAAACAGTCGGGCGGCCAATTGTCTCAAATTAGGATCCCATTTGTTCGTATTCGGCATGAAGTGTCACTCATGTGTGAGTGATAATCGATACTCGATATTTAAAATATCGAGTGGCTTGAGTGTGACTCGACAGCTGGGGGAGTGTGGAAGTAATTATATCGAGGAACGCGGGATTGTTGGTGATATCGACGTAGCGTGTCAGGCAGGAGTCCTTGTGATCCCGAGCCGGACGCGCGCGACCGGAGCCGCAGTAAGGCCGCGTACATGCGCAAAGACGCGTGTATTTTTTTCCATCGCAATTGAGCACATTCCATATTCGATAACATCCAGATACGTCAATGTAACTCGACTTACACATTCGTTTGTTTTGATAAAAGTCTACGCAGCATTTGTAACCGAATTACACGCGCGCGTGTTTCGCTTAAAAAGAATATGAAGCTGCCGAAATTGGATCTGTGTAAGTGTGTAAATAATATAGTCCGCACGTACATTCGTACATTTACTTTCCTGTATTCAATAAATGCTTGTATTGCATGCCATGTTTATGACTCAAATTTCCTTATTCCAAAATATGGGTAGCTTACCTACATATCACATCAGTGAATCAGCTATAGGCATTTATTACCAGAGAAATAATTACGAAAGATTTAATGAGTGTTTATAATTTTCTTATCTTGATAGCTCCTGTTTGTACCTAAAAGTATAAAACTGTAAATGTTTTCTCTCTCATACTTTCACCAGCTATACGTCTCTTAAGTATAAACTTAACTTTTTACGTTATGATTACATAATTTATTTATCGCCGTTATTTTTATATTCGCTTGTTTTTCTTATATATTGGTACCTTTACTTAATTGGTGACACACATATCCAAATAGATCCATAAATCAACTAAGCAGCCGGGCAGGGAATTTTTTGTGGATTTTCCTATACCATTCTGAACGAACAGAAAGAAACCCCTAAAAGATTAAAAATGTTTTTTTCGAACGGCCTAATGCTGTTTGCCTCTACCGGCTTTTACTAGCGTCGCCGGATGGGGATTCAATTGACTTCTATTTTGTATTCGCCTCATTTGTCTACCTCTTTGTGAAGGAGGACAGGAGCTGTATTTTTACAAGACCGAAAGATCGAGAAGATTTTGAAATGTAATGTTCCTCCTCGTTTTTAATCAACTTTTAAATACTTAAAAAAGTATTTGGTAATAGGCGGCTATAGATAGAATATTGATTGATGTTGAGTTGAGTGATTGACACCTTATGTTGTATTCAACAAACAGAAAAGTACAAAATTTTAAATAAAACAACCTTTACTTTTCAGAAATATAGTTTTCCCTTTACCAATTTTGGCCGATCCTGTGAAAGAAGCATGGATGCTTGTTCGTGTCCAACAGTAAAACAAATTATGTTTTCCATCGACAATTTAGTTTTTTTTTAATATTTCTAAACGAACGTATCATTAATCAAAATTATAACGTACCTACACTAGCGACTGCCCGCAACTTCGTTCCTGTAGTAGGTTAGGCCTTCGGCCTCGCCATAGTCACCCCTCTTTTCTTGGTTTTTCTTTCATAAGAACCTTCTCCTGACAATAATTAACACAACAAAAAAGTATTAGCGATATTGTTCCATCCGATCTAAAGTTATAGCGTGACCAGGAGAAATAGTGGTACATTTTATATAGATATAATGAAAACTAATATAAGACAAGTTTTCCATCGTTTTGTTATATTTATGGAATTGAGAAAATTAAACTGAGACAGTATTGTTATCTTGAGATAATGTTATCGTGAAAATTACCATACAAGGATAGATCCTTGAATGGTAATTTTCAAATATTTTTACCATAACAACAAAAATGCCCATCGACGGACTAGAATAATTAAACCTCTAACTAGGGCTTCTTTGACGTATTGAGGGCAGTAGACACATTATATATGCCGAGGCTGGTTATAAAATACCCTACATTGTGGAATAAGTAAAGTAGGCTTATGACGGGCTACTTCTGACTATGTTAGTATTTGTGTAGTCAAAGTTAGCAACTGAATAACGCGGTTCGCGTCATAGTAGAGATATATATAGCATAGAGATATAGAAATATAGATTATAGAGATATCAATCTATCATACTAATACATATTCTTATTAGTTATTCTGTATACCACAGTTGTTTTAGATGAATGGTAGTTTGTAGTAAGTTCAATTGTTTCACGTTGCGAATTTCCTGTCTTTTTTCAACCAAACTTCAAAAAAAGGAGGAGGTACTCAATTCGACTGTATTTTTTTATGTTTGTTATCCCATATCTTTAGACTGGGTGAACCGATTCTCAAAATTCTTTCGTTATGTTTGAAAGCTGGTGCTTCCCGTGTGGTTCCATTTAAATTTTATTAAATTCGGTCCAGTAGTTTTTTACACTCCAATAACTGAATAGAATGGAAGTCGGTATTAAATTTAAAATTGTACTTGTAAACTATGATGGTACAGACTACAAGAAGTTATTATTTCCCTCACACTTTTTAGTCTTGAAGTCGGTTCCATTTTTAGTATTATTACAGTTACTTTAATAACAATTCGTATCATTTAGTCTTAAGTGTTAATAACATCTCAATTAATACTATTAATATTTTACTATTTAGGCAATGTATTATATTATCTTTTTACACTGGCGAAAGAGGTCTGGAACCAATCGCACGGGTCTTTTTGAACCTAGTTTAGGATCCAGAAGCGCTTACTTCAAATTGTTAACAACTGCCTTTTACCGAAATAAATTTTATAATTTTATTATATAAAGAACCAAAAAGTCAAAATTAAATCATTTATTATATATAGGCATACTTACAAATTGTCAATTTACATTTATTGTCTCTTAAATCTGCAACCGGATCGGAGCACCCCGACCGGCACTACTATTATTAATACTTCATCATAATTTAAAAAAAAAAATTGTTATAGTTTCTTATCTTTAACAATATGCCTAATTTTGTATTTTCGATGGAGTACTGCTGGAAATAAACAACACTTTGTAGAGCGCGCCGTTATGTGCGTTATTTTGATAAACTTCCTTCGATATTTGCAACATCCCGCATATTTTGCGACACTTCCGCTGGAGAAACGACAGAGATGCAGTTTGCACAGCTCTCCCTTCCATATAAAAATACCATTAGGGTTAACGCACACACATCAACCCGGCACCGTGTGTTCACCTCCTCGCCTAGCCGTCCGCCTGCCGTCAACGCTGAGGCTGTGCCGGTACGGAGTTGACAGGTTTGCGTTAAAGTATAGAGTTCCATATAAAGAATACAGAACGGCTCTAATGACGCGATGCTGATACGGTGCCCGGTTGGTTGGCGTGCGTTATTAACCCTTATGCTACAAATATTACTTATTGAATATTCGTGGCTTGTCAAGAAACTTCAAAACACTGTTAACTCTTTATCCAAAAGTCCTTACATGTCCAATCGATTGTTGTCTGTTTAAACTGACTATAATTGCATTTTAATATTTCCTACATAGAAACTTAGCATTAAAAATGTGGTAGTCAAGGTTTGCGTACATTGTCGCCATCAGGAACATAAAGTGCACGTAACATTTTGGTTACGGTTTGTCCGCCTTATGCGACTGGCCTCGTCTCATTCAATGTTAGCCGATTGATATGGAAATGCGTACCGACAATGTTATCAGATTTTTGTTTTTACTGCGGTCATGAAATACTACGAGTATGTTAGTGTGATGGGGATATTGTACCTTATTATAACTGACAGTCCGTTACCGTGCTTACGAAGTGAGGGGTCCCAGATTTGATCCCTGGACGGTGCAAAAATTTTTTTGGCAATTGAGGTTTTTTTTGAAAAGTGAAGATTGCTGGATTTGTTTCATAAACATTATTATTATACAAGACAATTTACCTACCTACTAAAACTACCTACATAACCGGTTCAAAAAATTGTTATACCAATAAAAGGCAATATTATGTCTTAGTATTTCCTTTTTTTGAAAATGCGTTAAAAATGTGTGCTTGTAACCCCACAACCCTGAAGCGACTGAACAGATTTTGATGAGACATAGAATAGAGATAATTTTATCCCCAATATGAATGCCCGGGTGGTTCCTGAGGGATCGTAGTACTGTATCAGAAAAGCTTATATTTATATAAACTTTGTTATAATCAATGGTTCATATTCTTATTATTAGTAAGTATATTATATCTAACCAGAATTATTAAAATCATTAATGGAATACGAGTAAGCCATATATGGAATGTTACCTATATTACCTTAACAAAAACAGTACCTATGCTTACTTCATTAAAATTAAATTTCAAAGAATCACTTCAACATGTTGTTTTGTACTTACAAACATGATTAAAGTTTTAAAAAGGCTGTATATCATTTTGCCTTCTAAGAAAAAGGTTACCCTCTTCACATTTTGATTGCAATATTTAACGGTCAATTTGATTTTGAGGTTATTGCCATATTCATTGATAAATCTTCTAACAATATAACGGAGCTGTGTTTTTAATTAAGGTTAAATATATATTTATATAATATTGATAAATTATATAAATGTATATATCCGAATCAACCTGTTGGCACCTAGGTATATACTCATCTGCAAAGATCATTGCTTTGCAGATGCCTTGGATTTACAAGCTCAAAAAAATAATAAAAATAATAAATTAAAATGCCACAGTCTAGGATTTTACATCAGCGCGGTCCGTTACGAGATGGTCGCAGCTAAGGTAAATTTCCAGTCTGTAGCGATTTACCAAACGACGACGGTTGTAAAGTAATTTCTATCTATGTAAAGACTAGTCCAGCTGGGATATTTTACAGTCAAGCATAAAAATACAATGGTATGCAAAGGGCCGTATTTTTTTATTAGACCCAACAAGGTATATGTACACCGTAATATATTATTTATTTGACTTTCGGAGCAACAGGGCTTTAATTGCGAAAGTAGTTTTTAGGAGTCTCTATTAAAGAATCTAAATTGATAATAAATTACTGACTCAGAATTGGTTTTATAATCGAGAACGGAATATAAAACGAAAGAATTTTTATAATAACTTGCCTTGAACCACGAGCCAGGAACCGCCCCTCGTGGGGGCAGATGGCTATCGACCCCCACGTATGATTAAAAACATACAAATAATACTCGTAATAACGTTGTAGCCCGACTTACTTCCGGGATTGCGAGGGTTGCGCGTCAACTGATCTCCAGGAGCATATTTGCTAACACCACAATTATAGCTACCCTTACGCCGTCATTTGGATGCTACGAAAAAGTGCGCTTTCGCCTATTTTTTTGTCTCTGTTGCTACGGACACGGATGTGCGATAGATAGTAAAAATATCTGAATCACTAGAAGAAATGGAAGATTTTTAATGAACAGGTACGAAAATGAACGTTTGTTGTATGTGTTAAGTTCAGCTTTTTATAAAAAAAAAATTACATGACAATATCAGGACATGGGCAAATTCCATAGCAGTAATTACCTACAAACAAAGGGCGGTTTCACGAAACTCGTTGAACTTAGTCAAAACAGTTTGTCTTGCCATGCACCCCATAACACTTGCCTTTGTGTCAAATTCAAAATCATTTATTCAATTAAGGCATCATAGACTTAGGAACGTCAATTATTCTTTTAAAGACTCTACCGCCGTGTTCCAAAATATATAGAGTCTACCGAGAAGAAGCGGCAAGAAACTCGAAGCCATTCTTTTCACATAGATTTTTCAATGTTGGAAACATTGTAATAATCTACTATCTAAGTACTACTATTATTACATTTTATGGGTGGCAGATGACAACTTGCCAGACCTGAAGTAAGACAAAGATGCTAGAAGCATTTCTGTTTACTTGAATTAGTGTGCTACCTCTCCTATCTCCCCAAATTTGATGCGAAGGGTCATGTCGCGTGAGGCAGTATAGTTATTGTCGTTCATACAGTATTAATATACCTAGCTATTATTCAGCAAGTTAATTGTTAGTTGAACGAAGATAACTTTGAATTACCTACTAGGCATTGAAAAGTAAGCATACATATGCTATATATTAATATAAATATTATAATATTAATAATATATTATAATAGTTTTATCTCTTTATAAATCACGAATCTTCATCTACTATATATCTACTACTATACTTTTGTCCCTGACTGTATACATATAAGAAAAGCCGGCCAGTTTTACACGCATCCACTTGTTATAAAATAAAAATACGTTGTAAATACTATGTTGTTTCTTAACCATAAAGGAAGGTATTTTCAAGTTAATTCAAAATAGTAATAAAAGATAAATTCAGCTACTAGAAACTGCCAAATGAAAATAGAGACTGAGACGTTCATGGGCTTCTATACCATTGCAACACGTTGAATTAAATATTCTGGTATTTACACTGGTGGACAGCTACCAGATCAATCTATACTTTGGCAATAAAATAAGTTGATTGAAACTTTTAGAAGTATTAGGCATTTTTAATAATTTGACGGTTTAACTATTCTTTTTCGAGTCATACTTTACTCTACTATACCGCGTAGGTAGGTATAGTAGAGTAGGTATGACTCGAAAATAAGAATAGTGAGTCTAAACAAAGATTTGCACTATTTACAGTGTTATCCAATCGTGTTTATTTTTATTTTGTTTATTTAGGATGTGAATCTTGTCCCAGCTCTATCTGGGCTCACTCTCGTGGTATTTGAACCAAAAACTCCTGAATTACGCTTAAAAAATAATTTTATTTGTTCATTATTATACGTTGTCTATAGTGCCCAGTTTGATTCTCGCCATGCTCTGGTGGCTGTCATCAATTGTGATAAGAATCTGGATCCAGTAATTGACACGTATGACGCCACTGCCAACAAGGCTTGAAACCTAGAAATATAACATATATTTCTAGTACGAATGACTAACTACATCAATGTATATATGAGAGGCAGTAGAACTTTTTGAAAACGGGTTTGTCCTTAGACGTTCTGCTACCATACCTTGGTATTTCCTCCGCTAAGCGGTTCGCATTACTTTCGGTTTGAAGGGTATGGGTATCCCTGAAATCACAAGCAAGATAGACTTAGTATTTCAGGGGGATAGTCACTTCTGACGGACTGCATCTGATATCAAAGGCACTTAACACGAGATAGTCCTCGAGCTGGTTCCGTAACCTAGTCATATAAAAAAAATACAATATGTAGGTACCAATTTATCGCACAATTTAATACACACTTCTACTAACTTCTTTCCTTAAAATTCGAACTTTCAAAATACTCACACCTACCTACAGCAAAAACCAAAGATAATCATGGAGGAGAGAGAGAGAAATTAGGTATCTACGCCTAATTACATTTCTGACTCACTGTATCAGACCCTTTCACCACTATAGTACAATGGTCTAGTAACGTATTATTTAATTAGTAACAAGTCCCACCGAAGAAACTAATTAGTCACTCCAGCGCGTTTTAACCGTCATGAATCAGAAAATACCGTTCGAGTTACCGCCATTTTTTTTCCAAATGAAAAAGCTCGTAATAGCAAAGAGATTTGTAAATATATAATCATATCATGCACATGCATATATGCTTTATACAATTTCAAAATTTCAAAAATCATTTATTTCGACACAAAAATAGTATTACACAGTTATGGTGAATCCATAGCCTCCCGAACTAGTATACACTGTGTTTCAGGAGACAGTGGCTTCTCTTATTCAAGAGCTATTTTATTTTATGTCGTACATGAATTAATTTAATTACAACTATTTTGTTGTTTATGTTGGCATGCAGGTGTGTGCATGTGTGTGTATTGTGTATTTGTGAGTTGTGTATGCGAGTGTCGTGTATGTTCGTGTGATATTGTGATCACAATCCAGCTTATGCTAAATTCAACCATCTGTAGCTAATCGGCAACGAGTGCAGGTGGCCAATTGGTCTCCCAACGACCAATATTGTCAATTACTCTAATCAACCATTGATATCCACTTGAACTGGCTGTTTCTTACTTACACTTTATAAGTCATTTCTTTTTATACTTGTCAACTTACACTGAATCGGACGAATAAATCAGTGCTGATTACGAATCAATTGTATTGATGGCCGTTGTTATTGTCAATACGATGTTTGCCAGTGGACATAATATTTTATAGCTTGACCGGACCAGTTCGACGTGCAACATTGTCTCTTACATTCTGAGTTACTACTCGTATCTAAGACGGTCCACATTAATTGTATATTATAATAAAAGTATATTTTACCAATTAACATTGTGTTGTTTAAAGTTGTATTGTCTGTTTTGTTCTAGTTTAATTCTCAAGTTAATCAGTCAAGAGTCGGATTCTGCCGATAAACCACTAATCACATTCTTACGCTATATAACCTGTATTTAAAAATAAAATGTATGAAACTAGTACAAAACAAAGAATTCATGGAAGGGCGACACTTAAAACTTCAACTACGGCCAAGGCGCGCTTTTACCTGCAGATCGTAATATGATTTGCAAGCGCAATGAAATTCCAGACTTTGGATGTATTACATAGAATGCCTGGAAAATTAAAGTTGTCATTCTTTATATTACAAGAACGAAAAAAACAAGACACACTTCGAAGTCCTTATTTATAGAGAGAAATTAAAAATCAAATAAATTGAAAACAATCAAGTTATAAATATTACTGATAAGTGGTGATAAACAAGTTAATTTTTATTTGGTTCGAATATTAAACAAGGTAATGTTATTTTATTCAAAATTGATGGTGTTCGATTTTCCTTGTGATATTATTTCACAAGAAACACACTAAAAAATTTAGCAAACCATTTGTTGAAGTAAAAGTGCCCAGAATGCTGGCTTCGTTTGGACCCTGAGTAGCTTTACTAAATTTTTTTCCAAAACCCGACTGATGATGTCATTCAGGCTTGCATGCCTGGCAAAACAAGATAAGATTAGTACCAAGTCATAATTAGTAGGCACGGGATAAAGACCATGATTTTATACATTTCACAGATATTTCGGCACAGTTACATCTGTTACATGTACTATGTTTATACGTGTGTAGACTTGATGTAACTATACCGAAATGTCAGGAACTCTAAAATGTATTAAATCATGGTCTACAATCCTGTGCGTGAGTACTAATGATGACTTAGTATTAATCTTATCTTGTTTTATCAGCCATGCAAGTCTAAATAATATCATCTGGTGGGCATTGAGGTTTTGAAAAAAGTTTGTATAGCTAATTCAGGGCCTAAACGTAACCAGCATTTTGGGCACTTTTCCTTTATCAAATGGTTAGTGGTCCGAGAAAGTCTAAAAGAATTCTACTGATTTTTTCCATTTTGTTGGTATTCCTAGGTATTAGTTAGTTAATTTAGTTTAGTTGTGAAGGTATTTTAATATATTATATGAGCTAGTTTTTAATTTATTTATTGATGATTTCCAATTTAAGTAATGCCCAGTGATATTAATTGATATACTGATATTCACTTCCACGGTTGTTCGATAATTTACGTTCGCAGATTATCGAATTACCTAGGTACATATTCCGACAGGTATACTCGTACAATCGTATCGAATACGGCTTTTTGTAATTTTATCGTAGCACTCCATAGCATTATTTTTGTAAAGAACAAAAGTCACGTCATCAGGCTTTTTGGACTTATTTCAATTATTACAGTTTCTGGTCTTTTTTTTGGTACTTTAATATGCTGGCATCAAGCATAGGAACTCAGTCATAATGTTTCTTTAGCATTGCATCGATTTGCTTACTAGGCAAATACAAAAAAACGACCTAAAGGATCTTATTTTACTATTGTTTTAACGGAACTCGAGTAGGTATAATCGCTCAAGCTCACGTATGACGTTGCCTTGGCAGAGTACTTACCAAACTTATACTGACGAAGCGTGCAATTTATCGCGCCAGGATAATGTTAGAAAAATCTGCAGTTTATTTTATTTACTCTGAATAAAAATTGCCAAATCACTTTCGTCTGGTTTATCTTAATTACTATCCTGATACAAAGAAGGTCAGCACTCGCATTCTGGTTTGACCGTTTCTCTGAGAGCCCCTTTATGTCACACGGCTGTTATCGGCTTGGCAGACGCATAATGTACATAGTCACTATTAACTAAGCTCTGGTATTGTCAATGAATGCCGCTAGACGTTATTGATCGCGTGTACAAGCCAGCTCACATGGTACTTCAGCATTGGTATTATAAACATAATATATTACATATCTTAAATCCTACCACTTTATTAAATTGTACATAGTAGCTAAGCTAATTCAGCCAAGTAGCTAATTCATGAATAAACCTATACCTATACGTAACGATAATCATAAAAAGCATAAGTAAGTATTTCAACTGTACGTCAAAGGGCAGGATGATCAGAAAAACGATGACAGCCGCCAATCCGATGATAGTCTATAACAAGTGGAAATTGAAAAATTTAATACCGACTTCCATTGTATTCAATTATTAGAGTGTAATTCAAAAACTACTGAACCGAATTTAATGAAATTTAAATAGTACCACACGGGAAGCAACAGCTTTCAAACAAAAAAAATTGAGAATCCGTTCACTCAATCAAAAGTTATGAGGTAACAAACATAAAAAATACACTCGAATTGACTACCTCCTCCTTTTTGGATGTCGGTAGAATAATGAAAAAATATATATGGGTAGTAGAATATTGATAATAACGGTATGATAGGTAGCCCGAACATGCCACAAGGTTCTTAGTAGCTAAAGGCAGGTGTAGGCAGCTAGAGGAGTTTAATCTTCCTTCCGTCAAATAATACAGACTTCGAGGCGATTCATTAACGGCAGAAAACGATACAGTACGTATCCATTACCTAAGTATTGTAACCTATTAGGGAGGTACTTTATTATTAATGAATGACACATTCACTAGTCCATTATTTGCGCACTTCGAACGAAGGTTGTAAACAAGAATACATATTCTTCGATCTCATGACCCCACGTATTGGCCCAATATTTGACATAGGTAGTTTTTGCGTGGCGTTGCGCCACGCTCGTCAATTAAACAGAAAAGCACCTTGACTCGGATATTTAGCAATGAAACGTTTTGATGGCACGGTTAGTCCAAACAGCAGGTCGCGTGTGAGCTTGGAACTTTGTTGCCACATTTGCAAAATCTGGTTCTAGAAGGCTTTTGAAAGGGACAATTGCACAGATACGAGTATGTGTGGACATCCACAGCTGGTGTTAGCCGTGGATCACGTTTTTACCTCCTATTTACTTCAGACTGTTCAATGTTTCCTAGTTCAATTTATCTTTGATATTGAACTCTTACGTATAGATAATAATGGCAATTTCTAGAATTGAATTGAATTAGGATACGTTATGATATCAAACGTGTTACTTACATGTTCGCAAAATATAAAACAACAAAAATAAATTATTATGTAAGTTTAGTTAGGAAAAAAAAATTCTCCTGTATCCGTTAGTAATTATAAAAAAAATATAAGTTTAAAATATAAATGTAAGCAATGCCACGGACCCATTGAGCCTGTGAACAAAAGCAATAATAAAAAAAATAAAAAAATAAAATATACGAGTAACTTAACTAAGTACAAAACATTAACACATTAATGACATAGTAAATTCTCAGTTCAAAAATGAAGGACCTTATAATAAAACATCAAACATACACATCAGCTGATCAAAGATTTACTTATCCCTCAATTGCTAACTTCGAAAACTTTATTTACTTACTCTTAAACCCATTTTTATTTATGCAAATTTTCAGACAAATGATGATGATGATGATGGAGGTAGCCTTAGCCTCTAATAGTAACGCACATTTTATTTTTTTACAGGTACCTATATCATTTTTATTTTTATTATACAACGTCCCTGTAGCAGCAAAATGTGTAGTAATACCTGTGGTAATACTTAATGATGCAGATGAGTATCGATCAAAATATTAAACTTTAAATGACGAATAAAATTATTCATACTTACTTTGACTCAAAGTCTTTGAGACATTTATGTTAACTAAATCAAAAGCAAAAAACTTAAAAATCACAGTCCAGTGTAAGCCAGGCCGCCCATCGCCCCCACACCCTGCAGTTAACTCTATAAATAAATATAAATATTAACTGGTCATCAGTTCTAAAGATACTCCCTGGCTATGGTTGGTAGACCTTAACTAAATAATCTAAATATCGTGAAGCAAGCTTCAAGCATATTATCGTTAAGTAATTATTGTATTCCAGCTATGCAGAAATCATGCAAACCAGCAATGCTGGGACGCATATGGCAGGCCAGCAGACGAGCTCTCAACTTGGAACATTCTCCTCCGCATCAGTTCGCCTGCAGTCAGTGGCAAACAGGGAGCAGACCCTCAACTCCATATCTTTTGTACAGGTATATACATTGAAACTTAAGTCGTACAACTCCCTCTTCAGGATCTTCCCTCCATGTGGATGGCGTAACAGATGAATGCGCCGAATTAACAGTATGCCACTACTACGCCGACCAACAAATAAAATCATTTCCAAGGATGTGCATCAGTAAGGCAGCTGCTGGTCAAAGACTCAAGTTTAAACTTTGTGATGGCAGTGGCATTCAGTAATTAAACCACCGTGCTACCCATTGCTTTAAGATCATTCATCTTTCTTTTTTTTAGAGCGACTTCAAAAAAGGAGGAGGTTATAATTATGTTCGTGTGTATGTTTTCTATGTGTATGTTAGCTGATTTCTCCCCCATTTGTGGACCGATTCTCAAAATTATTTTTTGTTTGGTAGAGTATACTTTCGAGGTGGTTCCATTTAAATTTCTTCAAAATCAGTCAAGCAGTTTTTGAGTTCCACTAAAAACCTGAAAATTTTTACGCCTATCTTGATGATATCATTGACAATCAATCCCGTAAGTAGCAGGTCACTAAAAATGGTGAATAAAATCTTTTTACCAAAAATTGGAACTGACTTCTACACCAAAAAGTGTGAAATAACTTGTCTAATTATAAATAAATAATATATTGTGGTAATAACAACCACAATATAATACTTTTGAACTATCATGGTACAAATTTCTACAAGTTATTTCACAATTTTTGGTTTTGAAGTCGGTTCCATTTTTAGGTAAAAAGATTTATTTTATTTCAATCAATGACGAGACGAGAAAGTTGCTCGCCTGATGTTAAGCGTCAGGCTTGCACATAGCACTTTAGTGCCATTCAGAATTATAAACTACAAGAGTACAAAACACTACACTTCGTATCCCATACACCAAACAAGCGAAGCAGCGGGTCAACTAGTTGCTTATAAGTCGAAAGTTGATCTATACCAGGAAACTTCGCGGTACTTACTATCCAATTTCACATATTGTGTTTTTCGTATTTATCATACGTTTGTGCATTACAGATGGCTGTTATTCGTTGCGGTTATGTCAATAGGAATATCAAGTTTCGCATGTCAGCGGCTGCCTCGCCGGTACGAAGGTCCGAAGGTGGAGCTCAACTACTTTAAGTGGCTCATCTATTTCACCAATTGGGGCTACATCATGATAGCTGTACAATCGGGCCTGGCTCTGGCTGTGGTACTTCGTTTTAGAGCAGAGAAAAGTTATAATGCGAGTGAGTTATTACTTTTCTTTGTAGTTATTATTTAAGCTGCTAAGTATATATACGAGTATATACATTTTGATTATCAACATCCCACACGCGTGTCATACGACTTTTTGCATTACACACGCGAGGAAATAAACGACATTTTTACTATCGTAACCTTTTAAATAAAATTCAATAAAGCGATTATTTTCGTATTTATTGCATAATTTATTGTGTATTAGGAACAATTTATAAAATTAAATATTTTTAATTCATAGTTCTTACAATTTTATTTATATATTAAAAATGTATACTAGTTTATATATAGCTATATATATGCAAATAATAAATCTTTGTTATATAGTATTAACAAGTCAAGCTAAATAAAGTCGTTTAAAAATAAAGTATTACTTGCAACGAGATACAAATTCAATTGTAAAGGGATAATTCTATAACGTACCTACTTGTGCGGTAATGGTAAAATAAAATGCACAAGTGTTTAAAACCTTGGATTCCGAGCCTAAAAACGGTGTATTAAGAGCAATTTTACGAACAATTGTGATGAAAATACTATAATGAGTATAATATATAGAATATTCCTTAGCAGTGTAACGAAATGTTGTACGATACGGTTATAGGGTTATTGATTCAGGCGTTACTTTGTGAATATCCATAGTTAAATATTTGACATTTCCGCTGGACAAATCCTTATGACAGAGATGCAGTTTGCACCGCCCTCCCTCCCGCATACATGCTGGAAGTATACATAATAAACAAACCACATTCAACACATTAAATCAAAAACTCTTGAACTCTTCCGTTGAACACAAGGATAAGGATGTTTTTCCATCTGTCCGGCTGTCAGTCTGCCCGTCTATCCGTCTATCCATCCGTCTATCCGTCTATCCGTCTTTGTCTGAGATAGTGGTCAAACGTGAGCTTCTCAATAAGTACATTAAACTTGTCTTTTATATATTTATATATAAATATACCTAACACGATTTATGAATTAAAGTAGATAAGACTAGATAGGAGACTAGACTATCCTGCTTACTAGACTACTCTACATGTATATATATATATATATATATATATATATATATACATGTAGAGTAGTCCAGTATCTCTGTATCTCTATATATATATATATATATATATATATATATATATATATAATTTACACGCCTTTTAATTCGCGAACGTCTTATGCAATTTCTGCGTATTTTTTCACACTTACTCGTTCTATTTCCTACTTCATATCACAATGTAATTTGAGACCACTTTACACAATTGTGTTTTCATGTCTTCCGTCTTAAAATTGAGCTCAAAAGGCACATCCTTTTTATAGTTATCATTGTAGCTGTTAACCTTATCATCGACATTTCAGCCCACGCGTAGAAGCTACCTTCAGTCAGCTAGGTTAACAGTAAACGATTCTCAAGCATGCTATGTCTTCTGACTTTAATGTACTTACTTTGATATTAATCTACTGCCATGTGTAATGACCACTATCAATAATGTTTTAAAATACTTTTGTACCAGAAACACACTTGACTTTTAATACACTTTTGCCGTTCGAGGACGCGGCACTAGATACCACCATAGTTTAACTAATAATGTCTATTCTTACACTATGTTTCTATACATATAATTCTATAAGCTAAATGGTTTTATAGATACTTATTGCTTGGTTTAAAATCTTCGTCTATAGGTCGGCAGAGGTGTATAATCACCTACATATACCTTTCCCTAGTCACATTCTTGTCCTGTTCATGAATATTAGCATCCGTCCAAGAGATCCTCTCTTAGGTATCCTCTTGTCATCTACCCTTTAATCGGGTTTAATGACATAAACATGGGATCAGAATTAGATGCTACGGTTCATAAGCCATGAACTGTACGGTGTTACTGTTATTGAATCTGTGGCTGTACAACTGATAATAATCGAAGTGGGTATAAGAGAGTCGGTCGTTCTTCGAAGTCGTATAACCTATAATCGGAGCTACATTACATTTGCAATACGTCACTTGGTTGTTAAGATCGTTGAAAGCATACCTACTTGTTGTATAGCAACGCCACGACCGTCGCCACAACAATGTTGCTATGCTATTAGCAGGCTCGTGCATTACTCGCCGGACATTGACTGACGTCCGATGGAAATTGTATTCCTGCATGCTCTTTAAAAAATGTGTCATTGAAGCTTTTTTAAATATAGGTAATTAGGTTAATCGTTCTAAATTGTTGAGACTTTCGCCGGCCTTGCGCATTGTTATTCTCAGATACTTTTGCGTACTAGAACTAGTGATGATAGCCGTGCGATTCTCTAAGTGCAAACATCGTTGCATCTTTGATAACATCCGTGAAACAAATGAAGAGATGACAAGAAACGTTGGAAAAGCAATCTTATGTACAAGGACGATATCTCTTAATAGTATTTTACATAAGTGAGCTCGTCGACGAATCATTACAGAATCACATGGCAGTGCGCTGCGCTCGTTATATCAGGATATAGCTGTCCAATTAAAAGTGTCTAATAATTTTGGCATCCCTTTCTTTTGACTAAATTTTTGATCCTAATTTAGTCTGGCATAAAAAGTTACGCTAAGCCGGTAACATGTCTATTTGAAAGATGTACGAAAAGTATTTTATTAAATGCAAACACAAAACTTCCCAAAACTTACTTTTTCCCTAACAATGCTTAGATATTAATATGAGTACTTAAGTAAATTTAGGCTTTAGAATAGTATGCTTAACAATTATTAAACCTATAGTAATTATGCTTTATAAAAAGTGTTAAATAAGTTACACCAAATTAATATTGTGTGTAACTATTATTAGGACAAATAAAAAAATGCCATATTAATTTATGACATAAAATTTTAAGCAAATAAATCGGGAACCAATAATTATACATGCTGTTGTACTTCAACAATAACCCAGTAGTGTTGTTACACCATAGCTTGGTGTTACTCGGATAAGTGGATCTGAACTTCTAAGTATTGATTAAACCATTTTTTTAATAGCTGATAAATACAAAACGTTTATATTTATCAGCTAATAAGAATACTATGAAAATTAACGTAGTTTGTACACATTTTTTATTTATGAAAAAACGGGATTCACTCAAGTAAAAAAGTCAGATCTTTACGAATACAGTTTCAACCACATCCGGTGGTCTTTTTCAAGGAGAGTGCAGAACGCTCGTGGTTGCGTCTCGCCTTGCACTGAAACTATAGTCGGAAAGATCTGACTTTTTACGTGAATGAATCCCGTTTTTCATATTAAAAATAATAAGAATACTGTCAGCAATCTTTACAATACGTGCTCTACTTTTTAGAATTAAACTATGGCATTTTTAATTAAGTTTGTAATTGCTGTACCTATCTATCTGTCTAGTACTTGAAACGAGCAATTCTTGTATATAAATTTTATATAATCGGGATCTCGGAAATGTCTCCAGCAATTTACATGAAATTTGGGTTTCGGAGGCGATAAATTGATCTAGTTAGGATTCATTTTTAGAAAATGTCGTTATATCCGTGTTTTCAGGCAATGAAAAAATACAGTTTCTTCGTGGCGTTCAAACTAGATGGCGTAACAGTCGCATTGCAAAATCCTAAATCTCGGTGACAATATTCTCCCGGAACATGTGTTGCTATATTGTATTCGTATCTAACAAAGCTCGGTCATCCTGGCACTTTAGTTTAATCAATGGAGACTCAGATTAATACAAAGTAATAATATATTAATTATAATTATCCGAGTAATACAAAGTTGAAGTATAAAAGCTCTACTGTGTTAGATTGAAGGTCAAGTAATATTACTAGACGCTTGAAATTAAACTGCTATATCCCCAGTCGACGAGCACAGTGCTGCACAGAACTTTGACACTTGAGATTGAAGATTTGGGACTCACTGATAATTATGAGTGGGCACGTTGCTTACCAATAGACGAAAGGCTTGCCTATCTCACTCGTCTTCATCATCATCTCAGCCGTAGGGCATCCTCTGAACATATGTCTCCCACATTAATTTCCAAAAGGACCGGTTGGAACCGGCCTGCATCTAACGTCGTCCTGTGACCTTTATAAGGTCGTTTGTCCACCTTGTCGGTGGACGACTTACGCTTGCCGGTGCGTAGTCTCCACTCCACTCCAGAACCTTCCGGCCCCATCGGTCACATGTTCTGCGTGCTATGTGCCTTGCCCACTGCCACTTCAACTGGCTTATATTCTGGGCTAAGTCGGTGACTTAATATACATAATGACTTAATATAAGGTACTCCATAGAGGAACTAATGGATCTCCTCATTTCTGATTTGATCACGTAGAGAAACCCCGAGCATAGCCCTCTCCAACGCTCGTTGTGTGACTTTGAGCTTGCTTACGAGGCCCATAGTAAGAGACCACGTTTCAGTGTCTTATGTCAGCAATAGTAACCACATGAGTAATTCTGTTTACTCATGTGGTGGTAACACACATTGGTCAAAGATTACTGTCTCACTTATATAGCATAATAGAGCATAAACAAATCACTTCGTGCGTCTTCATGTTAAAAGTCAACTTGCCATTTGTGCGTTGATAATTAACGATCAAATCTAAAGTACCGACAGAAGTCGTAGCTGACCAATTTACTCAATGTCAATGCTGAACGTGGGCGCGGCTCCTACCTATCTGTTAAGTCCCGTTCACACAGTGATTAACCTAGGCTTTTAAAAATGCTCTTAACAAGTAGTACAGGCCAACTCATCATACCTCGCTACTAATATATATGTAAGTAAACTGGGTCGAAAAGAAAGCTGGACGATTAAAAAACATGTGATACTTTATATTTGAGCAATTCTTTTAAAAAGAAAATAAATTAAAATATTAGGTCATGAAAAGAAATGAACAAGTTAAACATTTTATATATTTTCGTTGGGTGTATTAAAACTATAAATAAACAAGAAACAAACTAAAAGTGAATACCCTAAGTAATAACCTCAATACGAAATAAAAATTGTTTGCACATAGCGCATAAAATCCTCGCCACCTTTTGGGCAGCCCCGTAGTCGAGTAATTTTGACAATTGAGCAATGAAGAAAAATCTAATGACGTATCATTCATCAAAATTGATTGAGCCATTGAGAAGGCATGAGCGGACATAGGAACGGACATACATACATACAGGTCAATACATAATCGTCCTTGTATGCTATGCCGCACTAAAAAAAACCGGGTAAAAATGACTTAAGTGAGCGTAACTCAGCCTCGAATTAAGCATAAATATGATGCTGCCGTTCGACCAGCTTCTGTTCAGCTACTGTCAAAATTTCAAGTTTGTTGCTGCAGGCTCTGCGTTAATGGATCAGTTATATTATTGAACAGGACAAGTAATAACTTATAGTTCTGCGAACAGTAAACTTTGCGTCCACAGTCTTATCAGCGACAATTTTTCGCAGTACTTCACAACCTATTATATCTCGGCAACTACTTCACCAATTATGCTCATATTCGTAATTCCACTTCAGAGTCAGGTACCTAATGTGTGTACTAAATTTTATCAAAATCGGTTTGTAAATAGCGTCGCAGCAAAATTCCCCCCTTTTTGGAAAACTCAACTCAACCCCACTCAAAAGTCACCGACGACAAAAAAATATATATTGAATAGTAGAACATACATACCAAGTTTTGTCAATATTGGTTGATAAATGCGACCTGTACAGTAGGACCAACATACAACCTAGCAAACATACGGACAAACGAGAGTCAATTTAAAGGAGAGACTTCGCTCGCTTTGCTCGCTCGCTCGATTCAAAGTCAAAGTTATTAAATTTAGGCATCTAAAGATAGATAGATAGATAATTCTTTATTGTTACACCACTTAATATACAAAAATAACATAAAAGTAAAAGAAAGCTTAAAATAAAGTGTTACAATGGGCGGCCTTATCACTAATAGTGATCTCTTCCAGGCAACCTTAGGATGGAGAGGAAATAAAACGCACTTATGAACGTTAATTGTTTATTATAATGATTTTTAAAGACTCTTCCGACGCGTTCCAAAATGTATGGATCCTACTGAGAAGAAGCGGCAAGAAACTCGAGGCCATTCTTTTCAAATATATTTTTACAATGTTTCTACTGGGGTACTGCTATATTATTACATTTTATGGGTGGCACATGACAACTTGCCAGAAGTAGAGTATTCCAAGCATCTTTGTCTTTTATATAATATATTCGTATAATATAATGTACTCGTACCTACCTTAAGAAAGAAAATGATTTGTTTGTGAACCTGAAAGGCCTCCAAACAATTCAAATCGATCAATACACTCGCATATAATGAATATGACTGGACATGTCTCACTAAGTTTCCTTGAGTCGGCTACTCCGAACAGTGGCAGTCACAGCTGCCTCCTTCGAAGCAATTAAACTGAATCAAGAGCTCGCGTGTCGCGGACATCAAAACAACGGTCACCACAGGTCGGACACGTGTTTGGGTATTTTGCCATTCATTAGATATTAACTCGGATGTCTAGACCGAAAAAGATAACATCATTTGTTGATCGCTAATGGATCCATATAAGATATGACTTTATCACCGGTGATGGAAACTCATTTTTATGTGTCTCATTTAGTTAGTAGTAGTTACATTGTAATTGAAATGAATAAACTGGTGTTATTATTATTATTACATAATCGAACAAAACATTGCTTATATTATGAGATTTAGCTGAATGAACCTTTTGTCTTGCTTTTGTCATTTATGCTCCGACTGAATGAAAGTTTAGCCAAAAAAATTGTATTTGATAGCATCCACCCGTGATTTACGAGTATCTTGCGTGGTATTTGAGTTAATAACACTGCTTACCTCGGGATAAAAAGTGTCGCTGCTAACACAAATATATGATACTTTATATCCAGTACCTAAAGAATATCTCTATATATTTTGGTCAACCAAACAACATATTAGCTTAAATTATTGGGACAGATAGAAGTAGGTATCTGCCATTCTGACAGCAGCCGTTTCTAACCGTATTGTCAGAAACTGACACGTGTCAGACATGTCTTCATCCTGACAAACTCTTTCAGAATATACGACGCAGTGTCCGTTGAACACATAATAATATTATAATATAGAACAATATCCACACAAGACCTTAATTCCCAAACTAGGCAGAGCATGTACTATGGTAAACTCATGTACACATGTGATATATACACAGACACAGGTCAAACATACATGTTCATGCACACAAATGTTTGATCAATCCGGGGATCGACCTTGGGACCCGTGGCTCAGAAAGCGGGGTTGTTATCAACTGCGCTGACCGACCAACCATCACATCAGTCTGCACACCAAATACATGGTTGTTACTTGAAGCCATGCTCATGTCACATTGTATAAGCAATTGACAGAAGAATTGGCCACAATCAACAATCTATCAAACGTGGATGTTTTAGCCACTTCAATTACTTTAAAGAATATAAATAGCTTCTTCTAATGTGCTCATATAGTGCCTATGTGTCTATTATATGAGTTTAAAGATACTCACAGATTCGGCATTCAATCGACAACGGAACGGGTTCGGGTCACGAACGCTTGATTGGTTACAATTTCGCGTCAATTAAGATAGGTACAAGCCGGGCGGTCGTTGTGCATTGTGCCTTAAACTATCCTTATTGGTTCCTCATTCCTTGTTAGTCTAACTGAGCCTTTAGTGGGATGATATAGCCAACAATTGCCGCTATTGTGAGTTCCCATTGTGATAGATTGTCATACATCACTTGGAGTTAGTCTCTAACTCTACATGTACTCTACATCAATTGTACAGCTCTAGCCATCTGTGTGATATGTGACTGAAAAGGTTAAACTAGTAGTCTGATGGTAAGCTTCACTATTCTCATCACGCCAACGAATAAGACATGGCTTAGTCCTATTTTATCCGCATCTGAATTTTCTGCAGTGCCTTAACCTTAGCATTGCTTACACACTAGTCCTCAGAGCGGAGGTATAGTGTCTGACAGTTTGGTCGGTGCCTCGGTGGCGCTTGCATAATAGTCTTACCACCAAGTGTGTCACTTGATTAGGACCTCTCAGGTACCTACTACATGTAGGGATATATGTATAGCTTGCACGTAGGGAAATAATGTAAATCAACCTTGCTTAGAAACACGCGTATACTCAACTAACTCTTCGCTGCCGAACCCAGTACCCGGCAGCCGGGACGTGTGAAAAACTCCTCTTATTGTAAAAAATATTATGTAAAAATTTTGTTTAAATAATTCAGTTAGTAACTTGATTGAAACTTTCGTAATTATTATACTATATATATATACTAGATAAAGGTTAAAACTGCTAGACCACCTACCTAGCCTTCATTCATCTTTAGATTGCCAAAGATATGTAGGTACGACGGACTAGGATTCACTAAGCAAATTGACCTTTAGTGCTCTATTATATTATCGTGATATTATCATTATACTCCTTTGGTTGGTGATTTTAGGGTTCGGTACCTCAAAAAGAAAAAGGAACCCTTATAAGATCACTTTGTTATCCGTCTTTCCGTCTGTCAAAACCCTTCTTCTTTAGAACGCGTAAAGGTATCACCTTGAAATTCATATCGAACACTCGGGTGGCAGTCCCTTTCAGCTGTGAAAAAAATTAAACTTGTTAGTCAACGCGTTCAATAGATATGACTGATTATGTCGCATTCTTTCGCATATTTTGCGATTTCACAAGGGATATAAACCTATAGGGTACTTCCTGTCAACCTACACACATGAAATTTGGCAAGAAACAATACCTAAATTCAAATATAATATCATTGCCTAAATTACAAGCAATCACGAAGAAAAATCTGAAAACCGCAAATACGAGTATATACTTTAATATCACATAAAATCGTGTTTACTGTTACAAACTTCTTTTTTGCGGTTGGTGCAATAGTCGTGTATAGGGATCTAACGCCAAAGTTAAGTTTGTCTTTCAACCTAGTTCGTTTTTAGTTAAACAGGGATGCCCAAAGTGTTGATATCGACCCCTTCAATATCACTATACTCGCACATATAGGTTTCCCAGGGGTCGAAATAAACGAACCCTGATTTTGAGGGGTCGACGAGGTTAAAAATCAACCCTTATTAGTTAATACATGTTCTTCTTTAAAACTTTCAAGATATACCTACCTAGTATAAGTTGTATTACGTGTATCAACTTGTTATAAGAATGACTAATATTTTAGTAGGAATTATCATTGTTGTACTTTTAAATAACACAACTACTTAGTCGTTAAGTGTGGATAAGTTCATGCAAGATAATGTGCTATTGTGTTAGCTTACAATTCTTTCAGGCCCGTTTTCGCTTGCTCTGTATTAGACGCATATACGCGATTTAACATGAACGAAATCATGATCAAGTTCAAGTCCAAACATGATCCTGATAGTTTACTTTAAAGACAGTCACCAGATTCATCAATCACACTATTTTTTATATTTACTATGCTAATTTAAATTTATTTTAAAAAATACCTACTTAAGTATTTTTATGTTATATGTAATAGTAATTGTTAATTACATTTCATATTTACTGAATTTGATGTCTATCTATACTGTCGAATGTTGATAAGAAAATGATGTCACGTTTACTCACTTAACCAACCGCAAAGTATTTAATTAGTAAGAATTTTGTACCAATAGGAAAAAAATTAGAGACAGGATTTTGAAAGAATTTTGACTATGGGGTCCGAGTTCATTGGTATCAGTTATATACCGAACCCTCGGTGCGCGAGTGCAACTCGCACGTGGTCGGTTTTAGGTTGAACCGAAGTTGTTGTATGTTTTTATGTTTCTTTGTTACCTGTTCACGACTACACATTTAAGGCGACCTTATGAAATGAAGCACGGAGATAGACTTCAGTACATACCTATATAGTACTTTACATTTCAATTAAACTCTTACTACTTCTTGAAGGATAGTATATAACTTATATAAGTAGGAATATATAGGTATGGATATAAACAAAATCGGTCTGCTTGGATAAATGGATGCATGGATCTTTGTAAATCCTCCCACATTGTACAACTTACATAAGTACGTAAATATTGATCTGGATGAAGAAATATTATATGCTTCTAGTCTTTGTCCGCGACTTCTTTGAGGCTTTATGTTCCCTATAATCTTACTGATATTTAATTAAATTGTCGTATAGGAAGGTTCTTTTATGTAGATCATGTTAATCTAACAAATGGTCTAAAATTCTGTTATCTCATAACTATAACTTAACCAATAACCACAGCATACTAAATGAAACACACATAGGTACATAGAAAAAAAAAAGAAAAAAAAAAAAGAAAAAAAAAATTGCGGGTAGTCCGTGTAGACAGAACAGTTGATTTGTGTTAATTCTTGTAATAATAGATTTTCTGCTTTAACTGAGATTATTTACTTGGATTATTTAAGGCAATAGTAAGTTCTCCGTCTAGAAGTGTTATCTACTTAAATTACGACAGGAAAGTGCATCATATAGGTACTCAATAGTTTGAGCGCCGTCAGTCGTCATAATACAAACACAGGAACATCCTCGCCCTACAAAAAGCAGAAGTTGCATAACCCGGAACAGGATCAGTTTATATAAACCTGGACATACATGTATTTCGGTCAGTTGATTTATTATTATTGACTCATTGAATTATTTTTATATGATTTGTATTGGCTGATTGCGCCATCTAGCGTAAAATCACCACAGCACCGGTCATTTAAACGGCCCCACTTTGTACTCGTGAACACGAGATACAAATATCAATTGAAGTTGAACTATTAACATTGTAGTTATGATTAAGTGCGGCGGCTGCGGCAAATTTCTAACAGGCGGCGCTACTTGTTCAAAGTGCAAAGGGATGTTCCACCGCCAATGCGTCAACTTGACAAACACTAGCACTATACCTAAAACCTGGATATGCCCGTGTTGTGTAGCTAGTACTCCACGGTCAGACAATTCTAACACGCCGCTTAAAGTACAAGAAGAACAAGTATCGGATATGTCCCCTCAAAAACAAGATGAATGCAGTGCAGAACAGCAAGTACTTAGTGAAATAAGAGCCCTGAGGAAGGACATGAACGGCTTCCGAAATGAGTTTGGTAGCTTCCGTGAAGAAGTAAGGGAGGAAATGAAAGACCTGAGATCTATGTGCTTGGGTTTTAACAGCAAAATTGAAGCTTTTTCCGAGCGAATGGACAAACATGAGATACGGCTAATGCAACTTGAAACGTCATGCAAGGAAACCCAACAGGACCTCAAAAACCAAATTGATTTCCTAAAAAGGGAATTGAGTAATAGAGAACAGTTGTCACTGCAAAACGATATTGAGTTCAGCGGAGTAACCGAACACAGTGGTGAAAATTTAATGCACATTACTGGATTAATAACAAATAAGATCGGCCTAAAAGTAGACGAGCGTGACATCGTGGAGGTACGCCGCGTGGGTCCGGTGCGCATGGGACAAGATGACAAACAACGGCCGCGACCTATCGTGATGCGAGTAACGAGACGCGCTGTACACGAGCAAGTGCTGAAGTGCGCGCGCACTCGCCGCTTTATTACCACGGCGGACATAGAGTTGTCAGGGACACCGCGTCCGATCTACATCAATGAGCGACTGACGAAGGATAGTAGAGTTATATTTGCGCGGGCCCGTACTCTATGTAAACAATATAAATGGAAGTTCGTCTGGACGCGAGAGGGGAAAGTTCTGATTAGAGAAGCTGATGGTAAACATGCATTTCGCATCCGTAGTGAAGGTGATTTGGATAAAATCTTTAATGCGAAGCGCAATAATGATTAGTGTAGCTTATTATATCTTAACTGTAAAAAAACCTAATCGGTATCACTTTTATCTAGTAATAATAGTTGTAATATTTGTCATTTTATGGAAAAAGACAGGCTGGACTGGAATCATAGAACAATATAATTTAAAGCGGTGGATAAACGTTCTAGTTAATTATAATTGTAGGTACGCACGATACATCATTGTAATAGATATGGTATTAGAATATTTTCTTTATCAAGACGGTATTTCTTTAATATGTATAACGTTGTATTTTTCATATACATACCCAATTTTATCTAATAAACAAAAACTTTTAAAGGCACACATTCTCAGAACACACTCACACACTAGTACAGAATATAAACACATCGGAACTTGTACACAAATAAGGACTGAATATGGATAGCACAACCAAAAAATGTAAACATTTGAGACTTGGACTTTTAAATATACGATCCATCAATACAGGCAGGGATGAGTTGGAAGCGAGTGTAGATATCTATAACCCTGACGTACTTGCACTTAATGAAACATGGATCAGAGAGGGTCAAGACATAATTGCTCCAATTCTATCAGGCTACATACTCAAACATAGATGTCGTAGATCTAAAGTTAAAGGTGGAGGTGTCGGATTTTATGTAAAAAAAGGATTACGTGCTCGGGTCCGAGCTCATCCGGATTCAGAGTTGGAACAATTATGGCTAGAACTGACACTCCCAGGGGCTCGAATGGCCATAGGTACCGCTTATAGACCCGAAAGTGTCAAAATTCCCGCAGCTCTAGACGCTTTAAGTGAGTCTTTGAGTTCGTTTGCATACTGTGGTTTCACCTGCCTACTGACGGATTTTAACGCGGACTTACTCATACCTGAGTCATCAAAAGCTCTTCAATTGACTACATTCTGCTCACAGCAGAATCTTACTCAATTGGTAACCGAGCCAACAAGGGTGACTGATAAAACCGAAAGTCTTTTAGACCTCGTAATAACAGATGTGCCCGAAAGATGTAAAAAAATTACGATTGTGCATAATAGAGACCTGAGTGATCACGCGTTAGTTTTGTGTGATTTTAACATCAAAAAGCAAAAGCCAGCTGCGCGGCTTACTCTGTTCCGCCACATAAATGAAATCAACTCTGAATCATTTAAATATGACCTCCAGTGTATACAGTGGCATAACTTGGAAAATGTACATGATGTTCAAAATATGGTAGAACGGTATAATGAAACTATCACACATCTCTTTAATAAACACGCACCCTTGAAACTGAAAAAGATTAGGGAGTCCCCTAGCCCATGGATCACACGAGCATGATTAAATTTATGATGGTACTAAGAGATAAAGCGTTAGTCAGAGCCCAGGGTAAAAAAACAGAGTCATCTAAGAACTACTACAAGAGTCTAAAAAATGTTGTTACTGGAGCAATAGAAAGAGAAAAAACTGCTTTTCTTACTCAGTATGTTAACAGAAACTTACATAATCCTAAGAAAATGTGGAAGTATCTAAAGAAAATCAAAACATTCGACAAAACTATTGCATCTATACCAGATAATTTAATGAAACCTGACTTAATTAATAATAATTTTTTGAACATCTCTAATATTAGGCAAATTGATAATGAAGTTTATAATTATTTTAAATTTAATAAAAAATCTAATAGTATATTCTCTTTACATCCTGTTTCCGAGGAATCAATTGGTAAAACTATCCTAACTATAAAAACAAACGCAACTGGATATGACCAGATAAATGTTGAGATGATTAAACTCACACTGCCGGAGTCTTTATCTATGATCACAAGTATAATTAACAGTTCCATTATGACGAGTACCTTCCCTGAAGCCTGGAAGCAAGCTTTGATAAAGCCTATTCCTAAAGCCAACACAGTCGATAACTTAACTGATCTGCGACCCATAAGCATACTCCCAGTGCTGTCTAAAGTGTTAGAAAAAGTGGTGTTAGCACAAATGGAAAAATACTTGTGTGAACAAAATATAATACCAAAATACCAGTCAGGTTTCCGAAAGCTTCATGGAACTGAAACTGCACTCGTACATGTGACTGATGATTTGTTAACAGCATCAGACATGGGACTAAGTAGTGTACTGGTCCTATTAGATTTTTCCAGAGCATTTGACTGCGTTGATCCAGATTTACTAATCGCTAAGCTCTCGTACTACGGTTTTTCAGAAAACACTTGCAACTGGTTTAAAACATACATCACTGGTCGAAGACAGTACGTACAGCTTCAGAATCAGAACGGCAGTAAAATGGTCTCTAGTGTAGAAAATATTCCAAGAGGAACGCCACAAGGATCAATCTTAAGTCCTATCCTTTTTTCTATTTTTACGGCTGATTTACCTGACCATATAAAAGTATGCAAATATCATTTATATGCTGACGACACTCAGGTGTACCATAGCTTTAAATCAGATAATACTGCTGATGCTATAGTGCAAATAAATAATGATTTAGACGAAATTTACAAATGGGCCACTCGTAATTCATTAATATTGAACCCCACAAAATCTAAAATGATAATATTGGGTACTAAGACACAGGTTAGTAAGGTAATGCAATTCGGCCCTAAATTAACTATCGATGGAACAGACATACCGTTGGTAGATGATTCAAGAAACTTAGGTCTAATAATAGATACTAAAATGAGATATGTCAAACATGTGAACGAAAAGATCAAAAACGCCTTCTACAAACTTAAGGTTTTATACAATATTAGAAAGCATATGTCTGAAGAGATTAGGATCTTACTATGTGACCTTTTGGTGCTCTCTCCTTTTAACTACTGCAGTGCGGTGTATGGGCCCAGGATATGGGCGAAGACAGAATGTGCAATTCAGCGTGTACAAAATGCATGCGCCCGGTTCTGTTTCAATATACCCAGGAGAGAGCACGTCACTCCCTTCCTTGTAAAAAAAGGAATAATGAACATGAAGCTACGAGCGGAACTTCATTTAGCATGTATGACGCAGAAAGTTATCTGGAGCAAAAAACCAGAATATCTATTCGAAAAGTTGTCATGGCCCGTCGATAAGCATAATCTAAATACACGATCAACTATCACTTCAATATCACTATACTCGCACATATAGGTTTCCCAGGGGTCGAAATAAACGAACCCTGATTTTGAGGGGTCGACGAGGTTAAAAATCAACCCTTATTAGTTAATACATGTTCTTCTTTAAAACTTTCAAGATATACCTACCTAGTATAAGTTGTATTACGTGTATCAACTTGTTATAAGAATGACTAATATTTTAGTAGGAATTATCATTGTTGTACTTTTAAATAACACAACTACTTAGTCGTTAAGTGTGGATAAGTTCATGCAAGATAATGTGCTATTGTGTTAGCTTACAATTCTTTCAGGCCCGTTTTCGCTTGCTCTGTATTAGACGCATATACGCGATTTAACATGAACGAAATCATGATCAAGTTCAAGTCCAAACATGATCCTGATAGTTTACTTTAAAGACAGTCACCAGATTCATCAATCACACTATTTTTTATATTTACTATGCTAATTTAAATTTATTTTAAAAAATACCTACTTAAGTATTTTTATGTTATATGTAATAGTAATTGTTAATTACATTTCATATTTACTGAATTTGATGTCTATCTATACTGTCGAATGTTGATAAGAAAATGATGTCACGTTTACTCACTTAACCAACCGCAAAGTATTTAATTAGTAAGAATTTTGTACCAATAGGAAAAAAATTAGAGACAGGATTTTGAAAGAATTTTGACTATGGGGTCCGAGTTCATTGGTATCAGTTATATACCGAACCCTCGGTGCGCGAGTGCAACTCGCACGTGGTCGGTTTTAGGTTGAACCGAAGTTGTTGTATGTTTTTATGTTTCTTTGTTACCTGTTCACGACTACACATTTAAGGCGACCTTATGAAATGAAGCACGGAGATAGACTTCAGTACATACCTATATAGTACTTTACATTTCAATTAAACTCTTACTACTTCTTGAAGGATAGTATATAACTTATATAAGTAGGAATATATAGGTATGGATATAAACAAAATCGGTCTGCTTGGATAAATGGATGCATGGATCTTTGTAAATCCTCCCACATTGTACAACTTACATAAGTACGTAAATATTGATCTGGATGAAGAAATATTATATGCTTCTAGTCTTTGTCCGCGACTTCTTTGAGGCTTTATGTTCCCTATAATCTTACTGATATTTAATTAAATTGTCGTATAGGAAGGTTCTTTTATGTAGATCATGTTAATCTAACAAATGGTCTAAAATTCTGTTATCTCATAACTATAACTTAACCAATAACCACAGCATACTAAATGAAACACACATAGGTACATAGAAAAAAAAAAGAAAAAAAAAAAAGAAAAAAAAAATTGCGGGTAGTCCGTGTAGACAGAACAGTTGATTTGTGTTAATTCTTGTAATAATAGATTTTCTGCTTTAACTGAGATTATTTACTTGGATTATTTAAGGCAATAGTAAGTTCTCCGTCTAGAAGTGTTATCTACTTAAATTACGACAGGAAAGTGCATCATATAGGTACTCAATAGTTTGAGCGCCGTCAGTCGTCATAATACAAACACAGGAACATCCTCGCCCTACAAAAAGCAGAAGTTGCATAACCCGGAACAGGATCAGTTTATATAAACCTGGACATACATGTATTTCGGTCAGTTGATTTATTATTATTGACTCATTGAATTATTTTTATATGATTTGTATTGGCTGATTGCGCCATCTAGCGTAAAATCACCACAGCACCGGTCATTTAAACGGCCCCACTTTGTACTCGTGAACACGAGATACAAATATCAATTGAAGTTGAACTATTAACATTGTAGTTATGATTAAGTGCGGCGGCTGCGGCAAATTTCTAACAGGCGGCGCTACTTGTTCAAAGTGCAAAGGGATGTTCCACCGCCAATGCGTCAACTTGACAAACACTAGCACTATACCTAAAACCTGGATATGCCCGTGTTGTGTAGCTAGTACTCCACGGTCAGACAATTCTAACACGCCGCTTAAAGTACAAGAAGAACAAGTATCGGATATGTCCCCTCAAAAACAAGATGAATGCAGTGCAGAACAGCAAGTACTTAGTGAAATAAGAGCCCTGAGGAAGGACATGAACGGCTTCCGAAATGAGTTTGGTAGCTTCCGTGAAGAAGTAAGGGAGGAAATGAAAGACCTGAGATCTATGTGCTTGGGTTTTAACAGCAAAATTGAAGCTTTTTCCGAGCGAATGGACAAACATGAGATACGGCTAATGCAACTTGAAACGTCATGCAAGGAAACCCAACAGGACCTCAAAAACCAAATTGATTTCCTAAAAAGGGAATTGAGTAATAGAGAACAGTTGTCACTGCAAAACGATATTGAGTTCAGCGGAGTAACCGAACACAGTGGTGAAAATTTAATGCACATTACTGGATTAATAACAAATAAGATCGGCCTAAAAGTAGACGAGCGTGACATCGTGGAGGTACGCCGCGTGGGTCCGGTGCGCATGGGACAAGATGACAAACAACGGCCGCGACCTATCGTGATGCGAGTAACGAGACGCGCTGTACACGAGCAAGTGCTGAAGTGCGCGCGCACTCGCCGCTTTATTACCACGGCGGACATAGAGTTGTCAGGGACACCGCGTCCGATCTACATCAATGAGCGACTGACGAAGGATAGTAGAGTTATATTTGCGCGGGCCCGTACTCTATGTAAACAATATAAATGGAAGTTCGTCTGGACGCGAGAGGGGAAAGTTCTGATTAGAGAAGCTGATGGTAAACATGCATTTCGCATCCGTAGTGAAGGTGATTTGGATAAAATCTTTAATGCGAAGCGCAATAATGATTAGTGTAGCTTATTATATCTTAACTGTAAAAAAACCTAATCGGTATCACTTTTATCTAGTAATAATAGTTGTAATATTTGTCATTTTATGGAAAAAGACAGGCTGGACTGGAATCATAGAACAATATAATTTAAAGCGGTGGATAAACGTTCTAGTTAATTATAATTGTAGGTACGCACGATACATCATTGTAATAGATATGGTATTAGAATATTTTCTTTATCAAGACGGTATTTCTTTAATATGTATAACGTTGTATTTTTCATATACATACCCAATTTTATCTAATAAACAAAAACTTTTAAAGGCACACATTCTCAGAACACACTCACACACTAGTACAGAATATAAACACATCGGAACTTGTACACAAATAAGGACTGAATATGGATAGCACAACCAAAAAATGTAAACATTTGAGACTTGGACTTTTAAATATACGATCCATCAATACAGGCAGGGATGAGTTGGAAGCGAGTGTAGATATCTATAACCCTGACGTACTTGCACTTAATGAAACATGGATCAGAGAGGGTCAAGACATAATTGCTCCAATTCTATCAGGCTACATACTCAAACATAGATGTCGTAGATCTAAAGTTAAAGGTGGAGGTGTCGGATTTTATGTAAAAAAAGGATTACGTGCTCGGGTCCGAGCTCATCCGGATTCAGAGTTGGAACAATTATGGCTAGAACTGACACTCCCAGGGGCTCGAATGGCCATAGGTACCGCTTATAGACCCGAAAGTGTCAAAATTCCCGCAGCTCTAGACGCTTTAAGTGAGTCTTTGAGTTCGTTTGCATACTGTGGTTTCACCTGCCTACTGACGGATTTTAACGCGGACTTACTCATACCTGAGTCATCAAAAGCTCTTCAATTGACTACATTCTGCTCACAGCAGAATCTTACTCAATTGGTAACCGAGCCAACAAGGGTGACTGATAAAACCGAAAGTCTTTTAGACCTCGTAATAACAGATGTGCCCGAAAGATGTAAAAAAATTACGATTGTGCATAATAGAGACCTGAGTGATCACGCGTTAGTTTTGTGTGATTTTAACATCAAAAAGCAAAAGCCAGCTGCGCGGCTTACTCTGTTCCGCCACATAAATGAAATCAACTCTGAATCATTTAAATATGACCTCCAGTGTATACAGTGGCATAACTTGGAAAATGTACATGATGTTCAAAATATGGTAGAACGGTATAATGAAACTATCACACATCTCTTTAATAAACACGCACCCTTGAAACTGAAAAAGATTAGGGAGTCCCCTAGCCCATGGATCACACGAGCATGATTAAATTTATGATGGTACTAAGAGATAAAGCGTTAGTCAGAGCCCAGGGTAAAAAAACAGAGTCATCTAAGAACTACTACAAGAGTCTAAAAAATGTTGTTACTGGAGCAATAGAAAGAGAAAAAACTGCTTTTCTTACTCAGTATGTTAACAGAAACTTACATAATCCTAAGAAAATGTGGAAGTATCTAAAGAAAATCAAAACATTCGACAAAACTATTGCATCTATACCAGATAATTTAATGAAACCTGACTTAATTAATAATAATTTTTTGAACATCTCTAATATTAGGCAAATTGATAATGAAGTTTATAATTATTTTAAATTTAATAAAAAATCTAATAGTATATTCTCTTTACATCCTGTTTCCGAGGAATCAATTGGTAAAACTATCCTAACTATAAAAACAAACGCAACTGGATATGACCAGATAAATGTTGAGATGATTAAACTCACACTGCCGGAGTCTTTATCTATGATCACAAGTATAATTAACAGTTCCATTATGACGAGTACCTTCCCTGAAGCCTGGAAGCAAGCTTTGATAAAGCCTATTCCTAAAGCCAACACAGTCGATAACTTAACTGATCTGCGACCCATAAGCATACTCCCAGTGCTGTCTAAAGTGTTAGAAAAAGTGGTGTTAGCACAAATGGAAAAATACTTGTGTGAACAAAATATAATACCAAAATACCAGTCAGGTTTCCGAAAGCTTCATGGAACTGAAACTGCACTCGTACATGTGACTGATGATTTGTTAACAGCATCAGACATGGGACTAAGTAGTGTACTGGTCCTATTAGATTTTTCCAGAGCATTTGACTGCGTTGATCCAGATTTACTAATCGCTAAGCTCTCGTACTACGGTTTTTCAGAAAACACTTGCAACTGGTTTAAAACATACATCACTGGTCGAAGACAGTACGTACAGCTTCAGAATCAGAACGGCAGTAAAATGGTCTCTAGTGTAGAAAATATTCCAAGAGGAACGCCACAAGGATCAATCTTAAGTCCTATCCTTTTTTCTATTTTTACGGCTGATTTACCTGACCATATAAAAGTATGCAAATATCATTTATATGCTGACGACACTCAGGTGTACCATAGCTTTAAATCAGATAATACTGCTGATGCTATAGTGCAAATAAATAATGATTTAGACGAAATTTACAAATGGGCCACTCGTAATTCATTAATATTGAACCCCACAAAATCTAAAATGATAATATTGGGTACTAAGACACAGGTTAGTAAGGTAATGCAATTCGGCCCTAAATTAACTATCGATGGAACAGACATACCGTTGGTAGATGATTCAAGAAACTTAGGTCTAATAATAGATACTAAAATGAGATATGTCAAACATGTGAACGAAAAGATCAAAAACGCCTTCTACAAACTTAAGGTTTTATACAATATTAGAAAGCATATGTCTGAAGAGATTAGGATCTTACTATGTGACCTTTTGGTGCTCTCTCCTTTTAACTACTGCAGTGCGGTGTATGGGCCCAGGATATGGGCGAAGACAGAATGTGCAATTCAGCGTGTACAAAATGCATGCGCCCGGTTCTGTTTCAATATACCCAGGAGAGAGCACGTCACTCCCTTCCTTGTAAAAAAAGGAATAATGAACATGAAGCTACGAGCGGAACTTCATTTAGCATGTATGACGCAGAAAGTTATCTGGAGCAAAAAACCAGAATATCTATTCGAAAAGTTGTCATGGCCCGTCGATAAGCATAATCTAAATACACGATCAAAGCTCCGCAATACCTTATGCGTTCCGAAACATAATACCAAGGGGTTTCAAGGTTGCTTTAAGTACAGAGCTTCAAAAATTTGGAACGATCTGCCGCCACCGTTGAGAACAATAGTAAATTATATCGTTTTTAAAAACAAATTAAAAATACATCTTGTAGAGCGGTTTAAACAAAACTTTAAAGCAACCTTTACGCAAAAAACAGTCAAAAGTAACGTTGAAAATGGTACTGTCACATACCTATAATCTAGACACTTCTTATCTGTCACTCTCACTCACACATCCATACACACCAACACACACTCACATGGAACACACCCATACCCTCAGTTTCATCAATTGTATACCGTCCACCATATGTGGCTTGCATTGCATGTTATTTAACATTTATTATTTAAATGCATCCTCTACTAAATTGTTATTTTTAATACAACCTTTTGTATAATTCTCTTGTTTGTCAAGTATATTCTGTTTCTGTCTTTGTTCGTGTCTAATAATACTTTTGTTTAAAACCCGCATTAACTCTTTTTTTTCTGCTCGACTAACATCAATTCGAGCAGGGATATGCTGAAAAACAGCGCAGTGAGTACATGTCTAAATGTAAACACTGCAAACGCTGAGCATAGCCCTATTGCCCAGACATTGTATATAGCATCAAGATACTACCAACTAAGTAGTTACTTTTTCTGATTTGGTAACAAATTGTTTTTTTTAGTCCTTTGCTTTGTGTTCGCAAAAACATGTACCAGACTGAAACTGTATCTGTATTATAATTATAGTATCTAATCTATGTGTAAATTGTATGTGTATTAATATGGAGCAATAAACTTTTTTTTATTCTTATTCTTATTCTTAAATACTCGTAGTACCAATGGTAACATAAACATTGTGTAACTGAAATGTTCAATAAATTATTATGATTCAGTGTTGAGTCACATTTAAACACATCAAGAGACGTGTACTATTGTATAATAACAGCTTAATGATAATATCCAAAGTAATCAATCAATATTGAATAAATGGACGGATATTCATTTTATTTTACGGGAATTCGTATTAAGGTGCTGTCAGCGGACTTCAGTGAAATCAAGCAATTGCACCTCGTAAACACATACAAATTCATAAAAAATTGTGTTTGTTATGTGTTTACAATGTTTACTATTAAATAAAAAATAAACTGTCAACGTATGCGTATTAAAAATTGCTATTTTACATTATTTCAATCTCAAATACAATTTTATTGTGAATTTTGATAAAAACTGTTTTAAAGATGAAATAAGTGGTATGTTTGATATTTGTTTTAAATGTACTCAAGTATGTTAAAATATGTTTTAGTTCCGTCAATGTGTACTTAAAAGTCTTAGAAATGTCACTGTATTCTTTATAATTTTAAGTAAACCGTTGTTTATGAGATAAACTGCTTTAAAAATTCTCCTTTTTATCGACGTCAGGAGCTGACAGCACCTAATGTTTTATTATAATACTTAATATGTATACGTTTAACATAAAATGGGACAAACAACCACACAAGGTGTGGTTATTTATTAAAGTTGTAATTTCTTTTTTTATCAAATTCACATTAATTCATGATAATTTTCGTCAAATTTAATAATATTGATTATTAGATATGTTATCTAATTTCATGAACATTGATTATATTATCTGTTTACATAATTATATTAATATTAATATTATTAATACATATTAATATCATTATAGTAATACTTTATAACAAAAATGTAATGCTAATGTCTGTCCAAGATGGAGTTACGAGTAAGTGCACCCTACACGGTTAGCTGCACTGGAATGGCTTAATTGCGGCTCCATCCATCTCTTAAGTTCTTGTAGAGGCGAAACAAACATCAGGTGTCGAAGATGGTTTAGTCACAGATTACTGATGGTTTAGTCGTAGTTAGAAGAAGCAAATGCAGGTGTTACTCTTATACTTCCTACATGAATTTTGTAAGGGTATAAGGACGGTGCACGAAGCGTCGTGGCCAATTCGTTCCATACACTCTATAGGTCGTGCGCTTAATTTGACTTAAATGACAGGCCTGTTGGTCTAGTGGTTAGTGACCCTGACTGCTATGCCGGAGGTCGTGGGTTCGATTCCCACCCAGGACAAATGTTTGTGTAATGAGCACGACCATTTGTTCTGTGTCTGGGTGTAATTTATCTATAATATGTATGTATTTAGAAATATATAAGTATATTTATCAGTTGTCTAGTACCCATAACACAAGCTCTGCTTAGCTTGGGACTAGATGGCGTTGTGTGATAGTTGTGGAATATTTATTTATTTATTTATTTATTAATATAAAGTATGAGGCTCATGAACAAATTTTATTATTAAATTAATAATATTTAATTATCTTGTCGCTTCTAGGAAGGCTTACACTAGAGATGTACAACTATATTTATTTATTGCTAGCGACTGCCTGCGACTACGTTCGGGGAGTAGGCTCGTTCGAGAGCCTTCGGCCTCGCCATAACCTCCCATCTTTTCTTGAATAATGAATACAACAAAAAATAATTAGCGAGATAGTTCCATCCATTTCCTCCATCGTCCTCAAGTTATAGCGTGGACCAGGAGTATATATATATATATATATATATAAATACTTTAACCGTTAAATATTAACCTTTTAAATCAATATAATTACAGAATGTACCAAAATTCTTTCCAGCATGTGATGAAGATGAGATCCCCATTCCTATGTCGCGACGAACACGCACACCGTTCCTGTGCCGACTGTACTGGCTCGCGCACAACATTGCCACGGACCTGGCGTTTGTCATCACTCTGGTCTACTGGGGAATGGTTCACGATCCTAGTAAGTAGACCAACCTCTATAAAGGAGACGAGTATCAAGGCAGATAGGTAGGCGGTGCGCCTTCTGCGCCCGCATCTGGCTGAGTGCCATCTGCGCTCGCCACCCGTCCGGGGACGCTGTACGCAGCATTAAACCGTTCTATAAAAAAAAAGGCAGATAGATTTCTTTGCGGTTTGTTTTTGACAGATTAACTTCCGAATAGACGATGAACATAAAGTATAATCGCTATTATTGTAAGGGTAAGAAACCATCATGAGAAAAATGACAGCGCTACTTCGATATAAAAAAATAGTTATAGGTATTTTATGAAAGCATAGCGGACAAGTAACCAAAAACTATTCCTTAGGTAGCAGATACTTACAAGATAAAAGGCATAATCTGTTAACATTTATAGTTTGTAACCCCAGCGGTTTAGTAAGACTCTGTTTTGATGAATCACTCAGATGCCGTGGTCCGTTTTGCGATAATTTTGCTCACAGTGCTATCGTCTACCAAAGCTGGTCCGAGACAAATATCGCGATTTGACAGCTCGTGGCACTGTAAGCGTGTTGTTAATTTGGACCAGAGTTGTAGCAATAACGAAACATTTGCGCGCGAAAAACAAATTCATAAAAATATCGTGCATAGTGTGAAGGTTAACTATGTGGTGTGTGGATTAAAAAGAAATAATGGAATGGATGGACCGACTTTTACAACTTTTACATCAAAAAGAAGGGACACCAGTAAAGACATTACACCTGTCACTTTTGACAGAACGCTCACGATGATTATGGTGTAGAGCATGGTTCATGTAATCGTCAATATGGCGGCAGTTAAGACGTCATCGATGACGTAGCGTGGGCCATCGTAATCACGCTCACGGTAAAAGGGACCGACTGTTATCGCGCTAATAGCGATTATGGCTCAATTGGGACCGTACTGCCACAGAACAAATAACTGTATATTGATAGATATCGTCGTTACTACCGTTTACACTTTACATGAATAAAATAAATCAGACAATGAGTCAAATGAGTCAACACAATGACAAATATCACAAATGAGTCTTTTTCTCGATTAAAATAGTTTTTTCAACACACTTGCTTATTAAGTGGCTTTAATTTCACTGCAATTAGGCACATAATATCATCTGTAATCCAACTGTGACTTTTTCATTGCTATATTATTCACAAGTGAGTAATAGAGTTTTTTTTTTATTGGTTGAGTTGCTTTGCACTTAAAAAGCTTTGATACAAAAAGATCATGTTCAGTAGTACAAATAAATTAATTTATCTATTGCTTGCTCATTTCATGCAACTTCGTATTTAAATAGATAATTTCAACTTGTACGTGTTTAATAAATAAAACCTTCACTCAAATTTAACTTTTTTTCTATAAAATAAAGAAAACTTGAAATTTCCCATTTTGTACGTGGCTAAAACGCTATCCGCGAAAAGCTAAAAAAAGAAACCTCATTATTTTAGTCTATGGCCAATCGCCATTGCCATATAGGCGCGCATAGGAAAACTGATTAATTATTCCCGCCATTGCATTGCGAAGAAAATATCACAAGGCGTTTTCACTGTTAAAATTACAGTTATCAATTAAGTAATGAAATAAATTTTTTAGTATTATTTTCTTCGCAAGTGTGTTGAAAAATGTCGTATGATACACATGTGTATTGACGATTACCGTCCTCGGCTCTCTTAAGATCCTTACCTAACGGCCCGGGTCTCAATCGGTCAAAAGTCTCGCGTCTCAGCGGTAATCACCGACATTACACACATCGACCATAATGTACTATTAAAGCTGAGTATGTAAAACAAATCGACACTTAGGTATAGTAAAGATGGCAAAAGAATTAATAAATGTGTGAATATGTATAATTCATGCTCAGCGAAAAAAACTTTATAGTTTAGAAAAATTAATATATATTTCCTCAGACATTAGTCGGACTAATGCCCGTTTGCACTAACATCAAACTATACACTTCCTAAAGAAGACCTAAACATCGAGTTGGTTTGCACCAAAATGTTTCCGCTAAGTAACTAACTCCTACCTTAGCTGCTCCATAACAAAGCGTCTTCCCCACCAAAAGTAAGAAGGTAATTTTACTTTCCTATAGATAGGTAGGTCCTATAGATAGATAAGACCTATAATTTTGACATCAATCCTCACCTAACTTTCTGTTCCTATAATTATATTATAGGAATAATTTTGAAAACAATTCTTACCAGACGATTGTACCTATTTTAACATGTGTACAATCTTTATTTCTTGTCACAAATGGTTTTGGAAATAATAATTTATGCATGTTACTCAATATCGTCGGTTGTGAACCGATTTATAAAAAAAAAATACTTTTTAGGTAGTAATTTATCATCAACTCAAGTCTAGTACATGTTGAGCATCTTCAATACAATATAAGTCGGTTTCAACTTTACTAAATTTACAAATTGTATAATACTTACAGACTTGCCCACATTGGCCGATCTGAATGTAACACTCTGTGTAAAACGTACCTATACAAAGTTTGCATTGAAAATAAATGGTTGTCATTATAAACATCTACTTAAAGAATATGAAGTACAATGCATTTTATTCATTCTAGATATCATGTTTCATAATAGCATTTACTGCTTATGACCTACACGCACGACATCCAAATAGAAATAATGTAAGTTTTAAGACTTATCCTTACTAAAAGTAATAACTCTTTTCTACCTCTTAACATTGTCCGATTTCAGTGGTTTTTTTTCATGTAATTAACACATTGTTTACTATACCCGTACGTTTTGATTCTTTCAGTATTTCAAAGTACTAAATTTACTTTAAAGAACTTAAAAAACTGACAAAAATCAATGTCTTGATTAAATGAAAAACAAAATCACTGAAATCGGACAATGTTAAGAGATAGAAAAGAGTTATTTCTTTTAGTATGGACAAGTACTAGCTATGCAACCCCCTTAAGTTTCAAAACGAGTAAGTTCAATTTTTTAATCTATGAATGCAGTTTTTCTTGTCTCTAAAATCGATGACATGGTTCCTAAGAACAGATCTTTATATGTCTTATAATTACAGACTTGCCCATACTGACCGATCTGAATGTAACATTGTATATTGTATATCATGGGTTTTCTATCGACTTCCAAAAAGGAGGAGGTACTCAATGCAACTGTATATTTTTTTTATGTTTGTTACCTCATAACTTTCCATAGGGTGAACCGATTCTCAAAATTCTTATTTGTTTGAAAGCTGGTGCTTCCCGTGTGTTCCCATTTAATTTCATCAAATTCGGTCCAGTAGTTGTATAGTTACACTCATATAACTGAATAGAATGGAAGTCGGTATTAAATTTTTCAAATTGTACTTGTTAAAGCACAACATGCTTAGAGAAACCCTTGCTTAAATATGCCTATGGATAAGTTATGAGAAAGTTATTGTGCTTAACTCCACGTCCATTATCCACAGAGATCCATGATGTGAACGCGTTGAACCTCCTCGTCCATGGCGGCAATTCCGTCGTGATGCTTGTCGAGCTCGCGGTGACTGCGCATCCCATCCGCGCCGCGCATGCGCTGTACGGAGCCGGCGCAGGATTAGCTTACGGAGTGTTCAGCGCTTTCTACTGGGCAGTGGGGGGAACAGACAGGGTCGGCCTTCCTGCCATATATCCAGCGCTGGATTGGAATAAACCTTGTATGTATTAACCCACAGAATATAGATCCGCGCCAATTTTTTTATTTAATAATATGTGACAAGATGGGCAAGTCGTGCACCTGATGGTAAGCACTACGTCTCCCCATGACGGTTGCAATGCTACGCATAGCTTAGAGCTAAAGTTTTCCGTATAGCTACCTGCGCTCTTCACCCAGAAATTGGTTAGTTAGTAAAATTTGCCCAGTGGGCCGAACACGCAAATCACGTTACGTATTCAGTGCAAACTATGAGTTATCTGTGCCACTATTGTACTAGATAAATGACAGTTTGTACTAAATACGTTAACGATGCGATTACGTCACATTTAAACAGATTTTCGTGCTCGGCCCAAAGTATTTTCACTACAGTGCCTTTCAAACGGTAATTCAGACATTGCATTCATTTGTTTGTATGTATGACTTATCATGTAATATGTCACACGTGTTAGTATCAAAATTACAATATTTTAAATGAGTATAAATTATATGTATATATACTCAAACAAATGTTGATTGAAATAAAAAAAAAATGGCGGCTCTCTGTCACTTTTGTCAGCTCCAGTCATCAACTTACTAACATTTTTGCTTACTGGAGTTGTCAAAATTGACAAAGAACCGCCATTTTTCAAGATTTCTATCATTATTTGTTAGCAACTGAGATACATATAATATCCTGCAGGCTGTCGTCGCTCCCCCCTTGTACTTGACTTGGACTCGAATGAAATTCCTCGGAAACTGGAGTCTCTGGATATCTCACCCCAATAGTTTGACAAATGTTGTTGGTAATCCCCCGAACTCAATGTAGAAAGTATGCAATCCGTTTGTTTATATAAAATGGGATGAAATGCGTCCTCTCTTGCCTCCGCAAACATGCCTCACGCACTGCAGAAGCCGTGAAAGCGAGATAGCCCTAACAGCATTCTAAAATCGTTATTATATTGCACACATAAATTTATATAGTCTACAAGCTGTTCGTGTAAAAGATTTGACAGTATGGTTTAAACAGTGTTATTTTGACTTCTCCACTACAACGAGCCAAGCTGCGGATCAACATATTATCACAAAATAAATACCTGTTTGTTTTGTGATATTGCTTCTGACCGTCCATGCTCTACACTCAGTCTCTATATGTTCATGTGATCATCGAGGCCTTTAATTAAAGGGTAATTCAATACTTCAGAGGTCGTCGCACAAACAATTTGCGAAAAAGTTTTCGTATTATAAGCGTCAACGCGTAGCACAAACTATGAGTTATCTGTGTCACAGTTGCCCTAGATACATGACAGTTTGTTGTTTTACGTGAACGATAAATTACATTACGCTACGTTACATTTACGCAGTTATTCATACTAGGCCCGCTGGTAAAGTAGAGCTCAAAGTATTTGAATTATTAAACCCTCTTAAACTCAATGGCATTCAGTCTCAATGGAATTTTATTCGAGGGAAATTTACCGTAGATCCCGAAGACCAAAATTATATTCACTCTTCGTGCATATATTAGCTCGTTTGTATGTGCATGCATAATTAATCCTCATAATTGGCCAGCAGCCTTCTCGTAGCGCTAACTGATAGGTCCTGCAGCATCATGTCGTCTGCATAGCTGATGTAGTTTATGCAAACGACGTACGTAACAGTAAGCGACACGGGCACTTCTGAGGTCCTCTATCAGCTTGTTCACATACTGGTTGAAGCGCCTGGGAGAATTTAATCCACCATGTCTCATTCCGCACCTTTTCCACTCCAACCAGTATACGGTTTTCTCTCTTCGTACGACCTGCATAATGTCGACGGTTGTTGAATTTCAAAGAAAGATCATCATATCATCGGGATAGTTTCTTTATTATTTTATTTGTGGGAGAAATATGGCCTACCAATGGTTCTTAAGCCCCATTTACCCCAATGTTTATTCTTAGTAAAAATGATTTGTTTATACTCCTCTACAGATTATTACCTTATTACATCTTATATATAAGTTAATATATATATATATATATATATATATATATATATGTGTGTTAATTATGTCTGCAGCTAAAATAGAAATATAGAAAAACTATCATTAGTGTAAAAAGAGAAGCGTCCTAGGAATTGACGTCGCGCGTGGGGTCCTTTACTGGTTTAATGCTAGTAAATAAAAACCTTAATAAAATAGTTGCTACGAGTAATTTACTGTTATAAAGTTCTATCGTGTCGAAGTTCACACAGTGTCAGTAGCGTGACGAACAAATAGCTAGATTGGGCTGCCATATAAAAAACTGAATGTTATTTCGCCGTTACGCCACGGCAATTCTTTTTTTGCACAATTTGTGTTTTTATTTGTAACAATATTTTTAATTTTATTCTGGGAACATGTTGGTGCTGTATCAGATTATTAAAAAATGATGTCTACACAAATAGATGTGCAGCGTATTATTAATACTTATAAACAGCTTTAGGTACAATGTTTTATTTGCATTCTCTCCTTGAGAGGGAATTAATACCTAAGTGTTCACTAATATAATTACACAAACGATATACCTTATAATGACGAGTAGCAAGTTGTAATTTGTGAGGGAATTTGATTTACATACTCTATCCTTACGACGTTTTAGATGACGGCTTAATAGGTCATAGTTTAAGCTTGAGTATTGTTGCAAAGTTATATTTAATACAAATAGCTGTCTTACAGCCTAAACTCTACACAATTTGTACAGTTCAATCGTAGAGAAAGAGATGGGATTTTTGTGCGTAACTTTTAAAATAGCTCTCTGAGCTTTTTCTAATATTTACATAAAAGTAGTGTACGTGCCACCACACCCAGTAATACAGTCCAGTAGTCAAGATGGATTTGGCCAAGATTGTAAATATACAAAATTAACAGTTTGCACATCTGCAGATGCCCTAAGCGTTTTATATGTAAATATTAAATTTCAAAAACGTCCTCTTACCACGTCAAATTGTTTTTCCAATCGAGAAAATTAACAATATATACACCGAGAAATTTATTTTATGTGACTCTTTCTCCTTCTTCTTCTTTCAAGGTCAGACAATTACAAATTACAGTAAATAATGAGGAACATTGGTGGGCTTTGATCTGGAAAAATAAACAACATACCCAATGTTTAAGTATGTAAAGATATGGGTATGTAAAGATATGGTTGTGATGAGATGCTCGGAGAAAAAGCAAGAAACTATGTTTTATTAATATTCAAAGTGAGGACATTGGAATTCAAACAAAACATAACTATTTATATATTATATTTCTAGAGCACTCTCAGTATTTTACGAGCTTTTCCCATGAGCTCCTTATAGAATAAGTGCTGTATCGTCTGCATAATGTTTTAATTTTACAGTTGACGTAAATAAGGAAGAGCGTTGGACCAAGAACACTTTGTAGATACTCCAAAGTCATAAAATATTTCGCCATCACTATGAATCTTTACTATTTGACTACAATTTTCCAAATAATCTTGGCAATTTATCAAAGAAGCCCCCCCAGATTCCAATGCGCTCCATTTTTTTCTAAAGAAAGGGAAACAGTATCAAATGCTTATGACAGATCAAGAAAGATGTCTACCATCCTCATCTTTGAGTCTAAGTTTTTTTATTATTTTCGTGATCAGTCCCATTACAGCGTATTCAGTTGACCTAGCCTTTCTATATCCTTTTTGATGAGGGGGTAGTATATTGTATTTGCTACCGACTTCCAAAAAAGGAGTTTTTTTTATGTTTGTTACCTCGTAACTTTCGATTGGGTGGACCGATTAACAAAATTCTTTTTATTTGAAAGCTGGTGCTTTCCGTGTGGTGTGTTTCCCATTTAAATTTCATCAAATTCGGTTCAGTAGTTTTTGAGTTACACTCCAATAACTGATTTTTAACAAAGTAATAGAATGGAAGTAGGTATTAAATTTTTCAAATTGCACTTGTTCCAAATAGCTTAGCAGCCGGTTATTTAAGACTCTTTTAAATTTTTTTGAGAATGATGGTAATACTCAGGTTGATCTGTTATTGGTAAGACTGTCTCTGTCGCCATCCATAAAGATTGGATAAACCAAGCAAGGCCTTTTTAAACGCAATAGGAAAAACCCTTTCCATAAGGTTGTGCTTTAATGGTACCCATCATTTGAGTGAAGACCTTTGATAATTTGATAAATGAGCTAGAAATGTCATGCCATCACACCGCACGATCTTTACGAAGCTGTATAATAATGGATGATAGTTCATGCTCATCAACACGGAGTAGACCAATGGAGTTTCCATTGGGATTTGGAATGCAGCTCAAAAGAAATTTTTTGTTTATTGTAAAATTCCGTTGAGATTGAATTCGAACAGCCAAATTTTTACCTATTTTGGCAAAGAAGTGAGTTACAAATTTTGTCAATCATTGGATGATATGTGTTGTAATTCGTTAGTTATTATAAGACCAGTAAGAATTGCCGTTTTTTTGTCAATCTCGCACTATATTTCCGGTCCAACGTTTTTTTCTAAGGTTTAGAGTAACTTACTGAGCATAAAATCACAAAATGCAGACCGATCCAGGTGGATCTTCAAGCACCATCTTGAAAATAAGTTTTAGATCAAAAGTTCTTGAGACTATTATTGTAGAGAATACAATTTCGCGTCTTTTGTTTTCTTGAAACTTTTTTGTAAAACTTATCGTTTACTATTTATGACCCATTTAATGTTGAATTAAGATAAAGGATGTAATGCAACGTATACCAAGCTAAACATTCGGTGTTGTTCCAGGTTCAGCATTTGGTTTCGTTGCAATGTGCGCCGCAGTGATGGTGTTCGCGCACGCACTGGCTACGTGTCTCGCGGCGCTGCGCGTGCGGCTCGCGGCGCGCACGCACCGCGCCGACCGGCTCACGCTGCCCACACACTGATACACACGGAAACGGATGGATTAATCATCAAACTACATACAGACGTTACAGCTACAGAGACTTGTGGTCCGACGTACATGACGTTGGAGCTATAAAAAATAGTGATCTGACAAAACGTACAAACTTTATTTATTTATTTTTACGATGTGAGTCAATGTGTTACGTGCAAATTTTACTGTACGCACATACAATGCAGAAGTTAAAGCTATATTAGTAATCTGACAATTTGTACATGATGCTTGAGCTTACGTTGAATTCACCGCGATTAGTGATCCAACAATGTGATACCGATGTTGATGTGATTCGTAATTTGACAACATGCACTACTTGCTTGCTAAGCTTTAAACTGCAGAAATTCATGATCTGACATGTACAGCATGGTCATTCTAACTTCTTCGCCCGGAACATAGCACTGAAGTACTACTGCGTATATAGGTACTTATGATTAGAAGATTTGGCCATCGGTTCCTAAAAATGTATTAGGCGTTGAAACTACAAACATCTAACAACACGTAGCTTTAACGTCATGATCATCTACCTGATACCCTCTACATAGATAGATTACTTAGATATAGGTACTCTTTATTGAGCACGTTAAAATTTAACAATCAAAACAGTTATACAGCCTAGGTCACTGTAACAATAGGCGGTAGGAACCTGACGTTAAAGCTATGATGGCGGTCAAGGTACTGATCTTTTTTTTCTTCATTTTGATCTGTAAGTTCTGATCTTACAACGTGTACATTGAATTGAACAGACGGTTAAACTACAGGGATTAGTGATCTGAAATTTCACATGTGTATAATGCTCTGATTCTACACAAGATCAGACATTCAAGATACATATGAGTTGTACAAGCCATCATTTTGAGTATAAAGTTTTTCGTTAATTACGGCAGCCAGTTTTAGAAATCCAACTGTGTTGCAACGATGTTGCAGATATTAGCTCAGTTGGTGACCCAAGTTCGATCTATGGCTGGGGCAAAATATTGTGTGATGAGCAGATATCTTTGTTCTCGGATCTTAGATGTTTGTCAAATGTGCAGGTCCGTGACTTCCCGGACACCTTTAAGAGAATCCTGTATCGTATACCGTGCGGGGTATGAGTGTGTAACCGTTACTGAATTGTACGATACGGCGCCTGGCTGATTTGTACGATGCGACGCAAAAATGGCACATAATAATGTTCTATGCCTACTTTGTAGCACTTGAAATGTAAATATCCAGGCGTTAACGTAGACGAACTTGGTCATTGTCATTGCATCAGAAAAATATTACTTGTTTTTTTTTCATTTCCCTATGTTTTATGTGTTAAAATGGGTTTTTTACTCCAATTTGATCGTTACTGTTACTGCTCAGCCGTGGACAGGCGTGGTGAAATGCGGGAGTGATGTACGTGTATAATGCAGGGTATAAGTGAGTAACCGTTACTGAATTTTACGACGCCTGGAAAAAGTAGCACATATAATTTTGTATCAGTTCTTTGTAGCACTTGAGACGTAAATATGCAGGCGTGGATGTAAAAGAACTTGATCATTGTCATTGTCATCAGGATATGGGTACTTGATTTTTTTTAATTTTATGTGTGTTTTTACGTGTAAGAAAATTTTTTCACTGTAATCTGAGCGCAGTTACTGTGCTCTGCCATAAAAACGACAGGCGTGAAGAATTTTGGGAGTGACGTACGTAACTACTAATTTAGTGTAACTTTTATTCTATGACAGAGGCACTTGCCCTACTTACCCCTCACGTCAAAAATGGCACGTGATCTGTGGTCAAACTAAGTAGCTATCTACTAAGAACACGTCTCAGAGTTTCCTGGACGTTACCCAGCCGAGTCGGATAATATTGAACTCTTTCTGGAACGTCTCGAATTTCCTGGTTCAGTGTTTGTCCAAGGTTTTACCTGAATTTTCAACTGATACTAAGGTAGGCACGGCGAAAATATTCGACACAGGAAATATTTGTCTTGTGCATGTTTTTCGGCGCACCCGCCCAAATCTCACACAAGACCTTAAAAAATGGTGTACTGCTCTTCCATCGATTCTGCCTTGACTAAGTATAATAACATCAGCAATATTATTTTCACTTGAAAAGTTGGACGAATTGTAGGTGTATCCATAATATCGTTTACGGTCTTTTCGATCGTGTAGTTTTAGTGTATCGTGAGTATTTGCACTTATTTTCATAGGCGAAATTAATTTATGTGAAATTAATTTTTCATATAGCTCGGCTGGACTTGCCTATAGTCATATACACAGTCAGTACACGCAGTCTTATAATTACTTAATAATACTGTGCTCTAGGTTAACAGGTTTTTAACTGAAATATGATCGCAAATAGCTACACTATTATTAGGTTACTTCATATAACATTAATATTTTTAGTAACGTTAAGACATCAAAAATAACTATCGAGCTGTGTTCTATAGTTATAACGTCCCTTGATACAGCCCAGTTCAAAGGACCTTATGACTGCATTCCTAAATATTTCCAAAGACTATTTTTATTTATTTTATAATGATGAACATTTTTTTACTTTGTGTGACACATTGCAAGTTAATATCTTCTAGCTTTATTATCCTAGTATCTATATTTTTGGTGCAAAAACAATTCTCGCTTAGGTGACAATATTTGGAAAGTGAATCCATTAACGTACTGAGTGTAAACTTGATTTTTAGTAGGTTCCTTATTATATAAAATGATAGACTTGTTTTTGTGATGTGATGTACCTACTAGCTACTGAATGTGAAATCAGCGTAAAATTATTACCATTATATCCCGGTCTCTACGTTTTAGGTTCGGATGAGAGAACCTGTAAGTAATTTTCCGGTATACAGACTATGTGTATTTCATTATGGAACACACATAGCCTGTACGTACCATATAGCCTGTATATGGAATTTCCAAATTCTACAAATATCGGTTCAGTTGTCTAGTTGTCAAAAGATAACACAAACTAACAGAAATGCAATTACATTTACTTAGGTACAGATTTATAAAAGAGACACTTTATTTTTTTAAATTATGACATTTTTCTATCAATCATCAATGAAGAACATGGATCTTTAATCTCATAGTTACGTGATAAACAATAATTTTACCAATTTACGTATTAAGTACATTTGCATAGTAGATGTCTAATTTTACCATAGGGAATCTTTGTCATGATTAGAAATACCCAAAGAAATAAAAATATAATAATATACACCTTCTAAAAGTCCCATAATAAATTTAGGTGGTTTGTTCCACCATATAAAGTAAGTCTCTAGCCATATACTTGTGGTATATTAGCAAGTTATCTGAGTAAAGAGCACAAAATATGAGTACCTAATATGTATAATAATAGGTGTATCGAAAAGTTCGTGAACAATTTACGTAAAATTTGGGTGTTCTGTGTTACTCACCTTTAAAATTGAAATGTCGCTAATTTTTCTATTTTCATATATTATCGCGCTTTGGTTTCGCACGGTCACAGTAATACGCGGCACGGTCGCTATTTATTTAAACAGTATTAAGTTACTCAAGTTTTGAGTATAGTATCATATAAGTAGTCTTCAGATATAAGCGTATCCACAAAACTCGTGTAACTTAAAAAAAATAACTTTGAAAAACTTAAACTTCACTCACCCTTTTGTAACAGTATATAGTTAGTAGGTGACAGTAGTTGACAATGGTTGGTCAATCTTTGGAGTTTCTGAAGAAATATAAAATTAAAGATTTGAAGTTTTAAAACTGTACAAGTTCACTTAACGGTAACCCAACTTTAACACAAAATAAATTATTAGAGAGGGAGGGAAGAAGGCAATTAGAGTTTTCCTAAAAGCATTGTTTTATCTCATAAATAAACTTACCTATCTACTATCTTCTGTATAAATAATAATTAAAAGCTGTTCGTTGTTGACATAACTTGAGCTGCAAGCTAAAAGTGGCTGCAGCGATTCGGATAATTTGGTGAACACAATGTTCGTAAAAAACTGGATAAGGATTTTAGGGAAATAAAAATTTGGAATAACTGTCCTAAAAATTGGAAAATATGGTAAAAACTGAATGTGCAAGTGGAACAGGGAATATATATCCAGACAGCTTGTAATGTATGAAATACTGTACACCGAAAGGTCCAGTGAAACCAAGGATGATACTTACTTCTTGGTGAAACACAAGGGACATACTGCTGTTTTTTATCTTTATACGTCTTTTATAGTTGAAATGCTAAATGTTTGTAACTGGGCGTATAGTTAATCCAGAAAAGCAATTCAATATATCACAAGTGAATGAAAATAGTTATTTAAGCTACAAGTGCAGAAAATAGGTGATTTCCGACGAGTATCATTTTAATTCACGAGCGAGCGTAGTAAGTGAGCAGGTATACGTGTATAAGCCAACACATGTGCAGTAGTATATATGTTGAGCGTGCATTATTTAAAACAAAAAGGCCGCCATTTATTAATTGCGTGTTTAGTTTGAGAAGATATGACAGTGTTGCATCTGATAAAAAATTTGAGCTCAAGTGACGCATCAATTATTTTAACCCCAAATAATGTTATTCAAAAAGCACAAAATGCCAACCTAATACAGGCCTTATCTCTTACAGGTTTAATAGAAAGAAAAATACATTAATACATAAGATATTTAAATAGAATTGTATATTTCCTCGCACAATGAAAAGTAAAACGTGTGATACACGTGCGTAAAGATGATTTCCGCACTTGTATATTCACTCGTCTGAAATCACCTACTTACCGCACTTGTAGCATAAGTAACTATTGAGTAAGTACCTTAGAATAAGCAATGTATGTGAAATAAAAAGCAAATACTGACTCACTTGTAAAAAAATTTCAGCATTTATTGTTTAGAGTTTAATATTTAGATATATGTATGGTTATCATATACATAGTGATAGTAGGTATAATTTAAATTTATTTTAAATAATGTATTGGGTAGCGACAAATAATAATTTAATTTTGTTCCTAGCCGAGACTGGCAATAAAATCTCAGCTTAGCTATTATATCGTTTTTATATTATGATTTTTTAATTATAAAATCTTTCTAAGGTATTAATTACATAATAATTAGGACGACTTATATTGGAAATTCTTTGTGTGAATAAAGAACATGTAAGAAGGTTTTTTACAACGTAAAACCCAGGTTTCTAGCCCCATTTTAGTAACTAAGTATTTATATAGAGGGGAGCGATTCTTTAGTTTTGTGCGGTGGTACTTTTTTAATCTTATTTGTTATGAGAGTACCAAATTTCATTATAATAAGTTTAGCCTTAATGAAGCTGATTATTAACAACGTGCATAGTTACATACTTTTATGCATTTATAAAATAAGTGTTATACAGGGTGAATTGAAAATTACTAAAGAGAGGTACTCCAAGAATACATTATATCGGGTGTCTCCAAAGTCAATAATAACCTGGTACCGAGCGAGATGCCAAGGTATACCAGTTAGGAAAACAATAAGAAATAAATCCATGTCACTTAGTCAAGTGACAATAGAATTTCTTAGAAAAAAAAAATATTTTTTTACTGTGATTTATTTAATAATGTAAATCTCAAATGACAGTGATATTAATCGCAACCAAAAATCAAAGTGTCTTTAAGTTTTGACGAGTTAGTAATGTTAATAATGTAATTATGTAGATATGGTCTACAAAATTATTGTCAGTTAACTTTGACACTCCATTTTGGAAAAAAAGGGTTTTCTTTTTCTCATTTTTATCATAACTGGTATAGGTACCTTGGCCTCTAATCCGGTACCAGGTTAACGTTGAGTTTCGGGACAAACTGTATTCAAACCTGTAAAAAAATTCGTGATTTATGGGCCAGGAAACGATCCAAACACATCCCTGCAGTATTATACACTTTTTTTTTAATTCACCCTATATACGTTTACTGATATTAAGAGCAATAAAATAATGTGTAAACTAATAGACTGCTCATTATATCACCTTCTAAGTGTAAATTAGTCCGTAATCATGATAATGGAGATCTTATGTGATTGTGTGTTTACAGCGTAATTAGTATTATTTTGTGATACGCATAATACTTTCTTAATAATATGTACGTTGTGATAAACATTTATTGGGTAGGGATGTTGACCGATACCAAGTGATACATTTATTTTCAAAGTATGGATATACAACAAAAATAATTCTAAAATCTGTAAATTATTCAATAATGAACTCATTATTATCAATCAAGGATCTTGATCTTGTATAAAAGGATTGAACACTCGACTGTAGAGTCTGCAAAATAGGACCGCCGTGGCGTTACGGTGAACTAACATTTAAATTTTAAATGGCAGCTCCATCCAGCTATTATATCTGTCCGTCACGCAACTGTCAAGTGGGAACTTTGACTCGATAAAACTTTAATTTTATAAATAAAGCAGGTAAATAGCAGTAATATTAATCAGTTCTTCATTTGCTATCATTAAAACAGTAAATACACATGCGGCACCCAATATTCATAGGACGCGTCTCTTTTTGCAGACTCTACCGCGTAATTCTGGCAATATATAATCGAGTTTTACACGTCATTTATACGACGGCGTTATTACGGTACTTAGTTGTAGTAGTCTATTTAGTATAGTTATCATACATACGTAATTAGTGCTGTCTCTATGTACCTTGAAAACTATAATCACTAATATAATTCGATAAATTGTTGTTTTACATTCAGGTTTCTACAATTATATAAAAAAATAAGGTCAACGTCCCTTTCGTAGGTATACAATACAGGTATACATACAGTTAAGTCTTTTTGCATGGTTTACATTTTCAATAATTAATCGTTACTAAAATATGTATGGAAATAAATCATTTACATGATTAATTGATGATAATCATTTGCATGATAAATGATTAATTGATACTATGATTTCATATATATTTAACGAGGACGAGTAATTTGATTATTTGTACTCAGATTCAATAATCGTGATATTAAAGCATTACTATTAAATCGTACCTACTGTTGTTTTATTCCGATAAGTTATTATACCGAGCTGTTTTCTCATCTTCCGCCATAATCATAAACTGCACAAAACTGATCAATTACACTTATGTACTAGTAAACTCAATAGTGGAACAGATCTGTTCCCAAAATCTTGTGGTTCGTTTTTGCATTCTATTGTAGTTGTCGCACTTTTTCGATCGGTAAAATGTAGGGGATAAAGAGAGCTAGATATATTATGTTCTTGCTTTAAAATCCAAAAGCACAACACGGTATGTGAAAAAAATAATAATTTCATGTTCAAAGTCGGCCTATAGATTACGTACCTATATATGTGCGTGCAGCTTGTCAGTGTTCGAAGACAATTGTTTGACTTAAATTGAATAAAAAATAATGGAAGTGGAAAGTTAAATATAAGTACATACCTACTTATACGTATAATAAAACTGTTATAGAGCCGTGTCTACATATACGTTATGGCATTTTTTGAATATAATATACATAGTTACCAACCAAATGAAAACCACATAATTGTTTTATGCTATTCAGTTACTCAAGTGATCTTGAGTTTAAACATAATAGTACGCTTGCACAACCAGCGCCACCCAGAGCTCAAAACGTAATTTTGCGCGGCACGGTACTGCACTCGTCATCCCGTGATATTAGTTTTTGAAGTTATATATCGCCCAGTAATTTCTCTTGCTGCAGCGCCCTACACAACCTTTACACAGTAACGCGCAATTGCTTCGCGACAGAATATCTGGCAGTGCGGTGGTACCAACCAAGACAGCTTCTTCCGCAAGAGGCTTACGAACTAGTAAATAGGACCATAGCCACGAAAATCCGACTAGTTTGATCATTTGTTATACCCATCTAATCTAAATTGTACCTTTTAAACGAGGAATTCTTGTATCTATGTTTATATATACATAGGGTTTCCGGAATTGGCCACTTAAATAAACAATATTTAAAAAGTTATTACTACATTTGAAACCCATCATCTGATTGTCAATTGTTTTCACATTGTGGCGTCATTTTAAAAATTGCGTGATTACAATAAAAACTCGGGAAAAAAATTTCTTGCATGATTTTTTAAGATTTAAAGTGTAATTTGACAGCTCAGCAGACCGTTCGGCTTTAATGTGCTTTTGGCGAAGACGCACCATGCAAGACGACCATTTATAGCTGGTTTGCAGAATTCAAACGCGTTCATGTCAATCTCCATGCTATGCTTGCCAGATACAACGAAGGGGCTTCAAATTTGGTGTGGGACATAGTAACAGGTGATGAAACATGGATTTATAGCTATGATCCCAAAATGAAGCAGCAATCGAGCGTATGGGTCTATAGAGATGAACCAAAACCAACTCAAGTGGCGCAGGTGAAAAGTGCCTCGAATTATAGTGACTGGTACACGACCATTTGTTAACTGAAAATTATTGGCTCCTCCGTGAAAATAACGGTAAATTCCGTATACCACAACAATGCAAGTTCCTACACGGCCAGACAGACAAATGAGTTTTTGAAGGCGAAAAACGTACAACTTATGAGTCATCCAGCATACAGTCGTGACCGTGTGATTTTTTTCTGTTTCCAAAAATCAAGAACCAAATACGCGGTCAACGGTTTTCATCACCAGAAGAGGCTGTCGAAGAGTATGAAAAACACGTATCTGACGTCACCACGCAGGAGTGGCACAATCGTTTTAAAAATTGGTTCAAACGTATAAAAAAGTGCATTGACGCAAAGGGGGAATATTGTGAGAAACAATAAATTCATTTTTGACCATTAATAGTATTTTTTTATTATTGATTCCGGAAACTTTTAGTGCGCCCCACGTATTATCTGTATCTAGGAAACGGCTTCAACTATTTTCATGAAATTTAGTATGCAGGGGGTTTCGGATGCGATAAATCGAGTTAGCTAGGTTTCATTTTTAGAAAACGTCGTTTTTCCGTATTTTCAGGCAATGAAAAACTGCTACAACTAACTGTTTTACCGACACAGCAACACTAAAACTACTTGACAATAGATTAATTTCATTCATTCAGGCGTTGCCAAAAACTGGTACGGTTTCTTAAAAAAAAGTAAAGCTTGGTCATCCAGGTAGATACTAATTCTTTACACTGCATCAGAGATTTACTAAGATTACTTTGGTAAAAATCAGTTCATGGAGTGTAACTCAAAAACTACTTAACCGAATTTAAACAAGTGCAATTTGAAATATTTAATACCGACTTCCATTCTATTACTATGGTAAAAATCAGTTATTGGAGTGTAACTCAAAAACTACCGAACCGAATTTGATGAAATTGCTGGTGCTTCCCGTGTGGTCCCATTTAAATTTCATCAAATTCAGTCCAGTAGTTTTTGAGTTACACTCTAATAACTGAATAGAATGGAAGTCGGTATATTTTTTTCAAATTGTACTTTTTTTTTTTAAACTTTAAAAGAAATAAAAAGAACAAATTTGACGGAGGAATTTTCCTGAACAAGTTTTGATGCAAATTAGGTCTTTTTAAGTTTCCGCCTTTTCGACTTGAAAATATTCCTGTATTCCGTTGCATACCTATACATATTCATATAAACTAACATATACCAAAGGAATTTCGGATAGAGGAATTTTCCTTCCGGAGCCAGAAGCGATTTTCATGTGTTTCAATCTTTCAATTTCAATTTTTTTTGGATAATATTTTAATCGTAATCTATGAACATTACTTTATCATCCTGCAAAGTTTCAGCGATAGAGGAATTATTGTCAGGGTGTGCATAGGAACAATTTCCTAGTGCATCGGACTAAATAATGAACACGGTAGAAACAATTTATTAAAACAAACATTCATTTTTAAATCTTATGCCTGATCAGTCTAAATATCATTTTGAGTGTGCTGCAGAGTACAATTGCTCTGACGAGTTGTGCAGTTGTACTGTTTATAATTAGGAATTAAATTTTTCAATGTAATAAAACTATTCAACGATTTCATGCATATTGGGATACGTATCTAGAGTTTGCCAGCTGTACTACAATGTTTATATGTACCTACCTACGCACCAATGATTTAACTTTGTGTTTATAGAATACAATTCACTTACAGAGAAACGCATTTTGAAACTAAAGTGCCGGTAAGCATATAGTAAGGTACAATAGTTGCATACAATATTGAGGGTAAGCGCGGGAATCTCCGAGCCGAACTGAGAAGTAGCTTGCAGAAAAATCGTGTTCCTACAATAAGGTCATAGTGAGAATTTAAAGCAACATTGTAACTAAGTGTTATATCACGACATGTAATTAATTATTATTGTAGATACTAAAATGTAGATGTAGATTAAAATGTAGTTTTCAGTAGGTACCTACCTACTTTTCTAAATGTAAGTAAATAGGAAGTTTATCTCTACCTATTATAACTTTATTTGTTGATAATATAAGCTGGGTGCATGATCCGCTACTTTCAAATACCATTATTCTAATTAATAGTACTTAAATGAAAACATTGCTAAAAGTCTTTAAATACCATCACGTACAAAGACTCTGAGCCATGTCATGTTTCTCCACTTCGATAATCATGACCATCATTGCATGTAAACAAACAGTAAAAAATTGTCACGATGTTAGGTTTTGCCTTGAGTGCGGTCAGCAACGACGCGGCTCGAGCACGCAACTTGCGCACTTGCGCAGGCGCAGCATCCAGTGCGGAAAATCAGTCGCGCGATATACGCGCGCCAAAACACGCGCACTAGCGCCTAGCCGCGACATCTTACTCAAAAAGTACTTACTCGAATATTATAAAATAACTAATTTAAAAAGAAGCAAACTAAGTTAATATCATTAAAAAAATCTATTATATAAATAATATATTATATAATAAATATTAAATAGTTGTTTATCTTGCCTTCTTCTATGAAAAATACTTTAAAGGAAGATATTCTATAAAAAGTACATACCAGAAAACTACGTGAAGTACACAAGAAAATCATATTAAGTACACAAGAACACAAGAAGACCATGCTTTTGTTTTTCTGAAAGTTTCAGTTTGAGCTAGGATTTGGGATCGTATATTGTTTCTGAAGTGTGCTACGTTAATTAATGGTAAGCTTATAATACTTTATGTTAGTTTTAGTTTGACCTTTTCTTTAATTTATTTACTTATTGTTTATATTATGTATCAATATATATGTGAATAGTAATCATATCACAATAAAACAATTTGATAATGTTTGTAAATAGATAAAATGTAATATTGCATTTGATTGACTTATTAACAATACACATTGCTCTTGCTAAAGTTATGATATTACAAATTGAAGTCATTATAATCTATCTATATAAATAAAACTAACCCCTATTTCTCCTGGTCACGCTATAACTTGAGAACAAATGGAACAATCTCGATAAATCTTTTAGTTGTGTTAATTATTATCAGAAGGTACTGAAAGAAAAATGAAGAAAAAATTATAGGTTATGGCGAGGCCGAAGGCCGATTCTACACGCGAAAGAAGCCGCGGGCAGTCGCTAGTGTCAAATACAGACAATTCATAGTAATTATATTATATTAACGGGGCTTAATCGCTTAAAATTAAATTAATATAAAATAAAATAATATAAAATAATATAAAATAAAATAATATAATAATTACTTAAAAGTATCTCCATACTTCAAGACAGTGACACCCGCCTCTTCAGTCCGCTCGTGACCACGATCAATGCAACTTGATCGAAACGTCGTGGTAAATAAATACTATTACTAACGCGATTAAGCCCCGTTAATATAATATAACTATGTGTTCAAATCGCGAAAGTTTAAAAATTACTAATTCATAGTAATATTCAGACCATTTACGAACAATGCTGTAGTAACAAAACAAAATAATTTCAGCAGTAGCTACTTTAGTCAAAGTTAAGCTTGCTCCTACTTGTTCTAAATCTAATTTAAGACTAAATTTTATGATTACAAACACAATAGTGTAAATATTACGTAAATACAAGTTAGTTCTATTAGTTATTAAAATATACGTATACAAGAAAAAACTGATTCCACCCGCAAAAGGAGTTAAAAGAACCATTACCTGGGCAAAAAATCATATTCGCACTTCCTTCTCTGGGTAGGCTACAGGCTATCTCCGTTCATAAAAATTGTGTCAGTAGATTAAGCACACATGCCGACAAACAAATTATACCCGACGGGTACCTACTTGAAATGTAGTTGAGGACAGATAATATTTGTTATCAAGAGTAATCAATACTCTTAGCATTCATAATGTGGAATGTTTATTTTTATCCACCAGACCAGTATTTTTATAATAATTTTACACGTGGGAGCATTTTCTAAATGACATTATTGCTTCACGATACCTTTTTGTATCGTGAAGCAATAATGCTGCGTTTGCAATACTGCGTTATTCTGGTTGCAGGGTATGATTGCCGGAGAAATTACAGGCACATGAGACATCTTAAGACGCGCTCAAACGCTCAAAAAGCAGAATTTTTAAACACCTAGTGTAACGAAACAGATCGATAATAAATTATGAAAAAATACTAAGGTTAGAAAAGGAATAAGAAAAGAGTAATAACCGAATAGAATTCATAAATATAACTCTCTTTCTGCAGAAAAAAATCCTGAATAGGTCCACAAAAACAAACTTTCACGTCCAAACTCTTAGAATTTTCAGCGATAACACTATATTTTTTTAGGTAATACACAGCCAACGTATAGTACTAAAGTTATAACCAGCAGTTTTTTCGATTCTGTTAGAATATATCGAAAAATATAAAGAAAACGTACAAAATTAACGCATTTTCGCATTATACCGTCCAATTTAACAAGCGATTTTCAACCTTACGTAAAGCATCGTAAATTATTTTAAAATATGGGTTGGTCCGCGCCTTAAGGTTAGGGGCGCAGTACAGCTCGTCACTTGGTACGAACTGCATATGTTCTAGGCAGAAGTTACTACTTAACATCAGTAAAGCTCGTGTTTGTACCGTTTTAAAATAACATAAAAAAATCATTCTAACTTCTGCATGTTATTTGCGTTCTAACTTGTGACAATATTTAATCGATAGAACCTGTCCTAGGTAAGGGCTAGGCAAGTATACTTAAATGCACCTGTTAAAGGGCCGTCTAGGTCGTCAAGTAAAACCAATTAAATTTTAGTACTTCGGCGAAGAGGAAAACCTCGACCTGCGCAAGCCATTTTCCGACTATGGATCTATCTCGTACCGTAGGACATGAATTTTAAACGTGACCTAAGTTTTGATAAATCTATAAATATTTAAAACCGATGCATGCCGGCACGTACTTCGTCCAAACCAATTCCAAGAGATTTAATTTCGTTTAATTTTAATGAATGAATTTTATTTTGATAATATATTTATTTAACATCTGCAAAATTCCTTGGGCCATTTACATATAATTTTTTCATTAGGAAACAAGAAGCTTTATGCACTGATTTATTTATTATTTAATCTAATTAATATTTAATCGATTTGCATAACTGTTTTTCATCCAGCTACAAAATATCTTATATAAAACTTTCATATCTTTGTAACCAGAAACTGAAAAGGCCGATTTTATTTTACTAACAAGCTACGAAAACGTATGTTTTTAATTAAACTTATAATAAGGATGGAAAAATAAGGTACCAATTAACTGCCACTTAATTAGTCCCCAATGACCTACTTATATATAAATGCTGATTTAAAAGTAGCGCTTTCGTTGGAGCCAACTTATATTTATACCATCACTGAGGATTTAGACGTCAACAACCTAACCTAACAATTTAACAGAGATGGCGAGAAAAAAACCTACAATGGTTGTCGTTGATTTTGTGTCATTTTGTTAAATTTGTGTTTCTTCGAAGTTTGACGTGTCATAGTGATGGATTATTATTACAATAATTACAAACCTTTATGTGTTTGTTATGATGCACGCATGTAGGCAAAGTGTAGGTACAAAATCATGAAACGTTGTTTAAGTGTTTTCCTCGTCAATCTTCTTCGACAGTTTTAGTAATGCCTCCAACGTTTTACTAGAATATGAACTAGGACTAGCCTAGGACAGGGATTTAATAAAATATTTTTGTGTGACTGCCACTAGACTCTACTTGAATAAAAGTCTCGCTTGATGGAATTATAAATATTTACTAAATTGACTTAAGTCCACCTATCAATACATTTACATATAATGAAACGAATTCGAATTTCAGTATAATAAAAAAAATTATAAAACCGAGTCAGGGGCATGCAAGGAGTGAATTCTAACTAATTTAGATTTTTTATAAATTTTTTGCTTGTCTGTTCGTTTGTCTGGTTGTACGGGTTAATCTCCGAAACGACTGGACCGATTTAAATTTAATTTTGTATAATGATAGCATATATCCCTGGTCAACATATATAATACTTTTGATCCAGGTAAATTAAAGAGTTCCCGTGGGATAGTTAAAAAACTGTAATTTATTGATAATATTATATAATGTGATTAAAACAAGCGAGCGAAGCCGCTGGCTGGTCAGCTAGTAAAGGTATAAAACTACAGTATAAAATTCAGCCAATACAATTATATTCACAGCATCATTAGAAGCCAAGTCTACATTCAAGTCTGGTCTGGCCGGTCGAACATGCGAAGCATTTCATCTATAAATATACTGAATAATCGGATTGGACACGCTCCACTTGCATAAAATAGAGCACATGGAAAAAGTTATTTTCGACCGTGTCTGTTGTATTTAAAACTGCACACAGTCTGTACAATCCGTCAATAGATACAAATGCAAATATATATATACATATAAGCATCACTGAACGATTACATATTCGAAAATGTAATAATTTCAGATATTGAATCTTGATTCGTATCCATATTTTGTTTTTAACATTTGCATATTTTTACTGATAAATACGGGATTACTCGCATTATACTTGTCCAATGGATAAACTATAGTTTCGACCTCATTCGGTGGTCTTTTTCAAGAAGTGTTCGGGACGCCCGCGTCGATGACACACAAACGCATGTACACCCATACATAAATATATACAAACACGTTGTTGTAAGTAAAAAGTCACAATACACAATACACAATGTCACAATTTTTTTACTTCAACAACATTTTAGTAACACCTAAATCAAGTTAGGTGACATTTTTGTACTACTAAGTGTTACCTAACTGGCTTAGATGTTTTACCTAAAATGTTGGTGAAAACGGGCATTAATTCCGTAAGACCTAACCTCACCCTAGGGTGATACGATGAAATACAGAAATATAATAAGGTATTGTAACAATATTTCTAAGATTCTTGACATAAATATAAATAAACTATAGAATAATTATCCAAATATATATATACTTTAAAAAATACTGTTCTCCTGCCTTAAGCTTAATTCTAAACCTATAAGTGATGTGTGGATTCCATTTTCACAAAAATAGTCGTTTCCATTTAATTTTATTTCATTTTTGGCCACAAGTACAAGTTCTTTAACTTTTTTATTCCTTTATATTTAGTCTCGTACTGCTGTATATTTGCCATTCCTCAAGTGATAACAAAATATTTAAAGTTGGGTCAAGTTAGATATCCATTGAAGCAGTCAAGAGGTCAAGTCACAGTCACATGAAGAAGTCAGTAATAAAGTCACTGTCCTGTCTAGTCACAGCCGTTCTAGCAACGCTGTGGATGCTTTACTAATACTTTGAAAGGCTATTGACGAGGTAAACTCAAAACAACGTTTCATGATTTTGTTTACCTACTTTGCCTACGCTCATGCGCATTACGAAACCTTAACAGTTAATATAGTAATAAAAATAATAATTGTATAATACTAACGACTGCCCGCGACTTCGTTCGCGTAGTAGGCTCGGCCATCAGCCTCACCACAACCTCCCATCTTGTCTTGGGTTTTTCTTCATAAGAACCATCTCGTGATAATAATTAACACAACATACAAATAATTAGCGAAAGTGTTCCATCCGTTCACGCGTAATGCGATGACTAAGGGAAATAGATACATTTTATGCTTATAGATAGATAAATATTATCCACCACTATTACACGTCAAAACTCGAAGAAACACAGGTCTAGGAAAATTAAACAGCTAAGTAACTAAACAAAATCAACTAAGTATAGCCATTGCAGGGCATTTTTCCCCGCCATCGTTCTATAACTTAATAGCTGCACATGTTTTTCACAGTAAAGTAATGTAGGTACTCGTATTGTAGTACCACAACCATAAACCATAAATACACTGTGAGGCAAGCCGAGACGAAAACAGCCATAGACATGCAGGGAACCAATCATACAATAATTATTACAACAAACCGTTGCAACATATACGTATACTGCTATATTCCCACTATCAATAGTTCAAAGGCTCCAGACATAGTGCAAGCAGCGACAAAACTGCCGGATGTTAGGAAACAACCAGTGCGTGTGTAGTGTATCCTTTATTTTGTAGTACGGATCGCCACCAACTACCGACTTCCTAAGGTCAGGACAATCAGCTTTTCCTCGTTTTCTAATACCCTTGAGATGATTATGATTTATAATTGTAATAGCCTATATTCAGGTCTGATTTATGCAGATACGGTGTAGATTAGTAGTTTATTGCATATTCCATTTTATATTCAACATAACTGAATAGGATCATTATTACCCAGTGATGCTAGGTCGGTTTTTATTAAGTGGCTAGGTTTCCCTTACGATTATTTCAAATGATTAAAACGCCTCTACAATCTATGATAATCAATCTTTTACATGCTATAAATCAGCTCATTTTATTAATGTATTTTTATTTTGTATTCATCAACATCATCATTATCTAGGCTGCAAGACGTCCACTGTTGAACATATGCCTCCCCCAACATTTTCCAAAAGGACTAGTTGGAAGCGGCCTGCATCCAACGTTGTCCTGTGACCTTTACCTGGTCGTCTGTCCACCCGATCTGTGCTCTCGACTCCTGAACCTTTCGCCCCCATCGGTTTTCTGTTCTGTGTGCTATGTATACTGTGTTCTGTTTTGTATTACACTTACTTACACATATTACTTACTACCGATGACAAGTGAAGTGATTCCCATAAATAGATAGATAACTCTTTATTGTACATAAAAACACCAGATCATTGATACATTTAATGTATAATTATTAATACTGTTGCCGTGGGGTACCGGTTTAGAATAGTATTAATTTAGTAATAGTAGTCTCGTCCACAAGTCCCTTACTAACAACATAGTTAAGATCGATAGCGTTTCCAATAGGGTCGTATACCTAATACTCAGAGTATCCAAACGATATTCGCTGAAGGTCATTCAGGTATACGCACCGACGAAGTCGCACCCAGATGATGAGGTGGAGGATATGTATGAGGACATTAGTCGGGCCATACATACCTCTGAAATGCACTTTCTAGTTGTTATGGGGGACTTCAACGCGAAGTTGGGTAAGAGAAGCGAGCATGAGTTGAAAGTGGGGCAATTGGGCTATGGACAACGGAACCGTAGGGGACAGAGGTTGACCGACTTCCTGGAGAAAGAGGGACTCTTTATGATGAACTCTTTCTTTCAGAAGCCACCTCACAGGAAATGGACCTGGCCGAGTCCCGATGGTTTCACGAGAAATGAGATTGACTTCATTATGACCACCAAAAGGCAAATATTCACGTAGTAGTAGTTTCCGTGATCAATCGGGTTAAAACCGGTAGTGATCACCGAATGGTAAGAGGCACGGTGAATATTAATGTCAAACTGGAGAGGTCTCGTCTGATGAAGTCGACGCTCCGACCCACTCGTGCCCATATTCAAGACCCCGAGAGCTTTTAACGTGAGCTATCCAATCGCTTCGATTGCCTTGAGAACATCGCTTCAGTGGACGAGATCAATAACAGGTTAGTAGAAACTGTCCATACAGTGAGTTCCAAATACTTTAAACCCCACCGTACAGATAGGCCACAGAAACTCTCCAACGATACCCTCGACCTCATGGCTGAACGACGCTCACTAAAACTGCAGTCTTCGGATGATGCTGAAGCATATAGGCTGCTCAATAGACGAATATGGAAGTCCTTGTGACACGACATCCGGATCTTTAATACAAACCGTATTAAAGAGACGATAGAGCGGAAAAAAGGCTCCAAAGTGTTTGCGAGAGACATGTCTATTGGGCAAAGCCAGTTGACGAAGCTGAAGAGAGAAGACGGCAGTGTAGCGTCGACCAAAGCAGAAGTATTAGGAGCGGTAGAGAGTTTCTACGGACAGCTATACACCTCGGTCGCTAAACCTGTTAGCAGCTCGGTCAAAGACCCAAGAGCCAAGCTGACCCGACATTATACCGAAGATATCCCGGACATCAGCCTGTACGAGATCAGAATGGCCTTGAAACAGCTTAAGAACAACAAGGCGCCTGGTGACGACGGTATCACATCTGAGCTTCTGAAAGCGGGTGGAACACCGGAACTTAAAGTCCGTCAGAAGCTCTTTAATACCGTCTTACTTGAAGGTTCAACGCCAGAAGCATGGAACAAAAGCGTGGTGGTGCTGTTCTTCAAGAAAGGTGACAACACTTTACTTAAAAATTACAGACCCATCTCGCTTTTGAGCCATGTTTATAAGCCGTTTTCGAAGGTCATAACGAACCGTCTCAGTCGCAGTTTTGATGAATTCCAGCCTCCGGAACAAGCCGGTTTCCGAAAAGGCTATAGTACCATAGACCACATCCACACGCTACGGCAAGTTATACAGAAGACCGAAGAGTATAACTTGCCTCTTTGTTTAGCGTTTGTGGACTATGAGAAAGCCTTTGATTCGATCGAGACGTGGGCAGTGCTTGAGTCTCTCCAGCGGTGCCGTATTGACTATCGGTATATTGAAGTGCTGAAGTGTTTGTACAAAAACGCCTACATGTCAGTCCGAGTACAGGAGCAGAGTTCGAATGCAATTCCATTGCAAAGAGGCGTGAGACAGGGAGACGTTATATCTCCGAAACTGTTCACCGCTACATTGGAAGACGCCTTCAAGCTTCTGGAATGGCAAGGACTTGGAATCAATATTAACGGCGAATACATCACTCACCTTCGATTTGCCGACGATATTGTAGTCATGGCAGAATCAATGGAAGACCTCAGTACAATGCTCGAAGGCCTCCATCGAGTTTCCCAACGGGTAGTATACTTAAGATGAACATGGATAAGACGAAAATTATGTCTAATGCCCATGTTGTACCTTTTTTTTTTTACGCAGAGGAAGATTTTATATCCTGATCACCAGCCCAAGGGGTAGAGCTGGTGCGCGTGTGGGAGTCTCCGCCACAAGGGCAGAATACCCACCAAACCTCTGCGGTGTTCCATCTTCATCGACTGGTGGCGGGAACCGTGGGACCATTCGTATTCACCACAGCCCCCACCGACGTCGCTGCCCGCTTACGCAGGCCCAGCCTCTGGGAAGGGTGTAACCCATGTTGTACCTACTCCAATATCAGTTGGGAACTCAGTTCACGAAGTTGTTGACGAGTACATCTACCTGGGACAGACAGTCAAACTAGGCAGGTCCAACTTCGAGAAAGAGGTCAATCGTCGAATCCAACTCTGCTGGGCAGCGTTCCAGAAACTTCGCGAAGTCTTCTCGTCAAATACCTCAGTGCCTCAAGACAAGAGTCTTCGACCAATATGTGTTACCAGTGATGACTTATGGCACTGAAACGTGCAGGTCTCTTACTATGGGCCTTATAGGTAAGCTCAAAGTCGCACAACGAGCTATGGAGAGGGCTATGCTCGGGGTTTCTCTACGTGATCGAATCACAAATGAGGAGATCCGTAGAAGAACGAAAGTCACCGACATAGAAGATTAGCCAGTTGAAGTGGCAGTGGGTAGGGCACATAGCACGCAGAACAGATGGCCGATGGGGCCGAAAGGTTCTAGAGTGGAGACCACGGACCGGCAAGCGCAGCGTAGGTCGTCCACCGACACGGTGGACAGACGACCTGAGGAAGGTCGCAGGACGACGTTGGATGCAGGCCGCTTCCAACCGGTCCTTTTGGAAAATCATGGGGGAGGCATATGTTCAGCAGTGGACATCCTACGGCTGAGATGATGATGATGATGAATACTGTTGTACAATGGGCGGTCTTATCCCATAGTTCTAAACTTAAATTTTACGTAGCACTGCATCACATTCGTCACCTCAAGACTAATTTGCCACTTGCTTCAGTGCCTTTCAAACCTTTACAATACATATTAATTTTACGCACAATCGCCGCAGAATGTCTGGACCAACAGTCGTACCAATCAATACGGCGTTTTGCCCAAAAGGCTTACCACGTAGGAAGTCGGGGTATCGCGCCAGTTTCATTTAAATCTCAACTTCGTCCGTCTGAGTGAATATATTTGTATTAGAAATCTCTTTTCTATATTTACGTACTTCACAGTAGTCCTTGAATTGGCGTGCGTTTGATTTGTACAAACAAATAAAGTCAGTCATTAAAGTTCAGAACAAACACTAGATATTCAATACGAGATCAGTTACTTTCTAAAAAATATCCAGAATGTTCTAATCCTTGTATTGAAATTCTCGTGAGTTTGACCCATTAGTGTTTACTGGCAAAACACTCACGTTAAGGGTCAAATACAACGATTCGGGTTCCGAGCATGTTCGTCGAGTGGAGCTCGCAGACGCTGCTGCGCACTCGCCCTGAAGATGAGCATCTGACATGATTGAAACCCGGGTCGACGTATTCGATCCCTAACGTGAGTGTTTTACCGGTTAGTAATAATAGTTCAATATTTGCTAATCCTGTGGCGTATCAACGATCACATAAATACATCTTTAGATCCTACCTTTCTATACAATAAGGTCAAATAATAACCTCACCGACACAGCGTCAAGGATAAATTTGAGGCACCGCGGTGGTACCTGCCAATTCTTGCAGAAGTACTTAGTATGTCAAACCTCCAATAAGTACTTGCCGAAGTTCCTTTGCCTACGTACAACCTCAAAATATGAATGCCACCACCCAAAGATCCCCCTGGTCTTTGGGCATCCGCATGAGATTCGCATCGCCCAAGAAATAAACTCACAAATTTTCTATATATTATATAATATATGGTTATATAACCATAGTTCGTGTATCTATGGGGTGGTAATTCAAGTACATCCAGAGAATCGCCACATAAAAGACTCATCACAAATTATCAGCAAGCATTTTCTTACGTGCAGACTTATTTGGCTAAGAAGATTTTATCAGATTTTTTTTTATTTATCATGATAAAAATTAAATTATTGTTAAGTAAATGAATGTTTCTAAATGCACGATTGGGTTGGCACTAATAGTGCGTTCGAATAGACCCCTTGTAAGCGTTTTTAGCGTAAATAAAACGTTCACGTCAAGGGGCGTTCGAATTGGGAATTGTGGGTGAAAATGTCGTTCATGTCTCATGTTCATGTTCAGCGTTCGGGAAGCTAAAAAAGAAGTACTTTTGCCTACTTACTTGTACTCTGCAATTTTTGACCCACGTCCGGAGCATGGTTGATTGTGATCGTTTTTTGACAGCTATGTGTTTGACATCATAATCATACGATTTTAGGTCTTATACTCAGTTGAGCGTTTGAATAGGGTGTGGACAAAAGTGGCAAAAGTGGCAAAAATAACGTTTTGGAGCTTTACGAACGCACCTTAAGTTTCATATATGCAAAATGTTTGATAGAAGTCAAGATCGGATTATAGAACCCTGAACGAGTTCAGAAAGTGACATAATGGCATTATAGTCTTAGGTTCAAATCCCGCTAGTAGTAAAACAAATCGTTTAAATTTTGTCGACTTAATATACTCGTAGTAGAGGTTTTTGAGTTAGATGGGTAAGTTAGAAACCAATACCTACGTAACTAAAATGTAAATGTAAAAATAAAACTAATAAGTTAAAACGAAATAAAAACTACTTTGTTTTTATCATGTTTTTATGTATCCGAGTATGGTCTATAAATATAAAATAACTATTAACATTAAACTTGAACAATTGGCTCTGAAACAATTAAAATTAATAACTCAACCAAGGATTATAATTAAAATGACCTATAACAATTGTGTGTTGAATGTCACACGACCGACGTACTCGTGGCACGCGATTTTATAGTTTCTAAGTTATTTAATGTGGTATTATGAGATAATTTTCTTATTATAAGTCACTCTATGCAGTATAACTCTCTGTGAACGAGTTTGTCCGGGGAAATACTGCCAACCTATTACAACGAAGCTCTAATGACCGCGGTACAGTGTCCTAGTTTGAAGAGTATGGCTACCGGCGAAATTGCAGGCACATGAGACTTAACAATTTAATGTCTCAGGATGATGGGCCCAGCCGTACGATTCTCTAAGAGCAAATATCGTTGCATCTTTGACAACATCCGTGAAACAAATGACGATATGACAAGAAACGTTGGAAAAACAAACTTATGTACATGGGCGATATCTCATAAAGTATTTGACATCGGTGAGCTCGTCGACGAGCGGCGATCGACGAATCATTAGAGAATCGCACGGCTGTGCACGTCAATGATGTGCACTGCACAGTGTTCGTCACTGGTGACGGCAGAACGCATCTGTTATATAGGCATAGGTTATCACTTACCACCAGGTGGGCTTCGTAGTTTTTTTCTTCGAATTTTAAATTTCAATGTTTGAGATCGCTAAAGCAGGCGTTAGTGCTTTAAAAAGTAATACTATACAAATTACAAGGGCTGCGATGTCAATACGAAAGTATTTCCAAATAATGCTACTTTCGGTTGGATGGTACTGTTAAACTGTCAATGATGTAATGTAATGATGAAACTGTCCAATAGATGTCGCTCCGTCCCCGCAAGACGATTAGTCAAATAGAGAGTTAAAATTCGATGCTCGGACCAGAACCTCGGTGGCCTAGTTGGTCAATGGCGTCTGACACGGAGAGTCAGAAGACGCGGGTTCGAATTCCGTCCGAGGATGGAATTTTTCTCTCTATAAATTTCAATGTTTGAGATCGTTAAAGCAGGCGTTAGTGCTTTAAAAAGTAATACTATAAAAATATTCGTATATTACTATAAGTTGCACTACGCGACTCTGCCGGCGATAGAAAAATATCTAACCATCGAAATTATAGGATATTATTAATGGGGGATCCCTATAATCTATCTCTCCACAGTTTTCCTTACTACCGATAGAAGTTTGACATAACGTCCATACAAATAGTGTCAAATATCTATCTCTAGTAAGGTAAACCGACGATAGATAGATTATTGGGACCGGCCGTAAATCTGTGCATACTACTTCGGTAGTCAGTTTAGCCTTATATATTTTATAAACCCGTGTTTTACCTCGTATCGTCTCATCTGTTTAAAACAAAGGTCGCAAAGATTCGCTAGGTCAAACTTTCAGGGTCAAAAACAGTCTAATATATCGCATCTATTATGTATTCCGCGTTATTCAACCCAACATATTTATTTATGGAAAATAACATAACCACCTTGAATTTCCGGCAGCGGTCAGCACAATGAATCTGCCTAATTTGAATTTTATTTGTTTACAGGCTTGGCAAACAAAAATAATCGTCATGATGCGAATTTAAAAACGGTTGTAGTACGAGAAACAAATCAACAAAATACACAATATGACGTGTTGGTCTTGCAGGCAGGGTGCTTTCTGCATCACAGGAATAATTGGAGATGTGGATGTACCACACGAACAGTTCTCAACATCATGCATCAAAGGATTCTCACCTCTATGGTGGAGAGTACCCATACTGCTCTGGTCACTCATCGTCTTATTCTGGTCGATGGCTTTCTTCTGGGGAACAACTGAGAAGTTCTTCGTATACATGACTCACTGGGGGCTGTTCATTGTCGTCGTTGAAACAGTCTTCGGTATTATTGTCACTGTGAAGAGCCCACGCGGAAGGCAACCACCAGGTAAGCCAATTTTTCCTCAGACATCATAACGTCCGCATTTCATTTTAATGACTCGTAAACATTGATTGCTTTAACATTAAGTTCTGCGAGAATTCCTTTGTACGTAAATAAGGTAATGCCACGTTAAGGCTCATAATACCCATAGGCCTTTATTAATAAACGTTGCGTAATCATAGATTAGGCGTAACATGCTTTGTCTTGCTTTCACGCGTGACATTTATTGCAAGCGAAAAATTGACAGATAGATGTTTTAACTACTCCGGGTGTAAGGCCGATATAGTTTGATGAAACTAAAGTTTTAAGTTACTTCTTCCCGCGGGCGCTAGAAGGGGTGACGCATGTCGTAGTTTCTAAAACTAGCGTCCGCGGAACACATATAGTGCATAACGAAAAGTGTGACTTTCTTGGGCCATTTATTTAAATAGTGAACAGTATACAAGCAGTAATGCATTTCGAGCAACGAATAATACAAGTATATATGTATTATCTACCTATATAAATATAATTTTTCACCGATGATGGCTCGGATAGTACTCTGACGTGCATAGATGCTGATAGTTGGGTGCTGATAAGGCCACTGGAAGTTTTTGCTGCAACTCGGGTCACACCTTCTTACCACATCCATTCCCTTCCAAAATCCGGGGGTTGTTACAAATCTTATAACATATGAGCTTTGCTTGGAATAAGTTAACCGCGAGCCCTGAATATAATATACGTATAATATATTAATAAGTACCTGTTGCTGTGCTATAGTATTTTTTGTATTATATGTTTTTTAAAGCACTAACACATGCTTAGCGATAACAAACTTTACAATTTTATTAAAACCAAATTCCCTATTACCCTTTAAAACCCTTTAATATATTAAGGGTTGTGACTTCAATACGAAAGCTAAATGTTTGAAAAAAACTCTTTTTTTCAATACTCAGTACCTACTCAACATTTATTGTAACTTATATATACGAGTATATGTTTACATGCAGGTTGGATAATACTGTCAAGCTGTTCAATAGATGTCGCTTCGACCCCATACGACGATTAAAATCAAATAGTAACAAAAAGTTAAAATTCGAAGCTCGTACGACGTGCGGCGTGCCTCGGTGGCATCGTTGTCACGGCGTCTGACACGGATTGTCGGAAGACGCGGGTTCAAATCCCGCCCGAGGATGTTTATTTTATCTCTAAAACTGCAATACTGTATATAGTGTGTCAACCCACGTTGCAGTTCCTAGAAAAGTAGGTTAATTTCTGCGAAATCTATTTTATTATTGGCCAAATATGGCGAATCGCGAGTCAACGGGTTAATTAATATGCTAATCCTGGGTATTAGCTATCACCACACCGATCATCCTAATCCGTTTGGCGGTTCCTGCGTTAAAAGTAGGTAATAAACATTAATAACAAACAATGTTTATGAGTCATTAATACACTTTCGCAATTTATAAAAAGTGTATTTATAAGAGTAACGCATAATTTAGCATTTTCGGCCGAAGCGTTGGGCGGTAAGAGCCCCTTTCTATCGGTGCGAGTATGAGTTTTTTTTTCGATTAGGTCCTACACAAAATATCCTTTGATATTCACATCGGGCCATATAAAACTGCTCAGCGGGCAATGTAATTCGCCTTAATCATAGAATAAAGGTAACCACTACCGTAATGGTATTAATTCAACGTCCAATACCTTCTCGAGGACACGCGTATATTTACGTAAACAACAGAAGATTGATGAATGACTAGCTGTGCCCCGCGGTCACCCGCGTGGTGATGGATGATGATGGTATTGAAAAGTATCCTAAGTGTTAATCCAGCGCATCATCTTCTTCCATACCAAATTTAGGCTAAATTAAACTATTACTATTAACCGGCAAAACACCCACGTTTGGGATCCAATACCGGGTTTCGCGCATGTCCGACTAAGCGAACGAAGTCGCGGGCAGTCGCTAGTTCTTAAATAAATATTCATAGTGATGTTCAGAGGATAGTCGTGGTCATTATGTACAAGGCCTCTTGAACTATTGGTCAACTCGCTCTTTATCTGTATACCGTTATTATAAAACCTTTGCTTTATCGTCGATCTCTTCTATCTGTCTCTTCATATTCTATGTTAATAATAATAGTTTAATATGTATCAAACTCACGAGAATTTCAATACATAAAGCCGCACTAAAAAAAAAAAAAATTGTGCTTAATATATTAGTGTGATACCTGACTGCTTGTCCCCAGGCTATTGGTAATCTAGTTAAGGCGCGCTCGTATCCTGATAATAGTAAAAAGCAGAATCTTTAAACATCTAGTGTAACGAAACAGATCGATAATATTGTATGAAAAAAATACTTAGGTTAGAAAAGGAAGAGGCAAAGAGTAATAACCGAACAGAATTCATAAATATTACTCGAAGGGTTGCAGAAAAAATCCTAAATAGGTCCATAAAAATAAACTTTCACGTCCAAACTCTCAGAATTTTAAGCGATAACAATATATTATTTTTTAGGTAATACATAGCCAACGTATAGTACTAAAGTAATAACCAGCAGTTTTTTCAATTGTGTTAGTATATATCGAGAAATATAAAGAAAACGTACAAAATTAACGCATTTTCGCATTACGTCGTCCAATCTGATAAGCGGTTTTCAACCTTACGTAAAGCATCGTAAATTATTTTAAAATTGGGGTTGGACCGCGTCTTAATGGCTCATCGAGTTGACAAACGTTAATTGAGTCACTAATATCTCTAGTTACTCAATCTTCCGTTTACATTGCATCCCGTCCGGTTCGCACCGAGGCGAGGTGTACATTAGCCGTACATGTGAAAACTACACCTACCAAAGACTATACAGGTTATAATCTGTAACACCTACGGAGCTTTTATCCTTTTCTCTCAAGGATTTGAGGTATTTCCGAACTAATACGACTTTCCCAAGCCGTGTCTGGAACCTTCAAGAAGAGAGCCTATTCCTTCCTCAAAGGCCGGCAACGCATCCTCGAGACCTCTGGTATTGCAGATGTCCGTGAGTGAAGGTGATCACCATCAGGTGAGGCGCCTGCTCGTTTGCCAACCTGTCCCATAAAAAACAAAAGTTCAGCGAGATACGATAACCTTTTCAAAATACACTATCGCATAATTGAATAATTACATGAATTTCCGTTTTAAAATTTGCCAATAAACAGACAATGGTAGATTATGCGCCGAGGGAGTAAAGCAGTGTCTTATGTCAAGGGCGGTATATTGGACCCTGAGCGTAACTGGAACCCTCGAGTAAATCCCTGAGCGTAGCGAGAGGATTTAAATTTAACTCCCGAGCAAAGCGTGGGAGTTATGTAGAGTCCTGAGTGAAGTGAGAGGTTCAAGCCTTCCAAAACGAAGACAGGCTTTATTTATCCTCGAGGTGAATACTCTACTTTGCATACCGACTGCGAGACAATTAAATCTCAGGCCTACTTAAATGCATTTAGGTATTTAGTAAGAAATAAAATAAATAAAAAGTTAATAATATTAGACATATTTTCCAATTAGGTATGGATACCTACTCAAAGTGCTCGTAATATTTTTGAGTCAACGTACATGACGTGATAAAATTCTAAACAGTGAAGAGATTAGAAAACACCGTCTTTTGTTCCACATTCATTACAATTGAGCCTCTTTTCTTTTTATTTTTTGTGTGCTGTCTGTGGAGGCTAGTTCGATTATCGAATACTTACTCTTTTTACAATGCCCGTATGCTAAAGTGTTTTGCCCACATATTTTAACGTTCCAAATCCAAATCACTTTAATCCCTTGGAAGTTTCATACAACTTTTTATCCCTGGGGATGTAATGCCTTGCTTTGCGTCGAGATTGCGTGATATGTAATTGGACATTGTCGAGCAGGTGGTATGACAAGCAAATTATTAACCTACATTATGATTTATTTTAGATACTAGTCTAGATTTATTAAGCTATTGCATAGCTTCTATCGCGGGCCTTGAGCGTGGAGACCGAATCCAGAAATTCCGTAACAAAATAACCTAACACCCTCCACTCCGACTCAATCTATCGATCAATAGCAGAACGTTTAATGATTTCTTGAAATGTCACGCTTGTCTCTTTAGTTCAGCAACTTACCTCTAGATGGCATTGGTTAAATAATTATAATTGCATAAGTTGATTTGGCATCTATCGATCAATAGCAGAACTTTTAATGACTTTTTGAAATATCACACTTGTCTCTTTAGTTCAGCAACTCGCCTCTAGATGGCATTGGTTAAATAATTATAATTGCATAAGTTGATAAAAAAAAGCCGCGGTAAAGCTATGCAATAGCTTTACCGTGGCAGTCTCCGAGTACCACACGTCTTTTTTTAATCTCATTTTCTACTGCATAAGAAATTTTCCTTTAGTGTCGAGTCCCATTCATGTGATAGAATCCTATTATTAATACTAGTTTAGGTACTAATCTTGACGAGTATTATATTACATGTATTATTAGAGACCTTTGTTAAAAATTTTAACATAATCGGTTCAGTAGTTTTTAGCGTTCAGTATTTTTATCCATCCATAATAGACGGTGTCATCATCATCTGCCTGGATCGCCATCTACTGCCCGACCCATTCTTTTCTCTTCTACCCTATCACCACTCGTGATCGAGTCTGACTTGACTGTCGTAATCGTAATGTGAGTAGCTGCCGGTGAGTGCGTTGAGATGTTCCGAGCCGCATTCTTGCGACTCAAATAGACAATGGCATCGGCGTCTATACCCAGTACTTTACCCCAGTACATTACACAAAAAATCAGGTCAATGATGGCTACTAGCTAATGGATTACTGAGTGACTAAGACGAAGTTCTGTATTACAGAAGTTCGCTGAGTGGGCCTAGCTTGAGAGATTTGTGAAAAGGAGATTATGTTCCAGTCCAAATGAATGCCCCAGGGGATCCTACAGTGATTCTTGTTGGCCAGGGGATCTGTGTGGACAAAAAATCTAAATGGATCCCCTGACGATCCACGTTAGGGGTGCCAATGTGTACGGAAGCGAGAATCCTAACCTTAACGGAAGCAATTGAACAACGCACTGAACTTTGTCGTACAAACTATCGGCTATCAGTACGACAATCGTACTCTAACAAATTACAGTTATTGTAGAATTCAGTTGAATTTCGTCGCCGTTCTTCTACCGACTTCCAAAAAGGAGGAGGTACTCAAACGACTGTATTTTTTTTAATATATTTGTTACCTCATAACTTTTGACTGGGTGAACCGATTCTCAAAATTCTTTTTCGTTTGAAAGCTGGTGCTTCCCGTGTAGTCCCATTAAAATTTCATCAAATTCGGTTTAGTATTTTTGAGTTACACTCCAATGACTGAATAGAATGGAAGTCGGTATTAACATTTTTCAAATTGTACTTGTTTAGTTAGGCTTACCAAAATTATAAGTTTAACTACTTAGTATGTTTTCAATTCGTGCGTAAATATTTCTGAGCAAAGCACGTAGCATATTTTGATATAATTACCTTTGATTCTATCTTCACTTTCCATTTAAGTTAAAAACACAAACTCAAGTTCAAGTTATTAAAACTTAAAAGAGAGTCTTTTAATTATATTTTCATTTCGTCCGCGTCTGTGCATACTTACGAAAACAACTTGCTGCAACTCTGACATACGAGTACAACAATAGTTACAATGCAATATTACACAAATATTCCACGTTAAAGACATGAGATCTGAATTCGATTCATAAACGTATGTGAATGGTGGGAATATAGTAGATTACCATCAACGCGTGCAATATGACTCAGCATTGAGTGTTTTTACGAGTACTTTAGTTTCGTCACACCAATGTAGGTCAATTCAAGTGTAACCGAAATCTTATATCTATTAAACCACGTGTTAGTAAACTATATGAACTTATCAGCTACATATTTTATATAATTACTGGCCAGTTGGCGGCGTTGCTTGGCGCAGTTGGTTGCATTCTGCCTTCCGAGCGGCTGGTTCGGGGGCGATCCCGGACAGGTCAAACATTCGTGTGGTTGAATATGTCTGTTTGATATGTGCCTGAGTGTGTATGTGTATACAAAATTGATTTTTGAGACGACGTAGTAAGAACAAGTAATTTAAACCTTATGCGTAAGGTCCTTATGTATAACGTCGGCATTAGTTCAATTCATAAATCTTTTGTTCTAAGCATAAATAGGATGCCGAGTTATTTACCGTTATAGTTAAAGGAAAACGTTCCTAGGAGACATGAAATAACTTTTTGAGGTATTCTGAACTGCATTCACAGATAATGGTTATAATTTAAACTTTTAACCGGTCTATGAACAATTGATGATGCGAAATTAATAGGATAATCAGCCCATTATGATCCCATAGAGGGGAAACGGAGAATCTCAAGAAGAAGAGTATGAGCGCTATTAGTATTTATCAAATATAAAAAACAAATATAACTAAAATCGTTGGTTAACCTTGAATGCCAAGCGTGGTTGGCGGTACTAGCAGTTTGGATGCACTCCAAAGAAAATGCTACCAAAAGTCACAAACTCAGTCGTGGCAGCAGCAATAATCGCTAAACCTTGTTGCAAGATCTGCAATGGTGAGAACGCTAAGGCAAGTTCCACTCTGAGTACTCGTACTTGCAGGAGGTGTTGCGAACGGTGCATACTCGTACCAATTAAAAACTGAAAACAAACTAAAAGTGCTGATTAAGACTTCAAATATTCGTTTGCAACGTATTGAATATTTACAAAAAAAAAAGAAATATCGCCAAGAGGGACTCCCTATTATCTATACGGATGAATCTTACGTAGATTCATCGCACTTTAATCCTAGGCCGACGGTAGTACAAAGGGCCGAAAAAAACCATTTCGTAAGGACAGCGAGTTGTCCACGCGGGGTCTGAGACTGGGTTTGTACCGAATGCGTTGCTGACTTATAAAGCGGCTACCAAATCAGGCTACTACCACGAATATGAATTTTGAGAACTATGAAAAATGGCTTAGAACTCAATTGATGCCCAATTTACAACTTAATTCCGCCGTGGTCGTGGTAGTCGACAACGCGTCCTACCACAATAAACAGTGGGATATCGCACCAAGCTCAAATTCAAAGAAAGCAGAGCACACAAGACATGGCTCACCTAAAAAAGCATACATTAGAACGAAAAGTTACTGAAACCTCAATTATACAACTCGATCCAGGCAAACAAGGAAAAATTCAAAACATTTTAGATTGACTGAATCCTAGCTGAAAAAGGCCATGAAATGCTGAAGTTACTACCATACCACCTGGATTTCAATCCTATCGAGATGGCATAGTCTGATATAAAACAATATGTAGCCAAAAAAAAATTGAAATTATATGTTACTAAATGTATAGACCTAATTCAAGAAAAACTTTTACTGATGGGTACATGGGATTGGCATAAATTATGGAAAAAGGTGAAGGATATAGAAGAGGAATATGCAAAGAGTAACCATGGTGTGGATATGGTGACAAAAGAGTTAATTATTCGCCTTGATGCAGATAGCTCAGAGAATGACCTTGGAGATTCTGATGATGATGATGACGCTGCTAGTGACGATGACCGAAGCAGCCCTGAGCCCGAGCCTTCAACGAGCAAAAAGCACTGTCGAGACACCTCCGTTGTAACACACGATGATTTAATGGAAGGCGTGACGCCATTATCTCAGACTAAGGATGAGCAGCATAGACAAATGTATTTAAATGTTGTTGTATTGTCCATATAACTTGTGTTGTCATTGTCAAATTCGTTTTTTTTCTACCCCCTACACATCACACACACAGTCACATGATCAACTGTGTATGGAAGTCCTTTTTTATTTACTGATTTAAATAAAAAAAAGGTTAATATTGAATAGTAAAACAATCTATTACAAGCTATGCAAAACCTTAACATTAACTATTTATTAATGTATACGCGCACGACAGTGGTGTCAATTCTGTAAGCATTCTCTTAACTAAAAATCTCTAAATTATGGCAGTACTTATTTTGTTTAGGCTAAAATCCAAAGCAGTGTAACACTTTCGAATGACAGCACTAAAATTAGATAATTCTGTTCAATTGAGGGCATATTTTAGACATTTTAGTCGTCGCCTAACTTGGTGCTCGCTATACTAACCTAAAATAACCCAAAATTGAATAGAATAATCCTATTTTTAGAAGTGCCATTCTAAGTGTTAAATGATTTTGGATTTTATTGTTACAGAATAAGGACCACCATAATAAATTATTAGTTCGGTAGTTTAGTTTTTTTTACAAGTGAATTGCTACCAGTACCTAATATCCTCCACATTTCGCTCAGCGCTGCCGTTAGTTTCACTTCGGCAGTACATAAAGACAGTCCCGCTTTTATTTTTCAATTATGTAAACACAGATTGTTGTATATATTAATAAGAACTTCTTTCAGTCTAACACTTGGTATAGTATGTATGTATGTTTAGATTTTATCGATATCGATAGTTTATTATGGAACAATTTTACAGTAGGTATATAGAGAAATTTTACTAGTAAAATGGACCAATAAGAATCACCTCTCACTCCGCCATATATGGTGTGTTATTTATAGAACTTTAAACACTTGCTCTTTATCTCTATTTATTTATTATCTTTGCCTACAAACAATGCAAGGACAATAGTTCTTCGTTTGCTCTGTGGATGTGGCTCCATATAAACTTCGTTCTACACTTCGTATTGGTGTTAAATTTTCAGTCAGGCTTTGTACTGAATAACAGTAACCTTCAATTATCAGGAACAAGTTCAACACAGTACTGAATATCGTCATAGAACGTTTTCATGCTCCATTGAATACAGTCCATTTTCGTCGCTCAGTCTTAGGCAAACGATCTACAGGATCAGACAGTTTAGCAATATTCAGTACGCCACTGATAAAGTAAGGTTATCTTGTACGTTATCAATAACTGTTACTATGATTACGCGTCACAGTGTTCGTAAGTGGTGTTCGAAGTGATAGTGTTTTGTTTTGGTGTGGTTCGATCTACAGCGTCACAATGACAATACTGGCCATAAACTCGTGGTCTAACTTGATAGTGTTTTGTTTTATTGTGGTTCTATGAACAGAGAAACTAATGAACAATGGATTATGCTGGTTGTTTGAAGAGGCATTGCGCATGGCGCATGTGCCTCTTAGAGCATCCTTCACCTTCAAACTTTTACGTGAGCAGCTGGCAGTTGAATCGATCCTCACTGCCTCTCCTAGTGCTACGTAGCTTCCTCTTCCTGTACTCGACGTGCGTGCTGCTAGCGTCTATGGTCACACTGCCCTTGGCATGGAACGTCCGTTTTGGATATTGGTTCATTTACCTGTCCCACTGGGCCTTGATACTAATCGTTCTAACGACGGCTTTCTCTACCGCTGTCTCTGCCTACGCTTACTTTATAAAACCTATTGGTATGCTTCTTTGTTCTATGGTTCTTTGTTGTTCAATTCTATATTACTCGGTATTATTTGATGTGTTAACCATATGCGATATGGCGATATATATTTCTGGCTATTGACGTACTAACTGGTGCGGGTGAAGGCATTGTGTCTGAAAAATACGCTAGTGGTAGAGCGTTCTCTACCACTAGAGTATTTTTCACCCGTATTTTCGCACAATATTCTTTGTCACAAATTAGTAAACATCCTCCACACCTCAAATCGCTTTTGTATTAACATTATTGTATTATTACTATTATTTATTATTTGTATTATATTATTAAGCTACTTATCTTTACGCCGATACGTGTAATACGTTCATGTTGTTTTCCCTATAAGAAAGCACAGTTTTGCGGTTATGAAGTGGGATCATATAGATTATTGCCTCGTTAATTAAGCTTAAATTTCGTAATGGTTTCGTATTATTTCTCTATGTTCGTCTACATGAGAAACGCAGTTTCGTAGTGTCATGCTATCAGATAATAAATCTTGGAAAAGTCAATGAAGGTTAAGTGTGTCAGTTAAGTGAACGTTAAGTTAATTAACCGTTAGCGTGTGTTAGTTCGTACATCAAATAAAAACTTTACTACGTGGAAGGCTTCTGAAAATACGTTTGGTTTATTTTTATATTGGAAGCCATGGGAGTCAGCTAGTAATACTATTTATATATCGTTTTTATGGTATACCAATTGACGAGCAAGCAAGTCATTAATTACAGTCCCAATCGCTAAGTTATTGCTCTGGTTACAGTGCCATTCAAGCTTAAACACGAAGCAACACTTCATGCACACTTACCTTTTAATGTAATAATATTAATTAATGCCTAACTATTGAATTTTTCAGTTTTTTTAAGTTTTAAAGATTTAATTTATATTACTTTGAAAAAATGAAAACGTACGGGCAAAGCAAACAATGTGTTGATTGCATGAAAAAAAATCACTGAAATCGGTCAATGTTAAGAGGTAGAAAAGAGTTTTTTCTTTTAGTGTTGACATGTACTGGCTATGCAATCCTCTTAAACACGAAGCAACACTTCATGCACACTTACCTTTACTGTTGGGAGCATAATATCCTGGTCTTGCGGTCGCATATATACCATTATTATAATAATAAATAACTAGTAAGTAAAAAAATAAATAAAAAACAAATAATTTACAATAGTATTCGCGCACTAAAGAAAACTAAAAAAACGGGATTGCATAGCTAGTACTTGTCCATACTAAACGATAAAACTCTTTTCTACCTGTTAACATTGTCCGATTTCAGTTATTTTTTTTATGCAATTACACATTGTTTGCTATGCCCGTACATTTAGATTTTTATAGTATAAAAAAAATAATTTATATTACTTTGAAATACTGTAAAAATGAAAAGGTACAGGCAAATAAAAACAATGTGTTGAATGCATGAAAAAAATCACTGAAATCGGACAATGTTAGAGGTAGAAAAGTTTATTTTCTTTTAGTGTTGACAAGTACTGGCTATGCAATGCTCTTAAGACGTGGTCCAACCCCAATTTTAAAATAATTTACAATGCTTTACGTAAGGTTGAAAATCGCTTCTTAGATTGGACGATGTAATGCGAAAATGCGTTAATTTTGTACGTTTTCTTTATATCTTTCGATATATACTAACACAGTTGAAAAAACTGCTGGTTACTACTTTAGTACTATATGTTGGCTATGTATTACCTAAAAAATAATATAGTGTTATCGCTGAAAATTCTGAGAGTTTGGACGTGAAAGTTTATTTTCAAGCACCTATTTAGGACTTTTTCCTGCAGAGAGCGAGTAATATTTATGAATTCTGTTCGGTTATTACTCTTTGCCTGTTCCTTTTCTAACCTAGGTTTTTTTTTCATAGATTATTATTTTACTGTTTCGTTACACTCGATGTTTAAAGATTCTGCTTTTTACTATTACCACGATACGACCGCGCCTTAAACACGAAGCAACACTTCATGCACACTTACCTTTACCTGGGAGCAAAATATCCTGGTCTTGCAGTCGCATATATACCACTATTATGATAATAAATAACTAATAAGTAAAAAATAAGTAAAAACAAATAACTAACAATAGTATTCGCGCATTAAAAACCTAAAAATAACTTATATAACTAAACTTTTAACTCTTTAAACTTTTTAAACTCGACGGCGACGTCAAGATATTTTCTACCAGCTTCCAAAAAAAGGAGGAGGTACTCAATTCGACTGTGTTTTTTTAATGTTTGTTACCTCATAACTTTCGACTGGATGAACCGATTCTCAAAATTCTTTTTTTGTTTGATAGCTTGTGCTTCCCGTGTGATCCCATTTATCAAATTCGGTTGAGTAGTTTTTGAGATACACTCTAATAACTGAATAGAATGGAAGTCGGTATTACATTTTTTTAATTGTACTTGTATTTATTTTATTCGGAAAGCAAACAGTTCTACTTGACTAAGTAATCTTAACAATATATCATCAACATCATCATCTCAGCCTCTAATTATATATAGCTGCAACAAACATACAACGATAATACCTACACGCCTACTGACAATTTCCACTTAATTCGAGCAAATCTGCAGGTAGATATATAGGTAGGTACTTACTGCATACAATAGCGTATGCGTGGCTTGTCACGATTGAGTTATGTTATGGCATGACATGACGACAAAAAATGGAGATCACGTCCCGCCGCGGTCGTCTTTCCAACCTTGTGCCGGATCAGCAGCCCTCACCAGTTGTTGTGATTGCTTCTCACTACATATTAGATATTGTTTTTAAGGAAACTACAAGCCATAGTTGCAATTAATAAATATAGTGTAGATGCTACATTTCATGGTTAACAAGAAATAATTAAATATTACTTAGGCTTAGTTCTAAGCATAATGAATATTTTTCTTATTACTTTAATACAAACTTTGACATGTAAGCTTGTTCGGTTTTACCAATAAATATCTGTATCTGTATCAAGTACAATTTGAAAAATTTAATACCGACTTCCATTCTATTCAGTTCTTGGAGTGTATCTCAAAAATACTGGACTGAATTTGATGAATTTAAATGCGACTACATGGGAAGCACCAGCTTTCAAACAAAAATAATTTTGAGAATCGGTTCAGTCGAAAGTTATGAGGTAACAAAGATACGAATTGAGTACCTCCACCTTTTTTGGAAGTCGGTAGAAAATATGCTGTGGGCCAAAGGTCGCCGTGTGAGCTTCATCTCATGGGCACTTATGTCATATGTAATCATAATGCCATTCAAGCAAATATAGGAGTTTCGACTGAAATAAACATTCTATAACTGCATTCTATATGTATCAATAATAGGTTACGTTGTAATATGTATTTAGGTACTTTCACTTAGTTGGGTAACAAATAGGAACATAATACTAAAAAAACATAGTTTATGGTATATACCATAAACTATGTTTTTTTTTTAAAGTTTAAGTACCTATGTATTATACCTAGGTTAATTGTTGACTCAATTCCTAATATTGTTTACAATGAAAAAAATCATTATCATAAAAACCAACCTTACTCAAATTGAAAAAATTAACAGACTAGATAGGATGTGTAGGTACATGTATCGTATAAGTTAGCAAACTTCTGGACCGAATACTCTAGTCATTTAAAAATATTGAAATCCTCCAAGGGTAAAAATTTTTGATTATTATTCCGTCGACAATAAAAAAAATCTTCATCATTGATTTTTTTATTAATTATTTTTTTAAATAATTGCACTGTACTCTGCGTCACAGCTGAAAGAAGCCGAGAGAACAGCTATTTCAAACACGTAATCATTGATCCCACATATACAAGGATATGGAATCGGTCGCGTTGTGGGAAAGACTATAAAAGCTTCTCCGATCTCCGAAGTAGTCTCAAAAGTCGTACATCTGATGCTTATGAGCGTCACATCGTATCTGTTGAATCCAATCTTAATCATTTTTGGCGACATGTTTCGAGTCTTAGATCCAAAGGTAACTTTGAGCCCTCTGTTACATATAAAGGTGCTAATCTTGTGGGAGTCTCTGCAGCCGAAGCATTTGCCGATTATTTTTCGAGTGTGTTTCTTAAAGACTCCCTATCCTTAGATGTAAATCGATGCTCCGCTGGTCCTATCAAAGGAGGATTGTTTCTATTCCTTCTTATTCTCCCAAAGATGTAGTGAGTGCCCTGAACAAGGTCAAGGTGAGTTCTTCCCCAGAGCCACATAATTTGCTGGCAGTGATACTAAAATCTCGGAAATATTTAACTTAACCCTTTGTCATATTTTTAATCTGTCATTGGAATGCGGCGTTTACCCACATAACAGTGGAAATTATCTAGGGTTACCCCTATACCTAAATCCTCTAACAAGACCGCAGTGGACGAACACCGTCCCATAGCAATTTTATGTTCCCCTGCTAAAGTCTTTGAATACATCCTTCACAGCATATTTATAGACAAGTCAGCCAGTATCTATGCGATGAACAGCATGATTTTCGACCGCGACTATCTGTAAATACAAATCATCTTAGTCTGGTAAATTATGTCTCGGGTAGCATGGACCGATGCTTGCAGGTGGATGCAGTATTATTTCGATTTTCGTAAGGCTTTTGATAGGGTTGATAATGACTTTTTTTCGCGTAAGCTCACCAGCATCTGTTTCACCCCCTGTCTTCTTAGTTTCTCCGCTGATTATATGCGTGATCAGCAACAGTTTCTCAAGTACGGAACATACCGATGTACTTACTGTACTAGGGTACAGCATATTCGGTTAAGCGAGAAGCAAGTTTGTATCGATCTTATCCACTTTTATTGAATATATCTTTTGAATTTGAAGAAGATAGGTTTTACCATAGCAGGTGCTAGGGTTTTTAAAATAATACTAATCGTAAAATAAGATAAGTAAAACGATTTGAATATCAATTAACTGAAATAAACTATATTTTTCTTTCCTCAGGACATGTAATCACGCACGTACATTAGATAATGTGTTATCGCTATACAGTGCAAAATATTACTTACTAATTGTAACTATAAAAGTAGAGTATGTCTGTCAGTCTTATAATACAAAAGTTGCGAACCGCCCCGCGAGCAATGTGTTCTGTTTTGGGTATATTGCTACGACGCCGGCCCCGCCCCCTTTTCATATCTCCCTTGTTTCTGTGGTCTTAGTCCTTTTTATCAGGAACGCGTGGAGGTAACAAGTTTTAAAGTTAATATCAATAAAGTTAATGTCTATGGTTCCTTTCAACTTGTTTCTGAGGTCTTGGCTAACTGCTCATTAGCTATTGATTAATCAAAGATAATTGTAGGTTAGTACACCAAGTGTATATCTCTTTATGCATTTCTGATTATATTTATGAAGGTTCGTTAATTATCAAAGCTTTTATAAACTCACTAAATGCGTTTTTTATTTAACAACCTTACATATTTAGTAAAACCACATTCATATGACACAATATATCATATATTGACATATATAACATGATGACACAACCGTGGTCCCAGAATAACCTGAAATTAAATACCTATTTTACTAATAATATTCATACAAACCAAACACTCTACTGAATGATGTTAAAACGGGTTTTCGCAAGTTAAAAAGAACCAATAGTATTGACGAATAGATAAACTAACATTAAAATTACCTCAAAACCTCAGCAACAAACTTAAGCAGAAACTTCTAAGTAGACACAAACTTAAAAAAATCACACCCATTTCTGCCGCATATTTTGACACTCTTCAATAAATGAAAACTTACTTATAGGATATTATTTTATATTAGGCTACGTGAGTTCTCTATGAAAATGCCAAAGGTCCGTGAACTGTCAAAATAATAATAAAATACTTAATATACTTATTATGAATTAAAAATATTATTTATTTAATTTATTAATATACTTACGAAAGTTTCAATCAAGGTATAGGGTATTTTAATTTGACCCGATTTTTTTTTAATTACGACAATATTGTTCTCACCAACACAGTGAAAATAATAAAAAATAATGAAATTTTATGTGAAATACTTTATTTTGCTATCCAAGAATTTCGTTTGTGATAGAGAAGAAACAATATTTTGTTATGTGTTTACTGATTTTGTTAAAAAAACTTTTGACATGAAAGTGTGTTACTTTTACAGGTTTTAAGCTAGAAAATATAGTTAGTCTGCTGTTTCTAATTTTAAACTCTAGTGATACCAAAATAGATTATGTTAGAATAAAAGCATATTTATAGAAAAACAGCTTTTTATTAGACAAAGACATACTGGATATATTTTAACCAGATGTCGTATATACACTACATTGAGAAAATGCTGAATTTTCACCAGGTTTTTTCAAAATTCGTTATTGCAGCATGAGAAAGGGTTATGTGTGCATAATGACTTATAAAATACTTTAATATTACATTTTTATTTCTTGGGCCTAAGGAGTTTAAAGCTAGTACATGGCTGTCTAAATTACCCATAAAACAGCTTAGCGTCGAATTTTCTCTCTAAAGAGAGAAAATTCGAATTTTAGAGATAAATCTCTAAAATTTTAATGTTTGGTCTCGCTAAGCAGGCGTTAGTATTTTAAAATCATGTAATAAAAATTATCCTAAAAATTATTTCGTTCTCAAATCTTAAAAATATCTTGCGGCGACTGTCCATGAGATCTGTCTGTAATTCTAAATCTAATGTGCTACCAACTTAAACCACATCGTTAAGTGAGATAGATGGTAGCAAACCGCTAAATAGTCGAACAAGCATAAAATGGTGTTTTTATTTGTGCTAAACATATTTCTTCACGATGGAACCATAATTACATCATCAATAAAGTCCTTAAAAACTACCACGTCTAACCAAAACGTGTTTGATGTAGATTGTTATTTTAATCACTTAGGCTGGAGTTCACCATCTAGAACTTAACTATTGATTACCTAATCGCCCCCTTAAACTTAAACAGTTGTTTAAACGTGTCGCGCTTTTTTGGTGTTCACCATCTTTTTAAAGCGAACGTTTAATTAATCGAGCGTTTTTGAACGAATGAGTCTTAAATGAATGAATGGTATAATACTACTTTGAAAAGATGGTAGCGTATATTGTGCCATTTACATTTACCCGAGCTACATTAAAATATGGTAAGGTAATATTAATATACTACAAAATGTAATGTTTGACAAGTCAATGGTATGTTTTAAATGTTTATCGGGACTTATCACGTATTAATTAATATAGGTAAAAATATGTACCTTTCGCTCGACGTTTCGACCATGTTACAATGGCCGTGGTCACGAGCTGAAAAATCGCAGGGTTGTCACTACGACTTTTTTCAAGATCATGTGAGGGTAGGAGAACAAAACACCCGCTCTTCTCGCCGGACTCACCCGCAGTTTTCAGTCAGCTCGTGACCACGGCCATTGTAACATGGTCGAAACGTCGAGCGAAAGGTACATATTTTTACCTATATTAATTAATACGTGATAAGTCCCGATAAACATTTAAAACATGTGTTCAAATCGCGAAAGTTTAAAAATTACAAGTCAATGGTATGTTCCCAAGTTGTATGTATTTCTAATTCAGCACATTTTTTGTGGTAATATCAAAGTTCCATGTGTTTGTATTGTTGGCGTTAGAGTTATTTCGTGGTAATTTAAATCTAAAATTCAGGTGAGTTTTATTGAAGTGATTATGGATGACATTATGTTACAACTTTCTTTAAATTAAATCAAGTAATTCCATGTCTAAATGTTTGTATAAACGAAATCTTGTAACGAATGCTTTTACGTCAGTTTCTTCTAAATAATTGTGTCCACTTTGGAAAATACGGGGTGCCCGTAAAATTCGCTCAATATCTTCAAAGTCATCGAACACGCTATTTTCTTCAAAGATATAATTCAGAGCATCTGACATTTCCACGTAAATAAACAATAACCAATGGTTAAACAAGGTCGAAGACATCGTTTAACTTAAACAGCCGGTTACGGAAATAAATCAATGGTTACTCCTTGGTGAACAACAAAATATTGCTAAACAGTCGTTTAAGAATTAAACGTCCGTTTACAGTTTAAGCATGTGTTGGTGAACACAGGCCTTAACGTCATGTTTATTGACGTAGGGTAATCAAACGTCAATAAAAATTGCATGTAGAGTCTACCGGTCATAAGTTTATTGACATCTAACTTCGACCGAAAATAAGCTTTATTTATTGATTACGGATACATACGATTATCTATTGATTACGGATTAATATTATTACTTTAATGATTCTCATCTATTATTATTATTAGTTATAGCGTAATATAGCGCGGCTCTGCTGGCCTAACACGAATGCGTATGTGTAACGTTATCGTATCGTTGACGTACTTAAAATGTTACTTGCGTTTTTAGAACAAAAGTAAAATTGGAATCTTAAGACTTACGTTATCAATTGTGAGAACAATTCAGAGATAGCGCATTGTTTACTATAATTATATATATATTTATGTGATTATAATCTGACATTGATGTGTAGGTACATATATACAATGATATATATATATATATATAGTAGTAGAATATCTTAACCACACGTTGCAGTTCCTGGAAAAGTAGGTTGATTTCTGCGAAATCTATAGTATTGGCCAAATATGGCGAATCGCGAGTCTACGGGTTAATATCACAAATATCCTTTACCATATATAATTCGAAAAATACTGAGACCAAAAAAGGTCCTAAAATAGATCCCTGTGGTACGTCCATTTTTATTACCTGGATGTTGCGCAATGAATCCCAATCTTTTGCTGCCAGTTCGATAAATATAACTCTATGAGATCAAGCACGGTCCACGAATACCGTAGTGGGAAAGTTTGCTAATCCAGAGCACGAAGCTCCAAGACCACCAGTTTACCACCAGGAATAAAAACATCGCACCCTCTCTGTAGCTATCAGTTTAACACTGGTAAAATGTAGCATATAAAAATTAACCTATCTTAGATACCGACCCGAAACCACTTGCATGCTGAATTTCATGAAAAAGCCGTTTTCGATTATATATATATTATACATATTGTGACAAACCTCCAGCTAATAAGACACAATAATTTATAGCATCTATGGTAGAATGTACTATGTTCATAATTATAATTGTTACGAGGGCGGGTCAATAAGTCCGTGACTTTTGGAATAAAACACAGATTTTTTGATAAATAAATCATTTTATTTTTCAACGTAGACTACGTTGAGCTCTATACACTTTATCCAACGCTTCTCCAATTTTTTTATCCCTTCCAAAAAATATGATTTGTCGAGGTCCTCAAAATAGGCCTTTGTTTGCGAGATGACTTCATCATTGGAGTCAAATATTTTTCCACCAAGCCATTTCTTCAGGTTTGGGAACAAGAAGTAGTCACTCTGAGCCAAATCTGGAGAATAGGGCGGATGAGGGAGCAATTCATAGCCCAATTCATGGATTTTTGCCATGGCAATTGCACGTGTGTGCACCCTTGCATTGTCTTGGTGGAAAAGAACCGCCCTCGTATATTTATTACTGTATTATTTATGATTGCGATATTACTGTTTAGGCTACGTTCCGGCAAGCGCCCTCAACGCTCACAACTGTCGCGCCCCAGTTTGCCGTACACTTACCTACCTACTTACCTAAGATCCGCGAGCGTTGTGAGCGTTTTCGGTGACGTCATTGATGACGTATCGAGCGCCGCGAGTGATTTCGGCGATTCCCGGAACGTAGCCTTAGTAGGACCGACTTGTCTATGATAAAATCTTGGCTTTGTACTCTTTGGTCACTGACTTTTTCATAAAAAAACACGGGAATAAAGGCTCTGTAAAATATCTTCGAATAATTATTGTAATTTATCGACACAACACCACAATCATTCTCATTTCAATATATACAAGAATTAATCTAATAAAGGTGTTAGATAGATAATTTATAAAAATGCCAGTGTAGCATTAATATTGTTAGCTTATCCTTTAACATTCGTTATTTACCTTGGTTGGAGCTACTTGGATACCTATATAATAATCTACCTACTCAGATGTTCGCATTATGCAAATGGTCGTCTACTCGAGATTCATAGAAGTTGAATATTATGGATGCTGCAAGAACACAAATTACGAATAGTTTTAAACATTAAACATTACCTTCAACCGTGAAGACATTTATAAAAAGGTTAATCAAAAAACTTGAGTAGAAACTGCAAAAAATATCATCATTATTCAAAATTTTAAATATCAGCAGTAATTTTAAGGCCGCCATTTGAGTTAACAAAAGCGAAATAGAGACCTATGTAAATAGGGTGAATTCTGTGATATATAAGCAAACATTTAGGCGCCAAAATCAATATTGCAATCAAAATTTAGTTATAAACTACGAGTGACGCTTTTACCATACTTTTTAATAGGAATTTTCTGTGCATTTGTAGATGATGCTTTTGTTTACCTCTGCAGTTTTGTCAAGTAGAACTAATTTACTTTTTATGTTTTCCAGTCTAACCTAGCCTAAGCTTCCAGCTTATTTTTTATGCTACCTCGCAAGTTCTGCAACCTTATTATTTTTACTTTCAGATGCTACATTTGGTCTACCTTGGTATGTGAAAACGTACTGGGTGTTGTACAATATAACAATCCCGATGGCGTTCCTCATAACGGTATTCTACTGGGGTGTTTTGAAGAATTGTAAGTTTTAATAATAAACCTTATTGGTTTACTAAACAGGCTACGCAATCTTTGCTAGGTAAATCTTTTTCTAGTACCTACAAATCCCAATTACTTTACTTATTACACATTAGTATATACGAATTAGAATTAGCGTCACGTTCATGACCTATCGAGTAAGCATAATATAAAGTTTTGATCGATCGCTGGCAACAATAGAAACGTAGCTGCAGCTGGCATGTGTTTCAATAGTATAATATAAGAAAACATGTTATAATAATTCAGCTACGGTTGAATTGTAGTTGGAACAGATTTAGTTAGTAAAATCGGCCCCCTGTTCTATACATAATTGCTTTGTGTGTATGATAAATTTAAACACGTATCTCACCGATATATGTAATGTGTTTGTATTGGCGGGTAGAATCTACAAAATGGTACGTAGTAGATACATACATATCAATCCGTGGCGATGGTTGGAACAAGTCGTTCACCTATGTGGCCAGACATGTACCAAAGTTGAGAAACTTGCGTTATATCTAAATCAGTGAATGTTTCCAAACGATCATCCATTTATGATGATTATGTAAGCTCTTATAGAGTTAGTCCTACATGGACCATTTCCCGTAGAACCGATGACCGCTGGAGTAGACGAGTTCTACACAGACCTACTTTTAGGCAAACGTAGTGTAGGACGCCCTGCGGCCAGGTGGAGAGATGACTTGGGGAAGGCAGCTGGCAGTAACTGGATGTAGAGAGCTGAAGACCGAGCTCTGTGGCGTACTTTAGGAGAGGCTATGTCCAGCAGTGGACGAATGTGGGCTGCTGATGATAGTTAGTCCCAAATGTATGCCATTTGCTTATATGATATTATTGTGTGAAGCTTAAATACGTAGGAGTTATTTAAGCGTTACGTCAGAAATTAGTAGATTTGTAGACGAACAAAATTTACCCATATAATCGGAGGATAAGCTAGTTGATGTGACAGTGTGTAGAGCACATAGCACGTAGACCATGCACTGACCAGCAAGCGTAGCTTAGGTTATCCACCGACTTTAGATGCAGGCCGCTTCTATAGCCGGTCTGTTTGGAAATCCATTGTGGAGGCATATGTCCAGTGGATGTCCTACGGCTGAGACGATGATGATGATATGTTTACGAGTGTATTGCTTGTTTTTCAATTAACTGCTTGTAAGTTCAAAGCGTCAACATTATATCAACAACAACATTTAAACATGATAAATACGTTTCATATTACAGCTAAAGGTCATGTGGTGAACTACGCCCCAAACCCGGTCCTCGACGTGATGGTTCATGGAGTCAACTCAATTGTGATGTTCGTAGAGCTGGTCTGCTCTGCGCATCCCAGCCGGCTGCTTCATATAATGCAGCCACTGTACTTCGCGGCAGCGTACATGATCTTCACTGTCATATATTATTTTGCTGGAGGACTAGACCCGTAAGTAATTTATCTAGATGCTGTACTTTTGTAACCAAGTGACCTAATGACGTAGTTTCAGCTAGCTGATGCATTTATTGAATAGTTTTACTTCACGGGCAGGTAGTTCTTCAATGCATTGTAGCTCCTCATTCCACATTATTTCGCTTGCGGGATAGACACTTCAGTTATCTATATTATGGTTAATTGGTGTACTTCGGTAACGAATTGTCCTAACCATGGCATATCAGCTGGCTGGCTAGCATGTACCTATAATAGTCATTTATCTCAATGCTGTACTTTAGTAAGCTGATCTGATTATGATTTTCCATTCAGGGGCTGAACAGATTCAGCCTGCAACTTATCAGGACCATGCTTATACCTGTATCATTTATTAGAACTTTAGACTCTCTCTTATAACAATCTAATATTTAATTTAATACTCCTCTCTGAGAGGAAGGCTCGAGTCCCAGCAATGGGAATATAATGGGCTGCTTATGTAAAGACTTAAGACGGAATTCTAGAAAGACGCTTATTTGCGAATCTACGCTTGAGTAAAGACCTAAGTAAATTTTGTATGGCGTTTACTGTCAAATCGCCGCTCCAGATTCACAATTATTGACCGGCCTAACAGTGTTTACGCGCTTTGTGTACATTCATGTACGACCCTAAATAAAAATCGAAAATCCCCAGTTAGTGCAAAGTACAAACTTATAGAAGATAGCCACATTGACAAAGATAGTCTTTCGTGATTTTGCTTTCATAACAACCTTCTTCTGACAATAATTAACACGACAAAAATAAGAATTAGCCAAATTGTTCCATCCGTTCACGAGTGATGCGATGACCAAGGGAAATAGACATTCATTTTTATATTATAAGTATAGATTATATATTTAGGTTACATATTGGCTAGAAAATCCAAATTAATAATTCCACTGAAATACACACATATTAATTGGAACAGAAGTCGGTATGGCCCTTTTTTACGTCAATAATGTACATTTCATAAATAACGTCATAACGTTAAACATTATAATAGTTGCTCTACGTCCAAGTACATAATACGGTCCAGAATCGGGAAATCCTGGTATGGAAATACCGGATTCAACCTATAACTAGACAAATACATAATGACTATTGAAATAACATTAGACAGACTGTAATATAATTTAATCGTATGATATCATATCTAATTTCATTAATCCTTATTTGTATTTTATATTAAAAACTGTTTCAATACTGACCAGTAATATGGGACATATAAGAAATAAAAATGATGGAATGACACAGAGAGGACGTCGAGGAAGAAAAAAAATTGATTTGGAGAGAGAGGATGGATTCCTGGATGGGAAATGAATAGATTTTTTAAGAGATTCCGAGCACGGAAATCTGTTTAAGTATGAGAAAAAGGAAGTTTTCGGAGCAGATAAGTGGCCCAAAGATATTTAAAAAGAAAATAGAGAATTTCGATGAGAGGTTCCAAGAATGGATTTGGAATTGAGACGTGACCGATTTATGTTTTGTTATTTCTCAAAGAAATAATGTATTGAGTACGGCTTGTCTAGTATTGGAAAGGTCTGTTCGAACCAATTAAGCAATTCTATAAAAATCTCATTCGGGACTCAATATTTAAATAAAGCAAGACTGATTAAAGTCGTGTGATTTGAGAACCTACAAGTGAAGTGCATTCCAGGTCACGTTATCTAGCTAATATATTTATATTTCTAATCTTACTTTTTATTTACTCTTAGCTAGCTAGGCATTCTTCTTACGGCCGGTCCCAATGATTTATCTATCGCCGGTTTACCTTACTCGAGATAGATATTTGACACTTTTTGTATGAACTTTATGTCAAATTTCTATCGGTAGTAAGGAAAACCGTGGATAGATAGATTATTGCGATCCTCCATTAGTGTAGGTATTCTACATTACAAGACACTGACTTTTACAGAAATTAGTTGTGGAACAAGTACATTTTGAAAAATTTTGTACCTACTTCCATTCTATTCACTTATTGAAGTGTATCTCAAAAACTACTAGACCGAATTTGATGAAATTTGAATGAGACTACACGGGAAGTACCAGCTTTCAAACAAAAAAGAGTTTAGAAAATCGGTATACCCAGTCGAAAGTTATGAGGTATCAAACATGAAAAAAAAATACAGTCGAATTGAGTACCTCCTCCTTTTTTCGGAAGTTGGTAGACAAAAATATTACATACCTGTATATGAAACGTTTTAGAGAAAAATAATGCAATGTACACACCGGTGAATACAAACGAATTCTAATGCACAGCTATTGTTCGTAGCCAAGCATTGTTTATTGGCCTTCGCAGATATACCCACAAATATGACGTTGGAGCATGAATCCAGTACTAAGATAATGCTCTCGTGGAATTACAAAGTGACTTTTTGATTCCAGCTTCTTATTGTAACTAAATAATGTGTTTTGTTACAATTAGATTAAACTTTCGTTTAATATGTATTTGCCACAGCCAATCCTACACGTTAAAAAAACCTCAGCTTTAGTCAATTTAATGTTAAAATTAAAAACACATTATTGACTAAATGTTATGACGGTGGAAATGATTTTTGAAATGATAAGCAATTTGAAGTACAATAAGTTTAATTATTATTACTTTGACCAACATGCATATTTAATCTTAATTCTGAATTTATATAAATATATCAATATTTTTTTTGTATTTTTGCAAGTGGCCGCCATCTTACTACGTTTATTCGTAGTCCTACGCAGGCAAACCATGTTCAAACCTATTTAGATTTAAGACCTATATGCTAACATATGTGTGTATGACTACACACATGTTTTACAAATCAATAAATCTTTATCTTATCTCTTTAAACACATTTTATATGGAAACACACGTGTTTACGTCTTATACTCTCCACTAAATTCTACTACTCTAGCTACTACTACCCTAGTTTCCACTAAATCAATTGATCGTTAAGTGGCCATAGTAAACAACGAACGAACGTTGGCGCTTGCTTTACCGTCCACACAAAAACAACAAACCTCAACGAAACCCATTCGTTAGCCTTCGCTGAATTGGTGTGTACGCAGCTTAACATAGTCAACACAATTGTAGAATTAATAGCACGTTGCATTTTGAATGCTATTTGAATATACATTCAGCACAATAGACTTTAAAAGTCAAGATCACGATTTGTTATTATTTAAAGGTAAAGATCTAATTGTACGAGAGGTTGTCAAGTTAGTTTCGCAATAGGTTACCTACTGAAGCTGAGGTCAACAACGAGACAATGTCACGAGTTCTAACTGCGGAAGGCTTGGAAGACCTCTAATGTATACAAGGGCTTATCTAAGGTCTACGCCATTGTGCCTATTGATATACTCGCAATTATCAAATTAACCACGAGTTAATTTATGCATCTATCAAGGACTGTTTTGACTCGCACTTGTTCATATTATCTAAGTAAGTAGATACAAATGGATGTTACATGATTATAAACTTAACATAATTAGGATCAGCGGATATATTTCATTTTAATTATTAATACGCGCTAGAATAGAAGAAGAAGAGAGGAAGGGATAAAGTCCTCGATAGCAATTCACTGAGAAAACGCTGCTACTCGTATTATCGCAGGGTCATTTGCTCCATGCGAGATGGATTATTCTACTGATTTATCATTAAGCATGACGTAAATAATTAAAACATTACCTGTTTAGATTTATAGAGTTTAATTTACGTTCTCTTCTTCTTGATCGGTTCCGCATGACTGAGGATCGAGAGTACCAATTAATATTCTGGTATATGTTTCTCCAGCTATTGCGGCACTTGACTTGTTTTATAGCAGTTGGTACATTTGCATTAGTTGTCTCTTTGACGTCATTCCACCTGGCTAGCGATCTTCTTCGACTCCGTTTTCCTACCAAGTGACCCACAATAATGAGCTTTCCTAAGTTGTTAGCGTCCCTTCTGGCGTCGTATCCGAACTATTGAGATATATATATATATATATATATATATATAGAACTTCTGCAGGCATACAGCCGTGCGATTCTGTAATGATTCGTCGACGAGCTCACCGATGTCAAATACTTTATGAGATACCCTTGTACATACGGTTGCTTTTCCAATGTTTCTTGTCATCTCTTCATTTGTTTCAAGGTTGTTGTCAAAGATGCAACGATATTTGCTCTTAGAGAATCGCACGGCTGTAGAGAGCCGAGTGAGTATTCATATTTTCAGCTGTTTTAGAATAGATGCATTAGTACGGCGCGCTGTTCATGAAATTTCCAACATTTTGCGCTCGCACCACATTTCGAATGCATCTAGATCGTATGGGGGCTTTAATCGGGGACTTTGGCATCAACATATTTAACATAAATAGCAATTATCAATGCAGTAAGTAGTTAATTAGGGTTTTTCCCTGTATATTGCTAACGACGCGCTTTATTTTGAAATATATACTAAATAGTACTTTAAAGATTTAAAATGACAAATTTGCGAATAAAACAATGTAATAATTTTTTTGGGACTTACCTAATCGCTGCAGACAATACTTATGCTAATGACGCGATGAGGCGGAGATCATTTTGAACACCACGACTTCCTCTTTTGTTATTGTAAGAGTTATGTAGAGGTCAGGTAAAGTCATATTATAAATGGCATCACACAATTTAATTATATATAAAAATTTCAAAGGTATATTTTTAAACCGAGAGCAAGTGCGAGTGGGCTCGCGCACCGCCAATTCCATACCTGCATTCCACCCAACAGAATATGTGTGTCATGTACGCTTGTATTTAGATACATTTATCGTATTTTGCTTTATCGTAAAAACGGTACTAATACCGTTTTTACGATAAAGCAAAATACAATAAAAAACCTTAAAACAATTTGTTTTTTCAGGAAATGTCCCTTTACTTGTGCTGCTCTTCTTGTCTATTGTCATGATTCTAGATCAGCGGAACGTCCTTGCAAGTTTTGATTTACTTGAGTCAGTTCAATTTTATAATTTCAACTGGAAACCTCCACGCCTTTCTGTAAATAAGGGCCTGTTCAGACTGAAAAACGAAGTGATAATAAACTATAAGCGTGCCGTCTGTAAGGTCTCGAATATATTTTTCAATACACTTGCTCCTAAGTGATTAACTAGTGCATAATAGTATTATCCTTACAATGTTGAATTGGTACCGTACTGTAAGTTATAGGCGAGTAAACAGAGCATTTTCAATTAAACCCGTTGCGTCCCAAATAATAAGAAAATATAGTTACATTCATAAATCTTTTGTTTTAATAATCACTGTATTATCCGGGTTACACAATTATATTTTAGTAATAAGAAAGATGTTTTTTGCTGCTGGAAATCCATAAGTATACATTTTTGGAATAAATATATAAGTACGTCCTTAATTAAGTCAAACAAACATGTTTTATTATCAAACTATTGATATTTCACAATAATTTCTCTATAATGTTAAAATATTTGCATTTTATCAGTAATACATTATAATCTTTTTTGAAGTAAGGCTGTATGTTCACTCACCTTGCAATTGGCGCGTGAAAAAAAAACTTGCGCTCGAATTCAAGTTATTAATTTGCTTATGTATTTAATTTACTTTTTATCGTATTTCTCGCTGTATGGTAAAAAGCAATATAATTTTGCTTTTTCCTCGCAAATATGTTGAAAAACGTCGTATGAAATTCGCGAGTTCTGCACATTTGTATCAGAATATACTAAGTATTATTGTTTATCTTACTTGTTGGTCAGTGATTATGCGGAGGAAAATGGTAAGGTGGTAGCACACTACACCTAGAATTACGACTAGGGCAGCTGCCGAACCCGCAGTGCAAGTACCGAACTTACCGATCGATAAATTTAAATCTTGAATTCGTCGTACTTCGAAAAAACTGGCTATATCGATCTTTTGTCAATCATTGCAAGTAAGTCACAAAATAAAGCGATCGGTAGACAAATTCGATAAGTTTTTACTATTATAACGGTAACCCTAGCACTGTACAAACTGGAACTGTAAAATTACTTTGAGATCGTCGATAAGATCGATATTTAATCGATTTTAACGATTGTTTTGTCAGCTTTGAAAACGGCGATGTAACTTCGATGTAGGTTATCGATAGGCGACGGGAAAAATTGTTTAGTTACGTTTGATCTTACTAATACAATAAACGCGAAGGTTTGTATTTATGGACGAATGGATGTTTGTTATTTCTCTTACGCTCAAACGGCTGGTCCAATTTAGATGGTATGGATAAATTTGGCATGGAGGTAGATGAAGCGCTGAATTACCACATGGGATAATTTTCATCTACATCGTCATCATCTATCACCATGCGGGTGTAACCACGGGGAGCAACTAGGTAGTATTCAATTTAAAAAATAGACATCCATTATCCAATAGACGGCCATTTTTTGTTCGTAGAAGAGCTAAATGCTCGTAGAAATCTTAAAATTATATAATAATCGACAACTGTCGACAATTTGACGATAGTATAAGTCGTCAATATGACTTCCAAACTTGCTAGGGCCCGATACGATTCTTTAAATTTATCGATCTTAGCGATTCGACAAATTTACAACTATTACGGTACTTGCACTGCCGAGGTGCTTAGTGACAAGTTTACAATCTTCAGAGTGCATGATATTTGGGAACTTTCTGTTACTTTCACCGAAAACTCAAGCCCGAGGTAAGACTAGAATATTGCAGCCCTGTCTGGAGATCACATTATGCCGTCCATACTCTAGCTAGATATATGGAGAGAGTACAAAAAAGGTTTATGTGGCACTTAACTAATTCCACTAATATAGCGAAGCAGCTACATGTATCATGACAAATTAGTTAACTGTTTTTTTCAAAATTCAATCGTTGGAGAACGACAAATTAACAGACTTAATTTTTGTTCATAAATTACTACATAATAATGTCGACTTTCTTAATCCTCTAGCAAAGTTTAGAATGAGATTGCCTTTTCGATGCCCACGTGGGAAAATAACACCATTTGCCCCCTTATAACGTAGTCTATAGTCTAATAGTGGTAGGAGCGAATTAACCTGTTCCCAGAATAAGTAATTTTAATAATTAGTTATCAAAGTGATTTACTAAACATGTTTGGTGACTCTGTGGCCAAATATAGAAAGAGTTTGATCGTGGCTGTCAAGATCAATTTCTCCATTCCTGCTCTCGTTCCTCTAATTTAAGTGTTGGTTTTATTTCTTATTGGGATGTATATGTCTTCCTCATCGGACATAATATTTAATGTATGCTGTGTAAATCTTAAAAACAATTTTAACAATTACATGTAGTTGTTATTGATAAGCCTTATTAAATAAATAAACTTGACTTGCCCCTGCAGGGGTACCTTTATCAAAGCTAACATCGCTTCAAAAGCAACAACAAAAATCTATGTAAATTGAAACAGCTTACCACCTAGTATGTACCAGTAGATACCTGCTCCGTAATTACTAAAACGTGAATCCGTGTTTAGAGCCTTGAATTTTGAGACTGTTTGTCGACACCAAAACCCAATATAAATATGTTTTAGCGTATGACAAGCAATGCCCTTTTGTGCACTTAAAACACGTAACACTGAACAAATATTTGTTGGTCAAGCTGTTTCTATTTAATAGTAATAAGCTAATAATACGTACTTCAATGGCCACAAAATACACACACCTGTGTGTATTTTGTGGCCATTGAAGTACGACCTAAACCACCTATATTACACCTGTATTATAGGTGGTTTAGGTCGTCCGATCACATGTTTGTGTCAAATAGTCATACATATTTCTACCTATATGTTTGTGGTCATAGAAACCCTGACCTAGTAAGTTGACGTAGTTCTGCATAAGGACTGAGCTGTTTAAGATGCCTTTACATGGATCTTATAATGTTTTAAAATGGATAGCATTGCTATCGAGAAAGAAAATATATTTGAAAGGATATCTACAGCTGCGTACAAATAGCCCATTCCTGTGTTACGCGTAGTCGGGATATGCTGTCCACGCGTACATTAGATATACGCGTACAGTTTCTGTACGGCCCGCCGCGAACTTGAACGCGAGGTCAATCGATCCTTAGCGCTACGCGAGCCCCGCCACTCATACGCCATGACTCCGAGAAACACGACCGTGGCATTACACATTACATTTTAAATAAGTAAAAAAGAAACAAACGGAAACCTAGATGGTTAATGAAAGAAGTTTACCATGAAAGATTACAGTGCGGAAGTTGGCTTATGCAAGATATACATTTTGAAAAAAGAGGGAGAAAGAAAGAAAGTTGAACCAATCTGACAATATTTCCATTATTGTAACCCGATGAACACGCATGAGTACTGTTATGCCGGCTCAGTTGAAGTGTCATCCAGAGTTTTAAGCTTTTTGAGGTACCTATTTTTTTATTTTTTTATATATTTATTATTATCAACAAACAGTTACAATTGTGAAATGGATATAACGTGCCTAAAAACCTAAATAAGGTTTGTCCACACACTAAGTTCTTGACCAGTAAACTTACTATATATATACTATATATATATACACAATACAAGAAGTGTATACCTAGTGAATACCTAGTTATAGTAAGGTAATGTTAAGCATTGAACTACTCTTAGTCAACTCGAGACGTACTTCGTAGTTTTTATTTTTAGTCCTATTTACCTACAATGCCTTTCCGATCTAAACATAATAATGCTTATGCGTAATACGGCTCAAAAACAGTTTCTAGAGCCACCCCCCTACCGACACGGACTTTGCAGAAGAGTGATCTTACCTAGTATTATACCTGATTGACTTTCAGCGATTCTCCCAAGGGAGAAATTGACTTTCATCTGTCCGTATGTTTGTTAGGTTGTTTGTACGTCTTCCATGTACAGCTCGCTTGTTGAAACTATTGTTGCATGTTTGTTGCTCTACTACTGAACTTCTAACTTCTTCTCATATTGCATGTTCTACTATTTAATTATTTTTTTAGTCGTTGGTGTTTTTGAGTGGGTGAGTACCTACTTTACCTCAAAAGAGGGGAAGTTTGTTGCGGCGCTATTTACCGGCCGATTTTGATAAAACTTGGTACACACATTTGGTACACCTGACATATTCGATTATGGAGGAATTTCGATTATGAGCATAATGTTATTGATGGTTTCCGAGTTAATGCTGCATGCTGCCATGTGTTTACTTTTAATTGGTTGTGCATTTAGCAAGTAACTCTGTTAAAGATTATGTTTTGTTTAGTTATACGAAACAATGTAACAATCGTTGGTGGACCAAATAAATAAATAATACGTTGTGAAGTACTGCGAAAAATTGGCGCTGATTCGACTATGGCTACGTTCCGGGAAGCGCCGAAATCACTCGCGGCGTTCGCACACCCATTCCATTAGAAGCCCACGATCATCACGTCACCGAAAACGCTCACAACGCTCGCAGATCGTAGGTGGGTTTTCGTGGTCGTTTGCAAGCTGTCACTGTCTAACATCAAATGTATAGGATTCTATCGATTTTTGACAGAAAAGTTGGCGCGCCGGTTTATCTAGGTAGCCTAGATAATAGCTAATCTCGATTTGACACATTTTAAATAAAAATACGAGATTCACTCACGTAAGTTGTAGTGTTTTTTTCAACTATACTTAGGTATAGGTACGTATACGAGCATATCAGGGCAAATTCCATACATATACTTGTCACAGGGTTACGAGTAACAAGCATAGCAAAAATGGTGAAATGTTGATTAAAAGTGAATATTACAATGTAGTGACCTCACTAGTATTCATGAAGTTTCTACTGCGTTAATGATCCCGCCAATAAAAAATAAGATAACATGTAAAGACTACCGAATGTATTCTATCTTACTAGAAGTTTCACATTTATTACACAACCCTGTCTCGCTTTTAGCTGATAACATGGCTCGTTAATCGACAGAAGTCCTAAAAAGTACAGCCATTGCATTAATTGATTCTCATTTTAAGCAGTAATCAGTAGTTTATCATGTAGGTCCCAAGAAACAGAAAAATATGGAAAAAGACTGAAATGAATTGAAATCAATAACCTTGGTAGTGTAGTCGAGCAAAAAATATCGTTCATGTTCAAGATAGCCATCAATATATTAGTTATTTTTTTATAAAATCAGGATATTTATATTTCTACGAAAATGATTGGCAAATCGTAGGTTAATCATAATCTGAAGGTTAACATAATTGTTTATCTCCTAGCACAAAAATCTATGATAAATGTATATCCTATAAAATATCAACATAAATTTAATTCGACATTCAAACAAAACAAATACATTCATTGAATTTTTAAGTTAAATATATACTCAAAAAGTAAGGACTGAAAGAGTTGTGATCAACGCTTTAGTCTAGCCCTATATACATTGACATTAGTTGCCGCGGTAATATAACACGAAAATTACTCAGGAGTATTTTTCATCCTATGTATATTACAATAAAACGATCAAAATCAGTATGGATATTTTTAAATTAGAATCATTTAATTGGTTACCAACAATCCTACCGTTGGTACTCTTGTACCACCACTTGGACATTTAGAAGTAGTTGAAGAATGACAGGAGCGAGTAACTATAGAACCCACGTCTTCACCAACATGGTATATCTTTATTAATGTATATGCCTGTATCCCGTTTTCAGATGGGGTAACCCGTTCATATACCCTGTGGTCGACTGGTCCAAACCTGAGCAGACGATGGTGGTTATCACACTCACGGGCCTGTTCATCGCATCGATGCACCTGATCACGGTCGCAGTAGCCACGGCCAGGGACGCAATCGTCAGAAAAAGGCTGAAAGCTGACGTCAGTGGCGTCTACAACAGCGGGTTTGAAGCCTAGGCCACAGAATAAATACTAAATAGTACTACGTTCCTAGACTACAACTCAAAAAAATACAATGTTTGTGGTTGGTAAACTACCTTATCAAAAGCCCCATTGTCAGTTGTGTTTTTAGGTTACTCGGACGTTATCCCCCGTGGCAATACTAATATTGTCATAGATTTTATCTCCTCATTTAGAACTATTATCCTCACGGTATTCACAATGATTAGGGTCCGGTTTAATAATATTATATATAAATTTGCAACACATTTGATCTATGTGTAAATTAAGAGCACCAATATCTATTTGTCATTTAGAGCAAATGTAATCAAATCGCGTACTACATTTTACTAACGTTTATAAAACCAACCCGAGTCCTGTCTCCTCTTGACAATGCTGGATTTACTTCGTCTGTGATCCATCCGGTATTTATATCGATACGACAGGTGTTAATTGACAGATAATAAAATGTCAAATGTCTAATTTATGAATGAACTGTTATTGATATGGACTAGCTCAAACATAGAAAAGTATAATAAGCACAATGTGGTGGTATTTTTAAATACTTAAAAGCTCTCTTTACACGCTTTTATAGAATGATGATCAGTGTTGGAGACGCAAGACAAATTGAATAAACCAAAGTTCCGAAACCTGAATTCGTTTAGAAAGAATTTTATAATTAGTTAAGTTAAGATTTAATGATGTAAATTGATTAGGTTATGGTAACCAATGAAGTCCTTAAGTTATATAAGTTGATATTGACTGAAGTACTTACTTATTTATTTATGCAAGTATGATAATAATTTGAAATATTTGTATAAAAATATTTCGCTGGTATTAAGCAGTTCATAGCAGCCAATTATAATAGCCATCTACCTATCCATTTACCAAGAAAGTTGTATATATGTACATATATGTTAGTTATATACTTACATGAAAGTTGTATGTACCTACATGCAATTTGCATAGCCTTTGCCTACAGTTGACGAATAACTCGCACTTGGGCATCGGTTTATAGACATTGCAAATAAATACATTTGAATTTGAATCGGTAACATTAATTATAAATAATAACATGATGTTATGTTCATATTGTATTCGTCACATTATTTAGATTTGGTTATTATTGTTGTAATACACCTGACAGATGACATGAAAAATGCCAAAAAACATGTTTTTAACTAAATTAAGGATTACATATTTGTACCTTACCTACCTTTGATACTTTTGTACTAAGAACTAAGTACGTTTTATGTAATATTAAGTAATTTGCGTAGGTACCTTCTGAGGTACTGTCTAAACATATAAGGATAGATACAGGTTCAATTTCTAATACGTAAGTATGTATATAAACATATTCTTAATACACTTATGAAATGCACTAAATTTGTAAATTCTACCCATAATTTTAAGAAATGATGTAATTGATTGCATTATTAGGCAAACTGTGATTAAAATATTGCGTCAAAATATGTTCGAAATACTTATATTATAAGCAACCCTACTTATAAGATTTTTGTATTCCGGTCTATACAATAAAATAAATACGGACATTCTTTATTATTGAACTATACTAATACACATTCTATTATATTATTAGTTATTCTGTGCTACCTACAGGTCGAAGTATTTTTATATTCCCAATTAGAAGTAATTATAATATAATTGAAAAAAATAGACCTTGCACAAAGCAAAAAAATTCTTTTCATACTACCTGCTCGACAATGTCCAATTACATATCACGCAATTTCGACTAGGCAATACATTCCGAGGGAGGTAATGTTGTAAGAAACTCCCAAGGGATTAAAGTGATTTGAATTTTTGAACGTTAAAATTTGTAAGCAAAACTCTTGGCATTGATACGGGCATTGTAAAAAGAGTTTATTCCATAATCGAACTTGCCACCTCAGACAGCAGACAGAAAAAGAAAATGAAAAGAGGCGTGATTGTAATGAATGTTTTGTTTTACATTCATTACAATATGACATAATAAGACGGTGTTCTTCTGTCTTCACTTCACTGTTAAGTATTTTATCACGTACGCGTTGACTCACAAAATATTACTTTGAGCATACATAACTGGACAAATGTGTCCAATATTTATATTAACTTTTAATTTATTTTACTTCTAACTAAATACCTAAGTGATCTTTATGTAGCCTTAAGTTTTTATTGTGTCGCAGTAGGTATTCACCTCGAGGATAAAGCCTGTCTTCGTTTTGTGCGGCTTGAACCCCTCGCTTCACTCAGAACTCTACATAACTCCCTTGCTTTGCTCAAGAGGTAAATTTAAATACCTTCGCTGCGATTTATAAAACTTATTTCCTGCAAGTGTAAGGGAAATAGTGAGTTTGCTTGTGGGTGCAGATAAGCAGAAATTTGCTGCTCGGTCATTTGCCTGCAGTGTATTGGAGAAACATGCAACAAACGTCGCCAGAGTCGACTTATTTATTTAAAGACGACGACGACAATGATGATGATGTTTCGAGCATCCCACCATCATTTCGAATATTCCGAGAGTCTCCACAACTTGAAGAGTATCTCGATAAAGAATCTCCAGCCAGGACCGTCGAAACGACAAACAACACGAATAAATAAATTTCGCGTGTGTAATTCAAATTTATCTGCTTTATTTATTTATTTTGTATCGCAATAACTCCCTGAGCATTTTTTCAACCAGTTTGACGTGTACGCAATCGTACGAGGGGCTACATCGAAACTGGCAATGGACTCAACGACTTTGGGGCCCACTAGAGGTCGTCATTTTTGTCCAAAATAATCAATCTTAAGTATAAATTGTATGTCTGAACTATATCGAAATTGATTTAGCACTTTTTGAGAAAATCGGCAATAATATATAATACGCAGATAATATTTAGGTGTGTGGTTTCATCAAAATTTTGTTTAGTTTATAATTTATCTTAAATATAGGTATCTACAAAAGAATGGAAGTTGGTTTAAAATTTTTCAAATTGTTATAGTAATAGTACTTATCTGACCGAGCTTTGTTCGTAACTAAACAATTGATTTTCGTGATCTAACCTCAAACCAAAGTCCAAACACTCATTAGCTTAGTCTTGTTAACAACGCCATCTATTGTCAATACGGTCACATTAACTCGACGCATCGCTGAAATGCGGGTCCCCGCCCGCTTCCCCCCGCATTCCCTTTTCTCGCCAGCCAAGTGTCACAGAAATTTTCACAGAATATGTAGTTGTATATTACCTTTCAAACTAAATAAATATTTTTTATTCATTTAACAAACTTAATTTTTAATCAATTTTTACTCGATCTTAATAAAGGCCTTTTAATAAAGGTTTTTTTTGCACACCGTACTTGAGCGCCAAAATGACGTCACATGGTCAAGCGTCTAGTTAATGTGACCGCGTTGTAACTGTATTGCTTCTGTGTCGGTTCTTCATTGCCTGAAAATTGTTTCTAAATATGAAACTTAGCTAGATAGATTGATCGCCCCCAAACCCCCTACATACTAAATTTCATGCAAAATAGCAAATTGCTTCAATACTTATTTCATAGATCCTGCATCCAACGTCGTCCTGCGACCTTCATCAGGTCGTCTGTCCACCGTGTCGGTGGACGACCTACGCTGCGCTTGCCGGTCCGTGGTCTCCACTCCAGAACCTTTCGGCCCCATAGGCCATCTGTTCTGCGTGCTATGTGCCCTGCCCACTGCCACTTCAACTGGCTAATCTTCTGGGCTATGTCGGTGACTTTCGTTCTACTACGGATCTCCTCATTTCTAATTCGATCACGTAGAGAAACCCCGAGCATAGCCCTCTCCATAGCTCGTTGTGCGACTTTGAACTTTTCTATGAGGCCCATAGTAAGAGACCACATTTCAGTGCCAAAGTCATCACTGGTAACACACATTGGTCGAAGACTCTTGTCTTGAGGCACTGAGGTATTTTTGACGAGAAGACTTCGCGAAGTTTCCGGAACGCTGCCCAGCCGAGTTGGATTCGACGATTGACCTCTTTCTCGAAGTTGGACCTGCCTAGTTTGACTGTCTGTCCCAGGTAGATGTACTCGTCAACAACTTCGAGAACTGAGTTCCCAACTGATATTGGGATAGGTACAACATGGGCATTAGACATAATTTTCGTCTTATCCATGTTCATCTTAAGACCTACCCGTTGGGAAACTCGATGGAGGCCTTCCAGCATTGTACTGAGGTCTTCCATGGATTCTGCCATGACTACAATATCGTCGGCAAATCGAAGGTGAGTGATGTATTCGCCGTTAATATTGATGCCAAGTCCTTGCCATTCCAGAAGCTTGAAGGCGTCTGCCAATGTAGCGGTGAGCAGTTTCGGAGATATAACGTCTCCCTGTCTCACGCCTCTTTGCAATGGAATTGCCTTCGAACTCTGCTCCTGTACTCGGACTGACATGTAGGCGTTTTTGTACAAACACTTCAGCACTTCAATATACCGATAGTCAATACGGCACCGCTGGAGAGACTCAAGCACTGCCCACGTCTCGATCGAATCAAAGGCTTTCTCATAGTCCACAAACGCTAAACAAAGAGGCAAGTTATACTCTTCGGTCTTCTGTATAACTTGCCGTAGCGTGTGGATGTGGTCTATGGTGCTATAGCCTTTTCGGAAACCGGCATGTTCCGAAAGCTGGAATTCATCAAACCTGCGACTGAGACGGTTCGTTATGACCTTCGAAAACAGCTTATAAACATGGCTCAAAAGCGAGATGGGTCTGTAATTTTTAAGTAAAGTGTTGTCACCTTTCTTGAAGAACAGCACCACCACGCTTTTGTTCCATGCTTCTGGCGTTGAACCTTCGAGTAAGACGGTATTAAAGAGCTTCTGAAGGACTTTAAGTACCGGTGTTCCACCCGCTTTCAGAAGCTCAGATGTGATACCGTCGTCACCAGGCGCCTTGTTGTTCTTAAGCTGGTTCAAGGCCATTCTAATCTCGTAAAGGCTGATGTCCGGGATATCTTCGGTATAATGTCGGGTCAGCTTGGCTCTTGGGTCTTTGGCCGAGCTGCTAACAGGTTTAGCGACCGAGGTGTATAGCTGTCCGTAGAAACTCTCTACCTCTCCTAATACTTCTGCTTTGGTCGACGCTACACTGCCGTCTTCTCTCTTCAGCTTCGTCAACTGGCTTTGCCCAATAGACATGTCTCTTGCAAACACTTTGGAGCCTTTTTCTGCTCTATCGTCTCTTTAATACGGTTTGTATTAAAGATCCGGATGTCGTGTCGCAAGGACTTCCATATTCGTCTATTGAGCAGCCTATATGCTTCAGCATCATGCGAAGACTGCATTTTCAGTGAGCGTCGTTCAGCCATGAGGTTGAGGGTATCGTTGGAGAGTTTCTGTGGCCTATCTGTACGGTGGGGTTTAAAGTATTTGGAACCCACTGTATGGACAGTTTCTACTAACCTGTTATTGATCTCGTCCACTGAAGCGATGTTCTCAAGGCAATCGAAGCGATTGGATAGCTCAAGTTGAAAGCTCTCGGGGTCTTGTATATGGGCACGAGTGGGTCGGAGCGTAGACTTCATCAGACGAGACCTCTCCAGTTTGACATTAATATTCACCGTGCCTCTTACCATTCGGTGATCACTACCGTTTTTAACCCTGTTGATCACGGAGACATCAGTGAATATTTGCCTTTTGGTGGGCATAATGAAGTCAATCTCATTTCTCGTGGAACCATCGGGACTCAGCCAGGTCCATTTCCTGTGAGGTGGCTTCTGAAAGAAAGAATTCATCATAAAGAGTCCCTCTTTCTCCAGGAAGTCGGCCAACCTCTGCCCCTACGGTTCCGTTGTCCATATCCAAATTGCCCCACTTTCAACTCATCCTCGCTTCTCTTACCCAACTTCGCGTTGAAGTCCCCCATAACAACTAGAAAGTGCGTTTCAGAGGTATGTATGGCCCGACTAATGTCCTCATACATATCCTCCACCTCATCATCCGGGTGCGACTTCGTCGGTGCGTATACCTAAATGACCTTCAGCAAATATCGTTTGGATACTCTGAGTATTAGGTATACGACCCTATTGGAAACGCTATCGATCTTAACTATGTTGTTAGAAAGGGACTTGTGGACGAGAAACCCGACACCACCTTGGGACTGTTGGTCGCCCTCCCGGTGGTAGAGTAGGTTACCTGATTTTAGGGTTATCGTGTCCTCACCCGCTCTACGGACTTCAGATAACCCCACAATGTCCCAGAGTAGCTTACTCATTTCTTCTTCCAGCTCATATATCTTCTCGTCTGTCCTCATCGTGCGTATGTTGTGTGTTACCAAGGCCAGTCCTCGTCGTTTGGGGTGGTAGCCGGGCATCTGCCGGGGATTCTAAGCACCCCCTGCCCCACCGTTACCGTGGCCGCTACCGTAGCCAGGAATAGCGGGGCTGCCGGGGACTGGGGGCCTGGTTCCTAATGTGTCTGTCATTTGGGGGGATTTTGCCAATACTCGCCACGCTTGGCAGGCGGGTTGGCGAGCGTCAAAGATCGACGAGTAAAAGATATACGAAAAAGCTATGCATAAAAGATTGTATGATTTTTTCTTAAAACACGATCTCATAAAACAGGAGCAAAACGGTTTCCAGAAGAACAAATCCACAACATTAGCGGCTTTTAATTTAATTAATAACATAATAGTATGTAGACAGGAGACTTATAACAACAGCTTTGTTTTTTGACATGAAAAAGGCTTTTGACTTCGTATCACACAAACTGCTTTTAAACAATGTTGAGATAGGTGCAATGCACATCACTATCGTTTAGTCCCATCCCTAGACTTAAGATTTGATTTACTCTATGTTCTCTCTGTCATGGCGTTCTCATAAGTTAAGATGTTTTTTTTGTGTTATAAAAGGTAATTAAAGCAAGAATATAAGAAATAAAAGGTTTTTATTGAAGATCAAAAAGCAGAGCACCCAACAGTGGTAGCAGAGCGTGGTTATTACCGTTTTGGAGTTGAAGATGAGTTCCAGGGAACGTTTTCCCGTGGTGCAATTTGCCGGCGAGAATTTCAACACGTGGACATTTAGAATCAAAAGTATATTAAAGGAAAATGGAGTACTATCTGCAGTTCAAGACAAAAAGTTTCACCTAAGTGAGGAAAATGCCAACAGCGAGGCGAAGGCGCAGGCGATACTCATCGCTGGGGTGGCCGACAGTCACATTGAATATATTAAGAAGGATTCGGCATTCGCCATGTTAGAAAGTTTGGAAAATTGCTTCAAAAAGAAAGGAGTGAGAAGTAAACTATTCATACGTAGAAGATTGTTAGACACAAAATATGTTGAAAAGCAATCTCTGTCACAACATTTTACCATATTAGAGGAAATGTTCTCCGAGCTCAAGGACGCTGATGCAGCATTGAACGAAGAAGAACAGGTGAACTATTTGTTGTTGTCAATGCCACCTTCCTATGAGGGAATAGTAACCGCATTAGAAACAGTGACCGACTTAAAATATGATTTTGTCAAAACCAGATTGTTAGGAGAAGAGGAGAAGAAGAAGAAACATAGTGTGGTGGATAATAATTCCCAATCTACTAACGCATTTTTATGCTATAATTGTGGTAAACAAGGACATAAAAGATTTCAATGTAGACAAGGCCGGACAAATAATCAACAACATGGTAGAGGTTATAATAATAACTCAAGACAAGGACGAGACTATGTACAAGGACGAGAATATACACAAGGACGAGACTATACACAAGGTAGAGGATATATTCAAGGGATGGTGAATCGAGGACGAGGTCACATGCAGGGAGCAGGAGGAAGAGGTTATAATCAAGCACAGGGAGGTAACTACAGGCAAGGTCAAGGGAGAGAGCGTCAAGCTTATAGTGCGGAGAAGGGTAACTATGCGTTTCAATGTGAGAATGAGGACAGTGAGGCTAATATTTATAAAAATGAAAATATAGTGTGGTGTGTCGATTCAGGGTGTTCTGACCACTTGGTAAATACAAAAGACTATTTTGTGGATTATTTGGAACTAAAACAACCAAAAAATATTTCTGCAGCAAAGAATGGAATAACATTGCAAGCCTTCGGAGTAGGTAATATAAATGTAAAATGCTTTGTTGGTAAAAAAGAAACAAATTGTACTATCAAAAATGTGTATTATGTTCCAGAGCTCAGAAAAAACTTGTTGTCTGTATCTAAAATGGAATCCAGCGGTCTGGAAGTATCATTTTGTAGAGGGAAGGTAAGAATTTACAATAAAAATTATTTGCTAATGATAGGAAATGCTGATGGTAACTTGTATACTATAGAAATGGTAATTGTACTTCAAAATTGTAATTATTCTGTGACAAATGATAATAACAGTTCAGTAAATCTGTGGCACAGGCGTTTTGGCCACTTAGGTATGAAAAACATAAACATTTTGGTACAAAAAAATTTGGTAACTGGATTGGGTGATTTGAAAAATAATAGAATTGAACATAATTTATGTGAACCATGTCTTTTAAGCAAAATGACAAGACAACCTTTTAATAAACAAGGATATAGGGCAAGAAAACCATTAGAACTTGTACACACAGATGTTTGTGGGCCAATCACCCCTTCAGGGAGAGAGGATGATAGGTACTTTGTGACATTTATAGATGACTTTACTCATTTTGTCATTGTATATTTAATTAAAAACAAATCTGAGGTTTTTGATAAGTTTAAAGATTATTATTATTATGCAACAAACCATTTCAATACAAACTTGCTAAAACTACACTCAGATAATGGAAGGGAGTACATCTCAAATGAATTTCAAAGATTTTGTGCTAAGGAAGGAATACAAATGCATTATACTGTACCATACAATCCGGAAATGAATGGTGTTGCCGAACGTATGAACCGAACCTTGATTGAAAAGGCTAGAACAATTTTATTGGAGTTGAGTTTAGATAAACAATTTTGGGGAGATGCCGTGCTATATGCAGCTTATGTTACAAATAGAAGTCCTGCAGTAGGTAGAGAAGTTACGGCCAGCGAAATGTGGACCGGTAGAAAACCAGATGTGTCAAATATGCGAGTATTCGGGTGCACTGCATATAATCATATACCAAAGGAACAAAGAAGGAAATTGGATAATACAGGGAGAAAAATGATAATGATTGGATATTCTACGTCAGGATATAGACTATATGATATGGAAACACAAAAAGTAGTTAACGCAAGAAATGTGGTGTTTGATGAAAGAACAAAAGAAGACAGAATATTATACTTACCTACAGAAAGGGGAGATTTTATAGAAGATAATAGAAGAATTGAAAAGGAAATTGAAGGAGAAAATCGTGATGAAGAAATAAGACCAGAAGAAGGAAATTATTATGAAGAAGGAAATGAAGAAGAAAGAAGAGAACTGCAAATAGAAGAACAAGAAATAGAAAATAGTCCCAACCAAGAGTTAAACCAGAGGCAAATAATAACATTAAAAGGACAGCGGCAAGAAAGTGCTAGAAGTGCAAGGGCTAAGAGAAGAATTCAGCAACCAAAATGGCATAAAGATTATATAATTAACCTAGAGGAAGATGACGAAGCATTATATGCACTACTTTCAGCAAATCAGGAGGAAATAGAAGAAAGAAGTGATAAACAAGATTGGAAGAATGCAATTAAAGAAGAATTTAAAGTCCTGGAAGAGAGTGAAACATGGAAAATTGTACCTAAACCAGAAAAAGATAAGTTATTGGATAGTAAGTGGGTTTTTGCAAAGAAAAATGTAGGAGAACAAGAAATATGTAAGGCAAGACTAGTAGTACGTGGATTTCAACAGAAAGATCAACTTGAAGATATTTATTCACCTGTTTTGAAGTTACAAACCTTAAGAGTTTTGTTGTCAGTCGCAGCTTGTAGAGAATATGAATTACATCAAATGGATGTGAAGGGAGCATTTTTATATGGAGACATAAAAGAAGATGTTTATCTGAAACCACCGCAAGGACTAGATTTACCAGAAGGACAAGTATTAAAGTTAACAAAATCATTATACGGTTTGAAGAAATCACCAAAATATTGGTATGAGAAGTTCAATGAGACTATAACGGGATATGGATTTAAACGATCAGAAAATGACTATTGCTTATACAGTATGGGGGATATTTACTTAACATTGTATGTCGATGATCTTTTGATAATGGGAAATGACAAAACTAAAATAGATAAATTAAAAGGTTTTCTTGCATCCAAATTTAGAATGAAGGATATGGGTTCTCATAACTTAAACTACTTAGGAATCTCAATTAAAACACACCCAGCTCAAATACAAATCAATCAAACTAAATATTTAGAAAGTATACTAAGAAAATATGAAATGGAAAATTGTAAAGGTAATGATACACCTATGGATGTAAACTTCAAATATGATGAAGATTCGGTTATTGATATGAGTTATGAGTTACAATGTAGATCTTTAATAGGGTCATTGATGTATGCAACAGTAGGTTCAAGACCTGATTTAGCTACAGCAGTATGTTATTTGAGTAGATTTCAATCAAAACCAAGTGAGAGTTTATGGAAAGCTTTGAAAAGAGTACTAAGATATGTAAAACAAACTGTACACTATACTTTAACATATACTAAAAATGATTGTAATTCTGTAACACCTTTAATTGGATATGCAGATGCCGACTGGGCAAGAGATAATGATAGAAAGTCAACTACCGGATATGTATTCAAATTATTTAATAATACCATTGTATGGAGATCTAAAAAACAAACAACTGTAGCACTCAGTACAACAGAGGCAGAATTAGTTTCTTTGTGTGAATCAGTAGTAGAAGCATGTTGGCTTGTAAAATTATTGGTAGATTTAAATGTAGAGTTCAAAAATGTTATTGTGTATGAGGACAATCAAAGTGCGATAAAAACTGTAAAAAATCCAACCAAAAGCCACCAAAGCCACAAAAGACCAAAAGCGATTAAAACATATGGATATCAAATATAATTTTGTAAAACAAAAAGTAGAGGAAGGTCTGATAATTGTAAAATATGTTAATACTAAATTTCAATTAGCAGATGTGTTAACTAAGCCCTTACCTAAAAATCAGTTTAGTAACTTTGTGTGCGAATTAGGTATTAATTAATCAAGATGTGCATTGAGGGAGAGTGTTGAGATAGGTGCAATGCACATCACTATCGTTTAGTCCCATCCCTAGACTTAAGATTTGATTTACTCTATGTTCTCTCTGTCATGGCGTTCTCATAAGTTAAGATGTTTTTTTTGTGTTATAAAAGGTAATTAAAGCAAGAATATAAGAAATAAAAGGTTTTTATTGAAGATCAAAAAGCAGAGCACCCAACAAACAAACTTCATCAATATGGTGTTAGAGGAAAAGCAATTAAATGGATTCAGTGTTACCTTCAAAATAGACGACAGTGTGTAGAAATAACATCAATAAACAACAAAAAGATAATTGTATATTCTAAATCCGAATATGAAATAAACAAGTTTGGGGTACCTCAGGGCAGCGTCTTGGGTCCTTTATTATTTCTTGTATATATAAATGACATAACAAACGTAACTTCTTATAATTCGATATTATTTGCTGACGACATCTCGATTTTAGTTACATCGGAAAAAAATGATAATTATATTAACAATCATATACTTGATTTTAACAACACAATTAATTCCGTTGTTAGATGGCTTGACATAAATAATTTAAAAATAAATATTAATTAAACCTATTATTTAAACTTTAATAAACTTAACTTTCAAATTAATTATGATGGACAATATATTAAAAGCCCGAAACACCTGAATTTTCTGGGACTAATTTTGGATTCTGACCTTAACTGGAAACTGCACATAGATAAAGTTTGTAAAAAGATAAATAGTTATGTGTATGTATTAAAACGCTTACGCAAAACTACGAGCAAAGAAACCACACTAATGGCATATCATGGATACGTCGGCTCACTCCTAAGGTATGGACTCATCGTATGGGGACGAAGTACTGTTCTTTTACGAGCATTTATAGCCCAAAAAAAATGTATCCATGCTATTTGCGGCGCTGCACCCTTAGATTCTTGCAAACCTCTTTTTCATGATTTAAAAATACTACCACTACCGTGTCAATATATAAATGATATTTCGTGCTTTGTCAAGCAACATAACTATATGTATTCGAAAGAGCGTGACGTTTTCCCACGAAATACTAGGAACAGAGACCGAATAGTAAATCAAATCAAATCAAATCAAATCAAAATCATTTATTGCATTAGAATGTAGGTTTTAACAAGTTCTTATAAGTAATTAATGTGCCATACAATCTACCTCATTTAGAGGTGTGCAACATTCTTAATCTAATATATTATAATGAAATATTAAATATTTATGTCAAGTTAAAAATATAAATTGTCAAATTAATAATTGTACATAAAAAATAATAATAATATCTTAACCAAAGTATTAATGATTCATTTAATATAAATGTTTCAATGATGTTAAGGATAATTTACTTATTTGTTTATTACATTATCAAGGAAATACTCATTAACACTGTAAAAACATTTGCTAATAAGCCATGATTTAAGTTTATATTTAAATTTATTACAGGTCAAAGTCTTTATTCCAGTAGGTAGTTTGTTATATATTTTGATCGCCATAAAATAAGAATTTTTCTTAAATATTTCTAACCGACACATTGGTAGGTAAAGTTTGTTTAAACCCCTTGTATTTCTTTGCACTATGTCCAAATGTTTGTCAAAGAAGTCTGGATGGTCGTGTACAAACATGCAAACTTCCATTATGTACATGCAGGGCAATGTCAGAATGTTGAACTTCTTGAAAAGGGGTCCACAGCTATCAGTAGACCAGGCACCGCTTATTGCCCTTACGCATTTCTTCTGCACTACGAATGCCCTGTTAATGTCAACAGAGTTTCCCCATAAAAGTAGCCCATATGACAAAATGGAAGCTACGTAGCCGTGGTATGCACACAACGCAGATTCCACTGACACTAAAAGTCGTAACTGTCTTATAGCATACACAAAACGATCGAGCCGGTCACAAACTTCCTGTATATGGTATTTCCAATTGCAGTTTTTGTCAATAGTAATACCTAGAAATTTACACTTGTCTGCTTCTTGAACTTGTGTAGTTTGGAATTTAATATTTAAATTAGGTTGTATAGATTGATATGAGTGGAATTGCATTACGTTGGTTTTGTTTATATTAATTTTTAATTTATTTTTATTTAGCCAATTTACAAGATTATTCAACGTATTATTAATCTCTATGTTAAGTTGATAATTGTTATCAGCCTTTATAACAACAGTAGTATCATCGGCGTACAGAATACACTGGTGCTTGGTAACGTTTGGAATGTCATTTATGTAGGCTAGAAAAATAAATGGTCCTAAAATGCTTCCTTGAGGAACACCCGATTTGGTTTCTTGAAGTTCTGACCTATATATTTTTTTATGCCCTTGTTCAATTTTATACGTTTCAGTATATTGTTTCCTATTTATCAAATAACTTTGAAGCCATTTTTGAGCGTTTCCCCTGATTCCATATATATCGAGTTTTTTCAGTGCTATATCATAGTTTATGATCAACTAAGTCAAATGCTTTTGTCATATCGATCAATATTGCAGCAACCTTCATTCTATTATTAAGACCTTCTGTTATTGATTTGATTAAAGTAAAACATGCACAACATAACATAAATAATTATTCTTGCAGAACTGCTCGTTACCAATAATGTTATTTCTCAATGTCTATAAAAATATACAATAAATTACCTAATCATATTAAGGAAATGACATTTGCTAAATTTAAAAAAGAACTAAAATCCTGGCTGCTACATCATCATCATGACTACTTTAATAATGTGTAATTTTGTAATTTATGTCATTTATATTTGAGTGTTGCATGTTGCATGATATTTCTAGTGAATTAATAATATAATAAGATTTTGCATGCCATTAAATTGGCGAAATGTGTCAGCACCTAATCTAATATAAACACCTATTGTACTCACATTCAAGCAAATAAAGTATATTCTATTCTATTCTATTCTTCATAAAAATCGTTGGAGACGTTTCCGAGATTCAGATTTTATATATACATATATACTTATACAAGAATTGCTTGTATAAAGGTATTAGATAAATACGTATACAAAAGTACTTAGACCGAGCGGCCCCGAGTAAGTAGTACGGCACCGCGATAAATAGACGTTAAATTTGGAAGAGGCGGTGGGTGGGGGCGGAGGACGCTTGCCGGCAATTACTACGTGTGCCGGCACAGCGGAAGGAGTTGGCAATTTTAAAATGTCATTGTTTTCTGTTGCGTAGGTATGCTACCAACAAAACCCAGATGCGATGTGTACTTGTTTTGTGGCGACATCCCTACCCGCGTCTCGCGCTAAACCTGCGTAAATCAACGCTAGTGGGGAAGACGTTCTACTTCAAGATATTTACTTACTTTGCCTATACTGCGAGGTAATACAAAAATATGCAGACCTACAGAGCAGTACGTGCACTAGTCCAACTCGCACTTTATATACTTATTACTTAATTTTATAAATACGATTGTGGAAAATATATCGCATAACCCACTTGTATCGTGATCTTTCTACGAATAAATAGACTTATTCTTTATTCGTAGTGATCTTTGATCTTGATACATATTATGTGACGTAGACATGTATCACAGATTGATTTTAATTTAACGTAAGTACATTACTTGATAGCGCTGAGCCAGGCTTTGCTGAGCATATCATTCTATCGTTTTCTAGATAGATAAGTATAGATAAGTACTTCAGCAATTCACTAGGATAATCAAATCAAGAAGTAATACTTCAAGGTCTATATCTAGGGTCTACTTACTTTTATTTCCTTTTTAAAGTGGATTGTATGTTGTGTAATGTACAAACATTTGCCATTCTTTGAGTTAATTATCATAATGCTTATTGTTGCTTCAACTTAGATTATTTCAGTCTGTGATTAAATCACGTTCCAGTAAACTAGATGGATGCATTACCTACTTAAACTCTCTAAGGCGAAGCAAGGAAACAACGTTTTATGAGTTTGCGTTCGAACACTTACATATAATTTAATAAGCCAACATTTCTAAAACAGATCTACACGGCCTACAATAGGCCATCGATAGCCATTTAAGGCAATTTCCCGCCATGAGATGTTCAGTTTGAGATTTGTTTAGACTGTTGTATTGATTCATTAAATTTAACTAATAAGTACTATAATAATATTTAAGATGTTTCAATATTGACAAATTATTATGATATGATATGATCATGAAATGAAAATGTGTCATATTATATATTATGTTACCAAATTTTTCAAGTTCAGTAATGTGGGGAGCGCAGATCCCTATAACGCAGGCTTCTAGCCTAGTATAGAGTTCTGAGGCCTATCTTAATGCCAGTATCCAGTAATGTGAAATTAAAATTTGTATTCTTTATGTCATATATGTACAATATGCCAATAAAATATTATTATTATTAATATGTTCAGTTGTTCATAGAATATAAGAAACTATTTGGTACAGTTACTGGTATGTTTTTTTCCCTCTTCAATGGACTCGTACGGTAGCACATTCGCCAATCCTCAAGTTAATTGTAGCCAGTTGAAGTGGCAGTGGACAGGCCACATAGCACACAGAACTGATGGCCGATGGGGCCGGAAGGTCGTGGGAATGAATAAAGTTAGCAGGAGGACGTTGGATACAGGCCGCCTACAACCGGTCCTTTTGGAAATTAATTGTAGGGAGGCCTATGTTTAGCACTGGACGTCCTTCGGCTGAGATGATGATGATAAAGTTAATTGTAAATATTTATAGTTGCCAATAAGGTTTTGAAGCAAATAGTTAGTGTCACATAAATAAATATGTCATTAAAGCACTATCTAGTTTAAGTCACGTTCACGTTCTAGTAAAGTGGTAGATACATTACTAACATTTTCTAAGGCGATTGACGAGGAAACACAAAAACGTTTCATTGTTTTGTTCACTTTACACGGTCTACTCTCATGCAGTGTTACGAACATAACGGTTAATAATCCACCACGATTACATGTCAAAAGAAGAACAAAATAGAAATAAATACATTGTAGTCTTTGAAATAAACACAAACCTAGGGCATTTTTTTCGGTGGTAGTGCCGACAGCCGAATGGGTTGGCACGACCGGGAAAGTACCACACTCCCACATAACACCGATGTGATGTAACATAGCTTGCTATTGCGTTTCAGTCGGTTTGTGGAAGGTTCCGGAGGCCCGATTCTCCCTCTTCTTCCCCCTGCCCCTCGACCCTCACCCTTTCTATCTCTTCCTCCCTATCTTCCTTCCTCAAAGGTCGGCAACGCATTCTCGAGGCATCTGGTATTGCGGATGTCCGTGCGCGACGGTATTACTTACCATCAGGGGAGCTACTTGCCAACCTATAAAACACATAAAAAAACCCGCCATCCGCCACTTATATATTTATTGCAAAATAAGGAAATACTTTTTGCTACCTACATGTATGTTATCTTCTCTAAAGGGATAATGGCCTGTACAATCACAATACAAATCAGAGATAAGTTATTCGCCGTGGCGGTGAGTCGCACGCGGTCCCCTTTTTTTACACGCGTGCAAAATATATACGAAAATGGGGTATTTAAAAAAGCAGTTCCGCCTCTCTATGTTTAATTTGGACCATGAAACTGTGTCGGACTTCTACGTGGGCTGTTTCCAGCGGAACCGCTCAACCATTCCTTTATTGCTCTTGAGGTTTATCTTGTTCTTGGGATGTATTGCCATCGTTGTGGCCTCTCAGGTCATAATGACAAGGTCCATGCGCTACGGCCTATGGTGGATCTTCCTCACCCACTGGGGCCTTATATTCATAACAGTGACGTCCGGTTTGGCATTCGCGATATCGGTTACAGCTTATCTGAGAGGGCCTATCGGTGAGTACATTATACATCCTCAAAGTTTTTTGTGCACACGAGTATAATAAGTTGTTGAACGTTACGTTGGATGTTACATATAGTGCAAATTTAGTAGTGTACATCAGTCTAAGTGAGAAGTGATGTGATATATTAGATAAATTATTGTTATTAAGATAATTGTGTTAATAGACATTATGTAGGCACCTGACAGTAATTTACGATAAGTAGGTACCTAACATTAACATAGTCAGGCGGTTAGGGTATAGGATAGTAAATTGTACATCCTCAATGTTTTTTATGCGCATGATAATGTTATGATCTGACTAAAAATATTTTTAGTCAGGTTTTTTAGTCGACTAAAAACACGACAAAAACAAATGTTCAGACACGCAAACAGCATCATGGCCATACGGAAAAAGAAAATGTTCAACCGGTTTAGGTTTTCAATAGACTAATAGTTTTACTTTATAGTTATACATTTTTATGTACCTAAACAAACTCAACTTTGAGAACTTTAAGTATAATATGCTAAACAGGGAATACTTTTGAAAACGAATGCAAGTTGTTGTTCCACTAGACAGTCTGCTATTTAATAACTGTGTTATCTACTACTATGACAGAGGTAGAGATCAAACTGGCGGCTACGTTATTTCCGACCCTGAACTATCATCAATTGAAATCAAGTCAATCTTCAATTGGCAATTGAATCGACACGTTGATATCACTTCATTCTTATCTGTAATCATAATGTATTCAATATTAAAAAATATATATATTGCTGGCACCTATATTCCATCAAGTTTGCAGTCAGCTCGTCGCAGTTAGCAACGCCGTCAATAGTACTGACATAACTACGTAAATAACAGCATTGAAGAGAATTCCAGTTTATTTTGTAAATACTTAATGATTTCGTAGAGTTTCAAACCGCAGGTCTATTATGTATATCAGCAGAGCTATTATGTATCTCAGTTGTTAGGAAGTTTATGACTGGAGCTGACAAAACTGACATAGAGCCGCCATTTTTCAAGATTTCAATCAACATTTGTTAGCAACTGAGATACATACTCGTAATAGCCCTGCAGTTGCGATCAAATGTTGATTGAAATCAAAAAACATGGCACTTTTGACAGCTCCAGTCATCAACTTACTAACATTTTTGTTTATTGGAGTAGTCAAAACTGACATAGAATCGCCATTTTTAAGATCTTAATGAACATTTGATTGAAACTGAGATACATGCTAGCCCTGCTGCTGTTCGTAGTCCTGCCTCATAGTTAAAAGCATTCTAACATTCCGAATTTTCCATTTTTCCCGCCAGTATTTCAGGTTTCCTTCCCCTAAAACCTTTTTCTAACTAAAACGAACTTTATTTAAAAAAAACTTAATGTTTCATAAATCGACTACGGAGATATTTAGCCCGCATATTAAAGCATATGTAATCCGCCCTTCTTTTGTAATTCGCCGCACTCGAGTAATCATGTATCAGTGACTCTCGCGCTTTCAAGACGAATCTTTAAAAAAATATAATAATAAAATCTTTATCGTTTTTACACAACAGTACATACTCTAATAATACTAATATTAAGTAATCTAATAATGATGTACCTATCATCATTTATCAAAATCGGTTGAGCCGTTGAGTACAAGGGGACATAGGAACGGAAATATACTTACGAGTACTTACATAAAGGTCAAACAACATAACAGTGCTTAGCTATAACAGCAGTGCTTGGCTCGCCAGGAGGCGTCCAAACTCCAAATGGCTTTGAGGGAATTGCAATCTGCGAAAAAGTTGTGTGATGAAATGAATAAGGAACGAGATGATAATGAACGGGAACTTCTTGAATTAATAAGTAGAAATAAGACCCAAAAAATTGAAATGGCTGAGTTACACACTCAACTGTTGGTTGTAACTGATGCTCGGGACAGGCTCCAGCTTGTTGTGGACGGGTTCAAAAACTGTAGCTTAGAGTATGAAAACGCTCTCACTCGAATTAATTCACTAGAACATCAGCTACAGGAGGCATATACTATTATCAATAACATTGAGACAGCTAAACTTAACATCACTGCCTCTTTGAACCAAAGTTTATTTGACGAGTTGGTATTGTAACGGAACAGGCTCTGGATGAGGATTCCGTCACGATTCACAAATATAGATACATTTAAAAAGCATCTTGGTATGAACAAATATTGATGAAATTTAGACAATCAAAAGTAGAAGAAAGCGATAATGTGTAATATTGAGATTTAGATGTTAGGTATTTCTTATAGCAAGACTATAGGTACTTACGCTATCAAGATATTCTATGTATAAACCATTTAAATCGATTGTTCAGATAGAACTGATAAGTTACTTCAAGTAAAAGGAAATGTTGAGTAATCCTTTAAATACATAAAAGTTACAAGCAAAATTAATAAAATTACCATGAAAATAAGCAGCATTGATATTTCTAACCATACAAAGTTATGTGAGGAACATATTTTCGTTGTGTGTCCGTGTATTTGAGTTTGCTTCATCGAAATGAACCCTAAAACAAATGAGTATTGACGCCGATCTGAAGCCGATAGAAAGGGCTTTGATTGGATCTACGTACCTCTGATCGGCGTCATTCGAGATTTAAAATATGTGTTGTCATGAGCGGATTTTGATGAGAATTTGAAATTAGAATAGGGATTAGCTGGAAGGCAGAGATTGGCTGAGGTGGATCTGAAGCCGTTTTGACGCCGATAGAAAGGGCTATGATTGGATACCTATCGGCCTCAAATCGGCGTCACTGTCAAGTTTGAGAAAGTATATAAGCAGTAGGAAGACCGAGAAAATGCTTATTAAATTCTCGAACTTCCGTGAGGTAATATATTCTGCTACGGACATGGTTCCGGACGTGGGTTGGATACCTCACGGTGACAACTAAGATCCACCTCGATAGGGAACGCCCAATCCTTAGAGTTGGACACTTTTGGGAGCGAGCCAACAATCGCTTTAACCTATTGCAATGGGTACGATTAACTGCTCCTCACTTCGATTGGAAAGAATATTCCAGTGGAAGTGTCTTCTATTTATTATATGTATTTATTTCCTCTCATACTAGAACGTCGCTCTGCAGCCTTCCATAGCTTCGGCTATAGCGGTATAGTCGCGCGACTATTTCCGTGCGTGGAGTTGGACACCCTAGGGGCCATAGGTTCGATTCTCGGCTTGGCACCGAACTTTAGAGGCTAGTTAGGGATCAAACTTGAGCCATCCTATCAGGGGGATGAAAGCTCATGCGCAATTAACTTTGGGGGGTTTGTTGGGGACTTACACACACTTTAGCAGACTAAGAATTTATTTAGGACCGAAGTAGGTCTATGAAATAGTAATTTTGCTTTCCGGGTTATAAATTAACTTCGTGATGGATCAATCGGGAACAAATAAGTAAATTCACGAGCTAGTGGTGTCTACCACTAGAGACGTAGGATTCAATAATGAATTTGTCATATCAATACAATCTATTAGTATGCTAGACTTAGAAACTAAAGACTAACTACGAAATAAAAATGATAAATAAATGTATTTTTAATCAGTATAAAGTAAGGAATACAGAAATATTTGCCTGCAAAGGAATATATAAATATTAGTTCAAACGAAATGTAATATATTTGTTGCAATAATATGTTATATATTTGCTAATGAATCGAGTTTGGGCTAGATTGTCAACTCTGATCCTAGCAAGAGAATTCGGTAATAAATTATAGCAATTGAATTATTTGCTGAAAGTATCAAATGTAATATTTAGAATCAAATGATAATTAGTAATGATAAATAATAATATTAAGAAGATATAAATAAGATTATAATCGCTTATAGACGCAAACTCTACATTTGGAAAGCTACCAAACGGACTTAGTAAGGCCTTACTAATTTTGGGGTAAATAGAAGAGGTTCTTGGCATGATGGAGAACATTTGTGTCACAGTAAAGAGCAGCTCTTAATCCAGCATTCGAGTTGTAAGCCTTGAACATGCCAAGAATCGTACTTCCTAAATCATAATAAATCTAGAATTCTACGGCAAATCTAAAAAAAATCAAACTAATTACTTACAATATGAAAATTGATAAAATATATTATATCTTTAAATTGTAGAGATATCTATCACTATATCTATACTATATATCAATAATTTACTCGGCAAAGTAAAGCTAACTATTATAATAATCATCATAATAAATATATGGCTGCTAGTATTGAGCTAACCAATACAACAAAGATTCTGCTAATACTTAAGTATTTAAAATAATTGCTTTTCCTACAATGGTTCAATAGATGGCATGTCATGTAAAACACTAGTAATCTAAGTATAGCAATCTCGTATAAAAAGGAGATTTATGTATGTGGTAAGTGTTATCAAACTTGGTCAAGCAATGCAGCACCTTGAGAATTCTTGTAAACCACAAACAAGGGTCTAGAGATTTCTCTAAGTCACTGATATTATTTCCCATATATTGCTGTCAGTAAACAAGTAAATGATTAAACTTGAACATTTGAACTATTCAGGGAATAGTGGCTGATAATATTTATCTAAAGGAATTGGATAATCAGCGTAGTAGCTACTGATCACAAAAGATTTCTAAAGCGCATATAAAGTGTATTTTTACTTTAATTTCACATTTATTAACTAGCAATTTTCATAAACGAAACAAATAGTATATATTATAGAGACATTTAGTCTGTAAGAGATTATATCAATATTATCAACAGCTAAATGTTCATAGCAACAAACATAAATCTATAAAGAAAGTTAGTTATATAATTAACAGGTTTATAACTGTTATTAATAATAACGAAAATCATGCGTATATCTGATATTATTTAATGGAGTTGTGTATATATTATTTAACTAATCAAAACTAATTTATCATAATTAACAGATATTTTTGCAAGCTAATAATTATATAGTAAAACTTGCAAATAACCTACTGTTTCTATGTTCTATGGTCAAATAACATAGACCTTAAATTCAGAAACTTATATTGATGATTAATATCTTCCACGATTAGAAGTCAAATCAAGTACATAAGCTAGAAACCTAGGATCAGCTCAGTCAGTCAGTCTGTAATATCTAAGTATTTGCAATCTAGTATGTTCATCGCAATTTTTCGTTATCAGCTAGCAGTTCAGTAATGTAGTAGTAAGTTATCCATCGTAATATCAGAATACCTAGGCGTTGCTATTGGTTTCTCTAGGCATCTATAGTTCTGAATAGTTTTCTCTGTTTCAATTCTTTCCGAAAAGAGCAAGGTTACAGCAGCGGTACACAGTGTTAGGGTCCTCCTAGACTAGACGATCATTGGCCAAAACAAAACGAATTAGTAGAATATAAAAATAAAAATAGGGGGGGGGGGGGGGGGGTTGTTACAATTTGGTAGTGCCGTTACCAGGATTGGAATAACGTTACTACGGAAGTTTTACTAGGAATTAGTTGCGGTCAACCGCACAATTTGTTGGCGTAAAATGGATAGGATTTTATTGAAACAGAGATGCTATTGCAATAGGTGACTTTTAAGGGCTAAATAGGTTACTTTACATAGGTAGATACTAGGTAGGCAACGGATACTATGATGAGGTGATGAGTTGTTGTTCAATCAATCAATCAATCAATCAATCAAATCATTTATGTTGTTGTTCTAGGCTACTGTAGTAGATTTCTACAATAAACTAAGAAATAAATAAGCCGGATATGCAATTTTAGGAATATTACTAAAATACTGATTACTACGAAGCGCTTAAATGATATTCAGGGAAAGATAAGTTGTATGCAAGTTTCATGTATGTAAAGTCTGCAACTACCTTTGTCATTTACGTGTACCCCATAGTCGATCTCTAGAATCCAGAAGTACACTTATCATTCGAAAGGCAGATTGCGTGTTGTGTTTACGACTAGGATACTCTCCTGGAAGCACACGGTAAATAGTCAGTATCGAACTCTACTCAAAGTGACCCGAAGGTTTTAAGAACACTTTTAGTATCGAACGGCTTATGAAACTCACTTGGGAGCCAAGAATTGCGTTATAGAGTACTGAAAGAGTTCTTGTATAGTGTTAGGAAAGGAAGAGAGTTTCTAACATGTTGAAAGTGCCGTCGCTGCATTTGCATCACAAGGATTACTTTTGTAACCAGCAAAATACAGCGCAGATCGTGGACATGTCTGTATATAATCGGTGTTTGTTATGTTCGGAAGTATTAAGAATATAAAAATGTGTGAATATTAATAAATGGCTTACCTTTTTGTTCGATGAAATTTATGGTAATTAAATGATAGCAAAAATCTACATACGTAATTACTTCTATTGCATTTGCGAAGGAAATAAATAGGATTACAATAAAATGCAAAGTTGCGCAACTTTAATTGAGCGATGATAAGTCTTGTTAGAAGTTTTGTTGAAATATGTTTAGTCGTAACATTGGGGGGTTGAATTTCCCATTCAGATGCTTAGCGTTGTGAAAATTCTTATAGACAAGTCAGATGGTTGTATAGTTATTCGTAAAGGTTAAATAAATCAACGTTATGCAGATTTAATAGACAAACATAGTAAGCGCCGAATTTAAGTATAAAAAACCAATATTATAGCTAGGTAGTGATGAGTCTTCGGAATGAAGCTGGTAAAGTTTGACAATGTAGGCAGGCTGAAGAGGAGCGCCGGATTTCAGAAGCTTTGGGGCGAAGCGGCTGGTCGATTAGTGCGTCTTGACGAGATCTGCAAATATAATAGGGAAAATTAGGGAATGGTGAGCAAAGCCGGGTTATCTATCTAAATTAAAAATAATGGAAAAAAAAACAAACATTATGTAAATCAAAGTGAATAAGGAAACTTTTATTTAGGGCACAATAATAATTGTTTGGATGTTAATAGTTATGTATGTATTTATGTTCTTATGTAACATAATTGACATGTAAGTAGTACGCGCAAAGTATATACACAACCTTAAATTTTAAATCTGAACTCGGTATACATCGTCAATTTCGGTCGTTGAATACTAGTAGACTATATACTACATACTAGTAGAACTATATTAGAGTTTAGGGCAATATAAAAAAAACCGGTTCCATGCCATGAAAATCGTAGGAATCGTGGAATTAATTTAATCAAGTGAGAGATTATTACAGAACAACAGACAAAAATACAAACGTTCATTTTATATTTTACTAGTTGCGGTCGCGGATATACCCGCATGGTGATGGGTGATGATGGTGGTGATGATAAAAAGTTATCTATGCGTGAATCTAGTATCATCTATTTTTATACAAAATCTCATCAAAATTAGTCTAGCCAGGACTGGTGTAACAAACATTCATTCAGACATACCAGCATTTGCGATTACTATACTAGTACCTAGGTATCTTGTTAGGATAATGATGATAATGATGAGGAAGAGTATCTTATAATATGTACATTCAAAGCTTCATCTACTTTTGTACCAAAATTCATCAAAATTGGCGCAGCCGTTTAAGAGGGATGGTGAAGCAAACATTCATTCTTACGTACAAACGCCGTGTTTGCAATATTAGTACCTAGGAAATATTTTTAGGATACTAAATAAATATCGAAACTTACATACCTACCAATCAATGATGAGCGGGTTATGTGAGCTGTAGAGCTTGTCAGGTTTCACTGTGATCTATAACAACACCACAGTCGGCAGGCAGGGATCTAGAATTCATGGAAAACTATAAAATATACATAAACATATAACGAGTAAAATATAGAATCAGTTATTTCATCAATAATCTAAAACTAACTGAAGGTTGTATATCAGGGCGCGTAGAAATATGAGAAAATCAATAATTGTAGCTTTGTTCAGAGCAATTAGGTACCTATCTTAAAATTGCTATTGAATAAATAAACAAAGGTAGAAAAAGAAATATGTTAGCAATAATAAAATCAATCAAAATGTCATGACAATCAACATTTAGGTTACCTAGGCTACAGAATTTTACAGAAAGGTAAACACAAAAGAGTTCTTTGTAAAAGCAAAGAAACTTTCTGATTGTGGTACTGAGAGCTTGCTGTCAAAGTGTAAAGAGAATATAAACACTACGTTTTACTATAGTATCATGTAAAGAAGAGTTCCGGAGATTAATGCCTAGGTATTTTATAAATGTTTATTGGAATCTATATAAAAGGGAGGTGTTTATCGTATATGATGGGTATGCAACTAGGAAATCAATATTGAGTCATGTTGCTTGGATTAATTGTTTGCCTGCAAAGAGTTTGACGACATAGCTAGATAATGTAATATGAAAAGTTCAGTTGTAACAAAATACGATAAGTATGTACATAATACACTGGTAATTTCTATGTAGGTATAATCTGTAGGAAGTATGTAGATATGAACAGGGAAAAAGGATGTTTGGTTGGAGCAAAGCAGAGATGAACAAGTCTAAATGACACTATACATACATACCTTGCCAGATAGCTGGAGTGTAGTTTCGTAGGAATATGTACACCTATGTATATAACAATATGTAGGTATAAATAGTTGTTGAATATCAATCGGAGTTGTTGGGCGAATGTATCGTGCATGCGCTGCCTACATTTGTTCGCAAGTTTTAGCCGTGAACCCGTCATAGACACTGCAAAGATAAAGGTAAATTAATGCTACGATAAATAGAGTTACGGGGAAAGATATAATAAGAGCGAACGTGCATAGAATTTACGAAAATCATATTTTTGACGTGAACTGTGTTTCCTTTATTTTGACAGCGACATATTTAACTATCTGTCATAAGCACATACGTGTATATCCAAAGAGTTCGTAACAAATATAAATCATGTTCAAGGTTTAATATACCTAGCTATAATTTAAATGCTAAAGTTATATATTATATTATTATTATTATATAATAAACGGTATGATTAGGTATAAGATGGAATAAGAACTTACCTGTGGTCAACAAATGTCCATAGCTCTTTGAGATTTTGTGATCCTTTGTAGATATTTGAGGTTTAAATTTTATTTAGGGAACAAAAAAAGGAAGTATTAAAAGACAATCAAAGAAATTCAGGGTCGCTATATAGTAGGGAAATTCGGGTAGAGGTCGTAATAAAAAATTTTACTTAAAAGTTTAGTTGTTGTAATGCGACCGAAAAGTGGTTGTAAAATAGCACGGAGCGTCTTTGTTAAGACTTAAAATTTCGTATAACAATTGTAATGGGATACTTTGAGAGATATCTTTCAGTAATGCGTTACAAAGACATTGGCAGATATAGTGTAGTTATGATAATGACGTGATGAATATAAATTTTATTCAAAATCAAACACATTATCACACATGACAAAGTTTAAGGATTTCTGTACATTAATAGCCGTGACGCATACATTAGTTCAGGGTTATTCGAGGACCGGAAAAACAGTCTTGTTGATTTTTGCTTTGAAATTCATGAAAGATGTAGCTAGGGAAATGACATGGAGATTTGAATAATTTGAGTAACCACGCAGTGACAGCACAGCGTACCTACACATGATCTCGTAATAGCAAATATGTGGATAGAGAAATAGAAATAGAAGAGATTTTTGGAATATTACAAAAGAATTGAAAAATAAAATTTAATCTGCGATTCACTAATTGATTATTTGTAAGTAGCCAAGGTTTGATGCAAATGGATTACGAAGGTTGTAGAAGATGGGGGTTGGAAATTACAAAGACAAATGGAAATAAACATAACTATGTTCTTTTGCTTGTACTCATACATTTGAAATTAAATTAAATATAAATTCCGTTTAAAGTCCTCAATTTATTAGGTAGAAATCAAATTATGAAAAATAACTTTTAGTTATAGACCGTTATCAATCTAGTCATATTTCAGCAAACGTCGAGCATAGAAATATTCGAAATATCTTGTTTTTTTCATTTGTTGGGATTTGGGGTTATAGAAATATAAACAAATTACCATTTTATATCATTGTAATAATCTAATTAATAAATAAATTAATCCTAGTAAAGGCTTGCGAAAATTTAATAGGTAGGTATTACATCTATATCTTTCTAATCGATAATTTTCAGGGAAAAAAATATTTCGTAGAAAATTACATTAATACTCAGTATCGCAAGTTCTAGTTACGGGATACCACTAGTTTACTAGTTCTTCTGAGACCTAAACCTATTAAAAACCTATTATTACCTAAGACTATTATTAGTCCTCACCTATTGTATGAGTATTCTAATTCACGGCGTGTCGTTAGTTTGGTTGATAGATAACTATAGTCGAGGAAAAGGATAAATGGGGAAAGCTGAGCACAGTTGTGACAGAGTGTGTTGGACTGTTTATTATATTGTAGTGTCTACGGAGCTGCTAGTATTAGAGTGTTATTATTGATAAGCGTAATAAATTGTAATTTATGGATTACATGAAAGAAAAGACCAAATAGTTAGATATCGGGAAATAGGAATAAAAAAAGAGGGACATTCGTGTGTTTGACGTTTGCGTATGATATTGACAACAAGCGATAGGTGGCGTTAATAAAAGGAAAAGGAAAGGTAAACAGAATATTGTTTATGTTTATAGGGCTTTTCCCTGCTAACTAAATAAACCGTCGTAGCGAGTTTCTTTTTATATTTATGAGTAGCATGTAGAGGGAGAATGAAGGATTATTGTAGGTATATCCTGTTGGAACTAAGTATCTATTATTGACTGATTACCATCATAATTGGTTAACATTAATTTGTATTGAACAGGAAAGGGTTGATGCAGTTGTTCATGGAAAGTAATAATGTCACAAATATAGAAAGGTACCTATCATAGGGATACAGTATCATAATCATTGTTAAACTAGTTTCAAAACCAAAAATTGAAATTAATAGCAGAAGTAAAATACTGTGCAGCTATTTCCTTGCAGGGACTTCCCTGTCCGGAGTCTGACGCACAACAAATAAATAAATTATGATTATAATTTTATTAATGTAATTATTTAATTCTTATATAATCTATTCGCCTTGTTAATATAATTGTGTATTAAAATAAGATCATTATATTATAGTTATAATCATCTGTAATTTTTTTGGTAAATAAATATTATTATTATTATTATTATTTCTAAAGTTACGTTTTGAGCAGTTATCTTTGAGTTGATATTTTGGTACCTATATAACTAAAAAAACTACTAGTATAGTATAGAAGGTACATAGATAGTTATGTAGAGCACAATGGAAATGACATAAAAACATCGTGTTTGGAGTATTGCGGTAGACAGTACATGTAAAAGCGAATGATTTGGTTAGAGTTAGGTATGTCGAGTTGTTATTTTATTCAGACTGATCTACTGAGCTGATTTTGAAGATAACCTGCGCGCTAATGAAAATTATAGATGGAAAGACACAATTTTGCCTTAGATGAATGCGTTGGTTTAGTAGGTTATAGTAAGGGTTTGTAAAAGCAGGAATTTTATTGTCGTTGATATATAATAATATAAGATATAATAGTAATCAGATAGTTTAGAGTTTTATAAAAATCGGTTCCAGGTATTGAATAATAATTAAATAATATTTAACATTATTATTGCAAAATGATTATTTCATGAAAAGTCGTGCATTTTGCAATTGTGAAAGTGAGTGATTCAAGCTTAGACAAAATAACATATACAAGGTAAAAATTGTTGATAATGAGAATCAGAATTTTGAGGATTTACTTCCAATTACGTATATAAGAAACATTAGGAAAACAAAAAAAATAAAGATACCAAGATACAGCAATATTTAATAAAACTTTATTACAATATTTAATAAAACATCATTATAATTAAACAAAGATGTTACAATCATTTAATAAAGAGTGGGCGTAAACCTCATCAGGGCGGGTTTTTGTTACAGCTTTTCCTATTTTATTTTTGACATAGGGTTTAAAAAAACTTATAATGTAAAGGGGCATATAGAAATAAAAGTCAGAAATTTCATTTGGTAAATACGATTTATTGTGGGAACTTATTCGTAGACTCCAGACAAAAGGATTGAAGGTTTATTTAGGCAGTATGCAGGGCAATGTAAGAGAAGAAAGATTTAAGCTATAATTACAGGAATGGGAGGAGATGAATGGAATAAAGGGATCCCAGGGAGAGATGCGAGTGGCAGAGTTAGTATTGAATTTTATTGAGGGCCTCTATGAATCGACAATACCGACTGGAGTCGATTTGTTAAGTTTTGTTTTCAGACAGACACACACTATTCAACGAATGATTTATGGAGTACAAATTGGAGATAGGTTTAGGTCAGAAGACACCACATCAGTATTTACAACTGAATTATTCCATAAAGAGTTCGTACTTTACAGGTAGCCAATGTTTAGCCATTACACTTACATTCACCGAGTTATTAGGCGGTTGCTTGTTTGGTTTGATTTGAAGAGGGATGTATCAGCCATGGAGAATTATTGCTTGTTAGCTATTAACGAGATCTGGAGTAATAAAGGGTGGCGTAGGTTCTACTCCACATACTCGATCCCAAACGAAAAAATAGGTTTGGGTGGTAGCACGTACGCTGAATTATTCGAATTGATTAGGTGCACAATTTGGCACAATACTAGTTCCCTTTCGTTATTTCAGATTGTCCTTGTGAGAAGTCATTTTTACTCATGGAGGAGACATTAAGATCGGATATATCAACCCTTACAGTAAATTTATTTTTAACTCGGTCTTTTAAATACACTCCACTAGTGAGTTCACGTACTCATATCCTTGTTTGAAAACGAATTTTAACAAATTAGAATAAGCACACGTTCAGTTTTGGTGGGACTATATTTGTGAAGTTGAATATATGGAGAATGGGAAAATTTCCTTCGGTAAATTATGAGAACCTGCGTAAATTTTGGGGGTTGGCTGTAACGGAACAGGCTCTGGATGAGGATTCCGTCACGATTCACAAATATAGATACATTTAAAAAGCATCTTGGTATGAACAAATATTGATGAAATTTAGACAATCAAAAGTAGAAGAAAGCGATAATGTGTAATATTGAGATTTAGATGTTAGGTATTTCTTATAGCAAGACTATAGGTACTTACGCTATCAAGATATTCTATGTATAAACCATTTAAATCGATTGTTCAGATAGAACTGATAAGTTACTTCAAGTAAAAGGAAATGTTGAGTAATCCTTTAAATACATAAAAGTTACAAGCAAAATTAATAAAATTACCATGAAAATAAGCAGCATTGATATTTCTAACCATACAAAGTTATGTGAGGAACATATTTTCGTTGTGTGTCCGTGTATTTGAGTTTGCTTCATCGAAATGAACCCTAAAACAAATGAGTATTGACGCCGATCTGAAGCCGATAGAAAGGGCTTTGATTGGATCTACGTACCTCTGATCGGCGTCATTCGAGATTTAAAATATGTGTTGTCATGAGCGGATTTTGATGAGAATTTGAAATTAGAATAGGGATTAGCTGGAAGGCAGAGATTGGCTGAGGTGGATCTGAAGCCGTTTTGACGCCGATAGAAAGGGCTATGATTGGATACCTATCGGCCTCAAATCGGCGTCACTGTCAAGTTTGAGAAAGTATATAAGCAGTAGGAAGACCGAGAAAATGCTTATTAAATTCTCGAACTTCCGTGAGGTAATATATTCTGCTACGGACATGGTTCCGGACGTGGGTTGGATACCTCACGGTGACAACTAAGATCCACCTCGATAGGGAACGCCCAATCCTTAGAGTTGGACACTTTTGGGAGCGAGCCAACAATCGCTTTAACCTATTGCAATGGGTACGATTAACTGCTCCTCACTTCGATTGGAAAGAATATTCCAGTGGAAGTGTCTTCTATTTATTATATGTATTTATTTCCTCTCATACTAGAACGTCGCTCTGCAGCCTTCCATAGCTTCGGCTATAGCGGTATAGTCGCGCGACTATTTCCGTGCGTGGAGTTGGACACCCTAGGGGCCATAGGTTCGATTCTCGGCTTGGCACCGAACTTTAGAGGCTAGTTAGGGATCAAACTTGAGCCATCCTATCAGGGGGATGAAAGCTCATGCGCAATTAACTTTGGGGGGTTTGTTGGGGACTTACACACACTTTAGCAGACTAAGAATTTATTTAGGACCGAAGTAGGTCTATGAAATAGTAATTTTGCTTTCCGGGTTATAAATTAACTTCGTGATGGATCAATCGGGAACAAATAAGTAAATTCACGAGCTAGTGGTGTCTACCACTAGAGACGTAGGATTCAATAATGAATTTGTCATATCAATACAATCTATTAGTATGCTAGACTTAGAAACTAAAGACTAACTACGAAATAAAAATGATAAATAAATGTATTTTTAATCAGTATAAAGTAAGGAATACAGAAATATTTGCCTGCAAAGGAATATATAAATATTAGTTCAAACGAAATGTAATATATTTGTTGCAATAATATGTTATATATTTGCTAATGAATCGAGTTTGGGCTAGATTGTCAACTCTGATCCTAGCAAGAGAATTCGGTAATAAATTATAGCAATTGAATTATTTGCTGAAAGTATCAAATGTAATATTTAGAATCAAATGATAATTAGTAATGATAAATAATAATATTAAGAAGATATAAATAAGATTATAATCGCTTATAGACGCAAACTCTACATTTGGAAAGCTACCAAACGGACTTAGTAAGGCCTTACTAATTTTGGGGTAAATAGAAGAGGTTCTTGGCATGATGGAGAACATTTGTGTCACAGTAAAGAGCAGCTCTTAATCCAGCATTCGAGTTGTAAGCCTTGAACATGCCAAGAATCGTACTTCCTAAATCATAATAAATCTAGAATTCTACGGCAAATCTAAAAAAAATCAAACTAATTACTTACAATATGAAAATTGATAAAATATATTATATCTTTAAATTGTAGAGATATCTATCACTATATCTATACTATATATCAATAATTTACTCGGCAAAGTAAAGCTAACTATTATAATAATCATCATAATAAATATATGGCTGCTAGTATTGAGCTAACCAATACAACAAAGATTCTGCTAATACTTAAGTATTTAAAATAATTGCTTTTCCTACAATGGTTCAATAGATGGCATGTCATGTAAAACACTAGTAATCTAAGTATAGCAATCTCGTATAAAAAGGAGATTTATGTATGTGGTAAGTGTTATCAAACTTGGTCAAGCAATGCAGCACCTTGAGAATTCTTGTAAACCACAAACAAGGGTCTAGAGATTTCTCTAAGTCACTGATATTATTTCCCATATATTGCTGTCAGTAAACAAGTAAATGATTAAACTTGAACATTTGAACTATTCAGGGAATAGTGGCTGATAATATTTATCTAAAGGAATTGGATAATCAGCGTAGTAGCTACTGATCACAAAAGATTTCTAAAGCGCATATAAAGTGTATTTTTACTTTAATTTCACATTTATTAACTAGCAATTTTCATAAACGAAACAAATAGTATATATTATAGAGACATTTAGTCTGTAAGAGATTATATCAATATTATCAACAGCTAAATGTTCATAGCAACAAACATAAATCTATAAAGAAAGTTAGTTATATAATTAACAGGTTTATAACTGTTATTAATAATAACGAAAATCATGCGTATATCTGATATTATTTAATGGAGTTGTGTATATATTATTTAACTAATCAAAACTAATTTATCATAATTAACAGATATTTTTGCAAGCTAATAATTATATAGTAAAACTTGCAAATAACCTACTGTTTCTATGTTCTATGGTCAAATAACATAGACCTTAAATTCAGAAACTTATATTGATGATTAATATCTTCCACGATTAGAAGTCAAATCAAGTACATAAGCTAGAAACCTAGGATCAGCTCAGTCAGTCAGTCTGTAATATCTAAGTATTTGCAATCTAGTATGTTCATCGCAATTTTTCGTTATCAGCTAGCAGTTCAGTAATGTAGTAGTAAGTTATCCATCGTAATATCAGAATACCTAGGCGTTGCTATTGGTTTCTCTAGGCATCTATAGTTCTGAATAGTTTTCTCTGTTTCAATTCTTTCCGAAAAGAGCAAGGTTACAGCAGCGGTACACAGTGTTAGGGTCCTCCTAGACTAGACGATCATTGGCCAAAACAAAACGAATTAGTAGAATATAAAAATAAAAATAGGGGGGGGGGGGGTTGTTACAGTATGCAGTGCTCCGGGCATGGTTTCTGCTGCAGTTAATACTAAACCAATGGTTACAATTGACCTAACCAATGACAGTGTAGTAACACCTAGCACTATCCCGAAGTCTAACTGCAGCAAAAACAAACTAAAAAAATATGTAAAAATTAACAATTATATTAAAAAAACTCAAAAACTTGTAAAAAAACACAAATTTTTCATCAAAAATGTTAAATTAAATGGAGAGCGTCTTCGTCTGTTAGATACGTTGGAAATGTATGCTTCTAAATTAGAAAATAATACATTGCAATATGAAAGTGACACACATAACTTGAAATGTGAGATTGACTCTCTAGAGGAAAAGTTAAAATCAATTAAAAATAAGTATGAACGCTCAGAAAAACAGCTAAAAGAGTACATATTGGCAATGAATGAGATGATTAAATGTAATTCTACTGGCAATCCTGTATATAATGATAACATAAAGAACCAATTATCGCTGGATCATTCATTGCCATCATGTAGTTCTAAAATAGTGCGAACATGTAAAAATGTATGTCAAGATACAACTTTAACAAGTAGTTTCCAAAATACAAATAGTATACCATCAACTATAGACAAACCAAAAATTGTAATATTTAGTGATGAAATTGGCAAAGACATGGGTCACTTATTGTCAAATACATCCAAGGGACATAATGTAATAAATTACTGTACACCTGGTCTATCATATCAGGAAATTATGAATAGAATTTTTACTTATAGCTTTAGCCCCAACACAACATTATTAATTTTAATAGGAAATAGGGGGAATGTAAACAAAAAACAAATAATTGATTTCAACAACCGTCTATTTAATCTTACAGTAGATAATGTCATAATGTTTACATTTCCCTATAGTAATAGTTTGCCACAGGTGGAAAATGATATTAGATATAAGCTTAATTTGACATTATACACTATATGTAATAATAATTTTAATGGAGATAAATTTAATTTAATTGACATTAATAATTATATAAAAAAATTCTTCTTGACAAAAGATAATTACTATCTTTCTAATTATTATAAAAGACAGATAGCTGTGTCGCTATCATATTTATTTGATATTGCAGCCAAAAATTTGGCTAACAAGGTTGCTTCTATTGAGCAATCCAATAGTATTGACAATGCTTCTATTGAGCAATTTGACATTTTTAATTCAGCCAATTGCTTGGCTACTAATGACATTGTACATAATTTAAATTAGTGCCTAAGACAATAGAGACAACCTCTTGCATTAAATCAATCAATATTGTTCATCAGAACATTCAAGGTATGATGGGCAAAGAGTTGGAACTGGAATTGTTTATAGATGATAGCAAAATAGATATTCTTTGTATTACTGAACACTGGCTTAAAAAGAACCAACTCTTATTTAATTTTAATAATCATCTAGTTGCTAGCTCCTTCAACAGAGAAAAATCTATACGTGGTGGCTCTTTAATTATTACAAATAAAAATATTAAACTCAAAGAACGAAAAGACATTGTGAGCCTATCTGTTGAACGAGTAATAGAAATGTCCTGTATTGAGTTTGAGCAGTTCCTTGTTCTATGTGTATACAGACCTCCATGCTCACCATATGATGATTTTGAAAAGTGCATGGAGGAAACATTAATTAAGCTTTCTAATACAAATAAATCAATGATTATCTGTGGAGACTTTAATATTAATTTGCTAGAAAATAATCAGATAGTGGATAAATTTTTGTTACTGTTTAAATCTTATAATATGTACAATATTTTCTTGGAACCAACTAGGATAACAGCCACAAGTTCCACCTGCATAGACAATATATTTACTAATCTAAAACCTATTAAAAATTTCATTATAAATAATCTAGAATCAGACCACTGTGGTCAACTAGCAGTGTTTCCAAGAAAAACAAACAAACCCCAAAGCAAATATGTTAGCTTTGTTCCAATAAATGCAAGCCGCCTAGAATTGTTAAGAAGTAATATATCCCAGAAAGTGCCAGAGTTGACCAGTCACAATGACCCAAATATATTATATAACTCACTGTTCCATCTTATCAGTGATGAATTTGGCAAAGTGTTTGTACCAAAAACAATATCTGTTGGTAATCGTGCTAAGTTTAGTGAATGGGCAACTCCAGGAATTTATAAAAGTAGGCAAAAGTTATATGAATTGTACCATGAAAAATCGCATAATCATAATCCTGTATTTTTGGAATATGTCAAACGTTATTCTAAGTTATTTAAACGAGCCTGTTCCTCAGCAAAATCTATTTATTTAAGAAATAAGATCAAAAATTCTGTTAATAAAATAAAAATGACGTGGAACATTATAAACAGTGAAACTGGTAGAAATACAGTGCGTAATCGAGACTTTAATTTAAAAATTAATAATAAAGATGTAAGAGCAGATTTGGAGGTAGCGGCCGAGTTTGAGAAATTTTTCACTAATATTCCTTCTTTAACAACCAAAACTCTAAAATCTTCCTCCATTTCAGCTGAGATCTTACTTAAACAAAGTGTAACTGAATGTGACACAACTTTTAAATTTTCAGTAGTTAATTGCAAAGATATTGTAAGCAGCTTCAAAAGTCTAGATGCAAAAAAAACGGCAGACCTATGGGGTCTTTCTGTGAAGACCGTTTCTTCAATTATAGATGTCATTGCACCCAATCTAGCAGCTGTGTTTAATAGTTGTGTTGCAAGTGGTGTATTTCCTGACCTAATGAAGCACAGTAAAGTGGTTCCTTTATTCAAATCTGGTAGTACTACTGATCCAACAAATTTTCGGCCTATTTCTGTACTACCTACGCTAAGTAAGATTTTCGAAAAAATCATATTACATCAATTAGAAACTCATTTTAGTGCAAACAAAATTTTCCATAAAAATCAATTTGGGTTTACAAAGAATCGCTCTACTATAGACGCAGGTATAGAACTAATAAAAGATGTGTTTGATGCCTGGGAGAACTCTCAAGATGCCTTGGGTGTTTTTTGTGACTTATCTAAGGCATTTGACTGCGTCCGACATGATATACTTGTCAGGAAATTACAACACTACGGTATTAGGAACATGGCTCTCAACCTTTTGACTTCATATTTAAATGGTAGAATTCAAAGGGTTGACATAAATGGTAAAAAATCGCCCGGCTCTATAATCTCAATGGGCGTTCCACAAGGTTCAATACTAGGGCCGTTCTTGTTTTTAATCTATATTAATGACTTACCTTATTATGTAGAGAAGAATCACGAGATTGTATTGTTTGCAGATGACACTTCACTGTTATTTAAAATTAAAAGGCAGTTATTAAACTATGACGATGTTAACAATGCATTAGCTAAAGTTGTGAATTGGTTCAATACAAATAATCTTCTCCTCAATGAGAAGAAAACTAATTGTATAAAGTTCTCGACACCAAATGTGAGACAAGTAGAATCCAATATACAATTGAATGGAACAGGGTTGGACCTTGTGGAGTCAACAGTCTTTTTAGGAATTACTATAGACGCTAAATTGCAATGGGGTCCCCACATTAAAAAATTGTCTAGTAGGCTCAGTTCAGCAGCTTATGCTGTTAAAAAAATTAGACTATTAACTGATGTAGACACAGCTAGAATAGTTTATTTTAGTTATTTCCATAGCGTTATGACTTATGGCATACTGCTCTGGGGATGTTCTGCAGATATTAATTCTATTTTTATACTGCAAAAAAGGGCTATACGAGCAATCTACAGTTTGGCTCCCAGAGTTTCCCTTAGACAGAAATTTAAAGACTAAAACATTCTAACTGTTGTCTCTCAGTTTATCTATGAAAATCTAATGTATGTAAAGAAAAACATTAGCAGTTTTGATAAAAGGAGTGATGCTCATTCCATCAACACGCGAAATAAGCACAAGCTATCCGTACATGTAACGCGTCTCCACAGAATAAGTCATTCTTTTATGGGACAATGTATACGATTTTATAATAAAGTTCCCAATGTTATCCGAGATTTGCCTATTAATAAGTTTAAAATTACTATTAAAACTAAACTCTGTCAAAAAGGTTATTACAAAATTTCGGATTACTTGGAGGATAAAACAGCTTGGGACTGATCACTCCAGGATCTATCTACTCGTGTACTAAGATGTCAAAGTGTAGCGTGTCTTGCCCTACTGATACCATTATTATGTTCTCTTTTGTAAGGCAACACACTGGAGCTAATATTTGTAGTACCTAAGTAAAAACATTGTAAAAACATCTATATAAAAAGAATGGCCCTGAGTTTCTTGCCGCTTCTTCTCGGTTGGCTCTATGTATTTTGGAACGCGGCGGTAGTCTTTAAAGTACATTATAATGAAAAATTGACGTTCATAAGTGCGTCTTTGATGCCTAAATTGAATAAATGATTTTGACTTTGACTTTGACTTTAACCCTCCTTTTGGGCTTCACCGATGTCGGGTAACAATAGTAAAAAATCGGTCCAACCATTCATAAGTGATGCACTTACTTACAACATTTAAATGTAAGTTTACATTAATTCCTCCAGAATGACAAAATATGCACGAAATTTGGAGATAAATACACTTCCAGTTTTTTCATCTTGAACGCACACTTACACACTCAACTTTCTACCACCATTAGTTAGCGTAGTTCAATGCGGTTCTATATCTGTATATGTTTTAAATCGTAGCGTAGGTCGTCCACTGACAAGGTGGACTGACGACCTGACAAAGGTAGCACGACGACGTTGGATGCAGGCCGCTTCCAACCGGTCCTTTTGGAAATTTCTGGGGGAGGCATATGTTTAGCAGTGGACGTCCTATGGCTGAGATGATGATGTTGCTATTTTATATCTATAAACTTAGCCAAACCCGAGATATCATGGTTTGAATGCTCAGGGTCATAATTATTTTATTTTCGGCTAAGGACCTTGTCACAGAACGGTAGGTGCGCTATTGCGCGCGACATGGGTAGGGATAATGCAGATATTTTGTTATTATAACCAACGGGATTTATACACATGTTTAATATGAAAAATGGGAATCATGTAAATAAGTCAGCTCTTTCCAACTATAGTTGCAACCACATCCGGTGGTCTTTTTCAAGGAGAGTGCAGATCGCTCGCGGTTGTGTCTCGTACTCACTCTTAGTTAATTACGTGAGTGGTTCCTGTTTTTATAATAAAAATAGATATTTTGTGATAAATTTGCTTCTAATTCCAGACGCTACCTTCGGTCTGCCTTGGTACGTGAAGGCGTACTGGGTTTCCTTCAATGTGACCGTTCCTATAGCACTCTTCATCACGCTGTTTTACTGGATTTTACTCACTGCAGTGGGTGAGTACTGGAACAACTATAGTTTTGAAGCATATCTTAGATTGTTGGGAAGGACTTTAAAGAATGCGATTGCTTGTTTTGTATATTTTTCCAAGTTTTTTATTAGGATGCTATCAGACAAATAGTGGTCACGCGTTCGCCCTCAACGTTCCAGCGTGCATAGTTACTCCTGTGTGGGTAACGCGTAACGCAATGCAATAAAACGAACGCATAACAGCCGTGCCATTCTGATGTGATTCGTCGATGCGCTCGTCGACGAGCTCACCGATGTCAAATACTTTATGAGATATCGCCCATGTACATAAGGTTGTTTTTCCAACGTTCCTTGTCATCTCGTCATTTGTTTCACAGATATTGTCAAAGATGTAACGATGATCTAACGGCCGTTTTCAATATTCTATCTATCGTCGGTTTACCTTACCAGAGATAGATATTTGACACTATTTGTATTGACGTTATGTCAAATTTCTATCGGTAGTAAGGAAAACTATGGATAGATAGAATATTGAAAACGGCCGTTAGAGAATCGCACGTTTGAACGCGAACGCAGACGTCAGAACGTGTGACCGCTATCTGTCGGATCGGATAGGACACAATATAGAGTTGAGTGTACGTTTGTTACGTTTATTTTGTGTCATCCTTGTTAAACTTATGAGGAAGTTGTAGTTCAGCATCCATCGTATTTATTACTAAATACTATGACGAAACAAAAAAAAAGAGTTTCATGATATTGTACATTCTGTTTGTGTAGACATGCACCGTTTCGAACACTTTCCTTATTAATCCACCTCTATTATACGTCAAAAGTCCAATGAACACAAATCTAGGAAAATTAATAAAATCAATGGAAACCATTCTTGGGTTTTTGCCCGCCATCACGATATTGCATGTTAGGACATTATTTTTACGATTGCGATAAAATCCTGAGCGCGGTGCAAGGACGATTTTACTTGAAGAATAGTAATTACAGTTGTCTGCTTTACGTGTACCTTATGTACCTTAAGTATGTTATGTGTACCTGCTTAAGGTACACTGTTACGGTATAGACTGTTCTTGAAATAAAATCATACTCTTACGCTTTGTATATGTCTATGTCATAGATCAATCAGATTATATCCAAGAGTGTATGTATCCACATACACTCTTGGATATAATCTGATTGATCTATGCTATCTAAACTTATAAAGCAAAAATAGTAATCAAGCTTCACGATCTTCGCAGAACCGCTTGCTAATTCATGGTATGGAATTTTTCTCTGGAATCGGCGGTCGATAGCGCAGACATTTTCAAAACAAAGCTTAGGCGTACTTTATTGCCCACATGTAAATTATGTGTCTACTGGAGAAGTCGTATTAGCATTCTCTGAAGCGATATCTGTATAGGCAATCTACCTTACGGAGAGCATGTCAGGCTAAGGTTATTAGGGTTTCGTAGAGTTTGCAGAGAATTATGTTTAGTAGTAGTACTTATCTAAAAATAATTCTGGTCTTCTATAAAATTGTGGTGGAACTAGTTGTAAAACATTTACTACGCAACAGCTATTATTCATTACTGAGAGTTTATATTGTCAGCCGTGCGATTCTCTAAGAGCAAACATCGTTGTATCCTTGACAACATCCGTGAAACAAATGAAAAGGTGACAAGAAACGTTGGAAAAACAACCTTATGTACAAGGGCGATATCTCATAAAGTATTTGACATTGGTGAGCTCGTCGACGAATCATTACATAATCGCACGGCTGAGCTTTTCGGGACAAGCGGAATCGCATCGGTATCAGATTTTTTTGACGAATCCTGAATATTTAATACTCACGGTTTCTCTAATCGTATCTTCTAGATTCAAAAACTATCCGCCAGGGGTGCGAATTCGAAGAACATGTTTCTGTTTTGAATTCTTAAGAGACTACCTGTTCTTCGAATTTGTATAAAGTCACAGTGAACGCGAAAGCTAAGGCCTCTGTTCTTATAAATATTAAAGTTGATAAGCGTGTAATGTATTGTTTTTGTGATTAATGAATCGTCCTCCTTTTTACGCTTAAAACAAAAGATGTATGATGCAAACTAACTTCGACGGATGCGTAAGGTCAATCCTTAAATGTTTTGTTTATGGAACTTCACGCAATTAACTGCTTACAGCTGTTTAGAATTAGCACTGAGGACGTTCTTATAAACCTAACCAAGGATCCATAAAACCACTCAAAACAAAATAAGTAACTTATTATTTAAATGAAGTGGCTACCGACTGTGAACATAACTAAAGCTTAAGATCCTTGATTTAGCCTTAAAAAATAAAAGTTACTTTCAGCTTGTCCTATAATTCCACTATTAGGTGATAAGTGTTTTTATTATTTCTTTAATTATCTAACAGTTGCATAGATAACTCTTATACCGGTATTTCAGAAAAGACGTTCAGTTGTAAATCTCAACCTGAGTACTTATAGATGTGACAGTGCCATAAATTTTTTACCCAGATCTGTAGGTAGGTAATCCTGAATTCACAACTCAGCGTATTTCTGGAAGTAAAAAATCTTAAATTATCGCTACGAGAAATTTTTCTTTTTCTTTGTTTTTTTCATTTTCCAATGGTCTTATGCAACCTTTTTGATTTTCACTCTAGCCTTTGAATTTTAATTTTTTTTTGGACTTGATTGATTTCATTAAGCTCGCCCTTCGCCCTCATCATAACCTCGCATCTTTTTTTGGTTTTTCTTTCATAAGAACCTTCTCCTGGCAATAATTAAAGCAACAAAAAATTATTAGCGAAATTGTTCCATCCGTTCTCAAGTTATAGCGTGACCAGGAAAAATATGGGTTCACGATTATATATATAAAGACTAGCAACTGCCCGCGACTTCGTTAGCATAGTAGGCTCGGCCTTCGGTCTCGCCATAACCTATCTTTCCTTGGTTTTTCTTTCTTAAGAACCTTATTCTTACATTAAGAGATACACAACAAAAAAATAATTAGCGAGATTGTTCCATCCGTTCTCAAGCTATAGCGGGACCAGGAGAAATAGGTGTTCATTTTTATTTAAATAGATTTCGTAATCATCATCAAATTGTTCACAGAGGAAGACTATGCCATCGGCATAGTATTGGATATTTTCATTCACGCCGTGAACTCTGTGGTGATGCTCATCCTACTCGCCACCAGCCGGCATCCCAGCAGGATACTGCACTTCCACTTCGCGGTGCTGGTCGGCATCGTCTACCTCATCTTCAGCGTTATATTCCACTTGGCTGGAGGCATTGGACCGTAAGTTTCCTTTTATACAACAAACGGGTAAAGAGATTCCAGTCGTAAAATTTCTTTGGCCATTTTTAATAACCAACATTTGATCAAATTTCTTTGTATTTCCCATTCCACTCGTCAAATCTCTTCGTCCATGATTTTCTTGTAATTTACGTACGCATACCTACCTGTTCCTTGAACAGTAACCCTGCAGTAATGACTCTTACACCTTGTAGAATACGGTCATGACACGTCATGATGAGAACGTGAATATTTGGTTCGTGACAAATAGCAGATAAGATACAGCTGCTAGAAATTATATACCTACGAGTATTCATTACCATTTCTACGTATCATTACTTATTTTGTGGTATCACCGCACACTTAAGTATTTCCACTAATAATAAATACTTATTATTTAGTACCTATTGCATTATTAGTGTTGCCCGAATCACTCCATAAGCACTATTAGCGCGCCCAAAAGTATTCCGAAATACTTAGTGTGAGCGCGCAAATGGTAGACGAATGTGAAGTTGTAACGTCATTTCTGCAGTTACAGTCCTATTGCTGTTGCATGAAATCGTAGTGAGATTTCAAATTTGACATTTATCTGTGACGAGAGGTCAGATTTGCTTGCTTTGTTTACCTACCGGTCCGAATTGGTTAGCACGCTAAAGCTGTGAGGAACAAAATCATAAACTATGGACGATAAGCGTAAGCGATAAGGGTAAGCGATGAAAGTGAATAACGGACCTCAGGGTAGGTGTGACTAACGTAGGAACATATTTATAGCGCGCGACTGGTGCGACCCCATCTCGCCACCATATAGGCAAAGGAATGACACTAGAAAGCTGTAGGACTGATCACGGGTGATAGGATTTGGTGGGTTTGAGCCCTTCCGTCAGCCCCGTGGCGAAAGGGCGGAATTTCCACAAAAAAGGAATATATTTCTTTAAAAAATGATTAAATACGTGCCACTCATCTGCGTGGGATAAAGTTATCGTTAAGTATTCATTGAATAGAGATAAAAGGAAGCCTACTTATTCTTCTAAGGTATCCTATGTGTAAATCGCGGGCACAAACCACCTACCATCTCCGCTCCAATTTTCATCCGAAACGTTCAGCCGTTTTCATGTGGTTGAGTAACAAACATCCAAATACAAACTTTCACGTTTGTAATTTTAGCCGAGTTTATTTTATTTTTTGCTGACCCGGAAGACTTAGTGCTTACATTTCAAAACATTATATAAATATATATAAAAAATCAAAATATAAATTATATATATATATATATATATGATGTAACCGTTATGTGTGCCAGTAGTTTGATATTGTATAATTAAATTAATTCCGTTATTATTAATAACGGAATAATCATAATCTTGCAGATATCAAAGTACGGGCAATATATCAAAAATAGATATTAAAAATGTTTAATAAGTATAGCTAAAGTATATATGTATAAAATAAATATATTAGTTACTAGCTGCGCTACGCGGTTTCACCCGTGTGGTGATGGATGATGATGATGATGATAAATCAAATATAGCGTATGTTACTTAGGCATAATGTATTATTCTACAGATGACAGATTTTTTTGAATAGGTTAAGTAGTTTTTGCGTTTATCCCTTACAAACAATCAAATTGTTCCTCTTTATTATTAGAGTAGATGGATTTTACAAAGGTACGAATAATGTAGCCTAGTTTGAACCGGCGTTACTATTTCATGAAAAGTAGTTATTGTACGAGTAATAGACTATTGCATGGTACGTAAGTACGTACGAACTTTTTTGTAAGTTCTTATATAGACAAGTCCAATACTGATCTTTATTGAAGTCCAATAAAATCGTGTTATGTCATTTTGCTGTAATGTCAAGAGTTTCCGCAGCGTACGCGATTTAAGGATTTTTTTTAGTATTTTTCACACCTTGGGTTACATTACTATTGTCATCAGGGATAATGTAGGATTCTAATGCTGAAAAAGAATTATACATTACATTTTAATTACAGATGTAATTTTAATCATTATGTCTACACTAATAATAAAATAAGAAAGAGGAAAGATTTGTTTGAATTGAAAATAGGCTTCGAAACAACTGAGTCGTACAATTTTTTTTTATCACGGTTGTTCATATTATATATATCATCCACAGGTTCGGAAGCAGTGCTATCTACCCTATGCTGGATTGGTCGCGGCCAGGCCTGGCGTTAGCCACGGCCGCCGGGTCTGCCCTCTTCATCATCCTGCTGCATCTACTGGTGGTCGGCTTGGTGGCTGCAAGAGATGCACTCACTAAAAGCTGTCGGACGAACTCCAGCTCTATCTCAATATCTAATGAGAGATATAATTAGAATTAATTGAAAGCGACCTTAAAGCATGTTCCTTAATAGTAAGAGAGGCGGCTGCATGAAAGGTTCCCTAATGTAATTTTAATTATTAGATTTTTAAAGCGCAAACGCCTTATTCAGACCAAACTTTGCAATCCGTCCCCATACGACGGTTAAAATCAAACAGAGTTATAATTCGATGCTCGGACAGTATGCCTCCGCTACCGGTCATATGGCATCGTTGGCGGAGGTGATGGCGTCTGACACGGATTGTCAGAAGAAGCGGGTTCGAATCTCTTCCTCCTTGGACTTGTCTGTGACTTGAGTATGTATTTTCTCTTAACTATGTATTTTCTCTCTAAAATGCAAAGTTTTCTATATGTAACTTACAAGACTAAGTGACATGTCATATGAATCGATAGACGGTGTAAGGTAATTGGTCGATGGGAGCCAACATGACAGATCCAGTATTCGGCCCAAAACGTCAAAAAGGTGACCATGATTCAGGAGCCTGCATATATGAATTTAATAATAAGTTACGGATAAAAACCTTAATATTGTTTATACCAGTGTCGACTGTGTACCCATCGAATGGCACTGGTTTAAAAAATCAATTCTACAATAGTACTGCAGCGGCCAGCAAACGATGCATTGATGGACGAAAATTAGTTAGTTAGTTAGTAAGTTTTTAAAGTTATATTACACGACAGATCATGTTTGTATATAATTTATTTGGCCGCTAAACCACGACAGATATGGATTTTCATACAACCTTTGCTGGCCGCTATTCTGTTTATTTAATCTCTTCAGTATTTGGCCAGTTCAGCAATTTCGATTTATCTCGAAGAAGGTTGTCAAAATATTGCTCAAGTGTAACCACATAACTCCGAAGTGAAGTAACATTGCGTTTCGTCGGTTTGTGGAAGGTTCCGTAGGCCCGATTCCCCCCTTCCACGTTCTCCCTCTCCTTCCTCCTCCCCCTCCACCCTCAACCCTTCTATCTCTTCCCTTCTATCATCCTTCCTCAAAGGTCGGCAACGCATCCTCGAAACCTCTGGTATTGCGGATCTCTGAGGGCGACAGTATCACATACCATCAGGTGAGCCGCTTGCTCGTTTGCCAACCTATCCCATAAAAAAAATCCAAGCATGTTTGAGAACTATTAATTAAGTCCACATAGATAAGCTGTTGAAGTGGCGGTTTTAGATTTTTTCACAGAACGTATACCTATGACTATTGAGCCAGGCAGAAGACATGATGCTGCCTGGCTCCCTATTGGCCACTGGCTTACCTGCCTCGCATTGTTTTTGTTTTAAAATGAAGGAATTTTTTGTGCAATCGCCGCTCAGACTGTATTAAAAGCTTGGCGTCGGTCGGTACAAAATATAGAACAATATGCCATTGACATAAGGTTCATATCTACTCGCGTTAACAATTAGGTAGGTAATGTAGATGTTTTGTTCTTGTTGATCATCAGTCATTATTGTTAAAAAACGTAGGACTTCGTTTTTATTTAGTTCAGTTATACTAACATAATGTTCATGGACTTATTTTAAGTAGTGATATTATTTATTGTGTTTTAAGTGTGCATTTAATACGGTTTTAATTGATCGTAATAAGAGTTTTTTTATCAACATATAGTAATAAGCATGCATCCCATAAGTATACAGATATGCAATTGTTCGAACTGAATGTTACAGTATAACGGTTTTACTTATAAACGCTGCTTAACTTTAAATTACGTTATGTAGGACCTACTGCGCACAGCCAAATTGCTATGTGCAGTGCTAAATGATATTATTTAAATTTAAGCAGCGTTTTTAAGTAAGGCCGTTAATGATTAAAACGAGCAAAGCAATATTGGCATAGATTTTTCATAATGGAGTGTTTACATAAAGATGGGTCAATTTATAGCATTATTGGTTCAAGGGTCGGTACTGCGTGACAAGTGACATTAACAATTTAAGATTTTTCTAAAATCTCTTTTACATAAACTGTTAAAATCTTTTAAATAAATAAATTATTTTGACCTGAAAATTAAACTTATTTTGTATAATCTACTTATAATCAACAATATTCCTTATGATCGAGTTATATGATAAGTCATTTAAATTGGTCTCTGATTTTCCTGTAGGTACAGGGACTCTTACTTGCTTGCAGTTCTGCAGTGACAATTAGCTGAGGCAAGTTGGTCTGAACGTAATAATATTAAGAAACAATTTGGAAAATATATTTTATATAGTTATGCGTGACCATACACTAAAAAATACACGTCAACTGAATGAAAAATATTTAATAATGAAACACAACATTCGAATAATTTTATTGCTCAGAAAAATCTCCGAGAATAAGGGACACAAGGTCTGTGGTTGTTTGACCGTGGCCTCCCTGCATCCACATTTCTTTATGACTGTACAAATACATAGAGTGGGAACACCAGGACTCACTACTCATAGTACTCATCAATCAGACGTCATTAGAATCTTCGCTTGTACGGTTGCATGTATATACAGTCCGTTCACAGATATATTACCTCTGACAGCACCCTTATTCTCGTACAAATAAATATTACTCCGATATAAAAGCAGAGGTAAAATAACTGTGAACGGACTGTATATGTACAGTCCAAAGTTCTCTCCTGTCTGCATCCACAGTATCGCCAGTGTTCTTTTTATCCTTTTAAATATCGCGCGCGAGAGGGTATGACTTAATCAATTTAGTTTTGCTTTTCTTTTTTAAGTGAATAGTTACTGTAAAATACTTTAGAAATTACTTAAGGCCCTGTCAGTTCAGAGAATGAATTCTTTCAATTTCTTTCACATGAAATCAAGCAAGCGCATCTCGTAAAAACGTACAAACATTCATACAAAAATAATGTGTATGAAAATTGCTATTTTATGATATGTGTTTCATAACAAATACAATCCTGAATAATAAGCAAAACAGTTTCAAATGCGAAATTAATTGATAAGTATTTTTAATGCACTCTAGTATGTTAAAATATGTTTATAAGTCCGTCAATGTGTAATTTAAAATCTTAGAAATGGCCTGTTATATTTTGTACTAGTAAGTAAATCGCTGCTTATGAGATAAGCTGCTTCAAAAACCCTCATTTTTATCGATGTTGTGATTTGACTTTTCAAGTAACATACCTACCTACTTGCAAACTAACATAGTACAAATGGTTAACAATAGCTTAGATATAGTCATATGCAACCCGGGTGCAGCCACGAGACGTTAACTGTTGACACATGAAATTCAGGAAGTGTGTAGTGCGATACGTACTCGCACATTCATACATATCAATAGTAATACACGATCCAATTTTGGCAACACTTTTAAAGATAACCGAGGTGACTCAATATGATAGTACAATCTGCTATAGATACTACACTGATTACTATACGTACCTTATTAGATAATATTACTAGGCGTGTTGTTATATACTTAGACGTCAAAACAACATTCGACATGAGTGGTATTAGGACTTATTTCAAAGAGGAGTTAAATCCTAAAACGTTAGTGTTAGCACATTCGCGGCCGTCGGACTTTTACCTCAGTGCTTGGCAGAGGACGCGCTCGCCCGTCCCACTTCTCATTTGGCGAACGCTACTGTTTCTCACATCGCTGGGAATAGTGCTGTCTTCGATGATAATATACATCGTTAATGGAATATACGCCTACTGGTTCATATACCTTACTCATTGGGGGCTCACTCTCAACTTGCTTGCAACGGCTTTTGGCGCCGGTGTATCTTGGCGCTGCTATTTTTATGGACCGATAAGTAAGTACAATAGGTATAATATTTTTTTCTAATATTTTGTACACATTTCGAGGAAATTCAGTTAGTAAATAAACATAGTAATGTCTATTAGTTATTCTGTGGTAAAGTTTGCTTAGGGCTGACCTACATGAAAAAGATTTCATGTTCATAATTTTGCCACCGTATTTAAAATATGCCTGTGTCGGAAGCTTACCTCCTTTTTCATGTTGGCTGTAAAACAGTACCTGCCTAATAGTTATTGTTAGTAGAGTAATATATTTTTGCAGGTTTTCCTTTAATCAACAAGCTTCTTATCGGCCTCTTTCTTGTCGGCCTTTACTATGGATTTTTTTTCTCGTTGAGCAACAGAGCGGTTGCATTATTCCGGTGACCGGAAACTGTAATTAGACTTGAATATGTTACACACTATACAAACCACAAAGATCAGGTATACCTATTGCTCTCCGTTTTGTGGCAGGCGCCGAGTTCATCCTGCCGTGGTACGTCAAGACGTTCTGGGTACTGCAGAACACAGCCGTCCCCGCCGCCTTCCTCATCACCATCTTCTACTGGAGTGTGCTCTATGAAGGTCAGTCTGTATTTATTTACAACTTTATGTCAATGTATTAAAGCATGCTAAACAAAATCCTTCTATACACCTAGTTGATGAGTTACGGCGGTGCGAGCATGAAGTCGACAGGATAAAATTATCGGTACAAGACAGCCCGCGATATAGCTACCGCAGCTAGATCCATACTAAACCAGAAACAAAGTTTAAATCCATACTAGATAAAAGTCAGTTTATCGACTCGAAAAGTTTATGGTGAGATCCGCGCTCACGCTATTTCCAGCAGAAATACTTATATTTTTTTAAACTTGGTAATGGTCAATGTTTAACTGTTAGAAACAATTGACGGGTTCAAATGTATATATATTTTGTATGAATCTTATTAAAATATATTAATAAATATATATTAATAAATAATATCGGTAGTTATAAATATTTTGTATGAATTGCTAAAAATCCCTCATTTATGGTATTATGTACATACATTTATGGTATATAATGTATGAATTGAGTGGAGTCAAATTCAATGACAGTTCATTTTTGAAAATCCATATAGCCGAAGAGTCGGTTGAATTCTGAATTATGATGAAGAAGTAATTGAATTTTGATATAATATACACTCTTTATTTTCAATATCATCCATATCAGTATAATAGAATATACGAGAAAATGTATTATTTCTGTGATTCCTAAAGACTTTCCGCCACGGAATGAAGAGCAGTAAAATCTAGGCTTACTGAAGCGTTAATATAGAGTATGTATTAATAAATCTTGCGATTCCAGCAAGATTGCATGCTATCATCACAAATGTAATAATAATATGTGTACTACGTAACGTACTTTAGGTACTTGTACATGAAAATGTCACAACTATATGAATACTGAAATTTTAGTGAGAAAAATACACATCTTCTTCGGACTTCGGACAGAATTCGAATCCGCGTCTTATGACAATCCGTCTCAGACGCAATGACCACTAGGCCAATGAGGCATACCATCCGAGCATCGAATTTTAACTCTCAACTTGATTTTAACGTAGTCACATCTATTGGACTGAAATCACTCAAGTAACAAGGTTAAAATCATATAGTGAGTGCTTCAAAACTCTAATAATTAAAATTCGATCAATAATACGATTTTGAAAAGTAATAGTTATGAGGGCGTTAATCTCTAGCTCTCGAGCTCTCATCGCTTTAAAATTGTACATGGTAAGTCGGCCACCGAATCGCTGGTTCGAATCTATGGTTATGATGAAATTTATGGAGAGAACAATGCACATCCTCGGACGGGAATCGAACCCGCGTCTTCTGACTATCCGTGTCAGACCATGACCATCTAGGCCACCGAAACTCGAACTACGAGCATCGAAATTTAACTCTTTATCTGATTTAACCGTGTTACGGGGACAGAGCGACATCAATTGTACAGCTTTGACAGCACTATCCAACCAAAAGAAGTATTTTTTAGAAATACTTAAACTTTCGTATTGACGTCGCTACCCTTTATAATTTTTATAGTATTACTTTTTTTAAGCACTAACGCCTGCTTAGCGATCTCAAACATTGAAATGTGATTTTTTTTTTCTATGGTTATGGTTGGAAGTTAATAGCGTGAGGAAATCTACGGCCCGGTGGTATAGCGCGTCCCAGGGCCCGTCTAGTTATATACATACCACCTTCACGGTAGAAAATTTGTCGCCAACTATCTAATGGTGTGTTGCGTTCCCTGACTTTCTCAGCCGACCAGATGTTTTATCAAAGTCACCATATATGTTTATTAGTGAACCGCTCCTTTCAATCGCATTCCCACTGACTACCGAGAGAAACCGTGTCATCATGCTTTCATTTTCAATCCATAGCTGGCATCGAAGAGGAGCTGAGCCATGGACTTGACGTGGCCGTCCATGGGATCAACTCGCTTGTGATGTTCTTGCTGCTGATATCTGCATCGCAACCCAGCCGCCTGCTGCATCTCTACCAGCCGGTGATCTTCGCTCTTTGCTACGTTGCCTTCGGGCTCATATATTACTGGGCTGGCGGAGTTAACACGTGAGTAACTGACAAAATTATTAACTTTCACATGATAGGTAAAATAATTTCTTAGGCTTTCGCGATTCTTATACATTGAAATTAAACAGTCACCAGTGAGGCTATTATGTATCCGAGTTGCTAACAAATGTTGATTGAAATTGAAAAAATGTCGCCTCTGCGTCACTTATGTCAACTCCAGTCGCCAACTTACTAACATTTTTTCTTACTGAAGTTGTCAAAACTGACATAGAGCCGCCATTTTTCAAGATTTCAATCAATATTTGTTAGCAACCGAGATACATAATAGCCCTGCCGGTTACAGTTACATGGATAAAAACGCGTATAAATGTAAGTATTATTAATGTATGATATTAATTCATCCCAACGTTTCGTACTTTTTTCAGTAAACTTGTTCACCGGTAGATTGCATAATATAAAAAAATTCAACCATATAACAGACTAGCTGCTCTCCGCGGTTTCACCCGCGTAGTCATGGATGATGATGATGATGAATCTTATATAGCCTATGTTATTCAGGGTGAATGTAGCTTTCAAATGGTGAAAGAATTTTTGAAATCGGTCCAGTACTTTATGTGCCAATTCGTTATAAACATACATACAAATCTTTCCTCTTTATAATATTAGTAAATAATGTAAATATAGACAGACAACTGCCATGTGTCAGTTTAACCGGGACAATGTTCACTGAAAAGTGTTCGAAACGTCATCGGGATATAACAATGTAAAATTATACGCGAACTTTCTGAACCGACAACCGCTGGGGTATGTGTGTGAAAAAATAGGATTCGACTATGTAAGTTATCCGTGGGTTAGAGTATACTGTTTCCTCCGCCGTCGGGATGCAAATCGTAAGAGACGAGGAATCCCGACCTACTAGGCGATAGGCGTTGTGCAAGAGGCTGTCTAGGTGAGTGCCGTCACTATAGCAGATATTCTGCCACGAAGAAATAGTGATCTGCATTACTGTGTAGCACAGAATCTTATTTAAGTTCTGGGTGATATTGCAACTGTCTTAGACAGGCGTGACGTCTACCATCAGGCAAACGTTACGCCAGTGCCTGTGTCAAACCAACAACTTGTCTTATCAGTTACTAGTGCATATTATTAATTTTATAAAGAAGAAAGATTTGTTTGTTTGTTTGAATTGAACAAGATCCGACACTACAGGACCAAATTGAAAAATTATTTCAATATTGGAACCCTAAATTATCCGTGGTGAACATAGGCTATATATTTTGATTTATCATCATCCATCGCCACGCGGCTGAAACCGCGAAGCGCAGCTAGTACAAGTACAATTTGAAAAAATTTACACCAATTTCCATTCTATTAATTATTGGAGTGCATCTCAAAAACTACTGGACCGAATGATAAAATTTTAATGGGACCACACGGGAAGCACCAGCTCACAAACAAAAAAATATTTTGTGAATCGGTTTATCTAGTCGAAAGTTATAAGGTAACAAACATAAAAATAAAAATAAAACATACAGTCGGATTGAGTACCTCCTCCTTTTCTTGGAAGTTGGTAGATAAAAAAACTAATCAGTATTTGTTTGGTTTCAGTGATGGTAACCGCTGGGTATACCCAGTTGTCAACTGGGCGAAACCAGGCTCTACCATAGGCGTGTGTGCTATAGTAGGCTTGTTGCTCGTTCTACTGCACTGTCTCACCATCAGCATTGCCCTGGCGCGAGATGCCGTCTCCAGGAAACTGGTCCAGACCACAGCACCTGCGCGTGTGGAAGAGGGTGTTCCATTGAGTAGGCCAGTGTAGACTATGTACTGTCAACAGCAAAAGTAGTTGACCTTCGTGTTTTTAAAAAAGAAGATATTATTATGGCTAAAACATTATTTCTATATAAATATAAATAGCTACATTATATCTGTAAGACTGTTAATAATCAAAAATGAAATTGTAATTTAAACGGAGGATAATGGTACTGATTCGCTTGTGCGTACACTAAATTAAAATTATCTAAACTATGGTAGTTCTTATTATGTTAATACTAAAATCTACATTCGAGTAACACTCAGAATGATAATTCTAAACATATGATTATTCTATTGAATTGTGGGTAGTTTTACATCAGTTTAGACTAGTTTAGGGAGCACGAACTTGCATGACGATTAAATTTGCACTAAACATACCCACAATTAAACAGAAACGGCAAATTTAAGAATTGTCACTTGCAAGCATTATACGAATTTGGACTTAAGCATGAACAGAATAAGAACTACCACATATTTACTAAAAATAGATTTTAGTTCGCTATTTTAGTTTGGTGTTCTGAACAAGCGAATTACTACCATGTATACAGGTGTTTTTAATGTACTCGTAAATTAAAGACAATCATATTTATTGTACTTGTTCAGTTGCTTTTGTTGTTGCCTGTACTCCATAAAATATAATAGTTGATAGAAACAAGCAAAACGCTTATTTGTTGATATGTCGCCATATTTATAAGCATCTAGTAATAACTAAGTTATGTGAAGTAAAATTTAAGAGTACGCCTTTTTACGCATGTTTTGTTTTGATCACAATTATGATTACGTATGTGTTGGAATAGATAATGCAGTAAAAGTATAATATCCATGTACATATTACAAGAACCATCAATATTACTGAGCCGCTAATAAAATCGCTTCGCTGCGGAGCTTGACATGGCCACAACACAATTGGAGGTCTTAACCGATCGACATGTTAAGCAATACTTGCTGCGGTCAGGACAGGTGACCGCTAGTGGCATTATTCAACTGAGCGCTTCCGTGCTTCGGAGGGCACGTTAAACCGTGGTTCCCGGTTGTTTATCTTAGACAACAGTCGTTAGGCTTTGTCGAAGGCCTTCGGGCGGCCTGAAAACTTGACATAGGTTGGCCACTAGCCTATCTACCAAGCCGCACTCCTCTCTCCGAGAGGAAGGCTTGAGTTCCAGCAGTGGGAACATAAGGCTGATTATGCAAATAAAACGGGGCGCTTAAATGGGCCGGTTCTAAAAAACCCGATTGCTTATAAAATATATGAGCGATCCACCACGATGTTAAACATTCGGAAGCGACAGCTGATAGCTATATTAACAGCTCGGTGGCAATCATCATCATCAACTCAGCAGTAGGACGTCCGTTGCAGAACAAAATAATAAAATGAGTAAAAATTGCTTAATTTTAAAAAGGAATTAGTAAATAGCGTTTTACTTCTTCCTATATCTTAATGAAGTAAACTTTTATTAATTTCTTATTTCAAAAGGATTGCTTTAATATTCTTATTTTTACTGTGATGTTTATACCGGGTACCGCTATACATATACAATAATATTTTTTTGTTGTATTTCATACATTCATAATTATTTTATGTATTACTCGTACTAGCTGACTTCGTTCTACTGGCCAACGGGATACGGTCAGCAACAGATTTGTAAAATGCTAATTTTGTTATAAAAACTGACGTGGTTTTTACTCATTGTTACTGTGAAATATGTGATTACCTACTCACGTAATAGGCCAGTAAAAATAAAGTTTAACCTCGCACTAAATTTCCGATCAAAATTCCGATTCGGCCGAGATAGAAAAACCGGTTCATAAAATGGGCCACAAATCCTGAACGGTTAATTTTGCAAAAAAGTTTACAGGTAATAAAAGATGCGAAATTTTATTCTCTACATAATGGTCTCAATAACTTTTGCCTTAATGTGCATAGATTTAATAGATTAGAATTAGAATAGAATTTTGTGACTATAGCTCAGTAAGTGACCCTAAACGATTAAGCGGAGATGCGTCCTCATAATTAGCCTAGGGCGGTCAGAACTCTATAAATCAGTCGTTACCTAAACCTTATTATATAAAAAAATATTAGCTCAGAATTTAGTGCGAGGTTGATCAAAAAAAGGCTATTTTACTGGCCTATAATACTAGTCCGTACCTAGTAGTAGTACCTATAGATCCGACTATAGTTTCAAACATATTCGGCGGTCTTTTTCAAGGAGTGTTCGGGAAGCCCGCGTCGATGACGTCTTGCTTAGCTCTGATTGTTAATATATTTGTAGTTGTGGTTATGTTTCAAGGCTAATATCCCCTCAAAAATGCATGGATTAATCACATTAATTAAAAATATTAAATAAAACTATGAGCGTTCCAATCACTGAGATCCACATTTTCCTCATCAGCAGAAATCAGGTTAAAGATCAGTCCAACGCGTTCTTACAAAATCAAAACTCAACGCCATTAGGGCTTTCCAGGATGATAAGAGTATTATCTATTTATATTTTGATTCTGTTTATCAGTATAACCTAAAAGGTTAACTTATGTGCCACGTAACCTCGCTTCTATAAAGTCAGAAATCAACCTTTATATATTATTAGGTTTTGCCCACGACTTCATCTACGTAGTCATCATTGTCAAAAAAATACAGATTTTTTATTATTATTTTTAAATGAACTATCTAAATGCAATTTTTCACACTTATAAGTTCAAACTAAAGGACTTTTATACAAGCTTTTTTACTCCCATTTCCCTTTTAAACCCATTTTTACCCCCATTTTTTTGGGGTTGAATTTCTAAAAACCATTTCTTAGTTTAGGTACACCACCCACCAAGACAAAAACACGCTTGAAATCTCAAAGTTTCTATGACCAGCAGTTTAGGCTGTGTGTTGTCCGTCAGTCAATCACGACATTGATTTTTTATATATTGACTGGTATCTAGTTGATTTTCCTGTTCATCAGCCGGCCCAAGTTCAAATACTACATTGTAACACGTTACCATCAAGTCAAATCACAACGCCTTTGGCTCGTTCCGTCAATGAGATCCAGCTTTATCGTGACCTTCAATATTATAAAATGGTACGACATGAGAAACACCAGCTATCAAATAAAGAGTACAATTTGAAAATTTTAATACCGACTTCCATTCTATTCGTTATTGGAGTGTATCTCAAAAACTACTGAACCAATTTAGATGAAATTTCAATGGGACCACACCGGAAGAACCAGCTTACAGACAAGAAAAAAATTGAGAATCAGTTCACTCAGTCGATAGTTATGAGGTAACAAACATAAAAAACAGTCGAATTAAGTACCTCCTCCTTTTATTTGAAATCGGTAGAAAATATATCGTCACACACACAAAGAAAATTTTATTGTGGACTTCCTCCTTCGGAAGTCGGTACAAACTAAATAAAAGATTAATAACCCGACTACGGAAATAACGATGCCCGAAAATTGCAATTGTATTGTATACGCTTTATACATTAAAGCGTATAGAATTGCCATTTTGATCATTTTAAACATTTATGCAGCCAGTGACACTCGCGCCATCAAGACGAGTAGTTACGAGCGGATATAGGAACTACATACAGGTCAAACACAACAATTTTGACTTCATATTTAATGATAGAATTCAAAGGGTTGACATAAATGGTAAAAAATCGCCCGGCTCTATAATCTCAATGGGCGTTCCACAAGGTTCAATACTAGGGCCGTTCTTGTTTTTAATCTATATTAATGACTTACCTTATTATGTAGAGAAGATTCACGAGATTGTATTGTTTGCAGATGACACTTCACTGTTATTTAAAATTAAAAGGCAGTTATTAAACTATGACGATGTTAACAATGCATTAGCTAAAGTTGTGAATTGGTTCAATACAAATAATCTTCTCCTCAATGAGAAGAAAACTAATTGTATAAAGTTCTCGACACCAAATGTGAGACAAGTAGAATCCAATATACAATTGAATGGAACAGGGTTGGACCTTGTGGAGTCAAAGGTCTTTTTAGGAATTACTATAGACGCTAAATTGCAATGGGGTCCCCACATAAAAAAAAAATCTAGTAGGCTCAGTTCAGCGGCTTATGCTGTTAAAAAAATTAGACAATTAACTGATGTAGACACAGCTAGAATAGTTTATTTTAGTTATTTCCATAGCGTTATGACTTATGGCATACTGCTCTGGGGATGTTCTGCAGATATTAATTCCATTCTATACTGCAAAAAAGGGCTATACGAGCGATCTACAGTTTAGCTCCCAGAGTTTCCCTTAGACAGACATAAACATTCTAACCGTTGTCTCTCAGTTTATCTATGAAAATCTAATGTATGTAAAGAAAAACATTAGCAGTTTTGATAAAAGGAGTGATGCTCATTCCATCGACACGCGAAATAAGCACAAGCTATCCGTACATGTAACGCGTCTCCACAGAATAAGTCATTCTTTTATGGGACAAAGTATACGATTCTATAATACAGTTCCCAATGTTATCCGAGATTTGCCTATTAATAAGTTTAAAATTACTATTAAAACTAAACTCTGTCAAAAAGGTTATTACAAAATTTCGGATTAAGTACTTGGAGGATAAAACAGCTTGGGACTGATCACTGTGTAGCTCGTCTTGCCCTACTGATACCATTATTATGTTCTCTTTTGTAAGGCAACACACTGGAGCTAATATTTGTAGTACTTAAGTAAAAACATTGTAAAAACATCTATATAAAAAGAATGGCCCCGAGTTTCTTGCCGCTTCTTCTCGTAGGCTCTATATCTATTTTGGAACGCGGCAGTAGTCTTTAAAGTACATTATAAGGGATTTTTATTTGAAAGCTGGTGTTTTCCTTTTGGTTCCATCTACATTTCATCAAATTCGGTGTAGTCGTTTTTGAGTTACACTCCAATAACAGATTTTTACCAAAATATTATCGATTCTAATGGAAGTCGGTATTAAATTTTTCAAATGGCACACACAAGCAATTTGTTAGGCACAATTATTGAATGTAAAAACATCTTATGTTCAATGTTGCACTATGTCGATTGAACTAGAATTAGAAGGGGCTAGCTACTACGTAAAAAACTCTATATCGTATAGTGTACTAAAACTATTTGATAAGTGTAGTTTTCTACCGACTTCCAAAAAAAGGAGAAGGTACTCAATTCGACTGTATTTTTTATATTTGTTATAACTTTCTCATTACTTTCGACTGGGTGAACCGATTCTCATAATTCTTTGTTTGAAAGCTGATGCTTCCCGTGTGATCCCATTTAAATTTCATCAAATTCGGTCGAGTAGTTTTTGAGATACACTCCAATAACTGAATAGAATGGAAGTCGGTATTAAATTATTCAAATTGTACTTGTTTTACGCTTCTTTTCGGTAGCTATATCTACGAGTATATGTATACATAGTTTGAATCGCGGCCGGGGTAAAATCTTCTAAAATAAATTAACTAAGCCAATATATTTCTTCTCGATGTATAAAAGTCACAATAATAGTATAAACAAAATTATTATAAAATTTTTAATGTTATGGTCATTAATAGTTATTTATTTTAATTCCTTAATAACATCGCACTGCAAGCTCTTGGCCCAATCCCATTTTAATTATTTTTTATTTTGTTTCAAATTCATAAATTGTAAAGTTTACAAGCAATCCTCGATGGGAGAACCCTTAAACTACAGACATTGTTTAAATGTATAAGTGTATATTACAATCGTATATTTATAAAAAAAAGTGAATGGATGTGTGCCACGGTAAAGCCAGTGAACCGACTTGATTAAAAATAGATAGATAGATTAACTGTTTATTGAAACACCACACTTCAAATATATTTTACAAATAAAGAAATAAAAACAAATGCAAACAAAAATATTACACGACAGTTTAATACTGTAAATTAACGGTGTAACAGTTACCCGTAAGTAAGTGGTAACCTGAATTAATCATATAAAATACTTTTATCCTAGAGATGTGTTTGTGGAACGGATTTTCAGCGCAAGCGGAGCCATAGGACGCTGCTAGTTATAATAATATTCTATTGTGAATTTTAGCTGATTGTTACGTCTCGTAGGATACTCGTCTAAATTCTGCGTACACACTCGTAATAGTAAAAGAACTCAGAGACCTTTGTAAATTAGTGTTGGTAAGTATACGACAAATAACAACAGCATTGTTCTGGTATTGTCGGTTTAGTCCTATGTTACTAGAATTTTCTGGAATAAAACTACGTTTAGTGGGATTAAATGGAGCTTAGAACCGGATTGATCAAGTAACACAAGAAATTGAGTGCCCTAATTTTAAATGTAAGCCATGTCTTCCAAAGGATGTGCCTAATATTATTAAACTTGTTTCACGTGTAGGTATCTACTTTGTTAAAGTGGACTAGCCAGTTTTGTAACTAGATAATTTAAGTTAGATCCTATATCTACATATAAAAGAGTATTAAGAGTATGTGCTAATATACTTGTAAATTAAATAACTATTTATAACGAATAATAAAATTAATAATTTGCAATGAATATATTGGAGGACAAGCCATCTACTACGTGGCAGGCTTATTCTAGAAGCGTCTGTCTTGGTACCACTGTATCAGATGTTTACAATAAACTTTTGTCTTTATTAAATGTCGTTCATTATTCTTCAATGCTATGATTGAACATGAATATTACAATACAATGTTTAATTAGATATTTCATTGTGACGGATGATCAAAACATTTGTCAGGAACAAATTGATACAAAGACCAGTTCACTTTTACGATGTCACCGAGACCCTTGATCATAATATAGCAAGCCTTACACCTTTAGCCTTACTAATTACAATGATTCAAGCGACCAGCTTATACTTAGGTGTATCTGCAAGTATCCGTCTTGATAGCTACCCCCGCAGTGCCTTCCTAGAAGCTGTAGTGTGAAACCACTATTGTGTTAAGGTGTTAAGGCACTGTAACGAGCAAAATTACTAACTGGAACGTCTGTCTCAGGGTAATGAGCGCTGTGCTTAAGGTGCTGTCAGTTCATGACGTCGACAAAAATGAGGGTTCTTAAGCAGTTTATCTCTTTAGTGTGGGTCGTTCGATAGATGAAGTATTAGCAGCAATTTAACCACAATTACAAAAAATAATATGACATATCTAAGGCTTCTAAGAACACATTGACGGAATTAAAACATATTTTAACATACTAGAGCGCATAAAAAAAATTAAAACATACTAGTATACTAGTAGTACAAGTACTCGTAAAAACGTACAAAATTCATAAAAAAATTATGTGCACTCTTAAATAAAAAAAAAATCCGTCAATGTATGTGTATTAAAACTGGCTATTTTATGATATGTTTCATGACAAGTACAATAATGAATAACTAGAAAAACAGTTTTAAAGGTGAAATTAAGAAAGTGAAATAACATACCAATGTTTGAATTTTTTTTATAGAACTCTGGTATGTTAAAATATGTTTTAATTCCGTCAATGTGTACTTAGAAGTCTTAGAAATGTTTTAATTTCTTGTAGTTTTAATTACATCGCTGCTTATGAGATAAACTGCTTTAAAAACTGATTTTTATCGACATCATGATATGACAGCACCTTAATAGTACAAAAAAAAAGTGACTTATATCATCGATACGGCAGCATTCGCTTTAAAAAAATTTCGTGTAAATGATGACTACACACATATTGAGAAGGCACACCCTTAAACGGTACTCGGAAAAACGCGCGTGAGCAAATCGCTCACACTATTTAAAATGTAGTTTATTATTTGATTTTACAATATATTGATAGGATGCCGATTGATATAAATACATTTTTTACCATAAAAAACGTGTGGCACTCGGAGACTGCCGCGGTAAAACTATTGCATAGCTGTTTTTATCAACTTATGCAATTATAATTATTTAACCAATGCCATCTAGAGGCGAGTTGCTGAACTAAAGAGACAAGCGTGATATTTCAAAAAGTCATTAAAAGTTCTGCTATTCATCGATAGATGCCAAATCAACTTATGCAATTATAATTATTTAACCAATGCCGAGTTGCTGAACTAAAGAGACAAGCGTGATATTTCAAAAGTTCTGCTATTCATCGATAGATGGAGTTGGAGTGGGGGGGGGGGGGGGGTGTTAGGTTATTTTCGTTACGGAATTTCTGGATTCGGTCTCCACGCTCAAGGCCCGCGATAGAAGCTATGCAATAGCTTAAAAATGTAATGATATCAAGATAGGCTAGTATAGCTATAGTAACGCTTTTCAGTTATTGGAGTGTAACTCAAAAACTACTGGACTGAATTTAATAAAATTTAAATTGGACCACCTCGGAAGTATAATCTACCAAACAAATAAGAACTTCGAGAATCGGTCCATAAAAGAGGGAGACATCGGCTAACATACACAAAAAAAAACATACTATCGAACATATTATCACCTCCTCCTTTTTTTTGAAGTCAGTTAAAAAGACAAAATAAAAATAAGTAATGTAATACACTCATAGACTCGTATTTGTATATCTGTGTCCGGGCAGAATACATATTTGTTCATGCAAAATATCTAAGACCCTCACGCAAATATGTACCCCGCCCCAGGGTGGACCTGGGACCCCGAATGTTCACTGCCATTTGAGCTAAAGCGGGCCGTAAATTAACTGATAAATAACTAAATGCAGCCTTAGCATGAATAAAACATCTAAACTAGCATTAAGATTTGACTGCTTTGACAAAAAAAGATATACAATTTTGCACTCTTTTATATCAAGCGAGGATCCACCGTTGTGGGCGTGATGGGCATGCCCACAACCCTAAAAGACTTGTGACATCAGACGTCACACTTCCATATTCGTCAGGCTAATATGACGTTTTATAAAATGTACAAAACCTGCCATGCGATTATCTAAGAGCAAACATCGTTGCGTCTTTGACAACATCCGTGAAACAAATGACGAGATGACAATAAACGTTGGAAAAACAACCTTATGTACAATGGCGACATCTCGAATGTATTTGACATCGGTGAGCTCGTCGACGAGCGCATCGACGAATCGTTAGAGAATCGCACGGCTGGATACCGATGAAATTATTAACGTTTTCGCGAAAATGAAACATAGGTAAGCTTCTTTTAAATTTAATTTAAGACCCTTTGTAGTTGTTTTCAGCGAAGTTACAGAGCAAGAACATATTATATCTCCGAGTAAAAAGCGCAGTGCTTTGACACGACGGTTTTGAAGTGTTGTACCCAGTTCAAAATTCTGAATGGCACTGGACTATGGGCAAGCGTGACGCTTAACATCAGGCTAGCGACTTGATACTATATCTATCTTGAGAGAGTTCATGCTCCGACTCGGGCTTTGCTAATTTTCGGGTGGCTGTGGCCGGAACCTTTTTTTGTGGGCTGGATCCGCGTATGTTTCATATCATGATTTTGATAAATGTGGCTCTTCATATAAAACGGATTTAATGTAAGAGCAACTATTTTTAGGGCGTTTATTTTTCGTTAGGGCTGAGAATAAAGAGACAGACACTTTTTCAGTCATTTAAATGGTCTTTAACCCCATCTTTAATATATGATGAGAAACTTTAATCAAAAGGAACTTCTGCCCGCGATAACTTTGAGTGTCTATGACTGTCGCCCATTTTACATGTACCATACTATAGTCTGTAAGAAAGCAAAAAAAATATTTCTTTATAATATGAATGTCTTGGTTTTTAAACATCGTAGTAAAAAATATATAGATAACCGAAATATTAGATCATCATCACCGTCTCAGCCGTAGGACGTCCACTGCTCAAAATAGGCCTTCCCCAGAAATTTCCAAAAGGACCGGTTGGAAGCGTCCTGCATCCAACGCCGTCCTGCTACCTTTATCAGGCCGTCAGTCCGCCTTGTCGGTGAACAAACTACGCTGCGCTTGCTGGTCCGTGGTGTTATATTGGTGGTCTCCATCATCGTCTCCTCATTTCTAATTCAATCACGTAGAGAAACCCTGATCATAGCCCTCTCCATATTGTAAGAGACCACGTTTCAGTGCCATATTTTATCACTGGTAACACACACTGCTCAAATACTTTTGTCTTGAGGATTCAGTAAAATTTTCGAAATGCATAACTATCTGGATAGTAAGGTAGGTATTCCAAATGTGACATACAAGTTGACCCACTAGCGGCTTCGATCGCTTGGTCTTGTTGTAGTCGCGAGAGAGTTGTTCATAAAATTTCAATAACTTTTTTATATATAAACCGATTGACATGAAACAAACACTAAATTTTAAGTGAAGCTTACCACAATATTATAGTGAAAACCACATCTAAGTCGGATAAGCCGTTTCTGAGATCAGTATATAAACTGACATGATCACTAATGCAAGAATTAACTTTATAAACGGTGTATTTACCATACTGTATTCTATATATTTTAAGCTCTCGATAAAATAAATACAAGGTCAATCTATGACTAAATTAAATTTTAAAAACAACGGATATTTGAAACGGAAGAAACGGATATTTACCATTTATTGTATTTATTTTATTGAGAGCTCATAGAAATAAAACAAACTACAAAACGCGACGAAAATTACGAAAAAGAGGTCCATGGTATGTTATGGTGTATGGTTTGCAAATTTTTGGCAAAATAATGTACTTAATTGCATGGGGGAAAACGCGCCTGTTAGGGCAATTTCTGTAAGGTCATAGATGGATGTATTGTCAAACATAGTTATGTATACATTATGTTAAACATATTACCTGTTCGTGCGAGCCTGACCGAACTCAAGCACTGCCAAAATAAATGAATAAAACCTTTATTATGTTTCCCTTCTTCTTCTTCTTCTTCTTATGTGGCTTTTTATTATGTTTCCAATAATATTTATCCTTCTGTGAATCTGTGCTAAGCGAATAGCAGATTAGTAATTTACTGTCAGCTGTACATTTCTGAACTAGATATTTATCTGTACAAGGGCAAAATATCCGCCAAAAACTTTGGAGTGCAAGAACACAAAGACCTTACACTTAGTATAAGGTCTTTGCAAGAACATGACACTGGCAGAGTAACGTCTTCCCACGTTAAAAAGCCACATAAGAAGAAGAAGAAGATATTTATCTATGTTTGTCAAGATCCCGTGGTAAAATCTCTGAAAAATTGGTTTCCTTTTTCAGAGGGTAAAATGTGGTGGAGACAATAAACAATGAAACCAAAAACGGAATAGTAAATGTTATAAATAAGATAAGAAATCGAATAAGTTCAAATAATAAGTAACATCTAGCGAATACTGAAAAATGTATTTAACATTAAGCAATATTACGTAAGTAACCTATACGAAGTACTCCCACGTTCAACTCAACACATATTAGTTATATACAATAGAAGTTCTATTTCAAACTATAATGTAAATAATAGAACACAATCTGCTTTAGCTACTACGAACGCGACTTCATCCGCGTAGTTGGGGATTCACACAGGAAACACTCGTTGAATCTGATATAGTTTAAATATGTTTTAGGTAATCCCGGATATTTTCATTGTGTAAAAATCCAATGCAAATTAATTTAAAATGATCCTATTGTTTATTAAATGTAGTCTATTATAAGAGAATCATCGCCGCTGGAGTTCTCAGAGTACCCTACTTACGTATAAATCTCACACCCTCTCATTCACTCACAACCTAGATACGTTGCTTGCACGAACCGATTGACCTACGCCGGTACTTTAATTGCAAAATATTGACTCATAGTCCAGTCGACGTTTGAGAAACAAATGATTACATAAAGGTTAATAATTTACGCAAGGCAGTGTGGATCGCGGTGCGGCACTCGTGTCGTATCGCATCGCCAGTCTGCGCTCGAGATTCGCGCCGCGCCGGCCGCGCTGCGCTTACCACCGCTGCCGCCCTGGTGTTTACGACCGCGAAGACATCTCGTCTAGCGACTATACAGTCAGTACAGATTATTTCCGGAATATCTCTAACGCGATCGGTCTATCCACTAGTAACACAATCATTTTCGAGATAACCACCTTTAATAACTTGACAACCGGATTATCTTTCATAAATTACATATAATAAATGGATTTACACACAATATAACATCAGACCACCAACTCCGTCCAGTGATAAATGATAGCTCAACGATAAAACCTTTGTACTATTTACTCCGGCACCGTATGTGTGTCACAATAGTGTTTATCTTAAATTCGCTAACTTATCTTACATTCTGAAACGTCTCTAACAAAGTGTTTCTCACAATCTCACGTACGTCCAAATGGAGTTTCTGTGATTGTAGTTAAGTGTTCAAAATGGTGAAATGTTATAGGAAGACTGTCTCTCTATCGGACTTGTGGGTGTCTTCGCATGAACATTTAAGCGACTTTTATGCATCATCATGGCAGCGAGGCGATTCGCCGGTGCCACTACTGGTGATCAGAATTATTCTGACATCGTTCTCGGTGGCTATCCTGACCTGGTCTCTGGTGGAAGGGGCTAGCCCCTACTGGCTGGCATTCCTAACCAATTGGGGCTTGCTACTAGTCACTATGACAATGCTCAGTGGAACCCTGACGTCGATCCTCTCTTTGCGTCACAACTCTACCTCTCTTGGTAAGTTTGAATATTATTCGTTATGGTAATTTAATTTTTCCTAAATATTCAGTGCCTATCATATACCGACAAAGCATTATAAATATAAATTTAAGCTATTATTTGCATACTGGTACTAAAGCATTACGCCTTCCTATAACAGTTGTAATACGACTCTATCTAGAGATAGAGCGATAGAGCCGTATTACAAGCTTCAAAGTTCTGCACTTCACTGTGCTCATCACCCCGAAACATTTATTTGTATATTCCTGTTCGCCTAGTAATTCCACTTGATACGTAGTGCTCTACAAACTTAAAAAAAACATTTAGTGTAATAATGACAGAATAATTCAAACGGACATCCTCCAAGGCATGCCTCAAAGGCAGAATATAAGTGTGTAAAAGTTTTAAGGCAGTGCTAAGGTACTACACAGCTCCTTAGGTAAAGTACCATTTACAGAGGAGTCCTATACCTACCTATCCCCTGATTGTCACTACCCAGGCACCCGTGAAGGGGTAAGCGGAAGGGACACCATACAAACTGAATAACAGAGAAGGGAGAAGTGACATCATGGGTGCTTTGGTTTAACCGACTTCAAAGGATGAGATTTCTCAATTGGACCGTGTATATATATATTTTATGTGTGGTCGCGGATAACTTCGTCCTTTATGAAACGATTTCGATGATTCTTTTTTGTTTTCGTTTGTATACTTCCGTGGTGGTGGTCCCATATAAATTTCATCAAATTCAACGATCAAAAACGGAAAAGTGTTGATTTAACTTGATGATATCATCATTGACGGTGTATCCGTAAGTAGCAAGGTCACTAAAAAGGGTGAAAAAAATGTTTAACAAAAATAGAACCGACTTCTACACTAAAAAAAGTGAAATAACTTGTTGAAGTCGGTACCATGCACGCAATATTGAGATAATAGGTACTTTCGAACTATCATGGTACCGACTTCACAAGTTATTTCACACTTTTTAGTGTAGAAGTCGGTTCTATTTTCTACTGACTTCCAAAAAGGAGGAGTTACTCAATTCAACTGTATGTTTTTTTAATGTTTGTTACCTCATAACTTTCGATAGGGTGAATCGATTCTCAAAATTCTTTTTTTGTGGTGCTTCCCGCGTGGTCCCATTCAAATTTCATCAAATTCGGTCCAGTAGTTTTTGAGTTACACTCCAATAACTGTATGAATGGAGGTCGGTATTATTTTTTTCAAATTTTACTTGTTTTATTCATAATATAGGTACATATAATCATACATACATGACTGTATATTTTTAACTGAAGGGCAAAGTTACGTTGTTTCCAAGTTATAAAAAGTTAGTAGTATACCTAGTTAGTACATAACCACACACGTTGCAGTTCCTGGAAAAGGAGGTTGATTTCTGCGAAATCTATTGTATTATTGGCCAAATATGGGGAATCGCGAGTCGACGGGTTAAATAAAAGAGTCCAGTACCGCTCGTGTACCTACAGATCATCCTCGTTGAATGCAATACACACAGCAATGCCCTCATCTCCAGGGCGTTTACCTGGAAAACCGGAATACTATACTTCTTAACAAGGTTACTTGTTACGCTACAAATACATTCACACTTTATTTTCAGAGTCACAGATTAAGAACGAATAGTAATAAAAATAGCTCACTCAAAATTCAGTAGGTATTCTCAATTTTAATAAGTGTTTCATGTCCTTCGTAACATATACACATATATTATTATATTATTACGTACTAACGCAATTATCTCTATCATTCATTAGAATATTTTTAAATATACGTTTATATGATAAATAAATAATAACATTATAAAATGGAAAGATTTGTTTGTTTGAATTGAATAGGCTCCGAAACTACTGGCAGATTAGAAAATATCTTTCACCATTAGAATCCTACATTTTCTCTGATGAACATAATATTTTCAAAAACGTGTGGAAAGTATACCAAAAAAGGTAAAAACCAGGCCACATTATTCGTACCTTGGTATTAATACTTGTAGGAGAGATATATGATTGTTTGTTTGTTTGTTTGTAATGGATATACGTAAAACCACTTAACCGATTCAAAACATTTCTATATTGACATCTTGTAATAATTTAATTATGTTTATGACATTTAATGCTGTAAAAGGCTTAAAGGTGGCTGATTCATATGAAAACAATTGGGAAATTTTATAGGTTGTGTTAAGTTTACAAAGCAAGGTATGATAAAACTTCGCGAGAAGGATTACTCGTATCAAAAGATAGCTGACCATCTGCAATCTAAGGACTTTCCAAAATAAGCTTCGTTGCTATAAACCATTATACAGTGTTCGACGCGGTTATTCTACTCAAAAAGCCTTTTCTTCAACACACTCTTTTTTAGCACTACGATATCATATATAGATGAAACATAGTTTAGACTTTGAGGTATCTTTTCAGATACTCGACAAAAATTTTAATAAAAATCCCTTAGTAGGTACTTAATTTCGTTAAACAATTTTACTTGAGTTAATTTTTCAGACACTAGAAAAAAAAATTGCATAAATATCCCTCAAGTACGTACTTAATTTAGTAAAAAACTTTAACTTTCATCCTTTATTCCAGAAGAACCGTTTCGTTTTATGGGACAAAAATTCATCAAGTTTCATCTAGATCTGCCTGGTTGTTTCAGAGTGACGCGCGTGCAATTGACAGAGAAACAGCTTTATATCGATAACAAGTTACACCTCGATTATGCATTCATAAAAATATTTAATGTACAGTTCTGGCTCAGTTACAGTTTTATTATATGTATAGATAATTCCACACTTTGATGTTTCGGCCAGTGGAGCCCTACGAGACGGGTGCCGCGCCGTCGATCTTGCAATCCTTACATAATCATGCTGCCTACGAAACACGTCGAGGCGTCCTTCAAATGATGTGCAATACTCACTTAACTGTCACTCGACTATATAATTTATCCCTCCACCATTTGTCGTTTCCGCCATATAATTTAAATTCATAAAAATACTGTGTCATATTTTATTTGTGCGGAGAACTTGTTTCGTTTAAACTCGTTCTTATTTTGTTTTTCTTATAAAAATGGATTATGTTATTCTAATCTTAATACAAGGCCCCAAACCGCGGCTCCTCCCACGTTGAATATTCCCACGCTACTAAATCGTAGTTATAAAATTGAGAATAAAATAAGGAAAAACAAATATTCTAATTTTGAAAGAATAGAGATATTTTCAAACGTCACGTATTTATACCTACCATTAATAAGAAATACGTGCGTTTGGAAATGTCTTATTCTGTTGAGCCCTAATATAAGAGTACTTTGAAATAAAACAGAAAGGATGTTGTGGGGACAAAAGCTTAATTAAAACATTAGTCGAACACGATAAAGTTAAAAAAAACAGCGAATCATACGATTATAATTAACTACTACCTACTACTAGTTAATGGCCTGGGGAGGCATATGTTCAGCAGTGGACGTCCTACGACTGAGATGATGATGACTAATTAATACGACTAAACCCACAGTTCCTAACTATAATAATTACAGTAAAGTTGACTATTGTAATTCCGTAATTTAAAATACGCAAAACCTACGTATACTCATATTGTTTAACCTTATTTGTAGCATGCATTTGATCGTTTGACTTTCAATTGTATTTACATTCATTGTTTTGTACAAAACCGTGAAGTGAAACTTGACACTTCTTTGACTATAACCGCCTTATTACAAAACGTAGATTAAAGATAGTCCCGAAAATGAGATGAATATGCTTTATGAAAGTCCACGTCCCGTATATAAGATGGTAAAAGTTCACGATAAGATTACTATGATAATCATTCAAAGTATGTGTCAAAATTAGAACAACCTAATATGGAAATACCGTGCAAACAGTCATAAATTGACCTTGGCCGAGGTGAGTTAGGTAATAGTTAGTTTTCTGTGACCAACATGCCCAAAACTAAGGTGGTCGTTGACGTGGTAGGCAAATAAGCAGTTATGTAACAACTAACAACCGGTATAAACGACATCAACGCGCTCCAATCACCTAGTTTTTGCAACATAAGGCTGCGGACATACTGGAAGCGCCTAGCTGAACGTCTAGCGGCATATATTCTGCAAAAAGTTAAACAAAAAAAAGACTATCATCTGGACCAGCTAGCAAAAGAATGGAGTCACGACGTGATTCATATTATCCCGTATCATTAATATAAATCCAAGGTAAAGGCCCGGGTATAAGGAGAGGAGGCAATAAAGAATTTCATTTTATTCAAATTCAAATTTAATTGTAACAGAAAGCAAAATAAAAATTAAAGTTTGAACAACCTGTGATAACCTAAGTTTAACTTACTAGTATTAATTTCTTACAGACAACTTTTTCGTTTATATACTCGTAAATTGAAAGCACGAAAGTGCACGGCAGTAGTGTTTAAATTCATACTGTGTAGCAAACTACAGCCTTCTACGCTATGGAGCTGATATTCAATGCTCAAGAGTACACTTAGTGTAAAGCACAATGTAAATTTGATAAAATACCATAATTTTACATCATTTTTGAAAAGACCGTCTCAGGGGTTCAAGAGTAAGAAATCTAATCTAATAATATAATCTAATCTAGCTTTTCACCTCTCATGAAGTGGATTTTTTTTTAAATGATGCTCCTGACGTGATATAATTTGGCAGTGAAGGTAAGTTTACCTAAGTATTTATGGATGTATTCTAAAAATGTGCGTATTTATTACACAAATACTAAAAAAATACATGTTTTTCACAGGTGGTATTGATACTCGGTATAAGCGTCGCTTGCAGAAGCAGTGAACTCACAAATTTGACAATTAGGGCCATTGAAAGTCAAGGCCAATTATTACTAGTAAAACTGACTAAAACAAAAACAAATATTGAGCGCTCGTTTGTAGTACAAGAAGAGTTTACACAAATAGCAAAGAAATATCAAAAAATGAGTCCCAGTGATGTAAAAACGGACCGTTTTTTTCTCAACTATCAGAAGGGAAAATGCTATAAACAAGGTGATCGGTAAAATAAAATCTCAGGTATGCCGAAGCAAATAACAAAATATTTGAATTTACCAAACTGTGAGCAGTATACCGAACATTGTTATAGACGAACGTCAGCAACACTTTTGGCCAATTCAAACATGACAACCTTAAAAATACATGGAGGCTGGAAATCCAGCACAATCGCCGAAAGTCCAAAATAAAACTAAAATTTCAACCAAATTAACTGAAACTATAAAAATACGCCCCAATTAGCCTCAGCCGACAACTTCCAGGGAGTATCCGCCATAGAATCCGTCGTCAGATGAAATAGCAGTCTCCTACTTTTACAGATATCCAGAACAGCCAAATTTGTCATAATATATCAAACAGCATAAACATTCCAAATAAAACTGTAACTTTTAATTTGACGAATTGTCCTAATTTAATTAAAATTTTAAATAGGTACTACTAATATTATATTATCAATAAATAGTTTACATACAATATATACAACTAGTTTTATTTTCCTCATATTCGAAATGTAGAGTTTTCGAAATGAAAAGTAGAGTGTTTAACACGGGTAAAATAATCAATTCCTACTCGGACAATAGCCTAAATACCTAATTGATTCTTTCGACCCTCGGTTAACAATCTACTATTTTTTAATCGTTTACTTTGGCGGAAATCGACCCGAATGAGTTTAAAAAAAATTAACCTGTATTCTTGAAACAATGGATTCTGTTGCTGATAAGGATCAATCTTTGCAAATAAACGTATTACTAAAAATGAAAGGTTTTCGCAAATTTTCACCATTTTATTATTTTTACACAGAAGAAAACTCATCTCCTATCCAAAATTTTGGTCGCATTTTGTGTTTTTTTTAAGAATTCTTGTAAGTATCCCCACAGTATCCTCTATTTCGCCTAGTTACTATGTTTTAGCCTCGTGGTTGAGTCTAGGTTCCGAATTGAGCCTTTGAGAATTTTTTTTCTAATCTATACAACTACTCGTAGTTGCGACTACGGGAAAAAAATCCATACGGCACAAATAGTTGAGCCTCGCAGTTAAGCCTAGGGTCCGAAACGAAGAATCTCACGTAGCAAGTGATATTATTATGAGGACTATTTTTACTACTATAGTAGTCATCATCCTCATCATCATCTCAGCCGTAGGACGTCCACTGCTGAAAATATGCCTCCCCCATAATTGTCCAATAGGACCGGTTGGAAGCGGCCTGCATCCAACATAGTCCTGCGACCTTTATCAGGTCGTCTGTCCACCGTATCGGTGGACGTCCTACGCTGCTCTTGCCGGTCCGTGGTCTCCACTCCAGAACCTTCCGGCCTCATCAGCCATCTGTTCTGCGTGCTATGTGCCCTGCCCACTGCCACTTCAACTGGCTAATCTTCTGGTCTATGTCGGTGACTTTCGTTCTTCAACGGATCTCCTCATTTCTGATTCGATCACGTAGAGAAACCCCGAGCATAGCCCTCTCCATAGCTTGTTGTGCGATTTTGCGCTTGCTTGTGAAGCCCATAGTAAGAGTATAATATAAGAGACCCATAAGAGAAGAGAGAAGAGGTGCCATAAGTCATCACTGCATGGTAACACACATTGGTCGAAGACTCTTGTCTTGAGGCACTGTGGCTCGACCACGAGTTGGCAACATAAATGTCATCTATAGTCGATACTTGATCTCGCCTATCTATTAAGCTCGTGATTGGCGTACTCGCTGTCAATTTTAGTTCTTCAATTGACCGCAAGGTGGCACTGTTCTTTTTTTCATACATTTTTACGCGGCAGTCGATAGCGAGCATCGATTGGTGTCAATGTTGTAAACTCATGGTAGGCCTACTGAGGTATTTTTGACGAGAAGACTTCGCGAAGTTTCCGGAACTATAGTAGTAAAAATTCTAAATAGACTAAATTGTGTCAAGGTGATGACAATTCAACGTCGGTATATACCTAGGTACCTATAGGCACTGCAAGTACTACAACTGTCTTTGGTGTAACTCTCACGGACGGACTCTCGTGGAAGATATTTTATTAGGGAATTTATACGGAAATTCCCATCATAAAACTTCCCCAAGTAGTCATACTACGTCAACAATCATACCTACGTATCTTATAAGGAAAAAACAGTTGAAATATAAGTTGTTATCTTATTTATCCAAATTGGTTCTTAAAAACCAATATGGATAAATATTATGTTATACATTAGATTTAAATCTAATGTATAACAATACTAATCTTCTTATGTACTTAAAATCAGCTTATTAATATTATAAATGGGAATGTTCAGATGGATGGAGATTTGTTTCTCACCATAACAGTTGAACTTATTTGGATGTAATTTGGTTGTAGATAGATGAGGCGTTGGAATAACACATTGGTAGGTACTTTTCCTGACCGTCATCTTCGTCCATCACCACGCGAACGAAACCGCGGGGCACAGCTAGTATTATTATATATTATTTATTGTTCGTATATTTGCTTGTCTTATTAAGTATATGCGATCATCATTTATCCGATTACGATGAGACTTTTTAATTTGAGACTGTTCGATGGCCGATGGGGCCGAAAGGTTCTGGAGTGGAGACCACGGACCAGCAAGCGCAGCGTAGGTCGTCCACCGACACGGTGGACAGAGGACCTGATGAAGGGCGCAGGACGACCTTGGATGTAGGCCGCTTCCAACCGGTCCTTTTGGTAAATCATGGGGGAGGCGCATGTTCAGCAGTGGACGTCTTACGGCTGAGATGATGATTAGTAATTAAAAACTTATTAATAGGCAAATCTCAGATAGCTTGCGCTTATTCAGCTTACCTATTGATGGAATGAGCATCCCTTCTGTTTTCAAAACAGTTGATGTTTTTCTCGATATACATTAGGTTTTCATAGATAAACTGAGAGACAACAGTTGTTTGTATCTTTAAACTTCTGTCTAAGGGAAACTCTGGGAGCTAAACTGTAGATAGCTCGTATATTCATTAACTTGTTAATAATAGACAGTCCTTATACAAATCAACGGTGGAAAACATACGTGGCTTGCATGTTGCTATCTTTATTTGTGCTCTTTGAACACGTTCAAAAGCAAGCATATAGGTACGTTAGTCCATGCTCCACCCTGTGTGCGTATTCCCATGAAGGTAACTCGCAAAAGAAGCACAAATAAATCGGTAAATCTGTTTTGTATATATTTTCTTATAGGTACTATCCAGTGATAATGTAATATAGTATGAGACCAATGATAAGCAAGTCAAGCACCTGATAGAATCATACATCATAAATCAATTTATTGGTAAAAAAATTTATACGTCAAATATAATATAATATAATATAATATAATATAATATAATATAATATAATATAATATAATATAATATAATATAATATAATATAATATAATATAATATAATATAATATAATATAATATAATATAATATAATATAATATAATATAATATAATATAATATAATATAATATAATATAATATAATATAATATAATATATGACGGAGAAAGAACCTCCGGAGTGTTTTTAAAAAGCATTGCTGACGTCACAATTGTTGTTTTCATGATGATCACTCATTTTTGGGTCCTCGAAGTAAAACTTCACAAGTACTTTTATAAGCTTCGTATATTCAACGAGCAGCGTAACAACGTCACAAAGAGGTCCGTACTGTACGGCGACTCGAGAGCGACTGAGACGAGCGCCTTTAGGAAGGACATAGAGCTTTTTGCCACTACGGGCATTAAAAGCGACACAGGACTGTAAGAGACGAGCGCCTACAGTGCGGCCGTACTTATAGGACTCGGCGCACGTGCACGAGTTTACAAGTTTGTTGGTAAAGTATTGAAATTACAATCATAACATTAATTTTACATCGTAATCAACTCAAAAATAATCAACTGATGATTTATAAACTATTTTTAGGGCAATCAAATGATTAAACTTAATTATTCTCGACGAACTGTTGTAGTTGCGCCGATACGGCCATACTGACAGGCGGTGCGCGCTCTGCACCAGCCTCGTTGGTTCTCGTAGATTGTTATGGATTCTCGTAGATTATTTGGATTCTCGTAGACCATTTATTCTGATGGGTCATCTTGGTTCGAGTCGTGGTTTGGCTGTACTTGCAGCCCTTCTCGTGAGGTCGACGGAATGGGCTCATTTGATTCTGCAGTGGGATCTCGTTGAATAGGTGATTCGTTTCCCGCCGATACGGTCAACTGATCCCCAGGTTGCGGAGCGCGGCGCAGCTGATCATGGGCAATCTTGCGAGGTCGTCCTCTACCGACAACTTTCTTTACCAGATATCGGTCATTATCCAGTATTCTACAAACTTCATATGGTTCGCTGTATTTAAGGTCAAGCGAGGTTTGGTTTCGAGGATTATTTTTCACCAATATGTAGTCTCCTCTTTGAAAATGATGGATTTTGGCCTTGTGTAGGTTGAAGCGTTGTCTGTCTTGTTCGCTACAACGAATCATTTTCTGTTGCACCTGTTGAGTGAGCGCTTTAATATCAACGGTTTCGTTGTCAATATCCACCAGGTTGAGAAGCTCAGGAGGTACACAGTGCTTTCGTTGTGTAATAAGTGTCAGTGGAGCAACACCGGTGACTCAGTGGGTTGTACAGTTCATTGCCAGCTGAAGTTCCTCGAGTACAGTGTGCCACTGCTCTGCTTCGTAATTTTTAATCATTACCAAAGCATTTTTGAGGGTTGCAACGACTCTTTCAACTTAGCCATTCGCTCGGCTGACTCCTGGAGCGATAGCATGGATATTTATTCCGATGGCGTCACAGTAGTCCTTGAACTCGCCAAGGAACTCTCTTCCTCTATCCACTATTATTTGAACCGGCGCACTAAATAGATGCACAGTGCGTTCTAGAGCGGCCAATGTGCTGTGTGGGTTTTTGTTGGTACTGAAGTACAGTAAAACGTACTTTGAGAAAGCGTCAATGGTGACTATGACGTATTGTTGATCATCTGGAGTGCCCAGCTTCCCTGTTATGTCCATATGAATAACTTGGAAGGCGGCCGTTGGTTTTTGTATGAGGTGTAGCTGGGCTTGAATGGCCCCGGATCTTCCTTTAGATGTTCGGCATACAACACAGTTATCCACAAATCTTTCGGATAATGGAACTCATTTTGTTGAACCAATAGGTTTCTCTGATCTTCTGCAGTGTCTTTTCCCAGCCAGGGTGTTTTAGTGCAGTGTGAAATGAGTTTATAATGCTCCATTGAAATGATTTGGGAACGACGGTACTGAGCTGCTGACCGAAGACAGGATCATTGACGTTCCTTTTTTAAAACGTTGTCCTCTAACACATAGTCTTCCACTGGGTTATTGTCACTGAGACTGTCCATTATCGGACGCAGTTCTTCATCCCGTCGCTGTTCAATTTTGAGCCAGTTCAAGTCTCTTGTCATAACATTGACTGCAAGCTCAACTGGATTGCGACAGCGATGAATCCTTGGCAGAAGGTCCTTTTTGTATTTTGACGCTTTTAATGCGTTGCAATCCGTTATCACGGTGAATTTTCGCCCATATAGATACTGGCGAAAGTGTTTTATGGCTCGTACCACTGCCAGTGTCTCCAACTCATAGGAGTGGTACCGACTCTCGGCTTCCGTGGTTCTCATGCTCATAAAGGCAACAGCATGTTGTCGTTTTACACGTTGACTAATTATTGTTGGCTAATTTTTGTATCCGCGTCGATACGGCCATACTGACAGGCGGTGCGCGCTCTGCACCAGCCTTGTTGACTCGTTAACTCTCGCAGACTGCTGTTAATTATGGCTGGCCTGCAAAGAATGAGATATTCTCTGAGTAGTGAGTCTGTAAACAACTTACGTTGCTTTATCTTGTTTGTTACATTAACACAACTGTTATGTAACCTTAGGAGTCTTTTGATTAGTAAACAGTACACAAAGACATCGTGCACTGCCTTATTGATTTAGAATCTGTGGTGTATACGTGTCTACCCATAGTTCCACAAGGCGTCCCCACGGTATCTCAGGGTTCACTTGTGGATGCATCAAGGATCCGTGGTTAGCTCAAGGGTAACACATGGTTAGCTCAGAGGTATCACTCTCCAGACATTTTTGTAGATTACAACAGTACACTAAGACATCTTAAGTGCACTGCCTTATTAATTTAGAATCTGTGGTGTATACGTGTCTACCCATAGTTCCACAAGGCGTCCCCACGGTATCTCAGGGTTCACTTGTGGATGCATCAAGGATCCGTGGTTAGCTCAAGGGTAACACATGGTTTAGCTCAGAGGTATCACTCTCCAGACATTTTATTCTTGTCGATTCTAGTTGAAAATATCGTGAAACATAATGAATTTTATACTCGCCGGTTTTAATCCGTTGATGCGTGTTCGTCGTTGTGAGTTATCCGGACTGACTGGCCAGCTTGAGATGTGGATGACACTGAATCAGGGGCGATTGCAGCGTTGTTTTGCAGTGTATCGAGATCATCTCCCGCAGCGATTGGTGTGGACGTCATGTCTGTGGTAATTCCCGTTGTGATGGGCTGCATGGTATTAAAGTTGTTTGCTGGTACTCCTGAAGTGTTCAATGAGGCAGGGCCTATCAGCCTGGTACTGCCCTGCGCTGTTCCAGTCGTGACAGGTTGAACCGAAGTCGATGAGGATGTGGTTGGGACCAGAGCTTGTTCTGATCCCACTTCTGATGACGGAGAAAGAACCTCCGGAGTGTTTTTAAAAAGCATTGCTGACGTCACAATTGTTGTTTTCATGATGATCACTCATTTTTGGGTCCTCGAAGTAAAACTTCACAAGTACTTTTATAAGCTTCGTATATTCAACGAGCAGCGTAACAACGTCACAAAGAGGTCCGTACTGTACGGCGACTCGAGAGCGACTGAGACGAGCGCCTTTTTTTTTTTTTTTAGAACGGACTAATGCTGTTTGCCTTTACCGGCATTTACAGCGTCACCGGACGGTTGGCGAGCGCAGATGGCATTCAGCCAGATGCGGGCGCAGAGGGCGCACCGCCTAAGGCGAGCGTTGAAGACGCTTCGCCGCAAGGAGAGGAGTAGGCGACTTGCTCAAGGGCACCACTAGGGTACGGACCTCGGCTTGGGCCGTCGCCAGGAGAGAGGGGAGTAGGAGAGAATCGCCCCGGTACATAAGTGTACCGTTGAAAGTGGGCCCTATGAATTTTAACTCTACGACTATTTGGAGAGAATCTAAATTTGGAGAGAATCAAAATTTTTTTTTTTTTTTAGAACGGACTAATGCTGTTTGCCTCTACCGGCATTTACAGCGTCACCGGACGGTTGGCGAGCGCAGATGGCACTCAGCCAGATGCGGGCGCAGAGGGCGCACCGCCTAAGGCGAGCGTTGAAGACGCTTCGCCGCAAGGAGAGGAGTAGGCGACTTGCTCAAGGGCACCACTAGGGTACGGACCTCGGCTTGGGCCGTCGCCAGGAGAGAGGGGAGTAGGAGAGAATCGCCCCGGTACATAAGTGTACCGTTGAAAGTGGGCCCTATGAATTTTAACTCTACGACTATTTGGAGAGAATCTAACCAAGACATAACTTTTGCCTCGAGCTCGCCGGCGAGCTCGGTGTTTGACTGTGTTTACCACTAAATCATAACCTTGTGTACCTCGCCTCCTCCCATTTCCGCGACATGGGTCCACACCGCGACCAGGATCGTCGCGTTGTGCACTCATGACTGTACTTTGGGTGGGGCTACAATAAGAATGTGTAATACAGCCCTGGTCGGGTCTACATGTCCCTAAACCTAAAAGGTTCTTAGCTCAGAGGTATCACTCTCCAGACATTTTTGTAGATTACTACAGTACACTAAGACATCTTAAGTGCACTGCCTTATTAATTTAGAATCTGTGGTGTATACGTGTCTACCCATAGTTCCACAAGGCGTCCCCACGGTATCTCAGGGTTCACTTGTGGATGCATCAAGGATCCGTGGTTAGCTCAAGGGTAACACATGGTTAGCTCAGAGGTATCACTCTCCAGACATTTTTGTAGATTACAACAGTACACTAAGACATCTTAAGTGCACTGCCTTATTAATTTAGAATCTGTGGTGTATACGTGTCTACCCATAGTTCCACAAGGCGTCCCCACGGTATCTCAGGGTTCACTTGTGGATGCATCAAGGATCCGTGGTTAGCTCAAGGGTAACACATGGTTTAGCTCAGAGGTATCACTCTCCAGACATTTTATTCTTGTAGATTCTAGTTGAAAATATCGTGAAACATAATGAATTTTATACTCGCCGGTTTTAATCCGTTGATGCGTGTTCGTCGTTGTGAGTTATCCGGACTGACTGGCCAGCTTGAGATGTGGATGACACTGAATCAGGGGCGATTGCAGCGTTGTTTTGCAGTGTATCGAGATCATCTCCCGCAGCGATTGGTGTGGACGTCATGTCTGTGGTAATTCCCGTTGTGATGGGCTGCATGGTATTAAAGTTGTTTGCTGGTACTCCTGAAGTGTTCAATGAGGCAGGGCCTATCAGCCTGGTACTGCCCTGCGCTGTTCCAGTCGTGACAGGTTGAACCGAAGTCGATGAGGATGTGGTTGGGACCAGAGCTTGTTCTGATCCCACTTCTGATGACGGAGAAAGAACCTCCGGAGTGTTTTTAAAAAGCATTGCTGACGTCACAATTGTTGTTTTCATGATGATCACTCATTTTTGGGTCCTCGAAGTAAAACTTCACAAGTACTTTTATAAGCTTCGTATATTCAACGAGCAGCGTAACAACGTCACAAAGAGGTCCGTACTGTACGGCGACTCGAGAGCGACTGAGACGAGCGCCTTTTTTTTTTTTTTTTTTAGAACGGACTAATGCTGTTTGCCTCTACCGGCATTTACAGCGTCACCGGACGGTTGGCGAGCGCAGATGGCATTCAGCCAGATGCGGGCGCAGAGGGCGCACCGCCTAAGGCGAGCGTTGAAGACGCTTCGCCGCAAGGAGAGGAGTAGGCGACTTGCTCAAGGGCACCACTAGGGTACGGACCTCGGCTTGGGCCGTCGCCAGGAGAGAGGGGAGTAGGAGAGAATCGCCCCGGTACATAAGTGTACCGTTGAAAGTGGGCCCTATGAATTTTAACTCTACGACTATTTGGAGAGAATCTAAATTTGGAGAGAATCTAAATTTTTTTTTTTTTTTAGAACGGACTAATGCTGTTTGCCTCTACCGGCATTTACAGCGTCACCGGACGGTTGGCGAGCGCAGATGGCACTCAGCCAGATGCGGGCGCAGAGGGCGCACCGCCTAAGGCGAGCGTTGAAGACGCTTCGCCGCAAGGAGAGGAGTAGGCGACTTGCTCAAGGGCACCACTAGGGTACGGACCTCGGCTTGGGCCGTCGCCAGGAGAGAGGGGAGTAGGAGAGAATCGCCCCGGTACATAAGTGTACCGTTGAAAGTGGGCCCTATGAATTTTAACTCTACGACTATTTGGAGAGAATCTAACCAAGACATAACTTTTGCCTCGAGCTCGCCGGCGAGCTCGGTGTTTGACTGTGTTTACCACTAAATCATAACCTTGTGTACCTCGCCTCCTCCCATTTCCGCGACATGGGTCCACACCGCGACCAGGATCGTCGCGTTGTGCACTCATGACTGTACTTTGGGTGGGGCTACAATAAGAATGTGTAATACAGCCCTGGTCGGGTCTACAACCATTACCGGGGTTCCCTTGGGACGACGCTAAAGCTGCCGAAGTAACGGCTGCGATGGGGTCGTCCGGGTCACCCAAAATATGCCTTGGACGGCGACGGGGGGGAAGGAAGTGGGGATCGGTTATGTCAGTGGAGTAGTTCGCCGCTTCGACCACGAGGGGATTCGAGTGGTGGGGAGCTTTGTCGAAGTGGCGGCGGGAGCAGTCTTTCATATACTGCGTAATAGAGGGGAGGGTGAAATCGCAGTGCAGTTCGGCGTTCCGCAAGTACCACGGAGCGCCCACTGCCCTGCGCATAAAGCGATTTTGAATCACTTGAAGTTTGTGGAGGTCGTGTTTCTGAGCATGGGCGAACGCTACAGATGCGTAAGTCATGATTGGGCGGATGCAAAGTTTGTAAAGAGTCGTCTTATTTCTAAGAGACATTTTACTGTTTTTGCCTATGAGGGGATTAAGACGACCCATAATGAAGGCCGCCCTATTGCGAACAATCTGGATGTGTTTCGCGAAAGTGAGTTGGCGATCAAGGGTGACGCCCAGGTATTTGGCAGATTTAGCCCAAAGTATGGGTTCGCCGAATAGGACTATGGGTGACGGCATGAGATTCCGCCGGGTCTCAGTGAAGTACACTGCTGCACTTTTGCTAGGATTTACTGCAATCCGCCATTTACGAAACCATGCACCGATAACGGTGATGGCTCGTTGGATGGCGCATCTCTGCCTGACCTTGAACCAGCCAGTAGAGTAGATTGCAGTATCATCCGCAAACTGAGCGATCTGAACATTAGGTTCAGATCGTGGGATGTCGCTGGTGTACAGCGAGAAGAGAATGGGTGAGAGTACAGAGCCCTGAGGGACACCTGCGTGAATGGGATGCGGGGAGGAGAGCGTTCCCTCGGTGCGATAGCTAAACGTTCGATCCCTGAGAAAGTCTTGTAAGATGAGTACAAGACGGTCTGGCACACCCAGTTGGTACAGCTTGAATATCAAGCCGTTGTGCCAGACTTTGTCGAACGCTTTCGCTACGTCGAGGAAGACAGCTATGGTCCCTTGGGGCTTTGGTTTCTTATTAAAACCGCCTAGGATGTGCTCCGTTACGCGGTGCACTTGTTGGACGCAAGAGTGTTTGGCTCTAAAACCAAATTGCTCATCGGGAAGGAGGTTATTGGACCTAACGTGGGACCAGAGTCGGTTCACAATGAGCCGCTCGTAAATCTTCCCCAGAGAGCTGAGGAGACTTATGGGACGGTAGCTGGAGGGCTCGGCTGCCGGTTTGCCTGGTTTGTGAATACCAATGACAATGGCATGCTTCCAAGTGTCTGGGAAGGAGCAGTTGCTCATAGCCGCATTGAAGATGCTAACTAAGAGATGGACTAGTGGGACTGAGAAGTGTTTAATCACCTTGTTGCTGATACCATCAGCACCAGGGGATTTACGGGTCTTGAGGCTCTTGATCAGAGACACAACCTCGGATGATTTTACCGGTGGGAGGAGTGGGAGGTCAGAGATGGACATAGAGCTTTTACGTTCGACTTCAGATTCCACCGAATCGAGGTGTTTCTGGTCGACGTGATCTACATTTAGAGTACACTGAGCCTCAAGGCTATCAGCTAAACACTCGGCTTTGTCTTCGTCAAGGAACGCTATGGAGAGGGGAGGTGGCCTAATGAGTGGGGGCATTGTCTGTTGTCCGTCAGATTTCAGAGTTCGAGCCAACTGCCAGTATGCCTGGTGAGTTGGCTCAATCTCTGACAGTTTGTCGTCCCACCTTTGATCACGCAGCTCACTCATGCGTTTCCTTACAGCACGCTGTAAATAGCGCATGGTGGCTTTGTTCTCTGGGGTTGGCATCGAGTCATACGCCCTAGTGGCGGCGTTCTTAGCTGTCAGTAATCTCCTCGCACCCTCGGGCAGTTCGAAGCGGCGGCCATCCGCCACTTGGACCTGCTTTGAGGATTCACCTACTGCGGTGCGGAGGTGGTCACTGAGAGCCTCGATCGCAATTGACACGTCTTCTACTGTCTGTATGTCATCGGGGATTCTATCGAGAGCGGGTGAACTGATAGCTTGGAGGGATTCCCCCAGTTGCTTCCAGTTCACTACCGTTCTAGTGATAGGGGTTATGTCCGTCGGGTCGGGGCCTAATTTCAACAATACAGGGCGGTGGTCTGAAGTCAGTTCGTGTAACACTTCTATAGAGCGCAACCGGAGGGTGACGTTCTTGAGAAGTGCTATGTCAAGTATGTCTGGTCGTTGGTTGTCAACATAGGGATATCTTGTGGGCTCCAGAGGGGAGAGAATATCAAAGTTTAAGTGGCTGACCAAGCCTTCAAGGATTTTACCATTACTATTGTTACTAGTACAGTTCCATATGACATGTTTACTGTTGAAGTCACCGATCAGAAGGACGGAGCTTCCTAGAGAGAAGAGGGCTTCCAAGTCTGTCTGTAATAGTTCTTTACCAGAGGGGAGGTAACATGAGGCTATGATGACTGGTTGATGACCTGACATCGCTAGAAAGCAAACAGAGGCTTCTAGTATTCTAAGTGGTAGAGTAACAATTGGGATACAGTGCAGAGCTCTTTTGTAATAGATGAGAGTGCCACCTTTTGGGGTGGCCACTCTATCATTACGAACCAAACGGTAATTTGCAAACCTAGGGTTCGCTGTACCTGGTTTCAGAAAGGTCTCCTGCACGCATAGAATATCGACCTGATGGGTCTTACAAAATTCGTGAACTTCGTCCTTTTGACTAGAGAGGCCGTCAGCGTTGAAAGTCGCTACGGTGACTGAGTGGGGTTTAATTCGTTTCGGTGTACTATCCATATTGGATGATACCTAAGAAACGCTGGGGAGGGCGTAGCGCCTCACTGCGCTGATTAGACCCGCGTGTGTGAGCGTGGCTCGCAAGCGGTCTTGGTCGTTTGTGGCAGTACGAAGTTTGTGCGCGAATGCACGTACTTCGTCCACGTCTATGACCATCGCGTAGTCCATGACAAGGGCTATGTCGGCTGCCAGGTCAGATTGACCTGGGGCGTCCATGAGCCCAGCCATTGGAGGCCTAGCGAGCGGCTGTTTGGGCTTAGGAGCCGGCGCGCTGACGGAGGCCTGCGGGCGGGCGGGGGTGAGGGGGGCGCTTGCTTGTACCATGCTCAAGGGCTTGGACCAAGCGTTGCGCGCGGGCGCGGGCGCGGGTACAACAGGTGTTGCCTGCGGTGCGGGGGTAAGGTTAGGCTTAGGGCCGTTCCCTTGTGAGCGGGTAGTGACCGGGCGAGGAGGGGGAATAGGCCTCCTGGCCGGCCCACTTGATACGCGGGGTGCCTTAGGGCAACCGCGGTAGTTGGCGGTATGTCCCTGTGTGCCGCAGAGGACACAACTAGGTGGGTCTGCCGAGTCCCTTGTGCGAGAACACTGGGCTGTCCCGTGATCCCCTAGGCACTTGACGCACCTCGGGCGGGCGAAACAGAATCGGGCGGCATGCCCGTACAATTGGCAGTTATGACACTGGCCAGGCGCTCGGTTTCGGAATGGGGGTTGAACGGTGATCCCCGAGAGGTTCACAACCGTTTTAATATTAAAAATCGCTTTGCCCTCTGGCGTGCGACTGAGGATGACCAAAAGTAGGTCATAGGGTTTGCGGTCCTTGCCACTGTACATGCGGTGGCATTCGCGGACGGGGTAGCCTTGCGCCTTCAAGTCGGCGAGGACACTGTCGGTCTGTACCTCTTTAGGTACGCCGCGTATGACTACTCGTAATACCTTCTCTTCCTCGAGAGCATAAGTGTGAAAACTTATGCTCTCGTTTTTGAGAAGTCGAGTAAGCGCCCTATGGTCGCTTGGGGTAGGCACCTGGACTTTAATACCCAGTTGGGTTGAGCGGGCGCTGGTATATTGGATCTTACGATCCGTCAAAAGTCGTGAGACCATGTCCCACTTCGCCTTGTCCTGAAGGAACAGAGGCGGCGGCGGTTTCTCGCGTCTAACTGACGCTCCTTGAGAGGAGACGTCGCGTTGAGACGCGGCGATGCTTGCGGGAGCATCGGAGTGAGCGAGAGGGTCGCGGGAGGTGGGAGCGAGAGAGCCTGATGGCTTCGCTCCCGGGGCGGTGCAGGCCGCTTTGGGTGGCGGGGAGGGAGCCTCTGAGGCGGCTTTGGGGACGCGCTTTCTCTTTCCGACGGTAGTGAACCCGTCGTTGGAGATGTTGCCAACAGAGTTAGCGCGGGAGCGGGAGAACTCTACATCCATCTCATTCTCCGAGTTGGATGCCGAGTCGTAGGCGCGTTCGTACTCAGTCCGAAGGACTGGAGAACGATCGCGGGGTGGTAGAGGTGCGCGGGGAGCGCGGGGCGCATAGGGCGCAGGGTTGGGGGAGAGAGGGCTATCTAACGGCTTGAACGCCGAAGAACCGAAGGGCGCCCTCGGAGGGAGGGAGCCGGAGGAGGGAATTTGAGAGTCCGTGAAGCGGGGTCTCTCTTTAAAGTCCCTATTGGACTGGAGATACTCGGACAGCATGTCCGGGTAGCAGTTTGAGACCCACGAGGCGAACGCCTGAGGCGAAACGCCTTGCGGGAGGCTCATAGCGGGGGAGGGAGAGAGTAAAGACATCTCGAGGGGAATACTCGAGATGCGAGTGAGGGGTGAATGCCACTCCCGCCGGGTACAGGCGGGAGAGTGAGTGCCTAGGTGTCCCTACTGTGTGCCCTCTGCCAGTCTTATTGTGCAGAGGGATGTGTGCCTAAACGCGAGGCCCTAGCTGCTCCGGGGGCGAGGAGAGAAGACCGAGTAAAACCCGGCTTCCAACCAAACACTTGCCCAGAGAATAGGAGAGTAGGATAGGGTAGGGTGGGAAGGAGATACCTGCCGTCGGCGAGGGGAGACCCCAAGGCCGGTGAAGGCAGGCCCGTCCGGTTTTAGCCGTTCCCTCCCACGCTCAGGAGGGAAAGGCTTGACGCACCGGGTCCGCGCCCAACTGGGTGGCGTTAACACCGCAAGGATCGTCCAGAAGACCACGTGAAGCGTGGATTTGTTTGACTCGACTTTGAAAATTGAAAATTGAAAAATTAAAAATCGAAACTAGAGTTCGCTCTGAGAAGAGCGGTTTTGATTAGACAATGAACAATAGGTGATTGATGTGTCGAAGCGCTCTTACAAGAGCGCGCTTCTTCCGCGACGCGAGCCGAGCCGAGCCGAACGCCTCCGTGCGCCGAACGGTACACGAAGCGGTGGCTTGACGTCGAATCTGCACACAGAAAATCCACTATTAGCGAAGTCCAACACTGAATCCTCTTCAATCGAAACGATACAGGTTACCGGCACTAAAAGCGCAAGCACTTTTAGGCCGATCGGAATATTCTCGGGGAGCACTTGAGCGCACGTCCGTCCCACTCGAGCGCGCTGACCGGAATGGAGAGACGAGCGCCTACAGTGCGGCCGTACTTATAGGACTCGGCGCACGTGCACGAGTTTACAAGTTTGTTGGTAAAGTATTGAAATTACAATCATAACATTAATTTTACATCGTAATCAACTCAAAAATAATCAACTGATGATTTATAAACTATTTTTAGGGCAATCAAATGATTAAACTTAATTATTCTCGACGAACTGTTGTAGTTGCGCCGATATATAATATAATATAATATAATATAATATAATATAATATAATATAATATAATATAATATAAAATAAAACATTACTATATGTACCATAATTATTACTTTTACTATATTATTATCACTATAACAGTATACGTCATGTATAGTGTTCCATACTATTAATATAAATTAATAAATCAAATGTTATTTAGTACATTTCACGTACTTGTAATAATATACATATCATATTTAACACAAATAAATAAGACAAATACCTATAATAATATTTGAAGTTCTCAAAATGTCACCAATTTACCTGATTTATAGCAGCTATTAATAATTGGTACCATTAATACTAAACTTGAATGTAATGAACTCGTTGAAGCTATACAGAACGTCTGCTGGACATACGGAATAAAATCTGTGGTGGTAGCCTAGCTGTACGTTTGTGGCCATGCACAGTTCAGCTTCTATCGGACCAAGGTATCAAACAAAACGAAAAATCATGGACCAAGGCACATTCACAAAGCGACGCGTATTTACACAATGAATCTTAAAAATCGATGTGTATGTCTTGCACGAATTGAACATTATCTCCACTGTGCATTTGGTATCTAATTATACAAGGGTCTCAACTGCATGTAATGTAAAAAAATAATATAACCTTCTTCGGTTGAAATACGAAGGAGGCATAAATATGTTAATTTGTATGAAGTAAAGAAAAAGACATGCTGCCACATGACTACCTATATTATATACACTAGCTGCGCTCCGCGCTTCACCCGCCCGGCGATGGATAATGATGACGATGAAAGAAATATACCGTATACTACTCAGGTATAATATATGTAACATAGATTTCAACTGGTGAAAGAGTTTTATGATTGCGTAACACGTAGTTTTTGCGATTATCCGTTATAAACAAACTATCAAATCTTTCCTCTTTGTTTTAGAGTAGATAAGGATTAACACCTTTTTACTTTGGGGAAACTCTACGGACATTACCAAAGCGTTCTTGGTACTAAAAAAGTGCATAAGAGCAATATGTGATGTGGGTCCAGACTATGTAGACCACTTTTTAAAAAACTAAAGGTTTTGACCTTGACCAGCTTGTATATAATGCAGGTTGGAGCTTTTGTGAAGGAGCATCCTGATAAATTTGTAAAATTTGATAAAAGCGAATTTTCTGAAATGCCAAGTAGAGATCCCACAAGGTTAAGAGTAATTTATTGCAAAACAGCTCTCTATAAACGCAATTGCAATGCAATGGCCGTTACAGTATTCAATAAACTTCCTAGAAGTATTAGAGAGCTCCCATTAAAATTATTTAAAATTAAGCTTCACAAGTGGCTCGCTGAAAATTGCTTTTATAATTTGAAAGAGTTCTTCAATTTTAAATGTAATGGTATATAATTATAAAAATCATGTACTTGTTTTATAATTAAGGTTTGGGCATTTTTATAAATAAGTTGTGACATATTTTTATTTTTAATTGACATTGACATGAAGTATATAATATTGACATTTTTATAATTGAATTTGAGTGCTATAAATTTAATATAATTATTAATTATGTCATTATTAAATTGTATATCGTATTAATAATTGTAATTCATTATGTATTCTTTAATTTCAAATGTGTAAATTTAACTAATTGACAATATTTTGTATGCCAGTCTATGGTGGAACATGCAGAACAAATGTATAAAAAAACACCTAATTGTAACCATGTTTCGTACAATAAATCGATTTCTATTTCTATTTCTATTTTCACCAAGGTACCAATAATGTGGCCTAGTTTGTACCGGCGTTAATATTGCATATATTAACACGGAAAAGTAGATATTGGTATATAACTGTAATAGTTCGACGTATGGTATTGGATTTTTTTGTAGAAATTGTTGTCTTGTATAAAACTGTTTTACATCACTTTGCTCTATTGTCAATAGTTTCCGCAGTGTACTGGATATAAGTACTTTAGGCGTCACTATTGCATATTTTAAAACGAAAAAGTAGTTAATGTGACATAACTGTATAGTAACACATATACTTATATAGGTAGTATTGCATACTTTTTTGTAGACATTGATGTTTTCTATAAAACTGCAGTATATCGCTTTGCTTTATTGTCAATAGTTTACGCAGCGTACGCGATATAAGGATAAGTTACATTATCGAAGTTTCCATACGGATTCCTAACTATTTGTAAATATTATATTTAAATATAATATTATATTTCATCAGAAATAATGTAGAATTCTAATGGTCGTCACTAGTCCAGTAGTTTTTTAAGTTTATTCGTTACATTACATACAAAAATATAAATCTTTTCTCTTTATTATAATACTAACGACTGCCCGCGACTTTGTTCGAGTACTAGGCTCAGCCTTCGGCCTCACCATAACCTCCTACCTTATATTGGTTTTTCTTTCATACGTAAGGTACTCTTGACAATAATTAACACAACAAAAAATAATTTACGAGATTGTGCCTACCGTTCTCAAGTTATAGCGTGACCAACAGCCTAGACAAAAGTTGTTTCTGTTAACGTTAACGCCAAACGACAACTCCAATATGTATGGCGTTAACATTACCTGTGGAAAAGTCACGTGACGTCACGGTAAGTTCGTAGACGGGACCCGGGAACGTTCTGTCTGTACCATGTGCGGAAAAATGTCTGCTTGAATTTTGTCTAGGCCTGCAGGAAAAATAAGGGTTCATTTTTTATATACTTATATAGTTTAGTGTAGCTACAGAATGGTTTTTCGAGCAGGGCAGTGATGGCCAAGTTCAAAACCACGAGAGTTAGAGAAAAGTCGCGAAAGGAGTCATGCCCTCGATCTATAAGAAAACATTTTTTTTTATGTTTTAATTATGCAGTTATCGACACTTTGTTTAAAAAAAACATACTGTATTCTTGAACCAATGGATTCTGTTGCTGAAAAGGTCGATCTATCTTTGCCAAGAAGTGTATTACTAAAAAAACGGCCAAGTGCGAGTCGGACTCGCGCACTAAGGGTTCATACCATTATCTATAATCCTCCCATACAACAGACATGATTTTATTGTTGTTTTTATAGATAGTACGGCCCAATCGTGCGCGAGCCCAATTCGCACTTGACCGGTTTTTTAGTATTTGTTATTGTATCGACAACAGAAATACATCATCTGTCAAAATTTCAACTGTCTAACTATCGCGGTTCATGAGATACAGCCTGGAGTCTTAGTATTAAGGTCCCATTTTACCGTTTTGGGTACGGAAGTAAAAAAGAAAAGGATTAGCAAATTTACACTCACCTATTTAAAATCAAATCGTTCACTTTTTTATAAATCCATGTAGAAACATGTTTCTATTTACATAAAACCAAGACAAACTACTCAAAATTGTTCATCATTATTCGAAAAAACATAACTGGTAGAATTCTACTTTCAAATTTGTAGTATAGGTACTTTTTTTATTTTGTCTGAGTACTTAGGTAAGTACTTAATAGTAGATTAGTAGCCAAGGGCTGTAAGGCATCAATTGCACCCCGAGATATTTATAGAGGCGCCTATAGTTCGAGGGTGCAATTGATGCTTACACCCGTGCTAACTACTCTGCTTTACATCTCGATTGTGAGGTAAGTAGAAAAAACCGGCATTACAAAAATAAAATTGAAGACTATTATACTCATACGTAGACAATGCTGAATACGCTACATTATCACCCTAGAGCGCTAATTGGTCACCTACAAGCCACATTTGTGTTTTTTAATTACTTACCCTAGGGCTTTTCTAGCTACATTATTACCCTAGAACGTTAATTGGTCACCTACAAGCCCCATTTAGGGGTAATAAGGACCTACTTACCGAATATTAGAGATGTAAATTACTTTTTGTTACCTATCTCACTAATCTACGAAGAAATAATGTCTCTTGGTAGCGCCACTAATATGACAAATGCGTTTGACACATAGATAACGACCAAAAGTTATGGATTTAGTAAGTTTTCTTTGGTGTAAAAAAAATAAGGAACATTTGCTTGTTCCTATAGTTTTTAATAATACATTTACCTATTTGCAAAGATTGATACATATTACTAAGCAGCCACATAATTCATTGATTCAATAATACAGAATCTTTTTTTTATAATCATTTGGGTCGATTTCATACAAAAGTAAGAGATATGCAGTTATTGTTTTCTTATAACACACGACAGTATGATGCTTGTCACGAGTGTTCTCAACTTCTCGTTTCAGCTGGTTATTCTAATTCACACGGAAACGATTCGGAGACAGAAACGGCCTATCCGTCTCTGTCATCTACATTCAGGATGACAGAGACGGATATGCCGATTCAGTCTCCGAATCGTTTCCGAGTGAATTAGAATAACGGGCCTGATACCCATTACCGCCCTTTTCATAAAAACCAGCCCGTACATTGGCCAATTAGATGGGTCACTATGGGCAAGTCTTAAACTATGAGACGTACAAAGATCTCTTCTAGGCACCATGTCAACGATTTTATTGTAAAGAAAAACTCTATTCAAAGATTTCAAAATAACTTTTACGCATTAGCGAATCGAACCAGGGTAACAAAAAAAATACATTCTTTCTATGTCAATATCATAGTGTAGTTGCTATCAAATATGATATCTAAAATGAACAATGTGAATATTTCATATGCTGACATGGTTCCTAAAAAGAGATCTATGTATGTTTTATAGTTTGACCCATCCCGTAGTGAAGCCCATATTGACCCCTCTAAATGACTATATACGATTACTACTATATATCACTCTGTATACCACAAGTGCTCCCCGCGGTTTCTCCCGTGTGGGTGGGGATGGACGCTGATTATGATAGAAAGTATCTTATTTTGTTATTACAGCGCCTCATTTATCTACATTCCTAATTTCATCCAAATCCGTGAAGCTGTTCCTGTGTGATTGAGTAACAAACCTTATTAGCACCATCAACCTTTTTCACTATCATACTATCTAATTAATTAAATAGGAAAATCTCATTTTAGCAGGAACTCCTACCACTGTAGTAACTTTTTTGAAAATCTTAGTATTTATAGGTATATGTGAACTCCTTACAAGAAAAAAGTATATCACTTTCCCTTCACAAACTACATACCTTTTTAAGTATAAAAAGTAAGTAGGTGCCCATTGATATGTGAAATTATATCTTGTTTGGAAATCTCACAGGTTTTCTTCTTATATTTTGCAAACAATCGATTATGTTTTGAAATTCATTTATTTATTTATAATAATAATTACATCAAAAACTCACAGTTTAAGAACCAAAACGTTTTTGAGTCAGACGTGAATAATGTAATAACAATTAATGGTTACCTATATTAAAAATTATAAATTTAGTTACAAAAGTAAATACACTCGAGAGCAATGAATCCGGGTCACTTAAAGAATCCTAAAAATCTCGGAAACTAAAAATGCTAGGTTAATGCAATAAATTGTATTTAATAGACAATGTAATACTCCTTAAATGAAGGTATTAAAACTTCTTAGTTATTGTAAAGTTATATCATAAAAAAATCAAATTTGAAAAAGGCCCACTTTCGAAGATGGAACTACGAAATTACAGCATTTGGTTTTGCTTTTGTTTGTAATCTGTCATTTATGTGGGTACATAAACCATGTTGATAGTGCTCTATATTCATTATTCAAGCTGAAATTATGTCGCTTACGCCTGAAGAATGCACCAGAATACTTACAATGCTGGAAACCGGCCGGAGTCAGCGCGATACAGCCAGGACTGTCGGTGTGTCGCTGTCAACAGTACAAAGAGTTCTCCGACGTTACGAAGAAACTGGTTCTAACCTACGCAGACCAGGAACGGGCAGAACCAGGTGTACCACAGCACGAGAAGACCGATACTTGGTGAACACCATGCTTCGAAATCGCTTTCTCACAGGAACTGAACTCACAAATCAGTTTCGACGCCTCGGAGGAAGTAACCCAAGTGCATGGACAGTAAGACGTCGGCTTGCTGAATCTAACTTAAAACCCCTTAGACCTGCAAACGGCCCTAAACTGGAGCGTGGGCATCGTATTTCAAGACTAAGATATGCCCAGAGCCACGTAAATTGGAGTATTGAAGATTGGTCAAAAGTTATGTTCTCCGACGAATCAAAATTTATGCTCCACAAGCACGATGGAAGACACAGAGTGTATCGAAGACCAGGGGAAAGATTCAAGCAAGCATGCATCGAAGAAAAAGTACCCTACGGTGGTGGGTCTGTACTTGTGTGGGCCAGAATTTCTTCTGAAAGTCGCACAGAGCTGGTGATCATAGAAAACGGCTCTTTAACTAGCGAAAGATATGTGGAAGAAATCCTCAATGATCACGTTGGTCCATTTATGGTCAATTTAGGTGAGGATGCTATATTTATGCATGACAATGCCCGACCTCATACAGGTAGGATTGTGAATGACTACCTTCAAGAGATGAACATTACTCGTATGGAGTGGCCAGCGCGCAGCCCGGATATCAACCCGATCGAGCATGCTAGGCAGATGCGTAAAACAACGAAACCCTCCCCAATCACGCTTCGTGAGCTCAAAATTGCTCTCACAGAGGAATGGGAGAATATTCCCCAAAATCGTATAAGGAACTTGGTGTACAGCATGCCAAACCGCGTAAACGCAGTAATGGAAGCACGAGGAGGCAATACGAAGTATTAAAATTCAAGAAAATCGTAATAAAGTTCAAAAATTTCATGTTTCCTATTTTTGTTTTAAGGAGAGATCAGCAGTTTTTTTCTTTATGTAATTTTGTGTTAATAAAATGTATGGTGACTCATATTTTTTTTACTTTCATTTAAGGAGTATTACATTGTCTATTTAATACAATTTATTGCATTAACCTATCATTTTTAGTTTCCGAGATTTTTAACATTCTTTAAGTGACCCGGATTCATTGCTCTCGAGTGTATTAAAAATACCTACGTATATATGATAAGCACCTAGAGGTACTTAATCTGTTAACTACGAGTAAAGAAATGTTAACTACGAGTAAGTTCGATATCGCGATGTTCCAGATTCGGAGGAGCTGCCATGGCACACAGCAATGTACTGGTTCTTCTTCAACATATCGGTGACCATCGCGCTGATGATCACCGCTCTCTACTGGATACTGCTCTACGATCCTGGTACGTTTACAAATAAGCCCAAGTTTGGAATCTCTCCCATAGCTTTTTCATGCCAAAGAAAGTTACTGATTTTCAAACGATATCGAAAATGTCGTTATATTTATTGCATCACTCAAAAGTGTACTCGTGGACCTAATCTACTATTATTTTTCTATGCTAACGGCTAATGTAAAAGGCAACCAGTCACTCGTAATGTAAAGGTTGACAGTTGTCAAATATACTGATTGCCGTTCATAGGCCTCGCCAAAGGACATCCCCATAGAGTAGCTTTTTATAACAGATTTTTTTAATAATAATGTTCATATGCCTGCCTCCCGCAAAAATATTGAAATGGACCGGTTGAAAGTAATTCATGTGTACAAAAATGGATCATAGGTTGATTTTTGACGTCAGGCTAATGTTATTGAAGTCATAAAATTATATAAAATAAGTAGTATTTAGTACCAAAAAATTTCTCTTTTTCTTTCTCGCTCGTTCATCAACAACACACATCAAAACAAGTTTGTGATGACTAGCATTTAAAGCCGATATAATTTTAAAAATTAACTTAATCAACAATTTATTAATATATTTATGCAAAAAACATGCGGTGATCATCCTGTGCATGCTGAGAAGCAAGTTATTCAGCATTTCTTGCGGTAACCTGCCAAGACTTCGGTGCTCGTAATCCAGCCTGGTGAAAGCATTTCCGAATGGTCTGAGTGCTAACTTCAAGCCCAGAGGCGGCCCGAACTTCTGCTTTTATTTTAGTAGACGAAGAAATAATAATATAATCTACCGTAACAAAAAATATTCCGATTTTTGAAAGTGATGGCAAACTTTTTTGATGTGTGTATATCACCCTCGCTCACTATCTAGCACTCTCTCTCTCTCTCTCTAGCTCTCTCTCTCTCTCTCTCTCTCTCTCTCTCTCTCTCTCTCTCTCTCTCTCTCTCTCTCTCTCTCTCTCTCTCTCTCTCTCTCTCGTTTTTGCCTGTTGTGTGCTTATCGCTTGATGCGGCAAATAAGATCATACAATTATAGATAAGGCAGTAGGTACAATCTATTGTGATTTAGACTTCCGCAACTCTATCAGAAGGTTCGCGCTACGAATTAGTTTACTTCTTGTTATACCAGGCCCTCCAATGAAAATTATAACGATGGCCTCTTTTTCATGTTCTTTCTTTACCAGTTTTGTTATTCAATCTAAGTAGTAAACAATAGTATTATCACCGATTCATCAGTGTATATTTGCTAACTGTAGACCTCATTCAGGCCTACATCTATTGAGTCACAATACATTCACATTTTTGCTCAATGAATCACTATTTGCAATTGAGCAATGCACTTCCAGGAATACTTCTAAGGAATGGAATTTATTTTTATTATTATCTAGATTACGAACTATAGTTAGTATCTGCACGCGACTTCGTCCGCGTGGATTACAAGGTTAACGCGATTCCTCGGAAACTACCCGTTGAATCCAAATAAAAAATTGCCTAGCTGTATATTTATGTTCAAATATTATCAGTCGTGTTTGCATGAATAACAAAAAACCAAACATACAAACATTCACATTTATAATATTAGTGTGATTTAAAAATGATAACTCTTTGGAAATTGGTTTTAATAGTGAGATCCAGTCCACCCTATACTTACCCCTATATCCATTCTACGGACTTCAACCCAATGATAATTATTATGTTGAACAGAATAACTGATTGTTGTAATAGGTAGGTAGGTATGTGATACTGACAGAGTATATTTACAAAAATTTATAAAATAACATAAGGAAACTGTTTTCACACGCTTATCTGGGTAACTATAATACATATACATTGCTATTGTGTTTAAAGACTGGCGTGTGAAATAATTGGATAATTACGTAGGTACCTAACAATCAATCATGCAGGTAAAATCTAAGTATATGTAAGCACAAAACACTTGTTTTGTGATGTAAGTAGGTACAAGGTTTATACGTCTTATTCATCTTAATGAGATTATCATACTTCATTAAACAGGAAAGAATTAAATCACGCATAGTTTGTTAAGAGTATCTATTGAAATATATGCTACTATTTTAAATCGGTATATTTAAGCTCATAGGTATGTTATTACTAATGAATGAGAAATCTGGTTTATTCTGTCGATTTGTCAGTTTGTGCTTCTTTCACGAGTAACGCTGGAAATGATTGGGATCTTCCACATATTTTTATTATAATAATTTAATTTAATTAATTATAATATATTGTTAAAACTCCGTAGAGTCACATAGTGGGGGTTTATGTAGGAAAAGTGAGAAAATCTATGAAAACTAATGAAATGTCAGGCGTCGACGCAATAATAGGAAACTTTGCACTCCAATGACGCTGTTCTCGAGGATCTAAATATAAAGAACACGTACAAGCGACAGCTAATAAAGTAATAAATACCTATAGATCTATTCCTTAATATGGATGTTAAGGTTGGTTGCTTAATCACGCACGCCCCATAATTGCTGGTATTACTTCTAGGTAACCAGGAAATCGCCTTCACGCCCTTTTTATAGCACATCTTGCAAATAAGCGCCTGGTGGAGACCACCACCGCTGACTAATAGAGATCTACAACACCGGGACATAACTGATATGTGGTCAATCTCTGTGTTGTAACTCTCAAAAATCTACATTTTCCAGGATTGTGGAAGAAAGTCTATAAAAAATCCATGTATCAATTCTATACGGAGACTGACCTTCGTTTCGGTGACGGTAAAATGTGATGCCTAGATGAATGAGAATGCTCTTCGAATTGTTCCCCAATGTAGAGCCGGTAAAAGATACGGAGTACGCTGAAAGTATGTAATGTGAGGTTCGAGTTGTGAGTTTAGGACAACCTTTAATCCTGACGTATAAGCCGAATAGAGAGGCAAAACTTGATATGTGCATGTGCTCCGTTTCAAAAGTGAGAGCACTATAGGTACCTACTCCAAGTGAGATGGACTCCATGGACTTACAGAAATATTCATTGTCATAATGTGAATAGTACCGCTAACTTTACCGAATGCATTTAGTAAGTAAAAATGCGAGTGTTTGTTACTAGAAGCGATGGCAGCCTAGCCGTGCGACCATGGATCTCACGATAAACTTGTCGAGTCAATAAACTAACTTATCAGGTATCTTCCCTTGTCTCTAGTACTTATGGATCTAGATGCGATAGCTATATAGCCCGCGATATAGCGATAACTGTGGGCCGAGCACGAACATCTGCTTAAGTGTAACGTTATCGTATCGTGTACGTATTCAGTACAAACTATGAGTTATCTGTGCCACTATTGTACTAGATAAAGTAAAGTTTGTACTAAATACGTTAACGATAGGTTTACGTTACACTTAAACAGATTTTCGTGCTCGGCCTACTGTAACGCGGGCTGTCTTTTACCGATAATTTTCGACAATTATTTTATCCTATCGACAATCCATGCCGGCACCGCTACGCTGGGGTAACAAGGGTACGGTCTACCCTTGTTACCCCAGATGATGATTAGTCGTGTGAGGTGCAATAGTGGTCAAGCACTAGCCTATCAACTGTAAAATCGTACCTGCAATACAATTTTAACAGCCCTGTTAGCAGTATAGCAGTTGCCTTCGAAGCGGAGGGTTCTCTGGTACAGAAAAAGTAATTGTAGATCTCGGGTTTGATGTCTTGTCAGGTCCGATCCGACCTTGGATGTTTGTGATTTGTTGTGTACATTTTTTATAATGGTTCATCAAAGTGACTCCCTCTCGCCTGATGGCAAGCTAAGAGGGAATCAAGAAGCAATGACCATTAGTGCAGCCGTAAGCTGCACTAATCGCCACCCTTTTCGCTATATGCTTTTACATGCTATGTACGTACATGCCTCCCTCGAAACAGGGAATCATATTGCAGGGTATATAATTATGTAAATATTTTCGAAGGTTTAATAATACGCAACGCCGCCGCACCAAACCAAATAAAATGGGCACCTTCCAATGCTTTTTTCAATGTAAGTGCTTGTAATATCGTTGTTGCCATCGGCTGATAACTATCACTGCATTTGCCAAAGGTTGGCAAATAGACGTCCTTATCAGTCATCAGAACTACTTACGCCGTCAACACTTGCATACAATGCGAGCAGTACATAAACAGTTAGTACCAAAGTCGTAAACCTAATGTCCCACTAGTTATCAAGTTTTAATGTTGTAATAGAAGGTATAGGTAATACTAAAAGTTGTTACCTTTGTTGAGTCAATGTTAATTAAATGAGGTGAAAGTATATGAATACCCGGAATGTTTGCTGTAGATGTTTGCCAAGAAGGTACTTATAATATACAGCAAACATTCCGGGTATGGGTACCTATTATGTATCAGGGTATACCTTCATTCCACTTTGGTCGAAGGCCCATTCAAATCATTTAACAAGATCATATAGATAGAAAAACTGTTCGGTTACAGAACCTGAAGACTACCAGCCTCGCGAGTTCTGGTTGGACGTGATGACGCACGGGTTCAACTCGTGCATAGTGGTTGCGGAGTTGATGTTGTCGCGCACTCCAGTACGCGCTCTGCACGTATACCAGCCCCTTGGCGTGGGGCTCTGGTACGCAGCCTTCTCCGGGGTCTACTACGCGGCCGGAGGTACCGACGGGTGAGTGTTTCTAACTGGAGCACAGTAGGGTGGAGCTGCTGATATGTGTACCTATATCGTATTCTTTTTGGGACGATGAGGCCTGCTCTGATGTCTCGCTTGGGGTGTTTTGTGCACTCGCCCCTGCCAGCATTTACTCAAGCCAGTCTAACTCCTTCGCATACCGGAGTATGGCCTCGGGTCGCTGGCACAACTGCTCCAGTATTGGTTGAGGTGTTGTATGAATTACAGTTGATGATGCTTCATACGGTCTGGAGTGGACCTCCAATAATCTTATTTTTGCTCTAATTTCTTCCGTATGGCCTATACCTATATCACACATATAACCTAGCTACTCTACCGGCCGCTTAGTGTATGTTTGGTAGGTTTCTCCACTCTCCTACGCTATCGTGTCATTGACGGGTGAGGTTTTTTCAATTTGAGCACAGTGGGCGAGATGCTGGCTGATGTACTATTATTTATTCTATACCTACGCCTGACGGAATCACGGATAGTCTGCACGTGTTTTGGTTTTGGCTCTGATACGCATATGCTGCTTTATCCGCACCTATGCAGGCGAGCTGGACGGTTTTCTTTTAGGTACCTACCTATAATTATTGTACTCATTACAAACTTATTTTGAACCCATCGCTTATTAATCCTTCTTATACCGTGATACCAGGGGGGTTAACTGTGAGAAAATTTAGTAAAATTACACAAAACCCGAGAAATATTCCAGAACTTACGGAAGAACAAAAATGCAAACTGGGGTCCAGATTCCGGCAGATCATAGAAGAAGAGACAAACGTACTCGTACAAAATCAATACACAAAAATGCAAGAAATCATTTGCGCGCTTAATGAAATGCCAGTAACAAGTAAAAACAAGCGAAAAGGAATAAGCGAAACTACAGAACTACTCCTAAAAGAACGAAACATGCTTTACAATGCAAGACGTACGAAAGAACTCTGCAGAAAAATCACAATCATAAGCAAAGAAATAAACAGAAATATGGCAAGAGACAAAAAAAGACAAAGACAGGACATATTTGAGACATTCATAAAGAATACAGGCGCTACAAAAAAAGCATACAAGGAACTAAACAACACAAAAGAGTGGACTGCAAAATTAAGAACCAAAAAGAACACAACCATTACGAGAAGACCAAACATACAACAGGAAGCAACAAAGTTTTATGAAGAGCTGTATTCCGCAGGCCAAGTATCACAGGACAAAGACACCTCTGTTTATGAATCAGACGTACCAAACGTAATATGCGAGATAGAACATGCTATTAAAACACAGAAGAATGAAAAAGCTCCTGGTGATGATCACATTACCAACAAAGTATTAAAAGTGTTAATTGACCCAATAACGACGTTACAAAAACTTTTCGATAACATCCTAAGGAACAGAATGTCGCCTGAAATTCTTCAGGCGACATTACGTAGTAAGTCTACTACGATACTGTTACATAAAAAAGAGACAGATGTGAACTAGGAAAATATAGACCCATTTGTTTGATGTCCAATCTGTATAAGATATTTTCGAAAGTTGTATTAAACAGAATTACACTTACTTTAGATGAAAACCAATCACATGAGCAAGCTGGATTCCGGAAATCATTCTCAACAGTTGATCATATTCAAATAGTAGCACAAGTTGTCAGTAAATGTAAAGAGTACCATAAGATCCTATACATGGGCTTTATTGATTTCACAAAAGCGTTCGATTCGCTTGAACACAACGCCATCTGGCAAGCACTTCGACAAAAAGGTGTCCAGGAAGGGTACATAAATATTATCCAAAACATCTACTCAAAAAGCTCTACAAAAATACGACTTGAAAGAGATGGAGAAGAATTTCCCATTAGAAAAGGGGTACGTCGAGGGGACCCACTTTCACCGAAGATTTTTTTCTCAGTTTTGAAAATCGTCAGAAAACTCGACTGGCAAAACGAAGGCATCAAAATAAATGGTGAATACCTTAGTCATCTGAGATTTGCCGATGATATAGTGATTTTAGCAGAATCTCCACAAAAAATAGAGAGTATGTTAAAAGAGCTGATAACAGAGAGTAAAAAAGTGGGACTTTCGCTAAACGGATCAAAGACCAAAATTATGACAAACGGAGAAGAGGTGGCTGTAAGAGTAGATCAAGAGAATATAGAATATGTTAACGAATATACTTACCTCGGTCAATCTATAGCTTTTAAGGATTGTACTGTAAAAGAAATAGATAGAAGAATTGGGATAGCTTGGAAGAAGTACTGGGGATTGAAAGAAGTAATGAAAAACAAAGAGATTAACATAACAATCAAGAGAAAAGTATATAATGTTGCCATTCTACCATGCCTCATATATGGATGCCAGGCATGGGCCCTAAGGAAAGAAAACGAAAACAAACTAGCCGCGTGTCAGAGAAAGATGGAAAGAAGTATGTTAGGAGTAAAACTATCTGACCACATAAATAATAAAATAATTAGACAAAAAACCAAAGTAAGAGACATAATTAAGACTACTAGAATATTAAAGTGGAATTGAGCGGGACATATATGCAGAATGGATAACGATAGATGGACAAAGAAAGTTATAGAATGGATACCGAGAGATGACAAACGAAAAAGAGGAAGGCCAAACAGACGATGGCAAGATATTTTCATTCAGAGACATGGGAAGAGTGGATGAGGCAAGAGACAGAAATTTGTGGTCAAAACTGGGGGAAGCCTACGCCGATGAGGCGACACCTGCACATTTTGATACTTGATACCTAATTAAATTAAATAAAGCTATACTAAAATACATAAAAATAACAAAGGCTATACTATATATTATTTATTTATTTAAAATAAAAATAAAATGGTTTAAATTATTAAATAAAGTAATTGTATTAATAAATAAAATGTAATCATATAATCAAATTTTAAAATGTTATCAACAAGAAATTGAATTTAATATATCATGTATTAACGAAATATTTTTGTAGTTGAATAAAAGGCTTTTTTACTTTTTTTACTTTTACTTTTACTTTATACCGTGATAATTAAAACAAAAGGTTTATGACTGAAACTGACGTATATTTACGTCTCTGGGACGCAAAGGGTTAGGTAAGTAGTTCACAGTCTCACAATAAAAACAAAGGCTAACAAACGAGTCGAGCCAACCAAAGTAATATAAAGTTACACATTTTATTGTCTCAACCACAAGGCTAACCACTTTCTCGTAAATAGTTCGATAACAAGGTAAACCAAAATGTATTACTTCCTATTAAATACTAAGTAAGTAGGCTTAGTAGGTATAGATACCTACCTATTTAGTACCTAATACGACATTGGATCAACAAAATACGTTTCGCAAATTCCCATTAATTGATTAGTTGTAATTTGGACGTCGTTGGAAGTAAATTTAAATAAAATATCAATGATTGTATAAAAAATTAACCCATTGACTCGCGATTCGCCATATTTGGCCAATAATACAATAGATTTCGCAGAAATCAACCTACTTTTCTAGGAACTGCAACGTGTGTGGTTTATGCCGCACCGCAGACAGCCTTGATTTAAATATAATATTACAATCAATTATATAAAATAGTGGATAGGATAATGTGAATAATAATAATGAATTGTTTATTGAGATAAAAACGTCACAAAATACAATAACACATATCTCACAAAATTAATTAAATCAATAGTACCTACTTAATAAGTTTAATTTCATGTCACACACATATTCCAATTGCATATGTTAAGATGGTAATTTATTACATGTTTTAGGTCAAATTTATATAATTATAGATTTAACAAAACATACATGGTAATTAATCAATCATTCATTAGTATCAAAAATATTATATAAATTATTACAAATTAGGTCAAATAAAATTCTATTTTATATTCAAATATGTTGTCATTATTTATTCATTGTTATCTTAGACTTAAGAATACTCGCAGTCAAAATCACAAAGATCTGTCGAGCTGTCAGGCTTGGCACATCTCTCCCATTGGTCAACGGTATTATCAAGGATAATAGTGGATGGACCTACATAATACTACACACCTCATCTAGTGGTCAGCAAACATTGTCCGATAACTAAATTTGCGTTATCTCTTCGATAACGCCATTTTATCTGATGACACTCGTGACAAACATCTCGATGTAATAGACCCGACATCAAATGTCAATTAGGTGGAGCAAGATACTAGTAATGTGATCTCTACTGCACATTTTATGTTCTACCCAAATACCTACACACATCAAAAAGAGTTTGCGATCACTTTGAAAAAACTAAATCGTTTTTGTTACGATAGATTATATTAAGATGTCTTCGTCTTTTTAGTTGCTATTGATGGAATTGTCAGACCATTCCGAGTAAACCATGGGCACCAATTTGTACTGGTCGACAATAATGCGCCCGCCCATCGAGCTCAACCAGTCAATGCTTCTCTCCAAGAGTACGACATCACAAGGTTAGACTGGCCTGCCGGCTCGCCTGGCGGATATAAAAACTTAGTGCTTAATGATAATGATAAAACTATTGTCCACAGCAATGGGAATCCTTACATCTACGAGGTGCTCGACTGGCGGCATGGTAAACGAGCGGGCGCCATCGTGGCCGGCTCCGTGGCGGGGCTACTCATCATCTACGCCGTGGTATGGGGCGCCGCGTTGTGCCGCGACAAGGTGTCCACGGCGCTGGTGCGGACCACCAGCCACGACTTGGAGTTGGCGCCACCAGACCGACACTCTAACATCAAGATAGTCTAGACATTTATGTATACTTCAACTATTTATATTCAAGAAATAACTTTAGAAACGGGATATTTTCCACGTAGGTATTGTAAGTATTTATTATGAACTCTAGATATTTCATATTCATTCGCCAAAAGAGTGTACAATTTAAATTTGAAGCCTCGATCGATGTAGCGTTACACTGTGATTCGAAGACAAGCGCCTTCTCCCAAAACAGAAATATAAATGAATATATAGAATATATAAATGAAAAAGAGAAATGAAACTATTAAAGTTTGTGCTTGCCAATGAATACTAAGTAATATACATGTGTGTGTGTGTTTGCCATAAAACTTTATATGTAAACTTTAGAGTTCTCATGTAGAGTTTGACATGGCGAATGCAACTGTGCCGAAATATCGAGAGCTCAAAATAAATACATTAGGTAGGTACATGGTATATTATATCGTTTATAAAGTCAATTCTAGCATTAGTAACCATGTCAGTTTAAAAACTTTCAACTACGTTAGTTAAGAAATGTTTAAGTTAGTAAAATTTACACCTGGGGCCGTAGCACAAAGTGCGAAAGAGCATTCGTACACGTCAACGCGTATCGCTTTGGCGTACAAACTATAGGTTATATGTGTCACAGTTGCCTTTATAAATAACAGTTTGTACTGTTTGACGTGAACTACACGTTACGTCACGCTTGCGCAGTTATTCGTGCTAGGCCCACTGTACAACAATATCACAAAAAGGGGATTCTTAAGTTAAGTAGGCACTGTAAGTACTTACTTCCCAAAAAGTCACTTTTTTTTACCACTACTTTCTAAACATTAGTATAGTGTAGTACTACATAATTTCTCCACTGAACGAGGCCGAAGTATAGGAGTAGGGTAGGCAAGTGCCTAAAACGAACGAATGGCCGGATAATTAAACAAAAATATAATAATATGCTAATAGTCCACGTGCAATGCAAAGTCGACAGGTAATGTAGTGTAGAAATTAATGAACTTAGGCTTTTGCCTAAAGGTACTGTGGTATAGGTAGGTATAAATAGTTCGAACTTTTATAAGTATTTAACATTTTGTAATATTATGTTGACGGTTTAACTTACGCGGTAGATATAGTCAGATATCGCTGGCTTAATTTTCAAACTTCGTAGGTATCTCCATTGGGTAACATTTTACAGGAGGAAGGAATAACTGTTTTTTTTAAAACTAACAATAAAAATAGTGGAATCATAATTACAACAAACAAGCATAATTAATATTTTAATGTAATAAAATCTGAATGTCTACGTTTACGTATTGAGTTATTCAATTAAGCAGTTTTTCTTCTTCCTGTAAAATTAAACCAAATGGACGACGTTTGAAAATTGAGCCAGCGATATCTCGACCGGTTTGAAAACCTTCGGGGATACTTCTTCCGGCTGTGTACGCGCGCGAGCTATATGAAGAAGTGACCACAAAGTTCATACGTAGATGTGTAGGTAGGTATTTTATGCCCACCTATCTGAATGGCACATCATAAATAAGTGATCCATTGGCGAGCTTACACTATTGCTCGTTAGCTCATTGACTCTGATCCACTCGTTATCATAGGCAGGGTTATACTTCATACTACGGCGTAGTTATTTGCAGTTGGAGCTAAGTACTTACTGGTTCTTTTTATTGGAAGTCCACTGAATTAGAAGACAAACTTAGTAAGTTAACGTAACATATAACATGTGCTATATATCACATTCCTTTAACTTAGGTGGTAATCATATATATTTTCTTACTATCATTCTAAATATTAGATATCGTAACAAAGACTTCAATTTGATTATGATGCTAAGCAGCTGTACCTGCAACAAGAAATACCAAAGAACAAGAGAAGCGTAGAGTGTGGGCCATTAGCTGGCATCATGGAACGCAATGCTTGTCCTATGTAGGTACCTGACATGACAGGTCTCATTCCTAAACCCAGTCATTAAAGAAATTATTTGAGGATAGCCATTAAGGTTATCCCAACTCGGTAATCAGGGTATTCCATTCGAAAACCACCTACAAAGAAATGTTTGCTTTGTGATATAAATGCTCGCTATCGACTGCCGCGAAAAAATGTATGAAAAAATTAACAGTGCCACCTCGCGGTTAATTGTAGAACTAAAATTGACAGCGAGTACGCCAATCACAAGCTTGATAGGTAGGCGATATCGAATATAGACTATAGATGACATTTATGTTGCCAACTCATGGTAGAGCTACAGTACCTAGCGATTTTTCCAGTAATTATACCATTGTAGTAGAGTCATATACCGGGATGAAGCCTAGGTAGGTAACACCGTGAGAAAATCCACAGCATGGTAGTAGGTAATTTTCTAGTGCCAGCCTAGCTAGCTACCACCTTCAAAGTTGAACATGTTTCTCTGTGTGTACCGGCAACTATCATTGTGTGTGATACAATTCCCATTGTAGGTCTTGTTTGCTTATCACCTTTAATCGCATTATCACTCAAAATCAAGTGAGATAGGTAAGTAGTGGCCTAATACCAATCACTCAATTAAAAAAAAAACAAAAGCAAACATTCTGTCAAATTTCATTTTAACCAGCAGGGCTATTATGTATCTCAGTTGCTAACAAACGTTGATTGTTATCTTAAAAACTGCAGGCTCCACGTCACTTTTGACTCCAGTAAGCAAAAATGTTAGCATGTTGATGACCAAAAGTGACATAAAGCCGCCATTTTTTTCGATCTCAATCAACAAGCAACTGAGATACATAATAGCCGTAGAGGTACTTCTTTTATTGAATCATGTCTATTTATATATTATTATCTATTTAAATGATGATGATTACATATTTAAATGAATATATAATTATCTATTTAAATGAATTGTTATTGTTAAATGTGAATATTGTGACGTCATAATATAATGTTATGTGTAGGTAGGTAGATAAGTATGTGAAAATGTATACGGAAAGCCATGTCACAAAATTGCCTTCATACAGTTTTATTATATTTTGTAAAAATTGCATAAGTTATGAAAGGTACTTATTATAATTTATTTAATAACATAGTAGAAACATTGTGTATTTTTAAAGATACATCAATGATTTCCTAAATCATGTAATCGTGGATGTACTTATGTAATTGGTGTGTATTGTATGTACGTAGTTTAAGTAAGATTGCATTCTGGTATTTAGAAATATACTTAAAAATAACATAATTATTAGTATGACTATGACTTATTATAATAAAAATAATTCGGCTCACATTGTTTTTTATTACTTAAGGACGTAAGTATAATACCTAAGGACGTCATACAAGTATAAATAACCAATTATATTTAGTGAATGACGTTAAACCATGTGAAAATGAAACAATTCGCAGTGGAAAAACATTTATTAGGTACTATTTTAGCAAAATTCTCATTAAACACAAAGCAAACAATTATAATTATATTACGATAAGAAAATAACGACTAAATAATTAATGTGATATGTGATTAATGTTGACTTAGTGTATATGTCTTCTACATGGACAATTGTGATTATTCAGGTTCTTACACAATACAATCATGTATATTCTATCAATTTCTTATACGTAAGCCATTTTTTTGAGTAGACTGAGATCTATGATACAGGAGGCCGTAGCACGAACAATTTGCGAAAAAGTATTCGTATCGCAAGCGTCGATGCGTCACGCTTCGGCATACAAACTATGAGTTATCTGTGCCTCAGTTGTACCAGATAAATGACAGTCTGTACTGTTTCACGTGAACGACGCGTTACGTTACACTTGCGCAGTTATTCGTGCTAGGCCCACCACAGGTTCAAATATGCATTTAATGATTATAACGGTAAATTCGACATCAGATATAAACGATCAATTATAAACAGTGGCTTAGCACGAAATTTTGCGTAAGTATAACGTAATCGTATCGTTGTCGTATACAGTACAAACGATGACTTACCTATGTCACAGTTGCCCTAGATAAATGCCAGTTTGTACTGTTTCCCATGAATGACACGTTACTTTACAATTTGCGCAAATGTAACGTATACAGCACAAACTATGAGTTATCTGTGCCTCAGTTGTACTAGATAAATGATAGTTTGTACTGTAAGCGTCAACGATACCATTACGTTACACTTAAGCTTACTCATGCCACAGAGGTGCTGTGCACTGCCTTCGATAGCTTATAGGCGAGGGTAGTTGGAGAAATTATCTATTAAGGATTTTCTGTCCGCATAAGTATTAAAAAGATATTCAGCTCTTGGCTTCCACTAAATATCCAACAACCCAATTATGAAGCTTGTAATTTGTAAATTCAAGTATATCGTATACTTTGACACTGATGAGAGGAGAATAAGAATAATAATAACCCATCTTTCAGGAACTACCCGTGAAATGGGGATAAAAAAGCATTACGTACGTATTATAAACCCACTTGATGCCGTCGGTCCTGGTTGTTTGTCTTAGGACAACAGTCGTTAAGCTATGTCGAAAGCTTTCGGGCGGCTTAAAAACTTCGACATAGGTTGGCCACTAACCTATTCACCAAGCCGCACTGGGCCCGCGTGGTGGATTATAGCCTAACTCCTCTCTCTCTGAGAGTAAGGCCCGAGTCCCAGCAGTGAGAACTAGGCTGATTATGATATTATGATGTTTTGCTGGGTACTTATTACAACGTAAAATTTATGGTAATGAACTTCTGAAACCAAGAGGTGAAAAATCTCCTCGGAATAAAAAGCCCCCAACGCCATAGAACAAATAACATTTACTATGGTTGCGGTTTCCTGGCCCACCCCCCACCACGACTATCTCACCCAAGGCGTGGCATAGCATCTGTGTTCAGAATGTGTCTACAGACTCAAAAGAATCTGTGATTTTTTAATTGATATCTCGCCATCTCACTCGCAAAATGCACGCATCCACCAACATCAAATAAAACTCCCAACATAACAATATAGAATAAACGAAAATAAATACATTTATAAAAATAATTTTGAAATACATCTCAGTTAAACAATTTCAACATAATGCAAGTATCACCATGATCGAATAACACAATTTGGAAACAACAGTCTCAAAAACACGCCATAACTATTTCTTGTATATTGCAAAAAAATATATTTCTTATTTACAATACGCATTATACGAGTACATAATATATTGAAAGCAACTAAGCTAAGTCGTGTTAAACTATACAAGCGTCGAACTAGAAAACTTAAAAAACAAGTCAAAACGGTCACTCACATACGTCTCTTAGAATAATACATACCCATAGCAGACTCACCAATATACGGCCTATGGCAAAGGATTTTTTTAGATATAATGATATTAAAATTAAACCTGAATGTAGACGGCCATGTTAGCTAACTGATAATGAACCTGCCCTGGAGCAAATACTTGTGTGGTGAGCGGGCATTCGTGTAAATGCAATTTGAGCAAATACTTTTTGGGCCACCTTTGGGCTGTATCCCACTATTTCCATGAAAATACAAAATAGAAAAAGCGAGAATAGCGTTTTTTCCACTTTATATCCCATTATTTCCATTGCGGCAAGAAAAAAAACGAAAAATAATTATAAAAATATTAAATTGTACATTTTGGTATAATTCCGTTGACAAAATTATATTATGTACATTTAATGGTATTCAATTTTCATCACTAGTCTAAGGCAAAGTCATAAATAGATACGACGACGACGAGCGAAGCAAGGAGACTCCTCCTTGCGTTAGGTTTCTCTTGACCAAAACGCGCGAGCCAAGCGAGCGAAGCGAGCGTGCCGCGGCAGCGATCTGCGATGCGCTAGAAGAAGAGTGTTAGAGTAGTCAATTTGTTAGTGTTTGTTTGTGTTAGCAATAGAAAAAGTGGGAGAAGCAGTCCCAGTATTTCTATCAATAGTAATACCTAATGGAAATAGTGGGATACACCCCGCCTTTGTAGCCTAAATACAAAAATTATACAAGTTAAGCGTTTGTATTTATTTGAAGTAGTAAGTTACGAGTATTAAGTTTTGTGTTACGTCACAGATTTTGAAACCGGCCTGTTTGACAAGCTTCCATAAGTATACTGCTTCTATGTAAATTATATGAAATATATATATATTCTTCTATACATATCATTAAACTATCGCATTAGTATCTCACTGTAATGATAGTCTAAGTTTTGGATAATAAATAAATAAATAAATAAAATGTTGCAGCTGGCAGATTTTTTAACAGGTCGATGATGATTTTGCGCATGCATGTCTAGTTTTAAAGTAATTACATCTCAAAAATCGTTTGCCGTGCCGCCCAATCGCTGTCCATCGGCTATAAGCAGATAGCACGGAAAATCTACCCTCTGATTTCCGGATTTGAAGATTTTCTTGAGGATGTACCGAAGCGACGTATGACGTATTTCTAGAATGTTCTACGTCACTTTTTATCTTGAAAAATTATTGAGTAGACCGTTTTATGTTATAAAATTATTTGCACTGTCTGCAGTCTTTCTATTCTTAGTTTATCGGTGTGACTAATAAACCATAACTCATTCTGGTGATCATACATTTGTGCATCTTCGAAACGTTTACATTTTCGTACGTTAGCAAGTTGCGCAAAATTACAGCTTCCTTTATTAAAACTCTCACGCTATTCTTATCGTAAGATATAACAATATGAATATTTCATTGAATTGATAAAACCGGTGAATGAATATATGGTTTTAAACACTAAGCTACAAATACGTTACTTTCTTCATTGTTATATATGATACGAGTACCTATCTTTCGAGAGATAGACATTTCGATATTACCCCAAATTAGCCGGTGTCTCTTCGACTAGAAGCCGTGGCAAAAGTCTCCAAATAAATATTGCGGTCTGAAACGATTGATTCTGTTTCAAAAATTATTGGATTATCTTATCTTGCGTAACACGCACATTCCACGACAGTCACTATAGATATTTTCTATTGGCGATATTGTTGACCCTCATCAATACAACCTACGTTATTCAATAATATCTCTCTCGCATTCATAATGCTTATAATTAGTATTCCAAGATTGCCAAATAAATATAAAATATATCCACACTTGTGCTTTCACCTTCATCTTGCGTCTACAGCATCCACTTTATTTCGACACATTTGCATGCTTTATTTGAATGCCCTTAGTAATGTAGTCTGTTTCAAGAAAGATGACCCGCGGTTTTTAGTGGAACTAAGCCACATACAATTCACATTTTTTTTTAATATATTTCATTTCAATTCCAGATTTTTGCATAGACACTAGCGCTGGTAAGGCACGTCTTTCGTGAAACGGACTCTAACAAACTGTGCACATCTTATGGCATTCACTTAGTGCGTTCTAGACACAAATCTAGTACCTAGAGCATAAAGGAATAAACCAAGACGAACGATGAAAGCCAACGAGTGTGGGCTTAATTTAGTGTGCCTGCGACTGACACAAGTGACAAGACAGAATGTTAACGCACGAAAATTGAACGAATGAACAAAGAACGAAGGAACTATAGCCTCGTTCAATCTCTCTTTCTTTTCACCAATGCGAGGAGCAGATTAAACGTACAAAAACTTACGGCCGGTTTCAATAACCTATCTATCGTTGGCTACTAGATATATATTTGACACAATGTTTATGACGTCATGTCAAATTTATATCCGTAGTAAGGAAAACTGTGGATAGATAGGTTATTGAAACCGACCGCAAGACAAATATCTAAGTATAATCAGATAATTATGTGTCTCGTAAAATTGACATTTTGAAGTTTGTCTCGGTCGCACGCACATAATGTCTCCTTAACATAAATAATAACAATTTTAGCAATTATATATGGTCATATCATAATTAACAACAAATCGGTACAATAAGTATCACAAACATACAGAAATTATGCTAACTTTTAGGTTATCTTAAATCTAAAAGGCATTTCATTGGAGATCATTTCTTGTTGACAAATTAACATTATATACTATTTTATTTAAGTAAGTTTACGATAAAGATGGAAAACAGAACTCCTCAGAAATATCGTAGAATAATTTTATGCTAATAAAATAAAATATCCTATGTCGGTATATAAACAAAAACTTAATTATATAAAGCTCGCTGACCAGTGACCAGTAAAATGGTGCAAGGAGGAAGAAGCGAATGAGACTTAACCTGGATTCTTCATAACCATATAAATATCGTAGCGGATCGTTTTGCTTATGACTCATACTGCCTTATTATAACATGAACTATAGGTAAGACCAAATTTATCATGGTTTAAGCAAATTTCGTACATCAAATTCCCTTAAACCATGGTTTAAACTTGGGACTATCGTAGTTGAAGTTTCATAATATTTCACTCGTAAGTAAAACAATTCGTTTCTAGATATAGTAATCCGGGATAAGAAGTCAAAATCACTAGGCGTAAGTCCCAATAAGCACCGTCAATGATTACGTCTGTCGCAATGGTTTACCGTTCCCTTTGTGACCAATGCATATATGCCCGAGCCAAATGGAACACTGACGCGATCGCGAAATGCACACCCAATTGTCTATCAAATTAATCGATTGAATCATCGCAGAAATCGCAGCGACAGCAAAAACCCACCTTACATCCGCGAGCGTTGTGATCCCGACGCGAACGTTATCGAGCTCGCCCACGATAATTGTGGGCTTGTAAGTGAACGGCTGTGCGAACGACGCGATTGTTTTCGGCTCATAAAGGAATACGGTCTATAGACAGCAACAAAATAAACGCACTCGTCTTTGTCTCTTATTTTAAAATAGAATTACCTAATAACAATAAGATTAGCAAAAAGACGTATAAAAGTACGTAGATAGTAGTAGATTGAAAGTCAATTTTAGTTCACCTTACAATATGTTCTTATAAATATATTATATAGATACGTATCAAAGAAAGCTATCACGAGTGTTAGTCAAGTGTACAACATTTAAGATTTAAGTATTTAATAAAAAGAAGTGGTACATAGCCATAGTGAATATAAGTTGTAATTGTAATTATAAGCTTTTTCATAATTCCGATAAATATTAGTGTTTAGTATAAACAAACACAATAAAAATAGGTACCATTATACATTTAATACTCTTAAAAAGTTGGAAGACAGGGCTCTAGTAATTGTATATTTTGCCCGAATATTTTTTTTCTTTTCTTTACAGTAACTAATTTGTAAGCATATCCAATCGATACAATTAATGAATTTCCTTTTTATCTCAGCGCGTGTAAATATAGTTTAAGGCATAGCATGCCTCACATTTTAGTAAAGTCACAATAATTTTGTATAAAAAAAGCAAAATATAAATTATGTCCAAGGACAATTCAATTAGCGTCTCCACAGAATAAGTCATTATTTTATGGGACAATGTATACGATTCTATAATAAAGTTCCCAATGTTATCCGAGATTTGCCTATTAATAAGTTTAAAATTACTGTTAAAACTAAACTCTGTCAAAAATGTTATTACAAAATTTCGGATTACTTGGAAGATAAAACAGCTTGGGACTGGTCACTCCAGGATCTACTCGTGTATTACGATGTCAAAGTGTAGCGTGTCTTGCCCTACTGATACCATTATTATGGTCTCTTTTGTAAGGCAACACACTAGAGCTAAAAGTAAACGAGCATTTTGTTGTGTACATTAAGAAATTGACGATAAAACAATGTAAAAAGAAAAGCCCGCTGAGTTTCTTGCCGGATCTTCTCAGTCGTGGTCGCGCTCCGATCCGGTTGTCGATTTAAGAAATAATAAATGTAATATGACAATTTGTAAGTGCCCCCGTAGGCCTATAAAGAATAAATGAATTCATTTCATTTCATTACAAAAGCCTTGGTTCCAAAACCAAATCATATATTAATATGTGCGTTAATATTAAGGGTAATCATCAAAATTATAATTAAGAAAAAAACTGATTTTCTGTAAAGTCGGTTTACGGACGATAATTTTACATGATAACGTCGTAAGGCAAGCCGAACGCTTAGGCCGATCGTGCCTCTCTTTCGCTTGTTCCGCGCTCTCGCTAGCACGTTCTGCTCAACAACGGAACTTGACAATGAGTCATAGTTTTTCGTGCGTGCAGCCGGCGTTCATCGATTTATCAAAAAGAATTTCCTCGGACGGGTTCAAAGCTCTGCCTTGTGTATGTGTAAAAATAATGAATACGTTAAATGTTCATAATGACTCACGAGTATCAGACAAGTGTACAAAGTCAAGAATCGTGATGTTTGTGTTCTACCAGTCAGTTTAAGTAATGCTGGAGGCATTACTTTAGTAAAACGTGACTAAAACATGAAAGTGTCTTCAAAAGACGGAACTAAAATCTGACTGTCACTTGATTTTACTTAAAAAAACAATAGCCCGCATTAGTGTGATTGTTGGGGCGCGTTCAGAACCTCGGTGAGAGCGCACTTGGAGTGCAACTTTTCGCACTAACGCCGTTCCGAACCTCAGGGTAAAGCACTCGGTTGTTCTAACTCGAGCGTTCCGAACCTCGGAGCGTCGCAACTTTTTAACCATTAAAATCGATCGGTAAACGGTTGCAACATGCATCTGTCATAACTTTGACCAATCAGACTACAACGAACTACTTCTTCTTCTTCTTCTCTCTTCTCAAAGAAATTTAGGTAAGGATCAAGTGATCTGTCAATGTCGAATTTGTCAAAGTCTGTTCGAGGTTAGAAAACAACCGTGGCCGTTTCGTACCTCAGAGCGAGTTAGAAAACAACTAAACACCCGCGCTCTGAGGTACGGAACGTCCCCTTGCATTTGAATGACGGATACGTTTCGCGTTGTTCAAATCTTTTATATGGAACTTAAATATTATTTGAATATCATCGGTTTATGTATATATGTATAACTGTGCTATGTTGAGATTTACGAGTACGGAAACGCTTCTAGGTCGTAACAACTTAGAACTTAACATAAGAATATATCTGATTATACTCCGCTGGGATACGAACAATGGCAACATTTCAGCTATTAAGTTATCGTTAATCAAACCTTATAAACACAGTTTGGTCAAAACTTAAATATAATATATGTATAAGTATACACTACACTAAAACACTTAGTAAATACATTTGACTTGTTATACATAATATACTTTTTTATATATAATTACTTAACTATTGCACCGTATAAACAAGCTACACATAATTGTATCCGCGTGCTACACGCCCTCATATCGACCTATGCTATAAATCATTCATGATAATATATTAACTGATTTAGGGGAATATCGGGCATTTTCGCGTACAAGTATCAAAACATAATTTGACTAACCTCGACGTTTCGAACTCGATCGAAACGTCAAGGTTCGTCAAAATTCTCATCTAAAAAGGTCAAAAGGTTAGTCCAAATTATGTTAAATCTGTGAAATGTCCCGATATTCTCTTAAATCATGAATTTCATTCGTGAAAGCTTAAAAAGTTCAATATATTTACAGAATAAATTTACTACGTTAGCTGAACTAGGTAGTCGTGTATATTACTACCTACAAATTGTGCTACAAAGTCCTTAAATAATGTCGTACAAAAAGTAAGTCAAGAAATTGGTAGTAATTCGGTTCAGCAGAAGACTAAACTAAAATATTCTAAACTATGGTAGTTCTTATTCTGTTCATACTAAAATTGACATATTTGTAACACTAACTCCCAGTTTTTAGAACGTTTGCCAAAGCTTTGATTAGTTCACAAACTAAATACTAAACGCTCATTGGTCCATGGTATACTATGACGCGATATTTGACCAATCAGCGGTCATTATTCCGTCTGATCAAACTTTGACAAACATTCCAGAAACTGGAGGTTGGAATGACAATTCTATATAGGTGATTATTCTATTCAGTTGTGAGTAGTTTTACATCAATTTAGAGAGCACGAAGTAACATGTAGACTAAATTTGCACCAACCTATAATTGGACTGAAATGGCAAATTTGAGAACTGTCATTCGCAAGCGTCATACGAATTTAGACTTTACTTTGAACATAATAAGAACTGTTATAATTATCTGAAAATAGATTTTAATTCGCTAGTTTAGTTTGGTGTAAAGCTAAACAAGCGAATAATTGCTACCATTATAAATATAAACAGATTTCAAAGTCATCCAGGTCCACTTGCATGACTAATAACTTTAAGGTTACAATTACACCACTATATTAATTATACTAACAAAATGAAATCATCGTTCTTATTCTGTCTTTTGTTAGAACGGTGACAGAGACAGAATGGTCTTCTAAATTCGTATCACGTTATTTATGTAATATAGACACATATTGAATGTCATGAGGACCTTGATATTTTTTTTTGTAAAATAGTTTAATTATTGATTTTCCTTTGATCGATCCTATGGGTCAATCAAAAACTTACGAAGAAATCTTTCAAGAACGTTAAACGTTACATAAAAACGCATACATAATTAAATTACTCATAATTGTGTTTTTATGTAGAATGTATCCTAGTCCTTATTATCAAATGTATAGATACTTATTTATTCGTGTCAATCAAAAAGAGTCTCTCTGTCCCGAACAAACGGGCTACATTTCTATAACTACGCCGTACGCAATACCAGAGGCCGGCATAGAGTAAAAAGATTGAATAAATCTTGTAGAAATACTACGAGTGGACTACAAGCAGAAGTTTGGGTTCGATTGACTACAAATAAAGCGACACACTATTATAAAACAGCTCAAATAACTTATAATCTGAAAAACCAACTGAGGCAAATTTATTATCAACTTCCTTTGAAGGATCGAAAACAACCTTTTAGTTGTATTTCTTTTGCTACTATATACTTATAGTATATCTCGTGTATTAGTCATGTTTAGAGCATGCGCAAACTGCATAACACTGTGTGTTTGTTAAAAACAGGAGAGTTCTTTCATATACGGGAGAGCAGAGTTGAATGTTTCAGAGATCTTTTTTCACCACCACAATAACCTATCGAGCTAAATACTCATACACAATGTTATTGCTAGATAGCTAGTTAAAATGTTAACCCTATATAAAATTGGTTTAACCATACTCTTATACTTCTAAAACTAATGCCAGTTTACACGACGTTGTTTTACTAAAGCACTGGGACTGAATATGCTGCAAACACGTCGACAGTATCAAGCAGCGTAGAAAATTATATGTTGGTGTAAAAACAAAATATCTGTCTTTGTGTATATATACGGCGTGTTTTTTTTATGCACAAAACAAATACCATATTGTACATTATAAATAACACAGTTTTTAATGGCTTGCAGAAAGAAATGATATATACTCGTATGTGTTCAACCCTAGTATAAAGAAAACTTCTTTGCAAGGAGATCTCTGATATTTATTAAAACTAAAACAACAATATATATTTCATGGTAGAACTGTTGGTATGTTCCATGAGATAGATTATGTATAAATATATAATATATATTTCATGGTAGGATAGCGAGAGCCTAATATTTATGCGAAAGTTAATATGACAGCATGTATCTAGTGACCACAAGTGCAATAAAGAAAATTATGTCTGCACATTGGGGTATTTCTAAACGTAAAAAAAAACTATTAAGTTAATAACCCAGTTTGGACAATTTCTTGAAAAATGTATAAATGCTTGCAGCTGTATGCTGTCGGCACTCTATGCACGCTGACAAACCGGGTGGTAAAACAACATCGTGTAAATTTGACCTTATAACATATCAGTAACAACGTTCACGCGCTGGTAGCAGCTTATTACATACGTACAACTAATTAACTAGATACGTACAAAATACAACACGGTAAGAAAATTAAAAGTAAATATGCATAAATAATATTTGTCATTTGATTTCGACGCCGAAATTAATATCAATTTTAAAATAGATATAAGGGGGGATATAGTAAACCAGGGTTCGTATTCCAGAAGCACGCTCAGTAGTAAATCTACGCTTGAGTAAAGAACAACAGTGCTATTATGTATCTCAGTTGCAAACAAATGTTGCTTGAAATAAAAAAAAATTATCATCAGTTATCGACTCACCAACATTTTTGCTTACTGGATTTGTCAAAACTGACACAAAGTCGCCAATTTTCAAGATTTCATTTTAAATTTGATTATAACTGAGATACGTAAGTGCCCTGCTAAGTAAATCTTCTATGACGTTTATTGTCAAATCTCTGTTCAAGTGAAAATTCACAACTGATCGTGTTTTTGGAATACCAACCTAAAACAACGAATATATAGTTTAAACAGCCTTTTTTCTAACCAACCAAACGAGCAACAAAGATGCCGATTCTTGAATTAGAATTTAAATTCCATTGTCTATTTACATTAAGACTGGCCATGATCGAATGGGCGCCACGAGTTAAAGGATAAATCTTATTTATATGCGTGAGTATAATAAATATGTTGATTCGTGTTATATTTTCTACTTCAGCCAGTGAGATGCACATAATTATGCGAGCTCCTCTCCGTTCAATAGAAATACCCGGAACGAGGATTCGTCTACTGCGTCCGAATACATCAACTCCTCCTGTGTACAATAATTAACTTTAAATAAACAGCCAAAATAGTTCTGGAATTATATTCATAGAGCATTATATTCATAGTCTGTAGGTTGACAGAGAGATCTCCATCGTTAGGATATATCATCATAGCCGTATAAACCCGACTAATTAGGTTCGATAATTTAATGAGGCCTATTTTTTTACTAACAGGGCACTGAAGTAGCATTCTCTATTTAGTCTGCCTCCAATCTGTATTGTGAATGGTTTTTATCAAGCCGAATGCACCCAGAATTATGCTTACTATGTGTAATTTGTGACAAGTATTTGTTGAAATTTTATTTTAAGTGCAATTTGAACTCTACAAACAACAGAATTATGTAATATTTCATATTGTTTCATAAAAAAAACAGTTTCAGTTTGATCGATTCTAAGAATAAATAATTATTTACTCAATTCAGTATCTGCAAAATAGACATTTTCTAGTTTCGTTAGCACTGTGTAAAAGTAGGCAGACATGCGGGCGGCCCACCTGATTGAACGTGGTCACCGTCGCCTATAGACGTTTGCAACACCAAGGCCATTACCAACGCGCTGCCGACCTCGAGGAAAACCTTGTTCGGCCAGTAATATCACATGCCACATCCTCTCAAACCTAAACTCAGTGGAGCTTACACAATGCGGTACCCATACCATCCAAGGGGGCTCTTGCACAGGAGGCCTTATACCTAGTTAACAATCTTATGTTGTTAATATGGTTGGTATATATAGCAGGAAGCGCTCGCAGCGGAGCTTGACCTGGCGATCTTAACCGATCAACAAGATAAGCAACACTTGCTGCGGTCAGGAGTTGGATGTGTGACCCCTAGTGGCATTGTTCAACTGAGCGCTTCTGTGCTTCGCAGGGCACGTTAAGCCGGAAGTCCTGGTTAGTCTCAGGACAAAATTCGTTATGTCGAAGAACTTCGGGCGAGATGAAAACTTCGACATGGATTGGCACTAGGTCCGCGTCGTGGATTATGGCCCAACTCCTCTCTCTCTCTCTCTCTCTCTCTCTCTCTCTCTCTCTCTCTCTCTCTGAGAGGAAGGTTTGAGTTCTAGCAGTGGGAACATAATGAGCTGAATATAGCAACATAGAGTATTATAGTATCTAACATAGAGTACTGTAGTATCTAATATAAAGTACTATAGTACGTACATACCTGCATGAGATCTATGGTAGGATGAGCGTCGATGAGTCCAAGAGCTTCTCCCCCCTCCCCTTCCCCACTCTCCACCGTACTCCCCGGAACTGACCCTCCGATCCGGATAAACCTGTTACATAATAATAATCTAATCAACTGTGAGAGTGGGCATCATCTAATACTCCACGTCTAGCAAGTCGTCACCTGCCACCAATAAAATGTAATAATAGCAGTACCTAAGTAGAAACATTTTATAAATCTATATGAAAAGAATGGCCCCGAGTTTCTTGCCGCTTCTTTTCGGTAGGCTCTATATATTTTGGAACGCGGCGGTAGTCGTTAAAATTCTTTATAATGAATAATTGACGTTCATAAGCGCGTCTTTGATGCCTAAATTGAATAAATGATTTTGGCATTTGATCAAGATTAACTGTCGGTAAGTTATATTTATGCGAATGCGGCGAAGCCCAAAAGAAGTTTTACGTGTTTCACCTATATGTACATACATCAAAAAAGTTTGCGATCACATTGAACTAGAACACCTTTGATCCCGTTTGAGGGTTCATGGCAGCAGACATGTATAGAGCAGTTGCTATTGATGAAGTTGTCAGACCAATCCGAGTAAACCATGGGCACCAATTTGTATTGGTCGATGATAATGTGCCCGCCCACCGACCTCAACGATTCAATGCTGCTCTCCGAGAATACGACATCACAAGGTTAGACTAGGTACTTAAACCCTATAGATAACGGGGGGGATGCTCTTAGGCGAGCTGTTTGGAACAGTCAGCCACGTCCCCAGACAATGCCAGAGCTCAGAGAAGCCGATATTCAAGAATGGGACAGGTTACCCCGAAAAATTTTGGATAACTTGATTCTCAGCATGCCCAGGAGGATCACCGCATGTGTTCGAGCCAGAGGAGGGGTTATATTATGTTATGCTAGTGATCACAAACTTTTTTTGATGTATGTATAATAGCAACTGGTTATGTTAATGGTGAAAGTCACTGCTGCTCCCAGTAACTTTCACTTTTTGCACTTCTTGCACTGCTTCCCATAAATTCATAGCTCTGCGAAGCAGTGCAACAAGTGCAAGTCACGGGGAGCAGCAGTGACTTTAACCATTAAGGCGAAATTGTAGCGAAGCTGTAAGGTTGTACGAAATACTCAGCGTTCGCGCTTTCTAATTTTACAATATTTGTTGTATTTTATTTTCTAAAAAAAGAAACTTATAAAATACAAAGATACTTACAAAACTGAGTTCACTAAAGTATTAAAATATTTATCGGAAGTGCATTCATTCTATTTTTGTATATATATATATATATATATATTATTATATCTTCCATATAAACTGAATGGGGTTGATTCATGCCATTGACGGCAACAACTTCAAGGGTGTTTTTTTGGGAAAGTTTGGACTCCTTTCTATCAAGCCAAATGTCTTTAATCGTGTATCGGTGGACATATCCGAATAAAGTATTTTGTGAATGTTTATTATACATAAAGATATAACGTCAAAGCCTTCAGCTGTCGCGGACCCAGACACGATAGGTAATCTATTGTTATCCTGGTTAACGGAGTGGAAATTTCCAAACAAGTTTAAAAAATTCGTGAGGACGAATTTTGAAATTTGGAGCATATTTCGTCTTTAGCTAACCAGTTGCCCATATATTATGGATTGTCGATAGGATAAGATAGAATAACATTCGACAGTAATTATCTATAAAAGACAACTGCGATATAGCTATCGCTATCCATTCTAGAGACAAGGTACGATTCATAAATATCGACGTGACAAGTTTATCCTGAATATCAAATCCGCACTCCAGGTATTAAGGTTTTATAAAATCCACTTACTCGCTGTCCTCGTTGATCAACACATTCCCGTGTAGGAAGAGATCGCTGCGCACCGTATAAATGTTGCTCTCTGAACTCTCTGACTGTTCCACCTGCATATAACGGAATATTATTTTAGTATACGCTTTCTTGTGTGTGGTTCCATAGCGTGGAAAGAGTTGTTTTGTATCCAAATGTGGTATGGGATTTTAAGGTGCGGTCACCTTAAAGTTCCATATCTAATTTGAACATGGACGATGTCTCCATCGCCCTAACCACACGTTCTGTGCTACAACTTGTACCGGAGTTACAAAAAAGGTTTTACAAATTATGAAAGGAAAATACAAAAGTATTAGTGAAAACTCTTCTTGAGGTTGGATAACGCTCGTCAAGATATTCAATAAATGTCGCTCCACCCCATACGACGGTTAAAATCAACCAGAGTTAAATTCGATGCCCGGATTAGAAAAGAAAAACAGTTTTTAACAACTCCCTGAGGCGCTCCCGAAACGTATCTACCTCTCCTGCTTCGTACAGTTCTACAAATCTACGTATGTCACGTTAATACCATTTATTTCCGCAGGAGACGTTTGGTTGTTGTTATTACTCAATTTTGTTTTCCTACCTGTATACGAGCTAACTCGGAAAAGTTGAACACGATCCGAGTGTACACGGATCGGATACCGTCTTCCTAGTGCGCTCGGATTATGGGTTGCCAAAATTTGAGTTGTGTCCGAGTGGCTATCCGAGTCCACTCGGTCCGAGCAGACTCTGATCGTGTCAACACGGCTTTTAATTGCAAAATTACCTGCTCATCGTCATCTATAGAGTATTCCGAATGTTGCCGTTGCAGCGGCCATGTGCAATGCGTGCGAGCACATCGGCCTTCGTGTTCTGTGACGTCACAGTCCATGCTGACGTCATCCTCTGTACACGTAGGTTCAACTGGCGCTATTGTAATGTGCTCTGAAGTTTCAATTTCAGTTGAAGTTTCGACGACCTCGTCTAGTTTCGGAGCTTCAGTGTCGACTAGAGATACCTGTAATAGAAGTTTTGATTTGTTTATTGTTCACTTTTCTAAAAACAAGCAGTTTACAGAATATATCGAATTTATTGTGTGGTAGGTGGGGAACTGATTCCATGGTTTAAAATACTGATTTTACTGACTGCAAGCATCTAAAATACAGACCATTAACTGATCAAACCTCGAGAGGTATCGACCACAGATCACAGAAGCAAGAGAGATATGAAAAGGGGGCGGGGCCGGTGTTGCAGCAATATGCCCAAAAACGAACACATTGCTCGCGGCGGTTCGAAACTTTTGCATTATGTGACTGAACGCCGGTCGGATAATTCATGTAAACAATTTACAATACTTGCTCTGTACTTACGAATATTCAAACTTTAAGTTTTATTACCGCAGTCGATAATGCACTTATTGAAGTTAACAATATGTTGAATCGCGGTTTTGAAATGAGCGCACGGATTGGCATCTCTCTAGATTTCTATGATACTGACCTTTCGTCGACCAATTTACCATTGAAATATGCATGCGTTAGTTGCTGTTAGTTATGTATGTATGCTAGTAACTCTATTAAACATTCACCATGGTTGTAAGAAACAAACATATATAATGTATGACCTCCTTTTTAAAGACAGACAAACATGTTGGATGAGTTAAGAGAGGCGTCCCAAAAATCCCAGAAAAGGAGCCTTTACTTATTGTTTATTCTTCACAGACAATACAACTTCAACATTTCAATCTTCAAAAACCGCTACTTGTATGGAAGTGTAGCCTTGAAATACTGACATTACTGACCATTTCTCGTAAAAACTTTACTGACCGTAAGCCAGCAGAAGTTATTTTTTTTTTACTTTTAGTATTTTCGGCCCCTGTATTGTATGGGCTTTTTTAGTGATAGGACTTTTGTAGAGCCCGCCTGAGGAAGTACCACACCTTTTCCAGTTATTCAACCGTGAAGCAGTAGTGTGCAAACGTTACTGTGTTTCCTTGATAGGCAATGTTTTCAGCGAAATTACAGGGCAAGAGATTTGACATCTTATTCAATTCAATTCATTTATTTTAACCATCAGGCATGTTCTAATATCTTAAAAATTAAATTACACAAAATTAAATTCAGACATCATAATATTAACATAAATCATATAAAGTTATAGAAATAAAATAAAAACATAATTAGTATGTCCACATAATGATAATGATTAGCCTGCCTCTGTGTCATTTGTTTGTTCGTCAGTGCATGACCCATTGAACAATGGTTTATGTACTGACAATCAAACCTACGTTATATCTCCGTGCATATCATACATGCATTTAATCAATTAATTATATTTTTTTTTAGTTTATGTTTAATCGAATGAGTTTAATATCTAATAAAAATAATTATTTATATACATAATTTACTAATTTTATTGTTAAATAACTAATTCATAAATAATAAATCATAATCAGCCCATTTTGTTCCCACTGCTGGGACTCGAGCCTTCCTCTCAGTGAGAGGAGTTGTGTCATAATCTACCACGCGGGCCCAGTGCGGCTTGGTGGATAGGTTAGTGGCCAACCCACGTCGAAGTTTTCAGGCTGCCCGAAGGCCTTCGACAAAGCCTAACGACTGTTCTCCTCACACCAACAACCGGGACTGACGACTTAATGTGCCCTCCGAAGCACGGAAGTGCTCAGTTGAATAATGCCCCTAACGGTCACCCATCCAACTCCTGACCGCAGCAAGTGTTGCTTATCTTGTTGATCGGTTAAGATCGCCAAGTCATTGCTTATCTTGTTGATCGGTTAAGATCGCCAAGTGAAGCTCCCCTAACTACATCGCTCGAGATCACTTACCACAAACATTTCTTTGTCCACTTTAGAGTTCTTTTGCCCTCTCCTCGGAGCAGATGGCTTGCCTTCGTTCTTCATGTGCACTTTCTTTTGGTGAATGAGTAAAGCACTCGTACTTTTAAATGTTTGTTCACATCCTATAAATAATCAAAACAAATACATTTATATCAGCAATCTGAATAGATTTTTTTAACAAATGGAAAATCGAACTTTTAATGTACATGGCCATAGACTTCTATCGCTGAGTTATACTCTATATAAGCTTAGACTGGACATAGGTACAATTACGCAAATAATATCGTCATAATTACCCGTGTTTGTTCACCTAAGCAACTAGCTGCGCTCCGTGGTTTCACTAGCGTGGTGATGGACGATGAAGATACGATTAATCAAAATATATAGCCCATATTCATCAGGGATATGTAGGATTCTAATGGTAAAATATTTTTTCAAATAGATCCAGTATTCGAAGCCTAATCGATTCAAACACACAAACACATCTTTCCTCATTATAATATTAGTAACTTGATTGAAACTTTCGAAAGTATTAGACATTTTAATGTTATTTTGACGGTTTAACTTACGCAGTAGGTATAGTCGAGACACTCGGCTACCGCGTAAGTTAAACCGTCAAAATAACATTTGAGAAATAAAAATAAATTAGATTTGATAAAGCCGCGTACTTACTATGGAAAAACACCGCGTACTTACTATGGAAAAACAACGATTCATTTGAAGGAGCAAAGCTATACAATCAAAAAATAATGTGATAGTGTTAACGCATATCGGAGTAAACTTAACTCGTCCGCATCAGGACAAAAAATAACAATAGATTTATGAATGAAACTTGCCTGGAATGAGAGTTGCTGATTCGGACGGGTTAAGCAATACGTAAATAATCTGCTTGAAAAAGTTACACGCCCGAAGATTCAGTATAAATAGTTATATTTAAGTTAATCTCATTGTAAGTGAACAACAGTTCTCATGAGAAATATTTTCTTTAAACCTAAACCTAAAATAACCTTAAAATATAATATTAGTGTAGGAGTATAGATATTAATTAATAGTACCTAATATTAATAGTAATAGTACTTAATATTAATAGTACCTATTGCTCGTAAATATTAAGGCTCCCATAGCCAATTAAATTCTAATATTTTATACTTGACATACTAGTGTTTGACTCCTATCTCACATGATGGTCAGTGATGATGCGGTCAGCGGTGGTGTCGCACTAGAGAACACATGACTGGTTCTCTAGAACAGCTCCCGAACACACACCATTAGCTGTATTGTGACAGGTTTACAACCGTGAGGGTGGTAGCTAGCCAGGCGAGCACCAGTAACTACCCTACCACCTGCTGCCAACGGCCTAGAGGTCATGGCGTTTGACTCGTATAGTCAGAAGACCCGGGTTTGAACCCCGATCGAGAATGCCATTTTATTATAAAAACTAACGTGGTTTCCACTCATTTTGATTGAAAAATACATTAGGATCACCTACGTAATATTTGTGGGAAAGATCCGACTATAGTTTCGACCACATCCGGTTGTTCGGGACGCCTGCGTTGATGACGTTTCGCACAGCCCGAACACTTCTTGAAAAAGACCACTGGATGTGTTCGAAACTATAGCCGGATGTGTTCGAAACTATAGCCGGATCTATCCGACAAGTATTACGTGAGTAATCCCGATTTTTACGATAAAAATGCCATTTTATTTGCTTGCAAACATTACGTCATCTACGTAACAGTTACGTGATGATTCAGTTTTAGAACACATCTCATATTTATTTGATTCATGCAACTATTGCTTAATTAGGTGCATGGTAAAAAACAACGTGTTTTTTTAATTACGTACAGTTTTTTTTTTTATTATTGCCTACGTTCACAGACTCAATGGGTCCGTGGCATTGTTTACATTTATATTTTAAACTTATATAATTTTTTTTATAATTACTAACAGAATACAGGAGGAATTTTTTTTTTCTTAACTAAACTTACATAATACATTTTTTTTGTACACAAATAGACTTAACTAATTTCTAAATATCGTACATACCGAGAGCATACCGGCAAGCAGCGCCCGTTCACGAGCTTGACACGTGTGCCAGCCATCGCCCTCCTCAACCATACTTGAGGGAAGAGGACGACCCGCCACACGACGCCGCCGCGAGAAGAAGCCTTTTAGTGAGCGTGAATGCTCAAGGTATACACGCATACATAATACAAAAGCCTAAGCTTGTCTATTTATTTCTTTTTATAACTAATTTTTATATAAGTCGGCTTTCTCCACCCGGCCCAGGGCCTCCGTCACATCCACATTCCGATCTTTTATGGCCATCTGCAAGTTGTAGTCGCGGATAGCATTTGGTGACGCAGACACCGCACGTCGCACGAAACGGCTGATGGCGTCTTCTTCGTCGTCGTTGTTATTACGTACAGTTACATACGTACAACTTTAATCTAGCAATGACGTTAATCTATATCTTTACAGATAAATAAAGTTGAAGTGTCTGTCCGTAATTCTTAATTAACAGTTGTTTACTAAATGCATATGAAAGTATACAAAGTACATACATAAAAAAATCATTAATTTTTTTATCTGTCTGTCTGTTTGTTCCAGCTTATCTTTGAAACGGCTGTACCAATTTTAACGGGACTCTCACTGGCAGATAGCTGATGTTATAAGTAGTAACTTAGCCTACTTTTATTCTATAATAAGATATGTGTGAAACTCTGTCTCTTTGTTACCTTATCACGCCAAAACTTCTATATATTTTGATTCATCATCATCATCCACCATTACGCGGGTGAAACCGCGGAGTGCAGCTAGTCCATACGAATATACAGAGAAAAAATATTTGTTGGTTTGTTTGAATTGAATAGGCTCCGTAAGTACTGGACCGATTCGAATAATTCTTTCACCATTAGAATTCCACATTATCCCTGAGTCACATAGGCTATATATTTTGATTCGTCATCATCATCCACCACCACGCGGGTGAAACCGCGGAGTGCAGCTAGTCCATACGAATATACAGAGAAAAAATATTTGTTGGTTTGTTTGAATTCAATAGGCTCCGTAAGTACTGGACCGATTCGAAAAATTCTTTCACGATTAGAATTCCACATTATCCCTGAGTCACATAGGCTATATATTTTGATTCATCATCATCATCCACCGCCACGCGGGTGAAACCGCGGAGTGCAGCTAGTCCATACGAATATACAGAAAAAAAAATATTTGTTGGTTTGTTTGAATTCAATAGGCTCCGTAAGTATAGGACCGATTCGAAAAATTCTTTCACGATTAGAATTCCACATCATCCCTGAGTCACATAGGCTATATATTTTGATTCATCATCATCATCCATCATCATCATCCATCATCACGCGGGTGAAACCGCGGAGTGCAGCTAGTACGTAATAAGTTTAAAAACCGTAGGGTGTCACATGCGTTACCACAATCAAAGTGGCGGACAAAAATGATAAATGAAAATACAGTATATAAATAAGTATGCGTTGGCTTAATTTTCAAACTTCGTATCTCCATTTGATGAAATTTTACAGGAGGAAAAGCACTGTTTAATTAAATAACTAACAATGACAACGTATTTTAACAATAACAAGCGACAGCGACGACGATCAAGAGGGTTCACACCGAGACGCGCCAACGCAACATAGTGTATCCCGCCCCCCGCACCAACCTTTAACATCACGAGCGCTACGAGCTGCCGCCCACAGTGCTAAGCGAGACGTCATCGACGCGGGCGTCCCGAACACTTCTTGAAAAAGGCCACCGAATGTGGTCGAAACTATAGTCGGACCTATCCGATAAATATTACGAGAGTAATCCCGTATTTCCAAATAATAATAACAACGTAGATAAACACATTTATTAAGATTAAAATATTAATGGTGTTTGTGTTTGTTGTACCTAACTATGATTCATATAATTATTGTTAATTATTTAAATCATATTAAGCCGTAAGAACCGGTAATTTTTTCGAGGTACAATAGTAGATTAGTAGCCAAGGGCTGTAAGGCATCAATTGCAGCCCGAGATATTTAGGCGCACGAGCGCAGCGAGGGCGCCTAAAGTACGAGGGTCCATTTGATGAAATTTTACAGGAGGAAAAGCACTGTTTAATTAAATAACTAACAATGACAACGTATTTTAACAATAACAAGCGACAGCGACGACGATCAAGAGGGTTCACACCGAGACGCGCCAACGCAACATAGTGTATCCCGCCCCCCGCACCAACCTTTAACATCACGAGCGCTACGAGCTGCCGCCCACAGTGCTAAGCGAGACGTCATCGACGCGGGCGTCCCGAACACTTCTTGAAAAAGGCCACCGAATGTGGTCGAAACTATAGTCGGACCTATCCGATAAATATTACGAGAGTAATCCCGTATTTCCAAATAATAATAACAACGTAGATAAACACATTTATTAAGATTAAAATATTAATGGTGTTTGTGTTTGTTGTACCTAACTATGATTCATATAATTATTGTTAATTATTTAAATCATATTAAGCCGTAAGAACCGGTAATTTTTTCGAGGTACAATAGTAGATTAGTAGCCAAGGGCTGTAAGGCATCAATTGCAGCCCGAGATATTTAGGCGCACGAGCGCAGCGAGGGCGCCTAAAGTACGAGGGTGCAATTGATGCTTACACCCGAGCTAACTACTCTGCTTTACATCTCGATTGTGAGGTAAGTATAAAAAACCGGCATTACAAAAATAAAATTGAGGACTATTATACTCATACGAAGACAAGGCTGAATAGCGAAGCGACCTCGCTGCGCTCGTGCGCCTATAGTACGAGGGTGCAATTGATGCTTACACCCGAGCTAACTACTCTGCTTTACATCTCGATTGTGAGGTAAGTATAAAAAACCGGCATTACAAAAATAAAATTGAGGACTATTATACTCATACGAAGACAAGGCTGAATAGCGAAGCGACCTCGCTGCGCTCGTGCGCCTATAGTACGAGGGTGCAATTGATGCTTACACCCGAGCTAACTACTCTGCTTTACATCTCGATTGTGAGGTAAGTATAAAAAACCGGCATTACAAAAATAAAATTGAGGACTATTATACTCATACGAAGACAAGGCTGAATAGCGAAGCGACCTCTTTTGTGATTGGGCTGAATGCATGATGTCTATTGCCAGTATGATGGTTAGATGTACGCGAACTTTTTGAAAGAGTGAAGTGTTTTTTTGAAATTACTTACCGCCCTAGGGCTGTTCTAGCTACATTATTACCCTAGAGTGCTAATTGGTCACCTACAAGCCCCATTTGGGGGTAATAACGACCTACTTACCGAATATGAGAGATGTAAACCGCCCTAGGGCTTTTCTAGCTACATTAATTATTACCCTATAGCGCTAATTGGTCACCTACAAGCCCCATTTGGGGGTAATAAGGACCTACCTACCGAATATGAGGGATGTAAAAGAATTTTATTGAAGTGATAATATTGAATGTGTAGGTATAGGACAGTATAGGTACATATATATAAATCCATAAAAAAAACTGATTTTTCTTCCTCCTGTAAAATTTCACCAAATGGAGATACGAAGTGTGAAACTTAAGCCAGCGTATGGTGTTACAGACCTTCTTCGGTGCAGACATGTAGCGGGCGCTCGCCTTGCGCGTGGTTACGTGCGACGTGGTCGCGCAGATGTTCGCGACGGAGGAATGCGCGACCGCACGCGACGCAGACGTGTCGCCGCTCTCCCGTGTGGCGGCGCTCGTGTCGCACCAACTTGCTCGCAGAACGGAACGCCCAGCCGCAGTTCTAAACATAACAATCGACTCCAATTTACACAATTCAAAATACACTGTACGTCAAAGTGTACATCAGGAAATGTAAATTGTGTTTCGCTCGTTAATAGCATTGCAAGTTTTGGTTATGTATTCATCTTTCTAGTAAAAGCCACGTGACTTAGACGTAACATTGGCGGGAGTTAAATGTGACTGCGCCTTGATTATGCAACTTATAATTTTACATTCTTTCTTGACTGTTTCAGTTGAACTCAAAAGCAGTGTCGACCTGAATGTTGACTAAAAAGTTTCATTAAGCACTCATCAGGCACGGGCAAACCTTAATCGTTCCAAAATTCTAAATTAATTCCCAACCATGTATGCATAAAACATTACAAATTAAATACTATATATTATGTAAACAATAGTCCATGACCATGCTAATATTATAAAAATGTTTGTAACTGTGTCACTCTGTTTGTTACCTTAGCACGCCTAATGGCCGCCATACACCATTCTTCCTATCGTCAGATCGGCAGGACGCTGGCGTGGATTGGCATGACAGTAGTACTTGTCATACCAATCCACGCCCACACACGGTCAATTCAAACTGCTCCAATCGGCGTCATGCCAATTTGACGATAGGAAGGATGATGTATGGCTGCCATAAGTGGCTGAACGGATCGTAATAAAATGGGTTTGCATAAATTCACTTTTATATCGAATATGTTATGTAATTACTAAAGACATGCACAAAAACAAACCTAATGTTCAAGCCGCATGATTTTGATTTTAAATATCTCGGCTCCAATGTGACTTAGACCGAACAGTCGTGTATCTTAAGTTTAGTACTATTAATTAGCATTAATTACCCTAACCCCTTTGACAAGGAGATAAATTATGTCCCGGGGAAGGACATAAGATACTTTTCAGCCTCCATCGCCACGCAGACACACACACAACCACTATCAACATCTTTATATGTTATATAATATATATATAAGGACTTAATAAGAATTGTAACGAAATCGCTAGCAGTAGTCCGCTACTACAAAGAGCGCTGTATGATGAAACTCGGGTGATAAACCTATTTCAGCAGCAGATACTTTTGCACAAAATTGTTCACGTTTTCTATTGTAAGAAATAACACTGTACAATTGTTTGAATAAAGATATTATTATAGTTTACCGGATAGTGGCAGGGGTAGGGGCGATCGCCGGTGTGCGCCCTCGCGTGCTCCCTCAGTCGGCACGGCTGCCGGAACACTCGGCCGCAGCCGGCCCACGCACACGTGAACAAACGGTCGCAACTGCCCGCCTGGTGAGCCCGCGCGCCGCCCGCCCAGAAGAAACGACGACCGCACAACGTGCATCTGTGTCACATATCAAACATGTTGGCGCAAAACAAACATTATATAAGGTGTATGATAATTAGTGCACAATATTGAATATTGGTTGGGAATCGATAGCTGGTCATTATAGTGAAAGAAAAAAATACACGTTTTCATTATTATGAAGCCCTATTCATTGAACCGTCGACTGAACGCACCACGGCACCGTAACTACGCGAGACATACCTACCCCCTAGAATAGGTACAACTAAGTACGAACCTACCTACACGCGAATGTTTATACAGCTGATGTCTATGCCTAAAGCTACTGCCTATACGACGGCGGGCCCGGGCGGGTCAACGTTCGTACGTCGTTGTACCTATTCTAAGTGGGTAGGTATGCCTCGCGCAGTGACTCTTATCTATTCTTTGTGATTTAGCGGTGCGTCGCACCGGGCGTTCAGTCGCACAATGGTTCTTAGCCGTGGTGCGGCGAATATCGTTGCATAATACGAGTAGTAATACTAAACTAATAATAATTTTCTTTTACTTTCATCACCAGTTATCGATTCCAACCCTTCCTGTAAAGTAGCGAAGTACTGCGTGGCATAGCAATGCGCTCGTCGACTTATGGGACTGTGAGTATTAGTCTTAGACTTTCTTCTCTTGTTAGTAATTTCACGTGCTTTAGCGCCCTATAAACTCTACCTCAGAAACGCTACTACTGTTGAACAATGCCACTATTGTTTCACATTATAATATTAGACACTTCTGTGTTGCCAATCTTGCAAGAGTTCGGTTAAATCGCTTTTTACGATAAGCGTTCCGACGGCGAAGGGAAAATCCTTTAACACCATTTCCGATGGAGTGAATAACGTGTCAGATTAATTCAGAATCGAGAGTGAACACATCGTCATCTTCCATCAGGTGAAATTGTGATCAAATGCTTGGTTATATTAAATAAATATATAAAAATGAGAAATTATTTTGTGAATGGATAACTAACATTTATTTATATTTATCAGTATATATGACTAGCTGCGCCCCGAGGTTACAACCGCGTGGTGATGAATGATGACAATGATAAAAAGTATCCTATATGTTATTATTGCAATGAAGCAATTGTGAATACACGATGTGTGGTGCGTCAGCGCCCCTATTTGAGGAATAATTCGGTGTCGCCCGGTTAGACCTACATGTGGAAAAGTCCTTTCGAGGCAAATAAGCAGTTCCAGAGCCGCATCTATCTACATACCAAATTTCATTAAAATCTATTCATTAGTTTTTGCGTGAAAGAAAAACAAACATCTATACATACAAACTTTCGCGTTTATAATATTATAAGTAGGATTAGAAACCTGTATAGTGCTTCTTCAGGAGAATGATCCTTATTGAGATGGTCCATCAGCTGATTTCGAACGGGGAAAGTCATGTTGCACTTGGTCTCAACGCCTTCTGCATTCGTTTTTTTCACAGGACACGTAAATATTGTTGGTATGGATGATTTTTCCTTCTGGTTTTTGTGAGTATTTTTGTGCTTTTGCAACCGTGCTTCTGTCCAAAAACTTTTACTGCAGTTTGGCACGTCACACTGAAAATGGGATTTCGTCATTATATTCGTTTGGAGAAAATCAGAACCTGAAAATCTTTAACCTGTCATGTATGTCATGTAAATATAATTGTATTGTGAAGGAAGCAAATAGTTCCGAATTATTTCCAACTTTTAGCACTCCCGGAAAAAAGATTAGGGCCCAAACTTTCAACCGATATAGATGAATTTGCCAAAGTGATAAAAGTATGTATTCACAACTTCCATGTTAAGAACAAGGAACTGTCATCATTAGAATTAGAATATAGTACTGCTACATCCAATTCCTTATGTCAGCAAAAAATCCCTGAATAGACATAAAAATTAAGCCCCTAGCGCGATTTTTGCTACCTTTGCGACTTAAGATTGCTCTACACAACAGAGCTCAAGGGTTTTATGCATTACAAAATCCTTTAATCCTTTATTACGACCTTAAAAATATCCCTCCACAAGATCTGACCCCTTCGTCCTTCGTGACCTTTTCGTGGTTTTTCATATTTTCATAAAAACGGTAGCAAAGATTTAGGTTTTAATTAAGATGAGGGATCTTCACACGCTAGTGACCAGGATTGCAGAAGTTACACATCACTATATGGATCTCAAAACTAAGTGAACTATTTTTTGGTAATTTGCAGCGATGATAACCAATAAACTACTCGTATTAAACCAATCGCAATGACCGCATTATTTGCAATGAGCACTCAAACAAGTAACGCGGGGCGCTATTACATCTTCAAGGAATGACCCTGAAATTAATACAAATAGGTATGCCATCATTCCTTGAAGATATCGTAACGCGCTGCGTTACTTGTTATATGGTCATTGCGAATGAGGCCCCAGTAGGACATTAAGGCCGATAGTCCACCAAAGATTTGACAAATGCCTCACAAAATTTACTGAGTAAATTTTATAAGGCATTTACAAGCCTAGATTAACTACTGATGGGGCCTTCTAGAATACGGGCTTGGAAGTGCTACGATACAGTTACTGTTTAGGCTAAACGCACATTTGCCTGCGTTCAAAACACACTCGCGACTGACGTAGTGAGAACGTTCTGAAATCACCACCCACGCTGTTTCTTATGAGGTCTTCAGCATCCTCAGAATTCGGCTACGATACACATTTTGCCAAAATGCAACACGTAAGGTGCGGTCAAGTGTTAGCAGCTACATAGATTTTGATAGAAATAATTCTAGAATGCGGTACAAACAGCGCGTGCAGTGCGGCTTCAGCTTTAAATAAGAAGTGACTAGGAAGAATTAAAAAGTTTTTTTCATAAATGAAACAGAGGGTAAAACGAGTTAGACTAATGCACTGACTTACCTTGAGCTTAACAGGTCCACCTAAATGGCTTACGGAGTCTAGAGAAATACTTTGTGCTGGTATTGCAACTTCTTGTGATGTATTTGTTTCATATGCGAGTAAAGATGCCACTGCAGCTTCGTCTATACTTATTTCTGAACTTTTATCAATATAAATACTACTTGATTGAGATCCATCATCTGAAAATAGATTTTGTTTTTGTGACAATTGTATATTGAAGCATATTGTATACTGGCCTAATGAGTGCCTGGCGTGGCGTAAAAGGTTGCTGTTTCGCCTTACTAGGCTTGCCAGCTTTATCATCGGGAAGAAACCCTGACACTCGCAGTTTATATTTATACTGGCTGGTAGGACTGTGCATCATAAGGAGTATATCTTCATGGGACCCAGATATTCTCCTATCAAGCAGTAGGTATTCCTAAAAGTAAAGTCCCTAATCTAAACCAAGTCAAATGGCATCGTGAATGCGGCCAAGAATCAATACATAATGATGACGGGCGCAGTGCAGCGCTGAACGAAATTGATGTTTAAACCACGGTTAGACAACGCTTGCCATGAGGTGTTCACTTGCGCGTCTCGCCATTAAGTATTACATGTCTATGCGTTTGATTAACTTTAAGCGCATAGTTATTTTGTTTGGCCATCATGCCTGTCAGTGGGCGAAATTATAGCATATGGGCAGTTCTTATAGAAATAGGTCATCAACTTATATTTCTAGTTCCAATAATATCAACTTACAATAATTGGTTGTGACAGTGTCTTTTGAAGATTGGCTCATTAAATCAAGGCACCACTTTTGTTTAGAATCAGCCTCCATTTTACTTGATGTTATCTCTGATAGATTATTCTGAAACAGTAATACACACGGTTGCCATATCACAATCGGCTTCCATATGTCACATACAACACAAATACACTGAAGTCAAGATGCAACAAGTGAAACAAAGACACGGTATTTTACGAGTATACATAAGTAGGCAGAACAAACCTTAATTAGTACGAATCGTAAGCACAAGTATGAATATCACAGTAGCAAAAAGTACACGAAATATTGAGTCGGTGAGCAATATTTTATTTGTTTTGATTATTGAAATGGGGAAATGTGTGATGCCAGGGTGTAAAACGATTCCCATAAGCAAAATACAAGGAATAGTAACTTATTTTCATCGGTAAGTAGTATCATCATCTAATAATGCACTATACCATAGATAAGTCTGTTAAACCAGAGGGAAATGCATGCTCTAGAGCTTGCTTATGTATACTCTAAGCATTACTGTTGTTTACTATTATTGTCCATCTATGATGATTGATAAGTCGTCCATGAACAGAGACCTAGCACCACACACTCATATTGTTGCACCCGATCTGGTAATCTACTACTATCTGCCTTAAAGTCAGTGCACAATAATATCCTAGAAGTTAAAGAAAAAAGTATGGTATATTCATTATTCATTGCAACTAAGTGCTTTGCTACTTGTATACTGAATCCAATAACAATCCAACCAACAAGTGGCTCAATGGAATATTGGGTTTAACCCATTATAAATAGCGATTCGCCATATTTTGCCAATAATACAATAGATTTAGCAGAAAACTACCTACTTTTCCAGGAACTGCAATGTGTGTGGTTAAGAATATTCTCCCTGGAATGTTGCATGTTAAGGCCACTGTTTTTGTAACTACTAAATCTCCCTTCTCTCTTTCTGTTTACACATTCTTTGTAGAATTTTATAACTAAGGCTACTATTAGATACAATAATTTTTGGTTACCACTTGTCTTACATTCTCAGTATTTATAACCTTACCTGTTTAATTACACCATCATTTAAGAAGGACTCCACATTCAAATCATATGGGTTATTATCTGAAAATCAATCATTTTTCTATTTTTGATTAATCCTTCCTATACCGTGAAAATTAAAACAAAAGATTTATGTATGAAACTGACGTATATATACATCTACGGGACGCAAAGGGTTCATAACCAACGGAAGGTGTAAAATAAAATATTTTATTGTTAATATTTTCTAACAAATATAATTACTATTATTGTTTTATACACTAGCAGCTTTAAGCTGATGCATGTATATTGTTTCCAAACACTTAACTTTTAACTTTTTAAGTTAAACTTAATTAAGTCTCTTACTTTTTAATTATATCAATAGGTTAAGAACAAGTTAAGCATTTATAAGGTTGGTGTTAAGCGGTAACCTCTGCCTGTAACAGATGATGATTTGTCAAAAGTGACAAACTGCATGCATCACCTCGAGATATTAAGTTGTCAAAATATCTAATTGTGCCTTTAATTACACCGGCATTCTTACTCATTGAACTGGAATACAGTAATACAAACATTACTGCTTCATGGTTAAAGTAGTCATGGTGGCAGTACTTCCCCGGACAAACTCATTAACAAAGAGTGCTACTGCTGCTCTTAATGTAAAATATGATTCACATCAGATTGTTGCAAGGTTAAGAGCCTGTGCAAGGCCATTGCTATTTAGAGTAAATGATTTATTCCTACGTTACAATATTTCTTCAATTATTGAAGTCTCACAAAAATTAACTAATTCATTATACTACTGAAATGCCTTAAAAGTCTTAAATTTTCTGCCTAGAAGTAGTGCGTTTAAATAGACCCCTTGTGAGCATTTTTAGCGAATATAATGCTAAAAATGCTCACAAGGGGCGTTCGAATAGAGAATCAGTGGGTGAAAATTTCATTCATCTCTTTTTGTTCAGTGTTTGAAAAGCTAAAAAAGAGGTATTTTTGCGATCAAAAATTGCAATTTTTGATCCACATCGGGACCATAGTTGTTTTTGATTGTTATTTGACAGCATAATCATGCGATTTTAGGTCTTATGCTCAGTTGAGCGTTCGAATAGGGTGTGGGCAAAAGTGACAAAAGTAATATTATTGAGCTTTATGAACACTTTAACAAAAAAGCCATCAATGACAACGCCACCAATGCCCTAAAAGCTAAACGAACACACCTAAGCAGTAGTGTACAAACATTGAGTCCTATTTGTAAGTCATTAAAACTATGTAGTAAAACTACTATCATTGCAGGGAACTAGATCAGTGCAGACCCAAGAGTTGCATAGGAAGATTATGGTTCTGGCTGGCTCTGCAACTTTCATGGGCAATATGTCTCTAAGTGGGTCATATTTGGGGGCAGCTATGTAGCAGTAACTATAAATCAACATAAATGATTACTCACTGTCCTCTTGAGTATTATGTGCATAAATAGTAATACTGTCACCATTTATTTCCAGTGTTTGAGATGTTTCCATTAGATTTTTTCTATCAATACAAACCACATTGCACTGAGGAGTCTGAACTTGATAAGATGGACTACATCTGGAATTTAGAATGTCATTGTTGGCAGGACACATCAATGGTATTATCTCGGGACAATCATTCTTCTGTACACTAGGTCTCACCACCTTCTGTTTTCTTCGCAGAATATTAGGTTTCTGATAACGTTTCCTTATTGCCCTTCTCTCTTGAGAGACAAACATTTTGAATATAATTAGTTCATTTTAGAACTAGTACCTAAGCACCTGTAACACATACAATAGATTAATATTATGAATATAAACAAGCTTCGTAACTGAGTGTTACCGAGTGGTTATTTATGAACAATCTATGGACTATATATATTACTTTATTTATCAATAAACACAATATTTTGAGAAACGCTACATAGTGATTCTCAAAAAACTCTTTATTTTGGAGGCCATCCACCTTGAACCTACCTCGAGGTTTAATTCTACTACACACGTCCATACTAGCCTCAGTTAATTATCCACCTAGCATAGCTTTGCATATAAGAAAATCATAATCTTCGTGCTTGCGATTTAATTAAAGCAGCAATTTAGTGCAGTTTGATTTGCGATTTTTGCAAAAGCAAATCAAAATGCATCTCACAAACAGTAGACCACAGACTATAAGATACATGGCAGGTAATCTTCTAATCGAACTAAAATAAAAAATCCGAACCTTCTTGTCTATGGTTCACATATTCTTCTTCTTCTTATGTGGCTTTTTAACGTGGAAAGACGTTATTCTGCCAGTGTCATGTTTTGGCGGATATTTAGTCCTTGTACTCCCCCAGGTTCACATATCCCAAATGACAGAAGTTCCTCTTCTTCTTCCTTGTTTCGACTCTACCTCGTCTGGCGCCACAGATTTCTATGTTCTATCCTGTGGTGTGGCTTAGCCTAGCTAGATTGTGATAACCGCTTTTTCTACTGTTTATTTTGTTCCAGTAAAGTTTTGGTTGATTTATTCATAGAAACATTATTAACATAAAGTTTATACCTAATAGTGTCATGGAACGGACATCGGCAGAATTGCAATAAGCAAAAGCGCCATAATAAGCAACGACGTCAAGTCGAATTTATCCAAGGATTTACTTCCGTAACATATCTACACAAATCCCGAATATGGACAATGCTGTTTTGTAGACTGAGCTCGTAGACGAGAGGACGTTAATTTTTATACGTTTCCAAAATCTGAGATGTGGTTACAGTGCATCAATTGTGATAGGCTGTGAAGTGTAATCTTCGAAGAACTTTGCACACAGTTTGCATCACAAAACCATTTGAAGAGATTTCCATCCATGAAGCAGGACAGATCTCGTTTTCGACCCGACGCTTATCTACATAGATTCCTGCTAGTGAGGTAGTCAGTCAGTGATAGTCCTCAATCTGCTGCTATTAACCCTCAATAAAACAGGTATGTATCATATGTACAAATTTGTTTTCACTACACTGTATATTGACTTGGCAGTCATTATCTGTAACAAACTATGATAATTATGCTAGCTAATTATCGATTTTATAAAGTCTTTTATATTAAGGTATTTTATTAATGCTTCCAAAATTATCATAACAAATCTGAGTTAGTCTGCATACTTATGATGGTTAATTTTTTCACCTCCAAATAAAGATATAATATCCAAGAGTCACCGATCATTTTTCCTACTACCAAACAATCTCCGTTTGTTTTTATCTTCTACTGTGAATAGCGACAACTTACAAAAGCCATTAAAAATAGAAGAAGTGGCTTTATTTTGAAGTATGTTGATATTTACTAAAATTGCAATACCACTCTTAAAAACTATCTATAAACACATTTATTAAAAAAAAAGTTGTGAAATTTTTAATGTACTCGTAGACTATAAATTCATTAAACCCCATGATTGTTATGTTACTACTGTGCTATGTGATTTTTATAGTATAATATAAATTATAAATAATATTTCAGGTAGTCTCAGCTTTAGCCATGAATACATACAACAAGACAACGAGATCCATTGCACCTACTGCGTACCAGAAGTTTTAGAGAAACACTCATAAGTCGACACTGGTATGGTTTTTTTTCTATTGGTCTAGATCTGGCTAGTCAACTTAGAAGTCTAAGGTGGTGTAACACTAGACCTAGAATAGAACTGGCTATCAAAGAAAGATGCCGGCATGCACTGTTAAGTGCTTCTGTTAAGTGCTTGGTGACTGGCGGTAGCTAGCCAGGTGGACACGAAATGTGCACTGCATGCTGCTGAACTCTGTTACCGTGCTCTAGGGATTGAAACCCGTAATGTAATTGATGGCTGACCCTTGTTACCCATGTGCTATCATCGTTTCAAATGTATTGTAATATTTTTTCACATAACTATCAGTCTTTGTACCACAGGACATCACTTGGTGGGCCTTATTTACTGCCTTGGTTTCCAAATAAAAATCTATAGATGCAATAATTTTGTAATTTGTGTGTCTGTGAGACAATGATAATTGCACTTTGTTATGTAGTTTGATCAGGGGCCTTAATATAAGCTCTTAAAGCAGGACTTCTAGAAAACTGCCTTGCTTAATCATACCATGGCAACGTTATAGCAGGCCTGCCCAGGCCTACTGTTCAAGACCCGTAGATAAACCATTCACCTGTTTTTTTGTTTGGGCTGACGTCATTATGATACTTTAAATCCGCTCAAATTATCAGCTTAGAAACGTCGAGGCATCTGCAATGTTGGTTATAGAAAATTGTTAGAAAGCCATAGACAGTATTATCCATTCATTTTTGTAGAAATCAATGATCAAATCTAAATGAGCGTCATGGTATGATTTAATTCAAAACTGTTTAAGCCAGGTTTAAGAACTGCACGGAACTTGCATGGTTTTTACAAAGCTTATAGTAAAGCCCCAGACTATTTTTATTTACAGACACTATTAATTTGACGAATCATAGAGATCATAAATTTGAATTTTTGTATTATATTTTTAGATGATTTGCACACCTCTATTTACCAAGAGAAGACCCCCCTGTGAGCTCTATCTCTGCAGGCTACACAAAGAAGTTGTTGCTGATGGCTTTCTTATGTTAACTCTAAGCTGATTGATGAGCAGTTTCCAGATTGCAACATAAAAGTTTGTATCAGTTGCAATTAGTACCTTTTAATAAATATAAAAATAAACATAATTATGTGATTTTCTTTCTATAACAATCTCTCCCTACCTAAATTTTCTTAATCCTTTTTAAATGCCCACATATATATAATAACTATAACTATAGAAAAATACCACCTATATACGGGACGGATAGGTGGCAAATATATTTTAAGCTGAAGGTGAAAATTAAAAAAAATAGAGCTGTCATACATGATATGTGAGCTTGGCCAGTAAGGTCGAAATTCGGTCTATGGGAGTGCCCCGTTTGATGCGTTAGCATATTTTAGTGCTAATTACAGAAATCCTACAGCCAGCGCATCCAGCGGCGCGTTTCGAAACTTTTGATGCTGTAATTTTTTCTTATGAAGTTGTATCCAGTACCTATACATACTCTAATCCCTATGATTGTAACCTAGAACGATGTATCACAATAAAACAAAATTTGGTTTAGGATGATTTTCGTATTTTTGACGTGGAACTGGCACAAATGCCATGTAGACAATTGCCACAAAAAAAAGTAGTCTGTATTAGACGAGAACTTTGTATCACAATGGACGGAGCGATGAGGCGCTGCCACTCCGCCGTTCATTCTGTCTACACGTTGTCTAGCTTCTCTTTCTATTACATAGAACGTCATATAGAGTAAACGAGAAATCTAGTGTAAGATTGGCAATGCCGCGCTTCGTGTCCTTTTTAGACCGACTTGTAGGCCACAACAATGCAACACATCAAATTTAAAAATGAAATTAAATGGAAACAGCACTGTAAAGACTAAATACAGTGTTACATAGTAAAACTATGTCGTGTTGTGCTGTGTTTTGTCCATCAAGAACAACTAAAGGAGGAGTAAAATATCCAGAATTATCATTTCACACGTAACCCTTTGTGGTTGTTTTTTTTTCTAAAATAACCAATTTTAAAGCTAACACATTATTGTTTTAATTAACATCCCCGGGTTGGACAGTTATTGGGTTTTGCTGAGAAAGAAAGATTTTCTCAATAACAGTCCGGAGACTGGTAAATGGCAATACACTCGTCCCTTCTTCTAATGTTGTGTAGCTGTCCGAGGTGCACCTTCCACCGAGACTTTTAAAAATAGATTAAGAACCTGGTTACAGGTGAAATAGTTTTATGACTTTGATGAATACTTAAAATTAGACATTATAAAATAATCGATTGTATTATTAAATTGATATAGTTTTATATAATTTATTAATTATAATATTTTATATTATTTGTTAGATTTAATTCATTTAATTTGTTATTATTATTATATTTCTATTAATTTATGTTGTTAACCATTTATGTTAACACGATGACGTGTAGCAAAGGAGCTGTAAATAAATTATTTGTATTTGTATATGTATCACCACCAACCATAAAATAAGACTGTGATTAACTGTTAACGAAATAGATGAAAAATATTGTTAAACCGATTTTGAATATAGTTTTGATTGTAGTTTCAGCAATCAACATTTTTATCGTTATCACCTCTTTTAACTTTTAAAACTGGAATAATTTAATACGCAGCTGGCAACATTCCGTCCGAACTAAAAGTGACTAATTTTTATTATTTTTATTATTTATTTTAGACGATTTAAGGATAAAAATCAATGGCTTAGCTGTGAAATGTCACACCATAACTCTTATGCAGCTTTACTGAAATGTTGTGGAACAATTTCAACGCACAAATCGTCATTTTGTTTATTTTATACCGAGCTGTAGTCTTTGTCATCGGAATGAGAGCTCTGACAGCGCGGGTGTCGTGTGAAGCCATTTATGGCTTGACTTGGCTTACATTTTGTGCGCGAAGCTCGGTTTCTATAGGCAATATGTCTATGCTATGAGTGCTATATTTTATTTTGTAAAACGTTCTTAATTTACTATAATGGTCACATATTTTTAATGTAAATTATTAATAGTTTATGTCCGCGATGTAAAAAAAATGCGCCGCTGGGCTACTTTAAACCGAACAGGTGCAATTTGAAAAACTTTATACCGACGTTCATTACTACTACTTTGGTAAAAATCAGTTATTTGAGTGTAATTCAAAAACTACTGGACCGAATTAAAAAAAAATATGGGATCACACGGAAAGCACCAGCTTTCAAACAAAAAAGTATTTTGGAAATCGGTTAACCCAGTCCAGATACATGAGGTAACAAACATTAAAAAAGTAAAAAAAAACAGTCGAATTGAGTACCTCTTCCTTTTTGGAAGTCGGTAGATAAAAGCGGGTAAACGCGAAAAACTGAGAGTTTTAAAATATTTCGTAGAACTTTTTGTTAGCGCCTGTAAATTCTTCAGTAAATTTTGTGCAGTGTCGAGTGCACGTTAAGTTAATTATTATTCTGCATGCTTAACGGCACTAACTAAACATATGATGCAATGTAATTTAGTTATACAACTTTATCTTAAATGAAACGATGTTGTCTTAAAATTTAAAATGAATATAGATAGATAGATAGAAGATAGAAAACACTTTATTGAAACACCACATTAATCACTTAATATATAGCTTTCTTTTTCCACTTCCATGTTCAATATAGTAAGTAATTTATCATAATTAGTGTTTTATTAACAAGTACTCAGTTTTATACATTAGTGCACCTTTTTATAGATATTCTACACAAATGATCACTTCCCTACTCACGCACACTCTAGCAGTTCTAGACTAACATAAAATGAACACGCTGAAGCGTTAACTCTGTCCATTGTGATACAACGTCCTTGTATCAGGCCTGACCACAGATAAATCAGACTACATCATAGAATAACGGACTACATCCAAGAGACAGGACTAGGAGAACAGAGTAAACCATATCATCTCATCAACTCTTTAAAAGGTACTACAGACAATGAAGGGTAACAAGGGAAGAGTTACTTAAGGAAAGGAATGTGAAAAGGTTGGCATTGATGCACTACACCAGTTTTTAGGACTTTTGATATTCATATTATTTTCATTTGATTCCGTACCGTACAATGGTCACTCCTTCAGGGTAGGGCAAAATATCCGCCAAAACTTTTGGAGTTCAAGAACATGACACTGGCAGAGTAACGTCTTCCCACATTAAAAAGCTACATAAGAAGAAGAAGAGAACAAACATAATAATGCACGGACAAATCATGTACGGCCAATAATTTGTGTGCACGGACTTGATACCTCGGCCCCGTTTCATAAAGCTACAAGTAACAAATTGTAATTTACTATTTACAAGCCGAAAATTCTAACAATTTACAATTAAAAGTGTTTCACAGACTTCATGAACACCACCGACACCTGTAAAACTGGCTTCTTACTCTTGTTACCTACAAGTAAAAATCTCGATTCATTAATATAGCTGTACAGCCCTAAATCATTCGTTCTTGTTTCGTTCTTTTCACTCTTACGTAGTAGAAACTTCATACTCTTCAAACTTTTCTGTTTGTTTTGTTTTGTTTAAAAAGTCTGATTTTGTGATAATAGCTAGTAACATTATATTTTCTGCTATAAACGTACCTAAGATAGTTAGAAATGAATTAAAAATGTCTTCATTGAAAGAAACATTAAAAAAAAAAATCTGGGGCTCTTTCACTGTTGAACTTTCACACTCAAAGCCTAGTTTCTTAGCGTGGTGGTTCTAAGAATGGCCTAGCAAACTGACCAGTTCTTCCATTTTTTCGCAATTCAAACGTAACCTTTCATTGAACTCATATTCCGTCTCGTATTTTTACATTTATTTTTGGCTCCGCGGAGAGGAGCTGGAGCTACACGGTTTCTCGAGGCAGCCCGGCCAGTACTGGAGGATTGGGTCCATCGGAGGTATGGGTCGCTTACCTTCCGGACGACGCAGGAACTCTCGGGGCATGGATTGGGAGGTACCTGTGTAACGTGGCTCAGAGGGAAACGACTCCTGTGTGCCAGCAATACGGCTGTGTGTAAATACAAGGAAAATCTTCTACATCTCAGTCGTCCTCTGATATAATAAAGCTTTATTATTCTTATGCCCGGTACAGACCAAACGAACGAGACCGAGCTAATGCTAACGAGTGGGATTAGCCGATCAAAATCGCACGCTCGCTTGCTTTCGCTGTTGTGTCCTCACTAAAAGAACCTATTGAAGTTCGTTGACAATCGGCGAACCACAGCGAAGCTCACGTTGTATTTTAGTGATCATGGACGACAACAATCTTCTACTAGCTAGCGCTACATTTATTGTGATAAACTAAAGTACTCGGAAGTAAACGGTGGCGCTGGTAGATGAAGTCGTTATATAAAAAAAATGTTGTATGATGGAACCCAACTATTGAAAGATTTACAAAATCATAAAGCTACAAGTAACAATTGTAATTTACTATTTACAAGCCGAACATTCTAACAATTTACAATGACAAGTGTTTCACAGAATTCATGAACACCACCGACACTTGTAAAACTGGCTTTGTACTCTTGTTACAAGTAAAAATCTCGATTCATTAATAGAGCCGTACAGCCCTAAATCGTTCGTTCAATCATTCATTCTTTTCACTCTTACGTCGTAGAAACTTCGAAGTCTTCAAACTTTTCTGTTAGTTTGTTTTGTTTAAAAGTTGATTTTGTGATAAAACCTAGTAATATAATATTCTTTCCTACAAACGTACCTAAGATGGATAGAAAAAAAAATAAAGAAAAGATAATTTTTTTGGTACTTTTTAGCTGTTGAACTTTCACACTCAAAGCCTGGTGTGTTGGATTTTCTAAGTATGCCTCTAGCAAACTGAACATTTGATCATCACCATCACTGACCAGAGACATTTCTTTAATTATTAAATATTAAGAAATTCATACGAAATTTTCATTGAATTCATATTCCGTCTCAAAACTATGTGTTGATATACGTTGACGAAAATTCCTGGGCAACCGGTGGTTTTAATCGTCTGAGGAATCAGAGGAATCCATTAATTGCCACATCTTTTTACGTAGAATTAGATTATCGTAGATTCTTAATCGTAGTTTAATAAATATAGTTATTTTTATGCACCGAGGATAAAACGATTTTACATGTTACTTAACTCTGAAGCTAGGTAGACTTGTAAAAAATATATTTACTGACGACAAATAACGATTCTTTATGAAACACTTGTTCGATTCTTGCAATATGTAACAATAAACTTGTATATTTGTAACTTTGTAATTGTAGCCAAAAAATCAACAATTGTAGAAAATGTCCTACGTGAAACACTTGTTCTGAATAATGTTGCCAGTTTAGGCCAATGTTGCTATTTTATTTTACAATAATTGTTACTTGTTATGAAACGGGGCCTTAGATTAAAAAGTTGATTAATTTTACAAGGATGTCTCAGTATGATTTTATGTGGTTGTTAAATTAAATTGTGTGTGTGTTGAGTGGAAGGGCTCGCAGCGGAGCTTGACTTGGCGATTTTAACCGATGTTACAATCATCTATGAAACGATCAATAAGTTAAGCAACACTTGCTGTGGTCAAGACTTGGATAGGTGACCGCTAGCGGCATTTTTTATCTGAGCGCTTCCACGGCATGAAGTAAGTGATTCGGAGGGCACATTAAGCCATCAGTCCCGGTTGTTTGTCTTAGGACAACAGTCGTTAGGCTATGTATTGAAGGCCTTCGAGCGGCCTGAAAACTTCGACATGGGTTGGCCACTAGCCTATCCACCTAGCTGCACTGGGCTCGCGTGGTGGATTGTGGCTCAACTCTTCTCTGAGAGGAAGACTCGAGTTCTAGCAGTGGAAACAAAATGGGCTGATTATGATGAAATGAAATTAAAGTACCTAATCGTCGATATTGTTTACTTTTTATATCTTGTATTCAGCATGTTTAGGATTTCTAAGCCTCGGTTTCTGCTTATAGAGCTCTATGAGCATTAGCAATCTGTCTTAGTCCATTCCATAATCGTAAATAGATACAATTGATTCACTGGAACGAAACGTCCGTTGCGTGCAACCGCCGCAACTGAATGAGCATTTGCTCGTCCGTCCACACCGCGGCCGTACGTTCGTTCCATTTCTCTTTGATGTACCGACAGCCGCCGGAGCACGGCCGAAGGCGAACGAAGGCCTTCGTTTGGCTTCGCTTGCTTTCAGCATGACGTCCACACTGATTCGTTTGCGCTCGATCGTTACCCTTCGCTCGCTCTCGTTCGCTTGGTCTGTACGCGGCATGAAATAGATTCCTTCTGATTGTTTTTACCGAAAATAACGCTAAAAACACTCACATCGGGCCTTCGAATTGGAAAGCTGTGGGTGAAAATGTCGTTCATGTCTCTTTTTGACCCACGTCCGGAGCATGGTTGTTTGTGATCGTTTCTTGACAGCTATGTATTGGACAGCATAATCATGCGATTCTAGGTCTTATGTTGAGCGTTCGAATAGGTAGTGCGTTCCAATAGGCCATTCGTGATCGTGTTTAGCGAAAATAACGCTAAAAACGCTCACAAGGCGCGTTTGAATTGGGAATCTGTGGGTGAAAATGTTGTTCATGCCTCTTTTTGTTCAGCGTTCAGAAAGCTAAAAAAGAGGAATTTTTGCCACCAAAAAGTGCAATTTTTGACCCACGTCCGGAGCATGGTTGTTCGTGATCGTTATTTGACAGCATAATCATGCGATTATAGGTCTTATGCTCAGTTGAGCGTTTGAATAGGGTATGGGCAAAAGTGGCAAATATAACGTTTTTGAGCTTTACGAACGCTTTAACAAAAGAGCCATCAATGACAAGGCCACCAATGCCCTCATAAGCTAAACAAACGCACCTTTAATCATGCGATTTTAGCTCAGTTGAGCGTTCTAATAGGGTGTGGGCAAAAGTGGCAAAAATAAAAATTTTGAGATTTATGAACGCTTTAACAAAAGAGCCATCAATGACAACGCACTAATGCCCTCATAAGCTAAACGAACGCACCTAGGGTGTGGGCAAAAGTTGGAAAAATAACGTTTTTGAGCTTTACGAACACACCTAAGTGTAAACAATCTAAACATAACCTTAGAAAAAAAAAGCGCGGGAAACATCGAACACGGCGGTCGATATTTTTTCGCTTCGATAAATTATTTTATTTCTTTATTATTTTAAGGATCAGTGAAGTACTATTGTGTAAATAATATTAATATTTATTGTATAATTTATATTTACGTGTATAGTTTCACCGGTTTCGGTAAGTTTTTTAAAATTCTAATATGAACGAGCCGCCCGACTTGCAGGACCCGGGGGGGTCGATCCCCCCGGCAATCAATTTTGTAACCGTTTCTTCCCAAAATATAATCTCAAATGAATCGGGAATGGACACGGATGGGTCTATTTCACAACGTACAGGACGCAAACGAAGTCGCTTAAATAAAATTTGTAAAAACTGCAATATGAAAAAAAGGAAGCACGCACAGGCAGTAGATGGTAAGGCAGGCTGTCGCTGCACAGATAGTGAAGGTAATGAAAATTCAAATAATAAAGATGACATTATTCTCCAACCAATAAAAACTCCTGTTGTGCCTTCATTGCCTAGTAATGGTCCAGTTCCCCAAAATTTCACCTCTTTAGCAAGAACCAAATATGAACCTTCTGATAAAGCTCCGTTTATTGTGCACGTACAACGTGAAACGACTTCAAATGACGACGGTTCTACTCTCCATCCTGTAACTTTTGGTAAGTTTCTTAAAAGAAATGCGTTTCAAAATATAGTTGATGGCTCTGTTAAGAGAATAGGTAGAAATAGAATATGTCTAGCGTTTTCAGACTTTAATGATGCCAACTCATTTATTAACAGCAATAGTATAACAAACAGTAAATTAAAAGCGTTCATTCCATCGTTCAATATAACGCGAATGGGTCTCGTACGTGGAGTACCACCAGAATGGTCTCCAGAGGAGGTAATGGAAAATATAACGGTGCCTGATGGGTGTGGTGGAATTTTAAAGGTAAGAAGAATTAATTATAAAACTATTGTAGATGGTTCCCCAGTTTGGAAACCAACGCAAAGTATTATTATTACGTTTGATGGACAGGTTCTTCCGAAAAGAATTTTCATGTGTTACAATGCGCTAACCGTCGAACTGTACACGTACCCCACTATCCAGTGTTACAACTGCTGCCGTTTCGGACATACAAAACTTCAATGCCGAGCCAAACCAAGGTGTTATAAATGTGGAAATGACCATACTGGCGACACTTGCGAAATTGAAGAGGAACACATTTCCTGCTGTCTGTGTTCAGGAGCACATTTCGCTATTAGCAAATCATGTCCTGAATTTTCAAGACAAAAGCAAATAAAAGTTACCATAGCAGAAAATAGTATATCGTATGGCGAAGCAGCTAAGTTGTTACCACCTATATATAAATCTTATGCTGATGTTGTTACTACTAGCTCTAATGTCACTTATGCTAGTCATAATCCGGTTCCGACTCATCCAAGCCACCAGACTTCGTTTAATCAACGTCAACCAAATAGTTCATACAAAAAAACAATATACACCCCACGCAGACCTGCTCCTGCAGCAGTGAAAGGCTATGATGTAGCAGCACATAAAAACATTCTCAATGAGTTTACTATTCCGCCTACCCAAAATGGTTGCGCTCTTAATGCGAAATCAAATAATAACCCACTATTGTTGTCACCATCAGAAATTATTAAAATCCTTATCGAAACATTAACTCACTCAAACATCTCTTTACCGTCCAACGTTGCCTCTATAGTTGATATGTTTAATATTCCCAAAGCCATTAAAAATGGCAGCGACCGTCACAAAGGTTCTACAATGGAACTGCAGAAGTGCAGTTCCTAAAAGAAGTGAAATTATACATATTATAAACAAGCACAACGCTTGTTTATTCGCACTTTCGGAGACCTGGCTAAAGCCAGGCTCCACCTTCAAAATCCACGGATTCTCATGTCTGAGAGATGATAGGTCAGATGGGTATGGTGGCGTCGCCTTGCTCATCAGAAATACCATCTCTTTCTCTCCTTTTTATCTTCCAAATTACAATGAGTTTTCCGTGGTGGCAGCACAAGTTGATAACATTTGTGTTGTTTCTATATATATTCCTTCTCCTTCTTCGTTGACTTATCACAGTTTAGATAATCTTATATCTCTCCTACCTAAACCTTTCTTACTGCTAGGAGATTTCAACTCCCATCACATTTCTTGGGGCAGTTCCATATCAACTTATTGCGGTCAAATGTTATTAGATTTATTAGATTCATACAACCTTTGTGTATTAAATTCTGGTTCTCCTACGCGACGTACAGCTCCAACTGAAAACTTTAGTGTCGTAGATCTGTCAATTTGTACACCAAGTTTAGCTTCATCTTTAACATGGTATACGTTATCTTCCACCTTCGGAAGTGACCATTACCCGATTGTCATTTCTTTACCAGGAAAAATCACTCATGGTTCGCTACCCAAACCTCGTATGAAATACAAGATTAAGGATGATAAGTTATGGGAGAAATATAAGATGGCGATAGAACAAAAATTTTCTGATTTACAAAATATTCATGATATAACTGATTGTACTGATGTGTTTACTAGTGTATTGATACAAGCTGCAAACGAAACATTTCTTATCAAAAACTCATCAACTGGCTTAATTCCTTCCCCGCCTTGGTGGGATGCGGAATGCACTGATAGTATTCGTAAAAGAAAACAAGCTGAAAAAGTATACAATAGTGAGATGACTGACGAAAATTTCAAACTAGTATCTGATTTAATCACAGAAACTCGCAAGTTATTTAAAGAAAAAAGATTTCAAGGTTGGAGAAGTTATTGTTTGACTATTTCTCCGAATATTAACCCGTCTATTGTGTGGCGCAATATTAAAAGATTTAGACGCGGTGTTAGTGAAACTCCTTTTAAACCGTTTCCTCCCAATTTAAATAACCAATTTCTCGATCGTCTGGCACCGCCTACAGTCCCACAGCTTGAATATGTTATTAATTATTCTCCTCCTTTATTACTTTCAAATCAATCTACTCTGAGCTCTCCATTTACTTTACAAGAACTACAAGGTGTTCTATCTTCCGTGAAAGATTCTGCTCCGGGTGAAGATGGTATACCGTATTCATTTTTAGTAAACCTTACTCAGTCTACACTTGAGTTTTATTTAAATATTATAAATTCAGTGATGTTATCAGGGAACATCCCCCTTTCTTGGAAATCACAGATAGTTCTTCCTGTCTTAAAACCAGGTAAAACACAAAGTGAAGCATCGTCATATCGCCCCATAGCGTTGTCATCTGTTCTTGTAAAAGTAGCTGAAAATTTAGTTAAAAACAGACTTGAATGGATTGTTGAAAACCGGGGAATATTATCAAACACACAATTTGGTTTCCGGAAAGGTAGAAGCACATTGGATGGTGTGGGCACGTTTTTGACAGATATTAGAGTAGCATTTACACACAATGAGTCAGTTCTAGCAGTATTTTTAGATTTGGAATCTGCATATGACAACGTCCTTATTCATATTCTTAAATACAAGCTTCAAAAACTTCAAATTCCAGAATTTTTATACTGTTTTATATTTAACCTTTTATCAGGACGTACTATAAAGTTAGATCATGCTCGAGATCAATGTAGACTCGTATGGAAAGGGCTTCCACAAGGGTCAGTACTCAGCCCTTTATTGTACAATATATATACTTACGATTTAGATTCATCTCTTCAAGAGTCAGCCAGTATCTTACAGTATGCCGATGATATTGTCTTATACTGCACAGGTAATTCCATTAACACATTATGTACTCAAATATCCCACTCTCTCAATAATTTAAAAAACTGGATGGAAGAAAATGGATTGAGCATTTCAGCACTTAAAAGCTCAGCTGTACTATTTACTCGCCAACGGATGCATCCCCCGATTAGTATATATTTTGACAATACTCTTATTCCAACAAAAAGTTATGTAAAGTTTTTAGGCGTATGTTTAGACTCTAAACTATCAGGAATCCCACATTGTGAATATGTGGTGGCTAAATGTGAGAAAATTCTCAATTTGTTAAGGTGTCTCTGTGGCGTTTGGTGGGGTGCGCATCCATTTTCTTTAAAGCTTCTCTATAATGCTCTACTACGCAGCGTTTTAGATTACGGAACCTTTTTACTGGAGCCTTGTAGTATAGCTGGACTTAGAAAGTTGGATGCCATCCAGTCAAAAGCATTGAGAATAATAGCCGGAGCAATGAAATCTAGCCCTTTAAATGCACTACGCGTTGAATGTGGAGAGCCCCCTTTGCAGTTGAGACGTCAGTTTCTTGCAGACCGCATGTTTTACAGAGTTTTAAAATTTTCCAACAGTCCTCTAATTTCTAAATTGCATCTCCTCTCTGATCTTGTCGAATCAACGAATTACTGGAATCATAAATCTTTACCTTGCCTGATAAAAAGTCTCATTAGATATAAGGCAATACACGCACCAACTCATCGATCTCCATTCATTGATATATTCGATTGTGCATACGAAGCTCTGATCAATGTCCCAACAGTTTGTTTCAATTTAGATATAGACAAACATAATGCCAATTTCTATTTTAAGGCTGTAGTGCAGGAAAATTGGCCAAACTGGCATCATATTTATACGGACGCATCTAAACACACTCCAGATATGTTTGTAGGAGTTGGAATATATCATTCTCAATATAAGATAGTACAAAAAATAAAGTGCCCTGTTGAAATGTCCGTCTTTACAGCTGAATGTCTTGGCATCGTTAAAGCTCTAGAATATGTTTTAAGTTTCAAGCTTAGCAAAGTACTGATTATGAGTGATTCAATGAGCGCATTGAAGACTCTATTACGATATCCTTTTAAGTCTAAGTCTCATTTCCCCCTTATAATTGAAGCTAGAAAAAAACTGTACTTATGCGTTCTTAAAGGATTTTCAGTAACATTTGTATGGATACCGAGTCATTGCGGTATTAAGGGCAACGAAAGAGCCGATCGACTTGCTAATGAAGCTATCGCATGTGGTGATCTGTATCCATTTAAAAATTATCCGCATGACTTGGCTGCGCTAGCCAGTTTGTATCTCCGGGATACTTGGGGTAGAATCTGGAGAGAAAGTGGTCAGATGACCGGTACTCACTACTATAGCATACAGTCACTAATTCCCTCTAAGCCATGGTTTTCAGTAATAAATCTAAGCAAAATCGTCACGTCAGTTTTAATTAGAATGCGTTTGGGACATACAACATGTCCAGCACATCTAGCAAAGTATAACATTATCAATAGTCCACAGTGCGAATGTGGTCATGATTTTGGGGATCTGGACCATATATTCTTCTCCTGTCCTAATCACGACCGTGCATCCTTTTATAATAATCTTATATCCCTTCGTGTCCCTCTCCCCACAAACATCAAATCTCTGCTCTGTACTATCAATCCTTCTATATATATTATTATAGCTGATTATATTTGTGTTAATAACATAAAATTGTAAATGTGTTTATACTGTATTATATTTCATATGTTCTTGTTAAGTTATGTAAGTAGTCATAGATATTTTACGACAATAAAATAGATCTTCCTAACAATATATATGAACCTACCACAAATCTACTTCTCCCTGATCCTTTTCTTATTACAAACGAAGTCTGATTAAAATTATAATACAATTGTTAATATCGCGAAACGTTTCCCCACTTTTAAAATAAAAGTCCATTGAGACAACGTGTAAAAAACACAAATCAAGAAAATAAAACCAAAACTAACACGAAGTCAAGAAAGAAGATTACCCCAATATAATAAAAATGGAAGAAAAATAATAAATAGGAACAGAAAATAAAACTTGACACTGGCGGATGCATAAGAAGTGCGAGCCATAATTCCCTCTGGGGACAAGAAAAAAAAAAAAAAAAAAAACATAACCTTAAAATACTGTTCTAGGGGGCATAGAGTAAACTTTAAATATGGAGATAGATAGGGGGTTGCAGGCAGGGGAGTAATGTTTATATCGTGTTACCAAAAGAAAAGCACCTACTATAAATATATACTTCGGATTATTGCTTGTACATTGTACGGTTCGAATGAAAAAAACAATGGTATCGGAAGCTTTATTACCTCTAGAGGATAGTACCGCACAGCTGGACATTGATTGGCTTGTAGCTGATGTTGAAGACGTGACTGAGCCATCTAGCATTGATAAAGTACTCGAGTATGCAGAACAAATTCTAGAAGAAGATGAGAACTTTATGCAAGTAAGAAAGCCTTTACAAATACTTATTTGAAAGTAGGTAAATTTCAAAATGTATGTAGGGTTCGCTTCAATTTATTTCGCTTTACGACTATAGAACTATAACTGCACTGCTGATTATAATAAGTATACCTTTTTATAGTAAGTACTCATCCTATTGAAAATGGGAAGTTTCTACCTACTAGGTATTTCACCAATTTATTGCTGCTTTTATCTACATTGCGCAACTGATTGCAACAGCTTCAAATTATGGTTGTTTTCTTGTTCTATCCGAGTTTATACTTTCAATGCCAAAGATATTATTACGTTAAATTATCAGCCAAAGTGTCATTCATTAATCTTTATAGAGAACATTAAATGCACTCTAACCCATGATTGTGGTATATTATGTCCTATGTGAGTTTGAAATAATTATATAATTCCAAGTGGCAGTTATAGGACTACCAATTTCAACATCCAGTGCTGCACATTTTTTGGAATTATATGCCTTATTGGACAGACACAAGACTAAGAATTAATTATAGATCACCAGAAGCAATTAAAGTTGGCTTTGGTGGTCCTATTGCAGAGTTATATATTCAGTCTCCAAGCTGTTGTGACTAAACATTATGCAATCAGTGATTCAAGGAAAATGGTACTGGCATATTAGAATAAATTTATAATCATCCATTAGTTAGATGAGATTCATTGTGTATGGCCTCTGCAACTTGTTTTGAGTGTTGCATCCATTATATATGTGACATATCAAAGTTGTAGATAATTTATTATTATTATTATTGTTATTCAGGGAGGCAGTTGTCAAAACAACTGATGTTTCCTGCAACTAATTGTACTCCACTTCACATTCAAATGCTCCTTATAATAAAAATGTTGGTGTTTTTTAAGGCCTATCTGTAAGGAAATTTAGTGTTTAATCTTTGGTCTAAAAGTTAATTGCTTGCATTTTCTCCTTAAAAAAATACTTGTTCCATGATGTTTGAGAAAAAATCTACAAAAAGATAAATCACATCTATTGTTATGCAATTATTGAGTAGTACTACTGTAGAACTCAGAAATTCAGATGCAAAAGTAATGGTCTGCATTGCCTACAAACCATACTTACAACACTGAATAATCTCCATCTATTGTTTCCTTCCTTATCCATGTGACATTGGAAAAATTGCACAGCCCTTCAAAAGCCTTTTAAAAAAAAGTGAAGTGGGTAGTACTACAAGATAACTATTAAGGAATACGTAAATACTAATCTATTATTAATAAGTATTTGGAATAAACATAAATGTTTGTAGTGTATAGCTAAAAAGTACTACAGAACTATGTTTTAACTAATATAATAAGCTGGAAAACTTTTTATATTGATAACAATTTGTGAGACAGGCAATTTTGGTTTTTGAGTCTCTTTCACCCAGTAATTTCACATACTTTAGTGTCTTTATGCCCTAAAACAGGCATTTTTTGCATTATGGCTTCACGGCAGTGCATATCTGGCACTGTGGTGGTGTCAGCCAAGATGGCCTACCTACATGTAAGTCGGGTTACCTCGCTTCTTACGATTCGCATTCCATTGGCAGAGGGAATATTCTTTTACTCTGTTCCCTAACAAAGTAAGGTACATTCAAGTAGACTTTGTAGCTTAACTTGACATCTTTGTTTATGGCACTACTGCATATTGCAATTCTGCCAGTGTCTGTTCCATAGAAGTTTTATAAACATTTGGAGGTTTTTTGGACAGTGAATATGATTGGAGAGTCATGAATCAACCAGACTTCCTAAGAATCAATACAATACCAAACAAAAAAGGGGAAGACAATACAAGTTAGTTCTTACTAGTTACTACTAGCACCATGTGGTTTCACTCGCATGGTGATAGATGATAATGATTAGGAAAAATCCTATGTGACATTCTTCAGATGTAATCTATCTCCTTGTCAAATTTCATTACATTCCGTTCAGCCATTTAGGAATGAAAGCGTAACAAACAAATTCACTTTCGTATTTTTAATATTAGTTAGGATCTAATCGTATAATTTACCAAAATCGGTTGATCCCTTATGTAGTTACGAGCAGACATAGGAACGGACATACATATGACATGTAACCCTTTTTTTAAGTTTCACCACAGTCGGGTAAATAACAAAATTATGGTGACTTTTCCTGTTGTAAATGTATCCTGTGGGCCTATCGAGAATAACATTGTAAATGTAACATAACATATTGTTCACGTGAAACAATACAAACTGTCATTCATCTAGGGCAGCTGTGACACAGATAACTCATATCTTGTTCGCTGAAGCGTGACGTGTTAACGCTTACGTTAAGAATACTTTTTCGTAAATTATTTGTGCTACGGCCTCTTTCATCTAAATAGGGCATTGTCGATACTATTTAGTATATTAGTAGAAAACGTGTTTATGTCGATAACAAAATAATTATGTAAGAATGATTCCTACACTTCTAGCCGAGGCATGCTATCTTACTAAATTCATTTAATATTTCAGCTGCTTACTGAAAAACTTAGCGATGAAGAGATTTACTGGGAGCTACCATGGTACCAGCGAGATAAAAAATTAACTCGTACACACAAAACTGAGCAAGATGATGAGTCTACATCATATCGCACTGACACCATATCGAAGGATGAACATGATTTGATTGCTAAAAACTGGCGCAAGCTTAGGAAGGTCACAATTTTCAAAATATTTTGCAATGGATAACATATCAGGCCTTTTATCTACATAATAAATATATCCCATGAAATAGTGAACTTAAACAAAAAGCTAGGTTTCAGTTCTGTGCTTTATAACCAACTACTACTATAAGCATTTTTATTTTTAGTCATACTTGCAGTTGAGATGCACTGCACCAAACCGTGCACTGTGTTTTACGTAACCACATACTTAGTTACTGACCATGTTATCTGTTATTAGCATTTGGTCAAGTTATTAATTTTATATTACTAAAAGGCTTGAGTTATTTGATGAAGTTTTGAAATAAAACATTACATATTATGACACAATAGATTTAACATCAAAATTCTCTTTTAGAGGTACTGTTTACCTGATAGTATAATTAGCCTTGCACGCTGGAAAAACAAAACTCATACAAAAAATCCTAAATTTAGTCCTGTGGAAAAAGCAAGACGGTTTGCAACAGCTTTTTTGGCTCGAGGTCTGAGAAGGAACACAAATCAAGTGTATCGTCATATACTAGCATATTATGGAGGACAAAGAAAAGGATCTTATAATGCTACTGAACGAAAAATCATGGATATATGCTACCATCACAAACCGAAAACACATGGAATGATCACATCTATAGTTTTAGGTAGAGAACCTAGAGGTATCTACAAGAGGTTCCAATACATGGTAAACGGTATGAAAAACTTCTTTATAAATATATAAGTAAACTATACAGGCTGACCCGAAAATATGAATTTATGATAAAAAAAAATTGCTGCCTATTATAACATTATTGGCAACTACAACGTCAAATTAAGGAATCACCATTTTTTTGCCTAATGTTGCTAAATTTGGCGCCTTGCCGACGTGCTACTCAATTCTAATTAGTTAGCTATAGCAATATTTTTTTAAAAAGGGTATAAAGAACCACAACAGTAGATTTCTGTTTTTATTGCCCAAGTCTGAGAACCTCTGCTGAAAAAAAAACATATTCGTACACCTGGGCGGTGGTGGGCACCTTTATCATAGGCCGCAAAATTTTATTGTTATTTTCAACATGTCCGGGCCAGCCTAAAAATATATTTAAATTTTTTTTTGGACGCGCCGCCCGTCCGCCTCATTCAAGTACCTGCCGGATTATCCATTCATTACAGGATACTCTGTATAGGTAAACATTACCACATATATACCACTATTATGTCGAATGGCATAAACACCCAAGGAGCTTTATGCGGTCTGGTGGAAATCCTTATTTTTCCGGTCCTTATATTTCTAACAACTCAATACTAAAAGTGTGAAGAAGAAATGCAAGGTATAATTATAATTATAGTATTTTATTTGGTATTGTGGTGATGTGTTTCTACTCGTACTTATGATTTGGACTATAAGCTGAACAAGCTCTTAAAGCAGGACTTCTGGAAAACTACCTGGCTTAATCGTACCACGACAACATTATAGCACAGCAGTCAGCTCACATCTTTCACAGGTTTATATCGACGTAAGAAAACGTATTTATTGTATGTAGCAAGAATGGCGTAAGTAGACACTCTTTAGAGACTCTTTAGAGTTAGTCTTACAAATTTTTCATAGTAGGTACTTAATTTATTAAATATTTCAAGTATCAGCATTAGGTATAAATGTCTGGAATATACGGAACTTAGCTATCTCCATAGAAGTCACTGAACTACTTACGACGTTCTTCAGGTCTTTAAAATGAAAAGTAAATTGCTGTAAGTATTAAAATCCTACTGGTAATAACTATAACTAAAATATTTCATTGCTGTTCATGAGTATTATTTTAACAAAACTTGTTCCAAAAATCGTCTCTGTTAAAGATAACTAAAAATATGTGATTGTTTTCTAACTATTTTAAAAATATTTTAAGTTTTATGGCACTGGTGATGACTTGGGTTTTGGCTACTTACAGCAAATACGTTTTCTTGCATCGATGTTATCTTTGATTGTGCGTTAAGTGCGACTCACACCTAGGGCAAATATGAAAATATGTTTTTGACACCAGAAAAATATTTTACTGCCGTAACGTAGAATGCCCAAACACCAAAATAATTCCAGACGCTTAAAATAATGCTCGAAGCCATGCCATGTGCTGATTCAAATTTGGCGAGTTGTTTCAGTTTCAACTTTAGTTTGCTAGTATCTACAATACTACGATGAGCAAGCTATTAATAATATTAAATAATAACGGATTGCATTTTTCATTTTCTACTATTAACGTCTAAAAAAATAAGGTTACGTCCTCTGCCTGGCTTCGAACCCTTTTGGCTAACCATGTAAAACGTCATGGCAACTAGGCCAATCCCTTACGAGGATTGAATTTATCTCTTTACAGTTTTAACCGGTATGAGGACGGAGCGCCCAAGCCATCGAAATACTTGAAAATATTTTTCCAACCGAAAAAAGGGTTTTACCACAGAGTAACTAAAATGTTTCACAAACACTTAACTTTCGTGTTGCATTATTACATGTTTGCGATACTGCATGCATTCATGGGTGTGTTAACCCCTTTTTTTTCAGAGTTGAAAAATAGGTATCTTAAAGTTTAAATATGACTGAATTTATTGTGTTCTTTGTTACAGGAGAACCACCGAAAAAACGATTAAAATGGAATTTAACGTTAGCTTCAAAATTTTTACAAAATTTGCTTACATATTCAGAATTAAAATTGAAAGATTTAAAAAATAGAAAAATAGATAGAGCTGTTTGGCTCAAGCTGGCAGATGACATGGAGCACAACGATATTCACTTGCAACATTTCTGGTACTGCTATCTGCATGTCCAACTGTTTGTAAAGTGTGATGTGAAGTTACAAGAATTGAGGAAAACAATATTGGACAAGTAAGTTTTGAATAACTTACACACTTCAAAACACACATGCAATGCCCTTTTCATAAACTACCGCCCCGCTTTTAAACATTTTAACTCATAGGTAAATATACTTTAGCTTAAATGCTAACCGGGATGCTACTGGGATCATTTTTCGGGTTAGTTAGACAATGGTAGCCAGTTTGTTTAAGTGCTAATATAGTACTAGCGGACAAAAATCTAAAATTATCTAAACTACGGTAGTTCTAATTCTATTCATACTAAAACCCATTTTGGTGTAAAACCTAGAACGACAATCACATAAAATTGGATTCAATTGTGGGTAATGGAAATAGTGGTGTTTGCTGGAGTTTGGCGTTTTGCACAAACGAATTGCCACCAATGTGGTGTTATACAAGAGCATAATAAAACCCTTGCGTCCCAGAGACGTATATATACGTCAGTTTCATTCATAAATCTTTTGTTTTAATCATCACGGTATAGGAAGGATTAAGCTGTATTTATTTAAAATTTTACTCAAATCAATTTAGCCGTTTATGCGTGTAGTACCAAATATAGAGACACTCACAAACTTTCGTATTAAATTAGTGTTATTGGAATTTACGACTTATAGTATATTTCTCAGTGTTACATACTTTTTACTTTGTGTGGTTCTACACAGATATATTGCCTCAGAGATGAAGTGCGAAAGTGTGTTTTGATTGAAAAATTTCGATTGAAAGGTACTTTGATTTTAGATTAGCTAAGTAAAGTGTAAGTAAAATCACTGTACTAATGGTACGAAAAAGCTGTCTCTTGACGATCAGTGCAGTGCAGTCCTGCACAGAGTTCTGAAGCTTCATAATGACCTTAGAGGAAGCTCTACCGTCATAATTAAAACAAAATATTTATGAATGAAACTGACGTAAATTAACGTCTCGGTAGGGTAAGGGTTAAAAATCTGAGTTGTCATGGGCGCCTGTTCATCACAGTTACTATGACGCTTCTTCAACAGGTGAACAACTTACCCGCTCGTCATTTGTAAATTAATTTCTTACTCAACCTGGCAAAAATAACAGCTAAAACCTTTTACCAATAAATGGAACCGACCGAAAAGTGTGAAATAACTTGTCGAAGTTGGTACCATGATAGTTAGAAAGTACCTATTATCACAATATTGCGTGCATGGTACCGACTTCAACACTACATTCAAACAATACAACCGACACGCAATTTTTAATGTAGAAGTGGGTTCAATTTTTTGTTTAAAAAAAATCACCTTTTTTAGTAACCTTGCTACTTACACAATACACCGTCATTGATGATAAGAATAAAGTTTATTAACTTAATAAGTAGGTACAGAAGTAGGTAGTAGGTAGGTCTCCAAATTGAAAATATCTAAACATCGAATACCCTCGTACATTGAGTTTTCGCGTTTGCAGGTTAAATTTACATTTACAATTATTTGTTTTATCTTTCAATCCTACAATAGTTTTACTAATAGGTAATAGATGGTCAATGATTTGCAAGAGTACTTTGTGAGACCTCCACATTTTATTCACGGTTCCACCAATCATCAAGACATGTGAAACACTTTAGCTATTGAAGTATAACTCAAAAGCGGCTTGACCGAATTTGATGAATTTATATGGGACCACCACGGAAGTATACTCTATCAAACAAAAGTGTGAAATAACTTGTCCATGTTGGTACCTGTTGGTCTTCTTATGGACTGTATTTGTTCCTAGCTCTTGAGGTTCTTGAGGAGAAGTAAAACACAAGGTATCCGTTCGTAAACTGACAATTTAATCCAAATTTGGCCTATTTATATTGCCACATTAGGCCTCGCAACTAGTGGTGTCGTCGACTAGTGTTTTTATTTTACAATTTGATTTTATACATATAATTTTCCTTAACCTATATTTACATTCTATGACTTATTCTAGGGTGCTCGCGTGTCCTTAACAGTACCTATTAACTTGGTAATTAACCATGATAGTTCAAAGTACGTACTGGTATTATCAGTTTTTAGTGATATACATACTTGCTACGGGATCGATTGTCATTCCCGTGGCAAGTATACCTACTGCTATGATGATTGATAATCATCAAAATAAGCGAAACACGTTTCAGTTATTGGAATGTAACTCAAAAACTGCTAGACCGAATTTGACGAAATTTAAATGAGACCACACGGGAAGCACCAGCTTTCAAATAAAAATAACATCATCAAAATCGGTTCATAAATGACGAAGTTATCCGCGAACACACATAAAAAAACATATATTTACGGTCGATGTGAAAACCTCCTCCATTTTTTTAAGTCGTACTCTCTCTCTCTGTGGTCGTATCCTCATGACTGAGGATCGTGGTCATCGGTGGATGTGGATGGTGAAGTCAGTTAAAAACTGCTAAAAACGTACACAAGGGCGTTCTAATTGAGTATCTGTGGGTGAAATAGTAGTTATAGGCTTTTTGTTCAGCGTTCGTAAGACTTCAAAATGCCAATCAATTTTCAACCCACGTCCCAGGTATAAGGTAGGTACTAAGGTAATTTTAGACTGCGATCTGATTAGGGTGTAAGCAAAAGTTGCAAAATTACGATACTACGACATTTTGCTTCTAGAACTCATTACACGAATGCACATTTTGCAAATGCTAACGATGCCATCGAACGCACCTTTATTATTCTACTCGGAATATTTTATTCCGAGCCACGTAGACATGCGCGAAATAAATCTTTAGAGGGAACAGAAATTTATAAATCTATATGTTCAGAAGATTTAAATCACTCATATAAATCTTTAAATCCCTAATAACTCAGTAAATCAAAAGACTATGTTGAATTATTTTCCAAATATACTTGGCAATAATTATTTTTCTAACTCTTTTTAAGTTTGTATGTGCAAGGTGAGATTAGATTGTACGTTTTGTGTTTCAATGTCTAATTACACACTATATTAGCGTAACTTTTTATATTTCAATTTTGAATTACAAAAGTAGGTATTCAAAAACATAAAAAAAAAAACAAAAAAAAACGCAAAGTTTAACCGATATGTAACGAAACGTCTCGAAAAATTATAAAATTCTATTAAATAAAATTAAACGCGTTTCACGAAATTTTAGAAAAAACGTAAGAACATCTAGACTACTACAATTGATTTTGCACTTTGTTTCAATGATAGTAGAACTAATTTCTTATGTAGGACCCAGTGATCTTTCAAGCGATCATTCCCGTACGCATGCGCAATCTTTTCTAATAGTTGTGTCTCTTTTTGATTCGTCTAATCGTGCAGCATTTGTCTCAAGCTAACTGGTCTCGCTTCAATATATCATAAAATGATCCATACTAGTAGTGATTTAAAGATGTCTTTGGTAAAAGATTTATTATGAAAACGTGGGAGTTACGGATCTAAGTATACTACATCTTTAGATGTACATCTTTTTTACGAGTCACTCTCGAGTTACTCAAGTCTATGAGCCACGGTAATGATTGGTAATATTACCCTGACCGAGCTAGTGATGTCTCCGAGTCTACTGGGACAAATCGGCGGCGTTTGTACATTTGTTAGATTAAACTTAGCGCAAACGTGTTTATAGAAACGTTTTATTTTTATAATATTTTTTATTTATTTTTGAGATCGTATAAACCAAATAGAGTGGGGCATTGTTGATATATTGAGGGCTGTGAAAAGGGATTGTGTTTTTATTAGATCTAGGGTTTCAAATTGATATGCTTTGAATTTTTGACTTTTAAGAGCATTAGAACTCTTTGTGAATAGGTTCGTCCGGGGCAGTACTGCCACCATACCCGTTTCTACCGCGAATCAGTAATGTTTGCAATACTGTGTTTTGGTTTGAAGGTTTGGTTGCCGGCGATATTACAGGCACATGAAACTTAACAACTTAATGTCACAGGGTTAAAGTCAGGAACTGTAACTGCGATAATTGTTCTGAATTATGCTTCCTGACATTATTTACATCGTAGTTTTAACCAGGATTTTTTTGTTATATTATAGGATAAGGCAAAAGGGAAGAGAAAATGTGTACAAAATATGGAGCGACATCAGATGGAAAGATCTTGCATTGGAATTCCCTGATGCGTACACACCAAGATTCCTGTACAGAGTCGGTACTAGACTCATTTCTGACAGAGGGCTCAAGGGTTATTTAAAAGCACCAATCGAAGATGTAGTAGAATATGCTTTTGAAAAGATTAAGAAAGAGAAAGGAATGCAGCGCAATAAACGGTTAAAAACATTAAAATTCAACAAAGGAGGCCAACTGGAAGTGGTGTTTTATAAACGTCGAGATATCGCCTTAGAAGGACAATGACATCCGTTGTTTGTTAAAAAACAAAAGACTAATTAAAAGCTTAAGTATTATGTTTAATAAGCCGTCAGTGCTTAAAATAAAAGATTATCTATTTATGTAGTAAGTATTCTCTTTTATTTATGTATATAGTACATAAAATACCTACTTTCTCTTTTTCTAGGGTTCTAGGTCACAAGAGAAAAAGGGGAACCTATCCTAGGATATCCTATAGGATCGTATGAAAATTAAACAGTCAAGCGTGTGCATCTCGCTTCGCGGTTAAGTGAGAGGTATTCTGCAAGGCGCCGCGCGCTTTTCGTTCCACCTGGGTTACCGGTTCTGGCGTGAACTTCCTCCCCGGGTTAAATTTCCTAAGAGCCGATATACAAGGCAGTTAGCCAGTGATCAACATACACGGAACGCTCTTGCAGTCATAGTCAACAGCTTGAAGCCATGATAACTGCTCGAGCAGTTGGTATTAACTGCTCATCAAGTCACAATTTTAATCAATCAACATAAATCAGGGTCGGAAAGCGCGCGCAATGTGGAATAAAGAGCGCGGGCGGAAGTAACTGCGCGAGAACAGTCGACAGCTCGAGCAGTCAGTGTATGCCTGATGGCGACAGTTTTACCGCCAACCGCCCGAAGCATTTGCAACTGCTTGAGCGGTTTTATGTATGTGTGTACGTAGATGACTATAGTTCACTGTGCAATCGTAGCTTGAAGTCCGGCTTCAAGATGCTCGTGTATCTGGGGCCTTAGTATGCCCCTCAGTATTCAGTTTTGCCAATAGTGTGGATCGGTCGCTGCCGAGATAGACATTGACGACATTCCCAATGGCCTTGGCAAAGGCTTTTATCCGTTTTCGCTAACAAACCCTACAATTTCCTCATCAAACCCGTTATAATTAGAATTGCTTTTCGTTATAGCATAGATAAGCATGCTAATTGGATTCGGTTTCAAAAATGTTCTTTAATATAGGTACTTTAATCTTTAGTACCGAATAGTGTTTGTTCGATTAGTAAATTCATATAATTTATTGATTCAGGCGTTACTTTGCGGAAATCCATTATCAAAAAACGATTAAAAAATATTTAGTGACACTTCCGCTGAAAAGAAAACAATGATTTTGGCCTATTTGGGGGTGTGCACCACCCTCCCTCCCGCATAAAATGCTAATAGGAAGAATACAAAATAAAAAAACACAAGAAACCCCAAATAAACCAAAACCGATTCCAGGTTTGACTGAGCTTTTATTATTTTCTTTTATAGACTGAAAAGCTTAAGCATACTATGGTTAGAGTTACAAATTTTTTTTTAATAATTTTACTAAAAACAAAAAACAATATTAAAAAATATTTAGATTCCAGGTTTGATTGAATCGGTTTTGGTTTATTTGGGGTGTCTTGTGTTTTTGTGTTGTATACAATGTCATGCTCTAGTAAACTCATTATCAGAACAAATTTGTGCTTGCGGTTTGTTTTTGCATTATGTTCTTGTTGTCTTACTTTTTCAATCAGTAAAATGTACCTATATGGAAAAAGAAAGATAAATATATGTTCTTTGTTTTAAAATTTAAAACCACAAACTGAAAGTGAAAAAAAAACAATGCTCAAAGTCGGCCTTTAGAGTTACCATAAATGCAGTATCAGAGTGCAAAGACAACCGTGTCAAATAAATTAAATAAAAGTGATTTTTAAGCGGGAAAATGATAAGGTTAGATATGTGTGTTTTTTTCTATTTATAAAGTTTATGAAATTTCACTCTATATCCTAAAGAATTACGTATATTCTCGAAAACGATATTCAAACATGGAACATAATGGGTTTTTCGTAAACATAACCTAGCCCTAGAAATTCAATAAGTTATTTCACAAAACAAACAAATATAATAGTATAGTAATGTAAAACATAGTTTATCCTGTTTATTATTTTTTTCCTTGACGTAAAATGAATAAGTAGTTGTGAAATTATTGGCATTTTTGAAGTGGATGCAAAATTACAGAGTTTCCCGCGCTTATTGCGCCTGAGTTTAGGTAGGTGTAAGAGACCAAATCTAAATTGAAAAAAGCTATAAGGACCTGAAAAAAATATGAGAAGGAAGATATGTGCTATTTTTATGATTATAAAGTAAAAACTTATGCAATATAAAGTAAAAATTTTCGTACCCTATATCAAACAATACGCATACCTAATGATTTCGTAACTTAGGACTAGAAATTCAATATGTTATAGTATAAAACCTCAGATTATAGAACAAAAGTTCTATAATCTGAGTATAAAACATACAAAAAGTGCAGGATAATAATGTAAAACATAGTTTATTCTGTTTACTGCTTTTCATTTAACATAAAATGAATAAGTAGTTTAGAAAAAACAGCCATTATTGAAGTGATTGCATAAAACTGCGAGTTCCGCCATTTTGAACCTTGAGTGAAGTAAAATAAATGTAATCTGGGCAGTATAACGGTTAAGCCATTGTTTCGTGTCGTTAAAGGATTTATTAATTTTATTACTGAAATATCAAAAAAAATGAGCTTTAAATAAAGGTGAGATATCGTCTCGTCAGTAAATACCACACATGGGGTGTTGATTGACCTTGGCAAGTAAATTGTTTTAATATTATATATAATAACTAGGTGTTGGGCGGTGCGCGGGCCACGAGTGGCCCGCGTTTGTCCTTGTGCAGTATTTTTTTTATTTAAACTTGTAACCATTTGACTAAAAAGTAAAAATTTTCATACAAGTTCAATTGCAGAAATTTTGCCTTTAATTACAGTTTAAGTCGGGACATAGAGTCCTTGTGTATGTTTGTTAAGGAATCCAACCCCTTAGTGCAGTGGATAACGCGAGCAGGTAGTCTTGGAGGCCAGCTTGAGAACTCAAAAAATGATCTGCATTCAGTTGCATAAAAAATCATAACTCCCATACAAGTTACAAAGCGAGCATTTCTCTTAGTGCAATTGAGGCTCAAGGATAGAGCTGGAGTTAAAAAGACAAAAGAGTGTGGTATAGTCGTTAGATTGTAGGTACATACCAGAATTCTTTTCAATTTTTGTTTAGGGCCTCTACTTCTTATTGTGGTCGGTGGTAAATGTGTCACGAGAGTCTCCACAGGTATCCAAAGAAACTTCCTTCGAGACCTTTTTTTATTCAAGCTTCCTTTTCAATAACATGGTTGTCTGGAAGAGATCGCTTTGACCGATAAGACCGCCAATTGTTACACTTAATTTTATTTTTTTAATGCTGAGTAATAGTTTTCAATTATATTATCATGTTTACTCGTATTTGTTAGTTATATTATATAATGTGGTGTTGCAATAAAGGGTTTATTTATCTATTTACCTATCTACATAGTAGCAGTAGAACTCTTCGTGAATGAGGTCATCCGGGGAAGACTGCCACCATATCATTTTCTTCCTGAAGCAGTAACCTTCGCAATATTGTGTTCTGGTTTTGAAGGGTATGGGTGCAGGTAAAATACAGGCACATTGAGACTTAACAATGTCTCATGTTTACGTTCGCAATGCAGTTGTGAGGGCATACGTCTGATAAAGGCAGAGGTTAGCACCTAACACCTGGTAGACTTCGTGCTTGTACCGGCTTTAAAAAAATACTTAAACTACTTGGTACCTCTACGGTACTGGGTACGAGTGTGTGAATATTATATTTTATAATATGAGTAACTTTGTTATTCAATGATATCTAAATTATCCTTATTTAAAACAGAATATTTATTAAGATATTTATACTGTAGGAACTTTGGCATCTATAAGATGTACAGGAACAATTTGTGAACTGAAGTAACTGTTAAACAGGTAAGCTGTAAATTATGTATTTTTTAACTTCTTTTATCATGAAATGAATAAACATATAAAATATCATGCAATCACAACTTTTTTGATTTCAACTTTGTTAATAAGTAGATGAACTCCTGCACGACAAATTTACTCAAACTTTTGTGTCATATTTGTAACAGAAATAATAATGATTTCACATGCTATAGTACCCTTACAGTACCTAACACTTGCGCACTAATGATTCGCGGCACACACAGTGACACAGTAAGTAGAGTCCCTTGCTTCTTACGTTTCGCATTTCAATCGCATTCTAACGGCGAAGGGAAAACTGTTTTATTCTGGCCTTTCATTTAATAAGTATGTAGTAGGAAATAACCTGCTTACTTATTTTGGTATGCCAAATTTAAAAAAAAAATTACAATCAATTGGGTGCGGGGCGAGTTTACTGGTCCGCTCTTCCATACGCAGGTAAAGGCATTTGATGAAGGCGAGAGAGATGTATAAACACACACTTTACGATAGTGACGTTTTTAATGTCATGGTTTACCACAATATTATTTCTTCGGCCACTGGCCAAGGAATATAGAACCATAGAGAATATGAGACAACTTCATGAACAGTAATTAAGTAAATACAGACATGCATGCAACACCATACTTCCCACCACAATCACATTTTTAGGGGTATCAGACCTTTCCCTTACAGTTCGTATATAACATCTTTGGATCGATTAAAACATTGTTTTGCCGTAAAAAAGTCACATTATCACTGAGTAACACACAATATATTCAAAAATCAGAAACTATTGACAATGCAGCAGAGTGATGTACTGCAGTATAATTATAGAAGACATCAATGTCTACAAAAAAGTGCAATAAGATATGTCTAATTATTACAGTTATGACACAATAATAATGTGTACTTGGTGTTAATCTTTATCTACTCTTATAATAAAAAGCAAAGATTTGATAGTGTATGATGCTCGGCTGTTGATGAAAGTTCACACAGAAATAGACCGGAAACAATGTTCTACGCCGTAGCAAACCGTAGCAGCTACGGTATATCAAATATCCACGCAGACGGAGCCGCGAACAAAAGGTACTCTATGATATGCATGCAGGCCAAATCTTAGACCAGTGAATGTTACCAGTGATGACTTGTGGCACTGCTCTCTGACTATGAGCCTCATAATACGAGTATGTAAGCTCAAAATTGTAAAATTCGTTCCATCAAAAATGGAGAAAACTGTGCTGAGTCACTGTACGTGATTGAATCAGAAATGAGGAGATGAATCGTAGGACCTGGAGGCCTTCGAACTCTGCTTCTGTACTCGGACTGACATGTAGGCGTTTTTGTACAAACACTTCAGCACTTCAATATGCCGATAGTCAATACGGCACCGCTGGAGAGACTCAAGCACTGCCCACGTCTCGATCGAATCAAAGGCTTTCTCATAGTCCACAAACGCTAAACAAAGAGGCAAGTTATACTCTTCGGTCTTCTGTATAACTTGCCGTAGCGTGTGGATGTGGTCTATGGTACTATAGCCTTTTCGGAAACCGGCTTGTTCCGGAGGCTGGAATTCATCAAACCTGCGACTGAGACGGTTCGTTATGACCTTCGAAAACAGCTTATAAACATGGCTCAAAAGCGAGATGGGTCTGTAATTTTTAAGTAAAGTGTTGTCATCTTTCTTGAAGAACAGCACCACCACGCTGACTGTGTGTCTAAAAAAGCTCTTAGTTTGACATGTAGTTGTAGGTAGAGTAGGTAGGACTCGTGGAGACTTGTAACATGTGGAACACTCTTCCTTCTGTTGTGTCAAATAAACCAACACTTGCTTTTAAGTTTGCCAAGATATAAAATTGTTATTTTGAGTATTTTAATAAAATGGTGGTCACATCTAAGATTGGATTAGCTTCCCTATTTAGGACAAATCGATAACTTCCTAAATCAACTTCCTTATGTATTAATCCTTCCTATACCGTGATTATAAACTCAAAGATTTATAAATGAAACTGACGTATATGTATGTCTCTGAGACGCAAAAAGTTAATCCTTTAATGTTACTTTCTAATTAATTTATTCAGAAACTTTGGCATCTGCAAACCAATTCTATTTTTTCAAAACGTTCAACTATCTATTCAGTTGCAACATCAGTTCGACTCCGTTGGATACTAACCCAAAAAGCTGTTCTACTATTTCTATGATGACAACTTGAAACGTAACGTCATCTTAAACGCTACTACCCATATATAAATATAATATACGGATATGCGTTAACGACGCGGTCAATCTATATAGTAATTTTTAAACTTTCGCGATTTGAACACATGTTTTAAATGTTTATCGGGACTTATCACGTATTATTTAATATAGGTAAAAATATGTACCTTTCGCTCAACGTTTCGACCATGTTACAATGGCCGTGGTCACGAGCTGACTGAAAACTGCGGGTGAGTCCGGCGAGAAGAGCGTGTGTTTTGTTCTCCTACCCTCACTTGATCTTGAAAAATCGCAGGGTTGTCACTACGACACACAACACTGGCTGTATCGGTAAATGTCCTAGTACTTACACCGCGGTTTGTACACTTGCTCACTACGGGATTCCACGACGCCGCTAACTTAAATCCATCTTCCCGGTTGAAATTGCGATGTTTTCTAATTTCAACCGCTTCACGAACCATTCTTGAAAAATAATGTCGTTCAGTGGAGAGGACCTTCGGATCGTGGAGCTCGATCCAGTGACCGGATCCCGCCTCAAGCAAATGTTCTGCAATAGCCGACTTCTGTGTCTAGCGATTTTTGACGGCCGCGATATGTTCTTTGATTCTTTCAGCTATGGTATGCTTCGTTTGACCTATGTAGGAACTACCGCAGCTACAATCGACCTTGTACACACCAGGGGTCTGGAAAGGAATAACGTCTTTCGGTGTCCTCACATGCCTCGCCAGCTTAGATAAGGGGGTATACACCGTCTTGATGGAGTACTCCTTCAGCAAAGTCCCTACCTTATCCGTTACTCCTTTAACGTAAGGCATGAAAGCCGGCTGCCGCTCGACGTCAGTCCCTCTCTTGTGACATTTGCGTCTCGCCTGCCCGCGTTTAGTCACACTATAGCCATTCCTTTTAAGTACCTCCTGAACATGCTTTTTCTCAACCTCTACATGTTCAGGGTCACAGAGGGCGTCCGCTCTGTCCAACAGAGACCTGGCCACCTGCCACCTGACCTGGTAACATGGTCGAAACGTCGAGCGAAAGGTACAAATTTTTACCTATTTTAAATAATACGTGATAAGTCCTGATAAACATTTAAAACATGATCTATTTAGTTTACAGCATATTAGGTTTTAATTTAAAGTTTATTGTAACAATAGAAATCTAACTTAAATAGCACAATAAAAAACTTATAATTGTCATCGTTCAGCTACAGTTCAGTTAAAGTTGGAGCAACATTTGGTTAGTAGAATCGGACCCAGCGGTTTGGCAACAATATCAAAGTCAACGGGTCATTGCCGTTACAAAGAATGGTAGTTGGTATCATGAAAGTACAAAAGTACCAATTTCCACAAGTTCTTTTACACTTTTCGGTGCTGAAATCGGTTCCATTTTGGGGTAAATATTTTTTTTACCATTTTAGTGACCCTTGCAACTTACTGATCGATTGTCATTAACCGCCAATGATGATATTACCAAGAAAGGCGTACTACTCTTTAGTTATTGGAGTGTAACGTGCTCGTCGGAAAAGATTTATTGAAAATATTGTATCCATTTTAGGTGTTTTTTCAGTTTCTCAAAACTTTCTGGGGATCCCATGAATTTATAAGAGGCAAGGCAAAATGCAAAAGGAAAAATTTTGGTTTTCAAATTAGATGAATAGCACTTTTTTTATTATTTGACCTCAAAAATATGTATTATTGTGTAAGTACCAGCCTACTGAATTGAATACCAGCGGTATTCAGGTATTTTATATTGCTCTTGAATACTACCACTAAACAATAAAAATGTACTACCTATGACTGTTTGAATGGACAGATGCGTGTTGTTACTTTTAATGATTTGGTATAGTACCTATTATTTAGTATAAAGCATTTTAGGGTGGGCTTTTTTTAGGGTTTTTGATTCAGTTTATTAGAAAAATTATCGCTGTAAGTTACGGCCAACCTCCATGTTCAGGTCGGTTTGATAACTTACAGAACTAAAAATGATTCAGTAAGTTATCAAACCGTATTATCTTATTGTTCAGGCCGTAAAGCCTGTCTAGCGAGACCAAACTGTCAAATTATAGGTCAAAAATAAATGAGCTTTGAGGGTGGGTACCAGTACTGCCCGCACACCCGTCGGAATAATAACGACCTCATAATAGACATCAGTGTTGACCGATTTACCATTTAATCACAAAAATAACCCATCCTGGAATGGGTTTTGAACCTGCGTCTTCTGACAAACCGTATCCTAGGCCACCGAGACGATACCAAAGACGCGCTACATGGCAAGCTTGGAATATATCTTCCTAATGGATTTTAATCCTCGTTTTAGGGGATAAATTGCAGAATTTGGTTTCTTTAACCAAGCGTTAGTGCTTCAAAAGTCATATAATAAAAACTTGGAAAATTCAGACACATATACAACGTAATATATAACACTGAAACTACTTTTATACCGCAAAACTGGCCATATACGAAAAGACCTTTAGAGATCGGTAGCGATATTTCATATGCGAAAGTGTTTGTCGGTTCGTTGCTTGTTTGTTTGGCCTGCTTTTACATTCAAACTACTGAAACAATATTGATGGACTTTGGCACAAAGGTAGCCTGTATATCGTATGGCGTCACTATACATATACCTGGTACAGCCAAATTTAAAGTAATTTGATTGGTTAGCTGGGTAGAAAATATTTTATAAAACTTTTGAATAACATTTTAAGTGATTACTTCTACAACTGAAGCGATTTAATTTAAACTTCAAACGCAAAAAGTGATATCATCAATGATCTTTACATACATTTTCAAACTAAAACTGATTATGTATGATTATACATTTTTAGGCCGGTGCGGGACAGAGCGCACAGCTTTCTTATTATAATTCCCCCTTCTTCGTCGTTCACTCTTGACATCGGAGTCGTGGTTGAAGACGATGATTTTCTTTTAATATTTCAGCGCTATCCATTGCGGTCTTCTGCGTTTCGAGTGCTTTGGACTATGGAAGTTTCTGTTGCAGCTTTTATGATAGAGAAATGAGTCCGAAACGCTGTCCAAGGGATTGTGTTTGTACGCGTCTCTTGACCCCGTCGAAGCTTGTGTATATTGTGGACTGGTTGCAAATAGTTCAATCATCAGCTGTGTTGCGGAGCCACAAATAATACATTTATATCGGTCAGTATAAATATCAAAAATAAGAAATGGTCAGTTCGTACCTACCTACATAATTAATAATCCATCGAACTTTCTCAAAGTTGTTTACTGTAAAAGTAGTCAATTTAACGTTTTTTTTTTAAGTCAAGTCCTTCTCTTGATATTTATAAGGAAAAATAAAGAAATGCTCGCCCTATTTCAATAAGCTATGTTCTTATTCTATAAGTATGATATTTTTATATCTATGTATGTCATTGTATAATACTAAAAGGTATATATATGGAGCTAAACGAAATATAGTAGGTACATTCTCATTACATGGAGAATATTTTACAATCCAATTGTACAAGTATGTACAAACAGCAGCGTCTCTACCATAAAGATCTCTTAAACTTTTTACAAATCATAACGCCTTTTAAGACTTGGCCATCCATTTTGTTAATACGGTCTGTGTAAACATTATATATCATTTTTTGTATTTCTTGTTTTGATTCACACGAAACTCATTACAAGTAAACTTTAAAATAAATATTTAAACATGTAGTATAAGTTTGTTTTCAAAGGATCCCTGGAGTTTAACTTTAGTAAAAGTAATTTATATGTAACGTAAATAATGATATACATATTTTAAACAAAACATACCATCATGTTCATGATAACATATCTTAGACAGGTAGGTACATGTATTTATCAAACACCCATACCAGGTACGTATTGGTCCCATACTCGTATAAGGCCTTTTGTCACCTATAGGGCAGTGTTCCAGACAGTGTGAATTTCTCTGTCGGATAATTCCAACAACTGTCCTAACCGGGAATCAAACCTACTAACATTCCAAAGCCACCACTACACCAACGATAAATCTTAAAACAATATTTCTCATCATTGCTCATATTTATTCAATTCATTTGTGTGGCTTTGAATCTCGTAAACACTTTCTATAGGCACCCATCCAACCATCAATTTTTTTCTCTTAGTTGATTTTAACCGGTGTATGGGGATGTATTGCAACATTTGGTATATCTAAGCAAGCATTAGCACTTAAAATCATAATATTATAATAAAACTAAGGTATAAATACTAAAACATAACGCTCAATGTGTGGTTTCAGTTAAGTCTTAGGGTAAAATTCTTTGAACTAAATGTGGTAGGCAATAGTGTGGTAGTATATCATTATATCCCTATCTATATCCAACCGTAGGTTGATGCTGTTTATCCGTTTGTCCATCTGTCCGTCTGACTGAGAGTCTGGTAGAGCAGGTAGATCGTCCACCGCCAATGTGGAAGACGTACTAAATAAGGTCCCAGGCCTATCTTGGATGCATGCAGCTTCCAAATGGTCCTTCCGTATGCATGTCTTCAGCAGTAAAAGTTTTACGTCTCATGTGATAATAAATGTAGGTAACCCTTGTTTGAAAATTTTATTATTCCATGTATATTTCATTCACATCATTTTCACATGGATGTATATATGTCGTAAAACCTACTAAGGAATTAGATTGCACTTCATTGTTCGGTACGTATTGGATTTAGTATGTACTAAGACAATTACCTGCTTTTAATTTTGTTCGGCTAACTCCCACTACCATATAAATATACTTATTCCATCTACATCTTCACTTAAAGAAAACCAAATTACGTATCACACAATATAAACAATATAAACCTGCCTATTAAGTTTGACCTAGGGGACGGTCGCAGTGCTTTTTACTTCCATTCTTTGGCATTAATATAAATTAAGATTGAAGAACTTTACAAATACGTTGGCATTCATTTTATTCACGGTGTACGTATGTTCAACCATGTATTAGAGTTTGTATCTCAACTATAAGGCTACCTTTACGATAGCTTCACAACTTTAATATGCAACATTTTATTTAATCTATTGTTTCCAATCTTCATTTTCCGCCCTAACTTAAGGAACAATTTGATAGCGATATTCAATGCAAAACCACAAAACATCTTGACCATGAAATGCCTACTCATGTTTTTAGTTCCTACTGTAAGTTGTTAACTTTAAAAAACAGTCAAATTAGTGATTGTGTAAAGTCAAGTCTTTCTCTTGATATATTCCAAAGAGAATACAGTATACATTTCTCAATAAGCTGGGTTGTAATTCTATATAGTTGAAAAAAATACTGTTCCAAGTGTGAACACCACACCACACTTTGTATTTATTTTAATTACATACATTGCAAGCATCTCTACCATGATTAAGATCTTGTCCTTCGAAATCTGTGTATTAATGTCCGCTTGAAAGGCCTATAAGCCTATTATATATATATTTATTGCTTAAAAGTAAGTAGTAGCTTAAGATATCTTCATTAGTTTTCCAGCTAACTGTGACACTTAAGCTTCTTGGAAGACGTTGCACCCTTTTTATGTCACTGCGTGGAGGTTGTCTGGACTCAAGTTTTTAAGAACAAACCCAAGTATACGAAGGAAATTAAACGGTTATTTGTAGCATCTCATATCAGTAGTACTCGTACTAATAGTTGTGTTCATGATGATTAACATTACCTATGTTAACATGGGCATTGAAGATCATTGACATTTTGAAATAAAGTTGGTGAAAGCTTGGCCTTCTAACTCGCCATGAAAGGCTTCTATTTCCTCGTGGGCACAAAACACGACCGCGCTTCGCTTAGAAGAAGTCTCCTGGTAACTTCGCACCAGAGTCCCAAGATACAAGCCTTGTGCTTAGTTTGGGGCTCACTGATATACTTTTTTGATTTAGTACAATGTGTTCTATGTTAGTTAAGTTTTTTACAGTAAGCTGTTCATATTGTGTATCTTTTACTCTGGGTAAATAAATTTATCTTTATCTTTTATCTTTATTTGGTTTAGCTTCTTGGAAGACGCTGCCTTTTTAAGTGCGTGTTGTTGGACAAGTTCATAATAACAAACCCAAGTCAACGAAGGAAATCAAACGTTTATTTGTAGCATGTCATGTCAGTAGTACTCGTACTAATAGTAGTGTTCATGATGATTCACATTACCTATGTTAACTTGGGCGTTGAAGATCATTGACATTAATGTTAGCGAAAGCTTGGCCTTCGACCTCGCCATGAAAGGCTATTTCTATATTTCTTCGTGGGCTCAAAACTCGGCCGCGCTTCGCTTAGAAGCACGCTCGGCCTTCGGCCTCACTTTGCTTAGAAGCATGCTCGGCCTTCGGCTTCGTTTCGCTTAGAAGTACGCTCGGCCTTCGGCCTCGCTTTGCATAGAAGGACGCTCAGCCTTCGGCTTCGCTTTGCTTAGAAGAACGCTCGGCCTTCGGCCTCACTTCACTTAGGAGCACACTCGGCCTTCGGCCACGTCAATATAGCTCGGCCTGCGGCCTCGCCATTTTGACCAATGCCGTCATCAAAAAATGGGTTCCATCTTTCTAATTGGGGACTCTTAAAACACCTAGATATCGATTTTCAGTCGGATCAGGCCATTATTCAAGGTAGCCGCCATCTTGAATCCGCCATCTTGGATTTTTGACATTTCCGCCAAATTGAATTTCCGGTCCCCTAAAACATTAGTTCAAACCCCCCGTACATATCTTTAACGGTTTCGGCGTTATAAGCATTTACATTTTATATGGGCGCGATCGTCTTTTGTTCGGGAGGTGTATTTTTTTTTTTATTTTTTGGAAATGCCCAGGGTGCTTGTCAATATTCGTTTTGGCACTAACTACCTATCTCTTTTAGTTTCCGAGAGCCGTCAAGCTGTTCCATCAGAAGGTTCAGATTCAGCTCCTTTTAGATGTCACTTAAGGACGTAAGACCACTGCCTATACTTTTCACTTACAAAGCCTCAGCGTTCCATCATGCCAACATGTCGAAAAACTACGATAAAATTTCCAGAGAAAAAAATTGTATGGCGGCCATGTTGAAAAATGACGTCATCAAAAAATGGATTTTATATTTCGAATCAAGGACTCTATAAACCCTTAGATATCGATTTTCAGTCGGATCGGACTAATATTTAAGGTAGCCGCCATCTTGAATCCGCCATCTTGGATTTTTGACATATCACCCAAATTGTCCTTCCGGTCCCCTATCATATTAGTGAAAACACCTCGTACCTATCTTTAACGGTTGCGGCGTTATAAGCATTTCCATTTTGTATGGGAACGATCGTCTTTTGTTCGGGAGGTGTGTTTTTTTTTTAATTTTTAGAAAATGCCCAGGGTGCTTGTCAATATTAGTTTTGGCACTTACCTCCTATCTCCTTTAGTTTCCGAGAGCCGTTGACCTGTTCTACCTGGTATTCCACGTTCAGCTCCATTCAGTTTCTCCTAAAGTCACCTATCGTAACCCCACATATAACCCTACAAAACCATAATCCCCATCACGGCCACTGGGAGAAACGATCCATTAAAGATACAAAAAAACATATGTATGGCGGCCATATTGAAAAATGACGTCATCAAAAAATGGTTTTCATATTTAGAATGTGGGACCCCAAAAACCCCCCGATACCAATTTTGAGCCGGATCGGACCAACTTTCAATTTGGCCGCCATTTTGAATCCGCCATCTTGGATTTTTGACACTTTCACCAAATTACCCTTCCGATTCCCTATGACATTTGCTCAAACACTTTATACTTATCTCAAACAGTTTAGGAATTATAAGCATTTACATTTTGTATGGGAGCGATCGTCTTTTGTTCGGGAGGCATGTTTTTTTTTTAATTTTTGGCAGTTGCCCAGGGTTTTGGTCATTTTTAGTTTTGACACCTACCCCCCATCTTTTATAGTTTCCGAGAGCCGTTGACCAGTTCCATCACACTTCCACATTCAGCTCATCTCAGACTTTTCCCTTTGGTTTCAGAACCCTCCCTACACTTTTCCCCTACATCTTCTATACCCCCCATTGCTCCTTTATACCGTTCCATTTATGTCAATCAGTCAGTGTGTCAGTACATGAATGGAAAATTCAGACTTGAATGAAACTTGGAAAATTCAGACACATATACAACGTAATATATAACACTGAAACTACTTTTATACCGCAAAACTGGCCATATACGAAAAGACCTTTAGAGATCGGTAGCGATATTTCATATGCGAAAGTGTTTGTCGGTTCGTTGCTTGTTTGTTTGGCCTGCTTTTACATTCAAACTACTGAAACAATATTGATGGACTTTGGCACAAAGGTAGCCTGTATATCGTATGGCGTCACTATACATATACCTGGTACAGCCAAATTTAAAGTAATTTGATTGGTTAGCTGGGTAGAAAATATTTTATAAAACTTTTGAATAACATTTTAAGTGATTACTTCTACAACTGAAGCGATTTAATTTAAACTTCAAACGCAAAAAGTGATATCATCAATGATCTTTACATACATTTTCAAACTAAAACTGATTATGTATGATTATACATTTTTAGGCCGGTGCGGGACAGAGCGCACAGCTTTCTTATTATAATTCCCCCTTCTTCGTCGTTCACTCTTGACATCGGAGTCGTGGTTGAAGACGATGATTTTCTTTTAATATTTCAGCGCTATCCATTGCGGTCTTCTGCGTTTCGAGTGCTTTGGACTATGGAAGTTTCTGTTGCAGCTTTTATGATAGAGAAATGAGTCCGAAACGCTGTCCAAGGGATTGTGTTTGTACGCGTCTCTTGACCCCGTCGAAGCTTGTGTATATTGTGGACTGGTTGCAAATAGTTCAATCATCAGCTGTGTTGCGGAGCCACAAATAATACATTTATATCGGTCAGTATAAATATCAAAAATAAGAAATGGTCAGTTCGTACCTACCTACATAATTAATAATCCATCGAACTTTCTCAAAGTTGTTTACTGTAAAAGTAGTCAATTTAACGTTTTTTTTTTAAGTCAAGTCCTTCTCTTGATATTTATAAGGAAAAATAAAGAAATGCTCGCCCTATTTCAATAAGCTATGTTCTTATTCTATAAGTATGATATTTTTATATCTATGTATGTCATTGTATAATACTAAAAGGTATATATATGGAGCTAAACGAAATATAGTAGGTACATTCTCATTACATGGAGAATATTTTACAATCCAATTGTACAAGTATGTACAAACAGCAGCGTCTCTACCATAAAGATCTCTTAAACTTTTTACAAATCATAACGCCTTTTAAGACTTGGCCATCCATTTTGTTAATACGGTCTGTGTAAACATTATATATCATTTTTTGTATTTCTTGTTTTGATTCACACGAAACTCATTACAAGTAAACTTTAAAATAAATATTTAAACATGTAGTATAAGTTTGTTTTCAAAGGATCCCTGGAGTTTAACTTTAGTAAAAGTAATTTATATGTAACGTAAATAATGATATACATATTTTAAACAAAACATACCATCATGTTCATGATAACATATCTTAGACAGGTAGGTACATGTATTTATCAAACACCCATACCAGGTACGTATTGGTCCCATACTCGTATAAGGCCTTTTGTCACCTATAGGGCAGTGTTCCAGACAGTGTGAATTTCTCTGTCGGATAATTCCAACAACTGTCCTAACCGGGAATCAAACCTACTAACATTCCAAAGCCACCACTACACCAACGATAAATCTTAAAACAATATTTCTCATCATTGCTCATATTTATTCAATTCATTTGTGTGGCTTTGAATCTCGTAAACACTTTCTATAGGCACCCATCCAACCATCAATTTTTTTCTCTTAGTTGATTTTAACCGGTGTATGGGGATGTATTGCAACATTTGGTATATCTAAGCAAGCATTAGCACTTAAAATCATAATATTATAATAAAACTAAGGTATAAATACTAAAACATAACGCTCAATGTGTGGTTTCAGTTAAGTCTTAGGGTAAAATTCTTTGAACTAAATGTGGTAGGCAATAGTGTGGTAGTATATCATTATATCCCTATCTATATCCAACCGTAGGTTGATGCTGTTTATCCGTTTGTCCATCTGTCCGTCTGACTGAGAGTCTGGTAGAGCAGGTAGATCGTCCACCGCCAATGTGGAAGACGTACTAAATAAGGTCCCAGGCCTATCTTGGATGCATGCAGCTTCCAAATGGTCCTTCCGTATGCATGTCTTCAGCAGTAAAAGTTTTACGTCTCATGTGATAATAAATGTAGGTAACCCTTGTTTGAAAATTTTATTATTCCATGTATATTTCATTCACATCATTTTCACATGGATGTATATATGTCGTAAAACCTACTAAGGAATTAGATTGCACTTCATTGTTCGGTACGTATTGGATTTAGTATGTACTAAGACAATTACCTGCTTTTAATTTTGTTCGGCTAACTCCCACTACCATATAAATATACTTATTCCATCTACATCTTCACTTAAAGAAAACCAAATTACGTATCACACAATATAAACAATATAAACCTGCCTATTAAGTTTGACCTAGGGGACGGTCGCAGTGCTTTTTACTTCCATTCTTTGGCATTAATATAAATTAAGATTGAAGAACTTTACAAATACGTTGGCATTCATTTTATTCACGGTGTACGTATGTTCAACCATGTATTAGAGTTTGTATCTCAACTATAAGGCTACCTTTACGATAGCTTCACAACTTTAATATGCAACATTTTATTTAATCTATTGTTTCCAATCTTCATTTTCCGCCCTAACTTAAGGAACAATTTGATAGCGATATTCAATGCAAAACCACAAAACATCTTGACCATGAAATGCCTACTCATGTTTTTAGTTCCTACTGTAAGTTGTTAACTTTAAAAAACAGTCAAATTAGTGATTGTGTAAAGTCAAGTCTTTCTCTTGATATATTCCAAAGAGAATACAGTATACATTTCTCAATAAGCTGGGTTGTAATTCTATATAGTTGAAAAAAATACTGTTCCAAGTGTGAACACCACACCACACTTTGTATTTATTTTAATTACATACATTGCAAGCATCTCTACCATGATTAAGATCTTGTCCTTCGAAATCTGTGTATTAATGTCCGCTTGAAAGGCCTATAAGCCTATTATATATATATTTATTGCTTAAAAGTAAGTAGTAGCTTAAGATATCTTCATTAGTTTTCCAGCTAACTGTGACACTTAAGCTTCTTGGAAGACGTTGCACCCTTTTTATGTCACTGCGTGGAGGTTGTCTGGACTCAAGTTTTTAAGAACAAACCCAAGTATACGAAGGAAATTAAACGGTTATTTGTAGCATCTCATATCAGTAGTACTCGTACTAATAGTTGTGTTCATGATGATTAACATTACCTATGTTAACATGGGCATTGAAGATCATTGACATTTTGAAATAAAGTTGGTGAAAGCTTGGCCTTCTAACTCGCCATGAAAGGCTTCTATTTCCTCGTGGGCACAAAACACGACCGCGCTTCGCTTAGAAGAAGTCTCCTGGTAACTTCGCACCAGAGTCCCAAGATACAAGCCTTGTGCTTAGTTTGGGGCTCACTGATATACTTTTTTGATTTAGTACAATGTGTTCTATGTTAGTTAAGTTTTTTACAGTAAGCTGTTCATATTGTGTATCTTTTACTCTGGGTAAATAAATTTATCTTTATCTTTTATCTTTATTTGGTTTAGCTTCTTGGAAGACGCTGCCTTTTTAAGTGCGTGTTGTTGGACAAGTTCATAATAACAAACCCAAGTCAACGAAGGAAATCAAACGTTTATTTGTAGCATGTCATGTCAGTAGTACTCGTACTAATAGTAGTGTTCATGATGATTCACATTACCTATGTTAACTTGGGCGTTGAAGATCATTGACATTAATGTTAGCGAAAGCTTGGCCTTCGACCTCGCCATGAAAGGCTATTTCTATATTTCTTCGTGGGCTCAAAACTCGGCCGCGCTTCGCTTAGAAGCACGCTCGGCCTTCGGCCTCACTTTGCTTAGAAGCATGCTCGGCCTTCGGCTTCGTTTCGCTTAGAAGTACGCTCGGCCTTCGGCCTCGCTTTGCATAGAAGGACGCTCAGCCTTCGGCTTCGCTTTGCTTAGAAGAACGCTCGGCCTTCGGCCTCACTTCACTTAGGAGCACACTCGGCCTTCGGCCACGTCAATATAGCTCGGCCTGCGGCCTCGCCATTTTGACCAATGCCGTCATCAAAAAATGGGTTCCATCTTTCTAATTGGGGACTCTTAAAACACCTAGATATCGATTTTCAGTCGGATCAGGCCATTATTCAAGGTAGCCGCCATCTTGAATCCGCCATCTTGGATTTTTGACATTTCCGCCAAATTGAATTTCCGGTCCCCTAAAACATTAGTTCAAACCCCCCGTACATATCTTTAACGGTTTCGGCGTTATAAGCACTTACATTTTATATGGGCGCGATCGTCTTTTGTTCGGGAGGTGTATTTTTTTTTTTATTTTTTGGAAATGCCCAGGGTGCTTGTCAATATTCGTTTTGGCACTAACTACCTATCTCTTTTAGTTTCCGAGAGCCGTCAAGCTGTTCCATCAGAAGGTTCAGATTCAGCTCCTTTTAGATGTCACTTAAGGACGTAAGACCACTGCCTATACTTTTCACTTACAAAGCCTCAGCGTTCCATCATGCCAACATGTCGAAAAACTACGATAAAATTTCCAGAGAAAAAAATTGTATGGCGGCCATGTTGAAAAATGACGTCATCAAAAAATGGATTTTATATTTCGAATCAAGGACTCTATAAACCCTTAGATATCGATTTTCAGTCGGATCGGACTAATATTTAAGGTAGCCGCCATCTTGAATCCGCCATCTTGGATTTTTGACATATCACCCAAATTGTCCTTCCGGTCCCCTATCATATTAGTGAAAACACCTCGTACCTATCTTTAACGGTTGCGGCGTTATAAGCATTTCCATTTTGTATGGGAACGATCGTCTTTTGTTCGGGAGGTGTGTTTTTTTTTTAATTTTTAGAAAATGCCCAGGGTGCTTGTCAATATTAGTTTTGGCACTTACCTCCTATCTCCTTTAGTTTCCGAGAGCCGTTGACCTGTTCTACCTGGTATTCCACGTTCAGCTCCATTCAGTTTCTCCTAAAGTCACCTATCGTAACCCCACATATAACCCTACAAAACCATAATCCCCATCACGGCCACTGGGAGAAACGATCCATTAAAGATACAAAAAAACATATGTATGGCGGCCATATTGAAAAATGACGTCATCAAAAAATGGTTTTCATATTTAGAATGTGGGACCCCAAAAACCCCCCGATACCAATTTTGAGCCGGATCGGACCAACTTTCAATTTGGCCGCCATTTTGAATCCGCCATCTTGGATTTTTGACACTTTCACCAAATTACCCTTCCGATTCCCTATGACATTTGCTCAAACACTTTATACTTATCTCAAACAGTTTAGGAATTATAAGCATTTACATTTTGTATGGGAGCGATCGTCTTTTGTTCGGGAGGCATGTTTTTTTTTTAATTTTTGGCAGTTGCCCAGGGTTTTGGTCATTTTTAGTTTTGACACCTACCCCCCATCTTTTATAGTTTCCGAGAGCCGTTGACCAGTTCCATCACACTTCCACATTCAGCTCATCTCAGACTTTTCCCTTTGGTTTCAGAACCCTCCCTACACTTTTCCCCTACATCTTCTATACCCCCCATTGCTCCTTTATACCGTTCCATTTATGTCAATCAGTCAGTGTGTCAGTACATGAATGGTAATCGAGCTTTATATAATATGACTAGGTGTTGGGCGGTGCGCGGGCCACGAGTGGCCCGCGTTTGTCCTTGTGCAGTATTTTTTTTATTTAAACTTGTAACCATTTGACTAAAAAGTAAAAATTTTCATACAAGTTCAATTGCAGAAATTTTGCCTTTAATTACAGTTTAAGTCGGGACATAGAGTCCTTGTGTATGTTTGTTAAGGAATCCAACCCCTTAGTGCAGTGGATAACGCGAGCAGGTAGTCTTGGAGGCCAGCTTGAGAACTCAAAAAATGATCTGCATTCAGTTGCATAAAAAATCATAACTCCCATACAAGTTACAAAGCGAGCATTTCTCTTAGTGCAATTGAGGCTCAAGGATAGAGCTGGAGTTAAAAAGACAAAAGAGTGTGGTATAGTCGTTAGATTGTAGGTACATACCAGAATTCTTTTCAATTTTTGTTTAGGGCCTCTACTTCTTATTGTGGTCGGTGGTAAATGTGTCACGAGAGTCTCCACAGGTATCCAAAGAAACTTCCTTCGAGACCTTTTTTTATTCAAGCTTCCTTTTCAATAACATGGTTGTCTGGAAGAGATCGCTTTGACCGATAAGACCGCCAATTGTTACACTTAATTTTATTTTTTTAATGCTGAGTAATAGTTTTCAATTATATTATCATGTTTACTCGTATTTGTTAGTTATATTATATAATGTGGTGTTGCAATAAAGGGTTTATTTATCTATTTACCTATCTACATAGTAGCAGTAGAACTCTTCGTGAATGAGGTCATCCGGGGAAGACTGCCACCATATCATTTTCTTCCTGAAGCAGTAACCTTCGCAATATTGTGTTCTGGTTTTGAAGGGTATGGGTGCAGGTAAAATACAGGCACATTGAGACTTAACAATGTCTCATGTTTACGTTCGCAATGCAGTTGTGAGGGCATACGTCTGATAAAGGCAGAGGTTAGCACCTAACACCTGGTAGACTTCGTGCTTGTACCGGCTTTAAAAAAATACTTAAACTACTTGGTACCTCTACGGTACTGGGTACGAGTGTGTGAATATTATATTTTATAATATGAGTAACTTTGTTATTCAATGATATCTAAATTATCCTTATTTAAAACAGAATATTTATTAAGATATTTATACTGTAGGAACTTTGGCATCTATAAGATGTACAGGAACAATTTGTGAACTGAAGTAACTGTTAAACAGGTAAGCTGTAAATTATGTATTTTTTAACTTCTTTTATCATGAAATGAATAAACATATAAAATATCATGCAATCACAACTTTTTTGATTTCAACTTTGTTAATAAGTAGATGAACTCCTGCACGACAAATTTACTCAAACTTTTGTGTCATATTTGTAACAGAAATAATAATGATTTCACATGCTATAGTACCCTTACAGTACCTAACACTTGCGCACTAATGATTCGCGGCACACACAGTGACACAGTAAGTAGAGTCCCTTGCTTCTTACGTTTCGCATTTCAATCGCATTCTAACGGCGAAGGGAAAACTGTTTTATTCTGGCCTTTCATTTAATAAGTATGTAGTAGGAAATAACCTGCTTACTTATTTTGGTATGCCAAATTTAAAAAAAAAATTACAATCAATTGGGTGCGGGGCGAGTTTACTGGTCCGCTCTTCCATACGCAGGTAAAGGCATTTGATGAAGGCGAGAGAGATGTATAAACACACACTTTACGATAGTGACGTTTTTAATGTCATGGTTTACCACAATATTATTTCTTCGGCCACTGGCCAAGGAATATAGAACCATAGAGAATATGAGACAACTTCATGAACAGTAATTAAGTAAATACAGACATGCATGCAACACCATACTTCCCACCACAATCACATTTTTAGGGGTATCAGACCTTTCCCTTACAGTTCGTATATAACATCTTTGGATCGATTAAAACATTGTTTTGCCGTAAAAAAGTCACATTATCACTGAGTAACACACAATATATTCAAAAATCAGAAACTATTGACAATGCAGCAGAGTGATGTACTGCAGTATAATTATAGAAGACATCAATGTCTACAAAAAAGTGCAATAAGATATGTCTAATTATTACAGTTATGACACAATAATAATGTGTACTTGGTGTTAATCTTTATCTACTCTTATAATAAAAAGCAAAGATTTGATAGTGTATGATGCTCGGCTGTTGATGAAAGTTCACACAGAAATAGACCGGAAACAATGTTCTACGCCGTAGCAAACCGTAGCAGCTACGGTATATCAAATATCCACGCAGACGGAGCCGCGAACAAAAGGTACTCTATGATATGCATGCAGGCCAAATCTTAGACCAGTGAATGTTACCAGTGATGACTTGTGGCACTGCTCTCTGACTATGAGCCTCATAATACGAGTATGTAAGCTCAAAATTGTAAAATTCGTTCCATCAAAAATGGAGAAAACTGTGCTGAGTCACTGTACGTGATTGAATCAGAAATGAGGAGATGAATCGTAGGACCTGGAGGCCTTCGAACTCTGCTTCTGTACTCGGACTGACATGTAGGCGTTTTTGTACAAACACTTCAGCACTTCAATATGCCGATAGTCAATACGGCACCGCTGGAGAGACTCAAGCACTGCCCACGTCTCGATCGAATCAAAGGCTTTCTCATAGTCCACAAACGCTAAACAAAGAGGCAAGTTATACTCTTCGGTCTTCTGTATAACTTGCCGTAGCGTGTGGATGTGGTCTATGGTACTATAGCCTTTTCGGAAACCGGCTTGTTCCGGAGGCTGGAATTCATCAAACCTGCGACTGAGACGGTTCGTTATGACCTTCGAAAACAGCTTATAAACATGGCTCAAAAGCGAGATGGGTCTGTAATTTTTAAGTAAAGTGTTGTCATCTTTCTTGAAGAACAGCACCACCACGCTGACTGTGTGTCTAAAAAAGCTCTTAGTTTGACATGTAGTTGTAGGTAGAGTAGGTAGGACTCGTGGAGACTTGTAACATGTGGAACACTCTTCCTTCTGTTGTGTCAAATAAACCAACACTTGCTTTTAAGTTTGCCAAGATATAAAATTGTTATTTTGAGTATTTTAATAAAATGGTGGTCACATCTAAGATTGGATTAGCTTCCCTATTTAGGACAAATCGATAACTTCCTAAATCAACTTCCTTATGTATTAATCCTTCCTATACCGTGATTATAAACTCAAAGATTTATAAATGAAACTGACGTATATGTATGTCTCTGAGACGCAAAAAGTTAATCCTTTAATGTTACTTTCTAATTAATTTATTCAGAAACTTTGGCATCTGCAAACCAATTCTATTTTTTCAAAACGTTCAACTATCTATTCAGTTGCAACATCAGTTCGACTCCGTTGGATACTAACCCAAAAAGCTGTTCTACTATTTCTATGATGACAACTTGAAACGTAACGTCATCTTAAACGCTACTACCCATATATAAATATAATATACGGATATGCGTTAACGACGCGGTCAATCTATATAGTAATTTTTAAACTTTCGCGATTTGAACACATGTTTTAAATGTTTATCGGGACTTATCACGTATTATTTAATATAGGTAAAAATATGTACCTTTCGCTCAACGTTTCGACCATGTTACAATGGCCGTGGTCACGAGCTGACTGAAAACTGCGGGTGAGTCCGGCGAGAAGAGCGTGTGTTTTGTTCTCCTACCCTCACTTGATCTTGAAAAATCGCAGGGTTGTCACTACGACACACAACACTGGCTGTATCGGTAAATGTCCTAGTACTTACACCGCGGTTTGTACACTTGCTCACTACGGGATTCCACGACGCCGCTAACTTAAATCCATCTTCCCGGTTGAAATTGCGATGTTTTCTAATTTCAACCGCTTCACGAACCATTCTTGAAAAATAATGTCGTTCAGTGGAGAGGACCTTCGGATCGTGGAGCTCGATCCAGTGACCGGATCCCGCCTCAAGCAAATGTTCTGCAATAGCCGACTTCTGTGTCTAGCGATTTTTGACGGCCGCGATATGTTCTTTGATTCTTTCAGCTATGGTATGCTTCGTTTGACCTATGTAGGAACTACCGCAGCTACAATCGACCTTGTACACACCAGGGGTCTGGAAAGGAATAACGTCTTTCGGTGTCCTCACATGCCTCGCCAGCTTAGATAAGGGGGTATACACCGTCTTGATGGAGTACTCCTTCAGCAAAGTCCCTACCTTATCCGTTACTCCTTTAACGTAAGGCATGAAAGCCGGCTGCCGCTCGACGTCAGTCCCTCTCTTGTGACATTTGCGTCTCGCCTGCCCGCGTTTAGTCACACTATAGCCATTCCTTTTAAGTACCTCCTGAACATGCTTTTTCTCAACCTCTACATGTTCAGGGTCACAGAGGGCGTCCGCTCTGTCCAACAGAGACCTGGCCACCTGCCACCTGACCTGGTAACATGGTCGAAACGTCGAGCGAAAGGTACAAATTTTTACCTATTTTAAATAATACGTGATAAGTCCTGATAAACATTTAAAACATGATCTATTTAGTTTACAGCATATTAGGTTTTAATTTAAAGTTTATTGTAACAATAGAAATCTAACTTAAATAGCACAATAAAAAACTTATAATTGTCATCGTTCAGCTACAGTTCAGTTAAAGTTGGAGCAACATTTGGTTAGTAGAATCGGACCCAGCGGTTTGGCAACAATATCAAAGTCAACGGGTCATTGCCGTTACAAAGAATGGTAGTTGGTATCATGAAAGTACAAAAGTACCAATTTCCACAAGTTCTTTTACACTTTTCGGTGCTGAAATCGGTTCCATTTTGGGGTAAATATTTTTTTTACCATTTTAGTGACCCTTGCAACTTACTGATCGATTGTCATTAACCGCCAATGATGATATTACCAAGAAAGGCGTACTACTCTTTAGTTATTGGAGTGTAACGTGCTCGTCGGAAAAGATTTATTGAAAATATTGTATCCATTTTAGGTGTTTTTTCAGTTTCTCAAAACTTTCTGGGGATCCCATGAATTTATAAGAGGCAAGGCAAAATGCAAAAGGAAAAATTTTGGTTTTCAAATTAGATGAATAGCACTTTTTTTATTATTTGACCTCAAAAATATGTATTATTGTGTAAGTACCAGCCTACTGAATTGAATACCAGCGGTATTCAGGTATTTTATATTGCTCTTGAATACTACCACTAAACAATAAAAATGTACTACCTATGACTGTTTGAATGGACAGATGCGTGTTGTTACTTTTAATGATTTGGTATAGTACCTATTATTTAGTATAAAGCATTTTAGGGTGGGCTTTTTTTAGGGTTTTTGATTCAGTTTATTAGAAAAATTATCGCTGTAAGTTACGGCCAACCTCCATGTTCAGGTCGGTTTGATAACTTACAGAACTAAAAATGATTCAGTAAGTTATCAAACCGTATTATCTTATTGTTCAGGCCGTAAAGCCTGTCTAGCGAGACCAAACTGTCAAATTATAGGTCAAAAATAAATGAGCTTTGAGGGTGGGTACCAGTACTGCCCGCACACCCGTCGGAATAATAACGACCTCATAATAGACATCAGTGTTGACCGATTTACCATTTAATCACAAAAATAACCCATCCTGGAATGGGTTTTGAACCTGCGTCTTCTGACAAACCGTATCCTAGGCCACCGAGACGATACCAAAGACGCGCTACATGGCAAGCTTGGAATATATCTTCCTAATGGATTTTAATCCTCGTTTTAGGGGATAAATTGCAGAATTTGGTTTCTTTAACCAAGCGTTAGTGCTTCAAAAGTCATATAATAAAAACTTGGAAAATTCAGACACATATACAACGTAATATATAACACTGAAACTACTTTTATACCGCAAAACTGGCCATATACGAAAAGACCTTTAGAGATCGGTAGCGATATTTCATATGCGAAAGTGTTTGTCGGTTCGTTGCTTGTTTGTTTGGCCTGCTTTTACATTCAAACTACTGAAACAATATTGATGGACTTTGGCACAAAGGTAGCCTGTATATCGTATGGCGTCACTATACATATACCTGGTACAGCCAAATTTAAAGTAATTTGATTGGTTAGCTGGGTAGAAAATATTTTATAAAACTTTTGAATAACATTTTAAGTGATTACTTCTACAACTGAAGCGATTTAATTTAAACTTCAAACGCAAAAAGTGATATCATCAATGATCTTTACATACATTTTCAAACTAAAACTGATTATGTATGATTATACATTTTTAGGCCGGTGCGGGACAGAGCGCACAGCTTTCTTATTATAATTCCCCCTTCTTCGTCGTTCACTCTTGACATCGGAGTCGTGGTTGAAGACGATGATTTTCTTTTAATATTTCAGCGCTATCCATTGCGGTCTTCTGCGTTTCGAGTGCTTTGGACTATGGAAGTTTCTGTTGCAGCTTTTATGATAGAGAAATGAGTCCGAAACGCTGTCCAAGGGATTGTGTTTGTACGCGTCTCTTGACCCCGTCGAAGCTTGTGTATATTGTGGACTGGTTGCAAATAGTTCAATCATCAGCTGTGTTGCGGAGCCACAAATAATACATTTATATCGGTCAGTATAAATATCAAAAATAAGAAATGGTCAGTTCGTACCTACCTACATAATTAATAATCCATCGAACTTTCTCAAAGTTGTTTACTGTAAAAGTAGTCAATTTAACGTTTTTTTTTTAAGTCAAGTCCTTCTCTTGATATTTATAAGGAAAAATAAAGAAATGCTCGCCCTATTTCAATAAGCTATGTTCTTATTCTATAAGTATGATATTTTTATATCTATGTATGTCATTGTATAATACTAAAAGGTATATATATGGAGCTAAACGAAATATAGTAGGTACATTCTCATTACATGGAGAATATTTTACAATCCAATTGTACAAGTATGTACAAACAGCAGCGTCTCTACCATAAAGATCTCTTAAACTTTTTACAAATCATAACGCCTTTTAAGACTTGGCCATCCATTTTGTTAATACGGTCTGTGTAAACATTATATATCATTTTTTGTATTTCTTGTTTTGATTCACACGAAACTCATTACAAGTAAACTTTAAAATAAATATTTAAACATGTAGTATAAGTTTGTTTTCAAAGGATCCCTGGAGTTTAACTTTAGTAAAAGTAATTTATATGTAACGTAAATAATGATATACATATTTTAAACAAAACATACCATCATGTTCATGATAACATATCTTAGACAGGTAGGTACATGTATTTATCAAACACCCATACCAGGTACGTATTGGTCCCATACTCGTATAAGGCCTTTTGTCACCTATAGGGCAGTGTTCCAGACAGTGTGAATTTCTCTGTCGGATAATTCCAACAACTGTCCTAACCGGGAATCAAACCTACTAACATTCCAAAGCCACCACTACACCAACGATAAATCTTAAAACAATATTTCTCATCATTGCTCATATTTATTCAATTCATTTGTGTGGCTTTGAATCTCGTAAACACTTTCTATAGGCACCCATCCAACCATCAATTTTTTTCTCTTAGTTGATTTTAACCGGTGTATGGGGATGTATTGCAACATTTGGTATATCTAAGCAAGCATTAGCACTTAAAATCATAATATTATAATAAAACTAAGGTATAAATACTAAAACATAACGCTCAATGTGTGGTTTCAGTTAAGTCTTAGGGTAAAATTCTTTGAACTAAATGTGGTAGGCAATAGTGTGGTAGTATATCATTATATCCCTATCTATATCCAACCGTAGGTTGATGCTGTTTATCCGTTTGTCCATCTGTCCGTCTGACTGAGAGTCTGGTAGAGCAGGTAGATCGTCCACCGCCAATGTGGAAGACGTACTAAATAAGGTCCCAGGCCTATCTTGGATGCATGCAGCTTCCAAATGGTCCTTCCGTATGCATGTCTTCAGCAGTAAAAGTTTTACGTCTCATGTGATAATAAATGTAGGTAACCCTTGTTTGAAAATTTTATTATTCCATGTATATTTCATTCACATCATTTTCACATGGATGTATATATGTCGTAAAACCTACTAAGGAATTAGATTGCACTTCATTGTTCGGTACGTATTGGATTTAGTATGTACTAAGACAATTACCTGCTTTTAATTTTGTTCGGCTAACTCCCACTACCATATAAATATACTTATTCCATCTACATCTTCACTTAAAGAAAACCAAATTACGTATCACACAATATAAACAATATAAACCTGCCTATTAAGTTTGACCTAGGGGACGGTCGCAGTGCTTTTTACTTCCATTCTTTGGCATTAATATAAATTAAGATTGAAGAACTTTACAAATACGTTGGCATTCATTTTATTCACGGTGTACGTATGTTCAACCATGTATTAGAGTTTGTATCTCAACTATAAGGCTACCTTTACGATAGCTTCACAACTTTAATATGCAACATTTTATTTAATCTATTGTTTCCAATCTTCATTTTCCGCCCTAACTTAAGGAACAATTTGATAGCGATATTCAATGCAAAACCACAAAACATCTTGACCATGAAATGCCTACTCATGTTTTTAGTTCCTACTGTAAGTTGTTAACTTTAAAAAACAGTCAAATTAGTGATTGTGTAAAGTCAAGTCTTTCTCTTGATATATTCCAAAGAGAATACAGTATACATTTCTCAATAAGCTGGGTTGTAATTCTATATAGTTGAAAAAAATACTGTTCCAAGTGTGAACACCACACCACACTTTGTATTTATTTTAATTACATACATTGCAAGCATCTCTACCATGATTAAGATCTTGTCCTTCGAAATCTGTGTATTAATGTCCGCTTGAAAGGCCTATAAGCCTATTATATATATATTTATTGCTTAAAAGTAAGTAGTAGCTTAAGATATCTTCATTAGTTTTCCAGCTAACTGTGACACTTAAGCTTCTTGGAAGACGTTGCACCCTTTTTATGTCACTGCGTGGAGGTTGTCTGGACTCAAGTTTTTAAGAACAAACCCAAGTATACGAAGGAAATTAAACGGTTATTTGTAGCATCTCATATCAGTAGTACTCGTACTAATAGTTGTGTTCATGATGATTAACATTACCTATGTTAACATGGGCATTGAAGATCATTGACATTTTGAAATAAAGTTGGTGAAAGCTTGGCCTTCTAACTCGCCATGAAAGGCTTCTATTTCCTCGTGGGCACAAAACACGACCGCGCTTCGCTTAGAAGAAGTCTCCTGGTAACTTCGCACCAGAGTCCCAAGATACAAGCCTTGTGCTTAGTTTGGGGCTCACTGATATACTTTTTTGATTTAGTACAATGTGTTCTATGTTAGTTAAGTTTTTTACAGTAAGCTGTTCATATTGTGTATCTTTTACTCTGGGTAAATAAATTTATCTTTATCTTTTATCTTTATTTGGTTTAGCTTCTTGGAAGACGCTGCCTTTTTAAGTGCGTGTTGTTGGACAAGTTCATAATAACAAACCCAAGTCAACGAAGGAAATCAAACGTTTATTTGTAGCATGTCATGTCAGTAGTACTCGTACTAATAGTAGTGTTCATGATGATTCACATTACCTATGTTAACTTGGGCGTTGAAGATCATTGACATTAATGTTAGCGAAAGCTTGGCCTTCGACCTCGCCATGAAAGGCTATTTCTATATTTCTTCGTGGGCTCAAAACTCGGCCGCGCTTCGCTTAGAAGCACGCTCGGCCTTCGGCCTCACTTTGCTTAGAAGCATGCTCGGCCTTCGGCTTCGTTTCGCTTAGAAGTACGCTCGGCCTTCGGCCTCGCTTTGCATAGAAGGACGCTCAGCCTTCGGCTTCGCTTTGCTTAGAAGAACGCTCGGCCTTCGGCCTCACTTCACTTAGGAGCACACTCGGCCTTCGGCCACGTCAATATAGCTCGGCCTGCGGCCTCGCCATTTTGACCAATGCCGTCATCAAAAAATGGGTTCCATCTTTCTAATTGGGGACTCTTAAAACACCTAGATATCGATTTTCAGTCGGATCAGGCCATTATTCAAGGTAGCCGCCATCTTGAATCCGCCATCTTGGATTTTTGACATTTCCGCCAAATTGAATTTCCGGTCCCCTAAAACATTAGTTCAAACCCCCCGTACATATCTTTAACGGTTTCGGCGTTATAAGCATTTACATTTTATATGGGCGCGATCGTCTTTTGTTCGGGAGGTGTATTTTTTTTTTTATTTTTTGGAAATGCCCAGGGTGCTTGTCAATATTCGTTTTGGCACTAACTACCTATCTCTTTTAGTTTCCGAGAGCCGTCAAGCTGTTCCATCAGAAGGTTCAGATTCAGCTCCTTTTAGATGTCACTTAAGGACGTAAGACCACTGCCTATACTTTTCACTTACAAAGCCTCAGCGTTCCATCATGCCAACATGTCGAAAAACTACGATAAAATTTCCAGAGAAAAAAATTGTATGGCGGCCATGTTGAAAAATGACGTCATCAAAAAATGGATTTTATATTTCGAATCAAGGACTCTATAAACCCTTAGATATCGATTTTCAGTCGGATCGGACTAATATTTAAGGTAGCCGCCATCTTGAATCCGCCATCTTGGATTTTTGACATATCACCCAAATTGTCCTTCCGGTCCCCTATCATATTAGTGAAAACACCTCGTACCTATCTTTAACGGTTGCGGCGTTATAAGCATTTCCATTTTGTATGGGAACGATCGTCTTTTGTTCGGGAGGTGTGTTTTTTTTTTAATTTTTAGAAAATGCCCAGGGTGCTTGTCAATATTAGTTTTGGCACTTACCTCCTATCTCCTTTAGTTTCCGAGAGCCGTTGACCTGTTCTACCTGGTATTCCACGTTCAGCTCCATTCAGTTTCTCCTAAAGTCACCTATCGTAACCCCACATATAACCCTACAAAACCATAATCCCCATCACGGCCACTGGGAGAAACGATCCATTAAAGATACAAAAAAACATATGTATGGCGGCCATATTGAAAAATGACGTCATCAAAAAATGGTTTTCATATTTAGAATGTGGGACCCCAAAAACCCCCCGATACCAATTTTGAGCCGGATCGGACCAACTTTCAATTTGGCCGCCATTTTGAATCCGCCATCTTGGATTTTTGACACTTTCACCAAATTACCCTTCCGATTCCCTATGACATTTGCTCAAACACTTTATACTTATCTCAAACAGTTTAGGAATTATAAGCATTTACATTTTGTATGGGAGCGATCGTCTTTTGTTCGGGAGGCATGTTTTTTTTTTAATTTTTGGCAGTTGCCCAGGGTTTTGGTCATTTTTAGTTTTGACACCTACCCCCCATCTTTTATAGTTTCCGAGAGCCGTTGACCAGTTCCATCACACTTCCACATTCAGCTCATCTCAGACTTTTCCCTTTGGTTTCAGAACCCTCCCTACACTTTTCCCCTACATCTTCTATACCCCCCATTGCTCCTTTATACCGTTCCATTTATGTCAATCAGTCAGTGTGTCAGTACATGAATGGAAAATTCAGACTTGAATGAAACTTGGAAAATTCAGACACATATACAACGTAATATATAACACTGAAACTACTTTTATACCGCAAAACTGGCCATATACGAAAAGACCTTTAGAGATCGGTAGCGATATTTCATATGCGAAAGTGTTTGTCGGTTCGTTGCTTGTTTGTTTGGCCTGCTTTTACATTCAAACTACTGAAACAATATTGATGGACTTTGGCACAAAGGTAGCCTGTATATCGTATGGCGTCACTATACATATACCTGGTACAGCCAAATTTAAAGTAATTTGATTGGTTAGCTGGGTAGAAAATATTTTATAAAACTTTTGAATAACATTTTAAGTGATTACTTCTACAACTGAAGCGATTTAATTTAAACTTCAAACGCAAAAAGTGATATCATCAATGATCTTTACATACATTTTCAAACTAAAACTGATTATGTATGATTATACATTTTTAGGCCGGTGCGGGACAGAGCGCACAGCTTTCTTATTATAATTCCCCCTTCTTCGTCGTTCACTCTTGACATCGGAGTCGTGGTTGAAGACGATGATTTTCTTTTAATATTTCAGCGCTATCCATTGCGGTCTTCTGCGTTTCGAGTGCTTTGGACTATGGAAGTTTCTGTTGCAGCTTTTATGATAGAGAAATGAGTCCGAAACGCTGTCCAAGGGATTGTGTTTGTACGCGTCTCTTGACCCCGTCGAAGCTTGTGTATATTGTGGACTGGTTGCAAATAGTTCAATCATCAGCTGTGTTGCGGAGCCACAAATAATACATTTATATCGGTCAGTATAAATATCAAAAATAAGAAATGGTCAGTTCGTACCTACCTACATAATTAATAATCCATCGAACTTTCTCAAAGTTGTTTACTGTAAAAGTAGTCAATTTAACGTTTTTTTTTTAAGTCAAGTCCTTCTCTTGATATTTATAAGGAAAAATAAAGAAATGCTCGCCCTATTTCAATAAGCTATGTTCTTATTCTATAAGTATGATATTTTTATATCTATGTATGTCATTGTATAATACTAAAAGGTATATATATGGAGCTAAACGAAATATAGTAGGTACATTCTCATTACATGGAGAATATTTTACAATCCAATTGTACAAGTATGTACAAACAGCAGCGTCTCTACCATAAAGATCTCTTAAACTTTTTACAAATCATAACGCCTTTTAAGACTTGGCCATCCATTTTGTTAATACGGTCTGTGTAAACATTATATATCATTTTTTGTATTTCTTGTTTTGATTCACACGAAACTCATTACAAGTAAACTTTAAAATAAATATTTAAACATGTAGTATAAGTTTGTTTTCAAAGGATCCCTGGAGTTTAACTTTAGTAAAAGTAATTTATATGTAACGTAAATAATGATATACATATTTTAAACAAAACATACCATCATGTTCATGATAACATATCTTAGACAGGTAGGTACATGTATTTATCAAACACCCATACCAGGTACGTATTGGTCCCATACTCGTATAAGGCCTTTTGTCACCTATAGGGCAGTGTTCCAGACAGTGTGAATTTCTCTGTCGGATAATTCCAACAACTGTCCTAACCGGGAATCAAACCTACTAACATTCCAAAGCCACCACTACACCAACGATAAATCTTAAAACAATATTTCTCATCATTGCTCATATTTATTCAATTCATTTGTGTGGCTTTGAATCTCGTAAACACTTTCTATAGGCACCCATCCAACCATCAATTTTTTTCTCTTAGTTGATTTTAACCGGTGTATGGGGATGTATTGCAACATTTGGTATATCTAAGCAAGCATTAGCACTTAAAATCATAATATTATAATAAAACTAAGGTATAAATACTAAAACATAACGCTCAATGTGTGGTTTCAGTTAAGTCTTAGGGTAAAATTCTTTGAACTAAATGTGGTAGGCAATAGTGTGGTAGTATATCATTATATCCCTATCTATATCCAACCGTAGGTTGATGCTGTTTATCCGTTTGTCCATCTGTCCGTCTGACTGAGAGTCTGGTAGAGCAGGTAGATCGTCCACCGCCAATGTGGAAGACGTACTAAATAAGGTCCCAGGCCTATCTTGGATGCATGCAGCTTCCAAATGGTCCTTCCGTATGCATGTCTTCAGCAGTAAAAGTTTTACGTCTCATGTGATAATAAATGTAGGTAACCCTTGTTTGAAAATTTTATTATTCCATGTATATTTCATTCACATCATTTTCACATGGATGTATATATGTCGTAAAACCTACTAAGGAATTAGATTGCACTTCATTGTTCGGTACGTATTGGATTTAGTATGTACTAAGACAATTACCTGCTTTTAATTTTGTTCGGCTAACTCCCACTACCATATAAATATACTTATTCCATCTACATCTTCACTTAAAGAAAACCAAATTACGTATCACACAATATAAACAATATAAACCTGCCTATTAAGTTTGACCTAGGGGACGGTCGCAGTGCTTTTTACTTCCATTCTTTGGCATTAATATAAATTAAGATTGAAGAACTTTACAAATACGTTGGCATTCATTTTATTCACGGTGTACGTATGTTCAACCATGTATTAGAGTTTGTATCTCAACTATAAGGCTACCTTTACGATAGCTTCACAACTTTAATATGCAACATTTTATTTAATCTATTGTTTCCAATCTTCATTTTCCGCCCTAACTTAAGGAACAATTTGATAGCGATATTCAATGCAAAACCACAAAACATCTTGACCATGAAATGCCTACTCATGTTTTTAGTTCCTACTGTAAGTTGTTAACTTTAAAAAACAGTCAAATTAGTGATTGTGTAAAGTCAAGTCTTTCTCTTGATATATTCCAAAGAGAATACAGTATACATTTCTCAATAAGCTGGGTTGTAATTCTATATAGTTGAAAAAAATACTGTTCCAAGTGTGAACACCACACCACACTTTGTATTTATTTTAATTACATACATTGCAAGCATCTCTACCATGATTAAGATCTTGTCCTTCGAAATCTGTGTATTAATGTCCGCTTGAAAGGCCTATAAGCCTATTATATATATATTTATTGCTTAAAAGTAAGTAGTAGCTTAAGATATCTTCATTAGTTTTCCAGCTAACTGTGACACTTAAGCTTCTTGGAAGACGTTGCACCCTTTTTATGTCACTGCGTGGAGGTTGTCTGGACTCAAGTTTTTAAGAACAAACCCAAGTATACGAAGGAAATTAAACGGTTATTTGTAGCATCTCATATCAGTAGTACTCGTACTAATAGTTGTGTTCATGATGATTAACATTACCTATGTTAACATGGGCATTGAAGATCATTGACATTTTGAAATAAAGTTGGTGAAAGCTTGGCCTTCTAACTCGCCATGAAAGGCTTCTATTTCCTCGTGGGCACAAAACACGACCGCGCTTCGCTTAGAAGAAGTCTCCTGGTAACTTCGCACCAGAGTCCCAAGATACAAGCCTTGTGCTTAGTTTGGGGCTCACTGATATACTTTTTTGATTTAGTACAATGTGTTCTATGTTAGTTAAGTTTTTTACAGTAAGCTGTTCATATTGTGTATCTTTTACTCTGGGTAAATAAATTTATCTTTATCTTTTATCTTTATTTGGTTTAGCTTCTTGGAAGACGCTGCCTTTTTAAGTGCGTGTTGTTGGACAAGTTCATAATAACAAACCCAAGTCAACGAAGGAAATCAAACGTTTATTTGTAGCATGTCATGTCAGTAGTACTCGTACTAATAGTAGTGTTCATGATGATTCACATTACCTATGTTAACTTGGGCGTTGAAGATCATTGACATTAATGTTAGCGAAAGCTTGGCCTTCGACCTCGCCATGAAAGGCTATTTCTATATTTCTTCGTGGGCTCAAAACTCGGCCGCGCTTCGCTTAGAAGCACGCTCGGCCTTCGGCCTCACTTTGCTTAGAAGCATGCTCGGCCTTCGGCTTCGTTTCGCTTAGAAGTACGCTCGGCCTTCGGCCTCGCTTTGCATAGAAGGACGCTCAGCCTTCGGCTTCGCTTTGCTTAGAAGAACGCTCGGCCTTCGGCCTCACTTCACTTAGGAGCACACTCGGCCTTCGGCCACGTCAATATAGCTCGGCCTGCGGCCTCGCCATTTTGACCAATGCCGTCATCAAAAAATGGGTTCCATCTTTCTAATTGGGGACTCTTAAAACACCTAGATATCGATTTTCAGTCGGATCAGGCCATTATTCAAGGTAGCCGCCATCTTGAATCCGCCATCTTGGATTTTTGACATTTCCGCCAAATTGAATTTCCGGTCCCCTAAAACATTAGTTCAAACCCCCCGTACATATCTTTAACGGTTTCGGCGTTATAAGCATTTACATTTTATATGGGCGCGATCGTCTTTTGTTCGGGAGGTGTATTTTTTTTTTTATTTTTTGGAAATGCCCAGGGTGCTTGTCAATATTCGTTTTGGCACTAACTACCTATCTCTTTTAGTTTCCGAGAGCCGTCAAGCTGTTCCATCAGAAGGTTCAGATTCAGCTCCTTTTAGATGTCACTTAAGGACGTAAGACCACTGCCTATACTTTTCACTTACAAAGCCTCAGCGTTCCATCATGCCAACATGTCGAAAAACTACGATAAAATTTCCAGAGAAAAAAATTGTATGGCGGCCATGTTGAAAAATGACGTCATCAAAAAATGGATTTTATATTTCGAATCAAGGACTCTATAAACCCTTAGATATCGATTTTCAGTCGGATCGGACTAATATTTAAGGTAGCCGCCATCTTGAATCCGCCATCTTGGATTTTTGACATATCACCCAAATTGTCCTTCCGGTCCCCTATCATATTAGTGAAAACACCTCGTACCTATCTTTAACGGTTGCGGCGTTATAAGCATTTCCATTTTGTATGGGAACGATCGTCTTTTGTTCGGGAGGTGTGTTTTTTTTTTAATTTTTAGAAAATGCCCAGGGTGCTTGTCAATATTAGTTTTGGCACTTACCTCCTATCTCCTTTAGTTTCCGAGAGCCGTTGACCTGTTCTACCTGGTATTCCACGTTCAGCTCCATTCAGTTTCTCCTAAAGTCACCTATCGTAACCCCACATATAACCCTACAAAACCATAATCCCCATCACGGCCACTGGGAGAAACGATCCATTAAAGATACAAAAAAACATATGTATGGCGGCCATATTGAAAAATGACGTCATCAAAAAATGGTTTTCATATTTAGAATGTGGGACCCCAAAAACCCCCCGATACCAATTTTGAGCCGGATCGGACCAACTTTCAATTTGGCCGCCATTTTGAATCCGCCATCTTGGATTTTTGACACTTTCACCAAATTACCCTTCCGATTCCCTATGACATTTGCTCAAACACTTTATACTTATCTCAAACAGTTTAGGAATTATAAGCATTTACATTTTGTATGGGAGCGATCGTCTTTTGTTCGGGAGGCATGTTTTTTTTTTAATTTTTGGCAGTTGCCCAGGGTTTTGGTCATTTTTAGTTTTGACACCTACCCCCCATCTTTTATAGTTTCCGAGAGCCGTTGACCAGTTCCATCACACTTCCACATTCAGCTCATCTCAGACTTTTCCCTTTGGTTTCAGAACCCTCCCTACACTTTTCCCCTACATCTTCTATACCCCCCATTGCTCCTTTATACCGTTCCATTTATGTCAATCAGTCAGTGTGTCAGTACATGAATGGAAAATTCAGACTTGAATGAAACTTGGAAAATTCAGACACATATACAACGTAATATATAACACTGAAACTACTTTTATACCGCAAAACTGGCCATATACGAAAAGACCTTTAGAGATCGGTAGCGATATTTCATATGCGAAAGTGTTTGTCGGTTCGTTGCTTGTTTGTTTGGCCTGCTTTTACATTCAAACTACTGAAACAATATTGATGGACTTTGGCACAAAGGTAGCCTGTATATCGTATGCCGTCACTATACATATACCTGGTACAGCCAAATTTAAAGTAATTTGATTGGTTAGCTGGGTAGAAAATATTTTATAAAACTTTTGAATAACATTTTAAGTGATTACTTCTACAACTGAAGCGATTTAATTTAAACTTCAAACGCAAAAAGTGATATCATCAATGATCTTTACATACATTTTCAAACTAAAACTGATTATGTATGATTATACATTTTTAGGCCGGTGCGGGACAGAGCGCACAGCTTTCTTATTATAATTCCCCCTTCTTCGTCGTTCACTCTTGACATCGGAGTCGTGGTTGAAGACGATGATTTTCTTTTAATATTTCAGCGCTATCCATTGCGGTCTTCTGCGTTTCGAGTGCTTTGGACTATGGAAGTTTCTGTTGCAGCTTTTATGATAGAGAAATGAGTCCGAAACGCTGTCCAAGGGATTGTGTTTGTACGCGTCTCTTGACCCCGTCGAAGCTTGTGTATATTGTGGACTGGTTGCAAATAGTTCAATCATCAGCTGTGTTGCGGAGCCACAAATAATACATTTATATCGGTCAGTATAAATATCAAAAATAAGAAATGGTCAGTTCGTACCTACCTACATAATTAATAATCCATCGAACTTTCTCAAAGTTGTTTACTGTAAAAGTAGTCAATTTAACGTTTTTTTTTTAAGTCAAGTCCTTCTCTTGATATTTATAAGGAAAAATAAAGAAATGCTCGCCCTATTTCAATAAGCTATGTTCTTATTCTATAAGTATGATATTTTTATATCTATGTATGTCATTGTATAATACTAAAAGGTATATATATGGAGCTAAACGAAATATAGTAGGTACATTCTCATTACATGGAGAATATTTTACAATCCAATTGTACAAGTATGTACAAACAGCAGCGTCTCTACCATAAAGATCTCTTAAACTTTTTACAAATCATAACGCCTTTTAAGACTTGGCCATCCATTTTGTTAATACGGTCTGTGTAAACATTATATATCATTTTTTGTATTTCTTGTTTTGATTCACACGAAACTCATTACAAGTAAACTTTAAAATAAATATTTAAACATGTAGTATAAGTTTGTTTTCAAAGGATCCCTGGAGTTTAACTTTAGTAAAAGTAATTTATATGTAACGTAAATAATGATATACATATTTTAAACAAAACATACCATCATGTTCATGATAACATATCTTAGACAGGTAGGTACATGTATTTATCAAACACCCATACCAGGTACGTATTGGTCCCATACTCGTATAAGGCCTTTTGTCACCTATAGGGCAGTGTTCCAGACAGTGTGAATTTCTCTGTCGGATAATTCCAACAACTGTCCTAACCGGGAATCAAACCTACTAACATTCCAAAGCCACCACTACACCAACGATAAATCTTAAAACAATATTTCTCATCATTGCTCATATTTATTCAATTCATTTGTGTGGCTTTGAATCTCGTAAACACTTTCTATAGGCACCCATCCAACCATCAATTTTTTTCTCTTAGTTGATTTTAACCGGTGTATGGGGATGTATTGCAACATTTGGTATATCTAAGCAAGCATTAGCACTTAAAATCATAATATTATAATAAAACTAAGGTATAAATACTAAAACATAACGCTCAATGTGTGGTTTCAGTTAAGTCTTAGGGTAAAATTCTTTGAACTAAATGTGGTAGGCAATAGTGTGGTAGTATATCATTATATCCCTATCTATATCCAACCGTAGGTTGATGCTGTTTATCCGTTTGTCCATCTGTCCGTCTGACTGAGAGTCTGGTAGAGCAGGTAGATCGTCCACCGCCAATGTGGAAGACGTACTAAATAAGGTCCCAGGCCTATCTTGGATGCATGCAGCTTCCAAATGGTCCTTCCGTATGCATGTCTTCAGCAGTAAAAGTTTTACGTCTCATGTGATAATAAATGTAGGTAACCCTTGTTTGAAAATTTTATTATTCCATGTATATTTCATTCACATCATTTTCACATGGATGTATATATGTCGTAAAACCTACTAAGGAATTAGATTGCACTTCATTGTTCGGTACGTATTGGATTTAGTATGTACTAAGACAATTACCTGCTTTTAATTTTGTTCGGCTAACTCCCACTACCATATAAATATACTTATTCCATCTACATCTTCACTTAAAGAAAACCAAATTACGTATCACACAATATAAACAATATAAACCTGCCTATTAAGTTTGACCTAGGGGACGGTCGCAGTGCTTTTTACTTCCATTCTTTGGCATTAATATAAATTAAGATTGAAGAACTTTACAAATACGTTGGCATTCATTTTATTCACGGTGTACGTATGTTCAACCATGTATTAGAGTTTGTATCTCAACTATAAGGCTACCTTTACGATAGCTTCACAACTTTAATATGCAACATTTTATTTAATCTATTGTTTCCAATCTTCATTTTCCGCCCTAACTTAAGGAACAATTTGATAGCGATATTCAATGCAAAACCACAAAACATCTTGACCATGAAATGCCTACTCATGTTTTTAGTTCCTACTGTAAGTTGTTAACTTTAAAAAACAGTCAAATTAGTGATTGTGTAAAGTCAAGTCTTTCTCTTGATATATTCCAAAGAGAATACAGTATACATTTCTCAATAAGCTGGGTTGTAATTCTATATAGTTGAAAAAAATACTGTTCCAAGTGTGAACACCACACCACACTTTGTATTTATTTTAATTACATACATTGCAAGCATCTCTACCATGATTAAGATCTTGTCCTTCGAAATCTGTGTATTAATGTCCGCTTGAAAGGCCTATAAGCCTATTATATATATATTTATTGCTTAAAAGTAAGTAGTAGCTTAAGATATCTTCATTAGTTTTCCAGCTAACTGTGACACTTAAGCTTCTTGGAAGACGTTGCACCCTTTTTATGTCACTGCGTGGAGGTTGTCTGGACTCAAGTTTTTAAGAACAAACCCAAGTATACGAAGGAAATTAAACGGTTATTTGTAGCATCTCATATCAGTAGTACTCGTACTAATAGTTGTGTTCATGATGATTAACATTACCTATGTTAACATGGGCATTGAAGATCATTGACATTTTGAAATAAAGTTGGTGAAAGCTTGGCCTTCTAACTCGCCATGAAAGGCTTCTATTTCCTCGTGGGCACAAAACACGACCGCGCTTCGCTTAGAAGAAGTCTCCTGGTAACTTCGCACCAGAGTCCCAAGATACAAGCCTTGTGCTTAGTTTGGGGCTCACTGATATACTTTTTTGATTTAGTACAATGTGTTCTATGTTAGTTAAGTTTTTTACAGTAAGCTGTTCATATTGTGTATCTTTTACTCTGGGTAAATAAATTTATCTTTATCTTTTATCTTTATTTGGTTTAGCTTCTTGGAAGACGCTGCCTTTTTAAGTGCGTGTTGTTGGACAAGTTCATAATAACAAACCCAAGTCAACGAAGGAAATCAAACGTTTATTTGTAGCATGTCATGTCAGTAGTACTCGTACTAATAGTAGTGTTCATGATGATTCACATTACCTATGTTAACTTGGGCGTTGAAGATCATTGACATTAATGTTAGCGAAAGCTTGGCCTTCGACCTCGCCATGAAAGGCTATTTCTATATTTCTTCGTGGGCTCAAAACTCGGCCGCGCTTCGCTTAGAAGCACGCTCGGCCTTCGGCCTCACTTTGCTTAGAAGCATGCTCGGCCTTCGGCTTCGTTTCGCTTAGAAGTACGCTCGGCCTTCGGCCTCGCTTTGCATAGAAGGACGCTCAGCCTTCGGCTTCGCTTTGCTTAGAAGAACGCTCGGCCTTCGGCCTCACTTCACTTAGGAGCACACTCGGCCTTCGGCCACGTCAATATAGCTCGGCCTGCGGCCTCGCCATTTTGACCAATGCCGTCATCAAAAAATGGGTTCCATCTTTCTAATTGGGGACTCTTAAAACACCTAGATATCGATTTTCAGTCGGATCAGGCCATTATTCAAGGTAGCCGCCATCTTGAATCCGCCATCTTGGATTTTTGACATTTCCGCCAAATTGAATTTCCGGTCCCCTAAAACATTAGTTCAAACCCCCCGTACATATCTTTAACGGTTTCGGCGTTATAAGCATTTACATTTTATATGGGCGCGATCGTCTTTTGTTCGGGAGGTGTATTTTTTTTTTTATTTTTTGGAAATGCCCAGGGTGCTTGTCAATATTCGTTTTGGCACTAACTACCTATCTCTTTTAGTTTCCGAGAGCCGTCAAGCTGTTCCATCAGAAGGTTCAGATTCAGCTCCTTTTAGATGTCACTTAAGGACGTAAGACCACTGCCTATACTTTTCACTTACAAAGCCTCAGCGTTCCATCATGCCAACATGTCGAAAAACTACGATAAAATTTCCAGAGAAAAAAATTGTATGGCGGCCATGTTGAAAAATGACGTCATCAAAAAATGGATTTTATATTTCGAATCAAGGACTCTATAAACCCTTAGATATCGATTTTCAGTCGGATCGGACTAATATTTAAGGTAGCCGCCATCTTGAATCCGCCATCTTGGATTTTTGACATATCACCCAAATTGTCCTTCCGGTCCCCTATCATATTAGTGAAAACACCTCGTACCTATCTTTAACGGTTGCGGCGTTATAAGCATTTCCATTTTGTATGGGAACGATCGTCTTTTGTTCGGGAGGTGTGTTTTTTTTTTAATTTTTAGAAAATGCCCAGGGTGCTTGTCAATATTAGTTTTGGCACTTACCTCCTATCTCCTTTAGTTTCCGAGAGCCGTTGACCTGTTCTACCTGGTATTCCACGTTCAGCTCCATTCAGTTTCTCCTAAAGTCACCTATCGTAACCCCACATATAACCCTACAAAACCATAATCCCCATCACGGCCACTGGGAGAAACGATCCATTAAAGATACAAAAAAACATATGTATGGCGGCCATATTGAAAAATGACGTCATCAAAAAATGGTTTTCATATTTAGAATGTGGGACCCCAAAAACCCCCCGATACCAATTTTGAGCCGGATCGGACCAACTTTCAATTTGGCCGCCATTTTGAATCCGCCATCTTGGATTTTTGACACTTTCACCAAATTACCCTTCCGATTCCCTATGACATTTGCTCAAACACTTTATACTTATCTCAAACAGTTTAGGAATTATAAGCATTTACATTTTGTATGGGAGCGATCGTCTTTTGTTCGGGAGGCATGTTTTTTTTTTAATTTTTGGCAGTTGCCCAGGGTTTTGGTCATTTTTAGTTTTGACACCTACCCCCCATCTTTTATAGTTTCCGAGAGCCGTTGACCAGTTCCATCACACTTCCACATTCAGCTCATCTCAGACTTTTCCCTTTGGTTTCAGAACCCTCCCTACACTTTTCCCCTACATCTTCTATACCCCCCATTGCTCCTTTATACCGTTCCATTTATGTCAATCAGTCAGTGTGTCAGTACATGAATGGTAATCGAGCTTTATATAATATGACTAGGTGTTGGGCGACGCGCGGGCCACGAGTGGCCCGCGTTTGTCCTTGTGCATTAGTTTTTGTTGCTAAACTTTAACCATTTGAACAGAAAAGTAAAAAATTTCATACAAGTTTAATTGCAGTAATTATGCCTCTAGTTACAGTTGAAGTCGGGGCATAGAAGCCATTCGGAATTTGAATATTCTGAATTCGGATTCGGAATATTCGGATTCTGAAACCTTGAGCAAGTTCGATGCTCACGTTAACCACTGCACTAAAGGTTGGATCCCTAACCTTTAGTGCAGTGGTTAACGTGAGCTTTCGCCTCGGAGACCAAAATGAGAGGTCAAAAAATGCTCTGCATGCAGTTGCGTTAAAATCGTAACTCATATACAAGTTGCAAAGCCAGCATTTTTCTTAGTGCACTTAATTCTCGGGATAGAGCAGTCAGCTGGAGTTAAGATGAGAAGAAATTTGGTCGTCGGGAGATTGTTGGTACATACCAGGCTTCTTTTCAACTTTTCTTTAGGGGCTCTACTTCTAAGTGCAGTGGTTGACGTGGGCAGCTGCCTACGAGAGTCGCCACAGGTCTCCAAGGTAACTCATTTCAAGACCTGTTGAGACTCTTGACATAAATAATAAGTTTAATCAGGCCGATGCGGGATGGCAAGCTTGCTCAGTATAATCAGTAATCAGTAAAAAAACATAAAAATTTAAGCGTTGGTCGATTCTTACTTTTTTGTTTCCTTGTTCTATCATGCTTAAACTTCTGAACCAATGTTGATGAAACTTCTTATTTCTGTCGGATAGCACACAAACGGAGCCGAGATCCAAATGTACTTTATAATAAATAAACCACGCAGGTACTGGTTCAAAAAATAACGTTTCACGTATGATTTTACATGGATGTACGAGTATATCGCACCACTGATAAAGTATTAAGATTGCATTATTCCTCTCTACCATTACATTAAAAACGTGAATATCGAAATGTGTGTCTAAATAAGAGCCAGCACGCGTTATCATATGTAGGCAGGGCATACAGGCATTTGATTGATGGACTCAAGAGAAATTATGTTTATATGTTAAAAAACGCTCACCGGCTTTTATTTAAACACAGGTTTAAAGTTATAAATAAACCCAAGTTTCTTAAATATTAATAATTAGATTTAGTAAGTAAATCCATTAAGTTGCTTGGTCCACGATAGCTCTGATCTGATAACTGTTTGTAATAAAATTTGAAGCTAAGAGAAACCAATGGGCCTGCCAGTGATAGCCGATAGCTGACGGGCCCGAGCTGGGACCGCTTCTATGGGCTTTGCCCGCCAAATCCACATGGGCGCGGTGGGGTCGCAGGGGAAGAGGACTGTCGGTATTGAGAAGCGTCGCTGTCCCTATCTTCTGTGGCCGAAGTAGCAGGCGGTGGGGCTACTCAACTGACCTATCGTAGGGGGACTTAGGGCGCCCAGACTCGAGGGAATCTGGCGTCCATTTGCCGTTTGGCCCGAGGCAGTTGCGGCACGCCAAGTGTTTTGGCGCGCTGCAAGAGAGAAGGGACCGGCAACGGACAGCCGCGGTGGGCTCGCGGTCGTGTGCCAAATCTGTCCCGCGTTCCCGCCAAAAGCGGCAGTGATGGAACACCGCAGAGGTTTGGTGGGTATGCTGCCTTTCTGGCAGAGACTCCCACATAACCACCGTGCTCCCCCCGGGGCCAGTGGTATCCATAAAGGATTACTCTGCAAAAAAAAAAGTCGTGGGCGGTGCGCGGGCCGCGAGCAGCCCGCGTGGTAGGAATACGTTAGATTTTGTCATCAAACTTTTAACCATTTGAACAGAAAAGTCAAAACTTTCACACAAGTTCAATTGGAGACATTTTGCCTCTAATACAGTTGAAATCGGGGCATAGAAGCCATTCGGAATTTGAATATAAAAAAAAACTGGTACCCAGTAGGTATGTCATGGTCATACAAAAAAGAAAAAAAACACACAAAAATGGCGGGAAATTAGTATTATTTTCTCGTGTTCGTACAATATTGACCCAAAGTGACCAAAAATGAAAATATTTAAAATTAATAACGTCAACGTTCACGGAAACATAATTTTTAAGTAAGTATTTATTTAATAGGTAATATATAAACAATATATATATATATTTACCCATTTCCTTCATGATAATTAACTTTTGAATACAAACATTTGTAGTTTGTTTTTGAGTTTAGTTTTTTACTTTGAAGATATCTTTCAGTTCTTGTTAGACTTAGTTTTATTATTATTATTAGAACTTATACTATTGTTTTATACTAACAACATTTGAATTTAACAGTTCTACATCAATAAACGGCCGAGGCAGAGGCGGCGGCGTCCGGGGAAGGGGCAGGCGTTGGCGTCGCCGCGGTGCTGACAAAGGAGCCAGCGGCATGGCGGCGCCGGCTGCCACCGCAGCGCCTTGCGAGAGTACCGCGGCCCCAGCTGCCCCGGAGCAGGCGCCAGTACAGCTGCCGCGGCCGCCCGCTCCTACTTACGCCGCAATAGCGAGCACTACGGCGACAGGTGGTCAAAATGTAAGTAGATTTAAGAACATGAAAATTTAAATTAGGTAGGTTTATTTATCATTGTGTTAAAATGTTTCTTTGATCTACTAATAGTTGTCTGTAACTTTACCCACTAAATATTAATATAAGGTGCAATAACTGACCCGCTTTATGTTGGTCCACGCAATTAAAGGTATAATAGAAATTCTCATATTTGAATACGCTCAGCACTTCTGCCGAAAATGCGAAATTCGGCTAGATATACACATTACGTTTTCATTAAGTATAATATGAAACTTACATCTATTCAAAATATATACCTACCTAATACTTATAGTGTTTACCGATAGCCACTGATGCAGTCTTTGAATATCATCTACACATTTAATACCCTATCTACTCGGCTATCACATAACTATGTACCTACCTATTAAATGTTTTATTTTTCCTTACAGGTAGCTATCGAAAACCACGACGAGGATATATTAATGGACTTTACAACAGAATTATAATTATTTCATTAATAAATTTGTTTTATTTTAACTAACATTCTACATAATTTAACATATCGGGCTTATCTGAAACTGCTGTTATTCACTCACTGTAATAATCAGTAGATTATTTATATTGCGTAGGTATATAACTACAAACTACTTTTTTATGTTTGTATCATGATTTTTTGGTACCTACATAATTTAATAGGTAGGTACCTAAATTGGGTTAGGTACATATTTGTTGCACTATAATAAAATACACTGTTTCTTTTGGTTCCTAACAAACCATAACTATAAAATCTGTGCGTATTAGGATGCATTACCAATCACTGAAATAGCAAGACAGATTTTAATTACATTTAGTTTTAAAAATGTGTAATCTTGTATGAAGATATATAGGAAAGTTATTCCAACGTACGTGTAATCTTAGCTACAGTTTGTTTAAATTGCAATGGCCTTCCATATCATTAAATTCATTCATGTTATAAGTCATTAGTTACAAAAACTATAATTACATATTACAATAAAACAACAAACTCAAGTTTTCATATTAGTGTAATAACATACTATTTTGCGATACATTATTAGTAAACGGATAATGAAAGACACCCACCATGCATATAAATAGGATAACATTTATTATTACCTATCAACCAAAATTAGACTTTCTGATATAAGTTTATCTGTATTTTCTGCCGATATTTAAAAGTTTGATGTGGCTCTGTCTTAAATCTGAAACAAATGTTATTATAATCATATCACGTCACGTATGAGTAATTGAATGTCTTAAGTAGGTACCTATTTTAGTTCAATGCTAAAGAACTCATCTAGGTACTATTAAATTTAAAATTGATATGTATTTCTGTGGGATATTTATTCATTAAGTTGGTCGACTTGTGGGTTTCAGCTTATTATTATAAATGTGAAAGTTTGAATTTATGGGTTTTTGTAACTCAATCATGGATTTGAATGACGTGTAATAGCAGTTGTAATAGGTAGGTAGATGGGTCAGGCACTGGATTACTTTTTCAGCAGGGAAACGAGCTCAGCTAGCGTATAACGAATTGTTGACAAATCTTATGTAATAAAGACAATTTGTTTTATATCAATAATAAATGATTTTTTATTAAAAGAAAGTTTAACTTAACTTGTATAACTACTACTTTTTTACATATGTTCATATACATACAATGAATCATGATTTTATTAATAATGTACCTATTTATTTAAATAAATAGGTAGGTACATTGTTTTAGATTTTTGATGTACGATAATAGACTATTTCTTTCGTTCTTAACAATATAATGTTTAATAATAGCCATAACTATAAATTCTTTTAAGTTGTGTATGTATGAGAATGCTTATTATTAACTGAGCGCTGTAATAGCAAGACGGATTTTAATTAAATTAATTTTAAAATTGTGTAAACTTGTATTAATATACTGGTTACTCTCACATGAAAGTATGTAGGATACTTATTCCAACTTACGTGTAATCATAGGTATTACTATTATTAGTTACAAAACAACCTATAATTACTTATTAAAATAAAACAAACATAAAATTTTCATATTAATGTAATAATAACATACTTACATTAACTATAATAACACATATACTTATAATAACATTACATTATCAGTAAACGAACAATAAAAGTCACCCCTCATCATGCATGATAAAATTTATTATTATTATTACTCGTACACAGTGTGATTCTGATATAGAAACATCTGTACTTTCTGACGACGTATAATGTAGTTTGTTGTAGCCGTCTTCAACCTGAAACATATGTTTTTATTATAATAATATCATAAATAGGCATATAGTTAACTTGAAGATTTTTAAGTGATTGATTCAATGTTAATGTATCTGAACTATTTATTTTCAAACGAAAAAACTCAACTATTTACATAGATGCTACATTATTCCTTCAAAATGTTTCTGTGCGATGTTTACACGCGGGCACACCTAATCCTACTATTATATAAACGTGAAAGTTTGGATGTATGGGTGTTTGTTACTCAATCACGACTGAACAGATTTGAAGTGCAACTTTTGGATTACTTTTCAATGGCGATTTATGTGATTCGACTTGTTACAGGTCCTTGCTGTGCTTACATAGTACGAGTAATACATTCACAACGCTGAAGCGCAATATTTGGCATTGTCATATTTATCAAGGCGAACACTTGCAGGAGTCACTCACTTATACAACATGACTGACACCATCTGGGGTACAGTAATCCAACGGGGTTTACACCAATACAGTTTAAGTGAGATGAATGATTGATTAAACCTTACTTATCTCATGCCTAGATTGTTTTCTGTTCGCGAACTGACCGTCTTATAATTATGTAGAAAGTATCCCTGATTGTAAGCACATACATTACATATCTTAAGTGCGCAGTTGCAGGTCTGATGTCTACTGGTGTGTTAATCTGAAACAGAAAATTGTATTAATTATCTGTTGAAAAAATTATACAAACATTTACAATGTTATAGTAAAACGTTTAGAGCCTGTGATCTAAATGTTGTAGGGATTTTCCTATAAGTTTACGTTCATACAAGACAACAAATAGTCAGGAATATCTTAACCCACACAATTTCAAAAATGCTAATATAAACAATAAATCAGTTAAATTATACTTTAGTAAAATTAAATCTTGATTCATTGTTTTTTTTTCATTTTATTAGCCCACTTGTTATGGTTATGTTATATATTGTAATATATATGCACATTACTATTGTAACAGTTTGTTCAGACACACTTCATAGCCTTTTATCTCTACTTTTTCTAAAAGTTTTCAGTTTTATTTCATGTTATAAGGAATTTACACATCATAATTTCAGCCGTAGAATGTCCAATTGACTGATAAACATAAGCATCTCCCATATCTTTATTTACAAAAGGATCTGTTGTTAGCCTGTATACAGCGTCGTCCTGCGTCTTAACTTGCCTTCACTTCAGAATCTTTTGGCCCCAATGGCCATCAGCTCTGATGCTAAAGAAAAACTGTATATATTCCATTTAAATTAGAATGCAATTCTCACTACCATTTAAAGCATTTTTTGCAATAATGCTGATTCAGGTTTTATTTTTAGTTAATTCCTATATTCCTGTTGTCTGGTTCATGTCTCCATTATTCCCATTATATTGTAATCGATGCAGGTGTTTCTATCCGTCCTCCTACGGCGCTTAAGAGTCAAATAGAGAGTTAAAATTCGATGTTCGGACCTTGTGCTTCGGTGGTCTAATCGTCCAAGACGCAGGTTCGAATCCACTCAGAGGATGTGAATGTTTTTCTCTAAAATTGCAATGTTAGGTGTTTTACTTTTATATTATAATAATGTTACTTCCCACTTTCGCTACATGCGTAGTGATTTTGTTTTCTGTGGAGCTGGATCTGACACGTGATTTGAAGTTGACAGTTCTTCTTGGGCGCCTGCTGCAGTATGAAGTGAATCTCTCGGCTTGTCCCCTTGGCCTGGTATAGTACAAGGAATCTGTAATCATATATGAATACTTATATTTTCATGACCTATTTTTTATTATTTGGTGTTTGGGTATTATGTAGGATTTACGGTATAGATATTATCCTATGATTACATTTATTGTGAGTTGTTACCTACGACTTATGATAACAAAATGATTACTTATGTCGTGTGTCCGATGGTAAGCGTCTACCTGCGACATTCGCAGCGTCACCTAATTAATTTCAATTGTATTTATTTTTAATCGTAGTGTGTACGCTCTAGATGAACTCTACATTAGACTTTTATAATTTAAATAAATATTCGTTTTATCTCAGTATGCTTAGAAACACCAGCAAAGAGTTTCGACGATAGTGGAAAAAATAATATAAATGTGTATTGTTATAAAATTGATAGTAATTGTTTACAAGTTGCGGCCTGTGTTCGTATCTTCAAGACATTGGTCCCGGCTACGTATTTCCATTTCCGTGTTCATTAGAAGGCAGTACTGCCTCGAAACACGCACGGGTTTGTCGCGCTAACTGCCTTTAAAAAATCGTGTGCAATTCAAGGCACGTGTCCTCCAATCGCGCACGGATTTGCAAGGATTATGCGCCACAAATCCGTGTGTGTTTGAAGGTATTTTTGTGTTCAAGTAATGAATTTGAATGAACACGGAAATGGAAATACGCGCTAACCTAACCTAACCTAAGGTAATGCTCTAAATTTTTTCTTCTGGCGTTGTGGTCACAAGTAACCTAACACTCCTCCTCGCTTCGCTCGTCGTCGTACCTATTTGTGACTTTGCCTTAGACTTTGTGGCGCATAATCCTTGCAAATCCGTGCGCGATTGGAGGACACGTGCCTTAAATTGCACGCGATTTTTTAAAGGCAGTTAGCGCGACAAACCCGTGCGTGTTTCGAGGCAGTACTGCCTTCTAATGAACACGGAAATGGAAATACGCGTCCCGGCTTTCCCTTATTACATGTGTTACGAAAAACTTAATGTAAGTATAAATAAAACATTTCAATGATATGTTGTACCGAAACGGACTGTTGCTGTAGAGTATACTACTACTACTATTTTTGTTACTGATGTTATTCAATTAATGTGAGCAATTTTGTCGTTATGTACTATACATCTTAAATAAAATAAGTCATGTGATAAAGGTACCTGCGAATTCCGTGAGGGCGCGAGATGGTCAGCAAACGGCATGTTCTGGTTCATACTGCGACACCAAATTGTGGCGAGATGACTTTCTTATCGAACGCCAATAAATTCTAAAAATTAAATAACAATTCATAAACTTTTACTATAAATCTATATTTCATAGAAAGTGGCCATTGAAGCCGTCAAAAGAGTGAGTAGTATAATTATGAATTTTTGGGAAACATAAATTTGATTTACTTTCTGTGAATAGATTTCAGTAGTCGTAAATACTGCATTTTTTGCATATATGTTTTTTGAACTCTTACATTATAATTACACACCAAAGAACATACCATAGTTTTTATATTTAGTTCTAGTAGACATCGGCGAGTAATTTCACAACTTTATGGTATTGAAGTCGGTTCAATTTTTTAGTAAAAGAATCCTTGCTACTTACGGGATCGATTTTCATTCACCGTCAATAAGGATATCATCAAGATAGACGAAGAAACAGTTATTGGAGTGTATCTCAAAAACAGCTTGACCGAATTTGATGAAGTTTTAATGAGACCACCTTAGAAGTATACTCTTTCAAATAAAAAAAATATTTTGTACAATGTGGACCAGAAATGGCAAGAAATCGATTGACATACATAAATAAAAAAATACACATAGTCGAACATAGAAACTCCGTCGTTTAAAAAATGACACTGCTCATAACATGTTGCAAGTACGTGCTACGTGATTTATCTACACATTCCGTCAGTACTGCTACATTTCATTGTCCCACTGTCACAATCAACACTCCAAAGCAAACGGAGCAAGCATGCACGCGAATTGTGAATTTAGATGTCTTAGTTCCATTTTCGCATTACGTGCCTTTGATCGAAATACATTTTCTACTGTTCGTTTCAATGTGTGAATGTGTTTTAGATTAACTGATATGGCGATATATTGATTTAGTTACCTTATTTTCTCTTGATCGCTGTTGTGAAGGAACCAGGTCGCAGAATAACTGGAAAAATTCAAGCACGCTTCAATGTTATCTTAATTGAATTATCTGTAGTTAAAAACTGAAAACATATATCTTCTCGTTACATTTATTGTCAAATATATACGTATTCTATTTATATAAAGGCGCGTTTTTTTTAACGTGGTTTCACAGTACTGTATCTAGGTCATTTCAGAAATAGTAGTTGCATGAATTGTTTGCCTGTATTAGATTGTGCTAATACAAAATAAGTTTATTTTATCTTTACTGTGCACAATATGCATTAATAAAATAAAAGAAAATGGACCTAGATAACAATACCGTCCTAATCCACATTATATATATGTACAATAATGAGAGAATCAAATTATGATGAATTACAATAGCTATAAAAATATTGTACGTATGAATGTACATATGAATATTTTTCTCATAAATATAATTATAAAAGATTGCATTGCACAACATTAACCGCAGAAACTGAACACAATAAACACGTGAAGTGTTTAATGAAACAGTATAATTACAACTGTCGGCTTAAAGACGCATCGTAGGCTGCACACTGCACTGCAGGGGGACATGTTTCAGCCTCTCGCCCTACGCAGGTTAAGAATGCATACACCGAAGGTTCAAAAGCCAACAAACAAAACAAGTATGGAATATAAATCGCACAGCTATCAATTAATTGAAGCATCAATTAATTGCGTTTTTGAGTTTAGTGTCTGCGTTTGACTGTTATTGATTTAATGAAAATAAAATATTATTATTATAAGGTATATACAACTAATGGTTTCATTGTTATATTATCATTATACATGGTATACGAGGGCGGTTTGATAATTGCATGACTTTGGAAAGAAGGAACACTCTTTTTACATATATGTTTTTTTTTATTTTTCTACATAATCTCCTTTCAGCTCTACGCACTTAGTCCAGCGATGTTCCAACCTCTTCAACCCATCAAATAATTTTTTTTGGCAAACCCTGAAAAATAGGCCTCAGTTTCGGCTACCACCTCTTCAAAGTCAAAGTCAAAATCATTTATTCAATTTAGGCTCCGTTTGACGAAAATCTTTGCCCGTCAAGCCATTTCTTCATGTTTGGGAAGAGGAAAAAGTCACACGGGGCTAAATCTGACGAATACGGAGGAAGTGGCAATAATTCGTATCCTAATTCCACAATGTTTGATGTCGCGATTGCAGGCGAGTGCGCGGTGCATTATCCTGATGAAATTGAATTTTTTTCTTTGCTAGATGCGGTAGTTTCTTGATCAACTTTTTATTGAATCTATCTAACAATGCAGCATAGTAAGCTCCGGTTATTGTCTTGCCTTTATCCAAAAAATCGATAGAAATAACCCCTTGGCTGTCCCAAAAGACTGTGGCCATCACTTTATCAGCCAAGCAAACAGTTTTTGCCTGCTTTGGAGCACGTTCCGAGAAGTCCGTTGCTTAGTCTCTGGTGTATAATGATGGACCCACGTTTCGCCAACTGTTATGTACCGATGCATAAACTCACTCGGATTGCGATTATACATGGCTATAGGCATTCCTCAAGCTGTTACACGATTTCGTTTCTGGTCGACTGTTAGTAAACGCGGCACCCATTTTGCAGAAAGCTTTTTCATGCCTAGAATATCATGCAAAATATAAAAAAACTCGTTCAGTCCAGATGTGCACAGCATCACATATTTCGCGTATCTTCACTCGAAGGTCTGCCAAAACAATATCATATATTTTATTAACCATGCCCTCTGTAGTGACCTCAATCGGTCTTTCTGGGCGTTCCACGTCATTAGTGTTAGTACGTCCACAACGAAATTCAGTGAACCACGTATGTACCATCCCATAAGATGGCGCAGAATCACCATAATACTTTTTCAATTTGTCTTATTAGCACTCGTAACTCGCTTTTCTCCATTTTCAAAGAATACTTAGAAGATGCCTAACGTTTTTGTTTCTAAAAAGCTTGTTTTCGCTCCAAATTTGAAAAAAGAACGGCATGCGTTTCGTAGTGAGATTCTAAATATGAGAGATTTTTTTATTACCAATGTTTTTATTCAACTTTAAAGTCATTGAGTTGCCAAACTGCCCTCGTATGTGTATATTATTGTCGTAAATATTATTGATAGAAATTACAGATGCAAATTTGAATATTTTTCTCGTAAATATAATTATAAAAGATTGCATTGCACAACATTAACCGCAGAAACTGAACACAATAAACACGTGAAGTGTTTAATGAAACAGTATAATTACAACTGTCGGCTTAAAGACGCATCGTAGGCTGCACACTGCACTGCAGGGGGACATGTTTCAGCCTCTCGCCCTACGCAGGTTAAGAATGCATACACCGAAGGTTCAAAAGCCAACAAACAAAACAAGTATGGTATATAAATAGCACAGCTATCAATTAATTGAAGCATCAATTAATTGCATTTTAAAGTTTAGTGTCTGCGTTTGGCTGTTAACGATTTAATGAAAATAAAATATTATTATTATCAGGTATGTACCACTAACTAATCGCTCCTTTGTTATATCATTATAGATAGTACATGTGTACATATACATTAGTTGGTTATAATAACTCTGGTATTATTTTATTGATTGTTAATGGATAACCATTTACAATGCGATCTGCGTGCATTAATATTTTGATATTACGCCTTTCTCGCACGCGACCTAGAGCCACATATAATTGTCCATGGCTGAAAACGTCAGATCTAAGATCAACACCCACACGACCTATAGTCTGACCTTGGCTTTTGTGTATTGTCATTGCGTAACAGACTTGAAGTGGAAATTGTCGGCGGCACATTTCGAACGGACTGTTTCGTTCTATTGGCGTTTTAAACAGAATACGGGGAATCAGATAAAGTTCGTGTCCGCCAGCTTTTCGGACAGTAATCAAGCGTGGTGAAGTTGCTACCACGATAACTTTGGTGCCGTTAACTAACCCATCGGCAAAACTTAGATTCCTCATGATCATGCATACACAACCTTCTTTTAATTTAAGATCAAACTCTGGGACTCCAGCGGGTTGAATTTTATTGAGCATGTCTGGTCCCAAAAATAATTGATCTGCGTTTTCATCATCATCTACTTTGTCGTATGAATAGAAATGCAAAATTTCTCCCGGAACACGATCCAATATGGTTGAATTGATTTGTCGGACAGCATCATTGCGTGTACATAAAATAGCTCTGTGAGTACACACATCTGGTTCATCTAGTACTAATCCGAATACAAAATCGATGAGTTCATTTACATTTGATGCTAGTTCTATGGACTCCAACTGGATCAAATGTTGAACAGCACTACTGCTCGTTTGTAATGGTACTGCGGGCAGGTTGTTGGAACCTAACTTTAGCAAGAACTCTGCGTAGTCGGGATCGTCTCTACAACGCTGTGAAGTCAATAGTGAAAATGTTTTTAATTTTCTCCAAAGCGGAGAAGTTTTGACTGAACTATTCAAAATGTCAGAATTTGTCCTGGCATTTGGAACGACGGGAGGGATTTGCCGAAAATCACCTGCAAATATGATAACTTTCCCACCAAACATTTTATTTGAATTCATCAAATCGCGCAATGATCTGTCCAAAAGGTGTATCAAATTTTTGTGTGCCATTGGCGCCTCGTCGTATATTATCACATCAGCATGAAATATTAATTCAGCACGTTGTGTATTATTCGTTACGTTCCAATAACCGCGGTCATCTATTATATCTAATGGGAATTTGAACATCGAATGTGCTGTAACGCCACCTTTGTGATTTTGAGCTGCGATGGCTGAACTTGCCGTGCACAAAACAACGCCTTTCAAATTACCACGCACGTGTGCGGTAATTACATTCAAAAGTAACGTTTTACCTGTACCTGCAGGACCATCAATAAATATTGCGCATGTATTTGTTTCGCGGTACTGTTTGTCTACGCAAAGTCGCTCGGTATAGTCAAATATAATGCGTTGTTCCGGCGATAATTGCGGCAGCCATTCATCCACGAATGATTTTTGAGTGTCTAACGTGTATTCAACACGTTCCCTGCCTAATTCGGTTGAATTATCTTCAATTTCAGGAAGACCGTGAGCTACAAGCGTGGATCCGTGTTTCTGTAACAGCCTGTTGATTTCTATTAGACACAAATTATATGCTTTTTCCTCTTCGTTTGGCAACCTATGCAAAATATCTTCACTGAGTTGTGTTTTAAACGTTTCCCACAGAGACGCAATGGGGGCACCTACAAGGGCCAACATAACGTAGAATCTACGCAATCTATGTCCTGTGAAAAATTTGCTTGCTTCGTCTAAAGCTAAAACAAACTCATTGAAACTGTCTGCGATTCCAATTTGCTGACAGCTCTGCTGAAAACTCACACAATCTGTCCCTCCAAGTTTCAAAAGGTCTTCGTAACTTCGGCACGCAAAAGAATTTAAGAGTAACCGCAAGTAAAACTGTTCACCTCTGTTAGGTGCAACCCAAAATAATCGCGCCACCATTTCACCTCTTTGTCGACGCGTAACAAATTTCCCATTTTCAGTCTCGTAAATTTGGACGTTCTTAGACGAAGGCCGCTTTGTATGTACTATAAACTTTTCGTAGAAATCTACGTATTTTAAATTGTCGAATTCTTCGCCTTGTGGTCGTTTAAAATATGTCATTAAATCCGAACCACCTCGGGTGATCGCGTCATCGATGTTATCGGGTCTAAAGAAAACAGTATGTTGATTTTTCAAATGAACCGATAGTTGTTTAACATTGGGTTCACGAGAAGTGACATCAAACTCAAGGATTCTCCAAGCCGCGTCGCTCGATCCGATATATCTTTTGGTCACATACTCTTCTATTTCATTGTGTTCTTCGGCAACAATAGCAACACGTGCCTCATCTGGACCTTTGGTCATGTATTTAAACAGATATTTTATAACACTACGCTGCGACGAAATTTCCACATTTATATGTGCATCGTATTTTAACAAAAGAGCCGCATTGTATGGAACAACCCACAAGTCGTTTATTTTGATTTCTCTGCCACGGTATTTCATCACAGCTTCGTTATTGCTGTTACGACGCAAATGAATAAAACCTGATTCATCACAGAAGGTGACATTAGTTTCACGTTTCGGAAAACGTTTGCTACACTTTCGGTTTTCTTTGTCATAACATGGCAAGTTATCCCTTTCAGGACCGCACGGCCCATGAATCATGTGATTGACTACGGCTTCACGTAATTTACCATCAGCTTCTGATGAGTCGGGTATGTCGGCGCGACACACTTTGTCAATATCCAAATTTTCAACAGGACCTCCTCCTTCAACTCTAAAGCATATGTGGGCGTGAGGCAGTCCTCTTTTTTGAAATTCAATCACGTATGTCATATATTCGATTTTACCAAACCATAGCCCAGAACGCAGGTCACGAATTAATGCAGTCAAACGTAAATTGAAAGCTCGAGCGCAAATCAGGGGATTTGCACGTTGACCAGCCAATACTGTTTGTTTGATTTCGGGCCAGTTCGGATTGCAAGTGAACGTTATAAAGTAAGAAGGCGGTCCCAACCTATGCACTAATGCCATACAATCCAAGTATTTTACTTTCATGTAGCGTGGACCACCAGTGAAAGTATTAGGCAAATAGATACGCCCTGGCACGACACCTTCTGCGAAAATTGTTTCGTCGTTAAGCAATTCCTGAAGCGTCGCGCTTCTAATTACGTTACTTCTGTTTTGAGTTTGCATGTGGGTTAAATATCGCAATCGTTCCTCAGTAATTCTGCAATACACGTCCACTATCCACTCCTCAGACAAACGTCCAAAGTTACTAAATCTATCTTCTGAAAGCAAAAGACATCTGACATATTTTGCTTGGGTCAGTTTTTTGCCATTATTGTCAAGTTTCCCGGGGTACCATCCTGGATTACCTTCAGGATATAAAAGCGGAAATTGGAAGCATTCATACAAAGGATGCATAATATCGACGGTATGAGGCTTCCGATCACCGATTTTCCAAATGGCTATGGATCGCGGGGTATACTGGTCGCGATCTGTGTTAATTATGGCAGAAACTTCTCTGCCCACGGGTTGGTCGCCTAAAATATTACCGTGAGTGGCGCGAGAAGTTCTTTCAAACTGAATAAAAGCTTCAGTGGATGTTTCCAAACTTAGTCTTTTGAAACATTCTATATATGGGTTAACATTGTGTAAAAAGTTTGTAATAGACCTTATGATGTCCATTTCTAAATTTCGCTCAGCTGCTAAGCTCTCCCGTTCTGAACAATCGTTTATATATAGACCAATGTTATTGGTAGATTTATCGTACGCCAAGTCGAACACGCGGTGATATACGCGACCTTGAATTTTTAAGAAGGCTATCCCTTGTGGTTGATGGAAACCATGAGAAGTGCCTAACGCTGAAAAGGCAAATAGGTTATTATACGCTCGTGGCCTTTTTTCAAAAGCAGGATGCGTGTAAAAGTCTTCCGTTAAGCGTGTAAATGTTTGAACATTATTGGCGCCAGATCCACAACACCATTGGATTCTCGATTTTTCCTCATCAAAAAGTCGAGTATGACAATGTGGACAAATGTGAATATCAGGAGAATCAAGGTTCGTCTTTTTTAATGAAAACAGCGGCACAGTGTTAAGTTCTACACCACGCTTTTCCGCAATCAAATTTGTTGATCTACGCAAAGGCAGATCTATGTTACGACTGTTTTCATTATATCGCGCAACAGATTGTTGATTTATTTCGGGATGATTGTCGTTGTATTTACTAACAGCAGCACGATGTACTTCTGGGTTTTCCTTTGTGTATTTGCTAACTGCGACGCGATTTACTTCTGGTTTTATTTTACTGTATTTTTTTACTGCTGTATGATGAACCTCAGGGTTTTTGACAGTATAACTTTTGACTGAGTTCCTATTAATTTGTGGGTTTTTTAAATTATATGTTTTAACCGCTTCTAAGTGAGCGTTTTCCTTAGTTGTCTTCCTACCTCGTTTTTGTTTTTTTGGTCGGCCTCTTTTTGTGGAGGATATTGAACTGTTAAATTCCAAATTTTCTATAACCACAGTTGGTTTTAAAACAGACAGTTTGAAGTCTTTTACTTTTTCAATTACGACCACTGGTTTTAATTTATAAAGTTTTTCATCATTATTTATGTTAGCGGCGTCTGTTTGATTTTTAGTGGTTGTATTATGTGTCACATTAGGAGAAACAACAGGCTGGGCAGGCCCAGACAGGTTACTTAGGACAGGTACAGTTCCGTTGGAAATGAAGAGAGAACTCTTACTGTACTGATTCAGAATGGATTGACATTTGTCAGCAGGCAATGGAGATATGTTACCATTTAGAATTGACTGTGAATTCTGTTTTGAATGATAACTTTGAACGCGCACTCGGTTTAATGAATATGCTTGTGTGCCTGTTAAATCAATATTATACGACAAAAGAATTGTCGCTAAAGATTTAACATCTTTGCATTCAAATAAACGTGCTACACCGTTATATGCATTTCTGTTACATTCATCAACTGCGTGACTATTAAAATAATAGTAACTATTTTTGTACTGCCAGAAACTTACTGTGTAGCTATTACCGGTAAACATACAGCTGTCGATATTTTCATCGTACTCGGAAGTAAATACTTTTTTGCCTAAACTATCAGCAAGTTCTGTAATTTTAGAATCTATATTAGATTCGCCAACAGGGTAGTAGTTATAATCTAAATAACTGTTGAGCATACTATCTATCGTTGCCACATTTCCCCCAACATGAATTTCGGTGGGCAATTCGTCGTAAGTTAAATATTTTGGTGAAATATGTTGCGGAATAAGATGTTCTCTAGATACATACAATTTGTCGCCGTCGCGTAAAATAACATCTATATCTTCGGCGGTAAACACGGACCTTTCTTTAATAACAGATAGTATAGCAGCTGTGCATGCTATGGCCGTGCACTGTAATCCTGGCCTTTTAAATTTGTGGTCCGATTGGCTTGTATTTCCTGGAATACATACAAAATGAAACGAATTATGATAGCAAATATTATGATATTTATTTCTATGATTATCCTGTGCATGTTAAATGCCTGTAAGTAAAAATTTAAAAGTTACTTGCCAGTCGATACGCAGGATAAATAACTCTCAAGACGTGGTTTTTTGTTCATCTTGAAGTAGGTAAAACAATAGGGGCTTTATGTTGCTTAACTTTAAATGACGTTATTGATCTTGCCCACTACAAAAATATTCTGCGCCGTACTAAGTGAAGATATTTAATTTTAAAGAGGGTTTAAAAGTAAGGCCGTAGAAGTTTAGTTTTGTTAATCTTCTTTTCCTGAAAAGTAAACAATTATTCTAATTAAACTTAGTCATGCTAGTCTCCCTATTTGTCAATTATGAAATAAAGCATCATAGTTGTGAATATATATATATACACATACCGGTTAAAAACATAACCCTCCCTTTTGCTCGCCAAACTCAGATAAATAACATCAACTTCATATAGATTACGGAAGCATTCCTAGGTGTAATATCTATACTTATATTAAAGGAGTAGAGGCCAAAAAATCTGTGCCTGGATGAAAAATTTAAAAAATGTGGGTCATAAAACGCAAAATTATGTACTGAACCACGACATTTTTTAAAAACGTGTCTGTCCATTGGTATGCTCACACATAACTTAAAAACTACCACAGAGATTTCGATGAAATTTAATACATGTATAGAAAGAGATTTCGATGAAATTTAATACATGTATAGAACAAAGCCCGGAGCTCCCATATATAAACTTTTTATCTTGATCCGTCACATAAACCTAAGATGGCAGCTTGATATCTCTATACTACACGGTCACATATAAAACTGGGACGTGCATGAACTTCTATGGTACGGCTAAACACCGTAATAATTAATATACACATCGTTTTTTTTCATTTTTGCAAATATAAATATATATGGAGTGCAGTAAATTTTAGAAATTATACCTATTAGTTTAAGGAAAAAATATTCCTGGTGCAATCCACTCAAAACTTGGTGAAAATAAACTTTAACGAAAATATGCAATATAAGTTTTTTTTAAACGTAAGGTAAAAACGCCTATATCCTCGGAAGGGGTAAGTAGCCTCGTTTTAAACACAGCGTTTCGCCGCATATATTTTTGGTCTCATGTATGAAATTAAGAATTGAGCTTTGCTAGAATATCCCAATAACTGTCCAACCCGGGGATCTATTTGTATACAAATATCTATACTTAGAACAAAGGAGTAGAGGTCAAAAAAGCTGTGCTTGAAAGAAAAAAATTAAAAATGTGGGTCAGAAGACGTAGAATTATCTACTGAACCAGAATATGACGTTATTTAAACAAATTTCTGTCTCTCCGTCGGTATGCTCACGCATAACTTTAAAACTACCGCACAGATATCAATGAAATTTAATATAAGTATAGAATAAAGCCCGGAGCCCCCAACTATAATTTGTTTATCTTGATCAGTCATATAAACCTAAGATGGCAGGTGACCCAGGTCCCCGAGATTCCAAAACAGCGCTTCCACCACTACACCCAGACCAAGCGAGCGAAGCCGCTTGCGGATCAGTTAGTCCAAGTATACACAGTCAGTCAATGGATGGTGAGTGTATTACTTTTATTCAAACATTTAATTTGTTTTAAATTTTAGTGTATCTGGATAAGCAATATCAATATTGAATATGAATTCATTAAATGGTGTTATGTCAAGGAAAATATGAGAATTGAAAAATATAGGACAGTTTACATATAGCACCAATGATTTCTGTTATTCAAAAGTAAAGTGTAGCTAAACCTACTTAATATATACCAGGATTATTACAAGTGGTTCGTATTTTATTTATACTATTAGGATAATCATACAAACGAATAAGGCATTTATGCCTGTAATTAAAGACCTACTTCGCAGTCGACACGCAGCAAAAACAATTTTCAAGTAATTTTGTAGTAAAATAGTGATATCGGTTTTTATAGTCTACTTTTCCTGAAAAGTAAACAGTTAATGTAAATAAACTTAGTCATGCTAATTATATACATGCACAGTACGTAGAGATGCACATTTATATTTACATAGGTAATATACATACATATTTAAAATTGTCTCGTAACAAAATACCAACTGCACAGATTTCGATGAAATTTAAAATATGTATAGAATAAAACCCCCGGATGTCCCAACTATAAATTTTATCTTGATCTGTCATATAAACCTAAGATGGCAGCTTGATCTCTCTATACTACACGGCCCCTTATAAAAATGGGGTCTTGATTGACTGGTTGCTGTGCATGTACTTCTATGGTACGGCTAAACACCGTAATAATAGTACACATCTTTTATTTTTCATTTTTGCAAATATACCCACATATGGTGTGCAGTAAAGTTTAGAAATTATATCGCCGCATATATTTTTGGTCTCATGTATGAAATTGAGAATTGAGCTTTGCCAAAATATCCCAATAACTGTCCAACCCGGGGATCGAACCCATGTTCCCGAGATTCCAAAACGGCGCTTCCACCACTACACCTAGACCAAGCGACCGAAGCCGCTGGCTGTTCTAGCTAGTCCAAATATACAAAGTCAGTGAGTGTATTACTTTATTCAAACATATATTTTTTTTATAAATTTTCAGTATATCTGGATAAGCAATATCAATACCGAATATGAATTCAATAAATGTTATGTCAAAGAAAATATGAGAATTAAAAATATAGTATAGTTTACATATAGCACCAATGATTTCTGTTATTCCAGAGTAAGGTGTAGCTAAACTTATACTTAATACATACCAGGATTATAACAAATGGTTTGTATCTTTATTTATATAAGTAGGATAATCATAACAACTAATAATGCATTTATGCCTGTAATTAAAGACTGCTACTTACAGTCGACACGCAGCAAAAGTAAGTCTCAAGTGGTTGTTTGTTATTTTGTAGTTAAATCGTAATTTACTTATGTTAGTCTTCTTTTCCTGAAAAGTAAACAGTTAATGTATATAAAAAAGTCAGAAACATAATCTTCCCTTTTGCTTCATCGAACTCAGATAAAAACAACTAAAGATAGATACTGAAGCATTGATAAGTATACAAATATCTATACTTATAACATAGGAGTAGAGGCCATTTTTGGCCTTTATTTTTATTTGTGATTTAGATTTTTCTCTGTGCTTGAAAGAAAAAATTTAAAAATGTGGATCAGAAGACGTAAAATATCTACTGAACCAGAATATGACATTATTAAAAAAAAAACCGTCTCTCCGTCGGTATGCTCACGCATAACTTTAAAACTATCGCACAGATATCAATGAAATTTAATATAAGTATAGAATAAAGCCCGGAGCTCCGGAACTATAATTTGTTTATCTTGATCAGTCATATAAACCTAAGATGGCAGGTGACCCAGGTCCCCGAGATTCCAAAACAGCGCTTCCACCACTACACCCAGACCAAGCGAGTGAAGCCGCTTGCGGATCAGTTAGTCCAAGTATACACAGTCAGTCAATGGATGGTGAGTGTATTACTTTATTCAAACATTTAATTTTAGTGTATCTGGATAAGCAATATCAATATTGAATATAAATTAATTAAATGTTGATATGTCAAAGAAAATATGAGAATTAAAAAATATAGGACAGTTTACATATAGCACCAATGATTTCTGTTATTCCAGAGTAAAGTGTAGCTAAACTTGGTTAATCTTGGTTTTTGGCTTTTATCAACGATATGGCATCACAGGTAAGATATTCAAAAATTTCTCTTTTTGCAGACAACTTAAAATTGTTTAAAAACTATTAATACTTCATCAGTTGAACGACCCAGACACAATAGAAATTTCATTGTTATATTAACAATCGACTGGTGAGGGGGTATCAATATCGATGATTCAAAACTACTTTATCATGATCCCGATTGCATTCTCAATTGGACTATTGTTAACAAGCTTCCTTTGAACACTGAACATGTAAACATATTAAATTTACCAAAAAGATGTTGTGTATTCCAACTGAATACTCTTTGGGGTTTAGTAAGCTAGAAGAAGCAGAATCCATAAGAGATTTAGGTGTTGCCTTGGACAGAAAATTGACATTTATTCCCTATATTGATAATATTACAAACAGATCTTACAAACTGTTAGGGTTTATTTGGCGAAACTGTAAGCAGTTCAAAAGTGTATTTTTTTAAAAGTTGTTTACAGTACATTGGTTCACAGAATTTTAAATTATGGTTCAATCGTTTGCCCCGTCATATCGTTGTCATATTGATGGGTTAAAAAGAATTCAGAAGCGATATGTTTTCTTTTTGACTGTACAACAAAGAAAAATATCACAACTAAGCACATATTCGAAGCGTCTGGCTCATTTCAATATTTTGACTCTAGAAGTTTGTCATTGTATAACGAACCAGGTTGTTTTTATTCATAATTTATTAGGGGGCTATTAACTACATTTGTCGCAGCCATGCCAGCCCCATTGGTACATTCATATATAACACTTAACATCTTAAAATTTTGTAACACATTTGCATACTATGATCCAACTCATAATGTGAAAGAAAGTTTTAAACTTAGCTCTGATGTGCATTCTATTATGATGGTTGAACTATTCGCTATCTCAGAGGCCATATCTTATATTAAAACCACAGGATATTCCAAAGTTGTCATCCTCACAGACAGTAACAGTGCTTTGCAGCATATAGCTCGCTGCACCTCTGGCATCAGAGGTGCATCGATAGCTTATGCCATATTAGAGAAAATTCTCAACTTAGGTGCTACTTGCAGGTTCCCTCTCATGTGGGTATCCATGGCAATGAGGAGGTAGATAAGTTAGCCAGGGAATCACACAATGTAGGGTCTGACATATTTCTTATTCCAGAGTACACAGAATTATTGTCAATATAAAGGAATCTGGTAAAGGACATTACAAGGTGAACCTCCTCAAGCGCCATGGTTTCACTGTGGTAAAGCTTAGTAGAAAAATTATTGTTATGGAGTGTAGACTTCGCTCCGGACACATCCCATTAAATAAATTCAAACACCTCATGAGAATAGCTGACTCACCTAACTATGATATGTGCGGTGTGGCAGAAGACATATATCACTTTTTAATGGAATGTCCCCGGAGCATATGCATAAAAACGGACCAGATTGTGTTATACAAAATTTTGAATGGTCTAATAGATTGCAGAACTCGTCGCTAAAATTACCTTTACAGTTTCCCATATGAGGGCTATTATCGATAAGTAAATGTTATAACCATTTGCTCCTAAGACGCGTAAAACAAATGTTGGACAGCATAGAGTCTGTCGAGAGCATAAATAGCATAATACTCTTTTTAAGGCTGAGCAGATTGACATATGAAACTTCTCTGCTCAGCTTAAAAATTTACCATGCTACTAATAAACTCGATATAAATATTTATACTTACTATAATGTTTGAATAGTCAATTTTGATACTAATAAATGCAGAAAAAGTCGAAGTCGGGATAGTGTCGATATAAATTAACTGTCAAACGCTATATCAACCCCGACCCTAGTATAAGCTCGCTATAAGTACAGAATAAGTAACAGTAATTATTGACCAATATTTGCTTTTTCTGTAAACACTAAGCAATACTCTGAATATGTTAATGTGGCCAAGCCATTATACTACATGCAGTAAAACTTTTCAGTGTGCAACTGTCGTTCAGTGGGTGACAATGACAGATAGGATAATAACTGGACACAAATATGGCATTTAAAACATTTTTTATCAGATTTATCTACGAATAGCGACGTTATATCGAAATAAATATGGTATCGTCATGTCAATGTTATAACGCATTTATCTCCTCAATATTATAGCAACCTTATGCTTAGTATATCAAGAATAATGATAAAATAAGAAAGCTATAAGGATTTTTTATTAGTATTACTGGGGGTCGATTCCACTAATTAAATTGTAATCGAACCGTAGCTGAATGGCAACTTTTATGCGTTTTCTTATTCTGATATCGAACAGTCCAGCTGTAGTTACGTTTCTGTTGACGCCAGCGATCGATCAAAACTGTATGTTCTGCAAACTCGATAGATCATGAACGCGTTTTTAACTCATATTCGTTTATAGTAGTAACAAACATATAATTATTAAAAAGTAGCATTTATGTTATGTTTATGTGACGCTACAATCCAAATTGTCTACAGAAATAGTAGAATGGCTGTTTGCCAAAGTATCGAACAACAACCGGGGTTAAACTGCAGTATGGATTGTTAAACGTTGTGAAATAACAGAATTGGCCTCCAGAAATATATATAAGGAGAACTAACACTTTTATGCATGTTAATGTTGTATATGTCACTCTTTGCTTATCAAATATTTAATTTCAATTTGTGAAATATCCATACATATTTCATTTTCTTAAGAGTTTTCCATGTATTATTCATTCAATTAATAAAAACTTTATGAAGGTATCTACAAGATATAGTTATATAGGATAGATATTGAGTTGTTTCCAAAATACACATTGTAAGTGTATATGCGTTGAAACAGCATCAGTGATTTGTCACCTTATGATGGTTTTGAGCAACTCACTCCACATATAAGCCATTTTTTCATTATGCATGATGTGTTTTCCTCTAATTGGACTTTCACCTATAACTTGTCTATTAACTCTGTGTGAAATGCTTGTTTTGTATTAAGTCTGTTGGAAAACCTGACTAAATAAAATAAAAATAAACCTATACTTAATACATACCAGGATTATTACAAATGGTTTGTATATTTATTAATATGATTAGGATAATCATAAAAACTAATAATGCATTTATGACTGTATGTAATTAAAGTCTGTTACTTACCAGTCGACACGCAGCAAAAATAGGTCTCAAGTGGTTGTTATTTTGTAGTTAAATAGTAATTTATTATAGTTAGTCTTCTTTTCCTGAAAAGTAAACAGTTAATGTAAATAAACATAGTCTTGCTAGTTATATACATGCACATGAAAATTAAGTATGCACATTTATATTTACATAGGTACATATTTATTTTAAATTGTATCTTGTAAAAATGGATGGTAATTATTTATGTTCAGAAGGATGCTTTCTCTATTCAACTTGCAGTGATTGATTTCTAATTTTCAATATTATTCAATATTATTGTCTTCAACTTGTTTTATTTAAACTGTATTAATATGTAAAGTAAATACTTTTCATAATACAGTTGTTTTGTGCTTGTTCCCAGACATATTGTCATTATGAAAAAAAGGAAATACCACATAGGTATACATATACCGATAATGATGTAGTTAAAGTTCTTGCATTACAAAGCATGATAAATGCGATTCTATATGTAGATAATAGTTATATAGAAGTGAGTACCAAGCAAGCAGGGTTAATTTCACGGCACAAGACAATATTTGGGTTTAAAAAATTACAGTTATTATATGGAACATATTATGATGGGTACCATTTTTTTGATAGACTATAGACTTATCATCATCATCATTTCAGCTATAGGACGTCCACTGGTGAACACAGGCCACCCCCACAAATTTCCAAAAGGTCTGGTTGGAACCGGCTTGCATCCAACGTTGTCCTGCTACCTTTATCAGGTTGTCAGTCCACTTTGTCGGTGGCAACCTACGCTGTCAGTCCGTGGTCTCCACTCCAGAACCTTCCGGCCCCATCGGCCATCTGATCTGAGTGCTATTTGGCCTGCCTACTGCTACTTCTTCTGGGCTATGTCGGTGACTTTAGTTCGTCTACGGATCTCCTCATTTCTGATTCGATCACGTAGAGAAACCTCGAGCATAGCCCTCTCCATAGCTCGTTGTGCGATTTCGAGTTGTGCTATTTTGAGTTTGCTTATGAGGTCAGAGAACCAGGTAAGAGACCACGTTTCAGTGCCATATGTCATCATTGGTAATACACAATACACACATTGGTCAAAGACTCTTGTCTTGAGGCGGCATCGTAATTCAGTATAAAACTATCTCAATCTTTCAAATACCTCTTATTACTTCACATTCCGTTATTAGTTATAATAAACAGATTCACACGTTAATTAAGTTAGTAAAATTGGTTAAATTTAGCTACTAATAACATCATCAAACACTTACCAAGCGAAAAAGAAAGCAGAAAAAGATTAGAATTTAGAACACACAACATAAATTGACACATTGAAAACGGCGGGAACGAGTCGAAATTCGTTTCGGCGATTTTGATTGGCGGCCCGCGGCGGCAGCGGGCCGGCAGTCGTGGCGTCCATGCGTTTTTTTTTCGTATGGCCATGACGAGGCTCGCGTAGTGTGGCAATTTTTTGTGTTATGTTATATCAGTTTCATATATGTATTATTTTTTATTATTGTTTAGTCTTTTTATTTATGGGTTAGATTTATCTTTTTTTTGGTCGATTCTAATATAAAAATAGGGAAACATGAGATATTTTTTTAATCGGAAAGTAACAAACGGATAGCAGTTAAAACAAGCAGATAATTATTTATTAGTTTAAAAGTATTAGGTTCAGGAAAGTGTGTTGTAAGAATAGACTATGTAATTAGTTTTACAAAAAGAGTACCTACAGTATATTTTAATAAAAATATAAAAAGCAAGTGTATTAATGTTACAATAGGTACAAACTAAGTAAAAATATATACATACATTACAATTTTATACTGTTTAAAAAAATCACAAAATCAGTTATGTCTTCAAATACTAATTAACTTTTCACGGCTAATACATACAAATGAAATATTTAAAGGTAATGGAACATGTATCTAATGAAAGCAGATTTTCAAAGAAAGGTGAATGATCGTACAATGGGCATGATAATAAAATGTGATTGGCCTCAACATTGGGATAGCCACATTCACACTTCGGATTTCGAATGTGCAATTTGGCTAGATTAACAGCTATAGATGTACCCTAAACGTAGCCTTATAAATGTTGAGGTAGTCAATTTTTTTAGATTTTTATTAGAACAGCATGGTTTTTTCTAATTGTATATCATGTGTATATCAGGTTGAAGTGAAAAGTAATATTTGCCATTACTTTCGGAACGTCCATGCGGTCAGGGTTACCAGATCTCAAGATTTGTCCCAAGATCTTAGGATTTTTAGACTCCTCTCAGGATTGCTGCCGGATTTTGTAAATCTCAGGAAATATCAAGATTTATAGAATTTTCAATATAATATTAAGTGACTTCAGAATATTAGTTTGATCTTGTCACATGATATAATATTATATTCCATTTGAGGGATGCGATGTATCATTTACTATCATTATCGTCATATTTTCGCCAACTTTTTTTTCGTCAACTAATTCGCCAAGGAATTTATTTCGCCAAAATCTCGCCAAGAACAATTTTTTTCGCCAGATTGGCGTATAAATTCCCCAAAATGGCAACACTGCACAGGACTGACATTGACATTGACTTTATATCTGAGGCTCTTACGAACAAATCAGGGATAGAGAACAAGAGGTGCGTTCGTTTAGCTTATTAGGTCATTGGTGGCGTTGTTATTGATGGCACTTCTGTTAATGCGTACGTAAAGCTCAAAAACGTTATTTTTGCCACTGTTGTCCACACCTTATTCGAACGTTCAACTGAGAATAAGACTTTAATTCGCATGATTATGATGTCAAATACATATCTGTTAAAAAACGATCACAAACAACCATGCTCCGTACGTGGGTCAAAAATTGCACTCCTCACTTTTAGCTTTTCGAACGATGAACAAAAAGAGTCATGAATGACATTTTCACATACAGATTCCCAATTCGAAACCCCCTTGCAAGCATTTTTAGTGTTATTTTCACTGAAACGAGCACAAAGGGCTTATTCGAACACACTAAAGGTCGGAGTTAAGTTTATTATTCTGCATTAAGATAGAGTCAACCTGTGCCAATATCTCAAACAATAATAATAAAAAAAATATAGTTTGGATTTACTACGTCATTTTTATGCGTGACATTTTGGCAGTTTTCTGAGGGGCAAGATTTTTGATTTCATGTTGGCCACACTCATAAACAAAGTAATTAAATTCTCTTTGATACATTTATGCCGTGGTCCGTTTTGCGATAATTTTGCTCACAGTGCTATCGTCTACCAAAGCTGGTCCGAGATAAATATCGCGATTTTGACAGCTCGTGGCACTGTAAGCGTGTTGTTAATTCGGACCAAAGTTGTAGCAATAACGAGCCATTTGCGCGCGAAAAACAAAAATCATAAAAATATCGTGCATAGTGTGAAGGTTAACTATGTAGTGTGTGGATTAAAAAGAAATAATGGAATGGATGGACCGACTGTTACATCAAAAAGAAGGGACACCAGTAAATACATTGAAGAAATAAACAAACACCTGTCACTTTTGACAGAACGCTCACGACGATTATGGTGTAGAGCATGGTTCATGTAATCGTCAATATGGCGGCAGTTAAGACGTCATCGATGACGTAGCGTGGGCCATCGTAATCACGCTCACGGTGAAAGGGACCGACTTTTATCGCGCTAATATCGATTATAGCCAATTAGGACCGCAGTGTTAGTGCGTTCGAATTGATAACTTCTGTTCGTTTTTGGCGAAAATAACGCTATAAACGCTTACAAGGGGCGTTTGAATAGGGAATCTGTGGGTGAAAATGTCGTTCATGCCTCTTTTTGTTCAGCGTTCGGAAAGCTAAAAAATAGGATTTTTTGCCACCAAAAAGTGCAATTTTCGACCCACTTTCGGAGCATGGTTGTTTCGCCGTGGTCCGTTTTGCGATAATTTTGCTCACAGTGCTATCGTCTACCAAAGCTGGTCCGAGACAAATATCGCGATTTTGACAGCTCGTGGCACTGTAAGCGTGTTGTTAATTCGGACCAGAGTTGTAGCAATAACGAACCATTTGCGCGCGAAAAACAAATTCATAAAAATATCGTGCATAGTGTAATAATAATAATAATTTTTATTTGAACAAATATTAAAGCACTGTGAGGTGGTGTGAAGGTTAACTATGTAGTGTGTGGATTAAAAAGAAATAATGGAATGGATGGACCGACTTATACAACTTTTACATCAAAAAGAAGGGACACCAGTAAATACATTGTAGAAATAAACAAACACCTGTCACTTTTGACAGAACGCTCACGACGATCATGGTGTAGAGCATGGTTCATGTAATCGTCAATATGGCAGCAGTTAAGAGGTCATCGATGACGTAGCGTGGGCCATCGTAATCACGCTCACGGTGAAAGGGACCGACTTTTATCGCACTAATATCGATTATGGCCTATTGGGACCGCAGTGTTTGTGATCGTTATCTGACAGCTATGTATTTGACAACATAATCATGCGATTTTAGGACTTATGCTCAGTTGAGCGTTCGAATAGGGTATGGGCGAAAGTGGCAAAAAATACGTTTTTGAGCTTTACGAACGCTTTAACAAAAGAGCCATCAATGAAAACACCACCAATGCCCTCATAAGCTAAACGAACGCACCTATTATTTTAGAGTTACATTAAATAAATAATGGAATACAATACAAGGGCAAAATATCATCCTCTTTTGTATCTGCCAAAAACGAACATGACACTGTCAGAGTAACGTCTTCCAACGTTAAAATTGAAAAGCCATAGAAGAGGATGAAGAAGAAGAAGAAGAAAATAAATAATACCACGAGTGAAACACTTTGTTTGATTCTCTTTTCTAATCACCGACCATCTTCTAAAAGTTTATTTTAATTTCTCATACAGTTTATAAAACTATCATGTAACAGATACTGGCAAAGTTGCGACACTAAAACAAGTCGCAGGGGCCATACACAAATAATCCAATCTAATAATACCACTGCCACTGAGCTAAACAAAACAAGTGTAACATAATTATATCAATGAATAATACACGTAGTATTGTATTATTCTCTTTGATTCAAATAAAACATGCAACGCCCAATACAAAGTGTATATCTGTATTGCTATCTCAGAAAATTGTGTTGTATCTGTTCATAGTTGTATCACAAACATAGGTATTTCATAATTGACTTGTGGTATTGTTAGGAGTTAATTTGTTAGTAACGTGAATTACCTCTTGGTGATACATTATAATTAATTTACAGCCTTAAAATTCATCACTTTTAAAGGAAACTGCATTACTGCTGGTACTGGCTTGTGGAGCCAATAAAATGATCACTAAGAACTCCAAGAAGTGTATAAGAATGAGGTACCTAATGTGATAAAGTTGATCTGGCTTAGAGAATGGGGAGGAACAGTATGTTGTAATATAAAGTATAGATTATTAGAAGTCAATGTATAAAGTAATTGGTAGTTCAAACATATTCATTTCTTATGAACTTATTCTTCAATTAATCCCTCAACCATTGAAAAATTTCTTTGTACAAACATATTCATCTCTGCACAATAGTTGAATTCAAACTTTCTCATTTACTGGCCAAGATGTAATTTGTAGCAACGTAACAGATTAAGATAAATTAGAGGAATGAAATTTATTGAATTTCTAATGTCCATGCATGACTCGAACAAGTAGAACCACAAACCACAGCTAACAACAAGTTTATTATTTTAATGATAGACCCCTTATCTTATTATTTCAGCCCAAGTTCAAGAATTGAGAGGCATTGCCGCATAAGAAGTGGCACCTTCTCATGTACAATATCATGTGCCATTACCAAATAAAATGATGGGGAAAAAAAGAGCTGATAGAAGAAGTGAAATTAGAATTAAATATAGTGAAATTATAAATGTTATGAAAACAACCGAATGTAAAATAATTGCTATAAAGAATAATACTTAAGTCAGATATATTTTTCATTTTACTAATGTATTTTTATTTATTACAGTAAAGACAAAATGCTCATTAAATTAAATTCACATTAATCTAAACTCAGTGCCTCAACTTAACTTGTTTTCTTTTTAATCAATATTGGAATGGAACCACAAAATGTAAATACAACTACAGTGAATAGATAAGTACAACTTTGGCACTACTGATTGATTAGATTAGATTAGTTTTTTTTGTTAATAACCTCTGCAATTTGAATTGAGTGTGGCAAAATTTGCCTACTGCCAAAGTTCTTTCAAAGAACTTTGCTAGTAGTTTCCTAAACTGCAGAAGAAATGAAAGTAAACTTTTATTATATTGTCAGTGATTAGAAGAGATAATCAAACGAATTGTTCCACTCTAGTGATTACGCTAAAAACACAAAAAACAACATAAATAAGAACAAAAACTAAAACTTCCTTAAAAACTTTATCAAAATTTATAAAATAAATAAATATTTACGAAGAGAATTTCGCCGATTATGATTTAACATATCAAATGTAACCCGTACATAATATATCCATTATAGATACCAACATTGAAGTGTATTTTCAAATTAATTTATAACAGATAGTCCCTACAGCCGATAGATAAATGCCAGGGATAGGTTCTGCTATCCTTGAATATGTTTTAGAAACGTATCTATATAATAATATATATAAATAAAAATAATATACTATCAAAGGAGTAGTTTTTATCTTCCATGAGACAAACAATGGATACATAGATTACTCTTACTCTTAGCATGAATTAAATTGATAAAATATTAGAAATGTGAATATTGGATAGATTGAGGTTTGTTATTCAATCACACCAGAATGGCTGTATGGATTTAGATGAAATTGGTTAAGTATGTATAGTATGAAGTGATAAAATTCTGGAAATAGATATATTAGGTTCTAGTCTTTTTACTAATATAATCGCGAAAGTTTATGAGTATCGATATTGGGCTAATTGTTACACTTTCACGCTCAAACGGCTGGGTCAATTTTGATGAAATTTGGCATGGAGATAGATGCAGCGCCGGATTAAGACATAGGATACTTTACATCATCATCATCCATTACCACGCAGGAGTAACCGCGGGGCGCATCTAGCTGAGTATAGAATTTTAATGAAGGTAGATGAGGCGCTGGATTAACACATTTCATCATCATCTTCGTCGTCATCCATCACCACAATCTAGTGCGGTAATTCTCTTAAACCTTTTTATGATGAGGGACCGTACAACAAAATTTCTGTCTTGCCATTGACCGCCAACTGTTTATTGGTACTTACGTATTACCTATATGTTCAAAAAACATAAAATTGTTAAGACATACGTATTTAAATAAGTGACGAAACTTTTACGAGTATATTACAGAGATAGGTACCTATGTAGGTAATAACAAAACTTACGTATGAATTCAATTGAAAATGAGCTACCCGGCTACGTATGCTTTACCATAAGCAAATTTACCTTTTTTATATTGTACTCGTGTTCTCTTATGTTATTATATATTTTTTGAAAACCATCTCTTATGGCGTTGGTAAATTGTGGATGCAGAAAGCGAGTATCCGGTCCAAGTAGCGTTCTATGGGGGAGGTCTATTTTTTTATGTAATGTAATATGTGATGATAATGACCCAATACTCTTAAAAAACACCTTTTAACCGATGTATGGGGATGTGTTAAAAGATTTGGTTTATCGCACAAATAATACATTTAAATTGGTCAGTATAAATATCAAAAATATATAATGGTCAGTTCGTACCTACATACATAATTAATAATCCATCGAACCTTCTCAAAGTTGTATACTGTAAAAGTATAGTCAATTTAATGATTTTTTCAAGTCAAGTCCTTCTCTTGATATTTTTATGGAAAAATTAAAAAAGTCGCCCTTTTTCAATAAGCTAAGTTCTTATTCTATAAGTATGATATCTTTATATGTATGTATGTATGTATGTCATTGTATTATACTAAAAGGTGCTATATGGAGCTAATCTAAATATACTCATAGCAAGTACATTATCATTACGTGGAGAATATTTTACAATTCAATTGTACGAGTACCTATGTACAAACAGCGTCTCTACCATAAAGATCTCTTAAACTTTTTACAAATCGTAACGCCTTTTAAGACTTGGGCATCGATTTTGTTTATACGGTCTGTATAAACATATTATATATCATTTTTTGTATTTCTTGTTTTGATTCACTCGAAACTCGTTACAAGTAAATTTTAAAACATGTAGTATAAGTTTGTTTTCAAAGGATCCCTGGAGTTTAACCTTAGTAAAAGTAATTTATATGTAACGTAAATAATGATATACCTAGATATTTTAAACAAAACATACCATTATGTTCATGCTTAAATATCTTAGACAGGTAGGTAGATGTATTTATCAAACACCCATACCAGATACGTATTGGTCCCATATAAGGCCTTTTGTCACCTACAGGGCAGTGTTCCAGACGCCGGACAGTGTGAATTTCTCTGTCTGAAAATTCCAACAACTATCCTAACCGGGAATCAAACCTACAATCATTCCAAAGCCACCACTACACCAATGATACATTTTAAAACGATATTTCTCATCATTGCTCATATTTATTCAATTCATTTGTGTGCCTTTGAATCTCGTAGACACCTTCTATAGGCACCCATCCAAAAATCATTTTTTTTTCTCTGTGTTGATTTTAACCGGTGCTGTATGGTACCGTGTTGCAAGATTTGTATAAGCAAGCATTAGCACTTAAAAATCATAATATTATAATAAAACTAAGGTATAAATACTAAAACATAACGCTCAGTGTAAGGTTTCAGTTAAGTCTTAGGGTAATTCTTTGAACTAAATTTGGTAAGCAGTAGTGTGGTAGTACCTATATCATTATATTCGTATCTATATCCAACCGTAAGTTGATGCTGTTTGTCCGTTTGTCCATCTGTCCGTCTGACTGAGAGTCTGGTAGAGCAGGTATGTCGCCCACCGACAATGTGGAAGACGTACTAAATAAGGTCGCAGGACTATCTTGGATGCGTGCAGCTTCCATCTGGTCCTTCCGTATGCATATCTTCAGCAGTAAAAGTTTAACGTCTCATATAATAATAAATATAGGTAGCCCATGTTTGAAAATTTGACTACCTATACCATGTGTAGTTTTTCACATGGATGTATATATGTCGTAAAACCTACTAAGTAAATTAGATTGCACTTCATTGTTCGGTACGTATTGGATTTAGTATTTACTAAGACAATTAACTGCTTTTAATTTTGTTATGCTAACTCCCACCACCATATAAATATACTTATTCCATCATACCTTAATCTTCTTGGAAGACGTTGAACCCTTTTTATGTCAATGCGTGGAATGTTGTTTGGACTCAAGTTCATAATAACAAACCCAAGTATACGAAGCAAAATAAATGTTTATTTGTAGCATGTCAGATCAGTAGTACTCGTACTCGTAATAGTAGTGTTCATGATAATTAACATTACCTATGTTAACATGGGTATTGAAGATCATTAACATTTATAAATAAAGTTAGCGAATGGTTGGCCCTTGAGCTCGCCATGAAAGGCTTCTATTTCCTCGTGGGCTCAAAATTCGAGATTCAAAATTCTCTTAGAAGCATGCTCGGCCTTCGGCTTCGCTTCGCTTAGAAGTACACTCGGCCTTCGGCCTCGCTTTGCTTAGAAGGACGCTCGGCCTTCGGCTTCATTTCACTTAGGAGCTCACTCGGCTTTCGGCCTCGTTTCGCTTAAAAGCACGCTCGGCCTTCCGCCTCGCTTTGCTTAGAACCATGCTCGACCTTCAACTTCCCTTCGCTTAGAAGCACGCTCGGCCTTCGGCATCACTTTGCTTAGAAGGACACTTGACCTTCGGCTTCATTTCACTTAGGAGCTCAGTCGGCCTTCGGCCTCGTTTCGCTTAGAAGAACGCTCGGCCTTTGACCTCACTTCACTTAGGAGCTCACTCGGCCTTCGGCCTCGTTTCGCTTAGAAGCACGCTCGGCCTTTGGCCTCGCTTCACTCAGAAGCTTATTCGGCCTTCGGCGTCGTCAATATAGCTCGGCCTGCGGCCTCGCCATTTTGACCAATGCCGTCATCAAAAAATGGGTTTCATCTTTTTAATTAGGGACTCTTAAAACCCCTAGATATCGATTTTCAGTCGGATCAGGCCATTATTCAAGGTAGCCGCCATCTTGAATCCGCCATCTTGTATTTTTGACATTTCCGCCAAATTGCACTTCTGGTCCGCTAAAATATTAGTTCAAACACCCGTACCTATCTTTAACGGTTAAGGCGTTATAACCGTTTACATTTTGTATGGGTACGATCGTCTTTTGTTTGGGAGGTGTGTTTTTTTTTTAATTTTTAGAAGATGCCCAGGGTGCTTGTCAATATTAGTTTTGGCACTTACCCCCTATCTCTTTTGGTTTCCGAGAGCCGTCAAGCTGTTCCATCAGAAGGTTCAGATTTAGCCCATTTCAGGTGTCACTTAAGGACGTAAGACCACTGCCTATACTTTTCACTTACAAAGCCTCAGCGTTCCATCATGCCAACATGTCCAAAAACTACGATAAAATTTCCAGAGAAAAAAATTGTATGGCGGCCATGTTGAAAAATGACGTCATCAAAAAATGGATTTCATATTTCGAATTAGGGACTCTAAAAACCCTTAGATATCGTTTTTAAGTCGGATCGGACTAATATTTAAGGTAGCTGCCATCTTGAATCCGCCATCTTGGATTTTTGACATATCACCCAAATTACCCTTCCGGTCCCCTATCATATTATTTAAAACACCTCATACCTATCTTTAACGGTTGCGGCGTTATAAGCATTTACATTTTGTATGGGTGCGATCGTCTTTTGTTCGGGATGTGTATTTATTTTTTATTTTTTAGGAAATGCCCAAGGTGCTTGTCAACATTAGTTCTGGCACTAACCCCCTATCTCCTTTAGTTTCCGAGAGCCGTTGACCTGTTCTACCTGGTATTCCACGTTCAGCTCAATTCAGTTTCTTTTAAAGTCACCTACCCTAACCTCACATACAACCCTATAAAACCATAATCCTCATCACGCCCACTGGGAGAAATGACCCATTGAAAACCAAAAAAAACATTTGTATGGCGGCCATATTGAAAAATGACGTCATCAAAAAATGGTTTTCATATTTCGAATGTGGGACGCCAAAAACCCCCCGATACTAATTTTGAGCCGGATCGGACCAACTTTCAAATCGGCCGCCATTTTGAATCCGCCATCTTGGATTTTTGACAATTCTACCAAATTACACTTCCGATTCCCTATGACATTTGGTCAAACACTTTATACATATCTCAAACGGTTTAGAAATTATAAGCATTTACATTTTGTATGGGAGCGATCGTCTTTTGTTTGGGGGGTGTGTTTTTTTTTTAATTTTTGGCAGTTGCCCAGGGTTTTGGTCATTTTTAGTTTTGTCACCTACCCCCCATCTTTTATAGTTTCCGAGAGCCGTGCACCTGTTCCATCAGATTTCCACATTCAGCACTTTTCGGATTTTTCCCCTACTCGAATTGAGCCCCCCTACACTTTAACCCTACATCTTCTATACCCCCCATTGCTCCTTCTATGAGAACAAAGAGGTCAGTGAGTCAGTGAGTCAGTGGTAATCCATCTTTATATAATGAGACTAGCTTTTTGGGCGGTGCGCGGGCCACGAGTGGCCCGCGTTTGTCCTTGTGCATTAGTTTTTGGTCATCAAACTTTTAACCATTTGAACAGAATAGTAAAAATTTTCATAGTAAGTTCAATTGCAGAAATTTTGCCTTTAATTACAGTTTAAGTCGGGACATAGAGTCCTTATGTATGTTTGTTAAGGGATCCAACCCCTTAGTGCAGTGGTTATCGTGAGCAGTAGTCTTGCAGGCCAGCTTGAGAGTTTGAAAAATTATCTGCATTCAGTTGCGTAAAAAATCATAACTCCCATACAAGTTATAAAGCGAGCTTTTCTCTTAGTGCAATTTAGGCTCAAGAATACAGCGGTCATCTTGAATTAGAAAGATAAAAAAGTGTGGTATAGTCGTAAGATTGTAGGTACTTACCAGAATTCTTTTCAATTTTTGTTAAGGGGCTCTACTCCTAAGTGTGGTCGGTGGTAATTGTGTCACAAGAGTCTCCACAGGTGTCCAAGGAAACTTCCTTCGAGACCTTTTTTATTCAAGCTTCCTTTTCAATAACATGGTTGTCTGGAAAAGATCTTTCTGACCGATAATACCGCCCATTGTAACTCTTAATTTTAAGTTTTTTATAGTTGAGTAATAGTATTCAATTTTATTATCCTATTTATTTGTTAGTGATATTTTATAATGTGGTGTTGCAATAAAGAGCTAATATATTTATCTATTTACCTACCTACATAGTTGCAGTAGAATTCCTCTTGAATGAGTTCATCCGGGGAATACTGCCACCATACCTGTTTCTACCCCGAAGCAGTAACGTTCGCAATATTGTGTTCTGGTTTTGAAGGGTATGAGTGCAGGTAAAATTACAGGCACATTGAGACTTAACAATGTCTCATTTTTACGTGCGCAATGCAGTTGTGAGGACATACGTCTGCTAAAGGCAGAGATTGGCACCTAACACCTGGGACTCTACGGTACTGGGTACGAGTGTGTGAACATTATATTTTATAATAACTTTGTATTTCATTGATATTTAAATTTTCCTTATTTAAAACAGAATATCTATTTAGATATTTATACTGTAGGTACGAGTACTTTGGCATCTATAAGATGTAGAGGAATAATCTGTGAACTGCAGTGATAGGTAAGCTGTTAATTACGTATGTTTTAATTTTTTTTTACCATAAAATGAATAAATATTAAAAGTATTATTCCATCCCACAACTTTTTTGATTTCAACTTTGTTAATAAGTAGATTATTTTTTCATAACTCCTGCACTACAAATTTATTCAAATTTTTGTGTCAAATTTGTAACAGAAATAATACTGACCATGATATAACACTTACTGATTTCACATGCTAATGTACCCTTACAGTACCTAACGCTTACAATCAATCGGGCGCGCGGCGAGTTTACCCGTCCGCTCTTCCATACGCAGGAAAGGCATTTGATGAAGGCGAGAGAGATGTATAAACACACACTTTACGATAGTGACGTTTTTAATATCATGATTTACCACAATATTATTTCTTTGGCCACTGGCCAAGGAATATAGAACCATAGAGAATATGAGACAACTTCATTAACAGTAATTAAGTAAGTACAGACATGCAGCGTCTCACACCACACTTCCGACCACAATCACACTCTTAGGGGTATCAGACATTCCCTTTCTGTTCGTATATAATATCTTTGTACCGATTCAAACAGTGGGTTGCCGTTAGAAAGCCACATTATTACTGAGTAGCACACAATATTTTCAAATTTGGAAACTATTGACAATGGAGCAGAGTGATGTACCTACTGCAGTATTATTATAGAAGACATCAATGTCTACATAAAACGGATGCAATACGACATGTCTAACTATTACAGTTATGACACAATAACTACTCGTACTTTTCCGTGTTAAAAAATGCAATATTAACGTGTACTTGGTGTTAATCCTTATCTGCTCTAATAATAAAGAGTAAATATTTGATAATGTATAACTGATAAATGCAAAACTACTAACCGATTCCAAAAATTCTTACACCATTGGAAATCTATGTTATGCCTGAGTAACTACGCTATATTCATCATCATTATCGTCCTTCACCGCGTGGTTGTTACTGCAGAGCACAGCAAGTCATTAATAAATCTTTCAAGCCATTCATACCAACAGCTAATTTTAATTAATTTGTCTGGAGGATACTCGTATTTTATAGGTTAATCATACACGTAAAACCATGTTATTATATTGAATCATATTATTGTAAGCAATTACATAAATTTTAAGTACCTATATATTTTCAATTAACAATAACAATGTGAAAATACCTGTGTTTGTATTGAACTCCTACGTGACAATTCTCTTGAACCGATGTATTTTAAAATTTTAACACAAGTAGTAATGTCCGTAAAGTAGTACTTCTAATAGAAAACTAAACTGATGTCGGATAATATTTTCAAAGCAAGGCGGTGCACGCAGCATTCTTATTTAAATATTTATAAAGCGAAAGCGTATTTGTCGCTTCGTAGTTTATTGTTTGTTCGTTCTTCTTTTATGCGTAAGCTGCTAAACTGGTGTTGATGAAAGTTCACACAGAAATAGACCGCAAAACAATGTGCTTCGGTATATTAAATATCCACGCAGACGGAGCCGCAAACTCCATGATATTTAAACCATGCTGGCCATATCTTACATTAGTGTAGGTTACGAGTAATGACTTATGGCCCTGTTATCTAACTATGGTCCTCATAATATGTAAGCTTAAAATCGTACAATTCGTTACAACAATCGTACAAGTCTGTGCTCTGAGTCACTGTACGTGATTGAATCAGAAATGAGATGAGCCGTAGGACCTGCAGCAGTTTAGCCGCCCGCCGTGTTGCGGAAAAGAGACGAACAAGTCGCTCGCCTGACGTCATGCATCAAGCTTGCACATACAATCCATTGCAATACATAATTTTAAACTGCAACAGTTAAAAACCTTGCACGGCAAAGCACTGCGCTCGGCATCCTGATTTATGCAAATGTTAACTCTCTTGCCCTGTAATTTTGCTGGAAACATTCACCAAAACACACTAATATTTGCACACTACTGCTTCACGGTTGAATAACTGCCAAAGGAACTTATCCATGCTGACCCTGGCAAAGTCCTACTGCTAAATATAAATAATTATTCTCACCCAAATAAATTTATGTATAGCTCACAAATTTAATTAGTTAAGCTTTCATGTCCGTATCTATCCATCCGTCAGTTAATGCTGTTTCGTCTTGGGTCCATCTAAACTATACTATATTATGACTTTGCTCTGACCGGATAGGTACTCCGCGTTTTTTCTCCATGTGTCCGTCTGCCCGTCTGTCCGTCCAAACGCAAAAAAAAAACAAAATAAGACGCACTTTATACACAGTATTCACATCCACCTAAGCACGCTGTATTTTTTCTCGTGAAAGTCTGTGGTACCGTAAAAACAGTATTAGTTAAGAATGTAACACGGCTCCTTTTTTATATATACCCTGTATTTATATAATATATATTATATTTTGCAAATTTACGTGTAATAATTTACGTTATAATTAAAGTGGTAGTAAAAAAGTATCACTCAAAACATGGTAAAAATAAACTTTACCAAAAAAAATTATACTCGTTATTTTTAAACAAAAGATAACAAATCGTCAAATATACAGGATATCCGCGAAGAGGTGAGCAACAGTGTTTGAAACACCTGTGTTTTGTCGGATATTTTTTTGATCCCATGCAATAGGAGGCAAGCCTATTGCCACCTACGAGACACTGTTCCAGACTCCGGACTGCTATTGAGAATTACTTTGCCAGAAAATCCCACGACTCCGAGATTCCAAAACAGCGCTTCCACCAATTCTAGACCAAGCGAGCAAGGCCGCTGGCTGGCGAGCTAGTTTATACATCTGTATACTCAAGTTACGTGGTGTGTTCATGAAATCTGCTCACTAATAATATACAATATGTAATCAGTGACAACTCTTTTATTAAATCGACCTTAAACATTCCTTTTTTTATTCATGTCTACCTACTTACCGTACCAGTAGTAATGTAAGCAGTAATATTCGCAATACTGTGGTTTGGAAAGAAAGGTATGGGTGACTTAACTTTTCTGTGTCTCAGAATTACAGGCGCAGTACCAGCCGCAAAGGTTGCCACTTAATACCAGGTGGGCTTCGTGCACATGCGGACTCCTAATAACACAAAGAAAAAACCCTAACCTATATACTTGTTAGTAATCTTAGTACGGGGGTATGACTGTGTGAACATTATTCATAATAATTTTGCAATTTGTTTTTATTGGCAAACGGACGGGCGGCTCTCCTGATGATCACTGTTGCCCAGGAGCATCCGCAATACGAAAAATCTCGAAGTTGAGTTGCCAGCCTTTGAGGAAGCAATTCAGGCCATTCCAATGATACCTCATTTAAAACATAATATATCTAAATATATTTCATCGTTAGGAACTTGGGCATCCATATTGCAATGTGAATGTGAGCAGGGCACATTGTTTTACATTCTTAGTTTGTAGTCGTGTTCTTTATTTTTATAATTATCTTCAACACTTGTTAGAATATACTACATAGCATGTTCTGGACAAAAAAATAATATAAAATAATATTAGGTCTAAAACCTAAATACAACCTAATAATCTTTGTATAGCTTATTATAGGAGCAGAAAATTGTGAAATATTCCCTATGGTAACAGGTACGAAAGTTCTTTATAATCTAAATGGTGCTGAAATAAAACCCTGTTTAGTCATTCACTCGTCCGAGTACATAGAAATATTTGATAGCGTATAACGGATAAACGCAAAAGTACTAACCGGTTCCAAAAATTCTTTCACCAGTAGAAAACTATATTATGCCTGAGTAACATATGCTATATTTATCATCATCATCGTCCTTCACCGCTCGGTTGTAACCGCGGAGCGCAGCTAGTCATTAATAAATCTATCAAGCCATTCATGCCAACAGCTAATTTTAATTATTTTGTCTGGAAGATATTTTATTGTTGGATCATAAAATCATGTAATCATATTTAATCATATTATTGTAAGTAATTACATAAAACTTGGGTACCTATATAGTTACAACAAACACCTGAACCTGACCTGAACACCGTGTGTAGATGAACATGTCTGTTTGAGCTGTGTCTGGGTGTGTATATGTATATAAGTATGTATATCAGTCATCAGGTTACTATAGTACAGGCTCTGCCTAGTTTGGGACCTGAACACCGCGTTCGCATGAACATGTCTGTTTGAGCTGTGCCTGGGAAAGTATATGTATATAAGTATGTATATCAGACATCAGGTTACTATAGTACAGGCTCTGCCTAGTTTGGGACCTGAACACCGCGTGTGCATGAACATGTCTGTTTGAGCTGTGCCTGGGAAAGTATATGTATATAAGTATGTATATCAGACATCAGGTTACCACAGTACAGGCTCTGCCTAGTAGATAATCATTCATTACTTAGTTTCAAACGCTTCGCCAGCCGCTGCCGCGGCACGCTCGCTTTGCTCGCTCGGCTTACGCGTAGTTTTGTCGCAGGTCAAACCCAACCTAACCTAAGGTCGGATGATATATTAAGTGTCGGTGAAATGCAGGGATACCTTTCGTATGCCATATTCTAATAACTTATGAGTCACGTTAGAAAACCAACAGGCGCAGGATAGCGCAGGTACTCATACGAACACCGTAAGCAAGATACTGATTTATTACATTAAATTTTTTTCAACGTATTCGAATATTTTTTACCTCTCAAAACTAAGGTAACACTGGCTCTATTTTCAGACGCATACCCGATTATTTATTGTAATCATATGTATATTGTATACATCTAACGTTATGCTAGTAATCAATTACCCTATTAGTGGTAATATTAGTGGTACAATACTAAGAATGACCGACTCATGTTACTCTAAATTAATTAACATTAATCAAAATAATTGTTTATCGTTCATGAGTTCTTGAGATCGGAGTCGTGGTTGAAGGCGATGATTTTCTTTAAATATTGCAGCGCTATCCATTGCGGTCTTCTGCGTTTCGAGTACTTTGGACTAAGGAAGTTTCTTTTGCAGCTTTTATGAAAGATACATAAGTCCGACACGCTGTCCAAGAGATTCATTTTTTGTTTCTTAATATGTCCTAAGCACAGAGATATACCTGTATGTATTGCAATAAAAGAGAGCAAATTAAAAATTCTAGGATGAGGTTCGAACACGCGTTTTCTAAGCTCGGTACAACTCCATGACTGATCCGAGCATTTATCTCTGTAATTAATTTTAACCATCATTTTTTTTGGGGGCAGATTGCAAAATATAATTTCGCTATGCAGCCGTTAGAGATTCAAAAATATCCGTGTTTGTCGAGTCATCGTTAGTTAATTTGTTTGTTGTGAAACAACTTTACATGTAATTAAGTTTTCACTATTACATGGAGGTGGTGTCGATAGTAACTTGATGAAGAAGCTGATACATTCATGAGTATGAAATCTTTGCAACAAAGTTAATTTAGGTTACACGGGGCGTTCCTTATATAATTAGGTACGAATAAGTAGGTACAACTCTTTTATTCAAAGGTTCCTTTTCCATAGCTTTTGGCATTCCAATACTTTCTACCCTTATCGTACCAGTCTAAACACTGAAGTAATAATATAAAGAGTATAAAGACAGCATCTCTACCTTAAGTATATGTCTGAATAAAGTTATTTCGTTAATACATATGTAAGACAACTTATTAAAATTGTAGATAATTTACAGTACCTTAGTCATATTGTAACTTCCAGTCTGAAGGATGACGCCAATATAGAACGCAAAGCGCCTATAACAATATATTATGGCATTGTAGCGCTTCTGAAATGTTCACAGCCCCGGGTCGGCTCATTTCATTCCATCCAGAGGAAACGCATAGCATCCTTCATGTCCAGAGTAGACATAAGCAACAACACTGACATCAGAAGTCTAGCGGATAGACTTGTACTGACTCCAATGTATAGAAGATGGATGGAGATCACCACCTAATCATTACTACTACCTATTATATATTCTATTCCATTCAATATTTTGTTCCCTACGTGTATTGAATTATTGATAATGTGTGAAATAAAAAACTATCCATACACTAACATAGAGGACAAAAACTTTGAACTATGTTGTAAGTAGACTCCTTATATCCTATAGCCTATAGCATTACACTAATACATAATAATCGGTACATTTAAAATATCATCGTAAAACACAAAAAATGTGACAGTACCTAAGCATATGGAATAGACTCTCTATTAGAATAGATAACTCTTACAAGAAAAAGCTGCGTCAAATCACTAACATGAATACTGATGATCAGAATTAACACTGAAACTACTTTTACCTACTCCTGAATACTGAATGTTTTGGATATTATTTTCAGCTATTACATCAGTATATAATAATATTATTTTAAATATGTGTCGGTTCGTAATTAATTAGTTTGTTTGTTCTGCTCTACGCTTAAATTAGTGAGCCGAAGTTCACGAATCTTGCCACATAGGTATCCTGTAACGGGAAGTCACTATAAACGCAAGAAGGTCCGTGGCTGAAAGGTAGTTTATAATATTTAAACCTTATCCGTAAATACTTGGATGTTGTAACATCGATTAAGGAATTAGATTGCATTAGCTCTCATGTGTATGTTTGTACGCGTCTCTTGACCCCGTCGAAGCCTGTGTATATTGTGGACTGGTTGCAAATAGTTCAATCATCAGCTGTGCTGCGGAGCCACAAATAATACATTCATATTGGTCAGTATAAATATCAAAAATATGAAATGTTTAGTTCGTACCTACCTACATAATTAATAATCCATCGAACCTTCTCAAAGTTGTTTACTGTAAAAGTAGTCACTTTAACGTGTTTTTCAAGTAAAGTCCTTCTCTTGATATTTATAAGGAAAAATTAAAAATGCTCGCCCTTTTTCTATAAGCTAAGTTCTTATTCTATAAGTATGATATTTTTATATGTATGTTTGTCATTGTATTATACTAAAAGGTATATATATGGAGCTAAACAAAATATAGTAAGTACATTCTCATTACATGGAGTATATTTTACAATTCAATTGTACAAGTATGTACAAACAGAGTCTCTACCATAAAGATCTCTTAAACTTTTTACAAATCGTAATGCCTTTTCAGACTTGGGCATCCATTTTGTTTATACGGTCTGTGTAAACATTATATATCATTTTTTTGTATTTCTTGTTTTGATTCACACGAAACTCATTACAAGTAAACTTTTAAATAAATATTTAAACATGTAGTATTAGTTTGTTTTCAAAGGATCCCTGGACTTTAACTTTGCGGGACGCATACCGCGGCACGCCAGCTTGAATGATATCATCCGTCGGGCATTTGTCAGTGCTGGAGTCCCGTCAGTTTTGGAACCAAACGGATTGATGCGGGATGACGGCAAGAGACCAGATGGGATGACTATCATCCCGTGGAAGATGGGACAGCCCCTGGTTTGGGATGCTACATGTGTAGACACACTGGCACCGTGTCATCTCCCTGGGACGATTGATCGGGCTGGCGTTGCCGAGTCTAAAGCGGAAGACCTCAAACGTCATAAATATGTGTATTTAGACAGAATGTACATGTTTGTGCCGTTTGGGGTCGAAATTTTAGGCCCATGGGGGCCGTCCGCTCTCAACTTGTTTAGGGATCTGGCGAAACGTTTAGTTGAGGCGTCGGGTGACCGAAATGCTGGCGCCTATTTTGGGCAAAAACTTAGCATTGCCATCCAGCGTGGCAATGCCGCCAGCGTTTTGGCCACTTTTCCCCTCACAATGGGGCTTATAGATTATTATTTTTTTATTTAATATTTAATTACTAACAATGTAATGTTTAAATGAAAGTAAGTAAATAAGTTATTCATTTGTGTGGCTTTGAATCTCGTAGACACTTTCTATAGGCACCCATCCAACCATCAATTTTTTTCTCTTGGTTGATTTTAACCGGTGTATGGGGATGTATTTCAAGATTTGGTTTATCTAAGCAATCATTAGCACTTAAAAATCATAATACTATAATAAATCTAAGGTATAAATACTAAAACATAACGCTCAATGTGTGGTTTCAGTTAAGTCTTAGGGTAAAATTATTTGAACTAAATGTGGTAGGCAATAGTGTGGTAGTATAAATTTAACAATATCATTATATCCGTATCTATATCCAACCGTAGGTTGATGCTGTTTATCCGTTTGTCCATCTGTCCGTCTACCTGAGAGTCTGGTAGAGCAGGTATGTCGTCCACCGACAATGTGGAAGACGTACTAAATAAGGTCGCAGGACTATCTTGGATGCATGCAGCTTCCATCTGGTCCTTCCGTATGCATGTCTTCCGCAGTAAAAGTTTTACGTCTCATGTGATAATAAATGTAGGTAACCATTGTTTGAAAATTTTATTATTCCATGTATATCTTTTCACATGGATGTATATATGTCGTAAATCCTACTAAGGATTTAGATTGCACTTCATTGTTCGGTACGTATTGGATTTAGTATGTACTAAGACAATTAACTGCTTTTAATTTTGTTCGGCTAAGGCTGGAGTTCACCAACTACAAATTAACCATTGATTACCTAATCGCTCCCATAAACTTAAACAGTTGTTTAAACGTGTCGCGTTTTTTTGGTGTACACCATCTTTTTAAAGCGAACGTTTAACTAATCGAGCGTTTTTGAACAAATGAGTAGTAAATGAATGAATGGTATAATATTACTATGAAAAGATGGTAGCGTATCTTGTACCATTTACATTTACCCGAGCTACATTCAAATATGGTAAGGTAATATTAATAAACTACAAAATGTAATGCTTGATAAGTCAATGGTATGTTCACAAGTTGTATGTCTTTCTAATTCAGCACCTTTTTTATGGTAATATCAAAGTTCGATTCGAAGTTCCATGTGTATAGTTTGCGTCAGAGTCGTTTCGTGGTAATTTAAATTTAAAATTAAGTGATTATGGATTATTTTATGTTCCAACTTTCTTTAAATTAAATTAAGTAATTCAAAGGCACTATGTTTGTATGAACGAAATCTTGTAACGTCACTTTCCTCTAAATAATTGTGTCAACTTTGGAAAACACAGGGTGCGCGTAGAATTCGCTCAATATCTTCAAAATCATCTAACACATTATTTTCTTCAAAGATATAATTCAGAACATCTGACATATTTACGTAAATAAACAATAACCAATGGTTAAACAAGGTCGAAGACATCGTTTAATTTAAACAGCCGGTTACGGATCTTAATCAATGGTTACTGCTTGGTGAATAGCTACTTATTGCTAAACATCCGTTTAAGAATTAAACATCCGTTTACAATTAAAACATGTGTTGGTGAACACGGGTCTAACTCCTACTACCATATAAATATATCTACTTATTCCATCATCATCTTTACCTACTTAAAGAAAACCAAATTACGTATCACACAATATAAACAATATAAACCTGCCTATTAAGTTTGACCTAAGAAACGGTCGCAGTGCAGTATTTCCATTTTTTGGCATTAATATAAGATATGATTGAAGAACTTTACACATAGTAACGTCTCTAAAACTTTGGCATTAACTTTATTTACGGTGTGCGTAAGTTCGGCCATGTATTGAAGTTTGTATCTCAGCTATAGTGGCTACCTTTCCGACAGCTTCACAACTTTAACATGCTACATTTTATTAAATCTATTATTTCCAATCTTCATTTTCCGCCCTACCTTAAGGAACGATTTGATAGCGATATTCAATGCAGAACCACAAAATATCTTGACCATAATATGCCTACTCACATTTTTTGGTTGCTACTAAGTTGTTTACTAATAAAACAGTCAAATTAGTGATTTTGTAAAGTCAAGTCTTTCTCTTGATATATTCCAAAGAGAATATATCAAGAGAATACTACGTAAATATATTTAAGGGAAAATGAAAAGAGCTATACATTTCTCAATAAGCTAGGTTCTTATTCGATATAGTTGAAAAAAATATTGTTCCATGTGTGAACACCACACCACACTTTGTATTTATTTTATTAACATGTATCTATGTAGTGCCAGTCACTAACGAATGACATTGCAGTAAGAATCTCTATCATGACATAACATTGACCTTTGAAATCTGTGTATTAATGTCCCCCTTGAAAGGCCTATAAGCCTATTACATATATATTTATTGCTTAAAAATAAGTAATAACTTAAGATGTTTCAGCTAACTGTGACACCTTAAGCTTCTTGAAAGATGTTGCACCCTTTTTATGTCACTGCGTGGAGTGTTGTTTGGAATCAAGTTCATAATAACAAACCCAAGTCTACGAAGGAAATGAAACGGTTATTTGTAGCATGTCATATCAGTAGAACTCGTACTAATAGTAGTGTTCATGATGATTTCCATTGTGACGCTATCCATTGTGGTCTTCTGCGTTTCGAGTGCTTTGGACTATGGAAGTTTCTGTTGCAGCTTTTATGATAGAGACATTAGTCCAAAACACTGTCCAAGGGATTCATTTTTGTTTCTTAATATGTCCTTAGCACAGAGATAGACCTGTATGTATTGCAATAAAAGAGAGAAAATTACAAATTCTAGGATGAGAATCGAACACGCGTCTTCTGAGTTCGGTACAACTCCATGACTGATCCGAGCATTTATCTCTGTAATTAATTTTAACCATCATATTTTTTTGGGGGCAGATTACAAAATATCATTTCGCTATGCAGCCGTTAGAGATTCAAAAATATCCGTGTTTGTCGAGTCATCGTTAGTTAATTTGTTTGTTGTGAAACAATTTTACATGTAATTAAGTTTTCACTATTACATGGAGGTGGTATCGATAGTAACTTGATGAAGAAGCTGATACATCCATGAGTATGAAATCTTTACAACAAAGTTAACTCAGGTTACATGGGGCGTTCCTTATATAATTAGGTACGAATAAGTAGGTACAACTCTTTTATTCAAAGGTTCCTTTTCCATAGCTTTTGGCATTCCAATTCTTTCTACCCTAATCGTACCAGTCTAAACACTGAAGTAATAATATATAGAGTATACAGACAGCATCTCAACCTTAAGTATATGTCTGAATAAAGTTGTTTCGTTAATACATATGTAAGACAACATATTAAAATTGTAGATAATTTACAGTACCTTAGTCATATTGTATTTTCCAATCTGAAGGATGACGCCAATATAGAACCCGAGGCGCCTATAACAATATATTATTGCATTGTAGCGCTTCTGAAAGGTTCACAGCCCCGAGTCGGCTCATTTCATTCCATCCAGAGGAAACGCATAGCATCCTTCATGTCCAGAGTAGACATAAGCAACAACACTGGCATCAGAAGTCTAGCGGATAGACTTGTACTGACTCCAATGTATAGAAGATGGATGGAGATCGAACTCTTACAAGAAAAAGCTGCGTCAAATCGCTAACATGAATACTGATGATCAGAATTAACACTGAAACTACTTTTACCTACTCCTGAAAACTAAACGTTTTAGATATTATTTTCAGCTATTACATCAGTATATAATATTATTATTTTAAATGCGAAAATATTTGTCGGTTCGTAATTAATTAGTTTGTTTGTCCTGCTCTACGCTTAAATTAGTGAGCCGATGTTCACGAATCTTACCACATAGGTATCCTGTAACGGGAAGTCACTATAAACGCAAGAAGGTCCGCGGGTGAAAGGTAGTTTATAATATTTAAACCTTATCCGTAAATACTTGGATGTTGTAACATCGATTAAGGAATTAGATTGCATTAGCTCTCATGTGTGTGTTTGTACGCGTCTCTTGACCCCGTCGAAGCCTGTGTATATTGTGGACTGGTTGCAAATAGTTCAATCATCTGCTGTGTTGCGGAGCCACAAATAATACGTTTATATTGGTCAGTATAAATATCAAAAATAAGAAATGGTCAGTTCGTACCTACCTACATAATTAATAATCCATCGAACTTTCTCAAAGTTGTTTACTGTATAAGTAGTCAATTTAACGTTTTTTTTAAGTCAAGTCCTTCTCTTGATATTTATAAGGAAAAATGAAGAAATGCTCGCCTTATATCAATAAGCTAAGTTCTTATTCTATAAGTATGATTTTTTTATATGTATGTATGTCATTGTATTATACTAAAAGGTATAATATAGTGAGTTTATTCTCATTACATGGAGAATATTTTACAATTCAATTGTATGTACAAACAGCGTCTCTACCATAAAGATCTCTTAAGCTTTTTACAAATCGTAACGCCTTTTAAGACTTGGACATCCATTTTGTTAATACGGTCTGTGTAAACATTATATATCATTTTTTGTATTTCTTGTTTTGATTCACACGAAACTCATTACAAGTAAACTTTAAAATAAATATTTAAACATGTAGTATAAGTTTGTTTTCAAAGGATCCCTTGAGTTTAACTTTAGTAAAAGTAATTTATATATAACGTAAATAATGATATACATATTTTAAACAAAACATACCATCATGTTCATGCTTCTTTCTACAATCTTAGACAGGTAGGTACATGTATTTATCAAACACCCATACCAGGTACGTATTGGTCCCATACTCGTATAAGGCCTTTTGTCACCTATAGGGCAGTGTTCCAGACAGTGTGAATTTCTCTGTCGGAAAATTCCAACAACTGTCCTAACCGGGAATCAAACCTACAAACATTCCATAGCCACCACTACACCAACGATAAATCTTAAAACAATATTTCTCATCATTGCTCATATTTATTCAATTCATTTGTGTGGCTTTGAATCTCGTAAACAATTTCTATAGGCACCCATCCAACCATCATTTTTTTTCTCTTAGTTGATTTTTACCGGTGTATGGTGATGTATTGCAACGTTTGGTATATCTAAGCAAGCATTAGCACTTAAAATCATAATATTATAATAAAACTAAGGTATAAATACTAAAACACTCAATGTGTGGTTTCAGTTAAGTCTTAGGGTAAAATTCTTTGAACTAAATGTGGTAGGCAATAGTGTGGTAGTATATCATTATATCCCTATCTATATCCAACCGTAGGTTGATGCTGTTTATCCGTTTGTCCATCTTTCCGTCTGACTGAGAGTCTGGTAGAGCAGGTAGATCGTCCACCGCCAATGTGGAAGACGTACTAAATAAGGTCGGAGGAATATCTTGGATGCATGCAGCTTCCAAATGGTCCTTCCGTATGCATGTCTTCAGCAGTAAAAGTTTTACGTCTCATGTGAAAATAAATGTAGGTAACCCTTGTTTGAAAATTTTATTATTCCATGTATATTTTTTCACATGGATGTATATATGTCGTAAAACCTACTAAGGAATTAGATTGCACTTCATTGTTCGGTACGTATTGGATTTAGTATGTACTAAGACAATTACCTGCTTTTAATTTTGTTCGGCTAACTCCCACTACCTTAAATATATAACTATTCCATCTACATCTTCACTTAAAGAAAACCAAATTACGTATCACACAATATAAACAATATAAACCTGCCTATTAAGTTTGACCTAGGGGACGGTCGCAGTGCTTTTTACTTCCATTCTTTGGCATTAATATAAATTAAGATTGAAGAACTTTACAAATACGTTGGCATTCATTTTATTCACGGTGTACGTAAGTTCAACAATGTATTGGAGATTGTATCTCAACTATAGTGGCTACCTTTACGACAGCTTCACAACTTTAATATGCAACATTTTATTTAATCTATTGTTTTCAATCTTCATTTTCCGCCCTAACTTAAGGAACAATTTGATAGCGATATTCAATGCAGAACCACAAAACATCTTGACCATGAAATGCCTACTCATGTTTTTAGTTGCTACTGTAAGTTGTTAACCTTAAAACAGTCAAATAAGTGATTGTGTAAAGTCAAGTCTTTCTCTTGATATATTCCAAAGAGAATAGAGTATACATTTCTCAATAAGCTGGGTTGTAATTCTATATAGTTGAAAAAAATACTGTTCCAAGTGTGAACACCACACCACACTTTGTATTTATTTTAATAACATACATTGCAGCAAGCATCTCTACCATGATTAAGATCTTGTCCTTCGAAATCTGTGTATTAATGTCCGCTTGAAAGGTTTATAAGCCTATTATATATAATTATATATTTATTGCTTAAAAGTAAGTAGTAGCTTAAGATGTTTCAGCTAACTGTGACACTTAAGCTTCTTGGCAGATGTTGCACCCTTTTTATGTCACTGCGTGGAGGTTGTCTGGACTCAAGTTTTTAAGAACAAACTTAAGTATACGAAGGAAATTAAACGGTTATTTGTAGCATGTCATATCAGTAGTACTCGTACTAATAGTTGTGTTCATGGTTATTAACATTACCTATGTTAACATGGGCATTGAAGATCATTGACATTTTGAAATAAAGTTGGCGAAAGCTTGTCCTTCGAACTCGCCATGAAAGGCTTCTATTTCCTCGTGGGCACAAAACACGACCGCGCTTCGCTTAGAAGCACGCTCGGCCTTCGGCCTCGCTTTGCTTTGAAGCATGCTCGGCCTTCGGCTTCGCTTCGCTTAGAAGTACGCTCGGCCTTCGGCCTCGCTTTGCTTAGAAGGGCGCTCGGCCTTCGGCTTCATTTCACTTAGGAGCTTACTCGGCCTTCGGCCTCGTTTCGCTTAGAAGCACGCTCGGCCTTCGGCCTCGCTTTGCTTAGAAACATGCTCGACCTTCGGCTTCGCTTCGCTTAGAAGCACGCTCGGCCTTCGGCCTCGCTTTGCTTAGAAGGACGCTTGACCTTCGGCTTCATTTCACTTAGGAGCTCACTCGGCCTTCGGCCTCGTTTCGCTTAGAAGAACGCTCGGCCTTCGACCTCACTTCACTTAGGAGCACACTCGGCCTTCGGCCTTGTTTCGCTTAGAAGGACGCTCGGCCTTTGGCCTTGCTTCACTTAGAAGCACATTTGGCGTTCGGCCTCGTCAATATAGCTCGGCCTGCGGCCTCGCCATTTTGACCAATGCCGTCATCAAAAAATGGGTTTCATCTTTCTAATTAGGGACTCTTAAAACCCCTAGATATCGATTTTCAGTCGGATCAGACTAACATTTAAGGTAGCCGTCATCTTGAATCCGCCATCTTGGATTTTTGACATTTCAGCCAAATTGCAATTCCGGTCCCCTAAAACATTAGTTTAAAAACCACGTACCTATCTTTAACGGTTGCGGCGTTATAAAGCATTTAAATTTTGTATGGGTACGATCGTCTTTTGTTTGGGAGGTGTGTTTTTTTTTAATTTTTTAGGAGATGCCCAGGATGCTTGTCAATATTAGTTTTAGCACTTTTCCCCTATCTCTTTTAGTTTCCAAGACCCGTCAAGCTGTTCCATCAGAAGGTTCAGATTTAGCTCATTTCAGATGTCACTTAAGGACGTAAGACCACTGCCTATACTTTTTACTTACAAAACCTCAGCGTTCCATTATGCCAACTTGTAGAAAAAAACCAAATAAATTTTCAGGCAACACATTTGTATGGCGGCCATGTTGAAAAATGACGTCATCAAAAAATGGATTTCATATTTCAAATTGGGGACTCTAAAAACCGTTAGATATCGATTTTCAGTCGGATCGGACTAATATTTAAGGTAGCCGCCATCTTGAATCCGCCATCTTGGATTTTTGACATATCACCCAAATTGCCCTTTCGGTCACCTATCATATTAGTTAAAACACCTCTTACCTATCTTTAACGGTTGCGGCGTTATAAGCATTTCCATTTTGTATGGGAACGATCGTCTTTTGTTCGGGAGGTGTGTTTTTTTTTTAATTTTTAGAAAATGCCCAGGGTGCTTGTCAATATTAGTTTTGGCACTTACCCCCTATTGCTTTTAGTTTCCGAGATCCGTTGACCAGTTCTACCTGGTATTCCACGTTCAGCTCAATTTAGTTTCTTCTAAAGTCACCTACCCTAACCGCACATATAACCCTACTAAAACATTAACCCCATCACGCCCACTGGGAGAAATTACCCATTGAAATTCCAAAAAATCATTTGTATGGCGACCATATTGAAAAATGACGTCATCAAAAAATGGTTTTCATATTTCGAATGTGGGACCCCAAAAACCCCCCGATACCAATTTTGAGCCGGATCGGACCAACTTTCAATTCGGCCGCCATTTTGAATCCGCCATCTTGGATTTTTGACACTTTTACCAAATTACCCTTCCGATTGCCTATGTTATTTGGTCAAACACTTTATACTTATGTCAAACGGTTTAGGAATTATAAGCATTTACATTTTGTATGGGAGCGATCGTCTTTTGTTTGGGGGGTATCTTTTTTTTTTAATTTTTGGCAGTTGCCCAGGGTTTTGTACATTTTTAGTTTTGACACCTACCCCCTATGATTTATAGTTTTCGAGAGCCATTGACCTGTTCCATCACACTTCCACATTCAGCTCACCCAGTATTTTTCCTCTCGGTTTTAGAACCCCCCCTACACTTTTCCCCTACCTCTTCTATACCCCCCATTGCTCCATCATACCTAAACATTTCGGTCAATGAGTCAGTCAATGGTAATCCATCTTTATATAATGAGACTAGCTTTTTGGGCGGTGCGCGGGCCACGAGTGGCCCGCGTTTGTCCTTGTGCATTAGTTTTTGTTGCTAAACTTTAACCATTTGAACAGAAAAGTCAAAATTTTCATACAAGTTCAATTGCAGAAATATTGCCTTTAATTACAGTTTAAGTCGGGACATAGAAGTCAAACGGATTTTAATTTAAAAAAAACTGGTTCTTGTGTATGCTTGTTAAGGGATCTAACCCCTTAGTGCAGTGGTTATCGTGAGCAGTAGTCTTGGAGACCAGCTTGAGAGTTTGAAAAGTTATCTGCATTCAGTTGCGAAAAAAATGATAACTCCCATACAAGTTATAAAGCGAGCATTTCTCTTAGTGCAATTGAGGCTCAAGGATAGAGCGGTCAGCTGGAGTTAAAAAGAAAAAAAAGTGTGGTATAGTCGTAATATTTTAGGTACATACCAGAATTCCGTTCAATTTTTGTTTAGGGGTTCTACTTCTAAGTGTGGTCGGTGGTAAATGTGTCACGAGAGTCGCCTAAGGTGTCCAAGGAAACTTCCTTCGAGACCTTTTTTATTCAAGCTTCCTTTTCAATAACATGGTTGTCTGGAAGAGATCTTTCTGACCGATAAGACCGCCAATCGTAACACTTAATTTTAAGATTTTTATAGTTGAGTAATAGTATTCAATTACATTATCCTATTTATTTGTTAGTGATATTTTATAATGTGGTGTTGCAATAAAGAGTTAATCTATCTATCTATTTACCTAACTACATAGTTGCAGTAGAATTCTTCTCAAATGAGTTCATCCGGGGAATACTGCCACCATACCTGTTTCTACCCCGAAGCAGTAACGTTCGCAATATTGTGTTCTGGTTTTGAAGGGTATGGGTGCGGGTAAAATTACAGGCACATTGAGACTTAACAATGTCTCATTTTTACGTGCGCAATGCAGTTGTGAGGACATATATCTGCTAAAGGTAGAAATTAGCATCTAACACCTGGAACTCTACGGTACTGGGTACCTACGAGTGTGTGAACATTATATTTTATAATAACATTGTTATTACATTGATATTTAAATTTTCCTTATTTAAAACAGAATATCTATTAAGATATTTATACTGTAGGTACGAGTACTTTGGCATCTATAAGATGTAGAGGAATAATCTGTGAACTGCAGTGATAGGTTAGCTGTTAATTACGTATATTTAAAATTTCTTTTTTACCATAAAATGAATAAATATTAAAAGTATCATTCCATCCCACTACTTTTTGGATTTCAACTTTGTTAATAAGTAGATTATTTTTTCATAACTCCTGCACTACAAATTTACTCAAACTTTCGTGTCAAATTTGTAACAGAAATAATAATGATTTCACATGCCATAGTACCCTTATAATAAAGTACCTAACGTTTGCGCACTAATGATTCGCGGCAGAACACAGTAAGTAGAGTCCCTTGCATCTTACGTTTCGCATTTTAATAACATTCAAACAACGAAGGGAAAACTGTTTAATTCTGGCTTTTCGTTAAATAAGTAGTAGGAAATAACCTGCTCACTTATTTCGGTATGCTACATTTCACAAATTAATTTTTCAATCAATCCGGCGCGGGGCGAGTTTACATGTACTTAATTCCATGCGCAGGTAAAGGCATTTGGTGACCGCGAGAGAGATGTATAAACACACACTTTTCGATAGTGACGTTTTTAATATCATGATTTACCACAATTTCATTTCTTCCGCCACTGGCCAAGGAATATAGAACCATAGAGAATATGAGACAACTTCATTAACAGTAATTATGTAAGTACAGACATGCAGCAACTCACACAATCACACTCTTAGGGGTATCAGACATTCCCTTTCAGTTCGTATATAATATCTTTGGACCGATTAAAACAATGGTTTAACAGTAATCCTTTATGGATAACACCGGCCCCGGGGGGAGCACGGTGGTTATATTGGAGTCTCTGCCAGAAGGGCAGCATACCCACCAAACCTCTGCGGTGTTCCGTCACTGCCACTTTTGGTGGGAACGCGGGACAGATTTCGCACACGACCGCGAACCCGCCGCGGCTGACCGTTGCCGGACCCTTCTCTCTTGCAGCACGCCAGAACACTTGGCGTGCCGCAACCGCCACGGAGGACCTAGCCCGCAAATGGACCCCAGACTCCCCCAAGTCTGGGCGCCCTAAGTCCCCCTACGATGGGTCAGGTGAGTAGCCCCACCGCCTGCTACTTCGGCCGCAGAGGATAGGGACAGCGGCGCCTCTCAATACCGACAGTCCTCTTCCCCTGCGACCCTACCGCATCTGCCATCTAACGATGGCGGCCCCATCAAGGCCACGGAAGGCAGGGAGAGCGGCTCACCGTAACACCGGCACTCCTCTCCCGCCGCAGCCCCTAACTCTCAGCCGCGGTGCCGCCCATACGACACCGCAGCCCGCCTCAGTTGCAGTGGCGCCCATACACCAACGCTACCTACAATGACCGCTCTCGTGTGGACCTGGAGGGCAAAGCCCATAGGAGCGGTCCCACTTCGGGCCTGCCAGCTATCGGCTATCACTGGCAGGCCCATTGGTTCCCCTTAGCTTCACCGTGGTGACCCAAGCCACGGCTACTGAGGCCCCCCTCCACGGCAAGGCGGGAACACTCGGGGGGCGTTCATTAGCAACCCTGGACTGAGTGCAACACATTTCTGTATCTATGGATAAAATGAATCCGGTTTACTCAAAATTAAGTAAAAATAAATTAAAAGTAAATTTAAAAGATAACGTATGTTACCTACGTTATCTTCACGCTTACATATCCGCGTAGGGTTAGGCAGAGGTGTTATCAAATACGACCGCGAGGATTTAATTCTTGAATGCTGTCCTTTCATTGAGTAAGTAGTAATTAACTTTCCTACTTTGCCTTTTAAAACTTACTTCCTGAAGGAGGGTTACCTATGTTTTAAGGGTGTGTATGTACTTTTAGGTGGTGTACGTTCATTAGGTACTTAGTATCCGACGGCATGAAAGACGGTTATAATATATTAAGATGTGTGTACTCGTATGAACTATAATTACGATCATTCTGCAGATAAAACGGTATAATAGATTTTTATCAACAACGATATTGTTAGGTTTGTCTTACACTCAAAACATATTATTATTTATCAATTGATGCACCAAAACAAAAGTATCCTAAAATTTTTCTATTCTCGGACTCTTGCTCTTGCCCTGCTATCAGCGCAGGCTTGTAGTTCGGCGTCACACAGAGTTTTAGGATCAGACTCGTAAATTTCTAAACAAAGTTATAATAGTTTTACCCTTTGTATATACAGTCAAATTAGGGATTTTGCCAAGTCAAGTTAAGTCGCTAGCTTGAAATATTCAACGAAACATCAAAAGAGCTCTACTTTTTTTAATAAGCTTAGTTCTTATTCGATATGGAATATATATTTATATCTATATTTAGTTTTTAACAATAAAAATATTCACGCCCTTATTCACGTTTATAATATAAGTGTGATATTTATAATCTCTTTGCAGACTGGTTGTTAATATGTGTGTTAATGTGTTTATAAAAACTTTACGATTCCAATAATACGTCGATGTACTCATATCTGTCAAGATTTTTGTACTGTAAGAACTTAAGTATTGCTCTTTTTTAGTGGAAAAATACCTACCTATCTTTAATATCTATCTATAAATACTAAAACATAATGTTCAATGTGAGTTTCAGTTAAGTCTAAGGGTAAATTTCTTTAAAATAAATGTAGGCAGTATTGTGGTTGGATATCATCATATTATGTGCTTATCCATATCCAACCGTCCGTTGATGCTATTTGTCCGTTTGTCCATCTGTTCGTCTGACTGTGTGTCTAAAATAGCTCTTAGTTTGACATGTAGTTATAGGTAGAGTAGGTAGAACTCGTGGAGACTTGTAACATGTGGAACACTGTTCCTTCTGTTGTGTCAAATAAACCAACACTTGCTTTTAAGTTTGCCAAGATATAAAATTGTTTTGAGTATTTTAATAAAATGGTGGTCACATCTAAGATTGGATTAGCTTCCCTATTTAGGACAAATCGATAACTTCCTAAATCAACTTCCTTATGTATTAATCCTTCCTATACCGTGATAATAAACTCAAAAGATTTATAAATGAAACTGACGTATATTTATGTCTCTGAGACGCAAAAGGTTAATCCTTTAACGTTACTTTCTAATTAATTTATTCATAAAGTTGGGCATCTGCAAACCAATTCTATTTTTTCAAAACGTTCAACTATCTATTCAGTTGCAACATCAGTTCGACTCCGTTGGATACTAACCCAAAAAGCTATTCTACTATTTCTATGATGACAACTTGAAACGTAACGTCATCTTAAACGCTACTACCCATATATAAATATAATATACGGATATGCGTTAACGTCGCGGTCATGATCTATATAGTAATTTTTAAACTTTCGCGATTTGAACACATGTTTTAAATGTTTATCGGGACTTATCACGTATTATTTAATATAGGTAAAAATATGTACCTTTCGCTCGACGTTTCGACCATGTTACAATGGCCGTGGTCACGAGCTGACTGAAAACTGCGGGTGAGTCCGGCGAGAAGAGCGTGTGTTTTGTTCTCCTACCCTCACTTGATCTTGAAAAATCGCAGGGTTGTCACTACGACACACAACACTGACTGTATCGGTAAATGTCCTAGTACTTACACCGCGGTTTGTACACTTGCTCACTACGGGATTCCACGACGCCGCTAACTTAAATCCATTTTGCCCGGTTGAAATTGCGATGTTTTCTAATTTCAACCGCTTCACGAACCATTCTTGAAAAATAATGTCGTTCAGTGGAGAGGACCTTCGGATCGTGGAGCTCGATCCAGTGACCGGATCCCGCACTGTTGACTGTTGACTCAAGCAAATGTTCTGCAATAGCCGACTTCTGTGTCTGGCGATTTTTGACGGCTGCGATATGTTCTTTGAATCTTTCAGCTATGGTACGCTTCGTTTGACCTATGTAGGAACTACCGCAGCTACAATCGACCTTGTACACACCAGGGGTCTGGAAAGGAATAACGTCTTTCGGTGTCCTCATATGCCTCGCCAGCTTAGATAAGGGGGTATACACCGTCTTGATGGAGTACTCTTTCAGCAAAGTCCCTACCTTATCCATTACTCCTTTAACGTAAGGCGTGAAAGCCGGCTGCCGCTCGACGTCAGTCCCTCTCTTGTGACATCTGCGTCTCACCTGCCCGCGTTTAGTCACACTATAGCCATTCCTTTTAAGTACCTCCTGAACATGCCTTTTCTCAACCTCTACATGTTCAGGGTCACAGAGGGCGTCCGCTCTATCCAACAGAGACCTGGCCACCTGCCACCTGACCTGGTAACATGGTCGAAACGTCGAGCGAAAGGTACATATTTTTACCTATATTAAATAATACGTGATAAGTCCCGATAAACATTTAAAACATGATCTATTTAGTTAATAGCATATTAGGTTTTAATTTAAAGTTTATTGTAACAATAGAAATCGAACTTTAATAGCACAATAAAAAACGTATAAATGTCATCGTTCAGCTACAGTTCAGTTAAAGTTGGAGCAACATTTGGTTAGTAGAATTGGACCCAGCGGTTTGGCACCAATATCAAAGTCAACGGGTCATTGCCTTTACAAAGAATGGTAGTCGGTACCATGAACGTACAAAAGTACCAATTTCCACAAGTACACTTTTCGGTGCTGAAATCGGTTCCATTTTGGGGTAAATATTTTTTTTACCATTTTAGTGACCTTGCAACTTACTGATCGATTGTCATTAACCGCCAATGATGATATTACCAAGAAAGGCGTACTACTTTTTAGTTATTGGAGTGTAACGTGCTCGTCGTAAAAGATTTATTGAAAATATTGTATCCATTTTAGGTGTTGTTTCAGTTTCTCAAAACTTTCTGGGGATCCCATGAATTTATAAGAGGCAAGGCAAAATGCAAAAGGAAAAATTTTGGTTTTCAAATTAGATGGATAGCACTTTTTTATTATTAGACCTCAAAAATATGTATTATTGTGTAAGTACCAGCCTACTGAATTGAATACCAGCGGTATTCAGGTATTTTATATTGCTCTTGAATACTACCACTAAACAATAAAAATGTACAACTACCTATGACTGTTTGAATGGACAGATGCGTGTTATTACTTTTAATGATTTGGTATAGTACCTATTATTTAGTATAAAGCATTTTAGGGTGGGCTTTTTTTAGGGTTTTTGATTCAACCTCCAGGTTCAGGTCGGTTTGATAACTTTTAGAACTATAAATGATTCAGTAAGTTATCAAACCGTATTATCTTATTGTTCAGGCCATAACGCCTGCCTAGCGAGACCAAACTGTCAAATTATAGGACAAAAATAAATGAGCTTTGAGGGTGGGTACCAGTACTGCCCGCACACCCGTCGGAATAGTAACGACCTCATAATAGACATCAGTGTTGTCCGATTTACCATTTAATCACAAAAATAACCTATCCTGGAATGGGTTTTGAACCCGCGTCTTCTGACAAACCGTATCCTAGGCCACCGAGACGATACCAAAGACGCGCTACATGGCATGCTTGGAATATATCTTCCTAATGGATTTTAATCCTCGTTTTAGGGGATAAATTGCAAAATTTTGTTTCTTTAACCAAGCGTTAGTGCTTCAAAAGTCATATAATAAAAACTTGGCGAAAAGACCTTTAGAGATCGGTAGCGATATTTCATATGCGAAAGTGTTTGTCGGTTCGTTGTTTGTTTGTTTGGCCTGCTTTTACATTCAAACTACTGAAAAAATATTGATGGACTTTGGCACAAAGGTTAGCCTGTATATCGTATGGCGTCACTATACATATACCTGGTACAGCAAAATTTAAAGTAATTTGATTGGTTAGCTGGGTAGAAAAGCATTTTATAAAACTTTTGAATAAAATTTTAAGTGATTACTTCTACAACTGAAGCGATTTAATTTAAACTTCAAACGCAAAAAGTGATAGCATCAATGATGTTTACATACATTTTTAACTAAAACTGATTATGTAGGATAATACATTTTCAGGCCGGTGCGGGATGGAGCGCGCAGCTTTCTTATTATAATTCCCCCTTCTTCGTCGTTCACTCTTGACATCGGAGTCGTGGTTGAAGACGATGATTTTCTTTAAATATTTTAGCGCTATCCATTGCGGTCTTCTGCGTTTCGAGTGCTTTGGACTATGGAAGTTTCTGTTGCAGCTTTTATGATAGAGACATTAGTCCAAAACGCTGTCCAAGGGATTCATTTTTGTTTCTTAATATGTCCTTAGCACAGAGATAGACCTGTATGTATTGCAATAAAAGAGAGAAAATTACAAATTCTAGTATGAGAATCGAACACGCGTCTTCTGAGTTCGGTACAACTCCATGACTGATCCGAGCATTTATCTCTAATTAATTTTAACCATCATATTTTTTTGGGGGCAGATTACAAAATATCATTTCGCTATGCAGCCGTTAGAGATTCAAAAATATACGTGTTTGTCGAGTCATCGTTAGTTAATTTGTTTGTTGTGAAACAACTTTACATGTAATTAAGTTTTCACTATTACATGGAGGTGGTATCGATAGTAACTTGATGAAGAAGCTGATACATCCATGAGTATGAAATATTTACAACAAAGTTAACTCAGGTTACATGGGACGTATCTTATATAATTAGGTACGAATAAGTAGGTACAACTCTTTTATTCAAAGGTTCCTTTTCCATAGCTTTTGACACTCCAATTCTTTCTACCCTAATCGTACCAGTCTAAACACTGAAGTAATAATATATAGAGTATACAGACAGCATCTCAACCTTAAGTATACGTCTGAATAAATTTGTTTCGTTAATACATATGTAAGACAACATATTAAAATTGTAGATAATTTACAGTACCTTAGTCATATTGTAATTTCCAGTCTGAAGGATGACGCCAATATAGAACCCGAGGCGCCTATAACAATATATTATTGCATTGTAGCGCTTCTGAAATGTTCACAGCCCCGAGTCGGCTCATTTCATTCCATCCAGAGGAAACGCATAGCATCCTTCATGTCCAGAGTAGACATAAGCAACTACACTGGCATCAGAAGTCTAGCGGATAGACTTGTACTAACTCCAATGTATAGAAGATGGATGGAGATCGAACTCTTACAAGAAAAAGCTGCGTCAAATCGCTAACATGAATACTGATGATCAGAATTAACACTGAAACTACTTTTACCTACTCCTGAAAACTGAACATTTTAGATATTATTTTCAGCTATTACATCAGTATATTATATTATTATTTTAAATGGTAATATATTTGTCGGTTCGTAATTAATTAGTTTGTTTGTTCTGCTCTACGCTTAAATTAGTGAGCCGATGTTCACGAATCTTGCCACATAGGTATCCTGTAACGGGAAGTCACTATAAACGCAAGAAGGTCCGCGGGTGAAAGGTAGTTTATAATATTTAAACCTTATCTGTAAATACTTGGATTTTGTAACATCGATTAAGGAATTAGATTGCATTAGCTCTCATGTGTGTGTTTGTACGCGTCTCTTGACCCCGTCGAAGCCTGTGTATATTGTGGACTGGTTGCAAATAGTTCAATCATCAGCTGTGTTGCGGAGCCACAAATAATACGTTTATATTGGTCAGTATAAATATCAAAAATAAGAAATGGTCAGTTCGTACCTACCTACAAAATTAATAATCCATCGAACTTTCTCAAAGTTGTTTACTGTAAAAGTAGTCAATTTAACGTTTTTTTTAAGTCAAGTCCTTCTCTTAATATTTATAAGGAAAAATGAAGAAATGCTCGCCCTATTTCAATAAGCTAAGTTCTTATTCTATAAGTATGATTTTTTTATATGTATGTATGTCATTGTATTATACTAAAAGGTATAATATAGTAAGTACATTCTCATTACATGGAGAATATTTTACAGTTCAATTGTATGTATAAACAGCGTCTCTACCATAAAGATCTCTTAAGATTTTTACAAATCGTAACGCCTTTTAAGACTTGGGCATCCATTTTGTTAATACGGTCTGTGTAGTAAACATTATATATCATTTTTTGTATTTCTTGTTTTGATTCACACGAAACTCATTACAAGTAAACTTTAAAATAAATATTTAAACATGTAGTATAAGTTTGTTTTCAAAGGATCCCTTGAGTTTAACTTTAGTAAAAGTAATTTATATGTAACTTAAATAATGATATACATATTTTAAACAAAACATACCATCATGTTCATGCTTACATATCTTAGACAGGTATTTATCAAACACCCATACCAGGTACGTATTGGTCCCATACTCGTATAAGTCCTTTTGTCACCTATAGGGCAGTGTTCCAGACAGTGTGAATTTCTTTGTCGGAAAATTCCAACAACTGTCCTAACCGGGAATCAAACCTACAAACATTCCAAAGCCACCACTATACCAACGATAAATCTTAAAACAATATTTCTCATCATTGCTCACATTTATTCAGTTCATTTGTGTGGCTTTGAATCTCGTAAACACTTTCTATAGGCACCCATTCAACCATATTTTTTTTCTCTTAGTTGATTTTAACCGGTGTATGGTGATGTATTGCAACATTTGGTATATCTAAGCAAGCATTAGCACTTAAAATCATAATATTATAATAAAACTAAGGTATACATACTAAAACATAACACTCAATGTGTGGTTTCAGTTAAGTCTTAGGGTAAAATTCTTTGAACAATAGTGTGGTAGTATATCATTATATCCCTATCTATATCCAACCGTAGGTTGATGCTGTTTATCCGTTTGTCCATCTGTCCGTCTGACTGAGAGTCTGGTAGAGCAGGTAGATCGTCCACTGCCAATGTGGAAGACGTACTAAATAAGGTCGCAGGACTATCTTGGATGCATGCAGCTTCCAAATGGTCCTTCCGTATGCATGTCTTCAGCAGTAAAAGTTTTACATCTCATGTGATAATAAATGTAGGTAACCCTTGTTTGAAAATTTTATTATTCCATGTATATTTTTTCACATGGATGTATATATGTCGTAAAACCTACTAAGGAATTAGATTGCACTTCATTGTTCGGTACGTATTGGATTTAGTATGTACTAAGACAATTACCTGCTTTTAATTTTGTTCGGCTAACTCCCACTACCATATATATTATATACTTATTCCATCTATATCTTCACTTAAAGAAAACCAAATTACGTATCACACAATATAAACAATATAAACATGCCTATTAAGTTTGACCTAGGGGACGGTCGCAGTGCTTTTTAGTTCCATTCTTTGGCATTAATATAAATTAAGATTGAAGAACTTTACAAATACGTTGGCATTCATTTTATTCACGGTGTACGTAAGTTCAACCATGTATTAGAGTTTGTATCTCAACTATAGTTGCTACCTTTACGACAGCTTCACAACTTTAATATGCAACATTTTATTTAATCTATTGTTTCCAATCTTCATTTTCCCCCCTAACTTAAGGAACAATTTGATAGCGATATTCAATGCAGAACCACAAAACATCTTGACCATGAAATGCCTACTCATGTTTTTAGTTGCTACTGTAAGTTGTTAACCTTAAAAAACAGTCAAATTAGTGATTGTGTAAAGTCAAGTCTTTCTCTTGATATATTCCAAAGAGAATAGAGTATACATTTCTCAATAAGCTGGGTTGTAATTATATATAGTTGAAAAAAATACTGTTCCAAGTGTGAACACCACACCACACTTTGTATTTATTTTAATAACATACATTGCAGCAAGCATCTCTACCATGAATAAGATCTTGTCCTTCGAAATCTGTGTATTAATGTCCGCTTGAAAGGCCTATAAGCATTTTATATATATATTTATTGCTTAAAAGTAAGTAGTAGCTTAAGATATCTTTATTAGTTTTCCAGCTAACTGTGACACTTAAGCTTCTTGGAAGACGTTGCACCCTTTTTATGTCACTGCGTGGAGGTTGTCTGGACTCAAGTTTTTAAGAACAAACCCAAGTATACGAAGGAAATTAAACGGTTATTTGTAGCATGTCATATCAGTAGTACTCGTACTAATAGTTGTGTTCATGGTTATTAACATTACCTATGTTAACATGGGTATTGAAGATCATTGACATTTTGAAATAAAGTTGGCGAAAGCTTGGCCTTCGAACTCGTCATGAAAGGCTTCTATTTCCTCGTGGGCACAAAACACGACCGCGCTTCGCTTAGAAGCACGCTCGGCCTTCGGCCTCGCTTTGCTTAGAAGCATGCTCGGCCTTCGGCTTCGCTTCGATTAGAAGTACGCTCGGCCTTCGGCCTCGCTTTGCTTAGAAGGGCGCTCGGCCTTCGGCTTCATTTCACTTAGGAGCTTACTCGGCCTTCGGCCTCGTTTCGCTTAGAAGCACGCTCGGCCTTCGGCCTCGCTTTGCTTAGAAGCATGCTCGACCTTCGGCTTCGCTTCGCTTAGAAGCACGCTCAGCCTTCGGCCTCGTTTCGCTTAGAAGAACGCTCAGCCTTCGACCTCACTTCACTTATGAGCACACTCGGCCTTCGGCCTCGTTTCGCTTAGAAGGACGCTCGGCCTTTGGCCTCGCTTCACTTAGAAGCACATTCGGCCTTCGGCCTCGTCAATATAGCTCGGCCTGCGGCCTCGCCATTTTGACCAATGCCGTTATCAAAAAATGGGTTTCATCTTTCTAATTAGGGACTCTTAAAACCCCTAGATATCGATTTTCAGTCGGATCAGGCTAACATTTAAGGTAGCCGCCATCTTGAATCTGCCATCTTGGATTTTTGACATTTCCGCCAAATTGCATTTCCGGTCCCCTAAAACATTAGTTCAAACCCCCCGTACATATCTTTAACGGTTTCGGCGTTATAAGCATTTACATTTTGTATGGGCGCGATCGTCTTTTGTTCGGGAGGTGTGTTTTTTTTAAGTTTTTAGGAAAAGCCCAGGGTGCTTGTCAATATTAGTTTTAGCACTTACCCCCTATCTCTTTTAGTTTCCAAAACCCGTCAAGCTGTTCCATCAGAAGGTTCAGATTTAGCTCATTTCAGATGTCACTTAAGGACGTAAGACCACTGCCTATACTTTCTACTTACAAAACCTCAGCGTTCCATTATGCCAACATCTAGAAAAAAACCAAATAAATTTTCAGGCAAAACATTTGTATGGCGACCATGTTGAAAAATGACGTCATCAAAAAATGGATTTCATATTTCGAATTGGGGACTCTAAAAACCCTTAGATATCGATTTTCAGTCGGATCGGACTAATATTTAAGGTAGCCGCCATCTTGAATCCACCATCTTGGATTTTTGACATTTCCGCCAAATTGCATTTTTGGTCCCGTAAAATATTAGTTCAAACACCCCGTACCTATCTTTAACGGTTTCGGCGTTATAAGCATTTACATTTTGAATGGACGCGATCGTCTTTTGTTCGGGAGGTGTGTTTTTTTTTTAATTTTTAGGAAATGCCCAGGGTGCTTGTCAATATTAGTTTTGACACTTACCCCCTATCTCTTTTAGTTTCTGAGACCCGTCAAGCTGTTCCATCAGAAGGTACACATTCAGCTCATTTCAGGTGTCACTTAAGGACGTAAGACCACTGCCTATACTTTTCACTTACAAAGCCTCAACGTTTCATCATGCCAACATGTCGAAAAACTACGATAAAATTTCCAGAGAAAAAAATTGTATGGCGGCCATGTTGAAAAATGACGTCATCAAAAAATAAATTTCATATTTCGAATCGGGGACTCTAAAAATCTTTAGGTATCGATTTTCAGTTGGATCGGACTAATATTTAAGGTAGCCGCCATCTTGAATCCGCCATCTTGGATATTTGACATTTCCACCAAATTGCATTTTCGGTCCCATTAAACATTAGTTCAAACACCCTGTACCTATCTTTAACGGTTTCGGCGTTATAAGCATTTACATTTTGTATGGGCGCGATCGTCTTTTGTTTGGGAGGTGTGTTTTTTTTTAAATTTTTGGCAGTAACCCAGGGTGCTTATCAACATTAGTTTTGGCACTTACCCTCTATCTCCTTTAGTTTCCGAGAGCCGTTGACCAGTTCTACCTGGTACTCCACGTTCAGCTCTATTCAGTTTCTCCTAAAGTCACCTACCCTAACCCCACATATAACCCTACAAAACCATCAGCCTCATCACGCCCACTGGGAGAAACGATCCATTAAAGATCCAAAAAATCATATGTATGGCGGCCATATTGAAAAATGACGTCATCAAAAAATGAATTTCATATTTCGAATGTGGGACCCCAAAAACCCCCCGATACCAATTTTGAGCCGGATCGGACCAACTTTCAATTCGGCCGCCATTTTGAATCCGCCATCTTGGATTTTTGACACTTTTACCAAATTACCCTTCCAATTCCCTATGACATTTGGTCAAACACTTTATACTTATCTCAAACGGTTTAGGAATTATAAGCATTTACATTTTGTATGGGAGCGATCGTCTTTTGTTCGGGAGGCATGTTTTTTTTTTAATTTTTGGCAGTTGCCCAGGTTTTTATTCATTTTTAGTTTTGACACCTACCCCCCATCTTTTATAGTTTCCGAGAGCCGTTGACCTGTTCCATCACACTTCCACATTCAGCTCATCCCGGACTTTTCCCTTTGGTTTCAGAACCCCCCCTACACTTTTCCCCTACATCTTCTATACCCCCCATCGCTCCTTCATACCGTACCATTTATGTCAGTCAGTCAGTCAGTCAGTCAGTGGTAATCCATCTTTATATAATGAGACTAGGTGTTGGGCGGTGCGCGGGCCACGAGTGGCCCGCGTTTGTCCTTGTGCATTAGTTTTTTTTGTTGCTAAACTTTAACCATTTGAACAGAAAAGTAAAAATGTTCATACAAGTTCAATTGCAGAAATTTTGCCTTTAATTACAGTTTAAGTCGGAACATAGAGTCCTTGTGTATGTTTGTTAAGGGATCCAACCCCTTAGTGCAGTGGTTATCGTGAGCAGTAGTCTTGGAGACCAGTTTGAGAGTTTGAAAATTTATCTGCATTCAGTTGCGTAAAAAATCATAACTCCCATACAAGTTATAAAGGAAGCATTTCTATAAGTGCAATTTAGGCTCAAGAATACAGCGGTCACCTTGAATTAGAAAGATAAAAAAGTGTGGTATAGTCATAAGATTGTAGGTACTTACCAGAATTCTTTTCAATTTTAGTTTAGGCGCGCTACTTCTAAGTGTGGTCGGTGGTAAATGTGTCACAAGAGTCTCCACAGGTGTCCAAGGAAACTGCCTTCAAGATCTTTTTATTCAAGCTTCCTTTTCAATAACATGGTTGTCTGGAAGAGATCTTTCTGAACGATAATACCGCCCATTGTAACACTTAATTTAAAATTTTTATTGTTGAGTAATTGTTTTCAATTATATTATCCTATTTGTTTGTTAGTTATATTATATAATGTGGTGTTGCAAGAAAGGGTTTATCTATCTATTTACCTACTTACATAGTAGCAGTAGAACTCTTCGTGTATGATGTCATCCGGGGAAGGCTGCCACCATATCATTTTCTTTCCTGAAGCAGTAACCTTCGCAATATTGTGTTCTGTTTTTGAAGGGTATGGGTGCAGGTAAAATACAGGCACATTGAGACTTAACAATGCCTTATGTTTACGTGCGCAATGCAGTTGCGAGGACATACGTCTGATAAAGGCAGAGGTTAGCACCTAACACCTGGTAGACCTCGTGCTTGTACCAGCTTTAAAAAAATACTTAAACTACTTGGTACCTCTACGGTACTGGGTACGAGTGTGTGATTATATTTTATAATACGAGTAACTTTGTTATTCAATGATATCTAAATGATCATTATTTAAAACAGAATATTTATTAAGATATTTATACTGCAGGAACTTTGGCATCTATAAGATGTTCAGGAACAATTTGTAAACTGAAGTAACAGGTAAGCTGATAATTGAGTATTTTTAAACTTCTCTTATCATGAAATGAATAAACATATAAAATATCATTCCATCACAACTTTTTTGATTTCGACTTTGTTAATAAGTAGATGAACTCCTGCACGACAAATTTACTCAAACTTTTGTGTCATATTTGTAACAAAAATAATAATGATTTCACATGCTATAGTACCCTTACAATAAAGTACCTAACGTTTGCGCACTAATGATTCGCGGCACACACAGAGACACAGTAAGTAGAGTCCCTTGCTTCTTTTCGCATTTCAATCGCATTCCAACGGCGAAGGGAAAACTGTTTAATTCTGGCCTTTCATTAAATAAGTATGTAAAAAAACTGCGTACGGAAATAACCTGCTCAATTATTTTGGTATGCCGAATTTAAAAAAAATATTTTACAATCAATCGGGCGCGGGGCGAGTTTACCCGTCCGCTCTTCCATACGCAGGTAAAGGCATTTGATGAAGGCGAGAGAGATGTATAAACACACACTTCAGGATAGTGACATTTTTAATGTCATGGTTTACCACAATATTATTTCTTCGGCCACTGGCCAAGGAATATTGAACCATAGAGAATATGAGACAACTTAATTAACAGTAATTAAGTATGTACAGACATGCAGCCTCTCACACCACACTTCCCACCACAATCACATTGTTAGGGGTATCAGACCTTTCCCTTACAGTTCGTATATAACATCTTTGGATCGATTAAAACATTGTATTTCCGTTAGAAAGTCACATTATCACTGAGTAACACACAATATATTCAAAAATCGGAATTATTGACAATGCAGCAGAGTGATGTTCTGCAGTATAATTATAGAAGACATCAATGTCTACAAAAAAGTGCAATACGATATGTCTAACTATTACAGTTATGACAACAATAACTACTATTCCGTGTTTATAAAACATGCAATATTAATGTGTACTTGGTGTTAATCTTTATCTAATCTTATAATAAAAAGGAAAGATTTGATAGTGTATGATGCTCAGCTGTTGATGAAAATTCACACAGAAATAGACCGTAATCAATTTGCTACGCCGTAGCAAACCGTAGCAGGTACGGTATATCAAATATCCACGCAGACGGATCCGCAAAAAAATGGAAGTCGATATTAAATTTTCATATTGGACTTGTTATTTTATTTAATCTACTTTTTCCAACTTTCGTTTACCATTTCATTTTTTAAGGTAGGGAACCTTAAGAAATGCTTTGATTATTTATCAAATGAATGCTGTGGCTTTGTAACCCGCACGCTACGGCAAGCGAAGCTGCGAGAGGGTCAGTGAGTAAAATTAAATATGTGAAAGTTTGTGTCCGTGAATGTTTGTCACCAAGTATCTCCGTAGGTAACTACTAAAAAAGTTTAAATGAATTTTGGAATAAAGATAGTTTAGTTTGTGAAATCACATAAACGCTTAAGTATTAAAAATCAAAGCCTGAGATGTTTAAACAGGGTGCCATGAAACTACTATGACTATGACTAATGTTTATATGGAAAATGTTTTCTGTATGAATTCTTTTGACTCAAAACTCGTGAAGATAAACATGGACATAAATAACAAAACATGTATTTATTTTATTCTTTGGTTTTGATTTACTGAAAACTCTGTACAACTTAACTTTGAAATCTACCTATTTATCTTATATACATATATATAAAAATGAACCTTCTTGAAACTGCGTGACTCCGCGCGAAAATGCAAAAGTTCATCTGTAAACCAATTCTATTTTTTCACAACGTTCAACTATCTATTCAGTTGCAACATCAGTTCGACTACGTTGGATACTAACCCAAAAAGCTGTTCTACTATTTCTATGATGACAACTTGAAACGTAACGTCATTTCAAACGCTATTACCTATATAAAAATATAATATACGGATATGCGTTAACGTCGCGGTCATGATCTATATAGTTAACAGCATATTAGGTTTTAATTTAAAGTTTATTGTAACAATAGAAACCTAACTTAAATAGCACAATAAAAAACGTATAAATGTCATCGTTCAGCTACAGTTCAGTTAAAGTTGGAGCAACATTTGGTTAGTAGAATCAGACCCAGCGGTTTGGCAACAATATCAAAGTCAACGGGTCATTGCCTTTACAAAGAATGATAGTCGGTACCATGAAAGTACAAAAGTACCAATTTCCACAAGTTCTTTTACACTTTTCGGTGCTGAAATCGGTTCCATTTTGGGGTATATAATTTTTTTTACCATTTTAGTGACCCTTGCAACTTACTGATCGATTGTCATTAACCTCCAATGATGATATTACCAAGAACTACTACTCTTCAGTTATTGGAGTGTAAAGTGTTCGTAGAAAAAGATTTATTGAAAATATTGTATCCATTTTAGTTATTGTTGCAGTTTCTCAAAACTTTCTAGAAATCCCATAAATTTATAAGAAGCAAGGCAAAATGCAAAAGGAAAAATTTTGGTTTTTTAATTAGATGGATAGCACTTTTTTTATTACGAGTATTTGACCTCAAAAATATGTATTATTGTGTAAGTAGCAGGCTACTGAATTGAATACCAGCGGTATTCAGGTATTTTATATTGCTCTTGAATACCACTAAACAATAAAAATGAATAGGTACCTATGACTGTTTGAATGGACAGATGCGTGTTGTTACTTTTAATGATTTGGGATAATATTATTTAGTATAAAGCATTTTAGGGCGGGATTTTTTTAAGGTTTTTCATTCAGTTTATTAGAAAAATTATCGCTGTAATGTACGGCCAACCTCCAGGTTCAGGCCGGTTTGATAACTTACTGAACTAAAAATGATTCAGTAAGTTATCAAACCGTATTATCTTATTGTTCAAGTCGTAACGCCTGCCTAGCGAGATCAAATTGTCAAATTATAGGACAAAAATAAATGAGCTTTGAGGGTGGGTATCAGTACTGCCGGCACACCCGTCGGAATATTAACGACCTCATAATAGACATCAGTGTTGTCTGATTTACCATTTAATCACAAAAATAACCCATCCTGGAATGGGTTTTAAACCCGCGTCTTCTGACAAACCGTATCCTAGGCCACCGAGACGATACCAAATCCCGTGTCAATCAATCAAGTTAGAATCAAAAAGTAAGCTTGCAGTAAACATTTAAAAAACGATAAACTTCAGTGCGGTTTTAAATCCAAAAGCAAAATTATTTACTAAGTTTAAAGTTAAAATTATTTACTATTAATTTACCACTATTCATGCCATATTATATACGCCTCTCTACAGCCGCGAATTTTTTTCGCTATAAACTATAAAGACCAGACCACGGCAGTTAAAATCATTTTCAATGTATCTCGAGGGAATATAAAAATACAATACATGGACGGGTACTGAACAATCGTCATCTTACAATCTGTGTTAATGATATCCGCCCTAACCGCTAGGTTAGCGAAGCACACATTTTAGGTTGGAATAATAAATAAAAATAAACAGTACTTTATTTCCAACTTACAATTACAATAACATTGCTATAAATATATATCTTTTTAGATTTAGCATTTAAATGGTCGCCTTTCCATGTGGTAACGGTATTGGTCCATCATTGGTCTTTAAGACGCGCTACATGGCAAGCTTGGAATATATCTTCCTAATGGATTTTTATCCTCGTATTAGGGGATAAATTGCAAAATTTGGTTTCTTTAACCAAGCGTTAGTGCTTCAAAAGTCATAGAATAAAAACTTGGGAAATTCAGACACATATACAACGTGATATAACGAAATATATAACACTGAAACTACTTTTATTCCGCAAAACTGGCCATATGCGAAAATACCTTTAGAAATCGGTAGCGATATTTCATATGCGAAAGTGTTTGTCGGTTCGTTGCTTGTTTGTTTGGCCTGCTTTTACATTCAAACTACTGAAACAATATTGATGGACTTTGGCACAAAGGTAGCCTGTATATCGTATGTAGTCACTATACATATACCTGGTACAGCCAAATTTAAAGTAATTTGGTTGGTTAGCTGGGTAGAAAAGTATTTTATAAAACTTTTGAATAACATTTTAAGTGATTACTTCTACAACTGAAGCGATTTAATTTAAACTTCAAACGCAAAAAGTGATAGCATCAATGATCTTTACATACATTTTCAAACTAAAGCTGATTATGTAAGATAGTACATTTTCAGGCCGGTGCGGGATAGAGCGCAGCTTTCTTATTATAATTCCTCCTTCTTCGTCGTTCACTCTTGACATCGGAGTCGTGGTTGAGACGATGATTTTCTTTAAATATTTCAGCGCTATCCATTGCGGTCTTCTGCGTTTCGAGTGCTTTGGACTATGGAAGTTTCTGTTGCAGCTTTTATGATAGAGACATTAGTCCGAAACGCTGTCCAAGGGATTAATTTTTGTTTCCTAATATGTCCTTAGCACAGAGATAGACCTGTATGTATTGCAATAAAAGAGAGAAAATTACAAATTCTAGGATGAGATTCGAACACGCGTCTTTTGAGCTCGGTACAACTCCATGACTGATCCGAGCATTTATCTCTGTAATTAATTTTAACCATCATATTTTTTTGGGGGCAGATTGCAACATATCATTTCGCTATGCAGCCGTAAGAGATTCAAAAATATACGTGTTTGTCGAGTCATCGTTAGTTAATTTGTTTGTTGTGAAACAACTTTACATGTAATTAAGTTTTCACTATTACATGGAGGTGGTATCGATAGTAACTTAATGAAGAAGCTGATACATCCATGAGTACGAAATCTTTGCAACAAAGTTAACTCAGGTTACATGGGGCGTTCCTTATATAATTAGGTACGAATAAGTAGGTACAACTCTTTCATTCAAAGGTTCCTTTTCCATAGCTTTTGGCATTCCAATTCTTTCTACCCTAATCGTACCGGTCTAAACGCTGAAGTAATAATATATAGAGTATACAGACAGCATCTCTACCTTAAGTATATGTCTGAATAAAGTTGTTTCGTTAATACATATGTAAGACAACTTATTAAAATTGTAGATAATTTACAGTACCTTAGTCATATTGTAACTTCCAGTCTGAAGGATGACGCCAATATAGAACGCGAGGCGCCTATAACAATATATTATGGCATTGTAGCGCTTCTGAAATGTTCACAGCCCCGAGTCGGCTCATTTCATTCCATCCAGAGGAAACGCATAGCATCCTTCATGTCCAGAGTAGACATAAGCAACAACACTGGCATCAGAAGTCAAGCGGATAGACTTGTACTGACTCCAATGTATAGAAGATGGATGGAGATCGCCACCTAATCATTACTACTACCTATTATATATTCTATTCCATTCAATATTTTGTTCCCTACGTGTATTGAATTATTGATAATGTGTAAAATAAAAAACTATCCATACACTAACATAGAGGAAAAATACTTTGAACTATGTTGTAAGTAGACTCCTTACATCCTATAGCCTATAGCATTACACTAATACATAATAATCGGTACATTTAAAATATCATCGTGTAACACAAAAAATGTGACAGTACCTAAGTATATGGAATAGAGTCTCTCTTAGAATAGATAACTCTTACAAGAAAAAGCTGCGTCAAATCACTAACATGAATACTGATGATCAGAATTAACACTGAAACTACTTTTACCTACTCCTGAAAACTGAACTTTTTAGATATTATTTCCAGCTATTACATCAGTATATAATAATATTATTTTAAATGCGAAAATATTTGTCGGTTCGTAATTAATAAGTTTGTGTGTTCTGCTCTACGCTTAAATTAGTGAGTCGATGTTCATGAATCTTGCCACATAGGTATCCTGTAACGGGAAGTCACTTTAAACCCAAGAAGGTCCGCGGCTGAAAGGTAGTTTATAATATTTAAACCTTATCCGTAAATACTTGGATGTTGTAACATCGATTAAGGAATTAGATTGCATTAGCTCTCATGTGTGTGTTTGTACGCGTCTCTTGACCCCGTCGAAGCCTGTGTATATTGTGGACTGGTTGCAAATAGTTCAATCATCAGCTGTGTTGCGGAGCCACAAATAATACATTTATATTGGTCAGTATAAATATCAAAAATATGAAATGGTCAGTTCGTACCTACATACATAATTAATTAATAATCCATCGAACCTTCTCAAAGTTTTTTACTGTAAAAGTAGTCAATTTAACGTTTTTTTCAAGTCAAGTCCTTCTCTTGATATTTATAAGGAAAAATTAAAAATGCTCGCCCATTTTCAATAAGCTAAGTTCTTATTCTATAAGTATGATATTTTTATATGTATGTATGTCATTGTATTATACTAAAAGGTTATATAAGTTATAAATATGGAGCTAAACGAAATAAAGTAAGTACATTCTCATTACATGGAGAATATTTTACAATTCAATTGTATGTACAAACAGCGTCTCTACCATAAATATCTCTTAAACTTTTTATAAATCGTAACGCCTTTTAAGACTTGGGCATCCATTTTGTTTATACGGTCTGTGTAAACATTATATATCATTTATTGTATTTCTTATTTTGATTCACACGAAACTCATTACAAGTGAACTTTAAAATAAATATTTAAACATAGAGTATAAGTTTGTTTTCAAAGGATCCCTGGAGTTTAACCTTAGTAACAGTAATTTATATGTAACGTAAATAATGATATACATATTTTAAACAAAACATAACATTAAGTTCATCCTTCTTAGAGAGGTAGGTAGGAGTATATATGAAACACCCATACCAGATATGTATTGCTCCCATATAAGGCCTATTGTCACCTACAGGGCAGTGTTCCGGTTAGAGTTTGTATCTCAGCTATAGTGGCTACCTTTACGACAGCTTCACAACTTTAATATGAAACATTTTATTTAATCTATTGTTCCCAATCTTCATTTTTCGCCCTTCCCTAAGGAACGATTTAATAGCGATATTCAAAGCATAACGACAAAACATCTTGACCATAAAATGCCTACTCATGTTTTTAGTTTCTACTGTAAGTTGTTAACTTTAAAAAATAGTCAAATTAGTGATTGTGTAAAGTCAAATCTTTCTGTTGATATATTTCAAAGAGAATACAATACTACGTAAATATATTTAAGGACAAATGAAAAGAGCTATACATTTCACAATAAGCTGGGTCCTAATTCTATATAAGTAGTTCAAAAAAATACTGTTCCAAGTGTGAACACCACACCACACTTTGTATTTATTTTAATTACATACATTGCAGCAAGCATCTCTACCATGACATTAAGATTTGACCTTGACCTTTGAAATATGTGTATTAATGTCCCCTTGAAAGGCATATAAGCCTATTATATATATATATTTATTTCTTAAAAGTAAGTAGTAGCTTAAGATGTCTTAATTAGTTTTCCAGCTAACTGTGACACTTAAGCTTCTTGGAAGACGTTGCACCCTTTTTATGTCACTGCGTGGAGGTTGTCTGAACTCAAGTTTATAAGAACAAACTCAAAGTATACGAAGGAAATTAAACGGTTATTTGTAGCATGTCATATCAGTAGTACTCGTACTAATAGTTGTGTTCATGATGATTTACATAACCTATGTTAACATGGGCATTGAAGATCATTGACATTTTTGAATAAAGTTGGCGAAAGCTTGGCCTTCGAAGTCGCCATAAAAGGTTTCCATTAAAGGTGGAAAAATACCTACCTATCTTTAATATCTATCTATAATTACTAAAACATAACGCTCAATGTGGGTTTCAGTTAAGTCTAAGGGTAAATTTCTTTAAAATAAATGTAGGCAGTATTGTGGTTGTATATCATCATATGTCCGTATCCATATCCAACCGTCCGTTGATGCTATTTGTCCGTTTGTCCATCTGTACGTCTGACTGTGTGTCTAAAATAGCTCTTAGTTTGACATGTAGTTGTAGGTGTAGAGTAGGTAGGACTCGTGGAGACTTGTAACATGTGGAACACTCTTCCTTCTGTTGTATCAAATAAACCAACACTTGATTTTAAGTTTGCCAAGATATAAAAATTTTATTTTGAGTATTTTAATAAAATGGTGGTCACATCTAAGATTGGATTAGCTACCCTATTTAGGACAAATCGATAACTTCCTAAATCAACTTCCTTATGTATTAATCCTTCCTATACCGTGATTATAAACTCAAAAGGTTTATAAATGAAACTGACGTATATTTATGTCTCTGAGACGCAAAAGGTTAATCCTATAACGTTACTTTCTAATTAATTTATTCAGAAAGTTTGGCATCTGCAAACCAATTCTATTTTTCACAACGTTCAACTATCTATTCAGTTGCAACATCAATTCGACTCCGTTGGATACTAACCCAAAAAGCTGTTCTACTATTTCTATGATGACAACTTGAAACGTAACGTCATCTTAAAAGCTACTACCTATATAAAATATAGGTAATATACGGATATGCGTTAACGTCGCGGTCATGATCTATATATTTAACAGCATATTCGGTTTTAATTTAAAGTTTATTGTAACAATAGAAACCTAACTTAAATAGCACAATAAAAAAAGTATAAATGTCATCGTTCAGCTACAGTTCAGTTAAAGTTGGAGCAACATTTGGTTGGTAGAATCGGACCCAGCGGTTTGGCAACAATATCAAAGTCAACGGGTCATTGCCGTTACAAAGAATGGTAGTCGGTACCATGAAATTACAAAAGTACCAATTTCCACAAGTTCTTTTACACTTTTCGGTGCTGAAATCGGTTCCATTTTGGGGTAAATATTTTTTTACCATTTTAGTGACCCTTGCAACATACTGATCGATTGTCATTAACCGCCAATGATGATATTACCAAGAAAGGCGTACTACTCTTCAGTTATTGGAGTGTAAAGTGCTCGTCGGAAAAGATTTATTGAATATATTGTATCCATTTTAGTTATTGTTGCAGTTTCTCAAAACTTTCTGGGGATCCCATGAATTTATAAGAGGCAAGGCAAAATGCAAAAGGAAAAATTTTGGTTTTTTATTTATGATGGATATCACTTTTTATTACGAGTATTAGACCTCAAAAATATGTATTATTGTGTAAGTAGCAGGCTACTGAATTGAATACCAGCGGTATTCAGGTATTTTAAATTGCTCTTGGATACTACCACTAAACAATAAAAATTTACAACTACCTATGACTGTTTGAATGGACAGATGCGTGACTTTTAATGATTTGGCATAGTATTATTTAGTATAAAGCATTTTAGGGCGGGCTTTTTTTAAGGTTTTTGATTCAGTTTATTAGAAAAATTATCGCTGTAAGGTACGGCCAACCTCCAGGTTCAGGCTGGTTTGATAACTTACTGAACTAAAAATGATTCAATAAGTTATTAAACCGTATTATCTTATTGTTCAAGTCGTAACGCCTGCCTAGCGAGACCAAACTGTCAAATTATAGGAAAAAAATAAATGAGCTTTGAGGATGGGTATCAATACTGCCCGCACACCCGCCGGAGTAGTAACGACCTCATAATGGACATCAGTGTTGTCCGATTTACCATTTAATCACAAAAATAGCCCATCCTGGAATGGGTTTTGAACCCGCGTCTTCTTACAAACCGTATCCTAGGCCACCGAGACGATACCAAATCTATCGTATTTAATGTAACATTACTTACATGTAACAATTCCATGTCAATCAATCAAGTTAGAATCAAAAAGTAAGCTTGCAGTAAACATTTAAAAAACGATAAACTTAGTGCGGTTTTAAATCCAAAAGCAAAATTATTTACTAAGTTTTCTATTAATTTACCACTATTCATGCAATATTATATACGCCTCTCTGCAGCCGTGAATTTTTTCGCTATAAACTATAAAGACCAGACCATGGCAGTTAAAATTATTTTCAATGTATCTCGAGGGAATATAAAAATACAATACATGGACGGGTACTGAACCATCGTCATCTTACAATCTTTGTTAATGTTACCTGCCCTAACCGCTAGGTTAGCGAAGCACACATTTTAGGTTGGAATAATAAATAAAAATAAACAGTATTTTATTTCCAACTTACAATTACAATAACATTGCTATAAATATATATCTTTTTAGATTTAGCATTTAAATGGTCGCCTTTCCATGTGGTAACGGTATTGGTCCATCATTGGTCTTTAAGACGCGCTACATGGCAAGCTTGGAATATATCTTCCTAATGGATTTTTATCCTCGTATTAGGGGATAAATTGCAAAATTTGGTTTCTTTAACCAAGCGTTAGTGCTTCAAAAGTCATAGAATAAAAACTTGGAAAATTCAGACACATATACAACGTGATATAACGAAATATATAACACTGAAACTACTTTTATTCCGCAAAACTGGCCATATGCGAAAATACCTTTAGAAATCGGTAGCGATATTTCATATGCGAAAGTGTTTGTCGGTTCGTTGCTTGTTTGTTTGGCCTGCTTTTACATTCAAACTACTGAAACAATATTGATGGACTTTGGCACAAAGGTAGCCTGTATATCGTATGTAGTCACTATACATATACCTGGTACAGCCAAATTTAAAGTAATTTGGTTGGTTAGCTGGGTAGAAAAGTATTTTATAAAACTTTTGAATAACATTTTAAGTGATTACTTCTACAACTGAAGCGATTTAATTTAAACTTCAAACGCAAAAAGTGATAGCATCAATGATCTTTACATACATTTTCAAACTAAAGCTGATTATGTAAGATAGTACATTTTCAGGCCGGTGCGGGATAGAGCGCAGCTTTCTTATTATAATTCCTCCTTCTTCGTCGTTCACTCTTGACATCGGAGTCGTGGTTGAGACGATGATTTTCTTTAAATATTTCAGCGCTATCCATTGCGGTCTTCTGCGTTTCGAGTGCTTTGGACTATGGAAGTTTCTGTTGCAGCTTTTATGATAGAGACATTAGTCCGAAACGCTGTCCAAGGGATTAATTTTTGTTTCTTAATATGTCCTTAGCACAGAGATAGACCTGTATGTATTGCAATAAAAGAGAGAAAATTACAAATTCTAGGATGAGATTCGAACACGCGTCTTTTGAGCTCGGTACAACTCCATGACTGATCCGAGCATTTATCTCTGTAATTAATTTTAACCATCATATTTTTTTGGGGGCAGATTGCAACATATCATTTCGCTATGCAGCCGTAAGAGATTCAAAAATATACGTGTTTGTCGAGTCATCGTTAGTTAATTTGTTTGTTGTGAAACAACTTTACATGTAATTAAGTTTTCACTATTACATGGAGGTGGTATCGATAGTAACTTAATGAAGAAGCTGATACATCCATGAGTACGAAATCTTTGCAACAAAGTAACTCAGGTTACATGGGTCGTTCCTTATATAATTAGGTACGAATAAGTAGGTACAACTCTTTCATTCAAAGGTTCCTTTTCCATAGCTTTTGGCATTCCAATTCTTTCTACCCTAATCGTACCGGTCTAAACACTGAAGTAATAATATATAGAGTATACAGACAGCATCTCTACCTTAAGTATATGTCTGAATAAAGTTGTTTCGTTAATACATATGTAAGACAACTTATTAAAATTGTAGATAATTTACAGTACCTTAGTCATATTGTAACTTCCAGTCTGAAGGATGACGCCAATATAGAACGCGAGGCGCCTATAACAATATATTATGGCATTGTAGCACTTCTGAAATGTTCACAGCCCCGAGTCGGCTCATTTCATTCCATCCAGAGGAAACGCATAGCATCCTTCATGTCCAGAGTAGACATAAGCAACAACACTGGCATCAGAAGTCAAGCGGATAGACTTGTACTGACTCCAATGTATAGAAGATGGATGGAGATCGCCACCTAATCATTACTACTACCTATTAGATATTCTATTCCATTCAATATTTTGTTCCCTACGTGTATTGAATTATTGATAATGTGTAAAATAAAAAAACTATCCATACACTAACATAGAGGAAAAAAACTTTGAACTATGTTGTAAGTAGACTCCTTACATCCTATAGCCTATAGCATTACACTAATACATAATAATCGGTACATTTAAAATATCATCGTGTAACACAAAAAATGTGACAGTACCTAAGTATATGGAATAGAGTCTCTCTTAGAATAGATAACTCTTACAAGAAAAAGCTGCGTCAAATCACTAACATGAATACTGATGATCAGAATTAACACTGAAACTTCTTTTACCTACTCCTGAAAACTGAACTTTTTAGATATTATTTCCAGCTATTACATCAGTATATAATAGTATTATTTTAAATGCGAAAATATTTGTCGGTTCGTAATTAATAAGTTTGTGTGTTCTGCTCTACGCTTAAATTAGTGAGTCGATGTTCATGAATCTTGCCACATAGGTATACTGTAACGGGAAGTCACTTTAAACGCAAGAAGGTCCGCGGCTGAAAGGTAGTTTATAATATTTAAACCTTATCCGTAAATACTTGGATGTTGTAACATCGATTAAGGAATTAGATTGCATTAGCTCTCATGTGTGTGTTTGTACGCGTCTCTTGACCCCGTCGAAGCCTGTGTATATTGTGGACTGGTTGCAAATAGTTCAATCATCAGCTGTGTTGCGGAGCCACAAATAATACATTTATATTGGTCAGTATAAATATCAAAAATATGAAATGGTCAGTTCGTACCTACATACATAATTAATAATCCATCGAACCTTCTCAAAGTTTTATACTGTAAAAGTAGTCATTTTAACGATTTTTTCAAGTAAAGGCCTTCTATTGATATTTTTATGCTCGCCCTTTTTCAATAAGCTAAGTTCTTATTCAATAAGTATGATACCTTTATATGTATGTATGTTATTGTATTATACTAAAAAGTATATATATGGAGCTAAACTAAATATAGTAAGTACATTCTCATTACATGGAGAATGTTTTACAATTCAATTGTATGTACAAACAGCGTCTCTACCATAAAGATCTCTTAAACTTTTTACAAATCGTAACGCCTTTCAAGACTTGGGTATCGATTTTGTTTATACGTTCTGTGTAAACATTAAATATCATTTTTTGTATTTCTTGTTTTGATTCACTCGAAGCTCGTTACAAGTAAACTTTAAAGTAAATTTTAAAACATGTAGTATAAGTTTGTTTTCAAAGGATCCCTGGAGTTTATCCTTAGTAAAAGTAATTTAAATGTAATGTAAATAATGATATACATATTTTAAACAAAACATACCATTATGTTCATGCTTACATATCTTAGACAGGTAGGTAGATGTATTTATCAAACACCCATACCAAATACGTATTGGTCCCATATAAGGCCTTTTGTCACCTACAGGGCAGTGTTCCAGACGCTGGACAGTGTGAATTTCTCTGTCGGAAAATTCCAACAACTGTCCTAACCGGGAATCAAACCTACAAACATTCCAAAGCCACCACTACACCAACGATAAATCTTAAAACGATATTTCTCATCATTGCTCATATTTATTCAATTCATTTGTGTGGCTTTGAATCTCGTAGACACTTTCTATAGGCACCCATCCAACCATCAATTTTTTCTCTTAGTTGATTTTAACCGATGTATGGGGATTTATTGCAACATTTGGTTTATCTAAGCAAGCATTAGCACTAAAAAGTCATAATATTATAATACAACTAAGGTATAAATACTAAAACATAATGCTCAATGTAGGGTTTCGGTTAAGTCTTAATATTCTTTGAACTAAATGTGGTAGGCAATAGTGTGGTAGTATATAATTATATCCGTATTTATATCCAACCGTAGGTTGATGCTGTTTATCCGTTTGTCCATCTGTCTGTCTGACTGAGAGTCTGGTAGAGCAGGTATGTCATCCACCGACAGCTTCCATCTGGTCCTTCCGTATGCATGTCTTCAGCAGTAAAAGTTTTACGTCTCATGTGATAATAAATGTAGGTAACCCTTGTTTGAAATTTTTTTAATTATTAAAAAGTTATTATTCCATGGATAACGTAAATAATTAAATACATATGTTTAACAAAACATACCATTATGTTCACACTTACATAATATATTTGAAAGGTAGGTAGAGGTCATTAACTACATTGTACTTAATTAGTAAAATATCTGGAACTCCAACACCTGCCTAATCGTAGTGTACATCCCGTGAGTACTTATTATAATGTAGGTAGAAGTGTTTATCAAACACCCATACCAAATACGTTTTGGTCCCATATAATATATGAAGAGTCTTTTGTCATCTGCAGGGCACTATTTGGACGCCAGACTTCTAATGTGAATTTCTCTGTCAGAAATAGTAACAAAATAGCGCTTACACAACTACACCTACGATGCAGTAAATCTTCAAACGTTATTTCTCATTCTTACTCATATTTATACGATTTGTGTAGCTTTGAATCTTGTAGACAACGCAAGCGAAGCCGCAGATGTCTTCGCTAGTAATACAAATTAAAACGTATATACTATAGGTATTGATATACTTGTATTTATCCGAACACGCGTCTTCTGACCTCTGTATAATTCCATGACTGATCCAAGCATTTATTTCTGTAATTAATTTTAACCGTCATATTTGGAAGCAGCTTTAAGAATTTTATTTCGCTAAGCAGGCGTTAAAGATTCAAAAATTTACGTGGTTATCGTTAGTTGATATTTTTTTCTGCTTTCACACTTAAACTATTGAACCGACGTCGACGAATCTTGGCAGATGGGCTATGGAACACTTTACTCTACGAAATTAGATGCGCGCCTTCTTTGGGCATCTTCAAACAACGTGTCAAAGCATTTAGCTTCGCGAAATAACTAACTGCAAACCTACTTATTATCTTTTTTATAATAATTAAATGGTATATGTATAGTATGTATATATTTTGTAGTATATTACGTATAGTATAATTATATAAGTATAGTTTGTATACGATTATATTATAAGTATTTTTATATCTATAATCTTGAGTTTTCCTATATGTAGTGTTTAGTACACTTGTTTTATTCACACCGTCCTTATAAGTGTATGTTTATTTCTTTCCGTGAATGGTTGTCTGAAAGAGATCGCTCTGAGCGATAAGACCACCCATTCTGACACTCTAAATTTTAAGTACCTATTTAATTGTGAAATATTTTGATTGTGATTTTATTTTATTCTAATTTATTTATTTGTAACATATATTTGTACTAACGAGTTAATCTACATATCTGTATAACTATCAATCAAGTACTTATAGTAGTATTCATGATTTACACCATTTCATGACATTACCTATGTTAACGTGGGCAGATGTCATGAAGATCATTTAAATTTTGAAATAAACTCGCTACGAAAGACTTCTATTTCCTCGTAGGCTCAAAACGCGGACTCGCTTCGCTTAGAAGCACGCTCAGCCTTCGGCCTCACTTCGCTTAGAAAGACGCTCGGCCTTCGGCCTCGCTTTGCTTAGAAGTACGCTCGGCCTTCAGCCTCGCTTCGCTTAGAAGCACTCTTGGCCTTCGACCTTTATAGCTCGGCCTACGGCCTCGCTTCGCTTAGAAGTACGCTCGGCCTCCGGCCTCGCTTCGCTTAGAAGCATGCTCGGCCTTCGGCCTCGCTTAGAAGTACGCTCGGCCTTCGGCCTCGCTTTGCTTAGAAGTACGCTCGGCCTTCAGCCTCGCTTCGCTTAGAAGCACTCTTGGCCTTCGACCTTTATAGCTCGGCCTGCGGCCTCGCCAGTATAGCTCGGCCTACGGCCTCGCAGGCTCTAATTTCGACCTACGGCCATTGCGAAAATTATGGACAATGCCGTCATCAAAAAATGGGTTGCATATTTCTAATTGGGGACTCTAAAAACCCTTAGATATCGATTGTCAGTCGGATCGGACCATTATTCCAGGAAGCCGCCATCTTGGATTTTTGACATATCCGCCAAATCGTACTTCTGGTCTTCTAAAACATTAGTTGAAACACCCCGTACCTATCTTTAACAGTTGAGGCGCTATAAGCATTTACATTTTATATAGGAACGATCGTCTTTTGTTCGAGAGGTGTGTTTTTTTTTTAATTTTTGGCAGTTGCCCAGGGTGCTTGTCAATATTAGTTTTAGGACTTACCCGCTATCTCTTTTAGTTTCCGAGAGCTGTCAAGCTGTTCTAGCAGAAGGTTAAGATTCAGCTCATTTCAGGTGACTCTTAAAGTCATACGACCACTATCTATACTTTTTACTTACAAAGCCTCAGCGTTCCAACATGCCAACATGTCGAAAAAGAACGATAAAATTTCCAGAAAAAAAATTGTATGGCGGCCATGTTGAAAAATGACGTCATCAAAAAATGGATTTCATATTTCGAATTGGGGACTCTAAAAATCTTTAGGTATCGATTTTCAGTCGGATCGGACTAATATTTAAGGTAGTTGCCATCTTGAATCCGCCATCTTGGATATTTGACATTTCCACCAAATTGCATTTTCGGTCCCATTAACTATTAGTTCAAACACCCTGTACCTATCTTTAACGGTTTCGGCGTTATAAGCATTTACATTTTGTATGGGCGCGATCGTCTTTTGTTTGGGAGGTGTGTTTTTTTTTTAATTTTTGGCAGTAACCCAGGGTGCTTATCAACATTAGTTTTGGCACTTACCCTCTATCTCCTTTAGTTTCCGAGAGCCGTTGACCAGTTCTACCTGGTACTCCACGTTCAGCTCTATTCAGTTTCTCCTAAAGTCACCTACCCTAACCCCACATATAACCCTACAAAACCATAATCCCCATCACGCCCACTGGGAGAAACGATCCATTAAAGATCCAAAAAAACATATGTATGGCGGCCATATTGAAAAATGACGTCATCAAAAAATGGTTTTCATATTTCGAATGTGGGACTCCAAAAACCCCCCGATACCAATTTTGAGCCGGATCGGACCAACTTTCAATTCGGCCGCCATTTTGAATCCGCCATCTTGGATTTTTGACACTTTCACCAAATTACTCTTCCGATTCCCTATGATATTTGGTCAAACACTTTATACTTATCTCAAACCGTTTAGGAATTATAAGCATTTACATTTTGTATGGGAGCGATCGTCTTTTGTTCGGGAGGCATGTTTTTTTTTTAATTTTTGGCAGTTGCCCAGGGTTTTGGTCATTTTTAGTTTTGACACCTACCCCCCATCTTTTATAGTTTCCGAGAGCCGTTGACCTGTTCCATCACACTTCCACATTCAGCTCATCCCGGACTTTTCCCTTTGGTTTCAGAACCCCCCCTACACTTTTCCCCTACATCTTCTATACCCCCCATTGCTCCTTCATACCGTACCATTTATGTCAGTCAGTCAGTCAGTCAGTCAGTGGTAATCCATCTTTATATAATGAGACTAGGTGTTGGGCGGTGCGCGGGCCACGAGTGGCCCGCGTTTGTCCTTGTGCATTAGTTTTTGGTCATCAAACTTTTAATCATTTGAACAGAAAAGTAAAAATTTTCATACAAGTTCAATTGCAGAAATTTTGCCTTTAATTACAGTTTAAGTCGGGACATAGAAGTCATTCGGAATTTGAATATTAAAAAAAACGGGTACCCTGGCACTGGTATGGATTCTGAATCTTTGAGCAAGCTTGATAAGGGATCCAACCCTTTAGTGCAGTGGTTAACGTGAGCAGTCGCCTCGGAGACCAAAATGAGAGGTCCAAAAATGCTCTGCATGCAGTTGCGTAAAAATCGTAATTCCTATACAAGTTGCAAAGCCAGCCTTTCTCTTAGTGCAATTTAGGCTCAAGGATAGAGCGGTCAGCTGGAGTTAAAATGACAAAAAAGTATGATAGTCGTTAGATTGTAGGTACATACCAGAATTCTTTTCAATTTTTGTTTAGCGGCTCTACTTCTAAATGTGGTCGGTGGTAAATATGTCACGAGAGTCTCCACAGGTATCCAAGGAAACTTCCTTCGAGACCTTTTTTTATTCAAGCTTCCTTTTCAATAACATGGTTGTCTGGAAGAGATCGCTTTGACCGATAAGACCGCCAATTGTTACACATAATTTTAAATTTTTATTGTTGAGTAATAGTTTTCAATTATATTATCCTATTTACTCGTATTTGTTAGTTATATTATATAATGTGGTGTTGCAATAAAGGGTTTATCTATCTATTTACCTACCTATATAGTAGAAGTAGAACTCTTCGTGAATGAGGTCATCCGAGGAAGGCTGCCACCATATCATTTTCTTTTCTGAAGCAGTAACCTTTGCAATATTGTGTTCTGGTTTTGAAAGGTATGGGTGCAGGTAAAATACAGGCACATTGAGACTTAACAATGTCTCATGTTTACGTGCGCAATGCAGTTGTGAGGACATACGTCTGATAAAGGCAGAGGTTAGCACCTAACACCTGGTAGACCTCGTGCTTGTACCGGCTTTAAAAAAATACTTAAACTACTTGGTACCTCTACGGTACTGGGTACGAGTGTGTGAACATTACATTTTATAATACGAGTAACTTTGTTATTCAATGATATCTAAATGATCCTTATTTAAAACAGAATATTTATTAAGATATTTATACTGTAGGAATTTTGGCATCTATAAGATGTACAGGAACAATTTGTAAACTGAAGTAGCAGGTAAGCTGATAATTGCGTATTTTTTAAACTTCTTTTATCATGAAATGAATAAACATATAAAATATCATGCAATCACAACTTTTTTGATTTCAACTTTATTATTAAGTAGATGAACTCCTGCACGACAAATTTACTCAAACTTTTGTGTCATATTTGTAACAGAAATAATAATGATTTCACATGCTATAGTACCTTTACAATAAAGTACCTAACGTTTGCGCACTAATGATTCGCGGCACACACAGTAACACAGTAAAAAGAGTCATTTAGTCCTTAGGGAAAACTGTTTAATTCTGGCCTTTCATTAAATAAGTATGTAGTAGGAAATAACCTGCTCACTTATTTTGGTATGCCAAATTTCAAAAAAATATTTTACAATCAATCGGGCGCGGGGCGAGTTTACCGGGCCGCTCTTCCATACGCAGGTAAAGGCATTTGATGAAGGCGAGAGAGATGTATAAACACACACTTTACGATAGTGACGTTTTTAATGTCATGGTTTATCACAATATTATTTATTCAGCCACTGGCCAAGGAATATAGAACCATAAAGAATATGAGACAACTTCATTAACAGTAATTAAGTAAGTACAGACATGCAGCGTCTCACACCACACTTCCCACCACAATTACACTCTTAGGAGTATCAGACCTTTCCCTTACAGTTCGTATATAACATCTTTGGATCGATTAAAACATTGTTTTGCCGTTATAAAGTCACATTATCACTGAGTAACACACAATATATTCAAAAATCGGAATTATTGACAATGCAGCAGAGTGATGTACTGCAGTTAAGTTAATAATTATAGAAGACATCAATGTCTACAAAAAAGTGCAATACGATATGTCTAACTATTACAGTTATGACAACAATAACTACTTTTCCGTGTTTATAAAACATGCAATATTAATGTGTACTTGGTGTTAATCTTTATCTACTCTTATAATAAAAAGGAAAGATGTGATAGCTCGGCTGTTGATGAAAGTTCACACAGAAATAGACCGGAAACAATTTGCTATGCCGTAGCAAACCGTAGCAGCTACGGTATATCAAATATCCACGCAGACGGAGCCGCAAACAAAAGGTACTCCATGATATGCATGCAGGCCAAATCTTAGATCAGTGAATGTTACCAGTGATGACTTGTGGCACTGCTCTCTGACTATGAACCTCATAATATGTAAGCTCAAAATCGTACAATTCGTTTCATCAAAAATGGAGAAAACTGTGCTGAATCACTGCATGTGATTGAATCAGAAATGAGGAGATGAATCGTAGGACCTGCTGCGGTTCAGCCGCCCGCCGTGTTGCAGAGACGAGACGAACAAGTCGCTCGTCTGACGTTATAAGTCCCGCTTGTCCAAAATAGTCCAGTGCAATACAGAATTTTAAACTACAACAGTGTAAAACTCTGCACGGCAAAGCACTGCACTCGGGACCCTGAGTTATGCAAATGTCAACTCTCTTGCCCCGTAATTTCGCTGGAAACATTCACTAAAAAACAGTAATATTTGCACACTACTGTTTCGCGGTTGAATAACTACTAAAAGACCATGCTGACTCTGGAAAAGTCCTACCACTAAATACACAATATACGTTATTTTTGAACCAAAGATAACAAATCGTCACACCTACATATCCACGAAGGGGTACGCATCAGTGTTTTGAACACCTGCGTTTCTCCGGATATTTTTTTGGTCCCATGTAATATGGTGCGAGCCTATTCATCTTTCGTTATCATCTTGCAGCTGAAATGATGATGGTGAGGTCCTGGTATAAAATATGAATCTTTTATGAATTTAGTTTTTTGTTCATTTTTTATTTCATACTTTGGGTTTCCCTTACATATTCCTATTTGTAATATGTCACTTTCACAACAATTAATCACCTTGTAACGATAGAGTACGTCAAGTAGTGCGTGGGAAGGTAATATTTGTTGTGCACTACTCTATCCTCAGTTATAAACCACAACCCACAATCATTCATTACTTAGTATCAAGCGCTTCGCCGGCCGCTGCCGCGGCACGCTCGCTTTGCTCGCTCGGCTTGCGCGTAGTTTTGTCGCAGTTCAAACCTAACCTTACCTATGATAAATTAAGTGTCGGATGCCATATTCTAAGAACTTATGAGTCATGTTAGAAAACCATCTGTTATAGCGCAGGTACTCATACGAACACCGTAAGCAAGATACTGAATTATTTAATACATTCAATTTTTTCAACGTCTTTGAATATTGTACCTCTTAAAATTAAGGTAACACTGGCTCTTTTCAGACTCATACCTAATTATTTATTGCAATCATATGTATATTGTATAAATCTTAAGGTTATGGTAGATATAAATTTCCCTATTCTGGTGTAACAAATATTAGAGGTACAATACTAAGAACGACCGACTCATTCATGTTACTCTCAATTAATTAACATGCATAAAATAATTATTGAAAATAAATGCATGTATCGTTCATGAGTTCATCAAAGTTACAGTAGCATTTTTTGTTAGTAAGTTATTTAATAGCTTTTTTAAAAATATTATGCCTTTCTTTAGCTAAAAGGTCAGTAAATTTAATTAATTATAAAAAAGTAATTAGGTATTCGATTAAGTATTTATTGACATAACATTTGCCAATGAGCTGCGCATTTTAAATGTCGATATAGGCAGTACTAATTTATATTGAATATTGTTGGATACTGCAGAGGTTCTTTGGATAAAATTTATGGGTATGTTTAACAAACTATTGACTCCATAGCTCAGAGAATAAGCCAGTTGAAGTGGCAGTGGGCATCACACATAATACCTTGAACTGACGGCCGATAGGGCTGGTAACCACAGACTGACCCTGTTATGCTAATAGCTTCCAATTCTGTCCTTTTGGGAATCTACAGGGGACGCGTATGTTCAGCAGTGAACGTCTTACAGTAATTTATTATAACGGGAATAATATTAGGGGACAGATTGCACAGTTTCGTTTCGCTAAGCAGCCGTTAGAGCATAAAAAATCAAACATTAAAAATTTATGCATGCATATATATAGGTACTCTCAAAGCATAACCCATATACATATACATAACCTTCAATCTCAAAACATTCGAATAAAACGTACAGGCATACATTTTAGAAATATGTGGTAGGTAGGCTTCTAGTTACGTATTTAATGAAACATTTACATCATAAAATGAATACATAAAAAAATTAAATTAATCATTACATCACGTTAACGATAAATATGTGAAAGTAACTATGTTGACGTAGATGGACATATGTTTCTAACTTGGACACTTCATAGCTATATACCTACTACTTGATACTAATTATCCCATTTGTGTTTGTGTGGAATTTTTAACAACATAAATAGTGATGAACTGAAATAAGACTTTCTACGTACATTCCGAAAAATTGATCATATGTTATAGAACATTTTCTTTGTAGGTATATCCATCTATATAATGTGTACTTTTTCTATCTGTGCGTATGTCGGTTTGTCTCTCTATCTGGCCGTCAGTACGTTAAAAGGCTAAAAACACAACTTACGAAGCGTATCCGTAGACTCGCCAGTGACCATAATTTGGTAAATAATAAGTACAATGTAAAAGTTTTCAAGAATACATACTACGATTCCAGGAATTGTAGTGTGTGTAATTGTATATATCAGTCACCACATAATAAAACAATCCGTTTTCTTATTTTAATATATTTTATGGATCTCTTATTTAACCATAAACCAGACTACATTACTTATCTACGGTCTTTTAGGTGAAGGCCGCAGTGCTTGTGTCATGTTTGCTTCCTTGTCGTCACAACTATTAAATAACACGTTAGCCTCTAAAACTTTTGCGTCAATCTTAATTACAGTCTGCGTAAGCTCGACCGTGTACCAGTTCGTATTTCAGCTATAGTCACTTTATATCCGAAAGCGTCGCGACTAACATATTTTGTGATTTCTACTGACTTCCAAAAAAAGGAGGAGCTACTCAATTCGACTGTATGTTTTTTTTAAAGTTTGTTACCTCATAGTTTTCGATAGGATACACCGATTCTCAAAATTCTTTTTTGTTTGAAAGCTGGTGCTTCCCGTGTGGTCCCATTTAAATTTCATCAAATTCGGTCAGGTAATCTTTGAGATACACTCCAATAACTGAATAGAATGGAAGTCGATATTAAATTTTTCATATTGGACTTGTTATTTTATTTAATCTACTTTTTCCAACTTGCGTTTACCATTTCATTTCTTAAGGTAGGGAACCTTAAGAAATGCTTTGATTATTTATCAAATGAATGCTGTGGCTTTGTAACCCGCACGCTACGGCAAGCGAAGCCGCGAGAGGGTAAGTGAGAAAAATTAAATATGTGAAAGTTTGTGTCCGTGAATGTTTGTCACCAAGTATCTCCGTAGGTAACTACTAAAAAAGTGAACTTTGGAATAAAGATAGTTTAGTTTGTGAAATCACATAAACGCTTAAGTATTAAAAATCAAAGACTGAGATGTTTAAACAGGGTGCCATGAAACTACTATGAATATGACTATTACTAATGTTTATATGGAAAATGTTATTCTTTCGACTCAAAACTCGTGAAGGTAAACATGGACATAAATAACAAAACATGTATTTATCTTTGGTTTTGATTTACTGAAAACACTGTACAACTAAAATTTGAAAGCTACCCATTTATCTTCTATATATATAAAAATGAACCCCTGTATCGAAGGGTTAGGCAGAGGTGTTATCAAACAGAACCGCGACCAGTAAGACAACCGCGAAGATTTAATTCTTGAATGCTGTCCTTTCATTGAGTGAGTAGTAATTAACTTTCCTACTTTGCCTTTTAAAACTTACTTCCTGAAGGAGGGTTACCTATGTTTTAAGGGTGTGTATGTACTTTTAGGCGGTGTACGTTCATTAGGTACTTAGTATCCGACGGCATGAAAGACGGTTATAATATTTTAAGATGTGTGTACTCGTATGAACTATAATTACGATCATTCTGCAGCTAAAACGGTATAATAGATTTTTATAAACAACGATATTGTTAGGTTTGTCTTACACTCCAAACATATTATTATTTATCAATTGATGCACCAAAATAAAAGTATCCTAAAATGTTTCCATTCTCGGAGCGTGCTCTTGCCCAGCTATCAGCGCAGGCTTGTAGTTCGGCGTCACACAGAGTTTTAGGATCAGTCTCGTAAATTTCTAAACAAAGTTATAATAGTTTTTCCCTTTGTATATAAAGTATTTATTGACATAACATCAATGGCTCATGAGCTGTGCATTTTAATTTTGATATAGGCAGTACTAATTCTTATAAAATCTTGTTGGATACTTTCAAAAAATTGTGGGTATTTTCTAAACAAACTATTTATTGTCATACTTACCTTGTCTATACAAAATAACTATTTAATAAATAAGAACGCCTCCGAAACGCCTGAATCCATTTTATTGACTCAAACTTGTCGTTGACGTCTGCAAGCTTACTTTCGACCATGAGCGACTCCACGACTCTCATACTATGCCTTGCATCTACAATTTTCAATCGGTTTTCTTATCTCTATCTTACGGAACGTTCTATATACCTATTAAATACCTCGTGATATACAAAAGGAATAAGAACAACCACATCAAAAATAAACCCTAATATATTTTCTATGTTTTAAATTACCCTTAAGCCTATAGTCATTTGACTTGATGCATTATGAAAAATAACATACCTACCATTAGATTCGCCTTAGCCACGCAAGTGTCATTACATTTATTATCTCTCATCACACATCTAATATGTCCCATAAAATGCCGGTTAATATTAATTACTGTAAGACGCCCGCTGCTGATGGAGATGTGCAGCAAATTTGGTATATCTAAGCAAGTGTTAGCGATTCAAAAATCATATTATTATAAAACTTAGGTAGGTTAGTTAATAGTTTCTCACATACTAAAACATGACCCTCAATCTGTTGTCTAAGGTAAGGTAAACATTTTTGAACATGGAACATGCTCTTATGTCGCAACACCTACTAAGGAATTAAATTGCACTATGGCATGCTATAAAAATCTTTTTATAGCATTTATTAACTTAAGAAATGCGTTTTTTTATACCTCTCTCTGGAATCCATATAAACCTCCTTTACTATAAACCTATGCACGCGGGCAGGGCCGCGGGTGAAAGCAAAGTTATAATATTTAAACCACGCAGGCCAAGATTTAAAACATGCACTACACGTAATTACATGTTGTAACACTAAGGAATACGGTTGCCATATGATTTTATTAAGTATAAGCCAGTACGTAATAAGTTTAATAAAAACAAAAAAGAGCTACAATAAAACAAAGAACCCGGATTATTTACTGCAGTACCCTAAGAAAATGTAGGAACCTTTTTTATTTTCGTATTCTTATATTATTAAGTGTCGAGACGGAGAAGTCGTACCCGTGGATGGTAAGCGCTACATTTGCTTATTCGAGTTTCAGTGCTGCCCAGAGCTTAAAAATCAAGTTCCGTGTAGTACTGCTCTGCTTCGTCATCTCGAGCCAATACTTTTGAAATTTAATACGCCTCTCAATCATTTACTATAGAACCCTTCACGCCTATAGCTTGTGGTGTGTGGATGTAGTCTATGGTATATAGTCTTGTATGTTACTTATAACCACCTAGTTCCGGAGGAGGCAGGATGTAGATACATTAGATAATTAGATAATCTACGATTAAGATGTTTTGTGATGACCTTTGAAAACTATAGTATGGCTCAAAAGCAAAATTGGTGTGAAGTTATAGTAGAAGTAGAAAAAGTGAACTCGTGGGGTTAAACCTTTGCGTAAGACGTGGTTAAGAATCTACGGAAGGACTTTAAGTACCGGTTTTCCAACTGCTTTCAAAAGCTCTGATATGATATTGTCGTCATCTGACGCCTTTTGCTTTTCAAACTATTTCAAGATATAATATTGCGTCAGCTTGGCTCTTGGATCTTTTGACGAGCTGCTAACAGGTTAGCGACTGAGGTGTATACAAAGATGTCCATAGCTCGTCAATAAATTATATAATATCTTGACCTTCTTTAACATTTCTATGCTTTGATCGTCGCTACACTTCCTTTTTCTCTTAGGCAGTACTTAATGATTGCGCATTATTGCTTCCTGGCGGATCATTTGAAAATACAATCGTAACTAATAAGATAACCACTCAATAAGAGAGAGCAACAACACAGGACTTATTTTTTTTTAGTTTTCTATTGTTCTTTTTTTCGCTCAATATGACTCGCATCCCGACATCGTAGATTTTATTATTAATTGCTACCCTGTCATTGAGAAAATAGTGGTACCTAATTACAATATACCTACTTTGTCTCCAGACTTAGTTACTTTCTGAATAGCGAGCCTATGTATTAAGGGTGTATGTATGTACGGCTTAATGGTATACAAAACAGCATCATCCGTCAATAAACTATATTTAACTAATGTCTTTCAACACATTGCATTTTACGAACACAAATTTATGTAATGTATCAAGTGGTGTACCAAATATAAGTAAGTATATTAATATTCATTTAAAAAAAGATAATATCTTCTTGTTATTACTTCGGTATGGCATGATACTCATATGGCAACACATTTTCGTCGCATCCTGACACAAAAAAATATTATTTAATGCTCTCATTTCATTGAGTAAGAAGTAGTAGTATTTAACTTACTTACCTACTATGTTTAAGTTGGCCGCCATTTTGAATCCGTCATCTCAGATTTTCAACGCATTCCCCAAAATGCACTTCCGGCCCCCTATAACATTACTTCAATTACCCCGTACCTATCTATTATGGTTGCGGAGTTATAGCTGTTTATATAATTAGAGTGGATTTTAATTACGAATAATGTCAAGGAATCAAATCAGTGTAATTAAATAAAAGAGTATGTCATAATTGCTAATAACTCTAATTGTATTTATCACACAAGTAGTCGTCAACTGTACCTATAGTAGCATTTTTCAATAAGTATTTTATTCAGAGTATTTTTAAATTCTTTAATTCAACAATGTGTTATCTTCATATTATCCGGCAAATTATTGAATACTTTGGTTGACATTACATAAATACTTTTACAAAAAATATACAGTTTATGAAACACAATGCGTATTTATTTCGATTTTGTTACGATAACATAAGAAACGCTTTGATTATTTTATTTAATTTTCATTCTGTTACATTGTATTTCTTAGGCTTTGTGAACAAATATCATTTGTTTTTTTAAATATCATTATATAATCTTATTTTTCAAGCCTTAACGCCTGCTTTGCGAGATCAAACTTAATAACTTATTACAAATAATTGGTTTTTGAGGATGGGCATCAGTACTGCCCGAACACCGGTCGGAGTAATAACGACCAGATAATAGACGTGAGTGTTTGCCGATTTACCATTCCAAAGTAATAATTAGAATTGGTAAACCATCCTTGTGGAAGTCTTAAAACGCAAAGAAATATTCAATGCACTACTGTGCACTGACCTTAGTCGTGCCAAGATATTAGTTTAAATAAAATGGTTGTATCAGATTAATACTTAATACATTTTTGATGATCAGTTAAACAGGCCAGCTTAATCGTCTTCAAGGGTGTCCTACTTTTCATAACCAAAACGTACTATCTGTGAACAATGTTTTTCCAGGGCTGAACCCGCATAAGTTAATGACATCTTTTCCAAAATGATCTGAATTATTTTATTTGCTTGGTAAGGATCTTACTGACCACGAAATACGTAATATGACCTAATGATAACAAAACTTTATATCTACACTATAATATTATAAAGAGAAAAGATTTTGCTTGTTTGTTTAAATTGAACTCCAAAACTACTGGACCGATGATAAATTATGTGATAGTGAAATGACAATGAAATACAAATGAAATACCTTTCGTATGCCATATTCGAAGAACTTATGAGTCATGTTAGAAAACCATTTGTTATAGCGCAGGTACTCATACAAACGCCGTTAGCAATATTCTGAAATATTTCTTTCAATTTTATAAATGTCTCCAAATGTTTATACCCTCTAAAACCTAAACTGATGTCGGATAGTATTTTCAAAGCAAGGCGGTGCACGCAGTATGCTTATTATAATATTATAAAGCGAAAGCGTATTTGTCGCTTCGTAGTTAATTGTTTGTTTGTTCTTCTTTTATGCTTAAACTGTTAATGAAAGTTCACACAGAAATAAGCCGGAAACAATATGCTATGCCGTAGCAAACCGTAGCAGCTACGGTATATCAAACAGTAGCAAGAACGGCGTAAGTTTACTGAGCGCACAGCTATATTCTTAAAAAAATCTGCGTCGAACGGTCTGGGTTTCATATCACTACTATAATAGGTTTTTTACAATAGGTATAATTTCGAAAAGTTTCCTTGTTCAATTAGCTAAGAATAAGTCACTTAAACACAGTGTTTTAACACTACACTACAACAAAAGTTCAGTTTATTATTAAACATCTGATATAACTAACAGCATTCCTATACCAATAAAGTGTAATGTATTATATCAGCATTTTTTAGAGTTAGTCTTACATCTGTTATATAGAAGGTTATTATCTATATATATTCAAGTATAAGCAGTTCAAATGTGTGGAAACATACGAAACTTATCTCCATAGAAGTCACCAAACTACTTACGACGTCAGGTCTGTAAATGAAAAGTCAATTGCTGTAAGTAGTAAAAAGCCTACAGGTAATAACTTTAACAAAAATATTCTCATTGCTCTTCATGAATATTATTGCTATAGTTATTATATTATTATATTACTGTGTTTCAAAAATCATATTTCTGTCAAAGATAATTATAAATAATATATGATTTTGTTTAACGTTTTAAATGTTCTTTGGCTCTGGGGAAAAGTTGGGTTTTGGCTAAACATATATATTATAATTAGTTATCATGAAAAGCTAAGTATTTGTCGATTCATTATTTTTTGTTTATTCATATGTCCTTTGCACAGAGATAGTCCCGAAAAATATTTCACGGTGTATGAAAAGTGAGGAGCCTATTTTTGATATATATTCATTACATTAAGTAAATAATGACTTAATTTACTAAATAGCTCTGCAATTTTCTTTAAAATTGTTGTATTCCTTGTTTTAATTACTCGAAACTCGTTACAAGTAAACTTTAAAATAAATATTAAAACATGTAGTATAAGTTTGTTTTCAAAGTATCCCTAGAGTTTAACCTTAGTAAAAGTAATTTATATGTAACGTAAATAATGTACATATTTTAAACAAAACATAACATTAAGTTCATGCTTACATATCTTAGAGAGGTAGGTAGGTAGTAGAGGTAGGTAGATTAATTAAAAGAAGTACTGCTTAATAAAAATGCTGTTTCACGTATGGTTTTCTACATGGATGTATTGAATAAGAACTTATGGTAACGCGAACCGGCCCTTACATGGATTCAGGTTTCAAGGTTCAGGTTTTTAATAAACCCAATTTTTTTTACAGTAATAATTAGATTTAGTAAACCATTTTTGTAGAAGTCCTAAAACGCACAGATACCTTCAATGCACTGCTGTTTTTGCAGCAGCGTGAAAATTTTTGATACTTACTGTGCGCTGCCCTTAGTCATGCCAAGATATTAGTTTACTTTACTTTAGTTGACATCTTCCAAAATATGATGTCAGTTAAACAGACCAGCCTGGTCGTCTTCAAATGATATTCTGCTTTGCAAGATGTAGATTTCTCGTTAATTGATGACATCTTTTTCAAAATTATTTTTACTGACTTTCTTTGTTTGGTAAGGATCTTAAAAGCGACGAGATATGCAATGTTCTCCATCTAGTTCATTTTTTTCATGTTTGTGTTGCTTGGTTGTCCATAGATCAAAGACGAATGACCTGATGGTAACAAAACTTTATATCTATATTATTATCACTATCATATTATAAAGAAGAAATATATGTTTGTTTGTTTGAATTGAATACGCTCCGAAACTTCTGCACCTATATGAAAAAATCTTTCACCATAAGAATCCTACGTTATCTCTGATGAACAAAGGCGCTAGAATATTAAATAAAAGTGCAGGATCCTTGCGAAAACTTCGATAATGTCCCCCAAGGTGTGAAAAAAAAACAAATAAATCCATATAAAGCGTACGCTGGGGGAACTATTGAAAATAGAGCATAGTGATGTACTACGAGTACAGTTTTTTAGTAGACTTCAATATCTACAAAAATCTCCAGAATGATGACTATGACTAATACAGTTTTGTCCATAACTAATATAATTTTTCTATGTTAAAATATACAATAGTAACGCTGAAAAATCTGTATATTACAAATAAATACAAATACAAATATTTTTTTTAATTTGGGTAAACTTAAACTTATGATACATTTCATAGGATTGGGACCCTCTTTTAAGTATGAAAATACCTGCGTTAGAGAGTCCCGCTCTTCCGTAGTATATGTTATATACAATAAGTAAGTACACGATGATTGCTTGAAAAAGTTAACGTATTGTGTACGCTGCGGACACTAATCACAATATACCACAGTTGTATAGACATAATTAATACTTATAAAAAGTCTGCGTTACCATATGTCTAATTATTACAATTATATCACATAATTATGCTTAGTGTTCCGTCCAATTGGGAGCTACGAGTATGAATAAGATCTGCTCTAAGTTTACCTACTGCCAAAATATTGGGCCGATGACCTTAATCGTATGTGTTGTGATAAAAATGTCTCTCTAATATTCAGCAGCCGCCTCAGACAATAAAAAAATCTTTGACAAATAATAATTCACTGTCTTGATATTTTTAAACAACATACGTGAATCTAACGCTCCTCCTTACTTTGCTCGTCGTTGCACGTATCATATACTTTGCTCGTCGTTGCACGAATCATATACTTTGCTCAGACCAAGTAATCCACAATAGGAATGTTTAATTTGGTATGCAATTATTATATATCACAGACAGTTTGTTAATTTTGTAGCAAAGTGATTGGTCATATTAGTCATTGGTGTTGATAACGATGATTTATGTTGGCTATTATATAGGTTTACCGTTAAACAGTTAAGTACTTCGTACCTTGTTATTATGTCTATATTTGAGTACAAATGACTTGAAGCTTCCATAACTACTATTTACTGGTTACTATGTAAAACACATAAATGCAATACATTACGTATGAATAGCAATACTTGGCTATTACTGAAACTACCTTGTTTAATGGATAATTAATCTGGAAAGAATTATTTTTTTAATTTGGCGCCATAGTCATTTTAAAAATACCTATCAACTATGTAACATACATAGCAGTTGGAAGGACCAGGATTTGCATTTTTCTTTGTTCTTTCATGCTTAAATTTCTAAATCTTAATGAATCTTTGCACAGCAATAGACTGTTACGCTGAAAAAATGTTACTATTGGATAATCAATTTACACCCAGTCGGAACCGCTATCCAAATGCACTTTATAATATTTAAACCACTTATTAATACAAGTATTTAAAAATAAACTTAGTAAATATATATAATAGTAAAACTTTAAAAATAGTTTACTACATGCATTAACCCCTCCCTCTCGACCGTAAAATTGAAAAACGTGTCAGTCGAAATTAGTGTTTTTATACGATTTCATCAAACAATTTTCTTTACGTGTGCTAACGCGTATCTGCTCTTCATCATCATCATCATCATCAGCCGGAAGACGTCCACTGCTGAACATAGGCCTCCCCCATAGAACGCCACTTGGACCGGCTACTCGCTTCCTGCATCCAGCGATTCCCCGCGGTTTTTATGAGGTCGTCGGTCCACCTAGCGGGGGGCCGGCCTACACTACGCCTTCCGGTACGTGGTCGCCACTCGAGAACCTTTCTTCCCCAACGGTTATCAGTTCTGCGAGCGATGTGGCCTGCCCATTGCCACTTCAACTTGCTAATTTTGAGAGCTATGTCGGTGACCTTAGTTCTCCTACGGATCTCCTCATTTCGGATCTTATCACGCAGGGAAACCCCAAGCATAGCCCTCTCCATTGCTCGTTGAGCGACTTCAAGCTTGTTAATGAGGCCCACAGTAAGGGACCACGTCTCAGTGCCATAAGTCATCACTGGCAACACACACTGGTTGAAAGCCTTGGTTTTCAGGCTCTGAGGTATTGGGGACGAAAAGATGGATCGAAGCTTCCCGAACGCTGCCCATCCAAGCTGGATTCTTCGTGCGACCTCCTTGTCGAAGTTGGACCTACCTAATTGGACAGTCTGTCCCAGGTAGACGTACTCGTCTACAACTTCGAGTGTATCGTTTCCAACAATTACCGGTATAGGTGGAACATGGACATTGGACATGATTTTCGTCTTATCCATGTTCATCTTAAGACCAACCTGTTGGGAAACTCTACTGAGGTCGTTGAGCATGGTGCCGATATCCTCGAGCGACTCCGCCATTATAACTATATCATCGGCAAAACGAAGGTTAGTGATGTATTCGCCATTAATGTTGATGCCACATCCTTTCCAGTCCAAAAGTTTGAAAACATCCTCCAATGCGTTAGTGAACAGTTTCGGAGAGATGACGTCTCCCTGTCTCACACCTCTCTGCAATGGAATTTGTTCCGTACTCTGGTCCTGTAATCGGACTGACATAGTGGCCTTGCTGTATAAACACTTCAACGCTTCGATATACCTATAGTCAATTTGGCATCGCTGCAAGGACTGCAGTATGGCCCACTTCTCGATAGAATCAAAGGCTTTCTCGTAATCCACAAACGCTAGACACAGTGGCTGATTATACTCTTCGGTCTTCTGTATAATCCGCAGTAGTGTATGAATGTGGTCTACGGTGCTAAAGCCTCTTCGGAAACCGGCTTGTTCAGGAGGCTGGAACTCATCAAACCTGCGTGCGAGACGGTTCGTGATGACTCTCGAAAACAGCTTGTACACGTGGCTCAAGAGCGATATGGGCCTATAATTCTTCAATAAGGTTTTATCACCTTTTTTGAAGAACAGCACCACCACGCTCTTGTGCCACGTTTCCGGTGTTTTGCCTTCGAAGATGACAGAATTGAATGACTTCTGGAGGGCTAAAAGTATCGGTCTACCACCCGCTCTCAGAAGTTCAGTCGTAATTCCGTCCTCTCCTGGCGCCTTGTTGTTCTTAAGCTGTTTGAGAGCCATTCTAATCTCGTACAGGCTGATGTCCGGGATGTCTTCGGTATAGTGTCGGACTAACTTTGCTCTGGTGTCCTGAGCTGCTTCAGTGACGGTATCTGCTCTTACTTGAACTCAAATTCAGGTTTCAGTCACTTTTGCCATAAAAGTTTAGTGCCGTTCAGAATTTTTAGAACAAAAGCTGTACAAATAACTGGATGGCGATGCACTAAGTTAGTCACCATGATTTATAAGATGTTAAATCTTCTTTCTTATAAATGTAGGTATTCTTTAATTCAAAGGTATATTTACCATAGCTTTTTGCATTTCAATTCTATCTACTCGTACCCTAATCGTACCAGTCTAAACACTGAAGTAATAACATATACCTAGAGTATACCTACAGACAGTGTCTCTACCTTAGTTGACGTCTAAATAAATGTGATTCGTGAATACATGTATAGGAATAAACAATTATAAAACCTTGGAACGGCCCAATTGAACAAAGAAATGTAGCAGAGGTATTAGACATTATTTGCTTGCTCTTCAGCTATAATTGTTCTATGAGTTAATGTGTGTGTTTTGTTCCGCGACACTGGGGATCCTATATAGTACGGGGGTATGAGTGAGTGCATGTTATAAACGTTATTCCGAATTTCATCCAAATCCGTTCAACCGTTACATTGTAAAGAAAATCTACACTTATTCATATTCATATGCACGTTTATAAAATAATTGTCACATCACACTTATTATAACCTTAATGCAGACGGGTATACGTGTGTAAACGTGATATATAAAAACTTTGTGTCTCCCGTAATACCTCAATTAAACATATGTTTCAAGGCGTTTATACAGTAGGAACTTATATATATTGCGATTTCAGAGAGGAAAATACATAGTTAGGTATCTAGGGACGAGTTTCGGACCAGCATCTTCTAACAATCCGTGCCAAATGCCATGACTGGCATTCCACCTATAGGCCCCCATTCAAGCATCAAATTTATTTCTCTTTTTATTTTCTTTAGTTGGTTTTAACCGATGTATGGGGATGTGTTGCAATATTTGGTTAATCTAAGCAAGCATTAGCACTTAAAAATCATATTATAAAAAAAAACTAAGGTATAAATACTAAAACATAACGCTCAATGTGAACTAAATGTGGTAGACAGTAGTTTAGTAGTATATCATTATATCCGTATCTATATACAACAGTCTATAACAATAGATAAATAGATAATTAAAATTCTTTATTACACAAAACTAAAAGTAAATAGGTGAGCTAATGCGAATTGGAATTTTCTTCCAGCTAACCTTTGTGTTATATGGAAGTGTGTTTGGTAGTGCTTTATTTAAAACTTGAGAGTTTCTATAGAACAGATGTTTAAGGTAAAATAATAATAAATAATATACTAACACTTTACGTATACATATATACACTTATAAATAGCATACATATATTTAAACCTTAAAATAGCTCAATAAAGTTTATTATCTTGCATGGAAAGGTAATGTTGATAAACTTTGGATTCGAAGGTAGGAGTACGTGGGACGAGCAGAAATGTTTATTCTCGGGCCATGGTTTTTTTTATGTATTAATCTGGTAGTCCATGTTCACGCGACTCGGGGGATCTTAGTACAGGGATATGTGTGTGAAACGTTAAAAAAGTTATTCCGAATTTCATCTAGATCCGTTGAAACGTTAAAACGTAAGGAATTAACAAATGTACACATCAATTCACATCGTTATTCACGTTTATAACATAAGTGTGTCATTCATAATCTCTGCAGATAGTGTATTAACGTTTTTTTATAAATACTTTACAATTGCAACAATACCTCGATTAATATATATCTGTCAAGATTATTATACGACCGAACTTATGTATTACTATGTCGTGTACGACTAAGTCGATGAAGGAAATCAAACGTTTATTTGTAGCATGTCATATCAGTAGTACTCGTACTAATAGTAGTGTTCATAATGATTCACATTACCTAAGTTAACATGGGCATTGAAGATCATTGACATTTAGAAATAAAGTTAGAGAAAGCTTGGCCTTTGACCTCGCCATGAAAGGCTTCTATTTACTCGTGGGCTCAAACTCAACCGCGCTTCGCTTAGAAGCACGCTCGGCCTTCGGCTTCCCTTCGCTTAGAAGTACGCTCAGGCTTCGGCCTCGCTTTGCTTAAAAACGACCTCATTTCACTTAGGAGCACACTCGGTCTTCGTCCTCGCTTCGCTGAGAAAGACGCTCGGCCTTCGGCCTCGCTTTGCTTTGAAGCATGCTCGGCCTTCGGCCTCACTTCACTTAGGAGCACACTCGGCCTTCGGCCTCGTTTCGCTTAGAAGTACGCTCGGGCTTCGGCCTCGCTTTGCTTAGAAAGACGTTCGGCCTTCGGCCTCATTTCACTTAGGAGCACACTCGGTCTTCGTCCTCGCTTCGCTGAGAAAGACGCTCGGCCTTCGGCCTCGCTTTGCTTTGAAGCATGCTCGGCCTTCGGCCTCACTTCACTTAGGAGCACACTCGGCCTTCGGCCTCGTTTCACTTAGAAGGACGCTCGGTCTTCGTCCTCGCTTCGCTGAGAAAGACGCTCGGCCTTCGGCCTCGCTTTGCTTTGAAGCATGCTCGGCCTTCAGCTTCGCTTCGCTTAGCAGTACGCTCGGCCTTCGGCCTCGCTTTGCTTAGAAGCATGCTCGGCCTTCGGCTTCGCTTCGCTTAGAAGTACGCTCGGCCTTCGGCCTCGCTTTGCTTAGAAGGACGCTCGGCCTTCGGCTTCATTTCACTTAGGAGCTCACTCGGCCTTCGGCCTCGTTTCGCTTAGAAGCACGCTCGGCCTTCGGCCTCGTCAATATAGCTCGGCCTGCGGCCTCGCCATTTTGACCAATGCCATCTTCAGAAAATGGGTTTCATCTTTCTAATTGGGGACTCTTAAAACCCCTAGATATCGATTTTCAGTCGGATCAGGCCATTATTTAAGGTAGCCGCCATCTTGAATCCGCCATCTTGGATTCGGACCTTGGACCGCACTTCTGGTCCGCTAAAACATTAGTTCAAACATCCCCTATCTATCTTTAACGGTTGCGGCGTTATACCCGTTTACATTTTGTATGGGAACGATCGTCTTTTGTTTGGGAGGTGTGTTTATTTTTTATTTTTTAGAAGATGCCCAGGGTGCTTGTCAATATTAGTTTTAGCACTTACTACCTATCTCTTTTAGTTTCCGAGAGCCATTAAGCTGTTCCATTAGTAGGTTCAGATTCAGCTCATTTCATGTGTCACATAAGGATGTAAGACCACTGTCTTTACTTTTTACTTACAAAACCTAAGCGTTCCATCATGCAAACTTGTAGGAAAAAAAAGAATAAATTTTCAGGAAAAACATTTGTATGGCGGCCATGTTGAAAAATGATGTCATCATAAAATGGATTTCATATTTCGAATCGGAGACTCTAAAAACCCTTAGATATCGATTTTCAGTCGGATCAGACTAATATTTAAGGTAGCCGCCATCTTGAATCCGCCATCTTGAATTTTTGACATTTCCGCCAAATTGAATTTCCGGTCCCCTCAAACATTAGTTCAAACACCCCATACCTATCTTTAACGGTTGCGGCGTTATAAGCATTTACATTTTGTATAAGAACGATCGTCTTTTGTTTGGGAGGTATATTTTTTTTTTAATTTTTAGAAAATGCCCAGGGTGCTTGTCAATATTAGTTTTGGCACTTACCCTCTATCGCTTTTAGTTTCCGAGAGCCGTTGACCTGTTCTACCTGGTGTTCCACGTTCAGCTGAATTCAGTTTCTTCTAAAGTCACCTACCCTAAACCCACATATAACCCTACAAAACCATCAGCCCCATCACGCCCACTGGGAGAAATGACCCATTGAAATTCCAAAAAAACATATGTATGGCGGCCATATTGAAAAATGACGTCATCAAAAAATAATTTTCATATTTCGAATGTGGGACCCCAAAAACCCCCCGATACCAATTTTGAGCCGGATCGGACCAACTTTCAATTCGGCCGCCATTTTGAATCCGCCATCTTGGATTTTTGACACTTTTTCCAATTTACCCTTCCGATTCCCTATGACATTTGGTCAAACACTTTATACTTATCTCAAACGGTTTAGGAATTATAAGCATTTACATTTTGTATGGGAGCGATCGTCTTTTGTTCGGGAGGTGTGTTTTTTTTCTAATTTTTAGCAGTTGCCCAGGTTTTTGTTCATTTTTAGTTTTGACACCTACCCCCTATCTTTTATAGTTTCCGAGAGCCGTTGACCTGTTCCATCACACTTCCACATTCAGCTCATCCCGGACTTTTCCCTTTGGTTTCAGAACCCCCCCTGCACTTTTCCCCTACATCTTCTATACCCCCCATTGCTCCTTCATACCGTACCATTTATGTCAGTCAGTCAGTCAGTGGTAATCCATCTTTATATAATGAGACTAGCTTTTTGGGCGGTGCGCGGGCCACGAGTGGCCCGCGTTTGTCCTTGTGCAGTTTTTTTTTAATTAAACTTGTAACCATTTGAACAGAAAAGTAAAAAAATTCATACAAGTTCAATTGCAGAAATTTTGCCTCTAATTACAGTTGAAGTCGGGACATAGAGTCCTTGTGTATGTTTGTTAAGGGATCCAACACCTTAGTGCAGTGGTTATCGTGAGCAGTAGTCTTGGAGACCAGCTTGAGAGTTTGAAAAATTATCTGCATTCAGTTGCGTAAAAAATCATAACTCCCATACAAGTTATAAAGCGAGCATTTCTATTAGTGCAATTTAGGCTCAAGAATACAGCGATAATCTTGAATTAGAAAGATAAAAAAGTGTGGTATAGTCGTAAGATTGTAGGTACATACCAGAATTCTTTTTAATTTTTGTGTAGGGGCTCTACTTCTAAGTGTGGTCGGTGGTAATTGTGTCACAAGAGTCTCCACAGGTGTCCAAGGAAACTTCCTTCGAGACCTTTTTTATTCAAGCTTCCTTTTCAATAATATGGTTGTCTGAAAGAGATCTTTCTGACCGATAAGACTGCCCATTGTAACACTTAATTTTAAGTTTTTTATAGTTGAGTAATAGAGTTAATCTATCTATCTATTTACGTACCTACATAGTTGTAGTAGAATTCTTCTCGAATGAGTTCATCCGGGGAATACTGCTACCATACCTGTTTCTACCCCGAAGCAGTAACGTTCGCAATATTGTGTTCTGGTTTTGAAGGGTATGGGTGCACGTAAAATTACAGGCACATTGAGACTTACAACGTCTCATGTTTACGTGCGCAATGCTGTATTGAGGACATACGTCTGATAAAGGTAGAAGTTAGCACCTAACACCTGGTAGACCTCGTGCGTGTACCGGCTTTTAAAAAACACTTAAACTACTTGGCAGTGACTAAGGTACTGGGTACAAGTGTGTGAACATTATATTTTATAATAATTTTGTTATTTCAATGATATTTAAATGATCCTTATTTAAAACATAATATCTATAAAGATATTTATACTGTAGAAACTTTGGCATCTATAAGATGTACAGGAATAATTTGTGAACTAAAGTAACTGTTTAACAGGTAATCTGTAAATTATGTATTTTTTAACTTCTTTTATCATGAAATGAATAAACATATCAAATATCATTCCATTACAACTTTTTTGATTTCGACTTTGTTAATAAGTAGATGAACTCCTGCACGACAAATTTACTCAAACTTTTGTGTCATATTTGTAACAGAAATAATAATGATTTCACATGCTATTTATATAAACGTTAGGTACTGTATTGCCCTTACAATACAGTTCCTAACGTTTGCGCACTAATGATTCGCGGCACACACAGTAACACAGTAAGAAGAGTCCTTTGCTTCTTACGTTTCGCATTTTAATCGCATTCCAACGACGAAGGGAAAACTGTTTAATTCTGGCCTTTCATTAAATAAGTATGTAGTAGGAAATAACCTGCTCACTTATTGTGGTATGCCAAGTTTCACAAATTATTTTACAATCAATCTGGCGTGGTGCGAGTTTACAGGTCCTCTCGTCCATGCGCAGGTAAAGGCATTTGATGAAGGTGAAAGAGATGTATAAACACACACTTTACGATAGTGACGGTTTATAATGTCATAGTTTACCACAATATTATTTCTTCGGCCACTGGGTAGGGAATATTCAACCATGTAGAATATGAGACAAATTCATTAACAGTACCTAATTAAGTAAGTACAGACATGCATCGTCTCACACCACACTTCCCACCACAATCACACTTTTAGGGGTATCATCTCCGAATGTTTTTACCTCTTCAAACTAAGGTAACACTGTGGCTCTCTTTTCAGACTCATACTTATTATTTATTGCAATCGTATGTATATTTGTATAGATCTTAAGGTTATGGTAGTAATAAATGGCCCTATTCGTGTGAAGCAATATAAGAGGTACAATACTAAGAACGGGCCGACTCAATCAAGTTACTCTAAATTATTAATTATCAATTAATTATTTATCAACATTTAAAATAAATGCATGAATCGTTCATGAGTTCTTCCAAGTTACAGTAGCATTTTTTTAGTACGAGTAGTAAGTTGTTTAATCGCTTTGTAAAAATAGATATAATGCCTACCTTTATAGCTTTATAGCTTATAAGTCATAAGGTATGTGATAAAGTAAGTATTTATTGACATAACATTTGCTCATGAGCTGTCCATTTTTAAATTTGATATTGGCAGTACTCATTTATATTAAATCTTGTTGGATACTTTCAAAAAATGTTGGGTATTTTCTAAACAAACTACATATTTATAGTCATACCTTGTCTATACAAAATAATTATTTAATAAATAAAAACGCCTCCGAAACGCCTGAATCCATTTTATCGACTCAAGCTTGTCGTTGACGTCTGCAACCTTACTTTCGACCATGAGCGACTCCACAACTCTCATACTATGCCTTGCATATACAATTTTCAATCGGTTTTCTTATCTCTATCTTACGGAACGTTCTATCTATTAAATACCTCGTGATATACAAAAGGAATAAGAACAACCACATCAAAAATACACCCTAATATATTTTCTATGTTTTGAATTACCCTTAAGCCTATAGTCATTTGACTTGATGCATTATGAAAAATAACGTACCTACCATTAGATTCGCCTCAGCCACGCAAGTGTCATTACATTTATTATCTCTCAATAAATCAAATATATAGTTTGCTTTTATTATATTTACATACTGCAGAACAAAAAAATAACAAAACAATGGTGCACCAAAAGAAAGATCTCCTAAATTTTTGCGTGACTTATAGAATCAGCCTCGCTAAATGTTTAAACAAAGTTATCTTTATTTTCCCCAACCTTCATGCGCTGCCTACCGCCACAAGTACCAGAAGCCTTCGGCTCTCCTATCTTTGTTCAGTGTGATCAGTGTTTATTTATGACACTGAACATGGTCACTGTCATATGGTGAACATAGTCTTAGTTGTAAGGTATTTTATAAAACTTTTCATAAAATAGCAAGCGATTACCACCCTACCTACCATGCTCTACATAAAACATATATACACTATCATCAACTAATATTAAATTGTAAAAGTACTCGAGACTTCAAATGGATTTATAAATGGAAGTTTGCTACTCCTACACGAAAAAGCAACTGAACTGATTCATGTAAAATTTTGAACAGAAGTAGTCTTTTACAACGCTTGTACTTTTACAACTGAAAAAACTGTAGTAAAATTTTCAGGGCACGCAGCCTGCTTATTATAATCAGTAATGTCTGTTCGGCACGCTCACTTCGCTCGCTCGGCTTGCACGTACTTTTTCACAGTTCAAACTTAACCTAACCTAAGGTTGCAGCCACAATCATTCATAAATATAATAAGTATTAACTACTTGATTGTGATTAAAAATTAATTTATTTAAAGTGAGTAAAAAATTGTTTTCAAACATTTGATAACTAATGTAATTATAAAAGGAAATACCTAAAAACGGAACTGACTTCAACACCTAAAAGTGTGACATAACTTAAAAAAACGATATTAAAAAATATTTAGTGACACTTTCGCTAAAAAGAAAACAATGATTTTGGCCTATTTGGGGGCGTACACCACCCTCCCTCCCGCATAAAATGCTAATAGGAAGAATACAAAATAAAAAAAACACAAGAAACCCCAATAAACCAAAACCGATTCGACACGTGTTTCGCCTCTACACGAGGCATCCTCAGGAAATGTTGATGTCGTCGAGCGCTAGACCGACAGTCAAACAGTTGTCTGCAATCAAACAGCGGAAGTGTCACTAAATATTTATTTATATCTTTTTTTGATAATGGATTTCCGCAAAGTAACGCCTGAATCAATAAATTATGTGACATAACTTGTTGAAGTCAGTACCATGATAGTTCAAAAGTAGTTATTATGAGAATACTGTGCGCATGGTACCGACTTTAACAAGTTATTCTCATTTTTTGGTGTTGAAGTCGGTTAATTTTTGTTAGTGAGCCTTGCTACTTACGGGATATATTGTTTTTGACCTTCAATGATGACATCGTTAAGATAGGTGTAGCACTTTCCAGTATTTGGAGTGTAACTCAAAAACTGTTTCACAATATTTGATGAAATTTAAATGGGACTACCAAGGAAGTATACTCTACCAAACCAAAAAAAAAATAACTTTAAGAATCGGTGCATAAATGGGGGAGAAACGGTCAACATACCAAAAAAAACATGTAATGGAACATATAACCTCCTCCTTTTTTGAAGTCGGTTACAAAGAATATTATGTCAAACAATACATTATTAAATGTGATATTTCTGAAGTTATTGGATATTGTAAACTAAAGAAAATTTATTGAATTATTATTTAATTAGATGAACCATTATATTAAACAATTATTTAAGATTAATTAAAAGAAGTACTGCTTAATAAAAATGCTGTTTTTCGTATGGTTTTCTACGTGGATGTATTGAATAAGAACTTATGGTAACGCGAACCGGCCCTTACATGGATTCAGGTTTCAAGTAATAACCCCAAGTTTATTTACAGTAATAATTAGATTTAGTAAACCATCCTTGTAGAAATCCAAAAACGCACAGATACCTTCACTGGACTGCTGTTTTTGCGGCAGCGTGAAAATTTTTGATACTTACTGTGCGCTGACCTTAGTTATGCCAAGATATTAGTTTACTTTACTTTAGTTGACATCTTCCAAAATAATTTCCAATTTTTGAAATACATTCTTATGTCAGTTAAACAGACCAGCCTGGTCGTCTTCAAATGATATTCTGCTTTGCATACTGAGAATATTCACAGACGGCAGTCTGTGAACTACGGTCGATCGGTTTCCAAGGGCAGAGTTCTCGTTAATTGATGACATCTTTTTCAAAATTATTTTAACTGACCATCTTTGCTTGGTAAGGATCTTAAAATCACAGAGATACGCAATGTTCTCCATCTAGTTTACTTTTTCACGTTTGAGTAAAGAAGAAATATATGTTTGTTTGTTTGAATTGAATACGCTCCGAAACTTCTCTACCGATATGAAAAATCTTTCACCATAAGAACCCTACGTTATCTCTGATGAACAAAGGCGCTAGAATATTAAATAAAAGTGTAGGATCCTTGTGAAAACTTCAATAATGTAACCCAAGGTGTGAAAAAAAAACAAATAAATCCATATAAAACATACGCTGAGGGATTTATTGAAAATAGAGCATAGTGATGTACTTCAGTTTTGTAGTAGTCATCAATACGAGTATCTACAAAAATCTCCGGAATGATGACTATGACTAACTAATACAGTTTTGTCACAATAACTAATAGTATTTTTCCTTGTTAAAATATGCAATAGTAACGCTGAAAAATCTGTTTATTGTGTACGCTGCGGACACTATTGACAATATACCTCAGTTGTATAGACATAATCAATATTTACAAAAAAGTCTGCGTTACCATATGTCTAATTATTACAATTATATCACATGATTATGCTTAGTGTTCCGTCCAAATGAGAGCTATGAATAAGATCTGCTCTAAGTGTACTTTATACTACCACAAAATTGGGCCGATGAACTTAACCGTATGTGTTTTAAAAAAAAGTCTCTCCAATATTCAGCAGCCGCCTCAGACAATAACAAATCTTTGACAAATAATCATTCACTGTCTGGATACTTTTAACCAACATACGTGAACCTAACGCTCCTCCTTTCTTTGCTCGTCGTTGCACGTATCGTATACTTTGCTCAGACCAAATAATCCACAATCGGAATGTTTAATTTGGTATGCAATTATTATATTTCACAGTTTGTTAATTTTGTAGCATAGTGATTAGTCATATTAGTGATTGGTGTTGATAACGATGATTTATGTTGGCTATTATATTGTTTTACCGTTAAACAGTTAAGTACTTCGTACCTTGTTATTATGTCTATATTTGAGTTCAAATGACTTGAAGCCGAATTGGAACGCCACCCAAATAGTTTTATGTAGTCAAAGTATACACTTTTACTTCTATAAGAGTTTTAGATTTTTTACGCAACTGAATGCAGAACATTTTTGAACTACTCAAGCTGGTCTTAGTTAATTATAAGTAAATAAGTAGCCAAGTTTGTTTGAATGTAGTACTTACATTAATATTTGTAGAATTGTTCTAAGATATAGGTATAGTTAACAAAAAGTATAGACATGCACGCAGAAACCTAATACGAAAGTGTGCTGAAAGACACCTGTGTCGGTTTCTGCATACTGACTATCTTCGATACTTATGAAATTGTTAAGTAACGGCAACTATCTTCAGCTAAGAAAACATACTTGCGGTAACGCATTGTTGATATATCTTTGGCGAAGCTCCTTAAAATCCCGTTTGAACCTGTGATTAACCACTTCCATTAACTGAAGGTTACTATGTAAAACACATAAATGCAATACATAACGTATGAATAGCAATACTTGGCTATTACCGAAACTACCATGTTAAATAGATAATTAATCTGGAAAGAATTATATTTTGAATTTGGCGCCATAGTCAGTTTTAAAAATACCTATCCAACTATGTAACATACATAGATTTTGGAAGGACCAGGATTTGCATTCTCCTTTGTTCTTTCATGCTTAAACTTCTAAATCTTAATGAATCTTTGCAAAGCAATAGTCTGTTACTCTGATAAAATGTTACTATTGGATATTCAATTTACACAAAGTCGGAACCGCTAACCAAATGCACTTCATAATATTTAAACAACTTATTAATATTTAAAAATAAACTGTTTCAAGAATGGTTTTCTACATTCATTAACCTCTCCCTCTCGACCGTGAAATTGAAAAACGTGTCAATCGAAATTTGTGTTATTATACGATTTCATCAAACAATTTTCTTTACGTGTGCTAACGCGTATCTGCGTTCAGTTCAAGTAAGAACTTGAACTGAAATTCTGGTTGATAAACCCAAGTTTTATTTCCAAACATTCTCCGCGCGCTGTCCTTATATGTAACGTAAATAATTAAATACATATGTTTAACAAAACATACCATTATGTTTACACTTACATAATATATTTGAAAGGTAGGTATAGGTCATTAACTACATTGTACTTAATTAGTAAAATATCTGGAACTCCAAAACCTGTCTAATCGTAGTGTACATCCCGTGAGTACTAATTATAATGTAGGTAGAAGTATTTATCAAACACCCATACCAAATACGTTTTGGTGCCATATAATATATGAAGAGTCTTTTGTCATCTGCAGGGCACTATTTAGACGCCAGACTTCTAATGTGAATTTCTCTGTCAGAAATAGTAACAAAATAGCGCTTACACAACTACACCTACGATGCAGTAAATCTTCAAACGTTATTTCTCATTCTTACTCATATTTATACGATTTGTGTAGCTTTGAATCTTGTAGACAACGCAAGCGAAGCTGCAGATGTCTTCGCTAGTAATACATATTAAAACGTATATACTATAGGTATTGATATACTTGTATTTATCCGAACACGCGTCTTCTGACCTCTGTATAATTCCATCACTGATCCAAGCATTTATTTCTGTAATTAATTTTAACCGTCATATTTGGAAGCAGCTTTAAGAATTTCATTTCGCTAAGCAGGCGTTAAAGATTCAAAAATTTACGTGGTTATCGTTAGTTGATATTTTTTTCTGCTTTCACACTTAAACTATTGAACCGACGTCGACGAATCTTGGCAGATGGGTAGCCTGTAGCTTGGAGTAACTATGCACGCGGGCAGAGCCACGGGTGAAAGCACGTTCATAAAATTTTAACCACGCAGGCCAAGGTTTAATAAATTTAATGTACGTAATTATATGCTATGTAATACATGGATGTTATAACACTAATACAGCTTTCTTAGTTTTTCCTTTAAACATATCAAGAAGAAGTAGCTCGCCTGATGTTAAGCGTCATTGTTGCCATAAAAGTTTATTGCCGTTCAAAACTTTTAGAACAAAAACTGTACAAATCACTGGATGGCGATGCACTAATTTTGTCACCATGATTTAAAAGATGTTAAATCCCTTACCCTGTAATTTCACTGGAATCATCATTACATTTCAAACCGAAAAAACGTAATGTTTGCACACTTCTTAATTCATAATGATTGGCGGTTTAATAACTGGCAATAGTGCGGTAGAATAGTGTGGTAGCCACTTCACACACATGCGGACTCTGTAAAATCCATACCACCTCAGCCAAGGAATTTAGGTAGGTACGTGCTATACATATGTAGTGGAAACGACTTTAAATGTATGTAATTAGTTTTACCATTACATGGAGGTGGCATCGAGAGTAACATGATGAAGAAACTGATATATATAGGGGTCTTTGCAACAAAGTTAACTCAAATTACATGATGCGTTTCTTATAAATTTAGGTATTCTTTAATTCAAAGGTATCTACCCTAATCGTACCAGTCTACAACCGTACCTCACTCAATACATCTCTCTCGCCGTCACCAAATGCCTTTACCTGCGCATGGAATTAAGGACATGTAAACTCGCCCCGCGCCGGATTGATTGAAAAATTAATTTGTGAAATGTAGCATACCGAAATAAGTGAGCAGGTTATTTCCTACTACTTATTTAATGAAAAGCCAGAATTAAACAGTTTTCTCTTCGTTGTTTGAATGTTATTAAAATGCGAAACGTAAGATGCAAGGGACTCTACTTACTGTGTTCTGCCGCGAATCATTAGTGCGCAAGCGTTAGGTACTGTACTGTAAGGGTACTATAGCATGTGAAATCAGTAAGTGTTATGTCATGGTCAGTATTATTTCTGTTACAAATTTGACACGAAAGTTTGAATAAATTTGTAGTGCAGGAGTTATGAAAAAATAATCTACTTATTAACAAAGTTGAAATCCAAGAAGTAGTGGGATGGAATGATACTTTTAATATTTATTCATTTTATGGTAAAAAAGAAATTTTAAACATACGTAACTAACAGCTAACCTATCACTGCAGTTCACAGATTATTCCTCTACATCTTATAGATGCCAAAGTACTCGTACCTACAGTATAAATATCTAAATAGATATTCTGTTTTAAATAAGGAAAATTTAAATATCAATGAAATAACAATGTTATTATAAAATATAATGTTCACACACTCGTAGGTACCCAGTACCGTAGAGTTCCAGGTGTTAGATGCTAATCTCTGCCTTTAGCAGACGTATGTCCTAACAACTGCATTGCGCACGTAAAAATGAGACATTGTTAAGTCTCAATGTGCCTGTAATTTTACCCGCACCCATACCCTTCAAAACCAGAACACAATATTGCGAACGTTACTGCTTCGGGGTAGAAACAGGTATGGTGGCAGTATTCCCCGGATGAACTCATTCGAGAAGAATTCTACTGCAACTATGTAGTTAGGTAAATAGATAGATAGATTAACTCTTTATTGCAACACCACATTATAAAATATCACTAACAAATAAATAGGATAATGTAATTGAATACTATTACTCAACTATAAAAATCGATAAGTGTTACGATTGGCGGTCTTATCGGTCAGAAAGATCTCTTCCAGACAACCATGTTATTGAAAAGGAAGCTTGAATAAAAAAGGTCTCGAAGGAAGTTTCCTTGGACACCTGTGACGACTCTCGTGACACATTTACCACCGACCACACTTAGAAGTAGAACCAAAAATTGAACGGAATTCTGGTATGTACCTACAATATTACGACTATACCACACTTTTTTTTCTTTTTAACTCCAGCTGACCGCTCTATCCTTGAGCCTCAATTGCACTAAGAGAAATGCTCGCTTTATAACTTGTATGGGAGTTATGATTTTTACGCAACTGAATGCAGATAACTTTTCAAACTCTCAAGCTGGTCTCCAAGACTACTGCTCACGATAACCACTGCACTAAGGGGTTGGATCCCTTAACAAGCATACACAAGAACTAGTTTTTTTTAAATTAAAATTCCGAATGACTTCTATGTCCCGACTTAAACTGTAATTAAAGGCAATATTTCTGCAATTGAACTTGTATAAAAATTTTGACTTTTTTGTTCAAATGGTTAAAGTTTAGCAACAAAAACTAATGCACAAGGACAAACGCGGGCCACTCGTGGCCCGCGCACCGCCTACAAAGCTAGTCAAATTATAGGACAAAATTAAATGAGCTTTGAGGGTGGGTACCAGTACTGCCCGCACACCCGTCGGAATAGTAACGACCTCATAATAGACATCAGTGTTGTCCGATTTACCATTTAATCACAAAAATAACCCATCCTGGAATGGGTTTTGAACCCGCGTCTTCTGACAAACCGTATCCTAGGCCACCGAGACGATACCAAAGACGCGCTACATGGCAAGTTTGGAATATATCTTCCTAATGGATTTTAATCCTCGTTTTAGGGGATAAATTGCAAAATTTGGTTTCTTTACCCAAGCCTTAGTGCTTCAAAAGTCATATAATAAAAACTTGGCGAAAAGACCTTTAGAGATCGGTAGCGATATTTCATATGCGAAAGTGTTTGGCGGTTCGTTGCTTGTTTGTTTGGCCTGCTTTTACATTCAAACTACTGAAACAATATTGATGGACTTTGGCACAAAGGTAGCCTGTATATCGTATGGCGTCACTATACATATACCTGGTACAGCCAAATTTAAAGTAATTTGATTGGTTCGCTGGGTAGAAAAGCATTTTATAAAACTTTTGAATAACATTTTAAGTGATTACTTCTACAACTGAATCGATTTAATTTAAACTTCAAACGCAAAAAGTGATAGCATCAATGATGTTTACATACATTTTTAACTAAAACTGATTATGTAGGATAATACATTTTCAGGCCGGTGCGGGATGGAGCGCGCAGCTTTCTTATTATAATTCCCCCTTCTTCGTCGTTCACTCTTGACATCGGAGTCGTGGTTGAAGACGATGATTTTCTTTAAATATTTCAGCGCTATCCATTGCGGTCTTCTGCGTTTCGAGTGCTTTGGACTATGGAAGTTTCTGTTGCAGCTTTTATGATAGAGACATTAGTCCAAAACGCTGTCCAAGGGATTCATTTTTGTTTCTTAATATGTCCTTAGCACAGAGATAGACCTGTATGTATTGCAATAAAAGAGACAAATTCTAGGATGAGAATCGAACACGCGTCTTCTGAGTTCGGTACAACTCCATGACTGATCCGAGTATTTAACTCTGTAATTAATTTTAACCATCATATTTTTTTGGGGGCAGATTACAAAATATCATTTCGCTATGCAGCCGTTAGAGATTCAAAAATATACGTGATTGTCGAGTCATCGTTAGTTAATTTGTTTGTTGTGAAACAACTTTACATGTAATTAAGTTTTCACTATTACATGGAGGTGGTATCGATAGTAACTTGATGAAGAAGCTGATACATCCATGAGTATGAAATCTTTACAACAAAGTTAACTCAGGTTACATGGGGCGTTCCTTATATAATTAGGTACGCATAATTAGGTACAACTCTTTTATTCAAAGGTTCCTTTTCCATAGCTTTTGGCATTCCAATTCTTTCTACCCTAATCGTACCAGTCTAAACACTGAAGTAATAATATATAGAGTATACAGACAGCATCTTTACCTTAAGTATATGTCTGAATAAAGTTGTTTCGTTAATACATATGTAAGACAACTTATTAAAATTGTAGATAATTTACAGTACCTTAGTCATATTGTAATTTCAACAACACTGGCATCAGAAGTCTAGCGGATAGACTTGTTCTGACTCCAATGTATAGAAGATGGATGGAGATCGCCACCTAATCATTACTACTACCTATTATATATTCTATTCTATTCAATATTTTGTTCCCTACGTGTATTGAATTATTGATAATGTGCGAAATAAAAAACTATCCATACACTAACATAGAGGAAAAAAACTTTGAACTATGTTGTAAGTAGACTCCTTACATCCTATAGCATTACACTAATACATAATAATCGGTACATTTAAAATATCATCGTGTAACACAAAAAATGTGACAGTACCTAAGCATATGGAATAAACTCTCTATTAGAATTGATAACTCTTACAAGAAAAAGCTGCGTCAATTCGCTGACATGAATACTGATGATCAGAATTAACACTGAAACTACTTTTACCTACTCCTGAAAACTGAACGTTTTAGATATAATTTTCAGCTATTACATCAGTATATAATATTATTATTTTAAATGCGAAAATATTTGTCGGTTCGTAATTAATTCGTTTGTTTGTTCTGCTCTACGCTTAAATTAGTGAGCCGATGTTCACGAATCTTGCCACATAGGTATCCTGTAACGGGAAGTCACTATAAACGCAAGAAGGTCCGCGGGTGAAAGGTAGTTTATAATATTTAAACCTTATCCGTAAATACTTCGATGTTGTAACATCGATTAAGGAATTAGATTGCATTAGCTCTCATGTGTGTGTTTGTACGCGTCTCTTGACCCCGTCGAAGCCTGTGTATATTGTGGACTGGTTGCAAATAGTTCAATCATCAGCTGTGTTGCGGAGCCACAAATAATACGTTTATATTGGTCAGTATAAATATCAAAAATAAGATTTGGTCAGTTCGTACCTACCTACATAATTAATAATCCATCGAACTTTCTCAAAGTTGTTTACTGTAAAAGTAGTCAATTTAACGTTTTTTTTAAGTCAAGACCTTCTCGTGATATTTATAAGCAAAAATGAATAAATGCTTGCCCTATTTCAATAAGCTAAGTTCTTATTCTATAAGTATGATTTTTTTATATGTATGTATGTCATTGTATTATACTAAAAGGTATAATATAGTAAGTACATTCTCATTACATGGAGAATATTTTACAATTCAATTGTATGTACAAACAGCGTCTCTACCATAAAGATCTCTTAAGCTTTTTACAAATCGTAACGCCTTTTAAGACTTGGGCATCATTTTGTTAATACGGTCTGTGTAAACATTATATATCATTTTTTGTATTTCTTGTTTTGATTCACACGAAACTCATTACAAGTAAACTTTAAAATAAATATTTAAACATGTAGTATAAGTTTGTTTTCAAAGGATCCCTTGAGTTTAACTTTAGTAAAAGTAATTTATATGTAACGTAAATAATGATATACATATTTTAAACAAAACATACCATCATGTTCATGCTTACATATCTTAGACAGGTAGGTAGGTACATGTATTTATCAAACACCCATACCAGGTACGTATTGGTCCCATACTCGTATAAGGCCTTTTGTCACCTATAGGGCAGTGTTCCAGACAGTGTGAATTTCTCTGTCGGAAAATTCCAACAACTGTCCTAACCAGGAACCAAACCTACAAACATTCTATAGCCACCACTACACCAACGATAAATCTTAAAACAATATTTCTCATCATTGCTCATATTTATTCAACTCATTTGTGTGGCTTTGAATCTCGTAAACACTTTCTATAGGCACCCATCCAACCATCATTTTTTTTCTCTTAGTTGATTTTAACCGGTGTATGGTGATGTATTGCAACATTTGGTATATCTAAGCAAGCATTAGCACTTAAAATCATAATATTATAATAAAACTAAGGTATAAATACTAAAACATAACACTCAATGTGTGGTTTCAGTTAAGTCTTAGGGTAAAATTCTTTGAACTAAATGTGGTAGGCAATAGTGTGGTAGTATATCATTATATCCCTATCTATATCCAACCGTAGGTTGATGCTGTTTATCCGTTTGTCCGTCCATCTGTCCGTCTGACTGAGAGTCTGGTAGAGCAGGTAGATCGTCCACCGCCAATGTGGAAGACGTACTAAATAAGGTCGCAGGACTATCTTGGATGCATGCAGCTTCCAAATGGTCCTTCCGTATGCATGTCTTCAGCAGTAAAAGTTCTACGTCTCATGTGATAATAAATGTAGGTAACCCTTGTTTGAAAATTTTATTATTCCATGTATATTTTTTCACATGGATGTATATTTGTCGTAAAACCTACTAAAGAATTAGATTGCACTTCATTGTTCGGTACGTATTGGATTTAGTATGTACTAAGACAATTACCTGCTTTTAATTTTGTTCGGCTAACTCCCACTACCATATAAATATACTTATTCCATCTACATCTTCACTTAAAGAAAACCAAATTACGTATCACACAATATAAACCTGACTATTAAGTTTGACCAAGGGGATGGTCGCAGTGCTTTTTACTTCCATTCTTTGGCATTAATATAAATTAAGATTGAAGAACTTTACAAATACGTTGGCATTCATTTTATTCACGGTGTACGTAAGTTCAACCATGTATTAGAGATTGTATCTCAACTATAGTGGCTACCTTTACGACAGCTTCACAACTTTAATATGCAACATTTTATTTTATCTATTGTTTCCAATCTTCATTTTCCGCCCTAACTTAAGGAACAATTTGATAGCTATTCAATGCAAAACCACAAAACATCTTGACCATGAAATGCCTACTCATGTTTTTAGTTGCTACTGTAAGTTGTTAACTTTAAAAAACAGTCAAATTAGTGATTGTGTAAAGTCAAGTCTTTCTCTTAATATATTCCAAAGAGAATAGAGTATACATTTCTCAATAAGCTGGGTTGTAATTCTATATAGTTGAAAAAAATACTGTTCCAAGTGTGAACACCACACAACACTTTGTATTTATTTTAATTACAAACATTGCAGCAAGCATCTCTACCATGATTAAGATCTTATCCTTCGAAATCTGTGTATTAATGTCCGCTTGAAATGTAGGCCTATAAGCCTATTATATATATATATATATATTTATTGCTTAAAAGTAAGTAGTAGCTTAAGATATCTTCATTAGTTTTCCAGCTAACTGTGACACTTAAGCTTCTTGGAAGACGTTGCACCTTTTTTATGTCACTGCGTGGAGGTTGTCTGGACTCAAGTTTTTAAGAGCAAACCCAAGTATACGAAGGAAATTAAACGGTTATTTGTAGCATGTCATATCAGTAGTACTCGTACTAATAGTTGTGTTCATGGTTATTAACATTACCTATGTTAACATGGGCATTGAAGATCATTGACATTTTGAAATAAAGTTGACAAAAGCTTGGCCTTCGAACTCGCCATGGAAGGCTTCTATTTCCTCGTGGGCACAAAACACGACCGCGCTTCGCTTAGAAGCATGCTCGGCCTTCGGCTTTGCTTCGCTTAGAAGTACGCTCGGCCTTCGGCCTCGCTTTTCTTACAAGGACGCTCGGCCTTCGGCTTCATTTCACTTAGGAGCTTACTCGGCCTTCGGCATCGTTTCGCTTAGAAGGACGCTCGGCCTTCGGCCTCGCTTTGCTTAGAAGCATGCTCGACCTTTGGCTTCACTTCGCTTAGAAGCACGCTCGGCCTTCGGCCTCGCTTTGCTTAGAAGGACGCTTGACCTTCGGCTTCATTTCACTTGGGAGCTCACTCGGCCTTCGGCCTCGTTTCGCTTAGAAGAACGCTCGGCCTTCGACCTCACTTCACCTAGGAGCACACTCGGCCTTCGGCCTCGTTTCGCTTAGAAGGACGCTCGGCCTTAGGCCCCGCTTCACTTAGAAGCACATTCGGCCTTCGGCCTCGTCAATATAGCTCGGCCTGCGGCCTCGCCATTTTGACCAATGCCATCATCAAAAAATGGGTTTTATCTTTCTAATTAGGGACTCTTAAAACCCCTAGATATCGATTTTCAGTCGGATCAGACTAACATTTAAGGTAGCCGCCATCTTGAATCCGCCATCTTTGATTTTTGACATTTCAGCCAAATTGCAATTCCGATCCCCTAAAACATTAGTTTAAAACCCCGTACCTATCTTTAACGGTTGCGGTGTTATAAAGCATTTACATTTTGTATGGGTACGATCGTCTTTTGTTCGGGAGGTGTGTTTTTTTTTTAATTTTTGGGAAATGCCCAGGGTGCTTGTCAATATTAGTTTTGGCACTAACTACCTATCTCTTTTAGTTTCTGAGACCCGTCAAGCTGTTCCATCAGAAGGTACACATTCAGCTTATTTCAGGTGTCACTTAAGGTTGTAAGACCACTGCCTATATTTTTCACTTACAAAGCCTCAGCGTTCCATCATGGAAACATGGCGAAAAACAACGATAAAATTTTCAGAAAAAAAATTTGTATGGCGGCCATATTGAAAAATGACGTCATCAAAAAATGAATTTCATATTTCGAATCGGGGACTCTAAAAACCCTTAGATATCGATTTTCAGTCGGATCGGACTAATATTTAAGGTAGCCGCCATCTTGAATCCGCCATCTTGGATTTTTGACATTTCCGCCAAATTGCATTTTTGGTTTCCTAAAACATTAGTTCAAGCACCCCGTACACTTCTTTAACGGTTGCGGCGTTATAAGCATTTACATTTTGTATGGGAACGATCGTCTTTTGTTCGGGAGGTGTATTTTTTTTTTAATTTTTGGCAGTTGCCCAGGGTGCTTGTCAACATTAGTTTTGGCACTTACTCCCTATCTTTTTTAGTTTCCGAGAGCCGTTGACCTGTTTTACCTGGTATTCTACATTCAGCTCCATTCAGTTTCTTCGAAAGTCACTTACCCTTACCCCACATATAACCCTACAAAACCATCAGCCCCATCACGCCCACTGGGAGAAATGATCCATTAAATATCCGAAAAAACATTTGTATGGCGGCCATATTGAAAAATGACGTCATCAAAAAATGGTTTTCATATTTCGAATGTGGGACCCCAAAAACCCTCCGATACCAATTTTGAGCCGGATCGGACCAACTTTCAATTCGGCCGCCATTTTGAATCCGCCATCTTGGATTTTTGACACTATTACCAAATTACCCTTTCGATTCCCTATGACATTTGGTCAAACACTTTATACTTATCTCAAACGGTTTAGGAATTATAAGCATTTACATTTTGTATGGGAGCGATCGTCTTTTGTTCGGGAGGCATGATTTTTTTTAAGTTTTGGCAGTTGCCCAGGTTTTTATTCATTTTTAGTTTTGACACCTACCCCCTATGATTTATAGTTTCCGAGAGCCGTTGACCTGTTCTACCACACTTCCACATTCAGCTCATCCAGTATTTTTCCTCTCGGTTTTAGAACTCCTCCTACACTTTTCCCCTACCTCTTCTATACCCCCCATTGCTCCATCATACCTAAACATTTCGGTCAATGAGTCAGTCAATGGTAATCCATCTTTATATAATGAGACTAGGTGTTGGGCGTTGCGCGGGCCACGAGTGGCCCGCGTTTGTCCTTGTGCATTAGTTTTTGTTGCTAAACTTTAACCATTTGAACAGAAAAGTCAAAATTTTCATACAAGTTCAATTGCAGAAAATTTGCCTCTAATTACAGTTGAAGTCGGGGCATAGAAGCCATTCGGAATATTAATTTAAAAAAAACTGGTCCTTGTGTATGCTTGTTAAGGGATCCAACCCCTTAGTACAGTGGTTAACGTAAGCAATCGCCTTGGAGACCAGCTTGAGAGGTCGAAAAATAATCTGCATTCAGTTGCGTAAAAAAATCAAAACTCCCATACAAGTTACAGAGCGAACATTTCTGTTAGAGCAATTGAGGCTCAAAGACAGAGCGGTCAGCTGGAGTAAAAAAGACAAAAAAGTGTGGTATAGTCGTTAGGTTGTAGGTACACACCATAAGTCTTTTCAATTTTTGTTTAGGGGCTCTACTTCTAAGTGTGGTCGGTGGTAAATGTGTCACAAGAGTCTCACAGGTGTCCAAGGAAACTTCCTTCGAGACCTTTTTTATTTAAACTGCCTTTTCAATAACATGGTTGTCTGGAAGAGATCGCTCTGAGCGATAAGACCGTCCATTTTGAGACTTATTTTTTTTTATTGTTGATTAATAGTTTTCAATTATATTATCCTATTTATTTGTCAGTTATATTATATAATGTGGTATTGCAATAAAGGGTTTATCTATCAATTTACCTATCTACATAGTAGCAGTATAACTCTTCGTGAATGAGTTCATCCGGGGAAGACAGACTGCCACCATATCTTTTTCTATCCTGAAGCAATAATGGTCGCAATATTTTGTTCTGGTATTGAAGGGTATGGGTGCAGGTAAAATTATAGGCACATTGAGACTTAACAACGCCTCAACTTACGTGCGCAATGCAGTTGTGAGGACATACGTCTGATAAAGGTAGAGGTTAGCACCTAACACCTGGTAGACCTCGTGCTTCTACCGGCTTTTAAAAAATACTTAAACTACTTGGCAGTGACTCTAAGGTACTGGGTACAAGTGTGTGAACATTATATATTATAATAATTTAAATGATCCTTATTTAAAACAGAATATCTATTAAGATATTTATACTGTAGGACCTTTGGCATTTATATGATCTACAGGAACAATTTGTGAACTGAAGGAACTATTAAACAGGTAAGCTGTTAATTACCTATTTTTTAAACTTCTTTATATGAATAAACATTTAAAATATCATTCTCTGCTGCTCACTTATTTTGGTATGCCAAGTTTCACAAAATTAATTTTACAATCAATCGGGCGCGGTGCGAGTTTACAGGTCCTCTTTTCCATACGCAGGTAAAGGCATTTGATGAAGATGTATAAACACACACTTTACGATAGTGGCGGTTTTTAATGTCATGGTTTACCACAATATTATTTCTTCGGCCACTGGCCAAGGAATACAGAACCATAGAGAATATGAGACAACTTCATTAACAGTAATTAAGTAAGTACAGACATGCAGCGTCTCACACTTCCCACCACAATCACACTCTTAGGGGTATCAGACCTTTCCCTTACCGTTCGTATATAATATATTTGTTTTTACATTAGAAAGTCACATTATCACTGAGTAGCACACTATATATTGAAAAATTGGAAACTATTGACAATGCAGCAGAGTGATGTACTGCAGTATAATTATAGAAGACATCAAAACAAAAAAGTGCAATACGATATGTCTAACTATTACAGTTATGACAACAATAACTACTTTTCCGTGTTTATAAAACATGCAATATTAATGTGTACTTGGTGTTAATCTTTATCTACTCTTATAATAAAAAGGAAAGATGTGATAGCTCGGCTGTTGATGAAAGTTCACACAGAAATAAACCGGAAACAATTTGCTATGCCGTAGCAAACCGTAGCAGCTACGGTATATCAAATATCCACGCAGACGGAGCTGCAAACAAAAGGTACTCCATGATATGCATGCAGGCCAAATCTTAGATCAGTAAATGATACCAGTGATGACTTGTGGCACTGCTCTCTGACTATGAGCCTCATAATATGTAAGCTCAAAATCGTACAATTCGTTACATCAAAAATGGAGAAATCTGTGCTGAATCACTGTATGTGATTGAATCAGAAATGAGGAGATGAATCGTAGGACCTGCTGCGGTTCAGCCGCCCGCCGTGTTGCAGAGACGAGACGAACAAGTCGCTCGTCTGACGTTATGCGTCACGCTTGCCCACAATAGTCCAGTGCAATACAGAATTTTAAACTACAACAGTGTAAAACCCTGCACGGCAAAGCACTGCACTCGGGACCCTGAGTTATGCAAATGTTAACTCTCTTGCCCTGTAATTTCGCTGGAAACATTCACCAAAAAATAGTAATATTTGCACACTACTGTTTCACGGTTGAATAACTGCTAAAGGACCATGCTGACTCTGGAAAAGTCCTACCACTAAATACACAATATACGTTATTTTTAAACAAAAGAAACAAATTGTCACACCTACATATCCACGAAGGGGTAGGCAGCAGTGTTTCTAACACCTGCATTTCTCCGGATATTTTTTTGTCCCATGTAATATGGTGCGAGCCTATTCATCTTTCGTCATCATCTTGCAGCTGAAATGATGATGGTGAGGTCCTGGTATGAAATTTGAATCTTTTTATGAATTTTGTTTTTTGTTCATTTTTTATTTCATACTTTGGTTTCTTTTACATATTCCTATTTGTAATATGTCACTCTCACAACAATTAATCACTTTATAACGATAGAGTACGTCAAGTAGTGCGTGGGAACGTAATATTTGTTGTGCACTACTCTATCCTCAGTTATAAACCACAACCCACAACCATTCATTACTTAGTTTCAAGCGCTTCGCCGGCCGCTGCCGCGGCACGCTCGCTTTGCTCGCTCGGCTTGCGCGTAGTTTTGTCGCAGTTTGACCTAACCTAGGATCGGATGATAAATTAAGTGTCGGATGCCATATTCTAAGAACTTATGAGTCATGTTAGAAAACCATCTGTTATAGCGCAGGTACTCATACGAACACCGTAAGCAAGATACTGAATTATTTAATACATTCAATTTTTTCAACGTCTTTGAATGTGTTTACCTCTTAAAACTAAGGTAACACTGGCTCTTTTCAGACTCATACCCAATTATTTATTGCAATCATATGTATATTATATAGATCTTAAGGTTATGGTAGTAATAAATTTCCCTATTCTGATGTACAATATTAGAGGTACAATACTAAGAACGACCGACTCAATCATGTTACTCTAAATTAATTAACATTCATCAAAATAATTATTGAAAATAAATGCATGAATCATTCATGAGTTCATCAAAGTAACAGTAGCATTTTTTTATTTGTAAGTTATTTAATGGCTTTTTAAAAATATTATGCCTTTCTTTAGCTAAAAGGTCAACAAAAGTAATTAGGTATTCGATTAAGTATTTATTGACATAACATTTGCCCATGAGCTGCGTATTTTAAATGTTGATATAGGCAGTACTAATTTATATTGAATCTTGTTGAATACTGCAGAGGGTTTTTGGATAAAAATTAAAGGTATTTTCAACAAACTATTGACTCCATAGCTCAGAGAAAAAGCAAGTTTAAGTGGCAGTGGGCATCACACATAATACCTTGAACTGACGGCCGATGGGGCTGGTAACCACAGAGTGACCCTGTTATGCTAATAGCTTCCAATTCTGTCCTTTTGGGAATCTACAGGGGACGCATATGTTCAGCAGTGAACGTCTTACAGTAATTTATTATAACGGGAATAATATTAGGGGACAGCTTGCAAAGTTTCGTTTCACTAAGCAGCCGTTAGAGCATAAAAAATCAAACATTAAAAATGTATTTATGCATATATATAGGTACTCTCAAAGCATAACCCATAACGTTCAATCTCAAAACATTCGAATAAAACGTACAGACAAATATTTTTGAAATATGTGGTAGGTAGGCTTCTAATTACGTATTTAATGAAACATTTACATCATAAAATTAATACATAAAAAAATTAAATTAATCTTTACATCACGTTAACGATAAATATGTGAAAGTAACTATGTTGACGTAGATGGACATATGTTTCTAACTTGGACGCTTCATAGCTATATACCTACTACTTGATAGTAATTATCCCATTTGTGTTTGTGTGGAATTTTTAACAACATAAATAGTGATGAACTGAAATAAGACTTACTACGTACATTCCGAAACATTTATCATATGTTATAGAACATTTTATACATAACAGTATATCCATCTATATAATGCGTACTTTTTCTATCTGTGCGTATGTCGGTTTTTCGCTCTATCTGGCCGTCAGTACGTTAAAAGGCTAAAAACACAACTTACGAAGCGTACCCGTAGACTCGCCAGTGACCATAATTTGGCAAATAATAAGTACAATGTAATAGTTTTTAAGAATACAAACTACGATTCCAGGAATTGTAGTGTGTGTTGTTGTATATATCAGTCACCACATACTAAAACAATCCGTTTTCTTATTTTAATATATTTTATGGATCTCTTATTTAACCATAAACGAATTTAACCATAAACCAGACTACATTACTTATCTACGGTCTTTTAGGTGAAAGCCGCAGTGCTTGTGTCATGTTTGCATCTTTGTCGTCACAACTATTAAATAACACGTTCGGCACTAAAACATTTGCATCTTAATTACAGTCTGCGTAAGCTCGACTGTGTACCAGTTCGTATTTCAGCTATAGTCACTTTATATCCGAAAGCGTCACCACTATCATATTTTGTGTTTTCTACCGACTTCCAAAAAAGGAGGAGCTACTCAATTCCACTGTATGTTTTTTTAATGTTTGTTACCTCATAGTTTTCGATAGGGTGCACCGATTCTCAAAATTATTTTTTTTTGAAAGCTGGTGCTTCCCGTGTGGTCCCATTTAAATTTCATCAAATTCGGTCAAGTAATTTCTGAGATACACTCCAATAACTGAATAGAATGGAAGTCGATATTAAATTTTTCATATTGGAATTGTTATTTTATTTAATCTACTTTTTTCAACTTGCGTTTACCATTTCATTTCTAAAGGTAGGGAACTTTAAGAAATGTTTTGATTATTTATCAAATGAATACTGTGGCTTTGTAACTCGCACGCTACGGCAAGCGAAGCCACGAGAGGGTCAGTGAGTAAAATTAAATATGTGAAAGTTTGTGTCCGTGAATGTTTGTCACCAAGTATCTCCGTAGGTAACTACTAAAAAAGTTTAAATGAACTTTGGAATAAAGATAGTTTAGTGTGTGAAATCACATAAACGCTTAAGTATTAAAAATCAAAGCCTGAGATGTTTAAACAGGGTGCCATGAAACTACTATGACTATGACTAATGTTTATATGGAAAATGTTATTCTTTTGACTCAAAACTCGTGAAGATAAACATGGACATAAATAACAAAACATGTATTTATTTTATTCTTTGGTTTTGATTTACTGAAAACTCTGTACAACTAAACTTTGAAATCTACCTATTTATCTTCTATATATATAAATGAACCCCTATTTCTCCTGGTAACGCTATAACTTGAGAGCGGATAGAACAATCTCACTAATTCTTTTTTGTTGTGTTAATTATTGTCAGGAGAAGGTTCTTATAAATGAAACTCTGAGATGTTATGGCGAGGGCGAAGGTCGCGGGCAGTTAGCCGTTTCATTAGCAACCCTTGACGGAGTGCAACACATTTCTGAAATGTATCTATGGATAAAATGAATCCGGTTAACTCAAAATTAAGTAAAAATAAATTAAAGGAAATTTAAAGGATAACGTAGGTAACATATTACTTACGTTATCTTCACGCTTACATATCCGCGTAGGGTTAGGCAGAGGTGTTAGCAAACACGACCGCGACGATTTAATTCTTGAATGCTGTCCTTTCATGGAGTGAGTAGTAATTAACTTTCCTACTTTGCCTTATAAAACTTACTTCCTGAAGGAGGGTTACCTATGTTTTAAGTTTTACCTTTGTGTGTATGTACTTTTAGGCGGTGTACGTTCATTAGGTACTTAGTATCCGACGGCATGAAAAACTTTATATCCATATTTAGTTTATAACAATGAAAATATTCATGTCCCCTTATTCACGTTTATAACATAAGTGTGATATTTATAATCTGTTTGCAGACTGGTTGTTAACATGACATGTGTGTTAATGTGCTTATAAAAACTTTACGATTCCAATAATACGTCGATTTATACATATCCGTCAAGATTTTTGTACTGTAAGAACTTAAGTATTGCTACTTTATAGTGGAAAAATACCTACCTATCTTTTGATAGGGTTTTGAATTTGAACCCGCATCTTCTAATAATCCGTGCTAAACGCCATGACGCCATGGTATGCCATCTATAGGCACCCATCGAAGCATCAAATTTATTTCTCTTAGTTGATTTTAACCGGTGTAGGGACAAGTTAAAAGATTTTGTTTATCTAAGCAAGCATTAGCACCTAAAAATCATACTATAATAAAACTTAGGTATAAATACTAAAACATAACGCTCAATGTGAGTTTCAGTTAAGTCTAAGGGTAAATTTCTTTAAAATAAATGTAGGCAGTATTGTGGTTGTATATCATCATATTATGTCCGTATGCATATCCAACCGTCCGTTGATGCTATTTGTCCGTTTGTCCTTCTGTCCGTCTGACTGTGTGTCTAAAATAGCTCTTAGTTTGACATTTAGTTGTAGGTAGAGTAGGTAGGACTCGTGGAGACTTGTAACATGTGGAACACTCTTCCTTCTGTTGTGTCAAATAAACCAACACTTGCTTTTAAGTTTACCAAGATATACATTTTTATATTGAGTATTTTAATAAAATGCTGGTCACATCTAAGATTGGATAAGCTTCTCTATTCAGGACAAATCGATAACTTCCTAAATCAACTTCCTTATGTATTAATCCTTCCTATACCGTGATAATAAACACAAAAGATTTATAAATGAAATTGACGTATATTTATGTCTCTGGGACGCAAAAGGTTAATCCTTTAACGTTACTTTCTAATTAATTTATTCAGAAAGTTTGGCATCTGCAAACCAATTCTTTTTTTTCACAACGTTCAACTATCTATTCATCACATCAGCTCGACTCCGTTGGATACTAACCCAAAAAGCTGTTCTACTATTTCTATGATGACAACTTGAAACGTAACGTCATCTTAAACGCTACTACCTATATAAAAATATAATATACGGATATGCGTTAACGTCGCGGTCATGATCTATATAGTTAACAGCATATTAGGTTTTAATTTAAAGTTTATTGTAACAATAGAAACCTAACTTAAATAGCACAATAAAAAACGTATAAATGTCATCGTTCAGCTACAGTTCAGTTAAAGTTGGAGCAACATTTGGTTAGTAAAATCGGGCCCAGCGGTTTGGCAACAATATCAAAGTCAACGGGTCATTGCCGTTACAAATAATGGTAGTCGGTACAATGAAAGTACAAAAGTACCAATGTCCACAAGTTCTTTTACACTTTTCGGTGCTGAAATCGGTTCCATTTTTGGGTAAATATTTTTTTTACCATTTAGTGACCCTTGCAACTTACGGATCGATTGTCATTAACCGCCAATGATGATATTACCAAGAAAGGCGTCCAATAACTGAAGAGTAGTACTCTTCAGTTATTGGAGTGTAACGTGCTCGTCGGAAAAGATTTATTGAAAATATTGTATCCATTTTAGGTGTTGTTTCAGTTTCTCAAAACTTTCTGGGGATCCCATGAATTTATAAGAGGCATGGAAAAATGCAAAGGGAAAAATTTTGGTTTTCAAATTAGAAATAATTTAATTTCATATAGCTACTTAGAGTTTGCAACCTATGATTGACTTGACTGTGTTAGTGAAAATTCTAAGGTAATTATAGATGCCTAAAATATGCATGCAGATGTTTTTAAACGTAACATACGAGTAATAAATAAACAGTGCGGTCCCGATCAGCCATAATCGATTTAAGCGCGATAACAGGCGGTCCCTTTCACCGTGAACGTGATTACGATGGCCCACGCTACGTCACGGTGACGTCTTAACTGCCGCCATATTGACGATTACATGAACCATGCTCTACACCGTAATCGTCGTGAGCGTTCTGTCAAAAGTGACAGGTGTTTGTTTAGTTTTACAATGTCTTTACTGGTGTCCCTCGTTTTTGAAGTAAAAGTTGTAAAAGCCGGTCCATCCATTCCATTATTTCTTTTTAATCCACACACCACATAGTTAATCTTCACACTATGCACGATATTTTTATGAATTTGTTTTTCGCGCGCAAGTGATTCGTTATTGCTACAACTTTATCATAGGTCCTATTTATCAACACGCTTCCACTGCCACGAGCTATCAAAATCGCGATATTTATCTCGGACCGGCTTTAGTAGTCATTAGTACTGTGAGCAAAAATATCACAAAACGGACCGCTGTGAAAATGTATTGGATACTGTTGCCAGTGCAATAATAAGCAGTTTTGAAATTATTATTGTTTAAATTATATATTTATACTCGAGGTGCGTTCGTTCAGCTTATGAGGGCATTAGTGGCGTTGTCATTGGTGGCTCTTTTGTTAAAGCGCTCGTAAAGCTCCAAAACGATATGTTTGCCACTTTTGCCACTTTTTCCCATACCCTATTCGAACGCTCAACTGAGCAGAAGACCTAAAATCACATGATTATGCTGTCAAACACATAGCTGTCAAATAACAATCACAAACAACCATGCTCCAGACGTGGGCCAAAAATTTCACTTTTTGGTGGCAAAAATATCTCTTTTTTCCGAACGCTGAACAAAAGGAGGTATAAACGACATTTTCACCCACCAATTCCCAATGAGAACGCCCCTTGTGAGTGTTTTCTAATGCACTTTAGAAACCTTTATTCAAGAAACTAAATGTATTATCGCTACCAGGCAAGTTTATATTTCCAGTATGTACATTTTTCAAAGAGCATGGGGCGATACGAAATGAGACAAGCGTGTACAGCCGCCATAATGTAAATGATTCGCATAAAATAAATTTAAATATCCGTTATTGTTTCACATCTACATTTGGCTACTTAGAATGAAATAGTAAATCTTTATTACTACCATTTTGTTAACTGTTCTCCTGATTTTTTTAATGGTAACTTAGAGTACATTTTTTTTATTACGACAATGGATTCTAGTCTTTTAGCCCATCATAGTTGAAAATGAGACACTTCTGGGGCGCGTTCAGAGCCTCGGTGAGAGTGTACTCGGAGTGCAACCTTTCGCACTAACGCCGCCGTTCGCGCCGTTAGCGCGCGCGCGTTAGAGTGGATCTAAAAAATGATTGAATTAGTAAGAAAAATCCCATGTTTGTACAATATAAACGAAAATTGTTATAAAAATATAACACAACCGATGATATTCTCTTAAATCCTCTCTTTTTATTGATGTACACCCATACTCTTTTTTTCTGTCATCTGAATCAATCGACATCTTAATAACGAACAAACTTTTCACATCGTGCTATCTATAGACACTGTGCTTTGGTAAATGGTACGTTGCGTAAGGTGCGTTCAGTCAAGTGTGACATGAAACGAGCGCGACGATAAAACGCGCCGCTTTAACGCTATTACGCAGCGCTACTTACCTACGCGTCCTGTTTGACAAGGCCTTCAAGTTAAAGCACTCTGTTGTTCTAACTCGAGCGTTCCGAACCTCGAGCCGTCGCTACTTTTTAACCATCAAATCGATCGGTAAACGGTTACAACCCGTATCTGAAATAACTTTGACCAATCAGATTACAACAAACTTCTTGTTCCTCTCTCTTCTCAAAGAAAATTAGGTAAGGATCAATTGATCTGTCGATGTCGAATTTGTCAAAATTTCTTTAAGGTTAGGAAACAACCGTGCTGTTCTGTACCTCGGAGCGAGTTAGAAAACAACTAAACAACCACACTCTGAGGTTCTGAACGCCCCCCAGTACCTGCTATTGCTACTGACACTTGAAACTTATGGATTTCTACTTGACACTGGCAGATGCATTAGTCATGCAAAGCCAAATCCTCCAGAACGGAGGATAAGAAAAAAAAACTTAAGGATAAAATATAATCTTTTTTATCTATGGTTATAAATTTTTTGATTGTGTTCTTGTAGTGCGTTCAAATAGACCCCTTGTGAGCGTTCGAATTGGGAATCTATGGGTGAATGGCGTTCATGTCTCTTTTTGTTCAGCGTTCGGAAAGTTAAAAAAGAGGCATTTGTGTCACCAAAAAGTGCAATTTTGGACCCACGTCCGGATCATGGTTGTTTTTGATCGTTTTTTGACAGCTATGTATATTACAGCATAATTATGCGATTTTAGATCTTATGCTTATTTGAGCGTTCGAATAGGGAGTGAGCAAAATTGGCAAAAATAACGTTTTTGAGCTTTTTGAACGCTTTAACAAAAGAGTCATCAATGACAACGCCACCAATGCCCTAAAAGCTAAACCATGTCATTAGATATATAGTGCGTTCGAATAGATCACTTCTGATCGTTTTTGGCGAAAATAACGCTAAAAACGCTCACAAGGAGCGTTCGAATTGGGAATGTGTGGGTGAAAATGTCGTTCATGCTTCTTTTTGTTCAGCGTTCGGAAAGCTAAAAAAGAGGAATTTTTGCCACCAAAAAGTGCAATCTTTGACTCACGTCCGGAGCATGTTTGTTTGTGATCGTTATTTGACAGCTATGTATTTGACAGCATAATCATGCGATTTTAGGTCTTATGCTCAGTTGAGCGTTCGAATAGGGTATGGGAAAAAGTGGCAAAAGTGGCAAACATATCGTTTTGGAGCTTTACGAGCGCTTTAACAAAAGAGCCACCAATGACAACGCCACCAATGCCCTCATAAGCTAAACGAACGCAACTTTAGTCTGATTCCATAAATATTTTACTCTCTACTCTACTCTACCGAGATTAATTTATGGACCATGTTTTTAACCCTATGAGGTTAGTCAGCGAATCTTTGTAAAAGTCTACATTCTAGTTCGAGTTCTGCAGCTTCCGCATTTCCACAGAAGGCGCACTCTAAACTATTTTCACTGTGTGTAAATGTGCCGGAGTTAATAAGCATCGACCAAATCTCATTCTGTTTATACCTAGCCGTTCTGAATTTTTTCACATAAAGGTATCTTTGTTTTTATTGTACCACGGTTTGACTGGCAGTTCTTTTTGTATGCTACAATACCACTGTATCTTTTCTTTACATTCTTGCCAGTATAAATTCTATATTAATTTTATTGTCCTATGTAGTGAGCATAATAATCAAACAAAGGTCACTTTCGTTTCCTTCTCTAACATGATGACTTTATAAAAACATATTCATCTCTACACAATTGTTGAATTCAATTATTCTCATTTTCTGACAAATATGTAGTTTATAGCATTGGAACAGTTATTAGGATAAGTTAGGCAATTGAATTGCATTGATGCAAAAGTATGGTTTGTCTATATCCATGCAGGAGTCACATCAGTGAAACCACAAACAACAGTTAACAACAACCTTATTATATTTCTGATATACCCTTAACTAATCTTTTATTATTATTTCAGCCCAAGTTTGATAATTGAAAGGCGTTGCCGCAAATGAAGCAGCTTTTCATGTACTGCGTGATACTGCCATTGCCAAATAAAATGAGAGGGAAAAAGAGCTGATGAAGAAGTGAAATTGGAATTCAATATAGTGAAATTAGAAATAGAAAAGTTATAGAAACATACCAATGTAAATTAATTGCAATATAAAATAATCTAGTCAGATATTTAATTCATTTTACTTTTGTATTTTTATGTAGGCACTACATTAGTTGTATTAAATAAAGACAAAATGTTTAGTTTATATGTTTATTCAAGTTCATTTTAATAATATAAGTGCATAACAATTAAATTATCTTCATAAAGATTAAAAATAATTAATAATATATGTATATATATATTCAACGCCTCAACTGCAAATTTTCTTCTTCACTGAGGATGGAACCACAAAATGTAAATACAACTACAGTGAATAGATAAGATAGCATGATTTTGGCACAACTCATTGAATTTCGCCAATTATGATTTATATAAAATGTCACCGTACCTAATATATCGCCTATTGATTCAACCAATATTGAAATGCATTTTTGCTATTTTCATAGAGGCTTACCATTCCTAACCGATAGTCCTTACTGCCGATAGATTAATACCAAGAAATAGGTTCAGCTATCCTTTGATATGTTTTAGAAACGCAGTAGACTATATCAAAAGATATAATTTTTATTTTCAATAACACAAACCATGGATACATAAATGATTGAAATGGCCATTTTTAATAGGCCAGCCTTAGCATAAACTTGATATAATATTAGAAATCCGGGTTTTTTGATAGGGAGGTTTATTACTCAATCATGGGTAAACAGCTCAACAGATTTGGATGATAATGGTTATGTAGTATATGATGAAGTGTTGGAATATCACATAGGCTACTATTTACCATGAATGAATGTTTGTTTCCACGTCTCTGTAATTACTAAACCTATCTTGATGAAATTTTGAGGATATATAGGTTCTAGTCCTAGTAATATAAACGCGAAATTTTGTGAGTATGAATGTATGGACGGTTTCTTATTCTTTTACACTCATAAAGGCGATGCCAATTTTGATGAAATTTGGTATGGAGGTAGATGTGGCGCTGGATTAACACATAGGATACTTTTCATCATCATCATCATCCATTACCACGCGGGTGTAACCGCGGGCGCAGCTCGCTCAGTATGAAATTTGGTATGGAGGTAGATGTGGCGCTGGATTAACACATAGGATACGTTTCATCATCATCATCATTCATCACCACGCGGGTGTAACCGCGGGCGTAGTTAGCTCAGTATGAAATTTGGTATGAGGTAGATGTGGCGCTGGATTAACACATAGGATACTTTTCATGATTATCCATCACCATGCGATTGTAACCGCGGGACGCATCTAGTCTAGTATTAATATAAAGGTACCTAAATCTTATAAACCGGCCAAACTCGCGCACGATGTACCCAGGGCCTGCGTCTATCAAATTTATAAATATACTCGTTTTGCAAGCATAGGTATTCTCAGATTGGTCGTATTTTTTTGTGTGTCCCAGTACTTTTGTACAAGTATGATTATTATTATTTACAATCTTAAACAGATTTGATAAGTAATTCTTTTTTACCTACAATTTTTTTAAGGTGTATGTGCTCGTAATAACGATTTATTTAAAATAAACATGCCGCTTAAACAGCTTGATGGATTATATAAAATTACATATTATTAGATTCGCCTTAGACAAGCAAGTTCCATAACATTTACAATATCTCAATAAATAAAATAGGTAATTTTGCTACATTATATTTACATAATGCAAAACAAATAATAACTAAATACTATCGAATGGTGCAACAAATAAAAGATCTCCAAGATCCGACTTCAATCTCGCCCTGTTAATTGCTACTGTTAAGCTTGACGCCACACAGAGTTGTAGAATCAAATATTAATAAAATAATATTGTCGTTGAAAGTACTGTCTATTTATCCAAAAGTGATGCTAAGTACGGTTCAAAAGTAAGACTTTGGCTTAGCTAGAGTACAGTAATGACTATTTATTTGGGCATTAATATTCTTTGAACTAAATGTGGTAGACAGTAGTTTTTTAGTAGTATTATCCGTATCTATATCCAACAGTCTATAACAATAGATAAATAGATAATTAGAAAATTCTTTATTGCACAAAACTAAAAGTACATAGGCGAGCTAATGCGAATTGGCATTTTCTTCCAGCTAACCTTTGTGTTATGTGTGTATAAGTGTGTTTGGTAGTGCTTTATTTAAAACTTGAGAGTTTCTATAGAACAGATGTGTAAGGTAAAATATTAATAAATAATATACCATAACTTTACCTACATATACATATATACACACATATAAATAGCATACATATATTTAAACCTTAAAATAGCTCAATAAAGTGTATTATCTTGCATGTAAAGGTAATGTTGATATACTTTGGATTTGAAGGTAGGAGTATGTGGGATGAGCAGGATTGTTTATTCTCGGGCCATGGTTTTTGTTATGTATTAATCTGTTTGTCCATGTCCCCGCGACCCGGGGATCTTAGTACGGGGGTATGTGTGTGTAAACGTTATAAACGTTATTCCGAATTTCATCTAGATCCGTTGAAACGTTAAAACGTAAGGAATTAACAAATGTCCACATCAATTCACATTCTTATTCACGTTTTTAACATAAGTGTGTCCTTCATAAACTCTGCAGATAGTGTATTAACGTTTTTTATAAATACTTTACATTTGCAACAATACCTCGATTAATATATATCTATCAAGATTATTATACGAACGAACTTATGTATTTCTATTTGATAATGGAAACTACCTATCTCTCTACGGGTTTTGAAACCGCATGTTCTGATAATCCCTGTCAAACTCCATGACTGCTAGGTCACCCATCCAAGCATCAAATGTTGATTTTAATTGGTGTATGGTGTGTTGCAAGATTTGGTTTAGCTTCTTGGAAGACGCTGCCTTTTTATGTCACTGCGTGTTGTTGGACAAGTACATAATAACAAACCGACGTCGTCGAAGGAAATCAAACGTTTATTTGTAGCATGTCATATCAGTAGTACTCGTACTAATAGTTGTGTTCATGGTTATTAAAATTACCTATGTTAACATGGGCATTGAAGATCATTGACATTTTTAAATAAAGTTGGCGAAAGCTTGGCCTTCGAACTCGCCATGAAAGGCTTCTGTTTCCTCGTGGGCTCAAAACTCGACCGCGCTTCGCTTAGAAGCATGCTCGGCCTTCAGCTTCGCTTCGCTTAGAAGTACGCTCGGCTTCAGCCTCGCTTTGCTTAGAAGGACGCTCGGCCTTCGGCTTCATTTCACTTAGGAGCACACTCGGCCTTCGGCCTCGTTTCGCTTAGAAGCACACTCGGCCTTCGGCCTCGCTTTGCTTAGAAACATGCTCGGCCTTCGGCTTCACTTCACTTAGAAGGAAGCTCGGCCTTCGGCCTCGCTTTGCTTAGAAGGACGCTCGGCCTTCGGCCTCACTTCACTTAGGAGCACACTCGGCGTTCAGCCTCGTTTCGCTTAGAAGCACGCTCGGTCTTCGGCCTCGCTTTGGATAGAAGCTTGCTCTGCCTTCGGCTTCGCTTCGCTTAGAAGTACGCTCGGCCTTCGGCCTCGCTTTGCTTAGAAAGACGCTCGGCCTTTGGCCTCGCTTCACTTAGAAGCACACTCGGCCTTCGGCCTCGTCAATATAGCTCGGCCTGCGGCCTCGCCATTTTGACCAATGCCGTCATCAAAAATGGGTTGCATATTTCTAATTGGGGACTCTAAAAACCCTTAGATATCGATTTTCAGTCGGATCGGACCATTATTCCAGGAAGCCGCCATCTTGAATCCGCCATCTTGGATTTTTGACATATCCGCCAAATCGTACTTCTTGTCCCCTAAAACATAAGTTCAAACCCCCCGTACATATCTTTAACGGTTTCGGCGTTATAAGCCTTTACATTTTGTATGGGCGTGATCGTCTTTTGTTCGGGAGGTGTGTTTTTTTTTTAATTTTTAGGAAAAGCCCAAGGTGCTTGTCAATATTAGTTTTGGCACTAACTACCTATCTCTTTTAGTTTCCGAGACCCGTCAAGCTGTTCCATCAGAAGGTACACATTCAGCTCATTTCAGGTGTCACTTAAGGACGTAAGACCACTGCCTATACTTTTTACTTACAAAGCCTCAGCGTTCCATCATGCCAACATGTCGAAAAACTACGATAAAATTTCCAGAGAAAAAAGTTGTATGGCGGCCATGTTGAAAAATGACGTCATCAAAAAATGGATTTCATATTTAGAATTGGAGACTCTAAAAACCCTTAGATATCGATTTTCAGTCGGATCGGACTAATATTTAAGGTAGCCGCCATCTTGAATCCGCCATCTTGGATATTTGACATTTCCGCCACATTGCATTTTCGGTCCCCTTAAACATTAGTTCAAACACCCTGTATCTATCTTTAACGGTTTCGGCGTTATAAGCATTTACATTTTGTATGGGCGCGATCGTCTTTTGTTTGGGAGGTGTATTTTTTTTTAATTTTTAGAAAATGCCCAGGGTGCTTGTCAACATTAGTTTTGGCACTTACCCCCTATCTCTTTTAGTTTCCGAGAGCCGTTGACCTGTTCTACCTGGTATTCCACGTTCAGCTCAATTCAGTTTCTTCTAAAGTCACCTACTCTAACCTCACATATAACCCTACAAAACCTAAATCCCCATCACGCCCACTGGGAGAAATGACCCATTGAAATACCAAAAAAACATTTGTATGGCGGCCATATTGAAAAATGACGTCATCAAAAAATGGTTTTCATATTTCGAATGTGGGACCCCAAAAACCCCCCGATACCAATTTTGAGCCGGATCGGACCAACTTTCAATTCGGCCGCCATTTTGAATCCGCCATCTTGGATTTTTGACACTTTTACCAAATTACCCTTCCGATTCCCTATGACATTTGGTCAAACTCTTTATACCTATCTCAAACGGTTTAGGAATTATAAGCATTTACATTTTGTATGGGAACGATCGTCTTTTGTTTGGGAGGTATGTTTTTTTTTTAATTTTTGGCAGTTGCCCAGGTTTTTATTCATTTTTAGTTTTGACACCTACCCCCCATCTTTTATAGTTTCCGAGAGCCGTTGACCTGTTCCATCACACTTCAACAATCAGCACTTTTCGGATTTTTCCCCCACTCGAATTGAGCCCCCCTACACTTTACCCCTACATCTTCTATACCCCCCATTGCTCCTTCTAGGAGAACAAAGGGATCAGTCAGTCAGTCAGTACATGAATGGTAATCGAGCTTTATATAGTATAACTAGGTGTTGGGCGGTGCGCGGGCCACGAGTGGCCCGCGTTTGTCCTTGTGCATTAGTTTTTGGTCATCAAACTTTTAACCATTTGAACAGAAAAGTAAAAAATTTCATACAAGTTCAATTACAGAAATTTTGCCTTTAATTACAGTTTAAGTCGGAACATAGAGTCCTTGTGTATGTTTGTTAAGGGATCCAACCCCTTAGTGCAGTGGTTATCGTGAGCAGTAGTCTTGGAGACCAGTTTGAGAGTTTGAAAATTTATCTGCATTCAGTTGCGTAAAAAATCATAACTCCCATACAAGTTATAAAGCAAGCATTTCTATAAGTGCAATTTAGGCTCAAGAATACAGCGGTCACCTTGAATTAGAAAGATAAAAAAGTGTGGTATAGTCGTAAGATTGTAGGTACTTACCAGAATTCTTTTCAATTTTAGTTTAGGCGCGCTACTTCTAAGTGTGGTCGGTGGTAAATGTGTCACAAGAGTCTCCACAGGTGTCCAAGGAAACTTCCTTCAAGATCTTTTTTATTCAAGCTTCCTTTTCAATAACATGGTTGTCTGGAAGAGATCTTTCTGAACGATAAGACCGCCCATTGTAACACTTAATTTAAAATTTTTATTGTTGAGTAATTGTTTTCAATTATATTATCCTATTTGTTTGTTAGTTATATTATATAATGTGGTGTTGCAAGAAAGGGTTTATCTATCTATTTACCTACTTACATAGTAGCAGTAGAACTCTTCGTGAATGATGTCATCCGGGGAAGGCTGCCACCATATCATTTTCTTTCCTGAAGCAGTAACCTTCGCAATATTGTGTTCTGTTTTTGAAGGGTATGGGTGCAGGTAAAATACAGGCACATTAAGACTTAACAATGCCTCATGTTTACGTGCGCAATGCAGTTGCGAGGACATACGTCTGATAAAGGCAGAGGTTAGCACCTAACACCTGGTAGACCTCGTGCTTGTACCAGCTTTAAAAAAATACTTAAACTACTTGGTACCTCTACGGTACTGGGTACGAGTGTGTGAGCATTATATTTTATAATACGAGTAACTTTGTTATTCAATGATATCTAAATGATCATTATTTAAAACAGAATATTTATTAAGATATTTATACTGTAGGAACTTTGGCATCTATAAGATGTACAGGAACAATTTGTAAACTGAAGTAACAGGTAAGCTGATAATTGCGTATTTTTTAAACTTCTTTTATCATGAAATGAATAAACATATAAAATATCATTCCATCACAACTTTTTTGATTTCGACTTTGTTAATAAGTAGATGAACTCCTGCACGACAAATTTACTCAAACTTTTGTGTCATATTTGTAACAAAAATAATAATGATTTCACATGCTATAGTACCCTTACAATAAAGTACCTAACGTTTGCGCACTAATGATTCGCGGCACACACAGAGACACAGTAAGTAGAGTCCCATGCTTCTTTTCGCATTTCAATCGCATTCCAACGGCGAAGGGAAAACTGTTTAATTCTGGCCTTTCATTAAATAAGTATATAGTAGGAAATAACCTGCTCAATTATTTTGGTATGCCGAATTTAAAAAAAATATTTTACAATCAATCGGGCGCGGGGCGAGTTTACCCGTCCGCTCTTCCATACGCAGGTAAAGGCATTTGATGAAGGCGAGAGAGATGTATAAACACACACTTCACGATAGTGACATTTTTAATGTCATGGTTTACCACAATATTATTTCTTCAGCCACTGGCCAAGGAATATTGAACCATAGAGAATATGAGACAACTTAATTAACAGTAATTAAGTAAGTATAGACATGCAGCCTCTCACACCACACTTCCCACCACAATCACATTCTTAGGGGTATCAGACCTTTCCCTTACAGTTCGTATATAACATCTTTGGATCGATTAAAACATTGTATTTCCGTTAGAAAGTGACATTATCACTGAGTAACACACAATATATTCAAAAATCGGAATTATTGACAATGCAGCAGAGTGATGTTCTGCAGTATAATTACAGAAGACATCAATGTCTACAAAACAGTGCAATACGCTATGTCTAACTATTACAGTTATGACAACAATAACTACTATTCCGTGTTTATAAAACATGCAATATTAATGTGTACTTGGTGTTAATCTTTATCTTCTCTTATAATAAAAAGGAAAGATTTGATAGTGTATGATGCTCAGCTGTTGATGAAAATTCACACAGAAATAGACCGTAATCAATTTGCTACGCCGTAGTAAACCGTAGCAGGTACGGTATATCAAATATCCACGCAGACGGATCCGCAAAAAAATGGAAGTCGATATTAAATTTTCATATTGGACTTGTTATTTTATTTAATCTACTTTTTCCAACTTTCGTTTACCATTTAATTTTTTAAGGTACCTTAAGAAATGCTTTGATTATTTATCAAATGAATGCTGTGGCTTTGTAACCCGCACGCTACGGCAAGCGAAGCCGCGAGAGGGTCAGTGAGTAAAATTAAATATGTGAAAGTTTGTGTCCGTGAATGTTTGTCACCAAGTATCTCCGTAGGTAACTACTAAAAAAGTTTAAATGAATTTTGGAATAAAGATAGTTTAGTTTGTGAAATCACATAATAGCTTATGTATTAAAAATCAAAGCCTGAGATGTTTAAACAGGGTGCCATGAAACTACTATGACTATGACTAATGTTTATATGGAAAATGTTTTCTGTATGAATTCTTTTGACTCAAAACTCGTGAAGATAAACATGGACATAAATAACAAAACATGTATTTATTTTATTCTTTGGTTTTGATTTACTGTAAACTCTGTACAACTAAACTTTGAAATCTACCTATTTATCTTCTATACATATATATAAAAATGAACCTTCTTGAAACTGCGTGACTCCGCGCGAAAATGCAAAAGTTCATCTGCAAACCAATTCTATTTTTTCACAACGTTCAACTATCTATTCAGTTGCAACATCAGTTCGACTACGTTGGATACTAACCCAAAAAGCTGTTCTACTATTTCTATGATGACAACTTGAAACGTAACGTCATTTCAAACGCTACTACCTATATAAAAATATAATATACGGATATGCGTTAACGTCGCGGTCGTGATCTATATAGTTAACAGCATATTAGGTTTTAATTTAAAGTTTATTGTAACAATAGAAACCTAACTTAATCTGTCCGAATCAGCAAGACTCATTCGAGTTAAGTTTCATTCATAAATCTATTGTTATTTTTTGCGCTGATGCGGACGGGTTAAATAGCACAATAAAAAACGTATAAATGTCATCGTTCAGCTACAGTTCAGTTAAAGTTGGAGCAACATTTGGTTAGTAGAATCGGACCCAGCGGTTTGGCAACAATATCAAAGTCAACGGGTCATTGCCGTTACAAAGAATGATAGTCGGTACCATGAAAGTACAAAAGTACCAATTTCCGCAAGTTCTTTTACACTTTTCGGTGCTGAAATCGGTTCCATTTTGGGGTAGGTATATATTTTTTTTACCATTTTAGTGACCCTTGCAACTTACTGATCGATTGTCATTAACCTCCAATGATGATATTACCAAGAACTACTACTAAAAAGATTTATTGAAAATATTGTATCCATTTTAGTTATTGTTGCAGTTTCTCAAAACTTTCTGGAAATCCCATAAATTTATAAGAAGCAAGGCAAAATGCAAAAGGAAAAATTTTGGTTTTATAATTAGATGGATAGCACTTTTTTTATTACGAGTATTTGACCTCAAAATTATGTATTATTGTGTAAGTAGCAGGCTACTGAATTGAATACCAGCGGTATTCAGGTATTTTATATTGCTCTTGAATACCACTAAACAATAAAAATGAATAGGTACCTATGACTGTTTGAATGGACAGATGCGTGTTGTTACTTTTAATGATTTGGGATAATATTATTTAGTATAAAGCATTTTAGGGCGGGCTTTTTTTAAGGTTTTTCATTCAGTTTATTAGAAAAATTATCGCTGTAAGGTACGGCCAACCTCCAGGTTCAGGCCGGTTTGATAACTTACTGAACTAAAAATGATTCAGTAAGTTATCAAACCGTATTATCTTATTGTTCAAGTCGTAACGCCTGCCTAGCGAGATCAAACTGTCAAATTATAGGACAAAAATAAATGAGCTTTGAGGATGGGTATCAGTACTGTCCACACACCCGTCGGAATATTAACGACCTCATAATAGACATCAGTGTTGTCTGATTTACCATTTAATCACAAAAATAACCCATCCTGGAATGGGTTTTAAACCCGCGTCTTCTGACAAACCGTATCCTAGGCCACCGAGACGATACCAAATCCCGTGTCAATCAATCAAGTTAGAATCAAAAAGTAAGCTTGCAGTAAACATTTAAAAAACGATAAACTTTAGTGCGGTTTTAAATCCAAAAGCAAAATTATTTACTAAGTTTAAAATTAAAATTATTTACTATTAATTTATCACTATTCATGCCATATTATATACGCCTCTCTGCAGCCGCGAATTTTTTTCGTTATAAACTATAAAGACCAGACCACGGCAGTTAAAATCATTTTCAATGTATCTCGAGGGAATATAAAAATACAATACATGGACGGGTACTGAACCATCGTCATCTTACAATCTGTGTTAATGATAACCGCCCTAACTGCTAGGTTAGCGAAGCACACATTTAAGGTTGTATTCCAACCTAAAATGTGTGCTTCGCTATAAATAAAAATAAACAGTATTTTATTTCCAACTTACAATTACAATAACATTGCTATAAATATATATCTTTTTTGAGTTAGCCTCTAAATGGTCGCCTTTCCATGTGGTAACGGTATTGGTCCATCATTGGTCTTTAAGACGCGCTACATGGCAAGCTTGGAATATATCTTCCTAATGGATTTTAATCCTCGTATTAGGGGATAAATTGCAAAATTTGGTTTCTTTAACCAAGCGTTAGTGCTTCAAAAGTCATAGAATAAAAACTTGGGAAATTCAGACACATATACAACGTGATATAACGAAATATATAACACTGAAACTACTTTTATTCCGCAAAACTGGCCATATGCGAAAATACCTTTAGAAATCGGTAGCGATATTTCATATGCGAAAGTGTTTGTCGGTTCGTTGCTTGTTTGTTTGGCCTGCTTTTACATTCAAACTACTGAAACAATATTGATGGACTTTGGCACAAAGGTAGCCTGTATATCGTATGTAGTCACTATACATATACCTGGTACAGCCAAATTTAAAGTAATTTGGTTGGTTAGCTGGGTAGAAAAGTATTTTATAAAACTTTTGAATAACATTTTAAGTGATTACTTCTAGAACTGAAGCGATTTAATTTAAACTTCAAACGCAAAAAGTGATAGCATCAAAGATCTTTACATACATTTTCAAACTAAAACTGATTATGTAAGATAGTACATTTTCAGGCCGGCGCGGGATAGAGCGCAGCTTTCTTATTATAATTCCTCCTTCTTCGTCGTTCACTCTTGACATCGGAGTCGTGGTTGAGACGATGATTTTCTTTAAATATTTCAGTGCTATCCATTGCGGACTTCTGCGTTTCGAGTGCTTTGGACTATGGAAGTTTCTGTTGCAGCTTTTATGACAGAGACATTAGTCCGAAACGCTGTCCAAGGGATTAATTTTTGTTTCTTAATATGTCCTTAGCACAGAGATAGACCTGTATGTATTGCAATAAAAGAGAGAAAATTACAAATTCTAGGATGAGATTCGAACACGCGTCTTTTGAGCTCGGTACAACTCCATGACTGATCCGAGCATTTATCTCTGTAATTAATTTTAACCATCATATTTTTTTGGGGGCAGATTGCAAAATATCATTTCGCTATGCAGCCGTAAGAGATTCAAAAATATACGTGTTTGTCGAGTCATCGTTAGTTAATTTGTTTGTTGTGAAACAACTTTACATGAAATTAAGTTTTCACTATTACGTGGAGGTGGTATCGATAGTAACTTAATGAAGAAGCTGATACATCTATGAGTACGAAATCTTTGCAACAAAGTTAACTCAGGTTACATGGGGCGTTCCTTATATAATTAGGTACGAATAAGTAGGTACAACTCTTTCATTCAAAGGTTCCTTTTCCATAGCTTTTGGCATTCCAATTCTTTCTACCCTAATCGTACCGGTCTAAACACTGAAGTAATAATATATAGAGTATACAGACAGCATCTCTACCTTAAGTATATGTCTGAATAAAGTTGTTTCGTTAATACATATGTAAGACAACTTATTAAAATTGTAGATAATTTACAGTACCTTAGTCATATTGTAACTTCCAGTCTGAAGGATGACGCCAATATAGAACGCGAGGCGCCTATAACAATATATTATGGCATTGTAGCGCTTCTGAAATGTTCACAGCCCCGAGTCGGCTCATTTCATTCCATCCAGAGGAAACGCATAGCATCCTTCATGTCCAGAGTAGACATAAGCAACAACACTGGCATCAGAAGTCTAGCGGATAGACTTGTACTGACTCCAATGTATAGAAGATGGATGGAGATCGCCACCTAATCATTACTACTACCTATTATATATTCTATTCCATTCAATATTTTGTTCCCTACGTGTATTGAATTATTGATAATGTGTAAAATAAAAAACTATCCATACACTAACATAGAGGAAAAAAACTTTGAACTATGTTGTAAGTAGACTCCTTACATCCTATAGCCTATAGCATTACACTAATACATAATAATCGGAACATTTAAAATATCATCGTGTAACACAAAAAATGTGACAGTACCTAAGTATATGGAATAGAGTCTCTCTTAGAATAGATAACTCTTACAAGAAAAAGCTGCGTCAAATCACTAACATGAATACTGATGATCAGAATTAACACTGGAACTACTTTTACCTACTCCTGAAAACTGAACTTTTTAGATATTATTTCCAGCTATTACATCAGTATATAATAATATTATTTTAAATGCAAAAATATTTGTCGGTTCGTAATTAATAAGTTTGTGTGTTCTGCTCTACGCTTAAATTAGTGAGTCGATGTTCATGAATCTTGCCACATAGGTATCCTGTAACGGGAAGTCACTTTAAACGCAAGAAGGTCCGCGGCTGAAAGGTAGTTTATAATATTTAAACCTTATCCGTAAATACTTGGATGTTGTAACATCGATTAAGGAATTAGATTGCATTAGCTCTCATGTGTGTGTTTGTACGCGTCTCTTGACCCCGTCGAAGCCTGTGTATATTGTGGACTGGTTGCAAATAGTTCAATCATCAGCTGTGTTGCGGAGCCACAAATAATACATTTATATTGGTCAGTATAAATATCAAAAATATGAAATGGTCAGTTCGTACCTACATACATAATTAATAATCCATCGAACCTTCTCAAAGTTGTATACTGTAAAAGTAGTCATTTTAACGATTTTTTCAAGTAAAGGCCTTCTATTGATATTTTTATGCTCGCCCTTTTTCAATAAGCTAAGTTCTTATTCAATAAGTATGATACCTTTATATGTATGTATGTTATTGTATTATACTAAAAGGTGGTATATATATGGAGCTAAACTAAATATAGTAAGTACATTCTCATTACATGGAGAATGTTTTACAATTCAATTGTATGTACAAACAGCGTCTCTACCATAAAGATCTCTTAAACTTTTTACAAATCGTAACGCCTTTCAAGACTTGGGTATCGATTTTGTTTATACGTTCTGTGTACACATTAAATATCATTTTTTGTATTTCTTGTTTTGATTCACTCGAAACTCGTTACAAGTAAACTTTAAAGTAAATTTTAAAACATGTAGTATAAGTTTGTTTTCAAAGGATCCCTGGAGTTTATCCTTAGTAAAAGTAATTTATATGTAATGTAAATAATGATATACATATTTTAAACAAAACATACCATTATGTTTATGCTTACATATCTTAGACAGGTAGGTAGATGTATTTATCAAACACCCATACCAAATACGTATTGGTCCCATATAAGGCCTTTTTTCACCTACAGGGCAGTGTTCCAGACGCTGGACAGTGTTAATTTCTCTGTCGGAAAATTCCAACAACTGTCCTAACCGGGAATCAAACCTACAAACATTCCAAAGCCACCACTACACCAACGATAAATCTTAAAACGATATTTTTCATCATTGCTCATATTTATTCAATTCATTTGTGTGGCTTTGAATCTCGTAGACACTTTCTATAGGCACTCATCCAACCATAATTTTTTTCTCTTAGTTGATTTTAACCGATGTATGGGGATGTATTGCAACATTTGGTTTATCTAAGCAAGCATTAGCACTAAAAAGTCATAATATTATAATACAACTAAGGTATAAATACTAAAACATAATGCTCAATGTAGGGTTTCGGTTAAGTCTTAATATTCTTTGAACTAAATGTGGTAGGCAATAGTGTGGTAGTATATAATTATATCCGTATTTATATCCAACCGTAGGTTGATGCTGTTTATCCGTTTGTCCATCTGTTTGTCTGACTGAGAGTCTGGTAGAGCAGGTATGTCATCCACCGACAGCTTCCATCTGGTCCTTCCGTATGCATGTCTACAGCAGTAAAAGTTTTACGTCTCATGTGATAATAAATGTAGGTAACCCTTGTTTGAAATTTTTTTAATTATTAAAAAGTTATTATTCCATGTATAACGTAAATAATTAAATACATATGTTTAACAAAACATACCATCATGTTCACACTTACATAATATATTTGAAAGGTAGGTAGAGGTCATTAACTACATTGTACTTAATTAGTAAAATATCTGGAACTCCAAAACCTGCCTAGTCGTTGTGTACATCCCGTGAGTACTTATTATAATGTAGGTAGAAGTGTTTATCAAACACCCATACCAAATACGTTTTGGTCCCATATAATATATGAAGAGTCTTTTGTCATCTGCAGGGCACTATTTGGACGCCAGACTTCTAATGTGAATTTCTCTGTCAGAAATAGTAACAAAATAGCGCTTACACAACTACACCTACGATGCAGTAAATCTTCAAACGTTATTTCTCATTCTTACTCATATTTATACGATTTGTGTAGCTTTGAATCTTGTAGACAACGCAAGCGAAGCCGCAGATGTCTTCGCTAGTAATACAAATTAAAACGTATATACTATAGGTATTGATATACTTGTATTAATCCGAACACGCGTCTTCTGACCTCTGTATAATTCCATGACTGATCCAAGCATTTATTTCTGTAATTAATTTTAACCGTCATATTTGGAAGCAGCTTTAAGAATTTTATTTCGCTAAGCAGGCGTTAAAGATTCAAAAATTTACGTGGTTATCGTTAGTTGATATTTTTTTCTGCTTTCACACTTAAACTATTGAACCGACGTCGACGAATCTTGGCAGATGGGCTATGGAACACTTTACTCTACGAAATTAGATGCGCGCCTTCTTTGGGCATCTTCAAACAACGTGTCAAAGCATTTAGCTTCGCGAAATAACTAACTGCAAACCTACTTATTATCTTTTTTATAATAATTAAATGGTATATGTATAGTATGTATATATTTTGTAGTATATTACGTATAGTATAATTATATAAGTATAGTTTGTATACGATTATATTATAAGTATTTTTATATCTATAATCTTGAGTTTTCCTATATGTAGTGTTTAGTACACTTGTTTTATTCACACCGTCCTTATAAGTGTATGTTTATTTCTTTCCGTGAATGGTTGTCTGAAAGAGATCGCTCTGAGCGATAAGACCACCCATTCTGACACTCTGAATTTTAAGTACCTATTTAATTGTGAAATATTTTGATTGTGATTTTATTTTATTCTAATTTATTTATTTGTAACATATATTTGTACTAACGAGTTAATCTACATATCTGTATAACTATCAATCAAGTACTTATAGTAGTATTCATGATTTACACCATTTCATGACATTACCTATGTTAACGTGGGCAGATGTCATGAAGATCATTTAAATTTTGAAATAAACTCGCTACGAAAGACTTCTATTTCCTCGTAGGCTCAAAACGAGGACTCGCTTCGCTTAGAAGAACGCTCTGCCTTCGGCCTCACTTCGCTTAGAAAGACGCTCGGCCTTCAGCCTCGCTTTGCTTAGAAGTACGCTCGGCCTACGGCCTCGCTTCGCTTAGAAGCATGATCGGCCTTCGGCCTCGCTTAGAAATACGCTCGGCCTTCGGCCTCGCTTCGCTTAGAAGTACGCTCGGCCTTCGGCCTCGCTTCGCTTAGAAGCATGCTCGGCCTTCGGCCTCGCTTAGAAGTACGCTCGGCCTTCGGCCTCGCTTTGCTTAGAAGTACGCTCAGCCTTCAGCCTCGCTTCGCTTAGAAGCACTCTTGGCCTTCGACCTTTATAGCTCGGCCTGCGGCCTCGCCAGTATAGCTCGGCCTACGGCCTATCAGGCTCTAATTTCGACCTACGGCCATTGCGAAAATTATGGACAATGCCGTCATCAAAAAATGGGTTGCATATTTCTAATTGGGGACTCTAAAAACCCTTAGATATCGATTGTCAGTCGGATCGGACCATTATTCCAGGAAGCCGCCATCTTGGATTTTTGACATATCCGCCAAATCGTACTTCTGATCCTCTAAAACATTAGTTGAAACACCCCGTACCTATCTTTAACAGTTGAGGCGCTATAAGCATTTACATTTTATATAGGAACGATCGTCTTTTGTTCGAGAGGTGTGTTTTTTTTTTAATTTTTGGCAGTTGCCCAGGGTGCTTGTCAATATTAGTTTTAGGACTTACCCGCTATCTCTTTTAGTTTCCGAGAGCTGTCAAGCTGTTCTAGCAGAAGGTTAAGATTCAGCTCATTTCAGGTGACTCTTAAAGTCATACGACCACTGTCTACACTTTTCACCTACAAAGCCTCAGCATTCCATCATGGAAACATAGCGAAAAACAACGATCAAATTTTCAGAAAAAAAATTTGTATGGCGGCCATATTGAAAAATGACGTCATCAAAAAATGGTTTTCGAATTTCGAATCAGGGACTCTAAAAACCCTTAGATATCGATTTTCAGTCGGATCGGACTAATATTTAAAGTAGCCGCCATCTTGAATCCGCCATCTTGGATTTTTGACATTTCCGCCAAACTGCATTTCCGGTCCCCTTAAACATTAGTTCAAACACCCTGTACCTATCTTTAACGGTTTCGGCGTTATAAGCATTTACATTTTGTATGGGCGTGATCGTCTTTTGTTCGGGAGGTGTGGTTTTTTTTTAATTTTTAGAAAATGCTAAGGGTGCTTGTCAACATTAGTTCTGGCACTTACCCCCTATCTCTTTTAGTTTCCGAGAGCTGTTGACCTGTTCTACCTGGTATTCCACGTTCAGCTCAATTCAGTTTCTTCTAAAGTCACCTACCCTAACTCCACATATAACCTTACAAAACCATCATCCCCATCACGCCCACTGGGAGAAATGACCCATTGAAATTCCGAAAAAACATTTGTATGGCGGCCATATTGAAAAATGACGTCATCAAAAAATGGTTTTCATATTTCGAATGTGGGACCCCAAAAACCCCCTGATACCAATTTTGAGCCGGATCGGACCAACTTTCAATTCGGTCGCCATTTTGAATCCGCCATCTTGGATTTTTGACATTTTCACCAAATTACCCTTCCGATTCCCTATGACATTTGGTCAAACACTTTATACTTATCTCAAACGGTTTAGGAATTATAAGCATTTACATTTTGTATGGGAGCGATCGTCTTTTGTTCGGGAGGCATGTTTTTTTTTTAATTGTGTGGTATAGTCGTTAGATTGTAGGTACATACCAGAATTCTTTCAATTTTTGTTTAGGGGCTCTACTTCTTATTGTGGTCGGTGGTAAATGTGACACGAGAGTCTCCACAGGTATCCAAAGAAACTTCTTTCGAGACGTTTTTTATTCAAGCTTCCTTTTCAATAACATGGTTGTCTGGAAGAGATCGCTCTGAGCGATAAGACCGCCCATTGTGACACTTAATTTTATTTCTTTTATTGTTGAGTTGAGTTTTCAATTATATTTTCCTATTTATTTGTTACTTATATTATATAATGTGGTGTTGCAATAAAGGGTTTATCTATCATCTATTTACCTGCCTACATAGTAGCAATAGAACTCTTCGTGAATGAGGTCATGCGGGGAAGACTGCCACCATATCATTTTCTACCCTGAAGCAGTAACGTTCGCAATATTTTGTTCTAGTTTTGAAGGGTATGTGTGCAGGTAACATTACAGGCACATTGAGACTTAACAAAGCCTCATGTTTAAGTGCGCAATGCTGTTGAGGACATATGTCTGATAAAGGTAGAGATTAGCACCTAACACCTGGTAGACCTCGTGCTTGTACCGGCTTTTAAAAAATACTTAAACTACTTGGCAGTGACTCTAAGGTACTGGGTACAAGTGTGAACATTATATTTTATAATAACTTTGTTATTTCAATGACATTTAAATGATCCTTATTTAAAACAGAATATCTATTAAGATATTTATACTGTAGGAACTTTGGCATCTTTAAGATGTACAGGAATAATTTGTGAACTGAAGTAACTGTTAAACAGGTAAGCTGTTATCATGAAATGAATAAACATATAAATAAATAATAAATATAAATATATAACATGTACATATAAAATATCATTCCATCACAACTTTTTTGATTTCGACTTTGTTAATAAGTAGATGAACTTTTGCCCGACAAATTTACTCAAAATTTTGTGTCATATTTGTAACAGAAATGATAATAATTTCACATGCTATAGTACCCTTACAATACAGTACTTAACGTTTGCGCACTACTTTGCTTCTTACGTTTCGTATTTCAATCGCATTCCAACGGCGAAGGGAAAACTGTTTAATTTTGGCCTTTCATTAAATATGTATGTAGTAGGAAATAACCTGCTCACTTATTTAGGTATGCCAAGTTTCACAAATTAATTTTACAATCAATCGGGCGCGGTGCTAGTTTACAGGTCATCTCTTCCATACGCAGTTAAAGGCATTTGATGAAGGTGAGAGAGATGTATAAACACACACTTTACGATAGTGACGGTTTTTAATGTCATGGTTTACCACAATATTATTTATTTGGCCACTGGCCAAGGAATATAGAACCATAGATAATATGAGACAACTTCATTAACAGTAATTAAGTAAGCACAGACATGCAGCGTCTCACACCACACTTCCCACCACAATCACACTCTTTAGGGGTATCAGACTTTCCCTTACCGTTCGTATACAATATCTTTGGACCGATTAAAACATTGTTTTGACGTTAGAAAGTCACATTATCACTGAGTAACACACAATATATTCAAAAATTGGAAACTATTGATCATGCAGCAGAGTCGTGTACTGCAGTATAATTATATGTAGATGACATCAATGTCTACAAAAAAGTGCAATACGATATGTCTAACTATTACAGTTATGACACAATAACTACTTTTCTGTGTACTTGGTGTTAATCCATATCTACTCTTATAATAAAAAGAAAGATTTGATAGTGTATTATGAAAGTTCACACAGAAATAGTTAAATCTGCTACGCCGTAGCAAACCGTAGCAGCTACGGTATATCAAATATCCACGCAGACGGAGCCGCAAATAAAAGGTACTCTATAATATGCTTGCAGGCCATATGCATATAGCCATAGCAGTGTATGTTACCAGTGATGACTTATGGCACTGCTCTCTGACTATGGACCTCATAATATGTAAGCTCAAAATCGTACAATTCGTTACAACAATCGTACAAGTCTGTGCTCTGAGTCACTGTACGTGATTAAATCAGAAATGAGATGAGTCGTAGGGCCTGCCGCAGTTCAGCCGCCCGCCGTGTTGCGGAGAAGAGACGAACAAGTCGCTTGCCTGACGTCATTTATCACGCTTGCCCATAACAGTACATTGCAATACATAATTTTAAACTGCTACAGTTAAAAACCCTGCACGGCAAAGCACTGCACTCGGCATGCTGAGTTATGCAAATGTTAACTCTCTTGCCCTGTAATTTTTCTTGAAATTTAAATGGGACTACCACGGAAGTATACTCTACCAAACCAAAAAAAAATAACTCTAAGAATCGGTGCATAAATGGGGGAGAAACGGTCAACATACCAAAAAAACATATAACCTCCTCCTTTTTTGAAGTCGGTTACAAAGAATAGTATGTCAAACAATACATTATTAAATGTGATATTTCTGAAGTTATTGGAGATTGTAAATTAAAGTAAATTTATAAAATTATCATTTAATTAGATGCACCATAACTTTATATGTATTATTTTTGTATAATGATAGTTTAACAATTTATAATTTCCACCAATGTTAATTAAAAAGCGCAATGTGCACACTTCTGCTTGGTGGTTTAATAACTGGCAATAGTGCGGTAGAATAATGTGGTAGCCACTTCCCCATGCGGACTCTGTAAAATCCATACCACTTCAGCCATTTAGGAATATAGGTACGTGCTATACATATGAAGTGGAAACGACTTGTATGTAATTAGTTTTACCATTACATAGAGGTGGCATCGAGAGTAACATGATGAAGAAACTGATATATCTAGGGGTCTTTGCAACAAAGTTAACTCAAACTACATGACGCGTTTCTTATAAATTTAGGTACTCTTGAATTCAAAGGTATTTTTACCATAGCTTTTTGCATTTCAATTCTATCTAGCCTAATCGTACCAGTCTAAACACTGAAGTAATAACATATACCTAGAGTACACAGACAGCGTATCTACCTTAAGTAGACGCCTAAATAAATTTGATTCGTGAATATATATATAGGAATAAACAATTATAAAACCTTAGAACGGCCAAATTGAACAAAGAAATGCAGAGGTATCAGACATTATTTGCTTGCTCTTCAGCTATAATTGTTCGATGTGTTAATGTGTGTGTTTTGTTACGCGACACTGGGGATCCTATATAGTACGGGGGTATGTGTAAGTACATGTTATAAACGTTATTCCGAATTTCATCCACAGTCGTTCAACCGTTACATTGTAAAGAAAATCGAAATAGGTAAAGAAAACCTACACTCATTCATATCAATATTCACGTTTATAAAATTATTGTCACATCACACTTATTATAACCTTAATGCAGTCGGGTATACACGGTAAACGTTACATGTAATAACTTTGTGTCTCCCGTAATACCTCAATTAAACATATGTTTCAAGGCGTTTATACAGTAGGAACTTATATATTGCGATTTCAGAGTGGAAAATACATAGTAAGGTATCTAGGGACGAGTTTTGGACCCGCATCTTCTAACAATCCGTGCCAAATGCCACATATAGGCCCCCATTCAAGCATCAAATTTATTTCTCTTTTTATTTTCTTTAGTTGGTTTTAACCGATGTATGGGGATGTGTTTAATCTTTTGACAAATAATCATTCACTTTTAACCAACATACGTGAACCTAACGCTCCTCATTGCTTTGCTCGTCGTTGCACCTATCACTATCACATACTATACTTTGATCAGACCAAATAAACCACGAAAGGAATGTTTAATTTGGTATGCAATTATTATGTTTTACAGACAGTTTGTTAATTTTGTAGCATAGTGATTAGTCATATTAGTCATTGGTGATGATTTATGTTAGCTATTATATAGGTTAACCGTTAAACAGTTAGTAGAAGTAACTTGTATTAGTAAGTATTATGTCTATATTGAGTACGAATGAAATAATCCCAGACTTGAAGCCGAATTGAAACGCCACCCAAATAGTCGTATGTGGTCAAAGTATAAACTTTTGTAACTTATATAAGACTAAGATTTTTTACGCAACTGAATGCAGAACATTTTTGGACCACTCAAGCTGGTCTTAGTTAAGTATAAGTAAATAAGTATCAAAGTCAGTTTGAATGTAGTACTCACATTAATATTTGTAGAATTGTTTTAAGATATAATACGGTTAACGACGGTATAGTAAACAAAAAGTATAGACGTGCATGCAGAAACGCCACGAAAAACACCTGTGTCAGCTTCTGCATACTGACTGTCTTCGATACTTATGACATTTTTTAGTGATAGTGGCAACTATCCTCGGCTTAGAAAACATAATTGCGGTAACGCATTATTGATATATCTTTGGCGAAACTGCTTATAATCGCGTTTGAACCTGTGGTTATTTACTTCAATTAACTGAAGGTTACTATGTAAAACACATAAATGCAATATATGACGTAAGAATAGCAATACTTGGCTATTACCGAAACTCCCATATTTAATAAATAATTAATCTGAAAGGAATTAGATTCGGAATTTGGCCCCATAGTCATTTTTATTCAGCTTAAAAATACCTATCCAACTATGTCACACACATAGTTGTTGGAAGGACCAGGATTTGCATTATCCTTTGTTATTTCATGCTTAAACTTCTAAATCTTAATGAATCTTTGCACAGCAATATACTGTATAACATGAACATATTAAGAAGAGGTAGCTCGCCTAATGTTAAGCGTCGTTTGCCATAAAAGTTTAATGCCGTTCAGATTTTTTTTACCAAGCAGTAGAAAACACTGGATGGCAATTCACTATGTTTGTCACCATGATTTAATATAGAAAATAAGATGTTAAATCCCTTACCCTGTAATTTCACTGGAATCATCATTACACTTCAAACCGAAAAAACGTAATGTTTGCACACTTCTGCTTGGCGGTTTAATAACTGGCAATAGTGCGGTAGAAGAGTGTGGTAGCCACTTCCCCATGCGGACTCCTTAAAATCCATACCACTTCAGCCATTTAGGAATATAAGTACGTGCTAAGCATAAGAAGTGGAAACGACTTTACATGTTTGTAATTAAGATTTACCATTACATGGAGGTAGCATCAAGGGTAACTTGTTGATGAAACTGAAACTTACATCTAGAGGTATGAAATCTTTGCAACAAAGTTAACTCAAGTTTCATAAGGCGTTTCTTATAAATGTTGGTACTCTTTAATTCAAAGGTATATTTTCAATAGCTTTTTGCATTTCAATTCTATCTACCTTATAACATATACCTAGAGTATACAGACAGCGTCTCTACCTTAAGTAGATGTCTAAATAAATTTGATGCGTGAATATACATATATTTTATAAACAATTACAAAACCTTAGATAGAGCGGCCAAATTGAACAAAGAAATGCAGAGGTATCAGACATTATTTGCTTGCTCTTTAGCTATAATTGTTCGATGTGTTAATGTATGTGGTTTGTTCCGCGACACAGGGGATCCTATATAGTACGGGGGTATGAGTGAGTACATGTTCTAAAGTTACTACTAAACAAAATATAAATAGGTACCTGCACACTCGTTCATATCTATATTCACGCTTATAAAACTATTGTCACATTTATCATAACCTTACGGGTTTACGTGTGTAAACGTTACATATACTTTACATTACTAACGTTACATTACTTTGTGTCTCCCGTAATACCTTAATTAAACATATTTTTAAGGCGTTTATACAGTAGGAACTTATATATTGCGATTTCAGAGTGGAAAATACGTAGTAAGGTATCTAGGGACGAGTTTTAGACCCGCATCTTCTAACAATCCGTGCCAAATGCCATGACTGGCAGGCCATCTATAGGCCCCCATTCAAGCATCAAATTTATTTCTCTTAGTTAGTTTTAATCGATGTATGGGGATGTGTTGCAAGATTTGTTATATCTAAACAAGCTTTAACACTTAAAATCATATTATATTAAAACTTAGGTATATAATTTCATTAATACTAAAGTGTAACGCTCAATGTGGGTTTTCGGTTAAATCTTAAAGATAAACTCTTTGAACTAAATATGTTAGGCAGTGGTGTGTTGTTTGTCTGTTCATCTGTCCATCTGACTGTATGTCTAAATAGCTCTTAGTTTGATATGTAGTTGTAATTAGTCCACCGACAATGTGGATGACGTACTGAACAAGGTCGCAGGACTATGTTGTATGCATGCCGCTTCTATCCAGTCCTTCCGTATGCATATCTTCAGCAGTAAATAAATTACGACTAAGATGAATTCCTTGAATAGTTGACTTTTCCATGTATTTCACACGATGTACGTTAAATCTTAAAGATAAACTCTTTGAACTAAATATGTTAGGCAGTGGTGTGTTGTTTGTCTGTTCATCTGTCCATCTGACTGTATGTCTAAATAGCTCTTAGTTTGATATGTAGTTGTAATTAGTCCACCGACAATGTGGATGACGTACTGAACAAGGTCGCAGGACTATGTTGTATGCATGCCGCTTCTATCCAGTCCTTCCGTATGCATATCTTCAGCAGTAAATAAATTACGACTAAGATGAATTCCTTGAATAGTTGACTTTTCCATGTATTTCACACGATGTACGTATTACCTCATCAAATATTCGTTATTTTTTTTAATATTCGCCCATTTCAGGTGACTTTTAAGGTCGTAACACCATTGTCTACACTTTTCACCTACAAAGTCTCAGCGTTCTATCATGGCAACATGTCAAAAAACAACGATAAAATTTTCAGAAAAAAAAATTGTATGGCGGCCATATTGAAAAATTACGTCATCAAAAAACGATTTTTATATTTATAATCGTAGAGTCGAAAAACGCCTAGATATCGATTTTTAGTCGGATCAGACCATTATTTAAGGTAGCCGCCATCTTGAATCTGCCATCTTGGATTTTTGACATTTCCGCCGAATTGCATTTCCGGTCCCCTATCATAATAGTTAAAGCACCTTCTACCTATCTTTAACGGTTTCGGCGTTATAAGCATTTACATTTTGTATGGGCGCGATCGTCTTTTGTTCGGGAGGTGTGTTTTTTTTTTAATTTTTAGAAAATGCCAAGGGTGCTTGTCAACATTAGTTCTGGCACTTACCCCCTATCTCCTTTAGTTTCCGAGAACCGTTGACCTGTTCTACCTGGTATTCCACGTTCAGCTCAATTCAGTTTCTCCTAAAGTCACCTACCCTAACCCCACATATAACCCTACAAAACCATAATCCCCATCACGTCCACTGGGAGAAACGATCCATTAAAGATCCAAAAAAACATATGTATGGCGGCCATATTGAAAAATGACGTCATCAAAAAATGGTTTTCATATTTCGAATGTGGGACCCCAAAAACCCCCCGATACCAATTTTGAGCCGGATCGGACCAACTTTCAATTCGGCCGCCATTTTGAATCCGCCATCTTGCATTTTTGACACTTTTACCAAATTACCCTTCCGATTGCCTATGACATTTGGTCAAACACTTTATACTTATGTCAAACGGTTTAGGAATTATAAGCATTTACATTTTGTATGGGAGCGATCGTCTTTTGTTTGGGGGGTATGTTTTTTTTTTTAATTTTTGGCAGTTGCCCAGGGTGTTGTTCATTTTTAGTTTTGACACCTACCCCTTATGATTTATAGTTTCCGAGAACCGTTGACCTGTTCCATCACACTTCCACATTCAGCTCATCCCGGACTTTTCCCTTTGGTTTCAGAACCCCACCTACACTTTTCCCCTACATCTTCTATACCCCCCATTGCTCCTTCATACCGTACCATTTATGTCAGTCAGTCAGTCAGTCAGTCAGTGGTAATCCATCTTTATATAATGAGATGACTAGGTGTTGGGCGGTGCGCGGGCCACGAGTGGCCCGCGTTTGTCCTTGTGCATTAGTTTTTGTTGCTAAACTTTAACCATTTGAACAGAAAAGTAAAAATTTTCATACAAGTTCAATTGCAGAAATTTTGCCTTTAATTACAGTTTAAGTCGGAACATAGAGTCCTTGTGTATGTTTGTTAAGGGTTACTCCCTTACCCCCTTAGTGCAGTGGTTATCGTAAGCAGTAGTCTTGGAGACCAGCTTGAGAGTTTGAAAAATTATCTGCATTCAGTTGCGTATAAAATCATAACTCCTATACAAGTTATAAAGCGAGCATTTCTCTTAGTGCAATTTAGGCTCAATAATACAGCGGTCATCTTGAATAAGAAAGATAAAAAAGTGTGGTATAGTCGTAAGATTGTAGGTACATACCAGAATTCTTTAAATTTTTGTTTAGGGGCTCTACTTCTAAGTGTGGTCGGTGGTAATTGTGTCACAAGAGTCTCCACAGGTGTCCAAGGAAACTTCCTTCGAGAACTTTTTTATTCAAGCTTCCTTTTCAATTGTAACACTTAATGTTAAGTTTTTTATAGTTGAGTAATAGTATTCAATTATATTATCCTATTTATTTGTTAGTGATATTTTATAATTGTGGTGTTGCAATAAAGAGTTAATCTATCTATCTATTTACCTACCTACATAGTAGCAGTAGAATTCTTCTTGAATGAGTTCATCCGGGGAATACTGCCACCATACCTGTTTCTACCCCGAAGCAGTAACGTTCGCAATATTGTGTTCTGGTTTTGAATGGGTGCGGGTAAAATTACAGGTACATTGAGACTTACAATGTCTCATTTTTACGTGCGCAATGCAGTTGTGAGGACATACGTCTGCTAAAGGCAGAGATTAGCACCTAACACTTGGGACTTTACGGTACTGGGTACCTACGAGTGTGTGAACATTATATTTTATAATAACTTTGTTATTTCATTGATATTTAAATTTTCCTTATTTAAAACAGAATATCTATTTAGATATTTATACTGTAGGTACGAGTACTTTGGCATCTATAAGATGTAGAGGTATAATCTGTGAACTGCAGTGATAGGTAAGCTGTTAATTACGTATGTTTTAAATTTTTTTTACCATAAAATGAATAAATATTAAAAGTATCATTCCATCCCACAACTTTTTTGATTTCAACTTTGTTAATAAATAGATTATTTTTTCATAACACCTGCACTACAAATTTACTCAAACTTTTGTGTCAAATTTGTAACAAAAATAATACTGACCGTCATGGTCATATACACTTTTATATAACAATATATTATATTATATAGCACTTACTGATTTCACATGCTACTGTACCCTTACAGTACAGTACCTAACGCTTGCGCACTAATGATTCGCGGCACACACAGTTAGTAGAGTCCCTTGCATCTTACGTTTCGCATTTCAATCGCATTCAAACAACGAAGGGAAAACTGTTTAATTCTGGCTTTTCATTAAATAAGTAGTAGGAAATAACCTGCTCACTTATTTCGGTATGCTACATTTCACAAATTAATTTTTCAATCAATCCGACGCGGGGCGAGTTTACATGTCCTTAATTCCATGCGCTGGTAAAGGCATTTGATGACGGCGAGAGAGATGTATAAACACACACTTTACGATAGTGACGTTTTTAATATCATGATTTACCACAATATTATTTCTTCCGCCACTGGCCAAGGAATATAGAACCATAGAGAATATGAGACAACTTCATTAACAATAATTAAGTAGGTAAGTACAGACATGCAGCGTCTCACACCACACTTCCCACCACAATCACACTCTTAGGGGTATCAGTATTTTTATTAGGAAATGTTTAAACAAAACCTTACATACGAACATAATTTTTACTAAAGCCAAGCAATATAGTAAGCGTAGTCACCGTCGAGCTAGTTATTTAGTTTTGCCCCGAGCTAGGACAAATTATGGTAAGAAAACTGTTACGTTTGAAGGAGCACAATTGTATAATAAGCTACTATCACGCATAATAAACATGCACTCATTCAGCGCATTTAAAAAGCACCTCGCTGATTATTTGATATCGGACATCAAGCTTTTAGAATAGTGTTACAAGTGATGTAAAGTGAGTATAGTAAACAAATCAAATGTGTGAAGTTGGCTGTAAATATTTATTGGATATGTATTGCAAAATAGAATTTATTTTAATGTATTTTTAGAAATGATATGGCGAAGTATATTTATAAATAGTTAAGTTCTCAAGTAAGTGACTCTGTATGTGTCTTATTGAGAATAAATGTCTTTAAACCTTAAACCTTATCAGACATTCCCTTACCGTTCGTATATAATACGAGTATCTTTGGACCGATTAAAACAATGGTTTGCCGTTAGAAAGCCACATTATTACTGAGTAGGACACAATATTTTCAAAATTTGGAAACTATTGACAATGGAGCAGAGTGATGTACCTACTGCAGTATTATTATAGAAGACATCAATGTCTACATAAAACGGATGCAATACGACATGTCTAACTATTACAGTTATGTCACAATAACTACTTTTCCGTGTTAATATAACATGCAATATTAACGTGTACTTGGTGTTAATCCATATCTACTCTTATAATAAAGAGTAAAGATTTGATAATGTAAAAACGGATAAACGCAAAACTACTAACCGGTTCCAAAAAATCTTTCACCATTGGAAAGCTATGATTGCCTGAGTAACTACGCTACATTCAGCATCATTACCGTCCTTCACCGCGTGGTTGTTACTGCGCATCACAGCTAGTCATTAATAAATCTATCAATCCATTCATACCAATAGCTAATTTTAATTAATTTGTCTGGAAGATATTTTATAGATGAATCATACTCGTAAAACCATTTTATTATATTGAATCATATTATTGTAAGCAATTACATACAATATAAGTACCTATATATTTTCAATAAACAATAACAATGTGAAAATATCTGTGTTTGGATTAAACTCCTACGTGACAATTCTCTTGAACCGATGTATTTTAAAATTTTAACACAAGTAGTTATGTCCGTAAAGTAGTACTTCTAATAGAAAACTAAACTGATGTCGGGTAATATTTTCAAAGCAAGGCGGTGCACGCAGCATGCTTAAAATTACAATATTTATAAAGCGAAAGCGTATTTGTCGCTTCGTAGTTTATTGTTTGTTCGTTCTTCTTTTATGCTTAAGCTGCTAAACTGGTGTTGATGAAAGTTCACACAGAAATAGACCGCAAAACAATGTGCTTCGGTATATTAAATATCCACGCAGACGGAGCCGCAAACTCCATGATATTTGAACCATGCTGGCCATATCTTACATCAGTGTATGTTACGAGTAATGACTTATGGCCCTGTTATCTAACTATGGTCCTCATAACATGTAAGCTTAAAATCGTACAATTCGTTACAATAATCGTACAAGTCTGTGCTCTGAGTCACTGTACGTGATTGAATCAAAAATGAGATGAGTCGTTCCTGCCGCAGTTCAGCCGCCCGCCGTGTTGCGGAGAAAAGACGAACAAGTCGCTCTCCTGACGTCATGCATCACGCTTGCACATACAATCCATTGCAATACATAATTTTAAACTGCAACAGTTAAATGGAAGTTTGCTACAACTACACGAAAAAGCAACTGACCTGATTTATGTAATATTTTGAACAGAAGTAGCCTTTTACAACGCTTGTACCTTTACAACTGAAAAACTGTAGTAAAATTTTCAGGACACGCAGCTTGCTTATTAAAATCAGTGATGTCTGTTCAGCACGCTCACTTCGCTCGCTCGGCTTGCTCGTACTTTTTTCGCAGTTCAAACCTAACCTAATGATGACATCGTTAAGATAGGCGTAGCACTTTCCAGTAATTGGAGTGAAATTAAAAAACTGTTTCACCCAATTTGATGAAATTTAAATGGGACTACCACGGAAGTATACTCTATCAAACCAAAAAAAAATATAACTTTAAGAATCGGTGCATAAATTGGGGAGAAACGGTCAACATACAAAAAAACATGCAATAGAACATATAAACTCCTCCTTTTTTTTGAAGTCGGTTAAAAATAATAGTATGTCAAACAATACATTATTAAATGTGATATTTCTGAAGTCATTGCAGATTGTAAATTAAATATAATTTGTAGAATTATCATTTAATTAGATGAACCATGTCTTTATATGTATTATTTTTGTAAAATGTCAATTTTTAATTTCCACTAATGTTAGTTAAAGAGCGAAAATTTATAAAGTGTCGGTGAAATTACAGAATATTAAGAAACATAGTATACCAAACATAACTTACTTTTATTCTTTGAACTAATGTAGGTAGTAAGTAGGTTGGTGAAAACGTTTTTAGCAGAACTCTTTTAAAGTCCGAAGTTTATATTTTTTTTAAAGTGGGCACCATAAAAATACCAATAACAATAACATTGTAATGTACCCGTGATAGTTATGATTTACTAATATATAAATATATATGAAGCTGTTAATATTATAATTAACAAAAAAGTATAGGTGTGCATGCAGAAACATATCCACTCATACGAAAGTTCACTATACTCGAAGAAAAGTGCTGAAAGAAAAGTCTGTTCAGGCATTCGCTCGTCTGTGTAAATATTTTCTTATCATAATTTTAACATTCTGTTTCATTCTGTTAACATTTATTCAGTACCTAAAACAAAATGCAACTCATTACGTTTTGCAGTGTTACAAATATTGTATTCAACATCAAAGCTTTCATTTGCTCGTTTTCAAATTGCTTGTCACTGCACCTATCATAACTTAGCTCTGACCAAATAGTCCACAAAAGAAATGGTTGTGTATTCAATTATTATACTTCATAGATACTTTGTTGTTGTCAAGCTCTTAATGAGCTCACTTGTACCCTTCTATTTCACTCCGAGATCTTGAAAAACAGCCCGTTTAGACTTACTTACCAACTTTGTTTAAGTTGGCCGCCATTTTGAATCCGTCATCTCGGATTTTAAACATATTCTCCAAAATGCACTTCTGGTCCCCTATTACATTACTTCTAACACCCCGTATCTATCTATTATGGTTGCGGAGTTATAGCTGTTTATTATATAATTGGAGTGGATTTTACGAATAATGTCAAGGAATAAAATCAGTGTAATTAAATAAAAGAGTATGTCATTATTGCTAATACTCTAACTGTATTTATCACTCAAGTAGTCGTCAACTGTACCTATAGTAGAATTTTATAATAAGTATCTTCTTCAGATTATCAGTCTACTTCAGATACAGATATATCTTCATATATTATCCGGCAAATTATTGAATACTTTGGTTGACATTACATAAATACTTTTACAAAAAGACCAGCTTAATCGTCTTCAAGGGATGCCCTACTTTGCATTACCAAAACGTACTATCTGTGAACAATGTTTTTTCCAGGGTTAAACCCGCATAAATTACTGACATCTTTTCCAAAATGATCTGAACTAACTTTACTTGTTTGGTAAGGATCTTACTGACCACAAGATACGTAATATGACCTGATGGTAACAAAACTTTATATCTACACTATAATATTATAAAGAGGAAATATTTTGTTGGTTTGAATTGAACTCCGAAACTACTGGACCGATGATAAATTATGTGATAGTGAAATGACAATGAAATACAAATGAAATACCTCTCGTATGCCATATTCGAAGAACTTTTGGGTCATGTTAGAAAACCATCTGTTATAGCGCAGATACTCATACAAACGCCGTTAGCAAGATACTGAAATATTTCTTTCAATTTTATCAACGTCTCCAAATATTTTTACCCCCTAAAAACTAAACTGATGTCGGATGGTATTTTCAAAGCAAGGTGGTGCACGCAGCATGCTTATTATAATATTATAAAGCGAAAGCGTATTTGTCGCTTAGTAGTTAATTGTTTGTTTGTTCTTTTATGCTTAAACTGTTGATGAAATTTCACACAGAAATAAACCGGAAACAATCTGCTACGCCGTAGCAAACCGTAGCAGCTACGGTATATCAAACATCCACGCAGACGGAGCCGCAAACAAAAGTTACTCCATGATTTTTAAACTATTAAACTGATGTAGACTGGAGTCACTGTGCTAAACCTCCAATTATAATGTCGTACCTATTATTTTGTCAAAAATAAAAAATAACTGTTGAAACGATACTAAAGAAATATCTAATGAACCCACTTATATCTGCTGTTCCATAAGATAATATAACTTTTTACATTCTTAGTTTTTAATCGTGTTCTTTATTTTTATAATTATCTTCAGTACTTGTTAGAATCATAGCGTGTTCTGGACAAAAAAATAATAAAGGTCTAATACCTTAATACAACCTAATAATCTTTGTATAGCTTATTATGGTAACAGAAAATTGTGAAATATTTCCTATGGTAACAAGTACGAAAGTTCTCTATAATCTGGTAAAATAAAATGGTGCTAAAATAAAAACCTGTTCAGTCATTCGCTCGTCTGAGTACATAGAAATATTTGATAGTGTATAACAGAAAAACGCAAAAACTACTAACCGGTTCCAAAAAATATTTCACCAGTAGAAAACTATTTTATGCCTTAGTAACATACGCTATATTTATCATCATCATCGTCCTTCACCGCTCGGTTGTAACCACGGAGCGCAGCTAGTCATTAATAAATCTATCAAGCCATTCATGCCAACAGCTAATTTTAATTAATTTGTATGGAAAATATTTTATAGTTGAATCGTAAAATCATGTTATCATATTTAATGATATTATTGTAAGTAATTACATAAAGCTTAGGTACCTATATTGTTTCAACAAACACCTGAACCTGTCCTGAATACCGCGTGTGGATGAACATGTCTGCTTGAGCTGTGTCTGGGTGTGTATATGTATATAAGTATGTATATCAGTCATCAGGTTACCATAGTACAGCTCTGTCTAGTTTGGGACCTGAACACCGCGTGTGGATGAACATGTATGTTTGAGCTATGTCTGGGTGTGTATATGTATATCAGTCATCAGGTTACCATAGTACAGGCTCTGCCTAGTAGATAATCATTCATTCCTTAGTTTTAAGCGCTTCGCCGGCCGCTGCCGCGGCACGCTCGCTTTGCTCGCTCGGCTTACGCGTAGTTTTGTCGCAGTTCAATCCTAACCTAACCAAAGGTCGGATGATATATTAAGTGTCGGTGAAATGCAGGGATACCTTTCGTATGCCATATTCTAATAACTTATGAGTCGCGTTAGAAAACCATCTGTTATAGCGCAGGTACTCATACGAACACCGTAAGCAAGATACTGAATTATTACATTTAGTTTTTTTTAACGCGTTCGAATATTTTTTACCTTTTAAAACTAAGGTAACAATGGCTCTCTTTTCAGACGCATACCCGATTATTTATTGAAATCATATGTATATTGTATACATCTAATGTTATGGTAGTAATAAATTTCCCTATTCGTTTGTAGCAATATTAGAGGAACAATACTAAGAACGGGCCGACTCATTCATGTTACTATAAATTAATTAACATTTATCAAAATAATTATTTATCATTATTTGAAATAAATGCATGAATCGTTCATGAGTTCATCAAAGTCACAGTAGCATTTTTTATTAGTAAGTAATTTAATGGCTTTGTAAAAATTGTATGCCTGAATTTAGCTTCAAGTTCAGCAAAAGTCATTATGTATTCTATCAAGTATTTATTGACATAACATTTGCCCATGAGATGTGCATTTTTAATTTTGGTATAGGCAGTACTAATTTATATTGAATCTTGTTCGATTCCGCACACATTTTTTGAATATAAATTATGGGTATTTGCTATCAAACTATTGACTATCATACCTTGTGTATACAAAAGAACTATGAATCCATTTCATTGACTGTCTGCAAGCTTATGTTCGACCCTGACATATCAGAATACAAATATCAGTTGAAGTGGGTTCCTATCCGTAAGTGCCACGAATCTCATTCTATGCTTTGCCTCTACAATCTTCAATCAGTTTCCTTCTCCCTATCTTACGGCACGCTGTAATTATTAAATACCTTGTGATATACAAATGGAATAAGAACAACCGTGGCGGAAATAAACCCCACTATATTTTCTATTTATTTAAATGACCCTTAAGTCGAAATGACTTGATGCATTATATAAAATTAATCATTAGATTCGCCTTAGCCACACAAGTGCCGTAACATTTTTAATCTCTCAATAAAAGAAGACTTCGGATCCTCTATTTTACTCCGTTCATGTGTGATCAGTGATTATTTATGACACTGAACTTGGTCACTGACTAAAGGATTCATATGTAAGCTCAAAGTCATACAACGAACTTTAGAAAGGGCTATGCTCGGTGTATTCCGTAGTGATTAAATCAGAAATGAGGACTGATTCAGTACACGAACGAAAGTCATGCATAGCCCAGAGGATTAGCCAGTTGAAGTGGCAGTGGACATGACACATAGCGCCTTGAACTAATGGCCGATGGGGCCGGTAACCACAGACCGAACTTTTATACAGGTCGCTTCCATGCGGTCTTTTGTAAATCGATCGGGACGCATATGTTTAGCAGTGGACGTCTTACATTAATTTATTGTAACGTGCATATTAGGGGACAGATTGCAAAGTTACATTTCGCCAAGCAGCCGTTAGAGTATAAAAAGCAAACGATAAAAACTTACGTATGCATAAATAAACTCTAAAAGAATAAAACATAACTCTCAATCTCAAAACATTCGAGTAAACCCTACATCTTTAAAATATGTGATAGGAAGGCTGCTATTTACGAATTTTAATAAAAACATATAAATCTTAAATAACACTTAAAAAGTGCTTTAGACTATGGAAGTTTCTGTTTCAGCTTTTGTGAGTTCTGCCAACGCGTGTGATCGACTGCTTGCTTTCTACTTGCCCCTGGACTACGAGTCGTTTTATGGAGTTTTCATGTCGAATAATGTGTCCGAAGTATTTCAGGACACGTATTTGCACAGTCTTAGATAATCTCTCGTTCGTCCGCAGCAGTCGCCGCCAGCACCACATTTCAAGGGCATCGATTTTGCGTCGGTCTCTCAGGTGAACCGTTCATGTTTCTGCGCCATAGAGAAATATCGGCAACACTAAAGTTTTCTTCATGCAGAGTTTCGTGGATTTGGTGATATTTCGGTTGCACCTGACTCTTTTGACCTTATCAACGGCAGATCTTGTCTTAGCATATCTTTTTTGAATTTCGTTCTCATAGCCCCTCGTGTTTGTGCTCGTGGATCCTAGGTACACGTAGGATTGAACAATTTCACAGTTGCCAATCACAGAAATGTCAGGTTGATTTAGTTCAGTTCGGTCTACGATTATCATCTTGGTTTTGTCTCTGTTGATCACAAGTCCGTAGGAGAGGCTTGTTGTCTCTAAACGTGTCAACAGGTGTTCCATGCCTTTTTTTATTTGAGCGAGAAGAGTAGTAGGTATCATCGGCGTATCTCATCATAAGTTGGATATCTTCCGACCTCCTACTGAAACACCCTTGTCTCAATGTTCCAAAGCGATTCTCATGATATACTTACTCCGTATATATATGTCAAACAGGAGTGGAGACGTAAGAAAACAGTATTAGCTGTAAGTAGCAAGAACGGCGTAAGTTTACTGAGTGCACAGCTATATTCAGAAAAAAAATCTGCGTCGAACGGTCTGGGTCTCATATCGCTACTATACGTTTTTTACAATAGGTATAATTTTGAAAAGTTTACTTGTTCAATTAGCTAGGAATAAGTCACTTAAACACAGTGTTTTAACACTACACTACAGCAAAAGTTCAGTTTATTATTAAACATCTGATATAACTAACAGCATTCCTATGCCAATAAAGTGTAATGTATTATATCAGCATTTTTTAGAGTTAGTCTTACATCTGTTATATTGTAGGTAATGTATTAAATACCTATTCAAGTATAAGCATTTTAAATGTGTGGAAAATACGAAACTTAGCTCCATAGAAGTCACCAAACTACTTACGACGTCAGGTCTTTAAATGAAAAGTTAATTGCTGTAAATAGTAAAAAGCCTACAGGTAATAACTTTAACAAAAATATTTTCATTGCTCTTCATAAGTATTATTGCTATAACAAAACTGTGTTACAAAAATCATATTTCTGTCAAAGATTTTTTGAAGACATTTTTAATGTTCTTTGGCTCTGGGGAAAAGTTGGGTTTTGGCTAAACAACTTACAGCAAAAACGTTTTCTTGCATCGATATATATTATAATTAGTTGTCATGAAAAGCTAAGTATTTGTCGGTTCATGATTTTTTGTTTATTAATATGTTCTTTGTACAGAGATAGTCCTGAAAAATATTTCACGATGTATGAAAAGTGAGGAGCCTATTCTTTATATACATTCATTAATCAAAAGTAAGTAATGACTTAATTTACTAAATAACTCTGCAATTTTCTATAAAATTGTTGTATTCCTTGTTTTAATTTTCTCGAAACTCGTTACAAGTAAACTTTAAAATAAATATTAAAACAGTTTTTTTTCCAAAGTGTCCCTGGAGTTTAACCTTAGTAAAAGTAATTTATATGTAACGTAAATAATGATATACATATTTTAAACCAAAATAACATTAAGTTAATGCGTACATATCTTAGAGAGGTAGATAGGAGTATTTATCAAACACCCATATCAGATATGTATTGCTCCCATATAAGGCCTATTGTCACCTACAGGGCAGTGTTCCAGACGCCGGACAGTTTGAATTTCTCTGTAAGAAAATTCCAACAACTGTTCTAACCGGGAATCCAAACCAAGAGTTCTACATTCCAAAGCAGCGCTGCCACCACTACACCAACGATACATTAAAACGATATTTCTCATCATTGCTCATATTAATTCAATTCATTTGTGTGGCTTTGAATCTCGTAGACACCCTCTTTAGGCACCCATCTAAGCACCAATTTTTTTTCTCTTATTTGATTTTAACCGGTGTATGTGTTGCAAGATTTGGTTTATCTAAACAAGCATTAGCACGTAAAAATCATAATATTCTAATAAAACTAAGGTATAAATACTAAAACATAACACTCAATGTGAGATTTCAGTTAAAAGTCTTATGGTAAAATTTTTGAACTAAATGTGGTAGGCAATAGTTTGGTTGTATATCATTATATATGTATCTATATCCAACCGTAAGTTGATGCTCTTTGTCCGTTTGTCCATCTGTCTGTATGACTAAGAGTCTGGTAGAGAAGGTAGGTCGTCCACCGACAATGTGGAAGACGTACTAAATAAGGTCGCAGGACTATTTTAGATGCATGCAGCTTCCATCTGGTCCTTCCGTATGCATGTCTTCAGCAGTAAAAGTTTTACATCTCATATGATAATAAATGTAGGTAACCCTTGTTTGAAAATTTTATTATTCCATGTATATCTTTTCACGTGGATGTATATATGTCGTAAAACCTACTAAGGAATTACTTAAAGAATTGCACTGCATTGTTCGGTACGTATAGGATTTAGTATGTACCAAGGCAATTAACTGGTTTTAATTTTGTTCTGATAACTCCCACTACCATATAAATATACTTATTCCATCATCATCTTCACTTAAAGAAAACCAAGTGACGTATCAAATATACCTGCCTATTAAGTTTGACTTAGGGGACGGTCGCAGTGCTTTTTACTTCCATTCTTTGGCATTAATATAAATTAAGATTGAAGAACTTTACAAATCGTAACGTTGGCATTAATTTTATTTACACACACGAAGCTTCACAACTTTAATATGCAACATTTTATTCAATCTACTGTTTCCAATTTCATTTTCACCCTAGCTTAAGGAACGATTTGATAGCGATATTCTATGCAGAACCACAAAACACCTTGACCATAAAATGCCTACTCATGTTTTTAGTTGCTACTGTAAGCTGTTAACTTTAAAAACAGTCAAATTAATAATTGTGTAAAGTCAAGTCTTTCTCTTGATATATTCCAAAGAGAATACAATACTACGTAAATATATTCAAGGACGAATGAAAAGAGCTATACATTTCTCAATATGCTGGGTTCTAATTCTATATAGTTAAAAAAATATTGTTCCAAGTGTGAACACCACACCACACTTCGTATTTATTTTAATTACATACATTGCAGCAATCATCTCTACCATGACATTAAGATGTTGACCTTCGAAATCTGTGTATTATATCTGTGTATGTGTCCCCTTGAAAGGTCTATAAGCCTATTATATATTATTTATATATTTATTGCTGAAAAGTAAGTAGTAGCTTAAGATGTCTTCATTAGTCTTCCAGCTAACTGTGACACTTAAGCTTATTAGAAGACGTTGCACCCTTTTTATGTCACTGCGTGGAGGTTGTCTGGACTTAAATTTATAAGAACAAACCCAAGTATACGAAGGAAATTAAACGGTTATTTGTAACATGTCATATCAGTAGTACTCGTGCTAATAGTTGTGTTAAAACTCGACCGCGCTTCGCTTAGAAGAACGCTCGGCCTTCGGTCTCGCTTTACTTAGAAGCATGCTCGGCCAAGCCGACGGCCGAGCATGCTTCGCTTAAAAGTACGCTCGGCCTTCGGCCTCGCTCTACTTAGACGGACGCTCGGCCTTCGGCTTCATTTCACTTAGGAGCACACTCGGCCTTCGGCCTCGTTTCGCTTAGAAGGACGCTCGGCCTTCGGCCTCGCTTCACTTAGAAGCACATTCGGCCTTCGTCATCGTCAATAGAGCTCGGCCTGTGGCCTCGCCATTTTGACCAATGCCATCATCAAGAAATGTGTTTCATCTTTCTGATTGGGGACTTTTAAAACCCCTAGATATCGATTTTCAGTCGGATCAGGCCATTATTCAAAGTAGCCGCCATCTTGGATTTTTGACATTTCCACCAAATTGCATTTCCGGTCCCCTAAAACATTACTTCAAACCCCCCGTACCTATCTTTAACGGTTTCGGCGTTATAAGCATTTACATTTTGTATGGGCGCGATCGTCTTTTGTTTGGGAGGTGTGTTTTTTTTCAATTTTTAAGAAATGCCTAGGGTGCTTGTCAATATTAGTTTTGGCACTAACTACCTATCTCTTTTAGTTTCCGTGAGCCGTCAAGCTGTTCCAACAGAAGATTTAGATTCAGCTCATTTCAGGTGTCACTTAAGGACGTAAGACCACTGTCTATACTTTTTACTTACAAAACCTTAGCGTTCCATCATGCAAACTTGTAGAAAAAAACTAATAAATTTTCAGGAAAAACATTTGTATGGCGGCTATGTTGAAAAATGAAGTCATCAAAAAATGGATTTCATATTTCGAATCGGGGACTTTAAAAACCTTTAGATATCGATTTTCAGTTGGATCGGACTAATATTTAAGGTAGCCGCCATCTTGAATCCGCTATCTTGGATTTTTGACATTTTCGCCAAATTGCATTTCCGGTCCCCTATCATATTCGTTAAAGCACCCTATACCTATCTTTAACGGTTGCGGCGTTATAAGCATTTACATTTTGTATCGGAACGATCGTCTTTTGTTTGGGAGGTGTGTGTTTTTTTTAATTTTTGGCAGTTGCCCAGGGTGCTTGTCAATATTAGTTTTGGCACTTACCCCCTATCTCTTTTAGTTTCTGAGAGCCGTTAGGCTGTTCCATATCCAAGTTCACATTTAGCTCATTTCAAGTATCCCTTAAAGTCATTAGACTACTGTCTACACTTTTCATTTACAAAGCCTCAGCGTTCCATCATGCCAACATGTCGAAAAAGAACGATAAAATTTCCAGAGAAAAAAATTGTATGGCGGCCATGTTGAAAAATGACGTCATCAAAAAATGGATTTCATATTTCGAATAAGGGACTTCAAAAACCCTTAGATATCGATTTTCAGTCGGATCGGACTAATTTTTAAGGTAGCCGCCATCTTGAATCCGCCATCTTGGATTTTTGACATTTCCGCCAAATTGCATTTCTGGTCCCCTTAAACATTAGTTCAAACACCCCGTGCCTATCTTTAACGGTTGCAGCGTTATAAGCATTTACATTTTGTATGGGCGCGATCGTCTTTTGTTCGGGAGGTGTGTTTTTTTTTTAATTTTTAGAAAATGCCCAAGGTGCTTGTCAACATTAGTTTTGGCACTTACCTCCTATCTCTTTTAGTTTCCGAGAACCGTTGACCTGTTCTACCTGGTATTCCACGTTCAGCTCCATTCAGTTTCTCCTAAAGTCACCTATCTCAATCCTACATTTTACACGACAAAACTATAATCCCCATCACGCCCACTGCGAGAAATGATCCATTGAATTTCCGAAAAAACATTTGTATGGCGGCCATATTGAAAAATGACGTCATCAAAAAATGGTTTTCATATTTCGAATGTGGAACCCCAAAAACCTCCCGATACCAATTTTGAGCCGGATCGGACCAACTTTCAATTCGGCCGCCATTTTGAATCCGCCATCTTGGATTTTTGACACTTTTACTAAATTACCCTTTCGATTCCCTATGACATTTGGTCAAACACTTTATACTTATCTCAAACGGTTTAGGAATTATAAGCATTTACATTTTGTATGGGAGCGATCGTCTTTTGTTTGGGAGGTATGTTTTTTTTTTAATTTTTGGCAGTTGCCCAGGGTTTTGGTAATTTTTAGTTTTGGCACTAACCCCCTATGATTTATAGTTTCCGAGAGCCGTTCACCAGTTCCATCAGACTTCCACATTCAGCTCATCTCAGACTTTTCCCTTTGGTTTCAGAACCCCCCCTACACTTTTCCCCTACATCTTCTATACCCCCCATTGCTCCTTCATACCGTACCATTTATGTCAATCAGTGAATCAGTCAGTACATGAATGGTAATCGAGCTTTATATAGTATGACTAGGTGTTGGGCGGTGCGCGGGCCACGAGTGGCCCGCGTTTGTCCTTGTGCATTAATTTTTGTTGATAAAATTTAACCATTTGAACAGAAAAGTCAAAATTTTCATACAAGTTCAATTGCAGAAAATTTGCCTCTAATTACAGTTGAAGTCGGGGCATAGAAGCCATTCGGAATATTAATTTTAAAAAAACTGGTCCTTGTGTATGCTTGTTAAGGGATCCAACCCCTTAGTACAGTGGTTAACGTAAGCAATCGCCTTGGAGACCAGCTTGAGAGGTCGAAAAATAATCTGCATTCAGTTGCGTAAAAAAATCAAAACTCCCATACAAGTTACAGAGCGAACATTTCTGTTAGAGCAATTGAGGCTCAAGGACAGAGCGGTCAGCTGGAGTAAAAAAGACAAAAAAGTGTGGTATAGTCGTTAGGTTGTAGGTACACACCATAAGTCTTTTCAATTTTTGTTTAGGGGCTCTACTTCTAAGTGTGGTCGGTGGTAAATGTGTCACAAGAGTCTCACAGGTGTCCAAGGAAACTTCCTTCGAGACCTTTTTTATTTAAACTGCCTTTTCAATAACATGGTTGTCTGGAAGAGATCGCTCTGAGCGATAAGACCGTCCATTTTGAGACTTATTTTTTTTATTGTTGATTAATAGTTTTCAATTATATTATCCTATTTATTTGTCAGTTATATTATATAATGTGGTATTGCAATAAAGGGTTTATCTATCAATTTACCTATCTACATAGTAGCAGTATAACTCTTCGTGAATGAGTTCATCCGGGGAAGACAGACTGCCACCATATCTTTTTCTATCCTGAAGCAATAATGGTCGCAATATTTTGTTCTGGTATTGAAGGGTATGGGTGCGGGTAAAATTATAGGCACATTGAGACTTAACAACGCCTCAACTTACGTGCGCAATGCAGTTGTGAGGACATACGTCTGATAAAGGTAGAGGTTAGCACCTAACACCTGGTAGACCTCGTGCTTCTACCGGCTTTTAAAAAATACTTAAACTACTTGGCAGTGACTCTAAGGTACTGGGTACAAGTGTGTGAACATTATATATTATAATAATTTAAATGGTCCTTATTTAAAACAGAATATCTATTAAGATATTTATACTGTAGGACCTTTGGCATTTATATGATGTACAGGAACAATTTGTGAACTGAAGGAACTATTAAACAGGTAAGCTGTTAATTACCTATTTTTTAAACTTCTTTATATGAATAAACATTTAAAATATCATTCTCTGCTGCTCACTTATTTTGGTATGCCAAGTTTCACAAAATTAATTTTACAATCAATCGGGCGCTGTGCGAGTTTACAGGTCCTCTTTTCCATACGCAGGTAAAGGCATTTGATGAAGATGTATAAACACACACTTTACGATAGTGGCGGTTTTTAATGTCATGGTTTACCACAATATTATTTCTTCGGCCACTGGCCAAGGAATACAGAACCATAGAGAATATGAGATAACTTCATTAACAGTAATTAAGTAAGTACAGACATGCAGCGTCTCACACTTCCCACCACAATCACACTCTTAGGGGTATCAGACCTTTCCCTTACCGTTCGTATATAATATATTTGTTTTTACATTAGAAAGTCACATTATCACTGAGTAGCACACTATATATTGAAAAATTGGAAACTATTGACAATGCAGCAGAGTGATGTACTGCAGTATAATTATAGAAGACATCAAAACAAAAAAGTGCAATACGATATGTCTAACTATTACAGTTATGACAACAATAACTACTTTTCCGTGTTTATAAAACATGCAATATTAATGTGTACTTGGTGTTAATCTTTATCTACTCTTATAATAAAAAGGAAAGATGTGATAGCTCGGCTGTTGATGAAAGTTCACACAGAAATAAACCGGAAACAATTTGCTACGCCGTAGCAAACCGTAGCAGCTACGGTATATCAAATATCCACGCAGACGGAGCTGCAAACAAAAGGTACTCCATGATATGCATGCAGGCCAAATCTTAGATCAGTAAATGATACCAGTGATGACTTGTGGCACTGCTCTCTGACTATGAGCCTCATAATATGTAAGCTCAAAATCGTACAATTCGTTACATCAAAAATGGAGAAATCTGTGCTGAATCACTGTATGTGATTGAATCAGAAATGAGGAGATGAATCGTAGGACCTGCTGCGGTTCAGCCGCCCGCCGTGTTGCAGAGACGAGACGAACAAGTCGCTCGTCTGACGTTATGCGTCACGCTTGCCCACAATAGTCCAGTGCAATACAGAATTTTAAACTACAACAGTGTAAAACCCTGCACGGCAAAGCACTGCACTCGGGACCCTGAGATATGCAAATGTTAACTCTCTTGCCCTGTAATTTCGCTGGAAACATTCACCAAAAAATAGTAATATTTGCACACTACTGTTTCACGGTTGAATAACTGCTAAAGGACCATGCTGACTCTGGAAAAGTCCTACCACTAAATATACACAATATACGTTATTTTTAAACAAAAGAAACAAATTGTCACACCTACATATCCACGAAGGGGTAGGCAGCAGTGTTTCTAACACCTGCATTTCTCCGGATATTTTTTTGTCCCATGTAATATGGTGCGAGCCTATTCATCTTTCGTCATCATCTTGCAGCTGAAATGATGATGGTGAGGTCCTGGTATGAAATTTGAATCTTTTTATGAATTTTGTTTTTTGTTCATTTTTTATTTCATACTTTGGTTTCTTTTACATATTCCTATTTGTAATATGTCACTCTCACAACAATTAATCACTTTATAACGATAGAGTACGTCAAGTAGTGCGTGGTAACGTAATATTTGTTGTGCACTACTCTATCCTCAGTTATAAAACACAACCCACAATCATTCATTACTTAGTTTCAAGCGCTTCGCCGGCCGCTGCCGCGGCACGCTCGCTTTGCTCGCTCGGCTTGCGCGTAGTTTTGTCGCAGTTTGACCTAACCTAGGATCGGATGATAAATTAAGTGTCGGATGCCATATTCTAAGAACTTATGAGTCATGTTAGAAAACCATCTGTTATAGCGCAGGTACTCATACGAACACCGTAAGCAAGATACTGAATTATTTAATACATTCAATTTTTTCAACGTCTTTGAATGTGTTTACCTCTTAAAACTAAGGTAACACTGGCTCTTTTCAGACTCATACCCAATTATTTATTGCAATCATATGTATATTATATAGATCTTAAGGTTATGGTAGTAATAAATTTCCCTATTCTGATGTACAATATTAGAGGTACAATACTAAGAACGACCGACTCAATCATGTTACTCTAAATTAATTAACATTCATCAAAATAATTATTGAAAATAAATGCATGAATCATTCATGAGTTCATCAAAGTAACAGTAGCATTTTTTTATTTGTAAGTTATTTAATGGCTTTTTAAAAATATTATGCCTTTCTTTAGCTAAAAGGTCAGCAAAAGTAATTAGGTATTCGATTAAGTATTTATTGACATAACATTTGCCCATGAGCTGCGCATTTTAAATGTTGATATAGGCAGTACTAATTTATATTGAATCTTGTTGAATACTGCAGAGGGTTTTTGGATAAAAATTAAAGGTATTTTCAACAAACTATTGACTCCATAGCTCAGAGAAAAAGCAAGTTTAAGTGGCAGTGGGCATCACACATAATACCTTGAACTGACGGCCGATGGGGCTGGTAACCACAGAGTGACCCTGTTATGCTAATAGCTTCCAATTCTGTCCTTTTGGGAATCTACAGGGGACGCATATGTTCAGCAGTGAACGTCTTACAGTAATTTATTATAACGGGAATAATATTAGGGGACAGCTTGCAAAGTTTCGTTTCACTAAGCAGCCGTTAGAGCATAAAAAATCAAACATTAAAAATGTATTTATGCATATATATAGGTACTCTCAAAGCATAACCCATAACGTTCAATCTCAAAACATTCGAATAAAACGTACAGACAAATATTTTTGAAATATGTGGTAGGTAGGCTTCTAATTACGTATTTAATGAAACATTTACATCATAAAATTAATACATAAAAAAATTAAATTAATCTTTACATCACGTTAACGATAAATAGGTATGTGAAAGTAACTATGTTGACGTAGATGGACATATGTTTCTAACTTGGACACTTCATAGCTATATACCTACTACTTGATAGTAATTATCCCATTTGTGTTTGTGTGGAATTTTTAACAACATAAATAGTGATGAACTGAAATAAGACTTACTACGTACATTCCGAAACATTTATCATATGTTATAGAACATTTTCGTTGTAGGTATATCCATCTATATAATGCGTACTTTTTCTATCTGTGCGTATGTCGGTTTTTCGCTCTATCTGGCCGTCAGTACGTTAAAAGGCTAAAAACACAACTTACGAAGCGTACCCGTAGACTCGCCAGTGACCATAATTTGGCAAATAATAAGTACAATGTAATAGTTTTTAAGAATACAAACTACGATTCCAGGAATTGTAGTGTGTATAGTTGTATATATCAGTCACCACATACCAAAACAATCCGTTTTCTTATTTTAATATATTTTATGGATCTCTTATTTTACCATAAACGAATTTAACCATAAACCAGACTACATTACTTATCTACGGTCTTTTAGGTGAAAGCCGCAGTGCTTGTGTCATGTTTGCATCTTTGTCGTCACAACTATTAAATAACACGTTCGCCACTAAAACATTTGCATCTTAATTACAGTCTGCGTAAGCTCGACTGTGTACCAGTTCGTATTTCAGCTATAGTCACTTTATATCCGAAAGCGTCACCACTATCATATTTTGTGTTTTCTACCGACTTCCAAAAAAGGAGGAGCTACTCAATTCCACTGTATGTTTTTTTAATGTTTGTTACCTCATAGTTTTCGATAGGGTGCACCGATTCTCAAAATTATTATTTTTTGAAAGCTGGTGCTTCCCGTGTGGTCCCATTTAAATTTCATCAAATTCGGTCAAGTAATTTTTGAGATACACTCCAATAACTGAATAGAATGGAAGTCGATATTAAATTTTTCATATTGGAATTGTTATTTTATTTAATCTACTTTTTTCAACTTGCGTTTACCATTTCATTTCTAAAGGTAGGGAACTTTAAGAAATGTTTTGATTATTTATCAAATGAATACTGTGGCTTTGTAACTCGCACGCTACGGCAAGCGAAGCCACGAGAGGGTCAGTGAGTAAAATTAAATATGTGAAAGTTTGTGTCCGTGAATGTTTGTCACCAAGTATCTCCGTAGGTAACTACTAAAAAAGTTTAAATTAACTTTGGAATAAAGATAGTTTAGTGTGTGAAATCACATAAACGCTTAAGTATTAAAAATCAAAGCCTGAGATGTTTAAACAGGGTGCCATGAAACTACTATGACTATGACTAATGTTTATATGGAAAATGTTATTCTTTTGACTCAAAACGCGTGAAGATAAACATGGACATAAATAACAAAACATGTATTTATTTTATTCTTTGGTTTTGATTTACTGAAAACTCTGTACAACTAAACTTTGAAATCTACCTATTTATCTTCTATATATATAAATGAACCCCTATTTCTCCTGGTAACGCTATACCTTGAGAGCGGATAGAACAATCTCACTAATTCTTTTTTGTTGTGTTAATTATTGTCAGGAGAAGGTTCTTATAAATGAAACTCTGAGATGTTATGGCGAGGGCGAAGGTCGCGGGCAGTTAGCCGTTTCATTAGCAACCCTTGACGGAGTGCAACACATTTCTGAAATGTATCTATGGATAAAATGAATCCGGTTTACTCAAAATTAAGTAAAAATAAATTAAAAGTAAATTTAAAGGATAACGTAGGTAAAATATTACTTACGTTATCTTCACGCTTACATATCCGCGTAGGGTTAGGCAGAGGTGTTAGCAAACACGACCGCGACGATTTAATTCTTGAATGCTGTCCTTTCATGGAGTGAGTAGTAATTAACTTTCCTACTTTGCCTTATAAAACTTACTTCCTGAAGGAGGGTTACCTATGTTTTAAGTTTTACCTTTGTGTGTATGTACTTTTAGGCGGTGTACGTTCATTAGGTACTTAGTATCCGACGGCATGAAAAACTTTATATCCATATTTAGTTTATAACAATGAAAATATTCATGTCCCCTTATTCACGTTTATAACATAAGTGTGATATTTATAATCTGTTTGCAGACTGGTTGTTAACATGACATGTGTGTTAATGTGCTTATAAAAACTTTACGATTCCAATAATACGTCGATTTATACATATCCGTCAAGATTTTTGTACTGTAAGAACTTAAGTATTGCTACTTTATAGTGGAAAAATACCTACCTATCTTTTGATAGGGTTTTGAATTTGAACCCGCATCTTCTAATAATCCGTGCTAAACGCCATGACGCCATGGTATGCCATCTATAGGCACCCATCGAAGCATCAAATTTATTTCTCTTAGTTGATTTTAACCGGTGTAAGGGACAAGTTAAAAGATTTTGTTTATCTAAGCAAGCATTAGCACCTAAAAATCATACTATAATAAAACTTAGGTATAAATACTAAAACATAACGCTCAATGTGAGTTTCAGTTAAGTCTAAGGGTAAATTTCTTTAAAATAAATGTAGGCAGTATTGTGGTTGTATATCATCATATTATGTCCGTATGCATATCCAACCGTCCGTTGATGCTATTTGTCCGTTTGTCCTTCTGTCCGTCTGACTGTGTGTCTAAAATAGCTCTTAGTTTGACATTTAGTTGTAGGTAGAGTAGGTAGGACTCGTGGAGACTTGTAACATGTGGAACACTCTTCCTTCTGTTGTGTCACATAAACCAACACTTGCTTTTAAGTTTACCAAGATATACATTTTTATATTGAGTATTTTAATAAAATGCTGGTCCCATCTAAGATTGGATAAGCTTCTCTATTCAGGACAAATCGATAACTTCCTAAATCAACTTCCTTATGTATTAATCCTTCCTATACCGTGATAATAAACACAAAAGATTTATAAATGAAATTGACGTATATTTATGTCTCTGGGACGCAAAAGGTTAATCCTTTAACGTTACTTTCTAATTAATTTATTCAGAAAGTTTGGCATCTGCAAACCAATTCTTTTTTTTCACAACGTTCAACTATCTATTCATCACATCAGCTCGACTCCGTTGGATACTAACCCAAAAAGCTGTTCTACTATTTCTATGATGACAACTTGAAACGTAACGTCATCTTAAACGCTACTACCTATATAAAAATATAATATACGGATATGCGTTAACGTCGCGGTCATGATCTATATAGTTAACAGCATATTAGGTTTTAATTTAAAGTTTATTGTAACAATAGAAACCTAACTTAAATAGCACAATAAAAAACGTATAAATGTCATCGTTCAGCTACAGTTCAGTTAAAGTTGGAGCAACATTTGGTTAGTAGAATCGGGCCCAGCGGTTTGGCAACAATATCAAAGTCAACGGGTCATTGCCGTTACAAATAATGGTAGTCGGTACAATGAAAGTACAAAAGTACCAATGTCCACAAGTTCTTTTACACTTTTCGGTGCTGAAATCGGTTCCATTTTTGGGTAAATATTTTTTTTACCATTTGAGTGACCCTTGCAACTTACGGATCGATTGTCATTAACCGCCAATGATGATATTACCAAGAAAGGCGTACTACTCTTCAGTTATTGGAGTGTAACGTGCTCGTCGGAAAAGATTTATTGAAAATATTGTATCCATTTTAGGTGTTGTTTCAGTTTCTCAAAACTTTCTGGGGATCCCATGAATTTTAAGAGGCATGGAAAAATGCAAAGGGAAAAATTTTGGTTTTCAAATTAGAAATAATTTAATTTCATATAGCTACTTAGAGTTTGCAACCTATGATTGACTTGACTGTGTTAGTGAAAATTCTAAGGTAATTATAGATGCCTAAAATATGCATGCAGATGTTTTTAAACGTAACATACGAGTAATAAATAAACAGTGCGGTCCCGATCAGCCATAATCGATTTAAGCGCGATAACAGGCGGTCCCTTTCACCGTGAACGTGATTACGATGGCCCACGCTACGTCACGGTGACGTCTTAACTGCCGCCATATTGACGATTACATGAACCATGCTCTACACCGTAATCGTCGTGAGCGTTCTGTCAAAAGTGACAGGTGTTTGTTTAGTTTTACAATGTCTTTACTGGTGTCCCTCGTTTTTGAAGTAAAAGTTGTAAAAGCCGGTCCATCCATTCTATTACAGTCCCACCATCTTATCTGTTCAGGTGACAGCGTCGCTAGTGGAGAATTTGGTATTGCAGCCTAAGAAATTCACCAAGAAAAAGGAGAATCAAAACATAGGGCAGTCTTTCAAGCCACTCTTTAATTTGCAAATTCTGCAATTATAATCCTACTAACATTATAAACGCGAAAGTTTGTTGTATACATATATGTATATTTTAGTTCCAATTTTGCCCACCTGAACAGATAAGTTGGTGGCACTATATTTCTTTTTAATCCACACACCACATAGTTAATCTTCACACTATGCACGATATTTTTATGAATTTGTTTTTCGCGCGCAAGTGATTCGTTATTGCTACAACTTTATCATAGGTCCTATTTATCAACACGCTTCCACTGCCACGAGCTATCAAAATCGCGATATTTATCTCGGACCGGCTTTAGTAGTCATTAGTACTGTGAGCAAAAATATCACAAAACGGACCGTTGTGAAAATGTATTGGATACTGTTGCCAGTGCAATAATAAGCAGTTTTGAAATTATTATTGTTCAAATTATATATTTATACTCGAGGTGCGTTCGTTCAGCTTATGAGGGCATTAGTGGCGTTGTCATTGGTGGCTCTTTTGTTAAAGCGCTCGTAAAGCTCCAAAACGATATGTTTGCCACTTTTGCCACTTTTTCCCATACCCTATTCGAACGCTCAACTGAGCAGAAGACCTAAAATCACATGATTATGCTGTCAAACACATAGCTGTCAAATAACAATCACAAACAACCATGCTCCAGACGTGGGCCAAAAATTTCACTTTTTGGTGGCAAAAATACCTCTTTTTTTCCGAACGCTGAACAAAAGGAGGTATAAACGACATTTTCACCCACCAATTCCCAATGCGAACGCCCCTTGTGAGTGTTTTCTAATGCACTTTAGAAACCTTTATTCAAGAAACTATATGTATTATCGCTACCAGGCAAGTTTATATTTCCAGTATGTACATTTTGCAAAGAGCATGGGGCGATACGAAATGAGACAAGCGTGTACAGCCGCCATAATGTAAATGATTCGCATAAAATAAATTTAAATATCCGTTATTGTTTCACATCTACATTTGGCTACTTAGAATGAAATAGTAAATCTTTATTACTACCATTTTGTTAACTGTTCTCCTGATTTTTTTAATGGTAACTTAGAGTACATTTTTTTTATTACGACAATGGATTCTAGTCTTTTAGCCCATCATAGTTGAAAATGAGACACTTCTGGGGCGCGTTCAGAGCCTCGGTGAGAGTGTACTCGGAGTGCAACCTTTCGCACTAACGCCGCCGTTCGCGCCGTTAGCGCGCGCGCGTTAGAGTGGATCTAAAAAATGATTGAATTAGTAAGAAAAATCCCATGTTTGTACAATATAAACGAAAATTGTTATAAAAATATAACACAACCGATGATATTCTCTTAAATCCTCTCTCTTTTTATTGATGTACACCCATACTCTTTTTTTCTGTCATCTGAATCAATCGACATCTTAATAACGAACAAACTTTTCACATCGTGCTATCTATAGACACTGTGCTTTGGTAAATGGTACGTTGCGTAAGGTGCGTTCAGTCAAGTGTGACATGAAACGAGCGCGACGATAAAACGCGCCGCTTTAACGCTATTACGCAGCGCTACTTACCTACGCGTCCTGTTTGACAAGGCCTTTAAGTTAAAGCACTCTGTTGTTCTAACTCGAGCGTTCCGAACCTCGAGCCGTCGCTACTTTTTAACCATCAAATCGATCGGTAAACGGTTACAACCCGTATCTGAAATAACTTTGACCAATCAGATTACAACTTCTTGTTCCTCTCTCTTCTCAAAGAAAATTAGGTAAGGATCAATTGATCTGTCGATGTCGAATTTGTCAAAATTTCTTTAAGGTTAGGAAACAACCGTGCTGTTCTGTACCTCGGAGCGAGTTAGAAAACAACTAAACAACCACACTCTGAGGTTCTGAACGCCCCCCAGTACCTGCTATTGCTACTGACACTTGAAACTTATGGATATCTACTTGACACTGGCAGATGCATTAGTCATGCAAAGCCAAATCCTCCAGAACGGAGGATAAGAAAAAAAAACTTATGGATAAAATATAATCTTTTTTATCTATGGTTATAAATTTTTTGATTGTGTTCTTGTAGTGCGTTCAAATAGACCCCTTGTGAGCGTTCGAATTGGGAATCTATGGGTGAATGGCGTTCATGTCTCTTTTTGTTCAGCGTTCGGAAAGTTAAAAAAGAGGCATTTGTGTCACCAAAAAGTGCAATTTTGGACCCACGTCCGGATCATGGTTGTTTTTGATCGTTTTTTGACAGCTATGTATATTACAGCATAATTATGCGATTTTAGATCTTATGCTTATTTGAGCGTTCGAATAGGGAGTGAGCAAAATTGGCAAAAATAACGTTTTTGAGCTTTTTGAACGCTTTAACAAAAGAGTCATCAATGACAACGCCACCAATGCCCTAAAAGCTAAACCATGTCATTAGATATATAGTGCGTTCGAATAGATCACTTCTGATCGTTTTTGGCGAAAATAACGCTAAAAACGCTCACAAGGAGCGTTCGAATTGGGAATGTGTGGGTGAAAATGTCGTTCATGCTTCTTTTTGTTCAGCGTTCGGAAAGCTAAAAAAGAGGAATTTTTGCCACCAAAAAGTGCAATCTTTGACCCACGTCCGGAGCATGTTTGTTTGTGATCGTTATTTGACAGCTATGTATTTGACAGCATAATCATGCGATTTTAGGTCTTATGCTCAGTTGAGCGTTCGAATAGGGTATGGGAAAAAGTGGCAAAAGTGGCAAACATATCGTTTTGGCGCTTTACGAGCGCTTTAACAAAAGAGCCACCAATGACAACGCCACCAATGCCCTTATAAGCTAAACGAACGCAACTTTAGTCTGATTCCATAAATATTTTACTCTCTACTCTACTCTACCGAGATTAATTTATGGACCATGTTTTTAACCCTATGAGGTTAGTCAGCGAATCTTTGTAAAAGTCTACATTCTAGTTCGAGTTCTGCAGCTTCCGCATTTCCACAGAAGGCGCACTCTAAACTATTTTCACTGTGTGTAAATGTGCCGGAGTTAATAAGCATCGACCAAATCTCATTCTGTTTATACCTAGCCGTTCTGAATTTTTTCACATAAAGGTATCTTTGTTTTTATTGTACCACGGTTTGACTGGCAGTTCTTTTTGTATGCTACAATACCACTGTATCTTTTCTTTACATTCTTGCCAGTATAAATTCTATATTAATTTTATTGTCCTATGTAGTGAGCATAATAATCAAACAAAGGTCACTTTCGTTTCCTTCTCTAACATGATGACTTTATAAAAACATATTCATCTCTACACAATTGTTGAATTCAATTATTCTCATTTTCTGACAAATATGTAGTTTATAGCATTGGAACAGTTATTAGGATAAGTTAGGCAATTGAATTGCATTGATGCAAAAGTATGGTTTGTCTATATCCATGCAGGAGTCACATCAGTGAAACCACAAACAACAGTTAACAACAACCTTATTATATTTCTGATATACCCTTAACTAATCTTTTATTATTATTTCAGCCCAAGTTTGATAATTGAAAGGCGTTGCCGCAAATGAAGCAGCTTTTCATGTACTGCGTGATACTGCCATTGCCAAATAAAATGAGAGGGAAAAAGAGCTGATGAAGAAGTGAAATTGGAATTCAATATAGTGAAATTAGAAATAGAAAAGTTATAGAAACATACCAATGTAAATTAATTGCAATATAAAATAATCTAGTCAGATATTTAATTCATTTTACTTTTGTATTTTTATGTAGGCACTACATTAGTTGTATTAAATAAAGACAAAATGTTTAGTTTATATGTTTATTCAAGTTCATTTTAATAATATAAGTGCATAACAATTAAATTATCTTCATAAAGATTAAAAATAATTAATAATATATGTATATATATATTTAACGCCTCAACTGCAAATTTTCTTCTTCACTGAGGATGGAACCACAAAATGTAAATACAACTACAGTGAATAGATAAGATAGCATGATTTTGGCACAACTCATTGAATTTCGCCAATTATGATTTACATAAAATGTCACCGTACCTAATATATCGCCTATTGATTCAACCAATATTGAAATGCATTTTTGCTATTTTCATAGAGGCTTACCATTCCTAACCGATAGTCCTTACTGCCGATAGATTAATACCAAGAAATAGGTTCAGCTATCCTTTGATATGTTTTAGAAACGCAGTAGACTATATCAAAAGATATAATTTTTATTTTCAATAACACAAACCATGGATACATAAATGATTGAAATGGCCATTTTTAATAGGCCAGCCTTAGCATAAACTTGATATAATATTAGAAATCCGGGTTTTTTGATAGGGAGGTTTATTACTCAATCATGGGTAAACAGCTCAACAGATTTGGATGATAATGGTTATGTAGTATATGATGAAGTGTTGGAATATCACATAGGCTACTATTTACCATGAATGAATGTTTGTTTCCACGTCTCTGTAATTACTAAACCTATCTTGATGAAATTTTGAGGATATATAGGTTCTAGTCCTAGTAATATAAACGCGAAATTTTGTGAGTATGAATGTATGGACGGTTTCTTATTCTTTTACACTCATAAAGGCGATGCCAATTTTGATGAAATTTGGTATGGAGGTAGATGTGGCGCTGGATTAACACATAGGATACTTTTCATCATCATCATCATCCATTACCACGCGGGTGTAACCGCGGGCGCAGCTCGCTCAGTATGAAATTTGGTATGGAGGTAGATGTGGCGCTGGATTAACACATAGGATACGTTTCATCATCATCATCATTCATCACCACGCGGGTGTAACCGCGGGCGTAGTTAGCTCAGTATGAAATTTGGTATGAGGTAGATGTGGCGCTGGATTAACACATAGGATACTTTTCATGATTATCCATCACCATGCGATTGTAACCGCGGGACGCATCTAGTCTAGTATTAATATAAAGGTACCTAAATCTTATAAACCGGCCAAACTCGCGCACGATGTACCCAGGGCCTGCGTCTATCAAATTTATAAATATACTCGTTTTGCAAGCATAGGTATTCTCAGATTGGTCGTATTTTTTTGTGTGTCCCAGTACTTTTGTACAAGTATGATTATTATTATTTACAATCTTAAACAGATTTGATAAGTAATTCTTTTTTACCTACAATTTTTTTAAGGTGTATGTGCTCGTAAGAACGATTTATTTAAAATAAACCTGCCGCTTAAACAGCTTGATGGATTATATAAAATTACATATTATTAGATTCGCCTTAGACAAGCAAGTTCCATAACATTTACAATATCTCAATAAATAAAATAGGTAATTTTGCTATATTATATTTACATAATGCAAAACAAATAATAACTAAATACTATCGAATGGTGCAACAAATAAAAGATCTCCAAGATCCGACTTCAATCTCGCCCTGTTAATTGCTACTGTTAAGCTTGACGCCACACAGAGTTGTAGAATCAAATATTAATAAAATAATATTGTCGTTGAAAGTACTGTCTATTTATACAAAAGTGATGCTAAGTACTGTTCAAAAGTAAGACTTTGGCTTAGCTAGAGTACAGTAATGACTATTTATTTGGTCATTAATATTCTTTGAACTAAATGTGGTAGACAGTAGTTTTTTAGTAGTATTATCCGTATCTATATCCAACAGTCTATAACAATAGATAAATAGATAATTAGAAAATTCTTTATTGCACAAAACTAAAAGTACATAGGCGAGCTAATGCGAATTGGCATTTTCTTCCAGCTAACCTTTGTGTTATATGTGTATAAGTGTGTTTGGTAGTGCTTTATTTAAAACTTGAGAGTTTCTATAGAACAGATGTGTAAGGTAAAATATTAATAAATAATATACCATAACTTTACCTACATATACATATATACACACATATAAATAGCATACATATATTTAAACCTTAAAATAGCTCAATAAAGTGTATTATCTTGCATGTAAAGGTAATGTTGATATACTTTGGATTTGAAGGTAGGAGTATGTGGGATGAGCAGGATTGTTTATTCTCGGGCCATGGTTTTTGTTATGTATTAATCTGTTTGTCCATGTCCCCGCGACCCGGGGATCTTAGTACGGTGTGTGTGTGTAAACGTTATTCCGAATTTCATCTAGATCCGTTGAAACGTTAAAACGTAAGGAATTAACAAATGTCCACATCAATTCACATTCTTATTCACGTTTTTAACATAAGTGTGTCCTTCATAAACTCTGCAGATAGTGTATTAACGTTTTTTATAAATACTTTACATTTGCAACAATACCTCGATTAATATATATCTATCAAGATTATTATACGAACGAACTTATGTATTTCTATTTGATAATGGAAACTACCTATCTCTCTACGGGTTTTGAAACCGCATGTTCTGATAATTCCTGTCAAACTCCATGACTGCTAGGTCACCCATCCAAGCATCAAATGTTGATTTTAATTGGTGTATGGTGTGTTGCAAGATTTGGTTTAGCTTCTTGGAAGACGCTGCCTTTTTATGTCACTGCGTGTTGTTGGACAAGTTCATAATAACAAACCGACGTCGTCGAAGGAAATCAAACGTTTATTTGTAGCATGTCATATCAGTAGTACTCGTACTAATAGTTGTGTTCATGGTTATTAAAATTACCTATGTTAACATGGGCATTGAAGATCATTGACATTTTTAAATAAAGTTGGCGATAGCTTGGCCTTCGAACTCGCCATGAAAGGCTTCTGTTTCCTCGTGGGCTCAAAACTCGACCGCGCTTCGCTTAGAAGCACGCTCGGCCTTCGGCCTCGCTTTGCTTAGAAGCATGCTCGGCCTTCAGCTTCGCTTCGCTTAGAAGTACGCTCGGCTTCAGCCTCGCTTTGCTTAGAAGGACGCTCGGCCTTCGGCTTCATTTCACTTAGGAGCACACTCGGCCTTCGGCCTCGTTTCGCTTAGAAGCACACTCGGCCTTCGGCCTCGCTTTGCTTAGAAACATGCTCGGCCTTCGGCTTCGCTTCACTTAGAAGGAAGCTCGGCCTTCGGCCTCGCTTTGCTTAGAAGGACGCTCGGCCTTCGGCCTCACTTCACTTAGGAGCACACTCGGCGTTCAGCCTCGTTTCGCTTAGAAGCACGCTCGGTCTTCGGCCTCGCTTTGGATAGAAGCTTGCTCTGCCTTCGGCTTCGCTTCGCTTAGAAGTACGCTCGGCCTTCGGCCTCGCTTTGCTTAGAAAGACGCTCGGCCTTTGGCCTCGCTTCACTTAGAAGCACACTCGGCCTTCGGCCTCGTCAATATAGCTCGGCCTGCGGCCTCGCCATTTTGACCAATGCCGTCATCAAAAAATGGGTTGCATATTTCTAATTGGGGACTCTAAAAACCCTTAGATATCGATTTTCAGTCGGATCGGACCATTATTCCAGGAAGCCGCCATCTTGAATCCGCCATCTTGGATTTTTGACATATCCGCCAAATCGTACTTCTTGTCCCCTAAAACATAAGTTCAAACCCCCCGTACATATCTTTAACGGTTTCGGCGTTATAAGCCTTTACATTTTGTATGGGCGTGATCGTCTTTTGTTCGGGAGGTGTGTTTTTTTTTTAATTTTTAGGAAAAGCCCAAGGTGCTTGTCAATATTAGTTTTGGCACTAACTACCTATCTCTTTTAGTTTCCGAGACCCGTCAAGCTGTTCCATCAGAAGGTACACATTCAGCTCATTTCAGGTGTCACTTAAGGACGTAAGACCACTGCCTATACTTTTTACTTACAAAGCCTCAGCGTTCCATCATGCCAACATGTCGAAAAACTACGATAAAATTTCCAGAGAAAAAAGTTGTATGGCGGCCATGTTGAAAAATGACGTCATCAAAAAATGGATTTCATATTTAGAATTGGAGACTCTAAAAACCCTTAGATATCGATTTTCAGTCGGATCGGACTAATATTTAAGGTAGCCGCCATCTTGAATCCGCCATCTTGGATATTTGACATTTCCGCCACATTGCATTTTCGGTCCCCTTAAACATTAGTTCAAACACCCTGTATCTATCTTTAACGGTTTCGGCGTTATAAGCATTTACATTTTGTATGGGCGCGATCGTCTTTTGTTTGGGAGGTGTGTTTTTTTTTTAATTTTTAGAAAATGCCCAGGGTGCTTGTCAACATTAGTTTTGGCACTTACCCCCTATCTCTTTTAGTTTCCGAGAGCCGTTGACCTGTTCTACCTGGTATTCCACGTTCAGCTCAATTCAGTTTCTTCTAAAGTCACCTACTCTAACCTCACATATAACCCTACAAAACCTAAATCCCCATCACGCCCACTGGGAGAAATGACCCATTGAAATACCAAAAAAACATTTGTATGGCGGCCATATTGAAAAATGACGTCATCAAAAAATGGTTTTCATATTTCGAATGTGGGACCCCAAAAACCCCCCGATACCAATTTTGAGCCGGATCGGACCAACTTTCAATTCGGCCGCCATTTTGAATCCGCCATCTTGGATTTTTGACACTTTTACCAAATTACCCTTCCGATTCCCTATGACATTTGGTCAAACTCTTTATACCTATCTCAAACGGTTTAGGAATTATAAGCATTTACATTTTGTATGGGAGCGATCGTCTTTTGTTTGGGAGGTATGTTTTTTTTTTAATTTTTGGCAGTTGCCCAGGGTTTTGGTCATTTTTAGTTTTGGCACTAACCCCCTATGATTTATAGTTTCCGAGAGCCGTTGATCTGTTCCATCACACTTCAACAATCAGCACTTTTCGGATTTTTCTCCCACTCGAATTGAGCCCCCCTACACTTTACCCCTACATCTTCTATACCCCCCATTGCTCCTTCTAGGAGAACAAAGGGATCAATCAGTGAGTCAGTCAGTACATGAATGGTAATCGAGCTTTATATAGTATAACTAGGTGTTGGGCGGTGCGCGGGCCACGAGTGGCCCGCGTTTGTCCTTGTGCATTAGTTTTTGGTCATCAAACTTTTAACCATTTGAACAGAAAAGTAAAAAATTTCATACAAGTTCAATATAGCATAAATTTTGCCTCTAATAACAGTTGAAGTCGGGGCATAGAAGCCTATCGGATTTTAAATATATATAAAAAAAAACGGGTGCCCTGGCACTGGTATGGATTCTGAATCCTTGAGCAAGTTCGATAAGGGTTCCAACCCTTTTGTGCAGTGGTTAACGTGAGCAGTCGCCTCGGAGACCAAAATGAGAGTCCAAAAATGCTCTGAATGCAGTTGCGTAAAAATCGTAACTCCTATACAAGTTGCAAAACCAGCATTTCTCTTAGTGCAATTTAGGCTCAAGGATAGAGCGGTCAGCTGGAGTAAAAAAGACAAAAAAGTGTGGTATAGTCGTTAGATTGTAGGTACACACCATAAGTCTTTTCAATTGTTGTTTAGGGGCTCTAATTCTAAGTGTCGTCGGTGGTAATTGTGTCATAAGAGTCTCACAGGTGTCCAAGGAAACTTCCTTCGAGACATACGTCTGATAAAGGTAGAGGTTAGCACCTAACACCTGGTAGATCTCGTGCTTGTACCGGCTTTTAAAAAATACTTAAACTACTTGGCAGTGACTCTAAGGTACTGGGTACAAGTGTGTGAACATTATATATTATAATGATTTTGTCATTTCAATGATATTTAAATGATCCTTATTTTAAACATAATATCTATTAAGATATTTATACTGTAGGAACTTTGGCATCTATAAGATGTACAGGATCAATTTGTGAACTGAAGTAACTGTTAAACAGGTAAGCTGTTAATTACGTATTTTTTAAACTTCTTTATATGAATAAACATATAAAATATCATTCCATCACAACTTTTTTGATTTCGACTTTGTTAATAAGTAGATGAACTCCTGCACGACAAATTTACTCAAACTTTTGTGTCATATTTGTAACAGAAATAATAATGATTTCACATGCTTTAGTACCCTTACAATACAGTACCTAACGTTTGCGCACTCATGATTCGCGGCACACACAGTAACACAGTAAGTAGAGTCCTTTGCTTTTTACGTTTCACATTTCAATCGCATTTCAACGGCGAAGGGAAAACTGTTTAATTCTGGCCTTTCATTAAATAAGTATGTAGCAGGAAATAACCTGCTCACTTATTTTGGTGTTGTACTTATTTGGGCGCGGTGCGAGTTTACAGGTCCTCTTTTCCATACGCAGGTAAAGGCATTTGATGAAGATGTATAAACACACACTTTACGATAGTGACGGTTTTTAATGTCATGGTTTACCACAATATTATTTCTTCGGCCACTGGCCAAGGAATATAGAACCATAGAGAATATGAGATAACTTCATTAACAGTAATTAAGTAAGTACAGACATGCAGCGTCTCACACCACACTTCCCACCACAATCACACTCTTATGGGTATCAGACCTTTCCCTTACCGTTCGTATATAATATCTTTGTTTTCACGTTAGAAAGTCACATTATCACTGAGTAGACCACAATATATATTGATAAATTGGAAACTATTGACAATGCAGCAGAGTGATGTACTGCAGTATAATTATAGAAGACATCAATGTCTACAAAAAAGTGCAATACGATATGTCTAACTATTACAGTTATGACACAATAACTACTTTTCCGTGTTAATATAACATGCAATATTAACGTGTACTTGGTGTTAATCCATATCTTCTCTTATAATAAAAAGGAAACATTTGATAGTGTATGATGAAAGTTCACACAGAAATAGACAAATCTGCTACGCCGTAGCAAACCGTAGCAGCTACGGTATATCAAATTTCCACGCAGATGGAGCCGCAAACAAAAGGTACTCCATAATATGCATGCAGGCCATATGCATATAGCCATAGCAGTGTATGTTACCAGTGATGACTAATGGCACTGCTCTCTGACCATGGGCGTCATAATACGAGTATGTTAGTTCAAAATCGTCCAATTCGTTACAACAATCGTAAAAGTCTGTGCTCTGAGTCACTGTACGTAATTGAATCAGAAATGAGATGAGTCGTAGGGCCTGCAGCAGTTCAGCTGCCCGCCATGTTGCGGAGAAGAGACGAAAAGTCACTCGCCTGACGTCATGCATCACGCTTGCCCACAACAGTCCATTGCAATACATAATTTTAAACTGCAACAGTTAAAAACCCTGCACGGCAAAGCACTGCGCTCGGCATCCTGAGTTATGTAAATGTTAACTCTCTTGCCTTGTAATATTGCTTAAAACAATCACCAAAACACAGTTATATTTGCACACTACTGTTTCACGGTTGAATAACTGCCAAAGGAACTTTTCCATGCTGACTCTGGAAAAGTCCTACCACAAAATATTAATATTTATTCTCATCCAAATAAATTTATGTATAGCTCACAAATGTGTAATCTCTAAATAATTTAGTTGAGCTTTCATGTCCGTATCTGTCCATCCGTCAGTTAATGCTGTTTCGTCTTGGGTCTATCTAAACTATACTATATTATGACTTTGCTCTGACTGGATAGGTACTCCGCGTTTTTTCTCCATGTGTCCGTCTGCCCACCTGTCCGTCCAAACGCAAAAACAAAACAAAATAAGACGCACTTTATACACAGTATATTCACACCCACCTAAGCACGCTGTATTTTTTTCTCGTGAATTTCTGTGGTCCCGAAAAACCATATTAATTAAGAATGTAACACGGCTTCTTTTTTAAATATACCCTATATTTATAAAATATATAATATATTTTGCAAATTTACGTGTATTAATTCACGTTATAATTAAAGTGGTAGTAAAAAAGTGTCACTCAAAACTTGGTAAAAATATCTTTAACGAAAAAAAATTTATACCCGTTATTTTTGAACAAAAGCTAACAAATCGTCAAATATATAGGATATCCGCGAAGAGGTAAGCAGCTGTGTTTGAAACACCTGCGTTTTGTCGGATCCCATGTAATAGGGGGCGAGCCTATTGCCACATACGAGACTCTGTTCCAGACTCCGGACTGCTATTGTGAATTACTTTGCCAGAAAATCCCACGATCCAGAGATTCCAAAACGGCGCTTCCACCAATTCCAGACCAAGCGAGCGAAGCTGCTGGCTGGATAGCTAGTTTATACATTTGTAAACTCAAGTTACGTGGTGTGTTCATGACATCTGCTCACTAATAATATACAATATGTAATCAGTGACAACTCTTTTATTAAATCGACCTCAAACATACCTTCTTTTATTCAGTTCTACCTACTTACCGAATCAGTAGTTATGTAAGCAGTAATATTCGCAATACTGTGGTTTAGTATGAATGGTATGGGTGCCGATGAAATTATAGTGTCAAGAGACTTAACATTTTTGTGTCTCAGAATTACAGGCGCAGTACCAGCCGCAAAGGTTGCCACTTAATACCAGGTGGGCTTCGTGCATATGCCCATATACCTAATAACACAAAGAAAAACCCTAACCTATATACTTGTTAGTAATCTTAGTACGGGGGGTATGACTATGTGAACATTATTCATATTAACTTTGCAATTTGTTTTTATTGGCAAATGGACGGGCGGCTCTTCTGATGGTAAGTGATCACTGTTGCCCAGGAGAATCCGCAATACGAGAAGTCTCGAGGTTGAGTTGCCAGCCTATGAGGAAGCAATTCAGGCAATTCCAATGATATCTCATTTAAAACATAATATATATGAATATTTAAAACATAATATATAGAAATTCTTTTCGAACTTGGGCATCCATATTGCAATGTGAATGTGAGCAGGGTACATAACACGCCAAACTGATGGCTGATGGAGCCAGACGGTTTTGGAACTTGGCACTGAACGCTTCGCTCTTGCAGTGGAGATTACAGGCCAGCAAGCGCAGCTTAGGTCGTCCACCGATAAATTGGAGATCAAACGACCTCATAAACGTCTCAAGAAGACGGTGGATACGACCCGCTTCCATCTCGTCTTTTCATAAATCTATGGGAGAGGCTAATCTTTAGCAGTGGACATCTTAGGGCTGAATTGATGGTAGTGAGATCCTGGTATAAAATTCGATTGTTTCTTGTTTGTATATATCGACATTCCACGTGGATGTATTTCGGTTCAAGCCTCATATCTAAATATATTACATAAACACATTCAGCTTGCAAACGTAAATCTTGTAAAAATGTTCGCATTAAGTTATGTTTTGTTATTTTTTTATTTCACACACTGTTCCTTTTATTATTCTCATTTGTAAAAATGTCACTCTCACAACAATTAATTACCAAATAATAAAAAATACGTCAAGTAGTGTGTCTGTAGGTAATATTATTTGTGCACTACTCTATCTTTAGTCATAAACCACAAGCCACAATTATTCATTACTTAGTTTCTAACGCTTCGCCGGCCGCTGCCGCGGCACGCTCGCTTTGCTCGCTCGGCTTGCGCGTAGTTTTGTTACAGTTCAAACCTAACCTAACCTAGGGTTAGATGATAAATGAAGTGTCGTTGAAATGCAGGGATACCTTTCGTATGCCATATTATAATAACTTATGAGTCATGCATGTTAGAAAACCATCTGTTATAGCGCAGGCACTCATACCAACACCGCAGCAAAATAATGAATTATTTCACTTAATTTTTCAACATTTCCGAATGTTTTTACCTCTTCAAACTAAGGTAACACTGTGGCTCTCTTTTTAGACTCATACTCCATTATTTATTGCAGTCGTATGTATATTTTTATAGATCTTAAGGTTATGGTAGTAATAAAGACCCTATTCGTGTGTAGCAATATTAGAGGTATAATACTAAGAACTGGCCGACTCATTCATGTTACTCTAAATTAATTAACATTTATCAAAATAATTATTTATCAACATTTAAAATAAAAGCATGAATCGTTCATGACTTCTTCCAAGTTACGGTGGCATTTTTTAGTAGTAAGTTGTTTAATCGCTTTGTAAAAATATAATGCCTCTCATTATAGCTTTATAGCTTTTAAGTCATAAGGTATTTGATAAAGTAAGTATTTATTGACATAACATCATTTGTGAGCTGTGCATTTTAATTTTGATATAGGCAGTACTAATTCTTATTAAAACTTGTTGGACACTTTAAAACAAATTGTGGGTATTTCTAAACAAACTATTTATTGTCTACCTTGTCTATACAAAATAACTATTTAATAAATAAGAAGGCCTCCGAAACGCCTGAATCCATTTTATCGACTCAAGCTTGTCGTTGACGTCTGCAAGCTTACTTTCGACCATGAGCGACTCCACAACTCTCATACTATGCCTTGCATCTACAATTTTCAATCGGTTTTTTTATCTCTATCTTACGGAACGTTCTATTTATTAAATACCTCGTGATATACAAAAGGAATAAGAACAACCACATCAAAATTAAACCCTAATATATTTTCTATGTTTTTAAATTACCCTTAAGCCTATAGTCATTTGACTTGATGCATTATGAAAAATAACATACCTACCATTAGATTCGCCTTAGCCACGCAAGTGTCATTACATTTATTATCTCTCAATAAATCAAATATATAGTTTGCTTTTATTATATTTACATACTGCACAACAAAAAAAATAACAAAACAATGGTGCACCAAAAGAAAGATCTCCTAAATTTTTGCGTGACTTTTAAAATCAGCCTCGCTAAATGTTTAAACAAAGTTATCTTCATTTTCCCCAACCTTCATGCGCTGCCTACCGCCACAAGTACCAGAAGCCTTCGGCTCTCCTATCTTTGTTCAGTGTGATCAGTGTTTATTTATGACACTGAACATGGTCACTGTCATATGGTGAACATAGTCTTAGTTGTAAGGTATTTTATAAAACTTTTCATAAAATAGCAAGCGATTACCACCCTACCTACCATGCTCTACATAAAACATATATACACTATCATCAACTAATATTAAATTGTAAAAGTACTCGTGACTTCAAATGGATTTATAAATGGAAGTTTGCTACTCCTACACGAAAAAGCAACTGAACTGATTCATGTAAAATTTTGAACAGAAGTAGTCTTTTACAACGCTTGTACTTTTACAACTGAAAAAACTGTAGTAAAATTTTCAAGGCACGCAGCCTACTAATTATAATCAGTTCTCGCTCGGCTTGCACGTACTTTTTCACAGTTCAAACTTAACCTAACCTAAGGTTGCAGCCACAATCATTCATAAATATAATAAGTATTAACTACTTGTTTGTGATTAAAAATTAATTTATTTAAAGTGAGTAAAAAGTTGTTTTCAAACATTTGATAACTAATGTAATTATAAAAGGAAATACCTAAAAACGGAACTATGGATGGTTTGGTAGAGTATACTTCCGTGGTAGTCCCACGTATTCCCAGTACACTCCAATTACTGGAAAGTGCTACACCTATCTTAACGACGTCATCATTGACGGTCAAAAACAATATATCCCGTAAGTAGCAAGGCTTCTCGTTAATTGATGACATCTTTTTCAAAATCTTAAAATCACAGAGATACGCAATGTTCTCCATCTAGTTTACTTTTTCACGTTTGAGTAAAGAAGAAATATATGTTTGTTTGTTTGAATTGAATACGCTCCGAAACATCTCTACCGATATGAAAAATCTTTCACCATACGAACCCTACGTTATCTCTGATGAACAAAGGCGCTAGAATATTAAATAAAAGTGTAGGATCCTTGTGAAAACTTCGATAATGTAACCCAAGGTGTAAAAAAAAAAACAAATAAATCCATATAAAGCATACGCTGAGGGATTTATTGAAAATAGAGCATAGTGATGTACTTCAGTTTTGTAGTAGTCATCAATACGAGTATCTACAAAAATCTCCGGAATGATGACTATGACTAACTAATACAGTTTTGTCACAATAACTAATAGTATTTTTCCTTGTTAAAATATGCAATAGTAACGCTGAAAAATCTGTATATTGTGTACGCTGCGGACACTATTAACAATATACCACAGTTGTATAGACATAATCAATATTTACAAAAAAGTCTGCGTTACCATATGTCTAATTATTACAATTATATCACATGATTATGCTTAGTGTTCCGTCCAAATGGGAGCTATGAATAAGATCTGCAATAAGTGTACCTTATACTGCCAAAAAATTGGGCCGATGAACTTAATCGTATGTGTTGTGAAAAAAATGTCTCCCCAATATTCAGCAGCCGCCTCAGACAATAACAAATCTTTGACAAATAATCATTCACGGTCTGGATACTTTTAACCAACATACGTGAACCTAACGCTCCTCCTTGCTTTGCTCGTCGTTGCACGTATCGTATACTTTTCTCAGACCAAATAATCCACAAAAGGAATGTTTAATTTGGTATGCAATTATTATATTTCACAGTTTGTTAATTTTGTAGCATAGTGATTAGTCATATTAGTCATTGGTGTTGATAACGATGATTTATGTTGGCTATTATATAGGTTTACCGTTAAACAGTTAAGTACTTCGTACCTTGTTATTATGTCTATATTTGAGTTTAAATGACTTGAAGCCGAATTGGAACGCCACCCAAATAGTTTTATGTGGTCAAAGTATACACTTTTACTTCTATAAGAGTTTTAGATTTTTTACGCAACTGAATGCAGAACATTTTTGAACTACTCAAGCTGGTCTTAGTTAAGTATAAGTAAATAAGTAGCCAAGTTTGTTTGAATGTAGTACTTACATTATTATTTGTAGAATTGTTCTAAGATATAGGTATAGTTAACAAAAAGTATAGACATGCACGCAGAAACCTAATACGAAAGTGTGCTGAAAGACACCTGTGTCAGCTTCTGCATACTGACTATCTTCGATACTTATGAAATTGTTAAGTAACGGCAACTATCTTCAGCTAAGAAAACATAATTGCGGTAACGCATTGTTGATATATCTTTGGCGAAGCTCCTTAAAATCCCGTTTGAACCTGTGGTTAACCACTTCCATTAACTGAAGGTTACTATGTAAAACACATAAATGCAATACATTACGTATGAATAGCAATACTTGGCTATTACCGAAACTACCATGTTAAATAGATAATTAATCTGGAAAGAATTATATTTTGAATTTGGCGCCATAGTCATTTTTAAAAATACCTATCCAACTTTGTAACATACATAGATGTTGGAAGGACCAGGACTTGCATTCTCCTTTGTTCTTCTTTCATGCTTAAACTTCTAAATCTTAATGAATCTTTGCACAGCAATAGACTGTTACGCTGAAAAAATGTTACTATTGGATAATCAATTTACACGAAGTCGGAACCGCTAACCAAATGCACTTCATAATATTTAAACCACTTATTAATATTTAAAAATAAACTGTTTCAAGAATGGTTTTCTACATGCATTAACCTCTCCCTCTCGACCGTGAAATTGAAAAACGTGTCAATCGAAATTTGTGTTATTATACGATTTCATCAAACAATTTTCTTTACGTGTGCTAACGCGTATCTGCTCTTACTTGAACTTAAATTTTGGCTGATAAACCCAAGTTTTATTTCCAAACATTCTCCGCGCGCTGTCCTTATATGTAACGTAAATAATTAAATACATATGTTTAACAAAACATACCATTATGTTTACACTTACATAATATATTTGAAAGGTAGGTAGAGGTCATTAATTAGATTGTACTTAATTAGTAAAATATCTGGAACTCCAAAACCTGCCTAATCGTAGAGAACATCCCGTGAGTACTTATTATAATGTAGGTAGAAGTATTTATCAAACACCCATACCAAATACGTTTTGGGCCCATATAATATATGAAGAGTCTTTTGTAATCTGCAGGGCACTATTTAGACGCCAGACTTCTAATGTGAATTTCTCTGTCAGAAATAGTAACAAAATAGCGCTTACACAACTACACCTAAGATGCAGTAAATCTTCAAACGTTATTTCTCATTCTTACTCATATTTATACGATTTGTGTAGCTTTGATTCTTGTAGACAACGCAAGCGAAGCCGCAGATGTCTTCGCTAGTAATACATATTAAAACGTATATACTATAGGTATTGATATACTTGTATTTATCCGAACACGCGTCTTTTGACCTCTGTATAATTCCATGACTGATCCAAGCATTTATTTCTGTAATTAATTTTAACCATCATATTTGGAAGCAGCTTTAAGAATTTCATTTCGCTAAGCAGGCGTTAAAGATTCAAAAATTTACGTGGTTATCGTTAGTTGATATTTTTTTCTGCTTTTACACTTAAACTATTGAACCGACGTCGACGAATCTTGGCAGATGGGTAGTCTGTAGCTTGGAGTCACTATGCACGCGGGCAGGGCACGGGTGAAAGCACGTTCATAAAATTTTAACCACGCAGGCCAAGGTTTAATAAATCTAATGTACGTAATTATATGCTATGTAATACATGGATGTTATAACACTAATACAGCTTTCTTAGTTTTTCCTTTAAACATATCAAGAAGAAGTAGCTCGCCTGATGTTAAGCGTCATTGTTGCCATAAAAGTTTATTGCCGTTCAAAACTTTTAGAACAAAAGCTTCACCATGATTTAAAAGATGTTAAATCCCTTACCCTGTAATTTCACTGGAATCATCATTACATTTCAAACCGAAAAAACGTAATGTTTGCACACTTCTGCTTGGCGGTTTAATAACTGGCAATAGTGCGGTAGAATAGTGTGGTAGCCACTTCACACACATGCGGACTCTGTAAAATCCATACCACTTAAGCCATTTAGGAATTTAGGTAGGTACGTGCTATACATATGTAGTGGAAACGACTTTACATGTATGTAATTAGTTTTACCATTAGATGGAGGTGGCATCGAGAGTAACATGATGAAGAAACTGATATATCTAGGGGTCTTTGCAACAAAGTTAACTCAAATTACATGATGGGTTTCTTATAAATTTAGGTATTCTTTAATTCAAAGGTATCTTTACCATAGGTTTTTGGATTTCAATTCTATCTACCCTAATCGTACCAGTCTACAATCGTACCACTGAAGTAATAACATATACCTAGAGTATACAGACAGCGTCTCTACCTTAAGTAGATGTCTGAATAAATTTGATTCGTGAGTACATATATAGGAATAAACAATTATAAAACCTTAGAACGGCCAAATTGAACAAAGAAATGTGGAGGTATCAGACATTATTTGCTTGCTCTTGGGCTCTATAATTGTTCGATGTGTTAATGTGTGTGTTTTGTTCCGCGACACAGGGAATCCTATAGTGCGAGGGTATGAGTGAGTACATGTTATAAACGTTATTCCGAATTTCATCCAAATCCGTTGAACCGTTATATTGTAACGAAAATTTAAATAGGTACCTACACACTCATTCATATCCATATCCACGTTTATAAAATTGTCACATCACATTTATTTTAACCTTAATGCAGACAGGTATACGTGTGTATATAATAACTTTGTGTCTCCCGTAATACCTCAATTAAACATATGTTTCAAGGCGTTTATACAGTAGGAACTTATATATTGCGATTTCAGAGTGGAAAATACATAGTAAGGTATGTAGGGACGAGTTTCCGACCCACATATTATAACAATCCGTGCCAAATGCCATGACTGGCAGGCCACCCATAGGCGCCCATCCAAGCATCAAATTTATTTCTCTTAGTTGGTTTTAACCGACCGATGTATGGGAAATGTTTTGCAAGATTTGGTATATCTAAACAAGTTTTAACACTTAAAATCATATTATATTAAAACTTAGGTTTATAATTTCATAAATACTAAAGTGTAACGCTCAATGTGGGTTTTCGGTTAAATCTTAAAGATAAACTCTTTGAACTAAATATGTTAGGCAGTGGTGTGATGTTTGTCTGTTCATCTGTCCATCTGACTGTATGTCTAAATAGCTCTTAGTTTGATATGTAGTTGTAATTAGTCCACCGATAATGTGGATGACGTACTGAACAAGGTCGCAGGACTATGTTGTATGCATGCCGCTTCTATCCAGTCCTTCCGTATGCATATCTTCAGCAGTAAATAAATTACGACTAAGATGAATTCCTTGAAAAGTTGACTGTTCCATGTATTTCGCACGATGTACGTATTATATCGTAACACCTACTAAGAACTTAGATTGCACTGCATTGTGCGGTACATATTGGATATAGTACCTATGTACCAAGACAATTAACTGGTTGTATTTTTGTTCTGCTTACTCCCACAGTCCCACTACGATATAATTATACTATTTACATTATAACATTAACTTAAAGATAAACCAACCTACGTACCATATATTGGCACATCAAGATTGACCTAGGGGACGGTCGCAGTGTTTTTTACTTACATTCCTTGACTTTCAGAAAACACCTCTAAAACTTTGGTATTCATTTCACTTACGGTGTGCGTAAGTTTGACCTGTATTATAGTTTGTATCTCAGCTATAGTGGCTACTATTCCGACAACTTCGCGACTTTAATGTGTTACATTTTATCTTCATTTTCGAATGATTTAATCGCGATATTCAATGCAGAACCACAAAACATCTTTACCATAAAATGCCTACTCTGCACGCTTCTAGTTGCTACGGTAAGTTGTTTACTTTAAAAGCTGTCAAATTTTTGATTTTGTCAAGCCATTCTCTTGATATATTCAAGGGAAAATGAATAGAGCTATACATTTCTCAATAAGCTGAGTTCTTATTCAATATAATTAAAAAAAAAATACTGTCCCAAGCGTGAACAGCACACCACACTTTGTATTTATTTTATTTACATGGATGTATGTCGTACCAGTGACTAACGAATGACAATAAGTAAGCATCTCTACCATGACATTAAGATCGTGACCTTCAAAATCTGTATATTAATGTCCCCATGAAAGGCCTATATAAGCCTATTATATATAGATATATTTATTGCTCAAAAGTAAGTAATGGCTTAATATGTCGCCATTAGTTTTCCAGCTAACTGTGACACCTTAAGCTTCTTGGAAGACGCTGCACCCTTTTTATACCACTGCGTGGAGTGTTGTTTGGACTCAAAGTCATAACAAACCCAAGCTTACGAAGGAAATTTAACGTTTACTTGTAGCATGTCATATCAGTAGTACGTAAAATGTTGAATTTTTACATGTTAGGAGCTCTTTTTCTCTACGATCATCAGAGCACTTAATGTTAAGTACCCCGATACACCGCACTACTTTTTTTGGTTCCTACTTTGTGTTGAAGCTGTTCGTCTATGGAACACTTTACTCTACGAAATTAGATGCGCGCCTTCTTTGGGCATCTTCAAACAACGTGTCAAAGCATTTAGCTTCGCGAAATAACAAACTGCAAACCTACTTATTATCTTTTTTATAATAATAAAATGGTATATGTATAGTATGTATATATTTTGAAGTATATTACGTATAGTATAATTATAATTATATAAATATAGTTTGTATACGAGTATATTATAAGTATTTTTTATATCTATAATCTTGAGTTTTCCTGTATGTAGTGTTTAGTACACTTGTTTTATTCACACCGTCCTTATAAGTTTATGCCTATTTCTTTCCGTGAATGGTTGTCTGAAAGAGATCGCCCTGAGCGATAAGAACACCCATTCTGACACTTTAAATTTTAAGTACCTATTTAATTGTGAAATATTTTGATTGTGATTTTATTTTATTCTAATTTATTTATTTGTAACATATATTTGTATTGTGGTGTTTCATTAAAGAGTTAATCTACATATCTGTATAACTATCAATCAAGTACTTATAGTAGTATTCATGATTTACACCATTTTATGACATTACCTATGTTAACGATAACGATAAGATGTCTTGAAGATCATTGAAATTTTGAAATAAACTCGCTACGAAAGACTTCTATTTCCTCGTAGGCTCAAAACTCGGACTCGCTTCGCTTAGAAGCACGCTCGGCCTTAGGCCTCACTTCGCTTCGAAAGACGCTCGGCCTTCGGCCTCGCTTCGCTTAGAAGTACGCTCGGCCTTCGGCCTCGCTTCGCTTAGAAGCACTCTTGGCCTTCGACCTATATAGCTCGGCCTGCGGCCTCGCCAGTATAGCTCGGCCTACGGCCTCGCAGGCTCTAATTTCGACCTACGGCCATTGCGAAAATTATGAACAATGCCGTCATCAAAAAATGGGTTGCATATTTCTAATTGGGGACTCTAGAAACCCTTAAATGTCGATTTTTAGTCGGATCGGACCATCATTCCAGGAAGCCGCCATCTTGAATCTACCATCTTGGATTTTTGACATTTCCGCCAAATCGCATTTTTGGTCGCCTAAAACATTAGTTCAAACCCCCCGTACATATCTTTAACGGTTTCGGCGTTATAAGCATTTACATTTTGTATGGGCGCGATCGTCTTTTGTTCGGGAGGTGTGTTTTTTTTTGAATTTTTGGGAAAAACCCAAGGTGCTTGTCAATATTAGTTTTGGCACTAACTACCTATCTCTTTTAGTTTCCGAGAGCCGTCAAGCTGTTCCATCAGAAGGTTCAGATTCAGCTCATTTCAGGTGTCACTTAAGGACGAAAGACCACTGCCTATACTTTTCACTTAAAAAGCCTCAGCGTTCCATCATGCCAACATGTCGAAAAACTACGATGAAATTTCCAGAGAAAAAAATTGTATGGCGACCATGTTGAAAAATGACGTCATCAAAAAATGGATTTCATATTTCGAATCGAGGACTCCAATAACCCTTAGATATCGATTTTCAGTCGGATCAGACTAATATTTAAGGTAGCCGCCATCTTGAATCCGCCATCTTGGATATTTGACATTTCCGCCAAATTGAATTTTTGGTCCCCTTAACTATTAGTTCAACCACCCCGTACCTATCTTTAACGGTTGTGGCGTTATAAGCATTTACATTTTGTATGGGCGCGATCGTCTTTTGTTAGGGAGGTGTGTTTTTTTTTAAATTTTTAGAAAATGCCCAGGGTGCTTGTCAACATTAGTTCTGGCACTTACCCCCTATCTCTTTTAGTTTCTGAGAGCCGTTGACCTGTTCTACCTGGTATTCGACGTTCAGCTCAATTCAGTTTCTTCTAAAGTCACCTACCCTAACTCCACATATAACCCTACAAAACCGTAATCCCCATCACGCCCACTGGGAGAAACGATCCATTAAAGATCCAAAAAAACATATGTATGGCGGCCATATTAAAAAATGACGTCATTAAAAAATGGTTTTCATATTTGGAATGTGGGACCCCAAAAACCCCCCGATACCAAATTTGAGCCGGATCGGACCAACTTTCAATTCGGCCGCCATTTTGAATCCGCCATCTTGGATTTTTGACACTTTTACCAAATTACCCTTCCGATTCCCTATGACATTTGGTCAAACACTTTCTACTTATCTCAAACGGTTTAGGAATTATAAGCATTTAGATTTTGTATGGGAGCGATCGTCTTTTGTTTGGGAGGTATGTTTTTTTTTTAATTTTTGGCAGTTGCCCAGGGTTTTGGTCATTTTTAGTTTTGGCACCTATCCCCTAAGATTTATAGTTTCCGAGAGCCGTTGACCTGTTCCATCACACTTCCACATTCAGCACTTTCAGGATTTTTCCCCCACTCGAATTGAGCCCCCCTACACTTTACCCCTACATCTTCTATACCCCCCATTGCTCCTTCTTGGAGAACAAAGAGGTCAGTGAGTCAGTGAGTCAGTGGTAATCCATCTTTATATAATGAGAAGATTGACACTTTTACCAAATTACCCTTCCGATTCCCTATGACATTTGGTCAAACACTTTATACTTATCTCAAACGGTTTAGGAATTATAAGCATTTAGATTTTGTATGGGAGCGATCGTCTTTTGTTTGGGAGGTATGTTTTTTTTTTAATTTTTGGCAGTTGCCCAGGGTTTTGGTCATTTTTAGTTTTGGCACCTATCCCCTAAGATTTATAGTTTCCGAGAGCCGTTGACCTGTTCCATCACACTTCCACATTCAGCACTTTCAGGATTTTTCCCCCACTCGAATTGAGCCCCCCTACACTTTACCCCTACATCTTCTATACCCCCCATTGCTCCTTCTTGGAGAACAAAGAGGTCAGTGAGTCAGTGAGTCAGTGGTAATCCATCTTTATATAATGAGAAGATGATGATAATATATTGCAATACTGGTTTTATAAAGGCGCGTTCGCATTACAGTTTCAAGTACTTATAACTAATAAATTTAATTATTTTGACGTGTCTTTTTAAAATGAGGCGTTTTAAATGAAATTTAAAATGAGTTAATATTTTTGCCGTGGGGTACCGGCTCAGAATTGTACCTCCCCAACTCTTCCCATGGGTGACGTAAGAGGCGGCTAAGGGAATATCCGGGAAATGGACAGCAGCATTTCCCGCAGTCTGCGTCAACATCCACTGCGATCACCAAGACGCCCGCCAAGCGTGGTGCATTATGGTAAATCCCCCCCATGACCAGAAACATAAAACCACGGCCCCCAGTCCCCGGCAGCTCTGCTATCCGTGGCTACGGTAGCGGCCATTGTCACGGTGGAGCAGGAGGTGCGAAGAATCTCCGGCAGAGATCCGGCTACCAATAACAAAAACGACCCCTGGCCCTGGCAAAATATAATACACGGACGCTCAGGACCGACGAGAAGATCGTCAAATTGGAGGAAGAGATGCTGAAGTTACGCTGGGACGTAATGGGATTATTTGAAGTCCGAAGACAGGGATAGGACACGTAATTCTAAATTCCGGCAACGTGTTCTTCCACCGGGAGGGTGCCAACAATCCCAGGGTGGTGTCGGGTTCCTCGTCCGCAAGTATCTTGTTAACAACGTAGCGAAAGTCGATAGTGTGTCGGCTGGGGTAGCGTTCCTTATACTCAAAATAACCAAACGGTATACGCTCCGACCTCGGCACACTCAGACGATGAAGTAGAAAGTGTGTACGAGGATATATCCAGAGCTATGCATACTTCTGAAACCTACTTCACTGCTGTAATGGGAGATTTCAACGCAAAGCTAGGCACAAGGAAACGTGATGAGTTAAGAGTATTTCATTATCTTTTGGATACGGGCAGCGGAACCCGAGGGGGCAGAGGCTGGCTGACTTCATGGAGAAGGAGGGACTCTTTGTCGAGTGGACGTGGATGAGTCCCGACGGTTCCACTCCGAACGAGATAGATTTCATCATGACGACCAATTACCACATATTCAATGACGTCTCTGTGATCAGCAAGGTGAAAACTGGCAGCGATCACCGCATCATAAGAGGCGCATTGAATATTAATGTCAAGCTTGAGAGGTCACGTCTGGTGACGCTCCGTCCAAATCCTGCCCAAATCCAAAACCCCGAAAAGTTTCAACTGGAACTTCAAAACCGTTTCCAGTGCCTAGCTGAATGCGACACAGTGGATAAGTTGAACAACGGGTTGGTGGAAACTGTCCAAGTGGTTGGGTCCGAATTCTGTCAGACCAAACGCCGCAGGAAAGCTCAAAAACTCAAAAGAAACTCTGAAACTAATGGCAGAACGGAGCGAAAGGAGACTGCAGTCTGCAGTTGATATGTCGGACTACGGTAAACTCAATAGACGAATTTGTAAGTCCATGCAACACGACTTGCGTGCTTTTAATACTGCGCGTATTACGGCAGCAATTAAGTGGAACCAGGGCTCTAAAGTGTTTGCAAAGGATTCGTCTATTGGGCAAAGCCAAATGACAAAACTGAAGACTGAAAATGGCAGTATCGTTTCATCCAAGCCTGAGATTCTGAGAGAGATTGAGAGTTTCTATCAACAGTTATATACCTCGACGCGCGTACCGTTACTGACTACTGAAAGGTGATAAAACCTTTATCACCTTTTTTGAAGCTTAAGAACAACAAGGCGACAAGAGAAGACGGAATTTCGACTGAACTTCTGGGAGCGGGTGGTAGGCCGATACTTTTAGTGCTCCAAAAGTTATTCAATTCTGTCATCTATCTTCGAAGGCAAAACGCCGGAAACGTGGCACAAAGCGTGGTGTTGCTCTTCTTCAAAAAAAGTGATAAAACCTTTATCACCTTTTGATATGGTGATAAGGTGATAAAACCTTTATCACCTTCACGAAGGCGCTCTCATAATAAGAGCCATTCTAATCTCATACAGGCTGATGTCCGGGATGTCTTCGTTATAGTGTCGGACTAACTTTGCTCTGGTGTCCTGGCTACTCTGGAGCTGTGATATTGAAGAATTATAGGCCCATATCGCTTTTGAGCCACGTGTACTAGCTGTTTGCGACAGTCATCACGAACCGTCTCGCACGCAGTTTTGATGAGTTCCAGCCTCCTGAACAAGCCGGTTTCCGAAGAGGCTTTAGCACCGTAGACCATATTCATACACTACGGCAGATTATACAGAAGACCGAAGAGTATAATCAGCGTTTGTGGACTACGACAAAGGGGTGCGTGACTGTTGTTCGAAATTCATTATCCAGATTTTTATTTGAATACCCTTCACTGGATATAAAAGGCTTTTGACGTAACGTACAGTTGATATAATTTTATTTGATATACATTATAGTTGTTATTTAATTTAGAATCTATACCAGCACTTGATATATCGATCAACTGTAATACTATAATATTATATACTACTAGCTGACCCGCCAGCGGCTGCGCTCGCTTGATATTGGTGTAGTGGAAGTGCCGTTTCGGAACCTCGAGGTCGATCCCCGGGTTGGACAGGTTTTTCTGAGAAACAAAAATGTTCTCAATAACAGTCCGGAGACTGGAACAGTGCCCCGTAGATGTAAATAGGCTCGCCCCCTGTTACATGATCACATGACCAAAAACATATATGGCGAAACGTAGGCGTTGAAAACACCTGCTTACCCCTTCAAGGATTATATAGAAAAAGTATCGATTCACTCAAGATGCCTGATGAGCGCCCCGCGGTTTCACCTCCGTGGTGATGGATGGTGTTGATAAGGAAAAGTATCCTATTAAAATACCGCTACTTACCCCTTTGAGGATATGTAGGCGAAATTATTGGTTATGTTGTGTTTAATAATAACATGTAAATATTGCGGGCGGTTCACTCAATACCGTTAAACTGGTATTTCACCTCAGTTGTAATGGCTGAATTCTAGCGTAGCGTTATATTCTCTTTGGGCGGAATCGCTCGACTACAGTCGGCTGAACACAAAGACCTTACATCTTTGACAGAAAATAAGCCATCATTACGATCTAGACATAGGCAGATATCTTGTTATTTTGTCTATGCTGAAACTAACACAAAAGAAATAATATCGCGAAGCCAACCAAATTGAAAATCAGTACTAATGATCTATAGCTCTTCCATTTTCGGACTATTCAATTAGGTCGGTTTCGCGATATGTAACTTTTGTTGAGTTTCGGAACGCGACATTAGATCCTCCAACACACACTGTTTTGATAGATATGATTGAATTTTAACTTTGTGTAGCGGTAATAAAGTGCAAATTGACTCTTTGGCGTTAGGAACATACCTACATTGCACAGACAACATTGAGTGCTTGTAATTTAATATGAACTTTATTGATTAGCAATAAAGTTCAAATTGACTCTACATTTTAGTTAGAAAACGTTTATATGGGAAAAAGAAAAGGGCTGTTTTGCTGGCAATTATTCGATTTTTTCTCGCCGTATAAACCATCCTTGGACTTCAACAAACATGTAGAAAAAAGAATTGGCCAAATTCGTCAAGGCGTTGTTGAGTTATGCGCTTACCAACACATTTTGCGATTCATTTTTATATTATAGATAGATGAATGGACTTTTTTTTTGTTGTTATTTGTTTTGAATTTCGTTCAAAGGTTTATTGTATTATATACGAAATTAATAGTATGTATTCGTTTATATTATTTTGTCTATATGTATTTTATGAATCGAACGTTATATTACTTACCCACGAGAAAGCCTTCGATTCTATCGAGACGGGCCGTGCTGCAGTCCTTGCAGCAATGCCAAATTGACTATAGGTATATCGAAGCGTTGAAGTGTTTATACAGCAAGGCCACTATGTCAGTCCGATAACAGGAACAAATTCCATTGCAGAGAGGTGTAAGACAGGGAGACGTCATCTCTCCGAAACTGTTCACTAACGCATTGGAGGATGTGTTCAACCGTTCAGTCACTCGAGGATATCGGCAACTCAACGACCTCAGTAGAGTTTCCCAACAGGTTGGTCTGATGATGAACGTGGTTAAGGCGAAAATCATGTCCAACGTCCATGTTCTACCTATACCGGTAATTTTTGGAAACGATTCACTCGAAGTTGTAGACGAGTACGTCTACCTGGGACAGACTGTCAAATTAGGTAGGTCCAACTTCAACAAGGAGGTCGCACGAAGAATCCAGCTCGTATGCGCAGCGTTCGGGAAGCTTCGATCCATCTTTTTGTCCCCAATACCTTAGAGCCTGAAAACTAAGGTTTTCAACCAGTGTGTGTTGCCAGTGATGACTTGTGGCACTGAGACGTGGTCCCTTACTGTGGGCCTCATTAACAAGCCTTAAGTCGCTCAACGAGCAATAGAGAGGACTATGCGTGAAGTTTCCCTGCGTGATAAGATCCGAAGTGAGGAGATCCGTAGAAGAACTAAGGTCACCGACATAGCTCTCAAAACTAGCAATTTGAAGTGGCAATAGGCAGACCACATCGCTCGCAGAACTGATAACCGATGGGGAAGAAAGGTTCTTGAGTGGCGACCACGCACCGGAAGACGATGTACAGGCCGAAAGATCGTGGCAAACTAGTTTTATCAACAGACATGAACGGATCTTGCATGTACCTCGGCAGAAGCACAGGCAGAGAGGACCACCTGCGATCGGCACTTCCAGTTCTTGATTTTCTAAGCATAAGTGAGTCTGTAATTTAATTCACTTTATGGTACATACGAGTATATGTACCTATACTCATACTTTTGTCTATTTGCCATACTTCAAGATAAATAAGTTAATAACAAATATAGTTGCATCAAGGGACATTTAAAAATAACGATTATTATTAATCAATAATAGGTACCGTGAACTTGAAAATAGACAAAAGTACGATTCTACAATACAATGCGAAAAAACTTGAGGAATGGCAAATGAACAAAATGATGAGTCCACATATAATGAGAAAAAAAAATATTCTGTTGACATTTTACTCTTTTTTTGCCCTTACCTATACCATAGACTAACATACATACCATACTAGGCAGTAATGCCAGATGAGGGGCATTCCCTGTAAATTCGGGGTTCTTTTTCGACTTTGAGGGAAAGGTTTTAGAAATTAAACTTGGGACAATTTTCGATGTTTTTTGTGTGTACTTTTATTATTCAACCATAAACACAATTCCCAGACCAAAAGACTTATTTCATTCAATCAAGAATTTATGCGTATATTATTATATTTCTTGGTTCCCTATTCAAACCAACGTTTCGTATACAATTCATTTCTAAAACGTGTTATTTCAGTAATGATTTATTTTACAAATAACGTTTCGAATACAGCTCGTTTCCAATACCTATTATTTAATTAATGTTTTACATCACAAACAATCACTATATTGCGCAAACGTAAATCTTGTCAAATGTTTCTAATTATATTTTGGTAGTTTTTTATTTCATCATTTGTTTCTTTTACATATTCACATTATACAAAGTGTCACTCTCACAACAAGCACCTATGTATAATGAGTATTTGAGGTAGTTTGTGGGTAGGTAGTTTTTGTTGTCTACTATAGAACTACCTACAAAAATAACCTAACCTAGGGTTAGAGCCACAATCATTAATTACTTAGTTTAGAGCACTTTGCCGGCCACTGCCGAGCGAGCGAAATGACCGTGCCACGCTCATTTCGCTCGCTCGGCTTGCAAATAATTTGGTCGCAGTTCAGATGTAACCTAGCCTAGGGCCGAAGCCACTATCATTCATTACTTAGTTTAAGCGCTTCGCTGGCTGTTGCTGTAGCACGCTCGCTCGGCTTGCGAATAGTTTTGTCTCAGTTCAAACCTTTTTTTTTGTTGACGCACGCAAATGCATTACGCATCCCCGCCTATTGGGGGATAGATGTGGGACTCCCCGTTACAACCGGTATACCCACTAAGCTAACCCAACGGCTTCGTCTGTGTGGAGGAGAACTGGGGGGTTGGTGGAGCCTTAACGTCCAGTCCCACACCGACAACCACCCGCTTTTACAGCGACACCTGGACGCCCCCACCCAACAGGAATGACCAGAAGTGCTCGGCTATTCCCGCTCGATGGAGGCGTTGAATAGGTGCAATGCGATAGAAGGCGCCCCCGCGCCTATCTCTCGCTATTTATCATCGGAAGTGGCTTCCTCCCTTGCGCGCTCTGCCGCCTCCTTTTAGGACATCACGCCTTCGCAAAAAGGCGACCGCTGCCCAGTTCCCCTCGCTATCCAGCATGACGTTCACAACGCTAGAGAGCGAGAGGTCCAGCCCGACTGCGTAAGTAGAAAGCTATACAGTATGTCTAAGTAACATATGCTATATCTGATTCCTCATCATCATCCATCATCATGCGGTTGAAACAGTGAAGCGCAGCTAGTTTTTAATAAAATATTGATTAATATATAGAATATAATAATAGAATATATATAGTGAAAAATAATCCGTTTGTCAGATGTTAAGTTGTTAAAAGTAAATTTGTAGAATTATCGTTTTAATAAATGTAGGTACCATCTGCGAAATTTTTTTTTACATAACGATTTGACAAATCATATATTTGGTTGACGTTGGTTGTAAAGTGGAAATTTACAAATTAAGTGTCGGTGAAATGACGGTACCATATTTCTTTCGTTCGTTCGTTTCTAGATAGGTTGCTGTTTGTTGGTTGGTGGTGAAATTGAGATATATGTTGTGGTGACAGCATCAGTGTAAATAGGTGTAATACTAAGCAAGTCTATGACTATTGAGAGTTACTAGGATACATACATTTTAAGAGTTTAACTGATGATCTGTTAATAAAATTTACATGCCGATTCTGTCCAAACCGAAAAAGTATGTTATTATTTTCTGTTGAAACTGGCGCTTTGCTCATGCTTACTAAAAAATATGTCTGAGGCTTTGATCAAGTATTTACACTAGATTCAGCGTTGCATTTACAGACAACGCGAGAAAATGGCTTGAGTTTACTACGCTTTTCTATATATTAAGATATATACATAAATACAAAAATATCGCAATATCATACAAGTATTTTAATAATAATCAACCTTATCTCTGTCCATTATGGTTTAGTTTCGTCTAAAGCGTCAATAACATAGGACCTTTTGCTCCGCGATACTGACGAGAGCTCATTAAATTTTATTTACGTACGCAGTGCGCGCTTAGAAAATTCAACTTTATGTTTATGCAATAAACGTTTAAAATTGCAATAGTCACATAGCTACTGTTGTGACGTTTTCTATCTTACCTTAAACATAGATACGATAGAACATGGAACTCATGGAGTCGCTTTGTTGACAAAATTTATAACAGTTATTTAAGCTGTCTATAAAGGAATAAGCCAAAGGAACCTTCCATAAGCCATTTATAGCAACTAACATAAATACGAGTACATATGCTATTTGGCTGCTATTTGGGTTGCTGTTTGGCTGCTGTCATCGTTATCTAAACCCAATATCTACTAGGCCCTCATAGCGTTTGCCTGTCCATATTTTTTGCCTTCTTATCGACATTTCGTCAGCCATCAAAGAACACATGACAGTTTTGTCGCTTGATTTAGATTTTTCTTCGAGCCTATTTAGCGTTTTGACGCAAAATCCAGGTTCAGCATCTACGCTTCGGTACCACTCGTATAAGGTTTGTGGATGCGGCAAACAGGTGTCAAACATTTTTCGAACATATTTATAAGCTGAAGGAGAATAAAAAGGTAGTGTCAACGCTAATTTTCTAGCACCTGGAGGATATTTTGCAAATAACTTAGAACGATTTTTTTATATACATTCCATTGAATATTTCTGATTCTAAATTTCTTTTTTTCTAATTTTTCTTTTTATAATTTAAATAGCTAAATGCTAATAATCCGTCGATGTCAACGGATTTTTTTCTTTTGAAGCAAACTTATTATATTTTAACGAAGAATTTTTTTTCTTAAGATCTTTTTGTAAATTATTATTTTTAGTTTTCGTTTTTATAATTTTGCGAGATGTCATCAATTGTTATTTACTTAATTATGTGTTATTTATTATATGCTAGCTAGCTATACGCCCGTGACATCGTCCGCGTGAATGAAGAACGAAAGTCACCGACATAGCTCAGAAGATTAGCTAGTTGAAGTGGCAGTGGGCAGGGCACATAGCACGCAGAACAGATGGCTGATGGGGCCGAAAAGTTCTGGAGTGGAGACTACGGACCGGCAAGCGCAGCGTAGGTCGTCCACCGACACGGTGGACAGACGACCTGATGAAGGTTGCAGGATGACGTTGGATGCAGGCCGCTTCCAACCGGTTCTTATGGAAAATTATAGGGGAGGCATATGTTCAGCAGTGGACGTCCTGCGTTTGAGATGATGATGATTAATACTGCTATTTATGTGCTGAATAAAACAGGTACTACTAGAGTAGATGCGAAAGTACCTTTTGAGTTGTGGCATGGAAAGAAACTCAAGATAAGTCATCTAAAGGTTATCGGGACTGTATGCTATGTACATGTTCCAGACCAAAACCACAAGAAATAAGAAGGCAATCAAAGGATTATTGATAGGATATGAGAATGACGATGGTTATCGCATCTGGGATGGAAAAAAGACACTAAGGTCTACAGATATAACATTTGAGACTGATGTCGAATTTAAGATATTCACCAGTGTCCCTGTTTTGTCATAGGCCGCTGAGGAGTGTTATCATACAAGAACAATGCCCTGAAACTGGAAGACTATGTCTGCTATGTTGTGGTCGCGAAATTTCTTGAAACTTATAAAGAGGCAATTGAGAGGGAAGATAGAGCGGGATGGCAAAAGGCCATGGCGAGCGAGATCAAATCTCTAGGTGACAACAAAGTATGGATGTTTTGTGAATTACCGTCCAATAGAAAGCCTGTGTCATTCAAGTGGGTTTTTATGATAAAGAGGAACGGTACGGTTGATAAATATAAGAAGACAAAATCATTTCGGTCTATATGTAGACAATGTACTTGTAGCCAATACAGATAAATATTTAGCGGGTCATTACTTAAAGAAATAAGGGAATACGCTAAAAATAACGAGCAAGTAAGCAAGATCAACGCCTATTGCAAAGACTTCGGAAACAGGGAAAGTAGACAATCAGGATCCTGGACAAAAGTTCCAATATAGAGAGGCAGTAGGTGCATATCTTATGACAGGTATAGCATAACAGCATATGCTGTTGGGGTGGTATCACGAAAGCTGAAAAACCCAACCCAAGCTGATTGATTAAAAGTAAAGCGAATAATTCGTTATCTGAATGGGACGGAAGCATATGAAATCACGTATACCTGTGCGAGAGCTAAGGGTGTCATCGATTTGCTTTAGTATGTTCCCTTTAAAATGAGTAAACTAAGTTCAGCGGGTTTTTTAAAGAAGGTGGGGGGAAATTCACACGGTCGTATGGCAGCACTGAGACTAGGAAATCCTGTACTTCCTAATCTATCTGTGGCATGGTTCATATGATTTATCTGGGCCCATATAAACAAAAGTAGTTTTGTTTGTTTACAGTGTAGCGTAGCGTTATTTTTTCTTTGGTTTACAGTTTTGTGCAGAATTTATATATATCTGATCCGTATCAAATTTGGAATAACTTGAAGGTCTCGAAGTAAGATTTATTTTTCAATTCGTTGAATATGTTTTTTTTATTTCAAACAATAATTATGTCATCACCTTCATACAATCGTGAAACAGCTGGATTGTACTGTCTGCATCTGAATGTATGTACCTAGGTACCTATGTAAAGTATGTTACTATCTAAAACTTGAATCCTACCCGACATCAATATCCATACAAGGTACTTGACTCAGCATGATTCGTTATTGAACTGTTCTTTGTTTAGTTGTGTCCTTTGGCAAAGGACGATTTTCTGCGGTACCTAATTGTTATCTACTAAGCAGCTCGTAGTAACAAATTTAATTATTTATTTATTCGTTTTAGTTTGTGCAATATTCAAGTTGATATGTGTGATACATTGAAATCAGTGAAAGAACAGTTGGCTGACATTGAAGATGATCAAACTCACTCACCTAATGACAGTGAATACAGTGAGATCACACTGCTGGATATGCCTGTTGAGGTAATTTCCTCATTGATTATAATTATGTGAGATTGTGAGATCAATCTCACACATTTTTTTCATCATGAAAGGCTCTTCTTTGCTAGAGTGGCTGTATTTGTATTGATTGTGGCATACTAATTATTTTAATAGCTTAGTTTCAGATTTGTAGAATTGATTTATGTTGATGGCCTTTGCAGTTCTTATGAGAGCAAATGGGTCAAAGTTAGGGTAACATACCAAACAGAGTTTGATGATGTGAACTAGTTGATGACGTGATTCATATTTTAGTTCTATTTGTCCATTTTAGACACAGAAAATGGTATATCTTACATTCTAAAATAACATTTTCATTGAGTTTACAGTTTAGTAAAATAAAAAAAAGACAAATATTTACCGACAATATATTCATTACAAATTGTTTCAGATAATATTGAACATATGTTCGTTTATGGATGCTGTATTTCTTAAAAATACATTGAGTCATGTCTGCCAAAGGCTACAAGATATTCTATCAGATGAGAATCTATGGAAAACCTGGGTACACTCCAGAGTCAAGGGGTTCTTCCCACCCATTCCACAGTTAAAGATATGGGATGAGAAACCAATCTGTTGGGAGGAAGTTTGTGTGGAAATGGACTATGAATATTATAAGTGGAAAAATGTAAGACAAACTATGAAACATATAATTGTCAAAGACATGCATTATGCTGCAGTGGATACTGTACTACTTGTCAATGTGAGTAAATGTTTTGTTTAGCTGTTAACATAATAAGTGATAGGCATAAGGTGAGCTATTTGCGATCAATTAATGCAGATGTACAAGTTACCGTGGATATGCCCCTAAAGGACCAGGATATCATGTTATAGCTAATCTAGTTCAGTTAGTTGTCACTAATTAATACAGATTGTATGCAACAGGTCCAAGCCACACAATGTCCATTGATATGGAAGGTGTAATTATTAAAGTCCAGTCTCGCCTCATTATTTGGATGCTTCAATCATAATTATCATCATCATCTCAGCTGTAGGATGTCCACTGCACATAACCCCCCTCATAATTTTTCTAAAGGACCGGTTGGTCAAGCAACCTGTCCAGCAGCATCCAACTTCGTCCTGGGACCTTTATCAGGTTGTCTGTCCATTGTGTCGGCGGATGACCTACACTGGGCTTACCGTTCCGTGGTCTCCTCTCCAGAACCTTCCGACCCCATAAGCCATCTGTTCTGCGTGCCGTGTGCTATGCCGACTGCCACATTAACTGCATAATCTTCTGGGCAATATTGGTGACTTTAGTTCTTCCACAGATCTCATTTCCGATTAGATCATGTAGAGAAACCCTGAGCATAGCTCCATAACAAGTTGTGCGACTTTGAGCTTGCTTATGAGGCCCATAGTAAGAGACCATATTTCATTGCCATCAGTCATCAAGGTAACACACACTAGTCAAAGTCTTGGATTCTTTAATTCATATATTTTTTATTCCCAGATTCCTTATATTGTAGGTAGGTTAGGTAGGTACCTTCACATTATTCAATATTTGTAATTTATGATTTCATTTTCCTACAACTTTGAAAACTTTGTTACAAATTTTCCATTTAGTACCCCATGTAGCACGAAATGGTCAAATCTCGTTTCTAAACGTTTGCCGACGTCGCCTTCTTGTGAAATAATAGGTAAATTAGCAAATAATCCAAGACACATTATTTATTGCCTATTCCGTAAAGTAACACCATTAAATGGTGCGCGCCGTAGATGCTAGGGTCCACGGGCCCTTAGTTCGCGGATCTTTAGTCACAGAATTCGCCCTATTTACATAGGTCCAGAAGGATAGTTTTCATACAAATGACATGCGGATGGATAGCGAAACGGTTAAAAGTAAACCAATTTTTTTTTTTTTTTGAGGTTGACCATCCTGCCAGATCTGACAATATTAAAAAACAATACTTATGGTTCTATCTAGCAATAGGAAATCTTTTACCTGAATCATCGGGTAATTAAAATATGAACAGATTGAGTGGTTTTCTCTACAAAACTATCGAATTTTATGCTAATACATTTGAGTGTTGTATTCATCTTGCGAAATCTTGTATATGTGTTGGTATGTCTGCAGTGTATTTGTTATTCCTTCACGCTGGAGTGATTTGCACATTTTGAACAATATTTGCCGATACTTTCAAGATATGGGGGTTTGCAGTGGTGAATACAGATACTATAGATAAACACTTATGCTCCTTTTTTCATCATCATTATAATTACCACTTATTATGTACACAATCGCGGGATATATAGTATTCTATTAAACTACTTTATTACTACTAGATGCGCCACGGGGATACACCCGCACAGTGATGCATGATGATGATGATGATGATGATGATGATGATGAAAAGTATCCTATATATTTGCGTACATATATCCAGCGCCTCATCTACCTCCATATCAAATTTAATGTGGAGTACCACAAGGTTCAATCTTAGTCCTGTTTTGTAGTTGACTTGATCTTGTCAACTCATTGATAAAAGCTGGTTTTACAATCATCTGTAAACAAACTTTTATCCAATTTTAAAATAAAAAAATATTTTCGGCATTAACCTAGCATTTTTAGTTTCCGAGATTTTTAGGATTCTTTAAGTGACCCGGATTCATTGCTCTCGAGTGTAGTTCAATCCCTCACTCCCACGCTATCTTCAGGAAAATGTTGAATTTTTACATGTTGGAAGCTCTTTTTCTCTACGATCATCAGAGAACGTAATGTTAAGTACCCCTGATACACCGCACCATTTTTTTCGGTTCCTCCTTTTGTGTTGAAGCTGTTCGTCTATGGAACACTTTACCCTACGAAATTAGATGCGCGCCTTCTCTGGACATTTTCAAACATCGTGTCAAAGCATTTTACTTCGCGAAATAACTAACTGAAACTTACTTACTATCTTTGTTATAATAATTAAATGGTATATGTATAGTTATGTACATATTTTGTAGTATATATGAAAATGAAAATGAAAAATGTTTTATTAAGTCCGCAAACACTACATAATAAAAGTATCAAAAATATGCATATACGAGTAATTATAAGTTACAGTGTAGCGCTTAAGGACAACATTATTTAACTTAGAAAATTATTTACCGCGATCTCCGAACTAGGCAAAGCCTGTATCTCGGGGATCTGGAACGATTGTTCAACACGACTTTGACCTCGGATTACAAAAATAAACTGTATCTCATATACATAAAAGAAAATATTTTAAAGTAGGCACCGTTACATAGGAAAGTACCTTTAATAACAAAAAAGAACTTATAATAATAATACTACAAATAAAATAGCTGAAATAGCAGCTGCCTTACTTATAAATCAACGGAATAACAAATTCTATATAACTGGTATTCCTTATATGGATATTGATAGATTGTATAGATATATATATTTATGGAATAAGTAATAAATAAATATGTAATAAATATGTATACATTAGTATTTATAATTTAAAAATAAATATTATCTTATTACTATATAATATATGTATAGTATGATTATATAAGGTATGGTTTGTATATATTATAAGTAATTTTTTCTGGCTATATTCTTGAGTTTTGCTATATGTAGTGTTTATTACACTTGTTTTATACACCACCGCCTTTATAAGTATATGACTATTTCTTTCCGTGAATGGTTGTCCGGAAGAGATCGGTCTATGCGATAAGACCGCCCATTATGACGCTTTTAATTTTAAGTATTAAATTGTGTTTTTAAGCTATTGCATAGCTTCTATCGCGGGCCTTGAGCGTGGAGACCGAATCCAGAAATTCCGTAACGAAAATAACCTAACACCCCCCACTCCGACTCCATCTATCGATGAATAGCAGAACTTTAATGACTTTTTGAAATATCACGCTTGTCTCTTTAGTTCAGCAACTCGCCTCTAGATGGCATTGGTTAAATAATTATAATTGCATAAGTTGATTTGGCATCTATCGATGAATAGCAGAACTTTTAATGACTTTTTGAAATATCACGCTTGTCTCTTTAGTTCAGCAACTCGCCTCTAGATGGCATTGGTTAAATAATTATAATTGCATAAGTTGATAAAAACAGCTATGCAATAGCTTTACAGCGGCAGTCTCCGATTGCCACACGTCTTTTTTTTTAATTTAAATTATTAATTATATTTAAGTATTAATATATTAATATTAGTAAGTATATAAATATTAAATATTAATATAATAATTGTATTTCAATTAATATTTTTTTTTATTTCAAATTTTGTAACATATATTTGTATTGTAGTGTTATAATAAAGAGTTAATCTTTCTATCTAATCCGAAAAAAATATCTTTTGATTGTGTCTACGTGAAAATAAAAACTAGTCGTACCAAATAATAGATAAGCCAAAATTCATAAATAAAGACAATCTAGGATATTAATAATGTACAATAAGTTGTCTCTAAGAGTTACCAATTTACATTATAACTTGTTCTTAAAAAACTTGTTTGTTTTTTCTAAACTAATAGCATAGCAAAAGTATTGGATAAGTTAAAATAAAAATATTGTTATGTACCGAAGTGTATCCTTAACTGGATCTTTTGGAAACCTAAATGACACCCAATCGGGAAACTAAACGAGTAAAGTGGTAACACTGAGTTTTGCATACTATTAGAAAAATCTCTTGTACACTTAAAAAGAGGTGTTGGAGACTACTTTTGCGTGAAGGGCGACCGTGGTCTGCTTTATTTTACAGACATTCTAATTTTTACGCTACGAGGGTGAATCAAAAAGTTCTTAGAAGTGCATATATATGAAACCTTTTTGGATCAAGTTCGATATTCAAATTAAAGAGTGTCTATCACACTATATTTATGAGACTGTCACTTGTTTTTGTCAGTTCGTTCGCATGTAATAAATTTTTTTGTGCAACGAGTTGCTAAAAAGTCAAAATTATGGATAAAAGTGAGTTACGTGCGGTGATAAAATATCTCAGTTTGAAAAAAATGTCTACGAAGGAAATTTTTTTGGACATTCAGCAGACATTAGGGGGTGATGCTGTACCCTATTCTACGGTTGCGTACTGGGTGGCTGAATTTAAAAGAGGTAGATCAAGCTGTAAATATGACCCGCGTTCTGGGCGGCCTTCAACCTCCGTTACAGAAGAAAATGTCAAAAAGGTTGAGAATCTGGTTTTGGAAGACAGAAGAATGACTATAAAACATATAGCTGAGATCCTAAAGATATCTTTTGGTAGCGTTCAATCCATTTTAATTGATTCACTGGGGTTCAAAAAAGTGTCTGCAAGATGGGTGCCACGAATGTTAACCGACGAAAACAAAAAGCGACGTTTGGAAATTTCCAAGCGTAATCTCGAAATGTTCCAGCGTGATTCGGATAATTTTTGCCGTCGTCTTGTCACCATGGATGAATCGTGGGTCCACCATTTTGATCCTGAAACTATAAGACAAAGCATGTCTTGGAAACGACCATCCTCTCCATCCATTAAGAAATTTCGAGTTGCTCCTACCGCTGGCAAAGTTATGGCCTCTGTGTTCTGGGATAGTGAAGGAATCCTTTTTATTGATTACATGCCAAAAGGCCAGACGATTACTGGACCCTATTATGCAAATTTAATCCCGAAAGTGCGTGAAGCGATTAAAGAAAAACGTCGTGGAAAACTGTCGTTGGGCGTGTTGTTCCTTCAAGATAACGCTTCTGCTCATCGATCGGAAGTTGCGCTCAACGCAATCCGCTGTGCTGGCTTCAATCTCCTTGACCACCCACCATATTCTCCGGACTTAGCCCCAAGTGATTTTCACTTATTTCCAAAATTAAAAGAGGAAATTCGTGGAACAAAATTTCACGATAATGACGCGGTTAAAGCTGCCGTAGAGGACTTTTTCGAGAGTCAAGAAAATATTTTTTTTTCACAAGGAATAAGGAAGTTAGAAACGCGTTATTCTAAATGCATTGCATTGGAGGGAGATTATGTAGAAAAATAAAATATTATTATTTAAATCTTTGCATTTTTTAATATTGATTCCAAGAATTTTTTGATTCACCCTCGTATAATCGCACAAACAGGTATTTTTGATTTTTCATCATACTCAGTATCCACAGCGAGTGACACTTGTCGACTGATTTTGAATTTGACAATTGAAAACCAAGTACCCTGCTAGGGTTACATTTTTTTGCTTCATGAAATTTTACTAATAGAGACTATATATCTATGGTTTTAGTGAAGGATTTTAAGAGGATTGGATAGCTAGTACTTTCCATATTAAAATAAATAACTCTCTTCCTCTTAAGCGCAACACACACACAAGTTTATGACTAGAACTATGGCCGTACGACCTTGTGGCTACAGAACTGTGCAGTTCCAATCGTATTCGTGCTCCTGGAGTCGAAAACGCTGAGATGCTACGTAGAACTGCAAGCTATAGTGCAGCATCTCAAGATATAATGATTTTATTAACATTTTCTCAAGTTTATTACTAGAACTATGACGGTATGGCATGGAACTGCAAGCTATAGTGCAGCATCTCAAGATATAATGATTTTATTAACATTTTCTCAAGTTTATTACTAGAACTATGGCCTTGTGGCTACAGAACTGTGCAGTTTCAATCGTATTCGTGCTCCTGGAGTCGAAAACGCTGAGATGCTACGTCGAACTGCAAGCTATAGTGCAGAATCTCAAGATATAACGTTTTTTATTTTATTTATATATACATATATTATTATTTTACTTTTTAGGGTACAAATATTGCTTTAACACCCTAAAATGAATATAACTATTTATTTTTAAGCATATTTGTGATCTAACTTCTCAGAACTCCTGAGACGCTAAGAGATGGTGTGTGAAGTTAGCATCTCTTTTAAAAAATGGTTTTTGATTGTTTTTCGCTAGTACTATTGTTGGAACGTCGGCAGTCGGTAGAACTCTGTATTTTCAACCATATTTGTGGTCTAATAATTAAAAATTGTTGAGATGCTGGGTGTTGGTATGCGAAGCTAACATCTCAATTCGATTATTTCGGTCAAAATAGGTGAACTATTCAAAATAAACTATAGAACTATTAGGGATGCTACTAGAACTGCGAAAAATATTGAGATTCTGGAAGTTGTTATACTAGGTTCACAGATATGCTAAGTACCTACACAAAATAAATATCTAATGTTTGTTTTGTGGTACATACTCAAGATAATATTCAACACTTTTATGAACCTCACTTTTGTTTCTGCAAAGGTGTTGCAATATCATTAGCATTATGTATTTTAAAAAACTAGTATGAAAAGGTAATTAGATATACAACTCAATACAACATTTTATAGTATTCAAAATATAATAAAAATCCATTACATCCATATATATCTTATATTTTTTATTAAACCAGTAGATGGTCAAGACCGGTAGACAATTTTTAAATATTTTTTTAATTTAAATTTTGGAGCTTGCCTGGAATTAAAGTATTTCTCAGTGGCATAGATCGCCTTTCGAAGGCAATTATAACGGGTAAAAAACATTTGTCGTAAAAATTTACTAATTTCGATTTCATCTGTTTGGCCCAAAACTCATCATCTTTTATTGTTACCGCAACCTTTAGTGGGAAATCTTTGCCTGTCCAAACCGAAAACAGACATTTATTTTTGTTTGCTATATGCAATTGATCCTGTACTTGGTAGAACCAATCGTGCTTTTGATTAATGGAGCCGTCTGTATTCCAATATTTTTTGCCGCTGGAACTGGGGCATTTTATTTCCACTATGCCCTTATAAAGTCCATCTGGCGAAGCTCCTAAGAAGAACCAATTTTCATCATTAAAGATCGTGGGATCTTTAATGATTAAAATTATTTATCAATTTTTATATTTACCTGAACCTCAAGTTGTTCGAACTGTTATATCCCTACTATAGGATGGAGACTCTAAGCTTATTGAAAGATCAGCATTTTCTCATTCTTTCGTTTTAATGATCAGTTCATATTGAAGCCAGTCTCAAACACTTGTCTTTTTCTACGTAAAATGTTGGTTATAATTTCTTTCTAAATCCAATAAACTCTTGTGTTGGTGAAAACAGTTATTTTTAAAAAAGGACTTTTCCGAATTCCGTATAACAGATCGGCGCTCTTTCATTTTGTTTACCATGATTTACACTCGCAACATGATCAAACGAATACGAGTATATAGTAATGATTTGGCTAGAGAGGCTGAGCTAGTGTAATCACGTCGTTTGCAAACTTTTTGATCTAACACAGCAAAATTTTGAGCTCTACGAAATCGAACTGCCGATCGTCCGGAGCCTTTTCATCCTATCTGCTGTCATCATTTTTTCGTTCCGCCAAAGGAATTGTTGTGTTTTTAGTGAGGTTCAGCATTTTTCAGGTGTAGTTCCAAGGTGGTTCGTACATTAAATTTTGACATGTACATTCGGGTATGGTTGACAGTCCATTATTTTTTGTTTGGCATCACCATCAGGCACCATCATATATTAAATAGCGATTTGCGATTGATGTCTTGAAGCCTTTTACAAATTAGATTTTGCTCAATGCTTTTTGAGGATTCTCTGTGGTTAATTTGACAGAAATAAACAGTTGGTGGCACATTTTTAGTACCTGCTCGAGCACAAATAACACAATATTTATTTTTAACATCCATGTATAATACTTTGCCAGTTTTGTGCCCAATAACTGCTGCCACTCCGGATAATGCTCAGTAGTTGGTTTTATAAGACCTTTTTGACCAGCAACAGTCAGCTACAACTGTAATTACAGGAATCCCAGCTTTGACTTCGCCACACGCGATGGCTGCATCGGCTTCTTCTTTAGCTGCTTCTAGCATGCTATTTTCTGCATCGAGCCATCGTTCATCAGTCTGCCGAAGGTAGCAATTCATTTAAATTTGACATACCAGCTCCAATCATCATAGCTCCAGTCACAGCGCCATGATTTACATCCACCTTATTATTAGATTTATCAGATGTATGGATTTTAAATTCTCTATATATAGTAAAATGCAATATGTGCACATATTGCATTTTACTAAAAATCTGAATGTAATCCGTTGTCACACTTCTTTATGTTTTATATACGTCGTTTGTTACCACAGGCCTATGCGTGATTACTAACTCTGACCGGGATCTCATTAAAAGACAAAGAAGCACCCGCTGCTAGTATTGTTAACTAAAAAAAATATAGTTAGTATAAAAACAGCGAGGCGAAATGTAATATGAGAAGAAAAAATCTCAATTTACGCGTTTAAAAAAGTATTTTATTTTTCTCGAAATAAACTAGTAAATAATCAAAGAATTCGCCCAAATTATACACTATGTAAATAATAATTACTTGTTCTGTTATGATGGTAATCATATCTTCTATGGTTTTATTCACTGCGACATCGAAAGTGGGTATTATGGTGCTGGCGATTAGTTCAGCTTGCGGCTGCGGCTGCACGTAATGCAGCCGCAAGCTGCACTATTCGGTTACCATTGGGTCATTGCTTCGCTTTCCATCAGGCGAGAGGGAGTCACATTGATGAACCATTATGAAAAAAATGTCTTAGTTTTACAAAAATGCTTGCATGAAAAATATTGTTTTTAATAAATTACTTTTACAATAATAAAAGTATACACCCAGATCAAGAAGAATCGGTCACGCTATATTTGCACTGCCCACCGTACCTGCTCGTGGCACGTGTTGAGCGCGCGACAAGCAGTGATACGTCCCCTCTTCGCGAGCGCTAGACGCGAACTGAGGTGCCAGGCAGGCGTTACGTTGTGTTCCGTAATTTATAAGTTTTTGTAAATGTATTAAATACATTTAAGAGTATTATCGTAAAAATGAAACTATCCATCTGCCCGCATCAGGTTTACGCTATATCAAAAGATTTATGAATGAACTGGAGGCTTGCTGATTAGGACGCAATAAAAATTTTAACTCAACTATTGCATATTTATTTGTTTGTTAGAAAAATGGATTTTGTATAAACAACAATAAATCGGAATGGTAATTTCGAGCCAAACGCGCCGTTTTCATCCCCTATTTACTCAATTATAATGTATGCACATATCAACATGTTATTACACCACTCAATTGATGGGAATATGATTCTTTAAGTAATGTTTTTGAAATAATAATTTTTGTTATAAAAGACGCGTGATCTCACACTGAGCGGTAAAATTTTTGAAGACATGAGTTGTATAAAACATTTTTGCCATTAACGGTTGTTTTATTTCGGTACAGTTTTGGCAATTTTTTTTTTCAGCTTTGGCTCTTATGGAATAACATAAAACTTTCTTCCTACACCAGTAAAAAATCAAAATCTTTTATACCTGATCTGTAACAGTCTTGCGAAAAGGCCTGTAAAATAGTATGGCTGGGATAAAGGCTCTTGATGCTCATAACTATTTTCTTTCTTATTTTACAGAAAGGGGAGTTATGTATATCAGGGTCGAGAGACCGTAGCATGGCCTTACTGAGAGTGTCTGACATTGCTACAAGTTCTAGTACCAGTACCAATGATCATGTGTTTTGTGAAGTAAAGCCCTTAAAGATGAGAACTGACGCCCATTCTGGCTGGGTTTGGGACTTGGCACCAGACTATGCCGATTCAGCTGATATTGTGTACTCCGGTTCATGGGACAACAGTGTCAAAGCATGGGATTTGGAGAGGTTTGAATGCATTGAAAAGTTTGGGTAAGTTTTATTTACAGAACTAAACAATAATATAACTATTAGAAAATATGAAACAAACACCCACTTCTGAAGTATGAAATTCCTACAATATGTACTACATAATGCTGGTAACTATTGGCAAAGTAAGGAAAAATCTATAAGTAGAACGTCTCCCCTAATAGCGTTGATTCTCGCAGGTTTAGCGCGAGACGCGTGTAGGGATGTAAACATTGCACCTACGAACAAATCTTCGATCGATATTTTTTGTTCGTAGCCTACGTACGCAACAGAATACAATGACATACTACTTCCTACTAATCCTATTAATATTATAAACGCGAAAGTTTGTGTGTATGATATATGTGTGATGTGTGAATGTTTGTTACTCTTTCACTCTTAGAAACTGACACACACTTTGACAGGACTGTCATCACTACGATCTTGACGTAGGCGGAGATCTCATTATTTTGTATATGCTGTGCCCAAGAATATTTCTTTCGCTTTTTCACCTGCGTGGTGATGGATGATGATGATGACGATGATGATGAAAAGTATCCTGTTTGTTAATCCAGCCCCTTATCTACCTCCATACCAAATTTCATGAAAATTGGCACCACTATATGATCGTGACTCACAAACTTTCGCGTTTATAATATTAGTAGGACAGGTCAAATTAAAAAAAGGCGATTTCAAAGTAAATGTAATTTTTTTAATATCAAAACCGATATTACTCACGTAATCAGCCGACGTTTTGGTTTTCCGGTTTCGGGCATGTCCTCAGGCAGTTTACGCTTACACTTTTTTTGTCTTATATAATTTAGAAAAAATATCGTATACAGATATATAAATGAGATGACTTTTAAATAAGGGCATGGGCATCGTCATAAAACCATTTTTACAATAGGCAGTATATTTTGAAAAGCATTAGCTGACCCTACAGATTTAAGATGTAGTAGTGCGTTAATATAATGTCAAAGCAAAGGTCCTACCTACTACCTATCACTACAGTATACCTATCACTGAGATCCACTCAACTTTCATGCTCATCGTTCATCATTACGCGTTATTTTCGAATACTTATTTCGTTCGCGTAGTAGGCACGGCCTTCACCCTCGCCATAAACCTCCCATGTTTTTTTGACTTTTACTCCATAAGAACTTTCTCCTGACAATAATTAAGACAACAAAAAAGAGTTAGCGAATTGTTCAGTCCGTTCATGCGTGATTCGATGACCAAAGGAAATAGGGATTAATTTTATATACATAGATAGATTAGATTCGTGTCATTTTCAGGACTGCCCCGTCCTCAAAACTTTCATATTAAGGCTTTTCTAGGCACGGTTTGTGCGTGTACCTTGACATAAATATTTAAATATAAAAAAATATTTAAATAATTGCTTACAAAATATATATTACAATTTCATTCCACTTCAGCACGTATTTAATTAAACTTTTCCTTCTTCTAGTTGCGGAATATCAGTTGTTTCACTAATTGGCAATGGCAAAGAAGTGATGGCGGGCCTGTACGCCAAAAAAGTGGTAATTTTTGACCAACGTTCAGGAACAAATGCAGTAAAAACTTACAAAGCACACAATGGCGCAGTATTGGACCTTAAAAAATCTGGCAACATGATTGCATCCATCAGCGATGACAAAACGATGACAATTTTTGATAGAGTGGCTGGAAAAATATTCAAGAACAATATTCAAATTCCTAGCAATAACCTCAAAGCATACCCCGTATGTTTAAGTTGGAGTCAATCAGCTCTTTATGTGGGCGATTCTAGAGGATACCTGAATATGTTCAATCCAGAGGAACACGTCTTTATGAAGTCTATAGAGTTGTGGGAGCAGCCCCCCATCACTAATCCTCAGATTAAAACAAAATGCTGTTATCAAAGTGAGGGAAACATGATTGTCTGTTCAGACAAGGGTGAAATAAAATTCTTATACAAGAGCAATCCGCCCACAGAATATACTTCGATCGGAAGCTCCACCATTGATATAACTGAGGTAAGTGAGATCATATTCATTTCTGTTCCAACCATGGCCACGCTGTAACCAAAGATCATGCTGAAACTTGCTTCACACGTGTCTTTTGCCGACGATATAATATCGTTGTCTAGACAGTACGTTACACGTCTATTACTCGTAGGCAGGTACATTCAAAAATGACCCCTATATACGTGCAGAGATTCTCATAAATCTTGTAAAACGAACCGATTCCATTCGACAATTATTTCAGTTACACTGTTAGAGGATTTTGTGCTCAGTTCCGCTCTTTGTTTTGTTGAACTTGACGTCCGAACGTCAGTGACTTCTTTGGTCTGCTTGTGTTTTAATGTGAATAAAATATAAATCGTGAACGGATTGTTAGAAAAACCTATACACCGTGTTCAGTAAAGGTCTTGGTGAACAACAAAAACAAAAAATACTTCATTATCATAAGTATTTGTTTGTATTTTGTATAAGTGACTGATCTAGTTCCTGAAGGTGTTGATTAGAGGTGTTTTCACTAATTACTTTAAAAAAATTAGTATATTGATATGGTGAAGTGTAGTGTCTGCGGTCGCTTCGCCTCTGCGGCAGATGCTGCTAAGTGTAATAAGTGTGAAGGACTATTTCACCGTCAATGCGTAAAAGTCCCTGCGGATGCAAAAATAGCGTCAACCTGGCACTGTCTGGGATGCAAAATGGGCACACCACGGAGAGATAAAACTGAAGACTCAGGGAGGGGAGTAATTGGCGACTCCTCATGTTTTGTGCCTCAGTCCGATGGAAAAATGGATGAAATACTGTATCAAATAAAACTCATGAATGAGGAGATGAGGTCGTTACGAGGAGATTTCAAGGCGATGAGGAACGAACTAGCCACTCTTCGGACGGATATGGCGGGATTCACCGGGCGTATGGACAGCTTACAGGAACGACTACTCGTTGTCGAGAAAAACTCTCAATTAAAGGTTGTACACAATACAGAGGAGCTCCTTGACACCGTAGACCGCTTGAAACAAGAACTCAATCACCGAGACCAAGAGTCTCTACAGAACGACCTTGAAATTACTGGTGTCCCGGAGGAACAAGGGGAGAATGTGGCCCACATTATGGCCCTCATAGCAGAGAAGCTCGGTGTCTCTTGCGACCAGCGAGACTTTGTATCGGTGGAGCGCGCCGGCCTGCGCCGCATAGTGGCCACCTCGAGCGGAGAGCCAGTGTCGCCGCGTCCACGATCCCTGCAGGTGCGCCTCGCGCGGCGCCAACTACGCGATGACTTCCTGCAAAGTGCGCGTGCGCGCCCGCGCGTCACCACGGAGGGCCTCGGCCTGACGGCTGCGCCGACAAGGTTCTATGTGAACGAGCGCCTCACCAGAGGCAACAAGGCCTTGTTTTACAAAGTACGCGAGGAGAGCAGGCGTCAAGGATGGAGATACGCGTGGACCAAGGGCGGACGAAGTTTTGTACGCCGCGATGCGGGTAAGGCGGCATTACGGGTGCGGTCAGACGCCGACATCCCGAGAATTTTTGGGAGCGACCCCGTCAGACCATGCCCCACATGAGACAGAGAGGTTTTTCTGTGCAACTAAAATATATACATTTGAATTACTGAATAGGTTTAATGATCAATTATTTTATGTCAACTCACATCATATACTGTTGGTTTTGTTTGGAAGTTTAATATATATATATATATATATATATATATATATATATTAAATTTATAGTTATTAAAGTAACGTTATTAAAGTAAATAATATGAAGCCATTAAATATAAATAATATAATACCATTATATTGTCAACTAGTTACTATTATGAATCATTCATCATTAATACCTAGTACACTTGCAAACATGATAAATCTGTATCAATGTAGCCTAACCTTATATGAATATAATAGTATAATAATGATTCATGTGGTAAAATATCACATCTTTTGTAATGATTAATAAGTTACTAAAGATTGGGTTTTTAATGCTGGTTCGCTTGGTACTGGGCACGATGAATTTGTCGTAGCCATGGATAGGATCGCCGTGGACATAATTGCAATAAATGAAACCTGGATCAGGCCGGGTGAGGATAAGCGCGCTCCCGCCGTGCCAGGCTACCGACTGCGGCACACACCGCGGCCTGCTGAAATGCGCGGTGGGTGGGGCGGTGGGGTTGGTTTTTATATCAAGAGAGGCCTCAGTGTAAGGATTTGCCCTCACCCTTCTACTGGATCGGTGGAGCAAATGTGGCTGAGCCTTAAAGTCAACTCCCAAAAGGTGATTATTGGCACTGCCTATCGCCCTGATTGGGTCAATTTAAATCTATTTCTTGATGAGTTGACCGAATCAGTGGCAAGTTTTGCTGATTATGATCATTTGATTTTACTTGGTGATTTTAAAATCAACATGCTCACTCCCTCCAAAAACTAATGTAAGCTTCTCCAAACTTTCTTAAACTGTTTCAATCTTCATCAATTAATTTAACAGCCTACTCATTTCACTGACCATAGTCAAACACTCATTGACTTGGTATGTACGGATGTGAAGGCCCGAACAATTTCTATAGATTATATTCCAGACTTGGGACACCATGCCCTAATATCTGTGGAATTTTATATTAAGACCGAAAAACCTAAGCCTCGTTTAATTAAATATAGGCCCTTAAAAAATATTTTGATGGAGTTATTTGATCCTGATTTGGACTCAATAAATTGGCAAGATATTGAAAAATTTAATGATGTAAATAATATGGTTACCATTTTTAATACATATATCTTAAATCTATTTGATCTTCATGCGCCTATAAAAATGATATATATAAAATACAATTCATACCCCTGGCTAACAGATACTGTTAAAGAAATGATGCATATCAGGGATAAATGTCATAAACAGTATAACATTTCTAAATTAAATTTACATAAACAATCTTACAAGGACATGAAACATATAGTCATCAATGCGATGCACCAAGAAAAGAAAGTTTACTTTAATAATCATATAAATAAAAATATTTACAATCCCAAGAAATTATGGAAAAATTTAAAATCAACTATACTACCGAATTATAAAAATAACTTTGAATTGCCTACTTTTTGTAATGGGCCTGACATAATTAACTCGCACTTCCTTAATGTGCCTGGTCATGATTCAGTAACTATTTCAGATCTTACCTACTTTGAATATCATAGGTCTAATGTTTCAATTTTTCGACTTCAGACGGTGACTGAAGATGCAGTGGCTAAAGTTATAAGAGGATTATCAACGAATGCCGAGGGCATAGATCGCATCACATTACAGATGATAACACTAACTATACCTAATACTCTGTCATTACAAAAATAGTCAACTTATCTATAACATCAAGTTCATTCCCAGATATTTGGAAAATTTCACTCATAAAACCTATTCCCAAAAAAAGGAAATGAAACATCAGTAAACGATCTACGACCCATTAGTATATTGCCATGTCTATCTAAAATCCTTGAGAAGGTAGTCTGTAATCAGATGATGACTTATCTAGAGAATGAAGAAATTTTGCCTAAGACCCAATCAGGATTTCGCAAGAAACGTGGTACTGCGACTGCATTGCTTGATGTTGTTGATAATATACTTGCAGCTCAAGACCAAGGTTTGGGTACCATTCTGGTATTGCTTGATTTTTCACGCGCATTCGATTCAATCAATATTCCACTCCTCTTGTCTAAGCTAACTTACTACGGTTTCGATGAAAATACAGTGAAATGGTTCCACAGCTATTTGTATATGAGGTCACAAATTGTTGAAATTACCAATGCTGATGGTACGACTTCCTCTTCTTCACGCAGATATAATCTTCGAGGGATACCACAAGGTTCTATTCTCGGTCCAATCCTATTCATTTTGTACAGCGCAGACATAAACAGAATTGTCCACTGTCAATAGCATATTTACGCAGACGATCTGCAAATATACCTTCATTTTCACCCTAACAGGACAAATGTGGCTGTAAAGAAAATAAATGAAGACTTAGACGAAATAGTAAAATGGTCAGCATCAAATTGCATGCTCTTGAATCCATCTAAGTCTAAATATTTAATAATGGGGTCAAGAAAACAGGTGCAGGATATAAGTTTGCATAAACCATGTATCACCATTAAAAATGAACCTGTAGAATGTGTTGCTGAAGCGCGTAATCTTGGCCTATTAGTGGACAACCACCTCCGGTTTGAGCATCACATACAAGAGGCTGTACGCAATTGTCTATTTAGACTCAAGGTCTTATACAGAGTTAGACTATATCTTAATGTTGATATCAGAGTAAAATTATGTGAATCTCTAATTCTGTCTAAGCTCAACTATGGCGACGTTGTTTATGGCCCATGTATATTATCCAGAACTGAAAGACTGCTGCAGCGAGTACAGAATGCATGTGCACGTTTCTGTTTCAATGTACCTGCTCGGGCTCATATCACACCATTTTTGAATAATGCAAATCTTATGAAAATGGCTGCTCGTAGGAAGCTTCATTTTGTCACTATGCTTTTTGGTATTATCAAAAGTGGACAGCCAGTATTTGGCAGTGAAACTGACTTGGGCTCAGGAAAAACGTAGATATAACACTAGGGCATCAGCATACTTACTCTTAACGCCTCTCCACCGTACAATAACTTTTCGCGGAAGCTTTAGATTTACGTAGAGTCGATGCTGGAATTCCCTTCCGCCGCCAGTCCGTGATATAAAAACAGTGCACTAATTTAGTAGGCATCTAAAGATGCACCTCATGAATAGTCAAAAAAGATAATTCACGAGCACCGATCAACGACTGACAGGCGCTTTCCTAGGCTATAATGTTTGTTTATAAATTGCTAATGATCACTGTCTGTATAATTTTACTTATTTCTATCATTTAATTATACATACAATTATTATATTGAATTAGATTTACTTACCCACATTGAGATATTGACCAGTTAAAATCAAGGCAGCCGTGACGTAGATTATGTAAGTGCATATACCAGTTATTTTCTTTGACTTTGGTAGATATTATTGGTATTGATTTTTGTTTTGTTTTATGTTGTGTTTCTTTTTATTTCTTAAATTGTATGCGTTGGGTATGGCATAGATCACTGTCGATCAGGCGTTTGTTTATTTAAGTGAAACATATTTAGTACCTACTTCATTACTTTGCACTGTATTTATTGTTTTTGTAATAAAATATATAGAGATGAATATACTAGTACATCCGTCTCTATATATTTTATTCTAAATTATATAACGGTCACATTCATTTACCGTTTATAGCTATTGTCCCTGACTACTGATCAAGGACAGGTCATTTGTATACATGTGAGTTATTATATATTTGTGCATATTGTGAGTTGTAATGTATATAGTGTATGTAGTATTTTATTTTCTTATTATGTTGTAGTTGTGTTCTGATGTTCGTGATGTCATGTAAAGGGTTCCGACTAAAAATCAGTAGCTAAGGTCTAATGATCTTAGTTAAATGCTGAATCGGGACCTACATTTATGATATTACGCAACATTTCATATTGTATGTTACTCGTAATTATGTGTGTAGGTATATTATATTGGAATGTTATGTTGCGTGTAGGTCATGAATAAATATATTTTCTTTCTTTCTTCTTCTTTGTTCATTATTTAGTTTCGATGTATCATTATACGCTGTACAGCTACGGTTACAGGTAGTAACCGTAACTATAGAGGTGCGTATGACGTCTTAAGCATTTTTATATGTCCTGGGCGATTGCTCGATGATTATCCCAAACGTTCTTATAATGTCGCTCGAAGATGCACCGATGCACTAGGAAATTGTTCCTATGCACACCCTAACAATAATTCCTCTATCGCTGAAACTTTGCAGTATGATAAAGTAATGTTCGTAGATTACGATTAAAATATTATCCAAAAAAAATTGCCTTGAAGGTGGATGGTATGTGCACCTAAACATGAAAATCGATTCTAGCTCCTGGTGGGAAATGCCTCCGTCCGAAATTCCTTTGGTATGTGTTAGTTTATATGAATATGTATAGGTATGCAACGGAATCGGTACTGGTGCGTCGATATTTACGATTTTAACCAAGTTCTCTGGAACTTGTTGGTGTGCAACGTGCCACGCCTTTCTGAACACATCCCCTCACTCCCTAAATCCGTGATTTCAACCAGTAATTTCACTTGCTTGCTTGCAATGCCCTTCTCACCCTAACACACCATTGCTTCGCGGCAAAATATCTAGCACCGCGGTGGTACAAACCAAGACGACCTCTTGCATATGACTGGTATTAATCTGTTATTTATTCTTGTTGCAGTTATGTTACCAGAATGGCATATTGGCTATCAGCACCTGCGAATCTGCCCTAGAGTTCTGGGTTCCGACCGAAAGATATGGTATCCCGTGTCCATGACATGATAAACTTATAAATAATTATTTATTTCGATTAATATAATAATATATTAACCAATCTATGTGATTATAGATATAGGCTTTTATGTAATGCATGTATATATATATGAAACAACCGACAGGTGGAAGGTAGTAAGTATATTATACATGTACTTACTTGCATATCAATGTAACTGTATCGGCATCTATTTTATGCATCTTACATAATGTATTAATTTAATAATAATTAATCCACCTAATTTTCATTAGGAGGCTTCTTATTATAGCTAGCTTTTTTTATTTGGTCTAGCAGACAAAACAAATAAAGTTTAGGTGAATGCTCTCAAGTTAAGCGAGCAATCCAAAATTGATTGTTTTTTATATATTTTCTACCTGCTGAGTAATTGCTACATGATCTGATACTTTTTATAATATTCTTTACGAATTGTTTGATTTGTCAGTGCCTAAAAAGAAAAGGCAGGCTACAAAATTTAATAGATATCCTGTTTGGTTCAACGGTGACATAATAAGGGATATTCGGTATAAAGGTAGATTGCACAGATCCTGGTAGAAGTCTGGTTGCGTCTCAACACGTAAACGGTTTTCGAAGCTACGTGCTAGTTTGAAGATGCGTATCCCTAAAGCGTACACGGTCTATATGAGGATGATAATATGAGGAAAAGCTACAACTCCGTCCGCAATGTTTTTGGAGTCACGTATGTATATATACGCACGTATATATACATACGTGTCTGTGTCTCTTATCATGGGAAGTCGTGTACTGGGGTGGAAGCAGCCGAAGCGTTTTCTGCTTATTTTTCTAGTGTTTTCTTGGATGAATTACCGCTGCTAGATAGTAACTCATGCTGCGAAAGCGGAGTCGCAGGCGGTTACGTTAGTATACCTGCATTGTCACTTCAAGAGATTGCGCTCGGTGTCAATAAACTAAAGTCAGAAACCTCATTTGGACATGACAATGTGCCCAGCTTTATTCTGTGGACGTGTAAGGAGCACATAAGTGAAAATGTTACAAGCGTCAAATACCTCGTCACGGTAATATTTATAGATAATATTACCGTGCCCTCGTATACCTTAACTGGTGCTGCTCGAAATACGAGATGGCGTTGACTTTACGTCACGGAGAAATTAGCCTAAAGATTTCTGAGCACGTGTATCTTTACTTTACATCTATCTACGTCATTTGTGAAGTACCTACACTTTACCTCGCTATTTTAATTATTGCGGTCATTATTGCCCGTGTTAATGCAACCTTAGTGTCCTAAATAATATTGTGAACAACATTACTTTATGTACCCACACCATGTTTGAATAATAAATTAAATTATCTTTACATGTTGTGTTTTATATTATTAATGTAATGACCCATGACAATGTCCATCCGACATACCACAAACAATATTAAATGAGTATTTAATATGAAACAATAACTGAACATCCTGACTTTTTTGTACTTTTTAAGGTGTAGGTACAATGCTGTAGTACCTAAATTATTTTGATCTATCTCGTAGGGTTCAGCCAGCGTTTGCAATGTAAGCCCAAAAGTGTGTTTATTTACATCACATTAGAAACCTCTAAAATTAACAGTGCTTATTTACTATATTAGGCATGTATTATACATGTATAAACCTTCCTCTTGAATCTATATAAATAAACTGCATTACAATCCGTTGGTTAGTTTTAAAGATCTAAGCATGCATAGGGACCGACACACAGCATGAAGCGACTTTGTTTTATACTATGTAGTGATGACGGCGAATGTATCAGTAGTAGGTACCTCGGCATGCCTAGCACGCGGCGCGGCGCCGTGGAGAGAAATAGTCTCCACCGTTTTTATCCACCTATCAGTGGAAATAATTGTCTTCTCCACCTTACAGAGCACGGCAACCGGGGAAAGAGATAAAATGTTTCTTTGTGACGTTTCTCGTAGCCAGTATGTCCCGCTATAGAGCACGGACTCGTCGAAACGAGGATATAATTATCTCCGATTGACATAACGCGGAGAAAGGTAGGTAGTCATCTTCTTTGAAGGTGGTGGATAAAAGTTTATTTCCATTCAAAAATGTCTCACGCATATTATAATTATTATATTTTGTCGCGGGAAATGGAAACAATGGAAAGAAAATTACAAATTAAGTCAATTAATATTTATATGTTGTAGGTACCTACCGTACTTAATTTTTCTAATCCGTCAGTAGTCTATACTAGCCCAGTCGTTTTAACTCAAAAAGGGGCATACCCGGAAAAAAAATATTCAAAGCAATTTTCATTCGGAATTCATTGGGGCAGGTCACTGGCAGTCAACATTTTGTTTTGAGTGGTAATCGATCCCTTGCGTCATCCACCATCTTGATTTTAATATAAGGTTCAATGTTCGTTTATGAATAACTCGTTTATTTTCAATTTCATTCGAAAAATAGTAATGAGAAAAGTTGTTTAGAATAAAATTTTCTACAATTTTAGATCATGTCTATTTTTTTCGTAAAATCGATATTTAGTTAGATTTTACTAAACTTTTATTTAAAAACTTCCTTTGTTCTCAGCATGTCTATGGTTTTATTTGATAAATCATAGTTTGGGGTTAAATTTGGGACTAGGGGCTAAATCATTGTGGAGATTGAACAAGCAAGTAAAGGTTTAGGTCTAACCCAAAAAAGGGACTAAGTTGCCATTGCTGGCACTCACGCTGCTGAACGGAGCAGCTGCTGTGGCCTTTTAGGGGTTACTGTATACCTGGAGATGACCTTTGGTATACAGGCAGCGGTTAGGGCGATTAGGATGGACGCGTGTCGCTTACTTGGCGAAATTTTCTCTTATAGTGAAGTTATTAATAATTGAAGCGATATAAATGTAGGCAATTTGATTTCAAACAACTTTTGGAACTTTTGAACCATAATTGTAGAATATTTAATATCATACAACTTTGGTTGTAAGAATGTTTCGTGTTAAATTGAAAATACATGTGATAATGCAATGATAATGATAAAGGTAAAACACGAAAAATCTGGATAGAAGATCACATAAAACACAGGAAACACAGTAGTGAATTTAAAATTAACAATGATCTTGATGAGAAAAAAAACAGCTTTTTCTTGCACTTTCATATGGTTATTTGCACTATACCTACCAGTTTTTTAATTGTTTGTCTGTCTGCCTCTATAATCCGGGTAATTGTTGAATAGGCCAATTTTGATGGGGTTTATACTGAAAGCATTAATTAAAGGGCGCGCGAACGAAGTCGCGGCTGCAGCTAGTCTAATAATATAACATAGCCTTATTTCATCAAGAATACTATCATCGATTTAGTAGTTACCTAGTTTGATTGATCTATACTTTATTTATTATTCTAACTTATAAAGATATAGAAGTATTAAGAATAAGATTCTAACTTAGAAAAACCTATGGAGGATAAAGAAAAAAATGTCATACCGCTAGTTCGGTTAGTAGATAGAAAGTCTCACTTTTTCGATGATTTCTTTTGTTTGACACATTCGCGTTAGTCAGACGTTAGTTTCATTTTTATTTACAAAAAATATTTCTACAGGTTAGAAAAAATATAGGTACAAAAGATAATGTGAAGCTTTATTAGTTTTTATTGTGAAAATATAAATTTGTTGGGTAACTGAAGACCAGACGTCCATTTACTGCAACGGTTTTGTCAACATCCTGTATTTGATCTTAAGATCAGTATCGGACATGATCTTAAGATGTCTTCATGATCTGCAGTAGTCTTAGCGTATGTTAACATGCCGTTCGAATATCAATGGCATCAAGTTACTCTAAGGTAAAATATAGTATATTCACCGTGTGTGGTCGCTCATTGAATTATTTGGTGAGCGATATGTCCGAATCTGCTTTAAGATAATTTATATTTTATAGTATCTTCATCGTGTGTGATGGGCTTTAGGATGGGCATCGGACATGCCCGAAACCTAGGTCGATAACGTCGGCAAATTACGCGAGTAAAGTCGGTTTTGGTACGACTTTCCAATAAGAGGATTGAATAGCCAGTACACGTCCATACTAAAAGAAAAAACTGTTTTCTACCTCTTTACATTGTCCGATTTCAGTGATTTTTTTTCATGTAATCATCACTTTGTTTACTATGCCCGTACGTTTTGATTTTTTCAGTATTTCAAAGTACTATAAAATTACACACATCTAAACCAGCCATGTTTTTGCGCTGAAACTATGACTATTTAAAATCAATAAATATTTTACGAAATTCTTCTCAAAATAATAAAACGCACGAGCCTAGAATACATTCTATTGGAGCAATTGCCATCAAAAACAAAAGATTTTGTTACCATTTAGGGGGTGAAAAACGACTTGCCCCGAAACTTAAATTCTATCAAAAATTGTACCTACACATCTCACGACCAGTAGGTAACTCTCTCTATCGCGCAGCAGGGCGCATAGGGGGTCGGGGGGGAGCCCACATTACACAGACAAGCAATAGGTAATATTACTGTTATATCGACAATAGAGATGGGAAAATATCGATAACTTTATTCTTCTTTAAGTTATTATTTTAGATAAAATGAGGATATCAAATTAATCTTCAATAAAATTCATTCTACATAATTTCGTAAGTAGCTAGTATACCATGTATCTAGATTATACCTAGAACCTTGTTATGAAGGACGTTTAGAGAGTGAGGAGGAATATAAAGGATTTATATTGCTACCTACCTATATAGGTATTATTTGTGGTAAGTATTAAATTGAGCTACTTATTTTATTTTGAACAAGTAAATGTTTGCAATAAAACTAATTTTCGAACTGATCTGAACGTGTTTTGGTAGTTTTAAAGTTTAGTTTTTGATCTGAGTATTCTTACAATGCGGGAATGATACGAGGGCGGGTCCATAAGTCCGTGACTTTTGGAATAAAACACAGATTTTTTGATAAATAAATCATTATATTTTTTAACGTAGTCTCCCTTGAGCTCTATACACTTTGTCCAACGCATCTCCAATTTTTTTATCCCTTCCAAAAAATATGATTTGTCGAGGTCCTCAAAATAGGCCTTTGTTTGCGAGATGACTTCATCATTGGAGTCAAATCTTTTTCCACCAAGCCATTTTTTCAGGTTTGGGAACAAGAAGTAGTCACTCGGAGCCAAATCTGGAAAATATGCGGAGAGGGAGCAATTCATAGCCCAATTCATGGATTTTTGCCATGGCAACTGCACATGTGTGCACCCTTGCATTGTCTTGGTGGAAAAGAACTTTTTTCTTGGCCAAATGAGGTCGGTTTTTTTTCAAATCGTCATTGAATCGGTCCAATAAGTTGGCATAATATTCCCCATTGATTGTTCTTCCCTTTTGAACGTAGTCAATGTGGATTATCCCGCGTGCATCCCAAAAAACAGTCGCCATAACTTTATTGGCTGACAAACCCACCTTGGCCTTCTTTGGCGCTGATTCACCCGTAGAAACCCACTGTTTTGATTGTTGTTTGGTCTCTGGTGTGTTGTGAAGGATCCATGTTTCGTCCACGGTTACAAAACGGCGCAAAAACTCCTCCATATTGCGATTAAACAATGCCAAACCTTCTTGTGAAGTTGTTACACGATTGCGTTTGTGGTCGACTGTGAGCAAACGCGGCACCCATCTTGCGGAAAGCTTTCTCATGCCCAAGTGATCATTAAAAATTGAAACCACTGAGCCATGCGAGATCCCTACGGCTTCCACAATCTCTTGCACTTTCAATCTTCGGTCGGCCAACACCATATCGTGAATTTTTTCGATTGTTTCGGGTGAAGAGACCTCAACTGGGCGTCCAGGACGTTCGGCATCTTCAGTGCTTGTACGGCCACAACGAAATTCAGTAAACCACTTTTTTACCATTGAAATCGATGGTGCAGAGTCCCCATAGTATTTATCAAGCTTAGCCTTGGTCTCGGTAATGGTTTTTTTTCGCAAAAAATAATGCTTAATAAGCACACGAAACTCACTTTTTTCCATTTCTTCCTCAAATTACTGGGTAGTCTGATAAAGATAGCTGTCAAACACAAACTAACTGACGCAGCAAGTTTAAATTTTGACAGGAGTCAACTGACAGATGCCTGTTGACAGGAGTAGTGTTGCTTTTTCAGTAAAGAGGTCAGAAATTCAAAAAGTCACGGACTTATTGACCGGCCCTCGTAGTTTCGGTTTATCTAGAACTAGCTGCGCTCCGCAGTTTCACCTGCGCCGCGTGGAGATGGATGATGATGACGATAAATCAAATATTAGCGTATATTACTCAAGCATACTGTAGCTTTATACTCGTGAAAGAATTGTTTGAATCAGTTAAGTAGTTTTACGTGTATCTATTATATAGAAACAAACAATCATATATCTTTCCTCTTTAATATTTTAGTAGATAAGGATTAGTACCAATGTACGAATAATGTGGCCTGGTTTCGTTAGTGGTCGATATTGCATATTTCAAAATGACAAAGTATTTATCGTGACATAACTGTAATAGTAAGACATATGGTAATGTGGACTTCTTTGTAGATTTGACGTATTCTATAAAAAAAACTTCTATAAAACTGGCGTGTAATTCTACTATTTCACAACTTTCATCAATCCACCCCGCTGCAACTGCAGTTCGACTCCGGTTGCCGTTTGATAAGTACCCAAAAAGCCATTCTACTATTTCTGTAGACAAATTAGAACGTAGCGTCACGTTAACGTATCGTAAACGCTACTATATAATAAGTAGTTAAATATTAAACACTAATATCTTAGCGTCGTGTTCATGATCTATCGCGTTACTATAATATAAAATGTTATACGATCGCTTGCATTCATAGAAACGTAACTGCAGCTGCACCGTTTTTCAATAACAGAATAAGAATATGTGTAAATCAGCTATAGCTACTAGGTACAACTTCGTTGTACTTTGGCCAGGAGATTTTTTTGTAAATATTTCACGTAATATATTCCTAATTAAATTAATATAATATATCAAAAAGCATGCCTAGAAGTAAAGAGACGAAGAAAAGAACGCCTATGCGGATGATCTGACAAATGCTATTAAAATGATTAAGAAGAAAACATTTTCTACTTTCGGTGCTTCCAAACAATTTATACTACCAAGAGCAACTTTGCGTCGTCATCTAAAGCACTGTATGGAAATAGGTAACGATGTTAGCAAGTTACTCAAAAACCTTGCTAAAAAGTTAATCAAGTTTTTGATCTTATCGAAGAACGTAGTCTGGTTGACTATATAAAAGATACAGCACACTTGCAATTTGGATTGTCTCTAAATGACGTGAAAATACTTGCATACCACCCATACTCACTCAAAAGCCGAACCTCGTAAAAACATGTTTCAACTAAATCTAACCAAGCAAAGTCCACAAGTTTTTGGCAAAAAATAGGTCGATGAATAAAAACAGAGCCATTAATTCAAACAGAATAAAAGGCATTCTATCAGAAACAGTCAATAGAGACGACTATGTCAACTATTCACTAAGTAGTAGTACTCGTAGTAGTAGTATATCTGAAGATGCCGACAATGGCAGCGAGATTGAAAACCTACAGGCTGAATATGTTATTGAAGAAAATTACAATATTGGAGACTATGTTATGTGTACGATAGTTCCTATTTTGTCGGAAAGGTAGAATTGATATCTAAAGAGGGCGATTTACTAAAATCGATGCAAAAATCACTTAAGAACTGGAAATGCTCTAAAAAGAGGATTTGAATCTATACCCGATAAGCAACATTACAGAAAAAATTAAAACCCCTCAAAAGGTTAACATAAGAGATAATTTTTTTTTTGTTCCAGAGATACCGAAATACTGCGTTTTCTACTAAATACATAAGGCTGAATAATATACGTAGATATTGATAGGTAGTGATTTGATTAAGTAGTTGATTGATATGTGTTCTTCTAAAAATGAGTCCTAATGACATACATCGAGAATGAAGAATGAATTATAAATTAGAGAGTATTACATTGTAAAATTAATTGTTTAAATATTTTATTTTCTATAATTTGTAATATGTTATATCTATGTATCTACTACTATTAAAGTTTATCGTGTGACAATAATAATAACTTAAAATTAGTTGTTTTGCTAAAAGATTTTGTTACAAAATTTTGTTTTGTGTTTTGAAAAAAACCTTTGCATATTATTTTGGTTTTATTCAAAATATGCGTTGTTTTTTGTTATATATGTCTTGTCTAAATAAAACGAGTACCTAAATATATTTTTTTCGCAAAGAAAAGTTAATAATTTCTTTAAATTAGCCCTAAATTTACGATGCGTTCGAGGTACACCGTAGTACTGGCCGAGGTACATAGGGTGTGTTGTACCTTGGCCTTACGAGTATTTACCCTTTTTGTTTTAACTTCTAAAACACATGTAAGTATGAAATATACATTTCTTATTTTTCGGGGCGAATACACAAATAATTGACCTTTTAAAATATGCAAATATGGTTTGTGTGGGTAGGGTCGACAGTGAAACAGTGGTAAACAATGAACCGCGCTTATAACTCAGAAATGTGACGTTGCCGCTTTGTGCAAATCGCTGTAAACAAGCTTCTAATAGACGCGATCCTCCCTCCCCAGTTGCCAGTGGATGTTGGAGTTTTGTATTTTTTGGAAAAAACTGGAAAAAATTAAGATAAGGCACACTAGAAACAGGCCTACAAGCTCCTGCAAAACTGATATCACATGTATCGAAACATATAATAATAAATAAATAAATATTCCACAACTATCACACAACGCCATCTAGTCCCAAGCTAAGCAGAGCTTGTGTTATGGGTACTAGACAACTGATAAACATACTTATATATTTCTAAATACATAAATATTATAGATAAATTACACCCAGACACAGAACAAATGATCGTGCTCATTACACAAACATTTGTCCTGGGTGGGAATCGAACCCACGACCTCCGGCATAGCAGTCAGGGTCACTAACCACTAGACCAACAGGCCTGCCTATATGCAGATGAGTTCTGGACAGGCGCACATACTGACCGTAAAAGTGTATATGGATCCAGTGGCGGATTTACAGTCTTGGCCGCTCTAGGCCCCAGGCCATGTGCCGCCCCTTTCTCAGCACCCATCAAGTCAAATATAGACTAGGTAGGTACATCATGAATTTATATCCAACTTTTAACTAAACCGAAATCAGAAATGTAATTAATTAATTTAATTTGATTCTTTATTGCACAGTAAAATGTACAAAAGGAGGACTTAATGCTAGGGCATTATCTACCAGTCATCCAGCAGCGGCAAAGTAAAAAAACCTATATATATATATATATATATATAGATATCATGATATAAAATATATATACCATAGATAACGATAAATATTCCTAAATAATAAACTGTAGTGCAGGTAGCCGGGAGAAAAAGGATCATTTAAAATATTGAATAAGAGACCTAAAATCCTACAATACATCCTTTCTCTAATGGGAAGCCACTTAAGTTTCGATCTGTACTGGGAAATGTAATCATATAATTTAAGATCATAGATAAACCGAATACCGGAATTTAGTAACCGATCAAGCTTGTTGAGGAGGTCTTCATTAAGATTCACACAGCAGATGTCGGTGTAGTCCAGAATTCACATAGGAAGGAAGTAGACTAAATAATTTTTTGTTGTAATTAAAGTAGAAAGTTTTTGAGTCGCAGAGAAGAATGTAGAGACCCATAAAATTTCCTTGAGACTTATGTAACATGAGGAGTCCAGTTAAAGTTAGCGTCCATTAAAATACCAAGGTTCTTTACGGATTTGGTAAAAGGGATACGAGTAGTACAATCATTGAAGCGTAATAGAGGCAAATTAGAATGGTCAATTTTGATGAGTTGCTACCTGCTTCCGATGATTATAGCTTGGCATTTACTAGGGCTCACCAGTATTCCATACCATTTCGAATAAGAGAGCAGGTGTGAAAGATCATTATTAATGGAAGATATTGCAGCAGATAGGTTGTCAACACTGGCATGACAGTATATTTGCAAGTCATCTGCGTAGAAGTGATAGTTGTTTCTTAAATATCGGGACAAAATGTTGATAAATACAGAAAAAAGTAAGGGTGACAGTATTCCACCTTGAGGGACACCAGCTTTCAGTTCACACAAGTCGGAGAGACTTTTTCCTGTTCGAATCGCCTGTTGGCGTTCCCTCAGGTAGCAGGAAAACCAAGCAATAGTTGTTGAACTCAAATTCAGGTGTGATATCACAGCAAGTAACAAGTCATGATTTACTGCATTGAACGCATTACTAAAGTCAATTGGTACGAATATGGTAACTTGGGAGTTTTCCATACTCTTCCTAATGTCTTCAGTAACTTTATGCAATGCAGTTGTGGTACTGTGCCCTAGTCTGAATCCTGACTGGAATGGGTTAAGAAGAGCAAATTTGGAAAGATAATCAGTGTTATGTTTATGATCAATAGTTTCAATAGCTTTGGAGAGGAATTGTAGAATCGAAATTGGTCGAAAATGATTAGGAAGTAAAGGATTGGAAACTTTAGGTTAGTGGATGACATGAGCTTTACGCCATTGATCAGGGAACTGCCCAGAGACTAAGGAATGATTAACAATGTGGGTTAGAAGCTCTAACCTAGAGCAGGAAGGACGTAGACCAATATACGCGAGATCATAACCTGACTAACCTCATCACTGCCTATGGCCTTAGATTTAAGGGATAAAACAGTCTTTTTAACGGTGTCTTCACTAACCAACGAGAACTCAATAGGACCAGTAGCGTCGGAATAACGCATGTTTCGAATTTCTTTTATTGTAAGGTCTAAGCAAGCTCATCTGGTCCATTTTGGTATAGGAAGTGAAACGTTTGTTAAGAACATTTGCATCAAGGGGTAGGTAGTATTGTGTCATGAGCAGTAGAACTACCTAATCCAAGAGATTTCAAAAACTTCCAGACCCTAGCTCGAGAACACGCTCTAATTTGCTCTGATATGTACTGTCTTTTGGCAATGCGGCAAAGAAGGTTGCAACGGTTCCTAAATTTTTTATATATTGCCCAGTTTTCCTCAGTCCTGTTTTTTTGGTTATAAGTTCGGAAAGCCCGATCTCTTCGTGATCTTGCTTTGCGAATACCATCGTTAAACCACGGAGTGGGCCGATGTTTTATCTTGACAGGGCGAATGGGAGCATGGTGGTCAAAAAGGTTGAGGATAGATTTGCATACAAAGTCCACTTTACTGTCAACCGATGAGAGACCTTCCACATTCATCCAATTTATCAGAGAAGCATCAAATTCTAAGCTACTTGTATTTATTCTTAGGTTTAGGAGTTTTTATTTTTAACGAGACGTAAATTAAGTCATGATGAGAAAAGGCGTGTGTGAGTAACTGTCCATGAGTAGCAACAGGATTTGCATGGGATGTTATTATTAGATCTAGTAAGATATCATTCATGTGAAAATGATGTGTGGGTGATAAATCAAGTAGGTTTAAATTCTCGATTCAATAATAGTACGTAATTTTCTAGACCTTTATAACCTATAATCCTGGCTTACCAAGCAAGTGCTCAGATCACCCATTTTAAACAGACGCGTATAGTCAGAACATTAAGCATCTAGCTTTTTCTCAAGCACCGAGAAATAGTTATTATTAGGCGGACAGTAGAATTTTAATAACGATATTACCCTCGATGAATAAGTATTCTGCTTCAGTTTCGGAATTAGGAAATTGGAGTACGATTTTATATGGGATATGGCTACTTAAATAAATAGCAATACCACCTCCTCTTTTACCTACCCGATCATTTCTAATGAGTATATAATTAGGTAGAGAGAAAGCTGTGGAGGGGAGGGTTGGTTTTAGCCAGCTTTCGGACCCAGGACAGCATACATTTACTATAATAGCTACTAATTTGTAATATATTCCGGGGTTTAAGGGTTATTTTAATGTTATTTACGTTTAGTTAGTTACGCGCTAGTACTACTAGCACGAACGCAGCCGGGTGCGAACGTACTCCATGAAGAAGTGGCCCGGACGGTCACGAAACCGGTCGAGATATTCGACTATACCTACCGCGTAAATTAAACCGTCAAATAACATTAAAATGTGTAATACTTACGAAAGTTTCAATCAAGTTTAAGGGTTAATTGTAGAATTAAATAAAACATTTAAACCCGTTTTAGGTTTTATGTTTAATGATTTAAAAGTGTATAAACATGAGTAACAAAATTCATCTGCACTTAAGCGCAGCAAAATAGTTAATTAATTCTACACATTTCTTAAAAAATCTGCTTCTATGTTAAGCAAAGCAAGATTGTTTAACCTTTACTCCATCATTGTTGTGCGAAAATTATTTTTTACTCTGCGCAAACAAGAAAACAACCGTTCTCCTGAACAGTTCCTGGCGGGAGTACACACACACATACGACGAGCAATATTCCCGTATGGGTAAAGGGTTTAAAGACCTCCAGTTCGTAACCATTTCAAGCAACTGACAGCAGTATCCCGCTCCTCATTTTTTATGCTGCAGTTAGAACTAAATTTAATTAGAAAAAAAAGGCATTCTTCCGAAAAATGTACGACTCTTGGAGTAGAGAAAAGAACGAACATTCGAACAAGTTCTTGGCTGCTTTCAGCTCACCTACTAAATTGAGCGAGTGTGCTGAACAAAGAACATAGGTACTCAGCAAGGGGTGAAATTTCCTTCATTTCAAATTGCAGGCCGAATTTAATAACTGAGTAAAAGATAAGATAAGATAAGATTTGAAATGTCAATTTCCAATTCGTGTGTTTTTGTAGCGGCATCGCAACTTCATACATAGCTGTTACGAATTATCGCCATCACATACTGTATTCGCTGAAAACTTGTCTACTCCATTCTCCGCCAACGACTCCAAGGTTTTTGAGTTCGGTGTTCCCAGAGCCCACTATTGTGTATGTGACGTGGCTGTCAAGCAATTGAAATGTCTGTTTGACATTTTTTTTATTATGGCAATTTTACATGCCGTCATGCATGATGGGATGGCTGAATGAAAAATGAAATTGTTGACGAACTGTCAAATTTGTGAAATCTTATTTTCGTTCGCCATGATCAGTAATTTCTGAGTTGTGATTTTGTAATGGTAGTGTTTAGTAAATTTTTAATGAATTATTAAAATACATCGCCATGAACGGGTTAAGTTTCGGTGAACTGTGTTGCTTGTTTTGTTGTCCGCCATGCCCAGGAAAAATTGCGGCTAAGCTCGCATTTCTGCCTCCTGAACCAACGTATGCGTTTACACCTGACGAGACTGGATCGAAATTTTCTTTAACACTCACGGAGCGTGCGGAATGGCAGTACTCGGAACGGGAAAAGGAGAACATCGAAGGTTTTTACTCCAGAACGTCGAGAGGCAATAAAATAGCCTGCCTCTTTGTTCGGTGTAGCCCAAATGCACGCTTTACAATATTATTCTCACATGGAAACGCAGTGGATCTCGGACAGATGAGCAGTTTTTACTTAGGTTTAGGAACTAGAATAAACTGTAATATATTCAGTTATGACTACTCTGGGTATGGAGTAAGTGGCGGGAAGCCCTCAGAGAAAAACCTTTACGCTGACATAGACGCTGCGTGGCAAGCGCTACGGACTCGCTACGGTATCAGTCCAGAGAATATAATATTGTATGGCCAGAGTATTGGAACAGTGCCCACTGTGGACCTGGCTGCGCGGTATGAGGTTGGAGCGGTTGTGCTCCACTCACCACTCATGTCTGGGATGCGAGTCGCCTTCCCTAACACTAAGAGAACTTGGTGTTTTGATGCTTTTCCCAGGTAAATATCATTACTAGTTACTAGTATACTACTCATTTAATTAGGTTTATTGAATGAGTTCATTATCTGTTATATAAGTGTACACATTAAAGTAAATTATGTTGAATTTAGTTTGAATATGTAAATATTACACAATTACTTGCATATTCCAAATAACTAGAAGTTGACAATGGTTATGATTAATTCAATAGCAATTGTTTTTTATAATGTATGTTAAATAGTATGCTTCATGTATATATATATATACATATATTGTAAAAACAATTACCCTGTTTGTATCAACATATATACCAGCTAGATAGTTTGTGTAAGGGTATGATAACCTCTGTTAATATAGACTAAACACTAAGCTGAAGAAACTTGTTATATGTAGCTATACTCACATAAATGAAACATAACCACCCTAGCAGTGACTCATTAATCATTAATGTTGTTCTACCATTATCCTCATTATCAATGTACCTATTATTGTTTTATCTTGGAACATTAACACACACATAGCACTGATTGCCTCTGTGTTCTACTGTACCTTATCATAAGGTCACTGAATGATAAAAGTTTCAGTTAATTCAATTTTAATATTGTTGGATTAAACTACCATTGCAATTCAATGAAATATGTACCCATACATGATTAGTTACTTGTCTCAACATGTCACTAAGAAGGCACTCAGTGTATTGTATTAGTTCCTTGACATACTAGCACCATGGACTATTTATCTCTCTTGATGATGAAGTTGAAGATAGTAGCACAACTAGGCATGAAATGGAAAATGTTTGTGTGATAATGTGTGCATAATCTTTGTCTGCATTGGCAAAACGGTGCAACAGGCAAAGTTCAGTTATTACTCATAACTATAACTAAAAAAGGGGCTATAGTCCAAAACAAAACTATGAAAATATTAAATACTATTTTATATATATTAAAACAAAAATTAAGTGTCTGACGAAACTGGTTTTTCAGCAGAAACCAAAACCAAATTTCAGCCGTTTCAGCCATAACCAATACCAAAGCTGAAGCTCATTAAAAATATTTATAATTATGATTATTTACTGAAGTTTACTGTTTCTTAACATTTATTTGCATATATGCAAATAAATAATAATGATAATATTTATATATCTAGTTAAAACCATCATTAAAGTTGTAACAAATATATTTAATTAAATAATATATTGACGACACACGAAATATCGAGAGACCAAAACCGGAATTTTGATCTGGTCACTAACAAAAACTAACTTCTACAAATAAATTCATATTAAAAAGAATAAATAGTGGAATATTTTCTATCTTGCTACTCTAACCTTAACTTTCTGAACATTAAGGTTTTCTGAAAGAGCTTGCTATGACTGATATTAGTATGCCCTTCATACATTGATTAACACATTATTGTAGGCCATAATGGTTTATTTGATATATATATATATAACATATATTGGATTTATGTAAGTATTTGCCAATTTATTTTTGCTATATTAGCAATAGAAGAGACATTTAATTATTAGATATTAATAATCTGAAATCATCAAATTCAACATTTGTAATGACCCCTTAGGGCACATCTCTAATCCTAAACTCGGAAACTGTCTTATGTTTGCCTGAACATCAGTTATATACATAGAGATATATTATTTATGAGAATTTTGATTAATTCAATTTATTATAGCAAATCAAGTTGGTGCACAAGCTAGTTACTAACATTTTCTGTGGTAAGTTAGTTTTAGCTCTACCTGCAAAGTTCAGATGTTTGGATCCTGGCAGAAGTAAATGAAAAAATAATAAATGAGCATACATAACTGTATTATGGTTGTTGAGAGTAACAGAGATACAAGAAATATGAGTGTATAAAAAATTACATTTGCCCAGTACGTAATGCTATTACTTCAATAGTGGTGTTCAACTTTCATTTTTGTACATGATTGTTTACACACAAGCCCCAGATATTTATTGGGCCTTGCACAGCTTGTTCACGCTCACTTGTAGGAGACATGGTTTTACATCATTAACTGGGTTAACTGCCATGCATGCAACTTCACTTTAGTTAGTGAGGTCCAACTACATGTAATGGAAAGATATATAATGTATACATAATCTTTTGATATACTTTTCATTTGAACAATATAGAATAAAATTAGTAATCAGTCCAATGTTGTTGGGCAATATTATGTAGAGTGCACCATAACATCTGCAAACATACTCGTTCAATAGCAGCCCATCCAACTCCATTAAAAACCCTTTGAGATAAGATGTTGATTCTTCAATTTTTTGATGATAGGTATACAAACACAAATTGTGTAGAATAGGTTTTGGCAAACTGCATTCTTTTTACTTCTTGCATGTATATTTTGAGAAGAAATCACTTAATATTTAAGACTTCAGTTATTAACCTGTTGACTCACCATTCGCCATATTTGGCCAATCATTATCATCATCATCTCAGCCATAGGACGTGCACTGCTGAACATAATTTTCCAAAAGGACCCGTTGGTCCTGCGGCCTGCATCCAACGTCATCTTGCGACCTTTATCAGGTCATCTGTCCACCGTGTCAGTGGACGACCTACGCTGCCATCTGTTCTGCGTGCTATGTACCCTGCCCACTGCCACTTTAACTGGCTAATCTTCTGGGCTATGTCGGTGACTTTCGTTCTTCTACGGATCTCCTCATTTCTGATTCGATCACATAGAGAAACCCCGAGCATAGCCCTCTCCATAGCTTGTTGTGCGGCTGAGCCAATAATTGCCAATAATATAATAGATTTCGCAGAAATCAACCTACTTTTCTAGGAACTGCAACGTGTGTATATATATATATTTTACTAAATTGAATATAGATTTCAGCATGGTAAACTAAAGAATTTTTCTCTTATTTTTACAATATTATATATATATTTAATAATCATCATCTTCTCAGCCATAGGATGTCCACTGCTGAACATAAGCCTCCCCCACATTTAATAGTAATAATATTGTATTTATTAGTGGTAGAGAAGTAGAACTTTTGTGAATGGGGAGTTTATCTGGGGAGTACTGCTATCATACCTTTTTTTTACTGTGACCTGATAATGCTTGCAATACTATGTTTTGGTTCGAAGGTATAGTCTTTTGCCATCTACTAACTACCGCATTCATATTAAGAATTATCTCCATACTAGGTTTTTGCTATAGCAATAAGGCCGCCAATTGTCCAATCTACAGTAGTGATTTTTTACTGTATTATGTTTTGTTTTCTATAACATTAATACTCAATAAAGAATTTTTGTATTGTATAGTTGCCGGTGAAATTTACAGACACATGAAACTTAACAACTTAATGTCTCAGGGTTTACGGGTAGAAGCATATGTTCTTGGCAGAGGTAACCACTTAACATCAGGTAGGCCTTGTGCTTGTACCGTTTCCTAATACCATAAATAAAAAAATTGCTAAGATCAAGTATAAATAGAGATCCATGGTGGAGACATTCTTGTATGAGGTAAAAAAATTAAGTAAATAATAGGAATAGTAGTGTATTCCATTATATTATTAACTGTTTGAATTGTACCAAAGGAAAAATAACACATTACTGGCTGTTTTTTTAATTCTTTGTCTTTATTGATGAGTCAGGCAAGTTCTTTGTCTGATAAACATCCACCGGCCTATTCTTGTGTGCCTAAAACTAACCACAGCGTTTGCACACTGCTGCTATGAGACACAATATGTTAGATATTTTTATTAACAATTTCTAGCCGCGACGTCGCATGCGTATCGTGATAAAAGTAGCTAATACCATATTTCATGAAAACTGCTCAACTGGGAGTTGACATACTATAATTAAAGCGAGCGTGGCAGCTAGGCAGAATAAAAAATTCTATTATATATCACTTGGGTGATAATATAGCTAGTGAAAAGAGTACTAATAAAAGTTTTTTTTTATTTTGTCTTCCTGAGATTATATCACCTTTCACAAACAAATTCATAAACTTTACCAATTTATTATTAGGTATATTTATATAAAACTGAAGTTAGAACCTTAAACTGACTGAGATATGTTCTTGCTCATGCACAAGGCACTTGTACTGATAGACTGATCTAAAATAGTCAATTCTTTTCAAAATAGTAATAGAACCCATGGCTTTAATCTTTAGTTCTACTTAGAACAGAACAGAATGTGACTCAGCATTCTTTTTACACTTAGAACAAAATATTTTAAAATCTATGTATATTGTCTAAGAATGTGGACGGGTTAAAGGTGGAAAGCCAGTCAGGTAATCTTACTATTGAATATAATCTTTAACTTAATATAATCTTCTTATTCCTGTTCAATATGTTTGTCATTACAGTATCGACAAAATCCCAAAAGTGACGTCACCGGTTCTGGTCATTCATGGAACCGAAGATGAGGTGATAGACTTCTCCCACGGACTGGCCATATACGAACGCTGTCCGCGCGCCGTCGAGCCATTGTGGGTGGAGGTATGTATCAAATCACAATAAAATCCTTTTTCAGAACTTTTAATGTGCATGTTACAATCTTGTACCACTCGTATAGTGATTCATATTATTTTTATGAGTGATGAAAAGATATAGTATTCCTTTGTTATCATCGAATATGGTTATTATTCTTATATTATTTTATTTATATATTATTGTAAACAGTTAGATAATAATAAGAAAAATCGATACTTATTTATAAAATACCTCTAACTGCTTTTTGTATATCTAATTTACAAAAAAAAAACAAATTATATCCAAGTACTACAAATTACTATACATGTTATGGGTTTAAGGTATAATACTTTATGGTAAAATTTAAAAACCATGTTACACTTATCACAGTAGAATTATTTAACACCTAATATTTAAGGTACCCACTTAAACTGTTTTAATTGCTTTGCTCCTTAAACCTAAATTGTGTTTTCGTTTATGTGGGACTCGCATTATTATATACTTTTTTTTGTTTTAAGTGTATGTCCACGTAATAATAAAAAAATCTGTGAAATATAAACTGGCTACTTGATACGGTAAATGGTTTATAAGATTCCGCTTTTTAAAAATAGGACATACAGATAGGACGGACGAAATAGGTTTGGTAACAATGTCCCTTACGTTAAAACTTGACAGTTCTGGTCGCGTTTAAGACTTTTAAGACCTAGTTGAATTTCCCTTATCACCAGCAATCCCTCAAGAGTTAAAGTCTAGAATCGTATAAGTGTATATATGAGCGATATTACCATGTTCTTATAACAGAGTCATCGAGAACTCATAAGGAAATAAACCAAAAATATCATGTTTCTAATTTTAACTCATACATTGTATGGTATGAAAAATAACTTAAAAATATATATTGTCTTAAAGCGGCAATAGTTTTCCTCTTGTGTTGGTAATCCAATCGAAAAGCAAGAGGAAAATAAGGACCTATTAATTTTCGACTCCTATCCTAAGGAAAATCCCATACAGCAGAATATAGAGATATGGAATAAATATAAGCATTTACAGAGTTAGGGCCAATGCACCAATACGAGCTAGTGAAACAAGGGCATGGATACAGTTGGTCTAGCGTATCTATTAACTATATCTTGCGTGGTCTTTACGAGGCAAGCACCCCTACATATTTCATGGTTTCATTTTTGTTATACATAGTAGTAATAGGTATTTTTAAAGCAGCTATGGACGGTATGCCTCTGTGGCCACGGATAGTCGTAAGACGAGGGTTCGAATTCCCTCCTCCTCAAACGGGATTTACGGGATGTTATTCTAAATCCCACCTTAGGCGAATCTGTATTGTGGGAGGTAGTTTGTATGGATGTGTTTTTCTCCCAAAAATTGCAAGGTTTGGTCTCGCTAAGTGCTTTCAAAAATAATATAATCTATGAACTAAAAGCTATTCTCTATATAACTCCCTTTTTTTAGTAAACAAGCCAATAGCCATGTAAAACTTAACTTACTCACTTGGGTTTGAGTCTGATCTGATTTACCTAACTAACTATTTATCTGGTGAAATGATGAATGATGGTGAGATGTATATCACAGATTTGACATTAACATGGATAAAATACACCACTAAAAATGAAATAAATAAACTTACGATATGAATCTAACAAGTGGCTATTGACTTCAATTTACATATTTTCGGTATGTCGGTATGCAATATGCTGATTAAGATTTCCTATTTGGTACTGTAATGTTGGCCATTGCATTTCAGGGCGCTGGACACAATGACGTTGAGTTGTTCAACCAATACTTGGAGAGGCTGAAACGGTTTGTTTCAGTGGAATTGCTCAACTGACAAAGACTGCCGGCCTCTGGCCAAACTATTCAAGGTATAATTTAACTTACTGCATTATTTCTATCATGCAAAAAACATCATATCTAACTAACTACAGACAAATCAGTCCCAGTATTTTTCCTTTCCAGGAGAAGACCAAAATCCCGCATCAACCCTGAGCTCTGGCACTTCGAGTTCAGCGGCAGAGAGACTCCTCTAGCTAGCGGGGGCCGGGCCCAGTAGGGCCGGCCCCTCAAAAAATTCCGCTAAAATTGAAGGCTCTCTAAGCCCCAACCGTCACAAAGACGATAAAATCGAGCGCGACGAGACCGGCACCATCGAAATCAAGAGGTCTCTCCTGCAGAAAATAAACATTAGCATTAGTGTGACCCACGCTGACTCGAGCGAGACGCCACCCGGAGCGACGCAGTCAGACTCGCCCGATTCGAGCGGGGGCGTGCGGCGTCGAATACACTTGCGATCGTTAAGTGACGTGACGCCGTCGAGTCGTGTTGCCACACCGCGCGCGCGGTCGCATTCGGAGCGGCCGCGTGTGTCGCCCCCGTCGCCTGCGAGCGTTTCGCTCGCTTCGCCCGCGCGCCGCGGACAGACTACACTGTCGCCGCGGCTCGCGCGAAGCGAGCGGTCGTCGCCGGATGCGTCTCCCGCGCCCGTTTTGTCAGTGCCAGTGGCGGGCGATCCGTGGCGTAAGATGGGTTGTGACGGTAAGACGGAGACGCGTGACGATCCGTGGGTGCGAGTGGAGCCGCGGCGCGGGAGATTGGAGCGGCGCGCGGCTGTGTGCGAAGCGTGCGGTGCGGCGGGCGGAGCCTGCGAGTGCCGCCGCACGCCGCGCTTGGCTCGCGCGGCGCACTCGTTGGGCGCGCAGTGCACGTGCTCGCCGCGCGTTTCGCCGGCGCGCCGCGTCGTACCGCCCATGCGCAAGTCCGCGTCGCAGCGAGCGCTGACCGCAGCGCCGGCGTCCATTCCGCCCCCCTCGCCGACGCCCCCCGCGGACCCTCTCCTCGAGACTACGTGCTGAGTGGAACGTGCGTGTGTGTGAGTGCGCCGTCGCGCCTCGATGTTCGAGTATTATTAGTGCGAATTTTGTATCCGTTTAGAGTATAAGATTTCAAAATTACGATTGTATCATATTCGATTATTATGTATGCTCGTGTTATGAATGTATTTGTGTTTATGATGTTGTACGATTAACTTTAACTTTGGGAGGTTGTGCATAGATAGACATATAGATATTTGTTTTTTTTTTCATTCATGTATGTAATATTTTTCTTTAGGGTGTCCGTTATCGACAGTCTGAGAACAGTTCGTCTAGTTCCTATCATCTAGGTATTTCACTTGAGCAGTAAAAACAACGCACAATAATCGATGTGAGTAAATATTTTATTTTCGAGTAATTTGCATTTCAAACTGTATGTAATGTAAATTATTTCTATTAGTGATGCGTGAATATGAAATTATTTTAAAGTTAACTTCCGAACAATAATAATGAAGCTACATTCATAATCATAATACACTGACGGACACATAAATTGCATCAATACACAATTAAACTAATTTCACTTTGATGCAGTTTATGTTTCAGTCACTGTACATCTTTATAATACATATATATTAATAATTAGGTCCGTGGAAGTGAGTCTTCATAATTACATTCCAGTCCCCTTCTTGTTTGCCTTGGGCCGCGGAACCTATCTACCGTCTCTAACTGAATAATTCACCATAATATTTCCTCTTGAATCTTCATACATTTTAAAATGAATCTCATTTCCTTGAAAGTGTAGTTTTCTTGCTTATTGTGTTGAATATTTCATGAAGCACCAACAATGCAAATAAGAATGTTAACATTGATATTTCTAAAACAACAAAAGGGTAATTCCATGTAATGTTTGTTTACTTGGCAATTTATAAGTAATCATGAATTGAAATTGCAATGTCATAGGTATATATACCTCCTATGTATAATGTCTTCCAATGTATTGAAATGACAAGTATATGTCATATATGTATATTATGTAAAAGAGAGAACCATATATTTCGAGTATGTATGAGTAGAGTGTTACATCATTTGGCCTATACTGTACCAGGTTGTTTGAAAGAAATGCAAACATTTTACATTATAGACGTAATAACTAAACTGTCAATATTTCAGGTCTCTAATAGTTTGTATTCCACCCATAGGCATCTGTCTACATTTATTGAGGTCGAAAAGTGTAAACAGGATGCTGATCAGCACATTAAAGTAAGCTTTTGTGATTTTAACAGCAGTCAACTTTTTGTATGTGTAGGTGTTATGTTTTTTAATTTTCTACGACGCTTAACATGAGGCGAGCAACTTACTCGCACCACACACCCTTCACAAATCAAAATATTTTGAAGTAGACAATAGAAGCTACATAAACTTGACACCACGGATTTAAAAAGGGGGGGGGGGGGTTCAGAAGGCGTGGCACGTGTCGCAGCAACAAGTTCCGGAAAACTTGTTGGTAAATATTGTCCAGTGTGTAGCATAGGTATTCATTTCGTCATCCATTGCTGGTGCTATGAAATTGTTTACAACAAATGCCGCAATGTAGGATTGCGTATAATCTCTCAGCGCGCATCGCGTAGTGCAGCCGCTGCTATCGGCGCCGGAAGTTATTAGCGCTCATTGGCTGATAAGTCAGTGTGCATTGTAATAAGTTGGTCTATGTAGCTAATGAGAGTGTAGCGTTCAGTGTATTCCTTTTATGACTTAATTGTTTCATTTGTAGGCGTGAAGTGCAGTTTTCAATTATGCATGTAATTGAAAACTGCGACATGCGAATCAGTAGAATAAGTGCCTCGCGCCATATCCTCTCCCAGCTAGCCCATTTAGTATAATATAATGTGAATTTGATTACACATAAAGACACTAAAACCGAAACTTGGGTATATAAAAGTTTCACCGTTTTAACAATATAGAGTATAATATGAGTTAAATAATACCTTTGTAAAAATATAACATTAAAAAGATGTTTGCAAAAGCATTACACATGGAATTACCCTAAAGTTACTATTTAGATTACAAGTAATAAACCAATTTAGAATATTTTTTCAATTCCCAAGGCAAACACTGTTGCTGTGAAAATAATTTTGAACTTCTTGTTCTCATATAACATAATAGGAAAACTCAGAACTTTAAAATAAATTAGCGAATTAAATAAATAGTTAAAATTAAAACTATCAATTAATCATATTACCTATTATGTTTTTGCATCCTTAGTATTAGAGAAATCTATATGAAAACAACCAAATTGTACAGTGTGTTAGTTTTTAGAACTCCAGTGTATTTCATATCTTTTTTATATTTTATATTACATATTTTAATTTGTGTTCATTATTGAGTTTGAGTAGACAATTTAGTAGTTATATCAATATACTAAAACAGTTAAGTCAATCAAATATTATAAAAAAAAACGTTATAGTTTCTCTCGCCACTGATGCACTATTGCTTCTTGGAGTTTGTGGCTTAGACAGAAATTCATACCAACTTTAAAAAATGTTTTTACGCATTTTTAAAATAAACTTATATACATGTTTTGTATTATTGAAAAGGCACTTTAGATACAATATAAAGATGCGATTTCAATAGCGTCTCCTGAACCCTTTTATGTCGGAAGGAAAGGGAAGGGTGCCTTTGTTGCCTAAAGGAAGTGAGCAACAACAGTTAGTGCATATGCATTAAAGTTTCCATGTATTTTCTCTCTAGTGAGGTGAATAAAGGTGTGTGTTGTCATACGAGAGCCATGAAATTTGCTTCTTGTGCCCTTGAACATTTGGATAACAAAATTAAAATTAGATTCACTTTATGTCTTGTATTGAATAAATTCATTTATTTCATCACATGGGACTAAGCATTTGCAACAAGTGATTAACATTGCTCTCTTGTTTCACAAATATGTATTGCTTAGCCACAGCTCCCGAAGGTAAAATGAGTTCTGTAATATATATAGATTATCACAAACAGGTCTGATTTTTTAACATGAATTTAGTTTAGCAGGGTTAGTAATAAACAAGAATGTTGTGTTATGTATGAAATGGATGCGGAAAGACAATTCTGTAAAAATCAAATTGAGTCCCAAAATATGTTTATTTAAATTTTGTAATAATCGCTGAAACAACTCAACAAGTTCAAATTTTTGACTGGTTTGCTAGGTTTATATTCATCACAGAAATACCTATCTAAATATTTATATTACGGTATTTATGTGTGTATTAATCATGATTTTATGTGAATTTATAATGATTTTAATAACTTTTAGCAACATTATAAAAAATGGTCCAAAGCTGTGCGCAATCATTCTTAAATAAGGAGATAACATAATGGTTTTGACCATACAAGTGCTAGAATATATTATGCATCTTACATGTAGTAAACATTTTATTTAAATTGTATTATTATTGAGTTTTAAAACATAGCATCTTTATGTGATGTCGCTTAGATCCAGTCTCATGTCAATTGTGTTTTATATTGCAATAAGTTTGGGCTATGATTTTTAATGCTTCATCATTTTATGTTTATTTTAAACCAGTTGTTATATTTCAGTGCCATCAGTTACTTACTATTCAAATGTTTATACTCATTTTGTATTCTTTATATTTCAATTTTAAATGTACTTATAGCCTAATTAGGCAAACAATGTAAATGTGTCTACCTACTTGGGATGGACTCGTTAGATTCATCTCATAGTTATTTAATTACATAAAATACATGTATAGGTAATGTTATTTCTATCTTGTATCATAAAATTTAATAAATTAAAGTGCACATATCTCAAATTTGTTTTGTTATAGAGATATAAGATAGCTTACCCAAACGGGGCTACTCCAGGCAAGAGCAATAACAATTCACAAAGAACAGTTATATATAGATGAAGATCAGTGAATAGATGTGTCAGGGCACCCTGAGCGGATCTCCAAGAAACTTAAGTTTTTGAAATAGTACGAGATGCGACGAGAAAATACTTGGGTCTCTGTGCAAGAGCACAGCACACCTTGGTACCAACACAGTACCAAATATTTTGCTGGGAAGCGGTAGTGTGTTAGGTGTCAAGGGCAATGTAGCAGTTTTATTGGTGGTAGTGCCACGCTGTAACCCCACATAACACCTACGTGAAGTAATATAGCTTGCTATTGCGTTTCCGTCGGTCTATAGGAGGTACCGGGGAGGCCCGATCTCCCACTTCACCCTCTCCACCTTCCCCAAAGGTCGGCGACGCATCGAGACCAATTTCAGAAACTCACTTTCCATCCGCGAAAGTTGCTATAGCAAAACAGGTATTGAGAGTGTATTCTAAACAAAAAACCTAGGCTTCAACACGGTTTTTTTAGCAATCCGATAACATAGAGACATGAAACATGCGGTTTAGAATTAGAAAATTGTATTCAAATGTGTCAAGTTCGCTTATTTTTATGTTTTATAATAACAATAGGAATAGGGGATTCCAAATTTACCCGGTTTTATTGAGATAAAAATTATCATATGAAATGAAATTAAATTAAATTTATTAATTGCAAAAACCGTGTACATAATAAATCTTATTAAGCGCACAAGTGCTTGTAGAACCACAGTTTGTCCTTGACAGACGTACAATATAATATTGTTAGTATTGATTTATGACTAACATATGACTGATATATGAAGAACATGTCAATAATTAAAAAATAAATGTCATTAATATTATTACTAAATTATAATATAAAATAAACATGTCAGCCTCAATGTATACCAAATAATTCATTAATGTCATAAAAGCATTTTTCTTTAAGCCACTTACAAAGTTTCGTTTTAAATTGTCTAATTGGTAATTCTCTTATATCTCTAGGTATCTTGTTAAATATTTTCACTGTTATAGCTGATAGTCACACAGCTCTTACGAGCAAGAGCAGTTTTGCATGTGGGCATCATTAACCTCGTTGGGTCTCTATATTTTGCCCTAGAGTGAGTTTGGTCCTCATAGTGGTTGAAAAATGCATTATGTTCTTTAACAAAACATCCTATTTGATAAATATATAAGCCTACAAGAGTCAATATATTTAGTTTTTTAAAAAGTGGTTTACATGACTCTAGTGGACCGACTCCACAAACAGCTCTAATACATTTTTTTTTAATTATAAAAGCTCTTTTAATATGCCTAGAGTTACCCCATAAGATTAGTCCGTAACCTAGAACTGAGGCGACGTAACCAAAATAAGCAGTCAGTGCGGTGTCTTGACCCGAAGTACTTCTTAATCTTCCAAGGGCATATATGAATCTATTTAATTTCTTACATACACTGTCTATATGTGATTTCCAGTTCAGATTTTTATCTAATACGATTCCAAGAAATTTAATTTCGTCCATTTTTTCTATTCTTTCATTTTTGCATGTCAATGTTGGATTAAAAATGTCAATATTATTATAGTTTTGAAAATTAATGAATTTCGTTTTAGATAGATTAGCCCTTAAGTTATTTTGTTCTAACCAATTTATTACCGATTCTATTTCGAAATTTAGTGATGCTTCATACGATTTATCATTATTATCTGGCACTACAATAGACACATCATCAGCGAACAGTACACATTGTTTATTCGTTATATTCGGTAAGTCGTTAATGTAAATAAGGAACAATAACGGTCCCAAAATACTACCTTGGGGTACGCCGACGTTATTAAGTTTGGGACTCGATTTGAAGGCCGTTAATACTAAGTGCTCGTCAATATTTTTTACCTCTACGTATTGTTTTCGACCGGTCAAGTAGCTTGTTAACCACGCTAGACCACGGCCTCTGATACCATAAAAATCACATATTTTTAATAGTATATAGTGGTCCACAAATCCCTGTTGTGTATGTGTATAATGTGTATCCTTTCTGTTACACCACACCATATACCTATTTAAGTAATTATTACTTATCACCGTGTCAAGTTTCGTCGTTTCAGGTGATGTGCGTATAATAGACAGTTAGGCAAACATTTGAAGTTATATATTTTTGGATCTACGAGTATAACGATTACAAAATTCACCTCGATTAAAATTATTATCGAAAAATATTTATTGTAGGTGTACCTACAATGAATTGGTTTGACTCAATTATATTTTAATTATAAGTATGTATAGATTAGAATAGGTTTTTTATTCAACAACATCGGGTCTCGTAAATTATTTTTCCCAGCGAGCAGTACAAAATGCCTTCTCACAGTTTGTGGAGTCCGGCCCCTATCGCAAGGGTTTACATGATCTTCCGATTAGATGGCATAAATGTACATATAGTAGATAACGAGGGTTTAATACTTTGATTAGATAAATATATTTTATCAGGGATATAGTTTTTTTAATATCAAAACCGACTTTACTCACAATAATGTTCGCCGCGATCTTGCAGTGCGGCGTAAACTCCCTGAGGATGGGCATCGGACATGTCCGAAACCTAGGTTGATACCGTCGGCTAATTACGTGAGTAAAGTCGGTTTTGATATTAAATAAATATATAATGACTTATCTATTGAAACAAAAATAATTCAACATTCGGGGAAATTATACCTATTTTTTGGCATTTCAACATTCTAAGAATTCAACATTTTGTAAAACAGAAATTCAATTCAAGCCATTAATTGCGATTTACTATTCGACCTTTACATGATGCATGCAATATTACATACATACTATTTATAACTTTAATGAAATAATTACTAAATTCATCACAAGATCACAAGGTCAAACAAAAATTAAGTAGGTACAATGTAGAATTATTAAATGGGACGAATAATCAAAATACTAATAATTATTCAAAGGAAAGTATATTAAAACAATTTATAATACTATATACCTATTGCCACAGTCGTATTACATTAATGTCTCATTTAAATATTTGTCAACTCTATAATAACATTTATTCACTAAAAGCTTTTTTAAATTACATAATGTATGAATATTTTGCTCTTGTAATATACTATTCGGTAGATGATTATATATTTTAGGAATCATACCAAATATAATATTTCTAAATAAAGCAGTATACTATTATAGAGGATTTAATTTTATTTGGATGTCTTGTATTGTATAATGTGTCAAATAAATAAAAGTTTAATCTTGCAAAGACCGAGACTTCATATAAGTATGTACAGAGACGGTATAGTATAGGGTCATTAAATTAAACTTTTGAAAATAGGGAACACAGCTGTCTCTTCGTTTAAGACCAAATATGGCTGTTACACACTTCTTTTGGGCTTTAAAAACTTTATAATTTTGTCAATTGAGTTGCCCCAAAATATAACACCGTAGATACACTTTCCACGTGACCATGATAGGAGGTAAAACATTAACAATTTTGTTCAGGTGATATAATGCATAAGAAAATTGGCTTATTTTTGAACACACTAGCAACATGTTCCTTCCAGTTTAAATTTCGATCCAATCGTGTAAGGCCCAGAAATTTAGCTAACCTCCTGAACTAAACAACCACTATGAACTATTTTGAGGTTTACTGGTCGAGTACCACTATTTGTAAATGGTATCATGCTGGTCTATTTTAGGTTTATCAAAAGATTGTTTAAGCGTAACCAATTCACAGCTTCGCCTAAAATTCCTAAAAATAAGTCAACATTCTTGGAAATTATACATTTGGGATTTCAACATTATGAGATTTCATCTTTTTGATTCTAAACGTCTATTTTGTATATGAATGGCTGATGTCACTGTAATATATAGATAATATTACCGTGCTGATGTGAAGGCACATTATAGTAATGGTTTCCCATAAAAAATGCTTGTGGCTGCCACTGAATTCAATTCAGTTCCCATAATTCCCAATTCAGTCACATTGAGCATAAGGCTGGACCTAAACAAATAGAACTACTGCTGCGTTCCAAAATAAAAAGAATAATAACCGAGAAGAATTACTTTTATTAACATAAAAAGAGTAAAGAGCAAACCTTTAGTTTTCGACTTAGCTACATTGTCCCATTCACAAAAAAACACTCACTGATTAGGTACCTACCTAATCGGTGTTTTTGTGTAGGTACCTACTGTACAGACCTAAAATTTTCGATCACAATAAACTAATACCGATCATAATCACTGATGGTAATAAACTATTCATACGACTAATTAGTATACGCTAGACTAACTGTATCAGTTTACTTAGAAGCTCGTTTGATTTGCCTAGATGGATCTCTAGAAAACTAACGCTAGTATTAGTTATGTCACAGATTACTGTTATGTCCAGAACAGAAACTGGTTAGACAAAAAATCCGGTATAAGTATATTACCCAATTCCTAGCCGAATAATAATGTTGGATCATTATTATGTACATAGATAAAGTGTGTACAAACGATTACAGAGTATGTATACGTATTTGTATACAACACATTGAATGTATATGATAATTGGGTGTGCTCCTGCATATTTATGTTTAGTCTAGTGCGAGATCTTGCTGCACTTTAATTAGACCTTATCATTATGTCGTGGATATGTCTGATATTTTAGGTTTTATAAAGTCCGATACGAGCTCGGCAACTCTCTCTGAAGAATGTATAACAAATGCATGCTCTATGTTCAGTTCCTTCATTTGTAATGGGGGCTGGAAACGTCTGAAATCCTCCATGTAATGAAGTGGCACCCATCCGTCATTAGAACTATACAACACAAGGGTCTTACCTTTAATCTTTTCAATTACTTTTACGTTCAATGCCCTGACTCTGTCCATTTCGTGAAATGCTAAAAACAAAATTTTCTCGAGAACCTTGGGTTTCATTAATGTCATTATGGCATTGATGTAACATTGGGGTATTTTCTTGAATTTAATATACAAGTTTACCAACTGTCGTAATATCAATTCAGGCATTATGTACAAGAATATGTACAAAAGCGTAGTAAGTATAGGAAAGTTCCGGACAAATCCGTTTATAAAACGACCGCTTTTTGTTTCGGCCATTCTTTGCACTGTCGGGAACAGCATAGAAACGGATGAAATTCTCTCGAACAATGTCTCATTTTGCTGTAGCAGCTCTAATATAAACCATGATCCAATCGAGTGCCCGATGAAATGTATTTTGCTTTCTTTATCGATGTGGTTAGTAATTAGGTCTAACTTGTGCTTGATTTGGCCGTCGAGGTTAAAAAGGTGTTCCTGATTTTTTAACTGGTTCGACGGTTTATCTGGAACCTCATCATGGCCGGCATGACCTATAAAAATAAAACACGGATTTCATTATTTATAATATGCACTTTTCGATATAGCTGATAGTAGAGATACTTTGAGTAAACTATTGTATAATTTCATTACAGGCTACCCACATTTATATGGGTTCCGGGAGCCGTTGGATTGTTGCGCCAGGGTTTCCACCATTAGCTATTTTTTGAATTTTGCACATGTTAAATGGAACATCCCTTTAACTTTTCTCCAACATCTCCCCAAACCCCTCCCATACAGCACTTTTCGGTCACAAAATCCTCAATATAATCGAAACATAGTGACTGTGTGGAGTGGGTCTTACTGGTTGGTCTGTATGTGTGGTAACAGTTCAAACACTTTTTTACCGGAATGTGTTTCAGTAACTATGTGTAGTCGTTGTATTCACACGTTATGTAACCATTTGTGTAGACTCATTATTATACACATTGTGTACAGTTTATGACAAGGGTACAATCAAGAAGTAAATGTGTAGTAACGGTGTGGTCACCATGTTACAATAATAATTATATCAATTTAATACACTTGGCGTTGTAATGTTACATCATTGTTCCTACACAAATATTCCTAAATGAGAATCAAAAAGTCATATTATAGACTCACTGTTTCCCAAAACTTATGCGGACGAGTCCCTAAATGATTGCAGTTCTTTGAAAATTAGTTTGAAACTACAACGCCAAACTGTATCCCCCGATTTTGTTATTAGGTTTTTGGATTATATGGTAGCAAATTTAAAGACGTATTCAAGTCAAAACTTTGTATAATCACACTAAGGTATAGGTTGCCATAAAAAAATATTTTTTATAATTATTTAATGTGAATTGTTGAAAAATGTGTGTTTTATAATTTTTTCTCACTACATTCCTTAGATACCCTTAAATTTTACAAACGTCCATACATATATTGTTCATTTTAAAATTAGTCATTACTTGTTTGCCCTTTGATAGAAACTTTCTTACAACCATATAGATTTATTAAAAAGTTTCAAACTAACATGCTTTATTTTATTATCTAAGTAGCTAACATGTTACTTTAAACTTTTCACTTTCGATTTTATTTTACGTTAAGTTATATAAATTCACTTCAGAACTAAAACAAAACAGGACGTTTCGAAACAATATTCTATACCGCGCTGTAGTCCAAGCTAGACAATTTAATTAATTGTATTAAGTAAAAAAATAACATACAGGTTTTTCTTATCCTTGGCCAAAACATGGCAGAATCTTTGTTTACCCATGTGCTCTGGGTACAATAGATACATGTTAATTGGGATGAACCCTCTAAGTCAGTATTATTGAAAAGGGCAGAAATAAGTTTGAGAATCGCTGGAACTTATCGTTAACTATATAACTACTTCTAGTTTCAAGTGGACTAAATGTCGACACAGTCTAGTAACTTTGTTACTAGAATATTTTTATTGAATAAATAAATATACTTAATTTAATGTTTTATAATTTTAATAATCTAAAAAATATACAAAAATAATAATAAATAACACATTATTAGCTTATAAAGTGAATTATTCTATTTTAGCAAATTTTTTCATTTTTGGATATGTAAAAAACTTGCAGTAAACACAAAAGTAAATATTTAACTAACTGGTTAAATTACAATATATTGGTGGCGCATTGGTAAATTTCAAACTAGGTATTTCAAAATATTTCTTTTCCCATTGATAATAGCACTATAATTCCATTAAAACCAATTAAAGCCGAAATAAGAACTTATATACGTAGTATACCTACATATAATTGTATGTGAACTTATATTGCCAAAACTAAGATGGACTCCTTATTTTTAAAAACTTCACTTGTCTTTTTTCTGTAAGTAGATATATTCTGTAAGGTTATTATCTATCGCAGTTGCTAACAAATGTTAATTGAAATCGAAAAAAAATGGCGGCTCTATGTCACTTTTGTCAGCTCCAGTCATCAAGTTACTAACATTTTTGCTTACTGGACTTGTCAAAACTGATATAGAGCCGCCATTTTTCAATCAACATTTGTTAGCAACTGAGATACATAATAGCCCTGCCGATAATCAAAAAGCGAATGAATGAAAGAAAGAACGAAATATTTCTGATAGTCGTTGCAGACTGAGAACAATGTTAACACACAGTGACGTAAATTAAAAACCGAATGTTACTGTGTCTAGATCGTCTCCACTTTTGTTCGTAGCGACCAAACTAAGACGACTCAGGGACCAAAAATGATACAAGTGTCGACGCGATAGTGTCGAGTTGTTTCGTAACGGCTACTTACCAAAAAGTGCTGTCTGGGCTATGACTCCTTTTAGGAGATTAATGTCAATCCTGTGAGTGAGTCAGTCAGTTAGTGAGTATTGCAACGACGAATGAAGTATAATCGAGGTCTAATATAGGTATAGGGAGAAATGACCTCTAGGTCAACCTATGATATTCAAAGGACACTTACCCCGGTTTTCTATATCTAAAAACGGACCGTTTTGCTGACGACTCGTTACTTTTTGACAGTTGTCTCATACAAAAAGCGTCAAAAAGTAACGAGTCTACTACTACTTCTACGTACTAACTTCTGATAAAATAAAATAATAATTATTTTAGTAGTATTTATATGAGTATTGGTATAAGTACTTTATAAGCTTTATACCTTAACAACAGTTATACATTAGAGATGAAATGGCTATCCGGTATCCGGCCTATCCGGTCTGGTTTCACTATCCGCCCGGATACCGAATATAAAACTTTCCTTTTTATAAGATTAGTGTAGATTTACCAGAAAACACCAGAAAATAGACGCGGCGAGGTAAACAAATCAAAGATATGCAATAAAATTATTATTACGCTATTGACACTATTACCACAGATTAAATAAGTTACTACTATTACTCTCTCGCTACACTAGGTAGCCACTAGGTATAACTTTTACTCCGAGAGTAGAGTCGGAGTAGCTTACTCATTACTTGCTCTGTGTTTATTAATAATGAAATTGTTTACTCCAGTCTAAATACTCGGAGTATAGTTACTGTTGCTTTACTCTAACTTTATTAATAAGGCCGTAAAGATTAAGTGTAGCGTACTACAATATATACACCGTATCGAAATCGGATAAGCCGTTTCTGAGATTAGCGTGCACAACCGAACAGACAAACAGACAAAAGTGCTCACAAAATTTTTTTTCATACATCTTCCATGTAAGTACCTACCTATGATTTATGATACTTTTATGATTTATGATGCTAGAAATCCGGGTCAACGTTCGATCATTAACGTGTTTCGCCGGATAATAATGATAGTTTAATATTGGTAGGTAATAGTTACCGTGACAAATGTCTGTGCCACAATAAGCGTATGCATTGTCGTTATTTAATGATGTTACAATACCTAGATACGAATGACGTAACAAGTGGGGTCATCGGTCAGGGGCTCTTCGTCTCTTCAGCGCAACTGATTGACGCAATATGCTTATATATTCCTAGCTTTATGTATAGCTTGCATAATTAATATATATATATATATATATATATATATAATAGGGGTGCATTTATATATATATATATATATATATATATATATATAAATGCACCCCTATTTCTCATGGTCACGCTAAAGCTTGAGAACGGATGAAACAACTTCGCTAATTCTTTTATGTTGGGTTAATTATTGTCAGGAGAAACCTTCTACTAACTATAATTAACGCATAACTTAACAAGCTTAAGAAAGAAAAGTCAAGAAAAGATGGGAGGTTATATCGACCCCGAAGGCCTTATGCCTCGAAACTTACGTGGCTTCTAGGTTTGAAAAAGTTTCCTTTCTGTTACCTACTTGTAAACTTACAAACGTACATGTATGATTTCCTCATACGTCATGTACGAATCATATTTGTCCTAACAATACCCGAGACCGAGCTACAACGGCATTTGCTTTCCGAAATACGGAAACGCTCATTTATATACGCAGCGCCTCATCTACCTCTATACCAAATTTCATCAACATTGGTCCAGTTCAACTGGTGGTGGTGATGGATGATGATGATAAAAAGTACCCTATGTGTTAATCTAGTGGCTCTTCTACCCCCATACCAAATTGCATCAAAATAGGCCCAGCCGTTTGAGTGTGAAAGAGTAACAAACATCCATACCTACATACAAACTTTCGCGTTTATAATATTAGTAGGATACTTACTTACCTATGACACAAACAGGTAGTTTAGTGTTTTTATGCAATGATGAACCAAATTGTGTGTAAAAGCCGACAATTCCTGGATTCCCGCTTATGCAGATGATAACGTCGCCGCCTTTGGAGTTGAAAGGCTCGCCCCATGTAGTGATGTTAGTCTGCACTTCATTCAGAGTCACAAGAGTATTCATGTTTTTACTAATCTGTTAAACAAAAGAATGAAAAAGTTAAATTATATATAATTTATAGTTACCTAATTACAGACGGGATATGTTAGTTAACGGAGGCGCTTTTTAAAAGAAACCGGGTCCGGGTCTGTGTTTATCCATTAGTATTTGCTCTGTCTAGATTGCATAGGATAAATCCAGGACTTCCTTTCTCTTCCTGGATGGGTAAGGGGGTGTGAACAGTTACGGTAGGTTCACGGCGCGCGCGCGTGCAAAAGCGTTCCTGCATGGGTACGCAAACCTGCCAAAACAGTAGCGAAGGGCACCGCAGAGTTTTAGCAGGTATGCTGCCCTTGTGACAGAGACCCCACATAACCACGTGCGGCCGGGGTTGGTGGTATATATAAATAATTTATTTACGCCTAAAAAATAGGTGCTTTGACAGTACAATATTTTTGTGATAATATACACGGAGAGAAAGTATAAAATATATTTGAACGTGAAATGTTAGAAGACAACCAAGCCAAATGACACCACGCAGGCAAATTCCGCATTTATACGTGCAGTGTCAGTACTCAAGGACTAAAGGAGTACCGCAAGGGATCATCTTGGGCCCTATACTTTTTTAATATGCTTAGCATATTTTGAAAGATCGTTAATTTTAACGATCTTCCAAAATATACTAAGCATATATGCATTACTTTTTGCTGATGACACTACGGTAATAGTAAGCTCTGATATCTGATAACAAAAAATCCTCTTAAATAAAAGTGAACAATACTTTGGCTGATATATTTATATTAGTTGGACGGAATATAACAATTTAAACATAAATTTTAGTAAGACAAAATATTACAATTCAATTCTTATTTACACTAGTCCGTTGCCTAAAGACATTGAAACTAACAAACCCCAAAGTCAAAGTCAATGTCAAAATCATTTATTCAATTTAGGCATCAAAGACGCACTTATGAACGTCAACTTTTCATTATAATGTACTCTAAAGACTCTACCGCCGCGTTCCAAAATATATAGAGCCCATCGAGAAGAAGCGGCAAGAAACTCGGAGCCATTCTTTTTATATAGATGTTTACAATGTTTCTACTTAGGTACTACAAATATTACATTTTATGTGTGGCAGAGTGACAGCTTGGTAGAAGTGGAGTATTCCAAGCATCTTCTATATAATGTCGAACTTTATAGTAAGCTTTTTTATTAAAACGTTTTTTACAGTCAACTTGAATTTGCCCTCTGTGAGCTCAGTTATGTGTTTTGGGATTTTATTGTAAAAACGCACACAATTACCTAGGAATGACTACACTAACACACTAACACTAACTAGGTACAACTATCCTATTTGTATTTTTAGTATTAAAAGTGTGATCACGCAACCAAAGCAAATATGTTAGCTTTGTTCCAATCAATGCAAGCCGCCTAGAATTGTTAAGAAATAATATATCCCGGAAAGTGCCAGAGTTACCCAGTCACAATGACCCAAATATATTATATAACTCACTGTTCCATCTATGTTTACTATGGGCCTCATTGATAAGCTCAAAGTCGCACAACGAGCTATGGAGAGGACTATGCTCGGGGTTTCTCTACGTGATCGAATCAGAAATGAGGAGATCCGTAGAAGAACGAAAGTCACCGACATAGCTCACAAGATTAGCCAGTTAAAGTGGCAGTGGGCAGGGCACATAGCACGCAATACAGAGGGCCGATGGGGCCGAAAGATTCTGGTGTAGAGACCACGGACCTGCAAGCGCAGCGTAGGTCGTCCACCGACACGGTGGACAGACGACCTGATGAAGGTCGCAGGACGACGTTGGATGCAGGCAGCTTCCAACCGTTCCTTTTGGAAAATCATGGGGGAGGCCTATGTTCAGCAGTGGACGTCCTATGGCTGAGATGATGATGATGACTGTTCCATCTTATCAGTGATGAATTTGGCAAAGTGTTTGTACCAAAAACAATATCTGTTGGTGGAGTTGCCCATTCACTAAACCAGGTACGTTTGTACTAGGTTTAGTGAATGGGCAACTCTAGGAGTTTATAAAAGTAGGCAAAAGTTATATGAATTGTACCATGAAAAATCGCATAATCATAATCCTGTATTTTTAGAATATGTCAAATGTTATTCTAAGTTATTTAAACGAGCCTGTTCCTCAGCTTAATCTATTTATTTAAGAAATAAGATCAAATATTCTGTTAATAAAATAAAAATGACGTGGAACATTATAAACAGTGAAACTGGTAGAAATACAGTGCTTCACTACTGCAATCGAGACTTTCATTTAAAAATTAATAATAAATATGTAAGAGCGGATTTGGAGGTAGCGGCCGAGTTTGAGAATTTCTGCACTAATATTCCTTCTTTAACAACCAAAACTCTAAAATCTTCCTCCATTTCTGCTGAGATCTTACTTAAACAAAGTGTAAGTGAATGTGACACAACTTTTAAATTTTGAGTAGTTAATTGCAAAGATATTGTAAGCAGTTTAAAAAGTCTTGTTGCAAAAAAACGGCAGACCTATGGGGTCTTTCTGTGAAGACCGTTTCTTCAATTATAGATATCATTGCACCCAATCTAGCAGCTGTGTTTAATAGTTGTGTTGCAAGTGGTGTATTTCCTGACCTAATGAAGCATAGTAAAGTGCTTCCTTTATTCAAATCTGGTAGTACTACTGATCCAACAAATTTTCGGCCTATTTCTGTACTACCTACGCTAAGAAGATTTTCGAAAAAATTATATAACATCAATTAGAAACTCATTTTAGTGCTAACAAAATTTTCCATAAAAATCAATTTGGGTTTACAAGGAATCGTTCTACTATAGACGCAGGTATAGAACTTATAAAATATGTGTTTGATGCCTGGGAGAATTCTCAGGATGCCTTTTTTGTGATTTATCTAAGGCATTTGACTGCGTCGGCCATGATATACTTGTCAGGAAATTACAACACTACGGTATTAGGAACATGGCTCTCAACCTTTTGACATCATATTTAAACGATAGAATTCAAAGGGTTGACATATTGGTAAAAAATCGCCCGGCTCTATAATCTCAATGGGCGTTCCACAAGGTTCAATACTAGGGCCGTTCTTGTTTTTAATCTATATTAATGACTTACCCTATCATGTAGAGAAGAATCACGAGATTGTATTGTTTGCAGATGACACTTCACTGTTATTTAAAATTAAAAGGCAGTTATTAAACTATGACGATGTTAACAATGCATTAGGTAAAGTTGTGGATTGGTTCAATACAAATAATCTTCTCCTCAATGACAAGAAAACTAATTGTATAAAGTTCTCGACACCAGATGTGAGACAAGTAGAATCCAATATACAATTGAATGGAACAGGGTTGGACCTTGTGGAGTCAACGGTCTTTTTGGAATTACTATAGTATAGACGCTAAATTGCAATGGGGTCCCCACGTTAAAAAATTGTCTAGAAGGCTCAGTTCAGCGGCTTATGCTGTTAAAAAAATTAGACTATAAACTGATGTAGACACAGCTAGAATAGTTTATTTTAGTTATATCCATAGCGTTATGACTTATGGCATACTGCTCTGGGGATGTTCTGCAGATATTAATTCTATTTTCATACTGCAAAAAAGGGCTATACGAGCGATTTACAGTTTAGCTCCCAGAGTTTTCCTTAGACAGAAGTATAAAGACATAAACATTCTAACTGTTGTCTCGCAGTTTATCTATGAAAATCTAATGTATGTAAAGAAAAACATTAGCAGTTTTGATAAAAGGAGTGATGCTCATTCCATCAACACGCGAAATAAGCACAAGCTATCCGTACATGTAACGCGTCTCCACAGAATAAGTCATTCTTTTATGGGACAATGTATACGATTCTATAATAAAGTTCCCAATGTTATCCGAGATTTGCCTATTAATAAGTTTAAAATTACTATTAAAACTAAACTGTCAAAAAGGTTATTACAATATTTCGGATTACTTGGAGGATAAAACAGCTTGGGACTGATCACTCCAGGATCTATCTACTCATGTACTAAGATGTCAAAGTGTAGCGTGTCTTGCCCTACTGATACCATTATTAATATTATGTTCTCTTTTGTAAGGCAACACACTGGAGCTAATATTTGTAGTACCTAAGCAAAAAACATTGTAAAAACATCTATATAAAGACTGGCCCCGAGTTTCTTGCCGCTTCTTCTCGGTAGGCTCTATATATTTTGGAACGCGGCGGAAGTCTTTAAAGTACATTAAAAAATTTACGTTCATAAGTGCGTCTTTGATGCCTAAATTGAATAAATGATTTTGAACTTTGAATTGCTTATAAAGACCAAAAAGTGGGTACATAGATGAAGAAGAGACATATAAGTTTTTGGGTATTTATATAAACAGATACTTTAACTGGAAACTGCACGTCATTACAGTGTGCCAGAAACTGGAACGTTTTTGTTTGCGTTGAAGAAACTAAAACAAACAGTTTCTAAAGAAGCAGCCATAACTGCTTACCACGGGCACGTGTCGTCGGCTGCGGTCTTTTGTTGTGTTGTGGGGTAAGGTAACTCAGTTGAGTCAGATAAGGATTTTAAAATTCAAAAGCGTTGCGTAAGGGCTATAAACAAGGCTTGGTATATGGACAGCTGTAAGTATTTAAGCAATGCAATATTCTCACGCTTCCCTGTATGTACCTATATCCGAGACTTATGTAGGTACTTATGTTAAAACTCACCAGGAATAATTAAAAAAGGCATGAGATCATACCGAGACAGCAGCGTGCAAAGTCCGAGCACTTATTGTATTAACCTTCTTGCCAATATAAAAAATAAATTTAAAACCCTTAGGGTTTTAAATCTTCAGTTTTTAGCTTTGACTTCATGTTTATCGGACAAGTGTTTTTATAGCATGGAATAATATTTCAACCTTATTTAATTGTTAATCTTAAATTTTAATTTAATAGAATATTGACAGTGTAATTGGATATTTCTTTTGATATACTTATTTATTATAATTTTTAAATGGATTAAGTGTATTTACATTTAACACTACAAATAATTATTTGCACGCCTTTTTCCAGCTGAGTACAATGACCCATAGTAAAATACTATAAGACCATAAATTGTCGGTACCTATCTGTATTCTAGCAAATAAACAGGGTTACTCCCTTAGAGCCCCATTCCCGGAGGGACCCGTCCCGGAGAGCTCCGATTTGTAATTATCGTACCGGTTCGCTATCCATCCGAATAATAATGTACGTAATGGCAACATTCTAGTAAACTCAACACCCGAACATTAATGTACGTGCGGTCAAGTGGTTTGTTTTTGCATTATATTGTTGTTGTCTTACTTTTTCAATCAGTAAAGTGTATTAGACAAAGAGAGACAAATATATGTTCGTGTTCATTCATTCAAAATCAGACTATGAAACATGAAAAAAAAAAAAAATATTCCATGTTCAAAGTGACCATAACAACACAGCGTGTGCAAGTCGTGACCGTGTGAGGTTATAGTGATATAAACAATATAAAAACCCAATTTCGACCTGCAAAATGATGAGAAGGTAAGTTATATGTTGTCTTTATCCTTATAAAGTATTCAATTATGCAATTTCACTGTCTATTATGAAGAATTTCGTTTATTCTCAAACATGATACTCATAGAAAAAACGTACCGGATGTTTTTCGTATTGGAAAAAGAAGCTATGTGTGCCATACTGTTTGTTTTCGTAGTAAAATATTATGTTCTTCATAATTACAATAATATTTCTGACCTTATACAAAGTTATTGTAACATTTAGTGGAATTTTATGTTCGTAAATGTATCCAATTTGACATCCAACCGCCATTTTGAGATGTACATAGGGATGGGGTATTTATTGCTTCACGAATCAAATCGATTCGGAATCGATTTGTCGATTTCGTCGACTGATTGCATTCCATCATATGGTTTACTTTTATTTATAAAACTAGTGGACTAATTTTTAGGATTAGGCTTTTATTATAATATATAGTCATACATCAAAATCAGGGTGCCATTACAATGTAACTGCTCGCATTTTCGTCATTATTTCTATGAAATTAAAGTGTGCTTTCGATCGACTTGTTTATTTTATTTCGGGAATGTTCTTTATTTATTTTTTTATGACCGTATCCAATAATAATAGTGATAAGTATGTTTTTAATTTCTCAAAATCGAAGCGGTACAATCGATCCGGTTTATATCAATTTAATTTTAGAATCGGTTTTGAGCGTAAATTACACACTTGAATAAGTATTGAAATAATATTACGAATAATGTGTTACCTAATTATTTGGTGGAAAAGGGCAGTTAAACATTTTATACATGTTTTTTTGTTGTATTCTTATCATGTTTCGATAAAATAAAACATAGTACTTTTTATCATATTTATAGATCTTGGAATGGAACGGACCCAGTCCCCCAAGAATTTTTAGATTTATTGTATGAGGAGGAGGAGGAGGAGGAGGAGGAGGAGGAGGGCATGACCGAAGATGTCGGAGGCGCATCGCCTCGTACGAGCCGACCAAGAACCCGCAGTCCGTCGCCACCTCTTTCGGAGGATGATGAAGGGGGCGATGAGGTATTTTTGACAAACTCAGACTTGGATCTCCAAGCATATTTATATATATTATTCATTCATACCTCCTTTATATTAAAAAAAATATTTTGCCTTTCAGGATATGCCAATACTTGTGTCGGCTCCGGACGGGACGGTGGCACCGTTGGAGTCTCTGTTGGAGGAAGAGCCCAGCAGAGATTCTAACTCGTATGAATTTTAGTTACTGTTATGAAGTGTTTCTGCAGCTAAGATTGTAAGTTTGTAAATATTGGCAAATTTTTCAGTGACAATGAGGATTCAGACGTGGAGCGCGCTCGGCAACGGGTGTACGATACCATGAGCCCAATGTAAGTAAGACAAAAATGTATGACAAAACATGCCTTTCAACTCCACACACAATCCTGTCAATTTGAATCTTTAGACTGTCATTTTCATCTTGTCATCTTTTATATTATTTGTCACGTTCACGTTTATATTTTATAGTTATTTTTTATGCTCTGTTTTACTCTTCAATTTACCTAATGTGGCAAAATAAAATCAAAAAATGATGATGTAAGAGTGTTAGCTAGGCACGGTAAACAAGCTATATGTAGAAAGAACTGGTTCTTTATACAAATTAACAAATAATAGTTAAAAGTTCGCACTTTATTCGTTTGATTTTACTTTATTGTATGTAAAATGTATAGGTATTATACATTGTATGCATACTTATACATTTTTTTACCATCAGATCCAATACAGAGGAGACGCTAGAAATTCCTCAACCTCGATTTAGGATCGAGGTTGAGGGATCTCGAGTGTCGGGACCATCTGGATCCACACGTGGTTCCGCAGCTCGCGGTGGGGCGTCGCGTAGGGGACGAGCGCGTGGTCGGGGAAGGAGCTCAAGGTCGGGTTGGGTTCGCGGGCAGCCATATATAGAAATGTATGTTGCCGATGCGGACCTGCCCGAATCTGTGCAAGCAGATATACGCCAGCTCATCGCTGGCCGCAGCCACCGCGCAATGCCTCGCCAAGTAGACGAAAGGGATGAGGATGAAGATGGTAAATATATTATTATATATTTTGTAGTGTGTTCATATTCTACAATGTCTTTTTTGTCAATGTTATGTTACTATTCAGAAGTATAATTGTTTACTTGTCTATTGTGAGTGAGATAGATTATGTAGCAAATAGGTGTATAAACTGGAATTAGGCTTATACATAGGATTACGTAACACGTCTTAGCACGTCTTTGTGGAGAAATTCGCTTCAGCTATGAACCTTATTTACCATACTTATTATATGGTTAGGTAATAATGAAAATATTACAAAATATTCTATAATACTTGTGTAAAACAGCTTTTTATTTTTATTTTGGTGAAATTTGGTATAAACACATATTTAATAAATGATAATGATATGATTAAATAAAAAAATATGATCACTATTTTGTTTCCAGATCATTATAACAACATAATCTGTAAAAAAAATTAATTAATCCTTAGTAAAGTAAAACATTTGTCGTTATTACTGTCCACTTATTGCACAAATTGCAAAAATTCAAAACCACATCAGAAGAGAAATAGTTTAAAAAGTAGCATCAGTTCACTTACAATAACAAAAACATTCTCAAGTGGTGGTATCAACAACACTCTAGACCGCAAAGCCATAAATGTTTGTTTACCCTAAGCACGTGCAACCACGCAATTAATTTCACGGTGGTCCGGACTCTAGCGGTAGGTAGATGGGCCGCCCGGCCGGGTCACTTGAGTTGTGGTTGAAAAAAACTATAAACAATTGTCATGGCAGCTACTGTTAGAGCCTATTATTATGCTATTATTGGTTATACAATTGCTGCTGTTTTTGGTTATACAGTTGCTGGTTATACAATCATAACAATAAATCTACAATAACTACGTTGATTACTAAATCTAAGTAGATGTGTTTTTGTAATACCACTATATATTCATATTTATATATCGACTGCCCGTGACTTCGTTCTCGTAGTAGGCTTGACCTTCGGCCTCGCCATAACCTCCTATCTTTTCCAATGTTTTTAGCGCGTTACCAGTTATTAGTTGATTGTGTTACTTGTAATATAAATGTTTATTTGTTCATTCAAGGTATCGAGGAATTCTTCAACGCTCAAGATTTCTCGTGGGCGCCAATGGAAGATTGGGTTGGGCAGAAAGAAACTTTCCAGGTTGAAAACCCTGGCCCGACCCAAGCTTTCGAAAATGCGTACGACTCGTTTCGGGCTATATGGGATGATGAAATATTATCCCATATAGCTGACGAAACGAATCGTTACGCAGAGACAATAGATAGCCAAAGCTTTCGTCAACGTTGGGTTCCCACCAACGTTGACGAAATCATCAAACTTTTCATCTTCTGGATGATGCTGGGCATTATTAAAATGCCTAGTATTAAATCTTGCTTTTCCAAGATACCATTGATGCGTACCGAAGTGTTCCGATATCTCTTTTCGGAACACAGATATTGGGATCTAAATCGGGCATTCCATTTGTCCAGCTGTACGTCGACGCCCCCAAGCGTGCTGGATCCAATGGGACCAGTCTTGGACCATTTAAATCTAAAATTTAAGTCCCTCTACAGATTGGACCAAAATATTTGTGTCGACGAGTCTTTAACGTTATGGAAAGGCCCGCTTAGTTTTAAGCAATACATACGGTCAAAAACTGCAAGATTCGGCATAAAAACATACCAATTGTGTGAGAGCGCTTCCGGGTACCTATGGTCATTTTTTGTTTATATTGGTCGAGATACTAACACCACCTCCCATCCCTGCAGCATCGCGACAGTCCTTAGATTAGTCCAGCCACTTCTCAACTTGGGCCATGTCTTATTCATGGACAATTATTTTAATTCCCCTCTGCTGGCACGGTACCTAAAGCAGAACGGCACCGATTGCGTCGGAACTTTGCGTTCGAACCGTAAGCATGTCCCGGTCGTTATGCAAAGGTGCCAACTAGCGGAGGGACAATTAATAGCACGTCAGGCAGGTGATGTGATGGTCGTTGCGGTCCATGACCGAAAAAGAGTCACCTGCCTGTCCACCTACCATGACCTGGCCCAAGTTGAGACAGCGGCGAGGAGCTGGCGCCCTAGCCAACACCGGCTGAAGCTCATAGACGATTACAATAAGGCGATGGGAGGCGTGGATAGACTCGACCAGATGCTTGAGCCTTACTTGCTTGAACGCAAACAATGTTTAAAGTGGACCAAAAAAATGTTTAAGCGTCTGCTTAACATTTCCATCCAAAATGCGCGTATTTTACTAGAAAAGTCGCGAAACGCAAAAATAGACTCGTTAGGATATAGGTTGACGCTGGTCCAACTTTTGATAAATAACCATGTACCAGTAAACGAAGTTGGTCCCGCTTCAACGGCAAGACAAAGAGTCACGAACTTCCCTTTGTCTCGCCTAAAAGAGCGCCATTTTATCAGACGGATACCTATAACGGACGAAATGCGTGCAACAATTAAACACAAAACAAATTTAGGGCGACGCCAATGCGTCTGGTGCACCAAAAACGGTCGTCCAAACAAAACAGTGTATGAGTGCCCCAAGTGTGAGGTGCCACTCTGCTTGGACCGACTCTGCTTTGAGGAATTCCACACAGTTCCATGAGTGGTGATGTTTTTTTTTGAAAGGCTATTTTTCATTACTATCTCACTTGATGGTGAGTGATGATTGAATTTCACACAGGTCCACGAGTGGTGATGATGTTTTTTTTGATAGGCTATTTTTGATTACTATCTCACTTGATGGTGAGTGATGATTGAATTTCACACAGTTCCATGAGTGGTGATGTCTTTTTTTTGAAAGGTTACTTTTATTACTATCTCACTCGATAGTGAGTGATGATTACAGGCCGTAGGCCGTGCTTTGTGCCTGACAGGCCTTAGAATTTTATTTCCAAGTCTATCTCATAACTCGTGACAATATCTGATCGTATTACACTTGTGAATACGGAAACGCTGCGCTGTCTAAATAGGTACAGAAATATATCGTTTATTTCCAAGTCTATCTCATAATTCGTCACAATATCTGACCGTATTACACATGTGAATACGGAAACGCTGCGCTGTCTAAATAGGTACAGAAATATATCGTTTATTTCCAAGTCTATCTCATAATTCGTCACAATATCTGATCGTATTACACTTGTGAATACGGAAACGCTGCGCTGTCTAAATAGGTACAGAAATATATCGTTTATTTCCAAGTCTATCTCATAATTCGTCACAATATCTGACCGTATTACACATGTGAATACGGAAACGCTGCGCTGTCTGAATAGGTACAGAAATATATTGTTTATTTCCAAGTCTATCTCATAATTCGTGACTTTTCTAATAAAATACGCGTATATCAGATTTGCAATCAAACCTTATTACACTTGTGAATACGGAATCGCTCCGCTGTCTAAATAGGTACAGAAATATATCGTTTATTTCCAAGTCTATCTCATAATTCGTCACAATATCTGACCGTATTACACATGTGAATACGGAAACGCTGCGCTGTCCGAATAGGTACAGAAATATATTGTTTATTTCCAAGTCTATCTCATAATTCGTGACTTTTCTAATAAAATACGCGTATATCAGATTTGCAATCAAACCTTATTACACTTGTGAATACGGAATCGCTCCGCTGTCTAAATAGGTACAGAAATATATCGTTTATTTCCAAGTCTATCTCATAATTCGTCACAATATCTGATCGTATTACACTTGTGAATACGGAATCGCTGCGCTGTCTGAATAGGTACAAAAACCTATAATTTTTTTCCATAATGTGTAAATATTTCAATTCTAAATGGCCGCTATGTGTGCAGTTTTTGACTCGACTATCATTGCTTCAATATCTCACCTTATTACACCTATAAATACGGAAATATGTAGAAACCTATGTTTTTTTCCAAATTTATCTCATAATTAGTAACTGTGTATCATCAATTGGAATCTTACATGAATATTTCATATCAAATATGTACATAAAGCTATCTTTTTTTCCAAATTTATCTCATAATTAGTAACTGTGTATCATCAATTGGAATCTTACATGAATATTTCATATCAAATATGTACATAAAGCTATCTTTTTTTCCAAATTTATCTCATAATTAGTAACTGTGTATCATCAATTGGAATCTTGGAAAAACATGAATATTTCATATCAAATATGTACATAAAGCTATCATTTTTTCCAAATTTATCTCATAATTAGTAACTGTGTATCATCAATTGGAATCTTACATGAATATTTCATATCAAATATGTACATAAAGCTATCTTTTTTTCCAAATTTATCTCATAATTAGTAACTGTGTATCATCAATTGGAATCTTGGAAAAACATGAATATTTCATATCAAATATGTACATAAAGCTATCTTTTTTTCCAAATTTATCTCATAATTAGTAACTGTGTATCATCAATTGGAATCTTGGAAAAACATGAATATTTCATATCAAATATGTACATAAAGCTATCATTTTTTCCAAATTTATCTCATAATTAGTAACTGTGTATCATCAATTGGAATCTTACATGAATATTTCATATCAAATATGTACATAAAGCTATCTTTTTTTCCAAATTTATCTCATAATTAGTAACTGTGTATCATCAATTGGAATCTTACATGAATATTTCATATCAAATATGTACATAAAGCTATCATTTTTTCCAAATTTATCTCATAATTAGTAACTGTGTATCATCAATTGGAATCTTGGAAAAACATGAATATTTCATATCAAATATGTACATAAAGCTATCTTTTTTTCCAAATCTATCTCATAATTGGTAACTGTATATCAATTGGAATCTTGTAAAACCAGAATATTTCAATTGTAACCATATCTTATCACCTATTTATAAGGTGATCTTATTTTTCATTTGTGAAGTACACATAATTATGTAAACGGAAAACCAATAGAATTACATTATGTAATATGTTTTACATATCAACATGAGAATAGTGCACCCAGAGCTAACTCTTGACTCTTGTTATTCGTGTTTTATACCTGTCTCTGTGCTATCCAATTTACATCCGTCATAAGATCACAAAAAACTTCTGGTAAAATAAAAGTTTTATATATCGCTGCTCAACCCGTTAGACAAACATTTTAGGATATATGTATGTGGTTACGCATGCTTTCTCAGGATATAATGATGTAACACAGTATGGCACTACTATTTTTCCACTTTTATTTACATTTTTTACAGGATTCAAGCTCATATAAACATACAATTCTCTGTAAGTACCCTAAGGATTTTTGTTAGACACAAGTTAGTACTGGAATGGGAGAAGTCGAGGTTCGTTGTCGTCATCAAATGTCATATTATTTGTATGTATTTTATGCATGTTACCGTCAATCGTAAAACTGTCAAAAGCCATATCGTAAAATATACCTACATAATTGGTACCGATCACGTCGCGCAATTGCATCATTGAAACTGCCTATTAGTCATAAAATATAATATTGTTATGTGTCGCTAATTATCAAACTGAAATCATTACTCACTAGTGAAATGACTGTCATCATCATAAAATGGCTATTTTGCGAACAGGTATGCTGAACAATAATACAAGTAAATTTTATAGCGATTATTTTATAATCGAGATAATACTGCATGGTCACATCCCTAATTGTTGCGGGTTGTACTAATTGTGTATGTGGTTGTGTTTTACTAACATTTTTGTGTTTTTACGCATTATTTGTTGTAGATAGGATAACTATAACGATATACTAAAAATATGTGGGTTATTTTTGACTGAAATCTAAGCTTTTTGCTATAATTCGGAAAGGGAAGCGCTTTGTACACATGCCTTGTTTTATTCACTTTTGCATGTTATGTTGTAAGTATTTTATAGTTTTATGTATGTTCAGCGGCAATAATAAACATTTTCAAGAGTTCAATGCATTTTTCTTTACAAAATCCTTACAGATTATACACAAATTCGAATATCAAAACGTACCATGTGTATGTTTAGGCTAAATTTTGCTGGCATGTTCAATCACAGATCATTTGAAATCCATAGAACCTACAGATAAAAGGAATGAAATAAAAGAACGAGTATTTCAGTAGTACTACGTATAATAAGAAATCAGTATGATTAGAACCACAGAACATCGGAATTTTACATAGATTCACGGCTCGGGAGTACGTTTAGGTAAACATAAATTTAGTACTCTAAATTATATATTTTATCTTGGAAAACATACAAATAATGCAGGACAATAATGAAAAACATAGTTTATTCTATCTATTACTTTTTATTTCACGTAGAAAGAATAAGTAGTTTTCAAATAATTGGCGTTTTTAGAAGTGATTACGAAATTATTGCGAATCCGCCATTTTGAGCGTGAGTGAAAGGTGTCGATAGAGGTCAAATTGAGGCACTGGAAAGGTTAAATATTATATAAAAGTCAAATAAACATCAATCTTGATAGGTTGATGTTTATGATGGTTAAAATATTTATGATCATGGTTAAAATAATCGTAACTATATAAAATAAAATAAAAGAGTAATATATAAAAGAGTAGTATGTTCTATTTCAACCTTAGTAAAAACAAAATCTACTTTCCTTGCACCATGAACCTAAAAGTCAGGTTTACACTGAGTTGTATCCTATGACAAGCCTGAATATAAACAAAGTCGCGTTCATTATCGAATTTCACTGCACCAGCACATTTTGTGTATTTTTACTGCAGGTCCAAACACATGAATATTTATTTTGTTATGTAAAACATAAGCATGCCCGGCATGTAGTAGCCACTTTCCTCCTAATATTATGTTTTTCGTTAATTTGTTGTTGCGCACGCACCCTTTAGAATTTAGAAGAAGGTCCCCCTCACGACGACTTCAAATGGCACACTGAACTTTCTTATCACTTTTGAATTTTCATTTGATTTGATTTTATCTGTGGATCACACGGTTTTCTTCAATCTTGGAGGTATTTTCAACGGCATAGCGGCATGGCAACTAGTTGACGAAATCAACCTTAGACTTTGAAAATACTACAGAAGCAAGGATACAAATCGTTTGGAATTACCGGTGTTAGGTGTGTATAGTACCTACTATCTATACAATATGACTTTGTATACGAAAGATCAGGCTGGGTGGTCGGGGATCGACACTCTTATACAAAAACCATATCCGTTCAGATAAGCGAGACCTCCGAGCTAATAAGCTTGTTGATATAAGATATTATTATTACGATACTCACATACAATATGTGTGCAGCACAGCTGATGATAACCTCTATAGGTTTGCTGGGCTCCTGGTATCCGCTTTTATTGACACATTTAATTAATGTTAAAAAATATGCTTTACGGCCTGAAGTTTGCGCACGTCTGATCTCCTCAGAGGTCCGGAGGGAAGGGGCTAGCGGAAGTGAGTTTAGCGTCCGACTACCTAGGTTCGTAGATAAAATCTATAACCACGGGGATACTGGGATACGGGGATACCACACTTCACAGATGTGAAACTTCTAGATTTAAGCTCATAAGGATTAGGAATAATGTTATACATAACGAAGAATATCCGACAAAGAGTGGTTCTTCGAAAGAGAGTATTTTAATCTAGGTAATTAGTTCGGCGTTTTTGAAATAAGTATATGATTTCTGTTCTAATAACATTAATCAATATCTGTACGTACTGTACTGTACGACGTAGTAGCGCTAGTACTATTACTTATTCTGTGGTAGTATACATAAAACATGTCTTTAATACAGCCCTCAGAAGTTTATGATTTTGTTACATTTGTGTGAAGTGTGTATAATATATTATGTTGGGGAAATGATTATAAGCGTGATGGTGAGAGTGTGGGCGTGTGTGTCTTGTGGATGGGGGTGAGGGTAGAGTGTGTGAGATGGATTTATGTGTCAGAATGTTTGTCCCTGCATTAGGGAAAAGTATGTAGATTTGGAGAGGAGTGTGTGTTTGTGTGGTGGGGAGAAGAGTATGTGGTAGGTAGTTAAAAGGATATTATGTGTTTTGTTGGAAAGCATGTTTGTTTGCTAAGGTTCAGCAGGGCTATTATGTACATATCTCAGTTGGTAACAAAAGTTGATAGAAATTTAAAAAATGGCGGCTCTATGTCAGTTTTAACGACTATACAGTGAGCAGAAATGTTAGTAAGTTTCTGACTGGAGCTGACAAAGGTGACATAAGGCCGCCATTTCTTTAGATTCCAATCAAATTTTGCTAGAAACTGAGATAGGTACATAATAGCCCTGCAGTGTGCATGTATGTCTTTAGATATAGTCTGATTAATCTATGCATGTATGTTTAAAACAAATTGAAGAGGGCAGTCCAACTAGTAATTCTAAGGTAAAGTAAGCTAAGTAGGCTAGTACTATCAATTTTGAATGTGTAGAGTCAAAACCCTGATCAGCAATAATAATTACCACGAGGAAAACTTTTTTCTAGGTTATTCTAGGTTCAATAAACAAATAATGCATAAATTATTTACTTTGGTGAATACAGGTGACATGTGTAGCATATAAATAGTTGATTATGCACCGGGGGAGTAAAGCAGTGTACTGAGTCACGGGTGCCATATTGAACCCTGAATGTAACGGGGACTCTTCAGTTAATCCCTGAGTGCAGCATGGGGATTACAATTTAAATCCCGAGCGAAGCGAGGGTGTTATGTACAGTGAGAGAGAGTAGAGTGAGGGGTTAAAACCGCCCAAAACGAAGACAGCTTGATCCTCGAGGTGCATACTAGTCATACCTACTGCGATACAATAAAAGCTCTAAATAAACGCTCCAACGCGATCCAACCCCAATTTTAAAATAATTTACAATGCTTTACGTAAGGTTGAAAATCGCTTGTTAGATTGGATGCGAAAATGCATTAATATTGTACGTTTTCTTCATATTTTTCGGTATATACTAAAACAATTGAAAAAACTGCTGGTACTATACGTTGGCTAAGTATTACCTAAAAAAAATTGTGTTATCGCTGAAAATTCTGAGAGTTTGGACGTGAAAGTTTATTTTTGTGGACCTATTCAGGATTTTTTTCTGCTGAAAGAGAGTTAAATTTATGAATTCTATTCGGTTATTACTCTTTTCCTATTCCTTTTCTAACCTTTGTATTTTTTTCATAATATACAATCGACCTGTTTTGTTACACTAGGTGTTTAAAAATTCTGCTTTTTACTATTATCAGGGTACGAGCGCGCCTTAAAAAAGCAGTTATTTAGTTTAAAAAAAATATATTATTTTTTATATATATATTATTTTTCTTGCTTTCTGATTTGATCCAACACTTCCGTGGGTATTAGGTAAGAAGTATACGTCTGCTTACATTGATGTATTCCATAGATAATTACTATGTTACTACTACTAATATAATAGTCGTTAAGACATAGGTATTATGTAGATGAGTGAAAACAAGTGCTATAATAATGAGGTATGGATGTTATGTCACATTATATTATTTGGCAGTAATTTTACATAACCTTGTGAATAGTAAAAAGTTTCTAAAAATGTGGCTAAATCATCAATATCCAACAGTATTTGATATTATTAGTTAAATCAATCCAAAATGTAGCCAGATATAACTAAAAAAGGCTAACTTGGTAACACTAGCAGAGAGGGGCCGTGCGTAACCCATAGCAACGCAGCGCACAACAATCACACTCCGTACAATCGCGCCTTTTCTTCTTTTTTTTTCTGTGTGTTGTCTCCGTACTATGAGTTTTCCTACAACTAACGTTCCAAATCCAAATCACTTTACACCCAAGGGAGTTTCATACAACATTACAGCCCCGGTGATGTAATGCCTTGCTTTACGTTGATATTGCGTGATATGTAATTTGAACATTTTCGAGCAGGTGGTATGAAAATGTACTAACATACTTGTACGTTACAAAAGCCAGAATAAAATAAGTCTAAATAATGAACGTCAACGTCACATTGTTCAAATATGACATGAAACGACGGCTTCGTAGTTAACTCAGCCCACAGCCCTGGGTCAGTAATATTTTTATTGGTCATTTTGGCCCAAGTTCAATTCGGCCCGATTCCGATTTGTTTGGCGGGCTAAACTCGACCCTCGGTTATTAGCGTTCTGGACATGTCGATAAACTCAACACACTCCCATAGATATTACCCTACCCTTTGTCAACACGTCATGCACCGACACAAACTCCTCGCGCCAGACTAAAGAGTGAAACGTTCGCGGACTACATTTTAAATTAGATTATATCAAAAATACACACATGTTTTTGTGCCATCTGGCTGTAAAGCACAATGGATAAGTACCTATATTAATGAAATATAGATACAGCTAATTACATATAATTCTCACTACCTATCAAAGTAGGTAAATAAATCGAGCTTGTATAAACAGAACACGCAGTTGCGTTAGTTTTAGAATTTGCCGTTTTCTGGTAAATAAGTTATTAGGTAAATTACTACTTAGTTGCTAGAAAATAACTTAGGATTCAAAATGATTTGCAGAATAAAACGCCATCTAGTGTTTTTATATTGTAAAACTCGAGACTAGTTCGAAGACTTCGAAGTAAAAAAACTCAGCAACCAACTCTTTCAGAGAAACAAACAAAGCAATTATCTCAGAGATAAAGAGGAATGAAATAGACTTATAGTTATAGTTGAATGAAATAGACTTATAGTTAGTGAATTGTGGATTCAAACGAAGGAAGATATAATTAATGGTCCTTGATTCAAACTAAGTGTAGGTATATGTATACAAAACATATTATTGGATCCTCTCGTTTGTGGATCGAAATGGTATATAAAATTATGTGTGTTATGGAATTCGTTTGATAGTAGAGTAACGAGGAGATAAAGATATTCGCGAGTCACATGTCAAATAATAAATAATAGTGGATAATATGCTCAATAACACCTTTTTAAATTTGCATTAGGTGTTTGATTCTAACTTAAACACGTTTCTTGTTTAGTGGGTTAGTTATTAAATTTGTTATCTTATTTTGCTGTTATACCTAGAATGAGAGAGCAGGCAGCGTATGCCACTCACCTGATACGCAACGTTATGTTCTTGTGTTATTGTTTTCTTCTTTGAGTCCTACAATTTTATTTGTGTATATTGAATTGAAACACTGTGCACATAACCGCTTTCCGTCGCAGATCCGATAAAAGAAGAAGTATACCTACGAACAAAATCTTTTATAGAAGCATCAAACCACATTTAGGTACCTACATACGTTATTAAGAGGATTGCATGCCAGTACTTTCCGCACTAAAAGAGAAAACTCTTTTCTACCTCTTAACATTGTCCGATTTCAGTGATTTTTTTTTCATGGTATCATTACATTGTTTGCTATGCCCGTACGTTTTGATTTTTTCAGTATTTCAAAGTACTATAAATTTCCTTTTTTAGATGAACAGAACAAAGATGTAGTTCTAATATTCACCACATCCAAGTGACGCCATTTGCAAATTCGCTACATTTTCATATTAGAAACGTCAAAGATTGTTGCGACTTTCCAACAGCTTTTAATTATAAACAAAACTAGCTGCGCTTCGGGGTTTTACCCGCGTAGTGACCATGATGATGATGAAACAAAAATGGTGTATGTTACTCATGCAAAATGTAGCTTTCTACTGGTGAAGCAATCGGTTTAGGAGTTTGCATTTATCCATTACAAACAAACAAACACTGAAATCTTTCCTCATTATTATAAGAGTAGATAAGGATAAGATACCAAGATACGAATAATGTGGCCTATTTTGTACCGGCGTTAATAATGCATATTTTAAACTGAGTAAGTACCTAAGTAGTAATTGCGACTTAACTTTAATAATTAGTGTCATAATGGTATTGCTGGATTTTTTTGTAGATATTGATGTCTTCTATGAAACTGTAGTACATTACTTTGCTTTATTGTAAATACTCGTAGATTCCCCAGTGTTCGCGATATAAGGATTTTCAGCGATACAATTAGGGTCAGAGTGGGATCAGTGGCTCATTTTTTTTCAGAGGTCAGTAACTACTACTAGATAATCAAATCATTGAAATGAAACCTTTACTAAACGTTAGGTATGTTTAATGACTTTGTTTTGTTTAAAGATATGGAAACGCTACGACAAATAGCCAGTAAGTTATTAACGTTTTTTTAAAACATTTCATTTGATCCACTGTGTACTTGGGGGTGTACACAGTGAAACAGGTCTAAGTACACAGTAGATCAAGTAAAACAATGTACGGAACTATTCTAATCTATTGTTTACTTACCTGTTATGGCTTCATTTTGGAATGGAGATCGTCTTAAATTAACATAATAACATACGATATACGCTATAAGATCCATCAATCACACATTTAACATTTTAAATCGACCTTGTATATAAATATATTTTGGCACTTAATCAGCCTTTTCATACCATCTTAAAAAGTATTTTTTTCTTTCATTAAATGATAGCACTCCTTTGAAGTGTCATCCTGAAGATTTGTTCGCGATAGCGAATGTTAATATAAGAAAAACTTTTTCAAAGAAAAAGTATGATTGCTGGCGAGCTGTGCTTCCTCCAACGCGAGGAACAGGCAATATCAGACGAATGTCGCATTCTTTGACATAAGACAAGTATGGGACATTTGGCATGTTGAATTGATGTATGCGGCTGTTCATTCTTAAGAAACTGACTTAATATTCCATGTTATCATTGCAATTATGAATAATTTTACCCACATAAAAAAACACTCTTAGTTCTTTCTCTTTTAATATCATTACCGGAGGTAAGGCTTGACCAGCTGCACTGATTATACAACATGTTGTCACCAAGGTACCTTCCTCTCCACTAGTGACTTTACATACATTTTTTCCTCGCACTGCAATCACTTTTTGCGGTTTTTGGACCGTGGTAGTAGCAGTCTCATCAAGATTAAAGACTCGGGTCCCATCGTAAAAAGAGGGGTGTCGTCTGTATACGTCTTCTAGGTTTTCAAAGAAGCATTTCACTGTTTCACGGTTGAAAGCTGTCGCTCTGGCCAAACTGCATGCTTCTGGTTTACCTAGAGTCAAATCGGAGTGACGTTTTCTATAGGCCTTAAGGCAATCAATGCCCGCCATTCCTGTAGCAGCCCAAGATGGTGGCATTTTAAGTTTATTTATAACAGCCATTTCATACGCTAATCTACGACAATTTTTGGTCGTCAAGTCATAAAATATAAGAGTGCAAGACTTCATGTAATCTTCGCTGGCATCTTCCTGATCAATTGAAAAAAAAATATTTACCTCGTAATTCGGCGTTAGTCTTATACTCATATCAGTCCCAGCTTTTGTTTTTAAATAGTAACGCCGTAATGTGGTAAACGGTATTTTTGTCTCCTTTAATACCGCCCGTATCTTCTTTCCTCTTCTAATTTCCGATACTGCAAATTTCATCTTTTCTTCTGGCGTGGCGTCTATTTTTCTCCCTTCCATTTCTTTCCTCTTTGTAGGCATTCTGTAATAAAAATAATGGATAAATTAAAGTTGTAATCTTAGGAGTACACAATGAACCAATTGGAGTACACAGTGAATCGTGATCCACTGTGTACCGCAAAATATTGAGCCACTGAGTACCGATCCACCATTTTGTTTTCAAACATGTGCCGACTAAATTAACCCTTCAAGAGTCGATGTCATTATAACAATGAAATTTCTATTGTGTCTGGCCGTGTGACCTTTGATGGATTATACTTCAATTAGGTAAGATAAATTAATGCTATAATATTGCAAAATATATGTGTATTCCAGGAAGATAACGACTTGTATCTTATTTGAAATAGGCAAAGAACCAAAAAACGTAAAAACTTACCTTATTTTCAACTTTTGACTGTTTAAAACCAATAAACACTCTTCTAGTACGCAGGAGCGGCTTGCTTACTGGTGTAGACGTGATGGTGTCGGAGGGCGGTTCTAATGTGAAAAAGACGGACAAATAAACCTTTCCCATCCGTAGAAACAGAAAAAGTTCACTGTACCCACTGTTGTCACTGTTCCCACTACGACCCTACATATTTATACATGAAAAAGTATTTATCAAATTAAATAATACTTTAAAAGAATACCTTTGACATAAATTTAAAAGGCAGACATTTAAGGCATTGCAGACATTTTTGTTGACATGACGTCTTTTATACAAAGGTAAATATTACATCACTTTGCTCTACTGACTACTCAAAAGTTTCCGCAGCGTACGCGATATAAGGATTGTTTGGTATTATTTTCATACCTTGGGTTACATTATCGAAGTTTTCATACGGATCCCTAAATTTTTGAATTATCCTATAACCTATGTTCTATGTATATAATGTAGGATTCTAATGCATGGTGAAAGAATTTTTCATAAAGGTCCAATAGTTACGTAGTAGCCTATTCAATTCAAACAAACAAACACACAAACTTTACCTCTTTATTATACTCGTATTAGTGTAGACGTGTAGATAATAATATGAGTCCAAGCGAGGAATCTGATATTAATATAAAATCTGCTCCACCTGATATTTTGAATGAGGCGCTAATTACAGAAAACGGTCTCTTGCCGCCAAAATCGCGGGAGCGCTATATAAAATTACAAAACAGTCCAATTAAAAAGTTTGTTTCATTACAATATATGTATTGTACTTACTGTTTTCTCGCAAATGCGTTGTAAAACATTGTACGACACACGTGCAGAAATTGGGATTTACATTCGTCTACTCGATTGTAAAAACCAACATACCGCACTAGTATCATATGCGAATGAGCGGCATGCCACTTCACACGTTGTAAGTGGGGTGTTACTACACATTAGATGCAGGGCTCTTTGCCGTCGTTTTACCCTGATTCATTGAAAGGTAACGGGACTTATCGGGAGTAATAAGTAATAATTAGTGTCAGGCAGCCGGCCAGCCGTATAACTGAAGCCAATACTTTTACAATTATCTCCTGTGTATCGTCTTATGTCCTTTGTGTCTTATATATGCGTGAATGCATAGTCAAATACCTATTATGTACGTGGCAGGCGTTGCCGGTAGGTTTATTATGTCTGAAGGTATAACTATTGCCACGAAATAACTAATATACTTAGCTATCACAGACTTTTATAGCCCTATTTTAGCTGAATCACATTAGCTTATTTACAAGGTTCTCTCTTAATAAGCATTGAGTTAAATGTTACGTAGGTATGTAAGGTACTACTAATAAGTACGTAGGTAGTAGGTACCGACATTTAACTCAATGATAATACGTAGGTGATTCGAATCGCACGCCTATCGTCTATCACCTATCGTATTGCGCTATATAAGTAGTTAAATAACTTCAATAAATGTAATAGTACCTACAGGCTATTTTTATCACAAATCAAATACGAGTACCTATTAATGGGTCTAAAAAGTTTTATTGGCTCATAGTAGATATAACCTAACTATAATTAATAAGTAATAATACTAAGTCTATAGGTTTTAAAAGCAAAAAAGTGAATCAATGGGATGGGGTTTGAACTACGGACCGTTAGTTAGTGACGCGCACACTCGCAGATAGAGTTACACAGGAACAATGGCGGCGAAATAAGGTAACCGTTGCTATATCCCTTCACAGCGTTCCCGTCGTTAATATTCAAATACCATAAATATTAACCATAGCTGATTTTTAGGGTTCCGTACCCAAAGGTTAAAACTGGACCCTATTACTAAGACTCCGCTGTCCATCCGCCTGTCTGTCTATGTCTGTCTGTCCGTCTGTCACCAAGCTGTATCGCCGTGATAGAGTGTGGAAATTTTCACAGTTTATGAATAAATTGGTTATTTTACCCATACAACAAACGTGATTTTTTGGCTCGTTTTTGCTTGATATTGATAACGACAACAGTTAGACGCTTGAAATATTCACAGAATATTTAGTTACTAGCTGTGCTCCGCGGTTTCACCCGTGCGGTGGTAGATGATGATGATGTTAAATCAAATATATTGTATGTTAGTCAGGCATAATATTCTCTACTACTAGTGTAGTAGGTATTTTTAGAACCAGTTATGTAGTTTTTGCGTTTATCCATTACAAACAAACCATCAAATATTTCCGCTTTATTATTAGAGTAGATAAGGATTAACACTAATGTACAAATAATTGTGTCTAGTTTCATATTTTTCTGGGCAAAAGTAGATATTGTGACATCATTGTAATAGCTAGACATATGGTATAGCAAATTTAATGTCTTCTATCTTAAGAAACTGTAGTATATCACTTTGCTATATTGTCAATAGTTTCCGCAGTGTACAATACGCGATATAAGGATTTTTGAAAAAGTACCTAGTTATAATGACATAACTCTAATAGTAAGACATATTGGTGGGTTTTCTTATTTAAAAGAATTTTCCTCGGTGATAAGAGGAGATACCACCGCGCGGGTGAAAGGGCTGGTTCGCAGAGTAGGTGATGATTTTGAGTTTCCGAATAGGGGGGCATGTACAAGAGTGTTCCCCAAGTTGCCCAGAGGAGGCTCTTATTTTAGACTGAAAATATGTGTCTATATACGTAGCATAGCCTTCTCCAACATCTCCCGCTGGGGTTCTGCCCTTGCAGAGGTCGCGGTCGCGATCCACGCACGTCATAAGGTGTTGTTTATAAAGTCCACAGTTCATGGGATCACAATATACATATAATAGCACACAAACTTCTTGATATCGATGAAGACGGTTATGGGTTATTATAGTAGATCCAACCGTTTATCCTCTTTTTGACAGCACCAATAGAACGTAACATGACGATGTTACGCAAAAGTTAACTTATAAATGCGAGGTTTTAAAAATATGACAACTGCTTAAATTTGCTCCTTGATCCCGTATAATAATCATCTTTCACAAAATGAGTCCATAAGTGCAGTAGTTTTTTTATAAATTCCATAAAATAACAAACGTTTTTAAAAAATTACGTTCTATGGCTATCAACATAGTGATGTTACGAAGTTACGATTGAGATATCGATATTGTTTATGAACTATTTTTACACGGGTGTTTTCCGTTCTCGGCACATAATATCGGATTTATTTTTATGTAAAACCGTTATATTGATGCGCCTCAGGAAAACATACAGCATTATTTGAAGACGTGTTTATCTCCTGGTGTATATCCAAAAAAGAACAAGGTTATGATGACTATGATGATTACAAGTACAAGTCATACTTGACGAAGCTGTTACCGGTTAAATCTGGGATGGCCAGCGAGCAACACGGAAGGGAGTAGGCATACACAGCGTTTCCCCTCTGTCAAAGTACAAGTCCGCATGGACCATGGAGTTTGATAATATACTGTGGGGTGAGGGCGGGGCTAGATTTGTGAATGGTGCTTTATTTTTTATGTGTTAGTGATTTGGTTGTGTGAGTATGATCGGCAATGGATCGGTACAGGTATGTTTTGTATGTAATAGTGCGGCTTTGCGCTAGTGTGCAACTTCCCCTCCCGCAAGAAATGACAGAAAGATTTGAACAATATTTTTTAGCTAAGGCTACTCCCTTCCGTGTTGCTCGCTGGGGATGGCAGACATTAAAGTCTGCCGTTTGGTACCAGAAAATAGTAAAGTTTGAGCAACCCCAATTCCAATTTAAGCAAACGAAATCTAATCTTTTATTTTTATTTATTTATTAATCAAAATCAGATTCATCGTTGCTGTCACTCGAGCTATTGCCGACATTTATAATTAATTGTTGACTCATATAATCTATCGCCACGTGTTTATCCCAATCTGCCATTATAGTTTCTTGTGTTTTTTGAATTACATTTTGCCAGCTTTCCGCAGTTACTTTCACACATGCATTTTTTAATAAATTTACCATTTTGTTTGCCGTGAATGGGGGTTTTGTGTTATTTCTAGCAGCGTGTCCTTTAACTTGAGCCCATATTAATTCAATGGCATTGTATTGACAATGATAGGGTGGAAGTCTAAGAACCCAATGACCATGTTCTGCAGCTATTTCGTCGATCACATATCGTTTTGGGAAGTGTTTTTTTGTTCGTAATATATTTAGTAATTGTACTTTTAGTAAGGAGTTATCAACATTTTCACCATGTCGTTGAAGCCAGTCAATGATTACTTGTTTTTTGTCGGCCTGGGTCGGCATTTTATCAATTTGGCGTGAGTGATAGGATGCGTTATCCATAATAATAACTGACGGTTCTTCCAATGATTGTACCATTTCCTTAAACCAACTTTCGTAAACCTCAGAATTCATTTCTTCGTGGTACTCAACTGTTTTTTTGGATTTAAAGGCCAACAAAGCATCTGGCATGAATCCTTTCACAGACCCTGCATGGCAAATGATTAGACGTTCTCCTTTTCCCATCCCTTTTCCATCCCACTGAGGTAGTGGAAGCAGCGGTGTCATCAGTCCAGCTCTTAGACACTGTGTGGTTCGCATTCAGCCAAGTTTCGTCAGTGAAAACAACATTTGACCAATCTGTAATTTTTTTGGCTTCGCTCAAAAATTCGCAACGAGCAAAAGCTACGTCGCGACGCTCCATCAATATTTTGCGTTTGTCCGATTTTTTATAAGTAAATCCAATTTCATTCAAGACCTTTACCAATGACGATTTTTGACCTCGGAACAAATCACATTCACGCAAAGAAGCAACAAGTTTTTTAAGTGTTGGAACTTCTTTACGTAAGTAATAGTTATATATATGACGGCGTATAGCGTCTGCGTCAAAGTTGTCAACCGAAGTCACACGACGTGGTTGGCGTTTTTTCTTCGGCGTACGAAGCTTATTCTCCTGCATGCCGCTTGTTCCGTAGGCTTCGGTAGTAATTTTTGTAATCGTAGATGCACTAATACCTAACGCGGCCGCAACGCGCTCTCTCACTTGCGACAATGGTAAAAGCGGGCCGCCATTTTGATACTCTGCTTCAAAGTAATTACGAAGCTTGATCACCATTTCTCTCGTCTGTCCTTTCAGCACTGATCCTTTCGGCATTTTATAGTTCCAATATAAAACTCAGCAAATAATTACTAGCACGGGCGTCTTGTTGCGAGTGACAGTGACAAATACAAAACGGCGGTGGACCATTGAGTTTTACTACCTTGATAAAATACTACTGCTTACCCATAGACAAAAAAATTGGCAGTCATAGGAATTGCCGATAGAAGTGAAAACTTATAACTCAGAATTTGATAGCTTACCTTGGAAACTACACGGGTGTAACCGGACGGCGTGGCCTCGCCATCTGGGCATGGCCATCTAGAAATGCGTCAGCATTTCCCATTGGCTGATGCGTTTCTAGATGGCCATGCCATGACGGCCTGTCCACGCCCTTTCAACATTCCCCATTGGCTGACGTATTTCTAGATGGCCAATAGCCATGGTCATGGCGCCATTCCTAGGACTATTCTCTTTCCGCACAGACTCGATAGAAAAATGAATCGAAATCGTGTCCACTATAATCACTTGGTCACAACACTTTAACTGACAAATTAGATCTGTCAAAAAGAGGATAAACGGTTGGATCTACTATAGTAGATATTAGTTAGATATTAGTGACCCCATCTTATGTATGGCGCGCGGTGCGGTCCGGTGACGAATTGATACTGTCAGACGATGACCGGAGGGTTGCCGGCGAACAATGTTTTCTCGGGCGCGTTGCGTGTAGTAGAAAATAAAATTTGTAATCGGTCCAGTAGTTTTCAAGTTTATTCGTTACATACAAAATACAAATATTTCCTCTTTATAATATTAGTCTAAATACATATTCACTTTTATGGTCCGGAACACTTCATGCGCGAGTCTGACTCGCACTTGGCTGCTCTATTACTCGCTATTTAACTACGTAAATAAATAACTTTCATGGTCCAAAATACGTTTGTTATATTACTTGTACTTTGTTTTATTTTATTTACAAGTTATGTACCTAATATGATATTTTATCATATTACGTTAATCCACAACTTTAGTTACCTATCAAAACCTGTCTCGTAGTTTCAGAATAATGTGCATAGGACAGGACAGACAGTCAGACAAAAAATAGTTTATTTTTACCTTCCATATCGACTACAAATTACAGCTCGATTAAAATTTTCAAAAGATACTTTGTAGGTATAAAATAAAAAGTACATTTATATTATCAGTGTATAAAATAAAAGAAAAAATACATAACAACCAAACAGCATGAAGGTAGGTAGGTAATTCAAGTGATAAGATATGCCACTAGGTTGCTCAGACGACGCGACGTTCCGCATTCGCGGTACTTATTTTGTAATACAAATTACATGATGTTAATCAATAAATAATACTTGTGTGGTAATCAATAGAAAAAGGTCGGAAATGTAATGTACCGGAAGTGGTATGTATAGTTAATGTTACCTATCGTGGTACACACCTATTATTAAAACTTACTCATTTTAGGCCTGCTCAGAATAATTGCTTGGGGGTCAAGCTCAAAAAATCACCTCACTCCAAAGATACTACACGCACTAAATCAGGCTATGAAATCTTCATAGAAAAAAAATAATGCTATGATTTTGACAGATCGATACACTAGAATACGTAGTATCCTATAGCCTGTACTAGAAACTCTCTGCGATAGAGTCGGCATGTCATCCATCTTTGTTGTTTAGCCGACTGTAGCCGAGTGATTCCGATACTACCTTAGAATAAGTACCTACAGAAGTAGCCATGCCGTGCCCACACATGAGACAGCTATAAAATATTCATACGTTGCCATGTTCAACACAGTTCCACATGTTGAGTAAAGTAAAATGAAAACATTCTAGGATAAGTTGATATAAACAAAAAATAACTGGCCAAGTGCGAATCGGACTTCCTCATACAAGGTTCAGTGCCATATTAGCTTTCTGAGAATATTTTCATATTATCCTTGTAAGGTGACACCATAATAAACAGTCTCTCTTTATAATGTTTATTAATTTAGCATAATGAACTAAAAATAACTCTTACAACTGTAACGCAATCGGATGGAGGTAGGTAAAGTATACGACAATAAATATAAACATACTAGCTGGTGCCCGCGACTAAGTTTGAGTAGGATTAGTACTTCGAGTTGCTTATTATTTCTCCAAGGGCATATCTATCTTTATACCAACATTCCATAAAATATGTACATGGTCAAACGCAATTGCTATAATATTATTATATCAGAAAATTTAAATACTTAGTATATCAATCAGTAAACATTAATAATAAAAGAACTTACGTACATACAAATACCAAATTAATCACCATGGAAAAAAACTATCATTACATTTCATCATCCTTGATGGTATTTGTGTTAAATTTCATCACCCTTGACGGTCGCCGAGCACGGCTGTAGTGCGCGCGGAACTAGTAGGCCGCGCCTTAGGTATGTGAGCGGTGAGGTGCGGGGATCGCCCGCGTATTCGTTGTCACGGATTACACCATAGTTACTAAGGCTTTTCCTCTCCGCACCACGTATGTCACACCTAAGGTGCGGCCTACTAGTTCCGCGCGCACTATAGTGTATCGAGCTGTCAAATTGACTTGGCTTTTGACTAAGCTATCAGAAACTGACACAAACTTTGAAATAACTGTCATCATTACGATCTTGACGTAGGCGGAGATCTTATAATTTTGTCTATGCTGTGCCCAAGCATATTACGCTTATTCACCCGCTTGGTAATGGATGATGATGATGATGAAAAGTATCCTATGTGTTAATCCAGCGCCTCTTCTACGTCTACACCAAATTACATCAAAATTGCCCCCGTCGTTTGTGCGTGAAAGAGTAACAAATATCCACACATCCATTTATGGAAAAAACTGTCATCATCCTTGATGGTATTTGTGTTACATTTCATCACTCTTGACGGTCACCGAGCACGGTTGTAGTGCGCGCGGAACTAGTAGGCCGCGCCTTAGGTATGTGAGCGGTGAGGTGCGGGGGTTCGCCCGATTCGATACATCCATACTCACAAACTTTTGCGTTCATAATATTAGTAGGAAGGATTTATTTCGATAGACCAACAAACCTAACTAGTAGCCACGAACAAAGACTTGGCTCTATACTCGATTTGAAAACTTTAAGCTATAACAGCGATTCTAATATAAAGTCTAAATTTTTAAGCTATTGCATAGCTTCTATCGCGGGCCTTGAGCGTGGAGACCGAATCCAGAAATTCCGTAACGAAAATAACCTAACACCCCCACTCCGACTCCATATATCGATGAATAGCAGAACTTTTAATGACTTTTTGAAATATCACGCTTGTCTCTTTAGTTTAGCAACTCGCCTCTAGATGGCATTGGTTAAATAATTATAATGGCATAAGTTGATTTGGCATCTATCGATGAATAACAGAGCTTTTAATGACTTTTTGAAATATCACGCTTGTCTCTTTAGTTCAGCAACTCGCCCCTAGATGGCATTGGTTAAATTATTATAATTGCATAAGTTGATAAAAACAGCTATGCAAATAGCTTTACCGCGGCAGTCTCCGAGTGCTACACGTCTTTTTTTTAAATTATGTGTTACTAGGACACTATAAAATGTCATTATACAAACTTGTTTTTGCAGAAGCTACCTTACCTAATTGCATTAAAATGAGATGAGGAGTTTGAAAGCCGTGAAGATCAGATCACGTTTACGAAAAGGTTTGTTGGACAAACATACATATATACAAACATCCAAATGCTCAGGCCTGTAACTTGGCATAGAGACCTCGCTACGCTTGGTCCATAAAGAGCACGTTTTATTTGTAGCTTTATAAAATTATAATAATATCTGAACTATTCAAGCGTGATATAAACAAATAACTTTTCACAAACATGCTTGCAAGAAGAGCACCAGCTTTCAAATAAAAAAAAGAATCACCAAATATTAGTTCACCCAGTCGAAAGTTATGGGGTAAATAACATAAAAAAATACAGTCGAATTTAAAAACCCTTTTTTTGGAAGTCGGTTGACAAAAATAAAAAAGCCACTTAATTGTGAAATTTGTGAAATACTAAATTATGTAGTTAAATAATCATAAATTGGTTCTAATCAATGGAAGTGAATTCTTATTTCTAGGTATCTAAAATCAATTGTTTTGATTAACAAAGCAATATGGTTGTCCAGTGGACTTAGTTCATTAACGTGATTGCTCAGGTCTTCGAATACATGTGTATTTATAGTTTTTTTGAAAATGCTGTTAACCATTTTGGGCACACTCAGTTTTTGCAAGGTATGCACTGCCATGTATAGCAATAGTGTGTCTCAGAGTCTTCTCAGAAAATAAACAATTTTTTTGCATAATGTAATCCGCCAACATCTCTTTGTAAAATCAAACCTGGGTACCTTTCAAGTGAAACGATTGCTTCTAAACATTCATCGCATTTAACAATTCTTTTTAAATTCATAACAATATGCCCTGCTATGTAAATGGTTGCTTCTTTTGCGAATTCTGTTAAATCAAAATTACCTATGTTGTCATGGCTTTCAGGTAAATCAATGATTTCATCGTCTGTATCCAGACATTGATTCATTGTCAACAATCTTGATTGTCTACTGTTTATATTCCTACAAATTGATTTCATACATTACACGTAAGAATATTTATTGACTGTAAAGGTAAACAGTTACCTTATGAAATGTTTATCAACTCGCCATGAATAAGCAGACGCTTGTAAGCTGACATAAACTGTAATGCCGAGGGGTTATTATTGAAACCTCCTTTTGAACGTATGGCACTAAGAACAGCTCTAAATGGTCTTGGCTCATTTTATATGTACATAAATATTGAAGAGGGGCATTTTCAACATTGATGTACTCATTAAAAAATATTCTTAGTGCCTTAATAGCAATTAAAAAACCCAAGAAGCCAGTTTTTTTCCCTGATGAAATTACTGTTTGATCTCCATAAAACTTGAGAGATTTTACATATATTTCAAACTGCTTTAATTTTGCATCAATTATTTGAAAAAAATCTTGTGATAATGGTTTTTAAATTCAAATGCACTTAACCTACGGCTATTTAATATGTCAAATATATCATTGAAGTACCTAATAAATTCTATAGTTGCACCAGATTGAGCAAAGTCATAAATTTTCAAATGATCTTTGCAAAACGTAAGCGCCACATCAACTGACCTGCTGAAGGTTTGGGCAGCTCAGCGAACTTTCATTATCTGCTTTTTGAAATTGACTCCTGGGTGGGTACTCCTTATTTTATTGCTTAAATATCATCCTTCGATGTAGTACCAGGAAACCTGTTCATTATTTTAATTAAGGATATTTTTTTATCTGCTAGGGTATTCCTTACCAGCTTTAACATATAACAAGCGTCTGGGGAACTAACTATATCTTGTCTTTAAATATTTAGTGTTGCTTTAATATGGTTGGCATTGTTAAATTAAGCACCCAAAACTTTTACCATCACGAAATTTGCAGGACATCCATCAAACGTTACGCATATAACTTTTAACCCACACTCTATCAATAAATGTACCTACACAATTTTTTAACAAAACGCTAGTTTGCTCTCCATTTACGGCATTTGTGAGGAAATAGTCAACTGATATTTTCCAACTGCCGTTTAATGCTGTAATCATAAACACCAAAGCATTTTTGGCCATAGATAAGTTATCTGATGCTAAATCATCTCCTACATTTACCCAACCGTTTTTTTTACCGTTCCATTGGAAATGTTGGCCGATTGATATTTCATCCAGACTGACACAGCACAATATTTTTTCAGTAGTTTTACTCTGTAGTGATTTTATTGCTTCGAAGGCTTCACTTGTGAAACCTGGTTCGCAGTCAATGCATGTGTACCACCGGTACAAGGTCTTCGGGTGAGGCAAACAGGTATTAAATTTTTTCCTTACGAATAAATATGCTTTGGGGCTAAGAAAATTTAGCATAGGGCAAATTTTCTTAACGATGGCGAATATTTTCGTGGACAGTTTCTTTGCTAAAAATCGGCATTCTCAGTTTCAATATTTGACAAAAGATCCAACTCTTCTGTACTAATTTTCATTTTACACTTTAGTTCTGCAATAATGTTTTTTAAACAAGCTAACTTTTTTGTTAATCTGCGCTTAGACTCACGCACAGCTCGCAATTTTTTGCGTAAGTCTGTACATTTTGTTTTTTCTTACATTAATAATACTTTTAGATGTTTTTCTCTTTTGGGCGCCGACGTCACTGCTGGCACAACACTTGTCGTCGAGATTTCTTCTAAATCACTTGAAGGTACCTATAACATATAATATTAATATATCAATGAAATAATTATTTTAAATGGAGTATGTGATACTGATAAACTGTAATAATCAATTGGCTTTGTCCATTAGGTAGGAATCGTATAGCTGTAACACAGATAATCCTAACAATGCTACCAACGACCCTACTGAGTGATAAAAACAGTTACAATTAGTAATATTACATATTATTTTTGTTATTCAATAGTAAGGATGTATTCGATTATTTTATTCAAATGAATAAAGTTATTAACATTAATAAATTTAAATACGAAAGTTTGCATACACGTGTGTAAGCATGTTTACTCAAAAACTACGTATAGGGCGAAATGAGGGCAAGTAACCATGTGGCAGCCTGGCGCACAGGCTATGCATGGTCTGAACTATATTTAAGTGGTGTCACAGAGGGTCTAAATAAGTAAGTCTTATGGTTTAAAAGTAATTGTATATTCCCGTTTCTGTACAATAATCGTCCAGAGCTCAGTGAGCTCATTCATTGGAGTGGTATTACGGTGTCTTAACGCAATGGTCAAGCAAATATTGCAAGGTCTCGCTTCGCCAATATTCGTATTAAGTTAACTGACTTCAACAAATTATTACGCTTATTTTATTTGCAGAAATCATACAATTGTGGTGAGGTCGCAGCCGTCTAAATGCGGCCTAAAGGTTCCTTAGGAAATTGATAAACAATGTCATGTATAGCATAATTTAGCAACTTTGCAGTTAGCCTTTATCGACTACTAACTTGTTAGTAAGTGACGATAGAGTCAGGGATGTGAGCACGCTTAACCTAGCATGGGATTTGACACTCGAACTGAATAATGGCTCCTGATTTGTGTATCCAGGCAGTCTTTTAAATTTTTATAATATCTTTCCTCTTATTTTCATAGTATGAAGTACGCTACCTACTCTTATTTCAGATCAAAAACATTTCAATGCAAAAAGGCAATGGCAAAACTGACTGATAGTAACTTGTAAGCCTGTACATCTATGTAGACAAAATTTAATATATTTACAATTAACATACCGATGGAATATTTTGAAGTTCTTGTAAAACATCACTTTTTCTTTTTGTTTTCTTCTTCATGGCAGAAGAACAAGATTGTGGCAGGGGAACATTTTGAAAGACATCCTCCCTCAAGGTTTCGCTTGCCTGAAGCTGTGTTCTATCACTTTCAAAGAATACTACTTCCATCAAGCACTCCTCTGCTGAATCCTGGTATCCAGAGCTCACAATCTGTAACATTAAAATCAGTTAAATACATGGGACCATATCAAATATTTTATATGTATGTTTTATTCAAAAATGTAGAAGTACATACATGTATGAGTTTCACTGGCACTGACTTCGCTTTCAAAAATACTAATTTATTTTTACGAAAATTATATATAAACGAATCTTTCTCGAAATGCATTGAACACATTTTTGAATATTTTGTAGGTTGCCAATTCAACCTTCCGGTAGCTTTTACCCATTCTAATCGTATTTCAATATTCGAAAGAAACCTAGAAAAATATAACAAATAATTTTAGTAATAATAAATATGGGTAAAATAATTCACATTATGACAGCCCCGAACCTCAAAGTGAGTAATGTTTTTTTTACCAAACATACATATTTTGTATGACTTTAAGATTGAAAAGCGCTGGATATTCCTCCAAGATGCACTAGTTCATCATTACCTTGTCTTTTAGCTATAATTTAGTAAAAAAATCGATTACTTACGCATGAAACGTTATTCCGCTTATTTTTCGTTCACTTCGGCTTTTACAGCCAAACACAGTACACCCTACCATCGTACACACACTTTATTAAACGGGTATCAGTCTCAAATACACAGTTAAACATTATTTTAGAAACGAAAACCGTTAAATTTCACAAAAAACGTATGACCAAGTTTGCCAAATAACAATGCTTGACAGTTTGCCAAATAGATTTACTAACAAAACATGGTCTTTCGTCTTTCTCTAAGCCATATCATTGCACATCTTGCAATCTCTCTTACACTTCTAGAACATCAGATGGCTCCTTCTGTAGGTTCTTATTCTAGTTTACGGGCGATAATTTTACGTGATATGATAACGTCCTAAGACAAGCCGATCGCTTAGGCTGATCGTGCCTCTTTATCGCTTGTTCCGCGTTCTCGCTTGCACGATCGGCTCAGGCGGAACTTGACAATGTGTCATACTTTTCGCGTGTGCAGCCAGCGTTCATCGATTTATATTATAAGACAATATCATGTCAAAAACTATCGTGGTAGTGGCATTCGTATCTAGTTGTTTGATTGATTGTTGAGAATAAAGCAGGAAGAACGGAAATAAAAACCAATAACAAATAAAGTAAATTAAATTTTATTGTCATTGCTGTATTTAATTTATCTCGGTTTAGATTTCTGCTTGTCATTTAAAAGCTTTTGTCGTAGAATTGAGCTATTATTAGATGCTGAAAGAGTCATTACATTTCTCATTTAGCAACAAAATCCATTCGAGTGCAAGAAACTTTGCAACAAAGGCTTTTTGTAAGGAAATCATAAAAATTTTATATATATTTTATATATTTTATTTTTTTTTACCAAAAAATAGAACCTACTTCAACACTAAAAAGTGTGAAATTATTTGTTGAATTCGGTACCATGATAATTCAAAAGTATCTGTTATCACAATATTGTGCGCATGGTACTGACTGCAACAACTTATTTCACACTTTTTAGCGTTAAAGTTGGTTCTATTTCTAAGCAAAAAATGTTCAGTTATTGTATTGTAACTCAAAAACCGCTTGACCGAATTTGATTACCTCGAAATTTAAATGTGATCACCTCGGAAGTATACTACCACACAAAAAAAAGAAATTAAAATTGGACTACTCTGTAAAAAGTAATGCGTGATCATACATAAACAAATAAATAAACGCGTTGACTTCAAAACCTCCTTTTTTTTGGAAGTCGGTTGAAAATGGTTTCAAGGCTTTTCAAGCTTTCCAATGGTCTAAGTACCTAGGCTCTACGACCAATAGTCCAATTGATGCCTGGTGGCAATGGACGTATGGCGCATCCTATAAAAACAAAAAAGTTTTTTTAAAAATATGTTATAATGTAGATTGGTAACTCTTAGAGACAAGCTAGAAATATTACTTATAATATATACAAACTATATTTATATGTATACTTATACTATACATAGGTATATACTACAAAATATATACATACTATACATATACCATTTAATTATTATAACAAAGATAGTAAGTAGGTTTGCAGTTAGTTATTTCGCGAAGTAAAATGCTTTGACACGTTGTTTAAAGATGTCCAGAGAGGGCGCGCATCTAATTTCGTAGGGTAAAGTGTTCCATAGACGAACAGCTTCAACACAAAAGGAGGAACCAAAAAAAGTGAGTATTAGAATTTGTTTTTTATATAAAATATAAATTTTGATATTGGATTTTTTTTATTCGGAATTCTTATTAGAAATTCTACAAAACAAACTAGGTTTCAAAGAATAATTATAATTCAGATATATAATTCAGTATTCCTTATATATTCACGATCATATTCATGTATAATTTGTATCAAAATCATGAGTTTAACCCTATTAATTCACTAAAAACAATAGCACAAAACATAACCTCACCGCCAAACACAGATGAAAATATAAACATTGATTATATATATTTTTTTAAAGTTCACAGATAGTACATGTTCGTTTGTAGTGTTGCCATAGAAAGAAAATATATTACGCTAAAGAATTAAACTCTATGGTTATTGGGATGACTTTAAAAAATAAACAAATGAAAAACGCGCGTAAAACTAACGTGCAACAATTGTTGCACCGACAATTTGGACTCAAAAATATGGTCCCCTTTTGTTGCCTTGTAAAAGTAGTCGTAATTAGAATGCACATGAATAATTAGTTTTTACCATTTTCACTTAGTTTTTCTAGCATTTAAAACTAGGCCTGCATCATGTGCCCATTTGGCAACACGAGTAAAATCTTCCTGCATCCATTGGGCTGCTAAGCTAAGATCTTTGCTGGCTGCTATTAAACATGTATCGTCCGCGTATTGATATACGGAACACTTTGCTAAGACATGTTCCATACCGTTCACGTACGCAAGGCAGTGCAAAGGACCCAGTACAGAGCCTTGTACTATTCCTTCATTCACTATAATATGATTGCTAAATTCGTCCGCTACTTTGACTAGGTAGTGATTTTCTATTTTTAAGGTAATCTGTACACCATTCGAGAACGGGACCACGAACGCCAGTTATCTAGATTTTTGATTAATGTGTCATGCCTAAGAGTATCGAATGCCTTACTGAAATCAATAAATAAAAGAATAAAATGTTTTTTTATTATCAAGATACGTGTTCACTTCATCAGTAAATTTAAACAAAAGCTGCGAGGTCGGCTTTTTTTGGTTGAAATCCGAATTGTACACCTCACAGAATATCGTTTTTAACTACGAATAATAATAAGTCAGGAAGCATAATTCAGAACAAATTCCACACAAAAGTGGTCCTTCAAACAAAAGCGACGTATGATTCCAAATACGAATTACTTCCGAGGTTACAAATAGACATGTTCGGTGATTGGTTTAAATTCAGAAGGAAAGCAGGGATTGGTTAACGTGCGTGCTGCAACGTCTACTATGACAACTGAGTCGTAGCGGCGTGGACGATGTAATGCAACAAGTGAATTGGACCAAGTCAATAATATAAACAATGTTTTTTTTGGTTTTTTATATCGGTTACTTTTTAAAATTCAGTGAACTTTATGTCCCGCCAAATATGATTAATTTATTAAGTTTTCGCCTAGAAGTAATTAGAAGAGACTCTTTCTTCGCAATGTAGTGAAGTGAGATAAAAAAAAATTCGCATATTCATTTTACCAAAATTATGTTTAACTAGCTGGTGCCCGCGACTACGTCTGCGCAGGGTTAGTACTTCTAGTAGCTTATTATCTTCTCCAAGGATGATGTTTCACCTCCGTCGTGATGGCGGAATCGCTCGACTACAGTCGGCTGAACAACAAAGACGGATGACATGCCAACTCTATCGCCAAGCACGTCTAGTGTATCGAGCTGGCAAAATAATGATTTTGCCAGCTCGATACACAACTCGATACGCAATGGCGTGCTTTTGACTTGAGGTACGTTCGTTTAGCAATGAGGGCATTGGTGACGTTGCAATTGTTTGCTCTTTTGTTAAAGCATTCGTAAAGCTCAAAATCGTTATTATTGCCGCTATTCCCACACTCTACTCGAACGCAAAACCGTACATAAGAACCTAAAACCGCACGATTGTGCTGTCAAATAGATATTTGTCAAAAAACGATCAAAAACAACCGCAGCTCCGGACGTGGGTTAATAATTGTACTTTTCGGTGGCATAAATAACTCTTTTTTAGCTTTGCGAACGGTGAACAAAAAGAGCCGTAAACGACATTTTCACCCACAAATTCCCAATTTGAACGCCATTGTGAGCGTTTTTAGCGTTATTTTTCGCCAACTTGGGGCTATTCGAACGCATTATATAATCTATCAGAAACTGACACAACTTTGACAGAACTCTATTGTCAGAAAGAAAGTTATCATTATGATCTTGGTATCGGCGGAGATCTTGTTATTTGGTCTATGCTGTACCCAAAAATATTACGCCGTTTCGCCAGCGTGGTGATAGATGATAATGATGATGAAAATTTGCCTATGTGCTATTCCAGACTATAATCTATCTCTGTGACAAATTTCAATCAGATCTGTTCAGCCGTTCTGCCGTTATTGAGTAACAAACATTCATTAAAATCATCCATCCATCCATCCATCCAAACTTTCACATCATTTATGATATTAGTGGGATATAAGTAGGAAGTAGGATAGGATATTCGTTATTTGCCTGGTGGACGTTTTTCAGTGGTCGCAGAATACCTTCATTATCAATTATTTTAGAAAAGCATTGTGTTGATATTACTGACAGATTTATGAGCAACTCAAGTAAACCACTTCAAAATTTGTAAAGTGTGTATTTTCATTAGCTTGAAAAATTAAACATACTTACGTAATTTTTTTAATGCTTATACTATGCAACTGCAGGTAATCGGTTATTACTGTTAATTGTTCATTTTCTGTAGTATTTTTTAGAGATGTTGATGTTTTTTTTGGGACGAATCATCAGCGTAAAAATGATAAGTTTACTTAATATAAGATTTGATATACATAATAACATAACCAAAAAAACAGTAGGCACTAACTATACAGACTGGGAGGTACTGCAGATTTGTGTAACATGGTACATATACAATTTCTTTCAATTTGTTTATTTATTTATTTCTTCAAAATGAACGGAATAAGTACCTATATAATGCTGGTTTTCACAGGCGTCTAATCATACTCTTGTCTTTCTAGCTTAAGTGCAGAGAGGCATTTATTTTACTGCACTGGATCGGCAAGGAAATGAAAATAAAACTAAGCTAAAACTAAATAAGCAAAATACATTGCTGTTACATTTCAATATTCAGTTCTGTAAAAAAATATACATTAAACAAAAATAGACTGACACAATTTGCATAGTATTGACCATCTCGGTTTGTATACGTATTTGTACATCTTTGAATACAATTATAATTTTGCTACTACTTACTAATAATAGTGATTCCTGAACATTTTAATCTATCTTGTATGGATCCAGCGCCACTTCACAACACATGCTGGCATGATGATTCACAGCTGTAGTTCACAATGATAAAAGTTAAAATGTATGCGAAGATTTCACGTGTGCTCGCTTGCAAGAAAAATGTCCGACTGATGACGTACTGAACACGACTTTTAAGCCCCGCCTACTTGACCGTGTTCAAGTGAACACGACTTTTGTTGGGTCATTTTTTTAACGCAGTTACTGTTCCTGACTTATTATTATTCGTAGGTTTTTAATGAAAAAAAATTTGAATTTGGTTACATGCAAATTTCTCTATGATCTTGTTTATGACCGGTAGGATAGTGATAGGTCTATAGTTACCATAATCAGTATGGCTGCCTTTTTTATAAATCGGTCTAACAATTCCTGATTTTAAACCTAAAGGATATTTACCTAATGTTATACTGGTATTATTAAGCATGACTATGACTTTCACAATTTTATAAAAAATTGACTTTGTGTTTTTTTTACTTTTAGTGAATGCTTACGTCCACGTCTTTGGTTTCTACATTCCTCGCAGTTCTGTTACATGCATATGTTGAAGTAAAGAGTTTTTATACATGATGATGATGAACTCTTTTTTATGTATCTCATTGCACGACATATGGTAATTAGTTTATGACAAAGAATATATATTTTTTTCTTTTCCTCCGTTCTGGAGGATTTGGCTTTGCATGACTAATGCATCTGCCAGTGTCAAGAAATAATGTTTGGTCACAGCTTGACTCGAAATAAATTCTTGTAGTCACAATGTTTGTAAATTGTTGTTTTATGTTACCTTTCCACTCTAACAGCATAACTGAAGTTTAATGTCAACATTATTTTCAATATGACGTGGTATCAGGTTGATTTAGGGCTTAGGTAGTCGATAGGTAGAATCAAGCTAAAATAGGTAGATCTACCTATAAGTTGGTAGATATGACAATATGACACCTTCCGATGGGGTCGGAAAAACTCGACTAAAGTCGGCTGAACAACAAAGACGGATGACATGCGGACTCTATCGCCGAGTTTCTAGCACAGAAAAGGATACTACGAATTCCAATGTGTCGAGCTGTCAAAATCATAGCGTTATATTTTTTTCTATGATGATTCCATAGCGTGATATAATACTAGTTATATTGGTCTGTGCTGTGCTGGTAATCGTTAACGTAATATTTTTTGCATAGACCATTGGAATTTAGAACAAAAAAAAGGGACTTTCAGTCAATCAACAGTTAGTTTCGTATAGAACTTCAATTCAAAAAAAAGGGCGGGACACGTCGAAATAAGCGGACGTAATTTTTCAAAGAAAATATTTATTTGGTTTCTTTTATAGGATTACTAGTAATAATAGTGTATATATTTTATGTATTTAGTTGATTTATCTTTATTAAGTGTCTTAGTTTATATTCACCGAACTCGGTAAGTTTTTAGCTTATTATACATGAATGAACCGCCCGACCCGGGCGCACCGGGGGGCTAAGCCCCCCCGGCAGCTAATTTTGTGACGATTTCTACCAACAAAGTATTATCTAATGAGTCTGGCATGGACACGGATGGATCGGTAACTCAGCGCGCTGCCCGTAAAAGGAGCCGTTTGAGTAAAATTTGCAAAAATTGTAACATGAAAAAGAGAAAGCATGCGCAGGCTATTGATGGTAAAACTGGCTGCCGCTGTTCAGATAGCGAAGCTATTAACAACATAAGTAAAAGTAATAACAACATCCCTACACAATGTATTGAAAACCCTACTGTTCTTATTCCTTCTTCATCCAACACTGGCCCTAGTCCCCAAAGTTATACTTCAGTTCCAAGAACAAAGTACGAGTCGACCGATATTGCACCCTTCATTGTTCATGTACAACGTGAAATGAAAACACCAGATGACGGTTCCATTCTGCATCTAGTTACATTTGGTAAGTTCTTAAAAAGGCATGCCTTTCAAAGTATAGTAAATGGTTCAGTGAAAAGAATAATTAGAAACCGAATTTCACTTGAATTTTCTGACTTTAGCGATGCCAATTCATTCTTATGTAGTAAAAGCCTGGAAACTAATAACTTAAGAGCGTTTATACCTACTTTCAACATAACTCGAATGGGTCTGGTTCGCGGGGTACCGTCAAGAGTGGTCACCAGAAGAAGTAATTGAGAATATTTCTGCTCATGATGGATGTGGTGGAATTCTAAAAGTTAGGGGAATAAATTATAAAACAATCATAGAGGGATCCCCTGTGTGGAAACCTACACAGAGTATAGTAATCACTTTTGATGGACAGGTATTACCTAAAAGAATATTTATGTGCTAAAATGCACTGCCCGTTGAGCTTTATTCATACCCTACTATCTAATGTTACAACTGTTGCCGTTTCGGACACACAAAGGTTCAATGCCGTGCTAAGCCTAGATGTTTTAAGTGTGGAAATGACCATTCGGGTGATACCTGTGACGTAGAGGAAGAAATAGTATCGTGTTGTCTATGCTTGGGAGCTCATTTTGCAATTAGTAAATCATGCCCTGAATTTTCACAACAAAAACAAATAAAGATATCAATGGCTAAAAGTAACATTTCTTATGGCGAAGCAGCTATATTGTTTCCTCCTGTAAACAAATAGTATGCGGCAATTGTCAGCTCCATCCCTAGTGTAGTTTCAGCTCATCCCAATTCTGCTCCTACATATAATAACCAGCAGCCATCATCTCATACGTCATACAAAAAAACAGTGTATATTAATCGCCGACCGGCTTCCAAGCCTACAAAGGGCTATGATTAATCTGCACGTCAAGCAATTATTGATGATTATCGTATTCCTAATCCTCAAAATGGTTGCGCCTTAAATAATTCAAGTAACTCGTTGATAATGTCAACATCAGATATAATTCAAATTCTTATTGATACATTAACCAAGTTGAATATTGCATTACCGTCCAACGTCACCCCTATAGTAAGTATGTTTAAAAATAAAACCTTTAACAATGGCGGCCTTCAAGAAGGTAATACAGTGGAACTGCAGAAGTGCAGTTCCTAAAAAAAGTGATATTATTTATTTAATAAACAAACATAAAGTATGTTTATTCACACTTTCAGAGACCTGGCTAAAGCCAAGCTCTATTTTTAAAATCCATGGATTTTCTTGTATAAGGGATGATAGGCCTAATGGGTATGGCGGTGTCGCTATACTCATCAGGCAGGCCATCTCTTTCTCTCCTCTATCTCTCCCTAGTTTTAATGAGTTTTCCGTGGTAGCAGCGCAAATCGGCAGCATTTGTATTGTTTCCATATACATCCCTTCTCCTTCTTCCTTCGTTTTGCAAAAACTTAATGATCTATTTAACCTCCTCCCTAGACCTTTTATAGTCCTAGGTGATTTTAATTCACACCATATTTTTTGGGGATGCTCAGTTACAAAATCTTGCGGTCAACTGCTATTGGACGTAACTGATACTCATAATCTTTATATAATAAACTCTGGCTCACCAACTCGACGAACAGCTCCGCATGAAAACACTAGTGCAGTAGACTTATCGATTTGTATTCCAAACTTAGCTTCTTTAATAACATGGCACACATTATCTTCCACCTTTGGAAGTGATCATTTTCTAATTGTTATCTCTTTGCCTACTATTAGAGCCCGTGGTATAACTCGTACGCCTCGCTTGAAGTATGTTCTTAATAATGTTAATCTTTGGGATAGGTTTAAGACTTGTATGGAGAAAATTTAAACAATATTGCAAATTTTCCTCATATGTTTACGAATTGCACAGAGGTTTTTTCTAATATATTAACTCAAACTGCGGATGAAATATATCCCTTGAAAAACTCTGCATCTGGTTTAATTCCTTCTCCTCCTGATGGGACAAAGAGTGCACTGATGCTGTAAATAAAAGAAAAAAATCTGAATTACGGTTCGCGCCACCGCGACGTCAACAGATGCAGGCCTTCGACGTTATCGATGTCTTCTAAATCACAGGTAGCCAGATTTAGGGAGGAACAGATCGCTATTCTTATGCTTAATTCGGTAGCATTATCGTTGAAGTCCAGCAAATCAAAAAATTCTAACGCGGATTTTAACGCCAAAGTTGCTGACGTAAGGGTGACTCGTGATAAATTCGACGCGGCGTACTATATAATCCTAGACACCGTAGGTTTATCAGACGCCCAGGAGGAATTCTACATCGAGCAGTATGAAAGGACAATAGACGCCTACTACGAGATTCTCGTTGCACAACTAGAACTAAATACATTGTCATCAACTCACACTGACGATGTACCATCAGCACAAAATAAGGCGAACGTCACAGCGCCACCTACGGTAAACTCGGTTCCGCCCCTAATTGAGTTACCAAAGTTTACCTTACAACCCGCGCGATCTTCGCCATCAGCTCAGCAGGTATCGAACCCGCAGCCTCCGCGCTATGCGCAGGTTTCGAACCTCTAACATCTCCGCTCCGCACCTATACCCGCGCGCTTCTCACCATCAGCTCAGCAGGTATCAAACCCGCAGCCTCCACGCTATCCGCAAGTTTTGAACCTGCAACCTCTCAGCTCCGCGCCTATACCCGTGCGCTTCTCGCCCCCACTTCAGCAGGTTTCGAACGCGCAACCTCTCTATACTGACAACCATTACTACCCATGGTGTAATGACAAGGGTCACAAGCTTCGGGTATGTATCCAATACAATTTATTGCCAGTACAACAGCGCGAGGTACCACGCCGCCGTCCCTCACTTGATACGGGCCAGATGGTGTCCTCCCGTCGTACTCCACCGCGCACTACCTCACGTTCGCCACCGCCGCCTTTATTTAGATATGATTGCGGTACAATTTATGTAGGCGCTAGAAATGAACTTAGGGAAATACAAGACTTTCTCGCAGTCAATAATGACAATATCGCACCTACACCTTCAGCTCTTTTAGCGCGCATTGAAGCCGTGCACAATGGACGCCCTCCCAGCCTACTCTCTTTTGACCCCGGACTTTGAAGTACTCACTGCGGGTCATTTCCTTATAAGACGTCCGCTCAACGCCCTACCTGAGTATTCGGACGAGCCATTTCTGCACACAAAAGGTTCAAGCTCGTCCTATACTTATCCCAACACCTTTGGCGATCCTGGTCCAAATCCTACCTGCACACCCTCCAAACCCGCTAAAAATGGACTTCCCGATCCAGCCCACCTCAAGTCGTGGAACTGGTCCTGATAGTGGCCGCCTCTACACTGGCGCATGGGCCGCATCACCAAGACGCTCCCACGAAGGGATGGCGTCACCCGAGTGGTGGAACTCAAGACGACCTTGGGCATCTTGACGCGACCTGTCCTCAAGATCGCCCGCCTGCCTATCGATTGAGCACCACACCACATCTTTGCCGCGTGGGGAAGATGTTCGCGCCAACACGACGTCAACAGATGAATGCGGACCCCCGCATCCGCACTCCCGCGCGCCTCGCCGCTCACTGTCCAGCGGCCGTCAAACGCGAGGCGAGTCGCTAAGCGCCTCGCCCGACAGTCACCATTTCGGAGTCGCCGCGTCCGCACGGCGCAGTCGGCATCCGTCATCAGCCCAAAACCTTCGCGTTACACGTCAGCCCAGAGTGAACTTTAGTGTGTGCCGTCCCGGCCGCACACCCAATCGCACCGTGTGTGACTCGAATGAAATCAACGCGCGCACGCCAAAATTGGCAGCCGTTATCAGCTCCTAAATCAGCTTTGTATTTACGCGTCACCCCAGTGTACACGAGTGCGCGATAAACTAGTACAAAGACTTTATGCAAGTAATCCAGAACCCTTCAGCACGCAGTCCACAGCCGGACGCCTATCCAGAGGCCTCTCAAGGTCATCAGCCCGCACGATCCAGCGTCACCCGACTTCCTGTGAGTACATTCCCTCCTAATAACTATCCCCTACCGACGTATGGTGTTATTACACCAATTACAATACAACCTCAATATGTCTGACGAAAACTTTAATAATTTATCTGATTCACTTACTCAGACACGTAAATTACTCAAAGAGAAGAAATTTAAAAGATGGAGAAATTATTGCCGGTCAATTTCTCCTTCTATAAACCCTTCGGTAGTATGGCGTAATATAAGAAGATTTAGAAACGGTTTTAGTGAGTCTACCAAATCAGTACTTCCGCCAAACCTGTACGACGAATTTCTTAATAACCTTGCACCACCCACAGTTCCAGAGCAGGATTTCTTCTGTTCCCCCTATATTTCACAATAATTCGGCCATCTTGTATTCTCCCTTTGTACTACAGGAATTATTAGGAGTGTTGTCCACAGTGAAAGACACAGCTCCTGGCGAAGACGGTATTCCTTATTAATTTTTAGCCAAATTGAGTGAACCATCTCTTTTGTATTACTTAAATTTGATAAATATCACTATGTTATCAGGAAATATACCCAAATCATGAAAATCACAGGTAGTTATTCTCAAACCAGGTAAAGCTCCAACTGAAATATCGTCATATCGTCCGATAGCATTATCATCTGTATTAGTAAAAGTGGCGGAAAACTTAATTAAAAATCGACTCGAGTGGATTATTGAAAATAGAAATATATTGCCTGAGTCACAATTCGGTTTTCGAAAGGGTAGGAGTACTTTGGATAGTGTCACGCAATGAATCAGTTGTTGCAACATTTTTAGATCTAGAGTCCGCGTACGATAACGTTCTTCTCAATGTTCTCAAATAAAAGCTACATAAAGTTGATATTCCAGAAATCCTCTCATGTTTCATTTTTAATCTCATGTCCGGAAGATCAATAAAATTAGACCAAGCAAGGGATCAGTGCAGACTTGTGTGGAAAGGGCTTCCGCAGGGTTCAGTATTGAGTCCTTTACTGTTTAACATATATACTCACGATTTGGAATCTTCCCTTCAAGGCTCAGCTGAAATTTTACAATATGCTGATGACGTAGTGTTGTACTCTTCGAACAGATCCATTATTACAGCAAGTACTCATTTATCAAATTCTTTGAATCTTGTTAAAGACTGGTTAGACAAAAATGGCTTGAATATCTCTGCTCATTAAAGTTATGCTGTCGTATTCACGCGCCAACGGTTACCTCCACCAATATCAATACACTTTGATAATAACTTAATACCCATGAAAACACAAGTAAGGTTTTTGGGGGTTTATCTAGATTCAAAACTCTCTGGTATTCCACACACTGAGTACGTTGTAGCAAAATGTGAAAAGCTTTTAAATATGTTGCGTTGTCTTTCGGGTGTTTGGTGGGGTGTACATCCTTTTTCCTTAAAGCTTCTCTACAACGCTCTTGTACGAAGTGTTCTAGATTATGGGACCTTTTTACTAGAGCCATGTAGTGTGGCTGGACTTCGGAAACTGGATGGTATTCAATCAAAATCTTTAAGAATAATCTCTGGTGCAATGAAGTCTATCCCTCTAAACGCGCTACAAGTCGAATGTGAAGAACCTCCTCTTCAATTGAGGAGACAGTTTTTTATCCGATCGTATGTGTTATCGCAATTTTCAATCTTTGAATAGTTTATTAATATCAAAACTTTATCATCTCGCCAATGTTATAGAGTCGTCAGATTATTGGAAACACAAACCTCTCCCTTGTTTAGTTCAAAGCCTAATTAAATTTAAAGGAATATGCGCTCCAACCTATCGTTCTCCAAGACTTAGCCTGTTTGACAGTAGTTTTGAAGCACAAATACAAATCCCAATAGTTCACTTTAATTTAGAACTCGATAGATACAATGACTACGCTAATATACACTTCAAATCAATTGTACAAGAAAACTGGCCTGACTGGCATCACTTGTATACGGATGCGTCTAAACACACGTCAGATAGTTTGGTAAGTGTAGGTGTTTATCATGTTCAATACAATATTGTGCAAAAAATAAAATGTCCATCCGAAACATCAGTATTTTCAGGAGAATGTCTTGGACTTGTTAAGGCTATTGATTACATTTTGCTATTTAAACTTAAAAGAATTTTAATAATAAGTGACTCCATGAGCAGCTTACAAGCATTACTGAGGTATCCTTTTAAGTCAAAACTACAATTACCACTTATATCTGAAGCTAGAAGTAAACTACATTTATGTACTTTGAACGGTCTTTCCGTTACTTTTGTTTGGGTACCTAGTCATTGTGGTATCACAGGCAATGAAAAAGCTGATAGACTTGCTAATCAGGCTGTGGCGTGTGGAGATCTCGTTCCATTCATAAACTACACACATGACTTAGCTTCTCTTCCTAGATCTTATCTCCGAGATATCTGGAATAGACTCTGGGATAGAAGTGGCCGTATCAAAGGAAACATTATTTTTGCATACAACCACAGATTTGCACTAAACCATGGTTTTCTAATATAAAACTTAGCAAAATTGTTACTTCAATTTTAATAAGAATGCGCCTAGGTCATACTACTTGTCCAGCCCATTTGGCAAGGTTTGGGATAATCAGCAGCCCGCTATGCGACTGGGGTCACTTTGGGAATCTGGACCATATTTTCTTCTCATGCCCTACGTATGAGCGTGCTTCCTTTTATACTTTAATATCCATCCATATTCCTTTCCCCACTAATATAAATACTTTGCTTTTCAATGCCGGTTGGCATTTATAACGCTCTATCTGATTTTATCTCTAGTAATAGTATTAAACTGTAGATAGTGATTTCTAGTTACTAGATACACACATAATTATTAATTTTAAGTAACTATATTTTTATTCATAGTGTATTTAACGTATAGTGTGTGTGTAGGTACATAATGTATATTGTAAAATAAATATTTGCATAAAAATCTGACATCTGATCCTATAAGTTTTTACAAGTAATATTCCAAACTTTTTGTATATGTATATATATATATATCGCGCCACGTTTCCCCAGTTTTTTATGGTACAAAATGAATAACTAAAACTAACAAAACAAGACTCGCTGGACAAGACAAGATGATGACAGAAGGAAAAACCACTTGACACTGGCAGATGCATTAGTCTAGTCATTCAAAGCCAAATCCTCCAGAAAGGAGGAAAAGTAAAAAAAAAAAAACTTCAATTCAATACATTAACCATAATATCTACATATTTGGATCTAAATTGATTATTATGAGTGGTAAACAGAAAAAAGCACTGTTTATTTGTCTTGGTAAGTTGTAGACCTATCATGTACCTACCACATTATCCAGGTGACTCTCAGACGTACTATTTAAGAATACCAGGTATGTCATTTAAGCAGGGCCGGATTATTCAATAGGCGGACTAGGCAACTGCCTAGGGGCCCACGGGACCACGCACCAAGCAAAAAAAAACAGTTTTATGTAACAATTTTTGAGGTTTTGTGTTCTTCCTCAATATTATAACTTCTTTTTGACGCATGTTGTCTTCAAAGACTTAATAGTGGAACTTCCACTATGTATGAAGTCTTTCCACGATCCATCAACAGCTATGGTTAGTTCCACAGTGGAAAAATCATCATCACTAATCTCATGATAGAGTAGGAAAGAGAAATGAGATGCAATGCGGTTATTTTTGATTTAATTTTGGTAATTGGAATAAAATATACTGTACTTATAACAAAACATTAACAAGATTAAATTTAAAATAACCGCATTGCGTCTTGGTGGGCTGGCTGTTTTCCGTAACCAGGCTGCTGTGGTGTGGCCCATTTTGAAAAGAACCGCATCACATCTCATTTTTCTTTCCTACTCTATCGATTTGGATCATCACTTATCTATAACTATAATGTATTCATTAAGAACATTTCAAGGAAAGCAGAAACCATTGAGTCAGCCATGTTAGATGATGCTGTAGCATCAAGTCAACATGACTGTTGTTGCAATATCACATACTAGTGGCCCGCCCCCATTTCGCACATTACGGTGGACATTCGGGTGGACATTTATAGCGTATGTTAGTCAGGGATAAAGTAACATTCTGATGGTGAAAGAATGTTTGAAATCAGTCCAGTAGTTATTGAATTTGTTTGTTACATACATACATACACATTATTCCTCTTTATAATAATAGTGTAGGTAATATAAATGTAGAAGAAACTGAAGTAACAGTATACCAAAGGAGTCGAACTAGCTAAATAAGCTCGACTTTTGTAATAGAAAAAAACTTATCACAGTAAGAAGAGAGTAAAGGGTAAAGGAAAGAGAGAAACATGACCTTGACTAGGGGCCCCCATAGGGTTAATCTGGCCCTGCATTTAAGCACAATAATTGGCTTACCTATACATCCCATTATTTTTATAGCTTTTTTTCTCCACCTATTTATTTATAACAATTACATTGTCACAATGCCACTGGTGCACTATATAAACACTTATTGTGGTTGGCTTACCATTACAGATATAATACAAATACTATAAAAATAAAATACATTATATTGGTTTGGTTGTAGGCAATATGTTGTGTTTCAGGAAATATTTGCAGGTCTCCTATTGCAGAAGGAGTATTTCAGAAAACTGTTAATGACTTGAATAAAGCAGATGAGTGGGAAATTGATAGCGCTGCTATTGGTGGCTGGCATGTTGGAAATTCTCCAGATTGGAGAGCTATTGATACTATGAAAAAACATAATGTACCATACAATAATCATGCAAGACAAGTAAGTCAAAACATGTCATTTGTATAACTGTATGTTGGTTGTCGCAAAATCATTAGTAAAATCTACCAAATAAAAAAGTTTATTAAACTGATGGGTTGTATCACCTTAATAAACTTAGTTAATAGGTAGATTCATGATAATCACCATGATTATGTAACTCAACTATTATCAAATTTTGATTGATGTCTTGAATAATGTTGCAACTTCAAGTTGTTTTTGGTTGGTTAAACACTGTAATATAATAATACTGTTGTTCAACTTGTTAATGCCTTGATGTGGCATAAAGAATGATATTGCTAAAATTAACAAAATATAAATAAATGAATCTGGATAAAAAATCTGAGGTATTAGTTGAATAATTTATCATACTACTAACTAAATAATAAGATAATCTTAGTTAGAAAAAGGATTATGACAGATAAAATTACCTTATTTACTACAGATTAAATAGCATTATTGGCTCATTATTTTCACCCTAATGAGAATTGGAGCATGCTATCATAGAGAATAGGAGTATGGGCCATAGTGTACCACTAGTGGCCGAGTGTGGTTTTGTGGATAAGCTAGTAGTCAGGCTATTTTTGAAGTTTTTAAGCTGCCCCAAATGCCTCCAAGAAGAAGAAACATATTCAAATGGTAAAAGGTTCACCCCTCCAAGTTATGGTTGTTACAACAAGGGCTGCTTATTATTTTTTGATTGCTAGCTACACTGCTAGTGCTTCAGCCACATTATATGCTTTTAGAAATAAGCCTTAAATTCAACTATCCTTCACCAATTACACCCTCTCAACAATTAATATTTCAAAAGTCACATGTGTACTAGGGCAAGAGTTTATTATAGACTTGACTATATTAGCTTTAGTCAGCTTCTAGATATTAAAATATAGGAGAATATGGATTAGCCTAATTCATAAGCTGGAAGTTATATGACATGTATTTACAGATAACAGCAGAGGACTTTAACCACTATGATTACATTTTTGGCATGGATGAGGCAAACATGAAAGACCTAAGCAAAAGAGCTCCAAAAGGCAGCAAAGCAAAACTACTTATGTTTGGAGACTTTGATCCTGAAGGTGACAGGATTATCAGAGACCCTTACTATGTGAGTAATCAGAATACATTGGAGTTTATAGTTTGGGGGTATTGTTCACACTTCAACATTCAATTTCGGGACTCCAGCTAATAGATGCAACATGGCTGATCTAGTATAGTTTTTCCTACTGCTATATATACTTTCTCATTATTTAACCCTACAATCTGTTTACCTATGCAGTCATTTCACTGGTTTAATTTTGCTTAGATCTAAAAGTATGTCTTAATTAAAATTTGTTACAGGACAGTGATGCCAAAGGTTTCGAAAAGTGTTACGAGCAATCTGTGAGGTGTTCTAAAGGATTCTTGGAGCATTTAGCAAAATAAAATTAATTTTCAACTGTTAATAGCAAAGCCAAAGTGATATAATAAACTACTACTATTTAAATTGCACTAGTTTAATTTATGATTTGAATAACATTACATACTTATTTATGATTATTTTTACAGTTAAATAAATTAGTCTAAACAAAAAATACCAAAACAGTTAACAGAAAAGACAATGTTTATGCCTTCACATGTATCAGGAACCAGATACAATAGAAAATCAATTGTTATCTCACTTAGCAACAGCTGAGGGGTTGACTAGATTTCTAATATTGAAACTAAATCTACAATATGATTTCTAAAATAACAATAACAAATACCTTACTGTACAAAAATTGTTAAAATATTCAAATATTGACCAATCTAAAATAGTATCGTACTCCAAATTCAGAGAGAGGTTCTTTTGCAATTGTATAATGATCACCTGTGATGTCTCCTACCAAGCAGCTTCTTTGGCGAGGTTGTTCAGCTTTTGATTTCAGGAAATCAATAAACCAAAGCAATGTTGCATCAGTAGAGTATTCCTCTATACATTTAATAAAGAATATGTCACGTTTGGTTAAGATGCCCTTTGAAATTATAATCTTTTTAACTTTCTTTGCCTCTGTAGTTAGTTTGAGACAAAGTCCCTCTTTTGGTTCTGGTATACATGGCTCTATGCATGCAGGTTGTGGTTTTAGAATGTTATTTGTTAGACATGTATCTACTTGTGCAGGTTCTTCGCATAAAGGTTTAGCTTGTGTACTAGATTTTTTCAGCTTTTGATAAAGCCATTCAAAGTCAACTTTGTGTAGGCGCTCAAATCGTAGATCATTCTGATATGCAGGGGCATCGGGAACTTCGTCATAAGAATCTGTTAATGGGATCATACACAATAGTACTCAATTAATATCATACAATGATAATCAAAACACAAGTCTAAGTTTCAATTACAAAGGTACCTGGTAGCTCGTCGTCGCTCTCAAGAAGTTCAAAAATTTCTTTACGTGTATGTTTAGATGCATTTGCTTTCCTCATTATAAAAGATCACGTCACAACGTACACATGAGATAAATAAAATCAGCATTCACTTGTAGCAGAATATTATGTTATGAGTTATAATCTCTATGGTTATGACAGTGTTGCCATACACTAGGGACTAAAAATCTGTACATTTGACAGCAAAATCCGTACGTGCAATAAATCTGAAACTCCAAACTTGGAGTTTCAGATTTATTTATAACCTACCAAATCTATACAAAAGAAACCTAAAATTAAAAGCGAAAATTATTAAAAAAAAATTAACATTTGATGTTAACAAGGTGTATCTCCTAACAATTGTTTCGTATTGGAGTTATTAGGAATCCTTATGAGAGTTTATTCGTTCCTTTGGTTTTATTAGATTAATATCGGAGAAAATTAGCTCAACTGTTGCGCTTGAATGAGGTAAACACATAAATTGCGAAACAAATCTGCTTAAAGTCGGGTAAACACGTTCTCATACGCTGGATTGGTGGCTGTTTCTCCAGTATTCTTCCAAAGCCATCGAATTCGTCGAGTGTTGTTCTGTGTTACGGCAAGTTATACAGAAGACCGAAGAGTATAACTTGCCTCTTTGTTAAGCGTTTGTGGACTATGAGAAAGCCTTTGATTTGATCGAGACTTGGGCAGTGCTTGAGTCTCTCCAGCGGTGCCGTATTGACTATCGGTACATTGAAGTGCTGAAGTGTTTGTACAAAAACGCCAACATGTCAGTCCGAGTACAGGAGCAGAGTTCGAAGGCAATTCCATTGCAAAGAGGCGTGAGACAGGGAGACGTTATATCTCCGAAACTATTCACCACTGCATTGCACACCTTCAAGCTTCTGGAATGGCAAGGACTCGGCATCAACATCAACGGCGAATACATCACTCACCTTCGATTTGCCGATGATATTGTAGTCATGGCAGAATCCATGTAAGACCTCAATACAATGCTCGAAGACCTGAAGAAGATGAACATGGACAAGACGAAAATTATGTCTAATGTCCATGTTGTACCTACCCCAATATCAGTGGGGAACTCAATTCTTGAAGTTGTTGACGAGTACATCTACCTGGGACAGACAGTCAGAGACAGGACAGACAAACTAGGGAGGTCCAACTTTAAGAAAGAGGTCAATCGTCGAATCCAACTCGGCTGGGCAGCGTTCCGGAAACTTCGCGATGTCTTATCGTCAAAAATACCTCAGTGCCTCAAGACAAGAGTCTTTGACCAATGTTTGTTAGCAGTGATGACATATGGCACTGAAACATGGTCTTTAACTATGGGCCTCATAAGCAAGCTCAAAGTAGCACAACGAGCTATGGAAAGGGCTATGCTCGGGGTTTCTCTACGTGATCAAATCAGAAATGAGGAGATCCGTAGACGAACTAAAGTTACCGACATAGCCCAGAAGATAAGCCAATTGAAGTGGCAGTGGGCAGGCCACATAGCACGCAGAACAGATGGCCGATGGAGCCGGAAGGTTCTAGAGTGGAGACCACGGACCGGCGAGCGCAGCGTAGGTCGTTTACTGACGAGGTGGACTGACGACCTGATATAGGTAGCAGGACGACGTTGGATGCAGGCCGCTTCCAACCAGACCTTTTGGAAAATTATGGGGAAGGCCTATGTTCAGCAGTAGACGTCCTAAGGCTGAGATGATGATGATGATAATGATGAGATGGTGTACTGTGTTGTTGTACAAAGCGCAATCAATTTATCTTCGTTCTCTTTAATTCACTACTTGAACCGTTGATTGCAATCAATGTCATGTCAACCGTGTAAGCAATCTTTGTCAGTATCCGTTTTATGTTGTATATTGTTAAAACTATGTATCGAAGTATCAGTTTTTGTTACCTTTGCGGGTTGTACTTTAAAAAAGTACTTATACTAGTAATAACTTATTATTGCAAATCCGAACACATATCCGTACGCAATTTTTATCCGTACGTACTACTCCAAATTCCGTACGTGTACGGACAAATCCGTACATATGGCAACACTGGGTTATGATATCTCAGACTCAGACCACAGGCACGGGGGTTTCACTTCCTTACTGTCCTGTGGGCCTTAGAAAGATCTTGTCTATGGTTGTGCCACCACGCATTATTCACCACAGTGATTAAACGGTGGTTTCGTTCTCTTCATTTCTATTAGAGCAGAGTTTGCGTAATCTCATATCGTTGTCTTATCGTCATTTGTTTGCGATCGTATGTCTAAGGTGAAAATTATTACGAGCTAAATTACCTACTATATTTAATTGTTTCTATTCCTATAATTTATGTTTATACACAAATATTGTGCAACATCGTTGTACGTTATCGGGGAGCATAGATACTCAATCCCGCTTAGGTTATGTGTCAATTCGATGTTTCATGAAAATCGGGTGTAAACAGTATTATGGCAACAGAAGGTAAAGTTGCAAGCACAACTTCGAGCGGCGAACGACTGGAGAGACCGCAGCCGGCACACGATAAGGTTATGAGTTTAACATACCTATATAGAGAAATTATATGGAAACTTATTTTACAATTCACTGAAATTCATGATCGAGTTGTTTCTTAAATAAATAAATCATTTATTGACTTATGAATACACAATTATATAAGAAAAACACAATTAAAATATCTTACCAGCAGGCAAAAGGGTTATGCTCAGCATAAGCAGCGCTTGCGTCCATCAGACGTGCGCTGCGCTGTCTCAGCATAGTTATCTCTGCTTGAGCAGATGTTTGCCGAGAAACAAATTAAAAAAAACCGGAACATAATAGAATAAAATATGATAGGAACAGCTTGCTATACAGTCATATATTAAATAATTACTATGTCTAGGGTAACAATACATTGAAAGTGACTACAACAAAACATTTAATAAAATAAGTAACTGTTAGTAACAAACTCTAGGTACATACACAGAATAAAAATATTGGTAGTACGGGGATAGTGTGCGTGTGTGTGTGTGCATGTGTGAGTGTGGATGGGTGTGTGTGTGTGTGTTATTCATGTGTGATTGTCGTGATTTTGTGTTTGGTCTTTATGCAGGGTTTAAAAGTTGCTTTAAAGTTATGTTTTTGCCAATTCAAAAGAATCCTTTTTAGTTTTGTTTTGAAAACATTGTAGCACATCTTGGTTTTCAAAGGCGGTGGGAGATCGTTCCAAATTTTAGAGGCACTGTATTTAAAGCAACCCTTAAAAGCCAGCTGTTTTGTGCATAATGATTGTGTCAATCATTATGTGTGTGAGTGTTTCGGATATTTGAGCGTGTGTTGACAGAATGCATATCCTTAGACCATGTCAGTTTTTCGAATAGGTACTCCGGGTTTTTGTTCCACATAACTTTTCTTATCCATGGCGACAGAGCCAAGGCGTTCGACACTGTCGCTATTTCCAAACTCATAAATAAGTTAGAAAGAATCGGAATACGAGACAAAGCTCTACGCCTAATGGATGATTATTTGAGAGGTCGAACTCAGAGGACAAAGGTTGGTAATGTGATAAGTAATGAAGAGTCAATCACATTTGGAGTCCCACAGGGAAGTGTATTGGGTTCTACTTTGTTTTCCATATATATAAATGATTTATGCAATCTTAACCTAGAACATGGTAGAGTGTTTGCGTACGCTGACGATACGGCTTTAATATTTGTGGGTAAAACCTGGGAGGAAGTCCAAAATCGTGCAGAAAAAGGTTTGGAAACAGTAACTCGGTGGCTACGCAACAATTTACTTTCTCTAAATACCGAAAAAACTAAATTTGTGACATTTACTTATGAACGTAAAACGGTATCCCCTATAGAGATCGCAGTACATTCAAGTAGCCAAGCCCTTAACTGTGACTGCCCAAAGCTAGAGTGTGTTAGCGCCATAAAATATTTGGGAGTTCATATAGATCGTCGACTGAGCTGGAGAACCCACATAGTTAATCTCAGTGGCAGAGTCCGAAAACTAATTTTTATTTTTAAACATCTACGTGAAGTGGCCGACCGAAAATTAATTATAAATGTATATAACGTGCTTTGCAAATCATTACTTTCCTACTGTAATACATCCTGTGGTGGAGCATGTCCTACTTTTATGCGGACTTTAGAACGTGCTCAGAGAGCACTATTAAAAGTAACAACTTCCAAACCACGTCTGTTTCCAACCGTTGACTTGTACAAAGAGTGTGACGTGTTAACAGTTCGTCAACTATTTATTTTGAACATTCTTATATTCCAACAAAAGCAATCCACTTTAAGAGAAAGATTAATATCCGTTAATATACGAAGAAAAGATATAGTATTTCATAGTCGTAAATATAATGCAAAAACTACCAAACATCAACAATGTTTTCTTACTAAATTTTTGTACAATAAAGTAACCAAAGTAATACGTATAGTAACGTATACAATTAGACAAGCAAAGTTCTCTATTACAACTTGGTTAAAGACACTGAGTTATGAGGAAACTGAAAATTTACTTCATGTTCTATCATAATAATATCTTTCAAATATATACTACCATATTTACTTACATGATACACCCTCTATCTTTATATATTTCACACATACACACACTCTACTCACTAACACAGTCTTACACACACATACGCAAACACACTCACCTCACACCCTCCACGACACAAAAACACACCCTTATTAACACAGTACTAATCACCTTCAATTTCAATTTTCTTTATCTTTAGTAATGAATGAACAAGATAAAATTTTGTAATGTAATGTTTACTTACATTGGTAGAATACCTAGCTGAAGGCCTAGCTAGCTATCTAAAAAATAAAAAGGAACATCAGAAATATAAATAAAGTTATAATACAGATCGCGCGGCGAGAGTTTGGCTTTGACCTTCGGGTGGAGGGGATTACTGCGCATGGGTACTGTCGCGCCATGTGACAGAGAGAGACAAGAGTCCCTCGTCTTCGATGTGACAGAGAGAGACAAGAGTCCTTCTTCCCTCTAGCCACCCTGTGATACCCAATTTTTGACTTCTGCGCAATAACGGTCAAAGCCAAACTCTCGCCGCGCGATCTGTAATAAGTATTACATGACCTGGCGGATAACACTTCACTACAAGTCCACACACACACGTTCCATCAAAGGTTCCAGTTAGCTTCTTGCTTTATCCAAGACTTCAGTTCTGAGCTCAGAGAACACGGGATATCCCCAATAACTTGTTTTATATATCAGGGCGAGAGTATTTATCAAACCAACACCCTCGATTTGTTATTAATTAATCCATATGAAAATATCTTTCCAAGTCTTGACTTCAGGAATGTAATTGACAATATCGAGAGTGACTCGTCGGTTACAAATCACTATTTCACCAACTTCAACACCTCACCGTCAACTAAGGTTTCCAGGGAATATAATTATTTCGTATCTCGGCTCATCAAATTGGAATCTTCCTATAATCTTTTTTAATCGGACGTAATCCAATACTCTCTCTCCCAAAATCCAAATCAAAATTAATTAATGAAAAATCCCTGACGTCTCTATGCTGTCATTCCATCATGGTTCTCCTTTTTTAAAGTTTGTCACATTTTATGTTAATCAAGAAATAGTTTTTAAATACACAAAATAAGGATTTAATGTAATGAAATATGATCATGAAATTATATTACATTATCCCCCTAACCAAAGAAAAATTTTGAGGATATGGAACATATCTCACCCCTCAAACTCAATCATCACTCATACCACCAATCACAACATTCACACCCCAGACATAAGTATGAATTTGGACTCACGGCTATTATGGTTCATCAAAAATCAAAATATCAAATATCAAAATATCCAAACTCAAAATAAGATCATGTTCCAGAATGACCTTGTGAGCTTATTTTTATAGGGTGTTGGTCAACTGCACCACAAATTAAAACCTCATAAAAATATTATGTACAATTTTATACGACCTTATGAGCTTATTTAAAGAGTCGGTCAACTGCTCTAATTGAAAGTATACAACCTTAAACCTTATTGAAAGAGTCGGACTTATTTAATTAATCTATTTTAAAGAACTTTGCCCTATTCAGGCATATTGAACCATATTGATTCATAAACAAAATATAGAATATGCCAAGGTACACCACTTGACGCATAAGACGAAGCATCAATTTTTTACAATGATTTCTGGGTACACCATCCCCAGAAATGAGTCAAAATATAGGCATATATTAGGCAGACATTCTCGTCAAACCTAAACCTAATCTATCCTAATGAAATTAACCTAATAATGACTATGATGATAAAAGCTAACATGTTTAAAAAAAATGCCTAAAGAACCCAAGTTTGAAATAAATGAGGCGAATGACGTGAATGATATACAATATTATCCTGTACTAAAATAGTCTAAAACCCTAACTAGCAGCATAAAGAATTGTTAAATAGCATTATAAATTTTGAATTGAAAACCAAATAACATAGATAATTAAAAAAAATATTTTGAAACGTGATATTGAACAATAATAATTAAAGATGAATACTAAAACAATAAAATATTCATAAAAAAATATAATATGGAACCATACCTATTCATTTATTAGAAAAACAAAATATTTTAGCGCCAACAAGCAAAATGAAAAACATAATCATAAAATCGAGCCAAATGACAAAAATTACGTAAACTAAATACTAATTAAAACTAATTAAAAATACTAATTAAAATGTAATTGAATTCGGATCATTATTCAGAAAATTAAAGAAAACTATTTTAAATCTTTAATATGCCACTTGGTTCTATTGCCGTTAGTATCTTCTAATATATATACCAATGGCGAAAGTTTATCAACAATTTTTGACTTTATAAATTTTGGACAGAATTTCGCAGAAAAATAAGTACCAGCATTACTTAAAGCAAATCCGACGAGCATATATTTATCATCATATTTCGAACTTTCGAATGAACTATAATTAAAATATTTGTTAATAAACAAAATATTATCAAAAAAGTTTCATGACGTGGCAAGATGGTAAGGTTTGGTTTCAATTATCATAATTTGTGTTAACGCTTCCACATGAAATTAGCTACCTAGATAAGAGAGCTGACGTAAATAGGTGAAAGAAAAAAATATGTTTATTATTATAGTTATCAGAAGGATTACTTTGTGGGCAAAATGACGTCGTATATCCTAAGACAAAAATCAACCATAACACGCCTATCGTACAGTCATACGATATACATTCCATTAAAATATCAATATAATAGAACGACCAAATTCGTTCCATAATCCATATTATTAAATCAAGGAAATATAATTAGGCGATATAGATAACCAGTCTAACAGAACTGATCTACGCACTTATTTATATATAAAACGTATTCCATATAATGCATATAACGTCACAGTACAGACGATGTGACTAAGCCTAAAATAATGCAACTCAATAATACGAATAGATAGCATAATAGACTCTTATTCCTATTATATTTTAAGTAGCATAGTTCATACTACTAAATATAGCCGTCGCATAATGTGGCTATAAAAAAATATTTTATACAATATTACTTATATATTTTCCTGTAGTAGATCCTGAAAAATAGTACACTCCTGAAAAATAAGTCGAAATACGAATTCAATAATGAATATGCGTATGCCATATGTATACAACGATACACCCTATATAGAAAAATATTCATTATCTTTGATAAGACAATTCACCCACAAAATATTCCAATGAAAATTAAATGTACTAAATACTCATGAATGAAATGATCAGTAAATATATGAACACTTACCAAACACGCAGAACTCGTCTCGTACATTAAAACAATATTAAAATTTCATGCTTTATTTAAATGAAACTCTTTTTTTTACAAATATCTTTATTTATTCAAGTAAACATAGGTAGGTATATTTACGAGGGTGAATCAAAAAATTCTTGGAATCAATATTAAAAAATGCAAAGATTTAAATAATAATATTTTATTTTTCTACATAATCTCCCTCCAATGCAATGCATTTAGAATAACGCGTTTCTAACTTCCTTATTCCTTGTGAAAAAAAATTATTTTCTTGACTCTCGAAAAAGTCCTCTACGGCAGCTATAACCGCGTCATTATCGTGAAATTTTGTTCCACGAATTTCCTCTTTTAATTTTGGAAATAAGTGAAAATCACTTGGGGCTAAGTCCGGAGAATATGGTGGGTGGTCAAGGAGATTGAAGCCAGCACAGCGGATTGCGTTGAGCGCAACTTCCGGTCGATGAGCAGGAGCGTTATCTTGAAGGAACAACACGCCCAACGACAGTTTTCCACGACGTTTTTCTTTAATTGCTTCACGCACTTTCGGGATTAAATTTGCATAATAGGGTCCAGTAATCGTCTGGCCTTTTGGCATGTAATCAATAAAAAGGATTCCTTCACTATCCCAGAACACAGAGGCCATAACTTTGCCAGCGGTAGGAGCAACTCGAAATTTCTTAATGGATGGAGAGGATGGTCGTTTCCAAGACATGCTTTGTCTTTTAGTTTCAGGATCAAAATGGTGGACCCACGTTTCATCAATGGTGACAAGACGACGGCAAAAATTATCCGAATCACGCTGGGACATTTCGAGATTACGCTTGGAAATTTCCAAACGTCGCTTTTTGTTTTCGTCGGTTAACATTCGTGGCACCCATCTTGCAGACACTTTTTTGAACCCCAGTGAATCAATTAAAATGGATTGAACGCTACCAAAAGATATCTTTAGGATCTCAGCTATATGTTTTATAGTCATTCTTCTGTCTTTCAAAACCAGATTCTCAACCTTTTTGACATTTTCTTCTGTAACGGAGGTTGCAGGCCGCCCAGAACGCGGGTCATCTTTACAGCTTGATCTACCTCTTTTAAATTTAGCCACCCAGTACGCAACCGTAGAATAGGGTACAGCATCACCCCCTAATGTCTGCTGAATGTCCAAAAAAATTTACTTCGTAGACATTTTTTTCAAACTGAGATATTTTATCACCGCACGTAACTCACTTTTATCCATAATTTTGACTTTTTAGCAACTCGTTGCACAAAAAAATTATTACATGCGAACGAACTGACAAAAACAAGTGACAGTCTGCATAAATATAGTGTGATAGACACTCTTTAATTTGAATATCGAACTTGATCCAAAAAGGTTTCATATATATGCACTTCTAAGAACTTTTTGATTCACCCTCGTATGTATGAATATCAAACTTCTTTGAAGTAACCCAAACTTTTTAATGTCGTAGACTCCTCGTTGACTATTTGACAACTTTTTTCAACAAACTTGACACTCTTGCAGTTTGACATAATTTACGGTTGCTAAGACACTGTCACTATTTATTATGTAAACAAACACTTCACTGTGACCAAAGTAATATATAAATATTATCACAACACGAGAATCACAAATATCACAATACAATAAACTCAACCTGTGTTCACGAAATAATTATGATATGCCACTTTATCATTCAATGTTCATATCATCAAGTTACCCGAACGCACAATTTCGTAAGTATTATACTTTGTAACTGATAAAAGTATAAAAATAAGAAAGAAATGTACAAAGTATATTGTTAGTTTAACCAACTACTAAAAGAGAAAGGTTGTATGTTATAGTTTAACCTACTATCAAAAAGATAGGTAATATATTTTGTTCATTCTTTTACAGAAATCCAGAACAACGCTTACTTGTCTGAATAAAATGGATTTAAATGAAACTAAAAACTACGGTGAATGAAGCGTTATACAAATTCTGAAAAACTCACCACATACATGTGTTGCTAACAAACCTTTTCCTATTAATTACTTGCCAGTTATTTATTTGTTTTCCATAATAAAATATTTGTTCTGGTACGTTATTTTTTTGTGTGTTTCTGTAAGACATTAAACAAATTAATATATATTAGAAATAAAAACGAACATATGAGACTCTTTTCGAAGAGAGAAAATTAGGAAGACGAGTATGTCTTATTTTAGAATTTTCGGGATAAAAAAATCTTCAGGGTCGTGATCCGTGGTTCGTTGAAGGCGCCAAAATGTAATGTAATGTTTACTTACATTGGTAGAATACCTAGCTGAAGGCCTAGCTAGCTATCTAAAAAATATAAAGGAACATCAGAAATATAAATAAAGTTATAATAATAAGTATTACATGACCTGGCGGATAACACTTCACTACAAGTCCACACACACACGTTCCATCAAAGGTTCCAGTTAGCTTCTTGCTTTATCCAAGACTTCAGTTCTGAGCTCAGAGAACACGGGATATCCCCAATAACTTGTTTTATATATCAGGGCGAGAGTATTTATCAAACCAACACCCTCGATTTGTTATTAATTAATCCATATGAAAATATCTTTCCAAGTCTTGACTTCAGGAATGTAATTGACAATATCGAGAGTGACTCGTCGGTTACAAATCACTATTTCACCAACTTCAACACCTCACCGTCAACTAAGGTTTCCAGGGAATATAATTATTTCGTATCTCGGCTCATCAAATTGTTAGGGGGATAATGTAATGAAATATGATCATGAAATTATATTACAATTTCTATATTTCAATATTGTATTCTTTTTGAAGGAAGAAAAAAAAAACTAAATTTTTCATTGCACTGTACTCCATTGTAATTAATACTGAGACCTCGAAGGAAGCAGACGCCCACGACACAAGATCTTTTTCTTAGTGTGAGCTTTGCAAGTCACTGAATTTATTAAATAATTATTTTATGTTATATTATATTTAAAGACCTACTTACTTAGTTAAGAAACATAATTTACTAAATTTTATTTTGTCAGTGTTTTTTCTTGAGAAATAAACAATTATGAATTATGAATTAAAAAACCTGTGGGAGTATACTCCTACGACACTGGTGAATTCTGATAAGGCATAAAGATAGACCAAATAGCAAGAGCTAGAATATGTTTGATGATACATTGCCTAGTTGACGTGAGTATGCAAAAATGGCAAAGGAGTCATGGCAAGTTTTACGGTCAGCTTTTGAAGATAAAGGCTTAACGAAATATGTTCAACCAATGAAACTTGCAATGGAAAACTCAAATATGGAGTTGACTATAAACTATGTGAAGACGAAGCTGTTACAAATTCAGGATTCATACATTGCAGACCCAAGTACAAACAGCAAAGATACTGCACTATTAACGGATAAACAATACAAAGCAAGAAATCTCTACAGAAAAAGGCACACGTTATTGAATATTTTAATTTAATCTAGTTATGACATGATTAATCTAAAGTTAAGAAATAATAATTTATTGTAACATTTACGTAAATAAACCTTCTATTAAAGACCATTTTATCGATGTCAACACTTGTTCCATGCTTTAAAAACATAACTGATATCTGTTTCACATAATTATGAGTAATATGTACGTATTTACAGTTATTTAATGCATATAAATTTATAGTTAGGTACTTACCTAAATAACAAAACGAAAATGTTTAATTAGAGATTGTATTCATGCATGTTTTGAATCGTTATCTCACAAAACATAAGTGCTTTCAATATGTAAGGTAAACAAAATGTATTACTCTTAATAAAATATAATATTTGTTATTTTAGAATGTGTTCTTCAAGAAATGGATTAAACTATCTTAAACCTGATTTTTAATTTCATAAACTCTGGTTTACATAACAATATTGTAATAGAATTGTTTACATAGGAACGCTTCTTGCTACCTCGATATCAAACAACACATCCCTATTTATTCTTAGAATAAAATTATAACCAAGTCTAGGATCAAGAAGTGGAGTGAATACAGACCATAGATTAACCAGACTATATCTAATACAGACTACTTTTTTTGTGGCAATTGTCCACATGACATTTGTGCCAGTTTCACGTCAAAAATACAAAAAATAACATCCTAAAACGAATTTGAACAAACTAAGAACGACTATTATGGCTAATAGGCTTATTATGTATGAAAAAATGAAAATATACACGCATATCAATAAGAAAGAATAATCACCTTGTTAAGAGCCATCAATCCATGAACCTCAAACCATAACAATTACTCATTCCCCGTATCGCGACAACCCGGGCGTTCCGGCCACCGTGAGACTGCTGAAGAAGCACATTACGACACATTGACGGGAACTGATCTCGTTCGTATGTATTCTGCCACCGTGAGATTGCTGAAGAAGCGTATTACAACACCTGACGGGTGCCGACGTCGTCCGCAGTGTGATTTATATTACCTATTCACTTATTGTTCTAACATCGAACGATCAGAACGTAGTTAAGTAATTATAATTATAATTGTAATTTAATTAAATTAAATATAAAGAAAACTTTTTTTTTGAGTCCTCGCATGCTGCGATACTTAACTGGCGCAGTCGTTGTAGGATCCTTGAGAGCATTTCCTCAAGGTTAGGAGTCATCTAACATCGAGGACCATATTCTGGGAGCTGCTCTAGTGGTTTTCAAGCCCCGTTCGAGGATTCGAATCTACAAGTCATCCAGCGCGAGGAGTATCCAGACATAGATAGATCAAGAGAGGCCGAAATTTAGTTATTGTGAGTACATTAAAATCTTTTAGTGTCTTGCTCTCCTTTGTCCTTTAAATTTGTGTGTTATAACTTCCAAAATTTTCCATCCACGGAAATCACGGAACTTGACTATTAGTGATAGTGTTAGTAATAGATCTAGATTTCAAGATTCGAATAGGCAACTAGTTTACGACAATAGTGTTAATTCAGGGAAATCGGAAGTAGATATGGCGGATTTGGACCAAATTTTAAAAGCGCTTCGGTTAGTGCCCGATTTTGACGGCAACGTAAATGTGCTTACCAGATTTATTCATTTGTGTGACCAGTTAGTAACTGAATTCGTAACTAAAGACCCTACGAATAAACTTAAAGAAGATGCCTTACTTACAAGAGGAATAGTCGTAACATGGCCGGTTTTGGAGATAAACGTCGCCACCACTATATTGCAACACTCCGTGAACGAACAATTTTTGTTGGCTTTAACTCATTTTCGAACACCCAAACTCGTGACTGGTTTTTTGTTTCGGGTTCGTACGCGTATATCCAGGATTCGTCACCTGATACGATGTTGTATACAGCATTTGAGGATCCTGCGTGGAATCTTTCGAGAGTTCTGACGCACCAAGTAACGCGAGCCGCTTTTTGCTCTTCACATAGCGAATGCGGTATCCATCGGGAAAACAACTTTTTTACACCTAATTGTTCATGCAAGATTATTTGTATTTGACTCATGCCAATGTCTAAATTTGCCTGAATTGCGCGGTATGTCACATGTCGATCTTCCTCAATCAGCTTACGCACAGCATCAACGTTTTCTTGGGTGACTGCAGTTTTTGGACGACCTTGACGGGGATCATCACTGAGCTTGACACGTCCACGTTGAAATTCAACAAACCAGCGATAAATTGTGGTTTTAGATGGGGCTTCATCACCAAATGCAGAAATCATTCGGTCAACACACTGTTTTTGTGTTAAACCACTTCGAAAGTCATAATAAATCATCGCTCTTGAATTTTCTCGAGTCAATTCCATTTTCTCAACGACTAAACAAGTTTGACAAAACCTTGTGACAAGACCGAGAATCTTTTTTTAAATAAATAAATGGTATTCGATTTTTAAAACCAAGGAGTTTTCAATTAAAAAGATTTTAATATGACAGGAACAGTGGAAATATTCCATTCCCGATACTTTTAGTGCAGCCCTCGTACAAAAGAACTAGGATGTATAAAATTTGCGTAAGCGTGTCGTAATCTATATATATGTTTTATATGTTTATTCAGTTCAAATCACAAAGTACATATCTTAACTATACCTCTAATTAAATAAAGTATGTAATTTAGATAATTAACACAAAACTGTGATAGTAGGTACAATTGATATTCATTGACAACCGTGCTAGGTCGTACCTGTGTTACAGCTGTCAATCTATGACTTCAGTTTATTACCAATAAACGGTACCGACTTCAACACTAATGCCCGGTTTCTGGATGGCTATTCAAATCAAAAATTAAGTAATCATGTGTCAAATCTCTTGTTCAGTCGAAGATCGGGTTGCAGGAACGCTAATTAAGGACTTTGATTTTAATCTGTGATCAGTTAACATAACAATCAAATTTGACAATCAAATTTCTAGTCGACTCCTATTTTGGGTTTCTGAACGAACGATTAAGCTTGAATGCCAAAATATGTCAAACTGCTTTCAAACAATGTGTTAGCTAATCTACCGAGATTGGACGATTACTGATGTAGATACGAGTATATGTTGATTCTTATACTATCATTTTCGCTCCCTTTTTTGCCGTTTTCTTTTAAATATTTAAGCATAATTAAATATTTAACTGATTTTGCTCTCTATATTTGACATTCCTGCAAGTTTTTTTCACAATACAGGGACGTAGTAGTAGGTAATAATATATCGTAGTAGTAATATTCCTTCCTGCGTCGGGATATGGATCGGTTTTCCGAATCGGGGGGGAGAAAACGCGACCTACTAGGTAGGTCTCTTGTGTAAGAGTCCGTCTTGGCTGGTCCTATTGGTACCACCGCAGTGCCAGATATACTGTCAGGAAGCAATAGTACGCAAGCAATACTTTGTTAGGGTGTTAAGGGCACTGTAGCAAGTTAATATACTGGGTGGTCTCTGGGTGCACAGTCAGTAAGTACGCAAAACCCTAACACATGAATGTTTGCGTAGTTGCGCAATATTGCTTCCCGGCAGTATATCTGGCTGTGTTACCAATCAAGATGGCATCTTGCACAAGAGGCCCACCATTTAGGTGGTCGGGTTTCTGCGCACCTGACGACTGATGGAATATTAGTATATTACATCGATACCTCCTACGTCTCTTTGCGGAGAAAAAATAAATAAACGCACCGCGTTCCGCGTGAAGTACCTAGCGGACAACTGTCGTAGACAAACATAGTGCTTCCCCTCAGACACATACTTTGATAGCATAATAAACCTAGTTAGTAGAAATGCGGAAATGGTTTTTTTTGTTTATTATGGTTTAATATGCTCTAAGAAAAGCTTTGAAAGGTTAAATAGAGTAAACACTTTGAAATTGCATAACTTTATTCAAGAAAGTGGTGATTGCTATATTATTATACTACCTATACTTACATAACTTAAAGTATTATAATCTACCTTCTTACTAAATATTTATCTGCCAACTTCCAAAAACAGGAGTACCTACCTACCTATTTTTCTCGTCGGTGTCCCTATATTTTTTTTGTATAATCACGCAAAACTTTTTGCAGGCCAGTCCGAATTTAATAATTAATTTTTTGTTTGGTAGATTATACGTCCGAGGTAGTCCGGACAAGTAAGGGCCGCCATTATTGGCGACGAACGGGGCAACGTTTGTGAGGATGGCTAGAGGTTGTCGAAAGGTGTGCTGCGGGTTTCACTAGTTTTTCTCACAGAGATTAGAATACTCAAGAGCATGGTCATGGACTGCGGTGTATGGTCCATGTTAGCGGAGAGTGAATGTAAGACGACCTGCCACAGAAATGTGGACGCATTGAAGGATACACTTGCTTGAGAATGGCGAAAATATACAAATAATAAAATTATGAATTGAAGATCCATGCAAAGTCAAAGTCAAAATCATTTATTCAATTTAGGCATCAAAGACGCACTTATGAACGTCAATTTTTCATTATAATGTACTTTAAAGCGTACCGCCGCGTTCCAAAATACATAGAGCCAACCGAGAAGAAGCGGCAAGAAACTCGGGGCCATTCTTTTTATATAGATGTTTTTACAATGTTTTTACTTAGGTACTACAAATATTAGCTCCAGTGTGTTGCCTTACAAAAGAGAACATAATAATGGTATCAGTAGGGCAAGACACGCTACACTTTGACATCTTAGTACACGAGTAGATAGATCCTGGAGTGATCAGTCCCAAGCTGTTTTATCCTCCAAGTAATCCGAAATTTTGTAATAACCTTTTTGACAGAGTTTAGTTTTAATAGTAATTTTAAACTTATTAATAGGCAAATCTCGGATAACATTGGGAACTTTATTATAAAATCGTATACATTGTCCCATAAAAGAATGACTTATTCTGTGGAGACGCGTTACATGTACGGATAGCTTGTGCTTATTTCGCGTGTTGATGGAATGAGCATCACTCCTTTTATCAAAACTGCTAATGTTTTTCTTTACATACATTAGATTTTCATAGATAAACTGAGAGACAACAGTTAGAATGTTAATGTCTTTAAATTTCTGTCTAAGGGAAACTCTGGGAGCCAAACTGTAGATTGCTCGTATAGCCCTTTTTTGCAGTATAAAAATAGAATTAATATCTGCAGAACATCCCCAGAGCAGAATGCCATAAGTCATAACGCTATGGAAATAACTAAAATAAACTATTCTAGCTGTGTCTACATCAGTTAATAGTCTAATTTTTTTAACAGCATAAGCTGCTGAACTGAGCCTACTAGACAATTTTTTAATGTGGGGACCCCATTGCAATTTAGTGTCTATAGTAATTCCTAAAACGACTGTTGACTCCACAAGGTCCAACCCTGTTCCATACAATTGTATATTGGATTCTACTTGTCTCACATTTGGTGTCGAGAATTTTATACAATTAGTTTTCTTCTCATTGAGGAGAAGATTATTTGTATTGAACCAATTCACAACTTTAGCTAATGCATTGTTAACATCGTCATAGTTTAGTAACTGCCTTTTAATTTTAAATAACAGTGAAGTGTCATCTGCAAACAATACAATCTCGTGATTCTTCTCTACATAATAAGGTAAGTCTTTTCACTTTTTCTCTTTGGAGGGTATGTGTGTAAACATCTCACCAAATTAGCTCTTCTAAATTTATAAAGTTTTAATTATAAAAACCCATTGTAGGGTCATAATTTATGCTAAGTTTAGCATAACAGAGAGCATACTTCACCTGCCATAATCATTATTTCCTGTAACAGCACTATCACCATTGTTCACTATCTATAATTCAATTCACTAATATAGACACAAAATTTTCACAATGGAGGCATCCCAAACTTTTCTTGAAGTGATGGATGCCCTTAACAAGAGGATGGACCAGTTTGAAGGCGAACTGCAGAAAACACCCCCTGTCGCCAATACCATAGGCACCTTGGCAGCAGATTTTGCAGCATTCAAATCATTCACTGCAGAAGTTATGCGTGGATTTCAGCATCAGATGGGGTTACTGGCACGGAATCTGGATAACATCGAAATGCATAGTCGGCGAAAAATCCTCCTGCTCCATGGGATAACAGAAGAAAAACAGGAAGATACAGCTGCGGTTGTTATGCGGGCAGTCACTAATCACTCGCATGTGAAAGACTTTAGTTTGAATGATATTAATCGCTGCCAAAGAATGGGCCGCGCCACTACTGATAAGCCCAGGCCTGTCTTGGTTAAACTGAAGGACTTGGATATGCGGAACAAGTTGTGGTTTTCAAAAACCTCATTGAAGGGTACTGGTATAACACTGTCCGAGTTTCTAACCAGGTCTAGACACCAAGCCTTTATGGAAGCAAGACAACGAGTCGGTATTGCAAAGTGTTGGACAAAGGACGGCTTTATTTATGTCATTGGGCCCGATGGTACTCGTCACCGCATCTGCAGCCTTATCGAACTACAAAATGTTGTACCGGCGCAAGTGCCAGGAACTTTGAAGCCAGCTCCTGCTCCAGGATCGAAAGAGACAACAGCGGCAACATCAAAGTCCAGGCGGGTCGCTGCAGCATCATCTCGAAAGTAGGAATAGGTACATATTTCATTGTACATAAGTAGTTCATTCTCAATAACCCAGTCACTGTAAAATCGCTTGTCTGGTTCCTCATTGCATATAAATTGTCTACCCTACAGACCAAATATGTACTACGTAGTCTACCCACTTCCTTGTCTAATTAGTTGCTTTTGTTTTTGAGTACCCAATTTCAAACTTGTAAATTATTTTTCACTTTCATTTCAATTTAATTCAAGTCAATCTCTTCTTCATAAATATTTGTTGACGTTACTAAAAATTTGACAGAAGACAGAATAATATTTTTTTTTTCTTTTTTGTAAGGACTCTTATGAGTTGTACATTTGTCATTTGTCACGTAAAAATATTAGTTGATATGTCAAGTCCGTGAAGTCGAAGTAACGACGACTTAAGTACGTTTTTAATTGTAATCTTGTCCAAGCGAATGTTATAAAACTTTGAATATCCATTACTAAATTGTAGGAGAAATCATATATTTTACTTTTACTTTTATATTTGTGTTATAGTTATAGAGAAGGTAATAGCGCTCTCGTCCACATAGTCGGCAGATGGAGTATGCGTAAGTATGTAGTAGTACATACATTTTACACATAGTTAAGAAATTATATATTCTTAGTTTATATATAAAATATTTATCATTATATAATTTTATATATCTATATTAATAATATTAATGTAATATGTCGAATACTCAAGATAGTAGCAGCACCAGTGACGAATATCTGTCTTTCTCTTACAATGATACTTTTAACAGTGGAAACGATAGCTTTGTAAGCATTCCTACGCTAAGTGATACCTTAGCGGCTCAGTTCTCTGATGTGCCTAAGAATTTTAATGTACTCCATATAAATGCACAGAGTATTCCGGCTCATTACCCTGATATGCTGGCATCATTTGACAATACAAATGTTCATGCTATACTAGTCTCCGAATCCTGGTTGAAACCTTGTCTCCCGTCCACCTCTTTCTCTCTCCCCGGTTTCATACTTATACGTAACGATAGAACCGGCAGCGTTGGCGGTGGTGTGGCTATTTATCTACGTTCTCATTTTCTGTACTCAATAATAAATATGTCACCACAGCCTCCGCCTTGTGATGCCGGTGAACATCTCTTTATTGAAGTTTTACTTTCACACACCAAAATTCTTCTCGGAGTCTACTATAGCCATTCCATAAGAGTCAATTACTTCGCATCTTTTGAAAAGATTTTAGAAGATCTTATTCCATCTTATACCCATAACATAATTATGGGAGACTTTAACACATGCCTTATAAAAAAAGACTTTCGTTGTGCGAATTTGGAATCCATAGTTAATTCTAGCAACATGCACATTTTGCCACTCAACCCCACCCATAACTTTCCAAATTGTAATCCCTCCCTTTTGGATCTTATTTTTGTACCATCCTTACACCATGTTGTTAAACACGGACAATTTTCTGCTGATGCTTTTTCTTATCATGACCTCATCTTTCTGTCGTATAAGGTACATCCTCCTAAACCTAAGCCTAAGATACTTCTGCAGCGCAGCTTTGGTACAATTGACATGGAAAAACTTCGAAACGATGCTGGTGAAATAGATTGGGTACAAGTTCATAGCGCCAATAATGTCGATGACAAAGTATCCATATTTGATTCCACTCTTACACAGCTTTATGACACCCATGCTCCTTTGCGGGCCATAAAAATAAAACACCTTCCTGCACCCTGGTTGACTGAAGACATAAAAAAACTAATGCACAAAAAAGTAGCAGCAAAGTCTAAGTTAAAGCATTGTTCTAATGACGTGAATAAGCAAAAATATATTAAATCTCGAAATCGCTGCAATAGAATGTGTAGGGATGCTCTACGTCGCCACATCCATGACTCAGTAGATAATGAAGATCCAGCTACAGTCTGGAAGTTCTTGCGATCATTGGGAGTAGGGAAATCACGTCATGATTCAATTCCGCAAGATTTAGATATCAACTCACTCAACCAACATTTCTCTTCGTCATCCAATGTAAATTCAAATGACAAAATAGCTACTTTGACTTATCTCTCTTCTCTCCCTACTCTTGATCACTCACCTTTTGTTCTGAGTCAATTCACTACATGTGATGTTAAAAAGAGCATACTATCAATATCCTCCAATGCAGCAGGCGGTGACGGCATCAGCCGAAATATGATTGTTCTCATATTGGATGAAATCCTCCCTATCCTATGTCATATATTAAACAATTCTATTTTGGAGGGCACCGTACCATCTTGCTGGAAAGAAGCTCAAATCATCCCGCTTCCCAAGAAATCTAATCCCAAGTCCTTCTCCGAATATCGACCTATTTCTATTCTTCCTTTCCTTTCAAAAGTCTTGGAGCGCCTAGTACATAACCAACTCAGTTCCTTCTTCAACCAAAATATGCTTCTTAATCCACTCCAGTCTGGGTTTCGAACCGGACATAGCACTGTCTCTGCACTTGTCAAAGTAACTGATGACATCAGACTAGGTATGGATAACAGACAGCTTACCTTACTTGACTTTAGCAATGCTTTTAATTCCGTAGATTTTGACATCCTCCTAGCATTGCTTCGCTCTATAAACATATCTCCATCGGTAATTGACTGGTTTCGCAGCTATCTATTTGGGCGACGCCAACGTATTCGCATTCAGGATACTTTCTCTTCTTGGTGTGAAACGAATGCTGGCGTTCCTCAAGGCGGCGTACTGTCACCTCTTCTTTTTGCCGTATTTATAAACTCTATATCTTTCTTACTTCTTCCTACCATCTCTATGCAGACGATCTTCAGATATACTCTCAGGCTCCACTAGATCACTTAGCAGATGCTGTTGATGAGGTCAACGGCGATTTACTTCGTATAGCTAACTGGAGTAGATCTCACGGACTTACAATAAACCCAATAAAAACTCAAGTTATCATTGTTGGAAGCTCCAGATTAGTATCGAAGATTGATTTCACAACTCTCCCCGAAATCGTATTTGGTGGTTTATGTGTGCCTTATAGCACTCAAGTTAAGAACCTGGGAATAATCATGGATAACTGTATGTCTTGGCAACCACAAATCCAATCTGTAGCACGAAAAATGTTTGCATCAGCAACCTCCCTTAACAGACTGCGTAACTTTTTACCCACTGCTACCAAGGCTGCACTTGCACAATCTCTCTTTTTTCCCATTCTTGACTATGCTGATGCCAGTTACATAGATCTCACAGAGGACCAGCTTAACAAGCTGGAGCGTCTACAGAATCTCTGTATTCGGTTTATTTTTGGTCTGCGAAAATACGACCACGTTTCCGAATTTCGCTGTAAACTTAAGTGGCTCCCTATACGCCTTCGCCGGAATTCTCACATCCTCTCTATTCTGTATAACATATTGTTTAATCCGTCTACTCCCATTTACCTAAAAGAACGATTTAGATTTCTCCAATGCTCTTCTTACTCTCTTAGGTCATCAGAAAACTTACTTCTAACGACTCCTGAACATTGTACTATATTCTACAACTCTTCATTCACAGTCCAGGCAGTTCACCTTTGGAATGCCCTCCCTACTGGTATCAAACGCGCGCAATCGCTGAATAGCTTCAAAGCTCAAGTAAAAGACTACTATCTCTCTACGTTAAATGTTAATCCCTGACATCATTCATTGATTGATATTATTTTATATTATTGATATTTATGTATGTGTAAGTATATATGTTCATGTATGTTTATAGTATAATATATGTATTATATTATTATTACGTGTAGGTAAGTGTAAGTATTGTTATATTTAAGTGTATTTTTATTAATTTGAATTTTACCCTTTTATCTAGTATTATCTAGTGTTACATCTGTTTCATGTAATACTAGGTAATAATATATTTCTTCGTGATGTTGCACCACCGTCCATGTCAATCATGTAATCGCTATCCATCCAAAGGTTGTCTGGAAGAGATCGCTTTTAGCGATAAGACCGCCCATTTGTGCCTACTATTTAAGTTGTTTCCTTATGTTGTATTTACTTTGGTGCAAATAAAGAGTTTTGTATTGTATTGTATTGTAAGTCATTAATATAGATTAAAAACAAGAACGGCCCTAGTATTGAACCTTGTGGAACGCCCATTGAGATTATAGAGCCGGGCGATTTTTTACCATTTATGTCAACCCTTTGAATTCTACCATTTAAATATGAAGTCAAAAGGTTGAGAGCCATGTTCCTAATACCGTAGTGTTGTAATTGTAATTTCCTGACAAGTATATCATGTCGGACGCAGTCGAATGCCTTAGATAAGTCACAAAAAACACCTAAGGCATCCTGAGAGTTCTCCCAGGCATCAAACACATCTTTTATTAGTTCTATACATAATAATATAAACGTACAAAAGCTTCCTATCATAACTAAAGCATTATGCTGATACGAGTAGTGTAGGCAGACATTTAAGCTACATAATGACTGGTTTATTATATCGTCATACTATATATTGTGTCTATATGTAATTATCCAGCAGCGTTCCGGAAACTTCGCGAAGTCTTCTCTTCAAAAATACCCCAGTGCCTCAAAAATCTTCGACCAACGTGTGTTACCGTGATGACTTATGGCACTGTAACGTGGTCTCTTACTATGGGCCTCATAAGTAAGCTCAAAGTAGCACAACGAGCTATGGAGAGGGCTATGCTCGGGGTTTCTCTACGTGATCGAATCAGAAATGAGGAGATCCGTAAAAGAACGAAACGACATAGCCCAGAAGATTAGCCAGTCAAAGTGGCAGTGGGCAGGGCACATAGCACGCAGAACAGATGGTCGATGGGGCCGAAAGGTTCTGGAGTGGCGACCACGGACCGGCAAGCGCAGCGTAGGTCGTCCACCAACACGGTGGACAGACGACCTTATAAAGGTAGCAGGACGACGTTGGATGCAGGCCGCTTCCAACCGGTCCTTTTGGAAAATTATGGGGGAGGCATATGTACAGCAGTGGACGTGCTACGCCTGAGATGATGACGATGATGATGATGATATGTAATTATCTATGTATAATATGTGTATGTGATTGAAACAACGATTGTAGTTATTATATTTAATTACATTTTGTAATTTTTTTGCTAGTCTGTACTAATATTACGAAACAGGCGTCATTATGTAATAAATTATATCGAACATACAGTAGGTACCTACTTACTCCATTACTTACTTTCCTAAATAGTTTCGTATTTGCCTTTACTTTGTGAAAAATAGGTCGGTTATACGTACGTGTAAGTATATTATCACTTATATTATTTTATCACTTAGGTAGTCATTGAGGAAACTATTTATGATTTGTAATTCACTACTTCCAGTTTTCCTTCTTCGTTTAATCTCAATGATTTTAATCTTTTATTGTTCCGTTTCATTTTTTTATCTTTCTTAATTTTTTCAAAAGCATTTTCTACTACATCTGCAAGTGGTGCTTTTAAATATCCCTTGAAGTTCTTGACGTAAATGTTGCAGATTCTGTATAGGAATCTCGGTGTAAACCCGTCAGGAAATTCCTTAGTAATATCGTTCCATCTGATGTCGCTCCATACTTGGTACACATTCGCCCTTGCCTTCATTCTTAACCTGCAAATATAATCACTACGCTTTCAGAATATTTATTATGCCAAAAGGATTCAATATTCACATACTGATATACTTAAAACTACGAGTAACTTATAATTTACTAATTGTGCCTTAGACATAGCGTACCAACGTACCCACCATAGGTACTTTCAATAGTTAAACTAATACACAATAGTCATAGCCCTAAGTAGGCTGGCTGGTATCTAGTAGTGTCTAGTAGAGATATGAAATTATTATCAATATAATAAAAATATTAAATATAATAATCAATAATCACACTAATATTATAAATTGAGTGGATGTAAATTCGTGTGTTTTTCTTCACGCTGAAATGGCGAAAGTTCACTGAATTCTATCAGTGCTATTTTTAATGGTAGATAGCTTATACTGGACACAGTATAAAGATGCAACAGTATGGAAACTAAGCCTAGTTGATCAAATAATTATCTATGCTTCATTGAAGCCATAAGGTTGTCACTTGAAATGTTTTAATGTATTGGTTTTTTTAAATAAAACATTCGTTGTTCTGCTGTAGACATTAAATCCAGTTAATTCTAGTTTACAAATAAAATGTATGTAGATACCTATATCAGGGCGTCGGTTAATCTTGATAGTTTAAATACGGAAAACAGTTTAGTTTTGACAAACAACCACTCTTAGATCTTAGGATTTTTTGTAGGTTTACTACACTAACTTATCATTATGGCATAACCTTTTACAAGTTTTGGCGGGAGCGTACATGAGCCGCGGTTGGGCGCGTGGTAGACGCTGCAGGTGGCGCGGGTGCAGTGCTCATGAGCTCTGTTTTCGGGTGTTTGTCAACGCATTTTCAATCTCAAAAATGCGTTTGATACCTTGTAATTAAAAAAAACATTACATAAAAAATACTTTTATTCTTCATAAATTACAAATTATTGACTCCAAAAATATAATTTCGCCCAGCCGCCATCTTCCATTTCAATTTTGTTAGCACTATCGGCTTCAACGCCCTCGAAAACCATGAAAACGAGACCCATGACGATAAAGTTTATAATTTTGCGCAGACGCCTAATTGGATTTCTATTTTGACAGCACTATCGACTTCGACACCCTCGAAAACCATGAAAACAAGACCCATGACGATAAAGACAATAATTTCGCGCAGACACCTAATTGGATTTCTATTTGGACGGAAGTCGATAGTGCGAATTCGACGCCCTCGAAAACCATAAAAAAAAGACGTGTGGCACTCGGAGACTGCCGCGGTAAAGCTATTGCATAGCTGTTTTTATCAACTTATGCAATTATAATTATTTAGTTGTTGTTGTTGTTTGAGTTGCTGAACTAAAGAGACAAGCGTGATATTTCAATAAGTCATTAAAAGTTCTGCTATTCATCGATAGATGGAGTCGGAGTAGGGGGTGTTAGGTTATTTTCGTAACGGAATTTCTGGATTCGGTCTCCACGCTCAAGGCCCGCGATAGAAGCTATGCAATAGCTTAAAAACGACACCCATGACGAAAATATTGATAATTTCGCGCAGACGCCATTTTAGATTTCGATTTTGTCAGCACTATCGGCTTCGACGCCCTCGAAAACCATAAAAACGACACCCATGGCGGTATAGTTCATAATAATATTATAATCTATTGCAGCCGCCATCTACGATTTGTATTTTGTGTTATGTTTTACGAATTTATTATGATTTATGATCAATCATCATAAAAGAACACTTACAATTTTAAAACACATAGCAGTCAGTCAAGTGTGACATTTCATATTTTAGATTATATAAAAAGGTTATGATGTAAAAATAGTTTGTAACACTCACTACTGACGGCACCGCGAGAACCGCTTAGGGGTCTCGTCGATGCGCATGTTTATGTCAGTGGGCCGTTTCGAACGATTGAAGGTAGTTTCCGTACTGTTCTCTATATATCTACTGTGCCCTGGATTAACAATAGGCTACTTTTTATCACAAAATAGGTATTCATCTTCAGCCTGATAATCAGTAATCTTCCCGCAGACGGAGTCGCTGGTAATACATAATTTAACAATAGATTATCCACTAAACTAAAATGGATACGGTGGTGGCAGTCAGGGCAGCAACTAGTATTGTAGCTCCCGGAATTTTATCTCAGAGCTCAAATCTTGACCTTTCATCGAACGGAGGACAAATTTTGATATACTAAGAATATGTCAGGCCAACGATCCTTCTGGTTTGCGCTGTCAAAACATTTTCCATCTAAACATAATATTGTCTGATTTTAAATACGCTACTCTGTATAATAACGCGTGCATTGCAACCTTACTTTTATTTAAATAATACCATTTCGCACTGCGCACGACCATTTTGCCGAGCGCTGTACGTTACGTCATTACAATTTAGGCAATAATTAAGGCTGTCACTGTCGCTGTGATTACTATCATTCGCATGTACCGATTCGGATACCTACCATTAAATTTCCCCAAAACGTGAAACGAGGCATTTCAATTAATAAATATTGGTAGCAATACACTTAATCAAAAAACTAACTAGCCAACTAAAATTTAATTATGATGATCCTTATTCTGTTAACACTAAAATTCAAATTTATGTAGGTAACACTAGAATGTCACTTCTAAATAACGTATTATTTTTTATCTACTCTGATACTATAATACAAAGATTATAAAACTGAAAACAAAATTCTTATTTCTTATTATTATATCTAAAAAAAGTTTAATTACGATACAGGTCTTGTATGGACACCTGTAACATAATATAACTTTTTAATCATAACGATACACCTATACAACCTCCAGCTGGACCAAGGAGGTTGAACCTCTACTTTAAAAAAAAAAGGTTTCAATGAACGAGTCCGCGACGACGCAACACGCATGCGCAATCGATGTTTGCGCCTTGGCGCCAACATTTGACATTTAAAAAACCTTTTCAATATTTAAACAAAGTTTGGTTTTGTTTGTAAAATACATAGGTTTTTGTGTAAATACATGTCTGAAAGCGGGGATAGTGGTAATTGTACACCACCAGACATTCTGGAAGCTGCGTCAAACATGACCATGAACCTGTTGCCGGCGAAATCTAGGAGCAACTATAATAAATGTTACCACGAATTCATGAAATGGAAAATGAATAAAAATGCTACGTCATTTTCTGAAAATGTGTTGTTAGCGTACTTTCAAGAGTTATCTGAAAAATATAAAGTGTCAAGTATATGGGTTAAATACTCCATGATTAAAAGTACACTCAATATTTACAACGAAGTTGACATAACTAAATATAGCAAGCTGATTGCATTTTTGAAACGAAACTCACAAGGATATAAAGGGAAAAAATCCAAGACTTTTACAGCAGAGCAGATAAATAAGTTATTAAATGAAGCCCCAGACACATTATATCTCTTCACAAAGGTATTTTAGTTGTTTATCAGTTAATCATGTAATTTTTTTTTGTTAATATTGAGTTAATTTACCGTAATATATATATATGAGTTGTTACAGATTGCACTAATTTTTGGTATAATGGGTGCTTGCCGACGGCAAGAGTTATACAACATACAATTCAAAGATGTTGAAGTCTTCGAAACTACACTATTGATCAAAATAAGTAAAACTAAAACCAAGACGGACCGCTCTTTTACCATTACTGGGAAATATTATGAACAAAGCAAAAAATAAGTAGAGCTACGACCAACTGAGTGCAGTAATTCCAGTTTTTTTCTAAACTATATTGACGGAAAATGCACGACGCAGAGAGTTGGCATTAACAAATTTGGAGCTTTAGGCAAAGTTATTGCCAGCTATCTTCAACTTACCGACCCCGAATTGTACACAGGACACTGCTTTCGCCGAACATCTGCGACCTTGCTAGTTGACGCTGGTGGAGATATAACGGCACTAAAGCGACACGGTGGTTGGGAGTCAACGACAGTTGCAGAAGGCTATATAGATGATTCAATTACTAACAAGATCGCTATATCCAATTCAATACTTAACAGTATTGAAAATAACAGAAATGAGGTCAACATTAAGATACCCTCTCCGAGTACCTCCAATAACGCTTCCTGTCCGGTTCAAATTCATTTTCATAATTGTAATATTCAGAACATCAATAATTATTACAAGTAATTTGTTGTTATATTCAGCGTTTTATTTGCAATATTGTTTTACGTATTATAGTATGAGAGTAGATAAAGTAGTGTATGACACTGTACATAACTTGGTCTTATTATGCAACAGTATCATAATCTACTAAACTTTGGGTATTTTTACGTTAGTTTAGCGAGCACCAAGTTATGTGACGACGAACCTGTCTACAATATACCACATAATGAAGAAAATTCAACAATAAGATTTCAACAGAATAAGAACTGCTATAATACTTCTTCAGTCGAACGACCCAGACACAATAGAAATTTCATTGTTATATGGATAACCGACTGGTGAGGGGTTATTTTATACATTTTTAGTTTAAAGAATCGACACCACTAACTGTTTTATTAGCCAGTCGGACTAAACTCTTTTTTTTTTCAAAGATAATTTGTTCAAAGATTAGAGCTTGATACGACCGACCATGATAATAACGCATGTGCATGCAATACGCAACGCTAGTCTATACTGAGTAGGTACCTGCCATCCAATAGGTAGGTAATAATAATATTTATTAACAAATCTAATTACACTCTATTTAAGGTACAATATAAATAAAACTGCTTTTTTAATAAAAACATTTGACTACGTTTTCCATTATATTATACCCGACGTTGGTGTTAGATTATTATCAAAACACTACTTGTTAGATCTTTATCAAACAAATGGGGCCAACTGAGATGCGTCTGCGCGTCAAATAAAGAAAATCACCAAAATCTGAATAAAAAACAAAAACTATATACAGGCGAATTGAGGACATGCTCCATTTTTCAAGTCGGTAGAACGTACTAAAATGAGCTGTATAAGCCTTAAATAATTTTCACTGAAGGCCCGAAAATAGACTATCTCCTATTACTTATAAGCCTGTACCTTGTCCCGGCATAAAATTAATTGCACAAAGGATATGTGTAGGTACGGTTATCTAGAGCTACCCTGGCAGTACTGCAGGCATGGATTGTCGATAGGATAACATTTTACAGTATTAACTAATTTTTATCTATCGTACCTTGTCTCTAGTATGGATCTAGCCGCGATAGCTATATCGCAGGCTGCCTTTTATCGATAATAACAGTAAAATTTTATCCATCGACAATCCATGTTCGCAGTACAATTGTCTCAAGATACTAAAGATTGTCGCCATTAATAAGGAATGTCAATAGGAATTTGTGGAACAACCCGTTCGATTTAGGTGTACAAAAAGCTTAGGTATGAAAGAACTTACTTTTGAAATAAACTTTTCCTCAATTTGGTTAACTTTACATCACACTTAACAAAGAGCTGGACATGCAGATAGCAGTACCAGAAGTGTTGTAAATAAGTGTCATTTTGATCCATCTCATCTCCAACATTGCGCCAAATACATTTTTCTATTATTCTGTTTTTCAATTCATCTAAATCAAATTCTGAATGTTTAAGAATTGCTTGTACAAGCTTAGTTGCTCGTGTTAAATTCCATTTCAATCGCTTTTTCTTGGGCATTTCTGTAAATAAGAATTTAGAATTGATTTAAATATAAAAAATTACGAAACTACTCTAGTAATGATAATTAATGGAAAATTTTGCCGATGAGTGTCACATCAAAAAAAGTTTGTGAACACAAGCATAAGCTGATATATTTTTTTTAAATTGAACTTAATCACCAATTTATTAATAAAAGTTTTACAATTCAATGTACTATTGCTCCTCCCCTGGTTCGAACACATGCGGTTCACATTTATATACGCATAGCGCTATCATACTGAACACCTCGCCGTTCTAAACCACTGCTGCATTTCGCTTTTCAGGGTACTCATTCTAGGTTTTTTATCGATCTATGGTAAGCAGCGTTGTCCATTACAATAACCAAATTCGGAGGAATGTTTAGTAACAGTTTTTCATCGATCCACTTTCGAAAACTTGTAGCATTCATGTCTCCATGATAATCACCGGTCTTGGAATGCGATTCAACACATTGAACATCAATAAAGCATGAGGTACAGAGCCATTGCGACTGCCAGCGTGTACAATTACAATACGAGGTCCTTTACCGAAGTTTTGCATAGCCCCGAGTTCTGTATCAGACTGCCAGCATTTTTGTGTCACGTGATTTTTATTCACGTAGGTTTCATCTAGGTAAATTATTGACTTACCCTTTCGGCGGTATTTTTTAATGTCTCTGATGCCACCGCAGGCGCATTATGTCGTGACGTTCAATTAATAGTTTCCTCTTTGACTGGCATGTTAAATATTTGAAAACCAAGCCTACGTATTGTGCGTCTCAAGTATTCACGTGAGCAATGAAGTATATTGTCTTGTTTAAATTCCGAATTACACTTCTTCAACGACGGGATATTTTTGACAGTACACCACTGTGTAATGTTTCTTCGTAAAATTGTCGATTTTAATCTTTTATTTAAGAAAACGGTTTTTCCGTAGTGATTTGAAAGTCGCTGTGCTTCCATGATTCTTCAGCTTCATTTATAATTTTTTTAACGTTGGTTTCAGACAAACCTGTGCTTCAGCAACAGTTTTTGCTAAATTAATATCGTTTGCGTATTCGGCCGATGTGCGGTAATTATCTTGACTTTCAAAAATTGGTACACTTTATGTACAACTTCCTTAAGTTGTCTTGAGATAGCCTTACTCATCCTGAGATCTTAATCTCGTGTGCGTCGAACTCTAAGTAGTACGGTACATCAAGCAAGTGTTGCCGCTTCGACTGCGCGGCCGGGACTGCCGTATTTGACGCGCAGATGCACGCGTGTCCCTTCCCCGGTACCCGCTGACATCTTGGGTACCTCTACCCCGCCACCGTCTGTCACCCTGCGGGACGGTCGCTCACGAGATTGCCGGGCTATAGTTTCATGGTCAATTATAGACATAGGTAGAGTTAAAAAAATCTTGAATGTTCAACCCATTAAATTTTATTAAAAGAACGAGTTGAGAACGAGAACTATAGATTTACGTACATGTACCTAGTTGACAAATTAAGAACTTTTTAAAGTTATTGGAAAACATTTTTTAAATCGCTATTTTATTGTCCAAAGCTGCATGAAAATCTAGTACCTTTGGTACAACTTTTGATCGCAGTAGCACTAATACTGATAAAGTCAGATAGGAGGCAAAGACTTGCTTAAAATTTAATTTAAACAATCAGGACAATAGTGGTTTTGCAAGTGCTTGTATTTTATGAAAATCTACTTACATCCCTACATAAATATGATTTAAAATTTTTTAATATAGGTATAAATAGACTGGATAATTTTTAGCTAGGTTGGGCCCATAGCTCTTTTTCCATGCGTAATAAGATAAAGAAGCCGATGACTAGGCCAGAATTTCAAACCATGCGTAACAAGACATAGAAGCCGATGACTAGGCTAGAATTTCAAAAAGTAAATACTAGCAAATATACCATTACGCAATCCTTGCAGCCTCTTGTTCACAGACCTAGGTTCTCTACCTAATACTGTAGATAAAATTCTCCCAATTGAGCTTGGTTTATGATGAAAGCATATTTCTAAAATTTTTTCTTCTGTAGCACTAAAATTTCCTCTTCTATAGCCTCCGTAATATGATTTAATGTGCCGATATACTTGATGAGTGTTCCTTTTAAGCCCTCGAGCCAAATAAGATGTTATAAAACGCCTTACATGTTCCTCTTTACTGACTTTAGGGTTTCTTGATTTATCTAGGCTCCTCCAGCGGGCAAAGCAAATTATCTTGTCTGGTATACCATACCTCTAAAATAAAATAAGACAAATATTTTTATGTTCATTACCAGACAGTGCAATCTAAGAGCTCATAACTAGATCTGACGAATTCTAAAAGATGCTTATCTTACTATAAAGTATGTATTAATAATACGCAACATTGCAAACAGAATCATAACCAGGTGTGAGCAATTAATTAGGAGCGTAAGTATAAAAATATGTAGATATATGTACTTATAAACTTCTGTGTAATACACTGTGGGCCGAGCACGAAAATCTGCTTAAGTGTAATGTTATCGTATCGTTTACGTATTCAGTACAAACTATGAGTTATCTGTGCCACTATTGTACTAAAGTTTGTACTAAATACATTAATGATGCGATTACATTACACTTAAACAAATTTTCGTGCTTGGCCTACAGCATGATAATTAGTAATAATATTTAGTAACCTTGGTAAGCTTTCGCCAGTTTTTCGCAATCAAATCACATTCCTCTTTGGATATAGTGTCAGTACGATATGAAGTTGTGGAGCCATTGTCCTCCAAGGTCTTAGGTCGATGACCAAGAATATTTTGTTGTTGGTACCATGGCTGTTCCCAGTAAACCACAGCATTATGGAGTTTTTCTGTAAGCACCTGAAATGTAAATGAGTTTGCATGGTATACCAGTACCATAGACGGTGAGTTGTTTAACCCTTCATATACCGTGATAATTAAAACAAACGATTTATGAATGAAACGCACATAAATTTACTTCAATGGTACTCAAAGGGTTAAAACTAAAATCTGATAGAAAACCTAGAAACCTTGAACTCAATTTAGAAGAGATAATAGCTCCAGTATGGTGTGTGTCAGCCACTTATCAAGCATTCACTGGTTCATTTCTACTTTGAGCTTGGGCTTTGAATAACTGTAAAATTGTAAGGAGATGGCCTGGCCACCTATCACCCTCAAGAGGGAAACCTGCCTCCAAGCACCTATTGCTGTGTTCTAGCAGTTATTAACAATATGTTTGCCTTCATTCTACAATTGTAATACTTACTACGTACAAAAAAATGTATATACAATGTTATCTTGCTAATATACGAGGGTCAGTTAAGTTTAAGTTTACAAAAGTTCTTAGCCTAACATACTTAATGAAAACACATGATTTTGAGTTTATTTTTATTTTTCAACATGCTCTGTGAACGCGCGCATTGTCCTGATGAAATAAGACTTTTCTTCTCAATAAACCTGGACGTTTTTTTTTATTTCTTTGGACTTTGCCCGCCGAAAAAACCACCTTTGCCTTCTTTGGTGGTGATCCTGCTCTTTTCCATTGTTTCGACTGTTCTTTTGTCTCGGATGTATTGTGGTGAACCCAGGTTTCATCCATGGTTATAAATCTTTCAACAAATTCTATTGGGTCAGCTTCATATAACTCTAAACAGTCGCGAGAAGTTGTGAGTCGGTTGCGTTTTTGTTCCACTGAAAGCAGTCGTGGTACCAACCGCGAAGACACCTTAGAGAATCCAAGTTCAGTAGTAATTATATGATGTGCTCGCTCAGATGAGATGCCTACAGTCTTAGCTATCTCCTCGACAGTCAATCTTCGATCAGATAAAATTTATTCACAGATTTTTTCTTTGTTTTGATCAGTGGAAGCAGTCGAAGGCTGGCCACTACGGGGCTCATCTTAAATGGTCTCAGGACCACGTTTAATCTCTGCCACCCAGTTTTTAACAGTTGCATACGAAGGAGCGGACTCACCCAAAGTAGTAGACATGTCTTCATGTATAGCTTTTGGAGTTAAACCTTTCAAATTCAGGTATTTTATCACAGGTATGTTCAATTATATCCATTTTCAAAAATAGCTCTGACTTGACTTACGGTATCATGTGTAAACGAACAATGAGTTACTGTAAATAAACTAAACTGTGCATACTTGTTGCTAAATAATGTAACTACAAAATGAGGGTAGTTATAAAAAAAACCAATGACTTTAACCATGTTAGGCTAAGAACTTTTCAAATGACCCTCGTAATTAATGTGAAAGTTTGTTGTTTGTACGGAGGTTTTCACTCTTTCACGCTCAAATGCCTTGTGATGAAATTTGGTAAGGAAGTAGATGAGGTGCTAGATTAACACAGGATACTTTGATCATCATCATCCATCAACATGCGGGTGTAACCGCCAGGCACTGCTAGTATATCATATTTTACCTACCTACACATTTATTTTTATTTAGACAAGGCCTACAAACAAAAAATAAGTAGTATTTCTTAACATTCAGAAGCACCAGGGCCATTCCAAATAATTTAGCCAGTGTGATGAAATAGAGTTTTGAAAATATATATTGTAATAACTCAGCATCCTGTTTACGCTTAAAACAAAAGATTTATAAATGTGACTAATGTTGATGGGTGCATAAGGGTTAAAACCCAATGTCATTTGAAGAAAGAACTGGCACACATGGTATCTCTAATTCAAGACTATCCTGTATCATATTCATCCATGTCAAACTAAATTTTAAATATTCATGTTTTAATATTTCACCAGGAGCACCAAGAGTATTTACAGGGTTATTCTTGTAGGGGACAAGAAGAATTATTTTCCTGTGGACCCCACTGGGTAATAGTATCTATTTGCCAAGATGATATATGTAGTATCTAAAATTATGGTGAATACAGAATTTGTTATTAATATGTATTATATGTATGTAACCTACTACATATTTGATAACGTATCTTCTGAATGGTCAATACTCAACACAAGTAACCTGCCCAGTAAACAACCAAGGTAATAATACAACAACTACCATGTCCACAACAGCTTTGACTGCAAAAATGTATGAACATGTAAAAAGTTTTTCGTTCTTAGGAGTTGTTATTACCCGGAATTACGTAGCAGGGGCGAAATCTCATACCTAACCATAAAAATATAAAATTTAAAAATATTTTATACGTAGGTTACTGCCAATTAATACTATGCTTCATGAGAGGTTCTGCCTAGTCCCCAATGCCCACCCCCAATTTTATACACGCGTAACATTCGACAACGCCATTCTATTTTACCTTCATGAATTTTTCATCTTCCTCTTGGATTTGTTCTGCATACTCCAGTATTTTATCAATACTGGACGGCTCGGTCACATCGTCTACATTAGCTACCAGAATATGTAAGTCCGAGTGAATTCTATCTGCAGGCAGTAAAGCTTCAGGTTGTACCATTATTTCATACAAAATGTACGATTCTGTTCATGTACTTTGTAACCACTTTGTATAATTTGTGCACTTTGTAACTGAAGTGAAAACTTGTAACAGAGAATATAATATAAATACTTCATTAAAGGCTACTTAGTCTGTGGTTATAGTTTGTAATGTAAATTAGCCAAACACATATTCTCTTTGAACACAGTCTCTAATCTATGCACAGGGCCGCGTTAAGAACCTCGGTGAGAGCACACTCGGAGTGCAATTTTTCGCACTAACGTCGCGCTGCCGCGCCGTTCCGAACCTCAGGGTAAAACACTCGGTTGTTCTAACTCGAGAGTTCCGAACCTCGGAGCGTCGCAAATTTTCATCATCGAAATCAAAATCTATCGGTAATCGGTTGCAACCCGCATCTGACATAACTTAACCAATCAGATTAGATTAGATTGTTTGTGTATGGCCCCTACGACTTCTTTAGAGTGTCGCAACTTTGTCAGTATCTGTTACATGATAGTTTCATAAACTGTAGGAGAAATTAAAGTAAAGTTGTAGAATATGGTCGGTGATTAGAAGAGAGAATCAAACAAACTGTTCCACTCCCTCCAGTAATTACTCTACAACACACAAACACAACATAAATAAAAACAAAATTCAAAACAAAAATATCATATCATTTATAATAAAAATAATACTAATAATATAATATCATACATTTATAAAATAAAGAAGCTCAGATGTGATACCGTGGTCACCAGGCGCCTTGTTGTTCTTAAGCTGTTTCAAAGCCATTCTAATCTCGTACAGGCTGATGTCCGGGATATCTTCGGTATAATGTCGGGTCAGCTTGGCTGTTGGGTCTTTGACCGAGCTGCTAACAGGTTTAGCGACCGAGGTGTATAGCTGTCCGTAGAAAATCTCTACCTCTCCTAATACTTCTGCTTTAGTCGACGCTACACTGCCGTCTTCTCTCTTTTTTTTTTTTTTTTACCATTCGCCCTTTTTATACCTAAACTTCATAATATACTGTTTTTTGATAGAATATTACATTTTATACTTATACCTAAAAACATTATCACATAAAAGTCTTGAACTGATCAATTTATATTTATATAAAGCCGTTATCCTGTTTGTTTTCTCCGTGTTGAACCTATATAGTGGTCTAGATGATAGTCACACTCTTTGATAAACATTTCAAAGTTGGCCTATATAACGTAGGTTCGCTCAATACGGGACATGACGATTTTATTGTGGCTATGGGTAGATATGGTGTCGATGTGATGGCTGTAAACGAGACGTGGATCAAGGAAGGCGAAGCGGACCGCGCGCACATGGGCCCACCCGCGAGACACTCTCTATAAAACTGTAGAGCAATTGTGGATCACATTAAAAGTTAATGGGAAAAAGCTTGCGATTGGCACGGCATATCGGCCACCCAAAGGAGTTAAGCTTGATCTTTTTTTAGATGCCCTAACTGAGAGTGTAAACTCTTTATCTGGTTTTGACAATATTATTCTGTTGGGGGATTTCAATGTGGACTTATTGATGGTAGAAAATTGTAGTGCTAAAAAATTGACCACTGTACTAAGTTGTCTTAATCTAACACAGTTAGTGAGCGAGCCGACTCATTTTACCGACCATAGTCAAACACTGATAGATCTTATTTGTACCGACCTTAAAGCCAGGCGTGTTTCGGTGGAGTCCATAGGTAGTCTTAATGGACATGCTTTAATTACCTGTGAGTTTTATGTGACTAGAGTCAAACACGTGCCTTATACTATTTCTTACAGACCACTAAAAAACAATGAAACGGAAACATTTAATAATGACATGAAATTTATTCGCTGGGATCTAATCTCTAAGATTGGTGATGTTAACGAAATGGTTGATTGTTTTAATGCTAGCATCTCATGTATATTTAATGTTCATGCGCCAAAAAAAATGTGTATTATAAAAGAACGTAGCTATCCCTTGGTGACAGACAATGTTAAACTAATGATGAGGTTGCGAGATAACTCGCTGAGTACTTATCGCATATCAAAATTAGATCATAAAAAAGTATTACAAAAGCCGGAAATCGTTAGTCTCACAGTCCTTGTTTTATGAAAAGGTTGCATATTACAAACATAACGTTAATAATTATATAAAACAGCCTAAAGCTCTTGGGAAAAATTTAAAACGACGGGTTTTACCGCCTAAAAATGATATCACATTGCCATCGCATTTTGACGATGCAGATGCGATTAATGTCCATTTCTTGAATGTTCCGGGCACGTTAACCATTTGTATCTCCCTTCTTACTTTCTTTGAATTTCATAGGTTTAGTGAGGAAGTTTTTTCATTGCTACCGGTTAGCGAGGATTGAATCATTAAGATAATTAATAATCTTAAATCGAACGCTGAAGGGTTCGATGGTATAACTCATGAAATGCTGTTGTTGACGCCTCCTCTATCGCTAGTAACAATCACAGCTATTTTAAATCGGTCAATCTCCACGTCAACCTTCCCAGATATTTGCAAAGTTGCCATTGTGCGACCACTGCCTAAGATTAATAACCCTACTGCTTTTAAGGAATTGAGGCCGATCAGTATACTGCCATGCCTGTCGAAAATTACAGAAAAAGCTGTTAGCCATCAGTTAACAGATTTTATCGAAAAGCACAATATTTTGCCTTACGCTCAATCTGGCTTTCGAAAGCGCCGTAGTACAGCTACAGTTCTTTTGGACGTCACTCATAATATACTGACAGCTCAAGACCAGGGTATGTGTACTCTGTTAGTGCTTCTTGACTTTTCTAGGGCATTTGATGCAATCAATACTACGTTGCTGTTGTCAAAGCTACGCTATTATGGTTTTGACCAAAATACTTTAAAATGGTTTGACAGCTATCTTAAAGACCGTTACCAATATGTTGAGTTAAATAATAATAACGGTTCCTCGCTCTGCTCTCAATTATCTCATATAAACCGGGGTGTACCCCATGGCTCCATTCTTGGTCCTACTTTATTTGTTCTGTATAGTGCCGATATCAAGAATCAAATTAAAAATTGTAAATATCATATATATGCAGATGACGTTCCGATTTACATTTCTTTTAAGCCACAAGATCTTAACAGCGCTATTACCACTATAAATGATGATTTAACCAGGATCACGTCCTGGTCCAAAGCAAACAGCCTAGTCCTCAATCCACTTAAGACTAAATATATGATTTTTGGTAGTAAACATCAAGTAGCCTCTTTAAACTTCGATACGAGTGTGTTAATTGAGGGCGAATCAGTTGAGCGTGTTTTTGAAGCTTGAAACTTGGGCGTCATTATGGATTCGAATTTACGTTTTGAAAAACATGTCGCTGATTGTGTACGGAATTGCTTTTACAGGCTAAAAGTCTTATATAAGATAAGACCCTTTATCAGCGAGGAATTACGTATACATCTTGTTGAATCTTTAGTACTATCTAAACTAAACTACGCAGACACTGTATACGGTCCGCGGCTGCTTGTGTGAACCCAACATCTTATCCAGCGAGTTCAAAATGCCTGCGCGAGGTTTTGTTTCATTGTGCCCCCAAGAAGCCATATTACGCCATTTCTTAATAAACATTACACTCTCAAAATGAAATCTCGCCGCAAACTACATTTAGCATGTCTCCTCTTTGGGGTAATTCGTTACGGTACTCCTAAGTACTTGTACGATAAACTTTGTTGGATGTCTAGCAATAGAGGCTGTGAAAGAAGGCAATGTTCCACTCAATTGTCCACACAACACCACAGATCTGAAAGTTTCAGAGGTAGTTTTAGGTATGCGGCTTCCAGGTGTTGGAATAATTTGCCACCGCCAATAAGAAATTCAAAAAGCGTCTACAGTTTTAGACAAAAACTAAGAAAGTTTCTTATTGACGGCCAAATACAGCATGGTATTATAAATGTGGACATTTCGCTTATTTAGCCAATATATCTACACCTCACTATTTTTGTTGTGGTATAAAATAAAGCTATAATTTAAATTTCTCCATAATATAATTTTATTTTATTTAATAATTTAATTTAATTAAAATATAGTTTAAATCTGTCTCAACCAACCATTGTTCATGCAAAGAATACGTATTATTTGCGAACTCACACAAATTTATATATGTAAAACTTCAATATCCCTACTCTTGTTTATATTATTTATGATACAGTATTATATTTATCATACCTTATGTTTGTTTATGATATATGAGTATGTACCCTACAACCTTTGTATGTTATTTTCATTGTCACTGCTGCACTATCTTCTCCACTTATTGGTCACAGCTGAAAACCAGCGTTGGGTGTTGGTAACACACCCAACTCATGCTGAGCTGAATACCAGTTAGGTACTTGTCAAGTATTCAGGCACATGAGACGAGCGTAGTGTACGTAAATCCGTAGTCTCTGCCTGCCTTCCCCTCCAGGGTTCAGGCGGTGCGTTATGTAAGTGTCTTTATGTTTCATGTTTGTTCCACCTTGTTTCTTAATTTGTTATATGTCTGCTCTGTGTTCTGTATAATTATGTTTAAGTACCTAATAAAAATGTTTCTTTCTTTCTTTCTTCAGCTTCGTCAACTGGCTTTGCCCAATAGACATGTCTCTTGCAAACACTTTGGAGCTTTTTTCAGCTCTATAGTCTCTTTAATACGGTTTGTATTAAAGATCCGGATGTCGTGTCGCAAGGACTTCCATATTCGTCTATTGTGCAGCCTATATGCTTCAGCATCATCCGAAGACTGCAGTTTCAGTGAGCGTCGTTCAGCCATGAGGTTGAGGGTATCGTTGGAGAGTTTCTGTGGCCTATCTGTACGGTGGGGCTTAAAGTATTTGGAACCTACTGTATGGACAGCAATACAATATTGTTCTGTGATGGACAGTTTCTACTAACCTGTTATTGATCTCGTCCACGAATGAAGCGATGTTCTCAAGGCAATCGAAGCGATTGGATAGCTCAAGTTGAAAGCTCTCGGGGTCTTGAATACGGGCATGAGTGGGTCGGAGCGTAGACTTCATCAGACGAGACCTCTCAAGTTTGACAATAATATTCACCGTGACCCTTACCATTCGATGATCACTACCGGTTTTAACCCTGTTGATCACGGAGACATCAGTGAATATTTGCCTTTTGGTGGTCATAATGAAGTCAATCTCATTTCTCGTGGAACCATCGGGACTCAGCCAGGTCCATTTCCTGTGAGGTGGCTTCTAAAAGAAAGAGTTCATCATAAAGAGTCCCTCTTTTTCCAGGAAGTCGGCCAACCTCTGTCCCCTACGGTTCCGTTGTCCATAGCCGAATTGCTCCACTTTCAACTCATCCTCGCTTCTCTTACCCAACTTCGCGTTGAAGTCCCCCATAACAACTAGAAAGTGCATTTCAGAGGTATGTATGGCCCGACTAATGTCCTCATACATATCCTCCACCTCATCATCCGGGTGCGACTTCGTCGGTGCGTATACCTGAATGACCTATCGTTTGGATACTCTGAGTATTAGGTATACGACCCTATTGGAAACGCTATCGATCGTAACTATTTTGTAGTAAGGGACTTGTGGACGAGAAAGCCGACACCATCCTCCCGGTAGTAGAGTAAGTTACCTGATTTTAGGGTTATCGTGTCCTCACCCAATCTACGGACTTTAGATAACCCCACAATGTCCCAGTGTAACTTACTCATTTCTTCTTCCAGCTCATATATCTTCTCGTCTGTCCTCATCGTGCGTATGTTGTGTGTCACCAGGGCCAGTCGTCGTCGTTGGGGGTGGTAGCCGGGCGTCTGCCGGGGATTCTTAGCACCCACTGCCCTACCGTTACCGTGGCCGCTACCGTAGCCAGGAATAGCGGAGCTGCCGGGGACTGGGGGCCTGGTTCCTATTGTGTCCGTCATTGGGGGGATTTTGCCAATACTCGCTTATGCTTATGCTCATCGAATATCAATTTAGAGTCAATATCAAAATACCAAAAAAAACACATAAACGGCACACGAGATAGAACTTGATTTCTGAGTGAATAATTAAACACTAATGGAGACGTTTTACGAGAAAATGTCGTAACTGAACACTTAGAGACATTCAAGTCTAGTTTATTTTGGATGCAATAAGTGTCTAGACTAGCTAGGTCTTTCTGAAGCAATTAGGCGTCATTTTCATTTTTGATTGTTATGAATATTTTCGTATCATCTGCAAAACTAAGTAAAGTGGAATTTTAAAAACAGGTATTAATATCAGCTACAAAAATAAGGAAAAGGAGTGGCAACGATCCTTGCGAATCAGAAGTGATCTATTCGAACGCACTACGAATAGGCTATTTGTGATAGTTTTTAGCGAAAATAACGCTAAAAACGCTCACAAGGGGCGTTCGAGTTGGGAATCTGTGGGTGAAAATGTCGTTCATGTCTATTTTTGTTCAGCGTTCGGAATGCTAAAAATGAGGAATTTTTGCCATCAAAAAGTGCAATTTTTGACCCACGTCCGGAGCATGGTTGTTTGTGATCGTTTTTTGACAGCTATGTATTCGACAGCATAATCATGCGATTCTAGGTCTTATGCTGAGTTGAGCACAAACAATTATATGTACTACCAATTATATGTACTACGTACAGACTGGTAACTCAACAGGCGAGGGGTATAACGTTACGACAGGGGTACGGGAGGGGGAACCGATACACTAGAAGTCGCCATTTTTCTTTATGTTTTTTCCACGGCCGTTGTAACCTATTTATTGTAGTGACAGGACAACCGAATATGAAATCTATCGACAATAAAAAATACGATGAAATTTCACTGATTTTTATTATTAATAATTCGATGTTAACATACAATAAAAATTACAAAATCAACATGATCACTTTTTCAAACCCCACATCTTAGGACTATTATAATTAAATATTATAATAACTGTATTCCGAACTTTTTTAGCTGCATATTATAATTCATTTGTCTTCTGCTATTCATTAATTTGGCGCATTTGTAATACATTTTCCTACAGTTTGGCGTCAATAACGCAATATCGGCGGTAAGTTTCCTCCGGGATCGCTTTGAACTCTCTGAAAGAATCAAAAGTCTACTTTAAGTATAAATATGAAAAAAATGATGGATAAAATTGCTGTACACATAGAATGCCGAAAATGTTTTTGAAGGTTTACCTCTACTTTCAGGCGTGATAGGGTAACGTCCTTGGTCCCCTTGGACTGTTGTTGGGACTAATATGAAATCAGATTGGACAGGTGGGGTTGTGGTCTTGAAGATGACCAGGCACACATATAGGAACACCAAAAGTGATACTACTTCCTAGAAAAAATAAACAGATATTTTGTTTAAATCAACATTTTATGAACAGTTTTATAAGGTACGAGTATATATTTTTTATGATATAAAGAAGCTTTTTGGCTCTGAAAATCCATATATATTTTTACACGTCTTTATGCGTGTTCTTATAAGTATAACATCTGTGGAGGGGCGTTTCTTTATTGAATGGTTTATCTGTTTATTAGCCCGCGCTGACACGCTTGGAGGCTCTGAGAAGCTCACTTTGCGTTTGATCGTGACAGCATTCGCTACTAAGTGGAATACCTTGTCCCCAAGTTAATTCAAGTTGATCTCTAAACACTATGTGCTGTAATAATAGATCTCAGTGTGACGTAATAAAAGCAGACTCCTTTTACATGTGATATCTTATTCTCCTCGCCCGCTTTATCCACGCCTCTCCACAAAATTGGAGCATGCCATCCAATAAAGATCCTGATACGAGCCAAATGTGTCTTTATATACTCGTATGTTTATTGTACTGTTTTTTCTCCTACGTACTTAATTTTAAACAACTTGTTAACATAATGTTATAAATCATGTCTTTTTTTTTAATATGTCTAACATAAAATTTAATGGTGCGTTCGTTTAGCTTATGAAGGCATTGGTGGTGTTGTCATTGATGGCTCTTTTGTTAAAGCGCTCGTAAAGCTCAAAAACGTTATTTTTACCACTTTTGCTCACACCCTATACGAACGCTCAACTGAGCATAAGACCTAGGATCGCATGATTATGCTGTCAAATACATAGCTATCAAAAACGATAACAAACAACCATGCTCCGGAAGTTGGTCAAAAATTGCAGTTTTTGGTGGCAAAACTTCCTCTTTTTTAGCTTTCCGAACGCTGAACAAAAAGAGACATGAACGACATTTTCACCCACAGATGCCCAATTCGAACGCCCCTTGTGAGCGTTTTAGCGTTATATTTGCTAAAAACGATCTCAAATAGCCTATTCGAACGCAGTATAAAAAGTCACAGTGCCTCACCGTTCGCTTGTCCGTCTATCCGTCTGTCCGTCTATCGGTATACTATTGATATACCATCGATCTTTACATAGATATGGCACACCGCTAAATCACTATCAAAATCAAAACATAATCTCGATTTTATTACACTTACCGGGATCGTTTTGTATACTGGTTGTTCGTATGCCACTTGCTATTTCTTTTTCTGAAAATAGAGTAATTAGTAAGATACGCATCAGAAGTGAGACCAAAATGAGTTCCCTGTGTCGGTCTTTGTCGAATGTACTTAGATGCAAAGTGACACACTCTTCGTCGCATAATAACCACATTCTTGTTGAGCTTGTACAAAGCCAAATCATTTATAGCTTTTACCCATATCTGAAATCTATTCTGGCTTCTCGGAAAAGCGTGAAGATATACATCAGGCTTATAGCTGGTACAGCCCGGAACGTAACACGTGTCTGACATAGATATACTTTTACTTTAACAATATCACAATAATTATCACACGAAAACACAATTCACAAGTTTTTCTAGTCTTTATAAAGAAAATCAAGCTGTTTTTTTATTATTTTTATAAAAACAACTAAGTAAATAAACATGAGTACCAAAAGTGTTGCGAACCCACATTTTGGAAAAATGGTAGATTAAGTCCTAAAATCGGTATAAATTGGTAGAATGTTATGGGTAAAACGGTAGATCTACCTTTCTAGTTTGATAGATTTAAATATAATAAAAAAGGTAAAACAAATGGTTGATCAAAATTAAACAAATGTTATTTAATATTTATACATGCTTGTATAAAAAAATGTTCAAGTGTTCTGAGCTGGGTTCCCGTTCTTGGTTTTATAACCAAGGGATTTCAAAGTCAAAGTCAAAATCACAAATCATTTATTCAAATTAGGCATCAAAGACGCACTTATGAACGACAACTTTTCATTATAATGTACTTTAAAGACTCTACCACCGCGTTCCAAAATATATAGAGCCCACGGAGAAGAAGCGAAGAAACTCGGGGCCATTCTTTTTATATAGACGTTTACAATGTATCTACTTAGGTACTACAAATATTACATTTTATGGGTGGCAGAGTGACAGCTTGCCAGAATTGGAGTATTACAAGCATCTTTATCTTCTATATAATGTCGAACTTTATAATAAGCTTTTTTTATTAAAACGTTTTTTACAGTTATTTGAATTTGCCTTCTGTGAGCTCAGTTATGTGTATTGGGATTTTATTGTAAAAACGCACACAATTTCCTAGGAATGACTTATTAGTCTTCGCAAGTCTAAAATTAGGTACAGCTATCCTATTTGTGTTTCTAGTATTAAAAGTGTGGTGATCACTGTTTAACTTATATTTATGTAAATTTTTACGAACATACATTATATTTTCAAATACATAATAAGGTAGGCAACGTTAATATTTCTTTAAATAAATCTCTCAAAGATTCACGGGGACCCATTTCGTATATAGCTTGAATAGCACGTTTCTGTAGGATAAAGATGGTCTCTATATCAGCCGCTGAACCCCATAGCAATATCCCATAATATGACATTACGCTGTGGAAATATGCAAAATACACTAACCGCGCCGTAGAAGCATCTGTTAGCTCTCTTATTTTACGTACCGCATATGCAGCAGAACTGAGTCTCCCAGACACGGCATTTATATGAGGACCCCATTGTAATTTTGCGCAACATTGTATGGAGTAGTTTGTTGCGTTGTTTTTCTTTTTGGCTGCCACAAAGGGCAATGCGCAAAAGTGGCGTTTATTTAGGTTTCTTCAGCCACTAATGAAACAAGTATTTTTCGAAAGAAGTCTTCAAAATAAACAATTTATAGTTTCACAACAACTGCCTAGAGTATATACCTACCCGCTTAGAATAGGTACGACGTGCGAACGTTGACCCGCCCGAGCCAGCCATCCGTCGGCAGTAGGTTTAGGCATCAGCTGCGTAAGTATTCGCGAGTAGGTATGTTCTTTCGTCGTTATATCTATTCTAAATGGGTAGGTATGACTGGTGTCTATTCTGTGATGCATTCTCAATGGTAAATAGATGCGGAGCAATCAATATGGGTTCATAATAATAATAAAAAATGTTTTTTTTTTCTCTCACATAAGGACTAGTTATCAATTCTAAACCATCCCATTTAATATTGTGCACTAATTAACAAAGACCTTATTTAAGAATATTTTAGAGATGTTTGAAAATTCTTACAATACAAATAGCTCGGCCCCGATATATTTTAAGCAGTTGTTATAAAACTATAAATTGTTTAATTTGAAGACTTCTTTCCAATAATACTTGTTTCATTAGTGACAAACGAACTTAAAAAAAAACGCCACATTTGCGCATTGCCCTTTCCTGCACAATTATCCTACTTGCTAGAGCCAAGCCATCTTAAGAGTCTTTTGCCGGTTAATAATAATAACTTCTCACCGTTGACTCCGTTAAACTATTATTATTAACCGGCAAAACGCTCACGTTAGCGATAGAACACTTTGACTCCGTGTTTAGTTATTACTGTTTAGTATATTCAAATTAAAGTACTATATTTTTTAAAGTTTGAAATGACAACACATCAAAACTCCACGGCTACGAAAACAAAATATAATAACATGTTAAATTAGAAAACTTAACTTTAACTTTTTTCAAATATGGCCTCAGCGGGATTGCCGCAATGCCACCAGTACCACGTGGATAGATTAGAAAATTAGCTAAGATTGGTAGGTTATGGAACACTGATCAGCGTCGTTATCAACGAACGCCAAACACAGAATCAAGTAAACCAACGAAATTGTAGTCAAATCTCTATGCACATACCATGCACAGTTGACAATGTTGACAGTGACACCTTCGTTTCGTGGGATTTACCTGTGGGCCTAGCTCGAAAATCTGCGTAAGTGTAACGTAATCGTATTGTCAACATTGGCAACTGTCACGCATTGTTAGTGTTTTTTTTTAGTGAATGCTCACGTCCACGTCTTTGGTTTCTTCATTCCTCGCAGTTCTGTTACATGCATATGTTGAAGTAAAGAGTTTTTATACATGATGATGATGAACTCTTTGCTATGTATCTCATTGCATGACCTAAGGTAATTTGTTTATGACAGATAATGTTTTGTCACAGCTTGACTCGAAATAAATTCGTGTAGTCACAATGTTTGTAAATTGTTTTTTTATGTTACCATTCCACTCTAACAGCATAACTGAAGTTTAATGTCAACATTATTTTCAATATGACGTGGTATCAAAACAGGTTAATTTAGGACTTAAGGTAGTCGATAGGTAGTGGTGGAACTTCAGAGAGGAAATTTGAAGTGGTGGAAAATGTGACTGACTCACCCGTGATTCTTCGATAGCCTTTAGGTATGGCGCTGGTCCGAGTGAATCGGTCTTCCTTCGCCTGAGGGTCCACTATTCCTAGATGAGTTTCCGTTGAATGGGCACTGATATGCCGCTGAACGCGGTCGCGATCTCGAGCCCGTATCATGCAGCTGCACTGATGGCGAGTTAGGCGGCGACGCGCGGTTTACTTCCTTGTTAGACAAGATGTTGATGCGAGCAAAGTTCGCGGCGATACAATGGCACGACCGATAGATTGGCGCGGCTATGTAGATCGGCTAACTTTGGCTGCTGCTGTGCAAAATGGCGGATAATGCACACGGAACAAATACGACTTGTATCGTTGAAGTCTCGAAGGGTTCTCGTCAGTCACTTGACGTTTGGAAAGGTAGGGAGGTGTTTAGGAGTTACCAAAGTACCCACATTTTATGATTTTTGGCGTTATGGGTGCGTTCAATATTAACCATACCGCCTCCCAAAGAGCTTCTCGGCTCTTTCAAGTATGAGATAAAGTTTTAGCTGAATCTAAGTGCTATGGTAATGAATTCGAATTGGAAATAAAGTTAAAAATTAAGATAAGTTAAGTGACAAAATTAAAGAAAAAAATACGTTAAATTATGATAATCATTAAGTTGAGGTTATTGTTGGGCACATGGCAGCAGAGGACACAGCTTCACCGCTGGTCTAAGCAAAGTGCCAGATGATGTCTTAAGTTCGACGACCCTCACCGTACCATCTGTGCCTGGGCAGATTCGAGCGACGCGACCCTTTCGCCATTGGAGTGGTGGCAAGTTTGGTTCCTTGATGAGAACTAGATCACCTAGCTGCAAATTTTGAGATTTGAGGAACCACTTCGGGCGCTGCTGAAGGGTGTGCAGATACTCAGTCTGCCAACGCTTCCAGAAATGTTGAGTGATTTGGCGAAGTAGTTGCCATCGCTTCAATGGGCTTATGACTTCGTCACACGAGTCCAGCTCAGGGAGAGCTAGGAGAGGTTGTCCTATGAGGAAGTGGCCGGGCGTTAAGCTCTCGAGGTCGTTGGGATCATTGCTAATGGGACACAACGGCCGAGAGTTCAACGCGGCTTCAACCTTCGTAAATATGGTTGCGAGTTCTTCGAAGACAAAAGAACGGTCGCCGATTAAACGGGATAAGATGAGTTTCGCTGATCTGACCGCCGTCTCCCACAAGCCGCCCATGTGTGGGCTTGCTGGTGCCTGTAGGTGCCATATAACTTGATGACTAGTTAAAGACTTCTGAATGTCTGACTGAGAGTCCCTAAGAAAATTGGTGATTTCCTTCAAATAGTTACGTGCGCCTACGAAATTTGTGCCGCAATCACTGTAGACATCGCTAGGGAGTCCTCTTCGTGATACAAAGCGGTCAAAGCATGCTAGAAAAGCGTCAGTAGATAATTCAGACACTATCTCTAAATGACAACACTTCGTGGAGAAACAAACAAAAATGCACAAATAGGCCTTGACGATTTTAGCATTGCGCACACGAGAAGTCTTCAACATGAAAGGCCCAGCGAAGTCAGTACCAACCCTTTGAAATGGTCGACAACGCGTCACACGGTTGGCCGGTAGATCAGCCATGAAAGGTTCAATAGATTTTGGCCGTAGACGGTAACATCTATGGCATTGAAAAATACGATTGCGTATGACTCTACGCGCAGACAGGATCCAAAACTTGCGTTGAAGTAAACTTAAAAGTGTATTCATACCAGGATGCAAGAACATCCGGTGGTAGTGATCGACTAAAAGATTAGTGACATGATGAGATTTAGGGAGCAAGAGCGGGTGTTTACTGTCGTAAGCTAGGCTAGATTTGAAAAGCCTACCGCCGACTCTCACTAGACCTTCAGAATCGAGAAAGAGATTCAAGCGCATCAGACTGCCCTTGGGAGCCTTGCTGTTTTGCAATGACTTCAAGGCTTCGGAAAAGCACGTACACTGGACTAATTTAACAATGGTGCAAACACTATCATTGAGTTCAATAAGTGATAGAGGTCCAGTACGCCTTTCGTTTGGATGGCGTGCATTGTGAATAAACCGTTTGCACCAAGCTACGGTAGACCGTAACTTGGGAAACGAACTGAATTTGGTCAGGAGATTTTCTGAAGATCTAGTACTCTCAGGATTTTTTCCTTCCGCAACTGGGAACGTTTCCGCCAGTTGGACGGTGTGAGAGCAAGAGCTGGAAGTCGCAGGTTTGAGTCCCGGTAAATCTGCATCGTCGATAATGTTAAAATCACCAGGCCATGACGAAGGATTGTCTTCGAGCCATGCTGGTGACCACCACAAGGAGTGGTTGACCAATTCTGATGGTGTTAAGCCACGACTGGCAGGGTCGCATGGGTTTAATGATGAAGGAACGTGCCGCCAAGTAGCATTTGGAACCAGTGATTGTACTTGAGACACCCGATTTCCCTCGTAAGTTTGTAATTTATGAGGTGAAGTTTTTAGCCATGACAGCACGATTGTGGAATCAGACCACGCAATCGTACTGTCCAACGAAAGTTTTCCGTTGAGCAGATTAGTGACGTGTTCCAACAAGCGAGCTAACAGTAAAGCTCCGTTTAACTCGAGCTTGGGAATAGTCAATTTTTGCTTGAGCGGCGCAACGCGTGATTTAGCCAGCAACAGCTGAACTAAAACGCGACCGCAAGCGCTTTGAACACGCAGGTAGATGCATGCTGCAAACCCGCGCTCAGAAGCGTCACTGAAACCGAGCAAAATAATGGACACCGGTTGATCAGTGATCACATATCGTGGTATTGAAATTTTGTTCAAATTGTGAAAGTCTGACATAAAGTCAATCCACATTTTATGTATGTCCGAAGGGAGAGGATCATCCCATCCTGAATCGATAGACCAGAGTCGTTGCATAAAAAGTTTGGCAAAAAAAGTGACCGGAGATAAAAATCCGCAGGGATCATAAAGCCTTGCAATGTTGGACAAAACACCGCGCTTTGTAAGAACGTTGCTCATTTCGGAGACGTGATAGACGAAGTAGTCATTATCAGCATTCCACTCGATGCCCAGGATTTTAAAAATATTTTCGCCACGCTCTTCTATAAACCGGTAAGGAGATTCACGATGATCGACAGGGAAACCCTCTAAAAATTCTTGGGAATTGCTGGACCATTTCCGCAAATGAAAACCTCCTTGAGCGAGAATATCAGCTGTAGTCTGAGCCAGTTTCTGGGCAGAGTCGATGTCTCGAGCCCCGCTTACAACGTCATCAACGAACGTGTCCTCTAATAAAGTTTTAGAAGCGGCGGGATGCTTGTCCGCATTGAGGTAAGCTAGCTCGTGCAGAACACGAATAGCCTGGAACGCCGAACTTGAAACACCGTAGGTAACTGTGGTTAATTCGAAATGCTTCAGCGGAGCGTCAGGAGATTCGCGCCACAATATGGTTTGATATTTGCAGTCCTCATCACGCATACGCACCTGCCTATACATCTGCTTAATGTCGCAGGTGAAAACTATACCATGCAATCTGAAACGCAAAATTATGTCCTCAATATTTTGTTGAAGTTTTGGACCCGACATGAGTACTTGGTTCAGTGATACACCAGATGTGCTAGATGTCGAGGCATCGAAAATGACGCGAAGCTTGGTGCTGGTACTGTGTTCTTTCAGTACCCCATGATGGGGTATATAATAGCGTTCACTCGAAATCGGACATGGCACTTCACGCATGTGACCGGCTTCAATGTAGTCCCTCATGAAGGCTACATAAAGTTCACGCAGTTGAGGCTCCTTGAGAAGCTTGCGTTCCAAACTATGAAAGCGCTTTAAAGCAACAAGATGAGTATCACCTAAGGGCTTATGATTGACCTTGAAAGGTAATGAAACTGCAAAGCGACCACCACTGTCACGGGTATAAGTTTCTGAGAAATGTTTTTCAGCTTGAATATCTTCTGGATCTTGAATGGGTGATTTAGGGGGTTCTTCAACCTCCCAAAACCTGGAGAGAGTACGATCGAGATCCATAGTGCAGGCCATTGATGCAGCAGGGTGTGCATACACAGATGCTGCGGGTGCTCTACCCATAATGATCCATCCAAATATGGATGAGTAGGCAGTGGGCATGTTGTCACCTAAACTGAACTTCCTCCCATCAAAAATCTGATCGTAAAATTCAATACCTAAAAGCAGGTCAATTGGTCCAGGAATGGTGAAGTTATTATCAGCTAAAATTAAATTACTGCAAAGAGCTAAGACACTAGGATCAGCAGGAACGGAGGGCATATGACCCGTTATTCGCTTCAAAATAATAAAATCAGTTGATAAAATGTATGAATCATCCCGTACTGGCTTGACACTGCAATGAACCATGCCTCGAGTTTCTCGAACAGACGCGGCACCTAGTCCACACAAACCACCTGACCTAGTGCGAGGTAGTTTTAAACATTGAGCCATGTTCTCACTCAAAATGCATACTTGAGATCCAGAGTCAATTAAGGCACGAGCGGAATGAAACTGACCATCAACATCCTGCACGCGAACATACGCAGTGCCTAAAATCATGGTGGACGATGTATCAACACCATGTAATGTTTGAGGCTGGACTGTGGAGCTATGAGTCGACACAGCAGGCTCAAAAGACTTTGGTGCAGATGTTGAGTGTGATTGTTGATTTTCAACTAGTTGATTATCCATTGAATGTTTATTTTCCATTGCATTGTTTGAAATGTGAAGTTTGGTATGGTGCCGTCCACGACATACCTGACATACACTGGATGATGTACATTTTGAAACATGATGGTTGCGCAGGCAATTAAAACATAATTTATGTTGAACCACGAATCCTTTCCTTTGAGAAGGAATCATGTTGAGAAATTTAGAACAGCGATATATGGCATGATTCTCCTTGCAGCATGGGCATGTGGTAACTAAACTTGATCTTTGATACGATTTGTCACTATCTAATATACTCAAAGTATTGCCTGGATTGGTCCTAGAAGTAGAACCAGAAACATTATCCAATATCCTGAGTTGCTTTTCTAAAAAGTTTATCAATTGCTTAAAAGATGGAATCATCATAGTATCAATTGATGACTCAAATTTGGTGCGTAACTCACTTGGCAATTTTTTTAGAATAATATGGAGTAGTAGAAAACTCCATGAATCAACATCAAATTTTAAGGCTTTTAGAGCGTTAGTATTTTCCTTCAATGTATTTAGAAACTTTGTCAAGCTTTTGGAATTTAGCTGCTGTAAGTTGGCCAATGATAGTATGTCACTGACATGACGATCTGCTATAATTCGCTTATTTTCATAGCGTTCAGTCAATAACCTGTAAGCTACGTCATAGTTTTCACTAGATATGGGCAAATGTTTGACTAAAGATAGAGGTTCTTTGTCTAGAACGCTTAGAAGAAAATGAAATTTTTGCACTGAGTCAAGACTGTCCCTCTCATGTATCAAACTATTGAAGATATTGATGAAGTTTGGCCATTCAACATGGACTCCAGTGAATCGTGCTAGTGAAATTTTCGGAAGGTGAAAGTCTAAACTTGGTTTAGATATCTGTTTTTGATTCACATCTAAGACATGCCCATGCAAAGATTTCAAGGAATATACCATATCTGAATATTGTGTAAACTTGCCTTCTATGTCTTTCCGTTGAACGTCGTCATCCAAATTGGCCATAATAACAGTGAATGCTGTCTCTAACTTCTGCCAATGCCTATCCAAGTCACGAAACCTTGCGATAAATGTCGCTTTTTCTGAATGACTGATAACTTTAGGCTGAGATGCAAGACGTGTTGATAACGCGTATAACTCTTGTATAAAACGACCACAAAAGTCAAACTCTACACTGGATAATTTCGCGGCAGTCATTTTGAAACGTAATTTACTCAATTTTACTTGTAAGCACTCGAAAACCGTAATAACATTGAAATTAACCTTGAAATGCAAAAGTAAACAAACTTGATTGCACAGATTAGAAAGTATCCTTGCTTGATTGACGTTTGATAAAATTGGCCGGTGTTGCTATAGAATAAAAATAAAATAAGGATCGCTACACACTCTGAAAAGTATACCGATTCGAATAAATCACCATAGACAACATGAATTAAGTAATTTTTGTATGCAGAGGTATGATCTTATTTGCTAATTTGAATCTTAGCGCCAAATGAATTTGCTTGTATTGGAAATGAAATGACAAATAATTGCACAATAGAATTAAGTATGGCGGAGATATGAAAATACAAAATATGAATTGTTAGATTGAAACTTAGCTTGAACGAAAAATTATATACGGATGAGAATTATACTTATCCGCGAATGCTTAGGTAGGTACTTATTTGGGTAGAAGGACCAAGGAAATGGTGGAACTTCAGAGAGGAAATTTGAAGTGGTGGAAAATGTGACTGACTCACCCGTGATTCTTCGATAGCCTTTAGGTATGGCGCTGGTCCGAGTGAATCGGTCTTCCTTCGCCTGAGGGTCCACTATTCCTAGATGAGTTTCCGTTGAATGGGCACTGATATGCCGCTGAACGCGGTCGCGATCTCGAGCCCGTATCATGCAGCTGCACTGATGGCGAGTTAGGCGGCGACGCGCGGTTTACTTCCTTGTTAGACAAGATGTTGATGCGAGCAAAGTTCGCGGCGATACAATGGCACGACCGATAGATTGGCGCGGCTATGTAGATCGGCTAACTTTGGCTGCTGCTGTGCAAAATGGCGGATAATGCACACGGAACAAATACGACTTGTATCGTTGAAGTCTCGAAGGGTTCTCGTCAGTCACTTGACGTTTGGAAAGGTAGGGAGGTGTTTAGGAGTTACCAAAGTACCCACATTTTATGATTTTTGGCGTTATGGGTGCGTTCAATATTAACCAGGTAGAATCAAGCTAAAATAGGTAGATCTACCTATAAGTTGGTAGGTATGACAATATGACACCTTCCGATGGGGTCGGAAAAACTGGACTAAAGTCAAATTCAAATTCAAAATTATTTATTTGCATGAACATGGGTATAAATATAAGATGTTACATAAAAATACCGCTCCACATTCCATCATAATGACATGCAAAAATTAGGTTGACTTTTAATATGCGTCGACATATGGAATACTATTAGATTATATACGATTGAGTACAATTATTATACCTAGATTAAGAATTACTGGATTAGGATAACAAAATAATTCAATTCATTATTAATCAATTTACAATCACTGTTTGTCATACATGTCAATAACTCACATAATTTTATGTCATATTGATATTACATTATTCATGTTCATACTTTGATATAATTACATTTAGACATTAGGTACCCATAATAGTATATTTTAATTTAACTTATACAAAATTGTCATTTAAATATTCTTTAATAGTATAATAACATTTCGATACCAACAATTTAAACAATTCTCTCTTAAACATCATAACACACTCTAATTCCATTATTAATTTAGGTAGGTGATTATATAACCTAGGCGCCATACCATACATGCTGTTGCCATAAAAAGTAGTTGTGTGGGTAAGTGTCAAGATTTTTTTCTTGTGTCTCTCGCTTTTGAGGTTGTTAAAAAGATTCAAATTATTTCTCGTAAACAATACCACTTCATAAATATATAAACAGGGCAATGTCAATATAATTAGCTGTCTAAAATACGGCTTACATGAATCAGTGGATTGCAAATGGCAGACAGATCTAATACACTTCTTTTGGGCTTTGAATATCACTTCCCTGTCTGAACAGTTTCCCCAAAATATTATTCCATACCGAATAGTAGACGTTACGTTGGCGTGATACGACGCAAGTACTGCTGGTCGACCTACAACCTTTGACAACATGTATACTGCATATGAATAACTACTAAGTTTGGTGCATACTGACTGTGCATGCATTTTCCATTTGAGGTTAGAGTCGATATTAAGTCCTAAAAATTTTGTCAATGTTACATTCTCAATGTCTTTATTCATAAAATTAATGTTTAATGTCAATTTTGTATTCCTACTTATGGTAAATGTCATTATATTGGTCTTATCTAAATTTAATATTAGGTTATTCGATTTTAACCAGACAGCAATATTATTCAAAGCTGACGTAATGACTTCTTCGAATCTTGTCTGTGTCTTACCGACGAACATAATAGTGCTATCATCAGCGAAAAGTACCATTGGGTGGTCCACAACACTAGGCAGGTCATTAATATACAAGATAAAGAGAAGTGGGCCAAGAACACTTCCTTGTGGAACACCAAATTTTACAATATTAGGATCTGATGAGTGAATCTCTTCTGTTTTAGTTTTTGTATTCAGCCTAGTAACTTGGGTAATCTGGTACCTATTTTCTAGATACGATTTTATTAGGTTTAAAATATTTCCTCGAACTCCATACCTCTCCAACTTATCAAGCAGCAATTTGTGATCAACATAATCAAATGCTTTTTTAAGGTCCATGTACATAGCACATACCGGAACTTTTTTATCACAGTTCGTCATTATAATTTTAAGGATATTGTATATAGCTAAATTAATTGACTTGTTTTTACGAAAACCTATTTGTTCATTTACTAATATTTCATATTTTTCACAGTATGAGTAAAGACTGGCATGAATATACCTTTCAAAAATCTTTAAGAATACTGAAACTAAAGCTACTGGTCTTTAGTTGTTTATGTTATCTCTGTCCTGTTTTTTAAATAACGGTTTTATTATAGTTAACTTTAGCTTCTCAGGCAATACCCCACAGTCTATTGCCATATTAATAATATTACTAATTACTGGTGATATAATAACAGCTACATATTTTATAACTTTTGTGTTTATATTGTCATATCCGGTGCTGTTAGTATTTTTGAGACCTCTTATAATATTAAGTATGTCGGATGGAGTTGACGGGCTCATAAATAATGATCTAGGCAAGTTCCATTTAATTTTGTTGGTTGTACCACATTCAGTTGTATTTGATTGATTAACAAAAAAATTTTTAAATGCTTGGGCAATGTCATTTGGATCAGTCAATGTATTATTATTAATTTTTATTCGATTTATGTCAACTTTTGGGGTCTTAGTTTTAATTTATTAATTATACTCCATGTCGCTTTCGATTTGTTAGTCGCCATTTTTATTGTATTATCGTTTTTAGATTTTTGGGTTAATTTTATAATATTTTTTAATCTTTTTGAGTATAATTTAAATGCGTTATAATCGTTTATATTTGGATTTTTTCTATATTTCCACAGCATATATCTTTTACGTTTAGCGCACAGTTTAATTCCTTTACTTAACCATCTCGTTTTTTTATATACATAATTTTTTATCCGTATCACAGGGAAGCAGAAATCATACAGTAATTTAAAAATGTCAAAGAAGTTATTAAACGCCTCATTAGTATTGGAACTTTTCGTCACGTCACTAAAAGTTAGTCTCATTAGATTATTTTTAAAATTTTCCATATTATATTTGCAGTAATCGCTAAATGTGTACCAATAATTTATTGGAAAAAAAGATTTTACCGGACACTTAAAATATAGAGCTAGTTCAATTATTTCACATGAACAGGCACGAGTATTGTGAAAAAAGTTGTCAATACATGTACCTCTAGCTAGCTGCGTTGGTTCATGAAGAGCTATTTTCAAATTATAATCTTTAATAATAGTTTTAAATTCATCTGAATATTTATTAGATTTCAAAATGTCAATATTAAAATCTCCACATATAATAACTTTTTTTTTTTTTTTATTTATTTACCAAATTAAAAGTATTTATATTTATACAGTAGGAATGCAAGATTTTCTGAAAATTCGTAAAAAACCTTTTACGCTCTACATTTTTCGGAGGCCGATATATGCAAATAATAATAATGTTATGCTCTATTAATTCGACTGCACTGCATTCTATTATATTCTCACTACTACTGTCTTTGACATCCTTAAGTACTTTAAATTTATGTGTATTACGTACCAATATACAAGATCCACCAGCTCTTTTATTTCTGTTGTAACAATCTGCAAGTGTCAGATTGGGAACATTTAAGAAGGGGTTGTCGGTTTTAGTCATATTGTGCTCTGTTAAACATACTACATCTACAATTTTATTATTTTGATGAAGTTCCTCAAGATGTACTGTTAATAAATCTGATTTACCTATCAACCCGTCAATATTTTGATGAATAACACATATATAGTTAGCAACGAAAAAACTGTTGCCCTTCTGCTCTACTACACACCTCGGAGTCATTTACTTCTAGACTATTTACAAAGCTGGAATCAGTTTGCGTACTGTTAACGGTTAATAATTCGATTTTCCTCATGCTTATATGTACTCTTAGCTTTTATTGGTAGTCCATTTGTAAAATATCTTTCAGTATAGCCCTGCAAATATATTTTTTTTATAATGTATCTGTTTGGGACATACTTACTGTAATTCATATCAATGTAAGTTACATGATTATGTTTTGAGCATATGAATCTCATCTCATAGTTAAGCTTATTTTCGTTAAGATGCTTATTGTATGGGACTTCAGAAATTATTATATTTGTAAAATTAAAATAACTCATAAAACTACTTAAAATAAACTTAAAATTGTTAGGATTTCTGTCATTCATCCCTGCTAAAACAATGATATAGTCTCTTTTAGTTAGATTCATTAGTTCACGCTTGTACGACTCTAAGATATTTTCTACAGATGCATCTGCTTTCCAGAATGATGAGACTTGATAACCAGGCCCCACTAAACGTTGTAAAGCGTGCCTCAATCCAACGCCTCGCTGATCAGCCATAATAACAATTTTTCTTATGTCGCCGTGATCGCAAGTAGTTCTTTCTGTATCATCTGTGCATGGCATCGAAGCAGGCTTTGAATGCTGAGAACCTTCCTTGTCCTTGTAGGTTTTTTTTGTAGTAGCATAATTTTTATCGGCAACAGTAGATCCTGTAGTAGCTTCAGAAATGCTTTTCTTAGGTGTTTTAACGCCAGAATTCATATTTATGGGATTAATAATTGGTTGAACATTTTTATCAGCTGGTGTTTCGCCTTTTTTAGTGGGTGTAGCAGAAGACAGCACTTCACTATCTCCAGTTAATTTGCTAGAGTTCAAATCTTCGTTGCGTGACTCGGAAATCATTTGAACTATATTTGTTTGGTTGATTTGTGAAGGTGAAGAAAGGTTGGTGATTTTATTTTTCCTTTTTTTACGGCCTGAGTGAGGTGTTTTAGATAATTCATCCGAAATGGCAACTTTTTTATAGTTTTCGATTGTCATTAAGCTTTTATTTAGATCCATTTTCAGACGAAAATTCTCGTTATTAAGGTTTTCAATTTCCTGGTGAGCACTTAAAAGTTGTTTTGTGAGTGAATTCACTTTTTCAGATAGCTCAACCTGAGTTGGGCCTATCATAATGAGAGCTGTTTGGTAAGCCCATCATTGTAGTATCAAACATAGACTCTTTAGATATATCAGACAGTGAACTCGATTTCCAGATCTTCTGTCGATTGCGCTGCGTTATATTTTGTTCATCCATTATTTATATTTTCTAATTTAAGTCTTGTTTGATTTTAAATTATAGGTGTATGGTAAGTCGGGTGAACAACAAAGACGGATGACATGCGGACTCTATCGCCGAGAGTTTCTAACACAGAAAAGGATACTACGAATTCCAGTGTGTCGAGTCGAGCTGTCAAAATCATAGCGTTAGATTTTTTTATATGATGATTCCATAGCGGGCAGTTGAGCGTTCGAATAGGGTGTGAGAAAAAGTGGCAAAAATAACGTTTTTAATACAGTTGCTCAAAAAGTGGCGTATTGCAGGGACGTATAGCGTTCGGGATGTGGGCTATTACATACTCGTGCTTTTTTTTACCTTTCCCGAACTCGTGCGTTCTCTTTCCCAACTGTCAAAATAACGTCTTTTAAAAAGAAAAACAAATTTTTTATGATTTATGCAAATACGTATATTTCTAAAAAGAAGCTATTAATTTGTTTCAATATCAGATTTAATGATTTGATTGAATGAGTTAGGTTAGGTTTCATTTCATTTCATTTTCATTTCATATCAATATAAAAAATCTACTGAAGACTTGGCTGTATGGGCATAGTTCCCTTTGCCTACCAGAATGGGTAAAAAAAAATGTCTGCTTATATTCTACGGTTGCCGCCATTTTCCAGAATTTTCTTTGCGAGTTTATTTTATTAAATTGCTTCATTTTTTCGCAACTGTATTAAAAATTGTGGTTCAGTGCACGTGCGGAACCGTCATTGCAACTTGTTCCGAGTCGGAACTTCCGACTGTCAACTCTTTTGTTTTTCATATCAACATTTGTCGGAACTCTTTGCAATGACAGCCTTTCCGCACTTGTAATGAAATATATTATTTTGAGCTTTACGAACGCTTTAACAAAAGAGCCATCAATGACAACGCCACCAATGCCCTCATAACAAAGAATATTTTACTCTCTACCGAGAGCATAGAGTAAATTATATATATGTAGGTAGACCGAGAGCTCATAAGCTAAACGAACGCACCTCTAATATGCAAGAAATACCTTGATACCTACCTAACCTACAACTAAACTAATAATAAACAAACAGCTCTTTGCTTTGAACAGGGCATAATAATTTACGTAGGAGTAGGAGCATTTTGTGCAAAAAGTGGCGTGAAGTTAGAATAAGGTATACTTTTGTTGGAAGACGCGTAATTTTCTTTTCGGAAGCATTTTACAGTTACCGAATTTTTACTGTGAAGGATTAGTGTTCATAAAGCAACAATATAATTAGATTTTTCGAAATGAATGCATGTACAATGGATGAACTCCAGGTTGAGAGTAATGACAAGGACGTGGATTTGGAAAAGAACATAAGAATTGGTAAATTTCTAAGTGGAGAAATGTCATTTGCTGATTATTCTAGCGAATGGTACACTGAAGATGTCGACGACAATGAAGATATTGTAAGAAACTACAATGAAGATAATACAAGGAGAAACGATGAAGAACCTCAGCAATCAACCATGCAAGAAAGAGTGAAACGAGCCCGTCGTGCCACTAGACTTCCACCAACCCTCTTGGCTCTTATGGGCGAAGCTAACTTACGGTTTGCCCGAGGGGAAGTCCAGAGCGCAGTAAAGTTATGCCATGAAATTTTAGCGCAAGTACCCACAGCTTCAGAGCCTTACAAAACATTAGCACAAATTTATGAAAATGATAAAGAGAAAAACTGGCAATTCTCTTTTATAGCTGCTCATTTAGGGCCTACGGACTCAGATGAATGGTTACGTCTAGCAGCTACATCTAGAGAAATGAAAAAGATTAAACAAGAAATGTTATGCTACACAAAAGCAATAAATGCACAGCCACATAATATAGATTTGCACTTGATTAGAATTGACGCTTTGATAAAATTGGAAGAAATTAAATATCCTATTAATACGTTAGGTTTGACTCGTGTTAGGTGTTACCATAGAGTAGTGAACTCCCTTCCCCCAAGCGAAGCAGATAATATAATGAAGTATGCAAGGTTAGCAGTGACCATATATCACAACAGTAATGAAATAGACCGTGCCCTTGAAGTGTTGTCTGCTGCTTATAAGAAATGTTCTTCAAAATTTAGCTTTGAAGATTTGAATATATTTTTGGAACTGCTTATTACTCAGAAGATGTTTCAAACATGCTTAGAAATATTTGTTTCAAATGCTGGTGTAGTAATTGAGGCAGAAATATTGGTTGTTGAAAATTCTAATGCAGAAATTGAAGAGCAGACAAATTACACAAACTGCTCTATTCCTGATGATTTACCTATTGATCTTAAGAGTAAACTTTTAGTTTGCTTTATTCATTTGGGGGCAATAAACTTGGTCAAATTATTATTGAATGATTTCTTGAAGAATGATGTAGAAAGAGCTGGGGATTTATTTATGGATATAGAGGAAGCTCTGTCATCACTTGGACATTATGATTTAGCCTTGCTACTGATACAACCTTTGGTCACTAACCCCAGTTTTGATCTGGGTGCAGTTTGGCTCAAACATGCTGAGTGCTTACACAATTTGGAAAGAGATGAAGAAGCTATTGGTTCATATTACAAAGTATTGAAACATGCACCACAACACCCAGATGCTCGTGAAAAACTTTTCACTATCCTTGAGAAAAAGGGATGTATTGATGAAGCTCTTAATATCATACAGCAAGATTATAAAAACATTGTCAGTGCAGCACTTCTTTATAAACAATGTCAAGCATTAAAAAAATATGACATGAATTTAAAACTCCTGGAAGCTGGAGAAGCACTATTATCAAAGTCGTTTATTAAATATAGGCATGTAGAGGAATTAAACATAGCATTTAAATTGAGGGGAGGAATTGATCAAATACATCAGTTCCGTTCTACCCGTGGAGAAAATCCTTACAATGAGGATGATATCCAGTTTGATGAGAATGAGACTTTCAAACTGTCTCCTCAAGAGGAATGGGATTTTTTCCTTGAAATAATGCATATTGCTCAGGACCATAAAAAGTACTATCAAATGCAAAGATTAGCATTTGGAGCAATTGGGTCTAAAAATTTGATTTCATATCGTTCTGATATAGAATTCTTTTGTTTGCAGTCAAGTATCCTGAATAATGATATTCAAAAAGCATTCAGGTTTATAAGAGAATTTGCCATAAAAAGCCCTTGTCCTCGCACTTGGAACATTTTGAATTTTGTTGTTTGTTCTCTAGATGAAAACACTCACTCTAAATTCTGGTCCAGATTGTTTCAAAAGGATAATAATGTCATAAAAAACCTTTTCTTGGGTAACAACTTTCTAATATCGGGGCGCTATCTAGTGGCATTAAAGTATTATTTGGAGTATCATGAGATGTACCAGGACCCCCTGACAGCCCTTTTGATTGCTATCACTATATTGGTGATGGCTTCACAGAGAACTGTAGATAAGCATCACAATCTGGTTGTGCAAGGAATGGCTTATATGCTAACCTACCAAAAACTAAGGCAATGTGACCAAGAAACTTATTACAATATGGGGAGAGCATACCACATGCTCAGTATCAATAATTTAGCTGTGGAGTATTATGAGAAGGCATTGGCTTGTGCCAACACAACTTGTTGTGCTGAGCATGGTGTGATTGATCTAACCAAGGAAACAGCTTACAATCTCTATCTATTATTTAAGGAACATTCACCCCTAACAGCTAGAAAATATTTGTTAAAATATCTTGTTATTGAATAAATAAAATTATTTAACTTGTTTCATTGTTTTATTTTTAGGTTGACCCTGCATCATCCCAGAGACCAGTTAAATCAGTAAACATGGCAACTACTTTAGAAGCTGCAAATAACATGCCGTTTGGAGATTTATGTAACCTACTAGAACAGCTTTATAATAAAAAGATAAATGTGCAGGAGAAGGAGAGGATATTGAGCAAATTCATCCTAAATTTTAAATGTGATTTAGCTAAAGAAATTACACAGAAGAAGGTAAAATACACTTACAATGTTAATTGTCAATGATAGGACAGAGTAAAATAAACATATATTTTTCAGAATACTAACTTCTACCCTATTCTAAGACTACTAGTACCAAGTTATGAGAGAGAGAGAGGGGCATATAATTTGAAGGAACCAAAGCTGGGTGTTCTGCTAGTAAAAGTGCTCTCCTTGGAGAAACATTCTCTTGATGCTCAGAAGCTACTCAACAGATCCCTCAACAGCAAGGATGGAGACTTTGGATATGTAGCATATTTTGTTTTAAAAAGCAGAGTTGCACAAAAGACTAGCAGCTTGACTGTAGGAGATATAAATGATATTCTTGATAAGATAGCGTCAGCAGAGGTCGGAAATAAAGGAGGTAAGTATAGTAAATATAATAGTCACCTACAAAAATATCCTACATCCTATAGGATGTGCGTATAATAATGTTAATGCTACTACTAAGTATTATTAGAGAAAACGTTTGTATGTACGGAGATTTGTTACTCTGTCACGCTCAAATGGCTGGAGCAATTTCGTTGAATTTTGGTATGGCGCTGACCTAACACAGGATATGTTTCATCATCATCCATCACCGTGCGGATGTAACCACGGGGCGCAGCTAGTATGTTATATGTTGTAGTGGTCAATATCTATAACAGTAATATAATAAACGTGAAAGTTTGGATGTTTATTACTCAATCACGCAAAAAACGGCTGAACAGATTTGTTTTGATTGAGTTCCGGGAATAGCACGTAGGCTACTTTTTTATCCCCATCCATTCAACGGGAAGTTCTCGAGGGATCGCTATAACGTTATCGACAACATGGAAGTCTCACGTTAAAGCCGTTTTATCATTACAAAACGTTAGTGTATTTGGATATCTTTATCGTGTGATCAGATTGAATCGGACGAATTAAATTAGGTACTTAAGTATCTTTAAAATATTTCGTTATTACAGCTATTTTAGACGATTTATTCAGTAAAGCAATAAGGAACTTGACCGCTCAGCAAATGAAATGGCTCCTTCGGATCATACTGAAGGATCTGAAGTTAGGCATGAGTGCAAAGCGAATCTTGGGCTGTTACCACCCTGACGCACCTGAACACTACGAGACCTTTGGAAACTTAGCAAAGGTATATACCTAACTAACTGTTGTCTGGAAGTGATCACTCTTAGCGATAAGTGCGCCCATTTGTCTCGCAAACACACTCACGTACAAATACCTCCCCCCCACATACACATACCCTCACGCACGCACATACACACACACACACACACACACACACACACACACACACACACACACACAAACAAACAAACACACACAAAACAAGTACCTCAGTAAACTTTTGCACTTTTTTTGTAATATTTTATATTTTGTAAGCACTATATATTGGGAGAAGAAACCAGCTGGGCTATTATGTATCTCAGTTGCTAACAAATGTCGATTGAAATCTGAAAAAATGGCCGCTCTATGTCATTTTTGTCAGCTTCAGTGATCAAATTACTAACATTTTTGCTTACTGGAGTTGCCAAAATTGACATAGAGCCTCCATTTTTCAAGATTTCAATCAACATTTGTTAGCAACTGAGATACATAATAGCCCATCCGGTCCCTGAAACACACTAAGTACTTACCCACTAGTTCAGAAGCTAGTGGCTTTACAGTTATAATATAATTTTATTATTGCAAGACCTAGTTAAGGTACAATAAATACTTTGATTGATAGTGACACTTAATTTTTAGTTTTTCAATATTGCATAATTTATAAATATATTAAATTATCGTATTTCTTTGTATGTTATATTACAAAAGATATCCTTTGTCCTTTTCCGGGCTACAGGCTAGTGTGTGTCAAGTTTCATCAAAATCAGTTCTGTAATATACATATACATATAGATTTATTATTATCTATGTATCGTTATTATCGTAGGTATGTGACGAACTAGAAGATGGGGACGTTCGCCCCCTAGAGCTGGGCATAGAGTTGTTCTACGCGGTCAGCCCCATGCTCTCCGAGCGGCTCGACGTCGTTGACATCGGAGGACTGCCCAAGGGAAAGATATACCAGATTGAGGACAAGTTCGATGGCGAGAGATTTCAGGTATCTACCTATTTGTGTATAGGAATAAGATACCCATAGAATCGGGTAATTTTTAGTGTTAATCCCAGGGCTTAAGCTATCTTCATTTAGAATTTAGTCAAATCTGCCTAGACCACGGATTTAGGAAGGGATTTAGGATTATTAAGTGTTGAGAAGACGTGGCTCGTGTCGCAGCAACAAGTTTCGGAGAACTTGTTAAAATCGTAGATATCGGCGCGCCAATGTGTAGCATATTAATTTCGACATCCATTGCTGGTAGTGTTACGAAATTGTTTACAACTCAACAAACAAATGCCGCAATGTAGTATTTCGTTTAACGATACTCTCAGCGCGAGTCGTCGCGTAGTGCGGCCGCTGCTATCGGTCGGGAGTTCATTGGTTGATTTGTCATGCCTTGGCCACATCAAGGTTCAACGTCAATGTCCAACATCGCCTTATACAACGCGCTATTTATTCCGATTATAATCGCTATAAATTGAGTGGCTGCACTGGTACCGTGAACGTCAACGCCCATTTCATGGCCGTTAAAATTTGCGATAATGTCACAGAATAAATAACAGTATTATGTTCCCACATTTAACTAATGTTAATATGTATTATATGAATGTATTAGCTCCGCCCCTCAGTTTCACCTGCATGGTGATGGATGATGATGATAATTAAAAGTGCCTATTCCTTTTATAAACCAGTGCCTTATTAGCTATATACCTACCAAATTTCATCCAAATCTGTTTATCCGTTTCGCATAATAGAATAACTGACATCCATACATAGAAACTTTCACATTTAAGAACGCAGAAAAATACATGTCTCTGTCTACAAGATTTCCTGAAACTTAATGACTTTTTCATCATCCACTCCATAATTGCCTTTGTACAAACACGTGTGACCCCTTCGCGATCAATGTGTACAATGACAAACGTTGGTGTGGCCGGTTGGCCGCTTCAACGCAATAATTCTCGCGATAAATCTCTTGGATGTGCCTAATAATACCTAATATCGGCTAATAGCCGATTTTTCGCCCAAGTTCAACGGAAATGTTAATGCCGTTGTCTAATTATCGCGATAATTAGATAGGGGTGGCTACATTTACGGTTAACGTTCAACATCGCGATAATCAACGGTGTTTCTCCTCGATGTGGCAAGGACATCAGCGTGCATTGTAATAAGTTGGCGTATGTAGCTAATGAGAGCGTTGCAATCAGTATGTTACTTTATGAGGACGGCGCTTTGAGTTGGGAGACGCACATAGACGAGCTGTGCGGGAAACTCTCGCGCTCGTTCTTCGCTTGCGTTCGGCGCCTCGCGAGCACCGCCAACCGAAGCGACGTGCGCTCCTGCTACTTCGCGACCGTCCACAGTATCATCACGTATGAGTTGGAGCTGTGGGGCCGAGCTGCCGACCTTAATAGGGCTTTTGTCATGCAAAAGCGAGCCGTTCGAGCTATATGCGGGGTTCAGGATGACGTCCCCTGCGTAGAGTTATTTCGAGAGCTCCAGATATTACCGTTGCCTTGTGAGTTCTTGTATCAAGTAGCCATATTCACTCACACCCACCTCGATACATACGAACGCAGGGGTGTTAACAGAACGATTGCCTTGCGGAGCAATATAAAAAAGATCAACTGGTGACGCCGTCGCACCGGCTCGTCAAGTCAAGGCGGTCAGTTTATATTCTCGGGCCCGTGGATTTACAACCGCATTCCCGCATCCATTCGAGATGCAGCGTCCACTGCTTTAAAAGTAAGCTTAGGGCTTGGCTGTTAGAAAAAAAATTCTATGACATTGAAGATTATTTTCTGTTAAATGATTATTAATTTTTTAATAATATTAATTATTAATTTTGTATAAATTTTAATTTTAATTTTGTATTAATTTTATTTTTTATTAATTTTAATTAATATCTCTAAAATGTTAATTTTAATGTATAATGTTATTATATATTATTTTTTACAGTTTTGTTTATGTTAATTGAATGTTTGCTAAGTGCAATTATCGAAATGTAAGTTTTGGTGTTATTAATAAATTATTTGTATTTGTATGTGTATGAGTTTATTGTTTCATTTCTATAGGTGTGAAGTATTATGGGGATGCGTTTTTGAAAAACTGCGACATCAGTAGAATAAATGCCTCGCATCGAGTCGCGCCATATGCCTCCCTTCCTAAATCCGTGGTCTAGACGTTTCAACGCTGAGGGGTTACATTATATAGGTAGGTATAGCGAATTCCAATATATTAAATTTTTCGTCTGTCATATATGCGACAAAGGAAAATCGGAGGGTTAGACTTCGCGCCTTATTATTTTCGTATAAGTACCTACGAATAGGAAGGTAAGTGTTAAGTACAGTGTTTCTTACAATCAAACGATCATAAAATACCTATTTATAACTAGGTTACAGTTTACCGTATACATGTTAAATGTACACATGAAAAACAAACATCGAATGAATAAAAGCAGAAAACTATATATTTAGCGTCAATTTCAGAGCGTCTGCCAGCGGTAGGTATTATTCTCAATTAAAACAGTTATCTAAATAATATAATTTTTTTCACTTTTTAGTGACCTTTGCAACTTAGGGGAACGATTGTCATAAGTCAATAAGGAGATAATCAAGATAGGCAAACACTTTTCAGTTATTGGAGTGTAACTCAAAAACCGCTTGACCGAACTTGAATTTTGAGAATCGGTCCACAAATGTGGCCGAAATCGGTGAACATATGTAAACAAAAACACGGTCGAACATAGAACTTCCTCCTTTTATAAAGTCGGTTAAAAATTCGCATGCGCTCCCGCGATTTCTGCAGTTCATAATTTCGGAACCAACTTGTAGAAGATTTAGGTAATCCTTAAAACTAACTTATCTATATACTCGTACCTATATGTATTTTTCTATATTTTGTCGTCCTCAGATCCATATGGAGTTACAGTCATCTGACGAAGACCCCGACAAAAAGATCCCCGTGTTCGAATACTTCTCTCGAAAGGGGTTTTCATTTTCTAGTACGTACGGCAAAAACTATGAGAGCGGACTTTTGACACCGCACTTGCGGCATTGCTTCAGCTCACAGGTTACCAGCTTCATACTGGACGGAGAAATGATGGGCTGGGACAAAGGGCGCCAGTGTTTTGGATCCAAGGGTTCGTGCACTTTGACAACTATTTTATACCTACGTGAACGCTAGAAAAATCTTAGTTAAGAACCAATATGTTTCGCATCTGGCTCCAAATTGCTCCGTAGTTGATAAATAACAGAGCAGCAGTGCGAGCATGGATCCATGGTAAATTTGTAAAGTCGATATAGGTACTGATTTTTATATAAGTATATTTATCGTATCTTGTCTCGATCATGGACCTAACCGCGGGCTGTCTTTGACGGATAATTACTGTCAAATTGTATCCTATCGATAATTCATACTCAACTTTACAGGTTTGTTAGAGTCAAGTGATCATTAAAAAATTTTTTTTTTAAAGTCTGGGTCTCTTTTGCGTCACGCACATTAAAAAAGTTATTAGCGGCCGACTAATAAATGCCGCATAAATCAACGATAATCATCATTAGGTTTTACATATAGTTGCTTATGTAGGTATTATAGTTAAACCGTCAAGAGTCTATAAGTCCGTCTGAAAGTTTAAAATAAAGTATAAGCATCTGAACTTCACAAGAATAATTCGAACTGTATAGAAACGGCCGTCAATATTTATAATTATTTATTCTATTGAAATACCGGCTAGTTTGCTATAGTCCGCCGATTCATTAGTTCGATCGTCGAACTTATTTTAATTGAGTATCTATAGCCTGCGCGAAGTCACGATCTCGTTGACGAGTGAAGCGAGGAGGAGCGTTAGGGTTTATGGTGACCACAGAACGAACAGCCAGATTTAAGCTAAACCTAGTTCTACTAAGCGAAGACAGTCGAAACAGTTAGAAAAAAAATCACTACCTCGACGATCGTACTAATGATTCGAACTATTGAGGACAAACTGAAATACCACGGTCCTATTGATTCTCCATGTAGTAGGAACCTCTAGTACTGTTGTGCTCACCACATTTGGACGATCAATTACATTATACTATTACTATAGCTTTTGCCCGCGAATTCGCTCGCGTGATGATTTTTTCACAGAATTCGCCCTATTTACATCTCTATATCTATGGTTTTTTTTATAAATATGAATGACTGTAACAAGATAGAGCTACTCGTATGTTAATGGCTATCGCGTGCCACTATATTATTATGTGGTATTTGACAATTTGTGGTATTTGTTCATGAAGATATTTTATTATAATTAATGTCTAAACAAAAAAGTGTTTGTTTGTTACTTAATCTCGTTGTATATAACGTTTGAATTGAGGTTTAGGTGAAATTTGGATTGGAGATGGTTTGTATCCGTGGGATTAACACTTTTACCCGATTCAACGCTTAGTTCCCGGGGGGTTGCGTCGCGAGATGTTCCACGCGCATGAAGTCGCGCACATAAACTAGCTAACTGGCTTGCAATAAAGTATATAATTGTTTTCACAGGTATGGCATTCGATGTGAAAAAGCTCACAGAGAATTCAAGGTTCCAGCCGTGCTTCTGCGCATTCGACATTCTGTACTTCAATGGAAGGTGCCTGGTCGGGCCAGAAGACAAGGGCGGCATGAAACTGTGCGAAAGACTCAAGTTGCTCGACGCAATGTTCAGAGATATAAGAGGAGTCATCCAGCATAGCAAGAAGAAAATAGTTATGCAAAGGTAATTTCGAAGTTTACCTACGGTCACGTGAGAAATTCCCGCGACTAATGATGTGACCCAGTAACGCAAAGACAAGAATGTCAAAAATACAGCTAGGGAAATGCGGTGTCATAAATGAGCACTAAGTTCACTTGCTATTGTGCCCTTCACACAGCTTGCTGTTCGCAGTAGCATACAATGTCTGTGTTCTGGAGTACTGTACAATGTTCTGGAGACCAATTCTACTGTGTGACACAGTAGAAATGGCCCCCTTTACCATACCTCCATACATTCAACAATTTACTCCCTGCAACTGCAGTTCGACTACGTTACTTATTCGATTATAACCAAAAAGCCATTCTACTATTTCTTTAGATAAATTAGAACGTAACGTCATCTTAAACACTACTTTATGTTAAATATGTGAATTAAAAGCTATTGCATGCTCAATGAGTTAGCGGTGCGTTCATGATTTATCGAGTTAGCAGAATATAAAGTTGTGATCGATCGTTGGCGTCAATAGAAACGCAACTGCAGCTGAATAGAAGAATAAGAAAACGTATAAAAACCACCGTTCAGCTACGGTTTAATTGCAATTTAGTTCGTGGAATCGGTCCCAGGTCTACCAACAGGTGCTATTCAATTCATGTTGAGTTTGACAAAATTTTATCTACCCTTCAGCTAACAGCTATCTCTATTCCCCGTAACGATTATAATACAATAGCCTATAATCACAGTCTTTAGCGATTTGAAATCATGAATTACATACTTGTACATGAACTCGAGAAGAAGTAACAAACACACAAACTTTCGCCTTTATAATATTAGTGTGATTTTAGTTTTAGAAAAACTAACAGCCTTATCTATCAAGTTATATTTTTTAAATTAAATAAAAGAAAAGTTAATTATAAAATTCTACTCATAGTAATAATATACGGTAGTAACACGGTCATATAGTATAAGATAGGTAAAAATCTTTGAAACGGTATAAAGAAGTTATAGTACCTAATAGAAAGACGATAATGTGCTGTAACTTTTATGTTGAGTATTGTGTTTCAGATCGGACATATTGAACGCTTTGAACAAGGCACTAGAGAACCAAGAGGAAGGCATCGTCGTCAAAGACACCGAATCCCACTACATCGCTAACAAGCGGAATGCTGGATGGTACAAAATTAAACCTGAGGTAAACCATCAATCATATACACACTTTTCATACTGTCAAATAGTATAACGGGCAAAGCCTGCACCTGATGGTAAGTATCACCCTGCCCATGATAGTTGCAGAGCTTTCTAAGCTTGGAATAGTAGTTAAGCGTGGCGTTGCACTGCGCTCTTCACTCTGAGTTATTAATTTAAGTCGCCAAGTACGAGTATTCTTTTTTTTAGTTAATTACACACTACAGACACTATGTTCCGTACCATTTGTAACTTATGGATTAATTAAAATAACATTCATTTTGAATGGAGACTTCGTTCTCCAAACATTACAGTTTTACATTACAAAAAGAATACTTTCTTCCTCTTCTTCTCCTTCTTCTTCTTCTTCTTCATCCTAGCAATTTCCCGGTTGCATTCTTAACTTCCGCCAAGAGCCCGGGCTCTGCTTTCCTGCTTTTTTCCCTCCACTTCACACGGTCTTCTGCATCCCTAGTGGTGAGACCATTGGCACAAAAAGAATACTTTATATTGCTTAATCTAGTTACACTATTTTCCTTATTATACTGATATTAGCTAGAGCATCTGACCGCAGACTCCTGCCTTTGCCCTATTGTACTAAGCACAGCCTCCACGACCTCTTCGTTCCTGTCTTTTATGTCCATCTTGTTGTAATCTGCTATTTGTTTTGCCATTGCCTTTGTCGCCCGCCTGATGAATTCGCCGATAGCATCGGAGCTGTCGTTTGTGAAGTATGCTGCAGCTCACTGAGTGTCGCGACACTGCCACTACTGCGTGAGAGACGCTGTCTTGGAGCTTTGTGACTCGCTCTTTCGTCTGGATGATAATCACCGTTTCGTAGGTCAAACCTTGTGCATCGTGTACTATTAAGGTGCTGGACGTTTCCCCTGACCCGTATCCTTTGCCAACTAAGGAGGATTTTTCCTCCTGTGCTAGGCATATGCAGCATTAGGTATATAGTTTTCGGGAGGTCTGTTGGTATTTTTGCACCAGTGTACCGTTCTACCTTCAGGGAATGAACTTGGGATCTAGACGAGTATATACCCGGATACACTTGGCTCAGCGCCAAGTACTTTCACTTGTTACAGTGCCTTTCACACTTACTTCAATTGAGTACTTTCTCCTGTTTTGGAAATTACGAGGACACTGAAAAACTTTTGAAAGTAGTTTCGTAACATTCAGTTATGCACACACAAACTACCCACATTCTTCCACACACACACACACACACACACACACACACACGTACATACTCTCTACTACTCACACCTTCCTGGGTACTCCTTAAATACTGTTAATCAGAAGCACACACACTCCACACATAATACTTCAGCTAAAACATAAGTTTATAATTCTTATTCTTCTCGTTTATAATATAATTCTTTATCTTACATATTTAACTTAGGTTCTTTAATTACGCTACTAAACTTAGTTGATGAGATGAGAGAGGATGTCGCGTACGCGTTGAGGGAAATATATTCAGGTATATATTCCTCAGCCCCACGTATTAGGTCCCTGGAGCAGAGAAGGTACAGAGATGCGCATATACCCAGCACTCTTCCCAACACCCTCTTCCTAGTACACACTCAGGAAGAAAAGGAGACCCTGACCAACCAGGGTTATGGTGGAGGCACGGGGTCGCGCATCCTTACCATCCATGAAGCACAGGGACTGACATACGAGTCGGTCATCGCCATTAAAACCAAGGGCAACATGAGTCTGCACGAGAGCGTCCCGCACGCAGTGGTTGCAGTCTTGCGGCACACCAGGACCTTCACCTACTACGCCGACGAGGAAGAAGACGCCATCAGCCAAAAAAACACTTAGTTCACTTAATTTATTAACTTATTCAAGCAATCATCGTGTACTTACTTATTCTATATAACATGTACTACGGAAGAGCGGGACTCTCTAACACAGGTATTTTCATACTTAGAAAAGGGTCCCAATCCTATGAAATATATCATAAGTTTAAGTTTACTGAAATATAAATTTTTGTAATTGTAATTTGTAATATCACTTGTTACAGTGCGTTTCACACTTACTTCAATTGAGTACTTTCTCCTGTTTTGGAAATCCATACTAATATTACCTATAAATACGTTTATAACTCTGTCACTCTCTCTCTGCCTCTGTTTGAAACAAGTAACAGGGTAACATGTTACCTTGTTACGAACAAACTGTTGAACCTGGCGTAATGAACTCTGGCAAGCAGAGAGATTATATTCCGGGAAGGATATAGGATAATTTTCATTATATAATACCTCGTCGTGGTTGAAACTGCGGAGCGATAGCTGCGCTAAGCGTAAGTTATAAAAACATAAATGTTGCAGTATACCGAAGGAGTGATGGACGACTTGGATCTGGTGATAATCGGTGCTGATGCGGCCGCCAGTGATGCCAGTCACGGCGGAGCCAAGAGCTTCGTGCTCGCTGTGGCAGATGCAGTCCCAGGTAAGGCGACGTCCTACGTAGGCGATTTAAACAGACGCGATTGCGAAGCGATTCAATGCGGTGACATGCGAATTCAATGCGATGCGACGCGGCGACCTTGTCATACATGCGCGTGAATCGTCCCGCACCGTTACCACCGTTCATTGGGCATTGGCCACTTAATATTTGTCATGGACAGACGCAAGCGAATATTTAGGAAAATTCATTTCTTAAATATCAAATACTCAAGAAATATGTACGGCAGAGAAGTGAAACTAATATTGTGTTTTCTTAGAAAGGCATAGGTATTTAAGGGGAATTTCACAATTTGAAGAATTACGGACTCAACCCCTGTTATTCAAGGAATATTGTCCATGCTGATATATCGGATGATATAATCAGCAGGCCGATATATCGGCATCGCCGGTTATAATGCAACCGATATCCAGCAGTTCGAAAAGCGCTCGAAAAGTTAGACGCGCACTCGGCGACGTTGCCTTTCCGTCAATTCCGTCGTAGCTTCTCAACTGGCGAGTGAAATGACAACGGCGCCGACATCGGCAGTGTTCTTAGGGTTCTTTAGAAATATAAAAACACTACTGTACACTGTTTAGGTCCAACTAAATTAGTTGAGATATTTAATGTTTCGCGCCTATTTATTTTAGGTTATTATTACGTGACACTGGCTTTGATTAATTATTCATTTTCATTAACTTATTTTTAACACATCTCATGGCTCGACCTTAGACATAAGTAACTTTTATGCATTGTAAAGGCATGTATGATTAATTATTTATTTGATTAATTAGCTACTAAGCCATCGGTATCGCCGATTGTTTTCTACAAAAATCGGTATCGGTATCGTATCGGAAAAATTATGTATCGTTACATGCCTAGTTTGTAGAATAACTAGGTTAATGTGTTGAAGGCCAACCACCGCATCGCTGGGTGTGCGTGGGACGCGTAGCGACAGGACTGAGCTACGACCAGCGCGAAGCGATCTGTAACGTGCTGAAGCAGAAGTGGACACTGTTCCAACAGACCGCGCCGCCGCCCGAGCTCGTGTTCAACAAGATCAAGCCGGACTTCTGGCTGATGCCTGAACATTCCATAGTGTTGCAGGTAGATACTATCAATGGTATGCTAACAGATTCAACTTTTCGGAAATAACAAAACTAAGAAAGTTTTAATCCTTTAAGTATAATTCACAGGAACCTGTTCTTTTAGTTCTGGCTGTTTTATAAAATGTGTCAATTTGATTACGTCTAATTGTAGGTGATTACTTAGTCGGTTTATGTATGCTTGTTACCACTCAGCGGTGAAATGGTTGGGCCATTTGGAAATGGAAATAACTAGCCAACTAGCCTATACCCAGTATTAACACATAAGCCAATTATTATCTCGATTTAGTGGGTAGTTCCTGGGATTGCGAAATGTTTATTTTATCCGGTCCGTCTAATGGAATATGAAGATAGAATCAAGAAGCTATTGCATCCCTGAGCAACAATAGTTGCTATCCCTGTGGTTGATAACCAGAGTGATGCTTTGTTACGTCCCTGCTTGAAAGACCCAGGATAATAGCTGCAAGAAAGTACTCTGACAGAGCATTCCTCAATTTACCTTAATGACAAAGGTAGGTAGGGAACTTTTTAGGAACCAAAAATTTTCTTGCCAGGCTGGAACGAGTAGTGCGGTAGCTCTACCATGAGTTGGTTAATACTAGAATTCGCCTACCTATTAAGCTTGTGATTGGCGTACCCGCTACCGATTTTAGTTCTACAATTGATCGCAAGGTGGCACTATTCTCTTTTCATACATTTTTTCGCGGCAGTCGATACCGAGCATCGATTGGTGTCAATGTTGTAAACTCATGGTACGCCTACGGGATCGGTATACTGCAATCGAAATGGTCTCGATGGTCGCTCTACGGATTTCGTGCCAAGGATAGTGGTCAAGTCAAGGTGTTATTCTGAGGAGAAAGAAGATGAAACGGACATGTTTCCGCTGAGTACGCGCACGTTGAACTCGTCCAAGTTGCCCGTTCCCCAACGAGAGATGTTATCGATCACCCTGGAGAGCTCATCAGCGACTGCACACCGTCTACTTATTAATTTAAGACGTTTATTTAAAGTTGGTAGTTTAATTTTGTATATAAACATTGGTAGTTATTCGCTTGAGCAAAACACTAAAATAAAACTCTTTTTATCTCTTCAAGAGTCGTTATATGACGTTATAATGACCTATGATGGAATATTATGGTACTTCTAATTCTGTTTACACTAAAATCCACATTCGTGTAACACTTACCTCTACTTTCTAGAACGTTTGTCAAAGTTTGATGAGCTAACAGACGGAATACTGGCCACTGATTGGTCACATATCACGTCACAGAATACCATTGACCAATGAGCGTTTAGTGTTTAGCTGGTCAACTAATCAATTCTTTGACAAACGTTCCAGAAAGTGGGGGTTAGAATGACAATTCTAAAACTGCTAAAAATGATTATTCAATTAAATGGTGGGTAGTTTTACATCAGTTAAGTATTGTTTAGAGAGCACGAAGTTACAAGACGATTAAATTTGCAATAAATATACGATTGAAAAAAAAATGGCAAATTTAAGAACTGTAATTCGCAAGCGTTATACGAATTTGGACTTTAGTGTTAACATAATAAGATCGGTAGTTCAGTTTGGTGTTCGGAACAAGCTAATTGCTACCATAGGTGCGTTCGTTTAACTTTGAGGGCATTGGTGGCGTTGTCATTGATGGCTCTTTTGTTAAAGCGTTATTTTTGCTACTTTCGCCACTTTTGCCCACACCCTACTCGAACGCTCAACCGAGCATAAGACCTAAAATCGCATGATTATGCTGTCAAATTCATAGTTGTCAAAAAACAATCACAAACAACCATGTTCCGTACGTGGATCAAAAAGTGCACTCTGTTTTAGCTTTCCGAACGCTAAACAGAAAGAGACGTAAACAGCATTTTCACCCACAAATTCCCAATCCGAACGCCCTTGTGACCGTTTTTAGTGTTATTTTCGCCAACAGGGGTCTATTAGAACACACTACATAAGTACTTAATTGTTTTGACAGGTTCGAGCGACGGAGCTGATCCGAAGCGTCGACTTCGGCACGTCACACACGCTTCGCTTTCCGCGCGTCAAGCGAGTGCGAGATGACAAACCAGTGAAAGACATCATGACGCTGGACGAGTTTAATAAGCTTGTTGAGGTAATTAAGTAACATTAACTACAGTGAGACCAACGAAAGAATGCGATCATGACGTCTCTCAGGTCATCTATCTAATACTTTAAACTATCAATTCAGCTATTTTCATGAAATTTAGTATGCACTAAACTATGGCCCTTAACACAAAGTTACCTTTATCCCTTTAATTGGCCCTTGAACCTATAGGTACAAGCTATACCTACCACTTATACAGAAGTAGTCGGTTAGGTACCTATATAATTAGAGCAGCCTTTCCCAAAGTGGGCGATAACGCCCCTTGTGGGCGCTGCAGGCCAAAAGTAGGGCAGTAAGAGACCCAGAAAAAAAGGAGCCTTGTGTTCTTGAGTAAATTGGAACCTGGTATCAACAAACTTATTAAACAGAAAATATACTCTCTCTGAATACTATAAAGTTGTGTTTCAATTCATTCTCATTGGCTGTTGTCTACCTACCTACTGCGCTCAGGTCTCAATTTAACTCTTGTGGACTCTCGTTTAGAATGAATGTTTAACTCTCCGCTATAGCATGGACAAACTATACAAGAAGACCAGCAATCGCCTAGAAGAAATCGTACCTCGATAATTAAGTGTCTTACATGCCGTAAGAGGTCGCTAAGTGTATCGAATAATCGAATTGTGCAATAAATTATACCTATCAATTTTCTGTCTCGAAACAAATATTATCATACTCATTCGTAGTAGTACAAAACAAAATGGATAGATGGCGCAAAAAAAAATATAGAGGTCTGTGACTTGCGAGCATTTCATGTTTGTTGCCAGCTCGTGCAACGCGGCGTTTTCCACCCGCCGCAGACAGAGAACGCTACATACACAGACACAATCTTCTCTGTCTGCGGCGGCAGTCGCAGAAAAATGAAACGTTGCCGCTCTTCGATCATCACTTGGGACAAATAGAAAAAGCATGAAATGTGGATTGTGGAACGCTCAGGGCGCCCTACTACCGTACGCCGAATCACGCCGAATTACGTAGTTACGTGTTTCGTTCGTGTGCATTGGTACTCTATCTAATGTTTAATTACATAGTAATCACATGAAAACTTACGAGTTATGTTTTGCGGACGGGGCGTACTTCGTTCGGTGCCGTAACTGCGTGTTTTTACTTTTAGCATAGTAGGGCCCGGTCCGAATTTGTGGACTTTTTATTTATAAACACTTCAAACCTTTTATGTGCGCTATGGTTGAAATAGACTAGCGATTTTAACATTGATAGAAAGCTATTACAATTTTCTACAAAGTATTTAAAACATGATGTGTGTACCTATGTGGTCATATTATGGTTGCGATTGCGAGTTAGAAAAGAGCGCGTTTCCCACCAAAACCGCGCGTCAGCTATTTTGCCGAAAATTTTATGTTTTCTTTATAGTAATATTATATACTTAAGTATCATTTTGTTTGTAAATAAACGTTCTTTCAAATGGTATAATTTCAAATGAATTGGTTTAAATAATTTTGAATTTTCAAGTCAAACAAAAGAGTAGATAGGGTAGGTGTGAATAATTCCAAGAATTTTATAACCTGGATATCACCGGAGAACTGAACCTTTGGCATAATTTATGGGTGACGAAGGCTTTATCAGATGATCAATTAAGGGACATAGAAGTAATTGATCTGTTCAACGAAGCCAACATTTTTTACCCTGCTGTCAGAAAGGCATTAATTATTTTAAGCACTATCCCATGCACCACGGCGACCGTAGAACGGTCCTTCAGTACGCTGCGAAGAGTTAAAACGTGGCTTAGAAGCACCATGGGTGAAGAAAGTTACGGGTTTATGTCTGATGAGCGTACATCGCAACTATTTAAAAGACAACAGTGAGTTTATTGAAAAGACTGTCATAGACAAATTTGCGGCAAATCCGAGAAGATTACTGTTAAATTAATATATACATACATAATATAATAATATATATTATACATAATGTATGGTATAATTATGTATAATATTTTGTTTTGTGTCATCATCAAAATTAATGAATAAAAGTCAATTTTCATGATTTTTTGTTTCAATATACCCGACAGACGATCTTTTCGAAACAGGTATAAGCAGCCCCCTGCCCCCTCCTAGCTGAAATCCTGGGTACGCCTGGGTGTTGCCAGGCAACACCGGAGTTTGTTGTGCGAAATGTGCGGTAGCGGTGTGCGATTGTGCGTTCGTGTTCAAGTGCTTTTCGTTATAATTTCAGTGACTTTCTGCTTCCCTAACCACGTTTCCTGCTCGCCTACCGGACTTTGATTACGCCTAACTTTGTGACCTACGCTTTTCGTTTGGATTCTGAGTTTTGCCTACGTTTTGGACTGCCTTGGCAAGATGTCGTATACCAAGTGTGTTTATCACAACTGTGGTAATTTAAGCCGAGACATTTCAATGTTTCGCTTTCCTGTACACGATCCAGGCCGTCTAGTCCTTTGGATTCGCAACTCAGGTATGTGGATAGATTGTCTATTTTATATGAAATAAATAACCTCACTAAAAAGCTAAATCAGAAATTATCTACAATATATACCTATATAACTCCATCAGTGAAGTCTTTTGCATGTAATTATAATATTTTATCTGCTTCCAGGAAATATTTACTTGGATTCTTTAAGTAATGAAGAATTGAGACGTCGGTACATTTGTGCTGCACATTTTCTGCCTTCCGACATCCATAGTGGTGTACGAAGCAGATTAATTGGACCTGCTATCCCAGTGCATTTTCAAAGCATTGAAAGTGGAGAAGGGACTTCAAACCAAACTCTAGAAACTGCTGATGCAAATATAGAAGATGGTGAGTATGAGAAGGGGTGGTTACATTATTAAGCCAGACAGAACCACACGACTATTTAATATATGAATACTATATTATATCATAGACTAACATATTATATGAATAAATTACTATAATATGATAGTGTATGTGAAGAGATAATTTTACACTTTATTTTACTGTGGTTTCACTTTTCAGATGTGATAAAGTCACCAGAAGTTTTAAAAGTAAAAACACCAACTAAATTTTACTTTAAAAAAACTCATGCTGCTGCTGATGAGAAGAAGTCATCAACACCATCATCTCCACATTCATTGTTGGAGAGACCATACATTGCCACTACACCAACCCAAAGACAATCACGAAAATGCCTATTTGAAGGCCCTAAAAGGAGGTTATCAAGAAAATGCCTATTTGAGGAAAAAATTGAAGATACGCCTAGAACCAAGCGATTAAAAAGTAGTGCTTCTACGTTGTTAAGAAAAAATAAAGCGCAAAGGTCACTAATTGGTAGACTTCGAGCGAAATCAAAACCTCTTAACAAACCATTACATGATGGAGATTTTCGAAGTGAGGTGTCTAGAACTTTAGCACTAATGCAGCTCAGAAAAAAAAACAACAAGAAAAAGTGGACAGAAGAAGAAAAAAATTTGTGCTTGTCATTATTTTACAAGTCTCCAACAACTTATAACTTTTTGAGACGACAAGGTGTAGTTTTGGCAGCACCCTCGACAATTAGGATGTGGTTATCAAAGTCAAATTGCTTGCCGGGATTGTGCCCTGACATATTTGAAAAAATACAGAAGAGATTTGAAAATGCCTCTATAAAAGAAAAGGCATGTGTCATTTCCTTTGATGAAATGGCAATAATGTCTAATTTGGAATATTCCAAAAAATATGATTGTATTGAGGGTTTTGAAGACCTTGGAGGAAATCACCGATGTAATAAACTGGCCAAATATGCCTTAGTGTTTGTTGTTAGGGGTTTGTATGGAAGGTGGAAATTACCCATAGCATACTTTTTATCTAGCTCAAATGTAAAAGCAGAACCGTTACAACTATTATTAAAAGCAATCATCAATAAACTTTTTAATAATGGGCTCTTGCCTAAAGTTGTGGTTTGTGATCAAGCATCAACCAATCAGAATGTTTTAAAAAAATTAGGGGTTACAACTCACAGCCCCTTCTTTTTTTGCAATGGGAGAAAATTATTTGCCTTGTTCGATGTGCCCCATTTAATAAAAAACATCCGAAACAATTTTCTCCAAAATGATTACACTAATGAAGGAGAACAAATATCGTTCCAAGACATAGTTAAAACATACCAAATAGACAAAACTTCGAATTTTAGCAGATCACTTACAAAATTAACGGACCGCCATATTGACCCCAACTCATTCCAAAAGATGACAGTTAGCCTAGCAACTCAGATATTTAGTAATTCCGTTGCCGCTGCCGTAAAAACTGTAAAAAGTACAGGCCAATTAAAAAGTGAAACTGCAGATGCTACGGCCAATTTTATCAAAATTGTCAACAATATGTTTGATGCCTTAAACAGTAGGCAACAATTTGACAAAAACCCATATAAGCATGCTCTGTCAAAAACATCTACATTAGCAATGCGCGCTATTACAGATGCTAAAATAGTTTTTCAAAATTTACATAAAATATCTTACAAAACATATAAAGATGGCCAGAGGAAAAAAGTTTTAACACGCCCACCTTGCTTCGATGGAGTCATTCAATCGTGTGAGGCAGTTTTGCAATTATTATTTGAAGAGTGTTCAGATTCATCTGTATCATATTTGATTACAAGAAAATTAAATCAAGATATAATTGAAAATTTATTTGCACGGTTTAGGCAGAAGGGTGGCTCAAATAGAAATCCATCAGCTAAGTTGCTTCGAACTATATTCAGAAGCAATTTAATTAATTCACTTATGAAACTCCCTACCACAAAAAACTGCGAAGACGAAGATGGACAATATATCCATTTAACAGTTGAATACCCTTTATCTCTTTCACAAACATTGCAGGAGCCATCTCCCATGCTATCGTCTTTGTCAGATATACCATCTACGGAAATCCCTAGCTGTTCTGCCAGAGCTGCAGACAATGCCGAAGCGGTGGCTTCAACATCTGCAGAAGCCTCAGTAACATTAGAAGAATGTTCTTTGATATATTTTGCAGGATATTTAGCTAAATCATGCCTATCAAAAAAGCAGTGTCAGATTTGTACTCTGAAATTATTACAAGAAATTGACATTGATGATGAACGACAGCTGTTGATTTTACACAAATCATACGATTTTAGTAAAAATATCAAACTAAAAATGCCAAGCGACAATTTGTTAAAACTGGTCCATTTGGCTGCCGATTGCTACAATACACACTTTAACAACATTGTACATTGCACAAAAATCAAATACCGTTTATTCAATACAATATTGGCCTATTTGAGGTGCGAAGCTCCAGAATTACTAAATATGAGTTGCGAAGAGCATATATTTTACATTATTGATCAGATGATCTTGGTGAAGATTCATTTTTATTGTAAAAACAAAAAGACCAACATTTCTGCAAGTACGAATCCAAAATTAAGAATATTAAAAAATAAATGATTATAGCCTAGATCTAGCCGAAGATCCTAATATAAAATAGTACAGACATAATTATATCTGTTAAAGATGATAGCTAACAGAATGTGCTTTGACTTAGTTTGCATGTGTCATTTACATATTTTTCTGTAAAATGCTCAAATAAAGGCTTATTACTGTTGTGGCAATTTTTTATGAACAACCTCTCAATGTTTTACAAAAGTTAAATAGGTAGGTATATAAGCTTTGGCAGTAATTTGGGGAGATAGAATCACGTTACAATGACCCGTGACTTCGCCATAGCATGTTAGTCTATGGCTATAGCCAACATTTTTAACGTTTATATATCAAAAGCCTCTTTTGCCTGCCGCTACAGTGACGATGGAGATACTAGGTATTTTGCCTATTTTATTTTAAAGAAGTAGTTTGTTGTTACCCATTATTGTACATAGATACCTACTATGTTTCTTTTATATAAGTCTTGAGCATATAATGTTACACATGGTACTCTGAAAGTTTAATAGTTAATTTTTTATTGAAATTCTGTTGTGTGTAATTATTGTTACTTGTGGAATGAGTGTTTCATCCTACAAATGTGTACTGTACATTGAACCCATAACTAACCAACCATAATTAGATTGTGTTTTATAAATAAAACCATGGACTAACATATACAAGTACTTGTATATGTTAGTCCATGATAAAACACATTTATTCTAAATTATTTCCTAACAAGTATGAATATATTTATTTTGTTATAAGACATTAAAAAAGGCGATGTTAGCCTGCATACTATGAATATTTAAGTAAATACTTGACGTATTTACTATACGTATGTTAAATAAAGATCTTTGAAAACACAAACAAATAACAATTGTTCATATATTACAAACTAAAATTAAAGAATAATGAGAAATAAAAGTTATTTATCTATAAATTTCGTTGTTTTAGTAATCCTGCATAATTAATAACATATTATTATAGGAAACATTAAAAAGACAAGAAAAGCAAGTCGTTCGCCTGATGGTATTCGTCACGCTGCTACCCTTAACATTAACACTGCCAACAGTTACATACTGCACTCCTTAAGCCTGGTTTTCATGCCTAGTAGCTGGCAGACAGTGAAGGACAGTTACTAGGTCCGTGAAAACAAAGTTGAGCCAGCTCTTTTGTAGGTCAAAAGTACTGTATAGATAGCAGAATGTACAGTTGCTGACTACTGACCATGTGAAACCCTTACTCTGCCACTGAAAAGACTTAGATGAACCACTAAAAAATATTTATTGTGTAATAATACCTGGGAACTACAACAATTAATATGCCTTTTTTGCAAACTCAAAATACTAGTAGGCTTTTCATTTCAATTGATACAATTTTACGTTGCCAACAAAATTAGGATCAATTTATTTATGTTGAGCGCCACCTAGCGAACCTAAGATGCGATATTTTGAATGCCATCTTTCAAGCTATTGCAGCTCCATCTGTCAATAAGCACATAAATAATGCTATATTATCATTAGGAAACTAAATTATTAAAGTACGTAAATGAAACATTATTTCGTATCTAAAAAAAACTACACAACTTTAGGGCTGAATTTCCCTCGAAGTAATCCAAATTGAGCAGCTCTAAGTGTCCAAACTAAAAATTCCGGGCTATTTGATAGCGCCATCTAGGAATAATACGGGATTTTGATCTTTTTGCGGTGTACGTTTTTTTTGTATGTGATTGTTGGTCTTCTTGTATAGTTTGTCCATGGCTATAGTAACAATTAATTTAATTTGAATTTAGAATGGTTTTTAAGTAGGTGAAAAATGGGGGCGCAAAAAATAATTTATTCATAAAGTGGGCAGTAGACAAAATTAGTTTAGGAACCCCTGAGTTAGAGCTTTGCGAGATATGCCGTTAGCTTTCTTCTACTGAACTTCAATTAATTAACATAACCACCGGGACGGATCCAGGAACTTCCTTCAGGGGTTGCCGTGGCGGGGGAAGGCTCGGTTCCCGTGGATTGGGTCACCACGGTGAAGCTAAGAGGAACCAATGGGCCTGCCAGTGATAACCGATAGCTGGCGGGCTCGTGGTGGGACCGCTCCTATGGGCTTTGCCTTCCAAGTCCACATGAGAGCGGTCACTATAGGTTTGGGTGGTGTATGGGCGCCACTGCAACTGAGGCGGGCTGCGGTGTCGTATGGGCGGCACCGCGGATGAGAGTTAGAGGCCGCGGCGGGAGAGGAGTGCCGGTATTACGGTGAGCCGCTCTCCCTGCCTTTCGCGGCCTTGACGGGGCTGCCACCGTTAGATGGCGGACGCGGTGGGGTCGCAGGGGAAGATGACTGTCGGTATTGAAAAGCGCCACCTGACCCATCGTAGGGAGACTTAGGGCGCCCAGACTCGGGGGAATCTGGCGTCCATCTGCGGATTTGGTCCCCCGAGGCAGTTGCGGTACTCTAAGTGTTCTGGCGTAGGTACTGCAAAATAGAAGGGTCCGGCAACAGACAGCCGCGACGGGTTCGCGGTAGTGTGCGAAATCTGTCACGCGTTCCCACCAAAAGCGGCAGTGACGGAACACCGCAGAGATTAGGTGGGTATGCTGCCCTTCTGGCAGAGACTCCCGCATAACCACCGTGTTTTGCATCCAATTTTGCTTTGCGTGGCCAGAAGGTGTATTAGAGACCAAATTCAACTAAAAACATCCGGTCTAAAACAGATTTTACAAATGTTATGGTGGTAAATAGATACAATTTCGGAGAAAACGGGAAAATTCACAAAAAAAGTAAAAAAAAATTGAGGGGTCGGGGATTTTTTTTGGCCAACTTGTATTCTACAAGTGGGCCCCCGAACACGCTCATTTGGTTTGTCGGACCCTCTACCAAACACCCTTTAATCTGTCCGCATCAGGACAAAAAATAACAATAGATTTATGAATGAAACTTGCCTCTAATGAGGATTGCTGATTCGGACAGAATATATCAACACATCTATTTGTGGAAAGTTTCCATTCCCATTTACGGCCGATCCCAATAATCTATATATACACAGTTTTCCTTACGATCGATAGAAATGTGACATAACGTCCACACAAATAGTGTCAAATATCTATCTCTAGCAAGGTAAACCGACGATAGATAGGTTATTCGGACCGGCCGTAATCTTAAAACCTACCGACAGAAACTACACCTCAGAGTACTCTCATGTTTCGAGTTTGCACTTTAATGGAATGCCCAAAAAATATTCTAATGCTTTGATCTCATCTGCGCGTGTTTATTCGGGCACTACCGGTAAAGATTGGCAAAAATCTCCGTGTAACATCACCGTCATACACCGTCATACTTTGTATAGGTATATAGGTACAATTTCTGTTCAAGGCTTCGACTCTTCTTTTGTGTGCCATCGTTATCATTTCATCCCTCTATTTCATTCACGGCTACTATACTTATTAAAACAATATCTTTCAGAGCACAGTAGGGCCAGTCGTCAAACTAAGTAACAAGAGGGTAGGCGAGGAGCTAATCGCGGACATCGAGGCTAAGACCCGTAAGAAACGCGTCGCAAACCAGCCACAAGTACTGGGAGAACTCAAGAAGACCACAGTAGGAGACGTGGAAGCTATATCGCATGCGTTGGAGGGCCGGAAGATATGTATACTGTCGGAAGACGAGGATTGTAAAAGAGAAGATCTGATAAGGATCGTGGAATCGCACCGTGGGAAGGTGGTTGCTAATCCGGGTAAGAATAAAATTGTCTATCGAAATTCACACTATGCCTATCCATAATAAAACTGTAGCCAAAGTGAAAATTGTACATGAAAGATAATTAAGAAAAAATATTTTCATATGACTAAATGAAAGTAGGAATCCAAATGTATCGTTTTTAGAATGTTTGTCTGTCTGTGTTAATAATTACTGCGTAGGGAATTCAGGTCGTGGTGGGTCCAAATTAAAGCGCTTCTTGTTTCCAGGAGAGTGTTCTTTATTCGACTAAGGTTGCTCTTACAATGCAAGAATTCCACAGCTTTATTTTTTTTTTCTAAGCTACGGACCTCGGCTTGGGCCGTCGCCAGGAGAGAGGAGAGGGGAGTCGGAGAGAATCGCCCCGGTACATAAGTGTACCGTTGAAAGTGGGCCCTATGAATTTTTACTCTATGACTATTTGGAGAGAATCTAACCAAGACTTGATTTTTGCCTCAAGCTCGCCGGCGAGCTCGGTGTCTGAATGTGTTTACCTGGGAATCATAACCTTGTGTACCTCGCCCGCAGTCATTACCTCCGGTGTAGGCCGGAGCCTACGCCGTGATCGGAATCAATACCTTGACTGGGGCTACAAACTGAATATCGTCGCGTTGTACACTCATGCCTGTACTTTGGGTGGGGGAATATTCCCTTGTTTTTAAATACAATAAGTTAAAGTTAACAAAGATGCGCCAGATGCGCCGAAAGCCTATTGTCTTTGCCAATACCGGCTTACAATTCGGGTTCTTATTGCTATCTCTCTTTTGCAATGTGTTGTCCCTGTTTAGGTATTGCTACTTGTGATTGATTATTAAAACGCCGATTCTATTAGCCGTGTTACATCGTAATTTTAAGACTAAATGTGTATTCATTTTACTATGATCCTGTCTTATGTTATACAATATCTATACATGCCTTATAACTAAGTGTAAACAATTATTTGCTAATCATACCTAGAAGAGTTTCTTACCCAATTACATCGTAAACTCTACCCATAATGTCTTACCTAGCTATAAACAATAATTTATACGTCTAATATAACCTTATTCTACGCTATCTATATACATGACCCTATGTGACTTACTAACTTATGTGATCTTACGGCTATACTTCTTAACAGTCTGTCTGTCCACATGTGACTTTATAAGACAGAAACTACTAGATGGATTTTGATGCCGTTTGCTCGAGTATATTCTTTAGAGTCCTGAGCAAGTTTTTATCTTTCTTTCAAAATTGGTTCATCCCAAAAGAAGTTACAGGTATTTTTATATTCAGTTTGCACCACAGAACGAGGATTAGGCAGGTACTAATAATAGGCCTACCGAATCCGCTGCGCGCCGACTATATTTTAACACAGTTTGCATTGGCTATTGTTGTAAACAATTATATATATTATAGTATAAGTCTACTAATATATAGATAATATTACTGTGACGGCGGGCCCGAGCGGGTCAGCGTTCGTACGTCGTTGCACTGTAGGCGTGCTTTCTGCATGAAGCGCCGATCACAGAGCCGCTCCAGTCTTTAGGAGGAATGACGTGAGGCTTATCGGCCTATAGGATGTAGCCTCTGCTCTGTGTAGTCACTCTTACCTGGTAGGCTAGCTAGACATACTCTCAATATATCGTCAGTGTCTCATTGATGTGGTGTTCACCCTATTGTATAAGTCCAGGAAAGATCCCCTCTGGACCTCTGGAGAAAATGTGTTGATTACGCAGATAATTTGTTCCGTTGTCACAACGGTATTTGCAACAGAGTAGTCTTCCAGTGTGGCTATCCCCTGATCTTGTGGCCAGTCATAGGACTTAATAATATGGCATCCAGGGAAATGCATTTCTAGCAGGAGTATATATGTTTCTGCTAAGGTTTTTGTATAGGTTTGTGTTAACTTTCTTCTTTAGCAAGCCGATGTCGCTTCCCTATCTGTTAGATCGTGATATAAATATAAACCCATAATGTTATTCCTGGGTATAACTGATCCTCCTTATTGTTATTGTAAATTTTCATTACATATTAGGTTCAATTGTTGTTTATTTAATCTGTGTATCGCAACTAGTATCAACTGATCTTCTGAACAGCATTTTACTCACGATACATTATACAGTTATAGGATCTAATAAGTCTTATGAAGATTGTTATGTTTAGGAATCGACACTTGGTGCATAGTGGTAGGCCGGCTGACATTCCGCGCGCGCTCCATCATGCGCCAAGACTTCAACGTGGCCACAACCACGTGGCTCCGCGCCCTGCCTCCCTCCCCCGCGCGCATCAGCTTCACCCCCCTCGACCTGGTCTCCCTCAGCCGGGAGGGACGCATGGACTGTGCGAGGGAGTACGACGCATTTGGAGACAAGTATACCGAGCTCGCGGATCAACACTCGGTCACGCGGTGCTTTCAGAAGATGGATGACGCTGTTACCGTTTTCGGGTTTCCAGTAAGTATTGCCACTGTTATGTTGATTGTAGATTTTTTATTAGGCGACGAAACTAGCACAAGGCCCACCTGGCCCTTCTAGTGTTAATTGGTAACCTGTGCCTAGAACAGATGCATTTCGTCACAAGTAGCGAACTGCAATGAGCCCCTATTAGAGCCTCTAATAAATCCTGATACTTTGATTAACTATGGCTTAAAATCATTGGCCAAATCCTGTGGGCTGAGCACGAAAATCTGCTTAAGTGTAACGTATCGTTATCGTATCGTGTACGTATTCAGTACAAACTATGAGTTATCTGCGCCACTAGTGTACTAGATAAATTACAGTTTGTATAAAATATGTTAACGATGCGATTACGTTACACTTAAACCGATTTTATATAAAAAATCGCATCTAAATTACGTACGTAATTAAGTACGGCTATTATTTATCTCAGTTGCTACCAAATGTTGATTGAAATCGAAAAAAATGGCAGCCCTATGTCACTTTTGTCAGCTCCAGTCATCAACTTCGTAACATTTTTGCTTACGGGAGTTGTCAAAAGTGACATGGAGTCGCCATTTTCCAAGATTTCATTCAACATTTGTTAGTAACTGAGATACATAATAGCCTTGCTGGTTACGCGTTTAGAGCTATGATGCCACACACATATAGTGTACCTACCTACTACCAAATCTATTATTAATCTTCTATATGCAATCTACTGTTATGTGGAGTATAACTAATTTTATGTTACGAGTATTAACCGATATAGTCGCGCTTGTCAAACTTCATGACATTCTATGGCTCGCGAGGTGTCAACAAAAAAAAATGGCGGCGATGACACCTTCACGTATTTTGACTTGGTAGTAAAAATCAACAAGAGAAAAACAATTGAATGTCCATGAACACTAACTGAAATGAATCTATCTTTCTAAAACAATATCGCATCACACTACCAAATGCATACAAAACTGACCAATAGACAAATAATTCGCCAATCCAATATGTTTATTTAGTTTTCTCTAAAATTGTCGACTTCTAGGAGACAATTCTTGTATTTATATGCATATTAGTTCATACACTATCAATATATTATCATTGTTTTAATGCTTCGTACGCGGAGAAACACTAATCACGATCAAAACATCGAACTAATTCAAGGTTATAAAATGTGTGTGGACATTTTTTTCGCGCGCACTTGTACATACTATTGAAGCGCGAATTGGTTAGTATTGATACGAAACAATAAAGCCTATATTATATTCTAAGGAATACTCACATGAAATCTTGCAGTTGTAATGTTTTTACATCGAAAAACATGTATTTTTGTCAATGGGTAACCAAAACATAACCTTCCAAAACACATCCACTTTGAACACTCGTCACACAAAAACGAAACAGATTCAGGTCAATCTAAAGACACTTCAAGGTTACACATATACTCAAACACTGTTGTAAACTAATATCTTCTCACTATTATTAAATATATATATAAGAATCATCCACGAGTTGGAAAGCATATTGTAATGCAATTCTTAACTATACTAGTTGATGACGTAGGTCCTTAGAATATATTTCTGCATCTCTTTTCGTATATTTCCCTTTTTATCGACATAATATGTGGTTATTGATTTTAGATGGTAGCTCTGTGTGTATACACTTTTAGTCTAGTATATAAATGCGAAACCTTGATAACGCTGATTGCATCTCTGTGTAGTGAGAAAAATCTAAAGCTGAAAGCATCGTAACAACGGCCGATTTGGTAGGTATGACGGCAAAAAACCGACCAAACGTAATACGAACAAAATTGCCTTCTATGCAGAAAGCGATAAACGCCTTAGTTTACGGCGATTTCAACAAGTAGAATACGATTAATATGACTTGATAAACTATTTGTTTCGACGTACTATCGAACAGATTAGCCGTAATGAAAAATCAGTAAGCATGGTAAGTCAGGTTAAAAACGAAGTGCTGACGATGATTTTAAACCGTTGTAAGGCGATTTTAACCGTACGTAAGTTAAAATGAATTTTCTTACAACAATATTTACTGCATATAAGGTTATATTTGACTTTCGTCAGGCGTTTTATACCCTTGTTTACTGTTCAATACGCCGTACGTTAATATCAAAGCTGTTCTATAGTATAGAGGCGCTATTTATCGTTAGTAACTGTGTACCATACCAATACCCTATTGAATAGGGCCTATTCAAAAGTAGTGTAGACCAGCACCCGCTACCGTAGCGGTTCAGTTGACTGCCAGGGACTACCATACCACCTTCAGGATTTCAATGAAACCACTTCCAGTGCCTGCACTCTTTTATTCGAAACAAATACTGTCTTGTATATCTTGTTTCCGAACCTTACTCAAAATTTGAATTTGGCGCTAAGTCCACTCTTTCTCGTATACAAACACTTGCGTGCGTTAGAGACGAACAGCGCCATCTAGCGTGGTCTATAGTAGTGACATATTGGCTAGAGGACACGCTGAGAATGGAGTTAATATATAATGTGTTACATTTAATTTAAATACTTACGGGGAAAAGCAAGTAATCACCGAATGTTAATAAGAGGTGCACTGCTCTCATGCTCAATCATCGCTTTAAGAAAGCAAAAATAAACGTAAGCCGTACAAACTCACCTCACGTAATTACAATTCAGCCGTGTACGAACGAATTCACCTTAGCTCAGAATTCGATTTTTCAGTGTGTAGTGATATAATATCTGAATAAGCTCGGTATTAGATAACTCTTAATTTAAGATCATTCAGCCTATAAATTCCTTAAAGTGTCTATGTTGTATTTCGCATATGATTCAATTATTTTATCGATTTTATTGTCACTGTCAACATTTTGTCTATACAGGACACCAGAGTGTACCTAACAACAAGAGAGATGATGGACTTAGACCGGGAGTTGTTCGGAGATACCAACCCATTCTCATTCCTCCGGCCGTGTTTCATACACATGCCGCACGGTACTCGCAGCCTCCTAGCAATCCGCTCCAAGATGTACGGAGCTACGCTATGCGATATTGACGACCGGAATTTGACACACGTCGTCCTACCTAAAACTACACAACCATCACACGTGCAAAGGATAAAGGAAAATATAGTTGCCACCAGAGCTAATGTCGTGTCGGAGGACTGGCTGGATAAATGTTTTCTGCAACAGAAGTTCGTTACGGAAATGATATTTTCCATGTAGGTCAAAACAGAACTGATTCAGATTAAGTGTCAACCGGCAGAATGTAAAATGTATACCAAATTATTGTTATGCAATATTGTAAGTATCAGATTAAGTATATGTTAAGTGAGAAATCTGGTTTGTTCAAAATTGGAGCGCTAAGAAAGTACGCATAACTCGCGTTGGATCACTTCAGATCAGGTTTTATCCATCGACTTAGGTATACAGCCTGAATGTAGATATAAAAGCGAAACAAGAAACAATACCGCGAGACTCCATTTGGACGAGCGGCTATCCGTCAATATGACGTCACGTATCGTATCACCCAATAAGACAATGGTAATCTTTCATTCATTTCAACTCTAGAAACGGTGCAGAATATTCCTAATAATGTTGTAGTCGTTCTTGAACTGTGGGATGTGAGTATCTATGTCTTAATCTCATCAAGTTGCCTTATGTCTTTAAGTCACACCAAAAAAATATTTTTTTTAATACAGTTGCTCAAAAAGTGGCGTATTGCAGGGACGTATAGCGTTCGGGATGTGGGCTATTACATACTCGTGCTTTTTTTTTACCTTTCCTGAACTCGTGCGTTCTCTTTCCCAACTGTAAAAATAATGACTATTAAAAAGAAAAATCAACCATGAAGTTTGTACTAAAAATATTCATAGAAGTTTTTATGATTCATGCAAATACGTATATTTCTAAAAAGAAGCTACTAATTTGTTTCAATATCAGATTTAATGATTTGATTGAATGAGTTAGTTTAGGTTTTATTTCATTTCATCTCATTAAAATTCATTTTCATTTCATATCAATAAAAAAATTTGACTGAAGACTTGGCTGTATGGGTATAGTTCCCTTTGCCTACCAGAATGTGTGAAGAATAAAAAACATCTCTGCTTATATTCTACGGTTGGCGCCATTTTCCAGAAAATTTATTTGCGTGTTTATTTTATTAAATTGCTTCATTTTTTCGCAACTGTATTAAAAATAGTCGTTCAGTACACGTGCAAAACTCATTGCATCGTCATTGCAACTTAAACACGTCAACACTTACTGTAGACATTTGTCGGAACTCTTTGCAATGACAGCCTTTCCCCACTTGTAATGAAATATACTAATGTCTGTCATATTTGTAGTTACCTACATTGTAATGGGTAGAGACATTAGCATTCAGATCAGTCACGCTCACGAGGCGCTTGCACCATTGCCGAAATTTCGGGAACTCGAACAAAATTTACTTTTACTTAAATAATATAATACTTAGATTACACGGTAAATATCCCGTTTCTGATAACTCTCATGAAGAGGTGTTGGCAAGCAGCGGCGTCGTGTGTCGGGTCGCCTTCTTCCCTCAAATATAGTTGAGGGTTGATAAAGGCTGACACATGCGCTAACTCGTGAACGGGTGCTGCTTGTGGAGACTGGTCTGCTCGGAATGCTAATGAATGCCTTATTCAGTTTTGTTTTTCTTTCTTTTATTTCTTGTTAACCAAAAAAAATTATTTCAATCTATGTAACCCCTCGTATGCTAAGTTATTTTATATTTAAATCGTTTGTAATAAAAAAAGTCATGAAAATGTTAAAAAATGTCACGGACCCTGGAGTCTGTAGATATTAAGTTTTATAGTCTGTTTTATAGTGTCCCAACCAAGACACATTTAGGTACTTTAAATTTTCATACGATATTTTTAAATTATAGTACAATTATTTTCAAATGGACGTTTCCATCTTATGCGAGATCACCCTGAAGATGTTAGAATTCGGAATTTGCTCTACTGGGATTTAACAAATTTTTATTTAAATGAGGGAATAATTGTGACAAAACGTGTATGACCGAACAACTTCATTCCAATACAATTCCGCTTATTGGAAATATATAAGCGGATCGATGAAAATTGGTATCATACCCGTTATTTTCCTCCCGAAGTAAATGTTTGTGTGATGACACATTCACTTATCCAGGGCAAGTGTGACACAGATAACTCATAGTTTGTACGCCGAAGCGTGACACTTTTTGCAAATTGTTTGTGGTACGGCCTCTGAGAAGTTTTTGTGTGTGTAAATGTCGGTCGGTGTTCATGCTTCTCTCTGCACAGATTACCCTTGCGTGCGGCATGGGTGTGTGAATGTTATAAAGAATTAGGAAATAATTTAGTGTTGATTTGTTGAATGCTCCTGTTTTTTGTAAGTATGTTTACCTTTAGTCTACATTAAATTAGACAGAAGTATATCTAGTCAGACCATCTCTATCTAGAATGATATAAAATGATAAAATGCTTCTACATAGGTATATACGACGAGTACGTATGTCTTGATGATTTAGGTGTCTGCATTTATAAACATTATTATTATTATACACTTTTTTTTTATAAAATATAAAAAAGCTATACCTACAAAAAGAGTGTTATTTTCTTGTTTTACATGTCCTATGTATTACTTACACGACGATCATTTAGTTTAGATGTTTATAGATATTTATACAGATAAATAAAATTGTAGTGTCTGTTTATTCCAATTCCAAATTACCAGCTTTTCATTAAATATAAAATGCATAATATGAAATCATGTACGGTACCTATATATTTTTTTTATTTTTTTCTGTAAGTCTGTTTATTCTGGCTAATGTCTGAAACAGATGGGCCGATTTTAACGGGACTTTCACTGGCTGATAGCTGATGTTATAAGGAGTAACTTAGGCTACTTTTATTTTAGCAAAAATAAATATGCAATATTGTGTCTCTCTGTCTGTTTTACCATATCAGACCTAAACTGTACGGATTGTAATCAAATTTGACAACTCTATAGATTATGTCCCGGGGAAGCACATAATAATGATACTTTTTATCATCATCCATAACCACCTGGGTGATACCGCGGGGCGCAGCTAGTACTTACAACGAAGAAGCATTGTACGGTGAATTTAAATACTTAGGTGTCGATTTAAAGGGTAAAAATTTAAATCGACACCTAAGTATTTCAATTCACCGTACAATGCTTCTTCGTTAGGTAGTCTATCGTTTACGTGACCCTTGCGAATTGTGGTGGCTCATCCACAAAGGCCAGAAAGCAAGATTAATAACTAGTGGCTCTGTGAGCTATAGACCTCCCGAGTAGGTATGTCTTTGCATAGCATAAACGGAATAAATATTCCGCGAACCTTAATTTACCAACGCAGATGGCGTTCACTAAAAACTTGATAAAAATAAACTTTGACGTAAATAAAAAATTCATGTTATTTTTAATACAAATCTGGTACAAACGATGGTGTTTAAAACACGATCAAATGACGATATTGATTTCTTTTACTTTCATTAACACAGTATTTACCTACTAAATCGAAAAATACTCTTTTGTTTGTATACCTCATACCTTGTAGTCAATGTTTTGGTCTTATAGAAACTGCTTACAATTTTTTTTTATTAATTTAGTTTATTTAACAATAAATTAAGTGCGAAAAATAATTGCGGTTTTTATCGTGCGTAAGTACAGTAATAAAATAATTTTATGTAAATGCCATTTTTTTATTCATATGTTATTTGGCCAATATTTATCAAAACCGTGAAATCGTAATTTTTAACACACATTTTTAGCATCACGCAAGTCTAATAACGAAACAGAGTTTACTTTTTTTATTTTTTATAATTATTCATCAATGTGACTCCCTCTCGCCTGAAAGCGAAGATGGAACCAAGAAGCAATGACAATTAGTGTCTAAAATAATCGCCACCCCTATGATGACCTGACAGATGCCTTTTCACGCCCCGCTTGAAAGACACAGGGTCATAGCAGCAAGGAAATACGTAGGTATGCCGGCAAAGCATACATAGCCAAACTTTTTGGTTCGTGGTAAGAAGTTTGGAACAGTATATGGATGCAATGCAAGGCCGGAACGAGTAGTTCGGGATCGGAATGGTGAGGAAGGAATAAGATTAAAAAGCTCTTCAGAACATTCGCCATGAAACAACCGGTAAAAAACGCTTAGTGAAGCTATAGTTCTACGCATTTGTAGAGGTTCTAGGTGTTGAGTGACTTCAGTGTCTCCAATAATACGGACAGCGCGACGTTGCAGTCTATCAAGGGCATCCATAACGGTACTTAGCGGAGCCATCCCAGAAGTGGCAACAATATTCAATACATGGGCGCACCTGAGTTTTATAAAGAAGGCAACGCTGATCAGGAGTAAAGAAACGTCTCGCTCTGTTCAGGACTCTGAGTTTACGGGAAGCTAACTTGATAATACTCTCGATGTAGCCACGCTGGTTCAGGTCACTACGGATGTCCATGCCAAGGATGTCAAGATTACACTGTACAGGTAAGTTAATATTCTGAAGAGAAGGAAGAGGAAGAAAAGAAGATGTATTTGCCAGAACGTGCACACTTGAGTCTTCCTGGCGTTGAACTCTACCAAGCTTCCCGTACCTCAACTAGAGATGTTGTCTAGCACCCTAGAAAGCTCAGCGACGACACATCGTCTATTCTCTATAATTTCGGTCTTTGTCGCACCAGATCGTCGAAAGTACCGACCGTGGACAGTCACGTAAACCGACGTTATAGGCCAAAGTTTTGGATTTTAGTAAACAGAAACATATTTTCAGTCAGAAAAAATACTATTCGTCCTCAACTTATGGCCAGCAAACATTTCTAAATCAATCAGCGATTAATTTAATACTAATTAATAAAACTAGTAAAAGAAACTGTGTATTTTTTCTGGATAAAAGTCAAGTTTAGCTTGGAGATTGAATTAATTTAAAAAAAGGTAACGAGACGCTAACAGCCGGTGCCAATAACCTATCTATTGCCGGTTTACCTTACTAGAGATAGATATTTGACAATATTTGTGTGGACATTATGTCAAATTTCTATAGCTACCTAAGTATAGAAATTTGACATAATAATGACATGATAAGGAAAACTGTGCATAGATAGATTATTGGGATCCCCCATTAAGTCGGGAGCTCCGCTTCGCTTCGATCTAATCTTAGCCTTCTCACTTAATCTATTTCTTATTATTTTGCAAACATTGTAGATTATCCATCTGGCCTATATAACTTATTCGCTTCCTGTAACTGAAGCTATACTGCTATCGACGACCAAAAAGAGCCTATATGATACCACTCCCTCGTATTCAATCCTTAATGGCCAAACGTAGCCCTGCATACTCAATTCCGTGTACGTACAACAAAATATATATGCTGTTAGGAAAATGCAATGACCTCACCAGATACGCCTTCAAGAAAAAATTAAGGGATTGGCTCTTAAACTTATCCTACAATGAGACCGAGGAGCTTATTTGCAGTCTGTATAGTGTATAGCATAAAGTCGTTAAGAAACACCTAAAATTAAATACCTTATAAAACATTAACAATTACTATTTGATTTTCTTACACATCACACCATATTAATTAAATTAATAACTAAGACTAAATGCTGTGTGTTAATGAATCGATTCAATTTTGTTTTCTTGATCTTCTATTGTATCATTAACTGTACTGTCTCCTGGTAACTTCGCACCAGAGTCCCAAGATACAAGCCTTGTGCTTAGTTTGGGGCTCACTGATATACTTTTTTGATTTAGTACAATGTGTTCTATGTTAGTTAAGTTTTTTACAGTAAGCTGTTCATATTGTGTATCTTTTACTCTGGGTAAATAAATTTATCTTTATCTTTATTTCTGCCACAGAAACTGGTCAAGTGCGAGTCGGACTCACGCACGAAGGGTTCCGTACTATTACTTATAATAAATATTTCAAGTTTCAAAATATTTCAAGTTTCATCTAAGTAGGGGTGCGAAAGGTGCGGCACCTCTTAAACAGAATCCTGGATACGCCTTTAGATTCGAAGTACATGTGCATTATAAACGCAAACAGCGGCCGTATTATAAGCTAGCGCTAAATGCTAAACAGGAATAACGTAAACGTGTAATTCTGAAATGTAGGTAGGTACCTAACATACTAAATCCCAAATGCTTAAATTTGTACGTAATGTGCTCATTATGACCATCTCGCGCACTCACGATCCACTTCCTAGCGCCTCTAAAGATATCAGTGGTCTGCACGCATTTACTGAACAGCAAGTTTTAATTAAATCATTATAAGGCGATATAACGGATTGTTGGCACTGCACATTGCACAATAGAGTGTAGTCATCCGCAAAATGAACGAAACCTGAGCTGCCTCGAAACGATCTCGCCGCGCTTCTGTGACCCCTCTGAACAAACCCCTTGTGTTATAATAGTTCTTAATTAGAGAAAACAGTGATGCTTTTAAGGTCTTATTTGTACAATCTGCTGCGATTATCTGGCTAGTAAGTAGATTAACTAATATATTGTATTTCATATGTAGGTAGGTATATGATCAAAATCATCCGATATAAAGATGTCAATAGGCAACTTGGATGTGGTAGGTAACGCAAGAATTCAAGCTCTTCAGTATTGTCTTGTAGAGATAATGTCGGGTCGATTTGGTATAATCTAGCCATACAATCGCTTGCCTAATCGTAGTGCTAAAATTGGCGCCAACTACATTGGGATTTAGGACGGCAGACGGGGTGCGATTCTCATGATTACATTTTTTCACTGCGATACCTACACACACAGCGAGACGATGGATGTTGTCCACACAAGGTCTTCAGATCCCAAACTAGCCAGAGCCTGTACTATATGGTAACCTGATGCCTGACATACATACTTATATACAAATACACACCCAGCAGCATGCAAGCAAACATGTTCATGCACATAAAATATGTTTGACCTGTCCGGGGATCGAACGCGTGGCTCAGAAGACAGGGTTACTGCCAACTGCACCATCCGACCAAACACGTAGTAACAGCGGACTAGTAGTAAACAGTAGGTAGCTATCTACAGTAGCAGTGTACAGATAGGAAAGCAATAAGAAATTAATTATTGTGAAATCCCGATAAGTAACGTGAGACGGTGGCGGGGTGGTCAGTGTCGGAAACCCGAGTGATAATTGGCAATCGCCAATCTGGATTGACTTCATATTGTTTATTTCTCGAGATTTTGTTACTTCTAATTAGTAGAAAGGTGGCAATTTCATTTCGTTAAAGGCGAGAAATATCAAATTGTACTGAAAATTGATTTTTCGATAAGAAATCTTTTTATTCTTCAAGTAACGATCTTTTGTTATGATAACAACTTAGTATAGCTGACTCGCCCGTGGCTTCGCTCTCTAACGCCCAATATGGCGCCTCAACATTGCTTAAAATAATTTTACAACATGGTCGCATGTAAAGCGCAACTTCAAGAGCTTAGATCTAGAAGTAATAAGCAAAACATTATTTACCTACTTATTAAAACTGGGGCACCTACGCGTAACTATAAGGTAGAGATTCAATGTTGCTGTTTGCTTTCATCACTTAGATCCAGTTGCCGTACCCCTTCTTATTCTGTGTCGCTACTCAGAACTATTCTCTATGCCGCGGGGTGCCCGCTTAGAATTGTACCACCCCAACTCTTCCCATGGGTACCGTTGAAGGCGGCTTAGGGATATAAAACCAGAAGTTTAGAAGGTTCCCATAACCTTCTAAACTTCTATTTTTAACAGTCGTGGGTAGAGGTTTGTTTGATATGCATGCCTTAGATTCTATTAGGGTTCATCTGTTATACCGGCCTGTGGTTTATTATTGATAGAGGTACCTACTTAGAGAAATAATGCAACACATTTCTCTATTCCGCTTTATTTTTCTTTTCGTTCTGCAGACATTTTATGTGAATTCCTAACAATCATCGTCAAATGAGACTGTTGTTAAAATAACAAATCCTTGACAATCTTCAACATAAATTAAAAGTATTTTTAATCCCCGTTAAGATTTATTGTCCATTGAAGATATCAAAAGACAAACAATAAAATAACATAATAGAAACTTATAAATCTTGGACATGAAATGTATCATTTTACTATGAAAATTAAAACTATTCTCAAGGCGAGAGCTTTTGTACAGAATCGCCCGCCCACCATAGCCGCCGACCAATAGCAAGAGTATTAGGGCGGGGCGATCCTCGCTGCATGTTTTCAACTGAAATCTTGGCTGGAAGAGCCGTCAATCTCTGAAGAGATACTTGAGCGTGAACATGCGTCGCAGTTGCGTGCATCGAGTGGTTAGTTCGTGTGTATGAAGTGACGTAAGAAGATGCCAAGTGAGGGTTGTGAGGAAGGTGGGCGCAAGGCGCTGCGGACGCCGAAGTGTGCGCGCTGCCGCAACCACGGCGTCATCTCCTGTCTGAAGGGTCACAAGCGGCTGTGTCGGTGGAGGGACTGTCGCTGTCCGGGCTGCCTGCTGGTGCTTGAGAGGCAACGGGTCATGGCTGCACAGGTTCGTATCGTTTATTTAACTGTAAAAACTATTTAACTTTGTTGTAAAAGTAATTTCGTCAAGGGATTGATTTTAAACGTTGACAGTAATGACAGGAGGTCAGCTCTACTATTTGACAACGTTCAACACAACAATCTATCTCGCTGCTACTGCAGTTCGTCTCCGGATGTCGTTCGATAATCACCCAAAAACCCCATTCTATTATTTCTATAGACAAATTGGAAATTAACGTCACCTTAAACACTACTAAGTACATTAAATATACATTAAACGCATAAGCTATCTCATATTGGTATGCACCAATATGAGATAGGTTGCGTTCATGAACTACCGAGTTAGCAGAATATAAAGTTTAGATCGGTTACTGGCGGCAACACAAACGCAACTGCGGCTGGACTGTTTGACTATTGTCTAACAGCAGAATAAGAAAACTTGCAAACATCACCGTTCAGCTACGGTTCGATTGCAATTTTGTTAGTGGAATCGGGGTACTATGTAAAGCGTTTGATGGTAAATTTATTATATACTCGTATTATCGTAAGAGTGTAGAAGTGATTATGTTACCTTATTACCTACATGTTGCCGTATCGTGACGTAAAGTCATCAGGTATCTGATAGTAAATTTAAGCATCTTATGTAAACGTACACTTATGTGTATTGGTAACTCAGATCATACATTGTTTGTATGGTCTGCGATTGGTAAGTAGGACTCTGGATTCATTACATATTTTTAAGTACCTAAGTCATCCAGTGATGGCTTTAAACGTGATTATTTGAGTACTTATTAGGTACATTATACAATAGTTGTTTTAATGTTCAATTATTTATTAGATATATAAATTACTTAATTCAAATTCAATAAGTAAGTTAGAATTAGATACCACTCAAATGAACAGTGATCAAAGAATCTTGACTCAGTTTCCTGTTATAGAATGTAATCTCTACTTAAAACCAGTTTTAAAACTATTGATTCAGAACTGAGCATCTGGAATACGGGCCTAAGTATTTTATTTGTGTAGTCAACTATAATGTCCTACTTAGTTTTACACTTACACAACTTATTCTGATTTATAAGTCCGATTGGGGTTTAATTGTGAATTTCCCAGCACAACATAATTTGAAACCTGCCCTCGGAATGCTGGTCTACCTGTACTTGAGCGCACTTATATTTTTTGTTAGAATTATTTTATTAAGGTCTTGTTAAAGCTAAGAGTAAGTAAGATAAGAACTATATACGTAACTATATAAGTAAATTAATTAATTAACTTAACTAAGTAGTTAAGTAACTCTTATACATATATACCTATCTTATGTCTCTTACATAGTCTTTCAGTGTCATAGATAAATATTAGTCAATGATGTAATATATAAACGGCATTGTTTTCAGTACCTATACACATTACACCATTCGCGCAAGCTGTAGTGTTTGATCTGTTTGTAATTTAAAAACTAGAATTAATAATTAATGTACAAAATTTCTGTGTGCTTAAGTGAAAAATCAGATTTTGTATGACACGAAATTGTTATTTAATGTTTTTACTATTTAAATATTGTATTAAGGAAGCTAGGAATTACTGTTTTGACCATGTATAGATTATTAGTAGTATAAGCGACCCTTCCCCGGCAGGTAGCGCTCCGCAGACAGCAGGGCGGCGGTGGCGGAGGAGGGGCAGAGGCCCGCGACGGCGAGGCGGCTGCGTTGGCGGCTCGCAAGCGGGCCTACCGCGCGCGTCTTCGCTGCATGCAGATGACTAGGGCTTACTCGGTACAACCACAAAACGTTTATGCTGGTAAGCAGTCAAGTAATCATAAATATTTATACAACCGAATGACCAGATATACCTACACTGTGTGAATTACATAATTGCGAAATTTGTATGGAATTCGGTGACATGCAACTGTGCTCGCGAGGTCTACTGTTCGCAGAATTAACTACTAGTTCATAATTATTGTTTAAATGAATTAATAATTCTGTGTAGGTATTAGTTTGAGTCTGCAACTAGATCTAGGTCTGTGTCCGTGTGGCTTAGGAAACATACATGTTACAGATGTAGAAAATGTTATCAATAGGTACGTCATCTATTCTAAGGAATCTAGAAAGACGCTCTGTTGTGGATCTCGACTCGAACGGAGATTTAACTTATTTATAACATTTACTCAGATCTGTACTCAATACTGGATTCACTATTGAGCGTACATTTGGATTAAGAAGTTTATCTCGTTTATTAAAATAATTAACGACTATCAGTCTCCGCATGTGTGAGTTAGATTGGATCACAATATCTCATGTTATTAAGTAAGTTAAGTAGAACGACGCTGACAGCGCACAGGGTGCGTCTTCCATCGCCACTCTGTGCTTTGTTATCTTTGTAACGGATCGCGGACTCCGACCGACAGAGTGTTCCGTTTCTACTCACTGAAACGCTAAATGCGAATTAGTTGAATAAACATTTGTTTTGGAACATTGGGAGAGAGTTAAAATTGTATTTTGGAAAGGTTCAGAGGATATACTTACATACAGGTTAGATGTTCGATTTGAGGGATCCTACTCGAATAGAACCGTCGTGCATGGAAAGAAAAAGGTGGCATAGTAGTTGAATCGCGCAACTATAGATTTTTACTTTGGTACTGGCAAAAAAATAATAAAATTGTCAAATTACTGTTTTTTTTCCTAATGTTACTTATTAACTTATTTTTTATACTTATTTTACCTATTTGCGAGTTGATTTCCTAGGAGAGACAGGTCTTACCTGTGAAAGAAAAATCGAAAACATTATCGTTCTGAGGGCCATACAAATATTTCACTGATGAATTAAATGATCTATGGAAAAGTCTTCTTACATTCTTCTTATTTTAGATTCAATAGAAGTATTTTACTTTGTCTTTACTGCAGCATCCGAAATATACCTCGTTGGATTTAATTTTGGTATGCATGTTTTGACGTTTATATTGTGAATAAAGTTAAATTAAAATTATAAAGATAATAATAAAAAAACCACCTAATCAAAGTCAGCAGCAGAGACATAAGTCCGTTTTGACAAATAAAAAAACAAAAAGTAGGTACACAAAATAAATAAAGTATAAAAACAAAACACTACAATTATTTGAGGACAAAAGTGATATAGGTAGGTACTCAGCGTACTTATGCCGCGTGCATTCACATTTTACGTGCACGCGGCGCTGTTTACAACCGTCTTCAAAAAAGGAGGAGTATGTGCGTGTGTATTTTTTTGTGTGTATGTTAGCCGATTTCTCCCACATTTGTGGACCTATTCTCAAAGTTCTTTTTTGTTTGGTAGAGTATACTGCCGAGGTGGTCCCATTTAAATGTCATCAAATTCGGTCAAACAGTTTTTAAGTAATTCCATAAACTGAAAAGAGTTGCGCCTATCTTTATGATATCATCTTTAAGGGTGAATGACAATAGATGCCGTAAGTAGCAAAGGTCACTAAAAATGATGAAATTTTTATATACAAAAAATGGAACCGAGTTCAATACCAAAAACTGTGAAATAACTTGTTTAAGTCTTAACCTGATATTTTTTTAAGATATCGCCATAATCCAGGGAACCTATTATGATTCAATACAAAGTAGGGTATACAAAAAGACGGATTAATAGTGTTCCGATCTCTCGTACCTACGGAACCTTAAAACAGTTTGCCAACGGCGCGGCACAGATTACTGAATAAGAAGGCGCGGCGTAGGTACCTACTTGTGTAGAAGATAAGTACAGAGAAACGTACGTCCAATGCCTAACGAATAAAGTACGTTAAAGTAAGTTTTAGATTAACGGCCAAATATGGCGTAAACAATATTTTTCTTATAAATCCTACTCCGATTCCAAGAATTGCAATGTGTGTGGTTATGGCGCGCTGGTATAACTAATAAACCCCTAATACTTAATAGTAAAAAGCAGAATCTTTGAACATCTAGTGTAACGAAACAGATTGATAATATTATATGAAAAAAATACTTAGGTCAGAAAAGGAACAGGAAAAGTATATTAGAACCAAATAGAATTTATAAACATTACTCGCTTTCCGCATAAAAAATCCTAAATAGGACCACAAAAGTGGCACGTCCCGTCTATCTGAATTTTCAGCGCTAACACTATTTATTTCTTATGTAATGCATAAAGGTAGAGTATTAAAGTTACAACCAGCAGTATTTTGAATTGTATTAATATATGTATATATTATATCGAAAAATATAAAAAAGTTCAAAATTAATGCATCTTCGGTTTAGGTATACATCGTCGAATCTGATAAGCAATTTTCAACGTTACGTAAAACATTGTAAATTATTTTAAAATCGGGATTGGTCCGCACCTTAATTACTACTTAGTTTTATATTCATAATTTAATAAAGAAATGGGGCCTGTCAAACTTTTAAATTTTACACAATTTTCGTTACGCGCGCCGTTGTACCTAGGTATCTCAAAAAATATCTATGTTGGTACCTACTGGATTTAACGTCGGTTCTTAATTATTTTGTTGTACCAAAATAATTTTTGATTCGTCTGTGTGTAATGATTTTAAATTAATTTTAACAAGCACTACCTACGTATATGTAGAGTATCATAACGTCTACTGTAAAATAACCCTGACCAACGCGTTTATGTATTCGAGAGTGAGATTACCTATAGCCTGCTCGACTACTGATCCGACCACTGAAAAACCAGTAATAACATATAACGCTTAGTTTCTACGGTCTGTGGTTTCTACGGACCGAACGCGAACGGAGCAAAGTAGCGAAAACAAAACTTATATACATTCTTCTGGCTCTTCTGCTGATACTGCGGTAAAATGAAAATAAAGTAATGTGGTGATGGATAGACATTTAACAGCTGCCTCTCACAACGACATGTTCAATTTGTAATATTCACGTCGAACCGAAATAGAACGAGCGTAATAAAAAATGTTAACGTCGTTTGAAAATGTCCCCGGTTCATTACAGAACAAAAGCTGTCATCCAACACTCGGCAACATTTCACTGTCTATTAAAACAAAAACTAGAATCTCTTTTAACTATTTTTATGGGCTGTAAAAAAGTGTGAAGATTGTTTTACAAGAGAACGCGGAGGCGGCTCTTTGTGCGGTGTTGGGTTGCAATACTGTTGACTGTAAACATGTCTTTCCGCCCTCTGTCGGTTTTTAATCTGTGCCTGAATGATCGCTCTAGCAGCCGCCGCGTCGTCGGCCGCGGGTGCCAAATCATCACGTACATTTTTTTCCGTATCTTCCTGGAAAGATGGGCATTGTTTTGTTTCATAATGAATTGCTGAATATTCATGCTTTTTTTATTAAACATGCGAATGTTTGTGTAGGTATTTTTGTGTTGTCACTCATCTCTGCAATGCCTGTTCCTTACGTACTGGATACTTATTATCTCGATTGCCTGCGCAGTTCCAAAGGAAGCGCGATATAACCAAAACACGCGGGTCAAACCGCGGGCGCCAGCTACCTAGTTATTTCTTTTCATTAGTGAAATTAGTTTGAAGTGTTATTGTATTTTAATTCGTACATCACATACATTTTTAACACATTCTCGTTTTGCATCTTCCTAGAAAGATGGACAAGACATGTATCATAATGTTATGCTGAATACGCAAGGTATTTGATTAAAAATGTGAAAGATTGTGTAGGTATTTTAGTAGGTACCTCAAAAGGAAAAAATAACCATCACTTCACAGAAGTCTGTCCTTCGGTGTGTCGTTGTCAAGACCCTTTTTCTCATGAACGTGAAAAAGTATAAAGTTGAAATTTATATCAAATACCTACTCCTCGGGTCTACTAGTATCGAGTCTCTTGCAGCTGTTAAAAAAACAAACTTTTAAGTCAAAAGCCAACGCGATGAAAACATATGACAATTTATGGCCCATACCACAGATTACTGAATAAGAACCCATACTTTCGCATGTTAAGTATGCGATTTCAAATGGGAATCAAAACCTTTATAGTAGGTACTTCTACTGTTCTACTGTTGACATAGAATCATGAAATTTGTCAAGAAGCAATATACAGGGCGTCCCATGTCTATGCAACATGAAGGGAAAGTACCTTAAATATTGTAGACTAGCTGACTCGCCAGCGGCTTCGCTCGCATGGCCTCGGGGGATACGGTTAATTACAGTTTTTTTACTATCCCAAGGGAACTGTTTAATGTACCGGGATCAAAAGTATTCTATATGTTGACCAGGGATATACCTAAGCTACCTACCACCATACAAAATTTCATTTAAATCGGTCCATTCCTTTCGGGGACAAATAAACAAACAGACAAAATGAGAAACAAAAAAATTAGCTCTATTTCGCTCCTTACATCCTTACATTTTAGCATTTTTTTTCATTGTATAGAAATTCGACCTCTAAAGAGTTATTTTATGTATAGATAGGATATTTAGCTGAAAGGAGACTTTAGTTTATTTCTTAAAGTTAGTAATACTGCGTTAATATATATTCTAAAAATTACTTGCTTTTTCTTCCTTTCTACTTCTTTTGCTTTAATTAAAAATATCCTGTATTTTTATGATGCCAATCGAAAGAATTGACTCAAAAATAAGAAGTTCTCTTAAGTAACATAGTATCTCAGCGGTTTAATAATTGACTTTTTGGACATTCCACTTTAAAAGGACAGATTTATAAGGTGTGTGAATACAGGAACAATTAGATGAACACATTTCTTTCAAATATCAGTTCTTATTTCATCATATCCTACAGATAATGTATTATTTAGAGACATCTGAGACATAATGATGTTATGAACTTCTATGAAACCTATAGAAGTGAGATATCATACGTTTTATTTGTATTTTTCATAGTAGTCGTAAGTATGTACATTTGTTTGAGCAATGAGATACCTATTAAATTAATTTGCTATTACTTTTGACGTCTCTGGTATTTTATCACCCACTTTAACGCTTTCAATAAAATTGATTTGTAAGTAGGTATGTACCTATATCTCTATCCGTGTCATTATTTACCACCCTCCAAGCAGCCTTACTTTTATTTAGAGAGTTTTAAATAAACTAGTGAGAAATTGGCTGTTGTGACTTAATACAACATACGAGTTGATACAAACATTTAAAGCAAAATATCAGACAGTCAAATTAGGCAGGTCCAACTTCGAGAAAGAGGTCAATCGTCAAATCCAAATCGGCTGGGCAGCGAAACTTCGCGAAGTCTTCTCGTCAAAAATACCTCAGTGCCTCAAGACAAGAGTCTTCGACCAATACCTATGTGTTACCATCAATGACTTATGGCACTGAAACGTGGTCTCTTACTATGGGCCTCATAAATAAGCTCAAAGTCGCACAACGAACTATGAAGAGGGCTATGCTCGGGGTTTCTCTAAGTGATCGAATCAGAAAAGATCCGTAGAAGAACGAAAGTCACCAACATAGCCTAGAAGATTAGCCAGTTAAAGTGGCAGTGGGCAGGGCACATAGGACGCAGAACAGATGGCCGATGGAGCCGAAGGTTCTGGAGTGGAGACCACGGACTGGCAAGCGCAGTGTAGGTCGTGCACCGACACGGCGAACTGACGACCTGATAAAGGTAGCACGACGACGTTGGATGCAGGCCGCTTCCAACCGGTCCTTTTGGAAAAGTACGGGTGTGGCATATTCAGCAGTGGACTCCTACGGCTGAAATTATGTAGAACGCAAAATATTATTAACTATCTACGTATTTTAACGTACATATTAAAACATTGTAAGTACTTACGTATAATTTACTTACGTAATTTAAATGTATAATATGTACTTTCTTAAATAATATAGGCGAATAAAGCTGTAGGTACTTACCAATATTTGATTAACCTGCGTTTATGTACCCACGTCTTAGATAAAAAGACGAAAAAGAGCCCCATATAAAGTTGAGCTTGCTCGGCTTGTACGTTTACTTTTTAATTTTACTCGTGTGTAATACAAACCATTTTAGAAAAAGTTCTAGTTTCTTCAGATTATATGTACGAAACTTTCATCATCAGGTAACGAGCGGGTATTCGCGAGCGACCCGGCGTGGTGCGAACGTGTGCGTCGTCGACGAGCGTTCGCGGACGCAGAGCTCGAATGCACGTTCGCGAGTCCTCCCCCTCCCCCCGCGGTCGAGGCCCCTCCCGCGGCTCTGCTCTGCCGGAACCTGCTCGCTGCGCTGCTGACGACGTACGCGCCCTTGCCACCAGCCCAGCAGCAACGACAGAAACTCTCTTTTTCGATAGAATCCATTATTGGCGTACAGTAATTGATTAAATGAGTGGGTCAGTAAAGATTTTTTGTGTAAATGAAACGTAATAGTATCGTTGACGTAAAACAATTGAATTAGTACTAACAATTTTTTATCTAGTACAATTTTGTTGTGGCACAGATAACTTATGATTTGATGAAGAAACGCAGAACATTTTTCAATTGTTTACGTTTTCGATTCAAATACATTTTCACAAACAATACGTATGTAGGTACAGTCGTCTGTAATAAGCAGTATACATTTCATAATTTCAAAATTGCCTCAGTATTCAATTTTATAAAAAATACATCAACAATAAGTTATTCCTATTATTTGACTGCTTAAACTAATTCTTAAATTAACTTCTCTAATTGTTATACAATGTAGTACATACTGTATCATATTCTACAAAATTACGGAATGTATGTATATACCTACCTACTTAGGTACACATTTTATTGCAGGCGACTGTACTACAACCTCAGAGCCTGTGACTTACCAAAAGTTTATCTTTTTAGTGTTGTCAATGTAATGTCGTGGAGTGAACTCTTTTGCTGTTTTGTAAGTGTGGTCCCTGAAGTAAACTTACTGTATTTACTAGCGCATCTTAGGCTGGACCAGCGTGGAGAATTTGGTATGATTAGACATACCTACATAGTTAATACTAACCAAACGAAAACGTTCCCTTCCTCCTATAGTAAATTATACCAAAAATTAGAAATCAATTGAGTGAACAAGCGTAAGTAATTTAATACAAATAATCCCTAATAATTTATTTATATTTTACATGCAAGTGCAAGCCGAAAAAAAGGTGCATAATTTTCATAAATAGTACGCTACCAGTGGGCCTAGCACGCATAACTGCGTGACGTGTCGTTCTCGTAAAACAGTAAAAGCTGTCATTTATGTGGTTCTTAACCGGTGGTCCCTGGAAGCACCTGAAGTGATTGGTTTTGGATAAGTAATATTTAGAAACATGTTTTTATCGACAGAACGTCACTTTCTTTTTAAAGCATCCGTGATGATTCAGTGAGTGAACAGCAAGATTTATGTTCATTATTGAAGTACATCTCTTAAGGCGCGGTCCAATCATAATTTTAACCCTTTAAAGGGCATAATAATCTGGGAAATATATACAAAAAATGATTAGGGTATCATTTTAATTATGTTCTTATTAAGAAAAACAATTAAATAAAAAAATATTACAATATTATTTTTTGTACAAAAGTTGGTGCTAAAAATGTTCTCTTTGCCCCACTAGGGCCTTCTCACTCTGTAGGAAAATTTGCATAACATGAAACACGCAGAGTGGTACAGGCCAATTTCTGCACATTATTTTCGTCCTCTTGTTGTGGATCTTTGTGGAACATAAGTTGCAACGTCTATTATGATGGTGACTCAGCTGGCATATGTAACCACTTTTCACGTGGTGTGCTGCTCTTCACCATGTTCGTCAAACTCTATTCATCTTCGGAATTTGCTGACTCATCAGGCAAGCCAACTAATAACTTTCTCAATCTCATCATTTAGAATCCGCCGCGCCGACATTTTCAAAATTATGAAGTAAATTCATATCTTTTACACTATGACAGTGGGCATGGCAGACCGGGCACGGGGAAATATATTTCCAACGATTATTTGACATATTACTCTAATAATGATTTTTGAAATTAAAAAATGTGAATGATATTGAGGAAATCGTACGCATTTCTATGAAATAAAAGTAAATTTACTCAATAATGCCATGTTTTCTGAAAGATATACCGTGATTAGATTCAATAACTCAAAAGGATACCTTTTTCGAAATTTCTTGATAACACAATTGAAAAACGAAAAATAATTACTCCTTATTTATACAAAACTTTCTTCAAGTGTCCCATAAACTCTAACGAGGAATCTAAAAGATCAAATAATTATACTTACACTTAAACAACTCGTCTTGAATTGGCTTAATACATTTAATTATGACGAAACAGAGAAATTATTAACTCCTATTTTATAATATTACTGCATATTATTCACTTACTTACCCATACTCGTAGATACACTCTACTACAAACACATACACATATACAAACCACACACAATACTCATACACATACACATGCGCGCTACTACACTTCTACTTATTGTATAATGTGCGTACTTCTTAACACTAAAATAAAAATACTTATGTTTATAGAGAACGCAAAAATATATAGATATATGTCGAATCTTAGACAACAACATGGGAAGACACTGCCTCTCATGATACAGGTTCATATCCTAGTATGGGAGGCAATGTTCCACTGAGCTTTGTAACATATTATTATTGCACAATACACGTATTATTATTAATTGTCACATTTCAGTTGTCAAAATTTGTTTCACGAATACAAAAGAAAAATAGCAAAATTTAGGCAGTTGCCGATTTTTTTCTAACGAGTTAAGTTTGCTCAATCGTGTGTGGGCTTCCATACTTCACAAGAACGTATATTCAATTTACACTACGTTTTTTCGAACTTCGGTTAGCAGGTCGAAAAACTAAGTTTCCAATGGAACTACGGAAAAAACTGGTTTTCGCAAAGTCGAATCATGAAATTTGGTCGTAATCTACACTCATTTCGCCGTAACTCGACTAATTCCAGTACTTACGAGTTATTTCACTTTCCCATGGTATAACCTAACCAGGTTACCTATGGTATGGATAACTTTCTCTTGGTGCAGTCTCTTGGTACAGTTAAGCTGCAGTTAATAACACATTGTACCGTGGTTCAACCCGTTGATTCACCGATCGGTAAGGAAAATAATAAAATAAAACCATTGTTTGTCGAACAATGAGTGCTTTTTATTAACGAAATGTTATTTGTAAAAGAATGTCTATTGTGAGGGTTTTGTATTACAATAATTACAACCAGAACATTTTGATTATTAAAACTGCACAAACTTTTGACACACAAATATTGTAACGGAACTTTAATAAAATGAGTACAGAGTTTTCAAAAATGTATATAAATTTCAAATACTTTTACAAAAATTATATATTTGAACACTGATACCAAAGCCTATTAGGCCAATGAGGTAGCGTCCATACTTTAATGCTCCAAGGGATCTGTACTCACTTTATCAGATATACAAGTACATCATTATTAATTATTTCATAGTGAGATTGTAACATTTTATTTAGTTTTAATGATCATGTACTATAGGATAACAATTAATTGTTTGAAATAATACTTTTACTATCACTTTCATGTGCATTAATGTCAGATATAGATTTAGTCATGCATGATTTGTAATTGCGCATGTAGTACTTCAAAAATCAACAAAATAGAACTTAAGTGATTTGTAAAGTTAATCATTAGGATGTAAGTTATATGTATTTATTTATAAGTTCATTTATTTAAAATAAATAAATAGAATATTATAGGATGTTAAATGTTTTAAAAATGACAGTACCTTTAAACATTACATACATATACCGTAAAAATATTAAAATATAATATATAAATATAATCACATTGTCGATATACAATTTTATCAAAACTGTTACATTGATGATAGACATGAAATCCATTATAATAAACAATAATGCTAATGCTAGCATATACAAACGTTTTGTGCCAATTTATAAACGACAGCGCAATGATACAATACATAGACTTGATATATTTCAACATCAGCAACAAAGAAGCAACCAATCCACCTATCAATGAATGCATGCCGACAATGAGATTGTCAATATAAATATACCTACTATATGCCTAATTATATTAGATTTTTACATATAATACACAGTATGGCTAGTACATACCATATAAATATATAATCATATAGATAAAACACGATAACTAATATCATATACGCAAACAACTTACAAAATATCGACAATCACAAACGCTTGTCCGTTCAATAGGATACAACTAATATTTTCACAATACGACTATGCCTCAAGGAAGGGAGTGCCTCACGAATGCCGTCTCGTTCACTCTAACTCGCACACAAATACTTAATCAACTATTATCACTGTTTCTTTTTTTATGAAATAAACAAAAAACTACTAAAATTAAAAATCAGACGATAAAACCTACTAACCTTAAAAATAAATTACGAGGTAACCCGTAAAATTTATATAAAATGAATTTACTTAAAAATAATGCTTCTAAATTTGTTTCTAAATACAGAATTGCACAATATAATTTGCGACTCTTCGACGGGTACCGAGGCAAGGAACGACCGAAATGCTTTCAACTAGGAACGCCATGTTGCCGTCGTTACATTTTGGTTATCGAAACTGATTAATACTAGTGTTTATTTAGCGTCACTAAACAAATACAACTGGAAAGTTGCGTAAAAGTGCTATATCATTCACGTTACCCCTAGATCGTCCACGTCGAGTGTTTATTGTTGACGGAGTGAATGTATCTAAGCTGCCAACTGTTGTCAAACCAGAGAGCTCGAAACCTCACAGAGATGTATTGTTGGGTTATCCAATAGGAATTATACTATATATATGCTCGATACAAAAAGTGTTAGCATTAATTACAAAATACCTAACTCACACAGCACATCACTAGAGCAAAATTTAATTGGCTTCCAGTAACAATTAACATCAAAGATTTTCTTCGATACTCTGCAATACAGAATTTACATGTAATTTATATACATTTAATACATCGATGTGCTTATTCTATTCAGCATACTAAATAACATTTAATATGTATTGTTTGTGCACTATTTACTATTTGTGTTGTACTCTAGTGCACTGATGTTTAAGTAAAGATTCAAAATTATTCAAAAAGTTTAAGCACTTACGTAATTTTCAGTATTAGACAACAATAATGAGCAATGACATCACCCCGTATTAGATGTAATAGATTTCAAATACTGTCATCACTTCTCCATGGGGTTTCATGCTCGCCGTACCGAATATATCGCGAGTTTTCGACTGTTTGAATGGAAACGATAAGCATACATCCGCACTTTACCGGGCTTCTTCGTTGGCACATGACAAGGAATAGGACTAGATAGGACTTAGGATAGGAACTGAATGGGTATCCAGGGAGTAAAGTATATACCTACATACTCAATTTATATATATATATGTATATATATACTGACACGTTTTAAAATTTCGAAATTATATTTACTACGATAAAGATAAACAAAAAGTAATACGAAAAAAATGGGTTACAAGCCAAAAATAATTATTTTAAATCAGACGGAATGTTGAATAATTTGCATATCCCCGAAATAAACTACGTAACTCCAGTGCACTGCTTGCACCCTAACGCTACGATTGCCAAATATGTAAATATATACTTAAGTTTACAAGAACGACAAAATTTCAGATCGTGTTATCTGAACGAACTAATATAACAAGTGTTTAAAGTCAGACTTTTTAGCTTTTATAAAACAAAAAATATAACAATTTGAATACAATAATAATTAATATACATCGCAATATGTATTTACATATACATAATATTATTTTCACTAAATATGCACGTTCATCTTTTATTACATTATATCAAGATACAAGTTGCCCGTGATGGATCGGCAGTCGACAAGAGGACACGCTGCTGTTCTGATCGTTAATAGAACTCTTCCTATTGACATTACAGTAAAACCAGCTTAATACAATCAAAATCAATAATATAATTTCGCCGCATTCAATATAGCCCAGTCGAATTAAGATTTTCCCTGGAAAAAAATATAAGTAGCAATTTTCCTTCGTTGGTCGTTCCAAATTTTGTTTTGCGTGGTACTCGATCCGTTGCCTAATACGCCATCTTGTTTTTAAGGGTCAAAATAAAATGTTATGTATACGTTTATTTTCAATTTCACACAAAAAATGGTACTTACAAAATTTGTTTAGGAGTTAAATTAGTTTTGGTTCTTATTTTTTTCCTAGGATCGATATTTTCACTCAAAAGAGAGGGTGAACTTTTGTTTGATTAACAACTTTACTCATTTATTTTCAATACTACATGTAATGTTGTTGTAAACAAAGTTATTTACAAAGAAATTTACTAAAATTTGGGACCCATAATTTTTGTCGTTGGATCGATATTTTTCTATTTAAACCCGAAATGATATCATTGCATTATCACGATTATTTTCACGAAAAATTAATTAAACCAAAACTGTTTGAAATTAAATTTCCTCAAAAAAAGTTTTAAAAAATTTTTGGTAAAATCAAAATTTTCGTTTTGACAGCCTGCGTGTTACAACTTAATTGAAACTTTAGTAAGTAATTGACATTTTTAATGCTACTTTGACGGTTTAACTGACGCGGTAAATATAATATAGTCGAGTATCTTGACCAGTTTCTTGACCTTCCGGGACACTTCTTCAGAGCACTCGCGAGTATTAATAATCGCGAGTAACATTAACGCGATAAGCATTTCAAACATTAGCATAAACTAATGTTTAAAATGTCTATACGTTATTTCACGCATCAGCGCGGCGGCCTGCTACCAATCGGTCAAACTGACCGGTATTTAAACAAATCACTCTTATTCGTCAAAATTCACAACTATAAAGCGCAAAAAGATTATTGTGACTAAACTATAACGTAAAACTATATTGAAAATTTAACAAGTGCAATAAATAATCAAACTCTGTTGGTTGGTTGCAGTTATCGGTTTCCTAACACTTTGCTTTCTTTTTTTATTATACTTAGAATGCATATCCGTAATACTATTTGACTGGAGAATCATTTTAAGCGGGTTTTAGTGTATGTAATTCAATTGCGTTAGAGAGAGAAGACCGTGCAGTTACCGGTACAGCAATGTCAACTTCACGAGTATCGTCCGCCGCGGGCCATTCCACATACAGATACAGTAAACAATATACAACGTAAAAATATATTTGGTATATTATATAGCAGAAAATCTAGCCGTCATAAAATCTATCCAAGCTGTATATCATATCTACACTCACTGACAGACGTTACAATCGTACACATAATATTATATTAGTGAAAAAAAAACCAGTCACAAATCACAGTCGACATAAATTCACGATTGTACTAAGTCTTGTAATTTATACAAAATAATAGTAAACATACTACTTTTTAATAGGTACCTACTAAAATATATGAAAACTCTAGCGGAGTCATAGATAAATGCCTTTTGAAATTTAGAAACTTTTACTTAATACTTTAGTAAACGTACCATAGAAATGTTAGTGAAAGAACGGAAAATAAAAAGGTTTTGTTTGTTGAGCAGTAAACAATATAAGTCGTACTAGATAGACAAAAAAATTACAATATCGCCAAAACAACGATAAATCGCATAAATGTCAAAAGATAGAGGACAACCTGTATACTAGCATCTGTCGCCGTCGAGGTGTCAGTGCTCGTCTAACAGGAGTACATTGCACATCGAGCGATCCGAGTGGATCTAATGCACAGCTAGTCAAACAAATGTTCAATTAAAATATTACAAGCATCTATTTCTTTCACTATTTCAAAGATCATATAAAACGTCACAAAATATTTAGCTATTATACTTTTACCATTTCGATAACACTGGACAGGTTTCAAGTAACGCAAATCCTGAACACTAAATAATTTTTCTCGGAAGAAAACACGAATCCAAAATAAGTACTGTTACTAAACGTATAACATTAGCCGTCTCATCCGAGTTCTAAACTATGAACTATCACTAAGGTTCATGCAATTAGATCATGGGCGGCTCGTTCGGTGTGCGTGCGGTGGGAGAGGCATGCGGGCCTTCCCAGCCTCGGAGCTACCCATGAGTGGCGTCGCCGCTTCCACACTCGCTATCTATGGTCTGAACGGAAGTTGCATGGTACGCCAGGTACGAACGGAATGGTTGTACGATACGGCTGGCCGAACAGATTGCATGGTACAGCTGGCTCGTTTCCTGTTGCGAACGGATAAGTTGCGTGGTACAGCTGGCTCGTGATCTGGTTCGAACAGAGAGGTTGCATGGTACAGTTGGCTCGTGGCCTGGTCCGAACGGAGAGGTTGCATGGTATAGCTCGTCCGTGGCCTACGTTGGCACGTAACGCAGAAGCGGCGGCCGCGGGAGTGGTCCCTACGCGCTCGGAGGGGGCCCCCGCCCTCCTCCGCAATGTCGTCCCGACCCGTGCTGACATTGGTTCCCCTGGAATAACAATATTTTTATCTGTTATTGTTGAAATCATAAATATTGTAATGGAGCCATTTTACCTATGTATAGCATCACTGTTGACGTACTCCACACAATGTGTTACACATTGGTATTATATTGTATACAGTAGAGCGGGTTTGAGAAGACTCGTTCCATATCGATAACTACTAGTGGTTATACTAACAATTGCTACATATTGGCATCGCATTTGTCTGATGTATCATGACAACACAATTGACGAGTACTGCTTAAAACTGGGCAGTATAAACTGTCCGGGTAAGCGTACCTTTGCTGCAGGTAAGCTAAGCTAAACTGTGAGCTAAGCTAACTCGGCTTAGCTGTTAATACTTGTGCAGTGTCTGTTAATACTTTACTTCACACTGCATACTAAGACTCTCAAAATTACAAGCTAACTGCGGGATGCGGGATGGCTATCACGCCAATTTTTACTGTCGTAACTTCTTATCAAACAATGTTTATAACATGAATGCATCAGGGTAAAATGAAATGCCTCACAGTCCAAGCGGAGGCTCCACAAAACAATGGACTTAGGGGATTAAATATAAATCGCCAGGTAATGACGTGGTCAATAAGTATATAACAGATCTAGTGTTGCGCGCGAGTGTTCGAAAAGAAGGCCCCATTAGCAGCCTGCTTATCTGGTATACCAGTGTGGTATTTACAAGAGTTCACTGCGCTCGTCACCCTGAGATATAGAATGTTAAACTTCACTGGAAGCATTGCCCTACGAAACATAGTAATGTTTGCATATTGCAGCAGGAGTGCTTCACGGTTGAATAACTGGGCACCAGGCTGACTAACAAAAAGCCCTACAACTACAACATGCATGACTATTGACAAACTTTGACAATTTGAAGTGACTAACCAGGACCTATATATACTACGAAAAACGAACGACGAAGTTTTGGTTGACGGGTGAAAGTGAAAAAGCACAACTACAGTCAAGGGTGATGAAATGTAATGGCAGATTTTTTTCATAATGATTAATTATATTTGTATACTAGCTGACCTGCCAGCGGCTTCGCTCACTTGGTCTTGGTTTAGTCGAAGTACCGTTTTGGAACCTCGAGGTCATATATGGGTTCGATTCCCGGGTTGAACAGTTATTGGGTTTTTCTGAGAAACAAAAATGCTCTCAATAACAGTCCGGAGACTGGAACAGTGCCCCGTAGATGGAAATAGGCTCGCCCCTGTTACATGAGCACATGACCAAAAACATACACGGCGAAACGTAGGCGTTGAAAACGCCGTTGCTTACCCCTTCGAGGATTATAAAGGCAAAAGTATCGATTCACTCAAGGTGACTGATGTTACCGCCCCGCGCTTTCACCTCCGTGGTGATGGATGGTGATGATAAGGAAAAGTATCCTGTTAAAATACCGCTGCTTATATATATATATATATATATAGGCTAAATTATTGGTTACGTTGTATTTAAAAATAACATGTAAATATTGCGGGCGGTTCACTCAAGACCGTTAAACTGGTGTTTCACCTCCGTGGTGATGGCGGAATCGCTCGACTACAGTCGGCTGAACAACAAAGATAGATGGATCACATGCGGACTCTATCGCCGAGCACGTTGTCAAAATCATTGCGTGCTTTTGACTATCAGAAATCTTTGACAGAAATATATTGACAGAAAATAAGCAATCATTACGATCTAGACGTAGGCGGAAATCTTTTTATTTTGTCTATGCTGAAACTAAAACAAAAGAAATATCGCGAAGCCAACCAAATTTAAAATCAGTACTAATGTGAATCTTATAATATAGCTCTCCATTTTGGGACTATTCAATTAGGTCGGGTTCGCGATATTATCACTTTTGTTGAGTTTCGGAACGTGACATTAGATCTTCCAATGCACACTGTTCTGAAAGATATGATTGAATTTAAACTTTATGCAGCGGTATTAAAATGCAAATTGACTCTTTGGCGTTAGGAACACACCTACATTGCTTAGACAACAGTGAGTGCTTGTAGTTTAATATGAACTTTATTGAATAGCAATAAATTATTAATTAAAAAATACGGGATTAATCTCGTAATCTTTATCGGATAGGTCCGACTATAGTTTCGACCACATTCGGTGGCCTTTTTCAAGGAGTGTTCGGGACGCCCGCGTCGATGACGTCTCGCTTAGCACTTTTACACTTTTTTTTCACTTTTTCGCTTAGCTTTTTTAATTAATAATGATTGAAAACCACGTTAGTTTTTATAACAAAATAGCAATAAAGTTCATATTGAATCTACATTTTAGTTAGAAAACGTTTGTATGGGAAAAAGAAAAGGGCCGTTTTTAGTGGTTTCCCGGCAATTATTCGAATTTTTCTCGTAATCTCGCGTAAAAACCGTCATTGGACTTGTACAACAAACATGTAATAAAAAGAATTGGCTAAATTGGTCAAGGCGTTGTTAAGTTATGCGCTTACCAACATATTTTGCGATTCATTTTTATATTATAGATAGACAGTGTGTCTATGCTGATTGCATAAAATAGCTAGATAAAAGCTGATTGACTGATTACCGTGTAGCTGAGCTATATAAGTAGTACGTTTTGACATGAGTACAAATCAATTTCTAATAGTGAATATTAAAGACGGTTTACGCACTTACACAGAATTAAACTTTATCAAATTACACATTATGATGTTTAGATTTCATATATTATCATCACTTTAACACAAGTGCAATTTAAAAAATGTAATACCGACTTCAATTCTATTACTTTGGTTAAAATCAGTTATTGGAATGTAACTAAAAAACTACTGGACCGAATTTGATGAAATTTAAATGGGACCACACGGGAAGCACCAGCTTTTAAACAACAAAAAGAATTTTAAGAATCCGTTCACCCAGTCGAAAGATATGAGGTAACAAACATTAAAAAAAACAGTCGAATTGAGTACCTCCTAGTCGGTCCTCGAAGTCGGTAGATAAACACTAATCCGTTTATCTGTCATTGCATTTCATCACCCTTGACTGTGTTGTTGCTTGATTATTTTCACAGTAGAAATCGTGAAATCCGTCAAACGAAACTTACGTAGTTTGTTTTTGGTAGTAGGCCTCCAGTTTCGGTTGTCCGCCGGACTTCGATGTCTACCAAGATTGTCATAGCATTGGTATTGCGTATCACAACGCCCAACACTGCGACTATCCAATTGACTTTCGACAGCTAATCGATGTAAACTTTGCAAGGTGATTATCACTATAAACTGTCAATTGAGTTACATAATATCCATGCTAAAAGTGCACGACAGCAGCTTGGTCGGAAGTAAGCCGCACTAGGTGTGTGCCACCATCAATGGCACTGTTTTTATCCGTAGCTTCTACAAGATATTAAGTACTATATCTAGTGTCCTTCTTTTCGTAACTTGTTTTTCTTATTTTTTATGTCAATCGGAGACTAAACGGACAAGATATAGGATCTATCAAGCCTGGCTTCTTATTGGCCATGTACCATCACTGGTCGATTCATAAGTAATGAGGGAACCTTTGGCAATACAATACAATAAAATAACTGTTTCACTGTTATTTTAATGTATAATCGTGAGAACCTGTAATTGGCTTTCTAATGTTATTTTAGTGATAAATTTTGTTATGTAAAGGCTGTTGGTTTTCCAATAAATAAATATTTCATTAAGGTAGATTGTTAGTACTGACCATAACGAAGCAGTGACGCCTATATCCCGCACATGGCCGAGAGCCGGGCGCTCAGCTGCACTGGGAACTGCTCAGTGAAACGGCGCCAATTGTCTTCTCCCACCTGGTTCTTGAACCCGTGCAGAATTTTGGTGAACATCTCCTTCAGATCATCCTTGGGGTGCGACCACGACGCCACGGCATCGCAGAAGTACATAAAGTCGGGAACCACACCCCCCGGATTCACTTGGATCATCTGACAGATTCCGCGGAAAGCGGAATCTTTCTCGTCGTTGTCGCGAATATTTCGCAAGGACGTACACCTACAAAAAAGAAAGTTCATCCTCCGATCGGCGGGTTGCAACTCGCGCGCGACGGTTGATACTCCGACGTGAGACATATTTCCGCTAGCTAACTGAGGCAGTATTATTTAGATAGGTGTGAAATGTTGACACTAGTCTTGTTAAACCCACATTTTTAGATAATTTAGAAACACTATAAACCTTTCCGACTCCGAGAGCCACAGTTTGATTTGGCTATTGGTGCTAATTTAATTGATGCTGCCACGGTTAGATAATCGGAACTGACCCTTGTATTTCACACTCGTTGTTGTCACTACTGTGTTGTAAAAGCTTACGTGCGCTCTAGTAGCATGTCGAAATATCAACCGACGACATTCTACGTAATTCAGATCAATTAAAAACTTAAATGTAATAATAGCCAAAAATTATCTTCGTGTTTAGATGAAAATGGTTAATATTATCCAAAGTGAAAATATTGAAAGTGAAATGGCACACAAATATATTCATAAGGAAACTGATAGTTATGTCATGAGTAGGATAATTCCAAACTGTAAACAAACTACACTTTTGGTGACCATGGTTGATGATGACCATGATGTTTTTTTTACCATACATTTTTGTTGTACACTTTTGATATTGATACGTAAATGTACTTTAATTGAGTGCGTTAGTTGTTTGCAGTTTAGTGTAAATAATAGTGTTCTATCATTTTAGCAGTTAATAGTTTAGAAAGCGGATGGTGTTCAACACATATAAAGTACAGCACTGAAAACAAGATGATCAAAATAATGCCACCCCATAAGTCAGTGAGTCCCTCAAGTGTGGCCCTGCAATACGTATATATAGTAAACAATTATAATTATTATCATGCTTGGTTCAACTCAAATAACAACAACATATCATATAAAAGAATATTAATAATAATAAGCCACGAACAAACACCATCCACAATCGAAATAATATAATGTTAATAACTTATTTAATATTAACGTAATAGTAATAATATAAAGTAATAATAAAAAAAATTACTACAGACCACTGGCGAACAAATTGTTGTAATACGGGTGCGACGTCGTGGGGGCACACATAACCTAGCCGACCGATTGTTATCGCTACGCGCGTGGCCACGACAACCGAGAACAAAACCAGGAAAACAAATCAACAAACCATTCAAAACATATACGAGTAGATGCGATGCTGTGTACCCAACTGTGTACGGAACGGATGCCAACCAACATATTGTCAACAGCAACCAATTAGTGTACGTTACAAATGGAAAAAAACGTGAAACAATTGTATGCTAATTAATTATAAATCTAGAAACTTAAATATGGCAATATATCATCGAAAGATGGCCCAGAGAAACACAAGTATCAACATCAAATTAGTAATATAACAATTTAGGAGAGATTTCATTGTGAGATAATTGATGAAGTGGAGAGATATAATGAAAAGTCTAGGCCATCTTTCAAGGCACACACTTTGTGTTTGGCGCTACATTGGTGGCAAAAGGGATAATATATACATCGACCCCAGAAAGTATAATAAGTCTGCAATAAGCCATGGCAATTACTTCTACTTCTGTGTTTTACGTCTGTTATATTTATTTGTAAGTCTAATTAAAATATTCATGTATAAATACATACAAACATTAGTAAAATACTAATAAATTAACAAAACTTTCAAGTATAAGAAAGGGCACACTTATTTCCATATACCTAACTGTGGTAAACATTATTCATGTTGGCAGAGACATAAAAAATTAAATAAAAAACCATAAAAATGATTAACATTGACCACATAGTATGTAAATATGAAGCAGTGAAGGGGGATATATAGTAATAGATATTTCCATAAATATTCACAGCACATAACTGCCACCAAGGAGTATATTACTAAAATTATTTTAGCAAATAATAGACAAAATCAAACATTATATATTATGAATCAGTTCAGTCTTAAAACTCTTTCTGAGATAGAAGACAAGGTATCCAAATCTCAAAGTTTATATTATATCATCATAACTTGCTTACATACACAGCATTTAACTACAGTCCATTACAGACCATTACACACAATCAGTGCGAGCATGGATCTCACAATAAACACGTCACGTCCATAAACATGATTTTTATCAGCTATCGAACCTTGAGGCCTACTCCCACAAAAACAAATTATAAACTTTAATTTGACGGATTTCACGTTTTCTACTATGAAAGCCAAAAAGCACAAACACAGTCAAGGAGGTTAAAATCTAATGACAGGTTTTTTCATGGTGCTATATTATTAATATTAAAGTAATTTTATATTTGTATTGAAATATGTAACGTGTCTTATTATTAATATTTACTAATCAATCTACTATATGAAAAAGTATATTCTCATATGAATACTGAGTAGAATTAAATGGTACTCATGTTAAACATATATATAACATATATGACAGGCCGGTTGGTGCAGTTGGTAGCACCTCTGCCTTCTGAGGCGCTGATCCCGGGTTCGATCCCCGGACAGGTCAAACATTTGTGTGCATGAACGTGTCTGTTAGACCTGTGTTTGGGTGTGTATATATTTAAGTATGTATATCAGTCATCAGGTTACCATAGTACAGGCTCTGCCTAGTATGGGACCTGAAGACCTTTGTGTAGATGTTGTAAAAAAAAATACACAAAATTTAACATATCAAAAATATCACAGAATGTTTACTAACATGCTCAAACTGTTATATGAGTAAATACTTTGTTCATATAGTAGATCAATCAGTAAATATCAATAAAAACACACTACCTAAATAAAAATATAATTAATCAAAATGAAGAAGACTGTATTTTTGCTTTTTAACTTTCGCAGTACAAGATGCGACGTCCGTCAAATGAAACTTCGTAGTTCGTGTTTTGGTAGTAGGGCTCCTTGTCTCTCGCATGGATCTAACCGTGATAGCCAGATCGCAGGATGTCTTTTATCGATAATTACTGTCAAATTGAATCGTATCGACAATCCATGCGCGCAGTGCTGGTTCAGATATGTGATATCTAAGAAAGAGTCATGAGTACTGGCTGTTAGAATTTATGTATTAGTTGTTATTTGTAACTAAACAAATATATCATCAGATATATTATGTACAAATGAAACTTACCTGTGTTTTCGAGGAGTGTTTTGGGAGTGTTGGGCCTATTTATTATTTCAACTAGCTGATTGAGAAATAGGGGTATGTATTTTGAAGTTTCTTGACCTGCAATACAACGCGTAATGTTTTATAACGAGTACTATCATGATCATAATAACTTGTATATTGATTAAAATGATATCTTACCTAATTTAATGCTGATTTCGCCGATGGCCCAAGTGGCGTTATTGCATACGGATATTAGCTCGGGGTTGAGGTTCATGCCCAGTATGGGCAAAAACTCTGGTATGTATGGGTGCACATGTTGGAAACACGCCTTTGTCAAATCTCCAAGTAAAGCGAATGACGACTGACGGACCTGTATCATATCAATAGACTCTCAAAATCCCAGCCGTGGGTTGAAAACCTTATACCCATCACCCATTGTTAGTTAATGAAAAGCTGCAGTTGTGATGAAGGATATTAAATTGATAACTAAATTGTATTGTTACAAATGTATATGACATTACAATGGAGTGAATATAGCAGTACATTATGAATCATAGTTTATGAAACATTATTACAGAAAGGACAGTAAAATGAATAACACATTGTCCGCAGAGTCCATAGTCCATCTTTGTACTGTAAAATATTGTCCCTTATACCAAATTATTTTCATATGTATTATATCATAGTACAACCAATACTTTATTTCAATTTAATATCCTTTTTTATTGACTGGTCAAAATTACACTTACAAGATGTATGATCTATTAAATAATCCTGATAAACATACTAATGATATGAATATGATCTCCCAAACGAAATGATTTATTTAAATAGAATACTTATTAACTAAGTTAGCAAGTGTGTTGATTGTGGTTATAAAGATATTTTTAGTCTGCCTAAAAGCCCATCCACACATGCAAATGTCCTAATAATATAACAAATTAATAATAATGTTGTGTATTGTTACAAGATAGGGAATATATTAATAAATATTTAAGTATGTAATCATGAAACTGCATATTATTAACATACAAAGCAACTTTGACATTCAGAGCAGATTCTGCCTCTTTCATGTGCAACAAACAACATATAAACCAAACCTTAAAAGTACAAATAATTTAAGGAGTAATACTTGCTAATATAATCATAGTAAAACTCGCTATAATCATTAAGTTTAGTAAGTAAGTTAGATCGTACATTTAACCATTAAAACATTTCCAAAAATTGACAACAGCGAGTTATACACAGTTCATTAAACTTTCGCCTAACTTAGTACATGCTCATCCTCCGAAACCCTTCCAAATATTCAGTAAAAACTCATATATATGCAAATGAACTTTGACCAATAAACCAAGCAGAGACGTTAAAACCAATGGCAAAAGTATCGGGACACTTTACCTTTATCAAAAAAAAGTTCCCTATGCTCAGTGTCCCGAGAGTAAGTAAGCAAAGGTTACATACAAGATATACCTCTGGCATGGGGTCCTGCATGCATTGATAGAGGAGTTGCATGAGGTTCGAGTTAAGAACCAGGTGGTCAATGTGTCCGTCCAGTCCTTCGGCCAACCCACTTAATAAGTCCAGTGCTACAATCATGAAATCCTTGTCGGGTGCTTCGAATTGTTCTGGGCTTTGACTGTTGGCCTGAAATATCAACTGTTGTTTGTAATAAAGATAAGTGAATGTTGTCATTAAAGCTATTAACCTAATATTTTAGGTAGCAATTCATTCTACTGGTACATGTGACAATGTTGATGCAAATTGGACAAAACTTTGAGAATAATTAAAATATTATAATGAGGTATATGTGCAAATAAACGGACCGTGTCAAATATATATGGATTCATTATGAGAAAGCTTCAGAGCTTTAGAAGACTCTTTTGAGGACAATTTTATAAAAAAAGGGTTAAATAAAATTCTCATACACTCACAATGTTCTGATTTAATGTTTGCTCTATTAAAGACACACATCTCCTGAAGACAGGTTCGCAGTATGGCAGGAACCCTGACTGCAAAGCTGTAGCCACAGATGACAGACACTGTAATACAAGGAATTATTTTAGTGTATCTTACTGTGAACAAACATTCTATTATTCTAAATAACTTTTGATAATATGAATTATTGATAAAATGGTACAACTTTTTACAATGATTGAGTATTGTTTTATACACAGTGTAATGTCAAATAAATTGAGGTTACCTCAAGTAGAGGAAACAAGTCCTTATCTTCATCCTTCAACACATTCCACTTGTTGATAAGCGGCGGCATTAGCAAGTTTATGTACTCCGGTTTGTTCAAGTGGTGCCCAACTGAGTCAGCCAAGGTCCCAATAGCATCATATAGAATCAGAAGGTTTTTGTGCTGGTATTTGCTGAAAGCGTAGACAAGGGTTTGCAATATGTAGCCGAGGTAGGGTACTAGTTCCGTACAAGCTTCCTCTTCGAGAGTCGCGAATGCCGAACATGCCGCCTCTTGCACGCGCTTGTTGTTGTCAAGTACTCGTTTTAGGAGCTGCAAGAGAGAGATATTAGTATTAAGTTATGAGATTTATTGACCCTAGAGTAAAATTCTCGATTTACAGATTACGTACTACATAATAAGGGAGGTGATGAAGGTAAGAACATTTACAACATTATAGCAATCTAATCTTTCTTCAGATTCAAATCTACTTAAAAAAATACATTTATGAATATTATTGCAGTTAGTGTTTGTTTTCAGTATGAACCGGCTAAATCATCCGGCAACCGGCATCTTTGTATTCATGATACTTGTCTCTTACTGAAATAAATGTAATTTGGACAAAAATGATAATCCTAAAGTTCAGCTGAAGTAACAGTGACTCAATTTATCCAATCTCCAGCTGGTGATGCGCAGGTGCCTGGTGATGGGTAGGTGCCTGGTGATGGGTAGGTGAGGTCCCTGTGCAGGTGACGTACCTCGGTCATGACTGGGCGCAGGTAAAGGTCGTGGCTTTGGCTGACGACCCAGTGCGAGTAGCGCGAGAGCGTCCAACACGTGATGGCGCGCACGAGGGCCTTGCGCTCGGCCAGGCAGCACACCAGGTATGGCACCAGATCCGGCAGGTGAGGCACCATTCCGCCCATGCACCCGTCCGCCACCGCGCCCAGTGCTAGGATACCGCTCTCCTAAACATACAAAGTAATTTTATTATATATTCTTTTGAGAGGGATTTAGATATCCTTAGGGACATTGAGTTGTGCAACGAGTATGTCAGTACCATAGTTTACTAGAAAAAATTATGTACACATTTCCGCTCTATCCTTGAGCATCCTATATTTGGATTGTGAGCTGATAGAGCATCCCACCTGCATCAGATGTTGGCGCAGCTATGATGCCCTGAATCAGCCCACATCTAGGCGATTAACGTCAAGGACCTTAAATAGGTCATCTCTTATAGATGCATTATGTCCAGAGTCTGGGCGCACTCCATCAGAAGACGCTACACATATTCGTACACACACCAAGTAGTAATGTTGTAATACGGAAACAATCTCGAATATAAGTAATTTAATAATAGTGATCATAATAGACAGGCTCTCTTGCATGAGGGTTGAACTAAAAGTAAGTTACAGACAAAAGTACTCCTTGAGATGGTACATATATACAGATTATACAGTCAGGATATTTCTCAGTCTGCTGCCCTAATCCATTGGTAGTTTGGCCCTACCTTTTTTATCGACTTCAACGAAAAAGGAGATTTTCAATCGGATTGTATGTTTTTTGTATGTATGTCACCACAGACCATTTAACCACTTGACTGCTCATACGGCTTCCCCTCAGCAGCCAAGACTATGACAATAAAAAGCTAACGTATTGAACCAACACGTCAGTACCAGTTCGACTGAGCGTGGAGAACAAGCAGATGAAAAAATTTAAAACAAATTCAATTATGCCTTATTGTTCAGTAAAGTGGTACCGAAAAAACAGGTAGACATCCAGGTATGCAAAGAATGGAATTACATTTCACAGATAATTTTAGTTTATTAATTATTGGAAGAAAACAAAATACACAAATGAAGTAATTAAACAGCGACTCAAAAATAAAAAAAATATGGGAACGCGTTGATGTCTTTTGCCATCCCGTACTGTTCTTTTGCAGTTGTAGATAACGCCGTCTATTTTATTCACTGGCACGTGTAAATTAGTGCGGTACTCCAATATTAACTGACAATTTATCGATTGTATATATGGACTGTGAGGAAAATAAATCTTATATACAATATAATCATTATATTAGGAGTGCATAAAAATACAAATAAATATTCGGTGTTTTATTTATATTTATTTATACCTTCACGTTATCATCAATTTTGTAGTAACATTTATATATCTTTATAGTATTAATTTTATAAGCACTAACGCCTGCTTTAGCGATCTCAAACATTGAAATTTTAACAACAACAATTACAAGGGCTGCGATGTCAATACGAAAGTTTAAGTATTTCTAAATAATGCTTCTTTCGGTTGGATGGTACTGTTAAACTGTCCAATGGATGTCGCTCCGTCCCCGCAAGACGGTTAGTCAAATAGAGAGTTAAAATTCTATGCTCGGACCAGAACCTCGGTGGCCTAGTTGGTCAATGGCGTCTGACACGGAGAGTCAGAAGACGCGGGTTCGAATCCCGTCCGAGGATGGAATTTTTCTCTTTATAAATTTCAATATTTATATATCTTATCTAATAATAATGTAAATAAACACGCGAAAAAAACCCGAGTGTAATATGAAACATAATAATAATGGTCTTAAAATGAAGTACTATATACTTAATATGGAAAAAAATATATAATTATTTGATTGTGGTATTAAGTAAGTACTTACATACTGAATAATTAGTAAGAATACGATAAACAGACAGTGATAACTATTTTTAAAACGCAAAATATACATACTCAGATCAATGTGTTCTGTTTCACCGTGAAACATCGAATGAATTATTAAGATAATTTCATTAATAGAAGTTTTTTTTACATAACCTTATTTGCTTAATACTTACATAAATATTTCAGATCTTTGTACAGTTAAGGTAAACGATAATTTGTAGTGAACTTTATCGACAACTAAAGTGATTACATAATGCTGTACCACAACACTATTTAGGTACTATGAGTAGAGCTACATTTTGAGCCAGCCAATCAAAATCCTTTATTGTACGTAGCCCCCCGACCCGCAGTGGTGACTTGTGTTATTAGAAGAAATTGAACTACACGCAGTCAAGTGGTTATATGGTCTGTGTATGTCACGCAGTAACTCTGCCTTTTATAATTTTATTTTATTTTGTAGATCACACACCAAATGAGAACAAGAAAAAATTATTCATAATAGATATAGCCCTTTGAAATAAAAAAAACGATATGCTTACATAAGTTTTGGTTTATGGTTCTCTTCAGCAAATTTTTTATAGATAAATTTTATGATCAACAACCAGACTGTTTTAAAATTTTGAACTTAAAAATAGAATGGTCTTGGTAATTCCACATTTTTTTTGCTTTTAAATAGTTGTAGCTGAAGGTCTACTACCAAACTACTACTCGTATAGACACTACTTTCTTAATCTGAAACTAAAGAAAGATTTATATGGATGTGTATGTTTGTTTGTGAACTTCATAATTAACGCTAATTATGTATTACATAATAATCATATTTTGCTATTGTCCCGACCACATTGAACTCTTTCTTCTCGGAGAGCTTCTTCATATAATACGAAACCTCTATGCCTATCGTTCCTAGTTACCTAGGTTCTACGAAAGATAAAATGTCAAATTACGAACTACGGATCGAACTTCCAATTCGAAAGATTTTCGTAGTAGCAATACGTGCGATCAGTCAACCGAAACTTCGTTCTTTGTTTTTGGTAGTAGAACTCCTGCTCACAATTAGGTTATCTATATGTTGTTGGGGAATAAGATTGAAAAAGAATAAGATTAAAATTAAATGAAGACACATTATTTTTTATAAAACCACATTTAACTAAAATTGATTGACACAAATGGAACCAGGCCCCCCAGTCCCCGGTAGCCCCGATATTCCTGGCTACGGTAGCGGCCACGGTAACTGTGGGGCAGGGGGTGCTAAGAACGCCCGGCTACCGCCCCGAACGACGACGACTAGCCCTGGTAACACACAACATACGCACGATGAGGACAGACGAAAAGATCTATGAGCTGGAATAATAAATGAGTAGGTTACACTGGGACGTCGTGGGGTTATCAGAAGTCCGAAGAGCGGGTGAGGACAAGATAACCCTAGAATAGGGTAACCTACTCTACTACCGGGAGGGCGACTAACAGTCCCAAGGTGGTGTCACAGTCGGTCACAAGTCCCTTACTAACAACATTGTTACGATCGATAGCGTTTCCAATAGGGTCGTATACCTAATACTCAGAGTATCCAAACGATATTCGCTGAACGTCACTCAGGTATACGCACCGACGAAGTCGCACCCGGATGATGAGGTGGAGGACATTAGTAGGGCCACACATACTGTACCTCTGACACGCACTTTGTATTTGTTAAGGGGGACTTCAACGCGAAGTTGGGTAAGATAAGCGAGGATGAGTTGAAAGTGGGACAATTTGGTTATGGGCAACGGAACCGTAGGGGGCAGAGGTTGGCCGACTTCCTGGAGAAAGAGTGATGAACTCTTTCTTTCAGAAGCCACCTCATAGGAAATGGACCTGGCTGAGTCCCGATAGTTCCACGAGAAATGAGATTGACTTCATTATGACCACCAAGAGACAAATATTCACTGATGTCTCCGTGATCCACAGGGTGAAAACCGGTAGTGATCACCGAATAGTAAGAGGCACATTGAATATTAATGTCAAACTTGAGAGGTCTCGTCTGTTGAAGTCTACGCTCCGACCTACTCGAGCCCATATTCAAGACCCCGAGAGCTTTCAACTTGAGATGTCCAATCGCTTTGATTGCCTTGACTACATCGATTCAGTGAACGAGATCAATAATAGGTTAGTAGAAATTGTCCATACAGTGGGTTCCAAGTTCTTTAAACCCTACCGTACAGATAGGCCACAGAAACTCTCCACCGATAACCTCAACCTCATGGCTGCACGACGCTCCTTAGAACTGCAGTCTTCGGACAGTGCTGAAGAATATAAACTAATATGGAAGTCCTTGCGACACGACATCCGGATCTTTAATACTAATCGTATTAAAGAGACGATAGAGCGGAAAAAAGGCTCCAAAGTGTTTGCGAGAGACATGTCTATTGGGCAAAACCAGTTGACGAAGCTGAAGAGAGAAGACGGCAGTGTAGCGTCGACCAAAGCAGAAGTATTAGGAGAGGTAGAGTTTCTACGGACAGCTATACACCTCGGTCGCTAAACCTGTTAGCAGCTCAGTCAAAGACCCAAGAGCCAAGCTGACCCGACATTATACCGAAGATATCCCGGACATCAGCCTGTACGAGATTAGAATGGCCTTGAAACAGCTTAAGAACAACAAGGCGCCGGGTGACGACGGTATCACATCGGAGCTTCTGAAAGCGGGTGGAACAGCGGTACTTAAAGTCCTTCAGAAGCTCTTTAATACCGACAAGACGAAAACTATGTCTAATGCCCATGTTGTGCCTACCCCAATATCAGTTGGGAACTCAGTTCTCGAAGTTGTTGACGAATACATATACCTCGGACAGACAGTCAAACTAAGCAGATCCAAATTCGAGAAAGATGTCTATCCTCGAATCCAACTCGGCTGGGCAGCGTTCCGGATATTTCGCGAAGTCTTTTCGTCTAAAATACCTCAGTGCCTAAAGACAAGAGTCTTCGACCAATGTGTGTTACCAGTGATGACTTATGGCACTGAAACTTATGGTCTCTTACTATGGGCCTCATATATTTATTTAAGGAAGACCAACAGCTTACATTTTACATTATAACTACTTTTTATAGCACCTGGAAGCCAATTAAAGGTATAAGCTATATAAGCTCAAAGTTGTACAACGAGCTATGGAGAGGGCTATGCTCGGGGTTTCTCTACGTGATCGAATCAGAAATGAGGAGATCCGTAGAAGAACGAAAGTCACCGACATAGCCCAGAAGATTAGCCAGTCAAAGTGGCAGTGGGCAGGGCACATAGCAAGCAGAACAGATGGCCGATGGGGCCGCATGGTTCTGGAATGAAAACCACGGACCGGCAAGCGCAGCGTAGGTCGTCCACCGACACGGTGGACAGACGACCTGATAAAGGTTGCAGGACGACGTCGGATGCAGGCCGCTTCCAACCGGTCCGTTTGGAAAATTATGGGGGAACCACTTCATGCTGACTCTGGCCTTGTCGCAATAGGATGACCGCTTGAGCAGCTTCATCACTTGTTGTGACCATTTTCAGGTAGAATTCTTGTTTGTTAATAACGGAGATGTGTATCGGTTGACGTTTGAAGGCTAACTGATAAGGATGGACGTGCCAAAGAGTTGGAGCGCACTGCCCCGTGAGCTCCTTATATCTGATGATACAGAGACTCCGGAGGCAAGTGGCGAGCCAAACTGAAACCTATGAGAAAAAGAAAATGTACAACTTTAGAAAGCACGTAGTGCATAACATACCCTGCGCAGAGAGTTGCCTATTGCAACTTGCGTAGTGGATGAGTTACCGAGGGGTAGATGCCCCTCAAGGTTCCGCAGGAGCAAGGAGCGAAAGCTCGAGGCTTCAACCAGCCAGAAAGGGTGAAGATATGACGAGAGAGAGAGAAAAGGATGGGTCAGGTAGATAACCTTTTATATGGGTCTGTAACCCTTAATTAGCACTATTGTAAACAAGCGTAAAAAGGGTGGTTACCGATCACAACATATTGTTGGGTTGTGTGAGCAAGAAACATTTCAATATTTTATATCATTTTGAAGCTAATACTATACTACTACCACGTATTAGGTCCCTGGAGCAGAGAAGGTACAGAGATGCGCAGCACCCTTCCCAACACCCTCTTCCTAGTACACACTCAGGAAGAAAAGGAGACCCTGACCAACCAGGGTTATGGTGATGGCACGGGGTCGCGCATCCTTGAAGCACAGGGACTGACATACGAGTCGGTCATCGCCATTAAAACCATGAGCAACATGAGTCTGCACGAGAGCGTCCCGCACGCAGTGGTTGCAGTCTCGCGGCACACCAGGACCTTCACCTACTTCACCGACGACGAAGAAGACGCCATCAGCCGTTTCGTGCGACGTGCGGTGTCTGCGTCACCAAATGCTATCCGCGACTACAACTTGCAGATGGCCATAAAAGATCGGAATGTGGATGTGACGGAGGCCCTGGGCCGGGTGGAGAAAGCAGACTTATATTAAAATTAGTTATAAAAAAAAAGAATTAGACAAGCTTAGGCTTTTGTATTATGTATGCGTGTATACCTTGGGTCGTCCTCTTCCCTCAAATATGGTTGAGGAGGGCGATGGCTGGCACACGTGTCAAGCTCGTGAACGGGCGCTGCTTGCGGGAGCCGGTATGTACGATATTTAGAAATAAGTTAAAAGTCTATTTGTGTACAAAAAAGCTAATACTATCAGCATTAAGATTTTACTAAAAAAAATATATATTCGTGTTCAGTTTTTTTGCTAGTGCAGGTGTGACGCCTGAGTCGATTTTTTTGCTCAGGAGTGTATTAACTCGTCCGCATCAGGACAAAAAATAACAATAGATTTATGAATGAAACTTGCCTGGAATGAGAGTTGCTGATTCGGACGGGTTAAGGCATAATTGAAACAAGCTGTTGGTGGCGACCTGGGTCCTACCTATCCCTCAAGTATATGAAATGCAATTTTGTCAGTTTACGACGCTGTTAAAGATTCGCTTTTCTTGCCCGGAAAGTGTCAGTACGGTCAGCATCTTTGATACCGATACACGCGTCGATAATTTGGCAAATTTTCTTGCTAAATTTGGCTTGTTTTCTGTTTTTGTTATATAGTTTTTGTTTTGATTATTGTTTTGTTAAGTTTTTTGTTACTGTTGATTGTTGAATATTAACTGTTGAACTGTGTTCAAACCAGAATACCATGGGGAAAGTTATACACAGTGAAGGGAGAAATCTCGTGTTAAAAGTGCTACAGTTCTTCGAGAATGAGAAGAAAAATAAACGTTTTTCCATACTGGTGGATCAGGTAGAAAAACGTACCTGTACCGCAACTGGAATATCAAAAAGTACTCTTACTCGGATAAAAAAAGAGGCTAAAATGGCATGTGTATCATCGCCGCGTACTTCTCCCGACACTAGTCCAAGAGCTAGTTCGAGCAGTATGAGTAACGATACTAGCAGTACTCCAAATACTAGCAGGGAAGTAAAATTGTCCACACCAGGTAAAAAGCGCAAACCATCAAAGAAAAAAAATGTGGTTGTTTTGTGATGTGATTGTGTTGATAATTTTGACATTTGCGCAATACGCAATATTGTAAACAGTTTTTACACTGTGATAAAAGAAGTCCCCACCCTAAAGAAAATCTTGGCAGCTGCTAAGAGAGACCTGAATTTCCAAGGTGGAAGAACTTACCTCAGAAACATTTTGGTAAATCAGTTGGGCTACTGATTTTAAAAAATTATAAGTACGCGTACGGTGCTGGTTCAAAAGCCCGACATCGCCGCATGGAGAGAACGCTACTTGCGCAGAATGAAAGAAAACAATGACCTTGGCGCAGATAAAAAAACTGGATGAAACGTGGATCCATTCACACTATACTGTTAGTAAATGCTGGCAAAACAGTACCGAAAGCAGCGTGAAAAAAAATTGTAACCCCGGTCAACGGTGGATTCTCGTATAAGCCGGAGGAGAAAACGGATTTATTCCAGGTGCCGACTTATTATATAAGTGAAATGCAAAACTGGCGATTATCACCACGAAATGAACACAGACAATTTTGTAAAATGGCTTAATGAAAAGCTGATATCAAATTTACCGCCAAATAGAATAGTTGTCATTGATAATGCGCCTTACCATTCAACACAATCGGTGAAGTAGCCCACGAGTAATTCATTAAGGTTAAACGTTTTCCATACAAATTAAACTACGCATTTTTGAGTTCTCTGGAGCGAATTTAAAGTTATTGTGAGTTAACATTGTCCTAATTTGTACTCATATTTGCGCAAATCAATGATATAGTTAAACATCAGCGTGTTATCTTATTGTTTTACCATCGCCAAATCGTCTGATTTTACGATTGTGTGGTTCAATTTTATACATATAGCTACATTATTATTGTACGTTATAATATCTTGACAGTGCAAGTAAGCTACGTTGTCAGATGGTGCGTGCTAGTAGAGTACATTTTCTGCGAGAGTAGGACCGCGCTATATCACGGCTTGAACGCGACGTTGCCACTCTGTGCGACATAAAATAAATTCATTTTCTTCCACTCAGTTCTGCTGTCTTTGTGTTACCAGACTCGAGCTGTTAGTTTTTAGTTATTTTTTACGTTTGTGCACTACTTCCGATCGAAATGTATTAGTTGAGTGTTTTTGCACAAAATTAGTAATTACCATAACCTTCATTAGGTATATTATTTTACTGTTGATGTAAAAAAATGGAAGCTACCTAATGCTTAGTTTTTTTTGTTTCCAGCGACATTATCGACTCTTGTTATGCTTATTCCAAAATTACTTACATTAATTAATGACCTTGAAACACAAAAACCCAAATAAGAGAGTGCTAAAATAGTGAGTTTATTGCCTGATATAGGTACTTATTAGATGACTCGAGTTACTTTTGACTATCTGCCACTAGCAACACTGGTTCGGACGTTTTGACAGTTTTCAATTTCATATTTTTCATATGTCATTATTACTGAAGTTGCAGTGGTGATGCTGAATTGCTGATATTTTATTTTATTCCGTGTGACTGACTTCTCGAGTAATATTCCATGTGTTATTTGTTTGTAGTATTTGTTGTTATTACGTTGTTTTTGCAAAAACTTTTGTGCGATATCATATTGTCAAATATTGTGCAAAATGCAATCTCAGAGATCCAAAGCGAGCTATAGAGCTCACAGATATTCTGGGCCTAAGAGAGGCCGTAAAGCATCCCGTGCTCAACTCAAGAGGTTTCATGGTGATACTAATACCACGTAAGTAATTGAAACTATTCCATTATATATTATGTACCTACTACATAATGTATTGAGTTTATTATTATTCACGACATTTTTTGCGAGGTTCAAACTTTTCAATATACCTAGGTACTTACCTACTAAACCAATGCTTCTTTTTGATTACAGACATGAAGATTTATGGAGAAAAAAAACAAAGCCTAACGAACCCATCGAAAACGAACCCTTACCCAGTACAAATAAAAGTAATAGAAATAGAACGAGATGAAGATTTTATTGCTGGAATGGTCCCGAAACTGGTAGCATTTTTAAAAAAATGTGTTTTACCAGAAATTATTCTAAGGGTTAAAAAAAATGCTAAGTGCTTAGATCTATGAATATACACTATTGAAATGATGTAGACTTTTATTTATTACACAAGTGTCTGCCCGCGGCTTCGCCCGTGTTACGTCTGTATAAAAAGTAACCTTAGTCACCCTCGGAACCCTATACTACTCAAAATCAAGACGATCCATCGCTCTGTTACAGCAGCAGAAAAGACATAGGGTAATAAAGTATAGGTATCTAATTCAGGTTGAGGCTTAGGTATATTAGAATGTCACTGATAATATTAGTATCTATTCATATCGTTATCTAAAATGACGAATAAAGGTTTCTCAAAAAACTAAAACATAAATGCCAAAAATAAAACGATAAGCCCAGGTTCGAACCATGCACCTTTGTTCCCATGCGAAAACGTTTCTACGGATAGGCTAATGGGAACTCTGTGAGACGGACGAATTTGTTAAATAGCTACTACAAATTCTTAATTTGTATGTGTGCGTGCCTAAGGATTATGTACTATTACGTAATCTGTGGTATAACAAGAGTTGAGAATTATTATCCATTTTCTCGAAATCCGAGTAATAAATAGTTTCAGTTATGTTTGTAGTGTGTTAATAAATAAAGATATAGGGCGCAAAATCAAGCATTTTTATTTAATCCTCCCATATTTCATTAAAATAAATTAATATGCAATTATCAAGAAAACAGCGCCATCTAGTGGAATTTGTTTCTTAGCTGACCCTAACGTTTTACGTTAAAAGGGGAAATGCAACAATGGCTCCGTGAAAACAATATACCATTTGAAGAAAATATGAGAAAAAGGAAATTGTATCCAATAATAAAAAAGGCAAAGCAGCCGAAAATATATATCGTGGATTAATTATTAAGACGACATGGCCATGAAGTTGTACATTTGCCACCCTATCATTGCGACTTGAACCCCATAGAATATATTATATGGAATTTAATTAAACAAAGGGTGGCATACAAGAATGTGGATCAACACGAAAAAGATATTGAGAGACTTACAGATGCAATCAACTCAATTACAGTATCGGATTGGAAGAAGGAGGTCAATCATGTCGAAAGGCTGCAACAAGAATACTGGAAAAAAGATGGCCTGACTGACGACTTCGTACGAGAACTGGACATCAATTTAGGAGGAGAGGAGACATCAGATAGCAGCAGTGAAAGTGAGAGCGAGAGTGAAGGCGAAGTCAGTTTTAATGACAACTTTCAATCCATTGTTTATAGCGATGATGACTAAAAGATAATCGACTACATTCCTGTCGAAAAATGCCAAACAAATAAATATAAATTGGGTAGCCATACAACAAATGTGTGTTTTTCCTATTTTTATGCTCAATATTAATAACGGTAACAGGTAGACACCTTAAATTTTCACAGAATATGTAGTTGTATATTACCTTTCAAAATAAATAAATATTTTTTATTCATTTAACAAACTTAATTTTTAATCAATTTTTACTCGATCTTAATAAAGGCCACTTGGCCGGTTTTTTTTGCACACCATACTTGAGCGCCAAAATGACGTCATATGGTCAAGCGTCTAGTTAATGTGACCGCGTTGTACATGCAACCGTTTTTAAAACATTACAGAATGTAGTCTTATAAGCGAAAAGTTGACCAAAAACTTCATATTATTTGAAGATGGTATAACGTACAAAATTGTAGCCTTTTCAGTATAGAAGCCCGAGAGACAATCAAAAACGTACATTTTCTTGCTGATGGTACATTTATTACCGCTCCACCGCCGTTAAAACTGCTCTATACAATTCACGGAGTAACCGACAGTCACATTTCGCCACTAATTTGTTGTGTACTGCCTAGTAAAGAACAGTATATTATTTAACCCGTGAGAAGGCGCGCTATGAGCAATTTGCTCACACAAAAATTTATTGAGAAAGTTTTTGGTGTTCCTGACCACATATCGTCCCGAGCTCCTAGGTACCTTCCTAACTATTCAACCCCTCTCCCCTCGCGCAATTCACGCATCGCTCAGTCCCGCTGCTTCCGCGCAGTGAAGCACTTGTGGAAGGCCTGCACTGTCGTGCGGAAATTTGCTCATCGCGCGCCCATTCGCGTAAGTATTTATTTTTCATTGATAATCCCTATCGCACGATAAACTCGGTAGAGGGATAGCACTCACGTTTAAACAAAATAATAAAAAGGAAGAAGCCAAACTTGTTCCCATATATCAGAGACATACGTAAAGAAAGTATCAAATACGACCGTGATATTCGTAGAAGTTTACTCCATGAACCAATTACAAAAAAGAAATTGAAAAAAGAACAAATCACCAATGAACGCATCATTAAGATTATTTCAGATTTTATGGATAAAAAAAATATATATAACCTATTGTTAATCAAATAAGGAGGTTGAGTAAAATACGTTTTTTATTATTATTTAATTTCATCTGGTCATAAATTAATATTGTAGGAAAAATATTTCCTGAAGTTTAATTCTTATATTTGACCTATCCAGTATATTTCCTAGATAGTTCTTGAACACCCACTGCAAAACAAATTTTGTGTTGACTGTACAATTTGTAGGCCACTTGCATATTAAAAGTACTGCTGATAACTAAAGTAGTATGCCTACTTTAGTTATTGGCGGTACTTTTTACGGCGGCTGCGATTAGAATATTATAGGAGATATTTATCTATGTGCAAATAAAGGCTTCATGCGACCAAATGTATGGTGGTATCAAAATGTAAGCATTGTGCTATTGATTAAATGAAAATAATGAAAATTCAACAAAGTGCTATAGTAGGCATCATGATAGGAAACCATCACAGAGTATGTTATTGCTCAGGAAAGTGTCTAAAATACAAATTATTTGCATGTACATAAACATCTTTTCAATTGTAACAAAGTGTCTTATTAATGTTGCTAAGAAATAAATATCATAGTCAAGAACATTATTAATAATTCAGTAGAGGAAAAGTTCGTAAACACTCACGCCGCTTAAAAAGCTCTTAATGAGACACTTTCAAGGGAGCCTTGCAACTCACCTTAATGACCCAATCGTCATGGAACAGCGTCTCCTTCAGTATAGGAAACAGCACAGGCAGCAGATCAGCCCCGAACACGTTCGCCAACACGTCGAGTGCGGCCGCACTGCACTTGCGCAGGTTCCAGTCAGACAGCGGGCCATCGTCGCCGTCACCTCCACCGTCTTCCTCGTCATCTGATTCCCCGCCGCCTGACATGTTGCTGTCACCAGCACCAGCTAAAGCAAAAATAAAAGTACCTACAATACGTGCCACAAAGATAAGACCACGTGGTTTAAAAAGAGCAAAGGATGATTTACAATATTTGAAACAGGTACAAATGCGTAGAACGGCCGCAACTAAAACGTCATAATTACTGTAAAAATATTTAAGGTATTTGTTAATTAGTGCACAATATTGAACAGGGTGGTTTGGAATCGACAACTGGTCATGACTGTAAAAGAAAAAAAAAATATATTTTATTATTATAACCCATATTCGGCTAAAAGCCATAGTGCGACTGAATGCACGACCCGATGCACCGTTACATCGCAGAATAGATAGCAGTAAGTACGCGAGACATACCTACCCGCTTAGAATAGGTACAACGTGCGGACGATGACCCGCCTGTGCCCGATGTCGTTTAGGCATAGACATCAGCTGCGTAAACATTTGCGAGTAGGCAGGTTCGTACATCGTTGTACTTACTATTCTAAGTGGGTGCTAATGTTTCGCGAAAATCACTGTTGTTTATTCTGTCATGTAGTCGGTCGTTTAGTCGCGCAATGGTTATTATCTGCGGAAAAATGAATATGGGTTCATCTTCATAATAAAAAAACATGCATTTTTTCCTTTACTATACTGACCAGTTTTCGATTCCAAACCACCGCAATCGATATTTTGCACTAATTTACATTGACCTTATATATGGTCAAACTGAGAAACCTCCTCCTTTTTTGAAGTCACTTAAAAATAGTTGTGATGGAAGCAAATACTTTAGAGTTACTGCCAGTTTTAGCACTCCCAGAAAAAAAGGTTAGGACCCAAACTTTTAATTAACTGATGTAGTTGAATTTGCCAAAGTGATAAAAAGAAGCATTCACAACTTCCATGTTATGAACAAGGAACTTTTTTTTCTGGTTCGTGTTTTATCTCCAATCAGTTTTTTCTCTACTTTCAGTAGATTGCTTGTGAGCTGCTTGTTTGTACTTTGTGGCTTTGTTATGTAGAGTGAATCTTCAACTGAAGACATCTCATTAGTTTATAGTGTGCTCCCTAGTCAGAGGGAAGCACTTGTTTTCTTCGTAGTCGCGACATATAACTATTGTTTTTTACATAACAAATTATCATTTGAAAGATACCAGATCGGTAATATCAACGAAAAAGCGACAGTCACTTGTTTTTTTGTGGGGTTTTTGCAACTCTGGTTTGCAAATTTGATGATAGTCGGGAGCTCACTAGGTTAATAATGTATTCACCGTATAGGCTATCTTCATTCTTAATTCAAATCTGTTGAGCAGTTTCATAATGAAGAAGTAACAAATCATGTGCACAACAAGTGACCCTATTGAAGGGATATAAAGTTAATGACTCAGGATCCTGTTTACACTTAGAACAAATAAAATTATGAATGAAACAAAAAATTTCATGTATGTGTAAGTGTTAAAAATAGGGATTTTGAGTTGTCCAATGACTATGTCAGTCTCATAGTATACACTGCTTTCTATTATATATTCCTAGTAGTTTTATATGTGGATGATACAGCAACCTAGCTGTGGCAGATGTTTGCTCAGCCAGGTCACCTTGGATAGATGTAAGGGTTTAATAATTATATTTTGGAAGGATTACTAAATATTGTAATCGAAGATTCAACCTTTTTTGCAGCTACACTTTTCTAACTTTGATCTATATAATTTAAATCGGATTTAGGCCCAAGCTGTTAGCAATTGTGTGTGTCAAGTAATTATGTATTTGTATTTATTATAATGTTGGAATATCAACACAACAGGCAAAATCTCTCAAATTAATTCAATAAATGACCAGTACTAACCATTATGCTTGATGGTATGAGAACGTGGCTTGTGGAATCGAGGACGGATGTCAGACTCCCGGTCTGGCTCCTCTTCATCAGCATCGTCATCTCTGTCTCCACGGAGCAGAATCACATCCATCTCAGAATATCGCATGCCTCGGACCAGCACTGGTAGTAGTGTGGGCAGCCGAGGTCCTAAAACCTGTAAGTATTTGAGATGGTAAAGTAAAGATCAAGAAATAGGTAGGTAAATTACAGGAAAATGAGAGATACAAGTCTATGAGCATTTGTGTTAAATCATAGATAGTATGTTTCTATGTCTCAGTTTCACCTTTACAGTAGTTAATCTAAACTTCTAGTCAACAAGATGACACATAGTATTTTCACAAATGCCCAGCCCTGCCAGTATCAATCTTTTTGTCTCCTCCTTTAAGTTGTATATGCCTAACTGCAAAGAATATCTAAAATAAACAAGCTTTCCAATATAATGTTTATGGCATCTCTGTTAACAACTGCTCACTTATTCCAGAGTGACATGGCTATATGATTGTATAGGGTGTATCTAGGTTCAACCGAAGGCCAATGTGCAGTATCCATAAATTTAAATTTCTTCTTTACCATGTACTAAAAATTCTTTGTTGTGTAGCCCTGGCAGTCTGTTTTCAAAAATATAATATATTGTTCAAAATTATATAATCCAGGAACTGCAAGTCGTGGAATTAATTATTCTTATCTTAAATTCACAAATTGGGTATAAATTACCTCACGACAGACATTCTGCTCTGCGAGGGATAGCCAAAACTCACAAGCTTCTAAAGCCACCTTCTCTTCAGAATCTTGTGTGCGTAGCAACATGTACTAAAACAAACAAAATATTATCAACCCAAAACAATCACTATTAATAAACAAAAAAATGTATGAAACAGATTTTGATAGATATTAGATAAACATACATCAATAATGTTAGGTAGATGAGGTATGAGCCTGTCCAATCGTACTTCTAAGAGTAACACAAGGGCATGACAAACATTCTTTCTCACATCTGGGTCTTCATCAGCTGCTAGATGGAACAAGTTCTACAAACAAATAAAAAACAAATAATGTTTTAGGTATAAGAATATACATAACAGATGAATGCATTTGTATTGAAAAAGATTGTCACCTCTATAAATGAATCAATATGCACCATGAGAGCTTGTGTCCTACCCATAATGAAGTAGTTGACACAAGCTATGGCATGGCAACGGATTTTAGGTGAGGAATGCCTGAAAAACTGTAAGAATTTAGGAATTAAGATGTTCAGGGGCCTGTTGAGGGCATCACTGTCGAGAACCTCTGCTGTGTCTTCACATATTTTTTGTAAAGCTCCAAATGCTCCCTGAAATCAACAAATAATTGCCACCTGAGCACAGAATGAAAAAACAATTCAGTATATTTCCAGAGGTTATTTGGGGGTTACAGTTCATGTATCACTTTGTATTAACTTGCTATAGCTTTAGTGTAATTAAGTTATCAGCAACTTATTTAAGGCAAATAATTAATGTATAACATACCTCACATACGTTGTAGTCTTGAGAATCAAGCATCTGGCACAAAGCAGGCAGGAGTTCTGGCCATGCTGTCAGCTCACCCTTGCTGGCAATAGTGGTAATGATAATACCTACAGTTGCACGGATCAATGGAGATGGATCTCCTACAGCTGACAGACATTCCCTTTTTATAAACTCTGCCACTTCTGGCATAAAGTTGGTGTAATGTGCCTTCACATTATTTTTCAAAATCAGACCACTTAGGGACCTTGTAGGTTCTTCCTCAGTAATCAACTTGGTCAAAACGAAAATCAAGTAGTTGTTGAAATCCGGGTATTTGTTCAGTTCTTCAAGTTTCTGGGATTACATTGTAAGAAAAATATAGGCTGTCATCGACTGTCATGTCGGAAAAATCGATTTTATTGCAAGCGTCCAGAAACAAGACTCTGGTTTAGAGGTCTTAAGATTTAATATAATTACAAAATACATCAAATAAAAGGCCGTTAAATTAACAAAGACATAATAATGCGGATAATGAAATAAAATATATCCACGCCGATAGATGCACGAGATGCATCGATGTGAATTATATGAAAAGGATACTTGTTGTACAGTTCTTTGAGTTGCTGTGTCCGGTGATTGAGACTCTTTGAGCAGTGTTAGAATTTGTCGTAGCCCTTCTTCTTCAGGTTTCCACTCCATTTTCATAATAATTTCACAAAACGGTTTTGGTCACTCGGTCCCGTAAAAATCAACCATGCCAAAATTTAAAGTGAAATTGCCAGATATAAAATAAAACCAAAGAGATAAACGTCTTAAACTAGTAACAACCTTTAGATATAGTCTGATTAATCTATGGTAACAACATTGATAATTTTCCCTTTATAAGTTTATCTTTGTATATTAGCCATTCCTCAAGTTATTTCCCCAACATTCTAAATATATACCTATATATATATTATGCAACATGTGCGATTTCTACTCAAGCCAAGCAAACGGAGTTAAATTACATTTGCTAATATAATTCTATCAATATGTCACTGTCCTATCTAAGACACGTTTTAGTAAAGCTGCGGATGCAATACTAATAGGTACCACTATATAATTCTGGGGCGATTGACGAGACGAGACCTTTGTTAACCTTCGCTTACACTCGAGCACCAAACGAACAGAGGCCTTAGATCAGTTTCATAAGATACATGCAAGTTCCGTGCAGTTTTGAAGCCTGAAACAGTTTTGAATTAAATCATACCATGACGTTCATTTAGGCTACGTTCCGGGAAGGACCGAAATCACTCGCGGCGCTCGCACGCCCATTCCCTTAAAAGCCCACGGTCATCGTGAGCGAAATCGATACGTCATCGATGATAATCGCTGACGTCACCGAAAACGCTCACAACGCAGATCGTAGGTGGGTTTTCGCGGTCGTTTACGAGCTGTCACAGTCAAGCATCAAATGTATAGGATTCTATCGATTTTTGACAGAAAAGTTGCCGCGCTTTTCGTGACCGCGTAACCGTTCCGCTTGGGTTGAACATTGCATGCATTCATTCTAACTGGAACGCTAAACCGGGGCGCGACAGTTGAAAGCGTTGACGGCGCTTCCCGGAACGTAGCCTTAGGCGAACTGTTTTAATATTGTATTCCTTTCCTCAAAAGTGAAAGTTGATAATGTGGTCTCTGGCATTCCAATAGTTTACTATAACCTAAATTGCAGGAACCTAGACGTTTGTAAGCTGATAAACTGGTGCCTTACTATCAGCTTCGCAAAAAACATGCAAGTTCCGTGCAGTTACCGAGTGTGTAATGTTTTACCAACAATCGATTGGTCATTGAACCTTTGGTGAACATAATCTTTAAATCTTGTACGTTACGTCAACATAACGTTATGTCAATGAATGCTAAACAGTTTTATTTTTAATTGCACTAACGCCTGCTTATCGAGACCAAACATTGTAATTTTAATATTACAAATTCTCGGACGTGTTCGAGCCCGCGACCCACTTCTGACAATCTGTCATGACCGCTAAGCCATGGAGGCATGAAATGATTTCGTAAAAGAGGCAACCTCTTTTACGAAACAACAGCAGTTGCAGGGAGGCAACCCCAGTCCTGTAGGTGGGGCGCCGACAGAGGGGCAGGGACAGTGTCCCACTGTGAACTGCATGGCGACACCCCTACCTAACCTGTATGAAATGATAAAAGCGCAGTTCGAGTTGGAGGCAATAAACATTTCTGAAGACATCCAGAAACACCGCGATATATTGAGCGTGCTAAGGTCATACTAGACAGCACCAGTCGGCGCACTTCTGACAGTACACGTTGGGAGGTAGTTCTACTGTGGCAGCAGGGTGTAACTGAACTACCGGGCAACTATCAGAATGCACGGCCACATGAGACCAGTGGAGGATGGATCGTGATCCTGAGTTTGCGAATGCGTACACCAGTCAGATGGAAACGTTAGTGGATGAGGGATATGCCAGGAAGTTAGATGGGGACACGAGCCATACGAGCATAGAATTTAACATACTGGTTGATTTTAACCGTCGTATGGCGAAAGAGCGACATCTATTGAATAGCGGGACGGGACAAGCTTTAAAACTGTAAATACAAATTGTACTCAACAACTTCTACGCTTCGACTTGCCTATATATCGCGCGTTGAAGAAATAGAATAGAACAAAGCAAGACAAACCGTCAATAGATAGGATATAGCTGTCTATAAATCAAATCAAAAATGTTAAATACCACATTGATTGAGATTTACCAGTCCTTAACAGTCTCTTTATCTCAAGTCACCCTGAAAAGAGCTAAGATTACTACAATACTTCGCAATGTTAGAGTCCTCATTAGGTAAACGATCACTGGCCAAATTAAATTAAGTTAGAAGTTACAAATACAATTAAAATTTACGTCACAAAGTTTAAATATTAGGATTGCTCAGGGCTTAAAGGTAGCACGTACAGTAAGGTTACAATTAGTACTATCACGTCAAGTAATAATAATAACAATAGAATGGCACAACAGCGAGTTACAATTAAGGTGCCTATACCAGATTTTTAGAGATTAGCTTAATCAACAAAACAAAATGGGTAGGGAGTTACAATTGGTTCCGTTACCATGGATATGACAGTTACAATTATAGCCGTTACCAGGATTCTATAAATAGCTTTACCATCAATAGAGTTTCAAATACAGTATATACCTAGAGATAAGGGGGGGTTACATGTTGCCCAAAACCAAATTGCCCCACTTTCAACTCATCCTCGCTTCTCTTACCCAACTTTGCGTAGAAGTCTCACATAACAACTAGAAAGTGCGTTTCAGAGGTATGTATGGCCCGACTAATGTCCTCATAAAAGTATATATCCTCTACCTCATCATCCGGGTGCGACTTCGTCGATGCGTATTCCTGAATGACCTTAAGCGAATATCGTTTGGATACTATGAGTATTAGGTATACGACCATATTGGACACGCTATCGATCGTAACAATGTTGTTAGTAAGGGACTTGTGGATGAGAATCCCGACACCACCTTTGAACTGTTGGTCGCCCTCCCGGTAGTAGAGTAGGTTACCTGATTTTAGGGTAATCGTGTCCTCACCCACTCTTCGGACTTCTGATAACCCCACGATGTTCCAGTGTAACCGGCTCATTTCTTCTTCAGCTCATAGATCTTCTCGTCTGTCCTCACCGTGCGTATGTTGTGTGTTACCAGGGCCAGTCAATTCGTCATACCCAGGAAGGGCAAAACGAATTGGAATATGAATTTCAGGGTTCCGTTCAAGAAATTGAGCAAGAAACGTCTGAAAGTCAAGAGCAACCGGAAAGAAGATATCCGTTAAGAAAAAGAACTCCAAGAAATTAGTCAGATGATATACTTTTATATGAAATCACAGAAGATGGTAAACCGTCAACGTATAAGGAAGCTATCACTTCCTACAATAAGAAAAATGGCTTGAAGCTCGTCAAAGTGAATACGAATCCCTCGCTAATCATGAAGCTTGGACGCTTGTAGATAAACCTAAAGATAGGATAATAATTCGTTGCAAATGAGTATTCAAGATAAAAAAGGTGCTAATGAAGAAATCGTACGTTATAAAGCGCGATTGGTAGCCAAAGGTTTTACACAAACATATGGCATAGATTATGACGAAACTTTCGCGCCTGTTACACGCTTGTGTACAATATATACAACTAACATTTCATAAACCTGATAAATATTTACATGCTTAAACTATACGAGTGTGATGTTTATATGAGTATAAACTTTCTTCCTATAGTAGATTAATCAGTAAATACTGGGATCAATGGTCTCATTTAGTCTCAAGTAGAATCAGGGTCCACGATGTCGCCACTCACCGACGGTTCGCCACAAAGCCACCCATGTGTTATTAATAAATTTATTACTATTATCATATTATTCTAATATTCATTTCCGAAATATGATTTAAATTATGTGGTAAACATTACATCGGAGGGAAATAGTGGAAAAGGTCAGGAATATTTCTTGTAGAACATTCTAAAGTAAAGTAAAATAATTTTCTATGACGTTCACACTACTGGCTTTGGAGCCTTCTTCCCTAGAGATAATCCACGTGGGACTTTGCGAGCCATGCTTAGACATGAATGATACAAAAATTGCAAAAATAACGTCATTGATTACATGGTGTACAATATTAAAAGATTACATATACATTTTGAAAAACATAACAATGTGACCACGGTTTCAAACGCATTTATAATATATCTACAAAGAATTATTGTTACTATTGTTTTTGATATTTCTACTTAAAAATGTGATACTGATGAATTACAAGCTTAATCGAGCCACCTTGTAATATTTTATAAAAAATTATTTTACTTTTATTTTATTTAAGAATTTTAAGAAAGTTACAGCTGTTAACACAACATACCAGTAAACACATGTATGCTGAAGGTCAATTACAAGTTTCCGTGAATGTGTTTATTTTTTTCTCTTACGAAATTACAGTTTATGTGGATGACATATCAAGAGAATTAATATGATAACGACAAAGAAATAAATAACCATAATATATCTTAACAGATACAATAGAGTTAAAAAACAATAATTATAATATAAAAGTCACAATATCTGTCAAAAAAGAAATCGTTTGCTAGTAAGCATTTTAACTTATAGTGCGTTCGAACAGAACCCTTATGAGCGTTTTAGCAAAAATAACGCTAAAGACGCTCACAAAGAGCGTTTGAATTGTGAATCTGTGGATGAAAATGTCGTTCATGTCTCTTATTGTTCAGCGTTCGGAAAGCTAAAAAAGAGGTATTTTTGCCACCAAGAAGTGTAATTTTTGACCCACGTCTGGAGCATGGTTGTTTGTGATCGTTTTGGACAGCTTTGTAATTGACAGCATAATCATGCGATGTTAATAGGGTGTGGGCAAAAGTGACAAAAATAACGTTTTTGAGCTTTACGAACGCTTTAACAAAAGAGCCATCAATGACAACGCCACCAATGCCCCAAAAGCTAAGTGAACGCACCTGTACTTACGATGTACCTATTAAATAAATCAATAAATTTGTATCTGCGTTCATCAAGGTGTTAAACGAGGCGCTTGCTCGTATAATAAATGCGTTCGGCCTTTATATTTTTTTTTGAAATGGATAATACAAATTCCTTGGCTTTGCACCATGCTTGAAGCCCATCACACACGATGAAGAAACTATAAAATATATATTATCTTAGAGCAGATTTGGACAAGGCTAACCATTAAATTCAATGAGCAACCACACACGGTGAATATATCAATATACTATAATATTTTATCTTAGAGTAGCTTAAAATACTACCGATATTCGAAAGGCATGTTAAGATATGCTAAGACTACTGCAGATAATCGACACATCTTAATATCGTGACCGATACTGATCTTAAGATCAAATACAGGTTGTTGACAAAACCGTTGCAGTAAATGGGTGTCTGGTCTTCAGTTACCGAACAAAATTATATTTTCACAACAAAAACTAATAAAGCTTCACATTATCATAGGTACCTATTTTGTTTATATTTGATATATACTTTGTTAATTATAATGAAACTAACGTCTGACTGAAACTAACGTGAGACTTTCTATCTGCTAACCGAACTAGCAGTATGACAAAGTTATCTTATTAGAACGTTAAAAAAAATTGTGGAATTAACCTCATAGGTTTTTCTAGTATGTAGGTAGGTACAATGTATAGATCAATCAAACCAGGTAACTACTAAATCGATGTTAGTATTCTTGATGAAATTAGGCTATGTTATATTATTAGACTAGCTGCAGCCGCGACTTCGTTTGCGTGGCCCTTTGTAAAGTTTAAATTCACCACGGTGTTTCCTGTGTCATATGTGATCTTCTATCCAGGTTCTTTGTTTTTAACTTTTAGCTGTTGACGGTTATATCAAATTCACAGTTCCAATCATCATCTGAGGAACTGTACAACAGGTCTAGCAACAAAATAAGCTTGATCGTAAAATCAAGAATATGAACACTTTGTATATTACAGTGTGAACGATCGAGACGTGCGGTTCCGAGACGGATTCCGATAGAATGTACGCTTGGGATATACTATAGTATCTGCGCCGTGTGTGGTGGGTTAAGTTAACATAACTTATATTATTTTAGTCGTGTGTGATGGGCTTGCGAAAGGACCGTACTTATCTCATTTATTTCATTACAGCTCTTATAAATACTATCGGGGGTCTTCAAGAGATGGCGTTAGAATCTCATTTTGTCCTATTTTGTTTACGGAGTCGTCATTCTTCTCCTTGGAGTATTTATTATTCTATGCATCCTCACCTAATCTAATCTGTTCTGTGATGGCCATGATCTAAACGCTGGCTACAAAATAAACTCTTTTTATACTTCTTAGAATAATACTACCTTTTAAAATGCCTAAAATAAAAGCAGAGAAAAAGTCGAGACTGCACAATGAAGTAGCTAAGCAAGGTGAGCATTATAAAATATTGTTGGTGCTGTATAGGTTATATCTGTTTGTTTATTGCTTTGATGGTTATGATTATGATACTGTTTATATTACGTTTCTATTTCCTTGTTGCTCTGATTTTGATGTACACATCTGATAATTTTGTTCCATTTGTATAATATTCTAGGAATCCAGTTCAACAAAGACTTCGGCCAGCACATTTTAAAAAATCCCCTGATTATAACTTCTATGCTGGATAAGTCTGGGCTCAGGCCAACTGATGTTGCTCTCGAGATTGGACCTGGTACCGGTAACATGACTATTAAATTACTGGATCGTGTTAAGAAGGTTGTTGCTTGTGAAATTGATACACGGTAAGATCAAAACACTAGAAAAATATAATATATAAATTTAATATATTTTAGTGTAAATCCCAGACACAGTTCTAATAGACATTTGAAATCATTATAACATAATTTATTTGCAAGTAATCTGGATGTAAACTGTTCTAGGGCTACATTTTGATTCAATTTATGAATCTGTTAAAAAATCTGTGTTTAATAATTACTTATTTTTATTTAAGCTTGGTAGCAGAACTCCAAAAGCGTGTCCAAGGAACTCCATACCAAGCCAAACTACAGATACTTGTGGGAGATGTCTTGAAAACAGAGTTGCCATTCTTTGACATCTGTGTTGCTAATATTCCCTATCAGATTAGTTCCCCACTGGTATTCAAGTTGCTTTTGCATAGACCTTTCTTCAGATGTGCAGTGCTCATGTTTCAGAAGGAATTTGCTCAAAGATTAGTGGCCAAACCTGGGGACAAGTTGTACTGTAGATTGTCAATCAATACACAGTTGTTGGCACGTGTTGACATGCTAATGAAAGTGAGTGACTTAATACAACCAATGTACTGCACCCATTTCATTTCTATAAATACATACCAAAATCTTCCATACTCACTATTACGCTAAGAATACTTAAGTCCCAAGATGTATTTCAATATAATTTCTACGTTTTAGGTTGGAAAAAATAACTTCAGGCCCCCACCAAAAGTTGAATCCAGTGTAGTGAGAATAGAACCAAGAAATCCTCCACCACCTATAAATTTTGTGGAGTGGGATGGTCTCACTAGGATAGCTTTTGTGAGGAAGAACAAAACACTGTCTGCAAGCTTTAAACATGCAACTACCATGGCAGTTTTAGAAAAAAATTATAAAGTACATTGCTCCCTTCACAATAAGGTCGGTCTTATGGTATTTATACTATTCAATAACTTGCAATTCACAGTTTAATGATAGGGCTGCTCTAGTACAAGATTTACATACTATGCCACTAAAATTACATATACTGACAGCCCACCACTGTGGTGGTAGTGGTGGGGCTTCGGAACTTTAAGGAGTATAGATATATAGAAATTGTATTATATTCTTACAGGAAATACCTGAAGATTTTGATATAAAACAGAAAGTGCAGAATATTTTAACAGCCTGCCAATCTGACCAGATGAGAGCTCGATCCATGGACATTGATGATTTTATGAAGCTCTTACATGCTTTCAACACAGAAGGGATTCATTTTGCTTAAGGAAAATGTATAAAAACATAATAATATAAAATTGTATTGTTTGTTATTTATTTGCTATAATAAAACTATTAAATTAAATCTGATCACATTGGAAATCTGTTGCTGAAACAAAGTTCAATAACAAAATTGTAGTAATTTATATAGGAGACTTCTTAAAACCCCTCTCAGCATAATCGGCACCAACACTGCGCTCTGATTTGAAAGGGAAGCCAGGTTGTCCTGGGAGGACTGTAGGTTTTGTCCTCAATACTCTCCAACCACCTTTTTTAGTCCAATCCTGAAACAAAGGTCCGATTTAGCCAAAATGTATATTTTTGGTGTCAGTTTTATTATGTTCACCTGAATCTTTGTAAAGAACTACACTACGAATTGAATTCATGTAGTTAACATAGATCTTATATGTAATGTATGTGTGCAATTGAAACAGCCAATGCCGATATTAATTACAATATTGATATCTGACATACCTTTATTCCCCTTGAAACCAACTACACTTTTACATTAACTTTAAACTATTTAATTCTGTCAAGGGCAATTAATGCAGTCATGGAACTGTTTCCACCTTTTTATTTGTTTTGAACATATCAATTACCAGCAGATAAAATACAATTTATAAAATGATACAGATAAAACATACTTACATTTCCATTATATTTAAAATAATAATGTATGGACAAGACACCTAAACTAATCAATCCCAATTTACCGGCAATGTAGCGATAGTTAACAGCACGCTCTTCTCCCTGAAACAGTATAAAAAAATCTCTTGTACAAAAGCTATTATTTAAAAATATAATAAAAATTTGTCATTTCATTATTGTATGATACTACTTGTAATCAAATCAGCTCAGTAATATCAGTTAAAAAAATTGCTGAATCTACTGAGCTCCAAATTTAGTGGCATTTGTTGATGTTTAGCTAAATTTAACCCATCATGGGTCAAGCATACACCATGTGTACATTTAAAAAAGTGCTACGCTATGTCACTCATACACATTTTTAAACAACGAGTTTATAACTAATTTTATCAGATCAATGCACACCGGTATAAACTTGCTTTTAGTTGGCCGAATTATTTAAGAGTAGTATTTTTTATTTGAACTTTTATGCGTAGTTCGGAAATAATCCGAAAGAACTAGACATTGGACGGGTTAAACAAAAGAAAGTTGCTACGTAACTTACTATTAGCTGTTAAACATTGTTTACTATTACAGCTGTTGCTAGGTTATTTCGTTATGTAATCTTACCAAAATAGGAACAAGCTTCGTGAAGATAAAATCTAAAGGTCCACGATAAACGCGACGAATGGGATTGGTACGTTCTTTCCAGTATTCTGGAACATTCACAGGTTCATTGGGAGCCAAGATTTGGTCCTGCAACCACTGTTTACGCCAGGCTCTTTCAACATCGGTCATTCCAAGGCAACGTTCTCGTTCAGACGCCACACGGCCAGCGATGGTCATGGGTTTTACCCCCGCTGTTTGCGCCATGATTTAGCGTATTCACTACCTGTCTATTTAATAAATAATCGCCGAATAGTAGGTAATAACCGTGAGCTCGCACCCATGTACTCACGACACGATGAAGACCATAGATGAAACAGACGACCATATCTAAGGATAGATGGCAATCACTAAAGCAAACAACGGAACGGAACGTTAGTGGGACGTTTAACTTTTTCAGTGCCATCCACTTTGATGGATCATAGTCGCGCGCTCGTCTTCCATGTGTGACATAAGTGACGTGGAACGCATTAGCGCCGTGGAAGACGAGCGCGCGGGTATCGATATCGATACCGATAAATAGGGATTTGCTGTTTGATATCGAGGTGGCAATAAGCGTTCCTATCTAATCTATTAAAATATTGTTATGTAAACCAGGGTTTATGAAATTAAAAATCAAGTTTAAGATAATTTCCATTTATTGAAGAACACATTCTAAAATTACAAAGATTACAATATATTAAGAGTAATAATAATTTTGAAAGAGCTGATAGATTATGCGCCGCTATTGAAGACTTGCATACATCACTAAATTTTTTTGGAAGTGAAAATCTGGAGTTGGCTCAGGAGAGGATTGTCGAGCTGGAAACTGCCAGAGGGGTAGACCTGCAGCACTTTAAGGCGTTGGAGGATAGAATAGAGTATTTGGAGCGAGGCACTAGATCCAGTTGTTTAGAAATGAGAAATGTTCCAGTTGCCGGAGACTAAATCGTCACTATTGGACACCTTCATTAAAGCCGGAGAAGCCCTAAAAGTGCCCATTCAAAAATCTGAGGTCAAAGATATCTTCCGCATTTGATCCAGGGACCCAGCCAGTAGAACTGTGATTGTGAACTTGTGCAGTAACTTGAAAAAAGAAACGATCATCAGAATGTTTCGCAAATTCAAAGGTGCAATGAGACTCACCACGGAACATCTCCATATAAAAGGACCGCCGAAACCTATTTTATTTATTAATTCTGAAAACTTAACTCACAAGTTGAAGAGACTATTCTTCTTGGCTAGAGAATTAGCTAAGGCCAATAATTTCAACTACTGCTGGGTTTCCCATGGGAAAATCTTTCTGTGAAAAAAAGAGAATGGGCTCTCTGATTCGAGTGACAAATGAAAAGGACCTGAAGGGGGCGCTAGATCCAAAATGACTAGGCTGTTCCACTAAGCTGGAAACCTATTATTTACTAGGAGCGGTTCGTACTAGTTTTAATTTCTTTAATTTAACTGATTCTATACCTTGTATCCGTAAACGCCGATTCACACATCCTTACAACTCACTCACTCACATACACATACAATCATATCAACAACAACTACTGAGGCCTTCTCTACATTTGCTTAGAGGTGTGATTTTTGCGTTTTGGCAATGTGTTTTTACTTTTGCTGTACATTCAGGTGTTCTTGTCCAATTGTTCCTCACTTTGTTTCATAATGGATGTGTTCGCGCGTGACCGCGCGACGAGTCAACAGATTGGAATGCGACCCCCGCTTTTCCGTGACACATCGTCACACCTCGAGTCACATTTACGGTGCCGGCGCGCGCGCACGGCCCAATCGGCATTCCTAATCAGCTCCGCGTCACCGCGACCGCATGGGAAACGCCACCCTTTTACCGGCATCGAGATAAGTGTTCGCGTGTGTGCGTCGCCATTGTGCCCACGGGGCAAATAAACCGAATACCCAGTCACCCGTACTGTACCGTCGCGTGCGCACGCCAAAGTCGAGATCCGCTAATCAGCTCCGCGTTTACGCGTCACGACACGCCCTGCATCCGCCGCCATTTTGCCCGTGCAAACTACACGTGTACGCGAGTGCGCGTCCTAGTGCACAAACATTATACAAAGTGATACAGGCAACCAGAACCCTTCAGCTCGCATTCCTCAGCAGGACGCATACCCAGAGGAAGTCACGGACCAGCCCGCATTCCTGTGAGTACCTTTCCTTTAATACCTACCCGTTGTCCATAAGTACCTAACCTACCTTTTAATATTCGACGTATGGCGATCGCCCCGCCATATTTCCTTCGAACCGAGATAATTAAAAGAACCAGTTATATCAGCTCCTATCAGCTTTAAATTAAATTAAATTTTAAAATTCCTTAAATACAGTCCACTCAAAATACTATCAGCCCGAATATCAGCTCTTATTTAATCTGTCCGAATCAGCAAGATCCATTAGAGGCAAGTTTCATTCATAAATCTATTGTTATTTTTTGTCCTGATGCGGACGGGTTAATTCCCAAATATATAATATTATTAATATTACAACACCTTTAATATTGTGAACGAATATTAATCTCAACATACAGTCCAGTATTTGCTTATCAAGCTAAAATCGCCTAGTGACTAGAAACTTCTAAAATTCCTTACGGCAACTTGTTTACGAGTTGATCATTTCGACATTTGTGAATACCGACGGCCGGTAAATTACCTACCTAGCCATGGTGATTATGTTAAGCGCTACGATATCGTACTGAACGTAGGTACCTACAAACTACGTTTATTTACGATTGTTCACTATTGTTTGCAAGAAAGTCTGTAATTAAGGTACTAGTACCTACGTGGTTATAAAGTTATACTAAGTACTGTTAAACGGATTTACTTGTGTTCGTGAGTTTAAATAATTATAATTCGTCTATGGTCAAATTTCGAGTTCCGTGTGAAATTTACGTGATTAGGTAACATATGTTATTTGGAATTGGATTAATTATTTACATTCAAATTACGGTTCCGCTCGAGTACTTAAATATTTTGTACCTAACGAAATTACAGATTATAATTAATTAATTAAGTAATTAAACCCTCAGCTCACATAAGGTTAGGTACACGCGTTATTTAGTTAGGTGTTATTTTAACTGACTTCCGAAAAAGGAGGTGCGAAATTTCACCTGCGATTAGATATTTTAATTTTAATTTTTGTTTTTTATTTTTTACTTGTGCTTGACTTCGCCTTCGACGTTCAAAAATCTTCAAAATCACAGGCAGCTTGTTTTCGGGAGGGACAGAAGGCAATTTTTGCTCTTGCTGAGATGGCGTCATCGCTGCGAGAGGGCAAATCAAAATACAACAATTTGGAAATAATGCCAGATTTGATGACGTAAGGGTGATGCGTAATAAACTCGACGCGGTGTACTATGAAATCCTAGACACCGACGATTTATCAGACGCCCAGGAAAAATCCTACCTAGAACAATATGACAGGGCAATAGAAGCCTACAACGCGATTCTTGTTGCCCACAAAATTATAAATATATCGTCATTAGCTCACAGTGACGATGTACCGTCAGCACAAAAACAGGCGAACGTGACAGCGCCATCTATGGTAAACTCGGTTTTGCCCCATATTGAGTTACCCAAGTTTACCTCGCAACTCGAGGTCTGGCCCTCCTTTATATCTATATTCAAGAGTTTGACCGACAACATGGCCGGCCTCACGGGTGCAGTAAAACTGCACTACCTACTGTCCTGCCTAGCAGGGGAATTGCGATCGCTCATTGCGCACCTGACGATCACGAATGAAAATTACTTAGTAGCCCTGGACATCCTGACGCGAAGATACGAAAATCGACGGCTGCTCATCGATCGTTTCGTAGACATAATTTTCGATCTGCCCACCGTATCATCGCGTTCGGAAATCAGGAGGCAGTTTCTAACTCCACTCATATCAGCACAATCCGCGCTTACCAATTTGAAACTATCCACTACTGGAGATAGTGGATACATTTTCGTGTCGATTGTAGCACGAAAACTCAAGGGGGAACTTAGGTCCTTCTTTGAACGTCAATACGGGTCGTCTGACAGACTCCCGACCCTAGCCAACCTCGTCAGCTTCCTTGAGCATCACGCACGCTGTAACGAGGTCAGCGTATCAATCTCCACCGCTCAGCCCACGCTAGGACCAAACGCAAACCGAGCGTCACCGTCCGGGCCACAACGCGCGCGCACGTACTACCCCGAGTACGCGCAGACTCAAAGGGTATATACCGCAAGCGCCTCTCCGACGCACACCGAGGATTCGAACCCGCGACCTCAGCGTTATGCGCAGGCGTTAAGCTCACGACCCGCGTGCTTCTCGCCCCCACCTCGGCAGGTATCGAACCCACAACCTCCGCGCTATGCGCAGGTATTAACCTCACGACCCGCGCACTTCTCGCCCCCACCTCAGCAGGTCTCGAACCCGCAACCATTCAGCTCAGCGCCTAGACCCAAGCAGGGATCGAACGCGCAACCTTTCTCCAGAGACCACCATTACTGCCCATGGTGTAATGTCCAGGGTCACAAGCTTCGGGTATGTACCCAATACAACAAACAGCCAGTGCAGGGCCGCTGGGATTTTATCTACGCGCGCAACCGGTGCGCCAACTAGGCCCGCATTATGACAATGAGTGCTCGTCAACGGGCCAAGTGCCAATCACCACACAACCTTGCACAGGTTGGGGATGTACCTCCCCAACGAACAACTCTGCGCATTTATTGCCAGTACAACAGCGCGAGGTAACACGCCGCTGTCCTTCACCTGATACGGACCGGATGGTGTCCTTCCGACGTACTCCAACGCGCACTACCTCGCGTTCGCCACCTCCGTCTAGGCAATGACTAGGGCGGCACAATAAACACCTACCTACTCAGCCCACATCTTATCAGCCCACAACTATTCAGCACACACACACACCACAACGACAAAATGTCGTCGCAAACACCTTAAGTCATCCTACTGACATCTCAACGCCAGACAGTGTTCACGATAGACTGGTACTGCTGCCTATAGTCTCACTTGAGATAGCAGACTGCAAAGGCAATTTTCACCAAGCACGAGCGTTATTAGACTGTGGCTCTATGATAACACTAATAGATAAAAACATAGTAAAGCGACTTTGTTTACCTACGCAGCATACTCAATTAAAAATAAAAGGTATACCTAGGTGATCAGCACTCAGAAAAATCTTCGTCATATGTCGACATTACTTTTCGACCTATACATACGGACAGGCCCGTAATAAGGACAAAGGCGTATGTTCTTAAAAACGTAACGGGAGTTTTACCGCATACTAAATTGCCTAGTTTGGATGAAAACGCTAATTACGTTCCACTCGCAGATTTTTCATTTAACATACCTGCACCGATTGAACTTTTGTTAGGGTCAGACATATTGGGTAGTATCTTAGACGGTACTAAAATTTTTCTAGGGCCCGGCAGACCCATAGCCTTCGGCACGATATTTAACTTTACGTTATTAGGCCCGGTATCACGAGATACGGGCACTCAGCCTCAAGTCAACTCAGCACAAATAGACCATACTGACTTGGCACATCAGTCAAGCCAAGACATCCATTCAGCTCTAGAGGGATTCTGGGAAGTAGAAGAAGTCAGAAATACCATTACCGATGTTACATCAGCTCACGAAGAGTGCGAAAAAATATACCAGTCCACCACCACGAGGGACCAGTCTGGTAAATATATAGTCGCGCTACCGTTTGTTACGGATGCCCCCGAACTAGGGGCTACGCACGCTATGGCACTTCGGCGGTTTCTCAACCTCGAGAAGAAACTCCAACGAAACCCCGAACTCCGCTCAAAATATGTAGCGTTTATGCAGGAGTACCTAGATAAAGGTCACATGAACCCCTGCCATCCAAACACGTTCCGCGATCAGCCCCATTGCTACATACCGCATCATGGAATTTTTAAGGCCAATTCAGACAAGCTACGTACAGTCTTTGACGCTAGTTGTAAAAGCGCAAATGCCACTAGCCTCAACGACACCTTACATACGGGACCGGCCCTGCAGCGAGATGGTTAAACTATAGTCGCCCGGTACCCGCGGGGAGGGGGGGGGGAGGGGGAGGGGGTGAAGCCCCCCCTGCATCCCCCCCCCGCCGGAGGCCTTTAGTTTTTGAGTAATAATTTTTTTAGTACTTAACCTCACTTTCGGCTATATCAGTATTTTTTACCTATTTTTTGTTTCACACCTAATCTATTAAGGCGGTTCGCTTCTGGCACTTCGCCGGCCGCTGCCGCGGCACGCTCGCTTCGCTCGCTCGGCTCGTGCGTTGTTTGTCTTGTTCTAACCTAACCTAACCTATTTTTTGTTTCACACCTAATCTATCAAGGCGGTTCACTTAACATTGTATTATATAACAACAATAACATATCCAGTCCGTCTCAGAGTTATGTTGATAGATGAGAAAAACTTAATGTTAAAGGGCTAGGAGAGACACAATTAAACAAACATTTTAATACATTACTTGTTTATTTCATAAACATGTTTAATTGCTTTCATTAAATGTACAAAAGAGTCTCTTTTATATTTATACACGTCTCTTCGCCACAAATATTCAACAATTATATCACTAAAGTTTTCTGGGTTGTTATAATTTTGTTTTTTGAAAAACCTCTTCACTGCTCGCCACTGGGATTCTATTCTTTGGGTGTGGATTCCATCTTTACCCACAAATGGGTTCTCTGGGTCTGAATGATTCACTTTTTTGTGTATGTATCCATATTCAGACAGACAATCGTATGCCCGCCAACAATCGGTGTGGATTGTTGTTCCAGGTAAAACATGCTTTTGAATTAAAGGTATGAGAGTATCAGCATCTCTTTTATTGTCCGGGCATACTTCCAATCTTAAGTCTTCAGACCCATCTTCTATTAATCCCAGCACCCAGTGGCCTTCAATGTGACGTCCTTTGTTATATTTCCTTTTTCCAAATTTACTTTCGTCTATTTGCACTATTTTCCCACAGCCTCCAATTTTACCGCTGTAAAGATTTTGTTTTTCCAAATAAAATATCACAACTACTTCTCTGCAGTAATTAAACCAATCGGCTATAGTATTTGGGCTTAAACATTGCTTCCTTTCTTTTTTATAAGGGTCTTCGTGAATTGTTTGGTCGTAGGTCCATCCTTGTGAGTATGCATATATAAGATAGTAAACATGCATTATGTCGATAGCAATATTTTCGAAAAATGTGCCAATTCTGCGAGAGATCTTGGCACCGCTGCCCGATTTAGATTTGCATGATCTTTTTGAGCACACAAATGTACCAAAACTTGTGCATCCGCATGAGTATGACACTTTCATGGATGTCCTGTGGGTTCGACACCGTTTCTCAGTTGGTATGAGACCTTGGTCTTCACTATATTTGATGCATTGGTCTTTAGTGCCCAATTTTCGCACAACGTCAGTTAAATTCCAATGATCAATCACTTCAGTGACGCAAAGTTTTCGTTTGGTTATAAGCTCGTTGTCGTCGTCGTCATTACTCGAAGAAGGTCCGGCGACAGGTTCAACGGGCAGATCAGGAGCCGAAGAAGGTCCGGCTACAGGCTCGACGGGCAGATCAGGAGCCGAAGAAGGTCCGGCAACAGGTTCGACGGGCAGATCAGGAGCCGAAACCGCGTCCGCTTCGGGTATTGTACTGTAATACTCCATTACAGCCAAGTGCAGTCCAGTTTTCAAGCCAAGTTCAAGTCGTAGAGCAATCCAAACAAATCCGGTAAGCAAGCCAAGTTTCAAGTCGTCGCGCAATCGAAGGAAGTCCAGGGAAAAAGCCAAAGTCGTAATAAAAATCGAAAAACAAGAGAGCACACATTCACGAAACTACGAGAGAAACGGAATGAATGGATGACAGTCCATCTGTCAGTAAGACAAAATGGCGCCTTTTTTTTTTCTTACGTTTAACGATAACGATACGTTTCGTTTAACTCAGTTTGACAACTTAATATTGTACCATTTTCTCAACATTGCGTTCCATTTCACTTTTTTTTATCAAATTTTAATTTAATCATAATTAATTTAAACTACGTTTCCGGCAAAAAAAAATTGCTGGAAGGGCTTCAGGTGGACCCCAATGATACCCCTAAACTCGCACCTTCATCAAAATCAGGTACCGGACGGCTATAGCCAACCCAGCGAGATTTCAGAGATATAATTTTAAACTTCCGAACACACAAGGTCGTTTTCAGCACAGACATACAACAGATGTTCAGAAACATCATGGTTCAGCCCGACCACAGACGGTTTCAGCTCATTCTCTGGCGTTCATCACCAGATCAGCCTTTATTAACGTATGCATTGTCCACCGTGACTTACGGATTACGCTCCAGCCCATTCTTAGCGAACCGTACCATCCAGCAGTTGATCGCGGATGAAGGTCAACGCTATCCCAGAGCCGCTCAGGTGCTCTCTAGGTCAATATTTGTTGACGACGTGCTCACCGGACATGATACTGTCGGTGAAGCCATGACCTTACAAACCGAGTTGATTAGCTTACTCGCACTGGGGGTTTCCAACTGCGTAAGTGGACATCCAACTCCCGTCGGCTCTTAGAAAGGTTCCCAGATGACCAGTGCGAGATGTCGAAAGAGTTTGACGTCAGCCCAGATGATAACTCCATCGAGGTTCTTGGTATACAGTGGATGCCACAAACTGACGAATTTACCTATAGTGTCTCAGTACCTACTGTAAATGGTTTAACAAAGAGGTCAATACTCAGCACTATAGCACGTCTGTACGATCCATGCGGTTGGATCAGCCCCGTCTACTTCCGCGCTAAAACCTTGATTCAAAGGTTGTGGACCTTAAAACTCGATTGGGACGAACGAGTACCCAGTGACGTCGCTCTTGAGTGTCAGAATATCTATCGTGACCTACCACGTCTCTCAGCGCTCAGGTTTCCAAGAAACGTCTGCTCAAACAAGGCATCCACAAACACCCTTCAGGGATATGCGGATGCTTCAGAACTCGGCTACGCCGCGGTTATATACCTCCACGAAACTACACCTGACGGACAGGTACATGTGCACCTGCTCATGTCCAAGTCAAAGGTAGCTCCTATTAAAAACCGCCAAACCATTCCTAAACTGGAGCTATCAGCCGCTCACTTGTTGGCTAAGCTCATGGCCCATGTCTCGGCCCAGTTATCAGCTCACATCACCATTCATCAGCACATATGTTGGTCAGACAGTACCATAGTACTGGCCTGGCTGAACACGCCTGTACAATCGCTTCAGACATTTGAAGCCAACAGAGTCTCCTCAATCAAGGCAAATACATGCAATCTCACGTGGAGACATATACCGTCAGCTCTTAATCCTGCAGACTGCGACAGCAGGGAAATGTCAGCTCAAGATCTCTTGAAGCATGACCTGTGGTGGTCACCGCCCTGGCTCAAGGACCCACCACAAACATGGCCAGCCCTTCCGCCCGCGTTGGGCCATCACGCCTTACCAGGCCTTAAGCCAAAAATGGCCGTTGCACACATAGCGGTACCTGACCTCGACGAGACTCTGCTCACACGATTCAGCTCACTGGACAAACTGATAGGCGTAACGGCGTGTATAAGGCGATTCATACATAATTGCAGTCAGTGCCGCTCTGCGCGTGTCGCTGTGCCCATTACGGTCAGCGAACGAAAGGAAGCCCTTTTACATTGGGTGCACTCAGTACAACACAATTGCTTTGCTGAAGACATACATCGCTTACGACACAACAAAGAATGCACGATACGCGTACAACGCCTGACACCATTCTTAGAGAACCACCTAGTAGCTGACAGCATCAGTTTCAACTTCGTGATCAAGAGTTGATGGTCTGATCCACAATCGCCGCCAGGGAGTGTATGAGTATTAAGGATGGAGGATCGCCACCACGACCTGACCAGGATGTAGTCGATCTGGTTACGGTAGTCATCTGCTGGTGATGTCCAGGTGTACATTCTTCTAGGATGATGTTTAAATAGACTGTTAGTGATCACTAAGCTATTTCCGTTTGCGAATTGCTTCAATCAAAAAGTTACCCACACAGCTGCTAAACTTACGAGAATTAGCTCCAATCTTGGAATTGAAATCGCCCATGATTAAAAGTAGCTCTCTATTAGGTATTTTTGCTATGGTTGTCTCCAACTCCGAGTAAAAGCTGTCTATAGTATCAGGGTTCGCAGAACTAGTAGGGGCATAGACCTGGATGAGGTTCAATTTTACAGGTGATGCTTTCAGCTTTATGCTTATGATACGGTCACTAATAAGCTCGTAACCCATTACAGAATTCCTGAGATGTTTCGGAATAAAGAATGCTACTCCATTTCGGCTGTTGTCGTCATTTCCGGAAAAGTAAATGGCATTGGTATCGGTGAGAAAATGTCCATTTTTCTTCCAATGAGTTTCGCTCAGTCCGCAAATACTTAAACCACACCGGGTTATTTCTCGTTCTACGGTGTCCAATTTTCCCGGTTCTAGTAAGCCACGTACGTTCCATGTACCTATAGTCTGACTTTTTCGCAACTTGACAGGATTACCAGTAGCATTGTTTCCATGTGAAGCCTGGTTTATTCCTACATGGCCGGTAGTACATTTCTCACCGCGCGTCCCGGACACAGCGCGGCGCCGCTCGCTAGGCGGATCGCATGGCAAACATGATCCTTTTATATTTACTTTCATGACGATTATTGTTGGGAATGTAGTAGCAGTGGTTTCCCCTTGCCTTCTGCACCAGACTTTTCTGGGGGTATTTAAGCCCCAAGGCTGCTATAGCCTCTTCCAACCAGTTGCCCAGTCGGGGGTGTGGTTATACCGCCATTGCTCGGTCGCCAGTGCCTCGTCCGTTATCTAGCAGGGGGACCACGGTAACTGGAGGGTTACCGCCGCAGTTAATCCTTGCGAATATTCTGCGCGTGCAGGTGAGGTTGACAGTTGGGGCCGGAAAGATGTTTAATACGTTCTCCCCCATTACCCCTATTATCGACCACTATCATAAAATTTACTGTCATCCAGGCGCTGACACTCTGCACTCACTCTTACGCCAGCAATTCTGGATATTATCAGCCCGTCGCGTATTTCGACATCGAGTATACAAATGTATGCATTGTTTTCGTTTCCGCGCTAAACCTAAGGCCCCGTACATGGCCGACTTACCCGCCGACCGCGTAAACGTTCAGCCCGTATTCAGCAAAGTCACGACGGATTTTGCTGGACCCTTTTTGATAAAATCCAGTACACTAAGAAACGCCAAGCTATTAAAAGGCTACTTCTGCGTTATAACATGTCTCGCCACGAAGGCGGTCCATCTCTAACCGGTATCTGAGTTATCCACGGAAGCGTTCCTTGCGGCATTACAGCGTTTTGTTTTTAGGCGCGGTGTACCGACGTTAATTAGGTCTGATTGCGGTACAAATTATGTAGGCGCTAGGAATGAACTTAAGGAAATACAAGACTTTCTCGCAGCCAATAATGACAATATCGCACATACGCTTGCTAAACAGCACATAACATGGTGGCTAAATCCACCAAAGGCACCCTGGTTTGGTGCATTTCATGAAACAGCGGTAAAGTCAGCTAAGCAATTACTGTACCGTGTGGTTGGTGAACAACGTCTCACATTTGAGGAATTTTCAACTCTATTAGCGCGCATTGAACCCGTGCTCAATTCACGCCCTCTCAGCCCCCTCTCTTCTGACCCTGCGGACCTTGAAGTACTCACCGCGGGTCATTTCCTTATAGGCCGTCCGCTCACCGCCTTACCTGAGTATTCGGTAGAAGGCCGAGCCATTTCTGCACTAAAAAGTTTCAAGCTCGTCCAATCCTTATCCCAACACTTTTGGCGATCCTGGTCCAAATCCTACCTGCACACTCTCCAAACCCGCTCCAAATGGACTTCCCGATCCAGCCCACCTCCAGTCGGGGAACTGGTCCTGATAGTGGACGACCAGGTGCCGCCTCTACACTGGCGCATGGGCCGCATCACCAAGACGCTCCCAGGAAGGGATGGCGTCACCCGAGTGGTGGAACTACGACCTTGGGCATCTTGACGCGACCTGTCCTCAAGATCACCCGCCTGCCTATCGATTTAGCACCACACCACACGTTTGCCGCGCTGGGAAGATGTTCGCGCGAGACCGCGCGACGAGTCAACAGATTGGAATGCGACCCCCGCTTTTCCGTGACACATCGTCACACCTTGAGTCTACTTGGGCTAGCGCCCCGAGTCAGTCACATTTACGGTGCCGGCGCGCGCGCACGGCCCAATCGGCATTCCTAATCAGCTCCGCGTCACCGCGACCGCCTGGGAAACGCCACCCTTTTACCGGCATCGAGATAAGTGTTCGCGTGTGTGCGTCGCCATTGTGCCCACGGGGTAAATAAACCCGAATACCCAGTCACCCGTACTGTATCGTCGCGTGCGCACGCCAAAGTCGAGATCCGCTAATCAGCTCCGCGTTTACGCGTCACGACACGCCCGGCATCCGCCGCCATTTTGCCCGTGCAAACTACACGTGTACACGAGTGCGCGTCCTAGTGCACAAACATTATACAAAGTGATACAGGCAACCAGAACCCTTCAGCTCGCATTCCTCAGCAGGACGCCTACCCAGAGGAAGTCACGGACCAGCCCGCATTCCTGTGAGTACCTTTCCTTTAATACCTACCCCTTGCCCATAAGTACCTAACCTACCTTTTAATATTCGACGTATGGCGATCGCCCCGCCAGGATAATACAACTCGTTTGCTTAGTAATATTGAACAATTGTCTGTTTCGGAATCTGCTATAAGCTCCCCAGAAGATGTAAATGATCACACATGTAACAATATAGATAGTTTTAAAATTCTTCACATTAACATCAGAAGTATTAACTGTAACTTTGATAAGTTCTTAATATTAATACATAGACTTAATCTCAGGATTGATGTTCTCATTCTGTCAGAATGCTGGCAGAGCGCATCCTCTTATGTACCTTCAACTCCTGGCTTTGACTCCCATAAATCCGGTTCGAAATCAGGTGTTGTAGTCTACATTAGAAATAATATTAACTATAGTATCATTGAGCCAGATTTCAATAAAGCAAATTGTCTTATTATAAAATTCTCAAATAAATTGGCTGTTGTTGCTTTGTATCGATCTCCATCTTATTAAAAAATAGATCCTTTCTTTAACAGCTTGGACCTCTCTAAAATCAATCAAAACTCTTGTCATAATTGGCGATGTAAACATTAACATCACATCTTCCATAACTGACTCTGATGTCAAAGAATATCTTGATCTGGTAGCATCACACGGGCTTCTTCCCGCTCATCGACATCCAACCAGAGAAAATAATTGCCTTGATCACGTCATTGCTCGTACTCCTTTTAATGCAAAAACATTAATACTGGATACAATGATGACCGATTATGCTCCAGTTCTTTTTCACTGCAACTTACAGCCAGAAAAAAACATATCTTGTCATAGTTCACAACGTGTATATATCGCAGCAATAGTTACAGACTTGGAAAATACTGATTATTCTACTGTTCTTCTTTGCATCGATCCTGATACAGCTGCAAAAATCTTAGTTAACATCGTTTCTAACATTGTTAGCAAACACACTCACAACGTTAAACTTCCCAGTAAAAAAAGGTTGCTCAAGCCATGGATTTCTCCTGGCCTTCTGAGATGTATTCGACATAGAGATAAGCTCTTAAAATATTTAAAAAGAATCCAGATAACTCTACAAACAAATTGATTTTTATTCGTTACCGTACATACTGTAACAATTTACTTAAAAAAGTTAAACGAGAATACCATCAACAGGAATTTCAGAACGTTCGGAGAAATCCCAAAGAGGCTTGGCGTATGATTAACAAGCTTGCACATATGCTCAAAAAGCACACTTCTGCAAGTAATTTACTAAAATTGTCTGAAGACCCATCCACCTCAGTTGATGCAGTCAACTCATATTTTGCCAGTGTTGGAGCCAACCTATCCTCCAATATGCTTCCTCAATGTCAGCCTAACACTTTATCATCATTAAATTTTCAATTTGCCGGCACTCCTAGCCAACCACCATCATTCTATGGCTTTATTTAGCATCGCCTATGATGAAATTGATCAGATTATTCTTAATCTTAGAGACAATGTGCAAATGGTTGGGATGGCATCTCGACATTTGTTATTAAGGCCGCCAGAACTGTACTCGTCCCTATGTTACATCATATATTCAATATTGTTATGAAAACTTTGGAAAAGTGCTGAGAAAGTGAGAGAAAAGTTTGGAATTGTTTGGAAAAGTGCGACAATTACTCCTGTTCATAAAAAAGGTTCCAAACGTGACATTTCTAATTATAGGCCAATATCGAAACTTTGTGTCCTAGCCAAAATATTTGAAAAAGTAATACATGATCAAGTATATGGTGCTCTGAAACAAATTTTTATACCGCAGCAACATGGCTTCCTGAAGGGACGATCCACAACTAGTAATCTGATTACTTTTACTGATATAGTTACGAATGGAATGAGCTCTGGTGGCCATGTCGATGCAATTTATACGGACTACAGGAAGGTGTTTGATCGAATTGATCACATTCTTCTTCTAGCTAAGCTTCAAGCTGCTGGAATTCGGGGTGATCTATTAAGATGGTTCACCTCGTATGTCAATGGTCGCTGCCAAACTGTCGTTCTTGGTGGATTTGCATCGATATCGTCACCAATACCATCAGGAGTTCCTCAAGGGTCGATATTGGGGCCGTTACTGTTCATTTTGTTTATAAATGACATAGGTAAGTGTTTTCAACATTCTGACTTTTGTTGTTTGCGGATGACATGAAAATTTTTAAAACTATAACTTCTTTCCAAGACTGTGAACTGCTTCAACAAGATCTCAACAAATTCTTCAACTATTGTGTTCGAAATAAATTGGACTTAAACATTCTCAAATGCTCTTGTATCACTTTTACCAGGTCAAAGCCATATGTTTTGATTATAAAATTAACAATCAGCCCCTTATCAGAACTACCTCAGTGGTTGATCTGGGAGTTACCTTAGATTCGAAGCTTCTCTTCGATGTACATATTAGTAAAGCTACAGCAAGAGCCTTAAAGTCACTAGGGTTTCTGTTCCGCATCACCAAAGACTTTAAAAACATTAAATCATTGAAAATTTTATATTGCTCCTTGGTTAGAAGTTATGTTGAGTACGCTTCACAAGTTTGGAACCCTCGATATGAAATATATATCAATATGCTGGAAAAGGTACAAAAGAAATTCCTGCGCTTTATTAATTACAAACACAAAATTTGTAGTTCTAATTATGTTGATAGTTGTGTTCGTCACCACCTGCTGCCTCTCGTTAAGCGCAGAGAAGCTGCCGACCTGTCTTTTTGCACAATATCTTCTCAAATGTTGTCGACTGTCCCATGCTACTATCTATGATAGGGATCCAGACACCTGTGCGCACTGTCAGCCGTCGTAGCTATTTAAAACTTCACGCTGAGTTCTGTACCACCAATTACCGCAAAAATTCATACCTTGTACGGGTTGCTAATATGTTTAATACTAATCATTCTCCACAAGTTGATTTATTCTGTATACGGAGAAATGGTTTTAAAGCAATAATCAGCCACGATTTCTTCAATTTGTAATTTTATATGGAATGTAATGTTTTTAAGTTTAAAGTACTCTACTTGATTCCTTACATCTATCATATTATCAGCAAATTTCTTATAAAAAATAATCTTAACTAACTTATCTAAATCCGAGAGTCGTTGAACGTTAAACGTTAAATCTTATTTTAAGGGGTTAATATCCAACACTTTTGCGATTGTCCATTTGTCTGTACTATTTAGAGATTGGTTATGTTATTTATCTATAACTAAGTGTTTAAGATTATCATACCCTTAATTGGTTTCCGTAGTGTGGGGGCGTTTTTTACTCTAATATTGTATTACCTTCATTGTATAACTATTTTTTCTAAATGTGAAAACTGTTTTTGGCTTAAGTTTTTCAACTGTTTGTGTATTACTGTTTAATTCTAAGCTGTTTGTTTTCCTGAAAATTAAAAATGAAATAAAATAAAATAAAACTAACGTGGTTTGTACACATTTTTAATATGAAACTGAACTTTAAGTGAAGGAAATTAAGGTCGATAGTTCGTCGATAAGCTGGTGTGTACGAAGGTTTACTATTTCACTGTAGTGATTTGTCTTATTCTGTATTGATTACTAATAATAGAATTCAAGATGTATTAGACTTTTTTAATTACGATAACGTTGATTTATAAATGGGGCAGTTTTTACATATATACTTGTTAATTCAATAATTATGAAAATTATAAAGTACATGACGTACCTCTACATCTTATTACATTCCACAGGTAACATAGAAATTTGGTAACATATTTCTTTATTAATCAAAGCCATATGGATAAAATTTTGTATACTACTACAACGTGTTCCGATATGACCCATTTTTTTCTGATTGACCAGTTATATAGATAAGTACATTTTATATTATACGAGTACACCACGCATAAATAAAACCATGTGAAAGTTTTGTTTTGTTCAACTACCTATTTTCACAGCCCTCTTTTAAAGTGCTAGACGCCTACGAAGTAATTTATAGTTAAACATTATTTTAATAAAACTTCAAAAGCTGCTCGTTTGGGATTGCGTCCGTGTTCAGATGGATTAAAACATAACTATGCCTTCCGGATGCGAGTCTTAAAAGACGAGGAATCCCGACTTACTAGGTGGTAGGTCCCTTGAGCAAAAATGCGTCTTGGTTGGTATTAGTACCACCGCTATGCCAGACATTATGCCGCAAACAATAATGCGTACTATGTTAGGATGTGAAGGCCATTATAGGAAGTGAAATTACAGGGCGAAAAGTATCATAAACCAATGTCTTGTTGTGGCAAGATGTCATAATGGTAGTGCTCATTATCAGACTTATAGCACCGTCTCGTCAACGTCAACTAAAAAAACAAAGATTTTTTATTTTATATCAAGCAGGGGGCCTACTCCCACCTTTTAAGAAACTATCATAAATCAGGAGCGTTTTGTAATAAGCTTAGAATAATCATACTTCATCATGTCACACACAAGTACAGTACAGTACAATCATCATGAACGCTCGCGATTGCGTCTCGCCTCGCACTGTGCAATCGCGAGCGTTCTGCACTCTCCTTGAAAAAGACCACCGGATGTGGTTGAAACTATAGTCGGAAAGATCTGACTTCTTTACGTGAGTAAATCCCGTGCATGCATATTTAAAAAATGCATATTAAAAAATGTATATTCAATATCTCATTTTCGGCTGGTATTTTTCCACAAGTGTTTAAAAAAGCTATTGTGAATCCCATTTTTAAGAATGGTGATAGAAACAGTGTCACAAATTCCAGACCTAATTCTGTGCTTACAGTTATGTCAAAGATTTTTGAGAAAATAATCAACAAACGATTAGTAATTTTTTTAAGGAAAATAATGTTCTGTCTGAAAATCAATTTGGATTTTGAAAAGGTAAGTCTACTGAAGACGCAGTTTTAGAACTCTCGGATACCGTAGTCAAAAACATTGATAAAAAGCTAAAAACTTTCGGTATTTTTCTAGATCTTTCTAAAGCGTTCGACACTGTCTCTATTCCTATTCTTTTTTTCAAGCTAGAACTCATAGGCATAAGAGGCAGAGTTCTAGACCTGTTCCGCAGCTATCTAAGCAATCGGACTCAGCTAGTTTATATAGACGGTATTAGAAGCGGCGAGAAACAGCTCTGCTTCGGCGTTCCTCAGGGAAGTGTCTTGGGACCTACCTTGTTCTTAGTGTGCGTAAATGACTTGTGCATGGTCACAGCTGGTCAGAGGCTCGTCGACTCTCTGAGAATGCTCTACGTCTTGTTATGATCTGGTTATGTTCGAACCTCTTAACTCTTAATGTGTCCAAAACGAAATTCATTGCTTTTGCTGTCAGTACATTTGGTATACCACCTCCTGCGTTCGTTCTACGTGCTCATCTGTGGCGTTGGTTCTATCGACTGCAACTGCATGTTATTAGAACGGTGCTATCACATTAAATATCTAGGCGTCATGATAGACAGTGCAATGGGCTGGAATCAGCATATTACATCTATGGTGTCTAGACACCATATATAATTTTCTGACCCTTAGGTCAGAAAATTAACTTATGTTTTTAAAAACATTAGACAAGTGGTTGATTTTCAGTACCTTAAGACTGTATACTACGGCTTAGCCCAATCCATCATGACATACTGCATAACTGCGTGGGGTGGTTCTGTAAAATCAAATATGATATATTTGGAAAGGGCACAAAGAGCAGTATTAAAAGTCCTCTCTAATAAACCACGCCGATTTTCCACTAATGAGCTATACTCATTATGCAAAGTCCTAACTGTAAGACAACTTTTTATTCTGCAAACTGTGTTAAGAAAACATGCTCATATGCCATATGATCCGAACCAGATAAATAACAAACGTAGAAGGGACATAGTATGCACCACAGAAAAAAGACGGACGGAAACTGCAAAACGACATTATTACCATATCAGCTCGATGCTGTACAATAAGCTAAACAGTAAATTAAATATATATCCCCTTACATTATATAAATGCAAACTAAAATGTGTTGAATGGTTGCAATAATTGTTGTACCAGGATAAAGAGGACCTCCTTGTTGTTTTAAAATAACGTCACAGCACACCTCATCTGATCACACAAACACACCACACCCGTCCACACAACCACACCTATACAAAACACCCTCACTGAACACCTTTTATTATTACCCCCCTCCCCCACACACACACACGCACACATACATACACACACACATTTCAACTACACACCCTAACCTAAATAGCTCTATAATTTATAAGCATTTATTAAATTCGGATCACTTAGGTCTCGGTGGAAATTGTGTTCCAGTTTTTGTATGTGAATATTTGAGCCCAGCGAATAAGTCACTTCATGCTGCTGTTAGAGGAAAAGCAAAAGAGTTGGATTTCAAGTTCGTCTGGGTTTATGACGGTCGAATATATAAAAGAAAAGACGAAACCAACCAAGCGATCCAAATACGTAACTTAGCCAATAATTTTCTTACGATGTCTTGTTAGTTATTAAACTTAATATTTATAGTTCATGTTTCTAGTGCTACAATATTTAAAAATGGCTACATGTATTACCAAAATGTACGTGGCATGAGAACAAAAACTAATGAAATTTTAGGTAATGTGTTATTGAGTTCTTACGATATTTTGCCTTTTACTGAAACCTGGCTAAACTCTAGCATCCATAGTAGCGAATTCATTGATTCTCGTTATGTAGTGTACAGACGTGATCGGGTATGTTCTACAACCGATCGTCATATGAAGAAAGTAGGAGGTGGGGTGTAGATAGCAGTATCTCGAAAATTTGTGTCAACTCGCTTACAAGCCTGAGAATCCAGTTGCAAAGACATTTGGGTTGTGGGGGAAATGCGTGTCGGCAAAAATATAAAGAAAGTTGCCATTTGTACTGTCTACATCCCTCCTCCCGTTAAATTGGATATGTTAAAAATATTTCTGGATAATGCCAATAATTTTATTAATCAAGTAGATGAGGTTGTGTTGCTCGGAGATTTTAATTTGCCATTTATGAAATGGTCCAAATTTAGCACTTTCACAACACCATGTAATTATGACAACTTATTGGGCAATACGTTAATCGACTTTATCTCTATGTTGGACATGTACCAATTTAACGATTTACGAAATGAGGACGACAGAATCTTGCCATTAGTACAATAAGTGACATATCTTTAACAGAACCCCTTGATCTATTAAGTAAACTAGATAAAAAGCATCCCCCGTTTTTACTTACACTGCCCAACAACGAATTCGATAATCTACGTCCAAAGTCGTCTATTGAATTCAATTTCTATAAAGCGGACTTCGATAGCATAGCGTCTCATTTAGAGGGTACGGATTGGAATGATATTTTAAATTACTGTGTCTTAGAAAACGAAATAACGTCAAACTTTTAATTTTACGTAAATGTATCGATAAATATGTTCAGAAACATGCATTCAATAGGAAGTTTTTCCCCCCTTGGTTTAATAAATCTTTAGTTAAGTTACTTGCAAAAAAAAGACAATAAATACCGCAAATATAAAAACCCTCCTGATCAAATTTGTGAATAATCAATGAAACCGCCATTAGATCGTATTCAAGACTGGTTTATTATTACTTATGTAGGTAGACCTAAATATAACCGCAAGTACCCTCATTATACATTACACTTCCCCCCTTAATTACACAAAAAAAACTGTTATTATTATAATTAACAAACAATTACTTACTGAAATATGCAAATATGACCAAAAGTTAAAGAGGTTAAAGGAATAACCTTTAACCAGTTTTTTTTTACGTTTAATTATAATTTTACATAGGTAAGTACTTATAAATCTAAGTTTTTGTATAAGTAGGTATAAAAGTAAATTAGTTAATTAGTAAATTATGTGTGCATATTTAGGTAAACATGATAATGTTATAATTGGGAATTAAAAAAAATACAATGGGCTGTAGTAATTAGGTATTCTGTTAAATCAGTAGTCTATTATCACTATAACAACTTGAATTAGGTATACAGTACCTATCTGCAAATAGGTAGGTTTACATAAATTTTCGTTCCTCAGCGACTAATTTTTGAATAGATTTTTATAATCGACCTTGGTTCGGCGTGGACGGAGTCTGCGGCTGTGCGTCGGAGTACCTTGAGCGTGTGGTGATGGTGCCGGCAGCGGTGCTAGCGGCGACTCGCGTGGTGCGGGCCCGGGCGGGCTGCGCGCGGGTGCGCCCGGCGAGACCGGCGCGGCCGATCCCACAGCCCCGTCGTATGTGGTGGCGGGCGAGCTCGGCGCCGACACCGGTGCGTCGGTTGCTGCCGTTACATTCTGGTCGTGGTCGGCCGATTCGTTGCCAGCTCCTAACGCCCACGAATACCGTTTCGATCTATTCAGCATTAGTTGATCGGCGTGTTTGGTGCTCGTTTGTCTACCTTCGGTGCTCACTTTGTAGGTGACCGAGCCGGTGCGTTCCTTTATTGTACCTTCGTCCCATTTCGGCCCTTGCTTAGAAAAGTTTCGTACGAGCACGGGGTCTCCGACGGTAAAGTTCCGCGGCGTACCCCCTGCGTGCGCGACTTGCACGCGTTGTGCCGCGGCCGCGCACTGCGCCGCGCTGGGCGCACGCAGCTGGTCGAGCCGCGTGCGCAGCCGGCGCCCGAACATCGCGACTGCGGGCTCCTTCTGAGTGCTGCTATGTGAGCTGTTGCGATATTGCAATAGGAATTTATTTACAGCAGTGTCTATCTGCTCTCCATCGGCCGTAGCCTTCTTCATTACCTTCTTTATCGTCTTGACGGCGTTCTCCGCAGCCCCATTGCTGGCGGGATGGTAACTCGGACTAAGTATGTGCTGGATGCAGTTCTTCTTTAGGTAGGTTTCGAACTTGTCGGATTTGAATGGTGGTCCCCCGTCGGTCACCAACTGTTTAGGCACCCCGAATCTAGCGAACATGTCTCTGAGCTTACCGATCACCGGCTCCGCTGACGTTCCCGAAGTCATCGTGGCTACCTCGATCCACTTCGAATGAGCGTCTACGACGACCAGGTAATACTTATTCTTGTAGTATAAAAAATCAGCATGTAACCGAACCCACGGCTCCTGAGGCCAGGTGTAAGGTGCCGGCGGTACGTGCGGGGGCGCGTCGCGCGCCGCGCGGCATGCGGTGCACGTGCGCGCGCGTTCCTGCAACTGGTCGTCTATCGCTGGCCACCACACGTAGTTTCTCGCGATTTGTTTCATGCGGACCAAGCCCACGTGACCCGCGTGGATATCTTCGACTATGCGCTTCCGCAAACTTTGCGGTATGACGATTCTATAACCCCACACGATACATCCGTGGTCGATTTGCAGCGTTTCCTTTCGGTGGAAATATGGTTTTTCATTTTCTATTTCCGTTCGATCTGGCCACCCACTTATTACGTACCCGTAAATTTTACTCAACATGCTATCCTTCGTGGTCTCACTCGCGACGTCTCTGTGGCTCAAAGGGAATGTCTCTTCCACGTAGTGTAGATACGCCGCCTCCTCCTTGTCGACCTTCGACTTGCCTTTAGTGGCGGCCAGGGGCAGGCGGGATAATCCATCAGCGTTCCCGTTTTTGTCCGTCGGTACGAAGGCTATCTCGAAATCGTACGCAGCAAGCCGCACGGCATACCTCTGTAGACGACTTGCGGCCGTCTGTGGGATTCCGTGCTTGGGGCCGAATATATAAGTGAGCGGTTTATGGTCACTGCGTAACATGAACTTACGGCCGAAGACGTACTGGTGGTGCCGCATGACGCCGTACACGATGGCCAGCGCCTCCTTGTCGATTTGGCTGTACTTGCGCTCGGCGGCGTTGAGCGTGCGCGAGGCGCAGCACACGATGCGCTCACTGCCGTCGGGGTACGCGTGCGAGAGGACAGCTCCCAATCCGTAATCAGAGCTGTCACAAGCCAGCACCAAGGGTAACTGCGGGTCGTAGTGCGCCAAAGCCGGCCCGCTCACCAACTGCTCCTTTATGTCCTCAAACGCTTGTTGGCACGCCTCCGTCCACTTCCAACGCGCGCCCTTGGCTAGCAACGAATAAAGTGGGTGCAATGTCGTGCTAACGTTCTTTAAAAACCGCGAGTAATAGTTTACCAAACCAAGTGCCGCACGTAATTGTGACACATTTTGTGGTGCTGGTATGTTTGCGATTGCCGCCACTTTGGTCTCGTCGGTATATAGCCCGTGTCGATTAATTCTATACCCTAAATAACAAACTTCGTTTTTAAAAAATTCGCACTTAACAAGTTTAACGCGCAAGCCGGCTTCTTGCAATCTATACAGCACAGCTTTTAAGTTTTTCATGTGTATATCTTTATTGGCCCCCGTAACACATATGTCGTCGATTAGACAAACGACGTTATCTATACCACACAACGTCTCTTCTATTAATTTCTGAAATATCTCTGGTAAACATTTTAAACCAAAAGGCGCTCTTTGATAGACATATACACCGACGTGTGTGGTTATAGCGGTGAGTGGTTGAGATTCCTCATTTAAAATTAATTGCAGGTATGCATTTTTTAAATCTAATTTAGTATACTGCTCCCCCCCACTTAGCGCTGCGAATAACTGTTCAATGCGCGGCAATGGGTAATGAACGTCTTTCAGCTTTGGATTTACCGTTATCTTATAGTCGCCGCATATGCGTATCGACCTATCCCGCTTGATAACTGGTACGATAGGTGTCCCATAGTCTGACCTTTCAACCTTCACTATCACGGACTCCGATTCTAGACGTTGTATTTCCCGCTCGACAGGTATTCGCATCGCTAAAGGTATTGGGCGAGCTTTGCAGAATATCGGCTCGGTGTCTTTGAGATATAGCTTAATCTCTGTTTTAAAAGTTCCTAGCCCATCTTTAAAAACTTCCGGGAATTCTAACTTTAATTTATTAACCAGTGAATCTGATCGTTCATTTAAGTTGAAAAGATTTATGGTTTTTAAATTTAATTTACGTAGCCAGTGACGGCCCAATAATGGCGGTCCGCCATTCGCGATAACAAACAGAGGCAGCGCGGCGATCTCGCTCCCGCGCGCCACCGTTACCTCAATGCGACCGAGAGGCAAGATCGCACCGCCTGAATATGATCGGAATTTAGCATTATCTTTAATCATAGGCAGATGGGATAAATGGTCATCGTAAAATTGCTTTGATACAGCCGATACTCTGCTGCCGGTATCTACTTCAAATAACACGTTTCTGTTTTCAACCTTGAGCTCTAAAAAATATGGATCGTCCTTACGGTTTGCTCCGGCCGTCGATGAAAAATGATACAGTCCGTCACTCCCATCACTTTCCGTATCACTTAGATCAATATAATTTTGAGATTTTGCTCCCCCGTTATTTGAGCTTTTCACACTCTTGGGACACTTGAGGGCCAAATGCCCCTTTTCACTGCACTTATTACACGAATAAAACTTATATCGACATTTGTTTGACGTGTGATTGGGTTTTCCACACCGCCAGCAAGCGGCACTGCGCCCTCGCGTGTGGCCCGCGGTCGCGACCGCCACCACCCGATGCAGCCTGTTTCCGCCCTGCACGAGTCCTGAGTCTCCCAAGCCTGGCGCTCCAAGAGCAGCGCCGCTCGCGGCCGCGGTCTCCGCGTGTTTCGTGGCGGCTTCCAGTGCTTTCGCCAATTCGACTGATCTCCGATAGTCCAGCGTAGGTTCGGCGAACAGGCGCGATCGCATCTCGTCGCTGCGTAGGCCCGAAACAAACTGATCCCGCAGGTTCTCTTCGAGCGACGCACGGAAATTGCAGTGAGTCGCGAGGTGTTTCAGGGCTTGTAAGAATATGCCGACACTTTCACTCTCCGCCTGTCGCCGCTGTCGAAATATATGCCGCTCAGCGATTTCTGACCGCTTCGGTTCTAGGTGATCCCGCACCAACGCCACCAGCTCCTCGAATTTCTTGTCCTCTGGGTTTTTAGGTGAACACAGGTCGCACATGAGATCATATGTGGCGGCACCGACGTGTGTGACCAACGTGGCAACCCGCAACTCGGGCTTTATTTCATTGAGTAAAATAAACTGTTCCACGAGTCGCACGTATGCACACCACTTCGCCCGCCCATGAATATCAAATTCGTGTAGCTTTCCGTACGGCATCTTCGATGATTTCGACTTAAATCCAATTAAACTGCGCCAATGTGAATAATCAATGAAACCGCCATTAGATCGTATTCAAGACTGGTTTATCATTACTTATGTAGGTAGACCTAAATATAACCGCAAGTACCCTCATTATACATTACAATTGAATTTAATATATTGAGAGAGAGCTGTCGTAAGTTGTTTAACACCCTATATACAAACTATTTAAATAAAAACGAAAAGAGTATTAATAAGAATCCTAAATACTTTTGGCGCTATGTTTAAGATAAACGGAAGTCACGGTCATCACTTCCGGCTGAAATGCACTTGGGCAGAACATTGCTAGCACAGGAAAAGACATAGCAATACATTTTCGAGTGTTTTTAGTTCGGATACTCCTAGCGGACCTACTGCATATACATGTTATAATTATAGACAAAATAACTGCATTGGTAGAGTGAGTTTTACTGAACGTGAAGTCTTGAAAGGGATTAAGAAATTAGATGCTCATAAAGGACCAGGTCCAGACGGCATCCCAAATCTCGTAGTTAAGCGTTGTGGCAGTTCACTGGCGCTGCCTTTGTCACTCATAATTAATCGTTCTTTGTCCTTGGGCGAATTTCTAAATAAATGGAAAAAAAAAACAAAAATAATACCTCTTTATAAAAAAGGCAAAATACAAGATGCACAAAATTACAGACCTATTTCAATTCTATCTTGCTTCTCTAAGTTATTTGAAGCACTTATCTGTCCAATAGCCTCTCGTCATACTTGTTACCTCTTATCTGACCAGCAACCAGCAACACGGTTTTCAGAAAGGTCGCTCAGTTGAAACTAATTTGGTTGGCTTTGTTTCGGAGCTGACCCAAGAAGTAGATAAAGGGCATCAAACTGATTGCGTGTATACCGATTTTAGCAGCGCTTTTGATATAGTTAATCATTTGTTGCTAATCAAGAAGCTAGAACTTATCGGTTTTCACGGATCCTTCTTAAATTGGTTCCGGTCATATCTCTCAAATAGAGAACAAGTAGTTTCGGCCAATGGATTCAAATCTGAAAAATATTTTGCTAAATCAGGTGTCCCTCAGGGTTCTCAACTTGGTCCAGTACTATTCTCATTTTTTATCAACGATATTACTGCGCATATAACATATTGTAATTATAAGTTATTTGCCGATGACCTTAAAATCTACAAATCAGTAAACAGCGATGCAGATATAAATCTCATTCAGAGCGATATAAGCAATATAAAAGAATGGTGTGACTTGAACCAATTGCACCTTAATGTCCAAAAATGTTTTTATATTAAGTACACGCGCAAAAAAAAACTATTCCTTCGGCCTACATATTAAATAATGTAATTCTGCAGGAGGTGAAGGAAATAAGATACTTGGGAGTGTTGCTTGATAACAAATTATCTTTAGAACTCATATTAACTCAATATTTAAAAAGACAACCTACAGCTCGGATTCATTAGACGCAATTCTAAAAGTTTTAAATCACCAGGCACAAAGATATTATTATACAATGATATGGTGCGTAGCTTTCTGGAATTTTCAAGTGAAACGTGGAACCCTTTTTATGTAGTGCACTCTCAACGCATTGAAAGTATTCAGCGAGCCTTTACAAGATCGTTGGCTTTTTCATGCTGAAATATCACACAGAAGTCCGTATTCTAATCGCTTGGCTTTCTTCAAAATGAATAACTTGCGCGACAGAAGACAAATTCGTGATCTATCGTTTCTCTATAAACAAATCCACAGCTTAATCGATTGTCCGTCACTTTTAAATCACATCTCCTTAAAAGTTCCTTGCCACTATCCACGCCGTAGAATTCAAAATATTCTTCATATTACACATGCTAGAACGAACATAGCTTACAACTCTCCTCTAATAAGAATATGTCGTACATATAATGAATATAATGCTTCCGTAAATGATCTTGATATCTTTCATGACCCTTTAAACACATTTAAAAATAAAATGACAATATTATTATACAACACTAACTAATGGCAATGAAATTGAATTTTGTGTTTCCGACTTTTTTGGCTTAGTTGTAAATATTTAATTTATTAATTTTAGTTAACTTTAATGTAACTCTTTATCTCCTATCACTGTTAAATTGTGAAAGCTGTAAACGCCTGTTAAAGGTGTACATATCAGAACAGTCATATAATTGTAAGTTTTAACTCATAGTTTTTATTTAATATGTATACTGTTGGTGTTTCTATATAAAAAAATTAAGCAACATAAATTTATAACAATATTTCACACTTAGTTTTCTCGAAAGTATTATCTCATATATACATATATCGCATAATATGTTATATAGTTGTACTTTGTTTGTTACTAAGGAACTATGTAATTAGCTTACTTTCGGAGGAGGGCGTTGACATCTGCGACACAGTTAATACTTCTGCAGGTGTCATCGAATCCTATATGTTTGTAACTAAATCGTGTTATGGTTCCAAATAAATTATTATTATTATTTCTTTTATACTAAACAAAATCTCGGATTTCACCCGGTCCTTTACAAAGGCATAAGTGGGGCTGTAGCCAAAACTTAGAGGCCTGTTTGGTATAAAAATACAAAGGGGTATAAACAAGACGTGTGGCACTCGGAGACTGCCGCGGTAAAGCTATTACATAGCTGTTTTTATCAACTTATGCAATTATAATTATTTAACCAATGCCATCTAGAGGCGAGTTGCTGAACTAAAGAGACAAGCATGATATTTCAAAATGTCATTAAAAGTTCTGCTATTCATCGATAGATGCCAAATCAACTTATGCAATTATAAATATTTAACCAATGCCATCTAGAGGAGAGTTGCTGAACTAAAGAGACAAGCGTGATATTTCAAAAAGTCATTAAAAGTTCTGGTATTCATCGATAGATGGAGTCGGAGTGGGGGGTGTTAGGTTATTTTCGTTACGGAATTTCTGGATTCTGTCTCCACGCTCAAGGCCCGCGATAGAAGCTATGCAATTGCTTAAAACAGAAAAAATGTTGGATGAAGGGTAACATGGTACTTATAACTATTACAAATATGGGTAAAATGGCCAGGCTATTGATATGAACTTATTAGTGATAAGGAAGATAGTGGACTATGGAAGAGACTACGGCACCTGCCAATTTTAGTCTCAAGTTAAAATATTTAGGCAGGTGGTGACTTGCCATTCCACTAAACGGGCCCCCCATAAAGGCCACCATGAGTGGTGACAAAAGGGGCAACGTTGGTGTAGATGGCTAAAGGGTGTCGAGAGGTGTGCTGCGGTTTCACTAGAGCGCTACTACCGGCATTATGCCCTTTAACACTTCCACCCTTGGAGCTTTTTGTTACTTGCTCTTGCGTCTCCACCCCCGGACGGCCAATTAAGGCCAGCCGGGGGTCAGGGGTCTCATTTAGCCCTAGGGAGAATCAGGGTCCACGGTGTCGCCACTCACCGACGGCTCGCCACAAGGCCGCCCCTGCGATTTTATTATTATTATTATTATTCATACATATTGTTTACCTTACATATTTTAAGTAGGTACTTATGTTTTGTGAGATGACGATTCAAAACATGTATGATTACAATTTCTAATTAAACATTTTCGTTTTGTTATTTAGGTAAGTACCTAACTATAAATTAATTTGTATTAAATAACTGTAATACATACATATTAGTCATAATTATGTGAAACAGGTATCAGTAATAAGAATTAACGTTAGAAATAGGATATTTACCATGTATTTTATTTATTGTGAGCTCTCGATAAATACAAATACAATATTCTAAATACAATCATCATCATCATCATCTCAGCCGTAGGACGTCCACTGCTAAACATAGGCCTCCCCATGATTTTCCAAAAGGACCGGTTGGAAGCGGCCTGCATCCAACGTCGTCCTGCGACCTTCATCAGGTCGTCTGTCCACCGTGTCGGTGGACGACCTACGCTGCGCTTGCCGGTCCGTGGTCTCCACTCCAGAACCATTCGGCCCCATCGGCCATCTGTTCTGCGTGCTATGTGCCCTGCCCACTGCCACTTCAACTGGCTAATCTTCTGGGCTATGTCGGTGACTTTCGTTCTTCTACGGATCTCCTCATTTCTGATTCGATCACGTAGAGAAACCCCGAGCATAGCCCTCTCCATAGCTCGTTGTGCGACTTTGAGCTTTTCTATGAGGCCCATAGTATGATACCACGTTTCAGTGCCATAAGTCATCACTGGTAACACACATTGGTCGAAGACTCTTGTCTTGAGACACTGAGGTATTTTTGACGAGAAGACTTCGCGAAGTTTCCGGAACGCTGCCCAGCCGAGTTGGATTCGACGATTGACCTCTTTCTCGAATTTGGACCTGCCTAGTTTGACTGTCTGTCCCAGGTAGATGTACTCGTCAACAACTTCGAGAACTGAGTTCCCAACTGATATTGGGGTAGGTACAACATGGGCATTAGACATAATTTTCGTCTTATCCATGTTCATCTTAAGACCTACCCGTTGGGAAACTCGATGGAGGCCTTCGAGCATTGTACTAAGGTTTTCCATGGATTCTGCCATGACTACAATATCGTCGGCAAATCGAAGGTGAGTGATGTATTCGCCGTTAATATTAATGCCAAGTCCTTGCCATTCCAGAAGCTTGAAGGCGTCTTCCAATGTAGCGGTGAACAGTTTCGGAGATATAACGTCTCCCTGTCTCACGCCTCTTTGCAATGGAATTGCCTTCGAACTCTGCTCCTGTACTCGGACTGACATGTAGGCGTTTTTGTACAAACACTTCAGCACTTCAATATACCGATAGTCAATACGGCACCGCTGGAGAGACTCAAGCACTGCCCACGTCTCGATCGAATCAAAGGCTTTCTCATAGTCCACAAACGCTAAACAAAGAGGCAAGATATACTCTTCGGTCTTCTGTATAACTTGCCGTAGCGTGTGGATGTGATCTATGGTACTATAGCCTTTTCGGAAACCGGCTTGTTCCGGAGGCTGGAATTCATCAAACCTGCGACTGAGACGGTTCATTATGACCTTCGAAAACAGCTTATAAACATGGCTCAAAAGCGAGATGGGTCTGTAATTTTTAAGTAAAGTGTTGTTACCTTTCTTGAAGAACAGCACCACCACGCTTTTGTTCCATGCTTCTGGCGTTGAACCTTCGAGTAAGACGGTATTAAAGAGCTTCTGAAGGACTTTAAGTACCGGTGTTCCACCCGCTTTCAGAAGCTCTGGGGCCTTACTATGAGCTCTTAAAGCAGGACTTCTAGACAACTGACCGGTTTATTCGTACCATGGCACCTTTAAAGCAGGCCTGCCCAGACCTACTATCCAAGAACCGTTCACCTGTTTTTTTTTGTATTGACTCTCGTTAATATGTCGCTCTAAATCCACTCAGTATATTAGCTTACAAACGTCTAGGCGTCTGCAATGTTGGTTATAGTAAATTGTTAGAATGCCAGAGACAATATTATCCCTTCACCTTGGAGAAAACAATAATCAAACAGTTCATCTAAATGAGCGTCATGGTATGATTTCATTCAAAACTCTTTATGTCAGGTTTAAGAACTGCACGGAACTTGCACGGTTTTTACGAAGCTGATAGTAAGGCCCCAGATGCGATACCGGTCGCCGAAACCGGTCTACTGGGGATCTTCTAGCGTATGCCACTCACATCTGGAACTCAGCCACCGAGAACCACGGAGAGGCGCTTGCTGTCTCTCTCGATATCTCGAAGGCTTTTGACAGGGTCTGGCACGATAGCCTCATTAGCAAGCTTCCTTCATACGGCCTTCCCACTGGTTTGCGTGTCTGGATTTCAGATTTCTTGAGGGATCGGTCGATCCGAGTAGTCATCAATGGCTGTTCTTCCGCCCAATTGGCTATAAATGCCGGAGTCCCCCAAGGATCAGTACTCTCCGCAACACTTTTTCTGCTGCATATTAATGACCTGCTGAAACCCGGTATTTTTGGTTACGCAGATGACAGCACCGTTGTGGAGAGTTACACATCTAACGCACGAACCAGTGCATTACAAATCCAATCTCATAGGGAAGCGATGGTTCAGCGCTTGAACTTTTCTTTGCAGGCAGTCTCCGATTGGGGCGATGCCAATCTAGTTAAGTTCAATGCTACTAAACCCCAGGCGTGTCTTTTCTCCGCCAAACGGAGCCCTTTCCAGCTGGCTCCTACTTTCAGGGATGTGTCCGTGCCGATAAGTAACCATTTCGAGCTTCTTGGCATCTCATTAACACCAACTCTCAATTTCGGCTCCTATATTGAGTCCAAAGCCCAGCTTGCCTCAAAAAAGCTTGGTGTTTTGGCCAAGGTGAGACAATACTTCACACCGGGACACTTGCTTAATCTTTATCAAGCCCAAGTCCGGTCGTGTATGGAGTACTGTTCTCACCTTTGGGATGGTTCTGCCAAATACCAGCTGGAGACACTGGAAGCTTTTGAGAGGAGAGCCAAGAGACTCATTAACGACGACCACCTTGTACGCAAGAGACTCCAGAGTCTCGAGCATCGCCGCAAAGTCGCTTGTTTATCGGTTTTTTATCGGATACATTTCGGTGAGTGTGCAATGGAACTTCACAATTTGATTCCGCCATCCCCATTCTATAATCGGACATCCAGAGATACTCAGAAGCGCCACCGCTTTATGGTGGATATTCCATTTACCCGGACGAAGCGATTTACTTCTTCGTTTATCATACGAACCGCTAGGGAATGGAACACCCTCCCTGAGTCGGTGTTTCCGGTAAAGTACGATATGGGGGTCTTCAAAACACGAGTGCATAGGTATCTTCTGGGTAAGCGCGCTCCGTCATCGATCGCATCATCACTTAGCATCAGGTGAGATAGTGGTCAAGTGCTACCCAGTTCGGTATAAAAAAAAAAAAAAAAAAAAAGATGCCGTCGTCACCAGGCGCCTTGTTGTTCTTAAGCTGTTTCAAGGCGATTCTAATCTCGTACAGGCTGATGTCCGGGATATCTTCGGTATAATGTCGGGTCAGCTTGGCTCTTGGGTCTTTGGCCGAGCTGCTAACAGGTTTAGCGACCGAGGTGTATAGCTGTCCGTAGAAACTCTCTACCTCTCCTAATACTTCTGCTTTGGTCGACGCTACACTGCCGTCTTCTCTCTTCAGCTTCGTCAACTGGCTTTGCCCAATAGACATGTCTCTTGCAAACACTTCGGAGCCTTTTTTCCGCTCTATCGTCTCTTTAATACGGTTTGTATTAAAGATCCGGATGTCGTGTCGCAAGGACTTCCATATTCGTCTATTGAGCAGCCTATATGCTTCAGCATCATGCGAAAACTGCATTTTCAGTGAGCATCGTTCAGCCATGAGGTTGAGGGTATCGTTGGAAAGTTTCTGTGGCCTATCTGTACGGTGGGGTTTAAAGTATTTGGAACCCACTGTATGGACAGTTTCTACTAACCTGTTATTGATCTCGTCCACTGAAGCGATGTTCTCAAGACAATCGAAGCGATTGGATAGCTCAACTTGAAAGCTCTCGGGGTCTTGTATATGGGCACGAGTGGGTCGGAGCGTAGACTTCATCAGACGAGACCTCTCCAGTTTGACATTAATATTCACCGTGCCTCTTACCATTCGGTGATCACTACCGGTTTTAACCCTGTTGATCACGGAGTCATCAGTGAATATTTGCCTTTTGGTGGTCATAATGAAGTCAATCTCATTTCTCGTGGAACCATCGGGACTCAGCCAGGTCCATTTCCTGTGAGGTGGCTTCTGAAAGAAAGAGTTCATCATAAAGAGTCCCTCTTTCTCCAGGAAGTCGGCCAACCTCTGTCCCCTACGGTTCCGTTGTCCATATCCAAATTGCCCCACTTTCAACTCATCCTCGCTTCTCTTACCCAACTTCGCGTTGAAGTTCCCCATAACAACTAGAAAGTGCGTTTCAGAGGTATGTATGGCCCGACTAATGTCCTCATACATATCCTCCACCTCATCATCCGGGTGCGACTTCGTCGGTGCGTATACCTGAATGACCTTCAGCGAATATCGTTTGGATACTCTGAGTATTAGGTATACGACCCTATTGGAAACGCTATCGATCTTAACTATGTTGTTAGTAAGGGACTTGTGGACGAGAAAACCGACACCACCTTGGGACTGTTGGTCGCCCTCCCGGTAGTAGAGTAGGTTACCTGATTTTAGGGTTATCGTGTCCTCACCCGCTCTACGGACTTCAGATAACCTCACAATGTCCCAGTGTAACTTACTCATTTCTTCTTCCAGCTCATATACCTTCTCGTCTGTCCTCATCGTGCGTATGTTGTGTGTCACCAGGGCCAGTCGTCGTCGTTGGGGGGTGGTAGCCAGGCATCTGCCGGGGATTCTTAGCACCCCCTGCCCCACCGTTACCGTGGCCGCTACCGTAGCTAGGAATAGCGGGGCTGCCGGGGACTGGGGGCCTGGTTCTTTTTATCAAATCCATAGGGGGGATTTTGCCAATACTCGCCACGCTTGGCAGGCGGGTTGGCGAGCGCAGTTTTGAGGTTTTAATACTGGGAAGGTGCTGCTGCCCACCTTCCGATTGTTATCCCTTAGCAGATTTTTACGCACCCACGGGTAGAGTTGGGCGGGTACTATTCTAAGCTGGTACCCCACGGCCCCACTAAATACAATACATGGTAAATATCCCGTTTCAAACGTTAATTCTTGCATTAGTGACATGTCAGTTTAAAAACAGATATCAGTAATGTTTTTAACGCAGTGTTTACATTGATGATAAGAGTTTTGAAGAACATTTGGGCTAATAGGTAAATAATAGGTACATGGTAAATATCCCGTTTCTAACGTTAATTCTTGCATTAGTGACATGTCAGTTTAAAAACAGATATCAGTAATGTTTTTAACGCAGTGTTTACATTGATGATAAGAGTTTTGAAGAACATTTGGGCTAATAGGTATAGTTATTAATACAAGGGTTTTAATAGAAGGTTAATTTACGCAAATTTTACAATAAATTATCATTTCTTAACTTTCATTTTATCATATCATGACTAGATTAAATTAAAATATTCAATAATGTGTGCCTTTTTCTGTTGAGGTTTCTTGCTTAGTATGGTTTATCCGTTAATAGTGCAGTATCTTTGGTTTTTGTACTTGGATCTGCACTGCACTGTATGAAACCTGCATTTGTAACAGCTTTGTCTTCACATAGTCTATAGTCAACTCTATATTTGAGTTTTTCATTGCAAGTCTCATTGGTTGAACATATTTCGCTAAGCCTTGTAGCTTTGACAAAAGTCTGCAGCGTTTGCTTAGACCTTTTTCTTCAAAACCTGACCTTAAAACTTACCATGACTCCTTTGCCTTTTTTGCATATCTTACGTGAACCAGGCAATGTGATTATATCATAAAACATATCCTCGCTCTTGCTTTTTGGTCTCTCTTTATGCCTTATCAGAATTCACCAGTGTCGTATGAGTTTATTCCACAGGTGCCATTACAACTCGATCATGAATTTCCGTGTATTGTAAAATGAGTTTCCATCTAAGTTCTCTATGTATGTTGAACTCATACCCGTATCGTGTGCCTGCTGCGATCTATCCTGTCATTCACCGCTCAAAGTCGTGCTTGCAACTTTACCTTTTGTAGCCATAATACTGTTTACAGCCGTTCTTCGTGAAACATCGAATTGACAAATAACCTGAGCGGGATTGAGTATCTTTGCTCACCGACAACGTACAATGAAGTAACACAACATTTGTGTATAAACATATATTATAGGAATAGAAACACGATAATTAAATATTATATTTTAGCTCATAGTAATTTTCACCATTGACATACGTCCGTCAACTCTCAAACAAATGATGATTAGACAACGATATGAGATTACGCAAACTCTTTGCTCTAATAGGAATGAAGATAACGAAGCCTCCGTTTAATAGAACATAGATGAATGTGGTGTTGTAATAGGGTGCTTACATAAAGAAACAGGTTTCCGGTGCATGCGAGTCTGTACGGGTCGGTACTGATCGGTGCAGGTATAATATTCCCATGTTATCATATGCGGTCAGTTATAAAGGAACAGGTTTAAACTTGTCGGTACCGACTACTTGTACTGATCCGTACGAGTTTAAGCATTTGCCGGTGTAGTGTGTCATCTTCTGTCGTCGTGAAAATGGATGTGCATTGCGAAATTTTGAATAACATTGATATTTGCTAAACCACCTATGTGGAACAAAAGACATAAATTACACAGCAACAGAAATGATAAATATTGGAAGGAAATTAGCTTAGAAATGAAACATGATGGTAAGTAACTAGAATACATTTTTTTATTCCATTATATTTAATTCATTAGGTAGTGTACAACAATCGGTTATGCGTGAAATACTGTACAAAAATGTTTCTGACGTTTGTTGCTAAACTCGAAGGTGGACCCGGATTTTGATTGTGCCATTCTTATCTTACTTTTTTTTTTTTCCGGGGAATCCTTTATGGATACCACCTACCACGGGGAGGTAGGTGGTTATGTGGGAGTCCGTATACCCACCAAAACCCCGGGGTGTTCCGTCACTGCCGCCCTCGGCGGGAACGCGGGACAGATTTTCCACACGACCGCGAACCCGCCGTGGCTGTCCGTTGCCGGACCCTTCTCTTTGCGGCACGCCAGAACACATGGCACGCCGCAACTACCTCGGAGACCAAACCCTCCAACAATGAGCGCCAGACTTCCCCGTGTCTGGACGCCCGTGGTCTCCCTGCGGTGGGTCGGATACGTAGCCCCACCGCCTGCTACGTCAGCCACAGGGGATAATCCCCAGCGACCCCACCTCTTCGAGTCTGCGCCGAGCGCCCCGACCCCACCTCCTCGAGCCTGCACCAAAGTGCCCGGGCCCCACCTCCTCGAGCCTGCACCAAAGTGCCCGGGCCCCCCTCCTCGAGCCTGCGCCAAAGCGCCCGGGCCCCACCTCCTCGAGTCTGCGCCAAAGCGCCCGGACCCCGCCACTCCTATGTGGACTTGGCGGCCAAAGCCCATAGGAGCGGCCCTGCTTGAGCCGGCCAGCGCACCCCAACGCCGGCGCGGCCCCTGGGTTCCTCTTGGCTTCACCGTGGTGATGCAAGCCACGGCTACTGAGCCCCCCCGCCACGTCAATGCGGGAACCCTTCGGGGGGGATTCTTGTCTTACTAGTTGAACAGGAGTTAAGTGCCTATCAAAACCCTCTTTGTCAATAATAATATTATACAAAACATACATGGTTATCACGATTTTGTCAGCTAATTCAATATCTGTTTCAATATACCTACAAGATAGTAAACGCCATTTTGAATATATTCTGCCAAATGCACATACCATTGTTTTTTTTGCTCGAGATAATCGCTCATTGATATTATGTTGCTCCTCTGTTAATTCACGGCCTCCAAAGGGTTTTAATAAATATGTTTGTAATGGATAGGCCTCGTCAGCTAAAAATACATAAGGAGCAGATACTTGAGTACCTGGTAAATAGTCGGGTTCTGGAATATCAATTTGTCTCTCATGAAAAAACCAATACAAGTCTGAACCTCTAAAGGTGTCTCCATCACTTTGTTTACCGTATCGTGGGTTCGATTCCCACTCAGTACAACAGTTTGTGTGATAGGCCCGAGTATATACTGCTAGCTTTGACTCTTGATTTTTATACAAACCTACATGGTGTGTTTTGTTACAGAAAATAAAATAAGAAAAAGTGGAGGTATCTTACAGGTCCTTTTCTTACATTTATAATGAACACTTTCGAAGAGAAAAACATCATCGTCCGAAGAACTCGAAGACATTATGGTCACTAAGAACAGATTTACCGGTTTCTATATGTAGTTTAATCGGTACCTATCAGTACGGACCCGTACCGACATATCGGGACCGAAAAACCTGTATCTTTATGTTTGCACCCATACTTGGTGGCACAACCATAGACAATATCTTTCTAAGGCCCACAGGGCAGTAAGGAAGTGAAACCCTCGTGATGAAGACCGTAGTACATATAATTGTCTGTGATGAAGACAACCAAATACCATAGAGTAACCACAGACAATTATATGTACTACGTAGAGACTACAATCTCAACAGGCGAGGGGTATAACGTTACGACAGGAGTACGGGTGGGGGAACCGATACACTAGAAGTCGCCATTTTGTTTTCCTCGCCCTCTGTAACCTATTTATTGTAGTGACACGACAACCGAATATGAAATTATCGATAGTAAAATTACGATGAAGTTTCACTGTTTTTTATTAATAATAATTCGATGTTTACATACAATAAAAATAAAAACTCAAAATTAACATAATCACTTTCAAACCCCACATTTTAGGATTATTATAATGGCATATTATAATAATTGTATTCCGAACTTTTTGTCTTTATAATTGTGTTATTTTTATGTCAATAATAAACGAAAGTATAGTTTTGGTATTTATAAAGTTTATCGTGTGTAGCATCTTTTTATCAAAGAGCCATATTTTTTTTTATCTAGTAAATCGTCGTCCTTTAACTTTTTGCCGCTAATTTATCTGCATCCATAAAAAATATATACACGTTTTATTAAGGTCAGCTGTCAATTTATCAAAGACTGTTTACACTTTTCAGACAATTTAGCCGCTTATTATAATTCATTTGTCTTCTGCTATTCATTAATTTGGCGCACTTGTAATAAATTTTCTTACAGTTTGGCGTCAAGTTTCCTACTTTTAGGTAGGTACAGTACTCATTTTCTCTAATAGAAAAAGATAAAGAGGTAACGTAATTATGTTGTAATCAACAGAGTAATTTAAATATTGATAACAGATTCTTCGCAACAATATCCCTAACTTTATTATGTATCCCTGTGTAAAGTGTGAGTATTTTATGTGAAGTATATTAGAAACTGCATTTTGGAATGTATTTTAAAGCTCCTTAACTTACCTTTACTAGTATACCATACTAGTAAATGAAAATATTGTCTAAATAAATTGTATTTATTTTTATAAATGTATTTAAAGGCTGTAATACAACGGCTATATTATAAATTATGGTTGTACGTGATGGACTTCGTACTCTCAAATTAATATTTGATACATCACTTTCTATCAGTTGTACTGCTTGTAAAATAATTGATAATATGATCTGCCAAAGAAATTTGCATGCATTATTTAATGTTTTTTAACTACCTGTGTAATGTATGTAATTGTGTAATGTATGTAACTGTGTAATGTATGTAACTGTGTTATGTATGTAACTGTGTAATGTATGTAACTGTGTAATGTACTTACACAGTGCTAAACCATACCTTATGTTGTGTAAGCACTAAAGTGTAGCTTAAAATGATTTCAGTAATAGTTTGATTAGACAGCTAGTAATATGTATGTACTAAAATGACTATCAGCTCAGCTACACAACCCTGTAATATAAGCATAGCCAAAGTGCTGTTGGCAAGTTTATGTTTACAAACAGCTAAGACTTTACCTAAACCTTTAATTATTACCCTAAAAGTAAAATAGGTAGTATGTAATATAATAGGCTTTATGTTGGCCATTAGCCGCTGTTCTGTATAGTTAGCAGGAAAAATCATGAGCTATACCAGTTTTTGTATATAAAATGTTTTAAGACAAAAGCATCATTATTTTCCATGTTAATACGAACCAAAATATTAAATGGGTACACAATAGTATGATTTAACAGATTTATTTGTAAATATGAAAAGTTGTGCATAAATAAGTTATTAAAGGCTTACAAAACCTTAATTTTTAAGATACATTTGTGAGTTCTGGCTGTCTGAGACTCACGCTTTATTTAATTGCAAGTATTTTTTAAATTAGCTAAAATTCAAAGTATTTACCAACAGTTGTAAATCCTTGTTATTTCGTTATGTCCCACCACAATATATCGCAGATGTTGTAAGTATGGTAGGTGTGTGAATAAAATAAATATATATTATGTTGCTATTGAAGTTAGTAATAATAACTTATTATTTAATCTTCCAAAGAACTTATTTTAATTGTAATTTATAGATGGGTATTTCAAATTTAGAAATATACATTTGATTTTAAAACTATATTTGTTTTATTATCATATATTTTAAAATTAAAATACTGAGCAGTTAGTGAAAGTTTCATGCCGAATCGATTATGTAATGTATCGATATATTTCATTATCCGATTATATTAATAGTTTTTTTTTGTCAACCATTTATATTAATCGTTTTCACATCCCTTTAGCTGACAGATGTTGTTACTACAACGCGGTCACATTGAATCGACGCATCGCTGGAATGCTTCCCCCGCATTTCCTTTTCTCGCCCGGCAAGAGTCAGTACGGTCAGCATCTTTGTTACCGATTATAATATTCAATAATACTCAATATTAATAACGGTAACAGGTACACCTTAAATTTTCACTCAATATGAAGTTGTATATTACCTTTCAAAATAAATAAATATGTTTTATTCATTTCACAAACTTAATTTTTAATCAATTTCTACTCGATCTTAATAAAATTACTTTTTTGTGTACGTTTTTTTTGCACGCCGTACTTGAGCGCCAAAATTACGTCACATAGTCAAGCGTCTAGATAATGTGACCGCGTTGTACAACTGTTTGTAGATTATGTTGGCAATAATTATTTTTTGTCGTGGTGGTATAGCTTTCGAGACTAAACTGAATGAAAAGTTGGTTCTACGTAAGTCCCGGCTCTTAACTTAAAACGTGGTGCATAGAGAACATTGTATATACGGAAAACGTGGTGTTTATTTTCTTTTTAATCGCTATGTAGTCTGAGTTCTCTTTGGACTTGACTTCCCTATATATTACTCTACTCCATAGAGAAAATTGTATATACGGCTCGACTCTTTGGACTTGACAAAAAAAAAGTAGATTTGTCGGGAATTGAATTTACAATTTTACAATATTGTAATTTGTATATTTATATTCAGAATTTAATTTATTTCGTTAAGTCTTATTAACGCAACATAACATGCCTCGTTTTCACAAAGTGGAAATCAATAAAACAGAATGGATAATTCCGGAGAGATATCAAATGCTTACACCTGTAGGTTCGGGTGCTTACGGCCAAGTTTGGTATGTATACCTAAGATTTTGATTAGCCTCCAGCTTATATCTATCAGGCAATATTCCAGTAAAATTAGATTGTAATAAGTATTTGATTACGTGTGTAATAAAATACTTATTACAATATGCGTGCAATGGAATGTCATGAAATAGTTTTGCATCAATGTAACTTTTATTTTGGGACATTGCCCTACGTGGGCGGGCAGGTTTGTCGTTTGTTGTGTCTATTTATTATGTTTGAATATTTGCAGTTCCGCGGTTGACACCCTGCATAGTATGAAAGTTGCTATAAAGAAACTGGCAAGGCCATTTCAATCTGCAGTGCATGCTAAAAGGACATATCGTGAACTGCGGATGTTGAAACATATGAACCATGAGAATGTTATCGGTGAGTATCACATTACTCTCATAGATCATACTCTTTGCTTTAGACACATAGTTGCGGTATTGGTAGGTTGAGAAAGAAATAAAGCCAATTATTTTAATATAAATATGCCTCTTGTTTTCTATGACAGTGTAATTATATATGCTTTACTTTCAGGACTGCTTGATGTATTTAGTCCCGAAAAGATATTAGAGGAGTTTCAACAAGTGTACCTTGTGACACACCTCATGGGTGCTGATTTGAACAACATTGTTCGCACACAGAAACTTTCTGATGATCATGTTCAATTTCTAGTATATCAAATCTTACGAGGACTGAAGTATATTCATTCTGCCGGAATCATACATAGGGTAATTAGAATATATTCTTTCTTGCTTTTCATTAGTAGTGCATTCAAATAGCCCCAAGTTGGCGAAAATAACACTAAAAATGCTAACAAGGGCGTTCAAATTGGGAATCTGGGTGAAAATGTTGTTTATGGCTTTTTTGTTGCACTATTTGTTGTTAGCAAAAAAAAAGTTATTTTTGCCACCAAAAATTGCAATTTTTGACCCACTCCCAGAGCTTGGTTGTTTAAAGTAAAAGTGCCAAAAATAATGTTTATGAGCCACCAATGCCCTCATTGCTAAACAACCTCACCTTAAGTATTATTTAGAAATAAAGGATCAATTCTTTTTGTGTAATTTCAAGTAGTTTGCGGCACTTGAATAGTTTTGATTTAAAAAATAAGATTGAGAACTAGTGTCAACTTTAGATAAGATTGTAACCTGCATCCTCTGTCAATGTATGCATCATAATCCCCTTAAACTGTCGCGTGTTGAGCATACACCATGTGTATGTATATATATAAAAAAGGGCTAAGTTATGTCGTGCTATACTATATATAGTTGGCTATACATTATACATGTATATACATTTTTATAACCCTGGGTTTTAACTAATTTAATTAGATCAAATGAACTCCACCAGTATAAACTTGCTATTAGTTGGCCAAACTATTCAAGTGTAGCATTTTTTATCTGAACTTTTATGCATAGTTTGGAAATACACCAAAATAAGTAGACACTGAACGGGTTAAGATGGTATAAGATAATATTGAACATCTTTTGTGAATGGTGTGTTTGGGTTGGCCACAATTATTTTATTCAGATAGAAAAACACAAAATACAGGAGCTGGTGTTTTAGCCATCTCTATGTATAAGACCAGCCTATCCAGAGAATGCAGGTTTGCATTTGTAATTATTATGTCTAAGAAGAAAAACCTTAATGTATAATTTACATCTATGCTAGTAATAATATACTTTTTATTACTATTTTCAATTTAATAAGGCATCTAAATAATCATTTATATACATAATTTTTTTTTCGTAAATGACAGAATTAATAAATACAGTTGTATTAGGTAAGCAATCTATTTTAATTTTTTAGGACTTGAAACCTTCCAATATTGCTGTAAATGAAGACTGTGAGTTGAAAATACTAGATTTTGGCCTAGCACGGCCTACAGAAACTGAAATGACTGGTTATGTTGCAACAAGGTAAGTCTAGATTTTATTAAAAAAACTGGTCAACTAGCAATTGTTTTTGGAAACTGATGGTTCTATACTATGGAGCAGCAATGCTTATTTAAGAAATCTAGATATAAAAAAACTAAGATAAAAAAGAGAGCAAGAACCACACATCTCATCAACACAGCCTTAGATAAAAAGGGCCCAAGTTTGTTGCTAACTTGGGAGAAATTAATTTAACTTTCATTTTTAGCTAGTTCACCAGCTGTTTAAAATGTCAGATTGTACATCTGATAAATGTATCCAAAATCAAATAGAGAAGAATAATCTGATGTGAAGAAACTCAATACTTTAAATCAGATTCCAAACACAGCATCAGGGGCTTCACCTAACTTTTATGTACTTAAAACTATTAATTAAATTAATGTTTAAATAAGATTACTCTTGGGGGATGTAGTCAAAGATCATTGTCTCTCCATCAGGATGAGAATTGTAAGAGATAGCAAAACTTAGCCTACTAGGTTGTAGGTTTCTTGTTTGATATCACCATTGTGTCAGACATTCTGCTGCGAAACAGTGTGTGCATGCTTGATTTAGGGTGTGAAGGGCATTGTGGCAAGTGAAATTACTGGTTGAATGTGACAATAAAACCAATGTGTCGGGGTGACGAGCACCATAGTATGAAAAATCTCTAAGCACAGCAACTTTCATGGGTACTAGTAGCATATGATTAATATAGTGTTTTTAAATAACAGCTCTGTATCTAAAGCTGTTATAACTACTGAGCTTGTAACAAAACTCGAAATAACATTACTACTAAGGGCATTATGGGCAACCCTTTGAAATCCTGAATACAATAAGAAAAATAACAACAACAATAGAGTTATATAATAGTGATGACGACAGATTGGACTACAAAGCAATGCTAACATTATCTTATCAGCTGAAGTGTCTTGTCTTTGTCAGTTAGCCTATTTGGTAGTCATTCTGCCTTGCTCCTTTCTGTCCATGGCAAATATTTCTGTGATGACCATAATTGTTTATGTATGTAGATATGTTTGAAGGAATTTGAATATCAATTATATTACTCACTGCAGGTGGTACCGTGCACCAGAGATCATGCTCAACTGGATGCACTACAACCAAACAGTAGACATCTGGTCTGTCGGATGCATCATGGCTGAGCTTCTGACTAGCAGGACTCTATTCCCTGGCACAGACCGTATCCTTTTTATCATAGATTAATTGTTTAGCTTTATTCTTGTAGATAATTGATGGTGTAGTATAGATCAACCTCTTACACATTCTTTGTTTAGAGATTAATTTATTGTTTTGGACATTACTTGTATGGGGCTTATTTATTTCTGTTTAGCACTCGGTGTGCAACACTATATGTTTTTAACAAATATTATGAGGTGGAGCAACTACTGAGAGCTTTGATTGTGACAATCAACATTCAAGTAAGTTGCATTCTTATGATCTACCGAATATCACATCCAAGTGGCTTTTGGAGATTGTGAGTTATGTCTTTCCTCCATTATTTTCGCCGTTAAGTGCCGTTGTTTGTTTGCACAGATGTCCTGGCTTTATTTTTCTATGTCGAGAAATTATAGCATTGTGTCCAATTGCGCAGTTACGCGAAATTATTTTGTAAGTAACTAGCTGCACTCCGCGGTGTCACCCGCGTGATGATGGATGATGATGATGAATCAAAATATAGCCTATGTTACTCAGGGATAATGTAGTATTCTAGTGGTGTAAGACTTTTTAAAATCGCACCAGCAGTTTTGAGTATATTCTTTACAAACATACAAAATACTAATCTTTCCTCTTTATATTATTAGTATGGATGTGCTTCATCAGTATTATGTTTATTTAAATAATAACAAATACCTGTTCGATATAACCATGATAATTATTTATCAGAGCCTTTATGAATATATCATAATATAGTGGTTAACCACAAACCAATCCATTCGAAAATATGTTTTTAGTTCTTTGGCCATACAATTTCCAGCCTAAGATTTGGACTGTTTCATTCCATTTCCAAGGAGGGTTCCTTGGATGTCTTAAAATCCGATTAAGTGTGCAGTTGCCGTGCGACACGACAGTCCTTGGCATGATAGTATGTACCTATGGAATTATAATGACACCTACAGCACAAATTATTTGAGTCCTTATAACCATTGTACAAAAGTCGAATTCTTCATAGTCATCGTAATATCTTCATACACAGTTCTAATAGGTACGTATCTGTAGATTCAACACTATAATTGCTATGTAAGTAACTGTGTTCCATTCCTCATACGTCAATTTCTGCTTATGCTGTGATAAAATATGTCCAATATGGATTATACAAGTCATATCTTGCATAAACAGAACAAAATTGAGTTGACATGGTTTAGCTGTTATCTGTGACGCTATGCCTTCAAAGTGAGAGATAAGATTGGCCAGATTGGGCTAAAATTGGATGCAAATTTTTGGTGTCGAAATCTGCAACGAATTAATTACACTATATGTTACACTCTAGAATCAGTAACAATAAAATTATCAGAATTTTGCATCCGCTAAGTAGCTAATTATCGTCAGAATGTCACATAAATATTGTCAATGCGAAAGATTGTGTGTAAGCGTGTTTTTGTTCTCTCTTCACGCGATTCACACCACATAAAGCTGAAACAATTTGAATGAATTGGTGTGGGTTATACCGAGGATTTTTTTTTTAATATATTTGGAGGCTGAGCTAGGGTACTCTTGCGAAACACTCAGTCCCCGCGTGATGGTAACCAGTTGACAAACTATGTGGAGAAGACAGCAAGTGTCCGTCTTGGATGGTATCACCAGATATTTTTCTTCGATATTGTGAAAGCTGTTAAGCATTGCGGCAAACGGTGGCGTCGTGTATCGAGTCGCCATCTTCCCTGAAATATTAGTTGAGGAAGGCGATGGCTGGCACATGTATGCTTCAACTCGTGAACGGGTGCTGCTTGTGGAGACCAGTCTAGTCGAAATGCTGATGAATTGTCATTTAAATTATTTCCGAACCGAAATGACTTGGGAACCTTCAAGAATAGAGCTTATTCCTTCCTCAAAAGCCGGCACCGCATCCTCGAGACCTCTGGTATTGCGAATGTCCGTGGGCGATGATTATGACTTACCATCAGGTGAGCCGCCTGCTCGTTTGCAAACATAGGTTGTTTTTGTATTTTATTATTACTAGTTACAAAAAAAAGTTGAGTCTATGTCCCCCAAGTAAGCTAAGCTAAGTAAGATGTGGTAGACATATTCAAGTAGTTTATAGAAAAAGACTCAAGAAAAAGTTAACCAATGGCACGGACCCCGGAGTCTGGATAAAAGAGGGCATTGTGACCAGTGTAATTACTGGGCGAATGGGACTATACACGTATGTGTCGAGGAGATGAGAGCATTACTTCTTGAAACTTAAAGATCTGTGTTGCACTGCAAATATTATGGGCGTGACACTTATTACAAGGCGCACTTATCAACAAGCCAACGATTGCGCTCCTCATTTGTATATAAATATACTTGCGAACATGTTCTTGCGGTAGGGACTTACCAAACGCAGGTGCAGCTAGTTCACAAAATAAATAATAAGCTGTTACGAGTTTGGTATACACATCCTCATTTCATTCATTAGCAGCTTTCTTTTTACTATTAGTTGCATATTAGATTTACAGTAGCTTATTATAGTAAATGTGACCTGTTGCTTTACCTTAATTAACGAGACAGATATCCACCAATTGAATCTGATCATGGAAGTGCTGGGGACGCCGGCCCAGGAGTTTATGCACAAAATATCCTCGGAATCAGTAAGTTTACATACATTGTCGGAACTATACTGCCTCTCCAGCCTTTGTACATTATTGGGAGCGTCTATAACCATAGCTTTGCAATAACATGCTTTGTATTTCTGTCGTTCTGTCTTCTCAATGTTCCGATTTATGGAAGCGTTAAGTATTTTAATGCCGTGCTTGTAACCAAGGCTGAATTATTAACGCCAAGTTCCTAAACAAAAGAAACAAATCGTTTTGGTTAAGACTCTCAGTTTTTTGACATTTGTTTCATTAAAAAAAAATTACGAGTCGGAGCCATTTTTTGTAGAAACTTGAGGCGATGGAGCATTGATCTCCGCAGGCAAAAGTAACCAATAACAAGGAACATGCCTATCAATAAAATACTTCGCTTTTTAATCGGCCTGTGTTTACATGGCTTGTGTAAGTTTGGTGCTTGTAACCTTAACATTCGTGCGTTCAGATATCGATCACCTCACCAGGATCTTGTTCTTGTGTGGGAAACCGGAACAGGAAACTATTGACAAAATTATAAGCGAAGAGGTAAGGATTCTCTAGACACTAGATGCACACACAATAATATTGATAGAGAAAATCAAATATTCATTATCGTATAGTATTTTATCCGAAATTATTCCACTAGAGTTAAATAAATAGAAGTATTTTTTTGTAGACAAGCTTTATATAAACACAAAATTGAAGTGTGTAATTTGGCGCCAATAATTTGCCATAAAGTATTTGATATATGTAGTGAAAGTAAATAATTGAATTAAGTAACGTGATTCGTCGTACAAACTATTATTTATTTTAGTGAAACCGTGGTACAGGTAAGACATAATTTGCACGAATAAGCGCGACGCTTTGTTCAACTATTTACGTTGACGATTTGTATCAACGGTTTTACGCAATTTATCTGTCTATGTAGGGCCTAGCACGAATAACGTGCGTGTTGCGTATTAGTATCGTTAACATGAATCATCTTAATTCAAAACAAACTATCTTTTATCTGGTACAAATGTGATACGGAAAACTCAAGTTTAAACGATTGAATCTCGGTGCGGTTTTCAATTGTTTTTGATGATTCGAATACTTTAACGAAGATTATTCGTGCTGCGTCTCCTGATATGTAGTTGGTTCTCAATTCAATCGCTAACTTACGTTAGTTGTACGGTTACTTATTTTCACAACTTATTTGTACCTTTTATCTTTTTTTAACACATTGGTTGTAATAGGAAAATATAGTTGAAAACCGGCTTAGTAACACCTCAAAGCCTTATCTATAATAATTCATATTTAGACAGTGATGCAAACCTAAAGCTTGGTCCTCTTTGAAACCATATTTATTATGAAATGATCAGTTGCTCAGTAATACCTAACTAATAAGTATCTATCGTTTTGTAAAGTTTCTTAACCTTGTGCTATTTCACTGAGTAGTATACTCAAGGAATATATAGTTATATCACGATCCTAAGGTTTTCTATAGGTGCTAATAAAACAAACATTGTGAATGTTGTACGTACTACTACATAATATTATGTTATTTTTGTGTTGGTGAAGCGTGACCAGCGTACTATACATATAGTTTTATCACGTTGTATCTGTCTCTTTGTATATGTACCTGCGTGTTGTGATGAGGAAACAATCCGCAGATATTCAACGCAGGGGAAAACCTGTCACTATTCTCCTACCATTTCGTTACCTTTTAGGTGTAGCAAATGCACTATACCTACTGGTTACTGGGTACTACCTGCAAGTTGGTTCAAACTAGGCAGAGCTTGTACTGTGGTGACCTGATGACTGATATATATATACTTATATACACATACACATCAAACTGCGTGATAAAGCTTAATTGTGAAGTCACTTCCTCAATATTGTTGCACAATAAGACACTCTGTATGTAATCTTAATATTAGTAGATTATTGGGAGAACTAGTCCTCATGACACAGGGAATCCTAGTATGAGGGCTAGTGGCCACTCTATTGTCCACACTGTAAAGCTGGTAATTAGTAATTTTTAAACTTTCGCGATTTGAACACATGTTTTAAATGTTTATCGGGACTTATCACGTATTAATTAATATAGGTAAAAATATGTACCTTTCGCTCGACGTTTCGACCATGTGACAATGGCCGTGGTCACGAGCTGACTGATGATCAGTTAATATTTTTACCTATATTAATTAATACGTGATAAGTCCCGATAAACATTTAAAACAAGCTGGTAATTGATGATTTGGTTACCTATTTATTTGTATCAACTTATATACTTATATACACATACACATCAAGACGCAAATCAAACAGACATGTTCATGCACACAAGTACAGTAGAACTCTTTGTGAAAGAGTTTGTCCGGGGAAGTACTGCTAACTACTACCTACCGTATTTCTACCGCGAAGCAGTGGTATTCGCAATACTGTGTTCTGGTAAGTGTATGGGTGCCAAGAAATTACAGGCACATGAGACTTAACAACATAATGTATCATTGTTTCGTGCCCAGCGCAGTTCGTCAGTGACTATGCATCTGTTCTAGGCAGAGGTTACCACTAAAGACCAGGTGGCCCTCGTGATGGTACCGTCTCCTAATAACATTAAAACAAAAGTGTTTGACCTGTCCGGGAATTGAAACCAACGGCTCAGAAAGCAGGCACTGCGCCGACGGCCTATCAAGTTAGGGCTGACTGACCTACGATATATTCGTACCTACTTGAATTTTTGCTTTTGCGTTTCGGTCACAATCACAATGGTAGGGACCATTGTGATTGTATATGAACGAGTAGCTAATTAAAAACAACGCTCGTGTATACTTGTCAGTTTCCTTGCTACTCGCCTAAACCCCACATGTCGGAATTCCTGGAAAAGTAGTATCTTTTAGTAGAAATCTTTTGTATTATTGGCCAAAATGGTGAATGACGAGTCTACGGTTTAAAGTGGTAAGTTAAGTGCCCCGGAGACGATCATTCGCAATTGTCAATTTTTACGTCATTGACTGTTTCAATTGAAGGTGCGAATGATGGAGTTTCATACGATGCGTCAATTGCTCGCCTACATTTACTTTCTGGCCATTACGAAAGGTAGACGAACGATGATGTCGAATTCTGATTTGGCTTTTTTTAATTTTATATTTGTTTAAATAATCCTTAGATTTTACTTTCCATAACTCGGGACAGTCACAGTATAAAGATCTAAGAAGCAAAACAAACTCTCGGAACGGAATCAGTTGGACTCGAGTCGGAAGTGTGACGCGACATGTCAGCCTTGTTTCTCAACTAGCGAGCGAATGACCGAAATCTGTCAATTGCACAGCGAGACGTTAAATTGATTACGCCATTCGCGATTGTCAATGGACTTCAATCTAAACTTCCATCATTCGCCTTCAATCACGTAGTCTCGAATGACAATGGCTTCAATTGCCTTTGTTAACGATCATTTGTGACATCAATGACGTAAAAATTGACAACTGCGAATAATCGTTCACTAAAAACAAGTTCGATGCGGAGCTGCACAAAGTATTGGGCACTCCGAAGCACAGTTTAAGTTATCGTTCGGTCGGGACTCCTGACTCAGGAGTTTCCCTTGGGCGAGTGTCATTCAAACCTAAACACAGCTCCGATTGCACTGCGCTTGAATGAAAAAGTGACGCTACAGTAGTAGGTACCACTCGATACAGATAATTCATATTATTAGTGCGTTCGAATAGGCACCTTGTGAGCGTTTTTAGCGAAAACAACGCTAAAAACGCTCACAAGGGGCGTTCGAATTGGGAATCTGTGGGTTAAAATGTCGTTCATGTCTCTTTTTGTTCAGCGTTCGGAAAGCTAAAAAAGAGGAATTTTTGCTACCAAAAAGTGCAATTTTTGACCCACGTCCGGAGCATGGTTGTTTGTGATCGTTTTTTGACAGCATAATCATGCTATTTTTGGTCTTATGCTCAGTAAATCGTTCGAATAGGGTGTGGGCAAAAGTGGCAATAATAACGTTTTTGAGCTTTACGCTATAACAAAAGAGCCATCAATAACAAGACAACGCCACCATTACCCTCATAAGCTAAACGAGCGCACCTCATATGTCACCTGGCGCAAACACAGATACTTGAGAAATACACACATATCCCGACACGCTCATTCAAACATCTATTATTCCCAATCACATGATCACTTAACTGCATTTTTACATTTATATTAACAGTGACACTCGCGCAATCAAGACGAATCTAATGACGTATCTTTTATCATAACAAATAAATTAGTTGTCTAAGAGTTTTTTTTAGGTTTGCTTTAAAAATAGACTATACAGTCAGTCACATTCAACAGTCTTGTGTAATCAGGCTGTCCAATATTCCAGGCTCGGAACTACATCCAGTCTTTGCCGACACTAAAGCGGCGCGACTTCCGCGAAGTGTTCCGCGGCGCCAACCCACTCGCCATCAACCTGCTGGAGCTCATGCTTGAACTAGACTCCGACAAGTAAGTACAACAGGTCCTTATATTAGTCCTAGTAGTTCCGCAAAAGGTTCCCTTATCATGTAAATAGGACTTACGCTGACTGATATCAGTAGTGCGAGCATGTATTGTCAGTTCCATAAACTTGTCATATCGATAAACTGATTTTATCCATCGTACCGTGTCCTTTGGGAACTTAGTTTACTTGTGCTTATTCACCTAGGTGCATTAAACACACTTTTCGTAACACCTGGGTGCATTAAAGGTTAAACAATTTTATTCACCTATATTCTCCTCTTTTTAGGGTTCCGTACCCAAAGGGTAAAACGGGACATTACTTAGGCTCCACTGTCCGTCCGTCTGTCTGTCTACCTGTCCATCTGTCACCAGCCTGTATCTTATGAACCGTGATAGTTAGACAGTTGAAATTTTCACATATGATGTATTTCTGTAACAAATACTTAAATACGGAATAAAATTATTATTTAAGGCTCCCACGCAATAAATGTGATTTCTTTGGTCGTCTTTTCTTTTTAGGTTTCCGTAAGTACCCAAAGGGTAAAACGGGACTTTATTACTAAGACTCTGCTGTCCGACCGTCCGTCAGTTCGTCTGTCTGTCTGTCACCAGGCTGTATCTCATGAACTGCGATAGACTGTTGACATTTTCACAGATGATGTATTTCTGTTGCCGCTACAACAACAAATACTAAAAAACCGACCAAGTGCAAGTCGGGTTTACGCACGAAGGGTTCCGTGCTATTATCTATAAAAACGGCAAAAACCATGTCTGCTGTATTGGTGGTTTATAGATAATGGGTACGGAACCTTTCGTGCGTGAGTCCGACTCGCACTTGGCCGCTGTTATGCATTTATTAACAGAAAATAGTAGCGAAAGTATTTTTTGCTATCAGATATTAAATGAGGCTATAGACTATACATTTTACGAAATTATTGTGCAGTTATTATCATTAATAAATTGGCCAGTCAAATACGATGAAGGGGCGTGGGTGTCTGGTTGAAAGTCGTATCCAGACAGTAGACAGATAATATTTAATTGAGCCGATGTAATTTTGTAAATATGCACATTATTCACAAGATATATTAATATATTTACCAACTCGATTACAGAACTGAGTGTACAAAGTAAAAGTTTATTTAACATAAATACGAATGTCACTTGCTGTGATATGAACCCGCGGGGCGAAAAGCTGTCTCCGGAGAGCAATTGTGCTACGTTTAATATATGACGCGGGGTCTGGCTATGAGACTAATAAATAAGCTCAAAATAGCACGAGCTATGGAGAGAGGTTCTTTTTCATCATCATCATCATCATCTCAGCCGGTCGACGTCCACTGCTGAACATAAGCCTCTCCCAAGGTTCAGGTTCTTTTTAATGGCTACATATCCAGTTCGTTGAAACTGATTTCTTATTTAATGTGAAATTATATTAATTATAGCCCGTATGCAGTAATGCCGGTTTTCGTCTATCACTAGCAATAAATTTTTACTGCTTCATCCATGATAAAATTCACACACTTAAAAGCACTATTTCATAAAATATTTTTTACACATTTAAACATAATAATTCGTGTAGATTAATTTAAAATATAATGTCAGTGTCATTGAATTTACGACCAGACGGCCAAATCCTGCAAGAAAAAACTGAAGATAGTTCAATTTGACCTCATCGCCTGAATAGGACACAATCCAATCGCGTGCACACAGCGTTTCGGACCCTGGCTAACTTAGTTAAAATCGCAATGTTGCGCTTATATACGCAGCGTTTTGGACCCTGGCTAATTTAGTTAATCGCAAAAGTTTTTCGCTTATATACACAGTGTTTTGGACCCTGCCTAATTTAGTTAAAATCAATTGTTTTCGCTTTAATACACAGCGTTTTTCATTTAGTAGCATTTCATTTAGTCAAAATTGAACATTTTGTCGCTTTTTCAGCGTTTAGAACCCTGACTAATTTAGTCAAAATCGAACTTTGTGTAGCTCTCTCTACCCTCACTGCTGGAGCAAATTGGATTGCCTATAAGAAGTTCAATGTGTAATATAAGCGTACGCTTATTTCAGACGCATCACGGCCGAGCAAGCGTTAGCCCACGAGTACCTCGCGCAGTACGCGGACCCCACGGACGAGCCGGTGTCGGCGCCCTATGACCAGAGCTTCGAGGATATGGAGCTGCCAGTCGACAAGTGGAAAGGTACCTACATACTTATCTAAACATTACCTAATGGTACTAATTAACTAAAATTGTTAGCAATTGACAATGTTTATCTATTCATTTCATTTTTGTATTAATTACAAACACACAGACACACTAAACACTTATTCATAAATTGCTAAATTTCACTTTGCGCCGAACTACCATCTTCAAAGGATAATAGCACAGAATAACTGATAGTTGTTTGTTTGCAAGTTGCCACTGACATTAGTCCTGGGCTACCTTGAGCCGAAAATATTAAAAATATCAGTCATCTGTGCCACAGTCGTCCTAGATAAATTAATGTTTGTACTGAATTCAATTCTTTTTCTATAATACGATTATAACAAAAGAATTACGCACTATCCTAGAGTCATCTGTGCTGTGCTACAGCCATCCTTGATAAATTATAGTTTAAACTGATTTCATTTCTTTCCCTATAATACTATTACGAGGGTCAAACTGAAAGTTCTTAGAACTGGCCACTTATAAACAATATAATAAAAAAATAATTCTATAATTTTAAAATAGAACTCTTTGCCAATATTACTGAGTATATACTTCATTCATTTGTCATTTGTTTTACGATTTGGCGGCAAATTGAAAATTGTCTGTGTCACGTCAACATGAATTTAACACGAGAAAATTTTCGTGCAATGATTTTTTATGACTTTCGATGTCATTTAAGTCAACAAGAAAGTTATGATAGACTACGATTGGCCTTTCACGATGAAGCCCCATCTCGTGCGACTGTTTACAACTGGTTTAATGAGTTTAAACGTGGTCGCACTAATCTCACTGATGATTTACGTGAGGGACGGCCTTCTACGGCGACGACTGAAGATAACATCTGTGTTGTGCGGCGTATGATAGAGACTGACAAAAGAGTGACCTATCAGCAGATTCGGACAAGCTTAGGCATCGGTATGAGTCAAGTGCACAAAATCCTACACGAACATTTAGCGGTCAGGAAGCTTTGCGCCCGGTGGATGCCTCATAATTTGACTGAGGCTCAAAAACTCCATCGTGTGGATTGGTGCCGTAAAATGATTGAAAGATTTAACGGAGGTGACTCAAATGCTGTGTTCGACATACTAACAGGTGACGAAAGCTGGATTTACTGTTATGATCCTGAAACCAAAAGACAATCTGCTCAGTGGGTGTTTCCTTTCGAGGAGTTGCCAACTAAAGTGAAGAGAGATCGAAGTGCGGGGAAAAAAATGGTGGCCTCGTTCTTTGGAAGGATAGGTCATTTCGCAACAATTGTGTTAGAGGATCAAAAAACAGTTTCTGCAGAATGGTACACTACCAATTGTTTGCCACTTGTCTTGGAAAAAGTTCGAGAGAAACGACCTCGCAGTAGGATCCTCCTTCACCACGACAACGCCTCATCGCACACCGCCAAGCGAACGATCGACTATTTGGCGACATCAAACGTTGAATTACTGGGTCACCCGCCGTATAGCTCCGACCTCGCGCCTTGTGATTTTTATTTATTTTCAAAAATTAAAGAAAAACTTAAAGGAAAGCGGTTTATGAATGCTGAAGAAGCGGTGGCTGCGTATCGCGATGCCATTGAAGAGACCCCTAAGGACGAGTGGGCAAAGTGCTTTTCCCAGTGGTTCCATCGCATGCAGCGGTGTATTGACGTGAATGGACAATATTTTGAAAAGATATAATAAAACTAATAACTGGCTAATGTAATCAGTTTTTGATTTTCTAAGAACTTTCAGTTTGACCCTCGTATAAGAAAAGAATTTCACACTATCAGTCATCCTTGACACAATCGTCCTTGATAAATTATAGATGGTACTGAATTCAATTCTTTTCCTATAATACGAAAAGAATTTCACACTATCTGTCATCTGTGCCACACACCCACACAGCACCTAAAGATATCATTCAGTTATAGTTTGTACTGAATTCAATATTGTATATATGTGTATGTATGTTAACATTATGGATTATTTTCTTGCCTAGCCAACAGCAAAATTTTTCGAATTGTTAATAAACGTAATGTGTGTGATGCTGCTATTTAAAAGTGTAATGTAAAAGGTTCTACCTACGACCTACACTGTAACTACACTTAATACCCTGTCAATAATATAATCTATACTAACTAAAAGAAATAATATAGGTACTTTAGATATTAATATAGTTATAATAGCCAAATATGCATGACCTGGCGAAGTTTCAAAGTTCACTCCAGCTGTTGTGGATATTATTATGTATAATAAATTGCTTTTATGAGTATATTTGATTCTCTGCTTAATGCCTCGAAAGGACTTTTCTACATGTAGGATCTAAACCGGACAACACCGTATTACTTCTCTTTATTGGCGTCGACGCCACACCTTGTATTCACAATCGTATGTTATTCCTCAATGGCTCATTGTTTCAACATTGGAGTTACGAATTCAAGCAGAAGAAGCAGTTCTACTGCTCTTGATACCGCAGTCTCACCATTTACATGGATGCTGTCCTCTACTAATTTTATTATCAAAATCCTCGTCTCTAGAGCTAAGACGTGTTTTTTTCTTATTCTTCACAAATTCTAATTCCACGCTTTTTCGTTATACGTTCTCCATTCCTTTTCATTTCAATCTCAATTTTCTTTTTAATTTTCAAATTTAACGCATCACTTGCTAAAGAAGGTTTCATACAAAATACGAAATGGTTTTGATAAGAAAATGAAAATGTGTGATGGTGAATATGCGTATATTACAACAGGCTTTATATTATTTTTTTCAGATCTTGTATGGAAGGAGGTGGTCGAGTTCAAACCTCATCCACAACACATGAACACCGTGGTCGAAGTGAACCCTTCGTAATAACAAGGAATTTAATCTATTAACGTACTAGGATACATTGTGTTTGTATTGCGACATTTGCGACTCAACACCTCACATCCTTAGGGTTGGCAAGGCCAGTGTTTATGTTAAAATAAATATATAATAATTAAAATACAGAATCGATAAATCAAGTCCACGATGCTCCGACCCCAGATATATATGACATGTACAATAGATAACGAAAACGTCCTGTGTCCGATCCTCGACCAAGGGTCAAGGTTGGCCGTTGTTCATATATATATCTGTGGCTCTGACTGTATCTCGGTGGTTTGAAGATTGTGAGTAGTTTATTTATAAATTAGATATATTATTTAGAATCCACTTTCATTACAATATGATACAGAGACAGCTCTAAGTTAGTTCCAAACTATTGGCGGCTAGTTCTTGTATGTTTTTGAGTAATCAGATTCCGAGCTTATAGCTTATGATGTTAACTGTTCTATTACACTTAATCAAAGGTTTTGGCTTTCCCAATGAACGATACGAAATCGTTTTTTATGTATACTTGAAGATTCTCGTGAGTTTGGGAGACATAATTTAATATCAAAACTGAACTTTACTCACGTATTTAGCCGAAGTTATTGACCTAGGGTTTGGGCAGGATAAATACCAATACAAATAAGTTTATTTCACATAGATTTTTGTACAAAATAAATGTATGAATCCATTGATTCCGAACTAGTTTCCTCTGTTTCGGAAATCAATGGCCTCTCCCAAATCAATGACAGCAAAATACCCATCGGGAGTTTGCACTACAAGATCACGCTAACACACATTGACCCCGAAACTTAGGTAGGCTATATACAGAAGTAAAGTCAGTTTTGATATCATAATTATGTTTGAAGTAGTTATAGAGAACTACAAGTATAGATATACACAAGTACATACCGACTACAACTGAAAGGTTTTCTGTACAAGTTTGGAGATGGTGGTAAACCACTGAAATAGTTTTCGACGGCAAAATAATCGATTATATAGAGCGGAGTCGGTTATATAAAACTTTAGTAAGTCATTTGTTTTTTTATCCAATTTTAAAGTTAATTTCACATATAGAGTTTCTAGTCTATTTTAATATTTTGTAATGATCATGTGTCAGGAGACGCCCTTTTTCTTGCGTGTGTGTCATGTAGTGTAGATAACCATCCAAACTCTTATGATAATTGCCTTTGGTGTTTTGGTTGTGACAAAAAGTGCTATATCCATGTTGGTAATAATAATAAGGCACACTGTGTCAGGTTTTGATTAGCTTCCATGTTCCTTTAGTGTGTCCTTTAGAAATATTGTAAGCTCCTATTGATCCTCCTTAAAAGCAACAATATTATAATTGGATAGGGGTTATAAAAGGTTTACATATTGTTTGAGTCATGAAGTTTAAAAGTCGGAATTAATTAAATTAATAATGCTTGCCTTGACTAGCGTACGACGCAAAAATGCACTAATTGCTATTGGCTTATTAAATATAGGTGCTAACAAATTTATTTGCTAAATTAATTAAATAATTGGTTTATTTGTTTAGGAGGTAAGGGTTTTTAGAATATGGGTATGTGACGAAAAATTAAGTAGAAGTAGTTTTATAGAATTGCAATATTTTTATATAGGTATTTTGTAACTTTTCCCATAGCGCCTAGTATTATATATACGTAAAAATAATAAATGTTGTCTACGTGAACGAATACTGCCACGCAGAGCGAATAAATACCGACATATAAATAATACTGATAAAACGAAAGGACAAAAGGTCACGGTCATACATAACTCCTTATGAAGTTAAGCTACCCGTCCAAATCGGTAAAATATCCACGTATATATGCTCAGTTTGATTTTACTCTTAAGATTTACTTTAATTATAAAGTGTGTGGAATTGTTATACTTATGCTAAAAGCTGAGGGTGTTTTAAATTTTTTGCTTGTATTCCATTTGAGCTGAAATCGATCGCAACACTCACAGCCGTTCCGTTTCAAGTCCGCAATCATTGTGACAGAGTTCGCATCGATGACGTCATAAATAACTAAAATTACGACCAAAATTGACAATTATTTGCTGGTATTTGTGACCGCTATTGCAATTATTTTTTGCTACATTTCATTTTATTTTTACAGTTCATTTGGGATCAACAATAACCACACCCAAGACAAATATAACGTTAAATAGCTACTCGAATGTTGCGAGCGATAACGGCATAGAACGGTGCATTAGAATGTAAAGTATATAGATACTTTGAAGTGTGACATTGTCTTGAATGTGATCGAATCAAGTCATACCGTAACATAATTTGCGGCCCAGAATAAGATCTTGTTACGATGAAGTTCGTAGTTACATTCTGCTTAGCAACAAAGTGCTCAATATAAAAAAGATATAACTAGTAGTCCATACTGGTTGGTTCATGAGGAACAACTATTTATGTAAATAATACACACATTACTTTTATAGAATACCTACAACTATGTAAAAAAGTCTGACAAGTCCCAGGCACCTTACACACAATAAAATGCGCCATTTTTAGCTACATTTCCCATTATTGAATATTTGAGTACATATTAATGTATTAGTTATTGGTAAGATTTTAGAAAATATAAAATTATTTTATGAATATGCTTGTTCGTTTTATTCCCAGTGACATAAGAATAGGTCTCCAACAGGGCTATTAAAAGTATCTCAGTTGCTAATAAATGTCGAGTGAAAGCTAAAAAAAGTCACGCTTCGGCGTACAAACTATGAGTTACCTGTGTCACAGTTGTTCTTAATAAGACAGTTTGTACTGTTTCACGTGAACGATACGTTACGTTACACTTACGCAGTTATTCGTGACAGGGTGCTGAGTTAATGTTATGTGACATGATAAGATACCTCTGCTAGTTCTAAACAGAGAAACATGACATTACTTTTCACGATAGCCTTTTGTTTGCCCCACTATCTCACATTATCGCTATCACAAGGCGAAAGGTCTTTTGCCATACCTTTCGCTTTGTGCGAAAGCTGCTCAAAATCTGTACAAAGTAGCATCGATCTTAATGTCGTAGGCTTAAATATCCATTCAGTCTAGCAAGACTGATTTTTAACGTTTGTGTTTGTTTATATATTATATTTATCAACACACTGAAACCTCTACAGTGTATCGATGTTTGCTGGGATTTCACACATATACGCCTGGAAACAACTAACTACACCATGTTTGCCTCATTAGACTAGAAATAAGTGAAGCTAGACTACCGTGTATCGCGTCTGTCTAGAAGATAAGTAGGTGTCTGGGCATTCTGGTATCTTCTATAATTTTGCTTTTTACCAAGAAACTATGAAACACTGGTTTTATACACCTGTTGAATACTTTTTTTAATATGAAAGGGATTCACGTAAAAAAGTCAGATCTTTCCGACTATAGATTCAACCACATCTGGTGGTCTTTTTCAAGGAGAGTGCAGAACGCTCGCGGTTGCGTCTCGCCTCGCACTGTTTTATACTTGTTAAACCACAATTATTTGTTTGTGGCGTGGGTGAAAACGTGAGATCATAGCGTGAAGACAGAAAGAACTTCACAAATAATTTAATACAATATTTTTTTTAACTTTTTCGTAAAAGTTGTATTGTAAGACAAGTTGTATTGTATACATGTCTAAAAGTCTGAACAATAAACGATATCATGATTCGTTACCCATGATACTTACCACTTACTACTAAATACCAGTCTTACTACTGGTAGTAAGACTGTTATTAACATGTAACATGTAACCTGATGTAGACACAGCTAGAATAGTTTATTTTAGTTATTTCCATAGCGTTATGACTTATGGCATACTGCTCTGGGGATGTTCTGCAGATATTAATTCCATTTTTATACTGCAAAAAAGGGCTATACGAGCGATCTACAGTTTAGCTCCCAGAGTTTCCCTTAGACAGAAGTTTAAAGACATAAATATTCTAACTGTTGTCTCTCAGTTTATCTATGAAAATCTAATGTATGTAAAGAAAAACAGCAGTTTTGATAAAAAGAGTGATGCTCATTCCATCAACACGCGGAATAAGCACAAGCTATCCGTACATGTAACGCGTCTCCACAGAATAAGTCATTCTTTTATGGGACAATGTATACGATTCTATAATAAAGTTCCCAATGTTATCTGAGATTTGCCTATTAATAAGTTTAAAATTACTATTAAAACTAAACTCTGTCAAAAAGGTTATTACAAAATTTCGCATTACTTGGAGGATAAAACAGCTTGACTGATCACTCCAGCACTGTGGTCCGTTTTGCGATAATTTTGCTCACAGTGCTATCGTCTACCAAAGCTGGTCCGAGACAAATATCGCGATTATGACAGCTCGTGGCACTGTTAAGTTTGTTGTTAATTCGGACCAGAGTTGTAGCAATAACGAACCATTTGCGCGCGAAAAACAAATTCATAAAAATATCGTGCATAGTGTGAAGGTTAATTGTGTGGTCGGTCCATCCATTCCATTATTTCTTTTTAATCCACACGGATTAAAAAGAAATAATGGAATGGATGGACCGACTTTTACATCAAAAAGAAGGAACACCAGTAAAGACATTGTAGAAATAAACAAACACCTGTCACTTTTGACAGAACGCTCACGACGATTATGGCGTAGAGCATGGTTCATGTAATCGTCAATATGGCGGCAGTTAAGACGTCATCGATGACGTAGCGTGGGCCATCGTAATCACGCTCACGGTGAAAGGGACCGACTGTTATCGCGCTAATAGCGATTATGGCTCAATTGGGACCGTAGTGCAGGATCTATCTACTCGTGTACTAAGATGTTAAAGTGTAACGTGTCTTGCCCTACTGATACCATTATTATGTTTTCTTTTGTAAGGCAACACAATGGAGCTAATATTTGTAGTACCTAAGTAAAAATATCTATATAAAAAGAATGGCCCCGAGTTTCTTGCCGCTTCTTCTCGGTAGGCTCTATGTATTTTGGAACGCGGCGATAAGCTTTAAAGTACATTATAATGAAAAATTGACGTTCATAAGTGCGTCTTTGATGCCTAAATTGAATAAACGAACTTGACTGATGACTTTGACTTTGATTCTTCATCATCCATCACCACGCGGGCGGCGGGTGAAGCCGCTAGCGGATCAGCTTATTCTTAATATACTTTGGTGCAAAGTACAAACGAGGGGTAAGTGTAACTTTATGGTATCGTCAACGTATACAGTACAAACTGCGAGTTATCTGTGCCACAGTTGTATTAGATAGTGATAGTTTGTAACGTGTACATCAACGATACGATTGCGTTACACTTTCGCAAATTTTCACGCTAGGCCCACTGTACAATCTTTACCTTGAATGTCATCCAAAATTGGATCTGTGGGTAAATACAAAACACGCGCAGGAGACTGAAGTCGCTATTATCAATATCGACCAAAAAAACATGTTAGTTGTATGGGAGCCCCCTTAAATATTTATTTTATTCAGTTTTTTAAGTATTTGTTGTTATAGCGGCAACAGAAATACATCATCTGTGAAAATTTTAACTGTCTAACTATCACGGTTCATGAGATACAGCCTGGTGACAGACGGACAACGGAGTCTTAGTAATAATTCCCAGTATCTGGGACTGGGTTGGGTACCCTAATAAAAATCTTCAATCTGATTGTTTACTCTTTTTATTCCACAATCAGAATGGTCTTAGGGCCTTATATTGCTGATAATTATATCAGCAGTGACTAAAGTATAGTACTTAGTATTATACAAGGCTAAAAACAAAGAGGGTTCCTAATATACCTATAATACATTAAATAAATTATATTTACATCTATTTCTTTGTATATTGCAAATTTGTACAGCAACTATATCATTTAGGAATCGCAAGTGAAAAAATGGTTTTGTGACTGTTAAATATACATTCCACGTAGTGTTACCAGTATGTTATTATTCAAGAAAGGCTACTCAAAAGTACGTAATTTAAATTGGTAAAGCAAGGTTTCGATGGATATTCAGACCATAATCTAGCGACAGTTACTGTATATATAAATGAGAATTGTTTTTAATAAAAGAACGAATTTAATTTATCAAGAATAAGGAGTTTCTTTCTTATTCCATGACCTAAATGAATTATCTATAACTTATACCAAACTTCAGAATGTGTTAACCTGTTATAGGGCTAAGTTTTATGGTACCACGTATACATTAATATAGGGCTTTCGAACATTTTAAAATTATACAAGTGTTGTTACAGCCAAGTTTGCAGAGAAACAAGTCTTATCAAAATACCCGTAATTACAAAAACATTATATAAATTAAAATAGAAATTAAATTATATCAAATATCAACAAATAAATTAAATATCAGCTTGTTCATACGAGCAATATTCATTGCTTTTTTATGATATTCTACACTGAAAATAAGAAAATGGCAAAAATTCAAGTTAATGGTTATCAGCAATGTTCACAATTCTGAAATATTAAAAATGATACCTGAGATGGTATCTTTTTATCTGATTTGATTGTCTAGCATGCGTTATTGTATAAAACTCATGTAGTAGTGTAGTAGTAGTAGTCTAGTACTGAGAAATATTGTTCGAACAAATTAACAAGCAATCATTTCTAGCTGAGTAAGTAGATATAATGATTAAAATTACTAACTTACATATATAATATTAAATAATGTGTATAATATTACCTGAACTATTTACTTGAATCAAATTCAAGAAATTCAGTTTTGTTTTCTTATATAGATAAATCATAAACATTAGGGGCAACAATGAAGAATTCAAGCCTCATTATATACAGAAAACTATCTTATTCAGATTCATATCAAGTACAATGCATTTACAGACTATTTTTATGGTTCCTAGTTAAAACAATATTTTTGATGACCCCTATTTTTAGGCATTTTTTTCACATTGCATGATAGAGAATAACTATTTCTGAATTCATGTAACGCTCACGCAGTCACATACAAAATGCGCTACCATTAGAGCGCGCGACGCACGAAAGTTTATCAGTTCATTACATTTGAGCTTCATTAAAAACATTGTTTCCTCCATACATGCGATGTACATAACACGGCAGATCCAGTCGCCGAGATGTCATTATCACACTAAAAGAAAATAACTCAATCAAACCGTTTCTTGTCTTCAGCTCTGGGTATAGTGAGATGCAGAGGAATGTTATCGTCCGATGAAGAATCGGAGTCGTACCGATTAATGGGGATGGACAGCTGACGCCGTCGACGGCGCGAGGAGCTCCCGCCCACGCGGTTACTTCGGCTCTTACTCGAGTCGGGGCTCGAGTGGGCCTCCGCACTCGAACTGGAGTCTCGCTTCATCACACTGACGACGCTTTTCAGTCTTTTACTCTCTCTGCAGCCGCGACGTGGCGCGTTCTCGGACGTGCGCCTTTTGTTGCGGCCGTGCGACATACTGGGGCCCGCCTGCTCGCCCGCCGACACGGGAGGCAACGGAATCTTCTCCAATACCACCTTCGAAGATTTCACACCTTTCCCATTCTTAGATTTGCCTGTGTGCCGAGGCTCCCTCTTTGACCTGTCTTCAGATTTGTTTCTCTCTTTTCGCCTATGAGACCGCCTGTCGGTCTTCGGGGTTACCTTGGTGGTTTTTCTGCGGGGCTTCCTCCTTCTGCCGGCGTCATAGTCATCATCGGACTCATCGGTGGAGGCGTCGCCGTTTGAGATGGTCGGCTTCGGCGTCTTGAAAGGTGAAACTGGAAGCGGTATCGCGGCGAGAGGTGGGGAGGACGACGGACTCACATACGGTGACAATGAGGACGTTGACGAGGGGGTAGGTGGTGGCGGTGGCGTCGGGGTCGGCGGTGGTGACACCGGCGGTGGTGGCGGTGATACCGTCATGGGCGGGTCGCTAGTACGGCTGAGGCTGCGGCGGCGCCGACGCATGGGCGGCGGTGGGGGGGTGTAGGATTGGTCCTCGCTCCCGGAGCCGGCATGCGCTTCTATGGAGAGCGGACGGCGAGGGCGCGGCTGTGACAGGGTTAACCGCACGAGCGGCGAGCCGGCGGCCGGCGCCGGAGACGTCTCCTGCACCACTACATCACTATCAGACCCCAACAAGTCCACTAGCTCCGGCGTGCGCTGATGCGGCGGCTTAATATACCCTACAACCATCACTTCCGACGAATCCGAGTCCGAATCGTGCGAGATCGTCTCTATCGGCACTACATCGGGAGGCGGGAGGCGGCCGCGCGGGTAACTAGGGCAAGCCGTGCTGGGCCCGGGTGCGTAGCTAGGACCGGGCGCGTGACTGGGACCAGGCGCAGATGCAGGCGCGGGATGCGAACTGGATACTACAACGATATCCGAATCGCGATCTGAGTCAGAAGAAGACAGCACCTCGTCGACAACAGCGGAAACACGCGCGTCCGTTTGATACTGCACGTGGCGGTCGTAGCCCGTGATGTCGTAGGGCGTGGACGCGAAGCAGTGGAACTCGTGGAGAAAGTGGTCAGTGCGGTCGCCGAAGTAGCAGTGCATTGCCGCGTGGAACTCCGGAGATATGATGGGATGCTGAGGCAATAGCTCCAGGATGCGCCCCATCACGTACGAAATGTGGCCGGTGTTCTCATTCAGAAGGTAGTACAGCTCGCGGTTCAGCCACGGCATCAGTCGGTGGATCTGAGAGTCATTGTATCTGCAAAGATATATTTAATGTTGTTAGGCATGCAACTGTTTTGTTTTATAATCATTTCTTGAGCCCTATCTTATGGCATATCATTTTTAAATCTATTGTTCTGGGGTGAACATGGACTTAAGAGTATAACGTTTTTTCAATCTGCCCTTCACAATACAAAACCTTTTTCATTTGCACCATTCCTCACACTTTTCCATCCATATTATATTTTGGATATATCTTCCATTCCATCATTCAATCTTCATATGTAACACATATTATACCGATACCAAGTAAAAAACTTCTTTTCACCTTGACACTAATACCACTATGAAGTTTTTGTCTTAGGAAAACTAATGACTAGAAACAATATAAAAAAATAACAAAGAGTGCCGTTTGAGAGTGTATAGCCTAATAATAATTAAATAACAAAAATCCAATAATCGCCAATTTTGACATATTAACAAATGATCTCTTCAGCCCACAGAATACAATTGCGGTATTTTGACTATTATGAAAAAAATATTTTTTTGGTCGGTCGACATACTAAATAAAATATTATAATTTATACACGAAAATATAAACACGATTTAGGTTTACGTCTTCGTATCAAAAGCCAGCTAGCTAAGCAAAGTTAGTAGATATATATAAATTATTAAAAAGTTACCGGAAGAACTCCGGCGAGCAGTCCCTAAAGCGACCAGTGAAGTCAGGCAGCGGTCGCGCCCACAAGTTGTGTCGGTAAACGGTGCGGCGGAAGTCTGCCGGCGAGCGACGTCCGCGGTCACGGCTGGCGGCGGGGGTGTGCGCGGCGCGCGGGGGGAGGTCGTTCACGAGCGCAGCCAGCGGGTAGTGCATGAGGAACTGTTGGATAGCTAGAGTCTCGCGTCGTGGCAGGGTCAATGTAGTCCTGGAACAACATCCACCATTGACGTCAATCAATTATACCCTAACCATCACGTCATAAAGCGGCCCCAATACAGCGGTGAATGATGTCACTAGAACGTTGTCTATGTATACAAAATGGCGTGGTTTCCTAGAGAGCGGTATTTGACACCGTTACGTCAATAGCGGTGCCGCCATTTGCATGACGGCCGTCTTGTCGGTGTCGGATAGTATGTGAACGTTTCTCTCTATAGAGGTGAAGCAATTTTTGTATTGTCTATTTCTCTCTTGTATCAGTTACGACTGCTTGGTCGCCGTAACGGTGATGGAACTTTCCACATGTTGTCCCCGTAAAGACATTCGTCTTTTTCCGTCCGTTACGCGACGGCATCGCACACAGCAAGGCTCGTCACTGCGCTGTAACGTAACAACGTAGCGGCTGCGGAGAAACTAATCCTGCTGTGATGAAGGCATCACGCAGCGTATGCCTTCGAAGTTTCGCAGCCGGTCCGTCGCAGTAACGTAATCGGCCCGTCGTCGCCACTCTTCTTCTTCAAACCGGCCGTCATTTTCCAAGAAAATAGCAGCTAGTTTGGACATTAGCCGAAGTTTATCTAAATCTAGAGATAATAAAGATCAATTATTTTGCTTAACTACAGAGAAACGTTGCTTTGTGCTGCAACAGTGCTTTCTAGCTTACATCTATAAAAGTCAAAAAAGAGGAGGTACTCAATTCGACTGTATTTTTTTATGTTTGTTGCTTCATAACTTTCTATTGGGTGAACCGATTCTCAAAATTCTTTTTTTTTGTTTGAATGCTGGTGCTTTCCGTGTGGTTCCATATAAATTTCACCAAATTTTGTCCAGTACTTTTTGAGTAACACTCCAATAACTGAATATATTTGAAGTCAGTATAACATTTTCAAATTGTACTTGTTAGTAATGTTTATGCTTAAACCACACACGCACGCCACCCGCTCTACTACCGTTCCGCACACGCACGCACCCGCTGTGATGTCGTTCCGCTACGCCCGCCCTAAAGCGGATTCGTTCACGCACGCACTGTTCTGTGTGTCATATATGCATGCACACGCTCTACTGCCTACCCGTTTACGCACGTTATTAATGCGGTTTCACTTTCGTACGTACGTACGGCTTTGTGTGACCAAATACACACGCACGCACCTGCCATTATGCGGTTTAACTCTCGTACGTACGTACGGCTGTGTAACCAAATACGCACGCAACCACCATAGTGCGGTTTCACTCTCGTACGTACGTACGGCTTTGTGTGACCAAATACGCACGCACGCATCTGCCATTATGCGGTTTCACTCTCGTAGGTACGTACGGCTGTGTAACCAAATACGCACGCATCCACCATAGTGCAGTTTCGCTCTCGTATATACGTACGTAAGGCTCTGTGTGACCAAATACGCACATGCGTATCCGCCATAATGCGGATTCCTTCACGCAGGCACTACTCTGCGATACTATTGAGCGCCATAGAATACAATTATTGACCTACTATTGGCATTTTTAGAGCCGATTCGTCAACGGATACTGTTAGTGGAGATAAGCATTGTATTTATAATAATAAAGTTAATGTCATTAACACACTCACTAGGATAAACTCGCACGCACATACATACACATAATGACTGGGAACATTTCCTTTCATCGCATAAATATTTGTCTAATTCTATACTCCAATTTTCTCAGTCAAGTACGATACGGAATCGAGTACCGAGGCATACCATCATACCACTTTACAAAATATTTTTATTGTATGTTTAACCTGAGTACTATGTGTACTTGAGTGGTTTTCATTATTTGTTTAACTTCTGAGTTTGCACTATAATCACACCAAGAAAGCACCCTGCCAATCTTGAAAAGAACTCTCAAATCACAAATCTCTTGATATAAAGTGAACACTTGAGGCTCTTGCACGCAATTTAGTATTGAATTCACTATCTCAAAGGTACTCATTTGTTAGTGGTATTCGAGAGGTTAAGAAGGTCGTACAGAAATGCGTCTGGTGCTTCCGTATAAAAGCTGAGGCTGCAAAGCAGTTGATGGGTTCTCTTCCGCAGGAACGAATAACATCATCTAGGCCGTTTCAGCATGTCGGCGTTGATTTCTGTGGCGCCTTTCATATGAAGGTAGCTCGAATAAGAAACCCTATAATTAAAAAGTGCTATGTAGCTGTTTTATATAGTTATACTCTGACGCTCACTTTGTAATGGAGGAAAGTAGAGCTTCTCAAAAATTTTTTTTATTTTTTTATTATTATTATTAAAACTACAGGAAGAGCTAGATAAGGACAATGAAGGATTTATTGCGTACGATCGATTGATAATAAAAGAAAAGAAAGAGAAGAGAAAACGATCACCTACAAAATCACCAAACACACCGAACAGCGAAATGAACAAAATCATTAATAAACCTAAAATGAGTAAAATCAACTTTTTTAACAAAACCAGATCATTTAGCGAGAGCAACAACAAGGATTAGCAATTAAATAACACCAGCATCAAACGGAAAACTAAAAAGTCACAAACCACTACAAACACAACATTAACAAAAGGCCTTTTGACAATTTCAGACCAATAAGCCTAATGACAAATATATACAAAAAAAACTAAAATTATCCTAGGCAGGCTTACTAAAAAACTCGAGGAAGAACAACCACGAGAACAAGCAGGTTTTAGATCAGACTTCTCAACAGTTGACCACATACATGTAGTAAAACAAATTGTAGAAAAATATAATGAATACAAACAACCATACTACATATCCTTTGTCGACTACAATAAAGCATTTGATTCTCTAACTCACCGCTATGTATATAAAGCCCTAGCAAATCAAGGCATAGAAAACAAATATATCAGAATTATAAAACATATATATAGTACTGCACAGCAAAAATACAATTAGAAATAACTGGTGAAGAGTTCTGTATCCAAAAAGGAGTCAGACAGTATTTCTCCTAAGCTTTTCTCGGCACTACTGGAAGAGATCTTTAGAAATCTAGAGTGGGACAGATCAGGATTAAATATTAATGGAAGTAAACTATCCTATTTGAGATTTGCAGATGACCTGGTGCTGTTTGCGGGAGACCCTAAGACTCAAAAGAAATGCTCGAACAACTAGCAACAGAGAGTGAGAAAGCAGGACTCACAATGAACACCACAAAAACAAAAATTCTGACAAACAGACATAAACACACAATAAAAATAAATAATCAAGAAATAGAGTATGTAGATGAATATGTTTATCTAGGCCAAATCATTGTACCAAACGCACAGATGGATAAAGAACTCCAAAGACGAGTAAACAACACCTGGGCTCGCTACTGGTCACTAAAAGAAATACTGAAAAATAAGGATTTCCCAATGTCAGCGAAGCGAAAGGTATACAACACCATGTATTTTACCAGTACTTACTTACGGGTGCCAAACATGGAGCCTGACGAAGGCGCACAGCCAAAAACTAAGAGTATGCCAACAGGGGATGGAAAGAAGCATGTTGCACATCAAACTGAAAGACAAGTGGAGACTTACGAAAATTAGGAAGGCCGCAGAGGTGACAGATGTTTCACAGAAAGTAAAGAGGCTCAAATGGCGATGGATTGGTCATATTATCAGGTCTTCCAAAGACAAATGGACCAAGACGTAATATTTTGGTAACCCAGAGAAGGAAAAAGGACAAAGGGACGTCCACAGAAACGGTGGGAAGACGATCTACCAATAGGATGGCGGAGGAGTGCTAGACTTAGGGAGAAATGGAAAGTTCTAGAGGAGGCCTATGACCAGGGTGGACAACCTGATCAATAAGAATATCTGTATATGTTGTTGGTGTTATTTTTAGTAACATTGTATAATACATTTTTAGGTATAAGTAATATTTTTAAGAACTGAAACCAAATGTGATCAGTGAATAAAGGCTATTTTTATTTTATTTATGTAGCTATTTTCGATCGCTTTGCTATAAAGGCTATCCATGTAGAGCTTGTCTCAGACCTTACTTCGGAGACTTTCTTAGCATGTCTCAAGCGCTTCATTTCAAGATGTGGGATGCCCATAAACATATTTCGTGATAACGCTAAAACTTTTAAAGGAGCATGAAATGTAATGAAATAATTGTAGAACTTGCAATCTTCCAGACATCATAGAGAGACTATTGGTAACTTTTGTGCTAAATAATTTTGTGTTACATAAGATTTCGCTTTATACCAAGTTATTCACCTGAGTTTGGTGGATTATGGGAGAGCAGTGTAAAAATCTTGAAAGTCATCTTAAAAAGGTTGTGTGAAATCTCTGTTTAACCTACGAGGAGCTCTATAAAATTATTGTTTAAGTTGAAGGGATTTTAAACTCTAGGCCTCTACTCTCTAAAAATTCAATTGATTGTCAATATTTGATCCCTGGACATAATTAGTATGGCTCTTACTAGCTATCTAGAAGTAGATTTAACAGAGGTTCCTGTTAACCATTTAAAATCTTGGAACCTTAGTACAAAGCTTAAACAAGATTTTTGGAAGTTATGGCCCAATGACTATTTAACACAGCTTCAAAGCCTCCCAAATGGAAATATTTCCAACCAAATACTAAAGAAGGAGGTTTAGTAACTGTAAAGAACCTAAACACTCCTCGATAAGAGTGGCCTATGGCATGTATTATTAAAACATATCCATGATCTGATGGTAGTAAGAGTGGCTGACATAAAAATAAAAAATAAGGTGTATAGGATGTCAATCAATCGTCTTTGTCCATTGCCTTTAGAATAAATATATATGTGTCGGGCCCCAATTATGTTCAGTACAAATAACTGTACATACATAATGTAAAATAATTAGTTTTATATTATAAGCATTAAGTAAGTTAATATAGAAAAATAGCTTTATTTTAATAGCAATACTTATTACTGGTAGATATGTTATGTGCTATGGCAACACATTCTGCTTCTTGTTGCAACTATTAGAGCTAGTGGCAGTGAAATTGTTATTATTAACTATTAATGCAATAAACGGCACAGTTAAACGTTTTGCCACATATTTTTACATCTACAAAGATGTACATACATTAAATATGTTTTCATACAATGTAGATAAGGCTTATTTTAAGGAGTCAAATATTATAAATAACTTTATTTAAGATTATTAGATAGAATTAAATGCCGAGACACTTTTGAAAATTGTGAAATACATCTTATTGCAGGCGACTGTACCTATATATTACTCTAATTTCAACTTTAAAGCTCCATGCATCTCATATCTTTCTGAGAAGGTTTTTGTAAGACTGACCGAGACATACAGACACAACTGATAATGATGTAATCTTATAAGGATTTCTTTTTCACTTGAAGAATGGAACTCTAAAAAGTGGAAAAAAGGCAATGTGAACTATTTAGAAAATTATATAATAAATACTGCAACACTCACTTCACAAAAAATATTTCAAATTATTGTGAAATGATGATGAAATCATATATATTTATAATGTGCAAGTCATTATTAAAACAAACCAACATCTGTAAACCTGGTGAGTTCTAACAAAACAAGTGATAAAACATGCCTGGAATATGCTGACTAGCAAATATTTACCTGTATCTAAACCTCCGGGCAGCATTGACAATTTCATTGATATCCAAGCTAGTGGGTGGTCTTACTTCTTGAGGTTGTTCCACTGGGTACTCTTCATATTGGTGGTTTGATTTCACATTGTGTATTATAGATTTAAAGTTTTGTTTGCAGAGAGGACATTCAGTTTTCACCTAAAATTTATTATATTATATTTAATTACATAGCCTTCAATGTGATACAAGCATGTATTGTTTTTGGATGTTAAAAATAGTGTATTCGCCAACATACATACTCTCTTACTATAACAAACAGTTATAATCTGTGTAAAATTTTAAAGCAGATTGTATTTTGCCTTCCATAAATGATATGGTAAGTGCACTAACAATCACCAGGCCCAGCAGATGCACCAAGTGTAAATAGCATCTATAGCAACTATTTTAATTCTATTTAGGAACTATTACTTTAAATCAAGCATAACTAGTGTCTGTTGTGAGTTAACAACAGCCAGCACATAATAAGAATTTACAAAAATCTTTGTGGAAATGTATACAACTAGTAGTTCTGCGAACAGTAAACCTCGCAAGCACAGTCTTATCAGCTGCAATTTTAAATAATTTGCTAATATTTTATATGTTGTTGGTTCCAAGTGTTCTTGCCGAGTATTACCAAAATCATCCAGTTTTTACTATCATCTCAGCTTAAAGTTTTATCAAAATTGGTTGGCAAATAGAACGGGAGCAAGTAAGTAAGTAAGCACGGGAGCAAGTATCCCCCCTGTTTAGGAAAAGTAACCTCCCCCCCCATCCTCAAAAATAGCAACAACTAAAAAATATATTGAATAGTAGAACATGCAAACCAAGTTTGTCACAATTGGTTGAAAATGCGACCCGTACAAGAGGACCACCATACAAGCTAACACACATATGGACAGATGAAAGTCAATTTGGCCAGTGAAAGCAGAGACACTTCACTCCCGCCAAATACTCCATTGCATAGACACATTAAATACTAATCATTTTTAAAAATTATGCCAGGCTAAATATACAGTGCATGTATAGGTACTGTACTCAATAAAAAATTCTACTTAGTTTATCAAATATGACAAACGCAAAGCTAATGCAGAATGACTTACCCTACTCCATGTTAGGAGGCATTTGAAACAGAACTGATGGAGGCAGGAGTCTGTGAATGACTTATTTCGGCATCTCCCAAGGCAAATGGCACAGTTAGGCGGTGGTGAGTATCGCCCTCCATCCTGCTGGGCACTTCCATCCTCACTTTTTACAATATTAGAGTCCCCAGTACTCTCGTCTGGTGCTTCTGTTATGGTCTCCATGATGCACTAAAAATAAATATTGTCTGTCATATAATATACCTGTGACCCACCCCAGCTTTGCATGAGTAGCATGTACATATATCGAGATGACTTGTCTGGTGTAAAAGTATCTTCATGTAACTGCTAAATGCATTGAATATTATTGTATATTTCAGAGTTTGTCTCATAACTTAATAATAATCTAAATCTTTTATAGGCTAAGGCCTGTAATCTAGGCCCTATCATCAAGGATCAGTAGTGTCAACAGTCATCTAGTCATAAAAATTCTAACAATAAGAATCACCTTGACCTTTTTGTTTGGGAATATAACCACCAAAGATAATGCAATAATAATCTCAGCTGTATATAAACAATAAAATAAAACTCCACAAGTTTGAAACTGAGGAGTTAACACCAATATGGAGTATTACAAGATAACATGTAAATATCGATCTTATGTTTAAAGTGTTGTCCTACTTTTAGAGATTTATTATCACATTCAATAAGTTTCATTTAGTGTTTGAATAGATCACTTCTGATCGTTTTGGCGAAAATAACGCTAAAAACGCTCACAAGGGTCGTTCAAATTGGGAATCTGTGGGTGAAAATGTTGTTCATGCCTCTTTTTGTTCAGCGTTCGGAAAGCTAAAAAAGAGGAGTGCAATTTTTGACCCATGTCCGGAGCATGGTTGTTTGTGATTGTTATTTGACAGCATAATCATATGATCTTAGGTCTTGTGCTCAGTTGAGCATTCGAATAGGGTATGGGCAAAAGTGGCAAAAATAATATTTTTGAGCTTTCCAAACGCTTTAACAAAAGAGGCATCAATGACAACGCCACCAATGCCCTCATGAGCTAAACGAATGCACCTCTAGTATACACCCAAAAATTTCCCCACAAATCTGTCTATCTATTAGTGTCAATTTCACCAGTAAGTTTTGAGATCAATACATACTGTTCAAAAAGAAAGGTCCCCACTACTTATGATACCTTTAAACTTAGTAATATAAGCATCATGAATCCATTTTGTTGCCACAGCTGGAACAGAGACCATCCCCTCAGAGATGTCCATATGGGTTGGCAGATATAGAAATAGGTAATAAAGATAAAGATAAACTCTTCCCACTGATTGTTGCACTTTGTTAAAATATACTATCAAGTAATTAGTAACTAATAAGTACCTATCCTTGCTACTAACCAGACATATGTACATGTAAGTAATGATAAGTGATGTTACCATATTGTATATTATATGACATGGGATTGGCCTCTAAATATGAGTTCTAAATCCATGCATGTTTCAATATTAGTAAAAGCTCAATATCATACATATTGTTCCAACAACAATTTATACACAAGCTATTAGCAGGCTTTTTAATTACACAAGCTAACTTTACATGTAAATATTATATGTATGTATATAAGGTACCTACCACTTTATGGAAGAAGAAAAAACTAAATGTAAACATAGAGGTACTTACCAGTAGTTGAGACAGTTCAACACCTATTTACCAATCCAAACAAACAAAGGGCAACAAATGAAATTGCGGAAATAGATTTTTGCAAACAAATTCTAGATATCCTCTAGATATATCAACACCTATCGTGACTTCTCAAATCAGTACGTATTTTACAACATGCATCATGCATCCATCCTACAGACACATAAACATACACATCATTCTTCATTCAATAATATTGATTTTCATGCAGACATCTTATGATACTTCTAGCCGTCTACCCTTGATTACCTCGATTGATGCAGCAAGTCCCGGAAAATTAATTAGATATCCAAATCACACTTGTAGGCAGTTGAGTAGACAGCAACACAGTCACTCCACTTCGAAGTACGATTTTGTTATGCACGATGTAAAGTAAAATTGATTTGACAGATGGATGGCCAAGGCACGGACTCACGTAGAGTCGACTAGGCTATGAAATAAACGAGTTACTTTTACAGTTACTGCAATGCAATGAAACGGCGAGCGATGGATGGTAAAATATATTCTATCTCTCTATACACATTGTCAGCTTTTCACCTTGTTTTATTACTTCACTTAATTTTCTATTCTAGAGTCTCTCTAGATTTTAAGAAAATCCACTTCTTCTTCATCAACCAAAACTATCTATATTAATTTTGACAGCTACGCTACGACCACAAACTAGTATAGATGCTAAATCCGGGTCCGCTTCGCCGTGTTTTCGTGTTTGCAAACAGTATAACGAAATAGAGAGGAATTGTCTGGGATTGGAATGGCGGCTTCTGTTGAAAAATGAGCACAATTATTTGAAATTATTGGGAGTCTGAAAGAATATTCTTGTTTTTCCGAGCCTTATCTGGGATTATTTGTAAGTGAGTTGGCTATTATACGGAAGTTTAATGCGTAGATTTTATTAATTAGTCTTGATAAAAAACCTGGTTTCGTTTAGAAAGTAATTTTTGCTTGTAAATAGTATTTTTATTATTGGTAAAAGCGATTAAAATAACTGATGTTTCTTTCGAAAAATGAGTGATATCTATATTGTCTCCCTGTTGGGTCTTATATCCTATTGTCTGGATTTGGGCCCCTATGTGTTTCACTTAACAAAGAATATCGCTGACCATGCTTCTGAATATACTTTAAGAGTCTTAAAGGTAGCTCAACTTCTTTTCAAAAATAAGGTTACAGGCATTTGTTCGGATGGAATAAAATTGATAGGTCGGAATAAATCAATCAATTCAAAACGTGGGATGAGGGTAACAAGTTTTTGGAATGTGAATTTCTGTCTGCTTATGATTTTCATGCTCAAATTCCGACTTATAACGTGACGCGCACGGGTATTATTAAGGACATTCCATTGGATTGGTCCATGGAGGAGTTGGTCAATGCACTTGAATACTCTTCTGGCTGTGGGCCGGTTTTAAAGGCAAGGAGATTAAATAGAAAAACATTTATTGAAAACAAGCCAGTATGGATTCCGACTCAAACGTTTGCAGTTACGTTCAAGAGTACATTTTTACCAAAGAATTAATGGCAGCATTAAAACAGAATATTCTGTTATAATGCTGCCATTAATGTGGATAATGTTTGTCCTGCTGTAGATTTGGTCATACTCAAATTTTTTGTCGATCTAAACCGCGTTGTTTTAAGTCAGGTAATTCTCTCAAATCTTACTGCAGACAAGGTTTGCCCTGAGCATAATAAACAAAAGATAATTAAAAACATCGGAGGAAAGCATATCATATATGGAGGCATCCGCGCGGGTTCCATCCATCAATCGTCGTCTGTATGCAGATATAGTCAAATTTACGCCAAGTCCTCCGTCACCTATTATTGAAAAGGCCCAAACGCATTCTGCTTCTGTCTCCTATAAAAAAAACTGTGTCTGTACCTCGAAGCTGTCCTACGTTGGTTTGTAAATCTTATAAAGTAGCTCATAATGCAATTATTGCATCTCCTTCATCAACTATGGCTAATGGTTGTGCATTAAATTCTGAAAGATCTTCTCAAAATGAAAACCTTTTGGAATGAATATCATGTACTTTGTTAAATATGATTTCTAAATTTGTAGAGATGCCACTACCGAACAATATTCTGCAGATTTTACAAAAAATCCCTTATGTCGTAAATTCTCAACATGGATCAGATTCTACAATGGAATGTGAGGAGCGCCATATCAAAGAAATGTGAGCTTATTTACTTGATTAATAAGTATAAACCCGTTGTTGCGGCTATCTCGGAGACATGGCTGAACCCAGGTTCTAATTTTAGGTTACCTGGCTACGCCTGTTTTCGGGATGATCGTGACGATGGGTGGGGAGGTAGCGCCATCTTGGTTAAAAAAACTATGCCCTAACCTTTACTCTCACTTCCTCCTCACAGTAGTAGGTTTAATGCTGTTGCTGTGAGATCTTTAGATACATCTATTTTACTCGTATCAATTTATATTCCTCATCCTAATGCTTCTATAATTTCTGAACTCTCACTCTCTTTTTCCTCTCTTCCTCCTCCGTTCATCGTTCTTGGTGATTTCAATTGTCATCACCCAATGTGGGGTTCTCGTGCTCCTGACTCATTTTCACCTTACCTACTTGATCTCATTGACGATTTCAATTTATGCATTTTAAATGATGGTTCTCCCACTCGACAGATTTCCCCCCTTCATAATCCTAGTGCTGTAGATTTATCTTTAACTTCTGCTTGTCTATCCTCCTAATTGTTTTGGTCTGTCCTTCCTAACTCTCATGGAAGCGATAATTTCCCTATTCTAATCTCCTCGTCCTCACAATGTCCAGCTCCTTTTAGTTTACCTCCTCTTTTAAAATATAGACTTAATAGTGCTGATTGGGATACATTTTCGTCCACTCTTGATTCTAAGGTATCTTCTTTACCTCCTATTAATGAGTTTAATTACTGAAATGTATATACAGAATTAGTAAATGCCATTATTGCATCTGCAGATTCTACTATTCCCATAAAGAAGCCTCGATATAATATCCCTCTACCTCCTTGGTGGGATTCTGAATGTACTAGTGTTACTTTTAGTGTGTGTTAGTGTTAGCTTTTTTGCCTCTGCCCTTCTTGGCCCTAGTTTCCGGGACCCGTAGAGAGGCAGACTCAGGAGGGGTGATCTCTACCTGGTTTGTACCGACTCTTTCCCTTTTATATAGTTTCCATCACAAGCTTCCACCAAAACGCGTGCTCTAACAATGATTTCGAACCCGACTGTAGATGGCAACTACACATGGCATCAACCATTTGAAAAGAGGTCATCAGGTCCATTATTACGATAGCCTTATAGGAATGTGCCGAAATTTTATATACCTACCAGATCTACATTTTTTACAATTCACTTGCTAGTTTGGTTTATAAAGTCATTCTTTCCAGATTGCTGCTACTAGGATAGAACTCATCCCCGGGCGACAATGCATATCCGAATTAATAAATTATATATTTATTTAATCAATGTCTGTATTCTCTAGGAATAGCTAGGAATAATAGCAGCTAGAGGTTTCGTCTGTCCTATGTAATAGGGACAAGTCTATTGCCATGTACTGGGCACAGTTCTCGACACCAGACTGCTGATGAAAATTTCTTTGTCAGAATAAAATGAATATATTCATTCTGTGGTAAAATAAAAATGGTTATGTAAATGGAGCACTGAATGGGTATTGTATTGTACATACTATCTTATAGGCATATGTTAGTGATGATGCAGACGATAGTGGTGCATGCTCACCTAGAATATACAACTACATTAATAAGTATACTGATAAACTTAGTAATGCTTGTATGGATTCAATGCAACGTTTTTTTTCAGAAGATCCTGATTCTTTGGTGGAGCTGCTAAAAAACGCAATGGCTTTAAAAGAACAGCAAAACAAAGAAAGGTGCCATGAGCTGCTTGCAGTTTTAAATAAATAATTAAGTACCAATAATATGTTATTTGACTTTATTCAATACAAACATTCTTAATTGATAACCTGTACAATCTGTGCATATGTAGAGTTGTGAGAGTAAGAGAGTCCAAACTAAGATTATTTACATACATTAAACTACTCGTCATTCCAGGGGTCTTGCAGTATTGAGCTGGCCTTGAGATTTTATTAGCTTGAGGACTGGATCCCAAGCATGTAGTGCTTGCTAACCATCGCCTCTATTGAAATTTGGATGTTTTTTAATTTAAATGGCATCTCATATCATTCTCGCCGCATAGTGGTTCTTTCTATTTGTGAATTAAGCATTGTATCGAATGTATTGGGATTATGCAGTACATGTTCATATACTGATACACTGATGCTTCTCTTTGTTTGCTCCAATGTATAATAAACCACACTCGCAATCAAGTTTGTACCTTGTAGGGGATTATTTGGCTTCACTGGTCTTAGTAACTGGCTACACACGAGGTATGGCTATTCTTTTAATTCTTTTCGTTGGTCGTGAGATGCTGACGGCTAGCAAAGTTAAATCTAACATCAATAAATCTCCATCAGATCAATCTGAAGAAGATTCTTTGATCATTTTTGATAGTAACACACCTCCAACTTTGGAGTTAGTTTCCATTTTAGGTACTATTTCCGTTGCTCGTAGCAAATAAAAAAACAATCTAGTAATTTATTACTGTTTAAACGTCTATAATTCCTTTCTTGATTCATAGCTAGTTATGAAGATTTAACTTATTTCTTCTCTTACTAAACTTCGCTAAATTTATTTACAAACGAATCGGATGACGATTGAATTTTGATCCATGTTTTGAAATGGGTTTGGGTTTAAAGAATTTATTTCTCATAAAGAACAAGGTTCACTTAAAATGAGATTTAACACTAAAACTTATAACTAATTAAAGTGATTAGTCGAGTATAACATATTTGTTCAGCAATCTTAGGTTATTTCATTATAAATATATTATATTTTTTAAGTTTACTTTTAAAAACAGAAATTTTATAATCTTTAATATTGTTAGGTAACTTATTATAAAATGCTGCACCCTCATACAGAATATTATGTTTACCATACATGGTTCGGTGTGCTTGTAATTTTAATTTGTTCACATTTCTTAAATTATATTGAAATGTTCTATTAGTAAATTTAATTTCTGTATTTATTTTTTGCAATAGTACTTTTTTGATCAGAACGCATGTAGTATAAATGTATAATTGTTTTAAATTAAATATTTTTGTTTCTTTATACAACGTACTAGATGTGGTTAGACGGTCATAATTAAAAAGACTTTTGATTAACTTGTTTTGCGATATTTGAAGACGCTTTATATGAGTCTGTGCTGCACAGCCCCATATTTCGACAAGATATTCCAGGTGTGACTTTACTAAAGAGTTATATATTGTCATGCGGGCTCTACGAGGTATGCATCCGACTACTCTGCGTAATGCTCCTGTCACCGAAGCAACTTTACATCTTGTTTGTTCTATATGAGCCTGCCAATTTAGCTTGTCGTCCAGTTGAAGGCCGAGATATTTTTCTTGGTGAGAACGGCGGATTGGTATATTATTTATTGTTAACGCTGGGTAATACGGATTTTTTTTATTTTTAGCACAAAATATCATATGAGATGTTTTTTTTATATTAATAGTTAGAAGGTTGCTTTGACACCATATGTTAAATTTGTGTAAATCAACTTGGGCTCTCATTATTAAATCAGGTAAGGCACGTCCAAAATAAAAGATACAGGTGTCATCTGCATAAAGGTTTATATGTCCTGAAAGTCCAATTTTACTGATATTATTAATATAGATCAAGAAAAGCAAAGATCCGAGGACTGAACCTTGAGGAATGCCACAAACTACCCGGAGCCGGCTACTTTCATAATTACCCATTCTCACTAATTGTTCCCTGTTTGTTAAGTATGATTTAAAAATCTGGAGAGCAGTGTCCGTTATACCTAAATCTTTTAACTTATTTATTAATAGCTCATGACTGATGGTGTCGAATGCTTTTTTAAAATCTATAAAAATACCTAAACAAAAACATTTGTTGTCTATATTGGTTTTAATTTTCGTTATTAAGTCTATAGCCGCCGATAAAGTGCTCGTTTTTGAACGAAATCCGTATTGGCGTTCGTATAAGAAATTTAGTTTCGATAGATGGTAATCGAGTCTATTGTATAGCACTTTTTCAAAAAATTTTGATATGATTGGTAGGACGGATATAGGTCTATAATTTCCGAGGTCAGTCTTAGTTCCTGACTTGAAGATGGGTGTTACTTTAGCCAATTTTAATTTAGCTGGAAAGATTCCTGTTCTAAGACAGTTGTTAATACAATCAGTTAGGCGATAACTAAGAACATCTGCTAAACACTTTATAACTTTAGTATTTATTCCATCAAGACCAGTACTGGTGTTTGACTTTAGGTTTTTTATAATTTTGCTTATTTCATCCGTAGTGCATGGCCGTAAATCCTTTATTTGTATCGATGGCTTATTATTAGCGTAGGTCATAGTATAGAACTGATTGTTTTGGTAAGTTTTTGGGATATCGTTGGCCAAATTTATGCCTATAGATGCAAAAAAATTATTAAAAATTTCACACATTTTAGGTGGTTCATTTACAATGCTCGAATCGTCAATTATTAGTTTCGAGGGTACATAGTTATTTTTGATTTTATTATTGATTAAAATATTTATTAAATTCCACATAGATTTAGAGTTTTGGCATTCATTAAATTGTTTAAAATAATATTTTTCTTTAGTATTTTTAATTAACAATCCTATTTTATTTCGTTCTGAGGCAAAATCTTGTTTGAGTTTTTTATTGTCTGAGTCTTTCTTTAGCAAATGCCATAGCATATTTCTTTTATTTATTCCATCTATTATTGATTTACATATCCAGTCATCTCTAGGTAAGTTAGATATTTTTATTTTATTGATTTTACTACATTTGATTGCATTTTTGATTAATGCTTCAATTTGACAATATGAAACGTCTTCATTTAAAAATTGTGTATTATTAAAAATATTGTGTAGTTTTACATAGTCAATAGCCTCATATTGTATTTTTTGTTTTGGCAATACTTTATGTTGCATTAATTCTAGAAAAAGCTGCTTATGGTCAGACAAAGACGATTCAATCACTGTCAAATTACATCGAACTTTGCGCATATTTGTGGAAATATGGTCCAATAATGTTTTTGACGTGCTGGTTTCTCGTGTACAATAGTCTTTATGTATTTTATTCAGTATTTGATAGCCGGCTTCTTCTAACGTAGTACGGTAATCTGTTGTATCACTTCCGTTAACTAATAAATCGATGTTGAAGTCGCCTAAAACAAGGCATCTTTGATACTTTTCTAGCTGTTGTGCATATGAGTCTATGAAATATTGTGTGTTTTTTTTATTAGGCTTATAGATAGCGCCAACATTTAAAGAAAAGCGATGTAAATATATCCATAAGCAATGTATCCCTTCATTATTAAACTCTTCTTTCACATCATATTTTAATGTATTGTGTATGTAGATAGAAACTCCTCCTCCTCGTTTATCCTTCCTGTAGCTAAAAACATGTGTATATCCTGGTAGGTTGAAGTATTCCGCTTCTGACTCGGACATAATCCAAGTCTCCGTTAGAATAATCAGATGTGTTGTATATTTAATAGCTTTCACAATGCACCTTAACTCATCAAACTTCCCTTTTCTACGAATGCTTCGCACATTGGCGTATAATATCTTAAGAGATGCGGTAGATGTGGAAATATTTTCGTAAGTAGATTTAATGTAATAATTAACGTCTTTTTCTGTGTTCGTGCAGTCAATATGCTGCTGTTTTATTGGTCTGAGTTTTTTGGAGGTTTTCTTACGATCGTTGGAATTCCTTTGATATATTTTACCATAAGGTCCAACTCTCCTTCATGCTCTCGGCGTATGAGTTCATCCTTTATGATTTTAAGGTAATTTCTTTGAGCAGGCGTCTGGTCCGAGTAGATGCGTACATTGCTGGTAAGTTTGGATTTATTACGTAACATTAGTTTAACGCCTTCTGCTGATTCAAAACTAACTTTGATAGGGCGGCCATTTCCATAGCAGTATTTTCCCAGCCTCATTGTTTTTATGGGTTTCGGGCAGTTTTCACTTATTATACCTATTATTTTCTCAATTTCAGATATATCATATTCTTGCCTAGATTTAAAATTGATTTGTATGTTACACTAGATTATTAATTACCGCGCCAAATCGTCGCCACTGCACATATGGCTACAGCCATGTCTAGCTATCGTCAATTCAGTGCTCAGTGGGATGACAACTGAGTGACACAATAAATTGAGAAGAAGTATTCTTCTGATGTTGGTATGATAAAATATGGTGTTTCTCAAGGGAGCGTTCTTGGTCCTCTGCTATTTATACTTTATATAAATGACCTTTCAAGAGCTACTGACCATCCAATGGTACTCTTTGCGGATGATAGTACTATTACTTTTGTTAGTGATAAACAGACATCTCCTGAACTGGAAATGAATACTACTTTAAATAATGTAATAAATTGGTTGACCTGTAATAATATTTTAATTAATCTTGATAAAACTCAAATATGATATTCAATAACAATTTAAAAAAAATATGTGATAATAATGACAATAAACAAATTAAAGCCATTGATATAACAAAATTTTAGGGATACAAATAAATTGGGACCTTAAATGGAAAACACAAGCCGAGATGGTATGTGCTCAATTAAGTATTCCTATGCTTTATATACGAGTATGTTGTCGAAGGTTGTAGATAAATCAGCAGTGCTTACTTCTTACCATGCATATGTGACCTCGACACTGCGCTATGGAGTTATATTCTGGAGTAATTGTACAGAAAGGGAGAAAATTTACAGAGCTCAAAAAAAGTGTCTTAGATCAGTTTGTCATCTACGACCAATAGACTCTTGTAAGCCATATTTTAAGAAATTCAATATATCGACATTTCCATGCTTATATCTTTATGAAATTATATTATTTACTAGAAATAACTTAAATCTATTTACATTTTTAAAAAGCAAACGTAATAATAGAAATTTGTGTACAAAACCATAATATATTTAATAAGAGTGTCTTTGGTATGGCCCCAAGACTATATAATCATTTACCCAAATACATATTAGACTCAGATTGCGTCCATATATATAAGAAAAGACTTCACGAATTATTCATCAATAAGGGATATTATTCTATTAATGAAAATCTTAGCGATAAGTTTATGTGAATGAAATTGTATATTGTATTAAATTGGTTAGTTAATCATTATTTGGATTATGTTTAGTTAAGTATATTAGTATCATTTTATTAAAATTTTAGCATTCCTGAAAAGGTGAAACATAGAGGACTAACATTTTTTTTCTAACTCTTATTATACCTGTGTTTAAGCTAATAAATGAATTTGAATTTGAATTTGAATTTGACAAGAGTCTACGATCAATGTGTGTTACCAGTGATAACTTATGGCACTGAAACGTGGTATCTTACTATGGGTCTCATAGATAAGCTCAAAGTCGCACAACGAGCTATGGAGAGGGCTATGTTTGGGATTTCTCTACGTATCGATCAAATCAGAAATGAGGATATCCGTAAAAGAACGAAAGTCACCGACATAGCCCAGAAGATTAGCCAGTTGAAGTGGCAGTGGGCAGGGCACATAGCACGCAGAACAGATGGCCGATGGGGCCGAAAGGTTCTGGAGTGGAGACCACGGACCGGCAAGCACAGCGTAGGTCGTCCACCGACACGGTGGACAGACGATGATGAAGGTCGCATGACGACGTTGGATGCAGGCCGCTTCCAACCTGTCCTTTTGGAAAATCATGGGGGAGGCGTATGTTCAGCAGTGGACGTCCTATGGCTGAGATGATGATGATGATGATGATACTTACTTCACAGTAGTAGCACTTTTAACTAGGGCCAAAAAGCGATTGTGGCCGTGTTTATTTGTCAAACGAAGCAAACTCAATGCGTATTGAAAGTAAAGATTTAGGTAATAGGGTAATTGACATTATCACAATGTAGCGTAGGTAATATTGGTCTAAAAATACTTTCCTATACAACAAACTATTTTAGTACGACACTAACTAAATTGCGTAGTACAATGAATTGTTATTTTTAACTTATTATTTAGACGTTATAGTGCTCTTTCGACTACTCTTGGACGACTCTGATATGAATGTAGATGCTGTGGAAAACGATGAAGAGATAGATGGAATAACTGAACTAGAAATGAAAAATAAACCTATGTTGAGTGAAGAAGAAATGCAGTTAAATTTCATAAATAAAAACGAAAACAGTTAAATTGATGAAAAAAATTTGTTCACTCAAACTTACAAAAAGGAGCCTAAAAAGCAATTGTATACGAAACTGATGCTTCATAGCGGAGTTTGATTTTTTGGTATCTAGGCACAATAAAAATATTGAAAGAGAAAATGTCTTAATTATTTCATTAAACTGCGTTACATTAACAAATAAGTACATAACTAAATGGTTTGAAAAATTAATTTTAATACATAGTGACATTAAAAAAAACTTTATCTTTATTATGTTTTGGGTAATAGTTATTCATACGGTAGGCAACACCAACCCGCCATTGCATGTTAATTTTGCGATCTTTATCTGATCTCAGCGCCGGTAATGTTCCTGCTACGTGTGTAAGAGAGATAGAAATACGTTTCCTTTAATTGTTTAGTTGTTTTTTTTTTTGTATGTGTGTCCTTGTCTGACGTCTTGCCAGTTTAACTAATCATCGGGTCAGGTAGAAATTGTTGAAAATTATATTATTTTTTTATATTTACGTAAACGAATGATCCATAATTTTTGAAACTGATTTAAATATTCTACAGTTTTTATAATTAATTCTTTAATTCGTTGTACTTTAAAAAGTAATTAATTAATACTGAGTAAAAAGTAGTACTCAAATGTTTGGGCCTGGTAATACTAATGCAAGATGGTGGTTTGTTGAATATTCTTTAGGGTAACCATGAAAAAGATTTTTTGCAATTCCATAGTATCCCCATAGTATTTAAGTAGATACTTCTGTCCGACTGTATTATATTGGAGATGTACCGTCAGAGTGTACAAAAACGGCAAACCCAAAACTTTGATTTTTATATTATAAAAATTATCTGTCGTTTTATCGTGTCCTTTGACTTTGCACTGATTGATGATGTTTGTTATTATTAATTACATTTCTTGAATTGCAGATTTCCGTACAATTGAAACCAGAAATTGAATTGGGAAAATGCACTGCCTGAACAAATGTCAAAATCGTCTGTCGTTTCCAGAGCGCATTTTAATTGTGGCGACTTTATTCATGTTTATACTAAGAGAATGCTAAAACCTGATGCTGTTCCGTCAATGTTTACTAAGTAAAATAATAAATCATCAGAACGCGTACGTGCATTAACCTATTAATCTTGAAGATTCAAATTTTGCAACGGCTTTTTCACATAATTGTAGAACTACTTCTACCTGAACTGATTTTAATAAAATTCGCATGTCAATACATATATATTGTACAACAAATATTAAAAATGTTTTGAAATTTTGGTAATGAGGGTCCGATGAGAAAGCAAAAGTAAAACTCTTCAACGATTGCTAGTAGAGGCTTTAATCTCACCACTCTGCACCAACCTAATCATGTATACCATGTATTAACTTTCTTTACAGATCGAGCCCTGCGAAAAATATTAATGTTTTAAGCAATATATGTATACAAGAAAGATAAGCACCAAAAACGATAAAACTGCAAGAAAGTGGCAGAAATAAGATAATTACTACGGAAAGTGTTTGCACACAAACAGCATCTGCTGCAACTACTGCCTCACCATGTAAAAATAAATTACGTCGAGGCTCTCGCTTTTCCTTATGGAGCTGTAAAATATGACGTTATGGTCCTTTATGAAGTTTAGGCCCGGAACGTATTAGCTTTTAGCTAACAAATTTTATTGAATTATGAATCGTAAAAGTAGGTTCATCGGTTTTATATGTCAAAGTCTTACAACAACGCCTTTTTTTTTTTTGAGGGGGGAAATGCTGTGCACTTCCCTTCCGCTACGGGGGTGACGGAAGGGGGCGTGTAGTGCTCAGACCCACTAAAACCCCCCCGTGAGCAGTCCTCCGCCAAGGTGGGGCGAGACAGGGTCGCGCTGGCAGTCACCATCTCGCCCCAGCGGTAGGCCCGGATTGATCTTAACCGGGCCTCAGCGCCTGTGAAGGGATGACCTTGCTCACCAAGGTCACCCCCTAGACGTGTAGGGCCGTGCAAACCGGCGAAGAGTCCCCCGACTATTCGCCAGTAACCCCACTACGGAGGAGGGAGGAGACGTGCAAACCGTCTCCTCCGTTCCCCCGGTCGTCTGCGCCGGAGCGGGTCAGCTCGGTTATCGTTCTCCCTGATCCGCTCCGCGGCCTCCTTCTGCGTCATCACCGTTTCGCAGAAGGTGGCCACCGCCTGCCACGATCTCTCGCTGCTGAGCATTGAGAACACCACGCTCGGCAGGGAGAGATCTCCGCCTATTTCTGCTGAAAGCGTGTGCTGCTGCGGGCCCCATGCAGCACACACTTCCAGTGTGTGGTGCGCCGTATCTTCCAGCGCACAGCACGCGTGGCAGGCTGGAGTCGCCTCCCGTCTTGCGATTTGGTGCACGTACTTTCCGAAGCATCCATGTCCGGAGAGCACCTGCACCAATCGGAAGGTCAGCGACCCGAAAGGTCGTTTCACCTACCTCTGAAGTACCGGATGGATGGCCTCCAGCGCCGCAATAGAGTGGCTCGCGCCTGCCGTCGCATGCGTGTGACCTCCTCCCAGTTTGGGGCTGCTCCTTGGAATCTCCTCGCCGCCACGAAGTGGTAGACTTCGGCAAGGATTTCCGCCTGCAGCTCCCAGGGGGGATCACTGGCCAGCACGCATGCCGCCGTCCATGACACCGTCCGGTATCCGCGAATCACCCTAGTCGCAATGAGTCGCTGCGGACGTCGCAGCAAGCTCCGATTATTGCGACCGAGGGTGTCTACCCAGACTGGTGCCCCGTAAAGGGCCATTCTCTGGATCACTCCGGAGTACAGTCGGCGGCTTACAACAACGCCTGAAAAGACCTTCCACAACTTTTGATAACCTAAAATGTTTATTAAAAATAATAAAATAATGTCATAGTTATTCTGAAGTCGAACAGATGGTCCAACATAATTTCGAAAACATTCACACAAGATTAAATACGACAAAATCTAACTCGTCCAATAAATATTGAGATAAAATTAAACCGTTTATTTATCATTATATGATTATTCAGATAAAGCCTCTTAATTTGTGAAGAATCGTATTCGTTTACCTAGTCCTGCAACTCTCCGAAGGACATTGGCGACGCATAAATGCGACCTGGATTTTATGGCAGAAATGATGGAATTCTTGATGGATAATGCTGAAAAGGTTGAAATGAACTTCGCTTTAATTTTTGATGCAATGGCCATCAAAGCTGGTAAACAATATGATAAAGGCCAGACAAGTATTGGCGTAGTGTTGATTTAGGCGGAGTATTAACATGTGTTTCTGAAACATTCACGCAATAAGCTAAATAAATATAAACTTTCTTTTGAGACAACTTGTACTTCAGAAGTTCAGACCCTTAACCAACGTGTAGGGTAAGTGATGTAGATTCCCAAAAAGTATGTGGTATGTAGGCCTATATTTTTTGTTTGGTTGTTTTTTTTACTTACAAAAAATTAGGTATGGTAGGTGTAGAGTAGTTAGTTAGCATCAATTTATCAGGATACAATCGTTTTTACAAGCAATTTATCCTGTATTCTGTTTGGTCAAGGTCACCTCATTAGAAAGGGGCACACTACCAACGGGAGCCCTCTCACGCGGACTGGTATTTTGCCATAGTGCACAGTCTAGTTAGTAAGTGTAAGGTCTTTGGGGAATGTACAGTACTAGCCTGTGGACTGGGGACTATAGACTAAAATGTATCTACACTTTTCACGGGTAGTAATCTATCTAGTAAATAAACTAGACAAGTGAAACGTCATAGCAAAATGATATATGACATTTGCCTTCCCCCGCTCAATCCATTCCCTCTCCTCTGCAGCGTTGTCATACGTACCATTATCCAGGTACGTACCATGTTCTTCCATCATGGTTCGCAAATGCACCATAACTTTCTTATGTATCTCCGATACATAGAGACGATACAGGGTGACCTCCGGCTATGCCACATGGAGGTAAAGCACCTTGGACATTGTAGTGTAGATGAAATATTTTACTGAAAGAAGCCATTATTTAAAAAAAAAAAAACTATTTAAACGGCATTCATAGATTTTTAAATAATTTACATGGTTGAACCGGGAATCGAACCCGCTACACGAGAAAAAAAACTACCCCGTAACTATCATACTGATCGAAAGTCTTCATCATATGGATAATTTTTGGCTACATAACATATTGTCAGAAAAAAAAAATTAACATTTATAATACAAAACAAAACAATTTAATTTATAAAATGCTCAAAACCTGCCCTATTCTGTTGAAAACACAGTCGCACTCTTCTTCTTTTTCTCTCAAATTTTGATTATTTCGCTTCCTGTCGATTTTTTGATCATGTTGTAATGGATATTTAGAATAATACGTCTAAGTTCTGCTTGTAGCTCGACACTTTCATACTGGTTCTTGTAAACTATTTTTTTTACATAACCCCATAAAATCTAACAGGTTTAGATCTAGGTATCTCAGTGGCCATCTTATTTGTCCATTTGTCCCGATCCTAGAAATAGTGTTTATTGAGATAGTCCCTTGTTTTGTGACTGTTATGAGCCGGAGCCCCATCTTGCAGAAAAGTAACGTTTCGTCGTTCTGCAACCCGAAATTCTTCCTTCTTAAAATCTCAAGTACTTATTTCTAAATACTTTTCCGTATTAAGATGTCCTTTGTAAAAATGTACTAAAAGGGCCCGGTTTTTTACAATCCCACATCAACAGTTGAACGAAAAACGCACTTGATTATTAGTCTCGGAGATTCTATCTGGACTAATAAATGCGATTATTGTGTCGGTTATACATACCATTATTGCAAAAGTTAGTCTCGTCTGGCCAGATAATATTATTCAGAAAAAAATTATCCTCTAGGATGAGTCTCTCAAAATCTTGGCAGAAAAGTAGTCGTCTTTCAGCATCACACGCCCGTAATTTTTGTACTAATAATAATAGCTTTAAACATAACTTTTGAATTTATATATTTTCAGTACATGGTGTATTTTGGTTTTCGAGCTTCCGATTTCTTCTTCACTTTCCCTAACTTAACTTTTAGGATTTGGTTGAAAGTACATCAAAATGACGAGTTCATCGTCAGTAATTGTCATTTGGAGCCGCGGTTGTGTTAAGGGATGATCGAAACGTCCAAAATTTATCAGATTATCCACCAACCGTTTCATAATAAATCAAGATGGTGTATTTCTATCAGGATATCTCTGGCGGCACCATTGTAAAACTAATGTTATATTCTTGTGGTTCAAAACGTATGCTTCCAATAAATCAAAATTATTTTAATACGTTATGGTTAATATAACAAATACACAATACAATGCAAAAAATACTGATACTACAACTACTATAAAAATGAAAATCTTGGAAACAAAAGCATAATAGTTTGAAAATAGAACACATTTTGAATTATTTCTTTATGTTCAGCCAGCCGCATTGCTGGCTCGCAGTTGTATGTCCTTACGAAAATGTCAGCTTATTATTTTAATTACATTCTAAGGAATGTAATTAAATTCTCTTTGTTTGCAATAATTTGCATTTCTGCATAGACTAATGTTATACTTTCATTAGAATTTGTTATGTCAGTCACTGTCAGCAAAGACTTATAGGTCAGTTTAGGTTGATACTTGACTTGATCCTAGAGGTTGATAGGTTCATTACAGTACCCGGATATACTGCTTACTTACGTAATAGCAAAATAGACAAAACCAAACGTCATACATCATTTTGTTGTAACCAATCAGAGCCCAGATCTCGTGTCTAGCAAAGAATGTACTGCAGGGGCGCGTTCAAGACCTCGGTTAGAGCGCACTTGGAGTGCAACTTTTCGCACTAACGCTGCAGTTCCGAGCCTCAGGGTAAAGCACTCGGTTGTTCTTAACTCGAGCGTTCCGAACCTCGGAGCATCGCAATTTTTTAACCATCAAATCGATAGGTAAATGGTTGCAACCCGCATCTGACATAACTTTGACCAATCTGACCACAACAAAATTGTTCTTCTCTCTTCTCAAAGAAAATTAGGTGAGTGATCTGTCAATGTCGAATTTGTCAGTCAGTCTGTTTGAGGTTAGAAAACAACCGTGGCCGTACTGGCCGTTCCGTACCTCAGAGCTAGTAGTGTTCAAAGTTGCTATATGGCAATCACTTGCTTAATGCTTTATGCTTTATATTTTAAGCATGCTATTATAAATGCTTTATTAAAGCATGCTTTTTATATTGCGTACGAAGCTTAAGCACTTGTTTGTTACGGGCGGGCGCGAATAAAGCAAGCGCGGTGCGGTGACTGTTCTGTTATGTTACTGACACTGACTGACAGCATGCTTCGCTTTATTATAATAAGAATACGTCGCGTTTATGAATTTATTACGATAACGCGGAACAGTATAAAACCAATTAACTTTCATTCATACTTTACTTTCCAGGCTTAGGACTGTCTATAATTGATTGAGTGTTATTAAGTTTTATTTTTGTATTTTAAAGCAAAATGTATATTAAAAACCCATATTTAGTCCTATCACTGTTTATTTACACTAAAAAGCAAGAAGCAAAATAGCATATATGTATTGATTACGTGAGCCGCCCGAGATCGCAACTTAGCACGCGGTGCGTAAAACAATAAAGCGCGCGACCGATAGCAATCGCTAGCATGCGACGACTGGCTGCCGCCTGCCCCACGGGGCCCCACCCCGCGCTTTTTCTGCTTTCATGCTAGTTTGCTACTTGCGATGCGCGACGGACAGCGACAGAGAGTGCGATATAAAAAAGCATAAAGCAAATAGCAACAAGTGAGAGCCACGATAGCATTTGCTATATGATATATGTAATAAGCACGGTGCTTTATTTTGCTTTATGCTTTATTAACCACCACTACTCAGAGCGAGTTAGAAAAAAAACAACTAAACAGCCGCACTCTGAGGTCCTGAATGCGCCCCAGCCAGATACGTAGCAAAGAGAATATAATACTAGTGATACGTAAGGTGCGTTAGTTTAGCTTATGAGGGCATTGGTGGCGTTGTCATTGATGGCTCTTTTGTTATAGCGTTCGTAAAGCTCAAAAACGTTATTATTGCAACTTTTGCCTACATCCTATTCGAACGCTCAACTGAGCATAAGACCTAAAATCGCATGATTATGCTATCAAATACATAGCTGTCAAAAAACGTACACAAACAACATGCTCCGGACGTGGGTCCAAAATTACTCTTTTTGATGGCAAAAATTCCTCTTTTTTAGCTTTCCGAACGCTGAGCAAAAAGAGACATGAATGACATTTTCACCCACAGATTCCCAATTCGAACGCCCCATGTGAGCGTTTTTGGCGTTATTTTCGCTAAAAACGCCCACGAAGGACCTATTCTAACGTATTAGTAGATTATCTTTAATCTTATAGTCTGTGACATTTTTGACTTGTAGTTTGTTTTGTGGTGGTGGTTGTGTAACCAAAAAGTTGAAAATTTGCGAAAATGGGAATACTAAAAAAGGTATTATTACTCGTACATTGTTAAATTTTTAAATTAAACTGGCATTGAAGTGTGAAAGCTAGAGTGTATAATACAATTGATTATTTTCAGACCACTGGTTTAGTGGGTTTAGCTGTTGCTCCGAATCCTCACCACACATTGGGCGCACTTTATGGCAAGATCTTACGAGTCTTGCAAAAGATGCCTGAAACATCAGTGTACAGGAAGTACACTGAATCAATAGTTAGAGACAGGGCTGCAGTGCTAACTACAGTAAGTTATTCTTACCTAGTTGAATTCGGCAAGAGAGAAAACGTTGAAATCGAGTACGTTTCTCTACTTTTATTGTTGGATTAGGTACTTGATTTATTAGACTATAACTCCTTTTTGTTATCTCGATTCTTACTTGAGAGAACCAATTTCTTAACCTTACTGTAAATCAATTCTATAAAAGAACACTGAGAATAATTCAATCATAGTATCACATTTGCGATTGAAGACAATCTCATAGCCTGCTATGTAATCTTAATAAGTGTGGGAGTGTTATACTATGCATGATGACATATTAATGATCTCTCAAGACCATGTATCCTCTTTCTGCATTTAACAAAAAATATGCTTAAGTTTTATTTATAAATAAACTTTAAGTGTTCAAGTAGGATGTGAGCAAAAGTGCTAAAAATTCAATTTTTGATCTTTACAAACTCTTAAACAAAAGAGCCAATAATGGCAATGCCACCAATACCCCCATTGCTAATCGAATATACCTCTTATGTCATAATTATATGTGAATCTGATAAAAACATTTAAAGTATTATTTTTAGAATTACACTATATCAGAACCACAATTGTGTACTGTAAAATCCCACAGGTACAGTAAATGTTGTCGGTAAAAAGTATTTTTTATATATATATTCGAGTTTCAATGCTTAACCCTGCTGTATGCCTACTGTAATTAATTAAAACAAAAGATTTCATTCATTAAATGAGGAATCTCTACATCCTTGGTAGGGTAAGGGCTAATGGTAATCAAAAATATCAGATATTTTTCCATTCTTAACTTCTTCCAAATTTGTCCAAGGCCTGTATGATCTGGCCCAAGAAGCTAGAAGATTTAACAAATTTAACTTTACACATAAAGCTTGATATGTTATAGGTGAGTTTTTGATAGCATCTACCTTTTTCAGACTAAAGACCCATATGAGATTGAGTCAAAAATTAACTGCGGCCAATGTGAGGAACTCATTGTTCAAGCAGAGAATGAGCTAAATCTCGCCCGGAAGATGCTCAACTGGAAACCTTGGGAACCACTCCTGGCTAAACCACCTAAGGGGCAATGGGATTGGCCCCCAACACAATCTTGAATATTCTCATTCTTTCTTTTATAGATATTTGTTTTAGTTCGCCAAAGTAAATTATTGTGTTACCAATTATTGATTATTTATTCTTAATACCAAATTATTATCATTTAAACAGATCTATGAATACATAATTGAAATCTTATCCTGATCAATAGGTAGATATTAAAATGAATATTAGTAAAAATTTGGTAGCCATTTGTCACTATAAGCACAGTCTAGTCTACTAAATCATATTTATCAACAACTGACTGATGTATCACTGACTATTTAGTGATACAAATAGCATCAAAATCGATAGTTTATTTGATAATTGGCGCGCGACGAGTACTTGTAAGTGTTATCACAGTCTTATTTTGATAACTATATTATTCAAGTCTCATAATCATACTACTTTAGATAGGGTGTGACCTACGAAGAAATAATAAAGTAGGGTGTGACTACACCCACGACTAAAGGTCGGTTTCCTTCTTTTGAAGATCGCTTCCCGACGGCACGGCGCGCGGCGGTGGGTAAATTATATAACTTCGTTAGTTTGAGTTAGGCGGGTAGCGTTAGACCGCGGCTGCGTTCGTTTGGCTTATGATTATCCCACAGAAAACACTCTAATATTAAATAACGCCAGAATAACGCTTAACAAATTTGGATGAAATTTGGTGTGCAGATAGATGAGTTAAGGATACTTTTCAATCATCCATCACTACACGGGTGAAACAGAAACAGCCAGTGAAAGATAAAAAGCGCCTGTATTATTCCAAGTCATCATCTTTATACCTAAATAAGCTAATAAAGATAAACAAAAATTAGGTGAATTGTTTCAGTAGGTTTTTTGGTGTGTAAAAGTACAAAAATCAATACCTACATTATTATGGCATTCAGAGTCAGTTGATGAGCCAAAAAGGAAAATTTTAATGAGATGAAATGTATGACAGGTTTTCTCACAATAAATAATTATATTTGTATTTAGACAGTGTGTTTTAAAGGCAGTTGCCGATTGATCTTTTGATCTACTATGAACAATGTATTCACTCGTATTACTGTGTAGTAATTTCTATAAATCAAGCATGCAAATATTCCCTTGTTATATTAAAATTTGTTTTATAAGTAGAATGTTTTGACATGAGTACCACTCAATTTCTAAAAAAGAATATTAAAGACGGTTTACGCACTTATAGTACGGCTCCTTGTCCTAACAAAAATCAGTTTTATGGTCCCATCGTGAAGAAAACATGAAACTTGGCATGAATGTAGTTGTCATATATGTGCTTCAATATAGATATGGAAGCATGTCGAAAAATTGTTTTTTCCCCCCTTTCCCCCCCTTCGTATGTGCTAAATCGTGGTTTTTCTTATTTTCTATGAAAACGGGTACAGCTATCATAAAACTGTCAAAGAACAATTTGTTCTTTATTAAATTCTCTACAGTATTGTCTTTGGACGTATGTTCATAGAACTTATAGTTTACAAAATAATGTACATGTAACTTTGAAGTTTTATTAAAAATATAGCTGCGCGCTACCCGTGATAGGTATCAGCAGAGCTATGGCGACAATAGGGGCGCGGGGCGGAGGAGCGGGGTGTAGCCTTGCCTGCCCGACCCAACGACAAGCGACGCGGCGCGCGGCTTGGCTGGCGGGCGACGCGACCGACGCGACCAGTCCGCCCGCTTCGTCTGAGCTACGCGGACGTGCGTTGCGGCGCCATCCCGCGGTGTCACGCGAGTTACGAATCCCGAGTTTTGAAGTATTTTACAAGTGCGAGAGGGTGTTAACTGAAGAGGTAAGTAAATCTAGACTTCATTACTTTTTCATTAATTAAATTGGCCCCAGCGCGCGTACCAACTTAGGCCTAGGTATACTTAATCGGATTGCTGGCTGCCTGTTAGAATATGACGAACTTTACAGTCCGAAACACACCAAGATATCCTAATCCAAACTAATATTATAAATGCTAAAGTGTGCTTGTTTGTCTTTCTTTCACGTCACAACATTACTTGGCCTGGGCAACATGTACATCTAATCACCGTATTCTCACCTTACAATCACCGTAATCATCTTATTACAAGCCATGTATTTCTACATCCCGATTAGCGATCACTCTTCATGCTAGCTAGCGACAAACCGAGAAGTGAATATTTATAAAATTATCTGAATTTATTACATTTCGAGTACGAATCTTAAGTGTAATCATTTTTATTTTCAGTTATTACTCCATGAAAACTTACAATGGCAAGTTCGGAGAAAGAAACTGACTGGAACAAGTGCTTATACTGCCAACAAGATACGGGTGATCCGCTTGTTTGCCCTGCGTTTTCCAAACGAGCAGATGTAGGAGCTGGCTATATAAGTCTGGCTGAAAATGCTTCGACATTAAATGAGCTTGGCAAGGTACCTGTAGATGTCGTAAAGAGACTCGAAGAAGGTGGTACATTCTTGGAAACACTAAAATCCAAACAAGCAAAATTTCACAAAAGATGTCGTGCCAATTACAATAAGACTACCATTGACCGGATCAAAAAAAACATTTCTAAAGTGGACAATACATCGACGGGCGAAGCACTATGTACCTCAAGCCGCCTGCCAAGAGCTATAGGTTCGAAAGTAGTTAAAGTTTGTTTTTTCTGCAATAATCCTGAGACTGATAAGGAAACCCTTCATACTGTCCTAACAAAAGAGATCGAAAAGCGTATTCGAGATGGAGCAACTACTCTTGATCGGCAGGATTTATTAGTGAAAATGGCAACGAAAGACTTAGTGGCTCAGGAAGCATCGTATCATAAGAACTGTCTTACATTTTTTTACAACGAAGTTAGATCTTATAAAAGTAAGACCAAAGGAGAGGAATGTGAACCTGATTTCATAAAGCTTGCATTTACAGAACTTGTGATGTACATGGAGTCTAGCTCAGAAAATGTTTTCAAACTATCTGAATTAAGAAAGATAATCAATGATAGACTTAAACAACTACAGGCAGATGAAGGATTGTCCATTACATCGCATCGCCTACAAGATAGGCTATTGAAACACTTTCCTGGCCTTCGATGTTATTCGGATCCACCTAAGCCAACTATTCTTGCTTTTGAGAAAGATATTGGTAGGATTGTTCGTTCTGCAGAAGACCATGAAGCTGACAACTATTTCATGGACATGGCAAACGTTGTTAACACTTGTCGAGCTGAAATGTTTAATTTAAAAGAGACTACATTTAGTGGAAGCCTAATCAAAGATGTTCCAGAAATTCCGCTTTCTCTGTTTTAACACTTATAAAAATGCTTCTTCATGGACCGAGCATCATAGACCAGAGTGAGGACGTAGGATTAGTTGCTGCTAATTCGATAGCTCAACTTGTTATGTTCCATGCAACAAAGAAAACGCCTTCAGACACAAATATACGTCATACGCAAACATGAGCCCACGTTGCCGCTGTACATTGGACTTCTAGTTCATACACACACTAGACAGAGAAAAATAATAGACAAATTAGCCCATCATGGTTTGTCAGTCACATACAAAAGAGTCTTGCAATGCTCGAAACAAGTCTCTGAAGCTGCATGTCAACTTTATGAAGATGAAGGGGTGGTTTCTCCCATAGCTTTGCAAAAAAATGTATTCTCTACTGCTGCTTTTGACAATATCGATTATAATCCGTCATCTGTCACAGCCGAAGGAGCTCTCCATGGAACATCAATCAGCATTGCTCAGCATCTTGATCAGGACTCTGAAAGATTACCTCGTCGAATGCTCCCAATATCAAAACCTAGTCCCTCTTCATCACTTAGGGTTAAACCATTACCATCTTTTTACACTGAAGTTGCTCCTTATAGTCTCAAGGAAAAGGAACCAAGGATTCCTCCCATTCCTGAAAATAGTTCAATTGGTCTGACTGCAGATCTGAATGCTGAAAAACGGCTCGAAGAGGCATGGCTTGAGCGAGTTCGAGATACTATAGATAAAACAGAACAAAACCCAGAATCTATTTCATGGGCTGCCTATCACGCAAGTCAACAGCCAAGCGAACAAAAAGGATTGTCGCGTTCTGTACTTTTGCCCCTTCTTCCAGATCCTTCACATACAATAGCTGTTGTCAAACATATCATTAATAACGTGCAAAAAACCATTACGTCTTTAAACCCAAATCAAGCAACAGTGATTGCTATGGATCAACCTCTATACGCTCTTGGAAAGATCTTCCAATGGAATAATCAGGAGCAGTTTGGAGAAAAAGACATTGTTCTTATGATGGGTGCTTTTCACATAGAAATGAACTTTATGACGTTGATTGGGGATTTATTAGGAAAATCTGGAATAATATCAGCTTTGACACGTGCTGAAGTGTGTGGCGAGGGAAAGGCTCAGTCATTTTTAAAAGCCTCGCATCCGAGACGTGCCCGATACGTTCACGAAGTACTCTCTGCTGCACTACATATTCTTTCTGTGCGCGCCTATGATACATACAAAATCGAAAACCCAGAAATGCACACTGACTTTGAGAAATGGAAACAACAACAATCGATAGATTCCGCAGCGTTTCACTTCTGGAATATGATTCTCAGTTTAGAAGTGTTGAGAGCTACTTTTGTGCGCTCTATCCGTACATCAAATTTTGACCTATACCTTCGGGCCTTAAAGTCAATGGCTCCATGGTTCTTCGCTATTGATCACACCAATTATGCTCGATGGATATCAGTGCATATTCGTGATATGGAACTACTGCCAAATATTGCCCCTGAGGTATACCATGCATTCTGTTCTGGAAAATTTACAGTAAAAAACTCCAATTCGCGTTTTTCATCGATTGCACTTGACCAAAGCCACGAACAGGAAAACAAATTAGTAAAAAGCACAGGAGGAGCAGTGGGACTTACAGAAGATGCAGCTGCGTTAAGACGCTGGATGATTGCTGGGCCCGAGATAGCTTCTTTGCTGAGAGAATTCGAGACATCACATGACAATCAGAGTGAGGATAAAAAAAATATTGAACAAATTCACCACGAAGAATCAAAGAGCCATCAAAAAAGGTTCCAGAAACATGTTGAAGCTCTTATCTTCACACTTTCGAAGAATGATAACCTACTATTGGATGATAAATTACACACTGTAGATACTCAGATTATAGTAGAAAAAGATGGTGAAGCACAAATGCGATCATTAGAAAGTCTCGGAAATACACAATACACTAAATTTGTGGAACAACGGATTGTTTCAAATAATCTTTCTATCTTCGACCCTATCAAGAGAAACAATATCAACATATTTGGAGGTACAACTACTTGTAAATCAAAACAAGCCACTAAACTGTCGATAGCGAAAAGCGACGCCGCCTTATTCTCAAAACTGTACATCGCCTGTCAGCATAGGCAAGGGAATATAGATGACTTTTTCAAACATGAAAACCAACCGTTTCCTCCGTCCCTCTCTGAGACAGGAAATATAAGATATGTGGCAAAATCGGAACTACTGAAATGTTTTAAAGACAAATATGAAGACAAAGAAGATGAAAAGGAAAATGAAAGTACTGTCATCGAGTCAACCGAGTCATTTAACGAAGATCCCGTAGACTGCACTTCATCGTTTCTAGATGGGCCTGCTGTAGTTCAAATGATAAGACCGAGCAGTAACGTTACATTTGACGATTATCGCAAAACATTTATTAATTATGTTACGAACCAGAATGGAAATCGAGTTGATGTAGTTTTTGATGCATATCATGAAGACAGTCTCAAGAATCATACAAGGGAGAAGAGGGGCACAGGATTTCGTCAAAAAGTTACACCAGCAGGTAAACTTCCAAAAAACTGGCAACAATTTCTTCGTTCGTCACAGAACAAAGTAGAGCTTTTCAACTTCCTGGCTGATGGTCTCCAGCAGGTCCAACATGCAAAAACGATTGTTGCAACCAAAGGGGAACAAGTTTTGTGTAACGATGCCACCGTAGATTTGTCCTCCCTTAAGTCAAAACAAGAAGAAGCTGATACCAGACTCTTCTTTCATGTTTCGCACGCCGTGCAGCTTGGCCACACAGAAATATTGATTAGAACGGTTGACACAGATGTGGTTTTTGTAGCTATTGCCTTATACAGCGGCCTAAAAGAAAATTAAATGGGTTTGAACAAATGTTGGATATCATTCGGAACAGGGAAAGCTTTACGTAGTATTGCTATTCACCAACTTGTGAATAAACTCGGCCCAGACAAATGCAGTGGCATGTTATTCTTTCACGCATTTACAGGGTGTGATACAGTATCTGGATTTTGTGGAAAGGGAAAAAAATCCTTTTGGAAAACTTGGAATTCCTTCCCTGAAGTTACCAAAGTATTTGAAACCATGTCACGACTTCAAAATGAAATTGAAAGCCATCAATTGGATGCTTTGGCAAGATATGTCATTCTGACTTACGACAAAACTAGCGATGTAGAAGACATTAACCAAGCTAGAAAAGAGTTGTTCATCAAGGGACGGGCAATGGACAGGCTGCCACCAACACTTGGTGCTCTTGAACAGCATACAAAACGAGCTTATTTACAAGCAGGATTGATCTGGGGTCAAAGTCTGATACCAAATCCTGAATATCCGAACTTTGAGAACTGGGGCTGGATGAAAGAAGACTGTATTTGGATTCCATGTTGGAGTACAACCAAAGAAACGTCCGCATCTGTAAAGGAATTGACGAAGTGTTCATGCCGCAGCTGCATTAAAGGACGATGCAGGAAGTCGGGCCTTCCCTGTACTGGTCTCTGTAAATGTGGGGGAGATTCCTGTGATATGCATTTAAATAAATGATATATATAATTTTCACTGTATTTTACTGTATTTTTAATAAATTTCTTGAAACCCTTGGCTTTAAATCTAAGCAAAACAACATTATCAGAAAGGTGGTATTGTAAAAAGGTAAAAAATGAGTACTTGAGTCAGACGCGGCAAGCTGTAACTCTGGAAGTAATGTCTCTACGACTATAAAATAGGTGTCATTTTTTAGCTCAATGTATAAGGTATATTACTTCTTAAGTCTATTTTATCACCACTCTTGTCGCTTTCCTATAAATGGAGCAAGAAAAAAAAAGTATGCCTGTTTTTACAATTTCATACGTTGGTGGCTGTAAACAGAAATATATTAATCTTACCATTATATAATGTAGTATCGTCTTGTAGGTAATTTATCGACAATGATTTGTTCTCTGAAGAGTAAACTCCTCAGTCTTATCGTTTTCGTAGAAAATTCGAAAAACCGGAATCAGGGAGATAAAAAGGGGGGGGAGGGGGGTAAACATTATTTCTTGACGTGCTTCCATATCTACATTGAAGCACATATATGACAGCTACATTCATGCCAAGTTTCATGCTTTCTTCAGGATGGGACACAGGATTAAAGTTCATCAAATTACTCCTTAGAATATTTAGATTTCATATCTCATCATCACTTTAACATAAACTACTAATCCATTCATCGTCATTGCATTTCATCACCCTTGACTGTGTTTTTGCTTGATTACTTTCACAGTAGAAATCGTGAAATCCATCAAACGAAACTTCGTAGTTCGTTTTTGGTAGTAGGCCTCCTGGTTACAATTTGAGATAATATTTATTTTATGTATTACATCAAATTTCAAACCAATCGTACGGTCGGCCATCATCGCATTTTTTAGACGTTACGGCTGCGACTGAAACAGAGGAGCATATTCATGAAACACTTCAAATCTCTCTCGTTATGTTTAGTACAACTTAAGTCCGTAAAGGTCGGGGTTTATTAAAGTGTGGTGTTAGTATAATTTAGGTAGGCGTTAGCTAGCACGTCAAGTTCTATGAACTACAGAATTTTTAGAGTGTGCACTTGTGCAGTAACGGCATTAGGTACGTATAAACGCTGCATAATTTAATGACGTTATTTAGTATGTCGCACAGCAAACTCGTGCGCATCGCTAAATGACATTATGTATTTTTTGACTATGACTGTTTTTTGTGTGACTGTGATGTGACTATTTAACAGCATTTATAATGCTGTTAAGTTAGTTCGTAAATGTTATATTTTGACCAGCCAAATTATTTTTTTATGCGGGTATTTGTCCTTGAAAGAGATAATTAAGTAAGAATTAAAAAGAAAACCTCTTTAAATAACACTTTTTAATGTCTGAAACTTTAACTTACACCTAAAATTACATACAGTTATAACCCAAAGCCAGACGGATAAGTGGGGTCTGTACAAAAAGTCAAAATTCATAAAATAAAAATAATTTCGACACACCCTTGCTCGCTTAGGTTTGATTCCAGAAATATGTTCTCGGCATCGGGCCTACCACGAAAATAAGTGTAACGTAATCGTATCGTTGGCGTATTCGGTACAAACTATAATTTATCTAGTACAACTGTGACAGATAACTCAGTTTGTGCTGTATAGTCAACGATACTATTACGTTACAGCTTTTATAAAAAAATTCATGCCAGGCCCGCTGATGTGAGTAAATTTTGGATGATATTTACTGACAGATTCACATCTGAGCGCCTTTCTTTATTAGGGGCCGATAATAAAATTAATTGTACTGAATTTAATTTAACAATGATTTGATAATTTAACTATTTACACATTTGCTTTTCATTTAGTTCATACTTTCAACATTAAGATAAAAATACGATTTGTAAAAGCAAATCGTTTAGAAATATTAATTGGAATGACTATTAAACAATATGACAGATAAATGAATGTACAAAGCATAAATTAGATACGTATACATTGACTGTGATTTTATACTTGAACATAAAACAAATATTTCTATTGTGACTTTATAACTGTAACACTACCTATTTTAAAAGTACACCTAGCAATTTTCAAAGACTATAAAAGCTGTTCAAGTACCAGTAATGATGTTAATATCTTATGTTGTCGGTAATAAACACCTGCATGTAGTACAACGATACATCTACAATAATTTAACATGGGGACTGGAGGTAGTAGATATTTAAATACCACATTGCATTATTACCAGCATACATTAATTTCCACTTGGTTATACAATTTGGCACAGGCGTAAGTTAATTTACATGTGGAAAAATATGTTTAGTCTAAATTACTTTAGTTGCTTAAATCAAATACTAATTAAATATGATCACATCCCAATAGTAGACAATTTGAGTGATAAAATAGGTACAATTTCAAAATAGTAAAAAAATTAAAGACATGGAATATAAATATCACTTAGATAATAAGCACATTTTGCTCCAGTCACCAACGAGGTGTAGTTTGAGTTTAGACGCGAGGTGGGAATCGCACTTCCTTCAGAGTAATACATAGTGCCACTGTAATGTACCGTGATAGTGCTTTACACTACCCTTACGAAGAAAATAATAGTATTTAACTAAGAATACATAGACTACAATATCCTTGGCGTAGATTATTGAGCTTTTGCACCAAAATACGAAAATTTGGTTTTTTGTTATAACTGTTCTATTACTACTTCTGGACAGGTTCTTGCGTCACCAAATCTTCACTTGGTACAACACGACATTTAAATTAGAAAGTAATACAATCACAAATTGAAAATTGAGTTACTAAGATACGACAAAAAAGACAGTAATTCGCGCGCGCGCTATTTCTTCTGTTTATTCTATTAAAATTTCTTTTTTAATCATGTTTAGGCAAAGCCAGTTGCCAAAATCGATTTGGAGGGTTGATATACACTTTTTGGCTTTTTGTATTATAAAATGAAATATGAAAAGAAAAAAGAGCATGATCACAATAGATTTTCATGCACGTTTCGTCCGCACATTTGTACAATAATAAAGTACTTCATCCAATTAAAAATATAATAAATTTGAGTAGGTGTAGTATAAATATAATAATTGTAAGCAATACTTAATAATATCTATATACAATACAGTCATATGGTAATGCATAATCAGTTGCAATTATATTATAGCTTTTAGATAGTACTCTGATACACTCAGTAAAACCTGGGTTCATTAATAATATGGTAAATAGATTAGAAAATAAGGTAAAGATACCTGATTTTCTAAATAGATTTGTATGGAGTTTTAATAAATACTGCTCATTGTATAAAAATGCAAAAAAATAAAGTAAGTTTCAACTTAACTGGTAACTCATCATTACATTAATCTGAATATACATTAGTACATTGTATTGCCGGCAATTCACAATTTTTCATAGTTGGCATCAACTCATAAAATTATATTCTTATAAACTAAACTTACATTTAAAAATAAATAACAGTAGGCAATAGTTAACTTGTCATATAATACTCATATAATTCAGTGCTTCCAACATAATATTTTAAACTATACATAATATATTTGTATTGTGCTATTGACAGCCAACAACATAATGAAAAATCTGATAAGATACATATTATCTGATAAACTATACCTATGTATAGTTTAATAAAATTATGTTTTAAGTCAAAACTATATACTTTTAACAAAAAATATTTCTGTTAACATTTTGATATATAATTATGTTGAAGTTACCCCTTTCCTAGCCACTAACAAGTTTAGTACAGGATGTTTTTTTATATAACTAACAGCTTTCTTGTGAGTCACCATTGTAAAGTCATAGCCGTTGCATTGTAAAATTTTATCATGCATTCTCAAACCAGCTTTGGCGGCTGGACTACCTTCGTGAACTTCAGTCACGTAGATACCCTGAAAACATAATTGTTTGCTAAATTACACAATTAGTATTTTTATCGTTCCCACTCTCTCATACTCTTCAGATTGTCAAAAATTACTCACTTTTGCATAAAATTAGAGAAACAAGGTAGTTTAACCCGTTGACTCGCGATTCGGCATATTTGGCCAATAATACTATAGCTTTCGCAGAAATCAACCTACTTTTCCAGGAACGGCAAAGTGTGTGGTTAAGGATGTAAATTATAGCATGCATTCTTTCTACATATTATTTGAATCCAAGTGTATTGGTTGGTTCTACGTTTCTTAGACATCGCCACTACAAAGATACTCTAACTAATATTATATTCTCTTTGGATACTCTCGGCGTGCAGAGCAGTTGCTCGGTTACGAGATCTAGGCACAGTTTTAAATAGTTTTCAATGTTGTCTGGTGAATAGACCCTATCTCGAATATATTATATACATAGCGAGGGCAGTCAGTAAAATCACATTTTTAAAGGCTGTGCAGCTATCAGTCGTCTTTTAATCGCACATTGCAAGGATGCTGACACTAAGACACTATCCTAATGCTTGCATTACCCCAAACAATAATAATAATAATACGAAATCTTTATTCATGGAACTTAAACAATGACATAAATTGTTAAGAAAACGATGATACCCGCGAAAGTTTTGGAGAAAAACTGTGTTGCGGATACCAACGCCCTCCTCCTTAATTTCTATAGTACAGTTAGTTCCTAAAATTCATGTAACATATTTTTAAATTAAAAAAAATAATTACAAACAATTGTTTTTTACAAGATATTACCGAAAACAATAACAGCATACCAACCGAGATGCGACAAATCAATGGTAAGATATAAAGTATTATGTAGTGTTCGAAGGCTAACCTTTTTAGCTAGCATGTAGGCTGTATGACGATTGAGGCAGTTTTTTTACACAAATCCTAGCTATAATAATTATGCTTAAGATTAATTGAAGGTTGCAACCTTTAGTACCGCTCTCTGCGCTCGTTCTAAAGGTAACATATGTGTAGTTGAAGCCCCACCCCAGCTGGTGTTACAGTATGTGAGTAAGGATCTGCACAAAGCTTTATACACGTTTAACACAAGATTTCGATCTGCAACATCTCTTAAATTTTTGAAGATATTAATTAGCTTACGAACTCTAGCGCATAGGGTGTCAATGTGCGGTTTCCAAGTCAAAATTCAAAATTCAAAAATTATTTATTCAGTTTAGGCATCATAGACACTCTTATGAACGTCAAAAATTTTTAAATGATTCTACCGCTGTCTTCGGAAAAGAACCACCGCCGAGAAGAAGCAGCAAGAAACTCGTGGGCCATTATTTTTTCAAGTCTTTGTACATTGAGGTTACATATGAGTAGTATTAAAATAACAAATTTATTCAATAGTTGGCTATTAGGCAGAAGTGGAAAGCTTCCAGGCATCTTTGTCTTCTAAGTAGTGACTCAATTTATAATAGGCTTTTTTCATTAGTATATTTTTGACACGTAACTTAAATTTCCCTTCAGTGAGCTCAGTAATGTCTTTCGGGATTTTATTATAGAAACGTACACAATTGCCTAAGAAGGACTTATTTTTAGTTTTCGTGAGTCTAAATTTAGATACAGCTATCCTATCCTTATTTCTAGTATTAATATTATGCATATCACTATTTATTCTAAACTTCTTTATATTTTTACGAACGTACATTATATTTTCTAGGATATACAAAGATGGAAGAGTTAATATATTAATTTCTTTGAACATTTGTCTTAAGGATTCGCGGGGACCCATTTCGTAGATGGCTCGAACTGCCCGCTTTTGCAATATAAAAACTGTCTCTATGTCCGCCGCTGACCCCCACAGCAGGATACCATATGACATTATGCTGTGGAAGTAAGCAAAGTAGACCAGTCGAGCAGTAGCTATATCTGTCAATTGCCTAATTTTATGAACCGCATATGCAGCTGAGCTCAGTCTTCCAGATAGTGCATCAATATGAGGACCCCATTGTAATTTAGAGTCTATGCTAATACCTAGAAAGACTATTGCCTTGTCAATTTTCAATTTATTTCCGTCGAGTAATACGTTTGGCTCTATATGTCTTACATTAGGCATGGAAAATTTTAAACATTTCGTTTTCTTTGCGTTGAGAAGCAGGTTGTTTGCGACGAACCAATTTGAAACAATAGTTAACGCGTTGTTGACTTGAACTAGTTCTCTATCTTTCCTATCTACTTTAAAAATCAGAGAAGTATCATCCGCAAAAAGAACTATGTCAGCAAGGCCCTCAACCATATGTGGTAAGTCATTGATATATGCTAAGAATAAGAACGGACCCAAGATCGACCCCTGTGGAACCCCCATTCTAACCAAAGATCCAGAAGATGTCACGCCATTAATGCCAACTTTTTGCTGCCTATCAGATAAGTATGATTCTACAAGATTCAGAGCAGCTCCACGAATTCCATAGTGGTGTAGCTTATAAATTAGAGTGCGGTGCTCTACACAGTCGAAAGCTTTGGAGAGATCACAAAATACGCCAATGGCATCCTGTGAGCTCTCCCAAGCCTCCAGCACATGCTTGACTAACTGGACTCCTGCATCTGTTGTTGATCTGCTTTTCGTGAAACCGAACTGATTTTCGTGTAAAATCCTATGTTCATTAAAATGAGACAAGAGTTGTTGAAGCATTATCTTTTCGAATATTTTGCTCAAAGCCGGAAGCACAGAGACCGGTCTATAATTTGAGGGGTCGGCCTTACTACCTGATTTGAAAATAGGGGTGATTTTACTCATTTTCATTAGGTCAGGAAATGTACCTCTATCAATACATAAATTAAATATGATCATCAAATGTGGCGCTATAACTTCTATTATTGACTCTAGCATTTTTACGGATAATCCCCATAAATCCTCTGTTGCTTTAACGTTTAAACTTTTAAATGTTTTTATTATTTCAAAAGTAGATATATGTCGGAACCTAAACTCAGGAATTTGGAGCGGGAAGTTGTCTTTCAGAAAGCCCACTGCAACACAAGGGCAAGAATCAAGAGATTTGGTGACTTCTAGTGGTATATTGGAAAAGAAATTTTCAAATGAATTCGCAACATGACTTGGGTCTGAAACTTTTTGGTTATCTATTTCTAGCACATATTCTGAATTAAAAGATTTACTTTTGCCGGTCTCTGTATTAATAGTTTTCCAATCTGTTTTAATTTTGTCATTAGATTTTCGAATTTTATCCCTTATAAACAAAGCTTTTGCGCGTTTGCATACTGACTTAAAAACTTTTGAGTAATTTCTTACATAATCATGAAAATCTTTACTAGAAGTTAAAGATTTTTTGTGATATAACTCAAACATTATGTCTCTACTTTTTCGAATACCTCTAGTTGACCAGTCACCAAATTGTAACCTACCGTTGAGCTGCAGTTTTTTCTTCGGACAGATTTCATTAAATTCTGTACTTACTAATGAAAATAATGTACTATAAATGTCATGTGGATCTTCAGAAGTGAATTCCACCAGACTAAGTTTCAACTCTATATTTTGTTTAAGCTTTTCTAGTTTACCTTTTGTTAGCGGCCTATGTTCGATAATGGTATTTTTCTTAGTTCTCCCGATTTCGAATTTGATAGCGAGGCCATTGTGGTCTGATCTAACTCCCACCATTACTGATTTTTCTGTAGTCTTACAGTTTGAAAAAATATTATCAATGCAGGTGGATGAAGAGTCGGTTACTCTAGTTGGCTCACTGAACAAAAAATTCAAATTAAAAGATTTAAACAAAGAGATAAGATTAGTTTTATCAGTTGAATCTACCAAAATATCAATATTGAAGTCACCGCATACAATGATTGATTTATTGCTTTTAGTTAGTCTCTTGAGTACACATTCCATTATGGACATAAAATTACAGAAATTAGATGCTGGTGGCCGATATACACACAATAATATATGACTTTCCAGTTCTGCACAAGCAATTTCGCAGACACGTTCAACAGAAAAACCTACTATGTCAGACCGTTCCTTAAATTTTATGTTTCTTTTACAAAGAATAATACACCCTCCCCCTTCAGCAGATATTCTGTTGAACGCACTGGCTACCTCAAAATGTGTAACATTAAATAACATTTTATCTGGTTTTAGCCACGTTTCTGTAAAGCCTAATACATCAAATCTATGTTTATCTAATAAAAGTTCAATGTCTAATATTTTGCCAGAGAAGCGGTTAATATTTTGATAAAATAGCGATAAGATGTCAGCACACTTCTCTGTTGTCTTGTTTAAAAGTTTAAACAATTAATAACTACATTATTACTATTATTAGTACATGTACTAAAAACTACAACATTGTCACTACTCTTTGTTATATTTCCTATAACTGCCTCAATATTGAAAGCTACCAAAGTAGCAATTAGCTGTCTGGATTTTTTAGGACAGTACATGCTGTCCCATGTCAACTTAAAATTACAAATAAACTTATTGCAGTCAAAAAATAAAAGTTTGTCACTATGACGACATGTCAAGTTATACATTAATGTGTTGAGTGAGTGTATGTGCAAGTTCTCTTTTTCAGACAATAAATCTGAATAAGGGAAGGCACATAACATTATTTTACATGCCTTAAGTTCTAACAAAGTGGTTATTCTAGTAATAACCTCTTTTCTATCAATACCTAAACTATGACCTAAGAAGACAACAACTATTGATTTATTATCTATTTTTGAGTTTAATATTCTTTTTTCAATCTGAGCATAGGTTGCTCCCGGCATACAATAGTTCTCCACAGCACTACGCACTGAGTTACTTAATAATGAACCAAAGCCTACACCTATTTTGTCTGAAAATACCATGATTTTATCCGGTTGAACTGGATTAGAGCTGACATACTGCTCTCCGCCTGGGACCGTGTCTGTGATCAATGTTGGTCTGTTTTGATTTGATAGAGATGTTGAGAGGGCGCTAGTACAGTCTGGTTGTGGTTGAATGTGGCAGCTCGAGTGACTATTCTCAAGAGCCTCCACACACATTCTGCAGTCCAATATGACGCCTAAATATTTTATTTTGCTGACACATTCCAACATTGGGCAATTACAATTTGACATTAAGCAATTTGTATGAAGCTTTATGTCGATGACACAAGTTCTGCCGCGTGCGTTTGTGAAGTGAGAGCTTTAGTTTTGTCCACATTTAACGTCAACAAGTTGGCACGAAGCTATTTTAAGGCCAGCTTCCGCATAGGCTCTGGTCTCTTCCCAGGTCTTACCCGCAAAGATCAATGCAGTATCATCAGCGTACGAGAAGATTTTTGCATTGGGCAGACTTAGGTTACATAGGTCATTCATGTAAACCAGGAATAGTGTCGGACCCAAAACACTACCCTGCGGAACTCATAGTTGACTGCCTCATCACCACTAGTGACTCCGCCTATTCTCGTCATTTGAGTTCTTCCCGTCAAATAGTCCTCAAGTAGTTGCAGAGTGCAACCTCGAATTCCTGCGTGCTCAAGCTTCTTCACAAGGACGAGAACAGACAGTGTCGAAAGCTTTGGCTAGGTCTAGAATGACTCCTATGACTTTCTTTTTATTATCTAACTCACTGACAATAAAATTTGTTAGCTCTGTGACAGCATTTTCTGTCGACCTGCCAGCTCGGAAGCCAAATTGACGAGGTGACAGTATGTTGTATTTTACCAGATAGGAAATTAATCTTTTATTCATTATTAATTCTAGAATATTTGAGATTGACGGTAGTACAGAAATTGGTCTATAGTTAACACTGTCCCTATTACAACCAATCTCAAACTCGTTGGCTTCCAAAGAGCCTATGGAGTTAACTTGTGACAGTGATTGGGAATTAGTACTATTTCATTTAGTAGGCATTGAGTACAGCTCTCAATTTTGCTGGCTAATAATCTTCCTACATTAGCGAAGAAGTTGTTGACGTAATTTATGGACGCTATTGGAGAATCTTTAGTATTAAGTCGGGTTTCATTACTACTTTTTACTTTTGCAGTACCAGTTATGTTCCTGATTATGTCCCAGGTCTTTTTAATATTTGTTTTATTTTTATCTAATTGCTTTGTATTTGTTTGTATTCTAATATTTTTTTAGTTTCTTTAATACATTCTTGCAGAAATTTCTGTAACGTGAGTATGTCAGTTTCAACGTTTCATTTTTTGGCGTTCCTTTAAGACGAAGATGCATATGATCACGAGTACGTATACAGCTCAGAACACCTGGCGTAATCCAGGGCTTAATTATTCGTTGATTAAGCGGTACATTAAAGGTATAAGTATTTACTTTGATTATATCAATAAGTTTATTCATAAGAATTTCAGCTGCAAAATTAGGGTCTGATGAATGCATGATATCAATAAAGTCGCACTATTTTATTTTGTTACAAATTCTAACTAGGTAAATTTTTGTAATGACTTTTTTTGGGATAGCTGCAGGTACTATATTTTTGATATTCAAAATAGCCGGGTAGTGGTCAGTCACACAAGTGCTTAACACAACAGTTTTACACTTAAGGTTACTTTTAAAGAAAACATGATCAAGGCAGCGGTTACCTCGTGTTGCCATATTATGACCAGCAGGGCTATTATGTATCTCAGTTGCTAACAAATGTTGCTTGAAATCTTGAAAAATGGCGGCCCTATGTCAGTTTTGGCAACTCCAGTAAGCAAAAATGTTAGTAAGTTGATCACTGAAGCTGACAAAAGTGACATAGAGCGGCCATTTTTTCAGATTTCAATCCACATTTGTTAGCAACTGAGATACATAATAGCCCAGCTGGTAAAAGTCCGTGGCTTGCCATCAACTCCAAGTAAGCACCAGCATTCCGATCTGTGCTATCCGGGTGTATATCGATGTTTAAATCTCCAACAACGGAGATTGTTTTAAATGTTTCGTTTGTGTTGAGCACACAGTCCAGAGAGTACAGGAATGGCTCTGTGTTGTAGAAAGAGGGCGATCTGTACAATGCTATTATCGCCGGCTAATATTTATAACTAGGCAGTTGGCCTCATTAAAATATGGCTCTTCAACGATCACTCCAATGTTGGGTTTTGAGTAGACGATAATTCCACCGTTTTTATTTATGCAGTTTTTGGTATGCATCGAGTTATATTTGTCCAATATTGGGAATGGTTTGTCATTTTCAATCCAGCATTCAGTCAGGATTACCAGGTCACATTCGAAGCCAAGTCTCTGCAAGAGTACTCTGGAGTGGCTCTGGAGCCAAGAAATTCTTATTCACACTCCTAATGTTCATTGTGAATATGTTTATAGATTTTTAGTCTGTAGAAATGAGTGTTCTACAAGATTCAGGCGGGCATTTATAATAACCAATAGTGGTGAAGTTAAATTACACATTAAATTACACAAGTTGTGTTGCGGACTTTTATCCATAATTACTAACAAAAAAAATCGGGTGTATAATAAACTCACGTATTGTCTATTTTTTAGTACTTACGCAACTATTATTTGTTTGAGTGTACTACCTTGCCTGGCATGATTGTGTGATGAAATATCCCTTATGATATATGTATGTGTGAGGGTGTGTACTGATATGTATGTATGTATGTGGATGTGTGAGAGTTAAATTGAGGTAACAATTATAGAAAAACAAAGTAATAATTATAAGTAATGTTAATACAGTGACTACGGGACCATAACATAAAGTGAGCACTTTTTAAACATATTAGTTTTTTTGTTTCAGGTCTACAAGTCGCTGTTCGTTGATGACTACAATCGGAGCCGAACCTTCGGTCTTCCTCAGGAATACTCTTCCATTCGTTGTCCAACAAAAGTCATATTCGTGGGTCTTCGCTAAGTCACGGGATAAAAAATAGAGTCGCTTAGCCTTAGGAGTTAGAAACTCCGACTCAAATATCGGGGCCTTCTTACCCTCTATATCTAGTGTAACACACTACACGCACGTCCCAATAATCTATCTATCCACGGTTTACCTTACTACCGATAGCAATTTGACATAACGTCCATACAAATAGTGTCAAATTTATAATCAATCTCTAGTAAGGTAAACCGGCGATAGATAGATTATTGGGACCGGCCATTAGTGTTGTAGTGTTGGAAGCATTAAATCTTTTTACAGCTTGAAGTGTGTTCGATTTTGCAATGGTGGTGGTGAAGTCTACCACTGTATAACTTGCCGTAGCGTGTGGATATGGTCTATAATACTATAGCCTTTTCGGAAACCGGCTTGTTCCGGAGGCTGGAATTCATCAAACCTGCGACTGAGACGGTTCGTTATGACCTTCGAAAACTGCTTATAATGGCTCAAAGCAAAAGCAAGATGGGTCTATAATTCTTAACTAAAGTGTTGTCACTTTTCTTGAAGAACAGCACCACCACGCCTTTGTTCCATGCTTCTGACGTTGAACCTTCGAGTAAGACGGTATTAAAGAGCTTCTGAAGGACTTTAAGTACCTGTGTTCCACCCTCTTTCAGAAGCTCAGATGTGATACCGTCGTCACCAGGTGACTTGTTGTACTTAAGCTGTTTCAAGGCCATTATAATCTCGTACAGGCTGATGTCCGGGATATCTTCGGTATAATGTCGGTTCAGCTTGGCTCTTGGGTCTTTGACCGAGCTGCTAACAGGTTTAGCGACCGAGGTGTAAAACAGTCCGTAGAAACTCTCTACCTCTCCTAATACTTCTGCTTTGGTCGACGCTACACTGCCGTCTTCTCTCTTCAGCTTCGTCAACTGGCTTTGCCCAATAGACATGTCTCTAGCAAACACTTTGGAGCCTTTTTTCCACTCTATCGTCTCTTTAATACGGTTTGTATTAAAGATCCGGATGACGTGTCGCAAGGACTTCCGTATTCGTCTATTGAGCAGCCTATATGCTTCAGCTTCATCCGAAGACTGCAGTTTTAAGGAGCGTCGTTCAGCCATGAGTTTGAGGGTATGGTTTGAGAGCTTCTGTGGTCTATTTGTAAGGTGGGGTTTAAAGTACATGGAACCGACTGTATGGACAGTTTCTACTAACCTGTTGTTTATCTCGTCCACTGTAGAAATGTAGCAATGTTCTCGAGGCAATCGAAGCGGTTGGACAAGCTTAAGTTGAAAGCTCTCGGGGTTTTCGAATATGAGCACGAGTGGGTCGGAGCGTAGACTTCATCACACGAGACCTCTCAAATTTGACATTAATATTCAATGTGTCTCTTACCTTTCGGTGATTACTACCGGTTTTAACCCTATTGATCACGGAGACATCAGTGAATATTTGTCTCTTGGTGGTCATAATGAAGTCAATCTCATTTCTCATGGAACTGTCAGGACTCAGCCAGGTCCATTTCCTGTTAGGTGGCTTCTGAAAGAAAGAGTTCATCATAAAGAGTTCCCCTTTCACCAGGAAGTCGGCCAACCTCTGTTTCCTACGGTTCCGTTGCCCATAACCAAACTGCCTCACCATCAACTCATCATTGCTTCTTTTACCCAACTTCGCGTTGACGTTCCCATAACAACAAGGAAGTGCATTTCAGAGGTATGTATGGCCCGACTAATGTCCTCATACATATACTCCATCTGATCATCCGGGTTCGACTTTGTCGGTGCGTATAATACCATACCGTACTGAATGACCTTCAGCGAATATCTTCTAGATTTTCTGAGTATAAGGTAGACGACCCTTTTAGAAACGCTCTTAATTGTCACTATGTTGTTAATGAGGGACTTATAGACGAGAAGCCCGACACCACCTTGGAACTGTTGGTCGCCCTCCCGGTGTTAGAGTAGGTTACCTGATTTCAGTGTTATCGTGTCCTCTACGGACTTCAGATACCCCACAATGTCCCAGTGTAACCTACTTATTTCTTCTTCCAGATCATAAATCTTCTCATCGTATGTATGTTGTGTGTTACCAGGGTCAGTCGTCGTTGTTGGGGGCGGTAGCTGGGCGTCTGCCGGAGACTGAGAACCTGGTTCTTTTTGTGAAATCCATAGGAGGGGTTTTGCCAATCCTCGCCACGCTTAGCAGGCGGGTTGGCGAGCGCAGTTTTGTGTGTTTTACTGGGAAGGTGCTGCCCACCTTCTGATTGTTATCCCCTAGCCGCCCTCTATGGCACCAACGGGTAGAGTTGGAAGGGTGCTATTTTAAGCTGGCACCCCACGGCCTAAATACACTTTTAATTCACTGGCTAGTCGATTCGATACTAAAGACACTGGAACCTAAAAACGTCCAACAGCTACAAGTGTTTCTCAGCCTGTACAATTTTTACGATAGGTTCATACCTCGCAAGGCCACGGTACTAGAGCCTCTACATAGATTACTTGTGACAAATAAAAGAATACACCACCATTTCCCCTAGTCAAACATGGCGGCAACCACGTGAACTGAAGTACTTCCGCGAGTCCAAGATGGAGGGCATCACGTGGTTTGATGTAGCCTCCAATAGCCAATGAAGAGCATGGCATTGTCCCGCCAAGAAAATGGCGGCGGAGAAGGAAAATCCCATCGGAAGACATCACTAGTCAGTCGCTGATAGTCTTGTCAGAGTCAGCCAGATGGCAAAATATTTAGAAATGTGTATTAAGGCTGATAATTATAAGCTAAGTATATTTCTGTGTAATCTGCTTACTGTAACGTAACTTTTGTGAAATTTTTCTACGTTCGAATAGAACTTTCCAATGTTACTGATATGGTGTTTATGTAGGCTTTAATGTAATTGTTACTTAACTAATGTTAGCATCTTGTAAATTCAGTTGAATGTAATTGGTATAGATTTGAGTTTCAAGTTATGGAATACATGTGCATAATCTGGTTTTATTGTAATGGTTATTACATACTCGACAAGTCGCGAGACTGGGTGTGGACTGACCAAGAGCAGCGTAGCTTCGATACGGCTAAGCGTCTATTGTTATCTGACCTGACCCTCGTACACTACGACCTGAAAAAGCTGCTGGTCCTCATCTGCGACAGCTCCGAATACGGCGTAGGCGCCGTGTTGGCACACGTCATGGACGACGGCCAAGAACGGCCGGTCGCTATGGGCTCGCTGGACAAAGAAGCTACTGCCATCATGTTTGGGGTAAATAAATTTCACAAATACTTGATTGGTCAGACTTTCAAAATAGTTACGGATCATAAACTGTTACTTGGACTATTTAATCCCAGAAAGCCCAATACCCAATGTATTGTCACCTCATCTGACTAGAATGACATTAGTGCTACCTTCGCATAGTTATGACATTGCATATAAGCCAGGTATTCACATAGGTCATGCAGATGGACTGAGCCGTTGGCCCCAGTCTGTGCCGGAACAACCTGAGGCAGAGGCACCTGAGGATTTCCCGATCGACGTCGATCAAATAGTTGCCGCTACGAAGCGTGACAGGGATCTTTCCCGGGTTAGCCATCACATTTTGTCGGGGTGGCCATACTGGCTGCATCGTTCGAAGCTGTGTCTGGACCAAGATTCTATACTCCTGGGCTGTCGCGTGGTGGTGCTACGTGATGCTGTATTACGCGCTTTACACAAAGCGTACAGTGGCATTGTCCAAACAAAAGCATTAGCCAGAAGTTATGTGGAGTGGCCACAGTTGAATGATGACATAGAGACATTGATACAAAACTGTAACAAGTGTTTAGAAAACCGTCATATGCAGAGCTCATTACACGTATTTACTAAAATTCTTCTTCTTCTTAGTCGTATCCTCATGACTGAGGGACGTGATTTTGGTGTGTAGTCTGCACCACCATTTTTCTCCAGCTCTCTCTATCTTGCGCCATTTGAATGGATGATTGTAAGGTGGCCCCTGTTGTCTCTTGAGTGGTGTGTGTCCATCGCGTCGGAGAGCGCCCCTGCCTCGTTTTCGATACAGACACAGCCAGTGATAATCAGCCTTTTAAGACTGTCTGGGTCTCACCTGACTGTGTGCCCGAAGAACTTGAGGACTCTTTGTCTGCAGATTGTAGAGAGTCGTGTTTTTATATTTAGCTGCTTTAGGATTGACTCGTTTCTCTGGCGGTTGTGTTCGGTTTACTAAAATATAGTGTTTTATTCAACATAACAGAAACAAAACTCAACACAACTCGGTGAATCGCTTTGAAGACGCAAACCGCGTCGGCATCTGGCCGCAATCCGCGGGACCGCGACGCGCCTTGCGTCAGTGGAGGTGGGCCAGCGATTAACAAACCGTTCGCTCGGTTCAGCTCATCCAGATCGGTTTGACATAGGTTCAAACACACTTGAACAGTTTGTACCTTAAACCAGTTTAAACCGGTAGATCAAGTCATTACATCACTACTTCTTAGCACAAACTTTCTGTATGAGCATCAAATTTTAACTCTCTGTATGATTTTAACCGTCTTATGGGGATGGAGCAACATCTATTTAACAGTTTGATAACAGTAAACAGCAGAGAGATTTTTTCTTTTACAAATACTCAACTTTCGTAATGTTTCAACCCTCCATCATTTTTATGATTTGACTTTTAAACAGTCACGTGTCACTCGTACACCATGTGTACGTTTAAAAAAGTGCTAAGCCAAAAAAAGTGCTAAGTCGTGCATACACAAATTGTTTACACATTTTTAGAGCTTGAGTTTGTAATATATTTTATCAGATCCAATACACTCCAACGGTATAAACTTGCTTTCAGTTGCTCAAACTATTCAAGTGTAGTATTATTTATTTGAACTTTTATGTGTAGTTCAGAAATAAACCAAAAAACACTAGACATGGGACGGGTTAAAGGACTAACACCTGCTTAGCAAGACAAAACATTGCAATTTAAAAGAGAAAAATTTACATCTTCTGAATCGGAAGACATATTCCGCCAATCTGTGCCATGACTACTAGGCCACCCAGGTTTGCTGTCCAAGCATTGAATTTTAACTCTCTATAATGATTTCACCCTTATATGGGAATGGAGTCTATTGGAATCTATTGAACGGCATGACAGCAGTATCCTTGACAATCTTTCAGATGGTATTTGAACCTGCGGCATCTGAAAATCTGCATCAGACAGCTGCAGCACAGTGGTGTCAGATATTTAACTTCAAAGAAGTAGTGTGAAAACAATTGTATAACAAAGGTGGCCCATGACAAATGATGGTAATGGGATTGTTTACTCTAAGATCGCTTACAGTTTGGTCAGTTGAAACTATCTGTATGAATTCATACACATCTGCAACAGCTTGTGACATAAATTCAAGGAAACTGACAGACAACTACATACGGTTTTTGTCATGTCATGTATTTCGAAGGTACATACATTATCTGTGTAGCCTTGCGGACTTTTCCGGAAATCTTGGTCGATACCGCCACCGATTTTGAACCCACATTTCATCACTTCTCGACCATCAGCATCAACCCCAGCTTCTTTTTGCAGTGTTATTGGTATCTAAAACAAAGTATTGTATGATTTATTAGTATATATTATAATACACTAGCTGCACCCCGCGGTTTCACCAGCGTGGTGATGTATGGCGATGATGAAATTATCTTAGGTTTTATTCCATTCCAGTGCTTCATTTATCTACATACCAAATTTCATCCAAATCTGTTCAGTCGTTCTGGCGTGAGTATCAAACCTCCATCAGTCGAACGAAACATTTGAATTGATAATATTAGTAAGATTTGGAACATAATGCCAATCCTAACACAACCATTAGATCGAGGGAGTGGTCTTGTACTTACACTGAGACACTCCATTGCTGTGCCAGCTTGGTGCTGGAATGCCATTTTCGCCATGATGAAAGTTTCTTGTTATGCTTCGTTTATACCTCAAAAAACGATCCTTGCGAAATTATTTATAAAAGAATCAAAATTTGTCGCTGATTGCTGCTGTGCCTGCATGCAGTTTATTTTGACTTTTGTTTGCAAAGAGAAAGAAAACAATACTACCGATGATGATGAGGATCATAGACTAACAAGTAACATAACAATACTACCATAGAGAACATTTGTATACTGGAGAATACTACTATCCGTGCGTTCGTTTAGCTAATGAGGGCATTGGTGGCGTTTTCATTGATGTATCTTTTGTTAAAGCGTTCGGAAAGCTCAAAAACGTTATTTTTGCCACTTTTGCCCATACCCTATTCGAACGCTCAACTGAGCATAAGACCTAAAATCGCATGATTATGCTGTCAAATACATAGCTGTCAAATAACGATCACAAACAACCATGTTCCGGACGTGGGTCAAAAATTCCTCTTTTTTAGCTTTCCGAACGCTGAACAAAAAGAGGCATGAACGACATTTTCACCCACAGATTCCCAATTCTAACGCCCCTTGTGAGCGTTTTTAGCGTTATTTTCGCCAAAAACGATCAGAAGTGATCTATTCTAACGCACTATGAGTGTTTTCGGTGGCGTCATCGATGACGTACGAGCTCGCTCACGATGATCGTGGGCTTATAAGAGAATGGGTGTACGAACGTCGCGAGTGATTTTTCGCCTACCAGAACGTAGCCAAAATGTACAACGTAGTCCTAGGCTACGTTCTGGGAAGGACCGAAATCACTCGCGGCGCTCGATACGTTCCCGTATATATAATGTGCTCTATGCGATACGTCATCAATGAGTTCACTGAAAACGCTCATGCTGCGCTCACAACGCTCGCGGATCTTATAGTGCCACCAACTTATCTGTTCAGATGACAGCGTCGCTAGTGGAGAAATTGGTGTTGCAACCTAAGAAATTCATCAAGAAAAAAGATAATCAAAACATAGGGCAGCCTTTGAAGCCACTCTTTAATCTGCAAATTCTGCAATTATAATCCTACTAATATTATAAACGCGAAAGTTAGTAGGTATGTATGGATGTATACTGTAGTTCCAATTTTGCCCACATGAACAGATAAGTTGGTGGCTCTATAGGTGGGTCTACGTGATCATTCCGAGCTGTCACTGTCAACCAAAGGGAACGGCAAACCGGGGCGCGAGCAACGAGAGCAGTTGTGAGCGTTGGCGGCGCTTCCCGGAACGCACCCCTAGACGAAAGCGTCAGCTGATTGTCAAACAAATAGTCACAGACAATTTCAAATAAATAAATAATGACGTTAAAAAAATGAGTGCCTAACTTTTCGTACGTTTCTTTAGTATTTTTTGTAGGTAATTCGTGACTCGAATATATATTTTGAGTTGTTAATTAACCTCTCCTGCTGCTAATAAAGGTATGAAATATCGGCTTCAATGTATATAGATAGATAAATGCAATTTCCTTTCCTCTTGAAGAGACAATGTCAACATAATTTCGTAGTTTTAGATTATATAAACACGCCTAAGTTCGTATATATAATCCTAGTTCGTAGGTAAGTATATTTCGTATTTCTAAGGGCCTGAAAATAGATAGGTAGTCATGAAGGCACTACCTTACACAACCATACCTTAAATAATAAGTCTTATTTAAACGTGAAATTTATGTATACTTTATTTATAACCTATATAAAATATTGCAGATGTCTGGCGGTGAATCAAGACATGTTTGGCGCATTGTATTTAGGAATTTTATAAACTCTTTGAGACCTAAGCAAATTAGAGGAAATCATATAGGTAAATAATAAAACAGCATAAATATGCTATTTCTATATACGAGGGTCATTTGAAAAGTTCTTAGCCTAACATACCTAATGAAACCACACGATTTTGAGTTTATTTTTATTTTTCAACATACTCTCCTCCGAGCTCAAAACACTTTTTCCATCGACCCGGTAAGGCTTCGATACCCGTTTTAAAAAAATCTTTGTCTAACTCCTCAAAATAAGCGTCCACTGCGGCTTTGACCTCTTCATTTGTAAAAAAATGTTTATCACCTAAAAATTTTTTCAGCTTTGGGAACAGATAAAAGTCGGATGGTGCTAAATCCGGTGAATATGGGGGATGAGATAACAATTCAAAGCCATGATTTGGATTTGAATTTGAATTTTTTTTTTTCAAAACATGGATTTCTGCCATGGATTGCACAGAGGTGTGAACGCGCGCATTGTCATGATGAAACAAGACTTTTCTTCTCAATAAACCTGGACGTTTTTCTTTGATTTCTTCTCTCATACAACGCAACAGGTTGCAATAGTAATCGGAGTTTATTGTTTCACCCTTTTTTAAATAATCCACGAGAATTATACCCTTTGCATCCCAAAAAACGGATGCCATGACTTTGCCCGCCGATAAAACCACCTTTACCTTCTTTAGGGATCCTGCTCTTTTCCATTGTTTTGACTGTTCTTTTGTCTCAGGTATATTGTGGTGAACCCAGGTTTCATCCATGGTTATAAATCTTTCAACAAACTCTATTGGTTTGTTGAAAGATGTTCTTCATATAACTCTAAACATTTCGAGAAGTTGTGAGTCGGTTGCGTTTATGTTCCACTGAAAGCAGTCGCGTTTCCCACCGCTCAGACACCTTAGAGAATCCAAGTTCAGTAGTAATTATATGATGTGTTCGCTCAGGTGAGATGCCTACAGTCTCAGCTATCTCCTCGACAGTCAATCTTCGATCAGATAAAATTGAAACACAGATTTTTTCTTTGTTGTGATCAGTGGAAGCAGTTGAAGGCCGGCCACTACAGGGCTCATCTTGAATGGTCTCACAACCACGTTTAAACTCTGCCACCCAGTTTTTAACAGCCACATACGAAGGAGTGGACTCACCCAAAGTAGCAGACATGTCTTCATTCAAATTTCAAATTAATTTATTCATGTATAGCTTTTGGAGTTAAACCTTTCAAATTCAGGTATTTTATCACTGCATGATGTTCAATTTTATCCATTTTCAAAAATAGCTCTATTCAATAAACTAAACTGTGCATACTTGTTGCTAAATAATGTAACTACAAAATGAGGGTAGTTATAAAAAAAAACAATGACTAACCATGTTAGGCTAAGAACTTTTCAAATGACCCTCGTACTTCTTTGTAAATAGACTGGATAGCTATTTCTTACAAACCTATAAAGACTTAGTGCAACCCAATGGACCAGCACAGCGTGATATGGCTACACCAGCTATAGCTGCTCGGCATTTAAATAATAAATAATTATATAAACACATATTATTCTGTACATAACATAGAATTCAATCAGGTTTAGAGGATATATATTCAATGGATATATATCAAGATATATATCCCATATATATCAAATATAACAATAAATCATTTGATATATATGGGATATATATCTTACAACATACAAAAATGGTTTAAATATTTTATATTATTAAGTAATTTTTTGCAGTTTGTTACTGTATTTCTACTTCCCAAATGTAGATGGCATTGGAATAGAGTTAAAACATACTCCCTAATAATCATCAGCCTGTAGCAGTCCACTGCTGGACATAGGCCTCTCCAATTGCACGCCACTTAGGTCTATCTTGGGCTACCCGCATCCAGTTTTTGCCAGCCGTTTTGCGCAGATCGTCACTCCACCGTGCCTCAGGACGTCCTACACTACGTTTGCCGAGACGCCCCTCTTAACGCCCGCCTAAATTACTCCCTAATAGTAAATTTTAATCCTTAAATGGCATCTCTGAATAGTTCAGTTCAGTTCAGTTCTTAGATTATGGCTTCTGCGACTATTGTCACAATTCTGCCAGTGTCCGTTTTGCTAGTTTCATAAACCATCAGGAGAATTAACAATTGTTTTTTAATAATATGACCGGTGGTACATAGGGAGAGTCACGCTGAGAATTAGTATCCAGTTGATTTACCTAAAACAAAGAAGGACAACACAGATTGACATCACAAGGAGTTAGATTATATATACATATATAATATAGACAAAATAAATAGTAATAAAAATGTTAGGAACATATATGTATTTACAGTTTAATATTATTTACACTTATAAATTTACACATTAAATAATTTAATAGGGGAGAGAATATTTGGGACAGAAGGTATTTAGAGGAAACAGGTCTGGGGATTTTTGGTGGTAGAAAATCATAGAGGGAACGATGTTTGGGACAACTAAAAAGTATGTGGTCCACGTCTCCTTCGTCCAGCCCGCACTCGCATATTGAGTGGTCTCTTATTCTCATTTTAGTTAAATGAACTGGAGTGCAAGAGTGACCTAAGCGGAGGCGGCAGATTGTAGAGGTGATCTGTTTATTTGCCGCTCGGAACTTAAAAAACCACGGGGTCCTTGGCAGATCTGGTTGAATTTCACCGTAGTATTTGCCTTTAAGTTTCATAGAAGATTCCCAATACTTTGCCCAAGAATCTCGAAGTTGGGATTTGGTGAGCAGGCATAGATCATGAGCGTAAATTTGGAAATGTTCTAGGGAGCCAATTTGAGATGCTGCTTTTGCACAGGAGTCAGCTGTTTCATTGCCAGGAATTCCAGAGTGCCCTGGAATCCAGGCAAGGACAATATTAATTCCTAATTTGTGACATTCAAACAGTAGGTGTTTTATTTTAAGAATCAAAGGGAATCGAGAAATTTTGTGGAAAGGATTGGAAAGAATGGCTTGTAGGCAGCTCTTTGAGTCTGAAAAGATGATTGAGCGATTGAGCTTGTGTGATTTAACAAAGAGGATGGCTTCAAAAATAGCCAGTGCTTCCCCAGTGAAAATGGAGGTATAAGGTGGGCATTTAAAACTGAGGCATATCCTTGTAAAAGGGATCCAAACTGCTGCACCTAGAACACTAGTAGGCGATAATTTAGATGCATCCGTAAAAATAACCTTCCAGTTCTGGAATTGGGAACTAATTTTTTTATTAAATAACTGAACAGAGTTAGGTGAATCTTTATCTATTCCAAAGTATAGAATTATATTTGGTTGAAAAATTAGGGCTTCATATGGTGTGCTATACAAAGGATTTGATTGGTATTGAGCTACAGGACTACGGACTTTAGTAAATTTGATGAAGCTATGGAGTAGGCAAGGTATTGAATCCATATTACTACTGTCAAATAGGTCAAAAAGAAGGTTTAATTTTTGAAGAAGAGGGTGTTCTGAATTTTGTATTAATTTAAAGATGAACCGATCAGAAAGAAACTGTCTACGTATATTCAAAGGAGGTTCACCACATTCTACTTGCATGGCATTGATGGGTGAAGACTTCATTGCTCCAAGAATAATGCGCAGACATTTGGACTGAATTTTTAATATTTTGTTTTGGCCAGCCTTGTTACATAAATTTAGTAAGAATGAGCCGTAATCAAAATGGCTTCGAACTATGGCGTTATACAACAGTTTTTGTGAGTATGGATGGGAACCCCACCACACCCCTGAGAGAGATCGGAGAACATTGATATTCTTTTCACACTTCTGAGAAATGTAATCAAAATGGCTAGCTCCTGTCATCCTGGAATCAAGATGGATGCCTAAAAATTTGGTGCTGTTATCTTGAGGGATGATTTCTTGACCTATTAGTAGTTGAATGGAGGGGATAATTCTTTTTCTAGTAAAAATAACAACTGAGCTTTTGGATGCGGATAGTGACAAGCCATGCTTAAAGAGCCAATCATTAAGATAAGCTAGAGCTGAGTTTAAACGGTTAGTAGCCTCATCTATTGATTGAACGCTAACATAAAGAGCAAGATCATCTGCATATTGAAGGATATTACAAAATGAGTCCACTGAACTCTCTAGGTCATACGTATACAAGCTGTAGAGCAGTGGACTCAAAACGGAACCTTGGGGCAAGCCTTTCCAGACAGTTTTAGGAGGCAGAAACTGATGATTACATTTTATAACAATAGTACGTTCCATTAATATATTACAAATGATACGGACAAGCTTCACAGGGATATTCAGCTGAATGAGTTTACTCCTGAGTACCGGAAGCAAGACATTATCATATGCTGCCTCAAAATCTAGGAATACCCCGGCAAGATATTTCCTTTCTTTAAAAGAGATGTAAATGTCTGTTGTTAAGAGGCTTAAATTGTCAATTGTACTAAGTCCTCTTCTAAAACCAAATTGTGTTTTAGCCAATATGGATTTGTTTTCCACAAACCATTCAAGGCGATGCTTTATAAGTCGCTCCATTATTTTTAATAGAGCAGAGGAAAGTGCAATCGGTCTATAGCTACTTGGATGCAGAGGATTTTTCCCTGGTTTTTGTATGGGAATGATTATTTGCGCCTTCCATTGATCAGGTACTACCCCATGCTCAAAGAAGTAATTTATGATGTCAAGAAATATAATTTTGCATTTTTCTGAGGATTTAGTGATGAAGGAATAGGGAATGCCATCTATGCCAGGGGAGGAATCAGTCAGTCCGTCGAGTGCTAGGAGTAATTCGTTGAGTGAGAAAGGGCAGTCAAAACAATTGTTAGAGGGAAGAGAGGATGGGATAGATGGAAGGGAATCTAAAGTAGGTACAGAAGGGGGCGCAATTTTGTCCGAAAAGGCTTCTAGCCAGAATGAAGGGTCGCTGGCTGATGGGTTGTCATCTTTACAGTATCCTCTGAACCGCCTGATTTGCTTCCAAACCAGGGATGACGGTGTTTTAGGAGATAACTTTTCACAGTATCCTATCCACCCTTGCTTTTTTCTTTTCCTGGTTAACTTTCTATACTTTGCTGCAGATTTTTGATAACTATTGAAATTAGCTTGGGACATACATGCATTGTAAATTGCTTCAGCTACTTTTCGCTCCAAAGCGGCTGCTGTGCACTCAGAATCCCACCATGGGGTTGAGATCCTAAAATTTTTGGCAGGTTTCTTAAGTGGGATATGAAGGTCAGCAGAGGATAAAATACTATCTATAAATATGTTGTAAGAGGTGATAGGATCGATATTTAACGGAAATATGGAGGAAGAGTCTAATTTAAGATCAAGTGCCAATGAGTATGAGGCCAATCAGCATAGGAAAGCTTGTATTTTATCGACGGGCAGGGATTGCAGGGCGGTATAACTTTATTTGGAATAGATATTATAATTGGAAAATGATCACTACCGTAGGTAAAACAGAGGACCTTCCAGGTCAGGCAGGAGGAAAGAGAGGGGGAGCATAATGTCAGATCAACAGCACTTTTCGGATTTTGCGTGGGGTGTACTCTTCTGGTAGGAGAGCCGTCATTGATCAAATTAAGATTCACTTCATCTAAGAGTTCCAGAAGGGAAAATCCAAACAAATTAGAGTGGCTGGAACCCCACATAACATGATGAGCATTGAAATCACCCATGACCACCATGGGGTGCGGTACTGATAAAAGTAGAAGATTCAAATCAGGAATAAGAGCAGAGTTGGGATGAGGGATATAGATTGAAACAAAAGAAATGTCTAAACATCTGATACCAACAATATTGATATCAGGAGGGTGTGAAGGGAGAGGGAGTTGGGAAAAAGGCAGCGGGCGCTTTACAAATAAAGCACTTCCTGCATACCCGTCAGCCCTGTCGTCCCGGAGACAGGAGTATCCTGACACCCTGAAAAGGGAGTTGGGTACCAGCCATGTCTCCGAGACGGCAATGACTGACGGGTGAAATTTGGAGATTAAGTGGGCCAGTTCATGCTTCTTTCGTCGCACGCTCTGGGTGTTCCACTGCAGTATGGTCAGCTGATCCATATTGATTTTGGAAAAGGGAAACTAATTGTGACAGTTTGGGGGCAACGTTGGACGGTAGGGGTTGAGGGTTCATTAATATGATGTTGATTAACAAAGTTAATATTGTTTCTAACATATTGTCTTTTTGTTGAGAGGATGACAGTTCTAAGTTTTGGCTGTTTGTCAATGCGCAGCCGTTTCCCATAACTGACCTGGGTTCAGCAACAATTTGTTGATGGGCAATCTTATCATAAGATTTACCATAAGTGGGTTTTGGACGGGGGCTGGCATAGACTGTTTTAGCATAAGAACGTCTGTGTTGGGGCTGCGAGTGACTAGCAGGAGCAGGGGTTTGAGAGGAAGGTAGAGAGATACTTTCTTGGGCTACTTCTGCATAGGATCGGTTAACTTGTGGTACTTGAGCGGAGGCTTCCTCATACGACACACTCTCTTGAGCCATAATGAACTTTATTGATCTTTGACGCTCAATTTCAGGGCAATCCTTGCTAGTAGTGAAATGTCGTCCTGAACAGTAAAAACAGGTTGATTCTTTTTCCGGGATCTCACAAGTATCACCAAGGTGGTCCTTCGCACAACGGAAGCATTTCGGTTTCGACCTGCACTGTAATTTGGTGTGACCAAATCTACAACATGCGTGACATTGGATAGTTGGGTGTTGGTAAAGCTCTACAGGGAGAGAATAATAGCATGAGAATACTCTTGTGGGTAGTACTTGGCCTTGGAATGTGACTACTACTGTCTGGGTAGGAACCCATGAGGTTTGGTCATTTTCAATGGTCTTCCTATTCAGACGTCTTGCTTTTAGGACCTTACCACATCCCTTGGGTAGGTCTAGGGACTCAACAAACTCTGTCATGGACATATCCGTCGGTACCTGTCTAATCAACCCCATTCTAGTAATGTTGTACATAGGGATTGTAGCGGAGTATTTGCACATGCTAAGTATTGGGAGCGAGATAAAGTTATTTGCGGCATCAGCAGACTTGAATTCCACAGATACTTTGTTGCGGCCTACTTTTTTGACACCATCAACACAAATGTTGGCAATTTTGTGTGTTTTTAGGAACTGTCCAAATTTGATTGGTTTCAAAATAGTTCCTGGAGCTAGGTCTGGTTCGATACGGGACACGTGAACCACATATGGGCCTTTATCCAGTGATGTGTATGATAACCCACCAATTACTAATGATGAGTCAGTATACACAGTCTGGATAGAAGCTGACGCTAATTCTGGCGAAGTAATTGTTTTTTTAGCAGGTGGTTCAACTTCTGCTTCAAGACGTCGCTTAGGAGCGGATGAGCTAGGAGCCGGGTCCGGCGGAGGATCGGGGTCCGGCGGATCGCACTCCATGATGAAAGTTTGAGGTTAACCTCAAACTTAAATCAGTAATATAAACAATAAACTACTTACAGATTAGTACCGACACCTAGGACAACACAACAATAATTTAGGTAAATCACACTAGTCAGTAAATAAACAGCTGTTCACACAAATTCTCCCAACAACTCCAACAAGTTTACTCGCTATCACTTCCGAACTAAAAAAAAAAAAAAAAAGCAAAAAACCCATCTCTGAATAGCTGCATCTCCCCGGCGGCGATTGACAGTTCTAGATTATGATCCGTTCAGCCTTTTAGGAGTGATAAGGTAATAACACAACACAACAAAGGACACATACATTTTTATTTTATTTTTTTCTAAAATAAAAGTAGCCTAAGTTACTCTGTATAACATTAGCTATCTGCCAGTGGAAGTCTCATTAAACTCGGTCCAGCCGTTTCATTAGCCGGAAAAACACACAAAAATAAAAATAAAACTGATTTATACATGTAATATAAGTACCATATACACTTTCATATGCATTTAGTAAAAAGCTGTTATTTGGAATTACAAACAGTCACTACAATTTTATTTATCTGTACAGAGATAGAACAAGACTTATTTGATTTGAATTATTCTTGACTTATTATTTTTAATACTTCTTGTTTTCCTATAAGTTAGTTACTTATGGAAATGAATGAAGCCATTAACTGATTAAAATTTAAAGAATATATCTTTGACTTTATTTTTCCTTCATGATTTATAAGATTATATGATTATGAGTAAATTTTTCTGCTTATAAGATACCTACCTAAATAAATAAAACACAATGCATACAGTATACTTATAAATGTCAATAAAATAATAATACTGCATCATATAATGGATAATGGATATTTATCACGTTTTTGATATATATCGGATATATATCATAAATATCCAATATTGTGATATTTATTATAAATATCAGATATTTTCGAACCCTGAATTCAATAGACCTAGATTTATAGCCATTTCAACATGCTTGAGTATATAAATTTAACTTTAAATATCTAAATGGCACTGTAACAAGCTTATAGTCAGGTGAACAACTAGTCTTCCACAGCAATTTGTGAAATTTGTAAGTTTAAATATTTGTTTCAGGAAGAGACTACATAGGCAATGAGTATTATGAAATACCAGCAGAACCCAACAGGGGTAAGAGGACCCCAACTCGATGGTATGATCCACCCAAAGGACTGGATTTTCAGGATCCTTTACCTTCTGAATGGGAATCATGGCTCAGACAAAGAAGGTTTGTAACATATATATGTTACATTTTTACATTGTTTGGCTGTCTGTTTGTACTTGCTAATCTCTGAAATGGATAGACTGGATTAATGGGACTTTTATCAGCAGATAATAACTTGTCAGTTTATGTCAGAAAAAGGATTAGGGTTCTTTTAGTTATAAAAAAAATTAACATTAAAATCGTATCCTTTTGTCACATCTTCTATAACTTACAATTTAAATAGTAACCAACACTATAGGTCTCATTAGAAGAAGACTAAAAAAGACACTGGCGAACAGCACAAAAAAAAACAGTTTAATCCTTCCTATACCATCATAATTAAAACAAAAGATTTATGAACGAAACTGACATATATATGTCTCTGGGACGCATAGGGTTAAATAATGTATTTATTGTCATGATAAATTACATTACTAATATATGAATGCAGTTGTTTGTGTGTAAATTGTATAAGTTTGTTGTTTTCACGCCAGGCCCCTGTAACTGCTGAACATATTTAGATGAAATTTGAAATGCAAACAAATTATACACAAGATTAACTCATAGGCTACACGAGAAGATAGTAAAATTCTGAGCAGTTAAAGCATTTTTCTTCTACTGTCGGGATATTGATCGTGAGACGCGATGAAATCTGACTTATAAAAGTCTATGTGGTGACCCTCTTTTGCAAGAAGCCGTATTAGTTGGTATCTCCACTATGCCAGATATTCGGCCACAAAGCAATAGTGCGCAAGTATGGGTAATACTTGCGCACTATTGCTAGGGTGTTAAGGTCTTTGTTGCAAGTGAAATTACTAGGCGAATGCGAATTAAAAACCAGCCTCGCTTTTGTAGGTATAAAACCATTAATTTTGGGTATGTCTATTACTAAAGTGTACCATAATGTCAAGAGCATGAATCAGACCAACGGATCGTGTCCAAAAGTCCAAATATTGCCATATCATGAACTAGATGAATCATATGAATCGAATCTTCGAGAAATCGAATCATTTGATAGTCCGGGTGGCGTAGTTGGCAGCATCCCTGCCCTCTGAGCCGCTGGTCTCGGGTTTGATCCCCGGACAGATCAAACATTTGTGTGCACGGGTGTGTGTATGTATGTAAGTATGTATATCAGTCATAAGGTTACCATACACTCTGCCTATTTTGGGACCTGAAGACCTTTTTGTGGACGTTTAAAAAAATATAGCAAATCAATGAAACTGACTTGTCCTATCAACGAAACGGACTTGTTCAGTTAAACTGGCGGATGACGGAAATTGACCTGAAGCGAAAGTCTCGTGGTGCGGGAGCGCACAAGGGTTTTTTTTGTGGCGCCACGCAAACTCCTCGCTCTCTGGGCAGCACTGCAACTGACATGGACAAATCGTGTGTCTGACACTAACTAACATCTTATATCTCGTGGTGACGAGCAAAAAAAGCTAAAAGAAGTAAATGTATGTACTCGTACGTTTATATTATATTACTAGCGTTTTTACCCCCATGTTGATGGATGACGATGATGAAAATTATATAATTAACTACTTAGTCGTTTAGGCGTGATAAGACATCAAACAGAAAGAGAGACAGAGTTGCAAATGTTTCTATAATATTACTAGCTAACCCGCCAGGGGCTCGGCTCGCTTGGTCTTGGTATAGTGGTGGAAGCGTCGTTTTGGAATTTCCTGGGTTCAATTCCCGGGTTGGACCGTTATTGGGTTTTCCTAACAAAAAATTATCAATAGCAGTCCGGGGTCTGTCCCGTATATGGCAATAGGCTTGCCGTCTATTACATGGGACCAAAAATGTATCCGGCGAAACGCAGGTGCTTAAAACACCGCTGCTTACCCCTTTGAGGACAACATAGCGTCTTCTTGCGTTAAATGTGTGTAATCTCAGAATTTACTAATTTTACAGGAGGGCGTTCTAAAGGCTTAACAATTAATAAACATTTTCCCAATCATAGCACGAACAGTTTTTTATTGTTTTTTAATAGTTCTATTATCTGTCTCCCAAAATAAATTATAACAATATAGAAATTTTATTATATAGTAGGTAAATCCCACTAATATTATAAATGTGGAAGTTTAGATGGATGGATGGATAAATTTTATGGTATGTTTGTTACTCTTCCACGCAAAAACTACTGAATGGATTTCAATGAAATTTGGTATGTAGATAGATGAGACTCTGAAATAACATATAGGATACTTTTTCATCATCATCATCCATCACCACGCGGGTGAAACTGCGTGGCGCAGCTAGTAATAGATAAATCATAAAATTATTTTGAGTTTTGATACTTTTTCAGAGAAAATGTATTTATATTTGTATTTTTTAATTTGATTATGAATATTTAATTGATTAAATAGGGTTATATTTAAGGTAAAAATTTGTAGTTTAAAAAAAAATCAAATATTTGATTTAATAGGTGCGACGATTTGGTTTTGTTTTTAAATAAATAACATGTATTGCATTATTTTCGTTCAAGTTTAAGTTTTGAGTGAATTGCACCAGAAATATTTGCTTAAAATAATTTCTGAACTTTACTGCACACGTTATATGGGTGTAGTTGCAAAATATTAAATAGACGTGTTGCATTCTTAATTAAAACGGTTTAAGCGGTACCATAGAAGATCATACGCACCGACCAGTCAATCGAGACCCCAGTTTTATATGAGACCGTGTAGTATAGAGAGCTCAAGCTGCCATCTTGGATTTATGTGACGGATCAAGGTAAAAAGTCTATAGTTGGCTCCGAGCTCTATTCTATCCATATACCAAAATTTATTAAAATCTGTGCGGCAGTTTTCAAAATATAGCATACAGGCAGACAGACAGATTATTTTTTTTCAAATACTCATTATTCTTGTTTAGTAGGTAATTTTTCGTTTTCTGACCTACTGTTTTTTATTTTTCTTCCAAGTACAGACTATTTGGCCTCTTCTCGTTTATTATAATTGTAGATAAGTAGATATAGTATGGATAAGTATAAATTACCTCTGAGTTGTTTAATGTCACGGATTACCTCGTAATGTAAATTTGATAATAAACTAGTTTCTGCTGTAGTGACTTTGTCTGCGTGGAATAAGGTTATAGCGACACTTGTACCGCGGTTAAATTTCAGATGAAAAGGCCTTTATTATAATCCTGAGTAAACGCTATGTCCATGTTATATTAACGCGATTAAGCCCCGTTAACATAATATAAATATGTGTTCACATCGCGAAAGTTAAAAAATTACTACGCTGTATCCATCCCAATATTCATCTAAATTCTTTTAAGCTTTTTCAGCATGAAGAAATAACAGGCATAACTACACAAGCACACCCTGGCTCACTCACAAACCTTCGTAGCACACTAATATTATAGAGGCGAGCGTTTGTGAGGGTTTCTATGTTACTTCTCACGCTCAAACTAGACCAATTTTGATGAAATTCGGTATGGAGGTAGATGAGGCGCTAGATTAACACACAAATATAGGATGCTTTTCAGCGTCATCATCATTCATCACCACGCGGGTAAAACCGCAGGACGCAGCTAGTTTCTGATATGAGTGATATCATAATTGTTATTTTGACCATATTCCAGAGTTCAGCCACCTACAGAAGAAGAGATAGCTAAGAATGTTGCTATAGCTCAACTCAAAAAGGAGAATGCAGCTAAGATTGAAGCAAAAAGAGTTGCAGAAGGCGGCTCTTTGCCATCCATACCTGTAAAAGGACAAGAATCCTTTCCGAAATATGAAGAGTTTCATGGTGGAGATATAGAGGGCAAGAAAAAATAATTTATTTTAATAAAAAATTTGGTCACATGTATTTAATATTGTATAAAAGTAGCTATTATAAATATTCTGTTGCAATCTTTGTAGTAGTTTGTTTTTGTAGTTTGTTCTAGTTTAGAACAAATGTTTTTGAATGAAAATCTAGGTACCAACCATAATGTCTCGTAAATAGTATCTACAAGGCAGTGCTTTACAATCACAATAAAAATGAATGAAAAGAGTGACTTGTACTTAATTCCAACTATATACACACATTTGTTCATCTCACTCTGAAATTATAATTTTCATGAAATGCAACGTAAAAAACCGAAAATGTCCTTTTAAAAGAACCTTTTTTTAAATTTTAAAATGTTTTTCACGCCCAATATAATTCTGAATTCTTAGATTACCTATACTTTTTGCAAAATTAAATAAATCAAATAGTTAAAGAAAATAGTTTACTGTTGTTAATAAGTTATTTATTATTAAGAAATTTGTTATATCTGAAAGAAATTTCTTTTGTTATCAAAAATCTGTTTTTTTAGTGTCAGTGAATTTTTATATTAGTCTTGCATTGTGGCTTTTGAGGATTAGTCCCCACAATTTCGCCAGTGTCACGTAGAACGGTGGACTGTCAAACGAAGAACTTTATCAGGTGAATAGAGATTTGCCCAGTGGTTATACGACAAAATAATATATCGAAACCTAAACGGGTGTTTTGTATAGATCGCAATAATTTATGAAGTATTAATATTATAAAGATTGGTAGACATTAAACATTAGACAAATTATAAGGTATTGTATTTATTGCGTACCTTACTAAGTACCTATTACTATTTAACCTAAATTAATATTACTCACAATTCAACTATGTTTAAGATTTACTTTATATAGGTACCTGGCTCCAAAACTGTTACCATAAACGTGTACCTATTCATTTACATAAGTATTTTGTAGGTATACCTAAATAACGTAGATATCAAAATCGAATAAATCTATTTTTGCTATTTGACCGGTCAACTTTAACGTTATCGCTTTGCGCTGTAAAAGAAAGCAAAGTTGTCAGTGTGTAATGACACGGGTCACTGGTTTATCAAATCAGAAATGTATATCTACTGTTAGCTCGCGTTCTTAAAATTACTTTGTTGATGTTTGTTCTTAAAATACCTAACCTTGTAGGTAGTTAAAGTCAAAACAATATTATTACTAGCAACCGCCCCTACTACGTTCAAATCGTGGTCATATGTGAACTATAAGTAGGTATGTATAGTTCGTGTCAGTTCAGAAATAGAGGGAGCCGTAGCACAAATAATTTGCGAATAAAAGTATCCGTATCGTAAGCGTCAACGCGTCACGCTTCGGCGTTCAAACTATGATTTATCTGTGCCACAGTTGCCCTAGATAAATGACAGTGCGTAATGTTTCACGTGAACGTCACGTTACGTTACAATTACGCAGTTGTTGGTGCTAGGCCCACTGGTAAGGTCGATACCCGCTGGTAGCCACCACCACGTAACGTGGCGTTCACGTCCAACAGTACACAGATAACTCCTAGTTTTATACGCCTAAGCGTGACGCGTTGACGCTCACGATACGAATACTTTTTCTCAAATTGTGCTAACTACTCAGAATGCATACAGTAGTTTTCCAGAAATCGGGCTCATTGCGACTTGGTCAATGGGTTAGTGGCTAGAGGGGCTATTACGAATCTCAGTTGCTGACAAATGCTGATTGAAATCGAAAAAAAATGGCCGCTCTATGTCACTTTTGTCAGTTCCAGTCATCAACTTACTAACATTTTTGCTTACTGGAGTTGTCAAAACTGACATAGATCGGCCATTTTTCAAGATTTCAATCAATATTTGTTAGCAACTGAGATACGTAATAGCCCTGCAGCTATAGTGTAATATACACGTATACTTTTATATCTTTACTTGACTGCGGCGAAGCCCAAAATGAGAGTTACGTGTTTAACCTGTATGTATGTTTGTTTCTATATATGCCCGCTCGTACGTAACTACTTACTCTACGGCTCAACCGATTTTGTTAAACGATACGTCGTTAGATTCGTCTTGATGGCGCGAGTGTCATTGGGTCCATACGCGCCTGCGGGTATGGAGCCCAAAAGGACACCGGATGTTATGTACTTTAATGTGCAGGCTAATTATTGCCGTATGTCGGGTTACTAAACTTTTACTTTGTGTTCTTATATCATATATTTTGAGTATTGGATAATATTCCTATAAATCAGCTATAGCCTACGAAAAAAAAATGTCAGGAAGCATAACTCAGAACAAATTCCACACAAAAAGTGGTCCTTCAAACCAAAACGACGTATGATTCCAAATACGAACTACTTCCGAGGTTACGAATAGACATGTTCGGTGATTGGTTTAAATTTCAGAAGGAAAGCAGGGATTGGTCCACGCGCGTGCTGTAACATCTACTATGACAGCTGAGTCATAGCGGCGTGAACGATGTTATGATTTAGCACGACTTTTATTGGGTCATTTTTTTAAGGCTCTTCCTGATATCATTTCTTCGTAGGCTATAGCAGCAGATCATAACTGGCCGAGCGAGCAAAGCGTCTCTGCTTTAACTGGCCAAATTGACTTTCATCTGTCCGTATGTTTGTTAGGTTGTATGTTGGTTTTTCTGTACGGTCGCATTTTTGAACCTATATTGACGAAACTTGGTATGCATTTTCTACTATGCAATATTGACATTTATATTACTTTTCCTAAAAGGGGCGAAGTGCTGACGCGCTATTTACTGACCGATTTTGATAAAACTTGATACACACATGTACCTGACTTTAAAGAGGAACATCGAATATAAGCATAATTGGTGAAGTGGTTGCCGAGATAATAGGTTGTAAAGTTTAAAAACTGATTATGGTAATATTCGGCGAGAATATTTGTACCATAACATACAATATTAGCAAAATTGATCAAGGTCTTGTCGCTATAAATACTATTTTTCAAATTTTTCTGAATTTCTATGACCTGCAGATAGCTCAGACTGCGAAAAATTGCAGCTGATAAGACTGTGCTTGCGAGGTCTATTGTTCGCAGGACTACTAGTATAATATTATAGAAAGCAGCAAAACACTACTTTTAACACTACTAATCGATATAAATTGTGAAATTACGCATGGTTAGCAGCAAGCTTAAACCAAGGTACAAAAAGTATTTAGTGTGCCTTATGAAATTTAATGTTTAAGCAGAAGGAAAATCTATCGACATGCGATTTGTAAGGCGCAGCTCTATTACACGTGGAATAAAAAACTTAAGTTTAAGGCTTTTTTACACATGAACTCTAGGGTAGGTTGATAAGGAAAGGTAAGTTAACTGGACAGAACAGTCAGACACGTCTAGTTTATGATAGGTACTAAAGTAGGTAATGTATTGACGCTTGAACTGTGATGGTCCAAGTACAACGTGCTTCGTGGCCTATCTTTTTATTATATATCAATATCGCATGAACAACAATACTTTATAATATATTACCGTAGATTAAAGGACGATCATGAGGGTAGCGCAAGCCACGAGAGGCCACAATTACTTTTCAGAAAAGGTGTCTTCAGCAACAGATACCAGATTCGCATTGAGGAATAAGTATCTAGTAAAATAAGAAAAAGATAGGCCACGTTAGCACGTTGGACCATCACAGAACCCATAAGAACCTGCTGATCAATAGGGATACGTCAACTAGATGCAAACGATGAAAACATCCAGAAACATTTACACCTTTGTGCCCTAGAGTTCCTTTTTAAAACCGAACAACCACAGTTTTGATTTTTAAATTAATGTTTGGCAGACAGGAACTACTGATTGATGATTTTTAACCTACCTACTTCAAAAAAGTCAGGAGGTTCTCAATTTGTATGATTGTTTTTGTTTTAATGCATGTTGCCCATTACTCGAAGACTCCTAAAACGATTCGAGAAATATTGTTGTTGTTTTAAAAGGTATAGTTACTTCCCACTGTAGCGTGCTAAAACTTTGTTTATTAGAGATAAAGTTCGGTAATCGAATAACAAAATAAAAACAGTTTGGAAGACTATAAATACTGAGACCGGCAAAAATAAACCAAAAGACACTGCTTGTGTCCTTGTAATTAACAATCAGACAGTCTCAGAACCAATAAATGTAGCAAAAACTTTGATAATTTCTTCTCTAATTTACCTATAGAAGTCACCAAGTCACTGAATTCTTGTCCCAATGCAGCAGAAGCTATTCTTAAAGCTAATTTCACGAACGAAGTACCCACTTTTTCTTTTAAATATACGTCAAATTTCGAAATTCTAAAAACATTCAATAGCTTATATATAAAGAATACTGAAGTCTTATGGGGAATGTCGGTAAAAATTGTAGAGCCAATTGTTAGTTTTATGGGTCCTAGTTTGGCTCGCATATTTGATCTTTGTATAGATAGAGGTACCTTTCCTAATTTAATGAAATATAGTAGAATCACTCCAATTTTTAAGGCTGGAGAGAAAACAGACCCATCAAATTATAGACCACTATATCTATACTACCAATTTTGAGTAAGATGTTTGAAAAAATTATGCTCTAAAAACTTTTGGCGCACTTAAACGAGCATTTAATACTGCACGAAAATCAGTTTGGCTTCACGAAAGCAAGATCAACTACGGATGACGTCTGTATTAAAGGCTTGGGAGAGCTCACATGATGCTATTGGTGTTATTTTGTGATCTCTCTAAAGCATTTGATTGTATGGAACACCGTATACTGATTCAAAAACTATTCCATTATGGTATTCGTGGAGCTGCGCTTGATGTCATCGAGTCATATTTATCTGTCAGGATGCAAAAGGTTGGCATAAATGGTGTGACATCTTCGGGATTTATAATTAGAATAGGTGATCCACAAGGGTTCATTTTAGGGCCTTTTTTGTTCTTAGTATACATTAACGACTTGCCACTTATGGCCAAGGATCTTTGTGATATTGTTTTATTTGCGGATGACACATCTATGATTTTCAACGTAGATAGGAAAGATAGCACATTAATTCAAGTAAACAACGCTCTATCTAGTATCTCTAATTGGTTCTCAACTAATAATTTACTTTTGAATTCAAAAAAAGACAATATATTTGAAGTTTTCTTTGCCTACTGTTCCATATTTGGAGTCCAACGTTACGCTTGATGGAGTTCAACTCGTAATGGACATAGCAACAGTCTTCCTAGGCATTAAAATTGACGCAAAATTACCATGGGGTCCTCATATAAATGCACTGTCTGGGAGATTCAGTTCTGCTGCATTAAAAATTATAAAATAAAAATAAAATATGCGGTACGTAAAATAAGAGAACTAACAGACGTTTCTACGGCGCGGTGAGTATATTTTGCATATTTCCACAGCGTAATGTCGTATGGGATATTGCTGTGGGGTTCAGCGGCTGATATAGAGACCATCTTTATCCTACAAAAACGTGCTATATGAGCTATATACGAAATGGGAAATTTATAGAACTCAATATAATTAGCTTTGCCTTCCTTATATATGTATTTGAAAATATAATGTATGTTCGTAAAAATTTACATAAATATAAGTTAAATAGTGATTTTAATACTAGAAATACAAATAGGATAGCTGTGCCTACTTTTAGACTCGCGAAGACTAAAAGCTCATTCCTAGGAAATTGTGTGCGTTTTTACAATAAAATCCTCAAACACATAACTGAGCTCACAGAGGGAAAATTCAAGTTAAAGTTTTAATTAAAAAAAATATATTATAAAGTCCGACATTATATAGAAGACAAAGATGGTTGGAATACTCCGCTTCTGGCAATCTATCATTCTGTCACACATAAAATGTAATATTAGTAATAGTAGGAACATTGTAAACATCTAAATATGAAAAGAATGGCCCCGAGTTTCTGTGATTTGCGGTAGGTACCTAACATCATGTTGCTGAGCTAATGATGGAAAAAATAACTCCTTAATTATTAGAAGTTAGTAGATAGTTCTTTACATATTATATTCATGTTGTGTATAGGTACTGCATTGCAGATGCAGATCAGTAATCAGCTACGGCATTACATCATGGGGCGCGGCCTATATTACACATCTAATAAAAGCCGAAAGAGCACAACGAGTCATTTTGAAAGTTGCTCACAAAAACGCACAGATATCCAACAGACGATTTATACAACGACACTAAAGAATTAAGAGTTAGACAAATATTTGTATTAGCATGTGCACTGAGGTTCCATAAAACTGCTCTTACGAACAGTGATCAAACAAAAATAAAATCGAGACGCAAACTTTCATGTTTGGGACCAAGTACTAAAACTAGAATAGGACAAAAATGCTATAACTATTTGGGACCTTATATCTACAAGCAATTAAACAAAATACTGGACATAGTAGGTGACACGAGACAAACTTGCAAAATCAAAATTCAACACCACTTACTAGCCTTGGGCTTAAAGGGTACTGAAGATTTACTTAGAATCAATATAAAAGACACACTAAAGACATAAAAGAGAGGAATATATGTAAATTTGTATAAGATGATATAAGAATGAATTTTGGTCATGAAATAAATGTTATTATATTATATTATAGGCCGCGTATAGACCGCTACTTATGTATGTTCTTTTGAGTTACTTATATATGGGACTGTTCCGTCTGTGCGTAGTAGGTACTATAAGTATTATTTATTCTGTGGCATTCAAATAATCTTGTATATTTATTTTTTGTTCACGCTGTCATACCCTCGCCCAAGTCCTCGCCTGCACGGTACAGGGGTTATGACAACAAAGGGGACTGAGAGGTGCGGGCGGTGGGCGCATTTTTATTATAACAAATTTAGATCGCTACGCGGGCAGCGACCGCACGTGTTCAATGTCGCGGATGCTTTGTGACAGATGAGATTACATTCTCAAGATGAATCAAAGGTATTCGGTCGGACATAAAGTTAATACTCAGTGCAAGGAAATGGCCTTTGACGTATACGAATATTTTAGAAAAAAGAAACTGGACCCAAATTCTATTGAGAATCAACAAGACATACATTTAAACAAAACCGTAGCAGAAGTTACTGGACTATCGGCAATGACTGTATCTAGATTTGTACCTATAAGGGAAATGATTGAAAGGCAACGAAATACCAATAATCAAAAAAATAATCAAATCACCGAACAAATCAAAACAGGTTCGCAGAAAAACAACGGAAATAGAAGATTTTACAAAAGGAGTAGTTAGAAGTAAAGTCACTCAGTTTTATACTATTTTAATTTTATATATTATACTAATTGATAAAAAATACCTAGGTACTCTGAAAACTTTGAATGCTGAACTGGGAGAAGAGATTATATATTACACTGCGGAAGGGAACATTTAAGGCTGTTGTTACATGACCATGGTATTCAATTTAGGAAATGCGGTTCTAAAAGTAAACTCTTTATTAAACGAACAGCCAAATATAACATCGTGGTGGTGGAAATACCTAAGGATTATTCAACAATTTCGTAGAGAAGGAAGACATATTGTGAAAATTGTGTACGCACTGTCGCTCCCAGTCACCTGGGTCGCACTGTCCACTCTCCGGCAGCTGCTGCGGAGGACGCAGCCGATAAAAAGAAGCTGAAGTACGTGGCATTAGAGGCACAATACTATTTTGTGCCTTTTGCCGTGGAGACCATGGGCTGTTGGGGCGCGGAGGCCAAGAAATTGGTAAGTGAGATAGGACAGAGGATAAGGGAGAAAACCGGCGACTCCCGCTCCGGCTCGTTCCTGGTGCAAAGGTTAGCCATAGCCATCCAGCGCGGAAATGCAGCCAGCGTCATGGGCACCTTTGCACCGGGTACAGTACGGGGTGGGTTATTTAATTGATTTTATTTTGACTGTTGTGTTTGTTTAAAAAAAAAATTGACGAAACTTATGTAAATGCGTCTCATAACCCTTCAAAATGCTGGCAATCCAAGGATGTACTTACATGGAGTGCTATATCATATTGGTAAAGGGGACCGTTTGATCATCGTACATTGTGGAGGTCAAGCTGGACTTGTAAACGGAGCACTTGTGATATTTAAATGCGAATGTAAAAGGGGATTATCACAATTCTATGAATTTCGTGAATTTCAGCAAATGAATAAATGAAAAGCTGATGCCTGATATACCTACCACCAAATTCAATCATCCTGATAGATAACGTAGCTTACCATTCGGTTCGAGAAGCAAAAAACAAGGCAGTTATGCAATCGTGGTTACGATGCCGTGACGTGGCTTTTGATGATGAGCTTAGAAAGGACGAATTATTAAAAATGATTAAAAGGACAGAAACTGACTGTTTACAAAATTGACGAGTTATTGAAAAGAAACGGACATGAAGTGTTCCTGAACCCTATTGAGTTGGTTTGAGGTGATATTAAAGGACAATTAGCAGAAAAAAGTATGGAGTCCAATTTAGACAAAAAAAATACAGGGATATTTTGCTGAATATTCCGTAGAGAAGTAGGAGTATTGCGTTCACCATGTAATTAAAACCGAGGACGAGTACTGCAAGTATGATGGAATTCGGGATGATTCTATTGATTATTACTTAACACTCAGGATGATTCCGATGATGGCTGCTTCCAAAGTGAAAAATCAAGTTCCACCGATATTAATATGGACATAAGTGATTGATTTATAATTTGATAATTATTCTATGTAATAAACAGTACAATAGTTTATTACCAAATATTGTATTTACTTACCTATTAGCTATAAACATAGTTAGTTTATTCAAATATTGTATCATCATCAATTCATTTTTAACAGATTTCAAGAAAGGATGTTATTTATGTTCTCGTGTATGTATTTTTTTGTGTGTATGTTAGCCGATTTCTCTCCCATTTGTGGACCGATTCTCAATATTATTTATAATACATCAAGTGTCATTGACTTATCATTAAATGTGGACGACCTATGGCTGAGATGATGACAACGATGGGTATAGGTACGTAATTACTTTCCTGTCCAGCTTGACTGACTAGCTGATAAATAAACGCAGAGCCTAAACAGCTGGAGCATAAAGTTTAAATTTTGGCAGCAAGTAGATGCTTTTTTGTATTTTTAGCAGCGAATATTAAGCGGCAATAGTTATATACAGCGTGTAAAAAAAAAGGTTTAATACTAAATCCACACCCGCAGAAGCTTGCATACAATTGGTACCTGAGTACTACGCCCCAGGAAGTAGTAAACATTCTGAGAGCATTAGAAAAACTTTGGTTACTTTTATGATTTATCAAAGTTTTTCTCATGGTAATAATAATGTTTTGTAAATTATTGTTATTACCAATATTATAATAATTATTATTACTTACATATCTGAAAAACTAGGCTAAGACGGCAATGACCTCCAGAACGTAGACTAGGTAAACAAGGGGCCTGGGCTGGGGTGCGGAGCGGGGAGTGGGTGGATGGCGTGGATGCAGGTTGGAGGAACGGGTGAATGAATAGGTGGCGTGGGGATTGCAGAACACATTAACCCCAACGATCTCCAAGAATAGGCAGATCTAATAGTGCTGTCAAAAAATCTGATATTATTTTATTTTGTATGAGAAAAATATGCTTACCAAAGTGATTTCAATTTAGAAACTCTGCCATGTGAATCCTAACAAGGTATATGTATACACCTTTCAGTATTGCTGTAACTTTTTGTTACACGCTGTATAATATCTATAAAATGTAACTGCAACATGGAATGGAGCTATAAGCGGACGTGGATGATCTGGTACAGACTGTAAACTCTGCAGTTGACACGCATCACGCAATGGGAGAGAAGGTGAGGCGATGTTCGATAAACTTGTCACGTCGATAAACTGATTTTCTCTATCGTACTTTGTCTCTAGCATGGATCTAGCCGCGATGGCTATATCGCAGGCTCTCTTTTATCGATAATTACTGACAAATTTTATCCTATCGACTATCCGTGTTTGCGCAGAGCTGATCCGATGCCGAGATGATACGTTTGCGCAAACCATTAAACTTAAAATAGCCTATCTGATAACATAATAAGACTGCTTGCACAATACGAAACCAATTATAACCTTTATCAATAACATGTAAGTATTTCAGTACTCGTGTGTTGACCAATTATAACAAAAATAAAGTGGCTGTGTGACGAAGCATCGTTAAGATAGGACAGGGATCGCGGGTGACGTAACCCATGAGGAGAAGCCGTAATGTTGTTAGGTATATTTGGTATTTTTCCGTCGATAGGTTCGTCCACACGCTCTTAATAGTTCATATCACTTCATTTGCATCAGTCGTTTGTTAAATTTGGCCGAGGACACACCTTCCGCGATCAACGCGTTCAATTCAGAGAAATCGTTAACTTATCACAAAGCTAAAAGGTCAGGTTCATTCATACTTAAGATACTTTAAGTCATATATGTAGGGTACTTAGTGAAATACTTTTTGCATCTACATAATTTATTTGTTATTCATTGGAAATATACTTAAGGCACTAGGGTTTCCGATAATGTAATAAACTACAAACAAATTTATTTGAACGTTTTTGTAGCTGTAAAAGTGCGTCCATCCATGCTTAATTATTATAAACTATACAAGTAGGTATAGGCATTTTTGTATTCAATAACTAATTATTATATCTGGTAGTTAATTAATACTAACACTCCCCAGTTTTTATATGATGACATTCTGCAGCACGTTTGAGCAAACAACCTTAAATTATAAATCGTTCTTTTTACAAAAAAAAACTTCAATACTAGCGACTGCCGCGACTTCGTTCGCGTAGCGTAGTAGTCTAGGCCTTGCGGCTTTGCCATAACTTCACATCTTTACTTGGTTTTTCTTTCATAAGAACCTTCTCCTGACTGAATAATTAACACAACAAAAAGAAAGAATTAGCGAGATTGTTCCATCCGTTGTCAACTTAAAGCGTGACCAGGAAATATAGAGTTTCATATTTATATTTATAGATATATAAGACCGATCGGTGTAACGCGTGTCACCATGGTACGTAGTATATACTATCATTTATTCTTGCTTATTGGCTTGAAGTTAATGATAATTGCATTGTATAGGTAATATTTGGACGCGATGCGACAGACTGATAATTATGCCTCCTCTATAGCACAGTTATATAGATGCAATATTTCTATTACACTATTATATATTATGATATTAGTACTTATGGGTTGCCTGGAAGAGATCGCTCTGAGTGATAAGACCGCCCATTGTTGCACCTTTTTTTTTCTAATTAAGTCAAAAATGTGGTGTCTCAAAAAGTGTTATCTATCTATCTATGTACTAATAAGTATTACAAAGAGGAAAGATTTTTATTTTTGTATATTTGTAACGAATAAACTAAATGACTACTTTTTCAAAAAATCTTCAACCATTAGAATTCTACATTATCCCTTAGTAACAAAGGTTACCTACATAATTATTTTGATTCATCATCATCATCTACCACCACGCGAGTGAAACCACGCAGCGCAGCTAGTAAATAATATAGATAGACACATGGGCGTATAATAATTAATGTACGTACCTACATCAAATTAAGTTTTAATTAGCCTAAATCAAGTTGTTAAGGCATCGTCTGTTTTATTTACTTGACGCCTTCCATATACACAAATTAACACAGTATCTCAATGACTTTAATTTACTCGTATCTGCATTTTATTAGCCTTTCATCATGTTTTATCTTAATATTGTTTTATTTGCTCACTAGTTTATCAATTAATAGCAGTTAACAATAAAAAATGGTTAAGAATTAACTAAGCTCCTTATAAACTGTAATCTTTTTATGAGGTCTCATCTCAGTTAGTGAACTTTATTGTTTAATTAATTAATAAATTCATTCATTACTTTCAATCTAAGACCGATGATTAATATGAGTAATAGTGCTATATAAGAGAAGTTGTCTGAAAAGGTTTATTAGTTTGTGCAGAGCATTGGATTGTGAAGTGTGAGGTAGGTGCTCTTTCTGATTTTCCTAACTGATTGCTAGGCTATGTGTGATATTTTAACGTTATTACAAAAAGTTTCGATTCATACCATTTTTATTTTCTTGAGTATTAGTATTGTAATAGCGGCATTTATTTTTAGTTTATTATTTATCAGGACAATTAATATCGTTCAGTTCGAGTTGAGAGCACGAATGAGCTATAGGAAAGTGCTAGAGCTGTGTGTGTTATTTTTAAGGCGCGGTCGTACCCTGATAATAGTAAAAAGCAGAATCTTTAAACATCGAGTGTAACGAAACAGTTCGATAATAATCTAAGAAAAAAAAACTTAGGTTAGACAAGGAACAGGCAAAGAGTAATAACCGAACAGAATTCATAAATATTACTCGCTCTCTGCAGAAAAAACCTAAATAGGTGCATAAAAATAAACTTTCACGTCCAAACTCTCAGAATTTTCAGCGATAACACTATATTATTTTTTAGGTAATACATAGCCAACATATAGTACTAAAGTAGTAACCAGCAGTTTATTCAATTGTGTTAGTATATATCGAAAGAAATAAAGAAAACGTACAATATTAACGCATTTTCGCATTACATCGTCCAATCTAACAAGCGATTTTCAACCTTACGTAAAGCAACGTAAATTATTTTAAAATTGGGGTTGGCCCGCGTCTTAAACCATTTACAAAAAAAAATTGAGTATGTAAATTACTTTAGAAATAATTGTTACTCTAGTAGCATTTATTTTTAGTTTATTCTGACAATTAATATCGTTCAGTTCGAGTTGTGAGCACGAAAGAGCTATAGGAAAGTGCTAGAGCTGTGTGTGTTATTTTTACCCGATTAAAAACAGTTCCAAGCCGTTCTATTTTAACTTATTTGAGTAATGGTATTGTTACTCTAGCAGCATTTATTTTTAGTTTATTATTTATCAGGACAATTAATATCGTTCAGTTCGAGTTGAGAGCACGGAAGAGCTATTATAGGAAAGTGCTAGAGCTGTGTGTGTTATTTTTACCCGATTAAAAAAAGTTCCGAGCCGTTCTATTTTAATTTATTTGAGTATTGGTATTGTTGCTCTGGCAGCATTTATTTTTAGTTTATTATTTATCAGGATAATTAATAACGCTCAGGAGGCCAATTCTGTTATTTCACAACGTTCAACAATCCATACCGCTGCATTAATCCATACCATTCAGCAGTCCAACTCCGGTAGTCGTTCGATACTTTGGCAAAAAGCCATTCTACTATTTCCATAGACAAATTGGATTGTAGCGTCACAAAAACATAGCATACACGCTATTTTTTAATAAATATATAATTCACACTACTATATATGAATATGAGTTAACAACGCGTTCATGATCTATCGAGTTAGCACAACATAAACTTTTGATCGATCGCAGTCGTCAATAGAAACGTAACTGCTGCTGGACTGTTTTTCGCTAGCAGAATAAGAAATAGCATAAAGGTCGCCGTTCAGCTACGGTTCGATTGAAATTTAATTAGTGGAATCGCCCTCGGGTCGAGTTGAGAGCACGATAGAGCTATACGAAACTGCTAGAGCTGTCTGTGTTATTTTTACCCGATTAAAAAAGTTCCGAGCCGTTCTATTTTAATTTATGTGAATATTGGTATTGTTACTTTAGCAGCATTTATTTTTAGTTTATTATTCATCAGGACAATTAATAACGTTCAGTTCGAGTTGAGACCACGAAAGGGCTAGAAAAAGGCTAGAGCTAAGGTTAGAGTAGGAAAAAGCTATGAATAACGTTTAATGTGGCATTTATACGAGTACATATTTTAATAAACGAATGTTCTGCGTTTAAACATTGCAAATCAAATTTGTTCGTTTGGTTGCAGAATGTCTGCCGACAAGAAGACCCTTTCCTCCCAGGAGATCTTCGCTCTAGAAGACAAAAAAGGCTGTCGTAACTACGCCCCGATTCCAGTCGCTTTGTCTCGTGGTGAAGGTAAAACTTTATTAAATATTTCTTTATCCTAGAATTGTTTTAAAATATGAATTGTTTTTTCTACGGACAGTTCATTCTACTACTGAGTTAAGCACCTGTTATTGCGTCCGTTAAACCTTGACAACTGAAACTGTGAAATAGTACCTATACCTAGTGTTTGTTTATTATTACAATCGCAGTAGGTAGCAACCCTGCCTTTTATATCATCTATAAAATATCATCTATATCATATCTAAATCATCCTAAGTCAAGTCAAACATTTCATAAACATTTCTGTTTGACCTGTGTGATACACAACCAGAAAATATAAGTTTGAATTTCAGCCGTTAGGCAGGTAGGTATAAGTATAGGCTCTCCTTAGTTTATGTAGCATGAAAAATAATGTACATACCCTTTAAATATTTCCTATCGAAAATCAATCGTGAATGTTTATAGTACCTATTACTTTTTAGAGCACTAACGCCTGCTTTAGCGATCTCAATTTCTCTCTCTATAAATTTCAATGTTGAATGTGTTTTTGCATGATGGTTATCTCAAATATAGCGGTAAACTCAATTAAAAACACCCTCTACTTCACCGGCTTAGTTCGTCCCTATACATAAAATAAATAAAAAAACCCTATAAATAAAAACGTTCTCTACCTGCCATACTTCGTTGTCTTCTTGACTTCAGTTTTGTGATCAATCAATGACTGCCAAACTGCCCTTTATGTAGTAAAAGGGGGAAGAAAAGGTACTCTTCTATACTATACTATACTACTATACTATACTATCTATATAATATATGAATACAAGTGCAATTTGAAAACTTTAATACCGACTTCCGACTATTACTTTGGTAAAAATCAGTTATTGGAGTGTAACTCAAATAAAAAATGGGACCACACGGGAAGCACCTAATTTAAAAAAAAAAGGAAATTTGAGAATTGGTCCACCCAATCGTAAGTTGTGAGGTAACAAACATTAAAAAAAACAGTCGAATTGAGTATCTCCTTCTTTTTTTGGAAGTCGGTAGAAAAGAAGATGCCCTGACTGACTGACAGACAACGCACAGCCTAAAACCCATGATCGTAGAGACTTGAAATTTGGAGGGTATGTATTGTCCTTGATGCGTAGAGGTGTACTAAGAATGGGTTTTTCGAAATTCTACCCCTAAGGGGGTCAAAAGGGGTGAAAACGTTTGTATGAAACTCCCTTGTTTTTGAACTTATAGTTGAGAAAATTTGTATTTGGATAGGTCATTCAAAATAAAAAATGTTGGACTAATTTTTTTGTATAGTGGTGGTTTAAGATGATGAAATGGAGGGCTGAAAGTTTGTATGGAAAGTTTTTTTGTTTTTGAACGTACAGTGGTGAAAATTAGCATTCGGACAGTTTAAAGTGATGATTTCAATATTTATTGACAGGGATGACTTAAGGGGGTGAACGGGGGATACTTTTTTTTTTCAAAAGTTCTTTGTTTTTGGAGCTACAGTGATGAAAATTGATAACTGGATAGGTAATTTAAAATAAATAGTGATGCTTTCAATATTTTTGTCAGGGATGACTTCATATACACATATATACTGTATGTTTGTCTGTCGGTTTGTACGGGCTAATATCCGAAACGACTGGACCGATTTAAATGAAATTTCGTATGGTGGTAGATTACCTATATCCCTGATCAACATATAGGATACTTTTGATCCGGGTAAATCAAAGAGTTCCCGTGGGATAATTCAAAATCTGTAATTACCGTATCCCGCGAGGCCACGCGAGCGAAGTCGCTGGCGGGTCAGCTAGTAATATTATTAATGTGAAACTTTGGATGAATGAAAGTGTGTTACTCAACCACGGAACAACGGCTGAACATATTTGGATGAAATTTTGAGTGGATGGTTTATACCTGGGATTAACACAAACACTACTAATTATCCCGATTGAACGGGTATTTTCCCTAAGGATCGCGATAACCTTATGCCACGCGGACGTAGTCATAGACGGATACTAGTTTCACTATAATTATCTATATAGATGGGTATAGAATTATAGATAGATATAGATTGCATAAATTAATATTGCGATATTAACTGAGATTAAGTATACCTATAGATAGGTTTTTAATTTATTGTACGAGTAGTATTAGGCAATCGGACACAAAGAGCGCGACATGTTTCGTAGGTAATGATCATTGCTATACTATCTAACTAAAAAATTATCTAAAGTAGATACATTATCTCAAAGCGCAGTCTAATACATAATGTTCCTAAATACCTAGATTCCGAAGTACCGACGAGGTATTGCACAACATATTATTAACTAAATAACTGATGTATCTACTTTGAACTTGATAGTAGGTAAGTACCTACTTTTTAAATAGGTACAATTCTATAGCGTTTATATTTAATCTGAATATCAGCCCATATACTACCTACTACTATATTATTATGTATAATAAAACTTTATTCAAGATCTTTTTTGAAAAAAGAGCTTTTTAAAGCATACATTTTTTTTTTTTTGAATTTAAGTAGTTTAAAAATGCTGTTTCTTTGTCTTTGGTGAGGATGGTAAAAGTATCGTCCTACGAAGTAGGGTTCCCAAGACACCACGTCATTTTAAAAAAAATATTTTTATTGTTTCACAAATTTTAACATTTTTTACGATGGTTTTTCGTTTTCAACTAGACTACGGTACTCTGTTAGGAAGGTACATTTGTACGTGCATGCGTGGATACTCTTGACCAGTTTTTAAACATGCAATACATAATAATTCCTAATAAACATACAAAATTTTATTGTAAAACTCAATTATGTAACAGTAATATGGTCTACCTATTGATGTTAGTTGTTCAACTGTGATTGAAAAGGCAACATATTCCCTATTTTTCTATTTTTATCGCAGACTCACAGACAGCAGACATCAGTTCAAATAGTGATCTACCAAATTATTAAAGGTCGCCAGTTTTATCAACTTAAACATATTTCAGGTTAAGACCAGTTTGAGGTTAAATTGTTAACACAAATAACTGACTATAACCACATTTCTACGAGATCTAATTAGTCAAGATTGTGCGACCTAACAATACCGATATATAATTTGATAAGCCGAGACATAATTAACTCAGTTATCGCATTAACTATGCATCTGTTTACTAAAGAAACATTGGATGTTAAACAGAATGATTAGCTGGATAATTTTCTTACACCACGGTTTTTTCCATGCACTCGTAAATAATAATACCAAAAATAATCAAACAATCACACCATTATATTATGTCGAAATGGGAACCTACTCGTATCTACGTCTGCGTTTAGATGTACGAACGGATGTGTTTCTTCACGTCAAAACTGCTGAATAGATTTCAATTGACTTAAACTTTTTTACTGTTTTATTTTATTATGTTATTAAGAGACGGTACAAGCACGAAGCCTACCTGGTGTTAAGTGATAACCTCTACCAAGAACAGATGCATTTCCTTACATGTGAACGGCAATGCGCCTGTATAACCCCGAGACATTATAAGTCTCTATGGCGTGTAATTTCGGCGGCACCACGGATCTACTTCCTAGATCTGTGAACGGCACCCATACCATTCAAACCAGAACACAGTATTGCGAATATTACATACTGTTCCCGGTAGAAATAGATAGGTATGGTGGAAGTAGGTAATTGAAGTGCTTAAACCACAAGGAAATCCCAAAACGAACCTATTTGTGTATGAATACCCATTCCGCCTTTCTCAGGAATTTGTATGTTCTTCTTCTTAGTCGGGCACTCTTGGCAGAGTGGTCTTGATCATGGTGACTGTAAACTGCGGCTCCTCGCCAGTTTCCATTTCCAGGGCCGTCGATCTCCTCGCGAAGTCTTTCCATTTCTGACGGTTAGTGGCATTGCGAGCACATTGCACAATGGTGGAATTCGTGGCCTTTTTAATAGAGCCAGTCCAGTGTGTTGGTGAACGACCTCAGGATCTCTTTCTTTCTTTGCACTATTAATCTCTCCATCAAGTTATTGTTCCGGGAGATATGTCCGAAGAACTTCAATATTCGCATCTGCACAGTCGACGATAGTCTAAATTATATTTGAAGTTCTTTGAGGATATAATTATTGGTGCGGAACGCTGGCCACGGTATTTTCAGTAGTCGTCTCCAGCACCACATCTCTAGTGTATCGATTTTTCGGCGATCCTGCAGTTTTAGTAACCAAGTCTCCGCGCCATAAAGAAAGATCGGAAACACCAGGCATCTCATTAGACGAACCTATTTTTTGGTTATGCGTATATCCTTCCAAATATTTCCTTTTTATATTCTAACTACACACGAACTAAGTCATCAGTGCACTATTATTTTACGTACCGAGTGTGTTTAAGCTTTAAAATTGTTTTAATATGTATATGTCGTAGGATAATTTGATACTTCGAATCTTCGCGAAAATCCTAGGGGTTTTGCGAAAACGCGGATAATTAGACATAGGCGAAAAATTATCAAATCTTACTGGACAAAGTCAGGATTTTTGCGAAAAGTGCGAAAAGTGCCTAATACCTAAAATTAACGTAAACCAGTCTAAGGCAAAGTCACAAATAGGTACGACGACGAGCGAAGCGAGGAGGAGTGTTAGGTTACTTGTGACCACAACGCGCGAGCCGAGCGAGCGCAGCGAGCGTGCGCTGTTCGCAAAAATCCTGACTTTGTCCAGTAATTAAGATAAGATAATTTTTCGCCTATGTCTAATTATCCGCGTTTTCGCAAAACCCCTAGGATTTTCGCGAAGATTCGAATTATCAAATTATCCTACGACATATATACTTACATCTGATCAAGAATGCTGTTATAATATTCACGGGCACACGCAAGAACAATCATTGTTGATATTTACTGAGATACGAGATGAGATTAGGTATTGTAGTCGTAGTTACGGTAAATCTTCACCATATCTCTACGTGCAAACAGAGGTTAAATAATATTATTATCAGCACTTAGTAATAGTTAAATAAATAAAACGAGGCATTTATTAATCGTAGTAAATTACAATAAACTGAAATAGGTACATCCCAGGGTTGTGTTGTAATTAATATGGTTTTAGTATACCTACTACTAAAACACGGTGACTTACCATAGCTTAATTCAAGATTTATGAATTTTAATACCTACTAATTTAATTTCCTAATTTAATAATATATTGCAGTTACGAAGTTACCATTGCATCGTATCTTATCGAAAAAATGCTGAACTCTTATAAATAATGATCTGATTTTATTGAAATAAAACAGACATACAAAACATAACATATTAAGGTACTAAACGAGTTTATTTAGATATTAACCATTTAACAGAATCAATTGCACTGAACGAGTAATTTAAAGATCTAATACGGCGGTTTTATTGCTGAACCTGGTGATGCGGCTGCAACGGGAACTAACAATGTTCTACTGCTACACCAGCTATTATCAGCAGATGAGTAATTAGATAATATTATAGTGTCATAATCAGCTCATTATGTTCCCACTGCTGGGACACGAGCCTTCCTCTCAGAGATAGGAGGCCATAATCCATCACGCGTGCCCAGTGCCTGCTTGGTGGATAGGCTAGTGGCCAACCCATGTCGAAGTTTTCAGGCCGCCTGAAACCCTTCGAGGTTTTACGTGCCCTCCGAAGCACGGAAGAGCTCCGTTGAATAATTTCACTAGTGGTCACCCATCTAAGTCCTGACCGCAGCAAGTGTTGCTTAACTTGTTGATCGGTTAAGATCGCCAAGTCAAGCTCCGTTATACGAGCGCTTCATATTACAGTAGGTATAATGAACTATTTCTATTTATTTATAAATATTCGTATTTCCAGGAGTCTTCGTATGGGATGTTGAAGGCAAGAGGTACTATGACTTCCTGAGTGCGTATTCGGCGGTGAACCAGGGGCACTGCCACCCCAGGATCATTGGCGCATTGAAGAACCAAGCAGAGAAACTAACTCTCGTTTCTAGGTAACATGTTTTTAAATGAATGGGTATTTTACCTGAACATATACCGACCGGTGAAGGAATGCTGTGTGATCAATAATATCACGTAGTTAGGACACCAAATAATTCTAACTGTTCTTTACTCGGCAATTACCTTCTCGTGGGTTATTGTTTGATCCATTTCTACAGCTGCTTGATTGCTCCAATATATACCACAATTGCTTAATGCACAAATAAGTATGGCAATGGTAATGTATGTATTAGTGTGAGAGATGAGAGTAGATAGTCCATAGAGGAGTAAGAGAGCAGAGAGATCTATCCCGTTATCATTATTAGAGCTCCACAGGGACTATTATTCTGGTGCTTTACCTTCACTTTTTGTTATTCTGTGCTATTACTGAGACGTGTATGTTGTGTGATATAACTGCAGGGCGTAACTGGTTCTCAATTTGGTATAATATAATTATATGCGAATAAACGAGATATTCAGTTTCCTTAATGTGTTAATGTGTGTGTAACCATGCCTCCGGCGACCACAAATTAAAAACTGCGACACAGGAAATCCTAGAGCTATGTGAGTATGAGTGTGCGAACGTATTTTATTTATTATGAATTTGAAGTTAGTTATAATCCTAAAATAAAGATAGTAGTTCCACGAACAGTAGACCTCGAGAGCACAGTCTTATCAGCGGCTATTTTTCTCTGTCTGAGCAATTAAAATCGTCCAGTTTTTTAACAACCACTTTACCAATTATGCTCATATTCGAAATTCCTCTTTAAAGTCAAGTACCTAATGTGTGTACCAAATTTGATCAAAATCAATCGGTAAATAGCGCCTCAGCAAACTCCAACCCCCCTTTAGGGAAATCCTCCACCCCACAAAAATCGCCAACGAATAAAAATTATATTGAATAGTAGAACATAGTACAAAATCCCGGGTAATACCGGTTCCAATCAGTAAAAATACCAGGATTCCCAGTTTATCGAAAGGGTACCGATTTTGCAATCCCTAGCGCTGACCAGTCAATCGAGACCCCAGTTTTATATGAGACCGTGAAGCACAGAGAGATCAAGCTGCCATCTATAATTTAACGGTGTAACGGATCAAGATAAAACTTTTAGAGTTGGGAGCTCCGGGTTCTATTCTATCCTATATAGGTATAATATCCGTATTCCAAATTTCATCGAAATCTGTGCGGTAGTTTTTGAAGTTATGCGAGAGCACACGGACAGACAAACATACAGATATTTTCAAAAACGTCTTATTCTTGTTCAGTAAGTAATTTTACGTATTCTAACCCACATTGTTTTAATTTTTCTTCCATAAGTACAGACTTTTTGGCCTCTGTTCCTTTATTATAAGTAAAGATAGATAGATGAAAGGCGGATCTGACTGCAACCTTAGGTATGCACGTAGGTATGCTACTCATATCAAGATTAGACCATATTAAACTTGCAAACTCACAGACGGTGTATTTCAATATAGACTTTACAAAACTTCCAGAGCATTCTACTCAGACCAGCTCGGCGTGTATGAGGAGTTCATGACTGATCTGTTCGGTTTCGACCGTCTCCTGCCGATGAACACCGGCGTCGAAGGGGGAGAGAGTGCCTGCAAGATTGCGCGCAAATGGGGTTATACGGTCAAGAACATACCTGAAGGACAAGCCAAGGTATATAATATGTTAGGATGACATTCTTTGATAGGCATCTAGCTTCCAGATAATTCTTACTTTCTAGGTGGGTAAGCCTCAAAACCACAGACCAATATATATTGGTCTATGCTCAAAACCATAGCATACAACAAAAATCAACACGGAACCCTATAAACGAGTTGAATATTTGTGAAAGAAGTATTTGGTAGGGCAGTGAGTAACGGCATTGTATGCAGTGCAGTGGGGAATAAAAATGCCCTTCTGTACTACCAGTAGTGCTTGGTAGTGCAGCGGGGAATGCCTGCATCAGTGTAGGTGCCATCTTTTTAAGTCAATCTGTGACAAGACGAGCAAGCAGCTCACCTGATGTTAGCGTCACGCTTGCCCATAAAAGTTTAGTTTAATTCAGAATTTTAAACTACAACAGTTCAAAACTCTGAATAGCAATGCACTCATTCTTATAGATATAAGATATTAATTCACTTGCCCTGTAATTTCGCTGGAAACATTGCCCTTCAAATAGAAAAACAGTAATGTTTGCTTCCGAGCCTGCTAAATTTTGGTTGGCATGTATAGGCACCCTACCAATCAGTAAGAGTGTGCTAGATTAAGGCTTTAATTATAATATTAAGTACCTAGTAGTAGATAGGATACAAACACATAACTAATGTCACAGAATAAATAATAGTATTTGTGTACTACTATGTACTACTATGTGTGTTTGAATGGAAGTGTGACATTACTAGGCGAATGACACTCAAAGCCCTGGGGGTTATACGAGCGCAATGCAATAGTTTATGTGCGATACTGTTGCCAATGTCAAATACTTTATGAGATATCGCCCTTGTACATATGGTTGCTTTTCCAACATTTCTTGTCATCTCTTCATTTGTTTCACGGATGTTGTCAAAGATGCAACGATGATTGTTCATATAGAATCGCACTTCTCTGGTATATACAATATTGGTCTATGATCTCACGGTTGAGTGGCAGTGTAACTTTCAAAGACAGGCGTAGTGCTTATCACAAGACGTACCTAACTCTGACCGAATAATGCCGTTTCGTCGCACGACATCTAGGTACGTACATACTTAATTTTAATCCGTAATATTGATGCCAGATTGATAGAATGACAGAGTAAGATATTCCACAATAAGTCAGAGAAGTAACCGAGTTAATAAGTACTTAGTATTTATTAGCAAAACGCAAAAAAGGCAAAACCCTCTAAGTTGTTTTTCATTTGATTTATTTATTCTATGTCGTTTCCAATAGTTATATTAGGTATTTTATTAAACATTTATTTCTAGATTATCTTCGCGGAGGGCAACTTCTGGGGCCGCACATTATCTGCCGTGTCTTCGTCCTCCGATCCGACGTGTTACCAAGGCTTCGGGCCTTATATGCCTGGCTTCACACTAATACCCTACAATGACATTCCTGCATTAGAAGTAAGTTAAATACCTAATTTATTTCAAAGTTTACAATTGCATAGCATTCCTACAGTAGCTCTACCATGAGTTGGCAACATAAATGTCAACTATAGTCGATACTCGATCTCGCCTACCTATTATGTGATTGGCGTACTCGCTGTCAATTTTAGTTATGCAATTGACCGCGAGGTGGCACTGTTATTTTTTTCATAATTTTTTTCGCGGCTGTCGATATCGAGCATCGATTCGTGTCAATGTTGTAAACTCATGGTAGAACTACTGCTGCTCGCTCTTGCCCATAACAGATTCAGACCTCAAAGCCCAACGTATTTATATTGGCATGCAAACATCTCTATCTTTCTATAGCAGCCGCGCCAGTGGAAAGGTTACTACGATTTTACTTGATACAGTGCCTTTACCACCTAAATAATAGTATTGTGCTTGGAAGTACATTACCTAGCACTGCGCTGATAGCTCCCAAGACGGAGAATTACATAATAATCATACCACATAGTATGTCGCCTTATCTGCAGCCGTAGTACAGTAGGGACCTATATAATCCTATATAGACGTAGATGACCATAACTTGTAAGTACAATAAATAAGTGTTGTTTAATGTTGTAGAAAGTCCTCCAAGACCCAACAGTGGCTGCGTTCATGGTGGAGCCCATTCAAGGTGAAGCAGGCGTAGTGGTGCCTGATGATGGATACCTGAAGAAGGTTCGGGAGCTGTGTACGAAATATAACGTGTTGTGGATCGCGGACGAAGTGCAGACTGGCTTGGGTAAGTAACGCGAAATCAACAAATCTTCCGCAGGTGGCCGATACTAAAATCAAAACAGCTACAAACTCATATGCTCATGAGTTTCGCATAAGGCATCATGTTGTAGAACATATATAAAAACAATTGTAGCAATTCGCTTGTATAGAACACCAAAATATATAAAGGAACTAAAATATATTTTTAGTTTATTATAGTAGTTCTTATTCTGTTAACAATAAATTCCAAATTCGTATTAGGTAGGTACGCTTGCGAATGACACTCCTAAAATTTCTGATCAATTGTATGTTAAGTGCGAATTAGTCGTTATGTAATTTCGTGGTCTTTCAACTGATGTAAAATTATTCACAGTTAGTTGGAATAAAAGTATTTAAGAATTGTCATTCTAAGTCTAAGTATCCAAAGAATAAGAACTACCATAGTTTACAGAATTTTAGAGTTTAGTTCTGCACAAGCGAATTGCTACCACTGTTGTCTACACACAGTTGAGTATAAACCAGCATCTGTGCTTCTTCTAAGCATATAAGCAGCAGAGGCATGGGGGCAGATGGGCCCACACACTAACACATCACTAACCACGAACGGATCACAAATATTTATTTTTACCAATAAACTGAACCGATGTCAACACCAAAAAGTGTGAAATAATTTGTCGAAGTCGATACCAAGCGCACAATATTATGATAATACTTAGGTACTTTTGACCGATTATGCTACCGACTTCGACAAGTTATTTCACACTTGTTGATGTTGAAGTCGGTTCCGTTATTTGGAAAAAAAATGTTTTCACCACTTTTAGTGACCCTTGCTAGCTACGGGATCGATTGTCATTCAACATCTATGGTGTCATCATCACATCATATTGATGATGTGATGATGACATCATTATACTGAAAATTATTGAAGTGAAACTCAAAAACTGCTGGACCGAATTTGATGAAATTTAAATAGGACCACCTCGAACGTATACCTATTCAACCAAACAAAAAAATAATATTGAGAATTGATCCACGAGTGGAGTTTATTAAGTTTAAGTTTATTTATTTAATTACATATTGCAATATCATACGAAATGCAGCGTAGCTGCGACCTACTTGCGCACAAGCGGCACAAAGTGCAACACGAGGCGCCGACTCAGCACACGTGTCGAAGCCGACACCGGACGAGCGGAGCGGCGTTTGCGTCACTCTTGGTACACACCTCGACCGGAGTACATAGCATAGTTTAGCAATAGTCAATTAATTAAATTGTAATAATTATATTTTAAAATAAATTAGTTGCCTACAGTTTTGGTTTTTTTTAAGTCCTTCGGCTGCAGCTAACGTAATTGGCGCAGTCGGTAGGATATTAGAGTCAGCGCGCGCGGTCTAAAGCTCGAAAAGCTCCAAAAATCGTTGCACGGCTTGACTCCGATAGTCGCTGGCAGGCTCCTAAGTCTTCATCTAATATCCGAATCTACGTGGCCGCAGCTCCGGGGACCAGTATCCGACAATTGATACGCAGAGGAAACCAGAATGCAACTGTAAGTACGCAAAAACTTTCTTTTGTGTTGCTCCTTTTAGTCCTTACTTATCCTTGTAATTTTTCAAGATTTTTCATCCTAAGAATCGGGGTGATCGGGAGACTGTATCTCGCCAGTCTCACCGTCATAGGGAATTAGATAGTATTAGGGAAATAGATTTAGATTTAGATATAAATTCATTAAAAATGCCTTATGACCCTGATGTTATTTTTAAGGCCTTACGCCCAGTGCCAGATTTCGATGGAAATCCGAACGTGCTCACACGATTTATAAAAATATGTGATCAACTTGTTTCATGTTATATGAGTGCTGAGGCCGGCAATGAATTAGGTAACTTGTGTCTATTAAATGGAATATTAAATAAAATAACTGGGCCCGCAGCCACAATCATAAACTCAAATGGCGTTCCTGATAATTGGTTAGGGATCCGCGAGTCATTAATAAATAACTTCGCTGACCAAAGAGATGAGACCGCATTGTATAATGACCTCTCCTTAGCCACGCAAGGTCACAGGACCACACAGGAATTTTATGACCATTGTCAAACGTTATTTAGCACGATTATGACATACGTTTCATTGCACGAAACTATCGCCACAACGATTGAATCAAAGCGTTTATTATATAGGAAGCTCTCTATGCAAGCTTTTGTACGAGGTCTACAGGAACCCTTAGGTTCTCGAATTCGTTGTATGAGACCTTCAACGATAGAGCAGGCATTACAATTCGTGCAGGAAGAAGTGAACATACTTTACTTGCAACAGCGAAATAATGAAATACATCCTAGAGCTCAGCATCAGCAGAGAACTCAACCTTTTACTCAAATTCCTCCTGCACCAAGGCACGGTTATCAACCACCTATGATGTTAGCACCTATTAGTCAGAGGCCTACGTTCATGTCGCCTCAACCATTTAAATTTAGTCCGCCACAGAACCAATTTAAATTTAATGCAGGACCACAAAACCAGCCTCAATACCGCATGCCGACTCGAACACAGCAGATGTTTAGTGCACCACCACCAAACTATAATGCTAGGAGTAACGCGTTTCGAATTCAACCTCGTAATCAACCCCAAAATTTTACCCCTAAGCCTATGAGCGGTATACAACATTTCACCCCTAGAGCTTTACCCCCGACTGGACTAACTGGACACGACTGGAGTAAGCACGGCAACCCACCACCTACAAATTATTTTAGAAGCCGTGAAATGAACTTCAATGAATGTACAAATGATGGTTATGATTATCACTATGAGCCTGACTTTAACTACTGTCCTGATTACAATGAATACCCGACTTATGCGTACGAGTACGTTGACCACGAGAACAACGGGCCGGAAACGGCTCAAGTATACGAACACTATAATGTCCATGACACGGTTGAAGAGCCGCAGCCTTCCACTAGTCAGGAATTTTTTTTTCAGAAGGCCTCAATATCAGACAAGCCAAAATAGAGGTCAATCTTCAAACTCAACGACAGCTACCCTTTGTTCAGATTTGTAATCCACCCTTAAAACTCCTCATAGACACCGGCGCGAACCAGTCATTTCTCAGCCCGGATGCTGTAGAGAAATTTTACTCGCATGTAAAGTTAGATTATGATCCATTTGAAGTCACAAATGTTCATGCTGTCAGTCAGAATGATTTTTCTATTACAGTTCCCTGTTTTTCAGAAATAAATGACCCTGAACCGATCAAACTCTTCGTGTACAAGTTTCACGATCATTTTGATGGATTAGTTGGTCTTGATCTGCTCACTAAATGGGAAGCTAAAATTGACTTAAAGAGACTATGTTTAAGTACTAAGTCAGCAGTAAATCCCATCTTATTGTATAACTCACGAAATGTAAATTTATACGAAGATATCATTCCGGCAAACAGTACGAAGTTAGTCAGAATACCTATAGACACCCAATATAGTGAAGTTTACGTTCCGGAACAATTCATATGTAACTGTATTATTCACGAATGCATTACTAGCGTAGTTCAGAACAGAGGTATATTAGAAATAGAAAATCCAAACAACAACGACGTTGTATTTTCATTAGATCAACCTGCTCACGCAGAGTTGTTTAATGTTGAGTGCGCGCGCACTGAAAAACGGCCCGCGCGTGTTAATGAAGTCTTATCGCGACTTCGCACGGATCATCTGAACGAGGAAGAAAAGGCTAACTTGATGGCTCTTTGCTCAAAGTATGCAGATGTTTTTTATATTGATGGCGAAAATTTAACTTTCACAAATCAAATAAAACATCGTATCCGAACTACCGATGATATCCCGGTACATACAAAGAGTTATCGTTACCCTTTTGTTCATCGACAAGAGGTTAGCGACCAAATTAACAAAATGTTGACTCAAGGTATCATACGCCCTTCTGAGTCCGCGTGGAGCTCACCAATTTGGATTGTTCCAAAGAAGGCGGATGCCTCGGGTAGACAAAAGTGGCGTCTAGTGGTTGATTTTCGTAAGGTCAATGAAAAAACCATAGACGACAAATACCCCATCCCGAACATAGCGGATGTTCTGGACAAGTTAGGGAAGTGCCAGTACTTCACAACCCTAGACCTGGCCAGTGGGTTTTACCAGGTAGAAATGGAACCCTCTGACATCCAGAAGACCGCATTTAATGTTGAACATGGGCATTTTGAGTTCCTTCGGATGCCCATGGGTTTAAAGAACTCACCTTCTACCTTTCAGAGGGTGATGGATGATATCCTCAGAGGTCTGCAGAACCAGGTATGCCTGGTCTACCTTGATGATATTATCGTATTCAGCACCTCGCTGCAGGAGCACATGACCAATCTTGAAAAGGTGTTCCAAAGACTTAGAGAATCCAACTTCAAGGTACAGATGGATAAGTCCGAGTTCTTGAAGCTGGAAACAGCTTACCTAGGTCATGTTATTAGCAGTGAAGGAGTGAAACCCAATCCTGACAAAATAGCGGCGATAGAAAAATATCCTATCCCCAAAACGCCTAAAGAGATAAAACAATTTCTGGGCTTATTAGGGTACTATCGGAAATTTATACCGGATTTTGCACGAGTTACAAAACCATTGACTCAATGTCTAAAGAAGGGCAAGAAAGTTACCTTTGACCCTGAATACGTCAAGAGTTTTGAAAAATGTAAAACCTTGTTAACAAATGACCCGATACTTAAGTACCCTGATTTTGATAAGGAATTCGTCCTCACAACAGACGCTTCTAATGTCGCTATAGGGGCCATTCTATCTCAAGGTCCCATAGGTTCCGACAAGCCTATTGCCTACGCCTCCCGTACACTCAATGACAGCGAACTAAATTATAGCACCATTGAGAAGGAGCTTTTAGCAATAGTTTGGGCCACTAAGTATTTTAGACCCTATCTTTTTGGCAGGAAATTTAAAATACTTACAGACCACAAACCGTTGCAGTGGGTTATGAGCTTGAAAGAGCCCAATTCGAGACTCACGCGATGGCGTCTCAAACTCAGTGAATACGATTTCACTGTGTCGTATAAAAAAGGAAAATCCAATACTAATGCCGACGCGTTATCTCGTGTAGAGATTTATAATGAGGAAACCAACTCCCTCATGGTAAATCGCTCGGAGCAACCCGACCCAGATGACGAGTCTGCGACTGTGACAGCTCATACCAGTCACGAAAATCCAATATTGGAAGTTCCTATTACCGACGACCCGCTAAATAGATTTCATCGTCAGTTAGTCTTTACGATTGTTAGTGATGTCAAAAGGCGACCAGTGGTATCGAAACCGTTTGATACACATACTCGCGTATCTGTACAAGTTACCGAATCTAACTTAGAACATGACGTCGTTAATGCCATAAAAGAATTTGTTAGCCCAAAAGTTAAAACAGGACTTCTAATTGACCCTCCATTAGGTTTTTACTCCATAATCCCAATCATACAGAATCACTTTAAGAGTTCATCTATGAATCTTGTGTTAACTAAGATTGAACTCGAGAATGTCAAACCTTATCTCAGACAGCAGGAAATAATTAAGCACTACCACGAAGGAAAAACTAATCACAGAGGTATCAATGAGTGCTACTTGTCCCTCTCAAGGAAATATTTCTGGCCAAAAATGAAGGACCATATAACGAAATTCATTAACGAATGCACTGTATGTGGCCAAGGGAAATACGATCGTAATCCCGTACAACCGCGGTTCAATATCGTTCCACCACCTAAAAAGCCCTTAGAAATAGTTCATATGGACTTGTTCACTGTAGACAGCGAAAAGTACGTTACGTTTGTAGATGTGTTTTCTAAGTACGGGCAAGCATATCATCTTCGTGATGGAACCGCCATCAGCGTTCTTCAGGCATTATTAAAATATTGTACACACCATGGTTTACCACTAACTATTGTCACAGACAATGGAACTGAATTTAGCAACCAATTGTTCTCGGAATTTTTACGAACACACAATGTGAACCATCATAAAGTTCTCCCACACTCACCTAACGATAACGGCAACATAGAGCGTTTTCACTCGACTTTACTTGAACATCTGAGACTTTTAAAATTACAACGTAAAGACGAACCAGTGGTAAATCTTGTACCATACGCGATAATCGCTTACAATAGCTCAGTTCACAGTTTCACTAAATGCAGGCCATTCGACATAATTACTGGACATTTCGACCCTAGGGATCCCGTAGCAATAGATTTGACGCAGCATTTACTACAACAATATACTCAAAGTCATAGAGATCAGATGAAATTAGTTTATGATATCATAAACGAATCAGCCCTGCATAATCGTACTGTTTTAATCGAAAATAGGAATAAGGATAGGGAACCTGAAATTCAATACGATCCTGAACAGCAAGTCTTCATAAAAAACCCGTTAGCTAGCAGACAAAAGTTAGCGCCGAGATACACTAAAGACAAAGTTCTCGCTAATTTGCCCATACATATATATACGTCGCGAAAACGTGGTCCGGTAGCTAAATCTCGCCTTAAGCGAGTACCTAATAGTAATAAATTGTTTCAGAATTCTGCTGATGATCATGGCGCATCTTGTTCGAACGCAGGAGATAAGACTTGAAAGTCTTAACAACGGTCCAGGACTTCTACCGTATAAACTCGGACAAACTCGTCTTATAACTCATTATCATAGTTTCTTACAATACATTCAGATTAATGACATAGAGAATAAGGCTCTCGCGGTTAGGAAACAGCTAATGGATTTTAAATTTAAATTAAATAATGATACGCACGCTTTATATGAGCTACAAATTAATTATTTATCGCAGAAAATTGAGAAGGTCTTAAATCATTTGAAAATCTTAGAGCCTAGCCGGATAAAGAGAGGTCTAATTGATGGTCTAGGGTCCGTAATTAAAAGTCTCACTGGTAATTTGGATTATCAGGATGCAATTAAGTTTGATAACGCGATTAAAAATTTGAAAACCAATGAGAATAAAATTATTGCCGAGTTCAACTCCCATATAAGCCTTGGTAAAGAATGGATGACGCAACACAACGACGTCATAGACCAATTAGTAAAGAACCAACAATTTATAAATGCTACACTTGAGCTTCTATTGAACAGCGATGCTTATAAAGATACTAGCCTCTTAAAATATGCTCGATTTGCTCAGCTATTGACTATTATAACGGAAAATGTTGATGATTTATTTAAGGAATTACTTAGGATAGAAAATATTTTAGCTTTAGTGCGAGCATCGAGCACGCACCATTCTATGGTAGACGTAAATACTTTAAGAAATATGATAGATAGAGTCCATATAATCTATGGAGATAGTAGAATATTAAATTTAGATTTACGCGATTATTATAGCATTATAAAGCCTGGGTCATACTATGCTGACAGACAAATAGTCATAGTTTTCAAAGTACCCATTGTTAGCAAAGACATATTCGATTTATACAAACTTTCAATAGCCCCGAATAGGTATAGTCAAGTCCTTATTCCTCCCTTTCCATTCCTTGCAACCAATAAGGAAGCGTATGCGTACATGGAGGCAGAATGCCCGAAGGTAGACAAGCAGTACCTCTGCGAAGAAGACACCATAAACCAAATCAAGAACCAGCATGACTGTACCCGAGAACTCGTCATCAATCATGCGTTGGGAGCAGCCTGCAACCTCACCACTGTCATCCTGGAGAAGGAAGCAATGGAGCAACTGGACGACAAGGACTACGTCGTTACATTTCCTCGCACTACGAGAACCCACCTGCGATGCGGAAGAGAAGAGTACAAGCAACTTCAAGGGAGCTACTTAATCACCGTTCCTATTAACTGCAGCCTGATGACGTCAGAATTTACAATAGCTAACGAAAACGACCAAATATCCGGCCATCCTCTTCTGATCACGGATATCTCATATAATTTCAAGGAGAAATCTGTACGCTCACATAAGATATCTCTGCAATCTATCGATTTAAGAAAACTACATAAAGCCTATAACCAAGCCATGATGCAACCGAACTTAGAACGAGACACGACGGCAGATGACGCACTCTACCATACCACCCTACCTTTTTATGTGGTACTATTCGGTGCATTCGCACTTGGACTCACCATGATTCTACGACGTCTCAACCTGTGGAAACGCAGCAAACCTCAACATCAAGATGACCAAACATCTCCGAAGCATGTATATGAAGATCCTGAAAAACCTGCGGCTTTTCCAGCAACATTTTCACTAAACGTTGGAAAATAGTTGCTGATCTGCGGGTGGAGGAATTACATATTGCAATATCATACGAAATGCAGCGTAGCTGCGACCTACTTGCGCACAAGCGGCACAAAGTGCAACACGAGGCGCCGACTCAGCACACGTGTCGAAGCCGACACCGGACGAGCGGAGCGGCGTTTGCGTCACTCTTGGTACACACCTCGACCGGAGTACATAGCATAGTTTAGCAATAGTCAATTAATTAAATTGTAATAATTATATTTTAAAATAAATAAGTTGCCTACAGTTTTGGTTTTTTTTAAGTCCTTCGGCTGCAGCTAACGTAATTATTTCAACAATAAGAATATACAATTTGTTTACAAACTAAAATACACAATAACAATTAATTCCTGAAAACCATGGCTTGTGTTGCGTCTATTAACTTAGTCTGCTGTCGCACAGAACCTACACTAAGAAAATGATTTCTTGTGTTGTAGATTCTGAAGTTCTGTTTCTGAGTAGAAATTGGTGAACATACACAAAAAAATATACATACAGACGAACTTATAACCTCCTCCTTTTTTGAAGTCGGTTAAAACGCTGCATATAAAGCAAATACTTTACCTGGCCAGGTATCGAAGGCAGCTCGCTCTTCGAAGGCACGATCACCAGCTAAGGTAACGAGGCGGAGAATTATCATATTTTTGAATTCATATTCTAGGACGTACTGGAAAACTACTCGCAGTACAGCATGAGGACGTGAAGCCCGACATCCTGATCCTGGGCAAAGCCTTGAGCGGCGGCGTGCTGCCAGTGTCTGCCGTGCTGGCTAACAACGATGTTATGGACGTAAGTTAAATCTGAATTATTCCTTACTAACGTACTATCTAGGTAGGCAGGAAATTATTTTAATAAATATGGTTTTATTTACAGGTAATCAAGCCTGGTACCCACGGGTCAACGTATGGTGGGAATCCTTTAGCGTGTGCAGTTGCTCTAGAAGCCATGAAGGTATGTACCTATTATCAAGTTATTAAACATTAGAAAATTGACTTAGTACAGGGCACAATTTAAAGGACTCTCTTTATTCAATAAAAATCCCATATCTTGTAAATACGTATTACATTACAATTATATTTGTTTGCCAAATAATTTAATTTCATCTATCTCTAATACCTAAGTGACGATTATGTTATTTTTAAATCTTCTAAAATAACATATAAAATACTCCAACGTTCAGGAACAAATTTTGGAAATGTTGTATTTTTTAATGTGGCAGATGAAAAAATCTTGTCTCAAATAAGTACGTGCTCGTACTCGTTCATCCGCCAGTCGTTGAAACCGCACGATGACGTTGTCGACATTAATGTTTCTCAAACTTATGGGTAGCTAAATAAATAAATACGTTTTAACCATAAAATTTGCGGCAATTGAAATTTTATAAACGCCGTCTAGCGTGTCGGCGGCTCTGCAATTTGTTAGATACCATCGTGCTAACTCGCCCATTTAAGGCACATATTATTTATGGTCAATTAGTGTATTAAAAAAACGATTTCTTTGGTGATGTTGTACCTAGTCATTGGTGACGTTCAAAAATCGGTACTCAGTATTCCTTTATATCTTCGGAAGCTCCAGTCTCACTCGACATAGTTACCATAGGATCCTCTGTAAGATTAGGGATTAATATCTAAGGACATTAGTAATCAGAGAAATTATGTAAGTCATCATCATCATCTCAGCCGTAGGACGTCCACTGCTGAACATATGCCTCCCCCATAATTTTCCAAAAGGACCGGTTGGAAGCGGCCTGCATCCAACGTCGTTCTGCGAGCTTTATCAGGTCGTCTGTCCACCGTGTCGTGGACGACCTACGCTGCGCTTGCCGGTCCGTGGTCTCCATTCCAGAACCTTCCGGCCCCATCGGCCATCTGTTCTGCGTGCTATGTGCCCTGCCCACTGCCACTTTAACTGGCTAATCTTCTGGGCTATGTCGGTGAATTTCGTTCTACGGATCTCCTCATTTCTGATTCGATCACGTAGAGAAAGTCCAAGCATAGCCCTCTCCATAGCTCGTTGTGCGAATTATGTAAGTACCTACGTAGAAATAAAAAAGTTTACGTTCAATTTCAGGTGTTGCTAGAAGAGAAATTGGCAGAGAACGCCGAGAAGATGGGCCGCATATTGCGTGACGAGTTGAACAAACTGCCTAAATCGCAGGTGGTGACGGTGCGCGGCCGGGGTCTGATGTGTGCCATGGTTGTCAACGACAGTAAGTAACGGGAGATTGTAAACATTGTTGCTTCTGCTTGTCATATTTATATGATAAGTATACTTTCCCTTAAGCACCAGATAATCATAATCACAGAGCTCAATACGTGATCGTGACGTGTGATCTCCCTTTTAGTGGGAACTGCAAAAGTCCTTTTATAAAGTTTATTTTGTAAGTTATACATGTTATTTGAAGAATGTTCTTTACATTATCTACTAGGTAATGTTTAACCACGTAAAGGTACCATCGGATTACCGATGCTGTAGTTAAAACCTTCTTGAATACCTACTTATCACAAATGACATTCGGCTACATCAGCATAACATGCTTTACCAGATAATTATAGAGTTTGAAAACTATCGTGAGTATCATACATTATACTAATATAAAGATACCGGCTTCACTCACTTGGTATTAGGTATGTCGGTTTAAGTCCGACGAGGTTTCGAACGTGTAAGACGTTCTTCTTCAGGGAGTGTTCACGCTTGGAGATCGCGTCGCGCACTGCGCGCCACTTAAACATACAGAATACAAAGTGATTGAAGCCGGTATCTTTATATTACCAGATAATGTTAAGAATATTAATCTAATTTCACGAATCACGTTCTTAACTGGATCAACTTGTTTAAACAACCATTGCTGCGGGCAGTATTTGGATGTGTGGCATTTTCAGAGGGCACATCATATGAATTGTTAGGGCATGTGCACGTACCTACTTCGTTTAGACCGTGGTGACCGAGGACGGTTCTGCTAGAGCCATATTTTGTTGGTACCACCAACCAGGGCGACCTATTTATTCTCCCTTGATGTAGTAGACATGCAATCATCTTAACTATAACCGTTTCCACTTTCCAGACATCCCAGCTTACGACGCGTGCCTTCGCCTGAAAGAGGCCGGTCTCCTCGCAAAGACCACACACGGCCAAACGATCCGCTTGGCACCTCCGCTAGTCATCACCGAAGCGCAGATCCGCGAGGGAGCCACCATCATTCGCAATGTCTTCAACAGTTTCAACAAATAAGCGAACACACTTGGGCGTCAAGAGCGAACTTACAGCGTCTTGTACGTGATACTGACACCCGTTGGAAATTTGTGCGTGTAGAGGCGACATTACTCTTCTTAATTACGTCGGCTATAGATATTATTTTTATTGTTTGGTTATCTCACTTGATTGTGAGTGATGTAGTGGTTGAAGGTGGTAGCAGTCTAGACATACAAACGGCGACTGACTTTAACAGCTGCAATTACACCGCTAGGTAGTATTAAATTTTAAGCCAGGCCAGGTAGCCAGGCGGAAACTAGATGCTGTGGACTTCCTCAAGATATTACCTCCAGAGATAACTTTTCCCAATATTAGTTTTCGAATCGGTGTCCGCTTGATGGGCAGCCAGCTCTCACTTACCTACCGGTGACTGTCGTTAGGTACAATTATTATTATTTCATTCTTTCAAGTTAGGTACTTCAAACTTTTTTCCAACGTTAGGAACGAAAAAACGGAAAACACGTCGTAATTACAAAAAAAAGATTGCATTCCTTTATTAATTTCTACATAAAAGCAAGAAATAGTAATAATATCATCCTTGGTAAAAGCAACCAATCGGTTCGAGTATATAAATACTGTGTGTTAGTCGAGTACCTTCTCTTTTGTTTTTAAGTAACTTTTGGCTTTATAACGTTGAGAATGCTTCTGCATTTAGGTAAGAAAAGCAGAAGTAAAAAGGAAAGATTAGACATATGTTTATTTACTACTAGCAAGCTCAGTGAGGTTTTGCGATTATAAGTACTAAGGGACTGCTACATTTAAGGAAAGCAATCTGATAAGAAAATCAACTTCAAGTTGAGATGTAATGTCATTTCTGCACGTCATGTATCGGAGATTAAGGTATCTGGTATTGTAAAATACCTATATGTAATACGCTTCAGTGCTAAACTTCGAAAATGTATTGCTCGAAGGTGCCAAATTGTGATTGTAAGTAATTAATTATTCGGAAACAAATCTCAAGTATTTATTCTATCAATAAAGAATTTCAAGTATAAGAACACATTGTTTTCATGGTCTCAAGTAAACGCGCATTACCACTAGCTCTTTGAAAAATGAGATTGGAGTTTTTTTTTAATGGTCATTTTTAACTGGTCATTAATGCCAACTGGTCGTTCTGCGTGGAACCCGTATACTATTTGGTCCTGCCAAATAACTTTGATAACCGTTACGGATTATGATCAGTTATGCCGTATTTTACGGTTACACAATACATTTCACTTACATTAAAGGTGCGTTCGTTTAGCAATGAGGGCATTGGTGGCCTTTCCATTATTGGCTCTTTTGTTATTAAGCGTTCATAAAGCTCAACAACGTTATTTTTCCAACTTTTGTCCACACCCTACTCGAACGCTAAACAAAATCAAATTGATAGTTGTAAAAACGATCACAAACAACCATGCTCCGGACGTGATTCAAAAATTTCACTTTTTAGTGGCAAAAATAACTCTTTAGCTTTCCGAACTCTGAACAAAAAGAGCCATAAACGTCATTTTCACCCAGATTCCCAGTTCGAACGCCTTTGTGAGCGTTTTTAGCGTTAGTTTCGCCAACTTGGGCTATTCGAACGCACTATAACACCTAACATTAGTTAAGTGGTAACCTCTATCTATAACAAAGCGCCCATCACCCGAGATTTAACTTAGCTAGATTTAACAACTTAATAATATCTGTGTCTAAAATTTCACCGGTAACCATATCCTTCAAAGCACAACACAGTAATGCAAGCATTACTGCTTCATGATAGAAAATTGTTCCAGCAGTTTGAGGCTGAAAAATGAAGAAGCATACCAACACCTAACTAAATTTCGCTCTTTCTATTGATAGCGTAATAGTTAATAATAACTAAAAATATATAGTAAAAACGAATTCATAATAAATCGTTCGAACTGTATAGACTGTCACCGCCTTATTATAAGACGTGGACTAAATAACCCCGGTTTAAACCAAATAAATGGTTGGAGCAAATTTTGTATATGAAATTCCGTTAAAACCTGGTTTAAACTCGGGACTATCTTTAGTCTACATTTTATAATAAAGCGGCATAAGTATCAGCAGCAGGTAGGCCTGTTGAATGGCGAAGCTGATTGTGCTAAGGAAATGCCATCGCTCGTGGTTTACCGATTAATATTTCAGGATCTAATAAAAATAAAATATAACAAAATTTCATAAATATCTTTATATTTTAACATATTTTGTATTCAACAACTCACAACACACTTCAAATCACAGTTAAGTTGAGGTAAATAACGTACATTAAACATTTCAATTGTATATGAAACCGTGAGGCAACACATGGGTAAATATCACAAAGCTTGTTCCACTGGCACTTAGCGGTATAGTTAAAGCGATTTAAATATGGCCTAGTGTAACAAATCTATAGATTAAGGCTGTCTTTGACGACGATCAATATATACGATTGTGTAAGTTATATTTGAAACAACATTCTGTCTCTATCAGATGCTACACATAAAAACAGGACGGCACAATGTTCTAATTTTATTTAACGCTTAGCGCTTTTATATTATCGTCGTGCAAGTGACTTTAAGTAGGAATAAATGTATTGCAAAGTATGTTCTTGATCGATTTCAATTTAACCTAGTAGATTATACATATACTAAATCTAATTTACTCTGTATGAGTATCTATACTCGATAGGTTTTAAGCACTGCTTACTTTAAAGTAACAAAGTAAGTACTAAATAGATTTTAATAATACTTCGTACACAGTAACCAAGTGTTCTATAGATTTCAATAACACTTCGAACACAGAAACCATACACTATAGATTGCAATAGGACTAAGTATGCAGTAACCAAGTGCTCGATATATTTCAATAACACTTCGAACACAGAAACCGTACACGATAGATTGCAATAGGACTATATATGCAGTAACAAAGTGCTCGATATATTTCAATAACACTTCGAACACAGAAACCATACAAGATAGATTGCAATAGGACTATGTATGCAGTAACCAAGTGCTCGATAGATTTCAATAACACTTCGAACACAGAAACTATACACGATAGATTGCAATAGGACTATGTATGCAGTAACCAAGTGCTCGATAGATTTCAATAACACTTCGAACACAGAAACCATACACGATAGATTGCAATAGGACTATGTATGCAGTAACCAAGTGCTCGATAGATTTCAATAACACTTCGAACACAGAAATCATACACGATAGATTGCAATAGGACTATGTATGCAGTAACCAAGTGCTCGATAGATTTCAATAACACTTCGAACACAGAAACCATACACGATAGATTGCAATAGGACTATGTATGCAGTAACCAAGTGCTCGATAGATTTCAATAACACTTCGAACACAGAAACCATACACGATAGATTGCAATAGGACTATGTATGCAGTAACCAAGTGCTCGATAGATTTCAATAACACTTCGAACACAGAAACCATACACGATAGATTGCAATAGGACTATGTATGCAGTAACCAAGTGCTCGATAGATTTTAATAACACTTCGAACACAGAAACCATACACGATAGATTGCAATAGGACTATGTATGCAGTAACCAAGTGCTCGATATATTTCAATAACACTTCGAACACAGAAACCATACACGATAGATTGCAATAGGACTATGTATGCAGTAACCAAGTGCTCGATAGATTTCAATAACACTTCGAACACAGAAACCATACACGATAGATTGCAATAGGACTATGTATGCAGTAACCAAGTGCTCGATAGATTTCAATAACACTTCGGACACAGAAACTATACACGATAGATTGCAATAGGACTATGTATGCAGTAACCAAGTGCTCGATAGATTTCAATAACACTTCGAACACAGAAACCATACACGATAGATTGCAATAGGACTATGTATGCAGTAACCAAGTGCTCGATAGATTTCAATAACACTTCGAACACAGAAACCATACACGATAGATTGCAATAGGACTATGTATGCAGTAACCAAGTGCTCGATAGATTTCAATAACACTTCGGACACAGAAACTATACACGATAGATTGCAATAGGACTATGTATGCAGTAACCAAGTGCTCGATAGATTTCAATAACACTTCGAACACAGAAACCATACACGATAGAATGCAATAGGACTATGTATGCAGTAACCAAGTGCTCGATAGATTTCAATAACACTTCGAACACAGAAACCATACACGATAGATTGCAATAGGACTATGTATGCAGTAACCAAGTGCTCGATAGATTGCAATAGGACTATGTATGCAGTAACCAAGTGCTCGATATATTTCAATAACACTTCGAACACAGAAACCATACACGATAGATTGCAATAGGACTATGTATGCAGTAACCAAGTGCTCGATAGATTTCAATAACACTTCGAACACAGAAACCATACACGATAGATTGCAATAGGACTATGTATGCAGTAACCAAGTGCTCGATAGATTTCAATAACACTTCGGACACAGAAACTATACACGATAGATTGCAATAGGACTATGTATGCAGTAACCAAGTGCTCGATAGATTTCAATAACACTTCGAACACAGAAACCATACACGATAGATTGCAATAGGACTATGTATGCAGTAACCAAGTGCTCGATATATTTCAATAACACTTCGAACACAGAAACCATACACGATAGATTGCAATAGGACTATGTATGCAGTAACCAAGTGCTCGATAGATTTCAATAACACTTCGAACACAGAAACCATACACGATAGATTGCAATAGGACTATGTATGCAGTAACCAAGTGCTCGATAGATTTCAATAACACTTCGGACACAGAAACTATACACGATAGATTGCAATAGGACTATGTATGCAGTAACCAAGTGCTCGATAGATTTCAATAACACTTCGAACACAGAAACCATACACGATAGATTGCAATAGGACTATGTATGCAGTAACCAAGTGCTCGATAGATTTCAATAACACTTCGAACACAGAAACCATACACGATAGATTGCAATAGGACTATGTATGCAGTAACCAAGTGCTCGATAGATTTCAATAACACTTCGAACACAGAAACCATACACGATAGATTGCAATAGGACTATGTATGCAGTAACCAAGTGCTCGATAGATTTCAATAACACTTCGAACACAGAAACCATACACGATAGATTGCAATAGGACTATGTATGCAGTAACCAAGTGCTCGATAGATTTCAATAACACTTCGAACACAGAAACCATACACGATAGATTGCAATAGGACTATGTATGCAGTAACCAAGTGCTCGATAGATTTTAATAACACTTCGAACACAGAAACCATACACGATAGATTGCAATAGGACTATGTATGCAGTAACCAAGTGCTCGATATATTTCAATAACACTTCGAACACAGAAACCATACACGATAGATTGCAATAGGACTATGTATGTAGTAACCAAGTGCTCGATAGATTTCAATAACACTTCGAACACAGAAACCATACACGATCGATTGCAATAGGACTATGTATGCAGTAACCAAGTGCTCGATAGATTTCAATAACACTTCGAACACAGAAACCATACACGATAGATTGCAATAGGACTATGTATGCAGTAACCAAGTGCTCGATAGATTTCAATAACACTTCGAACACAGAAACCATACACGATAGATTGCAATAGGACTATGTATGCAGTAACCAAGTGCTCGATAGATTTCAATAACACTTCGAACACAGAAACCATACACGATAGATTGCAATAGGACTATGTATGCAGTAACCAAGTGCTCGATAGATTTCAATAACACTTCGGACACAGAAACCATACACGATAGATTGCAATAGGACTATGTATGCAGTAACCAAGTGCTCGATAGATTTTAATAACACTTCGAACACAGAAACCAAGTAAACGATAGATTGAAATAGGACACTGCATGCAGTAACCAAGTCCACGATAGATTTAAATTAGACTTGACGTTATCAACTCTTAACATGAGTCGCACTACGAAACCATTTAACCAAAAAATGTTAAAACCATAGTTTCAATGTGACATTAAAACTATGGTTTTAGCCTTTTTAATTTTTGGTGTTGCGCGGTTATGTGCATGTAGATCAACTAATGTCTACATACACATAACCGCGCCATAGCGATTGTTTATGTAATGCGCTATTATAGCGACATACAATGATACAAATACTTAGTATTATGTATTATACTATTATTAGCTATTTTCATCTCATAATTAATATTTAATTTATTTGATCTCTCGTTAATCTCATCATTTGTTGTAACGCAGAGTCTGCACATTACACACCGTTCACTTTTTGGAAGAGAGAACATGTTATAGAAGACCTCTATAAAGTACAAGATATAATAATTATGTATTAAGACTTTAGCAACCAAGTATTCTACCGTTTTAAATCGAGTCTACCATTATTATATTTAATTATTAAAATCACTGGCCGGATCGACTGCAAATGCAACGCTTTTACATACTTTGATGACGCTAAACGGCAAAAAGCTTCGCAAATATTTCTTAATTAAAAAAGATTTTATACTAATAATAATAAAAATTATAAGTACCTACTTTTTATTTATAACTGTTTAGCATATTTTTGGACCGGTCTGTAAACCTTCATTTAAATGCCTCAATTTGGAATCCTTAAAACATAACCTTTCTTCTGGTTAGTCGAGTAACATTTTTTAAGTTACTATATAACTACAAACACAGTACATACATACCGCAATATTCAATTATTCCCATCGAAAGAGTAAATACTAGGTAAATACAAGATGACCAATCATAAAAATAGCGAAACATTAGAAATCATTACAATGAATTATGCTAACCTCAATTTAAATTAAGTTTGGCCCTCTTTTGTCAAGCAAGCAAGATTTGTATCGAACATAAGTAAGGGATCGAATACGGCGACCCGGGTTTCGTGCGAGGGCTCAGGGACTCGCCGTCTGCGAGCTCTCGGCGAGGTTTGTGCGGATTATTGTAGATTGCAGAGTTTAGTTGCTTTTTTTCTAGTTTAAATGGTACAATAAATAATTTTGCAAGCTACTAGTCACAATTTCAACGCTGTCCTACGTAACTCTTTAGTAATATCTGGTTGACATCAGTGGTCCTTATTCTTAGATTATGGCTTCTGCGACTAGTTGTCACAATTCTGCCATGGGCCTTATTGTATTACTCACTAGTTATACATGCAGTCGATTTGTACGAATATACTGGTATATAAGATTAATATCAGTTTAGTCTAGTACAGTTTCTAAGACACCCATTTGAGCTCTCATTGTATCAGTCAATTTCGCTATAAGTACACTTTCGTCTAACGACATCTTTGGACTTTCTAATAAACCTGAAACAAGAAAAAATATATATTAATAACATTATTACGTCGTAAAAAGTTACATATCCAACGTGAAAGTACCTTAAGCATAGCTAAGCTATCACACATAAGGATATACGCCGGAGTAAAATCTAATCCAACTTATTTAAACCAAAGGGAGCGGTAATACTAATTAAAATATCCCATCCAATAAAAAACCCCATGTCGAAGTTTAGAGAATACGCATTACAATACAGGTAATAAAAATTAAACCTTTTTGGGACTATTTTTGGCACAGAAATATCGTACGGAAGCGAAAATGAGTCTTATTTGAAAATTGTTTGTTTTTACTTTTTAACCAACAGTGGTTAAAGTAAATATAAAATTGATTTCAAACACATACATTTGAAAAGTGCCAGTTTGTTCCTCGTTAACAGGGAACAAAATAGCTTTCTAATTATTAAAATTGGTTAATTTTTTTTTTTCATAATTTTAAATACATTTAAATAAATTCGGTAAGGTAGTTTTTGAGATACACTCCAATAACTGAATAGAATGGAAGTCGGTATTAAGTTTTTCAAATTGAACTTGTTATTTTTTCGATAGTGGATTTATTTATTTTAGAATGCGCCTGTACAACCTTTTTAAAGTCCATTTATTTATAATGACGTTCATAACTGCGTCTTTGATGCCTAAATTTAATATAATGATTATAATTTAAAACACCTTTGTATACTTATTACGTGAAACATCATCTTTGATTTCCATAACCATAACAAAGTCGGTTCTTACAATATCTGCAACAGTACTCCACGGTGATGATAATAGTTAAAAAACGTGACTTCAAAAGTAACCGATTTAACGGTGACGTCAGAATGACACATTTAACACGGGAAACGTGTTCAAACTTCATTATTTTATGATTATCGCAATTATTAATGTTTTTTTGTAACAGAGACAAAACTATGTCGTATTTCCCTGTGTGTATTTACCCATTTGATAAGAGTTTTAGTATGTAGGCTAAGGCATATAAGAACGTACCTACATTTCAAAGGCTATGTAAGCCATCGGCAATATTCTTAGAATTACGCTATGCTTATCAGGTGGAACATGGGTTTAGTACGAAGATTACGAATGAAACTACCCTGAATTTACATATTTAAACATACAAATATCTACAAACTAATTTAAATCTATTATCTTCACCATAAACTTCAATTTAGCCTGCAAAAGTTTTTCACCGTACGAAGATCCGACTGCAGCGCTAGTTTTCGCGAAGCATCAACTACCTATATGTTTATAAAAAATGTTAGATATCGCCGTAAACTTTTCCCATACATTTTGTACCGAAAACGATTTAATCAAATCGATTACTTTTGAAATTGTTACCAATCGATCCTAATTCTCACTATGATCAAAATACATTATAGAGTCTTGCTATGGTACCAAGCAAAAATTGTTGACACAATTGGATAAACAAAAGATGGAGGATACTGTACTTTATGTTTACTTAAAATCGTTTTATATTTTGCAATTAATACAAATTTTACTTTTTTTCCTGTATAATTGGACGTTCGTACATTTGCCATTCTCCACGGTATTTTAGGTAAATATTTATAATCGCATCAAGTGAGATTTTTCAAGTATACTCAGAGAAAATTCAGTCACTATTAAATCTGTCATTAGCTCACTGTCCTATATTTATGTCACTTTCTAGTAAAGCAGTGTTCAGTCACTTTAATAAGTCTGTCATTAACTCAATGCCTTATTTATGCCACTTTCTAGTAAAGCAGTGTCCAGTCACTTTAATAAGTCTGTCAACTCACTGTCCTGTTTATGTCACTTTCTAGTAAAGCAGTGTCCAGTCACTTTAATAAGTCTGTCAACTCACTGTCCTGTTTATGTCACTTTCTAGTAAAGCAGTGTCCAGTCACTTTAATAAGTCTGTCATTAACTCACTATCCTATCTAAGTCACTTTCTAGTAAAGCCGGGGATACATTACTAAACCATTGTAAGGCGATTGACGAGGAAAACACAAAAAACAACGTTTCGTGATTTGGCACACTACCTACAGTCCATTACGCACCACAACTGTTAATATTCCACCACTAATACACGTCAAAACTAGAAGAACCACACATCTAGGAAAATTAAACAAAAACTATAATAAGCTTTGCTGGGGTTTTTCCCGCCATCCAAATTTTACATCATCTTATTTCATTTCCCTAGTTTTTTATACAATATCTCTACACAGAACGGCACTGTTGACGTCACTCACATTCACGTGTATTTGGTAACTTGCCCAACATGAAGAGTAATGTGCGATTAGTCTACATTCGGTTCGGACATTCGTGAGCGGTGACCAGCAGGGCTATCACGTATCTCAGTTACCATCAAATGTTGATTGAAGCTTTGAAAAATGGTACATCTATGTCAGTTTTGACAACTAAAGTAAGTAGAAATGTTAGTAAGTTGATGACTGGAGCTAACAAAGCTGATATTTTTTAGATTTCAATCAATATTTGATTGCAAGTGAGATACGTAATAGCCCAGCAGTCATGTGTATCTAGATCGATAAATTTACGGCATTATTATTGATTGTTTTTTATTTATTTACTAAGATAACGCCTTCTTTGTTGTGTCTCTTTGTTGTGAAGTTTTGACTCCAGCAATTCTGTCTTTCGTTAAGCTTAGATTCACGCTATTTTAGAAGTGTTTTTTTGTTAGCGTAACGTGTTCGCCCACTAACTCAAGACACTTATATTATAACACCATCTAGTATAAAAATAGTTGTACACACAACTGTTCCAAGAAAAACCTAAAAACCTAAACCTAACGCTCGTAAGGTAGCCTACCTTGTTCTTAACTCATAAACATGGTTAAGCAACCCTGGCTACGATCACAACGTGGATGGGTGATCGCATTTTCATCGAGCGCTCCCGAGCTTCGGAGTTCGAGTTCAGTCAGTACCGGTTGGTTGTTTGAGCACAACAGTTACTAAGTTATATCTCATAAATTTTTATCTTCCCTAGGATAATTTCTACTCTTTGATTTCAACGGCTATGTGTAAGATAATGGGACATCAGCAATTAAAATGTAATATTATGTTATTTAATCTTTGTTTATCTTATGGTTTGGGCTAGCTCTGTTGCATAAGTGACTTTGACTTTCCTATGGTATATAATATAAGGTAATAAATCTATTTTATATATACTGTTTAAAAGAAAAAAAAGTTACAAGACGAGCAATTCGTGCGCTGATGTTAAGCACTACGCTTGCCACTGCATGACATTTGCAGTGCTCAAATGTCGCTCTGAGACATTGGTGCTTGACTCTCTTTCGCCTAGTAACTTACTTGTAAACACAGTAATTTTCGCGCATTATTGCTTCGTGGCAGAATATCTGGCACTGGTACCAATCTAAACGGCTTGGTCCTCAATGGGTGCCTTATTCGCAATTACCATTACCACATACTTACCATACCACACTAAACACGTAAAGCGCTACGTAACGATATCTTCAAGAAATTATATTGATGTCAATACAATTTTCATATAGTTCCTTGAAGATATTGAAGCGCGCCGTGTTACGTGCATGAAGGGTCATAGCGAATTGGGCTCCAGGCCTACCACTGAGTGGGTGGGTATCACCTATAATTACTCTGATCCACACCGAAGATGTAGCGTTGTTGGGCATTCTGTTGCAATGTGATGTTGGACTTACCCTCATTTATACAATCCCAGCACTCCTGTATCTCATAGCTAAGGCCCGCGCTGTTGTGGAAGTGAAACTTGTACTTCCCCTTGGGTAACGTCCACTCCGTGCTGTTCGCAGCGGATATGTGAAGCACGGTAGGGCACCAGAAGTAGTCCAACTGAAATGTAGTTATGTTAGGTTTAGAGGTCTATCGCTAAACAGCGGCAGACTATACTTATTATCTCCTTATATAGCAGTAAAGCTCATAAAGAAATACAACTATATCTTTTTCACTTCAGTAGCTCAAACATGTAGGTTTTGGTGCCTGAAATCAGAGAGCGAAATGCGATTTTGCTCAATGAGTGAGACAAAGTAACTTTTTTTTTGCCGCGAATATCTTATATATACAATTAGAAACATTCACACTCTATCTCTTTCCCGCCATTAGAAAAAGAGAGAGAGACAAAGGCCAGCCCTTTCGATTTTGAATTCGACCTCAAAGACAAACACGTTCGGAATTTCGTACTAAATAAAGATATTTTGAAAATGATAATTATATATTTTAATGTAATTTATTGAATTGGTACCTATACCCACAATGTTAATTATTTTGATTCACAATAAATAGTTATTTCAATCTATTCCTGTTTATTATTTTATCTCCTAAAGTGTTCTCGCTGCTGAAGTGAAAAGTTATGTGTGTTACACGAGAGCAAAGTTTTTGCACCTCGTGCCTTTGAATCCCTCGCCACACTCAGGATTCAAAATCAGCACAAAAAACGACTTTGCACTCTTGTTGCACAAATAACTATCGTTTAATAGATTTTACAATATTTATATAAACTTGCCAGAAAATTGAGATGATGCAGCAACTTTATGTTAAATAATCTATAGCATCTAAACTAATATTATAAAGAGGAAATATTTGTTTGTTTGTATGAATTGAATAGGCTCCGAAACTACTGGACTTATTTATAAATTGTTTCACCATTAGAATCATACATTATCACTGTTGAACATAGGATATAAATTTTGATTATCATCATCATCATAATCCATCACCTTGCGGGTGAAACTGCAGAGTGCAGCTAGTTGACTAATATAGCAAGCAGTACAATTTTGAAGCGCTGATAGCCCAGGGGTAACAAGGGTGGGCCGTCGTATAGACGGCCGCAGGATCGATCATTAGCTCAAGCTCGAGCTTTCGGTGAAGGTAACATCTTGATGAAATCCACAGCATGGTGGTAGGTCCCTCATGGTATCCACCTGGCTAACTACAATCGCTCAAATAAAAAAATAAAAACCTGTTGCTAACCTAACCTAACAGTGTTTTCCGGGAGTCTTGTGCCCTTTAGATTCATCACTGGCCATTAAGTGAGATAGTGGTTAAACACTAGCCTTCTAAGTGCAAAAAAAATCAGCATATATATATAAAGTGAGAAGTAAAAAACCAATTTATATTTTGTATCTCTGCACAATGATACAAAATAAGTGCTCAAATTTATCCAGGGGAGCGTTTCGCCCCACCTTACATTGTAATTTTTAAACATCTTGTTTACGTTTATGACAAGTCTGACTTGACCGTTGCTTCGCTTGTTTCACCCCCTTAACCCTTACGGCCTTATTAATAAACTTGGCTTACACCCGGAGTAGTTAAAACATCTATCTGTCAATTTTTCGCTTGCAGTAAATGTCACGCGTGAAAGCAAGACAAAGCATGTAACGCCTATTATAGGTTTACGCAACGTTTATTAATAAAGGCCTTAGTGTCCCAGAGACGTATACACACGTCAGTTTCATTCATAAATCTTTTGTTTTAATTATCACGGTATAGGAAGGATTAAGGGTGAAATTACCAAAAATCGTCTTTAGTGGATGCTTACAATATAAAAGGCATAAACTGCCAACATTTCAAGTTTGCGAACGTCGTAGTCTCAACGCTTTACGCTCGGCATTGATGAATCAGTGAGTGAGGACAAAAATTATTGTAAATATACAGATTTAAAGTGACACACTGACGTATACAAGTGCACAACAATATGACATGACGTAACTCAAATAGCTAATAATAAATAAGCTTATAATATTTGTATAGCTCGTACGCATGGTCCAATATGACCTGATTTGGCATTTAATGCAATGTTAGTATTCATGATATTACACTAATTTCTGATGGCTAGCAATCTCACCTCCGGGCGGATTAGCGAGCCGAACAAACTGAAGAGCGCATATATTTTTTACTGTGTGTAGTCACTGCACAGTATTACTGCTATATGCACGCAGGCAACCGAATTACCGGGGGGGTAGTAACCCCCCGAGGTACTGCAGGAGTAAGGAGCTGAAGAGGGTGTCAAGCCCCCACCAACCCCGAGGGGTAGAAGAAACACGATTGTTTGACTAATGGCTGAAACGAACTGTTTTTCTGTTACTCACCGAAACTCCGCCTTTAGTTCCAATAATCTCAGCCTTATTCGTCATATTAGCCCTAGTGTGCGCGGATAGAGTTGCCGTCCTGCCGTCTTTGTACTTCAATGCACAGGATATTGACTCGTCTACACCAGCCTTGCTCAAGTGGCCGGTGCACACTATGTCGGTGGGCGGCTCCTTGTATATGTATTGTACTAGCTGAAGCATGTATATGCCGAGGTCTAACACGGCCCCTCCGCCTAGGTCTTTCATTCTGAAAAAAAAAAACATTACATTGAATTTTGTGCGGATGAGATTCATATGATTATTTACTGCGCATCGCGATTTTGCACCGTGGTAATGTATGATGATAATGGAAAGTACCTTAAACGTTAATCCAGAATCTAAAGTACATTACATACCAAATTTCATCTAAATCTGTTTAGCACTTCAGAGTCCGTAGCACAAACAATTTGAATAAAAAGTATTCGTATCGTAAGTGTCACCGCGTCATGCTTCGGCGTACAAACTATGAGCTATCTGTGTCACAGTTGCCCTAGATAAATGACAGTTTGTACTGTTTCACCTGAACGATACGTTACACTACACTTACGCAGTTAGCCCTAATAGAGTGAGTAACATACTTTCCAACTTTTTCATTTATAATATTAGTGTGAAGAAAATAGCTCATGTTACAACTATAATAAAACTAATATGCATACTTAAAAATCATGCCATTTTTACGCTTGCAAAATTACATGTAAGTTGTACCTACACCTACAGAATAGACAACTGCAACTGTGAAAAAGCTGTTCAATAATGGACCGTATCTATATCCTATAAATCGATGTTTTATTTATTTATAATATAATATATATAATATTAATATAATATATATATAATAAATAATATAATATTGATGTTTATAGTTTAGATATAAATATGTATATATCACTTTTATGTACGTATAAAGTGGTAATAGTATAAATACTAATAGTGTTATATTCCTGTCTCTCGTAAGGTAAAATGTCGAAGGATACTAGCTGGTGCCCGCGACTTTGTCTGCGCAGGATAAGTCTTCTCGAAGGCCATATTTATCTTTATATCAATATTTACTATCAAAATATTTACACGGTGAAACGCAATTGCTATAATAGCATTATATGAGTAAATTTGAATACTTTGTAAACCAATCAGCAAACACTATTAATGAAATACAGTATCTACGTACATACAAATATAAAACTAATCAACATGGAAAAAACTGTCATTACATTTCATCACCCTTGACGGTCGCCGAGCACGTCTAGTGTATCGAGCTGTCAAAATGATAGCGCGCGTGCTTAGCTATCGGAAAATGACACAAACTTTGACAGAACTATTATCATTACGATCTTGACGTAGGCGGAAATGTTATTATTTTGTCTATGCTGTGCCCAAGAATATTACGAGTTTTTACCCGTGTGATGATGGATGATGATGATGATTATGATGAAAGTATTCTATGTGTTAATCCAGCGCCTCATCTACCTCCACACCATTATCATTAGCCCCCGCCGTTTGGGTGTGAAAGAGTAACAAAGATCCACACATCCATACTCACAAACTTTCGCGTTTATAATATTAGTATGAGTAGAATAGAAATTGGTCGTAAACTAAATTTTATAGACTATGCTAATAACAGGAGGCCTTCTGATGCAATTAAAATCAATTAAATTATAAATTTATTGTTGTAACATGCACCGTAAAATATATATAGGTACTTTATATTCAAATACACAAATAAATGCTGTTAATTAGTAACGCCATCAATGACAAATATTCAGAAACGTAATAAAATCAGATACATAACCTTGATTTGTATGCAATGTTTTATTTTTAATCACGTGCACACACACTCACAATACATAAATTTTTTTTTTTGTTTCGTATATAATATGACTTTATTTCTTAATATAAAAAACGGGCATCACTTACGTAAATAAGTCAGAACTTCCGATTATTGTTATATTTGTGTGATTTTATTATCAGTTTTAAGATGAATACTTTAAATGTTTAGCTAGAAATGTAAAATTTAAGTTTGTTATCTACCGACTTCCAAAAAGGAGGAGGTACTCATTCGACTGTTTTTTTATGTTTGTTGCCTCATAACTTTCGACTGGGTCAACCGATTCTCAAAATTCTTTTTTTGTTTGAAAGCTGGTGCTTCCCGTGTGGTCCCATTTAAAATTCATGGAATTAGGTTCAGAAGTTTTTGAATAACACTCCAATAACTGAATAGAATGGAAGTCGGTATTAAATTGTTTAAAATTGTACTTTTTTAAATCCGCTTTCCATTAATCGCGAACTTAGTAATTTTGGTACTGCTTTCATTATTTTCATGTTGCAACAGTTCATTCAAACACAGTGCACAGGTAATACCCACTTATATGGTTACGGCATGTACCTATATCTATAAAGCCCGGTTAGATGAACAATAACAAACATGTCCGCATACTTTCGCATTAATAAAATTACTTATGATTACATTATGGAGGATTATAATTATTCACTATCGGCCTTACTAATAAACGCTACTTAAATTTAAATAACGTCACATAGCACGGCGCAGAACGTTTTTCCTTTGCGCAGTACTAAGTAACGTCACTTACGGCCTTATTAATAAACTTGTAATAAACCCGGAGTAGTTAAAACATCTACCTGTCAATTTTTCGCTTGCAGTAAATGTCACGCGTGAAAGCAAGACAAAGCATATTACGCCTAATCTATGTTTACGCAACGTTTATTAATAAAGGCCTTAAAGTTAAGCAGCGTTTATTGGTAAGGCCGTAAGTATGTTATAATATGTAGGTACTCGTATATAACTGTGATTACAGTTCAGATAAACGGATTATTACGTACTATCGGCGTTCCGCGGTGTCGCGGTAATGGATGACGAAGGAAAGTCCTCCATCCTATGTCCTTCCCCGTATCTAATACACCATGCCAATTTAATCAAAATTGGTACAGTAGTTCAAGAGATTACTTTCTACAGACTAACAAACTTTTCCACTTTATAATTATATGTATATGGTATAGAATATACATATATTGTGTTAGTAATTAACAATCCTTTTAAATGCCTGTTCTCAGAACATTATGTCAACACTATAAATTTGACCGTGATGAGGAACAGTCACCGTCTGTGATAAAAAATCAATTTAAATAGGTTTTTTTTAATCAATCAATTTTATCAGTGTAATTTATTGCATGTAAGTATTGATTCGTATCGGTTTAACATTTTTCGAGCAATCTGAAGTGAACAATGAAAAAATATTTTAGGTTTAACTAAAACACTATCCGTCCGTCTTAAACCACGGTTTAAGGTAACGCATATTATGGATACACAAATGAAATTTTCAAAACGTGTACTAAAGATAGTTTAAGAATTTTTCTATAAGCAATCTATAAGCAATTTTTCTATATGAAATTCTCTTAAACTATAGTATCAATTCACCAACTCTAAACTACCTTTATAGTCCTCGTTTAGGCCGTCTTCACAAATTGTATACTAAAGATTGTCCCGAGTTCAAACCATGGTCTAAGGGAATTTCGGACACGAAATTTGCTTAAACCATGGTTTAAACTCGGGACTAACTTTAGTCCACGTTTTATAATAAAACGGTCTGAGTCACATAATAAAAAATAGTTTTGATAAATACGCGTTTTTGCATTATACAACCTACTCGACCCCCTTTTGTGGATTGCTATTTTTTGAGGAGAACCCCTAAGGTGTTAAATTGATAAAAAGGAGAAAAACTTCCTCTATCAAATTTCACTCATATTTGATATTTCATATCAGTCTCCAAACATAAGGCTAATCTGACAAACAGTAGTAAGAGATGGGTAACCCTATTTGACGTGAAACCGTGACGATAAGTAAATAGGTACATATATAAGTGTATAATTATTGCGTTGAGTTGTGCCTTGCCGTTTTTATTAGGTCGTTTCTTCATATGTTTCACATATGAAGAAACGACCTAATTAACCATAATTAATCATATCTCTCACAATTAACAGTCGCGTTTATGGAATAGTTGGATGTTAATTAAAATGGAACTCAGAATTCATTTGGATTAACCTTTCTATTGTGACCCATATATGTAACACAATGGTTCTTGTTAAGCATAAATGCTAAATATTGCCTTATTTTGTGGGATATGATAAAAGGAAATTAATAAGTAAGAACACAGTTATAGTAAACTATACAAAGCTTACCTACTTATTATAAGTATATACAAGACGATGAGGGTTCCGTACGAGATTATATTATTAATGTACAAAGCTTACGGCCGATATTGAATCGTAATAGGTAGTATTTTTAAACTTTCGGGAATTGAACACATGTTTTAAATGTTTATCGGGACTTATCACGTGTTATTTAATATAGGTAAAAATATGTACCTTTCGCTCGACGTTTCGACCATGTTACAATGGCCGTGGTCACGAGCTGACTGAAAACTGCGGGTGAGTCCTAATAGGTAGCCGGACGAATTATTGACGTGATAACGTCTTATAAATCAATGAACGCCGGCTGCATCCACGAAAAAGCATGACTGTCACGTTACGTTGTCCCGTTACGCCTGAGCCGAGCGTGCAAGCGAGAGCGCGGAACAAACGGTAGAGGCACGATCCTTGTCTTATGATGTTATCACGTAAAATTATCGTCCGTAAACCGACTTTACAGACAACTATTTTACAGGATATGTGTTCCTAGGTGACCTGCCAGCGGCTTTGCTCACTTGTTCTATGGGATGTGAAGGCATAGAAACAAATTGAATTGTCCCCTTTAGAATCAAAGTTCCAAAATCTCTTCGCTGATGAATTAGTCAATTAGTTAGTCAGGACAAATAATTATGTATAGATTATGACGGGTTTTCTAACACATACATAAAACTGGTATAGTGTGTGTTGGTGCGGAGGTACGGAACCCTCAGAGCGCATGCTAGACTGTCACCTGGCCTCTTTGGCCTGCTTTTCCAAAAAGATTTTAGTTTTTACTTTTTCTTACGAACGGAAATAAATCCAAGCGTCAATCATAGTGTGATTATGGTTAAAAACAGAAATGATAAAACCTAGCTAATAAGAGTTTGATTCGCGCAATGAATGCGCACACAACACAGATTGGGAATTCTATAAAGTAAAAGTATGTAGCCATGTTATGTTCGTTACCACTTAGCGCTGAAAAGGTTGTTCAAATTTAGATGAAATTTGGAATACCGACAGCATAAAACATCAACATCATACTTTTTAATCCGATTCATAAAGTTATAGTCCTCATCATATCCTCATATCACGAGGTCCTTATTTCACGTGGATGAGTGAGAGCAATGGCTGATGGTATATACCTCATAAAAACGAATGATCAAAGATTAATCAGAAGGACAGTACACAAGAATATATATTAACGTCAACTTGCGTTGTAAAATCTGCAATCAAGTACACATAAAAATGTATGACCCTTAGGTTGATTTACTGCTAAGCCATATGTGATATATATGCCGTGGGGCTAGCACGAATAATATGCGTAAGTATGTATAACGTAATCGTACTAACTGAATTCAGAGATAACTAACATTTATCTAGTACAACTGTGTCACAGAATGATAGTTATCACTTGGCACGACAAAGTGTGGTGCGATTTTAAATTGTTTACTTGACAACACGCATACTTTTTCGAAAATTGTTCGTGCTACGACCGCAGGATGCTAAGCGTGAAATGCAAGCGTGGGTATATCTTACAGGTTCCTCTCGATGTCGTTTATCTCGACACCGAACTGTATGCTGACGTGATATATGTCCCCGAGACCGCCGGAAGAGATGTGTTTGTCCAAAGCGTCGTAAGCAGGGAAGAAGCGAGACCACATCCCTTCCAATAAGAAGAGTTTCTTGTCCCTCGCAAGGTCCACCAGCGCTTTAGTCTGTTTATATGTCATCCCCATTGGCTTCTCGCATAGCACGTGTTTCCCATTATCCAGCATTAGTTTAGTTATTTCATAATGTTGCAAATTAAGCACGCTCACGAATACAATGTCTGGAAAGAAAATTTTGCGTGTTATTATCATGATCCGCTAGTTTATTCGTCATAAATGATCAGGGTAAGGTGTTACGTTTCACCTAGAGCGGATATTTTAACAAAATGAAACCTCTTTCAGGGTTATGTACGAGACTAAGCTGCGCTGTCCATATGCCTGTCTTCTGTCTGCCCTAACTTAATCTGTCCGACTCAGCAAGACTCGTTCGAGTTAAGTTTCATTCATAAATCTATTGTTATTTTTTGCGCTGATGCGGACGGGTTAAAAGGGATCTATCTAACCATAATAAGGAGGCAGTTGATTTTTGTACAGCACTCGTATGAACCTAGGTATAGGTTCGTATGTCGTTGTACCTGTTCTATGTAGGTAGGAATATGTCTCGCGTGGCATGCATATTTTTTCCTTCACCATAATGACCAGCGATTCCAAACCACCCCGTTCAATATTGTGTACTAATTAACAAATACCTTATATGTTGAGGTTATGGCGGTATCACGAACAAATTAGAATAAAAACTAAAGAGTAAATAAACAGGGAGGTCCTTGGAATTACACTGAGAATTACATGAAGTGTGTTTTTAAACGCTTATTATGCCCTATCGTAGTTCGTATAAACGGTTACATATAAAAGTGTCAAACTTGGAGTGATTGTAGTATAAAGTAATGGGGTTCAGCGGCTGATATAGAGACCATATTTATCCTTCAGAAACGTGCTATTAGAGCTATATACGAAACGGGTCCCCGTGAATCTTTGAGAGATTTATTTAAAGGAATCAATATATTAACGTTGCCTTCCTTATACATATGTATTTGAAAATATAATGTATGTTCGTAAAAATTTACATAAATATAAGTTAAATAGTGATCACCACACTTTTAATACCAGAAATACAAATAGGATAGCTGTACCTAGTTTTAAACTTGCGAAGACTAATAAGTAATTCCTAGGAAATTGTGTGCGTAATATAAAATCCCAAATATAATAGAAAAACAATAAAATCCCAAAGCACATAACTGAGCTCACAGAGGGCAAATTCAAGTTGACTGTAAAAAACCTTTTAATAAAAAAAGTTTACTATAAAGTTCGACATTATATAGAAGATAAAGATGCTTGGAATACTCCACTTCTGGCAAGCTGTCTCTCTGGCACCCATAAAATGTAATATTTGTAGTACCTAAGTAGAAACATTGTAAACATCTATATAAAAAGCTATATTCTTGCCGCTTCTTCTCGGTGGGCTATATATATGTTGGAACGCGGCGGTAGAGTCTTTAAAATACATTATAATGAAAAGTTTACGTTCATAAGTGCGTCTTTGATGCCTAAATTGAATAAATGATTTTGACTTTGACTTCTTTAGTGTAGCAAGTACCTAACTATTATTAAATACTAGCGACTACCCGCGACTTCGTTCGCGTAGTAGGCTCGGCCTTCGGCCTCGCCATAACCTCCCATCTTTTCGTAATTATTTTTAAATTAAAGGACTTTTACGAAGCATTAGAAAATGTTAAAAAAAGGTAAATGAAATCGGTAAAGCCATTCTCAAGTTATAGCGTGAAAAAAGAGTTCATTTTTATATAGATTACAAAGAGGAAAGCTTTGTTTGTTTAAATTGAATAGGCTCTGAAAATAATGCACCGATTTGAAAAATTACGTTATCCCTGATGAACATACATGGTATTTTGAATTAAATCACTGCATCGCATCACCACGCGGGTGAAACCGAGGAGTGCAGCTTGTAATTATTAAAACAAATAATCCGAATACTAAACTAAACAAAAATAATAATTGGCAAATAAGACCCAAATGCAGTGCAGTGCCGGCCGAAACTTTGAAGTACGAGGAGGCCTAGCTTTTAAACTGTTAACTCTATATTATTAAACGATATGGCCTTAGTAAATTACCATAATATTGCATTTCCTATGCGACAAAATATGTCCAAATCTTATCGAGTGCGTATTAAAAAGACGGTTGTTAATATACCATTCCAAACATGTACTTTTATTTATACCTTGTTATAAAAAAAAGTTATATTTTATAAACCATAGATAAAAAGTTGCTCATTTGAATATAATGCGATACATTCTGAAGCACACCTAAAGGAAAAAAGGCGTTCACCTCAGTTTAAGAGCCATACCTCCCCATAGGCAGTTGCAATGTCATTCAAAATGTTTACTTTTAAATGTCACCCTGTACTGCCCTCTGCTGAGGACACGAGGTTTTGCTCTCATTCGCGGAGTTTGTTTATGTTTGCAGTGGGGTTATTTGTTTTTCATAATAATTACGTATTGTATGTGATGTGTAAAATTTGCAAGTTACATAATATGAAGTACTAGCTGGTTTACCCGAGTGGTAATGAACGATGATGATGAAAAGTATACTACTCCGGGATATATTCTATCTCCTTGCCAAACATTACGATCCGTTCAGTCCTTTAGGCATGTTAAGGTAACAAACAGACAGAGTGACAAATGTTTTTATAATATTAAATATTAGTATGGATTAATAAAGTGGTATTCGTAATTCGTTAATATTATGTATATATAAAAATGAACCCCTATTTCTTCTGTTCACGCTATAACTTGAGAACGGATGGAACAATCTCGCTAAATATTTAGTTGTTAAGTTAATTTTCGTCAGGAGAAGGTTCTCATGAAAGAAAAACCAAGAAAAGTTGGAAGGCAATGGCGAGGCCGAAGGCCGAGCCTACTACTTGAAAGAAATCGCGGGCAGTCGCTAGTAATATGATAAAACGCACTAGTAAATCGCTAGTTAGGTACTCGTAGCATGCTAGTCGTCCCGCACGCAACACCAGGTACCTACACGTAACGAGAGACCCACTACTTTACATATATACAAAATGAAAATATTCGAGACGTGATGTTTATATTTGCTTCATAAAATTGACTGTATCAATAGCCTTAAGTGAGGTTAACAATACTCTCGATTCTCGACGTCGACTCTACGAGTACCTAGGAGTACGTATGTAGTAGGTATGTATACCGCTCTACATTACGTAGTTTATGAACGTTAGTGGGTATAAAACGTAAATATAAATGCGACAGCAGTTATGAAACAAGGTTAATAGATTTAATTGGAGGTAAAGGACACACTGACATTTTATAAATACTTGTATAACGCAATGTTATTATAAATACATGTTACACATGCCGAAACGCCAGGAAGATGAACAGATAAGTTTTAAAAACATGCAGGCGCGAATAATTATGCATGAACAGAATTTGTTAGCCGTTGAATATACCGCAAACCACAAAATCGGTTATTGATTATAATAAGAAAAAGAGGTTTTCGAGCCAAATTTTGCGATGCGACTCCAATCGCTCTGAAAAGCACATATGAATATGTATTATCGGAACAATAGGTCATTTGAGTGGATATATTAGCATAATAACTTACCTATAGATTCATCACGCGCGAGTGATTCGTAGCCTTCATAAGCTGTGGGGATTTTGTGGAGCGTCGCTAATCTGTGGACACGGTCCAAGTCTTTTCCAGCAATGGCAACTACTCGGTGCTGGTCCGCCGGTAGAGTGGCCATAGCCGTCAGGAAGTCGTGGGCAATCATACCCACTCCGGCGATACCCCATTTCAGTACAATGCCCATCTGGAAACAAAGGTAATGCTGTCGAGAATACGAGCTCACTCAACTGACGCTGTTGACCAACTGCCGTTGATATGGCCAGTTCGTAAGAGTATAGTCAATTCTAGCTGATAAACAAAAGAACAATAAACTAGAGCACACGTTTTGTATGTTTATCGACTTAGTCTGACAATGCATCGTCAAACTACTTACGTCGATACCATCGCGACGGCGTTAGAATTAATCATGAAAATGCACTCATGGGTCGATTTCGATTAAATAAGTGTTCTTGATGAGAAAAAATTACTAAATTCCGGAGCAAACATTGTCTAATGTTTGCTCCGGAATTTAGTAATTTTTGAACTAGTCATTCAATTTTGCCAATGTTAGAGTACAACCGCTAAGTACTAAATTGCCTGTTTTCACCAACATTTTAAGGAGCACTGAACCCCATAAGGTATCACTTGGCAGTATGAAAAAACACTTAAGTTGTCTAGTGAATGTTCCTTATAAAATGTTTTTGAAAACGAGCATTGCAAGAAACTATCAAGGTCACTTGCCATCACATGGTCTAATTTGGCCGGTTTCGCCTTCCGACCAGAGAAACGGAACTTGTTTCTTTTTATGCTAGATGCAATGGAGTGTATCTTCGACTCCATCGAGGTAGAGACTGAACGATCACCTTGTAGATTACGTTTAGGAGGGTTACGCTTCTTTATTGTTGTACAAACATTGTTTGACGTTGAATGATGAGGCCAATGATTTCTACGTGACGAAAGATAAGATAAATTGTTCTGAACACAAATCAATGCGAGATCGTGCATTACGACATTGATGACACGACATTGTATTTAACTACTTAACAAAGTAAACTACTAGAACATATTCTGATAATGTCAAAATTGAGATGCATAAAAAGGCAAATTAATGTTTTATTTTCGTTTATACATGATACATGCCGCCATCGGACATCACGACGGAAATTTCATAGAGAGCATGTTGACATCTGGGGGTCCACAACCGTGCGATTACGACGGCACTTTCTGCTTCACACTAATATTATGTGGAACCAGCTGCCACTTGGGGTGTTTCCGAGCAGATACGACTTGGGAGCATTCATACAAAGAACCTATTCCTTCCTCAAAAGCCGGCAACGCATCCTCGAGACCTCTGATATTGTGGATGTCCATGGGCGACGGTTATCACTTACATCAGGTGAGCCGCCTGCTCGTTTGCCATCCTATCTCATATAAAAAACAACCTACGAGAGTCCAAATATGACGTAAATACATAAGTACATAAGTAATTAATCAGACAATGCATCACTGTGTGTCAGAAATTTGATATAAGTAACATGTACATTGAACATATCTGCCATCTTATATAATGTACGTATCATATATCTGAATTCCAATCACATGCTTTATATACAAAACTTGGCGAAGAGTGATTGACTCGCCTTGAACTTCTTAATCTACAGAAGTACGTGTAAATATTACTTAACAAAACTTGATAAGTCAGTATATTGTATAATATTATAAACTAGCCCATCTGCGATATAACCGATAATGTATTTTTACATTTGTAATTATAATATATTTTAAATAATTAATGCTAATCCTAATTTCAATAGTATGCATAGGACTTTTATAATAAAAGTACCCCTGATTTTACTCTTTTGGTTCATCCCTGTTTAAAACAGTTAATTAATTGACATACTTAACTAAAATCTAAATTATTGATTCTCTAGATTCGGATATACAAAACAGTGCACGTAGATCCAGATAAAAAAAATGCAATGAACTTTATCTGACTGGCTGCTAAATTTCGACTTCATAAGTGAAGTAGTTTTTGAGATATCAGTGAATCAGTGAGTGGTATTTCTTTTTTATGTACGATATATACACATCTAGTTAAAAAACTATGTATATCAATACCGTAAAACGGGATAGAAATAATTGCTCGTAATCTAATACACTAAATTACCCAGTATGCAATGAAACACACGAGGAAAATAAATCACCAAAATACTCTTGTTAGGTACCACGTACTCAACAATTTTATTTTACACTACAACTAAAAACTTCCTTATTGCTAGGCCAAATTAATTGTCTGCGATATTCACTCACCTTTAGACAACAAATACTGATTACCGACTGCTACTATAAAACAAAAAGAATCAAGTGTGCGAAATTCAACACCTGCTTCAGCACCAAGTGAGTAACATAATGAGTGAACAGACGAGTAATAAAAAGAAATATTTAGATAACTGGATAAACACGAGTCAACAAAACTGAGTATTATAAATGTTCTTATCATTTCAGATAATCAGGGGAAAATGTGTGGGTATCACAATGTTGTTATCAGGGGATTTTTCTGTGTTAAGTCCACTGTGATTTGTCCTCACTCGCTCGTGATATTGTGTCTTAGCCAGCCTTCTTGACGTCTCTGACCATGTGTTAATTGAAATGATGTGTCAACATAGTGAAAACTTTGTTGACTGTCCGTCAGTCTGATTTATGTTTGTAACAAGTTACGTTTGTAGTATTTTTTGTATGTTTGTAGTAGAGGGAATTATTCTCGTTGTTAAACTGAAAAACAGTATACAATGTATTAATTTACAGAAAGAGAAATTATTAAGTACTTGAAACATGAAAGTATAACGTGCTGTCACCGGTGGGCCTAGCTTAGAACAACATCACATCTAAGGGGCCTAGCACGAGTAACTGTGTAAGTGTAACATAACGTGTCGTTCACGTGAAATAGTACAACCTATAATTTATTTAGGGCAACTGTAACACAGAAAACTCATAGTCTGTACGCCGAAGTGTGAAGCGTTGGCTTTTGCGATACAAATATCTTTTGCAAATTGTTTGTGCTACGGTCTCAGAACTTTGGGAAGCGTAGTGTAAAAATACAAATATGTATGTAACACCATTATGGATATGATAAATAATCGAATGTTAAAAAATTCCTCACTCAATGTGCAAATGTGCGTGAGGTGCGTGAAGATTAGGGCTTGCATTCGATTATTCGAATAATTCGAATATTATATTAGTTCGAATATTCGAATACTGAAATTCGCAATATTCGAATATTCGATTAAAATCAAGTTAGATGTAGGCCGTACTTGGTGTATGTAACTAACTAGAAGCTCGAGAGATTTATAAGATCTCACAGAAACGAGACAAAGTTATAGAACCAATTACTACCTTAATTATGATTGTTTGATTTATACGAGTAAGACCTGTTAAGAATGTCTGTGTACCTAGTGTACCTACTTACTTAGTCTAGTATCTACTTACTACCGTGTTACAGTTACTTACCGTGTTTATTTACTTCTTGTTGTGAAATTTATTATTAAAGATAGGTAGGTATTGTAGGTATAGGTAGGTAGGTATATATACCAACTCACCTAGATTTCAAAGACTGTTTTTTACTAAGAATTTGTGATTGTGTTTAATATAAATATGTTACTCTAATTGCTAATTTTATTATGATTTCGTGATTTATAAAACCTCTTAAGTAGTTTGTGTACCTACATAATTACTCTAGTAACAACTTACTACCGTGTTACCGTTACTTATAGTGTTTATTTACTTGTTATTGTGTAAAATTTTATTATAGATATTGTTAAAATACCTACTCACCTAGATTTTGAAGACCTTTTTTTATTAAAAGAATCTTTGGTTGATTGATTATGACTGTAAATCGCCAATGCCAAATGCCTCGTTACGGCGACACCGACACCACCTTTTATTAATTTTATTTCAATTTGATATTTTATTTTGTTTATGCAAATAACACTTAAAAGAATAAAAGCAGAGGTGATTTTAATAAAAACATAGTTCTTTTCTGTTATTCGAATAATTCGAATAGTACCCGAAAAAAATTCGTATATCAAAATTTTCGAATATTTGCAAGCCCTAGTGAAGATGTGAGTAAGCATGAATGAGATGTGAGTGAGTGCGCGACTGCGAATGTTTGTTACTTATTCACGTTGAACCAGCTCGATGTATTTGATTAAACTATGGGATACATTCGATTAATATAATAATATACAAGCTCTACTTTTGTATTCCGATTCAACGGGTAGTCCCCGAGAGACGTGATAATTTTATATTACTAGGATGAAATCGCCGGCAAAAACTAGTATGTGTAATATACTAAAATAGGATGGCGTGATAATAAATTACGTATAACTCTTAGTTTCGGTAATGGTTCATTGATTTTTTTACTGTAGTTGTAATCTTGTTTTATTATATATGTAGCTGAACAGCACGCGGCTTCCCTCGCTTTGTCTACGGGGTACGAAACTACGAGTACGTAAATAAATTTAAACATTTAACATGTATGGATTTATTTTGAAAATTTACGTTATATACGCCACAGCAAGAAATAACGGATTTTGATCATAATAATCAAACTCTATGGGTATTCAAAATTAGGAAAGAATAATTATCGTATGTAGGATACAGTTCTTTTTATACAATATCACTTGTGAGTCTTTTGAATACAGGCAAGGGCATCGACATAGAACCATGTTTACGATATTGTGTTTATCACATACCTAAATAATGTTTTACTGTCAATACTACGGTCGTTCATATCACTAAAATTCACTTGACTACTCTGCTCACTAACAGTGCTTCAAGTCTGCTGCTGAGACTGTCTCAGCAGCAAAATATAGGTAAGTTGTGTGTGGTAAGAGCACAGAACAAAAATGTATCATCCTTGTGTAGTATATTTATTTAATACTAGCGATTGCCCGCGACTTCGTTTGCGTAGTAAGCTCGGCCTTTGGCCTCGCCATCTTTTCTTGGCTTTTCTTTCTTAAGAACCTTCTCCTGACAATAATTTACAAAAAAAGAATTAGCGAGATTGTTCCATCCGTTCACAAGTTATAGTGTGACCAGGAGAAATAGGGGTTCTTTTTTATTTATATAGACTAGCCACTGCCCGCGACTACCATGCGTAGTAGGCTCGGTCTTCGGCGTCACCATGACCTCTCATCTTGTCTTAGTTTTTCTTTCATAAGAACCTTCTCCTGCGACAATAATTAACACAACGAAAAAATAATTAGCGAGATTGTTCCATCCGTTCTCAAGTTATAGCGTGACCAGGAGATATAAGGGTTCATTTTTATTTATAGGTATAAATAGATTGCATTAACGGTTTAAATTACGCGAAAAAAACACACGCTTTTTTCGACCGGTTACGTGACCTTTCGGGTCACTTCTTCAAGAAGCACTCGTGCATCCGGCTGCGTCCGTGCTTGCGAGATGTAGTCAGAGAGTCAGTCAGTCTGTAGCTATAGCAACTTAAATATATTAAAATGATTAATATTTAGAAAAAGTTATCTCTTATATCATATATAATAATGAACCCCTATTTTTCCTGGTCACGCTATTACTTGAAAACGGCTTTACCGATTTAATTCATCTTTCTTTTTAAATGTTTTCTAAAATTTCGTACAAGGTTCTTACATTAACAAAAATCAAGGAAAGATGGGAGGTTATGGCGAGGCCGAAGGCCGAGACTACTACGCGAACGTAGTCGCGGGCAGTCGCTAGTATAATATATCTATTCCATGGCGAATATTCATCCAAACCTGTAATTTAAAATACCGATATGCGCTTTTACATTTTTTTTCTAATATTATATTACTTTAGCTTCGCGGCAGAATATGTGGCACTGCGTTGGTACCAATCAAGACGCCTTATTGCACAACGGGCCTACCACCTAGACAGTAGGTACTACTAATATTACTGCCCTATAGCGGAATCTGCTTGACGAAGTTATTCTACTATCTCTTTTTACCATAGCACAGGCAAAGCCACTGAAGTCACTACTAGACATATTGAAATGAATGTTCTCGGCTATAATGGTATGTACATTTTTCATTAGCAAGTTGATTGCTAGTAATGAGTGTTAATGATGTTATGAAATGAGAGCGGCTCATGTCATGAGCTTGTTTATGAACATCTGTTATTGAAATTCTAATGTTTGCAACAGCTTCGTTTGTCACCATTTATACAATTTTATGAGTTACCATCGGGCTCACGACTTGCGTTTCTTATCACTTGACAGTGTAAAAAATCTACCCAACTGTAAGATTATATTGGGTTATTTAAAATGTTAACCCGTCCAATGTCCAGTTCTTTTGGTTTATTTCCAAACTACGCATAAAAGTTCAAATAAAAAATACTACTCTTGAATAGTTTGACCAACCAAAAGCAAGTTTATACTAGAGTCTATTGGATTTGATAAAATTAGCTACAAACTCGAGGTCTAAAAATGTATATACACTTTGTGTATGCGCGACATTGCTAAGCACTTTTTAAACGTACACATGGTGTGCGCTCGACATGCGATGGGTGAAACACAGAAATTAAACAACATTAAACGGAATTCAATTAAATCGTGTATAATCTTCCATTGTAACATGTTCACTGAAAAGTGTTCGAAACGTCTCGGGATAAAATAATATAAAATTATACGCGATTTAATCAGTTCAAAGTTATTTCATTTTAATGTATAAGAATCGCGAAAGCCTAATAAATCGTTATTTAAACCATTCAAATTTTAAATACATTCAGTTTTAAAAATAAACCACATATATCCTGTTGAATGGCCTTAAAAACGAGTTTCATGAGTATACCATAGTCGGTTATATAATTTGGTGTGTTCAGCCTTGATTCTAGGTCACAGATGTTTGTGCCAATAACTAGCCACCTACTAGGTACCTAACTTTTTAGGGTTCCGTAACAAGGAACACATATAATATCGTCATGTCTGTGCAGCAGGGCAAGTACCGTAATAGTCGTTAAATTTGTCGAATCGCTAAGATCGATAAATTTAGAGCATCGTATCGGGCCCTAGCAAGTATGAAGTCATATCGACGACTTATACGATTGTCAAATTGTCGACAGTATATCGATTATTACTAATTGTTTGCATTCCACAATGCGTCCTTCTATCATTTGAAGATTTCTACGAGCATTTCGCTCTTCTACGATTAAAAGAAGGCCGAAGTCTATTTTTTTATTGAATACTAGCTGCGCCCCGGGGTACACTTGCATGATGAAGGATGATGACGATGTTGATGAAAATTATCCTATGTGTGTATTCAGCGCCCCATCTACCTCCATGCCAAATTTCATCAAAATTGGGGCAGCCCTTTGAGCGTAGGAGTATAACAAACATCCATTCATCCATAAATACAAACTTTCGGGTTTATAATATTAGTAAGATCAAACGCAACTAAACAATATCCCCATTCCCGTCGCCTACGCCTGTCGATAAGCTATATAGAGGTCGTTCAAAGCTGACAAAACAATCGTTAAAATCGATTAAATAGACGATCTCAAACGTAATTTAACAGTTCAATGCTAGGGGTTCCGTTATAATCGTAAAAAAATATCGAATACGTCTACCGATCGCTTCATTTTGTTACTTACTTGCAATGATCGATAAAAAATCAATATAGCCAGTTTTTTCGAAGTACGTCATACCATACTTCGAAAAAATCAATATTCAAATTTATCGATCGGTAAGTACCTACGGTACTTGCACTGCAGTTACGGTTTAAAACTTCTACGTTATATAACTATGTAAGTGCATATCATATTAAAATTCAAAATAATTGCTTAATGTATGTTATTATTAGGGTTTATTATTATTTTGCACCCCCATACAGGTTATCATTGATGAGATCAGTTGAAAACAATGTTTAGTTCGTAACGCAGTTGCAATCAAATTTTGATAGAAATTTCGAATAATGGCGATTTAAGGTTGGTTTCCACAGTGCACATGCACATGCAGTACAGTACAGTACTGGAGCCATAACAATAAAACCAACTTTCTAGCAAGAGTAGTTAATAAAAATTTTATGCAAATGACCCCCGTGAGCAGTCTTCCGCCATGGTGGGGCGAGATGGGGTCACGCTGGCATTCACTATCTCGTTTAGAACCCTACACCAAGCAACATGTTCTTGGAAAGTCATATAAAATACATCTTTTATTCAGCTCAGTAAAGATTAATAAAGCCTTGAGGGCTTTCATTCATAAATGTGTAGTTACGTATATATGTCCTTAAAAGGGTGCCAAAATGGCATACAGATGGTAATGAGGCAGTACTAGAATTCTATCTATATCTATCATCCATATAAAATACATAAAACACACATAATCGGCTATACACTCGAGGAGAATTTGCACCAGGGCCAAATCTACAAAAAATACTTGCACTCTATAGAGGCTGCGCCACTGGAAATTATCCCATAATAGATCAGAACAGGACCTTCGATTCAAGAACATATATTGGTTGCTGGGGCCACAATCCCATTTGTCATTACTCAACGAGCTGCTGCTATGACAGCGCCCTCCTACCCATATGGACATATGGAGTACAAATATGAAGCATTTATGTAAATTCAATAAAACTATTATCTAAAACAAAGTCCTGCATGGCCTAGTCAACGCCTCATGATTCACAATCACCAAAGTCACCCACCCATGAGTACCTGGGCGTCACACAGTAGACGAGGATATAAAACGCAGAGAAGGCACATAAGTAGATCAGTCTACAAAAATCACATCGATTCACTAACAAGAGCTCTGGCCGGCCAATAAAGTAGTGAACTGAAGCAGATAGACGAGAACTCATATCCAGGACAACCTGCAATAATGTGGGAAAGGACTAATGATTTTGGATCCTAAATGTATATAACACTCACCACACTAACCATTCATCAACTGATTGCAGATACGAATAAGAGCAAATACAAATGAATTGATTGTTATGGTGTGTGTTATTGTAAAATGTGTCTGTGAAAAGCTTTAAATAAAACTTTTCAAGATCACTTTCATGTCTGCCTGGAACATGAGTATATATCATCACAAGCAAAATGTAAGATTTAACACTTCCTATACCGTGATAATTAAAACAAAAGACTTATGAATGACATGCATGTACATCTCTGGTATTCAACGAGTTAATCAAATACTGATGCATAAATATCAAACAAGACCTATGGATATTTCTAATGAAACTGAAAACTTGATTCTCTTTCCTAAGCACCAATCAATTTCTTAACCTACTGTACTATTATTAATCCCTATTGTCAATTAAATTAAATTAAATAAATAAATAAAGTAAATTAAAATAAATTTATTAAATCCTTATGCCTAATTAATTAATATAATAATTCTTAATTAATCTCTATTATTAATTAAAATTAATTCAACTTAACCCCTCCATTTTCATTAACCAGCATAACAATGGATTTTTTATTGGATCTGGTTCAGGGACAGATGAAGGATTAAAGTGCAATGCAAATGAATGGGTAAAGAGCTGTCAACATATGGAAACATGGTGATCAATGATAAGTGAGTGTCAAATATGACAAATGCAACATTTATAAATTAAGTATGTCTTTTGCATTGGATCCAACACAAGTAAACACAATAAATGATTAGGTTTACAATATGAATTGTATTTCTATCCGTCTATTATATTTGTTGCTGAAGCACATGCGGATTATTTTCATGCAATCATCCGTAAGATTGCCTCATTATGAATGCGAGTGTAAGCTAGCCATAACAGCATCCTGAAGATGATAAGTGAATGGCTAGACTGCCCCATTCAAAATAAGTGGATGGACACCTTATTGGGTAAAAAATTGTAATTTTGTTTTTAGTGTTATTTATGATGACCTAATATTATAATAATCTGTAACTGTGTAAGTGAATTTTAATATTTTTGACATGTTTTAAATCAATTAATTCATTAATATTTTTTTTGTATGGATATTCTTTTCTAGTAAGTAAATCAAATAAAAAAAATAATTAAATGGAATTACTATTCTTAATTTCTGCTACATAGGTTTAGTAAGCTAATGCCACCATAGCTAAGTTGCAGCAATGTAATTCATGTCTCTGAATGCAAATACGAGCTTAAACACTAACACATATTTTATTAAAGCGTTCATAAAGCTCAAAAACATTATTTTTGCTACTTTTGCCACTTTTGCCTATACCCTATTCAAACGCTCAACTGAGCATAAGATCTAAAATCGCATGATTATGCTTTCAAATCCATAGCTGTCAAATAACAATCACAAACAACCATGCTCCGGACGTGGGTCAAAAATACCATACCTCTTTTTTAGCTTTCCGAATGCTGAACAAAAAGAGGCATGAATGACATTTTCACCCACAGATTCCCAATTCGAACGCCCTAAGACATTAATAAAATTACCTATTTATTGGTCTAGCATCAGTTACTTTAACTCAGCAATTAAACCGGACATACCTATATTTTAAAACTAGAATTGCATAAGATATAGGTATGCAGGAATGCCTCACCAGATTAGAATAGCCTGTAGTGTACTGTACCTATGCACTATAATCATACAAGTATTCTACGGGCACTTTTTGCCTGCATTAGGAGTCGGTACTTTCAGCTTACCATTCAGCCAGTCAGCTGACTTTTGATGGAGGCAGGGCCGCGCCGGTTTTTACAATAATTCGCTATGTAGTCTGAGCAATAATTTATTATTCACCGCACACATATCACCGAGTCTTATTGTTTTTAGAATCGTGCGAGTAAAGTATACATACGAAAATAATGATTTAGGAAATCATAAATCCAAAATAAAACACACAGACTAACAGATGCTAAATAAAACACATAGATTAATAAGAGCATATAAGAGGTGCGTTCGTTTAGCTTATGACGGCATTGGTGGCGTTGTCATTGATGGCTCTTTTGTTAAGGCGTTCGTAAAGCTTAAAAACGTTATTTATGTCTACAACCTATTTGAACGCTCAACTGACCGTAAGACCTAAAATCGCATGATTATGCTGTCATATACATAGCTGTCAAATAACGATCACAAACAACCATGCTCCGGACGTGGGTCAAAAATTGCACTTTTTGGTGGCAAAAATTCCTCTTTTTTAGCTTTCCGAACGCTGAACAAAAAGAGGCATGAACGATATTTTCACCCATAGATTCCCAATTCGAACGCCCCTTGTGAGCGTCTTTAGCGTTATTTTCGCTAAAAATGGTCCGTCACCTATTCGAACGCACTAAAGATATATTCTGATTCATCTATGAATAAAACTATATTATCTAAAGAGAGATGGCAATCACTAAAGCAAAGAACGAGAAGTTTAATTTTTTTTGTGTCATCCACTTTGACGGATAATAGTTTTTTTCTTTTTGTTTGTATGGCTTGTGCGGCGTAACCACAATTTTGCCAATAACAGTTCGAATCATAGTCGCACGCTCGTCTTCCATTTGTGACATTAATGACGTGGAACTCATAAGTGACGTGAAAGACGAGCACGCTTGTATATACATATCGTATATATCGATATCGATAAATATAGAATATTTATCGATATCGATATATACGATCGGTTATTTACTATTTCAGTTATTTTTTATTTTTATCTTGTCACAGAAATTGTTTTGCTGAAAAATGTATCTACAAAGCTACTGGACAAAACACGCATAGCAATTAATTCAATTGAGTTGTCTGGGCCTGCCATTGCCACGTTATAGTACATGGGTATAAGTTCAGACACTCATCATGTAACGCTTTGGTGTCATCAGATTGAATCCAACAGTATTTGCAGATGTCAAGCTGTTCGGAATAACAGATATTTTTTGCAACTTTAAATTATAAATGATACTGCAAACATTTATAAGTGAACCATAAATTAAATTAAATCATTTACAAGCTTACCTAGTACCTGGAAAGGTACAAAGATGTCTTCAGTTGATGGCTTGTCACTTTCTGGTCCAACGTGAAGTGATAGGTACACGATTTTTTATTTTTATAAATGGTCAAAGGGTCTGACTCTGTGAGCTTGTTTCCAATAATTGACACCCATTTTTTAACATCTTAGAACGTCTTTCAAGATTAGGGAAATCATGCATGTATGCACCTATAACACACAATATACAGTTTTCAATGTCAAAAGTACGAATATGTTGACTTGACTTTTTGTTTTATGGTATCTATGTCCTAATGTTAAAATTCTGCCAAGTTCTGTTTCATACTAGTTTCATAAACATTATAGGGATGCTGTTTGTGATTTAATAAGGCCGCTGATAGTCTGAGTGTTGATTTATATTAAAATTAATACAAGTAGATAGGTTGGCCTTGTATTTTAACTAGGCATATTCAAACTACCTACTCTAAAAAGTAACAGAAGACAAAACTAATTCTTGGTGGCACAATTCTGATGAATTCTGTCTGAAACAAGGCCGTTAGATAGGATGTATATGTCAGTCTGCTGGGGTTGAAAATCATGATAATAAAACTGATTTTAGACTTACCAAGATCCGAGCATACAAAAACACAGTAGTATTCTTCCAAGGGAGGTGATTTTTAACAGAATATATAACAAAAAATAGTACAATGACAACACAATAGTTAACAAACAAATAGAATAACGATAAAAACAATTACAAACGAAACTACTAATTAGAACAATAACAAACCACACAATCAACCAAACAACATGACAAAAATGTGATGAAAATTGATTTGTTCTCGTTTGTCATCTGTGAAATTATATTTTTTACCAAAAATCGATAGATGGCACCACTTGTCATACAAATCTCTGTCTGTTCAAGTTGAGCCCTGATCAACAAACTGTCATTTTGACGGCCTGCTCCTCTGAAAAAGGAAACCAAAACCAATAGGTTTCCTTTTTCAGAGGACTCAAGGGGAGGTATCCTGTATGTACGAGATTTTACCATTGCACACACGAGCAAAATTTAGATGTGTGTAGCGGAATTGTATGTACTGCTACAGCGATAAAATTTAGACATTTATAGGGAAGCAAATTCGTTCCATAAAAATTTATTCCGTAATATTTTCAATAAAATACATATTTTACTGCCACCAAACGTTTCATAATATGTTTTATTCTTTTACCTTTTTTTTATTTTACAAAATACATAAATTGCTGATTTGCGTATTTTCGTGGATATTTTATGTTATTATAGTGACTCTCCTTTAATTTAAGCTTCCGCAGAACTATCCAAGTGTTAGTAACATTAGAAACGGGATATTTACCGTGTAATCCATGTTGTCGGGAATATAAATTGCGAACTCAAATAAAATGAATTACACGGTAAATATCCCTTTTCTAATGTTGTGTCTTGCAAAAGTGATCGTGTTAGTTTAAAAACTTATAAAATCTAAGTATGTCTACGGATATGTACAGAAAATGTGCAAAATGTGGAGCAACTCTTGTTCAAGATGGTGTGGTCTCATTTTACCGTTTCCCTAAGCCTGGTTAAACAAATGTTGAACGGTATGTTAATCATATATATTTTTATGCTCATATATGCTTTATCTTGCTTATATTGAAAAACTAATAGCATAGTTAGGTACCTACTCTCGTTTTCAATTCTACAGTAGGTATTATTACAGTTATTTAAAAACATGTAATATAACTTTGATCTCCATGTGATACCTATAATAAGATCATATAGGTACTATATGCCTGTACCTTCGTCTACCATATTTCCTATCTTTCTCTAGTCAGATTGCAGTAATGTAATTACTATTGCTTGTGGGCTGATGGATGACACAACGGGGCCTAGTCCCACCTTTTACGAAACTATCATAAATCAGGAGCGTCTTGTAATAAGCTTAAAATAATCATACTTACTATCGTACTCCCACCAACACAAAATGGTTGAACAATATTACTTCAATATTATTTACGGCGTGTTCCTTTTTAAGCCGAAATCGACCCTAATGGTGCATTCCAGTAAACACCGCCAATACATACGACTGTCGTGCCCCCTGCCTTGTCAAAAAAGGTTGTCCGCAAGGAGGTGTGCTATCACCACTGCTGTGGGTAGTAGTTGCAAATGAACTGATCGAGCTCTTAAACAAAGAATGGATTGTCACTATAGGATATGCAGATGACTTGGCTATCATGATCTCGGGTCTCTTTGAGTCTACCCTCTGCGAAAAAATGCAGAGAGCACTTCGGATAGTCGAGGAATGGTGTGGACGCCACAGTCTATCTGTCAATCCTCAAAAAACCGAAATGGTACTATTTACACGCAAAACAATAATAGGAAATCTCAAACTTCCTATCTTGTTTGGTAAAAAACTTGCTCTAACAAAGGAAGTTAAATACTTAGGCGTTTGGCTCGACAGCAAACTTTCATGGGGAAAGCAGCTTGAGCACGTCACTACAAAAGCCATTAACATTTTGATGCAGAGTGCTAGAGCAGTAGGCAAAGACTGGGGTCTCAAACCGAAGCTTTGTCGATGGCTCTATACAGTCGTAGTAAGACCAGTCCTTACTTACGGGTGCGTTGTATGGTGGCCACGGACAACCCTGGTGACCACGATGACTAAACTACAGCAAACTCAGAGACTGACGTGCTCTCTGATAAGCGGGAGCACAAAAACGACCCCATCAGCTGCCCTGGATGTAATCCCTGGCTTGACACCATTGCATCTACACATACAGCAAGAAGCAATGGCGTCTGCGCTAAGAATAAAATCCACAGATCAATGGAAAGGTACGCAGTCCATCACAAATCACTGTAGGATTTTAGACATGGCGACGAAAATAATCCCACACAAAGGCACCGACAGGATAGCCACGACGTACCTCGTAAACAAGAGGTATGAGCTGACCACCGAAAGCGGTGCCCTGGAGGGTTTAACACCGTCCTATCACGTCTACACGGACGGCGCAAAAAACAAAACGGGAACAGGTTGCGGTTTCCATTCACCAGAACTTGGAATTTCTGATTCAATAGCCCTGAACAAGACCACAACGGCATTTCAAGCAGAGGCAATGGCCCTGTAACTTGCCGCTAGGGCGATATCACGCCTAATTAAAAATAATTCACAAAGTGAAAAGGAAGACAAGCTACTGGCTTTCATCACAGATAGTGCAGCAGTCATTCACGCACTGAGAAGACCGGTAACACGGTCAAGAGTCCTAACGGAATGTCATGCTGCACTCCAAGGACTGTCACAGAAGTACAAAATAATCGTATCTTGGACAAAAGGACATGGCCTCTGTTCTGGTAATAGAAGGGCAGATATACTAGCTAAAGAAGGAGCCAAAAAGCAAGGTAGCATTGAGGAAATGGAACTCTGCAGACCATCAGCAATGGAAGTGCGGAATCTCCTGAGTCGCTACACCGAGAGAAAACACCAAAATTGTTGGGATGACAGAAAGGACTGTAAACATGCGAAATCCATGTTTCCAATCCTAAACAAAAATACTACGAACAAATTACTACGATTACAACGGCAGGACCTTCGCCTAATGGTGGGCATTATCACTGGTCACTGTAATCTAAATTACCAGTCATACAAGATTGGAGTAACGGACAGCCCTCTATGTAGAGGTTGTCTGCAGGAAAACGAGACTGTGGAGCATGTGTTGCTGCACTGTAGTGCTACGGAAGAAATCAGATCAAAAACAGGATTACTGGAGGTCCACTCCAGACCGCATGAGGCATCACTAGCATCATCGACAGTTGTTCATACAACACCTCAAACAACACTGGAGCAGTTGTGCCAGCGACCCAAGGCCATACTCCGCTATGTAAAGGAGTTAGGCTGGCTTGAGTAAATGCTGGCAGGGGGGAATGCACAAAACACCCCAAGCGGGACGTCAGTGCAGGCCTCATCGCCCCCAAAGAAGAATAAGAATAAGAAGACTGTCGTGCCCCGGTTTCGTGTTTCCTTTAGGATGAATATCTATAATGCCCAACCCAAATAGAACACTCACACAGTCGCAAAAAGCGCGTCATATTTTCTCTCAATTAAATCGAATGAATCATAAACCTATTTGATATTATGACAGTAACAGCTCACAACGACCGCAAGTCCTAAACCTTCCATCCGCGAGTGTTGTGGTCGTGGCGTGAGCGTGAGCTGTGACGTAATCGATAATGTACCGAGCTCAGTTATGATACTCTTAATTGCGAGTTTGAAAGGTAACGGTTGGGCGGCTATGCGAACGACGCGATCGATTTTGGCTCTCAAAGGAACACGACCAGATGTAAGTGAAGTAAAATAACGAAAGAACGACAGAATATTCTACTAAGGGTTTGAGATTTTAAAACTCTATGGTGGAGGCACAGAAGCATACATATAGCTTTCATACTTATTTGTAACAGATATTGCACATTCATTTTTCCTTTATAAGTGTAGCCGTACGTGTTGAACTTTTGCCATTTCACAAGTTAATTTAATATGTATATGTAAATATTTATAGTTTCAATAATGCATGATTTTTATTGACATAGTCGTGAGTAAAGATTTAGCCACGTACACAAATCTAAATCTCCGTGATCAACAGGGTTAAAACCGGTAGTGATCACCGAATGGTAAGAGGCACGGTGAATATTAATGTCAAACTGGAGAGGTCTCGTCTGATGAAGTCTACGCTCCGACCCATTCGTGCCCATATACAAGACCCCGAGAGCTTTCAACTTCAGCTATCCAATCGCTTCGATTGCATTGAGAACATCGCTTCAGTGGACGAGAACAATAACAGGTTAGTAGAAACTGTCCATAAAGTGGGTTCCAAATACTTTAAACCCCACCGTACAGATAGGCCACAGAAACTCTCCAACGATACCCTCAACCTCATGGCTGAATGGCGCTCACTGAAAATGCAGTCTTCGCATGATGCTGAAGCATATAGGCTGCTCAATAGACGAATATGGAAGTCCTTGCGACACGACATCCGGATCTTTAATACAAACCGTATTAAAGAGACGATAGAGCGGAAAAAAGGCTCCAAACTGTTTGCAAGAGACATGTCTATTGGGCAAAGCCAGTTGACGAAGCTGAAGAGAGAAGACGGCAGTGTAGCGTCGTAGTAGATATAAGTTTAAAATAAAACAATAAAAAATCAAATCTATGTATATTTTATAAATAATACAATTGTTTCTACATGCTAATCTGTTGGTTTCATGTAGAAATATATAAAAATACCTTTTATTCAAATAAAAGCCCTATATTAGCTTATTCAAATTGATTTGTAAAAGGTACTTATACTTCTATTGTTTTTGTTTAATTTCAGCTGAACTTCCTTCAGAAGCCTTCGCCACAGCTACACTTTTGAGCAAATTCGTCCAGCTGTTTGATGCATTAAATGTTGACAGTCCAGACTTCCAGACAGACAAGAAAGAACAAAGTCAGTCTAGAAACTTACGCTCAGGCTGGTGTGGCAGTGAAAATGCCGAAACCTTTAAACGATGCAAAAATGCCAATCTCGGTGGAGGTTACACATTTGTGCCGTTTGGGGTAGAAACTTTCTCTAAGCGGCGCGTACGAAATTTTCAGGGCTTCGCCAAACGTTTGCCAGCATTCTGTTCCTCAAGTGAACAGAATGCTGGCTCATATTTTGCAAAGAAAATTTGCATAGCTATTCAACGTGGAAATGCAGCCAGCATTCTGGACACTTAGCCTCCAACAAATTATTAATTTATTACATTTGATATTTTTAAACTTTAGTCCATTATTTCGTTAAATTTTAATACATATATGAAATATATACATAAATGTTCTTAAAAATTGTTTTTTTTTTATAACATAAGTATCTACTTATTCAACTTATAAGGTTCTGCCTACTTCATGAGGCGAAATTATGTTTTGACATTATTCCATCCGCAGACTGAATTGATTGGTAAAAAAATAAATGAAAATAGAAAAGCATGGGGTGGATATTTAAAATTCGCGCTGAAGTCAGTTCCTTAGCATTCCGTGCGGATTCTGTTGCACTAGCAGTATCAGTGTAATTAGCATTATGTCTGTATGGCAGTTACACTTCTTCTCTCGGTAGAGAGTAAAATATTCCTTGAGAGGACTGCTCACGGTAGTGCTGCCAACTTATCGCGTTCAGCGCCATATCTAGCGCTTTTTTGGCCCAAAGCGCGTTTTAGCGCCTAGCGCTAAATCTAGCGCTTTTTTTGAAATCATTGTTACAAAGACTCAAAACAGAACGCATCAGTATCTTTTATAACCTAGCAACATGTTGAAATGTTTTGTTTTGTAATTTTTAGTCTATGTGTAAGGGATTCTCTGACAAATGTTTTCCTTTATCATTAGTTGCTAACTTAACTATGATTGTCTTCGCTTTGTTTCATTTTATATCAGTAATATAAACTTTAATTAGTGATCTACCAAGTCCAAGATCAACCATCTAGGTACTTCGACCAGAGAGAGTGTAGAATAAGTTGAGGACCATAAATCAGATAAAGATTATCATTTAGACCTGATTAGTTCCTTAAACCTTACCTAGTATAGTCCCCTACTTACCCATATAGTAACTTAATTAAATCATATTCTTAGTAAGCATCTACTGTTTTATAGCTTTAATGTCGCTATTACAAATTATTCAGATGTTATTTTATTAATAAAAGTTCATACTTATTTTTTTATATTATTTTTTTAATGTATACTTACTTATTTGTCTCATTTACATATTCAATTTACTATAAACTTCATAAATCCCTTCGCTACGGATTCCGATCCGAGCGGTTTTTTTCCGTGTGTGGCATTTAGCGCTTTCTAGTGCGTTTTTGATGTGCTGTTAGCGCGTTTTTGCAAAAAGGAGTTGGCACCATTGGCTCACGGTCAAGGTGAGGTATCCTGTATGTACGAGATTTTACCATTGCACACACGAGTAAAATTTAGATGTGTGTAGTGGAATTGTATGTACTGCTACAGCGATAAAATTTAGACATTTATAGGGAAGCAAATTCGTTCCATAAAAATTTATTCCGTACTATTTTTAATAAAATACATATTTTACTGCCACCAAACGTTTCATAACGTGTTTTATTCTTTTTTTTGTTGTACATAATACATAAAAGAAGCTAACATTTTTGTTAAAAACAATATTATAAAACTAGCTCCAATTTTTTAATTCAACTTGCAACACTCGAATTGTATGTCAGCAAGTTGATCAAATTCAATTTGAACATTTACGTCAAAGAGAATATTTACGTTATAAATTAGTTTTGAATTGCTGATATTTCGTATTTTCGTGGATATTTCATGTTATTATAATGTAAGTCCTTTAATGTAAGCTTCCGGAGAACTATCCAAGTATTAGTAACATTAGAAACGGGATATTAACCGTGTAATCCATGTTGTCGGGAATATAAATCGCGAACTCAAATAAAATAGATTACACGGTAAATATCCCTTTTCTAATGTTGTCTCTTGCAAAAGTGATACACGGTAAATATCCCTTTTCTAATGTTGTCTCTTGCAAAAGTGATCGTGATAGTTTAAAAACTTATAAAAACTAAGTATGTCTACGGACATGTACAGAAAATGTGCAAAATGTGGAGCAACTCCTGTTCAAGATGGTGTGGTCTCATTTCACCGTTTCCCTAAGGCTGGTAAAACGAATGTTGAACGGTATGTTAATCATATATATCTTTATGCTCATATATGCTTTATCTTGCTTATATTGAAAAACTAATAGCATAGTTAGGTACCTACTCTCGTTTTCAATTCTACAGTAGGTATTATTACAGTTAGTTAAAAACATCTTATATAACTTTGATCTCCACGTGATACCTATAATAAGATCATATAGGTACTATGTGCCTGTACCTTCGTCTACCATATTTCCTATCTTTCTCTAGTCAGATTGCAGTAATGTAATTACTATTGCTTGTGGGCTGATGGATGACACAACGGGGCCTAGTCCCACCTTTTACGAAACTATCATAAATCAGGAGCGTCTTGTAATTAGCTTAAAATAATCATATTTACTATCGTACTCCCACCAACACAAAATGGTTGAACAATATTACTTCAATATTATTTACGGCGTGTTTCTTTTTAAGCCGAAATCGACCCTAATGGTGCATTCCAGTAAACACCGCCAATACATACGAGTGTCGTGCCCCGGTTTAGTGTTTTTGGATGGGTGGTGTTTTAGGATGAATACCTATAATGCCCAACCCAAATAGAACACTCACACAGTCGCAAAAAGCGCGTCATATTTTCTCTCAATTAAATCGAATGAATCATAAACCTATTTGATATTTTGACAGTAACAGCTCACAACGACCGCAAGTCCAAAACCTTCCATCCGCGAGTGTTGTAGTCGTGGCGTGAGCGTGTATGTGACGTAATCGATGATGTACCGAGCTCAGTTATGATAATTGCGAGTTTGAAAGATAACGGTAGGCTATGCGAACGACGCGATCGATTTTGGCTCTCAAAGGAACACGACCAGATGTAAGTGAAGTGAAAGAACGAAACAACCACAGAATATTATAATAAGGGTTTGAGATTTTAAAACTCTATGGTGGAGGCACAGAGAATAAATATAGCTTTCATACTTATTTGTAACAGATATTGCACATTCATTTTTCCTTTATAAGTGTAGTCGTACGTGTTGAACATTTGCCATTTCACAAGTTAATTTAATATGTATATGTAAATATTTATAGTTTCAATGATGCATGATTTTTATTGACATAGTCGCGAGTAAAGACTTAGTCACGTACACAAATCTATCATTAAGTCACTGTCCTGCCTAAATTACGTTTTAGTAAAACAATAGTAGCACATATGTGTTTAAAATAAAACAATAAAAAATCAAATCTATGAATATTTTATAAATAATACAATTGTTTCTACAGACTAATATGTTGGTTTCATGTAGAAATATATAAAAATACCTTTTATTCAAATAAAAGCCCTATATTAGCTTATTCAAATTGATTTGTAGAAGTTACTTAAACTTCTATTGTTTTTGTTTAATTTCAGATGAACTTCCTTCAGAAACCTTCGCCACAGCTACACTTTTGAGCAAATTGGTCCAGCTGTTTGATGCATTAAATGCTGACAGTCCAGACTTCCAGACAGACAAGAAAGTACAAAGTCAGTTCAGAAACTTACGCTCAGGCTCGTGTGGCAGTGAAAATGCCGAATCCTTTAAACGATGCAAATATGCCAATCTCGGTGGAGGTTACACATTTGTGCCGTTTGGGGTAGAAACTTTCTCTAAGTGGCGCGTACCAAATTTTCAGGGCTTGGCCAAACGTTTAGTTGAAGCGTAGGTGAACAGAATGCTGAATCATATTTTGCAAAGAAATTTTGCATAGCTATTCAACGTGGAAATGCAGCCAGGATTCTGGACACTTTGCCTCCAACAAATAATTTTTTATATTTGATATTTTTAAACTTTGGTCCATTATTTAGTTAAACCTTAATACATTTATGAAATAAATACATAAATGTTCTTAAAAATTGTTTTATTTCTATAACATAAGTACCTACTTATTCACCTATTAAGGCCTACTTTATGAGGCGAAATTATGTTTTAACATTGTTCCATCCGCAGACTGAATTGATAGGTAATAAAATAAATGAAAATAGAAAAGCATGGTGTGGATATATAAAATTCGCGCTAAAGTTAGTTCCTTAGCATGCCGTGCGGATTCTGTTGCGCTAGTAGTATCAGTGTAATTATATTTAAATAATCTGTGTGGCAGTTACACTTCTTCTCTCGGTAGAGAATAAAATATTCCTTGCTCACGGTCTATCTACGGTGCTATGTACATATTCTCTTTGCTATGTACCGTATGTTTTGTTTTTGTTTTGTTTTGTTTAATTCAAGTTCATTTTCTTTGTTAATATTTCTTGGTCCAAGCCATATTAATAAGATCTTTTCTGTGGACTGTATTTAGTATAAAATATGTTGGTTGTTTTAAGAAGGTGTAGAAGTTCCTTGTTTTCTTCCAATAACGCATTACCAGTGGCTGCATCTAAAGCCACTGTATTCTCTCGAAGTATCAGTGATGACAAAAATACTAATGAACCACAGTTCAGCCACAGTACTATCATGGTTGAAAACGGGTTAAATGTTCACGAGCTGCCCTTGGTTATTCGTAAGTTGAGAACCATAGCGGAAGTCGAGACCCAATATAAGACGGAACCTGCAAACAGTTCCCCAGAAACACCTGACTACCGATTGATAAAGGAGGAATTTATGCAATGTTTTCACCTTCGAGATGTGTTTTCTCTTCTTTCAAAGTGTACTAAACTTACTCCGAACATAGCTTTAGGCGCAATTGAACGGATCTTTTATCTAGAAAAAAATCCACAACCAAGCACACCAATGAGCATTCCAGTCGACAGTCTACATATTAACTTAGCCAAAGGTGCTATATTAGACAAACTACTCAGAGTAGTTATGAAAACTGAGGACACTCAAACCATATTAAATATATTGAACACTGTTTCAACATTCATGGATCCCTACAAACCCAAATTCTGTGATGAACTACTGTTGCGGGTAATTGATAACAAGCTTACTGTTGAACAATTATGTGAGTTCATGGATTTTTTAATTAAAAGTAAATCTTATCCTAAATATTCTGAGACTACTGATAAACTGTGGGTGGGTTTCCTTGAAAGAGAACCTGATATTGATCAAAAAAATATTGTTAAAGTGTATCAAGTCCTCAATGGATTTAAATCGAGTAAAAGAACCATACTTACATTACTGGAAACAAAACTTTCAGATTTATGGCCTAAAATAAGTGTTCCAGACATGCAAGACATTCTGAATGTGTTTGATCGAGAAAAATATATATCTCTACAGTCTTTGGGTGTTGTTGGAATGTGGTTGTTTGCCAACATACATGCAGTACGTCAAGAAGCAATGCTAGATGTTATATCAAAGCTCACTCGACTTATGTATAATGATGATCGAATTGAAAAAGCTGTAGAAAAAATATATGAAATTAAAAGGCTCTAAGATTGACACTCCTGTTTTGGTTGTTGGCATTTTAAACTACTGCATGAAGTTTCAGATACGAAATGAAGAAATATTGAATGCTTGTTGCAACTATTTTATAGAAAATGCTATGAATGTACCAAATAATTTCTTTAAGTCCATCATTTATCCATATGGATATTTAAGTTTAGACCCAATCAATAGTTCAAAGTTTTGGTCTCTCCTTGAAAGTGTATTGGATGAAAGATTCTATAAAATAAATACTGATGACATCTGTTCTATAATATTGTCTGCTCTCTACATAGGCAAGTATCCAGCAAAGTTGGTTAATAAATTGTTCAATTCAAAGTATCTGATGCAAGTAACTAATCAAGATACAATGAAGAAACTTTACTTGATTGACACCGCTCTGTCTTTAGAATACAATGACTATGCTGGACCTAGGTTACCTAAAGACCAATGTTCAAAACCTGTATCCCAAGACCCTCGCATCCGAAATATCCTTAAAAAAACCAGAGATGTATTTGCTAGCATTGCTGGAGGACCTGATAATTTGTCTATTGCAGTGATGGTCCCTTACATATATCCTGATGACTCTTTCTTGTTAGATGTTATGTTACATCCAGCTGGCTTGGGGGGTAACACATGCAATTGGAAGTCAAAATTAGTCAGAAATGAAAACATTGCTGTTTTGATCCATTTACCTGATCATTACTGTTCAGATAATGAGCATCTGGTGGGACCACAAGTTATGAGAAAGAGACATTTGAAAATATTAGGTCTAAAGGTGGTCAGCTTAAAATATTCAATTCTAAGTCAGTACTATACTTCTTGTAATACCAGTGGCTTTACGGAATATATTGCAGATAGCATTAACAATGCAGAGGAATGTACAAATGTGTAATGTACTGTTATTAATTATTAGATAGATACATACTTCATGCTCACAAATGCCTACTCCGAAAAATGTGTGTCACTGGTGGAAATACAGTTATGCACAACAAGTAATTTTGACAGGGCTATCCTGTCTTGTGACCAGCACGGCTATTATGTATCTCAGTTGCTAAGAAATGTTCATTGAAATCGAATAAAATGGCGGCTCAATGTCACTTTTGTCAGCTCCAGTCATCAATTTACTAACATGTTTGCTTACTGGAGTTGCCAAAACTGACAAAGAGCAGCCATTTTTCAAGATTTCAATCAACATTTGTTAGCAACTGAGGTACATGATGATGATAGGCCTGCAAATCATTTCAAAATATATTTATGTGAGAGAAATGTAGCAAAGTCCAAGTGTTGCCAAATTACCTACTATCAGTAATTAGTTAAGTTTAAACATGTAATTTAATAATGTGCCTTATATTTTTTAATAATGTTTTTATAATTGTATACATATGAAGTTTAATATGTGTAATATTATGTATTATACTATAATTAAACTGTAGATATCTAAAAGCATGTACATTGTACATATGAAATATTTACACTAAAAACTTATGTTGGTGCAAGAAAGAAACAACACAAGCTCATTATAATTAATCAATCATTATAAAATTTGTTTGTTTGTGTGTTGGTTATTGATTGCCAAATAACAGCAGAAAGCCAAGTTATGAAGCAAAATGTATTGAAATGTATATAAACCTAAGTTAAATTAGAATAGGAAACAGCAAGCACTTCAGATAAGCAGGTACCTGGTTCGAATCCAAACAAGTACAATATTACTTTTGGAGTTATTGTTAAATTTAACTAAGTTTGTATAAAGTAGAAATTGTAGTATGCTAATGTATTAATAATAAAAAATAATTAAAAATGTTGTATTTTTACATTTACGATGACGCTCGACGTCGTTTCCTCTGTAGTATTGCACTTAAGGATAATCGGCCTAACTTACGCGGCATACATTAAAATAACGTCAATTAGTATAGTGCAGAACAATAAAATTATGCTGTGCGTACTATTCAATAACGTCATTTACAGTTAAGCAGCGTTTTTATACTAGTAAACACTGACAATAAGATTGAAATTTATAGAAAGAAAAATTCACATCCTCGGACGGGATTCGAATCCGCCGGTTTTCGGATTCAGTGGCCTAGTTGGTCAATGGCGTCTGACACGGATAGTCAGAAGACGCGGGTTCGAATCCCGTCCGAATTTGTGAAATTTTCTCTATATATTTCAATGTTTGAGATCGCTAAAGCAGGCGTCAGTGCTTTAAAAAGTAATACTATAAAAGCTTACAATAAGGATGGGCTAAGGTTATAGGCATATATTTAATGCGATAATAATTGTACTCGTACTTGTGTTATGTTGTAGAAGTAGTAGTTTCGCGGTCCATGAATATTACTGTTTCATATCTATACAGTGTAATATAAAGTTGAAGTGTCTGTTTGTAATTCCAAAATAACAGGTTGTCACTAAATGCATATGAATTTACCTATCCTAAAGAAAAGCTCTATGTCCATCTCTGACCTCCCACTCCTCCCACCAGTAAAATCATCCGAGGTAGTGTCTCTGATCAAGAACCTCAAGACCCGTAAATCCTCTGGTGCTGATGGTATCAGTAACAAGGTGATCAAACACTTCTCAGTCCCCCTAGTTCATCTCTTAGTAAGCATCTTCAATGCGGCTATGAGCAACTGCTCCTTCCCAGTCACTTGGAAGCATGCCATTGTCATTGGTATACACAAACCAGGCAAACCGGCAGCCGAGCCTTCCAGCTACTGTCTCAAAAGTCTCCTCAGCTCTCTGGGGAAGATTTACGAGCGGCTCATTGTGAACCGAATCTGGTCCCACGTTAGGTCCAATAACCTCCTTCCCGACGAACAGTTTCGTTTTAGGGCCAAACACTCTTGCTTCCTCGACGTAGCGAACAACGGCTTGATATTCAAGCTGTACCAACTGGGTGTGCCAGACCGTCTTGTACTCATCTTACATGACTTCCTCAGGGATCGAACGTTTAGCTATCTTACCGAGGGAACGCTCTCCTCCCTGCATCCCATTCACGCAGGTGTCCCTCAGGGCTCTTTACTCTCACCCATTCTCTTCTCGCTGTAGACCAGCGACATCCCACGACCCGAACCTAATCGTGTTCAGATCGCTCAGTTCGCGGATGATACTGCAATCAACTCTACTGGCTGGTCAAGGTCAAGCAGAGATGCGCCATCCAACGGGCCATTACCGTAATCGGTGCATGGTTTCGTAAATGGCGGATTGCAGTAAATCCTAGCAAAGTGCAGCAGTGTAATTCACTGCTGCACTTTTGCAAGGCAGTGGGCGCTCCGTGGTACCTACGGAACGCCGATCTGCACTGCGATTTCACCCTCCCCTCTATAACGCAGTATATCAAAGACTGCTCCCGCCGCTTCTTCGACAAAGCTCCCCATCACTCGAATCCCCTCGTGGTCAAAGCGGCGAACTACTCCACTGACATAACTGGTCCTCATTTCCGTCCCCCCCGTTGCCGTCCAAGGCATATTTTGGATGACCCGGACGACCCCATAGCAGCCGTTACTTCGTCCCAAGGAAACCCCGGTAATGGTTGTAGACCCGACCAGGGCTGTGATCCTGATCGCATTGTAGGCTCCGGCCGAGATCTTCTTCGCAGCCCCAGTCGCGGTCGAGGTAATCCACACACACACGATTGTAGCCCTAGCCACGGTGCGGCAGGAGTAGGTATACACCGCGGTCCCGGTCGCGATGTATCCTCCGGCCCAGGTAATGGCTGTGAACGAGGTAATTCTGTTTCAATATGTAGTCCCAGCCACGGTGCGGGCAGGAATTTACACCGCGGCCCTAGTCGCGATGTAGACTCCGGCCCAGGTAACGGCTGTGGGCGAGATACTCAAGGTTCTATTTGTAGCCCCATCCAAAGTACAGGCATGAGTGTACAACGTGGCGATCCTGGTCGCGCGGTGTGGACTCAGGTCGCGGAAATGGGGGGAGGCGAGGTAATCCAGTTTGTAGCCCCAGCCAAGGTAGTGATGATTCCGATCACGGTGTAGGCTCCGGCCGAGGTAATGGCTATGGGCGAGGTTTCCATGGTTATGATAACGACATGGAAATCAATTTAAAAATAATTTAAACGTGTGGTGATAATTTCGATGAGATTTTCGTAAATAACATGAATTAGTTGTATCAACTTTATTACCTACCTAAGAATTACTATACTGACCTACCTACCTACGAGTATTACTATTAAATTTCTAAAAATATATAATCAATTTTTGTTTTTGTTTAATTAAACGTTTTCAATTTTAAAGTAAGTAATTAAAAGTACTTATAAAACTAACTAAACTTATGTTTTTATTTTTTTTACATCCGAAATGGATGTAAAAAAAACCCTGTCATTTATAAAAGTATATTGTGTATTTCATTAATGGACGGGTAGTTTCCGACAGACCGCGGTAAACTTATACACGTGTAGGTACGAAGTCGTGGGCATAGCTAGTGTACCTACATGTTGTAGGCAGCAGCAACTTCATGACTAATAATTGTGATATTGAGATCTGAATTTAACATAATTCCTATTACGAATCTCTTACCTCGGTCATGTCCTCCGCCATCAGCGTTATGACCTTCTGCAGTTGATAATCATGGGAAAAATTGCTGGAAAAAGAAAGGTGGGGAGAAGGAAGAAGTCGTGGTTGCGGAATATCCGGGAGTGGACGGAAATATCAGGGGCGTCTGAGTTGTTCCGCCGAACCAAAAATAAGGACTGTGCCACGCTGATCGCCAACGTCCAATAGTTGGAGAGGCACTTTAAGAAGAAGAAGTAGATAGGTGGGTACTGACTAGGGATAGGTTGAGGCCGTACCCTGTACCTTATGCGTTGGGTCATGTATGTGATTAATATAATATATCTATTTGAAAACAAGAAAACTTACCAGAAAATTAATTATCCGACGCCATAAACTATTAGCCGCTCATTAAAGCGCATAATATCCGCCCTTCTTTCAGGCATCACCGCAGTCGTGTAGTTATGTACCCAGTGATACTTGCGCCATCAAGACAAATCTAGCGTCGTATCATTGGTCATCGTTGAGTCGTTGAGTAGTAACAATCGGGCATAGGAACGGACACACATGCATACATACTTGTACATATGTACATACAATCAGACATACATACATACAGGTCAAACAAATAACGCTCCTTTTGGGCTTCGCCGAGTTTGGAAAAAATACTCTTTCGTGTTCGTACCAGTGGACAAAATAGTGCGACCAGAAAAAAGAAGCAGGCTGGCGCGGGCTCAAAATACCACTAGGGGCATGGCCAGTGGTATGTATCCGACGTGTTTCTGCAACCCCTCGGGGTTGGTGGCGGTGTCGAGCAACAGTTTACCTTGGGGAGCCACTACTCCCCGGTATCTCGTTTGCCTACGCAGAGTGCATATAGATAGATAGACCCGGACCGTGTGAATGAAAACCGGACCCAGTAGATATACCTATAAGCTTTATACCTATAAAATAATAGGTACAAAGCTGGTCACATGATTCCATCACAAGCGACCGAAGTTTTTGGAACGGTAAGAACGACAGTTTTATTAAAGTTTACCTGTTTCAGTTTATTTAATACTAGCTGCTCTCCGCTCACCCGCGCTGTGATGGATGATGATGAATCTTATATAGCGTATGTTACTCAGGATGAATGTAGCTTTCCAATGGTGAAAGAATTTTTGAAATCGGTCCTGTTCTTTTTGAGCCAATTCGTTACAAACATACATACACACCTTTCCTTTTTATAATTTTATTACTAGCTGCTCTCCGCGGTTTTACCCGCGCGGTGATGGATGATGATGATGCTGAATCTTTTATAGCATACGTCCTTTTTCTTCTTGAGGTTCAACTCCTATCGGAGGTTGGACATCATATTAGCAATTTTTATTTTACAAGCCGCTGCTCGAAACAGTGAGGTGGTACTACAGCCGAACCACTCCCTCAGATCTCTCAACCAGGAGTGTCGCCTTCGGCCGGCTCCTCTTTTTCCCGCAATCTTCCCTTGAATAATGAGTTGAAGGATTCTGTACTTCTCATTTCTCATGACGCGACGTGACCAAAGTATTTTATGGTATTTATAAGCTCCAGCTTCATATTTAGCCTCTGCAGCACTTCAACGTTAGAAACTCGGTCACACCATGAGATTTTCAAAATACGACGGTATATCCACATCTCAAATGCTTCCAATTTCTTAAGCATATGTTACTAAGGGTTAATGTAGCTTCACCTCCTACGAGGCGGCGTGTGTATTGGCGGGGTCTCCCCCCTGGGATTTGGAGGCTGAGGTCGATTCCGAGAGATTCCTCCGCCAAGAGAGGCGCTGGCGTTGAAATTCCACGCTCGACAGTTCCTTATAGGGAAGTGGCGGGAGCGGCTTGCCCAACCTAGGGCTGGCCACAGGACTGTTGATACACGGGACACGGGACACTAACCTTCCGGTTGGTGCAAGTCCTTACGGGCCACGGGTGCTTTGGGAAGTACCTGTGTCGCATCGCCGGAAGGGAACCGACCCCAGACACCAGTGCCATCATTGCAGCTGTGATGAGGATACGGCGCAGCATACGCTCGAGGAGTGCCCAGCTTGGGAGAGCGAGCGCCGTGACCTCATAGCAGTGGTGGGGGATGACCTCTCGCTTCCATCATTGGTTACAGCCATGGTGGAGAGTGACAGGTCGTGGAACGCTAGAATTCTGCGAACGGGTCGTGTCGCAGAAGGAAGCTGCGAAGAGGGAGAGAGAGAGATTACCTGTACTCTTCCGATCCGCACCCGGAGAACCGGGCGTAGGAGGAGGGCGTACCAAGCCCTAATCCATCCCCCACAACATAGGTCCCGGTGATGGATACGGGGGTGTCCGTCACCTTTTAAAGACCTCGAGATGGCGCGCGCGGTGTTGGCCGCGTGCCTCTCAGGAATAAGGGGTGGAGTGACTCCTGCTTCACCTCACCGGGATGGGGTCCTCGTGGAAGGCCCAACGCCGCCGGGGCCGCGAACGATTGCAGAAGCGCTTTCGTTGCCCCGACATTAGGGCGTCCGGAGAAACACCGAGTGGTGGTTTAGTCGGTATGGTCTGCTTTCTGCTACACTGAAAAAATAATAATTTAGCAAAGGACCTTTTCGGCTCGGTTAAGTTTAAATCGGCATTTATTAACCAATGCTTGGCTAAAAGTCTGTAAGTAAACTTGGCAGTTAGTAAACATGCACATATTGCTATATTGTATTGGCTATTAATAACAAATAACTTAATATATTTTAAATAACTTGATTGTTTACTTCAAACAATAAAGAACTTGTTCAAAAACTAATAAGTAGATATGTTAATTCATACGAGCTACTTGTGTGTATTTAAACGATTTTATGTAGTTAGATCTTCGATCAATTACACACAGTACATTATTGATCGAAGAGTTAGATATACATAACGATATTTGGTTGTAACTAACCTTGTAGCTTTGTTAAATGTAACAGAGTTGTTGTGTAGAAGTAAATAACTGTAGTTGGTTATTGATTACCGTGAAGAATATTGCTGTTTATAAAGGAACAGACTTATTTATATATAGTCGACCACTTATTTATATTTAAACATGTAACTTCAGAGCAGATTTTTAGCAACCATGTTATCTATTTTCAAATAACCGAGTAAACTACTAATTTACCAATAATTGCTCGCACTCGCACATTGCTTTGTTGCAAGTGGTCGATAGAGGACGTCGCGTAACATGTGCACTCTTGAACTTATTAATTTGGATTCCTGATTTATTTTGGTGTATAATTTTTACTTGCTGGTGTAAACTCTTCAAAACGTCTACTACTAACTAAATACCTTTTTGAAGAAGAAAATGAACAATGAGGTATAAAACCTCCCCGTGGTTTGGAAGCTTGAAGAATATATATAGTGAGGTGAGTGCTTATACTTATCTTTATCTACTTTCATACTCGTACATTTTGTAAAATGAACCCACAACATAGTGTTTAACATTAGTACACCATAATATATTATCTCTGAACTCTTAAGTTCACAAGTTTGTAAATGCCTGTCTATTATTCGTTTTTATCCTTGATTTTTTTTTATATGCAGTGACAGAGTTACGCCTGCCCATTACAGTTGCAGTGTCACATCACTGTCTTCGTCACTTGGAAATATTATTTAAATCTCGTTCGCCCAGATATTTCACCTTTTACAGCGCCCTCCAAACACAGTAGTATATTCCACTTCTCAACCTTTTTGGGACAGAATATGTATGAAACTGCTGTAATAGGGTCGATTCATACTAAGAGGCCTACCACGAAAGAGCTTCAATATGCAAACTATAGAGCACGTCTGTTAGGTACGTATGGCCCTGAGCGCTGAGCGTAAGAAACAATATTAGTTCTCCATAATTTTTTTTATTATATTATATTATATTATATTATATTATATTATATTATATTATATTATATTATATTATATTATATTATATTATATTATATTATATTATATTATATTATATTATATTATATTATATTATATTATATTATATTATATTATATTATATTATATTATATTATATTATATTATATTATATTATATTATATTATATTATATTATATTATATATTGCGTGTTTCTGGTTGTACTACATGTTTTCACACTCGATAAAGGTGATAACTTTATGGTCTGTAAGCCAGCAATACAACCTTTTATTTGAGTTTTGATACTAATTCAACCTAGTGTAAAAACTCAGGACGTACTTAGTTAGACATGTTCTACTCGTATACCTTGCATATTCAATCTCGCCGAGCAACTTCAAAACCTAAGGTACGATCCATATCCTCTGATAATGTATCGTACACGTGTGTTTTTATATATAAATATATTGTTTAATATAAAAATTAGTTTTTATATATAATAACGTATAATAATGTATTTTTTGCAGAATCCGAAGATACCGCCAATATAACCTACATGTCAGTTAAACCATCACATTTGTCTGTAACTACTATGCGGCTGAAAACTTTTCAAAAAAGTCTGGCGACCAACGAAACTGGATAAAGTGAGGGAAGGATTGTGTATACAGATTAGATAAATACATTTTAATAAACATTATTATCAATTGATTATTTGTGTTTTAACTGACGTTGCTGAAAGTACCGAGGAATCAGGTTGTCTGCAGCCTGCAATGTCAGCAACGTTAGTTTGTATTCTTAACAATGTATAATTACGCTACAGTTACTGTATACATTGGTTAAAAGAATACAAACTAACGTTGCTGAAACTACCGAGTAAACAGGCTGCAGTTACCCATTGCATTGGTAAAGAATACCAACTAACGTGGCTGAAACTACCGAGTAAACTGGCTGTATTTACCGTATACATTAGTTAAGAATACCAACTAAAATTGCTGAAACTACCGAGTAAATAGGCTGCAGTTACCCTTTACATTGGTTAAGAATACCAACTAACGTTGCTAAAACTACCGAGTAAATAAGCTGCATTTACCGTATAGGTTGGTTAAGAATACCAACTAACGTAGCTGAAAGTACTGAGTAAACCGGCTGCATTTACCGTATAGGTTGGTTAAGAATACCAACTAACGTAGCTGAAAGTACTGAGTATACCCCGTCAAATCCCCCCAGGTTCGGCGGGGATGTGTAAATAAATTCCCCACACGTTAATAAAAGTAAAAGAGTTTTTGAAATCGGTCCAATGCTTTTTGAGCCAATTCGTTACAAACATACATAAAAATCTTTGTTCTTTATAATATTACTATAGAAGTATAGATAACTGTGGATTTTAGTTAGCAATTTAGTAGTAGTAGTTTATTAAAGTTGTAGATTTTTGACCTATAGGTAATAATAACTATATAACTAATGTCTCAATACTTGAAGAATTCAGCATCAAGGAGCGTCTATCAGCCATCGTATAGAATCGCATTTTGACATTCTTTGTCGCGAAGAGATGAAGCATCCATCGAACGGCTGGTTGTGCAAGGTAGGGTTGACGTTAGAAGATCTCGCGGTCGGTCACCAATGCGATGGAAAGACCAAATCAAGAACGCAATGGGTGGCCCCCTAAGTGAGTGTACCAGGTTGAGGAGAGATGGCGGGACGTCGTGAGGCGAATAACATCTGCCCCCAATACCACTACTACATGACGGCCACGACCGCAGGTAATATACAAACATACAAATATACTGTACATTCGCATGTAAATGGGTTATTACTTGAAAATAAAACAACAATCTGATTATTTAATTTTATTTCATTATACTCATAACATCTTCCTCTTATATTATTTACTCACTGACTAATTTCACTAGAATTATTATTATTTGAATATTTTAATAATTTCTTAAAACAACTTTTACATATCGAAATATTTCTATGAAAAACTCGTTCCAGATCAAATGTTCAAAGAATTCTAGTATTCCACTCAGTAACCTCTATTATTGCTTAGTGATTGTTGCAGCAAGTCTACTATCCCACACGTGGTCACATTTCAAAATATTAGACGTGCTCTAGGCCACATCGATACAGTCCCTACAAAATAGGTTATTCAAAATATTTTCAAGATACAGACAGCCTTGTTTATTACAATTTGAAGTAATAATATAATAATTGATTAAGTTATGGATTTGAATAAGTGGCTAACAAATGAGGCGAAGAAACATTTGAATCGGCTGAAGTAGAATCACCTGTAGGCAAACCACTAATATTTTTGAAACTAATTTGCGAAAAGGTACCTAATTCAGGCATTTAGTACAAATCGATATTTATCTAGTACCACTGCGGCACAGATAACTGATATTTTGAACGACGAAGCGGCATTATTCAATTGTTGACCTTGACAGGAATAGGTTTTCACAAATTATTAAGGCCTCACTGCTCTGGTGGTTTCAATCAGAAGTTTGCGTAAAAGGTGTGCATCTACACAAAACATTGTAGTGAAATCACAGATATATTATGGCATTGTAAACGCTTTGCCGGCGTTACTCATTGTTACATAGCCAGAAATGACTACACTATACTTTATAGCCATAATGGTGTATGTATCACAGCAACTCTAGCTTGAATATTAAATCGTAAAGAAAGTACATTATTTACGCTGAATCACAGCCTAATATCTAAGTAGGTAAATTTATAATAATTACATCAACATTATTCGTAATGACGTCGAAATATTACAGTCGCTTATTTGGGCAGTTCATTTTAAAACGTGCCTATGTAAGTTGTTAAAAGGCTCAACTTTTATATGTTATTTTTGAACCAGCGACTCAAACGTCAACTCTACAATGACAGAAATTACGTTACACGAGAGAACAGCTATTTTGAAAGAGGTTACTATGTGCATTTGTCATGACAGCTATGTAATTTAAATGTGACATTTCTAACATACAACGACGAATCCTATTCAATTAATAGTTACTTATATAGTACTGTAGTTAAGTAACACAACGGAATCACATATTCTACTTATTACATAGGCAACTATAGTAATTTAAATTTCGCTATAGCTTACTATGATCAAGTATTGCCATCGATTGAATGAAATTTATGAGGTTTTGGCACATAATGAATTAACTCAGATGTAATCATGAATTATTTAGTACCTGTTTACGTAGTAGGTAATATCTATTAGAATTAATTTAGTTTTGAAAAGACAAAACGTCAATTAAGTGACTTTCAGAATACTTTCACTATCTGCATAAAATTCCTTTTGGGAAATACAAGCATTTGGAAAACCTACTTACAAATGTATGTTGATGTTTATAATTTTCTATACGATATAATATATTGGTTAATAATGCGTAACTGGTGGAAAATCAGATGCTGCTTAAGCTTTGATACATTTCATTTTAAATACTTAAAGTAGAATAATATTAGTACAAATAAATATATGAATATGTATACGTAATAATTTTGTATATATTTGTAAATAATTCAATTGATGAAATTTAAATTTCGAATAATTATATCGACATTACCTATTTGGTAGGCATAAATACATACGTATTCGTAGATATTAATAAATAAATATTATGCTCAAAGGAAGATATGTGATCACTATTTTGTTTCAATTTTCGATTGAATTTTATATCACTAAGTGATGAAGACACGCCTAATAAGAACCAAATCATTGTATAGTAATAATTTAGAATGGTTTATACTTAATTTAATTAAGTTAGAGTTCTCGCTTCACTCTAGGCGACATGTAGTGGATGGTAGAGCATGCTCTACACTTCCCACAGTTCTCTTAACGAGGATTGAATTAAAATGAACAATGGGTTGATTTAATTTACCTAAGTATGTAATTGTAGACCAATAATTATAATTCTTATATGAATTTCGAAGCTTTTTCTGTCACGTTAACTTTTCTGGATTCTATCAAATCATCAATCAAATTGATTGTAATCCATATGGGAATGCGTAAATGCAGTACCTAAAGGCAATTTCTTTGAGATAATAAAAAAAATTCAAAGCTAGTATTTTAAACGTAGTCTTAAATAGACTTTCTTTTTAAAAGTATATTTTATGATGGTTAAAACACGCTGGTAAGCGCTAAAGGAATGTTACGCTTTATTTTATAAAACATTTCAGAAAAAATGATTCCGTCAGGTGTTTTAGATGCACCAGGCTTTCACAGCAACGAGTATACTAGGCATATATTTCTGAAGATGACACTTTAATGAGGTCACCGAATACTAACACTAGTTATAATAATCATTATAGAGATATTATTTCCTAGAACTCTCTTATCTTAGGTACATATTAATATCAATTTCGAAAAGAAGTTATTTTAGTTAATAAGTATTTGTAGTCAAATAGCAAACGCCTGTGAGAACAGGTTCTTAATACTAGAATAATTTTACAACATCAAAACCTATTTGGCAGTTATCTAAAATTATGTAATTATTATGAAGTAACACTAGTATAGGTACTAACTTTTTGTGATGGAAATAAAATTGACAAGTTGCACCTACGTCACAATCTAGACAGAAGACATGTTTAAAGTCTAACAATGTTATGTTACTCCATGTAATATAATATCATATTACATGTAAATATAACATTTATTTTATACTACCAGGTGATGACATGGGCAAATTGTCCGCCTGATGGTAAGCACTACGCTTGCCTTTCACAGTTGCAGAGCCACCTAGAGCATAGAACTGAAGTTTTGCGTGGCACCGCACTGCGATCGTCACCCTTGGGTTTTGAGTGTCGTACACCCAGTAGTATTCTTGCCCTTCCCACACTAAAGCAGTAATGCTTGCGAACTATTGCATCGGGGCACAGCATCTGGTAAATGAAGGACAATGACTGAACAATGGTATACCATCAGGAATGTTTAAAGTTAAATACTTAAATGAAAATCTAAAGTACATACATGTTATAAAGAATATTAAGTATATTATTAGTTAATTAATTGATGACAAAATGGAAATGTCCAATATACTGTCCATACCTGACAAAATTTATCCTAACAATTTGTCTTTGCATAAGACCATTCCATTGTTTTGAGCCTTAGTTTCATGAGTCATGATATATATAAATCGAGACATAACAGCATTTTAGGAGTATCAGCTGCGACACTGGGAGTTAACACTGGTTCTTTGTTGATTCAATAACAGCAGTCAGTTAATGATTAATGTCATATAAATGATCACAGTAAGAATAATCTACCTACGCGAGTGTGCGCCAAATGTTTCCGAGACAATCGCTTATCTATAGCGACAGATAAAACACGATATTCTATACCAACACATTGTTGCTAATACTAAAAATATTTTATTCAAATAGTCCTTAAAGAACGTTTTATATTTGAGATGTACGAATCTACTCACCATAAAACCTTAGAAGGAACACTGTGTTCCAAACACAGAGATATTTCTTTGAAAGTGATTATACGGAATTATTAATAGTATTTGGTGTAATATTTTGTATTAAGACATAACTACTTTAAAAAGTGACTAGACTTACTTAATTTTTTTTGGGTTTTCTTATCATCCGTTTAGTTCTTCATAAATGTTTGTAGGTAGGTACATCGATACTTTCACGCTTCAGTCCAAAGGTAAGTTTTAAGTTGAGCAGATGTAAAATCTTAGAACGGAACAATTATATTTAAAAAATATATTATATAGAAATTTTTCATTCACGATCCATCTTCACAAATGTAAATGTTTATAAAGTATCTACGTCTTTTCAACATGAAAAAAAACACAACACCAAACTATAAAAATCCTACAAAACAATACTAAGTCGTAGGTAAACAAAATAATATACTCGTATCTTACACAACGGTGAACTGGAAACCGCTTAAATATCTAAAGTAACCCTTAGCTAGTCAAATAACATAACAAACTTAGAGCTAATAGACAGTAAGGCTCTTCCTTAGACTCGTACATTCATAAATACCTATACAACAGTGAATACAATAATAACTTCAAAACAACACCCTAAACAGTAAATTCAAGTACAAGTGGAGCGATAGACGTACCGGAAGGAGCGTCGTATCACTTCAAAACACAGAGCACTAATAGTCAGAGAATCACAAAGACGTTCCATAAGGCCCTCAGTCTACAAGAGGGTACGTGGGTTTTGTTCGCCGCGCACACCAGATCACACAATTTTTGATATTCATTAGAGGGGTTTTGAAGGTGCCTGAAACGCACTGACATCTGATTTAAAGTAGAAGTAGCAGTAAACACATGGGCAAGGTTTCAAGTGAATTATCCAGGCCATGAAAGCTCATTTTGTTTCCATCGTAATGATATTTTAAAGGCAAACAGTAGTATGCTTTTTAGAATGACATTGTTTCTTAAGTTAACATACGTATTCACAATCAGCAATCACAATCTTACCACATTTTAAACGTCATATGCATGTATGCTATCGAAAATTCATGGTCACCTGTATAGTTAAAGTTGTCATAATGAAGTCATTAAGATATCATTATGGTGTCATTAAAACACTATATGAGCTTGTAGTATTTTCCCAAGGTTGTGTATAGGGTGCAGTATCTAGTGTGCGCGTGACGCGAGCGAGCGAGCGTTAAGACGCGGCAGACGTGGAATGCTGCGTAGCGCATTCACGAGTAGATGGTGATCACCTCGCGACCTCCGCCGCGAACCATCAGCACCTTCTCGAGACCCTCTGTCAGTACTTCCAGGAACTCCATATCTGAAAAAGATGAGTGTTACTTAATGTGCATTAACTCATGGCAATATCGAGGATGCGTGGCACGGTCTTATTATTCGAATTGAATTTCAATATATAAATGTAGAGTTGTATATTTTCGTTCACTATTATGTGTACATTTACGTATAGGTCTAACGTATAGGTAATAGGTCCTTAACTATGAAATTGCTGTTTTATATAGAATAAACTATATAACGTATGAAAACAAGATTGTATCGTCAATAATGGCCATTATTGACGATACACTTTCAATCAAAGGCCATTGATTCCTTTGCTATATAAATAAATTCTGGAGACAGTAATCTATGAACTCAATCTCACTCACATTTTTCACCGCCGTTATAACCTATATATAACCGCCGAATATTTTCATTTTAAAAAGTTATCCGAATATAGTCACAGAAACAGCGATTTAAAGTAAGGTCGAACGCCGGAAAAACAGAAAACAACTGATAATTATAAAAAAAGTACTAGCTATACTATAAATTTGAAAATTTAAGTATTATCAAAGATATCGATCTTCACATTGGCATTAAAATTAGTATTAAAAATCAGTAAATTCATAGGTACAGGTATAATTCATTAGGTAGTATCTACCAAATTTAAATATTGTATCTATTTATAATTACCACCAGTAAATTACCAGTACATACCATTTTCACGCGCAAAATTACGATTTTGTAGTAGAATGATACGGGCTCGTAGGTGCTACGAATGACGTAGCGATTCCATAGTATCTACGTACTACGTAACCATCCGTGCGATTCTCTAAGAGCAAACATAGTTGCATCTTTGAGAACATCCGTGAAACAAATGACGAGATGACAAGAATCGTTGGAAAAACAACCTTGTGTACAAGGGCGATATCGCATAAAGTATTTGACATCGGTGAGATCGTCGACGAGCGCATTGACGAATCATTAGAGAATCGCACGGCATATCGTAGAGCTTATTTCATATTTCATAATACGTCTCCGTCCTGGGACTCTATTTGGATTGGATTGTTTTAAGAGTTAATACTTGTATGGCTCCATAAAAATATTCTTTCTAGTTTTTGTTTATAAATAACTAATAAAACTTTGTAATTAAATTTTGTAAAGAGGATATATCTATTTCGATGGTAGTTATGTTACATTTTTGATTTAAGATTTATCTATGAAAATTTAATACTGTAAATAATTAACATTTCTAAATAGGAAAAATATAATTCAATAATTTGTTTCCTGACAACGAAAATATTGCAAAATAAAACATTTAGCATCACATTTACGTTACTTGTGTGTTCCTGTGATGAACAAATGCAGAAATCCCTGCGGGAACCACGCTAGTGCGCGTGAATGTGTTCTTTAATCTATGTGTAATTTGTAGACTAGACTTGTGTAGGCCGAGGTTAGGCTGGGCACAGTGAAGACTCAGCTTAAATTTTACTTCTATACCTATGCTATGCTAGTCCGAAAGTCAGCTCTCGAACTAGCTCGGGAACGGTTAAGTACATTTTAAACATTTTTTTGATTTCAAACACGGCTCTTGTAGCACGAATCTAAAGATATGTCTACAATAGTGTTGTGCTAATACTTACAATTGGACTCCCGCTCGAACTTGGTGTCCCTGGGCGGGCCGGGGAGGTTCAGTATGACTAGTTGTGCGTCGTGCGATCGCGACACGATCACTTCGTTCAGTTTCACGGCGGTATGCATCCGCCGCACAGTGCCTTCGTCCCTGTTACATTGGATTATGCTATAATTCTATATGCTCTCAAAGTTGTTGAACGAATATTATACTAATATACGAATTTATTTTGATTATTTTTATGTCAATCGGTGACGAGACGAATAATTCGCTCGTCTGATGTTAAGCGGCATTCCGCTCATCACTCTGAGTTATAAGATGTCAAATCTGAGAGAGGGCAAGCCTCTGATTTCGCTAGAAAAATTGCTCTTTCATGAAACACAGCAACACAGCAACATGTTTGCGCACTACTGCTTCATATATAGCTTGATATGAATGGAGTATGATATGTGCACTCCAATAATTATATCATGGAGGTGACGAGCTAAGTATGCGTCTTATGTTAAACCTCACAGCTGCCCGTAAGAGTTAGTCCCATCCAGAGCTTTAGCTTAGTTAGTATGGCGAGGCACTACTCTCTGCTTTTTCCCGACATCTATCCTAGGTCTCATTCGTCCAATAATGTAACAAGCTATAACCGCTTAAGTCGCTTTAACCTCCTTCAAACCTACGCGGAAGTAGGATTATCATGATTTACGCTACCCATCAAAACAACACCAGAAACATTTTTTTAATTGTTTCTATAAGACACTTTATGAAATCTATGTTAAACTGTAGTACACAACGAGCTATGGAGAGGGCTATGCTCGGGGTTTCTTTACGTGATCGAATCAGAAATGAGGAGATCCGTAGACGTACTAAATTCCCCGACATAGCCCAGAAGATAAGCCAGTTGAAGTGGCACATAGCACATAAAACTGATGGCCGATGGGGCCGAAAAGTTCTAGAGTGTAGATCACGGATCGGCAAGCGCAGCGTAGGTGGTCCACCGACAAGGAGGACTGACGACCTGATAAAGTTAGCAGGACGACGTTGGATGCAGGCCGTTTCCAACCGGTCCTTTTGGAAATTTGGGGGAGGCATATGTTCAGCAGTGGACGTCCTACGGCTGAAATGATGATGATGATGACACTGTAGTAAATATTTTATCGAATTGTATTGAAATATAAAACGGGTATGAGAATCACTAACTAAACGAGTGAACAAAAACTATTAGAGTATAAGAATAACGAAGTGTTAACCAACCAAGTGAACCAGACGAACAAATTTTAACCACCGAGGTTTTGTTGCTACGAATTGGCTAGATGGGCAAGTCGTGCACCACATGCTAAGCACCACGCCTGCCTTTCACAATTGTTGTGTACCCAGACCTTTAAGCTGACGCTTTGCTTGACACTACGCTGCGCTCTTCATCCCGTGAAATTGGTTTTATGAGTCTCTTACTAGTCCAGTAATTTCAATTGCTACAGTGCCCCTCAATCCCAAGCACAGGCATGTTTGCACATTATGACTTTATCTGACACTACCATGCCAAGTAAGGCAGTACCTTGTATAAGAGATCTACTACCTATCTAATTTAGTATATAATGATCCTTGGTTTAGTAGAACATACTCTGATCTGGAGCAAATCAACTATCTCCGACTGAAAGCTTTTATCCAGTCTTCCCTACATTTTGTCCTTAAGATATGAAAGTACATATTAAAAAAGGAACTCACGGTGTGATGTCGGACATGTTGGGTTTGGGCTTGACCGCATCGCCGTTGGATCCATCGCAGTGCTTCTCCTCCGGCGACGTGACGCTCTCGCACTGCGACCGTTCATCGGGCGAGTCCCACATTGAATCGATTATGTGCAACAAACTACTCCGAAAATCGTCCTATTTACCCCAATTTTCGAATACCCATTCGTTTGTAATTATGTCCAATTAAAGATCGCGCGCCCGACAGTTGCACATGACGGATTCAAGGCGAATAAAACACGGGATGTCATACATTATATAAATTGTTTAACAATAGAACACTACGGACATTCAAACATCCAATCTCTTAGCACCCGCGCCACACGCCTCGAGGTAGCCAGTTATGCTGTTTACCGTCAAAGCTTGAAGTACAATATTTGTTGGTTCAGCGCTAGTAGATATGCCACAATGCATAACGCCAGCCAACCAGAACACTCGAAGATAAGCAACTATAGCCTAATTATTGACCCGGCATGCTGCATGCAAAATTGACAATAACATGTAGTTAATGCATTACGCAGAGCAAACATTGATTGCTGGTGCTCTGTTTCAACGATTAGTCGCAACCATCGCTGAAGGTGGGTCAATAATTAGCCTGTAAGCAAGCTTTCCAATAGTTTTAACCATCAACGAATTAAACATTCATTGACAGAACGCTGGGTCAGTCATCTGACGTTTTTGTAATACCAGCATAACGAAACTCCTTCGAAGCGTGTTGCGTGGGTAAAGTGAACAACAAAACAAACTAAAGTGAACAACTTAAAGTGAATGACCACGCCAAACATATGACCACCGTGTGTAAATTCGCTAGGATTCATTCGTGAGACAAGTTATGATTAGAATGGATAACTTAGTTTAAAATTGAAATAAAACTTAAACTATAAAGTTAAGTGCAATTCAGTAAATGTTACTTTCGTGTTACTCTTTAATACAAAAAAAGTAAAATAAGGCTGAACGAGCTAGAAGCAAGTAAAAAAAGCATGATAATGCTAGATATTAAATAGCACAAGATCGTATAAAAAATAAAATTAGCTTTATTGCTTTTCAAGTTGATTGGAGTAATAAGAGAGAATGATTAATTTCTTCATAATTAGTCAGAAGAAATTATATAGGTACACAATATTTTGAATTAGATTTATATCCATTCCCTAAAACTATAAAAGGTACTAAGTTCCTATTTATTACTGAATGCGTTTTTTAAAATAATCACTTCCATTACAATTTTTGATTTCAACATGTGTTCGAATAGACAATCTTTAAAATAATTTGGGTGGAACCGTATGAAATCAAAAAGAAATGTTATTGAATGATCTGCTTTTGTAATGAATAATATTATGTAGTCACCAAAATTATAATAACCCAAAATAAGTTTTGGCTTTGTGTAGATATAGCAAACTTTTATTTAACACCAATAGCACAAATGACGTCACATAGCTTACTTTTCTTTAAACCATTTAAAACTTTCAGCAGGATTGTCATTTAGTAATTTTAATATAAAGATAACTAAATTAAACTTTGATCACAAAATTTTCTAACAAAATTAACAATCCACTTAGATAACAATCCTACTGTAATACTGACAAATATTGCATCAGTTGACACTTACGACGCACTATAAGGCCTATAATTTTTAAAACGTGTGAACAAATTGAACAGTGCATTGTTGCAGAGGCTGGGAAATTTTGTTATTGAGGTTGAATATGATAAAAAAAATTTTTTTCTGTTTATTATTTTATTATATATTATTTCAAATTATTTCATAATTATGGTATGAGTAAAACTTATTTTGTAGTTCTGAATTATAAAGTTGCTTATTAATGTTCTTTCCAAACTCTACCTATATAATGTCGAAACATTTGACCGTTAATCCTTTCTTGTTCTCTCGTAGATTCATAACTTAAAAGCGGTGTTAAGAAATGAGTTTTCACAGACTAAAATTGCCAGCAACCATAAGATATTTTTTACAGATTAATGATTAGTATTTTTTATAAATTTTTATTATGTCTCTCACGTTTACCTCCAACAAAATGTTTGCGTGTGCGCAAAAATATCCAAGCATCTTTTGAAGCATTATAAAAATTACTATTTATATAGTTCGTCGAAAGTGTTATTTTATTAAATGAGATAGCAAGTTATTACATATTTCAAATCAGCTGTCAGTATTCAACTTTGTCTAAGCCCTTCTAAGACGTTGATAGATAAGAGTAGATATTTAAAGTTATGGGCAATATACAAAAGTGACATCAGAAAATACGAAACCAAAACGCGTGAAAACCGTACTTTCGATTATTCGCAGCTCCAGTTCTGGTTTCATTTAAAACTTTTAAATAGTAAGTAAATGTACCAATGTTAATTTTTCTCTATCGGGTCCGACCAAACTTCGTATTAATATTTTTCACGAAAATTACTTTTGAAACACGGGTCTCCCGCTTTATACAAAGTTGAACACCGAAAGCTTTGGTTTATCTCCACTATCATGATCCGATAGTAAGACATGTTCACCTTGTCGTCTTTGTCCTTGTCCTCAGGGTCGGTGAGTGGCGGTGAGGGTGCATCCTCTTCGGCGGGGGGATCGTTACCAGGCTCCGCAAATCGCACCTTGCTTGCGGTTCTCACATCCGCATGGTGGTGGTCTACTATGGCTTGTACCTACATACGATGATGAGATTAAGTACTCAAGTACTAGATAGGTTTCCGATTGAGTTTAGTTTTCCATGAGATTTTAAGCAAATTTAAGTTTTTCTTTATATCTTATCGCACCTTTCTGGCGGTCGCCACGTAAAGATACCAGTGGTAAGCTTTCGATGACCACTTCTAGTTTGTATTACTAGATTCAAATTATTTGAAATATAACACTAAACCTAAAACAATCCAACTAGAAGTACTGACTTATTTTTCTAACTTCTAAATATGAATAGTAAATATGACAGGGTTTTGATTTTCTGATTTAGACTTATTTCTGTGTTTGGTCTATAGTATTTTGAATACTAGGGTGACCCTTATGAAAAATAAATGATAAAGAGAGATAGATTAAAAATCGTATACTTATTAAAGAAGATAAATCAATATTTTAAGGGAGTATTAGTTAATAAATATCGTAAATATATTTAATAAACATCAAAATCTAAATTATGAGTAGCACAATAGTAGAACATTTAAAGTGCAGTTACGTTAGCAAAAAACAGGTAGGTATATGAAAGTTAGCTTCAATGTAAAAAACATTGCTTTTTAACACGTCTAATTAAATAGTAGTTCATAGTTAGACGAAACAGAATCATTGACATTAAAAGCAATATTTGTTAATGAAGGATTGCATGATAAAAGTTCAACACCAAAAGCATACGATGAGGCTGCTAAGCTTAGCATCATATTAGTGAAAAACTATTGGAAATGATGTGGGCAGTGAGACAGAAATATTAATAAAAGTGTCAGGCTTATTTATTATAATACGACATCTAATCTAAAGTAACATCAAAACAAGCTGGAAAGAAAACCAATATACCTATAGATGAAGGTATTACGTAAAACAATGGGAATAGTAACATAACATTAGCTAAATAAGGTAAATAAGTGGACTGAAATCGGGGTAAAGTGTCCATTTTACCAGAGGCTGTTTTTCCTCAGCATTTTCACGATAGTCCACGAAATTTTGCATCTGCATCGCAATCGACAGACAAATATATTAGTTCTATGTTACAATGTTTATTATGAAGAAGGTAATGAAGCTGTATACAATATATTGTTAGTATATTTAAAGCGTAGTTATAGACACATTGATAGCAATTATGAATGTTTTTTAATCAAGTATGTTTGAAACGTGTTCTGGAGCCTCTACTACCAAAACAAACTGCGAAGTTTCGTTTGACGGTTTAGCTTTTTCTACTGTGAACGTGAAGTTGAAAAAAGTAATGACTAGTTTTTTTCATAGTGATTAATTAAATTAAACAGGTAGTGTATTATTTGTATGTGCTGATTGATCTATTAATAATTGAACAACGTGTTTAAGTACTCATATAATTCTGTGTAGCAATTGCTACAGTTTGACATTTTACATATTTAATGACATTTTTGACTTGACATATGATGATATATACATCACTACGTGTTTTGAAATGAATATCATTCGATTTCTAGTAAGGATATTAAACACGATTTATGTACCTACCGACACAAAATCAAGCATTTACAAATGAAACATTATGATTTTAAGATTTCCTACTATATCTTCATCACTTCAACATAAAACATAACCACAAAATGAATGTTTTAACTTGTCATTACATCACTCTTGCCTTTATTTGTGTTTTTTCACTTTCACAGTAGCAAACGCCAAATCCGTCAAACTAAACTTCCTAGTTTGTTTTTGGGGGCCCTCTGCCCTTGTTAGTTTTGTCTCGTTATAAAAAAAGTATCTACTACGACATTTATGGTTTTTGCATACAGGATGATCGGCAGAATACCTTAGTGTTTCGAGGCAATTAATCCATTATCAATTATTTAAATTTATATAGTATTATTTTTCAAGCACTAACGCCTACTTTAGCAATCTCAAACATTGAAATTTATTTAATTAAGAATTAATATATCTTTTGCACTTTATCCATGACAGCAATTCCTATCGGTTTATAAAATTATTTATGCCAATCGACAAAACATCAAAGAGAGTTCAACTCATCGCATGATTTATTTGTAGATTTGGTAAAATTGTTATAATGTAGGCACTTGTTATATTTTCATAACCATATTTTTGCATTTCATTTGATGTTTGTTATGTATAAACAGCGTCAGTAAGTACAAATTGATTTGAAAGGAGACTTACTACCGTTACCACTTTTGGTAAAATCGGTACGTCTCTGACAACAAGGTGATGCTGTAGCCATGCAGCTTGCAGGCCGTATCTAACTGTTGGTATAAATACGCGTAGTTTAACTGTATTTTACATTCATAGATATAGTAGTGATACATACCATCCCCAAGGATTCCTTCTTATTGAGCCTAAGTTCACGAAGCATTTGGTTGCGCTGCTCCATCATCAGGGTGCGTTCGTAGGTGTAGGCGGATATATCACTGTCAGTCTATAAATACACAAAATAAACATTGAAACCTTATAGAGATAAAAATACGTACTTTATGACATTAATAATCCAATGATGAGATTCTTATAACATATGTACATTTTTTAAGTCCTAACTACAATTATAACCTATAAATACGCAACTCTTGAAAACACTTAAACTCATGTAAAGAATCACAGAGCGCGAATAGATTTATTTATTTATGGAGTAAACCGATAGCGAATGAAGAACCTTTTCGTGATGTGGTGAAGTTCAACATGAAAACAAAGAATTTGAAAAAATAAAATAAGGACTAGTACTTCTAATTAAATAATCTTCTTTTTTAAATAGTCTTCTTCAAAACACTAGACCTCGCGAGTACATTTTTTTCTGATATTATCATAATGAACCAGTAGATGGCGCCACAGGGAGAAATACTTCTCCAATTAAAAAACGCCGATCAACATATCATACCTACGGAATCATGTATGATACACCGATTTTTGTCCAGATAAGTTCCAAAATACGAGCTGTACAACCGTACAACAAACATTAGATACGGATCTTGGACAGCCTCCAGGTTTACTTGTGGACTTACCATTGTAACAATTTAATTTTCACTTCAAGCACCACACATTAGAATATAATCTTCATCCTTTTTCATCTATACGGAATTGCTTCCTGCACTTAACTATAAATACGTATTTGTATATGTATTGATCCTACAAGTGTTTAGACTTACCATTTCAACAACTTCAACTTCAGCCTCAAGCCGTAGCTGGTACAGGAACATCTTTAAGTCCTTCTTCATCTGGATGGAGTTGTCTTCCATCTGCGCGACTGTGAAGATGCGCATCTTGCAGTTCTTCCAAGTGCGGTGCTGCTTCAGGAGGAAAGGAAGCAGCATCAGCATGCCACCGTCGTGTACGATCCACCAGATGTCAATATTGCCTGATATCTGTTACATAAGATATCAGAATTAAAACGTGGCCTAATTTTTTCATCTTTTCGGACCAAATTGAACCAAATTTATATCTTCCTTTCTTCCTATATAATACAGCTATTTATTAGACCGCACTACAGTTATAGAGCCAGTCGATGAAAACACTGTCCATACCTTCTCAGTAGAATCCGGGAAGAAGTTGATTCCCTTAGGCACCAGCATGGCCATTCGGGCTGCAGTGACTGCACGCACGGTTTGTAGGAAGCCTCTCCACCTTGGTTCTCCTCCATCGCACATTTGCTGCTCTGATTGCCTCCATCCGTATGGCCACCCGACTATCACAGTATTGGGCTTCAAGCCGCCAAGACCGCATGTTTGGACTCTGCGAAAAAAGGACGGTTAAATCCGAACTGTTCTAATCACGGATTAAAAATCCGTGGTTCTAATTAATGTAGACAATATTTTATTTGTACCAAAAAAACAATAATATAAACAAACAAAGAACTCAATATAATTTGGTGTATTGTCTAAACCAAAAAAATAATTATAAATTATACACGACAGAATTCGTTAATGCTTTTTTCAAATAATCTACAGACATATCACTGAATAAAAGAAGGCGCTGCGTTCATATAACTTGATAGGTTGAGAATTAATAGAGATTGCAGTAACAAATGCACGGTTTGGTCGTGTATTTCGCCTATATCAATACATTTGTTTGGAGCTCAGGTTACAGTGTCACCGTGTGTACTTGCGTGTTTCTGTTTCAGGTTTGGAACTCCTTGTAAAAAGTGTCTGATTTCTTTCGAAAAATTTATGAACACATTACTTTCCGCAAAAGCTTTACGTAGACGTTTCGTCCTTATGATTTTAAAACTCACTTTCACAATACTACCTTGGCACTTATTAAACAATGTTTAAGCGTTTTGTACTTACAAATGACTTAGTCCCTCGGGTATGTTAGGTGAGACGAGAACATCCACGAAGCCTTTCACCTTCTCTTCGTACATGCACTTGCGAAGATTCTGACGCGCGGTGGCTGCCTCGCCGGCACGCTTCGGGAAGTCTCCACCAAGCACCGAAACGCACACCGTCAAACCTTTGCCTGTAGAAATGCATGCCGCATTACTGAAAAAGCTTGTACCGCTAATTTGTAGTAAGTTTGTGGTAGAAAAGGGGAAGGGGGAGCACCACTGGCACTACGAGTAAATTAGTGTATTTGTATAATATGTATGTCTATGTGGTGTACTGTACACCGCATAGAAATACCACCGCGTACAAAAACCAGTTGAATATTTTGAATATTTTTTATTTGACAGATGAATATTTTTGTTTTGATTTTATGACCAGCGTAACCGTTTTAGTAGTTTTTTTGTCGTATGCCGTTTACAGTTTACTGTTATAAAATACTTTTAAGGACAAATGTTTATTTAAATAATTCATAACTACTTTTTGAACAATAACTTGAAACCGATTTGTATTAAATCTAATGTTTATGATAAATATTTTGTAAAATAAATATTGGTCTGATCTTGATCAAATATAATGGGAACAAATGGTAGCACTAGCTTTTAAAAATATCATCATAACAATCGGTTCACTAGGTAAAAAGTTATGAAACAACACATAAACATTTACAGACGATTTAAGAACCTTCTTGATTGACAGTCGGTTGAAAAAAAATACTGTCACATCTAAATGTAGGCATTTCAGCTGGACATTGTAGTTTCAGTAGCAAGTAAAACCAATTATCAAAAATTAATTACTAGGCGGTAATTAATAACAAGTGACAGTAATGGACTCCCATACTTAGGTACTTATATTACGTGCCTAGATCAAGCTTCTAGCGTAGGTGTAAGTCTGCTGGTAAATGCCCTTTTGTTTTAGTCCAGTCCGTAAAAGAGCACGTTCTATCTTGTTTTTTACAATGGTACGCAAAGTTAATCGCGCATGTGTTAGAGAATGACTCTTACCAGCTTTCAATTGGTTTGCAAACGCCAGCATCTTCTTATAAGTGGGCATCAGCTCATTGTTCAGTTTAGCCAGCACGAGGACCTGAGGACGCCAGTTCTTGGTGTGAGGAGGACCTTCCTCGAGACGCAGGAGGGAATAGCGAGCGGCGGATAGCGCCAGACCTCGGAGACCGTCACCCCATTCCTTCTCAGCTCTAGGGAAGAAATATATTTTTTATAAAATACGGTACATAGTACTTCAAAATGTGGTGTAAAACTAGGTATAATATTCATTAATGTATAAATATACACGCTTATATCCCCATTAGGACATGATGTTTCACGGGAGGCAAGGACACATAACACGTCACAACATCTGATATTTTCCCTCGGATAGTCAGCGAAAATTGAACCCCGCGTAAGGCAGGCAGTCTACCAACTGAGCTAACATAACCTTCATTGAAGAATCCCAGATTTCGTATTAACATAACACGTTGATTTTGATGTCACGATCAACAAAAAAAAACAGTTTCTGCTTCATTAGAACGCCTTTATTAGGATCTTGTGTATGACATGCGTTCGATCCGGCCCTACTTTATTGTTCGTGTTAGCAACACCCAGAGTTTTTCATATAAATTGAAAAGTAGGTACTCATGCGTATTAGGCCAGTCTGTGAATCTAAAGTCCTCCCTCGAAATGCTTAGTATTCAGTCAACGAAGGTATATATTTTGCAAACACGTGAAAATCCAAACTGTTAGTAAAGGCCAGGTACAATAGTATTATGTACACAATAATAATTATATTAATTAGGTTCTAAGGGTAAAAGTAGAGCACTTACCCGCGGTATTCAATGTACTTGTAGATGAGACCAGCCATGCCCATCGCAATGAGTGCGTAGAACCATGACGTCATGAACATTATGGAGATACAGAGAACCAGACCCGCCAGGGAGAGGGACCTAGAGTAAAATATATTCAGTGAATGACTTGGAGGCACTTCTTACGTCAACTAAAGAAATATGATAGTATTTAGTCATCATCTTGTTATCACATTAGTAGAAGTCAATATCCAAAAAGTACTCCGTGTGTGGACGGAGCAGAATGTTCGTTTCGTCACCGGAAGTATACGATATGTATAAAAGATACGAATCGTAAGAGGCAAGGAATCCTAATGTGCTAGATGGTAGGCCTCTTGTGCAAGAGGCCGTCTTGGTTGAGACCACTGCAGTGCCAGATATTCTGCCGCAAAGTAATAGTGCGTAAGCGTTACTGTATTAGGTTGAGAAGGGCACTGTAGCAAGTGAAATTACTGGGAGATAGAGACTCAAAAGTGAATGAATGTCTCAGGATGATGAGTTAAGTGCAGTGCCACGCAAATCTACACTTTGAAACTATGGATGGCACTGCAACTGTAATGGGCAAGTATAGTGCTTAATACCTGGCCTACGACTTGCCCTTTATGTAACTCAATCACATTAAAGCATAAATTTGTAATAAAAACTCCCTGTAGTTGATAATACAGTTGGATGGTGCTTAGCGTTAACACTCATAGTTACTAAAAACATCAGTCAAACATTTCAGGCTTTTAATAAGATCTTCAGTAAGATTTCTAACATGTCGGTAAGGTATACAATACAATAAATCTATAGTGATAGAAAACATTTAAATGGGCAAAACTAAAATAATATTACTCATAAAGCAACGTAAATATAATAAATACTAACCAGTGGTAATACTTGAATCGAGGCCTCCAGTTGGGCGTCTTGAGGAGGGTCTGCAGAGCGCATGCCAGATTGACGAACCCATAGCACATGAGGAAGAACATGGACAGCAGCGGCGCGAGAATGTCAACGTTTCCGAGCAAAATACCGCACTGGCAGATCAACATGGTGAGAAGCAGGGCCCTGGGGATCATTCATCACAATAATAATAAGGTTACAGTAATATCTTACTTCAAGGTTCCTATATTTGCTAACGAATCGTTTCGAGTAGACTATCTACTACAAATTTCAAACTTCTAAGATTACTTCTTATAGGATCTGAGCATTAGACAAGACAATCTTCATCAACTAGCAAATATACCTTCCTCTTTGGATTTTTAACGTGGGGTGACGAATGTAATCCAACTTTCCATTAAGTAAACTTTTATGTTATGGGCGTGCTCCATGTAAATTGCGTATAGCCTGACGTTAAGCTGCTTCAAATACTTTACCGCAAAAAACAAGCGCCTTAAGGCGCTGTCAGCTCAGCGCTTCATTTTTCTTTACTTGAAATCAAGCAAGGGCATCTGGTAAAAACGTAAAAATATCATAATAAAATAATGTGTCTCTTAAATAAAAAAATAATCCGTCAATGTATGTGTATTAAAAATTGCTATTTTATGATATGTGTTTCATAACAAATATAATAGTGAATAAAGAGAAAAACTGTTTTAAAGATGAAATGAAGTGGTGTTTGAATTTTTTTACTGTACTCTAGTAGTTTTCCGACTTCCAAAAAGGAGGAGGTACTCAATTCGGCTGTATTTTTTTTATGTTTGTTACCTCATAACTTTCGATAGGATGAACCGATTCTCAAAATTCTTTTTTGTTTGAAAGCTGGTGTTTCCCGTGTGGTTGCATTTAAATTTCATCAAATTCGGTGAAGTGGTTTTTGAGTTACACTCCAATAACTGAATAGAATGGAAGTCGGTATTAAATTTTTCAAATTGTACTTGTTGTAGTTTTTAATTAATCGCTGCTTATGAGATAAACTGCTTTAGAAACCCTCATTTTATCGACATCGTGATATGACAGCGCCTTAAGTTATTAGCATCTTTTGTTTGTTGGTTTCGAAATCAGTCTAATCTAACTGTAGTAAATTTTTTTGATAGGGATCATATGCATACTCCCAATATAACTAAATCTGACACTGCACTGTAAATACTCGTAGTATACCTCAAAACTGTATACAAAGATTTTATTTATTATTAAAACAAACGTAGTTCACTCATTTTTAATTAGAAATACGGGATTACTCACGTAATATTTATCGGATAGGTCCTACTATAGTTTCGACCACATTCGGTGGTCTTTTTCAAGAAGTGTTCGGGACGCCCACGTCAATGACGTCTCGCTTAGCACTGCACTGTACATAACAAGTTTCATCCGCCTAGTGACTCCACATATTCATGTGTTAAGTTTAGTATACTACCGAACTTGTTAAGTTTGAGGAAACAAAGAAACCTATAGAAAAACAAAACATAGCATTTCATCCGCAAAGAAGATTGCGAAGCCATGAAAATGTGGGTGGCTATTTGCTAACAACGTGAAAAGTACTTATACTGCACGGTCTGTCGCACGTGACGAACTCTACTGTGAAATTGGTGGATTCGGTTTTCCGTAGATGTCAAACAAAGGTTAAAGGAAAATATTGGACTCTAATGACGTAAAATTCAAATTACAAACTCGCAATGGACAAGGCAACCGTCTTCCTAGGCATTAAACTACAATGCAACTAAAATTACAATGGTCCTCATATAAATGCACTGTCCGGGAGACTCAGTTCTGCTGCATATGCGGTACGTAAAATAAGAGAACTAACAGACGTGTCTACGGCGCGGTTAGTATATTTTGCACATTTCCACAGCGTTATGTCTTACGGGCTGTTGCTATGGAGTTCAGCGGCTGATATAAAGACCATATTTATCGTACAAAAACGTGCTATTCGCGCTGTATATGAAATGGGGCCCCGCGAATCTTTGAGAGATTTATTTAAAGAAATCAATATATTAACTTTGCCTTCCTTATATGTATTTGCAAAAATAAAGTATGTTCGTAAAAATTTACATAAATATAATAGTGATCACCACCCTTTTAATACTAGGAATACGAATAGGATAGCTGTACCTAGTTTTAGATTTGCGAAGACTAATAAGTCGTTCCTAGGAAATAGTGTGCATTTTTACAATAAATTCCCAAACTACATACCTAACTGAGTTCACAGAGGTAAAATTCAAGTTGACTGTAAAAAAGTTTTAATAAAAAAAGCATATTATAAAGTCCGATATTATAAAGAAGACGAAGATGCTTGGAATAATCCACTTTTGGCAATTTGTCATCTGTCTCCCATAAAATGTAGGTAATAATAGTAGGTACCTAAGTAGAAACATTGTAAAAATCCCTATGAAAAGAATGACCCCGAGTTTTTTGCCGCTTCTTCTCGGTAGGCTGTATATATTTTGGAACGCGGTGGTAGTCTTTAAAGTATATTATAATGAATAATTGACGTTCACAACACAACTATGATATTTAAAATATAATCAAATTAAAACACTTTTTTCTCTAGTTTTATACAGTGTGATGTGTATTTTGTACAATATTAATTTGCTAGAGAAAAAGTGTTATGTTTTTACGATACAGGGCAAATCCAAGATGTTTTTATATTATATTATAATGGATATTATCTTCCAAGATTTGCCCTGATTTGATAACAACTACTAAATTGCAAAAAATAAAAGTGTGTAAGTACATTTTTTTTATTAGCGTAATGTAATGACTACTTACCTAGTAGGTTCACCCCGTTTCGAAGAGACTGCAAATGGAGCCAGGAATGGTATAATCTCGTCCTTCGCGATGGCCTGCAGCAGCCGCGGAGCTCCAGTCAGGGACTGGAGTCCTGCACCCAGGGTCGAGAGGAATGACCCAATCAGAATCACCCACTGGTTTGGCCAAGCCATGTTAGCCACAACTAGCTTCCCGCCTATAGATTGTCCAAATCTGAAAGATTTTAAACGTTTTGTGTAACATTTTAGATATGCAAAGCAGGTTGCATAGCTTTAATCTGTGATCCAACTAATATACGAAGTGAGACAAAAATGTCTATCTTATATAGTTGAATATGAAGTTGAACCTATTCGTAACTTTACGTGAGTGATTTTAGTTTTTCACATTCAAAACAACAAGTTATAAAATCAATGTTTTTCTCGTAAACCATATGATTATTTTAGCCCTATTTCATTAATGTAACAATAATAAGAATATTATTTTAATTTATTATTGACACAGGTACTGCAGATGATTTGGATTTTGTTTCAAGAAGGCCACCTGCTCGCCTCCTGTCATGGTATTCGTAGAGAATAAAGGCTTGATCTCATTGCTCGGTATTCGTGGGTGCACCGCGAGGTCGTTTCCTGGTCTAGCACCATATTGTTTTAATTTATTTTCAACCTATTCGGATACAGCAAATTGCATGCTCCTGAAAACTTGAGGCATCCCTAATAAAATTCAAAGACATAAGGAAATATCTTTGTAACATGTATATACCTAGGTTTGTACTTACTTATCCCTGAGCAGTAAGTTGTCAACAGTGCCCGCGAACAGCAACACGCACGATAGGTAGACGGTGGAAGTGGTGAGAATGGCGCAGATAGTTCCAATCGGAATGCTTTTCTGGGCGTCCGCCAAATCACCTGATCGATTCGAACCGGCCATGATGCCTGTGACAAACAATAATATTAGTCTTAAATCCGTGAAAAAACTTTTTGTAAATGGCAAAAAGTTTACAAGTGCTGTAATAGTAACACACAATTTTAAACGTAACTTGCTTTACCACATCTGTCGCACGCCAGTACATATATGTACGCGTGACATGTGAAGCAATGCCTCACATCGAAATCTCTTTGACGTTTCAAAACCAAAAATATTAACGCAAAAAGACCAATCCATACCAACTGTCAATGCCAATGGTGTATTTTAATGTGCAGTCCTTACAGTAAAGCATTATTACGATAGGTACAAGCTTTGCACCACGCAGTTTCTCGTATTACACTGTGGCAATGAGTGATCGTTTTTTCTAAAAACAAATTTATATCAATTACATTTGTTTATTCTATGTATAAGGCAAGCTCCTATACTAATAAATAATAATATTAAATTATCTCGTACAAGGATTTGAAGACAGTTTTATGGGCGTTCGCGTCCATTTGTGAACTAACGTAGGTTTTTTAATATGCACTTTATGATGCTATGTGCATAAAAGAACACGTCGATTAACAGCTGACTTAGCGGGTGTATGATTTAGCCATGTTTCCGAACGTTTTAAAATTGAAACATAAACTGGTCGCCTATCTACACCGTAATATTTTTACAAAGAGGAAAGATTTGATTGTTTTTTTGCTTGTTTGTTTGTAATAGATAAACTTAAAAACCGTTTGATCAATTTTGAAAGTTCTTTTATCAATAGAAAGCTACATTATGCCTGAGTGACATAGGCTAAATTTCATTCATCATCATCCTCGTCTATCATCACGCAGGAAAAAACCGCGGAGCCCAACTAGTATTAGAGAAACCCAGAAATAACATTTGTGGAGTTTAAACTGACAACGCACTAATATATAAGTAGCCGAATAAATTTAAAATTAGAATTAAAGAGGAACTTCATGCTCAACTAAATGCATTAATCAATTTCTATGAATGTGTTAGTTACCAGTGACAGACGGGAAGAAGATGCCAATAAGGATGGTGAAAGTAGTGGTACAGTCGGCAGCAATCTGATTGTATGTAGGCCTTTCCATTTGTTCGATATCTTCGGGCTCTTTGCCGTACGAGATGTACTGGCCCAGTTGCAGGAACGAATCTTGCAAGTTGTCGAAGAATACTCCACTGGCCAATCCCTGGAAGTTTAAAGATCGTTAATTTGAGCTTTAATTTAAGAATTAATATGATTGCTAACCAAGGAATTAATGTGTTTGAACTCGAAGATCTAGTTTCGCTCCTGCGGCAATCGTACGATAATATTACCTAATGTGATACTTTATTCTCTGTTACACATTAGGTAACATCGTTCACCCTGGTTCTAAAGTTTAGGCAAAAGTTCTAAAGTTTAGAGCCAGGGTGAAAGTTATGAGCCGTACTGTAATTTAAATGATTTTTTAAATGTTGTCGCCTCACAAATACTAAAAAATAATATTAAATCGTCAGAAGTTAGCACTCTGATTTAATCTCTACTGCAGTTAAATGAAACAAAATTAGGAAGCAAACATTTTTTGCCAAAACCAGTGTTCTTTCAGCATCATTCTTCTTAGCTATTTACTACTGGTCGAGTAGTAAATAGCTAAGAAGAATGATGCTGAAAGAACTACCTTTTACTTAAAAAAAGAGTATTAGTTAAATAATTTCAGTAGCAAGAACTTTTAAATAATTTTTCATAAGACAATATTCTTAAGTATTTTTAAGTAAGAAGATGCATACTTCATTAGTTTAAAATACAACGTGTGAATAGTAGGTACTTATAACTAATGTTTAGGGTGAAGAAACAGAAGTTTTGTAATATAATATAACGCACCTTAATTCCTTGAACGATGCTGACGTTGTGAGCGGCGTAATATGGATCACAGGTGTTGTTCTGACAGAACACCTGATGGAGCTCCCCACCCACTTCCTTAGAGCAGTTTGAGATGTGGATGTCTTTAAGCAGCCGTTTACCGAGGACGCACATCCTTGGGACGGAAAATAAAGTATAACTTAGGTTCAGAAGAAGCTTAGAGCTGGCGTAGAATGGAGTTTTCGTTTATGAGGATTTTATTTGAGAATTGTTTTTATTTTAATTGAAAAACATTATATATATATTAATATAATGTTGTGTCCCTTGGCAGAAAGGTATAAGGTAGATATCAAAAAAATCAATCAAAACATTATATATATATATTAATATAATTAATATAATGTTTCGATTGATTTTTTTGATATTTACCTTATACCTTTCTGCCAAGGGACATAATGCACTATTATCCTTAGTGAAAATGTCATAACTTTAATGTGAGGGTAATAGGTAAGCTAATTGCAGGCAAGTTATTGCATATTAGTATCGTGACTTCCATGCAATAATTCAATCCACGTAACAGGAGACAGTACAGGAATGTGGGAAGAAAAACACTGAGCCTCAACGTTCCCGTGAAAGTTACTAAAGTTATCAGCGCACAGAACAATGATAGACAAAGCGAGCGTAATTGAAGCGAACTCGTTAACGTACTCAACGCCCGCAAACACAATCATGCTCATCACGTAGTTAGTTAGTTTCACGCCATAGAGAGTACAAGGAGAGAAACTCACTGTAGCTTATCATTCCCGTTGAAATTAACGAAGATGCCGACGTACACTGCGCTGATAGACAAAATGACGCAAGCGAGCGCAATCGTCGCAAACTTGTTCACGAACTTGACGCCCACAAACACCACCATGCCCATTATAAGGAGTAAGCCGGTTCCGTACACTCGGAAGTTGTTGTACATTGCCTCTGGGTCTTTGGTGAAGTCACCAAATATGGAGATCCACGGTGCCATATACGTCTGAAAAAAATTAATAAGAATTAGGCAAATAACACGTGATGAGATCGTAATGATATAACATATAGATAAGATGTAAAAAAACAGGGGTACTGTATGTTTATTAGGATGCACGAAAATTACAATACGTCTTGCTCAAAAGAAAACTAATTACCGTTTTATTAAATTTACCTAAATAATGTAAGTGAAACGGTTAATATGTATAACCGTGATGATACATTTTTCCTTTACGGTTTGATCATTAACATAATATTTCAAGGGCATTTCCAAAGTCTTATAGAATGGCGAATCTTTTTATACTTATAAACAATAATCTGCCATGCGATTCTTTAATGATTCGTCGTTGCGAGCGTTGACGAGCTCACCGATATCAAATACTTAAGAGATATCGCCCTTGTACACAAGGTTGTTTTCCCAACGTTCCTTCTCATCTCGTCGTTGTTTCGCGGATGTTGTCAAAGATGCAACGATGTTTGCTCTTAGATAATCACACGGCTGTCTATGGTGCATTTTAAAGGGTGCCATATTTCAATGTTGATAATGATGACTTACTAGGTCTTAAACTACTTAAATGTATTGATCGTGCATCTTAATCCACACAAGTAAATATCTGTCATTATATATTCGTAGCTTCATGTTTCAGATATAATAAGGTAGTAAATTTTTGCATACAGGCAACCTTGCACGAAAAAGAATATCTAAGTGTATATCTTCAGATGAAGCTTACTCTTATAATATTGAACGAACTTCACTTCCAAGTTCGTTTAAACACATAATATATGTAAATAACCCTCTATTCGAGAACACAAAGCCGACGTGATATTACAAGATTTCATGACACAATTTTACTTTCATGATTATTCGTGAACGAAGAAAATATATTTTTATAAGTTCTTTTACAAGAATGTTCTATTACAAGAAAAATAGAGCGAAAGTGAGAGACAGATTCGACTAAGCCATATTTCTCAAATAAATTCTCGTTCAATTCAGTAATCAGTAGAATTGATGGGTACAGATTGAATCAATTTCACCGTTTTACTGCTTCAACAAATTAACTAGAACGTTCAACTGTTGCCGTCGAGTTCCAGTGCTCCGAGCTCCGAGCTCTAACAAACTGATAGCTGTCGATAACTTAGCATTCCAGCTTACCAGTTATATACGAAACTTTTTAATAAACTGCTAGTATATTGTATTTGGTCGAACGGATTCTACATGCATAATTTTACGGAGGTTCTACATAAACATCACACAAGTTTGCCAGCCCATAGATATAACTGATAACCTAAATATTTGCTGGGAAAAACTGACACAAAATGCTGAATAATGTAAGACTCTTTTAAACATACTTTGTATTGGTCTTTAAACACCATTAGGACAAGCGTGATTTTTTTTGGATTTTTTTACCAGGAAGCGTTCTCTGACCAGTTTCGAACTTATATTGAAATTCTTCGTCTGGGAGTCACTGTCATGCACAGCGGCGAGCGCGGGCTACAGCACGAAACGCTTCACGTTTTGTAACTCGAATTACTCTGTAGTAATTAATACGATGTATAATAATCCAGAGTAAAATTCTCAAAGTTGAGACCATGCTCATGGTACATTAGCAAGTTGCCAACTTGGTACTGTTCTGTGGGTAATTGTTAACTGCGGTGGAGATCCAATGGAGGCTGCCACAAGCACGCACTTGCTAATTGGTTCGTATAATTAAACTGTACAATGCGCTGCCATCTATTCTACCATTTCCTCTTAGGGGCAGTTAAAAAAACTTTTCAAGTTATATTCGGGTCGTGCATTGTACTGTGTTATTTTTGGGGGGTGACTGTTTACCGGAAAAATGTGTATTCTCTGTTCTATTCTCAGTATCTCCTGTTGTAAACTATCAATCAAAATTACTTCTCATTATATCATATAATAAGTAAACATAAGAAGTAATCACAACGACGCGGTTGCGGTGCGTAACCAAGCGGGCTAGGGTATAGTTTATAAAATTATTGTAGGTTGTTATTGTATTGGTTTCTATCATGTGTACCAAACGAAAGCGGCACCGCAACTCAACCGCTGTAGTGTGACATGAACCCTAACCGTTTTTCAAGCGCTCACATTAAGAAAAAAGTTCAGTAATTTAAGTGGCCATAGCGTGAATATATGGGTAATATACTCGTAGGTGGTTTATTTCATGCTTTATGGTAACCTCAAATATTCCACAAAGGGCTGAACGTTCTGTTAAACAGGCGAAACTGGTAATGACATGAATGAACATTCTGTATGTACATATTGTACGATCGAAATGGATCCGAATTTAATGCCAGCAATACCCCGAGATACTGCTAGCATTATATATCTTATAGGTCCCGGGAGAGGGTGCCGTAACCATCTACCCGCACTAGCCTTGCGCTACACTACAATGAACTCATATTAAGGTAGGTATTGGGTAGCAAACCTCACACAGCTGCTAATATAGAATAAAACGCCGGAAACCTCGGGAGAGTAGCCGGCAAAGTGTATAATTTGGAGGGAACTGGATGGAATTAATTACAAATTCAGACACCTCTCCATTCGTCGAAGCGATGTGCAAAATTAATTACAATTTCATGGCTGATAGGTTAACTTGTCTAACAGATTTCATGAAATTAACTAGGCACTAAAAATAAATATAACGTATTGGTATACAGTAAAAATTTTTAGTAAGGTATCCAACAAAGCTGTTGCAAGGCAAATCTTCACGTGACATCCCAAGGGAGTGACCAATAACGGTATACGGTTTACCTATATTAAATAATACGTGATAAGTCCCGATGAACATTTAAAACAACGGTATACGGCTCTCATAAATGAGTATATCTATGTATACCTACATTTCTCAACCTTAGGGAGAAATACTAACTTCAAATTAGCCCCAAACATATACCAATTTTCAAGTTCTCTTTAAACTGCTTGCATTGGTATATGATTTAGCTAATTACGGTCCATATATTATTATTGTGAAATGGAATTATGAAATGTTTTTTGTGTGCCACATAGCAATAACATAAGTTTTTCTTATGCCGTCACTCACGTGGACGCTTTGGCCAAGCTTCAAACTGGTGAGTTCTTCACAACCTTACACCTTATGACGATCGTCACAAGAATTACGTTCGTATGTGAAAAATGTTATCATGAATTATTATATGTGAATCGTAGGGCGGGCTCGGTATAAATAAACCCACTTTTATCGTAAGTAGAATTTTAGAATTCTACTTCAAACTGCAGGCTGAGACTGCAGTGAGTCTAGCTTCATCACCTAAACCTACAAGATGCGTGCATATTGAAAATATTAGGGATAAATGTTACAAAGTGCAGTCACTCACCAGCACTATTTCAACAGCACCGACAATATACATAGCGGCAGCTAGCGTGGTCCCCGTATAGAAGAGCATGCCGACCGCGCCACCACATTCTGGCCCCAAGGAGCGACCGATCATGAAGTACGACCCGCCCGCCGGGACCACGCCATTCGTCGCAATAGCAGACATCGATATCGCAGTTAGCATCGTCTGAAAATATAAGCATAATTAAACCTATATATCACATTAAAATATCATACTAATTCACACACATTCGTATGTGTGTTATTGTGTTGATATAGTTTAGTTGGAATGATGATAATTTTCACCAAGTGTTAACAGGGGCTACTTTTAAATTCAAATTCAACAGATAGTTACTGAGAATTCACGATATCCTTATTCCAGGTGGACGAAGTCACGGTCAGCAACTACTCATCTATAAAATAATGGAAAGAACAAGTCTACGACAAGAGCAGAGGTCAATTTAGACAATATGAAAAGTTTAAAAGTAAAATAACATAAAAACATTACCTCGGAGACTAGAGACTGTAAAATTTCATGCTCAATTCCCAACACCCATATTCGAAGCAATAAAAATAACCGCAATGTGATATGATCCAGTGAAAATCCCTTTGAAAGTAATAAGGTTAACCCACATCACATTGAGAGAGTCATCTACCTTTTCTTATATAGCATTACTATACAACGACAATGTTGCCGATAACGTAGGTCACATAATGTGTTGTAGCTAGACACATCCGTAGAGCGACACCTCTCTTTAGGGCTGTACCATAATTCACACCCTTAGGCCTCGCTTTCTATCTCGACAAGTAAAAGTTACGACCTCCATTTTTATCTCGGGCTTTCTTTATTGAGCAGGTGACAAGGGATACCAAACTGCTGAGCTCTAGATAATCTCTGGTTTTTATTAAACAAGATAGACACTAGCTCAAGCCTAGATAATCTACGGGCAAGTTAAATTGGATAAGTTAGTGGCGTCCAAGGAAATGGACATACTAAGGCAGTTTCATAACCGAAGCTGGCACGGTCTCAAGAGAAATTTAGCTATGTAGCGTAGCAAATGTAATCAAAACAGAGCCTACAGAAATAAGACCTGAAAGATTTAATATTTTTGGGCATTTTATTGAATTTATTATGGCAGTTTTGATATACATTATTAATGAAAATTGCACACAAGCATGCGTGTAGTATTAAACAATGACTTTTGATAAAAGAAACTGTGCTTTCATCAGGTATTAGTGGGTTGAAATTAAGGCTTACAAGCTCAAGTTATCCAGGAAACTTCTTTCTTCGTTAAGTTAAACAGAAGAAAACTTAGTTGAAAAGCTTGGCTTCGTTTTTAACTGCCCCATTATTAACTAAATAGAACACAATAAGTAATATCATAAAATCAAAAACCACGTAAAAAACAATTTTGTAGAAGTTGGACATGGCGACAGCTTCGAAATTTTGTACGAAAAAATCTTTGTACGAACTTTCCATTCAGAAAGTCGTCGTACATTAAGTAAAAATTAAACCAAATATGTAATGTATACAAAAAGCGCACCAAAGCAACGTTATCACAATTATTCTTTTACTTTTTTAACCATAGAACGAATGTAAAACACGTGTCTAGTATCGGTTAGCGTTAAATCTATCATAGTATACGTCATAGCTTTTAAACTTTGACTTTAACTTAAACATTTATTTTTATATAGCACTATAAAATGTAAGTAAATAAGCGTGAGAATATGAGAGCTCTGTTGAGCGTTTCTGAACAGCCCATTAGCTCGTTATTATTTCATTTACTAGTCAAAAAAAGCTGTGCATATACGTTTGGAGTTCAGATAACTTACCGTACAGCAGCAAATAAGCACGATGAGGAAGCCTTGTATAGCTCCGGCTGTGCCCACGACCCACGTCAAACGGATGAACAGAATAACGCCGAAGATATTCTGGATGCAGGGCAAGTAAACACCGATGAGCGTGCCCATGCGCGCAGGCGGCGCGGGCTTGGGAGCATCGGGATCTGCTGCCGATGCAGTAGGAATGGTGTTAGAATAATCTGCCAGCGAGCTGAGGAAGGTCGCCGCGCGGGGCCGGTCCTCGATTTCGTCCTGTGAAAAGCATTTTATCATATTAATCGTATCATATATAAATCATACTAATCGAACAAATATTATATTATAATCATAATCATACGAGTAATTAGCCCATTTTATTCCCACTGCTGGGACTCGAGCCTTCCTCTCAGAGAGAAGAGTTCGGCCATAATCCACCATGCGCGGCGGGCCCAGGGCGGATTGGTGGATAGGTTAGTGGCCAACCCATGTCGAAGTTTTCAGGCCGTCCGCCCGCCGGCTGTTGTCCTAAGACAAACAACTGGGACCGACGACTTAACGTGCCCTCCGTAGCATAGAAGCGCTCAGTTGAATAATGACACTAGCGGTCACCCATCCAAGTCCTGACCGCAGCAAGTGTTGCTTAACTTGTTGATCGGTTAAGATCCCCAAGTCGAGCTCCGCTACGAGCGCTTCCTTATAATATTATATATAAACAAATATAATTTACTACAGTGTGTTAGTGAGAAAACGTACACAACGTTTATTACGTGTTAACACTAAAACACTTTTCATATTTTTAAATTGTAGTATGTTTTCATGGAACTATACATTAAAACCAAATTAAGTTAATTACAAGTGAGTTTTAGTGAAATCTAACGGAAAAGCCAGCCGTAAGGCGAAGTTAGTATTATAAATGCGAAAGTATCTGTGTATGTTATGTCCACTCAGCGCTGACACTCCTAAACGGATTTGAATGAAATGGATTTTGATGGAGATAACAATCACAATGGTAAAGTAACTTGGTGCTACCGACGTCGACCCTAAAGTTTTACTTCTGAGCGACATTGAAACTGGAGAAAAACCATTTAATATTCACAGATATTCTCGAGAAGGGAAGTTATCTGTAATAATTCAACCACTTCTGATTTCACCAAGTGAAGTTAATCTTGTCGTCAAAAGTTCTCGATTGGCGCCCCAATATGCATTAGGGACCGGATCACGTAGCAGACGTAAAATATGGACGCCATTCGTTAAAGGAAAATAAAATCTCTCAGGTGTATATATTCTAAAGCTAGCGCTTCGCGTTACAAAGAATAGGTACGAACATTCTGCAGACATTGAAAACTTTTATATCTTGTATTAAACAGAAAATAGACATTTCTTAATATCAAATATATTCTACTGAAAATTGCAACAGAATCCGATTTGGATATGCAAGAAGCCGTTCAGCTGTGTTACGTCATTGGAGCTTAACCTGAACCGAAATGTTCGTATTTTATTTACGCGCCATTTGCATCGCCCTGCGCTCCAACGTCGCGTATGTACCTATCTCGTTTTGCTCGCATCGCTCCAATAGAGAGAGAAACCTTCGCATCTCTACGATGCTACGCTCCCGGAGCGCTACGTAATGTATGCAAGAATCCGTAGCTCTCGCAACCAGAATTTAGAGCAAGCTCAAGTTATCGGAACAGAATATTTGAAATGGATTTTCATATTGGCTTCAGGTAAGAGTATGTTTTATTTTGTTTAAGGCCTATAGTTGCATGTTTATATAAACTTTCCATTACTTCGTAATAATTTGTAACGCTACCCTCTACACCTTGTTAAAAAAGTTAAAAGTGTAGTTTTACAAAACTACATCTAACACTCACAGTTTCAAATCTTTGATTAAAATGATAAATTGTTAAAAATTCGTTTAGAAATGTGAGAAAAAATAACATAAAACTTCAAACATCGACAAATCCATCTAAACTTCTAGTTAAGTATGTCGTTTTATCTACTTGTAAAAACAATGTATGCTTTTTCATTTGTCTTGTGCGCAACACTACTCTGATACGAGTAGTTAAATAAATGATGCATAAATAACATCACTCATAGTAGGTATTTATATAAATTCTATCTACCTTTGATCAACAAATAATTACCTAGAGTATGCAATAGAAATAGTTAAACATTTAACTTCTTTGCACTTACTTTGATATGTATAAATACAACTCTCAGATAGATATTGATACTGACTGACAGTCTGCAGTGCGATTCTCTAAGAGCAAACATCGTTGCATCTTTGACAACATCCGTGAAAGACTGATGACAAGAAACGTTGGAAAAACAACCTTGTGTACAAGGGCGATATAACATAAAGTATTTTACATCGGTGAGCTTGTCGACGAGCGCAACGACGAATCATTAGATAATCGCACGGCTTATGAGTAGGGATACGTCAACTAAAAAAAAACGATATTAAAAAATATTTAGTGACACTTTTTAATATCGTGTTTTGATAATGGATTTCCGCAAAGTAACGCCTGAATCAATAAATTATACGTCAACTAAATCAAAAATAGTCAGAAATATGCGCCTTTACTTAGAAAAGCGGCTTGAATTTAAATAATGTTATATAGCGCTGCGTACAGCAAAGTTGTTGTGTGCAGTGCTACATGGCATAAAAACTTATACATACACTAAATAGCGACATTAAAAGTTAAGCAGCGTTTACAAGTAAGGCCGTAGGTTTGCACCTCATAGTTGAAAACTGTGTATCACTCTGCAACTGTCTTGGGCAATCTAGGTTTTCTCTTGACAGGTCTAGTTTTGACAGTTTATAAAAATATCTTATTAAAGTTCTAGGTATATTTAATAATACTAATACTAACTTGCTCAGAGAACATGGTACGAGTAAGCTTTAATGTACGCTGTTTGGAAATAAAATCTGCAGTACCTACTTCACTCAGGCGTTAAGTTGTATCAATGCTAAGTATGTATCATATTGTTTGAATGTCTTTTTGAGTCTGTTCTGAAAGACCATGGAAATCGCCATCCATTTAGGTATGTATGTGCTTTTACTTCATATAATCTCCGCATTGTGTATAACACAAATTTATAAAATACTTAAAAAAAAGACGTGTGGCACTCGAAGACTGCCGCGGTAAAGCTATTGCATAGCTGTTTTTATCAACTTATGCAATTATAATTATTTAACCAATGCCATCTAGAGGCGAGTTGCTGAACTAAAGAGACAAGCGTGATATTTCAAAAAGTCATTAAAAGTTCTGCTATTCATCGATAGATGCCAAATCAACTTATGCAATTATAATTATTTAACCAATGCCATCTAGAGACGAGTTGCTGAACTAAAGAGACAAGCGTGATATTACAAAAAGTCATTAAAATTTCTGCTATTCATTGATAGATGGAGTCGGAGTGGGGGGTGTTAGGTTATTTTCTTTACGGAATTTCTGGATTCGGTCTCCACGCTCAAGGCCCGCGATAGAAGCTATGCAATAGCTTACAAATACACAAGAAAGCAATCGCTTCCATTAACTTTGCAATAATATTTGCTTGTATAAGAGCCTGTATGAGTTTCTGTGGTCTAGTCTAGTAGTCTTGCTAGCATAGCAGAAATAAATGTGTTTAGTAAGCTTCTTCTTTGAAATAGGTACATTATATAAATAATTGTAATAAAAATAACTCATATTCAATTTAAACAAGCACTCGAAGCACGTTTTTTATTTCTTAGACATCTTGACGCTGTTATGAAATATAACCCACATAGTAATAAAAATAAGCAATTTCATAATGAAAATTGTTTGAGCAAAGGTCTGAAATTAAAAAGTCCCATTTAAACGGCGATCATTGTACTAAACACGGGTTGTAATTTATGTTGGACCATAAAGCAAAGCCGTATAACAAACAATTTATAGCTGGTTCTTCCTATTTGTTCTCATTTGTCGTGTCGACATCGTTCCCCACTTTATTTGGCATCCGGACGCCCGTCGTGGAATCAAACGTAATGAAGTTCTTTGTTCGTACGATGTCAAACGCGGCAGTTTCAATCAAATCTGAATGAGGACAGGAATTACAGCCGATACAAAACAGCTTCAACCTAAAATAGTTCATTTGAAATACGTCTAACGAATCCATCGGTATTTTGATCAGATTAACACAGACTGCCTTAAGCAATGTAGCTAATCATGCATACTAAATGACTGAAATTGCAAATAGCTTTGCTGTTCTAAATAGATCGTCCAATTTCATCGAACAACCATCCTTCTAAACGTTAAGAACGCTTAATAAACTTGAAGCCGGCTTTCATTACGTCCTCGGCATAATTCTAAAGTGTATAAAACCATTAACAATATTCAAAGTCGAGTCGGGTAACTGAGAGGGCTTGACCTCAATGAAGATGTTTTAAAGCAAACTCGCATTCCTTTCGGTGGAGGTTGATTTAGCTCGTCATTCGGTATCAGCCTTGACATGACGAAGCGGCCCTCGGTTGTAGGGTACTTCGCTTCCGATCGAGGTCGTCTTCGGGTAGCCAATATCCGTCCGGATACAAGTGCCCGACTTAACATGTAAACTATACCGCGTTTCCAAACTACAGGTAAACATATAACGTTAATTAAAGTTCCCAAATGTTCCTGCCTAATTCCGTAACTCAATCTGCCTAACGCTTGGTGATAAAATTAAGCGGGAGTTGTGTACAGAACACCCACTGCTAATGAACGAGTTTTAACTAGATGAGCGATGAGATTTATCACAGTCGATGCTCATAATACTGATCAAGTTAATAAATACAATTATGATGGTTAATTTTACTAAGAGCAGATAATTTAAAATGTAATCGTTTATTTTTTCGTTTTTGTAGCTTCTACAAGTGACTATTGAACTAGCTATTATATATTTTGTGAAAGTCAAATATTTTTTATATAACTTTGTTGAATATGTTACTATCTTGCACCTAGTTATATATATTTCTCCATTAAGTAAGTTGTAAGCTGCGGTGGAGGTTTCATAACTACTCATTTCAAAGCTGTCTTTGGGATCTTATTATTAAAACGGACTAATAGGCGCAGTCCAGCATCAATAATACTACCTCGTAAATTACCAAATTACAACCTTTTGAACGATCACTCCTTCGATACGTGTTCTCCTATTTTCATAGATAGTTGAAAAAAAAACAGTTATCTAGTAATTTAGTAATTCCGCGATTTAATAATACTTATATGCCACTATGGGATACAATCGCTCACAAACCATAAAGTATTTAAGATAGCCTTGAGTTATCGGTTAAGTGGAGCAATCGAGATTACAGATGAAAATAAACAACGGTAAACAAAGTGATAATTGAAATAATCATCGTTAAGGATTGTCTTGTTTATTTAAGTTCAAAATTATCAGAGAACATTTCAGTACAAGACATAAATGTCTGTGTCCAACGATGCAATTGAAGCTGCAACACTGCATCTGACTATTATTATTCTGATCAGATTTACTATATTATATTATAACTTAGATAAAATAATATTTTAACCTTGACATATATTTACTGTTGCACCTTAAACAGATATTACAACAGATATTATAAATAGAGTAAGGTTAGCATTCTGGTACTTATGATTCAGTAGCACTGGTCCTATATACATTATAGAGCAGATGGCTCTTCGTAGCTTTGAAAAACATTAGATTTATTAGAGTAAATTATTATGTATTAGTTGTTATATTCCAAAATTATCAGCACTCGGTTTAAGCATTGAAGTAACTATAGGAAATGTATGTTTTAATATTTGCTGTATATACCTACTATTAAAATTAAAAAGGCTACATAAAAGAGGGAAACATTGCATCTCTGTCCAGAAACAGTTATTATACGAGTATACACGAACGACACGAATGTGTTTCATGATTTGTTATTTTATATTGATAACATTTGATATCTCTGAATTCTGATTTGTTAGGATATTATCACTAAAACGTATTTAGAAACCTTCACATGTCATATAGCCGTATTTTTAGTTTCTAGTAACGCACCTATACACCCTGATTAAATTATGTAATGGATTTTTACTGTTATTAATTAGAACATAAGCTAACATCAGAACAGAAATACTTAATAAGCACTAATTATTTACTATATTAACATAACTTTCCTATTGTTAGAACATAAACTATGGGGGACCACCTGCTCGTAAAATATACCTTTACTTGTTCCATTATATGGTTATTAATGTTTAGGGAAGTATTATTGTCGTTAAATCACAAATAAAGGCCGTTGTGTATGTATTATGCTTTGTTAATGGTGTTAATATAATAATGGTGTTAAAATACATCGCCATTATTAATATGTTGCAAAATATGGAGTGATACTGCACTACTTAGAATTCGTCTTTACCATTTGCAGATTTCCTACTCGAGGCCATTTTGAATGACTACACAAAGAGACACGAACGTGTGCGACTACAGAGATAACAAGCAGAGCGCGGAACGCGTGACGATTACGTTTTTACCCTCAGATGCACTAAATTGCAAGAAAAAATATGATGTTTCTTTGGAAACGGATAAAAAATTTTCGGAATTTGACGCGGAAAAATAGAGAAAAAACAGGGAAATCCTGGTTCGAAGGAAGAAATTTGTTAGCGTGGCCACCAAATGATATGACAGAGCGCGCAGTACACGGGAGAGCTGCAGTTGGGTGGAAGAACAACGACTGACCTGACTGGTATTCCTGGTTAGTGAGCAAAGCTCGTGACCCGTTCCTGGATGTGCAAGAACCTTCTTGTGGCCGGCAGGAGAGCATGTCTTCTAGCCGTAGTGGACTGTATGAAGTTGGCGGTTTTCGACGATCGCTAGGCGCGACGCGGTGACGCTTAGGATTGGTTTCTACAGGATCTGGGTCCCTTGTGGTGTTGTCGGCACAAGCCACAGCGAGTGGCCGAGCGTAGCGACGCTTGCAGCTGCGCCACAAGCACTAGGTACACTTGCAAACGCGGTGCGTGCAACGCTGATAGAGGTCAGACGCAGACTGCTTCAAGGGCATCGCATTTCATCAATTCACGAAACAAAGCAGGATCGTCGTTGTTCATACGATGATGGGTGGGATAGGTTTTTTATAATGGTTTATCAAAGTGACTCCCTCTCGCCTGATGGAAAGCGAAGAAGAAGACGAAGAAGAAGCAATGACCATTAAGTGCAGTCTTAAGCTGCACTAACCGCCACCCCTATGATGACCTGAGAGATGCTTTTTCACGCCCTGCTTGAAAGACCCAGGGTCATAGCTGCAAGGAAATACGTACGCCGGCAAAGCATTCCATAAATTACTTACACGACAGAGGTAGGAACTGCCAAACTTTTTGGTTTGTGGTAATAAGTTTTCAACAGTATATGGATGCAATGCTAGGCCGGAACGAGTAGTTTGGGATCGGAATGGTGAGGAAGGAATAAGATTAAAAACCTCTTCAGAACATTCGCCATGAAACAACCGGTAAAAAACGCTTAGAGAAGCTATATCTTATTCTACGCATTTGTAGGGTTGAGTGACTTCAGTGTCTCCAATAATACGGACAGCGCGACGTTGCAGTCTATTGACAGCATCCATAAGGTACTTAGCGGATCACTTCAGGATACCGAGTTTGCGGGAAGCTAACTTAATAATGCTCTCTAGTCACGCTATACATGCTATATATATAAGTGTATGAAAGAGATAGAAGAGCGTCATAAAGTGGTGCTAACAACGAGTAATTTCATGTCAATGCTTACTATATCGCCATTATACGAGTACCTTAATATTACAGACGAGATCAAATCAACTTCTAAACGAGTAAAATCGAGTAGTTTCGAAAATTTAAAAAATACGTTAACCTGGTGTTAGGTCGTTTTGACTTATACTGATACATACCATTATAAAATCATGCCTGTTATTCCGTGGGGTACGCAGGGACCACGTCTTTCCACTTGCTACGACTCTGACACACCTGTTTCGTTACACATCTAATAATCCTTTCATACATGAGCGTCGGTTTAGGATACTCTAGACTTGGCCCTTCTTCATAACGTCAACAACCTGATTTCGGATGGTTCACATAGGCCTTCTCATTCCAACAATTCTATTCACTACACCTATTTACACCTGCTTAGTTAGCCACCTTTCATTAATTCTTGCCACATAGACAAACCATCTTCACATATCCATCTCGATTTTTGTCACTACATCTTCGTTCACACCATAACGTTCCCGTATCACACTGTTTCCTATCCTGTCACTCAGTTTAATTCCAATCATCTTTTCAAAGCTCTCATATCTACTATACTTATTCTGCGTTCATGTGTTTCTGCCATACCCAACTTTCACTACATACCTTAACAATAATACCATACACATGTACTACAACTTGATTTGACTTATTCTTTTTTAAATTTGGTAACATGTGAGGTTTGTATATCAAAACATAATTATAATTCTTATAAAATGGTATAAACACGTATGAAAAACGGAACCAAAATACGAGCTATGATAATTTCTGCCACAGATCTCAATATCGAGTCGACATAACATCATCGATACAACAAACACACGAGACAGGTTTCAAACCATGGTCAATATTTAGCCGACGTTGCAGAAGAAGGGTTGTTTTATGGGTGGTTTTCATACACAGGTTTATACAAAACGATTGCATTTCCTACAATTTATTGGTTCAAGGGCCGGTAACCCACGCTGCTATAGGAGTGCTATCATTATGTCTCGGGGTAAGGAATGTATCTCGTTGAACCATTATGCGCAGGCATCAACTTTTGTGGGGTTTAAGGCGCGTCCCATAGCAAATTCTGCACAGAACCTTTTTAACCCTGTTGTTTAGAATCTATCATCGCGTCATTTCAAGGACATTAAACAAAATATTTGTCTTACTTATTGCACGTTTAAAATATTATTTACGTCTTTATCTAAGAAATCATTATCATAAAAATGACTTATATTAAAAAAACAATGATTCCTTGCATCTCTACATTCATGTATCATCACAACATGTGTACAATCATTGCTTTTTCACTACAACTTGTTTTTAAATTTGTTTACACCAATGGATTGATGGTTAAAATAATTTATTTAACGTTTTAAATTTTTTTAAAAACTTTCGAACACTAAAATACACGATAATTTTCGGTAGAGTGGCGGGGCCAGGCAGTTTCCAGCCACGGCAGTCCGCAGAAGCCTGACCGCAGACAACGGGAAACCAGATTTTGAAGGATATTTGGTTAAGAACGCATCTAGGGACGACGAAGCAGAACTTTTCCTAGTAAACAGCTTTCTGCGCTCGCTACATATATAAAAACAAATTCTAATAATATTAAGTTATCACAGCACGAAAAAAACACTTTATCAAATTATCACACAACGTGATGTGGCATCATGAAATATTTCGATATTGGTATTATTACAATACAGATTATGTTTTTTCATAACAAAATACTTCCAAATATTAGACATTTTTATGGAACTTGACTTTTAATAAATTGATTCAAAGAAATGCGTTTATGTTTTATGCTCAATAATTTGCTCCATAAATCCTTAATTATCATGTATTTAATTTGACAACCATACTCTTACCAGTGTACTAGGTGTGTGAACTATACATATATTGTTTTCTGTTTTACTATTTGATTATTTTATTGTAGTGAAATGCTTCAACTGCCTGATTAAAACAACTCTCCATATTGGTAACTTGTAACTTTCCTCGAAACTCTCCAGAATTTTACAAAGCGACCGAACTACATAACTCTTAACTTTGCCAGTTAAGCAAGCTATTACTTTTAAGTTGAGAACAAATTTAGTAAACGGTATTTCACCAAGCTAAATACGGAGACCGATTACAAGTGGAGCGAGAAATACGAAGAAATAGCGCTTGAAATTGGAGTGCTACGACCGCTCGTAACGACCTACGAACGCGCTACGGGCGCTACGAGGGTACTACTAGATAAGAGTGCTACGTGGTACTACGGTCTATACGGATCATCGAGAGAGCACGTATGAGAATGCGAGTGTCCACATAAATGTTCGTATCATAATGCTATAGTAAGCTCGTGTTTATGTCTCTTTGTTTTTTGTTTGTACATGTTTAACTGATTTTGAGGCAAATTTTTAAAACTATAGAGGCCCAAAGTTCTGATGACTTTCAAAATAGAAATTGTGGTTGTAAAGTATACGCAACAGATCAAGAATCATTACTTTTTAAATTTCGCTCGATGTGGCGGTCTGTTGTCTGTATGCTTGTTACCTTATAATTTAACCGGGTTAGAGAATTGATACGAATGTGACATCAGGGAGCCGAGTCATAAATCAAAACATGTTTTAACTATTGGACTATTGAATATAATTTGATGCTGTTTTAACCCTTAGCTTGCTGCTTTTTGTCCTGAATATTAGTCCTGATGTGTATTAAGTCATAAAGTCCCAAGTATATGTTTAAAAATATATAACGTCTAGATGCCCTGTTATAAAATGAAATGAGTTGAATTAATATCTATAGTGTTACGTTTTAATTCTGCAAAGGTAGATGGTGCTGTATGTTCGTAAAACAAGCAAGTATTTAATTCGTAACTTGATGTAAACTGATAGGTGTATTGGTTTGCATTCAGATCGCACTCGATTAACTAATTGGAGTGTGTTTATTGTTATTTTGTTGTTTTAGTTTTATTGATCTCTTCAATCTCTTACCTCACGAGGGATTGGATTGGATGAGTTTTTCCTATTTCCTTGATTATATTTGTTTGTTTGTGTAAATATGCTTATCAAAATGTATGTTCTGAGCTATTTGTATATATGTATGTAGGATATAAGTAATATGGTATATATATATATATAAATGTTCCAAGCTAAGGGCAACAGCTCCAGGTCAGCTAGTTTGATTAATAGTTATTACTTACTGAGAAAAATCGAAAGACGCGGGTTCGAATCCTGTCCGAGGATGTGAATCTTTCTCTCTAAAAATTGCAATGTTTGTTATCACTATGCAGGCGTTAGTGCTTTAAAAAAGTATTACTATAAAAATATTATAAAGGGTTGTGACGTCAATACGAAACTTTGAGTATTTCTAAAAATTCTTCTTTCGGTTGGATAGTGCTGTCAAAGCTGTTCAATAGATTTCGCTCCGTCCCCGTACAAAATATATTAGTAAAAACCACATCTAAATCGGATAAGCCGTTTCTGAGATTAGCGTGCATAAACGCACGGTCAAACAGACCAAAATTCTAACAATATATTTTTTTCATTATTAATAAATAAATTAATTAAATTTTATAACAAAAAAAAATATATTTTTTTATTCTATTTTTTGTTTGTGAAAGTCCCAATAATATCTTCCTCATATATCTTCCATGTATAAATTAATTTTTATAATATGTGATTAATATATAACGTATAAAGAAGTTATTAGTAGGTACATAAATATAGTGGTTACATTTGGTGGTATAAAATGTGAGTAAAAACATGCCTCGTATCGCCAAGTCTAGAATGAAGACCATGAACTTCATTATCCGCTTGAAGTAACATAGGTCAAGTACGAGTATAATTACCAAAACCCCTAACCTCCCTCTTGGATTACGCGCCTGCCACCATGACGTAGTTTTAATCCTCAATACCAAATTACGATGGCCGCTCGGGAGGACACTTTCGAGGGACATTAAATGAATTAATTATCAGCCATCATCGTCCCTCAGAAACTCGTTTCTCAACTTGAGCAAAGTTGAGCTTAGGTTGAGACAAGATGAAGAAAGACTACGTTACTCAATTTTTAACTTCTTGCTGAAGAAGGCACTAAACGAAGTTAATCCAGCGATTCGGGGACTCTCAGAGAATAATCATCCTTTGAATGTGACACTCAATACTTGGGGATTGGGACATGCTTTTAAATAAAGGGAATTTTATATTATAAGGCAAAACTTTGTCGCATGATAAACGTGAAATCTTTACGAATGTATTTTCTGACAGATCCTATAAGTGTAAAACAAGCAGAACCCTTCTGAATGTTGCCATAACTTCCCAAGACTTTTACGAGACTCCGAAACAGTGTAAACATAAAATAAGTGAACTAACATAAATTTGGCGGTGAAGGCCTCCGTATTTCGCGAGGGCGGCATAATCCACGGGATTACTGCTTTACCTCGGCGGGTAACAACAAGGTTAATAATTAACAAGTTTCTGTTGTACTATGAAAGACAAGCTATGTAATACTGAATTTAATATATTCTTCATTATAAAACATTATTACAACCAGTGTATATTTTCTGGGGTTGGGACCTAGTTAAAAGATAAGATAATATTATATAGTAACCGAGAGTACACTGTTGGTAAACTTGATTGAGTTCGAGATTAATACAGTTCTTATGAGGAAATAGACAAATAGTTACTTTTATGCATAGGCGGATTATGGCTGGTCATGTGCAAACATATGACTGTAAAACTATAATAGTTTATGCAAACTATATACACCTTTCGGCCTCCGATCCCCGCAATTATTTTATATCATAGTCTAATAGGACATAACATGAGCGGGCAAGCCATTCAAGAGTTTCTACCCTCCGTCTACTATCCGTTATTAGCCGCATTTATAATATATCTACTCTATGATATTTAATATCTAATCCGACTTTATTTACATAATAAGAGTTTCAGGCATGTTCAATGCCCATTCTCAGCAGCGTGATGACAAGATTTAAAAAGGATGCCTAATATTTGGTTATTTTCATAAAATAATATACAAATCACTACTCACATGGTAAAGGTAAAGGTTGGTGTCGCATCCCTTGTCCTTTTCTGAGGGCAGGCCATGTTCATCGGCGTCACCTGTGAAATAAATAATTACATAATTAAATGAAGTAGCAAAATAAACTGACTCATGAACCATATTAGCAGCTTGGCTTATCATAATATCCATATAAGTTATCTCTGTCTAATCGTATATTATTTTCAACCTCTCCTTACACAATATAGTTATTTTATATATTTACCAAAAACATGTATTTAGTTTCATATTCGAGATCATTATGCTTGACTTAGTCGACTATTATTACTTGTTGTTTTACTTCGAAGTTAGCACATAATACAGCTTTTGCTGTAGAGCACACACAGAAAACGTTTATGTGTATAAGCGTTTCTTATTTTATTTCATTTTATTTTATTGGTATTGTTATTGTATACGGGCCTCGTTAATCCCATATTAGGGTAAGAAATTTCTCTATCGCAACTAGTTTTACTGCAGCCGACAACATCAATAAAAATCACAAATCCTATTCCTGTTCAAACCCTTACAGACCTTACAGATACAGATTAATGTCATTTGCTGAGTAATAGGTGTATATATGTAACCCAAGAAAATGTTCGGTTTTTTAGTATACGTCGTCATAACATAAAAAAATCAGGCCAATAAAAAAATATGAGATAAAATTGGCCAGATAACAACGTTTCGTACAAAAACAGTTAGCAGTGAAGCGTGGTATTGCGACCGAGTAAACGAAGTTAGGCGTGCTGGAGTATGGAAAATAAAATTAACATTTACACGTGCCCTGCAGGCGGTTGCCGAGAAGGTGGTGGTAGGGTAGCTTATAAAATAGGGGGGAAAGGCTAACCAATTTAAACTTCACGGGTTGGAAAAATGGTATCGCATAATTTGGCTTCTCTTTGTACTTACTTTGATCTACTAATACTGCCAGCCTAGATCCATATTTATTCGATTTTTTATGAATAATTACGTTGATTCTGTTATCGATGTCACTGGATTTGAATTTATACCTTTCATGTATTTAAAAAGCAACCTTGCCCATTTTTACCATCATGCCTAAATTTAAGGAAGGCCCTAAGACGTTTTAAGTGACAATTTCGTTTTCACCACCAACTAAGAGACACCTAATATCTTAAGGGACCCCTTAATAAGGCCCATAATAAGAAATTCGGCATATCGCTAAGTGATAGTTTTCTCTTTATATTTAACGTTCATAATATTACATCTGTAATGGAATAATTCTTGGAGAGTATATACCTATAAGCTATTGAAGCCTTAAAAAGGAATCCAAGGTTATTTAGGACGCCACCCATTTATCGCGATAGATCGGATTTGTTTCCTAAATATGAGCATTTCATGAAAACGTGAAAGAAAATGTGTTATTTTAAGTAGACAAAATGGAACAATTTTAAGAATACGCGGATAACAGGTATGATTATAGATTAACAATTTTATTATACTTGTTTATTTATTCCTTGTAAAAAATAGGAAAATCATAAAAATCACCCGATAAATCCAAAAGAAACATACGTACTTTAAGTTAGCTTAAGAGCTCCTTAGTTAGGGAGCGCTTGAGGGTTCGTTGTTGAAAACGGGCATTAAAACCTAATTGTGAGTCTAAACTCATACAAATAAAATTAAACAGATAACAAGAGTCTTACAGTCCTTCAAACCATTCTATAATTTTGTGTGAGCCACGCAAAATGAGTCTTACTAATAAGTAATACGTCATTTGTACTTGCCCGTTCACTGAGAACGTTAAATTAACTACTTGTCTTTCACATATTAGTGTGAAAACGAAAGGGACAAACAACTGGATATAGAAAATGCAATGATTTTAGTAACTTAGTTACATGTCAGATTAGACTCTATACTTATATTAAAATGTTGTAATCGGTTTGACTCAATATTGTTTAAAAAAGGAATCAGTTACATTGCGAAAGCACGAAGTTGTTTTGTTATTAGCTTTGCTTTGTGAACAAGCTGTGTTTTTTCTATCCGAATAAAGCCTCTCAGAGCTGTAAGTAGCAAAATTTAGACGCGTTTATTACTCTAAAACTAACATTAAGCAAACGCAACTCCCTAAAATAATACAAAGTTACATAATACCCATGCTATACGTTCACTAATCCTAAAAATAGCATAATAAAATATTTACTTTGCGTAATGGATGCCTGCCCGTGCTCATGCCCGCAGGTGTTTATACTTTATGTAAGACATCCCGCGGGAGCCATGTTGTATTCGCTCGGTAAATATGTATGTCTACTTGGTAAATGAGTATGAGAGGCCGTTGTTTGTTTGCGGTTTGGTATAAATATCTCGTAGTACAGTCAGGCGTTGTCGCCATGCGGGCGGCGTATACATGGGGATGTACTTTATGTTACCATGTGAAGAGACGAATACTTTTTTATACTGGTATATCTAATGACACATGTAAGGCGTTCGCTTGACTGATGTTAAGCGTCAAATCTGCCCATGACATTTGCAATGCGCCCAGAGCTTTCTGCAGGTCACTGCACTGTGCTAGTGATCAAGAACTATATTTTTTTTTGTCCCATTCGTCCAACTATATCACTAGCTAATTTCCGTTTGAACCTTAACACAGTAATACTTAGCATCCTTAAAGGATATCTGTTATTAAATACTACCTAGAGGAATAATTGCAAAAACGCCTACGATTAATAATGTGGTATTGGTTCCACACCACCCAGGGATCTACGTGTAGGGATATACTGAAGTGTCCACCTACGTGAGTGACCACTTCAGTATATAACTGTGGCACAGATAATGCATGGTTTGTATTGTATACGTCAACGATACGATTACGTTACACTTGCGCACACAGTTTTCGGTCTGCTTTGTTCACGTAGTACTTTCGCTTGATTCAGTAACTTGTAAACCCAAAGTAGGTAGCACACGGTGTAATTTTTGCAAACAAAGCAGTAGCTTTCATGCAGAGTATCTAGCTTTGAGGCAGATTATGTAGCTTTTCAGAATATCTAGCTTAGAGGTAAAAATATAAACGGATAAGAATAGGTCGAAATTACCAACAAGGTGTTTTTTTCAAGCGCTCGCGTATGGCGAAATCTAATAAAATAAATAAAACAACTTGGCAACCTAGTTCAAGATGTATAAATATGTGATCTATCTTTGTTTTTTTTACGAACTTAAACTTAATTATAGATTTACACTTTGACTGATTTTAAATCGATAATTAATTAACTGTTAATTGAAAAGACAATTTCTTGGCATTTTATACTTAGGTGATAATTACTAAGAAATAATTATCTTCATACACATTTTAAACTTGTATTGTTTTTAACTTTATGTTTTTGCAATACCTTTGCGAACCACAGTTAACTTTGAATGTAATTAATATTTTAGCTAGCTGAGCCCCGCGGTTACACCCGTATAAGTATGTATGATGATGACAAAGTATCCTATACATCCTATATACGTTATTCCAGCGCCTCAACTATCTACGTTTCTAATTTCAGTAAAATCCCTTCAGTAGTTTTTGGACACAATAAAGAACTTTCAAAAGAACGTGTTCACTCATTTTTACCATCTTAGCGGTTGAATTTCAAAAAACCCTTATTTGGTAAACCTCTCAGTCAGTTAGTCAGTCACCAATCAGGACTTTGATTCTTATATATTTTGATATATAATTATTTAAATAAAGTGTTCCGTTTGCTGTAATACGAGTATCTCATAAAATTCACGTCATTAAATTATTTGACTGACTTGTTTCAATTGTGTTCCTTCGTTCGTGTTGTTTATAGTTTTACTTCTGTATCGTTCAAAAAGAGACATGGAATGTGTAAAGGATTCCTAATTTGTACGCTAAGTAGATAGATCTATTTACATATATCCGGAAGGCAAACAAAGGTGTTTGTTTGTGTATGCTTATGTCCATAAACCTAGCATTGTTTGCAGGTGTGTGTGGTAATAGCTAATATTTACTTTGTACATTTGATTTTGAGCACAACATGTGAGCTATATGGCAAAATAGAATTCAATCAACGAGCTGATATAGATATTAGGATCTTATGTATGAATTGCGGATTTATCGCACTAAACACTTAGAATAATTAAAACTAAACCTTCATAGTGTCAGATTTCAGAGTGAAATTTGACATCTGACAAAAACTCCTTTCACACGAAAACTATTAGTATAACATTCAGGTCATCATAGGGGTGACGATTAGGGCAGCTTACGGCTGCAATATAATGGTCATTGCTTCTTGATTCTATCTTAGCTTTCCATCAGGCGAGAGGGAGTCACTTTGATGAACCATTATAAAAAAAAAAAAACAGATGCATTTGATTGTTTAACAATCAATTGTTTTTACATTCAGTTGTTAACGTGGAGATGGTTGTTAACGTACAATATCTATCAGGATAATTTTCGAACACGAGTTCCGACGTGACACTAACACAGCAAACTACTCAAAATGTCAATGCTGTGTTTGGAAAGGATACGGCTAACGAACGTTTTCTGTAACCGATAATTTTGTTAAAATTTTAATTTATGGATAGAATAATATAAATAATATAGATATATAACGGTTCACCCCAGGTCAACAGCTACAACAATGCCCTAAAGCTAAGCTTACGTGTAGAAAGGTGAGGTAACGGCTTGGTGGTCACTGCATGGTGTGATTCACTAAAGCTTCCTCAGATCCGGTCAGGCAATGTGTAATGTGCAGAATTCCGAACAATGATGGCGAAACTCGCAATAAAATAGTCCTGACTTGTTAATAAAAATATTGTAAATAAAACGCAAGACCTCACATTGCTCGACAATCAGTTTGAACACTATAAGACCTGCAGTTGAAACCATCCGTCGTCCCCCGTACTCACCGGATCTTGCCCCAACCGACTACCATTTAAACTCCAATTTGGAAAATTATTTGCATGGATAAACATTTTCTTACCAGGATGTAGTGCAAAATGCCTTCACACAGTTTATGGAGTTCAGGTCCCGAGAGTTCTATCGCAAAAGTTTAAATGATCTTCCGACTACATGGCAGAAAGAAATATGTATATAGATAACGAGGGTATAAATACTTCGAATAAATAATTGTATTTTTCGGTACGAAATGACAATTTCATACCTCCTAATATTTATCTGAAAAAATACAATAGTGAAAGTTACAATGATAGATATTAAATTTTATTTAATTATATTCTGTAAAATACGTGTCTGATTATTTCATAATAAAATTCATCAATCAAAAAAGTTCATTTTAATCGTCAGAAATAAGAGAATAAAGCCTGTTTTATTCTTAAGGCATCTGACGACTAAAGTATGCAGCTATTAAAAAGTTTGTGTTCCAAATTATTATCATAAATTCGAACGTACTGTTGTTGAATAGGTAATTCCCGCCAACAAACTTGAGGCTCTGAATCATACATACTAAAGCTGCCGAATAAGGGTAGTTAAGGTGCTAACACACGAGCCTAAGTGGCAGGCATTCGAAGCAGGCACGTCGAGCAATCGCGTATACGAGTAGGTAATTAATTCACTTGCGGAACAGTTTGTCGTAAATTCTCACGCCATGCCTTAATTCGAGATACGACGTAAACGTAATACTTGACGCACATGTGCACTACGCTTTACAAACTGTGTGTTTTAAGGCTTTCTTGGAATACAAATGAGTTTTGTAAAGATGTCAAACGTTCCTTTGAATATTTTGTGTTTCTGTGTTCTTTTTGTATTCATGAAAAATGTATGTGGAACTTTTTTACCTTTTTTAAGTTACATTTTTTGTTTCAGAACGACACACTCATAATAGATTCAGTGCCATCTAAGGCTTATTGTTAATTCTTGCATTATGCTTTGGTTGGCAACCCGATACTAATTACTATACACACCTTATATATAGCTAGGGAGCGAAATAGCAATATATCTAAATGATTTGGTCATGTGGCTGATATTATTAAAAGCGATAATTGTGCCGTATACAACAGCGTCCACCACCATGATAATGAAGTGAACTCAATGACTATATTTTTTTAATGAGGTAGTGGGTTGTACCCCACATATAAGGCAGAAGACATCCCCTTTCAAATGTTAATTTTAATTTAATTATCTCTTCATTTTGAAGTCTGGCTTTGAGATCTATTCAGAATCATTCTGAAAACAAAGAAAACCGAAAAACAACACCCAGGTTTTTTATTTTTGTAGTTTTACTTAGTCTTTAGTCTATTTAGCCTTTTAATTTTATGTAATCTTTAGTTTTTTAACATTTTCATTTTATTTTATCTGATCTTTAGAAAATCTGAAACAGAACTGAATTTTGGAAATGAAGATAATGTGAATCATCATTATCAGTCGGAAGACGTCCACTGCTGAACATATGCCTCCCCCATAGAACACCACTTCGACCGGTTACTAGCTTCCTGCATCCAGCGATTCCCCGCGGTTCTGACGTGGTCGTCGGTCATAATATCAATGACTGAGGAAAAATAATCACCAGCATATCGCCTATGCTTTGTCAATTCACAACGTATTAAATTTGATTAAAAATAAGAAGTCTAGGTTTGCATATTTTTTGGACTATCTTCGTTTTTAGGCTGATTTGGAGGTATTTTTTTATATAATGCAGACGAGTTCAACTTTTCGTTTACCTATACAAAAGCGCGGTACATATCCAACACTAGAACTTTACAACATAAGTGATATTCACTGCTAATTTTAAAATTTCGTGCCTGCAACTTCTTTATTCCAAAACATGCCTAGGCTGTGTTAGCTATGTTTGATGGAAAAATTATAGGCACCAATATATCGGCAGCAGGTCAAAGGTAAACTCTATTTCAACGTCGATGCATGAGAGAGGAAAATTGAATTTATCGTCTCGTGTTTCTACAAAAGACCACAGAAATGTCAAAGGATGGCCTTTGCAAATTTATTGGAAAGTGCCGCCTGAATGGAAACAAACATTGATGAAGTTTACTTGCTCATGCTATTATGGTTGTACACGTTACGCGTATTGATTACGATGTTTTTTTATTATTTATATTGGTTCATCAAAGTGACTCCCTCTCGCCTGATGGAAAGCGGAGATGGAATCAAGAAGCGATGACCACTAAGGCAGCCGTAAGTTAATTTTAATCGCCACCCCTATAATGACCTGATAGATGCTTTTTCAAACCCCTTCTTGAAAAACCCAGGGTCATAGCTGCAAGGAAATACGTACGCCGGCGACACACGATGATTAATTGAATTAATAATTTGAAATTCTATAAGTAATTGTAAAACAAAACAAGCATTAAGATTTTAGTGCCTCTCTTCAAGTTATATGTTACACTTACGATTTTAAAATAATAATATAATACCGAAGGGCACGAAGTATAAATAAAAGATTTCATTCAGAAAATTTAAAAGCAATATTCTAATCCTTATTTAACTAAATTCTCCGAAAACCTCAAAGGAATTGAAATCCTATGGCACGTTCTTGTGGCGAGTATCAGATAAAAAATTGCGCGTACTTGATTTGTTTTTATCTAGTAGCCTTTATACTTGGTTGAATTTCCCTAAAATGTACAGGAAGCTACACTCTACCACACTTATTTCTCTTACTTTGTTAACTGGATGTTCGGGTGGTATTTATTCATTGTTAACCTAAATCCATATTATAAAGTATCTACCTAACGACCAAAATACAGATTAAGAATTGTTATTGCATTACGAAAAAATATTTTGCACCGCTTCCATATATATCTTTTTGAAATGGAATTTGTGATGAACTAAACGTGCCATTATTTGCAAACTGCATAAACTGAGTATCCGCACTTGTGTCAAGTTTAATAAAATAATAAATTCATGTGCGGTCGATTCATTGCAAACACAATTTATTCAGGCGCGTGCCGTTTTCATAGCTCGTTTATGTCGCTGGGGTTTGAAAAGTTAGTATTGAAACTGTCTCTCTTCGGACGTTCCCTCATGACTGGGGTTCGTGATCATCATGGCAGCACTTTGGTTCTAACGAACTGTCTCCATCGGCTCCGGTCTGTGGCCATCTCCACCGCGGTGTAAAAGCGGGACGTTGGTGTTTCTTTAAGTTGGTCAGATCGACTAGGTGTCGGAGACCGGCCTCGTGAACGTTTCCCTTCCACGTTTCCCACCTTTGAAACTACATGAGTACAAATTTTTCGGATAGTATCGGAACATAAAATATCTATAACTCTACTGAGCGACTTGTAGGAGTCTAATAAGTGGACCGATGAGATTGTGAGATAGCCGTTTGTGGCGTTCAAGGAAGTATGTGTTCAGTAATTGTTGTTTTCTGGCTGATGATGAGGACGATGATAAGGAGTCTAAAATTACATATAATATTCCATATATCATGTATCTGTACGGTCACATAAATGCTAAGTATTTTTATGCTGACAGTAGTCGACGAGACATAAACTGTACAGTAAGACAATAAATTCTTCGCACATGATTTTGATAAAGTGCCTAGTTTAAACACAACGTCTTTTCACACTACAGTCGCTTTATGAGCTGCCTAGCTCCTAGAATAATATTGCATAGCAATTATTACTAAGTAAATCGTATACATGTAGAATATAGAATATACTATGTAGTCACATAGATACGGTATCGAGTACTAGGTCAAAGCGTTCGTTCTACCATCGTCCATTTGTAAGAGGAGTGTGCAGCCACCGGATATCCCTCGGGCCATTGTGCGCCGAACAATTATTAAAACTTTTCAATAGTCGTTATTTCGCCAGGGCCTCGTATTGTTGGTTCTACTATTTTATTTGTTAGAGATTACTAGCAGCTTTATTGTTGGATAAAGAAAAATGTTCGAGAACAGATGATAAATTAAATGTAACTTTGAGTAAAAATGGCTTCTTTAAAAAAGTTCTCTCTTGAAATCCTAACCTTGTCAATTATTAACGGTGTCCGGCCCACAGAGATGTAAGTAGCTTAGATTGCGGTTTTATGTAGGGTGGTTTTAATCTATTTTTTATTTGGCTATGTTAATTAATCAATAAAGTCCAATCAACATTTTATGTGCATGACACACGTATAGCCACATTGTATACTGTACACTTGTCCTGAATTTTAAAGTGGTATATTGTGGATATATATGGTAATTCCAACTAAGAGGAATAGTAAAAGTACTCAAATATGATCATGAATGTATGAAAAACAGTACATATACAATTGCACAAAAATGAACATTTTCTCCTCGGGTTTCCCGTTTAATATTACTTGCAGAATGTAATCCATATAAGTATGCGACACTTTCGGTTGCTGCAATAATACGGTTTTTTATTTAAATGTGTTTGATTTCCCTACGATAAAAATATTATACAACTTATATTATTCTATAGTTTTAGTTACAATTAATATCGTGCCAAGACTACTATGAAGGTTTTTCGCTATTTCTTCAAAAGTATCAACTTGGTCCAAAACGGCCACTTGCGTCATTGAGCCCGTAGTCGGTCTAAATCGGTTAAAAGAAAATACTGTATATGTTTTCTTTTAACCGATAGAATCTGATGAAATTCCTGTACATTGGAATTGCGCGTAGGGTTAAAAACAAATATCTCCATTTAACTACATCACTGTTCTCAAATATATCGTTCGATAGCTTTGCAGGTCCCAATTTACAAAGGATTGTTCGCGCCAAACCGTTAAACTTTTTCAATACCTCGCCTTTATTCCCACAACACACGAGCGGATTTAATTACAATCTCATAATTGGATTCTGTTATATCTGCGGATATAATTATTAACTCTGTGTTTACCTTTTTGGGCTTAATTAGATTCTTTTGTTTTTAATTGGCGAGCCGAGAAACAAAGCGGTACGAACAGTATTAATAAGAGCTACAGAGATATGCACTGCTTCTACGAGTATATGTACAAAGCAAAACAAAGGTTTTTTGTTGAGAGAATATTACTCGTATAAACAGTAAATGACATTTATTCTCTAGCAATTTTTGAGTTGAGAGAACAAATTATGCGAAACACTTTTCAGTTATTAAAGTGTACTCTAATAACTGAAAAGTGTTTCGCATAATTTGTTTTCGATAATTTGATGATATTATCATTGACGGTGAATGATAATCGATAAATTCGAACGACAAATCGTAATTGAAGAGCGTATATCAAAAACAGCCTTTGCCAAAATAACTAATTTTCCAAGAGATAAATAACACCATTTTATCTCTAATTAAAGTTATTAGCAAGGTCACTAAATCTATGAAATTTAAATATGCCCTAGAGCTGTCCGTTTGCAATTACACTGGATAAGCTTCATCGCTCGCCAAACACAGTCCAATTAATATTTTAATATCTTTCCAATCGTTTTGTCCTCCATTAATTAAAAAGATATCAGTGTCAGGTATCGGGATTGTTATGACGCGTGTCACGTTACAAGTAAACCCATTTCGTTATTTATTGCTCGTGTGTAGATGAATAGGGTCGGTCAATATATTAATTTAGGTTAAGGTTTGAACATATTTATCCTAACAAACACTTACATGTGAAGAATAATTAATAGTTACAATCTATACATAAACAAATGAACCCCTATTTATCCCCGTGCAATTCTCTAACGGCCTATTAATAAGGCTGTTAGAGAATTAGAGAACTTGGCTTACACCCGGAGTAGTTAAAACATCTATCTGTAAATTTTTCGCTTGCAGTAAATGTCACGCGTGAAAGCAAGATAAAGCATGTTACGCCTAATATAGGTTTACGCAACGTTTATTAATAAAGGCCTAAGAGCAAACATCGTTACATCTTTGACAACATCCGTGAAACAATTGACGAGATGACAAGAAACTTTGGAAAAACAACCTTATTTACAAGGGCGATATCTCACAAAGTATTTGACATCTCTACTCTACTAACTGAACTCTAATAACTGAAAAGTGTTTCGCATAATTTGTTTTCGATAATTTGATGATATTATCATTGACGGTGAATGATAATCGATAAATTCGAACGACAAATCGTAATTGAAGAGCGTATATCAAAAACAGCCTTTGCCAAAATAACTAATTTTCCAAGAGATAAATAACACCATTTTATCTCTAATTAAAGTTATTAGCAAGGTCACTAAATCTATGAAATTTAAATATGCCCTAGAGCTGTCCGTTTGCAATTACACTGGATAAGCTTCATCGCTCGCTAAACACAGTCCAATTAATATTTTAATATCTTTCCAATCGTTTTGTCCTCCATTAATTAAAAAGATATCAGTGTCAGGTATCGGGATTGTTATGACGCGTGTCACGTTACAAGTGAACCCATTTCGTTATTTATTGCTCGTGTGTAGATGAATAGGGTCGGTCAATATATTAATTTAGGTTAAGGTTTAAACATATTTATCCTAACAAACACTTACATGTGAAGAATAATTAATAGTTACAGTCTATACATAAACAAATGAACCCCTATTTATCCCCGTGCAATTCTCTAACGGCCTTATTAATAGGCCTTGTATATATAATTAGAGAACTTGGCTTACACCCGGAGTAGTTAAAACATCTATCTGTAAATTTTTCGCTTGCAGTAAATGTCACGCGTGAAAGCAAGACAAAGCATGTTACGCCTAATATAGGTTTACGCAACGTTTATTAATAAAGGCCTAAGAGCAAACATCGTTACATCTTTGACAACATCCGTGAAACAATTGACGAGATGACAAGAAACTTTGGAAAAACAACCTTATTTACAAGGGCGATATCTCATAAAGTATTTGACATCGGTGAGCAAGTCGACGAGCGCATCGACGAATCATTAGAGAATCGCACGGCAGGTCATGTATAACTTGAGAACGGATGGAACGATTTAGATCTCTTTTTTGTGTTCTGTTAATTATTATCAGAAGGTTTTTAAGAAAGAAAAACTAAGAAAAGATGGGAGGTTATATATTACTACGCGAACAAAGTCGTGGGCAGTCGCTAATATAAAATATTAGCACATTAAGGTACAAGTGTGTAATGTTGGTGATTAACGCTGAGACGTCATTGAGAACCGAGCCGTCAGGTGAAGGTCTTAAGAGAGCAAAGGACGGTAATCATCAATACACACGTGTATCATACGACGTTATTCAACACACTTGTGAAGAAAATAATACTAAAGAAACATTTTATTTAGTAGCGGGAAAAAAATATTAGTTTTCCTTTGCGCGCGCATCTAACAATGGCGATCAACTATATTATAAAATAATAAGGTTCAAGTTTCCTTTATTACAGAGAAAACAAAAGTTACATTTGAGTGAGAGTTTTAGTTATTAAACACGCAGAAGTTAAAATTATCTACTACACGAAATGAGCAAGCCATAGGTGCATGAATTTATTTGTACTATTATTGAACACGATTTTTTTGTATGGTAACTTTTTTAAGAATTAAGCATCTCACCAATAAAATAAAATAAACTTTATAACTCATCTGTGAATAATATCAATGAAAAAGCCACAGTTTGAATACAGGTGTCATTATGAGCCTAATTGGGGTGACATTAGAGCCATTTTATGAGCAAGTGTGTTGAAAAATACCTACCATTGTAAAAAATATTGGTAGTCATAATACTCATCTAACACATTATATGAAGTGATTTATAACTTAACTTAAAATTGTCTAAAGCCTAAAATAGATTACACACAAATAGTTTATGAAAATATGTCTAAATAACTTGAGTTTGAAAGTATTAAATGAGTGCTACGTATTTTTATACTTTAAGGAAATTTATTGCAATGTTTTTCAAAATTATTTTTCAGGAGTGAAACAAACATAATCGAAATAACATAACATAATATTTTAAATTACTATTTTATAAATATTAACATTATTATATAAATCATAATAATACATTTAACAATATCAGCGTACATTTATTTAAATTTAATTTAAATGGGTTATTTTTATTTTTAGTCCAGTATTATCATATACCTATTGCGTGATGTTAGAAAATAATTAATGATAGCGAACCTATGCAGTTGCTTAATTAATACATATTACTTACCGTTTCAACTCTTATACTTTGATTAAAACATTATTCAAGGATCATGTACCCATAAAAATGCATATTATTATAATAATACGTGAATTCAGCATGATGATTTATCTTAGGTACAGACTTTACATTCTGAAGGGTAAAAAAAAACAATGAATTAATATAATCATTATTAAATTTAAACTATAATATTTGTGACCCAAAAATAGGACAAGTAGTATATTTATATTTAACTGAAAATCTTTAGAATTTTTCATATCCTAGAATTTGAAAATGCGGGTAACGTATCTCAATAATAAAATGCAAAGAAGAAAAACAGATACATGATTCTCAGCTAAATAAGTACTTTACTTAATACTACATAAACTATACTATAAAATACTGTTACCTACTTAGACTGACACTTATTCAGACGTAAAGCGTCTGTTGATGGGGAAACCTCAAGCTTAATAATAATATGGAGAAGCAAGAGCAAGTAACAAAAAGCTCCAAGGGTGGAAGTGTTAAAAGGCATAACGCCGGTAGTAGTGAAACCGCAGCACACCTCTTGACACCCTTTAGCTATCCACACCATCGTTGCCCCTTTTGTCACCATTGATGGTGGCCCTTATGGGAGGCCCGTTTAGTGGGTGGCAAGTCACCATATCTGCCTAAATATTTCAGGATGAGACTGAAATTGGCAGGTGCCGTAGTCTCGTCCATAGTCTTATATCTCCCTTATCATATATAGGGTGTTTGGTAGAGGGACCGACATACCAAATGAGCGTGTTCGGGGGCCTTGGAGAATACAAGTTGGCCAAAAAAAATCCCAGACCCCTCCCAATTTTTTTAACTTTTTTTGTGAATTTTCCCTACACGCCGAAATAGTACCTATTTACTACCATAACATTTGTAAAATCTGTTTTAGACAGGATGTTTTTAGTTGAATTTGGTCTTATACACCTTCAGGCCAAGCAAAGCAAAATTGGTACGATTTCGGAGAAAAAGGGAAAATTCACAAATATAAAGTAAAAAAAAATGGGGGGTCTGGGGTTTTTTTTGGCCAACTTGTATTCTCCAAGTGGGCCCCCGAACACGCTCATTTGGTATGTCGGTCCCTCTACCAAACACCCTGTATAAGTTCATAACAATAGCCTCGTAATTTTACCCATTTTTGTAATAGATAATCCATGTCACCGTCAACCCAAATACTGTTTTTATACGAGTACACTTTTGTATGTTTTATACCAAACAGGCCTGTAAGTGTTGGCCTGTAAGTTATAGCCCCACTTATGCCTTTGTAAAGGACCGGATAACAAATCAGTGAAAAAAAAACCGCAGGGGCGGCTTTGTGGCGAGCCGTCGATGAGTGGCGACACCGTGGACCCTGATTTTCCCTGGGGCTAAATGAATGGCTGTCGGGGGGCTAGACGCAAGAGCAGCCCCACTTATGCCTTTATGCTTTACGGCTGTGGATGAAATTCAAGAAAAAAATGAAATAAAGATAATAATAATACTTAATACTCCTGTGGAATATTAAGGTGGAAGACGGGGCCGTAGCCGTTTCATGGAGTTATACAATTATAAACATTAACACACGATTTCACGATTTACAACGCTATCTACTGATAGTCGAGATAAATAGAATAAGTATGAGATATACAGAATCTCATCATCATAAGATTCCGCGCATCATTTACAAAGCTGTGTCGTGGTCGGAAATGTTAAACAGTGTCGTTAAAATCCGTCTGTTATGCCTTAAAAAAATGGTAATAGAATTCCGTAGCCTACAGGGCTTGTGCCTCTTTTACTTTTCAGTCCACGTCGATTTAGCCACTCCGGGTGCGGTGGCCCTTATCCTTTTCAAGATAAAAGGTAAAAGGCCTATCGATATTTAATAGCGAATCGAAAAAACATAAAGGTAAATGTGTACGGCCTTTTTATTTTAAGTGGCGGTTGTGAGGTCCGGCATGTATGTCTATTTTGGTTAGCCCAATTCAGATGTACGAAGAAATGAGTATGTATGAAATGGATTATTTGTAATATTATTTATGAAAGTGTCTTCTCTAGGAAAGGGTTAGTAGTTAGGCGAACCTTGCATAGGTAGTAAATAGCGATAAGATGTTCATAAAAGCCGTAGCAGGCGTAGTACCTACCTACCCTACAAAATATTTTTTCCATGATTAAAGTATAATATGCCTATTTTTGGGCTACAGCCTATTACTGTGCCAAGTTTCATCAAAATCGGTTTGTAGTATACAGTGAAAGAAGGACAAACAATCCAAACGTTTACAATATTGTTTTGTTATGGATTTGTGTATGTATGTGAGTGTGAGAAAATGTGTAGGTATTATATTATGTAATAAACATAATATAATACCTACACATTTTCTCACTATCTTATATTTACAAAGAGTAAACACATATATACGTATATTTAATCTTTCTAAATATATATTATATTTACCCTTTCTACCCCCTAGGGGATTATTCTAATTGATCAAATAAGCTAATCCAACAATACAAATATACCGATGTTTTAAACAATAAAAAGATGTTGTAATGTTGTTCTATAGGCTTGCAATTAGCTATAAGTGAGTTTCAGAGAATTAAATTTCATCATCACAAGTAATAGAGTAAAATATAAATTCAGTTTTGTCAAACCACAATGAAACGTTAGCACTCATGGAACACCTTCCTGGACCTTCCTTTCAAAGAGTTAAATATAAGCAAATGTTTAATATATATTAACGTAGTTGGTAGAAAAACCAGAAGAGCCGACAATGGCTCGTCCTACTCATAAATTATAAGGGTTTATTGGCCCGGACAAAAAATTGCAAATGTTACATGATAAAAAGGCTCTTATCTTATTTACGATCGTCAACAAAATAACACTTTTACAGTTCATTAATATTATTAATATTATAATATTATAGTGTAAGGTTACACATCCACGGAAGGGTGTCCTTACGTGTTTGTAAAAACTTTTCTTACGTGCGTTTAAAGCTTGTCAAGCTGTTCGATAGATGTCGTTCAGTCCTCATACGATGGTTAAAATTTAGTATAGATAAATTCGATGATCGGATGGGGCCTCGGTGGCCTACCGGTCATGACGTCTGACAAGAATTGTAGGAAGACGCGGGTCCGAATCCCGTCCGAATAGCAGGCCCTAGAGCCATAAAAGAAGTGTGCGTCTCAGGAAGCCCGGCAGAAGTCAAAAGTTAAACTAGTCTAGCGCTGTGGGTTAGAGTGAGAGAAAGAGAACCCAGACAGAAAGGCGCCGTAACGCGTTACGTAACGAATCGGTTCATCCTCCCATAAGAAGATATCATTTCATATAAAATAGGAACCGTGAGTTTGAATAACCTCATCTACAAGCTGATTTAAAATACGAGTAGTATATGTATCGATTTTATATTTTCGAGATATAGATATTACATATATTTTTAAGATTGTACTCATATTATTAATGGCAAACGTAAACACCTATTCATAGCCGACATGCGTTCGTATTTATTGCTTTCAACAGAAATCAATTTACTGTCGTAGCACTTTAATATTCCGAGCACGGCCTCAATGTGGAGTGTTGCCAATATTCGTAGCTGAGAGGAAAGTTAGGTAAAAGTAGGTACATTCAGCTACAAATACTGCTAATCAAAGCTCACCACAATAAAAAAAAGAAAAAAAGTAAAAGCTCTACAATAGGACGAATAGCGTAGAATAGCTCCCCATTCCTTACAATACCATACAGTTTTCGTTTACAAAGTTATTGACAGGTGTGAGCTATGTAGCTATATACGAGTATATCCTGACATGCGTTCTTCTTCAAGAAAAAGTTAAAAAAACCCAGCACAGAATAAGTAATAGTTATCAGTAAGAATACACATAGTTACTCGTATAAGTGAATATTTGAGGGAGTATTATTATTACTGGTCATTGTATCTGACTGTACCTACGAGAAATTGCGTAACTACACGTACGGACAAACTTTGGATCCGAGGATCCTGGCTTACGCTCTACTTAGCTGTTAATGCTTTCCAGGTGCTTATTTCTATATAAGAGACTTTCTGTAAAAGCGCCAGCATTTTATTCAATACTTGTTTAGATATTATCGTATGCGTTTTACCACTAACATTTTAGTTTATTTATAAATAAATTTTCAAAATATATTACAATGATATTAACATTATCGAACAGGGCTATGAAAAATTCTGAGTTGGTTTCACACGAAATAAAAATGCCCTTATTTCTTTACCTGTCGTATTAAGAACAGTATTCTCGCAGTATATTAGTGCTCGCAGTGTCGGGGCCGCGGCCAATCAGGCGCAAATATCAAAAAGAAAAAAATATTAGCAGTTTAGTGCCCACTGCGAGTTTTATGCGCTGGCTGTCGAAACTCTAGGACCGTGGTCAACAGACACAAAAAAGTTTTACAAATAAATATCTAAAAGACTGGTCCTTGCCTCAGGGGATCTAAGAGCAGGTGTGTACTTTGCCCAAAGGTTGAGCCTGACAATTCAACGAGGCAATGAGGCCAGTGTTTTAGGAACCCTTCCAAGCACTGGTGATTTAGACGGTGTTTTTGTTTTGTAAAATTAATTTCATATATTGTATTTTTATTTTTAAACTTTATTTAAGCTATGACTTGTAAATAACTTAGTATCTGTTTGTAATGTCAAATTAAGAACATGAAATGCAAATCGTAAAGGAAAATAAATGCTTAGTTATACAAAGCTTTATGTGGTTCAAGCGTTGACGTCTTTGGATGTTCATTAAAAATCCAGCTTGCGGTAGGATTGCACTGCCAACTCATTCGATTTCATTTCTATTCAACGCTAGAAGCAGACTGGCTTCGTTTATCATTCAATTGCATTCAAGTTTGTTATCTCAGATTTCCTATAGTTTGAACCATTTGTAGCTATTTGTAAAAGTTTCATTTTTATATGTATCTAAAATTTATTAATGGTAAATCTTAAGCTTGGAATCAATTATTAGTAATATTTGATCGTTCATGTCGGAAGCATCGTTAGCTTAAAAACGACCACTGCATAACCTATATCATCGGTCCCAGACGTTCAAAATGTCCGTGGCGTACAACATATAATTTTATAACCAAAGGTATAAAGCCAAAATGAACGGCTTTATAAGCTGAGCGTTAAAGTAATTCAATTTGCAATATTTTCTTTGAGGCCACGTTGGCTGTTGTTTATAGGGAACGTCTCAGGCAGACTTGGGCGATAACTTTTATTGATGGCTGATCCACAAAGCGGGGACAGGAGGGATAGACTGGCGCATTGCTGGTTTTGACGACACTCGATACAGATAAGTACATCTGAGGGACGAGGGACGACCACAGGGAATAGGCATTCAGACGAATTGGACACTACAGAGCTGACTCTTGAACGATGCTGGTAAATTGACGACTCTGTTTTACGCATCAGCAAGTTTTGAAGTCAGAGAACCTCTAAGAATCTATCTAGATGGGTATATAACTTGAATATGGGTAGCTTAAATTGTACGAGTTTTACTGCGACGAGTAATGTAATCATAAGCTAGCTGACGTAATAAAATGCTTTTGTTCTCGCAACGTTTACACCATTTTCGTACCCAATTTATAACACAGCATAGCGGAATTTCTTACATAAAAATGTTTTTCTGCGAAATTCGTCAAAGTTTGCTGCGCAGATGTGGGTTTTAGGCAAATTCGGTCGCGGCCCTCGAATGATAACTTTTATTGACGACAATTCCTGGGTTTCTGGCGGATCGCCAGAAGGGATAGTTTTGTCCCACTAACGATATGACGGCCAGGGGTTTCATATTTTTGTTAGATATGCCAATATATCAACTTTTATAGCCATGGCGACTGTTACGTATTGTAAACACGTAAATGATAACAAATTAACATAAATCAAACTGTTACGTGACGTGTTATTTACACACTTCAAGACTATACTCAATGCGATTGTTGGTTTGTCGGTTTTTAATTATTTTAAGTAAGAACCGAGCGTCGAATTATTCACATTGATAAATGGACAAATGGTCTATCGGTAGCAGGAATTTTTTTATTACAAATAGACGGAATACAAAGAAACTATACGTGGACGAAGTTATGGCCCAAATCGTGGGACATAACGCAGTCGTACTTATATATAAAATTTAACAATGTTTATTTTAACAATGGCCTGTTTTATATACATGCCTCCCAACTATATAGACTTTATAAAGCTATCTTGACTGTAGGACCAGGGATTTATGGGGGACCGCCCATTGTACAATGTTTTTTTATAAGTTGTACTGTAATTGTTACTGTTTTATGATGCACGTGTACAGTAAAGTTAAATCTATCTATTTAATATCTATCTATCTATATGTGCAGTCCACAAAAATGTAATCTTTATCCACGCAGGGCTCTGAAACAAAACTCGCATTATTGGTCTACCGAGTTGAGGTTCATCTCAATACATTATATACTCCAAGCAGTGATCTAAAATAAATAATTTATATAACTGGAAATATATTCCAGTTGTATAAATTATTTATTCAAATCACTTTATTAATCCATAATTCATACAAATTAACATAATCCAGGCGCGGCCTGTCCCTGTGTATGTAATCCCAGTCATTAAATAAGTAAAATGGCCGTTGAAATGTTGAAAACCATTTACGAGGATTAAAACAGGCTCAGTGTTCGGAATCCCTTCGCTAGTTCTTTAAATGTGTCAGGCGAAGTTGCTCGCCGCAGACCGTCGGTGCTCTTAAATCCCGAACATTTGAAATTTTCATTTTACCAAAGTGGGATTTGTGCGGAAAAGTTGGTCTCAGCGCTCGTGACAGGGGAAGCTTATGCGAGCCGCTGAAGGACTGAGTTTTTCACACTGAGCTCTACGCTTTGTCGACTGTCATGACTCCTGGGACTAGCTGTCGGTTTTACAGAACTACCATCAGTCATTCTGTGGCAATATCCATATATGTAGGTACTTTAAACGTATTTAGTAAATTGTTAGAATGGCAGATACAATATTATCCGTTTACCTTTGCGAAAACAATATTCAAACAGTTCAGCTAAATGAGCGTCATGGTATGATTTCATTAAAAACTGTTTGTCAGGTTTAAGAACTGGGGCCTTACTATGAGCTCTTAAAGCAGGTCTTCTAGACAACTGCCCGGTTTATTCGTACCATGACAATTTTAAAGCAGGCCTGCTCAGGCATACTATTCAAGAACCGCAGAAAAACCGTTCACCTGGTTTTTTTGTATGGACTCTCGTTAACATGTCACACTAAATCCACTCAGTTTATCAGCTTACAAACGTCTAGGCGTCTGCAATGTTAGTTATAGTAAATTGTTAGAATGCCAGAGACAATATTATACGTTCACCTTTGAGAAAACAATATTCAAACAGTTCACCTAAATGAGCGTCATGGTATGATTTCATTCAAAACTGTTTATGGCAGGTTTAAGAACTGCACGGAACTTGCATGGTTTTTACGAAGCTGATAGTAAGGCCCCTGCACGGAACTTGCATGGTTTTTAATGCCAAAAAACCATGCACAACGGTGCAACGGATAATATTGTCTCTGGAATTGGACTATGGAATACTATTCCTAGTATATATTTTAGACTATGCTGGAGACAATTCTGATTTTCTGATGGTACTCCACTTATCTATTGGTTACTTACATAGACAGAATAACCATCGCAATAAAATGACAATGATTACAATGCGACAAACGTAACCATTGCCTCAATCAACCATAGAATAATCAGACTATAATTATCTAAAGACCGCAACGCAAAGACTACATTGAACATTGCCGCTTCGAATAATCTTTGCGTGGAATGAAACGTGTTTTCGTTTTAAAAATAAAATACAGCTAATCAAATCGTCGACGATCGAAAATACGAAAGAAGTTTTGTTTCTCTAGAAAATGGTGGTTTTGTTCTAAATATGGCGAATAATTCTAGCCCTTTTTCTTACCTTTCTATGAGAGAATATGGTGTTATGCCCGAAATTAAGTCACGGTTTTTTTCAAATCGCCTGCATTCTGCTAAAAACTTATATCAAAAGGATTTAGTTTGCCATTATGGATGTGTAAACGCGATCGAGTTTTCCAAGAATGGCGAGTTACTTTTATCAGGTGAATTATTCGTCGTAACGATGTTTTACTTTTGGATTTAATTATTTTCGAGCCTACAAAGAGTGCCTAGTAGTGCCTGAAAGGATTGTACATTAATTAAAACCAGGACTACTATTATGTAAATAACCAAGAGAACATGTTGAGGCCACACAAAGTTATGTGCATAGATTAGAGTATGTATACTGGATGTGGGCCTAGCACGAATAACTGCGTAAGTGTAACATGTGTCGTTCATGTGAAACGGCACAAACTGTCATTTATGTAGGGCAACTGTGACACAGATAACTCATAGTTTTTACGTCGCGTTGACGCTTACGATACGAATATTTTTTGTCAATTTGTTGTAATAATACGGCCTACTGAGGCCGTAGCACAAAAGAGGTAGGTAAAAAAGTTTTGCATTGCGGAGCCCTTACTCCTTTTATACTTACTTACTTACTAACCTAACCTAACCTAAACCTCTCAGTGGCACTGCATGTAACGCTTACTATTAGGTACACAACTTGCTCTACATACGAACAAGTTGTTAGCTCTTAACACGTCATAAAAATATTATTATTCATGTAGGTACCTATTAGATTGTTATTCATGTAGATACTAGTTAGCTCGAAAAAAGTATATAAAAGAACTATTTTGGCATTTGGCTATACAATATCGGAATTCTTCGCAAAAATTAATACTTGTAAGTATTCATTGTTTCGAAGCGTTCCAATAATAAGTTAGTAAGTTAATTTAATATTTTACACGATTGTTCTTCGCAGTGCTAAGTTAATACAAACCGAGAGTGAATATAAAAATCCAATTTTTTAAATGACTTCTTTAGTGTAAATTGTTGCCGAAGGAGCAGAACAAAGAGAATTAAGTTGAAACTTATATAAACTTTTTCTATGGTTCGTACGCTCAATTTACTTTCAAAAGAAAATAAAACGTCTCGCGATATCGCAACAATCGGCTATTTACTGCCACTCCTTGTTTGAACTTTGTTTGGACAAAAGAAGTTTAGGGACGGTCCCTAAACTGGTCCGAAGTTTTAATTAGACATGTCTCTGTTAGTTCGTGGTTATTGTATACTGCATGGTCCAGGACGAACTATTTGCTAAGTATATTTTGTTTTTCTGACTGCGTGCTTGGGTAACTCTTTCTATTATTTAATTTCATTTGGCGCACTCACTGAATGTGTTCCTCTTCTTCTTTGTTTTTCACGTTGGAAGATATTACTCTGCCAGTGTCCACTCAATGTTTTATTTGAATATAAGCTTAATTCTAGAAAATTAAATGTCAACAGAAACAATATGTATAATATACCGCATATGTTTTTTTCTGTTAAATATACATAATGCGGAAGCGTACAACCACAGATCACAGAAACAAGGGAGATATGGAAAGGGGGCGGGGCCAGTGTTGCAGCAACACAAACACATTGCTCGCGGCGGTTCGCAATTTATGTATTATTTGACTGAACGTCGGTCGCGTTATTGCATGTAAGCAGTTTACAATGTTTGTTCTGTACTTACGTATATTCAAACGTTAAAGTTTAATATCGCAGTGGATAATGAACTTATTGAAGCTAACAGAATACGTTGAATCGGAATACGGCACTAGGTTTTGTACGCAATGCACGGGTTGGCATCTCTCTAGATCTTTATGCGTACAACAGTAGATACTCAATAAAAATGTATATTTTTGGGCGCACGTCACCTTCACACACATCACCTTCTTCTTCTGTGATTTTTTAACGTTCATCATCATCATCATCTCAGCCGTAGAGCGTCCACTGCTGAAAGCGAGTTAAACTCTACAATGACTTTTGCTTAATAATTAATGAATAATTAATATCCCTGTGTTTTAACAAGAGTTGACGTGGCTTTAAGTGATTGTTATGATGCAAGAGTGTAGGCAAAGAGTAAAAATGCTGAAACGTTTATGTGTTCCTCGTTAATCGCATTAAAAAGGTTTAGTAATGTATCCCCTTTATTATAACGTGACTTAGACAAGACAGTGACGTGATGACAGAATTATTTATGTAACTGTGACTTGGCTCTGATACTTCATGCAGCTATGTATTACCATAAATAATTTGAGGAGTTGCAAATATCTACTAATGTACGAGTTCAAATAAAAAGGAAACAAAGGTAAAAATTACTAATTTCCTAGTTTATTTTGTCAATGAAATTCATTAGTGATGTTTTCTTTGAGATCGTTCGAAATAAAATTATAAACAAACAAGCAAGCTGTTTCCGAACGTAAAACTTGTTCATAGATATCTAAATAGAGTGGCTCTTACTAATCATACATTATTTGATCATATCAAATAGGTGCTGTACAGCGTCTGTTACAATATTGACATTATGACAAGCCTTTTAAATAGGGGTGTCCGATATCACCGACATGTAATCACGTCAGATGGCTATTGTGGCTATTGTAGTAGAAAGCGAGTACAATAGCTGTATTACTGAGACTGACAATGAAGCCTAATAGGGATGACAAGTTACGATAATATATTATGATAGAGTAACAGTGCAAAGAAGATAATAATCAGAGTAAAAATATGGTTTTCAAGTTAGTTGAAATTCGTGGGAGAGTATTTTGAGTCGTTCTTACGCCGCCGTCGGCAATTTTTCAGCAGTTCGCGGTCCGCGCTCCACCAACACCTATTCTTATTCTATATAATAGCTTTATATTATGTATCGAGCTTTTAAGCTATATAAAAGCTAAAGAGCTCGATTAAAGATCGATCAGTAAGTCAGTCAGTTCCGAGTACCTGTCAGTCGGAACTGACTGACTTACTGATCGAATAGTTCTGACTGCGTGCATGTCCGCATCGCAAAGCTTAATATAAGGACGATATTAATACGTAAATAATGTGTAATAAATATAACACAATGTATACGCATTCGCAATGTATATTAGATGGTCACTTGACTGCGGAGGAGGAATTCTGGTCTAAACATAGTCGTGAAGAGTCCTACAGCATGCTTATGTTCCCAATCTGTGAGCCTTGCTAATTCGTTGCACTCTTATATCGATTTGATAGTCTTAGAGCTTACACTGTGATATTTCTTTAACCTGTGACCTAATTAGGGTTGGGAAGTATAAGGCGAGGTAGAGTTATGACGCATCTGGCTATTGTCTCTTGCTAAGCTGTGTTCAGTAACCTGTTTTTGGTTCATTTATTGCAGGTGCTCTCCATAAAACACCAGCTATATGTAAACTTTTGACATGATAATGTCTTATAAATCGATGAACGCCAGCTGCACACTCGAAAAGTATGACTCATTGTCACGTTCCGCCTGAGCCGAGCGTGCAAGCGAGAGCACGGAACAAGCGATAGAGAGTCACGATCGGCCTATGCGTACGGCTTGTCTTATGACATTAGCACGTAAAATTATCGTCCGTAAACCGACTTTACAGATAACCATTTTTTATATAATATATGTTTTTACATAAGTACAATGTGTCTACCTATTAACCTACTTACACAGTTTCGTGTAGCGACAGCAATCATGGTAAACTATTAAAACAAGCAAACTTATCGATAAACGTTATTACGTATATTATACGATATTGTGTTTGTAAAGGCGTACAACAATATCCGATAGCGTCGGAGTGCCCAATATTTACGCAATGCCAAGTCCCAGCCCTTCCCCCTACTCTGCATATAGTCGTTTGGAGTTTTCGCACTTTTGGCAATCTCGGCGCGCAATATTTCCTCTGTTATTGGACTTTTTATCCTAGGATTGATAGCGTATACGTTTTCGGGGCTGATTTAGGTGTTGAGGTAAGCTTCGCATTTATTATTAAGTTTTTTCAGGCTAACACAATAAAAATAAATTTACTGCTAATATATATCACTCTGTGAGTGAAAATAAAGCATTTTTCTTCACCGCTGAAATGCAAATCGTAAGTGACTAAACTAGACTTACAATGTAGTAGGCATCTTGTGTAAAAGTCTTGGTTGGTTACACCTCAGTACCAGATATTCTGCTACGTACCAGTAATACGTAAACTTTTCTTTATTGTGGTACGAAGAAGGGTTGTAGCAAGTGAATAACTGGCCAATAAAAAATCTTAACGCTAGTTAGAGAGCTAGTCTCGAGGAGACAAGCGTAGGTCGTAAAACTTTAGTTTCAAGCTATGAATGACAATACAACTGACATTGTCTGTATGATGCTTACTATCAGGCGCACAACTTGCAAATCTCGTCAGTTCATAGTATAATATACTCGTTTATAACTTTTCTAAATTGGCAATACAGATTTCGCTGTTGGCTGTTCCATATATCACAAAGTTTGCTGATTTATGTTGGCCTGTAGTTATACCATTTAATAATAACATATAATAACTTTTCGACGCGTAATAAAATTACTAGATTATACGCTCAAATGGAATTGATGAATTTGAAGTTAACGTATTGTTAATAAGTGATTTATGATTAACTATAAAATCTGCATATTTTTTAGATACACCTAATATAATATACACTCAAAATAATAACTAAATTAAAGTTTATTTCATTATAATATCATGGAGGAGGCTGTGTTCAGCAGTGGACGTCCTACGGCTGAGATGAGATGATGATGATGAGTATGTAGGTACCTACTAGAAAGTACAAGGTCAGTAATAAACAACATTGGGCCCCAAAGAAAGATTTTACTTCTTCTTATACCATGAAGTAAATTTTAACCTTTATTACTATATTTTAGCGTTTTTATTTTAGAGGATGTCTCTAATATTTTATAAAGTTGTTGCCCTTTTTATAAACAAAAGTCCTTGCGGCTACCACCAATAAGAAAGCTTACGTAATTACTAGGAAAATGCAGCTACTTGTGAAAGTCGCTTACAACTGTGTTAAAATAAGTTAAATTAACCATTGTAAGTCTCAAGAAGTTTGAAGAAATGGAAATTTCTCGAAAGCTAAAGTAACGTAGCTTTGATTGTGTCGCCTCCAACTGGATCACTGGCATAATAATGAGAAGTAGATTTCACTCCACTTCACGCGTACAGTTGACGATGAAAGTGCTATTACAAAATTACTACAACTACTTTGTAACTACAAATGTTTCTCAATTAATAATAATAATAGTTGAATGACTCAAAGTAACGACAATATTTATACTATATTAATGTACTTAACATAAAAATTTAATTTTTCGACCTTTTTAGTGACCTTGCTTCTTACGGGATACACCGTCAATGATGATATTATCAAGATAAATCGAGACTTTTCAGTTTTTGAAGTGTAACTTAAAAACTGCTTGACCAAATACGATGAAATTTATATAGACTACCACGGAAGTATACTCTATCAAACAAAAAGAAAACATCAATATCGGTGCATAAACGACGATATATATATATATATATATATTTATACCGACACCCCAATTTTTTTTAAATGAATCAGTTAGTTAGTTCTGTTTTGTATCCAATTTTGCTTTGCGTGGCCTGAAGGTGCGTCTTAGAGACCAAATTCAACTAAAAACATACGGTCTAAAACAAATTTTACAAATGTTATGGTGGTAAATAGGTACAATTTCGGAGAAAAAGGGAAAAATCACAAAAAAAGTTAAACATATTGCCCCCAATATGTTTAACTTTTTTTGGTCAACTTGTATTCTCCAAGTGGTCCCCCGAACACGCTCATTTGGTTTGTCGGTCCCTCTACCAAACACCCTATATTCAAAGGAACATTACGTCTGATATGTTGGCCTAAAAAATACCCTAACAATTTGAATTTGTTTAGTACCTATAGACCGTGGAAGCTGTTATACGTCTAAAAATGAAACTTTGGGTAAACACAAAGACAAAAACGTATGTGATTTTAGCATTTTAAATTACTACGCGCTTATTTTGTAATGAAAAATATTTAAAATGCCGTATTGTTTTACCAACATGTCTCAAGAAGAGAAACCAGTTGGTTTAACACAGAAATTACCTTAAACACAGAAGTTTCCTCTTACAATTGGTCTACAGTTGTGCTCAAGCTAAAAATCGAGTTCCTAGTATATATTTTAATTTATGTAACATTCACGCCACTTTGCAATGTACTAAATCTAAAAAAAAAATTATAAATCCTTAGTCACAGAAGTTTGTTCTGACCCAAAATGTCAAATACTGCCATTTTGTGATGTCACACTTCTGCTGTCTATAAGATCTCTGTTTCTTCTAGGTTTGACGTTTAATAGTTGTGGATTATTAACCGTTAAGTGTTTATAAAAGTCCACGAGTATACAAAATAATAAAATTATATATTTATGTTTTCCTCGTCAATCGCCTTAGAAAGCTTTAGATCATCGATTTACTAGAAGGTGACTTAGACAGGATAGTGACTTAATAACAGAATTATCATGTGATGAGACTATACATATTTACTCAAAATAACTTGAGAAATAGCAAATGTACAAACGTACGCGTCCTTATAAAAGAAAAATCTGGATAAGTAACCAAAAACAGAATATTTCTTTTCACTTTGCAATACCGAAAGTCATGCTTACATTTTCACCGTCGTCATCATGACAAACAAAATAAACTGTTGTTTATATCTGATACTATAATAACATAGATACTGTGTGGTTGATTATGTTGTTCCAAACTGGTAACTTGCTAATGGCGTTACTTAAATTTGCATGTACAGGAAATTTACTTACATTAAATAAATAATGCTTAGTTCGTGTGTTCACTTAGTCCCACTTCTATTTATTGTTATTGTTTACCTCGGAGTGCTATCACACTATACAGCGTGTAACAAAAAGGTGTAGTAATACTACAAACACATACTCAACAAGCTTACAATTAGGACCTAGGTAAGTAGGTACTTACTGCGTCCCAGGAAGTAGTAAAAATACGAGTATGAGTAACCAAAACTTTGTTCAACCAATGAAAAACTAGAAAAAAAGACGGCAATGACCTTCATAACGTAGACTAGACTAAACAAGGGGCCTAAGCGGGGCATGGGCTGGGGTGCGGCGGGGAGAGAGAGCGCATGCAGGGTAGGGAGACAGAGATGAACGCTTTGACCCCAACGAACTTCAAGAATAGCTAACTAAACCTTCTTGTTACATGTTATATATAGGGTGTTTGGTAGAGGGACCGACAAACCAAATGAGCGTGTTCGGGGTGTCGGTCGGTGATTTTTTTTGCCCAACTTGTATTCTCCAATTTTTTTATGTTTGTTACCTCATAACTTTCGATTGGGTGGATCGATTCTCAAAATTCTTTTTTTGTTTGAAAGCTGGTGCTCCCCGTGTGGTCCCATTTAATTTGATGAAATTGAAATGGGACCACCTCGAAAGTATACTCTACCAAACACAAAAATAATTTTGAGATTAGGTCCACAAATGGGGGAGAAATCGGCTAACATACACATAAAAAATACATACACACGAACATATAACCTCCTCCTTTTTCGAAGTCGGTTAAAATCTAACTGTCATGATTACGCAGATGAAACCACAGACGCAACAACATCAAACATTTTAAATCTCTGGTTATACGTATAGTAGATAGGTAGGTAAGTACCTACTGTAGTACAAAAATGTTTCACGCGTTTACTTCAAACTTCAAACTTAGTAACTAAGTAACACAGTTTGAAAATCTTAAATATAACTAATATAAATTACATCAATGTTTTAAATGTACGATTTGTGTGTTGGCGTCCGGACAAGAAATTCTGTGTCCCGGATACCAACCTCTTCCCGCAACAAGAACATTTTAATAGTTAGTAGTAGGTGTACTTAAATAATTTAAACAATAATTACCGTTTGTTAAATTCTACATATAAGTTTGGTAAATGGGTATTACAGATTCAGTAGTGGGTATCAATTATTAAGACAAGTATTGTGATATGATATTTACCCGGTTGAGAATATTTGGTAAACTGCTACCCACAACAAAACTCATTTTGTGATATAATGAACTACTAAGAAGAATACTACTTACCTATTCATACTTTGAATATTTTCAACTGTTATATAGTAGAATATTGTCACAACTTTCTAATGGCTCTTAATGTTCAGACAAAATAAACAAATCTAAAATACACCCAGCGTTTAATAAATCGTGAAAGTTTCCGCCCTGTGACGGACGGCAAAAATCGAGTCTTTTTTGTTCGTACAAAGGGATGACGGATCGAGCTTAAACTCAGACTTTTGTTCTCCGTTACCAAAAATTACGTAAAACCACAAGATATATAAGATAGTTGTAACAGGAAATAAATAGAAAAACGATTCGATACCTTTAATCAATGCGAATGGTTCTTCTCATGATTCCCTAGTACTTGTAACAAGGAAGCAGCTTAGATGGATCTGTCCGTTTGTCCGTCTGTTCTTACACTACGAATTTTGTACCGACTTCCAAAAAGGAGGAGGAACCCAATTCGACTGTTCTTTTCTTTAGAATTTTTTTTAAGTTTTTTATCTCATAACTTTCGACTAGGGGAACCGATTCCCAAAATTATTTTTTTGTTTCTATCCGTGTGATCCCATGTAAATTTTATCAATTTCGATTCAGTAGTTTTTTGGTTACACTCCAATAACTGTTTTTACCAAAGTAATAGAATGGAAGTCAGTATAAATTTTTTTAAATTGCTCTTTGTAACAGTATGATTAAAATGTAGATTACATTTACAAAAGTATCTTAGTATTTTATGTGGAAAAGATGGTATAGAATAAAATGATAATTGGAGATAAAAATATTTTTTTCGCTGCCCCATTTCGTGTGTGGTGTCATCAAATAGGTGTTTTGAATTAAAGGTTATAGTTCACAGGTCACGTTTTTATCAGGCGTATGTACCATTTGTCAAACATGACTGGTCAAAGTCGCTTGCAAAGTACCCCATTTGTAAATGTATGTTACGAAACTATTGATAATCTTTAGTAAAAGCTCTCCTAACATAATGCGATCATATTTTTTTCGAGTAGGTAGATAGAAAACTACGAATCATTACAAATCATGTTTTTATTTTGGTATATCTTTCTTCATCACGCAGCAACATGTAACGTATCCATATGATATTTTGCATTGGCATAGTTTAAGAGACAGAGGGAAGACAGGAAGACAGACAGACAGACAGAAGAGGGGAGTGCCATGTGATATACATAGTTATATTATTGTCCTGAAATTTCAGCAATTAATGCCTTTTATGTTGTAAGCGTACACTAAAGAAGGGAAATAGAAAAACTACCCCCTATAGGCGAATTCAATTTATTTCTGTAGCTTCATATGCCATTGAGCTGGCGGGTCAGCAAGTTGTTCACAACTTTACCATTGTATTACCTGGTTTAACATAAACCAATTTTTATATATTCCGTCACCAGACAGATTTATCGAATATATTTGGTAAATTTTATTTTGATTTATAAGTTTACATACAAAGAAATTCCGTAAAATATCAAATCATCAGTTATTTTGTAATAGAAAACCTTGAAACAAAAAAAGGCTTTATTAATTGGGTCTGGTGGCTTCACTTGTACGGAACACTTGAATCAGGACTCAGAATAAATAGTATGTCATATGACTCCTTACTCCTAATATAATAATTATAAAAATATATCACTACTTTAATACAATGTGTCTGAAACAGAAGTGCGATTCTCTAAGAACAAACATCGTAGCATCTTTGACAACATCCGTAAAACAAATGACAAGTTGACTAGAAACGGAAAAACAACTTTGTGTACAAGGACATTTAAAGGGAATATCTCATAAAGTATTTGACATCGTTGAACTCGTCGACGAGCGCATCGACGAATCATTAGAGAATCGCACTTGCGTGACTGTGACTGGACTCTGACTACTTGAATATAAATATGTCACTGAATGCAACCATAAATATGTATAACTTGAGAAATAGTAAACGTACAATGGTACAAGTCCACGTAAAAAGGAAAATATCGAAACAAAAAGAAGAACATAACTGCATATATCTACATTTTTACGCGCTTATTACGGTGATAATAATTACTCAACTCTCTTAATTATCTAGGTCTACAATAGGCGTTCAAACTCCATAAAATTAGCGCAGCTTTCGTGTTGTGAGTGCGCTTCATTATGCTTCACTAATTAAACCGAGACGTACTCCACGTGGTTCTGTGACGGATCTGGCTCTGCGATTCTCTTATTATAATAAATTGGAATACATTTTGTTTGGAATTGGTTGGCTTGGTATAATGAGCCTTATTGTCTATTTTCTGTTGTTTGATTGCTTCAATGTTACATGAAATAATGATCGTGAGATTTCAGGAAGAATACTTATTTAGGATTAATAGTTGTAAATAATAATAATAAGTTCTATGCCCGTAAGGAAATGCCCATTCAATCGCCTGATGGTAAGCGTTACACCAGACACAATTACAGTTCGACCTATATTTTGCAGATCAAAATATCACTGCGCATGTCACCACATTAACTGTCCCATTCAGTAACTTAATTTGAAATACAACATACGTATTACAGAAAAACAATCATATGAGCGTGAGCATGATCTCCATACTCTTCTTCTTTAAAACAAACAAAAATCACTGCCTTCGAAATAATTCCATCATCCCCACTCCATCACTGAACGATTCAATTAACGGCGATGTGCACTCGTTTTATAGTAACTATACTCTGTTCTACTTTATTTTCATTTGCACTACCAAGGAATCGATTATTTTTCTTCTCTCTAAAAATATCCACATTTGGATTTTGCTAACCAGGCGTTGGAGTTTTAAAGAACATAAAGTGCAAACTTTAGAAATTTCAAACTCATGAGTGAACATTTATCTTGAATAGGCTTGCGTACCACATAATCACTTGAGATTGTGGTCAAACGCAAGCTAAGAAAATCGTAATGCCGAAACCCTTCACCATAATAAAAAGTTACTCGGAGGAAATATGCTTCCTCTGAGACAAATTGTATCTACTATCCTTTATACACACAGTAGACACTGTCACAACGCAGAGTTCCTTGAGCAAAAAGTTTACAGCGAGTCACTTCTGCGGTAGCAGTGAGACAAGAACCTTATTCTCGGCATAATAACAGATAAAAGCTTTCATAACTCCGTCCAAAGGATACTTAACGTAAGCGAAAAGCTTAAATACCAGAGTAAGAAGTTATTAATTTCTCTGTGAATTGCTTCACATTAAGATAATATAATAGCTTAAGTTTGTTTATGAACTTTAAACCAGACAGTAACTCGGTTAGTAGTTTGCGAATTTAGTTATCTATGTCTCTTGAAAAGGTGCAAAATACCTTTCTTCGGTTGCTATATAAACGGATCTACGGCTATTACCCGTACATGTACCCGACTAATTTTCTTCTAGGATGCTTAGGTTACAACTCATAGGAAGTTTGACGAGCGCATAACCAAATGAAGGTAATGTGTAAAATCCTTCATGGAAAGATTGATGCTCCCGAACTACTCAAGGAGATGTTTCGGCTCCGAGTCCCTGACGACAACAGCCGCCGCGGCGGGCGACGCCATCAGCTGTTCCGGTTCCGCCAGCCCGCACGGTTGCGCATAGGTACTCCCCAATCTCACATTCTTTGTCTGCGTTGAACGGTCTTCTGTCCTGGGCACCTGATTGCGATTTGTTTGCGGATGAATGGAAGAGCATAGAGTCAAAGTGTCTGGAATACTGTGAGAGGACAGGGGGCAGGAATAAGGAAATGGATGATGATGATGAATGGGAATATTTATGTCAGTGTGACTTTGACTATTGGTAAATTTTTATATTGACATTTTATAATTACCTGTATTACTGACATTGTAAATCGTATGACTTTTATTTTATTTCTGTTTTTGTGTGACTGTAGTTTTGAATTTTGTTACTTACGTAATTAATTTCTTAATATTATATAATTTAATTTAGACTTGCATGACTAATGTAATTGGTTGTACCGTATTAGTTATATAAATAAATAAATACATTAATTAATTATTTTTTCGAAAATAGTTTTCGAAACTTAAGTCTAGAGTGTATGGCAATAGAAAGTAACTAAAACTCGAACATATCTTTACATTATTTCCTGAAAAGAAGCACTACACGAAGTCCAAAGTAGAAAAGCGGTAAAATGACTTCAGAAGAGTGATTGAGGGAACGACTGAGGAGTTTTTACTCAAATAACTATTCAATATATTAACAACTTTAAGCAGATAATATTTGAAAACAGCTCCAGGTTTTCAGCGAACAACAATAATGAAATTAATGTTGCCCGCAGATTGCCTAAACATTGAATGTAACCATAAAAAAAACCTGTGGAGCGCCTAGTTGTTGTATTGGGAAAATACCGCCGCTATTTAGCTACAGTCTCCCTGATCGAAATATGTGCTCATAAGAAAGTGTCACTACCATAATTGAAGGCGACTAGGTACATTTACCATATTACCTACTTAAATAACTGGATACATAGGCACTGAATCATATCAATCTATCTAGTCTATCTAATCTTACAGTAGATAATGTCATAATGTTTACATTTCCCTATAGTAATAGTTTGCCACAGGTGGAAAATGATATTAGATATAAGCTTAATTTGACATTATACACTATATGTAATAATAATTTTAATGGAGATAAATTTAATTTAATTGACATTAATAATTATATAAAAAAATTCTTCTTGACAAAAGATAATTACTATCTTTCTAATTATTATAAAAGACAGATAGCTGTGTCGCTATCATATTTATTTGATATTACAGCCAAAAATTTGGCTAACAAGGTTGCTTCTATTGAGCAATCCAATTGTATTGACAATGCTTCTATTGAGCAATTAGACATTTTTAATTCAGCCAATTGCTTGGCTACTAATGACATTGTACATAATTTAAATTAGTGCCTAAGACAATAGAGACAACCTCTTGCATTAAATCAATCAATATTGTTCATCAGAACATTCAAGGTATGATGGGCAAAGAGTTGGAACTGGAATTGTTTATAGATGATAGCAAAATAGATATTCTTTGTATTACTGAACACTGGCTTAAAAAGAACCAACTCTTATTTAATTTTAATAATCATCTAGTTGCTAGCTCCTTCAACAGAGAAAAATCTATACGTGGTGGCTCTTTAATTATTACAAATAAAAATATAAAACTCAAAGAACGAAAAGACATTGTGAGCCTATCTGTTGAACGAGTAATAGAAATGTCCTGTATTGAGTTTGAGCAGTTCCTTGTTCTATGTGTATACAGACCTCCATGTTCACCATATGATGATTTTGAAAAGTGCATGGAGGAAACATTAATTAAGCTTTCAAATACAAATAAATCAATGATTATCTGTGGAGACTTTAATATTAATTTGCTAGAAAATAATCAGATAGTGGATGAATTTTTGTTACTGTTTAAATCTTATAATATGTACAATATTTTCTTGGAACCAACTAGGATAACAGCCACAAGTTCTACCTGCATAGACAATATATTTACTAATCTAAAACCTATTAAAAATTTCATTATAAATAATCTAGAATCAGACCACTGTGGTCAACTAGCAGTGTTTCCAAAAAAAACAAACAAACCCCAAAGCAAATATGTTAGCTTTGTTCCAATAAATGCAAGCCGCCTAGAATTGTTAAGAAGTAATATATCCCAGAAAGTGCCAGAGTTGACCAGTCACAATGACCCAAATATATTATATAACTCACTGTTCCATCTTATCAGTGATGAATTTGGCAAAGTGTTTGTACCAAAAACAATATCTGTTGGTAATCGTGCTAAGTTTAGTGAATGGGCAACTCCAGGAATTTATAAAAGTAGGCAAAAGTTATATGAATTGTACCATGAAAAATCGCATAATCATAATCCAGTATTTTTGGAATATGTCAAACGTTATTCTAAGTTATTTAAACGAGCCTGTTCCTCAGCAAAATCTATTTATTTAAGAAATAAGATCAAACATTCTGTTAATAAAATAAAAATGACGTGGAACATTATAAACAGTGAAACTGGTAGAAATACAGTGCGTAATCGAGACTTTAATTTAAAAATTAATAATAATGATGTAAGAGCAGATTTGGAGGTAGCGGCCGAGTTTGAGAAATTTTTCACTAATATTCCTTCTTTAACAACCAAAACTCTAAAATCTTCCTCCATTTCTGCTGAGATCTTACTTAAACAAAGTGTAACTGAATGTGACACAACTTTTAAATTTTCAGTAGTTAATTGCAAAGATATTGTAAGCAGTTTCAAAAGTCTAGATGCAAAAAAAACGGCAGACCTATGGGGTCTTTCTGTGAAGACCGTTTCTTCAATTATAGATGTCATTGCACCCAATCTAGCAGCTGTATTTAATAGTTGTGTTGCAAGTGGTGTATTTCCTGACCTAATGAAGCACAGTAAAGTGGTTCCTTTATTCAAATCTGGTAGTACTACTGATCCAACAAATTTTCGGCCTATTTCTGTACTACCTACGCTAAGTAAGATTTTCGAAAAAATCATATTACATCAATTAGAAACTCATTTTAGTGCAAACAAAATTTTCCATAAAAATCAATTTGGGTTTACAAGGAATCGCTCTACTATAGACGCAGGTATAGAACTAATAAAAGATGTGTTTGATGCCTGGGAGAACTCTCAAGATGCCTTAGGTGTTTTTTGTGACTTATCTAAGGCATTTGACTGCGTCCGACATGATATACTTGTCAGGAAATTACAACACTACGGTATTAGGAACATGGCTCTCAACCTTTTGACTTCATATTTAAATGGTAGAATTCAAAGGGTTGACATAAATGGTAAAAAATCGCCCGGCTCTATAATCTCAATGGGCGTTCCACAGGGTTCAATACTAGGGCCGTTCTTGTTTTTAATTTATATTAATGACTTACCTTATTATGTAGAGAAGAATCACGAGATTGTATTGTTTGCAGATGACACTTCACTGTTATTTAAAATTAAAAGGCAGTTATTAAACTATGACGATGTTAACAATGCATTACCTAAAGTTGTGAATTGGTTCAATACAAATAATCTTCTCCTCAATGAGAAGAAAACTAATTGTATAAAGTTCTCGACACCAAATGTGAGACAAGTAGAATCCAATATACAATTGAATGGAACAGGGTTGGACCTTGTGGAGTCAACAGTCTTTTTAGGAATTACTATAGACGCTAAATTGCAATGGGGTCCCCACATTAAAAAATTGTCTAGTAGGCTCAGTTCAGCAGCTTATGCTGTTAAAAAAATTAGACTATTAACTGATGTAGACACAGCTAGAATAGTTTATTTTAGTTATTTCCATAGCGTTATGACTTATGGCATACTGCTCTGGGGATGTTCTGCAGATATTAATTCTATTTTTATACTGCAAAAAAGGGCTATACGAGCAATCTACAGTTTGGCTCCCAGAGTTTCCCTTAGACAGAAATTTAAAGACATAAACATTCTAACTGTTGTCTCTCAGTTTATCTATGAAAATCTAATGTATGTAAAGAAAAACATTAGCAGTTTTGATAAAAGGAGTGATGCTCATTCCATCAACACGCGAAATAAGCACAAGCTATCCGTACATGTAACGCGTCTCCACAGAATAAGTCATTCTTTTATGGGACAATGTATACGATTTTATAATAAAGTTCCCAATGTTATCCGAGATTTGCCTATTAATAAGTTTAAAATTACTATTAAAACTAAACTCTGTCAAAAAGGTTATTACAAAATTTCGGATTACTTGGAGGATAAAACAGCTTGGGACTGATCACTCCAGGATCTATCTACTCGTGTACTAAGATGTCAAAGTGTAGCGTGTCTTGCCCTACTGATACCATTATTATGTTCTCTTTTGTAAGGCAACACACTGGAGCTAATATTTGTAGTACCTAAGTAAAAACATTGTAAAAACATCTATATAAAAAGAATGGCCCCGAGTTTCTTGCCGCTTCTTCTCGGTTGGCTCTATGTATTTTGGAACGCGGCGGTAGGCTTTAAAGTACATTAAAATGAAAAATTGACGTTCATAAGTGCGTCTTTGATGCCTAAATTGAATAAATGATTTTGACTTTGACTTTTACTTTGAATCAATCATGCATAAAAAGGTATATACCGGATATGTATACTCGTATTATACCGGATTAATTTTAAATTATATGGCCGAAAGAGATTTGATAGCTCCTAGCCATAACCGCACAGATCTTATCAGCTTCTGATCCTGAAATAACTCGTAAGATATTTTTTACCAGAAAAGCGTTAATGTGATTTACGAGTAGGTATATGGAACCACGGATGCCTGTGATGTTATTCCTAATAACGAAATACTCGTAGGTATATAGGTATCTATTAACTGTTCTGTAAAAGTTTAACTGTAGTTTGTCCTAAGGGCTATATTGTGATTTTAGGCGCAGCTTTTAGATATTTTACAATGTGAAGTGAGCAAAATTTGTTTGTGCATGTCTACTCAGCTGGCGTCAGGGAATTACTCGGATGTAACGGATAAGGGAAGCAATTACGCTTTGCAGCCGTATATGCTGCTAAAATTGGTTTGAACACTTTGAACAATGTCTACTATAATACACTGCAACAATGCAGATGGTCTTGACGGATGAGGGAAGGATGAATGATTTTCTTCCGACTTCCAAAAAAAAGGAGGAGGTACTCATTACAGCTGTATTTTTTTTATTTACGTTTGTTACCTCTTAACTTTCGACTGGGTGAACCGATTCTCAAAATTCTTTTTTTGGTTGTAAGCTGGTGCTATTGGAATATGGGAAAAGCACCAGCTTTAACCAAATAAATTTCATCAAATTCGCTCTAGTAGTTTTGAGATACACTCCAATAACTGAATAGAATGAAAGTCGGTATTAAATTTTTTAAATTGTACTTGTGCTTTGCAGCGTTATATGATGTTACCATGGAAATAGAGCAGATTCTATGGATGTTACAAACCTAGTTGGTACCCACGTAATAATAAACTTTATTACAAATTGATATGCTCACTGACAATTTATAATAATTTAAGAAATAAATTGTAATATGAGGAATAAGTATTTAGTACTCGAAATTCTTATTTCCCGTTGTCAAGGGATGTGGTAAGTTTCCTGAACTTTTGAACGTATACCTAATCGTCTCCAGTGAAATCTCATAACACAAAAACTAACGCGCGGAAACTTGGTAGCAAAATTGAATACTGTTTTATACTGACTGAATTAAGGTTCGGGTTTCCGACAGATTTGTGCCCAAATCCGTCGCAGTGGGGTGCTTGGATCGCGTCCAAATGGCGCACGAACATTATCCGCGCCCTAATTTCCTATAGCCGGATAAAAATTATTTGACCCGTGATGGAATCGAGAGCCGCAGCTCAAGTGATTTTCTTCCGGAAAGAATTATATTTCCAGACTTAAGTGGTTTCGTGACAGATGTCAAATGGAGTGGACCGTTGCTTTGGTACCTTATATACTTGTGGTATCGCTGAACATTTATACTTATACTGGTAACTTGAAAATGTTCGTGCTCACTTACCAATTCCATGATGTACGTCTATCAGTAGGTTAATTCAAAATATACCTGGTAGAAGCAGAAGTGTCAAATTGATTTACCTGAAACAAGAAAATATTTAATTAGTTACAAGTAGGTTTTTAGAAATAAAGTGTTTTTTATTTTGTATTCTTCCTATTAGCATTTTATGCGGGAGGGAGGGTGGTGCACGCCCCCAAATAGGCCAAAATCATTGTATTCTTTTCAGCGGAAGTGTCACTAAATATTTTTTAATATCGTTTTTTTTGAAATCTATTGATTTAATTAATTACCGTATGGGAAGGGTTAAGGGTGAATCGAGCTATGCCGCTGGTGGATATAATAATTATTTTTTTCATTAGGAACAAGCACGAGACGTATTTCATCCCAAGTCGCGAACTGCCGTGCGATTCTCTAAGAGCAAACATCGTTGCATCTTTGATAACATCCGTGACAAAAATGACGAGATGACAAGAATCGTTGGAAAAACAACCTTATGTACAAGGTCGATAACTCATAAATTATCTATGATAACTCATATTTGACCTCAGTGAGCTCGTCGACGAACGCATCGACGAATCATTAGAGAATCGCACGGCTGCACTGCGCCCATCACCTGACGTATTAAGTTGTCAAATCTCATGTGCTAGAGGCTCATTTTACGGGCAACCATACCCATCAAACCGAAACACAGTAATGTGAACATTACTGCTTCATGGTAGAAATAGGTATGACGACAGTACGTCCCCGGACGGACTCGTTATTAATGAGTTCTACTGCTCTTAAATGACTAGATACTATGGACTTAAAGCACCAAGTGTGTCTGGTATATATGGTATGCTCTTTTATCTTTATATAAAAGGACCTATTTATAAATCTTTTCAGTACATATAAACACATGTTAACCACGAATAATGTAGCATTACAACAGTAAAATAATTTTTGAAATCGGTCCAATTTGTTGAGTATTTTCGTTACAAACACACAAACATACAAATATTTTGGTCTTTATAATATTAATAGATATTCAGATGATGTGAGTATTAACAGATTATAAGATAAGTTTAAAATAGTTCCTTTGTTGTGTAGCGGTACAAACTGCTATTAACTTTACGGGCCACTGCGGTCGTGGGTCCACTCCCTAATCTTTGAGGTTGTGTTTGCAGATACCGTAGATAAGAGATTAAGGATTATCGGGACCCTTCGACCAGATCTTTTGTTTGCAGGTTAATTAGGTATTAATAGTTAAATACATTTGTCAGGTACTTAGTAGACTTATGGTGTGGGTTCTACTAACTAACGCGATTTTTTATTAATTTATAGTCGTCTTATCTTGGCCGGAGTCAGTAAAAGCTCGTAATAAAAAGTAACAATGAAACGTTTGTTAATGAGTTCGCATATACCATGATGCAAAAATTCTTGCATCACTGTGTTCTGACGTCTGTGTTGAATGGGTATTCCTGGTGGAATTCCACATGACACTTACTAATTTTATGTTTCAGTGACAGGCGCAATTCAGTGCCCGTTCTTGCCCCTCGCAACATTTTCAGTAAGTCGAATATCTCGACCGGTTTCGTGACCTGTTTTGTACCTGACCTAGTACTAGCGCGAACGCAGCCGGGTGCGCAAGTACTCCATGAAGAAGTGTCCCGGACGGTCACGAAACCGGTCGAGGTATTCGACTATACCTACCGAGTAAGTTAAACCGTCAAAATAACTTTAAAATGTGCATTACTTACGAAAGTTTCAATCAAGTTATCTTCAGTATGGACTTACACCTAAGCTACTTACACTAAGCTAAAACTTTGGCTTACTATATGCTTTGGTTGGTAGTACGATTTGTATGTGGCAAACATGAAAAATAATAAATATATAACGCCTCTGTTAACTAGTTCACAATATTGAAGGGGTGGTTTGGAATTGATAACTGCTCATGAAAGTAAAAAAAATAAAAAAAATAATCATTATGAACCTATATGATCACTGTTTCGTGGCTAAGAACGATTGTGAAACTGAACGCACGATGGCGCCACTATATCAATGCACAAAATAGATATCTACCTAATAGTAAAGTAACTACGCGAGACATACCCCACTTAGAATAAGTACAACGTACGAACCTAACCTACCCGCGAATGTTTGCATACCTGATCTGTATGGCTATGGTTCTTAGCCGCGGAGCAGTGAATATGGATTCAATAATCCTACTAATTTTATAAAAAAATGTGAGTATGAATGTATGTATTTTTGGTACTCTTTCACGATCAAACAGCGGGGACAATTTTGATAAAATTTGGTATTTGGGTAGATGAGGCGTTGGATTAACACATAGGATACTTTTCATCATCATCATCATCCATCACCACGCGAGTGAGAAAGCGTAATATGCTTGGGCACAGCATAGACAAAATAATAAGATCTCCGCCTACGTCAAGATCGTAATGTCAGACGTAAGATCAGTTCTGTCAAAGTTTGCGTCAGTTTCTGAAAGCTTAGTCAAAAGCACGCTATCATTCTGACAGCTCGATACACTAGATGTGCTCGGCGACCGTCAAGGGTGATAAAATGTAATGACAGTTTTTTTCCATGGTGATTCATTTTACATTTGTATGTACGTAAGCACTGTATTTTATTATTAGTTTTCACTGATTGATTTACTAAGTATTTAAATTTACTCATATAATACTATTATAGCAAATACGTTTGATCATTTACATATTTATGTCATTATTTTAATATAAAGATAGATATGGCCTTAGAGAAGATAATAAGCTACTTGAAGTACTCGTACTAATCCTGCGCAGATGTAGTCGCGGGCAGCAGCTAATTTATTTTTATACTAATATTATAAAAAGGAATAACTTGTACACTTGTATGTAAGTATGTTTGTAACGAATTGGCTCAAAAAGTATTGGACTGATTACAAAAATTATTTCACCATTGGAAAGCTGCATTCACCCTGAGTAATATAGGCTATATAAGATTCATCATCATCATCATCATCCATCACCGGGCGGGTGAGACCGCGGAGAGCAGCTAGTACCTAATAAGATAAGATGCATTTTGTTAGTATGTATGGACAGTTATCGATTCCAAACTAGCCCGTTCAATATTGTGCACTAATTATCAAAGGCCTTATATATGTGTAGGTGGCTTCGTCTAGACTCTAGAGTATATGTATATGTTGTGGAATACAAGGTGTTGCCATAATATGAAACAGTAGGTCCTCTAGTAAATCCCCTTCTTTGTAATTCTCCTTCATCAATATCATATTAACGATCCTGCTCAATCCCCAGCGATAACTGACAGTAGGGATTGCTGTAATTTGCTGGCAAGATGCCATTAGTTGCAATTATTGCTCACCCCTATAAATGCACGTGCTTTGTCGTGACTTCTCTATAATGTCGAGAGCCACCCGGTGCTCAGTGACTGCTATATAATCTACGGCTCCGTTATTGTCCTGCAACTTGAAGAACGAAGCGAGGTCGTTAAATACATGCGGCGTTGCGGTTGTCCGTAGCTTTTGTGCCATTTAATGAGTTTAGTTCGGCGGTTTGCTATTTATGGATTAGGCTATATACGAGTAGGTATGAAGAGTAAACTTAAAGTTCTGCCCATAGAGGAAACAAGCCCCAGGCGTCGGTGTCCTCTACGGTTCTCTCGCGTCACAAATGTGTGTTATAAAGTAATTACTATATTATTAATTATGTCTTAAGTCATAACTAATGTCTAATGGTTTTGCAATAAATTCATAGAAGCGGTACGAGTTCCATATTATATGTAGCCTTAGTTATCGCGTACCACGTGTCTAACTCAAAGCAGTAGCTAATTTGCATTCTAGATAAACGCAAATTCGACTATCTGATTAGCTTTTAACCCTTTAAGCCCACTGGAGACGTTAATTTACGTCAGTTTAATTCGTCATAAATCTTTTGTTTTAATTATCACGGTATATAAGAAGGGTTAAAACTATCATGGTCACAAACATTAGAAATATTCAAATTATCAATGGTATATCCTGTTGATAATTTGAATATTTCTAATATCTGATTACTCTTCAAATATATACTGTTGAATTAATAAATCGTAGCCCAAATATAATTCTTATTTCCACAATACTGGTGAGGCCAGCTTTCGATTTAATATTTTAAGTATATGGTCGATACCATAGATTTGAAACATATCACCTCGTGATATTTGATAGTGAAGCTTCTTTGGCTTCGTTAGCTTCATAATCTGTTTTCAAAGCGCGAGATCCTAGGTTTGAACACATAATTTTGTGAAGAGTTATATGTGTTGTCGCCTCTTAGATGTTGTGATGTGTTATTGTGTGTGTCCATACCTCACGTGACACAGATAATCGACACTAGTATAGAAGTGAGTAAATATTAGTAGTTATTTCTTTCATAATAATTCTGTGTTCTACTTAAAGTTCTGGTAGTTGACTATAGCAATTTTGGAAACTATCAAGTATTAATAAGTTAACAATTAAGCAAACAAACTCAAACAGGCGATTATTGTACCGTGCTTTTGCCTTATGACAGCATTTTTGCTTTTTACTTATCAAACTTACATTATAATAATCGTGTTTAAATCTTTAAAATGTGTCTGTGGATGGGCTTGGTTAAGTCAGATTAGTTGTGATGATTTTAAATCATCCCAAATTACTTTAGAAAAAAAAGGAAGACGCTTATTTCGGACATACACACAACACTATAAAAAATACACATATATTCTCATAATAAGACAACTTAAAACTATGTTTTAAGGCACGGGACAATTCAATTTTTTTGGAGTATTGCGTGATACCATAAATGGTCTCTGCTTAGCAATAAGCAAAGTTTTAGTAACTATTCGTGACAAAAAAAACTATAAAAGTGTAAAATTTAGAGCATAAATGGTTGTTTACTAAAATGTATACATTTGTCTGTCGTGATAGAAGTCTTTGGCTAAGGTTACAAGATTGCGCCGTGCAGGCTTTTGTCACTGCGCTTCCGTCGTGCAACGATGCACAATTGTAACGTGCCTTGCCACTACAGCTTTATATGTTTTATATAGCTAAAAACATAAAAGATATTGAACAAAGCGGTCCCATTTTCATGGTTTTCCGCTTGTCGACGGTTGTAAAACTGTTCTTTGGTTGAAAATATTGCGCTCTGAAACTTTGTTCATGCACATCTACCACTCTGTTGCATATTTGGTATTATGTCGGATTTATTATGAATGCTTTGATTTTGATTTTTCTTTCATCGAATGAAATGCGCTTTTCATCTCAGAGCAAGCTAAAATAAGTTTTTCTATTTACTCATTATTCATTTGTAAGTTGGCTTACTGTTATACTTGAGAACGAAATTAAGAACTCCGCAAGAAAATCTTTTATATTTTATTATTCAGTAGATATACTTGTCATATTTAAAAAAAAACTACAAAAAACCTATGTATATGACAGTATATTTATATGACACAACAGTCACCTAGATTGTTAAGGGAGGCAATCGAAATTACCTAATATAGGAGTTTTAATAGAGTCGAGAAGGGGATTCAACTGTCGACCCTGGAGTCCAGTGGTTCATCTTTGCAAAAACCGAAGAAGTTCCGAAAAATGCTCGCGAGCAGATACCGTGAGTTATGTGTGTCGAGACCCAGATCGAGTTTCAAGTGACTGTTGTGTCATTGGTAATAAGCCGGAACGCAAGAAACGCGAAAGGAAGAGGGTTGACCGTTTCGTCTGCTCATAACAATACCTACCCGCAGATACTTCAGTTTACTCGTGAACGTGGCGCTTGCAACTGTACCGAAATATCGAGAGCTCATATAATTACAATACATGGTAAATATCCCGTTTCTAACGTTCAAAAACCTATTGTCTCATCTGAACGTTTATAAATGCAAATAAATATAGACAATCAAATATAATGTAAATATCTAACTAAATCCTTTAAAATCATCTAGAATAGCCTGCCCTTGAAGTTCTGCCTACATATTATTTACAACTCACTCTAGCAACTCCGACGATTTAATCACACTGATTCTGAAATGGTTCCAGTAGTGAATAGTCAAGAAATTACTTTCGCACAAACTGCAACATAAAATTCATTCATTGAAAACCAATTTCTAGTTTCAAAAGCTTGCGGACAGGCGTCGCGTTAGAGAAACGTAATCTCCTTTCGTTGGCCCGGGGCGCCATTACCACGGAACGAAGCCGTTCTCGCTTAAATTGAGTTTTATTCACGAGGAACGTTTTACGGCGCTAAGAGAAGCCAGCTTCTCGTATACATACTCCAGTGCTCGGATTAAATGTTCAGTCTGTGCTAATGCAGAACCGAGACGTGGAACACTTTAATAACGCTGCACTCGAGGATTTGAGTCATGAACAATGCTTTAGCAACTACGTATAAAAGTACGTTTAATAAAGAGACGGTAATGCGTTTGATCTTAACGTCACTGAGTAGTCGCGTTCAGCATTCATAACCTAAAAGCTACAAGACATATTATTTGACCTGATTGAGCGTTTACAGTTTCCAAGTAGCATAAAGTAGGCCAATTTCTTTTAGTAAAGTAAAATTTCATGGCGTTTTTTTTATTAATTATTTATTTCAAGTTATATTTTACTAATTAACTTAGAAACCATCAATTTGCTTTGTTAGTTTCTTGCTTTTGAAATAAATGTTAGCAAGTTGTAGATTGCTGACTTTAATTTATTATTTACCCAAGTTTATATAAAAGTGGACTGCCGGAACTTCGCGCAAGGACTCGGAATCAATTTAAAAAGTTTTGAGACAGAGTTGGAGTTCTTTCGACCCTCTTTGAATGTACCGATTCAAACTGAATGCCAGACAGTCCGAGGCTTACAAAACTTGACCTTAACTACACCTAAATTTGCTGCTATTTCCCCAAAACGGGCAATTTGTTGAATCGATGTGATTGCGAAGGAGGTTAATTGTGCGTAAAAGTTAGAAAGGGATGGAACTGATAATTTTGTTGGAAATGTTTTCAGCATTTTATTTATATTTTGATATAAACGCCGAGATATATCATATTATAAAAAGGAGTGGTTAAGAGACACCTTATTTATATTTCACATTATATGGACATTCAAGTCAATGTACATATATATTATAATGAGACTTCACATACATTCTAATTATCTAATATTTACTTTTGTAGTTATGGCTTAGGTATTACTGATGATGAAATGATTATTGCTCAAAACATAAACGAACATATTTTACTACAATGTGTTTCATATTCAATGCACGTGGCGAGTTGAATTTCAATTTAATTTAATTTCGAATAATATAGTAACTTTGCATGATCTAGTTAGTAGAGCTTAGTAACAAGTCACTCAGTTAGAAGAGATAATTTCAGCCAACGAAATCTAATGTTTTTAGCACATTAGCATTTATACAATTTTAATGAAACTCGGTTTTGCTCCGTATTTATGGGTACCACAACAACCCACCTATTCCTGACAAAGGCGTGAATATGAATGCGTTCTTACTACTCGTATTAGAGCACCTCACAGTTTTGCAGAACAAATAATCTAGTTCATTGCTACCTTTATTAGCATCATTAGCCCAGAAAAGACACTGTATTTTATGTAACGGGACATTTAAAGCACATTGAACTGTATATTTTGCATCACTAATATACTCATACAAGAAAACTCTTAGGGACATTTAATTGTATTGAAAGCAAAAAGATATCACGTCCCATCTTCCATCGCTTAATTTATTACCAAAAGCAAATCGGACTCAATACCAGTGGAATATAATGACCCTTCTCATAGTCATATAAAGTTGATATTTATTACCTCAATCGTATCCCAATAGTCCGTTTATAATTATTCTCAAAGCTTTTGCAAACTGTTATTCAATGGTTCGAGACCTCCGTGTCCGCACAAAGGTCCCCACACTCGTCATAATGGGGTTAGTGGCCCCATGTCAACCCGACCACAGGGGCAGATCCGAAGATTAACGTTACTCTTGTTATAATCATAGACTAAAATTTACATTATCTCAGATAATTTTGGGGTGCCCGTCTCATAATGCCAACGTGGAGGTGGCAAAGTTATATATCTTAATGTAAGAAGTTATTTATGAGAAAAATTTAAACAAGTTTCAAAAAGATTGAGTGAAGCTATCAAGGAAAAGAAAGAGGGAAACTTCGAGCTGGAGTGCTTTTGCACCAATACCACCGTACAAATCCGAAGTTGCGATGGCTGCCATTCGAGAAGCGAGTTTTGAAATGTTTTACCCACATGTTTTCCAAATCTCCATGACTTAAAAGAGAGCTCGCTCAAGGGCGGGAAATTTGACGGCAACAGTGAAGTGATGGCCGCCGCAAATTAATTTTGCCAAACGAAGTTTTTTTCCAAAGGAATTGGCACCCACGCCAATCCAGATGGGCTTAATGTATTGAAATGTCAGTAGACTACGTTTATAAATATTACTAACTCATGTTATATATGTGTTTAATTTCGATTATTATTACCTTTAGATCAGCCATTCACTCACTGGACCGTTAGAAAGAGTAAAATTCGAGGATCCGCAAAGAAAGCACTGTTGAAATCCATCAAGCGCATCAAGCTTAGGTCGAACTACGAGTATCTACAGCAACCAACAGACCAGTAACAAACGACTAGAGCACCATGGCTACTAGTACTAAAAGTATGAGAATAAACAATAGCAAATATTGTAATCAATATATTTAGTGTTGTCTTAAATAGGCATTTTGTAAATTATAATCAGTTATAGTAATATTTACTTATCCTCAAAAAAACCCGTCATATCTGAGTAAAGGCCGCTGCATACGTAACGAGGTAATACCTCAGACGGAACGTGAACGGGACGGAGACATGACTGCCTCGTTCAAAATGGCAATGGTGTAAATGCATATGAACTGTGACAGTGACTCGGATCTAACGTGCTAGTGTTACGAACTAGGACTCACTACTTCTCTCTACGGGACGAATGGAGTGTCTTTGTATACGTAGCGGAAGCTAGGACGAGACGAGGCACGCGCGGCCTGAACATCGTCGGAGACGTGCCACGTTCCCGTCCCGTCCTTGTCTTCGTGACATATGCTCATTCTATACATTTTGTATGAGACGATATTTCCAAAATTTCCCGTCCCGTCCCGTCCGTATTAAAACCCTTCACGTGTGCAGCGGCCTTTAGTATACTTTTTTCATAAGTGACGGAACTATTATGAAATCCGGAATAGATTATAAGCGTAACTTCTTGCCTATGACAATTGCTTTACCGCGTCCCGTCACGTCCTATGTGGACGTGACGGGACGCGGCCTTCTCTTGCGTCCGTGATGCTGAGACATGGAGTCACATTAGAACACATACACAACATGTATCATGTTACTGTAATTTCTCCGGCACCCACATCCTACCTATTTCAAACTAGAAGCCAAGGAAACTTAGCAGAATAAGGTATGTACTTATATGACTCGTAAGAGACGAGTAAACCCGATTTACTAGCTATTTTGTGCGCTTTGTTGGTACTATCACAGTACCAGATGTTCTGCCGCGAAGGAATAGTGCGGAAACATTGCACTGAAGCAAGTGAAATTACAGGGCGAAAGAGACTCAAAACCCGACCGACGGCTATATAGAAGTGACAAACGCAATGAAGTCCCACGCATTTCTCTGGATACTCTGAAAGGTACTGCAACTGACATGCGCAGCATATTGCTTACTATCAGGCACGACTTAACTTGTCTGGCACCTCATCACGTGATTGCAATAAAGTATTCCTTCCAGAGATGAACGCTTTCATAATGCGCTTTTCTGGTGCTGTAACGCGTATTTTCCTGTTTCATCATAATTCACAGTATATGTCGGTATGTTACCGTCAACATATCACTGAGAGCTTACCGAATATACATTACCACTCTAGTAAAAAGTAATTATGGTTTAATCTGTAACCTAGTTCTCAACTTCAACTTTGAGAGCTCCAAGCTGCTATTCACCCTTTGTTGGCACAAAAGGGGTTTAACCCGTACCCTGCGGTTATTATAGGCCGCCCATCGCAACCCACTAAACTTTGCCGATTTACGTAGGTAACCATCTATACTAATGATTGTGTTAAGTTATGATGATGGTCTTCATTATAACAACGATGTGATAGAATACATATATAGATAGGAGAACATAAGATTAACTCTGACTACTAAGGGTTATGACAGTAATAAGTATGTGATTTGGCAATTTTAGGGGAAAGAACTACATATTAAGGCATTGAAGGGACGTGGGAAGATAATTTGGTTACGCTGTGCATAAGCTAAGGTGTTAGTGTTTTAAAAGTCATATAGTAAAAACGGGAACAATTTCATTGACCACCAAATTATTAAGCAATCTACCATCAAATTTAGTAAAAGGATTTAGTGGCAAAGGATTATGGTGGAAGCCACACTATAGTTATTTATGAAAATAGTGCGGTAAGTTGCTTTTTACAAACGAGTACACTAATGTAAGCACGAGATAAAGTCGACGGCTTACCATAGTAAACATTGTGTGTAATACAATGTGTTTCAACACATTGGCGAGAAAACAATACAATATGTAAAGAAACAAACTTTTTCATTAGTTATATTTAATTTTTATTAGCGCGCTCGCGATTTTAGCGACAAGAGACCGATTTCTGCAATTTGCGCTTCATTCAAAATATCAGGTGGAGTACATGGAGTATATTTGATATTTATATCAAATTCCTCGCTTAACTCATATTATTATTTTGTTTATAAATATAAGTCGGAAAGTCGCTACAATCTTTAACGTTTCTAATATGAAAATGGCGCGAATTTAAATGCGAAATTATAGAAATAAAAAAAAAACTTTCTTTCATAAGAATTCCTTCTCCTGACTATGATTAACACAACAAAAAAAATTGTTCGAAAAAATAGGGATCCGTTTATATATGTTTATTTGTATTGAATAGGCTCCGAAACTACTGGACCGATTAGAAAAATTCTTTCACCATTAGAATCCTACATTTTCCCTGATGAACATAGGCTATATAAAATTTTCAAAAAGTTAGGGTATGAAAATTTCGATATATTACGAATGTAACCCAAGGTGTGGAAAAAATACTAAGAAGGTCCTTATATCGCGTACGCCACGGAAACTATTGATCATATAATATTAGCCCATGCTATTGACAATAAAGCAAAGTGACGTACTTACTACAGTTTTATAGAAGCCAAACAAACTAATTTTTCCTCTTTGTAATATTAGTGTAGACGTCAATATCTACAAAGTCCACATTACCATAATGTTTAATTATTACAGTTAGGTCACAGGAAATACCTTTTAATTTTGAAATATGCAATAGTAACGCCGGTAAAAACCAGGCCACGGTGCTCGAGGGAAGTTGAGGTGTGTCTTTTTCGAGCCTATTGTACCAGCTTCAACACGAGCAGCCTGTGGGTGAACTACTCGCAAAAACAGTACAACGCAATACGCGTACAATACAATAACGCGTTCAGAGTGCTGGTGGGACTGCCCCGATTCTGCAGTGCGTCAGGGATGTTCGCCGATGCTCGAGTGGATTGTTTCTATACAACCATGAGAAAGCGGTGCACATCGCTGGGGCGCAGGACTCGGGCCACCTCTAACGGCATTCTGTCAATTTTCACAGATAGACTGGACTGTGAATACATCATGAATTGTGGCATGGTGCATCTTCGTCATAATTAATGAGATCTATTAACCCTCCCTATACATTTATATATATAGTACTTGTTTGTCTGCCATTAACCATCCAATTAATTTATTTATAATGTTTAATTTCAATGACATGAATAATTTTTATTTTTTATTTTAGCTTTTTAATCATAATATCCTTATTTAATATATAATTTAATATTTTAATTTTAATATAATGATATAATTATATTTTAATTTGTTTTGTTTTTGGTTGACATTGATCTTTTTTGTAATCATTAATGTAATATAATTGTTTAATTTTAGTGTGTAAATGTTGTGTGTAATTGTGTTGTATTTTTTAGTGAATTTAATTATTATTGTAATATGATTCCTATGTGTTTCGAAATAAATGATTTAATAATAATAATTTAATTATCTCTTTTTATTCTCATAATAAGAAGAAGAAATACGAGTATGTTATTGTTTGTTTGTTTGTTCGTAATGGATAGGTACACGTCAAACGACTTAACCGATTCAAACCTAGTATAAATCTACATTATGCCTGAGTAACATACGCTATATTTGATTCATCCTCATCATCATCCATTACCACGCGGATGAAACCGCGAAGCGCAGTTGATTGAAAAGTGCGACCTGTACAGCAAGACTAACGAACAACCTAACAAACATACGGACAGATGAAAGTCAATGTGGCCAGCTAAAGCAGAGACGTTTCGCTCGCTTCGCTTGCTCGGTCAATTATGTAAAAATTAGTCATACAACTCAGTTATTAAAATAATTCTACTAACTTCTATAAAGCCTTTGTAACAATCGTAGATAATAAAGTTGCTTATGAATAAAATTATGGCTGTTATTGTTATCTTGTTTACAAAGAAAATAACTCCACGAGAATAACTTATGAAAATAATGCGCAATTGTGGGCGGCGGTTGTGGCTTACAAAAAATGCCAAAGAATAAGAAAAATTTCTTATATAAAAACGAGAATTTCTTTTAGTACAGTTTTAAATAATAACTGAATTCAAAACACAAGTTGTAAGGTTTTTAGTCAGAATTCATGTCATCACTAGAATTAATATTACCTTTATACGGCCAAGCCCGAAAGGAAGGTTATGCGTTTATATGTGTGTATGTATGTCCGTTCTATTCTGCTTGTAACTATTCAATGGCTCAACCGATTTTGATATTTGATACGTCATTCGATTTGTCTTCATACCGCGAGTGTCACTGGGTACAAAATTACCCGACTACGATAAGATGCTGCCAAAAGAAAAGTGGAATGTATGCGCTACAATGTGCGGCTATTAAATTTTTACTTTGTTGTCTTGTTTATTATAATTTTCCTTTTAAACTTTCTTTTAAAAAAAGTACCAAAACGGTGTGCTTTAATATTTTAATGCAACTGAGGAGGCTGAAAGTGTATTTCTATCCTAGCTGAGATTGGTTACTATCCTACTTAATATCCTACAGTAATACTTTCTACTGATCCTACTATAGTATAACAATGTTGAAGGTTGTCTCTCTATTCTCGTCAGCACCAAAACGGTGGATTTGAGTGAAATTTAGTATGCAGGTGTTTTAAATTCTATAATAACGTATAGGATTAATTAATTGTAAAGAAAATTGTACTGTATTATATTATTTTTTTAATACACGGCGTTGTGGGGCATAAGTAGCACTATAAATGGAGCAAAGGCATATAGGTAGTATGTGTGTTTGCCGTTGCTTAGTCCTGAAACGACTCAACGAATTTGGATGAAATAGGGAATGAAGGTTATAAGCAGGATACAAGTTCATTTTGTCTAGGTTCAACGAGTATCTGAGGCGTTGCGATAATCTAAGTCCACGCCGAAAGGCACAGCAGTAGCTCGTTTGAAATATTGTCATGTCAGATTTATTTGACACTGGCTACACCCCGTGGTTTCACCATTGACTGACTGACACTGATAGTTAAAAGTATCCTATATCCAGTACCTCATTTATCTACCTTAAGCAGCTTTTGTGTGATTGAGTAACAAACATTCATACATCCAATAACCCACATTAATAATATTACTAGCTGCACCTAGTGGTTTCACCCGCGTGGTGATGGATGATAATGATGTCAAGTACCTATCCTAAGTTCTTCCTCGGGATATAATCTGTCCCCTAGTAAAATTTAATTACGTATCAGCAGTTTAGGCGTAAACGCGATCCAAATAAAGAAACTTTGTTTATTTAGGTTATATTAGTTAGGATAGTAAGAAGTTGCTAATATGGCATGAAATGTGTGATACCTTTTTATATCAATGTGACTATAGATCATAGAGGATTTTCCTTTATACTACATACTAATATTTTGCAACCACTGAACCGCTATAGATGTTTGGTATTGATGGTCTAATTAGACAATTTAGATTTTTTTATTAAACAAGTACAATTTGAAAAAAATTATACCGACTTCCATTCTATTCAGGTATTGGAGTGTAACTCAAAAGCTACTGGACTGAATTTGATGAAGTTTAAATGGGACCACACGGAAAGCACCATTGTTCAAACAAAAAAACAAAATAATTTTGAGAATCGGTTTACTCTATCGAAAGTAATGAGGTAACAAACATTAAAAAACAGTCGAATTGAGTACCTCCTCCTTTTTGGAAGTCGGTAGAAAATATATATAAATACTTTTAATTCCACTTAAATATACAGGACCTGTGAGACATAAATGTTCTTAGAAAAATAGGCCATCTGCGTTGGCTTCCCGTAACTTCATTATCACCTCGGACAAGTTGCCACTATTACCAGCTTACATTACAGGGTGTAAATATATTTATAGTGCATTCAGAAAACGGCAATCACGTTGTCTACAGCGCGGTAAGCCGATTCCGGGCTTCCACCCCAAGGCGGGAAGCCTTTTAACTACAACTTCAAATAAACCGCCAATATCCGTGTTTCTTTCCTTCGCCTTGTTTATATATCGGTTAAGGTTAAAATTGAGTACAGTTTTTGAAAAATAGCCTATGTAGATTTTCATGTACCCTAGCGTGTCTGTTTTTTTTTAATAATTTGAGACGTACGTACGAAATGTTTACGTTGAATGAAGTTTTCTGCAGTTATCACATCATGTAGGGCAATATAACTAAAAAACAAGAGGTTTTTTCCCTCTTTTCACGCAGAACAGCTATCCCAACGCTGGATAAAAAGTGCCAGTTTTATTATAGAACTAGGTGACCAGCTCGCGGTTTCGCTCGCTTGTATAAAAATGAAAATATTTTACTGGACTTCAATTTTTTACTGAAGATACCTAGTCATCATTTTAAGACCGGATATTGATGATGTATCTCCATTTGTTACACTTTTCCTGGTATTGTTTTTAAATCTAAAACTACTCGTATCGCGCCTGTACTTTAATTTAAAACGAAAATTATGGTCGTTTCCATTAACAGGTACCACTTCTCCTGTACATTTATCCTGCTCATCACAATATTACTTCTAAAATATAAAACATATTGCACGTTTTAATCTTATCCAATTTTGGGATTAAAGACGATTTAATATCATATGGGTCGAGATTTACTCATCGAACTTCTGTTTCTTACTTTTAATTTATTTTCTATTGTGTTCTACCTTTCTGTTAAAACAACAACATTATTATTAACCTAAACAAAATACAAAAATATCCTAAATATCTTTCCCATGGATCTCTAGTTTGTAGTTGTGCATATATTTATGCTTTTATATAATTACCAATTTTACTATTCATATGATGACAACCGAGCCTTGCACAGGCTGAAATCAATTACAGTGTGTAATTGATTGCATTAAATCAGGTTGATGTTCATAACATCATTACTATCTTGGATTGCTTAATTAATCAGTAATAATGCGGCCTTGATGCTGAAGTTAATTATGCGTGGTGTAGTTAATATATCATATATGATTGTCAAGGTTTAATAAGGAAATAGACGTAATGAGTAGCCACTTATTATCTCATTACGTTCCCACTGCTGGGACGCGAGCCTTACTCTCAGAGAGAGGAGTATATACCATACTTCGCCCCGCGAGCCCAGTGCAGCTGTGTGTTTAGTGAGTAGGCTGTTAGCCAGCTTAGTGTCAAACTTTACAGGCCTCTCGAATGCCTCCAACATAGACTGACGACTGTTATCCTAAAGCAAATAACTGGGACCGAAGGCATATTATGTGCTTTGGTTTAAGGAAGCCGACAATTAAAATACCACAAGCGGTCACCCGGTCAAGTTGTGACCGCAAGTAGGTTTGCTTTACCATGGTGATCTGTTGAGAAAAGCAACGCTTATATTTAATTTAACCTTATTAAGTACCTTTAGCCAACGCCTTCGCTCGCTTCACTCCTTTAGGGGTACAATTTCCAAAAATCCTTACTTAGTGAATACTTACACCATAAAATTAAAAAAATACTCGTACATATTATGATTTCTTCAGCAACACTTCATTTTGGCAATTCATGTCTTCCATATTTATTTTTAATTTCACTAAAAGCGTGAATTTTTCTAGGCGACTTAAACGTATTTATTATCATTATATACATATGAATAATAGGCAGTAAAACATAAAAAGAAAAAGATATGATTGATGAGATTTTTTCATGACATACACGCAACGTTGCAACCCAATAAAATAAATAAAACTGATAATAGGTGGTGAATGTCGGTGTGACCTATATTCTAAAGACAATACCTTTTTTTCCAGGGGAGGTGCAGTTGCTCTTGTTTGAGGGCGATTTGGTTTCAGCTGCCGCCATTTTCTCTTTTTCGGAAGCCATGCTAAAGCTCAGTTCACACTAGCAATCCGCGGCCGCTTATAAAACGAGCGCACCGCTTCGCATTACTGCACAAATTAAAAAGTATGGTCCAACCGCCCGGCGCCCGCACCCAAGGACCACAAAAACTATTATGGATAATGAACGATGAGTGATTTCCAATGACTAACTAGCTCGGCAAACAGCCAATACCATATTGACTTTTACTCACAAAAACTATGATACGACCGCAGCTAACATAAACACGGATGCTTGTGACAAAATTATTATCCTATCCGTCGGGAACGAACGGCGCTTTACGTAGAATTTTCTCAATATTTGTTCTATGGACATAGTGCCTTCATACTTTTATGTATTTTCTAGTACGTGATGTATTAATTGAAGTGCGATCACGAATCGTTTGCGGTGACACTCGTGCGCTCTCTTATGACAAGTGTGCACGCGCTTTAACTTTGTACACTTGTAAACCTTATTCAATACAAAATAAGGACTAAAACATGTTAGTTTTCAGCATGTACAATAAACTATGATACTTGTAATGAGACCGTTATTCGAGTTGGCTTCGAACGCTAATCACAGAGATGAATTAGTTTACTTGTGCTAATCACAAATTAAATATGTTCGAGCTCATTATTACGAGTAATTAACATGTTCGGAAAAGGTCAAAATATTTATTCGTGTGTATTATATATTACTGAGTTGACAATGTTGCTGAAATACTCGTCAACACGTCTTTGTACTGTCAATTAGTGTCCCGCCAGTGTATATAATGCCTAAGGTTTTCTCGTTATTATGCGGGTCATACTTTGTCTAGAAAAATAGGTATAGGAATGCGGGGTAGTTCACATAATTAATTATACAGTTCATAATTAATTGTTTTATCTTATTAGAGATATCTATTCAAATATTAATACATTTTCTACACATCATCATTTGTTTAATCTGAATTTTATTACAATTAAATTACCCGAATTACTTTAGTGCTTCCAATGCGTACCTAGAGTAGTTGGAGTTCGTATTGTTATAAATATTTTATTTTTCATAGTTGAAGTTCACCTCTTCTGTGACTTAGTATCATCATAGTTATTTTCTGTAGTAAAGTCAACCTTTAAAAAAATTATAATTGTGTTAAGAATAAGTAAAATAAATTAATTGATTCTTAGCAAGTGTAATAAAAAAATTTGATCAAAAGGTAATTTACAACTACTCAATCATCAAATATATACATAAAATCTGTTCTTATAGTAAAACATAGGTTAAAAGCACAGTTTGAGTAAAACATTTATTTTCTGAACGTTTATATTTGCAAACGGATTTTTGTGAGGAATTACATGTACTAAACGACTCAATTTTACTGAACAAAAACAAACAAAGTTTTAAAAATAGAATTCAAAAGTTATATTTTGTTTGCCGCTTAATTTAACTACCTACGTGCTTATACCGTACTTTCATTTTTCGACTCTGCAGCTATAGCAACTAAGTCGATCTTCTGATGAACTCATCCGGTAACTACGGTACGCGGGTGGATGCTCGTAGCAGGCTATGTTTTGTAACTGTTCATAAAAGTTTTATATTGTATTATTGTCATTAAAACAAGACAAAGAGCGACCTCATTTAGTCACGAAGCGCGTATTCTGAGAATAAAATTATTGACGCGACTCTGATGATGACCTGACACTTCAGCCCTAAGACGGGTGCACACATAACCTGTCAATAGGTACGCACGATATCTCAAATGTTACGTAAGCCGCGATTATAACCTGCAACACTGGCGATTACTGTTGTTGTGGATGGTGCGGACCAAGAGATGAGAGCGGTCTTCGGGCGGGCGGCGAGCGGGCGCTGAGCGGTCGGCGTGCGGCGCGCGTCGTGCGTCGCGCTCGGGTATACGTGCGACCGCGTGCGGGCTCCGCGCGTTCACTCCGGGAGGCTGCGGCCCGGGCGGGATCGATGCGGGCGGCGCGCGGCGGCGGAGTGCAGCACCCGGAGGCTGCGCCCCGCCCGCCCCGCGCCGCGCACGCGCCCGGACGCTCCCGGACCGGGCAGAGCGCCGTCCGCACCCCCCAACCCCCGCACCACCCCGACCCATACGACGTTTCAATTCCATCCTCATCCCGTACTGGTTTACGATACACTCTCTCCTGTCATTATTTTTGTCTATGCCAAAACTATTTGCGAATGCATCTGTTGTAAGCAATTGTATGAAAGCTACCTCCAATATTATGTCAATGGTTTCGTTTGAGTTAATGAATCGGTACTTGTTTTCATTATAATTTTTATTTCCAATTTCAATAAGTAAAATTGACGCTGTAAAATATTTATCAGTATATGACTCAACAATATCTAGAATACTTCAGAGGTTGAACCCGCGTGTCTTATCTGCTCCAGCGAAGGGCACTCGAAATGTCGAAAAGCGCTCGAGCTGTCAGACAGGTAGCGAACGCGATTCGTGACCTACAACCTCTGGTTTGCTCACAATCGCTCTTTTCGAGCATTCCATGATCCATAAGAGATACGAAATGGATAATTTAAAGGACGCGATAATTTACTGTTTCTTTGTCAGTATCCATGTGCGTTCATTTGAAACGTTCCTTTGTGGGACGATGATTTTGGATTGCTGAATGTAGCGCTATCGATAAGATGAAACAGTAAATTAAAAGGTAAATATATTCCAAATTTAAATATTCAATTATATATTTTATACGATTGAAAGGTGTTATATTTACAAATTACTACAACTTTAGATATACATATACTCGTAGAAATAATTATATCTATCGGCCGTCATTATAGCAGCTCAGTGGCAAAGTAAGTTAAAGCTTGGTGAAAAATACGCTAAGCAGCTACATATGGATATGATATTTGCGGCGACGGTTTACTATTGACTGCATATGACATAGTATTTAGGAAAAATATAATATATAGTCAAACATCATTCTATCTAACTTATAATAATATGAGACAACATCCACGCAAGGTCTTCACGTCTTCAGATCCCAAACAAAAAATACAGCCTCTGCCTAGGCAAAGCCTGTACTATGGTGACATGATGACTGATATAGATACAATTATGTTCATATACACAACCAGACACAAATCAAACAGACATGTTCATGCACACAAATGTTTGACCTGTCCGGATCAAACTGCCAACTGCCCAGTTAGTATGTAACGTACTCGTGTTATTTGGTATGTTCTCAATTCTGAAGGTTTCCAAAGTGATCCATATATTTTAACAATTTCACGCCATCTTTTCTGCCTGCCTAAATTAATATCATCATAGGTCGAGGGTGATACAGATCTAATGTAGCCACCTAGAAACAGTCGTATTTATAAACAAGTAATTACTTGTTGCTAATTAATTTCTCAATGGAGTAAGCACTTGACGATAGAATACTTCAACATAAAGTCTTATTCTTCAGTCGAGCAATGAACGTTACTTTCCAAATAAAATGCATGGCATAACCCTATCAAAATTGGATCTTTTTACACTTGTATTAGGTTGTTCTTCTGGGCTTTAAATTTTTACAGCATCCTTAACAGTTCAGAATTGTGTGCGAATGTCATTTTATACTTCACTTTTTTAATTAGAACGAAATAGTGACGTGTTCTCATTGCTTAAGCAAAGGAAATGGTGACTATTGCTCGGCTAAGAATTCTAGCCTTTGATAGTTCTAAATTCAGGCAAAAACAAATCTTTAGAATAAAAATTGTAGCTGAAGTAATTACTTTAACTTGTTTATAGATTGTTTTGTCTTCCTATTTAACAGTGTTTGTCAGTTATTCATACATCCCATCCCATATTTAACCATTATAAAATTATCGATTTTAATTACCAAAGTTCCTTTTAAATACTTAAATCGAGAAGCACAAAGCTACTCCAATATCCTTCCAATACCCAAGTGTTGTACATTCACGGAAATCTTTTATACCTTTTTTCTGGTTCTGATATTACTGGATCGGGCCACAATACATATTTCGTGGGATTGAATTCAACATAAAGTTGGCTTTAACAATTCACAAATTGCGACAAGCTTTTTAACAATTTTTCACAATTTCATCTTTCTTTAGATTTCGATGAAGCTACCAATCGAACCTAATACAATTTGACATATATTGAAATATTTCATGAGCACAAAACTGTATGTTACAAAGAACAGAATACATTTAAAATGTGTAGGAGGCGTGAAATCACGGAATCTCTTCTAAGTCCTTCACTAGAGTTTGGTGGAATTCTGTAAGGTCCTTCACGTTCGGTGAAATAAGGATTGAAACATGTCATATATTTTTTCCGATTTGATTAAATAGCTTTTCAATTTTCACATGACTATGTCTATATACCGGGCTGCAAAAACAGGGTTGGTTATAAAAACTTTTAAAATATTTGGACAATCCTCATAAAATAAAACTAATACAAAGTTTATTTCATTAAGATCTAAGATGTTTTTAATGCTCGTAAAGGTAAAGCTTTCAGGGAAGTAAAATTCCTAAAGTTTACTCAGAAAATTCTTTTCTTGAGCTTGAAAGTGCTTTCCACGGGAATGGAAGAAAGTCAGTCAGGTCGTTTAATATTGTGGCTGGACTCATTTTTTACACTCTTGATTTTAGCTGTTTTCAGTAACGCTGTACGAATACATATAAAGGGTGTTTTAGAGCTATATACTTTCAAAATGAAATATAACAAATTCAAATTATTATAATGTATGCGATATTGGGTTTATTTAAAAGGTAATTTTATGCCACTATTGTTTTAATACGATTTCGGCCATATGAGCGGTACAACTAGTCGAATAAAGCGCAATCGTGAAGTCACTATTAAATTAAATCATTATTAATTATTACATATTAAATTATTACTAATTATTAATCATTATTATTAATGAATTGGACAACTTTATCCAGCATCTGGGATCGTATATCAACAATAACACAGCGAATTTAGACTTTCAAATGTTCCAACATCAGCATAGACTAGTGACTTGATATACCCCCGACCTTGATATACGATTGTGGAGGTTAGTTCACAGATCCATTACGCGAAATTATGCGTTCACCAAATGTTTTCCCCATAAAACAGATGGTGCCCCCGATGTGTAGCATGTTGCGCCATCTTGTTGACACTAAAGCTATGTCTCGTCAATGCCATTCAACTGAGGTACGAAGATGTCAGCAATCATCTTTCTGTAGCGATCTCCAATTACGGGAAAATATGACCGGTACCGTTTAAAAAAAAAATGAGTCAATGTTTCCACCTACTCACAAAGCATTATGAAATGGCAAAACGTACTGACTACAAATCAACTGTCAACTGTTAAATCTTTAGAAACATGTACAATTTGAAAAATTTAATACTGACTTCCATTCTATTCAGTTATTAGCTTTTAACTCAAATCCATGTACAGACAGTGATCCGTTATATTTTTATTATATGTGTAGAATTAGCAACAATACAGCCTTTGATTAAAAGTAAATAGAAGACTGCATTTCTTTTTCATACAAGTACAATTTGAAAAAATTAATACCGACTTCTATTCTATTCAGTTATTGGAGTATAACCTAACCGAATTTGATGAAATTTAAATGGGACCACACGGGAAGCTCCAGCTTTAAAAAAAAAAGTTTAAGAATCGGTTCACCCAATCAGAAGTTATGAGGTAAACATACAATTGAGTACCTCCTCCATTTTGGAAGTCAGTAGAAAATATTACCCGTTAAAAACCAAACCTCAAAAACACCTTTATTATGGAATATTATGTGTTTATTCTTTAGGGTACCTTAGTACTACAACAAAGCCTTATAAAATCGTTCTGCCGTCATAAGCTTAAAGAACTAAATTCAGTTATAACTCACACAGAACCAGTGTCCAGGTGCGAAAAAGTAATGAAAATTTGGGAAGTAAATAAATAACAGAAGGCCCGTGACCTTATCAAACTTGTTTTATCGCATACATTTTTTGTCATCCTCTCGGGAAATTACAGCGACACATTCTTTTACATGACATCGCTATGCTGCCACAGTGTTTATCGACACTTATGTTTCAAAGCTTATGGTTACCACCGGCCTTTCACATCATGACTTTGAACAAAAGGGAGCTAGATACGTGGTTTCCTCCCGGGACAAACCGCTATTGTGCGTTTTTTATCTGAGGGTCAAGAGGCCTTCAGTGTTTAAGAGAAAACCAAATTCGTAAGACAGCTTTCTCATGAGTCAACCGTGATAGAGCGTACTTAAGTAACAGTGTAGGAAAATGTGATGTACATATTATGTGAAATTTTTGATTGCATACATAATAACTGTTCTGTACAAAAGCAGGGCGGGAAATGAAATGTTTTCATCATGCCTATTGTTCTCTATGGCCTGTATTCCAGAGTATTCTTAAATGAAGTATTCTTAGCAGTGCTCCAGCCTTGAGTTCAATCAATGTAAGAAATTTTTTAAGGGCGTTTACTGAGCTATCTCCACTGAAGTCAAGATTCACAACCGTGCGATTCTCTAATGATTCGTTGATGTGCTCGTTGACGAGCTCACCGATGTGAAATACTTGTATCACATACTATGAGATATAGCTCTTGTACATAAGGTTGCTTTTCCAACGTGTCTTGTCAACTCGTCATTTGTTTCACGGATGTTGTCAAAAATGCAACGATGTTTCCTCTTAGAGAATCGCACGGCCGGGTGCCTTTCTGGAATGCCGCCGGCTTATGATCATAAAAAATTGAAAAAAAAATAATAATGGGTGGCCCTTTTTTTTTTATTCAAACCGTGAGAGCAAATTAAAAACAGGTAAAATAAACACATACCAATAGCGTACAATTAACGTTTATTATCGTCTTATATTCCACATAACATCACTATCTAGTTTAATATATTTTAGTAGGCGGCCATAATTTTTCCGGAAACGCGACTCTACTGGCTAAAACTATATTTGTACATTAGTTAGCGTTTTAAGCAAAATTAGTTAACCTGTTGACTCCTGATTCGCCATACATGGCCAATAATACAATAGATTTCACAGAAATCAACCTACTTTTCCAGGAACTACAACGTTTGTGGTTAATTAGCAAATATTAGATAATATAATCATGTCAAAGTTTGAAAAAACTATTAATAAATTATATAGTTCATGCTCGAATTGACCGAACAATATGCTATCTAATTGAATAAGAAATTGTAGAATCTTATTCTAAATTGCCCACAGTAAACTTCCTTTGTCGACGATTCGTTTTATGTTCTACCTATATTCTAACAAATGTTCTAAACTGCAGTAATAGCCACAAAGTTAAACACTGGAAATAAAGTGGTTATGAATCGCTAACGAATGCATATCGCAACTCAGCCGAATTCCCAAGCGAGTCGAGAAGTTTGAATTTGGAGTTTAAGCGATAATGAAATTGTAGAGTACCCGCTCTATAGTGATATGACCAATGGTATGTGTACTATCACGTGACGAGAGGCAAATCGTGGGCCTGATGGTAAGCAGTACTGGTTGCCACAATGCAACTGCCATTATTTGCACAAAAGGCCTGCTACCTAGTAAATCAGATATCCTCGCTTCTCACGATTCACCTCCCAATGGTTGAGGGAAGATTATTTAACACCGTTCCCTATCGGCGTTAATACCTATTATGTATTAATTACACTCGACGACGTAGCAAACTTATATTGATTGACATCCTGCATGCAAAGCTCGAGGTCCCAAGTTGAATCCTAGTCTTGAAATGTCATAAGATCATGACAAACTTCAGCTTTAATGCTGAAGATTAACAACGGAGTTTAAGCTCCGAGTGGCACTATAGATGTCATAGGCTGGAAGGTCGTGTGCCTAGTGTTTATTATTAGGTTGTACTAGATAGTAAAAAAATGCCATTACCACAAAGCTGTTATACCTCCATCATGGAATTTCTATTAGATAAAAACTATTCTTGGCTTCATGTAGGCTTTGTTGTTCGGCTTGATGGCAGCGTCAGTTTCTTTATTCACCGTACCCGTAAATAAATGGAGCTGTCCCCGTGTCACTTCGGAGAGTAATGGATTCCCATACTTACATTGACGTCGATGGTCAGCAAAGAGATGTGTTTTGTTGTGGTGGGAAGTGAAGTAAGTACATATACTATGTATACATTGTCCCTTCTTTAAGAAGTTATAATTATTACCTAATCAAGGAAAAGGAACCACATTATATAAAAACTTGTAGTCTTACGTGTCCCTTGTTTTGATGTCATAATGTTGGTTCCAAATGCTAGTAATATACTTAATTAAAAATGCACCTACAATGGTCTGTCTTGTTTTGTCGAATCAACTTTTAACAGGATCATTTTTTAATGTCTCGGAAGCTTTATGTACGGATCAGAGAATAATAACAAAGAAATCTGGTGATCACCTTTGAATATACAAAAAAAATATCGTGGCTCTTTATCGCGTTATCAATTATTTTATAATTTTTCGTGTATAATGAAGTATCTGAGCTAGACTTTGTCCGTGAGGATAAGGTTATGGCGTTCCCTCGGAAATCCATTTTTTTTTAAATCTATTTTAAAAGGGTTGGTTAAAAAGCTATTATTTAAAATAATAACGTTAATCCTAGGTTTTTGTTATCTCCGCTTTAAATTTCATCCAGATCCGTTGAGCCATTTTAGTACGTAGGATTAGTTGACAGATTGAGCGAAGAGAACGAAGTCTCTGCAACGACTCGAAAAATTTGCTTTCATTCGTCCGGATGTTGAGACTCGCATAGCGTGCGATTCTCTAAGAGCAAACATCGTTGCATCTTTGACAACAAATGCCGAAATGACAAGAAACATTGGAAAAACAACCTTATCTACAAGGGCTATATCTTGTAAAGTATTTGACTTCGGTTACGAGCTCGTCGATGAGCTCACCGATGTGAGCATCATTACAGAATAGCACAGCAGGTTCTATTTTTAACTAATCTTGAGAAATTTGGTATACAGTTCTACAGTTTTCTTTGAATTTATTGTGAAAAGAAGTAACACAGACACTCATAACCTCACTAACTCACATTTATAACATTATTGTGAGTTTGATGATGTTTTATGATAACAATGTAATACATGTATGGAATCAACAGCTGCAATTTCTTCGGAAACCGAATGAAACGGGAAATAAGTTAACATTATAAAAGTTATATTCTTTTTCATAGGAAGCATCCCTGTAAGCGCTCGGATATATTTTTTCAACGGCATTATGAAGCTCGTGGTCGGAATCTGAATTAGATAAAGAAACTCGGAGAACGCGTTAAATTTTATTGATGGTCCGGACGTAGGAGTTACCTATCTAGTGGGGTCATCCGCTTTCAAGCCACGCTAGATTCTGATCGCATTCGCTGAAATGGGATTGTTTTTACTAGTAGTCAGCAAACCTGGCCAAATAACGAGTTACTTTTTGTTATGAACTTGAACGTTCTGGTTTTTTAATGTAGCAGTGACGGCACTGGCAAGCCGTGAACCTGATTTTGCTTGCTTGAAACAGTTGCAACATCATTTAAATCTGCAAATCCTGCGACCGTCACTCTAAGACCGAGATTGTTGTTTAATTTTTTAGGGTTTTTTGAGACTTTTTTGAGGTTTTTCGAGGTCAAAAATACCTTAAGCCAATAAGCACGTATGTAAATGGTGATTGAATAGAAATAAACATGTATATCTAGGACAAACAGTTCAACTAGGCAGATCCAACTTCGAGAATGAGGTCAATCGTCGAATTCAACTCGGCTGGGCAGCGTTCGGGAAACTTAGTGAAGTCTCCTCGTCCAATATACGTCAGTGCCTCTAGGCAAAAGTCTTTGATCAGTATCTGTTACTAGTGATGACTTATGGCACTGAATCGCGGTCTCTCACCATGGGCCCCCTAAGCAGGATCAAAGTTGGATATCAAGCTATGAAAAGGGGTTTCTCTACGTTATAGAATCAGAAATGAGTAAATCGGTAGACTAACTAAAGTTACCGATATAGCCCAGAAGAAAAGATAGTTGAGGTGGAAGTAGGCAGGGCAGCACGCAGAACTGATGGACGACGGGGCCCGGATGGTTTTGAAGTGGAGAGCACGTACCAGCAAGCGCAGCGTAGTTAACGAATGATTAATTATCTTTGTCCGTTGTAACACACAATATCGACAAAGTTGCTTAGTGACGAATTCTTTAAACAATGGCGTATGTGTTTGCGTAGGTATCTTGAAGCAGGTGTTTCGTTATACGTACTTATTGTGATTAATATTATTAATGTTTACTGTATTTATTTTTAAATCTGGTTTGTATACGTGAGGACCTATAATTGGCTTTCTGGTACTTTATTTACTACACACTTTTTGTTATATGATAAGCTGTAGGGCTCTTTATGAAATACATTAAAATATACAGGGTGTTTGGTAGAGGGACCGACAAACCAAATGAGCGTGTTCGGTCGGGGATTTTTTTGGCCAACTTGTATTCTCCAAGTGGTCCCCCGAACACGCTCATTTGATTTGTCGGTCCCTCTACCAAACACCCTATATAAATGTCTGTATATGAGTTTTATCCTCGAAAAAGTACTAAGAAAGTGAAAAGAAGTAAAATCTTTATTATGATGACTTAAACTGTTAGATAGATAAACATATATGATAAACCGCAGAAATAAAATCTTAATCCATTTAAATAACATGGATTATGACTGGCTAAGAATGTTTAGATATAGTTTATTACTCGTATTATACGTTTTTAACAGAAAAAACCTGGCTAATGCCGTGAGAAACAATTAATGCATTAGAAATAATTACATACAAAGTAGGTAAGGATAGGGATTGATATTATGCTATAGCTTGCTCTTAATGTTTTGGCTATCAATTCCAGGAAATAGATTGTTCCATAGGCCGTGTTACGGCTAGGTTTTTAATTAAGTACTTACAGTCAAGTTACAGTCAAAAAAATAAGTTAGCCATGAAGTCATCATCCTGTCTCGGTCGCGTTTTAGTAAAGCGGTGGATAAATTACTGAAAAAAATCTAATGCGGTTGCGATGAAAATACAAACACAACGTTTTATGTTTCTGTACACTTTGCCCACGCTTTGTGCACGCACAAAAAAACAAAACACTTTGCGGTTAACAATCCACCTCTATTACACGTCAAAAGTAGAATAAACACTAATATAATCAAACTACTCTTAAAGCCACTGACAGGCAGAAAATAGACGCTTTTGAGATGTGGTGTTGGCGCCGAATGTTTTAAGAATCCCCTGGACAGCGTTTCGAACCAACGAATCGATCCTAAAAGAGCTTAAGATCGAAAACAACAGAAGGCTACTATTTGTCTCCAACGGGTCCTGTAGTATTTCGGTCATGTAGCACGCAGAAACCCTGACAACCTGGAAAGACTAATTGTCACAGGTGAAATAGAGGGCAAAAGGCCAAGAGGCAGAAGACCAAAACGGTGGTCTGACCAGGTTTTGCAGCAGCTTGATATGCCGGTTAACGTAGCTCTCCATGAAGCCACAGACCGGAAAAGGTGGAGGGAAGCAGCTAGGAGACTTCAGAAGAATCACGATCCTCAACACTGAGGGAACGACTGAGGAGGACGAGGAGGAGGAGGATAATCAAATTAAACAAAATCAATTGTAGCCATTGTTAGGTTTTCTTCCACCATTCCCCAGGTCAACTCACATCGACGAATAGGGAACTGTTCAACTCCGCTATCCCACAGGATGAGCATGCAAATTGCACAGAGCCGAATATTGATATATTGATGAGTTAAGGACTATTTTTAAGGAATCAGAATGTTTACATACTCATACCGACATACGACGATTCCTTATATGTATGTGTATTCCCACATACATTATAACCTAACATTTCTGCTTATTTATACTTCTATACTAATATACTAATACTAATACTATACTAACACTAATGAGTTGAGGACTAGTTTTAAGGAATCAGAATGTTTACATACTCATACCGACATACGACGATTCCCTATATGTGTATTCCCACATACATTATAACCTAACATTTCTGCTTATTTATACTTCTATACTAATATACTAATACTAATAATATACTAACACTAATGAGTTGAGGACTAGTTTTAAGGAATCAGAATGTTTACATACTCATACCGACATACGACGATTCCTTATATGTGTATTCCCACATACATTATAACCTAACATTTCTGCTTATTTATACTTCTATACTAATGTACTAATACTAATACTATACTAACACTAATGAGTTGAGGACTAGTTTTAAGGAATCAGAATGTTTACATACTCATACCGACATACGACGATTCCTTATATGTGTATTCCCACATACATTATAACCTAACATTTCTGCTTATTTATACTTCTATACTAATATACTAATACTAATAATATACTAACACTAATGAGTTGAGGACTAGTTTTAAGGAATCAGAATGTTTACATACTCATACCGACATACGACGATTCCTTATATGTGTATTCCCACATACATTATAACCTAACATTTCTGCTTATTTATACTTCTATACTAATGTACTAATACTAATACTATACTAACACTAATGAGTTGAGGACTAGTTTTAAGGAATCAGAATGTTTACATACTCATACCGACATACGACGATTCCTTATATGTGTATTCCCACATACATTATAACCTAACATTTCTGCTTATTTATACTTCTTAACTAATGTACTAATACTAATACTATACTAACACTAATGAGTTGAGGACTAGTTTTAAGGAATCAGAATGTTTACATACTCATACCGACATACGACGATTCCTTATATGTGTATTCCCACATACATTATAACCTAACATTTCTGCTTATTTATACTTCTATACTAATACTAATATACTAATACTAATACTAATACTAATACTATACTATACTAACACTAATAATATTATAAAGAGGAAAGATTTGTATGTGTAACTGAATGTTTGTAACGAATTGGCTCAAAAAAAAGTACTAGACCAATTTCCAAAATTCTTTCACCATTGAGTAACATAGGCTATATAAGACTCATCATCATCATCCATCACCGGGCTGGTGAAACCGCGAAGAGCAGCTAGTTACAACTTATGACTCGACCATTAATAGTCCCTGAATCTTCACGCTTTTCGAAGGCAGCCACTTTCCTACCAACTGCTGACGAGGCCGTTATATACATACAAGGATATCAGTTTTTCTGGTATATTTATATCAGACTCAAATTGTTTATTGGCCTTATAACATTGTCCAGTTACACTGGGCAAGTCATATTTACAAAAAAAGGTCTGACACTGCTGTAATGTATTAAGTATAAAAATTCTAAATTTTATAAGAAACATATTATTTATTAATAGTAAGATTATAAGTAATGTCAAACAGATTAAAGTAAAATATACGTTATTAATAGCTACGTACAATAAAAGTAGTTATGATATGATTAAATTTACTACTACACATACTACATTTATCAAATATATTATATATCTTGCAAAAGAAAATATAGGTAGTATCTATATCTATATGTAATATAAATATAGGTAGTATTGGTAGTAGCTCGTAGAAACCCTGACAGCCTAGAGAAGCTCATAGTAGTTGGCCAGGTCGACGGGAAAAGACCACGCGGTCGCTCACCTACCCAATGGACAGACGTAGTAAAGAAGCTTACCGGCCTGCCAATCACGAAAGCTATCAAGACCGCCGAAGACAGAACCACGTGGTCGTCATAGTACGTCGAGCGGTCCACCATTCAGACTAGACACGACTTTCAGCAATAAAGATGCCGACTATGATGATGAAAAGAAAATATAACCTATATAAAACATAATCTATGTATATTTTTATATATATGGACGTGGAGACGTTACAATCACGAGTCCCACCTGCTGTTAAGTGGTAACCTCTGTCCATTACAGATGCATTTCGTCACAAGTGACAAATTGCGCTGCACACGTAACCCTGAGACATTCAGTTCTAAAGTATCATGTGCCTGTAATTTCGCCGGCAACCATACTCTTCAAACCAAAACGCGGTTTGCAAAGTCCTACTGCTATAAAATTAATATAATACATGACGTTTGGACCGCTGATGGCGTGTCCAAGGACACCTTTACGCAATAAGACAGCTATCACGCCTTTAATCGGTTGTCGGCTGTCATTTCACGGCTGTTAGAACGCTATAAAGATGCCCCTTGTCCCTTTGACTATCAAGGGAAATAACAATCGAATTGCTTACCTTTTTCAACGAAAATCACAGAATGTATTAGAAATAGACGGCATACTATAAAACTTTTTGATGAGAGCAACCGGACTTATGTTGGAAAATATCTTTTGTATATTGTTTTTTAAAACTTCCTATACCGCGATAATTAAAACAAAAGACTTATGAATGAAAATGACGCAAATTAACGTCTCCGGTTGGAAAAGGGTTAAGATCCTAGGTAAAAATTAAATTAAACTTTTGTAATAGATCATTCTTGACGTAATGTCTGTACCCCAGTCCGTCAGGATGATTAGTTTCTGTGTTGCACGTCTAGCACATAAGCTAAGCTAGCCCATCATGTTTCCACTGCTGGGGCTAGAGCCATTCGTCTCAGAGAGCATAGAGGGGCATTCCAGGACCCAGGACCTAGTACCCAGGACCTACGGTGACTTGGTGGTAGGGCAGTGGCCACTCGGAGTTTTCATTCCATCCGTATACCTCCTCTTTATTATGCCTGACAGAAGTTGTGGTTGGGGGCGACTGCCAGCTACCTAACGAGCCCTGCAAAACACCAACTGTGGGCCGAGCACGAAAATCTGCTTAAGTGTAACGTTATCGTATCGTTTACGTATTCAGTACAAACTATGAGTGATCTGTGCCACTATTGTACTAGATAAATGACAGTTTGTACTAAATACGTTAGCGATGCGATTACGTTACACTTAAACAGATGTTCGTGCTCGGTCCACTGGTCACCCTTGGACTCAGTGACCGAGTAGTGACTGCAGCCAACTTTGCTTGGAGTAGGAAGATAGAAAGATAAATTAGCTCCACCACGAGAGCTACGGCCATCCGTAGCTCTCGTGGTGGAGCTAATTTATTAATAATTAAATAATTAAATTAAATAATTAAACATTCACCGGTACCATTACCGGTGAATGTTTATTTACCTTATTCGTTAATATATTTACCTATTTCCGTATATTTAAATACAATGTACATATGAGTCATTCGTATTTTGGCTGTTCAATATTAGATTACTCAAGTACCTTAAAATAATAAAATCAAGAACGCACAAGTGTTTGGCAAACATGGTTCGTCAATGTAATTGTTGGAGTAAGCTGATCTTGTGTCAAGATTCACATTACGTATTTGCGTACAATTATTGCGAAATCTTTTTAGCCGGCAAGCAGAGATATGGAATCTCGAATAAAATTAGAAATATACATTTAAATCCGTATCGTAATCTCTGAAGGAAAAACTCGATTGCGTGGCCATAAAGCGGAACAGTACGGGAAAAATAACGAGCATTAATGTCTCGGCTCCTGATTTGTGGCCACACTTGAGTTGTGCCGACAAATAAAGGGCCCAATCTAAATGAAAGCACCTTGAACACGTGAACCGATTAAGTAGATAATACGAATTTCTTATTACATGCGTTCTCATTTTTTGATAATGCTCTACATTGTCTAAGATAATTTCTAGATCTTCGTATTGTTTTTATTTTTTAAGTTACTAGTGACTGCCCGCGACTTCGTTCGCGTAGTAGGCTCGGCCTTCGGCCTGGCCTTAACCTCTCATCTTTTTTTTTTTAATGTAAGATCCTTCTACGAAGTATTAGAAAACAAGATGAATGAAATCAGTAGAGCCGTGCTCAAGTTGTAGCGTGACCAGGAAAAATAGGGGTTGATTTTTATATATATATAGACTAGCGACTGCCCGCAACCTCGTTCGCGTAGTAGGCTCGGCCTTCGGCTTCGCTATGACCTCCTATATTTTCTTGGTTTTTTTCTTTCATAAGAACCTTCTCCTGACAATGATTAACACAACAAAAAAGAATTAGCGAGATCGTTCTATCCGTTCTCACGTTATAGAGTGACCAGCCGTGCGGTGTCAGATACTTTATGAGATATCGCCCTTGTACATAAGGTTAATTTCCCAAAGTTTCTTGTCATCTCGTCATTTGGGGCTCATTTATATACATATATATACATATATGTATATATATATATATATATATATATCGGCGCAACTACAACAGTTCGTCGAGAATAATTAAGTTTAATCATTTGATTGCCCTAAAAATAGTTTATAAATCATCAGTTGACTATTTTTGAGTTGATTACGATGTAAAATTAATGTTATGATTGTAATTTCAATACTTTACCAACAAACTTGTAAACTCGTGCACGTGCGCCGAGTCCTATAAATACGGCCGCACGGTAGGCGCTCGTCTCAGTCGCTCTCGAGTCGCCGTACAGTACGGACCTCTTTGTGACGTTGTTACTGCTGCTCGTTGAATATACGAAGCTTATAAAAGTACTTGTGAAGTTTTACTTCGAGGACCCAAAAATGAGTGATCATCATGAAAACAACAATTGTGACGTCAGCAATGCTGACGTCACACTTTTTAAAAACACTCCGGAGGTGCTTTCTCCGTCATCAGGAGGTGCTTTCTCCGTCATCAGAAGTGGGATCAGAACAAGCTCTGGTCCCAACCACATCCTCATCGACTTCGGTTCAACCTGTCTCGACTGGAACAGCGCAGGGCAGTACCAGGCTGATAGGCCCTGCCTCATTGAACACTTCAGGAGTACCAGCAAACAACTTTCATACCGTGCAGCCCATCACAACGGGAATTACCATAGGCATGACGTCTACACCAATCGCTGCGGGAATACCAGCTTCCGTCGGGATACCATTCATGTCAATGGGACCCACATATTACTATCAAGAAGTATAGCTTCTAGGGGTACCCATCGCTGCTGGATCGTCCAACACAACGAATATGCATCCAACTACTCCAATAGTCGGATGCCCTCCCCAGTTTATGATGCAAATGATGGAGATTATGCACCAGAAACAATATTACAATAACGGAAACATCTAAAATCGTGATAACCTGTTCATTCTTTAAGAAAACGGGTTATATATTCAAGACGTGCTACAAGCGTCAAAACGCACTGACATCGAACGTGAACTAGCTGGAATCAATCAAGCATCCAACACTGTTATAATCGGTGCAATACCAATACGTGCCATCTTCGATAGTGGACCGCTACATGGCGAAAAAAGTGGTCGGCAGAGGCCGCTCCAGAAAAATCGCCCACGATCAACTTCGGCGTGCCCCACAACCGGGAAACCAAGGTGCCGTGTCGGCGGGAGATGATCACGATACACTGCAAAACAACGTTGCAACCCCTCCTGGTTCAGTGTCATCCACATCTCAAGCTGGCCAGTCAGTCCAGATAACTCACGACCACGAACACGCGTCATCGGATTAAAACCGGCGAGTATAAAATTCATTATGTTTCACGATATTTTCAACTAGAATCTACAAGAATAAAATGTCTGGAGAGTGATACCTCTGAGCTAACCATGTGTTACCCTTGAGCTAACCACGGATCCTTGATGCATCCACAAGTGAACCCTGAGATACCGTGGGGAAGCCTTGTGGAACTGTGGGTAGACACGTATACACCACAGATTCTAAATTAATAAGGCAGTGCACTTGAGATGTCTTAGTGTACTGTTGTAATCTACAAAAATAAAATGTCTGGAGAGTGATACCTCTGAGCTAACCATGTGTTACCCTTGAGCTAACCACGGATCCTTGATGCATCCACAAGTGAACCCTGAGATACCGTGGGGACGCCTTGTGGAACTATGGGTAGACACGTATACACCACAGATTCTAAATTAATAAGGCAGGGCACTTAAGATGTCTTAGTGTACTGTTGTAATCTACAAAAATGTCTGGAGAGTGATACCTCTGAGCTAACCATGTGTTAACCTTGAGCTAACCACGGATCCTTGATGCATCCACAAGTGAACCATGAGATACCGTGGGGACGCCTTGTGGAACTATGGGTAGACACGTATACACCACAGATTCTAAATTAATAAGGCAGTGCACTTAAGATGTCTTAGTGTACTGTAGTAATCTACAAAAATGTCTGGAGAGTGATACCTCTGAGCTAACCATGTGTTACCCTTGAGCTAGCCACAGATCCTTGATGCATCCACAAGTGAACCCTGAGATACCGTGGGGACGCCTTGTGGAACTATGGGTAGACACGTATACACCACAGATTCTAAATCAATTAGGCAGTGCACGATGTCTTTGTGTACTGTTTACTAATCAAAAGACTCCTAAGGTTACATAACAGTTGTGTTAATGTAACAAACAAGATAAAGCAACGTAAGTTGTTTACAGACTCACTACTCAGAGAATGTCTCATTTCTTTCAGGTCTACGAGAATCCAAATAATCTACGAGAATCCATAACAATCTACGAGAACCAACGAGGCTGGTGCAGAGCGCGCACCGCCTGTCAGTATGGCCGTATCGGCGCAACTACAACAGTTCGTCGAGAATAATTAAGTTTAATCATTTGATTGCCCTAAAAATAGTTTATAAATCATCAGTTGACTATTTTTGAGTTGATTACGATGTAAAATTAATGTTATGATTGTAATTTCAATACTTTACCAACAAACTTGTAAACTCGTGCACGTGCGCCGAGTCCTATAAATACGGCCGCACGGTAGGCGCTCGTCTCAGTCGCTCTCGAGTCGCCGTACAGTACGGACCTCTTTGTGACGTCGTTACGCTGCTCGTTGAATATACGAAGCTTATAAAAGTACTTGTGAAGTTTTACTTCGAGGACCCAAAAATGAGTGATCATCATGAAAACAACAATTGTGACGTCAGCAATGCTGACGTCACACTTTTTAAAAACACTCCGGAGGTGCTTTCTCCGTCATATATATACATATATATATATATATATATATATATATATATATATATATATATATATATATATATATATATATATATATATATATATATATATATATATATGTATATATACAAGCACGACTTTGAGACCAGGTGTTAGGTCAGTTGGTAGTGACCTTGGGTTTTGGGTATTTGTGATGTGTTAAAGCGTGTGTCCATGCCTCCCACGACACAGGGCATCCTAGTGCGAGGGTGTAAACGTTATTTATTTATATCGTCTATCTATGCGGCCTAACCTAAGGCTAAAATTTCGTCACTAAGGGCTCAGCGTCCCGAGCACGAATATTTGCTAAAGTGTAACGTTATCGGATCGTTGACGTATTCAGCCAAACTATGAGTTATCTGTGACACAGTTGTACTAGATAAATGATAGTTTGTACTGAATTCGTCAACGATACGATAACGCCACACTTTAGCAAATCTTCGTGCTCAGGCCACTGGGTAAGGTTAGGATGGCTATAATAAAAATAATAAGCTCGCCTCCAGACCGAGATAGTCCTTAGATGATGAATGAGAATGAAGAATATGACTGTTATAAAGTGGGCTTAAAAAACACTTATGGGATAATTAAAACAGAATGTGCGTTCCTACACTTCTATGTGCATTTATCTATAACGCTACTCTGCATCGAAATGCTCAGTTAATTCCCGAAAATGTTACGAAATCATCCAGTTGACGAAGATAGAAAGATCGTAACCGGGTTTCGACAGTATCGTGATATCTGAGATTATTGCGCCGCCATCAGGAAACAATAATGTCAGTCAACGCTGGTTGTGACGTCACCGCGTTTACTAAAGACTCGCTCCCATCGCGCGGAATTATGTCTTCGACAGTACCCGTCACTCCGATAACGATTCTGTCACCAGAGGTACTGGCGCGAAACAAATACGCAGATATGATCTGTATTCATGAGTTGCTCAAAGTAATTTGTACCAAGCATGAATACCTAGATGTAATGGGGCGATAGGAACATTTTACTATGCTTATAAGTGGTAGGGTTTGAGAATGCCAACAAAGAATATTAATACTGTAGGAACGACAATTGTACACATTAAATAATAACATGTTTGTCTATGAAACGAAACCAAGACCATGCACTACCACTAGAAATATCAGGACAATGATATTAATTGAAAGTTCGGTCAACGACCGAAGCGTCTCTTTAACTGACCAAATTGACTTCCATCTGTCCGTATGCTTGTTAGGTTGATCGTTGGTCGTTCTGTACATGTCGCATATTAGTCGCTAGTTACCGACTAATTTTGATAAAATTAGTGTCGCGACTTGAAAGAAGGATTTCGAATATGAGCTTAATTGGTTTCCGAGATAATAGGTTGTAAAGTACTGCGAAAAACTGCCGCTAATAAAGAGGTCTAATGTTCGCAGATCTACTAGTTTTAAATCATTTAAGACGCCAGCATTCATTGACTTTAATCTTGAAAAATGTCGGCTCTATGTCAGCGTTGAAACTGCATTCAAAAATGTTAGTAAATTAATGACTGGAGCTGACATAAGTGTCATAGAGCCGAATTAGCAACTGAGATACATAATAGCCCTCCAGGACGTACAGGACACCCTTTATACGGGCCCATACAATTAGTGACGGAAGTTTCATTGAAATAAAGATCATGCTCACATGTACTACAAAGTAACAACTATCCGTAGGTTTCTACGTATTTAGGGAATCAAGAGCATCGAGAGCATGACTCCACAACACCCGGCCAAGAACCAATTGCGAGCTGTTATGTTACTTCCGCGGTGGATTTCGTCTTTGCAAAGTAAAGCATTAACTGCAATCATTAGTGTTGTAAAGTTTAAAGGACTCTGTAGCAAGATAGTTTGCTTTGTAAATGGGCTTAAACTACTGTGTCTCATAGTGACGAACACGATGGAAATCATGTACGAAAACCCTCAACCAAATTGAATTTATTCAATGGCCTCAAGTTAAGAAACTCAAGAATCCACTATAACCTGTGACAAAGTTTTTTTATAAGAAGATAAAATGTTGATAGAAATAGAAAAACATTATTTGTTTTGGTACCAGTACATACAAAAAACATATCTTATAGTAAAATAATATACAAAGCTAAGCGTATCCTATATGTAGGTTAGCCAAGGACGTTTAGAGGACAGGAAAATACAGACATTTAGATGTACAAATATGTAGCGTGGGAATGTTCAGGGAATTTAGGTTAGCAGAGATGTTTTGTGTTACAGAGAAAGAGAAATTAATAGTGGACTGCTTCTTTCCAGAACGCTTTGTAGGGAGCCTTTTAAAACGTTATTTATACACTTGTGTATCTACTACCTACACTCGAAACTAATAATACCGTTGAAGTTTATTTGTGAGTTTGTATATAGGAGGTAGTATCTAAAACTGCATTACTGATCTAATTCTGAAACCGTGAAAGTGAAAGACGTGTGGAAGGCTAGTTTTGTCTTGCTTAGCTGTTGACACCGGTTACTTTTGCTGTATGTTTATGACTCAACTTCTTCGCAGTTGAGCGGGTTTTGATGTTATATACATCTGCCTATGCAGATGCATCTCGTCACACGTGATGAACTGTGAATGAAGTGACTGACAGATTTGTCAACGTAGGGTCTAAACATTCGCGGCCACAAAACTGAAATGTTGTTACCAGAAACAGACAACATACTAAAGATAGATCTTTAGAAACTTCTATAAAGAACGCTCCAATGGGAAAGAAATCAATTTAATAATTTTAATTGCCACAAAGTAAAAGTTTTACATAAAATAGTTCATCATAAGGTTGTAAGTTTCTTAACAAAATATTGTTACCGCTCTTCGTGTAAAAACGCTTTATTATTTCAAGACAAACGTAGCTCTCATTATAATTGGAAAGGCCCATTTAGTTTGGAATAAGGTCATCATTTTAAGGGGACATTGAGGGGATTATTTGGAAGTACTACACAAAAGCACAAAGACTACCTCCCTACCGTAGAATACCTAGTTTGTACTGCTTAAATAATTCGTTAAGGTAGGTACCTTAACGAATTATCTAAGCAGTACAAAATCAACATGTCTACATAGATTGCAATAATTTTAAACAATCGTATAATAATAATAATTTATTGATGTGGTAATAAAGTAAACTGTTCAAGTAAAAAATAATATATCATGATGACCGAAAAGTGATCGATATTTCAGGAGGCGTTAAAATATACGCGATGAAGTTCCTTTAAAGTTGTATAAGTATAATAGTTATGTAAGGTATTAATTCTTTAAATTAATTAATAGAAATTTTATTTTCTATAGGCTTCGCTGTCTACGCGTTCTATTGGCTAAGCATATGCATACTATAAAGTCGATCGCCTAATGTCAGCAGTCACGTCTGTTCGTATGACGGGTGCATTAACTAAGTTTTCAGTTGTCTGGCCCGGGCAAACATTTGTGCGATGAGAAGAAAAGTTTCCTGTGAGGTATTAGATCCTTTTTGTTTGAGTTTCCGTTATTTCGGCACTGTTGCAAGCGCCATAATCACGAGCGTGTGAAACGTGGTCTCTTACTATGGGCCTCATAAGCAAGCTCAAAGTCGCACAACGAGATATGGAGAGGGCTATGCTCGGGGTTTCTGTACGTGATCGAATAAGAAATAAGGAGATTCGTAAACGAACTAAAGTCACCGACATAGCCCAGAAGATAAGCCAGTTGGATAAAAAGATGGCCGATGGGGCTGAAAGGTTTTAAAGTGGAGACCACGGACTGGCAAGCACAGCGTAGGTCTTCCACCGACAAGGTGGACTGACGACCTGATAAAGGTCCATGGTCTAGGCCGCTTCCTACCGGTCCTTTTGGAAATTCGTGGGGTAGGCATATGTTCAGCGGTGGACGTCCTACGGCTGAGATGATGATGATGATGAATCACGAGCAAACTGAAGTCTATGCGGGTGAGCGGCACTAACATCAAACGAAACGATCTGCCCTCTTTCTGTTGTTTCTTATACGTACAGCATCCCTGCCACTGTCACACAAATCACTCGCATGTATGTATGTATATTTAAATGCATACATAGGAATGCATCTATGACTTAAATATCCCGTTTCTAATGTTAACTCTTGCAAAAGTGTCCGTAATATTTTAAAAACATATAGAGGAGATAGAGGTACGTATTAGATGGGTGATGCGTTATTGTGGGTCCATGCATCTCGCGACACAGGTAATCCTAGTGCGGGTGTGTAATAATGTATGTGTAAACTTTTTTTCTACACTAACCGCAGCCACAAAATTAAACACTATTTTGTGGCTGCGGTGTCACTCAAAGCAAAAGAAAAAACGAGATTCTGCACAGCGTCCATCACCCTGAGACATACACCCAGTCGTTTCACTTGTTACAGAGCCATTCGAAAAGTTTAATACCCTTACTCTATATACACTACTATTAAGACAGTGAGGGACGAAGTTAAAGAGTAATCCCTCCACCATCGGGATGTGAATCGTAAAAGGCGAGGAAACCCGACTTACTAGGTGGTCTCGAGCAAGATACCGTCATGGTTGATAATATTCACCAAGCGAAGCAATAGTGCGCAAGCATTACTGCGTTAGGGTATGAAAAGCATGTCAGGGAGATTACTGGTCAAAAGCAATATCTCGAGGTGACGAGCAGTGCTACGCAAAATAGAGATAGATAGATAAACTCTTTATTGCAACACCACATTATAAAGTACAACAAACAAAGGAATATGACAATATAATAAACATTCCTCAACGATGAAAAACTTTAAATTAAGTGTCACAATGGACTGTTTTATCGCTCAGACCGATCTCTTCCAGACAACCATGTTCTAAGCTCTGGGTCGCACTACAACTGTCATGGGCAAGCGATAATGATGATGTTCACGACGCACAACTAGTCCGTATCGTCATCTTATCGCATAAAAAATATTCATAAATGGCTAGTATTGAAAGTGAACAGCCGCAGATGTTATACCGACCATAAAAAGTTAGACTTGAATATTCCGTGGATTTTATCGTATTACTGAATAAAACCAGTGGCTATAAATTTTCGTTACACATTAGATCTATCTACTAAGACTAAGTGCCATAAAACTTATTTCATTATCTCCATGACTCTTCTATAAATAATACTGTGTTTTGGGAAAACCCACTGATAATATTTTACATCTTTACGTCACCCATAATTAAAGGCTAATTGATTACTTATCAAGTATTTGTCACGTTGTTGATAAAATATCATAAATAGCTCAAAACATGAAATCTGAAGATAAGTACAAGTTGGTTTTCTGCAAGAGTTTATCGTATGGTACAAGTGCCGTAATGACAGGAATTATTTCTCCTGACGATGTTCGAGCTGATCCGCTCCGGTGCAGACAGACAGGGGAACAAAGGAGGCAGTATCGCGCATCTCTTCCCTTCTCCTTAGTGGAGTCACTGGTGAAGAGTCCAAGGACTCTACGCCAACTTGGACGGCCCTACACGTCAAGGGGATGGCCTTGGTGAGGTGACCCCTTCACAGGCGTTGATAATTTCGATCCGGGTTTGCCGCTGGAGCGAGATGGTGAATGTTAGTGAGACCTCATCTCGCTCACTTTAACGGAAGACTGGTGACGGGGGTTTATTACGTTGTTTTTTTTTTTTTTTCATCGCCTTTTTACCCCCGTGGCGTAAGGGTAGTGCACAGCATTTTCTTCCTTTACTACACATGTCGCAATTCCAGGAAAAGTAGTATGATTTCTCAGAAAACTATTGTATTATTGGCCAAATATGGCGAATGACGAGTCTAAGGGTGGAAAAGCAATTGTTTCTCCTTGTATTGATGTGCAAACAGTAAGACATTTTAATAGACTACAACATCTTGTACATGTAGTCATATAAAATTGTATGCAATAATAATATAATAATATAATATCTCTCAAGCTCAGAACCTTTACTTGCTTGACTCGTCATTTTATGAAACCGTCAACAATTTAAACGAACTCATTCGCACTGCACACCAATTTCAACTGACTAAGTGGGTACATTTACATATCTGAGTTGGCAGATCCCAAGTCACGTATACTCAAAATATGCGGTCGTCGAGGCAGGCGTAGGTAGACCGAACAAGAATTAATACAAGGATTACGAGGCTGCAAGCCCGGAGGCAAGTAAAGTTAATATTCTTTGCAAAACAACAGGAACGGAAGCAGTGTAGGGGGCTATTCAAATTTAGTAAGAAGTGATCAGGAAAACTAGAAAAGAAGTAAAGAGAAACGAAACAGGAACATGGGTATGTTGCTGTTGCTGAATGTTTTTTATGCTATATTATTATGAAAATGTTATAAAGTATTAGAAGTACTAGTAATACTTGAAGTCATTGAATGTTTTGGTTAAAAGATAACCATTAGATCTAAGAATTATCGTTATAAAAACATAAATTTCCAGCATATCAAACACATTTTTTGTTTCATGTCCATAATATCAAACGGATTGTTTTATAAGCGTTTTTCACGTATTTTGCGAGTATTTTCTCGAAAGTGTCGACAGAGTAGTTTAAACATGGAGGTCTAGATACTCGTTATTTTTTGAACACGTATAAGGAATTGAGTTGCCATTCCGTCATGTCATTCCGTCCCTTAACTGCCTTTTACGACATTCGTTTTACAACATGGGAGAATATTAGAATAATACTAAGTTGTGTAGCGTAGTATAAATAGTAAAAATTGCAATGCGAAAATATGTCTGATATAAAAAATCTATCTTTCTCTTTTCATTCATCATGCTTCGACGTATAATTGGACAATATATGGAAATGCGAGCGATAATATTTGATACAAGATACCCCAATCGCAGTCCTAAATTCAAACCTGTGAGAGAACGCCTTGTAACCCAGAGAGATAAGCAAACTTCTGCGGCGATGCTCTGACATGATAGGCCGTAATTCAACTTCATGTTACTACCAGATGTTAGACTGAGGTCGTCGAGGGGCTCATAGTTAACATTTTGATGAATGATCTTAGTACTTAAAAACTTGACATTTAGCTATTCATCATCATCATCATCATCATCTCAGCCGTAAGACGTCCACTGCTGAATAACGGCCTTCCCCACAAATTTCCAAAAGGACCGGTTGGAAGCGACCTGCATCCAACGTCGTCCTGCTACCTTTATCAGATTTATTAGCTTTTATTAGGTACTCGTATTTAACTATTTTAAAGCAAAAACTACACGAATTTTGCAAATTGTGAGTAAAAAGACTTATCTGTATAAAGTACTTCTAAGAACCGAAACTTAAATAAGTTTGATAATAATTAATCACACACAAGAATTGCACTGCTTTGAACCATTCATCATCGTCATCATAATTTCAGCCGTAGGACGTCCACAGCTGAACTTAGTCCACATAGAACACGTCCAACGGGACTGGTTGGAAGCGGCCTGCACCCTACATTGTACAAGTGGACAGACGACCTTTGTCAGGTCCTCTGTCCAATTTGTCGGTGGACGACCTACGCTCCGCTTACCGATCCGTAGTCTGCACTTCAGGACCTTGTCCCATTGGTACATATCTATTATTACAACCTAGTGTGCGTGGATGTGGTAAAAGCCGAGTAAAGAATAGAGGGTTATATGTAGATGTCTACTTATTTACGATACTTTTCATAATAATCCATCACCACGCGTGTAAGACTGTGGGGCGCAGATAGCCGTAATTTTTTTATGATTTTTGTAGTTATCTATTTGGGGGATGTGAAGATATGATGATATGTTTTCTACATTTACAACGAACGACGAACTAGTGCCTAATGCGTGTCAGCGTATCTTGAAGGAAAGTATTAAATCATTGCGTCTGATGTAATAAGATATATTTGTTACAGGTTCAAGGAATTTCAGTACGTTACCTAAAATAGAGTCTCAGTCTATTTTAGGTAACGCCTAAATATAGAACTGGTTTATTCTTAAAACGATTCGTGTTCCCTTGTTTGCATAAACTTGATTTATTATAATTTATACGATCAACAGGGAGTGCGCTCTTTACGCTCTCGTAACATTATAAATAGTTTTTGAATAACAACATCAAAAGAACATAAAGAATTTATTCAATTTAATTAAGTCAAAGGTATACATAAATGTTAATAAATATATAATACCTTACTACTTTTTTAATTTAAACATTTATAGCAGCCAATTTAAATTTTCTTTCCGTGGGCTCTGTCGAGTATTTTAAGATTTTATTTTAAAAGATTTTGTATTTATTCAACGACATTTTTATTCTCTTAAAAATAAAAATATCACTGAATACTTTATTGTAAAAAAATATGTATATATTTGATTTACCCCTCACCTCGAGGAAGTTTCTACTTGCCTAACTTTTATTAATTTGCGGGAAGCTGAAATTATCAGTATTGTTACACCCAAACATTGATGAAATACTCTGATTGGCAACAGAATAAAAATTAAAATCGATATCAGAGACGATTATAAGCGACAGTCATTAGAGAAAATTATTCCGGGAACTCGTTAAACCGCTCGCTAAAGCGTGAACTGCGAAATTATCTCTAATTGAAAGCCCGGGTTTTTAACGGCTCCGGGTTTATGTGTTTGATCGACGTTATATGAATTTTGAGGATGGTTTTATATTTTTTTCGCTTTTGTTTTTTATTATGTCACTAGTAAGCATAATATAAAAACGGAGATATTTGGTCAGTGAAAAGGTATAATCCCATCGAAAACTTAAATGTGAAATGAGAGCCAAGTTCAACATGATATATGCCTCGGTTATTGTCTTCAACGACAAAAGAAGTGAGATCTAAACGAGTGCTAAGTTCAATGGTCAGAATGGTCAGTCCTCAAATATATCTATTATAACACAAAATATTTATAACAACTTAAAATATCAGTTTTGCTTATAACTCAGGATAATATATTGAAGCCTTTGGCTAGTTCTCATATAATATAAGTACTTAAACTAATATGATTGGATTTAAAAAAAAAACTTGAAAAATTAAGGGTGGTGGTGAAGCGTCAATGCCTTTTTCAAATTACAAAAATCATTTAATATTATGATCTGTATTGCTTTAAGATCTATATATATATATATATATATATATATATATATATATATATATATATAGGTATAGTCTGTATTTATATTATTTTTGCATTCGTTGATACTAGTTGTTGATAAACCTTCAAATTATAATTGGTATATATCGCAGCGCCCACGCATCTAGACAGCTGTTTTAGTTTACTAACAGTTTGAAGAGATGGCGTTAGCAGTATAGCAAGGATTGAATATTACTCTAATAACCGACGCACTGATTGGCCAGAGGGCTGGTCTTTTGACTCGTGACATCAGATATGGAAGGTGGTTAGAAATTCTTTACATCCACCTCGAATATTATTAAAATAAGGAAGATAACTGAGGATTCACGCAAGGTAACTGCCACGGCTTAGTAAACATTTTTCGCTGTTTAACTTTAAATTCTCCCGAAACAACTCTAAGTTTATTGGATAACATATCCCTACGTGCAGTGTAGAATAAAGCGTAGCAATCATCAACGGAGCAATGACACAAAACGATATATCTACGGATTTTAGGACGGTGTCGCCGGCCGGCCACCTATATCTGTGTGTTTTCAGGGGGTTTATCAAACGCCACGGTCAGCCATACTTTCTTAGGTATTGATCTCTTTTTAAATTAAAAGTACGCAAGTACACACGGTATACGCCATTTACACGCCGCACCAGGTAGTATTCTACTCATTATATATTCACGTGAAGACCTTAAAATCCACATATAGACCGGAATAAACGTTCTTGAGACCAGTAACAACCACAATTGAGGCACTACCAATTCGTAAGAAGAGTGATCTCGACTTGCCGAAATGGTGAAGTGTTTATCTGATGGCACGTAGTTTGACACAACCCTGATGGGCAGAGGGTGTATCGGCTGTCATCAATTTTGAATGCTGATGCTTAATCATAGGCGCTATAAGAAGTATTCCTAATAGAATATTTCAAATATTAATATTATGATTTTTTTTAATTATTAATATAATATAAATATAATAAATTTTAATTATATATTTTTTTCTTTAATTAAAAAAATAATATGAAATTTTCAAATAATTGATTGTTTGAAAAATTATAATAAAATGATAAAAATTTACTGGTTTCTGATTTATTCCTTTTTATTTACCCAACTATCTATCTGGATGCCAAAACTGAACCTTATTTATGGGGATGCGTAGAGCTTACAATGAAGCATAAAACTTGTCCATCTCGCCCCTATATGGTATAAAAAACAAATGCTACTGGATGTGAATTTAATTCGTACAATAGTTAACACACTATAGTCCTACTAACATGTCGAACGGACAGACTCAGCTTTTGTATGAGGCCTATAAAATACCAACACTGGTGTCGAATACCGATGCATATTATGTTGTAACTAACAAGTGCAATTTGAAAAATTTAATACCGACTTCCATTCTATTACTTTGGTAAAAATCAGTTATTGGAGTGTAACTCAAAAACAACTGGATCGAATGTGATGAAATTTAAATGGGACCACACGGGAAGCACCAGCTTTCAAACAAAAATTTTGAAAGAATTTTGAAAATCGGTTCACCCAGTCGAAAGTTATGAGGTAAAAAAAAAAAAAAACATACAGTCGAATTGAGTACCTCCTCCTTTTTTGGAAGTCGGTAGAAAATGTGATACAAAGTGTTGTTGGTGTTAGACTATAGTCGAAGAAGAATATTGTATGGTTGAGTGATATCGGAGGACGATGTTGCTGGACTACTAAGTTAGCAGAGTATTGTCGTAGAGTGGTAATTGTAGTTATGTGCGAATACAATTTTCACGGAGTTGGTAATTGTCTGAGTAGGATAATAAGGTCTAATAATTAGTATTATCTGTTGGAAGTCGTAAGTTTCATCGATTTTATTCCACCACCGTCATAGTAGAGTGGTAATTGTAGTTATGTGCGAATACAGTTTTCACGGAGTTGGGAATTGTCGGAGTAGGATAATAAGGTCTCCCCCCGAAGGGTTCTCGCATTGACGAGGCGGGGGGGCTCAGTAACCGTGGCTAGGTACACCACGGTGAAGCCAAGAGGAACCCAGGGGCCGCGCCGGCGTTGGGGTGCGCTGGCCGGCTCAGGCGGGCCGCTCCTATGGGCTTTGGCCGCCAAGTCCACATAGGAGTGGCGGGGTCCGGGCGCTTTGGCGCAGACTCGAGGATGTGAGGCCCGGGCGCTTTGGCGTAGGCTCGAGGAGGTGGGGCCCGGGCGCTTTGGCGCAGGCTTGAGGAGGTGGGGCCCGGGCGCTTTGGCGCAGGCTCGAGGAGGGGGGCCCGGGCACTTTGGTGCAGGCTCGAGGAGGTGGGGTCCGGGCGCTCGGCGCAGACTCGAGGAGGTGGGGTCGCGGGGGGGCTATCCCTTGTGGCTGACGTAGCAGGCGGTGGGGCTACGTATCCGACCCACCGCAGGGAGACCACGGGCGAACAGGCACGGGGAAGTCTGGCGCCCATTGTTGGCGAGTTTGGTCTCCGAGGCAGTTGCGGCACGCCATGTGTTCTGGCGTGCCGCGAAGAGAAGGGTCCGGCAACGGACAGCCACGGCGGGTTCGCGGTCGTGTGGAAAATCTGTCCCGCGTTCCCGCCGAGGGCGGCAGTGACGGAACACCCCGGGGTTTTGGTGGGTATACGGACTCCCACATAACCACCTCCCTCCCCGTGGTGGGTGGTATCCATAAAGGATTTCCACGGGACAAAAAAAAAAAAGGATAATAAGGTCTCATAATTAGTATTATCTGTTGGAAGTTGTAAGTTTCATCGATTTAATTCCACCACTGTCATAGTAGAGTGGTAATTGTAGTTATGTGCGAATACAGTTTTCACGGAGTTGGGAATTGTCGGAGAAGGATAATAAGGTCTCATAATTAGTATTATCTGTTGGAAGTCGTAAGTTTCATCGGTTTAATTCCACCACTGTCATAGTAGAGTGGTAATTGTAGTTATGTGCGAATACAGTTTTCACGGAGTTGGGAATTGTCTGAGTAGGATAATAAGGTCTCATAATTAGTATTATCTGTTGGAAGTCGTAAATTTCATCGATTTTATTCCGCCACCAATCAGCTAGATATCCGAGAGGTTCGTTTAATCAAGGAATTGAAAGCGGTGGGTCAACACGCCAAGTTTATACACTTCGAAGTGGAATCTTAATTAAGTTCCAAGATAAATAGAGGACAGGTCCAGGGACCGATGCCGTTTCAGAACGAGATTTTGTTTTGCTTTTCTTTAGATTAAAGCTGATCATGATTGAACTGATAATAATATCCTGAAAACAGGAATTTTGTCTATACATACATATACATAGGAACATGTATTTTGCAGTAGTAGTAGATCAACATTAATTAAATTAATAGCAGTCTTTGTGAACTAGTCCGTCCGGGAAGTACTACCAGTATACCTGTATTTCTACTACGAAGCAGTAGTGTTTGCAGTACGTACTGTGTTCTGGATTGAAGGGTACGGGTGCCGGTAAAGTTACAGGCAAATTTTAACTTTATATTACAGCAGTTCATTCCTTTCGACGAAATGCATCTGTTATATAGGCAGGAGGTTACCGCTTAAAATCAGGTGAGCCTCGTGCTTGTACGGTAAAATATTCACATACAAAATTGTTACGTCCGTTTCTCCTAGTGATAGGTAGTCTATAGAAGAAGTGTCAATTTATGAATGTGTAGCGTTAATATATTATTATTTAATCGGTTTATGTTTTAATACATTTAATATAAAGTGGTTTTATAGACTTGGGTTTTAATTCATTTATTAAATGAAGAGAACATTAAACATTTGCCATTAAAACCCAAACAATAAGATATGGCACTAAACAGCCATATTTATAAACAAGTAGTAACTTGTTGCTAAGTAATTTCTCGATGAAGTAAGCACTTGACGATAGAATATTTCAATAACATAAAATCTTATTCTATAGTCGAACAATGAACGTTACTTACTAAAGTAAATGCATGACATAACCCTATCAAAATTGGATGTATCCTTTTACACTTGTATTAGGTTGTTGTCATGGGATTTTAATTTTATAGCATATTAGATCCTTCACGGTTCAGACTTGTGCGCGAATTTCATTTTTATACAACTTCACTTTTGCATAAAGAACGAAAAATTGACATGCTCTCATTGCTTAAGCAAAGTAAATGGTGACTATTACTCGGCTAAGAAGCCTTTGATAGTTCTAACTTCAGGCAAATTCCAGTATATAGAATTAAAATCGTTGCTTAGGTAGTTACTTTTCCTTAAGTAATGACTATTGCTTGTTTATAAATACGGCTGTAAGACATTAGGTTAAACCAGATACCTTCCTGTCTAACGGATTCCAGTACGGATCACGGAACGGATAGTAAATTAATATTAATGTCACAGCATGGCCTAAGGCAGTGTCTATTCTAAAATAAGCGAAATTATTCTAAAAAATTTAAAACTTAACCAGAAAACGTAAATACTTATCTCATAATAAAGACTTAATAAGTAATTTGATCTACAAAGTAATGTCTTATGTAAGTAGAAGCTAATAATACCAAGGATATCTTTGAAAATAAATTCGATGAATAGCTTGAACACATAATTTATAGAGAAAGCATGGCGCTTATCACAAGGAAGTAAGAAGTTTAATGGTCAATTCGTTGAGAGAAATACCAATCCACCCGTTTCACCCGTCAACTATCAAAATGTATAGTTCCAGAACTATGATTAACAATTTATTATACTAGTTTATCCGCCGTTCGGTATTCGCATAAAGCAGGGTTGCCATCAAATATTCTGTGTAAACGGCCGTCGGTAAAATATTCAACGAGCTTAAGCTTCAGCTTGGTTACGAACAAATTTATTCAAAATTTTCAATGGCGATGCTGCGCTAGTGTATCGTGAAAATTGTGTATCATTTTATCCTAAGTATGTGTGCAATTTTATCTTAAGTATGTGTGCAATTTTATCCTAAGTATGTGTGCAATTTTATTTTGTTTTACAATTTTAGGAAAACTTACAGCTAGGTACACACAAGCGCGGATCCACCGTTGTGGGCACGATGGGCATGCCCACAACCCTATAAGACTTGTGACATCAGACGTCACACTTTCATATTCGACAGGCCGATGATATGACGTTTTATAAAATATACATACAACCTGGATAGCGATGAAATTAAAACGTGTTCGCGAAAAAAAACGTAAGCTTCTTTTAAAATTAGATAATTTGACATCATTTGATATCCTTTGTAGTAGTTTTCAGCGAAATTACAGCGCAAGAACATCTTAACAGTCCTAGTAAAAAGCGCAGTGCTTTGCCATGCACGGTTTGGAAGTGTTGTACCTAGTTTAAAATTCTGAATGGCACTGGACTGTTATGGGCAAGCGTGACGCTTAACATCAGGCGAGCGACTTGATACTATATCGATCATGAGAGAGTTCATGCTCCGACTCGTATTTTGCTGATTTTCGGGTGGATGTGACCACAACCTTTTTTGTGGGCTCGATCCGCACCTGGGTACACCTAGCTGTAAGTTTTCCACAAGATAAATAAATTAATAAAATACAGAAGGCAAATTAAAAGTTTTTACCAAAATGTTATAAATATCATGAATATAAAGAATAATTTTAGTTAATATAGTATAGTAAAAAGTATATGAGTATAGTATAAATATCTATGTAACATTATATAAAAGTAATAAAAGCGAGTGCACACGTAATAAAAGAATATTATAATGTATAATACTACTTATTTATCTAATCCAGGTACTAAAGCATTTGTAGAATTTATCGCTCAACAGCCGACGTAACTGTCCAACTCAAGTGTTGAAGAGGTCGACATCAAAAATGTATATAAGCAGGATATTGTTATAAGCGTAAAGAAAACTCACAAAACTTTTGAATACATAAAAAACACATGAGTTTTATATAATATGGTTAAGCAATGCTTGTAACGAAACGATCATTATTAAAACCGTGTTCGAAACAGAACATAGGGTGCTATCAGACAGAGAGCGGTCACGCGTTCACGCAGTCAGATTTGCGATCGTTGTGTTGTATTACGTTACATAGATATACCCAAACAGAAGGCGTTCTGACTGTGTCGGTCAACTGTCACTGTGCCAGTAGACTGTGGATATATCTATGTAACGTAATACAAAACAATGAACGCAAAACTGACCGCGTGAACGCTTGAACGCGTGACCGCTCTCTGTCTCGCAGCACCCTTATTCAGACATCTGTTAAATCGCTAACCTGGTTCGTACGAGTAAATTAGACGTCATTACAATAATCTTTCTAGTATATTAATGTTCTTTCATACTGACACCTAAACCTCTTATAAAGACATGTAATAATTCTGTAATTTTTCTGCCTTCACTTTTATCTGCATGGACATTAAAATATTTGATTGTTTTCTTGGATCGGAATTGTATCATTCAGCACATGCTCTCCAGAAGATTTAACCACGCTAATATTAGAAATGCAAAACATTGTGAGTGAGTGTATGTGTGCGTGTGTGTGTAAGTATGTGTATGTCTGTGTGTGTTTTCGTAACTCCTTCAGCAAAACGACTGAACGAATTTAGACAAAGTATGAAATGAAGATAACACAAAAGCTACTTTTTACCCTATGGTCATGCTTATAGTTTAATATTTATAATTATAGTCTAATTTGGAAAACAACTTTCTAGCAGATATTCAACCCAAAATCTTATAGGTTTTACACCTAGACTATGTCTACTATGAGTTAATTAGTTAATTAATAGTTTTTTAATACATTTAATCCTTTAGATAAGGCTTAGACATGCTTACGACACGCATCACGCGTGGTCTGATATCAGAAATATGTTAATGATAATAAGTTAATCTGAAAGGTTCGTTTCTTTAGACACACGCCATTTTTAAACTTGGTTAGAAAGATCTGTCTACTTTAATTTAATAATCAGGTACCCTTTAATAGAATGAGCTGTGTAAATAAACTATTTGGAGGTTACCATGTTTTTTTCTTTATAAATCCTTATTACGGTTGTGCACTTGCTATTACTCATGTTAAATAAGAAAATATGTAATGGTACTTAACTGAGTTGATAATCCCAATAGTTACAGTCACAGTCACTGAAATAATACTCAAGTAAAATAAGAAAATATGTACAGGTGATTAACTGAGTTGATAATCCTAATAGTTACAGTCACAGTCACTGAAATAATACTCAAGTTAAATAAGAAAATATGTAAAGGTATCTAACTGAGTTGATAATCCTAATAGTAACAGTCACAGTCACTGAAATAATACTCAAGTTAAATAAGAAAATATGTACAGGTAACTAACTGAGTTGATAATCCTAATAGTAACAGTCACAGTCACTGAAATAATAATCAAGTAAAATAAGAAAATATGTACAGGTACCTAACTGAGTTGATAATCCTAATAGTAACAGTCACAGTCACTGAAATAATACTCAAGTAAAATAAGAAAATATGTACAGGTAACTGAGTTGATAATCCTAATAGTTACAGTCACAGTCACTGAAATAATACTCAAATTAAATAAGAAAATATGTACAGGTAACTAACTAAGTTGATAATCCTCATAGTAACAGTCACAGTCACTGAAATAATACTCAAGTTAAATAAGAAAATATGTACAGGTACCTAACTGAGTTGATAATCCTTATAGTAACAAACACAGTCACTGAAATAATACTCAAGTTAAATAAAAAAATATGTACAGGTACCTAACTGAGTTGATAATCCTAATAGTAACAGTCACAGTCACTGAAATAATACTCAAGTTAAATAAGAAAATATGTACAGGTATCTAACTGAGTTAATAATCTCAATAGTTACAGTCACAGTCACTGAAATAATACTCAAGTTAAATAAGAAAATATGTACAGGTACCTAACTGAGTTGATAATCCTTATAGTAACAAACACAGTCACTGAAATAATACTCAAGTTAAATAAGAAAATATGTACAGGTACCTAACTGAGTTGATAATCCTAATAGTAACAGTCACAGTCACTGAAATAATACTCAAGTTAAATAAGAAAATATGTACAGGTACCTAACTGAGTTGATAATCCTTATAGTAACAAACACAGTCACTGAAATAATACTCAAGTTAAATAAGAAAATATGTACAGGTACCTAACTGAGTTGATAATCCTAATAGTAACAGTCACAGTCACTGAAATAATACTCAAGTAAAATAAGAAAATATGTACAGGTATCTAACTGAGTTGATAATCCTAATAGTAACAGTCACAGTCACTGAAATAATACTCAAGCTAAATAAGAAAATATGTACAGGTAACTAACTGAGTTGATAATCCTAATAGTAACAGTCACAGTCACTGAAATAATACTCAAGTAAAATAAGAAAATATGTACAGGTACCTAACTGAGTTGATAATCCTAATAGTAACAGTCACAGTCACTGAAATAATACTCAAGTAAAATAAGAAAATATGTACAGGTAACTAACTGAGTTGATAATCCTAATAGTAACAGTCACAGTCACTGAAATAATACTCAAGTAAAATAAGAAAATATGTACAGGTACCTAACTGAGTTGATAATCCTAATAGTAACAGTCACAGTCACTGAAATAATACTCAAGTAAAATAAGAAAATATGTACAGGTATCTAACTGAGTTGGTAATCCTAATAGTAACAGTCACAGTCACTGAAATAATACTCAAGTAAAATAAGAAAATATGTACAGGTACCTAACTGAGTTGATAATCCTAATAGTAACAGTCACAGTCACTGAAATAAGTATCTTATTTGTATCACGTTCTGGTAAAGTCATGGTTGCATTATGTGCTACTTATAACTAATTTCTATGTCGGTGATTGCCGAGACAACACAAACAACATTACATAATTTTGTGCACTTTCCCTAAGCTGGGTTTTTTATGGGATAGGTTGGCAAAAGAGCAAGCGGCACAACTGGTAAGTGATACCGTCACCCACAAACATCTGCGATACCAGAGTTCTCGAAGATGCGTTTCCGACCTTTGAAGAAGGAAGAGATGGAAGGGATGAGGTTAGATGGGGAGGGGAAAAGATAGATGGAACGGGGGAGGTGGAATCGGACCTTCGGAAACTCCCACAAACCGACTGAAACGCAATAGCAAGCTCTATTACTTCACCTCGGTGTTATGTGGGAGTGTGGTACTTCCTTGGTCGTGCCTGCCCATTCGGCTGTGGGGTTACAGCGAGGCACTAACACCAAAGTGCAATGTCATAAACACTTAAGTATAGGAAATTTAAACAAAATCTATTAAGGAAAATCTCACTATACTAGCTATTATGCTATGCATATTTAGCATGCATATTTCATGTCGTCAGGAGACCAGCGCATTACTACGCTCTCAAAACTGTTAGCAGAATGTAATAAAAATGGTTAATGATGTATGAAGGAGTTGCCAAGTAGTACCAGATATGATTAAAAATATAGGTTGAATTGAAAACTTTTCTCTTCTTAGATGTCAACTAAAAAGTAAAACAATGTGAATGTTTATTCGTACAGAAGCGATAAATCAGGTTTCTTTGTTTGATGCTCTAAATAACTTTACTTTTTCTTATTGACAGACTAGCAGGAGAAAATGAAGATAGAATAAATAGTTCTTGGCGCTCCACAATGTAAAAATGAATCGAACTTTGTCTCAAAGAATAAATTGGATTCAAACTTCTGTCATTGCGAAAAAAGTTCTCTTCGTTCTATTATTGAATCACTGAATCCCTACCTGTGGTGATTCTGCTATTCGAATCAATCTAATCATAACGTCTTAGTAATTGTTCTATTATATATTTGTTTAATATTATAAAACAATAAAAAATGGCACCCATCAAAGTGAAATCATTTAAACAGTTTACACAGGAGGAACGGTTGCTCATATTAACGTTATTCAACAATTAAATTTGCTGATCTACTGCTTACTTATAAACGTTGCTTAAATTTAAATAACGTCACTTAGAACGGCGCAAAACAAGTTTCCTTTGCGCAGTACTTAATAACGTCATTTAAAGTTAAGCAGCGTAAACGCTGCTTAAGGAAGTCCGTTAATATCAATGTCATGTATCCTAAATATTATATAAAACAAATATACGTAGATATAATTGGAAATTAAATTAGAGACGCTTGTAAAAAATACTTGTTTAAGATTTTATCGACACTAATATTATAAAGAGGAAAAAATGTATATTTGTGTTTATAGCTAATAAACTTTAAAACTCCTGGACCGATTTCAAAAATGTTTTACCGTTCGAAAGCTACTTTATCACTGAGTAACTTAGGCTATACAATATTTTCTAAAAAGTTAGGGATTTGTATGAAAACTTCGAAAATGTAACCCAAGATGTGAAAAAAATACCAAAAAATATTCTTATATCGCGTACGCTGCGGAAACTATTGACAATAGGGCAAAGTTATGTACCGCAGTTTTATAGAAAACATCAATATCTACAATAATGTTCGTGAAATCATATGTTATATTATTACAGTTATGTTACAATAACTACTTTTGCATTAGTAATTTTATAATAATATTAATAATTATTAAGGATTTTTCGGTAAGTAGGTACCCAAGGTGTGAAAAATACCAAAAAAACATCCTTATATCGCGTACACTACAAACACTATTGAAAATAGAGCAAAGTGATGTACTATTGTTTTATAGAGGACATCAATGTCTACAAAAAAGTATATGGTTATGTCTAACTATTAAAGTTATGTCACAATAACTACTTTTCCGTGTTAATATAAGAAATATTAACGCTGGTACAAACTAGGCCACATTATTCGTACCTTGGCGCTAATTTTTATCTACTGTATAAAAAGGAAAGATTTAATAGTTTGTTTGTAACGGATAAACGCAAAAGCTATATAACCGGTTCAAAATATTCTTTCACGAGTAGAAAGCTTATTATGCCTGAGTAACATACGCTATATTTGATTCACCATCATCATCTTCCACGTCATCAAAACCGCGCAGAGCAGCTAGTGATTGCTAAGTATAATCTTATCAAGAACGACCGTCACTTGAAATAAACTTCCTCCAGTTATCTATACCAATATTATAAAGAGGAAAGATTTGTATGTAAGTATGTTTGTAACGAATTGGCTCAAAAAGTACTAGACCGATTTAAAAAATTCTTTCACCATTGGAAAGCTACATTCACCCTGAGTAACATAGGCTATATAAGATTCATCATCATCATCATCCATCACCGCAAGGGTGAAACCGCGGAGAGCAGCTAGTTATATATGAAATCAGTCATAAGTATCTTATCAAAAATAACTTATGATCACAATGAAAAACCACAACAACAAATAAAAACTTGAATCAATGATACGTGAGGGGACAGAGTTAAATAATAGTCCGTCCAGCATCGGGATACGAACCGTAGGAGACAAGGAAACCCGATTCACTAGTTCGTACACCATGCAAGCTGCAAAGGCTCTTAATGATGACATTATGCTTGTCTCTGTTTAGAAATATCTCTCAATTATCCGTTAAAAATTCAAAGATTTCGATAACAGAAACGCTTTTCCTTTTTTTATTTCTATTCAATTATAAAGGACTCGTCTTTTATAAATTTAGAAAGGTCCTAACCTAAAGGTTATTGCCGAATAATTCGAGTATTTTTGTGATGGGCTTACAGTTCAAGGGCGGGAAAGTCACCTAGCAACTCCATCAAATATTAAATTGACTTTTGTGAACGTTGAGTAAACATTTTTGAGGTTCACTCACGAGGGTCGGGTCCCTAGTTAACTCAAAATTAATATAAAAGCATTACTTTCACGAGTGTTTTACCCTGAAATTACTTTACACAACATGTATTTTTTTATACTCTTCTGGCCTGCGTTGGGCGTACATTTTTTCTAACTATTGTTTAGCTACCGTTGATCACCATTACACTTCGTCAAAGGCTTTCAAGGTTTCCTTCTGATATTTGGATCTTGTGCTATTTCTTACTTGTTTTGTACTTTGTTTTGTTTATGTTTGCTTGGTTAATGTTGATGAATGCATCCAGCGCCTCATCTACCTCGATAGCAGATTTCATCAAAATTGGTCGAGCCGTTTGAGCGTGAAGAAGTAAAAAACATACTAACACACGTACTCACAAACATTTGTTTTATAATAGTGTGATTATTATTGATTCAATATTGGGACCTTTAAGTATATCGATATGTTGAACAACATCAAACAACAACCAAATATTTACTATACTGTACTACACTTTTATTTATATTGCATATCTATTGTATCTGCGTGTTTGTTGACTGTGACTGTGACTGATAACAATAATTCCAGGATGACCGACTCCTCTCACTAACCTTATATGTATACTAGCTGACCCGCCAGCGGCTTCGCTCGCGTGGCCTCGCGGGATACGGTTAATAACAGTTTTTTTACTATCCCACGGGAACTCTTTAATTTACCGGGATCAAACGTATTCTATATGTTGACCAGGGATATAAGCGACTACTATACAAAATTTCATTTAAATCGGTTTTGGAGATTAGCCCGTACGAACAGACGGACAAACGGACAAACAGACAAAGAGAGAAACATATTGAAAAAAAAAATTTGTTCGATTTCACTCTATACCCCTGACTCGGTTTTTATCATTTTTTTTTCATTGTACCGAAATTCGACTTCTACGGTTTTATTATATGTAGTGATATTATAAGAATACTTATGATTATTTATTACTTTTTATATCTTAGCAAGTATAATTTAGTAAGTTAATTCATCTTTCATTAATAATTTTTCCTACTTAAGTTTACACTATTTGTGCACCACCATCCGTTTTTCTGCTGTTATTCCTCTCCATTCAAAGGATGTCTGGAAGAGATCGCTTTGAGCGATAAAACCGCCTATTGTTACACTATTCTAATTTATTGTTTGATATTAAGGTGTTTAATAAAGAGTATATCTATCTAATCTTGTAATAAATACAACAAAAAATTAAGTACATCTACTATATATTATAATATCTTGTAATTATAACATATAATATATATTATAAACAAATGTTAGTAAAACTATAAAATGTAACAAAGAAGCAGAGTGGTATTGATAGCTAATATATACTTTTAATTATATCCAAAAGAATGTATTATGAACGTGAACGAACAACTTAATAATTCTGTAGGCATTTGTATAATCGGGCCGCGGATATATGAAAGCCTGGTACAATATTAGCAAGATTCATATAAGATTATTGCGCACGAGCGATTTTCCGCGAAACAATTTGTTTTTCCTCATTTTTACGGTGATTATAAACAAGTCTCATGTTCAATACAGCGAGGAAAAAAATACAATACGTAAGGGACGAGATTAACAACGTTAAATAAATAAAATCAAGGGTTAATCGAAAGCGCTCGTAGCGGAGCTTGACTTAACAATCAACAAGTTAAGCAACGCTTGCTGTGGTCAGGACTTGGATGGGTGACCGCTAGTGGCATTATTCAACTGAGCACTTCCGTGCTTCGGAGGGCACTTCAAGCCGTCGGTCCCGGTTATTTGTCTTAGGACAACAGTCTTCAGGCTATGTCGAAGGCCTTCGGGCGGCCTGAAAACTTCGAGATGGGTTGGCCACTAACCTATCCACCAAGCCGCACTGGGCCCGCGTGGTGGATTATAGCCCAACTCCTCTCTCTGAGAGGAAGGCTAGAGTCCCAACAGTGGGAACAAAGTAGGCTGATTATGATTATGATTATGAAGATCTCTTGTGCCTCTGCATAAATCGCGAAATGTCCGGAGGTTATAAGTTTAATATCCATTGACAAAAGCAATAAAAGCTCGAATATCTTAAAGAAATTCAATTTAGGTCGCGGTCGCATTACCAAAAGTGAAACTAAAGTAGGAAGCTGTTACCATGATATTGATAGAAAGTCTTGTTGTATAAAGCGTTATAGCTTATAATCATATACAGACTAGCTGCGTTCCGCGGTTACACCCGCCTGGATATGGATGATGATGAAAAGTATCATAATATGTCTATAATCATATGAAAAGTATTATTATACATGTAAATCCAGCACCTCATCTACCTGCATACCAAATTTCGTCAAAATATACGGTCCAGACGTCTGAAGGAGATAACAAACACACAAACATACTCACAAACTTTTCCTTTGTAATATTAGTGTGATTTTATTGCTTCAATTGAGCGTAAATGGCCAAATTGTAACCTATACTTATAGCGAAAAATAGTCAAAGCCTCGAGCCCGATGTAAAAAACCTTTGTACATAATTTTAAGTCATTTTACGCAAGTGGGCTGAATAAGCCATAATTTTTTTTAAGTTAGAAATGGTAAATTCACGAGGTACTCCTGTGTAACTTTTAAGTGGTAACTTTTGCCTATAACAGATGTATTCAGAAATGACGAACTGCACTACGCCTTTAACCCTGAGACATTAACGGCCGTTTTCAATATTCTATCTATACATAGTTTTCCTTACTACCGATAGAAATTTGACATAACGTCCATACAAATAGTGTCAAATATCTATCTCTAGTAAGGTAAACCAGCGATAGATAGGTTATTGAAAATGGCCGTAAGTTGTTTAGTCTCATGTGCCTGTGATTTCGCCCGCTACCTTCAAACCGAAACACAATCACGGTAGAAAAGTTCACTGGTTCACGGTAGAAAAGGGTATGGTGGCAGCACTACCCCGAACGAACTCATCCAGAAAGAGTTCTACAGCTCTTTATCCTGAGTAAAACAGAATTCCTTGTCTCCTACAATTCCCATCCCGACGGTGGAAGGAATATCCTTTAAGACTCCCACCTTTTATACGAGTTAAATAAATATACCTACATTTACCTATTCACTCAGTAAGGGGATTTTAATCTGAATCATAAATAATATTTGCGTTCCGAGGTATTAAGAGATCACAGATATGTCGCGGATACGTCACTGTGCTGATAAGATGCGACTTAAATATGTTTATTATATAATTTATTATATAATAATGTGTTTATTAGATTATATTGCATAATTCATTCCCAAGATAAGTAGGACTTCGTGACATCTTCGTTTTTAACAAAATCAAACTGAGGATAGTTTTTTTTTGGCATTTTGCAATGCCATTTTCAGCCCTCATATGAAATTTTTATAATTAATTAATTGATGTAAAAGCGTGTCTTACAATTTAGTAAAAAGGCTGAATAAAATTAATTGTAAGCCCTAAGCGTATCGCTCTTATTTATTTACATATTGTTTTTATGATATTTACCATAATGACATAAGAGCTGTGATAATTTGATGTTCATTTTTGCAAGCGGTACTACTCAATAAATGTTATGTAGTGATAGTATAGATTAAATAGATAAACGATAATTGTGTTAACCCTATTCGACACCCGGAAAATGCAATGAATAAAATGAATGGGAATGCGGTAAAAAATCTTTATCCTATTTTTGCATGCATCCACACATGCGAGATTTGCAACATAACTTATATTTTGTTATAAAAACTAACGTGGTGTTCAATCATTATTAATAAAAAATACCACATTCGGTGGCCTTTGCTAAGCGAGACGTCATCGACGCGGGCGTCCCGAACACTCCTTGAAAAAGGCCACCGAATGTGCTCGAAACTATAGTCGGACCTATCCGATAAATGTTACGTCTGTAATCCCGTATTTTTAATTAATAATAACTTATATTTTATAAATTCGAAATCTGTAGTCCTATTAATTTGTACAAGTTATTAAGCTGTAGAGGATTAAGACGGATGAATAAAACGACCTTATTAAGATTCTTTGTTGAATTGAAGCCTACAAACAAGTCAATAACGTAGGAACAGGTTAAGTAAGTTAATATTAAAACAGTCAAAGTTGAATCGAATGATCTAGAATGTTTATTCTTACTGTGAAATCAGCTCTTCGAGTACTGAAAATTGAGAAAAGGCTCCGCTACAATGGTTTGGATCTCACAACCTAGCTAGCTTACTGCATATTTTTTCTGAAATTACGACATTCGGCAATTAAAAGCAGGTAGTGAACTAGATTTACTTCAATAAACGTCACCCAATATACGAGCATAATATTACGCCAGTGTTAGAAATACTTATCGAAAGTGGATTCAAATAATATTCATAAATTGTATTTTCTAAAAATGCATAATAATTCTGTATTGAGAAGGAATTTTAATGATCGAAATAATATACTTACAGTAATATATTTTGATGACGCAAAACAATACAGTATTATTTTATATTGGTTTCAAATAAAAATGACTGCATTGTTTTTGGTAACAAAACTATAGATCTTAGAATCAGGATGATCATAGATCACAGAACACCAAAATAGGTGTGCAAAATATATTTATTTACCTATATTTTTTCACTAAAATTTAATCATATTCGGAAATGTTAAAATAAAATAGACAACACTGGAACATGCCAGTAAATATTATTATAAGTTTATTTGGTCACTTATGTAGTCGTCCATTTAAAATAATAAATTTTCTTTAATCCGTGAACAAGGGAGTGTAACAAAGCACAAAGGCGTAGCCCGCATTTTTCTTCTTTTTAAAAATGAAATACCTGTGCGCTACACAGCTAACCGGCCAGTAGGTGACTTATTTAAAACCTATTTTGTTCCATCTCTTTAGAACGTTGGTCTTTGTTCGCGAAAAGAAAGGTAGAATAATGTTTATGTACCTAATTTGAAAATCATAAGAAAATTTGTTTTACTCGTATTTTTCTAATTTATATTTCTTCGAGTTTTGACTCGTAATAGTGGATTATTGTCCAATAAGAGTTAGGGAAGGTGCATGAGTGTAGGCAAAGTGAACAAAACCATAAAACGTTTTTGTCTTTTCCTTATTGATCGCCTTAGAAAATTTTAGAACATATCTTAGATAGGAAAGTGACTTGTGACAGACTTTTTTATTATAAAAACCAACGTGGTTTGTGCACATTTTTAATATGAAAAACGGGATTTCTTGAAAAAGTCCACCGGATGTGGTTGAAACTATAGTCGGAAAGATCTGACTTTTTTACGTGAGTGAATCCCGTTTTTCATATTAAAAATGTGACTGCTACTTGATTCTGAATGCTTGCATAAAATCTCATTAGATGCAATTATAAGAATTATGATAATTAACTTGAAGAATGGAAAATGTATAAGCTTAGGAGTCCACTTATAAAGAAAAACAAAAATGGAAGGCTGTCATTGTCCACCAAATTGAGAAAACCACCAAATCCTTACAGACTAATTAGAGTACCTATTGCCACAGAATAACTAATAATGCTACCTATACCATCTTTTCCCTGAAGTATTTTTCAGAGCATAGACATACAAAGGTGCTACGATCAGATATCGACGAGGAGCTAATATGTTACCGGTGCTGCAACATGCGAGCCATGCAAGGAAGATAAAATTGTTTTTTTTTTAAATTTTATGATCGATTAGTATTTCGGTTGCATTTTGATACTTTTAGTGAAAAGTTGCTACATTTGGTGATAAGTTAAACATACGCCATAAACTAAAGTAACAATAAACTGACCTCTTTGAGGTAAGTATTTTGGAAAAAATACTCTTTTAGATCTTGTTGGATAATCATCGTTTATTAATACTGAATGTATACCGATATTATTAAAAATACTAGAAAATCATCTTAAAACATTTTTTTATGAAAAAGTAATGCAAAGCCTTTTACTTACTTTTAATCAAAGGCTATTGTCTAAAGAAAATGTAGTGGCTAAATCTACACATATAATATAAATGTAACGGATCACTGTCTGTACATGGAAGATATAAGAGATAAAACATTATTGTTAATTTTATAAACGAAAATATCATGAAATAAATGAAATTTAGATTTTTTTCTGTTTATCTTTGCGTTTGTGCACGCTAATCGCAGAAACAGTTAATCTGATTTAGATGTCGTATCCACTAATATATTGTGGTAAACTTCACTTAACAATGAGTGTTTGTTTCATGTCAATTGATGTATAAATAAAAAAAAATTGATATTTAAAGAATAACTTTCTCGCCATTACACCAAGACCAAGCGAGCGAAGTTGTTGGCGGGTCAACTAGTAATAAATAAACTTGCTTGTAATACTTTTATAATGATTTAAGAGTGAAAATACGTTACTTAAAACTCAGCAGAATCTCAAATATTTAGCGTTATTTAAAAGATTAGTTTACCCATAGACTCACCAGTCCCTAATACCATAGTTTTCTTAGAAATCATACTCCGATTCCAATTGCGATGTGTGTGGTTAATAACAGAATGGGATTGGTAGCAGGATTTTAATTGTATAATTTCAAAGTTTAGAGCTTCCAAACAGTAAAATCAATTACATCCGCTACAAAAGGGTGTGTCATTACAATACAGATCAGTTTGGAGTGGTCGGTCCCTTCCACTCCAGGGCAGAGCAATTTCCGCCTTTAAAATATTCTCAAACAAGCTATTCAACGTCAAAGGGACGGGAGCAATAAAATGTGGGTATTCTTTTAGTTGCCTCTATTATTTTTTTGCGGCAATGACATCTCGGAATACGCTTTACAATATTTGTTTTATTTTCCTTTTGATATCACGTTTCATAGTCTTGAACTGTAGAGTAGACGACGAGTATTAGAGATGTTCTTAAAAATATGAAAACATAAGTAAGATGTTACTGCGATGTACCAGGAAACAATACACTTGAGTTTCATCTCGTAGATTTCCTGAATAATGCATAGGTACTATAATATTTATACCATATACCTACTCGTATTACCTTACCATTACCTTACCTATATCTTAAATTTGTAAGAAGCGAGAGTTAAACCAGAAAAAATATCTGAGCTCAAAATGTAAGTGTCTAATGCGTTTAATGATCTCTCAAAATCACATTTTTCTTAAATGCACGAATTCACAGCATCGCTTACTTTTATCAAATACCTTTGAAACTTCTCGTAGATGATTCAATAATTACCTGAAACAATAAAAATGATATGATGGTTAGTTAAATGAATCCGATAGACACAAACGTCGGCACCTTGATTAAAATAATTCAACAGTTCCCAATATTTTCAGAAGCTACATAAATTTTTCTTACTTAAGAAACACACTTTAAAAATACAAATATAAAAATAGGTTTGGTTGTAAGCACATAGTTCAAGAGCGTCGGGACCGATTTAGATAAAAAATATTGAAATGTTCATAATAATCCTAATCATTTGATTTAACAAACATTAAAAACAAAGGATGTTATGAAATTTCAAGTATTTCCTGTAAAATCAGAAAATGCGGGAACAATAATTGAATACATGTGCTTTTTTCTATGGAACAGCACAACATTCCATTGGGTAAGTTAGTTTATAATAAAAAAATCATCGAACTCCGCAGCTAGTCGAACTAGTTGCAGAGTTTTGGGGCTATAGACATAGATATCCTTTTATTTGGTATTGACATTGCTTTCAGAGCGCTAGGTCCCAGGTTCGATACCTATTTCTTTTTTTTTTTTCGCAGAGGTAGATTTTATACCCTGATTACCAGCTCTGGGCAGAGCTGGTGCACGTGTGGGAGTCTCCGCCAGAAGGGCGACCTACCCACCAAACCTCTGCGGTGTTCCTCCGTCGTCGACAGGCGCAGGTGGCAGGGGGCGCGGGCCCGCTCGTGCATTCAGCCACAGCCCCCACCGACGTCGCTGCCCGCTTACGCAGGCCCAGCCGGATAATCTGATATGTTTTATCTCAGGTCTTGTATGTTTGTGTTTTGGCAATGCCTCTGCGGTATGAGCGTGTGAACGTCGCTTATTAATTAATTTATATACACTCACAGACACAGACATACACGTTTATTGACATTTCCTGTATGCAAACTGCGCACGCCAAGTACTTTGCTGTAGGACTGTCTTTACAACGTCACTTCGATATAGTAGCTTGCAGATAATTTATGGATGCACCTTGGTGTCGAGCTTTCCGTTTTCTTGTTTACTATTGCTATATTTGTTATGAGATTGTATAAAATTAATTAAATGATAATACGTCGTTTTCCGACTCGTACATTCATTCATTCACTCATTTACTTGCAATATTGAGACCACTGAACAGAATAGACCATTGAAAGCATCCTAATTAATATGGGACAACATCCACCCAAGGTCGTGACCCAAACTATAGACAGAGCCTGTACCTTGTTGTACCTGACGACTGATATACAATATACACACCCAAGCACAGGTCAAACTGACATGTTCATGAACATAAATGTTTGACCTATCGGGGATCAAAGCCGGGACCAGCAGCTCGGAAGGCAGGGTTGCTACCAATTGCGCCAACTGACCAGTCATAATTTAAGGTGCAAGTTGGTAGCCGGCTAAACGTAGCAGCAGCAGACGACGTGACGTCGCTTCATGTCGCCGCGACACATCGTCGCTTCACGTCGCTGCAGTCATGATTTCGAACCCGACTGCAGATGCATTTGAAAAGCGACACGAAAGGTTTAGTTTAAAAGCTTTTTAGTTGTTTTACTAGACAGATTGAGACCCGCGACCGGCACTACTGATCTGTGGTCGGGCGACAGTGTCGTCTGCGGCTCAATGACGCTAAGCTAGCTTCGTGTCGCTAACTACGAATGGTAATTTCATACCAATACATAGAAACCAGTAGAATTTCGCTGCAACACGTCGTTTACTGCGGCTTCATGTAGCCGGCTACCAACTTATACCTTTAAGGTCATTATCGACTGGTTTCTCGCAGAAGAAAAGCATCGAATGAAAATAACATTGTATATCATGTACATAACCAATTATCAAAATATTGTTGCGTGATATCTATCTTATCAAGACATGTTTACTTTTCAGAATTAAGGTAACAATAAACAGATTAAAATCGTTTTTACTTGTTCCCCGCGACTTCGTACGAGCTGAATGAATGAATGAATGAACTCACGATGATTTCTGCGAGATAAAATTAATCTACATCATCTGTGCCTTTGTTCAAATTTTTACAAAACTGATTCTGAATATTATCGATCTGTTTCGTTACACTGATAGATGGTGATGATAGATGGTTAAAGATTCTTCTTTTTGCTGTTATCAGCCGTGCGATTCTGTATTAATTCGTCGATGCGCTCGTCGACGAGCTCACCGATGTCAAATACTTTATGAGATATGCCCTTGTACATAAGGTTGTTTTTTCAACGTTTCTTGTCATCTTGTCATTTGTTTCACGGATGTTGTCAAAGATGGGACGATGTTTGCCCTTAAAGAATCGCACGGCAGGATACGAGCGCGCCTTAACTATATCATATACTAGTTGCGTCCTATAGTTTCACCCGCGTGGTGATGGATGATATTGATGAAAAGTATCCTATGTGTTAATCTAGTGCCTTTATCTATCTACCAACAAAATTTCATCCAATTTTAATTATTATAATATATACATAATATATACATATTTTAATTAAATAATATTTTTTTCATTCATTCAACCGTTCTTGAGTTATGAATGGTGTAACTAACCCGACTTTGTTTTATATATACAGAAGATAAAGGATTATCAGCTGATGCATATGACGGAACGATAAATTCACTAATCATTTATAATCAATCATCAAAATCCGCAGAACTGGGCTAATTTGTGATAAGTAGATCAAATATGATTAAAGTGCTTTAAGTTAGAATCCATCTTAGGTAACATAATATACGAATAAACGAATAAGTGGTCACCGTTTGCAACACCAAGGGCGTTACCAACGCGCTGCTGACCTCTTTAAGAAATAGAAGGGGTGAGGGTGGAGGGGGAAGGGAGGGGAGAAGGAGAGAGGAAGGGGGATTGGGCATCCGGAACATCCCACAGACCGACTGAAACGCAATAGCAAGCTATATTACTTAACGTCCGTTTTATGTGGGAGTGTGGTACTTCCCTGGTCGTGCCGGCCCATTCCGCTGTAACCCATATGAGTTACAGCGTGGCACTACCACTAGAATTTTGTAAGTCTATATTATATCGTATTTTATTTGTTGTCGTGTACGAATAGTATCTTGATACAAATACAATTTGAAAAATCTAATACTGACTTCTATTCTATTCTGTTATTGGAGTGTATCTCAAAAACTACAGGAGCGAATTTGATGAAACGGGACCACACGGGATGCACCAGCTTTCAAACAAGAAAGAATTTTGATAATCGGTTCACCCAATCGAAAGTTATGAGTTAACAAACATAAAAAAAACATACAATCGAATTGAGTACCTCCTCCTTTTTTTGGTAGTCGGTAGACAAGTAGCAATAATTATCCTTGAGTGAATACGTAGCCGTAGTCCCGAGATGGTCCTAGGGGACATGTTTGGTAGCGATATTCTTCAATAAACCATTATGGTTGGTACCACCACAGAGGCAGATTCACTTCAGAAGAAGGTGCAAACTTAGTCACATAATCAAGTTTTTTAATTATATTTGTAAAACTTTAGTATTTATTCTATTTATTTATTCTAGTCTCAATTTAGCATGAGGAGATGAGCGCAGCGGGGCTGAAGTACACAAACCTATTAACACGCAATTTCTCTAGGTTCGAACTCTTTGATAGCAAGAAATTTAGGTTACGTGAGCTCGTATGGACGATGAAGACTTGGAAATGTTATTCTCAATGTTATTGGCATACATAGAAAACACGGTATAATTATTAAACTTAAGCATAACATATTCAAAGAAATATTCCTGCGCAAGAACTGATTGAAACCACCAGCTATTGATTTTTGAACTGAAAACTTGTTGAGCGAAAGCGAAAAACGCGTTGAGAACTTTTTAGGTGAATAGAAATCATGGAACTCGCGTCATCATCACCGAACGCTTCAAGTTACTTCGTTTTCAATTCCATCGGCAGTCCCCAAAGACTGCCCCGCATGTTTTAGTGATGACTAGGTTAGCTTGTGTGTTAAGTTGCAAGTTGGAAGCAGTGACACTACTGGTTTCTATGTATTTCTATGAAATGCCAGTCTTAATTAACGACACGAAGCTAGCGACGCGTCGTCAAGCGGCAGACGTCACTGTCGCCCGACGGCAGATCAGCCGTGCGATTCTCTAATCATTTGTCGATGCACTCGTCGACGAGCTCACCGATGTCAAATACTTTATGAGATATCGCCCATGTACACAAGGTTGTTTTTCCAACGTTCCTTGTCATCTCGTCATTTGTTTCACGGATGTTGTCAAAGATGCAACGATGTTTGCTCTTAGAGAATCGCACGGTAGTGCCGCTCGCGGGCACCAGTCTATCTAGTAAAACAACTGAAAAGCATTTAAAATAAACCTTTCGTATCGCTTTTCAAATGGTAGATGACATCTGCAGTTGGGTTCGAAATCATGACTGTAACGACATGAAGCGACGACGTGTCCTGGCGACATGAAGCGACGACACGTCGTCTGCTACTGCTACATGCAGCCGGCTACCAACTTGCACTTTTACGGTTAAACTGCTCCAGTTGTAACCCACATTGCTCTAAAGTGTCGGCATATATAATAACAGTTTAAACACGTTTTACGCGTAACACGTTGTTTAACTTATTAAACTTTGTCTCCGGTGTCATAGTTTATGTAACAAATAGATTTAAGATGTCAGTATTAACTAGTTAGAATGCATGTCAACCAGCGCTAAATACAACTACTATCCAAGTACTTCAGTATTTAATCACTTTAAAAGTAAACAACGTGTCAATTATTGATAACCAACAATCTAAAACAGTAGCAGCTATTGTGAAGAAATTTCTGATATTATCCTTATAAATTGATGAGAATAAAAATACAAGTGATTACTACACATTAATAATAATGCTGTAGTAATCACGATAAGAACCCAAACCGTCAAATAGTATCTTTAAAGTTTATTTTACCGTTTCAAAGATATCATCGCGGGATGGGAGATGGGAGAGCAAATTCCAGAAATATCCACATCAGAAAGTACATATCGAAATGATATGAACGATTTTGAGATTATGAAGTGATGAATGGATCAACAATTATGTCAAGCATTTTATCATACAATAAGAGATAAGGTTAAGCATAACTGCCTTTCATATTACAACATGATAATGGTTGGCAGTATGGACCAATATTCCATTCATCATCAGCCTGTAGCAGTCCACTGCTGGACATAGGCCTCTCCAATTGCACGCCACTTAGGTCTATCTTGGGCTTCTCGCATCCAGTTTTTGCCAGCCGTCTTGCGCAGATCGTCACTCCACCGTGCCTCAGGACGTCCTACACTACGTTTGCCGAGACGCGGTCTCCACTCTAGAACTCGTTTACCCCAACGGTTGTCGGTTCTACGGCTAATATGGCCAGCCCACTGCCACTTCAGCTTGCTGATCCGGTGGGCTATGTCGATGACCTTGGTTCTCTGACGGATCACTTCATTTCTGATGCGATCCCTCAGAGAAACACCGAGCATAGCCCTTTCCATAGCCCGCTGAGCGACTTTGAGCTTGTGAACCATTCGAGCCGTCAGTGTCCACGTTTCGGCTCCGTATGTCATGACGGGTAGGACGCACTGATTGAAGACTTTCGTCTTCAGGCACTGTGGAATCGGCGAAGTAAGGACTCGACGTAGTTTCCCAAACGCTGCCCAGCCCAGCCGAATTCTTCTATTCACCTCGTTCTCAAAGTTGTTTTTTCCCAACTGCAATGTCTGCCCGAGGTACACATATTTTTGAACAACTTCGAGAACGGCGCCGTGTATCGCAATCGGTTCCGGTAGAACATGTTCGTTGAACATGACCTTGGTTTTGTCCAAGTTCATCCGTAGGCCGATGCGTATAGAAGAGTCAGCCAGGTCATTCAGCATCTGTTGCAGGTCCTGCAGCGTCTCTGCCACGATGACGATATCGTCAGCAAATCGCAAGTGAGAGATGTATTCGCCGTTGATATTAATGCCACGTCCTTTCCAGTTCAGCGTCTTGAACATATCCTCCATTGCATTTGAAAACAATTTCGGGGAAATAACGTCCCCTTGTCTCACTCCTCGATGCAACGGTATGGGACTTGTTTGCTGATTCTGTACTTGGACGGACATGGTGGCGGTTTCGTAAAGACATCTCATCACTTGGATGTATCGCCAATCTATCTGGCAACGCTGCAGGGACTCCAGAACAGACCAGATTTCAACCGAGTCAAAGGCCTTCTCATAGTCCACGAATGCTAGACACAGGGGCTGATTATACTCTTCGGTCTTCTGTATAATCTGCCGCACTGTGTGAATGTGGTCTATGGTGCCGTATCCGCTCCGAAACCCAGCCTGTTCCGGTGGTTGGAATTCGTCGAGTCTACGCGCAAGACGGTTCGTGATCACTCTTGAAAACAGCTTATAGACGTGGCTTACAAGGGATATGGGTCGATAGTTCTTCAGCAGGGTCTTATCTCCTTTTTTGAAGAACAGGACGACCACACTCCTACTCCACGCCTCTGGAGTTCTCCCTTCGAACAGGACAGCGTTAAAAAGCTTCTGGAGCTCCCTCAGTACGGGTTTACCTCCTGCTTTTAGTAGCTCTGTTGTAACGCCATCCTCTCCAGGGGCTTTTCCATTTTTAAGCTGTCTAAGAGCGATCTCGATTTCGCCAATACTGACTTCTGGCAAGTCTTCGGTGAAATGGCGTGTTAACGTGGCTCTAGGATCATTTTCGGGATCAGGTCGAGATGCATGCGATGCGTATAATCGGCCATAGAAGTCCTCCACTTCCGAAAGGACTGCCGGCTTCGAAGCAACGACTTCTCCACTAGCTGTGGTCAAATATTCCATTAATTTATTATTATTATTAGTTTTCTACCGACCTCCAAAAAAAGTAGAAAGTACTCAATTCGACTATTTTTTTTTAAATGTTTGTTACCACATAACTTTCGATTGGGTGAACCGATTCTCAAAATTATTCTTTTATTTGAAAGCTGGTGTATCCCGTGTGGTCCCATTTAATCATTTGTTGTGGTCCAATTTCATCAAATTAGGTCCAGTAGTTTTGGAGATACACTCCAATAACTGAATAGAATGGAAGTTGGTATATTTTTTTTCAAATTATACTTGTTTATAGTATTACTTTTATAAAGCACTAACGCCTGCTTAGCGATACCAATACGTCCGAGGATGTGAATTTTTCTCTCTAAAAATTGCAATTATCATTATTTGTATTATTAATTTTGATTTAAATATCCAAAATCACACTAGTTTTGATTTAATTTTCTGTTAGTAAAGTTGGTAGTGACTACCTTCGAAGAGAGGGGTTTTAGGTTCTATCTCTCAGATCGTCAGGGGAAATAATTCTGTGATAAGCAGAATTGTTTACTTGCGGGTCTTGGATGTTTGTGATCTATTAATGTGTGTGTTTATGCTTCTCACGACGACGACGAATCCTAGTACGGGGGTGTGTTATTTTTTTTTGTTTATTTTGAATACGAAAATATGTCTGCTCGGACGACTGGATGGATGGACGATTGTAACTCTTTCACACTGAAACTATGGAATGAAACCGTCCTAATTGATATTCTTGGCATAGGTTCATGAATAATCAATCATCATCAACATCTAAAAAATTACATAAGCTGATTTGTATGCCATGAAAATGTTCCTTGGGTAAGAATTAGACACACGCGCGGAAAGGCGCGCCGTAATGAATCATATTATATATATACTACGCCACTACTATAATAAACACTCATAGTACTCTATGCTACTAGAGAAGGTAAGAGTTAACTTTAGAAAATATATGTTAACTATAATTTATATATATGGGGTACAGTTGCGTGTGACATGTACACGAGTAACTACTGGTAGACGTTTTATGAGCAGACAAATTAATGGTCTACCTTCTTTCACGTTCCTTACGTTCTGTTTTATTACCACTGACACAAATGTCAGTAACAACTCGATTGTTACTTCGTGACTTTTGTATCGTGAACATGATACTTGCAGCTATACCGAAATATTGAGAGCTTAAACGCAATACAACCAACTTGTGAACGGGTGCCGTCTGCGGAGACCGGTCAGCTTTGAATGCTGATGCAATCTCAGATATTATATTGCCCTTAAGTAATTTAACATAAAAATCCTATGTCCCTAATTAAGTATGTATAGTTACCTCTTTTTTTAATTAGGTATATTTATATGTAATAAATTTGCACATAAGTAAAAAATGGCATGAACCCTGGACCACGGAGTCTGTGGAGCCTAGTTATAGTATTAATAATAACGAAATACAACAGACGGTTTATAGCCAAAGTATAAGGTAATTATTGAAAATTGTAAATGGTATGTGGACGTGATTGTATTTATGGACGTACGCAGATTTAGTTACATATGTAGAACATATATATATATATATATAGTACATATAGTTACTTATGTAGAATATGATAATTTGAATTACTACTTAAAGCATTTCTTATTTTATATATGTCTACCCGAGACTTCGTTCGCGTGAACAAGGGCGTTGCGATAACCCGGGGGAAAAAATTAAAGCACGTGATAATCCTGGTTTTGAGCTTTTTCCTTTTAAATTCATCCAAAATCCGTTTAATTTTTTTAAGCGTGAACAAATAACAACCATATATACTCACTCATAAACTTCCACAATAATACCATAAAAAACGAAACCATACGTGTGATAATAGGTATCATTAATAAATTATTGCATTAACAATATCAATCCCTCGCCACGTTTTTTAACGCAAGTGTGAAAGCGTCATATAAATTAAATTAAATTGATATAATCTACATAAATTGATAACGACACGATTTAATTTAATCTGTTACGAAATTTAGGCAGATATTGTTTAGATAAATAAATAATGATATTAAGATATTTAGGAAACAAATTGTAGGCTCATGGAAAATTTATGAATGAAAGTGTAATTAATTGTTTGTATTGAGAGTTTGCGAAGAAGCCAATAATTAAAGCGATGATAAATTATCTTGGTTTCCTCACGGTTCATGAGTGTTAAGTATGTCATTACAACTTTACAAGTAAAAGAGATTTCGAAGTATTATTTATACTTTGAAATGATTATGACGTAGCAAACATTGCAGTTCGCTTCTAGACTTCTGTTTGATTGCAGCATAAAAAGGATTATACAATATAATATACTATAGAACCCTGAGTTGAGCATCAGCTGACATGATCTTGGCGATATTGCAAAGTAGAATTATTGTAGAAGCAGAAAAGTTACAGTATGTTACGGGTTGTAAAGGTTTCTTCTTCTTCTCAGTCGATTCACTCTTGGCAGAGCGGTCGTGGCCGTCATGTAGTAGTGGTATTGGGGGCAGATGTTATTCGCCTCACGACGTTCCGCCATCTCTCTCCGACATCCTGCTACACTCACTTATGGGTAAACCCATTGCGTTCTTGATTTGGTCAGTCCATCGCATTGGTGTCCGACCGTGAGGTCTTGTAACTTGTCGTCAACCCTATATATTCTGATTAGATAGATGCTTCATCTCTTCGCGACACGTGGACAAAGAATGTTGCAAAGGTGGCGCCTTATTATCTCATCTTCATCATCAACATCAACATCAACACCTGAGCAGCAGGATGTCCACTGCCTCCGCCACAAATTTACAAATGGACCGATTGGAAGCGGCCTGCATTCAACGTCGTCCTTAGACCTTAGGTCGTCGATCTACCTTGTCGGTTGACGACCTACGCTGCGCTTGCCGGTCCGTGGTCTTCTCTCCGGAACCTTCCGGCCTCATCGGCCATCTGTTCTGCGTGCTATGTGGCCTGCCCATTGCTATGTGGCCTGCCCTTGCCCACTTCAACTGGATTATCTTCTAAGCTATGTCATTGACTTAAGTTCGTCTAGATAAATTAATAGATTAATTTATCTATGGCAAGGCTAAGTTTAGCTGGTGAAGTCAATGGCTCCCATTCATTGCACCCGGTTTATTTGCAACGTAGTTTCGTGTCGTGATGTTCATGTTGTAGTACTAATATGAATATGGAACCACATCAATATGTGGAATTAGCACTTTTAGAGGTGATTTTTCCAAAACTGCGTCTATAATGAATGATTAAAACTTTCAACATGAAAGGCTTTAACTGCCAACATTTTTAGTATGTAGTCCCAGCGTCTTAGACTCCGTGTTGATGAATCAGTCAGCCAGCAGAACAAGTAAGTATGTATTTCTCAAGCATGCTTGGAAATTTAAGCACTATATCTTCCTCCGGACAACGTTCTTTAAAATAAATTGAAAATGCTGTACTGGCTAAATACAAGCAAGCAGCGGCCGACAAAAGTTGTATGAAAATCCATATCTGTCGTAGCTTAACGGCGAAATAAATAACATAGTATACTCATATCTGTAGTGTCATTTAAAAATGGAACGATCTTTTACTCCGAAACATGGCAACCACGGAGGTAACCTAGCTATCAAAGGTTTTATTTACATTTGGAACTGGCTTGCAAATATAAAACTGTTTATAGAAAAAAAAACGAATGCACACGTTAACGCGGGAATTGTACATTCAACAAATGTATTTGTAAAGTTCCTAGGTACGGCTTAGTTTTAATTTCCGCGCATTTTGAGAAAATCACTATACAAGCTTTGGCCACAGCTAGGCATTGATAGAACTACGTATGTGTGCCTCACTTCGCCTCGGCCCACATCCCAAATCCCTTCTACCGATAGACTAATTTTTATTTATTTATTGGAAGACGGTACGAGCACCATGCACATCTTTTGTTAAGTGGTAATCTCTGTCAAGAACATACTCGTATTCATTTCGGCACTAGCGACGAACTGCGCCCGTAAGACGTTATTAGCTGTTAAGTCTCATGTGCCTGTAATTTCGCCGGTACTCATACCATACAAACCAAAACGCAGTATTGTGAACATTACTGCTTCGCGGTAGAAATAGGTAGGTATCATGGCAGTACTTCCCCGGACGAAATCATTCACAAACAATTCTACTGCACTTAAAAACTAGTCTACTAATATAATAATAACTACGTCTACTTGAATTCTCTGCATCCTAAGGAGTGAGAGAAAAATAACGGAAAAGCAAAATAAACTCAACATGAAAGTACATAGAATAAGTTTCAACATTTAGTACATCTCGGTTCAATACCTACACAGCAAAGTTTCCTGTGTGTATAAGAACTTAGCGAAAGTTGCCTACACGACTCGTTCAGAACAAAACAGCGAGAACAGATCGGCGGGACTTTAACTTAAGACTAAGAAAGTAAAATTACCCTGTACTTTAACATGAATATAGGTTGTTAAAGTATGCTAGAAGTTTTAACGTGTTTAAGAAGATATTGGACGTGTGTTTTAGTAAGTTCATAACCACAATAGCGTTTAACTAACACAATGAATTTCTGTATTGAGTTGAATTAGAATTAGAATTATTTATCGACCTTATAACAGTGTTCGTTATATTAGGCACGTCATATAAAATTACATGTCTTAAACGATATCCTATATCAGTATGTATGTGGATCTCACCCATGACATTTATACCGTCCACTCTGAATAATAATTGATTTAATTGTATTGAGAATGTCAATGAAATTAAACATCTAACGTGTTATATATAATAGCTACATACAATAAATGTCAAGACTACAGAGATTAAAATTCGAAATTAAAAAATAATTAATTATGATTATGATGATTATTTGATTAAAATTGGATTGGACTATTTATATAAATGTCTCGGGATTCATCACAGTACAGTCAAAGAAACTAAATATCTAACAATATATTAAATACACAGTAAATCAAAGGAGTTGATTAGATTAGGATTGATGATGTAGATGCAAGGTTATCAGATTTAGCTAACATATAGCACTAAGTAAGGTAATCTAAGAGTATATAATTCAATTTGCAAAGAACTAACGCAGCTGAGCAACAAAGGTAAAATTTTTAATTGAGATGGAAAAAATCTTTCTTCTTTAACGCCTTTCCGACGCTTTGTTAATTAAACGCTTCTATTATTCCAGATATTTTAATCACGATTCGGTTTATTTTTGATGTTAAAGTGAAAAAATCGAACATTTGTATGCATAAACATTTAGTATTTTAACATAGGTAAGGGGGATATCCTACTAATATTATATTCGCGAAAGTTTGTGAGTATGGATGTATGGATGTGTAGATCTTTGTTACTCTTTCACGCTCAAACGGCGGGGGCAATTTCGATGAAATTTGGTATGAAGGTAGATGAGGTGCTGGATTAACACATATGATATTTTTCATCATCATCAATATCCATCATCAAGCAGGTGAAAAAGCATAACATGCTTGGGCACAGCTTAGACAAAATAATAAGATCTCCGCCTACGTCAAGATCGTAATGATGACAGTTCTGTCAAAGTTTGTGTCAGTTTCTGATAGCTTAGTCAAAAGCCAAGTCAATTTGACAGCTTGATACACTATTCGTGCTCGGCGACCGTCAAGGGTAATGAAATGTAACACAAATACCGCCAAGGGTGATGAAATATAATGACAGTTTTTTTCCATGGTGATTAATTTTATGTTCGTATGTACGTCAATCCTGTATATTATTACAAATGTTTACTGATTGATATACTAAGTATTTAAATTTACTCATACTATTATAGCAAGTGCGTTTGACCATGTACATATTTTATGACATTTTAGTATAAAGATAGATATGCCCTTGGAGAAAATAATAAGCTACTCCAAGTACCTACTAATCCTGCAGACGTAGTCGCGGGCACCAGCTATAGTTTACTATATATTCGTTACATAAGTTTTTAAACTGAACTGTCACTTTTGCAAGAGTTAACATTACGGTATATTTAATACTTGTAAATCCTTTTTGTTTAAGTTTCTTTTATTTTGATCGTAGATTAAGTTGTTATTGAATTTATTTGGTTAGTCCTTAGTGGGACTAGTAGTAATATAAATTTTCGTAATTTTTTATCGTAAAGGTATAGTCAACTGCTGATTCAAGGCACTGCAAAATTCTCGTTGAGGAAACCCCTGACACACGTTTATAAATTATTTAAATTATCTTCAATTTTGTTTATGCACCTCTACTATTCAGTATCATCTGAATGCTTGATTTTTTTATGAAAAAGAATAAAATAAAATGGCTGAGAACCTTTTACGGCCATAAATACCACACTAAATTTCAGTACTGCCCAAATGGTTCCACCTACATTCCTCGTAAAATAAAGTAATAGTCAATAAAGATCAAAATGGCTTAATCTCTTATTGATACAGTTAGCCGTAGTTATTTACTCGAATATCTGTTTTCCAGAGAAGATGCTAACTCATTAGAATATAATAATTAATAAATAATAATATGTGTATTGTTTTTTTTGTTCTACCCCACCATCGGCAACAACTTGTTATTAAACTGTTGCTCTAGAACTAAACAACAGTCCGTCTTGGTAGGTACCACTACAAAACAGCATTTCTATTCCGAAAAACACTTGTGCTAAATTGTGAAGGGCACGGCAATCAATATATAATTATACTAGCAGCGCCCCGCGGAGTCACCCGCGTGATGATAGATTATGATAATGACGATGAATCTAAATACATAGCCTATGTTCATCAGGGATAATGTAGGATTCTTGATCCTCCCTGGGACGTCGTGGCATCGTGGCGGTGAGGAGATCCCGAGGAGGCCCCCCAGCGTGTGAGGAGGTGACACACATGCGGTGGCAGGCACGAGCCGCCATGTGCGGCGGTGGTCGGAGGACCGGGCTCCGCCAGTCCCAACCAGCAATGGACGGTGGAGGCCATCCGCCTGGTCCTCCAGAGGTGGGTGAGACAGCGTTTTCGGTCGCTCACCTTCCGATTGGTGCAGCTGCTTTCCGGGCACCGATGCTTCGGAAAGTACGTGCAGCAAATTGCAAGATGAGAGGCGACTCCTGCCATGAATTTGGGACGTCGGAGCAGCACCCCACACGCTGTGTGTGCTGATTGGGGCTCGCAGCAGCACACGCTTTCAACTATAATCGGCGGAGATACGGACTGCCGCGCGTGTTAAGCTCCATGCTCGACAATGAGAGATTGTGGCAGTTGGTGGTCACCTTCTGCGCAGCGGTGATAGCGCAGAAGGAGGCCACGGAGCGGTAGGGACAATGACGTTCGAGCTGACTCGCTCTGGCGCAGACGAACGGGGGTACGGAGGAGGCAGTTTGCTCGCCTCTCTCCTCCCTCCGTAGTGCGGTCACTGGTAAAGAGTCAGGGGACTCTTCGCCGGCTTGCACGACCCTTGTGTGCCCTTGGTGGGCAAAGGCACCCCTTCACAGGCGCTGAAGCCCAGTTATTAGATCAACCCGGGCTTACCGGCCCAGTAGTTTCGGAGCCTATTCAATTCAAACAAACAAAGATTTCCTCTTTGTAATATTATTAGAATTAGTATCGACTGGTTGGTGGGCGCAGTTGGTAACAACCCTGCCTTCTGAGCCGCTGGTACAGAGTTTGATCCTCGGACAGTTCAAACACTTATGTGCATGAACATGTATGTTTGACCTATGTCTGGATGTGGACATGTATATAAGTATATAAATCAGTCCTTTGTATGCAGAGCCTCATGTACTGGTACTATGGTACAATTTTTTTAAAATTAGAATTTTCAACTACACTCGAGAGCAATGAATCCGGGTCACTTAAAGAATCCTAAAAATCTCGGAAACTAAAAATGCTAGGTTAATGCAATAAATTGTATTTAATAGACAATGTAATACTCCTTAAATGAAGGTATTAAAACTTCTTAGTTATTGTAAAGTTATATCTAAAAAACAAATTTGAAAAAGGGCCACTTTCGAAGATGGAACTACGAAATTACAGCATTTGGTTTTGCTTTTGTTTGTAATCTGTCATTTATGTGGGTACATTAACCATGTTGATAGTGCTCTATATTCATTATTCAAGCTGAAATTATGTCGCTTACGCCTGAAGAATGCACCAGAATACTTACAATGCTGGAAACCGGCCGGAGTCAAATTCAAATTCAAATTCAAAAATTATTTATTCAGTTTAGGCATCATAGACACTCTTATGAACGTCAAAAAATTGTTAAATGATTCTACCGCTGTCTTCGGAAAAGAACCACCGCCGAGAAGAAGCAGCAAGAAACTCGTGGGCCATTATTTTTTCAAGTCTTTGTACATTGAGGTTACATATGAGTAGTATTAAAATAACAAATTTATTCAATAGTTGGCTATTAGGCAGAAGTGGAAAGCTTCCAGGCATCTTTGTCTTCTAAGTAGTGACTCAATTTATAATAGGCTTTTTTCATTAGTATATTTTTGACACGTAACTTGAATTTCCCTTCAGTGAGCTCAGTAATGTCTTTCGGGATTTTATTATAGAAACGTACACAATTGCCTAAGAAGGACTTATTTTTAGTTTTCGTGAGTCTAAATTTAGATACAGCTATCCTATCCTTATTTCTAGTATTAATATTATGCATATCACTATTTATTCTAAACTTCTTTATATTTTTACGAACGTACATTATATTTTCTAGGATATACAAAGATGGAAGAGTTAATATATTAATTTCTTTGAACATTTGTCTTAAGGATTCTCGGGGACCCATTTCGTAGATGGCTCGAACTGCCCGCTTTTGCAATATAAAAACTGTCTCTATGTCCGCCGCTGACCCCCACAGCAGGATACCATATGACATTATGCTGTGGAAGTAAGCAAAGTAGACCAGTCGAACAGTAGCTATATCTGTCAATTGCCTAATTTTATGAACCGCATATGCAGCTGAGCTCAGTCTTCCAGATAGTGCATCAATATGAGGACCCCATTGTAATTTAGAGTCTATGCTAATACCTAGAAAGACTATTGCCTTGTCAATTTTCAATTTATTTCCGTCGAGTAATACGTTTGGCTCTATATGTCTTACATTAGGCATGGAAAATTTTAAACATTTCGTTTTCTTTGCGTTGAGAAGCAGGTTGTTTGCGACGAACCAATTTGAAACAATAGTTAACGCGTTGTTGACTTGAACTAGTTCTCTATCTTTCCTATCTACTTTAAAAATCAGAGAAGTATCATCCGCAAAAAGAACTATGTCAGCAAGGCCCTCAACCATATGTGGTAAGTCATTGATATATGCTAAGAATAAGAACGGACCCAAGATCGACCCTTGTGGAACCCCCATTCTAACCAAAGATCCAGAAGATGTCACGCCATTAATGCCAACTTTTTGCTGCCTATCAGATAAGTATGATTCTACAAGATTCAGAGCAGCTCCACGAATTCCATAGTGGTGTAGCTTATAAATTAGAGTGCGGTGCTCTACACAGTCGAAAGCTTTGGAGAGATCACAAAATACGCCAATGGCATCCTGTGAGCTCTCCCAAGCCTCCAGCACATGCTTGACTAACTGGACTCCTGCATCTGTTGTTGATCTGCTTTTCGTGAAACCGAACTGATTTTCATGTAAAATCCTATGTTCATTAAAATGAGACAAGAGTTGTATGTTGAGTCAGCGCGATACAGCCAGGACTGTCGGTGTGTCGCTGTCAACAGTACAAAGAGTTCTCCGACGTTACGAAGAAACTGGTTCTAACCTACGCAGACCAGGAACGGGCAGAACCAGGTGTACCACAGCACGAGAAGGCCGATACTTGGTGAACACCATGCTTCGAAATCGCTTTCTCACAGGAACTGAACTCACAAATCAGTTTCGACGCCTCGGAGGAAGTAACCCAAGTGCATGGACAGTAAGACGTCGGCTTGCTGAATCTAACTTAAAACCCCTTAGACCTGCAAACGGCCCTAAACTGGAGCGTGGGCATCGTATTTCAAGACTAAGATATGCCCAGAGCCACGTAAATTGGAGTATTGAAGATTGGTCAAAAGTTATGTTCTCCGACGAATCAAAATTTATGCTCTACAAGCACGATGGAAGACACAGAGTGTATCGAAGACCAGGGGAAAGATTCAAGCAAGCATGCACTGAAGAAAAAGTAGCCTTCGGTGGTGGGTCTGTACTTGTGTGGGCCGGAATTTCTTCTGAAAGTAGCACAGAGCTGGTGATCATAGAAAACGGCTCTTTAACTAGCGGAAGATATGTGGAAGAAATCCTCAATGATCACGTTGGTCCATTTATGGTCAATTTAGGTGAGGATGCTATATTTATGCATGACAATGCCCGACCTCATACAGGTAGGATTGTGAATGACTACCTTCAAGAGATGAACATTACTCATATGGAGTGGCCAGCGCGCAGCCCGGATATCAACCCGATCGAGCATGCTTGGGACGAGCTAGGCAGATGCGTAAAACAACGAAACCCTCCCCCAATCACGCTTCGTGAGCTCGAAATTGCTCTCACAGAGGAATGGGAGAATATTCCCCAAAATCGTATAAGGAACTTGGTGTACAGCATGCCAAACCGCGTAAACGCAGTAATGGAAGCACGAGGAGGCAATACGAAGTATTAAAATTCAAGAAAATCGTAATAAAGTTCAAAAATTTCATGTTTCCTATTTTTGTTTTAAGGAGAGATCAGCAGTTTTTTTCTTTATGTAATTTTGTGTTAATAAAATGTATGGTGACTCATATTTTTTTTACTTTCATTTAAGAAGTATTACATTGTCTATTAAATACAATTTATTGCATTAACCTATCATTTTTAGTTTCCGAGATTTTTAACATTCTTTAAGTGACCCGGATTCATTGCTCTCGAGTGTAGTACATCTCAATGGCCAGTAACTTCACATATGATGAGATTAGAAGACAGCAGAAGACAAAATAATAGCAGAAGCGGCCATTACAAGCCTTTTGATTCGTGGTTTTCGTGCTTAAAACGTATTTAAGGTTAAACACTAGTCAATTTATATTTAGGGGTCGCGCCAACCACGTCCGCAGGAAAGTACCCTTCGGAGAGCCTCCACATGTGTGGTCCCAATTAGTGTTTTTATAACGCTGGCACTCTTCCTATACCTACCTGCATTGCGGGAGGTATAAACACACAAAATAACATTTACCAACATCCAAGGTCTAACAGCAAATATTTCTGCTTATCTTTCAAACATTTTCGCCAGCCAGGTATTGAACTTGAGACACCGCGCTCTTAAGGCAGGATCACTACCAATGTAGCTAACGAAGCCGTTATAGTTGTTGATGCCAATAAGTTAAGTACACACTCTATTCTTTTCAGTAGAATACTAGCTGCGCGGTTAAACCCGTGTGGTGAAGGATGATGATGATGAAAAGTATCCAATGTTTTCCCCGAGATATGACAAATCGAAAAACACAAACGCCCCTCGGTTACAACCACTAGGTGATGATGATGACGATGAAAAGTATCTTATGTCTTTCCCCTAGATACGACAAATTTAAAAAACACAAAAATCATAAAAAATTGGTCCAGCCGTACTAGAGTTTTAGATGGTGTGACTAACACGACTTTGTTGTATAAATATAGAATTAGTCGTATCGTAAACCAACGAATGTACTTTCCTCACACTGGGAATACCTGTAAGTGTGATTTAACACTATCCGAATATATCCGAATATTTCGATAGCTATCCGAATCGACTCGATTAGATACGAGTATTAATTTCATATGGTGAGTTTCTTATCTATTAATCCAGTACAATAGACGTGGCGACAAATATTTGAATCATCATCAGTACAATTGTACATTGCAATCAACGCCAAGATTGATAATCTTGGCGTGACTGTCGCATTTACTAAGTAAGCTTCTATCAAATATTTACAAAACATGAGTCGTGAATAGTAATATAAAATTAAAACCGCTTAAATGCGAGTCGATCTCGCGCACGAAGGGTTCTGTACCTTTATATATAATAAATACTCGTATTTGAAGTTTCAACCTGCTATCATTATTAAGACCGAGAAAAAAAATTAAAAATTCAGGTTTATATGGTATCTGTATATATAAAAGAAGATGTCCTGACTGACTGACTGACACTGACAGCGCACAGCCTTATCCACTGATCTTAGAGACTTGAAATGCGGAGGGTGTATTGTCCTTGATGCGTAGAGGTGTACTAAGAATGGGTTTTTCGAAATTCTACCCCTAAGGGGCTTAAAAGGGGTGTAAACGTTTGTATGAATGTCCTTTGTTTTTGAACTTATAGTTGTGAAAATTTGTATTTGGATAGGTAATTCTAAATAAAAAATAATGGTCTAATTTTTTTTGGATAATGGTGGTTTAAGAGTTTGAGGAGGAATGAAATGAGGAGATCCGTAGGAGAACTAAGGTCACCGACATAGCTCTCAAAATTAGCAAGTTGAAGTGGCAATGGGCAGGCCACATCGCTCGCAGAACTGATAACCGATGGGGAAGAAAGGTTCTCGAGTGGCGACCACGCACCGGAAGGCGTAGTGTAGGCCAGCCCCCCGCTAGGTGGACCGAAGACCTCATAAAAACCGCGGGGAATCGCTGGAAGCAGGAAGCGAGTAGCCCATCCAAGTGGCGTTCAATGGGGGAGGCCTATGTTCAGCAGTGGACGTCTTCCGGCTGATAATGATGATGATGATGAAGAGGTTGAAATGTAGGGGTGAAAGTATGTATGGAAAGTTTTTTTATTTTCGAATATACAATGGTGAAAATTAGCATTTGGACAGTTTAAAGTGATGATAAACTTATAAATTATGTGCTAAACTTATTCTACATAATTCTAAATTGAAGAAAAACGTAAAAATGTTTACGTCATGTTGAATGGGCTCTAGCTCAGCGTTTTGCTAAGTGTATGTGACAATCAGCGCGGATTTTCAGCCAAAAACCCTTTTGGGAAATATAATATGTAAATGTATAAGAGGATATAATATGTAAGTTTCGCTGCTATTCACAATTTAATAATATATTTGCAACGCATAACATTTTATAAAAAATTAAATAGCTAAACAGAGTATTTCATAAAGCCCAAGAGTAGACAAAAACCGCGCAGTAAAAACATTTGTAGGAAAACAGTTAATTGAACATTATATTATTATAATAATAATACTAAGTGTTTCAAACCCTTGTGCGACTAAAAATATTTGAACCAAAAATAGTAACCATCTGAACAAGGAATACAAAAACGAACAAGACTAGCTGGTGCCCGCGACGACGTGTGCGCAGGATTAGTATTTTGAGTAGTTTATTGTCTTCTCCAAGGCCATGTCTTAAAATATGTACATGGTCAAACGCAATTGCTACAATAGTATTATAAGACTAAATTTAAATACTAAGTATATAAATCAGTTAACATTAATACTAAAATAATGGACTTACGTACATACAAATATAAAATTAATCACAATGGAAAAAACTGATTTTTTTTGCCTGTTGTCAGTAGTTGACAGAGTCAAGAATAAATTACAATGTAATGTTAACTTAATAGTGGTTGGAGCAAATTACTCAAATAATTTAACAAATTATTTATTACGCAATGGATTAACTTTATTTTTTAATAAATAACATGTGTATAAAAGTTTCTACAAGTCACGTGACCTCACACGGAGGAAGTGGCGGAAATTATGTCATAAGGGCAAAAATGTGATAGTGTATTATCAACAGATTGAGAATCAAGCAAGTGAAGAACATCAATTACTTCTCTGAGTTTGAAAAGATTTTAGAAGATAAACACGGTTATTGTCATAACCGCAAATAATAAGTTTGTTATATATTTTTATGTTAATTAAACACCTAAGTTTTATCTATTCAATAGTAATTTAGTTTTTCTTGTTATCATTGTTGTTACACATTTATGGAATTCAGATTTTACCTTTTTTATGAATGTAAAAGGGTCTTGACAGACAGATAGATGAATAGACGGACAACAAAGTGATCCGATAAGGGTTCATTTTTCTTTTTGAGGTGGGAGGCCCTACATAGCACTAAACATGCGGCTAAAATGCAGGTTTATTTTTGTAACTGCAGAGTTGTCAACTTTTTTTCAAGTAGGTAGTTAGAATCTGCTCTAAGAATTAAGTCAGTGATTTAATTACTGCTTAAGTCACGTCAATGTATTACAAAAAAACTTGCTAACACGACTGATGAAAAAAAAAAGATTATTCATGATTTTATACACTTTACTGACACTTTTACACCATTATGAACATCGACGGTTAATAATCCACCACTATAGCACGTCAAAGCTTGAGAAATAAAAAAATAAATACATAATAAAATTAATTATATTGGCCATTGTTGGTTTATTCCCGCCACCTCCATGTTCAAGCAAGCAACCTCCAAGCAAGCAAAACGTATTATAATAACAACACTATTTTTTTGACCTAGTGAAGTCGTACGACGTATAGGCCGATATGAATAATTAACGAAATACATCGTTTTTTTAGTTTGGAGTCCTTAAAAAAAATTATGAAAATGCCAGAAGTGTATTTCGGTGTCCTGAATAATTTAACATACATTTAAAAAAGGCCAACAACCCTGTTGACTAGCTTTATCTAAATTTTCTGAATCAAATTGACAACTGAGTAATCGTAATATAAGGTTCTGAATCCGGAAGCTTGATTACTAATTTAACTATACGACGACATAAAAACACGAGCGAATAAATCAAGTATAAAAAAAACTTGTTCCCGAATTGGACCGCCTAAAAACGCGCGAAGTCATCATAATAAAAGAAATAGTGAATAGCATAATTTGAAGGATATACACCGTCTGTATACGACCTTATTACAGCTACTGGCGGTGCTGACAAAACTACCAGTCAGTTAGTAAGATAACAACAATCAGATTTGTTTTCTTGTTTATCACCCCTGGTTTGCACCAAAAACACATGTACTGTTTTGAAACTTGTTTGACATAATTGATCTCATATCTTGCTTTGTTGAGGTTTGCGTTCGCACTACACAAAACTGTAGAGGTTTTTGAAAAGATTTCTGCATATGTTGCTGTCAATGGTCGCACTGAATAATAACATGATATTAAACACGTTTGTCTATAGAATTGTCACAATTAGTGTTCACACTGTCGTCATTTCTGAATCTCGCTACATGTTTAGATCATCATCATATTGTGTGACAGTGCGTACGCTACTCTATACATTGACATAAAACCGTGTTTACAACATGTTTTCATGTGAATGTTTAGGCAGTGCAAACTCACGGTTAGGAAAATGAATGTATTCTGCGGCTTTCTCACATGATAATTCCAACATTTTTATAGTTTTCAAACTCTAATTTATATTGATATAAATATAATGTGAATGCTTTTGAAATATGTTGTTTGTTGAATTTAACCTACGGTGAACGATGTTATCAACTAATAATTTATAATATTATTATTGATGGTCGGAGAAAACGTAATACAGCTATTTGATTTTAGATTTTATTTTTATTATAAAGTTAATACAACATAATGCCAAACATCCGGAACAAGCCGGTTTCCGAAAAGGCTATAGTACCATAGACCACATCCACACGCTACGGCAAGTTATACAGAAGACCGAAGAGTATAACTTGCCTCTTTGTCTAGCGTTTGTGGACTATGAGAAAGCCTTTGATTCGATCGAGACGTGGGCAGTGCTTGAGTCTCTCCAGCGGTGCCGTATTGACTATCGGTATATTGAAGTGCTGAAGTGTTTGTACAAAAACGCCTACATGTCAGTCCGAGTACAGGAGCAGAGTTCGAAGGCAATTCCATTGCAAAGAGGCGTGAGACAGGGAGACGTTATATCTCCGAAACTGTTCACCGCTACATTGGAAGACGCCTTCAAGCTTCTGGAATGGCAAGGACTTGGCATCAATATTAACGGCGAATACATCACTCACCTTCGATTTGCCGACGATATTGTAGTCATGGCAGAATCCATGGAAGACCTCAGTACAATGCTCGAAGGCCTCCATCGAGTTTCCCAACGGGTAGGTCTTAAGATGAACATGGACAAGACGAAAATTATGTCTAATGCCCATGTTGTACCTACCCCAATATCAGTTGGGAACTCAGTTCTCGAATAATTAATACGTGATAAGTCCCGATAAACATTTAAAACATCAGTTCTCGAAGTTGTTGACGAGTATATCTACCTGGGACAGACAGTCAAACTAGGCAGGTCCAACCTCGAGAAAGAGGTCAATCGTCGAATCCAACTCGGCTGGGCAGCGTTCCGGAAACTTCGCGAAGTCTTCTCGTCAAAAATACCTCAGTGCCTCAAGACAAGAGTCTTCGACCAATGTGTGTTACCAGTGATGACTTATGGCACTGAAACGTGGTCTCTTACTATGGGCCTCATAGATAAGCTCAAAGTCGCACAACGAGCTATGGAGAGGGCTATGCTCGGGGTTTCTCTACGTGATCGAATCAGAAATGAGGAGATCCGTAGAAGAACGAAAGTCACCGACATAGCTCAGAAGATTAGCCAGTTGAAGTGGCAGTGGGCAGGGCACATAGCACGCAGAACAGATGGCCGATGGGGCCGAAAGGTTCTGGAGTGGAGACCACGTACCGGCAAGCGCAGCGTAGGTCGTCCACCGACACGGTGGACAGACGACCTGAGAAAGGTCGCAGGACGACGTTGGATGCAGGCCGCTTCCAACCGGTCCTTTTGGAAAATCATGGGGGAGGCCTATGTTCAGCAGTGGACGTCCTACGGCTGAGATGATGATGATGATGAATGCCAAACATAAAATTAGTTTCGAACTAAAGTTACTTTTTAATTATATAATCTTCCATAAATAGTAGTACAGTTCGACTTCATTTATCGAAAGTAATTTATTATGTTTATATTCAACATATGGGTAAAGAGTGCGAGTGAGAAAGCGGCAGAAATAGTTGCCTTCCAAAAACAATTAAGTGGGCTTTGATTTTCATTTGTGGAATGAAGACAATGCTTTCAATTAATTTTTAATAAAATCTAATTTATACTGTTCTCGGCTTAACAATTAGACTGCTTCAAACCTACCCCTGAGAATTATAAGAAAACAATTACATTGTAGTTACAAATTAAATATATATGTATTGTATAATTTATTTCATAAATCTGATATCAGCTTCTTCATATGAAACAGAGAATCAACGTCATTTGATAGGGTTCATACCTACGTCCTCTATGTTTGCCGCAGCCAATGCTCTAGTCAACTAAACTATCAAACTTTTGCTTCAAACCCCTAATTTCACTAAAAACAAGGAGAGTCAAGGTACTGGCTTTCAATCAACTGGGCTTTGACTGTCTCACTGGCTAAAGGTAGGTCGGTGCTTGGCCTATATTTACTCCTTTTCACACACGCTCATTACGATATGCTATGTCTCGCTCCCCCGTGACGTCATCACGAAACCCCCGGTTTGCTTGTGTGTGTATCGTTATTACACGCAGTGGTCTCTACCCTGGGATGTGTCAGTCTATTGGCAATTTTTTATAGCCGAAAAGTGGAATTTTGAATAATTTATGTCATCATTTGCAAACACTGGGTAAAAGCCCTTGGGATAATTTTTTAACTTAATTCCCCAAAGTAACTAAATTTTAAAGTGAGTCTTCTATGGACTTCATAATCTAGACAGCAATCAGTTATAGTAGGCTAAGAGTAGCTTTTTATGATATTAGATACGAGTATGGAAATTTTCTGTAAAGGTGTCTTAAATTGATATGCGTAAAAACCAGCTCTATTTTCCGGTATATAAAGTACTTTTTATTAAGTGTGTCACTATGCTATAATTTGCAAATACGAGGTTATTTCTTAGCACTATTAATTTACACAAATTGGTTTCTGTAAAAAAGAGTTACTAACTTGCTCGTATAATCGGCGTTCGGAGGGTGTAGAAGTTGAAAAAAAATTCGTAGAAGAGCACATATACACAGAATGTGCCCTTCAACAAAACATTCTTGTGGTCTATGGTATTATATATAGTAGTTATTACAAAGGACTATTCTGTAAGATGCTAATTTAGTGGGAATATTTAACATTCACTAAATACTTTCGTAAAAGATATAATTTCGTAGCAAGCGTAGCACTTTTCGTAACTCACGATCCTACGAAGCTGGTTAATTATACGGAATCAACTTTTATATGTAAATAGGTAACAGAGCGAGCACTTACGCATAATATTATTGTATGCCCAGATCTGCACATTTATAAAACAAAAAGCAATATTCCTTAGAATTCATTCGCCTAGAAAAAACTTGCCACAAAGTTTTTGTAACCTAAATACAGAAGTGCTTGCACAATAACACTTAGTGGCAGAATGTCTACCACTGCAGTAATACCCATCAAAAACAGCCGTGCGATTCTCTAAGAGCAAACATCGTTGCATCTTTGACAACATCCGTGAAATAAATGACGAGATTACAAGAAACGTTGGAAAACCAACCTTATGTACAAGGGCGATATCTCATAAAGTATTTGACATCGGTGAGCCCGTCGACGAGCGCATCGACGAATTATTACAGAATCGCACGGCAGCTGCTTTTGGACAAGGTCTACAACCTTATGCCAAATTTTAACGGCATGTCGAGGTCAGTGAAATAGACAAAACTACCGAGGCACTTCAATCAAAACAACATGTTTTCAACTACTGCGAAACTTTCGTCCATATTCGTTCGTTGAACTACAGCTTCCTCCATTTAATAGGTACATACTACGTTAACATAGAACTTTTATCACATACTTGTACCGTCCTTGCCTAAATGCTAATGTAATAGCGTAATGTAAAGTTCGTGTTACCTTCAAAGTGTTGAATATCTTTACAAAGTCCGCAGGTGGCCGTTATAAAGCCTGAATGAGTTTCATCTCGAAACTTTGAGGGCTTTCATCTAAACAATTAATTAAAACGGAAGCTTTGAGACTTGTGAATAATGATAAAACATTAAAGTACGTCTTCTTTTAGATTATTAATCTCTAGAAGTGAACACTTCGGCTATCGTTTTTGAGTTTTTATCTCACTTTGCTGCCTTAGTAATAAAATGTGTTATTGATTTGATAGAAACCGGTTTCGTGAGCTGCCGAGGCAGTTCTTCATAGATAACTCACGCAAAAGCTGCATTCGCACATGTCCGGTGCGCGTCGAGATACTCGACTGTACCTGTCGCGTTAGTTAGGTAAACCAATAATATAAAATCCATCACCATCGTCATCATCTATCAACCGGAACTTCCATCGACTCGTTCAAACAAGGCCATTAACACATAACCATATCATACAATTCCATTATACTCACGCTTGGCAGGCGTCTTGATGATCGCTATTACTTAGAAAACAATTACGGATTTGAAAAAGCGGTGACATTTTAGTTACTCAATTGCTTTGTTACACGTCCTGAACCCATATGAAGCATTCAGTTTAATGCTTAATTATTATTGGGTGTATTAATTACATCTACACGAGGTCTTTAGGTCCACAAATTAGGCAGAGCCTGTACTATGGTAACCTGATGACTAATATACGTACTTTTATACATATACGCACCCAAACACAAGTCAAACAGCCGTGTTCATGCACACAAATTCTTGACCTGACCTTACCCGGGACCAGCGCCTCAGAAGGCAGGTCACACATTTGTGTGAACGATCATGTCTGTTTCATTTAACTATGTCTGGGTGTGTATATAATTATAAATAAATATGTATATCAGTCATCAGGTTACCAAAGTATTGGCTATGCCTAGTGTGAGGCTTAAATACCTTTTGTAATTACATATATAATATAATTCATGTATAAATTTGTTCGCTCTGAAGTCGCACTTGCTACATCGCTCTTAAAACCCAATTACAACTGTGCCTACACCCAACTGCAGGTACATTTTTATAACCAGTTTTTTACTCATCATCATAATAAAGGAATTTTGACTTGGTGCGCAGAATACAGAATTTATTTTCCACATAAACAGAGTACAACAAACAATTCAAATAAAGTGAATTCTCAACTTTTGTGTATTTCGCGTATCGCTCGCAAGCATTTCATGCATAGCCAACGAAATAATATTGTTTTATAACCAACAATGAACCGGTGTCGGTGTAGATTGAGAGCTATAACACTGCCACTACTAGGTAACATACATAAAATACTTATTTACAGTTGATTAAACCGGGCTAAAATGTTATTTACTCGTTTACTTTAAACTATTCGGAAATTCAAAATAAACTTTATAATAACATTGAACCAGCCAAAGGTTAATGAAAATTCTACGAAGTTTAAGATCACTTACTATTTAAGCATGATATTTATTTATCTTCTATATCATAACAGTACTTGGCAACACGAATTTCTATGTGAATAGTATATTATGCAATTAGTGAATAAAGGACGGTTTTAAAGCGAGGGTCATAGATGAATCACAAGTAAGTAAAGAATTCTAACGACTGAATCATGACCGCAGGGAGTGATTCGTGATGATTGAATCACGAGGGTAGAGATTTATTCAAGTGTTAGAATCCTGAGCGATGCAAGTGATTCATGGCCCTCGATATAAATTACGCCATTTTATTCAAGAGTTGCATACTATACTTTATACCATGACTACGAGAAAGAGAAATATTGTAATTTAATATATTACCTACACTAATAAGAAGGCCTAGCTTGTATATCAAAAGAAACATCAGAAATATAAATAAAGTTATAACGATAATTCATGACTTGGCGGATAACACTTCACCACAAGTCCACACACTCACGTTCCACCTAAGGTACCAGTTAGATTCTGGCTTTATCGGAGGCTTCAGTTCTGGGCTCAGAGAACACGGGGTACCCCCAATAGTTTGTTTTATTTATCAGGGCGAGAGTACTCATCAAACCAACACCTCACCCTCAACTATAGGTTTCCAGGGAATATAAATACTTCGTGTCTCGACACAACAAATTGGAATCTGCCTACAATATTTTGTCCATCGGACGAAATCGGTGATCCAATCTCTCTCCTCTCTCCTCCCAAATCAAAATTAAAAATCCCTGACGTCTCCTATGTGTCATTCAATCATTGTTCTCTCATTTTAATATTTGTCACGTTGCAGGTCAGTATAGAAATAGTTTTTAAATATACAGTACAAATAAGGATTTATGCAATGAAATGAGGTATGATGTGATTTTAAATTGAAATTATATTACAATATTTTAAGTGAAAATAGACATTTAATGAAGAACAAAATAGCTTAAATTAATTAGAATGCACATTAAAATTGGAACAATTATTAAATTAAGAGCATTTTTTCATTATTTTTTAATCTGTAATGGCAGCAAAGAACACAATACAGTTTTTATTCTAATGCTAAACTCCTTGTGACAAATATCGACTAATCAAATCTCGTTGAATTATTTGCACAAAGAGTTTGTATGTCGAGTATTCTTTGCACAAGCAGTTGTATAGAGTATTTTTTGCGCAAGGAGGTTGTATAAATGGAGTCGAATATATTGGTGTGTTCTCAATTCAAACACCTAAATAGTGATTAACATGCCTTTTTTTCAATATCTTCAGTGAATATAACAAGCTTTTTAGAGTGGGAATGGTATAAAACATATTTAACATTATGATTTTTCAAGATCAAGATTACTTGCCTAGCGAGACTGAACTTTGCAATGTATAGAGGAAAATACAATATTATTTATTTAAAAGCTACATATGTATGTAAATATATATACAACAGAACCGCTTTGACGGTGTTTTACACTTTCTAATTTTTCGTAAATTTATTCTAGCTCTGCAATATGATATCAAGTATTAACTGCCCAGATAATAATAGTATCACCTAAACAAGGAAAATGTGCGAACTCAAAAACTATTGGGTAACTAATTATACTAAATTACTCATAAACTTTCAACAAATAGCAATATATTCAAACTAAGTTTCAAACTAAAGCAAAGGCATTTAACTATCATCTAGCTCCCTGTCTACATAGTAGATCTACCAACAATAATACAATTTATGGGAGTATGAAAAATGAAACAAGAGCGTTAAATATATGTAAATTCATACTGAGCGCTGCCACGGCTGCGGACGCGTTAAGTATAAAATCACTTTCTTGCAGTATAAATATAGGGTTTGCGTTAAAATACAGTGCTGGATGAATTCTTGCCAACAATTTTGCTCCTTGATTAAATAAAGTGAAGTTTATTTAATCAAGGGTATATATTACAGCCGTGTTATTTTGAAGGTAGAAAAAAAAAATTGATTAAGAATTTACTTAGCAACAATTAATTACTTGTTATAGATAGATTTTTGCAAATTCAAAATAACAATTTATTACTATAAATTAATTTCTTGTTTACATGAATTAATTACTTGTTTATACAAGTAATTTATAATATATAATTTACAACATTGAGAAAACCAAAGTTTTGGCTTATTAGGAAAAATCGTGGCGTTCCTATAGAATAGTCTTTGTACAGTCGCCCTGCAACAAGATGTATACATTCCATAATATTCAAATATGAATTAATTACTTGTTTATACAAGTAATTAATAGTTGCTAAGTAATTTCTCAATGAAGTAAGCATTTGACGATATATACGAATACTTCAACACAAAATCTTTATTTATAGTCGTAAATGCATGGAATAACCCTATCAAAATTGGATGTATCTTTTTACACTTGTATTAGGTAGTTTTCATGGGATTTTAATTTTTACAGCATAATTGATCCTTCACAGTTGAGACTTCTGTGTAAATGTAATTTTTATACAACTTCACTTTTGCAATAAGAACGACAAATTGACGTGTTCTCATTGCAATGATGACTATTACTCGGCTAAGAATTCTAGCCTTTGATAGTTCTAACTTCAGGCAAATTCTAGTCTTTAGAATTAAAATCGTTGCTGAAGTAATTACTTTTCTAATTAATCTAATTTAATCTTTTTTGTTTAAAAATTACAACCATACAGGAGTGAGATCGAAGCTAAATTTAAGAACTGAATTGTTGATACGCGACGGACGGTGAAAGTTGCGTATATTTACTCTTTCTTTCTATTACATTTACATAAAGGAGAATGTGATGACAGTTGACAAACATTTATATAATTATACTATGTGATAGAAGAGTATACTCAAATATGATCAAATCAAATCAAATTAAAATCAAAATCAAAATCAGCCATTTATTTCGACTAATTTTTCAAGTCATATACATACATATATACAATTAAATAAAAATTATTCTCATTTGTCATTTCACAATTATAACACATAAATTATCTATTATTGTTAAATTATCATGTGTTACAAAAATTAATTATTATTAAAACATTACAGCATTCAAATAATTAGCCAGTACATGAAGCCTATGACAATGATTCATGTACTGCAAGTCATAATTCAAGTCAATCATTCATGTTGGAGAATACTTTTAGGATTTGCTTTAGCATCTTTTATTCGACACTTACGCATGTGAAATACGAGTATATGTAATTACTATAGAGCATTGTTTATATTATTCTAAGTAGGTTTTGTAGATTAAAGTCAAATACAGCTGAATAAATAAAAATAAACATATGCATTCCTGTCGTCGCTAAGCTAGCCATATAGATCGACTGACGGTTGGCACAGTTGGTAGCACCGCCTTCTGAGTTCCGGGTTCGATCACCGACAGGTAAAACCTGGTAATTACTTCGGTAGCAATCTGGTACTGGCGTTGGAGACCTGTCTAATAGATAGGTTTAGCCATAAAAGAAAATAGAGAACCAACATAGATCGGTTTAGTTGCAGCTGTTTATTAATAGCAATAATTATTTCTATAGAAGTCACTCCGTCTCCAGATGACTGTGAAAATCAACAACATCAAATTTGATGCTTGGAGTATTTAGATTAAGTTTCGGTGGCCAAGTGGTCATGGAGTCTGTCACGGATTGTCGCAAGACTGGTTCGAATCCTGTTCGAGGCCGTGAACTTTACAATTTTCTCTACAATTATAAAGTACATTTTCACAAAAATCAACCCTTCCACTCATCGCAGAGGCACAGTCCAGTAATAACCTTTGTTGTTCGGGCAAACGAGATAATTAAGATTTTAAATCGTCGACGTAGACTGAACAGTTTAATTAGTTTGCAGTACAACGCAGGCATTGTGGCCTGTTCGTGAGCTGATTGCAAATGACTTTATTTTGAACGTTTAAACATTCGAATAACTTTTTGTAGCGCTAAATTTAGTACTATATTTTTCGCATAAAAGTTTTGGTGTTTTAACAATTTCAAGCTTCAGGGCTACGATGGCCACATTTCCTTGTTAGTTTAGGTGTAATTATTAAACATAAAATCTATATATATATATATATATATATATATATAAAAATGAACCACTATTTTTTTCTGGTCACGCTAAAACTTGAGAATGGATGGAACAATCTCGCTAATTCCTTTTAAGCTATTGCATAGCTTATATCGCGGGCCTTGAGCGTGGAGACCGAATCCAGACATTCCGTAACGAAAATAACCTAACACCCCCCACTCCGACTCCATCTATCGATGAATAGCAGAACTTTTAATGACTTTTTGAAATATCACGCTTGCCTCTTTAGTTCAGCAACTCGCCTCTAGATGGCATTGGTTAAATAATTATAATTGCATAAGTTGATTTGGCATCTATCGATGAATAGCAGAACTTTTAATGACTTTTTGAAATATCACGCTTGTCTCTTTAGTTCAGCAACTCGCCTCTAGATGGCATTGGTTAAATAATTATAATTGCATAAGTTGATAAAAACAGCTATGCAATAGCTTTACCGCGGCAGTCTCCGAGTGCCACACGTCTTTTTTTGTTGTGTTGATTATTGTAAGGAGAAGGTTCTTATAAAAAAAAACCAAAAGATGGAAGGTTATGGCGAGGCCGAAAGCCGAGCCCACTACGCTAATGAAGTCACGGACAGTCGCTAGTCCTATAAAATACGCAGAGTTTCAATAAAACAATGTCATGATTTTATATTTACTTTGTAATTTGTGCAGCTTTTACATAACACATAATTTATGTGTAGTTGCATACACAACTTTATGTATACTTTATGTTGCTCAATCACGCCAGAACAGCTAAATGGATGTTGATGATGAGGCGCTGTGATAACACATAGGATATATACCTTTAATTTAATTATCATTATCCATCACAACGCGGGTGAAGCCGCGGGGCGCAGCCAGAACATAACTTGTTAGTCCCATTTACTCATAATTTATTTTGCTTATAGCGCTCTGCATCTTAACCACCCACAAAGATCTACTCATGTAGAAAATTCTTACGACTTATACAAATCTCCTATTTGGTACCACCCGTGGGGAACATCACCGCGTCGTTACGGGATTCACTAAAGGATAACCAGCCACCCGCACCGAAAGCAAATGAAATGTGGAATTCCACTTCATACATTTGACTTACGTTGCCTTATCAAAATTTATATGTTTATTATATGTAAATATATCAAATATGCGAATATGAAGACATATTTGTAGTATAATAAATGTGCCTAGTAACAAAATAAACAATAAGCGTAAATAAAATACCGTTTGATCATTGTACTCCTATTCCAGACATATTTGACGAAGGCAATATTTAGACAGAATTTCAAAGGGCTTTTATGATCTTTGATCAATTTCTCGGAATGACCCAGAATGAACGTCGAAATGGGTAATAAAACGTATAATAAAAATATGAACAATTATTATCGTTTATATTTGGGTCTATTTAATAGTGCCTATGTTTTGAAATATAATTTAGGTTATAGCTGATCTCTCCTTTCGCCTAAGGTTAAAAGTAAAGCTAGCAGTGTTTCTAAGAGTTTATAAACAGTTTCAGCCGACACTGCACTCTACGAACTTATTAACCGATGTACGAGAATCGGACATTTGCGAATACATTTTTTTAGTTTTGTTAGCCGTCGGGTAATTGTTTTTTATAATGTCTTTGTGTTATTACCTATACATAAAATTTAGCAGCTTCTTATTTTTGGTTTCCATCTTTTTCATAGGGCTTGAAACCCATGTACTTATCTCTCTTCTTCTCTCTCCTTACAGTCACACCCACTTATATTACTCGTACTATTTTAGCATCATGATCGCGCCAGTTTATGGAAAATTAAACGCTATTGTAAATGCATACGGTAGCATTTATTAATTGCGCACTATTTCTTTGCAATATCTGGCACTGCGGTGGTACCAATTAAGACGGCCTCTTGCACAAGAGGTCTACCAAATAGCCGGGTTCCCTCGCCTCTTATGAATCGCACCCTGACGGTGGAGGGAATATTCTCAGATCTAACGAAGTAGATATAAAAATAAAACAAGTACAATTTGAAAATTTTTATACCACACGGGAAGCACCAGCTTTCAAACAATAATTTTGAGAATCGGTTCATCCTATCGAAAGTTATGAGGTAACAAACATAAAAAATACAGTCGAATTGAGTACCTCCTCTTTTTTAGAAGTCGGTAGAAAAAAATAGATTTATCAACTACAATTGAACGGTATTCGGTAATCACTCTGATGAAAATGGACTGTCTGAAATCACACTAATATTATAAAAGCGAAATTTTTGATTGTGTAGTGTGTTTGTATGTATGTTACTTCTTCACGTTTATAAAACTTGATTAATTTTAATGCGATTTGATGTGGAGGTAAATGAAGCGCTGCGTTAACACATAGGATACTTTTCATCATCATCAACCACCACGCGGGTGTATCCGCGGGGCGCAGCTACGATAATAATATTCAACTCAACGATCTTGCTATAAGCAAATATTACCCTCCTATGATTTCGTTCCTCATACCAAATATTACGTGTCTATGGATAATTTATTTATGGATGTTTTTCTCGAAATTATAGACAGGAAAAATTGGCTTGTACATATTTTCTCTACTGTCTATTCGGCTAAAAATATTCGTCTATGTCATTTTCTACGTTTGCAATCTCAGGATTACTCCATACTTATCCACCGTAGTTAAAGCGAAGGTCATAAAAATAATGGCAATTTTGAATGGCGTACAGTCAAACACTATGAGGTCATGTGGGACGGCAAAGTTTTCAGCTTTAATGCCACTTCCACGAGTTACTAATCGTTAAATACGTTTAGCGCTAAGCTTTTTTTCCTTTATAATTGGACTCGTTCGTTTGTACATTTGCTATTTGCCAAGGTAATTATATCTTAATACCTTTAAACGAGTAATTCTTGTATATATTATTATGTAATTACATAATCTGAATCGCGGATATGGGTCCAACGATTTTCATGAAATTTAGTATGCAGGCAGTTTCAAGGGTGATGTAATAATATAATAATATAAACGATCTAGCTAGGTTTCACTAAAAAACGTTTTACCGTGTTTCTAGGCAATGAAAAACTGCTACAATATCTATATGACTACTATCACCAGCTTAACAACTAAACTGTGTTACCGACAGCAACACTAAAACTACTTGACAATAGATGGCGTTGTTAAACAACACTAAGCCAATGAGTGTTCGGTTTGAGGTTAGACCAAGAAAATCAATTGTTTACTTAGCAAAGCTCGGTCATCCAGAGCTTAATACATATAAGAGTAAAGTCACGCGAACAAAAAGCTCACATAATTTCTTGATAAAATACTGCAAAACCTTAACCCCTCTTTGTAGAAAAATACAGACATTTAAAAATATAGCTTCGTGACTCGGCACTTAACATAGACGGTATATTTCCGAGCGTGGGTGCGGAAAGCTATTTACAATGCGTAGGGTTAACTTGACCATTGGCCTTAGTCTGAGTGCATTTGTGCAGCGTTTTGTTCGCAGTTAACGGCCCTTTGTTATGTTAGAACGTGATGAGATTCTCAAATCGTCTACCAGATGGCAAGTACCACGCCTAGTATTAACATAACTTCGTGATAGACTCATAGTTTTAAAAGATAATGTCAACAAATTTTGTATTCGATAAACACACAAATAACTCGATAGTGAAAGTATGTCTGTTTGGACGGAGTTGGTTACTCTTTCTTGCCAAAATTACTGAGCTAGATTTGATGAAATAAGAACACATATTTAGCAAAATAATGATGTGAACTATTATATAAACATATTTTGAGTCTCATGTTGAATCCTGGCTGTGGCATATATACGTGTGTGATGAACATAGAAATGTTTGGTCTTGGATCTTGGATGTTTTGGATCTTGAATATGTGTATCTGTGTCTCCCATCACATGTGACCATACCGTACATACCATTCTAGTCTATTACAAGCAGTACTATACTATTCTAGTACATATCAACGTGTGAAAATCATTGCGTTATACATAAATTATTCTTATCAGACATATACTTCAACATATAACTTACTAATATAAATCACATATAACCTATATATAACATTATAAATCTTATCGTTATATTCTAGAATATAATTTTAAATATTTTTTTAGTATTACTTTTTAAAGAACTAACGTCTGCTTAGCGATATCAAACGTTGCAATTTTAGAGAGCAAAATTCACAACCTGACGGGATTCGAACCCGCGTCTTCTGACAATCCGTATAAGACGCCATGACCAACTAGGCCACCGAGGCTTGAGGTCTGAACATCAGGTTTTAACTCTATATATGATTTAAACCGTCGTATGGGGACGGAGCGACATCTTTTGAACAGCTTGACAGCGTTATCGAACCGAAAGAAGATTTTTAACAAATACTTAACTTTTCTACTGATGTCACAACCCTTCATAATTTTTATAGTACCTATTACTTTTATAAAGAACTAACGTCTAAAATTGTATTGTTTAGAGTTTTCTACCGACTTCCAAAAAGGAAGAGGTACTCAATTCGACTTAAATTTTCTTTATGTTTGTTACCTCATAACTTTCGGTTGGGTGAACCATTTCTCAAAACTCTTCCGATTCATTTTTGTTTGAAAGCTGGTGCTTCTCGTGTAGTCTCGGTTAAATTTCATCAAATTCGGTCCAGTAGTTTTTGAGTTACACTCCTAGATATAACCTCCTATAACTGAATAGAATGGAAGTCAGTTTAAAATTTTTCAAATTGTACTTGTACATGTTATGATATTTATATTTATTACATATGTAAAAATTACAGACCCATCTCGCTTTTGAGCCATGTTTATAAGCTGTTTTTGAAGGTCATAACGAACCGTCTCAGTCGCAGGTTTGATGAATTCCAGCTTCCGGAACAAGCCGGTTTCCGAAAAGGCTATAGTACCATAGATCACATCCACACGCTACGGCAAGTTATACAGAAGACCGAAGAATATAACTTGCCTCTTTGTTTAGCGTTTGTGGACTATGAGAAAGCCTTTGATTCGATCGAGACGTGGGCAGTGCTTGAGTCTCTCCAGCGGTGCCGTATTGACTATCGGTATATAGAAGTGCTGAAGTGTTTGTACAAAAACTCCTACATGTCAGTCCGAGTACAGGAGCAGAGTTCGAAGGCAATTCCATTGCAAAGAGTCAGGGAGACGTTATATCTACGAAACTGTTCACCGCTACATCGGAAGACGCCTTCAAGCTTCTGGAATGTCAAAGACTTGGCATCAATATTAACATTTACCTGGGACAGACAGTCAAACTAGGCAGGTCCAACTTCGAGAAAGAGGTCAATCGTCGAATCCAACTCGGCTGGGCAGCGTTCCGGAAACTTCGCGAAGTCTTCTTGTCAAAAATACCTCAGTGCCTCAAGACAAGAGTCTGCGACCAATGTATGTTACAAGTGATAACTTATGGCACTGAAACGTGGTCTCTTACTATGAGCCTCATAGATAAGCTCAAAGTCGCACAACGAGCTATGGAGAGAGCTATGCTCGGGTTTTCTCTACTACTTCTACTCTCAGAAATGAGGAGATCCGTAGAAGAACGAAAGTCACCGACATAGCTCTGAAGATTAGCCAGTTGAAGTGGCAGTAGGCATATAGCACGCAGAACAGATGGCCGATGGGGCCGAAAGGTTCTGGAGTGGAGACCACGGACCGGCAAGCGCAGCGTAGGTCGTCCACCAACACGGTGGACAGACGACCTGAGGAAGGTCACAGGACGACGTTGGATGCAGGCCGCTTCCAACCGGTCATTTTGGAAAATTATGGGGGAGGCCTATGTTCAGCAGTGGACGTCCTACGGCTGAGATGATGATGATGACATATGTTCACCACATCGCCTATTGAATTACGTTTTCAAAGTCTAGAATTGTAATCTTTACACATTTGAATTGTAGGTACTGTGAACAATCTTAACTTAACAGAAGAAAACTATTTTCAATATTATTACGAAAGTATTGAAACCCAACATCGATCTAAACTTGTGCGAACATCTGACATCTTGTTTGAACCGTCTCGTGCAATTGTTCGACCCGTCTTGCTCAATTTTAACACAATCAGCCAAAGTTTCGGATTCAATATCTGTAATTCAAATCAGCAGCAGATCGGTAAGCTTGTCAGGTTTCTTCTCAAATTTTAAAAGTTTTATCTTCTACCAAGAGAGCCGCCTTTGATTTCATAAGACCCGGGTAATAAAGTCGAAACTCGGGGGACAAACATTGCCTGCGATGTCAGCCCGGGCACTTACATAAATCCTGACTTAATGTGCTTAAGGCTTGAGCATACTGACAAAGTAGGAAATCACTTAGCCTAGAAGCGACTAAAGCTTGCATAGACGATGTCAACTTGAGCTTAGAACTCTTTATACTTAAGTCTTTATGTAATAAGTTACACCTACTAGTTGTGTCCTATACTTTGTACTCGTAAGTGTGTTTAAAGACAAAAGCGTTACAGTCTACGTTACCCCGACTTTACGATGAATTACTTTTACGTCGTCGTGACTGTGTTCTTTGTTTGCATAATAAATAACACATATAATGTTAAAAAAACCGTATTAAAATTTTAAATGCAAAAGTGTTTGTGCATATGTTTAAGCACGCACGCATGTGTGTGTTTGAGATTTATTCATTTATTTATGCATAAATGTTTTGTAACTTAAGCAAAGCTTGCTGCGGTCAGGAGTTGGATGGGTGACTGCTAGAGGCATTATTCAATTGAGCGCTTCTGTGCTACGGAGGGCACGTTAAGCCGTCGGTCACGGTTGTTTGTCTTAGGACAACAGTCTATGTCGAAGGCATTCGGGCGGCCTGAAATCTTCGACTTTGGTTGGCCATTATCCTATTCACCAAGCCGGACTGAGCCCGCGTGGTGGATTATATCCCAACTCCTTTCTCTGAGAGGAAGGCTTTAGTCCTAACAGTGGCAATATAATGGATTGTTATTTATTATGTATAATGTAAATACCCTGAACCCTGTGAGGGTGTAGCAGATTCCTTATAAATTTGAGTCTGCATAATTTATAATTATTTAGAATGAAATTAATGTTGCATTGGTTTTATTTGAATAATATTTAAATAAAATTTAAGTCTTTTATTCTTATCTTATTAAAATAATTATTAAATCCCTTCAAGTTTTGGGATAGAATAGTTTTTATGGTTTGGAATTTTTCTAGGTAGTATTTTTGGACAGTAAGTATAATAAGGTTTATCGAAGTAATAAATATTTTATTTTTCTAGTAAAAATTAAATACTCTGGTTCAGATCGAATATTTTAGGGATTTTAAATAGTCTATGGTATGGGCTTTTTTAAATATAGTATAGAGTCTACGAATAAATAATAGTATTTCTTCGTAGTATAGAGTATAGTGTTTATATAGTGCTTATCTTTAAAGCGTCTGTTATAGTTCTCGCCTATTTCTAAATTTGAATTGAACTAGTGGCGGTTTCCTTACAAAAATGCAGATTTGTATTAAATAAAAGTTTATGTTAGTAGATTGTAGATTGTTTCTGAATGTAAACGATGTAAGATGTATGTGTAAGACAGTGTAAGTGTTGAGTGTTCTATTATGTAAGTTGGTGGGGGCTGAGTCAGCCACTTCCATAGAAGGGAACCCCTATTAGTATTCCGCGGGTGGTCGGCGCCAATCAGTGTTTCACTAGTGCAGACATCAATGAACAAACTAGAGTACAGTGCATGTAATTTATTTTAAAATACTTATACCCGGCTACGGATATAAAAAGTGATATAAAAGTGTGTTTGTTAATACTTAAAACAAATTTATTAGATTAAACAATATGATATACATATACATATTTGTAATGCGCTCTCCAAGAAAATTCTTTTTATAATAAACTGTTATGATTATGTCTATTGAGTTTTTTCGAAGTCAGATAATTATGTGTGAAATTCAATTTAGGTTAAATGTATATAGTATATACTTTATAAAGAACAAGCACAAGAATTAAAATTGTGGTACTCGTATATGTCACCCGAACCGTTATTACGCATCTATACTTCAGTCAAATACTTAGAAATCTCATTCAATGTCTGTCTGTGTCTCTCAGGAAGACACATAAATACTTCCATTGTAGTCCCTAAACTTTTGAAGCAATTTTGACGGCTGAAGTCAAAGACACTGAATGAGATTTCTAAGTATTTGACCGAAGTATAGGTGCGTAATAACGGTTTGGGTGACACATACGAGTACCACAATTTTAATTCTTGTGCTTGTTCTTTATAAAGTATATACTATATACACGACTAAAACATAACCCTTCCGTTTGTTCCGTTACCTACACATTTATGTTTTTATGTCTAATAATCATAAATGACGCACTTACAATCACACCTATTACCGAGCTATTGAAATCATGCGAAATGCATACTTACTTCAATATGTTAAGAGAACATAATATTTTTAACACAATATTCTTCCATACATTTCTACCGCTTCCGTTAACAGGGTGGTTTTTATATATGTCGTAGGAATAATCAATTAATTAAATTGTAATATTAACCTATAAACAAAGAATATATGGAACCTAGATCTATCCGTATGTGCTAAGTTGATATCATAGCCCAGTGATGGAAAATGTTTATGCAACCAATAAATAAACAACCTTGTTCACGACTCGTTGTGGTGTACTCGTTTGAATGTACATTATTTATGATACATAATTGCATGCCAGTACTCTGAAAGCAATTGATGCCTGATTAATATTTAAAGTGATCATCCCGCACAATTAGCTGGCTCTACTGACAGCTTTGATGTTTATCTAAATATTACCTTGACTGTACATAGATGTGTTAGTTAAGCTTGATAAGTATGTTTACGCCAAATAGACACAGGTATTGCGAACGAAACTGACCCGAGCCAAACCGTAAAAAAAGGAAAATAGTATACTATATTATTTCATTATAATGAAATACTCCAGGTCTAATGAGTAGTGAAATTGTGTAGTCAAATGTAGTGACATAAAAATAAATACATATTTAACTTATTTACATATTAAATAATAACAATAATAATTTGGTACATAATTAATTATTAAATATGTTTGTAATGTAAATATGTTATTATAATTATTTTAACGAATAGTAGTAGCTTCTGTTAACTGAGAATTTTCTATTTATATAATTATAGAACATTTATTTTCCTTGATTTACTCTCCAAATCGTTGTCATTTCACGACCTGTATATAGATAAATCGCGAGCGAATCTGTTAATTTTATATAAGTCACTGTAGAATCACTGTAGAATATATAAACCAAATCACAATTACTACTTCATGTCACAAAAACATAGTCATTGTTAAACAAAAAAAACACTATACAATTTTATTTAGTTACATGTTAACAGTTATTCGCAAGCCTTTAAACGGTAAACTTTTCATGAGAGAGAAGACGTGGAAAATACGCAGTGAATAACACAACGAAATTAATATAACTGCGACCACGGACAATCATAAGTCCCACGCCCGTTTCGAACAATGTGTAAATGTGTGAGGATACTGCAGAAATCACAAACTATAATCAACATTTGTTTTGAAATGTCTACGTGGATAGATAAATAAATATTAATTGTACTGATATTAGAAAAAGCCTAACTAGGCGCAACTAGGTCTGAATAAGGTTACCGCAATCCATCTGAAAAACTGTTGAGTCAGGATACCTTAGTATCAACGGGTAGTTTCGGAGGCTACTTATAACCTAAGTGTTATTCCTGGATATAGGCTATATGCATGTTTTGGCGTCATCCGAATCCGTTTGTGGCCTTTTCACGCTGAGATACAGACATATATCTCAGCGTGAAAAGGCCTAATATAGTTTCGCATGAATTATACTAGTATTTCTGCGAACAGGACGATTCGCTCGCTCGGTCAATTAAATAGAATATCGGTATACATTATATCGGTTGAACCATCGAATAATGCCATTGTTATCAACTGAATGAGCTGTGTCGGCAACTACACAGAGATTGCTGCTGACAATAATGTTATTATCAGGTATAATATACTGATGATCTTTGCTATCTGAAAGATAGTGCTTCCACCCAAATATTGTACATTAACACGTCTGAACATTTACTTTTGGACCGCTGATAAGTGTGATGACTAGAAAAAAAACTAAGGATCTGTGGCTTAGCGCTTGTCGACTCTTTGTAAGTTCAGATTAAGTGTACGATATTTTTATTTTTTGTGACATATTTATAAGTATTTGACTGTTCTATGCGACACATAAAAATAATGTATTAATTGTAGTCCACACATTATAGGTATACGATATTGCTAATACAAACAGATTTTAAAATGACAATCTGATTATTTTATGATTGAAATAGAGTCTTCTAAATAATATATTAATTAAAAAATAGGCCGTTAATGCAAACCTATAAATATTTATAGTATTACTTTTTAAAGCACCAACGCCTGCTTTAGCGATCTCGCTCCGTCCCCGCAAGACGGTTAGTCAAATAGAGAGTTAAAATTCGATGCTCGGACCAGAACCTCGGTGGCCTAGTTGGTCAACGGCGTCTGATACGGAGAGTCAGAAGACGCGGGTTCGAATCCCGTCCGAGGATGGAATTTTTCTCTCTATAAATTTCATTTTCACAATATTATTTTGATGCTAATTTGAAATACTACAATCGTTATCGAATAAACTAGTAACGATTTTACAATTATCTACACTATATCTTTACTATATAATGCAATACTATATACGGGTGAAACCGCGGGGAGCAGCTAGTAATAACTACTAGTAATGATAATAAAGAGGGAAAAAAAAATATTTTTGTGTGCGTGTATGTTTATAATGAATAAACTCAAAAACTAGAGTGCCGATTTTAAAAATTCTTTCAAAATTGGAAAGCTACATTCACCCTGAGGCTAGGCTAGTATCTTTTTTCATCATCATCATCCATCACCACGTGGGTGAAACCACGGATCGCAGCTAGTAATATATAATACAGTCAATTATCTTCTAATTTTTTTTGCTTAAAAGTTTATATGGGTGATTGATTGCAAAGTAGGTAATACAATCGTAACTAACAAATCATTTAAATCAAACAAGGGCATTTCATAAGTCTTTGGCCACTACGATACACAGCTGAAATTTGAACTTAATGAATTTTGAAATACTATGTGCATTTAAATACACAACCAAGATAGTGAGTGTTCACTTAAGGCGGCCATCAGTTAGAGTCTCTACTAGACTAGCTCTCAGACTAGCTTGAACTATATGTAAAAGTTTCGTGAGAATATCCGCGGGATTGTGACTTTAAGGCTCCTTGCTGCCCCACCAACAAGATTCAAAATTTGTATCAGTCTAGTCTACTTTCGATCACCATCACTATCCATCAAGTGAGAAAGTGATAAACGCACAACTTTTTACAAACCCAAAGTACAATTGCAAACCCAAAGTATACAGGACACAAGTACGGCTGTCGGCAGACAGTTCGTTTTGTTTAGATTACAAGTAAAAGTCCATGCGCGACTGCGCATGCAGATTGATCAATTTTTAACATGAAAAAAAATACCTTATAGATTTTTAGCGTCGCACCCATGTTTCAAAAATACCATACTATTGTTTTGCCAACTAAGCTACTCATATACTCGTAGTAGCACAGCTAGATACTAATAATTGAAATATATACCTATAGCCATGTACGAAAACAACTATTTTTGATCACATAATTTACCTGTTATATTTTTAATCATTATTTAATAAATTTTATAACAAGATATTAAGAGGAAAACGTAATGTCCAAAATATGACCCTATGACAATCGCGGCAGATCAGGTCAAAGGTAATCATGATTGTATCTAACAGGTCAATGTTTATCAAGCATGACCTACCTGGCATAAGCGCCGCTTCCGCAGTCCCACCATCTCGGTCTTGTCCAGACTGCAGTCTCATCTTGTTAACCACAAATTAATGATAATATACCTAAAATAGATAAGTAAATCACTTACACTAAATAAACATTGTTAACTGTCCCGATCAACGTTGGGAAATCTTATTTATACAAGTTAAAGTAGGTTATCCCCTATCGAATGCCGCTCATGTGACTGATAAAACTGACGGTAAACAAAGGATACCAAGGGTCTTGAACTCATGCAATTAACTATGTAATAAAATCTGATAACATTCGATAGAGATCTATAAAATTCGGCTTCTTATCGCGATGCAATACGTAATATCGGTCTTGGGAAAATAGGCAAACCGTGTATTTTTAGGGTTCTACAACTCACAAGGTAAGAATGGATTTCTTGTCTGTTCGTTTGTCACATTTGGTAATGATTGGTGAGATCTAATAATAACATCAAAGTGTCGTCTAGGTAGGTGTAAAAAATTTTAAGGCCTTTATTAATAAACGTTGCGTAAACATAGATTAGGCGTAAACATGCTTTGTCTTGCTTTCACGCGTGACATTTACTGCAAGCGAAAAATTGACAGATATATGTTTTAACTACTCCGGGTTTGAGTAAGAGTAAGAGTCTAAATCAACGCAATCAAAAATCTCGTGTATTTAATCCTACACGCCAGATTAGTGAGTTTGCGTGTATGATACGTCACAGTTTGGTAGGTAGTGAAGTTAACAGGTTGGTAAGAAGCAGGCTTCTTTTAGTGAAAGTAAAGAGAAAAATCCCTAAATCGTTAATTTGTAGTAATATCACATAAAAAGTGTTGCGCAATTACAGCGTCGATTGTGATGTAGATACGGCCGAATATCTTTCCACTGAATGTGAAAATGTTAAGTTTGTTCTTCAATCCATTTCGACGTGCTATTTAACTTTAGGTACTTATAAATTTCAGTAAGTGATTATTTTGCTGACAGTATTTACTTATCTATGTATACCTTATTATATATTACTTACTACTCGTAGCACTTTTGATTTCGTAAATTGTATAAACATTTAGATGAATTAACATATCAGTTGATGGCAAAAACTATAACACACACTAACCGACACCAGAAATGTGAGCAATTGTCTGATATTTTGGTAAAATATACACATACGAGTATATAACACGTTTCGAATTACGCTCACAAATAGGTTAATAACGTTGATATTCACATGAATATACTCGCTAAGATTCTCTGTATTGCAGAAGACCTGGACGTGTGTCCAGGTCTTACATTGACAAATTTAAGAGCCGAGGACATCATCAACTTATATCACACAAATATATAGCCCGTCCAGGAATCAAACATGAGACACCTCGCTTCGAAGGCAGGGCAACCAACTAGGTGAAATGGGTCGTCAACATATAATATTAAATCAATACCTTAGTGAATCAACGAATCCATACTTCCGAGTTAATTAAGCTCATAAATGGTTTTAAGATTACCTTATCGAAAAATCAATGAACCTCACCTATTGCTCCATTCACAAGCGACGCATATCCATCTGGATCAGCCAGTATTTGCTCTTCTGTCATTATGATACAAACTTGTACTCAAGCCATATATTTTTATACACAGTTTGATAAAAATTGTAAATAATCTTTATTTAATTTTTGGGCTAAATTTTTCTTTTCCGTCTTAAATTTTGCTTTCTCGCGCTGTACAATTGCTATCTATGCCATCAATACCAAATTGTTTATTTTGTCTTTTTTGGTCTATCTGTGAGTGCGAACACTGATTTGATGTTTGCATAACATTATTTATTCTGTGATTTAGGTGACTTGAAAGTTTCTAGGTAATTTGACGTACCCAGCCCAAAAAATTAGCTATGTCACTCGATTTGGTACAATAACTATTATATTTTTACTGGAATATATGAATGTAGTTTTGTTATTGTAAATATTCACACACAGTACCTTTACTATCGGATTATTGGAAAGAACTGAGTAAACGTTGGACGGTGATATGAACAGGATTAATGCACTCAGGATTGCAATGTTTGTTGGAGCCGACAATGACTAACAGTCACGAGAAGTATCTACTGAGATAAACTCTACGTTCAAGTGGTCAAAGACTTTGAATTCATTTCAAGGGTATACGAAATACAAAAGAACAAAATAAAATTTCTTCTGGTTGGTTTAGATTTACCGTCTTCAATAGTTGAGATTATTAATTAGATCGATTGTAAAATATAAATATTCTTGTATGTTGATTATATACAAAAATATTATCATAAAGACAATAAGTAATAAGTTAATAATAAGTATCATAAAGACAATATTACTAAATTGTGTATGGAATCCGTGATAAGCGTATACAAATTTTTGTCTTAGTTAAAAATATGAATCCTAATATCACATATTCATACAAATATTTGCCTTAGATAGGACTGAACCTGGGACCCCGCACTTCGAATGCAGGGTTGTTATCAACTGAGCCAATGGAGTAACCAAAATATTTTATAAAAGTTGTACACTTTGCCAGTATACAATTACAGAAATGAATATATAATTTGCATAGTTCTTTAAACATTTGATACGTAATATTTTTGTACGCGTGATGTTGCCAAATTAGTAAAAACAACCGATCAGCAGGCCTAGACAAAAGATATTTTTGTTATCGTTAACGCCAAACGACAACTTCAAAATATATGGCGTTGACATTATCTGTGGTAAAGTCACGTGACGTCGTGCTAAGTTCGTTTCGTAGACACACTTTTGTCTGTAGCGTGTGCGGAAACACGCCTGTTTGAATTTTGTCGGGTCACGGACAAGGGAGCGTTCCATGCTCAATGTTCCAACAAACCCTTATTGTAAAGCCTGTAATTCAAGAGTGTTGGCGCTTAGTTGGCTTCAGTCTCTTCACTAAGTATAAAATGTCCACGTCGGATCAATTTCGCAATACGGTGTCGTATTATAAGTACCTACGTTGTCAACTAATAGCCTTCGTAGTATTAACATAAGTACATATTTATTCAAAGGTAATTCGTGAGCAGAACACATTTCGTAAAAGGACAGAAATTATTCATCAATTATTTCTGTGATTTTTTGTAGCCGTTTGTTATCATATGACCTTTATTTTTGTGCCAATTCTCATCATTATCATATGACTGTGTTAAACACATGACTACATATCTACCTCTATCGTCTGGTAAGCGAAACCAAACTTTGTAGAGATAAGTTACTCAGTCTCGAACGGGCCCCGAACCACCTCTTTCGACAATCCCCATACGACGGTTCAACTCAACTAGAGGGTTCAACTAGATGCTCAGACGAACCACCTCGGTGGCCTAGTGGTCATGGCTCTGACACGGATTATTGGAAGACGAAGGTTCTAATCCAGTCCGAGGATGTTTAATTTATCTAAAATCACAAAATGAATTATTATTAAAAATATAATTATTTATCCATTAGTTCAAAGCTAGATTTTAGAAATCAGAAGTGCTTGCCTTGTCGTTCCAAGGTTAAGTAAAGCTTATTGCACTCACTACCACCAATAGAGCGTTCTCAACTGAGCATTTCCGTGCTTCAGATGGCATGTCAAAAGTAAACCCAATTGTTTGTCTTAAAACTGCAGCCGTTAAAGAATGTCGTAGAGTTGTTTTCTGAAGACTAGGACTACCACCCTACTAGCCTTTCGAGTAAGGCCCGCGTGTAAGATTATAAACTAAATTCCTCTCTCTAAGCCGCAGGCCTAATTCCTAGCTGTAGGAACACAAAAGGCTGATTATGCAGCTTTTACGAGGCATTTGTGGATTTACGAGGCATTTGTGGATATACAAGAATTATACTGACGGTCTGGAATCGCTTAGTCTTCGGAAAGGCTTTGCATCTATCTGCGTACTCTACGGTCTGTACAACGGCAAGTGTTCGAAGTAACTGTTTGAGCTGATATCAACGCCTCCCTTTCACCACCACACCGCTCGCCATTGACGGGATATTCACCCTCATTTATTCTCTAACCCCACCTTCATGAGGGGGGCTCTCCACCTCGTGGACTTTTATTGGTGCTCCCTTTTTTTCCGTGTGGGGAATGCTCTTACGCATCCCCGCTGACCCGGGGAGGTTCGACGGGGTATGTCGGACTCGTCATCTACGCGCTAACTGCACCCATAGCAGAAAGCAGACCGTACCGACTAAGCCCCACACGGTGTTCCTACGGGCGCCTTGATGCCGGGACAGTGGGTACGTTTTTGCCGTCCGTGGTCCCGGCGACGTTGGTCGAGAAGAACTCATCCCACTGTCGGAGATTCTCCATCTCCTTCTCCATGAGCGGAGCGCGGGGACACCGCGCGCGCCATTTCGGGGCTGTAGCTTAACTACGCAACGGTTCTCGAGAACATTATACCGCGTACAACAAAAACCTGGATGAAGCTTCCCGCCGAGGTTTTCCTGTGCGCTACGATAACGGGTTGTTTAAATAGGACGTCATTCAATTTCTTAGAGGTCGACAGCGCGTTGTTAACGCCTTTGGTGTTGCAAACGTCTATATAGGTGACGGTGACCACTTTCAATCAGATGGCCACCCGCTTGATTGCCGTAGGCAATTAAAAAAATTGTATGGCGGTCGAGGATATACAGACGAGCCATTTTTTAATATTTTTATTTATTTATTAATTACTTTTACAACCATATAAAAATTAGCAACTAAAAATTACAAAGATTTGTCCGGTATGCGTGAGTTGAGTTTGTTCAGAAAAAACAAATATTTACTCAAATAGAATGCGACTACATACACAAAATTAAAAGAAGGTAGGTATGTACCTACATAAAGTATATATTATATAAATATCATTGGTGATTTTAATACTATTTTTAATAAACAAATTTGTATCGTTTAACAAACGAGGAAATAAAAAGGTTTTGATCGTTTACCGTAAGTATTATTAGACGTTATAGTTTTTAATTTGGCTTAAGTATTTTTCTAGTAGTAATTTAGTGTGAGATTATTTGTTGAATATCTACATAAAAAAAATGGTCTATAAGAAGGTAGTTTAAAAATTTCGTATGTACTGGTAGAACTTAGCAGTGCTTAAAAAGATAATCTAGTATTCATTCGCTTTATGAAGTTCCTTAATTGCGGGTGACACATTTTTTTTAAATATTCGAATTAGGATGTTCTGGATTTTATCAAGGTAAGTCTTGTACGTTCGGCCTAACTAATGATGGAATCTTCCAGAGAGTTGTATAATAGTAGTAATATTTTAAATGGTATTCTGCCTCGAATTATATTTATATTAGCTAAAAATGCCCTGAGTTTGTCACATACTCTAATAACATGTGGGTACCATATAAGTATGAGTTTCACCATGAATGTATATTATGGATTATATTTTTTGCACACTTCTTGTATATAATATTGCAGGCATAATACATTATCATTTGACATAATTTCACGCAATAATACTACGAATAGTCACATGACAATACAGTCATTGACCGCGTTTTTACAATCTGATATCGTAAAGATTATAATCTTTATGATGAACGGATAAGAAACGGTAGGGTAGTTATTTTTACTACTTTTACAGTTCCCTAAATACCGTTATGGTAAGATAGCCGCTACCAGTATGCGTAGCAGGTCGAGCTTTTTAATGCAAAGCTATGGGCTATTACTATTGCATAAATATTCATTAGTTAGACAGTTCAATGTGTCTGTAAGTTATAAGTGTATGGTATACTAACTGAGTCACCAGCTGCTTCACTCACTTTGTATATGTGCCCACTTTATATTCGAAGCCACTTTTCAGTGGTTAAAACAGATTCTCGTGAATAAAATAATTCTAATTTAAATTCACTAGAATATGATTTTTTTACATTATTCTTTTGAGTATACGTACAACATTTTTGTGTTGTACTTTACTACTTTACCTTTTGGTATTAAACTACCAAAATTTCAAGCCTATGGCTGCAATGGGTTATTCATAAATAATATTACAATATTTTCATATTATTCATTTATATTTAAATGCCATAGTGTGTTGATATATATATTTATACAGTCAAACCTTAAATCAAATCGTATTAGAAGTTTAACCATATTATATTAGATATAGATATTATTGATATAGATATTTATATTAGATAATAGACATTTAAAAACGAAAAAAGGAAGGTTAAATTAATTAATATGCACATTAAAATTGGAACAATTTAAACATAAAAGTAATTTCTAAATATTATTATTATATATATTTTCTGTAATGGTAGCAAAGAACACAATACAGTTGTTATTCTATTGCTAAACTCCTTGTCACAAATATCGACCAATCAAACCTTACGGCCGAGGAGTTCAGTATTTGCACAAAGAGTTTGTATGTCAAATAGTCTATGCGCAAGGAGTTTGTATCGAGTATTCAAGCAAGCAAGTTGTATAAGCATTGAGATGGAGATCGAATGTATTAGTATGGTCTAAATTCAAACTCCAAAATAGTGATTAAAAGCTTTTTATTCACTGTTTTCAGTGAATAAAATAAGCTTTTTAGAGAGGGAATGGTATAAATACATATAATATGTATATATCTAAAATATAAATATATATCTAATATGTCTTTTGTTTTTGCTCTATCGTAAAAATCGTAACACATGCAAGCGGCATAATTGTTGTATTTAAAAAGTTGAACGGCAAACAATAAAAAATCCCACCAAGTTTAGTGCTTGTATGGCTCGCGGTGACGAAAATACATGTCACACATTTTTGTTTGGTTGTACTACGCGGTTGAGGCAGTACGGAACCGTCCAACCGAAGTTTATTTCAGTTTTTTATATTATTCGGAAACTGTAGAAGCACCAGATGTTAAGTGGAAACCTCTGCCTAGATCAGATGCATTTCCTCACTAGTAATGAACTGCACTACGACCCTGCGACATTAAGTTGTTAAGTCTCATGTGCTTGTAACTTCGGCGGCAACCATACCTTCAAACCAAAACACAGTAATTCGAACGTAACTGGGTCACGGTAGAAAAAGGTATGGGGCTAACCCCACTACTTACCCGAACGAACTCGTATACAAAGAGTATTACTGATATTAGAGTACTGCTCTTTAAAACAGTTTTACAGTTAAACAGGGTTACAGAGATAGGTACGTAAATGAAGTACTAATTTGCGGAATGATCTATATTAATATATTATTTACCTTAATCTAGTGCACACTCACCTGAAGCGCTAATACACTCTTTGAAGGGATGGAAATGAGTAATATTCCCACTGCCTCCGTCGGGATCCAAATCTTAATTGGCGAGGAAACCCGAATAGCAAGATCTACTCTTGGTTGGTACAACCGCAGTGCAAGATATTCTGCCTCGAAGTAGTATTGCGCAAGCATTACTGTGTCAGGGTGTGAAATTAGGTGTGCAAAAGAAATTCCAGGGTGAATGAGACTGAAAACTAATAACTCAGGGTACAAAAAGTAGTTAAACTACAGTTTTTTTTTCTTTTTAAGTGAACTCGTTACGTTTGTATATTCGCTATTCCACAAGTTAATTATACTTATAGTTGCGACAATGGGGTTTTTATTCAAGTAAAGTCAAGTAATGGTTACATAAATAAGTCTGTCAATGAGTCAATGTCCTGTCTAAGTCACGTTATAGTAGTGGATGCACTGCTAAAACTTTCTAAGGCGATTGGTAATAAAAATACTAAAACAACGTTTTATGATTTCATACGATTTTCTTACACTCGTGCACCATTACGGACACTTAACGGTAAGTAGCCGTGTAGCCCCGACGTAAGAACTGGACCACCCCATCTCTTCCCGTGGGTGCCGTAAAAAGCGGCTACGGGAATATCCGGGAAATGGGCAATAGCATTGCGATACCAAAACGCCTGCAAAGCGTGGTGTATTCTGGCAAATCCCCCCTATGACAAGCAACATAAAACCACGGCCCCCGGACTCCAGCAGCTAAGTGGGTACGGTAGCAGTAATGATCCATTGTTTATATGTTCTATACACAAACACGTATCACGATAACAATGCAACACCGTTTTTTCATTGTAAACTGAAATTTCACTAGAATTACAAAAATCTCTTACAACTGTTTGGCACACTTGCTAAGTGTACCCAGCAAAAAATATAAGACTACTTACAAGCAGGACATAAAAATATTCTCCAGCTCTGTCACTTCTTAGGAATAGTGTATATACTCATTTCGCTCACTCATAGTATTATTACTACTGTGACCACTCTATTGATACTTACTCTGAGACATCGGCAGTTGTTGACTTTTTTTTGAGCCAAAGATGACGTAAATTATTTCGTCTGTACCTATTTGATGCTTCATAAAATTATAAAAAGGTAGGGCGGGAAAAAGCCCAATAATGGTTATCGTTGATTTTGTCTCATTTTTCAACTTTTGTGTTTTTGTAAGCAAAGTGACTAGAACCATATGACGATGTTTGTGTGTATTCCTCGTCATCCCCTAAGAATGTCTAAGTAATGGATCCACCTCGTCACTAGAACGTAACTTAAGGCCTATTCAGACCTGGGCGTTATTCGCTACCGAGAGTGGTAGAGAAATCCGTTGGCAACGGTTAGCGGGGTGAGGGCAGGAAGTATGTCGCTCTCGCTACTTGCTCTCGCGTCGCTCGGCGGAACTAGTTTCGCCAAACAAGAGAAAATACCGCCTCACTAGGCGGTACAAGTTTCGCTACAGTTATGGAACTTCTTACTATTTACCCATCGAGTTCCGCGTGGTATTTTTCGCTACCCACAGCGGTAGCGAATAACGCTCATGTCTGAATAGGCCTTTAAACAGGACAGTGATTTTACGAAGGACTTATTTGTGTAACTGTGACTTGACTCGACTACTTGAATAAAGATGTCACTTGATGGAACATTATGTATTACATAACTATTTAACTTAACGAAGGCAAAATGTACAAACACGTGAGTTCAATAATAAAGTGAACAAAGAAGTATTAAAAACTCAGTTTCCGTGATATTTTGACAGTTTTTTGATAGAAAAATAATAACTTAATGTATTTTTTGCTTTAAAACCACTGCATTGATGTTTAGAATGGTGCTTGATTGGTACAAGTTTTCAATCTTATTTGAGTTGAGGCAACATTCGCAAGCCGTAGCACGGCCATACGATAGCGATGCAATTGCAATTGAGAGCAACATATAACAGAATACCGAATTTAAACTCAATCAACGACATTAAAAGCAGTTCAATCGCAGAAGCTTTGTAGTAGTGTGCCGATTGCTCAGTAGCTAAGAGAATAGGGGCCCTGAATGCGACACAGTGGAGGAGTTTCATAACGTTGGATTATCAAAATGATGAACTCAAAATGTTGAATTCCCAAATTATTAAATTTCATAATGTTGAATTCTTATAATGTTGAATTCCCAGAATGTTCAATTTGCATAATGTTGAATTCTTATAATGTTGTACCTATTCTCAAAATGATGATTCCCAAATTGTTGAATTCCTATAATGTTAAATTTGCATAATGTTGAATTCTTTTAATGTTGTTTTCTCAAAATGATGATTCCCAAAATGTTGAATTCCCATAATGTTCAATTCTTATAATGTTGTATTCTCAAAATTATGATCCCAAAATGTTTAATTCCTAAAATGTTAGATTACCATAATGTTGAATTTTTTTATTGATGGGTTCTCAAAATGATGAATCACAAAATGTTCAATTTCCATAATGTTTAATTCTTACAGTGTTATATTCTTAAAATGATGATTCTAAAATATTGAATTCTACTAAACTAAATATTGAATTCAGCATTGGATTATTTTATTGTTGGATTCTTAAAATGATAGTTCCTAAAATGTTGAAATACTTTATTGTTGCATCCTTAAAATGATGTTACCTAAAACAGACCAGGCATAATTAAGAACATATTTTCTGTTCCGAACTAGCCTGATAGCCCAGCCCAGTAAGCTTGTAGTATGTATGCTAAAGCTAACGATATCACGTGCTAACGCCGCACTAATAAAATTAACGACCACATAACTTCAATGCGGACGTGGCTCCTAGTGGCCAAGCTATATTAACTATGATCACGAACAGAGTTAGCACATAATTCTACCCAAACGTGAGATTTATCGTTGGTTTGAGATATCATCAGGGTTTAAGCAGTCATAATGTTGGTGGGATCGTAATTGCAGTTTCAGACTTTCAAAGTCTTGCAATGAATGTTTTATATATTTTTAACCCATCCAGTGTCTACTTCTTTCGATGTCTTTCCGAACTACGCATAAAAGTTCAGATAAAAATACTACACTTGAATAGTTTGACCAACTAAAAGCAAGTTTATATCGATGGAGTGCATTTGATCTGATAAAATTAGTTACAAACCAGAGGTATAAAAATTTGTATACATTAGGTGTACGCGCAACATGACATAGCACTTTTTTGTTCGTACACATGGTGTACGCGTGACACGCGACTGGTCAAGGCTTGTAAAACAAGAAAACAATCTATTTATTTTTAGTTTAATAACGCGACACGGAAATAGTTAACCAGTTAACCCGCACATTGAAGCGCATAAATTCCATCCTCCTTTTGGCGCAGTAGGGTAAATTATAAAAATTAAACCCAGTGACACTTGCACTTTCAAGACGAGTTTTATGAAGTATCATTTGTGAAAATCGGTTTAGTCGTTGAGTAGTTACAAGCGGACATAGGAACGGACATACAAAGATACATTCTTACATTTAGACATATTGTATTGTATACCTTTCTGGTGCAGTTTTCAGACAGTAATCTTGGGTTCTTGTTATGCCAGGGGCCTTACTATTAGCTTCGTAAAAACCATGCAAGTTCCGCGCAGTTCTTATACCTGACATAAACAGTTTTGAATGAAATCATACGATGTAGCTCATTTAGGTGAACGGTTAGAATATTGTTTTCACAAAGGTGAACGGATAATATTGTCTCTGGCATTCTAACAATTTACTATAACCAACATTGCAGACGCCTAGACGTTTGTAAGATAATAAACTGAGCGTATTTAGAGCGAAATATTAACAAGAGTCCATACAAAAAGAAGAACAGGTGAAAGGTTTTTGCGGTTCTTGAATAGTAGGCCTGGGCAGGCCTGCTTTAAAGTTGCATGGTACGAATAAACCGGGCAGTTGTCTAGAAGTCCTGCTTTAAGAGCTTATAGTTAGGCCCCAGGTCCGTAGTCTAATGGATCCATTCTAAAATCTTTGTGTATTATTTTGTGTTAATTTATCGCTCGTTTAGCTACGGAGTACTATTATTTATTCTGCTGTTTAATTTGGTATTTTTATTATTATTTGTATATCATCTATAAAAATAAATGTAATTGAAATGTCTGTTTTAATGTCGTAACCCTAAACAATAAACGCTTTTTACCAAAAGCATATCTATACTTAAATTATAAAGCGGCAAAGTTATTGGTGTTGTTTGTTGAATCGCGCTAATTTTTGGAACTACTAGACAAATTTTGGTTTTTTTTATAAATTAGCCGACTTACGGGGAATATACTATGTAGCATTAGGCTACACAGATGGCTATTTTTATCCCTGAAAACGCGGGCGATCCCGCAGGGCTTAGCTAGTAAAATTATACTATACGTTATACTATACTATAATATACGGTACGGTACTGTATAATTTTTAACCGACTTAAAAAAAGGGGAGGTTAAGCGTTCGATTGTTTGTATTTTTTGTGTATGTTCACGTATTTCTCCCCATTTGTGGAATTATATTATATTAAAGTAGGGATGATTAATTAGGGTTCCGCACAAAAAAATAATACTTTGCTCTTCATTCATTTTCCGCGTAGGTGAAGCCGTGAGCGGAGCTAGTTATCATATACTAAAAATAGCAAGATATAAATAATTTCTTAAATTCAGTGCACATGAATGTAACTTGAAGACAAATAAAATGTTGCTCAGTCTGAAACCACACGGCACGATATAGATGCCATCAATTTCATTAACTACAAAGGGAGTAACAAAATCCTATTGCAGCAATAACAAAACAATTAGCTACCCTATCTCGAGTAAAAGGTATATAATGAATGAGTAAGGTCAGACTGTTCCGCGATAAGAAAGGCGCAGTGGCGCTGTGAGCTGAATAGAAATTTTGCTGTGTGCTATTGAATTATATTTGACCCAGGTTAGCTAAATTTTGGTTCTAGGTTTCTTTATTTCTCTTAAGAACATAGTTAATTTTATAAGAGGAACATATAGATAGATATATGGATTAACCTATTTATTGAAACACCACAATACAAATAAATGTTACAAATAAAGAAATAAGAATACAATAAAAATACAATCAAAAATATTTCACATTTAAATACTTAAAATTAAAAGTGTCACAATGGGCGCTCTTATCGCTCAGAGCGATCTCTTCCAGAAAACCATGCACGGAACGAAATAGGCATAAACTTATAAAGGCGGTGGTGTATAAAACAAGTTACTAAACACTACATATAGCAAAACTCAAGAATATGCTAGAAAAATTACTTATAATATATACAAACTATACTTATATAATTATACTATACATATATACTACAAAATATATACATAACTATACATACTATACATATACCATTTAATTAATATAACATATATCTAATTAATAAGAAAGTATTTATAATATCTGCCACGAACATGCAGTTGCATAATAATAATATGGAGTATTATTGTGGGTATTTTAATTATTGTGCTAAAATATTACTAAACAGACTCGTTGTATTAATTCTCCCTGATAAGAGCAAAGGTTACCTCCTCGGGTTGGAAGTAGGAAGTCGGTAGTTGGAAGTTGGTAGTTGGAAGTCTCCTCCTAGACTAGACCATCATTGGCCAAACCAAATTAGGGAGGATAGAAAATCAAAATAGATTAAGTTTTAAATTTAAATAAGATCACAAAACAAGGTAAAAATGTTTACAGGGGGGGCTTCAGTCTGTCACAGTTCATCAAGATGCGGATTCGAATATATAATTTAAATAATAGTTTCTTTCAGGGAATAGGGACTCTATCTGAGCCGTTCCGACACGTGCAGGTGTGGACCATAAACCATGCCATCGTCGTCAGCGTTACTTGAGGCTCACCGATACGTTTCTGTGCTCTGGATGGCTCGATGTTGGATGACGCGACCAGTGCGGAACAATACTACGGCGGTCCTGTTTACCATAACGGAGTAGTTGTCGGTATCAGCTCTTTTGGCTTTGGGTGTGGAGTCAACGTTTGTGTATCTTATTTCTCTACTTGGATTATGGCTAACGCTTTAGTGTGATTAATTCATACTAAAATATTTGTGTTTCTCAAATTGTTGTTTTAATATGTTATATTATAAAAGAATTTAACATGTTTATATTTTTTTACTCTCAGCGTTTAAATATTCACGAACTGTTAATACCTTTTCTAAAGCATTGTGAAATTTGTGTGTAGTGGTGTAGGTATTTAAAAAAAATCAGTCTTGGCTAAAAGACAAAGCAATTCTAAATAATACGTTTGAAATTATTTTTTATTAGAAATGTACTCCCATTGATCGCATTTTGATATGTATTCCCTAACATTGTAAAATTTTCGATAAGATCTTAGCCACGTGTGAATTTTTTAAATTTTAGGTTACTTCCTTACGGTCTTAGAGATTTCTGAATAATATGTTAGAAAGGTCTTGGCTAATACTGTCATTTTGACCCCTTTTTAGATTTTTAAGCATTACGAAATACGGTGGCAGAAAAGTACCGCGAAGTAGGTGGCTAAAGGATAGGGCAGGTAGGCAGCAGCACCTTCTAAGTAGAACATCAACAGACTGCGCTCATCAACCCACCTGCCAAGCGTGGCAATTATTGGAACATTTGTTCGGGCCACACGAATTTTACAAATAGAACCAGGCCCCAGTCCTCCGCTATCCTGCTATTCAAGGCTACGGTAGCGGTCATGGTAACGGTGGAACAGGGGGTGCTAAGAATCCCCGGTAGACGCAAGCTACCGCACCCAACAACGACGTCTGGCCCTGGTTACACACAACATACGCACAATTAGGACAGCCGAGAAGATTGATATGCTGGAAGAAGTGATGAGTAGGTAGCATTGTGACATGTTGGGGTTATCTGAAGTCCGTAGATTGGGAAGACACGATAACCCCGAAATCCTGTAACCTGCACCTACTAGAAGAGCGATCAACAGTCCTAAGGTGGTGTAGGATCTCTGGTCCACAAACCCCTTGTTACATCGTTACAATCGATATCGCTTCCAATAGGGTCGTATATCTAATACTTAGAATATGTAACTGATATTCGCTAAAGCATCATTCAACTATACGCACCGACAAAGTCGCATCTGGATGATTAGGTGGAGGATATGTATGAGGACATTAGTCGAGTCATACATACCTCTGAAACGAACTTCCTTATTGTTATGGGAAACTTCTATGCGAAGTTAGGTAAGGAAAGCGATGATGAGCTGAAGGTGGGGCAGTTTGATTATGGGCAACGGAACCGTAGCGGACATAGATTAGATATTAGATAGAGAGGCGACTTTCTAAAGAAAGATGAACTCTTTATGATGAACTCTCGTTGAAAAGCCACCTCAAGGGAAATGGAGTTAAGTTTTAGTTAAGAGAGTTAAGGTTCTACGAGACATAAGATTGAATTAATTATGACCACCAAGAGACAAATACTCATTGATGTCTTCGAGCTCTAAGTTGAAGGAGCTACTGGCTTTCCTGGGCGACACTGGGTGGCTGGACTGATCAGCGTCACCCGGTTATCAGGCAAAATAGGCCGCGCCACAGCAGCCTGGTTGCGGAAAAGAGCCAGCCCATCGAGTACCATGTACCAAGTAGATGTCTTCGAAGGTGAAAAATTGGTAGTGATCACCGAATGATAAGAGGCACGTTGAAGATTAATTTAAAATCTGATGTTTATAAATTGAATATTAAAGTCAAACCTGATGTTTATAAGCTGCTTTCGAAGCGTACCATACCATACCAGTTTTCTGTATCAATCGCAGCTTTGATAATTTCCAGCCTTTGGAACAAGCCTGTTTCCAAAAAGGCTATATGTAGTAATATGGACACTACTGCAAGTTACACAGAAGGCCGACTAACTGCAACTGTAACTTGTATATCGTGAAGAGAAGAATAGAATAGAAGAATCCATGCAAGACCTAAACACGATTCTCGAAGACCTCAAACAAGTCTCCCAACACCTTAAGATGAGCATGGACAAGACAAAGATTGTCAAATGTCCATGTGTCTACCTCAGTATCAGTTGGGAGCTCAGTTGACGAAGTCAGAATAAGAAAAATGCATGCATTTTTATTATGCATACTTACAGACAGATCCTCGAAAAAATATTAGATTCTTGATCTTGCGGTCAATCTTAGAGCATCAGGCATGTTTTTGAAAGTATTTCATATGTACAGAATTATTATTATAGCATCTACAACTAATATTGTATTTTAGTTTATATAGAATGGCGAGCATTTTAGCTAAATCTGCGTCCTCTTAGGCCTTTATTAATAAACGTTGCGTAAACCTATATTAGGCGTAACATGCTTTGTCTTGCTTTCACGCGTGACATTTACTGCAAGCGAAAAATTGACAGATAGATATTTTAACTACTCCGGGTGTAAGCCAAATTTATTAATAAGGCCGTTAATGTTTATTATTTGTTGAACATCCTGATGTGCCTTAGTGTAATCAAACTAAGGCGATTATTTGTATACAAATGAGTCAATTGGAAAACCCGTTGATTATAAATATATTAGATTAGTACGGAATAGAGTATTGCGGATTTGATTAACTCAAGGTTTTTTGAGTACCTAATCTTAGGGATAAGATAAGTGATTTGCTCATTATAAATTCGTGTGTGTAATGATTTACTCATTACTATTTTTTATAGACTTGAATATGAAATATTTATATATTATACTGGCTATACCCCTGGCTTCTGTTGAAGGTGTGTTTTAAGTTTTATATAAGTTATATATATTATGTTATAATTGTATTAAGTTATTAAGTTATTATTATATCTATTATATTATTATTATTAATATATATATGATTTTTTCATAACAATTATGTCTGTACATAATTAAAATGGATGTCTTCGTGCTTATACCTACTGTGAAGGTACAAGCACGCAGACTTATACCCTCACAGTAAGTATACGTCTGCGTGCGTATTTAATATCAAGGAACTAATTATTTCTCACTGGCGGTGATAGTGTGAAACATCTTAGCAAGAGTATTCAAGCTAAATTAATTTTATCAGAATTTCCTTAGTGCATTCCAGGAGCATTATCGCGAAATAAACAATGATTGTGATAATTGTTATCAATTAAAATATATAGATTTATTGAATGAGTCATTTTAAATAACAAAGTCAATACAATATTATGTATTCTACTTGTTTAACACACAGTTGCAGTGAAATTCATCTTTTTCACTAACGATGTTATTAACGTCTACACAAAATCACCACTTTAAAGGCCTATTCAAACCCGGGCGTTATTCGCTACCGCGAGCGATGGAGGAATCTGAAAGGGTGTGCGTTAATTTCACTGTTCACGCCAAAGCGGATATCTCTACCGCGCGCGGTAGAGATATTCGTTGGCAACGGTTAGCGGGGCGGCGGAACTAGTTTCGCCAAACAAGAGAAAATACCGCCTCACTCGGCGGTACAAATTTCGCTGCAGTTATGGAACTTCATACTACTTACTCATCCATTTCCGCGTGGTATTTTTCGCTATTCACAGCGGTAGCGAATAACGCTCAGGTCTGAATAGGCCTTTAAAGCACTCTTTTTTTCTGTGGCCGAAATGTAGTGAGAAAGTAACTTATACCAGCTAACCTACTTGTAAACAAACACTCCACCCTTTGAACCCAAAGAAATTAGTTTTTTACTTCTTATTATATCTAAAAGCTCGTTGAACCTTTTACAAGTTCTGGCGGCTATATCATTTATATTTATATATTTTATATCTACACATATAATAAAAATGTAACGGATCGCTGTCTGTACATGGAAGCTATCTTCCATTATATATTTAAAAAAAATATATTGGGCCTTTTAAAATTTAAAATTAACGATAATACAATGAAAAACATTATTGTTAGAATGTTTGTCTGTTTGTCTGTGCACGCTAATTTCAGAAACGTCTTAGTGTGGTTTTCACATATTATATATTGTAGTAAGCTTCACATGACATTTTAGCGTTAGTTTCATGTGAATCGGTTAATAAATAAAAAAACTTATTGAAATTTTAAAAAATAACTCTCGCTTCTACATCAAGGTCAAGCGAGCGAAGCTGCTGGCGAGTTACTGTATGTACGATATGTCTAAAAAATCTCTAAATCTCTAAAGACTTTTCTACTATTCTCGCCATAGATCCTTACATTACCTAACTTTACGCTATAGGTAGCCTTTTTGCTATGCCCCTCCTTTTATCTTCCAAAGTTACACCAACATATACATACTTCAAGCTCTAATAAATTAATTGTTATTTGTATAGCTGTCCCTACAAGGATATTCGGTGGTTCTTTGACAACTATCGATCAGTACCCTCAAATGGTGAGCTTGCTCTACTCTAGAGATGGAAGCACATTCTGGCAGAGCTGCGGTGGAACGATTATAAACACCAGAAATGTTCTGACGGCTGCACAATGTGTTGAGTAAGTCAAAACCAAACATAATTATAATGGTAATATGTTACTATATTCCTAATTGATGTGCAAATCGTTTTATTGTGTAATGCAAAGTATATATTATATAAATTTTAATTGTTGTTAACAAAAATTGTGCCACATAAAATTACAAGGCTAATAAGATAATGTTATCTGATGCCAAGTGGCTGCCAAGTACTGCAAAGTGGCTCTTACCATGAAACGATTTAAAAAAGAAACAATATTCGATCATATTCTTTGAAGTTGTGATCCAGATCTAATATCTTTTACGTCTGCCTGAACGGACATCTAACCAAGGTAGAATAAATTGCTACTACCTTAGACCGTTTTTCCACAGATTATCTTAGGATGCCACGTCTTGGTTATCCAAACGCTTATAAAAGCATGTATTTTTACTTGTCAGTCAATGACAAAACACTGCTGAAGCTCACATTGAGTATTACGACGGTATTACGAAAAACCCTGAATGAAAGATAAGAATGGACCCATGTTCATTGACGCTTATTCTCGACATTGGATTCTATTTAATTCGGAACATTGTGATTGTATCTTTTTCAAGTTCATTTAATAATTCATATCCAAGCGCGTCCATTCACATCCATCCATACAAGCGGTAATGAAAGCATATTTGTTGAAGAAATTTAAACTATGACTTAAGAAAATCTTATGCACATCAGTACTACCATACAAATGTACTATATAACTTCATAACACATTGAGATGAAGGTCAATGACTTTACATACCTCATTTTTCAGCCATGATCAGCCTGCTAGGGTGAAAGTACGCGTTGGTTCGACGTGGGCGAACAGTGGCGGCACTGTTCATTCCATTATGACTATTCTTATGCATCCTGCCTACAACCAAATAGCCTTCCTGGATAGCGACATTTCGATCATCCGCACAGCATCTGCCATCACATATGTTAACAATGCTGTACAGCCGGGTATCTTCGCTGGAACTAACTACAACACTGGTGATAACGCGATCGTCTGGGCTACTGGTTGGGGCTATACAGTGAGTTAAATATCAAATATTTTGTGTATATATCGAACTTTGTCATAATATTAGTAGCTGCATACGGCGGTTCCACTTGCTTGGGAATTACTTTTATACCACTTGATTAGTCTTAAGGAGCCCTATTCATTTCACTTGATGACGAGGACCTGAAGATGTTAGTACCGGTATGGCTGATAATGGTGGTATAATTTAAACGCATGTTAGTTATTTTATAATATTGGTATTTTTTTAATTTTGGGTCAATAAGAACAAAACATAGATTTTTGAATGTACTATTAATAGCACTTTTATTGATAGCAAATTAGGTATTATTCAATTTGTTGCCCAAGAACAAGTTTCCTACAAAAAGTCATGACAATATTTCATGCGCGTTTTATGACCCACTGCATGACCTCGCTGGTAAAATACTAGTGCACTATCAATATAAACTTTTCTATGCTATGCGAGTAAAATTAAAATAATTATAATATAAAAATGTTTCTTAGGAAACGTGGGTTCCGTCGGAACAGCTCCGAGACGTGCAAGTGTGGACAATAAACCAGGACATATGTCGTCAGCGATACTTTAGCCTAACTGACAACATGCTGTGCTCTGGGTGGCTCGACGTTGGAGGACGTGACCAGTGCGGACAAGACTCTGGTGGTCCTGTTTACCATAACGGAGTAGTTGTCGGTGTCAGCTCTTTTGGCTTTGGTTGTGGAGACCCATTCTATCCTGGCGTCAACGTTCGTGTGTCTCGTTTCTCTACTTGGATTCAAGCTAACGCTTAAGTATAATCGATTCAAATTTATATTTTTGTTACGAGGGTCTTTGGATATTAAAAATTCAAAGGATCTCTCTGTATCGCTTATTGTATATAAATATATATATTTAACTATGCAATATACTGTATCTAAGAAGTAAACATTTTTTAACTCTATCCTTTTAGGTATTTTATATACTAATATTGGGGGTTTTGTAGTTTAATTCCATATTTTTAATCTGAAGATGTTATCAAAATCCTAATTTTTAATTGTTGATTAAATGCTGATGATTGACCTGTTGTCGATGAGTCATTTCATGCCATTCATATTTTCTGTGTTACTCTGTATATATATACGTATATACCTAATACCCGCCAAAAGGGTATATTGGGGCGGTTATAACAAGATCGGTCAAGAAGTCCACCAAGTAGGCTATGCTACATTCCCTTATTTAAAAACACAAGTAGATACAATTTAGCGTGTTTTTGTAAGTATTTGTATGAACTATGCATTTGTACAAAATGCATGTTTTTATATTTTATGTGTAGTAAAAAACATGAGAAATATACTCCATAATATGTAAGTAGTTATAATTTAAGTTGTAAAAGTATAACTCTTTCAATGTTTACATAGTCAAATATTATACCTATTATAAACAATTTATTACGACTGTAAGTGTGGTAAGTGCTCTTCTTGCGTTGAGAATAATTAATACGGCAGTATTGGACTGTATAGACGTGTCGTAGGAACGTCCGTCCACCCTTGTTTTCCTGGGATTGTATGAACGTACAGTACGGCCAACGGATCAATGCCGCTCGGAAGGTAGGCACGTAGACTGTTCGCGCATGTACAGTTGTGAGAAAAAATTGGTTCACCGGAACGAGATATCGAGCACTAATTTTAGTTTTATGTGACAGACTTTTTGTAATATATTATTATTCTTCAGTAAAATTAAGAATAAATAATTACTAACTGTACCTGTTCTAAATCCGCTTGAATTTATCAATATAATATGAAACATATTATTTATGTATAATGCGTAAACTATTTTAATTATAATGAGTTTAATTTATAAAGCCTAACTTCATATCTAAGATTATTTTTAATTTTCACTTATGTACTACATTTTCGTCAAATATTATTGCTCTTTTCAATTAGAATTTGTTGAGTTCTGATTTTCCCTAATGAAAACTTAATTATTCTGTTATTGTGGCTAAACGACTACGATCTCTTTGAAATATTTTTTTTTAATTTCGGCCATTCATGTGATGGAACTTCCTTCTCGGTTTTATACAGGTTATGTAAGATGCGTTTAACTACTTATTTATCAAAGTTGTCTATGCCTGTAACAGGTATTGAACATAGTTTTATCTTGCCCGGAGTACGAAAGGATGAGACAAACTCGCACTTTTTATCTTCTCCAAGGATGTAACAAACGGTACGTATGGATTACACCATACCATTTTGTATAACTCAAACGTTAGTAACTTAATGTGTTTATTTTTAGCATGTATTATTTTTCTTGCCCGGCGGCGGCGTAAAACTACAATGCACCGTGGCATTCCGCGTACTAAACCACTGATAACAAATTAATCTAACAAAAAATATAATACAAACTAAACTTTATAAACTTAAATATGAAAACATCAATAACAAAAATATCCACAAAATCATCCGCAAAACGAGTATTTCTGTTAGAGTGTACCGCCCGGGAGAAAGAGTAACGATCATGCGCCAAACGTATACGAGTGACTGAGACACATGATCGGTGTTTTCAACATCAAGCCATGCGAATAGTGATGAGGTATAAGTGTTTTCACTAGTCGATTGATGAGACACTAGACTCGGATGATTAAAATCGATGTAGAAAATTTTGATACTTATTTATTGTATGATATTAACTTTGCACAGCTTAAACTGAATAAATATTCACCGCGGACTTCAAACAAAATCCTTTAAACAATCTCACCTTGCTGGCTTTGCAAGTCTTTATAGTGTTTTTATGGAGCCATTGATCTAGTTTTATTTTAGGATATCAAAAATCTATGAAATAATTATACCTTGGAAATTTTCCATATACTGAATGAACATAAAAATTATAAAATTATTGAACCTGCTCATAAAATTTCACGAGAATCAGTTGTGAAATGCGACCTGTATATACATGTCTACTTGCGGACCTCCCTACAAACAGCCATACGAAAGCAATAATTTAATGCTTGTTATGAAGTCCGATATATAGTATATTTGCGTTTAAGATTTATGTTTATTTTTTTTGTATGAAACGATTTCTAACAGAGAGACAATAACATATATGATTAATTACTTGGCCTTTTTAGATTCTACATCATACATTATTTCTATAACTTGGATGCTTTCTTTTCTATGTTACTTTACCTAAAATCATAACTAAGAATGTTTGTTTGTGTGTAGATGTAGTACATATTTGTTACCTGTAGACACTTAGTTGAGACAATAGTCTCTTATCTATGTTAGATACTGGCTGCGCTCCGCTAAAAACCACAAATGGAAAAAAAACCCTTTAAAATAAACAAGAATAAAAATAATTCTTATTTACTGGCAGTCTAATTAAATGGCCCTGGCAAATATGGCAATCCTACATATTATTGCTTGCTACATATTATCATTTGAAAAGTAAAATATTTTATAACTAGATAATCGAGTGATTATCGATCAATAAATGTCGATTTAAATCAATAGCACCTTGCAAAAAGGGGCCACATCACTAGCCCGCCCCGCGCCCCGCCGCTCACCTCGGTTGAGACCCTAAATACGCTTGTGAGCAGCCATCTACACTCTACTTCAGACCGGCATTGATCCGTCGGCGTCACTGTACAACAAGGCGGTACTGTAGTATACGTCGATGGTGCGTGGGTAATGGGTATTCCGAGGAGAGATTCTTTCCTACTTTAGGCTTTTTAGAAGTAGACGAGCATAGATCGAGTGCGAGGTCTGCGGCGGCCTTGGACGGCGGCGGGGAGGAAGGAAGTGAGGATCGGTTATATCAGTGAAGTAGTTGGCCGCTTCGACAACGAGATGATTCGAGTGATGGGGAGCTTTGTCGAAGTAGCGGCGGGAGCAGTCTTTGATATACTGCGTTATAGAGGGTGAAATCGCAGTGCAGATTGGTGTTCTGTAGGAACCACGGAGTGCCCACTGCCCTACGCATTAAGCGATTCTGAATCACTGAAATGTGTGGAGGTCGTGTCTCTGAGCTTGGTCAAACGCTATAGATGCGTAAGTCATGACTGGGCGGATACATAGTTAGCGGCGGATACATAAAGAGTCGTCTTATTTCTAAGAGACAATTTACTGTCTTTGCCTATAAGGGGACTAAGACGACCCATAATGAAGGCCGCCCTATTGCAAACACTCTGGATATGCTTCGCGAATGTGAGTTGACGATCGAGAATGACGCTCAGGTATTTGGCCGAATAGGACTATGGGTGACGGCATGAGAGTCCGCCGGGTCTCAGTGAAGTACACTGCTGTACTTTTGCTAGGATTAACTGCAATCCGCCATTTACGAAACCAGGCACCGATTACGGTAATGTCCCGTTGAACCGGTTTGCCGTATATCCTATATATCTGTGAATTTACCGTCGGGTAACATTTTCGATCCTAATTGTTTTAAGAAATGCCTAGTTTTTTGATTATAATATCTTTCTAGTGCCTAACAATGTACCTACTAGCATGCCTCCTCAAGTTAGATCTCATTATGCCCTATCGAATTGAAGCACAGCCCAAACGATTTTCCATATTTTCTCAAAATAAGTTACAACATAACTTCATTGCAACTTTCGTAAGTATTACTTATTTTAATGATATTTTGACGGTTTAACTTACGCGGTAGGCATAGTGTACTAGCGCGAACGCAGCCGGGTGCTCAAATACTCTATGAAGAAGTGGCCCGGACGGTCACGAAACCGGTCGAGATACTCGACTATACCTACCGCGTAAGTTAAACAGTGAAAATAACTTTAAAAAGTTACAACATCTCTATAACTTCTAAGTTACAACACAAGCTTAGATTTATTTAGTTCCTAGGATATACAGTAGTCTATGACGTGCACTGTTATAACGAACACTGTTATAAGCAGTCCTACCATAAACTTTTAGAGTACTTGTCACGTTGCGAGCAGTTCAATAAAATGATCTCAAATTGACCGGCTGAAAATCGTAGTTATAAGTTAAAGTTCATGAACTTAATCTGACTGACATGCGTTTGACCTGCTAGGCCCTTAGCCCTAGCAGGTCAATTTTCAGGTCAGAACCCGACCGAATTCTTAAATTCGGTCGGGTTCCTCGTCCGCAATTCCTCGTCTCTCGTTAACAACGTAGTGAAAGTCGATAGTGTGTCGGCTAGGGTATCATTCCTTATACTCAGAATAACAAAACGGTATTCGCTGAAGTCATACAGGTAAATATACCGACCTCGGCAAAATCAGACGATAAAGTAGAAAGTATGTACGAAGATATATCCAGGGCCATGCATACTTCTGAAACCTACTTCACTGTTGTAATGGGAGACTTAACTTGGGGAACTTTAAGACTCGGGGAACGCAAAGCTAGGCACAAGGAAACGTGGTGAGAGGGGAAGGAGGGACCCTTTATGATGAACTCTTTCTACTACATGAGGCGGTCATCCAGGTAGTGGACGTGGATGAGTCCCGGCGGTTTCACTACGAACGAGTTAGACTTCATAATGACGACCTATAAGACGTCATTCAATGATGTCTGTGTGATCAGCAAGGTAAAAACCAGCAGCGATCACCGTATCGTCAGAGGCGCATTGAATATCAATATTAAGCATGAGAAGTCATGTCTGGTAAAGTCTACGCTCCGTCCAAATCTTGCCCAAATCCAAAACACTCAAAACGTTCAACTGGAACTACAAAGCCGTTTCTAGTACCTAGCTGAATGCGACACAGTGGATGTTTTGAACAACGGGTTGGTGGATACTGTCCTAGCGGTCGGCTCCGAATTATGTGAGACCAAACGCCGCAGGAAAGTTGAAAAACTCTGAAACTAATGGCAGAACGGAGCGAAATGAGACTGCAGTCTGCAGTTGGTATGTCGGACTTCGATAAACTCAATAGACGAATTTGGAAGTCCATGCGACACGACTTGCGTGCTTGTTATACTGCGCGTATTACGGCAGCAATTGAATAGAACCAGAGTTCTAAAGTGTTTGCAAATGATCTATTGGGCATACCAAATGACAAAACTGAAGACTGAAAATGGCATTATCGTTTCATCCAAGTCTGAGATTCTGTGAGAGATTGAGAGCTTCTACCGACAGTTATATACCTCGACGCGCGAACACGTTACTGATGCAGATCAGGACACCAGAGCAAAGTTAGACACTATAAAGACGAAGACATCCCGGACATCAGCGATTAGAATGGCTCTCAAACAGCTTAAGAACAACAAGGCGCTAGGAGAGGACAGAATTACGATGTAACTTCTCAGAGCGGGTGGTAGTACCGATAGTTTTAGTCCTCCAGAAGTTATTCAATTCTGCCATATTCGAAGGCAAAACGCCGGAAACGTGGCACAAGAGCGAGGTGCTGCTCTTCTTCAAATATTTCTAATATTTATAATTCTCAAATATTCCTATGAAAAATTATAGGCCCATATCGCTCTTTCGCCCATATCGCTGTACAAGCTGTTTTCAAGAGTCATCACGAACCGTCTTGCACACAGGTTTGATGATTTCCAGCCTCCTGAACAAGCCGGTTTCCGAAGAGACTTTAGCACTGTAGACCACATTCATACACTACGGCAGATTATACAGATGACCGAAGAGTATAATCAGCCACTGTGTCTAGCGTTTGTAGACTACGAGAAAGACTTCGATTCTATCGAGAAATGGGCCGTGCTGTAGTCCTTGCAGCGATGCCAAATTGACTATAGGTATATCGAAGCGTTGAAGTAATTATACAGCAAGGCCACTATGTCAGTCCGATTACAGGACCAGAGTACGGAACAAATTCAATTTCAGAGAGGTGTGAGACAGGGAGACGTCATCTCTCCGAAACTGTTCACTAATGCATTGGAGGATATTTTCAAACTCTTGGACTGGAAAGGATCTGGCATCAACATCAATGGCGAATACATCACTAACCTTCGTGCTGCCGATGTTATAGTTATAATGGCGGAGTCGCTCGAGTTAGTCGATAGTTTATACATTTAATATTTACTATATCACATCCATAATTACATCCATTTACACACGCGGGTTGTCCTGCACACATCACATGTATACACAAACATAGGCCGTCCCGAACAGTTAGGAATAATTTGGTTAAAACATACGTTTAAAGTAAGTATATAATAATGCAATGCATTTATGCATTATTCATAATAACATGCAATTGGATTAATAAGGGAGTAGTAGGATGCTATATAACCTTTGAGTCAGACCATCTATTCTCTTCATACAGTGGTGTGTCAACAAGTCGCGGAGCATCGGCTTAGAATAGTAGCCACCCAACTCTTCCCGTTAGTGCCATTGAAGGCAACTTAGCGATACCTAATCAGAAGGTGACCAAAAACTGTGCTCGCCAACCTGCCTGAACCAGACCCCGCTAATCCACTACGGTAGCTGCCACAGTAACGGTTGGGCAAGGGATACTAAAAATCCCCGACAGACGTCCGGCTATCACCCCCAACGATGAAGTAACACATAACATACGTCGTGAGCGGGTGAGAAGACGATAACCCTGAAATCTAGTCTACCACCGGGAGGGCGACCAACAGTCCCAAGCTGGTGTCGGGTTTCTCGTCCACAAGTCCCTCATTAACAACACAGTTACAAACAATAGCGTTTCCAACAGGCTCGTTTATCTAATACATCCGCTTTGACGTGGTGAATAAATAAGCAAATATTTTCTGTAATTTGTGAATGGGAAAGCAATTCTTCTTTTTAATTGGTTTGTAGTGGAATCATAATGGTAACTTTTATAATTTTTAATTCGTTCCTTACAACATTATGAGAACCTATTACTTAGGCTACGCATACTCAGATACGTTTTTGTAAGACTCGCACAATGCGCGGTCTGCTCCCGAGAAACGCTCCATAGCTACTGAATTCCCAAGAATCAGGGTACCGACGCCCCTTGGACTCGCTGCGTTCACGTAGTAAGCCAAATATATATAAACGGTCTTTTGAGACACCTTGTACGTAAAGTGAACGAAAAGGTTAAATTTTCAAATCCTTTAAAAGTGGCCTAGAACTGTTTAAAAAGCCTGCTCCAGAAAGCGAACGTACACATATTTTTTTACAATGGTCAGCTTTTCTGCATCCACCGAGGTTTTCCACAGAATGACTACATACAAGACAAGACACATATCCGTGATAAGCCGATAGAGCATCATTTGTAGCAACTTCGTCATCATAATCTCAGGACCTCCACTGCTGAACATAGCCCTCCTCCACAAATTTCCAAAAGGACCGGTTGGAAGCGGCCTGTATCCAACATCTTCCTGCTACATTTATCAGGCCTTCAGTACACCATGTCGGTGGACGACCCACGCTGCGCTTGCCGGTGCGTGATCTCCACTCCAAAACCTTCCAGCCCCATCGGCCATCTGTTCTGAGTGCTATATGGCCTGCCCACTGCCATTACATTACTATGTAGGTGACTTTCGTTCTTCTACGGATCTCCTCATTTCTGATTCGATTCCGTAGAGAAACCCCCAGCATAGCCCTCTCGATAGCTCGTTGTGCAACTTTGAGCTTTCTTATGAAGCACATTGTAAGAGCACACGTTTCCGTGTCATATGTCATCACTGGTCAAAGAGTCTTGCATTGAGGCACTGAGGTGTTTTTGACGAGAGGACATCGCAAAGTTTCCAGAACGCTGCCTAGCAACTAGTATGCAAACAGCAGATTCGTAGCAACTTGCGGGAGTCGATGTAGAACGTAAACAAATCTATCCAGTTTTGTGCATAAATTATGTACATGTGCTTTCCAATTGAATTATTGGTCTATTGTTACACCAAGAAATACCGTATCATTTACACGCTCTTAATATTACCATCATGTAAAATGGTGTATTTGTCTTATCTATGAGTAAAATACTAAAATGTAAAGTACAAGCATTACATGTTTGGAAAACCCGTAGATTACAAATAGATATAATAACTAATATAGAAGAAACCATTGAAGGTTTGATCAAATCGCGGTTTTTAGGTGCATAATCTAAAAGATTAGATAACTCATTTCAGTATTATAAAACGCGGGTGGGATGTTTTAATTGTTACTTTTTCACATAAACTTCAATATGAAATATTCATACATTTTATTGGCTCTATGCCTGGCTTCTGTTGCAGGTGCGTTAGTGAATTTCAGTTTTGTATACTAAAATTAAGTGTATTTTTATTAGTTGTTTTTAAATGTATTAAAATTTAATTGTATACTTAGGTAAATATAACGTGAAAGTAAAATATGAATACAGATAAGTTTAACTTAAGTGATAAATATTAAATTAAATATTATTTATTTTAAGGGTTATTATTATTATTTTATTAATATTTTTATATGGCCTGCAAAGTATAAAACATAAAGGAATTCTATCAGTATTTTGTATTGCACGGACAAGGAGCATTATCGCGAAATTAAACAATTATTGATATTGTAATAATTGATATTGGATCTGCTGTCTATTCCAACACAATATACACTTGTCTATTTGCATATTTGTTTGTTTGTTAGAATTTGAATCTGTTTAAACTTTAGAATATATAGTAATTATGTTTTCCTGTTTTGTGTGTAAAATCAAATCATTTACTTAACTGAATTTCAGTATGTCTAACACGAACATTTACAAAAGTTTTAAGTTCTGTCCGCATATGTGTTCAATTTAAACCATACAGAGAATTAAAATTCGATGCTCGGACCTCATGCCTCAGTGGCCTAGGTGGCCATGGCGTCTGGCACGGATTGTCGGAAGACGCGGGTTTGAATCCCGTCCTAGGACGTGAACTTTTTTTTACGAACGCGTAACGAAATTGTTTCGTTGATGAAACTAAAATGTATTTATTACAACTGTGGCACAAATAACTCATAGCTTATACCGTATACGTCAACGACACTATTACGTTATACTTACGCAAATTTTCGTGCTAGGCTCACAGCAGTTGCACACTTTTTTAATGCAAAAACTGGCTTTTGCTTGATTTTTTGGTTTAGTTTAGAAATATTCTAATTGTTGTTGTACTTGCATACGAGAACGTACATACACAGAGTCGCGTACGGTTCCCAGAGTGGTAGGCAGACACCACGACTTCGGACTTCGTATTAAATCGATTTCAATTTGATCAGAAAATGTTCGCTGGGGCCTTCGTCTTCCTGTTCACGCTCGCCTTTCAATCCTGTTTGTAAATCTTCTTTTCCAAATCATCTCAACTTATCTTTCACAACCTCTTTATCACTTACATCAACTCTAAACTATATCATCATCGCCAAGCACTCCCATTTGTTCTCTTTTAAAATTATACTACTCATACTTCTAGCTCTACTAAATAAATAATGATGTTTCTAGCCGTCCCTACAAGGATAGTCGGTGGTTCTGTGACAACCATCGATCAGTACCCTCAAATGGTGAGCTTGCTCTACTCTTGGGATGGAAGCACTTTTCGGCAGGACTGTGGTGGAACAATTATAAACACCCGGAACATTTTGACGGCTGCACATTGCGTTCAGTAAGTCAAGAACAAAAATTTAGAAAACGTGTCATAAAATGCTGTGACGTATTCGTAACATATACATTCTCAACAATCTCAACTTATGTTTTAAAACTATCGCATTAGTATGAGGCCTCTTGGAAAAAATCCGTCTTGTAACACCACAATGCAGCAGCAATGTCAAATTGACCAATAGCGCCAAACACAATAAATTAATGAATTATTGTTATGTGAAAACACTATTTGAATGAAGTTATTAAAAACTTACATATTTGAATTTAATAATATGTACCTATCTAATATTTTTCAGCCATGATCAGCCTGCCAGGGCGAGAGTTCGTGTTGGTTCGACATGGGCTAACAGTGGTGGCACTGTTCATTCCATTATCACTATAGTTATTCATCCGGAATACAACCGTATAGCCTTCCTGGATAGCGACATTTCAATCATCCGCACAGCATCTGCAATCACATATGTCAACAATGCTGTACAGCCGGGAACCTTTGCTGGAACTAACTACAACACTGGCGATAACGCGGTCGTCTGGGCTACTGGCTGGGGCTATACAGTAAGTGATTTTCTTTCTTTCTCGGTGTGTAACGCTAGCTCGGGTGTTGAGCACTACTGATTTTCGCGAATATGGACGATTGTGTTGTCTTAAAGAATTAACTAATTTGCTCTAAGCTTTATCGGTTTGTTCTTTCTTGTATAAAAAGAACAAGTTAATCTCAAACAAAACTGGTTTGTTCTAGAATTAGGTTTGACCTAACATATACATCAAATTTAATCAATATTCATTCAGCCGTTCGATGTACGAATATAAATATACGAATGGTGCACGCAACATTTATACGAGGTAATGAGAATATCTAATTTAATACACTGACACTTTAATACTGGACGGGGTAACCGCGTGGCGCAGCGACTTCATATTATTAATCCAACCATTTCATTTTTAAGCACTTTGTATTTTCCGTTCATGCACGTGCCACATAGACATTAGAATATAAGAACAATAGTGACTCAGATAAAACTTCTGCGCTTATTGCACAAAGGTACTAATGTAATAATTTATGATTTTTTAGGAAATGGGGACTCTATCGGAGCAGCTCCGGCACGTGCAAGTGTGGACAATAAACCAGGACATATGTCGTCAACGATACTTTAGCCTAACTGACAACATGCTGTGCTCTGGATGGCTCGACGTTGGAGGACGCGACCAGTGCGGACAAGACTCTGGCGGCCCTCTCTTCCATAACGGAGTAGTTGTCGGTGTCTGCTCTTTTGGCATTGGTTGTGGAGACCCATTCTATCCTGGCGTCAACGTTCGTGTATCTCGTTTCTCTGCTTGGATTCAAGCTAATGCTTAGGTATAACGAAAAAGGACCTGCAACAATATATCATATTATACAATATTTAAATGTTTTTTATCTATAATTTATAATTGTATTAAACTTATGTGGTAATAAAGATGACATAATATCTCTTTTTGGCAGAATGTGACCGAAATGCATGTATTAAAGACGATCTTAGGAAGAGGAGGAACCCACTTTGAACTAAACCGATGTGACATGGGATATTCCAAAGTATACTAGATGCGCGCAAACATCCGACACAGTGCTAGCTTGTTACATCGATCCGTATTCATAATCACTAACTAAGATCAAAATCGCTAAGAAATGATATATGAATACTACTACTATGGTACTGTGAAAATTAAGATACTATGGGACTTGCATATTCATGGGACGGCTAAAACTAGCTACACAAAAGAATTAAAAAGATGTTTTAAAAACCTTCTACCACTTTACATGGTTTTAGATAAGCATTTAGAAAAATTTATTGATATTTACGTAGCATCATATGTGAAACTCCGCTGCATGAATGTATTTACTTACGTTAAAATAAATGTAACAATAGGCTTACAGATACTGTTGCGTTATCATATAATCACAACATATGGGGATGGAATTCTACGAACTCAAAAGCGATTGCAGAGCATCCGTCTGTTAATTTATTGTAAAGTAAACAATATTAGCAGACTTACCTAAAAGACTTCCCCACGGCTCTCATCAGCTCCAGCTGACGCTTTATTCCAACACAGCATTTCACACCAGTATTTATTGCATTTATTTTCCGTTTTAGAATACTAGCACATCCGCCATATTGCAATCTAGTTGTTTTACTTGAGCTGCGGGGGCGCACGTCACGCCATGACGAGTGCACCCGAATGTCTGGCTGCGTAACCGAACATATCCGATTACCGACATGCTTGTGATGTTGGCATTCCCGAGGGCTTCTTTCTTCTAAACAGCCTCAGGAAGCCTGCTTGCGCTTTTCATTGCGCTTGTCTTTCTTTACATGTCTTAACATACAAAGTGCTTCGCAAACGCAATGAAATCGTATTGAAAACGTTTAACTAACTAAATTTGAATTGATGACGATACAGATACATTATGCAAGATTATAGCAGAACCACCCGTGACTTCACTCGCATGTGTTAGAATTGTAAATATTGGTTATGTTTAAAAACGCGTAATATGGTTTAGTAACGTTTAGCAACCGCCACACCGAAATACTATCTTGTTTCATTTGTTACCAGCGACGTAGCGTCCTGTAAAATTTCTGATAGGCTGTTTTGTTGTGGCGGGAACTATATTGTTTCTGATTGGTTTTTATGCTACTGAGAGGTGTCATAGTTGTGGTACACAGTCTCTTAGCGGCAGACATTGCTGTATTATATATAAGCCAATAACCCATATTGGCGAGCCTTCTTTTATTCACAAGTTACTGTTGCATCAGGACCTCCTGCTTGCCGAAAATTAAGTGTTGTATTTCTTGTTATAAATACTGCTGTCTGTCTATGCATTGTGCCTATGTAGGGTATCTATTAAATGTGTCTATTTTTGCTTTGTTTTCTAGAATAGTGTGCATACAAAATACTTTCCTAGTACTAGGACATCTGTATCCTGTTATATAATAATATTAAAATGGACACTGGGTTTTTCGGGTAAAATATATGCTTCTATTATAATGCTATTAATGTTATTTCTGTGTTGCCTTCATTCCTTAGTGGAATACGTAGCTAGACAGGTAGTTAAATCCATATTATATTCATTTATCTCTTTCAAAGGATATTATAATATAGCATATCAGCTTGTTACCATGCGTGTGTATTACGTTATGAAACCTTTTACCCCGTCGCGTCCTAGAGACGTATATATACGTCAGCTTAATTCATAGGTCTTTTGTTTTAATTATCATGGTATAGGAAGGATTAATGTAGTAGCGGTACACGCTCTCTATCTTGACAAATCTACCATAAGCATGTCCACGGCGCCCCAGAACTACATACATTGGTTAACTGCACAAGGGATTCACATCAATTTGCTAATCCCATACATATATATATATATATATATATATATATATATATATATATTTATATATATTATAAAATGGTGTCGATTCTGTAAGCATTCTCTTACCTAAAAATCTGTAAATTATGGCAGTACTTAGGTATTTTGTTTGGGCTAAAATCCAAATTAGTATAACACTTCCGAATGACACCACTAAAATTAGACATTTCTCTTCAATTGTGGGCATATTTCAGACAGTTTAGTCGTCACGTAACATCGTGCTCGCTTTTTTTTTTTTTTTGACGCAGAGTAATCTTTTATGGATACCACCGGCCCCGAGGGGAGCACGGTGGTTATGTAGGAGTCTGTGCCAGAAGGGCAGCATACTCACCAAACCTCTGCAGTGTTCCATCACTGCCGCTTTTGGCGGGAACGCGGGACAGATTTCGCACACGACCGCAAACCCACCGCGGCTGTCCGTTGCCGGACCCTTCTCTCTTGCAGCACGCCAGAACACTTGGCGTGCCGCAACCGTCACGGGGGACCTAGCCCGCAAATGGACCCCAGACTCCCCCGAGTCTGGGCGCCCTAAGTCCCCCTACGATGGGTCAAGTGAGTAGCCCCACCGCCTGCTACGTCGGCCGCAGAGGATAGGGACAGCGGCGCCTCTCAATACCGACAGTCCTCTTCCCCTGCGACCCCACCGCGTCCGCCATCTAACGGTGGCGGCCCCGTCAAGGCCGCGGAAGGCAGGGAGAGCGGCTCACCGTAACACCGGCACTCTTCTCCCGCCGCGGCCCCTAACTCTCAGCCGCGGTGCCGTCCATACGACACCGCAGCCCGCCTCAGTTGCAGTGGCGCCCATACACCACCGCTACCTACAGTGACCGCTCCCGTGTGGACTTGGAGGGCAAAGCACATAAGAGCGGTCCCACCTCGGGCCCGCCAGCTATCGGCTATCACTGGCAGGCCTATTGGTTCCTCTTAGCTTCACCGTGGTGACACAACCCACGGCGGGAACACTCGGGGGGAACATCGTGCTCGCTAAACTAACCTAAAATAACACAAAATTGAATAGAATAATCATATTTTTATAAGTGTCATTCTAAGTGTTAAAAAATTTTGGATTTAATTTTTAACAGAATAAGTACCACCATAATAAATTTATAGTTCGCTAGTTTAGTTTAGATTTTTTAAACAGGTGAATCGCTACCATTATTTATTATAATATAATATTGCTGTCTAAATGATAGCGTGCTTTTGACCAAACTATCTGAAACTGACACAAACTTTGACAGAACTGTCATCATAACGATCTTGTCGTAGGCGGAGATCTTGTTATTTTGCCTATGCTGTGCCCAAGCATATTACTTTTACACCTGCGTGGTGATGGATGATGATGATGATGATGACGAAAAGTATCCTATGTGTTAATCCAACGCCTTATCTACCTCCATACCAAATTTTATCAAAATTGCCCCCGCCGTTTGGGTGTGAAAGAGTAACAAAGACCCACACATCCATACTCACAAACTTTCACGTTCATAATATTAGTAGGATATTTTGTGTTCCAAACTTCGATGGTTCACAAAACCGTGTTCTAGTTTGAATGGAATGGAATGGAATGGAATGGTGCCGGCGAAATTACAGGCACTTATGACTTTAACAACTTAAGATCTCAGCGTTACGGGAGCAATACAGTTGCATCTGTTCTAGGCAGAGGTTAACATCTAACATCTATCTAGATGGGCTCGTGTTTGTACTGTTTCCTAATAATATGTAAAAAATATATTATAACAGCAGTTTCATGTGTAATAGAATTTTAGGATAACTGTTGATCTGAATGCATCCCTGGATACATCCGCGGTCACTTGTTGTTTAATTGTGTTACATTCTCGTATACGTATCTTATCTAAAATCCACGGGTAGGTACTAAAATGCATATCAGAATTAATTGTTTGGGAAACCCATTGATTAGAAAAATTAAGAAACCATTGAAGATTTGATTGTATCGCGCTTTTTTGGGTACATATCTAAAAGATTAGATAAGTCATTTCAATAATATAAATGTGCGAGTGGGATGTTAAATTTATTACTGTTTCACATACACTTCAATATGGAATATTTATATATTTTATTGGCTTTATGCCTGGCTTCTGTAACAGGTAAGTTGGTCTTTACATGTTTTATATACAAAACTTATGTGAGATTAAAAAAATACTTGTGACTGTATTTTTTATACCTAAACTTAATTAAAGGTGGAAGTAAATGATAACCTAATAGCGAGACTTTATTTTTTAGTTTTTAGTACTGGTAATAGTGTGATGTTATTATTTTTATGGGTATGACGAGTCTGCAAAGCATAAAAACTAAATCAAATTCTGTTAGTAGGTATTTACGTCCAGGAGTCTCGTCAAACAATTTCTGTTATTGTAATCTACGAAGAAATCTATTATTTCTTCGTAGATTGTAATCCATTGGAAATTCGTTCTAAACGATTGTTTTTTCTTGTCAAGGCCAATATACAGAAGTATGTTTGCATATTGATTGTGAGATTTCGAATCTAATGTAACTATACAATGTATTCTAATCATGTTTTTTCTATTTTGTGTTAAATCAAAAGCGTTTTAAAAAACTCAACACACTGACTGGTAGCCCTTAACTCACCTTTAAGTACATTCTTTGTTTTAGACAATTTTAGTTTTATCATTGTTTGCTCTACATACTTAATACTTAGAGTGACATACAGTTCCCAGAGTAGTTGGCAGGCACCACGATTTGGATTTTGTACCGATTCTCGATTACCAATGAGGGTGATCCTTTCGTCTCTTTCATTTAATTATATATTAATAGAGCTTTATTTGTGTAAAGGGAAAAAGACGGCGTGTCCCCATTCCTGAGGCCAAATTCCTGTTTCCCAAACTAGAAACTGTTGTACGGGGTGTAAAAATTGTCGACACCGTATTCTTCCGAAGCTTTAACTGTTTCAACAGGTATGGCGTCTCTACTTGTTGCTTTTCCGCTTTTCAGATGCTTGACAGCAGCTCGAACTGCGTCTTTCAGGATGTTTGGCTCTCGGTCTTTTTTCTTAGGCTCTGTTGGGATATGGCTATGTGCAAGTGTACCTTCAAACAGTAACTCGCTGTACTCTTTCCAGATCTCGGCTATTGTGTCTATGTCCATGAGTAGTTCACCTAGCTTCTTTACAGCCCAAGTTTTAGATGAGAAAGTCTTTATGATGGATCTTATTTTTAGATGTAAGTATGTTGTTTTATGTCTATCTGCATGAACTTCAACTTCAGCACACAAATTTTGCAGGTGATTATTGCAATCGCACCTACAGTACTCTTGAATATGTGCAGATATCTCATCTAAAGAGTTTTAGAAAATCTTAGAATAAAGATTGCATAATACAAGCATAATTTATTTTGTGGTATTGCACCACAAACAAAAAAGTTAAGACGGTTTGAAGGCAAGATTCCGGATGATAAAAAAAAAACAAAAAAAAAATAATACTACCGTGACACTTAGAATATAGGGTCTATCGGGGAAAACTAGCGTACCCCCCCAACCTCCCAAAAAATCCTGTTGGTCCATGCACCAAACACCCTGTATAACAAACAAAAAAAAACATGCGGGACAGTCTTTGGAAACTGACGATAGAAGTGAAAACGAAGTAACTTGAAGCGTTCGGTGATGATGACGCGAGTTCCATGATTCTTGTTCACCAAAAAACTCCTCGAGGCACCTAAAGCGTTTAATGATGATAACACGAATTCGATGACTTCTATTCACCCAAAAAGTGCTCAACGCGTCTAAAGAATTTTCACTTCAAAAATCTCAATAAATATCATTAGTACACTAAAAAGCAATCATTTTGGTGACTCTTAGTATATGTACCTATTTGTAATATCATCTGTTGGCGGTTTTAAACAATGCCTTATATAGCTAATATAGAATCATCATTTCGCAATTGTGACGCAATTCAATAAAATTAAATAAACATTATAACAGGTATTCCCACCTTGGTATATCTGTTAATTATTTATTATTGATAATCAAAAATTGATAATTAGGTACCTGATCTGTGTCTAAAATCTGAAAGATTTAGATAAATAAGAGTCATTAAATCGATTACCTTGTCATTACTATCATATAAATACAAAACACAAGATAATTTCAGTCAGTTTAATTTAAAAAATTACAATGAACGTCATCGGCACCTTGCTGTTCTTTAGTCTGGCTTGTGTTGCGGGTGAGTTTCTTTTATATAATGAAAAATAAAACTAAAATTACATTCACGCAATCATACTACATACAGCAATAGAAGTTCTTGTGTCGTGGGAGAATAGTGAGAGACTATCCTCATCCATCTTCACCGGAATCTCTAGCCCGAAGTTGGCTCTGAACCCGCGATCGCCAGATCTCAATTATTAGTGCTTTAAGTAATGGTCAAAATTAATCTCGTTGGCTCAGTACGGCCCGCCTGATGAACTTTTGGCTATTACTCCTCTCTTTGAGAGATAGACCTGAACTCCAGCAGTGGGAACATAATAGAATAATGATGATATGCTATAACCGTCAGATCCAGCGGTCCGATGGCCATCATTTGATCGCTGGGGCTTTAAAAATCATTAGGGCATACCCTTATACTCCTAGAGCTATCATCGCTATTTTCACACTAATATTATAAATGTGAAAGTTTGTTACAATATTCACATAAAAGAAACTTAAACTGTCCAAGAAAATATTTTTGAATTTCGTAATTTTTTTCAGCCATCCCTGCGAACCCGCAGCGGATTGTCGGTGGTTCAGTTACGACCATTAACCAGTACCCTGGCATGGTAAGCATGCTGAATACTCAAGATGGCAGTACTTTTTGGCAGTCTTGTGGAGGCTCCATAATCAACACGAGAAGCATCCTTACTGCTGCCCACTGCACAATGTAATATCGGGCATTCGTTTCTTATCGTAGAATAATATAGTTTCGGAGAGTGTGCGTTTAAATTTCATAATTTAACTCTCCTACTTCTATTTCTTCCACCATAAGAAACTTGGTTGTGTAGACCACCCACGGATTTAGGAAGGGAGCTAAATCCGTGAGACCACCACTGTGAAAAAGCATTTTGTTTTCTATAACTTTATATGCAAATTGTGCTGTGGTACTTTATATGCAATCAGGTCATGTTGTCGGGCAACTGGTATCAACTTTAACTTACTATAATGATGAGCAAAATAGTAGACAAACGGAAGGTTGAAAGGAGGGAAATGTCCCGGCTAAGCACCATACCACCGGGGTAAAAAGAGCTAAAGAACTGTTCAGGTGTGCACTGAACAAACAAGAACTTCGAAAGATAACTAACATACTCCAGCAGTGGCTGGCACTAATAGAACATATTCTTCTGTGATTTGGACGTCCTTGTTTAAATCTGTATTTCCAATATTAATAACCTAATCTTCTAGAGTCAAGGCAGATTCCAATATTCCATTAATCGTCAGATCTAGTAATTAGACATAGTTTCTACGAGGCCCACGTCAAATTCCTCACGATATGGATATGCCGACAGGTTAAATATTTGATTACGTAGACCGCATTATCACATATCTGATAGAGAAGATTATAATCATACATGTCTACTGAGGATTAAGAATAGATAATCCGATACAGAAATACTTAGCCAGCGCATAAAAGCCTTTTTGGGATTTTGCTTTTCCTTTGATAGGGTAGACGGCTATATTCTATTATTTTGACATGTTTTAATTCATCTTGGTGCAATTTATTTTACATTAATTTAATTTAAATTTGACGTGATTTAATTTAATACTTGATTTAATTTAATATAAGACGTTAGTTTATATTAATTATGTGTTTTATATAAATGGATTTAATAATCTGAAATATATAATTCATGATTGATTGATTTGCAGTCGTCAGTTGCAGTCGGATATAGAACTAGATGTGTGTTTGATGGTGGCGAAACGGAGTAACGTAAAATGCATTCACTGCGATCTTAGAATCCATCCTATTAAAATCACTATTTAGGTCTAATATTATCTTTCACTAGATGAACATACAGCTATACAAAATGTGTTTGAGAAAGGTATTCTTTTGTTTTAGCAATCATGCGCCTGCTAGATGGCGTGCACGCGTTGGCTCTACATGGGCTAATAGCGGTGGTGTAGTTCATAATATTATCACCATCATCAATCACCCTAACTACAATACTTGGACTACTGACAACGATATTGCCATTGTAAGAACCGCTTCAAACATAGCTTACGTGAATAATGCTGTACAACCGAGCCTCTTCGCTGGTGCTAATTATTTCGTACCTGATAATGCTGTCGTCTGGGCAGCAGGGTGGGGCTTCATTACTGTAAGTACAATTTGCAAGTTTCGTTCACACAATATCAGTAGGTAATCTGTTAAACTCATCGTGAGATCAATTTGATGGTTCAATGTGATCAAAATGCATCCCGTGAGATGAGAACACATCACTGCATTATGGGTATTGAACGATCGATTTCTGTATTGAGCCATCCTTGATAAACAGCTGCAATAATACACAAGTCAAAAATTCATTCAAAAGGAAATATTTAAAAATCTGTCATTTAAGTATGGTATTCGTTTACCAATGTATATTTGGCGTGAAACAGCAAAAACCACAAGTTATTCTGCCTAAACGTCATTCATTAAAGATCCTGGTATGTAGGTATCGATAGTATAAATATTTGGTCTCTTCATCGCTGTTTATAATATAACTTTTTAAAGTTTGAAGTGTACTGTGATTTTCGCGTAATTTTCGTGAATCCAGTAGCCTTTAAAAGTTACTAAATTATATTTCACAGGAAAATGGCCCGTCTTCCGAGCAGCTCCGTCACGTCCAGGTTTGGACCATCAATCAGGCTATTTGCCGCAACCGCTATGCCCAATTAGGCAGTACAATTACCGACAACATGCTGTGCTCAGGATGGCTCGATGTCGGCGGCCGCGACCAGTGCACTCAGGACTCCGGCGGCCCTCTATACCACAACCGTGTTGTCGTCGGTGTATGCTCGTTTGGTAGTGGCTGTGCAAGACCTCAGTTCCCTGGAGTAAACGCTCGAGTATCACGATATGCTGCATGGATGCAAGCCAATGCCTAATTTATTTGAATATCATGATTAAAGTCTTAACTATGGATAGAAGTTTTATTTTATGCCTATTTACTAGCTGGCGATTTACTTCTGAATATAGAAAGATTTTTCTAGGACCATATAATCTATTTTAACAACCAGTAATAAAAACAAATAGCAACCAGTTGTAAAATCCTATCTGTTCGAAGAGTGATAGATTCTAATAATTATGATAGACTAGCTGACCCGCCAGCGACTTCGCTCGCTTGTTCTTGGTTTAGTGGTGAAACGCCGCTTTGGATTCTCGAGGTTCAGGGTTTAGTACCCGGGTCGGACAGTTATTGGATTTTACTGACATTCACAGACACACACTGACAGGAAGTCTCAAGTCTGGAACAGTGTCCCGTAGATGGCAATAGGCTCGCTCCCTATTATACGGGACTAATCCGGTATCCGGCAAAACGCAGGTAGTTATTTGAAAAAAATATATATTCAAAAACGCTTAATGTACTTCTTCTGACCTAATTTTTATTTAATTATTCTTTCAAGTACTGACTGGCTCCTACTCCTTTATTATAAATAGGTATAAATAATAGACATGAGTAATTAAATCACCCTTGGTTTTTCGGGTAAAATATATGCTTCTATTATAACGCTATTAATGTTATTTCTGTGTTGCCTTCATTCCTTAGTGGAATACGTAGCTAGAAAGGTAGTTAAATCCACATTATATTCATTTATCTCTTTCATAGCATATCAGTTTGTTACCATGCGTGTGTGAAACCTTTTACCCCGTCGCGTCCTAGAGACGTATATATACGTCAGCTTCATTCATAGGTCTTTTGTTTTAATTATCATGGTACCTATAGGAAGGATTAATGTAGTAGCGGTACACGCTCTCTATCTTGACAAATCTACCAAAAGCATGTCCACGGCGCCCCAGAACTACATACATTGGTTAACTGCATAAGCGATTCACATCAATTTGTTAATCCCTTATCCATATCCCATAACAATATTTTTTTTTTCTTTTTTTTTTTTTCACAAAGGCCTTCAGGTCCCAAACTAGGCAAAGCCTGTACTGTACCTGATGACTGATATACATACTTATATACATATACACACCCAGACACAGATCAAAAAGACATGTTCATGCACACAAATGTTTGACCTGTCCGGGGATCGAACGCGGGACCAGCAGCTCAGAAGGCAGGGGTGCTACCAACTGCGCCAACCGGCCTGTCAATATATATATATATAAAATTATAAAATGGTGGCGATTCTGTAAGCATTCTCTTACCTAAAAATCTGTAAATTATGGCAGTACTTATTTTGTTTAGGCTAAAATCCAAATTAGTATAACACATCCGAATGACAGCACTAAACCTAGACATTTCTCTTCAATTGTGGGCATATTTCAGTCTCTATTATATTCTCTTTGATTTCAGACAGTTTAGTCGTCACGTAACATCGTGCTCGCTTTTTTTTTTTGTCCCGGGGAAATCCTTTATGGATACCACCCACCACAGGGAGGGAGGTGGTTATGTGGGAGTCCGTATACCCACCAAAACCCCGGGGTGTTCCGTCACTGCCGCCCTCGGCGGGAACGCGGGACAGATTTTCCACACGACCGCGAACCCACCGTGGCTGTCCGTTGCCGGACCCTTCTCTTCGCGGCACGCCAGAACACATGGCGCGCCGCAACTGCCTCGGAGACCAAACTCGCCAACAATGGGCGCCAGACTTCCCCGTGTCTGGTCGCCTGTGGTCTCCCTGCGGTGGGTGGGATACGTAGCCCCACCGCCTGCTACGTCAGCCACAAGGGATAGCCCCCCCGCGACCCCACCTCCTCGAGTCTGCGCCGAGCGCCCGGACCCCACCTCCTCGAGCCTGCACCAAAGTGCCCGGGCCCCCCTCCTCGAGCCTGCGCCAAAGCGCCCGGGCCCCACCTCCTCGAGCCTGCGCCAAAGCGCCCGGGCCCCACCTCCTCGAGCCTGCGCCAAAGCGCCTGGGCCCCACCTCATTGAGTCTGCGTGGACTTGGCGGCCAAAGCCCATAGGAGCGGCCCGCCTGAGCCGGCCAGCGCACCCCAACGCCGGCGCAGCCCCTGGGTTCCTCTTGGCTTCACCGTGGTGTACCTAGCCACGGTTACTGAGCCCCCCCCCGCCACGTCAATGCGAGAACCCTTCGGGGGGGAACTTCGTGCTCGCTAAACTAACCTAAAATAACCCAAAATTGAATAGAATAATCATATTTTTATAAGTGTCATTCTAAGTGTTAAAAAATTTTGGATTTAAATTTTTAACAGAATAAGGAACACCATAATAAATTTATAGTTCGCTAGTTTAGTTTAGATTTTTTAAACAGGTGAATCGCTACCATTATTTATTATAATATAATATTGCTGTCAAAATGATAGCGTGCTTTTGACTAAACTATCAGAAACTGACACAAACTTTGACAGAACTGTCATCATTACGATCTTGTCGTAGGCGGAGATCTTGTTATTTTGCCTATGCTGTGCCCAAGCATATTACTTTTACACCTGCGTGGTGATGGATGATGATGATGATGATGACGAAAAGTATCCTATGTGTTAATCCAATGCCTCATCTACCTCCATACTAAATTTCATCAAAATTGCCCCCGCCGTTTGGGTGTGAAAGAGTAACAAAGATCCACACATCCATACTCACAAACTTTCACGTTCATAATATTAGTAGGATATTTTGTGTTCAAAACTTCGATGGTTCACAAAACCGTGTTCTAGTTTGAATGGAATGGAATGGAATGGTGCCGGCGAAATTACAGGCACTTATGACTTTAACAACTTAAGATCTCAGCGTTACAGGAGCAGTACAGTTGTATCTGTTCTAGGCAGAGGTTAACATCTAACATCTATCTAGATGGGCTCGTGTTTGTACTGTTTCCTAATAATATGTAAAAAATATATAAAACAGCAGTTTCATGTGTAAAGAATTTTAGGATAACTGTTGATCTGAATCCATCCCTGGATACATCCGCGGTCACTTGTTGTTTAATTGTGTTACATTCTCGTATACGTATCTTACCTAAAATGCACGGGTAGGTACTAAAATGCATATCAGAATTAATTATTTGGGAAACCCATTGATTAGAAAAATTAAGAAACCATTGAAGATTTGATTGTATCGCGCTTTTTTGGGTACATATCTAAAAGATTAGATAAGTCATTTCAATAATATAAATGTGCGAGTGGGATGTTAAATTTATTACGGTTTCACACACACTTCACTATGGAATATTTATACATTTTATTGGCTCTATGCCTGGCTTCTGTAACAGGTAAGTTGGTCTTTACATGTTTTATATACAAGACTTATGTGAGATTAAAAAAATACTCGTGACTGTATTTTTATACCTAAACTTAATTAAAGGTGGAAGTAAATGATAACCTAATAGCGAGACTTAATTTTAGTTTTTAATACTGGTAATTGTGTGATGTTATTATTTTTATGGGTATGACGAGTCTGCAAAGCATAAAAACTAAATCAAATTCTGTTAGTAGGTATTTACATCCAGGAGTCTCGTCAAACAATTTCTGTTATTGTAATCCATTGGAAATTCGTTCTAAACGATTGTTTTTTCTTGTCAAGGCCAATATACAGAAGTATGTTTGCATATTGATTGTGAGATATCGAATCTAATGTAACTATACAATGTATTCTAATCATGTTCTCCTATTTTGTGTTAAATCAAAAGCGTTTTAAAAAATAAACACACTAACTGGTAGCCCTTAATAATAATAATAATAATTGATCCCATAGATCAAAACAACTTTTACAAATATTTAGGATTACAACAACAAAATTATCAAATCCCTCAAAATAAAACAAAAGCAGAAACTAAAAGAAAATTTCAACATAGAATAAACTCCATACTTAAATCTCAGTTGAATGGGCGTAACCTTGTGAAAGCTATCAACACTTATGCTATCCCTGTTCTCACATACACTTTCGGAATCATTAATTGGTCACAAACAGATCTTACAAAAACCCAACGCATCATCAACAAATCTATGACCACACACCGCAAACACCACCCGCGTTCTTGTGTACAAAGACTTACACTACCAAGAGAACAAGGAGGCAGGGGAATTATAGATATCACCAATTTACACAATAAACAGATCAAAACATTGAGAAAATTCTTCTTTGAACGAGCTCAACACTCACCTTTACATAAAGCCATCAAACTTGTAGACAAACGTATCACCCCTCTTAATATATCTTGTGCCAACAAACAAACCAACGAACGACTCATTGACCCTAAAGATAAAATAGCAGCATGGCAGCGTAAATCTTTACACGGAAGACACTATCACGATTTGCAACAACCACATGTCGACAAGACAGCGTCGAACGCGTGGCTGCGGAGTGGAGAACTCTTCCCGGAGACAGAAGCCTTCATGTTAGCGATTCAGGATCAAGTCATTGACATCCGGAACTATCAGAAACATATTATCAAGACATCTAACATAACTGACACCTGTAGGAGATGCTGTAGTTGTTCAGAAACCATACAACACATAACCGGAGCTTGTAAAGCTATTGTACAGACAGATTATAAACACCGTCATGATCAGGTAGCCGCAATAATTCATCAACTTCTTGCATTCAAATACAATCTCATAACCGATAAGACACCGTACTATAAATACAAACCAGAACCAATTCTTGAAAACAGTAACTACAGACTATATTGGGACCGGACTATTATAACTGACAAAACGATTCATTACAATAGACCCGACATAACCATTTTAGACAAATTAGATAAATCTGCATTCCTTATTGATATAGCTGTATGCAATACACACAATCTTCAAACTACATACACAGAAAAAATTGCCAAATACACAGATTTATCAATAGAAATAAAAACACAGTGGCAAATAACCAACACAAGAACGGTCCCCATTATCTTATCAACTACAGGTGTTATACCAAAAACGTTAATTACCAGCCTTGAAACACTTAGTATTGAAACATCAGCACTTAAGTTACTTCAAAAAGCAGTAGTTCTTAATACCTGCAGAATAGTAAGAAAATTTTTGACTATGTCTTAACACTTGGCCCCGGCCCGTGTAATGTTCATTCACCTTCAATATGGAGAGAAAACAAAAGTTAAAAAAAATATAATAATAATAAAACCGCAGGGGCGGCTTTGTGGCGAGCCGTCGGTGAGTGGCGACACCGTGGACTCTGATTCTCCCTGGGGCTAAATGAGACCCCTGACCCCCGGCTTGCCTTAATTGGCCGTCTGGGGGTGGAGACGCAAGAGCAAGTAACAAAAAGCTCCAAGGGTGGAAGTGTTAAAGGGCATAACGCCGGTAGTAGCGCTTCAGTGAAACCGCAGCACACCTCTCGACACCCTTTAGTCAGCCACACCAACGTTGCCCTTTCTGTCACCATTCATGGTGGCCTTTATGGGGGGCCCGTTTAGTGGATGGCAAGTCACCACCTGCCAAAAATTTTTAAAATGAGACTGAATTTGGCAGGTGCCGTAGTCTCTTTCATAGCCCACTATCTTTTTATCACTAATAAAATCATTTCAATAGCCTTGTAATTATACCCATTTTTATAATAGATATACCATGTCACCGTCCATCCAAAAGTTTCTGGTTTTTTTATACTACTTTGTATTTTTTATACCAAACAGGCCTCTAAGTGTTGGCTACAGCCCCACTTATGCCTTTGTAAAGGACCGGATGAAATCCGTGATTTATTTCGAATAAAAGGAATAATAATAATAATAATACCGCAGGGGCGGCTTTGTGGCGAGCCGTCGGTGAGTGGCGACACCGCGGATCCTGATTCTCCCTGGGGCTTAATGAGACCCCTGACCCCCAGCTTGCCTTAATTGGCCGTCCGGGGGTGGAGACGCAAGAGCAAGTAACAAAAAGCTCCAAGGGTGGAAGTGTTAAAGGGCATAACGCCGGTAGTAGCGCTCTAGTGAAACCGCAGCACACCTCTCGACACCCTTTAGCCATCCACACCAACGTTGTCCCTTTTGTCACCACTCATGGTGGCCTTTATGGGGGGCCCGTTTAGTGGATGGCAAGTCACCACCTGCCTAAATATTTAAACATGAGACTAAAATTGGCAGGTGCCGTAGTCTCTTCCATAGCCCACAATCTTCCATATCACTAATAAGTTCATATCAATAGCCTGGCCATTTTACCCATTTTTTAAATAGTTATAAGTACCATGTTACCCTTCATACAACATTCTTTCTGTTTTTGATACTTTGTATTTTTATACCAAACAGGCCTCTAAGTGTTGGCTACAGCCCCACTTATGCCTTTGTAAAGGACCGGATGAAATCCGTGAAACTTTTTGAATAAAAGGAATAATAATAATAATAATAAGCCCCCTAAAATCCTACCTTACGCCCGAGTCGAACATCTGACCTCGTGGGGGGCGGGCAACGTGTACAATCATAACTTACATGGCCAACAAGGCAAAGGTACACCCATAAAAATGGAGACTCGACAAATGAAAAAAATGAGAGGGCCGCTTCCCGGGGGCGATCGCCGGGGCACACTTGGGGCTGACGCTGGGTGTTCCAGCATGCGAACCGTCAGCGGTGAGGAGTTGAGCAGGCGGGCTCCCACCGATAAATATGCCACAGCCGCCAAAAACCGACTTGACCGACAGACAGACAGTAGAAGCAATAGCCCTATTGAGCCATACAGTCCTAGTACAGCATCTTACAACCCGTCAGTACAGTCATCGCCATCTACATTAGGCCACATTAGTCCCACAGCACCGCTCTTGGATGTTGCGCAGGAGGCGAAAGCCTTTCTACCTGCGTCCACCAAGGCGGGTAAAGCAAGGGTGCGTATGAAATGGAGCGAGGAAGTAAACCTATTTATCATGCGCACCTATTATCAAATTACAAAGTTAGAAACTGACTTTACGATTTGGAGGAAAAAGCTGCACGAACTTTTCTTAGAGAAATATCCTAGTGTAAATGTAACACAACAACGCATCTCAGACCAAAAAAGGGCAATATAAAGAAATAAACTTCTATCACAAAACATACTAGACAGACTAAAGGAACAGGTGCAAAAACAGTTAGAAGACGAAGAAAATAATACTACTGCCGAAAGCAATGCTAATGACATACTCGTATATCCACCAATACCTCAATCCTCACAATCACTAGTAACCACATCAATATCGCACGAGAATCATAGTGTAATCCCACATACCTCTCACGCAGGTACCCAAACAGAATCAATCACTATATTGCTTGAAAATGATGTAGAAGTATTAGACTTAGCTACCGCGGAAACTAGTTTAACTAACCATTTTATACAAGAAATTAAAAACAAGTTTAGAACAGCTCTTACATTGTACTCAGGAATAGAACCTGCAGCTAGGCCAATACTACCTAAACTAGGATATAGCCCTAAACTTACTGAACTGTTACAATTATTCAATCACGACGTTCTTTTAGAGTACCTATCGCCTGATACGCAACTTACAGACATACATACAATAACATACTGTACAGCCTTAATTATATCAGAAGAACTTAAGTACAAAATAACACACAATACAGAATACAGAAAACGCAAAGAAGAACGAAGACCTTGGCAACAAAGATTAGAGAACTATATAACTAAATTGAGAGAAGACATAGGAAAACTAACACAATACATCAACAACAACAGAAGCAAAAAAGTAGTGGACAGAGTTGAGAAAATATTTAGAACTCTTACGATACACACACAACATGAAAGTAACAATAGGAAACCAGAAGAATTCTTGGACACACTTAAACAAAAGCTAACATTGAAAGCACACAGACTTAGAAGATTAGATTAGAAAAATCACAACAGAGGAAGAATGAAAACACTGTATTTGCGACAAATGAGAAACAGTTCTATAGAAATTTAAAGAAACCACAAATTGACACAGCTAACATAAATATAGAGACACCAACAAGAGAACAGTTAGAGGACTTCTGGTCCAACATCTGGGAAGACCAAGCACAACACAATAGAGCAGCTAACTGGATAAGTAAAGAAAAACAAATTTGGGACTCAATAGATGAAATGCAATTTATGGATATTACAGAAAACGAAATAAAAAGTATCACAGCTCGTTTACATAACTGGAAATCTCCAGCTACCGACAAAGTTCACAACTTCTGGTTTAAAAAACTAACATGTCTACACAAACCTATAGCCACCAACTTGACAGACATAATACTAGTTAAACAAAATATACCCGAATTCATCGCAACAGGAATTACCTATATGCTGCCTAAAACAAACTACTCCTCACAACCATCTCAATACAGACCAATAACATGTCTACCAACCATATACAAAATATTAACGACAGCAATTACCAGAAAAATTTACGCACATTTAAAACAAAATAACATAATAGCAGAAGAACAGAAAGGGTGTAGGCGAGGCCATATGGGGTGCAAAGAACAGCTGATTATCGACTCTACCATCATGAAACATGCTACTTCCAGAAATAGAAATTTGCACTGTACATACATAGATTATAAAAAAGCGTTGGACAGCATTCCACATTCATGGTTAATACAGGTGCTAGAAATATACATGATTAATCCCACAATAGTTAACTTTTTACGGCATATTATGACCCACTGGAAAACCACACTTCAATTAAATTGCCAAAATAACAATATTACAACAAGACAAATAGCTATTAAAAAAGGAATATACCAAGGTGATTCTTTGAGCCCCATGTGGTTTTGTCTAGCCCTAAATCCATTATCACGCCAACTACATAGTGACCGGGCAGGATACCACCTAAAACATAATAACAGCGAAACCATAGTATCCCATCTCATCTATATGGATGATATCAAACTATATGCACGGAACGAAAAAGAAATTAAAATATTACTAGATACCACAACTAAATTCAGTAAAGATATAAATATGCAATTTGGACTCGATAAATGTAAGACCATTCATATAATAAAAGGCAAAATCCGACCCGGTGATTATGAAGTTGACGACACAGAGATTATAACAGCAATGGAGCCAAGTGACCTTTATAAATATTTAGGATTCCAACAACTGAAAGGACTAGATCATACAAAAATAAAGCACACACTAACAACTGAGTACAAAAAGAGAATAAATGCAATCTGTAAAAGTCAACTGTCAGGCAAACACCTAATAAAAGCGCTAAACACTTATGCAATCCCTATTCTAACCTATTCATTTGGAGTCATAAAATGGAGCAAAACTGATATAGAACAAATAGAGCGAACTACACGCACCACATTGACGAAACACAATAACCTTCACCCAAAATCCGCAATAGAAAGGCTCACTATCAAGAGGCAAGATGGAGGCAGAGGCCTAATAGACATAAATCACTTATGGAAGAAGCAAATCTACTGCTTAAAAACATTTTTCTTTGCGAAAACCCAAACAAGCTAAATCCACAAAGCAATCGCTGCGAACGATAAAAGTTATACACCACTGAACCTTAAAGAGCAGACGGACACAGACAACCCGAACATCATAGACCCACAGAAAAAGAAAGAGGAAGACTGGAAGAAAAAAGTGTTACATGGCCGGCACCCACACGACTTAAACCAACCTCACATAGATACAAAAGCTTCAAATATGTGGCTCAAAACTGGTAGCCTGTTCCCTGAAACGGAAGGATTTTTAATAGCAATACAGGACCAAGTCATAAACACAAAGAACTATAGGAAACACATACTCAAAGATCCCTTAATGACAGATGATAGATGCCGAAGATGCAACACTCACCCAGAGACTATACAGCATATAACAGGAGCATGCCCAAGCCTTACACAGACAGATTACACACACAGACACAACCAACTTGCAAGTATCATTCATCAGAAACTAGCGCTCAAACACAAACTAATAGAAGACACAAACACACCATACTACAAATACATACCACAAACCGTCATAGAAAATGCTGCCTACAAACTCTACTATGATCGCGCAATACTTACTGACAGAACCATTCACTACAATAGACCAGACCTCACCTTGCAAGACAAAAATAGTAAAACTACCTATTTAATCGACATAGCAGTACCAAACACCCACAACTTACAAAAAACTAATACAGAAAAAATAAGTAAATATTCAGAACTGAAAGAAGAAATAACTACAATTTGGAAACAAAATAAAGTTTACATAGTGCCCATCGTCGTTTCATCCACCGGAGTAATCCCAAATAACATCCATTACAGCCTAAAATTATTAGATCTTAAAGAAAACGTCTATCTCACTCTACAAAAAGCAGCCATTTTGAATACCTGCAGAATTGTTAGAAAGTTCTTGCAGCTTGAAGAGAACCAAATCTACTAAATTATTTCCCCATCTGCAATTTACTTGGCCAGTGGCCCGTAGTTGCAGTATTACCAGCTTTGTAGCTGTGAAAAATTAACTGAAATATAATAATAATACCGCAGGGGCGGCTTTGTGGCGAGCCGTCGGTGAGTGGCGACACCGCGGACCCTAATTATTCCCTGGGGCTAAATGAGACCCCTGACCCCCGGCTTGCCTTAATTGGCCGTCCGGGGGTGGAGACGCAAGAGCAAGTAACAAAAAGCTCCAAAGGTGGAAGTGTTAAAGGGCATAACGCCGTTAGTAGCACTCTAGTGAAACCGCAGCACACCTCTCGACACTCTTTAGCCATCCACACCAACGTTTCCCCTTTTGTCACCACTCATGGTGGCCTTTATGGGGGGCCCGTTTAGTGGATGGCAAGTCACCACCTGCTTAAATATTTTAACATGAGACTAAAATTGGCAGGTGCCGTAGTCTCTTCCATAGCCCACTATCTTCCTTATAACTAATAAGTTCATATCAATAGCCTGGCCATTTTACCCATATTTGTAATAGTTATAAGTACCATGTTACCCTTCATCCAACATTTTTTCTGTTTTTATATTCCTTTGTATTTGTATACCAAACAGGCCTCTAAGTGTTGGCTACAACCCCACTTATGCCTTTGTAAAGGACCGGATGAAATCCGAGATTTTGTTTTGAATAAAAGAAATAATAATAATAAAGCTTTATTTCATTCCATACAAGCATTAAATCAAATTGATAAAAAGGGAAACTAAAGAAGTTAATATACTAGTTACAAATAGATAAAAAAAAATTAAAACTAACTTTAACTAGCATAATTTAATAATTGTATTATGCTTGTGTGGACCCCCTTCGGATAAAAGCCTCCTCCAAAGTGTTCCACCTCTCTCTATCATTTGCGACGCTCAACCATCCTCTGCCCACCATGTGTACGATGTCGTCGGCCCACCTGGTACATGGCCGGCCTCTCGACCTGGTGCCTCGTGGACCCTCCCACCTTACAGTTCTTATAGTCCACCTGTCATCGTTGTGCCTGGCCACGTGCCCTGCCCACTTCCATTTTCTTTTTAGCGAGAAAATTAAGGCATCGGTTACTTTTGTTTTCTTTCGTATCTCGACATTTCTAACCCTGTCTCTACATTTTATGCCTAAGTAGCTTCTTTCCATTTTTCTCTGCATTTTGTTCCTGGTTTTGAGGTCGAACGTCCAAGTTTGGCAACCGTAGGTGAGACATGGAAGTATTTCTGTATCCATAACAATTTTCTTTTCCGGTAGTGGGAGCTGCGATTTGAATATTTCTTTATGAGCCCAATACTTCTTCCAGCTGATCACTATTCTCTTCTATCTACTTCTTCCGCATTTCTATCGTTATTAAAAGAGATCTGTTTACCTAAGTAGACATATTTCTGTGTAAATTCGGTAGCCCTTACCTTTTTTTACCTGTACCTTTAAGTACATTCTTTGTTTTAGACAATTTTAGTTTTATCATTGTTTGCTCTACATACTTAATACTTAGAGTGACATACAGTTCCCAGAGTAGTTGGCAGGCACCACGATTTGGATTTTGTACTGATTCTCGATTACCAATGAGGGTGCTCCTTTCGTCTCTTTCATTTAATATGCCTTTCGCTAAATTGAATTCAGGTTGATCAGAAAAAATTAAAAATATTTAAAGCTTTTCATTCGCATTTCATTCTTGTTTTATATATCATATATAATCCTGGTAGGTAGGTAGTAGATAGGTGAAAGTCTCCCAAAGTACTGGCCATTTCAACAAATCAAACGTCTTAGAAAAAACGACAAAGCAAACATAAGTTGGCTTATTGAACTTGAAACCTTATCGATGATTTGGCGCACGTTTAGAATCTGCTCATGAGTGCCCTTTCCTTTTACGAGGCTGGCTTGTTCAGGAGTACTTCGTTTGATTTTTTGGGAAACGATTTCAGCCTTTTGTTCAGTATATGCAATAGTATTTTGCTTACATGTGAAACAAGAGCGATAGTTACTGCCTATTTGTGTAGAGCTTTATTTGTGTAAAGGGAAAAGACGGCGTGTGCCCATTCCTGAGGCCAAGTTCCTGTTTCCCATACTAGAATTTGTTGTACGGGTGTAAAAATTGTCGACACCGTATTCATCCGACGCTTTAACTGTTTCAACAGGTATGGCGTCTCTACTTGTCGCTTTTCCGCTTTTTAGATGCTTGACAGCAGCTCGAACTGCGTCTTTTAGGATGTTTGACTCTCGGTCTTTTTTCTTAGGCTCTGTTGGGATATGGCTATGTGCAAGTGCACCTTCAAACAGTAACTCGCAGTACTCTTTCCAGATCTCGGCTATTGTGTCAATGTCCATGAGTAGTTCACCTAGTGAGTTCTTTACAGCCCAAGTTTTAGATGAGAATGTCATTAAATAAATAAAAAGCCTTTTATTTCCAGCATTTTTAACATTTCCTAGTCTACTTTTTACTTAATATAATTTATGTGTATCCTATGTATTACATCATTATATTTATATATTATTATATTTATATCATATATTTATAATTACTTAATGTTTACTTAATCTACCAGAACCCCAGAATGGGTGAAGGCCTCCTCCAGTGATGCCCATTTGACTCTGTCTTCAGCTACTTGTCTCCAGCTTGGACCAGCTATTGCTTTTATATCATCTTCCCATCTTGTAATAGGTCTACCTCTTGTTCTTTTGCCTAGTGGTCCTTTCCAGAAAGTTACTTTTTTGGTCCATCTATGGTCTGTTAGCCGCGCAACATGTCCTGCCCACTTCCATTTCATTTTTTGTGCGTAACTCAGAGCGTTTGTTGCTGTAGTTATTCGTCTTATTTTAGTGTGTTGTATTTTATCCATCTTCCTTATCTTTAGCATACTTCGTTCGAGTCCTCTCTGACAGACGATTATCTTTTTTCTTGTTTCAGCAGTGAATTTCCACGTTTGGCAACCATATGTCAAACATGGCAAGAGGCTTGAGTTCATGACTTTTGTTTTAATGGCTTGTGGTAAACTACTTTTAAAAATGTCCTTGAGACCCCAGTATTTGTTCCATGTTAATTGTATCCTTTTCTCTATTTCTAGGTTTTTATTTTTCCTGTCGAAACTTATTGTTTTTCCCAGATAGACATATTTTTCAACGTATTCTAACGGTTTGCTATTGACTATTATTGGTCTTTTCAAGCTATTTGTCATTGTCTTAGTCTTTGTAATGTTCATCTCTAGTCCCACCTTTACACTAGCTAGATTTAGGGTTTCTACCATGTTCTGTAGTTGGGAGGATGACTCGGATAACAATACTAGGTCATCAGCGAATCTCAGGTGGCTTAAGTAGGTGCCATTTATGTATAATCCTCGTTTGCTCCAGTCTAGCTTGTTTATGATCGCCTCGAGGACCGCTATAAATAATATTGGAGACAGCGGGTCGCCTTGTCTAACTCCTCTTTCTATTGGGAAGCTAGGGCCTAAGGTTTCAAGCTTAATTTTACCCTTATTGTTTTTGTATATGGATTTTATGATCTTTATATATATTTCCTCTACTCCTTGTTCCTTCAGATTTTCCCAGATACTTGTATGTCTTACCGTATCAAAAGCTTTCTGGTAGTCGATGAATGATATATACAGTGTTCTTTGGTTTTCCTGGTACTTTTCCATTATCAATTCAAGAGCATGGATGTGGTCAACCGTTGAAAAACCCTTTCTGAAGCCTGCTTGCTCTACCGGTTGCTTTTTTTTCAAAGTGTCACTAATCCTTGTATTTATAATTGCGGAGAATAATTTGTATAGACTCGGTAGCAAGCTGATTGGTCGGTAGTTTCCGATGTCCTTCGGGTCGCCTTTTTTGTATATTAGTATGATGTTGGATTCGGACCATTGGGACGGTGTTTCAGAATTTTGCAGAATCATGTTAAATAGCTCAGCTAATGGAACAGCTAAAGTTATGTGACCTTTTTTCAGTGCTTCGTTCGAAATGTTATCTGAACCAGGGCTTTTGTCTAGCTTCAGTTTCTTTACTGCTTCAATTATTTCTGTTGCGTCTATTGGTTTAATGTTTCTTTCTTGTGTGCCATCTGTTTCTGTGTCGAAATTTATGGTTGTGGTGTCTCTGTTTCTGTATAGATTTCTGTAAAATTCTGTTGCGTTAGCAATGATATCGCCTCTAGTGTACAATTCTGTATCATTTTTTCTCAGTCCTTTTATCCATGTTGTATTAGTTCTGAGTTTCTTATAGGCCTTCTTTGTACTTCCAGTACTTTGCAGATGTTCTTTTATTGTGTCTTGTCTATATTTTGCGTAATCTGCTTTTATATATTTACTGACTACTTTATATAGTGCGGTCAGTTCATTTTTCTCAATTCTTGATTTGTTTTTAGTTCTCTGTAATTCTTTTCTTCTATTTAATAGCCTTACTGTACTTATCGATAGTATTTTGTGTTGTTTATTTTCTTCTCTTTTTGGGCGGGCTTGTTTTAAACTACAAATGATAGCCTTTTCTATTCTGTCGTAGCAATATTGTACCGAGGTGTTTTCGCAGATAGTTGGAGCTGCAGATAACTGTGATATTAGGCTTTCATTGTACTTGCTTGTTTCGTCTTCGGTCTTAAGTTGACTGATTTGGCTATTTGTAAATTTGGCTCTAGATATTTTTCGTTTGGTTAGTGTTATTGTTGATCTGACTATTCTATGGTCCGAATGGTAGTTCAGGTTCAACGTCTCGATGTTTTGGAATATTCCTGGTTGGTTTGACAAGATAAAATCGATTTCGTTTTTGTATTGTCCATTAGGGGATCGCCAGGTCCATCTTCGGCTTTGTTTTTTTTTGAAGCATGTGTTTATTATCATTAGTTTATGTTCGAGCGCAAAATCTACCAGTCTCTGTCCTCTTTCATTTCTCTCGCCGTAGCCGTGCTTTTTAGTGACCAAATATTCCTCAGCTTTGGGAGTTCCAACCTTGGCGTTAAAGTCTCCCATTAGTATTGTGGTTTTGTGTGCTGTGTCCAAGGCTTTCTCGATTGTAGTGTAGAATTCTTCAATATCATATTCGCTTGCCGCTTCTGTTGGTGCATAAGCTTGTATGATGGATATCTTTTGACCTTGTATATTTATATTTAGTGTTGCGACTCGCTCTGTTATTCCATTGAAGCTTATTATGTGGTTTTTGAGGGACTTATTTATTATAAAACCAACCCCATATTTGCCAGGAGTTTGTCCTATGTAGCACATTATAAAGTTTTCATATTCTTCTATTTTGTTTCCATGTCTCCTCATTTCCGATATTCCAATGATATCATATTTTATATTTCTTATAGCCTCTTTAAATTCAAGCAAGCGATCATATGATGAAAGAGTCCGGACGTTGTATGTTGCAATCGTTAGTTTATATTTATCTAGGGTATTTTTTTCCTTTGTTGGCGTATTCATTGGAGGGTTTTGGTCGTATTCTTCCACGGTGACCAACCGGGTTGGAAGATTTTTTTTAATATTGTTTGTTCTTTTGTTCAATTGTGGCATCTGTGTGGTAGGAGGGGCGTAGTTGCTATATATTATCGCTGTTATTTTCTTGGTTGTTGTTAGCTTTGGTTGCATTTTTGTTGACCAAGAAGTTGAGCATGCTAGGTTTTAAAACTCCTTCTGAAATGCTGTTAGACCTAGTGACAGTCTTGCCAAACTGTTGTGTCTTGTTTTTCTTACTAGCCTGAGTATGTTTGTCCATTTTAATTTGTGTGTTGTTGTCTGGTGATGACTTTTTTCAAGTACGTACTTAGGGAAGTCTTCTTTCATATAGTACTGTGTATCTTTCAGCGCTCCTTTTTGTTTAATTATTTCGATTTTTATTCCTAGTGTACTGAAAGTTACCACAGTTGGACGTGGTCTCTCTCCTTTCTTTCCCAGTCTTTTTATCTCCTGAATGTCGCTGTAGGTCAGTTTAGTAGAGAAATATTGCTCAATCCATTTTATTATATTTTTTTCAAAACTCTTATATGATGTTTCGTTTTCGTCGATACCGAAAAATACTAAGTTTCTTACTCTTGCTTGTTTTTCCAGGTAATAAATTCTTTTTCTTGATTTTCTACTATTTCTTTCATTTCTCCAAGTTTTCCTTCCCAGGCCAAAAATTTCTCCTCAAATATACTGGTAATATTTTGTGTAACTTGTTCAGTAACATTTTTTCCGGTTTCCCTTATTTCAATTCTTTGTTCGTCTAGTTCCTTTTTTATTGATTTTAGCGTGTTTTAAACTTCTTCCATCATTATGGTTTGTATATGTACAAGTGATGTCCTCTAGCGGTGCGTGTGAGTATTAGTTAGCACTTTGACGCAGAGTACCATTGACCGCCTCTAGATATCGATGCTTGAGTCGCAATGAGTGATGATTTGCTCCTGTTCCAATAGATGGCGCTGTGTGTGCGATGGTACGCTGTTTGGAACTATTGGAAGATGATTTGCATTATCAAACAATCTTTTAAGTTATGATTGATCGCACTTTTTTCTGCACTTTGATCTGTTGTTTTCACTGTTACACACAGAAAAGTATTATGGCTTATAATATTGGGACTCAAAAAAGACGCAAAATGCTCTCGGAAAGCCTTGGAGTTCAAAGATTTGCAGGTGGTTTGCACAACGTTTGGTTCAAGTTTTAACGAGTTTTACACTAGTGTTTCCTCTGTGTTTTATCTTCACCAGCTCCCTAGGCACTATGTCTCACTAAACTTCTATATAGGTAGTATCACTCAAAAGTCATTCAGTTTGTTTGTGTATGTGGCGCTGTAGAAATTGCAATCTGTTTATTACGAAGTGGCCGGTTCTTGAGCTGCGGCTGCGTCAAGAAAGTCGTAAGCGCCGTGGATTTTGAGGCGCTTACGCGTTTCGTCGAACGAGCGCCTCAGTTGGTGATATTTACTGCACTGTTAGTTTTAATTTGCTTAGTTTTATGTATTTATCACGATTGTTTACAAATTAATGTATGTTTTAGTTTAGTAGATATTAAAGCACTATATTCACTATTTATTTCATGTTTAAAACACTTTAAAACATTTTATATCTTCGAAAATGCACGGGAGCACACCCGCAAGACTCAGTTACCAGTTTGTTATTTTCCATTTCTGAGAATGTCATTATGATGGATCTTATTTTTAGATGTAAGTCTCTTGTTTTATGTCTATCTGCATGAACTTCAACTTCAGCACACAAATTTTGCAGGTGATTATTGCAATCGCACCTACAGTACTCTTGAATATGTGCAGATATCTCATTTAAAGAGTTTTAGAAAATTTTAGAATAAAGATACATTGCAAAATACAAGCATAGGTTATTTTGTGGTATTGCACCCCAAACAAAAAAGTTAAGACGGTTTGAAGGCAAGATTCCGGATGATAGAAAAAAACTAAAAAATAAAATATTTAAACTACCGTGACACTCAGGATATAGGGTCTATCTGGGAAAACTAGCGTATTACCCCCCCAACCTCCCAAAAATCCTGTCGGTCCATGCACCAAACATATAATGTATAACAAAACAAAAAAAAACATGCGGGACAGTCTTTGGAAACTGACGATAGAAGTGAAAACGAAGTAACTTGAAGCGTTCGGTGATGATGACGCGAGTTCCATGACTCTTGTTTACCCAAAAACTGTTCGAGGCACCTTAAGCGTTTGATGATGATGACGCGAATTCGATGACTTCTATTCACCCAAAAAGTGCTGAACGCGTCTAAAGAATATTCACTTCAAAAATCTCAATAAATATCATTAGTTAAGAAGCAATCATTTTGGTGACTCATAGTATATGTACCTATTGTAATATCATCTTTTGGCGGTTTTAAACAAAGCCATATATATATAGCTAATATAGAATTATCATTAAATGATGATTCTATTGCGAAATTTTCGCAATTGTGACGCAATTCAATAAAATTAAATAAACATTATAACAGGTATACCTGTTATATTATTGATAATCAAAAATTTGATAATTAGGTATCTGATCTGTGTCTAAAATCTGAAGGATTTAGATTAGTAAGTGTCATTAAATCGATTATCTTGTCATTACTATTATATAAATACAAAACACAAGACAATTTCAGTCAGTTTAATTTAAAAAATTAAAATGAACGTCATCGGCACCTTCCTGTTCTTTAGTCTGGCTTGTGTTACGGGTGAGTTTCTTATATATAATGAACAATTAAAACTTAAATTACATTCACGCAATCATACTACATACAGCAATAGAAGTTTTTTTGTCGTGGGAGAATAGTGAGAGACTATCCTCATCCATCTTCACCGGAATCTCTAGCCCGAAGTTGGCTCTGAACCCGCGATCGCTAGATCTCAATTATAAGTGCTTTAAGTAATGGTCAAAACTAATCTCCTTGGCTCAGTACGGCCCACTTGATGAACTTTTGGCTATTACTCCTCTTTTTGAGAGATAGACCTGAACTCTAGCAGTGGGAACATAATAGAATAATGATGATATGCTATAACCGTCAGATCCAGCGGTCAGATGGCCATCATTTGATCGCTGGGGCTTAAAAAATCATTAGCGCATACCCTTATACTCCTAGAGCTATCATCGCTTTTTTCACACTTATATTATAAATGTGAAAGTTTGTTACAATATTCACATAAAAGAAATTGAAGCTGTCCAAGAAAATATTTTTGAATTTCGTAATTATTTTCAGCCATCCCTGCGAACCCGCAGCGGATTGTCGGTGGTTCAGTTACGGCCATTAACCAGTACCCTGGCATGGTTAGCATGCAGAATACTCAAGATGGCAGTACTTTTCGGCAGTCTTGTGGAGGCTCCATAATCAACACGAGAAGCATCCTTACTGCTGCCCACTGCACAATGTAATTATTATCGGGCATTCGTTTCTTATCGTAGATTAATATAATTTTGGAGAGTGTGCGCTTAAATTTCATAATTTAACTCTCCTACTTCTATTTCTTCCACCATAAGAAACTTGGTTATGTAGACCACCCTCGGATTTAGGAAGGGAGCTAAATCCGTGAGACCACCACTGTGAAAAAGCATTTTATTTTCTATAACTTCATATGCAAATTGTGCTGTGGTACTTTATATGCAATCAGGTCATGTTGTCGGGCAACTGGTATCAACTTTAACAGACTATAATGATGAGCAAAATAGTAGACAAAAGGAAGGTTGAAAGGGATGAAATGTCCTGGCTAAGCACCATCCGACCGGGGTAAAAAGAGCTAAAGAACTGTTCAGGTGTGCACTGAACAAACAAGAACTTCGAAAGATAACTAACATACTTCAGCAGTGGCTGGCACTAATAGGAAAAGATTCTACTGAGATTTGGACATCCTTGTTTAAATCTGTATTCCCAATATAAATAACCTAATCTTCTAGAGTCAAGGCAGATTCCAATATTCCATTAATCGTCAGAACTAGTAATTTGACATAGTTTCTACGAGGCCCACGTCAAATTCCTCACGATATGGATATGCCGACAGGTTAAATATTTGATTATGTAGACCGCATTATCACATATCCGATAGAGAAGATAATAATCATACATGTCTACTGAGGATTAAAAATAGATAATCCGATACGGAAATACTTAGCTAGCGCATAAAATCTTTTTTGGGATTTTGCTTTTCCTTTGATGAGACGGCCCCATTTTATTATTTTGACATGTTTTAATTCATCTTGGTGCAATTGATTTTATATTAATTAATTTAAATTTGACGTGATTTAATTTAATACTTGATTTAATTTAATATGAGACGTTAGTTTATATTAATTGTGTGTTTTATATAAATGGATTTAATAATCTGAAATATATAATTCATTGATTGATTGATTTGCAGTCGTCAGTTGCAGTCGGGTATAGAACTAGATGTGCGTTTGATGGTGGCGAAACGGAGTAACGTAAAATGCATTCACTGCGATCTTAGAATCCATCCTATTAAAATCACTATTTAGGTGTTATATTATCTTTCACTAGATGAACATACAGCTATACAAAATGTGTTTGAGAAAGGTATTCTTTTGTTTTAGCAATCATGCGCCTGCTAGATGGCGTGCACGCGTTGGCTCTACATGGGCTAATAGCGGTGGTGTAGTTCATACTCTTATCACCATCATCAATCACCCTAACTACAATGCTTGGACTACTGACAATGATATTGCCATTGTAAGAACCGCTTCAAACATAGCTTACGTGTATTTGGCTGTACAACCGAGCTTCTTCGCTGGTGCTAACTATTTCGTACCTGATAATGCTGTCGTCTGGGCAGCAGGGTGGGGCTTCATTACTGTAAGTACAATTTGCAAGTTTCTTTCATACAATATCAGTAGGTAATCTGTTAAGCTCATCGTGAGATCAATTTGATGGTTCAATGTGATCAAAATGCATCCCGTGAGATGAGAACACATCACTGCATTATGGGTATTGAACGATCGATTTCTGTATTGAGCCATCCTTGATAAACAGCTGCAATAATACACAAGTCAAAAATTCATTCAAAAGGAAATATTTAAAAATCTGTCATTTAAGTATGGTATTCGTTTACCAATGTATATTTGGCGTGAAACAGCAAAAACCACAAGTTATTCTGCCTAAACGTCATTCATTAAAGATCCTGGTATGTAGGTATCGATAGTATAAATATTTGGTCTCTTCATCGCTGTTTATAATATAACTTTTTAAAGTTTGAAGTGTACTGTGATTTTCGCGTAATTTTCGTGAATCCAGTAGCCTTTAAAAGTTACTAAATTATATTTCACAGGAAAATGGCCCGTCTTCCGAGCAGCTCCGTCACGTCCAGGTTTGGACCATCAATCAGGCTATTTGCCGCAACCGCTATGCCCAATTAGGCAGAGCAATTACCGACAACATGCTGTGCTCAGGATGGCTCGATGTCGGCGGCCGCGACCAGTGCACTCAGGACTCCGGCGGCCCTCTATACCACAACCGTGTTGTCGTCGGTGTATGCTCGTTTGGTAGTGGCTGTGCAAGACCTCAGTTCCCTGGAGTAAACGCTCGAGTATCACGATATGCTGCATGGATGCAAGCCAATGCCTAATTTATTTGAATATCATGATTAAAGTCTTAACTATGGATAGAAGTTTTAATTTATGCCTTAATAAGATGATTTAATTTATGCTTTAATAAGACCACCGGGCCTACCGCTGGGGCGAAATAGTGAATGCTAGCGCGACCTCATCTTGCCTCACCTTGTCGGAGGACTGCTGACGGGGGGTTCCAACTTGTCTAGTAGAATGGTAAAATCAGCCTGCAGTGCTGCAGTTTTGCAAACTAGCTAGCTTTAGGATTATATAGGGTGACATTCAAAAGTCGGTTGAGGCCATCCGCCCGGTCCTTCGGAGGTGGGTGAGGCGGCGATTCGTGTCGCTGACCTTCCGATTAGAGCAGGTGCATTCCAGACGTGGATGCTTTGGAAAGTACGTGTACCAAATCGCAAGACGCGAAGCGAACCCAGCCTGCCCCCTGAGCCGCTACAGCGCAGACGGACGGTGGAACGGAGGAGGCAGTTTTCACGCCTTCCCCTCCTCCAGTTATACATTATTAGCACAAAATAAATAATTGTTCTAATCTACTACATAATAATAAGTAAGTATTTCGCTAAAACGCGTGCGTAGCATAGCTTTTTTATTTTTTTGTTTCTGTAGGAAGAAATCTTTTATGGATACCGCAGAAGAGCACTTTCTCTAAGTTTATGTGTAATTTATCCCCGCCGGTGGACTCGGAAGTCCACCGGCGGGGATGGAAGTGCCAGTGTGTATGGACTAAAATCTCCTCCTTCTTTCCTATACACTAGGTCCGTACCCTTATAATATTAAACCTTTATTTTTATTTATTACCAGGCTGAACACCAAGTTTATAATGAGATTTAATAATATAATTTTTTTAGTTTATCTCTTAAATTAGTTTACAAAGTAACACGCTATTATTAGACTTCAAAATTACATTTATCTTCCTGTCATGGAGACCGATCGCAGGAGAGCCGTCACGACCTCTTCGTTCTTCTCCTTCATGGCCATCTTTATTTTTTATTCGGTAATGGTCTTTACGGATGCCCCTGTGTACGGATCTGTGTGATAGATGCAGTAAGCCGAGTGCCATGACACTACCACCACTGCATGCTTAGCATCGTTAACTTATATTGCTACTAAGTATAACAATAATTATATTTGTCAATTTGTAGTTAATTTTATACCATATTTGCATAAAGATCAAGAATACTTAGGCGATGGATAAAAGTCTCCACACAAAAAGTTATATAACGACTGATTTGTCCGAGCTACGAGGATACATAAGCAACTTCTATTCACTCTTGCAGCCCGAAGAACTAAGTAATCCAGATGGTAAAGATTGAAAAGAAACATTCTGCCTTAATACGTCTCAGACGGTGACTGTTTTAGTATTGGAATTTTAAGTAAATACTCATTTATATGCACTCAGATCAACCGTATTATTTATCATACTTGAGCAATATTTTGTAGTAGAACCTTCAGGAATCAGCTTGCATCCAACAATCAACGTAGGGAAAAAGTTTCTCTATGTACGCGTCCGCGTTCAAAGGATACACTCGTGTTTTTAAGGTTAGGTAACTACTTACTTTTTTAAACATTGGGTATGTTGTTTGTACTGAGAAATGTACAGGCCACGGTCACATTTTACCTGAAACAAAATAAACGAACATAGTTAGAATTGCATAGGCAGTAACGCAGGCGTGAATCTTATTTCATATATTCGAAATAAGATTGGATTAACATATAAAAAAAATCGCAAAATTTTTTGTGGGTAATTTTTCACGGAAGGTTAATATAATATTAGAATAATATATAGAAGGTAACTATTTTTTTATGTACAATTGTATAATCATGCCGATATTTCATGAAACTTTTTTAATATTATATAGGACTTTGAACTATCAAACTTTTGCTAGCTCCACATGTTTCATGGTATATGAAGCCAATCGATACTAGAAATAGAAGAAGAAGAATCGACTAGAACTGACCTGTACAACCTTTTAGTACAAACTATCATTAATTTAGAGAACACTTGGTGCAGATATCGTACGATATACGCTAGTGCGTATATCGTACGATTTAGTAATCAATTACGGTTACAAAAAGATTACGATATAGAAAAATAAAGAGTAAAACCGAGATAAGGATTGCAAAATCGGCCCTCTTTCAAAGTACCGGGAATCCCAGGATTTTAGTGTGAGGAACCGGGATTTCCCGGGAATTTAAGAATGAATAAATTAATATAAAAAATATCTTAATACAGTTTTTGCAAGAAGAAAAAATGAAAAATCTTCACATTTCTTACTCTGTTTTAGCGTTCCGTACCTCAAAAGGAAAACGGAACCCTTATACGACCACTTAGTTGTCCGTGTGTCCGTCTGTCTGTCTACCAAAAACTTTTTCTCAGGAACACGTGGAGGTAAGAAAGTAAAATTTATATCAAACTAGCTGCGGCCCGTGGTTTCACCTGCGTAGTGATGGATGATGTTTAAGACGTTTTTTTTATTTCTAAACAATCCGTGTATCAGAGCGATCAAAACCAAAGAATAATTAATCAAACCGGTTAAGTCGTTCGGAAGTTATGAACGTACATACATTTCGGGGATTCGTTTTTTAGATAGTCGTACTCGCATTTACGGTCTCTTCAGGTTTAAAAAAAATACTATTAAGTTATGTGTATATTATCATGTAAAGATATGATCGTTTATGTCACATGTAATGTATAAGGAATCAAATCCTATGGGGTATCTACTATCCGTTGGTCTAGAATCATGAAATTTGACAAGAAGTATAAGCAACAATCTGACGCAAAAACATGAACTAAATATGTAAATTTTACTGTGTGATTTTTAAAGCACCTGCTGTCTGCTGCAAGCCTGTTTAGCAAGACAATGCAATTTAAGAGAGAAAAATACACATTCTCGGACAGGATTTAAACCCGGGTCTTTCGACAATTCGCGTCAGACGCCATGACCACTGGACTACCGATGCATATCGTCCGCGCATCGATTTCAACTTAATCAACAACAGATCCGGGTCTAGTAGATATCCTTGTATGTGGGGTGGGACTCCATAGTATATTTTGTTTCTCGTAGCTGACACCCCTAACTCTCTAGGCCATTTAAACAATTTTGATAGGAGTCAGGTATTATTTTGTTTTGTAGCAAGTTACGGCTGATCCTTTATTGGAACCACTTTGGAACACATATTTTCAAATCTAACGTTATCTAAGTATAAACATTATTTACCACAAACCAATAAAAACACAAAATCTCAACCAATTGTCTGCTAATCACAACTCATTGATAACTAATCGCATCAGTTACTGCCTATATATAGATATATTTGAGTTCCAAATGACAATATTAATTTCGGATTACAGACATGAAGACTTTTGTGACACTGGCTTTAATCATTGCAGCTACTGCAGGTATGTTTCATATTATTATTAATATTATTAAAGCCTTTTTTTATTTCCTTAACTTACAGAGTTTTAAACAAAATTAAATTTATGAGATTTACTAAGATTGTACATAGTAATATATTATGATTTTTTATATAGTTAAGGCCCCTGGCGGGTATAGGCCTCTTCCAACAGTTTCCAGGTTTTTCTTGTCTTAGCTTTTGTTATCCAGTCGTTTCCAGCATGTTTTTTTAATGTCGTCTACCCAGCGCTCCTTAGGACGGCCTCTAGCTCTCTTGACGCTTGGTCCTGCCCAAACTGTAGCCAAATGCGTCCATCTTTCATCTGTCAGTCGTGCTATGTGGCCAGCCCACTTCCACTTGAGCTTTTTCATATGTTGTAAAGCATCTATAACGTTGGTCCTTATTTTTTTGATTTGATTTTATCCATTAGTATAATATTCAATTTTTTTTTATATTTCATACTTTATGTTTCATATTACTATAATGTAATTTGCATATGCGATATTATTAACTAAAATGGTAAACAATTTCATTCGCTATCTATTACAGTTTAAATATTAACAAAAGTAAGAATCGAAGTACTTATCGTGTGACTTAGCAGGAATAATGTAAGTGCAATATTAATTCTTTGAAAAGGTCGGTACATATATAATAAAAAATAGCTTTATTATATTAATAGAAAGCTAAACTTGATTAATGTGTCTTTATATATTAGTGTGTATATGATACAATTGGGTAAATAATGTAATAGTGTTGAAACCTGAAATAAAGGACCATAATTACCACGAATATCTGTCAATAAATTGCAGTTTAAACTAGTTTTTTATTAAATTTAACTTTTTAATAAAAAAAAAAGATTTATAAATTTGTTACCAAATATTTTTTCTTCTTATGTGTATATTCGAAATATTACTATATTACAAATGTATTAAATACAACTACTTACTATTATACTATACTTACTAAATGTTTATAATAAATAATAATAATTAATAATAATATTTAATATAATTAATAAATAATTAACGTGAGACTAAAATTGGCAGGTGCCGTAGTCTCTTTCATAACCCACTATCTTCCTTATCACTAATAAGTTAATATCAATAGCCTGGCCATTTTACCCATATTTGTAATAGTTATAAGTACCATGTTACCCTTCATCCAACATTTTTTCTGTTTTTTATACACCTATACATTTGCTATACCAAACAGGCCTCTAAGTATTGGCTACTGCTCCACTTATGCCTCTATATAGGGCCGGATTAAATCCGTGAATTTGTTTTTATAATAAATAATAAACATATATTTATTTCCTCTTCACAAAAGGTTTGTAAAAACAATTTAAATAATGATCAATGAATCATTATTTTTTTTTATATGAATAAGGAATATTATGTTACAAATGTTTGAAATAACATGTATACTTATTTATTATTATGTTTTATGTATCTACGAGTTACTGGGTTCCGAAATTATTGAGGGTATTTGTATTTTTTCAGCTGCTTCCACTCACCAACATAGGATAGTGGGTGGCTCTCCCGCTGCCATCAGCCAATACCCGAGTATAGTCGCTCTGCTTTATACAAGGGACTGGTCCTCTTATGCACAAGAATGTGGTGGAAGCATCCTCAACGTAAGATCTATTCTTACAGCTGCGAAATGTTTTGAGTAAGTGAATATTCTTCTGCTTTTTGATTAAAACTGTACTTAACTTACAGCCGTTTCCTATAATCTATATAGGTTGTAAGAAATGATTGCAACTTAGGGATCTTTGCAAAAAATACTATTACTTATAAAATGTTCTGTGCTGAAATGCTAAAAATGTACAGCGTATGTGCGATGATGCTTATGTATGCAGGTGCAATGTCTTTCCACCTGACTGAGAACAAGCCCGATTTCCTTTGTTATGTATTTAAAATTTGGCATATTTGATTGATACATAAGCCATAGACTAGTGCTATTTTTAATTAAATCTATATGAATTATATATTACTTTGGAACTGACATTCAAAACCAGAGCGACATAAGTTCATTTGTGATGTATTCCGCAAGCTCTTGATTTTGGCATGGTTGCAAATATATATTCAAAAATAGTAGAAATAGATTTCTTGTGTTTTTAATATCTCCAATTCATTGTAAATTTTAAGTACTATACCGAAAAAGTCTTAAAATGATAATTAAACTTCAATTACTTATCATCATCATCTTTTTGTGACTTTTCAACTTCATTATACAACATGTTTCATTATGAAGTTACTTAAAATACATCTAGTTATATACACAAAATTCATAATAATGAACAATTTAATTAGAATGATTTTGTATTCATTATCCAGAGGGGACGTGATCGCTAGATGGCGTGTCCGTGCTGGATCATCATGGGCCAACAGCGGTGGCCAAGTCTACAACAGCCAGCAGTTTATCATTCATCCTGAATTCAACCAGTGGTCTTTGGACAATAATATCGCAATCTTACGAATTGAGCCTTTCATCGTATTGATACCAAATGCAGCACAAGTGGCATCTATTTCTGGACCCCAGTATGTGGTTCCTGACAACGACGTTGTATGGGCTGCTGGATGGGGAAGCACCTTTGTAAGTCTATGATAAGCATCATCTAGGTGATGTGTTGTCGGGTTATCCGGCTCCTAACTGATATATTCCCTACTAAGCGCTTTCTATGACCATTGACCAATATAGCCAGTAACTATGAGAAAGATTATATGAGTACTAGGCTAGCAAGTACGACACACTCGTACTCTCTTGCCTATCTAACGATATGGAAATAGCGATGACAGTATTTTTAACCGAATTTAATCGACTCCAAAATGTATATTTTTTCGTATGTTTGTTACCATATAATACACCCATATAATATTTATCAAAAGTGATTCAACAGTTTTTAGGAAAAAAGTTTTTGTATGTTACTCAGCTTGGTTTTCTTTGGTCAATTTACCTATAATTACTTTTTGTGTTGTTTAATAAATTTATCATAGGGTCTGATAATTGTGAGCATTTTGAATAATAGAATGTAAGTTGATTTAAACAAAATCGAAATGATTATTGAAGTAATAATTAGATTCACGCATTTTAAAAATGTGAGTGCGCTTATATCTGAAAGAATAAATTCAGTCGCAACTTTAATTTACCGTTGTATATAAAATGAATAAAAGGAAACCGAGATGCAACCATGAGCGTGCTGCAGTCTCCTTGAAACAATAGCACTACTTAAGTATGGTTGATACTTTAGTTAGAGAATTTACGTGAATGTTCCCGTTTTCTATATTAAAAATTAGCACAAACCACCTTAGTTACCTTACCTCCACCATAATGAAAATTATGTAAGTATAGTAATTTTTACCTATCCTACTCTTTTCATTACCAACACCAACTTGGCACTTTTCAAAATAATTGTTTTCCTTGGATATATTTTCTAAGACTTATCTATTCACGTGTTTATCGACAGTCACTATCCACAGCTCTCAGGGATACTATAATCATGAGACAGCATGCACTAATCGACAACAATTCAATGTTAGAAATGAAAAGAAAACGAAGGTAAGATAAAATATTTAAAATACCACACATGCGATCCAAATTCGGAAGGAAATGTTTTAGCAGCATAGGGCCTATCTTGTACAATATAATCAGCAAATACATCACAATGGTAGGACTGAATGGATATAAATGTTTCAAAATGCTGAATCATCATTTACTATCATTAAACTATGATGAAACTGAAAAATTATTAGCTACAATTGAATAACTATTCTTGTTTTTTGTATTAGTCTATAGCTCATTGATAAATATAACATTACATACACACTCACCTACACAAATTCACATTACAATACACACTGTGTACAATGTATCTCAAGTATGTCTACTTATATATCGTTTTGTTTTTTAGTATAATAAGTGTAATTTAATTTGTTCACGCAGCATATAATGTATACCTACCCTATGTATATTACTGCCAAAATATCAAAATCAAGTTTTAGTATCATAACAACTGATAAGCAATAATTAACTATTTGATATTATGACTACAATAATTTTATACGCACATACAACATCTTTAATGGTAAGGGAGAATGCATATATTAGAGTAACTATGGTGAGTAACTGTAAACCCACTATACAGGCTCGACAGAGACCTAGTGTGGGCTGCAGAGCTTCTCGAGGGTACGACAAGCTATGCACTATCTTATAAAAAAAAATATTATTACATATACTTCTAACATGGATTAATTACTAAAGGCTTATGTACCGATCATGCTTGTGAAGTTTAAATAAACGATTTATTTATTTTATTTATTATTTATTATTTCAGTATGGAGGTGCATTCGCGAAACAGTTGCGGCACGTCCAGATTTGGGCCATAAATCATGACGCATGCAGGACTCGTTATGCCAGCATTGGTGCCACAGTCACTGATAACATGCTGTGTTCCGGTTGGCTCGACGTCGGCGGCCGTGATCAGTGCCAAGGGGATGCCGGTGGTCCTCTATACCACGGTAATGTCGTCGTCGGTATCTCTTCCTGGGGAGAACAGTGCGGTCTGAGCGATTTCCCTGGAGTTAACACACGTGTATCTTCTTACACATCCTGGATTCAAGCTAATGCTTAAACTTGTAAATAAAGTGAATACAAATTTGTTTGTTTTAATTTAATCCTGTTTACGTGTTTATTTTTGGAATTTCAATCGGTGACGAGACGTTCAGTCATCAGTTCAGTTCAGTGCCATAGGGAATTATTTGGAACTACACAATGTCAAAACTTTGTATATCAATGTGCTCGTCACATTAAGATATAAGATGTTAAGTCTCTTGCCCTGTAATTTCGCTGGAAACATTGTCCTTCAAATCGAAACATAGAAATGTTTGCACACTGGGTAGGTGCCACTTACCCAGTGCCAGTTTGCCAGTTTTTCAAGCGTGAAGGCTGCTTCACGCTTAGGTGTGGTACTTCCCAAAGCGGACTGTGCAAAAGTCCTACCACTACACGTGTGTATTATATGGCATGCCAAGAAACTGCTTGTGGCCTGTACGTGATGTACGAGTATGTCAAATTATAGAACGTTTATTGAAATTTTAATATAAGAAAATTTTGCCGTGGGGTGCCGGCTTAGAATAGTTTTATCCTCCAAGTAATCCGAAATTTAGGGTAGTAGAAAAAAAAAAAAATAGTAAATATACGAAAATCTAAGTATCATTGATCAAAATTATCATCTAAAGATGATCATTTTATACCGTGATCCTCAATTCATACTTATAATGAATCATGTTTCGTAGAGTGTTTTCGATCGGTGGTGTTCTGTTTAATCATTAAGTAAATATCGGCATTAACAAATACTGGTATATTTAATGTCGTATAACCTAAATCGAATTATAATAATAACTTTATCTATCAAATAAAATATTCACTTAAAATCCTAATTCATAACTAACTTACATTCAGTAATAATATTAAACTAATTAAAACCAACTCATTAATATACTCGTACCTACGTATATTTCTATTGTAAAAGACCAGATACTTTATATATTATTCAGATCTTAAGATTTTATGTCTAAAGTACAAGTAAGTACATATTAAACAGGTACGAGCAGTTTCATGGCTATTATGTATCTCAGTTGCTAACAAATGTTGATTGAAAAATGGCGTCTGTATATCAGTTTTGACAACTTCAGTAAGCAAAAATGTTTGGACGTTGATGACTGGAGCTGAAAAACGTGTCATAGAGCCGCCATTTTTTTCGATTTCAATAAAGATTTGTTAGCAACTGAGATACATAATAGCCCTACAGTTTTACATTGATAACATTGCAAAAGGTTGCGTTACAGGCTAACGTTATCGATACGAAAGTATATGTTTTGGAATGACTTTCACTGCCAGTAGCGAACAGCCGTGCGAAGAGCAAACATCGTTACATCTTTGACAACATCCGTGAAACAAATGACGAGATGACAATAAACGTTGGAAAACACCCTTATGTACAAGGGCGATATCTCATAAAGTATTTGACATCGGTGAGCTCATCAACGAGCGCATCGACAAATCTTTAGAGAATCGCACGGCAGTGTTCACACAAAACTTAACGTTAAAACAATTGCATTGCGTTTATGCAAGACAAATTGCAAGTAGTACCTACGGGGCCTCTTTTCAAAACATATTTCTTTTAATTGTTAGACATTTATTTGTATTTATAATGATATATAATCTGCGAACTAGTTAACTGTGATGTTTACGAGATCCGTTTGAAATGCATAATCTCTATATACCTATGTATGAAACTGACACAACTTTGACAGAAAGAAAGTCATCATTACGATCTTGGCGTCGGCGGAGATCTTGTTATTTTGTCTATGCTGTACCCAGGAATATTAGGCTGTTTCACCCGCGTGGTGATGATAATTATGATGAAGATGATGAAAAGTAGCTTATGTGCTATTCCAGACCAAGTATAAGTAACAAAATATAAATAATAAAATAAGTAAGTGCCAAATTTCAACAAGTTCAGCCGTTCTGCCGTTATTGAGTAACAAACATTCATTAAAATCATCCATCCATCCATCCAAACTTTCACATTCATATTCAAATAAATATCAAACTGACATTTTGACATGGATTTAAATATAAGGGGGATAAAAATATGTAAAATTGTCTGAGCCACATAACATTAACATTTTGTATTTATTTTATTGAGTTTATTGCAGTGATGATACTAAGCAAACATACTATGTAAACCAGCTGAATAAATATTTTGCCGGTTTTCAAGCCACCTAGAAAATTCAAGGTCACATGTGTGTAATATATTGTATAACCTATGTGTGCATTACCAAAATTTAAATAAACTGTATTTTTAACTAGGTAGCTAATAATAATAATAGGCAAGTAGTATATAATCATGTAAAAACATATAAAAACAGCTACTGTGCATCTTAAAAGACAGTTGCATTTGAAGTGTTTAAGAAAAGAATCATGCGCACTTCTTTTACCGTTCTTGCCGTGTGCATCGCTGCGGTCGTTGGTAAGCCGTTCAAATAATGATTTAGTCTGGTCGTTAGAATATGAGAACCGACTTATTTTGATTCCCTTTGCACAGCTGTCCCCAGAAACCTGCAAGGAATAATTGGTGGATCCAAAACCGACATCAGAAAATACCCTTCTATTGCTGCTCTACTATACTCCTCAAATCTCAAAGATTACTACCCGACGTGTACTGGAACAATTTTAAATACGAGGTCTATCCTAACTGCAGCACACTGCACGTTGTAAGTAATTATCATAGTGATAACTTGCTACGAGGTACGAAACTACTTTGTCAGCCTGCAGTTCGTCGGTCGGGCGGCAGCAAGTCGCGCGTTATTTATGCGGGTTTGGAAGCAGGAGACCGATTCTACTATTTCATTTGACGTTCAATTATCTATCTCGCTGCCAATGCAGTTCAACTCTGGTTGTCGTTCGTAAATTACTCAAAAAGTAATTATACTGTTTCTTAAGATAAATTTGAACATAACGTCATCTTAAAACTATATAATATTACTAGCTGTGCTCCGCGGTTTCACCCGCGCGGTGATGGATGATGATGATGATGAATCAAATATAGCGTATGTTACTCAGGCGTAATATATAGCTCTCTACTGGTGAAATATTTTTTTGACCCGGATGTAGTTTTCGCGCTTATCTGTTACAAACAAATTATCAAATATTTCCTCTTTATTATTAGAGTAGATATGAATTAACACCAAGGTACGATAATAACTAGGATATAATTTAAAATATAATATTGCATGTTTTAACACAGAAAAGTAGTTATTGTGACATAATCGTAATAGTTAGCCATATGGTGTTGCATCTTTTTTTGTATATATTGATATCCCCTATAAAACTTTTGAACATCACTTTGCTCTATTGTCAATAGTTTCCGCAGTGTACGCGATATAATGATTTTTCGGCGTTACTTTTGCATATTTTAAAATGAAAAAGTAGTTATTGTAACTAAACTGTAATAGTAAGACACATACTATTACAGATTTTATTGTAGATATTGATGTTTTCTATAATACTGCAAGTAAATCACATTGCTCTATTGTGTACAGTTTCCGCAGCGTACGCGATATAAGGACGTTTTTGAAAAATTTTTTTTACACTTTACGTTACATTATCGAAGTTTTCATACGGATTCCTAACCTATGTGGAAATATTATATAACCTATGTCACTCAGTGATAACGTAGCTTTCTAACGGCAAAAGATTTTCTGAAATCAGTCCAGTATTTTGTATGTTTATTCGTTATATACAAAAAACCAAAAATATTAAAATACAAATCTTTCCTCTTTATAATATTAGTATACAAGTATAGATATAGATATGGCGCGGCAGTGAGGACACTATAAAAAAAATAGGTGAAAAAATCTGATGTAACAAATCCAAAGACATTTCTAGCGTGAGGAATTCTTTCACAAAATATAGGGTGTTTGGTAGAGGGACCGACAAACCAAATGAGCGTGTTCGGGGGACCACTTGGAGAATTCAAGTCGGCCAAAAAAAATCCCCGACCCCCAATATGTTTAACTTTTTTTGTGATTTTTTCCCTTTTTCTCCGAAATTGTACCTATTTACCACCATAACATTTGTGAAATCTGTTTTAGACCGGATGTTTTTAGTTGAATTTGGTCTCTAATACACCTTCAGGCCACGCAAAGCAAAATTGGATACAAAACAGAGCTAACTAACTAATTTAGTAAAAAAAAAATTGGGGTGTCGGGGATTTTTTTTTGCCAACTTGTATTCTCCAAGTACAATTTCCTTGCTCCCGACGATATATCCTGTTACATTATTCATGTATGTGTTATAAGTTTGACATCGTTCCTTTAGCCTAAATTCCGAGAACCTTTCGCTTACAGTTTGAGTACGGAATTTATTACCATTTTGAAAATTTATTTTAGTGGTTCCGCAGCCATCAATTGGAAAATTCGTGTTGGATCCAATTTTGCCAACAGTGGTGGAGTCGTGCACAAAGTGGACACAATTATCAACCACCCCAACTATAACAGTAGCTTTTTAAACAACGACGTTGCCCTCATGCGCACTGCTACTGTTATCGTCCTCAACAACATTGTTCGGTCTGCATCGATAGCTGGAGCCAACTACAACCTTGCCGACAACCAGGTCGTCTGGGCTGTTGGATGGGGAACCCCATCGGTAAGTTTGGTTATTACTTACTAGTTCTATTTTATTAGTATAGTATATATTAATATTCAATACGATACAAAATTCTATATTGATATTTAATCTTAAACAAAACTATAATACAATAGAAAGCGCTACAGTAGGCTGGACAATTGGCGACCTTATCACTATAGCAATCTCTTACAGGCAAGCTAGCATGGAGAACATTCTTTATATTCATGCGGTAGTAAGTAGATGATACATAAAAACATTGTTTTTATCTAGGAAGTGAGTACTTATATATATTAATAAATAAATAAATATATTTATTTAAGTAATACATAATATAAAAACATAATCAAAAATACTATATGTTAATACATAATATAATATTCAGTAGTTATTTGATAAATATTTCATCTTCACCATTTGATAGACGAAATGGACTTTGCTTGCCTGATATTTATAGGTAGCGCATTCCATAGGGAAACAGCGTGATTAGTAAATGATTTACTATAATACATTGATGACTGACGATGGGTGTGTTCAATTACTGTGTGTTTGTGGAACGAATAGAGAGAGTACTGTAAGATGAAGGAACTGAAAACGCTTCTTGAGGTAAAGAGGAGTAGTAGGGATGAAGATTACACTGTAGAGAAGTGAAAGCACATGAGCATCTCGGCGACGTCCATTAATAACCATTTGAGCATATTGCGATATTCACTGACATGATCATACTTACGCAATCCAAATACCTACAAACCGAATGCAAAAATTTTGTAAACTATCAAGCTTATCCAGCTGTTCCTCAGTTAGGTCTAAATAGCATGCATCAGCATAATCTAGTATAGTAAGTAAGAGAGATTGTGCTAGAGTAATGTACTATATCGCTATCAACAACCATTTTCTACGTGTTTTTTTTTTACTTAAACTATGTATCGTTGTGGTATTTACAGCAAGGTGGATCAGCTTCGGAGCAGCTACGTCACGTCCAGATTTGGACTGTTAACCAGAACGTTTGCGCCCAGCGCTACGCAACTGTTGGAGCTACCATTACCGCCAACATGCTGTGCTCCGGCTGGCTCGACGTCGGCGGTCGCGACCAGTGCCAGGGTAACTCCGGTGGTCCTCTCTACCACAACGAAATCATCGTCGGCGTCATCTCTTGGGGACTACAATGTGCTCAGCAGTACCCTGGTGTCAGTGCTCGCGTTTCTCAATTCTCTGCTTGGATTCAAGCTAATGCATAAGTTTAAAAGACTAACTATGAATGTTAATAAAATTGAAGTAAATGTTGTTGTTTAAATGATGCTAGTTAATGTAAAGGCAGGTTCTATTATCCAATTATTGTACCTAAACTTAAATTATCCTGGAAATAAGTTAAAAGTAGGTACCAACTTCTGCTTCTAAAATTACGGAGAGAAACCTTGCTGCCCGTTTTCACTAACCTTAGGAGTTGCCTAAATCCGATGCTTAAATATTTAAGAATTGCTTAGAACAAAAAATCGTTTCACCAACCCTAAGTTGCCGCCTAACGATGTTAGGCGTTACCTAAAGTTACGACACCAATTGGGCAGTGCGTAAACCTTACGCAATCCCTAAAATAGGTTTCAGGTGCATAGATAAATACAATATATAATACTAGACCACGCGTGATCCGACCCAGGAAAAATAATTTTCAAAATTATGACGATCTTGACATTTTTAAAAGATACAGAATGTCCAAAGACACGGTGTTGTCCATATTACGAGTACATCAAATTGATGAATATTTGGAGTTTGATAGGAAAAGGTAGTCCAATTTTCATTACTACATTATATAGGGTGTTTGGTAGAGGGACCGACAAACCAAATGAGCGTGTTCGGGGGACCACTTGGAGAATTCAAGTTGGCCAAAAAAATCCCCGACCCCCCAATATGTTTAACTTTTTTTGTAATTTTTCCCTTTTTCTCCAAAATTGTACCTATTTACCACCATAACATTTGTGAAATCTGTTTTAGACCGGATGTTTTTAGTTGAATTTGGTCTCTAATACACCTTCAGGCCACGCAAAGCAAAATTGAATACAAAACAGAGCTAACTAACTGATTTAGTTAAAAAAATCACAAAAAAAGTTAAACATATTGGGGGGTCGAGGATTTTTTTTGGCCAACTTGAATTCTCCAAGTGGTCCCCCGAACACGCTCATTTGGTTTGTCGGTCCCTCTACCAAACACCCTGTATATGTGCCCGCTGAACAAAAGATTCCCTTCTCTTGTAGTCTACCATCACTAAGATAATCATATCTATACCTATTCAGTCAGAGTATCGTCGTTAAAATACCCAAGTACTTACTCTTATGCCTTGGCCACACCGAAGAGAAACGCCGTGGATTATCGCGTTATTGGATGTTAACCGTAGATGTAGCCAACCCTTATCGCGATAATTCGACAACGGCATTCACATTGCCGTTGAAGTTGGGCGATAAATCGGTTGGCGGTATTTTTAGGCACATCAAAGAGATTTAACGTGAGAATTATTGCGTTGGAGCATCAACGTTTATCAGTGTGCACCGTGATAGCTAAGGGATCGCACGTGTGAACTTTAGAAGAATTAAAAGAGAAAATGAATCCCTAATGGGTTATTTTATTACAGAGCTTATCTAAATAAATAGTATAAATTTTGAAGTCCTGGTAAAACTTACATATACTCAATATATCATACAATAAATTCATATAATACAAATTGATACTCATTACATACAGTGTAGCAGCGTCGACATCCATCTTGACTTATTGCCAACTTTATCAGCAATGAAATGGGCGTTGGCGTTCACGGTACCATAGTGGCCACTCAATTTAACGCGATAATTATCGGAATAATTAGCGCGTTGCTTAAGGTGATGTTGGGCATTGACGTTAACCTCGGTGTAGCCAAGGCATTATCAAGAGGCAGTTCTCAAGCTGACAACTGAAGAAACAAAACCATAGATAAGTTTCGTAAATTTAGGCAACCCATTATTTATTTATATTTATTATTGCCGTGGGCAACAGCACCTTCCCAGTATTATAACCCCAAAACTGCGCTTGCCAACCCGCCTGCCAAGCGTGGCGAGTATTGGCAAAATCCCCCCAATGACGGACATAATAGGAACCAGGCCCTCAGTCCCCGGCAGCCCCGCTATCCCTGGCCTCGGTAGCGGCTACGGTAACGGTGGGGCAGGGGGTGCTAAGAATCCCCGGCAGACGCCCGGCTACCACCCCCAACGACGACGACAAGCCCTGGTGACACACAACATACGCACGATGAGGACAAACGAGAAAATTTATGAGCTGGAGGAAGAAATGAGAAAGTTACACTAGAACATTGTGGGGTTATCTGAAGTCCGTAGAGCGGGTGAGGACACGATAACCCTAAAATCAGGTAACCTACTCTACTACCGGGAGGGCGACCAACAGTCCCAAGGTGGTGTCGGTTTTCTCGTCCACAAGTCCCTTACTAACAACATAGTTACGATCGATAGCGTTTCCAATAGAGTCGTACACCTAATACTCAGAGTATCCAAACGGTATTCGCTGAAGGTCATTCAGGTATACGCACCGACGAAGTCGCACCCGGATGATGAGGTGGAGATTATGTATGAGGACATTAGTCAGGCCATACATACCTCTGAAACGCACTTTCTAGTTCTTATGGGGGACTTCAACGCGAAGTTGGGTAAAAGAAGCGAGGATGAGTTGAAAGTGGGGCAATTTGGCTATGGACAACGGAACCGTAGAGGACAGAGGTTGGTCGACTTCCTGGAGAAAGAGGGATTCATTATGATGAACTCTTTCTTTCAGAAGCCATCTCACAGGAAATGGACCTGGCTGAGTCGCGATGGTTCCACGAGAAATGAGATTGACTTCATTATGACCACCAAAAGGCAAATATTCACTGATGTTTCCGTGATCAACAGGGTTAAAACCAGTAGTGATCACCGAATGGTAAGAGGCACGGTGAATATTAATGTCAAACTGGAGAGGTCTCGTCTGATGAAGTCTACGCTCCGACCCACTCGTGCCCGTATTCAAGACCCCGAGAGCTTTCAACTTGAGCTATCCAATCGCTTCGATTGCCTTGAGAACATCGCTTCAGTGGGTTCCAAATACTTTAAACCCCACCGTACAGATAGGCCACAAAAACTCTCCAACGATACCCTCAACCTCATGGCTGAACGACGCTCACTGAAACTGCAGTCTTCGGATGATGCTGAAGCATCAGGCTGCTCAATAGACGAATATGGAAGTCCTTGCGACACGACATCCGGATCTTTAATACAATCCGTATTAAAGAGACGATAGAGTGGAAAAAAGGCTCCAAAGTGTTGACACAGACATGTCTATTGGGCAAAGCTAGTTGACGAAGCTGAAGAGAGAAGTCGGCAGTGTAGCGTCGACCAAAGCAGAAGTATTAGGAGAGGTAGAGAGTTTCTACGGACAGCTATACACCACGGTCCCTAAACCTGTTAGCAGCTCGGTCAAAGACCCAAGAGCCAAGCTGACCCAACATTATATCGAAGATATCCCGGACATCAGCCTGTACGAGATTAGAATGGCCTTGAAACAGCTTAAGAACAACAAGGCGCCTGGTGACGACGGTATCACATGTGAGCTTCTGAAAGCGGGTGGAACACCGGTACTTAAAGTCCTTCAGAAGCTCTTTAATACCGTCTTACTCGAAGGTTCAACGCCAGAAGCATGGAACAAAAGCGTGGTGGTGCTGATCTTCAAGAAAGGTGACAACACTTTACTTAAAAATTACAAACCCATCTCGCTTTTGAGCCATGTTTATAAGCTGTTTTGGAAGGTCATAACGAACCGTCTCAGTCGCAGGTTTGATGAATTCCAGCCTCCGGAACAAGCCGGTTTCCGAAAAGGCTATAGTACCATAGATCACATCCACACGCTACGGCAAGTTATAAAGAAGACCGAAGAGTATAACTTGCCCCTTTGTTTAGCGTTTGTGGGCTATGAGAAAGCCTTTGATTCGATCGAGACGTGGGCAGTGCTTGAGTCTCTCCCGCGGTGCCGTATTGACTATCGGTATATTGAAGTGCTGAAGTGTTTGTACCAAAACGCCTACATGTCAGCCCGAGTACAGGAGCAGAGTTCGAAGGCAATTCCATTGCAAAGAGGCGTGAGACAGGGAGACGTTATAACTCCGAAACTGTTCACCGCTACATTGGAAGACGCCTTCAATCTTCTGGAATGGCAAGGACTTGGCATCAATATTAACGGCGAATACATCACTCACCTTCGATATGCCGACGATATTGTAGTCATGGCTGAATCCATGGAAGACCTCAGTACAATGCTCAAAGGCCTCCATCGAGTTTCCCAACGGGTAGGTCTTAAGATGAACATGGATAAGACGAAAATTATGTCTAATGCCCATGTTGTTCCTACCCCAATATCAGTTGGGAACTCAGTTCTCGAAGTTGTTGACGAGTACATCTACCTGGGACAGACAGTCAAACTAGGCAGGTCCAACTTCGAGAAAGAGGTCAATTGTCGAATCCAACTCGGCTGGGCAGCGTTCCGGAAACTTCGCGAAGTCTTCTTGTCAAAAATACCTCAGCGCCTCAAGACAAGAGTCTTCGACCAATGTGTGTTACCAGTGATGACTTATGGCACTGAAACGTGGTCTCTTACTATGGGCCTCATAGATAAGCTCAAAGTCGCACAACGAGCTATGGAGAGGGCTATGCTCGGGGTTTCTCTACGTGATCGAAATCAGAAATAAGGAGATCCGTAGAAGAACGAAAGTCACCGACATAGCTCAGAAGATTAGCCAGTTGAAGTGGCAGTGGGCAGGGCACATAGCACGCAGAACAGATGGTCGATGGGGCCGAAAGGTTCTGGAGTGGAGACCACGGACCGGCAAGCGCAGCGTAGGTCATCCACCGACACGGTGGACAGACGACCTGAGGAAGGTCGCAGGACGACGTTGGATGCAGGCCGCTTTCAACCGGTCCTTTTGGAAAATTATGGGGGAAGCATATGTTCAGCAGTGGATGTCCTACGGCTGAGATGATGATGATGATGATGATGATGATTATTTAGGAGTCTCTTTGTACGGATGGAATGGTGAAACGAAAATTGATGCTTAGGAGCTTGCTTACGTTAGGAGTTGCCTAATAAGGCACTGCCTAACTCGCTGTTAGTGAAAACGGCCATGCTTGTAACAAACATCACTAAGTGGTGGCAAAAGGAACAGAAATGTCACAGTAGTGTAATTTCAGTGTTAAGTGGAAGGAATGATCTGACGTTGGCTAAAATGTTACCTCAAACCTGCGGCATGCCACATGTATGAAAACGGTTTTATTCAGCTTGGCCTGTTTGTGTTTATTTGTCTGGCTCAAATTTAAACTTTATAATTTTCATTACCCCGTACCTGTTGACAGATTAATCTGACATTTGGTACACAACTTATGTTCTGATGATTAAAAATTTAATATATTCAGTACCATTGTAAATCCAATATGGCCGCCGCTACAAAATGGCTGAATACATATTTTTGAAGCCCTTCAATATGGGTATCAAATGAAAGAGCTTGACTAGTAGAATACTGTACACTATGCCAGATTTCATATTTATTTCAACATGTGTAAGGGTAACCAAAGAAATGGCTTTACAAGTAGAACACAGTGCTTGGCGCATCATAGAGTTTAGACAGTCTATACTTGCATTAAATGAAATTTAGGCATGTAATAAAAATGACCATTATTAGGCAACGAAATAAAAACTAAAACATAAAATAAGATCTTTTTAACTTACACGTTTTTTTAGTAAAAGTAAAAGTAATAATGGTTAACATAATGTACAAAAAGCTAAAAATAATTCGGTAGGTCCAAGGTATCGTAAAACTTATTTTTTTGCTTTATTTATTTTTCCTTTTTAAATAACCTAATTTATTATATTATGTTTTTATATATTTGCACATTGCAATATAAGTAAATATTTATAGTTAAATCAAGTGTTATTTTATTCAAACAAACAGAGTCAAGTCATATACCTAAATGTCTGTCATGTCTAGTTACTGTCCTGTCAGTAGTGGATGTATCACTACTGTTTTAAAGACGATTGATGAGAAAAACATAAAAACAATTTTTCCTGATTTTGCACCTAAGCTTAAGCTCATGCAGCACAACGAACACTTGACGGTTAATAATCCATCAATATTAATCGTAAAAACTCTAAGAAATAAATTTCTTAAAATTGAACAAAATTTAACAAGCATAGCAACAGTTGTGTATTTTTCCCGCCATCCATGCTACACGAAATGATTTTTTTTATTTAAATAAAGTAATTTAAATCATTCCAAACCCACCTTAAGACTCACCCCCCAGCCCGCACGAATAAAAATGCAGGTCGTAGCGAAACTATAAGGGTTCTACAGGTGGTGAGTAATCCATGATTATTCACCACCTTTTTATTATCCCAGGTAGTAGGGCTAGTAGGCTAATATATGACGATTTAGAACACGTTTGTCAGATTCCACTTTCGTCAGAAGCAGTTTTTTTTATAATTTCAGTTCGTTTTCGACGGATGTGGTTAACGTGTAATCACTCATTCGTCTTATTCCTCTTTCATCATAAATCGTCAGTTTCTTCTTAGGGAGAGAGATAAAAAGATCCTAATCCGATTAGTGATAGTCAGTAAAACAAAATTTTAAAAATATACTTTATTGTACTTATAAACATAAACGTAAAAAGGTGCTCACACCTGTACTCTTCACAAAATAATAAAAACTTTGTTTTGTTATCAAGTACCTATAAGTCTTTTTTCTATACTGTATTTCCTTTGTTAAATGATTTGGCATAATATCTATCCGTCAACTACCCTTGGCAACATGTTGCATGAACGCAATACAAAAGGACTTTAGGACTACTAACTCATGAATAAACTACTGACTACGTGAAGTAATGTTGAGTCTAGCTTTCATGCTAGTGCAAGAGGGGAAAGATGGCTGGCTGACTTTAATGAAAGGTAAGTGAAATCAATTAATATATTAAAAGTTTTTTTTGTTTACCGAAATGTTGGGGTTGGCTAGTTCCTGTGGTAGTCGTAAGAGGCAACGAAGGGAAAATGCGGCGAATGAGCATCATGCCACTTGTACAGAGATGTGACTGGGGTATTGCTGCATATAAAGCGCACAACAAGGCTCTTTGCCGTCTTTATACCCCGATTCCCCGAAAGGTAACGAGTGTAAGTTGGTGGCATGCAGGCGGCCGGCCGTAAAACTGATAGGTACCAATATATTTAATTATTTCCTTTTATTGAATTATGTCCTAATTGTCTTTATAAGTATGTGTTGTTAGAGGAAGACAAACGAGTTATTGTACCGAGCCCACATGCACTGGGATAAGGGAAGATGATGAACGTTTAAGACTATATTTGTTCACTTTGTTAAACGTTAACTTTCACTTTGACTCCTGAAGAATAAGTGTTTGTGACTATTTTGTTGGAAAATGATTAGAAGACTCCGGCATGATACAAAAGTGGTGCTGAGACTACGAGCGTCACAGGACAACAAGCTTAGGTGAGGGCGTGGATTATGCAACTCCAAAAGTTTTTAGACTGAAAACCTAATTGGATTTCACTAATAAAAAATATTGCTGAAGATTAAATAAATAAATGTGCCACTTTTCGGCTTATATGCACCCCTGTACGCACGTTAGGAGGAGCAGCATCCCATTGTTTATAAGTAGGCGTCTCCGCATTTTGCATACTTATTCATGTCTAGGCTTTTTTTGCGACACCAATATGGTACGACTGATAGCACCAGAGTTAATTATTCTGAAATAAGAAAAAAAATGTACCTTAATATTTAAATCTTAAAATTAGTTCATAAGCGTAATATGTAACAATTAAAGCTTTTTTATTTTACAAACTCTGGTATCACACTAGGATTCCATATATCGAGGAGATGAGTTTTGTTACAAGATGCAAGGGAGGTTTTTACAAGCTTGATTGTGAGAGTGTTTGGACAAGCATTGGTGAAGGACTTTTAACACGACCCACGATTTACGCTTATTTGGAAAACTCTTATACTGATGAGTAGCGTACAGGTATATAGCTATAAGTAAATATAAATCAATTAATTCAATGAATTCAAAACCACAACAATTTGGTGTAAGTAAGGGGTTCTTCTGTCTCTACATTAACGTGTTGTGGTGACATCTATCATTCAGATCCAGCTATATCTAATTCTCTCTAACCTTAACGAGCTCTCATCTAGAAGTATCACATTAATTAATTTAGAAGCCCTTGGCTTAGCAAGAATAAGGATCGATTGTGAACAAAGAATATTTCCAGTTGATTAATCGTTTTTAACGATTTCTAAGATTTCTAAAACTCAAACCTCAGTTGGCTCCATAGAGTATTTTGATCCCTATATTTAAAACAAGCTGCGCTCCGCGTTTTCACCAGCGTGATGATGGATGATAGTGAAGATGAATCAAAATATACCTATAGCTTATGTTACAGGATAACATAGCATTGGATCTTTGGATCTTTGATTGAATAGATATCGTAATGGTGAAAGAATTTTCCAAATCGGTCTAGTTGTTTCGGAGCCTATTCTATATTTATATTATAGTAAAGACTAGTTGGCCCACCAACGGCTTCGCTCACTTGTTCTTGGTGAAGTCACGGTAATATGTGTAGTGGTGGAAGCGCCGCTTTGGAATCTCAAGGTCCCGGGTTCGATACCCAGGTCGCACAGGGCGGTGTGGTTTTCTGACAAAGATGTTCTCAAAAGCAGTTCGGAGTTTAGAACAGTACGCCTTAAACAAGCTTGACACGTTTACAGTTATAGTTCGTATATAGATATAGTTACGTTGATAGTATTGGTGCCAACGCTTATATGAAAATATTGCAAAATATTAAATCTGCACTTAGAAGATTTTTTTAAAAGCTTAGAAATAAGTAGGTAGGTTAAACTGAAGTACGTTCTCTATTTATATGTGCATTTTAAAACCGGTTTTCAATTCTCTGTATGTATATTCTCATAAAAATAAACATATGTTAAATTATAACGGTCACATGAAACTTGACGAAATAATATCTCAGGATGATGGGCGCTGTGCAGTTCGGCATTTGGGACGGAATTCATCCGCAGATGTATAAGCGGAGGTTACCGCTTGACACAAGTTGGCCTCGTGCTTGTACCGTCTTCTATCCACATAAAAAACTATTGTATCATGATGAAATATTAGGTCTTACTCCCGCGCACGCAAAAAGACAAATGAATCCTACTTTTGATTGAGTTTGAGTTCATTCAGTACAGTGTCTATTTACGCAATGAATCATATTACAAATTAAACCTTAATCTTAGATACTAATCAATGAAATAAAGCGAGATAAATGACAGTGGATGTACACGTTGCATATGAAATTCAGTCAGTTGCTGAATTATTTCACACTTTTTGGTGTTGAAGTCGGTTCCATTTACTTTGTTATAATTTTTGTCTTGATTCTTTACATAAATCCAAGAAGGCAGCTTGATCTCTCCATGCTACACAGTCCCATATAAAAATAGGGCCTCAAATAACTGCTCTGCGCGCAAGAACTTCTGTGGCACGGTTAAAAATCTACGCTATAACAATAAATTAAAACCGGCACACCAGTGCATGTATCACTAAGGGCAGAGGATAGAGGTGTGAAAATAATTTTAATTAAGAATGTAACACGTAGGTACAGGACTTTATACTATATATAACGAAATACATGTTATTTTTAATACCAACATAACAAGTCGCCACGCCTACATCCTTAAAAAGGTAGGCAGTGATGTTTGAAAGACCTACGTTTCGCCAGAGAGATACTTTTTTGGCCCTATGTTGTGCACTGATCTAAACTCCAGAATGCTATTGAGAATTTCTTAGTCAGAAAAAACCTAATAACGGTTCGACCAGGTATTGAACCCAGAACCTTGAAATCTCAAAGTGTGCGTTCCCACCACTACACCAACACCAGGCGAGCGTAGCCGCTGGCGGGTAAGCAGTACTGCAATACAAGCGTTGAGTATGTTCAATCGGTGACTAATATGTTTGAAACGCGTCACCTCATGCTACAACACAATAACAAGGCTTCTTGTGCAAGAGGCCGTCTTAAATTGGTACCTTCGTAGTGCCAGATATATACATTACTAGCTGCGCTCCGCGGTTTCACCCGCGTGGTGATGGATGATGGTGAATCAAATATAGCGTAGTCACTTAGGCATAATGAAGCTTTCTACTGGTGAAAGAATTTTTGGAATCAGTTAAGTAGTTTTTCCGTTTATTCATTACAACAAACAATCAAATCTTTCCTCTTTATTATTAGAGTAGATGTTATTACATGTTATGTTATGTCGTAAGATATTTACATGCTCAAACACAATTGCTATAATAGTAATTGTTACAAACTAGTCAAATTGGGACGGTCCAGAGATGACTTTTTAAAAATACAAAATTAATTATTTTTATACGTGTTGTTTAATCAAAGGATCGCTTAAGACTGACTTAATGTTCAAACTTATTCTACCAACAGACCACCCGAGGCACATCCTTATCTAACGTGTTCTCCGAACGAACGTTTATCAGTGCTGAGTGCGCGCTATTACAAACGTTGGAGGACGGGACTCAGGTCGCATGACCTCCCTCCTGAGATTCGAAATTATCCTGTATTGGAGAATTTCTGATGTTTCATTTATAACCCATTCTTACTAACCTAATATATAAAATAAATAATCCGATAGTTGAAATAATCAAGTATAATAAGATCGTCCAAATGCTGACACTGTATATTTTAACTTCACTTTTTTCACTTTGATTTACACTTTTTATGGAATTGACCAATTGCACAGTCTTCAAATCCATTTCTTTTAATTCAACAACTTTTTTCAACTTTTATTTCACTTATGTGGGGGAGATTAATAATCGGTAGTCTCTCATATTCTAAATTTTTCATTTGATGTAATAGTAGTTTTAATAAAAATTTGTCTATTTTGATTTCACACATATCTTCCAGTGTAATAACGTATGTTCCTTGGATATGTTTTTGATCAATTTCATTTTCACAAATTCTCTGAACAAGCGTTCGTTCCTTGCAGCACACAATCCACCGATTTGGCTGTATGTGCTGTAAGACAACATTTTCTATTTTTACCGGAATCAGGGTGCAGGATCTTATGTCTTTGGAGTATTTCATCAAATCAGAAATACATTTATCTTCTATAATCTGGGCAGTACTATCCTCAAAGCATATTAAACTGGAGTCACCTGATGGTTGACAGGACTGAGCTAGTGGCTCTGCGATAAGTCCATTCACTAAAAGATAGGGATACTTCGGTAGGATAATGTAAGTATTTTGATCATGGAATACGGGGATAGGATACAATTTGTAGTAAATATAGGTCACTTTACCAATCAATGGAATTTCCATTACAAAAATGATAACTGATTTTCTTTAATGAATGATTTTATCCTAATACTCTGTTCAATTTTCACCAGATTTTCAAGGTTAGCAGGAAAAATTAGTTTGTCTGTTTCTTCTATTTTCTTAAGTTCATTTAATAAAATTTCAGAATTAATTATTGATTGATCCAGAGTATTAAGTTTACAGAAAGCTATCGCTGTCTTGATTTCACTCAATTTCAGTGAAATACTTTGAAAATTGTGTAAAATCACAGAGTATATGTTAATAATCATGTTGCTGGTATAATGTACATTTTCTAATATTAATGCGTCTAAATTTTCTTGAATATCTTTCAATTTAATATCGAGTTTCATTACATTATCTTTCTTTTTTCAGAACTTCGGAAGCCAGCGTTACCTTTTTATTTTGATAATTCTGATTTGCTTTTATGTCTTCAATAAGCTTGTCATATTTATAACCATCTTCACTATCTAAATTTCCAGTGATTATCTTAATAATAGAGCCCAAGAAGGGCCTGGAGTTGGGTTACTGCCATCAGGTGCAACACCAGGTGTTGGATGTTTCTGTGGAGGACGTTTGATATCTTTAATAGGAACCCTTAATTCGCGGTTTCTTGCTGTAACGATGACTATATTTCTATCAGCTTCTCCTACTACTACACCTTTTTCATACCTGGGTTTATCTTTACTTCTCCTAACATTTGTTCCTTTAAGGAATATTATATCATCCTTATCGATTTGAAACTGTATTTCGCCTCCCCTTTTATCTTTGGCCTTTTCCTTAGTCTTGATCATTTTATCCGTTATATTTTTATACAATAATTTGGTTCGTTTCACGTGCTCACGTGTTAGTACCTGCATATATTAATTATATAAATTTACATTAAACAGGCTTTTAGCTTTCGTGTGGCCAAAAACTACTTCAAACGGCGTGAAACCTGTTACAGAATGAATGCTGTGGTTGTAAGCCATAATGGCAAAAGTCATTACTGATGAGGCATCTGTCAATGTTCGTTCGAATTTGGCTAATCGGTATGTTTCTAGAAGGGTGGAATGGAATTTTTCTATAAGACCCATAGAATTTGGGTTATAAGGTGTGCCTAGATGAAGTTCAATATTGTAAAAACCCAATAGCTCTTTAATAAGCGAATTGTTAAATTCTGATCCTGAATCTGCACTTATTTTGTTAGGTGTGCCATAGATTGAAAAGTATTTGATTAATGCCCTTACAACTTCTGGTGCTGATGGATTAGATACTCGTAGCTCAAACGCCTGACCTAACTTACTGAATGCATCTATAATAGTTAAGAAAGACTTCCCTTCTATTTTGAATGTGTCAATGAATAACTCTTCGAAAGGTCTGTTCTGTGTCTGTGTAAGTTGCAATGCTGGTTTGAGGGGTTTCCTATCATATTTAAATTTCTTACACGGTTCGCATGTGTTTATCACAGCAGCTACTGTAATATCCATGTTGTGCCAATAATATATTCTTTTTATATGTGATACAGTTTCCTTAATACCGCGATGGCAATTTTTACCAATGTGATATTTTTGAATCTTTGATGAATGAACTACCCGTTCGGTACACTCAAAAATATTTACAGTCCCCTTCTTAAAAAGTGTTATTACTGCTTCTGTAAATCCAGCTCTATGTCGTTGGTCTTCAAATTATATGAAGTACTTTATTTTATTGCGTATATATTTCTTAAGGAAGTCGCGTATTAAGTCAGGTTTGTTTACAGGCATGTGGATTTCTAAAATTCTTTGTTTCTTATTTGAAATATCCTTGACAGCAGTCTCGTCTCTAAACCACATGTGTACCAATATCTGATTTGGTTTTGTATCAACCGCCTCGTTCAAAATGGGAATTCCTACAGTTTCAGTGTCACGTACGGAGTGTACAGTTTCAGAACCTTCATGAATCGATCCCGATCCTAGGACTGTAGCAGTTTCACTCAATAGTGGTGAGATTGAGTAAGGTGAGCAAGGACGATTAGCATTAGGTTCAATAATGCTGATTGTGCTTTCCGAATCCGAAATGCTTATAGTTCTCTCAGTATCAGAGGAAAGCGAGATTGGAGTATTTGGTCGTTTATTCTTATTTTTGTTTCCTACTTGCACTAGTTCATTCGTTAAACTATCACAATGTCTTTGTAACTCTAATTCCCTTTCGTCCGTGTTAACTTGCATTGATCTATTGTCATTATCATCTTATCCTATTGCATTTATCTTAACCCTAGAGAGTGCATCAGCATTAGTATTTTGTCGTCCATTTTTATAAACCACGTCATAGTCGTATTCGGCCATTCTTAATCGCCATCGCGTGATTTTACTACTTGGTTCTTCAAACGAATGTATTCAAGATAATGGTCGGTGGTCGGTATAAATGGTAAATTTCTTGCCATATAAATAGGGGCGAAAGTGTTTTATGGCCCAGATAATGGCAAGTGCCTCTTTTTCTATGGTACTGTATCTGCTCTCAGGACTATTGAGCGTTCGTGATGCATATGCAACTGGCTGGTCGCTACCCACTGTACCTTGCGACAAAAGAGCGCCTATTGCGTAGTCCGAAGCATCCGTCGTTAGTATAAAAGGCTTATCAAAGTCGTGAAATTGTAAAAGGGGAGCATTTGTAAGTAACTCCTTACACTTCTCAAAAGCTTCGATAAACTCTTCATTAACTACCACCTTGTGATTTTTTTTGAGACATACAGTCATTGGTCGTGTCAGTTTTGCAAAGTCTTTTATAAACTTCCGGTAATAGCCTACTAAGCCAAGAAAGCTCTTAACCTCAGTCTGCGTTCTAGGAAGTTGAAATTTAAGCACTGCGTCGATTTTATCATTATTAGGTTTGAGACCGTCTTTTGTTATGGAATGTCCTAAGTAGAGCACTTCTTTACGAAGAAACTCTGACTTATCCAGCTGCACCTTTAAGTTCGTTTGTCTTAATCTGTCGAAAATGCTACGTAGTTTTTCTATGTGTTCCTGCAGGTTAGATGAAAATGTGATTATATCATCTAGGTATACTAAGCAGTGTACACCCTGTAGGCCACGCAGGATGCTATCCATGGCTCTTTGGAAGGTGGCCGGAGCCAGAAATAATTCGATTTGCCCAATTTATCAAACAGATCAGATATATTGGGAAGTGGGTATTTTTCGTCGATTGTCGTGTCATTTAAACGTCGGTAGTCGATAACCATCCTAAACTTCTTTTCTCCAGAAGCATCTAGCTTCTTGGGTACCAGATGAACTGGAAAATTCCAAGCAGAGAATGACTCTTGGATGACGTTGTCCTTAAGTAGTTTATCGACTTGTCGGGTATTTCATCATTTATAGCTTGAGGTTGTCTATACGGTCTTATGTAAATTGGATCCTCGTAAGTAGTTCGAATATGATGTTTTACTCTATTTGTGAAGGTCAATGGCAACTTGTCACAGTAATCTCTGAACTCATAACATAAGGCACTGATAGCTTTATTTTCTTCCGTATTCATATGTTCTAGTCGCATTTCTTCTAAGTTGTCAACCAAATAGTCGTCAATGTCAAGGCATTATCGGATATTATATTAATGTCACAAACTACTGGGTCATATGGGATGACATTCATTAGTCGATTTATTTTTAGTGTAACTGGTTGTTCTAGCATATTTTGAATTACTGTAGTCGCCAGGCCATTTACACAGTTCACTAAAGCACAAGGCATTTGAATTCCTTCTTTGAACTCATGATATTCCATAATACCCTTACCATTGTTTAAATCAGTTAGTAAACTCACGCGAGTTTCCGTTCGCGGTTCCAATCGAACGTTAGTCTGGGGATTATACACGAATGGAATCACTGTGTCCTTAGTCCGCAATACTTGTTGTTTCATATCTATATTCGCATCCAGCTGTGAAAGTAGGTCGGAACCTATCAATCCGTCATAATCTTTATCTACCTCATATACATAGAAGGTATGCGCATCCATACATTTAAACGTTTCCAGAAGAGGAATGTGAATTGCCTGACCATGAGAACTCCTACCATGCGTGCTGATGACCTCGAATGGGATATCGAATTTGAAATTATGAAAGAATCCACCTGCCTTCCGAGGACTGATAATAGATCGTGAGCTTCCTGTGTCTATCATGAATCTGCTATTTATTTCTGGCAAGTGGATGTAAGGTAATTTAGCGAAATTATCACAGTGTACATTTATTAGTTCGGCGGGTTCGTGTCCAAGGCAAGCTGGTAAAAATTTTGATCATAGTTGTTGGTTTCGGCGGTTTCGTGTGTGTTATTTTGGGTTTCATAATAACCACAAAAACTGCAACTGGCTTCATTATCATTTTCAGGGTCATAATACTCATGTTCGTTATTTTCAGGTGCATAGACCTGAATTTCATTATTGTAAGTCTGGCGGGCTGGTAATGCAGTGCGCATCGATACGTCTGTATTCAGAAAACCACTTGGTTTGTTCTGAGTAGTCTGAGGAATACCAAACTTAAACTGGTGCTGTGAGTTTAGTGGCTGCTGTCTTGGTGGTGCCTGACCGAACTGAGATTTGTAACCTTGCGGCGCCCCAGTTCTAAAACCTTGACTATTGGGAATTCCAAATCTATAGTTCTGTTGCGGTTGCTGGAACTGGTGAGCTAGTTGGGGTCGCTGTGTGTTAGCAAAGGGTATCCCAAATTTAAATTGCGGTGTCTGTGGGCTGCCGAAATTTAAGTTTTGTGGGATATTAGGTCGAAACTGGTTTGGAGTATTAAATCCAAAACCTCCTTGGTTCTGTGGGCTAGAGTTTGCCGTGAAAGATGGCTTTAATTCGAATTTTTCTACATACGGATTAATCGTAGAGGTAGGTAATACCTTATTTGGAACACCTTGTCTTAACATTTTATTACGGGCACTAAATTGAAACTGAAAGTTGACTTCCTCTAACACAATACTAAGGGCCTTCTAGTGTGTTGCTACCCTTAAGCCTCACTATGCGAATGAGATCGGAAAACATTCAAGGCCATATTATCGTATATTGTAATTTTACTACGTCTCACATGGTCATCTGCTATTAGGTTGACCTTGGCTATTAAAGTACTTTTCACCTGCTGAATTCTATTACAAAAATCGAGATATGACTCGTTGTTATTTATTTTCAAGGTCTCAAGCTGTATGGCTATGGATTCTTCGGAACGCGGGTCTCCGAAGTGTTGTGTCAACACAGATTTTAATTCGGCCCAAGATTCTATGTCTGGTCTTTCGCTTATAAGGTGCGCGGCTTTACTAATCAATTTACTGGACACTACATGAAAAACGTACAGTGCAGTATACATCTTGTTCCGGATTACCTACCTTTTGGTAACATTTAATTACGTACTCACATTTTTTTATATACAAGTTAAGAAGTCTTTCATCTCCGTCAAACTTTGGAATAATGGAAGAGATCTCAGTAGGTATAGCATCAACCTTAGTTGCATTAGTTATTACTTATATAATTCACACAGTGGAATCACTTAAATTATTTTTGTAGAGCTTTAACAGTTATGATCTCACTAAAATACACTAAAAGTAAATTAAGCTACTTATAATATACTTAGCACAGTATGATTACCGATTTTGTGTAATTATACTTAAATCAGATAACAAATTAGACGAGGTAAAGTCTAGACCTCAAATAATTATACAATTTTATGATTAGTGATTTGGACTAATCGCCCATCCTGGATCCTTCGTCCTGGTTCACCCGTCACGGAAGACATATTTATTTGGTTCGTAAGGATACCCGTACAACTATTAACCGCACTTTTACGCCACGTACGTAATTCAGGTATCCTACCGGCTGCGCCAGTCCAATTGAGACGGTCCAGAGACGACTTTTTAAAAATACAAAATTAATTATTTTTATACGTGTTGTTTAATCAAAGGATCGCTTAAGACTGACTTAATGTTCTAACTTATTCTACCAACAGACCACCCGAGGCACATCCTTATCTAACGTGTTCTCGGAACGAACGTTTATCAGTGCTGAGTGCGCGCTATTACAAACGTTGGAGGACGGGACTTAGGTCGCATGACTAACTATTTCTACGATATAACCTTTATTTTATAAACCTAAAATATGAAATATCACACTTGACTGGCTGCTATAATCTAATGTTATGTTGTTCTTAAATTTTTTTGGTGGAAGGAGGAAATTGGTGACGAGGGTGAACGCCGAACAGTTTGCCGAGAAGTTCCTGGATGTACAAACAAAACAATCAGGCACATCGTCTAGACGATGTGCCTACCAGCAGCGTGACGAGCGCTTATCATTCATCACAACCATCTAACAAGATAAGTATTTTCAAGAACTTTGAGATGAACAAGTTCAACCCTGACGACAATTGTCGGGTGGAAGATTACATCGATTATTTTGAAACAAAGTGTACAAAATACACAAAATAGACGACGAGAATCTTAAGAATCCTCTTAATTGTTTTACGCCAGAAGTATTCAGGAAAGTAAAAACTGGATTAACCCCCAGATTTGATACAAATAAGTACATTGATATACGTACAAAACATTTGGATCACTACCGTGGCAAAAAAAAACAGGTACCGAGCACTAACAGAATTTTGGAGTGGCATCAGAGACAATAACTAAACTATGGAATACTACGCCAACCAATTAAAAGAGTTGAGTAAACATTGTGGCTAAGACGGGAGCTTTTTAGAAAGTCACTGAAACTAGACCGTCTTGTAATGAAAAAAAATGTAAAGAAAGTAGATCCCAACTTGAACACAGTCAACGTTGTTAAACCGAATGGTGACTTAAGGATCTGTGGAGATTATAAAACTACAGTTAACCCTGTTTTAGTAAAACATCTACACCCAGTTCCACTTTTCGATCAACTGCGATAAAACTTGAAACATGGCAAAGTACCTATATTCAAAAATAGACCTTAAGGCTGCAATTCGAAATTGCCTCTGAATTAAACAAATACCTGACGATTTCCACCCACAAAGGCTATTTCCAGCACAATAGGATGCCATTCGGAATTTCGACGGCACCATCAACTTTTCAGCATTACCTTGACAAATTACTTGGAGATCTTCCTAAAGTAGCAGTCTATTTCGATGACATAGCGCTGCCATGAGAAAACAGGATGACTACTTACATTTGCTGTCCCTTGTTTTCGATCGTTTACAACAAGCACGATGAAAGTAAATTTAAAAAAATGCTCGTTCCTTCAGACAGAAATTAAATACCTTGGACACAAATTTGACGGAAATGGAATACAGCCTACTAAAAAGATACTCGAAGCCATTACAAAGGTTGCGGAATAGACCATTATTTTTGGCATGTGATGCATCAGAAAGAGGTGTAGGAGCAGTACTATTAATGGGAACATTGATCAACCCATTGCTTTCGCATCAAAGAAGCTTCGTTCTGCTGAATCTAAATATTCTTATATCGATCGAGAAGCTATTGCAATACTTTTTGGGATTAAAAAATTTGACCAATACTTACGTGGCACAAAATCTCAGCGTAATCTTCCTAAGTTGACCAAGAACAGACTTGTAAGATGGGCCTTGATAATTGGTAGTTACAATTATGATATACATTACCGGAAAGGGGAAAATAATATTTTGGCTGGCTGTCTTCCTCGAATATTCTCGAATACTCTCATCATCATCATCATCAACATCCATCACCACGGGGGTGAAAACAGCATAGACAAAATACTAAGATCTCCGTCAATGTAAAGATCCTAATGGTGACAGTTCTGTCGAAGTTTGTGTCAGCTTCTGATAGCTTAGTCAAAAGCACGCTATCATTTTGACAGCTCGATACACTACAACTGCACGGCGACCGGCAATGGTTAACCGGTATTAAGATATATATATAGACATAAAAAATAACAACCTATGATATACCATTCATTTCGTTTATAATAAATATAATATAATAAACCTTAGATCAAAATGCTAAACAAATTACTTTAAATGAAAACCATTCTTAAACTATACATCCATGTGATATACTTTGCAAATGAAATAACTATTATAAAAAATATAATCACTGCACATACTTCTTTTTAAGTCGAATTTTAATAATGAAACGTCGAAACCTATTAATATATTTCAAAAGTAAACAAAAATGCCTGACTAAGATTGATAACCTAATTTTGGCACTTCGCCGGCCGTTGCCGCGGCACGCTCGCTACGCTCGCTCGGCTCGCGCGTCGTGTGGTCACCATTCAACCTAACGCTCCTCCTCGCTTCGCCCTTCATCGCACCTATTGTGACTTTGCCTTAAACTAGTCATGAAAACTGAATACCATTAAATATACATCTTTTGCTAACGGAATTATACCAAAATGTATGTCAAATCATTGTTATTTCGCAAAAAAATATGATACTTAAAGAGTATGTAATATTAGTAGTATATAAAATAATAGTATTATAGTTGAACGATATATCAAGTGCTGGTATAGATTTTAAATTATATAACAACTATAACGTATATCAAATGAAATTATATCAACTGTCCGTTATATTAAAATTCTTTTATATCCAGTGAAGGGTATTCAAATAAAAATCTGTAAAATGAATTTCGAACAACAGTCACGCAACCGGTATGCACAGTCTTACATTGACTTAAATACAAAATAGCTCCCTCCATAACCATCATGTGGACTAGGCAACAAAACGTCATGTAATTAACAACTATTCCAAAAATATACGTAAAATTACGTGATGTTCTTCATGAATCATTATTTGATTTTACATTAATATTATCATAAATAAACTTATCAAAATAAGCAGTGCTTACATAACGGATGTGATATTTCGTCTGTCATATTTAAATAAATCTTAACTATTCACGAAATTCATGAAAATTGCTTATAAATCATTAAATAATATTAGCAATACATTACATTGTATTAATATTTTGGTAAAGGAAAACGTCACTTCCGTAAATTACAATTATCTAATAAATTAGTTTATAACAATAATTAGTCTTTTATAAATCGTATTAAAGCTTGCATGATTTTACGTGCCATTAAACCTATAAATATAATTAAATTTACTAACCGGATGTTGTGTAGCGACATCTTCATAACTTTTTATTATAAAATGTAGTCTAAAAATTACGTTATTTATATCAAAAATACTGAAACTAACTATAATATTATTAACATTTGATATTGACTATTTTAACAAAAGATTTGATTATTAACACAAACATAACAGCAAGAAGAGAAATGATTTAATTAAATTTTTTTTTCATTCGTCAAAATCCCCCACAAAAAATGGTGTCTATAGTCTTTATAACTAGGTGCAATTTAAATATATATTAAAAAATTATCGCTTAGTATCGTGATATAATATTTATTTAGTTAATAGTTATTAGTTTAGAGTTATTTTGACAAATTATTTAGCGTACAAAAACATAAACAACCAATCAATAAGAAATTAATCCACTACAATAAATTCTACTTCCGATAAGAGAAGATCCCATTAAAACAAAACAACAATAACCATAACAAAAAAAAACATTATAAATAGTCAATCAAACGCTATCAGAAATGAAACCAACACAACTATCTATAGCTCGCATCAAGTTACGGATTGTTTTAAGAATGTTACAACGCCATCTAACCATGCAGAATGTAAATATTATATGATATAACACAACGCATACATAGGTACTTTGAACATCTTTTCCTTTGTACTCGACTCCTTGCTATCTTATTTCAATGGGACATGCTTTATTTATTGACTAAAAGTCAGCAACGTAACTGTAACAACATTATATTTTAATACATGTGTAATGATGAATATTGCATTCTCGTATAATATTATATTTTGTTTTATAACTCGTCTCGAGGACGAGGACGAGGTGGGAAACGACTACAAGTGTTGCCCTTGTCCTTGCCACGCTATATTCGCTGACATCTTCAGCACCTCGTCCTCGCCACCTGTCACCCCGTAGGACGGTCCCGCACGACGTTGCCAGACTATTGTTTAAAATATTTGATATTGAGGGTAAGATGAGTGAATCTCTGTATGAAATGGCCCGAGCGGCGAACTTTTGACTTATAACAAAGAATAAAACAAAGCTATAAGGTATAGCAACATATTGGCTCTAGACATGCACTATTGAGTGTTTGCTGCTGAGCAGAGAAAGACAACCAGATCTCAGTGATGTAAACAGTCTGAGGAGTCGATGTTTGACTTTATAATAGCGTAAGGCCACGCGAGCGAAACCACGGACGGGTCAGCTAGTTGTATATCATAGACTTGCGACCAATATATTGTATGGGCTACAAACGTAACCGAAACAATTTTAAGTACCTATATGATTACATAAACAATCACAAGTAAATGATATTCTTAGAAATTGATTCATGGCTACAGTACCACAGTGTTCTTCTAGTTGAATTAATACTTACTGTGTTGTTTGGACACTATGAAATCATTTATCTTATATTATTATCTGACACGACCAATTTAAGTGCTGCCTAGTCCCAAATAGCTCTTCTTATAAGCCTAGGTTTTGACTAAAACACAGTATGACGATGTTCTATAGTTATGATTACCGGTTAAGTACTAAACTTATAGTACATGGTTAGTTTTATTTATTTTTCTGATATATTTCCGATCCGGTCACTAAAGATGTGTCGAGTATCGTAAATATAATTCATCATTTACCAAGAAATTTAATTGATTATTGATACAATAAAATCAATAATAAAGACGATAACAATGACTTCTCGTGAATTATTGCAAATTATCTAGATCATTAATGACTAACATATCAAGTACAAATCAATAAACTTGTAGGTAGGTAACGTAATCTATGAGTTTATACAAATTTTATTTCTTACTGATGGTATCTGCTTGGACTAGCTTCTCACCTGATTACACTGGATGTCATATATGACACATTTAATGTGACACATTCAATTTCGATGGTTTTCGTGATTCTAGATAGGCACTGTTTGACAAATGTTTTATCTGGCGTTATTAGATGATGCAGTCCACAATTGTTTGAGTTGTGAGTTTTTATAATTATTAATTAATTCCACTCTAAGCTACTCGTAAGTAACTCATGATTATAGACGCAATATGGTTCACATTTTCAAATGGTTCAAGTTTGACCACGTAGCTTTGTTATACGACCGGCGGTCGTTCGTATTTCGTAGATGAAATGGGGATAGACAAATCTATTTTTAACACTAGAGCACACATTGCGAAAAGCTCAAGCATACCAACAAACATCCTATACACCAGTGACTTCGAGCCAGTAAGTTGCTTAACCTATTGCATAACTTTAATTTCATCCGTATACTCTCGCCAATTTGTTATGATTTTTCACTCGTTAAGACGCGGTCCAACCCTATTTTTAAAATAATTTACTATGCTTTACGTAAGGTTGAAAATCGCTTGTTAGATTGGACGATGTAATGCGAAAATGCGTTAATTTTGTACGTTTTCTTTATATCTTTCAATATATACTAACACAATTGAAAAAACTGCTGGTTACTACTTTAGTACTATATGTTGGCTATGCACTGAGAAAAAAGTCACCACTAAGTATTAAAAAACTGTTTAGTATTTGGAGAAAAAACTAAGTTTTAGTGTAAGTTATGAAAGTTTTGCTGTATTTGCAATTGTTCTTATATTTTAGTAACTACCTTGTTTTTTTAATTGTAATTCCTAAAATTCTCATTTAGTAAATGCAAATTATTACATAGTTTATTTATTATTACACATCATAGTAAATATTATCATGTTTTTGCAAAAGCTGCAAACATGTTTAGTTTTTCTAAGTAAGGTTATCTGTATTTCCAAGCCTGTTTACCTATTTTGTAATCCCTTGAAATAGCTCATCTGATTCAAAGAAACATTTCTAAATACAAGTTTTTACTTTATTCGATTTAAAAGAAACGTTGAGTTATTACTTTTTTGTAATTCCAAGAAAAAATATTATTTATTCCAAGAAACGTTTTTAATTTAAAAAATATCAATTAGTTCATTTCATAGCAACGTTTAATTTTTACTGGTTTTGTAATTCCAAGAAATTAGCTTAGTTATTCCAAGCATTATTTTTAATTTTAAGAAATTGCTATATTGATTTCACAGCAACGTTTAATTATTTCTAGTTTTGTAATCCCTTGTAATAAAATTCACTTATTTCTAGAAACAAATGTTGTATTATAAAAGTCTCCGTGTAGTTGTTACCTATTTAGTAATTCCACACACAGAATTACTGTAATTTCAAGAATCGTTTTTTGCTTGTGCATCTGCAGGCACCTAGCTTATTTCGGGCCAGGCCAACCAACAGCCATTTTGTTTTTTGCACTGGAGGCGACAACAAGTGAGTGGCGCGGCGCACAAAAAAAATTAAAACTTTTGAAAAGAGAACTTGATTGTTTAGGATTTTATTTAATCCAGTTAATTTTTTGTCCAAAATGAATGTCCTAAACGATCAAGTTCTCTATTTCGTTTTAAAGAAAAGTGATTTAGTGAAATATGGACCAGCTCACGAGTGATCTTTTGACTAATTGGGGTCTCAAAAAACAAGAGGCTTTGTCAGTCTAGGAAGCCTTTGTCTCCCTAGAAAAATGTATAAAAATGTGACTATACTACACTACATATATAGTATGTTGTTTTAGGTCCTTTGAACATTGCAATCTTCACATGATGGTAAAGCCATATTAAACCAAGGTCAACTATCAGGCAAACTTGATGAAACGATGGTTCATACAACAACAAAATTACCAACTAGGTATTACAAAAATAAGCTACTTAGGCCTTACTAGATATTACAAATGTAGCTTTTAATATTACTAGGGCTTTACTAAATACTATCAAACTAAGCTATTGAAAGAACTAAGGATCATTAGATATTACAAAAGTAAGCTATTGAAAGAACTAGGGCTTAAATAGATATTACAAAACAAAGTTATTGAAGTAACTAGGGCCACATTAGATATTACTAGGTATTTACTAGATATCACAAAACAGTAGTATTCATCCATGACGTCATCGTTTCTGAGATTACTCCGCACACTGTTGAAAGTACTAGGGTTTTGTAGATATTACAAAATAGCAAACATTTATCCGTGACGTCATCGTTTTTGATATTACTACGCACGCTTGAAATTACAAAACAGGTATTTGTGATATATACTATATACGTTTACAAAAATCAATTTGTAGTTATCACAGGCCATTTGTTGTCCTCGGATTTAGTAATATTTTAGTTATAATTAATGTATTTTTGTCCATTTTTTTCTCAGTGTGTATTACCTAAAAAATAATATAGTGTTATCGCTGAAAATTCTGAGAGTTTGGACGTGAAAGTTTATTTTTATGCACCTATTTGGGTTTTTTTTCTGCAGAGAGCGAGTAATATTTACGAATTCTGTTCGGTTATTACTCTTTGCCTGTTCCTTTTCTAACCTAAGTTTTTTTTTCATAGATTATTATCGAACTGTTTCGTTACACTCGATGTTTAAAGTTTCTGCTTTTTACTATTATCAGGATACGACCGCGCCTTAAGAACTATTTAACACTATAGCTACTTATGCCGCTGTGTTTACATTACCAAGCCTTCTCATACTACTCGGTAGATGTCGCGGAGTTGTTCATAATAAAAAGTAATTGTCTCACCTTTGAAAAAGTGCGGCTTTTTGATTGTGAACTAACTGGCCCTAAGACTCAATGTCAGCGCTAAAGTTTTAATTGACTCAATAAATAAAAAAGCATGGGTCGCGCAAGCATCAATTTTAGGCGAATTTACTTATTAACGAAATATTACAGCAGTATACCTGTGCGCTGTGTAAAAAGTTTTCGTAATTCCTTATATAGGTACGCTGATGATACACATAGATGACAATTTATTTAGACACATTAAATCAGCCTAAAACATTTTAAAGTGACACGTGTGTTTATAAGACATAAATACAAATAAGTATCCTAAAATTTTGAGAACTTAGAGCACAAGTCAAACCGTTCATGGGTCTATCATCCATAATTATTTTGAACAATTGATCTTTAGTCATAACGTCAAGAAGCATCCAATGTTATATCCATGCAAAAAATCTCTATTTCTCCTCTTCTGTTCATACATTTTTAATTCATGTTGGCAGCCATCAACTTTACGTACATGTTTTACCAGTAATGGTCTATATATATACTTGTAATAAAGGTATGGAGGCTAAAATGTTTGTACTTGGAAAGATTCCCAACTATAAACTCTTTTATCTGGATCCTACACATAAAACCAAGATGGCAGCTTGATCTCTCTATACTACACGGTATCATATAAAACTGGGGTCTCGATTGACTGGTTGGCGCGCGTTAACTTCTATGGTACGGCTAAAACCGTAATAATTAAGAATGTACCACGTCTTTTTAATTTTTTGTAAATATACCAACATAAGGTGTGCGGTAAAGTAAAAAAAATAATAATACAAGGAAAAAATATTTCTGGTGTAGTTTACTGAAAACTTGGTAGCAATATATAAACTTAAAATTACGAAAATAATGCAATAGTTACACGCTATTTATAAACACAAGATAACAAATCGTCACACCTATATATCCACGAAGGGGTGTTTTAAACACCTGCGTTTAGCTGGATATTTGTTTGGTCCCAAGTAAATAGGGTGCGAGCCTATTGCCACCTAAGGGAAACTGTTCCAGACTCTGGACTCCTATTGAGAATTTCTCTATCAGAAAATCCCGAAAATTGTCCAACCCGGGAATCGACTCCGATATTCTAAAAAGGCGCTTTCATCACTACTCCAAGACTAAGCGAGCGAAGCCGCTGGCGGGTCAGCTAGACTATAATTAATTGAGTCATAATAATCTAAATTGAGGAAACATTATTCAACTTACTATATTATCACAATGACACGCACATTATAAAATTTTGTTAATCAGTCAAATATAAGTATAAAAACAGTAATCACAACTTTATAAAGTTAGTAGCATTTGAAGCAAAAATCAAGCTACAGCCAGTGTTGATCTAAGTTTCGAAGTATACAAGAATAGAAACATGCGATCTATCTTCATCGTTGTTGTCCTGTGCATCGCTACGGTTGCTGGTAAAGTTTAAAACTTATTATTCATTCCACAGAACCTTTTTATTACTTGATAGGCTAGTGTTTCACCACTCACTTACTTAATGGTCACTGATGATGTGGTCAAAGAAAACTAGACCTAGAATAGCGACTGGATCTCAAAGACAGCTGCAGAAACACACTCTTGGGTGTGACAGAATTTTAACTCGAAGGTTAACGTGGAGGTAGCTAGCCAGCCGGACACCAGAATTGCCCAAATAGCACGCTGTGGATTTCGTCACGATTTTACTTTCACCGAAAGCCCAAGATGGGGATTGCTCCTGTGACTCTCTATCGGTGGCCAACCCTTTTGACCCTTGGGTTATCATTGCTTCAAATTCCCTTTTAGTCAGATTCTAAATTCTAGACTATTCTAATTATAAAATATATAGAACGAGTACGCGAGTGATTCGAAATAAACGTCAAATAAGGTAGGTATTCAATTTCGTATAGTGTTGAGACTTTGTCATATATTAATATTAACTATACACCAAATATACTGCTGCGTTTTAAAATATATTGAAAGAAACGAATATGAAGCAACAAGAAACTCCACGCGTTGTTTGAATATAGCAGACAGATGGAGACCTAGAGGGCAACCTCTTAGTCAGAGATTTTGTCTTGTGGCTTTGTTTAACATTTTGAATTAGTCGCATGAAGGTTGTTTATTAATAAGTTATCAAAGCCAAAGTTCGTCAATATTTACGAACCACATAGGGAACATAACCAAGTTGTCTGGTTTTGCAATGACAGTGACAGTGAGTTTTAGCTCATATTTAAAACAAAATTCAAGCTAAATAAGTGCTTAAACCCACTAGGTCATCAAAATGTAATAGTTTTCCCATACATTTATTTTATCTACCAGATTGTTATCATAACATTAATTAAAATGAGCATTTTTGTTTTCCTTCATACAGCTGTTCCCAGCAACCCACAAAGAATAGTTGGCGGATCCCTAGCTACCATTAGTCAGTATCCTACCATTGCTGCTCTGCTATACTCCTCAAACCTCAATGCTTACTACCAGGCATGTGGTGGAACAATCTTAACAACGAAGGCGATCCTTACAGCAGCGCACTGCTCAGTGTAAGTATTCTTCATAACTTGCTATGCGAACTTTGTCGAGACCCCTGTTGTAAACTTGTTTTAAGCTTATCACGTTTATAAAACACAATATAGTAACACTATGATTCTTCTAAATGTTCATGTTCAACCTGTGTACTGTTATAAAACATAGACTAGTTATTTGTTAGATATTTTTTAATGTGACAAAACTATGATGATATTATCTATACTAGTGCTGTTACCATGTTTGCAAATCAACCTGGACAAGAATGTGTTTAATGGCATTTCAATTTCCAATTATTTTACGCATATAACTGTAACTATTTTATTCTATTGATAGGTTAGGTATTAAAATTTACGAGCTGCCAATAAAGTACTTCTGCCTATAAACTTATAAACGTCACTTCACAGTGGACGTATGTATGGCTTCAATCATGCCGGTAATCAAAATACATAAATACGATTATTTAAAAATACGAGTACAATTTTGTCACCTCACACAGTCACCTTTTACGTTCCATACGCTATGAGCATGTTAGTTAGATAAAATAGCTAAGTTCTTGGTCACGTTTGTTAAGGGTTCACTTAAGCAAATATTAAAACAAATATTCAATTATATTATTTAAAAAACACACAGTAAATGTAGTTCAGTAAAAAGTGTAAATAGGGCCAAGACGAAATAGAAGAAGAAGAAGTTTCCAGTTCGCTCATTCTAGAACTTCGTTTAGGTACTTTACGTAGCGAAAATATCAATGTACAATTATTTATGTAAAAACATTTTGAGTACACTGTCTCATTCCTTCGACTCAGTGTACCGTATTTATTATATGTATCACGCGTTTACTTTGATGACAACGACCGGTCATCGTAGATTCAAAAAGCATTTATTATTGCATTTGGTAAAAGAGCACTACCAGGCATAGTTGTTACTTTTTGTCTTTTTATTAAAGAAAATATTTTTTGTATTCTAGAGGCGATGCTGTCAATAGATGGAGAGTACGCGTTGGATCTTCATATGCCAACAGTGGTGGCGTTGTCCACACTCTATCATCCATCGTTTACCACCCGAACTATAACAGCCGCACATATGACAGTGACATTGCCATCATGAGAACTACGACCGTCATCACATATGTTGTCAATGCCGTTCAGCCAGCACTCACCGCTGGGGCCAACTATAATGTCACTGACAATCAGATTGTATGGGCTGCTGGATGGGGCACAACTGCTGTAAGTTCATCAACATCTTTTCATGTTATAAAGATATTTTTAAACGAGGTATCTATTAAGTATTGATTACTTAGCTTTTTGTAACTCTTATTGGGTTTTATTTCAATGTTATTCTTAAGTCGTACATAGGATTCAACCCAACGCGGTGATCACCTGATCATTGCTTCAAAATTGATATTTGATGTCTCTTCTAGTACAAAGTCTGGGCTAGCTATGCATGCCACTGGATTGCTATACTTCCTCTAAACGTGAAAGTACTACTTTTTTAAGGTTTGAACGGCTTAATGTAGTAATAAATTATAGTAACTGACAAACAGAGAGACGTTTTTCATCGGTCACAGGATCGTCTCATCACTCGGACTATAAAATGTTCTATTCTAATACAGGCTCCAATATATTTTCATTTTAAGGACGCATAACATTTGGTTTCTCTAGGTTAATGGCCAAGCATCAGAGCAGCTGCGTCAGGTCCAGATTTGGACTGTCAACCAGAACACCTGTGCTCAACGCTATGCTAATCTAGGCTACTCCATCACCGTCAACATGCTGTGCTCTGGTTGGCTCGACGTCGGCGGCCGCGACCAGTGCCAGGGTGACTCCGGCGGTCCTCTCTACCACAACGGCGTAGTTGTTGGAGTCTGCTCTTTTGGCGAACAGTGCGCTCTAGCCTACTACCCAGGAGTCAACGCCCGCGTTTCCCAATTCTCTGCGTGGATACAAGCTAATGCATAAAGAATATTATACGTTGATCATTTTGACAAAGCTTTGTATTATTATCAGTATTAAAGGCTATTAAGTGTGATTAGTGTGTTTGTGATTTAACTCTTAGCCTAAGCTATGGTCCATCTATATTTGTACCTTTTCTTGCCAAAAAAATATTATATATATATATATATATATGTTATAAATTATTTTGAAACTTTGTAAAGACCAGAAAAGGTACCCGTAATTATGAACTGCCCGCCTATGTACGACCTGAGATCAATATATTATGTAGATCAGTGGTTTCCAGTTGACAGTTGACAGCGGCTCATCTAACAAGAAAAAACAAATTCGAAATTCACTTCTTGATTGAAGGAAATAGGGTCATAACTATAGATATAATAGGGACATATACATACATACAAAGAACTGTTCAAACAAGACATTAAATATTCAGTTCAAAGTGTAATATTTACCGTGACATAGATATGAATCACTAGCATTTCGTGTGTAGCTTTTTATTGTTTTTACTTTTATATTGTATTTCATTTGTACGTTTATTCAAATTTATCTATATTTTTTTCGGAAACCATGTCGGAATCTTTAGAGATTTTAGAACTCTTGATTTTCTTAGTAGTATAATACAAGGAATGCTATTTTTGGTACGAAGGATGCATATGTTTCATATTTTTGTTATTTTAGCCTTAGCATTAACATTAATTTTGGTTATATTTAATCACTATTGCGAGTTTGATACATCCAATTTATTTCAGTGTTTAGTTTTATTTGTATCGGGGTTTTTCAGCTAAAAATTGCGCCTGACATAGGCATGAGATACTGACTTTAGGAAGGAGGAGTTTCATATCTTTATTAAATAGGCAATTATAGGATAGATAGATAGATAGATAACGCTTTATTGTACATAAAACAAACGTGGATACATTTAATATACAATTATTAATACTGTTTCACAATGGGCGGTCTTATCGCTTATAAGCGTTCTCTTCCAGACAACCTTTGGATGGAGAGAAATTATGATACACGAATAGACGGCAATGTATTTGAAAACAACCTCAAAAGTAAACCTAAATAATACTAAAATTACATAAACTACACAAACATAACTGAATATAAATATATAAATATTTATAACATAAATATATAAATACATACACATCATATACACATTCCAAAACATACTCGTATTTATAAGAAACGTATTCATATAATATTATATAAATTTTTAAATGCAAGCGACTAACAAAAATAACTTGTATTGAGAGATTGAACTTGAGAGGTAAAGCCTCTTTACTTGGTATTTAAAGGCAGGAAGTGTCTCCGCGTGTCTAATTGAGACCGGCAACGTATTCCACAAACGAACAGCTTGGACGGTAAACGATTTGGCATAAAAGGAGCTAGATTGTGGAGGCAAGACCTTGAGAGAGAGATTTTCTGATGACCTAAGTTTGTGTGTACCCGAAGAGTTAAATAAGGAAAGCGTTCTTTAAGGTAGTGCGGGGATGAAGAATTGAATAAAATAGTGTACAAAAGAGAAATAATATGAATATTCCGACGAAGACGTATGGGAAGCCACCTGAGCTTAGTACGAAATTGTGAAACGTGATCATATTCGCGCAAACCAAATATGAATCTGATACAAAAGTTCTGGAGACGCTCAAGTTTGTTCAGCCTGTCCACTGTGAGGTCGAGATAGCAGGCATCGGCATAATCTAAGACAGGGATCAATGGAGACTGCGCAAGCGACACTTTAGTGGCTATTGGTAAAAAAATACGGAGTCTTAGGGAACCCGCAGTAGCAAATAACTTACGACTTGCAGCCTCAACTTGGGGACCCCATGTTAGAGATTGGTCTAGAATCAGATCTAGATTAGCCACTCCATCAAACATGACCTAAGGTAATGTGGACCCATTTACTTTGGAAATCATGCGAGGGCTGCCAAGAACCATCACTTGTGTTTTCACAGGATTCACCTTTAACCCATAAGATTTACTCCATTCCGCAATTTGGCTCAAATTGTGGTTGGTAACGTCTATGGCACCCCTGAAATCGCTTAGTGGAGCTTGAGAATAAATCTGGGGATCATCGGCGTACAAATGATAGGGAGAAGTGATATAAAGGGAAATAGAATTAATAAATATTGCAAACAAGAGAGGAGATAACACCCCACCTTGAGGCACTCTAGCTGAAGTGTCACACAAAGAAGAAAAAGTTTCTTCGAACCGCACACGTTGCCGACGACCACCTAAGTTACTGCGGAACCAATCAACCACTGTTGGAGATATGTTAAGAGACTGAAGTATTGCGAAAAGAATGTCGAAGTTGACAGTATTGAATGCATTGCTGAAATCTAACAGTGTTAGAACAGTCAGATGACCGTTATCCATGCCAAAGCGTATATCTTCCGTAATTTTAAGGAGAGCAGTAACCGTACTGTGTCCGGAACGGAAACCAGACTGAAAAGGATTTAACAAGTTATGCATGGAAAGAAAGTTACTAAGTTGGTTATGAAGAAGGCGTTCCAAGACTTTAGATAGAAAAGGGAGTATAGAAATTGGACGATAATCAGAATATAATTTAGGATTGCGTTTTTTAGGTAAAGGGATAACTTGGGCTTCCTTCCACAGAAAAGGATACACACTGTCTGATATACAAGTGTTAAAAATATGGCATAGCAAGGGGGTGATCGTGTCTACGATGGAAATCAACATGTTTCGACTAATACCGTCACTTCCCACTGTACTGGACGTTATCGACAATATACTCTTCTTAACATCACAATCAGATATTTGATTAAAAGTAAAAGGATGGCAGTCAGGAGTTGTAACTGAAGAAAGATAAAACAATGTTGATATTTTTGTCGAATCATCAATATAAGACGAAGAAGAGAAATGTTTGTTAAGTGAATCAATATCTAAATCATCGGGAATACCATCTTGATGAGATTTACCAACTCCTAGTGACCGCAGAAATTTCAAAATTTTAGCTGTTCTGCATTTTCCACAGATTGATAAACATAGCGACGCTGAGCATCTCTAAGGCTGTGTTACATTTATTACGTGCACGTCTATACTTTACCTTATTATTATCATTGACATGATGTTTATACTTGTTCTTCGCAGTTACTTTTTTATGCATCAGTTTTTTAAGATCTGCCGTTAGCCATGGTGCAGGAAGGTGTTTTATTTTAAAAGCCCTTAAGGGAGCATGCACATCATAAAGTTGAATGATTATAGAATTAAAAATGGAAATTTGGTCGTCCACCAGCTTAGCATTGGTGAGATGACACTAATCTATATTCTGCGCATCTTGACAAAATCGTTCCTTATAAATGCCACTAAAGTTACGCTGAAGGATAATTTTGGGTTTCGCTTTTGGAGGGCGGATTTTGTAAGAAAGAAAAATATGTTCGTGGTAAGAAAAAGCATCAGCGGAATATTGGCCGTACTTAGCAACGTGTTGGGAGGATGACACGAACATAAGGTCTAGAAGGGAGGGAGTGAAATTTGGAGAGTGATGAGTAGCTGTAAGATGAAGAATATGCATGTTGCATGAAGAAACTATAGACTCTAGCAAAGAGGATCGAGCACCTTTTTTTAGGAGACAGGTATTAAAATCCCCCATAATATAGGTGTGCTCATAAGAGGGCACCAATTCAACTAAAAGTTTCTCGAAAGAAGAAAAATAATTGATACGTAAAGATGGGCTATAGTAGACTCCAAGAAGCTATTATATTACTAAGATTACTAAGATTATAGTTATAGGCGTATGAGGGCTAGAATTAAAAAAGGTACAATTTACCTGCGGTCGGTCGATCTGCCGGCCTATTTTCCAGGGCTTGCCCAATATTAGATCTCGCTAATATAACTTTAGTTTTACATCAGATGATTTACAAAGTTTGGGATCCACATAATCGTATATTTGTAAAAAAAACTTATAAAGGCGATGTTAGCCTGAGGAGTCAAGAATCATTTTATTTTGTGGTTTATTACGGTGTCTAGTTTGTACATTGTTATGTTTACTATTTAATAAAGAACTCAATAAAGAATGTATATTAAAAAAGCCTCAATGATATGAACTTCGACATTCTTGGTGCGTTGCTTCTCTATTTTAATACATATTTTTGCGGTTCACTGTTACAAACTACTTTCTTTAATTCTAGATCCGTTAGTATACTTCTTCCTACCTCCTACACGATATATGTTTCTATATAAAAACTGATATGACAAGTATTTATCAAAGACACTCATTCTTAGTACAGATATCAGCCCTCTTAACACTCAATTCTTGTATGGTATCTCGGAGGGTACTTGAATGTTAAATGAAAGATACATAATTATCAACATTTGAAGTGTCTCCAGTAGTTGTTTCATAATTATAAATATAAGGTTGTCTATTAATAAGTATCTGTAGTTACAAGGTTCTTGCAAAATGCATGCAGTTTTAGTTCTTGCGTTGTGCCTTGCTACGGTATCTGGTAATTATTACCGTAAACATTTAATTCAATACATAGATTCAAAGAATAATGCCGAAACTTTTATAATTTTTAGAGTGGTAACAACCACGTCCGTTTAGTCGAAAATAAATACACCAAACTTTACATAAAACAATAACAATACTTAAAACTGCATAAGTATAAAATACGTTTCTTACACTTGACATCAGTTTTAAATTTTGTACATATTGTGTAAGTACACATAATTTATGTATATGTTAACGGTAATGTTATCATGTTAACGGGAAAATAATAACGTACTAGGACATTTTTTAATTATGTGCTTGTGTGAATTTGTGACAGTTACAGAATCTTTTTTGTTTGTATTTTATTCAGCTAATCCGAGGCATCCTCAGAAGATTGTTGGTGGTAATGTGGCCACCATCAGTCAATATCCCACTATCGCCGCTTTGCTGTACTCATGGGACCTGAGCAATTACTACCAGGCTTGCGGTGGCACCATTCTTACTACTAAAAGTATACTCACAGCTGCTCATTGCCTTTAGTAAGTAATTATTTGACCTCTGAATCCAAATCTTCAGACGATTTATGAACGTCTTCCAAATATGCGTGGTCAGATATTTTCCAATAAACCTGTGTACCACCGTTACGATTTAGATGCTTTTTTCAATTTGGATGATTTTGTTCAATAGATAGCTCCAAGTTGTTATTCAAACTTCATTAACATTAATATTGTAATTTCATAGTTAGATGTAGCTCGTCAGAAGCAAAATGGGAAGTTCTGATAAAAAAAGTTTTTCTAATTATATTTAGACAGTCGACTACAATATCGGTAAAATAAAAATGTTTGTTATTTTCTACTTTGACAAAATCGTTATATATTTGTAAAGGTTAAAGGTGGTATAACTGTTTGTACAATTGGTACTGAATCAAATATAATAATCATAGTTTCGTAAATGAATATAATAATCATAGTTTCGTACCGTCCAAATTTTGTGAAAAGTATTAATTTAAAATTGTCTTTCTCAGTGGTGACGCATCCATCAGGTGGCGTGTTCGCGTGGGGTCCTCATACGCAAACAGCCGTGGTATTGTCCACACCTTGGCTTCCTATGCGATCCATAGTGGGTACAACTTTACAACTATGGACAATGACATCGCCATCATACGCGTCAACTCTACCATAGTCTATGTGAACAACGCTGTCCAGCCCGCCAGTATTGCCGGGGCCAACTATAACCTCGCAGACAACCAAGTTGTCTGGGCAGTTGGATGGGGTACTACTTCTGTAAGTCTGATATGTATACTTTAACTAACTGAGCCAGCGAAGCGTCTCCGCTTTTACTGGCCAAGTTGACTTTCATCTGTTAGTACATTTGTTAGGTTCTTTGGAAGTCTTCCTGTACAGGTCGCATTTTTTAACCCGAAACTTGGTATGCATGTTCTATTTTTTATGTCATCGGTGGTTTTGACAGGGAAGAAAGAGGGGGGGGGGGGGTACTTTTCCTACCTAGGTACCTAACTCTAAAGAGGAATTTCGAATATAAGCATAATTACTAAAGTGGTTTCCGAGATAATAGTTAGTGAAGTATTGGGATAAGATATGATACTAATAAGACTATGTGCTTCCAAAAAAGTTTACTTATATGTTTCAGTCCGGAGGTGCTGCTTCCGAACAGTTAAGACACGTTCAAATTTGGACGATCAATCAGGCTATCTGTACGCAGCGTTACGCAACTCTCGGGTATGCGATCACCGCAAACATGCTTTGTATCGGTTGGCTGGACGTTGGCGGCCGCGACCAGTGCCAAGGTGATTCTGGAAGTCCTCTCTATCATAACGGCGTGGTTGTTGGAGTCTGCTCCTGGGGCGAACAGTGCGCATTGGCGTACTATCCAGGCGTCAATACCCGTGTCTCACGCTTCACCCCTTGGATCCAAGCTAATGCAGTTTAGGCTGTTAAAACCATGTATAAATTAACATCTCATATTCAACCAGAGTCTACCCCATAGTCCCAAATTTATGTTACACAGTTTGACAATAAATATATCTCTTTAATATAAATTATTCTCTTTCTTATGTAACCACTACCGAGCATAGTAGGTAAATATACGCCGCCCTAATAAAGCTTTAATCTACGGTTTCTGAAATATGTGATTACCACTTTTTATTTTTCAACTTTTTTATGAAGTGGTTTATAAAGTGTATTATTTATTCATTTAATTGGGTGTCCTTATTACTTGTGTGCAATTATACTACTTATTCTATTAAATAAACGATTTCATTTTGGATTTACCAACAAATAAGCACAATGCTCAGATACAAAAATACATATTGGGTGGTTGTGGCTTGTTTGTTGGTTATTTATTATTGGCATGTTATTTTACATACAAAATCTTTACAGATATTACCTACACTGAGTTACAAAATAACTTGTATTGAGTGCATGGGTATTCATGAGGGTGAGTGTGTGATTGTATGTGTGTGTCATTGGTACTGATTCGCTTGTGCGTACACTAAACTAAAATTCTCTAAACTATTGGTAGTTCTTATTATGTTAATACTAAGATCCACATTCGTGTAACACTTAGAATGATAATTCTAAACATATGATTATTCTATTGAAATGTGGGTAGTTTTACATCAGTTTAGACTAGTTTAGAGAGCACGAACTTACATGACGATTAAATTTGCACTAAACATACTCACAATTGAACAGAAACGGCAAATTTAAGAATTGTCACTTGCAAGCATTATACGAAATTGGACTTAAGCATGAACAGATTAAGAACTATCACATATTTACTAAACTAGATTTTAGTTCGCTAGTTTAGTTTGGTGTTCGGAACAAGCGAATTACTACCATTGTGACTCTATGAGTTATTATCGTAGAAAGAGTAACTTTCGTAAATCTATGACTAACCCGATAGTACTTACTATCGGTGTTGTCTACACGGATATATAATCTAAAATTATTTATCAAATCCCAGTAACAGGATAATACCCTTTCGAGGGACGGCTGAAAAGTTCTGAGCATAGGGTATTAAACCATAAGATACTGTTATATTGTTATTATATAGCTTGTTAGATATCTAGCATTGTTTTATTCTTTGCTATAAGTCAAAAGTTTGCACCATAGTTCATTTCAAACAGAGATTCGCGAGAACTATAGTCCGGCAACGTCGTGCGCGATATTCCCACGGGGTGACAGGAGGTGGTGAGGACGAGGTGCTAAAGATGTCAGCGGGTAGCGGGTGGTGTAGCGGGCAATGGCAACACGTGTAGTCGTGTTCTACCTCGGCCCATCGAGACGAGTTATAAAACAAAATATATATTATTATAAATATATATTAACAAGTACAATTTGAAAAAAAATTAATACTGACTTCCATTCTACTCAATTATTGGAATGTATCTCAGAAACTACTGAACCGAATATTATGAAATTTAAATGGAACTACACGGGAAGCACCAACTTTCAAACAAAAAAGAATTTTGAGAATCGGTATAACCAGTCGAAAGTTATGAATAACAAACATAAAAAAATACAGTCGAATTGAGTACCTCCTCCTTTTGGAAGTCAGTAGTAAATACAATATTCATCATTATATGCATGTATTAAAATATAATAAAAATAAGTAGCATATTTGGGCCATGTACTTAGACATGACAGATATTGCCTTCTTCAATTAATAATGATGGAAAAGTTGCGGGAAAGAGACGAGCTGGTCGCAGGAATAAATCATGGTTACGAAACATCAGGGAGTGGACAGGGATTGCGAGTGCCTGTGTACTTTTTCACCTCGCCAAGGATAAAGACGAGTACGGAAAGCTGATTGCCAACCTTCATTGATTGATTGTACCGAGAGAAGAAGAAGAAAATATAATAGGTTTTACAGTTACCTACGTTACTGACTTTTAGTCAATAAATAAAGCATGTTCCATTTCTGCATGAGTTAGAAATTAGGTGGCTTTGTACTTTCTTAAAACGATCCGGAACTTGATGCGAACTATAGATACTTGTATTGGTTCTATTTTTGATAGCACTTGATTGACTATTTATAATGTGTTTGATTTTATTGTTATTGTTGTTTTGTTTGGTTTCTTCTCTTATCGAGCGTTGAATTATATTGGATGAATTTTGGCTTGATTAGTTGTTTAGTTTTTTGTGCGTCAAATAATTAGTCAAAAAATTTAATAAAATAAGTATTATTATCCTTATTTAAATGCCAGGCAGGAGACGGTTCAATTTAAATATGTTATGATGTTTTTGTCTCCAAAAGTGTGTAATTTCTATCAGATAATAAAAATAACTACCTAAATAATTTATTTTATGTTCTGCGGTTGCTTTTTAAGAACATTACCGAACCTATTTATAGGTTAAAGTACTTTACGTTGGTTATGTTAGAGGCATCTGGATGGTCTAAAAACTCCGACAACAGCTGGTATACAGGTCTCTGGCGTGTACGTCATGCACCATAATTCTAGCCTGCGTGACCTATGACCCATACTCCTCTGGCATGGAAGACGGCGTCCGGTGTCCCAGGAAATGGAATATATAATGAAGTGCAGTATGAAGATGCAATTTGAGAATAAACACAATCATTTCTTTTCCTCAAACCTTCCTTAAAATATAATAAGTGTTACAAAATAAACACTTTGTTATTATTAGATTCCCAGACGTCGTATATCTATATCACAGTGCAGATAAATGTACATGATAAATATATGTGTTTTTTGTTTATAGTGTTAGTTTATTAGATATGTTTATATGTTTTGGTGTTATCTGGATATATTATTAATAGATAACTTACTAACCATAACTGCGATGTTGTTATCCTTGTTTGTTTGTATTCTAGCGATGCGTTCACTGCGGTCCACACCATTTGTGCGGGCAGAGTGGAATAAAGTATGACTATTTTGTATGAAATCAGCCTCCTTTAAAGGAAAAAGGTTTAAGGATATTGATGGTTATCGCTATTAAACGTGTACTTGTCATATGCAAGCGGAACCAGAGAGAAGCTGCCATACATAGAATTCGCCCTACTATATATCTATGCCGCCATACATGATTTGAAAAGCTTTTGGTATGTAGACAACGGCGCTTTTGCTACAATAATCAAATACTATTGCACAAGGGGTTCAAACATATGATGTCAACAGAGTTAAAAGAGAACAGATCCCAGGTGGTGGAATTTGAATCGCTATTTGAGATAGATATACGAGTACATATACAACTTGAATAATAATTGTAAGCAATAAATTATGTCTTACTCTAACTTTGATCCTTAATTAAGTATAGGTTCATTCCCAACGTATGAGAGTAAATAAATTAGTGCATGAAGCTGCACATAATTACGTATCAAAACATTCGTGTGATATTATTAAAACTCGCATACGGCTTGGTTCTTTAGAACCAAGGTTAGGGTTTTAACGCTTTTCATTTTGCAACGGTTCCATCAACTACTATTATTGGTATGATATGTAACCAAATTTACATGATTTTATCTAGTACATATTAAGAAAACTATTTTTTTCTTATGTAACCACTACCGAGCATAGTAGGTATATATACGCCGCCCTAATAAAGCTTTAATCTACGGTTTCTGAAAGATGTGATTACCACTTTTTAATTTTCAACTTTTTTTATGAAGTGGTTTATAAAGTGTATTATTTATTCATTTTTCTTGTAGCTTCCTAAAACATTCTATGTACTGTAATACAGTTTTATTACAAATAGAAATAATTGATTTAAGTACCATGTTAATTTGTAATAAATTTGATATGTGATAATGAACTTAATTTCTGTTATTAAATTAGGTACATTATTAATTTAAATATTAAACACAGCTTCAACCGAATAAGTCGATATTGTATTAAATTGTTGATGAGTTTGATCAATGTTAAGCGAAAAGGCTCCCCTTTTATTATGTCTTTATTGATATTTCGTATTTATCAGTTTCTATGACTTGTATCTAAAGACGTCTTTAAAAGGCGTTATTTATCAATGTTTTGCATTTGATTAACTGATTGATTATTAACCGTGGATGAATAAGATTAATAACAACAATGCTGGTCCAAACATTTTATTAAAAACAATAAGGTCCTTCTTCAAGTTAAGCGTTAGCTTGAATCCAAGCAGTGTAGCGGGAGACGCGAGCATTGACACCGGGGAAGCGAGCCAAACCACAGCTTTCTCCCCAAGAGCAGACACCGACGACGATACCGTTGTGGTAGAGAGGACCGCCGGAGTCACCCTGGCACTGGTCGCGGCCGCCGACGTCGAGCCAGCCGGAGCACAGCATGTTGTCGGTGATAGTGTATCCGATCGATGCATAGCGAGTCCTGCACGTAGCCTGATTGACTGTCCAGATTTGAACGTGACGCAGCTGCTCCGAAGACGATCCTCCCGGCTAGAAGTTAAGTCGTTTTATGAGTATTTGTGTAGCCGAAGTACGAAGTGGTTAGCAAAGCAGAAGTTGTCCTCTAACCGTTTCTAATTTTTGTGATTTCGAGTGAAAAGCCATATAATATCATAAAAAATATTATTCCGACGAAATCTTATTTATGTTAACTAGGTGTATAACATAAAGCAATCATTTTAATGTTAAACAACTGAAAACTGATTTAGCTCCCGGTTGAAGAATTAAAATTGTTTGTTTGTTTGTTTGATATGAATAGGCTCCGAAACTACTGGACCGATTAGAAAAATTCACCATTAGAATCCTACATTAGTCCCGATTGATAAAGGTCATACGAGATTTGCACCTCCTTATTTCGCGTAAGCTACGAAAACTATTGACGTAGAGCAAAGTGATTGAACCTTTTTATAGAAGACGTCAATGTCTACAAAAATGTCAACAATCATGTCTTCATCTTTAAAAGTTATGTCAAAATAAATACATTTTCATGTTTACTTAAGCAATTCAAACGCAACTGTCCGAAAAATCCATAAATAGCTTAGGATGCGGAAATTATTGATAATAGAGCGAAATGATGTAGGTATTATAGAGGACATTAATATCTACAAAAAAGGGGTTACCTACGTAAAATAGTGAGAAAAAGACTGCAGTGCTATATGTGAACTATTACTGCATACGGTTGCCAGGCATGGTCGCTTAGAAGAAAAGACGAAGAGAAAATTGCAATTTGAATTGAAAAACTTCAGACAAAGTAAGTAACAAAACTTTAAGAACTAAAGCACCAGACGTAACACCCCTTGTGTTACGTCTGGTGCTTTAGTTCTTAAAGTTTTGTTACTTACTTTGTCTGAAGTTTTTCAATTCAAACTCAATCATAATACTATTGAAATGGACATGGGCAGGACATGTCTGCAGACTAAATAATGAAAGACGGACAAGGGTTACAGAGTGGATACCTCTGGACGGAAAAAGAAACCAATGAGGGCAGTGGAATATATGGAGGGACATATTCTCTAAGATAATCGGACCTGGCTGGATGAGAAAGGCAAGAAAAACAGTAGAGTGGAAAGATTTAGGAGATTTCTACGACGAAGAGGCGATGCATTATTGTGTAAAATCCAATAGTTAATTACATAAGCCAAGATGTTAGATTTTTATGGTAGAATAAAGGCTATAAAGAGAAAAGATTTGTTTATTTGTTAATAAAGAGGAAAGATATATGATTGTTTGTTTGTTCTTAATGGATTCACGTAAAACTACAGCTGAAAGCTTAACCGATTCAAACAGTTTTTACTAGTTTAGATCTAAGTATATTTTGCCTGAGTAACATACGCTATCGTCTGCAATAATTACATAACAAATAGTTTAGCCTATATATCCTCGAAGGGGGAAGCAGCGGTGTCTTAAACGCCTACGTCTTAAACGTCTATTGCAAACTACGGGGCACTTATAAAAAAATATTTGTCAGAAAAATCCAGTAACTGTCCAATCCAGGACCTCGAGGTTCCAAAATGGCACTTCTACCTCTACACCAAAACCAAGCGAGTGAAACCGCTGGCGGGTCAGCTAGTTATACATATAACTGGCAAATTATTTGGTGACTATAGGTTCGGCTCTTGCTTATATATTACTATTGTAACATACCTGTAAATGAAATGATAGTATTTAAAATCGATGTAAACTTACAGAGGTGGTTCCCCATCCAGCAGCCCAAACAACCTGGTTGTCAGCAAGGTTGTAATTCGCTCCAGCTATCAGACCAGGCTGAACAGCGTTGTTCACATAGACGATATTGGTAGCAGTGCGCATTATGGCAATATCGTTATCGAGAGTGCGGCTGTTGTAGCTGGGGTGGATAAGGAATGAGGCCAGGTTGTGGACGGTTCCACCACTGTTGGCATAAGTGGATCCCACACGAATGCGCCATCTGTTAGCCGCGTCACCGCTGAAACACAACCAATATTTTAAAACTGAAAATCATATATTGATATACTAATTGGACATAGAACTGTAGGTCTACCATGAGTTTACAACATTGACACCAATCGATTGTCGCTACCGACTGCCGCTAAAAAATGTATGAAAAAATGAACAGTACCACCTTGCGGTCAATTGTAGAACTAAAATTGACAGCGAGTACGCCAATCACAAGCGTAATAGGTAGGCGAGATCGAGTATCGACTATAGATGACATTAATGTTGCCAACTCATGGTAGAGGTACAGAAAGTAGGTGCACAATCAAATTAAATTTAAAATTAATCAAGTAATTTCTCTTTTGTTCTACTTGTTTATATAATTTTACATATAAAAATATTAACGTTTTACATATAAATAATCTTACAATGGGCAGTGAGCGGCTGTGAGGATTGATCTGTTATTGATGATGGTGCCACCACAAGCTTGCCAGAAAGCGCTTAGGTTCCATGTGAAGAGCAACGCGGCGATGGTGGGGTACTGGTTGATGGTGGTCACAGAGCCACCCACAATCTTTTGTGGGTTGCTGGGGACAGCTGTTTATAATAGAAAGTAACTGGATGAGGGGTTAATAAATGAGATAGATTCGGGCTATAATATCGGTAAGAATAATAATGGTAAAAGCAATAACTTAATTATGCTAACCACCATAAACTCAAAAAAATAATAAAGGTCAGATGTACGAGAACGGTATAAATTCAAAGTGATATCATATTTTCTTACATGGACTTATTCGTCAAGATTGAAGGTTAAATAATTTTTTGTTCAAAAAATATTCCGTAGAAAATTATATTATGCAACATTTATCTTACTATAGTAAAAAAATCTCTCATAAATTTCGACCGACTCATTAAATTTTGAAATCAACCTGATTATGACTTTTCGAGTGTAAATACCATATACTACAGAACATTATAATATCGGCATCCTTACTTAAAGCTAGCCTACTTTGGTGACCGTAACTAGGAAAAGCTTTGTTTTAAAATTGATTTAAAACGTGAAGGTGCAATCCGTAACATTCGAAAAACTATTGCAATAATGTTAATTTGGTTTGTCATTATTTTACTAAAGAATATTTTACCTATAATCTGTGTTGTATTAAACTTGGTTAAATAGGAACCAATTCTGATACAACATAAATACGTTGGATTTTGTCTCAAAGAATCATCCTGCAGGATAATTACATTGGTCTGGGTTTGAACCGAGGGTGGAAATATGAGTAGTAATTTATTGAAATTAAATTTCAAAGAGATATATTGAATTTGAAAAATACATACCAGCCACTGCAGCAAGGCACAGAGCAAGAACGATGATAGCACGCATTGTTTCCTTCCAGTTACAACAACTGAATAACATGGCTTTGAAACATGTGTATTTATATCCATTGTCATAAATCTCATTCAAAATTATCTTCTGCATTAAAGTAATCCATTTCATTGATATGTATACATCTCCGATAAGCTTACTGTATCTAAGCAGTACCTATCTACCGAAATTATGTTTTTTTTATAATCAACTGATGTCACTCATCACTAGTCGGACACTTAAATAAGTCGTATTGTTATTTCTGTTTATTAATATACGTACTATTAATGGATTTTCGTTGTGAAAATGTTTAATTAATATCTATCAGAGTTACGTGATCATGGTGATATTTCTTGAGAGAGTTTATTTATTTCCTTAACTTTCCAAAACAAGCTGGCTAAGAATTTCACATTCAAATGATTATTTTTATTGAGCCTGTGGGTCTGGGCACAGAGTTCAAAAGTTTATACAGGTATTGATTCTCCAGGTCTCATTATATTTAAGGAAGCGACTACTTAATACCTGTAGTTTATGATTGAATATGGATGTTAAGAATAAAAACATATTAATATTAAAACAGAGCCACAGTTATATTATGTCGGACAGATCTTTTCATTTTAAAATTAATCAAAGAGTTAATAATTTTCGTTTATTAGACAGGTATTTAGAGATTTAGAAACTATGTGATATTAAGTTAACTCCAATCATGAATGCCAATTTATTATAGCGACTCTCGCGCAGTTCGAGTTGCGCAGAGGGCGCCGCAGCGCGACGTCCCCCGCCCACGTCAGTATGTTAGCGCCGAGTTGGTAACAAACGGCTATTGTACCATACCTATAGGGAGTTAAGGGATGAAATTTTTGTCAGATATAGTTGAATAACCAAGAAATTCGTTACTTAAACATTTGTGTTAACTGTAATAGTAAAATATTATGCCACACGAGGCCGAACTTGACCTAGCCGAAATAATCGTAGTTGAAATGGAAAATAATGTTTATTTCAACATTTAAAGCGTCAACTTATACATTTTTAGCTTTAATTAAATAGCAAAGACACGTATCTAAATAATAATATTCAAATACTTTAATCTATGGAAGAAAAAATATCAGAAAAATAATTTGCAAACAGACTACAAAAATTATGATTTCACAAAATATAACGCTCACCAAGCCAGAACTACGAATTAATATTTATCAATATTTTAAATGTCTAGAACAAAAATATGATTTTTACCTTGAAGCATAACCTTAGGTTATTGATATTTATAAGAAAATAAAGAGATTCTTTAATAATTTAGGCTAGAATGATTTATTTTCAACATTGGGAGCCCATTTTCTAGGATTAGACATGGTGACTTTGTCGGGTCAACAGTATACTAATATTGATATAAAATATAGATGTCTTTACATAGATAAATCAGAGTAATGATCAACTTTAATAAAATTAAATTTCAAAGTAATATTCAAAACCATCAGCCAGAAATAAATAGCTAAAGTTTTGAACTTTTGATAAAATTAGCCATAACTATCGAATGTTTAGACAAGATGGCTGCCAAATTATGGTTAGTTTACACGAAAACGATTTAAATAAAAATATAAGTTTTATATAAAATAGAAGATTTTTCCCAAATTGTTTTGTTCCCTATTACTAATATTAGAGGTAAATAATAAAAATTTAAATACAAAATGATATATTTTGCACGATAGTCATCATCATCATCATTGGTTTGGCAATATGCCACCATACGCTCGATGATAGGGGGGGGTAAGTGTGGTTGAGCAGTTTCCTGCAACCAGAGAATAGGTAGGGAATAATTGATGGTAAATACCTGATTTACGTGGGAGGTGTCGAGGAGCTCTGGGTCTGATGAGTGCTGGTGACCGTAAGTCCTAGGTGGAGTTGTCTTGCTGTCGACGGCGTGCTGAAGGAGCTGAACTTGGTTCACTTAGTTATAATGTTTGTATCGTCCCTTTGGGTTGTGCACTGGTTTACGCGGCGGGCTGATTGCGTGTGTACACACGTGCTGATTTAGGAGTGGTGTGTGGTCGGGCCGAACACACCCTGAAGGTCACTCGCGGCGAAGTCATTCGCGGTGACTCGTGCTGATAATAATGGCGATGCCACGCGGTCGCTACGCGGAACGCAGCGGTACACGTCCGCCGGTCGCGAGTATAAAAGGGTGACTATTTCCGCTTCCTTTTGCTGCTTGCTTGTCGCCTGACAGCTGCAGGACAGCGGCGGGGGAACGCGGGGGCGCGGGTGCGCGCCTTGAGGTTACGTCACGCTTTCGCGTGAACAATCATCATCTATTTTAATACATTCATCACTAGATTCTTAATAATTTATACATGCATACATGCTAGTAGGAAGCAGACAATAACATTATATCAGCGTCACAACAGTTATATGTACATTACATTAATCACCATCATCCATCATCGCTATCATCATCATCATCATAACCATCTTAATGTTTGTATTCTTTAGATGGCTATTTGTTTACATGCAAGTAGCTGCCAGAAAGTAACAGTGACTGAATTGATACATTTATCTAGAGCAACACCATCATCATCCCCATCATCATCATCATCTTTACCACTGTCTTCACTAACAGTCAGACAGCAATTAATTTACATGCATGTAGTAACCAGACAACTCTACACAACATTATTTTGCCTTTATAGATGTTTTAATATGATGAAGATAATATATAGAGGATAGAATAACATATTTCTCTTATTTTTACTAGAGTTTTTTATAAAAAAAGACGATTTTATTTACGATAGAGGGCATTCACTAATATGGTAATTTTAATATTTTCCATTTTTCATTTTCTTCACTAATTTATTCCTTGCCTTTGACTTTTTTATATTTTGTAAACAATACATATATTGTTCACAGAAAATAAAAAAGGTGTCATCCACGAAAAGCTTAACTTGATATGGGGCAGATTAGTTATACTATATGTCACGTTGGTATAACGTGTCAATGGGAGTAGTTGCATCTGTGTATAAGGAATTTGTTCGATCATACTGTATTGCAAAATAGTTTTTTTTTTAATTCTGTGATTTTGCTGATTGATTTAAATAATCTAATCAATTCATTTGTTCATTACATTTTAAGTAGCTTTGAATTCGATTTTAACGTTTGTAACGTAGTGATTGTTTTAATTTTTTGAGTCAATCTTATTATTTATATCTTTTTGAATACTGTTAAAATAGTGCATGATTTATTAGTACTTTTATTGCAAGTCTATACTTCCGTAACATTTCACTTCTATTTTTGGAACATAGTACATGTTACTGTAGAACATAGTGATTAAAATAATATTTTGGACGTTTTTTAGAAACATAAAACATTTACCTTTTGTATATATGAAAATAATTGTCATTTGTAAACATCACTAACACTCAAATACAACAATTTCACGAGATGTTCTTACTCATAATTTGATCTTTCGGAAAACCAGCACTTCGATACAAAACTCCTTTTTTTACTACCAATTGAAGCAGTTGTGATGTCTGATAGTGTTTTTTTATTTCTCTGCTACTTCTTACAGCTTTACGAAAAATAAATTAAAATGTTGCTTCTAGTAGGCGTTAAATGCCTAAAATCAAATTTTACATCGCTACTTTGTAACAGAGTCTCGAATTCCAGAGTTTATTTATTACATTTTGATATTGAAACCACTACATACTATAGTTTTATTATTTGATTTTGATGAAGGTACACACATAGTATTTTGAGTATATCGACAACATAATTGTTGGGTATATAGCGGGACATAAGAGACATATTTATTGGATCTGAAGTAAATTCACTGCTGAGTATTCTGCTAAATCAGGACTTGAAATCCGTTCAATATTATGCATAGTTTTAAATTCATTACTATTTCTGACTAAACTACAAGATCCATCACTTCTATTATATCCATCTATACAGTAATCATAAACTTATACGAAATTGTTATCATTTAGTCTGTGCATCCCGAATTATACTATGCTTTATAAAGCATAAAACATCTATAATATTCTTAGATTTTTTAGTTCATTCAAACATAACATTAACCTATCTGGTTTGTTTCTAAGATAATCTATGTTCTGATATAACACAGATGATTATGTAATTATATTGTGTAATGGTACTGTGTACACTAATTAAATCATGATTATCATCACACTGATTACAATTTGTTACTTATTGTAAGTAATTATAATGGACCTTTTTAAATACCAAAATTGTATACTCCTTCATACCTTTCATGACTGCAACTACTTATTTAACAATTTCAGGCACTGTTTGTACAAGTTTGTCATAAGGCATAGAAACTGTGCTGGTTATTATAGTATATAACAATGATAATGTGAAATAAATGAGCAGCCTTATCATTAAGTTTTCAAATAAAGCTATATAAAATAGAATCTATTTTAGTTAAAAAAGTGGTGCCTGCAAACAAATGTATGTAACACATGCCTATAAAAACCCGTTCTGTTCCCGACTTGCTCAAAGTCATGCTCAATCTGCCCTACCGCTTTCCGACTACCGATTTGTACGCAAAAGTAGGTGTGCCAACTGTACGTCAACTCTATATACAAAGAGTTACCTTGGCAGTCCACCAAAAAATAAGTTCCTCCTCAATTACCTCCATATCACCAAAAAGACGACCCCCTCGTGCTACACAACCTCACGTTAAAACTGCGTTTGCACAGCGTCTCCCAGAATTCAGATTTCCATACATCTACAATAAGATTAATAAAAAATGTGATATTCGAGACAAAAGTTAACGGGAATGCAAAGCAATTGTAACTAAATACTTACGCTCACTCACACATGACGACACAGAGAATCTGCTGAAAATTGTCACCTAACATCTACCATTTTGACCAATTGAATAGAAACACAAACAAACACACACACACACACACTCACATCACACACCCAAACACGTACACACACAAAAACACAAACACACTCACACACCTCACGCAAAACGCATTTTTACGAATCACAGCAACAAATCTCGCACCTCATACACTCCGTTCGCCGTATTTGTAATTATCTACACACTCAATCACACCATACTCTCCGCACCATAAACATGATATTTAAGCGTAGTGATCGTGGGTCCTGCGATACAGGTTCGCCTAGTGCAGGACTCTCAAGCAATCTGTTAACCTTTATAAGTAGTTCTTATATTATTTAAGATATTGGTTTAAATCCAGTTTATTTTATTAAGGTTAAAAATTTTGTTCTTTTGGTAATCTTTTGTATTTCTTCGGTGTATTCTTTGGTAATAATAATAATATTATATATAATATTATTATTATTACTTAAGAATTCATATCGCACCATTTACATGTATGTAGCAGAGAAAAAAATTTAAGCTATGGGCATGTCGGTTATTTTTCCAATACGTGTCTTTTTCATATCTATAATTTACTAACAATAATTATATGATATACATACAGCTATATTCAATTTTATTAAATCTGTACCTACAATTGATACAAAGTACAAAATATTATCTAGGGACATACCTACACTATTCAGGGAGAATTGTGTGGTCTCACTCGCTCAGACAACAAGACAACAAGGATTAAAAAAAACGTTCTTTATATTAATTAACCGACCGGTTACAGTTATACATACCGGGCGGATTTTTGAGACGGATCATTATGGGCAAGCATATTCAACACCAGCATACTCACTGTTATAGTGCCATAAAAACGTTCCTAGGAGACCATACATTTTGACGATAATCTAAACTGCATTCTATGATTTGAAAAATAATAACAGTCAGCGAAAATCAGATCAGCAGTGGACGTCCTACGGTTGAGATGACGATGATGACGATGATGATGATACTATCTGTCTTCTTATGATAGCAAAAAAACTGCATAAAAGATTATTTTCTGACGCAGACACATCAGTGGGCTGAGCATGAAAATCAGATTTTCGTGCTCGGCCCACTAATGGAAAGTTCCAACAAGACATTTTGAGTTAAACCGACGGGTTTATACTTGGACAGCAACCTATATACATTAAGCTAAACAGACTTCTTAATATATTACCTCTTACCCGAAATAATTGTAAACAAACAGTAAAGTAATGTCTACTGAATCTTAGCTGGGAACAACATGAATAATTAAAAAATATAAATAGTAAGACAAATATAATTTTAAACATTAATATCTATACATATAAATAAAATTGAAGTGTCTGTAATCTCTAAATAACAGCTTTTTGCTAATTGCATATATGAACGTTTATTAATTATCATATAAGCAATATTCATAATTGTTATCTGACTGTATGTTTCATCGATTTTGATGGGGCTTTCACTGGCTGATGTTTTAAGGCGTACCGCATTTTAGTTTCGAAAAAGGATTAGTATTTAAAGCAAATACATTTCTAATATACAAATACGTTATATTTATTTTATAAGCATCCTCAGGCTGTAATTTATAAGTTTCTAGTTGTGCATGCTAGTAACAGTTTATAGTAACTAGTAGTAACAGTCTATAACATTGAGATTTATCAACTTAAAGTGGTCAAATCTCATGTATCATATTTCCGATCGATTCGATGTCGACATTTTGGACACTTTTCAGTGAGCATGTGAGAAATGGCTGAAAAAACCTAAATCTAAAATAATCCTTTTCAAATTACAATTTTACCATTCATTTTAACTTTTTTTTGTTTATAATTTTTTTTCTTGATCGATGAGTCTTGTTACAAAAGTTAAGTAAATAAGGTAAGTAAGTAATTTGTCATGCCTCTTCCACCTGAAGAATGTACTAAGATTATGACTTTTCTGGAACTAGGCATCAGTATGCGTTTTACTGCAAGAATGGTGGGTGTGACGTTACGAACGGTACAGAAGGTGAAGCGAAAGTACGAAGAGACTGGAAACCATTTGAGGAAACCTTGGTAATGGGCGATCCAGGTGTTCTAGTACTCGAGAAGACCGTTATATTGTTTCCACTGTTTTGAGGAATCGCCACCTAAATGCAGTTGAAGCCCAGCAACAGCTTTTTCAGACCCGAAGGGACTACATTAGTGACAGTACAGTGAGAAGAAGACTGGCTGAAGCATCAAGAAGACTAGCGAGTGTCCCCAAACTCGAGCATCGAGTAGCGATATAGGTACCCGTGAGCACATAAAATGGATCAAAAGAATGGTCAAGAGTTTTGTTTACAGATGAGTCTCGATTTTCACTTTACACATTTGATAGAAGGCGAAGTGTCTACAGGCGACCTGGTGAACGATATCTTTAAACCTGCTTCTCAGAAAAAGTCCAGTATGGTGGAGGCAGTGTACATGTATGGGCTGGCATATCTTCAGAAGGTCGCAGGCAGTTAGTGAACTAAATGTTTGAGTTTGGGTTTGAGTTTGAAATAAATGCTTTTTCATATTTACATATGCAATTGTATAACTGAAAAATCTGAAAGAACGAAGTGATGTTGGTATTATAGAGGACATTAATAACTTCTAAAACCTTGCAGTGCCATGTGTCAACTATTACCGTGATAAATATAATGTATAGTTGCCAGGCATGTTCGATTAGGAGAAAGCACGAAGAGAAAATTGCAATTTTCCAGCAAAATATGGATAGAAACATTTTAGGAATCAAAAGTTCAGACATTGTAAGTAATAAAACAATACGAAAGAGAACTAAAGCACCAGATGTAACACAAAAGATAAGACTATTGAAATGTACATGGGCGGGCCATGTGTGGTGACTAAATAACGAATGACGGACAAAAAGGGTTACAGAGTGGATACATCTGCTCGGAAAAAGAAACCAAGAATGGCAGAGGAAAAGACAGAGGGACATATTTTCTAAGATAATTGGAACCGACTGGATCAGGAAGTCAAGAGAAAGAGTAGAGTGGATAGATTTAGGGGAGCCCTTCGTCGCAGATACATTATAGTGTAAAATAAAATTCAAAAATTAATTTCCTAAGCCAACTATGTTACATTTTTGTGGGAGACTAAAGGCTTTTTATTTATTTTATGTCAACTATTAAAGTTATAGTATTACATTTGAAGCACTAACGCCTGCTTAGCGATACTATATATTGCAATTTTTTAGAGCTAAAATTCCACATCCCCGGACGAGATTCGAACCTGTGTATTCCGACAATCCGTGTCAGACACCATGACGACTAGGCCACCGAGGCGCGAAGACCGAGCTTTAACTCTCTGATTTTAACTGTCATATGGGGACGGAGCGACATCTATTGAACAAAAAAAAAAGCATCATTAAAGTTGTCACAATAACTACTGAATCACGTTTACATATGCAACAGTAACGCCGGTACAGACTAAACCACATTATTCGTACCTTAGTATAATTATAGTCCTAATAATAAAAAAGAAAGATTTCATTGTTTGTTTGTTTGTAATGGAAACACAAAACTACTAACCCTAGTATCATTAGTTCGGTTATTAGTCCGGTTGACCGAACTAATGAGACTTTTATGTCTCAGTAGTTCGGTTGAACACGTGACCCTGACATATGAGCGGCATCTTGTACTCGTATCAGTAGTTTGGTGCTGGCTAAATACTTTTGTTTGCGATTGTTTTTAGTTTCTATAAGTACAAATATTTATTTACATTAATGGGAGGTTTATTCCTAGATATATACTTATATATAAATCCCCGAATCCAACTCGGCTGGCCAGTGTCCGGAAACTTGGCGAAGTCGGCTCGTCAAAAATACCCCCGTGACTCAAGTCTTCGACCAATTTTACGTCATGAATTATGGCACTGAAACGTGGTCTCTTACTATGGGCCTAATAAATAAGCTCAAAGTAGCACAACGAGCTATGGAGAGGGCTAGGCTCGGGGTTTATCTACGTGATCGAATCAGAAATGAGGAGATCCGTAGAAGAACGAAAGTCACCGACATAGCCCAGAAGATTAGCCAGTTGGCAGTGGGCAGGGCACATCGCACGCAAAACAGACGGCCGATAGAGTTGGAATATTCTGGAATGGAGACCACGGACCAGCAAGCGCAGCGTAGGTCGTCCACCGACACGGTGGACACACGACCTGATAAAGGTCGCAGGACGACGTTGGTTGCAGGCCGCTTCCAACCGGTCCTTTTAGAAAATTATCACTATGCCTATGTTCACTAGTAGACGTCCTACGGCTGAGATGATGATGATAATGATGATGACTAAAATATACTGTTTTTTATAATGGTTCATCAAAGTGACTCCCTCTCGCATGATGGAAAGCGAAGATGAAAAAGTACCGCTGACCATTAGTGCAGCCAGAAACTGCACTAATGGTCACCCTTATGATGTCCTGGAGAGATGCTTTCTCACGCCCCGCTTGAAAGACTATGTTCATAGCTGTAGGGAAATACGTACGCCGGCAGAGCATTCCAAAATTTACTTACACGACAAAGGTCAGAACTGCCAAACCTTTTGGTTCATGGTAAGAAATTTTTAACAGTATAAGTATATGGGGTGTAGTGATAGGTTGGACGATTAGTTCGGAATCGAAATGGTAAGGAAGGAATAAGTTCAAAGAGCATTTCATAATATTCGCCGTGAAACAAACGGCTAAAGCTATAGTTCTGCGCATTTGTAGGGGTTGTGTTGAGTTACTTGAGTGTATTCAATAATCCCCCCCCGAAGGGTTCCCGCATTGACGTGGCGGGGGGGCTCAGTAGCCGTGGCTTGGAGCACCACGGTGAAGCCAAGAGGAACCCAGGGGCCGCGCCGGCGTTGGGGTGCGCTGGCCGGCTCAGGCGGGGCCGCTCCTATGGGCTTTGGCCGCCAAGTCCACATAGGAGTGGCGGGGTCCGGGCGCTTTGGCGCAGACTCGAGGAGGTGGGGCCCGGGCGCTTTGGCGCAGGCTCGAGGAGGGGGGCCCGGGCACTTTGGTGCAGGCTCGAGGAGGTGGGGTCGCTGAGGATTATCCCCAGTGGCTGACGTAGCAGGCGGTGGGGCTACGTATCCGACCCACCGCAGGGAGACCACGGGCGTCCAGACACGGGAAAGTCTGGCGCTCATTGTTGGCGGGTTTGGTCTCCGAGGTAGTTGCGGCGCGCCATGTGTTATGGCGTGCCGCGAAGAGAAGGGTCCGGCAACGGACAGCCACGGCGGGTTCGCGGTCGTGTGGAAAATCTGTCCCGCGTTCCCGCCGAGGGCGGCAGTGACGGAACACCCCGGGGTTTTCGTGGGTATACGGACTCCCACATAACCACCTACCTCCCCGTGGCAGGTGGTATCCATAAAGGATTTCCCCGGGACAAAAAAAAAAAAAAAAAAGTGCATTCAATAATACGGACAGCTCGAACTTGCAGCCTGACGAGAGCATACATAAGGAACTTAGCGGATCCATACCAGAAGTGGCAACAATATTTAATACAAGGGCGCGTTAGCTTCCCGCAGAGTTTGTGGGAAGCTAACTTGATAATACTCGCGCTCGTCCATACAAAGATACTAAGATTACACGATACAGGTAATGTGATATTTTGAACAGAAGGAAAAGGGTGAAATGTAAATGGTTTTATACGCTATATTAGTAGGTATTCATAGAACATGTAACAAAATGGTTTAATTAGCTATGAATAATCATCCTATTAATAAAAGTACATATTAAGATAGAAACTAAAAACAATCGCTGACTAAAGTTTTTCGCCAGCACCGAACTACTGATACAAGATGCGGCTCATAATTATGTCCAGGTGACGTGTTCAACCGAACTACTAAGTCTCATTAGTTCGGTCAACCGGACTAAAAACCGAACTACTGATACTAGGCCTCAAAATTCTTTCAGCAGTAGAAAGCTACATTATGCCTAAGTAACATACGCTATATCTGATTCATTATCATCATCATCCATCACCACGCGAGTGAAACCACGGAGCGCAGCTAGTAATATTATAAAGAGCACAGATTACTTTTTTTTAAGTTTATAGGCTCCAAACCACCTGTACCGATTTGAAAAAATCTTTCACCATTAGAATGCTACATTATACTTGAGTAACATAGACTATATATATTTTGTTGAATATATATATTGATTCATCTTCATCATCATTCATCACCACGCTGGTGAAAACACAAAGAGATCAAAATACTCTATGAGGCCAACTGAGGTTTGAGTTGTAGAAATGTAAGATATAGTTAAAACTATTAATCAATTCGAAATATTCTTTGTTGACAATCGATCATTATTCTTCGTAAGCTTCTAAATTACTGAATGTGACACTTCTAGATGAGAACTCTTCAAGGTTATAGAAGTTTATAGCTGGACCTGAATGATAGCAGAGGCGTCACCACAACACGTTAATGTAGAGACAGAAGAACCCCTTACCTGCACTAAATTGTTATGGTTTTGAATTTATTTAATTAATTGATTTATACTTACTTATAGCTATATACCTGTATGCTACTCGTCAGTATAACAGTTTTTCAAATAAGCCTAAATCGTGGGTTGTGTTAAAAGTCCTACACCAATGCTTATCCAATGTATGATTGAACACTCTCCCAATCAAGCTTGTAAAAACCTCCTTTGCATATTGTAAGAAAATCTGATCTCATAGATACAGGTATTCCTAGTGTTAACCAAGGTTTGTAAAATGCAAACTTTAATTGTAAAATATTATGCACATGAGCCAATTTTAAGGATTTTAATATAAAGGGAGTAGAATTTTTTTTTTCTTATATAAAATAATTAACTCTGTTGCTATCAGTTGTACGGGAGTCGCAAAAAAAGCCTAGGCATGAAAATATATGCAAAATAAGAAATAGTCTACATATGATTTAACAATCGGATACTACTGCTCCTAACATGCATTCAGGGGTGCATATAAGCCGACCAGTTGCACATTTACCACCAACTCACGTTAGGGATCAAATACGTCTAGCCAGGTTCCGAGCATGGCAGATGCTCCTATCTACAGGGCGAGTGCGCAGCGGCTTCTGCAAGCTCCCAGCGGGAACTGTTCTGCGGTTCACGTATTCGATTCCTAACGCAAGTGTATCAGGTAAAGATCATGGGTTACTCACTCACCCGTAGCGTAACCACAACGGAGTCATTTTGTGGTGTCGTGTATTTAGGGATGCCAGTGCGCTCCGTTTCTAGGCTTGTGGCTTTGTGTATCTCAACGCCCTCGTTGTCGCGTTGTAATCCGCCATATACTGGGCAGACATTGTTCACTTGATGGTCTGGGATGTGTCGTTGTCGTACACAGCGGCCTCCTTATAGTTAATCCTTATAGTTTCGCTATGACCTGAATTTGTTTTATGCGGGCTATGTGGTGAGTCATAAGGGGAGCTTTGAATGTTATATCGTGTTGAATAATTATTTCGTGTTGAATTTTTATAAATTTGTTTTTCGAGTTTTGACGTTTTGAATTGATGGAATAATAACAGTCAAGTATTCATTGTGGTGCATGAGCTTAAGCTGAATAAAACCGTTTTTAAACATGTAGCATGCCACAGGTTGAGTTAACATTTAAGCCAACGTTAGCGCATTCCTTTTCCTTAACACCACCGCGTCATCTCTGTTCCTTTTGACACCACTTAGTGATGTTTGTTACAAGCAAGGTTTCTCTCCATAACTTTAGAAGCAGAAGTTGGTACCTACATATAAGATATTCTCAGGATAATTTGAGTGTAGGTACAATAAGTGGATAATAGAAACCTGCCACATTACCATTAAATATTGAAACAAAAACATATACTTCAGTTTTATTATAAATAATAGTTGTCTTTAATTTTATGCATTAGCTTGGATCCAAGCTGTGAATCGGGAAACGCGAGCATTTACACCAGGGAAGAAAGCTTGACCACAACCGCGTCCCCAAGAGCAGACACCGACGACGATACCGTTGTGGTAGAGAGGACCGCCGGAGTCACCCTGGCACTGGTCGCGGCCGCCGACGTCGAGCCAGCCGGAGCACAGCATGTTGGCGGTGATGGTATCTCCAACAGTTGCGTAGCGCTGGGCGCAAACGTTCTGGTTAACGGTCCAAATCTGGACGTGACGTAGCTGCTCCGAAGCTGATCCTCCTGCCTGCAAATACCACAATGATACATAGTTGAAGTAAAAATAAAATGTAGAAAATGGTTGTTGATAACGATATAGTACATTACTCTATCACAACCTCTCTTACTTCCTATACTAGATTATGTTGACGCATGTTTTATGGACGTTAAACTAAGGAACAGCTGAATAAGCTTGAGTGCTTACAACATTTTTAAATTAGTTTATTATTCTCATATTTATGTGTTTATTTGTTTTTATTTATCTGTTAGTACTTGTATCTACTATATTTTACTGTAGCGCTTTTATATTATTATGGTTATTATAAGATTGGTTATAAATAAAGACTTTTTGTTTTGTGTTGTATACTATAGTAATAAATACTATACTTATAAAATAGAACTGTAAGTAAAAACAAAACATACCGATGTGGTTCCCCATCCAGCAGCCCAGACGACCTGGTTGTCGCCGAGGTTGTAGTTGGCTCCAGCTATCAGAGCAGGCCGAGCATTGTTGTTGTGGGCGATAGTACTAGCAGTGCGCAAGACGGCTACATCGTTGTCAACAGTGCGGGCGTTATAGTTGGGGTGGTTGATAATTGTGGCCACGTTGTGCACGACTCCGCCACTGTTTGCGTTAGTGGATCCAACACGAATGCGCCATCTGTTAGCTGCGTCACCACTAAAATAAATTATCAAAATGGTAAAAAATCGGGTTTGAATCGATCGAATAGTAGATACACAGCGCCAGAACAAGATATACAAAAAATATGGACGAAGCAGTTTGAATGCACAGAAAAAAGAATTTAGGATTAATATTATTGTTATTATAATGAATGATAGCTCTTATATTTTGTGAAAGAATTCCTTGTCCTAGAAATGTCTTTGGATTTTTTTACATCAGATTTTTTTCGAGAAATATTTTTTTTAATTTAGAACTCGCTACATTTCAACAGCTAACATAAGTTACTTATGTAACTTCGAGTTGCGAAACAATGATGTTATCAATATTTAAGCAACACAATAATATCTATATTTAAGTATTATAGTTTTAAAAAATATCAATGGTACGCCAAATTGTGAATATATAATAATTATTGATTTACTATTTAGCGGTAATAAATGTAAAAGGGGTAATAAATGTACTGCATTAAAAAAATTATTTTTTTCTTACACATCCAGGATGGATTGTGGAAGGAACAGAAAATAATACAAATAACAATAAATACATATTTAAAGAACCAGATAACCGCTTCATTATATAAAATGACTTCAAAAAAGAAATTATATAATCTATAAAATAAAAGTGCCGTTATTATTCATACAAATAGTAAAGTTACAGTGCTAATGATGTGTACGATTTATATTATTATTATTATTATATTAATATTAACATTTTCCTCATTTCTTCTGTGTCCCTAAGGCAGGCAAGATAGGCATTGTAATAAACTATGGTTATGTTTCTAAGCGTTAGAAAGACATGCCATTTTGATTCTCAGAAGGAGCAACAATACTGTATTAAATAAAATACATAGATATGATAGATAAATAATAGAATACATATTGGCTAAATGGGACATTGTAACTATTATAAAGTTTGTAATAATATTCCCGTTCGCCCTATAAGTGGGCTGGGGATTAAAAAGTTCATGTCATCGAAAATTATACATTAAATTCCTATTCGGCCTACAAGTGGGCTGAAGATGGTGGGGCCAGCAAGATTATAACAAACTTAAAGAGGTGGAACCAAACACCAATTTGTAATAAAAACTTGTTATGATTAACTTGTTTATTATAGTATATACGAGTATACATTATTAACTTAATTATCTTACATCGTGCAGTGAGCGGCTGTGAGGATGGCCCTGGTATTAAGGATTGTACCACCACAAGACTGCCAGTAGGTGCTCAGGTTCCATGAGTAGAGCAACGCGGTGATGGTGGGGTACTGGGCAATGGTGGTCACAGAGCCACCCACAATTCTTTGTGGGTTGCTGGGGACAGCTGTTCAAAACATATATATACATATTGAAATATAGTAACCTGAACTGTAGAATTAATTTGATGTTAAACCCGTTTGCTCAGTTGATAGCGATCTTCGAAGCGCGGGATCCCAGGTTCAATCCCTGGCCGGGGCAAACACAATGTGATAGACAGAAATATAATATGCTCTTGGGTCTTGTATGATGTTATGTGCCAACCACGGTATAAGAAATTTAGTTCAAAAACACACTTTATAGGTACGTATTTCTCAATAAATAAGTACTTAATTATATATAAGTACAAAAATGTTTGAATCTACATGATATAAAAAGTGATTTGGTTTTTTATGGTTGATAATATAATCAAATGTCCCTTATTTTTGATATGTAGGACATTGACGCCTTCAACTTTAGTGTAATGCATTTTGAATGTTTTAATAAATACGATAATACATTTTATTCAACCGTGAACACAAGTAAAATTACAAACAAAATTTTTAATTTTCTAATATTAAGATAATTTCTGTTACATACCAGCCACTGCAGCAAGGCACAGAGCAAGAACTATGATGGCACGCATTGTTTCCTTCCAGTTACAACAACTGACTGAATTTCATATGAAACTGTGTGTATTTATATCCATTGTCATTTATCTTGCTTTATTTTATCGATTAGTATCTGAGATTAACGTCTAATTGGTAAGTAAATGATTAATTGCCTAAATAGTCTAATCGTTATCACTGTAACGAAAATAAAAAAACTCAAGCAACAGTTGTGTTCATTTATCTTTTGAGGTGTGTGGAAGTAAGACCTAATATTACCTAAGATCTATGTTTATTTAATGTATTTAAAATACGGTACACGCACGAGGCCAACTATGTAGGTGTTACGCGGTAACGTCTGCTTATGCATCTGCTATGCATTCCGTCACAAGTAATGAACTGCCGTGCGATTCTGTAATAATTCGTCGATGCACTCGTCGACGAGCTCACCGATGTCAAATTCTTTATGAGATACTTTATTTATATATATATATATATATATATATATATATATATATATTTATTATATACTTTATATACTTTCACCCTTGTACACAAGGTTGTTTTTCCAACGTTTCTTGTCATCTCGTCATTTGTTTCACGGGTGTTGTCAAGGATGCAACGATGTTTGCTCTTAGAGAAACGCACGGCAGCATAGCGCTCATTACCCTGAGATATTGTGTTGTTCAGTTTTATGTGTCATTTATTAATTTTACATATGTTTATTTTTATTAAAATGATAATATAAATACAGAGAATTGAAAATCGGTTTTAAAATACACACATAAATAGAAAACGTACTTCAGTTTAACGTACCTATCCGTCATTTCCAAGTTTTAAAAAATCTTCTAAGCGCGGAATTCATATTTTGCAACTTTTTCCTTATTATCGTTTGCACCAATACTATCTACGTAACTATATCTATAAAAAATATAACTGTACACGTGTCAAGCTTTCTTTAGTTAAATACTTGAAATGCTGAATAATGGGGTGTATACACAAACACACAAAGTATCGTATGGACATATACATCATACATACATCTTATAGGAGGCCAGCCTATTGCCATCTACAAAGCACTACTCCAGACTCCGGACTGCTATTGAGAATTTCTTTGTCAGAAAACCCCAATATCTGTGCGACCCGGGTATCGAACCCTGGACCTCGTTTCCAGAGCGGCACTTCCACCACTTCACCAAAAACAAGCGAGCGAAGCCGCTTGCGGTTCTGCTAATCTCTTTAATATTATAAAGGGGAAAGATTTATTTTTTGAATTGGGCTCCGAAACACATGTACCGATTTGAAAAAATATTTCACCGTTATAATGCTACATTATCCTTGAGTACCAAAGGCTATTATATATTTTGTTGAATATATATATTGATTTATCATCATCATCATTTTCAACACGCTGGTGAAAACACGCAGATGGAGCGCAGTTTGTATAATATAAAGGGATCAAAATACGCTATGGGGCCAACTGAGGTTTGAATTGTAGAAATGTTAGAAATCTTTGAAAACGATTTATCAATTCTAAATATTCTTTGTTGACAATTGATTTTTATTCTTCGTAAGCCAAGGGCTTCTAAATGAATGAATGTGAAACTTCTAGATGAGAGCTCGTTAAGGTCAGAAAAAGTTATAGCTGGAGCTGAATGATAGCAGAGGTGTCACAACAACACGTCAATGTAGATACAGAAGAACCCCTTACCTCCACTAAATTGTTGTGGTTTTAAATTAACTGAATTAATTGATTTATATTAACCATATAAGTTTTCCAAATACGCTTAAATCGTGGGTATTCCTATAACCTCCCTTGCACCCTTGCATCTCGTAAGAAAATCTCATCTCCTCGATGAAGGGAATCCTAGTGTGATGCCAGAGTTTGGAAAATAAAACACTTTAATTATTACATATTCAGCTTATGAACTAATTTAAAGGATTTTAATATTAAGGAACATAGTTGAAATATTTTTTTATACCATTCCTACTCTAAAAAGCTTACTATTTCACTGAAAACAGTGAATAAAACGGAATTTTTAATCACTGTTTTGGGTGTTTGAACTTCGAACACACCAATATATTCGATCTCCATCTCAGTGCTTATACATCTTCCTTACGCAAATAATAGTCGACATACAAACTCTTTGTGCAAGTAACTCCTCGAGATTTGATTGGTCGATATTTGAGACAAGGAGTTTAGCATTAGAATAAAAAGTGGACTGTGTTCTTTGCTGCCATTATTGAAAATAATATATAATTATAATAAATAAATTACTCTTATGTTTAGGAATTGTTCTAATTTTAATGTGCATTTTAATTAATTTAACCTTCCTTTTTTCTTCATTAAATGTCTATTTTCGCTTAAATTATTTCTTTTTCTCGTAGTCAAGGTATAAAGTATAGTATGCAACTCTTGAATTAACGGATTTATATCGAGGGCCATGAATTACTCGCATCGCTCAGGATTCTAACACTTGAATAACTCGCTACGCTCGTGATTCATCTATGGCCCTCGCATTAAATCCGTCCTATATTCACTAGTTGCACAATATACTATTATCTTATTTCAGAATAATTAACTCTGGTGCTATCAGTCGTACCACATTGGAGTCGCAAAAAAGTCTAGGCATGAAAAAGTATGCAAAATGCGGAGTAGTCTACTTATAAACAATAGGATGCTGCTGCTCCTAACATAAATACAGGGGTGCACATAAGCTGACCAGTGGCGCATTTACCACCAACGATAATAATTATCGTTGGTGGTAAATTAAAAAAGGTTTACAGCTATATTTCGCTTATTGGCAAGGGTTGTAGACGGTTACATATTATCAAGGATATTATATTACGATCCTTGCTAATATGCCAAATCATTTAACAAAGGAAATACAGTACATATTGAAAAAAACTTGTAAGTACTTGAAAAAAAAAAACTTGAGAGGTGTCAAGGGACACCCGGATGGAACGAAGTTCCTCATCAGAAAAAAATAATGCTAAAAATACAAAAACATGGTAAATATTCCAATAATAGGTTCCGATAATCGCGCGTATAGGGTTACTTCAATAAAACTCCTTTCTGCGTATGGGAAGTGTTCAAAAATATATATTTCTCAAAATTACATATTACATCCAGTGAATGAAATGCCTCCGCGAGCTAACTTTACCTGAGTCGCCATCTAGTATAAATTTACGGAACTAAATGGCGCCACTTGCTACGATTACAACATCTGGCTTGCTTTCTATAAGAGAGAGAGAGAGACAGACAGAGAAACATGCGCACGCCGCACTTGCTTTCTATCAGAGAGAGAGAGACAGACAGACAGCTTACTATAGCAAAAAGTGTCGTGACAACTTTTCGTAAGAATTTTTTCCGTCTAGCCCCCTTTCACAACGCGCGATAAGGAACTTCGTTCCAAAAACTTTTTATAATATTGTGAAGAGTATAGGTGTGAGCACCTTTTTATGTTTAAGTTTATAAGTAAAACCAGCTGACCCGCCACTCCCGCCAGTGGCTTCACTCGCTTGGTCTTGGTGTAGAGACGATAAACGGCGGATCTTTGCCAGTTTCCATTTCCAGGGCTGTTGATCTCCTCGCAATGTCTCTCCATTTTTAACGGTTACTGGCATTGCGAGCACAATGTACAATGGTGGAATTCGTGGCCTTTTTAATAGAGGAAGTCCAGCGTGTTGGTGAACGACCTCGGGATCTCTTTCCTTCCACTTGTCCTTGCACTATTAATCTCTCCATCGAGTTCTTGTTCCTGGAGATATTCCCGAAGAACTTCATTATTCGCATCTGCACAATTGACGATAGTCTAAATTGAATTTGAAGTTCTTTGAGGATAGACTTTTAGTTGCAACGCTATCCGATTTTCAGTAGTGGTCTCCAGCACCACATGTCTAGTGCATACATTTTTTGGCGATCCTGTTGTTTTAGTGACCAAGTTTCCGCGTCATAAAAAAGATTGGAAACACCAGATATTCAGGGGTACTGGTAATCAATTACCATCCTTTTAAGAGCATAACCTGTACATCAAAAGATGGGAAAACAACAGGACCCACCGCTTTTTCAGGCCCTATTGGTAAAATTCTTAAAACTTGTGAAACTAAAGAAATCATCCAGTTTGAACCAATCACCACTTGTCTACCGGATCTAACGACAACAAAATTAAGCACAGTACTTGTTTACACGATATTTGTTTAGCAGTTTTAACTGGGTCGGTAAGCTACGAATTAGCAAGAAGGTTTCCTAGTAAAAGGACGCACGCTAGATAGCTCACGACTGTTAATAGAATACGAAGACTTTATATTTCTACAGACCGGCTGAAAATAAACAGATTTTGATGCCAAATTATATTTGCAAGTCCAGCTGCCTAACTTGGTTTTAGATCAACAGCTCATGTAAAGTGCTAGAAACTTGTGGTTTCTCATAAAAAGTTCGAGATACTTCTCTGAAGACATAAAGGCTGTATTGGATCTAGTTATAGAGCGTAATTGGTTCACCATGAAAACGTACTTCTATCGGTGTTAACCGATGACAACAATTATTTAAGAGAACTTGGTTGCAGAAGGATTATATTTAAAAGCTCGTACTCTGCGACAAGTTACGACGATGAGATTTTTTGTTATGCTAAAAATTAACTTTGAATGCAATAACTATTACGATATGATTGACTGGCAAGAGAAGACTTTCGTTTCGACAGGACTTCCTTTATTGCGTTATTTCAAAACTGACAATAGTAGATGAGGGAAATGTCGGGAAATTTGACTATCCGAAGTTTCCATGCCACACGCAGTCGGTCAAAAGATGTGTCAAATTGACGACTCAAGCATTAGGTTCTGTGGCAGGGCAAGTAGCTAAAGAAAGATTTATTGCTTATATTACTTACATACTTATTATTCGTAAAAAGTTCTTAAAAATTAACATTTTGTTTAAAAAAAAATATCTGACTAACGGTTCATTTTATATTTATAATATATCATTTACTAATACATGTTTTTTTTAAATTAAATCACAAATTTTACATTTAATGTAAGGTGTCGTTTGACAAACGATTATTTTTATATTTACATTACTTATCAAATGTTTGATTTAAATAAAGTCATGTATGATTGTAGCTCCAACCCTAGGTTAGGATAGGTTTGAACTGCGACCAAACCATGCGCAAGCCGAGCAAGCGAAGCGAGCGTACCGCGGCAGCGGCCGGCGAAGTGCTCAAAACTATGTATTGAATGATTGTTTGTGGCTCCAACCCTGGGTTTGGTTAGGTTAGGTTTGAACTGCTATGAAACTATGCGCAAGCCGAGCGAGCAAAGCGAGCGTGCCGCGGCAGCGGCCGGCAAAGCACTCAGAACTAAGTAATGTATGTATATCAAATAAATTCTACAAAGACCAATTTTATCTCTCAAGCAGGTGTCAAAGGAGTAAACATACAATCACAACGGTATAATATACTTTGAAAACCTATACTACCTATTTTATAAATTATCCATAATAAATCCACAAATTGTCATACAAACATATACTCTAACGATAACCAAATAGATCTCAATATTGTAGTCCCACTTGTTATCAAAACAATATGGCGGCTACCTTTATCAAATTACGGGAATTGCTCACAAAACCATAATATAAGGTGATTATAAGCCTTTTCTTAGGTTTCTACCTCGAAATGGTACTTATTCACGAAAACAATACACTAGCACATGCACACCTGCGAAAGTATAAGAGATATGGTATCGACGCCCATTGTTTTTTTACTAGCCTACTGATATCCAAAATAATTTATATTTCTATGTAAAAATGATTTCTAGGTGGTTATTAGTATTAAAAAAACATCTAATAAACCGAAATGAATTATTAAATAATGTATGATTGTGGCCCTAGGCTAGGTTATTTTTGTAGGTTGTTGTTTACAGTAGTGCACAAACAAATTACCTACTTCTTCGTTGTGAAAGTGATACTTTATAAAATCTGAATATCTAAAAGAAACAAAGTATGAAATAAAACCAAAATAACAAAAATCTAAATATATATTTTCGATATATTTTACAACATTTACGTTTGCAAAATGTGATTGTTTGTGTAATGAAACATTTATGAAATAAGAGGTTTTGGAGATGAACTGTTATGTATTCGAAACGTTATTTGTAAAACGAATCATTTTGAAATAGTATGTTTTAGAAATGAATTGTATGCGAAACGTTGGTTTCAATTTAATATTTTGTCATATGAAGTTCAGTTAATCATTAGGGAACCATCATTCGGACGTGCCAGTGATTAGAGCATAATAAGAGAGGTACAATATTAGTTTCTTTTTTGATACTGGAAGCATCAAAATGAACGGAACAAACTTGTTTAAAAGGAACAAAACAAGCTTTAAACGTCCCAACAACAAAGATGTGTTTTATTTACTCGACATTGCACCTATTTTCCTGGATATAAAACATTAATATCATTTCCCCGTCGTCATCGAAGTCACCAAGTAGAAAAGACGAATATTTGGGTGGTACATCCACTCCTCACCAACAACCTCTGTTGAATTGTCGAAACAAAGCTTGGGCTTTATTATTATATATATATTATTATTAATATATTTATTTTTTGCCTTTATTTCTTGAATTATATAATGAGGTTTTTACAAAAGTAAATGTGGCAGTTTAAAAACTTTGTCGTAGCCCTTATCCATGATAGATGTAACTGCATCATTATATACTTCGGGAAACACTTTTATAAGAATCGGATGTTGCAAGTTTGCTTTTACACGCAGCATTTTTCTTTTTCCAATTCAACTTGAGCTACCTATATTTGATATGCATTTTTCATTGTTTTTTTTTTAATTTTATAATAACTTCATTCTGAAAAAAAATAATTGAAAAATAATAATGAAGGAAGCGACGAAGTGCCGATACAGCGTTTCCTTGAAATGTTTATTCAATTATAACATAGTATATAATTATACTAATAACGATCCTGATTTCATTAATTAAATGATTTATTGATTATTTTACTAGAATGAACTACACGTTATATCGCGCCCATGCCCAATAGTGGGATGAATTGCAGTAGTGTGATGAAAGGTAGCCCATGTCTATCCTCAGTGTTCAAACTATATCCATGCAAAAATTTCATCTAAATTGGTTCAGCGATTAATGCGTGCAATGGAGAGGTAACAGACAGACACACTTTCGCATTAAACATATTAGTAGGTATGGATATTGGCAGCAATCTTTCTTTCTTCTCAGCTATACACGTTGTAAAGCGGTGAATAGGTAGTTTTCATTCGATAGATGACATACTAACATACTTGAACATTGACGATCAAAAAGTATTTATTAATAATTATATAATTAATAATAATTAAACAAATTTATTATAATTAATATTATTAATATTGTCCGATAAGTTTTACTATTATAAAAAACTAGCTGTGATCCGCGGTTGCACCCGCGTGGTGATGGATGATGATCATGATGATGAATCAAATATAGCGTATGTAACTCAAGCATAATGTAGCTTTCTACTGCTGAAAAAAAAATTTGAATCAGTTTAGTGGTTTTTGTGTTTCCATTACAAACAAAATTGCAATGAAATCATTATTTTCTATTATTAGGATTAAATATCAAGATAACAATAATGTGACTTAATTTGTATCGGAGTTACTATTGCAAACTTAAACGTATAAAAATAGTTATTGTGACATAACTGTAAAGTTGCAAATTGTTGTTCAATAGATTTCGCTCTGGCCCCATACTACGGTTAAAATCAGATAAAGAGTTAAAATTCAATGCTCGGACCTCGAGCTTTAGTGGCCTAGTTGGTCATGGCGTCTGACTCGGATTGTCGGAAGACGCGGGTTTGAATCCCAACCGAGGTTGTGAATTTTTCTTTCTATTAAAATTGGAATATTTGGTATCGCTAAGCAGGCGCTAGTTAATTACGGTAATAGTTGACATATGGCACTGCAGACTTTTTGTAGATATTAATATCCTCTATAATACCTACATCACTTCGCTCTTTTATCAATAATTTCCAAATCGTAAGCAATTTAAAGATTTTTCGGCGATACAATTGCATATTCTGTGTAATCATGAAAAAGTAGGTATTTATTTTACTAAACTTTAAAAGTCAGACATATGAAATTGCTGATGTTTTTGTAGACTTTTTGTATAAAAAAGGTACTACATCACTTTGCTCTCTTTCAATAGTTTCCGCACCGTACGCGATATAAGGATATTTTTCACACCTTGGATAACATTATCGAAGTTTTCATACGTATCCCTAAAATTGTACAAATCTCCTTTGTTCATCAGGGATAATGTAGGATTCTAATGGTGAAAGAATTTTCCAAATCGGTCAAGTAGTTTACTTTATATTTATAAAGTAATAGTGTAGATATCAAAGTTGAAATATTTGGACGTTTTTTGTCCAAAAAGTTCAACGAGTTGAACAAAGTTGAACTTAGTGGAACAGAACCAAGGATGCGATATGCGAGGATAGGGGGAGGAGGGAATCGGAACAAACCGACTGAAAAGCAATAGCAAACTATTTTACTTCACCTCGGTTACAGCGTGGCACTACCAAAAAAACCTATTTTTTTAGATATTCTGAGCATTACTGATGTTTAGGTACAATAAGTGTATAATAGAAACATTACCTGAAATCATTTAAACAACAACATATATTTAAACTTTATTATTATTAATATAGTTGTCTTTTAAGCTTATGCATTAGCTTGGATCCAAGTTGTGTATCGGGAAACGCGAGCATTGACACCAGGGAAGAAAGCCAGAGCACAACTGCGTCCCCAAGAGCAGACACCGACGATAACGTTGTTGTGGTAGAGAGGACCGCCGGAGTCACCCTGGCACTGGTCGCGACCGCCGACGTCGAGCCAGCCGGAGCACAGCATGTTGGCGGTAATGGTATCTCCAACAGTTGCGTAGCGCTGGGCGCAAGTGTTCTGGTTAACGGTCCAAATCTGGACATGACGTAGCTGCTCCGAAGCTGATCCTCCTGCCTGCAAATAACACAATGATACAAAGTTCAAATACAAGTTAAATGTGGATATTATGATTGGTATCGAAATAACCATACTAATAAAGTAATAATCAAACTTACAGAGGTGGTTCCCCATCCAGCAGCCCAGACGACCTGGTTGTCGGCAAGGTTGTAGTTGGATCCAGCTATCAGACCAGGCTGAACAGCGTTGTTCACATAGGCGATATTGGTAGCAGTGCGCATGATGGCAATATCATTATCAAGAGTACGGCTGTTGTAGCTGGGGTGGATAAGGAATGAGGCCAGGTTGTGGACGGTTCCACCACTGTTTGCGTTAGTGGATCCAACACGAATGCGCCATCTGTTAGCAGCGTCACCACTGAAATAAAGTTTCGAAATGGTTAATAAACCTTCTCGTACTTACTTTACCTTGGACATAATTACAGGATATAATCACAGGTCGGCAGTTAGCAAATGGTAGACGTGGAGTCCCAGACCAAGAAATATAAAAAAAGACAAAGAACGTTTGAATGCAAATCGAAAATATGTTGATTTACATAGTATAGTTATAAATGGTAACGCGATTGTAGACATTGATGTCTTCTATAAAACTGTTGTACATCACGTTGCTCTATTGTCAATAGTTTCCGCAGCGTACGTGGTATAAGGTTTTTTTTCATACCTTGGGTTACAAAATTAAAGTTTTCATACGGATCCCTACATTTTTGAAAACATTCTATGGTGTGCTCACGTATCAGCTCTCCAACTAGTGTTGTAACATAAATGCCCGCTTCCGAATTAGTGATCAACATTGTATAAAGAAATACTGTAAAGTACGGTGTCTACATGAAATATTGTCCAATATCACACGTAGTGTCGGGCGATATCAATGAATTAGCTACATCAATGCTATCAATAGCTCTATAATTATTGTTACAATAATTCATATCTATAAAAATACTCTACGCGGACAAAGTCGCGAACAACAGCTAGTCTATAGATATGTATCTAACAATTGTTTTTTTGATCTTAACGAACAACATTAGAATATATGAATAGAGAATATATTGGCTAAGTAGGCCAATGGGAATTATTAAAAAAATTATAATATTTAACCGTTCGTCTTACTAAGATGGTGCTATGAGAAATTTATAACAAATAAAATAGTCAATTAATTTCCCTTTTACCCTACAATTGGGCTGGCGATGGTGGGCCAGCAAGCATATATCAAATTAACGATGGAAAGGGTGGAACCAAGCACCACTTTGTAATGAACAACTTAATATGATTAAGTTGTATATTATTGTGTGTATAAATTACTAACTTAATAACATAATTCTTTTAAAACTGCAAATTATATTTTGATATGTTAATTGGACAAGAACTGCAATAGGTAGATAATCGAATTAACTTACAATGGGCAGTGAGCGGCTGTGAGGATGCTCCTGTTATTAATTATTGTACCACCACAAGCCTGCCAGTAGGCACTCAGGTTCCATGAGTAGAGCAACGCGGCAATGGTAGGGTACTGGTTGATGGTGGTCACAGAACCACCCACGATTCTTTGTGGGTTGCTAGGGACAGCTGTACAAAACATAAATAAACATATTGAAATAACAATGGACCTGATCAATAATTAATTTAATTTGTGACGGCTATATTGGCTCAATTGATAGTGACTCCGGTTTCGAAGGTTTAATCCCTTAGCGAGGCACATATTGTGTGATGGACAGAAATATTTGCTCTCGGGTATTGTGTATTGTGATGTCTCCATGCCTCCCGTCACACAGACACACGACTATATGTGCCGACCACGGTATAAGGAAATTAGTTCAAAACCACATTAAATATGTTAAATATTATTGATTGCTCAATAACTAAGTAATTACATATACAAAAATGTATGAATCTACATGACATAAAAAGCGAGATAGTTAATTTTTAACTTATAAAGTTCTCAGGCGCTAAAGATTGTTCTTAAGAAAAAAATACGTCAAATTCCTTATATCTTACTTGAATGTTTTTAACCGACTTCAAAAAAGAGGTGGTTGTATGTTCGTGTGTATGTATTTTTTTGTGTATGTTAATCGATTTCTCCCCCATTTGTGGACCGATACTTAAAATTTCTTTTTCTTTGGTAGAATATACTGCCGAAGTGGTTCCATTTAAATTTCATCAAATTACGTCATGAGTTATACTCCAAAAACTTAAAATTATTACGCCTATCTTGATGATATCATCATGGACGGTGAATGACAATCAATTCCGTAAGTAGCAAAGGTCACTATAAATGGTGGAAAAATAATTTTACTAACGTACTAATTAGTTAGTGTAAAATAACTTGTTGAAGTCGGTATTATGATGTTTCAAAGAAAGTACCTTTTATCACAATAATGTACGCACGGTATGTACACTATGTACTGACTTCGCCAAGTTATTTCACACTTTTTGGTAATGAAGTCGGTTCCATTTTTTGGTATTTTTTAAAATTAATACTATAGTATTTTACACTGAACCATAAACACAATAAAAATTACAAAGAAAAAGCTTAAGTTTCTAATATTAAGATAATTTCTGTTACATACCAGCCACTGCAGCAAGGCACAGCGCAAGAACTATGATGGCACGCATTGTTTCCTTCCAGTTACAACAACTGACTGAATTTCATATGAAACTGTGTGTATTTATATCCATTGTCATTTATCTTGCATTATTTCATTGATTGGTATCTAAGATTAACGTCTAATTCGTAGGATATGATTCGTTGCGTAAATAGTTACAACGCTATCATTTTAACAAATCAAACAAAACCACTCGTTCTTATCATTTGTATTTAGACGTGCGCGGGAGTAAGACCTCACTTAAATATTTTGGAGGGTCAACAGAGTAATGTAATAGGTATAGATCTATGTTTTTCAATGTGAATAGTTACTGTGGCACTTTTTTTTTATTGAGGGGGGAAATGCTGTCCACTTCCCTTCCGTTACGGGGGTTGACGGAAGGGGGTATGTGGGGCTCAGACCCACTAAAACCCCCCCGTGAGCAGTCCTCCGCCAGATGGGTGAGATAAGGTTGCGCTGGCATTCACCATCTCGCCCCAGCGGTAGGCCCGGGTTGGTAACCGGGCGTCAGCGCCTGTGAAGGGGTGCCCTTGCTCACCAAGGGCACTCCTCAGACGTGTGTGGTCGTGCAAGCCGGCGAAGAGTCCCCCGACTCTTCACCAGTGACACCCACTACGGAGGAGGGAGGAGGCGAGCGAACTGCCTCCTCCGTACCCCCGTTCGTCTGCGCCGGAGCGGGTCAGCTCGAATTCGTCATTCTCCCTAACCCGCTCCGCGGCCTCCTTCTGCGCAATCACCGCTTCGCAGAAGGTGGCCACCGCCTGCCACGATCTTTTTTTGTCGAGCATGGAGCTTACCACGCGCGACAAGGAGAGATCTCCGCCGATTACAGCAGTAAGCGTGTGCCGCTGCGGGTGCCATGCAGCACACACTGCCAGTGTGTGGAGTGCCGTATTCTCCAGAGCCCCACATTCATGACAGGCTGGGGTCGCCTCCCGTCTTGAAATTTGGTGCACGTACTTTCCGAAGCATCCGTGCCCGGAAAGCACCTGCACCAATCGGAAGGTGAGCGACCCGAAACGCCGTCTTACCCACCTATGGAGGATCGGGCGGATGGCCTCTACCGTCCACTGCCCAGGGACTGGTGGAGCCAGGTCCTACGACCACCGCCGCAACAGGGCGGCTCGTGCCTGCCACCGCATGCGTGTCACCTCTTCCCACGCTGGGGGGGTCTCCTCGGGATCTCCTTACCGCCACGAAGTGGTATACTTCGGCGAGGATCTCCGCTTGGAGCTCCCAGGGAGGATCACAGGCCAGCACGCAAGCCGCCGTCCGGTATCCACGTATCGCCTTCGTCACGATAACCCGCTGTGGACGTCGCAGCAGGGTCTTATTGTGGCGACTGAGGGCGTCCGCCCAGACTGGTGCCCCGTAAAGAGCCATACTTCGGATCACTCCGGAGTATAGTTGGCGGCAGTTGGCGTTCGGGCCATCCACGTTGGGCAGCAGCCTTCCCATGGCGGCCGCAGCTCCCACGACTCAAAGTCAAAGTCAAAGTCAAAACCATTTATTCAATTTAGGCATCAATGACGCACTTATGAACGTCAACTTTTAATTATAATGTACTTTAAAGACTCTACCGCCGCGTTCCAAAATATATAGAACCCACCGAGAAGAAGCGGCAAGAAACTCGGGGCCATTCTTTTTATATGGATGTTTACAATGTTTCTACTTAGGTACTACAAATATTACATTTTATGGGTGGCAGAGAGACAGCTTGCCAGAAGTGGAGTATTCTAAGCATCTTTATCTTCTATATAATGTCGAACTTTATAGTAAGCTTTTTTTATTAATACGTTTTTTACAGTCAACTTGAATTTGCCCTCTGTGAGCTCAACTATGTGCTTTGGGATTTTATTGTAAAAACGCACACAATTTCCTAGGAATGACTTATTAGTCTTTGCAAGTCTAAAACTAGTACAGCTATCCTATTTGTATTTCTGGTATTAAAAGTGTGGTGATCTACTCTTGGGGCCAGTTGGGCAAAATGGCTCCCAAAAGCCCACCTCCCATCCAAGTCGAGGCTAGGACTCCATCCAGGATAACCCGCGTTCCTGGAGGGCTCCCCCCCCCCCCCCGTATAAAAATAAACAAACGTCAATATTGTTATAAAAACTAACGTGGTTTTCAATCATTATTAATTAAAAATACGGGATTACTCACGTAATATTTATCGGATAGGTCCGACTATAGTTTCGACCACATTCGGTGGCCTTTTTCAAGGAGTGTGCTAAGCGAGACGTCATCGACGCGGGCGTCCCGAACACTCCTTGAAAAAGGCCACCGAATGTGGTCGAAACTATAGTCGGACCTATCCGATAAATGTCAATATACCGTTTTCAAAGGTCGTGAGGACAAATGGTCAAATTTGAAGTACATTTTCGTCTTACGTATTGTTGTTTCTACCATGATGATTTAACGTTATTATATGTTTTATATAAAGATGATAATAAACACACGATAAAACACATATGCGACCTGAAACTGAAGTGTAATTTCTTTGTATTTTAATTTATTTGTACGGATAGTTATTTTTCGGTGTAATCCTACATATATAATGGTGAGGCGAGTATGAATTCAAAGCTAAAGATAACATCTTTGCTCCTTTTGTTAGTTTATACGCACATACATTTTTTTACTAGACTGGCATGGTCACTAATTCAAGGATTATCTTTAGAAACGAGACATCTATCGTATTAATTTTGAGCCTTCGGCATTTCGCGATAAGGTTAATTTTTACGTTAAATTATATCAATAAAATACTCTATAATATAAAATACTACTTATACAGTCGCCTGCAATAAGATTCCGTAATTTTCAAAACTATCAAACAGTACCACATTTTATAACTAAAAATAATATAAATAGCTTCATTTTAGGATAATTTTGATGTCCATTTTTATGAACCGGATTACTGAGGCACTTTTGAAATTTGTGAAAATGTATACATCTTAACCCCTCACCAGTCGATTGTCAACATAACAATGAAATTTCTATTGTGTCTGGGCCGTTCGACTGATGAAGTATTACTGCAGGCGACTGTATACATGAATTTGTTAAACCCAATGTTTTATCCTTTTAAATGAAATATTAAGTTTCTGGGAGATAATTAAATACATATTAGGCACATATATTTCTATATCTACACTAATATTATAAAGAGAAAAGATTTGTATTTTTGTATGAAACGAATAAACTTAAAAAATACTGGACCGAAATCAAACATTCATTTGTCGTTAGAAATTGTATTATCACTAAGTAACATAGGCTATTTAATATTTAAAAATAGTAAGGGATCTGTATAAAAACTTCTAAAATGTAACCCAAGGTGTGAAAAATAATCCAAAAAACATCCTTATATCGCGTACGCTGCGGAGACTTTTGAGAATAGAGCAACGTGATGTACTATAGTTTTATAGAGGACTTCAATATCTTCAAAAAGTATGCGATACCATATGTCTAGCTATTACCGTTATGTCACGATAGCTACTTTTCCGTGTATATAGCTACACTCAATATTAATGCCGGTACAAACTAGGCACACATTATTGGTATCTTAGTGTTAATCCTTATCTACTCTAAAGAGGAAAGATTTGATAATTTGTTTATAATGGATAAAGACGTCAATCGCATTCCTGAAGTCATTACCCAGGATATGATGTATTCATTAATTTAAATTGCTAGCCAATTGAGGGTATTGGTTTGTCGCGTACTCTCGCCCTGACGACGACGCAATCAAAGCTCGTAAGGCATTCAATGTCTTGTTGTAGCCAGAAGCTAACTGGAACCTGTACGTGTGTAACCTGCTTAACGTACTGACCTTTCATAACCTTTCAAGACTTACTTCAAGTTTACTGTGAGGTGTAAATACGCCAGGTCATGTATTTTTGATTGTTATATGTATATTTCTATATATCTATATTTATTTCTATTGTTCCTTTTTCATTTCATTTAGTTCCTTTAGGCGCTATTATTAGATTAATTGCATTGTAATGTAGGTAAGAACGGTGTCACATAATATAAGAATAATAAAAAAAAACACGTAATTGAAATTCCGACAAACCAATACTGCAAATTTTTTTTATGTTGATGATACCAAATGTTCTTGCAAAATATTATCAATTCATACAGTTTTTAAACTATTTTCTCAGCAACCACTCGACCAATCATGCTCATATTCGAAATTCATCTTTAAAATAAAGGAACTTAGATTACTTTACCATACATTTTGTACACACATTAGTGTGTGTACAAAATTACTGACGACTAAAAAGAAAGTAATATATACGCTTGGATACCAAGTTTCCTAGAGATTTGTTGAAAAATGCAACCTGTACAGGAAGACCAGCATAAAACCTAACATACAGTCAGATGAAAGTCAATTTGGCAATTTAAAGCAGACGTTTCGCTCGCTCGGTCAAATAAAATGACATTATCAAAACGTATGTTTATCATGTTAAGTTTTTGGCCCTCAGTGTTCGGAGGGAAAGAGAATCAAAGACCAAATTCAAAAATTCCATATCACTAGGTAACACATGCAGATTTATAGATATACGTTTTTTTCTAATCGTGTACCATGGATTAAGGTAATTATCTGCTACGATAATTATCTGCTACTCGTAACATTTGTTTTTTATCAATAAACTTATCACTACCTATACGGTAGCCTATCTTGACGTTTTATTATGATAAACATAATACGTCCGAGGCTTAAAAGGCTAATACATTCTATATCTACAATTTAAACCTATATAAAGCTGTAGATTAAATAAATTAAGTAAAGTAGGTAATTGAACATACACCGATTTCATAAGGTTTTCTTGGTAATCAGGCTAGTTTATCATGTGTGATGAGGCGGGATGTTGTTTGACTGATGGCAAGCTATCATTGTCAAGTACCTACCATAAACCCATTTCTTCTGACTTTTATTCAATCACCAGAATACCTTAATACCTCTAGCCCAAAGCAAAGTAAGTAAATATCTATAAGTAGAACATCTTCCTTACTACCGTTGATTTACGCAGGTTTAGCGCCAGACACGTGTAGGGATGTCAACAACGCATCTACGAACAAATCTTCGATTGATCTTTTTTGTTGGTAGCATACACAACTGAAAACAATGAAATTTAAAACTGCCAACCCTGACCGCTCTGCCGGCACTCGCTTAATGATTGCCGGCAAACTTCCTCCTCCCCCACTGCAGTCGCACCGCCACTTCCCACTTTTGCCGCCTATTTATAGCGAAGCCGTTATACTTTAAGTACTTTACCAACAGTATTTGATTAAATGCCATATAGTGGACAAGTGTGTTGCCAGTGCATATGGCACTAAATCGTAGACTCTCACTATAGGCCTCATCATTATACAATTAAATACATTAACAACCCGCAGCTATAGAAAGGGCTACGGTCGGAGTTTCTCCACGAACCCTGAAATCATAAGATCCGTAGGCAAATCTCACTGACCCTAAAGGATTAGACAGTTTAAGTGGCAGTCGCGCACAGCACATAGGCCTCATGGACGATCGATCCGAAAGTTGTGGAGTGGAGATTGACGAAACGGCAAGCGTAGGTAGGTCCACCAATAAGCTAGACAATCACCTGTTCACATGACAACAATTGACATACAGACTGCTTTCAACAGGTCCTTTGATAAATCCGTGGCAGTCGAATCGGAACTGTGGAAGTCCTGCAGTTGAGATGATGATGATTCATTCATCGACCTATTTTATCAATTATTTTGGTAATTGCTTTTGTTTCGTCACATCTTTAAAGAATAATTACTTATCTATGATATAAAAATTAACACATTATAATATTGTCTGTTCACTTACTTATAAGTATGATGAGTGAGACCAGGGTTAATTCAAAAGTATTTATTTGTTAGTAAGTAATCGTAAGGTGAAAGTATATAAGATATTTAACAAATCCGGAATTCTATTATTATTTTTGTTGAGTGGTCTTATATAATTAATAATAATAATGAAAAACTCCTCGTGAGCGAATCGTCTTAATACTTAGATACTATAGCGCTGGCAAAATTATCGCACTTACACGTACAACTTTACAATTAAGTAATTTTATTAATCTGATTTACCTATCTGTGTCCGTAAATTTATGACAAATAAATGTCTTACATATGTGCATTTGTTTTACGAAATTTATATTTTTTCGATTGTATACGTTCTTCTACTAGTCATAAAACACATAATATCAGGTAAAAAGTTGATTAAGTCTGATTCAAAATATATATAATAGCAATAGAAACCTATATTATGGGTTATCCGTTTATCGACGCCAGCGCCGCTGCCGATGAGCCATGACGATGGCGAGGTACAATGAGATAGCTGTCACACGTGACTGATAAAAAAGTATCTGTTCACGCCAAAGCGTGACGTCACCTTAAGGCGCACCGCGCCCGCGTGCCCCACCGCCGCTTCGCCTGCAGCTGTCATAACTAGAAGAAAGCGGCTGCGGAAGGAAGCGGAAACAGTCACCTTTTTGTACTCGCGACCGGCGGACGTGTACCGCTGCGTTCCGCGCAGCAACCGCATGGCACCGCCATTTTATATCAGCACGAGTCACCGCGAATGACTTCGCCGCGAGTGACCTTCAGGGTGTGTTCGGCCCGACCAGACACTACTCCTAAATCAGCACGTGTGTACACACGCAATCAGCCCGCCGCGTAAACCAGTGCACAACCCACTAACAATACAAACACAAGTGAACAAGTGAACAACCGCCTTCAGCTCATTCAGCACGCCGTCGACAGCAGGACGCCTACAACGAGGAAGCACGGTCACCAGCACTCATCAGACCCAGACCTCCCACGTAAAGCAGGTATTTATCCTCTCCACTATCATCGAGCGTATAGCTAGCAGGAAACTGCGAAACTATAATTTCCTTCGAGCCGGATTTATCCGGTTATCCGGATATAACCGGGTACCCGGATAAACCACATTTCCTACGAGCGCGGATATCCGGCAACATAATCTCTTTCGCTGCCGGATAAACCAATGCTATCACCCCCTATCCCTTTAATACAGTCCATTAAATCTCCCTAATATAAACTACATTTTATTGACTTAATATTACCCAAATTACGTCATACAAATCAGCCCACATTTAAGCTCAATTTAATTCCCAAATATCGGATATCAATCCCTATTAATTTACAAACTACTTCTTATAGATATTGATTTAATTTAAATCCCTTCCGTCATACAAATCACCTAATTAACTCAGGTATTTGCTTATCAAACAAAACCCGACTAGCGATTAGAAGCTTCTAGAATAATGACCTGACAACAAGGCAACTACCTATTTACTTATCGTGTTCGTTTGACACAAGCGCGCCCCAGAATAAATGAGAGTTGTCTCACATTCCTGACTCAGTCACGCTGTGTATTTATTTACGATTGTTATTAATGGTGCTTGCAAGAAAGTCTTGTAATTAAGAACTAAAGGCCAGGTACTTTGTTGATTTTAATTATAAAATAATACTAAGTACTGTTAAAAGATTAACTTGTGTTCGTGATTATCATCAAATAATTAATGTAGGTTAATTGTTTACATATAAGAGATCAGCACAAAACGTCTTAGGGTCCCGTACAGAATTTACGTAAATAACATAACGAAATTTACGGAATATAATTAATTAAGTAATTAAACCATCAGCCCATATAAGGTTTGGTACAAACGTTATTAATTTAGGCGTTATTTTAACCGACTTCCAAAAAAAGGTGGTGCGGAATTTCACCTACGATTAAATACTTTAATATTTTTATTTCCTTTTAATTTTGCTTGCGTCCTTGTGCCTGACTTCGCCTACGACGATTAACGATGCCTTCTGAATCACAGGTAGCTAGATTTAAAGAGGAACAAATCGCTATTATTAAACTTAATTTGGAAGCGTTATCATTGAAGTCTAGCAAACCTAGGCGCTATAGCCCTGGATTCGCTGCCAGAGCCGCAGGCGTAAAATTGACCCGCGATAGATTTGACGCGGCATATTATATAATATTAGACTCCGTAGGTTTATCAGACGACGAGGAGGAATTCTACAACGAGCAGTATGGAAGGACAATAGACGCCTATTACGTGATTCTCGTTGTAGTATTAGAACAAAAAACATGGTCATTAGCGCCCCCTCCGTCACCAGCTCAGCAGGTATCGAACCTGCACCCTCTCAGCTCCGCGCCTATACCCGCGCGCTCCTCATCATCAGCTCAGCAGGTATCGAACCTGCAGCCTCAGTGCTGTGCGCAGGATTCGAACCCGCACCCTCTCAGCTCCGCGCCTATACCCGCGCGCTCCTCATCATCAGCTCCGCAGGTATCGAACCTGCAGCCACAGTGCTATACGCAGGATTCGAACCTGCACCCTCTCAGCTCAGCGCCTATACCCGAGCGCTTTTCAATATCAGCTCAGCAGGTATCGAACCTGCAGCCACAGTGCTATACGCAGGATTCGAACCTGCACCCTCTCAGCTCCGCGCCTATACCAGCGCGCTTATCGCCATCAGCTCAGCAGGTATCGAACCTGCAGCCTCTGTGCTATACGCAGGTTTCGAACCTGCACCCAATCAGCTCCGCGCCTATACCCGCGCGCTTCTCGTCATCTGCTCAGCAGGTATCGAACCTGCAGCCTCAGTGCTATGCGCAGGATTCGAACCTGCAACCTCTCAGCTCCACGCCTATACCCGCGCGCTTCTCGTCATCTGCTCAGCAGGATTCGAACCTGCAACCTATCGGCTCCGCGACTATACCCGCGCGCTTCTCGTCCCCACTTCAGCAGGTTTCGAACCCACAAGCTCCGCGCTATGCGCAGGGTTCGAACCCACGACCGTTCAGCTCCGCGCCAAGACCCAAACAGGTATCGAACCCGCAACCTCACTATGGTGACAACCATTGCTACCCATGTAGTAATGTAAAGGGTCACAAGCCTCGGGTATGTACCCGATACTACGCACTACCAGTGCGCTTATTGCCGGTACAACAGCGCGAGGTACCACGGCGCCGTCCCACACCTGATACGGGCCAGATGGTGTACTCCCGTCGTACTCCACCGCGCACTACCTCGCGTCCTTCGCCGCCGCCTAGGCAATGACTAGGACGGCACATCCAACAAATACCGACTCAGCCCACAAAGAATCAGCACACACACACAACACGACGACAAAGTGTCATCGCAAACACCTTAAGTCAGTTAGGTGCTGACATTCTGCACTCACCCTTGCGCCAGCAATTCTGGACGTTATCAGTATACAAATGTATACAATGTTTACGTTTCCGCGTCCAAACTAAGGCTCCGTACATGGCCGACTCACCCGCCGACCGCGTAAACGTTCAGCCCGTATTTAGCAAAGTCACGACGGACTTTACTGGACCATTTTTGATAAAATCCAGTACACTGAGAAACGCCAAGCTATTAAAAGGCTACTTCTGTGTTGTGACATGCCTAGCCACGAAGGCGGTCCATCTCGAACCGGTATCTGAGTTATCCACGGAAGCGTTCCTTGCGGCATTACAGCGTTTTGTTTCTAGGCGCGGTGTACCGGCGTTAATTAGATATAATTGCGGTACAATTTATGTAGGCGCTAGAAATGAACTTAGGGAAATACAAGACTTTCTTGCAACCAACAATAACAATATTGCACCTACACTTTCAGCTCTTTTAACGCGCATTGCAGCCAAGCTCAATGCACGCCCTCTCAGCCCACTCTCTTTTGACCACGCGGAATTTGAATTACTCGCCGCGGGTCATGTCCTTTTAAACCGTCAGCTCAATGCCCTACCTGAGTATTCGGTAGGAGGACGAGCCATTTCTGCACACAAAAGGGTTCAAGCTCGTCCTACCTTTATCCCAACACCTTTGGCGATCCTGGTCCAAACCCTACCTGCACACCATCCAAACCCGCTCCAAACGGACTCCCCGATCCAGCCCACCTCAAGTCGGGGAACTGGTCCTGATAGTGGACGACCAGGTGCCGCCTCTACACTGGCGCATGAGCCACAAGACGAACCCATGAAGGAATGGCGTCACCCGAGTGGTGGAAATCAAGATCGACCACCTGACTGTCGATTGACCACCACACCACACCTTTGCCGAGTGGGGAATATGTTCACGCCAAAGCGTGACGTCACCTCAAGGCGCACCGCGCCCGCGTGCCCCACCGCCGCTTCGCCTGCAGCTGTCATAACTAGAAGAAAGCGGCTGCGAAAGGAAGCGGAAACAGTCACCTTTTTGTACTCGCGACCGGCGGACGTGTACCGCTGCGTTCCGCGCAGCAACCGCATGGCACCGCCATTTTATATCAGCACGAGTCACCGCGAATGACTTCGCCGCGAGTGACCTTCAGGGTGTGTTCGGCCCGACCAGACACTACTCCTAAATCAGCACGTGTGTACACACGCAATCAGCCCGCCGCGTAAACCAGTGCACAACCCAAAGGGACAATACAAACATTAGAACCAAGTGACAATAGTTCTTCAGCTCATTCAGCACGCCGTCGACAGCAGGACGCCTCCACGAGGACCCACGGTCACCAGCACTCACCAGTTCCAGAGTCTCCCGACATACCCCACGGAACCCAGGTACCAATAATTCTTCCCTACCTATCGTATGGTGGCATATTGCCTCACCAGTATCATATTGATAAGGAAAGAAAAATATTCGTACATATTGAGTTACTAGCTGACCCGCCAGCTCGCTTGGTGTTTGTGTAGTATTGGAAGTGCCATTTTGGAACCTCGAGGTTCTAGGTTCGATCCCCGGGTTGACAATTATTGGAATTTTCTGAGAAAGAAAGATATTAAACAACTGTACCGTAATTCGAAACCTAATTATACATGAGAGTAGCGTACTCGACTTCCGTTCCGAACAAGTCATGCTGTGATTGGTCCGCCCGCTCTCCTCGCCCAATCAGCGTCGACTCCGCCCCTTCCGCTCCCCTCAAATGTCAACCATCACCCCAGGTAGTGCGCCTAGCGCAACTTGGCTTCATTGGCGTTTGGATTTTCATCCGGAGCGGTCGTAAGTACGAAATATTTACTTTACTGACTGCGTCATGCTGGTGAAAGTTCAGGTAAAGTCCTGAACCAACTAGTAAGTTCATGTGCAATTATATATACTTACTAAAAATATTTTAACGGTGTTACCGTTCGCTTCAATACTAATTATTTTTTGTTTATAGCCAGTGCAACCGCTGGTTCTAGATATAAATGAAATATTTTAACTGTTTCACACTGTTTCAGTTGAATTTTAGATTCTTTAAATTGATAGTTATACTGGTCCAGCCCCAACGATGGAAGAAGCGGAATAAAAACAGGAAAAAGAAGATGATAACCTACCAACGGTATCGGATTCAAGTACTGGTTCGTAGTTTAGCTCCGGCTCATCACCAAACCGTAAGTAACACTTACTATTTTTCATCAACTATAATATAATCGGGGTAAATTACAATCCAAGCTACAGTAATTCTGACTTGTACTGCGATTTGAGCAGACCCAAACATGTGTGGGTAATCAAACGAGGATAAGCCCTACTGAGCACCTCAAATTAAAACCACTGAACTTTCAAATGGTTAAAGCGTGTAATAATCTTAGTTTACACTTCAGAAAAATAAAGGTTATGTAGAACAGCTCATAGAACCACAACCTTTTGAACAATATTGTAATAATGTCCAATACTATAAAACTCAAACGCTTCTATCTCCAATGTTATGAGTTCATTAGCTATGGTGTGATCCCCATAATGAAATCAAACGCTACGCTTACTTTACGTCTTGCTTAACCAGTCAAAGTTGTTCACTCGTTAGTGAAAGAGTTCCACAAAACCAGACTTAAAACAGTTTAAATGGTTTCTTAGATGACATGCAATCGACTGATTAATGTACCAGATTGGCTAAAAATCTGTTAAAGCACATTCTAATACGAAAATGTAGAAAGAAAACTTCTACATATATTCATGCACTTTCACACCAGGTAAAGTAGCAAAACTGAAAAATTCAATGTTATTTAGGCAGAGCTGGTAGAATAACATATATTCTCAGGTCGCGTTTTGGCTTATCTTCGTAAAGTACCTGGATTATATGTAGTTGTTAAACAACCTACATACGAAATATTGGCCTGGACCTCTGGTAAAACAAAACGCAAAGAAACACATCTAAAAACTATGCATCATAAGATAAGTTTCTGAACACCACGGGTTAACTGCCACCACCCTAGATACCACATTGCTACGTCAAAGTAGGTCAGTCTAGAAAGTGACACAGCACACGCCAATGTCTGCAGTGGCCAACTGTAGTTCGCAGTCGCTGCTGCACACCCAAAGATGAGTTTGTTTTGCTTGAAACCCGGGTCGACATATTCGATCCCTAACATGAGGGCGTTGCCGGTGTAACTAACAAATTTTACAGCCCGACAAGAGGCATAATTCCTCCTCATCCCATCGGGATAGGACAGGAAATCATAATATGGAAGCAACGAAATAAAACGAAAAGATTCTGACTCGAAACCCTTCCGTGCCAGGCAGCTACCAAAAAAGGTTGCAATCACTGGTTCTCAAGAAAAATTACTCGTTGAAAAAGTCTTGGGGCTCCGCTCTATATTCTAAACGTAATAAATGGCTTCCGTACACCATTCAAAAAGCTCAAGAGGCTTAGTTTGCATCGAGATAGGTGATAGGTGATATATAATAAAATATGCATACAAGCAGCCCTTCGTGAGGGTCATTAAGCAAAGTTAAACTCATCGAAGAATGCCTGGAGCTCCGCTTCACATTCTAAGCATAATAAGGGACTACTGTGTACCATTTAAAAAGAAAACTTCATTGCTTTTATCCAGCGACCATAACAAAAGTTAAGCACATCGAAGAATGCTCGGAGCTCCGCTCTACATTCTAAGCATAATAAGTGATTACTGTGTACCGTTCAAAAAGAAAACGTCATTGCTTTTGTCGAGCTACCGTAACAAAGCTAAACGCATCGAAGAATGCTAAGAGCTCCGCTCTGCATTCTAAGCATAATAAGTGACTGTATACCGTTCACAAAGAAACTGTCATTGCTTTTGTCGAGCTACCGAACGCATCGAAGAATGCTCGGAGCTCCGCTCTGCATTCTAAGCATAATAAGTGACTGTATACCGTGCAAAAAGAAACGGTCATTGCTTTTGTCGAGCTACCGAACGCATCGAAGAATGCTCGGAGCTCCGCTCGACATTCTAAACATAATAAGTAACTACTATTTACCATTATACACGAAATTGTCATTGCTTTTGTCGAGCGACCGTTACAGCAAAATATCTAACTAAACTGAAATGAAAGTGATTGACGAAATGCACACTCGAGGTATCATAAAAATGAGAAGCCAGTCTTTTCCAAGCTGTTAGCAATATTCTCAGACTTAAAGGCAACGGCACACCAAGACCGTTTTTGGGATCTGAAAAAACTTGAAGAAGTACCTACGGTGCTCTCTTAAAATTCAGATTGATTAACCATAATTGCGTGCTAGTTAGCTAGTTAGTTCTCCAAGAGAAGACTGGATCGAGCATTGCGTGCTACTTTCTCTAAGAGTAGACTGGATGGCCAAGGTCGATCTTCCTCTGGACCACTTGTCGGTCGATTCAAACAATCACCGTTTCCTTCAGTTCATTTACAATGACTATTTCTAGACTATTTTAGTTTATATACGAATGACTCAAAAATATCTGCTTGCAATCTGTCTTTAGCTCAGTGCCCCAAAAACATGTGCGCTTGCGAGCATCACAAAAACCCTGACACTGAGCAAGGCTGGGGATAATTGTAATAGTAATTTGAATTCCTTCTGACGCATCAGATACTACTAATACTGCAAAACCTTATTGTATTAACCGTGAATATATGCGAGTACCTCGTTTACGCATCCTCGTATTCGTTGCAAAATATACACAGAAATGATTAGTTATTCTTAAAAACCTACTACGAACTAGAGTAAGATCAAAGCTCACAGCTCATGGAAAAGCTATTTATTTTGGAAGCTCTGTTCCGAGTGGTATTGCCAAACAGTGATCTACTACAAAACTAACAGACACAGTTTTTGTAAAGTGGGGCAAACAAGAAACCTATCTTTTTGCCTTTCGCCAAGCTTACGAGTGCCTACAATTTCTGCACAATCGACAGATTAGATTCCCAAGGTCACTGTTACGCCCCACCGGCTGACTTGGAACTTCAGAGTAGGGTTGGGTTTATCCCCCGGCATACCATAAGAAATACTAGCCGATTTAAAACAAATCAACAGGAATTTCCCTGATCGCTGAATTACAGTGAGAAACAGTCGTCGCATTAGCAGACCTCACGATTACTCAGTTACCGATGCTATTAGGTATGTTTTATTCTAAACGATTCAATGTTTTTCAAACATTGGTACCGCTAGTTATCGTTTTTTTTTTATGAAGGCGCTGTTAAATTGATCGTTGGATTACCCGTTCACGATTACAAATCTATCCAGAGTCCCAACAATGCCGACCGACTGGTCGGCTTCCTGTATGGGTGACTAACCATTGTCGCGTGCGATAGAAATGATACAAAAGGTTTGTACTCGTAGATGTACGAATGTATCAAAATCTAACCGACTATAATGCAAGAAAATGTTAAGGCTTATCTGCTCCTTGGAGAAAGTTTAGCTTGGAAAAAATAGCACTCTTCGTGAGATAATTACCTAGGAAACCAACAAAACCCAAAGTGGTCTAATCTTGCAAGATTCTTAACCAATCGTATTAAAACGACTCTTAGTATATTCTTAATTCACAAATCTGGAATACTTACCTCATGCATTTTTAAGGCGAAATTATAAAAATACTTAAATATAAATATTTAAAGCTAAAATCACTATTTTAGCCAAGACGACCGCGACCCCCAACCTGGAAGTCGATACCTTAATAAATCAATAATTTTATTCAGAACATTTGTGAAGAAAATAGTTTTTATCTACCTAATTCAAGGAATATAGTAGCCATCGTTATTTCTATGTCACAATAGTTTATAAGTTTTTTTCCAGAATTAAATTACGGAACTGCAAACTACTTTAGCACTGCTATGGTCTTAAAACAGATACTCTCACGAATCAGACAGTTGTAATGTGTCCAGCACACTGACTGCACTCGGCATTTAAATATATATTTAAATGCCTACACTCATTCAAGAATGCTCGGGGCTCCGCCCCACATTCAAAACATCGTGAGTGATTACGAGAGTTAAAAGATGGGTTGAAATCAGCACATAAATAAACCTTGAACAGCAACACGTGCCAAGGTTACTAATTTGGTAAAACTCATAATTAGTGGAACGTATTGATGAATTGACCTTGCCTCAAGTCTGCAAGCAGTTCCATTGAGAAATTGGGCGTACCTTCCTTATTTACTCTTTGTTCGCAGTGATTTGGCAGACAAATCAAATAATGGACGTTTCATGTACTAAAATGAGTAGTCTAATTTTCCTACACCTAGAATTCATGCTTACGCAGACAACAAAAGTTTTGTGAATGAAACCTGGACCGCTGGGCGTCAGAACATTCAATACCTATTAAAGATTTATCACATTGGCGTCACCATCACCACCAGGCGATAACAAACACATCTCTCATGTATAATTAGGTTTCGAATTACGGTACAGTTGTTTAATAGCGATGTTTTACCTGCAATTAAAACATTTATTAAACATACTTACCTAATTCGAAACCTAACACTTTCTATACCTGCCTGGTGGCATAACACGAGAAAACCAATGAAGCCAAGTTGCGCTAGGCGCACTACCTGGGGTGATGGTTGACATTTGAGGGGAGCGGAAGGGGCGGAGTCGACGCTGATTGGGCGAGGAGAGCGGGCGGACCAATCACAGCATGACTTGTTCGGAACGGAAGTCGAGTACGCTACTCTCATGTATAATTAGGTTTCGAATTAGGTAAGTATGTTTAATAAATGTTTTAATTGCAGGTAAAACATCGCTATTCTCAATAACAGTCACAGTGTATACAAATTATTTGTCATGTTACAAAAAATAAAAAATAAAAAAAGTCTAGTTGACAAAATTTGTCGTTCAACAAGAATAATGTTCTACGTGTTTTTAATTTGAATGTTGTAAACACCCATAAGGGGTATATATATCAGAATCAATATTGGTTATCATGTATTTTAAAATTTTATAATATATATACTGTTGGTGTTTCGTTGTTAATAAATAAATAAATAAAACAGTCCGGAGACTGGAACAGTACCCCGTAGATGGCAATAGGCTCTCCCCCTATAACATGATCACATGACCAAAAACATATATGGCGAAACTTAGGCGATTTAAATACCGCTGCTTAACCCTTCGAGGATATACCCCATAGGCAAAAGTATCGATTCACTCAAGACCGTTAGACTGATGTTATCGTCCCGCGGTTTCACCCGCGTGGTGATAGATAATGATGATGACGATGATGATGAAAAGTGGTATATCTGCTACTCCAGACTATAATTTATCACTGTGCCAAATTTCAACCAGATCCGCTCAGTTGTTTTGCCGTGATTGTGTAACAACCATCCATGCATGCATCCACCCATCCATCCATCTAAACTTTCACATTTATAACATTAGTGAGGGTGAGATATACAATTGTGAGTTATATTTATATTTATACAAATAACTACAATCGAAGTGTATTTTTTAAGTGGCAAAATAAAAGCACAAGATATTCGGTACTTATAATAGAAAACGCTTAAACTTTTGTCTGTCTAATTATAACGTCTAAACTCGGCTAGACGGCTTGACCGATTTTGACGGGACTTACACTCGCAGATAAGGGATAAATAATATTTAACTTTCACCATCAGGGTTTAGTCATCATGCAGGTGAAACTGCGGGGACAGTTATTTATAATTACAATGCTCGTATAGAGTAGTTGTTGGTAACTATTCGATTAGGTTACTCGAATCTCGTTGCGGTAAGCACTTGGATGGGTGGCCGCTAGTGGTATTTACAACTGAGTCCATTTCGCGTAAAAGTATTCGCATCGTAAGCGTCACCGTATCATGCTTCGGCGTACAAACTATGAGCTATCTGTGTCAAAGTTGCCCTAGATAAATTACAGTTTGTATTGTTTCACAACAACGTCGACAACGGTACGTTACGTTATACTTACGCAGTTTTTATTCGTGCTAGGCCCACTGAGCTCTTCTGCACTCTATTTTATCCACTACTGACTAATAAATTAGGCAGAGCCTGTACTATGGCGACCTTAGAAAACGCCATTCAGGGAATAAAAAACAACCGTTTGTTCGTTGTGTTCAAACTAGATGGCGTAACAAACGCATTGCAAAATCCTGAATCGTGGTGATAAGATTATTACGGAACATATGTTGCTATTTTGTATTCGTGTCCAAATCGAGCTAAGCTCAGTTACCCAGGTACTACCTATATACCTACATATTTATACTCACCCGGACACAATTTAAAGAGTCATGGCAATGTACACAAAAGTTTGACCTATCCGGGGCTGGAACCCAGGAACAGCAGCTCAGAAGGCAGGGATCTACCACCTTTATTTTTTTTTGTCCCGGGGAAATCTTTTATGGATACCACCTACCACGGGGAGGTAGGTGGTTATGTGGGAGTCCGTATACCCACCCAAACCCCGGGGTGTTCCGTCACTGCCGCTTTCATTTTTTGGGATCTACCACCTGCGCCAACCTTATCAAGTGTATGTATGTGTATACAGTCTGTCCCGAAACTCAACGATAACCTAGTACCGGGAGAGAGGACAGGTATACCAGTTATGATAAAAGTAAGAAAAACACATGTTTTTCCATCTGTCAAATGTGTGTCCAATGTGTCAAAGTAAACTGACAATAATTTTGTATACCATAACTCGTCAAAACTTAATTTATTTTACTTGTTTACAATGTTTATTACTTTGATTTGTAGTTGCGATTAAAAGCGATGTTGTTTGAGATTACATAATTAAAAAAATCACTTTAAAGGATTTTCAAATTTTTCGTCTATTATCGCTTGGCTAACGGCCGTTTTCAATATTCTATCTATCCTCAGTTTTCCGGATATAAATTTGACATACCGTCCACACAAATAGTGTCAAATATCTATCTCTAGTAAGGTTGTTGAAATATTATCTATGCCTGCTTTGTATTGTTAACGAAGACTATATAGTTTGTTTTATCTGTGACAGCGCTGTCTATAAACTTCCTTCTTGCTGAGTGAATATTTAATAAGTTAGATACGTTATGCTTGTGACATTTAGTGGTCTAATAAATACTTGTTTGTACCACTGAACACGCTGTATTTAATTACTGCGAACCTGCTTACATATCCTCCGGGATATCCAACAAAAAGGTTCTGGGTCCAGTGTGCTACAGCGGACATAGCGTGCTCGTCGAACTACACGAAAATTCGTGTTAACTTATATCTTGAAAGCATATTAGATTCTTTCACTATGATTGATAATGATAATGATGAACCACAGCAGCAGCCAGAATCAAGAATTCAGCCGTCCGGCCAATACTTTCCGTCACATTCCGCCATACTAGAAAAACTAGATGGCGTGGCGAATTATTCTACATGGAAGTTCAACTTGAAGAATGTTTTAATTCTTGAAAATCTATGGGATTGTATCACTGGCACCGTCGTCGACCCTATGCGTGACCAGCGAGCTTTAGCACGTATTTGTTTATCGATTCAGCCTACATGTTATCAATATGTTCGAAATGTTGTTACGGCGAAAGAAGCTTGGACAAAATTAGCCAACATTTTCGAAGACAAAAGTCTCTATAGACGCGTTGTCTTGTTGAGGAAACTGCATCGTGCTGAGTATTCGCACTATAAATCTATGGGAGACTACATAACCTCTGTCACGAACATAGTTCAGCAACTCGCGGATATGGAAAAATCGATAGATGATGGAGAAGTCGCAGAGATCTTATTGAGTGGTCTATCGCAAGAGTTTAACGTGCTTGTCAGCAGTTTAGAAACTGCGTGCCTGACCAACAATTTCACTAGTGAATTGGTAAGGACTCAATTGTTACAAGAAGATTATCGTAGAAATGAAAATGGGAATACCGAATCAAATGGTTCTGCGTATGCAGCTCGGAAGAAATTTACTTGTGATTACTGTCACAAAGCCGGCCACATAAGCAGGAAATGTTTTAAGAAACGACGCGACATGAAGAAGAAAGAAGAACACACACTTTATGCATCAGCTTTGGTTGCACATAAAGCTACCGACTTTATAATTGATAGTGATGCATCTACACATATGTATTGTAATCGTAAGTTAGTAAGAAACTTTAAATCTAAACAATGTGATATTACCGTAGCAAATGGGGAACAAATTTATGCTGAAGGTGTGGGATCTCTTCCATTGTTGTCGGATTCTAAACATGATGTTAATTAAAATGATGTTCTTGTAGTGCCTAATCTTTCTACAAATCTTTTGTCTGTTAGCAAAATGGCTGATAAAGGTTATACTATTGTATTTGACATAGACGGGTGTCGCATATTTAAAAAGTGTACTATAATTGGTAGTCATATATTATCTACAAAGAATGTGAATGGTTTGTATAAGATCCAGCAGTCTGTGTCCGATGTGAAGTTGGGGTATTCTATGCCTTTGCATACTCATAGGCAAGGGTCAATGAGTGCCAATGCTGCAAGCCTTTCTGCTAGTCTATGGCACAAGCGTCTAGGCCACATTAGTTCAAAAGGTATGGATGTTCTGGGTGGTGGTGGTATTTGTTCTGGTGTCGTTTTTCAGAAGGAAGATAGTGTACCGGACAAGTGTGTTCCCTGTCTTACTGGCAAGATGCATACAAAGTCCTTTCCTAGGACAGAAGGAAAGCGAGCCACTACGCCACTGGAACTTGTCCATTCAGATGTTTGCGGTCCGATGCAAGTCTGCAGCTGGGGAGGTGCCCGTTATTTATTAACGTTTACGGACGACTACTCAAGGAAAACCTTTGGTTATCTTATGAAGAATAAAACTGAGGTGAGTTCACATTTTATAAACTTCAAGAAATTTATAGAGAAACAAACTGACTTACCGATTAAGGTTTTACGCACTGACAATGGTACTGAATATTGTAATTCTCTTTTTTATCTTCTTTTTTGAAGACTGAGGGAATAATTCACCAAACTACAGTGTCATATACGCCTCAACAAAATGGGGTGGCAGAACGAGTTAACAGGACGATATTTGAGAAGGCTAGGTGCATGCTACAGGAATCTGGACTACCAAATCGTTACTGGGGTGAAGCTGTAATGACAGCCTTTTGTATTAAAAACGGAAGCCCTACTAGTGCATTATCAGGTTCGATACCTGAATGTGAAAGGACTGGAACAAAAGTTGATTTTAGTCATTTGCGGGTTTTTGGATGTTTAGCTTATTCTCTAATTCCTACTCAAAAACGGCACAAACTTGATGCAAAATCCAAAAAATACGTATTTGTAGGTTATGGTGAACATTCTTAAGGATATCGTTTAGTCGACCCATCTCAACCTCAAAAGATTGTTTATTCTCGAAATGTTGCATTTCTCGAGGATACTTTTTATAAATCTGATTCTACGGAGAGCTGTAATGCTGGGGATTTTATTTTATTAGACATGGCAGTTAACAGTAACAGTAATTACTATAATAATAATTTAATACTAGATCAGTCTGAATACATAAAGCGTCTATTGGTTAGATTTGGCATGGAAAATTGTAAATCTGTGCAAACTCCTTTGCCTGGAAATTGTAAATTGGATAAGACAGACAAGGAATGTTTAAACGATGATGTTTATAAATATAAAGAGCTTTTAGGCAGTCTTATGTATTTGTCTGTTTGTACACGTCCAGACATTTCTTACGCATGTAGTCAGTTGAGTCAATACAGTAATTGTTTTGGTGAGAGTCATTGGCGTTGTGCAAAGCGTGTTCTGCGTTATTTGGCGGGAACTTTAAATTATAGTTTACATTTTGTAAAAAGTAATAATTTAAATATTAATGCATATACTGACGCAGATTTTGCTAACAACTTTGACAGAAAATCTTTCACTGGCTTTGTTGTTAAGTTGGGTTGCAATGTTATAAACTGGGAAGCCAGGAAGCAACTTTCAATTGCACTTTCAAGCACTGAAGCTGAGTATTTAGCGATTGGTGATGTATGCAAAGACATATGTTTTGTTAAGAATTTTTTGTCAGAAATTGTAGACAAAAAGTTAAGTGTCACTGTGTATAACGACAATCAGAATGCTCTAAAACTGTTGCAGATTAAGGAATATTCACATAAAAGAACCAAGCACATTGATTTGCGGTATCACTATGTAAAGGATTTAATTCAGAAACATTATTTATGTGTTAAGTACCTTCCAACTGAACAGATGATAGCCGATGTTTTGACAAAACCTTTGTGTGCACAGAAGCATTATAATTTTATAAATGACTTAAGTCAACAATTTAAATTTAAATAACATTTAAATGTTAAACCTTATTAAGTGTTGCATTATGTAGAGCCATCATTGTATATTGTGTAAATGATAAAATCCTGTGAGATAGGTAGTCATTGCATGTTGAATGTATGGCATGAACTTTGTGTAATGTATAGCATGTTTGATCAATTCAAAGCATGAGGAGGAGTGAAACATCTTTGACAACATCCGGGTAACGAATGACAAGATGACAAGAAATGTTGGAGAAACAACCTTATGAACAAGGGCGATATCTCATAAAGTATTTAACATCGGTAAGCTCGTCGACGAACGCAACGACGAATCATTAGAGAAAAGCGGCTGGTAATATTAATCTACTTATTGTCCCTACAATCTCCGTTAAGCCTTAAAAAATATCTTTATCCCGGCCCGGCCCGTTTATCCTGCGGGAGATACAATTCAATAATAATAAAATATAGCTCATTTTAATCCGGAATAGTGTAGCTTTTTATAGATGAAAGATTAGTTTTGCCAAATAGTTTTGAGTCTACAAACAATTTAATAATGTATCAAATCTTTCCTCTTTATAATATTAGTGTAGATAAAAGCAAAATTATAGATCACATGAAATCATTTTAAAAATGGGGTCAGTTTTTTAATACGGTCTCAGTTTAAAAACTCTCTTACTACAATACTTAGCGGTTGAATGACTAGGTTCTCAAGAATTTATATTGAGAAGAATTCTCAATTGATCTAATACTTCAACCTGAGTTTGAGCAGATCAGATTCTCATCTTCAGGGCGAGTGATGCTCAGCGGCGTATATCAGCTCCCGGGCACTTAAGATGAGCATCTGATAACCAATTCAATGTTTTCGATCCTAATACAGTCACAAATAACAATACACAACAACAAATTACAACAATATATTTACTAAAATATGTAATAAAGTAGTAGCTTACATAAATATGTAAGCGGGTGAGTATGATTAAACTCAGAAAGCTTGGCGAAAAAAGTGTTTATGTATGAGACATTAAAATTTAAAGCAAGAATAATATAAAATAAGTAATAATAAATAATAAGGCAACAATTTTTTAAAACTCAACTACAGGTTAAACACGATTTTCGAATTTTGAATTTTTCCTTCTCATGTTTAAGCCTAATTAATTTATCGTGTCTCATTGAAAAATAGATCTGCTTCGGGAAAATATTTTTTTATGATTTCAGTGTGGTCTGAAATGGGACGAGTCCTTTGATCGACTTCATATACATATATGGATAAATACCCTTTGACATCTACTATTGACAAAACGAGCTCGTCTAATATTGGAGCATTAAGAAAGTTTTTTTTTTTTTTTTTTAATGTACAATAGGTTAGCGCTTGACCACAACTCGCCTGATGTTAAGCGTAGTTGTGATCTACGATGGAGCGCGCTTACCTAGAAGATACCGATTCACTCTCGACTTTAGATTATATTTATCAGGAAACAGAGACATCGGCAGTAAGTTCCACAGTTTGGCAGTTCGCACAATGTAAGAGCCAGAAAACCGCTTAGTGCGAGTCCCTGGAACTTCAACCGTGTAGCGGTGACGCCTTGAGGTGTCTCTGCGGGTCATCCTTCAATTGCTGTTATTGAAAAAAACGAGCAAGTGTTAAATATTTAATTTATTAAAACATTATGTCGAACATCATAGTTTTAGTAGATCTACTTATTTTTATTGGAACACACACAAATATTTAAGAAAAATTCGGGTTTTATCTTGAATTACTTGTCGGTCCTCATAAATCAAGAGGAACAGAAAAAAAAACATGCGGGGCAGTCTTTGCGGACTGCTAATAGAAGTGACAACTATTCGAATCATTTATAAGACACACTATCAACAACAGCAGGTAGTCATGGAAACCAAAAATAGTCATGAACCGAAAATTTATAAATTAAGTGTCGGTGAAATGATAGGATACCGAAGTTTTCACTTCAAACCGACTTTATCTATGACAAAGCGTTCGGTGTCGGTGACGATGACGCGAGTTCCATTATTTATTTTCACCCAAAAAACCGATGATGATGACACGAGTTTCGTTATTTTTGTTCACCGAAAATGTACTCAACGCGCCTATAGAAGTTTTCACTCAAAAATAACAAGTTTTAGGAATGGCTAGAAAAAACTCCAACAATGGCTAACGTGAAATCTCATGTAATTTCGCTGGAAACATAGCCAAACACAGTAATTTTTCAATCACTGAGACCAATTAACATTTTCGTGCTCATCAGCAGATCATCAAAGGTTAAGGTCTAAGAGGGTAATTTCACTTAGACTAGAACTTAAACTAGGTAGGTGGAAAAGGGCCTGTATATGCAGGTGGGTAAGAAGATGACCAGAGTTGTGCATTGTTTAAAGTAATTATTATTCAATATAGATTGGTTACAGCCATATGGGGTTTGGTAAAATAATATAAATTATTATGTAACGTTCTGGATCCAAGAAGAGAAGTGGGAGACGCGAGCATTCACACCGGGGTAGCGAGCCAAGCCGCAGCTTCCCCAAGAGTAGACACCGATGACAACGCCGTTGTGGTAGAGAGGACCGCCCTCATCGCCCTGGCACTGGTCGCGACCACCAACGTCGATCAAGCCGGCGCACAGCATGTTTTCTGTAACACCACGGCCGAGCTCTACGTAGCGAGTCCTGCAAGTCTCTTGGTTGACAGTATAGAGCTGGACGTCACGCAGCTGTTCGGAAACACCGCCACCCGCCTAAAAGCAACGAAATTTATAATTATTTGTATATGTATGTAAGAGTGTCCGTTTCTATGTCCGCTCGTAATTACTCTACGGCATAACCGATTTCGATAAAAAGTATGGTATTAGGTTCTCCTTGTTCACGGTGGTGTCACTGGGCGGGTTCTATGCGCTTTAATCATGGGGCTAATTATTTCAGTCGTGGGGTTATTAAACTTGTAATCTTTGTTTGTTTGTTATCATTTAACGAATTAGATGATATTTGGTATAAAGTTTAATGATGTGCTGGAATTTCACTCATCATCATCATCAGTCATCACCACACGGGTGAAGACGCGGGGCGCAGCTAGTTCTTAATAAAATTCACAATTATGTGACAACTACAATAAACTCAATTATTTGAAAAAAATCTTTCGATCGCCATCGAGTTTCTCAATCTTTCAGACTGATGGTGACTTTGTCTTCACATAATGACTATTAAAATAACTATAGAGATGAACTCGTTCCATATTGGTAAATTGCTTTTGAAGCTAAGAAAGGCTAATTCAAATACCGTCCAAAATGAGAAAATATGTCTATAAAGTGAATGGAGTTTCCAAAGTCCCAATCATGTTACATTCGAATAAAAGCGTATTCCACAATTTTCTGATTTTATGCATAATCTTTTAATTTTATTAAAAAAACAAAGGCAAAATATGCTTTGTTCTCAACGGTCTTTGTCCCAAGCTGATGTCAAAATCTGTAACGATCACGTATATGTTTAGTTAGAAAAGTACGTATTGTATAAACCCTACCTTAAAGTCAGGATAATGTTGGAAGATGATAAAGATGAGATACTTACAGAGCTCCTTCCCCACCCAGCAGCCCAAACAGCCTGGTTGTCGGGAACGTTATAGCTGAATCCAGCAATTGGAGCGGGTTGAGCGGCATTATTAACATAGTTGATAACTGATGCAAGGCGAATGATAACGATGTCACCATCTAAAGTGATGCGGTTAAATCGGAAGTGAATGTTAGTGAAACTTATGCTGTGGACGGTCCCACCACTGTTGGCATAAGAAGATCCGACACGGACGCGCCACCTGTTAGGTGCATGACCACTGAAATAAAGAATGAAAACCGTTTTAATATAGCAATGGAAAGGGCTTCACTTGTATATATGATCGCATCATGAACAAGGCGTAAAGCCAAAATTATAAATCAAGCTGAAGATGGCAAAATTAGTCGCAGATCCGGTATCTGTTAAAAATGCGTTCTAGGATGAATATCGTGAACCGGGAGATGTATAGTGTAGTTAAGGTTGTCCTCCTATTAACCTGAGGAATATCTATTCTACATAAAACGGTCACGGTACCGACGATCTTCATATAAATAAGTCGTTGCAATTGAAAATGATACAAAAGACCAGCTAGTGAAATGTAAGTGGAGCAGCTTATTTTCACCATATGGGCTGTTAGAAGTTATTGATGGAAGTAAAGTAGGTAGTTCAAAGTGAACATGTTAGATATGATACTTTTAACAAAACAATTACCAAGTCATAATTATGAAATATACTTACACTACGCAGTGAGCAGCAGAAAGAACGTTCCTAGTGTTGATAATGGTGCCAGCACAGGTTTGCCAGTAGGTGCTCAAGTTAGATGAGTACAACAACGCTACGATGGAAGGGTACTGGCTGATGGTGGCCTCAGACCCACCCACGATCCTTTGTGGGTTGCTGGGAACAGCTGTATACATAGCGTCTATTAATAAATGAGGCACTTATGAACGTTGAAATATTTTTACTGCCTAATTATATTATGTTTTCCAATTTTCTTATTTGATGAAGAATGCTTAGGCCTACTAGTGAGACTAGGCCAACAACTTTGAGTAAATTGAGCGCTTAATACATTGTTGTATATCTATAATTTCTTTGATATTGATAGAGACAGTTTGAAGTTTCATTTCTTAGTCCAGGTAGATAGTACTCGTATCATCTAACAAAGTGACAAGTGAGAGTAGATAAATGACTAAATTGATGCCATACATGACGATTAAATTTGCAGTAAACGTACATAAAATGGAACATAAAAGGCAAATTTAAGAAGCATCATATGCAACCGTTATACGAATTTGGAATTTAGCAAGAAGATAATTAAAACTACCACAATTAACAAAATATTGAGGTGGGTTTACTAGTTTAGTCTGGTATCCTGCACACGTGAATTGCTACCACAGTCTCTGGATTATGAGCGTAGTAGACTTAAGTCAAATTAGTAAATTTGACCTAAGTTAGGGTGAAATGGGATTGTGATGCGTATGTTTTACAACGAACAACTCGCTCGTCTCGGTACGTGATGAAACTAGCTAACCCGTCACCGGCTTCATTCGCTTATAAGGGTGTTGTGCATGTTTCAAACATACTTCCTGTGCTTGCTATGGAAGCTTGCAATATAAAAGCATCGCTGCCAAAATATCATGTTTATAGCCCCAGCCGTTTATTTAGGATCTGCGTTGGTAAATAAGTGAGTCAGTTAGGTAGGGCAAGACGTTATAATAATCATGAAGAGACTTAATTTTAAATATAATACAAAATGATCTTACCAGCCACTACAGCAAGGCACAATGCAAGAAGTACGATGGATTTCATGTTTCCTTCCAGTTCTAACTACTTACTGATTTTAATTTGGAAATGCTTTGTATTTATATTCGATGTGCAAATCATTGTTCAGATTAAACTCTTTCTTATTTCAAATTAATCTTGTTGATTGCTCTGATATTATTTGAGATAAACATACTTACAGTGAATTTTCGTATTATTGCTAGGTATCAAGATTTGGAATCTTAGCGAAACTAAGATAACTGACGATAATTTGCTTATTTATCATTGGTAAAACGTTGAAATAAGACCTATTTATGGTGAGTTTCTAAAAATAGTACACAAAGTATAATTAGTTTATTTTTTTATTTGCTTATAATAAGGTAACATAAACATAGATTTTAAATACATTTTATTCTCAGATACTACAAGCACTGTAAACAATCAGGATAAGTTCTTCTGTTAATAATGTTAATATCATCATCTCAGCCGTATGACGTCCACTGCTGAACATAGGCCTCCACCATGATTTTTCCGGTCAAAGGACCGTTTGGAAGCGGCCTGCATCCAACGTCGTCCTGCGACCTTCATCAGGTCGCCTGTCCACCGTGTCGGTGGACGACCTATGCTGCGCTTGCCGGTCCGTGGTCTCCACTCCAGAACCTTTCGGCCCCATCGGCCATCTGTTCTGCGTGCTATGTGCCCTGCCCACTGCCACTTCAACTGGCTAATATTCTGAGCTATGTCGGTGACTTTCGTTTTTCTACGGATCTCCTCATTTCTGATTTAATCACGTAGAGAAACCCCGAGCATAGCCCTCTCCATAGCTCGTTGTGCGACTTTGAGCTTATCTATAAGGCCCCTAGTACGAGACCACGTTTCAGTGCCATAAGTCATCACTGGTAACACACATTGGTCAAAGACTCTTGTCTTGAGGCACTGAGGTATTTTTGACGAGAAGACTTCGCGAAGTTTCCGGAACGCTGCCCAGCCGAGTTGGATTCGACGATTTACCTCTTTCTCGAAGTTGGACCTGCCTAGTTTTACTGTCTGCCCCAGGTAGATGTATTCGTCAACAACTTCGAGAACTGAGTTCTCAACTGATATTGGGGTAGGCACAACATGGGCATTAGGCATAATTTTCGTCTTGGCCATGTTCATCTTAAGACCAGTTGGGAAACTCGATGGAGGCCTTCGAGCATTGTACTGAGGTCTTCCATGGATTCTGCCATGAATACAATATCGACGGCAAATCGAAGGTGAGTGATGTATTCGCCGTTAATATTGATGCCGAGTCCTTGCCATTCCAGAAGCTTGAAGGCGTCTTCCAATATAGCGGTGAACAGTTTCAGACATATAACGTCTCCCTGTCTCACGCCTCTTTGCAATGGAATTGCCTTCGAACTCTGCTCCTGTACTCGGACTGGACTGACATGTGGGCGTTTTGGTACAAACAACTTCAGCACTTCAATATACCGATAGTCAATACGGCACCGCTCGAGAGACTCTGCACTGCTCGATCGAATCAAAGGCTTTCTCATAGTCCACAAACGCTAAACAAAAAGGCAAGTTATACTCTTCGGTCTTCTGTATAACTTGCCGTAGCGTATGGATGTGGTCTATGTTACCATAGCCTTTTCGGAAACCGGCTTGTTCCGGAGGCTGGAATTCATCAAACCTGCGACTGAAACGGTTCGTTATGACCTTCGAAAACAGCTTATAAACATCGCTCAAAAGCGAGATTGGTTCTGTTATTTTTAAGTAAAGTTTTGTCACCTTTCTTGAAGAACAGCATCACCACGCTTTTGTTCCATGCTTCTGGCGTTGAACCTTCGAGTAAGATGGTATTAAAGAGCTTCTGAAGAACTTTAAGTACCGGTGTTCCACCCGCTTTCAGAAGCTCAGATGTGATACCGTCGTCACCAGGCGCCTTGTTGTTCTTAAGCTGTTTCAAGGCCATTCTAATCTCGTACAGGCTGATGTCCGGGATATCTTCGGTATAATGTCGGGTCAGCTTGGCTCTTGGGTCTTTGACCGAGCTGCTAACAGGTTTAGCGACCGTGGTGTATAGCTGTCCGTAGAAACTCTCTACCTCTCTTAATACTTCTGCTTTGGTCGACGCTACACTGCCGTCTTCTCTCTTCAGCTTCGTCAACTGGCTTTGCCCAATAGACATGTCTCTTGCAAACACTTTGAAGTCTTTTTTCCGCTCTATCGTCTCTTTAATACGGTTTGTATTAAAGATCCGGATGTCGTGTAGCAAGGACTTCCATACTCGTCTATTGAGCAGCCTATATGCTTCAGCATCATCCGAAGACTGCAGTTTCAGTGAGCGTCGTTCAGCCATGAGGTTGAGGGTATCGTTGGAGAATTTCTGTGGCCTATCTGTACGGTGAGGTTTAAAGTAGATGGAACCCACTGTATGGACAGTTTCTACTAATCTGTTATTGATCTCGTCCACTGAAGCGATGTTCTCAAGGCAATCGAAGCGATTGGATAGCTCGTGTTGAAAGCTCTCGGGGTCTTGAATACGGACACGAGTGGGTCGGAGCGTAGACTTCATTATACGAGACCTCTCCAGTTTGACATTAATATTCACCGTGCCTCTTACTATTCGGTGATCACTACCGGTTTTAACCCTGTTGATCACGGAAACATCAGTGAATATTTGCCTTTTGGTAGTCATAATGAAGTCAATCTCATTTCTCTTGGAACCATCGGGACTCAGCCAGGTCCATTTCCTGTGAGGTGGCTTCTGAAAGAAAGAGTTCATCATAAAGATTCCCTCTTTCTCCAGGAAGTCGGCCAACCTCTGTCCCCTACGGTTCCGTTGTCCATAGCCAAATTGCACCACTTTTTTTTTTATATGGGACAACATCCACACAAAGGTCTTTAGGTCCCAAATTAGGCAGAGCCTGTACTATGGTAACCTGATGACTGATATACATACTTAAATACATAAACACACCCAGACACAGATCAAACAGACATGTTCATGCACACAAATGTTTGACCTGTCCGGGGATCGAACCCGGGACCAGCGGCTCAGAAGGCAGGGGTGCTACCAACTGCGCCAACCGGCCTGTCGACTTTCCTCGCTTCTCTTACCCAACTTCGCGTTGAAGTCCCCCATAACAACTAGAAAGTGCATTTCAGAGGTATGTATGGCCCAACTAATGTCCTCATACATATCCTCCACCTCATGATCCGGGTGCGACTTCGTCGGTGCGTATACCTGAATGACCTTCAGCGAATATCGTTTGAATACTCTGAGTATTAGGTATACGACCCTATTGGAAACGCTATCGTTCGTAACTATATTGTTAGTAAGGGACTTGTGGACGAGAAAACCGACACCACCTTGGCACTGTTGGTCGCCCTCCCGTGTCCTCACCCGCTCTACAGACTTCAGATAACCCCACAATGTCTCAGTGTAACTTACTCATTTCTTCTTCCAGCTCATATATCTTCTCGTCTGTCCTCATCGTGCGTATGTTGTGTGTCACCAGGGCCAGTCGTCGTCATTGGGTGTGGTAGCCGGGCGTCTGCCAGAGATTCTTAGAACCCCCCGCCCCACCGTTACCGTGGCCGCTACCGTAGCCAGGAATAGCAAGGGTGCCGGGGACCGGGGGCCTGGTTCCGATTGTGTCCGTCATTGGGGGGATTTTGGCAATACTCGCCACGCTGGCAGGCGGGTTGGCGAGCGCAGTTTTGGGGTTTTAATACTGGGAAGGTGCTGCTGCCCACCTTCCTATTGTTATTCCTTAGCAGATTTCTACGCACCCACGGGTAGAGTTGGGGTGGTACTATTCTAAGCCGGTACCCCACGGCATTCTAAGCCGGCACCCCAAGGCGTTATATAATGTTAATATACACACATCCATAAAGTCTAAGCAACATGCATCATATCACAAATTTTACCAATTATATTAATCAAATTTTAAGTCTTTACTCACTCAAGGTGCGTAGGTATGTAACCTTTTTGTTTTTGATGACATACTTGCTGGTTGTAAAAAAACTTTTTGATTAGGTATGTTTTGTTTTTTCATATAATTGAAACGAATGCGAATTTGTTTGAATTTAAGTGCGTTTTTATTGCTACGTTTAGTCTTGATTTTATAATTTTATCAACAATTTGAATGAAGTTAGCGACAAAATTGGATTGTGAGCCATTCTTTATATCATGAAGCGACATCATTTGACGGCAGATCAAATGCAAAGAGCTGTAGGGATGTTGCAATCGGAAAGAAATCAATCTCAGGTATCTCGGCATTTTGGTATTCAGAAAAGCGTTATCTGTCGTCTTTGGCAGCGGTACAATAATACAGGAGACCCCGCTGAACAGCATCCAGGCCGTGGAAGGAGTTCAACCACTCGGCAAGACAGGTACATACAACTGACTGCAAGACGCCAGCCGATACCGCTCGAGAGATAAGTTTGAGGCTACAGAATTCAAGTGGTGGTGTTGTCCCTAAACTGTGCGAAATCGACTGCATGAGTACGGCCTACAAGCTCGACGCCCAATCAGGTGCCTGCCGATACGTCACGGGAATTGCGCTCGTCGAATTGAATGGTGTAGAGAACGCAAAACATGGACCCAGGAGCAATGGGATAAAATTATGTTTTCCGATGAGTCGCGATTCAGGTTTAGGCCTGATACAAAAAGGGTGAGAGTGTACCGTCGGCCCTGAAATACTGAAAGGCTCAGGTGCGTTTAGGAAGTTCATCCATACAGCGGCTAAATAGTTATGGTATGGGCGGGTATTATGAAGAACAGGCAAACTTAGCTCGTTTTTGTAAATGGAAACATGAACGCTGAAAATTACGTTGAGGATATACATAGACTTTATGTCCATCCATTTGCACCTTTGGCTCCGATTTTACGTTAATGCATGACAGTGCGCGTTCGCATAAAGCTCGACGAACCAGTGAATACTTGGCAACGGAGAAAATCCGGGTATTGCCCTGGCCTGACAATTGCCAGACCTCAAGTCCATCGAGCATGCATGGGACATGCTCCAGAGATGTGTTTTGAAGGACTTGGACGGAGTGACAACAACCCAACAGCTGAAGGATTTACTACAATTCCATTGGGAGCGATTGCTGCAAGCTGACATAAACAGTCTCATAAATTCTATGAATAATCGTTGCCGAAAAGTTCTCAATAGCAGAGGAGGCCATACCTTGTATTTAATTATCCAATTCTTTCACAATAAATTAATTTACTTTAGAAATTTCATTTTGTTAAAAAAAAGTTTAGTTTCTTATGTAGGTACCTTAGTTTGTACAGTACATTTTAATATTGTTAATTTTTGTTATTAAATGAACTATTGAAGACAAGAGCTCTTATTTTAATATCATTAAGACCCTAAAAATATTTAAGTAATATAATACAAACGTTATAATGTGAAGAACCATCCTAATATTTAAATTAGTACATGTTGCTTAGACTTTTTGATGTGTATATTCAAAACAATTATTAAAAGTACAACTTGTAAAAATGATAACTGCGAACCCCCGAAATAGTCGAAACAAATAGATGATTATTAATTTACCGGCTAAGCACTCACGTTAGATCGAATACCTCGATCCAGGTATCAGATGCTCATCTTCAGTGCCCTGGAGCTGGCATACGCCGCTGAGCATCGCTCGCCCTGGAGATGAGAATCTGATATGCTCAAACTTAGAGCCACGTATTCAATCCCGAACGTGATTGTTTTGTCGATAAATTTAATGATTGTTTAATATGTGCAAAAATCGCGAGAATTTCATTAAAAATAATTTAAAGGAATGTTGTGTCAGGACCCAGAGTAATTGATTCCACTATCATATTTTGTAGCCAGATTATTTCATTATTATTATCCTAAAGTTTGTCTGAACGGACTGAGACCAAATTTAGAATAGTGAGAGCTTAGGAACTCGGAACTAAGACAAAGTTATTTTAATCCCAATATTATACATATTTATAACAACAATCGTTTCTTAATTGGGTTCAGATTTAAATAACAGTGGTCATTGTGTATTAACCCTTTGGATACCAGAGACGTGAATTTACGTGCGTTTCATTCATCTTTTGTTTTAATTATCAAGGCATAGGAAGAGTTAAATACACTTCCTGGTGATTTATTGCTTCAGGCGTTACTTTGCAGTTATCCATATTAATATTATGATAATAGAAATATTAACATTATTATTAGTGAAACTTCTGCCAAAAAATACTTTTTCCAGCGATAGCGTCACTAAATATTACATACAATATCGTTTTACACTTACAGGTTCCTAAACTGTAAGTACATATCCTAGGGCTGTTAATTACCAACTACATACAACATTTTTTAGAACAGTTGAACTATTTGTAAATGAGTTCGTCCATGAAAGTACTACTACCATACCTATCTATTTCTATCGCGAAGCAGTAATGTTCGCAATACTTGTGTTCTTGTTTGTATAGTATGAGTGCCGGAGAAACTACAGGCACATAAGACTTAACAAATTAATGTCTCATGCTTACGGGTGCAGTACAGTTAGTCATTACCACCTAACACCAGATGGCCATCACACTTTTTTATTCTTAATTTGTATGCAGGGTTTTTGTATGTCACCCTTATTGCTAACTAAGACATTATATGCACAGTTCTGAAAAAATAATAAATCTATAGGCATTATTACTGTACAGTTCTAGGTGACTGTATGAGGGCCTGGCACAAGTCATGCAGCCCTATCAGCTTCTGAGGCTTCTGATTCAGATTGCGACAGAATTCCGTTGCACCTGTCTACGGCCTCGTACTTGAACTGTCTCATTATAGTAATGAAAAAAACTGGGTTGCTCAGACTCAAGAAATTCAGTTACATGAAATAACTAAATAAAGCCACAATTTGTTTGTATTTAGGCATGTATGCTGCTTGCGTGGAGTACGTTTATTGGGATTGCTTGGAAACTATTCCAAGTCCGTGGGGAGTCCGTGTCTACACAGGGAAATGGTGAGGATGGGTTCTAAGAGCCAATCTAATTCTTAACCCTAACGTTGAAGCAATGAAGCTATTGAGGAATAATAAGCAATTGTGAATACACGAGGTGTGGTGCGAAAGCGCCCCTATTTGAGGAATAATCCGGTGTCGCCCGGTTAGACCTACATGTGGAAAAAGTCCTTTCGAGGCAAATAAGCAGTTCATTGAGAAATCGCATAGAAGTAGAACCAAGATAAAAAGCAGACTATGTCTAAAGCCTCCTGCCTCCTCTTAGCCCTCGTACTTGTACCTTCTTCTGTTGTAATAAATATAACAATAAGACCATTTGACCATGATCTAAGAATGAAAAATAAAGCAGTAGATACTTTCTACTCAAATATAATATAAACTATTCATAGGTAGATGTGTACTCAAATAAAAACAAGTTGGGATAATAAATCAGTAAGTTTAGTGGTGGCGGGCAAGTTTGGTAAGGAAATACTGTTGCCTGGATTTTAGGTACGCCACAATAGAATAAATGTGTATATCATTCTCCCCTCTCATAACCTTACGTTATTCACTGTAAACAGGGAATAAAAGCACTTGTTATCACTATTTTGGGGTTTGTATTTAGAACACACCAATATAATTAGATCTCCATCTCGGTGTTATTACAGCCATCTTGCGCAAATAATTATCAAAACTTACTTTTAATTTTAGTAATTGTTCCAATTGCATTGTGCATTTCAATTAACTTAACCTTTTCATTGCCTTCATTAAATGTCTATTTTCGGTTAAAACTTTTTGTAAGTACCTCCGTATTGTAAAAGTTTATGTAATTAATATAATTGTGTGTTGAAAAATCATTTGAGTACCCACTTAATTATGTCAAGTAAAATAACGTGTATTGCGTTATTTTTAAAGTTAAGTGTTATGACTCCTGCATACCAAGTGTATCTATTACTAAATTATTATTACTATTAGGTATCAATACACACTAGTATACAAATACTTTTATAATATAGTCACTAATACCTATAAATATACTAATATAATAAAGAGGATAAATTTGCATTTTTGTATGTACTCGTAGATAATAAATAAACATGAGAACTACTGGAATGGTTTTAAACATTATTTTGCCGTAAGAATGCCACAATATCAATGAGTGACATAGGCTATATAATATTTCCAAAAAAGTTGAGGATGTGTATGAAATCTTAGATATAGTTACCCAAATTGTGAAAAGATACGAAAAAGCATCCTTAAATCGTGTACGCTGCGGAAGCTATTGACAATAGAGCAAAGTAATGTACTGCAGTATTATAAAAAACATATAATATGTCTTACTATGACAGTTATGTCATAATAACTCCTTTTTCATTTTAAAATATGCAATAATAACGTCAAAAATCCTTATATGACGTACCTACACTGCAGAAACTATTGATAATAGAGCTAGGTGGTGTACTACAGTTTTATAGAGGACATCAATGTCTACAAAAAAGTATTCTACACCATATGCCTAACTATACAGTTATGTCACTAACTACTATTGCATACATAAAACATGCAATATTAACGCCGTTTTACATTAAATAGAAACTAGACCACATTATTCGTACCTTGATGTTAATCCTTATCTTCTCATAAGAGTAAAGATTTAATAGTTTGTTTAAAATGGATAAGCACGAAAACTACATCCAGATCAAAAAAATATTTCACCAGTAGAGAGCTATATTATGCCTGAGTACTTCACGCTATATTTAATTCATCATCATCATCCATCACCGCGCGGATGAAACCGCGGACCACTGCTAGTATAGTAAAGTAGGTAGGTACATAAGTAAGCGGGTGAGTATGATTATATCAGAACCCTCAGCAAGCAAAATAAGTATTTTTGTGTGAGGCACTGGACGATAACAATTAAAAATCATTATAATTAGTACTTGCGGGATGTACACCACGATTAGGCGGGTTTTGGAGTCCCCTACTCCAAAACTGGAGGGGAACTCCAAAACCCGCCTAATCGTGGTGTACAACCCGTGAGTACTAATTATAATGTAGTTAACAACCGCAAAAAATAAAAATTAAAAATCATTTACAGATTAAACACCATCGTTCGAATTTTTCTCACCACAATTCGTAAACCTAATTAAATTATCGTGTCTCATTGACCATTTGTTATTACAATAATTTAGTTAGGCTTCTGCGTCGGGAAAATGTTTGTGTGATAATTTTTTTATGTATTTAGTGTGGTCTGAAATTGGACGAGTCGTTTCTTCGACTTGATATACATTCTACCGCTAGCATGATGAAGATAGAACGGATCGTCCTTTAACGGCTGTTATAGAAAAACTTATTGTTGAAAACAAATATTTACTAAAACATTATGACAAACATATGGTTCTAGTAGGTCTTTCTTGCAAGAGTTGGTGTTTTCCATCTTAGGCCAAGCAGTCCTACTTATTTTTATTTGAAAACTGTTCTTTAGCAAATGAAACGTACCTATTAAACAACAGTTTTTAATTTTGTCTTGACGTAGCGAGCAAATTATAGTTAACCCAAAAACCTAAAATGTTTTTTTCTGTTTACAATCCTCATTTGAGAAATATTTGAACAAAATTCGGGTTTTAGTATGTTATTAGGACCGACAAGAAAAAACAATCATGCGGGGCAGTCTTTGCGGACTGCTGATAGAAGTTATAGAAGTGAAAACAAGGAATATTTTGAGTGAAAACTAATCGAATCATTTATAAGACACACTATCAATAACAGCAGGTAGTCATGGAAACCAAAAATATTCATGAACCGAAAATTTATAAATTAAGTGTCAGGGAAATGACACCTTACCCAAGTTTTCACTTCAAAGCGACTTTGTCTATGACAAAGCGTTCGGTGAAGGTGACGCGCCTAAAGAAGTTTTCACTTCAAAAATAACAAGTTAAGAATGAAGAAAAGAATCCTTGAAAAAACTCCAACAATGGTTAACGTAAAACCTCTTGCCATGTACCTAATTTTGCTGGTAACATTGCCTTTCAACAAAACACAGTAATGTCTGAATTAACTGATACAGTAAAAACTAGATACAGTTATAACAATAATAACTAGAGTATTAACTAGTGTTTTCATCACTGATAACAATTAACATTTTTGTGCTCATTAGCAGACTCTCAAAGGTTTAGGTCTTAGAGGGTAATTTCACTTAGACTAGAGAGTAAAAAACTAATTGAAAAAGGAATTGTATATGTAGATGGGTAAAGAAAATGACCGTAGTTGTAAAATATTTATAGTATTTATTATTCATTATAGATCGGTTACAGTCATATGGAGTTTGGTTAAATAATATAAATTATTATGTAACGTTCTGGATCCAAGAAGAGAAGTGGGAGACGCGAGCATTCACACCGGGGTAGCGAGCCAAGCCGCAGCTTCCCCAGGAGTAGACACCGATGACAACGCCGTTGTGGTAGAGAGGGCCGCCCTCATCGCCCTGGCACTGGTCGCGACCACCAACGTCGATCAATCCGGCGCACATCATGTTTTCTGTAACGCCACGGCCGAGCTCTACGTAGCGAGTCCTGCAAGTCTCTTGGTTGACAGTATAAAGCTGGACGTCACGTAGCTGTTCGGAAATAGCGCCACCCGCCTAAAAGCAACGAAATGTATAATTATTTGTATATGTACGAGTATGTATGTAGGTATGTCCGTTTCTATGTCCGCTCGTAATTACTCTACGGCATAACCGATCAATCTCTCAGAAATTCAAAAAGATTCCCAATCTCTCAGACTGATGGTGGCTTTGTCTTCACGTAATGACTATTAAAATAACTATAGAGATAAACTTGTTCTATATTGAGTTCAAATACCGTCCGAAATGAGAAAATTTCTCTATAAAGAGAATGGCGTTTCCACAGTCCCTATCATGTTGCATTCGAATAAAAGCTTATTCCGAAATCTTTTGATTGTATGCAAAATCTTTTAATTTTATCTACAATACAAAGACCAAAAATGCTTTGTTTTCAACGCTTTTTTACCTAAGCTGATGTCAAAGTATGTAACAATTACGTATAAGTTTAGTTAGAAAATTACGTATTGTTAAAACCCTACCTTAAAGTCAGGATAATGTTGAAAGTTGAGATACTTACGGAGCTCCTTCCCCACCCAGCAGCCCAAACAGCCTGGTTGTCAGGAACGTTATAGCTGAATCCAGCAATCGGAGCGGGCTGAGCGGCATTATTAACATAGTTGATAACTGATGCAAGGCGAATGACGACGATGTCACCATCTAAAGTGATGCGGTTAAATTGGAAGTGAATGTTAGTAAAACTTATGCTGTGGACGGTCCCACCACTGTTGGCATAAGAAGATCCGACGCGGACGCGCCACCTGTTAGGTGCATGACCGCTGAAATAAAGAATGGACACCGTTTTAATATAGCAATGGAAAGGGCTTCACTCGTATATATCATCGAATCATGAACAAGGTAATGAATAAAGCCAAAAATATAAATCAAGCTGAAGATGGCAATATTATAGTCGCAGATCCGATATCTGTTAAAGGTGCGTTCTAGGCTGAATATCGTGAATCGGGAGATGTATAGTGTAGTTAAGGTTGTCCTACTATTAACCTGAGGACGATCTATTCTACATAAAACGGTCACGGTACCGACGATCTTCATATAAATTAGTGGTTGCAATTGAAAATAATACAAAAGAACAGCTAGTGAAATGTAAGTGGAGCAGCTTATTTTCACCATATGGGCTGTTAGAAGTTATTGATGGAAGTAAAGTAGGTAGTTCAAAGTGAACATGTTAGATATGATACTTTTAACAAAACAATTACCAAGTCATAATTATGAAATATACTTACACTACGCAGTGAGCAGCAGAAAGAACGTTCCTAGTGTTGATAATGGTGCCAGCACAGGTTTGCCAGTAAGTGCTCAAGTTAGATGAGTACAACAACGCCGCGATGGAAGGGTACTGGCTGATGGTGGCCTCAGACCCACCCACGATCCTTTGTGGGTTGCTGGGAACAGCTGTATAGATAGCGTCTATTAATAAATGAGGCACTTATGAACGTTGAAATATTTTTGCTGCCTAATTACTTTGTTTTCCAATTTTCTTATTTGATGAAGAATGCTTAGGCCTACTAGTGAGACTAGGCCAACTTCTTTGAGTAAATTGAGCGCTTAATACATTGTTGTAATATTTTGTTTGATATTGATAGAGACAGCTTCAAGTTTTATGATAGATATTAATAGGTAGTTAATATAATCTAACAAAGTGAGAAGTGAGAGTAGACAAATAACTAAATTGATGCCCTACATAACGATTCAATTTGCACTAAACGTACATACAATGGAACAGAAACGGCAAATTAAAGAACTGTCATATGCAACCGACAAACTTACGAGTATTTGGACTTTAGCAAGAAGATAATTAAAACTACCTCAAATAACTGTATATTGAGTTCACTAGTTCAGTCTGGTATCCTGCACAAGAGAATTGCTACCACTGTCTCTGGATTATGAACGTAGTAGACTACCAATTTTACCTTAGTTAGGGTGAAATGCGATTCTTATGCGTATGTTTTACAACGAACAACTTGCTTGCCTCGTTACGGGATGAAACTATCTAACCCGCAAGTGGTTTCATTCGCTTATAAGGGTGCATGTTTCAAACATTCTTCCTGTGCTTGCCATGGATGCTTACAACATAAAAGGCACCACTGCCAAAATATCATGTTTATGGCCCCTGCCGCTTATTTAGGATCTGCGTTGGTGAATAAGTGAGTCAGTTTGGGCAAGACGTTATAATAATCGTGAAGAGACTTAATTTTAAATATGATGTAAAATTATCTTACCAGCCACTGCAGCAAGGCACAATGCAAGAAGTACGATGGTTTTCATGTTTCCTTCCAGTTCCAACTACTTACTGATTTTAATTTGGAAATGCTGTGTATTTATATTCGATGTGCAAATCATTGTTCAGATTAAACTCTTTCTTATTTCAAATTAATCTTGTTGATTGCTCTGATATTATTTGAGATAAACATACTTACCGTGAATTTTCGTATTATTGCTAGGTATCAAGATTTGGAATCTTAGCGAAACTAAAGATTACTGACGATAATTTGATTATTTATCATTGGTAAAACGTTGGAATAAGACCTATTATGGTGAGTTTCTAAAAATAGTACACAAAGTAGAATTAGTTCATTTTTTTATTCGCTTATATTAAGTTAACTTAAATATAGATTTTAAATGCATTTTATACTCAGATATTACAAGCACTGTAAATTATTCATGACCAGTCTTCTGTTAATATATATATTTAAAACAATTATTGAAAGAACTACTTGTAAAAATTATAACTGCGAACCCCGAACTAGTCGAAACTAATAGACGAATATTCATTTACTGGCAAAACACTCAGGTTATGGATCGAACACGTCGATCCAGGTATCAGATGCTCATCTTCAGCTGGCATACGCCGCTGAGCATCGCTCAACCTGGAGATGAGAATCTGATATGCTCAAACTCAGGGCCACGCATTCAATCTCGAACGTGAGTGTTTTGCCGGTAAAATTAATAATTGTTTAATATAAGAAACAATAATTTGTAGGAACGTTGTGTCAGGATCCAGGGTAATGAAATAAAAAAAATCATGCATCATAAACTCCAAAAATAGTTTAAGGCTAACTTATATTAATTACAACATGATATGTTTGTGACGATCTAAGTGACCTAAGTGGCGTGCAATTGGATAGGCCTATGTCCAGCAGTGGACTGCTATAGGCTGAAGATGATGATGATGATGATGATGATGTTTGTGACGATATGAAGGTACATAAACTGATACAAGTACAATATGAAAAATTTAATAACGACTTCCATTCTATTCACTTTTTGGAGTGTATCTCAAAAACTACTTGACCGATGAAATTTAAATGGGACTACACGGAAAGTATCAACTTTTAAACAAAAAAGAATTTAGAGAATCGGTTTACCCAGTCGCAAGTTATGAGGTAACAAACATAACAAAAAACAGTCGAATTGAATGCAGCTTACGGCTGCACTAATGGTCATTGCTTCTTGATTCCATCTTCGCTTTCCATCAGGCGAGAGGGAGTCACTTTAAGAAACATTATAAAAAAAGTTATTCATCTACCACATCTATCAGTTAATAAAATACCTATTTATGTGGCCGTGACTTGACTCTGATTACTCGAATAAAATTCTAACTGAATGCAACTATAAACATTTCAATATATAACTTGAATGAAGAATGCCATATGTACAATACAGTTAAGAAACCAAGTACGTTATTATTATGACGCTAGAAGTAAAATTTTATGATCAAACGACCAAATTTACTCAAAATAGAAGAAAACAATTTAAAAATAAGTACCACATTAACTTTGATTACAAATTATGTGAGCAACTTCATTGAGTGCCATTCCTAAATATATGTAAATGGTACGCAGTTTAAAAACCCTTAAAGCTAAATAGTAGAATATGCACCGAGGTAGTAAAGCAGTGTCTTACGTCACGGGCGGCATATTGGACCCAGATCGTAACGGGGACTCCAGGATTATCCTGAGCGCAGCGAGGGGATTTAAGTTTATTTCTCGAGCGGAGCGAGGGAGTCATTGCATGTAGAGTCCTGAGCGAATTGAGTGGTTAAAGCCGCCCAAGACGAAGACAGGCTTTACCCTCGAGGTGAATATCTCATAACTCCTGCGAGGCAATAAAAAGTGTGGACTTCATAAAAACATTTATTTAAAAGTAAATTAAATCCACATTTAATAATATTATTGAACACATTTGTCCAGTTATGGAGGGTCAGAGTAATATTTTTCTTGGGAACTTTATGGAAGTTTAATAACATCAGACACTGTTTTTTGTTTCAAATTTATTACAATCGCGCCTTTCTTCTTTTTTCTGTGTGCTGTCTGTGGTGACCAGTTCGATTTTTGAATAAATTCTCTTCATGCCCGGTATCTACTCCGTACTAAGAGTCCTACAACTAATGTTCCAAGTCCAAATAACTTTACACCCATGGTAGTTTCATACAACATCACATCCCCGGGAATGTAATTCCTTGCTAATTTATGTCGAGATTGCGAGATATATATTATGGACATTTTTGAGCTGGTGGTATGAAAAACAAAGGAAGGTGGGATGTAGGTAGGTAGGTATGTGGTCATGGTTGTCTGGAAGAGATCGCTCTGAGCGATAAGATCACCCATTGTGACACTTAATTTTAAGTTTTTTTATTTGTTTATTGTATTTTATAATGTGGTGTTGCAATAAAGAGTTTATCTATCTATCTACCTATCTACATAGGCAGGTAAAAATAAAGTAAGAAAGAAATCCCAGACAGCTCCCTCCTATTGTGACGATGTGATTATTAATAGTTTACAACACGTAATCTAAAAATCACGTCCCATGAAGCCGCGATACATAATTATCTATTAGATTTACTAGTTCACGTGTTCTAACTGACCGAATGTTGAATCCACGTCACACTGAACTTAAATGCAAGAGCAAGCTTGATGAAATAAGAACATCTGTGTTTTCACACTGAATGTGAATATAGGGGCCTAAGATAGGTTTTTCAGGCATTAATCATGTTTGTTGAAGTTAAAAACCGATTATGAAACAGTATTGACTATTATTGACGTTTTTTGTAACATGATTAATGTATATCTCAATCGCACATAGCACTTATATTAGTACAAGCTTTAATTAGACGAATATGCATATCAATTATTATCTATTGTCAGGTCTTGATTGATAGGTAATTGACTGAGTGCAATCGAATTGATTGATGTGACTCCTCATTTCCTTTCTATCATCGGTTACTAACATGCACACAACCACAGCATAAATATGTAGGTACATGTTTGTACAGATGTAGTAGTAGTAGTAGTAGTAGTAGTAGTTTGCAGAGTCCGCCTGGGGAAGTACAACTGTGAAGTAGTAGTCAGTAAATATTAGTACGATTCGTTGAAGGGCAATGTTTTTATCGAAACTACAGGACAAGAGATTTAACATCTTATATCTCAGCATGACGAGCGCAGTGCATTGCCATGCAGCGTTTTGAACTCTTGTAGTTTAAATTAAAACACAGCCGAGCGACGTGCTCGTCTCGTCACCGATTGACATAAAAAAATTATCTATGTTCAAATTTCATCAAATATTATTATACTAGATGCAATCCGCGGTTTCGCCCGCGTGATGTTGGATGATGATGATGATGAAAAGTATCCTATGTGTCAATCCAAAGCCTCATCTACCTCCATACAAACTTTTATCACAATTGGCCGTTTGAGCGTGAAAGAGCAACAAACATCCATGGTTTCATCTATACACCCATCCATACATCTAAACTTTCACATTTATGATATTAGTAGGATAGTAGGATTGTCAGAAGTATAGTAAACTAAATATGGATATTCAGTATTTTTTTAGCCTGTTCATGTCTATATATAAAAAAAGTTGCTTTCCGCAGTTTTACCCGCGTGGTAATAGATGGTGATGATAACGATGATGAGAAATATCCTATGTGTTGTTAATTCAACATCTCATCTACCTATGTACAAAAAATCATCAAAATTAGTCCAGACGTTTGACCGCGAAGCTTGAGCTTGAGGAAGCGTGAGCTCCCAGATCCCTTCATTGCGCTAAGGATTCAATATCTATCATAATATTTATCTCAATAAGTATCCCATTTTCACGCTAATCACTTTAGCTGGTACTATTTTATATTAATCAGAACCTTATTTGCATAACATACCTATTCCGTGAAGGGACGGATTTAAAGAATATTTTCTGCGCTGTCGGTGTGCGAATCATAAGAAGCGTTTTGAATTATTTTGTGCAAGATGTCGTCTTGGTTGCTACTAATGCTGTGTTAGATATTCTGCCGCGATATATGCAATTACTATGTTGGGGTGTGAAATGAGCAATGTATAGCTCAAATTTAAAATTACTTGGCGAAAGCGACTCAAAAACCAATGGGTGACAAGCACAGGACAGTGTCACGCAAAACTACAGTTCAAGCGGATACTGCAGCTGTTGTAAAAGTTTCTATCAGGAGCACAAATTGGCTGTCGCGTCACTTGTTTTCATAAAAAATACAGTTTAAAAAGTTCTCATAAGTAATATTTAATCATTACATCCACTATGATTAATACATAAGCCAGTAAGTCACAAATTAATGCTAAATTTGATAAACTAATCAATAAGATTATTTTGCCAGAAGAACGAGATTGCATGGCCTGAACAAACAGAATTAGCCTAATATTATAACGCAAAAGTTTGAGTGAGTCAGCGAGTGTGCATGTTTGTTACGTCTTTACACCGAAACGGCTTCTATCTGATACCTTTAAACAATCAAAATATAATCTGTATCTAAGAAACGGCTCCAACAATTTTCATGAATTTTAGTATGTAGGGGGTTTGGATGTACCAAGCTAGGTTTAATTGTTAGGAAACGTCGTTTCGTCCGTGTTTTTAGGCAAAGTAAAACTGCTACAATAGCATTATGACAACTAGTGCCATCTACTGTTTCACTGACACAGCAGTACTAAAGCTTCTTGACAATAGATGGCGTTGCTAAGCAACACTTAGCCAATGGTGTTTGGTTTGAGGTTAGACCAAGAAAACCAATTGCATACTTACGGGCAAGGCTTGGTCATCCAGATTATTTTCATATGCCCAGAACTTGAATATAATTTACGATTTTTGCAGTTAGTATTCACAACTCCCTCTATTACGCTTCTATTGTGTGTCATCCGTTCTCTCATAAGGAAGTATAGGTCATATGATGATAATCTACCACGGATGGCCTTCGGGTCGATATAGTCCAAAATATATACCGACGGCATAACGTGCTTCTGAAACACGGAACTGCTTAGTAGAAAATGAAACTGATCCAGGTAATGACAGTAGCAAAAGTTGCGTCTTACAGTAGGTAATAGTTGAACAGCTTAGCAAGACAAGGCTAGGTTCCTACAAGCGCTTTGCATTCCTAGTCGAGGGCTCTATATAATATTAACATCTTTATTTTTATTACGTCCGTGTTAGTTGAGTTGCTAGTGACCTGACCTTTGAAGCTCGGGGTCCTTCTTAAACCCTGGCTGAGGCAAATATTTTTGTGTAAACTATATGTTATCGCGTCATGGATGCACAGAAGATGCTGGTGCGGGTTGTATATGTGTGTTCGTTATTATAAACTCTATCCAATACAAGTGCAATTTGAAAAATTTAATACTGACTTCCATTCTATTACTTTGGTATAAATCAGTTATTAACTCAATAAATACTGAACCGAAATAAATGGGACCACGGGAAGCACCAGCTTTCAAAATAGTTTTGAAAATCGGTTTACTTTATCGAAAGTTAAGAGGTAACAAACATAAAAAAAATACGGTCGAATTGAGTACCTCCTCCTTTTTTTGAAAGTCGGTAGATAACTAAAATAGCATATAGTTGGGCCCATTTTGCGGTCTCATGAAATGACTCATGAGTAGGTGAAACAATTATATTGTTATAGTTTGCAATATCCACTTACATTGCAAATTATAAAACTCATTACTAATAAAAACAGGAATCAATTTAATAATCTTTTTTTATCATCAAATTTATACCAGTAGCAAAGATTAGAGTTTGCCAGTTGACGGTAAACGTGATTATGATTATTGGTATAAGGATGCTTATCATTACGTTAACAAATCTACAAAAATTATATCGGATCGCGCGATAATTCAAATAACCAAAATATTATTTTACATTCAATCGTTTTGTAAGACTAGTATAACAACATGTTTAGCAATAACTTGTATAAATAGCTTTATAAAAAAATGCCTAAAGTAATGACAAATTTTCATGAACACCTTTCCTTCAATTTGTTTTTAAACATTTGTAGTGTTACAGCCGTTACGAGCCCTAGTAATACGCCACTATCAAGAATAGTGCCAATACTAAATAAGAAAAATAATAAAGATACTTTAGACATATATATACATTTAATAAATATTAAATATGACCTGGCAAAGTCTCACTTCAATCCAGCGGATGTGTAAATGTCCATGAAACGAACTGCTTCTATGAGTTTTACCTCTTTCTTCTCCTCTCCTTCTCTCCTCTTCTTCCTCTAAATTAATACAGGTAAGTATATATAATATGCACTACAAAAAACTAGGTTCGAAAAAATCTACGTCTGCTAACAACGTCGGTGCAGACGCTGTTCACATCAAACTCAAGACTAGAGCATGTTTATATACCTACTATCACGTAAATAATAGTACTTGGATGAGCGAGCTATGTTTGGTTTTGTTTTTCTGCTAAATCGTGTTTTTTTTAAATTATATTTAGGTAAATTGTATAACAACGCCATCTATCGTCAAGTAGCTTTAGTGTTCATCATCATCATCTCAGCCTTAGGACGTCCACTGCTCAACGTATAGGCCTCTTCCATGATTTTCCAAAAGGACTGCTGTGGAAATATGCAAAATACACTAACCGCGCCGTAGAAACGTCTGTTAGCTCTCTTATTTTACGTACCGCATATGCAGCAGAACTGAGTCTCCCAGACAGGGCATTTATATGAGCACCCCATTGTAATTTTGCGTCAATTGTAATGCCTAGGAAGACTGTTGCCTTGTCCATTACGAGTTTAACTCCATCAAGCGTAACGTTGGATTCCAAATATGGAACAGTAGGCAAAGAAAACTTCAAACATTTTGTCTTTTTTGAATTCAGAGTAAATTATTAGTTGAGAACCATTTAGAGATACTAGATTGAAATGAAATGAAATGATTTATTAATTGTTTACAAACTTAAATAACTTTACACTTTTACATAATATGCATAGCTAAGAGACAGTTCTACTAAGTTACAGACTACTGTGAAGTTAAAAGTAAATCCTAGGAAGATCGTTAGTACCCAAACTAGGATAACCTGTGGTATGGCGTACCAACGCCCTCCTCCCGAAACAAAGGTATAATTATTGTGATATAGATAGAGCGTTGTTTACTTGAATTAGTGTGCTATCTTTCCTATCTACTTTGAAAATCAGAGATGTGTCATCCGCAAATAAGTTGTGTTAATGTACATATTTTAGTTGTGTAAGCTAATGACCCTAGTTGCCATAATGATATTAAAGCAGTTACTCGTATTATTGCCTGAAAACACGGATAAAATGACGTTTTCTAAAAATGAAAACTTACTAGATCGATTTAACCTTTCGATTATCACTACACTAAAGCACCTACGTTTTTTATTCCCCTAGTTCCGTCCGTACATATTATCATGGCAGTTCGTAAGGCGTTAAGAAATGAGAGATACAGTCGTTGGTCTATAGTATATACAAAAAGTTAGTGTAATGTTACTGCGTTTTATTGCTATTACTATTATTATTGTAAGCGAAGTACCTTCAGCTGAACTGCTGTCATCACGCAGAGGTACACATGCCCTTTCGTCTCATCAAGCAATGATCGAACAGAAAACATCAGTGTTTGCCATATTACAATATTTAGTATATTAAATAGAGATTAGCCTGTTAAAGTGGCAGTGGGCCGGACATATAGAATTCAGAACAGATGGCCGGAAGGTTCTGTAGTGGAGACCACGGACTGGCAAGCGCAGCGTAGGTGGCCTACCAACAAGGTGGACTGACAACCTGATAAATATTGCAGGACGACATTGGATACAGGCCGCTTCCAACAGGTTATTTTAGAAAACTTTGGGGGTGCCCTGTGTTCAGCAGTGTATGTCCTCCGGCTGATATGATGATAATGACTATTTTGTTAGATCTTGTTAGACAATAAGGCTGCTTTACTTTAAAATTTGATCAATGTTACTCAATAATTTGTAAATAATTTTTGGAAAATTTCATTGTATGATAAAATACTTTTTAAATAAATGCTTTGTGTATTTATCAATATACCGACACAAACTTTGGGAGCACTGTTATCATTACGATCTTGACGTAGACAGATATCTTATTATTTTGTCTATGCCGTGAACAAGCATATTACGCTTTTCCACCCGCTTGGTGATGGATGATGATGATGATGAAAGGTATCCTATGTGTTAATCCAGCGCCTCATCTACCTCCATACTAAATTTCATCAAAATTGCCGCTGCCTTTGTGCCTGAAAGAGTAACAAAGATCCACACATCCATACTCACAAACATTCGCGTTTATAATTTTAGTACTCGTAGGATACTTTGCTCCATACTGATGGCTATTGTCTTAAAACCGCTGAGAAGTTGAGAATGTGAATGTACATTTTTTTCTTATATTTTGTATTCTTCTTCTTTTTCAATACTTTTGCTTATTATCTAAGTGTAGCAGTAAACTTGAATCAGAATACCCAGTAAGTCATGAACAATTGTCAACATAAAAGCAGTGTACGCAGCGTACAGTTTTCCGCCAGCATTCTTGTCACTTTTCTCTTGGCTTAGAAGTATTTTTTGTTGTCTTTTATTTATTGAATTTGATTTAAAATTTTCCTTTGAATTTAACTTTCTTAGAACATGCAGATATTATATCCATTCCATAATAGAACTTTTTACAACATATCTGTAGCGTGCATTGTTTTATTATTATATAAATTTTAATAATAAATTGCTGCCTGAAGAACAATCTAAGGCTGACAAGCGAAAATGCCTCACCCAGGATATAATACTTAACACGCTATATATGTATATAATTATATACTACAAGTATATATGTATATACTCATACATACTATACATATACACTTGTTTGACGGAAAACACCAACGTTACTTCATGCGCCTGAAATATTCGTACAAGCTACAACACAAACGACGCGATATATTATACATACAGGCTAATATCATCATTATCATAATGCCAAATGAAATGTATTCAGAATATCTGTGCAGGCGTTTACTTACACACTGTTTACAACATCGCAGCAGTAAGAGGACAATATTTTATTAAATTAATTAATCGCGCAGTTACTCCCGCGAGGTATAGGTGGATGATGATGATCATGATGATAAAAAGTCCTAAAAAGAATTGTATGTGGAAATCCGGCGCATCATCTACCTCTTTACTAAATTTCAACAAAATTGGTATAACCGTTTGTGCGAATTCGCCGATAGCATCCGAGCTGTCGTCTGGGATCGGCAAATTCGTCAGGCGGACAACAAAGATAACGTCAAAACAAATAGCAGAACACAACGTCAAGATGGCCATAAAAGTTAGGAACGAAGAGGTCGTGGAGGCCGTGCTTAGTACAATAGGGCAAAGGCAGGAGTCTGCGGCCGGATGCTCTAGGTAATATCAGTGGAATAAGAAAAATATTATAAATAGTTTAAGCAATATATAGTATTCTTATTGCTATGTAAAATTGTGATGTTTGGAGAACGAAGGCTCCTTTGAAATGTTTATTATATTAATCTATATTTCTATACTAATATAATATTATAAAGAGGAAAGATTTGTATGTATGTATGTTTGTAACGAATTGGCTCAAAAAGTACTGGACCGATTTCAAAAATTATTTCACCATTGGAAAGCTACATTCACCCTGATTAACATAGGCTAGATAAGATTCATCATCATCATCCATTACCGTGCGGGTGAAACCGCGGAGAGCAGATAGTTAATCCATAAGTTTCAAAATGGTACGGACCATAGTGTCTGTAGTGTGTAATTAATTAATTATGAAAGAAAACATATGAGCGTGAAAAAGTAAGAAACACACCCACAAACTTCCGCCTTTCTTTTATTATTGTGATTCATCATAACGTACAACACCCGGTGAGTTAAACAAATTTATCAACGCCGTCAGGAAGCCAACCACAAGGAACAAGGTAACCAGACATACTTAAATGGTAGGTATTTCAGTAAATTGCCCCGGAGACGGTCATTCGCAATTGTCAATTTTTACGTCATTGATGTCCCAAATGATCGTAGGCAATTGAAGCCATTGTCAATCGCGACTACGTGATTGAAGGCGAATGATGGAAGTTTTGATTCAAACCCATTGACAATCGCGAATGACGTAATCAATTGAACGTCTCGTTGTCCAATTGACAGATTTCGGTCATTCACTCTAGAAACATTGCAGATGTGAATTCGACATTATCGTTCGTCTGCCTTTCGTGGTGGCCAGAAAGTAAATATGGGCGAATAATTGAGGCTTCGTATGAAGCTCCATTATTCGCACCTTCAATTGAAATGGTCAATGACTTTAAAATTGACAATCGCGACTGACCGTCTCCGGGGCACTTTGAGGCCATCAGGCCTCTTCCACCTCCTAAGCTTGATACCACCAGAGTGCCAGTTACTCTGACGTGAAGCATTAGTGCGCAATGAATACTGTGTGAGAAAGAGAAAAGAACTGTAGCGAGTGAAAATATTGGGCGAAAGAGAACCAAAAACTTCAGTTCTCAGCTGAATTAAGTTCTGAAAAAATATATTACGTAATGTATTCCGATAAGATTTGAAACACATCATTGGTTTATTGTGGTATCGAAGTTCGCGTAATGAGCCAAAGGTTACAAGTACGTATTTAGCGTGTCAGGTTTTGCACAAAAGTCATACGATTTTTGTTGATAACAGGCTTTGTTTAACAGTTGATTTTTATCCAAGACGAACTATACCCATATTTTTTATCTAATAATTCTAGAAGCCATACGTTTCAGTACTGAAATAAAGCCATAGTTTTATTTCAGTGATAGCTGTTTCCTAAGTCACAGTAATAAGATTATTTGGAAAGCATTAAGTAGATGTAATAGTCATATTTTATTTGCTTATATGCTAGAGATGGGTTGTACTACGTAAATTCGAGACTAGTTGCACCGGTTCCTAGTCCATGCAAATACGTGATCCAAATACCTGTTCCACATAGTCTTACCTAGTATCGCTTACGATTTGCGTAGCGTAGCGTATATTTTGTACTTTAGTCTTCACATAATACTTTAAAGAATGTTTTGATACTTCGATTCGATTCATCAGAGATTTTTGAATTATAAATTAGTAGACTAGAACAAATGGAGTATAGGTACCTACTACCTACCTATATTTATTACTACCATTATTTGCTATATGTTCAACTGGTATCTTCCCTTCATACTTTTACAGGATTAGGACGGTCAACATATTATACTTTCAATTTATTCAAAGCGTAGGCTTTGGAAGATAGCGTATTTATGATATTTGAATTCACTAAATCTACTTTTATAAAAATGTAATCATATCTACGAATAATAATATGTCAGGAAGCATAATTCAGAACAAATTCCACACAAAAAGTGGTCTTTCAAACAAAAGCGACGTATGATTCCAAACACGAATTACTTCTGAGGTTACAAATAGACATGTTCGGTGATTGGTTTAAATACAGAAGGAAAGCAGGGATTGGTTCACGCGCGTGCTGCAACGTCTACTATGACAACTGAGTCGTAGCGGCGTGGACGATGTAATGCAACAAGTGAATTGGACCAAGTCAATAATATAAACAATGGTTTTTTTTTTTTTTTTTTCGGTTACTTTTTAAAATTCAGTGAATTTTAAGTCCCGCCAAATATGATTAATTTATTAAGTTTTCGTTCAGAAGTAATTAGAAGAGACCCTTTCTTCGCAATGTAGTGAAGTGAGATTTAAAAAAAATCGCATATTCATTTTACCAAAAATATACTACGTCTGCGCAGGGTTAGTACATCGAGTAGCTTATTATCTTCTCCAAGGCCTCACCCTGACCAGACCTCCATCTATCATTATACCAAAATGTCATAAAATATGTACATGGACAAACGCAACTGTTATAATAGAAATCCAAGAGAAAATGTAAATACTTAGCGTATCAATCAGTAAACACTAATAATAAAAGACAGGACTTACGAGTACAAACAAATATAAATCTTATTTTAAACTGTCATTACATTTCATCACCCTTGGCGGTATTTGTGTTACATTTCATCTCCTTGAGTCTTGTGTCGAGCTGTCAAAATAATAGCGAGCGTCACAAACTTAAGGCACAAAACAAAAAAAAAGCAAACTTGTAGTGTAGTAAATGTAGGCGTTGAAAACACCGCTGCTTACCCCTTCGAGGATATATAGACGAAACCATTTGTTATGTTGTGTTAAAAAATAACATGTAAGTATTGCGGGCGATTCACTCAAGACCGCTAGATTGATGTTTCACCTACGTCGTGATGGCGGAATCGCTCGACTACAGTCGGCTGAACAACAAAGACGGATGACATGCCAACTCTATCGCCGAGCACGTCTGTCTAGTGTATCGAGCTCGCAAAATCATTGTGTGCTTTTGACTTGAGGTTCGTTCGTTTAGCAATGAGGGCGAGGTGACGTTGCAATTGTTGGATCTTTTGTTAAAGCGTTCGTAAAGCTCAAAATCGTTATTATTGCCGCTATTCCCACACTCTACTCGAACGCTAAACCGTGCATAAGATCTAAAATCGCACGATTGTGCTGTCAAAGAGATAGTTGTCAAAAAACGATCAAATCCAGCCGCAGCTCCGCACGTGGGTTAATAATTGTACTTTTCGGTGGCATAAATAACTCTTTTTTAGCTTTGCGAACGGTGAACAAAAAGAGCCGTAAACGACATTTTCACCCACAAATTCCCAATTCGAACGCCATATTGAGCGTTTTTAGCGTTATTTTTACCAACTTGGGGCTATTCGAACGCACTATGTAATCTATCAGAAACTGTCACAACTTTGACAGAAAGTAAATCATCATTATGATCTTGGTGTCGGCGGAGATCTTGTTATTTTGTCTATGCTGTACCCAAAAATATTAGGCCGTTTCACCCGCGTGGTGATAAATGATGATGATGATGAAAATTAGCCTATGTGCTATTCCAGACTATAATCTATCTCTGTGACAAATTTCAATCAGATCCGTTCAGCCGTTCTGCCGTTATTGAGTAACAAACATTCATTAAAATCATCCATCCATCCAAACTTTCAAATCATTTATGATATTAGTGGGATGTAAGTAGGAAGTAGGATAGGATATTCGTTATTTGCCTGGTGGACGTTTTTCAGTGGTCGCAGAATACCTTCATTATCAATTATTTTAGAAAAGCATTGTGTTGATATTACTCGTACTGACAGATTTATGAGCAACTCAACTCAAGTTTGAAAAATTAAACGTACATACGTAATTCAGCCAAACAATGAACTATTTTTTTAATGCTTCTGTAGGTAATCTGTTATTACTGTTAATTGTTCATTTTCTATAGTATTTTTTAGAGATGTTGATGTTTTTTCGGGACGAATCATCAGCGTAAAAATGCTTAATATAAGATTTGATATACATAATAACCTAACAAAAAAAACAGTAGGTATTAACTGTACAAACTGGGAGGATCTGCAGTTTAGTGTAACATGGTACATATATAATTTCTTTCAATACACTTTTTTATTGTTTGTTTCAAAATGATCGGAGTAAGTATATAATGCTGGTTTTCACCGGCGTCTAGTCATACTCTTGTCTTTCTAGCTTAAGTGCAGAGAGGCATTTATTTTACTGCACTGGATCGGCAAGGAAATGAAAATAAAACTAAATAAGCAAAAGACATTGCTGTTACATTTCAATATTCAGTTCTGTAAAAAAATATACATAAAACAAAAATAGACTGACTTTATTTTGCATAGTATTGACCATCTCGGTTTGTATACGTATTTGTACATCTTTGAATATAATTATAATTTTGTTACTACTTACTAATAAAAGTGATTCCTGGACATTTTAATCTTGTATGGATCCTGCACCACTTCACAACACATGCTGGCATGATGATTCACAGCTGTAGTTCACAATGATAAAAATTAAAATGTATGGGAAGATTTCACGTGTGCTCGCTTGCAAGAAAAATGTCCGACTGATGACGTAATGAACACGACTTTTAAGCCCCGCCTACTTGAACACGACTTTTGTTGCGTCATTTTTTTAACGCAGTTACTGTTCCTGACTTATTATTATTCGTAGAATCATATAAATAAAATAAATGTTTGTTCTAATACCTACATAGAGAAATATAACAAACACTGCACAAACTGCACTTTAAATAAGTATACAATTACTTTTTACTTTCACAAGAATACTAGTCTGATACTCAATTCTACATGTAACAAGACGATGTATGTATGTATTGCATCGTCTCACTTCAACCGGACTTCAGCTTTGGCTACAGCGTATGAGAGAGAGAGATAGTACAGGTGATATACTGAATGAATGCTTATTGTGAAGGAAGACTTGTTAGACTTAGTATTGCGAAGATTGGAACAAGTGCCACCTAGTCTCGTAAAATACCTGTTCCTTTGATCTGTTCTAGTAAATACGACTCACTTCTATTATATGCTATTTGTTTATGAGGGAAAAGATCTACCCATGATAGAAAACGGAGCCAAATGGTCTGAGTAGCTTTGGCATGAAATAGTACCTAGCAAACATTCAAATAGACGTCCTTCTGGATTGGTTTGGATATTCGCCATACTCATAATACCACATATACTAGTAATACTTCTACCGGTTCCTTGTTACGTTTAAAAAGAGATAGGACAGTCAGACGAACGGCGTAGTAGTTTTAGAGTTCTTTTTCTGTTAGAAACCCTTACAATAAGAGGACCAGTATTTTTTGTTCACGAACACTTACATAATTTATACCCAATCTATGTTTGTTGTTCCGGAAAGGCGCTCACATCTCACTTGAGTAGAGTTTAGACAGTAAATGCCATAGAAAATTTATTCAGATCTGTATTCAAGCCTTGATTCAATGCTCAGTCTACTTCTGGGATACGAGCCTTATAATGGTATTCAAATTATTGCAAATAAACAGTTTATAACAATAATATTTAAACTACATAATTATGGGTAAGTAAAACACACCGACAACATTCTTTCAACGTTGGTTTATTAAAAAAAGAATTCGGATGCTTGCGCACTGCAACTGCTTTTATACTAGTACATCATATTCTAAAAATCAGCTAAGGGGTTTCTTCTTGGGCCAGCTGCTGTTGCAATATGATAAAGAAAACCTTAATATACCGTTAATCTTTTATAAGTTAACATTCACCTGGGGCAGAACGACACCTTTGACAGTTATTCAACCGTGAAGCAGTAGTGTGAGTATATTACCACAGATATTACTGTGTGTGGTTGAAGGGCAATGTTTGCAGTGAAATTACAGGGCAAGAGACTAGAGGTGCAAGTTGGTAGCCGGCTACACGAAGCCGCAGCAAATGACGTGTCGCAGCGACAATTCTGGTTTCTTTGTATTTCTATGAAATACCATTCGTAGTTAGTGACGCGTCGTCGAGCGGCAGACGACACTGTCGCCCGACCGCAGATCAGTAGTGCCGCTCGCGGGTACCAATCTGCCTAGTAAAACAACTGAAAATATCTAAACTAAACCTTTCGTATCGCTTTTCAAATATTGATGCCATGTGCAGTTGCCATCTGCAGTCGGGTTCGAAATCATGACTGCAGCGACATGAAGCGACGATATGTCGCGGCGACATGAAGCTACGACACGTCGTCTGCTGCTGATACGTGTAGCCGGCTACCAACTTGCACTTTTAACATTGAATATTTCAGTGTTTTGAAATTTATTGGAAATCCAAAGAGTACAGTAATGTCCGTACATTACGGATCTTATTCTTACGGATGTAATAATTTTAGCATAATGAAAATGTATCTAGGAAAATATTTACCTACCTACTTCATGTCAATTTTAAGGTTTGATTGTTGCGAATGGAAACCTTAGGATGATCAACGTTGTTTCAACAATCCCTTTTGCGATGGTTGTGGGTGGGGTATATTAAATGGATATGTATATATTTGAAATATGTATGTTTGTAAAAAAAACACCCTGAACTTTTCAATAACTTGTGTGATAACCGTAGCTACTGCACAAGATTTCCGAGCAGATTAGTGTTTCCGCAGTGTAATAATGACCTTTACCGCAGAAATTGTTATATTATGGCGTTAATAAAATCCCAGAATCATTAAAATCCCTTCCACTCCCAAAATTCAAAGTCAAACTTTTCAGATGGTTAATTGATTGTAGCATTTATCAAATTAATCATTTCTTTTCACATAATGACCATAAATATAGCCCATCCTAATATCAAACATATAGTATAATTTTAGTTCATCATTAAAATAGTAGTATAGAGTATAGTACCTACAGTGTCGTGTATTATAAACATATTAGTTGGCTTTTCCTAGTTAACTTAGGATTTTAATGTATATTACCTTAAATTTAATATAATGTTAGATTAAGATTTTAATTTTCGCATGCCAAATAGGCAAAAGTTGTGTTGTACTAAACATTATAGCAATAAGATCTTTCATTGTAACCACAATTTAAAGCGAAATAAATGACTTGAACTTGAACTTGAACTACGAACTACGAAACATAGACTAATGTAGACCCTACTGTTGTAGTAGCGGAAGTGAGACTAATATTACGCGATGAAATATTTACATGCTGTGTTGTTTCCCTGCATTCATTAACATGTTTGTGGTAATCTTGAATCCTTAATTTAATTTAAAGTAAAAGTACAGTCACCTTGTATGATATACGGTTATAGCAATATGCACGGTTTAAAAGTACAGTCACCTTGTATGATATAAGGTTATAGCAATATGCACGGTTTAAAAGTACAGTCACCTTGTATGATATAAGGTTATAGCAATATGCACGGTTTAAAAGTACAGTCACCTTGTATGATATACGGTTATAGCAATATGCACGGTTTAAAAGTACAGTCACCTTGTATGATATAAGGTTATAGCAATATGCACGGTTTAAAAGTACAGTCACCTTGTATGATATACGGTTATAGCAATATGCACGGTTTGATCTTTTGGTTTTGATTGTTCTGGATTACTAAATTTAATGGATTATATGATCTGTATAATTATTCTTCCATACTTACGTTACAGGCTTAGTCTTGTCAAGGTACGAGTAAGTTTATTGAGTACGAGATTGATTTTTGGTAGCAGTACAAGACTTAATTATTTTGTTGCTTAGAAATTGTTGTTACTATATTTTATGAATAAATATTTAAAAACCAACAATTTTAACAGACCTCGTTTAACAAAATTGTTTTTAGTCTTTATTTAGGGTTACCAACGCGTGAGTCTCATTTTAAAAAAAATTGTTTTGACTCTACTATTTATGAAATTATCTTAATTCATTATTAAATAGTATCTTCAAAATTAAATTATATTTGACTGGCCACATAATAATATAAATATGCCATTAAGGTAGGCAAATAGATACACTCTTATCGGACGTTAAAAATCAACTGCGTGTTGGAGCTTAGAGAATCATATCGGCAGATGTAAGGAAGCCTCAGGAGATTAGCTCTTGTCACAATAATTATCACATAGTAGATAATGAGTGATTTATGATCTTCTACTAATATAAATACGGGTATTCTAATATTGGACAGTACACTCGAAGAACAGTTCCAAAGTGAAGATGCGAACCATAGTCCTTCTTTCTCTATGCCTTGCGGCAGTGGCTGGTATGTGCTAAAATTGAAACTTTAAAAACTCTGTATAATTTTATGGACAATTTTCAGTGTTATTATTCACAATCTTATGGAGAATTTTATTATTTTTCTCTATTTTATGTGCTTATGCTTGCGCTGTATTAATAATTGCACAAAAAGGTTTTAAATAATAGTTTTACAGTGAAAAATGTGAAAATATAGATATACCTCCATTTTATCAAACAAGTCGTGCGTCTGACTGTAAGCACTGCGCTTGCCTATGCCAGTTGCAATGCCACCCAGAGTTTATTACTGTAATTATGCACGGCACTGCACTATTCACATTACACTGTGACATTGGTTTTTGAGTCTCTTTCACCCAGTAATTTCACTTGCTCCAGTGCCCTTCACAACCTAACACAGTAATGCTTGCGCACTATTGCTTCTTGGCAGAATATCTGGCACTGCGGTGGTACCGACAAAACCGGTATCTTATACAAGAGGCCTACCTAGTAAAGCTTCTTACGGTTCACATCCTGACGATGGAGATTTTTTTTCTGTCACGGAGTTACATAGACTAAATATTATTATACATATATACAACTGCCTTTTGAGTGTTATTTTGACAGTTTAACTTACGCGGAAGGTATGGTATCTCGACCGGTTTCGTGTCCGTCCGGGCTACTTCTTCATGGAGTACTTGCGCACCCGGATTGAGTGCGTAAATAACATTAAAATGTGTAATACTTACGAAAGTTTCATTCAAGTTATACTACTGCATTTTTTTAACAACATCCTGAGGAACGCGTAAGCCAATTTGAGTCACATTTGTATACTGTTTAGTAAGGGTGTCGCCTAGCCGTCTAAATACGAATCTTCGGATTTTACTCACTATCCAGCCCATATACATCTGGGCTTGAGTGGGCATAAGAAGAAAAACTGCGTAAGTGTAACGTAACGTGTTGTTCACGTGAAACAGTACAAACTGTCAACTGGGCAACTGTGACACAGATAACTCATATTTTGTACGCAGAGGCGTGACGCGTTGACGCTTACGGTATGGTTCGCAAATTGTTTGTGCTGAGCAAATTTTATATGACAAATGTCCGCTCACGTGGAGATTTATAACTGAACGTCTTTCTGGGATATATCCTGGATACATGAGACTTTCAATGTTAGTGAACACGGGCATAACTACAGTTTAGTTTTACGATAGAGGTACATTTAAATGTCTTGGGTAAATAAAATGTATATGCTATGGTTATATGTTTAAGCTATGTTTGCGAAATTCCCTATTATCACTTCATTTCGGTTCATTCAACAATAAGGAAATGAATCCGCTATGATTCGCTAATAAAAACTAATAAAAACTTCTTGTTTAATACTAAGGTACATAACCTTAGTATTAAACAAGAAGTTTTTAACAACAAACAAATCTAGTTACCCAAACATACACACGAATATATGGAAACACATAATGATATAATGGAATACTTGAACGTTTTTTGGATTGATTGCTCCATTAGCTAGCTTTCCAGCGACCCTGACTTCAAAGCGCGGTGTGGCAGGCTCTATCCCTGGCCGAGGATTTTTTTTCTTTTTGTATGATGAATATTTTTGATTGTATCATAAATGTTAGTTCTAGGTCTTGCATGTGATTATTGTGTTGGTGAGTTATTGTGTATCTCCAAGTTCCACGGCACAAGATCCTATTTCGAGGGTACAAGTGTGTAAACATTAAACGTTACTTTTTGGTTCTCATACAATTCACGTTGAATAGATATTATTACCCGATATCAAAAAAAAAACCGGTGAATAGTGTAAGCAAAATAGTTTAGAGCCTGTGTAGTGACGCGTGCATTTTTTGTATGTATAAATGCTATATTTATATTGGATCATAATTAATTCGTTTGGTTTTTACATCAAATTACAGCCTTATTTAAATTTGATCAGTAGGATATAATGTTTATAAGTAGTAGTGGCAATAACATTTTTCTATCATTCATCATAATTAATGATGAAATGAAAAATGTTATTGCCTATCTTGATGATATTATGTAATGCTTGAAGCATCGATATTAAGTACCTACGCAAAATGAAGGAATCCCTCACTTTAGTGCTAGTAAACGGTTTCGTAAGATATAATGATAATCTATTATTTGAGTCTGAAAACTTTCGCGAATGATGTCTATAATAATTATTAAGGAAACCGGCTAAGACTTGCATATTTATTTCAATACTTACTTCGTCTGGTAGTCATAACTGTTCACAGCAGCGAGCGCGGTCATCACGTACGTAAATATGAATGCGTTAATCCCGGTGTCCAAGTCAAATGAATCTTTATAAATCTATTTTTATTGTCAAAATAAATGAAAGACGCATCTTATGAATGTTTAGTTCGTAGCTTAACTTGCTTTTATAATCATTTTAGCTATCCCCAGTAACCCACAAAGAATTGTGGGTGGGTCAACCACAAACATTGGACAGTATCCTTCCATGGCATCTTTGTTAGTTACTACAAACTGGAGCACTTGGTGGCAATCCTGTGGTGGTACCATCTTGAACACCAGAAGTATTCTGACGGCTGCTCACTGCCCAGTGTAAGTGTTTTACTATTACATAAAATAACAAGTTATCAGAAGTGCTTTGATGTGTCAGAGGAAATGACCCTTTGTCTTTCATAGGGGTGATACCGCGACTAGATGGCGTGTCCGTGTTGGATCTACATTCGCAAACAGTGGAGGCACAGTCCACACTCTACAGTCTATTGTCATCCACCCTACCTACAATCAAGGGGCCCGCTTGAACAACGACATCGCCATTATGCGCACCGCATCAAACATCAACTACATCAACAACGCTGTCCAGCCGGGTCGCATTGCTGGTGCTAACTACAACCTCGGAGACAATCAAGTCGTCTGGGCAGCCGGATGGGGTGCTATTTCAGTAAGATATCTTGTTACTTTTAATAAAAATGTCGATTTAAACTCATGAAGCTTGCATTAAAAAGCATTAATACTAACTCTGTGACTGAATTCATATTCGTTTATATCACACAAGTTCTGGGACTGTTTATACACAAACGTTGCAGTTCCTGGAAAAGTAGGTTGATTTCTGCCAAATCTATTGTGTATTATTAGCCAAATATGGCGAATTGCGAGTCAACGAGTTAATAAAAACGAGAAAGTTGACAGTGGCTATATAGTGACTGACAAAACTAGGTATTTTAAAATATCCTAAAATCCTTACAGAGTTAAAGTTTTATTGACGAGTATAGACGCCAGTAAGAAACAGAAATCTAAGGTATGCGGATTTCTGTAGGACGTTCATGTAAATACCGCCCTCGTAAAAGAAATAACATGCGTAAACCTATTTTGTATTGTATACTATAATTATGTTAAAATTCCAGTACAGGGGTCCTCCGTCTGAGACACTCCGCCACGTGCAAGTCTGGACCGTCAACCAGAACACTTGCAGGACTCGCTACGCTTCTATCGGTCGTGTCGTCAACGACAACATGCTGTGCTCCGGCTGGCTCGACGTCGGCGGCCGCGACCAGTGCCAGGGTGACTCTGGCGGTCCACTCTACCATAACGGCGTCGTCGTTGGTGTCTGCTCATGGGGCGAAGAGTGTGCTCTCGCTCGTTTCCCTGGAGTGAATGCTCGCGTCTCCCGCGTTTCTGCTTGGATCCAGCAAAATGCGTAAATTATTTTGCATCTTCAAATATAGGTACTTCATTGTATTTATATACTTATATAATAAGTTGTATTTTGAAGTATACTTAATTGTTTTCTTACGTAACTCAATCGAATACCTCTATCACCAGTATCAGTAAAGAAATGGTTAATAAATTGGAATTAGACAGTCCAGTTCAGTCAGAGTGCAATCCTAGTATTTAGAAGTCTGTTCGGCACGTTATATTTAAGTGTTCCCGCTTTCTGCATGCTCAAAAAGAGTTGATAGTCTTGAACGTCAACGAAATTTCTATAACGAATCTAAAGCATATCAAGGTAGCTTGAAAAGCCGGCCCCAATTTCTTAATTACGCTGATAGCATCTCCAGGATTGCAGGGAAAAGCAACAGTATATTTAGTTCCTCGCAATCGATGTAAATAGCAATCCAGCCCATCAATAACGGCAAGCTTTAGCAAACTTCTCCACCCTGAACTTACTTACACGATCTATTGGAGTTTTTAGAGAGGCTGAGGCACAATCCGGAATTAGCTTCCGTGACGTAGCCTTATTCGAGGGCAGCAACATCGAAAGGCTTAGAATAAGTTACGGCAAAGCTAGTACCATTTACTACAGTACTGATTTTCGAAGCACTTGCCTGCTTAGCGAACCGAGTATTGCAATTTTAGAGATATTGTTTTATAGGGCGGGATTCAAACCCGCGTTCTAATTTTAAAAATCCTTACATTACTAATCTAATACTTACAAAATAAAATAATGATTAATACATACTATTCAAAGTTATGATTTAATAAAAACAAAAAAGCCTAAAGCAATCTTACTTCTTATTAATATTATAAATGCGAATGTTTGGATGGATGGAGGTTTGTGACTCTATGACGCCAAAACGGCTAAGCGGATTTGAATGGATATAAGTGAAGTGCTAGAATAGCACATATGATACTTTTCATCATCAGCATCCATCACTAAGTGGGTGCGCGGGGCGCGGCTAGTTAAACGACAAAGAATATATTTGAAAAACAACAGTAAAAAAAAATACTGTAACAACATGCAAGTAGCCAAGGCAAGACCTACTCAAACCAAACATTCACCAAAACAATACACTCGCACATGTAAAAGGTTCGGTGGAATTTTCTACTTATTATATATTACGTATATGTTAACATATGTTTCTAGGTGCAAAAATATCCCACATTAAGCCGAAATGAATTACACATAATAAGTACATTATATATTTGAAGAGTGATCTTTATATTTAGTCCTGATGTTAGATTAGAAATATCAATGTATGCTCGAATGTAACACAACCTCTGAAAAAGGAAACCAATGGAAATGATGCTAAAACATATACTATAGATACTTAGTTATGAAAAAGTTTGAATTATGAAAAGATATATTGAGCATACTCGTTTTGGTATCTCTATCATATGTATGTAATAAAAATAAGCCAACCATATACACAACAGTTTCGCTATATTGGCAATATTTTTCGTGACGTCAGACGTGTGCCTTGTCCGCCATATTTTGACGCTGCAATGAGATAAACTATAGAGACGTTTTACTCCTTGCATATGAAGTTTAACATGGCAAATTTTATGCTATACCTACCAGTAGGTATAGCATAAATAGCGAATTGTGTACTAGCTAGTAAGCTAGTACACAATTCGCACGAAATTAATTAGTGCGAGTTGTGTACAATCGTTCTACATCATGCTACACCGACCGTACGGATACGTGCGTCATCGTCAATAAAAATCGAATCCTGCTATTACAAAACTTCAATAAATGTATTTGATTTTATAGGTATCAAACACGGCAAACATATAAGTTTAGAAGTTTGAAGTTGTCTTTTTATTTCACCGATAATTCATCAAAACTTTTAATCGATATTCTTATGTAATTCAATAAATTTCTTCATCTTCGCGCAATAATGACTATAAAGTAGTAAATTTCCCTTGAAGTGCTATTTGGGCGACTATATGATACGTGATATCTACGTATTCTGTTATATTATATATATTCTGTCCTAATACGTTTACGAAGATAGTAAACAGCAATTACTCAATTTTTAAATGCGTCGATTTCGTGTACGTGTTTGTGACTGTACCAGTCCGGCCAGTTTGTTTGATCAGGAAAGCACTAAACGGTACAAACTGACAATCGATTATGCGTATCGACAGGACCGATGGTACGTGCGGACGGTCGGGCGAGCACTAAAACCAGCCTAAGTGTTGTACGATCGCTGTATCGTTGCCAGACAGGATGGAACTAAGTTGACTCAAGACAACTAGCTTGTGTTGATATCGCCAAGCCGAGCGCAGTAAGACGTATCTATCTCCGTTTATATATAACATCATTGGTCTTGATATAATTTGAATTTTATTTGTTTAGACAATAGTGATGTTCGTGTCATATTAATTTATCGATATATTTTTTTCGGTTTCATTTCTTTTGATGCTATATCGGAAATTCACGGAACTGCTTCTTTACTTTAATTTATTTAGATTTAATTCACACAATCTGCTAATCAATGCTCGCTTAGAGTCACAAGTGCACTTGCAGGGGATGCATATAAAAGGAATATGGAACCAACATCTTAGAAAAATAAAACTGATCATAATTTGTATAAAATATCAAGTTTTTTTTTTGTTTTCAGACGTCCACAAAGTTACCATAGCAAAAAAATTAGGTTAGAGAGGGAAAGGAAAATTTAAGTTCATATTTAAAGAACATTTGCATAAAATTATGTTCTTTGCATTTTGATGAAGATTCCTTCAGCTGTCGTTGAACCAGACACAATAGATAGACCATTGTTTTCCTGGTTAACGACAGTTCTTATAGAGGTACCAGAGGACGACAGCAGTTTATTCGAAGAATACCTAGACTGCCTTAATAATAATATCACAAAATATGCCGATAGCGTTGTGACGTTCATTGCTGGTTTTGTAGCCAGAAAATTATCGCGCGCTATCAAATGTGTAATTTGTGCGTCAATGCTTTTTGGCGATATTGAAGCAAGACATTAATTACACGTAAAACTAGAGGAGGCCTCGTTTATCCATCAAGAGACGTTGAAGATCTCTGTAAAAAGACAGAGAAAATATCAAAATTCAATTTCCCTAAATCGAATTATGAGAAATATTATTTGTATATTTATACTTTTCTCATCGAACATTACGGTTTAAATAAACAATATTTTCAGACAGATTCAAACGATCATGATGCTAGTCATAAATATCTGTTAATGAAAAGTGTAATCAAAATATATATTGATATAAGATTTAAATACTTTGGGAAGAAAAGTACAGAAAAATATTTTTTAGGAATTATCTTAACAAAATAGTTCTTTTCAGAAATGAATAGTGCAAAAGCCAATTAACATAAATAAAGAAATACGAATATGTACGAATATAGTTTTATGTTAGCAGTTTCCCAAATGATCATGGTTATTCATTTTAGGACTAACGTAACAAATCATCATCATCAGCATTCTGAATCAGGCGTGGATCCAGACCTCAAATAATGTTATGGGCACGACCACGTTTAATTCGGCCAGATGCGAGATGAACCAAACCGTAGCAATAACTTGTGTTATAATAGTTAGATATTAGTAGAGTTAGATAGGATAAGATAGTAGATTAAACGAAACTGCGCATGACGTCATTGGCGTCATGATATAAGGGAGTATCCCCGCTGTAACGCAATGCATCTCGAAGACACAAGTACTCTTTGGTCGATGATATCAATTAAGTAGTAGCAATTTATTCATGTGTTAGCGGCGAAAGGAGTAGGGATTTGCACAGCAAGTGCTTTGTGCAGGTTATAAACTTCAAAGACGCTATTAAGTTTGATTTGGCCTATATTAGTTTCGTATCGATAGTTTTATCGATAGGTGCGGTGCAATCGATAAGTGTAGTGTGGTAGTAACAACACTAAGCCGCCATGTTTAGCTGCGTAGGTATGCACGTTTTTTTCGTAGTTATGGCATTTCCATTGGTTTCCCTTTTTCAGGGAACACAACCTCTTACTCGCTTACTATCCTTTGTAGATGTCAATGTCAAGTAATACGAATGTCCTACGAAAGCCACGTGGTGGCGGTGGTCGTACCATATGTACTCTATGGTTTGCGTGTACCACTTTTACTTGTAATGGTGGCCTGTTGTGATATAGTACAGAAGAAAATATATCTAAATAAATCTGAAAAATCTTAAAAGATTGAAGAATTTTATTGGTAGCATTGCTCCTAACCGTCTTACTTGATATGGGTATGGACTGCGGTACCTCGGTGTACAGGCGCGGCTTTACGCAAGTTTGTATTTGTCCCCCACGCTTCTATGAGTTTTTACTTGAGGAATAGCAAATGTATAATCATGCGAGTCCAATTATAAAGGTGAAAAGAACAAGACATATCGTGCAGTACAAAGAGAATATAACGCTAAGTGCAGTACAATTTCTTGAGGGTGTTTGAAGTCATATACTTTTATTTGTAAACGAGAAAAATAATAGTATGTATACTATTGTTCTAGTCGTTCATCTATGGGTACAACCTCCTAGGTAAACCTACACCTAGGAGGTGAGAGGTAGAGATAGATTCTACTGTATCGACATGGAGATTGCAAAACATTTCGGTACACTCGTTAAGTTTTGTGTTCGTATTACAAAGTTAGTTTATGACCAATGATGGGAGAGCAGCTGCAGAGCATTTAGGCTGACAGTGGATCGAGAGCGCTCTGGCACAGGTAAGAGTACGTGGATTTTGTTCGTTACTGTGATCTGTATCATCATCTTTCTACGTACTACATAGAAAGGCATTAAAATCTAAAACAAAAATTTTCGAATTTATTGTCCGTCTACGGTTCTGCCTATCATCCTCTATTTAGAGGAGACTTGCAGGTGTATGTTATTTTTTCATCTAAAATACTACTTGGCAGAAGGCACAGACTTGTGGGACAGTGTACATGCTAGTTACTATAGAGATAATATTTATATACGAATGGTTTTAACTTATCCTAAATATAGTAAGTTCCATATAGTGTCAATAGATGGTGTTACGAAAATCGACGCAGTACTATACCTGGTAGAAATACCTTGCTAACTTTCTACGCGTTCTACACTTCAGATGGTAGGTAAGCGAGTAAGTTCACACAAGGTAGTCCCTGAGTAGTGTACTGTAGTATGATAATTTTGTAGTTACATACAAATATGGCGCTGCACCGAACACCGCTGCGGTGTGCGGTGATGCGGTAGTTTTAAATTTGACTACTAAACCTTGATTTGGATAGAAAAATGCCAGAGTATAACACACCGACACCGCGTCTCAGTGTGGAGTCGGTATTATTTAAAATTCGCATTAGCATACCGCACACCTTGGCGGTGTCCGGTGCAGTATGATATGCGCCCTAGTGTAAGAGTACTAAAAATGTAGAGTAAGTTAACAATATTTATTGTAGACACAGGTAAGAGACAAGAGGTAATATTACTAAACGAATAGGCATACAATAAAAATTTGTGTAACTATGCTTGATAGATTATGCGAAATATGAAAAACTGCTGTTTAGGAAATACCGATATGCCTATAGTTTTGACACAAAGAGTTATGATATATAGAGTCAAGATATCTACAAGAACTGATGATTCAATGAAGCATAATACAGCAAATCTTATACGGGTCCCTTTTAGTAATTAATATCATATTACAATTTAAATAACTTGTCACAATCATGGCATCATCTTGAGTTTCGAGCTGAAAAAACAGAGTATTCCGTAGAAACACATTTTCATCCGGTGAAGGGGACGTGATAAATAATATTCCCTCCACTATACAAACCATAAGAGGCGAGGATAGTTGACTTGCTGGGTGATTGGGGTGATGAGAGCAGTGTAGTGATACACATTTCATTCCATTTGTAACCATTTTGCTCCGTCTACTTTCTGACATCCTACTCATCAAAGCAATATGAAATAGACATACTCGTAGATATAATTATTTAAAGCATAGTAATAATAAGATGTTTTTTTTCTTATTAAGTATAGATTTATGTCTGAAATTTACTTTATTTTACATTTTCGTATACTGGATTCACCAGTGCTCTGACTCTGCCATACTTACATTACGAGTCTAACAAGAGAAGATATTTATTTAGATGTGTAATAACTTTTTAAGGACCACGACTTATAAATAGGTCTTGGTTTTAGGTTAATCAATGCGCGATGACTCTTGAATAATTTTTAAATGACATATTTTGACCTATTTTATGTTCACTGATTTTTTTAATATTATTTAATAGTTTACAATACAGGTTTTGTGTGATCATTAATCTATATAATTTACTCTGGCAGAATATTAATTACAATCAAAAATATTCAACACACACAGTCACACTCCTGTCAATCGTAAATTTCAACTGTGTCTAGCAGCTTAGAGAAACGTATCGACGGACAAAAGGGAAACCCCAAAAGATTAGCTCCTGTCATGATACTATCTCTAAGTAATAAGTGAGATAATGAGTGAATTATTAACTTCTACTCGTATAAATACAGCTATTTCACCATAAGGCAGCATACTCAAAGAAGTGTTTCAAAGTGAAGATGCGTACAATCGCCCTCCTTGCTCTGTGCCTTGCGGCAGTTGCTGGTATGTGATTTTATTGATATACGAACTATTTGTACTTACTTGCGATTGTGTTCAAACGAACATCCCAGTAGTAGTTATAATGCATTAATCATTAAAAATAAAAACTTTTAGATTTACTTAGTTTTATACGCAACATTGTAATATGTTTTCATGGTATGCATGTGGATACTAAAAATAATGCCTTAGTTTTAATTGTCATAATACTAGCAGTTCCACTTAAATGTATTTTGTCACTTAAGTAGGCTTCGAAATACTGTTTCTGATACCTCATAATACAGCTTTTTATGCCTTCATGGTCTAGCTAATGCGAAACCTGCTGCACCACATATATCGCACAAACTATTCCATATTATAGACGCCTTGATAATATAGAAATACCATGTAAAAACGGATAAAAAATGATTAAATTGTTAAGACGCGGTCCAACCCCAATATTAAAATAATTTACGATGCTTTACGTAAGTTTGAAAATCGCTTGTTAGGTTCGACGATGAAATGCATTAATTTTGTACGTTTTCTTTATATTTTTCGATATATACAATTAAAATTGAAAAAACTGCTGGTTACTACTTTAGTACTATATGTTGGCTATGTATTACCTAAAAAATAATATAGTGTTATCGCTGAAAATTCTGAGAGTTTGGACGTGAAAGTTTATTTTAATGGACCTATTTAGGATTTTTTTTTGCAGAGTGCGAGTAATATTTATGAATTCTGTTCAGTTATTACTCTTTGCCCTTTTCTTTTCTAACCTAAGTATTTTTTTCATAGATTATTATTTATCTGTTTCGTTACACTAGATGTTTAAAGATTCTGGTTTTTACTACTATCAGGATACGACCGCGCCTTAATATTGTAACATCTCCGACTGACTGCTCTAGGTGAGGGACCGCTTAAATGAACACAATACTAATTACCTAATAATGGATAAGGTCCAACTATATATTGAGGGTAAAGGATCACACCTACCTATATTAAAAACGTGCTCACCTACCTGTGGCTTCTCGCGCTTGGTCTACGTGATATGAAGTCTCAGAAATAAATTCAATAGATATTATGAAAGACAAAATATTGTTTAGCTAACTTACTCCTAATAACATCAGCTATCTCCGAGTGAAAGTTCCATTAAAATATGTCTAGTCATTTAAATTAGCCAAGCTAGAAGACGGGAAGCCATATGAACATAAATAAATAAAAAATAATTAAATTAATTATGAATTTAAAAACCTGCTTTTTTGACAATACAAAAAGTCATGCAAAAACGCCTGAGTGGATTTAGATGATGTTTAGAGTAGATAAGGTTTGTAATCGCAATTAGCACATTGACTACTTTTTATTCCGGTTCAACGGATTGCTCGCGCTTCGCATTATCCTTACTGCACGCGGACAAAGTCACACGATAGTGTGACTGTGGGTATTGTGAGGTATAATCATTGTTTTTAGGCCTAAAATGAGGTGGAGGAGTAAGAATAACTACACTTTTATCTCCTTATCATCATATTAATTAATGATCCTGAATGAAAACTACGCTTGGCTTTATATTGTAACTATGTTTTAGCTGTCCCCAGTAACCCGCAAAGAATTGTGGGTGGGTCGACCACAACGATTGGACAGTATCCTTCCATGGCTGCTTTGTTGGCTACTTCAAACTGGAGCACTTGGTGGCAATCCTGCGGTGGTATCATCTTGAACACCAGAAGTATTCTGACAGCTGCTCACTGTCCAGTGTAAGTGTTTCATGGTAACATACTTGTAAAATTACAAACCAAGGTATGGGATGATTTGACAGTTAATTTGTTTTTTTGTAGGGGTGACGCCGTGTCTAGGTGGCGTATCCGTGTTGGATCCACCTTCGCAAACAGCGGAGGCACTGTTCACACTCTACAGACTTATATCCTCCACCCTAACTACAATCAAGGGGCCCGATGGAATAACGACTTTGCCATTATGCGCACCGCATCAAACATCAACTACATCAACAACGCTGTCCAGCCGGGTCGCATTGCTGGTGCCAACTACAACCTCGGAGACAATCAAGTGGTCTGGGCAGCCGGGTGGGGCCTTACTGCAGTAAGTCACCTTCTATTTTAGAATGTACTGACCTGGACTGAAGTATTTTTAAAAGTATAGACTAACTTATTATTGTTTTGTGTCACACAACTCATGTGACTATATATTATATACATACATATATATTTTAAATAACTATATATATTGAGTCAAAACATATATTTTGCAAGGATAAAAGCTGCCAAGTTTGAATGCTTCCCACCACAATTTTTTTATGGCGAACATAGAGGTTATCTTAATATCTCTGATTAATAATGTGCGTGAGCCCATAATGCCCGAGCCATAAAGAACTATAGCGCGGTTTGTAAAAGTAATTTTTATAATATAATATTTATATATATTTATTTTATTAGTTCAGGGGTTCCCCGTCTGAGACACTTCGCCACGTGCAAATCTGGACCGTCAACCAGAACACTTGCAGGCAACGCTACGCTACTATCGGTGATACCGTCACTGACAACATGGTGTGCGCTGGCTGGCTCGACGTCGGCGGTCGCGACCAGTGCCAGGGTGACTCCGGTGGTCCTCTCTACCACAACGGCGTCGTCGTCGGTGTCTGCTCATGGGGTGAAGAGTGTGCTCTCGCTCGTTTCCCAGGAGTGAATGCTCGCGTCTCCAGTGCCTCCAATTGGATCCAGGCGAATGCCTAAATTATTTTCTGATTAAATGCATTTTAAGTCGTGTTTAATTGTTTTCTTACGCTCATTTTACCCATGCGTAACGTGCTAATATCTATATTATTTAAATCTTTGCCTAGTGCATTCGAATATGCAAATGAAACCGTAAATCAGACGTAAAAGTAAACAAACAAATTTGATAGACTCTTATTTGCATCTCATTTATGTAGTTTCTTTATAACATTTCGAATGTCATAAGGAAACTACATGATCACTAGGGTATATATGGTAGGAGAATAATGGTTAGACGTGGGCCGTGGACAGTCTAGGTAGGACCAACATTGACGAAAGGATCACCTTAAGATTCCAACTCGGATGGACAGGGTTCGGAAAGTTACGCGACATCATTTCGTCCAAGACAGCAGAGCTTTAAAGTCTTCAATCATCGCCTGTTGCCAGTAATGAATATACAAAAAGAAATAGAAATTGTATGTGGTTTTCTACCGACTTCCAAAAAAAGGAGGAGGTACTCGATTCGACTGTATTTTTTTATTGTATATTTTATGTTTGTTACCTCATCACTTTCGACTGGATCAATCGATTCTCAAAATTCTTTTTTCGTTTGAAAGCTAGTGCTTTCTGTGTGGTCCCATTTAAATTTCATCAAATTCGGTTAGGTAATTTTTGAGATACACTCCAATAACTGAATAGAATGGAAGTAGGTATGAAATTTACCAAATTGTACTTGTTATAATAAGCTTAGCGTCAAACAATGAAAGGAGAGGGCTAATCTTGCAGTTTATTTCACGCGATGAGGCGTTTTACCACGACAAACGAGGAAATACGCTGATGTATCAAAGTCACCAGTATAGCTCTCACAAGTTGGAAGTTGTGTATGACAATGGGCTAACTCCATATCTCTACGAAATGATAACCACTGGGTAAGAAAATTTCTCAAGTGGCAAGTACGAACTGGAACACGTGCCGTAGTTAGGCTCCACACAGAGTGACTTTTAATTGTGGTAAATTTTTGTAATTGGCAGTTAATGATACCTGTACTCGTATCAGACATTGTAATCTTGGTTTACATAATAAAATCCAAAAAATTAAACAACATTTATCTTAATATATCAGTAATTTACACTTGCATGACTAATATAATGCGATGTAGGTACTTACAGTATTATAATTAAGCCTTCTATTTTATATCCTATTAATATTATACACGCGAAAGTTTGTGAGTGTTTATGATGATTATATGGATGTTTGTTACTCTTTCACGCTCAAACAGTTGGGCCAATTTTGGTGAAATTTGGTATGGAAGTCGATAAGCCGCTGGATTAACACACAGGATACTTTTCATCATCATCATCCATCACCACGCGGGTGAAAAAGCGTAATATTCTTGAGCACAGCATAAACAAGATCTCCGCCTACGTCAAGATCGTAATGATGACAGTTTTATCAAAGTTTGTATCGATTTCTGATAGCTTAGTCAAAAGCACACTGTCATTCTTACAGCTCAATACACTAGAGGTGCTCGGTGACCGTCAAGGGTGATGAAATGTAATGAAAGTTTTTCGTAAATACACATATACAATTAATCACCCTGATTGATTGGTAAAAATAATAAATAAATAAATTAATAATAAAATAATAATAAATAATAAATAAATAAATTTACTCATATGATACTATTATATCAGTTTTGACTTTGAATTTTGAATATGTTTGACCTATAAATATTTTATGACATTTTGGTATGAAGATAGATATGGCTCGGAGAAGGTAATTATTACGCAGGCGAAGTCGCGGGCACCAGCTGGATTTCCGTACATATAATAAAACTGTAAGTGAGCAAAATCTGTACGTTTAATACTTTTTTGAAAATAATGATGGAGGCATACTTTGATGTCGATATAGAAGCCTATAATATATTATTTACAATTTTTGTATGTCTCTTGTACGCGCACCACCTGCGACCGCTCCCTGCGGTTGGTCAAGTTTACTGCGATTTTCCACATTATAATGTCAAAGATTCCCAGGAAACTTACAAGAGACATTTACATCTCGATGGAATCTCTCCTTGCCACGGCCGCGCAACCTCTAGCTTGGTGTCTCGCCAGCATTTTCAACCGCTGCATTTAGACCGGAAAGCACCTACCCAAAATTTTGAATTTCCAATTATCAAATTGGGGTTAAATGTGAGCGAAAAACACAACTTAAGGGTAACAGCAAACGGGATGACATTGATGGAGATCCACCACTACACCAAAACCAACCGAAGCCGCTGGCGGGTCAGCTAGTATATACACCTAATTTGTATAATTACCAAAAAAAAAACAGCACTATATGCTGCTGGTACTTAATACATACATGGGAAGAAAATTTAAAAGTAATCTAAAAAAAAAATTCCCACATAATCATCAATATTTGGTCAAACAAACAAAAAAAGTCGACAATCTCTTTCACACCGAACGCTCGGGTGGGGGGTGTAAGAAAGAGTAAGAGAGATATTTTTTCACTGACGCGAATCATGTGTTTTCATTAATAAGTTGTACATAGGCATGTAGTATTTTTGTTAAGATGGTGTCCATACTTTTAGATGGAATTTTCGAAAACTTTAACAATTAATAATTATTTCACTGTGAAGTAATAAAAAATTTTGACTACATATCTACAATGTATTAACACTTTTGTACCGCCCATTTTTTTTTTTGTAATTATACAAATAGGGTGTATATTATGTGATAAGTATGTATATAAATCATCAGGTAATCTTAATACAGACTATCTAGTTTGGGACCTGAATACCATGTATGTATCTCGACTTCATTGCTCCACAGAGACAATGCAGCTCCGACTTTGCCCTTTTTACCAGGAAGCAATTTAAGCTTCCTGGTAAGAAGCATTGCAATAGTTTTGTGCGGTGCAAATTTTAATTTATTTTTGTCGTCCCACGTCTGAACATACGCGAGGGCGGCATCTTGTGTCCTTACACTTATAACGCCAATAGTCAGTAGTCACCCCGCTGTTCTAAGCCCTTGAGTAGCGGGTCAAGGAGAAGATTCCAGTAAATCAGCCCACCGATAGAGCCCTGCACGATTATAAACATAACTTTTACACGAATCACTTCAATTCCTCGGACTCGCAGGACCACTTTGCATTAATCCGAGATAAGAAGAAAGCATATATTTTCATCAGACAGCATTAATCAAGCAAAATCTGTCTATTGGATTTTTGTTAGAATTTAGTGGTTTAAAATAATAGTCACATGACTTGAGTGACACAAAACAATAATACCTTAATTGATGTTACATATAAAAGGAATAAAAATAAACAGCGTCTAGATCAATATTCTAAGAAAGAAGGTGACTTACTGCAGTAAGGCCCCATCCGGCTGCCCAGACTTGATTGTCTGCAAGGTTGTAATTGGCACCAGCAATGCGACCCGGCTGGACAGCGTTGTTGATGTAGTTCACGTTGGATGTGGAGCGCATAATGGAATGTCGTTATTCAGTCGGGCTCCTTGATTGTGGTTAGGGTGGATATAAGTCTATAGAGTGTGAACAGTGCCTCCACTGTTTGGGAAGGTCATGACACGGCGTCATCTGTACAAAAAACAACTGTCAAATCATCTCTAAAATTAGTTTGTAATTTTACAAGTATTAACCATAAAACACTTATACTGGGCAGTGAGCAGCCGTCAGAACGCTTCTGGTGTTCAAGATGATACCACCGCTGGATTGCTATAAAGTGCTCTAATTTGAAGTGGCTAACAAAGCAGTCATGGAAGGATACTGTCCAATGGTTGTTAATTTCATATTTTTTTTATATAGGTACATATAAGATTATAATACTGTACACCCATGCGATACAAACTAGTTGTTGTCTTGGTATTTTCTAATAAATATGTTTTGATAAAATGTCCATCAATACCGACGGAAAGATAAGCTTGCTTAGGAATAGAGGAGAGCCAAGAGACTCATTAACGACGACCACCTAGTACGCAAGAGACTCCAGAGTCTCGAGCATCGCCGCAAAGTCGCTTGTTTATCGGTTTTTTATCGGATACATTTCGGTGAGTGTGCAATGGAACTTCACAATTTGATTCCGCCATCCCCATTCTATAATCGGACATCCAGAGATACTCAGAAGCGCCACCGCTTTATGGTGGATGTTCCATTTACCCGGACGAAGCGATTTACTTCTTCGTTTATCATACGAACCGCTCGGGAATGGAACACCCTCCCTGAGTCGGTGTTTCCGGTTAAGTACGATATGGGGGTCTTCAAAACACGAGTGCATAGGTATCTTCTGGGTAAGCGCGCTCCATCATCGATCGCATCATCACTTAGCATCAGGTGAGATAGTGGTCAAGTGCTACCCAGTTCGGTATAAAAAAAAAAAAAAAAAAAAAAGAATAAAAATAAAACCAAATAGCATACAAACTCTGCACAGACATACAATCTTGTTTTTCTCAATACTTGCGCACTTAAAGTAATTAGATAATCGAAGATTCCTCCAGGTTTAAGGTCAAACATGATTTTGATTACATTGCCATTACAATATATTAAGGTACATACTAATTTCCTATGAAACAATTAATCTTGTAATTTAAATTCAAATTATTATAGCATGAGATAAAAAGGCAATATCATCAGCGAATAGGACGCACAGTTCTTCCATGATTTTTGGCATTTCATTTATATTTATCAAAAAAGAGGACAACCGGTGACAATGCCTTGTAGAATGGATGCGTTCACGGCTCTATTGTCAGATCTTACTAATTTTATTTCGCTAGTCATTGAGTTTAAATATTCGATTCGATCTACTAATTGTTGTCTATTTGTTAGGTACGATATAAACCATTTATGAGGGGTCTCTAAACAGAAGGGTTCGGCAGATGAATGGGTGTCAGTAAACTGACATATTTTCTTGGTATTAATTCAACCGAGTATTATTAGATCTATCTCATGTTAGATAACTATTTAAAAAAACCTTTGAAACCAACTCTCATTAAATTACAATGATGATAAATAACGATTTAAAAAAACTACTGTTCACATCTTGATTTCTGATCAAATTTCAATGGGGCCACCATGTGCCTACAAATGAAAAAGAATTTTCAAAATCGGTTTACTAGGTAAAAATGAGGCGAATTGAGAATATAAGAGGGAGGCTCCTTTTACGAAGGTATGTTGAAGAACCGCCTGTTTTATTTAATTCTTCCATAGTTATGAGTACCTGTAATGGTCTGCTTTTCAGCAGTTGACGTCCTACGGCTGATATGATGATGGTGATGATGATGAATGGTATGATATGTGATATTACTCATTTGGATTGTCGCTGACTCGATAAATTTTCCAATAACCGATAAGTAAGATAATTACAATTTATTAGATATGCAGATATATTACCATATCTTATCCTTTGGTGAAAAGGCAAAAAACCCCGATTTAATAGATGATAGGCCTTTTATGCATGAGAGCGTTTTGGCTGGTACCACCGCAGTGCTACGAAGTAATAATGCGCATGCAATAACTTTTTTAAAGTACGTCGACACTCGAAGAAAGTTAGGGAACTGTAATGAGGGGAAATGAAAGAAATGAAATTATATTTATTGCAGAAATCGTGTTGAAATAGATCTTATTATGGCACTTTTAGTGCTTGAGGAACCACAGTTTGTCCACGTACAACATGAAAATATATAAACTAGCTGACCTGCCAGCGGCTTCGCTCGCTTAGGCTTGGTGTAGTGGTGGAAGTGCCATTTTGGAACTTCGAGGTCTTGGGTTCGATCCCCGGGTTGGACAGTTATTGGCTTTTTCTGAGCAAGAAAGATAATCTCAATAACAGTCCGGAGACTGGAATAGTGCCCCGAAGATGGCAATAGGCTCGCCCCCTATAACATGATCACATGACCAAAACATATCTAGCGAAATGTAGGCGTTGAAAACAACGCTGCTTACCCCTTCGAGGATATATAGCGTGTATAGGCAAAAGTATCGATTCACTTAAAACCGCTAGACTGATGTTACCGCCCCGCGGTTTCACCTCCGTGGTGATGGATGGTGATGATGAGGTAAAGTATCCTATTAAAATACCGCTGCTTACCCCTTCGACGATATATAGGTGAAACTATTTGTTATGTTGTGTTTAAAAATAACATGTAAGTATTGCAGGCGATTCACTCAAGACCTTTAGACTGGTGTTTTACCTCCGTCGTGATGTCGTTATTTTGTATATGCTGTACCCAAGAATATTAGGCTGTTTCACCCGCGTGGTGATAGATGATAATGATGATGAAGATGATGAAAAGTAGCCTAAGTCAGACTATAATCTATCTCTGTGCACAAAACAAATTTAAAAAATGACATCCGTTCAGCCGTTATTGAGTAAAAAACATTCATTAAAATCATCCATCCATCCATCCATCTAAACTTTCACATTCATAATATTAGTGGGATAACAAATTAAATTAAAGGTATAATCAGAATAATAAATCATATAAAACTACAATAATTACATATCATGTCATGTTGCTTATAGGTACTTAACATAATTAGGAATGTATCTAGGTAGGTAACTCTGAGCGTACACAAAAATGTCACAAGTATACCCACATTACAATTATAAAAAGATTATTAATATTTGTAATAATATGAACCAATATCTTTTTTATCACACAAAAATTCGCTGATGCCATGAAAACATTTATCTCTTAGCCACCCAAAGAGTTGTGTCTTGAATTCGTTAGTTGGTAGCTCTCTAGTATCTCTAGGTGTTTTTTCATAGCATAACACCTCTTACTAGCTAGAGAAGTTTTACATGTGGACATCATTAATCTAGTCGGATCTCTATAGTGACCCTTATAACCCTTGATTCAGGTTTTCAACAATGTAGCATGCAATGTGAAATAACTAGACGTATAAGACTAAAATTTGTGTGTCAGGGTGACAGTGCAGTGCAACGAGAAAGTATAGTTTTGGCACTGGATGGTACTGCAACTGTAATGCGCCAGCGCAATACCTACTTAACATCAGGCCCAAAGCCTGTCCGTCACTAGATAGCAAAAATTCCGACATTACTTAAAATTCGAATGTTATCAATTTGTATTTCAAGTCGTCATCCATCTTATGACTTGAAATAAAAATTGAATGGTATTTTATACACAACTTGGGGTTTTATAGACAACTGTTATAAATAAAAACCACAAGTTCAATCTATTAGCAATCAGCCGGTGACCAGATACAAAGCCACAACTTTGCTTCCGTTTTAACTTATCTAGACCACAGCTGGTATTACGAGTATCGGGTTATATCGGGAGTATATAGTCGGATTGGAAGAAACTATTCACTGAACGTTACCTTTTTTATTTATACATTACTAGCTTTTTTATTAGCGACTGCCCGCAACTTTGCGAAGTAGGCTCGGCCTTCGGCCTCACGATAATTTTCCATTTTTGGTTGGTTTTTCTTTCATAAGAACCTTTTTCTGACAATAATTAACACAAAAAAAGAATAAGCGAGATTATTCCATCCGTTCTCAAGTCATAGCGTGACCAGGAGAAATAGGGGTTCATTTTTATGTATAAAGATATGTGTGGTATTCGTGGAGCTGCCGTGGGACTTTGAAGCTACAAGTGGGTTAGGTACGTCGAAGTCCGCTGATTAACTGATTACCTACCAGTTAAAATTCTGCCTCGGTCCAAGCTTTCGGTGAAGGTAAATCCTGAGTAAATCAACACCATATTGTTAGGGCACTTTCTATTGTTCGCCAACTAAACATTTAGTCAGACAGAAAGCGTATAAAAGCTGTTAATATAACTACACTGCGCCGCAAATAAATCGGGTCCTTTATAAAAAACTAGCGACTGCCCGCGACTTCGTTCGCGTAGCAGGTTCAACCTTATTCCTCGCCATAACCTCCCATCTTTGGTCCCTCTCCTGACATTAGTTAACACAACTAAAAAGAATTAGCGATATTGTTCCATTTGATTTCGAGTTATAGCGTGACCGTGTTATTAAATTATCATTTATTAAATTACGTAAGTGAGCGCAACTCAGCCTTAAATTCCGATGCTGTCTTTCTAGTTTTAAACCATTTGCGATCTAAATGGCTTCAAGTTTGTTTCAAGCAAGACTCCGCTTCACACTTGCATAGATTGGTCGCTCCCGTACCTAGGAGGTGATTTTGACTCGAACAGCCGTTTGATTTATCAAGATTTACATTATTTCCAATAATTATATCGATCCTTCCGACCTTGTTCTGCCTGTTCCTGATTTGCAACTATTGGAATCCGGTCTCTTCAAATCGCTGAAGCACTCTTTGAACGGTTGATAGTGACGCACAAACTGTTGCTGTATAATGCAGACTGCGCCCAACTTTAAAAGTATTATCAGAATTCTGGTACACTCTTTAGGAGTGATATTTGCATGTTTTAAATTAAATTTGATCAAAATAATGAATTTATATTCTCAAGAAATACAATATAACTTTACCATGTAATTTTTTTATGTCGACGTTTTGGTGTTTAACAAAATATGTTATTTAATAAAAATATTTTCCTTCTTCCTATATTTTAATGACATCAGCGATAATTCAGTTTTTGTATAAAATAATTATACTATAATATACGTATTCTTAATTTAATTACGTATAGAGAATTAATTTATAGTTATAGTTATATTTATATTTTTTGTTAATTACTAATATATTGAATTTTTTTTTAACCGTCCGCTTGCTTTGCAAACCAGTTTATAAAAAAAAATGGGAAAATGAAATACCGATATTGATGTTCTCCTTACAGTGTGTAAAAGCAACTATTCGTAATATATATCATATCGCTCATACAAATATATTGAAGATATAAGAGGAAAACCCCAACAGATTATCTTCGACCATGATAATTTGTCATATCCATAGATAATAACTGAATTTCAAACCGTTACACATATAAATACTGGTATCGTAGTACGGGATGATACACTCGTTAACATATTCTAAGTGAAAATGCGTACCATCGTCCTTCTGGTGGCTTTAGGACTCGCGGCGGTGGCTGGTAAGCGCTTTTGATTTTTATATACTTAGGAAATATTACTGCTTTATACATAAACATTTTGCCAAATATTTTAAAGAAATTATTAAGTTTATTTAGTAATATTTTATTAGTATTATAATTATTATTTTAGTATAAGATGGATAACTATATATTTTATTAATATTATATTTATAAAATTAATAATTAATATAATTATATATTTATGATAGATTTAATTTACAGTGTCTGTTAAAAATGTATTACATTGTATTTAAACATAACATTGTTAGTAGGTATTAAAAATTTATTAAAAAAATAAAAATAATTACTATCTAATCTATAAGCCCCATGGTGGGGAGAAAAGTGGCCAAAACGCTGGCGGCATTGCCACGCTGGATGGCAATGCTAAGTTTTTGCCCAAAATAGGCGCCAGCATTTCATTTTCTTTTATATAGATTAGATAGATTGATCTAGGAACCCTTCCACGCACTAGTGATTTAGACGGTGTTTTTGTTTTGTAAACCTTCCAATCGGTCTCATTTCATCAACATCGGATCAAAAGATTTGGAGCTGTGTCCGATAATAATAAAAATAAATCATACCTAGATCAAAGTACTTAGACCGCGCGGCCCTAAGTAATTAGAACGTCATCGCGATAAATAGGCGAAAAAAGTGGGAAGGGGCGGAGGAAGCTTGCCGGGAATGCGAGTGCCGGCAGAACGGTCGGGGTTGGCAGGTTACAATGTCATTGTTTTCTGTTGCGTAGATATGCTACCACCGAAACGTAGATGCGATGTGTACTTGTTTTGTTGACATCCGTACACGCATTTCGTGATAAACCTGCGTGAATCAACGCTAGTATGGAAGCCGTTATACTTATAGATGTTTACTTACTTTGCCTTTGATTATCGTTATAGTGTCAAGCGATGATAGTAAGAAGTGCATAAGTCGATTTAATATCGTGAACCTTAAGTTTTAAATGTAGGTATTTTGAATAGCTCAACAAGTTTCAAACTTGTCTTCATATCTATGTTAATATCTCTGTTGTTTCAAAATAACTAAAATTGACAGTTATAGCTAAGTTTTAGTAACTAGTTTAAACGTAAGGTTATCGCGATCCATCAGTAACTACCCATTGAATCGGCACAAAAAGTAGACTTTATGTCGAGCCCGGGTATAAACCATTTCTACTTCAAATTTCACCCAAAACTGTTAAGCAGTTATTGCGTGATTGAGTAACAAACAACCATGCATCCCTATTTTCAAATTTATAATATTATTGGCGCTTCTCGGTTTCATCGTAGTAATGGATGATGGTGATGATGAGTCATGATGAGTAAGATAATATAATATAAACCTTCTACTACCTAACAGAACATATAAAAGGAAACTTTTGGTGCTTAAAACGCATGATATGAGTCACGATCTTAGGATATATTTTTTTTTTGAAACCGTTTTATATGCTATAAAGACGAGTCCGTGCTCTAACTCGTATTTGCTATTTTCAGATTTATGAAATCAGCTGTTTATAATAATAATTACATATTTTATTTACATTTATTTATATAAAAAGTGGGCAGGGGCAGTGGGCAGGGCACATAGCACGCAGAACAGATGGCCGATGGGGCCGAAAGGTTCTAGAATGGAGTCCACGGACCGGCAAGCGCAGCATAGGTCGTCCACCGACACGGTGGACAGACGACCTGAGGAAGGTCGCAGGACGACGTTGGATGCAGGCCGCTTCCAACCGGTCCTTTTGGAAAATCATGGGGGAGGCATATGTTCAGCAGTGGACGTCCTGCGGCTGAGATGATGATGATGATGATGATATAAAAAATAAATCTTCACTATAAGTATTTCCAACACGCATGCTCGGTACGGTTTGGTAAATATGCTATTCGTGAGTATCGAAATTCTAAAGGTCACCGACAAAGTTTAACTACTGCTGTACTAAGTCTTAAAGCCAGGACCTCCGATTGAGTGGAAAGTGATACTATTAGCGGTCACCCATCCAAGTCACAACCGCAGTAATATTAACTTCACTGGGAGTGCTTTGCAATCGCAATTGCAAATCTTTTAGGAGTAAGAGTTTACAATAACACCTACCCGCTATAGCGAGGGATGAAATTGTGTTTTCTTGTATTCGATTAAGGGAATCACATTAGCAAAGTACGTGGATTTTAATATTATATAAATGTTACAGCTGTCCCTCGCAACCCGCAAAGGATTGTAGGAGGCTCCACGACGACCATCTCCCAGTACCCTCATATTGTGGCCCTTCTTTACTCCTGGAACTTTAGCATCTATTGGCAATCGTGTGGCGGTACCCTCCTCAATACCAGATCCATTCTTACTGCCGCACACTGCAATGCGTAAGTTATTGAAATTAATTACTTCATATAATTATGATGTATATCTAATTCACCTTATTCTTAACTATCTGCCCACAACTTAAGCCGCATTTTGAATCGAAATAAAATTCTACAGACCATGTTTTAGGGTATAAGCAATTCAAAATTTCATCTAAATCCTTCCAGCTATTTCAAGCTGAATATAAATACTTGCTCAGCTATATATATACATGTATAAAATTAACCCCTATTTATATTTCTGCTGGTCACGCTATAACTTGAAAACGGCTTTACGAGATACCCATTTTATTTATCGAATGAATATTTATAGGTTTTATATATATAATACCTATAAATATAAAAATGAACACCTATTTCTCCTGGTCACGCTATAACTTGAGATCGGATGGAACAATCTCGCTAACACTTTTTTTGTTATGTTAATTATTGTGAGTAGAAGATTATGAAAGAAAAACCAAGTAAAGATGGGAGCCTACTACGCAAATGGAGTCGCGGAGAGTCGCTAGTGTATTATAAAAATGGGAGGAATGATTATTTGCGATAAATGCTATAAATATCCTATAATAATAATATAAATGACGCTTTTACCGCACTTACCCTCATCACATTCTTGATAAACTCCTGATTGGTCCATTTGACTTCTGCTTATGGTATTAGATTTTTTCACCACGTTCTAATTAAATTAAAATCAAATCAAAGCTAATAAATCTATTCTCATCAAAGTTATGTAAATAAAATGTACTCAAGACTACTAACTAAATTAGTTTTTATTTTTACTCTTAATATTATATAAATATTTGTACTTTTATTGAATAAATAGTTAGTAGTAGATTACTAACGCTTCCAAAATAAATAGAACTAGTACCACGTATTAGTTTAACAAAGTTATCCAACGATCACGATCTCTTTGTCTTCTGTACTAATTTTATCAATAATCTTTCATCTGTGCATTCTACATTCAGCGTCCCATAAAAAAACTGCTTACATTCCTTTGCAGAGGTGATCCAGTCAACAGTTGGCGTGTGCGTGTTGGATCTACTTTCGCCAACAGCGGTGGCGTTGTCCACAACTTCCAAAGCTTCATTATCCATCCTAGCTACAATGTTGGAGCCAGGTGGAACAACGATGTAGCTATAATGCGCACCGCCACAGCCATCACCTACGTAAACAATGCCGTTCAACCTGGCACGATCGCCGGCGCCAGCTACAACCTCCCTGACAACTCGGTCGTTTGGGCTGCTGGATGGGGTCATACGACCGTAAGTTGAATGTTCAATGGTTTTATATAATATTCACAAGAAAGTTTTTCAAATGTTTTAAGATCAATCTTTAATGTTAGCCATAATGTTGTCGCATTTACATCTGTCCCTGTACCAGAGGTGGATTTCGCACTAAAAATGTATATAACCAAATCAAATATATAGTATAGTAACATAAATATTAAGTGGCCTTCTTCGGCAAACAATTTTGACTTATCATGAAGTTGTACAAAAGATTAAGCCATAATTCTACTGCGTATTTCAGTTCAGAGGCACACCTTCTGAGACTCTTCGCCACGTGCAAATCTGGACCGTCAATCAGAACACTTGCAGGCAACGCTACGCTACTATCGGTGACACCGTGACCGACAACATGCTGTGCGCCGGCTGGCTCGACGTCGGCGGCCGCGACCAGTGCCAGGGTGATTCCGGTGGTCCTCTCTACCATAACGGTGTAGTTGTCGGTATCTGCTCATGGGGCGAAGAATGTGCTCTTGCTCGTTTCCCTGGAGTCAATGCTCGTGTCTCCCGTTACACTAGCTGGATTCAGCAGAATGCTTAAATTATATTTCTATTAAACGTATATAACTATACAAAATTGTTTTAATTTTACTCAACTGTTAGGTTTGTGGACCGAGTTTCGTACAAACATCTCGATACTTCAAGAACTTGGCATCAAGCTGCTTCTTTCAGCTTTGGTGCAATCGCGGATCCTCGCATTCTTCGGACACGTTTGAGGCTTTTCGAGGTTTGTAGTCCAGGGCAAAGTAGAAGGCAGTAGACCGCACGGGAGGTCACCCATGCGATGGACTGATCAGATCAAATCTGCGGTGGGAAGTCCCATGCATGAGTGCACCAGGATGATTGCGAATAGGGGGGTGTGGCATGACATCGTGAGGCACATTACATCTGCCTCCACCTCAACTACATGACGACTACGACCGCTCTGTCAAGAGCGAAACGACTGAGAAGAAGTTAGGTTTAAGCAAATATTACATTGTATATCAACATACACGTTTACTTCCAAAAGAAAAGAATTATGATTGAAATTTAGTTAGCTAATTGACGTGGCTGTTTAATATACCGCTATAAATCAGTGCATTAACAGTTGCTTATTTGTCAGTGATTATGGGTATCAGTTAAATCCACCGTTTGGTTCTGACGCGCTCACTCGCAGCTTGCAGCATGAACCCGGTAATGTTAAAAGCAAAATACGCTTACCCTTGTTCTTCAGTCCGCTCGTGAGCACGATCAATGCAACTTGATCCATACGTCGAGGTAAATAAATACTATAACTAACGCGATTAAGCCCAGTTAATATAATATAAATAGATGAAATACAGATTTTAATACTCGTATAAGTTAACTTTTCAAGTGCCGAACAGAGAACATTTCAACAAAAAATCCATTCAGAAGTTGATTTAATGCAAAATTTGAACTTTCGTCCCCTATTCCGAAAGATCCCTTTCGTTTTTTGGGATAAGAAATATCCTTTTTACTATTATGCTAATCCTTAATATTAGTTATCACTGCGCCATGTTTCATCAAAATCTGTCCAGGAGCCTTATTCGCTATGACCATTCAAACACTTAACGCGGTGCGCTACGGTATCTTCGGGGAATGATCGTGAAGTCCATACAATTTTACCATCATTCCGTGATGATAACGTACGTTACATGCTTGATGGTCATAGCGAATAAGGCCCCAGTAGTTTCAAAATCGTGCGGGTACAACAGACAGTCAGACAGACACAGCTAGGGGCTCTTCTTACAATCGTATATCGGATTACAAAGTAAAGTGTTCCCTGTTCGTTGCCTACTTTTTACTTTTAAATATTTTCTCACTACGATATTCGTGGAGCTACCGTGTATCTTTGAAGCTACAGCAATAATATAAGCTATTCGCCAGCTCAAACTTTCCCTCGGTCTTGAATTTTCAGTGAAGGAAAAGTCTTTAGGAAATTAACGCCATGTTCTATTCTAGTATTCTATTGCTCGCCTGCCGACCACTGACAATCAAGCCTTAATTTTGTCAATCAATTACTTAATTTTGAAACGGTATTGATATAACCATAAAAATATTATAAATTAATAAAATTACTAAATAAGTACTGATACAATCCTTACAGATTGTAAAAGACAACTATTTATAGGAACTCATCGACGATTATCTTCGGTCAAGGTAATTAGTCATGATAGATAATTATCTAAATAACAAACCGTACACGTATAATGTATGTATGGATGTAATGTGCTCGTCGACGAGCTCATCGAAGTCAAATACTTTACGAGATATCGCCCTTGTAGATAAGGTTGTTTTTCCAATGTTTCTTGTCATCTCGACATTTGTTTCACGGATGTTGTCAAAGATGCAACGATGTTTGCTCTTAGAGACCCGCGGCTGTTTCGAGTCAAATAACCAACACTAACAAAACACGTCAGCACTTATTTGAAAATGCCACTATTAGCGGTGACCCATCCAAGTCGCGACAGCAGTAAGGTTAACTCTACTGCAAGTGCTTCGCACAATCTCAAATCTTAAGATATAGAGAAAGGGCATAGAATTTATAGATGTAGCGAAATATGAATTTGTATTTTCTTGTTTTCAAGGAATAATCAAAAGTATTTAGGACGTAAATCTAACCACTTATACGAGTATAATCTTACAGCTGTCCCCCACAACCCGAAAAGGATTGTAGGTGGCTCACCGGCTACCATCTCTCAGTACCCTCATATCGTGTCCCTTCTGTACACCTGAAACTTGATCACCTCTGGCATTCCTGCGGTAGTATCCTCCTAAATAGCAGATCCATTCTTACTGCGGCACACTGCCCTGCGTAAGTTATTGAAATTCATTATTTCATTATTCATATACCATATTATTAACTATCTTCTACTGTAACTTCAACCAAATTTTGAACCGCGATAAAATGTTATTGTGTTAATGGATTTTTGTAATTTATGAAACTGTTCCGCGGTTAAAATAGGGTATTGTGGCAGAACTTCCCCGAACGAGCTCTCATCATCATCATCACCCTAGCAACATCCCGGTTACATCCTTTACTTCCGCCAAGAAGCCCGGGGTCTGCTTTTTTGCTTTTTCGCTCCACTTCGCACGGTTTCTTGCATCCCTAATGGTGAGAACATTGGCACGCATATCACCCTTTACGATGTCAAGCCAGCACTTCCTGGGTCTTCCCAGTCTGCTGGGCCCGGGCGGAGGCGGACAAATTCTTTGCAGCTAAGTGACTTATATTATAAGTACGTACGTAGTTATAATATAATACGAACAACAAATGTACATAAATTGTCCCTCACGTATAATACCTATTAATGGGACGAGTGATAATATCAAAATAATGCCTAAACTCATACATTTAATTTGGAAGAATCTAGTAAAATCCAATAAGTAAAATAAACAACCATTCATGTAAGAAGCTAGGTCTTGGACGATCTTGGCAAAATTCAGTATCATCACATTCTTCAAATATTGAGTATATTTGAAGAATGTGAATGTGTTGGTTGAGTGTTCTTAGGCTATATCACCAAAAGCATAAGTTAAAATTAAAATAAATCTGATTAAAATAATTTATTCACTTTAAAAACGATACGCTAATAGTTGTGGACAAATACGTATACCTGTGGCCGACTGTCAAATCAAGTAGGCGCTGACTGACTAGTAGGTGTTGACTGTCAAATCAATCAACTTAGACAAAAAGGTCAAACAAAGAATCCAGCTCGGATGGGCAGCGTTCGGGAAGCTATCTTTTGGTCTCGCAGAACCGACCACCGATGAGAATGAAAGATTCTAGAGCGGCGACCACGCACAGAAAGACATTAGTATTGGCCAGCTCCCCGCTAGGTGGACTGACAACCTGAAGAAAGTAGCAGTTCTAAATGGCGCTATAGGAGACTTACGTTTAGCAGTGGATGAGTCTTCTGGCTGATAATGATTCAATTTAGAGATCAAAGACGCACTTATGGACTTCAATATTAATACAAATGTATTTTAAAATAAACTACAGTCGCACACCTAAATAAATTGAAACTTTACTGAGAAGAGAGTTCGGTCTTACCAAGGTTACCGAAGTTAAGAAGTCATGATCTCTTTGTATAAGTACTGTATTTGTTTTATCAATATTCTTTCATCCGTAATTTCTCCTGTTTTTCTTTTGCAGTGGCGAAGTAGTCTACAGGTGGCGTGTGCGTGTCGGATCTACTTTTGTCAACAGGGGTGGCGTTGTTCACAACTTCCAAAGCTTCAGTATCCATCCTAGCTACAATGTTGGAGCCAGGTGGAACAACGATGTAGCTATAATGCGCACCGCCACAGCCATCACCTACGTAAACAATGCCGTTCAACCTGGCACGATCGCCGGTAACAACTACAACCTGCCAGACAATTCGGTTGTTTGGGCTGCTGGGTGACACGCTAAATCAAATATTCAATTGTTCTATATAATAATCACAAAACAGCTTATCAAAATCGTTTTTAGTTTTAAGGTGTATCAGCCCAATTGGTTAAGAAGGTTATTTCGACCCTAATGTCGCAATCACGTTTGTTCGTGTACCTATAAATCTATATATATCGATCGATAACATATAAATCTCCAAACCAAACGTTATGAGATATTAAAAATTATAACACAAAATGGTTCTCTTACATGCAAACAGGGGGGCAATGTTATCTTTTTCACATATTCTAACAGTATCTATGCTCGATGCGACCTCTGTGCGTAGATTTGGGTGGATGAAGAAGAAAGCCGGAATCAGGAATAATTAAACTTTTATTTCCAAAAACACTATCAGACTGTTAACAACTTTTCTTCCCGAAGAAGCCACAGAATACAAAGATAAACTAGTATCAGTAGTACTAGTACATAATGATCCACAGATCCTTTAAGTAAGATCCAGTAAGCACAGATAAAAATAAATGTTATACACAGAATAATAAATTATATTATCTAATAAACATTTGGTTGGTGACAGTATCATTGAAAATAATTTTATATGCAAAATACGAGTATGTCATTAATTTTATTCCATTGGAGACAATTTAGATAACAAATATATGGTATGAGCAAACAGTTGAACAAAATCAATAGCGGTCACTACTTGGGTAGGTAACCGGTAGAGCCATTTTCAAATAAGTGCTTCCGTGATTCACCGACCCGCACTGGGTTCGCGAAGTATATCATCGTTCACACTCATCTGTAAGAGAAAGGTACGCGTACTAACAGTAGGACGATTATGTAACTATAACACTAGTATTGTGGCGATCGTCGGCATATAATTTAGACTATAAATAATAAAGTTTTATAAAATTGAAGCCATAATTCTACTTGTATTTCAGCTCATGGGCACGCCTACTGAGACTCTTCGCCACGTGCAAATCTGGACCGTCAATCAGTACACTTGCAGGCAACGATGCGCTACTATTGGCGACATCGTCACGGACAACATGCTGTGCGCCGGCTGGCTCGACGTCGGCGGTCGCGACCAGTGCCAGGGTGACTGCGGTGGTCCTCTCTACCACAACGTTGTCGTCGGTGTCTGCTCATGGGGCGAAGAGTGCGCTCTTCTTCGCTTCCCTGGAGTCAATGCTCGTGTCTCCAGTTTTACTAACTGGATTCTGCAGAATGCTTAAATTATGTTGCTATTAAACGTTTTTTCTACTATACAGTATTGTATTAGTTTTACTTCAACCTCTAGGTTTTAAAAAAATATTACGTATTCCAGTATTTTACATATAATATACATATGCTTTACATATAAAACAAAAGAATTATGAATTAAATCTGGTTCGCTAGATACCTAATTGACACTAACGGCCGGTGCCAATAATTTATATTCTGTAGACGGTTTAGCCTAGACTAGACTAATTGTATGGAAGTTATGTCAAATTTCTATCCATAGTAGATAAAGAAATCTGACGGATCCGCGGTGCCATAGGTGTTCTACCGTGATGCAAAAGTGTAATCTGTGATGGGTTTGAATCAAGTGAAATTAATTGACGAATGAGGCTACATAAAAATATGTCTCAAGGCGACGATCGGAAACAAAAATCAGTTTTGAGCTCGGGGAGACAATGCAACTGTCATAGGCACGTGTACTGCTTACCATGAGGCGCAGACTTACACGACACGTCACTAGTGAGTATTTATAAAAAATAATAAGGTGGAAATTAATAAAGACTCTCAGGCAAAAACATTTGGGTTTTGAGGTTACTAGGATTTTCTTTAAATTTTTCAACCATCATCTTGAAATATTTAAAATGCATGTGATATATATTATGGATTTATTTTATTATATAGTATATTTACCATCATAATATTTTGAAAGGCTTATGCCATACAATTTTAGGTATGAATAACACCACTGATAGACACCGTAAATTAGCAAAATTTGTACCAGTCAAGTTGAAAGCGTGAACATATCAACTTGCCACAGATTCACCTCTCAGCAACTTTAGCAACTAGACATCGATATTCCACGCTTAGCCAGCGTCTTTGAGATGGCAGTATATATAATTTCTACGCAAAGATATACTGCTATTCATTGCTTATTTACCACAATAGTTTTACCCACCATTCGTTGGGTGAGCAGGAGTGACTAATAATCAACCGCGACATTACGGAATATCACATGATATCACAATTATTGAACGACCTTACCATGATATCTATCAAAGGCCGTATAGAAATAGAGAGCCTTGACACGTCCTTCGTAGAGCCATAACCTTTATAACGTAGTCGCCATTGGACACAAAACCGATACTATAAGTTCAAGTTGTAAGCAAAATCGATTCAGGTAGTCGGATATTCCCGCCAGCGTTCGGTCACGTTCGCTACCTTCGCCACAGACATTGCTGACATTGGCATTTGTTGGAAAAGCTAGTAGCGCCCACAGAAGCACTTAATAATTCAGGTATACAAATGTAGTTTGTGTTCCAGTTCAACGATAAATTTAAAACGATCTGAATGTTCCCTTTTAAAACTTTGTTAGGAAGAATATACCTAATTAGGTCCAACGAATAATGGACTTTAAAATTGATTTCATAAACATGAGGATCTCACAGAAAATTAAATGTTTGTTTCCGATCACAACGCTTGCTACTAAGCACAATTTACTGTGGAATAGATGTATATTATTAATGTTAATTGTTTTACATTAAGTGTAACTACATACTATTTTGTTTTTTATGCAAAGTACTACTTTAAGGAATACGTAATATGTATGGTTGAAACCTAAAAGATTAAAGTAAAACAAACAATATTGTATTGTGAAAAACGTTCAATAGAAACATAATTTAGGCATTCTCCAGAATCCAGTTAGTAAAAATGGAGACACGAGCATTGACTCCAGGGAAGCGAGCGAGAGCGTATTTTTCACCCCAAGAGCAGATACCGACGACGACGCGGTTGTGGTAGAGAGGACCACCGGAGTCACCCTGGCACTGGTCGCGGCCGCCGAAGTCGAGCCTGCTGGCGCACAGCATGTTGTCCGTGACGGTGTCACCAATAGTAGCGTAGCGTTGCCTTCAAGTTGTCTGATTGACGGTCCAGATTTGCACGTGACGAAGAGTCTCAGAAGGCAAGCCCAGGAACTGAAACACGCAGCAGAATCATGTCTTAAAATGTTGTACTACTTTATGATAACTCTAGATTGTTTGGCGAAGAATGTTACATAATAATACCTAGTTACTTAATTACCATACCGCTACCACACGGGCCTTACTCTCGAATATGAGCGTGGACGATGATCTATCTCGCGAGCCCAGTGCCGGTTGATGGATTGCGGAAGCGCTAATTTAACATTGCTCTACCGGTTACCCATCCAAATAGTGATCGCTACTAGTTGTTTAACCTGGTTGTACATATACAACTATTGTTAGACTACATATATAAAGGCTGTCGTCACTCTTTTTTTGAAAGTCTCTTTCAAATTAAGTTATTTTATTTTTCGGTGTATTTATATTATTATTAATAATGAATGGCATGCACAAATTACAGATTTTTAAGTAATAATATTTTTGCTGAGACCCTACATTTTTTATCTAAAATTGTCAACAAAAATCGCCTGCAAAACTGTAACTGTGACTGTAATTAATAATTTATATTGTATATATCGGCGCAACTACAACAGTTCGTCGAGAATAATTAAGTTTAATCATTTGATTACCCTAAAAATAGTTTATAAATCATCAGTTGATTATTTTTGAGTTGATTACGATGTAAAATTAATGTTATGATTGTAATTTCAATACTTTACCAACAAACTTGTAAACTCGTGCACGTGCGCCGAGTCCTATAAGTACGGCCGCACTGTAGGCGCTCGTCTCAGTCGCTCTCGAGTCGCCGTACAGTACGGACCTCTTTGTGACGTTGTTACGCTGCTCGTTGAATATACGAAGCTTATAAAAGTACTTGTGAAGTTTTACTTCGAGGACCCAAAAATGAGTGATCATCATGAAAACAACAATTGTGACGTCAGCAATGCTGACGTCACACTTTTTAAAAACACTCCGGAGGTGCTTTCTCCGTCATCAGAAGTGGGATCAGAACAAGCTCTGGTCCCAACCACATCCTCATCGACTTCGGTTCAACCTGTCACGACTGGAACAGCGCAGGGCAGTACCAGGCTGATAGGCCCTGCCTCATTGAACACTTCAGGAGTACCAGCAAACAACTTTAATACCATGCAGCCCATCACAACGGGAATTACCACAGACATGACGTCCACACCAATCGCTGCGGGAGATGATCTCGATACACTGCAAAACAACGCTGCAATCGCCCCTGATTCAGTGTCATCCACATCTTAAGCTGGCCAGTCAGTCCGGATAACTCACAACGACGAACACGCATCAACGGATTAAAACCGGCGAGTATAACATTCATTATGTTTCACGATATTTGCAATTAGAATCTAAAAGAATAAAATGTCTGGAGAGTGATACCTCTGAGCTAACCATGTGTTACCCTTGAGCTAACCACGGATCCTTGATGCATCCACAAGTGAACCCTGAGATACCGTGGGGACGCCTTGTGGAACTATGGGTAGACACGTATACACCACAGATTCTAAATTAATAAGGCAGTGCACTTAAGATGTCTTAGTGTACTGTTGTAATCTACAAAAATGTCTGGAGAGTGATACCTCTGAGCTAACCATGTGTTACCCTTGAGCTAGCCACGGATCCTTGATGCATCCACAAGTGAACCCTGAGATACCGTGGGGACGCCTTGTGGAACTATGGGTAGACACGTATACACCACAGATTCTAAATTAATAAGGCAGTGCACTTAAGATGTCTTAGTGTACTGTTGTAATCTACAAAAATGTCTGGAGAGTGATACCTCTGAGCTAACCATGTGTTACCCTTGAGCTAGCCACGGATCCTTGATGCATCCACAGTGAACCATGAGATACCGTGGGGACGCCTTGTGGAACTATGGGTAGACACGTATACACCACAGATTCTAAATTAATAAGGCAGTGCACTTAAGATGTCTTAGTGTACTGTTGTAATCTACAAAAATGTCTGGAGAGTGATACCTCTGAGCTAACCATGTGTTACTCTTGAGCTAGCCACGGATCCTTGATGCATCCACAGTGAACCATGAGATACCGTGGGGACGCCTTGTGGAACTATGGGTAGACACGTATACACCACAGATTCTAAATTAATAAGGCAGTGCACTTAAGATGTCTTAGTGTACTGTTGTAATCTACAAAAATGTCTGGAGAGTGATACCTCTGAGCTAACCATGTGTTACCTTTGAGCTAACCACGGATCCTTGATGCATCCACAGTGAACCCTGAGATACCGTGGGGACGCCTTGTGGAACTATGGGTAGACACGTATACACCACAGATTCTAAATTAATAAGGCAGTGCACGATGTCTTTGTGTACTGTTTACTAATCAAAAGACTCCTAAGGTTACATAACAGTTGTGTTAATGTAACAAACAAGATAAAGCAACGTAAGTTGTTTACAGACTCACTACTCAGAGAATATCTCATTCTTTGCAGGCCAGCCATAATTAACAGCAGTCTGCGAGAGTTAACGAGTCAACAAGGCTGGTGCAGAGCGCGCACCGCCTGTCAGTATGGCCGTATCGACGCGGATACAATAATTAGCCAACAATAATTAGTCAACGTTTAAAACGACAACATGCTGTTGCCTTTATGAGCATGAGAACCACGGAAGCCGAGAGCCGGTACCACTCCTACGAGTTGGAGACACTGGCAGTGGTACGAGCCATAAAACACTTTATATGGGCGAAAATTCACCGTGATAACAGATTGCAACGCATTAAAAGCGTCAAAACACAAAAAGGACCTTCTGCCAAGGATTCATCGCTGTCGCAATCCAGTTGAGCTTGCAGTCAATGTTATGACAAGAGACTTGAACTGGCTCAAAATTGAACAGCGACGGGATGAAGAACTGCGTCCGATAATGGACAGTCTCAGTGACAATAACCCAGTGGAAGACTATGTGTTAGAGGACAACGTTTTAAAAAAGGAACGTCAATGATCCTGTCTTCGGTCAGCAGCTCAGTACCGTCGTTCCCAAATCATTTCAATGGAGCATTATAAACTCATTTCACACTGCACTAAAACACCCTGGCTGGGAAAAGACACTGCAGAAGATCAGAGAAACCTATTGGTTCAACAAAATGAGTTCCATTATCCGAAAGATTTGTGGATAACTGTGTTGTATGCCGAACATCTAAAGGAAGATCAGGGGCCATTCAAGCCCAGTTACACCCCATACAAAAACCAATGGCCGCCTTCCAAGTTATTCATATGGACATAACAGGGAAGCTGGGCACTCCAGATGATCAACAATACGTCATAGTCACCATTGACGCTTTCTCAAAGTACGTTTTACTGTACTTCAGTACCAACAAAAACCCACACAGCACATTGGCCGCTCTAGAACGCACTGTGCATCTATTTGGTGCGCCGCTTCAAATAATAGTGGATGGAGGAAGAGAGTTCCTTGGCGAATTCAAGGACTACTGTGACGCCATCGGAATAAATATCCATGCTATCGCTCCAGGAGTCAGCCGAGCGAATGGCTAAGTTGAAAGAGTCGTTGCAACCCTCAAAAATGCTTTGGTAATGATTAAAAATTACGAAGCAGAGCAGTGGCACACTGTACTCGAGGAACTTCAGCTGGCAATGAACTGTACAACCCACTGAGTCACCGGTGTTGCTCCACTGACACTTATTACGCAACGAAAGCACTGTGTACCTCCTGAGCTTCTCAACCTGGTGGATATTGACAACGAAACCGTTGATATTGAAGCGCTCACTCAACAGGTGCAACAGAAAATGATTCGTTGTAGCGAACAAGACAGACAACGCTTCAACCTACACAAAGCCAAAATCCATCATTTTCAAAGAGGAGACTACATATTGGTGAAAAATAATCCTCGAAACCAAACCTCGCTTGACCTTAAATACAGCGAACCATATGAAGTTTGTAGAATACTGGATAATGACTGATATCTGGTAAAGAAAGTTGTCGGTAGAGGACGACCTCGCAAGATTGCCCATGATCAGCTGCGCCGCGCTCCGCAACCTGGGGATCAGTTGACCGTATCGGCGGGAAACGAATCATCTATTCAACGAGATCCCACTGCAGAATCAAATGAGCCCATTCCGTCGACCTCACGAGAAGGGCTGCAAGTACAGCCAACACGACTCGAACCAAGATGACCCATCAGAATAAATGGTCTACGAGAATCCAAATAATCTACGAGAATCCATAACAATCTACGAGAACCAACGAGGCTGGTGCAGAGCGCGCACCGCCTGTCAGTATGGCCGTATCGGCGCAACTACAACAGTTCGTCGAGAATAATTAAGTTTAATCATTTGATTACCCTAAAAATAGTTTATAAATCATCAGTTGATTATTTTTGAGTTGATTACGATGTAAAATTAATGTTATGATTGTAATTTCAATACTTTACCAACAAACTTGTAAACTCGTGCACGTGCGCCGAGTCCTATAAGTACGGCCGCACTGTAGGCGCTCGTCTCGGCACATTCATAGACTTCAAGTGATTCAAAATCGCTTTACCCGCAAGGCAGTAGGCGCACCGTGGTACTTACGGAACGCTGACCTCCACTGCGACCTAGAACTCCCCTCTATCGTACAGTTCATGAAAGACTGTTCTCGCCGCTACTTCGATGCGGCCCCACACCATCCCAACCCACTAGTGGTGCAAACCGCTAACTACTCAACACACACATCAGATCCATACTTCACCCCGCCACGCCGCCGCCCACGACACCTCCTGGATGACCCGGACGACCCCATCACGACAGCTCTGGCGTCGATCAGTCAGCCTCCTGGTAATATTGGTATTTCAGGTATTTCAGGGTCTACTCGCCGAGCCACGAGAGGTAATATGTCTGATTTTGGATTTCCAGTCTTCACAGTTAGACATCGAGGTCGTCGTAAGCGACTTCGAAATAATCCTAAATCAGACACAAGGTAACCTGTATTATATTTTGGTAATGCGTATTAAGGTAAAGGTAACGTATCGATTTTCGATTAAAAGTTTATAAGTATCATCAATATTAACCTGTGTTTTATTTCATTAACCTGTGTTTTGTTTTCTTTCAGACAGTGCTGGCGGCTACCGGCACCTCTATTCCCTACTAGGCAAGGGTTCGCCCTTGTCGTTGTCTAGCGCTTTATGCGCCCTTGTTGTCCCTCGGTTGAGTGCTGCGTGCGCTCACCAACAGTCCTGTGTCGCTTTTAATGCCCGTAGTGGCAAAAAGCTCTATGTCCTTCCTAAAAAAAAAAAAAAAAAAAAAAAAAAAAAAAAAAAAAAAAAAAAAGGCGCTCGTCTCAGTCGCTCTCGAGTCGCCGTACAGTACGGACCTCTTTGTGACGTTGTTACGCTGCTCGTTGAATATACGAAGCTTATAAAAGTACTTGTGAAGTTTTACTTCGAGGACCCAAAAATGAGTGATCATCATGAAAACAACAATTGTGACGTCAGCAATGCTGACGTCACACTTTTTAAAAACACTCCGGAGGTGCTTTCTCCGTCATATATAATTATTGTTATTTCAATGAAACGTTTAGAACAGGTGAATAAGATAACATTGTTTTGTTTTATAACATATGTTTGCATGCAAGGAACCACTTTTAACTTTTGCGTTCGACATTTCATTGTGTGTGCAAAATATACAAACTCAGAAACAGGTCAAAGACACATGTTCCCGCTCACAAATGTTTGATTTGTCCGGGTATCGAAACCGAGATCAGTGGCTCAGAAGGCATGGTAGTTACCAACTACGCCAACCGGTCAGTTAAAGTCTTTAAGTATGCCTAATATGATATTATAATTATAATATGATATTCAAAGAGTTTATGTATATTCGCAAAATGATACGAGTAATAAGAAATTTAATTTATAACATGATGTTTTGATCCTGAATATGTCGGGCTCGGATATGTACTGTTAACAATTGACCGTTTTTTTATAAACGTGTTAGGCAAAATATGTTTATTAAACATTTCCTTTATAAGACAAGAACTTTCCCTTATTTCGTCATTTAACATTACTTCCGAGAATTAGACAGTTGATAAGCATCCATACAATACAATACATGACCTGCCCATTATGTTCTCTCTGCTGGGCCTGGAGCCTTCCGCTCAGAGAGAGGAGTTGGGGCATAATACACCATGCGGACCCAATTCCAGCTTGGTAGATCGGCTAGTGGCCAACCCATGCCGAAGTTTTCAGGACGCACGGAGGCCTTCGACATAGTTTAACGACTGTTGTCCTAAGAAAAACAACTGGGACCGACGGCTTAACGTGCTCTCCGAATCACGGAAGTGCTCAGTTGAATAACGCCATTAACGGTCAACAATCCTACTCCTAACCACAACAAGCTTAGATGCGAGTGCTCCCGTTCTTATAGTATCATGCAGTCATTACAGGCGTGGAAGTTTTCAAACTTAACACAAAGTAAACGCATTTTTCTAAGGTTATATTTTTATTTTTATCAAACTCGTCCTTAGACTCCTATGAAGAAAACAAAACAGAATGAGCTAATAGATTTCTGTTTTTTATCAAACAAATAAGTCGATCAGCGATATCAAACAAATTCCTTTAGTGCTCGGATTACCAAGATAATATATCATTGGGAAAACCTCAATTTTTTATTGACTTGATTTGGTTTTCCTTGTCGTAAAATTTAAACCACCAGCTGATCTAGGATTATGGATTCAAAATAATATGTTGTAATGTACCTATGACCTACAGTGCATTGATAAACTATCAAGAATAGTACCTATAGTAACTAAAATAAATAATAGAAGTAACTATTAAATACAAAAATACATGACCTGGCGAATTGGACACATCATTATAAACCTGAAAGGTCCTGATAAGTCTTGAAAGGTTGGTTCGTTCAGCGGGTTACACACGTACAAGATCTATTTAGCTTTCAGCTATAAGGAAGGCTTCAGCTCTTGTTGAGAATTTTTGCGATACCTTCATTATCTTGTTCTAAATTAGGAGTAGGTTAGGGTAAACGTACTCGACAAACCCATACCATCAGTTTCCTATCATTTTAAAACTTTTCATATTTTCAAAACATCATATCCTGGGTAGTTTTCGTTTGACACACCAAATTGAAATCCAATATATATCCAATAATACTAGCTAACCCGCCAGCGGCTTCGCTCGCGAGGTTTCGCGGCATACGGTAATTACAAACTTTTAATTATCCCACGGGAACTCTTTAATTTACCGGGATCAAAAGTATCCTATAATATGTTGATTAGGGATATGAAATACCACTATACGAAATTTTTCTTTGATTTATTTTCGAAGGTTTTTAGCATATTTTTCATTGTACAGAAATTTGACCGCTACAGTTTATAATATGTAGTAATTTTTACATGCCTCGTTTTACCCCCTTAAGTCATCCCTGACAAAAATATTGAAAGCATCACTATTTTATATTACCTATTCAGTTATCAAATTTCATCACTGTAGCTCCAAAAACAAAGAACTTAAAAAAAAAAGAAATACCCCGTTTCACCCCCTTAAGTCATCCCTGTCAATAAATATTGAAATCATCACTTTAAACTGTCCAAATGCTAATTTTCACCACTGTATGTTCGAAACTTTCACCCCTCCATTGCACCCTTTTCATCATCATCATCATCATCATTATCAGCCGGAAGACGTCCACTGCTGAACATAGGTCTCCCCCATAGAACGCCACTTGGACCGGCTACTCGCTTCCTGCATCCAGCTTCCCCGCGGTTTTTATGAGGTCGTCGGTCCACCTAGCGGGGGGCCGGCCTACACTACCCGGCACCCTTTTAAACCAACACTATTAAAAAAAAAAAAACAGTCCAACATTTGTTATTTTGAATGACCTATCCAAATACATATTTTCACAACTATAAGTTCAAATACAAAGGAGTTTCATGCAAACGTTTTTACCCCTTTTGACCCCCTTAGGGGTAGAATTTTGAAAAAACCTAATCTTAGTACACCTCTACGCATCAAGGACAATACACCCTTCAAATTTCAAGTCTCTAGGATCAGTGGTTTAGGCTGTGCGTTGTCTGTCAGTCAGTCAGGACATCTTCTTTTATATAATATAGATTTCGTGTCTTGATACACCATATTTGAATATATCTATAATGATCTTTAAATTGGATCAATTCTTGATAAGAATCTAACGATATTTTTTTCTGCTTTTGAGACTATTCACTTTTCTACGTTAATCGTCCCTTTTTTTTAATTTTATAATTTAACTTATTCGCTGGCCAAAGAAGGCTGCATACAAAATACAGAAAGTTATAATAAGGGAATTAATGCAAATGAAAAATGGGTGATATGAAATATATGCTACAATGTGCCACTCATCTGTTTATTCAACCTATGTCCATAGCTTATGCTAAGTTAAAACTTATTAGGTATGTTAATGCAGAATACCCTATTTTTATTCTTAGGACATAAGAACAGTATAATGCTATAAGAATAAGAAGAGAGATTATCTATTCTTATAACCGTTATTAAACAATACATTTACATAAAAAAGGAACACACAGTTCAATTCTCAGATAATTTTCTCGGTCGGTTTTAATTAGAGGATGACATAAGTAGTATCCATCAATACGGACTCTATGATCCAAGTTTGTGTTTCCTTATTACTTATTATGTTTTGTATGTTGCACCATATTTTGGCTTCAATAGATGCATTTGATTATCTTAATTAATGGATTAGGATTCTCTGAAAGTAGTGTAAGTAAAATAAAAGTGTTTTCTTATCAAAAGCTATTTAACGCTACATTTCCTGGTGATGGTAAAAACACTTTAATTATGAATACTAGGTACGTTTACTTGCCTTGTTCAGGTTCTCTTTGATTTACAGATTTCAGACCGATGTATAATTAATTGAGAGGGAATAAAATATTAAATCTTAGCGACACCAAACTTTGTAATTTTAAAGACAATATACACATTCTCAGAAGGGATTTGAACTTGCGTCTTCCGACAGTAGTCTAGTCTTAATAGAGTTTTTTGAAGGGTTGCAACATCAATACGGAAGTGTTTGAATAAATCTTCTTTCAGTTTATTATAAGTTATTATATTATAAGTTAAATATTATTATAAGGTAGTCTGATGCTACCTTATAATAATATGTTGTAAACTATAATATAAAAAATCGTAGCGGTACCTGTCAATTGAGATTTATCGAAATATCTTTGTGTTCGCAATACTGTGTTTTCGTTGGAAGGTTTGGTTGCTGGTGAAATTACAGGCACATGAGACTTAACAACTTAAAGCCTCAGGGTTACGGGCGCAGTGCAGTTCGTCACTTGTAAGGAAATCCATCTGTATGCCGATCATTAAAATCTGCTTAAGTGTAACGTTATCGTATCGTTTCCGTATTCAGTACAAACTATGAGTTATCTGAGCCACTATTGTACTAGATAAATGACAGTTTGTACTAAATACGTTAACGATGCGGTTATGTTACACTTACACAGATTTTTGTGCTCGACTCACTATTCTACGCAACCTCACTTAATATCAGGTGGGCCTTGTGCTTGTACTGTTTCTACTACAATAAAAAAACAAGTAGATATACAAAAAGGCATTACGTACTAAAATTATTATGGAAGGTAGTACATGAGTACTGCAGTCTTCATATTTTATATAACCCTATGACGCCTACCTAACCCTAGTACCCCCTCTGATGTTTTTTTCAAATACGTAAGCATCTCCAAGCAATGCTAAGCCGTTAAACGATTAATTAATTGCAAACGGTTAAAAAACGTTGCATATTCTAAAAAATAATAGTTATATTATGATTGTTTGTCTTAATATAGCATAACATTCTAGGTGTAATTTTACTAAAAATTAAAATTAAAATAAGGCATGATCCTATCTGCCAATCTAATCTAATCCATGATACAATCTAACACTGGGGTTCAGACCCATTATAACCCTCCGTAAGTACTAAGCAGTCCTCACCATCAGACACCAAAGAGTCCTACGACTCTCCGCCAGTGACCCAACTAAGGAGGAAGGAGGAGGTGTGCGAATAGTCTCCTCCGTTCCCCCATCGATCTACGCCGGAGCGTGTCAGCTCAAACATTATTCTCCCTAACCCACTGCGCGAAAAATGGCCACTACCTGCCACGATCTCTCACTGTCGAGTCTATACTCTATACTCGTAGAGTTTACCTAGCTTGGCAGAGAGATATCTCTACCTATTGTTGCAGAAACTTCTAGCGAGTAAAGCGCCGTATCCTCCAACGCTCCACATTCATAGCAGGCTGGGGTCGCCTCCCGTCTTGCGATTTGGTGCACGTTCTTTCCGAAACATCCGTGTCTGGAAAGCACCAGCACCATCCAATCGAAAGGTCAGCGACCCGAAAGACCGCTTTGCCCACTTTTGGAAGACCGCACGTATGGCCTCCACCGTCCACTGCCCAGGGCTCAGTGGAGCAAGGTCCTTCTCTCCCTCCACGACAGACTGGCTCTCACCTGCCGCCTTATGCGTGTGAGTTCCTCCCAGTCCAGGGCTACTCTTTTGGGGATTTCCGCTTGCAGCTCCCAGGGAGGTACACTGGCGAATACAATGTAACAATCAAGTAACCAAGGAGAACTTGCGGATTAAGTAAAAAACTAGCCAGTGCTGTATGCGGATTAAAAAACCATGTATGTTATTTTAAGTTTATAGAAATATAATTATAAGACTAGGGAACTCATGTAACCTACAAGATACATTAACAAATAGGCAAATTTATGGTTGTCTGGAAGAAATCGCTCTGAGCGATAACACCGCCCATTGTGACACTATTAGTTTTAAGCATTTAATTGTAATAAGATATTTTTGTGTACAATTGTATCGAAATGACTTATGTATAATGTGGTGTTACAATAAAGAGTTAATCTATCTATCTATATTTAAGATTATTTGTTTCAATTCGGTACGATTTCCTTTATTGATGTAGGTAAGGACTGTTTTTTTAAAGGTTTGGTTTTTAAACTGGCCTTTTAAAAGTTGCCAGTTGATTTGTGACATTACGTTTTGCCATTTCATCAGCCTTTCAGCCTTTATGAGCAGGTGGAATCATTGGCCTATTTTCTTTTTAAAACGATGCCAGTCATAATATGCCCGTGATTGGAGAGCGCTACAGAAACATGATTGCCGCCGCACCATCAATTATATGCGGAAAACATTAGGTGGGTGCATAATTTTGCGTAATGGACCTGTGAACTAACCGCCCTTTACGTGCTTATTATTTATGACCAATACTTATAAGCACACGTGCGACTAATCATAACAAATGAAATTAAAATATTTTCAATTTATACCTCACAACATCTTAAGAAAAAAATATTTACTGATGAAAACCATATCGAACTGTTATAGACAAAATTTGATTTAGGACGGGAAAAACGGGTTGGGAAATCGATTCTCAAGTATATTTCATTGTATGGATATTCCGAAAACTACTGGAAAAGTGAGATATAAGTGTAGTAGTGACTAATGCAAAGGATTTATTTAATTTGTCAATATACTTATCTACATAAGCGTACCGGTAGGTATGTTGATAATATAAAGAAATAGGTACAGTTTTAGTAACTAATACGGCCAGCTAGCTATATCTTAGTCACCAATTCAGGGAAAGCATTAGTTACAAAGCACATTTGTTTAGTTGGTAAACATGTCGTAATATATGATCATTATCCTCATGAAGATAAAATAATTCAGAAACACAATTGCCTGCGAATCTCCTCGTTCTTTGGAAGTAGGTTAAATAACATAATAGTGAATAAAACTTTTATGTTCAGCTTCGTTATAAATTGTTATATGTCTTTAATTTAACTGTTAGAGGATAGTTTATAAATAATTAAACTTATGGAATAAATCCCTTATCTGTTAGACACTTATCACGTTTTTTGGCCTTCCTTTACGATTATTACGAGATATAACTATTAACTATCAATGACTACTGCATGATATAAATAAAAAAGTACTAGTGATAACAAGTAAGATTAGTCATCATCAACATCAGCTGAAAGACGTCCACTGTTGAACATAAGCTCCATTCGAAAGTTACAATAAATAAATATTTGTCAATCGCAGCAATTGGCTCCCCACGACTCTCACAATATTGTCTACACGTAGGTACTGTAGGTACTTACAGTACATTTTCCGGTTCATAGTCGTCAGACGACATCTTTTCTTGCCCTTCGATTATCGGTTCGTCAAGCGATGTGGTCTTTATGGTTGAAGTGGCAATCCACTTCAACCTCCAAATTCCAAGGGCTATATCAGTGACTATTTTCTATGGCGTATTATTCTTATTTCTCGGATAAAATTTGAAAGGTATTTGAAGAGTGATCTTATGAACAGACAGATTACAGAATGATATTATGGCCTATTAGGTTCAATAAGAATAGATTATGGGTAATTCAAATAGCAAGCACGTTTAGTCAAAATAGCTTTCATACGCGCTACATAATGACTGGAACCTACTCTACATTATCAATAAATAGTTATTAAACGTGGCAATGCTGCCAGCGTTATGATCACTTTTCACCACTTCATAGGGCTCACCATAGACTAATTACATGGTTTTATTTTTAAATTTGTATACCATAATTGTAACCGGAATCTGATATATTGAAATACTTTAGAAGATTATATTTGGTACTTAGAGATACATTTTGATAAAAGGACTATACTTAGAACTATAATAAAAATAATACAAATACCAAGTCAATAAAAATTTTGTTTGTTTTGATTAATATAAGTGGAATGAAATCGGAACAAGTGGAATATTTTAATGAATATAAATAGATAGATATTTTTATCGTTTTATAATTTTTCTCTATTTTTGAAGTATAAATAGGTAAATATTGTAAGGCTTTAAATTTTTTAATTTAGAGCTAAACTATACTTTATAGTGACCGTTGTAGGATCTCTTCGTTATAGTATATCTTTCTGACAAAAACCTATACCTCTGGAACGCGTTTAAGGTAAAAAAATCCGTTTATGCCGCTAAACATTTGACATTTTGCATTTGCATATCACATGAAAGCATTTATTTTTTCATGTGATATGCAGTACAGTACAGTACGAACTTGGTGTGTTCGTGGAACAAACTAAGTAAACCAACAAATAATGCGAACCGGCCCAGTGCATGTTGCGCTTCTGCTAATGATAAATACAAGATACGAATATTGTATTAGCTAGCACGGCAGTACATGAGTATGATGCTGTTTTTTATATAATAAAAGACAAAGAGTTACGAGAAAATTATACAAGAAAGTAAAATTTTAGATCCCATCTACAACAGTTACAGGCCTTAAAGGCTACTTTTATTCCAAATCAAATGTTTAGTACGCGAGAGATGTTGTTAATCTTATTCCGTATGGCGTCACAGGCGGTCTCTAAGAGCGGAAATACACGGACTGCTCGAGCAGTTAGCCAGTGATCAACATACACGAAACGCTCTTGCAGCCATAGTCAACATGTTGAAGCTGCCATTGGTAACTGCTGAAGCAGTTGGTATTAACTGCCCTACAAGTCAGAATTTCAGTCCAGGGGTAGGAAGCGAGCGCGACGTGGAATTGTGAGCGCGGGCGAGCTCGAGCAATCAGTATTCCTGACGACTGCTTGATCGCCAACCGCCCGAAGCTTTTGCAACTACTCGATCAGTTTCGTGTATGTGTACGTAGAAGACTGTAGTTCACTGTGCAGTCGCAGCTTGAAGCACTCCATGCTGGATGCTTCAAGCTGCTCGTGTAGGTATCTGGGGCCTAAGGCCTCTATCGGGCATCTGTCAATGTCAGTGCAGTACTAACAATAAATCATCGACCGCATCCCTTAATAACAAAAATATAAATATAATGTTATTTTTAAACTAAAGAGGTTTGCTAAAAAAACAACATTCATGATAAACATGTGTACCACATTTACGTAACTACGTATGTACAAAACGACCAAGTAAAAATATTAGGCTTCTACAAAAAGGTTCTGGCCTTGAATGGTGAAAAGGAAAAAGTGGGCACATTAAGGATTTACTTTAGATAAAGAAGGCCTAATGAGCGTAGCTGGATAGACTCTAGTTATGAAAGAAAACATTTTGCGTGTGAATCAGCTTTTTTATGGAAACAGACTGTACCTTATTAGTAGTATCTGTGATTATGAGGCACTCGAAACAAACGATATCATCACAGCTAGTTTGTGATGATATCGTTTTAAACACCACTTTCATGGTGGTGTTTAAAATAATATGATATAATAATAATAATAATAATAATATAATAATAATTTAAAATAATACCATAAAATAACATGTTTATGGTATCTACAGGCGAGATGCCACTAATCGGTTTCGCATAATCATTAACATCACGCTTATCATCCAGAATAGCCGCATGTTCAAACAAGTACAATTTGAAAAATTTGAAACCGACTTCCATTCTATTCAGTTATTGGAGTGAAACTCATAAACTACTAGACCGAATTTGATGAAATTTAAATGGGACTACATGAGAAGCGCCAGTTTCAAACTAAGAATTTCGAGAATCGGTTCACCCAGTCGAAAGTTAAGAGGTAACAAACATTGAAAAAAACAGTCGAATTGAGTACCTCCTTTTTTGGAAGTCAGTAGAAAATGCATTTCGCTCATTACCCTTTTCCATGGGAAATGAATTCTATAACGTCCTCACAGCAAAAGTGTGCCAGCCTTTTCCCAAACTCTTTCATTTAACGCAGTTCGGTCCTGGATCGCTAGCAAAACTGCTAAAGTGATATTTATGGTAGTTTATTACCCCTTTTTATAAAGTCTAATGTGTACCTAAAAGAGTAAATTTAAGTCCAAGGTAGTTTAGTTCACTGTTGCTGTAGTAAAAAATAGGCTAACATTGAATATAGGCACCTATAAAGAAGGACTTTTGTTTCTTTTATAGCACGTACGCTATCGTCCTTATGATGTAAACTGACGGCCTATGCGCTCACCTGCTAGCATCTACCATGTCATTACAGCTTTCAGTGCCAACTAGTGTTACATAATTTAACTGTCCTCCTGTCTGGGATTAAAGAAATTATGAAAAAAAAACCTACAAATTTTTAAAGTAATATAGATATTGTAAGACTCCAACACGCTTCTTCTTGCTGATTCTGCATGATGCCTCGGCCAATGAGACTATCTTGTACCATAACATTCACTACCATCTAGTCTGTTTATATGTAAGTAGGTCAGATTTATAAAATAAGCTTTTTTGTGACAAAATGTAACAGTTACTTGAAATTATATAATATACCATACTTAATATGCCTGAGTTTTGAACGACAATCTCATCCCCCATCCTCATTTCGCTATCGGACGACAAAGTAGACGGAACTGCGGTAAGCGTTCATGGTTTAGTTTACCTTTATTCGTAAAAAGTATTCCGCGCTGAGTCGCCGAGCGCACCATTGAAATATACGAGTAGGCGCTCGGTAAGATTTCAGTGCCGCGTATTCAGTGCCAAGGATGCTGATGTCGCGCCGCTGCTGCGCCGACACATTAGAAAAGGACCTTAGCCATACTGCAGAGTGTCCTGGCTGTTTCTTGGAGTGAGAACAGTTTCAGACAACATTTCTATTGTATTATGTGCTACGGTTTTTTTTTGTATTCACTTCCTACTTTAATTTTTCGCTCGTTATATATCAGACACCAAACCAAAAAGCACTTTTATTTGCATCTTTACAAAGTGTACATTATCTATCAATAATACTCTCCATCACAAATTAATTGGTTTATTATATAAAAACTGTAATTGCTCGTATTCGAAACTAAGTAGTATCGAATAAGACTCTGAGACATGAGAAAATATTTCAATAGATTTTTTTGATCCAATTCAATATTTTAAGTTTGTACATTCACTGTGGGGCTTTCCAGTGAACAGTTCTTTCACATGTAGAGCTTTTATATTGTAAATTGTCAGTTTTGTAAATCTTGAAAGTCTACGATTAAAATTCTAAAAAGAAACAGTATATCAAAATAATACCTTGGACATAGAAAACTTATTAACAGATATACATCTTACTTTATAATTTAGAGAAAAAAAATGTGGAACTTAAAAATCCTGAACTTCGTTGAGTGATCATGAGTGACAACACCATTGTTTAATGTTAAGCTCGTTAAGAGTAGTGCATAGCTAGTAGGCACTTGTCCATACTTAAAAAAATAACTCTTTTTTTTACCGCTTAATACCAAATCCAATTACAGTGATTTTCTACCGACTTCCAAAAAAGGAGGAGGTTTTCAATTCGACTGTTTTTTGTTTATTTTTTATGTTTGTTACCTCATAACTTTCGACTGGGTGAACCGATTCTCAAAATATTTTTTTATTTGATTCCCATTTAAATTTCATCAAATTCGGTCCAGTAGTTTTTGAGATACTACACTCCTATGCACTCCACTTAAAAGTTGCGTGTAAGCATTTATTAATAGTAGTTTATGGAACCTGTCTTATAATACCTAATAACATGCAGTTGCATACACTACTTTATTTAATCTCATGACATTTTTGCTACTAAAGTTTTATCCAACGAAATAGCGCCAAAATGGAAAAAAATCTTCTTCCTCTTCTTGTTTGTATGGCCTGATCGGCGTAACCACAATTTTGCCAATAATTGAAACCTCCTTGGTCGGGACACATTGTACTTTAATAATAAAAAAAATGTTTTTATAGCATTGTTTTGTTAGGAGAATAATGCTTATATTTTTTTTTTTTAATTTTCTTAAAGAAGTATGTAAATAAAATATGCCAATAAAAGTCTGTATTTCATTTCATAATTAGAATATTACCGAATGAGATTATATAAATAGTTTTATTCATGCGTTAAGGTTTACAGATTATATAACGTGAATTTTGTTTAATGCGAGGATTTAGTATCAAAGATTTTAAGTTTTGATTCATATATTTAAGACATTTTCATCAATACTGAGGTTGGAAAATGACAAAAATACAAAATACAAATAGATTTTTGCTTCATGAATACTGCAAACTGTTTAGTTCTTGTATTATTATCGCCATGCTGGCAAATTTATCAGATAAACTTATATCATACATTTTTAATCTATAAAACTACTTGATAACATTTTAAAGGTTCTACTTTTGCTACAAGTAACCCTTACAATAGCGTTCTGCCTGTGTGTCCATATGTCCAAATATTTTACTGCTTAATAACTTCTACAGTCATAGTCAATAGTAAATAGTGAATAGTTAAGTTAAGAGTCATACGACATTTTGCTCTATAAATGTAGGCTTAAGTCTCATATAATATCAGTTTTAAAAGAAGCGTAATTATGTTGTTTAATGTGACATGACAACACATGGGAACTGAGATAAAAACAAGTACAATTTGAAAAATTTAATTTGCTTACTTCCAATCTATTCAGTTATTGGAGTGTATCTCAAAAACTACTAAACCGAATTTGATGAAACTCAAATGGGACCACACGGAAAGCACCAGCTTTCAAACAAAAAATAATTTTGAGAATCAGTTCACCCAGTCGAAAGTTATGACGTAACAAACATAAAAAAAACATAGTCGGATGGAGTACCTCCGCCTTTTTTTGGAATTTGCTAGAAAACAAGTGCAATTTGAAAAATTTTATACTGACTTCCATTCTATTACGTTGGTAAAAATCAGTTATTGGAGTGTAAGTCAAAAAGTACTGGACCGAATTTGATGAAATTCAAATGGGACCACACGGCAAGCACCAGCTAGCAAAAAAAAATATTTGAGAATCGGTTCACCCAATCGAAAGTTATGAGGAAACAAACGCAAAAAAACCGTTGAATTGAGTACCTCCTCCTTTTTTTGAAAGTCGGTAGAAAATATATGGTTAACGAAATTAGTAGTGACACAGCCTTTGAACCGCAAGTTCTCAGGCTTAGGGTGCTATCAGACAGAGAGCGGTCACGCGTTCAAGCGTTCACGCGGTCAGTTTTGCGTTCTTTGTGTTGTACTACGTATCACATATATACCCAGAGTCTACACACAATTGACCGACACAGTCAGAACGCCTACTGTTTGGGTAGGTATATCTATGTAACGTAATACAACACAACCAACGCAAAACTGATCGCGTGAACGCGTGAACGCGTGATCGCTCTTTGTCTGATAGCACCCTTAATCACTGACCAGAGCACATATTAGCTTTCAAACATAAATGTTTGTTCTCGTGTCTTTGATAATTGTGATGTATAAATGAGTGTACCCATGTCTTCAACGACAAAGGGAATTGTTTGAGTGTGGAGACGTTCTTTCAATAATATATGTGGCGTTTTCTCTGTGTCATTTCCTTCTGCTGTACCTCAATTACTATACAACGTAAAAACTATTAGTCGTCTATATAAACACACCTTTAATACACTGTTCTTAAATTATTCCGATTATATTATATTGATTGTAACTTTTATTATTTATGAGTATGCATAGATTATAACCTTTAGAGTTATAAACAGGAAATTGTAAAATTCTACGTAGTTAGTCGGAGATTAATAATAATAATAATAATCTTTATTGGTGTTCTTACAAAACAATTTGTACATTAATAATATTTACTTACTTATTTAACATTCTGTGGATTAGCACAGTTGCTTGTAGGTACCTTGCACGTATTAACCTGTAAACACGCGCCGGTACACCAGTGGCCAAATCTAGACATCGTACAAAAGTACCTACCTACAAGCAACCGTATCCATTAATATAAACATATTTCACAGTTATTATAGGTACTTAAGACAATATAATTTAAGGTAAGTAAACAAATAGAAGCACATGTAGGTACTATATTTATGGTTTGATGACAATCGGACAATAAAATCTGATACCCGAATGTCATCGACCTCCTGCGAGTTCGAATGTGTAGGTGAGTTAATAACGTATAAGTATAAAAAAAAATAATTTAATTCTATTACTGCTGGAACTGATTACTTACATAACGTTGGTATAAGTGTACCTATGTATAAACGTAACACACTAATATAATACAATAACCTCACTGCCGCATTATTACTTATGCCGATGATACAGCATTAATTGTTAGTGCAAAAAATTGGCAAGAGTGCAAAGTACGGGGAGAATATGCACTCGCCTGTGCTATGAATTGGCTCAATCAAAACATGCTAACACTAAATATTAGTAAAACTACATTTATCACATTCTCTACTAATAATGTCTCACAACCTCAAAATGAATATATAATGAAAGCTCACGTGTGTAATATCTTTCGTTCAAGTTCCACCTTCTTTTCAAACTGCTCCTGTCCATCACTGTATAAAACCTCCTGCGTAAAGTATCTTAGTGTACAAATAGATGAAAACCTCAACTGGCAAGATCAAATAGAGAAATTGATATCTCGAGTAAGACGACTGATTTATATATTTAAATTAATTCGAGCCGCAGCCCATGTTGACATATTAAAAATGGTTTACTGTTCGCTATGCGAGTCCATACTCTCTTACTGTAATACCATCTGGGGTGGTACACACAAAACATCTCTTATTCAATTAGAAAGGGCCCAACGGGCTGTCCTAAAGGTTATGCTCCGAAAGCCTTTTAGATATCCCACCGACCAACTTTATGCTGATTGTAGGGTTCTTACTGTAAGACAATTATATGTACGAGTATATCGTACAATCCAACGCAAGCACTCATCTACAGCATATGATACTAGCATAATGAAAAGAAGGCGATGGAAGGATATAATTTGTCCCATTGAAGCTCATAATACGGCATTTTTAGGTCGGCAATATCCCATACTTAGCTCCCGTCTTTATAATATTGCCAATTTAAACATTGGCATATACGCACTTTCGAAGTATAAATGTAAAAACAGGGTTCGCAATTGGCTTCTCCAATTGACTTACGATGAAACAGAAAATTTGTTAAAACAAAAAACTAAAAATACATTTTAAAATATGACGTCACGAACATTCTCTCATACTTCATATTTTCACACACTTTTCATACTATACACGACCATGCTTTATCGCTTGATACACACCATCTGCATGATTATTAAAATCTGATATCAATGTACTGTCCTACTCGAACAATCACTAGTTAATGTTAAACTCAAACAGTATACGAATTGGTACTACCTATATTTATATATTTTATTATTATTTATTGCATCACTTTATATTGATCATATTTGTTATTCAAGTACTATGAAATATGTAAACAACTTTTAATTATCTACTTAAATAACCCGTACAATGTTTATGTTTCAATGCATGGAGGAATCATGCTGTTCTCGAAAATACAAACTATTATGTTTAGTTTCGGGAACAACAATTCCAACACTTAACTGTATCCAGCTGCTGCCGTATTGTTTAAAAATAGTTTTTTTTATGTGTCTCTTAGTTGTAAGGCTTGATTATCTAAATAAAGTTTATTATTATTATTTATTATTATAATAAATTCAAAGATTGTGGGTGATTTAGTGAGTGTGCATGCTTTTTATTCCTTCACGCTCAAGCGGCTGGATGGATTTCAGTGTACATAAGGACTTTTTGTCATGTTCAAATAGTGTAATTCTCATCTTCATTATCACTACGCGGGAAAACTGCAGGCGGAGCTAATAGACGAATAAAACACAGAGGTTAGAATGCGTGCACGAATGCATTATTAAATGAGTCTTGTAGGGTTGTCATGTCACTTTTAGTCACCTAGAAATTTTACGGTTTGATGCTACAACATGTATTACAAGATATGCATATGTATCATAATATGAATTGTAATATGTATATTTTTGAGAATAATAAAATGATTTTATTTTTATCATATTTGTTTTATTAATATTTCTGTAACTATGTTTTCATTTAGCAGTTATTTTTAAGCAATGATTCTGTTTGATTGAAATTTAGAGTCAGAAGCCAGGTTTTTAATTTCATTTTACATTTTATTTTGTTAAGTGGATACATATTTATCTCTCTGTTTATATTTTTGTATAAAAATGGGGCTAGAAAACAATATTGGGTATGAATAAAACTGGTGCGATATGTCCGATTTTTTGTATTGATATCTTTATTCCGCCTCTTTTTAGTTATAGAAGGGTCGTAAGGTATTTTAGCGTGTTGTAGAAGAACAGCATTGCGAACATACAGTTGACGTACTGTTAATACTTGGCATTGCTGATATAGGTCTTCAGTAGGAAACCGGTACGGTTTAAAAGTAATTACTTTGAGAAGCGACCTTTGCGCTCTCTCAAGTGTCATAAAATGGGCAATAAAAGCGCCGCCCCATGCTGTTATGCAATACTTAGTTTAAGATAGACTGTCCAAGAGTATGGTAGATAGAAATAAGGAGTTCGAATGATGTTACATGTCGAAGTTTTTTTAAAAATCCATATAAGTTTTCTTACTCGTGAAGCAAGGGTTTGAATATGAGGCGACCATGTCATTCTTTGATCTAAAACTGTTCCTAAGTATTTAAATTTTGAGATGTTTTTAAGGTAAAAAAAAAACAGGTTTGTATCCACGGATCCTGGGACCAGATATCTGGCTCATTCCACTGGTGACCTAATTTTGGTAGACTTATCTTAGTTGCTGAAAACATTTAGTAGGATAAAGTACGATTTCTTAATTGACTTTGGTATAGGCGAATCAAAACTTTATAAAAAGTTCAGCGCCTTCCGTTGCTGACTTTACTAACTGAATAAGACTCTGAGTAGGATACCCCTAAGTAGTTGCTTCTTAATTAAATTAAAACTCGCACAATCAACGAAGGAAAGGAATATCTGGGTTGGCATTAGAATAGCCCAACACGAATTTGGTGATTTTAAGAGTTGGATCTTATAGATAATAATTTTCTCTACGCTTTGGTATCAATTTTAGAGCGAGGAAATGTCTAGTTTTCTAGAAAAACTAATTTCAATTTCAGATTTTTGATTCGACGATTCTCTATAAATGCGTGTAACGAAACGACTTGGTGCAATGAAAATGGTATTAAAATAAATATTTTAATTATTTGAACTATTATTTTATTGCTAATTTAATTTACAATACTTAATTACATAGTTTATAATACTTGACATCGATTTTATTAAATTAGCTTCTGTTGCAAATACTTTTTTTAAAGAATGGAACGTATGACCGCCATTTTATTTTCCATAGACGATCGACTACGCCGCCCGCGCCGCGCATTCCGTTCCTCTTCGAGTTACGTGAATGTGCTCTGTTCGCTCTCCGTGTTTTTCATTGTTTTGGCGTGGTATTTTGTGTTAATTTTTCGACGACTTTTGCCTGCTCTCTGGACTCCGATTTCTTCTTCAACTACGACTTTTGCCTGCTTTCTGGACTCCGATTTCTGTTGAACCACGACTCTTGCCTGCTTTCTGGACTCCGATTTCTGCTTGAACCACGACTTTTGCCTGCTTACTGGACTCCGATTTCTGCACGATTGATCTGCCTAGCGACATGGCTAATATTCCATCAGCAGATGAACCAACGGCTTCCACAAGCCGTGAAGATGCAGTACCAGTAGCTTCTACCAGTAGAGGTGAGTTAACTATTCATTTATTGTAATCTAAATTATTTCGCTTGATAAACCACAAAATATGTTAATCAAATGCTTGTTTTTCATTTTAGATGATTTTGAAGAAGAACCCGCATTTAAAAGGCGGAAATACGTGGGTGAAGTTTTACAAACGTGGAATATTGTAAAGCTGGCGCGTATGTTAAGTACACATGAACAAGGACTGGTTTTTGCCGAAGAGCAAGGCTTAATCTTGAAAACTAAGAAGTGTAGAATACACAAAAATCCCATGAAACTTGTTTTCAAGAACGACAAAACTATGGGCACATTTGTGTGCAGCAAGGGTTCCTGTCATAATAAAACTAGAGTATCTAGAGCCCAAGGAACATGGTTTGAGAACGTAAAACTAAAATTGGGACACATTTATTATTTAATGTACTGTTTTGCATACAACTACTCGCATGACATGGTAATACACGAAGATATATTTAGAGAAGAACATTGTTTGTCCCGGCCAACCATAAGCGATTGGTATAACTACTGCCGGGAAGTTGTGGTAATTTACCAACTGGAGAAACAAGAAGTCCGGGGCAAAATAGGAGGCCCTGGAAAAATTGTGCAAGTAGACGAAAGCAAATTTGGGAAGAGGAAATTTAATAAAGGTATTTATATAAGGCATTAATCAATTTCATTATTTTATACTTGTATTTTCAATTTAATAACTGTTTTTAAATTTTTTTCAGGGAGACACATTGAGGGACATTGGGTCCTTGGCCTCATAGAAGATGGTTCAGAGGACTTGCGGTTGGAGGTGTGCCCGGACAACATTAGGTCTGCAGAGGTGCTAATTCCCCTAATTCAAAAACATGTAGAGCCGGGCACAACCATCCATACTGACTGCTGGAGGGCTTATGATTGCCTAAGCCAACATGGATATATTCATAAAAAAGTCAACCACAGTGACCCTGACAGTCCATTTATAGCCGAGGATGGGACACATACTCAACGAATTGAGTCTCAATGGCGGGTGGTTAAAAGATTCTTCTACAAGAATAATTACAACCACCCGGGCAATTTTGCAGACTCAATTGTTGAGTATTTATGGAGGAGATCTGTGGAGGCCAGTAAGAAGGATAAGTTTTTCGAACTGATAAAAGCTGTGCAATATGTATACAAAATATAAGTTAAATACTTTCTAAATTTTGTTTTATTTTTGTCCTAGTTTTGCACCTATATGATTTATTTCTAATGTAATTCAAAATAGCTGTGACCATCAGGGCTAGCACTCTTATTCGAGTCAAGGGCACTCTAACTTGAGTTGGTTAGGTTCAAAATAAGAGACAGAGCCGACACAGAGCACCCCGACTCCACCTAGTCTTGTGGCTGACACCCCTAGATTGTATATAAAAAGTGCGGGAGCCAGAAGCTCAAGGGAGGTCGAGCGAAGCGAAGACCGAGTTTGGCGAAGTGACACTCAGGGGCGACCGCTAGAGCTTCTGGCGGGAGCCCACCCAGAGTCAAACATAGAACACACCAAAATAGTCAGTACTCCATGTCCAATCCATTCATATTTGTAAGTAAATATAGTTAAATTCAATATATAAACGTTATAAATTTGAGGTTAAGTTCAAAGAAAATTCAAAGTAGTTTTTCGCAAAAACTAGGCATTTCCTCGCCACGAGAGTAGTGTCGGAGGACATCCCCCTCCCCCCTCCCTCCCCCCTCCCCCTCCCCCCCTTAAATTCGTGTTGGCCTATTCTAATGCAATGCCAAAAGTATTTGACCTATTTAATTACAGGCCTTTCTCATTAAATCTTGAACTAACATACAATGTTATGTTCTATTGAACACCGCTATCACGAAAATCTACGTAAATGTAACGTTATCGTATCGTTGACGTATACAGTACAATCGGTTATTTATCTGGCACAATTGTGGCACAGGTAGCTTGTACTGTATACGTCACTTACGTAAATTTTCATGCTTAGCCCACGGGTTTGTTTATTAAACTGTCATTACCGTAAAACGGGGTTAATAGAAATCGCGGGGGCAATAGGAAAAAAAACTTGGATAAAGTTCAAAGGTTTTAAATAGCAAACTCCGTGATCCCTGTAAAATTTCCAGTATTATATCAATTTGGTAGAATTGTGTTTCTTAGTCTGGCAACGTTTGAAGTGTGGCAACATCGCAAAATCTGTCAAAACTAAACGTCAAAGTCGTTAGTAAAATAGTGACTATATTCGGCGTGACTTTGTTCCTCCATTATTTATTTTCATTATAGTGTGTGTGGTTTAAATGTTGTTTGAATTTACTGTGGGTGTTATTGACAATATATTTTGCTGCAAAAATTGAGGTAAGAACATGCAATAATACTTTAAAATGTGACTTTTTCGTAAGCCTTATTTTTTTTAATTTTCTAGGTGATTAGACACACGAAAGGGGTGAATAGACACGCCTGAACGGTCAATAGACACGAGAATATGGTCAATGGAAACGGAAAAGGGGTTATTAGTTACGAAAGAGGGGTGATTAGTTGTAATTGGGACAGGGCTGTCACTAAATTTCAGATTTCAGAATTAGTACTAACTATATACTAGTTATTATTGTACATTTTTGGCATTATGTCTTTCTTAATATTGTTATATCTGTGATTATTTTGGTCTTATTTCTTGTGATTCTTTTGTGAAAAAATCTGCTTATTTTTAATAGTTTTAATAGTTTATTTTCATAAGTGAGATTTTTTTAGTTATGTTCGAGTTTGAAGCTTAAGTTTGTGTAGAACTGATTATGTTTTAAATGTTGATTTTTTATTATTAATAATGTTATTGATTTTGTATGATGTTGATTATATCTTTAATTTTTTATAATAATATGAAAATGTCATTTAGAAGCCAAAGTTTATTTTTGAATTTGAAGTTTAACTTTATAATTTTATGTGAATTTAGTTTAATATGATGGAGGATAAGACTTGTGAATATTAAAATATATCTTTCTAAAAAGTTTTTTTTTTTGTTTTGGTACTTACTGCTATGATCTAAATAACGTTATATATCATTTTGACGGGGGTAGGCTTCCTATGCAGGTCAACTAGGTGGGTGCCCCAACAATGCCAGTTATTGTGTGCCGCCAGAGCAATGATGTGGAAACATTACTGTGCTCCGGTAGAGGGGCACTGTAGCCAATGATATTACGGGGCTGAAGAGTCTTAACATCTTATGACTCTTGAGAAACCTGGAGCCTGGGTAGCTGCACTGATTATGGGCAGTCATTATCTCTTTCCATCAGGAAAGCGTCTTGATCATCTTCTTACTCCTTTACATAAAAAAAAATCAGGGAAACTAAAATGAGGCAGCCCTACGAAATTTTTCCAATCACCCCTCACGCGTGTTTTTTGTCCCCTGATGGTAGGTAAATAGAAATCACGTAATTTTTGCGGGTTTTTTCATAAATTATTAAAATAACCGTATAGAAACGAATATATTTTAGTACTTTGACCTACGACTCAATAAATACAAGCTTACAAAGTCGAGTATAAGTTTTGGAACATTACGAAAATCGTTACAAAAGTTCGAAAACCTATCTATTCACCCCGTTTTACGGTATTTGAGTTGTCATTTTGGTGCGTGACACATGCTTGACTCCAATAAAGGAAACCAAACCCCGCCGATAATCGAAACCAATGATAAGTAGAAAAGAAAGACATACAACGCCCTTGCGATACACGACGTAACATTAACCGTTTCTGGTCATCTGTTGCGTGCCACGGCTGTTCAGTTGTGGGATTAGAGACTGCTTTCTCGACCTGTCATTATTTGAATTGTCATTTAGGCGATTGGCACTTGTTTGGCACTAGCCCTAGTATTACTATACACTTAATTGTATCGTTGAAGTAAAACAATTGAAGTTTGTATCGACTATCGTTTATCTACTACAACTATGGCACAGGCAACTCATAGTCTGTACGACGAAGTGTGTCGCGTTTTTCAATTGTTTATAGAAAGATACAAATACTTCTGCGTGCTACCGCCTCAGTATACGAGAGCGTCTTCTGCTGCTGGAACAAACGAACAACAGAAAGAATAGGAAGTTTTATGTCTATATACTTACCTTGCGATATGTTGCAGTAACCATCAGGGGTCATCAGTGGCGTGTCACCGGTGTTGAACATGACTAGAGGCTGCTTCATCAAACTGTCATTGCACAGCACACATTCACTTGCACTGTTTCAAGTATAAATCACCTCACTGAACCTTATTGTGTAAAATGTGAAATTTTCCCACAAGTTTACGATTGCTTATGATATTGGATGTATCACACATTAATTGGAATGTAATATTGTGAACTTAACTATATTTTGTTAATCTTTTGTATAAGTTATAATGAAGGTTTCTTAGCTATGTGTTTTTGAATGTGGTAAATTTTAATTTCAATAATTTAGATATTATGATATTTAGGCACTAACGTGTTATTAATATTGTCTTTGGTTGTATAATTTGAGTTCGTAACATGTTTTCATTATGGTAATAATTCTATTCTTGATTAGTGAACAAATAAAACTATGAAACCTGTTAATGCTAATCAGCACTAAAAATCAGTATAGGTAATATGACATAGAGGAAAAAAGCTAATAGTTAATTGTGATCACAAGTTCGTAACAACATTAATATCAGACTTCGAAAACAAACGATCAAATGAACTTGAACAATCTCGTTAATGATTATAAGTAAGTCAACGAAAGAAGTGTTTACAATGATACTATTTTAAGTATTGTTTGTATTCTTACAGTAAAAAATAACATAAATTCTTAAACTTACTAGAAAGAGAAAACGTTCTTGACTTTCTACTTATCAAAACCATCTTGGGTAGACATTTAGACAAGGCTAGATAAGCTCACTTTATAAGTTAATTCACCGAACGTTGTTTGCCCTCGGCCTTCACCCCACAATTTCATTACAAAACCCCTCCCTACGGGGCGAGCTGTCGTAAATCATCGCAACTGGGGCTTTTCACAACCGCCTACCAGCCCAGCTGATGTCAGCTTGAAGTTTGACAATAATATAATAGTATTATTCGTAGCAACCTTTTCTTTTTGTTGGAAATGCTATGATTCAAGAAATGCAAATAGCATTATTATAACAACGATGACCATTCAATGCTAACCATAATACTTTTTTTGCGTGTGTGTGTGTGTGACTTTTAGCAAATTATACAATTGTAATCTGTCGTATTAATTGCAACGCAAGCTCTAAGTCGGACTTTTAACTTAATGTCCCATACGATATTAACTTTATACTTTGATTTTGAGGTTGTATATTTATGTGTGTCTTCATAGTTTATTTTATTTAACAATCTTATCAAAAACGAAAGGTTAGTCAAAATATTATAACATTATGTATCTTTACTTAAACTAAATACTGGCATAATACATTGTTTTAACCATTACATAAGAAGTTTTTAGTGTACTCAAGAAAATAAAGACAAAAGAGGCAAAACAAGAGTACAATAGTGACATCAAAATAATATATTAAAACTTTTTGTAGAACAATGACGTCACTAAGCTAAGTTTATTATAAAAAGCTATTTCCAAACAAATGATTCGACACTATGATAATTCAATAGCAAATCAACTGATATTACAAGCAGGCCATTGAATGTACTCGTATTTACTTTGTATAAAATACTTTTTGAAGAGTGAAAGGATCTGGCTTATAAAGTAGTCTTTTTTACAATCAAAAGAGATCTTATTTTGGCGATAATTTTATGATAATTTGACGTAACTCGCGAATGTAGTTTCTTGACTTCTTTTTTTTCAACGTTAGCACTTAACCACACATTTCATAATTCCTGGAAAAGAAGTATGATTTCTGAGAAAACAATTGTATTCTTTGGCAAAATATGGCGAAGGGCGAGAATACGGGCACAAGACCGTATTCAATTTATTTTAAAAATATATTTTAAATAAATTGGTAGACAAGACAAAGGATTACAAAATATTCAAGATTAACTTCACTTTGTTTTATAAAAACACAATTGATACCCTATTCTGTTATCACTTAAACTTCACCAATATATCCGACTTAAATTATTTACTTTTACGCAATAATCATACTTTCACAATTTAAGGTTGACGTTAGAAATATATTTCGCTCGAACCCACCGCACGTTGGTTCGACCGTGGTGGTACGACGCCACTGCCACCACCCCCATGGGCATGGGGTTCCGACCATGAGGTATCGTGTTTACAATTATGGCGAGTTCGCATGACATAACTGAATTCACAAGCGCAATATTCTTTCGTGGCTGCAACAAATTGCTCTGATAAAAATAAAAGGTGCTTTAATCACTTTTGAATGCGTTAGTTTAGCATATAGTAAACTATAAATAGAACAATGTAATTTTGAGAGAAAAAGTACTTTCTGAGACTGGCTTAAAGCCACGTTGTTTAACTGTAACATGGGGATAGTGCGCCATCTATCTAACAGCTAGAGAAGCTATATGCTTTTATCTGACTGGAAGAAGGTCTTTGGTTGGGTGCCTCAGTAGCCAGAACGTCTGAAACGGTTAATCAGAAGACGTAAGTTCAAGTGCAGTCCGATGAAATCTTTTTTCTCGCCAAATTTGTTTTTGTTACATGAAACGTGTCATTTTGAAAGTGATATGGAGCCATCTCCTTCGTCATCGTGACCATTTAGGAGCTTTTCCTGACCTCGAAAAATGACTTTTAATAGGTAAACAATATATTTGTAACTTGATTAATACTCCATAATATTGATCATATAATAGCAATAAATAATTACAATGTTATTTTTATTATAATTTTTAATTATAGAATTTCGATTTCATTTTACCTAACATGTTAAGAACCTTTCTAAAACATGTCAGTTATGCCTTCAGCATATTTTTAGGTCAATGTCTTTGGAAGGCATTATACATAATTCATTAACACTGAAAAACGATGCGATAAATTAATCTGTAATTATTGTATGTGTAATCATCAATTAAAGTATGCTTTTCACAAGGAAAGGTCGATTATTGAGTCTTTGAACAACAGATGTTTCCCCTTCAACATCATTTTTACAACCCACAGGAATGCTTACAAAATCAGTAATCATTCTCTACACTAAACATCTCTAAATTATTGCAGTTCTTATTCTGTTTAGGTTAAAATCCAAATTACCATAACACTTCTGAATGACAGCACTAAAATTAGATATTTCTCGTCAATTAGGGGTATATGTTAGACGGCTTAGCCGTCACGTAACTTGGTGCTCGCTTAACTAACGTGAAACTACCTAAAATTGAATAGAATAATCCCGTTTTTAGATATGTAATTGTAATTTATCACAAGTGTAAGTGTCACATGAATTTGGATTATAATGTTAACAGAATAAGGACTATCACAATTAACTTTTAGTTCGCTTGTTACGTTATTTTTTTGTGTGAAGTGTTGAAGAAAGAAGTGAAGTAAACAGTTACAGTACGGCGATAGTAACCACCAAAACTCTTTAGCAAGAGAAAATAATTATATTAATATATATATTTTGACCGTGATTGGTACTCAATAATGATTTACATTGTATAAATATGAAAATTCTTTTTATATATGTTTTATATTTCTTTTTGTTTTGAAACGATCAACTTCCAAACACTAAAATTTTTATCACGTCAAACTACTTAAGTCTTGGGTTCAATTTTACGGCCCACTTTAATATTACATGCTAATGTGAGTCTTAAAACTTGACCCGCGTAAACCAACCATAACACTAAGGTAATATATAAACATAAACCAAGGGTAAAGTAACATAGATACTTTTAGAGCAATAAAAGCGGATACGGCAGTTGGGTTAAATTCGTTAAATGTATATTCGTTAACTTAAAATAAACTGAATTCAGTATAAACCCTACCATTAAGTATGTTTATTTATCTGGCTCCACTGTAGCATAGATAACTGTTAGTATGTGCTCTTAAATAATACTGATTTCTATTTGGTAAATATGTAGAAGCGCGGTGCGTTATTCAATTTTGTCGTCTACAATCTTAACCTTAACTTTATGGTATAAAAAGCTACTCTATGATCTTAACCTCTCATATATTAAACTCGTTACAGTTATAGTAATACCCTACATATTTAATTAAATATTTATAGAGTTAAGTAGTATTATTTATAGGCTACTGTCGACCCGCTGCCCCGCCCCGGCCTCGAGGACTTACCATAGTCATGATTACGTTCGATCAAGATTACGATACCCAATGAGTTCAGAATGCTAAAGGAGAATGAATTTAAAAAGAAAATATATACATGGCTCTGCGACAGATGTTTTTATTCTATAGATGAATACTTTAAATACAATTTCAAGTCTTAAATTATGTTGTTAAATTAATTGCTAATTATTATGTATTGTACTTATTAGAATTGTCATTTTTGAATTTCTATAATCTTATGTTAATTTGACTTATTTTATTTTATACGTTTTATTTTAATGCATGATAATACTACGTAAGACATCATTAATCAATTAGATAGCCAAAATAAACATTTGCACGACAAATTGGTCGAGTACAGTGATTCAAGACATAATAGCGTAAGACCTTATGTACCTGTATTCAAGCAAATAAAACTTTCATTCATTCATTCATTCATTTTTCAACACATTTGCGAGAAAAATGTAGAACAAAATGCAGCTCAATTACTAAATACGTTTCATCTGCCGCATCATTAAGGATATTTTCTACGTTAGTTGCAGTAAATACTAACTAAGGTTAACAGGTTTTTAGGCAAGAGTAATTATTTTTTTCCGCAAATTTCATTGTACACATACACATACATTTATACGGGCTTAATTTTGAAAATGCATTTTCTTCGACTCTCACGAATTAAACTAAGTTAAATAATACTTTGTAAAATATACTTGCTAAAAGCTTAGACTTTCACCTAAATTGTAATTTGTTACGAGTATTAATAGACATCTCAAGACATTCAGTCTGATTCTTACAACTGCTACAGTGCCCTTCATGCCTCTTGCTTCGAGTCAGTTTCAGAGTCAGAGTCATATGTATGACTGTGGTGGTACCAACCAAGACAGACTCTTGCACCTAGACACCTACCACCCACTAAGTCGGGTTACCTTGCATTAAACAATTCACGGCGGAGCGAAAATTCTTCATGTCAAGTGCATTTGCAGGAGCAAGGTAAAAAAAATTATCGCGTCTGATACGTATGCATACAATATGCTTCTCTAACATTGTGTATGTTCAAGGCTACGAGTTTAGCCTTGGCCTCGCTTAACTACCTTTTAGTCCTTGAACGAAACAGCCACGTATGTCGAATGAATATTTAATGCAGCTACGGTGCTACGAACGAGCTACGCGGGCAACCAACGTAGCATTTATATTTCATAAACCGACTTATGAAAAGAAGAGGTTTCTAAATTCTACTTTCTCATTACCAATGTTACTTTTATATCATTAACTACATACAATATTGTGTTTACTTATATGTAAAATATATGTAATATGCCGAATATATGTACTAGGGCAAAATTATTCAGAAATAAAGAACTGTAATAATGTGGATGTATGTGTGTGTTTTTAACGACGATGCTCATAATTACTTACATCCTGTCAATGTGACGTCTGACAACATGATTATTTTTATAAAGAATTGTCATTGATACAATAACCTATACTTATTATGGTCCCACCAGTCCCGATGACGCACTTCTACATACCCTCAAAGTTTCGACCTTACCACATAAACATTCCACTCAGAATTTAAATCATAATCATCGTGAATTACCTTTTTTGAATACGCTTATTCGTAGATAACATTTTTATTGCACAGATAATAGCTGTCAAAAAGTTAGTCTTATAAAGAAAAACAAATATTGTTTCATTAACTCACGTCACGTTCAGAGGCCATAAATAAGCAGACAGATTTGAGACGTACCTGAAAAGAGAAAAATGTATAATTAGAATTGATGACATAAAATAATTATAGTGAATGTTGGCATATTAGTTCACTCATTTATTATTTTTTAACTAAAAGATGACCACATTCTTTTATTATTGACTAGCTGCTCTCCGCGGTTTCACTAGTGCAGTGATGATTGGGGATGCTGATGAATGGAAATAAAGCCTATGTTACTCAGGGTGAATGTAGCTTTCCAATGTTGAAAGATTTTTTAAATCGGCACAGTAGTTTTTAAGTTTATTCATTACAAACATACACACACACACACACACACACACACAAACATACAAAGTTTTCCTCATTATAATATTAGTGTAGATAAGGTGGTATGCCAGTGGTTTCACTCGCTTTACCCTCAAGAGTGAAATATTCGAAAATACTTCCTACTGCTAAAGTTGTAGGTTCCTTAGCCCCAGCAGTTAGGCTTTCCATTTATGAATCCGTCAGGATATTGTCAGGACAAATCATGTCCTAACTGACAGACTGACCTGGAAATATTCCTGTGGGATAGCGATTTTATTTAATTTATTATAACTAGTGCTCAATAAATCGTCCACGAGGAGTAAGGCTATATTTTTCACATTGTTTCGGTATATTATGATTCAAGGTGACTCTTTTAATCATAATATATTTTCAAAGAAAAAAGGGTATACTACATCAGGCCCTTGTTCGTTCTCGCTTTTGTATTGGCATCACTTTGTGCGTTCTCTGCCCCCTAATTCTACTCTCTGGCAATATTTTGAACTCGCTGTGCTTAAAGTAGTTATGATAAAGTAGGTAAAAATGAACCAGAAAAATAACTTCGATAAAAATAACCGGAAAGTTCACAATTTATTGTTATACAATTTCTAAAATAATTGATATATATTAATGTGCATTGTGTTCATCATTGGCGCCTTATTCGCTTGTGACTCATGACCACTCAGGCACGTAACGTGGTACGGTACGGAATCTGCAAGGAACGATAGTAAATTCGTATTGAATCGATGAGAATTCCTTGAAGAAATCGTAACACGCCGTGTTCCGTGTCTGAGTGGTCATAGAGAATAATAGGCCCCAGGACTTCTGGGACTACGGCATTGTGTTCCCGGGACCTTACTCTCTCACAATATTTTGTCGCCAAACTAGACAGATTAAGAGTTGATGTTTAGAGCTTTTGGTCTTTTGCTACTCATATAACTACTCTACTCCTAAGCTATACCTAGCTATAGCTCGCTATAAAACAAAAATAATAAGTTCAACAGTTACGCGTGAAAGATTCATACACATTCTTACGTTAATAATATATAACGCACAAATAATTAATCGAGGATTAGCTTTATCCATTCCAAATATCTCTCTTAACCGTTTAGCGTGAAGTTTCAGATACACGCTCTTTTACAGATATTCATATTTATAAAGTGTTTTTATTGTAATCCATATAGTAAATTGAAATGAGATGCCTTAAATCCTGGCAAAAATAACCTGATTTACACGAATTTAAATAGCTTGCTTATCTACGGCATAATCTTGTGAATATAGGCCGGAAGGGCGAAAGGCAGGCCCAGCGGAGGCGCGCGCGATAATCGGTTTAGCTGGGGCCCTCTTCGCGAACTTCGTGACCTATTAATGTGTTTTTTGCATTAGGAAGAGAATTTTATGTTATATCGATACGATAAATATCGTTATGGCGTCTAAGTAAGTGGTGCGATGTAAATAGGTACTTAAGAATATACGTCAGCTGGGCGAAGAAGAGCCGTAAACGTTCAAATAATAGCATAAATGTTTATACGTGAAGGTTCTGCATTAAGCAGTTTTTATTCTTATACAAGCAGTTTAGGCTGTGCGTTGTCTGTCAGTCAGTCAGGCAATCAGTCACCAATCAGGACTTAGATTATTTTATATATCGATATATATTTCGTTTATCGTGTGGGGAATACGGAGGGCAAAAGACTCCGCGGGCGATCCCCAACCAGTTGGAGCGACCAATTGAAACATCCTTCCTCAATCGAGTTCTGTTCAGTTGTCAGAGACGCGATGGATAGGCACCGATGGAAGCAGATCATAACGATCTCGGTGTACACCATCCACATCCACCGATGACCACGATCCTCAGTCATGAGGAAACGACCACAGAGAGAGAGATATTTCGTTTACAGCTCGTATCATGCAATTAGCTAAAATGTAAGGAATGAGGGAAGTCCGTGTTAAAAATAACACAATAGGTACTTACTTATCTCTAATACTGATATAGTTATTTATGATACAAGTACGAAAAGTAAGTGCTTAAATATATTTATATATATATTAGTTATTATATTAGTTCGTGACTTGAACTCGACATTTTGACTGTGAGCAAAGCACGAACATTTGTGTAAGTGTAATGTAATTGTATCGTTGACGCATACAGCACAAACTATAAGTTATCTGTGCTAGATAAATGACAGTTTGTACTGTATAAACTTAACACACTTTGTATGTTACTTTTACGCTAATATTCATGCTTGGTTTAGAATAGCCGCCGTATAATTTCCCAAAAAGGCACTAACAAAATATCATTGAACCAAACAAATTTAGTGAATATATAAACCCTTTTTTTGGTCAAAAATTAAATTTAAAATGATAAATTAAATATCAATATTCAGTATTTCAATATTAAATATAACTTGACTATTTTACATATTTTCAACATTCATTAAGGTTACTTACTCTTACGCATGAGGAGAAAATATTTTTATACCTACAATTTGAAATCTTGGTTCATAGTATTAAGGCTGAAGTAAATACAACTTGCTGAAACGTGCTGACATATTTAATGAATTATTTGACACAATTTGTAGTTATAATTTGAAGTCAACATGAGCCGCGCAGACATAAATCCCTTTAGGGTAACGGGGGTTCAATACATACCGATAATTTGGATTTACTACTTTGGTTTAGGACAGCTCACTCCCTGGTGAAAATCGTAATGTCAGGTAATTTATTTATCTGTGGACACCACATCATTATTATAAACTAGCTGGTGCCCGCGACTACGTCTGCGCAGGATACTTCGAGTAGCTTATTATCTTATCCAAGACCATATCTATCTTTATAGCAAAATGTCATAAAATAGTACATGGTCGAACGGATTTGCTATAATAGTATTACTCGTACATGAGTAACTTTTAATACATAGTATATCAATCAGTGAACTTAACTAATAAAATACAGGACTTACGTATACATACAAATAAAAACAAAACCATGGAAAAAACGGTCATTACATTTACTCACCCTTGACGGTATTTATGTCACAATTCATCACCCTTAACGGTCGCCGAGCACGTATACTGTATTGAGCTGTCAAAATGATAGCGTTTGACTAAGCTATCAGAAACTGACACAATCTTTGATAGAGCTGACATCTTGTCTATGATGTGCCTAAGCATATTACGCTTTTTCACCCGCGTGGTGATGGATGATGATGATGATGAAAAGTATCCTATGTGTTAATCCAGCGCCTCATCTACCTCCATACCAAATTTCATCAAATTTGCTCCCCCGTTTGAGCGTGAAAGAGTAACAAAGATCCACACATCCACGCATCTATACATCCATACTCACAAACTTTCGCGTTTAAAATATTAGTAGGATATTAGTAGGATCTGATAGTATTTTTGTAGGTCACTCAACAGCCTTGACGACTGAAATTATTAGAATGAAATTTGGTATAAAAATTCTTAACGCTTACAAATTCATAATATAACGTAGACTTTGAAATAGTACAAATACATTTCACACATTCTGAAAAAGTGTAGTCCCTATAGAATAGTAATTGCTAACGCCAGCAGTTGTGGCGCAGGTACTTATTACTACGAGCTGAGTAACTTACGCACGGTAAACAAAATATAATGTTAAGTTATAAAAACTATGAGTTACCTGTGTCACAGTTGCCCTAGATAAATGACAGATTGTACTTTTTCACGTGAACGACGCGTTACGTTACACTTACGCAGTTATTCGAGATATGCCCACAGATGTGTGTACTTGAACCCCTGGCTTTACATATCAATAATCAATATTTTAGAATTATATAAGTGTTTTTATTTTGTTTAGTGTAACGACGATCTAATATTAAGTTTTTATGAGTAACACTGTATTCTCAAGAAAGTGGCTTGTATTTTGTTACTTTATATTTTTGTAAATAAATTTCTTTGAACCTAACCTATATAACGAGATTACTACTTTTTACAATAAATGAAATAAAACGTTAATAATTACACATTTATTCAAGACACGCACACACACACCTCTCTTTACATATTCTAAACATAATAAAACAACGGAGTACATATAAACTACACGACAAAACATGAATAGGAAGTAGCGTGAGGCTGTCACGAAAATAAGTCTCAACTCCGCAAAAGAACAGAATCCTTAGTTACTGAATTTCATTAGCATCAGTTTTCAGTCGTAATCGTCGACGATCCATCGGCCATCAGGACCAAAAAAACCACTGTCCGATTATGTAAGGTATTGCCACGACAAATTAGTAGTATGTAGTAAATTACTACGAATTTCATAATAGTAGTTTAGGCAACTGTCATATAATAGAGGGTATTAAAACATGAGCGTAATTACACGAGTGTTTTAATACCTAATTATATGCAGTTCCATACACTACTTTATTTAATCTCATGACATTTTTGCTACTAAAGTTTTATCCAACAAAATATTACTCAAATTCGTATGTACGAAATAACGCCAAAATGGAAAAAGTCTTCTTCTTCTTTTTGTTGTATGGCTTGTGCGGCGTAACCACAATTTTGCCAATATCAGTGGAAAAAATCTGTTATTGGTCTATTGGTTCGGAACCAGCGCGTTGCGCGCGCAGCGCTCTCCACAGATAATGTGTACTTAAATTGAATTGAAACCTCCTTGGTCGGGACACATTGTACTTTAATAATTAAAAAATTGTTTTAAAGCATTGTTTTGTTAGGAGAATAATGCTTTCATTTATTTTTTAATTTTCTTAAAAAAGTATGTAAATAAAAATAAGCCAATAAAAGTCTCTATTTCATTTCATAATTAGAATATTACCGAATGAGATTATATAAAAATAATTATTGTCGGCTAAATCAGGCAGCAGTACCATCGTAACTGCGACTGGGTAGGCCTATGTTTTCTATGTGAAGCACATACGATATGTTGTGCTTTAAAACAAGAAGTAGATTTTTATGTAAGTACGGTAATAAAAATATATAATACGGTATCTATGTTATCACCTGACCCTCCCACCGTTAAGCTTCAAACAATACCTTCGTTAGAAGCTTTATGCCCGTTTTCACTAACAATGAGTAAGGCAGTGCCTAATTAGGCAACTCCTAATATAAGCAAACTCTTATGCATCATTTTTCGTTTCACCAATCCATCCGTACAAGGAGACTCCTAAATAATGAGTTGCCTAATTTTACGACACTTGTCTATGGTTTTGTTTCTTCAGTTGTCAGCTTCAGATTTTGGATAAAGAGAATATAACGCTACGCTATTTTGGCGATTGACAGACAAATATACATACTTGGGTTTCTTGATATTTCTTAATAATTAATTTCTTAATACCTCGCCGTGCGATTCTTTAAGAGCAAATGTCGTTGCATCTATGACAACATCCGTGAAGCAAATGAAGACATGACAAGAAACGTCACAAGGGCGATATTTATTTGTATTATTATTATTTATATTATTTTCGACGAATCATTCCAGAACAGCCGTTTAGTAATCTCTTTGTAAACTTACGCTTAAACTAGTGACAAATGATGAAAAATGTTTTATGACTACATGGAAACGAAAAATTAAAAAACTAGGTACACATCACACACTGTTAACATTAGGTATGTAGTATAGCACAATTTGTTTTTTTTTTTATAAAATACAGAATAATAAAAGTTTAAAATGTCGTTTCAGACTGTCTTTTCTATATCATAACTGTTATGATGAAAATGATAGACCGAAATGGTTACCTATACTTTGAAAAAGGATTTGGAAGGTATGTAGTTTTTTCTCATTACTATAGAAGATTATTAGTGTTTAAAGATAAACCTTCCATTAGTCACAGACACACTGGACACACCACAAATTATATTTATTCTTTAAAGCGTTTTTTTAAGTACTAATGTAATATATTGTTTCCTTTGAACTATAGAAATATGTTGAATTTAATGCAAATAAAGCCATTGATTATTATTATAATTAATTTTATTTTTATTGCCTTGTATATAGCTTGTACTCTTATATAGCAGTAGGTTTTTAAACTACATTTTAGTTCAAACTATCTTATTTTTTATTCGTAAACAAAGTAAAGGCTGTGGCTGTAATGTTACTGACTTTTAGGTTATCTCTAATCAAAGTATATTCAAAATGATCTTAAAACTGACTTCAAATGTATTTCAGACAGTTCCCTTGCATTCACCGCTCCCGTAACATCACTAGATATGCTATGGCTATAAACACGTCACACCCAGTTGCACCCCGCCTCTATTGATCGGCACGAGCCGCGCCTTTGTGGCTTTGCATTTCGAGTAAACTAGACAGGAATTCTGTTTACACAATTAATGGATCAACAATTGTTCATAATGTGCACTTTATGATATGACTAGTTGACCTGGAATATGAAAATATCAAGACTTAGGCTTTCAGCTTATGGTATATTCCATTTGTCACACCCAGCTTGATTGTACCTCGCCTCTATTGATTTCACGTACCTCAGCGTCGTAGCTTCGGATGTGGAAAGAACTAGATAAGTATTCGAGTTACAATATTTATGAATCAAAGTTGCTTTATGCTGCTTTACCTGGTCTCTAAATTCTGATACTTTCGTATTCTTGTACATTAAGTTGGTGTAAACTAGTCCCACCTAAATCATTTTATTCTAATGAATCATCAAATCTAATAAATATCCAGGATGACTGTTAGGAAATGGTACATAGAATAATGTCTCTTATAGACATGTGAGAATAATTTATTGATTCAGGCGTTACTTTGCGGAAATCTATTATCAAAAACGATATTAAAAAATATTTAGAGACATTTCCGCTGAAAAAAAAAACAATGATTTTGGCCTATTTGGGGGTGTGCACCACCCTCCCTCCCGCACAAACTGCTAATAGGAAGAATAAAAAATAAAAAACACACAAGAAAACCCAAATAAACCAAAAACGATTCGACACGTGTTTCGCCTCTACACGAGGCATCATCAGGAGATGTTGACTTGTCGAGCGCTAGACCGACAGTCATGTGAGAATAAATAGAAAAGATAAACAGACTTATTATAGTTACCTTACATTTCATTACAAGTTACATTATGTATTAAGTACATATCCTAAATTAGGTTTGAGACATGCGGCTGATAAATCCGATAATCTTTTATGTACCTAGTGATTTATTTAATTTATTTTATAATTTTGGGAAAACTTATAAAGTGTAAATGTAAAATATAATAGCTAGACAATACAAATACATGAATAAAATACAGAAGGTCAATTAAAAGTATTCACCAATAAGTCGATATCCCTTGCAATAAGATCGATACATGTCTTAGGAAACGTGGGTTTTTGAATCTCAAATAATTGAGGCAAACCACTGAATTGAGTTTTTTTCCAAATAAGCAAACTGAAACCCATTCCGGCTGTTATATTAGTATTACAGCACAAGGCGTACATTAAATCAGCATACACACTTATCTTTACAAAAAAACAGGCCGGTTCAAATAAAGCCAGAAAGGCTCTCTATGAAATATGAAATTGTATTGTGTTAAAATCCTTAGGGACGAAAATACGAATCCATTATTCTCGAACTTTTGAATTATTTGGCATCCAATTTTTCTGCACGTATCCACTGGTGCGTGTTCTGGTACGAGTATGTAAATTTTACTTTTTCTCCCTACATGTATGCTGTATACTGGCATGTATTTAACCAAGTAGCAAATAAACTGTTGTTTGAACTTGAAATATATTGAGTTTGAAATAATTTTTATTTTTTACCTTTTGTATTTTTCAGGTTTGACTCAGGTTTGATAGCATGTAGCACTTACATTTAAAATATGCCTTTTTTGTTTTATACAGGGTCTCATTTATGTAAATTTAGTAGCCATTTTAAACGATAAGTACCAAAAGTCTCTTCCTAGATATAAAGTAATATATATATATATATATATATATATTACTTTATATATATATATATATAGTAATATATATATATATATATATATATATATATATTATAATTTTAAATAGTAGCTGAATAAATTAAAAGTTGTATGTTGTACCTGCTTATGTGTTTCAGACTTTAGCAAACAGCTTTATTAGCTGTTATGAAGTCTGTCCGACTTTATAACAGTCAATAAAGCGTTGTAGCAGCTTTACAGCTAAGTTGCGGCTGTATAGCGCCGTTAATTAAGGAGCTGCCGCTAATGGCTTTAGTAGGATCACCGAAATATTATGAAGTTCCGATTTGCTCAAACTACTTACTCGATGAGCATGTCCTAGTAGTGCTGTTATCGGTTTGGTTAAGTTGGAAAGCGTGTTTTGATGATTCCGAATTTTGAGCGTACCGATGCGGTTGTAGATTTACGGCCGTTTTCAATAACCTATCTATCGTCGGTTTAGCCTACTAGAGATATACATTTGACACTATTTGTATGGACGTCATGTCAAATTTCTATCCGTAGTAAGGAAAACTATGGATAGATAGAACATTGAAAACGGCCGTTAAGGTGTTGTCAATTAATAATGTCGATAAAAATGAGGATTTTTAAAGCAGTTTATCGCATAAGCAGCGATTTAATTAATATAAAAAAAATATGACATTTGTAAGATTTCTAAGTACACATTAACGGAATTCGAAACTTATTATAACATACTAGACTACATTAAAAAAAATTCAAATATACCACTTAATTTCAATTTTTAAACTGGTTTTTTCTTTATTCACTATTTTATTTGTCATGAAACACATATCATAAAATAGCAATTTTGAAAACAAATACATTAACGGATTATTCTTTATGTAAGAGTGCACATTATTTTCTAAAATTTTGTACGTTTTTACGAGATGTGCTTGCTTGATTTCATGTAAATGAAATTTAACGTAGACAAGCGCTTAGCTGAAAGCACCTTAAAAAATAACAAGCTGTAAGCGCCCCCGTAGGCACCATACACATTAAATTGATTTGAAATTCCTTAACAGTCGAGCTCGATTACCGCACTTAAGAGGATTTCATAGCTAGTACTTTCCATACTAAAAGAAATAACTCTTTTCTACCTCTTAACATTGTCCGATTTTAGTGATTTTTTTTCATGTAATCACCACATTGTTTACTGTACTATGTACTTTTTGATTTTTTCAGTATTTCAAGAACTATAAATTTCCTGAAAAAACTGAAATATCAAAACGTACGGACATAATTATAAACAATGTGATGACATAAAAAAAATAACGTAAAAAAACCTTTGATATTCGTATTAATAAAAACTATGGAAGTACCAAATCAGAAATATCCAGAAAAATATTGTAGACATGTATTTATTTAAGATACATATAGAATATTTAAAAACGAATTAAAAAAACTACAATACAACGTAAAAAACATGCGTAGCACTGCAGTGTGGTGATCACCCATTAGGCATTATTACTTCGATCATTACGATGGCACCACCCACGGATTATTGCATATAAAGCCTTCTACGTACTTGGTAAATGAGGTTGCCTTGCTTTTTTTATGGTGTGGTATGGTGTGGTCCATCAAAGTGACTCTTCTTCTCGCCTGATGGAAAGTGAAGATGGAATCAAGAGCAATGACCATTAGTGCAGCAGTAAGCCGCACTAATCGCCACCCCTATGCCGCTTTTTATGATTCCCATTCCTCCCGACACCGTAGGGTTATTTTTACTCGTACCGGCGGAGTTAAAAAGTTTGAGCAAAGTACGTACTTAACATAACAGTGACAAATCTTTTGCAATTCACGTTGAAATTTTCTTTCATTGGCATACAAGGCATTGCACGCGAGGAAATAACAATGACAACATATTTTTATGTCTTAGCTGCTGTCCCTACGTCAACCAAAATAATTCTTGCCGAGTACTGAGGTGATATTACGACTATCTATCGATCATTAACCCGACAATGTAAAAAAATCTGTATTATAAGTACAAAGTAAATGCGAAAGTGAGATTTTTATTCTTTATTATTTAGTTTGTTTGTTACGTTTTCATGCCTAAACGGCAAAACGGATCTCTATGCAATTTGTCAAGGTGATAGATTATAGCTCGGGGAAAGACACGGGTATCCTTTTCTGATCATTATTATCATCCATCTCCATATGGGTATAAGCGCGGTTCAAAGCTAGTAAAAGCATATATACAATCATCATCAACATCGTCATTATCAGCTGGAAGACGTCCACTGATTAACATATGCGTCCCCCATAGAACACCACTTCGACTTGCCACTCGGCTACTTGCTTTCTGCATCCAGCGAAACCTTTCTCTTCCATCGGACATCGGTTCAGCGAGCGAAGTGGTCTCCCCATTGTCACCTCATCTTGCTAATTTTAAGAGCTATGTCGGTGACCTAAGGTTTTCCTACGGATCTCCTCATTTGACGCAGAGAAACCCCAAGCATAGCCCTCTCCATTGCTCGTTGAGCGACTTTAAGCTTGTTAATGAGGCAAAACAGTAAGGGTAAACATAGTTTTCAACAAGTGTATGTTACACTTGTTGAAAACCTTTGTTTTCAGGCTTTGAGGTATTGAGTACCAAAATATGGATCAAAGCTTCTCGACCGCAGCCCACACGAGCTGGATCCTTCGTGCAACCTATTTGTCGAAGTTGTGTACACTCTTCCACACGATAAATACAATAACAACTATAATTTGAGTCAACGTGTGTCATCTTAATAGATGACACATTTAACTGTGACTCACTGGATGGCACTAATTATAGTGCCATGGTGCCAGGTAAGGAATCCTAGGCTTAAAACTACGCCGTAAGATTTATATATATATAATAATAATAATGATAAATAATCATCGTGAAACACATTTGCCGATCTACGTTTTTGTGCTTACACAAGTGTCTTGATGTTTCATCAAAAGTGTTAACACTAATAGTTTATTCAAGCATTATGTATAAAGTTAATGTACTGTATTATTGATACATTGCGTCCCGCGTCTAAAGGTATGCATAAGTACCAATGCAGGACTTATAGGTACGCGTATATCAGGCATTATCTTGAGTAATGGACTTCATATCTAGAGTTGTATAATGTAATAAACTGGGATTGTGTGCATTACCGTCACTGTTATGTTACCGTTAGTATGGTTCAACATTGAATTGCCGTAGGTATTACCCGTGGCTCAAGTAATAAATAACTGCGTAAGTGTAACGTAACGTGTCGTTCACGTGTAACAGTCAAACTGTCATTTATCTAGAGCAACTGTGACACAGATAACTCATAATTTGTGCACCGAAGCGTGACGCATTGACGCTTACAATGCGAATACTTTTTCCAAAATTATTTGTGCTACGGCCTCTGGGTTTGGTTGCGAGGTTGTTATGACGGACTTTAAATATACTTATAGATCTTATTGTAGCCATATTCGTGCAACAAAGTATGTTTATTTGAACTAAGTTGAATTGAAAAACGATTTATGAATAAAATTGTTATTTGGTTCGATTTACTCAAAAAATAAATGTGTAGCTAAATTAAAGTAATTTTAGGTTTAAAAACTACTTTTTGTATGGATGTGCAATATTTTTTAGATTTATTATGTAACATAAATATTCTTTGCTTCAATTCACTCCCAACTCAGTACAAATAATATTGAAAATAAGTTGTGTAACACTAAATTATTTATTTTTTTAAATTGCTCCCAGAGGAAGGTGAAACGTTCGTACAGTTTTTTTATTCATTGGTTTGGTTTACTCAAAGCTTGGTACAAATCACATAAAAATATCCCCACCATTGTGTGACCCGGCAATCGGACCTAGGACCTCGAGATTCCAATGCAGCGCTTTCACCATGGAGGCAGTAAATCATAAAGAAATATATCTCAGCATGACTAATATTACTGTTTATATATGTGGCTAAGCATCCCGTAGGCTGCGCGAGTAAAGCCACGGGTGGGTCAATTAGTAAATAATATAATCTTAATTTGCCAAGTCACGTTACGAACAACAAAGTTTGATGCAACTTTCAGTTCATTGCATAAAAGCGTGTCAAGATACTCTGAGATAAGAATGAACTCTATAATAAAAATACAACTGATGATGAGAGCGCCAATTTAAGAGGTCCCTTTTATTCTCGGAAAATTACTATAATTATGATACTTTTTCTTCCTTAATCGTTCCCTCATTATTGAGGGTCGTAACTCCTCTGTTGCAGTTTCTTTACTGTTTCTCTCCATCGAGTTCTGTTGCTGGCAATAGGACATGATAACTATGACACCAGGACAGCCATTAACAGTTAATTGTACTTACAGTACTAACCACATTTATAGCGCAAAATGAAACATTTTTTTAACTATTTAATATTATATTAATAAAATAAAATAAAAATAAAAAAGCCTTTATTTCTTCTGTAGATCTAATTAATTACTTATTTAACTTTGATTATAATAGAGGATTATTATACAAGAAAAGTAAGTAACTATTTACAAACCTTAAATACAAACATGAACATGTGTTATGTAAAACTAGTAGAGTATGTATTTCTATTACAATCAACTTTACTTATTTATTCTATAAGTTACTTATTTACTTGATGTATCTTACTTATTTAATATATCTAATGTTTATCTTATCTACAGAATCCCTAGGCACGGGTAAAGGCCTCCTCCAAAGACCTCCATTTATCTCTGTCCTGTGCTACTTGTTTCCAGAGTGGACCAGCTATTCTTATAATCTCATCTTCCCAGCGTGTGAAGGGCCTACCTCTACTTCTTTTGCCTTGTGGTCCGCTCCACTCTGTTGTTCTCAATGTCCATCTCTTGTCTGCAAGCCTTGCAACATGGCCGGCCCATTTCCATTTGAGTTTTAGTGCGTAGTTCAAAATATTTGTTGCCTTGGTTTTCGCTCATAACTTCAAGAGTTATATTATAACAATGAAATTTCTATTGTGTCTGGCCGCATGATGACCAATGACCTTTGATGGATTATTTGGGTGTGTCTTATTTTGACATGTTTTTAAATATTGAGCATACGCTCCATTCCTCTTTGGCAGGTGTTAATTTAGTTCTTCTGTGTTAATATTATATATAAGCAAGTAATACTAATTATTGTCAAGAGGGTTGCCTTGGCTTGTCCAAAGCGCCATATATTCTACTGCAAAGCAATTGTGCGCAAGCATTACTGTGTAAAGGTGGAAAGGGCACTACAGTACCAAACTACTGAACGAAAAAGACTCAAACACTAATAATGATTACTTAGGCCTTCGCAATTCTTATGCATTGAAATTAAACAACTTTAAAATACCTTTACATATCTCTTGCTCTGTAAGTACACCTTTACACCCCTGAATGCCGGGGTGTATGACTATCATTACAGCATAGGTTTTGGAATTTGAAAAAAGAACTGTCATACTCATACTGCACGAAGAATATTTTTAAAAAGTTAATATTTTTTTTCTCGGTATCGATTAATTACTCGAATCGGAATCTAGACAATTTATTTTATAAAGATTTTATTTGAAATATGGAACTATTTGTTTCCACATCGTATGTTAGATGGAATCGACTTAAAAATCAAACTGGCCAGCAAGATTTGACGCGCTTGCGTGCGTGAAAAAAAAAAGGCAGTCTACTAGTAGGCGCGAAAGCATCGCGAAAATAATTAATTTTCTTGTTTGAGTTCTTTTTCAAAAGTTTTAAACATGTCTAGTGACGAAGACATAGATCTAACGCCCGATTTTATTAAAGAAAGGGCAAAAACAGTTGTCGAAAATATAATAAGTACCGCCGAACTCGAAAGAAAGATATGTAAAGGCATACGACGAATTTATGAAATGGCGGTCAGAAAAAAAGTGAAATCTCTTTCTGAAAGTGTTTTTATATCATACTTTGATGAATTATCTAAGAGGCTACAACCTTCCAGTTTATGGTGCTTTTATTCCATGCTAAAATCTACAATGATGACAAAACATGACGTGAATTTGAAAGATTTTTCTAAACTTACTGCTTTCTTGAAAAGGCAGTCTGACGGCTTTAAAAGCAAGAAATCGAAGGTATTTACTGCAGAAGAAGTACAGAAATTCTTAAATGAAGCTCCGGATGAAATTTATTTAGCAATAAAGGTACCTACGTATTTACTTGCCCTTTTTAATAAGTGCCTTTAATACAACTTATGCCTTTTTTACAGGTTGTTCTAATTTTTGGGATATCGGGAGCCTGCAGAACCGTGGAATTGACAAACTTGACAATAGAAAATGTAGAAAAACATAACAAATTACTACTCATAAAACTGCCTAACACGAAAACTAAAATTGACCGGTCATTTGTTGTGCATGAAGAATTTGCAAATTATGTTGAAAAATATCAAGCTCTTCGGCCTGAAAACGTGGATACAAATCGTTTTTTTCTTAATTACAGTAAAGGAAAATGCCACAGACAAGTAATAGGAAAAAACAAATTTACAGGCATGCCAAAGCAAATAGCCACATATTTAAAACTGAGTAACGTAGAGTTATACACCGGGCATTGCTTTCGCAGAAAATCAGCGACTCTATTGGCTGATTCGGGAGCCAACCTCACTCTGTTAAAAAGGCACGGCGGCTGGAAGTCCAGCAAAGTGGCCGAAGGTTATATCGAAGATTCGATGGCAAACAAAAGCAAAATTACTTCTAAAATAACAGAAAATATAAACTTGAAATCACCACGTCAAAGCACATCATCTGAGCCATTTTTTAATGAAGAAAATAGTACCAGTCAACTGCCGCCATTTACGATGCAAGAACCTCAAGTCACTCAAACTCAAGTCTTATCATCACAAACTCATATTCAAACTATAAATATTCCTAAAAAGAACGTGACCATATCTCTTACAAATTGTAATAATTTTACTATTAATTTTAATTATATACACATTTTTTTCTTAATAAATGTTCATTGAAACCTGCTGTCTTGTTGTTTACTAACCTCACAATCGATATGTAAAGCAGAGTATTTATCTCGGGCGTAAGCATCAATTGCATACTCGGGTTAATTAGCCAAAAACCTCGTATGCAATTGATGTCATACAGCCCTTGGTTAATAATCTACTAATAAAAATATGTCTTGGGGTTACAAGTTGTGACAGTACCACGTAAAACTTACTTCCTCACACGAAAAAAAACAGGTACATAATTTACTCATCTCGTCAAATGATTTTATAAGAAAAATGTAAGACTTTTTTTCGAACGGAGTAAATGCTGTTTGCCTCTACAGGCATCATTACAGCGTCACCGTACATTTTTGGCACCTGAATGAAGCCATTCTACTAAACATGTCAAGGTATTATTAATGTCACTATAGAAATTATCATTATCAATAAATAAAATTGTATTGTCATCCGCAATTTGAGAAATCATTTATATAGCATATAAATAAAAGAGGACCAAAATCACTGCCTTGCGGTATACCGTGAGTTACTTTTCTCAGGTCGGATTTATATTCAGTCTCTGTACATGTTTCTGTACAGATTCTGTTTATTTGATTTATTTGCTTTCTATTGTCTAGATATGATCTAATCAGTTTCAGTTCCTTTGATTCCTGAGCTATACAACTTGTTCAGCAATATTGCATGAATTTAGGAAGAACTAGCTCTCACAAACACAGAGTATCCTACCGTGAGAGCTAGGGTTCTAAACAAAGTCTAACTTTGTAAGCTTATATACTCGTATTTGTATCCTATAATGCTCTAGTGTTGTGAGTAATTATTGAAATTTGCAATTTATTTTATTTGATATAGTGTTTTGTGTTAATTTTTAAGTTACAAAGTTGTTTTTTGGTATCAATAAATGCTTATGCTTATGCTTACCTTTTTATTTTATTACAGAGTGCATATTAATATTATGTTTCCTGAAATTGATAGTAACATGATCAAAGCAACATTTTTGACTCATACCTGAATGTTTATAATATAATGTTTTATAGAAAGCGGAAAGCTATTTTGTCACGAAAATGTTATTACTAAATTAATGATTTTATGAATGATAAATCTGTTGTAAGTAAGTGATATTCTTTAGCAAATTAATAGAATTCTCTTCGAAACATTAAAAATAATTTTACTTTTCTTCAAAATTACAATTTCTATATTTGATTTATTATATTCATAATGACCTGTTTTTATGTACTTCGTAATTTAATTGTAATTCTAATATTATCTATAATTTGTCATTTTGATTTGATTTTGTTATATTGTGTAATTATCTCATTTTATGATTTGTTTAGATAAATATTGCACGCCCTTAAAAAGTAGATTGCATTAGATCTATAATATAACTATAACATCTTTTTACGCATGTAATTCTGCAATAAATATACTTTACTTTCTATGACTAGAACCACAATTTAGATAGTAATAGTATCCCGTTAACGACCGGTGCCAATAATCTATCTATCGTCGGTTTACCTTACTAGAGATAGATATTTGACACTATTTGTATGGACGTTATGTCAAATGTCTATCGGTAGTAAGGAAAACTGTAGATAGATAGAATATTGGGATCCCCCATAACAGATTACGTCACTAGAATTAAGATCATTTTAGTCATGATGATTTTCATTTTTGGTGTGTTCGTCCCGAGAGGCTTTTGTTTTATGGACGAAAGGCTTTAGAAGAGGTAGATAACTATGATGTCTTACTAGGTGCGTCACATTTGTTCGAAACATATATAAGATATTTTTTATTTGAGTACCGTGTAATGTTTATACGGACACACACGTTTAGACCTAACATTACGTTTTTATCAAGAGTGTTGCCTACACTAAATAAGAATATTTTTTCTTTACCCAAAACTGGAACCGACTTCAACACCAAAAAGTGTAAAATAACTTGTTGAAGTCGGTACTATGATATTTAAAGAGTAGGTACCTATTATCATAATATTGTGCGCCTGGTACCGAATTCGACAAGTTGTTTAAAGGCCTATTCAAACCTGAGCGTTATTCGCTACCGCGCACGGTAGCGAATCCGAAAGGGTATATGAGATATTCGTTGGCAACGGTTAGTGGGGCAGCGGAACTAGTTTCGCCAAACATTAATTATTTCTTCGTAGGCCAAACAAGAGAAAATACCGCTTCACTAGGCGGTACAAGTTTCGCTGCAGTAACGGAACTTCATACTATTTACCCATCGAGTTCCGCGTGGTATTTTCCGCTACCCACAGCGCTAGCGAATACGCTCAGGTTTGAATAGGCCTTTACACGGTTTGGTGTTGAAGTCGGTTCTATTGTTTGGTAAAAAATACTTTTTCACCATTTATGTGACCCGTGCTACTTACAGGATCGATTGTCATTCACCATCAATGATTATATCATCAAGATAGGCTTAACACTTTTCACTTTCACTTTTTCTTAACCGAATTTCATGAAATTAAAATGGGTCGCAGGACGACGTTAGATGCAGGCCGCTTCCAACCGGTCCTTTTGGAAAATCATGGGGGAGGCCTATGTTCAGCAGTGGACGTCCTACGGCTGAGATGATGATGATGATGAAATGGGACCACCTCGGAAGTAACTCTACCAAACAATAATTTTAAAAATCTGTGCACAAAAGGGGGGAGATATAGGCTAACATACACTTAAAAAAAACATACAATCGAACATATAACCTTCTCCTTTTTTGAAGTCGGTTACAAATAAAAAGAACTCTAGAAATAAATCTAGCTGTATTAAAATAACATTTATCTACGAGTAGGTTTGTCAAAAAAACTATCGAGTCTATGACACAACTATGACCCGGAAAAGTCTCAGTTCACTTCATCGGATGCGCAAATGCCCAATGCCAAGCAAAGGAAAAAATCCAAGCTTACGCCGAAATAGTTACAATACAACAAAGATTTTTTGAGATCAGTAACAAGTAGTAACAAGTTTCTTTTAGATCAGTAGGATCAATTAGTACGTTTGTTCGTAATCTGAGGAACCCATTGAGTTAATGGGACTCTGATCACTGCGTTAATAATTACAGAATTGAGTACGCATTGACTCATGAGATGCCATTTGTCTGTGATGTATTTAGCCGACCTTATTTCACGTCACGTTTTCTGGACAGTTAAGGATATAAACTGTTTTTTACGATAACACAATCCAAGGAATACACAAAGCTTGGAGCTGTTTAACTCGTCCAATGTCTAGTTCTTTCGGCTTTTACTGAAGTTTAAATTCAGTTACTCTAGGCCTAGTTGCATTCTCAGGAAGCTATGGCCCATTTTATATTATGCATTTTATTTTGAAAACAAATGCCTTGTCTCTGTCCGAGTAGGATCTGCTCTTGAACTTGTTGCGTAGACAATACGAGTGTAGGTAATTTGAGCCGAATTTATGAACAACTTTGAAACATTTATGAAGAAGTTTTTCAACGACATGACTTGAGAGAGCATCTCGTGAATATGAACTTCGAGTCTGTATGCGCACTTGTATGTGTCTTCTGGTTGTATCGTTGTTTTCACTGTAGGTAGCCATTGAGGTGCCGCATTTAGGCTTAATCATATTTACTTTGCAACAATTACTGGCTCCAAATTATATGAATGCTAGTAAGACAGGGTAACTATAAATGAAATAAAATGAAATGAAATTTTACTAGGTACTAAAAACAAATATGAACGTATGATTATACTAATCATTGTGTATATTACGAGTTCCATATAATAAATATTTCAACGAAATTCATTATACATATTTTCACAATAAAACTATTCTTTAACTATAAAATTAAAGGTTTGTACGCATATGGTATAAAAATATTATTAAAGATATATGGGCCTTACTTATAAAGCTGCTTAACTTTAAATGACGTTATTTAGTAGCGCACATGAAAATAAAACTGTTCTGCGCCGTACTTAATGAAGTTATTTAAACTTAGCAGTGTTTATAAGTAAGCCCGTAAATCACTACACATACTAGTGTGTTATTCGAATTTTAAATAACAGACGTTATTAAACAAAGAAACGATGGAATCGAAACTTTATTATCATAAATATCTCGCATGGCTCATTCTTGAGTCATTTTTGATGAACAAAAAAAGTTTTAACATTCTTAAACTGACTCCTCCATAGGTACGACGATGAGCGAAGCGAGGAGGAGTGTTAGGTAACTGGTATGCCACCATGCACAAGCCGATACTTACTATTTTTAGTAACTTTGCCATAGACTAGTCATAAAGTCTCTTAAAACCGTATCATAAACGTTTAATACGTAAGTATTAAAATAATAATGTATACGCGATTGAATCCGTTAAAAGTTGTATGATTTCAAGACTTTTAAAAGATCGGTTCTAAAAAGACCATTGCTGCTGCATTACTACAAAATTAAACCTCAATTTCGCAGATCTGCTCACTAGCAGACGCTTAAATGGGGATCCCAATAATCTATCTATCCACAGTTTACCTTACTACCGATAGAAATTTGACATAACGTCCATACAAATAATGACAAATATCTATCTCTAGTAAGGTAAACCGACGGTAGATAGATAATTGTGACCGGCCGTAAGAGATATCGAGAAGCATATACCTATATGTTACTGTATAGTAAAAACTCGGTGCCTCGGGCTATTTCCATCACTGAGATCGACATAGAACGAAAACATCCTTGTGTAGTGTATTTGTATTTATCTTTGCTAGATAGAAAGATAGATTATAATATATTGTTCATCGAAAACATGAATACATTTATAAATACTTATTACTTATTTGTGTATTTAATAAAAATACTGATATAAACATTAACAGCTTTACTAATAAAAATATCGCTATGTAGCTGCTAAGCAACTGATAACTAAACAGTGCCTAAGTGGTATTTAAATATTTCTTACCAATAAACGCTATTTAGCCAGTAGTTAGTAATGCAATAGATAATATGGAAATTTATTTTATGTTGACAACATTTAAACTAAAAGGCATTATGAAAGACCCAAAATACCAAAAAGAAGTAAAATTGAGAGATATTTATGTACTTGTCGTTGTCAAATCTGATTGATTTGCGTTAGGTGTGCTTTTTTTATTTTGGAAGCTAATGCAATTGCCAATTTCCTACATAGACGTGATAAAGTCTGCTGGCTCATGCCGTGAATATCAGCACAGTCTTCTTGGTCTGTAAATAAATATATCAGCGACAAAGCCCTTTAATTAAGAAAAAAATATATATATTTGTGAATGGGTGTGTAATGTGAGAATTCCATTGCCTTTTTTGTTTGTCGCAGTTAGCCCTATATAGATACCACCGGCCACGGGGAGAGCACGATGGTTATGTGGGAGTTTCCGTAGCATACCCACTAAAATACAACGGCAGTCTCATCACTGCCGCTTATGGCGGGGACGCGGGAACGCTTTCGCACACGGCCGTGAACCCGCCGCGGCTGTCCGTTGCCGTCTCCCTTGCAGCAAGCCGGAATACATGGCGAGCCGCAACCGCCTCGGGGGACCAAACCTGCAAATGGACGCCAGACTCCCCTGAGTCTGGGCGTCCGAGGTTCCCCTGCGAGTTGAGTACCACCTGGTACTCAACTGACGGTACTTCGGCCGCAGAGGATAGGGACAGTGGCGCCTCTCAATACCAACAGGTCTCTTCCCTCTTCCCCTTTTGCCATTTACGGTGGCGGCAATGTCAAGGCCGCGGATGGTAGGGAGAGCGGCTCAATACCGGGACTCCTCTTCTCTCCATTGCGTAGGCCAACTTAGCAAGTAGTTACTTACTTCGTGTTAATCCCAGTATCTTAGAACTGCCATGACTTGTAAGTCTACCGGTAGGTATACCACCACCTTCACCACGGGCATCTATAGAAAGCTAATTTTCTAGCCGATATATTATTCTGAGCATGATTGTTTTGCGGAATCGGTACCTGTCTAGAAAGTCATAATCGCTCAGTTCTGTAATGGGGTCGAATCTCATTTTATAAAGTTTTTGTTTTCTTAAAGTTCTTAATTGCCTCAACTCTTTAATATCGTCACGAAAAGTGCGCAGCAATTTTGTCATCCATAGAAAAAAACTTACAATAATATTAGTTAATTCCTGCTTTCAGTTTTGTGCATAGACAATATATGCTTCAAGGAGGGTTTGTGTGCTTTCTGATAAATTTACAACTATATATATATATATATATATATATATATATATAATATTATTATATATATTAATATATTTATATAATATATAATATATTAATATAATTATAATATTATTATATATATATATATATCTCACCCGGTACCAGGTTGTTGAGTTAATACTCTTTTTTGAAAAACCGATTTGCCTTTAGCAGCCTTACTAATAAACGTTGCATAACTTTATCGAGTAGATAAGTACTACTTAAAACAGCTTTCAAATTAAACAGCCTCCTGCCCTTGTTTAAAATTTTAAATAGGAAGATGGCGGCCATATGTCTGTCAGATATATATATATAGTATTTTTTTAATTTTATTGGCTGAGTTGCTTTGTTCTTAAAAAAGTTTCGATGCAAAAAGATCGTGTTCAATAGTACAATAGTCGAGTATGCACCGAGGTAGTATAGCAGTGAGGTATATTGAACCCTGAGTGTAACGGGGACTCTAGACTTAGACTCTAGAAGCGAGGGAGTAATGTAGAGTCCTGAGAGAAGCGAGGGGTAAATGCCGCCCAAGACGAAGACAGGCTTTATCCTCCAGGTGCATACTCTACTTTTCATACCTACTGCGAGACAATAAACACTCTGAGCTTTAAAATAGCAGTTATTTAGTTAAAAGTAAAATACATTAATAGTTAATACTCAAATTGGACAAATTTGTCCCGTTATAGAGGGACAGAGTAATATCTTTGGAAGGAACATTTTTTATGGAAAGCACTGTTTTAGACTTTTGCGGTTTTAAACTAAGTTATAATTAGTAATCACGAGATGTAGACCACGATCTAGTTGCGTTTGGAGCTCCCGATATTTCGGTACAGTTACATGCACGACGTTCAAAAATATAACATTTTATAGAAGTTGTTACAATAAAATTACACCAAACACTAGATAAGGGCACGTAACTTGAAACTATCTATGACTTGAAGTATGACCTTGAATGCGCAGAGTGTCCGTGCGTAAGTTACGCATGCGGCGCACAACAAACCTATTTTTTATTTATTTATTACATAGCCATGGATACACAGTCCTTCAGTCGACAAACCTATTCCCTATAGCAGTGTTTCCAAGTCAATGAAACAATAAATGGCCAAAAATATCTAAAAAGGTTAGGATGTTAAACATTTCGTACCCTGAAATGTGGCTAAAAGTGGCCAAAGAACTGGGTTAAAACAAATTTAATTCTATAACTTTAAAACGTATTATTGAATCATCTAAGATCAATTCAACATAATACTCATTCATTCAACATAATTGAGGTTGATGGTTCTGGTTCTTTAGGAATAAGGAAAGAATATTTTTCATGCTGACTTGATCCAACACTTCCATAGGCATTTAGTAAGAAGCATACGTCTGCATAAATTGATGTATTCCGTAGATAACTTTCGTTCAGAAATGAGATCAGAAATAAGAAATGAAATTCATGAGTGAAAACAAGTGCTATGAAATGGAAGTGGGTATAAAAATAATATTAGTTACTTATTAATTGGCAGTAATTTTACTTAACCTTTTCAGTAGTAAAAATTTGCTAAATATGTAGCTAAAACGTTTAGCCAATCATATTTTATATTTTTGCAACACTGCCCTATTGTACGATCGCGCCATTTTTTATTTTTTTCTGTTTGCTGTCTCCGTACTAAGAGTTCTCCTACAACTAACGTTCCAAATCCAAATCACTTTACACCCAAGGAGTTTCATAAAACATTACATCCCCGGGGATGTAACGTACACGTTTGTATTGATAATTACCGTCCCCGGTTCTCTTAAGACCCTTACCTAACGGCTCGGGTCTCAACTCTCAATGGCGCCTCAGTGGTAATCACCAACATTACACACTTGTACCATAATGTACTAATATCTGTGCTAGATAGCATGATTGATATAGAAGTAAATAAAACAATGGTTTCTATAATTCCTTTCTATAAGCCCGTATATATATAAATATAAAGATAGTAATGATTTACCTTACATGACAAAAAGAAGATTGGCAAACCTCTGTGTTTTGGGTATACTTAGACGGATCCAGGAGAAAGAAAACCAGACAAAAACAGTAGTCCTTAGTCAGACTAAGATGTTATCTAATCATTCCATATATTTTAAACTAATCTACTTTAATTAAATACGTTAATTAAGTTTAACCTCTGCGCCTCTCCAGACTTTACTCAGACATAAAAATATCTTATAAAAACTTGTTATAGGTGTATTTTGTACTTTTAATATAATACTAAACCAAACAAAGTAATATCTTTGACAAACGCTCTGTAGGTTACCTTAGTTAGAGTATACTTTATGATAGGTAGATATAGTTTAGGAATGATATAAAGTATACTTTATAATACCCAAGATAGACCTAAGTGGCGTGCAATTGGAGAGGCCTATGTCCAGCAGTGGACTGCTACAGGCTGATGATGATGATGATGATACTTTATGAGAAGTATACGTATATATGTATCTAAAAAGTGATTTTATTTACAAGAGTAGACGATATGCTCTGATACCCGCGTCACTAAAGTGTGTCAGTATATTTTTGTTACCTTGCAATAAAAGAAACAATCTGCTTTCTCTGCTAGTTCACTTAATACCTCTTCTTCTCCTGGGCCTCAGCGAAGACGATACATCCAAGGCCTCAGGGAACGAGGTAAAAGTTAGTCTCAAATCTATTATATTTAATCATAGACATATTCTGTTTCCAATTCGATGTCGATGTGTAGAATATAATATTTCAGTTGAATGATCTTCCAGTGTTTCTAAATTATCTTCTAGGTTACCTTATCGCAAAATAAACATAAAAACAAATCGCTCCACAGCGTACAATAAACAACGTGCTCAAATAAAAGAAACTATATTTAATTATTTTGTATTATAAACGAATTTGTTCAAGGATGAGAAGGGTCTCTGAACTATCTTAATTAATGAAATGTTTACATACACAAAAGTTTTACACAAAAATTCGATCATAAGTATACTGCAAAGTTACTGTTATCAAGCTCATCAGCAGTCTCTTAAAAACAAACCGTATCATTAAACGTTTAATACGTATATATAAAAATAATATTAAATATACGCGATTGAATCAGTTTAAAGTTGTATGATTTCAAGACTTTTAAAAGTTCGGTTCTAAAAAGACCACTGCTGCTGCATGACTACAAAATTATACCTTAAAAAGCGATTGAATCGATTTCAAATCCTTACCTCTAATGCCATACCGTTATAGTTTGCAAAGATGTCATGGTCAACATAGTATATTTATTTTTTAATCATTTATTTTTTCGTATTATTATTACTTTTCTGTAAATTGTTTTTAATTTGAGTAATTCTGTTTTGGCCATATTTTAAGTTTTTATATTTAGTGTACATGTTAATTGTAAACGCTGTTGAGTTACCAAAATAGCTTTTGACAAAGCAAACAACAAGACAAGAGCAAAGCTTTTGACTATTTATTTATTAATAGTCAAAAGCTTTGCTCATTCATGTCCATATAAATGACAGTTATTGGTATTCTTCGATCTACTATTTGCATGATTCGTTTGAGCGACACGAAGATAACCATGTTGATCGATTTTCCCTTTCTAAATATTTTTTATTCATTTGCTGGCATGTGGTTATTTTCGAGGAAATTATTTGTTAAAAAATTAAATTTATTATTAAATTAATAATTATTTATTATTAATTAATTATATTTTTTTAATTTAAAAAGCTTTATTGTGTTATTGTCAGGAGAACGTTATTATGAAAGAACAAGCAAGAAAAGGTGGGAAGTTAGGACGAAGTCGGAGGGCGAGCCTACTACGCAAACGAAGTCGCGGGACGTCGCTAGTATTATACGAGTATATATTACAAATATTATTTGTATTATAATCATATTATTAAAGTTAATATTTAGTAGTAATGTTAGGTAGAAAGTTCGCGACACTACTAATAATGTAAGTAGCAGATAGTCAGACCTGCTATATTCAAAATAATTCGTAGGCCGTAGCACAAGTAATTCGTAGGACAAATAATTTGTGAAAAAGTATTCGTATCGTAAGCGTCACCGCGTCATGCTTCGGCGTACAAACATTGAGTTATGTGTATCACAGTTGCCCTAGATAAATGACAGTTTGTACTATTTCACGTGAACGATACTTTACGTTACACTTACGCAGTTACACGTGCTAGGCCCACTCAATAGACGTCAGGTATCTTGCTTGCTTTAACTTGTATGCATAATTGTTTTTGCAGCCTGCTTCTGAACACTTTCACACCTGTGAGAAACATCTAGTTAGTAACCAATAGACTATATTTATATTATTATCTAAAAAACTACAGACGGTTAAATTAAATTACGAAAGAAATGTTAACTATTTTATAGGGTACGCAAATTGGGAACATATTACAAAAATTATATGATAAGAAATATGATTGAAATTATATTTAAATTTATATGACTCTGAAAGTTTTATAAATTAAATATTGTATCAAAGCTAAAATGCTGAAGACAAATGAGCCACACAAAACAATCTATATTCGCTAGTCAAAATCTTACTAGACATCTTACTAGATATTGCATAAACATTATACTTAGTTATTTAATTTTCACCTTAGTGTATTACTTTCGATGCTCCTTCTCTTTCGCTTGCACACGCTTATACGTCTTATTGTTCGTTTTTCGCCAGTCAGCGTTTTTACAACGCATGCTTTAACTTATGGCGAATGGTTTGGCTAACATGAACAGTTATATGTGGGGACTGATGCATATATAAATTAATGTATAGAAATTCTCGTGAGTTTGACATATATTAAAAACTATTACTGTTAACCGGCAAAACACTCACGTTAGGGATCTAATACGTCCGGGAGCTGGCAGACGCCGCTGCGCACTCGCCTTGAAGATGAGCATCGGACATGCTCGAAAACCGGGTCGACGTATTCGATCCTAACGTGAGTGTTTTGCCGGTTAATAGTAATAGTTTAATACATATATAAATAATTAAATTAAAAAAGGGAAGGTTTATTAATATTCGTTACAAACTCGCTTATAATATAATATGATTATTATTTACTGTACCGTAGCTTTAGTAATCATGATTTTTATTTTAATGCCAGTTATTAATTCTTACGGTCATTAATCGTCAAAATACTTTATAAAATTATTTTACATCCAAATGTTATATATTAGTAATAAATTTTCATTAATACTTACATCAACTATATTAACATCAGCGCTTTCTAAATGATTAATAAGATGTTTTTTTTATTATGTAATTTTTCTTAGTGTTTTATGATGTTGGTACGAGTAATTCAAAACGCACGGCATGCGGCAGTACCTAGGCTTAACCTTATCATATAATTCAACAAACAAAATGATGTTAATTCTCCTATTTGAACAATGATAAATGAGAGATTGTTACATGAAATCCTAACAGTTGTAATCAAAAAGTGACGGTGAACGAATCAAGATGAGTGATGAGAAAATACAAAAAGAAAAAAAATATGAGTTTGTACCTCCCGAAGGAGGATATGGGTACTTGATATGTGCCGCATTCATTATAAACTGTGTAAGTACAATGTTACTTAAAATAAAGTACTGAATCGTCTATGACTTGTTTTCAAATAGTGATTAACATAATGACTACAAGCAATCAAGTATCAAGTATTGCAATCAAATTACTCCAACCGAACCAAATTAGATAAAGTAGTTTCCTTAGTGGGAGCCTTTTGGTTTATTTGTAACATACCTAATGTATTAAAGGACGACAGGGCTGACGTCCTTTAATCGACCGTTGACTAAATGACCAGCCGTGCAATTCTCTAATGATTCGTCGACGGGCTCGCCGATGAGCTCACCGATGTCAAATACTTAATGAGATATCGTCCTTGTACACAAGGTTGTTTTTCCAACGTTTCTTGTCATCTTGTCATTTGTTTCACGGATATTGTCACAGATACAACGATGTTTGCTCTTAGGGAATCGCACGGCTGCCTTTGATTCGAGGGGTTCCAGTTCGATCTGAGGCTAAACCAAAAAATATGTGTAAAATAGGCAGAAATTTGCGGGTTCTGAGTGTGTGAAATAGAAAGCTACCTTGTTAATAAATAGTAGTATATAAAAATAACCTTATAATAAATGACCTTTTAAATAGAATTGAAAATAAAACGATGATATAGACATAAGGCGCTGCTATACTGTTTATCAGAATACTCCAAGGTGACGGTTTATGAACTTCACTATGAAACTAATCTCGTACATACCTTTGAGCTCCAGAATAGAGAGTTTTTTCGTGAGGAAAGACTAATATAAAATTATGAAATAACGATGCTACAGAAATAGACACAAACACCATCGGCAAACATCCTTTTCATCTGCGATTAAAAATTATTACGAGTGTCTATAACCACGGTTCGCGCAGTTTCTGGCTTCCAAGCCGCTGGTTCCAGATTCGATCCCCGGACAGATCAAACAGGTGTGGACATGCACATGTTTGAGCTGTTTCTGGGTGTGTATATGTATATGATGATCAGGTTACCATATAGTACAGGCTCTGCATAGTTTGGGATCTGAAGACCTTGGGTGGATGATATAAAAAAGTGTGTTTGAATTAACATCAAAATAAATTTCATAGGATAACTGATTAAAAAAATTATATAGCTTTTTATGATTGATGATTTAATACATAACCCCAGATTTGAACCATTATACTCGGAGCATGATACGTAGAATAACATTTAAGACAATTGAAATTTTATTTAGTTTATTTTGTAATTAATAAAACATTTTAAGTACCTATGTATATCATGATATATCTTCCATTCTACCTTCTATACTATATAATATACAAAGGAGGTGTATATATATATAATATATAAAGGCCGAAAGTCTGTAATTAGAAGAAAAATATAAAAAATTGGGTAAGAAGATGTAAAATAACCTACTGAACAAGAATATGACGTTTATAACTTAAAAACTAAAGCACAGATTTCGATGAAATTTGGTATATGGATAGAACAGAGCCTGGAGCTCTCAACTATAATTTTTTACCTTGATGCGTCACATGAATCCAAGATGGCAGGTTAATGTCTCTTTGCTACACGGTCTCATATAAATCCGGGGTCTTGCCTGGTCGGGGCGCATGAACTTCTATGGTATGGTAATAATTAAGAATGTAACACATCTTTGTAAACTTTTGCAAATAGTTATGTATATCCATATAAGATGTGCAGTAAAGTTCAGAAACTACATTATAAGGTAAAACTATTTCTTTTTCAATGCACTCAAACAAAACTTAGTAAAAATAAACGTTAACGAAAGTAATGCATGTAATTTTTTTTGTCACAACATAACAAATCGTCACACCTATTTATCCTCGAAGGGTTAAGCAGCGGTGATTTAAACACCTGCGTATCGCCAGAGGATCATATATTTTTGGTACCATGGAATATCTTTGTCAGAGGATCCCAATAACTAACAAACCCAGGGTTCAAACCCAGGACCCCGAGATTCCAAAACGGCGGTTCCACCACTACACCAAGACCATGCGAGCGAAGCCGCTGGCGGGTCAGCTAGTTGTTCTATTGGAGCTTTACGGTGACGACTGCGCGAATTACAACTAGATATCTCACAGTTTTTATTTTTAAAACAGAGAGTAACGTAAGTGGAACCGCGAGAGAACCTAGCTTTATGGCGGAAAATATCCTGAAACACCCAGACACAGATTAAAGAGACATACATGTTCATGCACACAAATGTTTGACCTGTCCGGGGATCGAAACAGGGACCAGCGGCTCAGAAGGCAGGGGTGCTACCAACTTCGTTAAGCAGAATATCAAATATAATATGCAATTTTTACACATTGTAGTATTTTGTATTGCCACCGAGCTTTTAATACAGCTGTCTAGATTTCTTTGCATCCCAGTGTAATAACTCATACAAAATACGTATCAAAAACGTAATAGTGTTTTCTATTTCAGTCCACTATCACAAGTTTCATGGCCTGTTTTGGAATATTGTACAACGACTTCATGGCAGAATTGGGAATGAACTCTACAACAATTACGTTTCTCACAGGATTTAATGCGTTTTGTTTCGCTACTTTCGGTAAGTATATTTGACTACCGTTAATTGACCAAGCGAGCGAAGCGTCTCTGCTTGAACTGGCTAAATTTACTTTTATCTGTCCATAGGTTTGTTAGGCTGTATGTTGGTCTTCCTGTACAGGACGCATTTGTCAGATAATTTATTGATTCAGGCGTTACTTTGCGGGAATCCATTATCAAAAAAACGATATTAAAAAATATTTAGTGACACTTCCGCTGAAAAGAAAACAATGATTATGGCCTATTTGGGGGCGTGCACGCCCCCAAATAGGCCATAATCATTGTTTTCCCTCTCGCATAAAATGCTAATAGGAAGAATACAAAATAAAAAACACAAGAAACCCCAAATCAGTAGACCGACTCTGTCGGTCTAGCGCTCTACGAGTCAACATCTCCTGAGGATGCCTCGTGTAGAGGCGAAACACGTGTCGAATCGGTTTTGGTTGATTTGGGGTTTCTTGTGTTTTTTATTTTGTATTATTCCTATTAGAATTTTATGCGGGAGGGAGGGTGGTGCACGCCCCCAAATAGGCCATAATCATTGTTTTCTTTTCAGCGGAAGTGTCACTAAATACATAGTTCATACATTTTAATATTTTTTTACAATGAAAATATTATTAAAATATTCTTTAATATCGTTTTTTTGACGCATTTATCAACCAATCATGACAAAACTTAGTATACATGTTCTACTATTTTATATATTTTTTGTCTTTGGCGACTTTTAATGGAGGGTACGTTTCCTTAAAATGGGGGACGTTTGCTGCGGCACTATTTACTGACCGATTTTGATAAACGATTGACTTTATGTAATACGAGTACGTTCCATAACATTTTCCATAAAAAGTCCATTATAAAGCAATATATTGATATATATATATATATATATATAGATATATTGTTCAAACAAATTCTGATGGAATTTTTTGGGATTGGAGTGACCCTTGAAAGCTTCAACCGGGGTGGATAGATCTTATTGTCAACCGACTTCAAAAAAAAGGAGGAGGTTCTCTACCTTATAACTTTCGACTGGTTGACTGGTTGAATGAGTTCGAATTGTTTCAATTTTGATGATTCTTTTTCATTTGTAAGCTAGCATTTCCCGAGTAGTCCCATTTAAATTTTAACAAATTAATTTACCAGTTTTTTAAATTACACCCCAACAACTGAAACAAGTTTGGGCTAATTAATTATATCATCATTGACGGCGTATGAAAATCGATCCCGTAATTGCAAGGATCATTTAATAGAATAATAAAAATTGCAATGTTTGGTATCGCTAAGCAGGCGTTTGTGCTTTAAAAAAGTAATAGTATAAAAATCACGAAACATGGTGAAAAACATTTTTTTACAAAATATGGACCCATGAATGGGTACAGTGATAGTTCAAAAATACCTATTATCACAATATTGTGTGCATCGTACCGACTTCAACAAGTTATTTCACACTTTTTAGTGTTGAAGTTGGTTCTATTTTTAAGTACAATTTTTTTCATGTGATATTTCAATAGGCAAGATTCGTCTTTCATAAAATTTATTTTGTGATTGTTTATTATTGTAATATATTTAACAATTCTATTTCAGGGTTTCTCACAAGCACTTTCCTTAAGATCATGAGCCCTCGCAAGCTATGCATGCTGTCTGTAGTCATACACGACGCGGGTGCTATTGGCGTAGTTTTCGTCAAGTCCGTGCCTATGTTTTTTCTATGTCAAGGAATCATGATGGTAAGCTAATATATTTCTTCAGTATATAGACACAATGATAGCATTTCGCTTGTCCAAAGCACCACACTCAACTAAAGAACTAAATAGCGAACGAAAAGCGATAAAATAGACTCTTAAAAGGATTGCATAGCTAGTACTTTTCATGCTAAAAGAGAAAACTCTTTTCTACCTCTTAACATTGTCCGATTTCAGTGATTTTTTTTCATGGAATCATGACACTGATTACTATGCCCGTACGTTTTGATTTTTTCAGTATTTCAAAGTACTATAAATTTCCTTTTTTAGAACTTAAAAAAACTAAAAAAATCAAAAGGTAAGGGCATAGTAAACAATGTCATGATTCCATGAAAAAAAATCACTGAAATCGGACAATGTTAAGAGGTAGAAAAGAGTTTTCTTTTTAAGCATGGAAAGTACTAGCTATGCAAAATATTCTGTTCTTGCTGTAACATTTAGAATGACAATTCTTTATTTTGTTAAATTGTAGGTAACTTTTCATCAGTTTCGACAGAGAGCACGTAGTTACTGTCGAGTTATAATTTTGGTGAAAAAAAGGGATTTGTAAGGTTAAATATAAATGCAGGGTGTTAACGCGCGACGCGCCACGTGGCATCGAATATTTTGATTATTAGATTGAGGTTAAGCGCTTCGAATGGCGGTCATCTTTGCGTTTGGTTGTATGTTTGTCCCGGCCGTTTGCAGATTAGGGATGATTTGGACAAACAGAAGATGTTTAATTTGCACTACGCTCAACTTTAAATTATTGGCAGCGTTGCCGCGTCACTCACCATGTTTGCGGGACAGGACTCAGCCGAAGAACACGTGGACTTTTATAACAATTAATAATTTCAAGTTATTTTGGCTTTGTTATTTCGCTTTTTTTTTCAGGTATACTACGGTATCACTGCATCATGACGACTAAATCTTCGTTGAACATGCCTACTACTTGAGTCTAATGTCGAGATGGCGGGATAATGTCCAACGATGGATATTGTTGATTTTGTTTTATTTTCCTAAAATTATGTTTTTTCGTGTTTGAATATTACGTACTAAAAACTACGCATAAACAACTAAGTAACGTCGTAAGTTTTAAAAGTTGCAGTCAGCAGACAGATGTATGAAATTTGAAATCACTTTAGCGAATTAATTTTACAGATTCTCCATCTGTGAAATTATCGGATGACGTTAAAGCATTAATTAGAAGTGGAACTCTCAGTAAATTAGTTCATCTGGAGGAAGTACTACCACCATACCGTGTATTTCTACCGTGAATCAGTAATGTTCGTAATTCTTCGCAGTACGCATTCTGATTTGAAAAGTATAGGTGCTGATGGAATTACAGGCACATGAGATTTGACAATAGATGTCTCAGGGTGATGGGCACAGTAACACTGTAACAGAGGCCGTAACACAAACAACGTGCTAAAGAGTTTCGTATCACAAACGTTAATATGTCACGCTTCGACGTACAGACTATGAGTTATCTGTGTCACAGCTGCCCTAGATAAACAGTTTGTACTGTTTCACGTGAACGACACGTTACATTACACTTACGCAGTTATTCGTGTTAGACCCCTGTTCGTCATTTCTGACGCAGTACGCAGTCGTACAGTGAATCTGTTCGTCCGTACTTGTCGCGTAATCTAATAACACTAATAAAATATAAATCATCAATTGTGTAATTAATTAGAATTTTTGTTTCAGGGTTTAGGAATAGGCATAACTTACAACTTGTCATGCTCCATCATCAACGACTACTTCGTGAAAAGAAGAATGTTCGCATTTAGCTTAGTGCAGTTTTTCGTTGGTAAGTTTGCAATTTATTACAAAAAGGAAAAGATTTTCAGAACGCCGTTATACACATATAATTAAAGAAGATAGACGTAGTCGGCGTATACTGTTAAGTAATTCGAATTACCTTTCTACAATAATTGTTCATAGCAAAGCAATGAACATGGGCTCAATGAATGTGTATTTTAAAATAAACTTCCATAAAGGAACCTTATTAAAAAGTAGTGTACAATATTGAGAATCGATGACTGAACGTTCAATATAAAGATAAACAAGTACATTTTGAAAAATGTACCTAATACTGACTTCCATTCTATTCAGTTATTGGAGTGTAACTTAAAAACTACTGGACGGAATTTAAATAAATGTGATCACACGGGTCGCACCAGCTTTGAAACAAAAAAAAAATTGAGAATCGGTTCACCCTATCGAAAGTTATAATGTATTTAACAAACATAAAAAAACAACAAATACAGTCGAATTGAGTACCTCCTCCTTTTTGGAAGTCGGTAGAAAAGGCGAACTCATTCGCAGAAGGTCTTTAAGACCCAAACGAGGCAGAACCTTTACTATGGTTACCTGATGGTTGATATACATTATATATATATATCCAACAGATCCAACAGATATTTTCATACACACACATTTTTCACCTATGCGCGTAATACCGGCTCAGAAGGCGCAGTGGTAGCGACCCTTGGTACCACTGTGCCAACCGGCAAGTAAAACATTTATCTCAAAAATATCTTCAATTTGCAGGTGTCACTGGAATGGTAACACCCATGTTTGTCAAGTGGTCTTTGGAAGAGTACGGGTTCCGTGGAACTGCTCTTCTAGTGGCAGGTATCATGCTGCACAATATCTTTGGAGTGCTCCTGATGCATCCAGTTAAATGGCACATGAAACAGATTGAGATTATGCCGGTTGCGGGTAATTTGTTATATTTTTTTTTAGTTAATTTATTTTATAGGATAGCGTAAGACTACTGCTATGAAACTATAACTATTAACCGGCAAAACACTGACGTTAGGGATCGAATACGTCGACCCGCGTTTCGAGCATGTCAGATACTAATCTTCAGGGCGAGTACGCAGCAGCGTCTGCGCTCTCCCAACTGGCACTGACGTTAATAGTAATAGGTTAATATGTGTCAAACTCATGAGAATTTAAATTAATATTAAATTGTGTCAATTCGTGACATATCAATGAAATTTCTATTGTGTCTGGTAGGTTTGACACTTGATGCATTATAATATCATGTATTATTTGGATACACATCAAACCACGAATAAGTTACATCAAGTATAATTATCATTATCTCACATACAATGAGTTCAACGATTAGACAAAAAGCCAAGAAAGTTTTATGAAATTCCTAAAAGTGTAAATTGAATGTATTCACAGAAATGCAACCGCTGTTGGTCGATGAACAAACTAATGCAATCCCGACAGTCAAACTGACTGACGAAGAAAAAGGAAAAATACCACCAGAAGAAAAATTAAATGAAATTATCATAGAGATTGGGAAGAAGTCCGCCATAAGGTAAGTAAACACTGACGGATACAATATTGCTCTGGGTTCATATCTGTATTAGTTCTATAGTATCTATATACATCTTGTTGTAGGGATCTACGAGGTACTCTCCTGTTGGTGGCAGAGTGTCTAGACACTTTAGTTTTTGTTGTATTGATTTTCTCGTGAGTTTGACACATATTAAACAATTACTGTTAACCGGCAAAACACTCACGTTAGGGATCGACAGTAATACAGTAATACTTTAGTGATTGATAACCCCAATGCGGTCACTTCTAAAGAAAGATATTTATATGGACTCATTTTACTACGCTAATATGAAATGATAGTTCAGCTTTTTTAATAATAAATAATAATAACTGGCCTAAACCAGTGCTAAGCATCGAAGACCGTAGAGAGGTATGGGAGGGCAAAGAGCTGCATGGACGATTCTACAAGGCACTAATGTACGTCTACAAGGCACGTGGACTCGCGTCAGTGAACTGGCTGCGTTTCGGTGATCTCTTTGGTGAAATTGAGAGTTTTGTCTTTGCTATTGGTGACGAAGTACGAGCGACATTTGTCGAGTAAACCGCCGTCCCGAAGTCACACTACAGTCACTCAGACATATTATTTCCGGTTGTTCTCATCTTGCTAACGGAGAGTACTTCATCATCATCATCATCAGCCAGTATCAGTCTTCTGCTGGACATAGGTCTCTCCTAATGCACGCCACTGTGCCCGATCTTCGGCTTTTATCATCCAGCTGCTACCAGCCACTTCGCGTATGTCGTCGCTCCACCTAGCCGGAGGACGTCCTACACTACGTTTGCCGAGTCGCCGTCTCCACTCAAGAACACGTCTACCCCAACGTTTATCGGTTCTTCGGCTAATATGACCAGCCCACTGCTACTTCAGTTTGCTAATTCTTTGGGCTATGTCGGTTACCTTGGTTCTCTGTCAGATCACTTCATTTCTGATACGATCCTTCAGAGAAACTCCAAGCATAGCCCTCTCCATAGCTCGCTGAGCAACCTTAAATCGGTGGACCCTTTTGTACCGTGAGTGTCCACGTCTCGGCTCCGTATGTCATAACGGGTAGGACGCACTGATTGAATGCTTTAGTTTTTAGACATTGTGGGATTCGCGACGAGAAGACTCGACGAAGTTTTCCAAATGCTGCCCAGCCTAGCTGTATTCTTCTGTTAGTTTCGTTCTCAAAGTTGTTTTACAGAATTGAATAACTTCTGGAGGACTAAAAGTATCGGTCTACCACCCGCTCTCAGAAGTTCAGTCGTAATTCCGTCCTCTCCTGGCGCCTTGTTGTTCTTAAGCTGTTTGAGAGCAATTCTAATCTCGTACAGGCTGATGTCCGTGATGTCTTCGGTATAGTGTCGGACTAACTTTGCTCTGGTGTCCTGAGCTGCTTCAGTAACGGGTTCACGCGTCGAGGTATATAACTGTCGATAGAAGCTCTCAATCTCTCTCAGAATCTCAGGCTTGGATGAAACGATACTGCCATTTTCGGTCTTCAGTTTTGTCATTTGGCTTTGCCCAATAGACGAATCCTTTGCAAACACTTTAGAGCCCTGGTTCCGCTCAATTGCTGCCGTAATACGCGCAGTATTATAAGCACGCAAGTCGTGTCGCATGGACTTGCAAATTCGTCCATTGAGTTTACCGTAATCCGACATATCAACTGCGGACTGCAGTCTCATTTCGCTCCGTTCTGCCATTAGTTTCAGAGTTTCTTTTGAGAGTTTTTGAGCTTTCCTGCGGCGTTTGGTCTCACAGAATTCGGTCCCAACCGCTTGGACAGTTTCCACCAACCCGTTGTTCAACTCATCCACTGTGTCGCATTCAGCTAAGCACTGAAAACGGTTTTGAAGTTCAAGTTGAAACTTTTCGGGTTTTTGGATTTGGGCACGATTTGGACGGAGCGTAGACTTCACCAGACGTGACCTCTCAAGCTTGACATTGATATTCAATGCGCCTCTTACGATGCGGTGATCGCTGCCGGTTTTTACCTTGCTGATCACAGAGACGTCATTGAATATGCGCTTATTGGTCGTCATGATGAAGTCTATCTCGTTCGTAGTGGAACCGTCGGGACTCATCCACGTCCACTTCCTGGATGGCCGCTTCATGTAGAAGGAGTTCATCATAAAGAGTCCCTCCTTCTCCATGAAGTCAGCCAGCCTCTGTCCCCTCGAGTTCCGCTGCCCGTATCCAAATGGCTCTCAACTCATCACGTTTCCTTGTGCCTAGCTTTGCGTTGAAGTCTCCCATTACAACAGTGAAGTAGGTTTTAGAAGTATGCATGGCCCTGGATATATCCTCGTACATACTTTCTACTTCATTGTCCGAGTGTGCCGAGGTCGGTGCGTATACCTGTATAACCTTCAGCGAATACCGTTTGGTTATTCTGAGTATAAGGAACGCTACCCTAGCCGACACACTATCGACTTTCACTACGTTGTGAACGAGAGACTTGCGGACGAGGAACCCGACACCACCCTGGGATTGTTGGTCTCCCACCCGGTGGAAGAACAAGTTGCCGGAATTTAGAATTATCGTGTCCTGTCCCTGTCTTCAGTCTTCAGATAATCCCATGACATCCCAGCGTAACTTGAGCGTCTCTTCCTCCAATTCGACCATCTTTTCGTCGGTCCTGAGCGTGCGTGTATTGTATGTTGCCAAAGCCAGGGGTCGTTTTTGGGATTGGTAGCCGGATCTCTGCCGGAGATTCTTCGCACCCCCTGCTCCACCGTTACAATGGCCGCTACCGTAGCCACGGATAGCAGAGCTGCCGGGAACTGGGGGCCGTGGTTTAATGTTAATTGTCATGGGGGGGGGATTTGCCTTAATGCACCACACTTGGCAGGCGTCTTGGTGATCGCAGTGGATGTTGACGTAGACTGCGGGAAATGCTGCTGCCTATTTCCCGGATATTCCCTTAGCCGCCTCTTACGGCACCCACGGGAAAAGTTAGGGGGGTACAATTCGAAGCCGGTACCACCACGGCAATTTCGAAGCTTTTATTTTAAGAAGTTTTTATTTTATATAGAAATAATTATATAAATAAGTAAGTAAGTATATAAGTCACAAACAAGGCGAGCACCTGTGTCTTGAGACTCAGAGAGCGAATAAACAGAAAGTGATTACGTTTATCAGTGCATCTTTGGAGGTACATAAGTGGTTAAATAAACAGTAAAACTACATAGCAAGGCAATGAAGAAATGCAAATCCATTTGTATATATTATACTATTATGATATTAAAATTTATAAAAAATTATGTATTCCGATGATTTTGTTTCAGGAGAGTTATAGACACATTCATAGATCTATCCTTTGCAAAGAAGTTTATACTGTCATGTGCATGTATTGGACCGGCGCTTGGTACCTTTGCTGAAAGTACCTTTAGCCTCATTCTGCCTCAAGCGTTGTACGCGTTGGAATGGAGTCATGTAAGTAAAAACATAACATAATAAACACATTATATAATATACATTTTTTGACAAGTGAATTGGGAATTCTTCTTTCAATCAGATCGTTCGTGACTTTTCGACGAGCAGGGTATTCTCTTAGCTATTGAGCAATCGCCACCCTACTGCGATGATTCTGCGATTGATGTCAAACTGCCTTTGATGTCAAATTCGGTATTCTGTTAGATCTAGTTTTTTATTTTTTTTATTTTGTTATTTTGTTATTATGTTATTTTGTTATTATGTTATTTTGTTATTATGTTATTTTGTTATCATGTTATTTTGTTATTATGTTATTTATTATGTTATTAGGTTGGTTATATTGATTTTGTTTTTTTGTTACAGGATAAAGTAGCTTTGGCCATATCAGTATATGGGTTCGGCGACTTGGCGATGAGAACTGTCTTAATTTTCGCTAGTACGTTGCTGTTGAAGGTTGGCACCCAGGAGATTTACGTCATCGGTATACTCCTGGCTGCTGTCACGAGACTTGGTAATTACACACTTGTTAACATACTATAATTTTATTATACTAACCCGCCAAACGCTCAGATAAAGTCGAGGCGGGAAAGCTCTTTACGGTATAAGAAATTACTAAATGCGCTAATAAAGCATTGTTCAAATGTGTCTCTTTGGAAAGATTTCTTTCTTTGTCCTATAAAGTACTTAAAACATACTCACTTTAAACATATTTAGGTAATTAAATACGCGTGTTTTAACTTTAAATCAATTTTCTACCGACTTCCAAAAAGGAGGAGGTACAGGCTCTTTTATGGTTTTTTTATGTTTGTTACCTCATAACTTTCGATTGGGTTGACCGATTCTCAAAATTATTTTTTTGTTTGAAAGCTGGTGCTTCCCGTGTGATCCGATTTCAAGTAGTTTTTGAGTTACACTCCAATAACTGATTTTACCAAAGTGATAGAATCGAAGTCGGCATTAAACTTTTCAAATTGCACTTGTATTTAAAGCACTCACTTTTTTCCCGAAGTTACAAAACAAAATTTTCTTTATTTTCCTCCTACCTTATTTAGACAATTACGTTAATTCAAAAGTGTGTGTTTGGTAGTATTTTTGGTCACACAAATGAAACAGGTTTTTGTACAGGTGGTACTTTTGTAGAGCCCGCGTGGGGAACCACACCTGTGCCATGGAGGGGTTTGAACTGATGTAGTTTAGATTAAGATTCTAAATGACTCTGAAATGTTATGGTCAAGCGTGACACTCCGTCGGCTGTCGTTAACCAGGATAGCAACGGATTTTCCATTGTGTCTATGTGTCAGCGTATTTTGGTGTTAGTATAATAATATGAATATAGGGTACTTTCTAGGTCTTCTCTTATTTATCTCAGAAAATTGGGGTATTTTCTTTCCGTCAAATTCTCGTTATGTCAACTTCTCGTTATGTCAACTTCTCATTATGTCGACTTCTCGTTATGTCGACTTCTCGTTATGTCGACTTCTCGTTATGTCGACTTCTCGTTATGTCGACTTCTCGTTATGTCGACTTCTCTTTCTTGCTGTGCAGTAATTATTTAACAATGGAGCATTAGCACCTTAATTATTTTATAAGTTTGAGTATTCTTGATGTGTAAGTTTTTTAATGGTTTAATACGTTTGCGAATCTAAGGCCGTAGAAAAGTGACTAGAGAAATGATTTACAAAGCGCGCTGATATACAGCCGGAAATGGTTTACATAGTTAAATATTTCATAAACTGGGCCCAAACAAAAAACCTTCGTTTATTGTTTTCCATAATAAACATGCCAAATAATTTAATAAATATACGTAGGTACTTACATAAATTTAAAAAGAAATGAAACAAAATCCCTTGTTATTATTCAATCAGCAGCTGTTCCAACTGTTTTTATTTGGAATATTAATGGAAGCTTTTGAGTTTTCAAACAAAAGACGTTTATAACGGTTTCTTTATTTACAAACCGTTCCTTTTGGTGGCAATGATTTCTTTCACAAGTAGGTAGTCAAATCTTGGGCTAAGGAATACCCCTTTTTAAAAACTAAGTGTTGACGATTCGGATGCTGATTTAATAATGAATAATAAAATGAACGAAAGAAATCTTAACAGCTACCTTAACCTACCGCAGGACAACGAGAAGTCTTGGTCAGCATTACATGTAACTGCTACATGATACTGCAGCTGCTGCTGAGCAAGCCCTCTAGTCGAGCACGGAAGGGCGAGGGGGATATATAATTAGGTACCTCTTCTACCTATACCCGGTATTGTGTGACACAGGTTCTTTTGATCAGCACTGTACTTCACCCTTTACCTTGAAATATGAGTGTTTTTCCAAAAATATCGAAATGAAACAACTTTAAACGATTAAATCGCGTATAATTTTATATTATTTTATACCGATGTTTGAAAAACTTTAGTGAACATGGTCAGGGGTAGACTGGATGGCAGTTGTCTGTCCAGTAATACATTTGTGGAAATTGTTTTTATGTACCGCCCATCATATTTTAATCTAAACGTTCCCGATGCACGCAGTAGTCACTCACACACTCGTATTCATAAACGTTACGTACCTACTAAAGTAAAGCATGACATAACCATATCCCTGACATTATATAGAAGACAAGCATCTGCTTGGAATACCCCACTTCTGGCAAGCTGTCATTCTGCCACCCATAGAATGTAATATTTGTAGTACCTAAGTAGAAACATTGTAAAAACATCTATATAAAAAGAATGGCCCCGAGTTTCTTGCCGCTTCTTCTCGGTAGGCTCTATATATTTTGGAACGCGGCGGTAGTCTTTAAAGTACATATGAAAAATTGACGTTCATGAGTGCGTCTTTGATGCCTAAATTGAATAAATGATTTTGACTTTGACTTACCTAAATTGGATGTAACTTTTTACACTTGTATTAGGTTGTAGTCATGGTATTTTAATGTTGACAGCATAATACAGTTCTCATTGCTTAAGTAAAGGCAATGGTGACTATATTACTATATTATTACTATATTACTCGAATTCTAGCTTTTGATAGTTCTAACTTCAGGCAAATCTAGAATTAAAATCGTTGCTTAAGTAGGTTACTTTTCCTTTAGTAATTACTTTTGCTTATTTATAAATACGGCTGACAGTATTCAGAGATCTTGCAGTATTGTCCAAAAATATCGTTAGCTACGATACACTACATTAAACACTAATACCATAATAGTCCATGCTGTTTGGAGACATAATTGGGTCATATTATGCAGCATCTTAAGAGGAATTTAATGTCAACGCATTAAATTTTTTCTATGAAATCACGTTTAACTAGATAACACGTAAAATAAAGAACGGTAGGTAACTCATGTATGATCTGAGGATCATTAGAAAAAAACTTAATGACTAACTGCGCCCCGCGATTTCACTTGATTGGTGATGATGATGAAAAGTGTGAAATCCTATGCGCTTTATCTATTTACTTAAGTATAGTTACCAAAACTTATATAAATCCGTGCAGAAATTTTTGGGTGAATAAGTAATAAATAAACACATAAACAGCTATCCAATAATAATATGTCAAACAAGCAAAACTCTTGTAGATGTTATAGCAATATTTTTTTATCCTACACTGTTTTAGACTTTCGCGGTTGTTAACTACATCCCGTGGTGTACATCCCGTGAGTACTAATTACAATGTTTTTTATTCTATATCCATACTTATATTATAAATTATTATTTAAGAAAGACTAGCGTGATATTTACCGGAAATTTTCTACCACTATATAATTTCTAACTTATTTGAATTCGGTGCTGTACACACAGTGTCTCTACGAGAAGATTAACTTCAAATATGTATATTGGTAGCAAATAATCCTAGTATGTTTTCACCACTGATGTCACCACTAGGCTTGAAAAGCTGTTGGCTAAGCACCTAACAGTGTATTCTGGAAGCTAAGCTTGAGAGCCAGTCGCAATTCTAGGTTGCGTCTAGGATAACTGTGATATCATCTTCGACCGCATCAACACTGACCATCAAGTGGTCAAACACTAGCATATCAAGTGTAAATAAATCTTTTATTTGATGACACAAAATAATGAAAACAAATTACACATGTCAGATACGCGAGGCGCAGCCATGTTAATATACCATTTCTGATAAAAGAAACTATTATCTTCCAGGTATGCTTTGGTCTGAAAACCAGTACGCCATTTTCTTCTACATCTCCATGATGGGCGTGGCTCGTTGTACCATGGTGGTTCTTCTTACGGTGGTCATATCCGAAGCCGTCACGCCCGAGCAGTTCACACAGGCTATGGGCATATTTATGCTATTCAGCGGCATTACTATAATGGTGTTAGGACCTGCTACTGGTAAGAATGATTCTTGTTTTGATTTAAATGATGACTCACCATACTATTTTGTTAGAAATGCAAAAGTTTGTGATTTGTGTATGATGATGTTTATGTAATTCCCAATTTTCGGTATTTTCCAACTCACTATAGTCTAGGAAATAAACTTTGTATTTTGGTCTACCTAATGAATGGGTCTCAAATGATTTTTATTTCACAAACACATAGCTATTGTTCATGTTACATAGATACTCGTTACATATGTAATCATTCATTACGTTCTCACTGTTGGGATACGGACCTTCCTCTCAGGTTGAAGAGTACGAGTAATAATCGTACAGGCGGACCTAAAGTAGTGAGGTGAACAGCTTCGATTTTATATATATAAGTGAATTCGCTAAACAGCTGGTCTCGGATTGCACGAAACCCTCGAATGTACATCAGAAACAAGCTGTAGACGAGATTCTATCCTGCCTATAAAATGGAACGTCCCACGATAAGACACCAGTAGCTGGGGGACGATCCAAAGTAGGATCACCAGGAGTTCCAGGGAGGTGGTACCTGTGACTCTCACTATTAACCACACACGTTGCAAGAGTAGGTTAATATCAGCGAATAATATTATTAGCCAAATATGGCGAATCACGAGTCAACGGGTTAAATATTATTATAAAATACCGAAGCGCAGCTAGTCTTACATATATGCAGTTACACTTATAACAGTTACATATATAAGTATGTAAGACTTATGGGGTCATACGTACTTAAATATACATACATAGCGATTGTAACAAGTCTTACGCAGCCTAGATAATGTTGTCTAACATATTAACGCCTTATAAACCAATCATTATTTTCATGTAACTACCTTATCTATTTTTATCTTTCCAGGCGCCATACGAGACCTTACAAACAGCTACAACACAGCATTCTACCTCCTGACGTCTTGTTTCTTGATAATAGCATTGTTCTGGTCAATAGAACTTTGCTATAAAAAGAACAAAGAGAAGAGAAAAATACAAAAGGAAAACTTGGAGAAAATAAAATCGAGTCGGTTAAATAAAGCAAAATAAGAGATCAAAGAATGGAATTTGGTTCGTGTTAATTTGTTTTAGTGCTAAATGCTGTATAAAGATTATTTATATGAACTTTAATAAGTAAATACATAATAGTGTGAGGTGTGAACGAGACAATATCACAATATCTTAGGCACATTTTTGATGTTATTAGTAGACGTTTAAAGTATGAATCCCACCCGGGTGCCTACTCCCACCTTTTACGAAACTATCATATATCAGGAGCGTTTTGTAATAAGCTTAAATATTCATACTTACTACCGACACAAAACGGTCAACCAAATTGAATGGTAATGTTTGCATATGTCTTCTTTAAGAGATGGGAGTTCGGACCTTCAAAAATGCTTACTTGAAACAATGAAACTTTGCGTCAAAAGTCACGTCAAAGTACGCGAATTGACTGAAATATTTGATACTACGTCATCAAAACGTCTATTGTAATACATTATTATTTTAAGCTTGCTATATTGACGTGGTGGTACTAAATTTAATGGTATGGTTGAAACATGACTGCTTTAAGAGGTGGGATTAGGGCCCTTGATTTTTTCGTCACAAGTGACGAAATGCACCGCGTCCGTAACCCTGGGTCATTAAGTTGTTAAGTCACATCATCGTCATCATCATCATCGTTATCCGCCTGAAGACGTCCACTGCTGAACATATGTAGGCCTCCCCCATATAACGCCACTTGGAACGGCTAGTCGCTTCCTTCATTCAGCGATTCCCTACGGTTTTGACGAGGTCGTTGGTCCACCGGGCGAGGAGCCGGTCTGCACTACGTCTTCCTTTGCATGGTCGCCACTCGAGAACCTTCGTTAAGTCACATGCGTCTGTAATTTCGCTGGCGACCATAGCCTTCATGCCAGAACACAGTATTGCGAACATTGCTGGTTCACGGTAAAAAAAGTATGAAGGCGGTTTCCCCGCATGAACTCACTCACAAATATGTACTGCTCTACCTTCATCTTTCTTCATAGGGCTTTCATTTTCATATATTCAGCTATGTTGGACCTACAGCATAATACACATCACTTAAGAAATAAATAGTAAAATATGAAACAGATCGTCTGCACCCAATGCGGCTAAAGTAAGATGCATAATCTTTCTGAAAAGTTAACCTAAATTGTAAGCTATGTGATTTATATATGATGATTTATATGTGATTACGAGGTTTTTTGAGCAGAATAGCAACGTCGGGACCTCAGTAATGGTTTATAGCAACGGTAAGCTTATTTCGCCCACAAAAAATAAATTTAACAGTTAAATGGCTCAGTCAGTGAGTGTGCGACTCAGAAGCTAACGGCCATGGTTGAAATCCCATACTATTGGTTTTTAAGCTTTTATTTTATTTTTTAATACTATGTAATAGACATGAGTCAGTAAGACTTGTGTAGATCTATAGATTTATTTTGTGATAAATAAAGCCTGTAGGTACGGGTATATTACACATAGTTGATTAATCAGGAACTTAAGCGCAATACGATAGGTGATAGAAATCACGATTCGAGTTACTTTAGGTATAACGAGAAAATAATGTAATAAAAAGGTTTTTATTTCAACCGAAGTCTCTCGTCCATACCGTAACTCGTCGAGCGCTAGACTGACAGTCTAGTCTAGTAACTCGACGAGCGCTAGACCGACGACAGTATATTCTAGTAGACTGTCGGTCTAGCGCTTGACGAGTGTACGAGTACATATCCTGAAGATACCTCGTGTAGAGGCGATACTTCCTATTTGCAGTTAATGCAGGAGGGAGGGAGGATGGTGGTTTACACCGCATCGCTCGGTCATAAGCATTGTTTTCAGCGGAAGCTTCACTAAATATTTCTTATAATATCGGTTTTGGTAATAGATTTCCGCAAAGTAACACCGGAATCAATAAATTATCTAAAGGTTTTTATTACATTATTTTCGAACAGGTATTATTTAAAATGACTCCAAGAGTAGTAAATTTCTACAATTTATACGGAATACAGTACGGAATATTTACCGGCTTTGATTCACTCAAAACTGAATTAAAATAAACTTTAACGTAAATAATGAAATGTATATTATTTTGAAACATAACAAGATATCGTGATGCCTATAATAACCTTGAAGGGGTAGATGAAGGTGTTGTATTGTACAGTTCGTAAAACGTTTCACCAGATTATGTTTATGGTCCTAGTAATAGGCAAGGCAAGCCTATTGCTATAAAACTACTAAAGGAAGTTATTTGTCAGATGACCCAATAATTGTCCATATAGGGGATCGAACATAGGACCTCGAGATTTCAAAGCAGCGCTTCCACTACTACACCAACGAGGCTCATTTCTGTGGCATAGTAACTCATAGACCAGGCGAGCGAAGCCGCTGACGGGTCAATTAGTAATATATAATATAATAGGTATCTGTGAGAGCTCGCACTATTAGTGTAAAAGATGGTGGACATCTTCTGAGACTCTGAATAATTATCAGATTTTAAGGCTGTACTTTGGAGGATTACTTACTCTGGCCTATTATGTAATATTGTAGAGATCGATCCTTTTTTTTCGATTATTTCAATAATTATCTTGTATAACACAGTAGCAAAAGATTTGGATAGAATTTGTAAGATTATCAAAAAATTACGTGCTTGCACGTTGTATTGTGTTCCGGAGTTAAGCGATTTGGGAAATGACGTACAGTATACCAAAAATATTTTTGCGTTGACTATATGAAAAAGGTATTCGTATCCTAACATTTCACATCCCGCTAAATACAGCCCTACTAAAGTACCTGATGACCGGTATAGGGGAAGATACAAAGGAAAAGTTAGGAATGATACATGGTTAATATGCGGGTTTTGATTTGGAAGATTAGGCGGCGAAAATTTTTTTAAATGTGTTGAAACTAAGTGTGACGGTCCATAAACTTTCGACGTGTTCAAAAATCTTCGCGAACCTGCAGCTGTTATGAACACGCATGGCGTTTACCATCAGCTACATAACTTACATATCGTAAATAACATCTCTCCGTGTCAATGGAAAAGTCAGACGACTTCGGCAAAACATCATTGACCTAAAATTAAGGTCATCGGAAACTTTTAGATACGCAACTTAGCTTTTTATCGTAACGATCTATGGTAATTTGTTGTGCACCAAATAAACAACTCACTTATGTACTGCTATCAAATTCCTCATGTCATAAAATAACTGACAGTAATCTTTAAGTTCCGCATGTAAAATTGATATAAACATAATTATAGTCAACACTTTGATTGCATCAATAGTAAGGTCGCATTGTCATCCCGTGTTAAGTGGCGTGTTTGTTTATGATAATTACAGTACCATCCAGAGTTATGACTGATTCCGCAAGACACTGGTACACCACGCTCGTCAGTCCAAGGTTTATTACTACGAATAGCCCTGTGATTCGACTTGGACCCGAATGGAGAGGCAATATACACTACTTCTTGCAGGCCGAATATCTGGTGCTATGGTACACACCAAATGACTTGCATCTTGTCAATAGAAAATTAAATAGCCTAAGCGATGTTAAGGCAAGAAGCCTAAGGCAATTGTGTGTTGGATCACTTGTAAGGATCCATAACGATTTTCAAAAAGAAACGGTTTATATAAAAAGCCACGTCATTAGTCATTAATTTATTTATTATTCGAGATAGGTACGCTGATTTCCGATTTTATATATTCTTTATACACAAAATATACATTTAATATATAGCCACTTGTTTTGACTGACTGATTCATCTACGCAGAGGCTAAATACTGGAACTACAAACTTGAAGTTTTGGCAGTTGATTTTGGTTTTGGCCTTTTATGGTGTAAGTATCAAATAAGAAACGGTTTTTAAGGGGTGAAGCAAGTGAAGCAGCTATGTCTTAGTCACCGAACGATATCGTCGTGCTATCACTGCCGCAAAACATTGTTAGCAATAATGCCAGGTGATGAACGATGGAATCTCGTCGTTTCAGTTGACCCCGGAGCTTTCCATAACTCAATAATTTTCGTCGAAGTAAATAGTGGTGATAATAATATTGCTTAATCAGAGTTTATGTTTGTTACTAGTGTATTAATCTGTCCACATCAGGACAAAAAATAACAATAGATTTATGAATGAAACTTGCCTCGGCTTGCTGATTCGGACAGATTAAACAACTGATGAATTCAATGAAGTTGCGTTCGTGTAGTAACGATGTTAGCGGCAGTGTGGTTGCGACATCGCAGCCTAAAAATCGTATGTGTGGTAGGGCCCTTAAGCTTAAATGTGCGTGACTAAGATATAATTACAAAAAAACTTCAAAGACGACAGCTCGAGGCCTAATATTTTCGAAAACACAAGTTTTGACAGGTTCATGACAGTGATGAATAAGAAGTTCATTTAATAGTAGATTCATGGCTCTTAACACCGCAGTCACAAAATTGTAACTACAAAAAAATTACTGCTCAAAAAACGTGCCTATAACTAGTTATATTCGGCTGATGACCGGCCTGACCAGATTCCAATGTATATTTTTAAAACATTTATGTGGTCCAATACTTTTAAACTGATAAACTAACTGAACTATTCAAATGATATGACGTAAGAAAGACCGCGTAACAGTTAAAACTTTGTGATAGGCCTATCGTAGACGTAATTCATCACGTCATATGCCTACTATTAAAGAGTTACTAAACAGAGATTTTTGTCAGCTAAAGGTTGTATACCTTTGGCTTAGTATTATGTGTCATAGCTATTTATTTATAGGATTCATATAGTAGAAGCTTATAGACCCAACATATTAACCCTTAGTCGTATACTTAGGCAGTATCAGTTTGGAAAAGCTGGCAGTGCTTATGACATTTTAAACCGTTTTTCACACTTTTTAGGCTAGTGTTGACCATTATCTCACTTGATGGTTAGTGATGATGCGGTCGAAGGTGGGATCACGCTAGATCTTATCTTATAACTAGAGAATATCGAGTGGTTCTCAAGGATAGCTGCCGCAATACACTGTTGTGCTTAGCCACATATTTTCAAACTTGAGGGTGGTAGCTATCCAGACGTGCACGAGAAGAGACCTGCAACCATGCTGTGGATTTCATCACAATGTTACCTTCACTGAAAGCTCAAGCCCGAGGTGGCGATCAAGCCGTGGCAATTTAATCATTAGCCATTCTTACCCCTGGGCTATCATAGTTTCAAAAATAACCAAAAGCCTGGCCCCTTCCTTATTAACATTAACCTTCATGCGAAGAAGGCCCATGTTCCAACAGTACGAATAAAATGGCATATAGGATGATGTGTAATTTAAACAGCTATATATGGACAATAGACTTATTTTGAAACGATATTGAAGTAGACGTCGTCGTTCTAAGCTGTTCGACTTTAAGCAACCCTTGTATGATCAAAATAAGGATGGTGAGCGCTGTTGGCGTTATTTCAACTGTGTCCTTACGTGATTGGGAGGGCACAGCGGAACAGGTTTCTTGTCTTATGGCCGATTTCTTTAACCTATCTCTAGGCTTGCCATAACATTTTACGAATCACTGCGGGACGTTTTAAATAAATAAAATATAAAAGTCTAAGTCAAAGTTGTTATTCTAAGTACAAATATTTATTATATGTAATAGTATTTTTAAACCTATCGGTGACGAAACAAGCAAGTTGCTCGCCTAATGTTAAGCGTGATGCTTGCATATAATAGTTCAGTGCCATTCCGAATGTTAAACAAGAGTTCACATAAAGATATAAAATGTTAAATCTCTTGCCCTGTAATTTTCCTGAAAGATTACCTTCCAAAGAAACACTGAATAATGTTTGCACACTACTGATTCACGGTTGATTAACTGGCAAAGGTGTGGTACTTCGCCAGGCGGACTCCGTATAAGTCCTGCAGTATATATGTAAAACAAATTTTAAAAAGTTTATATTTTGGCCCAGTATTTTGAACATACGAGTAGTTTTAGTTTTGCAATGATCTCGTTTTCTGTTTTAATATTACGTAGACTTCTTACTAATAGAACGGGGATTAACTAAATACGGGACCAATACGGGACGTGTAACAATATGGGACATGATGGTCAAATAGGGTGACAGCCCTATATATGGTATACATGGAATATATGGGACGTATGGCAACCCTACCTATCCATCGAAGATGTCTCATAATACAGATATATATTTGGAACTACGAGTATACTCGTACGAACACAGATAGGAATTTGAAATAACGGCTTTTCAAAATAGATGTAATTGCCAATTCTTATCGTTAGTGGATATTAGAATATAGTAAGAAGGTCTCTAACAGTGAAAACTTTGACACATATGGTTAGTTTACCAACCAGCTGTGCTCGTGTTGTAATGCTCCTTCTCCTACTCTCTAAGAACGAAGGCTGTGACCTAGAAGTGAAAACATAATTGACATCTGGTATGTATGAGTATGCCAAGAAAGGTTTTATAAACTTTTAACCCTGAAAGAATCATAACGAGTATGTAGGGATCTAGGAAAAATAATTAGAATTCTTTGTTTTTTTGTCTGCATGCCTGTCGTAATGCAGTTTTGAAGTCCGAAGTCAAATTTTGATGTAGTTTTTCTCTCACTGATATCTTCTATTTGTTTATAAAATAATTTACCCTCCCAAAAAATATTTAACTTAGGTAAATCATTTCAATGATAGCGCTCAAATATTTTTTGTTTCGATAAACTAAAAGATGCAAGATGCACATCATGCTCTTGCATTTAATAATTTTTGGTTCCCTGATGTAACCCAGAAGGACTACCAAGTCTTACATTGACAAAAAGTTAAACAATTAAATCATTACGCTAATAATTGAGTTTTCTTGCTACCCATTACATTTAGTTATTAAACGCAAGAACTCTTTGCATTTTATTATGTCACTAGTTTTTTTTTATATCTCTGTATTCCCTTAGAGTATTGAGAAGATAAATCATATAACCCCAAAACCGTCTTAATTTTAATTTTAATTACATACATAATTGGCCGAGTGAGCGAAGCATCTCTGCTTCTTCTATTGCCATTGCTTAGAGGTCGGCGATCATTAAGGCAAGTTTCATATTAGATAATACTGCCCGAAACAGGGATCTAGTGTTCTTCCCTAACCTTTTCGTTTCTAAGACATAAGTTTTTAAACCGATATGGTCACTAATGCAAGAATTAACTTTAGAAACGGGATATTTACCATGTATTGTATTTATGTATTTGGTGAACATGGCGCATGCAACTGTGTCAAAATATCGAGAGCTCAAATTAAATACAATACATGGTAAATATCCCATTTATAAAGTTAATTCTTGCAGCCGCTAAGACTTAGAATCCACGAAGTACGTATTCGGCCAGGTAGGCTACTCTATAGCCTTGTATTTTTCCTTGGATGATAAGTTATAACTTATCATTCCGCATGATATATCCAAGATATTGTAACTTTCTAACTTTGATTGTTTTCAGTAGTTCTACTAAGTCTTTAGTCATTCTTTGCATGACAAGACCGTTGCATGTCTCGATCCATCCGTGATGTTTTCAGCGTCCTTCTTTATATCAACATTTTGGAAGCTTTTAGTAAAATTTGGGTTAACGTCCAAGCTTTTACTCCGTATAGAAGAATCGAATATGTAAGCATCGTACTAGCCGACATCTTGTGGGAAGTTTACGATTCCGTTTGCATAGAAAATGCATCAGTTTTTTGCTGCGGCGTTTTACTTTTGTACTGTTCATTAACAATACAACCTAGATAGTTGAATAAAGGGTCAACAAACTCTGTATTATATAGGGAGTACATTTACTCTATCTACAGCTTATCCCTTTATATAGAGAGAATAGGGCAGTTGTGTCCTACCGACAACCATGTATTTAGTCTCCTTTGTGTTAATATTAAGGCCATACAAGATACCGCTAGCTTCTGCATGAATTATCAGCTTCTGAAGATCTGCCAACGATCCAGCGAGGAGTAAAGCGTACCAGTGTACCTTATGTTTTATTCCTTAAGTTGCCTCTTCAAGAGCTGGTTAAACATTTCTTCTGTATAGGGATTGAAGAGTAATACTGACATTATACATCCTTATCGTACTCCTCGCATTATTTCGACGTCACACGTGAGCTGTACATTCGTTGTTTGCAGCTAGTATCGGTTCTATATAACGGAGACTTGTTTTAGTATCAATGACTTTTCTCTGTAAAATACTATCTACCTATTACTATTCAACTGGAAATGTCGTATTAGAGATTACTGAGAGAAACAGATTTCACCTGCCAGAATTCTAAGAGATATCTTCTAAAAACCACAGCTGGGGTTTTTTATACCCCATATTGTGCACGAAAGGTTAAGTACATTATGTTTTACTCGGTCAAATGCCTTTTCATGGTTTATAAAACAAATGAATACACTTTGCATGTCGTCTCTACAATAATGTCTTTAAAAGCAGTTAGCGATAGCTGAGCCCGTCATCTTGGCGGTTTCCTATTAGTTCGGTACAGCTACAGACACCTACTATTTCAATAAAACCCCAGTTGTTTATAGCGCTGTATTTTTCCATATTTCGCGTTGGCGTTATCTATATTATAATATAAATCACTAAGACTACTAATTCGCCCCCTGTGTAGCAAGAGCAAATAAATAACTACGCTATGATAACAATAACTCATGTTTGTTTGGAAACTCTTTGAACGTTTGAATGTTGTATACACACATAATGGAAACCCAGTTGGCAGGTTGTGTTTGATTTTGGAAAATGAATTAACAGAAAGCTATCAATTTATCGAAATAAATAAAATGGCGAAGGTGGCGATCACGTGACGAGTTAGTCTCGTCGAGAAAGACAATGTGGACATTACGTATGATAAACGCTGTGCCTTTTTTTTAATGTTATTAGGACGGTACAAGTACGACGCCCATCTGGTGTTAGAACAGATGCATTTCGTCACTATTCACGAAACATTAGTTTTGCTTAGTCTCATGTGCATTCCTGTAATTTCGCTGGCAACCATACCTTGCACCCACGGACTATTACGAATATTACTGCTTCGCTTTAGGAATACGGTATGGTGGCAGTACTTCCCTGGACAAACTCATTCACAAAAAGTTCTGCTGCTCTTCTTATACTTAATCTGTCCGAATCAGCAAGACTCATTCGAGTTAAGTTTCATTCATAAATCTATTGTTATTTTTTGCGCTGATGCGGACGGGTTAAGTTACTTTCTGCCCCAATCCAAAGGGAGGACAATCCCGAGGGATCATGATAAACATATGTCAATCGGACGATGTCGCGGGCAGATACTAGTATTTATATCATGTCTTACAAATCATATGTTTGATGCAAATATGAAACGGCTAAAAAAGTTTTGATGTAGGTTGGTGACGTTTAGAAGGAAAGAAAGAAAACATATTTATTCAAGACACACACATCACATTTTCTACACTTAAATATTAAACACATTACACAATGGCATGTAGAAAACAACGCGGTACTGTGTGTGTCATGAACATGGGTCCCGACTCGGCATACGACTAAGGACAGAATCCTTACTCATTGGTTTTCAACCGTTACCCATTGTCATGACCTCACGAACCCCAGGACAAAATAAAGTTTGTCTAACGACCACGCCATATTCGGCACCACCTTACTCTCAGACGCAATGCCGTATTGCTACTACAAGATTGTATTTAGTGTCAGCTCGTCTGACAAGTACATCCAATAGTCTGACGTGACACCTCTAGAGAGTATGGTCGCAGAAAGACATCACAAAGTTAACAGTATAATATTAATATGTGGCCATTCGATAAAGATATAATGAAATAATAATATAATCTAGTGCGTGTTGCGTCTCTGCTCCACTGACATACATTAAACATAATATCCTATTTCGTTTCCAGTACACATCCAGTAATAACACATAGGGTACGTTTAAACTTCAATACATTTCATGGCTCAAGAATATCTTTGTCCATCTTGGTTACTTGAGGAGACCATAGCCATTAGGGTTAGTACTTGTATATAAATAGTTACATCAATCAGTTATACCATGCATAATATTGTACATGAATGTGTTTATAAAAATTTTAACCGACTTCAAAAAAGGAGGAGATTCTATGCTCGACTGTATGTATTTTCTATGTATGTTCATTGATTTCTCTCCCATTTTTGGAACGATTCTCAAAACACACTTTTTTATTTAAAAGATACTCCTGAGGTGATCCCATTTAAATTTTATCAAATTCGGTCAAGTGTTTTCGAGTTACACTACAAAATCTGAAAAGTGTTTCGCCTATCTTGATGATATCCTTATTGACGGTGAATGACAACTGTAGCAAGGTCACTAAAAAGGGTGAAAAAGATTTTTAACCAAAAAATAGAACCGATTTCGACACTAAAATTGTTGAATAACTTGTCGAAGTCTGTACCATGCGCACAATATTGTGATAATAGGCACTTTTGAAAGTTTAGAACTATCATGGTACCGGCTTCAACATATTATTTCACACCTTTAGTGTTGAAGTCGGTTCTTTTTAAAAAAATCTACTACTTTGTGCAAAGACACTTGGTGCAAAGACTTTGACAACATACATGTATGAATATTGTTATCCCCAGAAAATCCTCTGGAATAGTTATTTACCACGCAGACATAGTCGACATACCTGGGTACAGATAGCGGCAAAACCTGAATAATTCATAAACCGAAATAAATCCGAATAAAATCGTGACGTAATTTGATCATTACGCTGAGACGGCGTCTTGGCATACCTACGCAAAGATGCGTAGGTATGGAGTAATGTGACTCAAACTGGACATTGAACTGAGCTGCAGGTCCGAGAACGCACCTGCGAGGGGCTATTCTATACGCCATTACCGGATTCATTCGTCTTCTGTCGCAGGGTCATTCACTAGACTGCTATAGGCTATAAGGAGATAACATTGAAAGAAAGAAAGAGAGAAAGAAATAAAGATAAAACATATATTTGTTAAAGAAAAACAATATAACATTTAGCCTTAAACATACATAAAATATTTTTGTACACTATTTTCTACATTGCAATTGTAGAGAAAAGAAGTCGTCATCATCATCATCATCATCTCAGCCGTAGGACGTCCACTGCTGAACATATGCCTCCCCCATGATTTTCCAAAAGGACCGGTTGGAAGCGGCCTGCATCCAACGTCGTCCTGCGACCTTCCTCAGGTCGTCTGTCCACCGTGTTGGTGGACGACCTACGCTGCGCTTGCCGGTCCGTGGTCTCCACTCCAGAACCTTTCGGCCCCATCGGCCATCTGTTCTGCGTGCTATGTGCCCTGCCCACTTCCACTTCAACTGGCTAATCTTCTGGGCTATGTCGGTGACTTTCGTTCTTCTACTGATCTCCTCATTTCTGATTCGATCACGTAGAGAAACCCTGAGCATAGCCCTCTCCATAGCTCGTTGTGCGACTTTGAGCTTTTCTATGAGGCCCATAGTAAGAGACCACGTTTCAGTGCCATAAGTCATCACTGGTAACACACATTGGTCGAAGACTCTTGTCTTGAGGCACTGAGGTATTTTTGACGAGAAGATTTCGTATATGAAGGTAAATATTTCCCATCCCCCGTCCCCATGCGATAGTTAAAATCAACTAGATAATCATATTCGATGCTCTGATGGGTGCCTCGGGGCTCAGCTGCCAGGTTTGTCGGAAGACACGGCTTCAAATCCCCCCGAGAATGTATAATTAGCAAAGTTTATCAAAATTAAGTTAATAAGGTCAAACCTCATCAAGTAATATTTTAAATTGACAATAATAAATCTCATGCACGAAATCATGAAATGTTGTAACTATGCTCTATACCAAACTATTCTTAGACTATTAGGTACGTGAATATTATGTAGGTCACAATACAACACAAACAATTCAACAATACCTAAGACTAATATCAAAGGCTTTACTAGAATGTAGAGTTGACAAAATAACATTGGCGATAGCATTATCAATGTAAGTGAATAAATCTATAAACACAAAATACGATTCTCAATTACTGCTTGAAAAATTAACTTTGTTTGAAAAAAGGCTCAGTTTGCCTTGTAGCCAAAAACCCTGCTTTCGAAGAGAGAAAAAACAACAAAAAATGGAACAGACTTCAAAAAAAAAATTGTTTAACCCTTTTTAGTGATCCGTGCTGCTCACGGGATCGATTGTCATTCACCGTCAATTACTTTATCATCAAGATAGGCGAAACATTTTTTAGTTATTCGATTCTGTCTCAAAAACAGCTTGACGAAATTTGATGACATTTAAGTGAAATCACCTCGGAAGTATACTTTACCAAACAAAAAAGAATTATCAAAATCGGACTACTCTGTAAAAAGCTATGCGTGTTCTTACATAAAATAAAATATATAAGCGTCAACTTGAGAACCTCCTCCTTTTGGAAGTCAGTTGAAAATGAATCTCTATTTCCTCTGGTCACGTCATAACTTGAAAACGAATTTCACAATTTTAATAACTTTTTTTTATTTTGTTGACTCAATACAGGTATGGTCTAAAAAAGAAAAAATCATCATTGACATCAACCATCATCACGCAGGGCGCAGCTAGTCAGCTGTAAATGTATAAGTATGTAAGAAAAATCGAATAATAACCGTACAGGTTATTCGTTTTTTGGTTTTAATAACTAAACTATGCAAGTATATGCTTAAGAGAACAAAATATGATTAAACTTATTACTACATCGGGCTACATTGGGAAAAAAACAAAAAGACAAAATGGTTCTTTTGGGAAATTAATTTAAAGTTATTTTTTCAAAAAAATAATATAATACTTATAATTTTCTCAGCTATTGGCATGAAAGACATATTTCTATAACAGCTGTTTGCATAGCGCGCTAATTAAACATTATTTCAATACGCTGATATTTTTATAGACTCGTCAAGTTCTTAATTAAATAATCGTATGACCCGTACTTTATGATTACTTCCTTGGGACCGTAAAAGCTATTAAACAATGCACGAGTCAAGTAATTCACTTTACAGCCTTAAACTGGCTGGTTATTATGTTTTTCTGTACACTATGCGTATGTTCTAAACTGGCTTACGCGGAAACGTACGTGTCGATTAGCCATGACTACTACAAATTCCGAGCCAATTCAGGCACAGACTAACATCGTCGACGGCGGCTACAACTTTATTGGATCATCTTCTATCGGATTCTCCAACTAGAATGACGTGTCGATTGAAAGGAGCCACGAAATAGCTAATACGATCACATTACCTACCGCGATCAGTGACTCTAGTCGACTCTAGCGATAATATTTTGCAACGCGTCTCTCGCATTATATCTTGTTGTTTGTGGGAAATCCGAGGGTCGTATTTACAGTTTAATATATTACCGTATCCTCAATTAAAGTGTTATATTTTAAGCCTTAAAACAAACAGCATCTGTGCAGTAGATGATAAGGGATTTGTGGACCACCAAGTGAGTTGAGATATATAAGGAAGTTGCATTAATGTCAGCTCAATACCTTTGAGGAGTTACAGTGAAAATGAGTGATAAGGAGAAAGGAAGCGTTTGCAGTGATCAATATGAAATGGTCCCGCCTGAGGGAGGCTGGGGCTACATAGTGTGTGTCGGTCTGTCTGTCATATTTGTAAGTGTTTTTTTATTTGATATTATTTGCGTAATTAATTTTTTTATTTAAGTTTAGGCATTTTATTTAACATCTTCATCTTTCAATACATGTTTTGAATATGTTTTTTCGTAAGGCACATTTAGTACATATTTTATTCGTAAATAACACATCAAGGGTATACTATAAAGTTTTACATCACGGTATCATACTATTGAATCCCAAGCCTATAATTCTATATTTTATGTGATTTTTTTATATATGTTTGTGGCTAGGTCTTTTAAATTCTTATAAAATTGAATAAAAAAAACGTTAATTTCGATAAAACTGTGTGATGTGTAAAAGATGTGTGTAGAAATGTTTCGGTATCGTATTATGTATATTGTAAGAGAAATGTGCACTTACCATTAAAATATTTAAAACGCGAACAAATTAACATGTAAACTAATATTACTTTTATGCGTTTATTTGGATGTATGTAAATAATTGACGCTGAATGCTTCTTCGTCTTGGGACGGGTTGGGCTTCATGTCATGTCTTTAGATATATTATCATTGAAGTAATATAGATAATGACGCAACTTTATAATGACTCGAAATAACACTATATGCAAACAAACAAACAAACCAACAAAACGCTTTTTAGTTTGTGAATATATTTCTTATCTTCATAAAACACTAGCTGCGCCCCACGTCTACGATCATTGTCCCACATGAAACTATCTTTTGTATAAAAGTAGCCTATGTGTTAAGATTTTAGGCAGCGTTCCGGACTTCGCAAATTCTTTTCATCAAAAATATCTCGGAGCCTCAAGACAAAAGTCTGACCAGTGTGTGTTACCAGTGATGACATATGACACTGAAACGTGGTCTCTTACTATGGGTCTAATGAGCAAGTTCAAAGTCCCACAATGAGCTATGGAGAGAGCTATGATCAGGGTTTCACTAAGTGGTCGAATCAGAAATGATGAGATCCGTAGACGAACTAGAGTTACCGACATAGCCAAGAAGATAAGCCAGTTGAAGTGGCAGTGGGCAGGACGCAAAACAGATGCCCGATGGGGCCGTAAGGTTCTGAAGTGGAGACCACGGACCGGCAAGCGCAGCGTAGGTAGTCCACCGACACGGTGGACAGACGACCAGATAAAGGTAGCAGGATGACGATAGATTCAGGCCGCTTCCAACCGGTCCTTTTAGAAATTTGTGGGGGAGGCATATGTACAGTGGACGTCCTAAGGCTGAGATGATGAAGATGTATTATGATTATTAGCCTATTTTATATTTTATTACCTTAATTTTGAAAGTTATTATATTACTTATAAAATGCTACTAGCTGTGCCCGTGCTGAAAATGGTTTCAAATAATATTTTGATAAAATAAAAGGAGCTTAGTTTACTGCTTATAACTTAAGCTACCAGCCAGTGAAAGTCCCGTTAAAACCGGTTCAGCTGTTTCAAAGATTATCCGAAACAAACAGCCAAAATAATTTTCTTTGTTATAATTACCGTATAATCTATCTATATGTATATAAAAATCAACCCATATTTCTCCTGGTCACGCTATAACTTGAGAACGGATGGAATACTCTCGCTAATTCTTCTTATGTTGTACGAGTATTAATTATTGTCAGGAGAAGGTTCTTATGAAAGAAAAACCTAGAAAAGATGGGTGGCTAAGGCGAGGCCGAAGGCCGACCCCTACGCGAACGTAGTCGTGGGCAGTCGCTAGTATAATATACTTTCTAACGCATTTAGTAAAAAACTATTCTTTGACATTAGAAACAGACTTTTCTGTTATATTTAAATGTGTAGATTATACACTAATTATTATGCTTCGTTTTGCATTTTTTGTGAGGTGATACGCGTAACACTTCGTAATGCGCGCAAATACGTCAAACGTCATATGTATGTATTTAGCTGTGTTTATTTATGCAGGCTGACGAAGAAAGTTTGATTAAAATAAATATCGAACCCGCGTGCGCTATAAACTGACTGCTAACCCCGCATCTCGACCGAACATGCAAAGTTAAACAATAGAAAATACTGGTAGGTAGAAGGCAGAGAAACAGGTTATTTATCAAAGAAAGGACATTTAATATAAAATATGTTTGTCTACACTTCTATATCTACACTTATATTATAATGAGGAAAGATTTGTACGTATGTTTGTTTGAATTGAATAGGCTCCGAAACTACTCGACCGATTTGAAAAATTATCACACTATTAGAATCTTACATCATCCTTGATGCATAAAGGCTATAGAATATTTTCAAAAAGTTAGGGATTCGTGTGATAATTTGGATTATATAACCCAAGGTGTGGAAAAAGTACCAAAACATCCTTATATAGCGTTCGCTGCTGAAACAATAGAGCAAAGTGTCGTACTAGGTACAGTATTATAGAGGACCAATATCTACAAAATAATCCGTAATACTAGACATGTAACTATAACAGATATGTCACAATAATTACTTTTTCATGTTAATACTCGTATATTAAATAGTAACAAACAAGGCCACATTTTTGGGGGTAGTGCCACGCTGTAACCCCACAGCCGAATGGGCCGGCACGATGAAAAATGCCGAGCCTACTTTACTGCACCGATGCCGACCGCCAAATCAGGAAGCGCCCGTAAAGACATTTTCGTTAAAATTGTGTTAAAATGTGTATTTATACTATTATTATTATTGGTATTGAACTTATGCACGTTCATGGAGAAAGTACTGTAGTAAATGTAATATTTGTTTTAATCATGGTTAGATTTTAATTTATGTTTAAATTACTATAAGTATTAAACTTATGCACATTCATTGAAAAAGAAGTAAAGTTATTTTTGTTTTAATCATGTTTAGACGTCAATGATTTTTCATATAATAACAGTATTAAACTTATGCACATTCATTGAGGAAGTAGTAAAGATAATTTTTGATCATGTTCAGATGTTAATTTGCGTTATAATTATTATTATTAAATATTATTTACAAAGTATTAAAAGTAAAAATTAAACCTAATCTATAAGCCCCATGGTGGGGGGAAAAGTGGCCAAAACACTAGCGGCATAGCCACGCTGGATGGCCACACAGCACACATTATTATTAGTATTAAACTGATGCACTTTTATTGAAAAAGTTATAAAGATATTTATTAATTATGTTCAGGTGTTACTTAATGTTATAATTATTATTGGTATGAAACTCATGCACGTTCATAGAGGAAGTAGTATACCGAATACATAGTTTTATAGTATAGTATCAGATCACCGTTGAATATCTGGCAAAGATGTGGTACTTCCCTAGGTGGTTTGTGAAAAAATTACACTACAAAATACGTAAAGCCTCTCGGTTGGCGATGCCATTTTGCCATAAGTGTCAGTTTGCAGTTTAACACCTGTTAGAGGAATCAAACTGATACGTTTTGTAAAATTTACTGAGTTCAGTTCACGCTCCACGGTTACTAAAATTATTAGGATGATAAAAATTATAAAATGTATTTCTATTCCTGATAGTTCCGCAAAATTAACCTTGCTAATAAAACTAGTATTATTACAAACTCATGTTACCTATTTATTATTTATTAAATTAAATATCGAGTAACAGTTTTAATGTAATCTTATGTACATTATTTATGTACATACATACGCTAAATTGATGAATGTGCATTGTACGTGTGTAGTCATGTGTTTTGTTTCACAAGTGCGTAAATTTAGTTTACTGTATGCATTTATTTTGTGCTGTAAGGTATTTTGTGCCCATATTGGTAGTTAATCTACACTTACTACATGCAAGAAGGTACTGCTATATGATAAATCATTCATAAAAATCCGTTTCTGTTCGTTAGCCTCGCTTAAGCTCAGAAAATTGATTGACCTATTTGAATTATTCTTTTTTGTTTTGTTAGCTAAAACAACAGGTATAACCGCGAGTTACAGCTAGGATAAGTACAATAAGTGAATGGGTGTGCATGCACGTAAGAATTAATAGTCCCAGAGCATGAACATGGACAAGACGTAAATTATGTCTAATGCCCATCTCGAAGTTGTTGACGAATACGTCTACCTAAGACAGACAGTCAAACTAGGCAGGCCCAGATTCGAGAAAGAGGTCAATCGTCAAATCCAACTCAGCTGGGCAGTGTTCCGGAAACTTCGCGAAGTCTTCTCGTCAAAAATACCTCAGTGCCTCAAGACAAGAGTCTTCGACCAATGTGTGTTACCAGTGATGACTAATGGCACTAAAACGTGGTCTCTTACTATGGGCCTCATAAGTAAGCTCAAAGTCGCACAACGAGCTGTGGAGAGGGCTATGCTCGGGGTTTCTCTACGTGATCGAATCAGAAATGAGGAGATCCGTAGAAGAACGAAAGTCACCGACATAGCCCAGAAGATTAACCAGTTAAAATGGCAGTCGGCAAGGCACATAGCACGCAGAACAGATGGCCAATGGGGCCGAAAGGTTCTGGAGTGGAGACCACGGACCGGCAAGCGAAGCGAAGGTCGTCCACCGACACGGTGGTCAGACGACCTGATAAAGGTCGCAGGACGACGTTGGATGCAGGCTGCTTCCACCCTGTCCTTTTGGAAAATTATGGGGGAGGCATATGTTCAGCAGTGGAAGTTCTACGGCTGAGATGATGATGATGAGATGAGCGGAAGTATGGCACCACTATACTAGTATATGCCTGCCATCGGGAGGCGAGGAAACCTGTCTTACTAGGTAGACCTCTTGTGCAAGAGGTTGGCTTGTTGGGATCCTAAAGCAGGAGTTTACTGATACTGCAGTCATAGATAAGGTACATCGTTTCGATTTGGTACATCGTTTGCCTTTTTTAGAATAGCACTGGTTGTCTTTCAATTACATGTAGGATGGTGACCATCATAACTTTATGATGGTCACCATCTTGCATGTAACTGAAACTTTATAAATTACAAGTATTTGGATCCTGGATTTGGAGCCATTAAAATACTCCTGAAGTGGCCTATCTGGTGAGCTGTGATTCCAAGGCAAACTGGAGCCGACTGCGAAGACTTTACTTGTGAAAATACAGAAGGGCCTAGTTGGGAACGCTAAATAGGCCCTTCGGTACGGACATATACTCAAGTAAGGTCAGTAGCAAATCTTGACTGTAGAAAACATGTCTAGTAGTAACAAATTGATGGCTCTTCTCATTTATACACTTTAATAACTCACAACACTGATACCCCCGCAGGATTCCCCGAGTCGCGGGGGCTTGAACACACACATTATAATATAATAAACTATATCATCCAAGACCCAACATTAAACATGTTTGCTCATCTCAAAAGATATTTGCCTCGGCCAAGGATCGTACCTTCATCATCTTTGTTTTGTTGCAGATAGCCGGCACAGCTCATCAACCAGTTTTCGGATTTATATACAATGACTTCCTTGACGAGTTGGGAGTAGGCACCGGCGCAGTTACTGTAGTCTACGGAGTATTTCAAGTCACCGTCGCTATTGCAGGCAAGTTGGTAAAATTAAGTAATTAAACGATAATGATAGATAACGCTTAGAGTGATAATATTATCTCTTATAGGCTAGTTTGGCCGTATGGTTTAACATCAACCGTAATAATAATGTAGCTAGATAGTTGCTGACCCTACACCCATAAAACTCCTCGTTGAAGTTTATATTATTAATTTGAATGTAAGAAGAAAATACAGATAAAACTAAATAAAATAAATAAACAAATAAAAAGTGCCAATAGTAAAAAATAAAGAAAATAATAAAAACGAGCAAAAAAGATTTGCTTTATAGCTCTGTTCTCAGACTTAGGTATATATATAAATTGTTTTATATATTGTATTTATATAATTATTATATTTAAATATATTGTATTTGATTTTTTAAACTTAAATTGAGCTACGCCTTGTATATCTTTGATATTGGAAGTTTCCAGCGATATATATTTAAATAGCTGTATATATTTAAATGTAAATTATCTCCACGCACTCCGACGTCCGTGCTACTTTTTACCCTTTTGTAGACTTTTAAATAAAGAATTTATATCATATACATCGTAGCATAAAAAGCAATTTTGTTACTTAAAATCTATAACAACTTAATAAGGTATTCATTAGCATTCCGAGCAGACCGGTCTCCACAAGCACCACCCGTTCACGAGTTGACGCATGTGCCAGCCATCGCCTTCCTCAACCGTTTTTTGAGGGAATATGGCGACCTAAAACACAACGGCGCCGCATATTTTTTTCTTAATATTAGATATGGACTGACACAATCGTTTTTTGTACATAACTTAAAGCTGTCAATATTACTATATTGGATAGTTTTCTAATGCAGTCTCTCATATCTACATTGTAATAAGAGTGAATTTAATATGAATTTAAGGTTAAAAGAAATAACTTTAGATGTTACATGACTTAAACTTAACAAATGAATAACAACTTTTACATGCACACATAAATATCTTTACAATATGTTTTAACAGAGAAATATTAAATTAATATGAACAAATCGCAAAATTTAGATGACAAATTTAAGCTATGTGCATATAATAGTACATCGAGGGAGTAAAACAGTGTCTTACGTCACGGGCGGCATATTGGACCCTGAGCGTAACGAGAGCGAGGGGTTCAAGCCGCCTAAGACGAAAACATACTTTGTCCTCGCGGTGAATACTGTACTTTTCATACCTACTGTGGGACAATTAAAAATTAGGGCTACATCAAAAAGCATTTATTTAGCAAAAGTGAAATAAATTAAAATGTAAATATTGGAACCATTTGTACAGTTATGGATGAACAGAGTAATATTTTTGTAAGGAACATGGAAATCACAACATATAAGAACAGGAAGTTGTTAAATAACAACAAACGCCGTTTTTTTGTTTGAAATTCACTACAATCGTGCCTGTTTCTTCTGTGTGTTGTCTGTGGTGACCAGTTAGATTTTTCAATAAACTCTCTTCACATGCCCGTATCTATCTACTCCGTACTAAGAGTTTTCCTACAACGAACGTTCCAAATCCAAATAACTTTAATGCCTTAAATTGGCAGTGTCATACAACATTACCTCCTCGGGAACGTAATTACATGATTTACGACGAGATTGCGTAATAAGTAGTTGAACATTGACGAGTAGGTGGTATTAAAAAAAAACCACGCCACATATATCCCATGATGCACTCTAAGCAGACTTATGAAAATATCGCAGGAAGTTTAATAAAAATGGCTGTTACTTTGAGGACTAAGACCAAAAAATGTCAAATTGTGTCAATGTGTGCCAAATTAGTCAAATTACTGATATGGCCTAGTATTAGTACTCCGGTTATTAGTCCGGTTTACCGAACTAATGAGACAATTATATCTTAGCAGTCCGGTTGAACACGTCACCTAAACATAACTATAATATAAAGAAATTAAAAATGTAACGTCCATTTAATTTTATCAAATCAGTTTACACATCATACATATCTGTATCATAGTTTTTATGAAAATTGGAACGACATGGTTATAACAAAAATACTTCGTAGATTTAGAGAGGGATCCATGTCATTTTATAATATTCTAACAACACAGATTTGCAAGAAATATAATAGTAGTACTACGCAGCCTTTAAATTTAATTTTTCATAATATACTATCTATAGAATATACATCTATAGAAAGCGAGTAAAGTGATCTAGTATCACATACACCTACCTAGACTACTGTCTTTGCAGTCATTTTATTGGTTGATTGGACGCACAACGTACATTAAAATTGACAAATGAATTGCTTAGCATGTATACACATATCTCTTTAAGTTTATGTATATTCATACAATGTACTCGTATTTATAAATACAAACTTAAAGAGATGGCTTAGGTAGCATGCAACGTTAAATAAAAGACACAACCTTAATGGCGCGTCTATATGCTTGTCTCAGGGTGCTCGTCGCGTTTGGCGGGATCCCCTCCCTGGGACTTGGAGGCGCAGATCTTTGCCGCTATGTACAAGTGGCGCAAAGATCTCCACCTCCAAGGAGTGTTTCCCCCACCAAGGGCAATAGAGACCTGGAAGTTCCAAGCTCGACGGGCTTTGGTTGAAAAGTGGAAGGAGCGACTCGCCCAACCAAGGGCCGGTAGCTGGACCGTCGAGGCTGTCCGGCCCGTTCTTAAGGACTGGCTGGATAGAGGCCATGGATGTCTTACCTTCCGGCTGGTGCAGGTACTTTCAGGGCATGGTTGCTTTGGTAAGTACTTGTGCCGCATAGCTGGAAGGGAGCCAACAACGCAGTGCCACCATTGCAGTCACGACGAGGATACCGCTCAACACACGTTGAAGGAGTGTAGTGCGTGGGCGGTGGAACGTAGTATCCTCGTCGCTGAGGTGGGAAACGACCTCTCCCTGCCAGCATTGATCAAGGCAATGCTGGACAGCGACAGGTCATGGGAGGCGGCTCTAGCCTTTTGCGAACAAGTGGTGTCGCAGAAGGAGGCAGCGGAGCGTGAGCGAGAAATAACATCTACTCTGCCGATCCGCCGCCGGAGAGCAGGTGCTCGAGGCAGGCGCTTTCGAGCCCTTTTTCGACCACCATAAAAGGGGTCTAGGGTGGCGGACTGAGGAGTCCGCTGTCCTCATATAGCTACAGCCCCGGGATGGCGCGCGCGGTGTTCCCGCGCGCCGCTCATAGAGAAGGAGATGGCGAATCTCCGACACTCGGATGGGGTCTTCATGACTAACGCCGCCGGGACCACGGACGACTCCAAAACGTACCCGCTGACCCGGCATCAAGGCGCCCGTAGGAACACCGTGTGGGGTTTAGTCGGTATGGTCTGCTTGCTGCTATGGGTGCAGTTAGCGCGTAGATGACGAGTCCGACATACCCCGTTGAACCTCCCCAGGTTGGCGGGGATGCGTAAGAGCATTCCCCACACGGAAAAAAAAAAAAAAAAAAAAAGGTTGCTCGTCGCGTCGCGTGGCGCTCGTCGAGTAAACGAGTGCATACTGACTACCGAGTACACGCTTGTTGTGTCATTTGAACTCCGGATGCCGTATGGAGTGCTCGTATGGCAAGAGATAATATCGGATTGATTAGATTTAACCATGAATTCTGTAATATTGTAAAAAATACAGCGTAATGCTAAAATATTGTATGAGATACCATCAGTTACGCGCGACTTCCTCCGTATTTATATGAAAGTAAATTAACCATAAAAAGAAGATTACGAAGCCATGATGAAAAAGAAGGTGTTGGATGATTTCTATTCACATAACAGACCCTATATAATTTAACAATACCTATTACGTTTTTAATATATTTTATAATTACCAACTGCTTAAGTACTTAACTAAGTACTCGTATGTATACTGAAGTACTTTTAATTAAGTAGTCATTAGTAATAACAATCTGTAGTAGAATGTCATAATTGTTTGCTTACATACAAAATAAAAGGTTTTAGACCATATAATTATCGTTGTCAACTTGCCGCATGCACGTCTTCACGCGAACGCAGTTGGCAGGCAACTAGAAGAACGAGCGACACGAACGTGCACACGGGCGCTTTCGTTGTCCTCGCGTGACAGTCCGAGACCCGAAACTTGACTCGGGTGTAAAAAACCGACACGCTACCGAGAGCCAACGAGCGCCGCGAGTCGCGACGCGACGCGCCTCGGCCTGCCTCGGGGTGTCTCTACGAACTTGTAGACGCGCCATAATACATCAAAACGTGGCTTTACAATAAAAAACACGAAACTACCTACTGACATAACGTTTTCAAATAAGATAAGAATCTGATAGGGATCACAATCTTTAATGTGATGAAATAAATATGAATTTATACTGTGATACGAAATGTCAAGATGATAAAAACAAGTCTCGCGCAAATTAAACTAATTGAGGGATTTACGCTGAAACAAATTAACATAAGACTGTTATTCTAGCGCTTAGATTTTATATACGTAATAAATTTGATTCGATTAAAGGGTAGTGCCGATATCTTAACTGTTGGTCGTTTTCAGGATTTTCAGCAAACATAGCATTGAAGAGGCTAACACTAAGGCAAGTAGGTCTAATCGGAGCGTTTATATACACATTAGCATCGTTCCTAGCCATATTTGTAGCGTCCACTACCCAGCTTGTAATTACAAACGGATTGTTACAAGGGTTGGGAATGGGGTTACTCATCCCAGTTTCGTATACAAGTTTCAACGCTTACTTCACGAAGAAAAAAGTGCTATATTTAAGTCTTTGTAAGGCTTCTATTGGTCTGATAACAATGGTGTACCCATTGTTTATAAAATTCACGATAACAGAGTACGGCTTCAGAGGGACATTGGCGATTCTATGTGCTATATCTATGCACAGTATATTTGGAGCAGTAGTGATGCATCCTGTTAAATGGCATATGGTGAAGAAAACGAAGGCCTGTGAAAGAATTGTTTGTAAGTATAATAAGAAACAATTTTGAGCTAATTTATATACTGGTAGTCTAAATACTTATGTTTCAGGATATTTATAATTCTATAATTTACAAATATGTGTACCTACGTGTTATTGGATGAACTTTCAACCGTTTAACTTTTAATGGCAATAGTTTGCGTCAATATTACATATTGCGCATTTTTGTATGCGTTTATAATCAGACCAAATATACTATTTCCAGTGATTCCTCCGACACCAGCAGTAGAACAAGATAAGAATCAATTTAACTTTACCAAAAGCACGACCGGGTCTAAGTTGATTGACAACAGCGCAAAATCTGTCGAAAACCTGTACCAGATAACGAAAAAACCAAAATCAGATATGCTTTTCGTACCAAAATTAGACTCACGACGATTGAGCATTCCGGTAGTATTGATTCCCGGAGATTCAAAAGCCGATAGTAAATTCAATTCCAGTGACAACGTCTACATAGAGAATTTATATAAAGCCGCTTCTGTAACCAGTTTGGGAAACTTCGGAGGTATAGCTGCGGAACCGATGCCGATAATAAAGAACAAAGAAGGAAAATGGTAATGTATTATTATGATAATATTGGTATAAAAGAACTTAATGCTATATTGTTTACTAAGAATTTGGGTAGCGCCTCTAAAATTTGCTCTATATCCATATATATATAATCTAAAAAAAGATATCTTCGTGGAAGACGGGGCAGATGAAACCCTTTTGTTTGATTCGATAATAAGATAAGAGGAAACCCTGACTTTATAATAAATTATTAATGAACGTTCTTCGAAGCAGGTTTATTATTTTACTAAATTTTATTTGGTTAAATTTTATTTCAGACTAACTGGTGTTCAAATACTGTTATATAGTAGACTTCTATACATTCAAATAAAACAACAAGATTTATTTTTATAATAAACAAGAGTACCCGCGTACAGGTATACGCTTGCTTGGGATCCGCATAACCTCAGCATTATGTAAACCTAGCTATGCCCCGCGGTTACACCACCATTGTGGTGATGCATGATGATGATGAAAAAACTTATGTGTTAATCCAGGGCTTCATCTTTTTCCATACCAAACTTCATTAAAATTTGTCCCGTCATATGAGCGTGAGTAACAAACATCCATACATACTTTCGCGTTTTTAATATTTGTAGGATTAGTAGGATAAATAACTATGACTATATACCTAATACATAAACTGTCTCATTTCAAAGTTATGTAACCTTACTATGTTAGTAACTATTACAAATATAAAATCTATTTACTTTATTATTTGCTACGAATTTATTCGTAGATTATTTGGCATTCTGATCTGGCGTCACATTCAGAATAAACATGCTCTTTACTGTAGCAAAAAAATAAGAAAACGTGCTAAGTAACTCTCCACTCTCTATCCAGTAATTCTTATTTTATAATATACTATATTTTCAGGCAAACAGTAGCAGAGTTCTTAGATCTGACTCTTCTTAAGGATTTTGTGTATGACAACATCATCGTCGGGATGGCGATTACCTTCTTCGCCGATTTAACTTTTTTTACACTGGAGCCATTGTTTCTAGACAAGAATAATCTTAGTCGGGTAAGAATATTTATGAATTGATATAAATATAAATAAAAAGTCTATTTTTTTACAAATAAAACAATCAAACAATAATTATCCTACCACAGGCAGAGCGGGATTATGTGTCCAGTTTAATTTTGAAGAAATTATTAAAATAGTAGTGTAGCATTTTATTTTCTAATGTTGTATTAAACATTAACGTATGGCAATTATATTAGCATAGATTTGCAATCATTCAAAGTATTTTACAGCAACAAAAAAATAATCAAAACTAGAAAATGAACTCATTCCGAACAGGTTGCCGATCTGCTACAATCTATTAAAAATAATAATCTGACACATGAACACCTATCCTATTGCCTTTTAAAAATCCTAAAGCACAGATTATTTGCATAAGAAAATGTTTCATAATCGTAATATAAATAATAAAAATATAAAATCATAATCATAAAAAATCATAATAATAAGTAATATTACTTCAACTTTAAGGCGCGCTCGTACCCTGAATAAAGAAAAAGCAGAATGTTTAAACACCTAGTGTAACGAAACAGATCTATAGTATATTATGAAAAAAATACAAAGGTTAGAAGAGGACCAGGAAAAGAGTAATAACCGAATAGAATTCATAAATATAACTCTCTTTCAGCAGAAAAAAACCTGAATAGGTCTACAAAAATAAACTTTCACGTCCAAACTCTCAGAATTTTCAGCGATAACACTATATTTTAAAAAAAGTTATACTTAGCCAACGTATAGTACTAAAGTAATAACCAACAGTTTTTTCGATTGTGTTAGTATATATCGAAAAATATAAAGAAAAAAAATTAACACATTTTCTCATTACATCGTCCAATCTAACAAGCGATTTTCAACCTTACGTAAAGCATCGTAAATTATTTTAAAATTGGGATTGGACCGCGTCTTAAGGCTTAACTAATGATAATGCGCTTTACTTGAATCATATAAAGTGATAAAAATTTATGCTATTCATGATCACATTTGTACTGGGCAACAAATGGTAAACTTATATTAAAATTATGCTTAAAGTTAAATAAAAAAATCTATCAATGGACATTCATAAAGAATATAAAGTTATACAGTAATAAAATTAAATTGCATGTGTTTTTACTATGATCTGATACTATGTCTACCTGGTTTTTAAGTAATAAATATAATGTAATGTCTATTACTCGTAATAATAATACGCCCAATTTTGCGGCGTAACAGCCACTTTGTAGTGATTATGAACGTTTATTCAATATGTATATCCTTCAATACTTGTCTTGCATCAGCAAAAATAAACTTGCACGACTGATGAGCATATGAGTAACAAGTTTTATAAAAGTTCCTTCTTCTTTGAACATAAAAGAATATTAAAATGATATATCGTATCTATAGTAAAACGTTGTTATAAGTACCAAGTATGATGATGGTACTGACCATAATATGATTGTATGATACTATACCATATATCGAAGCTTGTCCGATACTTATCATATTATGTAAGTAAATTATATAGAGTTGGAAAAAATCGACCGAGACAAGCTTTTGAAATAACAATTGTAATAATAAAATTGTCGACATATTTTTAGAATCGTTTTGTGAAATATAACTTTTCATGCCGGTATTCTAGAAAGATGCTCGTATTGAATATACTGTCGAAACTGTATCCAAATCGAGAAACCCTTCTCGAGTAAAGACGAGTGCCATTAATATGACTTGTTACAGGGCGAGATTGCTAACATAATAGCAATAGGCGGTGCGACAGATATGTCTGCGCGTTTGTTCTTGGGTGTCGCTGGTCAGTTTTTCCGAATGAACAGCCGATACATGTTCTACGCTGGGGCTTTGTTCGCTGCTGTATTTAGATTGGGTAAGATTTTTTATTTAACTTTTGTATAAATACCAACAGTTAAATTTGAAAAAGCCGAAAGTTCATATTTATTACTTACCCGCGACTTCGTTCGCGTAGTAGGCTTGGCCATCGGCCTCGCTATAACCTCCCATCTTTTCTTGGTTCTTCCATCTTTTTAAAAGAACCTTCTCCTGACAATAATTAACACAACAAACAAGTGCAATTTGAAAAATTTAATACCGACTTCCATTCTATTACTTTGGTAAAAATCAGTTATTGGAGCGTAACTCAAAAACTACTAGACCGAATTTGATGAAATTTAAATGAGACCACACTTTCCTGTGTGGCACCAGCTATCAAATAAAAAATAGTTTTGAGAATCGGTTCACCCAGTCGAAAGTTATGAGGTAAAAACACCCAAAAAAACAGTCGAATTGAGTACCTCCTTCTTTTTTTGGAAGTCGGTAGAAAAAGCGAGATAGTGCCATCCGTTTTCAAGTTATAGCGTGACCAGGAGAAATAGGGTTTTTTTATATATACAGATGTATTATTTTAAAAGAGAGTGTGATTGATCTAATACAATAATAATAATTACCTAGCAAAATAAGAAATTTTATAAAAGATAAGGCATATGCATGAAACCCGAACAACGTAATACAATGCAATCTAAAAAAAACTAGAATGTATCACAAAATAAAAAATACTTATGTTTAATAATAGAATATGTACTTATACTTGTATTAGTCTAGATTGTGATTAACTAGTTATTTTAGAAATATGATCGTATCGGTGGTCGTATTTTTTACAGTGTGATTAATATTATAATGATGCTGTAATTGCACATACAATATGATTATTGTCAAAAAACAGTATGTAATATAAAAGTAATATGAATTTCAAAAACATAATCATAGCGGCATATCTTGGCGCAAAAAAATTAATTGGCCTGGGGAGTTATATGGTTATATACTTCTTACATTGTTGCATACTCATTATGTTTCCTTTTTGAGTTATGTAGTTAATGGGGAGTAAAATAGACGTTTAAATGATTAAAGCATTCCAATACTTGACTAGTGTTGCTTAAAAACTCTTCTAGATTCAGGAGTAGGGGAAGGTAGACTGCACAGAAGTGCAAACGCTCAATACCTCCTTTAGTATTGAAACTTTCGACCTGAGTCTTCACAATTCGACTCTATATTGGTTAATCGCCTAGATTTCAAACATTTTTATACTGCGATGACTGCGCCGCCTCCTTCGTTTCTACCGACTTCCAAAAAAGGAGGAGGTACTCAATCGCCTGTTTTTTTTTCTGACTAACTACTGAAACTACTGAACCATATCAAATATTTTTTTTAAAGCTGGTACTTCCCGTGTGGTCCCATTTAAATTTTATCAAATTCGATCCTGTAGTTTTTTAGATACACTCCAATAACTGAATAGAATGAAAGTCTGTATAATTTTTTTCAAATTGTACTTGATTAAGGAGGAAATACAAAATTCTCTATCGATCATCAAAAAGTTCCGAATCGAAGACACTGCTGTTTAACCATGTCTCAGTCAACACAATTACATCATAATTGCTAAAAACAATATTATTAAATAATTCAGTTGTTTTAGTCTTCAAACCTCTAACATTTTGATAGTATATTTGAAGCATATACAACTAAATTATACTATATATTATATTGTATATAAATCAATACTTGCCTAATAAATTTCACGTTGAATAAGATTAAAGGTACGAGAATATAAAATGTAAGATAGTAAAAATGCATAAAGTAAATAATTTAGACTAGCTTATTTAGAATGTCTGAGTCTGATATATAATTACACTTTAATAAATGATTATTAATAACTTTGAGAACGAGGTGAATAGAAGAATTCGGCTGGGCTGGGCAGCGTTTGGGAAACTACGTCGAGTCCTTACTTCGCCGATTCCACAGTGCCTGAAGACGAAAGTCTTCAATCAGTGCGTCCTACCCGTCATGACATACGGAGCCGAAACGTGGACACAGACGGCTCGAATGTCCACAAGCTCAAAGTCGCTCAGCGGGCTATGGAAAGGGCTATGCTCGGTGTTTCTCTGAGGGATCGCATCAGAAATGAAGTGATCCGTCAGAGAACCAAGGTCATCGACATAGCCCACCGGATCAGCAAGCTGAAGTGGCAGTGGGCTGGCCATATTAGCCGTAGAACCGACAACCGTTGGGGTAAACGAGTTCTAGAGTGGAGACCGCGTCTCGGCAAACGTAGTGTAGGAGGTCCTGAGGCACGGTGGAGTGACGATCTGCGCAAGACGGCTGGCAAAAACTGGATGCGAGAAGCCCAAGATAGACCTAAGTGGCGTGCAATTGGAGAGGCCTATGTCCAGCAGTGGACTGCTACAGGCTGATGATGAAATGATTATTAGTTTACAATTATTTACTTCTTGCCAGATTATCAAGCAGGTTATTATCATGTCAATATATAAAAAAAAAGATGTGATTCGATCTGCCATACATAATTACTAATTACATAATTAAATAATCACTAATGAAACGTGTTTATAAATTACTGCTCAATTTAATTAGTGCACTGAAAATACAGCTCAGACAACTATGGTATCATATCGGTAATTGTAGAAAACTGCATATTTGAGAGCTTAGGAGGATTGCATAGCTAGTACTTTCCATGCTAAAAGAGAAAACTCTTTTCTATCTCTTAACATTGTCCGATGTCAGTGATTTTTTTTCATGGAATTATGGCATTGTTTACTATGCCCGTACGTTTTGGTTTTTTCAGTATTTTAAAGTACTATAAATTTCCTTTTTTAATACTAAAAAAAATCTGAAAAAGTCAAAACGTACGGGCATAGTAAACAATGCCATTATCCCATGAAAAAAAAAATCACTTAAATCGGACAATGTTAAGAGGTAGAAAAGAGTTTTCTCTTTTAGCATGGTAAGTACTAGCTATGCAATCCTCTTAATTAAATGAGATCAGAAGTATCTCCTTATACAGGGATCTCCAAACTATTGCCCGCGAGCACCAACAATCCAGTCCGCGGTGGCCAAACTTACTTCGTATACGGCATACCACATTTTTAGTGATTACTTGATAACACTGTATAGTTTACAAATAAAATAATGAAAACATATGTGAAATAATATTTTCGCAGAAAATAATTATATAGCTGACATTAAGAGTTTATAATTATCATCGCATTAATATCGTAGCTAAAAACTATACTTTGTTAAGCGCGATATGTAGACAGGTAATTCATAGTATACAATTTTACATTATATCGTGAAGAAAACGTGTCCCTTTATAAACTTGCGGTTGTTTCTAATCGTGAAAATGTGAATATAATTTAAAGTGGTTTCGTAGGTAGTTCACGGTATCTCGATGTACTAATACCATGCGTATAAAAAAACAGATAATAGCTATGTGGTTAAAAAATAAAGATCACATTTATCATAAATTTTGCATAATTTTTTATTTATGATATCAGCGGTCAATTAATATTCATTAGTGTATAAAATATCTCTTGAAACAACTCATGCTGCACTTTAATACTACTAATTAATAAATAAAAAAAGTATCTCATTTAAACAAACAAATGGCTTTTAGAAGTATCTTTGCTTAGTATAATTCATCTTACAACACTATTTCAATACCAGTTTTTAGAGGCAAAAAAGATGGTACTCACCTCTAATTCTAACTGACATATCCGTAATTATGATTAATCAACCTTTGAAAACTAAAATTAGTTGCAAAATCGGAATCCTACTCAGTTTGTAATGTAAATACTTAATTGTTTATATATTATAGAATGCCTTTGTAAATACTAGTAATCAGAACTGGTATTGTAGGTACGGGAATTATTCGATAACTTTTTATAGTGTCAGTCGAATCGCATGGCCTTGGTATTTACTTAGCCGGTTTATTACAAGTTACATAAGCTTTCCGTTCGCATCGGTCGTACCACCTGTGTTTTTAAGCTTCATTTTGCCTAAAACTTATATTACAAAACAGACTTTATGTAGAAATGTTGGTACAGCTATTCCAAAAACTAATACGTTAACGTGTATCTATGTGTTTATTTTTCAACTGCAACATTGATAACGGTATAAAAACAATTGTGTAAAATGATTACCCGATTAAAAATATCACCCGAAGAAGTTAATTCATGGTGTAAAAAGTAAATGTCAAACGTATACTCATAAATGGAGTTCATTATTTTAATAAGGGAAAACAGATACTTCTCTCAATCCAATAGATCCTGAGATAGACATCTGAAAGCACCTCAAAAAAAAATGCATCTGGATTAGTCTCGGTAACTTCAACAATAAATAATTTTATGACAATATAAAATGTACGGTCCCTGAATAAACAATTAGAATAGCATTGAGCCTGTGTATGTATATTGTCCTGTTTCCGTTTTTGTAACAATACGTATTTCTTTTAAGTCTCAGTATATTACAGTTATATATAGACTTACATATACACAACAATGTTGATGAAAACTTTTTTGTAATAATTCTATTCAATTTTGATTGAAGAGTCTCTGCCTAGGTATTAAATTTTACAATTCATGATGACAACCAATTAAAACCACACAAATTCAAAAAATAGTTTGTAACATTTTATGTTTTTACAGTATTCATCCAATTTTCGACTTATCTACCGCTGCTCATCCTGACCGGGATCCTCGGAGCCTTACGGTCGTTGGTCCACATAGCACAGCCTATAGTGATGGCAGAACATGTTCCTATAGAAAGATATCCACCTGCATATGGGCTATACATGCTACTTGCGGGCGCCATCAGTTTAAGCGTGGGGCCCATGATTGGTGAGTTTTTTATCGTAAGAAATCTTCAAACAAGAAATCTGCTCGCCGTCAGCGGGATCATTGCAACCCTGCGATTAAAAGTCATAAACAGCAAATATAAGTAGTATATTATTGACAAGTGAGTCTAAAAAGGATTATCTAACTTATTAAGATTCTCCTTTTCTGGGTCATTGTGACTAAAGGTTAAAATAAAGTAAACATAGTAAGTATAAAGTAACTGCAGAACTTGTCTTTATAATATAAAAACCATCAGCCTATTACCTGTAGAAGCTCCTTACTGGTGGCTTCAGTTTAAGCGTTCGCGATTGGTGAAATAAACCGTTTTCTAACCCGTTGACTCGCCAATCGCTATATTTGGTCAATAATACAATAGTTTTCGCAGAAATCAACCTACTTTTACAGGGTCTGCAACATGTGTGGTTAAAAAAGAAATATTGTCGTCTTGGTCAGGACCGTTGGAGCTCTGACGTTTGATTGCTGATCGTAATAACCTATCCTAAAGTAATGAGAATATTCAGGGTTTGGTATGTGTCAATTACCAGATAACTCTAGGACAACAACTCCTAAAACTGAAATAACAACGTTAGTGCCACAATTTGTTTTGTACAGTTTTCGCCATTCATAACGCAGCAGCAGCAGCAGGTACCTACAACGTTCATAAAATTAGTTTTGAAATTGTTTGACAGAATATAAATTAAAATTCTTTATTACGGGCATTTGACCCATATTTCACATAAGACATAGACGAGATAGAGAGAGACATAAAATAATATTCATTAATAATTAGAAATACGGGATTACTCACGTAATATTTGTCGGATAGGTCCGACTATAGTTTCGACCACATTCGGTGGTCTTTTTCAAGGAGTGTTCGAGACGTCCGCGTCGATGACGTCTCGCTTTGCACTCAATAATATTAATTCATAAAAACAATTAATTGATTTGGAAATATTACAAATTTAATTGAATTGAATAGAAGCAATAATTTAGAAAATTAAATTAAATACAATTAGATAATGTCAAAACATACAGAAAAAAAACTACTATTTCCCAAACGCTTTCTGGTAAGTAAAATTTAATCCTGCATATGCGCATAGATAGGATGAAATTATAACTACCTGGATGACCGAGTTTTCTCGTAAATATACAATTGATTTTCTTGGTCTAACCTCAAACAAACACTTATTGGCTTAGTTTATGCTTACAACATAAAAGGTATTACTACCGAAATCTCAAGTTTGTAGCCGCAGTTACTTAGGGCTAGGGGCTTTGCGTTGATTGATCATCAGTCTATCAGTCAGAGAGAAAGAGACAGAAAGAGAGATATAAAGATGTCAGCCTAATCTAGCCCTTTAAACGACCAATTCTTATATATATATATATATATAGGCCTTTATTAATAAACGTTGCGTAAACCTATATTAGGCGTAACATGCTTTGTCTTGCTTTCACGCGTGACATATACTGCAAGCGAAAAATTGACAGATAGATGTTTTAACTACTCCGGGTGTAAGCCAAGTTTCTTACGAAGGCCGATATAGTCTGAATCTGAATCTAAGTCTGAAACTTTTCTAACAATTTTCATGAAATTTTGTATGTTAAAGTTTCGGGGGCGATAAACCAAGTTAGGTTTCATTTTTACAAAACATCGTTTTATCAGTGTTTTCAGGCAATAAAAAACTGCTACAATATCTTTAAGGCAACTAGCGCCATCAGCTTAAACAAAAACTAAACTGTTTTACCGCAACACTAAAGCTACTTGACAATAGATGGCGTTGTTAAGCAACACTAAGGATACTTGAAAATAGATTTCGCTGTTAAGCAACACTGAGTCAATGTGTATTTGGTTTGAGGTTATAATAAGAAAATCAATTGTTTACTTACCAGCAAAGATTGGGCATCCAGATACTATTTATTTAATTTCGCGCATAACTAACTAATCAATGTATGATTAATAATTGCAAAACGTATTCATTTATTTTTAACAACCTCATATGCTACTGGTAATATATTAACCTAAACATTTAGGCAATTAATTATCTTGTCAGTTTTACAAAAAATCACATTGAAATCATTAGGTCTGGTAGACGCAAAGTGGGATTTATTAGTATAATGTGATATTATAATACAACATATTATCTTACAATACCTAATTTATTTCTACCCAATCTAAAAATATTTATATAAATTAGCTATGTATTTCTAGGAACAATAATTTATTTGGATGTTACAAATATTCATATAATAAACAAAATAGGTAGCGAAACTGGGCGAGATCACATGTTTAATACACGTGAGATTTTAAAGCGGTATATTTTGTTTGCGCACAATTTTCTATGATTTATGCGAACAGTCTAACATCAGGACCAAAAATGTATCAAATATAAATAATTCAATGTATTTATTTGAATTACATTATTTATAATATAAAGGTCATATATAGTTTATTTTCCATAGTTAGCACATATATCACAAAATATGCAAAAGAGATTTATAAAAATACTAAACTTTATTATTTATTATAGTATGCTTCATGATGATGAAGTGTTCATGAACGACATTTTATTTAGGAAAAATTTAAATCAACTTTAGTAATAAAATTAACTGTGATAAAAAATCGTTTATGTCAGAACAATAAAAGTATAATGCGGAGAAGCTTTTAGCGGTCAATGAGTTTAAACAGTTTAGATTATAATAAAAAAAACTAGTTGTTCAATTTATACATCACAGACGCACATTTCTGAACATCAATTATTATATAATGTATTTATAACTGCTTAACTTTCACATCAACGCCGTGATTAAAAATAATAATATAGACACCTGACAAGATACTCGAGGCCATTATTCCTAATTTATATTATTATGTTATTTTTCCACCGACTTCCAAAAAAAGAAGGACGTACTCAATTCGACAGTTTCTTTTAATGTGTTACCTCATAACTTTCGACTTGGTGGCTCGATTTTCAAATATTTTTTTTTGTTTTAAAGATGGTATTTCTCGTGTGATCCCATTTAAATTTCATCAAATTCGGTCATGTTGTTTTTGAGATACACTCCAATAACTGAATAGAATGGAGGTCGATATTAAATTTTTCAAATTGTACTTGTATTACCATCAAATAGCTACAGCTGAGTGGTAGATGACGAGACAGTAGTGGAGTACTCCAAGCAGCTTTGTCTTCCAATGAATGTCGTACTACATAATATTTTTTTTTGTAAAACTATTTTAATATTTAATGTTATTTCCTTAGTCTAAAACTAGACTGCTTTACTATTCTTATTCCTTGTATTATGCGATGATCAATGTTAATTTAACTCATATTATATAAACGTATTTAAGAATACATTTTTATATATGTAAAAGGAAGGCATAGTAAGTGTGTTTGATCAGACTCCTTACTTCTATCAAATAAGTAGTATAATAACTTTCTTACTTTTGTGTTTTTGCGGTGTAGCTTAGTAGTGTTACCTACACTAACGTAAAGATTCATATTTATGCTAAAGAAGTTCTCGAAGATAAATCAAGAAAAATAAGGATTTTTATCAGAGCATACATCAAAACTAAATCCTATTGTAATATAGGTACCACCTACGTATTAAATGTAAATGTAAATGATATATAGAATTAACAAATTGTAAATCTATTTCATAAGCAATGGTTTCTGTGTTTCTTAGTTAAGTTACTCTATTCAATTCCGACTGCTGTGTTAAGACGCTGGTCTTAAAAATAAATTATAAGCTCAATTAATATTAATATCATAGAAAAGTTTTTTACTTAATGATCCAAGTTTTCATTAATATAATGAAAATTTCATATTACAAGTTACATGAAAAAAATACATGAAAGTCTCATAGTACAAGAAAGAAAACTAAAAATTCCTAATTTGTATAAAAATATCTGTTGAAATTGAACTATTTTGAAATATGTTGTTATTTTATATATCACATGATAGTATGCCTAAGTAGAAACACACATTAGGAACACCAAAAAAAACATCATAACATACTATTCTATTTTTATGCCTAAAATATTCACTTAGTGTATTTACGTGAGGGCGGAGTCACCGAGCATAGCGAGTTTATAATATTTCTAGTAACTCGAAGATTAGTCAGTCATTGACCTTACAAAGTACAGTTAAAAATAGAAGACCTTGTCACGTGAGAATTCTCAAAATAGATGTCTATACAAGAATTAAAAGCCAGTTTCGATGCTAAATTTTGGAATAATAATATGTCCGATTATAATATTGATTCTATCACGATCGTAGTCAAGGATAAATTACTAAAATTATGTTAATTAAAATAGATTTCCTCAGTGTTAATCTAGTTTAATACACGTTGATGACCATGCGAACTATTTTAGTTAAGCTCTATCAACTATTTCTTTATACGGTAATGAATATGAGTGCTTTTTTTCTTTAACTATATTTTTCCATCTTGCGAAGTTCACACACCTGGTTCCGCACTCTGAAAGCATGTCTCCAACTCTTATTTAAAAATTTCCATCTTTGTCACAATTTTTGTTTTGCCACCTTTGACTACCGTGAGCTACTAGACTCAACGAACCAACACCCGCTTAGTGAACCAAGTAGATAATAATTTAAGCGCAATTTGTTCCATGAGGAGACGGACTTAATATTTTCCCTTCGGGATGTGAAGTACAGGCAGAGTAAAAACGACTTATTAGATGATGGAGTCTCTTATGCAAAAGAGCGGCTTGGTTAAAACTACCACAGTGGCCGATACGCGCAGAGATAGTGCGATTTATTACTGTGGCAGGGTGTGAAGGGCAGTATAGCAAGTGAAATTACAAGGCGGATGAGAAGGAAACACCGATGTCTCGGGGTGGCTAGCGCAGTGCAATGCCAGGATCTTAATTTCTAATCATTGGGTGGCACGGCATCTACAGTACTATGGGAAGGTATATTTTGTGCTTAGCGTAAGGCACACGACGTGCCCGTCTCGGAACATTATATCATAAAAAAAAACCAAATCGTAGTCATAAATTTAGTTGAACCTTTTTTCCTGTTAGAATTTTTTTAATAGATTTCTTATGGAAAATTTTCTTTGGAAAATGAGAGAGGATAATGTTCAGCAGTGGATGTCTTACGGCTGAGATGATGATGATGATGATGACGAACACGGAATTATGTAAAATACGAAACCGACTATAATAATTATTGAAGTATGTATTATGTAGTTACTTATAATACGCATTATTCCTGTTTTACGAAACGACAGTATATATCATCAAAATAAATAGTCAAGAAGACAAAGTATCTTGTTATATGGAGTAATATAATCGTGCGCATGAACATGTCTGTTTTACCTGTGTCGACATTCATATGTGTATAATCTACTATATAAAAATAAGTCGGGTTTTCCTTCCTGACGCTATAACTCCAGAACGCATGAACCTATTTCCACGGTTTTGCATTCGTTGGAAAGGTCTCGGGCTCCGTGAGGTTTATAGTAAAGAAAATTCAGAAAAAATTAAAAAGAAAAGCGGGAAAATCTTTTTTCACATACAGCGCCATCTCTGATACATAGCATGTACTACAAACCAATATTTTAAGTAGATGGCGCCAAACGAAATGTTACATAAAACGAAGCCATCTGGTGGCGAAACGGAGTTCGCAGGGTTTGCTAGTTATGTATACAAGTACGTATATCAGTCAACAGGTTACCACAGACAGGCTTTCTCTAGTTTGGAACCTGAAGACCTTGTGTGGATGCTGCCCCATACTATTATTACATTAAATTATAATCATGAAAAAAGTTATAGTGTGGTCATTCATAAATACAAAAATATTAACGTATAGGTACCCGAAAATATTTACACTTATTAAATTTATATATATTTACTACTTCAAAAATCGATTAAAGAAGCGTGACTGCAGCATATTATGTTTCAAACATACGCAACCGACATTGAAATATACATCAAAGAGTTTTTGTTATAGACGTACGACAATTAATAATAAGTTGCTTCAACCCAAGTGCGTTGAACTGGCTTGATTGACGTTGAAAAATGTAAAGGATATTGAACTATTTTCATAATATATAATAAGACTACTTTAGAATCCACTTGAACACCAATGTCTAGCCTATTATTTATAGGTTTAACTATTTTGTCCTTTAATGAAAGTTATTTATTTATGTTAAGTAATTAAGTACCTATCTAAATATAAGATTAGAAATGTAAGTAATATAAATATAATGGCTTATTTTTAATGTAATGTAATGGCTTATTTTTAACGCATATATATAATTTAATTGTAGAGAAAAGTAGATTTTTATAAGGCAGAATTTGGGATTATATGGCCAACAGATATGCCTTTCACTTTATTACACTACAGTGTTATTATTTATTTCTATGCTCTGGATTGGGCGGTTAGCTCACTCGGTAAACAACTTTGCCTTCTGAGCTGCTGTTACCGGGTTCAATCCCCGGACAGGCTAAACATTTGTGTGCATAAACATGTATGTTTGAGCTGTGTTTGGGTGTGTAAACGCATCTTAGTAGGTATGTATATCAGTCATCAGGTTACCATAATATCTAACTTTGCGAGAGACTATCCTACATTTGTGTGGATGTTGTCCAATGCTATGGTAATTGTAGGACAAACATTATAATAGGTACTTACGTGATTAATTATCATGCGGTTATGCAATTGAATGAAATATGCAAATATAATATTCTAGGTCAACGTTCTATAATTTAGGAAACGTTGTTATTTTTATAAATAGATTAACCCAGTATGGCCACTAAGATGATGAATGCGTCAATAATCACTGTACTCCGTAACTGCCTACGTAAAGATTTATTAATCGGCAAAAGCTGGTTGAATCAGTCGAAAGGAAACTAAAAAGAAACTCCTATCATGTTGCATTCCTGCTGAGATTGAAATGAAAATCTAAAAAATCGCAGCTTTATGTCACTTTTGTCAGCTCCAATTAGCATGTTACTCGTACTAACATTTCGGCTCGCCACCGTAAAGCCACCTTTTTTTTTAGATGACACTCAACATTTCATTGTAGTCTAAAAAAAACTATATTGAGATACCTAATTGCCATAGGTACTGACGTATGTCACACCGACAGCCGTGCGATTCTCTAATGATTCGTCGACGAGCTCGTCAACGAGCTCACCGATGTGAAATACTTACTGAGATATCACCCTTGTACACAAGGTTGTTTTTCCAACGTTTCTTGTAATCTCGTCATTTGTTTCACGGATGTTGTCAAAGATGCAACGATGTTTCTCTAACGGCCCGTCCCAATAATCTATCTATCGCCGGTTTACCTTACTAGAGTTAGATATTTGACATTATTTGTATGGACGTTATGTCAAATTTCTATCGGTAGTAAGGAAAACTGTGGAAGATTATTGGGATCCCCCATAAGAGAATCGCACGGCTGGTCACACCGACGTTAATAGGATTCAGAACCTGTTTATTATCATTACTCCAATATTTTTTTGCTTTCTACAGGTTTTGTTCGAGACTACACAGGAAGTTATGGCGTGGCATTCTCAATGCTGGCTGCGTGTAACATGGTATGCGTCATACCCTGGACCATAGAAGCAGTGATCAAGAATATAAAAAAGAATAAAACGTGACATAATGTACCAAATATTCGTCTCTCTGGCTTCTTCCAGCCTAGAGTTGTCTCAATCTGTGATATTAGACGTCCTATGAAACAGACGTTTTATTTTCCATTTACTAGGTCTTGTAAAAATCTATCTTTATTGTATTCTTCTATCTTTATTGTAACAAATGGCCAGTACTTTTGTGTGGGCGTTCTTAGACAGTACAGCCTCTGAGTTTTATCTGAAGATAACACTGGATGTAAGGTCAAAACATCGCTCAGAATTGCGAGTTAAATAGATAGATAGGTCACTTTATTGAAAAACAACTATTACATTTTTCAAAAATAGTAAATAAATAACCAAGATGGCTTATGGCTCTGAGCAAGCAAAGCAGACAACAAACACCTTTGCAGAAGATTAAGATAAAAAGTAACCGTAGATGTTTAAAAGAAAAAACATAACATTAACAAAAATAAAATATATAAATCTAAAATGTACAAATTTAAAACATACGTAATTATTAACACTACTGATTATTTTACGTGTAATATAAACTGTTTGTTTAATGAATGTTATATTATATGAAATATGTAAGTAAATGAGACTAGCTAAAAGGTTTGAAGGTATTTCTTGGCTACGACCCAAATGATTCTGTTTGCAGTTGTTCTTACCTCAGGACCGGGATATGTTGTTTTATTTTAAGGCTCTAATATAGTGTTTATTGCGCACTCGTTATAAGGTTCACATTTAAATTTGAAGAAATAAATGTATTTCATTAAACACTTTTTTATTTCACCAACAACGATCTCTATAGGTAGAGATTTATGTAGATAGTAATTGATGAACCTTATTTGATGTTCCATAATATAAAAATGCTAAATAATAATGCATTATATAACCTTATTTTACGAAAATCTTCTAGTATTGATGCTTTAACAGAACTACCGTGTCTAAGTAAGACCGAATGATAAACTATAAAAGTTTAAATACGAGTATTTATTGCCTTTTTATCCTCTGCACGAGGAGCCTTACCCCTAGTAGACGCGTCCTTAGGTCGTGGATAGGGAGATGCTCACCGGGTGTCTTGCAAAAGGCACCTGGAGGGTAAGAGGTTAATTAAATACCTCTCGCAAACCTAACAGGCCGGAGAAGGATACTTCGTACCAAACTCCTGCTGCGGGTTTATTCAACGTATTTGGAGTGGAAGTCGTAGCAGTGCTGTGCGTCTGGATCTGGGGGCACAGGATAGATGGCGGTGGATGTGCCCCTTGTAGGTCAACGGTGGCGCTCACATCTTCGAGGAATTTAGGACCTTGGCGTCAGGTGGCAACCGGCCGTAAAACCCAAAATAGCCAACAACCCCTTCTCCAAGTATGAAAATACAACAAATAAGAAATAATTAGAAAGCTAAGACGTTCCCCGTAAGCGACAGTCAGAGGTTACTATATGCGATCACCAATGCTAGGGCGTCCTCTGTAAGCGACGAACAAGGACACTGCACAAACTCTCGTCATGAAAGATTGGTTCCCTGACCAGACGCAGCCACTAGCTGGCAAGGGCTCTATATAGACGCAATATCAATATTTGTTGCATACAAGGATTGAAATAGAAAAGCTCCAAGTCACGGTATGTTGGTAAGTATTACCAACTCCTTTATAACGGATCAGACACAAAAAGAAATGGCGTTAGCATCATCCTCGATTGCAACTTTAAGCAATGAGTCATTAATGTAGATCGGATCATTGATAGGTTAATGTGTATAAACCTGGCTCTTGATAATGAACCCACCTTGAATGTAATTTCAGCGTATGTCCCACAAACAGGATGCATATTAAATGAGAAAGAGAAAGAGGAACTTTCTGGGATTGGTTTAAAGACCTTTTGCAGTCAATACCTATGGAGGAATCTAGATTTATTGCAAGAGATCTTAATGGGCATGTTGAAGCTAAGGGTCCTACAAACTCTATTATACACAGAACCTTTGGATACTGAAATTTAAATATTCATGGAGACTACATCCTTGACATCGCAACACAGTATGACCTCCCATAGTGAACACATATTTTGCAAAGAAAGAAATATACAAAAGTGGAGGGACAAAGTCGCAAATAGACTACTTTCTATGTGAGAGATCCATGCTTCAATATATCAAGGACTGCAATGTTATTCCTGTAGAACCACTTACAACTCAACACAAAATTCTAGTAGCTTATCTAAAAGTACCCAAATGGTGCGCTAAACTAAAGATTTCAAAGTGCCCGCCACACATAAAATGGCATAACTTAGATAAGCCAGAAGGCAATTATAATCAGCCAATTATTATGTTCCAAATGCTGGGACTCGAGCCATCCTGTCAGAGAGAGAAGTTGGGCCATAATCCAACAAGCGGGTCTAGTGCGGCTTGGTGGATAGGCCGGCAACCTATGCCGCAGTTGTCAGGCCACCCGAAGACCTTCAATGCAGCCTAACGACTGTTGTCCTAAGGCAAAGGACCGGGACCAACGATTTCACCTGCACACCGAAGCAGGAAGCGCTCAGTTGAATAATGCCACTAGCGGTCAGCTATCCAAGTCCTGGCCGCAGCAATTGTTGCTTAACTTGTTGATCGGTTAAGAAAGCCAAGTCAAGCTCCGCTACGAGCGCTTTACACTTCGCGCTTTGTGAGCCTTGCTTACCATCAGGCAAATTATATTCCTTATATTTTTATTTTATCTCGTCACGTAATTAATAAAAAAAATTGCTTCAGGGAAGTAAGGATGCAATATAGTGTGGGTACTTTTAAAAAGCGTTTTTAAACATTATTTAGGATTAATTTATAAACAAGTATATATTATTATGCATTACGTTCTACAGAACAGACAAGGAGATATAACGTCCTACATTATACACTAAATAACAAACCACCTACAATACTTAAAGATCTTAAAAATCTATCCATATCTAATATATATCAGTGTAAAAAGACGACAATTTGCTCTCAGCAAACCATTACTTATTTTATTTATTTACGCAGAGTAATCCTTTATGGATACCAACAGCCCCGGGAAGAGCACGGTTGTTATGTGGAAGTCTCTGCCAGAAGGGAAGCATGGGTATGCTAACCAAACCTCTGCGGCTGTCCGTTGCTGGACCCTTCTCTCTTGCAGCACGCCAGAACACTTGGCGTGCCGCAACCGCCTCAGGGGACCAAACCCGCAAATGGAAGCTAGGCTCCCCGAGTCTGGGCGCCCTAAGTTCCCCTACGATGGTTCAGGTGAGTAGCCCCACCGCCTGCTACTTCGGCCGCAGAGGATAGAGACAGCGGCGCCTCTCAATACCGACAGTTCTTTTCCCCTGCGACCCCACCGCGTCCGTCATCTAACGGTGGCAGCCCCGTCAAGGCCTCGGAAGGCAGGGAGAGCGGCTCACCGTAATGTCGGCACTCCTCTCCCGCCGCGGCCTCTAAATCTCAACCGTGGTGCCGCCCATACAACACCGCAGCCCGCCTCAGTTGCAGTGGCGCCCATACACCACTGCTACCTACAATGACCGCTCCCATGTGGACTTGGAGGGCAAATCCCATAGGAGCGGTCCCACCTCGGGCCCGCCCGCAATCAGCTATCACTGGCTGGCCCATTGGTTCCTCTTAGCTTCGCCGTGGTGACCCAAGCCACGGCTACAGAGCCCCCCGCCACGGCAAGGCGGAAACCAACGGGGGGATACATCCTGGCAGAAAATATTATTCTGAGTCGTTAGGTCGTAAGGCATAATATTACTAGGCACTATTCGTTGGTTTCTCGAGAGACGTCAATCCTAGCAACAAGGACTAACTAGTGTTATTCGATATTATTTGTATTCATTCAATAACTTCTTAAAATGGGTTTCTAAACATTGACCTATAAGTAAGTCAGGATGTTGCATATCTTGCAGACAGAACGTGTGTACAGAGTGAATTGTGAGCATGCTGATTCAATTCGTTAATGCTATTCAATAACTGGTTAAAATGGGTTTCCAAACATTGACCTATTAGTATGTCAGGATGTTGCATATGTTGCACACAAGAGTGCACAGACTGAATTCTGTGATGTCTGCTGACCTTGTTTCTCTATTCAAATAAATTCCTTATCTGTTAATTTAGTAGTTTTTTTATACAACCATGTGTGAGTTAGGTTTCGCTCACCAAGGGTTCTGTACAACCAACCATATCACAAATATTTTTGTCTCGAAGGTATTTTTAGTCCTTTTTGTTTTACTTTAAAATTTATTATAAGCACATCAAGTTTGAAGCATGTTACGTTTATAAACTAAAAAAACACTGTTAGTTTTATATGCGATATATGCATATAATATATTAACTATATATGATATATTAACAATTTTGAGCTTTTATTTCTATAATTGCGCTGCTTAGACCTTGTCTTCAAGATTCTAGGTCTACTAGATCTATTTATACCTATATTAGAGGAAATGATTTATTGATGGTAGTCAAATTATGCTATATATATACCATATTATTTCATTTTATTGTCTTAAAACTTATATTTTATAGCTCTAAGTCTAAGGAATCGTAGACTTGAAAGTCTGTCCATCTATTGATCAGACAGACTGACAACGTAGTAATCTAATAAGGGCTACGACTTCTTCTTTAGGTACGACGGAACCATACAAAATGTCATATAACTACAGACTAACAATTAATCCATTTTTTTTATTTATTTATTATGTGAAACTTTGCTTCTCATACATATTTTTGGTACTAGTCAACGTGAAAAAAATAAGCGCAGTTGATCTTAGGTGGATAATATTCTCTTGCTATAAATAGGCCGTTCCAGATTTAGTTTAACTGTTCAAACACCATCTCTTTCTCTCACTCACACATACCTACATACGCACATAATATAATTTCAGTTATAACGTGTTCCTTCAACAAAGATAAAGAAAAACAGACAATATCGTACACATAAAACACACGGCACGTTGTTACAGCTCTTTGTCACGGCTTAGTAAATAAACGTTCATACAAAGAGCTATTTATCTGAGTTTCTTAATGCACACGTATATATAGGTATAATCATGTTTATTATTTTATCAGGAGCATCCGCAACAGTCCCGATTGAGGCACCACACGGGCAGTGCGTGTTAAAATGAACGATAAAACTGAGCATAGAATAAAAGAAAAACATGTCAACGGAAATAACCACTGGGGATATGTTGTGTGTTTTGGAACTATCATCACCTTTGTGAGTACACATTCAGTCTATTAATAACTTGCTCCTTATTATAAATGATTATCCAATGGGCACACTTTTCTGATATAAAATATATGTGTTACCGTTGGTCATCTACTTATGTTGAAACACTCAACCAGGCCTGCTTACATTGACTGGCCACTCACACTGGGGCGGCATGGCGTATAATGATCCATGGGGTGTATTAGGTATCCCGTTTCTTGCTATAGGAATCCGGGGTAAGAGCTGCTTGCACAACATTCAATATTTCTAACGTCATCAACTCTCTGTCGGTTTCGAAATAAAAGACAAATATGACTTCTATATTTTTAGCGTCTTTGGAAACATCGTAGAAGTGGCCATGGAGTCGGTCTAAACTAAGAAACATGTCTAATATTACTTGACACGTTTCTGATAAGACTGATAATGTTAACTAACTAACTAACTGATGTAGGTCAGCACGGCAAGGGTTATTAACTTTGCCTTTGGATTAAACGTACGATTTTATATATAATAATTTTTAATTTATTATAGTTCAATAGAAAATAAAATTTCATATGGCTCCGTCTCATTGGTTTTTGCATTTTAGTATAATGAATAAAAATCATTTATTTAATCTATTACAAGCAATGTAATTAGTCATTTAAAATCTTTCTAATACTCTTGAACTAAAAATACTAACGAAATCTGTCTACATTTCACAGATTTAACTTGCTCGACTTGCTTATTTAAACACTTCCCAGTGACCTAGCGCTGTGTAGATGCAACTAATCATCTGTCGCACAGTCTCATGCTGAAACGCGTGTGAATCATGTATACAAAATGCATGACAAATCGTTAGATAGCATAATGTGGCTACGGACAGGCCCATACCATTTCGCACGCCTCCTCCCACCTCCGTTGTGGAGTCACTGGTGGAGAGTAAGGAGACTCTCCGCCGGCTCGCACAGCCCTACACATCGAGAGTCTTCAAAATGTATTTTAAAGAGTATACATATAATATAAATGTTATAATTTGCAGATGAAGAGAAAGATCAATAGCGGAGGAACAAGAAAAAGACAACACGCCAACAACTGGCTTCATAATGTTCAACTGAAGGTAAGTATGCATAGTGTTTAAAAATATCATACTAACTCTTTATGTAGTTTATCAAACAAAGTGACTCAAACATATGCAGAGTCCTATTAGAGACATTATGTGAGATTCAGACCCACTAAATCCCGTGAGCAGTCTTCCGTTAACTTGAGACCAGATGGAGTCGCACTGGTATGCACTACCCCGCCCTGACAGTTTACCCGGTCGATCTTAACTGGGCCTCGAAACCTGTGAAGAAGTGACTGCTTACCAAGGGTGGCCTCAAGGTGACTGCTCATGGGTGGAGAGATTAAGTGAGTCTGAGTCTCACATAATGTCTCTAATGGGACTCTGCATAGGTTTGAGTCACTTTGTTTGATAAACTACATAAAGAGTTAGTATGATACTTTTAAATACTATGCATACTTATCTTTAGTTGAACATTATCAAGCCATTATAGTGGTATAAAGATACCGGCTTCACTCACTTGGTTTTATGTCGGTTTAAGTTCGACGACGTTTCGAACGTGTAAGACGTTCTTCTTCAGGGAGTGTTCACGCTTGGAGCTAGTATAATGTGTGATACTCACGATAGTTTTCAAACTCTAATTATCTAGCCAGTTGTTGGCGTGACATGTGTTGTCTGTTTTTGTTCCACAGGTATTGATCTTGTTCTTCATCTACAAATTATCACATATAAATTATAGTTACACTCTTCAAAATATATTTTGAGAAATATGACTAAAAACATCAATCCAATCTTGTTTTAAGTTATAAATAAGTTGTCATGAATGAGTATGCAATATAATAGAAAAAAAAATATCATAAACTAATATTTATGCGAGGAAAAATATCGTTGAGATTTATTACCTTACTTGTATTTTTTTCTGATTCATGACATGTAAGCTTTATATATGTTGAGATTAATCTCAACATATATAAAGCTTACATGTCAGCACCACATATTAGGAAGTATATATGATCAACACTATGCCAACCGAATTCAAATAACTGAATCAACTTACTATGTTACGTAGTATTACGTATATTAACTTATGGTACAACAATCTCTCTATGTGTGTGAGTGTATACTTTTCAAGCAACTGCGGGTACAAGAAGTTTCGTCCTTAAACAAAAGACGTGTGGATTTTAAAAGAGTACTTACAATACGTACAAATAATATTTGGTTCAATAGCTTGTATTTTTTTATATTTCAGATTGCAGGAATCGGTCACGTGAATTCATTTGGTCTCATATATAAGGATTTTATTATTGATACGAATTCAACGGCCAAATCGTTGACCACTGCACATGGAGTATTTGCAATAATGTTAGCTATAGGAGGTTTGTTATTTATAATATTATAATAAAGTACTGTTTTTTAAGAGATTGAATAAGACAAATTCCAAAACTTAATTATTAATGTTTCCAGATTATACCTTTAAATTTATTGAGCCAATCTCTTTCCATTATATTCGTCGTTGTTTATAAATATTTGTATACTATTTTGAGTGTTATAATTTGAACGTGTCCATTTATTTTACTTTGACACACAATTAACTATCTATCGTTTACAGGAATAATACTCAATATTATGACAAAGACTATATCTTTAAGAATTGGAGGACTGATTGGAGCAGCAGCATTTTCCATTGGATCATTGACAACTATATTTATTTCAAATGCTAATCAATTACAATTATCGTTTGGTCTATTACAAGGAATCGGATTTGGAATGATGGTCCCTGTTAGCTACTCAACTATAAATCGTTACTTCGTGAAGCAGAGAACTACAGTTATGAGTGTGATAAAGGCTGTACAAGGATTCGTTCTTATGTGGTATCCACAGTTTATCAAACAGATTATGAATCACTATGGCTTCAGAGGAACACTTTTAATAATTTTTGGAATATCGTTACACACTTTCCCTGGAATGCTTGTCATGAAAACCATTAAACCAAAAAAGAGAGTACGAACAGCAAGTATTTTTTAATTTTATAAATATTGTAATTTTCCATTATTGGATGCAGTTATTGATATTAATATTATCTATACAGTTGTAGATAACGTAAAAAATAGCAGAAATGAACGTGAAAACGAAGATTTGCTACATAAACAGGATATTGGTGAAATTGAGCAAGGAAAGCCAGATACTAAAGCCACTTTTCAAACTATAAGGTATGTAAATAACAGAATAACAGTATTGTATAACGCAATAAAGCTTATTGTTATACAGAGATGTCTAAAGGTGATATATAATGTCAGAGTATAGATTTTAATCCTGCCTAAAGTTAAATATATAATTATTTTGTGTATACAAATGAATTTATATTTTTTGCATTTCAGGATAAAGTTATTAGAAATCCTAAACATAAAAGTTTTAAAGGATCCAGTGTACCGTAACATCTGTCTTGGACAAAGTTTCGTGAATTTCTCCGACCTAACTTTTTTCATATTCCAACCCATGCTTTTGTTTCAATATGGATACGATACGGTTGGTAACACTTTCTTTCTCTATATCATATCGTACATTCTTCTTATCTGGTACGTTACTATTGAAATTATCATGTGTATCTTTCTCTAACAGTAGCTAATCTCCTTTAGAACTTCTATAAGGTATATGACTGAGATTATGTTATTATTTTCACCAGTCATTGACAACTGTTACTTCGGTAATTTTTACTAGAATGCGTTGAAGTTCAAAAGGAGGGTTAAGTATTTGAATATGTCCCGAAACTCAACGATAACCTGGTACCGGGCGAGAGGCCAAGGTATACCAGTTAAGAAAAAAATATTTTTTTTCGAACGTGGAGTGTCAAAGGTAACTGACAATAATTGTATAAACCTTAACTCGTCAAAACTTAATGTAATTTACTAAGTTAACATTGTTTATTACTTTGATTCGTGGTTGCGAATAATAGCACAGTTATTTTAGATTACATTATTAAAAACAATCATTGTTAAAACTATCAACTTATTCGAAAAAATTCTATTATCGCTTGGCTAAGTGACATGTTTTTTTTTATAATTTTTCTCATAACTGGTATACCTTGGCCTCCAGGTTATCATTGAGTTTCGGGATATCCGATATATATCCGTTCCTATGTCTTCTCGTATCTCCTCAAAGGCTTAACCGATTGTGATAAATGATAAGTCATTAGATTCGTCTTGATGAAGCGAGTGGGTGCAACTTTTGGTTTATTTTCTTGTTACAGAGTGAAGTAGCAACATGTATATCCATTTCTGCGGGCTCTGACGTTGCAGGTCGTTGTATCTTAGCTTTAGTCAGCAGTATCACGGATGTAAATACTAGAGTATTGTTTTATACAGCCGCTTTGTTAACATTTATTTTTAGAATTGGTAAGTTTTCATAATCTTGTGTCCTTTCTGACAAAGCCATATAAAATTTTTGCTTATTAAAAATTTTATGATTAAGATTTAGAAACTGTCAAAATTTTATTATACAAGTTTGTGGCAACATAAATTTGATTTACTTTTTCATAAAAATATTTACACCTATCAAATAGTAATATATTTATAATGTCCGAATTTAACGACTATTAAAATGTTATAAATTAAAAGGTAACTGACAGCTCATAATTTTATAAAGTAATAAGGTAACAAACATATTATAAACAAAAAAAATTAAATCAGTTTCGTGTTTTGTTGCTTATTTTTACTATTCCCAAACAGTTTTAATATTGTATACATTAAAATCTACTGCTTTCCTTTCAGTAATACTTCAAATGAGTAATTTCATTTACGTGGCAGTAGTCACGGGTATACTTGGTTTGCTGAGAGCCCTGCTTCATGTCACTAGTCCTTTGGTTATATCAAACCACGTCTCGCATGAAGACTTCCCTGGTGCCTACGCTTTGTTCATGCTATGTGCAGGAGTTGTTAATGTTACCTGCTCACCAATTGTTGGTAAGTTAGCACACCATGAAATAACAGTTTTTGACTATTATTTAATAATCGACAGGTTAGTTAATAAGAAGCTGGCACTATATATAGGCAAGTCCCAACCATACCCCAGTTCAGCCGCCGGATTATAACGTTCAAATTTATATCTTACTAGCTGCGCCCCGCAGAGTCACCGCATGGTAGTATAGACAGGCAAAAACTTAATTTTTATTAAACTTTCATATTCATATAATGAAAAGCAGTAAATTTTGACACTTCAATTATATTTATCTGTCACCTGCACCATTTATATTTCACTTACCAGTGACATTATGCCTCGATGGGAGATATGGCACCATGTAGCAGTTGCATGAGTATTTTTATGAAATACCGGGTGACCATAGCCTAAAATATAACAGCCTGTTCAACAAGGCGCACATAGTGATGTCCTCAAAATCCCTGTGTATGTTAATGTTATTGCATGGGTTTTATCCTGTATATAATTATTTAAATTAATTTAGTCCACGAGGATACTAGCGACCTTGTTAATTGCTACGAAGAAATATAGTAAATATATAGTAAATATAAATATAGACTATTATTTCTTCGTAGGTTCATTGAAACAATTTTGTTAACCATTTTCAATGTCCCACATAAAGGGAACCTGTACTTGCATTTTTTTATTGCCAGATTGGTAGTACCTAGTGTTTTTTTCGTAACCATCTCAATGGGATCCTACCTATACTTTCCGTTTGGGTGCGGAACCCTAATCAGTAAAATAATAAATTTTACATAACGAATAGATCTAAAATAATATAATTATTAATTTATCAATTTCGAATAATAGAGGTAAACAAACTCCATTTGTATGTATTGTTTCATATGTTTACTATTTATTAAGATTGTTAACTTATTACTAAACATAAAAATAGTGTTAATAGTAAGACGTGTTTAAACTAGCATAATATAACCAATACTAAGAAAAATGTTTCATATTATTGAATAAATCTAATAACAAGAGCCACATGTTACCATATTTGAACTCTTCCTGGCATTTTATCACGAAGTTATGACTTGCTTTAATATACATAATTAACTAGACGAAACAACGTAGGTGTTTGAAAACAAAATATATAAAAATATTAATTTTCTGGTATATTCGAGTAAAAAACATACCGAATTTCATCTTATCTCTATCATCAATATTTCTTACATGTAGACCTGTTTAAGTGTTTATTAGGATTCCGTGGAATAGAAAAATGGATAATAGATGCATTACAGTTACGTATGTTATGCCGTTTCCACCTGTTTGACCATCCGTACGTTCTTCAGGCCCGATGGACATTCGACTTTTAATAATTAGATGTTTTTGTAAATTGCTACAACCAAGTTTTTTTACGCTTATGGGTTTTCAAAGTTACTGTTATGTAATACTCTAATATATAGTGGTTGTGAGGGATCGAAAATAAACATTTTCTCCAAACCCTACTGTGGAATATATTCCAGCGTTGTGCAGGTGCTTTTAAATTTTCTATGCGAAATTTGGAAAATACTTAATATAACTTAAACTAAAATAAATAATTTCGAAAAACATTACTTATAATATATCATATTTAACATAAAACCGCGAGTATTTATGTAGTTTTTTCCTTTTCTGAATCCTTTCGTAGCCATGTCCAGCACATGCTTGCCTAATTTATTTATAAATGCGCAGTTCATATTCATAAGCGTTCAAAACTTGAAATATATTAAGATAGTTTTATCTGATAAAACCAAATCAGTTTAATAGAATTATGATTTTTCATAATGTAGATAAGAACTTCTAAGACTTTGCTATGGTCTTAATTTTTAAGTTAGACTCAACTATTGTGTTATATTAGTTTTATGGTCACTCATTTTAACACCAGGGTATTGGCAAGCGATCTTTTACAACAGGTGCTGATAGCCACCTAGTGAAATTCATCACTCCACTTAGACTGAGGCTTTTCAATTCAATTTGCCATTTCAATTTGCTGATGATGTAGATTGGTTGTGAACTTGTTGTTACTTCTTCATATGATCAGCTCACCTGAAGAGAAACTTTGAGAATAACCTTTTCTCTAGCTGCATTTATTAGAAATGACGATAGTTGAAAGCACATTCCACCGTACGTGTCCTGTTTCGCTTTGAATTGTGATTCCTCTGGAGCTACGCGTTAAATCGGAATAAAAAGTGGCCTATAATAATACATTATTCCTGGGTACAAAGCTAGAATAATAAACTATAAATAAACAGTGATGATTGTAAATACTAAAAAAATGTAACGAATGATTTAGCTACAGATATAAATAATAAAATTCAGTTTTTACTGGTTTAACATAATGTTAGGTAAAGTAAATTAGCCAATTAGATATATATTCATATGACGTCATATACAACATCTACACATAATTAAGTTAATCTTTAGTATAATATGTGCATCATTAAATAGTGTAACTAAGCAGACGTATTTATTATCATAAGGTTTCTGATAAGATATGATTTGGAAATAGTTAATCAAATACGAGTAAATGTGATGATGATGTCAAATATATTTGTGAAGCTGTTTCAGTTTTTAAATTATTAATTTACATGTGCTCATATCAGTTTATTTATTGGAAACATTTTTATATCATGTGGGGTTCAAATAACTATTTGTTTTTTTATCATGTGCCTTTATGTCATGCACTTCACGTAAACAAGCCATCCCTCAGGCAATTGGACATATATCAACAACAGGTCTACGTAAAAGGAAAACTAAAGAACAATCCCTACGTCGTCAAGAAGCGAGAAAGCCCTATCAGGTGATAGGCTTCATGCGCAAGAAGCTGCCTTGGTTGAGACCACGGCAGTGCCAGATATTCTGGCACGAAGCAATAGTACGCAAACATTATTATGGCAGGGCGTGAAGGACCCTGTAGGAAGTTCAATTACTGGTTGATAGAGGCACTAAACGGGGGGTGACGAATGAACACCAATAAAAACAGTACATCACTGAGCACAACACGCACAAGAATTTCTTACGTTATAATTTGATTGCTTAAAAAATGCGTAATAGTAAAAAAGGGATGAAATCAAATTTGAGCTTATTTTACATACGTACGTTACGTGATCATGGCGTTTGCAACAGTGCCGAAATATCGGAAACTCACAGAAAATATACATGGTAATTATCCCTTCAATAATTTGAGTACTTCTAATAATTTTACATAATTAAATTAAAAGATAATTCCATGCTTCAAAAAGATATCTATTCGCTGATTGTGAAAGTAGTTAATTGTTCCTGATTTTTTATGGAAATTCTATTACCCTTTCCTCTTTTATAGATTCTTCATTATTTTCATATTAAAATTATGTACGTACACATTGAATTCTCATTATTCTGTTGATTGTTTATTTTCGCGACAAGGCAGCTAAAGTAATGTGCCATTCACCAGAATCCGTTCAACTTTTTCAGCATACGCTTTACAATATTGCTGTGATTAATTGTAACAGGCTAAATTTTATAAACAATGAAAGTTTGTTTTGGAGACTGACGTACAAATCGATGAGCTGTAGAAGTATTAGGACCGTAAGGAAACCTTTGAAATTTCTAATACCTTTAGTGGGCACGAAATTCAGTGCAGTCGTTACATTAAAGTAATGTATATATTTATTTTTTGCCTATATGCCTAGGACTCGTGTGATGTATTCCGGACATTTTCTTCGTTTAGTTTCAAACTTGTTCGCCTGGGAATCAGTCTCAGTAGCCCGCGGTCGCCGTTGTACATAACAAAGACACCCGAAAAATAATAAATAATTTCGAAAGAGGTCGAACAACATTTTCGGTAAATATCACGAGTAAAAACTCGCGCCAGTTTTTTGACTCAAATTCATATAAATTTATCTATTATTTATGTAAAAAATCAGCTTTGCTATTTTGCATCGAAATACTGTGATCTCTTTATATATATATATCTCTCCATGGAATCCAATGAATTTCGACAATTTACTTAAGTATTTTATTGTATGTATTATGTATTATGTTCACAATTTAAGTAGCAGTGAGAAATAGAACGACAACTCAATTTTACTCGTACTAACTTTGTTTTGTATTATATTTCTTTGTTATGTGTGTCTTTCTGTGTAACAAATAATGTAAGTAAGTTGCCTATTTTCAGACCTTCTATAAATTGGGTTATTTAATTGGGTATGTGATAAGCGTTGTCAAATTAATCCTATAAGATACAGACGTTTACTAAGAGTATGTATATTGTTACGGATGAATACGATCACTGCGCTTATGCAGTTATAAAGACGTTTGTACATTGATTATATTAACACTCTACCACTTATTTAAAAATGTAAAAAAAATACCTGTTTACTACTAAATATAAGTATAAGGTACTTTATCGTCAAAATTAGTACTAAACAGCGTCGTAAAACTCTATCGCGTTATGGAAATCTATTTGTAGCACATTGTTTCAACAGAATATTATTTTATACATTAAAACTGTCATAAAGATACAAAAACATTCGCGGTCACGCTGACGTTTCTTTCCCTCAATACTTTTATTACAACAATACGTTACGTCGCCAGTTGACGTGACTCCACTGAGATAAATGAGGAACCGAACCGTCGGCACACAATGACAAATTAGAAACGTTTTTATTGAGCGTGGATACAATCTATATGATGCACGAGCTTCCGTAAGCGTTTTCTGATCTTTTGTCGAAGGTCGCAAACTATGGAACTATAGAATCGTTTACTTGTTTTCATTGAATGTGAAGTTTTATTTTAACGATTATCTATAAATATCAAGTAGCTGACTCGCTGGGCTGACAGAGCTTCGCTTTCTTTAATCCCATTTCTGTGAAATTTTCGAATTCTTAAGTATATGCTTACAAAATACAGACACTGCTAATAAAATATTAAGTTTGTAGCTCCAGTGGCTTAGACTCGGGGTTAATGAATCAGCTTAGACAGTAGGAAAAGTAAATAATACTTTTAATTAGTTTGTGATTTCATTTAAACATTACATTGTTAGTAATTAAAAATTAAATAAAAAAATGATAATAATAACTATCTAATCTATAAGCCCCATGGTGGGGGGAAAAGTGGCCAAAACGCTGGCGGCATTGCCACGCTGGATGCAATGCTAAGTTTTTGCCCAAAATAGGCGCCAGCATTTCGGTCACCCGACGCGGACGCCTCAAACTAACGTTTCGCCAGATCCCTAAACAAGTTGAGAGCGGACGGCCCCCATGGGCCTAGTTTCTATTATATATAAATATATATATAACCCCTAATTGGCAAAAATTGGGGACCACTGATGAAAATTTTGCTATGGAACAGGATAACACGATAACACGCGGATCGGTGAGTACTCGTAATAATATATATATTATTATTATGAAAAGTGCTGATGCTGAAAAGTGGGTCAAATTGTATTAATTGTTTGAAATAAGTAATGAAGCCAAATCCAGATTTTATTAAAGATTAAAAAAAAATATCATACAATGTTTTGAATGCGTGATATTTATAAAACTTACAGTCAACATGGAAATTTATAGTGACATTATACTTATCATCCATACGCATACATGGTATTAATCTGTCCGCATCAGGACAAAAAATAACAATAGATTTATGAATGAAACTTGCCTCGAATAAGGCTTGCTGATTCGGACAGATTAAAAACACTTTTCATTCGTTATTATGTTGTACAGGAATAAATGTAGTAAACAATAGAATGAAGGTAGAATAAAATAATTTATTCCACATCGAAAATAATAAATGCAGGTCTAATCTACACAGATAAATAAAACTGTAGTGTCTGTTTGTAATTCCAAATTAAAATCTTTCACTAAATGCTAAACTAACATAAAACATATATATATATATATATATATATATATATATATATATATATATATATTTAATTTTTGCCTGTCTGTATGTCTTTCTGTTTGTTCTGGCTAGTCTCTGAAACAGCTGGACCGTATTTAAGTAAACTTTCACTGGCAGGTAGGTGATGTTATAAGGAGTAACAAAGCTACTGCTTTATTTTAGACAGTAAAAATATATAAAACTCTGTCCGTCTGTCTGTGTGTTACCTTATCACCCCTAAACGGCTGAACGGATTGTAATTAAATTTGGCATTGTAGCAAATTATATCCCGAGGAAGCATAAATGATACTTTTTACATCATCATCATCCATCACCACGAGAGTGAAAACGCGGGCGCAGTTAGTATTAATATAAAACAACTAAACATTGGTAAGTATTTCAACTATGAAAAAACGAAATAAAAGATTCCTTGTCATTATTTTGTCAAAAACAGACAAAAAACTAAGTAACTTTGAATAATAAAGGTCAGTATTCGGTATTTAACAAATATTCGCATATTTTAGAAAAGAACGTAATTTTATGTATATTTATAATCTATTTGTAAGTAAATTACCAACCTTATCATTCCTCAACTTTTTGTTAAATTCTTACAATAAATGCATTCTTTTTAAATTTACTGTCGTCTCCTTTTTTGTGATCCAAATGACAAAGACAGTATAATATACTTGAAACGCTTAGATGATAAGTTTTTATGAATAAGTGCGTAATTGTTGAACAGAAGAGGAACACTCTGATGAAATAAATTTATTCTAAAGTAATACCGAAGTCAACAAATATTTAAAGTTCAGAGAACGCTAGTGCTGGGTGAGAGTACACTCACACCCAGGCTTGGGTGGATGAGGCGTGGAATACACATTAACATACTTATTATAAACTTCCAAGACCCAAGTACAAATACTTCTGCCAGTCACAAAAATATATACATCAGCCAGGTTCAATATCTGGGACCCATCACTTCGAAGGCCGGGTTACTAACTAGGTTAACAGGCCGTCAAATTATAACGATTGTATTAATATGAAACTTATTACTAACTTAACTTATAACTATTTTTAGACTTACTTGTACATAATCAATGCAAATTATTAATGTACATTCACTGTACACTGTACAACCTTCGTTTGGATCTATTTTTGGATATCAATTATGCATGAGAAACTCAGTTAATGTGTAACGAATGTATATTATAATTTGCTAGCTCTCACTTAGAATAAATTATTGACTGATTGTGACTAGTACATAATTAGTATATAGTAAGAAATATATCGTACAATTAATTAATATACGTACAATTATTACATGCTACTTATACTTAATTAAAGTCATTCTTTAATCTTAATATTTGTAATTCCATATTATTAAAACTCACACGTATGATTATGCTTTTGTAATATGAACTTACGCGTTACGCGAATAATTTTCTGTTTCGTTATGTATTAATATTTTCAGTGTTCTTTTACCGACTGCGCCATGTATTGTTTAGTAAAACACTTACTTAAGAGAACACACACTTTTTATTATATTTTAGTTATCCTAATAACAATTCACAATGACTGTGTAACCATAGTGTCCATAGATAAACCAAGCTAGTTTGACAACCCAATACATCAATATCACGACAATTTATATATCTTCGTCTTGAAACCTTCTTCATGAAGACGTTTCTAGTATTTCACAACGTTCAACAATCTATCCCGCTGCAACTGCATTTCGACTTGTTCGACTACTATTAGCGTTCGGTCTTTACCAAGAAAGCCATTCTACTATTTCTAAGGACAAAAGAACGTAACGTCATCTTAAACATTACAATATTGTATATAAACATTAATCGCTATACGAATATGAGTTAATGTTGCGTTTATTATCTATCGAGTTACCACAATATAAAGTTTTGGTCTATCGCTGACAACGGAAACGTAATGCTGGACTGTTATTTAATAGTAGAATAATAAAACGTACAGAAATCACCGTTCAAATACGGGTCGATTGCAAGTTAGTGGAATCGGCCCCAGGGCATTGAGTGAGGTGCGCTTGAGCGGGAACACTAGGGCACTGGACAATGCTTTGTCATTTCGCTCGCTTTGGTTCAAATATTATTCTTTGTTTAATGTGAAAAACAAATAAAAGAGATAAGTTTCGCTTTTGAAATTAAACATCGTATCTAATTATTTTATTAACAAGGTATTAAAAAAAAAACTAAAAACTAATCTATAAGCCCCATGGTGGGGGGAAAAGTGGCCAAAACGCTGGCGGCATTGCCACGCTGGATGGCAATGCTAAGTTTTTGCCCAAAGTAGGCGCCAGCATTTCGGTCACCCGTCGCCTCAACCGAACGTTTCACCATTATTATTTTATATTTAACTTACGAGTAATGCTTAGATTAATGATTAGTCTCCGCGCGCGCGCTTCGAACGAGAGCGAGACCAATGATTAATCTAAGGAGTACCTAATGATAATAACGTATGTTGTTGTTGTTTGTGTTGTTACAGGATTGCTGAAAGACGTGTACGATGACTACATCCCGGCTTTTTATGCATTGATTTTATGCTGTCTACCATGTCTGTTGACTTGGCCAGTTGAATACTTTTATAAGCATTGATCTACGACACAATTGAATAGGTATTGTTATTATTATATCAACATTTACTGTGATTTAAACGCATTAGAACAAAATGTTACATTGCGCTTGTAACGAGTACAAAATTATATAGATATGTCACTTTTTGAACGTATTTTCAATTGATCCATCGTACTTCGATCCCAGAAATGCTTTTACAGCATGAGATTCAGTGGTAAGATGCAAATAAATTACTAAGAAAATAAACATGTACACATCAAATGTATAATATTATATATAAGAGGCGATTTTAAATAACACTTATACATTTATTCGAATTCGCATGTTTATTAACAATTAACTTGAGTTATTGGGATGTTTTTACTATCTACGTTTTATATTTTACTCATATAGAAGTAGGTACCTACTGAAATTATGCATTCCAAATAAATAAATTGAATTCAAATGTGAGCCTGATTATATAAGATAATTGTTACTTTATCTTCATTTTATTCTTTAAATTGTGCTATTTGAATACTGAAGTAAATATTTATATTTCCTTGAAATTTATATTCTAATGTTCTAACATTCCTCATTCACATCTAACAGTCATTCCTTAAGGTAAATACGATATAGAATATGTTTCTAACATATTAATGATGTAATAATGTTGAGTACTGTCTTAATTTTTTTTAAATAGAAAGAGCAAAAGTGAACTTTATAAATAATTCATTATTATTTATATTATTTCCGGCAAAACACTCACGTTAAGGATCGAATACGTCAACCCGGGTTTCTTATTATTATAAATAATGTTTCATGAATATGATCAGTGACATTACTTTCCTTGGCGACTTTGCTCTACTGCGACGATTATGAAACATTTCATTCTAGTTATGAACTTCATGTATAAGAAGAGAAATAAAACATTCACTTATTAAAAGTTTATACTTCATTTGAAAGTAAACAAGTGTAGTAAAAAGAAATGCTATTTGATAAAAATATAATAACATAAGAAATAATTTTAAGCGCGGTTGGAAGTAAACCTCGTTTCGCCTTGCAGTGCGATAACTTGTGTAAGGGAAAGCATAGGGACACAAACACACACACACACACACATCCAAGAAACGAAAAGAGAAATTCCGCTGGTCACACGATAGCAGTGGACTGTTCGAGCGATTTCATGTATATGTGTCTACGTAGCAAAGTGTAGTTCACTGTGCAGTCTCAGCCTTGAAGCAGTCCATCCTGACTGCTTTAAGACCTATTCAAACCTGTGAGTAATTCGTTAACGCGAGCGATAGAGAAATCCGAAAGGGTATGCGTTAATTTCACTGTTCACACCAAAGCGGATATCTCTAGCGCGCGCGGTAGAGATATTCGTTGGCAACTGTTAGCGGGGCGGCGGAACTAGTTTCGCCAAACAAGAGAAAATACCGCCTCACTAGGCGGTACAAGTTTCGCTGCAGTTACGGAACTTCATACTATTTACCCAATCGAGTTCCGCGTGGTATTTTTCGCTACCTACAGCGGTAGCGAATAACGCTCAGGTCTAAATAGGCCTTTAAGGTGCTTGTGTATCTGGGGCTTTAGAATAACTTACACCTCGGTAAGGATATTTTTGGGATCAAATTCATGTCGAATATATGTCCAAGCAATGACTTGTCAAATAATGTTTTTTTTTTTCGAAGTAAGCGAATCATCATCATCATCATCATCTCAGCCGTAGGACGTCCACTGCTGAACATAGGCCTCCCCCATGATTTTCCAAAAGGACCGGTTGGAAGCAGCCTGCATCCAACGTCGTCCTGCGCCCTTCCTCAGGTCGTCTGTCCATCGTGTCGGTGAACGACCTACGCTGCGCTTGCCGGTACGTGGTCTCCACTCCAGAACCTTTCGGCCCCATCGGCCATCTGTTCTGCGTGCTATGTGCCCTGCCCACTGCCACTTCAACTGGCTAATCTTCTGAGCTATGTCGGTGACTTTCGTTCTTCTACGGATCTCCTCATTTCTGATTCGATCACGTAGAGAAACCCCGAGCATAGCCCTCTCCATAGCTCGTTGTGCGACATTGAGCTTATCTATGAGGCCCATAGTAAGAGACCACGTTTCAGTGCCATAAGTCATCACTGGTAACACACATTGGTCGAAGACTCTTGTCTTGAGGCACTGAGGTATTTTTGACGCGAAGACTTCGCGAAGTTTCCGGAACGCTGCCCAGCCGAGTTGGATTCGACGATTGACCTCTTTCTCGAAGTTGGACCTGCCAACTTTTTATATATAGTATAATTTTGAAACAACACACTTTTTTGGATTATGAGCCTACACAGTTAACAAAAAGAAGAAAATACTTGGTGTGCAATCAACCTCATCATTTTAGTACCCGTTTTGCAAAGAGGTTTTATTTGTTTTTAGGGCCTTATTTATACAACAAGCTTAATAAAATTTTGAACATTTATCAGTTGGTTAAATCAGATGTCAAAATTGTAGTGACTAAATGGCTAAAAACTTTATCTTATGACGATGCTGAAGAACATCTTACAGTAATCACCTAAATAGTTTACTTGGGATGTAAAACACATACATACACACACACATACACTCACTCACACACACCTACACACACATAAACATACGCAAACACTATCATCATCTTTATATGTTATATGTAATATTAGGACCTAAGATTAATTCTAAATTCTTAAGATTAGTATTGTACCAAAATGGCTAGCAGTAGTCCAACGCTGGGGAAAGAGCGCTGTATGCTGAAACACGGGTGATGAACCTAGTTCAGCAGCAGATACTCTTGCACAAATTTGCTCATGTTTTCTAGCCCCATTATAATGTAATGTATAATGTATGTATGTATTATTATTATTTTAATATGGATTTCCGCAAAGTAACGCCTGAAACAATAAATTAACAAAAATTAACAAAAAAAAGTTTGACTGTCTGTCCCAGGTAGATGTACTCGTCAACAACTTCGAGAACTGAGTTCCCAACTGATATTGGGGTAGGTACAACATGGGCATTAGACATAATTTTCGTCTTGTCCATGTTTATCTTAAGACCTACCCGTTGGGAAACTCGATGGAGGCCTTTCAGCATTGTACTGAAGTCTTCCATGGATTCTGCCATGACTACAATATCGTCGGCAAATCGAAGGTGTGTGATGTATTCGCCGTTAATATTGATGCCAAGTCCTTGCCATTCCAGAAGCTTGAAGGCGTCTTCCAATGTAGCGGTGAACAGTTTCGGAGATATAACGTCTCCCTGTCTCACGCCACTTTGCAATGGAATTGCCTTCGAACTCTGCTCCTGTACTCGGACTGACATGTAGGCGTTTTTGTACAAACACTTCAGCACTTCAATATACCGATAGTCAATACGGCACCGCTGGAGAGATTCAAGCACTGCCCACGTCTCGATCGAATCAAAGGCTTTCTCATAGTCCACAAACGCTAGACAAAGAGGCAAGTTATACTCTTCGGTCATCTGTATAACTTGCCGTAGCGTGTGTATGTGGTCTATGGTACTATAGCCTTTTCAGAAACCGGCTTGTTCCGGAGGCTGGAATTCATCAAACCTGCGACTGGTTCGTTATGACCTTCGAAAACAGCTTATAAACATGTCTCAAAAGCGATATGGGTCTGTAATTTTTAAGTAAAGTGTTGTCACCTTTCTTGAAGAACAGCACCACCACGCTTTTGTTCCATGCTTCTGGCGTTGAACCTTCGAGTAAGACGGTATTAAAGAGCTTCTGAAGGACTTTAAGTACCGGTGTTCCACCCGCTTTCAGAAGCTCAGATGTGATACCGTCGTCACCAGGCGCCTTGTTGTTCTTAAGCTGTTTCAAGGCCATTCTAATCTCGTACAGGCTGATGTCAGGGATATCTTCGGTATAATGTCGGGTCAGCTTGGCTCTTGGGTCTTTGACCGAGCTGCTAACAGGTTTAGCGACCGAGGTGTATAACTGTCCGTAGAAACTCTCGACCTCTCCTAACACTTCCGCTTTGGTCGACGCTACACTGCCGTCTCCTCTCTTCAGCTTCGTCAACTGGCTTTGCCCAATAGACATGTCTCTCGCAAACACTTTGGAGCCTTTTTTCCGCTCTATCGTCTCTTTAATACGGTTTGTATTAAAGATCCGGATGTCGTGTCGCAAGGACTTCCATATTCGTCTATTGAGCAGCCTATATGCTTCAGCATCATTAGAAGTCTGCAGTTTCAATGAGCGTCGTTCAGCCATGAGGTTGAGGGTATCGTTGGAGAGTTTCTGTGGCCTATCTGTACGGTGGGGTTTAAAGTACTTGGAACCCACTGTATGGACAGTTTCTACTAACCTGTTATTGATCTCGTCCACTGAAGCGATGTTCTCAAGGCAATCGAAGCGATTGGATAGCTCAAGTTGAAAGCTCTCGGGGTCTTGAATCACGAGTGGGTCGGAGCGTAGACTTCATCAGACGAGACCTCTCCAGTTTGACATTAATATTTACCGTGCTTCTTACCATTCGGTGATCACTACCGGTTTTAACTCTGTTGATCACGGAGACATCAGTGAATATTTGCCTTTTAGTGGTCATAATGAAGTCAATCTCATTTCTCGTGGAACCATCGGGACTCAGACAGGTCCATTTCCTGTGAGGTGGCTTCTGAAAGAAAGAGTTCATCATAAAGAGTCCCTCTTTCTCCAGGAAGTCGGCCAACCTCTGTCCCCTACAGTTCCGTTGTCCATAGCCGAATTTCCCCACTTTCAACTCATCCTCGCTTCTATTACCCAACTTCGCGTTGAAGTCCCCCATAACAACTAGAAAGTGCGTTACAGAGGTATGTATGGCCCGACTAATGTCCTCATACATATCCTCCACCTCATCATCCGGGTGCGACTTCGTCGGTGCGTATACCTGAATGACCTTCAGCGAATACTCTGAGTATTAGGTATACGACCCTATTGGAAACGCTATCGATCTTAACTATGTTGTTAGTGAGGGACTTGTGGACGAGAAACCCGACACCACCTTGGGACTGTTGGTCGCCCTCCCGGTGGTAGAGTAGGTTACCTGATTTTAGGGTTATCGTGTCCTCACCCGCTCTACGGACTTCAGATAACCCTACAATGTCCCAGTGTAGCTTACTCATTACTTCTTCCAGCTCATATATCTTCTCGTCTGTTCTCATCGTGCGTATGTTGTGTGTTACCAGGGCCAGTCGTCGTCGTTGGGGGTGGTAGCCGGGCGTCTACCGGGAATTCTTAGCACCCCCTGCCCCACCGTTACCGCAGCCGCTACCGTAGCCAGGAATAGCGGGGCTGCCGGGGACTGGGGGCCTGGTTCTTTTTGTCTAATCCATTAAGGGGTTTTTGCCAATACTCGCCACGCTTGGCAGGCGGGTTGGCGAGCGCAGTTTGTGTGTGTTTGACTGGGAAGGTGCTGCTGCCCACCTTCTGATTTGTTATCCCTTAGCCGCCTTCTACGGCACCCACGGGTAGAGTTGGGGGGGGGGGTGCTATTCTAAGCCGGTACCGCCACGGCGAATGTACTTGTCGAAATCCAGAGGCACACACCCCAAAAAAATCTTAAAACTTACTTTTCCCTTATTATTCTTAAATATCATTATGCATCAGTAAATTTAGGATTTTGAATAGCATACTTAACAACTATTGTGCTTAAAATAGCTATGCTTTAAAAATAGTCACAAAAAAGTTATAATAATAATAATAATAATAAATCTTTATTTCAGGTAACATAACCCATATGCCTACTACAAAAATATATATTAAATTACATGTTTATTAACAATAGATAAGATACAACAATAACTAACAATTAAAGTATAATAATAGAGTATATATATATATATAAAGTAAATAGTATTTTTTTTTTCATCCACAAGTGTTAGTGGACGAAATCGTCATTTGCGATTTTCGCTCTGGTGCACTGCAATCCATGACCGATAGATAGGACTACACAGGTCTTCAGACAGGCACTGCAGTATGGTATTATTCGATCTCCGTATTCTATCCCAAAAGGATGCAATACGTGATCGAATAACCGCAAAGAAATCAGGAACCCGCGCATCAGCAAACATCCCCGACGCGCTGCAGAACCTAGGCTTTTTCATAAGGATGCGAAATGCGTCATTATATTGCACCCTTATGGTATGATAGGCTAGTCTGGTATACTTTACCCAAAGCTGACATGTGTATAAACACATGCAGTAAGCTTTGAATAAAGTAACCTTGACTTCATGGGAGCATTTAGCAAATCTGCGCGCGAGCATGTTACATCTGATTGACAGATTCCTTCTCTCTCGCTCCATGTCCAAGTTGTCAGTCATATCTTCGGTCATTATATGACCAAGATACCTAAACCTCTTCACAACCCTTACTGGCGAATTCATCAACATTACATCCGGTACGATCTCCGGACCCTTACCTGCGCGAAATACCAGCATCTCTGTTTTGGCTACGTTATATTTTAAACCGTTCTTTGCTGCGTATTGTTCGCATACATCCAAAAGTTTCCTTAGTCCGCTGATCGAGGGGCTGAGAAGCACCATATCATCTGCATAACTTAGGTTATTGAGGCACACACTACCAATATGGCATCCGACACTGGTGCTTCTCAGCTCCCCTATCAGGTCATTTATATAAAAATTAAAAAGGTTATGCTACATGAATATTGTGCATAACTATTATAAGGATAAGTGAAAGTATGCCGTGTTAAATTAACATACAATATTAAGCAAAAAACAGGAAACTGTTAACTATAGTGTTTATTTATCAAAACAGACGATAGTAAAATAATAGAAAATTCACATGTTTTAATAAACAGTAATGAAAGTGAAACATTGACACGCGTTAGTTTCTAAATTAATATAGAACATAGAAATTAAAATATTCTATCAGTTGTTGAATATTAATAAACAACTAAATGAGTACGATAATACACAAATGGTGCTGAAACCGTCGCAAGAGTAATTTGCGAGAAAGTATTTGTACCGTATACGAAAAGGATAGAATATGTATAGCCATTTTTAAAAAAAGAAACCGAATTCTAGCCTAGACTTCTTATAAATGTACAAACTTAACTTAAAAAAAAAACGATATTAGAAGAAATATTTAGAGACACTTCCGCTAAAAACAATGCTTATGGACGAGTTGCGGTGTGCACCACCCTCCCTCCCGCACAATGCAAACATGAAGTATACAGAATAAACCACACACAAAACAAACCAATAACGATTCGACAAGTGTTTCGCCTCTACACGAGGCATCCTCAGATGTTGATACGTCGAGCGCTTATCTCACTGTCAGTCTAGTATATGTTTGCAGTTTATGAGGGAGGGAGGGTGGTGCACACCGCAACTCGGCCATAAGCATTGTTTTTAGCGGAAGCGTCACTAAATATTTCTTTTAATATCGTTTTTGATAATGGATTTCCGCAAAGTAACGCCTGAATCAATAAACTAACTAAAAAAATAACTTATTCTACAATAAGTTTCAAACGGCGTTGAATCAATATCTATAAAATTTATATAGAACTAAGTAATTCTAAAGTATGTCATACCAAACAACAAGTACAATTTGAAAAATTTTATACCGACTTCCATTCTACTCAGTTATTGGAGTGTAACTCAAAAAGTAGTGTGCCTAATTTTATAAAATTTAAATGGCACCACACGGGAAGCACCAGCTTTCAAACAAAAAAAAAGAATTTTGAGAATCGGTTCACCCAGTCGAAAGTTATGAGGTAACCAACATAAAAAACAGTCGAATTTAGTACCTCCTCCTTTTTTTGGAAGTCGGTAGAAAACCAAGAAATATCAAAATTAATTAGTTACCAAAGTTATCGCGTAAGTAACATTCCAACAAACAAAACATACAATCGCATAGCGAACCTCGCCCTTTTTTGAAGTCGGTTAAAAACGCAATTTATCGTACAAACTATCAGTTATCTGTGCCACAGTTATATATAGAATATATGAATTATATGTAAACCACATTCAATTTTACGTCAATGATAAGATCATTGTGTTACCAGTGATGACTTATATCACTGAAACGTGGTCTCTTACTATGGGCTTCATAAGTAAGCTCAAAGTCGCACAACGAGGTATGGAAAGGCTATGCTCGGGGTTTCTCTACGTGATCGAATCAGAAATGAGGAGATCCGTAGAAGAACGAATGTCACCAACATAGTCCAGAAGATAAGCCAGTTAAAGTGGCAGTGGGCAGGCCACATAGCTCGCAGAACAGATGGTTGATGGGGGAAGGTTCTGGAGTGGAGATCACGGACCGGCAAGCGCAGCGTAGGTCGTCCATCGACACGGTGGACGACGACCCGATAAGGGTCGTTGTTGGATGCAGGCCGCTTCCAACCGGACCTGGAAAATTATGGGGGAGATCTATGTTCAGCAGTGGACGTCTTACGGCTGAGATTAAGACGATGATGATACGATTACGATACACTCACGCAAGTATTCGTACTATGCTCACAGGGCACGTGTTTTCGTCACGTGCAAGCAATTTAGTAAGTAGTATTACCTCATTCACGCAAAGTGGTTTAACAAAACGAAAAAATGGTAAGGGTGGATACGAAGTGAAATATTTCAACCATTTTTTTCAGGTTTAGGAGGCATTACCCTGAACCTTAACGGTCTGCCATTATTAACCCTTGAGCTTGGTTTGGGTGCTTCAGAAAATACCCTAAAAGCTTTTGGCAGCATCAATCTTTTTAACAATTTGTTAGAGGATTTATCGAATTTTTCACTATTATAAGGTGTATTAATAATCTGGGATTGGGTTGAGGAATAAAAGTTATTGTACATTGACTGGTAAAGGATTTGTATTACCGAGTGACGAGACACTATAGTAAACCACCTTAACGTGTGTTTGCACTGCCTAAATCATTCATAAGAAAACATGTTGTAAACATTGTATTATGTCAATGTAGAGTAAAGTACGCACTGTCACACTACCTCTACAAAACAAGTTGTGAAATTAATTATGTCAAACAAATTTCAAAACATTACATGTATAATGTTTCTGGTGCAAACCAGCAGCTAGGAGGTAAACTTGACACCTGCAACAGTGTTATGCCAACTGGGTTTTGCGAAACTCTGCATCCAAGATAGTAGTTTTTCTGTCTTAACATTCATACTTTATTAACTTAAATTTACACGAGATGGCGGAAACAAACCATACATTCTTCTTCTTGGTCGTATCCTCATGACTGAGGGACGTGATTTTGGTGTGTAGTCTGTGCCACCATGTTTCTCCAGCTCTCTCCGAACCCCAAATTGGCTATCGTTTAATGTGTTTAATTTTGGCTGTTGGCGTGTAATAGAAGTGGCTTATTTGTTGGTAATGATGCTTGAGTGTAGGTATAGTGAACAAAATCATGAACGTTGTTTCTGTGTTCAATTCCTTTGAATGTTTGGTAATACATTCAACGGTTAACTAGCCCGTGACTTAGAGAGGACAGACTTATTTAAGTGACTGTGACTTGACTCCGTCTACATGAATAATACTTTACTTGAACAACTATTATTATATTAAATTAACTTGAGGAATGGTAAGTGTACAAACGTATGAGTCAACTTATAAAAGAAAATAAAAGAACTACATAGTCATAACAGCATACTGCTGCTTGCAGACAAAATAAATATAGCATTATGATAATCAACAAGATCTCTTGTATTAAGTAGTATTTGTCCTAGTAAGTGACGAGACGAACATAACGTTCCATTTATGATGAGTATCACACCTGGCCTAAATAATTTGCTCATGATGCTCATTGCTTGCCCCTATTGGTTACAGCGGAATGAGCCGGTACGACCGGGGAAGTACCACACTCGCATAACACCGACGTTAGTTAATATAGCTTGCTATTGCGTTTCAGTCGGCCTGTGGGAGGTTTTGGAGGCCCAATCTCCCCGTCATCTCTACTTCTCCCCTCGCCTCCACCCTCACCCCTTCTTTTCCTTTTAGAGGTTGGCAACGTGTTGACAACACGCTTGGTGTTGCAAACGTCTATAGGCGACTGTTACCATCAGGTGGGCCGCCTGGCTGTCTGCCTACTTATGGCAATAAAAACCGTAGTTTGATTTTATTTCATAAACGTTTCTTGACTAAGGCTGGATTTTTTGATACCCTGTTAGCTAATAAGTAGGCAACAACTGATGATATAAAATGTATGAATGTGATGTAATTTCCAATCATAACCTTAATTACTAATTAGTGTAGAAATGCCTAAATCGTTCAACCTTTTGCGTCCCAGTGACGTAAATATGCGTCAGTTTCATTATAAATCTTTTGTTTTAATTATCACGGTATAGGAAGGATTAATAGTGTTTAAAATGACTATGAGTGCTTCGCTACGAGTGTTTCACTCGTTTCCTCACATATAATAATGAGTTATATAATAACAAATTGATTAAATTAGCCAAAATACTTACTTTAATTCAACACAAATAATATATTCAGCAAACAATGTTCTTGGATAGATAAGAATGATTTTTATTTCAAACTGTTGTCCGTTGTTGTTGTTAGTTAAGTTTACCACAATATGTATTTTAATACATTATTGTATTATTGATTATACACGTGACAGGAAATATATTTATGTCTGTCTATTTGTTTGTCTGTGTATAATTTTCCATCGATTACTCAAATTGAAAATTCAAATCCAAATTTATTTCAAATTAACAACGTATATAAAACATGTAAAGTATAGAACAAGTTTTGATAAAATAAGAGTTAACTTGATCTCTGAATCCCACACTAGGTTGTCCTGTGTTCTGGAATTCAAGCTCTTCTTCTTTGTTTTATTAGGCTTAAATATAAAATGTATTAGGATCCATTTCGGCTCAAAAAGGAACACGCTGTAATTTGTATTTAAGTTATATTGTTCGACAGTTTTGTGTCGGTGGGAGTACGATATTAAGTATGATTATTCTAAGTTTATTACAAAACACTACTTATTTATGATAGTTTCGTAAAAGGTGGGAGTAAGCCCCCAGGGCGGAGCTAGTATTAGATAAACTCAACTATTTTACCAATAGGAGAAGAACCCTGCTATGAAATACATTGATATTACCATGGACAAATACTTATAATATATGGGAACACTTTGGTTTCCATCCAATAAAACTTTATTGATAATATAAGCCATTTACATAATTTATACATCAAATCTTAGACTGATAACAATCAACCGTTCCAAGTTTTTATTTACATTGATATGAATCGAAGTAAGAAACATCTTATCTCTACTTATCGAAGATAAATCAATTAAATTGGTTAGTATTGCTAAAGGTTATTATGATTGTGAGAATCTATGATATTGCAAGGCAAATAGCATTGCCAATTAAGCATCTTTTAGCCAATCAATGCAAATATCAAAGTACTTTCATATAAATAAAGTTCATATTCGGACACCATCCAAAGTGCCTCCATCAAGCCAGCACTCCATCTGGGTTGACAAAATGAGGAGGCCCCATGAATGGACTACGAAGTTTCGTTTGACGTATTTCGCGTTTTTTAGTGTGAAATTGAAAATTCAATTTTTTTTTATGTGATGTCCATGTCTAAGTCTAGAAAATGGCCCCCAAGTTGAAAAAAAAAATTATTATTGGCCAAAATTTCTAAGTAGCTCTTATTTTTATGTAATTATTAATAACCTAAGCATATGTTACTAGGTAAAAATAATATTTCTGTTCTAGACATTCAAAATATTTATAAATATCAAATCAAAATCCTGTCTTTGTAAGCATTATTTATTGATAAAACTTAATTTTTGTCAGATTGCAGGTTTTTTTTATGATAATATTTCTTCTACGAATTCAAATATTTGAATGTAATTAGTTAGATATGTGTTTTTACTATTTAATTACCGCAAAAAAACTATTAATGTAAACTTAACAAAAGGTATTAATGTAAAATTTTTAAATTACAATTTTTTTCCATATCAACTCAGATTTTTTCGGCTACGCCAAGTTTGTCCTCGTGTAACATAACATACTAATACATTACTAATACATTTGACATGAATGTTTATATATCAGATTCCTTGGTTATTCAACTATCTGTGACAAAAATGTCGTCTCTTTACTCGCTATAGGTATGGCACAAGAGCCATTTATTCCCAACTCGGCGCAAACTTTTGACGCGGGCGCAGGTCGTAACACTCGGGAGCAATCACGAGGGCACCACAGGGCTCCTTAGCCAAGTTAGTCGCTATGAAATTTGAATATTATGTAAATGAAACATTTATTATCGAGACAGTTTCTTGTGTGTGGTACGTTTTTCATTCGTTAAGAAACGGCTCAATTAGATTGGGTGAAATTTGAAACTGAGATACAGAATAAATAACAGTAAGTTACTTATACCCCAGGCTACTTGTTGTGATACTCGTAGGATAGTCATTTTACGAGCTGCAAAAGTTACTGTAAGAAAATGTTTATTATTGGATCCGAAGCATTAGTTCTTCAATATCCAGTCCAATTTCATGTCAAATATTGAGCTAACATTTGATTTGAATGGTTTTTAAAGCACTTTTTCTAAACGTTATAGAATAAAAATGTGACAGATTTATCAGGATCCAGTGAAAAGCGTTTTTATATTTATTACTTTGATTAGTTATACTTTATAAAGCGGATCGTCCACAACCAACTTAACTAAGTTAGTTTATCTTAGCTCACATAGTTCAGAGTATAAAGTATTTTACGTAGCTGTAGCTGGCGTAGTTTGCTGTGGACGCATATGTATGACTCACTCAACTATGTGAGCTGTTAAGCTTACATAGTTGAGCCAGTAAACTGACTTAAGTTAGTTTGCCGTGGACGATCGACTTTAAGGTTTACACAGTCATACCGACGCTGGCCGCTAAAATATCGCTTAAGTATCGGTGGTGATCAAAATGGACGCTTAATCTTCTTAAATGTGTGAGACATAGCTAATGATTCCATTCGCCCAGTATTTTCACTTTCACAGTGATCTTCAAACTCTAACACTAACGCCCGTTTTCCCCAACATTTTAGGTAACACCCAAGCCTATTTAGGTGAAATTTTTGTACTACTAAGTGTTACCTAACTGGCTTAGGTGTGACCTAAAATGTTGGTGAAAACGGGCATAATATACTCAAAATAGCTTAGACAGCTACAGCTTAGAGGTAGAACATATATTTTGCCTGAAATCACGACCGTATGTACCGAGGACTACGTATAGGGATTCGCTAGGGGGTCCCTTCCTATAATCGTGGGGATTTAGCCCCTTAGGCCCCCTATTAATAATATGAAGTTAGTTTTCGCTTTAATAGCGTGACGAGCACGTCATAGTCTGACGATAAATGAAGGTTATTTTTGAGAACATCGAAATACTGAGCGAGTAAGACAGTTTCGGATAAAGCGGATATCTAAGCAGCTGCTGAGTACCACTGCAGCTGCTGCGAACCAGATCGTGGTATAGCAAAGGGTAAAGTTTGTCAGAACTGATTATGAATTGGTAACGGAATAGAAATCTTCTCACTGAACCCTCATATTCAGGGTAGTATTCCTCATATATACAGTACACATGTAATTAAATCGTCGATTGTATGGGTTACATACATATTAATATTATGTAACCCATCCAATCGCTTTGCAATTAAGTAAGAAACAAAAAAATATAAACAGAACTTAACCTGTTAATAAAAATATAGCCCAAAGTATATTATATCTTCTATATTATAGAACATATCATCATCATCATCATCATCAGCCTGTAGCAGTCCACTGCTGGACATATGCCTCTCCAATTGCACGCCACTTAGGTCTATCTTGGGCTTCTCGCATCCAGTTTTTGCCAGCCGTCTTGCGCAGATCGTCACTCCACCGTGCCTCAGGACGTCCTACACTACGTTTGCCGAGACGCGGTCTCCACTCTAGAACTCGTTTACCCCAACGGTTGTCGGTTCTGCGGCTAATATGGCCAGCCCACTGCCACTTCAGCTTGCTGATCCGGTGGGCTATGTCGATGACCTTGGTTCTTTGACGGATCACTTCATTTCTAATGCGATCCCTCAGAGAAACACCGAGCATAGCCCTTTCCATAGCCCGCTGAGCGACCTTGAGCTTGTGGACCATTGGAGCCGTCAGTGTCCACGTTTCGGCTCCGTATGTCATGACGGGTAGGACGCACTGATTGAAGACTTTCGTCTTCAGGCACTGTGGACTCGTCGAAGTAAGGACTCGACGTAGCTTCCCAAACGCTGCCCAGCCCAGCCAAATTCTTCTATTCACCTCGTTCTCAAAGTTGTTTTTTCCCAACTGCAATGTCTGCCCGAGGTACACATATTTTTGAACAACTTCGAGAACGGCGCCGTGTATCGCAATCGGTTCCGGTAGAACATGTTCGTTGAACATGACCTTGGTTTTGTCCAAGTTCATCCGTAGGCCGATGCGTATAGAAGAGTCAGCCAGGTCATTCAGCATCTGTTGCAGGTCCTGCAACGTCTCTGCCACTATGACGATATCATCAGCAAATCGCAAGTGAGAGATGTATTCGCCGTTGATATTAATGCCACGTCCTTTCCAGTTCAGCGTCTTGAACATATCCTCCATTGCATTTGATAACAATTTCGGGGAAATAACGTCCCCTTGTCTCACTCCTTGATGCAACGGTATGGGACTTGTTTGCTGATTCTGTACTTGGACGGACATGGTGGCGGTTTCGTAAAGACATCTCATCACTTGGATGTATCGCCAATCTATCTGGCAACGCTGCAGGGACTCCAGAACAGACCAGATTTCAATCGAGTCAAAGACCTTCTCATAGTCCACGAATGCTAGACACAGGGGCTGATTATACTCTTCGGTCTTCTGTATAATCTGCCGCACTGTGTGAATGTGGTCTACGGTGCCGTATCCGCTCCGAAAGCCAGCCTGTTCCGGTGGTTGGAATTCGTCGAGTCTACGCGCAAGACGGTTCGTGATCACTCTTGAAAACAGCTTATAGACGTGGCTTAGAAGGGATATGGGTCGATAGTTCTTCAGCAGGGTCTTATCTCCCTTTTTGAAGAACAGGACGACCACACTCCTACTCCACGCCTCTGGAGTTCTCCCTTCGAAAAGGACAGCGTTATAAAGCTTCTGGAGCTCCCTCAGTACGGGTTTACCTCCTGCTTTTAGTAGCTCTGTTGTAACGCCATCCTCTCCAGGGGCTTTTCCATTTTTAAGCTGTCCAAGAGCGATCTCGATTTCGCCAATACTGACTTCTGGCAAGTCTTCGGTGAAATGGCATGTTAACGTGGCTCTAGGATCATTTTCGGGATCAGGTCGAGATGCATGCGATGCGTATAATCGGCCATAAAAGTCCTCCACTTTCGAAAGGACTGCCGGCTTCGAAGCAACGACTTCTCCACTAGCTGTGGTCAACTTCGTCAGGTGGCTTCTTCCAAGAGATTGTACGAACATCTTTAACCTCCGATTCTGCTCGATCGCTCTTTCGATCGAAAGAGTATTGAAGCACCGGAGGTCGTGTCGTACGTTCTTGTTAATCTCTCGGTTTAGAGTCCGCTTTTCTGACGAAGTGATGGGTGGGTTTTCACGTCGTTCCTTCATTAGGCCCAAAGTCTTTTCTGAAAGCTTGGACTTCTTGCCCTTACGCTGCATGTAACAAAATCTCGTACCTTCTTCCCTGAGGACCCGAGTCACATTTTCGAGGTTCTGGTTTACGTCGGTGATCTCTTCCGGTATTGAACCTGTTGATCACGGAGACATCTCTAAATATGTGCCTTTTATTCGTCATGATAAAGTCAATCTCATTTTTAGTCCTAGTGTCGGGGCTTAGCCACGTCCACTTCCTTTGGGGCTGTTTCTTAAAGAAGGAGTTCATCAAGAAGAGCCCCCTTTCGTTCGAGGAAGTTGACGAGCATTTGCCCCCTATGATTTCTGCGTCCAAAGCCATGGCATCCTACTACCGATTCGCTCAAATTCTGTACTCCCACTTTAGCGTTAAAGTCCCCCATGACAACGGTGTACTGGGTCTTTGCAGTGAAGTGGAGGGCCCTCGATATGTCATCGAACATATCCTCCACTTCATCGTCCGAGTGTGTCGAGGTCGGTGCGTACACTTGCACCACCTTGAGGCTATACCTCTCGGTGAGCTTTACAATAAGGTACGCTACCCTGTTCGACATACTGGACACTTCCACAACGTTGTCAGAAAGGGACTTGTTTACCAGAAACCCAACGCCACCTTGGGATTGTTGGTCTCCCTCTCGGAAGTACATAAGGTGGCCCGATTCTAGGGTAAAGGTGTCCTCCCCCTCTCTTCGGACTTCACTCAACCCCAGTATGTGCCACCTAATTTTCCCAAGTTCCACCTCGAGTTGCGCCAGATGCGAGTGCCTATGCAGAAGCCTTAGCGTGCGCCCGTTATACGTCGCCAGGGTCAGTTGTTTGTGGTGGCCTCTCGTAGCCCGGAGATTCTTAGCACCCCTCGCCCCGCCGTTACCATGGTCGCCACCATGACCAGGAATAGCAGGGCCGCCGGGAACTAGGGGCCGTGGCTTTTTGTTGTCCTGCATTGGAGGAGTTTGCCCATAATCGCCACGCTGGGCAGGCGGGTTGGCGATCGCAGGGCGTAGCTTCTCGCACCGGTGACGCTGCTGCCCGTCACCGGCCTGTAAACATATACTCATAGTTTACCAGATAATATTATTAGTGGCTAATTAATGTCATCTTGTATTTTTCTGAAGGACTCGGATACAATCATGTATTATGAAATACCATAGTATTATATATTATAATATTATACATTAAAGCTGCTTAGCTTCTTATCTATGTTTATCACCTGTAAGTTACCTCGCTAAGGTCGATAAGTATACTATTTTTAGCCGGTTGACCTTAGGCATTTTTTATATCTTAATACAAAATAAATTTTATAATTTATAATTATAATATACTTATAGTATTTATATGTATTAGTTAACTATTTCGTTGAGTGCAAGCAAGTATTTTCTATGGATTATTGTTTCAAGGACGATTATAAATCTACAGTCAAGTTGATTATTTTCCCATATAACACCAAATTAATGTATTTAAGAACATACGCCTGTAAGTTTTATATAAGCAGATGGTAAATCAAGAAAATATATCATAATAAGTTGGATCTACCTAGTTTTACCTGTTTGCTTAAAACCCCGTATCCCAACTCATTCTAGAGTAGGTAGGGCATATCAAATGTGATATAATATTATTATATTATAATGTGACTCCAGTGAGATCTAGTGGCTATTGGCCAACTTAAATCCGGAATCTAAATACACCTTTCACCATAGGTGCTAAGTTAAAGAATAGCCTAACTGGCCGATTGGCGCAATTGGTAGATCCCTGCCTTCTAGACTACTGGCCCCGGGTTCAAGCCTCAAATACAGGTCAAACATTTGTGTGCATGACCATGTCTGTTTGACCTGTGTCTGGGTGTGTATATGTTGTAATAAGTATATAAATCACTCATCAGCATACCATACACTTTGCCTCCAAGCAAATATAAACTACTAAACACAAAAACTTTGCTTCAATAAACATAATTTAGTTAAATGTATTTACCCAGGACTCAAACTCAAACTCAAACTCAAAATCATTTATTCAATTTAGGCATCAAAGAAGCACTTATGAACGTCAATTCTTCATTATAATGTACTTTAAAGCCTACCGCCACGTTCCAAAATACATAGAGCCAACCGAGAAGAAGCGGCAAGAAACTCGGGGCCATTCTTTTTATATAGATTTTTTTACAATGTTTTTACTTAGGTACTACAAATATTAGCTCCAGTGTGTTGCCTTACAAAAGAGAACATAATAATGGTATCAGTAGGGCAAGACACGCTACACTTTGACATCTTAGTACACGAGTAGATAGATCCTGGAGTGATCAGTCCCAAGCTGTTTTATCCTCCAAGTAATCCGAAATTTTGTAATAACCTTTTTGACAGAGTTTAGTTTTAATAGTAATTTTAAACTTATTAATAGGCAAATCTCGGATAACATTGGGAACTTTATTATAGAATCGTATACATTGTCCCATAAAAGAATGACTTATTCTGTGGAGACGCGTTACATGTACGGATAGCTTGTGCTTATTTCGCATGTTGATGGAATGAGCATCACTCCTTTTATCAAAACTGTTAATGTTTTTCTTTACATACATTAGATTTTCATAGATAAACTGAGAGACAACAGTTAGAATGTTTATGTCTTTAAATTTCTGTCTAAGGGAAACTCTAGGAGCCAAACTGTAGAATAGTTTACTGCTTTAGATGTCAAAGACTATGGACATTGTTAATTATATTTTCATATTTTGTGGTGTTATATTCTGGCCCGTGGGGATCTCGGCTGCAGTCAAAGGGCTTTGTCGGAGTCATTGAAAACTCTGATAGCTCTTTTATGCTGTGCCTACAGGTCACTGGCCACTATAGCCTATCTATGAATCCGCAATTGGTCCCCGTGGTGGGTAATGACACATGCTCCTATATCCCTTTATTTTATTGTAACTAGGACAGTAAGTGCAAGAGGACATCTTGGGTGGTACCATCGCAATGCCAGATATTCAGCCGCGAATGAATAGCTTTCAAGTATTTCTGTGTTAGGGTATGGAGGACATTTTAGCAAATGAAATTGTTAATCGAAACTCAAAACATCTCGAGATGACGAGCTTAATGCAGTGCTACGAAAAAATACATTTCTGTGCACTGTGTTGCACTGCAATTGTCATGGGGAATTGTAGTGCTTACCACAAGGCGTACGACTAGTCGTCTCGTCAGATGATTACATATTAATATGTTAATAACATATTCTATAATGTCTTATTCCAGATAATATTCTATTCTAGGATAGTTATTTGCTACGCGAACGAAGGACACCTATAATATATAGTCATTTCCATTACTTGCACCCATTTCAATATATTACCTAAAGTAATTCTGATATCTTCTCGTCTCTACCTCTTTGGCAAACTTTGACATTTGGAAAGCCCAAAGGTAACTCAATTATTCACCAGACTGAGCAAGGCACATTAATAATTAGAAATAAACATCACGCTCTGCCTCCTAGAGGAATTATTTATTTACTGCTTTCTACGTACAAGCAAATACTACCGACAAATATCATCATAATATACAGAGGAGTAAATATTTAACTACCTGTCTGAGTACACAAAGATTGTAGTCTTGTACAATATTACAGAAAATTATATGTATATATACTTGTAGAGGCATTTACATCGACATAAATATTTACTAGCGAGTTACTCTGCCCAGTAGCTAAACTCACCTATTAGCTAATAGACGTATATTTAAAACAGGGTAAAAGTTCCACTCTAGGACTCTTACTGAGTGCTTTAATTGAACGCTAGCATACTGGTTAGAGGCAGAATACCTCACACACAACATTAACCTTACTACGATGAAAACTGTAAACAAATGATTTTAAATGAATTCACCAAGTGAGCGAAGCGTCTCTGCTTTAACTGTCCAAATTCACTTTCATCTGTCTGTATTTCCTATGTGTGTTAGGTTGTGTGTTGGTATTCATGTACAGGTCGCATTTTTCAACCAATCTTGAAGGAACTTGGTATGCATGTTCTACTATTCAATATATTTTTTTGTCTGCAGTCATTTTTAATGAGGGGTAATATTCCCAAAAAGGGGAGAAGTTTGCTAAGACGCTATTTACCGAGAGATTTTAATACAATTTGCTACACACATTAGGGATCTGACTTTAAATAAGAATTTCGAATATGAGCATAATAAGTGTTGTGTGTGGTAGATAATAGGTTGTGAAATTTAAAAAAAAACTGGACAAAGTCAAAGTCAAAGTCAAAGTCAAAGTCAAAATCATTTATTCAATTTAGGCATCAAAGACGCACTTATGAACGTTAATTTTTCATAATAATGAACTTTAAAGACTACCGCCGCGTTCCAAAATATATAGAGCCTACCGAGAAGAAGCGGCAAGAAACTCGGGGCCATTCTTTTTATATAGATGTTTTACAATGTTTTTACTTAGGTACTACAAATATTAGCTCCAGTGTGTTGCCTTACAAAAGAGAACATAATAATGGTATCAGTAGGGCAAGACACGCTACACTTTGACATCTTAGTACACGAGTAGATAGATCCTGGAGTGATCAGTCCCAAGCTGTTTTATCCTCCAAGTAATCCGAAATTTTGTAATAACCTTTTTGACAGAGTTTAGTTTTAATAGTAATTTTAAACTTATTAATAGGCAAATCTCGGATAACATTGGGAACTTTATTATAGAATCGTTATCGGACAATTTTGGTTATATTCGGCAATAACCTTTGGCACAACTTTTAGCAAAATTGTTCAATACTGTCAAGACTACTCGCGAGGTCTACTGTTCGCGGAACTACTAGTAGGTATTAGGTATAAATTGTTTTACTGTCGAACTGTACACACTTATTTTATTGAGTATACCTAGTTCACTTTGTTTGAACGGGATTTGCTAATCAAATGGATCCGGTGTGCGGTGGGTTGGCCTATTTAGGCATGGCGACATCGTATGAAAACTGTATGGAAGATACAGTATCAAATTGTTCAATTTTATCGTTTACGTTTTGATGTAACTAGATACTTGTAAGATACGAGCTATTCTCAAGCGAAACCCATGACACAAAGTAAACATTTAAAAAGAACATAAAATTATATCATCGATAATGTCAATAATAATAAATTCAATGTTTATCATGAACATCGTCAAATAATATTTTTCCGACAATAATGGAAGCTTTGAATAATAATCAAACGGAATATTAGAATTATAAAGACAATATATTTTCCTCCGTAAGACTGACCTATTATCATTAATACTCCCAAAAATAAAGCCATTTTCCTCTCTCTTGAATAATCTATAAAGCCAAACGTCCTTCAGAAATGTCACTTTTTGTCTATTAATAACATTTTTAGCCACGGAGTCGTATAAAGAATTTAGAACGGCTTACATTTTATGAGCAGCGAAAACATACGCTAAAATGATAATAACAGCACTTTGTGGATTTTTACCAAGGTGAAGAATGAGAGAAGAGGCGGGGGAAGCATGTGAAGGTTTTTTATTTATTTATTTGGTACTAATTGGATTTTTTGTTATAACATTAAATTGTTTAGGTAACTACACGGTTTACGCAAATAAATTTGAATAAGGTATGTTGACGCAAGCAGAACAGATGGCCGATTTGGCCGAATGGTTCTGGAGTGGAGACCACGGACCGGCAAGCACAGCGTAGGTCGTCCACCGACAGGGTGGACTGACGACCTAATAAAGGTAGCAGGACGACGTTGGATGCTTCCAACCGGTCCTTTAGTTATTTGTGGGGGATATATTCTATATTCAGCAGTGGACGTCCTACGGCTGAGATAATGATGATGATGATAATATTGCCTCCTATAGGAGCAGCGTCACCACCAAATTACGTATACGTGAGCCCGGTTGGTGATGACGCTGCCTTCAAAGCAAGGAATCCGAGGTGTGATACCTGGCCAAGGTAAATATATGTGTGATGAGTAGAAATGATTGATGTCAGTTCTTTGATGTGATGTGTTATTATGTGTGTGCCCATGCCTCCTGCGGCACAGGGAAACCTAGTGCGGTTGTATCAGTACGACGTTTATTATTCATTATTCGTTTAATACAATTATTTTATATAAGATTTAGCCCAAAATAAATATATATAAAAAAATATTCCCTATTTAAGTGACCATAATTGATACTTCTTTACATTACTTCATCCCTTTAAGAGTCCTGGTTTTTCTAGGGGTAGGAAGACAAAATCTCGTTTAAGATTTATAAATCCTTTACATGGATATACATTATCACATCACAAACATCTAAGCCCCGGCATTAAATAGATGTAAACATTAGAACAATATATTAAATTACTTTAATAGTTCCTTATCGTATGTATTTATATAAATTATTAATATACCTATTATCTATTTATAGTAGTATTAGTGAAAAAAATAAAAAAACACTTTAGTAGGCCACTATGCTCATAGCGCGTATTTAACTATGGTAACGGACTCACTTACCCTTTCCAAGTGATTCTTCGTTCTTTGATCACATCCCACACTCTATCATGTGACGTTTCGGATAATACCTGCGTCAATCAACATTATATTTCTGCTAAAAATAAATAAGGATCGGAGATGTTGTTTTATTACAATGTAAATAAGCGTGGCTAGTGTTTGTTTACACTAGCCAACGGCTTCGCTCGCTTGGTCTTTGGGAAACTACAGAATAATTAATTCCGACAGAATAATTAATTTCATTACCGGATAATTACAACAAAAAATAAATTAAATTGTTTAAAATTTTAAGTTTGTTTCCCCAGCGGTTCAGGATCTATGTTGAGGAACAAGTTATGCACATAGGTTTTTCATAATATAAAGGTCATTATAATGGTTATAGTAAACTAGCTACGCTCCAGGGTTCCACCCGCATTGCGACGGATGATGATGATGATGATGAATCAAATATAGCGTATGTTACTTAGGCGTAGTGTGGCTTTCCACTGGGGAAAGAATTTTTAAACCAGTTATTTAGTTTGTGCGTGTATCAGTTACAAACAAACTATCAAAACTTTCCTCTTTATTATTAGAGTAGTGAATTAACACCAAGGTACGCATGTATTGCATGTTTTAATACGGAAAAGTATTTATTGTGAGGAAACTGTAATAGTTAGATATAATGGTATCGCACACTTTTTTGTAGACATTGATGACATCTATAAAACAGCATTACATTACTTTGCTCTATTGTTAATAGTTTCCGCAGCGTACGCGATGTATTTAGGTATTTTTTCCACACCTTGGGTTACTTTAACGAAGTTTTCATACTGATCCCTAACTTTTTTGAAATTATTATTAAGCCTATGTTACTCAATGATAACTTTCAAAAGGCAAAAGAATTTTCGAAATCGGTTCAGTTATGTTTATGTTTATTTGTTACATACAAAAATATAAATCTTTCCTTTTAATATTATATATTTATATACTTTCTTTATAATATTAGTATAAATAAACCATTAAATCAAACCATTTAACAGAATATTATAGTAAAAATTAAACATTTCATTGGGCATCCACAAAAAAATTATATAAGAAAACAGATGATAAACTTCAATGATGTATTTAAATATTAAAATTATATTATACATACAGCTACTCAAAACTAAAAACAAGCAAAAAAACGACAATATTACAAATATAAATCTTACATATGCCACGTAGGCATATACATTTATACAATATAAAATTTAAACTCGTATAAATACATATGTGGAGAATTCTGAATAATGTTAGTGCAAATACACATTGAAAACAAGCAAGGCAAGAGAAATAGTCACCTCAAGACAGGGAGTCCTAGTGGGGAGGCTATTGAGATATCTGCCTTAACTCAATATTATTCAATATTCTTAATATATCTCAATATTTTATTGTAACGTGTAATTACTTTAATAGTTAAAAACTAAAATAACATTCTGTCGTATCTGGCATAGCTTTCCCCATACGCTACCAAAACAACGAAAACCATATTGCGAAACAATATATTAGTTCGTACATATACATGTAACATACATATTGCGGTACTTTACTTTACTTTAACTAAATTAAAACACTACCAAGTCCCCGTGCACACAGTCTAATGAAAATCAAACTGAATCCTAATCAAACACCCGCCGTCCTCACATAAATTCATACCAAATATCAAAGCAAAACCGAACGCGTGCACTGAGCTCTATATCTGTGCGACGTACCGCCTATAGGTTGTATAGGTAAGCTTTAAGCAGCCGTATACCGCCTATAGGTAGTCTGTACTTGTACTGTAACCTAGCCCGGGCGAGCTGTATCGACCCGCTGAGCCTCGCGTAAACTCTTACTATATACGCTGAGGGTTACTACCACGGTCACTGAATGTTACTACAGTACGTTTTAGCTATTATATATTCTGTGCTACTGGTTAAAATACTGCTGCAGTATATACGGAATCCAACTGTAGATCATAAGTATAGTTCGTATAGTTATAGAATTTGTTTCAGATTTATTCTTTCACTAGCGACTGCCCGCGACATCGTTCGCGTAGCAGGCTCGACCTTCGGCTGCGCCATAACCTCCCATATTTAGTTTTTCTTTCATGAGAACCTTCTATTGACAATAATTACAAAAAAAAGAATTTGCGAGATATTTCCATCCGTTCTTAAGTTAAAGTGTAACCAGGAGAAATGGGGGTTCATTTTTATATTTAAATACTAGCGACTGTGCGCTACTTCGTTCACGTAGTAGGCTCGGCCTTCGGCCTCGCCATAACCTTTCACATTTTAAATTTTTCTTAATGTAATAACTTTCTACGAAGTATTAGAAAACATTTTAAAAAAGATGAATTAAATCGGTAAAGCAGTTCTCAAGTTATAGCGTGACCAGGAGAACTAGAGGTTAATTTTTATATATATATATAGATACATATAGATAATTATCGCTATCTCTGCCGTAGAACATCCACTGATAGAAATACGGCCCTCAATGGAATACAAGCTTTGGTTGACAGCGGTCTGCATCCAACGTCGTCCTGCGAGCGTAATACGAGTAGGACGTCTGTCCACCTTGTTGGCGGACGACCTACACTGCGCTTCCTCGTCTGTGATCCCAACTCTAGAATCTTCACGCACCATCGGTCACTACTTATGCGTTCCTTGTACTTACTTATGCGTTTGACCTGCACACCGCCACTACAAACGGCTTATACACGTTTGGAAACAAATATTCTTATTTCATCTCATTGATGCGGTTATATAAGGAATCCGCATTTATATAGTCCTTTCTATGTGTATATGTGTAGCTGTATGTGTGGCTTTGATTCTGCTTGTGAGGAACAAAGTAAGTGGTCACGTTTCAGTGTCATCTCATCACTCACCACTCCAATTGTTTTATCTTGAGTCACTGGAGTATACTGTACAAGAAAATGCGGAATTATTCGAGCATAATATCTGTGATGTGTTCTTCCATACATTATTTAGTTTTTTGCACTGTTATGCTTAAGCATAACTCTTGTCAGGCTTTGAAGTCGGTATTGTGAATACTTATGATATAATGCGGACATGCGTTAGTTTGCGAGTTAGCATGTTTATTCTATAAGTAGTTATAGCTACAGCCTGGTCTAGTTCGTATCTGTTTAAAACTTTGCTGCGGTCACAACTCGAAAGGGTAACGTTAGTGGTATATTCAACTAAACCCTGTTGAGCTTCGCTACTCACTGTTGGGACACATAGCTTCCATTCAGAGAGGAGTATAAATGGTGTTATAGCAACCAGCTAGCCAAGCCCTGTGCGGGTTAAGAGAGCAGCGCTTAGCCCTAATGGCGTAGTTTTTTTTATGGCGGCTCACCCGAATGCCTCCAATATGACCTAATGACTATTGTCCTGAGATCACAACCGAGACCGAGTTTGAGATGCAAGGGAGCGTTTAGTTAAAACTTAACTATAAAAATAGCGCTTATCAAGGTTTGCTTAAAGTAATTAATGAGTAACGAACGAGTATTATTAGCCGCTACAAACGCTTCAATTTAATTTCATATCCGTTTTTCACTCTGAAATTTTCGAGCGGAAAAATTCCATCCTCGGATGGGATTCGGTGCTTTAAAAATCATAATATGAATATTATAACTCTGTTATAGCGGAAATATTTCTTGTGACTTTTTAATATATTTTGCTTTATATTATGACATAACAACTATAATTTGTATTTTATTATATATTATTGAAATGGTAATAATATTTTAATTTGTAATTTTTAACTTTTAAATGATTTTTCATACTCTTTGGATAAATATGGTGTTCTATGCTCATTACTCTTCCATCTGTGTATTTTTTGTGTACCCGTATGAGCAATCAATAAATTAATTTGAATTTGCATATAAAGTAATTTAGATTAAAACTATTAATTAAATAACATGACATGCCCAAAACCAAAATCAATAAAGTTGGCCAATTGCGAGAGTAAAGTTGGTCGTGATATTAAATAAATTAAGTTATTCCATCCGAAGTAATAAAGTTTTGAGTGGTCCTCGTAAAAGTGCGGGCTACAGGCTCCGCAACCTATCCAATACGGATTCCTATTTATCTGACCTTTCTATGTAGGCAGTGGCTAAGTTATTTTGTCCATACTTATCCTAAATTGGATTTCAAAAAACTCTATTTAGGTAATGATTTCTTAGTCCTTTGCGATTCTTGTCATTGAAATTTAATATCATTAAACGGATTAATATCGTATATTTTTTACGGTTCGAAGACTTTTCAGTGAATATGAGTAGACTAGAAGACTATCTATTTTTTTTAGTAGCTGCTAGGTCCACAGACATAAGGTCCGTGCCTTTGGTAATACAAGATTTTAATAATTTTATCAACACTATATTTTTTTTTTATATTTTTGTTTTACTTTTTAATTTTATTTCTAGACAAGATTGTATACTGTTCCAAATAGGTTCCCAAGTGATTTTACTTTCATTAATGGGCGACTCCTTATTAACTTCTTACAAATACTTAATATGTAAACTCATATAGTACAAAAATTTATAATTAAAAGTAAAAAGGTTTGTGTTATTTTTTGCTCTTTTTTCCTTATCTCATTTTTCTTTTTTTTATCCTTTTTTTACAAATTTATCTTATTTCTAATTAAATAAATTTACAAATCAAATCCAATAAGGAGTCGTCCAGCAGCTCCAACCTACTTAGCACAAATGAACCTTATTTTTATTTTTTTATTTTTTTATTTTTTTTATAAAAAAGCAGCACTCACTAAGAAGACGGCTGCTGACTATGACGAGGTGCCGTTATCGTTCGTCAGGAAACAGATTCGGGAGGAGACTGTCAGAAGGTGGCAGGGGCGCTACGAATCCTCTAGTACAGGTTCGTTCACGAAGGCTTTCCTTCCTACCGTCTTCTTCGCAAGACGAGTACTTAAGGACATGGTGCTAACACCTATCCATGTCCAAATATTGACCGGCCACGGAGGATTCGCAGCGTACCTACATCGGTTCCATGTAAAAGACAGTCCCTCTTGCGTCTGCGATCCAGCTTGTGACGAAACGATATGGCACATACTGTTCGAATGTCCAAGATTTGGCCTGGAAAGGATGGATCTGGAATCTAGAATCCAGATCATGCTAGATCAATCCTCTCTCCCGACCATCATGGAGAGCCAGGCCTCTAGAGCACCCTTCTTGGCATTTGCGAGCAAGGCTGCCAGAATCGCAGCGGCGAGAAATAAGTAAGGCTGATTTGTGCTAAGTAGATTAGAACTGCTGGACGACTCCTTATTGGATTTGTTTTGTAAATTTATTTAATTAGAGATAAGATAAATTGTAAAAAACAGGAAAAAAAAAAAGTCCTTTTACTGTAAATTATAAGATTTAGTATTAGATATGTTTAGATATTAAGTATTTGTAAGAAATTAATAAGGAGCCGTCCATATACAAAAAAAAAAAAAATATTTCACTTGATCTTGTCTAGGACTTTGAATACACTTAAAATGTTTAAAATTTAAGTTTAAAAAAAAAAAAAATTATAATCTTGTATTACCAAGGGCACGGACCTTATGTCTGTGGACCTAGCAGCTACTAAAAAAAAAAAAAAAAACCTTATTTGTTCCTCGCCGCTGCTGTTCTGGCAGCCTTGCTCACAAGACTATCTGTAATAAAATTAGGAAAATTATTTAGGTGTACCGCCTATCACATTTTAATAAAACATTCCTAATGCACGCAATAGTTTATTAAGGTAAACAGCTTCGTGTGGAAGACTGTACACACACATCAGATCCATACTTCACCCCGCCATGCCGCCGCCCACGACACCTCCTGGATGACCCGGACGACCCCATCACGACAGCTCTGTGACTGCTCTCCCCAGCACGACAGATCAGTCAGCCTCCTGGCAATATTGGTATTTAAGGGTCTACTCGCCGAACCACGAGAGATAATATGTCTGATTTTGGATTTCCAGTCTTCACAGTTAGACATCGAGGTCGTCGTAAGCGACCTCAAAATAATCCTAAATCAGATACAAGGTAATCTGTATTATATTTTGGTAATTTGTATTAAGGTAAAGGTAACGTATCGATTTTCGATTGAAAGTTTATAAGGATCATCAATATTAACCTGTGTTTTATTTCATTAACCTGTGTTTTGTTTTCTTTCAGACAGCGCTGGCAGCTAACGACACCTCTGTTCCCTACTAGGCAAGGGTTCCCCCTTGTCGTTGTCTAGCGCTTTATGCGCCCTTGTTGTCCCTCGGTTGAGTGCTGCGTGCACTCACCAACAGTCCTGTGTCGCTTTTAATGCCCGTAGTGGCAAAAAGCTCTATGTCCATCCTAAAAAAAAAAACTGCCTTGGTGTAGGTTACCTGACTACTAGGTATGTGAATCATGTCAAAGTTTGCAGGGCACTGTAGCAAATGAAATAACGAGGCGAATGCGGATGAGAAAACAATGAAACTGATTTAATAAAAGAAAAACATTTTTACAAAAAAATGGAACCGACTACAACACTAAAAAGTGTGAAATAACTTTAAAAGTAACATGTACATGAATCGGATGAAGGAGTCGGATGGGTGACCGCTAGTGGCATTATTCAACTGAGCGCTTACGTATTTCGGAGGGCACGTTGACCTGTCAGTGTCTTAGGACAACAGTCGTTAGGCTATGTCGAAGGCCTTTGGGCGGCCTAAAAACTTCGACATGGGTTGGCCACTAGTTTATCCATCAAGCCGAACTGGACCTGAGTGACCTGGTGATTTATGGCCCCCCGCCATATGCGTGGTCATACATAAAAAAAAAATAAGATACGAAAAAAACAATGTCGCCATGCCGTCTGTGTTCACACTGCGGCCCTTATTTGACAGGATTGGCATTATTATCATTTCATGAATGTTTTTAATATGCTAATTCATTGTTAGAATAAATGCATGCTCTCAAAAACATTTAACTTTAAATGAAACATGATTGATTAAGACATTTACGACACATCAGCATATCGCAAAAACTAGCAGTCAATGGATGTTGATAAAATCTGTTATATGGTGATTGTTGTTAGACTAGCCCAAAGCCACTTCTAGGTCGGTATAGAGTTATAAAAAATAATAATATAACTTTAGCAAGATAATAACAAACAAGTCTATACCTTATCATGAAGGATATTGATATCAAACTCGCAGCTTAAGTTCTTCAATAACGATTAACATCAAATTTCATCTATAATAGTTATAAGAGTCAACTATGTGGTTTAGCCATGATTGGAGCATGTTTTTCTTAGATTTGAATATATTATTACAAAGCAGGATTATTTCATTCTTGAACAGATAACAAAAAATCTTGTCCGGTAATCATAAAAAACCTCGTTTATCTATAAGGTTCATAAATAAATGAATCTGAAAAACAATGTGTTGTTCGGATAACGAATATTATATTATAAGCTATTGTGTAATGCAAAGATCTGATGGAGAAACTGCTGTAGAAAAAACTACTGTTATTTATATGGTAGTAGAATTTATAATTATACGTACCATAAAATGTAAGAAACGGCCTTCTCTATAATTCAGTGTCATCGTCAATTAACATCATAGATATCACATATCTATGTCATCATATATATATAACATAATATGAGTGTCATAATTTCGAAAGTAAAGTTATTAAAATACATAATCGAAAAATTTACAAAAAAAAACAATCTACTAACATTTTCTAGAATTTACTAAAGTTTGTTAATAACAATGTTAATACTTATAATTTACTAGTTATACTGCCCGTGACTTCTCTCAAGTGGAGGATAATTATCGCTATGGCCTGGACACTATTAGTTGAACAGCAATAGCAAGAGGTGGATTGAGTGTTATCAGTTATACACGTCGGTCGCTAAACCTGTTAGCATCTCGGTCAAAGACACATGAGCCGAGTTGACCCGACATTTATACCGAAGATATCCCGGACATCAGCCTATACGAGAATAGAATGGCCTTGAAACAACTTAAGAACAACAACGCGTCTGATGACGACGGTCATCACATCTGAGCTTCTGAAAGCGGGTGGAACACCGGTACTTAAAGTCCTTTAGAAGCTCTTTAATACCAAAATCAAAATCAAATCAAAAATCATTTATTTGTTCAAGGCAATGTGACAAAAATTATATAATGGATATATGAAATACCTGGTTCCTAAACTAGGCTCTTAAAGGCCTGTGTGATAGGATCCAGGCCTCTCTCGTCGGTGAACCGATAAATCATTGCCATTAAATTCTATACAATTATACAATAATTTTATATATTTAATTTTTTTTTTATTATACATTAAATAAAAAGAAAATTAAAATTAGTATAAGAAATAAAAAATAAAAACTAATATTAAACTTGGAATTAAAATTACATTTAAATGTAAAATTCAGATTAGATCTAATAATAACATTTATATTTAAATAAAAATCAAATTAAAAATAACATCCAAATCACAATTAAAATCTAATATTAACAAACATTCCAATAAAAGTAATATTAGACAAAAAAATCTTAAAATCATAATAACAATAAAATATTTAATTACAATAAAAATAATACTAATAACAAAACCAAACAGTAGTATAAAAGTAGTAGTATACCAAGAGTTGATAAAATATAAGTAAAATAATTAACACGTTATATGTTATTTTAAAATACAAACATTATGGAGCTATATGAGCAAGGAACGTGTGTGTGCGATTTTATCAGAATTTGACTAGTGTGCAGAGGTGAATGTAGTCAGTGAATGTGAGTAGTGTTGTATGTTGTGAAAGTATCATTTTTAATACCGTCTTACTCGAAGGTTCAACGCCAGAAGCACGGAACAAAATCGTGGTGGTGCTATTCTTCAAGAAAGGTGTCAACACTTTACTTAAAAATTACAGACCCATCTCGCTTTTGAGCCATGTTTATAAGCTGTTTTCGAAGGTCATTACGACCCGTCTCAGTCGCAGGTTTGATGAATTCCAGCCTCCGGAACAAGCCGGTTTCCGAAAAGGCTATAGGTAGTAAGTACCATAGACCATATCCACACGCTACGGCAAATAATACAGAAGACAGAAGAGTATAACTTGCCTCTATGTTTAGCTTTTGTGGACTATGAGAAGGCCTTTGATTCGATCGAGACGTGGGCAGTGCTTGAGTCTCTCCAGCGGTGCCGTATTGACTACCGGTATATTGAAGTACTGAAGTGTTTGTACAAGAACGCCAAAATGTCAGTCCGAGTAAAGGAGCAGAGTTCGAAGGCAATTCCATTGCAAAAAGGCGTGAGACAGGGAGACGCTATATCTCCGAAACTGTTCACCGCTACATTGCAAGACGCCTTCAAGCTTCTTGAATGGCAAGGACTTGGCATCAATATTAACGGGGAATACATCACTCATCAGGCATCATCATTTGCCGACGATATTGTAGTCATGGCAGAATCCATGGAAAACCTCAGTACAATTCACGAAGGCCTCCATGGAGTTTCCCTAACGGGTAGGCCTTAAGATGAACATGGACAAGACGAAAATGATGTCTAATGCCCATGTTGTACCTACCCCAATATCAGTTCTCGAAGTTGTTGACGAGTAGATCTACCTGGGACAGACAGTCAAACTAGGCAGGTCCAACTTCGAGAAAGAGGTCAATCGTCGAATCCAACTCGGCTGGGCAGCGTTCCGGAAAGTTCGCAAAAATACCTTAGTGCCCGTGTGTGATGACTTATGGCACTGAAACGTGGTCTCTTACTATGGCCCTCATAACTAAGCTCATAGTCGCACAACGAGCTATGGAGAGGGCTATGCTCGGGGTTTCTCTACGTGATCGAATCAGAAATAAGGAGATCCGTAAAAGAACGAAAGTCACCGACATAGCTCAGAAGATTAGCCAGTTGAAGTGGCAGTGGGCAGGGCACATAGCACCCAGAACTGAAAGGTTCTGGAGTGGAGACCACGGACCAGCAAGCGCAGAGTTGGTCGTCCACCGACACGGTGGACAGACGATCTGATAATAGTCGCAGGACGACGTTGGGTGCAGGCCGCTTGCAACCGGTTCTTTTGGAAAATCATGGTGGAGGCTTATGTTCAGCAGTGGACGTCCTATGGCTGAGATGATGATGATGATGACTGTGTATTAAATTAATCTTTAGTAACATAAATAGACTTCTACTACTACTACTAAATAGACTCTACTAAAAAGTATAAATTACTCTTCTTACGTGTCATAACGTAGTATTGTATTATCTTTGGTCATCAATTCTTTTGCTAGAGGGAACCGCAAACGAAGAAGTCTTCTGTGTCACAGAATTCGCCAAATATATGTAGGTATATTTATATTATATATATATATATATATAGGGTGTTTGGTAGAGGGACCGAAAAACCAAATGAGCGTGTTCGGGGGACCACTTGGAGAATACAAGTTGGCCAAAAAAAATCCCGACCCCCAATATGTTTAACTTATTTTTTGTGATTTTTCCCTTTTTCTCCGAAATTGTACCTATTTACCACCATAACATTTGTAAAATCTGTTTTAGACCGGATGTTTTTAGTTGAATTGGTCTCTAATACACCTTCAGGCCACGCAAAGCAAAATTGGATACAAAACAGAGCTAACTAACTGATTTAGTTTAAAAAATTGGGGTGTCGGGGATTTTTTTAGGCCAACTTGTATTCTCCAAGTGGGCCCCCGAACACGCTCATTTGGTTTGTCGGTCCCTCTACCAAACACCCTGTATATCCTAAGTTAAGTTAATAAGTTCCTTTTCTAAGTTATTTTACCTTATGTATTAGACATCAGCTTAAAACTAGTTTGATATCACTGATATCGTGTCTGCAATCCGACAAATCCGCATCCGTAAATAATATTCCGTCCGCCATACCCGAGACTACTTTTAACGTGAAAATGTGTTTGTTGATTTGTCATGTGTTTGTCCTTCTCTGACACTTAAATAGATAACTGTTTATTTTTTAACTCGGTGAAGAGACAGTAAAGTAGTCCGAATAGGGATATAGGAAAAATATATTAACTTTTAAGTATAGTCGTGCTTTTTATGTCTCGAAATTGAACTCTTAAAAAGGGGTGCTAATGGGAAACATCGCCTAATTAAAATATTGCACACTTTTAAAAAATATAATAACTATCATTTATATGTAAAGCAGTTTTATAAATTTATACACACATCAAGTTGTACATTGGTATTGTTGTGCGAGTATGTTGGGTTGAGGTGCGTTGTCGTAAAATTGTGTTCTAACGTGAAAATATGTAAAGAAAGTTTTTTTGAAGTTCATCCTCAAAACGGGGTTAACATTTATAACTTGTGACTATAATACCACGCGATGAAAGTGAAGTTGGAGGCAACATTTAGTGTTACATAAAGAAACACCAATATTATATATTATCACAAAATCTTCCCATCCCAAGCGCCCGTAAAGAGAAAGGTAAATTAGGTAATTTAACGCATAGTTGAACAAAGCCGGGTGAAGTTAACATCATCACATCTGTAGCCAATTGCGAGCCGTTTTTATTATCTGGTCGTGAAGTTTGCTGGGTCGGGTCAACTTCTCGTTTACCGGACAATAAGGTTCGCTTACACACCTATATATATATATATATAAATATATATATATATATATATATATATATATATATATATATATATATATATATATATATATATATATATATATATATATATATAACTAACAGCGTCACAAGTTATAGAAATGTTTATTACAAATAATGTATTTATCTACACTGATCTACATATCAAGAGAAATGTCTTTGATCAGTGTGTGTTACCAGAGATTCTGGAGTGGAGAATACGTACGTACCGGCAAGCGCAGCGCAGCGTACCTACTTAGGTCGTCCGCCAAGGTAGACAGAAGCACGGTAATATTATCTATAATATTAATTATAATAAGGCAGTACTCCTTGACACGGCACGTATTGTCAGGAGGTTCCTCAGTCTGCAGCCCTAACCACCGGTAGTTTGGGTCATGCTCCACTGCCGATGGCAATCTAGGATTAGGTTTTTCATAATGTTTTTATTTTATATAGAAATATTGTAAAAAATGACATTTTAAGAAAAAGAAATAAAGAATGTGAATAATAATAATAATTTAGTTGTTAATGTTTGGTTCGACGTAGTCCCATGTAAATTTTATCAAATTCGGACAATCGGTTTTTGAGTTACAATCGAATAACTGAACTGTTTCGCCTATCGAAACACTTTTCAGTTTTTGGATTGTAACTCTAACTATAACTCGGACGTATACTCTACCAAACCTCCTTGTTTTGGAAATCGGTAGAACAGATATAGTCCGTAGCTTGCACATTGGTGAAAATTTAACTGAACGTTTAAGACCCTTATAGATACCTAATAGTAAGTTAGCACCGTTATTCAGGATTTTTCTAGAGCTGCAAATAAATAAAAAACAAAAACAAACCTTCCGGGCGTCACACGACTTTTTTATTGCAATTCATTATACACTTACAGATATGGTGATATGGGTATACATTAACAGATATGGTCCGTAGCTTGCACATTGGTGAAAATTTAACTGAACGCTTAAGACCCTTATAGATACCTAATAGTAAGTTAGCACCGTTATTCAGGATTTTTCTAGAGCTGCAAATAAATAAAAAACAAAAACAAACCTTCCGGGCGTCACACGACTTTTTTATTGCAATGTAAAGGAAGATTTTTTACATAAATACAATAAACTTTTCCAACCTCTTTGAATTTTTCTGATTCACGGACTCTTAAAGTTTATACCTCCGTAGGTACCTAGAAACGGTGCAAACCAGGATACTCCTAGCTGTGTTTTCTAACAACTTCAGAAGAATCTACAACTATCAGAACTATGTCCATACGTGATCGTAATTTGATAGGACTATAAGCATTCAAATATCAAACAAAAGGCAAATACTTATTTTATAGGTCATTCGTTGATATTTTTAGATATTGTGGCACGTGGTTTACACCTTGTTCAGTTAAGCCCGAATGTATGACAAAACTATCTGCCAGCTTACGAAAAGGTAAGTACCTACCTAAGTAGGTATAGCTTAGGTGCTCCCAAATCCGAAACATCTAAATATCAGAGCCAAGAGATATAAACGACCGAGTGTCGAAAGGAAAAGTTGATGTAGTAATTATTTCTTTTTTCTCAACAAATCGCGTCGTTTGCGTAAATCATTGTTGCTCCATTTTCGGTTGTCCCCCTAGGTAGGGCCCCGAGTTTCGACTGCCCTGTTTGGACGGAAGCCAAAGTGTTGTGTTACAGTTGTTACCTAAAGTGTAGGGCGTAAAAATTGGAGGACATCTTCCATTTGTAGAAGATGGCTGCCAATTTTAGATTTACATCTTTGTTGAACAATTTATTACTTTCTAGACTCACTCCTATAACCTTTTCTGTTCTATCCAACATTAAAAATGTAAGTCTATCTGTCCACCTTTAATTGGCTAGGTACTTAGCCACTATCATCATAAATACGTGTAGACGTTCATTGATACATAAAATAGCAATTAAAATACTTAAATAATAGGCTCATTATAATCCTATCTAATTGGTACTTTAAACTGACTTGGGACATTTAGGGCCATCTGTCTGAATTGTGTTGAACTAAGAGCCGCTACGCCATCTAGTGTAAATGCGGAACATCATTTTGCCTCACGGCAAACAGGAAGTTCGAGACACATCAGGTTACGGAAAGTTTTACTCGCATCCTGGCTATGCAGTTGTTTATCAATGTTACAGTAGATGGCGCTGATCCAAAACAATGTCGGAGGAAAATCGGAGGAGGAAAAGATCACACTAATATCACTAATTAAAAACCGATTCACAATAGAACAATAACAATTTGTGAGTTTTTTGTGAGAACTTTTATTCAAGCTTGTTACTTATTCATATTTAAACAGAACAACGGATTTCCGTAGAATTTGGAATGGATACAAATAACTTAAAGTTTTCCTGGAGAAACACAATATGCCGCACAAAACACGTGTTTTATCCTTTATCCACGTAACATTGGCGAAACTGCACAACCCTGCAAAAGCCATAATAAAAAACTGAACTAAACAATGAAACAGTGAATTAGCCTCAAATTAGCATACGTGCGACCTCCATTCCTAGGACGCTTCTCTTATTGCACAGACTCTAGATCTGTGTAAAGATAGTACTACAACAGAGAACTAGTGAGAATAAATCAGAAAACCCATCTGAACCGTTTTTAAAACAAAATTTAGAGGAAGCTAATTGAAAATCAGTCGTCGCGACCAGGAGTACAAAAATAAGAGCAGGTCAGGGGTAGCGGCCGTGACCGCGGTTGACCCGGTTATATTATAGATATCATACACGGAATTAAAATCCGTAGTACTAAGTCAATAATAATAGATGCACCCCTTATCCTTACCCTTTTCTTCACGGAAAAAGACTGCCATACACCATGCACCATAGACTAAAATATGACTAAAAGCAAGGGCTAATTCTATCCTGGCAAAAACGTTTTTGCCAGGATAGAATTAGCCCTTGCTTATTTCAGTTTCTGTAGAGCTGTTATGTATCTCAGTCGTTAACAAAAAATGCTTGAAATCGAAAAAAATGGCAGCTCTATGCCATTTTTGTCAGCTCTGGTCGTTACCTTACTAACATTTTTGCTTACTGGAATTGTCAAAACTGACATATGAACCGCTATTGTTCAAGATTTCAATCAACATTTGTTAGCAACTGACATAAAAAATAGCCCTGCACGTGTCCCCTTTTAGATAAATTAGTAGTTTCATGTGTAACAAACAGAGATACTTATTAACTTACATACCTGAAATATGCATACGGAGTTCTCATGAGTCAGTTCAATTCGTTGAATCAGGACAAAACTGTTAACAAAATGTATAATACATATTTTTTTAAATAACTTGAGGAATGGCAAATCTCCAGTCGTATGAGTCCACTTATGAAAACAAAAAAAGCTTATAAAATAAAAACAAGGTATGTCATCGACATAATATACTGATATCAAATGGAGATTTTAATTAAGTTGGCGGTAGTATACGCATGAATCTATCTGTGATCATGTTGGCTGGATTTGGGAGTTATTCAAGCGCCGTTATCGCAAAGGGATGACCTCCAACACAATAATCCGCTCGTGTAGGGATATGTTTTGGGTCCCCAACTAAACGTGTAGAAATTCACGTGTATTTTTTAAAGTATTAAAATTACCTTTAACTTTTCTACAACAACGTGGTCAGTAGATAGTCAAGTCAAGATGTTCTTCTCGACTAACGCATAACAATCCATGTAAAACAAAGGAATTTTTGTTATAACGTTTAATAATATAAGGCCATTTATTTTTCCTTGAGCTTAAAGAAATACAATATCTAGATATTTATTTGGATGTACATACTAATGGCTATACTTACATAGATATGTTTAAGAAAAGTTTCTTTTTAATTGTGCTTATATTTTTTATTTATGACCTTGCATTACTATTCAACGAAAAATCGGATAAAAGTTTTCGAGTTTCGTTCTATAATAATAAAAAATATAGTTTTTTGCCTGTATTTTTTTAGCTTTGCATACTGCAGTAGTTGATATTTGTAACTTCTTTGACCGACTTCAAAAAAGACGAGGTTTTATTAATGTGGGTCGATTCTCAAAATTGTTTATTTTGTTTGGTAGATTATATTTGAATTCCAACAAATTCGGTTAAGTAGTTTTTGAGTTACACTCCAATCTTAATCTGTCCGTATCAGGTTTACGCTATAATAAAAGATTTATGAATGAACCGCAGGCTTGCTGATTCGGACCGATTAATGATATTATCATTGACGGTGAATGACTATCGATCCCGCAAGTAGCAAGTGTCACAAAAAATTGTAAAAAAAAATAGAACCGACTTCAATACCAAAAAGTGTGAAATAACTTGACGAAGTCGGTGATACTATGCGCAAAATATTGTGATACTGAAAGGTGTCTACTTATGAACTATCATGGTACCGACTTCGACAAGTTATTTCACACTTTTTGGTATTGAAGTCGGTTCCATTTTTTTTTATAACGACTTGTATGAAAACAGAAATAAAAATAAAAGCAAAAACCAGACGACGCGTTCAGACGAACAGAATACAGAGAGGTCAGGGGTAATGGTCAAGGTAGATTGTCGGTTAGTCGATTAAATATGAAGGCGGTCAATTAGTGGAAATAGATTCAAGAGCACAGTTTGCAGGCTTTGGTTGTTTTAAAAATTATTCGAGTTAGATTAGAGGCATTAGGTAGGAATCGGGAAATATTGGTTTGATGCTATATTGACTGACCGGTTAGCGCAGTTGGCGCTCTTCTGAGCCGCTGGTCCCGGGTTTGATCCCCGAACAGGTAAATTATTTGTGTGCATGAGCTACTGATATATCTGTTTCACCTGTGTCTGGCTGTATATGTGTATATACGTATGTATATCAGTCATCAGATTACCATAGGACAGACTCTGCCTATAGTTGGATCTAGAGTGGATGTTGTCCCATATTATTATAATAATATAATTATTACATAAAACCTAGTTACCTACTTTTATTCAAAGACTTCTGAGACACTTAGTGCTTCAGTTATGTTAATATCATGTACAGAGAGCTCATTTATTGTGAAGCGCCTTGACTGCTGGGCCACCAAGGCACCCATCCGACCATCGAATTTATTTAATTACTTCATATTTTAAAATTATTATTATATGAATTTTGCTAAAACCTGCTTAGCGAGATCTAATTGAGAAAAAAAAATTACGTATTCTTGAACTAAAGATAAACACCACTACTTGTATATCATCATCATGATCAGCCCATTTTGTTCCCACTGCTGGGACTCGAGCCTGCGGGAGCCTTACTCTCAGAGAGAGCAGTTGGGCCATAATCCACAACGCGGGCCCAGTGCGGTTTGGTGGATATGTTAGTGGCCACCCCATGTCGAAGTTTTAAGACTACCTGAAGGCCTTCGACATAGCCTAACGACTGTTGTCCTAAGACCAACAACCTACTTGTATTTGTTTATTTGTTTGTAACAATAAGCACGGCATACACACCACTTACACTTATTATTAAATAACTATTATACACTATAAATATGAATGAAAATATACAGCTTCCTCGTATATATGACGCTGTATTTAATATCGAAGCTGTGAGGTCTACCTGTCCAGGCATTTTTCAAATAATCTTTTGATATCGGCGTAAACGCTAAGGATAGGTAATGAATATTTTTATAAGAATACAGCATCTTCGTATTCACATGGAAATTAAAACCTCATTTGCTTTATCTCATCGGATATAGATAGAAAATTCTTTATTGCACAAAACTAAAAGTACATAGGCGAGCTTAATGCTAATTAGCATTTTCTTCCAGCTAACCTTTGTGTGATATGTATATATAAGTTTTAAATAAAGCACTACCAAACATACTTCATATTTGGTAGTGCTTTATTTAAAACTTTATATATATATATATATATATATATACTTACCTCAGTTAGAAATGCTTTGTATGCAACGTCTAAGTCCTGATCTTACCCGGTCCAAGTATTCTTGAAAGTCCAAATGTCTCGTGCTTTAGTTATAACCAAAGGATATCGATTTTTTTTATGAGAGAAGTACAATAAATACATTCGAGGTATAAATCCACCATATGGGAATTACGAGGGTCAGTGGATAGGCTACCATGTCAGATTTTACACAATACCAGAATGCTTTCTAAACAGCCTGACGTCTCTTGTTCTGAGGCAACAACGGGAACCGACGCTTAACGTGCCCTGGAAAGCACGGACATTAACACACAGAAAGGTTGCAAAAAATTCAAAGTTTTAATAAATTTAGTGCTTAATAAACTACACGCACTTCACTTCCGTACCCCTTGTCATAAAGACTCCATCAATCATAGCTACGTCATTTCCGTGCATTCAAACTTACCCCTTTTTGGTAGATACTTCAGTAAAGAGGAATATGGAGATCGCAGCTTTGATTCCTCAGTGTACTAGTATTACATGATTATGTTGTAGCACCAGAATAAGTACCTGAAACAATATCGAAAAATATATTTAAACGTGAACGTTATAATGAAGGAACTCCTAATTTGGAACACATTTCACTTTCAAATTGTTATATTTTCAACTTGAAGTTGGCAAGAAATAAAATTATTCATACGTTCTGGTTTAGGGTCTGTATGGTGTGTGATCATATTTACCATCGATCCATGCCTGGATGAACCAAATGACTGAAATTGCACTCTGACGTACAAAAGTGATCTGAATAAAATTTGAGTGTTGCCATCGATTTCCCTGGGATCCTATCATCAGATCATGACTTGGTGACAATATGACTAAATTAGAAGTATACCCTACCGAACAAAATATATTTTTTTTAAGTCGGTTAACTGTCAGTGGACAAATCGGTGAACATACATAAAAAAATATACAGTGGAACATAGAATCTCCTCCTTTTTTGAAGTCGGTTAAAAAACTACTTTCATGTAGTAACATCACAGTAACGTTTATTTAATAGATTATGTAGGTATATTAAATATTACTATAATGTTTATTTGATATATTTTTATACGAAACTATGTAGATCAGATACAAAACTAACCGGACTACAATTCCGCCACGAGAGCTTCAGGCTTAAACCCAATGGAGCTAGTAGGTCAAACTTACGTGTGAACCAGCCCTGGTATAGTAACAATAATTTATTTGTAATACAAAAAATATTATCTTTAACACAAATTAATACTAACTTGGATTCTCACAAGAGTTCTTGTTAATATTATTATATTGTATTAATAGTTATTAATATAATTGTATTTGTATGTAATAAATGTTAGTTATTTGTCGTCTTCTATATACGATCTTATATCATTTATTGAATAGCAATAAAACGGAACTTTTTATATTAGTAGCTACTGATTTTCAAATCAATAAAACGATATAACTTCATATATAAAACTTAATATAAAGATGAGAAACTCGAATAAAAAAGAATTCGAAGTAAATATAAAGAAAGAGAAGCATTGCAACGCATGCCTCTCAATGCTGGTAATTTAAAATAAATATAATCACATACTCTCAAATAAAATCTCAACGGCCTTCATTAAAAACGCTGCTTAAATTTAAATACGATCATTTAGTACTGCGTACTACAAAACTGTTCTGTGGGCCAAGCACGAAAATCTGCTTAACCACACATGTCGAAGGTCCTGGAAAAGTAGTATTGTATTATTGGCCAAATATGGCGAGTCTACGGGTTAAGTGTAACGTTATCGTATCATTTACGTATTCAGTACAAACTATGAGTTATCTGTGCCAGTATTGTACTAGATAAATGACAGTTTGTACTAAATACGTTAACGATGCGATTACGTTACACTTAAACAGATTTTCGTGCTCCCACTGCACCGTACTAAATGGCGTTATTTAAACAGCGTTCATAAGTAAGGCCGTGAAACAATAAACGTAAACAGGTAATTGTATGAGATCGAACAAACTGTGACTTCGTATGAACGCTACAAAGTGCTACGAGCTACAACCTTGCTACAACGCGCTACGCGAAAACCAATATCATTCGGGGTCATAGTCATAGTCATAGTAGTCATTGGTCACACTCGATACGATCAGCAGCAACATTAGAATACTGAAAACTCTAACAAAAATAAAAACACAGCTTTGATATTTTTGGTAAGCTATGCTATGCTGTGAGAATACGTATGACGTAATGATTTAATAACTTTTCCTTTTAACAAGTAAACTTTGGTAGATCCAAGGATGAGTAACTTTGGACGATAGAAAACCATAGTGCTACAATTTGGGCTCATGTTTCTTAATCCTGACTAATCCTCGACTAGAAGGCTATTCAAATTCCAGCGTTTTCTGCCTCAAAGGAATAAACGATAACGTACAAGTTAGTTTTTTTTTCTTTTTATAGAACGTCACGTGATATAAAAAGAAAAAAAAGTGTGTATGAAGCCAAAATTCCTAATGCAAGGTTCAACCTCCAACACTAAAATTATTGTGTTTGTCAGGTATGTACAATTCGGTAAATGTGATACAAAGACGGGTCTGTGCGGTAGGACGGTGTCTACGTTAAGAAACTATTAACTATTTACTATAAAGGGGAAGCCAACGTAGCGAGAACAAGTACCTACAATTTGAAAAATTTAATACCGACTTTCATTCTATTCAGTTATTGGAGTGTAACTCAAACACTACTGGACCGAATTTGATGAAATTTAAATGGACGGGAAGCACCAGCTGTCAAACAAAAAAGAATTTTAAGAAACGGTACACCCTATCTAAAATTATGAGGTACCACATACAGTCGAATTGAGTACCACCTCCTCCTTTTTGGAAGTCGGTAGATTAGACGTAAATAAAATAACCCGGTGTAAAAAACCTACGCATTCTACGCCGTTAATTTAATAGCAGACAGAGTTTGTTTTCAATATTTGTTATTATTATGTAGATCGATGCAAAAATCGAAGATTATTGATATAAGGGGTAATGAAGGATGAAAATTATAACCGGAAATCCTTAATATAATTTATAATCCTTAATTCATTATAAGGAAAAGATTTAATTATACTATAAGTACCATTCAGTATACCTGTGACCGTGTTCACTGTTAATTTCGAAAAAAAAATTTAATTTTAATGCCTTAGACTCACTTTATTAACTGTATTACTAAAAACTCTTCTTTCATTCGGATAAAGCTTTACAAAGCTGTTCGATAGATTGCGCGCTCTAGGTAATTTTAATCGAACTAACCGATAACCGGTGTAAAATCAATGAGATAAATGATTGAATGCCTCGGTTGCTCGAATGGATCATTGCTGACACGGATTGTCAAAAGACCCAGGTTCAAATTTCATTCAAGGATCGTAATGTTTTTGGCTAAAATTACAAAATTTACGTATTCTAACATTACTGTATAGTGTACAACATTCTTCAAATCTTTTCACAAAATGAGGTCGAATAAAAACCCCAGTCTGGCACCGAACATACTCACACTAATATTATAAACTAGAAACTTTGTGAGTGTGTTTGTATCTTTGTTACTTCTTCAGGTTCGGGTGGACCAATTTTGATGAAATTTGGTATGAAGGTAGATACGTATTTGTACATATAGGATACTCTTCATCATCTTCATCAACCATAACTACGCGGGTGTAACCGCGGAACCAATAATAAATAAATTTTCGCAAGAACCACAACTGTAAAATTTGTATGCCATCGAGCACTACGCTTGCCTATGACAGTTGCAGTGCCACCCAGTGCTCAGAACTGTATTCTTGTGTTACATTGCACTGTGTTCGTCATCTCAATACATTGGTTTTTGATTCTCTATCGCCCAGTGTATGCACTTGCTGCAGTGCCCTTCACACCTGAACACAGTAATGCTTGCGCACTTTGCTTCGTGGAAGAATATCTTATACTGCGGTGGTACCAACCAAGATGACCTCCAGGTATAAGAGGCATACAACCAAAAAGTTTTTACACATATTACACTTTAAAATACTTTTAGATTAAATACGTTTTAAATATAAAGTATAGGAGTTATGGTGTAAAGAAGGCACTATAATAGTTCTGGCATATATTTGTAACGAAACTTACATGTACAAACTTCCATAAAGTAACTTTGTATATTTGACCGGCGGAGCTCTCGCATCTGTCGTTTCAAAAGTATACTGTAGGCTATTCTGTGGCAGAAACTCATCAATCATGATGTCCGGTCTCGGAGGATTCATCATGAAAGGTCGAGCATACCGTGGTGGGAGATTAAGACCCCTATTGTCTTTATTTGTAGGAATTATCCCTGTTAGATATTTTAGGGTTATCTTTTGTTTTATCAGTGTTTTCTGTTTGGTCAATGTTGCTAGAATATTTTTAACTAGTTGTGCCTCGCAGTTTTATCTGCGTGATGATGAGTGATGAAGATGATATTTTTTTCTTTCCTAAACTAGCCATGTATGGACACAAACAAACAAATAAACCTTTATAAAAATCGGTAAAGTCGTTTTTATGTTATGGTGTGACCAAGATAAATAGGGATTTATTTTAATATACACAGATTTCATTATTTATTTATTTATTCTCTGTTTCATTATTTATATAAAATTGTATATTTCTATTCTTGTGCTGTGAGCCTGGCGACTGAATAAAAATACCAAAAATGTGAGTAGTGAAATATAGCGGAAACTAAAATATTATCATTAGAACTTTACTTGAGCGATTCCGCTCAACGACACTCACTGTCCGCTCGCTCTGGGCACCAAAAACAGAAATCGCCAACCTCAACATGAGAGCATACCTCTTCAAACAAGAATGCTCATTTAATGGAAAAGAAAGCAAGAGAAACCTTTTATTCGCAAAAAACAAACCTTCTTTTTAAGTTGCAAAGGATTGCCAGTTCAAAGGGATTCTTTTCCCTCATTAATTGTTCGCGATTTGACGTAAACTTTTAAATTGGAACACTCCTTTACTTTTAGCTAGTTTCACGATTAGGACCTCGTTTGTTAAGCCCCTTGAACTGAAATGAGCGGAACTCTGTATTGAAAATCGAGAATTGGGTAATTATTGGATGATGAGTGTATTCAATCATTGAAGTAGGTATATCTATGTATATATATCAAAACTGAAGCAGAATAGACTGGAGAGTCGTTATAGCGGCCTATTTTTGTTGAATGTAATTTTATATATTCTAGCATAAGTGACACAGCAAGTCGTTCACCGTTAAGCGTTTTTAGGATTAAAAACTAATCAAAAATACATGTATTTCCTCCTCACAAAATGTTGGTAAAAATCATTTAGTAGAAAAAGAAAAAGAGTGACAAAATAAAAGCTGTCAAGCTGGTATCTGAGGTTAGATATTTAAATAAATAAAAAGTGTGACATACGTTTTTTACGATACAATAGAATGTACTAGGCACCGTATTTTGCCTTATTATATGATATAATGGCGAATACATCACTAACCTTCGATTTGCCGATGATATAGTTATAATGGCGGAGTCGCTCGAGGATATCGGCACCATGCTCAACGACCTCAGTAGAGTTTCCCAACAGGTTGGTCTTAAGATGAACATGGATAAGACGAAAATCATGTCCAATGTCCATGTTCCACCTATACCGGTAATTGTTGGAAACGATAGTACACTCGAAGTTGTAGACGAGTACGTCTATCTGGGACAGACTGTCCAATTAGGTAGGTCCAACTTCGACAAGGAGGTCGCACGAAGAATCCAGCTCGGATGGGCAGCGTACGGGAAGCTTTGATCTATCTTTTCGTCCCCAATACCTCAGAGCCTGAAAACCAAGGTTTTCAACCAGTGTGTGTTGCCAGTGATGACTTATGGCACTGAGACGTGGTCCCTTACTGTGGGCCTCATTAACAAGCTTGAAGTCGCTCAACGAGCAATGGAGAGGGCTATGCTTGGGGTTTCCCTGCGTGATAAGATCCGAAATGAGGAGATCCGTAGGAGAACTAAGGTCACCGACATAGCTCTCAAAATTAGCAAGTTGAAGTGGCAATGGGCAGGCCACATCGCTCGCAGAACTGATAACCGATGGGGAAGAAAGGTTCTCGAGTGGCGACCACGCACCGGAAGGCGTAGTGTAGGCAGGCCCCTCACTAGGTGGACCGACGACCTCATAAAAACCGCGGGGAATTGCTGGATGCAGGAAGCGAGTAGCCGGTCCAAGTGGCGTTCTATGGGGGAGGCCTATGTTCAGCAGTGGACGTCTTCCGGCTGATAATGATGATGATGATGATGATGATGATATGATATAATGAATCAAAGTTCAGCATAGGTTTTCCCGTGCTAAATGTGATATATATTGGGTCCGGTCTGGTATTCTTAAGGACGCCATAGTCATATCTGTTACTATGTTAATTTGAAAGGTATTTCTTACCTTTATTATAATACTAGCTGTAATCTGCGGTTTCACCCGCGTGGTATTGGGTGATGATGATGATGAAAAGTATCCTATGTGTCAATCCGAAGCCTCATCTACCTCCATACCAACTTTCATCAAAATTGTCCTAGCCGTTTGAGCATGAAAGAGCAACAAATATCCATGCATCCATGCATCCAACCATCCATCCATCCATCTAAACTTTCACATTTATAATATTAGTAGGATAACACTTATTTTATTATACGTCTTTGTTTATTAATAAATTAATATTATAAAGTAAAGCGTTGGGTATAATATAAGCCCGAAACGGCTTTATACCGTCATGCCAAAATCGAGATGCGATAAGTCCGTTGGGATACTTATGCGATGCGTCCATTAGGATAATTGGAGTCATCCATTGTAAGACTTCGTCCGGGGAAGTACTAACATCATACTTCTACCGTGAAGCAGTAATGTTCGTAATACTGTGTTTTGGTTTGAAGGTATTGTTGCGAAATGACTGACACTTGAGACTTAACAACAAATTATCTCAGATAGGCGCGCAGGGCAGCTTGTCTCTTGTGACGAAATGCATCTGTTCTAGGCAAAGGTTACCACGTTAATAACCAGGCGAGCTTCATACTTGTAATAAGAATCCCCAATATTAACAAAAACACCTGTGGGTCCATGCCTCCCGTGACACAAGGGGTAATAGTGCCTACACTATAAGTAAGATGTGCGTAACTGATTTTATATGCTTCCTGGTAAAAAGGACCTGGGGCCTACTCCCACCTTTTACGAAACTATCATAAATCAGGAGCGTTTTGTAATAAGCTTAGAAAAATCATACTTACTATCGTATTCCCACCGACACAAAACGCTTAACCAAATGTAATGGTAATGTTGCAATATGACTAATTTAAGATATGGGAGTACGAATCTTAAAAAGCTTGACATTGGAATAATGAAACTTAGTGTCTAAAGTCAAGAAAAAGTATGCGAATTGCGTGATATATTTGATACTACGTCATCAAAACGTCTATCGTAATCCATTATTATTTTAAGCTTGCTATATTTTCGTGGTGGTACCAGATTTAATGGTAAGGTTCAAACATGACTGCTTTAAGAGGTGGGAGTAGGGAAGTCCCCTGTATGGAAAGAAACAAGCCTGCCAGGCTAGTAATTGTAATGTAAGGTAATAAACTTTAATTCTTTACTCCATAAAGTTTCAGGTATTGTATTTCAACGTTGACTAATTTTAACTAAGGTATAAACTTCACCAAACTATTATTAGTTACAACGTCAAACATAATCAAGAGGAAGTTTCTCATTGGAACTTCTCTGTTTACCTTGTGGCTTCTCGATATTAGCGGGTTCTTGTATAAGAAATTTAATTAGCGTCGACCAAAGACTACATAATAGACCCTGTATAATCTGTGGCATCAACCAAACTGGCGTAGTCACGGTACGGTTGATGTTATATACAAACAGCTGTTCCGTTACCCCTTTCTTATCAAATAACTTAAAAAAACGAAAAAACTTTCGCAAGTTAGCATTTTTTTATAAGACACGCATAACTTTTTGCTGGATGATTCGATTTTGATCATTCTTTTCTTATGTTTATAATATATTAGGTTATAAAGATTTAATGTGATACCATTTAAATTTTATCACCGTCAGTATACAAGTTCTTGAGTTATGATATATTTAACAGTTGAAATATGTATCTGCATTTTTGAAATTATCATGGTTTTAAGGCCTATTCAGACCTGAGCATTATTCGCTACCGCTGTGGGTAGCGAAAAATAACACGCGGAACTCGATGGGTAAATAGTATGAAGTTCCATAACTGCAGCGAAACTTGTACCGCCTATTGAGGCGGTATTTTCTCTTGTTTGGCGAAACTAGTTCCGCCGCCCCGCTAACCATTGCCAACGAATATCTCTACCGCGCTTTGGAGTGAACAGTGAAATTAACGCATACCCTTTCGGATTTCTCTATCGCTCGCGGTAGCGAATAACGCCCAGGTTTGAATAGGCCTTTAAGTTTAAGTATGTACGTACATCATATGGGAAAATGCATACTGCCAGGCCAATACCAAAACCTTTTATAAACTTCCGTTCCGTTCGAGTAGTTAAGATTAGTATTTAGTATTAATTTTTAAATTTTTACTTGATCCTCAAATCATTGTATTATGAACATAGTTTTACTGAAATGTTATTGGTCTCTGAAGGCTATAAGATCTTAAATCGTAGTATCTAACGGGTTCTGTGTATGACATGGCACTATGTAACTTCTAGCTGAAGTGTAAATCCTTCATTTTCTTATTGTTATTTAGGTTGCTTTGATACAGACTATATAATAGTGGAAGACTCAGACTTAGGTAACATTCTAAATACAATTGGCCAGTACTTATCTGTTTTTTTGTAATAATGTGGTGTTTCTAGCAAAATATTGAAGTTTTGCAACGTATTTCGTTAGTTATCTATATTGTATTGTAAATAAAACATATGATTTCAGTCCTCGCATCTATGATAACTGAAATCTTTTATTCTAAAACTGTATGTTTTGTTTTCTATTAGATATACCATATTATTAAATATACCAAAATCAGCTAAAGTTTCTTCGAAATCCATATAAATAACTAGCTGACCGCCAGCGGCTTCACTCGTTGGGTCTAATGGGTACGAAGCCACAGTTATGCTCCTACTAGAGCCACTTTCTCTTTCAAATAGGGATTCCAGCAGTCATCACGATGATACTGAATGGATATCGGAAAGTGACATTCAGTCGGTTTATTAACAGATATTCGTAGCGCGAACGCGCTTGGTTCAGTTATTAATTGAATTCCCTTCAAATCCAATATCGTAACGAGATCTCAGTGCGTCAGCCCGATTCGTAAGTACCTACGTATTATAGATGCCGTTGATGTTAACTTCATTTGCAATCGATTTGCAGTATTAGTTTCTAGAACACTATATTGTACACATTAAGTTTGTAATGAGTTTGTACTAGTGAACAGACCTTTCTATTGTGCTTCCTAACATTAGTAGTGCAAACATTGTTGTTTAAAGCGCGGATATTAGTAGGCGTAGTAAAGGTATAAGGGGGTATAAAACTATAGTACATCACTTTGCTCTATTATTAATAGTTTCCGCAGTGTATGCGATATAAGAATTTTTCGGCGTCAATATTGCATATTTTAACTTGAAATAGTAGTTATGGTATTGCAAACTTTATTATAGATATTAATGTTTTCTATAAAACTGCATGACATTGCTTTGTTCTTTTGTCAATAGTTTCCGCAGCGTACGCGATATAAAAATGTTTTTTGGTATTTTTTTCACACCTTGGGTTACATTATCGAAGTTTTCATACGGATCTCTAACTCTAAAAATATATTAAATAGCCTATGTTACTTAGTGATAATGTAGCTTTCTAACGGCAAAATATTTTTTTTAAAACGGGCCATTATTTTATTTGTTTTTTTCGTTACATACAAAAATACAAATCTTTTTTATCCTTTATAATATTATTAGTATTAGTATAGACAATTTGGCAATGACGAACAACGAACAATATTTTTTTACTCGTTAAAGTGCTTTTTTTTTTTAATAAACGACTTTCTATTTGCAAACGTGTATATTGCAAACCAGTTCAAATTTTAAATAAAACCTTTGATAAGTTACCTCCTTGGATGCCATGCTTCGGAATAAAAGGTCTATAGAATAAAAGAATACTAAAGTATGAATAGTAGATATAAGAACTACCATAATTTACTAAAATTAGATTTTAGTATAGTTTGGTATTCTGAACAAATGAATTGCTAAATTTGTATGTATATCTGTCCTTCCTAATAGAAAACAGCGTGATAGACAGACGAACAGACAAGGGCCTTACTCCCACCTCTTAAAGCGGTCATGTTTCAACCTTACCATTAAATTTGGTACCACCACTTCAATATAGCAAGCTTAAAGTAGAAGTCTTGATGACGTAGTATCAAATATTTCATGCAATTCGCATACTTTTTCGTGTCTTTTGACACTAAGTTTCATTGTTCTAATGTCAAACTTTTGAAGATCCGTACTCCTATCTCATAAAGTAGTCATATTGCAACCTTACCATTAAATTTGGTTGACCGTTTTCTGTCGGTGGGAATACGATAGTAAGTATGATTATTATAAGCTTATTACAAAACGCTCCTGATTTATGATACTCGTAGTTTTGTAAAAGGTGGGAGTAGGCCCTCTGATCTTATATTATATAATATGAATCAAATCCCAAATTACATTTAGCAAAGGCTGAGATTACCTATCACCGTTAAAATCTCAGCCCGGTTTTCCTTGCCAAGTACCACAATTTCTAGACCTGGCCAAAACGTCCACTGCTTTGGCAACCTTCCCAGCTTCATGTACAATCAGCTGTGTCTTTTAGACTCTCGTGACGACTTATTTGCAACATTAATTATAAACAATATAGTTTCAAACACTCGTGTGCTCAAGGGTGGTTTTAAACTTTCGGAGTTCGATTTGAGTACACCCTTCGTAAATTGTTTTTTATTCCCTCTACCATTGTGATGTAGTGCAGGGCACATAGCAGGCAGAACAGATGGCCGATGGGGCTGGAAGGTATACATATCAATTTATAGACCGGTATCTGCAGCGTGTTGAGTTACACTCCAAAAACTGAAAAGAGTTACGCCATCTTGATGATATCATCATTGACGGTGAATTACAATCGATCCCGTAAGTAGCAATGGTCACTAAAAATGTGTAACAAAAAATGGTACCGACTTCAATACCAAAATGTGTGAAATAACTTGTCGAGGTCGATACCATGCTCACAATATTGTGGTGAAAGGTTAAAAAACAACTTATTTCACACATTTTGGTATTGAAGTCGGTTCCATTTTTTTTTGGATTATAAACTATCATTAACAACGGTTCTTAAAATTTTGAGTAAGTATCTTCAAGTTGGATACATGAAAGATTTTTTTTCAAATTGTATATTATTGCCATACGGTTTGTTTTAATAAAACACTATTATTGTTAATGTGCAATTATCTGTTTAGATAGACGGATGAACAATAATTGTAATAATCGTTATACAATAAGTTGTACTTAGGTTTTTCATACAATATAATAGGACTAGAAAGCATAAACAGATAGATAGATAGATAGATAGATAGATAATTCTTTATTGTTACACCACTTAATATACAAAAATAACATAAAAGTAAAAGAAAGCTTAAAATAAAGTGTTACAATGGGCGGCCTTATCACTAATAGTGATCTCTTCCAGGCAATCTTAGGATGGAGAGGAAATACAGGAATAACAAGACGGGGCGTAATATAAAGATAAAGGTACAATCAAATCAAGACAATAATACATTACTAAATCAAATTAATAATAAATTATAAACAAGTAAAGAAAAATATCTACTAATACATAAAAATACACTAATACATATTGAAATATATATAAACATATAATTAATTCATTGATATACTTACATAATATATATATATATATATACACTACAATACAATATACTTCCATACATATATTTATACATTAATTCTTTGATGTATTATAATCAAAACCCAAGTTCACACGGGTTAAACTAATTGGCGAGATAGAAACTTTTTACTTGGCTTTTGAAGGTCGACTGAAGGATTGTGCACGCCTGATAGTAACTGGTAATAAGTTCCATAAGCGAACAGCTTTCACTGAAAAAGAGTGATCATAAAATACTGTGCCATGCTGAGGCATACTGAGGGCAAGATTTTCTGATGACCTAAGATTGAGAACGTTGGTATTGTGAAGGAAATTGAAACGTTCCTTAAGATAGCGCGGGGTCAAAGGATTGAACAAAATATTGTAAAGGAGAGAGAGTATGTGAGCATTCCGGCGAAGACGTATAGGGAGCCACTTGAGCTTTGATCGATATTGAGATATGTGATCATACTTGCGCAAACCAAATATAAATCTTATGCAGAAGTTTTGAAGACGCTCAAGCTTATCTAGTTGATTCTCAGTGAGATCTGGATAGCAGACATCAGCGTAATCTAGAATTGGGAGTAGAAGAGATTGAACTAGAGCAATTTTAGTGGTGACAGGAAGAAAGTTGCGCAGCCTTATTAAAGCGCCAGCGGTGGCGTACAATTTGCGACTAGTAACTTGTAGCTGAGGAGCCCAACTTAAGCAATGATCGATTGTCAACCCTAGATTTTTTAAAGATGTACTATAGGGAATAGGGACTCCATCAAAATGAATGGATGGAATCGTTGACAAGTCCACCTTTGAGATTAACTGCGAACTTCCCACAATCATTACCTGCGTCTTGCTATGATTTATTTTCAGACCAAATTGTCTGCACCATGTTGTGATGCAATTTAAATCAGCATTTATTAGGTCTACGGCTCCAGAAAGCTGGTCAAGAGGGGCTTTAGAGTAGATTTGTAGATCGTCTGCGTATAAGTGGTAGGAGGAAGTAAAATTATTTGAGATTGAATTAATAAAATATATTGCGAAAAGGAGAGGAGATAAAACGCCGCCTTGTGGAACACCTGCAATTGCATCACACCAGGAAGATAACTTCTCTTCTAGACGGATCCGTTGCCGGCGCCCAAATAAATAACTGTGAAACCAATCGAGTACCGTTGGAGATATGTTAATTGAGCGTAGTATGGCTAGAAGTATGTCAAAGTCAACTGTGTTAAAAGCATTACTAAAATCTAGTAATGTGAGTATAGTTAAGTTTCTGTTGTCCATGGATAAGCGAATGTCATCAGTGATCTTCACGAGAGTGCTTACTGTGCTGTGGCCAGGACGAAAACCTTTTGATTGGATTGGAAAGGATTTAGTAGGATATATTTATCCTCATGAGAGAGGATAAATATTTGCTTATTTGGCTGTGGACTAGGCGCTCAAGAACTTTTGATAGAAATGGGAGAATGGATATAGGACGATATTCAGTAAAAGATTTGAGATTGGGTTTTTTGGGTAAGGGAATAAGTTGTGCATCTTTCCAGATAGTGGGATAAATGCCGTTTGTCATGGAGTTATTAAATATAAGGCAGAGAACAGGAAGGATGATGTCAAGGATGGGCACTATCATATTGCGACTAATTCCATCACCGCCTACAGCATTGGAAGTGATCGATAATAAGCTCTTCTTAACATCACAAGCGGACACTCGATTAAAAACAAAAGGAGAGTAGTCAGGAATCGGTAACGTTGAAAGATAATTAATAGTATTAGATTTTTCAGATACATCAATAGGAAGCACTGAAGAGAAATAGAGATTGAGAGAATCTATGTTTATGTTGTTAGGGATACTATCTTGAAGAGATTTACCAATTCCAAAAGAGCTTAGAAACTGCCAGACTTTTGCTGGATCATCATTATCGACTGATTTATGAATATGGCGACGCAGGGCATCCCTACACACCATATTGCAACGATTTCTGGACTTCACATATTTTTCTTTGTTAGAGTCGTTAGGGCGGCATTTATATTTATGTCTAGCACTACATTTTTTGCTCATTAATAATTTAATGTCATCTGTAAGCCAAGCAGCTGGACGATGCTTTAGCTTGATGGCACGTAATGGAGCGTGCTTATCGTACAATTGAGTAATCATTGATTTGAAAATTGCAACTTGGTCATCGACTGTTACAGCGTTGGTCACCGGGGACCAGTCTATGTTGCTAGCATCTTGTAACATTTTTTCTTTATTCATACCACTAAAATTGCGCTGAAGAATTACTTTGGGTTTAATTTTTGGAGGTCGAATTTTATACGAGAGAAATATTAGGTCATGATATGAGAAATTGTCAGCAGAACATTGACCATGCTTAGCAACATGCTGTGGAGAAGACACTATACACAAATCAAGGAGGGAGGGGCTATAATTGGGTGCATGATGAGTGGCACTAAATGGGAGGATATGCATGTTGCAAGATTTAATGATCGATTCAAAGGAATGAGTGCGGTGGTCTTGCTTGAGGAGACAGGTATTAAAGTCTCCTAAAATAATGTTATGGCTATATAATGGAATAAGATCTTCTAAGATTTTCTCAAAAGATGAAAAGTAATTGACACTTGAGGAGTGGCTGTAGTAGGCTCCAAGCAGTATTTTGTTATTAGATAAATTACCTCCACGAACAGATGCTCGCCGGCGTTGGAGGGTGGTGGTTGAGGCGATGTGCTGATCACAGAAAAAGGAATATTTGACCTTAGGTAAATAGCCACACCACCACCTCTACTACTCGTGCGGTCGTTGCGTATGAGGTGAAAACCGGGTAGTGAGTACAAGGTAGTAGGAAGGCAAAGTTTGAGCCACGTCTCAGAGACTACTATAGCTTGAATATTTTTGTTAAGGAGGGATGCCTGCATATCAGGATAATGAGCCGGAATGCTTTGCGCGTTAATGTGGACTACGTTAAAGTTTTTAGGTACATCAGAAAACTGAGCCTCAAGAGAGTCGGCAAGGGATGGTAAGCTTACAAAACTGCCATCGTCTGTGCTACCATCGGAAAGTAAAGATAAGAATGATTGGTCGCTATCACTACTTGCATTATCATTGAATAAATTAAGCATAATATAAATATAAAATAATATATATAAATATTGTAATAAATACTAACTATATAAAATATTAAACATGTAAAAAATACAATTACTTATAACCAAAGCTATCAAAAACTCCACCTGCCGGGAATCGCAATAATAAATAGAGGATAGATATAAATAAAGGCCCACGAGTTTCTTGCTGCTTCTTCTCGGCGATGGTTCTTTTCCGAAGACAGCGGTAGAATCATTTAAAAATTTTGACGTTCATAAGAGTGTCTATGATGCCTAAACTGAATAAATATTTTTTATGAGATAAACACACAGATATCGGGATACAGTCTTTATTGTGGGTTCTACAATAGATATAGTGAACGTCTATGATGACGCGTTGCGACTCGACTGCCGAGCAAAAAGGGCCGACGGGCGGCGCGAGCGACGGCCGGCCGCTGAGGGGCTTTACGTGAAGTGCGGGGGACAACAGGTCGCGTTGCTAAGCAACGCGTTCGCGGTATCTGCGATACGTAACTTTACTATGTGTACTACTAGGTATAGCTAAAAATGCTGTGGTGCTGTCGGGATGGGTCTTACATCCTCCCCCTCTAATCCGAACTAAGCGCCCTCGCGTTCGGAGTAGAAACCTTCTTCGGTCTCCCTCTTTTACGTTTTGGCTGGAGCGGTGGCTGCAAACAGCCTACGAAAGGAGTGAGCTGTGAGACATGGTATTTACCAACGGTCTCGTCATTATCTACGTGGCAAAGCACATAGGTAGTCGAGCTGGCAGCAGACGCGATACGATACGGCCCGTCGCGACGGGGTATAAACTTCGAAGTTTGGTTCCTACCGGCATCGTTGGCGCCTTGCGTATTAAGCAGCACCAGATCCCCTACCACATAGTCAGACGCAGGTCTTCTGTACTGGTCTGCATATCTTTTCTGATAAGCCTGCTTTCTTTCATGCTCATCGCGTGCATTTGTGAGAGCAGCGGACATATTCTTCAGGTAAGTACTTAGCGAAGTGACAATGTTATCGCTTTGGACGATACACCTCATGTCATCCACCACGTCAGCAGGCGCGCGGAGCTCACGGCCAAAAGTCAGAAATGCGGGCGAGTACCCTTTACTATACGTCACTGCCGAGTTCATCGCGAAGTGGATAGCAGGTAAGTGAATATCCCATGTGTCGTGCTCCTTACCCACTAAGATTGCCAGTTGTGGTTTTAGGTCACGATTTTTGCGCTCCACCGGGTTGGACTCTGGATGATATAGAGGAGTGAGTGATTGGCTAATGCCAAATGCATGGCAGGTCTGCTGCATCACCTCCGAAATGAACTGCACACCATTATCACTGATAAGGCGTCGCGGCACCCCGTACCGCAGATAAACTTCGGCGATAAGTGTTTTTGCACAATCGGCACTGGTGGCAACTTTCAGTGGGAACAGCTCTGTCCATCTGCTACATACATCTTCTACAATCAAAATTCATTTGTTACCGGCAGAGGTTTCAGGCAAGGGACCGAAGAGATCCACGGCAAGCACCTCGAAACGTCGGGATGTTGCGAGTGTCTGCAACAGTCCGGGTGGTTTCCTCGTATCCACCTTGTACCGTTGACATGCGACACATCCCCGCACGTAGTCAGATACGTATTTACGCATACCTGGCCAAAAGTATTTATTATGGATACGCTGCAATGTCCTTTCAACGCCGAAGTGGCCAGCGGTCGGTGCGTCATGGTATTCTGCCCCACGTTGGGCGCCACTATGAGATAAACACACAGATATCGGGATACAGTCTTTATTGTGGGTTCTACAATAGATATAGTGAACGTCTATGATGACGCGTTGCGACTCGACTGCCGAGCAAAAAGGGCCGACGGGCGGCGCGAGCGACGGCTGGCCGCTGAGGGGCTTTACGTGAAGTGCGGGGGACAACAGGTCGCGTTGCTAAGCAACGCGTTCGCGGTATCTGCGATACGTAACTTTACTATGTGTACTACTAGGTATAGCTAAAAATGCTGTGGTGCTGTCGGAATGGGTCTTACATTTTTGAATTTTGAATTTTTGAATTTAAATTAAACAAAACAGAATAAATACTAAGAAAAAAAAAAGGGACAACAGTATGTACATACATTAATTTAAACACAATCACATAAATACAAATGCTTCACCGCCGCGGTTTTTATCCATTGACACACTTGCCATACGTTTGAAACTCTGAATATTTAAAAAATACAAAGTGTGGTAAGCCAAAACATAAAAAAAAAAAAAAAATAGAATATTAATGTCAGTGTCATATGACATTGACGTGACAATGACAAGACAAGCATTAAATACGTATGAAAACTAACCTACCGTACCGCTAATTCTTTGTAAATAAAATTATCAAGTAACATTTGTGGGTGGATAAATGATATAGTTAAGAACAGAAAAAAAAACGGTACATACAGAGGAATCGGTACCTCGGCGGGCCGCAAATACAAAATAGAACTAAAAGTGAAAAAACAACAAAACCGTGCTACTTCTTGCTGGCTGAAGGGGCTCGTCGACTTTTCGATGGCGGTGCCGTGTCCCTGGCTCTGGTGGTGACAGCAGCTGTACCTGCAGTCCTAGGCGCACTCGACGCGGCAATCTTATCGAGCTCTTTGAGATTGCTAATCCGCACGCCATTGGTGCCAAGTACATAAACGAAGCCATCCCTTGTCCAAAACTTTTGAATGCCAAATTTCTGGCGGGCAGCCATGAAAGTGTGGTGACGCGGTTTTGTCAAGAACTCTGACAGCGTGATATTGATATATACCCTTTCAGACCGGTCTTACCGCTCCAAATCCTATTTTTGCATCAAGATCACGTATTTTGAATAGGACCATCTGATGTGAGCGACTGATGTCTTTGCTGGAAAAATCAGTAATTTTCATCTGACTAGTTACCAACTTCACCACTACAGAGGTAGTATCTTCATCTCTGGTTTCTGGGACACCGTGAAGGAGAAGAATCTTTCGTCGCCCTCGCATCTCCATAGCATCCTGTAGCTGCATAACCAGGCCTACTTGATCTTGCAGGCAGCGAAGTGCAGTCATTATAAATGTACGGAATGCAGTAAAGTCCGCTGACAAGACTGCTACAGTTGGTGGAGAAGATGCTGCTTGAAGGTCACCTTGATAGGAGTCCATTCTCTGAAGGAATAGACTTTGTAGTTCAGCCACACTTTGCTGTAGGGTGTCTATTTTGTTTGAGTTGTGAACTCAGTATTCAATAGTGACAAAAGTGTTTTGTGATAGTGCCACAGTATGGATAACAGACCCCGGCAGGTATTACAGATTATATTTTAATTATACATATGTTTTAGGCTATTCAAATGTTATTTACTATATTATTTCAATTAATTAAAATGAGAGATATTTTTGTAAGTGTTTTACTATTGCCTACCCGCCAAAGAAAAACATTATTTATACAAGGGTACCTGCTGCTGCACTTGGCTCCTCACCCGGATTTCCGCGTACAGCGCTCTTCCCCGAGCTACTGCTACCTGTTACGTAACAGTAAAACTTCTACCACTAATAGAAAGTTACACAAAAATAAAAATAAAAAATTTTAACATTTATTTATTTGGAACCCTAACATTATTAAGGTACTAACGTATGAGAATCGATGACATCTGCAGAAGCGTATAACTGTGTCGCAGATGTCAACGCCTTCCTCCGGAAAAATCACACAGAAAGTTTCTTATTAAGAACAAAGTTTACAGTTAATTAAATTTCTAGTATGTGTCCACATAATTGAATATAAAATAAGGTTACAAAACTAAATTAAAATTTTACAAAAATAAATGTTTGATTCAGAGAGAAAAGGTGTGAGTTGAAAATAAAAGTGTGTATTTACGCCAGGGACTATGTGTATTCGAGTGTGTGTGTGAAGCTATTATTTCAATACTATTAAGATATTTACATATTCAAAATACAAACATAATAAAACTATTTCGAATTCATCCTTTTTGTGTATGAAATAAAAAACATGTGTTACTCCTTGAGACTAACATGAACCGATTTGGTTGAAATTATCAGCGTACGTAAATTACAACGTAATTTTATAAGTACTACTAATTATATAACGGAGTATTATAGGCTATTTGTACCAGAAGTGCTCCTGAAGTATAGTCAATTACAATTGCATAGTTCAGGTGGAGTCGCGGGATGCGGGTATTGCTTCATGCTGTCACAGATTAAATAATATACTGATATAGTATTAATTCAACACGGCATAACAATCGTTTATAGTATGGTATACATAGCCGCATATCCAAAGTCTCCGCATTCAAAATCACGCACTTCGTAAAAATCTATTTGGATCCTTCTTTAGATAACAAATACAATAAAAATGCTAATGGCTTACTGGCTAAACGTTTTTACGTGTTCCGATTTGTTTATACTTTTTTTTGTTTATATAAGAGTAATTTAAGGTAACCTATATTTTTGAAAGTCATCTGTTTTTTTGATCTCTAAACATACAACTGACACAAGACATATTACTTAACATTAAAATAATGTCCTAATAAAACTCAGCACTGCAATTATAACGTTTTCATTTCTATCATAAAAAGAATTGCTAAATGTATCCTAAAATTATCTCATCAATCATCAATCATAATGACATCAATGGGCGGTTTTCCATTAGCCGGTCCGGCACCGGCACGGCACCGGCGTGACCGTGTACAGATAGGAAGTGTATAGGAGTGGTTATATATAAAATAGAGAGAGACAACCTCTACTACAACACTAGTTGTATTATCATATTTATAGGAGATGGTGTCAAAATATATGGCCTATATGGTCGAATTTTTTGATTCCGTTCTCTTGTACATAATCGCTCAACCGAATTTTCCTCAGACGCACAAAGGTACACAATTTTCAAATGTGATACCTTTAACGCATTCCTGAGCAAAATGATTTTTGACAGACATACGAAGAACAAAGTTTATCCTTTTAATCAGTGTGAAGCACGAGCGAAGGGTTTCTGTTATTACAAAAACTGCATGGGCTGAAATGCTTTCGTAAGTCTAGATGTCTCGACATCCGGCTGTTCTCCTCTACAGCCGTGCGATCACAGACAATCATATGTACTACGTACGTGCAATTATCTAAGAGCAAATATCGTTTTATCTTTGACAACATCCGTGAAACAAATGACGAGTTGACAAGAAACGTTGGAAAAACAACCTTATGTACAAGGACGATATCTCATGCAGTATTTGACATCGGTGAGCTCGTCGATGCGATCATTAGAGAATCGCACGGCAGGTCGTATTTCTAAACCGATTCTCGTGACATTTGTGGCAGATTCAGACTTTGAAAATTTTTCGATTACATCTTTAAAAGATTTAATTTGTTAGTAGTTTTAAATTTAAAGTTTTAAAGTACGCGATTAATATTTATTCAGTTTAAGCTATGCAAAGAAATACTTCTGCCTATAGCTCACATATCCACTAGTTATTTTAATATAAAAAGGGAACTAAACTATATTTTCCTAACGTGCACATATTTTATATCGAACGGTCCATAATATCAAACAAACGTAACCTGAAATTTCAGTGACCTAGACCTAACCTTTAGCCCAAATTAGCTTAACACTGAACTAATTCTCTCTATTGTCACGACATATTGGATTATTGGCGTTGAACACACAAAGTTAGGCTGTTAGAGTGAATAGCGAAATAAACATTACCGTTAGGTACTACTACGTTGGGCTGGCTAGCTGGTGGGGGAAATTCACAATACTCCCCAAGCGGGAAATCAGTGCACGACTTAGCGCCCCCACATAGCATAAGACTAAATAGATAAGTACTCGTACTTTTGCAACTTAAAGAGTTAAATTACATATTCGGAGCTCGGATAGGATGCGATAGGTGAATGTAATAATAAATGAAAGTATAGAGCTCAGAAATATACATTTTTTCTTAATAAAATTGCGAAATTTCGTTTAACTAAGCAGGTGCTAGTGAAACAAAATCATATAAAATCCTAAAAGTTAAGCACGGCCTGCTATACAAAATAGTTCATGGATGCTAATATGTTAAAATTCTGCAAAATGCTCAGGTCGAATGTTCTCTGCCATATGATCAAGTGTTTTTAGTTGCAGCTGTTTTGCTTTATTAAATACTAGCTGTGCTCCGCGGTTTCACCCGCGTGCTGATGAATGATGATAAGGATGAATCAAATGTAACGTATGTTACTCAGGCATAATGTAGCTTTATACTCGTGAAAGGGTTGTTTGAATCGGTTATAGTACATTACTGCAGAATCCTGTAAGTAAGCCTTCCCGGCCAAGTATGAGTTAACCGGATATTATACGAGGCCAGGATGGCTTTCTTACTGGGTGAGGCTTGTATAATGCTTTTCTCAAAAAAAAAGAAATTTTTTGCTAATTCGGCCTCAGCTTTTAAATCAAGAGTGCCATCTATTTTTCTGAATCAGATTCGCTTGATCTCATTTTTGGGATAATCTATGTTCACGCGGTAAATTAAAACACAATTGTCGCAATTGAATGTGAAATCCCGCCAATCGTTGTTTTTTTTTACTAAGTTTGCGTTTAGTTTTGAACATTGTTCTATTTACGTGAATGTTTTAGTATGTTTAGTGAAAAAATGTATATTATTGTTTTTGAATCTCCATGTTAATTTTAGAATGTCTAATCCAATATGATTTATAAACTGAAATTATTAAATACAAACAATATCCCACACTATATTTCTACAACATTATTAAGTACAAAACGCATCGTGTATACTTTTTCTGCGTCGCGTTAAGTATCACAGACTATAATGGTTGCGTAAGGCTCCAAAAATATATAATAATATATTAATATATATCTATCTCTTATTATAATAAATATCTATTTGGAGCCTAGCTCCTATAACCATGTTATAATGGCTAAACTCGAATCTGTGTCTAGTACGGTGCTTTTTTTCTAAGCAGATCTAAAGAGGATGACCTACTGTCCAGTAAGTATTTACTTACTGGACAGTAGGAGATTCCAAATTTAAAATCTCGCTTCTTACTGGACAGTTGTGAATAAGTCTCCGGTAGAGTTCACTTACTTTTTAGAGATGTTATGGCAACATTACGTACCATTTTTGACAAAAGTAGTTTTACGTGTAGGTATCCATTATTAACAAACAATCATATACCGTCCCTCTTTATTACTAGAGAAGATAAGGATTAATATCAAGGTGCGAATAATGTGGCCTGGTTTGTACCGGTGTTACTGTTGCATAATATTTTAAAATCAAAAAGTATTTATTGTGACATAATTGTAATAGTTAGACAAACGATAATGTAGACTTCTTTGTAGATATTGACGTCTTCTATAACTGTCTAAGCGTATGTGAAGCGTGCTTCCGTTTTTGTGCAATCGCGGATCCTCGCATATTTCGGGCATGTTACGAGGCGGGGCAGTCAGTTTATAGAGCGTGTTGTCGTTCAAGGCAAAGTAGAGGGCCGTAAAACGTGCGGGAGGTCGCCTATGCGATGGACTGACCAGATCAAATCTGCGGTTGGAGGTCCCTTGCACGAGTGCTCCAGGATGACTGCGAATAGAGGGGGATGGCATGACATCGTGAGGCGCATTACATCTGCCTCCACGACAACTACATGAGGACCACGTGCGCTCTGTCAAGAGCGTAACGACTGAGAAGAATCAAACTGTAGTACAAGTGTGAACATCACTTTGTTCTATTGTTAATAGCATAGACTAATATTATATGGTCAATAGTTTCCGCAGCGCAGGTGATATAAGGACATTTGTTAGTATTTGTTCCACACCTTGAGTTACATTATAGTTTTCATACGAATCCCTAACTTTTTTTAAATATTATTTATCCAATGTTCATCAGGAAAAATGTAAAATTCTAGTGGTGAAAGATTTTTTGTAATCGGTCTTGTAGTTTTGGAACCCACTGTATTCAAACAAACAAGTCATTCCTCTTTATAAGATTAAATATATAGGAGTATATCATATATATTGAAAATATATATATATATATATATATATATATTTGTAATAATAATATGTAGATAATTACTTTGTCATAACGACAGAACTATAGCAGGCAAATTGCAGTTTCTGTTGAAGCATTGAATGGTTATAAAACTCTTATAGTTACTAACTACTTGTTTCGAAGGCAGGGTCATTACCAACTGAGCTAATGAAGCGTCAAAATTTCAGTCAATAAATACCCCTTACGCACTGACCGATGTGATTTCCTCGTTCATCTTTACAAATACATTCCTTGTTACCCACTCTCCTCCGTTTTCCCCTTTTCTCTGAAATATTACCCCATTATTGTCAACGTTTATCAGTAATTATTACACTGTCCATTTTATTTTTTCGCTTTTTATTATTATTGGATGGTGGAAAAATAAGCAGATAGATACTTTAGAGATTTCATAATACAATTGATAATACACTTTGGAATCAGAAATGGTTAAATTGTATGAATAACGGTCTTATGAAACTTAATTTGAACACAATATTTTAAACTTTAAAATTGTAGCCATAATGGCAGCTGAAATTAAAGATACACTCTGTGAAGGAACGGAACAAATTTTTTTTTTCGTTCTTTCACCATCAGATTTATACAAATACGAGTTGTCAGAGGTGAGGAAACTTCGACTTAGAAGGAAAATACTCTTAAGAGATAACACTCTTAATAAGATACCTACTCTTGTGCAAAAGGCTGACTTATTTAGTACACAGAAGTATCAGATACTCTGCCGCAAAGCAATAATGAGCAAGTTACTTACTGTTAGCGTATGAAGGGCTCTGTAGCCAAATGATATCACCGGCCAAAAGAGACTCAAAAGACCAAGGTCTTGGAGTGACTAGCGTAGTGCAGTGCTACTTAATATTGCAGTTCTATGTTCTGGTTGGCTCTACAACTCTAATGGGTGTAGGCGTTTCCTATCAGCTGCAAGACTTGCTCGCCTCGTAATTTAAATGTATAGGAATACAATACTTTTCAAGATAAGTTTGCGTTAGTGACGTCTCTAGACTAGTCTCTAGTCAGAATTTGATGACTTTTCGATGCTCACAATATTTGGTGCGGCATTATGATCGGCAGACGGGCGGACAGAATCTAAATCCTCACCAACAAGATTCACGGTTTAGGTATAATAATAATAATAAATCTTTATTCATGGAACTTAAACAATGGCATAAATTGTTATGAAAAACGATGATACCCGCGAGAGTTTTGGAGAAAAACTGTGTTGCGGATACCAACGACCTCCTATTAAATTTCTATAGTACAGTTTGTTCCTAAAAAATTATGTAACCTTTTTTAAATACATACAATAGTTTTTTTACAAGATATTACTGATTGAGTATGAGTCTCGCGCGTGTGTGTGTATGTGTGTGTGTGTGTGTGTGTTTTGCGTGTGTGTGTATGTGTGTGTGTGTGTGTGTGTGCCTATGTTTTTGTTTTGGGGCACACGCAAGTTCTAGTAGTCAAATATTGTACTGAAAAGCTCTTCGGTTTCATCATATGTTAATGATTGTAGCCTGTCCATAACTTTTATATAGGTATACATATGGAACCTTAACAGCTACGTGTTCAATCATAGATTATCAATCAACCCCAACATTTTTATCACTTAATATTATTTCCTATCCCTTATTCTGTCTCGACGTATTCACTCCAGAGAACATGCTTAATTCACTTACGTTTCATAAATTGAAGGGTCGGAAGCGCGGTCAAGTTGATTTGCAGAAAAGCCTGTTGTCGATGGGCTTACTAGAGAAAAATAAGTCCAGATAAATTGGCCTACAGGATTCCGTAGGAGTTCTATTAAATATGGTAGACAAGGTCTATTGCTTTTCCACTATCTTTTGATGGTCAGCGATAACGCAGTTTAAATATAACCTCACTAGAATTATATAAATGGCACTCTAGGACAAAATAAAGGTTTATGTTCTTTACTTCAGATGTAGGATCGCAGGACATTACAGTTACATGATGCGGAAAAGTGAGCCTACATCTTATTTTTTAAACTTCGGCGTATGAATCCACAATAAGGGTAAGGTAAGGTACTTCTGCGGCCTGCCTGGTCTGGTGGATTAGAAATATTTCCCAAAGCAAAGTGTTCCAGCAGCTGTACTTGAAAGCCAGACGCTAATCTTGGTCTAGCGTTCCACTGGCGACTGCATCATCACCGATCAGGAGATATGCATATAGGCTAATGGACTAACGATGGCTGACCAATGTTTTTTCACTGAGTAGCTTCCGTGATACGACACATTGTTGAAGGCTGCCTTTCTCGATATGCATTAAGTGACGACATCCGGCGCCCGCCAAGTGCCTGCTGTCGAAGTTTACTCCAGAAGTCACAGCGTGTCTTGTTCATATCACTTTTTAGTATAGCAAAATCAGACAACAACGCACCGCTTGAGTCAAGTTTCTTTGGGTCAAGTCTCGACTATTTATTACTACTCCAAAATCTAACATGTGCCTATCTCAATTATCTAGGTTTTTGACATTTAATTTGTATATATATATATATAATATACTAGCTGACCGGCCAGCGGTTCGCTCGCTTGGTATTGGTGTATTATATTGCAGCCCTATCCAGCTTATATCTGTCCTTCACGCAACTGTCAAATGTGAACTTCGAATTGTTTAAACTATAAAACTTGTTTCCACTTTTATCCACGCGACATTGGCGAAATTGCAAAACCCCGCAAAGCCATATAAATAAAAAACTGAACTAGAAAACAATGAAACAGTGAATTAGCCTCAAAATAGCACACGTGCGACCCCCATTCCTAGGACCCTTCTCTTTTTGCACAGACTCTAGATCTGTGTAAATAACTACAACAGAGAACTAGTGAGAATAAATTAGAAAACCCATCTGAACCGTTTTTAAAACAAAAACTAGAGGAAGCTAATTGAAAATCAGTCGTCGCGACCAGGCGTGCAAAAATTAGAGCAGGTCAGGGGTAGCGGCCGTGACCGCGGTTGTATACCCGGTTATATTATAGATACCAGCTGACCCTTCCCGTGGTATTGGTGTAGTGGTGGAAATGCCGTTTTGGAACTTCGAGGCCATGGGTTTGATTCCGCGGGTATATTCCCAATAACAGTCTGGAGACTGGAACTGTACCTTGTAGATGGCAATAGGCTCCCTATAACATGCTCACATGACCAAAAACATGGCGACACGTAGGCGATGAAAATACCGCTGCTTAACCTTTCAAGGATATACCCCATAGGCAAAAATATCGATTCACTCAAGACCGTTGGACTGATGTTACCGTCCCGCGGTTTTACCTCCGTGGTGATGGATGTTGATGACGAGGAAAAGTATTATATTAAAATACCGCTGCTTATCCCTTCGAGGATATTTTACTAGGCGAAACCGTTTGTTATATTGTGTTTAAAAATAACAAGTTTTAACTAAGCTATCAGAGACTGACACATATTTGACAGAGCTCTATTGACAGAAAATAAGTCATCATTACGATCTGGACTTAGGCGGAGATCTTGTTATTTTGTCTATTTTTTATTTTCCCAAAGATATTAGGCTTTTTCACCCGCGTGGTGATAGATGATGATGATGATGTAAAGTAGCCTATATGCTACTCCAGACTATAATCTATCTCTGTATCAAATTTCAACCAGATCCGTTTAGCCGTTCTGCCGTGATTAAGTAACAAACATTCATGCATCCATCCATCCATCTAAACTTTCACATTTATAATATTAGTGGGATATACAAATATATATATTTATATATACAATATTTGTAAAATTTTGCGCTAGGAACTCGGAACATTGTTATTTTAATAAGTCTTAATAACGCTATTTAAATAGCAGGGTTGCACTCTATTTATGAGGGTTTCATACTCCTCGAATTTAATTATTATAATGTTGTTTCTTCGCTTCTAAACGTGTATTTGTCTTGAATTGTTTCGCAAGAATTTAAGGGTACATTACGTCTGTACGTCTTGGACATTTTATAGCAAGCCCAAAATACATGGCTTAGTAAGTAACTACCTTATCAAGGATCTTCCAAGTGAGAGACTCATCCAGACCTTAGTTTAAAAGTCGTTACTTAAAGGTCAAGAAACTCTATACGACATGTTTAGCTAACAAAATGTTAGATGAACGAGCGAGGTATAATGAAACATTGAGGAATATGTAAGAGTATAATATAAAACATTTGTCATAGTATTTCATAAAACCGCCAAGTGCGAATTAGACTCGCGCAACGAGGGTTCAAATTTGTTAGTAAGGTATCTAAGTAAGTTATAGTTGGCCCAACAAACATTTTCTGATAAATTTAACTTTGCTGTTCGATCCCTAGACACGGTTATTGCAGTAACTGCAAATAATAAGTTTGTAATAGTATTCCTTATTGTTAGAAACTAAATATGTACGGCTTTTAGACTTTTACACATGTACTGTAAGACACTGCTTTTAGTCAAATATCATGATACTAGGATAACGGAAAGTACCTCGTATGTTTTGATTCCCTAGTGATATCGCAAAGTATGCAAACATTTGCGTACATAAACGGTCATATCTTTTGATCGCAATGACTAACAAAATATATTTTTTACAGGTAAAAGAGACTATAGACCCGAATATTTGCTATAAATTTGAACTTAATACCTTGACGCGCTCCTGAGAAAAAGGGTCTTGACAGATAGACAGACGGACATGAAAGTGATTTTAGAGGTAAGGGTTTCTTATTTCTTTAGAAAAAATCTTCGTTGTAGCAGATTCAAATAGCCTTTTTTCACGAGTTGCATCTTATGATTGCAATAAAATTATAATACTAAAAAAAATTCATATATTTCTACAAAGTTGTTCATTTTGGCAGTAACATTGTAATGATGATGGATGAATGTTTGTATTTTTTTCGAGAGAACTCCTTAACAAATTTGGCCAAAAATAGTTAGCATATAATGAAATATATTTAAAAAGCTACCTCACAGTAGTTACAAAAACAGTCGTAGGTTGGTGATGGTTTCAAATAATTTAGAAGCGGTGATAGCCCATAGGTAACAAGAGTCGGACGAAAATCAGACGGCCACAGCATCGGTTCCCTGCCCGGCCTTAAGCTTTCAGTAACGGTAACACCGTGATACAATCATAGTAGTAGTAGGGCAATTTCGGTGACCGCCTGCTTATTTACCATCCTCTTGTATTAAAATATATCGTTAAGCCTCTAACAGAGTGTTCTTGTCAGCTTCCTTGAGAGCAGCTGTCCTTGAGAGCCGGTCCATATTACTTTAGGTCTATCTAATGTGATACCACCTTCGACCGCATCATCACTGACCATCAAGTGAGGTAGTCGTCGAACATTAGCGTATCTAATCTAAAAACAAAAATCTATTTTGTATTCTGTCAAAATTGTCCCGTGGGTCCAGTCACGTTCCGCGTTTTAGGATCTTCTTAGACTGTAGAGGCGCAGAAATGTTTTTACTTGAGCTCTACCATGTTTGCAACCCCCTAAACTTAACTTTGCCGCCCCATTGTTGGGCAAAGATAACGAGATATGACCTACGTCATTTCACCCTTCCCTTTTAAATTGCTTAATTCAGAATAAACCACTTAAAACTTATCTTGTTTTATAACGAGTTGAGGAAACCTCGTTAGAAAATTGGTCACGATGTTTATTATTGTTAGTAATTTTCTGTTGTTCGGTACAATATTATCTCACGTATCGGGAAACCTGCTAAAATAACCTAAAAAATATTGTATCACACAAACTGGTCCATGAAGGCTTTCCTATAAATCCTTTTTAACCTCCATTAGATAGAAGGTGGATCTTTCCAGAAAATTGGGAGAAAACTTACTTAGTTTGGTATGGGGTGATAAATCCAATAAGCTTGCAAAGTAAATAAGAGGCATAACTCATAGTGGTCGGACGCAAGATGGATGGATGGGGGAACCTTGGAAGTTCACACGTTGCGGCTCGACTAATTGCTGTTTGAATAACGACCTCAGTACATAGGGTACAAGCTAAGGATACTTGCTTCTAATGAGAAGCGAGCAGAATCACAATAAGGTAATATTTAAGAAAAGGTCAGTACAGTCTTCAATTAGGACTACAATCTGCATTATTTAAGCATCTAGTTTGGTATAAGGCTTGGATGTTTGGATGAAATCGCCTTGAGCGATAAGACCGCCTATTGTAAATCTTACGCGCTTTTCATTGATCTGTGATGTTTTTGTTGACAATATTATCGTATTTGTTTCTAATATATTTTTAATGCGTTAGAACAATAAAGTTTTCAATCTATCAACGATTATATTATGTATCTATCAACTCTCTATCAACAGAAATGTTATTTATAAAGCAACTCATCCCACCCCTTCCTATAATACTAGGTGCGCCCCGCTTTCGCATCACTTTCACCCACGTGGTGATGTAAGATGATGATGATGAATAAAAATATATAGCCATGTTAATCAGGGATAATGTAGGATTCTAATAGTCGAAGGCAAGTGACCCCTGCGTGCCACCAATGCGGCTGCGTGGAGAAAACCGCGCAGCACGTATTGGAGGTGTGCCCGGGGGCAGAGCCCGGGACCTTTCTTTACCGACCATCATAGCCAGGATGGTCGATGACGAGAGGTCATGGAAGGCGATGGTCTCTTTCTGTGAGGACGTGATGTTGTAGAGAGAGACCGAAGAGCGTGAGAGAGAGTAATCCTCTCTCTCTCCCGCTCCGGAGGGCGCGACATGGAGGCGAGCTACTCGAGCCCGCACTCCTCACGCCGAAGGGCCTGGGACGTGGGGACGTTCGGCACCCCATAAGGCCTTACTGAGGTGGTAACGCGCTGTATGTCCCAGTGCGTAGCTGGAGTAGTAATTGGAATCTGTCCCTCCCCTGAAGTGGGCCTGCCCCAAAACATCGAGGGGCGGACGTCGACAATACAGGGCTGCGGAGAATGCGCAAGCAGTGGGGTTTTTAGTCCGACATAACCCGCTTGCTATTGTAACCATCTTACTCATATTCTATACTGTATTTTGACACTCAATTGATGGTAAATCTATTTATAGAATCCTAATCACGGCTACAATACATACTGTAATTATCCTGGTCACGGCTACAGCAAATTGTAACCGCCCCCTCTTTTTGATCCTGACTCCCGGTAATAAATAGTAACTAGCCTACTCGTCCCGTAATCTAAAGTTCTAATCCTGGGAACGGTACTACCAATTGTAACTACCCCTAATCTGAGCTAATAATATCTAGATGATTCCGGCCTACGTTTTTAATTCCTCAGATAAATAATTACACATAACTAGATCGAATCATAACTTAACATTATCCAGACAATAAATCTAAACTAATAAATGAAGAACTGATTAAATATATGGCCAAGGTGTGATCGTCTAGCTCATAGTGGAAGAACCGAATATTGTGAGCCGAGGTAACTCAAGTTCTTTTCAGGAAATACTGAGACAAACTAACCTAATTGTAAGAGAAATAAATTATTATAACGATAAAATTGTACCTAGTAAGCACATGAAGACAAATCTTATTCCTACTGCAAGGGTTAATTAAAATGACCCTAATTCTGTTATACCATTTTGACCCCAATCCTGTCGTTACTATTAGAGATTATATTTTGCCATAAGATTTCTATAAATTCGCAAAGCATAGATTGTAATAACCTAACTTCAAGTAAACACAAAATCATATATTAAATGCAGAACATTTGTACCTAGAACATGGAATGACACGGAAAATTATCACACACCTTCTTAAAGTACATAATAATTAGTAAATTATTGTTAATAACTAAATGTAAATATCCATAGTTGTATTTGTTTGTTCTATGATGGTCAAATGTTGTTCAGTAAAGGTAATTATTTTCATGTTTTCACCTAAAAATTAGAATTCTACGGATATTTATCATTGTAGATAACCAGAGCTAGGAAAACATTACGGGCTTGTGACCGTAATAAGCTGGATTAAGAGGCCTCTTGACGTAATTACAACACTCTCCATTGCTGTTCTAGCTCAAATTACTCCTTTTTTATACTTATTACTAACGCTGAATAAGATTTGGAAACACAATGCTGAGATAAGAATATTTTATCTAAGTTTTATTTAATCCGTGTTAATTTGTTACTGGATAAATGATTTGTTGCTCCTGTGTCTCATTTCACCTCCTTATTTTATTTGCAGGACTATCTTTAATTCTATAAAACAGTCACAATATCCAGACAGATAAATGTCTTCAACATAACATGATTAATTGACAAATATTTATTGAACAATTAACTGATAACTGATAATATTAACCAATGACTTGGACATCTCAAAACCGTCTTTAAGTCTACGAGAAATCCAAAGAGCAAGTGTCTCTATTCAATGATCAATTCCATCAATCATAACTCCATTATTTTAGAAGAGTAATTTATTAAGTTTAACATTTATCTTGGAGACATCTCATCTATCCGGAAAAAGTCTAAAATCCCTAAATTCTAGGACTTACGTGAGTAAACTCGTCCAACAGAATCAATCCAATCCCCTCTGGCAGGTGGCAATTCACTAGCACTTACACTTCACTTTTCACAGACACTTCACTTTGAATATTTCACTTTTCACTTTATCGCGGACAGCAACTTTGGCTTCTAGACGGTAACTGGTTTGGTCGGCCCATTCGTCCCCTTTTTATACTGCCCAAGTGTCCGTATCTGGTCTCCATCCTGTCTCCGACTCAACCAATCAGACTCCTTGAGTACCCATTTCGACCAATAGAACTCTCGTTCCATTTTCAAATATTGATGAGCCATTATTAGCTTTCCAATTTTAAATTTATTTGAATTTAGAATAATGTACGCAAGCTGTCCTCATCTTGTCTCCGACCTAACCAATCAGATCCCTTGAATGCACATTTTGAACCTACGTTCCTTTTTTAAATATTTATGATATGTTATTTTGTTTTATGAGTTTTATTTGAATTTGGAACCTGTCTCCAAGCGTTCTCAGCCTATTTACATCATTCAGCTGCCGTGATTCTGAATTATGTTAGTTAGTTAATTATTTAATTTGTTAGATCTAATCTGTTAGTTTTAATCATTTCCTAGTATTGGAAATCTATACATAGAAATGGAATCGTTAGTTTGCTAATCGTGGGGATATTAAGAATCTTAGTTACTGCATAAAACCTCTTAGCATTCACTTTGCTTTTATTAGATATACTTTTGCATAAAATCCTGACTTATTAACTTCATTGACAGGAAGTTCTATAGCTCCATGATCTATGTCTGATAGTCGAGATTGAGTCTATTGAGATATAACTTTTTAGATATTTAATATTTCCAAAGGGTGCTATTAGCTTAGATTTCCATCATACTGATGTATCTATATATTTGTGAACGTAGCGGAACGCATTGTGGACCGTTACACTATCCCTAGCGAGCAGGTACGCGTGAATGCATTTCCCACACACAAAAAAAGGATTCTAATAGTAAAAGGATTTTTCCTAGGAGCCTATTCAATGAAAACAAACAAAAATCTTTCCTCTTTATAATATTATATATAATACTGTCAAGTGTGAATACTTTTTTAGATTTTCTGAAAGCAATAGGTTGAAATCAAGAGTATTATGAGCACTGGTAACCGATGGAGCAAGTCTGTCCGCTGCACTGGTTACCTAATATCGTCAGACCTCAGCCCAAAAGTCTTAATTATTTTGCCTTAGGATTCATTCTGCTACAAGCGTTTGTCAAAAATGATCCAGCTCATTAGCTGGGTGTGGAGGATAGTTCATAATGTTAGTGGCATAATGATACCTACAGAACTGTAGGTTGTCTAAAATAAGCACATGGGCTGCACCCCGATTCAATGAAGAGTTCCCAAAGGATGCCAGTATTCATATTCTACACGAAATAAGCCGCTTTAAGGTTAGCTGGTTAAAGTATAAAGCAACCGACATTTCATAGTCTTTCTAACTATATATCTAGCAATCATAACATTGTTTTGCTACACAGCTTCGACTATAAGTATATCTCTCAACACGTAGGTCCTTACTTAAATACAGTCAATCGAGCATTTTGCCTAACTTGCGGCTTTTATTCCGAGTGAATAAGCCAGAAAATCGACAAAACGACTTCCTGACTTTCACTGTCAACTCCAAGTAAAGACGTAAGTACTTACATTATCTGTAATGAAAGGCAAGGTGCTCTCGTCGGCGTAAAGGAGCACTGCTGTAATTAGAGATATCAAAATGTTATGTAGCATTATAAAGCCTGCAGGTTTAGCCAGCACAGTCAAATATTGTTGTACGTAGTGATAGAAAGTAGTAAAATAATAATAATAGAAAATTTATTGCCTTATAAAAATTATCATGCAGTGGTATCTCTTATAAAAATCAGAAAATATGCGATGTACAAGGCAAAAAAAGGCTATTCTCAGCATTGTGCACTTCACATTCACCACGTGAACGTACGTTGCGCTGTTTTTCAGTATATCCCTACTCGGACAGATGTTTGCCGAGATACAAGTAACGAAAAATAAAGCCTATTACAAATACGGAATACAAAAACAGTTGAGTTCTTTATAAAGGCACTAACTTAAAAAAAAAAAGTTTCGAGATATCCGTTTTAGAGACTTAGGTACAGGAAAAAACATATAAATACAGCGTGTAACAAAAAGATGTAGTAATACTCTAACCATAGACGCGGAAGCTTGCATACAATTTCGACCTAACTACTGGGTCCCAGAAAGTTATTAAAAATTCCGAGTACATTATTAGTAACCAAGTTTTTTAATACTGAAGCAAGGCAATAATAAAAGCAGCTTCATCCCCGAAAAGTTAGGCCTAAGACGGCAATGACCTCCAGAACGTAGACTAGGTAAGCAAGGGGCCTAAGCGGGACCTGGGCTGGGGAGCGGCGCGGGGAGAGGGCGCATGCAGGTAAGGGGACCGAGCCGATGAATAGGTGGCGTGGGTATTTCAGAGCGCATTGACGCCCACCAACTCCAAGAATAAGCATGCTAATATGGATATCCAAAAAATATTCGGATACATTATTTTTAATTTTGTATGAAATAAATTGCAAGTTATTGAAATTTCCATACTTTGCCTTGTCCATCCTGACAAGGTAAATATGCACACATTTCAGTATAACTAAAACTTTTTGATACATGCTGTATATGTAAATAAATGGTTACATTAATTACATTTGTAACATAGATACTTAATGGAATTAATGATGGAACACTTCTGATAGAAGAAAAGAAAATATTATCATTGACTAAATAAAAAGAGATTAATTCGATCATGGAATTCTGGTGCTTCAGTGACCTAGATTTTTGTTTGTTTTCATTGAATAGGCTCCTAGGAAAAATCCTTTTACTATTAGAATCCTTTTTTTGTGTGTGGGAAATGCATTCACGCGTACCTGCTCGCTAGGGATAGTGTAACGGTCCACAATGCGTTCCGCTACGTTCACAAATATATAGATACATCAGTATGATGGAAATCTAAGCTAATAGCACCCTTTGGAAATATTAAATATCTAAAAAGTTATATCTCAATAGACTCAATCTCGACTATCAGACATAGATCATGGAGCTATAGAACTTCCTGTCAATGAAGTTAATAAGTCAGGATTTTATGCAAAAGTATATCTAATAAAAGCAAAGTGAATGCTAGGAGGTTTTATGCAGTAACTAAGATTCTTAATATCCCCACGATTAGCAAACTAACGATTCCATTTCTATGTATAGATTTCCAATACTAGGAAATGATTAAAACTAACAGATTAGATCTAACAAATTAAATAATTAACTAACTAACATAATTCAGAATCACGGCAGCTGAATGATGTAAATAGGCTGAGAACGCTTCGAGACAGGTTCCAAATTCAAATAAAACTCATAAAACAAAATAACATATCATAAATATTTAAAAAAGGAACGTAGGTTCAAAATGTGCATTCTAGGACCACACGGGAAGCATCAGTTTTAAAACAAAATAAGAATTTATCGAAAGTTATGAAGTAACAAATTGAGTACCTCCTCTTTTCTGGAATACGGTAGAAAAAAGTAAAATTAAATAAAAAATATTCCAACATGTAGTGTCAACGTTGACTGACAATAATTTTGTAAACAGTTACTCGTCAAAACTTAATTTATTTTACTTAGTTAACAATGTTTATTACTTTGATTTGTGGTTGCGATTAATAGCACTGATATTTTAGATCATCATCATCAGCATAATCAGCCTTTTAAAAGTCCACTGCTGGACTTTTAGCCTACCCCCGAAAGGGTGATTGGGCCATATTTTAGATATTGTAGTAGTAATATTTTGTATTAAAAATCACTGTAAAAAGTTATCAACTTTTTCGAAAAATGTCTATTATTGCTTTAGCCAAGCATATATTTTTATTGACACATAGATTTTTTTTCTTATGGTTTTCCTATCTGGTATACCTTGGCCTCTCGCCCGGGTACCAAGGCTGTCGTTGAGATTCGGGACACCCGATATAATGTTCTAGATATAGCTACGTATGTCATCGACAAGAACCATCACCACATGTGATTTATTACGGTACTAAATTATACGACTTTCGCATCAACGCTTAGGTAGTGTAAACTAAACATAATAAAACGCACGGGACAGTAATAAGAAGTATTTGAGATAAGACTATATATAGTAAGATGTCCTTTAGGATGCATTTACTTGCCGAGTTAATGAAAATACTTTTTAAACCTTACTAAGAAAACATCGGTCTTACTTTAACGCTTGAGCTTGCGGTCACCTGCCGTGCGATTCTGTAAGAGCAAACATCGTTGTATTTTTGACAACATCCGTGAAACATTGACGAGATGTAGATTTCGTATTCACAAACTTAGTAATTGACAACTTCCACTGCAACGATGTTGAGCGCCAAGGGCGAGCCTCAAATTTGACATTTGTTGTATGAAATTCGTATTCTCTAGTTCAAACATCGGCGAAACATCGTCACGTGACCTCGCCTTTGCGTACATTCTCGCCTTTACTGTCAATTTTATCCGATGAAGGAAAAACTCATAGAGACATTCGTAAAACTTGAAAATAGCCCAACGCCGATTACGCTGCTGTGGGCGGGGCATACGCATCGCACTGCGAAAGATTTTAGTTTGCCCATAGCCGGCAATATGATGGCTGTTACAAAAATTCAAATGAATGTGATTTGTCTCTTAAAATTGGCATCTTGCATGTTGTAATGGTGTATAAATCAATTAAAGGATAAATACCAAATGAATGGACATTGACACATACAGGCGAGGATAGATATATACTTTAGGTTTTTTATAATATAATATAACTTTATCATATTACTTTATAATATTATAATAATCTCTCTGATTTCCACAATATGAAAATCGAAGACTGACAAGTTATGAAAAGGAATGGAAACCGAGAAAAAGACCATGTATTTGTTGCCTTTTGTTAGGTTAATTTTAAAACGACGAAGTCAATCTCCTAACTAACTAAAACCTATAACATTTCTCTTTTTGCGTCGGGCCTGCCCACGCCCGTTCCGACTTTTGCGATTAAATAAATATAATAATGGATATAACAATGTTTTTTAAATCATTAATTTACATCTACAAAATACCGACTTATTATTTGCATCGCACCACATAATTCATAAAATATCCGAGGCTGCGTCAGCCACAGCAAGCGAGAAAGAAATACGACGAAAAACAAACGGTTTATTCATCCCAATGCTGGATGAAATAAGGTCTACTTTTAATTGGTAAACATTATTAATTCAATCCGTACGATTATCTAAGGAATTCTTCATCGTTGCGTCCGTAGACGAGCTCAGCGATGTAACATCGGAGACATCGCTCTTGTTGACAAGGATGTTTGTTTTGGTATTCACTAACCATAAAGTCATCGTGGTCGATGTCTACGTCGAGCGAGCTCACCGATGTTTCGCGGATGTTGAGTGTTGGGAAAGCGATTTCATTTTAAAACCGGTAAATTATTATCGACTGGTATTTTAAGCTTCTGTTTGTTCCATATACAACAAAACCAAACATTATTATGTAATAGCGAGTGATAAACTTATGTTATAACGTACAATTTAAAGAAATATAACCATATTATCTTGTATTTTGTTTGAACGACGCGAGTTTACCTTATTTACGATTTGTAGTAAAAATAAACCCTATGTTTATTTAATGTTAGTCTATGCCTTATATCATATATACTCTTTGCCTTAAATGTCACTAGTCCTTGTCAGTCAGATGACAAATAAGAAATAAAACGTATATGTGTGACGTCCATTGACAAACATTATACGTGACGTTTGTTTGTTGAAAACATAGATTACACTATATATATGGTTGAAAAACATTTGATTTGAACACAAACCGGAGAATTTGAAAAGTTATGGAGAAACCTATTTCTGAAGCTAGTAAGTGAAACACTATTCTTGTTTATCTGCTGTTATATTCGTTTCCATTCAAAGGTTGTCTCGAAGAGATCGCTTTGATCGATCAGACCGCCTATTGTTACACTGTTCCAAGCTGTATAACTGTATGATTGTTTAATTTTAAGGTGTTCAATAAAGATTATATCTATTTATCTATGTATCGATTTGGATGTGAACCAGTTACTATAATGTAAAACGATTTTTTCAATAAATTGTTACACAACTTCTAGTGCCACGCAATGCAGCACCTTCTGCAACTCAAATGGAAAGGATGGTAGAATTCATGGAGGCCAGGTCGTGGCTAGCCACTGGACATGCACGGTCGCCAAATGCTCGTCACCGCACTAAAGAGGCATGGGGCTAGAAATTGCCATGGTGCTCAATAGTGATGGCAGCGGATGTATTATAGAATGGCACCAATGGAACAAGGTTATTTTAATATATATATGTCTACAATTTTTAAAGTAAAAATATCTTATTATTGCTGCAGATCATATGCCTCATTTCATCAACATTTATAGTTTCTACAATTTTGGGATCTGTAAGATAATATAAGTTTTTAATGTAATAGTAACGTTTTCGCGAAAAAGCAACGTTTCTTTATTTAATTTATCTTCATTTGATACCTATTGTAGTTATTGTAGTTGTTTCCAGCGAAGTTACAGAGCAAGAACTTCAAATAATATCCTAGGAAAAAGCGCAGTGCATTACCATGCACAGTTTATTGAAGTGCTGTACCCAGTCCAAAATTCTGAATGGCACTGGACTACTTACACTAGATACTCAATAGAGACTCACACCTATACTAGACTTAACATCAGGCGAGCGGTTTGATACTATATCGATCATGAGAGATTTCGTAGTCCAACTTGCACTTGGCCGATTTTCTGGTGGCTGTGACCATAACTTTTTAGTGGGCCGAATCCGTGCCTGCTAGCTGCTCCCCACGGTAATACCCGCGCATAAAGAGGATCTCCTTTTCCTATAATAATATGTTCTTTTCTGTGCCACTTATATGCAAAATTTCATCATGAACGGTTGATAAGTTAGGGCGTGTGGTCTTGGTGTAGTGGTGGAAGTGCTCTTTTGGAACCTCGAGTTCCTGGGTTCGATCCCCGGATTGGACAGTTACTGGGTTGTTCTGACAAAGATAGATATTTTCAATAAAAGTTCGAAGTTTTGAACAGTGCCCCGTAGATGGCAATAGGCTCGTCCTATAACATGAGACCAAAAACATATACGGTGAATCGTAGGAACGAATTAAAACACCGCTGCTTATCCCTTCGAGCATATATAGGTGAAAGTATCAATTCACTCATGACCGCTAGACTAATGTTTCACCTCATAGTGATGAATGCTAATAATGATAAAAGTATCCTTTTAAAACACCACTGCTTAACCTGTCGATGATAATATATAGAGGAATATATTTGTTATGTTGTGTTTAAAAACAGCTAGTAAGTATTGCAGGCGATTCACTCAAGACCGGACTGATGTTTACCTCCGTGGTGATGGATGATGATTACAATATAATCTATCTCCTAGCCAAATTTCGTCGAAATCGGTAAAGACGTTCTTGAGTTATAAATAGTGGGTAAAATACAGTACCTACATACAAATATAAAATCATCACCATGGAAAAAATAACTGTTATTACATTTCATGACCCTTGACTGTATTTGTGCTTTTTCACTTTAGTAGAAAACCCGAAATTCGTCAAATCAAACTTCGTAGTTCGTTTTTGGAGTAGGCCTTCAGTGTATTTCTCTGTCAGTGGTGTCGGAATCTCTCGAATACAGTCGGCTTAACAAAATAGATGGATGACATGCCGACTCTGATGATGATAAAAAGTATCCTATGTGTTAATCCAGCGCCTTATCTACCTCCATACCAACTTTCATCAAAATTAGCCTAGCCGTTTGAGCGTGAAAGAGCAACAATAGGAGATTATGCACCGAGGGAGTAAAGCAGTGTCTTATGTCATGGGCGGTATATTGAACCTTAGTGTAACGGGGACTCTTAGGTTAATCCCTGAGCGCAGCGAGGGATTAAGATTAAATTCCCGAGCGAAACGAGAGAGTTGTGTAGAGTCCTTAGTGAAGCGAGGGGTTAAAGCTGCCCAAGACGAAGACAGATTTTATCCTCGAGGTGCGTGTTTCTACTGGTAGTAAGACTGGTAGTAACACGGGTAAAGAATCGAACAGACACTTCAATTATATTTACCTCTATAGATAGAGATAAATATAGATATGTTTTTTTATCATCGAAGCTTGTAATGATTTCAGTTTTTTGTACATATATAAATGTAATGTTTTTTTTTATTTTAATTATTAAAACAATGATTATTATTGTAGTAAACATATTTTATTTTAACTCATACCTACACATTTAAAAAAGAAGTGGTTTTGATTGATTTTTCTTTTCGTTCACATTTACTCTATTTCTTATGAGCGCTCAATACCCTCTACCCTTCAGGTCCACAAAGTTAAATTCCCAAAATGTTATGCTCATAAAATTTAACTTTCTATGTTGAACTAACAATCAAACATGTTGGATTTAGAATCCTAATATTTTGAGTCTTAAAATGTTGTAGTGCCACGCTGCAACTCCACAGCTGAATGAGCCGGCACGACCAGGGAACTACCACGCTCCCACATAACACAGACATGAAGTAATTTAATTATCGCTATTGCATTTTTGTGGGATGTTCCGGTGGCCCAATCCACTCCTTCTCTTTTCTTCCCCTCCCGTCTCCCCACCCTTCCCCCTTCCCCCACCTTCACTGCTATTCTTTTAGAGGTCGACAGCGCGTTGGCAACGCCCTTGGTGTTGCAAACATAGACTAAAATATAAAGTTGCAAACGTCTATAGGCGACGGTGACCACTTTTCATCAGGTGGGGCCGCCTACCTGTCTGCCTACTTTTGGCAATAAAAAAAAATTGTATTATGTATGTATTAATTTGAACTAAAAGTTCCCCAAATGTTTTTATTCTGACATAACAGGCAGGTCTTCACGGGTCACATTAAACAAGGAGTCAATGCTAGTATAATACTGAGAATGAACTAAAATGATTTATTTAAGCTAATATACGAAAAATATGCCTACTGCAGGGCAAAAACCTTTATTCTCATCTCTCCTATGACGTGACATGTCTCGCTTGCCAAAGTGTATTAATTAATTGTTGTCGTCATCGACGACCGTTTTCCAAATCACCCTCTGCAGCAACCCCGTCTTGGCTTGCCCGTAACATTTGAGTAACCCGTGACTCTTCTTGTTGTAAGTATGTTGAGATACATGGAACGGGCAATCCTGCCGGTTGCAGATGTTATGCAGTACACTGCACGCAATTATAATTTTGGATACCATTTCTTCGTCATAGTGTAAAACTCTATGCACCAAAAGGCATCTAAACCGCCCCTTTAACAAACCTATAGTTCTTTCAGCAGTATTTCTTGCTATGCTATGTAGATCATTATAGTACGAGGCACTGAAGTATTTTTAACGGGAAGACTTCGCAAAGTTTCCGGAACGCTTCCCAGCCGAGTTGGATTCGATGATTGACCTCTTTTTCGGAATTTGGATCTGCCTAGTTTGACTGTCTGTCCCAGGTAGATGATAGATTCGTCAACAACATCGAGAACTGAGTAACCAACTGATATTGGGGTAGGCACAACATGGGCATTAGACATAGTTTTCATCTTATCCATGTTCATCTTAAGGCCTACCCGTTCGGAAACTCGATGAAGGCCATCGAGCATTGTACTGAGGTCGTCCCGGATTGGATTCTGCCATGACTACAATATCGTCGGCAAATCAAAGGTGAGTGATGTACTCACCGTTGATATTGATGCCAAGTCCTTGCCATTCCAAGACTTTGAAGGCGTCTTCCAATGCAGCAGTGAACAGTTTCGGAGATATAACGTCTCCCTGTCTCACGTCTCTTTGCAATGGAATTGCCTTCGAACTTTGCTCCTGTACTCGGACTGACATGTTGGCGTTTTTGTACAAACACTTCAGCACTTCAATATACCGATAGTCAATACGGCACCGCTGGAGAGACTCAAGCACTGCCTACGTCTCGATCGATTCAAAGGCCTTCTCATAGTCCACAAACGCTAAATAAAGAGGCAAGTTATACTTTCAGTCTTCTGTATAACTTGCCGTAGCGTGTGGATGTGGTCTATGGTACTATATCGTTTTCGGAAACCGGCTTGTTCCGGGGTCTGGAATTCATCAAACCTGCGACTGAGACAGTAAGTTATGACCATCGAAAACAGCTTATAAACATGGCTCAAAAGCGAGATGGGTCTGTAATTCTTAAGTAAAGTGTTGTCACTTTTCTTGAAGAACAGCACCACCACGTTTTTGTTCCATGCTTTTGGCGTTGAACCTTCGAGTAAGACAGTATTAAAGAGATTCTTTTGAGAAAGACTTTAAGTACCGGTGTTCTACCCGTTTTCAGAAGCTCCGATGTGATACCGTCGTCACCCGGCGTCTTGTTGTTCTTAAGCTGTTTCAAGGCCATTTTAATCTCGTACAGGCTGATGTCCGGGATATCTTCGGTATAATGTCAGGTCAGCTTGGGTCTTGGGTCTTTGGACGAGCTGCTAACAGTTTACCAAGAGTATAACCGTCCGTAGAAACTTTCTACCTCTCCTAACACTTCTTTGCTCTATCGTCTATTTAATACGATAAGTATTAAAGATCCGGAAGTCGTATCGCAAGGACTTCCATATTCGTTTATCGAGTAGCCTATATGCTTCGGCATCATCCGAAGACTGCAGTTTTAAGGAGCGTCGTTCAGCCATGAGGTTGAGGGTATCGTTGGAGAGTTTCTGTGGCCTATCTGTACAGTGGGGCTTAAGAAGAAAGAAGGGTAAAAGAAGTTGGAACCCACTGTATGGACAGTTTCTACTAACCTGTTATTGATCTCGTCCAATGAATCGATGTTCTCAAGGCAATCGAAGCGATTGGACAGCTCAAGTTGAAAGCTCTCGGGGTCTTGAATATGGACACGAGTAGGTCGGAGCGTAGACTTCAACAGACGAGACCTCTCAAGTTTGACATTAATTTTCAATATGCCTCTTACCATTCGGTGATTACTACCAGTTTTTACCCTTTTTTTTTGTCCCGGGGAAATCCTTTATGGATACCACCTATCACGGGGAGGTAGGTGGTTATGTGGGAGTCCGTATACCCACCAAAACCCCGGGGTGTTCCGTCACTGCCGCTTTTGGCGGGAACGCGGGACAGATTTTACACACGACCGCGAACCCGCCGCGGCTGTCCGTTGCCGGACCCTTCTCTTCGCGTCACGCCAGAACACATGGCGCGCCGCAACTGCCTCGGAGACCAAACCCACCAACAATGGGCGCCAGACTTCCCCGTGTCTGGACGCCCATGATCTCCCTGCGGTGGGTCGGATACGTAGCCTCACCGCCTGCTACGTCAGCCAGTTTTCACCCTGTGGATCACGGAGACATCAGTCAATATTTGTCTCTTGATGGTCATAATGAATTCAATCTCATTTCTCGTGGAACCATCGGGACTTTGCCAGGTCCATTTCCTATGAGGTGGCTTCTGAATGAAAGAGCTCATTATAAAGAGTCCCTCTTTCTCCAGGAAGTCGGCTAACCTCTGTCGCCTACGGTTCCGTTGCCCATAACCAAATTGAAAACTTTCGACTCATCCTCGCTTCTCTTACCCAACTTCGCGTCAAAGTCTTGTAAGTATATATATTATTATATAGTTACTTTCTATCTCCTTTATTTGCTTAATAGGTAAAAAATAGAAATACTATGATACCAGTCACACTTAAATGACGACGCATTATATTACAAGTACATAAATTAAATTGTATATAAGGGACTAAGGGTAAATGGTGCTTATGTGCTTTTATGTTTTTCTACACTATAGCGTACTCCAAAATTTTTTTGTGTGGTGTAAATTTTCTGTGTGGTCTTCGAAATGGCCAAAAATACTAGCTTTTCAATTTGACAGTTAAAATCGACGATAACGGCGAGGATGTTGGCAAAAACGAGATCACGTGACGATGTTTCACCGATATTTGCAATAAGAGAATACGAATTTAATACAACAAATGTCAAAATTTACGCTCGACCTTGGCGCTCAACATCGTTGATGTGGAAATTGTCAATTTACAATTTTCCAAGTACGAATACTTCCGAGTAGTTCCGACAGCATGCTAGTTTGTTTGTTGTATGCATACTTTTACTCCTAGTGGTGAGATACTAAAATCGATATTTCCAAAACCGTAAAATAGTGTTGCACTTACCAGTTTCTATAAACAGCAGAGAATATTGGAAAATATATTAATAATATAATTCATGTGTCTCTTATCGTAGAAAATTAGTTCTAGCAGTACTCTAAGTATTGATAGTGGGACCACGAGAATGTCGCGCATCTTTATGATCTATGATATGATAGATTAGTAATGTCTTACCTACATTCTTTTTGCTTCCAGCTGCAATAAAACAAATTTTAAAGCTAATTTTGTTTCAGTGAACTCTACTATAGGTTTAGTAGTAAGTGCACACAGTTTTTTAAAAACTAAGTCGTATTCACTAGTTAATAATAAGTTTTTAAATTAAAACTTACAAAAACTTTAAAAGCTTATAAAAAAATTAAATAACGATATCTATTAAACCATTCCTGTAAATCTGGTTTAGGTTTGTGAAACACCATTATGTATAAATAGTTCGTACAGCTCGGCTTTGCGGAATGAAAATTTATTTCCAAATGCCTGTCTACAATTGCAAACTGCAACATGATGTTTAGGATTATCTTTTCTATTTCTCTAAGCTCGGAAATCCGGTGGTGTCATAGAAGGCTTTCAAACCACCAGTTTGCCGCCTAGTCTAATGACACTGGAATTTGTCTTCTGATGGCACCTTTTTATCTTTCCAATACTAGAAAGCAGATAAGAATGGAGTATAAGTTATTGTCTTAAGGACACCTCGTTGTTTTGACTTCATTTATTTTTTCTGCAAGACTAGTATGTATTTCAGTTGCTAACAAATGTTAATTGATATCTTGAAAAATGGTGGCTATGTTAGTAAGTTGATTACTGAAGCTGACAAAAGTGACATAGAGCCGCCATTTATTTCAATTTCAATCAATATTTGTGAACAACTGAGATACAAAATAGGCCTGCAGAGTACAAGATTGTAAAATAAATTGTAAATATTAAAATTGTAAAATATTATTTCTTTGAAAGTTTCTAATTTGACGTGGTGGACAAGTGCATTATTTTTTACTACAAAATGTAAATAAATATACGTCATATAACCTGGTTTCGTTTTTGCCATTGCTTGATATATGCACTCTGTCCGAATAAATATATTTTATTTCATTTCACTCTTATCACTAATGAGTAGATTTTCGATTTCATCCAGGCCGAGCATGTACATTGGCTAGTCAAGTTCTAGCTTCCATAAGTACTACCAGCCGTTCTATTTAGTAAAGCAGCAAAAGGTGCTGCGTTATGTGGCACCGGAAGTTTTTTTTAATAACACGATAGAAATTGTTTGACATTCAAATAAATTGTTATTACAAGTAAGTATAACTTGCATGTATTTTTTATTAAAATCTATTTGCCAGACTTTTATCAAATTATATTCAACATAATTTTAAGTTTATTTTCATTTTTGCATTTGACTCAATTAGATAAGTGACTATTAAGGTTACTTTTTAATAAAACAAAGGCAAACTCGTGTTGTTCGGCCAAAATAAAAGATTTTTGATTTGAATTTTAAAATTAAAAGTAGAATCATATGTTTATCACTCACTATTACTTACGAGTAATAATGTATTATTTTGCCTTATAAGGGACAAACCAAAGCTGAAAACACCAGTCGATAATAATTTACCGGTTTATAATGAAGTTCGGTTTCCCAACACTCGTACCATCCATGAAACATCGGCGATGACATTTCGCTTAATGAATACCAAAAGAATCATCCTTGTCAACAAGAGCGATGTCTAAGATGTTACACCCATAAGCTCGTCGACGAGCGCAACGATGAAAAATTCTTTACAGAATCGCACTGCTGACCGCCGCGGCTCTGCTTGCGTGGCCCCTCGGGATAAAGAACTTTGTTTTTAGGGTTCCGTACGCAAAGGGTGAAACAGGGCCCTATTACTAACACTTCGCTGTCCGTCTGTCTGTATGTCTGTATGTATGTCTGTCTGTCCGTCCGTCTGTCACCAGACTGTATCTTATGAACAGTGATAGATAGACAGTTGAAAGGACAATGACCAAATGAAAGGTAATTTTTTAGTCATTATCAGCCAGAAGACGTCCACTGCTGAACATATGCCTCCCCCATAGAACGCCACTTGGTCATTATCAAAAGGTAACATAATATTATAATAACTTTGTAACAAAATGTTTGGTAAGCCTTTTTTATATGTAAAGTAGACGGTGGTCGACATGCCTGCTTTGAATTTGGGCTCGCAATAATCTGTCAAGCAAGTCACAAATGTCACTATCACATTAAATTCTCTTTGCCATCACAGTGAAGCGAATGAGGGAGTGGAGTAGTTTGTGTGTTTATGTTGCTATAACAATAATTCAACAAACAGCAAGTGTGAATGTGAAACCATAAACGTCAACGGCACTCCGAGTACTGAGAAGTACCGGCACTAAACGTGATGTCGAAGCCGGAAGTACGATATTGTATGGAGGATTTACGTCACTCGCGACACGCAATATGAAATCAATTATACTCGTATAACATAGGGTATTATCAAAAAATGTTTTATGTGATAGGTTGGCAAACGAAATAGCGGCTTACCTAATGGTAAGTAGGAAGTAAAGATACTGTCGCACATGGACATCCACAATACCAGAGGTCTCGAGGATGCTTTGCCGACCTTTGAGGAAGGAAGAGATAGAAGGGGGGGATGGATAGAAGTACGGGGGTTAAGGGGAAATCAAGCCTCTGGAAACTCCCACAGACCGACTGAAACGCAAAAGCAAGCTATGTTACTTAACCTTGGTGTTATGTGGGAGTGTGGTACTTCCCTGGGCCGGCCCATTCGGATGTAGGGTTACAGCGTGGCCCTACTACCAAAAAATTAAATTATTAATATATTATTTAAATTTACTTTTAATAGATACACTTCGATACAAAAATCAAGCACAGTTATATTTTAAATCGAAGTTGATTTATTGACAATATTGAATGTTGATGGGCAACCTGCCGTGTGATTTTCTAAGAGCAAACATCGTCTCATCTTTGACAACATCCATGAAACAAATGACGAGATGACAAGAAACAACCTTGTGTACAAGGGCGATATCTCATAAAGTATTTGACATCAGTGAGCTCGTCGACGACTAGAAAATCGCATGGCGGTTAACGGATGGCCAAAAATTTACAAAGTCCTTTTCACAGAAATTCTGTCGCTACCATAAAAAGTACTAAAAACAGAATAAAATAAATATTTAAGGGGCTCCCATACAATAAACGTGATTTGGCTTGTTTTTGCGCAATATTTGATAATGGCAACAGGTAGACGCTTGAAATATTAACAGTATAGGTATTGAGTTATACTATTAACTTTCAAAATAAATAGATAAATTATATAAAAAATAATATTCGCTTATTCGGGAGTTCGTATAAACCAAACGTGATTTTAAAAAAAAAAAATCTTGGTCTTAATGACGATAACAGGTAGCAACTTGAAATATTTATTATATATAATGGTACGAAACCCTTCCTGCGCAAGTCCGACTCGCACTTGGCCGGTTTTTTTTTCACTGTGGACAGTGCAAAAAAAAACTCTTTTCATAAAATAAAAGAAGTCTGTGCAAAAAGAGAACCGTCGTGGTGTTACGGAGAACTAACATTCAGATATTTATATGGCACATTTATTTGACATTTAATTTGTATATATATATATATAATATACTAGCTGACCGGCCAGCGGTTCGCTCGCTTGGTATTGGTGTATTATATTGCAGCCCTATCCAGCTATTATCTGTCCATCACACAACTGTCAAGAGTGAACTTCGACTCGATGAAAAGAGTGCTTCTTGATTCAACCCATCAAAGTTCAACCCACCATATAAAATTCTTAACTCTACCCAGCTGCTATTCCAATTTCAAGTCAGCACTAAAATAGGCACCACAGTAAAAATTCAGTAGGCAAGTAAAACAACTTGTCACTAGTTACTCAATCCACTAACAGGAGCTAAAATTGAGAAAGTGATAGCAGAATTTGAGCTAACATGAGCAAAGGGGAAAGTAAAGAGTCCGCGAGTCTAAAACGGAGGTACAACTAGGTTTTCGTTAATGTCAATAATTACCATCAGTGCGCGACTAGCGGCACTTGCTGCTAGACCACGCTGTCTATGAGGATGGGCATCAGTACTGCCCGAACACCGGTCGGAGTATAACGACTAGATGATAGACGTGAGTGTTTGCCGGTTTAACCATTTATGAATTACCATGACAACCAAGGTTTTTTAAGTAACCTTATGGTATTATCATAAATTATATATTGAATCTCCTTATCATCGTGTTTACGCTAAGAATAAATAATTGAAGATTTATGAATGAGACTTACGTCGAAGTGTATTTTTCGAAATTCATTTTAGTTGCAACTCTAATTATTTTTTCTATAGAGTCAATATTTATGCTTGATATTTTCTAACCACCTGGTTCATAGAAATAAGATAAAATACGTTACAAGTTATTTAAGTATGTGTACCTATAACAGCTATAAATTTATTAAATCAATAGGAAATGCTTTTTTAATGATTAAAGAGTGATTTTGAAAGGTTTTAATCTTCTTTCCTGCGTTAAGTTATATTATTTAGAAGTTACTCAGGTTGTAAGCAGTAGGTAAGCAGTCTATTTATTCACATTTATTTATTATATTTTTTCATTTATTTACTAACATTCAAATAGCAAAATTAACACACGCACCAACTCAATTCCAAGGACACTTCCCTCTATTTTTTTACAGAATATAAAGACATACTTCTATAAAAAAATGTTTTAATATAAAATCATGCAACAATACGGACAAGTCATACGGCTGATGGTAAGCAACAACTACTACGTTTCGTATGTAGACGAAACGGTGGAGGGAATATGATTCAACTCCGTCCCTGGGTAAATGGCTATATAAAAAAGTAGAGGCACCTGCCCACGCTGAAAGCTTATATTTAGCTGTATCTTTCCTAAGGCGTTTATTCATTTGTTTTTCCTGAAGAGCCTACAGTTTTACATTTCCCAGGAACGTCTATTTTAAAATACACCGAATTGTATCAACACAATAACTTTTTCCAATAAAACTGTGTACACAGTAAGCTGTTCAGTAGAACTTGAGAGGCACAAATAGAAAATACCTAAGTATCATGGCTTTCGTCAGATTTTTTGGTATAAGTCATAAAGATGTTTTATTGATATTTATTAAACCTAAAATGTATTAAAATAAGAAATAGCTGCTGTTTGCAATTTCGATTGCGTGGTATTCTGGATGTAGAGTCTGTAAGAATACATGGATTTCGTGGCATTACGGTGAACTACGAGTAACATTTAGATTATACCACCTTGCTATAAAACGTGTATGCTAAAGATAGTCTCAAGTTTAAACATGGTTTAAGGGAATATTTTATCATGTAGGAAATGGGCTTCAACCATGGTTTAAGGGAATATTCATCACATAGGAAATGTGCTTAAACCAAGGTTTAAGGGAATAATCATCATAAGGGAAATGAGCTTAAAACATGGTATATGGGACCATTCATCATATAGGAAATTTGCTTAAACCATAGTTTAAACTCGAGACTATCTTTAGTTCAGGTATTCTAATAAGCTAGTTAGAGTTCAGAAGAATGTAATGCAGTAGCTATGATTTATTCTGCGGTAGTATACAATGATGAAGACTGAATGATGACAGTTTAGTACTTTAGTAATAACCCATATAACATGTATTATTTGTAGTACCTAAGTAGAAACATTGTAAACATATATATATAAAAAGAATGGCCCCGAGTTTCTTGCTCTCGGTGGGCTCTATGTATTTTTGAACGCGGCGGTAGAGTATTTAAAGTACATTATAATGAAAAATTGACGTTCATAAGTACGTCTTTGATGCCTAAATTGAATAAATGATTTTGATTTTGACTTTGATAACTAAAATTCAAGTAAACATTACCACCAGGTGGGCTGAATGGGGGTTGCCCTGTAGGTTATTTGGCCAACACCAGCTGGTATTGATAGCAATTACAGTAGTGATTTCATTTACAATTAGCGGTCACTCATCCAAATAGCAAAGTTTGCTAAACATAAATAGACGGTTAAAAAGCGTAGTTCCGCTACGAGCGCTTTTCATAATAATATCCATTAGAAATTCTAATTAAATTTGGCCTTGAATTGAATCCCGTGAACAAACAAAAACATACTAAGTAGGTATCTACCAATGAAATATCGGACCAGTAACAAAACATAACTTTGCTTTTAATTTAGTTTCCGTAGCCTATTCGAGCTAACATCGGGTGATGGTAAATACGTATAGGTTTTAAAAGATAACATGGTTCGATTCTACGAAGGAATTATCTATTCGTAAGGGTTTATTCTGTTGCGGTTTGTAGATTTTGTTCAATAATCATAAGCTAATAAATTTAAGGTTAATTTGTTGATTTTAAATACTTTAATACTAGCTGAGTCCACGGATCATCCACGCAAAAATGAATATAATACAAAATATATACATTACCGTAGTGGTCGCGCCATAACGCGATAATGTATCGAATGGTACGTGCAATGAAACAGGGGAGGAATGCGGAAAAGATAAAGGAAATGCAAGACTACCTGAAGATCCACCGGCGCAGGTGCAGCAGCAGAACGAAATCCGCGGCGTGGTGGGGCCGTCATGCGGTATCGTCCAGAGAAAGCATCGCAATCCTCTGCAACGCCAGTCCCGAAGCACGGGAGTACCACTCACACTCAGGATGTCGGGATAGAATTAAATTTTCGGGAAACAATGCCCCAGGGCATTGTGTCCCGAAAATTTAAAAATTATTTTAAGGGGAAAATTACTGGCTTAGATAATAGTTCTAAATAGAGCCGCGTTGATTATAGAAATCGTATGCAGCCATCTTGGCCGGCGGCGAGTAGAGTACTGTTTAAATCACTTTTCGATTGTTACATTATTCACACCAGAGGGCACAATTCGCACCAAGCGCGACGTAAAGCGGGTAGCTTGCATATTTATGTTAGGACGTAGGGATATGGGATTGTACCATTCATAATAAGCTATAACATTAAATGATAACTTACTGGCGTCACCAAGTGGCCTGCCAGTGATAAATCTGTCCAAGTCAGTCCAGCCTTATCGAAAATTACCTGAAACAAACAAACATACACAATGTTAAAATAGTGTTATATTAATATAAAGGTTTATAAGCTAATACTTTTACATGCATTTAATACAAAACTGTCGTTTTGAAATTATATTATACGGGTGCGTCAATTGTATTTATTTATTTTTCAATAATTTACGTTATTAATCCGGTCGTTTACCCCAATTATAGTTTTAACGAAGATACATAATAGTTGCCAAACATTTTATATTTATATATAATAATATATCCTGGCCCGGCCTGGGTGGTTTCAGTTTCATACAACTTTTGGTTCAGAGTTTACTGGCGATTATTCAGATTTCACTACATAAATAAAAATATAGATAACGAGAGGAAAGAGTGTGGATCCGGCAGGATACTTAGTGAATAGCGAACTATAATCAATAGAAAGAACACTATTCTATGACAGTAATCCTGTCCTAGTGTACAAGTTGGCGGGTACCATTGTAACGCCAGTCAATCAGCTTCGTTACCGTAGTTGGTAGTAAGTACCCTGCCTTCAAAGCGAGGGGTGCCAAGTTTGATTTCTGGGGGCCTACTCCCACCTTTTACGAAACCATCATAAATCAGGAGCGTTTTATATTAAGCTTAATAATCATCCTTACTATCGTACTCCCACACACACAAACGGTCGAACATATTACTTCAATAATACTTACGGCGTGTTCCTTTTTTAGTCGAAATCGATCCTAATGGTGCGTTCCAGGATCAATAACATAATAATCCAGGATCAGAACACTAACGCAGTTCCAAAGTACGCGAGTTAAGTGCACTATTTGATAATACGTCATCAAAACGTGTATCGTAATCCATTATTATTTTAAGCTTGCTATGTTGACGTGGTGGTACCAAATTTAGTAGTAAGGTTTAAATATGATTACTTTAAGAGTGGGAGTAGGCCCAGGCCTTTCATTTGTGTGATGAGTTGTATGTATATAATGTGGATGCTTCCCTCTACACAGGTAATCCTAGTGGGGTGATGAGACTCCAAATTTTTTTATCATTCTACTTGCGCGAGTAGCGCGCTCTCGCAGTATAGTGATAGTAGGTACAGTAGCGAGAAAACTGTTTACCGTATTACCAATGTCTTGCAGTGAAATATGTGTCCTCTAATTCCGTACGTATATAAACATATCTAATTGTTTTTGGTCATACATTCAATCAATTAAAAAGTTGTATACACGCTAAGAACTTTTCTTAAGGTGTAATCGCATGCTTCTGACCACACTCGTCACAAGTTGCCCTTCTGAGATTGTGTTATAAATACTTAAGAGGTGATTATTATATCATACGTTATTAGGCCAAGGTGCAAGTAAAGTTAAATCTAAAGTGTTATTGAAAACAAGAGAGAACCGAGGTACATGGCATCGGATGTCAGCTGTCGATATAACTAGTGTAAGGTTTTGACATCCATCTACGGTACCACCACGTTTGCGTATTTGCGCATAACGGTTATGAGTCTCCGATAACAATATCGGATCGGATGATGTGGAAACGCTCTAACGCGGGATGCAAACAAACATATCTACTTTAATTATGTCTATGTCTTCCCTTCTTGTTGTAACAATTTAATAAATCTATATATTAGTTTCAAACGGATCAAATTCGTATCCAGACTTCCGAGAGAGCACCAATTGAGATTATGAACTCGAAGCCTGTTCGGGACGGCCTATATTCGTGCATACAATACAATAATGTACATATTATTATGTGCGCAGGACGACCCACGTATGTGTACATATATGTACGTGTTATAATGAATAATAAGTGGATAAACTATAGTGCGAGTGCTTGAGAGACGTTAACTTCATTATAATTTATATAATTATGTGTGTTTACACTTAGTTTATAATAAGCATTGAAATTCGTAAGTACATTTTTCTTTGAAGAGCTTAACTCTTTTAATGTTTATAGATAGCTGCGTAGTTTGTACGCTCTTGTTACCGTATTTGTATCATAACTCCACTATCTTTACACATGTAACGTTAAATTATGTTTCCATAAGTCGTAGAAATAGTCAGCTAGGTTTAGACGTATAATTTGTGAATATAGGTACAGCCGTATAGCCTAGGAACTAAATAAACCTAAGCATACGTTATAAGTTATACGGATGTTGTAACTTAATTTAGGAAAATAAAGACATTCGTTTGGTGTGTGCTTCATTTCGAGGAGTATTGAGATAGGCCATAATGAGACCTAACTTGAGGCGGCAGGCAAGTAGGTACATTGTTAGGCACTAGAAAGATATAATAAAAAAACTAGGCATTTCGTAAAACAATTAGGATCGAAAATGGTCACGCGCTAGACAGGCGCCAACCAATCAGAGACGAGATTCAAAAACTATGTTTTGTCCCCGTCTAAAATATTCGCCCGTTCTAGCAGGGCACATACGCGCTCTGATTGGTTGGAGACCGCTTCGATACGATGTGAGTAGACAACGTGTTACCCAACGGTAAATTCACAGATATATAGGACTGCTATGCGGCAGAATTTGCACTCGATCTAGCACTCGATCTACGCTAGTAAACCACTAAAAGGCCTCAAGTAGGGAAGAATCTCTCCTCGGAACACCCACGCACCAACGACGTATACTACAGTACCGCGTTTTCTTCGACTACGTTCTCGCAATCCCAGCACAACAAGGGTGGGCGGACGTTCTTACGACACGTCTATACAGTCCACTACTGCCGTATATTATAACTCAAGAAGAGCGTCCCCCACATCGTGGTCCTTCGAAAGCCGAATGCAACGGGAATAGAAGACATCGTGGTCCTTCAAGAACTAAATTCAACGGGAATAGAAAATATCAATTTCGAAGAAAGAAGACATCATGCCGGTGACGCGTTCGTGCGGGGGAAGAAGACGGAAGATCTACGAGGAAGATCCTACTGCCAGCGTCACCACCGAAGTCAGATCGAGTGCCGAGACGACAACTACGGAGGGAGTCGCCGTGTTCTCGTCTCCATCGTCACCATTGCCACAGTCCACGCCCGCCATCAGCGCCGTGGACCGAAGAAGGCCAGCTGCCGCGGTCGGGCACGCCGCGCCGACCACTGCCGACGCCGACGCGACGTCCCGTGCCACCGCTCCAGCCCACTACGCTCCCAGCATCGCCACCACCGCGACGTCTGCAGCCCCACCTGCCGCGGGTGCACACGTCACGGAGCCGTACACCACTTATCACGGCGTGCCGCTGCTAGCCGCACCGCCCATCGTCACCATGCCCTACGGAGGGGCATACACCGCCATCACGACACCTGCCGTCGTGACTTCACTGCCTGCGCCGTCAAACGCCGCAGCGCCTGCCACCGCGTCATCGGCCCGAGCGCCTGACGCACCACAACCCATTGCCGCACAACCTGCTCCGATGTCGAACAGTCGCCGAATGGGCACGCAATCGTGCAGTCAACGCTTCACGCAAATTCTACAACTCGCCCGCGCACGTGAAGAACATGCGCGCCTTCAAGTGGAACTCACCGCAGCCCGTATCGCCGTACTAGAAGCTGAAGCCGCCATAGAAGCCGAACAAATGGAAGAAGACGCACGTACTGCATTCAGCGACGGAGAAACAGCGCAACGTGTGGACAACTGGTTGCATAATAGCGAGACGCACATACTCGCTATAGTCGATCAAGCACATCAAGATTCACCAAGGAAAAATCAGCAGCCGCTTCAGAGAGACCGAGCGCTGCCTGCTACTGCATCGACACCGCCACCGCAACCACCTTCTAATGAAGATCGACGTCCACCTGCGCCACTACCAGAAGCCATCATCGTGCCTCCAGGAATTCCTGCGCCGAGGCCGAACACTGCCGTCGCTCTTCAGCCACTGTCTTCGCCGAGAGGGGATATCGCCGAACTAGCCGCCGCTATCACACTGGCGGCTAGACAGTCACAACTACAGCCATACGCATCACGTCAAGCCACGGACTTGCCATTCTTCAACGGCAACCATCAAGAGTGGCTATGTTTCAAAGCCGCATACAACGAAACCGCTCGCTTCTTCAGCGAAACAGAGAATACTTCAAGACTACGAAGAAACCTCAAAGGAAGAGCAAGAGAAGCCGTAGACAACCTCCTCGTCCAACATACTCAGCCGGAAAACATCATGCACGCCTTGGAGTCGCGCTTTGGAAGACCAGATGCTATTGCCTCAGCTGAATTGGACCGCCTGCGGAACCTCGCGAAGCCAGCTGACACACCTCGAGACATCTGCATCTTTGCCAGTCGTGTCACCAATATCGTAGCAGCACTGAAGGCTCTCAACAAGATCTACTACCTTTACAATCCCGAAATCACGAAGATGACGTCAGAGAAATTACCATCTACGCTGCGATACAGATGGTTCGACTTCGCCGCAAGCCAGCCTGGAGAAGAGCCCGACCTACTGAAGCTCGCACGTTTTCTACAGCGAGAGGCAGACCTCTGCAGCCCTTTCGCTCAGCCGGAGAACATCGTCAACGAGAAGCAACAGAAGCGCCAACAACAGCGGACGTTCACCTCACAGGAGCGCCCAGCTGACCAATGCCTGTCGTGCGAGAATACCGGCCACTCCGTCGCTACATGCAAGCGATTCATTGACGCAACAATAAACGAGAGATGGGACATCGCCAAGAAGCTACGTCTATGTTTTCGCTGCCTACGCTTCCGTAACCAGAAACATTATTGCAAGACGAAGAAATGCACTATTGAAGACTGCAGATATTATCATCACAAGTTACTTCATCACTTGAAGACACCGCCGAACACTGAAGAAAAACAAGTAGTCACAAGTTCATGGATGAAGAAGAGGGCGCAGGCGTACTTGAAAATCGCGCCTGTACGTATCTCGGGACCGGCGGGAGAAGTGGACACCTGGGCGTTGTTGGACGACGGCTCAACTGTCACTCTACTTGAGACATCACTGGCAGAAGAGGTCGGCGCACGAGGACGCGTCGACCCTTTGAACATTGAAGCGATCGCCGACACAAAGCTATCTTCAAAGCGGTCACGTAGAGTTTCGGTCACCCTACAAGGACGGACTCATAGACGTCACCGCATCGTCGCACGTACTATAGAGGAGTTGAAGCTATCACCACAGAAGATCGAAGAAGCTGACCTGCGTTCCTGCCCACACCTTGACGACTTGACAGGGGATCTTATCACCAACAGTGCGGTGCCGAGACTCTTAATTGGGCAAGATAACTGGCACCTTCTCCTAGCCGAAGAAACGAGAAGAGGACGTAAAGACCAACCGGTAGCATCTTTGACACCGCTCGGTTGGGTACTTCACGGAGCACATACACGCGCACTAGGACAGCGCGTCAACTTCGTATCAACTTCGTACGATCAAGAGGAACATATGGACGAACAATTGAAGCATCACTTTGCTATGGAAAACCTCATGATCCAGCCGAATACACCACGAAGCGATCCAGAATTACGAGCACTCGAGATTCTGGAGAAAAATACGAAGCACTTAGAAGACGGACACTATGAAACTGCATTACTATGGAAAGAAGATACCCCGCAAATGCCGTATAACTATGAAGCCGCCGTAAAACGACTTAACTCAATCGAGAAGAAATTGAAGAAAGACACAGTACTCGCCAAGAAGTACCATGAGCAGATGAACTCCGTAGTAGAGAAGGGCTACGCCGAGCTCGCTCCGCCAACGAAGACACTAGGAAAAACGTGGTATCTGCCTCACTTCGCCGTCATCAACCCTATGAAACCAGAGAAGACGCGGATCGTGCACGACGCCGCCGCTAAGACGAACGGGAAGAGCCTTAATGACTTCCTACTCACCGGGCCTGACCTTCTTCAATCTCTACCTGGAGTGCTGATGCGCTTTCGTCAGCACGCTATCGCCGTATCAGCCGACATCTCCGAAATGTTCATGCAAGTCAAAGTGCGCCCCGAAGACAGAGATGCACTGCGGTACTTGTGGCGCGAAAACACTGACGACTCGCCCACCGAGTATCGCATGACATCACTCATATTCGGAGCTACGTGTTCGCCATCGATCGCCATCTACGTCAAGGACAAGAACGCTCAACAGTACGCAGAGACTCTACCCGAAGCCGTATCAGCAATCGTCAGAAAACATTATGTCGATGACTACTTAGACAGTTACGAAACTGTCGAACGAGCAGTGAAAATAGCCAAGGAAGTCAAGAAAATCCATCGCGAAGGCCACTACGAGTTAAAGAAATGGACGTCCAACTCACCTGAAGCTCTACGTGAACTCGCCGATGAAACCGAAACCCCATCAACAGTCGCTATCTCCGAGAGCAGCAACGTCGAGCGCGTTCTTGGCCTTGTATGGAGGCCGAGCGCCGACGAACTCGCCTTTAACCTAGATTTAGCGCGAGTACCCGAAAAAGTACTCCAAAGCGACGCACCAACGAAGAGGGAAGCGCTTAAGATCGTTATGTCAATCTACGATCCTCTCGGTTTCGCTTCACCCGTCACAGTGCGAGCGAAACAAATATTACAAGAGCTCTGGCGCCGAGGGACAGGCTGGGACGAACGTATCGACACCGACCTCGCCGACCAATGGCAAGAATGGATGGGCCACCTGCGCAATCTTCATCGCATCGCCTTACCTCGCTGCTATCTGCACTACAGCGACTGCATCTCACTTCAGCTACACACACTGGTAGATGCCAGCGAAGCCGCTTACTCTAGTGCGCTCTACTGGCGCGCTATTACGCCTAGTGGAGAAATTGTCACAACGCTCGTCACCGCGAAAGCAAGAGTCGCACCTTTGAAGCTAACTTCGATACCACGCCTTGAACTACAAGCCGCTGTCATGGGAGCAAGGATGGCTGCCGCAGTCATAGAAGAACATGACAGGAAGCCAGACAAGAAATTCTTCTGGTCGGACAGCAAAACAGTCATCACCTGGGTAAAGACCGGCTCACGATCATATAAGCCATTTGTCGCTCACCGCATCGCAGCCATAGAAGAGTACACATCAGTACAAGAATGGCATTGGCTGCCCTCAGCGTTAAACAGCGCAGATGACGCCACACGGAACGTACCACATAACTTCACTTGTCATCATCGCTGGTTCACCGGGCCTGACTTCCTGCGACAACACGAAGACACATGGCCGGTCGAAAAGGTCAAAGTGAGCGAGCCGACAGGGGAAGAAAAATGCGTTATCGTTAGAATGCATAAGCCGAACTTCACACAAGCCATCCCTAACGCCGAGCGATTTTCAAAGTGGGAGCGATATCTCCGCGCTACAGCACGAACTCTACAGTTCATTGACCTCTGTCGTCCTGATCGAGAACGTATACACTACAAAAGAAACAAGAAAAATAAAGAAAAGGACCCTCTATGGAAACGGGCTCCGAAGACGCATAAGAAAAATATAGAAACGACGCAGATATATACTTCGGCGTCGCGACGTTACAAACCACTCGACGCATCAACGCTGCGTCGCGCCGAAGTATTAATAATAAAGGCTTCACAAGGAGAAGCCTTCGCCGAAGAGATTATCGCTCTACAGAGGGGCGACACCATATCACCGAGCAGCCGCCTAAGGCCGCTGTCTCTTTCATACAAAGACGGCATCGTACGTATCAAGAGCCGTATAGAAAAGACAAATGACGTCACCGACGCAATGAAAGCGCCACCCGTGTTAGACGGAAATCTACACAGCGTGCGCCTTATAATAGAAAACGTACATCGTCAACTACACCACGCCGGAGTCGAGACGACCATCAATGAGTGCCGACAGCACTTCTGGATTCTTCGTCTACGCCCTGTGACAAGGATTATCATCCACAGCTGCATTCCCTGTCGAATACGAAGAAACTCACCGACACAGCCGCCAACAGGAAACCACCCATCGTGTCGCTTGGCTCACCACAGACGACCATTTACCTTTACTGGTCTGGACTATTTCGGGCCCGTGTTGACCTCCAGTGGCCGCAGCATCCAGAAGCGCTATGTGGCCATCTTCACGTGTCTGACCACTCGCGCCGTCCACCTCGAGCTCGCTGCGTCACTTAACGCAGACTCAGCTGTGATGGCACTCCGTCGTATGTTTTCACGTCGTGGATGCCCCACAGAAATCTGGTCCGACAACGGCACGAATCTCCACGCAGCGGACAAAGAAATGCGTCGCGCCGCTGACGAAGCCGTACAAGAAGAAGCCGAACGAAGACAGATCACTTGGAAATATTTGCCGCCGGGATCACCTTTCATGGCAGGGGCCTGGGAAAGACTGGTCCGCTCTGTGAAGACTGCACTCGCCGCGACGCATCAAGACCGTCACCCGACGGACGAAGTACTGGCCACTCTGCTCGCGGAAGCAGAGTACACGGTGAATAGCAGACCGCTCACTCACGTCTCTGTTCACCCCGACGACCCTGAAGCCATCACGCCGAATCACTTTCTACTCGGCGGTTCCGCCCGCGTGCCAACACCCGGTGCGTTCAACGACGGCGATCTGATCGGTCGCACCCACTGGCGCGCGTCCCAGCGCCTCGCTGACATCTTCTGGAGCCGCTGGCTCCGAGAGTACCTGCCTGACCTCCAACACCGGCGGGAGCCTCACGGCAAGGGCCCCCCGCTGAAAGAAGGCGACGTCGTGCTGATCGTGGACAGCAACCTGCCGCGGAACACCTGGCCGCGCGGGGTCGTCACCGCCACCTACCCCGGACCCGATGGCATAGTACGAGTCGTGGACGTGAGAACGAAAGGTGGAATCCTGCGCCGGCCGACTAAGAAGCTCGTCGTGATCCCCACTGATCCAGGCGTCCCTCCAGCCAAGTTGTAGAGTCCAGGCGGACTCAACACGGCGGGAGGATGTTCGGGACGGCCTATATTCGTGCATACAATACAATAATGTACATATTATTATGTGCGCAGGACGACCCACGTATGTGTACATATATGTACGTGTTATAATGAATAATAAGTGGATAAACTATAGTGCGAGTGCTTGAGAGACGTTAACTTCATTATAATTTATATAATTATGTGTGTTTACACTTAGTTTATAATAAGCATTGAAATTCGTAAGTACATTTTTCTTTGAAGAGCTTAACTCTTTTAATGTTTATAGATAGCTGCGTAGTTTGTACGCTCTTGTTACCGTATTTGTATCATAACTCCACTATCTTTACACATGTAACGTTAAATTATGTTTCCATAAGTCGTAGAAATAGTCAGCTAGGTTTAGACGTATAATTTGTGAATATAGGTACAGCCGTATAGCCTAGGAACTAAATAAACCTAAGCATACGTTATAAGTTATACGGATGTTGTAACTTAATTTAGGAAAATAAAGACATTCGTTTGGTGTGTGCTTCATTTCGAGGAGTATTGAGATAGGCCATAATGAGACCTAACTTGAGGCGGCAGGCAAGTAGGTACATTGTTAGGCACTAGAAAGATATAATAAAAAAACTAGGCATTTCGTAAAACAATTAGGATCGAAAATGGTCACGCGCTAGACAGGCGCCAACCAATCAGAGACGAGATTCAAAAACTATGTTTTGTCCCCGTCTAAAATATTCGCCCGTTCTAGCAGGGCACATACGCGCTCTGATTGGTTGGAGACCGCTTCGATACGATGTGAGTAGACAACGTGTTACCCAACGGTAAATTCACAGATATATAGGACTGCTATGCGGCAGAATTTGAAAAATTCATTCCGGTCAGCGCGCTCGAGTGGGACGGACGTGCGCTCAAGTGCTCCCCGAGAATATTCCGATCGGCCTAAAAGTGCTTGCGCTTTTAGTGCCGGTTACCTGTATCGTTTCGATTGAAGAGGATTCAGTGTTGGACTTCGCTAATAGTGGATTTTCTGTGTGCAGATTCGACGTCAAGCCACCGCTTCGTGTACCGTTCGGCGCACGGAGGCGTTCGGCTCGGCTCGGCTCGCGTCGCGGAAGAAGCGCGCTCTTGTAAGAGCGCTTCGACACATCAATCACCTATTGTTCATTGTCTAATCAAAACCGCTCTTCTCAGAGCGAACTCTAGTTTCGATTTTTAATTTTTCAATTTTCAATTTTCAAAGTCGAGTCAAACAAATCCACGCTTCACGTGGTCTTCTGGACGATCCTTGCGGTGTTAACGCCACCCAGTTGGGCGCGGACCCGGTGCGTCAAGCCTTTCCCTCCTGAGCGTGGGAGGGAACGGCTAAAACCGGACGGGCCTGCCTTCACCGGCCTTGGGGTCTCCCCTCGCCGACGGCAGGTATCTCCTTCCCACCCTACCCTATCCTACTCTCCTATTCTCTGGGCAAGTGTTTGGTTGGAAGCCGGGTTTTACTCGGTCTTCTCTCCTCGCCCCCGGAGCAGCTAGGGCCTCGCGTTTAGGCACACATCCCTCTGCACAATAAGACTGGCAGAGGGCACACAGTAGGGACACCTAGGCACTCACTCTCCCGCCTGTACCCGGCGGGAGTGGCATTCACCCCTCACTCGCATCTCGAGTATTCCCCTCGAGATGTCACTACTCTCTCCCTCCCCCGCTCTGAGCCTCCCGCAAGGCGCTTCGCCTCAGGCGTTCGTCTCGTGGGTCTCGAACTGTTACCCGGAAATGCTTTCCGAGTATCTCCAGTCCAATAGGGACTTTAATGAGAGACCCCGCTTCACGGACTCCCAAATTCCCTCCTCCGGCTCCCTCCCTCCGAGGGTGCCCTTCGGCTCTTCGGCGTTCAAGCCATTAGATAGCCCTCTTTCTCCCGACCCTGCGCCTTATGCGCCCCGCGCTCCCCGCGCACCTCTACCACCCCGCGATCGCTCCCCGGTCCCTCGGACCATGTACGAACGCGCCTACGACTCAGCGTCCAACTCGGAAAATGAGATGGATGTAGAGTTCTCCCGCTCCCGCGCTAACTCTGTTGGCAACATCTCCAACGACGGGTTCACTACCGTCGGAAAGAGAAAGCGCGTCCCCAAAGCCGCCTCAGAGGCCCCCTCCCCGCCACCCAAAGCGGCCTGCACCGCCCCGGGAGCGAAGCCATCAGGCTCTCTCGCTCCCACCTCCCGCGACCCTCTCGCTCACTCCGATGCTCCCGCAAGCATCGCCGCGTCTCAACGCGACGTCTCCTCTCAAGGAGCGTCAGTTAGACGCGAGAAACCGCCGCCGCCTCTGTTCCTTCAGGACAAGGCGAAGTGGGACATGGTCTCACGACTTTTGACGGATCGTAAGATCCAATACACTAGCGCCCGCTCAACCCAACTGGGTATTAAAGTCCAGGTGCCTACCCCAAGCGACCATAGGGCATTAACCAGGATTCTCAAAAACGAGAGTATAAGTTTTCATACCTATGCTCTCGAAGAAGAGAAAGTCCTACGCGTCGTCATACGCGGTGTACCTAAGGAGGTACAAACTGATAGTGTCCTCGCCGACTTGAAGGCGCAAGGCTACCCCGTCCGCGAATGCCACCGGATGTACAGTGGCAAAGATCGCAGGCCCTACGACCTACTATTGGTCATCCTCAATCGCACGCCAGAGGGCAAAGCGATTTTTAATGTCAAAACGGTAGTGAACCTCTCGGGGATCACCGTTCAACCCCCATTCCGAAACCGAGCGCCTGGCCAGTGTCATAACTGCCAATTGTACGGGCATGCCGCCCGATTCTGTTTCGCCCGCCCGAGGTGCGTCAAGTGCCTAGGGGATCACGGGACAGCCCAGTGCTCTCGCACTAGGGACTCATCAGACCCGCCTAGTTGTGTCCTCTGCGGCACACAGGGACATACCGCCAACTACCGCGGTTGCCCTAAGGCACCCCGCGCACCCAGTGGACCGGCTAGGAGGCCTATTCCCCCTCCTCGCCCGGTCACTACCCGCTCACAAGGGAACGGCCCTAAGCCTAACCTTTCACCCGCACCGCAGGCAACACCTGTTGTACCCGCGCCCGCGCCCGCGCGCAACGCTTGGTCCAAGCCCTTGAGCATGGTACAAGCAAGCGCCCCCCTCACCCCCGCCCGCCCGCAGGCCTCTGCCAGCGCGCCGGCTCCTAAGCCCAAACCGCCGCTCTCTAGGCCTCCAATGGCTGGGCTCATGGACGCCCCAGGTCAATCTGACCTGGCGGCCGACATAGCCCTTGTCATGGACTACGCGATGGTCATAGACGTGGACGAAGTACGTGCATTCGCGCACAAACTTCGTACTGCCACAAACGACCAAGACCGCTTGCGAGCCACGCTCACACACGCGGGTTTAATCAGCGCAGTGAGGCGCTACGCCCTCCCCAGCGTTTCTTAGGTATCATCCAATATGGATAGTACACCGAAACGAATTAAGCCCCACTCAGTCACCGTAGCGACTTTCAACGCTGACGGCCTCTCTAGTCAAAAGGACGAAGTTCACGAATTTTGTAAGACCCATCAGGTCGATATCCTATGCGTGCAGGAGACCTTTCTGAAACCAGGTACAGCGAACCCTAGGTTTGCAAATTACCGTTTGGTTCGTAATGATAGAGTGGCCACCCCAAAAGGTGGCACTCTCATCTATTACAAAAGAGCTCTGCACTGTATCCCAATTGTTACTCCACCACTTAGAATACTAGAAGCCTCTGTTTGCTTTCTAGCGATGTCAGGTCATCAACCTGTCATCATAGCCTCATGTTACCTCCCCTCTGGTAAAGAACTATTACAGACAGACTTGGAAGCCCTCTTCTCTCTGGGAAGCTCCGTCCTTCTGATCGGTGACTTCAACAGTAAACATGTCATATGGAACTGTACTAGTAACAATAGTAATGGTAAAATCCTTGAAGGCTTGGTCAGCCACTTAAACTTTGATATTCTCTCCCCTCTGGAGCCCACAAGATATCCCTATGTTGACAACCAACGACCAGACATACTTGACATAGCACTTCTTAAGAACGTCACCCTCCGGTTGCGCTCAATAGAAGTGTTACACGAACTGACTTCAGACCACCGCCCTGTATTGTTGAAATTAGGCCCCGACCCGACGGACATAACCCCTATCACTAGAACGGTAGTGAACTGGAAGCAACTGGGGGAATCCCTCCAAGCTATCAGTTCACCCGCTCTCGATAGAATCCCCGATGACATACAGACAGTAGAAGACGTGTCAATTGCGATCGAGGCTCTCAGTGACCACCTCCGCACCGCAGTAGGTGAATCCTCAAAGCAGGTCCAAGTGGCGGATGGTCGCCGCTTTGAACTGCCCGAGGGTGCGAGGAGGTTACTGACAGCTAAGAACGCCGCCACTAGGGCGTATGACTCGATGCCAACCCCAGAGAACAAAGCCACCATGCGCTATTTACAGCGTGCTGTAAGGAAACGCATGAGTGAGCTGCGTGATCAAAGGTGGGACGACAAACTGTCAGAGATTGAGCCAACTCACCAGGCATACTGGCAGTTGGCTCGAACTCTGAAATCTGACGGACAACAGACAATGCCTCCACTCATTAGGCCACCTCCCCTCTCCATAGCGTTCCTTGACGAAGACAAAGCCGAGTGTTTAGCTGATAGCCTTGAGGCTCAGTGTACTCTAAATGTAGATCACGTCGACCAGAAACACCTCGATTCGGTGGAATCTGAAGTTGAACGTAAAAGCTCTATGTCCATCTCTGACCTCCCACTCCTCCCACCGGTAAAATCATCCGAGGTTGTGTCTCTGATCAAGAGCCTCAAGACCCGTAAATCCCCTGGGGCTGATGGTATCAGCAACAAGGTGATTAAACACTTCTCAGTCCCACTAGTCCATCTCTTAGTTAGCATCTTCAATGCGGCTATGAGCAACTGCTCCTTCCCAGACACTTGGAAGCATGCCATTGTCATTGGTATTCACAAACCAGGCAAACCGGCAGCCGAGCCCTCCAGCTACCGTCCCATAAGTCTCCTCAGCTCTCTGGGGAAGATTTACGAGCGGCTCATTGTGAACCGACTCTGGTCCCACGTTAGGTCCAATAACCTCCTTCCCGATGAGCAATTTGGTTTTAGAGCCAAACACTCTTGCGTCCAACAAGTGCACCGCGTAACGGAGCACATCCTAGGCGGTTTCAATAAGAAACCAAAGCCCCAAGGGACCATAGCTGTCTTCCTCGACGTAGCGAAAGCGTTCGATAAAGTCTGGCACAACGGCTTGATATTCAAGCTGTACCAACTGGGTGTGCCAGACCGTCTTGTACTCATCTTACAAGACTTTCTCAGGGATCGAACGTTTAGCTATCGCACCGAGGGAACGCTCTCCTCCCCGCATCCCATTCACGCAGGTGTCCCTCAGGGCTCTGTACTCTCACCCATTCTCTTCTCGCTGTACACCAGCGACATCCCACGATCTGAACCTAATGTTCAGATCGCTCAGTTTGCGGATGATACTGCAATCTACTCTACTGGCTGGTTCAAGGTCAGGCAGAGATGCGCCATCCAACGAGCCATCACCGTAATCGGTGCATGGTTTCGTAAATGGCGGATTGCAGTAAATCCTAGCAAAAGTGCAGCAGTGTACTTCACTGAGACCCGGCGAAATCTCATGCCGTCACCCATAGTCCTATTCGGCGAACCCATCCCTTGGGCTAAATCTGCCAAATACCTGGGCGTCACCCTTGATTGCCAACTCACTTTCGCGAAACACATCCAGATTGTTCGCAATAGGGCGGCCTTCATTATGGGTCGTCTTAATCCCCTCATAGGCAAAAACAGTAAAATGTCTCTTAGAAATAAGACGACTCTTTACAAACTTTGCATCCGCCCAATCATGACTTACGCATCTGTAGCGTTCGCCCATGCTCAGAAACACGACCTCCACAAACTTCAAGTGATTCAGAATCGCTTTATGCGCAGGGCAGTGGGCGCTCCGTGGTACTTGCGGAACGCCGAACTGCACTGCGATTTCACCCTCCCCTCTATTACGCAGTATATGAAAGACTGCTCCCGCCGCCACTTCGACAAAGCTCCCCACCACTCGAATCCCCTCGTGGTCGAAGCGGCGAACTACTCCACTGACATAACCGATCCCCACTTCCTTCCCCCCCGTCGCCGTCCAAGGCATATTTTGGGTGACCCGGACGACCCCATCGCAGCCGTTACTTCGGCAGCTTTAGCGTCGTCCCAAGGGAACCCCGGTAATGGTTGTAGACCCGACCAGGGCTGTATTACACATTCTTATTGTAGCCCCACCCAAAGTACAGTCATGAGTGCACAACGCGACGATCCTGGTCGCGGTGTGGACCCATGTCGCGGAAATGGGAGGAGGCGAGGTACACAAGGTTATGATTTAGTGGTAAACACAGTCAAACACCGAGCTCGCCGGCGAGCTCGAGGCAAAAGTTATGTCTTGGTTAGATTCTCTCCAAATAGTCGTAGAGTTAAAATTCATAGGGCCCACTTTCAACGGTACACTTATGTACCGGGGCGATTCTCTCCTACTCCCCTCTCTCCTGGCGACGGCCCAAGCCGAGGTCCGTACCCTAGTGGTGCCCTTGAGCAAGTCGCCTACTCCTCTCCTTGCGGCGAAGCGTCTTCAACGCTCGCCTTAGGCGGTGCGCCCTCTGCGCCCGCATCTGGCTGAGTGCCATCTGCGCTCGCCAACCGTCCGGTGACGCTGTAAATGCCGGTAGAGGCAAACAGCATTAGTCCGTTCTAAAAAAAAAAAAAAAAAAAAAAAAAACGGCAGAATTTGCCCGGTCAGCGCGCTCGAGTGGGACGGACGTGCGCTCAAGTGCTCCCCGAGAATATTCCGATCGGCCTAAAAGTGCTTGCGCTTTTAGTGCCGGTTACCTGTATCGTTTCGATTGAAGAGGATTCAGTGTTGGACTTCGCTAATAGTGGATTTTCTGTGTGCAGATTCGACGTCAAGCCACCGCTTCGTGTACCGTTCGGCGCACGGAGGCGTTCGGCTCGGCTCGGCTCGCGTCGCGGAAGAAGCGCGCTCTTGTAAGAGCGCTTCGACACATCAATCACCTATTGTTCATTGTCTAATCAAAACCGCTCTTCTCAGAGCGAATTCTAGTTTCGATTTTTAATTTTTCAATTTTCAAAGTCGAGTCAAACAAATCCACGCTTCACGTGGTCTTCTGGACGATCCTTGCGGTGTTAACGCCACCCAGTTGGGCGCGGACCCGGTGCGTCAAGCCTTTCCCTCCTGAGCGTGGGAGGGAACGGCTAAAACCGGACGGGCCTGCCTTCACCGGCTTTGGGGTCTCCCCTCGCCGACGGCAGGTATCTCCTTCCCACCCTACCCTATCCTACTCTCCTATTCTCTGGGCAAGTGTTTGGTTGGAAGCCGGGTTTTACTCGGTCTTCTCTCCTCGCCCCCGGAGCAGCTAGGGCCTCGCGTTTAGGCACACATCCCTCTGCACAATAAGACTGGCAGAGGGCACACAGTAGGGACACCTAGGCACTCACTCTCCCGCCTGTACCCGGCGGGAGTGGCATTCACCCCTCACTCGCATCTCGAGTATTCCCCTCGAGATGTCACTACTCTCTCCCTCCCCCGCTCTGAGCCTCCCGCAAGGCGCTTCGCCTCAGGCGTTCGTCTCGTGGGTCTCGAGCTGTTACCCGGAAATGCTTTCCGAGTATCTCCAGTCCAATAGGGACTTTAATGAGAGACCCCGCTTCACGGACTCCCAAATTCCCTCCTCCGGCTCCCTCCCTCCGAGGGGGCCCTTCGGCTCTTCGGCGTTCAAGCCATTAGATAGCCCTCTTTCTCCCGACCCTGCGCCTTATGCGCCCCGCGCTCCCCGCGCACCTCTACCACCCCGCGATCGCTCCCCGGTCCCTCGGACCATGTACGAACGCGCCTACGACTCAGCGTCCAACTCGGAAAATGAGATGGATGTAGAGTTCTCCCGCTCCCGCGCTAACTCTGTTGGCAACATCTCCAACGACGGGTTCACTACCGTCGGAAAGAGAAAGCGCGTCCCCAAAGCCGCCTCAGAGGCCCCCTCCCCGCCACCCAAAGCGGCCTGCACCGCCCCGGGAGCGAAGCCATCAGGCTCTCTCGCTCCCACCTCCCGCGACTCTCTCGCTCACTCCGATGCTCCCGCAAGCATCGCCGCGTCTCAACGCGACGTCTCCTCTCAAGGAGCGTCAGTTAGACGCGAGAAACCGCCGCCGCCTCTGTTCCTTCAGGACAAGGCGAAGTGGGACATGGTCTCACGACTTTTGACGGATCGTAAGATCCAATACACTAGCGCCCGCTCAACCCAACTGGGTATTAAAGTCCAGGTGCCTACCCCAAGCGACCATAGGGCGCTTACTCGACTTCTCAAAAACGAGAGCATAAGCTTTCATACTTATGCTCTCGAGGAAGAGAAGGTTCTACGCGTTGTCATACGCGGAGTACCAAAAGAGGTGCAAACCGACAGTGTCCTCGCCGACTTAAAGGCGCAAGGCTACCCCGTCCGCGAATGCCACCGCATGTACAGTGGCAAAGATCGCAAACCCTACGACCTACTATTGGTCATCCTCAATCGCACGCCAGAGGGCAAAGCGATTTTCAATATTAAAACGGTTGTGAACCTCTCGGGGATCACCGTTCAACCCCCATTCCGAAACCGAGCACCTGGCCAGTGTCATAACTGCCAATTGTACGGGCATGCCGCCCGATTCTGTTTCGCCCGCCCGAGGTGCGTCAAGTGCCTAGGGGATCACGGGACAGCCCAGTGTTCTCGCACTAGGGACTCATCAGACCCGCCTAGTTGTGTCCTCTGCGGCACACAGGGACATACCGCCAACTACCGCGGTTGCCCTAAGGCACCCCGCGCACCCAGTGGGCCGGCTAGGAGGCCTATTCCCCCTCCTCGCCCGGTCACTACCCGCTCACAAGGGAACGGCCCTAAGCCTAACCTTACACCCGCACCGCAGGCAACACCTGTTGTTCCCGCGCCCGCGCCCGCGCGCAACGCTTGGTCCAAGCCCTTGAGCATGGTACAAGCAAGCGCCCCCCTCACCCCCGCCCGCCCGCCGGCCTCTGCCAGCGCGCCGGCTCCTAAGCCCAAACCGCCGCTCTCTAGGCCTCCAATGGCTGGGCTCATGGACGCCCCAGGTCAATCTGACCTGGCGGCCGACATAGCCCTTGTCATGGACTACGCGATGGTCATAGACGTGGACGAAGTACGTGCATTCGCGCACAAACTTCGTACTGCCACAAACGACCAAGACCGCTTGCGAGCCACGCTCACACACGCGGGTCTAATCAGCGCAGTGAGGCGCTACGCCCTCCCCAGCGTTTCTTAGGTATCATCCAATATGGATAGTACACCGAAACGAATTAAGCCCCACTCAGTCACCGTAGCGACTTTCAACGCTGACGGCCTCTCTAGTCAAAAGGACGAAGTTCACGAATTTTGTAAGACCCATCAGGTCGATATCCTATGCGTGCAGGAGACCTTTCTGAAACCAGGTACAGCGAACCCTAGGTTTGCAAATTACCGTTTGGTTCGTAATGATAGAGTGGCCACCCCAAAAGGTGGCACTCTCATCTATTACAAAAGAGCTCTGCACTGTATCCCAATTGTTACTCCACCACTTAGAATACTAGAAGCCTCTGTTTGCTTTCTAGCGATGTCAGGTCATCAACCTGTCATCATAGCCTCATGTTACCTCCCCTCTGGTAAAGAACTATTACAGACAGACTTGGAAGCCCTCTTCTCTCTAGGAAGCTCCGTCCTTCTGATCGGTGACTTCAACAGTAAACATGTCATATGGAACTGTACTAGTAACAATAGTAATGGTAAAATCCTTGAAGGCTTGGTCAGCCACTTAAACTTTGATATTCTCTCCCCTCTGGAGCCCACAAGATACCCCTATGTTGACAACCAACGACCAGACATACTTGACATAGCACTTCTCAAGAACGTCACCCTCCGGTTGCGCTCTATAGAAGTGTTACACGAACTGACCTCAGACCACCGCCCTGTATTGTTGAAATTAGGCCCCGACCCGACGGACATAACCCCTATCACTAGAACGGTAGTGAACTGGAAGCAACTGGGGGAATCCCTCCAAGCTATCAGTTCACCCGCTCTCGATAGAATCCCCGATGACATACAGACAGTAGAAGACGTGTCAATTGCGATCGAGGCTCTCAGTGACCACCTCCGCACCGCAGTAGGTGAATCCTCAAAGCAGGTCCAAGTGGCGGATGGTCGCCGCTTTGAACTGCCCGAGGGTGCGAGGAGGTTACTGACAGCTAAGAACGCCGCCACTAGGGCGTATGACTCGATGCCAACCCCAGAGAACAAAGCCACCATGCGCTATTTACAGCGTGCTGTAAGGAAACGCATGAGTGAGCTGCGTGATCAAAGGTGGGACGACAAACTGTCAGAGATTGAGCCAACTCACCAGGCATACTGGCAGTTGGCTCGAACTCTGAAATCTGACGGACAACAGACAATGCCCCCACTCATTAGGCCACCTCCCCTCTCCATAGCGTTCCTTGACGAAGACAAAGCCGAGTGTTTAGCTGATAGCCTTGAGGCTCAGTGTACTCTAAATGTAGATCACGTCGACCAGAAACACCTCGATTCGGTGGAATCTGAAGTCGAACGTAAAAGCTCTATGTCCATCTCTGACCTCCCACTCCTCCCACCGGTAAAATCATCCGAGGTTGTGTCTCTGATCAAGAGCCTCAAGACCCGTAAATCCCCTGGTGCTGATGGTATCAGCAACAAGGTGATTAAACACTTCTCAGTCCCACTAGTCCATCTCTTAGTTAGCATCTTCAATGCGGCTATGAGCAACTGCTCCTTCCCAGACACTTGGAAGCATGCCATTGTCATTGGTATTCACAAACCAGGCAAACCGGCAGCCGAGCCCTCCAGCTACCGTCCCATAAGTCTCCTCAGCTCTCTGGGGAAGATTTACGAGCGGCTCATTGTGAACCGACTCTGGTCCCACGTTAGGTCCAATAACCTCCTTCCCGATGAGCAATTTGGTTTTAGAGCCAAACACTCTTGCGTCCAACAAGTGCACCGCGTAACGGAGCACATCCTAGGCGGTTTCAATAAGAAACCAAAGCCCCAAGGGACCATAGCTGTCTTCCTCGACGTAGCGAAAGCGTTCGACAAAGTCTGGCACAACGGCTTGATATTCAAGCTGTACCAACTGGGTGTGCCAGACCGTCTTGTACTCATCTTACAAGACTTTCTCAGGGATCGAACGTTTAGCTATCGCACCGAGGGAACGCTCTCCTCCCCGCATCCCATTCACGCAGGTGTCCCTCAGGGCTCTGTACTCTCACCCATTCTCTTCTCGCTGTACACCAGCGACATCCCACGATCTGAACCTAATGTTCAGATCGCTCAGTTTGCGGATGATACTGCAATCTACTCTACTGGCTGGTTCAAGGTCAGGCAGAGATGCGCCATCCAACGAGCCATCACCGTAATCGGTGCATGGTTTCGTAAATGGCGGATTGCAGTAAATCCTAGCAAAAGTGCAGCAGTGTACTTCACTGAGACCCGGCGAAATCTCATGCCGTCACCCATAGTCCTATTCGGCGAACCCATTCCTTGGGCTAAATCTGCCAAATACCTGGGCGTCACCCTTGATTGCCAACTCACTTTCGCGAAACACATCCAGATTGTTCGCAATAGGGCGGCCTTCATTATGGGTCGTCTTAATCCCCTCATAGGCAAAAACAGTAAAATGTCTCTTAGAAATAAGACGACTCTTTACAAACTTTGCATCCGCCCAATCATGACTTACGCATCTGTAGCGTTCGCCCATGCTCAGAAACACGACCTCCACAAACTTCAAGTGATTCAAAATCGCTTTATGCGCAGGGCAGTGGGCGCTCCGTGGTACTTGCGGAACGCCGAACTGCACTGCGATTTCACCCTCCCCTCTATTACGCAGTATATGAAAGACTGCTCCCGCCGCCACTTCGACAAAGCTCCCCACCACTCGAATCCCCTCGTGGTCGAAGCGGCGAACTACTCCACTGACATAACCGATCCCCACTTCCTTCCCCCCCGTCGCCGTCCAAGGCATATTTTGGGTGACCCGGACGACCCCATCGCAGCCGTTACTTCGGCAGCTTTAGCGTCGTCCCAAGGGAACCCCGGTAATGGTTGTAGACCCGACCAGGGCTGTGATCCCGATCGCATTGTAGGCTCCGGCCGAGATCTTCTTCGCAGCCCCAGTCGCAGTCGAGGTAATTCACACACACACGATTGTAGTCCCAGCCACGGTGCGGGTGGGAGTATACACCGCGGCCCCGGTCGCGATGTATCCTCCGGCCCAGCAAATGGCTGCGGACGAGGTATTACACTTTCTTATTGTAGCCCCACCCAAAGTACAGTCATGAGTGCACAACGCGACGATCCTGGTCGCGGTGTGGACCCATGTCGCGGAAATGGGAGGAGGCGAGGTACACAAGGTTATGATTTAGTGGTAAACACAGTCAAACACCGAGCTCGCCGGCGAGCTCGAGGCAAAAGTTATGTCTTGGTTAGATTCTCTCCAAATAGTCGTAGAGTTAAAATTCATAGGGCCCACTTTCAACGGTACACTTATGTACCGGGGCGATTCTCTCCTACTCCCCTCTCTCCTGGCGACGGCCCAAGCCGAGGTCCGTACCCTAGTGGTGCCCTTGAGCAAGTCGCCTACTCCTCTCCTTGCGGCGAAGCGTCTTCAACGCTCGCCTTAGGCGGTGCGCCCTCTGCGCCCGCATCTGGCTGAGTGCCATCTGCGCTCGCCAACCGTCCGGTGACGCTGTAAATGCCGGTAGAGGCAAACAGCATTAGTCCGTTCTAAAAAAAAAAAAAAAAAAAAAAAAAAAAAAAACGGCAGAATTTGCACTCGATCTAGCACTCGATCTACGCTAGTAAACCACTAAAAGGCCTCAAGTAGGGAAGAATCTCTCCTCGGAACACCCACGCACCAACGACGTATACTACAGTACCGCGTTTTCTTCGACTACGTTCTCGCAATCCCAGCACAACAAGGGTGGGCGGACGTTCTTACGACACGTCTATACAGTCCACTACTGCCGTATATTATAACTCAAGAAGAGCGTCCCCCACAAAGCCGACGTGGGTTGCTAGTTATATTATAGTGGAAAGCTTAGCTATATTTTGCGTGGACGTTCAATATATAACGTACTATATTATCAAACACGTTTTACAAAGAATACATAACGTTTAACAGACTCAGTCGTATTACGCTTGTATCGCTCGCGGTAATAACGCTGTCAATTTCTGTATACGAAATGAACACGTATCGAATAAAAAGGGAAATAAAAGCCTTTGTGCAGTTTCAGTTGGAATTGCCACATTATAATATTATACTTCACTACACTGATACATTTAAAAACACAGCGATGGAAATCTTTTGAGTTAAAATTTATATGACAACATAATTTAATGGTTTTAAAATGCGGTTAGGTCTTTACATTCGTCTCTCGCCCTTCGATTCCAAGAATCACGTTATTTATTATTTTATTGTATCATATTTAACTATGATATGTCACATATCGTTTAAATATTTTAGACCTAAGTACTATTTTATGAGTGTATATTTTGTATACAATTATTTTTGTATTTTTTAACTTAACCTATTGTTTGACTTATGACATTGGTGATTTTTGCAACTATGTAAATAGCTGCTTTTATGAGTACAAAACCAATTTTAAACCATTTTGTCCCCGATCAGCCTAACAAGTTAAAATAGAAATTTGCATAATTCAATTCACACATATAATAATGACACATTGTCATTTATAATATTAATCATTTAATTAAATTACAGTCAAATATAATTTAATAGGCAGGTAATTTTAAACAATCATTTATATTTATATATCATATCAAGATTAAGGTATTCAATATCTTAAGGACTAAAAGCGACCCAGATTTCAATAATGCCTAAAACCTTTTGTTATCTGCGCAAAAAAGTCCTCTAGAGCAGGGGTGGACGACTTGATTAGACTCAAGATCTACTATTTACTGACAAAACCATTTGTGATCTACTAATACATATAGATAACATATAACATAAGAGATAACATAAAATTATCTTATTCTTAATAATTAAGTACTTAAATTAGCCGAAATGACCAACCTTAAATAATGCAATGTAGATGGACTAATGTGTGAGCATATGTCAGGTGAGAATATTGTATATTTTTTGTTTGTTTTTGTATATTAACGGTGCCTATATGTTTTTGTCTTGCCGCGATCGACTGGAGTGATCGACCGGTTGGCCACCCCTGCTCTAGAGGATAACCCATAATGCCGCCTTGGCATAGCTGTAAGTCAAACAAAACTTTCGTAAAGCCACAGCCACATACATATATACAGTTATGCCAAGCCCAAATCAAATAAGGATCCAATTAGAAATGTTAACTATTCAAATATACAATAGATTTCAGCTAATGTTTTGTTTTTTTGATGCTGTAAAGGACCTGGAAAAATTTGTAATAACAAATTATCATTTAAAAGATACCAGATCGGTAATATAAACAAAAAAGCGACAGTCACTTGTTTTTTATTGTATGCAAGTACGTGTTTGCTAGTGTATTATTTAGTAAAAAGTAGTAGTATTATTGCCATTTCGAGTAAAAGATCTAAGAAAAGTATTGTGATCCTGCTAAAATATGTTTTTTATGACAGCGGCCATTTTGTTTTTATTACAAGTGCGAGTACGATTATGACCTCTATTTGATTTTTAATAAAGTTCATATTTATATGTAAGTTAGTACTACTTTTTTGGAAAAATAATAAAGAAACCGAAAATCTCTGCTCACATAATTTTTGTTACCTACCAATGACATTCCATTCAAATAACAACGGTTCCGATAATGTTTAAAAGGAACAATTCATTTTATACAAAAGCTCAATGTTGCTGCACGCTGAACACAGTATAATATCACTTAACCTAGACTTTTTGCGAAGTATCTAGTCAGAGCAAAGTCATGATAGGTGCGACGACGAGCGAATTAAGTGAGGAGACGCGCGAGTCGAGCAAGCTATCCGAATGTGCCCTGGCAGCATACCGTTGGTTCTGCGTTGTTTTCTACAACTGCTTTAGAAATAGTTTAACTCTTATCCATTCCATTTGTATGAAAACTTTTAGACTTAAGGCTTTGCAAGAGCAAACTTTTAGGTATTTGAACGGGTGAAACACTGGCCGTTCTTGGACCAAGTCTGTAAAACACGATAACTTTTTCGCAGTTTTATTATGTTTACAAATAAAAAATCTAGATATTTCTTTAATTAAATCAATGGTTTTTATCTGATAACAATAAATTATAGTAGTTGCCGCTAAAATATTGAGTAATTGAAAAGTAAAGATTTTTTATGTCGTTTTATTTGCGTTTATTTTCTTCAAGGTTCCAGATAAATATAGAACAATATTATTATAAGCCTTTTTGTAAAACTTCAAACTATGCAATGTACTTATTTTAAGTTTTCTACCGACTTCCAAAAAAAGGAGGAGGTACTCAATTTGAATTTATTTTTTAAATGTTTGTTACCTGATAACTTTCGACTGGGTGAACCGATTCTCAAAATTCTTTTTTTGTTTGAAAGGTGGTGATTTCCGTGTGAATTTGGTTCAGTGGGTTTTGAGATACACTCCAATAACTGAATAAAATGGAAGTCGGATTTTTTTTTTATTGTACTTGTTATCAGTAACTGTGCGACGAAAAACATAACGTTTTACGGATCTTTGGCTTCTGGCAGTGCCTTAACCGTTGTAGTAGCAGCATGTATCCTAGCCTACTGCTTGTATAGAGTTCCAAATTATAGCTTATGTTTTTCGGCCGGTCCCAATAATCTATCTATCGCCGGTTTACCTTACTAGAGATAGATATTTGACACTTTTTGTATGGACGTTATGTAGTAAGGAAAACTATGGATAGATAGATTATTGGGATCCCCCATTTACGAGTTAATCTTTGTATAGACACCTAGAGAAGTGTGATGTGTTCTTTGTAATCTATCGAACTACAAACAATATAGCATTTAAATGCAACAGCTCTGGCTGACATTGTTTTATTTTTATTCATATTTATATGATTTTCTCCAAATAATTCTATAATAACATTTGTTTATTTAGACCAATCTGCAAAAACTATCGTATATCAGCATCTAAATTTAATTCCTCGTAAATTTTATTGTTAAATGAGACCCATTTAGACAATACTTATTAGAAATAGTGTTCTTATACTGAACTTTTCGTTAATCTAATGAGTCTATTAATCTTGTATTCGTGAAAAAAAGAAAGAAATGTATGGTTTAGTTTTTGAGATTAGCATTTTACAGAAATAGAAACGCGGCTACGATGATTATTTTTCACTAAATAGAGCTTAAGTAAGCCAAGTACTCCTATTTTTTTAGGTGTAGGAATAATCTATTGTTTGTACTTGATACTTTAAGGTACCATAAACCCAATACACCTAAAAAAATGTTGAATGGAAATTGTAATTTTTATATACGTCCTGCCTATGAGTTGAATCTACCGAAAATTTGGGATTATTTTTAGTAGATATTGTAATTCTCAATAAACTTAGGTATTTCACTAGTAGTACAGATTTTTAAATATTAAAGACAATTGTTAACCTAGTGCTTTCAACTGGTAGGATTTTTTTTAGTGAGAAAATCGCACCGGCTCTTACTAGACTCAGCTTTTTCATATACACTCTTCCCTACTTCTTTTTCTGAAATACTAATAATGCCCGCGCTTAATACCCTAGTAACTTTGTTATTCACTATTTATAAAACTGTGTCAGTTAGAATTCAGTTAGCCCGACGGGCGAGTGCCGTGATGGACCGATGACGTTATTTCCGGGCGGTAATTACTGGCAATCTGAGCCTTCCAGCAGTACTCCCGGTCACTGGGTGTCCAGTGCACTGTTGCTATATCAATTATCATTATGGTTATATCTATGTAATCTATATATATAGAACGATTAACAAGAAATCCTTTAAAAATCATCATATTATCCTATTATTAACGAGAAGATAATATTATTAATTAGAATGCAGTTATATTAATATATATATACCTATATAAACAAGTGTACATGCATATATGAAATATAAATATTCATATTACATATTTGCTCATTAATAATTGGAAAGTTTTACTAATGGATCCTCCACTCTACTAGAACGTGACTTAGACAGGACAGTTACTTAATGACAGACTTATGACTTAGAATAAGAATGTCACTAAAATATAACTTGATGCAACTATAGAGTCAAAGTCAAAGTCAAAACCATTCATTTAATTTAGGCATCAAAAACGCACTTATGAAAGTCAATTTTTCATTATAATGTACTTTAAAGACTCTACCGCCGCGTTCCAAAATATATAGAGCCTACCGAGAAGAAGCGGCAAGAAACTCGGAGCCGTTCTTTTTATATAGATGTTTACAAAGTTTCTACTTAGGTACTACAAGTATTACATTTTATAGGCGGCAGAGTGACAGTTTGCCAGAAGTGGAGTATTCCAAGCATCTTTATCTTATATACTCGTATAATGTCGAACTTTATTATAACGCTTTAATAGTAAGCTTTTTTTATTAAAACGTTTTGTGTTTTGGGATTTTATTGTAAAAACGCGCACAATTTCCTAGGAATGACTTATTAGTCTTCGCAAGTCTAAAACTAGGTACAGCTATATCCTATTTTTATTTCTAGTATTAAAAGTGTGGTGATCACTATTTAACTTATATTTATGTAAATTTTACGAACATACATTATATTTTCAAATACATATAAGGAAGGCAACGTTAATATGTTGATTTCTTTAAATAAATCTCTCAAAGACTCACGGGGACCAATTTCGTATATAGCTCGAATAGCACGTTTCTGTAGGATAAAGATAGTGTCTATATCAGCCGCTGAACCCTATAGCAATTTCCCATATGACATTACGCTGTGGAAATATGCAAAATACACTAACCGCGCCGTAGAAGCGTCTGTTAGCTCTCTTATTTTACGTACCGCATATGCAGCAGAACTGAGTCTCTCAGACAGGACAGGATTTATATGAGGACCCCATTGTAATTTTGCGTCAATTTTAATGCCTAGGAAGACTGTTGCCTTGTCCAATACGAGTTTAACTCCATCAAGCGTAACGTTGGACTCCAAATATGGAACAGTAGGCAAAGAAAACATCAAACATTTTGTCTTTTTTGAATTCAGAACTAAATTATTAGTTGAGAACCATTTAGAGATACTAGATAGAGCGTTGTTTACTTGAATTAGTGTGCTATCTTTCCTATCTACTTTGAAAATCAGACATGTGTCATCCGCAAATAAAACAATATCACAAAGATCCTTGGCCATAAATGGCAAGTCGTTAATGTATACTAACTAAGAACAAAAAAGGCCCTAAAATGGACCCTTGTGGAACACCCATTTTAATTATAGATCCCGAAGATGTTACACAATTGTTTCTAAAGAAAATATTGTTCCATTTTTTAATAATAATTGGCCTGTTTAACACGTTAGTTATGGATTTTCATACTAACTTTACCGTTGATGGCGGGAAAAAGCCCAATAATGGCTATCGTTGATTTTGTTTAATTTTTCGAGATTTGTGTTTCTTCGAGTTTTAACGTGTAATAATGTTGGTTTAGTTTTCTTAATAGTGCACGAGTGTAGGCAAACTGCACAGAATCACGAAACGTTGTAGGTATGTTTTCCTCGTCGTTCTAAGAAAGTTTTCTGAATAAATCCACCTCGTTACTATACGTTATATACTTGTAACGTGACGTACTATAACTGACTATGATAACTCGAATAAAATCTCACTTGATGTAGCTAAACGTATTAAATATTTAACTTGAGGAATGACAAATGATGAGATTTTGTGTACAATAACATGAGTCTTAAGTCTAAGATCTGGAGTCTAAGTAAGTTAGAGTTAGTAGAGTTAACCCTTGAAGTAGCTTAAAAATAAAAATATTTTGGCGCCAAATCGCACCGAAACGGCGTGTGAAAATTCACTATTTAAAAAAATAGCGCGCGCCGCAAACGTTTGCAGGATTAAAATCGTAGTAAAACAGCTATTTGTTCTATTTTATATCTGTAAACGGCGTATATTTACACTGGTTACCCAGTACATCTTCTTTTGTTCTATTATTATGTTATCTGTTTCTTTTTAGTCAAATTATAGAGGTAAAGTCAACCGAAGAAATACATAAAAAAGCGGGTAGGCCGTACAGTCAAAACAGCTGATTCGTATTTAAATTCGGAAAAATAGTTTTAACGTCCAAAAGTTCTGTCTGTTTGTTTCTTTTAGAAGCTAAACGTGTGTTTTCTGTGTGGAAGTGTTATTCATGAGAAGTATCACGGAAAAGTGACTTTATTTGTGAATCAAGTTTTGTGTCGCTCATCCTGGTGGAATAGCATTGAATCGCGTCTTGATTGATAAACTGCAGAACACTGATCGAAACTGAGGTGCGCGAATGAGGATATTATATAACCTGGTTAGTGAGCCTGAATTATTGATTATTTGGAGTTTTTTATTACTTATTGCTCAGAATTTATAAATTTAAATTGATTATTGCGCCACCTATTGAAGAATAGAGCAATTTTTCCCTAAGGCGACATCTATACTATAGCCGTGTAACTACTACAAGAATCGAACTAATCATCTCGTTTATTTTGATTTATTACTAAAATAATAGACATAATGAAGTGTGGCGGTTGCGGGAAATTTCTGAGTGGAGGCGCTGAATGCACTAAATGCAAGATAATGTTTCATAAGCAGTGCGTCAATATCACGTCGGCTAATACTCCTAAACAATGGTTGTGCCCGGGTTGTATTGCTAGAGTGCCCAAAAAAGATAACAGTAACACTCCTATAAAAAGCTTGGGAGAGCAGGAGATCCAGGAGGAGGAATCCCACCTGGAGTTAGACGTCGTCGGCGAACAAAAACAAATTTTAAATGAATTGAAAGCATTGAGGAACGAAATGAATTGTCTCCGAGGGGATATAGGTTCATTCCGAGATGAAGTCCGGGGCGAAATGAAAGACCTGAGAGCCATGTACCAAACCTGCGAAAGCAAATTAGATGATTTTTCGGTCCGGCTGGATAACAATGAGTCTAGGCTGATTCAGCTTGAAGAGTCTTGTAAAGACACAGCTAACCTAAAGACTGAAATATATCTCTTGAAACAAGAGCTCAATAATAAAGAACAGATAGCTCTACAAAATGACATTGAGATAAGTGGAGTCACTGAAATTAGCGGCGAAAATATTGTGCATATTACAGGGCTACTTTTTAGTAAAATTGGCTTGAAAGTTGACGAACGAGACATTGTAGAGGCTCGTCGAGTGGGTCCAGTGCGCGTAGGAGAAGATGGTAAACCGCGAACGAGACCCGTGGTAGTACGTGTGACTAGACGGGCCGTGCATGAGCAAATATTGAAATGCGCTCGCGCGCGTCGACGTATTACCACTGCTGATATTGATCTCTCGGGGACGCCTCGTCCTATTTACATAAATGAGCGCCTCACAAAGGAGAACAGGCTTATTTTTGGACGAGCTCGGCAATTGTGCAAGGAGTACAAATGGAAATTTTCCTGGACGCGAGAAGGCAAGATATTTGTCAGGGAATCTGATGGGAAACAGGCCTTTCGCGTTCGTAGCGAAGGAAATTTGGTCTCTATTTTTAAATTACGTCATAATTCTAATAACTAGTCTAGCCATAATTATTTTTATGTTACATTACGAGTATTATCTTAGTTCACCTGTAAAATTGATTATTTATTTAAAGTTTTGCTACTATATACTTCTTATCATAAGCCAGCTTTGCGCTAAAAATACTGTATTTTCTTGTTCCTTTAATTTTGTATATTTATGTCTTGTGTTTGTGTCTTGCAATATTTTTTTCATACACACACATGTTTTGTCATATAATCACACCTTACACTACGCACAACTACACACGTTCTCACTTACTCTGTGCCTATATGAAAATGCTACTCCGTGTAATTTTTTACCCTTTGATTATGGATAATACGCCAAAAAATAAACAAAGTTTGAGACTAGGTCTATTGAACGTTCGGTCACTCAATACTGGGAGAGATGAGCTTGAAGCAAGCATTGAGACTTATAAGCCCGATATATTGGCCCTCAATGAGACTTGGATCAAAGAGGGTCAAGATATTATAGCCCCAGTACTTCCAGGGTACGTTCTTAAATTAAAATCCCGTAAGGTACTACGCGGTGGTGGAGTGGGTTTTTACATTAAAAAAGGGTTAAAAGCAAGAGTTCGTGCCCATCCAGAGTCGAAACTAGAGCAATTGTGGTTGGAAGTTTCACTACCAGGTTCACGTATGGCAGTAGGCACTGCATATAGGTCTGAGATCACTAAAGTAGATGTGGGTCTCGAGGCCTTAAGCGAGTCACTGAGTACTTTTGCTTATTGTGAGTACGTATGTCTGCTGACTGATTTTAATATTGATGTATTGAAAACGGATCAAAGACATTCTCGGGAGCTAGCAACATTTTGTCTTCATCAAAATCTTGTTCAAGTAGTAGCAGAACCGACTAGAATTACGGACTCTACAGCGACTTTATTGGATCTCATTATAACAAACGTGCCTGATAAATGTAAAAAGATCACCATCATACACAATAGAGAGCTAAGCGATCACGGTCTTGTTCTGGGCGATTTTAATATAAGAAAGCAGAAACCCGTAAAACGTTTTGTAGAGTCACGATCATTGACAGGTATTAATTTTGATTCATTCCAAAATGATTTGAAATTCATACCATGGGATGATATAATGCAGTTTCAAGATGTTCAGTCTAAAGTGGAAATATTTAATGAAACAATCATTATGCTTTTTGATAAACACGCCCCTTTAAAAAGCCGTCGGGTTCAAGACTCCCCTAAGCCATGGATAACTTGTAATATTAGACTAATGATGACTTTAAGGGACGAAGCTCTACTCAAAGCATTAACCAAGAAAACAGATTCCGCAAAATCATATTATAAAAATTTAAGAAATTTTGTAACAGCGTCAGTAGAACGTGAAAAATCTGCTTTTATCACACATTACATTAATAACAATTTAAAACAGCCTAAAAAAATGTGGAATTATTTAAAAAAACTTAAGACATTGAATAATAGTTCTATGACGTCTATTCCTGATCATTTAATGGACTCTAATAGTATAAACAATCATTTTCTTAATGTACCCGGAGATGGAGTAGTTGATAACAAATTAATAGCATTTTTTCAGTGTAATAAAAGATCTCAAAACGTTTTTTCTCTTAGCACGGTGTCTGAAGAAACTGTAGGTAAAATATTGTTAAATATTAAGACAAAAGCTTCAGGTTGTGACGGCATAAATTCGGAAATGATACAACTTACACTTCCAGAGAGTCTGCCACTCATTACAAATATAATTAACTCTTCCATTCTGTCGGGTGTTTTTCCTTCTGCTTGGAAGCGTTCAGTGGTGAAACCGATACCTAAATGCAATTCTGTAGAAGAGCTAAAAGATCTTCGTCCAATAAGTATTTTGCCCGTGATATCAAAAGTCTTGGAAAAGGTAGTTTATATGCAAATGGAAAAGTTTATTAACCAGGAAAACATTTTACCTAAACATCAGTCTGGTTTTCGTAAGAGTCACGGAACAGAAACAGCCCTTCTGAAAGTCACTGATGATTTGTTATCAGCTTCGGACTCTGGTATGGCTAGCGTTCTTGTACTGTTAGACTTCTCACGTGCATTTGAATGTTTAAACCCTTATCTTCTAGTTGCGAAACTTTCATATTATGGTTTTTCATCAGAAACATGCGAATGGTTCAAAAGTTATCTCATTGGTAGAGAGCAATATGTAGAGCTGGAGAACGGTAAAGGTAGCAAAATTGTTTCTTCAGTCGAAAATGTACTAAGAGGCACGCCACAGGGCTCTATTTTGAGTCCCATTTTGTTCTCTTTATTTACAGCGGACCTATCGGAACATATAAAAGCTTGCAATTACCATCTGTATGCGGATGATACACAAATTTATCATAGTTTTGAACCAGAGCATACCAGGGATGCCATACAACGTATAAACGAAGACTTAAATGAAATCTACGAATGGGCTCAGCGCAACTCCTTGGTGTTAAATGCATTGAAATCCAAATTTATGATTTTAGGTACTAAAACGCAAATCAGTAACGTTCTTCGTAATGATCCTAGGCTTGCAATTAATTTTACACAAATACCTTTGGAAACAGAGGTAAGGAATTTAGGGATGATAATGGATAGTGCACTAAGATATGAGAAACATGTGAACGATAAAATAAAGAATGCATTTTACAAATTAAAAGTTTTATATCCCATAAGAAAATACATTTCTGAAGAGGTAAGAGGTTTACTTTGTGACCATTTAGTGCTCTCTCCATTTAATTACTGCAGTGCCGTATATGGACCGAGAATATGGATTAAGACGGAAAACGCAATTCAACGTGTTCAAAACGCATGCGCGCGTTTTTGTTTTAACATACCCAGGAGAGATCATGTGACGCCTTATTTAGTAAAAAAAAAATATTCTGAATATGAAGTCACGCAGAGAACTTCATCTTGCGTGTGTTACCCAAAAAGTGCTCTACAACAAAAAACCGGAATATTTATTCGAAAAATTCTCATGGGCGAAAGATATTCATCAGGCTTATACTCGTGCTAAGCACAGTAACACATTGGCTATTCCATTGTTCAAAAAACCAGGTTTTAAGGGTTGCTTCAAGTTAAGAGCGGCTAAAATTTGGAACGATCTGCCGCCTCCTTTGCGAACAATACGATGTAGTGTAATATTCAAGACACGGGTTAAATTAAATTTGTTAGTCCGCCAAAGACATAACTTCGAGGCAACCTTTAGAATCCACAGTTCACACCATAGACTAGTCTAAGCATAGTAAGCAAACACATACATACACGCACATACACACACAGCACACACAAAAATTCCCCACCACACATATACTTACACATTAAAAAAACTGGCATCGGCTCCCACATTGTTGTTATTTGCGCAAGTTAATATATATATATATATATATATATATATATATATATTTACTGTAAAGTATAGATCGCATTATTATTTTCAATTAAGGTATTACTATTTGTGATGTTATTTAATCTATCATATATGAAAAAGTCCTACTAATAGATTGCTGTTTTGTCTGTGGTTTATTAAGGTTTATTGGTAATTCTTGAACTCGCTTTTTTATACTCTTTTTTTCTCGGCGAACATCTTAGCCCGAGTTCAGGAATCCACTGAAAATCAGTGTGATGGTAGCACCTTGACTGGTGTGGCCATAACTCAAACTGAGTGTATTCCTTTTGCTATAAGTTGTATATTGTTTGTAAGAAATTGTATGTCATTTATTTTATTTTCTGTAGCAATAAATTATTATTCTATTCTATTCTATTCTATTCTATAAAAACTTGAAAAAAAAAACAAATGAAATAAATTCTACAAAGTTCAATTTTATCTCTTAAGCAGGTGTAAAAGCAGTAAACATACAATCACAACAGTATAATATACTTTGAAAACCTATACTATCTATTTTATAAATTATCCATAATAAATCCACAAATTGTCATACAAACATATACTCTAACGCTAACCAAATAGATCTCAAAATCGTAGTCTCACTCGTTATCAAAACAATATGGCGGCTGCCTTTACCAAATTACGGGAATTGCTCACAAAACCATAATACAGTTCAACCTTAATATAACGTACCTCAATATAACGACTTCCTCGATTTAACAAATTCTTCGTAATCCCCTTGAATTGTCCATAAGAGTCAATATAAAATATACCTTTACATTGCGAACATTCTTTGCGTACAACCTCTTTATAACGAATTTTCTACTATCAAGAAAAAGTATTCATACCTCTAATTAACGAATTTTGCCAACCCAAAACCTTTATATAAAGTTTCCACCAATAATATAACTCTTAATCTTATAATGTGATTCATGTCTCGACATGTTTCGACACGCTTTTGTTTGTACAGTAATCATTGTTGTTTTGATGGAAAGTAATGTAAACACCTCTGCTCGTCACTATTGTTAAAGATTTAAGTTAAAATGGCTCAGAAACGTAAAAGGTGTTCCTTACCTCTTTATAACGAATTTTAGACCAATCTAACCTCAACATAACAAACCTCAGTTCAACGAATTACTTGATATTACGAATATTGTCTTGTTCCCCTCCGATTTGTTATATCGAGGTTGCACTGTATAAGAGGATTATAAGCTTTTTCTTAGGTTTTTACCTCGAAATGGTACTTACTCACAAAAACAATACACTAGCATATGCACACCTGCGAAAGTTTAAGAGATATGGTACCGACGCACTTTGTTTTTTTTACTAGCCTATTGATAACCAAAATAATTTATATTTCTATGTAAAAATGATTTCTAGGTGCTTATTAGTATTAAAAAAACATCTAATAAACCGAAATGTATTCTATATTTGAACAGTTAACGTTTATGTTCAGTCCTGATATGGGTTTTGACTGCGGTACACCGGTGTACCAGCGCCGCTTTGTGCAATGTATAGATTTGGCCACCGGTGTACCGACGCGTGTTTATAGGTTAAGTCTGAGTCTTACTTTCACAATGGTGTGCCGAAATCTATTGTTCTTATTACTCTTAGACTGTCCACATAGCCTTTATACACACAAATAACCATAAAGTAGTCTGACTCTACCTAATCAAGTTACAATAATACTATAATAAAACGATTTCAGCCATACCTACCTACCCACCCATTATAGTGCACTATAAAAACAAATAGATTTGATTACGTTTCTGTGGCCGGGTAAGGTTTTCGGAACCTATTTCAAAACATTTGACTAAAAAAAATAATTACAAAGTTGCATTTACAACGGCCTTAAAACTAAATTAAATCTCTAATACTTATAGTACAGCGCGCAACGAGCGCGCAGCGAATATGAACTCGCAGTTTCTTTGGACTGCGAATTCCTTGAGGTTATAAATACTTAATTATTTCACTTATAACCTCCCCTTCTTGCCACATAATTGAATAAAACAAAAAATACCAATCGAGAAACAAATTCCATAACATTTAGGGCCTTATCGCACTGACGATTAGTGGAGAGACTGGTGTGCAGCGAGCGTGCGGCGAACACGAACTCGCAGTTTTTTTGTAACCTTAACCACTTAATTATTTAACTTATTGCAACAAAAATAAGACATAGTTACTGCTCTGTATTAGAACCGCGCTGTTTTGTCCCTTTTTCCCATTTTAAAATTCAAATGTTTCTATCTCTTTTTTAACTGTATTATAAGTGACAGCGTCTTATTTATAATCGAGTCGTTATGAATAGCACTTCAGCACATGGTTGCGATGTCCTCATGACATTCATGTTTGTTTGTGTAATAGCCCGGTTATTGCTTGTTTAGCACTTGTTTGTGAATGCAATCTCAGTAATAGAGTTTTATCTATGTCGGCGTAGGTAGGTATGAATATGGTGATATGATATCAGTGATGATAACGGTATTGACATAATAAAAATGGTATGTAACATTTATAGAATTATCGTACCTTCATCGAACCTGTATACCTACTAGACTAGTTATTTATTCTTCTAGTGCGAAAATCATCTTAAGGCATGTAAATAACACATTTTAAACAATTGAATTTGATATATAGTCCAACTTGCAATTGGCTGCTTTTTTAGTATTTGTTATTATAGAAGCAACAGAAATACATCATCTGTGAAAGTTTTAACTGTCTAACTATCATGGCTCATGACATACGGCCTGGTGACAGACGGACATACAGACAGACGGACAGTGAAGTCTAAGTAATACCCATTTTACCCTTTGTGTATGGAACCCTAAAAAATAGAAAAAACTGAAAAGATCTGACGCTAGTGAGGAAAAGTGGAAGTTTTCACACGATTTGGCAACATGGAAAACGCTCACTTTGAGCACATGCATTGTTAAATATTATAGCATACCTACCTAATACTTTAACCGCTTAAATCTTAAACCATAAGTGGTATACATATTGATCTGCCAACAAAAGAATAAAAATGCTTGGTTTGTGAGTTGATAGGTATACTTCTAAAATGATTGAAACGAGACTGAGAAGGACCTGGAATTATTTGAATTACAAATTAATAATACTAGACGTAGTTAGTCCCGTTGTTTGATTGATAATTATCTTTTTTAAGTGATTTAAATATTGATTTCTGATTTTAGCATCTTTCGTAGTCTATTTTTATAAGTAAACTGTTATCAGTAGGCCTAGCACGAATAACTGCGTAAGTGTAACGTAACATTGTCGTTCACGTGAAACTGTCTATACTGTCATCTATCTAAAACAGATAACTCATAGTTTGTGCGCCAAAGCGTGACTGTCTGCGAGACGCGTTGACGCTAAGATACAAATACTTTTCGCAAATAGTTTGTACTACGGCCTCAGAGTGATATTGAAAATGAAATAAATTACATTACATTATATAGAGTGCTTAATTATTATTATTAGTAAATTACATTATATATATTATAAGGTATTACATTATATTTGGTAGAGGGACCGACAAACCAAATGAGCGTGTTCGGGGGACCACTTGGAGAATACAAGTTGGCCAAAAAAATCCCCGACCCCCCAATATGTTTAACTTTTTTTTGTATCTTTTCCCGTTTTCTCCGAAATTGTACCTATTTACCAGCATAACATTTGTAAAATCTATTTTAGACCGGATGTTTTTAGTTGAATTTGGTCTCTAATACACCTTCAGGCCACGCAAAGCAAAATTGGATACAAAACAGAGCTAACTAACTGATTTAATTCAAAGAAATTGGGGTGTCGGGGATTTTTTTTGGCCAACTTGTATTCTCCAAGTGGGCCCCCGAACACGCTCATTTGGTTTGTCGGTCCCTCTACCAAACACCATGTATAAGTCTTCTGAACATTGATACTGTAAAATTGGCGTAAAGTAAACTTTTAGCGTCAAATGTGCGACTATTTGTTAGATGAGCCCGCATTTCACAAACGACTTGTCTGGTGCACACTTCTCTGCGGTACTTTCGTTTGATGGTCATCACTCCAGTATTGCAGTCAATTTAAATTGATGTGTGTTGGCTTTAATACTGTATTTGGAAAGTGATGAAATAAAACATGATATCGCGTGTCTTGCGTACTACTACCGAAGAAAAATCTTTTAGGCATACGTGCGTTATCTTCTATCTATATCTATCTATACATACATATACTTATAATAAAACTGTAAAGATCAAATTACTGTACAATGAAAAAAATGCTAAAAACCGAGTCAGGGGGATGTAAGGAGTGAAATAAAACTATTTTTTTATTTCGTATGTTTTGTTTCTCTGTCGGTTTGTACGGGCTAAACTCCGAAACGACTGGACCGATTTAAATGAAATTTTGCATGAGGTAGCTTATGTCCCTGGTCAATATAAAGGATGCTTTTGATCCTGGTAAATTAAAGAGTTCCCGTGCGATAGTTGAAAAACTGTATCTAATCATATCCCGCGAGCGATGCCGCTGGCGGGTCAGCTAGTCTATATATAAAAGCAAAAGGTCACTCACTCACTCACTCACTCATCACGAAATCTCAGAAACTACAAGTGCTAGCAGTTTCAAATTTTGCATGCGGGTTCTTTTTAGGACGTAGGTGCTCACTAAGACGGGATTTTATGAAATTCAACCCCTAAGGCGGTCAAAAGGGGTGAAAACGTTTGTATGCAACACCTTTGTTTTTGAACCGTAGTTGTGATAATTTGTATTTGGATAAGTCATTCAAAATAAAAATGTTGGCCTATTTGTTTTATGGATAGTGGTGGTTTAAGAGGGTGAAAGGGGGGGGGGGATGGGGGAAGTTTGTATGGAAAACACTGTTTTAAACTATCACAGTTGTTCACTAAAGTTATATGATTATTAACGGGATATGACAGAATTTCAATCGAGGTGGTGGTTTTTAACTCGCCAGTGCGTGGAATCCAGTATTAAGTTGTTCTAAAAATAAAAGTCCGCGTTCAAAATGTGTTCAAAATACTATACGCATTGAGTGAGTGTGTTTTGTCGGGACTTAGGATCGAGTTCGAGTTCCAGTGATAACCGTAGCAAAAGACTAAGAAAGATCCGAGGGTAGACCGTTATGTCTGCACCTAACTTTTTAACTTTTTGACCAACCACCCGCATTCTTCAGTCTTCCCGTGAACATGGTGCATGTAACTGCGCCGAAATATCGCTCGAGCTCATTCCACAACCTTACCACGATAAATATCCCGTTAATAATCATATAACTTTTGTATGGAAAGTTTTGTGTTTTCGAACATACAGTGGTGAAAATTAGCATTTGGACAGTTTAAAGTGATGATTTCAATATTTATTGACAGGGATGACTTAGGGGGGTAAAACGGGGGATGTTTTTTTTTTCAAAAGTCCTTTGTTTTTGGAGCTACAGTGATGAAAATTGATAACTGGATAGGTAATTTAGGGCGGGATTAATCCCCTTTTTCGCGCTTTAGCCTCTGGCGGAGGTAATAGCGTGATAAAATCTAAAGAATAATGTTAGTGCACTCCTGGTGTCCGCTTAGTTAGTCACTGCCCTTAAGGATGTCAGATACTTATTCCAAATTATTAATTTTCCAATTTCTTATATTGTCCACATTGTTATTTTTCCTAAATCTATTTATTTCATATTCTGGATTTGCCGCATTATTATATTTACACGTTCATAATATTGCGAATTCGTAATTTTCCAAATTATGATTTTTCCATAGGGAAGTACAATTGTGATAAAAACTTTTCATCAATGCTCTTTAACTGCGGCTGCAATATAAATTTATCCAAGTACTATTTATCTATAAACTTCATTTATAATTGTGTTGTATTTTACGTTTTATAGTTTTGTATTCAACTATGAAGGTACTGATGAGACAAATTAATTTCAAATCAAAGTTATATCAATATAAATTGTTTTAAAACTGTTATGAAAATATGGCTTCTAAAATACGATAGTAGAGGAAATTATGAATTTAATTTTGTGAAAGTCCGAAGAAAAAAATATTTATGATCGTTCAAAACGAAAAACATCACCTGAAGAATGTTTAAGCAAATGTTGTTGGTTAAAATGTTTGTGTAAATATTTTATGTTTAACAGAATATATATGTAGTTTTTTATAATATTTCATGTCATTACTATCATCGTCTCAAGAGCATCCGGGTTTATTTATTTTTGATTTATGTATCTAATTGTACTTGATCGAAAACGTAGAGTGTGTACAATTTATAATTTGAAACACCAAGAATTTGGAAAATTGCGAAATTGTAATCTTAATAATTTGGAAATTTAAGATTATTCATTACTAAGAAATCGGAAAATATATAATGTGGAAACAGAATAAGGAACTTTTCGCTGACACCAATAGCTTGCTTGTCTTGTCTCTTTAGGACATAAATAAAGGTATCAGAAAATCCAAAGAACGCACCATTTGCAAAAGACGATCACTTATGCCTGTAAATAAGTAAATAGCCGTTTTTTTGTCAACCTTGCACTTAATTTCGGATCCATTTTTTTATATTGTTTAGGGTCATTTGCTAAACACAAAATAAAAAAATGCTGACAGATCCAGGTGGAGCTTCAAGCGCCATCTTGAAAAATGTTTGCCCAATATCTCGGAAACTATGCACACTTTAGGGCAAAAGTTATTGTGACCATTATTGAAGAAAATAAAATTTAGCTTCTTTTATTGCCTGTAAACTTTTTCGTAAAACTTACCACGTTTAAAATTTATGGCCTATTTAATGAACTAGTTTTTCTATCTCGGCTGATTAAAATGCGAGGTTAAGAGAATTGCATAGCTAGTACTATTCATTCTAAAATAAATAAATCTTTTCTACCTCTTAACATTGTCCAATTTCAGTGTTTTTTTCATGTAATGAACACATTGTTTCCTAGGCTTGTACGTTATGATTTTTTTTAGTTTCTTTTTATACCTAAAAAAAGCAAATTTATAGTACTTTGAAAAAAAAATTACGTACAGGCATAGTAAACAATATGATGATTAAACGAAAAAAACACTGAAATCGGACAATGTTAAGAGGTAGAAAAGAGTTATTTCTTTTAGCATGGAAATCCTCTTAAGTTCTATTTTAACTGGTTTATACTTGCCGTCCTATTCGGGTATTTGCATCTGCATGGCAACCGTACATCCCTATCACCAATTCCACCATCATCAGACGGAAAACGGTTCTTACGCGGTTGAACTTCTTCCTCGTTGAACAACACAATTAACGGCTATTTGTCTTTTGTGTCTATTGGCTCCCCGCAACTCTCACGATGACGTCGGGCCCTCTCACAGATAAGAAATTGATCTGTGGTCCAACCATTAGAACTGGCCTACTACGATACGTCTTCCTGTTCGTGGTCGGTAAACGGTTCGTCGGAGGATTGGCCTGTCCATTGCCCACTTAAAATTTGAATTCTGAGATTGTCGGTGACTGTAATACGGCGAAGAACCAATTCTTCAGCCAATTTCCTCGTCTCAGTTTTTAGTGCAGAATCTTCAAGCATAACCCTTACTCAAAGTCTAAAAAGGGAATGTTAATTATTACAATATCCTGTCTAGCAATCAAATAAATTCATACCGTCGTGCGTGATGGTTCGCAATCAAGCATTGCAACCCGAAGCAATTTAATCTCAATCCCAAAATGAATTTCAGGCTAAAACACTGAAATAACTTCGACTCAGGTGGGATTAGGGGATCGTTATTGTATTTGTATTCAATTAAATTGAACCGTGTTTCAATTGGATGTATTATTCATGTTCACGGCCGTGAAATTGTGTTCTGTATAGATTTGGGATTTCGCCGGGATTAGAGAAAAAATATGACATGATGAGTGCTGTTTGAAAATAATGTACGTGTTTCATTACAATGAGTTTTTAATACGTTAAAAATGTATGTTATATTGGGCTTGACTATTTAGACACAAGATGGTGGTGATCAAAACTATATTTTAATACCTAAACTTATCTATGTACGTTGTTTGCCTACATACAATTAAGATAAGATTAAGTCATATTATTGTATAATATATAGAATATTTGAGATAGAAAACTATCGCGAGTTATGTTCATAATTACGCTTTAAATATTATATATTTATATTTTTACGCTCGCCGCTGTGCACAAGAGTGACTCCCAGAACAAGAACTTCAAATAAGTTCGAAACTGGTCGGAGAATATTTCCGGTAAATATTACGCTATAAATATTATCCTAGCCGGTTTTAAAGCGTAATTATATAGAATATAATTATTAAATAGCAATAGACGATCACAGAAACTAAATGCTTATCATGGATCATTACGTAGCTTTTGAGCAAGCGTAAAGTTTATGAGTCTAGCCAACCTTACAATGCAAAATTAGCTTCAATACAACAAATCTTCTATATTTTGCACAATGAGAATTTCTAAGCGCTACAAGAGTAAATAACTCCCTGCCCAATCTGTATTTGGGAAACCTATCGAAATATTGCAAAATAAGTAGGTATATGAAATTACATTTATATCTAATTGTAGATAAGTAAGTGAGATAGGACAGAGGATAAAGGAGAAAACCGGCGACTCCCGCTCCGGCTCGTTCCTGGTGCAAAGGTTAGCCATAGCCATCCAGCGCGGAAATGCAGCCAGCGTCATGGGCACCTTTGCACCGGGTACAGTACGGGGTGGGTTATTTAATTGATTTTATTTGTTGACTGTTGTGTTTGTTAATGTATGTAATTAGTGACTTATTTATGTATATTTACATTTATGAAATAAAAAAATATTGTAGATATAATATATATAGACAATAGATACAATGTTCATCTCTTTGCGATTAGTAAATCTATTCTATGATATTGTCATGATTTCATTTCGCTTCTGTCATTCCGAAGTGCAAATTCGGCCCGGGTGTATCAACTCTCGTCTACAGCTTGAGTAGGACTAGACGGAAATGTTAATCTATTCGTGCACTCGCTCGCATATCATCTAATTTTTAAACTATATGCTTGTCTTTTATACTACTTATACAAAACACTAATCTTGTTTCCGTAATTTTCACCTGAATATCTAATGACAATTGGCACTTCCAGGGCAGATCTGTAGATAAACTAAAGGGGATCGCTCATTTATCGTTCCATTGTGTTCCTTGACAAGGGTCAGGTTTACAGTGGATAGCCCCGGAACCCCTAGTTACGCAAGTAAGACTCTATCAGCACAGTACCTTAATGTATATAATGTGCCGAGAAGGTGCACAATTTACTAGTCTTCCTCAAATTGGTCACCTGTAATACTTCCGAAATACCAGCTATTAAACACACAATACGCAGTTAAAAGCTCAGTTGTTATGAAAGTTCAACACATTACTACTACTTGCGCTTTGGTGTAGGCTGTAATTATTAGATTGTTTTGTAGGCACATAAATAAATACTTTTAGTATCTTTAAATATGTCGGTGTGGATGATTAAAAGGACTTGTAAGACTGTTGAGGAAAAGTGTGCAAGAATGCCAACAGGCGGCGTGGGATGTCGCACACTAACCGAACGTCAGAGTCGAGCAACTGCCGCGATTCAGTCTTCAGTCGGTTGAGCTTGTCGAACGCGAGTGTCTACCCGCTTCTCTGGCTGATCGTTTGCCTTGGGCAGTTTACCTAAGTTTGTTTCATTTCTAAGTATTCTGTAAATTTGAGCAAATAGATTATTTATGAACGCGAGCGATTAGCACATGCTTGAATGGATATGGTCCGATAACTACTTACAAAACCTACCAGCACTGGCCAACTAGCCTATCCAGCAACCTCCTCAGTCGATTGAAACCCACACTTCTCTCTTTCGAATGAACGTGTGAACGAATAATGTACCCAGAATAGGTTATATGTTATATAGACTATGTTTATTTGCTATTCTGTCTAAGTACATCTACGCAATTGAAAGTTTGAAAGGCTCGTAGAGGAGCTTGGTTAACGTGGGTAATGTAGTCAAATGAGAAATAAATGGCTATAATGAGAACATTTATGAAACTACATTATCAAAACGTTTATTGTAAGACGTGGAATAAAAGCATACACTGAGTTCCTGAAGATCTTTATATATGAATTCGGCATACATTTTCCAAAGCGATCATTTCTCGTAGGTACCTACTGAATACAATAAGAAACGTTTAACAATTCTATTATAAAATACCTTGGCCAAATAAGTTTTATGCTATTTTCGGCAAAACGTGACAGAAATTAATTATCCTCACCTTTTTAAGACGCCTTCATTGTTTACTTGCGAAACCAAATTAGGGAAAGCAAACTTAATTTTAACCTAAATAGGCATGCTTTTGAAGAGACTATAGTTATTTTCACGTTATTGTTATTCCGAGCGTATAATTTTCAGATCCTTGCTAATTTTTGTGGGTGTCTTCTATTACTTGAGTTTATAATAATATAGATAGTGAGTCATGATTATTAGTCAAAAACGGTCATACTTTCATCTAACTTATGCCGGGCAGTGGCGGCGACATTAGCTCTATGGTCTGCAGAATGCTAAATCTTCTTTAGAATAAAATAATGAAAATAATTTTATTATTAGTACGCTTATTATTCTGGAGAAATGTTGTGATTATACTGGTTTTTCGACGGTTATTGCCGTTATACTCTGACAAGTATATGACTATTACTTGACTAATATTTACTTACGCTTTGATACAAATTTGCATATTATTAGCGCCGCTCTGCCGTGCGATTTTCTGAGAGCAAACATCATTACATCTTTGACAACATCCGTGAAACAATAAATGACGACATGACAAGGAACGTTGGAAAAGCAACGTTGTGCACAAGGGCGATATCTCATAAAGTATTTGACATCGGTGAGCTCGTCGACGAATCATTAGAGAATCTCACTGCTGAATACACTCGCATTGCATGATTAACAAAGCCATAGGTATATAATAGAACTAATCCCAACATCTTACTATAGAGTAAGGTTTAGGGATTGCAGTACAGTTCAGTCGAATAGAGTGTTGCAAAATCTAGTGCGTTTATGTATATCGATTGTGAGATGAGATTGAATGAATGTAAATTTGTTTAGTCAAGTCCTGGGCAAGCTGTTGTCGCCCAGATACCTAATCTGGACTCAAACGAAATTCCTTAGCAAAGCGAAGTCATGTCTCTCCGAAATGATTTGTCGAAAGCTGTTGGTTGATACTCCCTCGAACTCGTTAACTCCGAATAAGCTCAAACTATTTGCAGAAAAACAAACAAAATCTTGTATAATAAATGAAACTGTCACATTTTACCTTAATCCAGTAAATTATGGTTTTGCGCGTTCAATATGCTAATTTCACAAAGCCAGTCTTTCACCTAACATAAAACAATATTATAGCATATTATAATTTTAAAGGACAACGCCTGCTTAGCTTAACCAAACTCTACAATTTTTTGAAAGAAGTTTGCGTCCTCGGTGGCGTAGTGATCATGATGTCTGTGACACTGTTAGTGAGAAAACGCTATTTCAACCCCTTCAAAGTCAAAGTCAAAGTCAAAGTCAAAATCATTTATTCAATTTAGGCATCAAAGACGCACTTATGAACGTCAATTTTTCATTATAATGTACTTTAAAGCCTACCGCCGCGTTCCAAAATACATAGAGCCAACCGAGAAGAAGCGGCAAGAAACTCGGGGCCATTCTTTTTATATAGATGTTTTTACAATGTTTTTACTTAGGTACTACAAATATTAGCTCCAGTGTGTTGCCTTACAAAAGAGAACATAATAATGGTATCAGTAGGGCAAGACACGCTACACTTTGACATCTTAGTACACGAGTAGATAGATCCTGGAGTGATCAGTCCCAAGCTGTTTTATCCTCCAAGTAATCCGAAATTTTGTAATAACCTTTTTGACAGAGTTTAGTTTTAAAAGTAATTTTAAACTTATTAATAGGCAAATCTCGGATAACATTGGGAACTTTATTATAAAATCGTATACATTGTCCCATAAAAGAATGACTTATTCTGTGGAGACGCGTTACATGTACGGATAGCTTGTGCTTATTTCGCGTGTTGATGGAATGAGCATCACTCCTTTTATCAAAACTGCTAATGTTTTTCTTTACATTTATTAGATTTTCATAGATAAACTGAGAGTAAGTATTAAAAGTAACCTATAATAGTATATTTCATTACAAGTGGGGAAAGGCTGTCATTGCAAAGAGTTCCGACAAATGTCTACCGCACAGACAGTCGCAAAAAGTTGCAATGACGGTTCCGCACGTGTACTGAACGACTATTTTTAACACAGTTGCGAAAAAATGAAGCAATTTAATAAAATGAACTCGCAAAGAAAATTTTTACTAAAAAATTATATATATAATATATATATAATTTTAAAAATTTAAATTATAAATTATAATTATATATAGTATATAATATAAGCAGATATTTTTTTCTTCACCCATTCTGGTAGGCAAAGGGAACTATGCCCATACAGCCAAGTCTTCAGTAGATTTTTTTTATTGATATGAAATGAAACTGAAATTTAATGAGATGAAATGAAATGAAACCTAACCTAACTCATTCAATCAAATCATTAAATCTGATATTGAAACAAATTAGTAGCTTCTTTTTAGAAATATACGAATTCATAGAAGTTTTTTTAGTAAAAACTTCATGGTTAGTTTTTCTATTTAATAGACATTATTTTGACGGTTGGGAAAGAGAACGCACGAGTTCGGGAAAGGTAAAAAAAAGCACGAGTATGTAATAGCCCACATCCCGAACGCTATACTTCCCTGCAATACGCCACTTTTTAAGCAACTGTATTAAAAAAATATTTGTTCGTCAATATAACTTTTATATTGCTGTAAGAGCTGTAGTCGTTCCAATTACTACAGCTATTTTCTCATAACGCTTTAGTAATGCTCCTATTTCAGACTCTCACCATTTCCATTGGAAGTTGCTTTTGCTAAGCTTTGATTCGAACAATTTATCATCTGAGCGTTTTGTTCTACGAGTAGTTATTGTTTGCAAGAGATCACTTCTGTGGTACTGATTCAGCTTTAATTAAAACAGATAATCAAGGATAGATTAGTTTTCACATACTAAGAAACGCCTTTTATATCTATTTTCGATCAGCAATCACATGATAATGCTTGACTGACACGAATTGGAATGAAAGGTAGCCTACTTGTTATTCCTAGGCACAGCTGTTTTAATTTCAGAATTCATCCAAATCAGTTGGATGGCGTTTCAGTGTCAATTAAGAAGCAACAAGCATACATAACACAAGCAAAATTAGCGAGTGAGTGAGTACGAACTTGGAAATTTTCGCATTAATAATTAAAAAAACAATATTATATATATAGGCCTATACGTGCGCCAATAGTATCATGTGGAGGCCCCCTCCACAGAATTGGCCGCATTGGTAAGCCCAGATGCTGGTGGTCGTGTCCTCACTTTAGCTCAGTAAAGTAGAGGCGACTGTTAATTGAACCAGCGCACGCTGATCTGCTACATGATTATTGACTGAGCGAGCGAAGCGTCTCTGTTTTATATGGCCAAAATGACTTTCATCTGTCCGTATACTTGTTTTGCTATTTAAAATGTTTTATCGTCGGTAATTTTGAGAGTGAGAGGGGTACTTTTCCTAAAAACGGAGGAAGTTTGCTGCGGCGCTATTTACGGATCGATTTTGATAAAATTTGGTATACACATTAGGTAGGTACCTGACTTTAAAGAGGAATTTTGAATATGAGCATAATTTGCTCAAGTGATTTCCAAAATAATAGGTTGTGAAGAACTGCGAAAAATCGTCGAGATCTACCGTTCTCAGAACTACTAGTTACTAGATTTTAATTTTCTTTTTTTCTTTTTCTTTTATTCTTTTATTTAGACTTAAAACTGAACTTGACCGTAACCCAATTCTACTTATAATCATAATAAAACATATTAACTGTATAGACAATATACCACTTCCCAGAATTAGAATAGTGTTTGTATATATTTACGGGATCGATCCAGTGACGGGAATGGAACAAATTAATTAAAATACATGTGCAGATAACAAAACATAGATATTCATCGTGACCAAATTTACGATGATGATGCATAATATTAATAATAATACCATCAGTTTTGAAAGTTACAGCATCAAGTTATCTCCAAACTTACGAGAACAATACATATTATACGTAGTGACCCAACCACAGTTTAATAAGAGTTACTTTACAGCTCTGAATCTCCAATTCATAGCCCGTTTCATACAATCCGCCCTTTGTCCTTGATCCGCAGTCCACGATCCTATTAAACAATACCCTGATTGTTACTGCATTAATATTCTGTTACAAAGCTCTTGCATCTCTGGAGCTGACTATTGATTAAACAATAGCTCCCAAGTAAATCTGACTTCATACAGCTCTTGTAGGAACTTGGACTAAAATCAGGTCAGGGATTATTTGATTAGGGATGCATTTATAGCAGAAGCAAAGTAAGTATAGGGGCCGCGCGCTCTAAGTACTTTGGCAGGAGTCTAAAGTTGAATAGAAAAACGGGTCCATTGTATGTACGGTGGCGTGACCATCTTATTAAAACGTTTATTAGTGTATCTGTGTATCCATATTAGGTTTTTTAAAATAGCCTTTGCATATAGTTTCGTTGTTTCACTCATACGCTTGCAATTCAAACGCTACTTTTGAAAATGTTGATATTTTTACAGCTTTAACAAGTAGATCAAATAATACAACCTATACTATCAAATAATAAATTACAACAATTAGGATCACATTAGAAATAAAAACGAAATCATATATTAGTAAGTAGGTATACCTACATAGTTTTAATATCATGTGTAGGTAGACATTCAAAAGCACTGCACTAATTAACTTAGGGGTGCCACGGGTTCAAATCCAAGTTCCAGTGACACCCCCAAGGGCGTCGTCCAGGGATATCTCGGGTCCGGAATGATCTATACATCTATAATCTTTACAGATAAATAAAATTGAAGCGTCTGTCTGATATTCCAAATTAATAACTTTTCACTAAATGCATTCATAATATACGGTCCTTACATATATTTGTTTTATTATGTTTGAATCTACATAATGTTTATTCTACCGTACAGTAGAATAAACGCACGTCACGGGGCGGGCACTGCGGCGAAAAAAACGTACGTTTCTTTCTATACAACATCGTTAAAGACTATCATACAAAATCGCTATCTGAATGATATTTATTATTAGTTAAAAAAGGGTACACAGTATTGGGTGCTTCTACATACATCTATGCGGTACAAAATTTTGTGCGGTAGACTCACCGCAAATTTGCAGCGGTGACTTTACCGCATGCCCGTGCGTTTATTTCACCGCAGTGCGCGCACTTATATTACTATCCATACTTCACAGAATATGCATTATAAAAACGCAACGCAGTGCGCGCTAGGCCTTATTGCGTATATTGCGATTTGTAATTAATTAAATGTGATATTCATCATATTTTTTTATATTAACGGTTGTTCTATCAAAGCCTAGGATTAACTTAGAATACTTATAAAAATATGCAGGCAAAATGTTTCATAAAATATTTAAATCACTTCATTGTGATTCAGATTAAGTTATTTTAAAATTCTAAACACGCTCGGGGAGGGTGTTGATCCTTTGACCTCAGAACTGAAACCCATTATCACGAGTAATCTCGGGAGACGGGACTGAAAATTCAACATCTTTTAATACAATGAAGACAACCACCAGCCAGATGAATCAGGTGAGGCATATATTTACAATGTAGTATAATTAATATCTACAATGTAATGTAATATAAGACTGTCTTCACAACACTTTAGTACAAACCGTATACGAGTACGAAATTACGTAACACGTACTTATTGTGAGAGTGTTTTAGCAATTGTTGGCACTGGATTTTTTTTGTATATTTTTTAGCTAGAATTTGCCTACGGATGTGTAACAGAGGTGACAATATAAGCATGGAGCTGGTTTGATGATGAAGTTGGAAGGTGGTCATAATAGCAACTCTTCAATACACTACATAAAGCAGTAGCATTTGGTGTAATACTTATTAGCTAATAGAATACCAATTAAAATATACATAATAAATAATACGGTTATCAGTTAGCTGCGCCACTCGGTCTTACCCACATGGTGAGTAGATAAGTTTCTTAATTTTTTCGGGGTTTGCCGTTTTCATCCCACAGTTTCATCCCACGAGCAAAATGTAATAGCAATTTTTCCGTTTTCAACCCACGTACTTTTTGGAGTCCGTTTTCAACCCACAGGTAAATACTTTGTTATACCTATACATTTTGGGTTGCACAATTTCAACGCATATGCAAAAAATAAACATATTTTTTTCCGCATTCAACCCACGTACTTTTTGGATTCCGTTATCGACCCACAAGATTATATCTAGTTACCTATATAAGATTATATCTATGTAATTGTACTGTTACCTACGAAGAAGACTATTATTTCTTCGTAGACTGTTACTATTATTTTATTGGAGTTAAGTGAAATTACGTACCGACAGTATAAAAGTAAATATTTTGTAATAAATGTTTTATTCATCAACACTATAAATTTTCATACATATTATATAAAAATATAGGTACCATCTTTTAACATTCTATACAATCGCAAACAAAATAATATAAACATACAAAGTAGCACACACGATATTACGTATACAATTATTAAAACAATAATAAACATTATAATTAAATTTTTAAATGTTCATGGTTACTAGAAAGAACTAGGTTTAGAAACGGGATAAATATCCCGTTCATAAACCTAGTATATATATAAAACTTCTATTTAAAAAAATGTAGTTGACTGTCAATTAAAATAACAGGTAATTTAGGTTCATTTATAAATAAATATAATAATTTGAGAACTAAAAAATAAATAAATATAAAATTTACAAAATAATATTATATTTACAAAATATTAAAACAACTGTATACTTAAAACTAAACAATAAATCACAGATCATAAGAAACTTTAGACACGATTTATTAATTGACCAAGTCAAATTACAAAAAAAAAACTAAATGTCTTAAATTTGCATCACAGATAATCAGGAATTATATACATTAATTATGGTATAGAGATTATTGATCAAGTTATCAAAAAAATGAAAAAGCTAATGCTGATCAAATTTAGCTAATTTTTCAAGACAACGCCCGAGAGAGACGTTTTTACCTGATTCCAAAACAAAGGCTTACCTGGTAAAACATTGTCCTATACTTGTAAACAATGTGAATTCTGGCAATTAACTGGTGTCATATTGACTTCTCTTTCTTTCCTACATAAAACTATTTCTTTCTCTTTTTGTCTTGTCGAGATGCCATACAATGGAAAAATGTTATCTTGTACTCGTAGCTTGTAGCTGGTTTTAAAACCCACTAATTATGATAACATTATTACTAATATATTTTGAATGTGTTGATAAAAATATAATTAATCAGGAAATTATATGACTTTGATTTTTTTCTTTTGATCATACCAAACGTAATCGCAATAGTACAGGATCACAGGATACATAATAGTAATTACTTGTAATAAGTTGTGGGTAGAAAAAGGAATCTTCCGTAGGTTGAAAACGGAACATTATTTTATTATTTTTCGATGGTATGAAAACGGAATTCAATGTTATGGCAATACCACAGATCACATAATAGTTATAGCTTGTAAAAAGTTTTGGGTTGAAAACGGAAGCTTTCGTGGGTTGAACACGGAATATTAATTATTTTATTTTTCAATGGGATGAAAACGGCATTCATGTTAGGTTGAAAACGGAATTAAATACTCGTGGGTTGAAACTGTGGGTTGAAAACGGCAAACCTCATTTTTTCTAATGTTGCTTTTTGCTGCGCAACTTTCTTAATTTTTTTCCTTAAGAACGCTTCTACTAAATATTAGATAAAGTAAAACTAAATATGGTTGTTATCGATAAAATGGTTTGATGTGGCGTGAACATTGTTAATTGAGATTCATTTTTAAGATATATATATGATGTAAATGATAGTATATCATATTGCATTTCATTAGGTCAAAGTATCAATTTTATTACATTATATGGTGTATAAGTATTGTAATATAAGATTTTTTGAAATTCCTATTACACAATAATATTATATTGTATTGTGTTTTTATCACCTGCTCGAAAATGTCCAATTTCATATCAGGCAATATAAACGTAAAGCAAGGCATTACATCCCTGGAGCTGTAATGTTGTATGAAACTCCCATGGGTGTAAAGTGATTTGGATTTAACCTTAGTTGTACGAAAACTCTTAGTACGAAGACAGCATACAGAAAAAAATGAAAAAAGGCTCGATTATACTATAGGGATTGTGATTGTAGTGCGCCGCGTTGCTATGGATTACGCACGGCTCCTCTCTGCGCATTCAAAGTCATAGTTCAAGTTACGTGCCGAGATCTGGTGTTTGGTGTTATTTTAACAACTTCCATAAAATGTTACAATTTTGAACGTTGTACATGTAACTGTACCGAAATATCGAGAGCTCCAAAAGCAACTAAATCGTGGTCTACATCTCATGAGTACCTACTATTTATAACTTAGTTAACAACCGTGAAAGTCTAAAATAGATTTTTACATAAAATGTTCCTTCCAAAGTTACTCCCTGTCCCTGTCCCTCTATAATGGGACAAATGTGTCCAATTTGAATATTACCTTAATAGGTAAATTAATATTTACTTTACTTTTAACTAAATAACTGCTTTTTTAAAGTCTGAGTCTGAGTTTTTATTGTCTCGCAGAAAGTATGAAAAGATAGAGTATGCACCTCGAGGATAAAGTCTGTCTTCGTCTTAGGCGGCTTTAACCCGTCGCTTCACTCAGGACTCTACATATCTCCCTCGCTGGGCTCAGGGATTAACTCAAGTGTCCCTGTTACGCTCATGGTTCAATATACCGGTCGTGACGTAAGACACTGCTTTACTCCCTCGGTGCATAATCTACTATTATAAACTCTGCAAATATTTTTATATATTTTTTTAAAATAATATTTTTAGGGTTGAATCTGAAACTCCTTGCTTCGAAGATAAGGCCAATACCAACTAGGCAATTAGGGTCTTAAAAAATCTATTATATAAAGCGTGTTGTAGAGAATATTGCAAAAAAAAAACGATTATTTTCTTTTGGCTATAGATACACCATAGAGATAATGTCAATATGTGAAATAATTTTGGGACTGAACTAAGTAAAAATTCGACTATAGATCGCTACATTTCCATATCCCTTCAAGAGTCGTTATATTATAATAATGAAATAAAAAATTGTGTCTGGCCGCATGATGACCTTTGATGGATTAAATTGACAATATCATAAATTGCATTGTTTAATGGGTTTCTGATTTTTAAAGTGACCGTAGTCAGACTACGCGACGCACACGTTCCACCAGAATAAAGTTAACGGTATCCATAAAATAATTTAAAAAACTTACATCATAATTGTGTACGTCCAACACAGGTCCAACAATTTTTACAGGAATGTTTTAGATACAAATGTACTTATTAATAGTTGTGTACCTGCCGTACGAGCATAGATCTCACGGTAAACTTGTCGAGTCGATATACTGATTTTTATCATCTATCTTACCTTGTCTCTAATATGATATATATTTTGCTGCGATAGCTATAGCGTTAGCTGTCTTTTACCGATAATTTTATCATATCGACGATCCATGCTCGCACCGCTGGTCTACTAGCTAAGACTCACATAATGTTTACTGGTAATTTTATCACACCAGTTTCGAATTTATTCGAAGTGTCTCTTTGGGAGTCACTGATGTGCACAACCGGCTTTAGAAATCGCTTTTTCAATAAATTTTTTTGAACTGTTATGTTCTAAAGTAAATACAGCCAGTATTATGTTGATACATCAAGAAAATCGGAAGCCCTTTTACCTTTGGTTGGCCCCCTAACAATAAGACATAGTTCGTATTCACTCGCCTTAAAAGTTTTTCAGGTTTCTATACATTGAAAACATGGAGTTGAATTAAGACCTTGGATCTGTTAGAGGCTGTGAGAATTTCATTGAATCTCGTTGGCATTCGACGTCCCGAATTTCCAATAAAAAAAAGTCTTTGAGTTTTTCGTAGAATTGATGAAATCGGTATCAGTATCTATTCGGTATCAAGAGATAGGTAAAATATATTCCAGAACAAGTACAATTTGAAAAATTTTATACCGACTTCCATTCCATTGGAGTATATCTCAAAAACTACTAGACTGAGTTTGATGAAATTTAAATGGGACCACACGGGAAGCACCAGCTTTCAAACAAATAGAATTTTGAGAATCGGTTCACCCAGTCGAAAGTTATTATGTAACAAACATAAAAAAAAAATTAAAAAAACATACAGTTGAATTGAATACTACCTCCTTTTTTTGGAAGTCGGTAGAAAAAATATATACTTCTTCTTCTTCTTGTTTGTATGGCTTGTGCGAAAAAATATATATTATTTTGCTCAGTGGTAGTGACTTTTGACTGTCAAATCGTCTAAACATGATCTTTATTTGATTTAGCACCTGTCAAATCGATAAGTCGTGAGCTGACAAAACTCTTATCTTTTCATGCATTACATGCAAAATGCGACTGCTTACACACATCTGCTTAACTCATTGCGGACACATACATCATGTTGTGGTCTGATTGGCAATGTAACTATCGACAATTATTTCAGTTTGCACTACGAGACGAGACGTATAAAAAAGCGCATCCTAATCAATGTGCATAGGTTTCCGTGAAATAAAAACATATTTATTACGCTGTTATGATACTTGAAAGTAAGTGTTACTGACAACTATCTCCCTTGATCGTCAGTGACGATGCGGTCGAAAGTGGTATCACACTAGACCTAGAATACAGACTGGCTCTCAATGACACTTGCCGAAACACATAGTTGCAGCCGTATTTTTAAACAAGTAATTAGTTGTCACTAAGTAAAAAATTTCTCAATGAAGTAATAACTTCTTGACGATAGAATACTTCAACATCTTATTCTATAGTTGATCAATGAACGTTATGAACGTTACATACTAAAGTAAACGCTTAGTAAGTAATGAAATCACCCTATCAAAATTGGATGTATCTTTTTTTTACACTTGTCATTTGTTGTAGTCATGGGATTTTAATTTACACAGTATAATAGATCCTTCACAGTTGAGACTTGTGTGCAAATGTAATTTTTATATAATTTAATTTTGCAATAAGAACGAAAAACTGACGTGTTCTCATTGCTTAAGAGGATTGCATAGCTAGTACTTGTCCACACTAAAAGCTGTGCTAAAAGGTTAAACTCTTTTCTACCTCTTAACATTGTCCGATTTCAGATTTTTTTTCATGTAATCAACACATTGTTTGCTATGCCCGTACGTTTTGATTTTTTCATTTTTTTTAAGGTTTAAAAAAACAAATTTATATTAATTTGAAATACTGAAAAAATCGCAACGTACGGGCATAGCAAACAATGTGTCGATTGCATGAAAAAAAATCACTGATATCGGACAATGTTAAGAGGTAGAAAAGAGTTGTTTCTTGTAGTGTGGACAAGTACTAGCTATGCAATACTCTTAAGTAAAAGAAATGGTGACTATTATCCGCTAAGAATTCTAGCCTTTGATAGTTCTTACTTCAGGAAAATACTAATCTATAGAACTGATATCGTACTTATTTATAAATACGGCAGTTAGATTATTCGAGTTTGTTGCCTAGCAACAGATTTTCAAACTTGAGAGTGGTAGCTAACCAGGCGGACACCATAGAAGTGCCCTACCACCATGTTATGGATTTCGCCATGGTGGTTACCTTCACCGAAAGCTCGAGCCCAAGATGAGAATTGATCCCGTGGCCGTCTGATCGGCAGCCGACCCTTTGTTACTCCTGTTCCATAATCGTTTCCTTACGAATTCATACCAAACGTCGACCGTTATTAAATAACGGGATAACATAAAATATAAACAAATCTTATTATTTATGATCCGTAGCTTTTTGACATTCGTCTCGTACAAAGTTGTCAAAGTCTACGACTTGTTACCAAAACGGACCGTTTATTTTTTATTGGAACCTGGCATACGAGAAAACTTAAAAAATCACCTCCCTACCTTGGAAAGGCTACATTTATCGTTCAAAGTCTGCGCGAAAAAGTCAGTTTCATCCTGTAGCGTGGAAAAGTTATTTTAAATTCTAACGTGTCTAAGGCCCACTTGCACGTTTGCTCGGGTTGAATAAATAAGTCTACGAGTTTGTAAACTTGCGTTAGTCATATCAATTGTTAACTCTCATTTTGCCTTACACGACTATGAAAGATCATCGGTTTTGCTAAACTTACATTTGTAATCTTTAGATGGGAACATTGAATTGTCTATGCGCTTATATTGTAACCTGACCAATAATGAAACAATCGAAAAAAAAAAGTGAAACTTATATCTATCTCTTTGGCACTACAGTACAATATATATAGACTTTCTTGTTTATCCTATGTTGTATGAAATTTGACGACTTTTTATTCTATAGAAAAAATGTACATTTTATGGCCGTTAAGATCTTTAATAATCTTCCAGATACAATGAAAGATTTGTGTCTTGACATGTTTAAATTTAAACTTCATAAATGGTTATTAGACAATTGCTTCTATTCGGTTAATGATTTTTTAAGTTTCAACAAGGTTAAATAAAATTGATTAAGTTTGTAAAACTGATTAATTATACAATTAATACGGTAGTGTGGCTTTTCTTATTAGACATTTGCATATTTTTATTATATTATATAAATTGAGTTGACATGTAATTATTTTGACTTTGGAATGAATGATGAACATTAATTATATAATTTAAGTCTAGTATAATATTTGTATGCTTTGTTAGCAAAAAACATGTTCGGACTATATGTTACCTACATAACATATTATGTAATTGTGCTTACCATGTTTTGATGCAAATAAATGTTTTATGATTATGATTATACGTATTGTCTCGTGTCATTTCGTCCAAAAAGTACATTATACAGCAGAATGTAACCTCAATTTCTTTTGACACAAAACTTCACTAACCCTAGTTAAAGACTTAACCCTCCCACATTGCTGGGATAAATATCAATAAATTCCTCCTTACCTATAATGGTGCAAAATAAATTAATTATAAAACCCCGTTTTAGCAGTTGACTCTGAGTTATTGAAGCTAACTCTGGAACGTGCAAGTGGGCCTTACTATGAAGTATCGAACCTTTTTTGCAATATTTTTCTGAAACATAGTTCGTCGTTACAGTGTTTAATGTTTTATCTTTTTAATGTTTCGTCTTTATTTTTAAAATATATAAACAGTCATTTAATATATCTCAGCTGTTCTTGTGTGTTTCTTGCACCTAGAGTTTTGCTGACTTGTAGTGCATTGAAGAAAGGTTGTGTGTTTCGCTCGGCATCAAAGTTATTTTATATTTCGTACTTTAGAAAACCTCGCTACGCACACGATTCTATATTTGAATCTGCAATCTTAGAATCCTTAGCATGCTCAGGTTTCAATACATCGTGCAAAAAGAGAACTTTGCAGCCTTGCAATATACAATTTTTATCTTCTAAGGAATGTATGATTGGAGAAGCGCTCGCAGCGGAGCTTGACTTGGCGATTTGAACCGTTCAACAAGTTTAGCAACACTTGCTGTGGTCAGGTCTTGGATCGGTGACCGCTGGTGGCATTGTTCAACTGAGCGCTTCCGTGCTTCGGAAGGCACGTTAAGAAATCGGTCCCGGTAGTTTGTCTTAGTACAACAGTCTATAGGCTATGTTGAAGTGAATGAACCTAAGAACTTCAACAGTGGTTGGCCACTAGCCTATCCAAGCCGCACTGAGCCCGCGTGATGGATTATGGCCCAACTCCTCTCTCTGAGAGGAAGGTTCGAGTCCCAGCAGTGGGAACATAATGGGCTGATTATGAAGGAATGTTTGGGTTCCGTTCAAGTTCATCGACATCAATATTAAATAACAGTGCAAGTGTGGACGCAGCCGGATGCGCCAGTACTCTATGTAGAAATGACCCGGAAGGTCACAAAACCGGTTGTAATATTTTACTGTGTTTTGTTTACTGTGTTAGTTAAACCGCCAAATAATATTAAAAAATTCTAAGAATTACGAAAGAATAAACTTTAGAAACGGGATATTTACCATGTATTGTATTTATTGTGAGCTCTCGATATTTCAGCACTGTTTCATGCACACGTTCACGAGTAAACTGAGTTTACTAAAGTTAATCCTTGAATTAGTGACCATGTCAGTTTAAACGAATTACGACAGTTTCAATCAAGTTAATATTAAATCAGTACCTGCATGGCAATAACGTATCTCAGTTAAAGTCAAATTGTTCATTGAAATGTGAAATGAAAATTTGCAGCTTTAGTACCTAAGTTGCTGACTGAGCTGACGAACATTTGATTTCCATCAGCAGACCATTGCAACAGAGTGAAGAAACATATCGCAGCTGTGAAAAACAATCGGACAAATAAATCTGCAATTGCTGATCACTTGGTTGACTGCAATGTGACGAAATCATTGGATTGAGCTACACAAAAAAAATACTCTCCACAGATTGGCACTTTTTGACAAGCCATTGAAATCAAAAAATACATAAATGTCAATCAGTAGGATTGCTTCAGCCGTGCTATTCTCTAAGAGCAAACATCGTTGCATCTTTGACAACATTCGTGAAACAAATGACGAGATGACACGAAACATCTGAAAAACAAACTTGTACAAGGGCGATCACTTATAAAGTATTTGACATCGGTGAGCTCGTCGACGACTGCAACGACGAATCATACGATAATCACACTGGTTATCAACGTCGAATGGAATCCAGTACTAAGAAGGTGTTCACGTCGCAATTCGTCTTTGAAAGTTAGTGCCGATACTGTCAGTATAGCGTGTCAGGACAGACTAATTAATAACTAACATAAAATGTCAAAAAAAGTCGACTAAAACACTCGCCCCTCAAGATGCAAACACCCGCTTCCAGTCTACTCGTGACCACAAACGATGCTACTCCATTGAAACTTCGAGGCTAGTCAAAATTATGTTTTGATATCAATATGTGCGCGAAGAAGTCCCAATATTCTCTCTCTACTTATAATCACGTAACAGCCCTACCGAAGAGAAACAAGTATTTAGAACATTTTAAAATGCGTCTGCAAGCTAACTGCTATAAAACTTAACAAAAGCTTGTGAGCATATTCTAGCTACGAACCAAACTAAGTCAACAGTATCGTTGCCCCAAATGCATTTTCACAATTACTCCTGCGTCGAGATACCTGAGGGCCCTCACGCCACAATGAGATTTCACAGAGTGCCCGCTAACTAACAAACTCGAGCCAACTCGTACAATAGACTAGCAACAGCTAGAAAAATGCAGATGCATATTAGGAACAACAGAAAACAGCTTCTTTTTATTCTACAGGTTTACAGAATTCAGTTCAAGTTATAACTAGTTATAAGCTAAAATTAAAAAAAAAAGGGGCAGTCTGGGGACTGCCGGTAGATATAATAAATCATTTATTTGACAAAAAGTGAATGTGATGTGAATTAACCCGTCCGAATCAGCAACTCTCATTCCAGGCAAGTTTCATTCATAAATCTATTGTTATTTTTTGTCCTGATGCGGACGAGTTAAATCAACAGTTTATTAATAAAAGGTTTACATTCAATATATTATAACTCCTCCCCTGGCTCGAATACATTCGGTAATTCTCTTGGGCATGCTTAAAATCAAGTTATCCAGCATTTCTTGGGGTAACCTGTCCCGTTCTTGAAAAGCGGCTTCCCTGAGCTCTGGCACTGTCTGGGGACGTAGCTGATTGTTCCAAACAGCCCGTTCCGTGTCCAGTGTTTTTTCGATTAATTTCCAAACTACGCATAAAAGTACGCATAAAAAATAAAAAAATACTGCTCTTGAATAAATTGACCAACCAAAAGCAAGTTTATACCGGTGAATTGTATTGGATCTGACAAAATTAGTTACAAACTCGAGGTCTTAAAATGTGTATACAGTTTGTGTATGCGCGACATGGCTTCGCACTTTTATAAACGTACACATGGTGTAAATGTGACACGCGACAGGTTAATCCTTCCTATACCGTGATAATTAAAACAAAAGATTTATGAATGAAACTGGGACGCAAAGGGTTAAGAGGATCCCACGCGTGGATTTTCTATTGGATTTTTGACAGGTGAGCCGGCCGGCCATTTTAACTATTTTATGGTACTTTCAGAGTGCAGTATTGACTACAGTATTGAATTGAGCTCGATGGGCGGGAGCATTATCATCGACCAGTACAAGTTGGTGCCCATGGTTTACTCGGAATGGTCTGACAATTCCATCTATTGATGCAAAAAAATAATATAATCTACAATAATAAAAAAGATTTTTATTTTACATACACAATCTACGTATAGCGCATGTAAAGGTGACGATGACGCGAGTTTCACTCTTTTTGTGCACCCAAAAAGTACACATATACACAGTATACATATAGTTCATGGAAAGCCTTCGGATGACGTTATCCGATGATTTTTGTTTACCTATAAACAGTTCAACGCGCCTAATGAAGTTTTCACTCCAACATGTTATTACTCTGTATGTGTTACAATGCTACTTTTGTTCTTTTCGGTAGGTAGTAAAATACTAAGGAGACATAGTAGCAAAGGGCCTCGCTGCACTCGTGCGCCTAAATATCTCGGGCTGCAATTTATGCCTCCACCCGAGCTAACTACTCTGCTTTACATCTCGATTGTGAGGTAAGTAGAAAAAACCGGCAGTACAAAAATAAAATTGATGACTATTATACTCATACGAAGACAAGGCTGAATAGCGAAGCGACCTCTTTTGTCATTGGGCTGAATGCATGATGTCTATTGCCAGTATGATGGTTAGTTGTACACGAACTTTTTGAAAGAGTGAAGTGTTTTTTTAATTACTTACCGCCCTAGGGCTTTTCTACATTATTATTACATATATTATATTAGATTATTTTATTTAGTTACATTATTACCCTAGAGCGCTAATTGGTCACCTACAAGCCCCACTTGGGGGTAATAAGGACCTACTTACCGAATATGAGAGATGTAAAATATATTTTATGTTTTTCTTTCTTGAGTGATTTTTGCCCAACTCCTCATTCTGAGAAGAATGCTCGAGTCCCAACCGTGGGAACAAAATGAGCTGATTTATTATGATGATGGTCGCAGTACTACCCCGGACGACCTCATTCACAGAGTTTTACTTCTACAAAACATTTCTACAATAATTAATCGTGTGTGACGTGTCACGAGGTTCATCTTAGCCGAATGTGATTACTTACTCAAAGACACAATTGCGATGTAATTTGTTAGCATAATGATAAAGGTTTGCATGTATATTAATTTAACCTTAAGACGCGGTCCGTCCCCAATTTTAAAATAATTTACGATGCTTTACGTAAGGTTGAAAATCGCTTGTTAGATTGGACGATGTAATGCGAAAATGCGTTAATTTTGTACGTTTTCTTTATATTTTTCGATATATACTACACAATTGAAAAAACTGCTGGTTACTACTTAAATACTATATGTTGGCTATGTATTACCTAAAAATAATATAGTGTTATCGCTGAAAATTCTGAGAGTTTGGACGTGAAAGTTTATTTGTATGCACCTATTTAGGATTTTTTTCTGCAGAGAGCAAGTAATATTTATGAATTCTGTTCAGTTATTACTCTTTGCCTGTTCCTTTTCTAATCTAAGTTTTTTTTTTTTAGATTATTATCGAACTGTTTCGTTACACTCGATGTTTAAAGATTCTGCTTTTTACTATTAACAGAATACGACCGCGCCTTAAGTCTCTTTTTCTAAATCTTCCTTCTATTATATATCTATATAAACTGTATCAGTATCACCAATAATAGTCCTTTTATAACTGTAGTATATCTAGAGTAACTAGGTATTACGCTTACTTTTTCTAACCGTGGTCCCACTGGTGGATAACATAGTTAGAGAATATAACCATGGTACTACTAACCCTTTGCCAGTATTCCCACGCTTAGGAATAAATACGGTAAACATTGTATACGATAACTATGGCATATTTGTTACATTGATCATTCATTATTATTAGACCCTACGTCACTGGTGCCTTACGATTAAAACGAATGTAATGCTACTCGTTTATCAAACTCCAAAGATCCCATAAATCAATCACTCTCTTTTGAAATTATTTTAAAATGAAATAACATTTAAGCGTGACGTCTGTTCATTCTTTTGTACCTATTATAAGATATTTAATCAAATCAATAACAAAACCTTTTTCCAATCGAAATTCAATCGCAGTCGGATATAAGTAATTCTGGGCTATAGAAAAGAACATTGAATTTTTCGCCTTAAACCTGCGTCAATTTCAGATAAAGACTTGTAATTTATAACCTCTACGCACAAATGGTGGTGTTTTTTTCACTGGCGGTATTTTATTTAAGCGCCTGCGACGAAAATATTACTTTTACCTTTTTTAAGTCGGTCATTAGACATCAACTCTCGGTTTGGTCTTACCTGAGTGATCAGAGAAATGCTTATAATGTTTCCATTGACCTGATTGGGGGAGCTTATTGCCTATCTTACCGTCCTGATTGGGACAGGCCCTTTATCAGATACTTTCATTATTGGCTTTGTAAGGGCTCTCTATAAAATATGAATGTAGTAATATCGGAATTGAATTGCTCTTCTTCATTTTCTGGTTATTTCATACTTACTACTGCTAGCGACTTTGTCGTCGAATAAGTTTTAGCGGAAGCTTATATACTTTTGTTCAAAAATCATCTAAAGCTGTGCTGCCATTATTGTATCATTTAAATTGGCAATATGCAGGGCATATTGCACGTAAAACAGATGGTCGATGGGACTAGAAGGTTCTGGAGTGCATGGACAAGCAAACTCAGCGACTAGGTAGACGACTAATACAGTTGGAGTTACCCAGAGATTTACGTTATGTAGTTCCACTACAAAACCTGACACATAATATCCCATAACATCATATTGTTTTATGTAGTGTTTTTTAACATGATTTTCGATGCATTAACGCTTGCTTAGCGCAACCGAATTTGCTGCCCGCGTTGCTCAAATCCGATGCAAGGACTTGTCATTTTTCTCTCTTAAAATGCATAATTATAATGTCGTATGTCTCTCGTTGTAATGAAGATCAGCATCCATTAATATACGCGTAGATTGTTACATAAATCGACAAAGTTAAGTCGGTTATGATGGGCATCCAAGCACCTACTGACGGCAACAAGCATTGTTGGAAAGCTACAAACAAGTAGGCAAACTCCGCTGCGATCAATTCAACAGCATGTTACTTAAATTATTCTAAAAACTTTAGCAAGCAGCGCCATAGGCGTAGTACAGTATCAGAACGTAGGCAATACATAAAACATATATTCACTTTAATAATGTTAATAATTAATAATAATTATAATAAATGTTAAGAAGATATTCATATTGTAGTTTCAGTAATCTGAAACTACCGTATAACAATTTCACGACAAAGCTTTTCAATTAATAATAATGAGATCCTGAGTGAATCTTCAGACACACTAAGTTATATAATAACTTGTAAGTATACATAATAACAATTACCACGTTCTATATTTATTGGTACAGAATAGGTAACAATACTAAGCATTATTAAACGGCATTATCAGAATATCTTAGTATCCATATATAAGTTATGTCGTTAATTAAAGGCCCATATCTATTTATTGGTAGCTTGTTCTAATTAATAAGTAGGCATGTATAATATAACTATTAATTATTACTACGTATTCACTTTTTGAATTAATTATACGGTTAATGATAGATTTGCGGGGCATTACGTATCTTAGTTGCAATGAAATGTTGATTGAAATTTAAACAAGTACAATTTGAAAAGTTTAATACCGACTTCCATTCTATTCAGTTGTTGGAGTGTAACACAAAAAGTACTGGACCGAATTTGATGAAAATGGGACTACACGGGAAGCACCAGCATTCAAACAAAACAAGAATTTTGAGAATCGGTTCACCCTATCGAGAGTTATGAAGTAACAAACATTAGCGGCTTTATATCACTTTCTGCCAGTCTAGTAAGCAACTTACAGACACTTTTGTTTAATGGAGTTATCAGAAGTAACACAAATGCGCCACTTTTCAAGATTTTAATTAACATTTGATTGTAACTGAGATACAAAATTGCCATTATTTATTGGATTGACGGTTGATTGATTTGAAGCCATGCTTGCCCGTCTTTATTATGAAATGGCTAAACCCAACCTCACGATGTTCCTTCTACAATGATTGGAAACAAGGACACAAAACCGCTTGCCGCGTTCTCCGCAGCCCTGTCCAGAGCAAACCAACCTCGGGGGTAGAAGTTCTTAAATTCTGAAATCTGCAGATACCTTAGGGCATCTTAGTTCCCCCCCGAAGGGTTCTCGCATTGACGTGGCGGGGGGGCTCAGTAGCCGTGGCTTGGATCACCACGGTGAAGCCAAGAGGAACCCAGGGGCTGCGCCGGCGTTGGGGTGCGCTGGCCGGCTTAGGCGGGGCCGCTCCTATGGGCTTTGGCCGCCAAGCCCACATAGGAGTGGCGGGGTCCAGGCGCTTTGGCGCAGACTCGAGGAGGTGTGGCCCGGGTGCTTTGGCGCAGGCTCGAGGAGGGGGGCCCGGGCACTTTGGTGCAGGCTCGAGGAGGTGGGGTCCGGTCGCTCGGCGCAGACTCGAGGAGGTGGGGCCCGGGTGCTTTGACGCAGGCTCGAGGAGAGGGGCCCGGGCACTTTGGTGCAGGCTCGAGGAGGTGGGGTCCGGGCGCTCGGCGCAGACTCGAGGAGGTGGGGTCGCGGGGGGGCTATCCCCTGTGGCTGACGTAGCAGGCGGTGGGGCTACGTATCCGACCCACCGCAGGGAGACCACGGGCGTCCAGACACGGGGAAGTCTGGCGCCCATTGTTTGCGGGTTCGGTCTCCGAGGCAGTTGCGGCGCGCCATGTGTTCTGGCGTGCCGCGAAGAGAAGGGTCCGGCAACGGACAGCCGCGGCGGGTTCGCGGTCGTGTGCAAAAACTGTCTCGCGTTCCCGCCAAAAGCGGCACTGACGGAACACCCCGGGGTTTTGGTGGGTATACGGACTCCCACATAACCACCTACCTCCCTGTGGTGGGTGGTATCCATAAAGGATTTCACCGGGACAAAAAAAAAGGGCATCTTAGTTGATTTTTAATTAATCACAGAATAAGACGAAATAGTACAGTTTAAGGATTAAAACGAATGTTTAGGAGCCGCGAACCCATGTCCATAGGAGGGCATCCATCAAACCTCGAAACATGGTACCTACCTCCGTGGGGACAATCCGGTAACATTTTATGTACACAACTCTTATGCAGGCAAGCTTCTTGCTGGATACCACTGATCACTGTGAATGGAAATGGTCTTCATTTTGACATATGAACCCCATTCTGGGCGAAACCCTGCTTGCCTATTGGCTGGAACCATCAATGGGAATGACAATGAAGTGACATTTCATTCTCATTTAAGTTAGACAATAAGGCGGCTGGTCATTCTGCCTTAAAGTGTAGCGTTAACGCAGTACTCTGGTACGGAAATTATTCCGTGTAAATAATATAATTCCATTAGAAATTATATTATTATTAAAAATTATTAGTGAATGGAACTAATCTACGTCTGGAGGTTCCAATCGCAGTACAGAGTTATGTAAAAATTGAAGTAAACAGATCTGGGTAGTTCTCCAACTATCATAGGTACTCGTAGAAGTAACGCTAACAATTAGGTGAATGACTTACGTCCAGTAGCTTACTATTATATTTTTTTATCCTTGGGCGATATTTAATTTGTATCTGATTATATATGATATTGAGCTCCGTTAGCTCAGTTGGTAAAAATCCTGACTTCGAAGTGTGAAGTCCCAGGATCGATCCCTGGCCAGGGCAAATATTTGTGTGACGTGCATACATTTATATTCTCGTGTTTATTTGTTCTCTGGTCCCGAAATTTGTAACCTGTTGTGTATGTTTTTTTCCGACATATTTATTTGTGTAACCATTATTTATCGTTCCGTAGGTACCCAAAGGGTAAAACGGGAACCCCTATTACTAAGACTCCGCTGTCCGCCCGTCTTTCTGTCCGTCTCTCCATCTGTCACCGGGCTGTATCTCAAGAACCATGATAGTTAGACAGTTTAAATTTTCACAGATGGTGTATTTCTGTTGCCGCTATAACAACAAACAGAATAACATAATAATAATAATGTTTAAGGGGCTCCAATACAACAAACGTTATTTTTTTGCTCATTTTTGCTCAATATTGATAACGCAACAGGTAGACGCTTGAAATATTCACAGCATATTGAGTTATATTATTCACTTTAAATAAATAAATATACTTATTAAAAAACAATTAATATTCATTCTTCTATACCACAATAATTGTGATTTTTTCAAATTTTTCTCAGTCTTAATAACGATAACATGTAGAATGTTGAAATAATAATATAACTAGATAATGGTACGGAACCCTTCGTGCGCGAGTCCAACCCGCACTTGGCCGGTTTTTATAACTTATTGCAGTGAGTTGTTCGCTATGCGATCAAATCAATAGGCAATAAATTTATTGATTTATTTCCATTCAAAATGGTCACAATCACAGAGATCTATAGAAGTGACTTAACCAGAGGAACGCAAGCTCGCGACATATGGGCATAATGAGCATACTCATTTAGGTAAGAACAAATAAAAACACTTGGAATTTCTGATATAATCAATTTCAGAATTACGTCTTTCCGCTAATTCATTAACGTGAAACCTTAGTGTCAAACGCGTAATGGATTGCTTAATAACCATACACATATGTGTGCTATAACCGTAAACGTATGTACTAATATATCGTGTTAACAGCACACAATTAAAAACCATTACATCTCCAGATATGCGTGTGTAGTTAAGTTTGTGTATTATGAGTGATGTAGCGATCTCATTTCAATCGACGCGTCACATCACTATTTCTCATCGACTTGGAAAATCGTCACATCCCTAGTAGAACATCAACGGAATCACACAAGTGGTAAAAATGCTTTATTCTGTGGCTTCCCTATTCGAAATGCACCAATAACAATTCGAGGCAAAACAATAGAAAACGACACATGTAGCGTTCTCATTTCATTCGACGCGTCACAGAGAGTATTGTTATAATTTTGGAGGAGAGGTTTTGTCTTATACAAGAGCTCGAACAAAACGCTTCTGGTGACGTCTTAGAGATTTATAGTCATTATCTATGAAAATCAGGCCCCGTGTGGCTCCGCAGTGGTCATTGCACTGTAAGCATGGCCCGCAAGTGCACAATCCAATTACTGGATTAAAGTTAAGTGGGGTGAAATGGGCCGTCACTATTTATTACTAGTTAACCAAGCACATCAAGCTGCATATATAATGTGTTGATTTTACATCGATACAACAAATTATTTATGAATTATAACTGGGCTGCTACACCTTAAACAATTCAGATACATGAAACTACTCTATAAAGCCATAACTTGTTTGTGTTAGAAACTGCTGCTGCTTGCATAGACAGGTTATTGGAATCCCTCGGGAACTATCCGTTGAACCAGGATATATGCAGGCTTTGTTTGAATCCTGAGTATATGCTATTCTTGTATTCAATTTCAATTAAATCGGTTGAGTTGTTCCAGCGTCAGAAACGTCGGTTCTTTGTAGACCTGATGCGATTTGACCATTTGGTTATTGGAAAAAATGCATTATAAGTTGGGGAAATTTCCTGTTTCTTATGTTTTTCTATGCAAAAGATTATGAGGACGGAATCATCAATATTTCTCCATAGACTAACTGGTCAATTTTAACTGGGGTCTTATTCGCTATGACGATAAACAAGTAACGCGGCGTGTTACATTAATTTCAAGGAATGATCGCAAAATTTTAAATTGATTACACGGTCATTCCTTGAAGAATTCATAGCGCGCTGCGTTACTTATTTTAGTAGTCATAGCGAATAAAGGCCCTGCTTTAGTAAAAACCGACGGTGTCTCACGAAACCCTAGTCCAGCTTTAGACTGTATAAAGCATGTTTCGTCCCCACTCCGGAGATACTAACTTTCATCTTAGCGGAAGAAGTTTGGGTGTAAATTTTGCTCTACAAAACCTATTTCATTAATTCATGACTCTGGAAACGTATGTAAAGTTAGATTTGTTGAACTATTTTTGTAAATTAAAGTTTTATTGAACGCAGCCCTTAGCTGTCATTGATGTGTTACTGTAGTATATTTTATCTGTGTTTTCTCTCTGGCCGAAAATCCCTCCAAATATGTAAGCGTGGATTCGCAATTATAAGAAATAAAAGTGTAAATAGTGTCTTATTTCATCGGCCTCTGTTATAAATCTCAACAAGATTCATAGATTTTTATAAACCATCTCAATAAATAATAATCTAAGAGCAACGGACGAATACGCGTGTTGCTGTAAGAATTGAACATACCTTCTTGATAGTTAATGTGTTGGCGAGTAATATTTTCGTCTATGATAAGCACTGCACCTACCCAATACAGTTTCAGAGTCACCCAAACCACATAAATGAAGTTTTATGTAGAACTGCAATACGCTTGTCACCCAAGATGTTGGTTTATTACCGTCATTTCGCCCACTACAGTGCATTTCTCATTCAGTTGCCCTTCTTACTCGCTTTTATTCTACTATTATAGTAACTATTATGTGCGTTACTCAAACTCTTCCCAACGTTCTAACATTACTATTTATAAACATAATCTAGGGTACTCTCTTTAGATTCTTTTACGATGAAAAAGAAAACAGATGTACTACGTACATACAAAGTCTAGGAAACATCTGTAAGGAGCGGCTGGTGGGAGGGGAGAAGTTTATCTGAACACGAGCTATTTTCATGCGACATGCCTTTAAGTATTCCACATGCGGAGCCGATGTCATGAAACATGTTACTTATACAAGAACACTATTCCCAAGATCGGGAGAAAGCAAAATGCCCAAAGACTAACAAATCAATGAAAATCTAAACCTAGAAATGTTATCTACAATAACTCAAAGTCCAGTCTCAATATTTAATAAAAAGAAATATACTTATTTGACTATACCACAATTCTAGGTATATCTCTTTTTATTGATATTAATATTCATATTACATTAAATTCAAATATATTATATACCTATATAAAGTAGGTAATGTAAATTATATTTTATCATGTATTAAATAAAAAAAAGACGTGTGGTACTCGGAGCCTGCCGCGGTAAAGCTATTGCATAGCTGTTTTTATCAACTAATGCAATTATAATTATTTAACCAATGCCATCTAGAGGCGAGTTGCTGAACTAAAGAGACAAGCGTGATATTTCAAAAAGTCATTAAAAGTTCTGCTATTCATCGATAGATGCCAAATCAACTTATACAATTATAATTATTTAACCAATGCCATCTAGAGACGAGTTGCTGAACTAAAGAGACAAGCGGATGAGAGGAGGGAGACCAAAATAAAAAGTAATTTTTAAACAAATTTAAATTTAATATTTTTTTAAATAAAGTATTTTATTTTTTAAACATTTCCAAGACATTATATGATATACATAGATCTCTCGTAAAATTATTAAAAATCACTTCGATATAAATATAAGAATTTGTGAGTACCTACCGTATGTTTGTACATTGGTATGTTTGCTAAATAACTATTCACACTGAAATGTGAATTGAATGGATCTACTAATTTGGATTAGCACATATGCTGGATAATTTTTTTTCAAATATATATTCCAATGTAAGATTGTAAACTTCCAAGCAATAAATATACATATTATAGAATAATTATAATATAAGTTAACATAAGTTATATAGAGAGTAAATTTAAAATACTTATAAGAGCAGTGGAACTCTTTGTACAGATGCCACCATACCCTTTTCTACAATGAAGCATTAATGTTCGCAATACAGCGTTTTGGTTTGAAGGTTAGGTTGCCGGCAAAACTACAGGCACATGGGACTTAACAATGTTTTACTTGTGACAAAATGCATCTGTTCTAGGCAGAGGTAACCACTTAACACCATGGTAGTCTTTAAAGTACATTATAATGAAAAATTGACGTTCATAAGTGCGTCTTTGATGCCTAAATTGAATAAATGATTTTGGCTTTGACATGGGCCTCGTGCTTTTACCGTTTCTTAATACCATAAAAATATCAGTATACCCAGTTATTGTTATAAACGATTAACGTGGTTTTCAATCATTATTAATTAAAAAAGTGCAGTGCTAAACGAGACGTCATCGACGCGGGCGTCCCGAACACTACTTGAAAAAGGCCACCGAATGTGGTCGAAACTATAGTCGGACCTATCCGATAAATATTACGTGAGTAATCCCGTATTTTTAATTAATAATGATTTCAATAATCATATTAATAAAATATAATTCTCGTTGCTTAAATAAAAACTAAATCGATTTGCTAAGTTTTTAATTATCAAAAGTTATTAATATGTTTCCAGAGAACGTTGCTTACTACTACTTTACTTTATGATGACTCCAACAAGCTTCCGCGAATCAATTATTGTATTATTCGCTACGAATACTTACAAGCTATTTGCGTAATGCCAAAAGTTTTCACTTCGTTGATAAAAATATGACGAATATTTGTTATGATCCGCCTGTGTCTGGGGTATTCACTCCCCTCGGTAGACATTATTTTACGAACTTTTTATTCAGAAACTTTCTAGACGTTTCGAAATTTATTAAACTCAGGTAAATGCTGGATTAAATGTTTGAGATACACGTGATTTCTAACCGATCCGACGGCAAAAACGATGGCGTGTTACCATTGAGTGTGTACGTGTGTGTGTGTGTGTGTGTGTGTGTGTGTGTGTGTGTGGCATCGTACGGATGTACCGATTGTAGTTTTTTTGTTTGGAATCTGAATTAGTCGGGAGTGTTCATAGCTATGTTTGATGAAAATCTAAGAGGGCCGCCACAATAACGTGGATTAAGCAATTTCTCACAACTCCCTCAATATGGATATCAAATGAAAGGGCTTGACTAGTAGAGTGCTATTTAATATGTCAAATTTCAAAATAATTTTGGTATGGATATATTAATATTTTATTATTATATTAGTTTTTTTTTATTAATTTTAATTTAATAAAATTTGTAACAGTGTTAAATTGGAGGATCTAAAAGCAACAGCCTCGTATTACCTTTATTAATTAACTAGCTGACCTTCGCTCGCTTGGTTTCAGTCACGTAGTGGAAGCGCCGTTTTGGAATCGCGGGGTCCTGGGTTCGATCCTCGGGTTGGACAGATGGGATTTTCAGACAAATAAATTCGCAATAGCAGTCAGGAGTGTGGAACAGTGTCCCTTAGATGACAATAGGCTCGCTACCCTATTACATGGGACCAAAAATAAATCCGGCGAAACGCAGAACGCAGTAATACACGCACCGTTGTGCTGGATTTAATTTATTGTTATAGCGTAGATTTTAGCCGTACCATAGAAGTTCATGCGCGCCGACCAGTTAATAGGGACCCTAGTTTTATATGAGGCCGTGTAGCATAAAGAGATCAAGCTGCCTTCTTTGATTTATGTAACGGATCACGGAAAAAATATGGAAACGACTTCACAAAAAGTGTGAAATAACTTGTTGAAGTCGGTACCATGATAGTTCAAAAGTACGTATTACCACAATATTGAGCGTTATTAGTTATTTCACACTTTTTGGTGTTGAGGTGGGTTCCATAACTCGTAAAAAAAAAACACAATTTTAGTGACCCTTGCTAATTACGGGATCGATTGTCATATTCACTGTCAATGATGATATCATCCAAATAGGGGAAATACTTTTTAGTTATTGGAGTGTAACTTAAAAACTGCTGGACTTTATGATGCTATGGGTGAAAAGTTCTCATCAACGGAAATGAATTAAGTACAAACACAAAGTAGCTACTGTAAAACGTTGAGGAGTTCCCTTGACTGTTCTTCGTCTTGATGACAGTCACTACCCATCTAGGTGTAAAGTTGACATCAATACAAATTAATCAAGCCCAAACACCAGGTAATTGCTGTAAATCGTTGCGGAGTCTTTCGTCTCCATTATCAGATCTTCAAAATACTAAATAAAAAAAACACACGCTTTAGTCGCCACTGCAATGTTTTAAAGTTCCCGTAGATTTCTCCGGGATGCCGTCATCAGATCCTGGTATTCTTATCATGTTACCAACCTTAAGATATCCCCTTTCCAATTAACAAAAAAACCATCAAAATCGGTTCATAAACGACGAAGTTATCCTCGCACACACATAAAAAATATATATGCACAGTAAAATTGATAAATCTCCTTTTTAGAAGTGGGTTGATAAAAAGTGTATGGTTGAGTTCTCTGCATGGGCTCTTTTCTATCCATATACCAAATTTCATCGAAATCTGTGCAGTAGTTTTTAAGTTATGCGTAAACATACAGACAGACAGACAGGCAGACATTTTTTTAAAAAACGTCATGTTCGTATTCAATAGGTAATTTTACGTCTTTTAACACATTTTTTAAATGATAGTTATTATTTTTTTGCTTATATTTTAAGTATTATAATATTGTACTAAGTGGTCGTATTTATGTAAACAACATTCTTATATATGATCTAGTCCTATTTGCCCTGTAATATCAGTAGATACAATGCTCTGCAAACCTAAACACTATAATGTTTGTACGCTACTATTAGAGACTAAATATAGAGTTACATTGTAGTGTCGGAACCCTGTGACACTAATTGCTTCATAAATCAGCATCAATTTATTTCTCATCTCACATTCACCTAGCAAATAACCTTATAATTAATTATAGTATAGGTAAGCACAAATAGCAAAACCACTACATTTCGCAACGACGATACATTTGAAACAATGTAGATCGTAGGAATTAACAACTTCCCACTCTGTAGCTCTACAAATATCCTACCAAAGGGAATTAAATATCCATTTTCAGCAATTGCCACAGCCCTTGACGACCACAAACCGCTAATCTATCGTGGAAGCCCTATTTTACCTATTTGCTGTACTTACAGTCACAGAGGAAAAGACTCAGTAGAGGAACCATCGCTTTCTTCAAACCCACTATCATTATACAGAAATTTGCACTAGTATACTTATTTCGTCGTATCGAATTCATTTTCCTAGAATACCGTCGGATTATGAAATAGTATATTTAATTACAAGTGGAGAAAGGCTGTCATTGCAAAGAGTTCCGACAAATGTCTACCCGAGCCGAGGCGCCGCCGAAGGCGAGGGTTGACAGTCAGAACAAGTTGCATAATGACAGTTCCGCACGTGTACTGAACGACTTCTTTTAATGCAGTTGCAAAAAAATGAATCAATTTAATAAAATAAACTCGCAATAAATTTCTGGAAAATGGCGCCAACCGTAGAATATAAGCAGAGATTTTTATTTCTTCACTCATTCTGGTAGGCAAAGGGAACTATGCCCATACAGCCAAGTCTTCAGTAGAATTTTTTTATTGATATGAAATGAAAATGAAATTTAATGAGATAAAATAAAATGAAACCTAACCTAACTCATTCAATCAAATCATTAAATCTGATATTGAAACAAATTAGTAGCTTCTTTTTAGAAATACGAGTATACGTATGTGCATGAATCATAAAAACTTCTATGAATTTTTTATTAGTAAAAACTTCATGGTTGGTTTTTCTTTTTAATAGACATTATTTTGACAGTTGTGAAAGAGAAAGCACAAGTATGTAATAGCCCACATCCCGAACGCTATACGTCCCTGCAATACGCCACTTTTTGAGCAACTGTATTAAATTATATATTTTCATCGTATGCCCCGCGTACTTTAAAAGTGTTTTGACGATCATCTTATTATTAATTAAGTATTAAACAGTAGTAGTTCAAAAAACGTTTTATCTAGATTTATATCAGACTGTAAGAAAACATTAACACATGAAGGTGCATCCGCTACTCTTCACACGCAAAACTTGTGCAGTTCTCTGCTAACTTATAGCACACTAGTAATTCGTGAATAGGCACTTTGTGGGCCAATCAGGCCGACGCTTTGGATAGTTTACACTGTGATGACTAACCACAGTCACGTCTATTTCAGTAAGGAGTCTATGAGCTCTCCAGTGGATGGTTGCTGCGTACTTTTTTGGTATCAATCAACGAACAAAATGGTTCAAGCTTTCGGTTATTTTTAATATAGAGTGTAACCGGTGGGTTTGGGTTTAGGCCTCCAGATGACGTAAGGTAGAAGAATTTAAACACGAGGAAACTTTATCACGTTACTTTAATTAATGGAAATTATTACTCATACTAGCACCATTTAGATAGGTACTTAACTATCTTATCTAAGTTATCTTAAGTCGGGGCGGAGCCCTACGGTTACGCTCGGGAAGGCGTCGCGGCGCACGAGTTCGGTCTAGGTTACGGTCGTCGGCAGACTGGGGCGAAGAGAGCGCGGGAGGCACGCACGCGGTGCCTATAATGGCGGTGTCGTTGTTGACGCCTGATTGGTCGTCACACGCATTGCTGCCAACCTTACTATTCTCCGCGTTGTTGATTAAGGGTTGCCCTGTCACAAGAGTAAGTAAGTCAAACGTCCCATAAAAAGTTTGAGCTTGTGGCATTACTTGCTTTTTTCCAATTGGATGTATTTACTTTACAAGCATACATCTTGTTGATGGTATCTCAGCCCGTTTTCTAAAACGGTGTTTATATACATCAATTCCAGTATGACAAGTTATTTATGCATGACCTTAGAACTCCAACCTATGTTCCACTGATGTGTTGACGTAATTTGATGGCACAGTATTACGCTCCATAGCATTGTTTCTCCAGTACGCAGTAGTTTATTGTGTAACAATCGCGGGGACCCTGACCCCTGTTCGGTGTTCGGTACTGATTGTTACGTCAAATATAAACGTAATTCATTATTATAGCGGGTATACCGCCATAAAGGGCAACGGCTGAGCTTCACACAAACCGTTACAAGAGCTCACGAACATTCTTGCACGGTATCAAAAGAAGAAAGATGGATTGTTTTATTTTATACTAGCTGATGCCTGCGACGACGTTTGCGCAGGATTAGTATTTCTAGCAGCTTATTATCTTCTCCAAGGCCAGATCTACCTCTGACGGTATTTGTGTTACATTTCAGCACCAGTCGTCGAGCACGTCTAGTGTATCGAGCTGTCAAATTGACTTGGTTTTTGAATAAGCTATCAGAAACTGACACAAACTTTGACAGTACTTACTCTCATCATTATGATCTTGACGTAGGCGGAGATCTTATTATTTTGTCTATGCTGTGTCCAAGCATATTACGCTTTTTTCACCCGCGTGGTGATGGATGATGATGAAAGTATCCTATATGTAATCTATATATAATCCAGCGCTTCATCTACTTCCATACCAAACTTCATCTAAATTGGCCATGCCGTTTGAGCGTGAAAGAGTAACAAAGATCCATACATTCATACTCACAAACTTTCGCGTTTATATTAGTAGGATTTAGATATAGTTTTTTTAGTGTTCCTTACCTCAAAAGGAAAAAGGAACCCTTGTAAGATCATTTTGTTGCTCACCTGTCAGTATGCCATCCCTTTTTCTCTAGAACTCGTTGAAATTTATATCAAACTCTCGAGTTTATGGCATCTTCAGCTGGGAACAAATTAAACTTCAACTAAGTTAACGCGAACAAAGATACGACCGTTTATGATAAAATTATTATCAAAATATCTCATTTTTAGTATACTTTGCGAATTTACAAGAGAATCAAATTTTATAGGGTATACGTCCCGTTGAACTAGAATCATGAAATTTGGTAAAAATTAACTGTTTACAATTTTTTTTAAATATCTGAGAACTGTAAATTTGTACTAGTTTAATAACAAAAAAGGTCATATACTATTGTATATACAAACTTATTATTTGCGGTTGATGCACTAGTCATGTCTGGATCGAAAGGGAAATTTAAGTTTGCTATTTCACAAGTAGTTTGTATTTTAGTTAGAACTATAATGTTAGATGGTTTCTTGTTAGGAACCCTCGGTGTGCGAGTCCAACTCGCACTGGGCCAGAATTTTATGTAACGTATAACCCGTCTTTGTATAATAAAAAAAAATGAACTTATAATTAACAAAATTTTTGTAACTAGGTAATAATCATTACTAAAAATATTATTAAACCGCAGGGGCGGCTTTGTGGCGAGTCTTCGATGAGTGGCGACACCGTGGACCCCGATTATCCCTGGGAATAAATGTGACCCTGGCTTGCCTTAATTGACTGTGTCGGGAGTGGAAGGAAGGAGCTCCAAGAGTGGAAGTATTAAAGAGCATAACGCCGGAAGTAGCGCTTTAGTGTGATCGCAGCACATCTCTCGACACCCTTTAGCTACCCACACCAACGTTGACTTTCGTCGCCAATAATGGCGGTCCTTACGGGGGCCGTTAAGTGGGTGGCAAGTTACTACTTAGTTACCTGCGTAAATATTGTTAAGATTGAAATTGGCAGGTGCCGTAATATCAGTAGGTAGTAGTTTCATAACCATCTCTTATCACTTATAAGTCCATGTCAATAGCCTTACCATTTTACCCAGTTTTGTAATAGATGTACCATGTTACCCTTCATCCAAAATGTTTCCTATTTTTATACTACATTGTTTATTTTATACAAACCTGGCCTCTATGTGTTGGCTTGAGCTCCACATACGCCTTTGTAAAGACCGGATGAAATCCGTAAAACAAATAGAATAAGATAAACAATAATAAAAATATTAAGACAATCTTAAAGTGTTGCTCAGGATTATTAAAATGATGTCTAAGTTCAGAAGGGTTGCGAGTTGCGACATACGTACAAAGTAACATCATAACACTAATTGACCGAGTGAGAGCCATGCATTTCTGCAATACAGGGCACAAATGTTTTCTACCGATTAAAAAAGGAGGAGGTACTCAATTCGACTGTATTTTTTTATGTTTGTTACCTCATAACATTCGATAGGGTGAACCGATTCTCAAAATTCTATTTTAGTTTGAAAGCTGATGCTTCCGTGTGGTCCCATTTATCTCTAATTTCATTAATTCGGTCCAGTAGTTTTTGAGTTATACAACAATAACTGAATAGAATGGAAGTCGGTATTAAATTTTTCAAATTGTACTTGTATGTCCGGATATCCAGATGGCAGCTACATTCACAGCTCACACATTTTACAGGTCGCTTTTCTCAACCGAAGTTCGTGAAATTTAGGTGATTAGAAATCACAATTTTTTCCCTCCTCTTTTTTTTTGTCCTTTCTGTATTTTCGTATTAAACCTCATGTTAATTGGCAAGCGGATGTGTTTAATTTAAAATAAAAAAAATATAAGAAGACTCAAGCCAACATAACAAAATCCAAAAAGCAAGAATTCCAATTTGAGATCCAGCGGAGCGTGGATTCCGATTTGATGTGTCGCGTGAAGGTTGGTGTTGATGGCGAGTTATGAAAATTAATAAAAGGATGGAATAGTGGATTTGTATCCGTTGAATCACCCACCAACAATATACATTATCTACCGACTTTCAAAAAGGAGGAGGTACTCAATTCGACTGTATTTTTTTATGTTTGTTACCTCATAACTTTCGACTGGGTGAACCGATTCTCAAAAAAAAACAAAAAAAACGTTTGTTTGAAAGCTGGTACTTCCCGTGTGGTCCCATTAAATTTTTATCAAATTCGTTCCAGTGAGTGAGTTACACTCCAATAACTGAATAGAATGGAAGTAATTTTTTCAAGTTGTACTTGTACAATATATAATTAAAGTTGTGAATTGCTAGCAAACCGACGGTATTAGTCTGTCGAACACTCTCATCCTGATGACGCAATCAAAGCGCGTAAGGCATTCTATGGACTCTAATGTACCAAAACATAAAAGAGCTGAAACGTCCCTCAAAGTCAGAAGCTGACTGGAACGTCTACGTGTGAAACTTGCTTAACTAACTGACGATACAGGATATGAGATCCGTAGGCAAACTAAAGTCACCGACATAGCCCAGAAGATAAGCCAATTGAAGTGGCAGAGGGCAGGCCACATAGCACGCAGAACAGATGGCCGATGGGGCGGAAAGGTTCTAGAGTGGAGGCCACGGACCGGCAAGCGCAGCGTAGGTCGTCCACCGACAAGGTGGGCTGACGATCTGAAAAAGGTAGCAGGACGACGTTGGATGCAGGCCGCTTCCAACCAGTCCTTTTAGAAATTTGTGGGGGAGGTATATGTTCAGCAGTGGATTTCCTACGGCTGTAATGATGATGATGATGATGACATGACTTACAGCTAAGTTGCCAGTTCTTTCATTTTTGTTTATTATAACTATATATAACCTATATTTATTTCTAAAGTTCCCTTTTTATTTCTTTTAGTTACTGTATAGGCACTATTCTTGATAGTTTATCAATGTTGTGTAGGTCAGAACGGCTGAAATACTACAAGCTATCGAAATCAAACGCATTTACGGCGTTATTCCTAATAATGTGATCACGTTGCTTGACGTCAATATAATCAATCGCCGAGTGCGTTCTATTTTCAGAAAGCCCGCAAGTTTATGTACTGTTCATAAATAGCTGTACCTACTCGTATGTGTGCATAAACTTCATACCGATCGAGAGTTTGACTTACGGTTTTATAGCTGAGTGTTTGTTTGCTTTTGCATTATTTTTAAATATCAGTCCCATATTTTCAGTTTACTGCTAAAAATGAATGCTGCTTATTTAAGCAGCATTCATTTTTCTGGCATTTGCCAGTTATGAGGAATCTGGAGTTATGCGAGTTACCTCGGGTCTAAATGTAATTAACTGAAATGATCTGGTCATTTCAGTTATGAGAGATAACATTTAGACCGGATAGAGTTTATAAAAGACATTAATAAGCTCTTTCCGGCTCATTTCATGAATTGAGTTGCAACTTGCAACATTGAGGACTCGTGTCGTGATGACTTAAACTATACTATACTAAAGTATTGAGAAGTGTTAGCAGTATGTCAGTTAGCAGTAGGCCAATAGACCTCTTACTTTTAATATAATTATTTTCATGTATGAAAATATTGAAAAAGTATGTGTATTTACGCAGATATTATTATTATAATAATACGAAGATACCGATTGCTCATCGTCGTCGGACTTAAACCGACATAACAAGTGAGTGCAGCCGGTATCTTTATATTATTATAATGTGGGATACTCACGATAGTTTTCAGATAATATTGTGTTTGTTATTAATATATAATTTTATTAATAACTAGCTTGCTCGTTTGGTCTTGGTGTAGTGGTGGTGAGATCAACGCTTTGGGATGTCGAAGCCCTGGGTTCAATACCCGGGTTGGACCGTTATAGGGTTTATCCGATAAAGAAATTCTCAATAGTAATCTGAAGTCTGGAATAGTGTCCCGCAGATGGCAATAGCGTAGGTCGTCCACCGACAAGGTGAACTGACGACCTGATAAGAGTAGCAGGACGACGTTGGATGCAGGTCACTTCCAACCGGTCCTTTTGGAAATTGGTAAGGGAAAACGTATGTTCAGCAGTGGACGTCCTACGGCTGAGATGATGATGACGATGAGATGGCAATAGGCTCGCCTCCTATTACATGGGACCAAATAAATATTATTCCTCAGGCGAAACGTAGGTGTTTCAAGCAGAACTGCCTACTCCTTCAAAGATGTAAGCGTGGCGATTTGTTATATTGTATGTAAAAATAGCATGTATTTCTAAACTATCATGGTCACAAACATAAGAGGTATTCAAGTTATCAACGGGATAAAAATCATGTATATTTTCTATGAGTTTCCGATATTTCGGCACTGTTGCAAGCACCATGATCACGGATGAACTGAAGAATTGCGGGTGGGTGAATGTTTACGAGCAGACGAAACGGTCTACCCTCTTCCGTACTCGTTTGTTATGCAAAGCACCACTACTATTGTTCGCACTGTTAGTTTTTGTATTATCTCGACACACAACACTAACCGTATCAGCTCGAACTTTGGGACTACTACTGTTTTTGTTTTTACACAATCGTACCACTGGATTCCAGATATTCGAAAGTTGAAAACTATCCTCACGATTGAAATTTTTAAATTTCGTGATTTCAATCGCTTCTCTGACGAGTCTTGGTATGTAGTGGACCACTACATACCAAGACTCGTCAAAGAAGCGAATCGATTGTATTTAAATATCGGAAACTCGTAGAAAATATACATGGTAATTATCCCGTTGATAATTTGAATACCTCATAAGCATGTATTTCATTATGTATATTCTTATAGTATAAAGATCTAGGGTAGTATTGCAAAAATAAAATTTCCATTCTTAGATAAAATTATACACGTCTACCCCCTACCCATAGTAACACACGCACCGGTGTGTGCTGGTTTTATTTTATAGTGATAGCGTAGGTTTTTAGCCGTGCTCAATCGAGGCCCCAATTTTATATGAGACCGTATAGCATAGAGAGATCAAGTTATCTTGGATTTATGTGACAGATTAACGGCCGGTCCCAATAATCTATCGATCGCCGGTTTACCTTACTAGAGATAGATATTTGACACTATTTGTATGGACGTTATGTCAAATTGCTATCGGTAGTAAGGTAAACCGTGGATAGATAGATTATTGGGACGTGCCTTAAGATGGAAAGTTTATAGCTGAGAGTTCTGGACTCAATTCTATCGATGTACCAAATTTCATTGAAATCGTGCGGGAGTTTTTTAAATTATGCGTGAACATACTGACAGACGGACAGACAGTTTTTTTTTTTAATAACGTCATATTCTTGTTCAATCATTTATCATCTTCTGATGCACATTTTTGTTTATTTTTCTTCCAAACACAGACTTTTTGGTTTCTACTCCTTTATTACTCGTATAAGTATAGAAAAATATGGAAGATGTATTGATTTTGTTAAAAATCTTTTAATTGTATGTTTACTAGCGACTGCCCGCGACTTCGCTCGCGTAGGAGTCTCGGCTTTCGGCCGCGCCATAACCTCCCATCTTTTCCTGGTTTTTCTTCTCCTGGCAATAATAAACAGTAAAATAAAGAATTAGTAAGATTGTTCCATCCGTTCTCAAATCATATGAATGGAGGTAAGTTACTTAGACTACTTTTTTTCTTATTCAATTCAACGGGTTCCGATTTCCGAGAGTTTCAGATCAACTAATGCCACGTACTCTCAGACCAAATAAAAAAGTCAAGACAGAATCTTGTGAACAGAAAAGTTAAGCCGGTAAAACTACGCCTCGCCGTGTACATACACAATTACACACACACACGCACAACGAAACTACGCCTTGACTCGTCAGTCGAACTATCGCTGCGCGTGGAAGCAACACGTAAACTAAATCAACAAATTTACCAGTCAAAATGCCGAATTGTGTCGTGAAACGGTGTTAAAACAAACACCAAAATATAAAAAGAAGGATGGAATCACATTTCACACGTAAGTAACTTAGAAAGCAATATTTTAAATAAATAAAAATAAAGGTTATTGCTTGGAACATAGAAAGTGTTGCCATGGTAAAGCCTGTAAGGTTTACCCTATTATTGGGTAATCTTAATATTTAGTATATATGTTACGTTAATACGGGTACGTTTTTATAATAGTTTATCAACGTGTTTTAACCGACTTCAAAAAAGAAGTAGGTTCTCAATTAGACTTTTCTTTAAATATAATATTGTATGACACTCGACGCAATATCTTTATACAAAACCGGTTCCGTCGTTTGAAAGCAAATTAAAAAAAAAGGCAATTCTTTTTTTTTTATTTTTAGTTTATTTTCAACCGACATCTAAAAGGAGTAGGTTCGCAATTAGGTTCTATTGTTTTAAATACTTGTTACCTCATAAGTCCGTTATTTATAAAACGATAAGAACATTTATTTTTTTGTTGGAAACCTGATACCTTTAATATGGACTCGCATTAATTTCACACTGAATTTTCAATTTCGTACATATTGAAGGCGGTTATGTATTTTTGTAAAAATAAACCATATTTCTATTGAAGTCTTTTGTTTTTAGGGTGTATCTATATTGAATGTTGTTGTGTGTAGTTAGTATGCGGAAAGTTATACGAGATGGTCGACCAGTCTTTGTCATCACGCGATTTTATAAACCAGTCGTAGAAGAAAAATGCAAAGCAGGATTCATAGGTACATTAATAAATATTGAAAGTTTAAAAGCGCTTTATACGAAGTACATAGAATATGAAAAAAGGCTGTTTTTTTATCTACTTATAAATTAAGCCAGGATCATTTGGAGATTCTATTTACGACTATTAGGATGCATGGAGGGTTCAACGATAACCCTAAGAACCCTAAGACAGTTTACAAGCAAGCTACAAAACATACTATGTCATTTAGAATTAAAATGTCTTGCAAAAAGTAATTGTGTTCCTTTAGAACACATAGCAATACTTAATTGCACTTCAACAACTAAAGTTATAAATAGCACTTCATCGTCGTATAGAAACGAAAAAGAAGAAGAAACCATTGAAAATTCTTCGTTGCAACTTCTTAATGAAATTGTTAATGAATCATTTGATTGGGCCAGTTGTTTACATGACAATTCATATTATGGTGACTACAGAAAAATGATAATTGGTTACATATCTGGAAGTACAGTGCACTACCTTGTTAAAACCATAAAATGCTCTAAATGTTAAGATGCCTTGCTGACAAGACTGATGAGAAACTTTATTTTCAGAAGCTCATTAGTTTAAAAAACAAAGGCGGTTTTCACTTCCCGTCTAAGGATCTTTTTGACATTTGTGTCACTTGTGAAGCAGTTGTTCGAAAATTATTAAATGAAAATATAAACTCTGTTCACAACATTCTGTCTTGACTTTTTTATTTTGTCTGAGCACGTACTTACATGAACCGCGATCAGAAGGTTGCATTGTGTACATTACCGACTACAAGATTATGTTTTAGTTAGCCTAGGTAATACTAACTTCTTGGTAACTCGATTTTAATAGACCCCGTTCCAGTTACTAAATAAAATAAGCAATCAATTTGTCATTTTATTGCGAATACATAATGGATTATCAAATACAGTCAGGTGATACGATTATATATCCAATTTGAAATAAATTAATTTAATTTACATAAACATTACGGTTAAATGCTTTGGCCTCGTGTGTTCCCTGTCTAAATTGAATCGTGTGAATTAATTTAATTATTAAGTAATTAATTTGGGTGTTTAATATTTTATTCAATACAAAAAAGAAATACTTTTACTATTTACTTACCACAAAAATATATGTCAGTATAAAATTGTTATACATTACATTGTTTATAGTCATGTATCTCATGGTAATTATTAAAACAATTAAACTTATTAATAAATGAATAAAAAGTTACTGTAACACTTGAAAGGACGTAGTAGGTATTTACAACACAATAAATCATTGTATTGGTTATATTTTTTGCGATAACAGAACTGCGTAAGAGTAACGTAACGTGTCGTTCACGTGAACCAGTACAAACAGTAATTTATGGAGGGCTACTCTGACACAGATAACTCATGGTTTGTACGCCGAAGCGTGACACATAGACGTTTACGATATGAATACTTGTTCACAAACTGTTCGTGCTACGGCCTCTGATGTTTAATTTAGAGAGTAAAAATTGGTATGTTGTTATTATTATAAACTATTAATATTATACACTGCAATTTTAGACTATTCCATATCCTAGGACGAGATCAGAACCCGCGATCTTTCGACAATCCGTGTAAGACGCCTTGCCAACTAGGCCACCGAGGCTCGAGGTCCGAGCATCGAGTTTTAACTCTCTCTTAGACTTTTTTAAAGCACTATTAGCGATGCCAAACATTGCAGTTATAGGGAGAAAAAACTCCGTCCCGATACGACGGTTAAAACCAGATAGAGAGTTAGAATTCGATGCTCGGACCTCGACCTCGGTGGCCTAGTTGGTCATGGCGTCTGACATGAACTGTCGGAAGACACAGGTTCGAATCCCGACCCAGGATATGCAATTTCCTCACTAAAATTGCAGTGATTGGCCTCGCTAAGCAGGCTACTTTACAAATCATACTTATACTACATAATTTACTTAAAATTCATGTAATTAAATATTATTACATTTTATAATTAGTACTCACGTGATGTACACCACGATTAGGCGGGTTTTGGAGTTCCCGATATTTCGGCGCAGTTACATGCACCATGTTCAAGGTTATTATATTTTGACCAGATTTAGCGTGGTTATGGTCTGATTTCATGACCATCATATTTACATTTAGAATATCTTTAGTAGGTATATGAAAAGGAAGAAGGGGCTAAAATATATGCCCATCAAATAAAGATCATAGATACGTACCAGGTTATAGTAGTAAGTCTTCTCAGGCCTTACCAGGATAACAGAAATCTCTGGTAATGGAAACGTCAATGTAACGGTGACAACCTGACCTATCAGATTATGCAATAAACAATCGACGATACGTCTTACCACGTAAGGGAATTAGAACATAATCCGGCACCGACTTTCTACGGCTTCTGAATAAAATGGGTCGCGGTTCGGTAATAGTTACTATTGGCCATTCTGTGGTTAAGTCAAAAGACTGGCCAGCCAGAGTCACTTCAGTCACACTGAAAACAAACTATTTTTTGTTTTTATCATTATCATAGCATACACACATCAAAAAAGTTTGCGATCACTTTGAGAAATACAAATCTTACAGGTATTATATTATTTGATAATAGAGCAATTGCTATTGATGGAGTTGTCAGACCATTCCGAGTAAACCATAGGCACCAATTTGTACTGGTCGATGACAATACGCCCGCCCATCGAGCTCAACGATCAATGCTGCTCTCCGAGAATACGACATCGCAAGGTTAGACTGGCCTGCAGGCTCACCTGACTTAAACCCAATAGAGCACGCGTGAGATGCTCTGAAGCGACCTGTTTGGAACCGTCAGCCACGCCCCCAGACAGTGCCAGAGCTCAGGGAAGCCACTATGCAAGAATGGGACAGGATACCCCAAGAAATGCTGGATAACTTGATCCTCACATGCATGCCCATGCATGCCCAGGAGGATATGATGCGTATGTGTTCGAGCCAGGGGAGTTATATTATATAGAATATAAAACATTTATTAAAAAATTGTTGATTAAGTTCAATTAAATAAAATATATCAGCTATGCAAGTGATCACAAACTTTTTGACGTGTGTACATCAACGGCATCGCCTAAATAGTCGGCCCAATTGGCTTTGTTGATTTTATAGAATGTAAATCTGTTATTGGCTTTATGTTATATAAGTAAGCTCTAACAAATTGTTAAAATTATTAAGTGCTGCGGATTTTGTTACATAAATACAAAAAAATAACCCTTCCCGTCGAACCGCGTATTGCCAGGATCGATCCCTGGCTAAACCAAGGTAAATTTTTTTAGACAGCAAATTAACATATAACGAACATATATCTGATATTTTAGGAAAAGCGTATAAAACTTTGGGTTTTATACTGCGTGTCAGCAAACCTTTCTCTGACCCGAAATGTTTGAAGATGTTATACATTGCGTTTGTACGAAGTACCCTTGAGTACTGCTGCAATATTTTGAGCCCCCTATATATCACAAATACGCAAGAAATAGAAAAGATACATATCAAATTTATAAAACATCTAAACTACCGCTCTCAACGCTTTTGTGCAAGCTATGACGAATCTTGTAACTCCCATAACATATTAGCACTGAAAGATAGGCGATGCCTTTTAGAAATATCATTTCTACATAATGTGATTCACGGTGTAATCGACAGCCCTGAGCTCACTCAGCAGGTTCTGCGGCTCAACGCGCCATCCATCCGCACTAGACACACTCCATTGTTCAGTCTCCCACGCGCACGTACTAACTATTATCAAAATTCTATTATATATAGAGGTCAAAATGTTTATAACAAACGTTTCAGCTCAGTTGATATTTTCCACAGTCAAAAAATTAAGTTTAAAAACAGTATTATCGACATTATTAAGAACAGTACATAGAACATAACACATAGCCTATCATATAGACACACGTACATACTCACACACACACGCACTCACACACACACAAACGCGCGATCCCTCACGCACGCATGAAACGCTAAGTCTTACGCTGTAATTAAGCGTACGGCGCAGCAAGTGTATCTTATGAGCAGTACCTACTATAATCATAATTGATCTTTGTGTAAAAATCACGATTACCATAATTTTTTTTTATTTAATTCTGTGTAACAAAATTGTAAACTCTCTTTAATCTGAGGTACTGAAACTGCTCTATTTGTAATATTTATAAAAAGTTAATCCGTAATTGGATGTAAATTACAACTAAGAAGCGTATTTAAGATATTTTTAAGATCTGTGGATTTTATAATTAAATAAATAAATAAATAAATCTAGGTAAATAAATATGTAGGTAATATATAGCAGAAATTGTATGGTATTGGGTGTGTGTCATATGTGTTAACGTAGGTTCTTTGCCTCCTGCGACACAGGGTATCTGTCTAGTCTTGAATTCTATCATACAGCAAATTGTTATGAGAAGTACTTAAGATAACAAATTTACATTTTATGCACAATAATATGTGAATGTTAACAAGTTAAAATAATTTTGTGCAAGAAAGTCACTTAACATCAAGTAAGAAGGTGGTCAAACGAAAGCTGTATGATATGAGATGACATTGTCATGAGTACTATGGGATGGTCTGGGACAGGATGGGATGGGGTGGGCGCAAAATAGTTATAAGTTATTACTAGGCCGATTATTATAAGTATATAGCTGTCATTAAGTATTGTCAAAATGGTCCACAGCTATTTTGCCGCATTCATCTCCATCACAATATTTACGTACGTACTTTTTCTTACAAACAAGAAAATGACTTCTGGAAATGAAGTGCAACAAACAGTTATATAATTTCACGGGTCAAATGAGCCACAGAGACCTGTTGAAGGCAGATAATAGATCCGGCCAGTGGCAGCTATTTGTGCCATTCTGGCTCATAGCCAAATGAAAAAAGGCTCTAGCTGGTAACTGTAGTAAAACCTCTTGAATTTGTGTGTTCAAATGTCTTTCGTTTTATACGTGGCCTTATTCCTAAACAAATCTTTATCAATATTTTTTGTGTAATGTTCAGTTAATTTCTAAATTTAAAATGTCGTGAGCACAGCAAGTTGTGGGCAGCCCACGAGGTGACCACAGAAAAAATATAGTACAAAATTTTTACCATATTTTTTCTGTGGTCACCTCGTGGTTACTCGTTTATTTATTTATTAATAATTATATTTAATATAATTATTAATAAATAAATAAACGAGTAATTCTAATAGATATGTAGTGGGTTGACTTATTTAAACTGTATTTGAAGTATTAATTTTTCGATTGGATATTATCACTATCGGAAATGAAATTACGTTTATGTAAAACTAGCTAGTGCCCGCGACTACGTCTGCGCAGGATTCTTATTTCGAGTAGCTTATTATCTTCTCCAAGGCCATATGTACCTTTACACCAAAATGTGCATGGTACATGTACAATGTATACAAATTTACTTTTACAATTGTACAACTTGTACAATAGTATTATAAGAGTAAATTTAAGACGCGGTCCAACCCCAATTTTAAAATAATGTACGATGCTTTACGTAAGGTTGAAAATCGTTTGTTAGATTGAACGATGTAATGCGAAAATGCGTTAATTTTGTACGTTTTCTTTATATCTTTCGATATATACTAACACAATTGAAAAAACTGCTGGTTACTACTTTAGTACTATATGTTGGCTATGTATTACCTAAAAAATAATATAGTGCTATCGCTGAAAATTCTGAGAGTTTGGACGTGAAAGTTTATTTTTATGCACCTATTTAGGATTTTTTTCCGCAGAGAGCGAGTAATATTTATGAATTCTGTTCGGTTATTACTCTTTGCCTGTTCCTTTTCTAACCTAAGTTTTTTTTTTCATAGATTATTATTGAACTGTTTCGTTACATTCGATGTTTAAAGATTCTGCTTTATACTATCATCAGGATACGACCGCGCCTTAAATAGCTATATATCAATCAGTAAACATTAGTAATAAAATACCGGACTTACGTACATACAAATATAAAATTAATCACCATGGAATAAAACTGTCATTACATTTCATCACCCTTGATGATCGCGAGCGCGTCTAGTGTATCGAGCTGTCAAATTGACTTGGATTTTGACTAAGCTATCAGAAACTGATACAAACTTACACAGAACTGTCATTATTACGATCTTGACGTAGGCCGAGATCTTATTATTTTGTCTATGCTGTGCCAAAGCATATCGTGGTGATGGATGGTGATGATGATGAAAAAAGTATCCTATGTGTTAATCCAGCGCCTCATCTACCTCCACAGCAAATTTCATCAAAATTGCCCCAGCCGTTTGTGCGTGAAAGAGTAACTAAGATCCACACATACATACATCCATACTAACAAACTTTCGCGTTTATAATATTAGTAGGACTATATCTTAGACATACTCTCAACTGTTTATTTAGTTTTAGTCACTACACGATAAATCTTTATAAAAAATATTTTTTACCCTAAGAATATATTTTCATCTGTTTTAAGGCGCGGTCCAATCCTAATTTTAAAACAATTTACGGTGCTTTACATAAGGTTGAGAATTGCCTACCAGAATGGACGATTTAATGCGAAAATTCAATTGAATACGTGCTAATACTTTTTATATTTATTTCGTACAATCAAATGATACAATTTTAATGATAAAGGAGTCCATAGTTCACTAGTAAATTTCATTGGGAATTCGAATGTGATACATTAATTGAAATATATTTTCCCATAATTGAATAAAAATGCTTTTTCCCACGAAGCACGTAAGGAAAATTGCAAAATTTAGGGAATGTTGCCGATTTTATTCTATCGAGCCAAGTTTGCTCAATCGTGTATTGGCTTCCATACTTCATAAGGACGTATATTCAATTTACACTAGGTTTTTTTCCAACTTCGGTTATTAGGTTTAAGCGTCGAAAAACTAAGTTTTCGCGAAGTCAAATCATGAAATTTAGAACTCATTTCGCCTTAAGGAGAAAATTACGTTTTATCACAATATCACCTCAAAACTCATATTATACTGTCAATATCAATTAATGGATATTATATTTCTATCTCGCCTGATAACTCTTAAAATATTAGATGAATCAATGAAATGCATTATTTCAAATGGGCCATAAATCGTAAACGGTAAGTTATACAACAATGTTTACACGGAATGGAAGATTCGAGATTTATTCTCTACAATAATTGATACATAATTTTTTGCCCTAAAGTGCATATTGTCACGAGATATCGGCCAAAAACTTCTTTTTCAAGATGCATTTTGAAACTCCACCCGGATCTGTCAGCATTTTGTGATTTTATGCTTAGTAAATGCTCATGTGGTTCACCAGATACTTTTTATTGAATTACTAGCTAACCCGCCAGCGGCTTCGCTCGCTTGGTGTAGTGGAAGTGCCGTTTTGGAACCTCGTCATGGGTTCGATCCCCGGGTTGAACAGTTATTGGGTTTTACAGTCCGGAGACTGGAACAGTGGTAGATGGAAATAAGCTCGCCCCCTGTTACATGATCACATGACCAAAAACATATATAGCGAAACGTAGGCGTTGAAAACACCGCTGCTTACCCCTTCGAGGATTATAAAGGCAAAAGTATCGATTCACTCAAGATGACTGATGTTACCGCCCCGCGCTTTCACCTCCGTGGTGATGGATGGTGATGATAAGGAAATGTGTCTTATTAAAAAACTGCTGCTTACCCCTTTGAGGATATATAGGCGAAATTATTGGTTATGTTGTGTTTAAAAATAACATGTAAATATTGCGGGCGGTTCACTCAATACCGTTAAACTAGTGTTTCACCTCCGTGGTGATGGCAGAATCGCTCGACTAAATTCGGCTGAACAACAAAGATAGATGGATGACATGCGAACTCTATCGCCGAACACGTTGTCAAAATCATTGCGTGCTTTTGACTATCAGAAACTGACACATCTTTGACGGAAATATATCGACAAAAAATAAGCCATCATTACGATCTAGACGTAGGCGGAGATCTTGTTATTTTGTCTAGATGCTGAAACTAAAACAAAAGAAATAGTATCGCGAAGCCAACCAAATTGCAAATCAGTACTAATGTTCTATAGCTCTTCCATTTTGGTACTATTCAATTAGGTCGGGTTCGCGATATTATCACTTTTGTTGAGTTTCAGAACGCGACATTAGATGCTCCTACGCACACTGTTTTGATAGATATGATTGAATTTGAACTTTGTGCAGCGATAATGTGCAAATTGACTCTTTGGTGTTAGGAACACACCTACATTGCTTAGACAACCGTGAGTACTTGTAATTTAATGTGAACTTTATTGAATAGCAATAAAGTTCATATTGACTCTACATTTTAGTAAGAAAACGTTTGTATGGGAAAAGAAAAGGGCTGTTTTAAGGGGTTTTCCGGCAATTATTCGAACTTTTCTCGCCGTAAAAACTATCCTTGGACTTCAACAAACATGTAGAAAAAAGAACTGGCCAAATTGGTCAAGGCGTTGTTGAGTTATGCGCTTACCAACACATTTTGCGATTCATTTTTATATTATAGATTAAATATTCAACCATTTCGGAAATAATGCTATAAACTTTCCAAAAAACTAATCGCATATCTGTTCTTGTCCTGTCATTATCAAGCGATGTCTAAAAATAGAAGGATGATGGAAAAACGGAGGAAGTGCTTAATTCGGCTTTTTGTTTACTGTTTGCTTAATACTTCCTATACCGTGATAATTAAAACAAAAGATTTATGAATGAACTGATGTAAATTAACGTCTCCGATAGGCGAAGGGAAGAAAAAAAATGTTTCATACATGCATATCTAGACACTGTAGTTTAATTTTGTATCTGTGGAGCGTTGACGTGTGGTATGTAATGTAGAAATTTCATACTTCAGTAATAAAAGACAGTTGCATTATTTTTAAATAATATACTATTTTCGGATATATATTAGACTGTATAACCCTTTACTGGTGCGCTTCGACCGTACCAAATCTCAGAATAATGGTTTTCGTCGGCTAATATGCTTGAAGTTGTGTTGGTATATTGTTTCACGAATAACATCACATGGCATTCGAGTCATGTGACTTTGTATTCACCTGGATAAGGTTTTGTTACTTGTGACACCGATTAAATAACAGTTGGTATGTAACTCTTAGTCACATGACTCGTATTACGCTCTCCAAATGACTCAATAACTACCACATGAATAAATATTTCGCTGTTCTACCTAGAAACTCGTAATGTTAATTTAAGTCTAACATTTTGAAATTTTGCATAGTTAGATACTATGTAAATTAGTGCATTCAGTTTTGTATTCTTCTTTGAATTAAGGATGAGGTATATTAGCAAAATACATAATAATAAAGCAGTCTTGTGGTAAAAAGTGTTTTTTTGGTAGTGCCACGCTGCAACCCCACAGCCGAATGTACCGGCACGACCGGAGAAGTACCACACTCCCACATAACACCGACGTGAAGTAACATAGCTTGCTATTGTGTTTCGTCGGATTGAGGGAGGTTCCGGAGGCGCGATTCCCTTTTCCCTGATCTTCCTCTCCCCCCTTCCCCCTCCACCCTCACCCTTCTATCTCTTCCTTCCTATCATCCTTCCTCAAAGGTCGGCAACGCATCGTCGAGACCTCTGTTGCGGATGTCCGTGGGCGACGGTATCACTTACCATCAGGTGAGCCGCTTGCTCGTTTGCCAACTTATCTCATAAAAAGTCTGCCATTTTACAGAGTTCGTTCTCAGACTTAATTTGATATGTATATTTGCATATGTACCTACAGGTACGTTAATATGTTTATTATGTGCTTCCCGATTTGTTTGCCAGTTTTGAGCCGCTTAGCAAGCAGTGAATTCAGCGCTAAAGGATATATTTTCAAGATGAGAAAATAACCTTGCAGAGCCAATGCACAATCGTACATTGCGTACATATACAATTACATATACATATACATATACATATACATATACATATACATATACATATACATATACATATACATATACATATACATATACATATACATATACATATACATATACATATACATATACATATACATATACATATACATATACATATACATATACATATACATATACATATACATATACATATACATATACACATACATACATACATCTCGTAGTTCTACACAAAGAAGAATGGTAAACCTCTGTGTGTTTTGGGCACCCTACATAGACGAACCCACGAGAAAGCAAACCATGCAAAACCAGTAGTCCTTAGTGAGACTAAGATATTATAAAATTGTACCATATTTTTTAAGTTGGGGTTTAAAACTTATCAGCATTGATATTTTTTCTAGGTTAGGTTAGATAGGCAGAATTCGTTAGCTTAAAATATCTGACTGGGTTTTTCAAAAGAAATCTATCGTAATAGAGAACCGCGTACTTGGCATTAGGTATCGTTATCGTAGATATGTATGCAACTACTTATATTTTATGTGATAACATTATAAAACTAACTTGAGAAATGGCAAATGTACAAAACGTACGAATCCAACACCAAAATAAATAACTATTCGTGTCATTTTGTCATGTCATTTCGACTCTTTTGGCAGAATATACGTAGTATCAAGAAAGTTGTATTGTATCCTATAGTCTATGCACTGAATAGCGTTTCGTTATTGCCCACAACCATCTTCTGCGTAAAGCCCATCACACACGACAAAGATAATATATATTATAGCGTCGAATGTAAAAGTTATGTTATCTTAACCCACCACACACGGCGCAGATACTATAATATATAGCAAGCGTACATTTTATCGGAAACCGTCTCGGGAACCGCACGTCTCGATCGTTCACACTGTAATATACAGAGTGTTCATATTTTTTATTTTGCGATTATTCGTATTTTGTTGCTAGACCTGTTGGACAGTTCCTCAGATGATGATTGGGACTGTGAATATGATATAACCGTCATACTAGCTAAATGTAAAAAACGAAGAATCTGGATAGAAGATCACATAAAACACAGGAAACACCGTAGTGAATTTAAACTTTAACAATGATCTTTCAGAAAAAAAACAGCTTTTTCTTACATTCATATGGTTATTTGCACGATACCTACCAGTTTTTTAATTGTTTGTTTGTCTGTCTGCCTCTATAATCCGTGTATTTTCTGAAAAGGCTGGACCAATTTTGATGGGATTTATACTGAAAGCATTAATTAAAGGGTCACGCGAACGAAGTCACGGCTCCAGCTAGTCTAATAATATAACATAGCCTTATTTCATCAAGAATCTTCTTCTCAGTCGTTTCGCTCTTGACAGAGCGGTCGTGGTCGTCATGTAGTTGTGGTGGAGGCAGATGTAATGCGCCCCACGAAGTCATGCCATCCCCCTCTATTCGCAGTCATCCTGGTGCACTCATGCAAGAGACCTCTCAACGCAGATTTGATCTGATCAGTCCATTGCATGGGTGATCTCCCGCGCGGTCTACTGCCTTCTACTTTGCCCTGAACGACAAGCCGCTCTATAGACTGGCTGCCCCGCCTCGTAACGTGTCCGAAGAATGCGAGGATCCGCGATTGCACCAAAGTTGAAAAACGCTGCTTGATGCCAAGTTCTTGAAGTATCGAGACGTTTGTACGAAACTCGGTTCACGACACCCCAAGCATTCTTCTCCAGCACCACATTTCTATAGCGTCTATTTTCTTTTTTTCGATCTCTCGTAGGGCGTCTCTGCGGCGTACAAAAATAAGGGGAAAATAAGAGTTCGCACTAGTCTGATCTTTGTGGCTTTGGTGATATTTTTTTACTGCTACTTACTTATTCTTGTATTGATGACGACGCTGTCTTCTAAGCTAAGTCTCAAGTTCGACCCCTGGCTGGTGTAAATGTTTATTAGATATTGAGATGTGACCATAACAATTGTGATGATTTCCTGTGTCGCGAGGGGCATGGAGACATCCATGAAATCATAGTGCAGGGATATATGTATGTAGGTACTATTTATTTTTTATGTACCAGGTAATTTTTTAAATTGCCCAGGAACCTAGATCTTGGCAATTTGCAAACTTGCGGAAGAAATTTTCATCAAACAAAATACATTTTTGAATATAATTTTCGTTTGGGAAAGTTTAATTATAATAATAAATAATCGAAAATAACTAAGTAGGTACGTTAAGAGTGCTTTGTGGTACAATATAGCCTTGGACCTTTGTGTGCTGTGTTGCTCACAATTCTTATTATTTCTTATCTACTGAACATACGGTTTGTACAAAACAATTACAGAGCTGTATTAGAACACTTTTCATACAAACAGAATTCCATATTTGAGGTTGGTTAACAATGGTTATTTATGAATAACAAGGCAACATTCATTTCAGTAACAACACATGCCATACAGAATTAGTTCCAGGCCATGCGATAAAATAGTTCGAGTATTAGGTACCTAAGTAAGTAATAATTATAACGTACACTGAACAAAGAACTGTAAATAATTGTTTAATAGGTTATAGGTATATGAATTATCGAATTTTCAATAATGGGTGGTATGAAAATCAATAAGTCTCTTCTATAGTATTACTTTTTAAAGCACTAACGCCTGCTTAAGCGATCTCAAATATTGAAATGTTATAGAGAGAAAAATTCACATCCTCGGAAGGGAAAATTCGATGCTCGGACCAGATCCTCGGTGGCCTAGTTGGTCAATGGCGTCTGAGACGGAGAGTCAGAAGTCTCTTCTACTTAGGACGAAAATTTTAAAGTTTATTTTTAGCTATTATTATTAATCAACAATACAGTCATTGTTAGTCCTACCTTCGAGCATATTAGATGCTCTTCAAGAGGCCGAATCCTGCTATTGAATAACAGTCCAGTAATTTTCTTATACTGCTATTGAATAATGCGATGGCGCAAAAAGGTGTAAAGGAGAATGCGCAGCGGCATCTGTGAGCGGCTCTTCTGACTAACCCGACGAGAATTTCAATATAAAATTAATTTAGCTACTACCATTTTTTTGATCAGTCATTCCTTTTGATATCGAAGATAGATTTTTCTTAGATTAGCTTACATACATAGACATATATTCATTAAAATTCTTTAACCTACATAAATATATCAAGACACAACATAACGCAGTTTTGATATACCGACTTCCAAACAGGTACTCAAATCGATTGTATTTTTTTATTCATTGTTTTGTTTGTTACCTCATAACTTGCGATGGGGTGAACCGATTATCAACAATCTTGTCTTGTGTGTCAATCTTTTTGTTTGAAAGCTGGTGAATACCATGTGTTCCTATTTAAATTTCATCAAATTTGGTTCAGTACTTTTTAAGATATACCAATAACTGAATGGACTGGAATTCGTTATTAAATTTATCAAATTGTACTTGTTATACAGTGTTTTTATCACTCTAATATGTCCAAAAACTACCGCAGTACCTATGCGTTGTTTGAAAATGACATAATCATTTATCAAAGAACACATCACTTACAAACAGGGTTGTCAGTCAGAAATGCATTCAATTATTTTTTTTCAAATAATTTTAGGTATAAAAACGACAGAAAATTCGGTGTCCTGTCCCCGTGGTCAATTTTCACAGCCAAAGTGAAATAAAACAACAATCATTCCCACATTTAATTTGTATAAACGCCACTAAAGCAGGGCTAACACACCGGAAATGGCTAATAATGTACATGTTTGTGGTTATTCACTTCAACGCTCGTATGAAGCGACGGGAATATGGGAATTCCTGCTTAAAATTATGAAAATACAGTTATAAACACACCGGTCATGAAGTCTGTTAAAGTCAATGATCTTATGTTAAAAAGAGGTAGATACGTTATGTTAGAATTGTGGCTGTGGCTGTACAGCCACATTTTTGTTGCCGTATTAAAACGTCTACCTCTTTATAATAAAAGATCATTGGTTAAAGTGAAATTTATGAGAACCGTTGCTTTTTTGTTTTCAACTATTCTTAGGCCTGAATCTACATAATAATATCTGAAAGCATAACTCAGAACAAATTCCACACAAAAAGTGGTCCTTCAAACCAAAACGATGTATGATTCCAAATACGAATTATTTCCGAGGTTACAAACAGACATGTTCGGTGATTGGTTTAAATTTCAGAAGGATAGCAGGGATTGGTCCACGCGCGTGCTGCAACGTCTACTATGACAGCTCATTCATAGCGGCGTGAACGATGTTATTGATTTAGCACGACTTGTATTGGGTAATTTTTTTAAGACAGTTACTCCTCCTGATATTATTTCTTCGTAGGCCTAAATCTGCCGTTAATCGAGTTTTATTATAAAGAGATGAAGCCCCCTTGGCAACTAGTGTTGTGCTTATATAAAATACCACTAATATCATTGGCTAGAATTGTATGCCTTGAGTGATCGCTTCAACTACGTTTAGGTTCAATTGATCGCGTTCAGGGGTCTACTAACTAAATTGCAATCGAACCGCAGCTGAACGGTGACGTTTAAACGTTTTTTATTCTGCTATTGAAAAACAGTCCAGGTGCAGTTACGTTTCTGTCGACACCAGCGATCCATAAAAACTGCTAACTCATATTCATATTATGGTAGCGTTTAATGTTAACATAATCTAAAGTAGTATTTAAAATGGCGTAACGTTCCAATATGCCTCTAAAAATAGTTGAATGGTTTTTTGGGAAATTATCGAACGACACGAGTCGGACGAGTCGAACTGCAGTTACAGCGGGATAGATGGTTGAACGTCCTGAAATAAGAATATAAACAGTGGTGACATCCGAGCTTATTAGGTATTATTGATTTTGACGTATACTAAAGCTATTTATTCTTCTTCTTCTTCTTTTATACTTTTTCAACGATTGAAGACGTAAGGTGGACGGCGGATTAAGTTAGTATTATTTAGCTCTTAATCTTCAGTTTACTCGTGTTGCATTCGGTAGGAATTAGTTTTCAATTACCTATAAAATAAAGGGTCACATTTTGAATCCTTAAAATTTCTCAAACAATGGCTTGGTTGGTAGCGCCCAAGCATTCAAAGCGGGACCCAGGTTTGATCTCTAGCTAGATAGTCCAGTCAAATTAGGCGATATTTTGCAAAAGGCTGGAAATAATTTGCGATAGTTTTATTTTATTTTATTATTGTTTAATATGATTTTAGAATCATGTCTAACTCAATTACTTCGAAATTTAACTTCCGGAAGAGGGTTAAATCGAGTAAAAACTTTGAAATCGCATAATTCAGGAAAGAGTGGCGATCGCTTACATTTTTATACTATTTTAAAGTACCTATTATAATCAACCTTCTTACTAAGTATTTTATAACCAACTTCTAAAAACATGAGTATTTTATCAAGTCGAGGTGTATTTTTTTATGTATAATCACTAAACACTTTGACTGAAGGTGTGCCTGAACTGGTGTGCCTTAAGGTGTGTAAACTGAGGTAGTGTCATATTAATATTATCAAATCAAGTCCATCGATTTTTGAGTAACAATCTAATAACTGAAAAGTGTTACGCCTATCTCGATTATATCAGTTACAATATCGTCAAGGTAGGTGAAACACTTTTGAGTTGTTGGATTTGTAACTCAAAAACCAATTGTCTGGACTACTCTGTCAAAAGTTATGCGGGATTATACATAAAAAATATACACCTCGTCTTGATAAGAGAATCCTGTCTTTAGAAATTGGTTGAAAAGATATGATCCGTAACTTGCACATTGGTGCAAATTTATCTAAACGTTTATGATGCTTATGAACACCTTATTTTAAGTTTGCTCCTATGTTGGAATTTTCCAAGAGCCGCAAATTAAAAAAAAACCAATGACAAATATTCTGTATGTCGCACGACTATTTTCACTCTAAGTCACTAAACATAAAGGAAGACTATATTTATAAATACAGCAACTATTCCAACTTCTTCGAATTCTTTTAATTCACGGCCTGTTATACCCAATATGTAACATGGTTCCGTAGGTGCTCGAAACGGTGCAAACCGGGGAGATACTCCTAGCTGTGTTTCCTAGCTATTCCAGAAGAATTTACTACTGTCAGAATTATTTCCATATTTTATCCTAATTTGTCTGGACTAAGAGTCAATATTTGTGTAATGAACAGAAATATTTGCTGTCAGGTCTTGGATGTTGTGATACGTAATTGTGTGTATCCATGCCCCCCGCGGCACACGAAGTCGTAGTGCAGAGGTAAGAGTGTGTTAACGACATTTATTTATATATCTATGACAATTATAATGTAAACCAATAATTGAGGTATGTCAATGATGTGCAAATCGGAAATTTTATTTTCTCCCCACAAATACATAGAAATCTATTTCAAGATAAATCCCCTTTGTTGGAACTCAACATCAATGTCGCATTAGAATTCTTATTTCTGCATTTCAATACCAACGAACTTCTCCCTTACAAATCAACTTTGGTCTTTATATCGATGTTAATAATGATGCTTTTTCTCTGTCACTACAAGAAAATGTTTATTCTTTTTCATGTACCGCGGGCGACAAGGTTGGCAAGTAGGGTAGTTAATTTGAAAGTTGGAGGCTTGTAGGAGGAAAAGCCGTCTGTTGTAGGGATCAAAATGTAGGTAGGTAGTGTGTATGTGATATTCAAGTTAGATGTGTGCTATTATTGTAATGTACTTAAATAGATGTATGCGGCGGCGGAAAACTTACGGTAATTGTAGCGATAACATAATGAATAGGGAACATTTGCCATTGTAGAATTCAGAATTGGAATTAGGTCAAAGAATTGGAACGTTCCAATACGTTTTGAAGAAGCCACAAAACAAGACTAATAATAATAGTCTTGTTTTATGGCTTCTGTAGATGAGACACACACACCTGAGATAATGACAAGTTTTAGAGAAAAAATATGTAGCTTTTCGCTAAATGCATATAAAAGTATATAGGGTGTTTGGTAGAGGGACCGACAAACCAAATGAGCGTGTTCGGGGGACCACTTGGAGAATACAAGTTGGCCAAAAAAAATCCCCGACCTCCCAATATGTTTAACTTTTTTTTGTGATTTTTCCCTTTTTCTCCGAAATTGTACCTATTTACCACCATAACATTTGTAAAATCTGATTTAGACCGGATGTTTTTAGTTGAATTTGGTCTCTAATACACCTTCAGGCCACGCAAAGCAAAATTGATATTGATACAAAACAGAGCTAACTAACTGATTTAGTTAAAAAAATTGGGGTGTCGGGGATTTTTTTTGGCCAACTTGTATTCTCCATGTGGGCACCCGAACACGCTCATTTGGTTTGTCGGTCCCTCTACCAAACACCCTGTATACGGTACTTAAATAACAAAATCAATTTATGTCTGTGTGTCTGTTTGTTCGGGCTTATCTATGAAATGGCTGGACCGATTTCACAAGCATATAACTGATGTCAAAAGGAACTTAGGTTACTTTTATTTTAGAAAAAATATATAAAACTCTGTCTCTATGTCGGTTTGTTGCCTTATCACGCCTAAACGTCTGAACGGATCCTAATCAAATTTGGCATTATATCTCGGGGAAGCACAAATGATACTTTTTATCATCATCGATCATCATCATCATCATCAGGGAAACCGTGGGGCGCAGCTAGTATAATATAAATTTGAAAACTCTCACGGAATACCTTGTGTATACTGGCAGCTTTTTTTGAAATCCAGTCATCTGATCACATTCGACGCCATCATCACTGACCTTCATATAGTAGTCATACACTAGTCTATAAAAACGAAAACCTTACGTATAATATCAAAATTAATTATATTCTCGGAAACGATATTCAAACGTAACGGATTTTTCGTAAAAATAACCTAGAGCAAATTCAATATGTTATTTCACAAAACAAACAAATAGTATAATATATACTCGTAGTAATGTAAAACATAGTTAATTCTGTTTATTACTTTTCACTTGACGTAAAATGAATAAGTAGTTTTGAAATTATTGGCATTTTTGAAGTGGATGCAAAATTACTGAGTTTCATGCCTTTTTGCGCCTGAGTTTAGGAAGGTGTAAGAGACCAAAACTAAATTGAAAAAAGCTATAAGGACCTGAAAAAAATATGAGAAGGTAAATATGTGTTAACTTTATAAGTACAAAGTAAAAACTTATACAATATCACTAACAATTCTAAAGAATTTCTTCAATTCTCGTACATTATATCAAACAATACACATACCTAATGATTTCGTAACTTAGGACTAAAAATTTAGTAAAACATAGTTTATTCTGTTTATTACTTTTTTTTGATATAAAATGAATAAGTAGTTTAGAAAAAAACAGCCTTTTTTGAAGTGATTGCATACAAGTGCGAGTTCTGCCATTTTGAACCTTGAGTGCAGTAAGAAAAAAAAATTAAATCTGGGCAGTGTAAAGGTATGGAAAACAGGTATGTTTTGATTTATCATCATCATCCGAATAAACTCAAAAACTTCTAGACCGATTACAAAAACTCTTTCACTATTAGAATGCCACAATTTCCCTGAGTTACAAAGGCTATATATTATTTAGATTCATGGTCATCATCATCCATCACAACGCGGGTGAAACCGCTAAGCACAGCTAGTATAATAATACTTATATTCAGTTGTTAATATACAAACATCAATCCATAAAAGCTTACTCAATATAAAATGCAATCTACGTCCATGATTACTGTTCTAGGAATAGTGCCATCGGAGCGTGCTAGTGCTAGATGATATTGCGTCACTGTACCTGAACCTATGTGAATATTTGAAGCCTGAATTTACTCAGAATATGTTGGTAACCGAATATACCTAGAAACAAAACTGGAAATATCTATGAATACACTAAATAAACAAATCTGACGTGGTTGAAAGCATCCGTGTGAAAAAAGTATGCAGTTATTTAACTTTGTAAGGATAATTCTATTATGAATTTGTTTATAATTTTATTATGCACGTGTGTATTAAAATAGCTCGCTTAGGGCCATAGAGCCATAAAGCTATGTAATAAGGCTCAATTTACGAGCAAGTGTGATGAAATAGTATATCATGATTCAAATGAGCTAAGTTGCTCATTATATGGGCTTTGGGTTGCATCGTACGTAAATCAGCAGAGTGTCTAGTGAGCACGTTGCTCAAGAGTTTCATACGTACTTTTTCAACATACTTGCGAGGAAGAAACAAACATGTATTGCATAAATCATTTAATTATTAAAACAATTGGTGAGCTACGAAGAAATAATGTCAGGAAGCATAATTCCACACAAAAAGTGGTCCTTCAAACCAAAACGACGTATGATTCCAAACACGAATTACTTCCGAAGTTACAAATGGACATGTTCGGTGATTGGATTAAATTTCAGAAGGAAAGCAGGGATTGGTCCACGCGCGTGCTGCAACGTCTACTATGACATCTGAGTCATAGCGGTGAACGATGTTATTGATTTAGCACGACTTTATTGGGTAATTTTTAAGGCAGTTACTCTTCCTGATATTATTTCTTCGTAGTTGGTGAGTGTACAATTTTCAAAACGATATTGGATTGTTTTTGATGGAAATTTCACAGTTTGTGTTACATTGGTACTTGACACTTCTTTAGTATCTTCATTTACTTCTATAGTAAAAGTCGGCGACAAAGGTTTAATCATACAAATTACTGGAAGGAGAAGACACAAATTAAATCATGCTACGAGATGTACATGGTTGTGGTTCGGAGCAAAACTTTTTTGACTTTGGCTCCAAAATAATGGCTGGCGTTCAACGAAGAAATAATGTCAGGAAGCATAACTCTGAACAAATTCCACACAAAAAGTGGTCCGTCAAACCAAAACGACGTATGATTCCAAATACGAAATAATACCGAGGTTACAAATCGACATGGTCGGTGATTGGTTTAAATTTCAGAAGGAAAGCAGGGATTGGTCCACGCGCGTGCTGCAACGTGTACTATGACAGCTCAGTCATAGCGACGTGAACGATGTTATAGATTTAGCACGACTTTTATTGGGTTATTTTTTTAAGGCAGTTACTCTTCCTATTATTTCTTCGTAGCTTGCGTTATTTTGTCACTGTTTTTCGCTTTGGTATGAATTGAGTCTTCTATAAATTTATCATATTCTGTACTAAAACTTGTCATTTTTACAATTATTTACCACACAGCAACAAATACAATAACAATAAACTATGACAATAATTATAGGAAAAGGCGCGCAATTACTTTTTTCACGCGTGACAAGTATGGTAAGTGAACATACAGCCTACTTGAAATTATAATTGTTATTATGTATATGTATGAAATTAAAAAAGTTAGCAAATGCAAATATTTTTACATTTTAAACTGATTACTATGAAATATTAAAACCTCTTTGTTGCTTTTAAAATATAACTATTATCCAGTTAAATTGATAATGCTGCTGACTCTATATTGTATGTATAACTTGCAGTAAGGTACATATTTAACTTTGTTGGGATAATTCTAATATGAACGTATTATAACTCGGTTTATAGACCTAAAAGCGATGTAATAAGGCTCACTGTACGAGCAAGACGAAATTTTATTTTACAATAAAAACAAGAAACCAAAGTAAAAGTTTAAAATCCGACTACATACATAAATAGACCTGACATTTAGATTTTGCATTTATGTGCCTAAAGTAAATAAATATCTATAAGTAGAACGTCTTCCCTACTAGCGTTGATTTACGCAGGTTTAGCGCGAGACGCGGGTAGGGATGTCAAAATCGCCACAAAACAAGTACACATCGCATTTACGTTTTGTTGGTAGCATACCTACGCAACAGAAAACAATGACATTTAATAACTGAAAATTATGCGATCGGGAAATTTGGTTTGCAATAAATTGATCGTTTCATTGGCTGTGTGGCATGTGGCACCGTCCTGTTGAAACCACAAGTCAGTGATATCCACGTCATCAATAATAGACCAAAATTGAGTTGTTAACATCTCGCGATGTAATATCACGAATTTTACGAAATGTAACTTTAACAGAACCAGCACTTTCATAGTGGATTTTAATTATTTTATTGCGATTATCGACCAGAATTGAATTCATTGTAACAATTGCCAAAGAAACTACTACGAATACGTCAAAAGACTAAATGTCAAAACTATCGTGTTATTGGTGTTGCCCCAATTGAAAAACAAAGTTCTTATAAGAAAATAAGTAAAATAATTAAACATTTTGATTCAAGATTTTACTTCCTTTGACTCTCCGGTAAAAAATCTGGAATACATTTTTCAAGTATACATACTGGTATTTTACTTAGCTGAAAGTAAGTATGCCTGTGTAACGTCAGTGACAATACAATATTATGATATCGTGGTCTGATGATGGAGTCGGAAGTAGGCTATAGAAACTCCTTAACTCACAACATAGCCCCATTGTGTTTAGACACATTATGGTCCGCTTACAGTTCAGTGCCAATAACGATCGTCTTGCTTGTCTGGATAGCATATATTTCCACAAGAAACTTCTCATTTATCGTACCTCATGGTTGTCTAGAAACATCGCTCCGAGCAATAATACTGCCCATCGTGGCCTTTAATTATAAGTTTTGCTTAATGTTTTGTTGACAAAATTATCTTGTTTTCTACCGACTTCCAAAAAGGAGGAGATACTAAATTAGACTGTGTTTTTATGTTTGATACCTTATTACTTTCGATAGGATAACCGATTCTCAAAATTCTTTTATTTTATAGTATTACTTTTCAAAGCACTAACGCCTGCTTAAGCGATCTCAAACATTGAAATTTAAAGAGAGAAAAATTCACATCCTCGAACGGGATTCGAACCCGCGTCTTCTGACTCTCCGTGTCAGACGCCATTGACCAACTAGGCCACCGAGAATCTGGTCCGAGCATCGAATTTTAACTCTCTATTTGACTACCCGTCTTGCGGGGACGGAGTGACATCTATTGGACAGTTAACAGTACCATCCAACCGAAAGAAGCATTATTTAGAAATACTTGAACTTTCGCATTGACATCGCAACCCTTGTGATTTTATAGTATTACTTTTCAAAGCACTAACGCCTGCTTAAGCGATCTCAAACATTGAAATTTATAGAGAGAAAAATTCACATCCTCGGACGGGATGCGAGTGTTTAAATTTTAGTTAAAATTAAAATTCGATGCTCGGACCAGATTCTCGGTGGCCTAGTTGGTCAATGGCGTCTGACACGGAGAGTCAGAAGACGCGGGTTCGAATCCCGTCCGAGGATGTGAATTTTTCTCTCTATAAATTTCAATATTCTTTTATTTGTTTGAAAGCTGGTGCTTCCCGTGTGGTCCCATTTAAATTTCATCAAATTCGGTCAAGTAGTTTTTTGAGATACCCTCTAATAACTGAATAGAATGGAAGTCGGTATTAAATATTTCAAATTGCACTTGTTTTTTGTACTGTTGTGCGATGTTGCCCTACAGAGTTTATCTATCTACCTCATTAACTCAAATAGTTACTTATTTATTTAATAATAGCTAAGTTTATTATTCATTTTTTAAACACATTTTAATTATCTAACTTACAAGACCTTACATTAATACCTCACAACTCTGAAATTACACACACTACTAAAACGCATCAATGAAACTTGAATTCTTTTTTGAAGAATTGTTCCCTTTTTAAAAAAAGTCTTCAAACATGGAAGCAACTCAGATTCTTACAACTACTTAAATAACAAAACATGTGCTTCACTTCAAGGACAGGTTCCATGCCTTCGGTGTTGCCAAGCTTTTGGCTTTGTGCCCAACCCTATTGTGTGAGGTGTTGGATGTTACCTATTTTGTAGCCGACCGCGTGTTCTGTACTTAATATTGTTTATTCTGTGGTCGTAAATGTAGAACACGTAGCTTATAACATATTTTAAAGGCTTATGGCACTGAAACGTGGAGCCTTATGTGTAAGCTCAAAGTCGCGCAACACGCTATGGAAAGGGTTACGCTCAGGGTTTCTCTATGTGATCGAACCAGAACAGAGGAGATCTGTAAATGAACAAAAGTCATCGACATATCCCAGAAGATTAAGTAAGTATCCCAGGTAAAGTGACAGTGGGCATGGCACATAGCACGCAGAACAGATGGCCGATGGGGCCGGAAGGTTCTAGAGTGGAGACCGGCAAGCGCAACGTAGGTCGTCCACCGACAAGATGGGCAGACGACCTGATAAAGGTGGCAGGACGATGTTGGATGAAGGCCGCAACGGGTCATTTTGGAATAGAGTCACAACTATTTACATCGATTGATTATTGATTTTTTATACTACACCCACTCAGAAAGTGTATCATTACTCGATCGTAAGCGGTTCGTCATTTCTCCATTATAAATGTGCGGTGGAAAAAGTTATATAGACTTTAATTTCTGCCCTCCTTCTGCGGGCAGAAATGTATGAAATTCCATTTCTGCCCTACTAACGTTCTTTTGTTTATCAGCATATTACATTATACATTTATTAAGAAAAACAAGGTGGGATTTTTTGACTCTTTTTTTAATAAAATGAGGCTGGCAACCTTATTCTGTAATACGAAAAAAAACATGGCGTAGAAGCGGCAATTTGCGCTTTTAATTATTCTAAATAATTTTCCAAAATGTCATCTGACAGTGAAAGTACTCGTAACAATTTTATATTACTAACGGCCGGTCCCAATAATCTATCTATCGCCGGTTTACCTTACTAGAGTTAGATATTTGACTCTATTTGTATGCGAGTTATGTCAATTTTCTATCGGTAGTAAGGAAAACCGTGGATAGATAGATTATTGGGATCCTCCATAAGACACCAGAAATAAAATAACGACCAAGATGGCAAGATGATTTGGATTTCTTACAAAATGCTCCACACCACAATTGTTTACTAATGAAGGTTACTATTTTATTTTCCTCGTGTGTGTAGAGCACTATGTATCACTCGGGAGAAATTTCTATTTCTGTTCTCAAGATTCCTTTAAGGCCTGCGCTACGCGTGAAGTCTTAAACATACTCTCGAACAGAAGTAGATCATTTTCTCCCCTCGGTGTACAATGTACTAGTATTTTTGTATGGAAGTAGAAACTATTTCAATTATTAAAAACGTACAACTATTTTGCATCACAAAAGTCAACCTTAACGTGTTTTTATTATATGATTTTAAAGCATAGCCTGCTTAGAGAGACCAAACTTTGCGACCAAATTTAAGGCGTCATAAGACATAGACAAATACAGACAGAAAATAGACAACTCGATGCTCGGATGGTGTGTCTCAGTGGCCTAGTGGTCAAGGCGTCTGACACGAGTTCTCTGAAGACGCAGGTTCGAATCCTTTCCAAGAATGCGTATTTTTTGCTCTAATATTGCATAATATAAGAGGTTATTAGCATTTCATGAAATTGTGTGCGTTTTTACAATAAAATCCCAAAACACATAACTCAGCTCACAGAGGGCAAATTCAAGTTGACTGTAAAAAACGTTTTAATAAAAAAAGCTTATTATAAAGTACTTATACTACATTACATAGAATACTTAATACTACATTATATAGAAGATAAAGATGCTTGGAATACTCCACTTCTGGCAAGCTGTCACTCTGCCACCCATAAATGTAATATTTGTAGTACCTAAGTAGAAACATGTTAACATCTATATAAAAAGAATGGCCCCGAGTTTCTCGCCGTTTCTTCTCGGTAGGCTCTATATATTTTGGAACGCGGCGGTAGAGTCTTTAAAGTACATTATAATGAAAAAAATACGTTCATAAGTGCGTCTTTGATGCCTAAATTGAATAAATGATTTTGACTTTGACTTTGACTTTGACTTTTCCATTACGACGTATTAATGGCAACATCCGAATCGGTAAAGCAAAGTAAACCTTATATTTAGTAAAATAATAGTAAACTTAGACACTGCCTAACTAAGTATATAGGTATATAGGGTGTTTGGTAGAGGGACCGACAAACCAAATGAGCGTGTTCGGGGCACCACTTGGAGAATACAAGTTGGCCAAAAAAAAATCCCCAACCCCCCAATATGTTTAACTATTTTTTGTGATTTTTCCCTTTTTCTCCGAAATTGTACCTATTTACCACCATAACATTTGTAAAATCTGTTTTAGACCGGATGTTTTTAGTTGAATTTGGTCTCTAATACACCTTCAGGCCACGCAAAGTAAAATTGGTACAATATTGGAGAAAACGAGAAAATTCACAAAAAAAAAGTTAAAAAAAATTGGGGTGCCGGGGATTTTTTTTTGGCATACTTGTATTCTCCAAGTAGGCCCCGAACACGCTCATTTGGTTTGTCGGTATTTCTACCAAACACCCTATATAGATCACTGCATAGTATAAAACAAAGTCGCTTCCCGCTGTCTGTCTGTCTGTCTGTCCCTATGATCTTTAAAACAACGCATCGCATTTTGATGCTGTTTTTATATAGATAGAGTGATTCAATAGAAAACTTTATATGTATTATACATGCATAATATAGTAGAGAAACACTAGTAGGGGAGAATTGGGGCTTCTGCCTCACACTCTCGCTTCGCTCGAGTGCGATGCAGAAGCCTCAATTCTCCAGCACGACATCGGCTGACCTACCGCATCGTATCATGTCATGGCAAGCCGATGCGCGATGCTAACGTGCTTAATTATTATCGGCGCGCGATAGCGCATCGAGTGTCTCGAGTAAGACACCGCGCGTGCCGAGGCGATACGCGATACAATGTTTTCATTTGCGTGAAAGCTATTTTGTTACACGACTGGTTGATGTAACTAAGAGATCTTTCCTGTGTAAAGGAGACTAATCAATAATATGCTCGCCTCTATTCGGTTTGCAATGCGTTTTGATACTGCTGCGGTTTGTATAGAGACTGCATAACATTTAGTTGTAAAACATTTGACTTATGTAGTAGCCTTACATGTCTATCTAGGTCACAGTTAGCTTGTTTTGTAATCGTCCATGTATTAAATACTAGAAAGATTGATTCATATAAAAAATCTCTCCAGGGGTTGCTTTACGGAACTCTAGTCTCGGAAAATAACATTAAATATTTATCCATCGTATCCACGTAAAATATAAATCCAGCCTTCGTCATTTCACTTGACTTCCAATGTTTTTATTTTTTAGGTCAGAGTGACATCGTTAGATTATGAGATAGTAAGATTTTATATTATTGACGTTCACCTGATGGCCATTAAACACATCTGCTCATAACAGTAACAGATCCACATAAAACTTTGATCGACAAGATTTTGTACCGCCCTGCGCTGCGCTCCACACCCTCGTAGGCAAAAGATGTTATGCCTCACAATGCCCAATAATTTCACTGTCTACCATGCACTTCAAACCAAACACAGCGATGCTGGCACATAGCTGCTCGGTGGCGGAATAACTCGCAAAGCGGTGGTGTCTACTCAGACGAGTTTTAGCATACGAAAAAATCACCTAGTAAATGCTAAGAACTTTTATAGTAGGTAGGTAAAACTAAACTTTAGATCTTTATAGTATGTGAACTAACAGTTATAACTGTAATACTTAGACGTTTGTGCGATGTTAGCAGCCAAGATTGATAAGGTTATTTTCAATTAAACAACGTAATAACTACAATAATAACCTTGAAGCGATGATAACTCAATGGTTGGCGTGGTCGGCTAACGTCCCGAAAGGCGCGGGTTCGAACCCCAACAATGAGCATGAGCTTTGGAGACAACATCGTGAGGAAACCATAGCATGGTGGTAGGGCATTTTCTAGCTCGTGATCGCCTGGCTAGCTACCACCCTCTTGTAGAAAATCTGTTGACAAACACCTGATGGTGTGTTCCGGTAGCCTCACTCGAGAGCCAGTGTGCCATTACAGCTGGTAGCATTTGCCACCATCTTCGGCTACAGCGTCACATAACATCAAGTGACCTGGTAGCCAAATACCTAGACTGTGAACTGTAAAAAAAACAAAACAAAAAGTGAATAGAATATTACTAGTTCTTGAAGTGTAGAAGTTGCTTTTTAAGGGGTATAATTTATTATGTGTCGCATAGATGTAATTAATCAAAATATAGTTTTAAATTCCCTACAGAGCCAAACAGTATATAGGGGCTTGTTTTTGGAAGATTTTAAATTATCACTTTATGTATCTTATCTGTGAACAATAAGTAAAGCATAGACCGAGGTTTAAGGATAATTAAAAATTAGTTTAAGAATATTTAGCACAAAATTGTGATTTCATTATGTTTGTGACTGAAAATAAGGAAGGGCTATGCATCAAAATACCAAATAATTAGTAATTATTAGGATTTATTTCAAGATATGGGTGGTTTTAGACCAGATAAGTACATGCGACTTCCTTATAAAAATTTCGTCTCAGGTATCCGCGACGGCGAGGCACCGCTAACATAAATGGAATTGTGAATAAAGCCTCGACCACGGTGAGCGTTCAATGCTTAAATAAATTTAATCTGTATTCGCATGCGGCATACAGTTCATTACGATCAGTATCATATAAATAACATGTCAGCACTTCAATATAAAAATTATGAAATGGTGTGTGTGTACGCGGTTTAATAAAGTGATGTTATAAATAGATGTGCATCGAATAATTTGCTCATATATTTTATTGTTCTGCGATCTGTGAAGTGACATTTGGATCGGAAAGTATGTAAGTGTTTTTTTTAATTGCCCCTCAAATATGTTAACATTTCTATCCTGAATAATTTTAGTTTAACTTCAAATTAATAGTAATCATCATGAACTATTCCTTAGACAATATTGTTTTAAAATATTTGGCTATAAATTATTAATTTTTGATTTTTTTTATCACTTAAAAATCAGCCTAAATTCTTAACTTAGTAATTAATTTAGGTACTTATTTTGACATCATTTATCCGATTTATCCGATGTAGAAGCGGGTGGTAGTCTACCGCTAACACAAGCAGCTCCACCTCCATCGGAAAAGAAAAAAGAAGGCGGTGCGAGCACTGCGAACAAGAAACGAGCCAACAGCACTTCGTCAGCGCCGAAGAAAAAGAACAAGACGGTTGAAAAAAACTCTGAAACTGAAGATTTGTCCCTAGGACAAAATTTATTTCTTGAGGTAAGATACATTTTGTTATCTATTTACATTATTTCATAGTGAGTAATATTATAATATATTATTTTTGTACTCAATTGCACTTATCACATATAAACTGAATTGAATATGGTGTCATTAAACGCTTGTGCATAGAGTGGTCTAAAATTAAAATATTTTGATACTTCTGTACTACGAGTGTGTGCGATATTTAATTGAAATCCTTACAAATAACTTTATTTCGTATTTTTTAGGAGGCGGTTGAAAGCAGCTTGAAGCAGTTGAAGCCGGTTCGAGCGGCATCACTGCAAAGCTTCTTGTCTCAGCGCGGGGCGAGCGGCTACACAACTCAGCGAGATCTCGTAAGAGCTGGTGAATACTACATCGAATTGAGGGTTTACAACTGTCGTGAAGCGGAGACCGAGCCAGCCGACGAGCGTTGGAAGAGAGCGCTCGTCACCCTCAAGCTGTGCACTGATGCAGACACAGCTGTCTGGCGCGCTGTGTCCAGCCTTGTGCAGGCTGGTAAACAAGAATTTAAATCTATTCAGCCTATTATGTATCCGAAACCGCGCTGATGATATTTTTACATTTTTATAAATAAATACCATATATCTTTCGATTTTATAAGCCTAATTTACTTACTTTTGTTTCCTTTACAGCATACATATATGAAATACTGAAATGTCAAATGCAAATACTGAAATACAAATATTGAAATTCAAATACTGAAATTATAAACTCAAAATTTGAAATGACAAAACTGATTTAAAACTTAATTCATATATTATTATTTTTTATCAATTAAACATTATTAAGCAGATTTTGTAATTGAATGTTTCAGTTCCTAGTTGATTTCATGGCTTGGCTGTAAAAAAATAATTAGTTAATCATAGTTGTTACGTACTTACCTTGGTTTATTTACAGCTCACAAATATCAAATACTGAAATGTCAAATGCAAATACTGAAATACAAATATTGAAATTCGAATACTGAAATTATAAACTCAAAACTAGAAATGACAAAACTGATTTAAAACTGAATTCATTTTTTAATTCATAATTGAATGTAACAACATTGACATTTCAGTAGCTAGTTGATTTTTGTGGTTTGGTTGTAAAAATATTATAATTAGTTTAACATAGTTGAAGTTAATTTAGCACTTATTTACATATCAGAAAAACAGAAATCTATGAACATAGCCTACTTTATCTTGCTCTTCTATAATTAATATGACTATGAAATTAATTCACTATTTGAATAAAATCTAAGCGTTATAACTATATAGAGACTGAGATTTACTATTTTGAATATTGATACGCGGGTCGCATTCTGAGTAGGATCAAAATGGTATTTTGTAATGAGTGCGGGGTTTATGTTTCTCACATATCTTCACATAAAAAGTCACTTTATCATAAATCAAAGTGTCTCCTTAACTCAGAGTTTCAAAATGTGCATATAATCGCTAGCGCCTTCAAAAACAGAATAGTGAGTTACAGAATAAATCCTGATACGGAAGATATCATCACAGCGCCTGAAATTTTCTTGAATAATATTTGCGCAACGGTCAATGAACTAATAAGAAAGTCCTTGTCTAAACACAATGCTTTAAAAGTCAATATGGAACTATTTGTGTCATATTATTTACCAAAAAACAATGAAAAGTCTATAAAGTCTTTTAACGTTCAATTTACTACAGTATTTCACAATACGGATTTACCTTCATTTTACAAAGAATTTTGTGAAAAGTTGATATCTAAATGCTCAGAATTTGAACAGTCAGAATCCGGATGGGCGATAGAATCTGTCAATTATTTAGAATTGAATATTAACAAATACAACCCATTAAGAGCGGGTACTTATATTAAATTACCGAATAAAATACAAAATACTAAGTCATGTATAAACATTAATAATGTGAATGATAAAAAATGCTTTTTATGGAGCATTATTGCGCACATGTATCCTGCAAAGAGAAATCCAAACAGAGTAACATCATATCCGCACTATGAAAACATTCTGAATATTTCAGGTATGAAGTTTCCTGTGAGTTTAAGTGATATTAAACTATTTGAGGAGAACAATCCAAATATTTCTGTAAATGTGTATGGCTTAGAGAAAAACTGTGATGTGTCCGGACCTCTTTATAAAACAGCTCATCGAAAATTAACACATGTGAACTTACTTTTAGTGCAAAATCATAGTCAAAACCACTACTGCTTGATAAAAAATTTTGAAAAACTTATACATAAGCAGCTTACAAAACACAGAAGCAAAATATTTTTATGTGATGAGTGTTTTGTTTATTTCGAATCGCAAGAAAAACTTTATGGCCACATTTGTGCGCGAGTTAAAACAGTATTGCCTCCTTCAGGAAGTAAGTTATCGTTTTCACACTTTGAAAGAACTCGAAATATCCCAATTGTAATATACGGTGATTTCGAAAGTTTACTTAAAGAATATTCTGATAAAAACAAATCACAGCATGTTGAAGGAATACAAATACATGAAGCCACCTGTTTTGCTTATTACATATGCTGTAAATCTAGACCGTCTCTGAACAAGTTTGTTAGTTATCGAGGTCCTGACTGTGCAAAAGCATTTGTTGAAACTCTTTGTAATGATGTAATGGAATTACACCAAATATTATCAACAAATGTAGATATGGTGTCATTAACCGAAAATCAGAAAAAAACTCACGAAAGCGCGACTGCTTGTCATCTTTGCAAGAAAGCTTTTATAAAAGGTGATATAATTTGTGCAGACCATGACCATTTTACCGGATATTATCTAGGCGCTAGCCACAATACGTGCAACTTAAACGCGACAATATGTAAATTTATTCCAATTATATTTCACAATCTTACCGGATACGACTGTCATTTATTTATTAATGAATTGTCAGCTATTGTTGGTCGAATCAATTTAATCCCAAAAACAAAGGAAAAATACATATCATTCACTAAGTTCATACCTGTTAATGCCAAAAATGCTGCACAGCTAAAATTTATTGATTCTTTTAACTTTTTAAGTTGTGGATTGGATAATTTAGCAAAAACATTACATCCTGATGATTTTATTAACTTGAAGCACTTTTATCCTGATAAAAAATCATTTGATTTATTGCGTAGAAAAGGTATATATTGCTATGATTATGTTAATTCTTTCGAGCGATACAATGATATGTGTTTACCGGAAAGAAATTGTTTCTTTAATAAAATGACATCTGAAGAGATTTCGGAAAAAGATTACGAACATGCTAAAACTATTTGGAAAGAGTTTCAAATACAAGATTTATGACAGTACACTGACTTATACTTAAAATGCGATGTTTTACTGTTATGCGATGTATTTGAAAAATTTAGATCAATGAGCCTGACTCATTATAATTTAGATCCTTGTCATTATGTATCCTCCCCATCCTTAAGTTGGGACGCAATGTTACTGTACACCAAAATTGAGCTTGATATGATTTCCGATGTTGAAATCTACCAAATGATTGAAAAAGGTATAAGGGGAGGTCTTGCACAATGTAGTCTACGGCATTCGAAGGCAAATAATAAATACTTGTCTGATTATAACAAAAATGAGCTAGATTCCTACCTTGTATACCTTGATTGTGTAAATTTATATGGCTATGCAATGATGAAATGTCTACCAATCAAGAATTTCAAATTTTTGACAGATGACGAATGTATAAGATTAAAAGAGAATATTAAATTTATATCAGATAATAATAATCAAGGGTACATACTTGAAGTAGATCTCGAATACCCGACAGAAATTCATGATTTACATTTAGAATTACCATTTGCACCTGAAAAATATATTCCGCCTAATGGAAAATGCGAAAAACTAATTGCAAATTTGCATAATAAATGTCAGTATGTTATACATTACACACAAATGTGTGATTTTAAATAAAAGAGTGTTTAAAACATGGTCTAAAGCTCTTGAAAATACACAGAGTTTTAGTTTTTGATCAGAAAGAGTTTTTGAAACCTTACATAGAACTAAACACAGCACTCAGGCAAAATTCGTCATCAGACTTTGAAAGAGATTTTTTTAAGAAGCAAAACAACTGTATTTTCGGTAAAACGATAGAAAATAAAAGAAATCAAATTGATGTTAAACTTGTTAATGTTTGGAAAGATGTTTCAAATAGAACCAATAAAATATGTGGCGCTGAAAAATACATAAGTGCTCCGAACTTCAAAAATTTGTCAATTTTTTCCGAAAACTTGGTAGCTATTCAATTGCAACAAAGTAAAATAATCTTAGACCGCCCAATTTATATTGGTTTTACAGTTCTTGAGCTTGCCAAAACCCATTTATACAAGTTTCATTACTCAGTCATGAAAAAAATGTATGAAGAAAACATTCAACTTTGTTACACAGACACTGATAGTCTTTTATATTTGATAAAAACTGAAGATTTTTACAAAGATATGAAGGGCAGCCTACAATATTTTGATACCAGTAATTTCAGTGATAATAACTTGTACACCATACCTCGCGCTAATGCTAAATTGCCAGGCTATTTCAAAGATGAATTAGGCGGTAAAGTTATTTCGGAATTTACAGGATTACGTGCTAAGCTTTATTGTATTGATACTGAAACCTCATCGATCAAGAAAGCTAAAGGGGCAAAAAAGTCTGTAACCAAAAACCTTACTATGGAAAAATTTAAACGATGCCTATTTAAAAACGTAGATATTAGAGATGATATGTATGTAATAAAATCTAAGAATCATAGAGTCTTTACCCAGAGGTTAAACAAACTGGTGTTAAATAAATCTGATGACAAGACACAGATTTTCAAGAATACTGTGAATACCTTACCTTGGGGCCATTACGCCAATATATTGTAAATTTATAAAATACTTTTTCATTTGTAATAAACTAACGTGTGATTATTACTTTTAGGTTAAAAAGTATTTTACTTATTATTTCAAATGTTATCAGTTACTGTAATAGAATTTAAATTGAAGTGTTTATCTTATTTTGTAATCTTTAATAAATAAAATTGTACTTAATTATCTAACATTGTGTTTGCATTTATTATCTATTTCCGCTGACCAACCTAAATACTTAATATTATAAGAAATTATTGAGATAAAACAACCAAAATACATGATGCCAGTTTATTTTTCAATTACAATAATTTATGCACAATTAAATTAATTTTAATGGATAAGGAGAAATATTTTTCATAAGTCACAGTCGTAAAGTTTTTTTCCTATTTGTCTTATAAGTGAATTTGCAGCATCCATTATTACATCATAGTTATGGTTTTCTTCAACAACATACTGAGCGCTTACACTCGAATTCTCACTATCACTATAGTAACTGCTATCATCTTCTGGATTCTTGACATCATATATACAGATCTTGATTAACTTTTGACCCGTCTTCAAATGAGTGCGACGCACAATATTTGTTGTTATTGAAAATGGAGGAGATGCAAAAGATTTTCTCTTTCGAAAAGGCTTTCTTGGTTTTACGAGCGATTCTTCCTTATCAGTATTTTGAGAATTTTTAGTTTCATGAGTTGCAATTTTTGTGAAGTATCTTGAAGTATCATCCGTATCTTGTGCATAGTAAAATGGGTTGATGATAAGATCTTCGCACTCTTGAGACATATTCACCTAAAAAGAGAGAAAATTGATTAAAGTAATTAATATTAATTCATGTTAAAGTAGTTATTATTACAAGCTTAATTATTATTTTTTAATCAATTCAAATATATTTTTTAAAACTTACTTAATTTTAATGTGTTTGCTGAACAAATGTGAAGACGAGTGTCAGCTGCAAATGTGAGCAGTGAAATAATGAAATGTTTTTAACAGGATAATACTTGAACTTTCGCGGAACTACATAAATGGCATGCGCATATTGAATATTATTTATTACTGTGATGTGATCAAATAACCCCGATAAAATGGATCAAATGAATCATTACCTGGAAATGTAGAAACAAAATGATGGTATAATTGGAACATATGTACATAATAGCATTACATTGCATTCGAGTAACAAATACGATGCTATTTAATAAGAATACGCTGTACACCAGTATCAGACATCATTATGAAGTTGGTCAAACAGCCCACTACCTTAGAAATTAATGATATAGAAGTGAGATCACAACCCAATACTGTCAGACACAGCGTTTTACTCCCTAACACCATTCGCTGTATAATTTGTGGGCCATCGAATTGTGGAAAAACCAACGTTATGATTAACATGTTATTGCAATAACATGTTAATCATAACGTTAGTTTTTCCAAATTGTGGAATTGTGGAAAAACCAACGTTATGATTAACATGTTATTGCAATAACATGTTAATCATAACGTTGGTTTTTCCACAATTCGATGGCCCACAAATTATACAGCGAATGGTGTTAGGGAGTAAAACGTAGGAATCAGTAATAATCACAATAAAAAATAGTATCAAAATCGTGTCATATAGTGGTAGGAAACCAAACATTTACGTAAGTAATTCTTAAATATTATAACGAAACATAATCAATATCACTCTTCTGTAACACTAATAAAGTATTTATCCAAATCAACAATATGCCTTTACTAGCACTAACTTATCAGTTTAACATAGTAGTACTAGTACAGTCTTGTAGTTATAGTTCGGTTGTATTACCTAATCAAATTTTAATTAAACTCTGCTTAATACACTTACTCAGACAAACCAAACAATGAGACCTTCTGTTTTCACTGGTTTAGATAACTAATTCTTAAATTTAACGAAACATAACCAATATAAAAATAAAAATAGTTATTTAAAGTATTTAAATCAAATCAACAACAGTATTAATAGCATAACTTATCTATCAGTTTACCACAGTAACAGTATTGTGGTTATAATTCAGTTGTACTAAATCAACTTATTAATTTTAATTAAACTCTGCTTATTACACTAATTCAGACTTAGCTTTTTGGTACGGCATATTTCTTTAAACTTTGTTATTTTAATATCTCTTAATAGGTAATTGTCGTATGTGTCCATGTCCTATTATTTTAATTAAAGTTCCTCACAAAGTGTTGTAAAAACTGGCGTAAATACTAGGTATTAAATTTTTTCTGACTAAATCTTTGAGATCCCTTTTTTATTTTCTTTTAACTCAAGTGCATGCTCATAAATCTGTTTAATTACAATTTCATTGAACCCCATCATTTTTTTACGTTTATTGCGCATGTCGATTTGAGAAAACATCTCATCGGAGTATGATGTTTTATAATAAAAGTCGAACATCTCCGCTTTGTCAAATTTCAGTACCTTAAGATCATTCCACAGTATTGTTTCTTTATGGAAGTTTTCCTTGAAGTTGTATCCCCACTGCTCTTGAAGTAGTTTGAGATTTAAGAAGAATTCATAATAAACTTCTTTGACTATGAAAGGTTGTCCAGACTTCCGAGCGCTTTTGATCAAGGTAGCAAATTGAACAGGTATGTATATAGGCCCTGCTTTTTCGTTCTTTTTAATTTCCTTTTCAATTAAGCTGTGCACATTATCCGCTTCATTTTGGGTGTGCCCTTTTATAAGATACTTATGGGTTATACTTTCGATGTTATCAAAATAAGCGACAGCATATGAATATAGGCTAGCAATAACTTTATTTTTGTTCTGCCCAGTGCAATTGTCAGAGTAAAATGTTACATGTAAATTTTTATCTGCGTTGTTTGCGCTTAGGGTTTGTAAGTAATCGAAAATACATGAACCTATTTCATTGGCTCCCCTTTGTCCCTGGGTCTCGTCCCAAAAATAACAGTAAACGTCTCCGTAAGACTTTTTATCATCTTCTCCATTTTTTAATTCTGTAATTGTGAAATCAAGGCAGTTTATTTTTGAAGAATAGTAAAAATAACTTGGACTGAGACATAACATGACGGACTGTAAATCATAAAAATACAAATGTGGGTCTCGTCAATGTTTCGACGGTCCGTCCGTTTTTCTTGGCGACATAGTTCTTTTTCTTTGAGGTGTTTATCATAGTTCGATTTGAGCAGTGTTTTAGTACTTTCAGGAGCAAGTTCATACGCAACACACGTTTCACACCTGTCTTTTTTCGGCTGAAAAAAACTTGTATTGAATTCTTTATTAAAAGTATTCAAGTATAACCAATAGTCGCACTGTGGCAGACTTTTTTCTTTTTGATCATTGTTAAAATCAGTCCAGAGGTCTTTTATAGTTTTACTGTCAGAAATGTACTCTCTATTTGTAGTCGCTCTTAAATAATGGGATTCTACCCTCGGTATCGACTCTATGTGGTTCCTGATGCTTTGGAACAGTTCAGGGTCTACCCTTTTTTTGTTGTCATGCTTTCCTCTACGCTCAGACTCTACGATACCATGGCTGTTGGTTTTACTTTTAACAGTTCTTAGCTGTCTGTCCGTTATGTCCAAAGTGTTTATGAAAAACAATTTGCAAACACGGATCTTTTTGCCATCTAGTGTGAAATAAAAGGCGTTGTTTGGAAGGCGAGGGTTTCGAGCATTTGAGTACCTGTACCTAGGTTGCACTTCCATCATGCAAGATCTAATAAAAGCACGCTGCAGTTCCAAATTTGATAACCCCCAATAGGCTTTGAACAGATTATACCTCTCATTCTCTTTTATATTGTCAAAACATTTAAGTCTTCACTTGCTCGTACATGTTTCTTTCACATGCCTAGCTGGAATGTATTTTTTTGATTTGGACATAGATCTGTAACTTTTTCCGGAGTTTTGTGACATTTTTGCTTGATTTTGTTTCCAGTTACCAGGGTTCCTTTTACGCTTCCTACTTTTTGAAGGTTCCGGTTGACCCGAAGAATCAGAAGAGGAAGCGCTAGTACTGGAAACACGTCTACTTCTTTGATTGAAATTTACAGCATGGTATGTTGGATCTGAGTCACTGAGATCCACATCACTTTCATTCGGATGTATTGGTGATTGAACGTATGAACGTTGGTTACCTGTTTGAGATCTTAAATTGCTTGTACTAGGGCCCGGAGTAGCTGTATTTTGACATTCATTTGTAACAGAAGTACTTGAAGATGATGAAGTACTGCTACTACTTGAGGATGAAGATGAATTGCTCGTACTGGAACTTTTGAACGTGGTCGGACAGCAGATGTACTTTCCGAGGTTTTTTCAGTATCTTTTGATTCCTTATTTATTTCTAGACAAGCCTTTTCAGGGTCCTGAAACATGAATAATTTAACATTTCATCATAAGATAAAACTTACATTGAAATGACTATCCATGACTTAAATAAAAATTAATAACTTACATTTAAAGGTTTTGTTTTTTTGCTTGGGATTTGAACATTGTAATATTCCTGGTCCAGACGTGTAGGTGTATTCTCGATAATTGAAGGGCTAGATGGCATGTTTTCTTTGTCGATTTCCAAAGCCTCGTCAGGACTCTGCAAACAAGTACATTAGAGAATATAGAAAACAAATATAAACATTACAAATAATTATAGTACCTAGGTACTAATGAAAAACGAATAATAAATAAACAGTTTTAATAATTACCTTATTCTGCAGTCTCTCTTCCACCAATTGAAGAATTAAAGCACTTCTTTTCATTTTTAGTTTTGGGATTAACGACTCAGTAGGGAACTTTAAACACTGAAAAAAGTTATAAATTGCACTATTAATCAATAAGTCTATTGAAAACCAAACTTAAAAATGTTAAATAGACTTTCTTTTAAATAGTACAAAATACAGATGAGTACATTTAAAATTATACGGACCTGATTCAAAATTGGTCCATTATTTAGACTCATTTGTTAATAAATAAGTGACCGAATTTGTTATATGTCACCTAATACGCTAATACATGCAATGTAAAAGGAACCTAAATCTAAATCGGTCAGTTTATGAATATAAATTGTAACTAAACTTACCTCCGAAATTGACAAACAAACAGACACAAAGCGTAATCGGTCACTACGGTACTAAACTTGTCACGTCTTGTCACGACAACTCACGGTGCAACACTGATTTCGTCACTTTGATTCGGGCGCGGGGGGAGGGAACGGTTGAGTGACAAAGGGACCGAAATATACCTCTATTCTTTTCTTACCTTTATTGGCCAGTTTTCTAATATAAGTATGATAGAGTATACTTTTTTAAGTCATTCTGTATACTTAACTCATTTAACCAAAATTTTGAGATCGGTCACTTTCGTTCTCAGCGTGCGATTTGCATTCCACTAGAGTGAGTGCCAATCAATTTAAAAGAAATTGGTACGCTACCCATCCACAATTTATTATTTTCACTTCGTATACCAAACGGCACATTTAAACTATTATTTTCCTCAAGTAAGTTATCTTTGTTTAACATAGACATTAAAGGGGTATTTAGCATGGTCACAATTTTTTCATCTTTAACCGGCGTCAAATATTCTCTCTTGTTGCCATCATACGATAAGTTTGTATTGACACTTTTATACGAACTAGCATCATCGTTAAAGTTATCTTCACTTATATCGCTAGAATCATTAGAGAGCATTGAGGAATTTTTTGCCACATCTGTGTAAAGAGTAGATTTATCACTGATTGGTGACTTAATTTCCTTACAATCAGCAATTTTATTCAAAGGGTCAATAAGAGGTTTAAATACTTTATCTAAATTATAGTTGATAGTATCTTCATTATTTTTCATAGCTTTTATTTTTTGTTTAATTGTTTTGACTGACGTAAGTATTCGCTTTTTCATATTTTTTTCCATGTTAGAAGTTTAGTATATTCACAACCAGTAATTTGGACTGAAGCTGTTGTACTGAATATATAAAACGCATGTATTTTCTATATAAAGTCACTGAAATTTAATAAACGTATCGAACCCATGTCTATATCTACCGTTATTTAACTCGCTATCTTTATTTATTATTAAGAACGAGTGTCGTCCTTTCCATGTTTCAGAGCACATTTTTTTAAATTGTAACCAGTCTATATCAGTATTGAAATGCTCATTGTAAATATGTTTCAAGTTAATATCATCCTGCTTGAAAACAATTAACAAATTCACGTTATCTCGTATTAACTGCTTCGGAACTTTAGAATAAGTCTGGGATAAATAGAAACAATCAATTTTTTTATGTCGCCCCATAGAAAAATAATTGCGAATATTTACTTGATTCTCACATGCGACATCATCAAAAATAAAAACAGAATTTGGTAGAGCACTTTCAGGATCAGCGACATCTTTGCTGTCTTTAAACATAAAATAATTTAAATTAGGAATCAAGTTGAACACTTCACTCAAAAAACAGTACTTTGGTTGATACGTTGTTTTTGAGTACAGATAAACATTCTGAAATTTAAGTCCAATATTGGACTTAAATTTCAGAATGTTTATCTGTGAATGTGAATCAACTTGATTCCTAATTTAAATTATTTTATGTTTAAAGACAGCAAAGATGTCGCTGATCCTGAAAGTGCTCTACCAAATTCTGTTTTTATTTTTGATGATGTCGCATGTGAGAATCAAGTAAATATTCGCAATTATTTTTCTATGGGGCGACATAAAAAAATTGATTGTTTCTATTTATCCCAGACTTATTCTAAAGTTCCGAAGCAGTTAATACGAGATAACGTGAATTTGTTAATTGTTTTCAAGCAGGATGATATTAACTTGAAACATATTTACAATGAGCATTTCAATACTGATATAGACTGGTTACAATTTAAAAAAATGTGCTCTGAAACATGGAAAGGACGACACTCGTTCTTAATAATAAATAAAGATAGCGAGTTAAATAACGGTAGATATAGACATGGGTTCGATACGTTTATTAAATTTCAGTGACTTTATATAGAAAATACATGCGTTTTATATATTCAGTACAACAGCTTCAGTCCAAATTACTGGTTGTGAATATACTAAACTTCTAACATGGAAAAAAATATGAAAAAGCGAATACTTACGTCAGTCAAAACAATTAAACAAAAAATAAAAGCTATGAAAAATAATGAAGATACTATCAACTATAATTTAGATAAAGTATTTAACTTCAGTCCAAATTACTGGTTGTGAATATACTAAACTTCTAACATGGAAAAAAATATGAAAAAGCGAATACTTACGTCAGTCAAAACAATTAAACAAAAAATAAAAGCTATGAAAAATAATGAAGATACTATCAACTATAATTTAGATAAAGTATTTAAACCTCTTATTGACCCTTTGAATAAAATTGCTGATTGTAAGGAAATTAAGTCACCAATCAGTGATAAATCTACTCTTTACACAGATGTGGCAAAAAATTCCTCAATGCTCTCTAATGATTCTAGCGATATAAGTGAAGATAACTTTAACGATGATGCTAGTTCGTATAAAAGTGTCAATACAAACTTATCGTATGATGGCAACAAGAGAGAATATTTGACGCCGGTTAAAGATGAAAAAATTGTGACCATGCTAAATACCCCTTTAATGTCTATGTTAAACAAAGATAACTTACTTGAGGAAAATAATAGTTTAAATGTGCCGTTTGGTATACGAAGTGAAAATAATAAATTGTGGATGGGTAGCGTACCAATTTCTTTTAAATTGATTGGCACTCACTCTAGTGGAATGCAAATCGCACGCTGAGAACGAAAGTGACCGATCTCAAAATTTTGGTTAAATGAGTTAAGTATACAGAATGACTTAAAAAAGTATACTCTATCATACTTATATTAGAAAACTGGCCAATAAAGGTAAGAAAAGAATAGAGGTATATTTCGGTCCCTTTGTCACTCAACCGTTCCCTCCCCCCGCGCCCGAATCAAAGTGACGAAATCAGTGTTGCACCGTGAGTTGTCGTGACAAGACGTGACAAGTTTAGTACCGTAGTGACCGATTACGCTTTGTGTCTGTTTGTTTGTCAATTTCGGAGGTAAGTTTAGTTACAATTTATATTCATAAACTGACCGATTTAGATTTAGGTTCCTTTTACATTGCATGTATTAGCGTATTAGGTGACATATAACAAATTCGGTCACTTATTTATTAACAAATGAGTCTAAATAATGGACCAATTTTGAATCAGGTCCGTATAATTTTAAATGTACTCATCTGTATTTTGTACTATTTAAAAGAAAGTCTATTTAACATTTTTAAGTTTGGTTTTCAATAGACTTATTGATTAATAGTGCAATTTATAACTTTTTTCAGTGTTTAAAGTTCCCTACTGAGTCGTTAATCCCAAAACTAAAAATGAAAAGAAGTGCTTTAATTCTTCAATTGGTGGAAGAGAGACTGCAGAATAAGGTAATTATTAAAACTGTTTATTTATTATTCGTTTTTCATTAGTACCTAGGTACTATAATTATTTGTAATGTTTATATTTGTTTTCTATATTCTCTAATGTACTTGTTTGCAGAGTCCTGACGAGGCTTTGGAAATCGACAAAGAAAACATGCCATCTAGCCCTTCAATTATCGAGAATACACCTACACGTCTGGACCAGGAATATTACAATGTTCAAATCCCAAGCAAAAAAACAAAACCTTTAAATGTAAGTTATTAATTTTTATTTAAGTCATGGATAGTCATTTCAATGTAAGTTTTATCTTATGATGAAATGTTAAATTATTCATGTTTCAGGACCCTGAAAAGGCTTGTCTAGAAATAAATAAGGAATCAAAAGATACTGAAAAAACCTCGGAAAGTACATCTGCTGTCCGACCACGTTCAAAAGTTCCAGTACGAGCAATTCATCTTCATCCTCAAGTAGTAGCAGTACTTCATCATCTTCAAGTACTTCTGTTACAAATGAATGTCAAAATACAGCTACTCCGGGCCCTAGTACAAGCAATTTAAGATCTCAAACAGGTAACCAACGTTCATACGTTCAATCACCAATACATCCGAATGAAAGTGATGTGGATCTCAGTGACTCAGATCCAACATACCATGCTGTAAATTTCAATCAAAGAAGTAGACGTGTTTCCAGTACTAGCGCTTCCTCTTCTGATTCTTCGGGTCAACCGGAACCTTCAAAAAGTAGGAAGCGTAAAAGGAACCCTGGTAACTGGAAACAAAATCAAGCAAAAATGTCACAAAACTCCGGAAAAAGTTACAGATCTATGTCCAAATCAAAAAAATACATTCCAGCTAGGCATGTGAAAGAAACATGTACGAGCAAGTGAAGACTTAAATGTTTTGACAATATAAAAGAGAATGAGAGGTATAATCTGTTCAAAGCCTATTGGGGGTTATCAAATTTGGAACTGCAGCGTGCTTTTATTAGATCTTGCATGATGGAAGTGCAACCTAGGTACAGGTACTCAAATGCTCGAAACCCTCGCCTTCCAAACAACGCCTTTTATTTCACACTAGATGGCAAAAAGATCCGTGTTTGCAAATTGTTTTTCATAAACACTTTGGACATAACGGACAGACAGCTAAGAACTGTTAAAAGTAAAACCAACAGCCATGGTATCGTAGAGTCTGAGCGTAGAGGAAAGCATGACAACAAAAAAAGGGTAGACCCTGAACTGTTCCAAAGCATCAGGAACCACATAGAGTCGATACCGAGGGTAGAATCCCATTATTTAAGAGCGACTACAAATAGAGAGTACATTTCTGACAGTAAAACTATAAAAGACCTCTGGACTGATTTTAACAATGATCAAAAAGAAAAAAGTCTGCCACAGTGCGACTATTGGTTATACTTGAATACTTTTAATAAAGAATTCAATACAAGTTTTTTTCAGCCGAAAAAAGACAGGTGTGAAACGTGTGTTGCGTATGAACTTGCTCCTGAAAGTACTAAAACACTGCTCAAATCGAACTATGATAAACACCTCAAAGAAAAAGAACTATGTCGCCAAGAAAAACGGACGGACCGTCGAAACATTGACGAGACCCACATTTGTATTTTTATGATTTACAGTCCGTCATGTTATGTCTCAGTCCAAGTTATTTTTACTATTCTTCAAAAATAAACTGCCTTGATTTCACAATTACAGAATTAAAAAATGGAGAAGATGATAAAAAGTCTTACGGAGACGTTTACTGTTATTTTTGGGACGAGACCCAGGGACAAAGGGGAGCCAATGAAATAGGTTCATGTATTTTCGATTACTTACAAACCCTAAGCGCAAACAACGCAGATAAAAATTTACATGTAACATTTTACTCTGACAATTGCACTGGGCAGAACAAAAATAAAGTTATTGCTAGCCTATATTCATATGCTGTCGCTTATTTTGATAACATCGAAAGTATAACCCATAAGTATCTTATAAAAGGGCACACCCAAAATGAAGCGGATAATGTGCACAGCTTAATTGAAAAGGAAATTAAAAAGAACGAAAAAGCAGGGCCTATATACATACCTGTTCAATTTGCTACCTTGATCAAAAGCGCTCGGAAGTCTGGACAACCTTTCATAGTCAAAGAAGTTTATTATGAATTCTTCTTAAATCTCAAACTACTTCAAGAGCAGTGGGGATACAACTTCAAGGAAAACTTCCATAAAGAAACAATACTGTGGAATGATCTTAAGGTACTGAAATTTGACAAAGCGGAGATGTTCGACTTTTATTATAAAACATCATACTCCGATGAGATGTTTTCTCAAATCGACATGCGCAATAAACGTAAAAAAATGATGGGGTTCAATGAAATTGTAATTAAACAGATTTATGAGCATGCACTTGAGTTAAAAGAAAATAAAAAAGGGATCTCAAAGATTTAGTCAGAAAAAATTTAATACCTAGTATTTACGCCAGTTTTTACAACACTTTGTGAGGAACTTTAATTAAAATAATAGGACATGGACACATACGACAATTACCTATTAAGAGATATTAAAATAACAAAGTTTAAAGAAATATGCCGTACCAAAAAGCTAAGTCTGAATTAGTGTAATAAGCAGAGTTTAATTAAAATTAATAAGTTGATTTAGTACAACTGAATTATAACCACAATACTGTTACTGTGGTAAACTGATAGATAAGTTATGCTATTAATACTGTTGTTGATTTGATTTAAATACTTTAAATAACTATTTTTATTTTTATATTGGTTATGTTTCGTTAAATTTAAGAATTAGTTATCTAAACCAGTGAAAACAGAAGGTCTCATTGTTTGGTTTGTCTGAGTAAGTGTATTAAGCAGAGTTTAATTAAAATTTGATTAGGTAATACAACCGAACTATAACTACAAGACTGTACTAGTACTACTATGTTAAACTGATAAGTTAGTGCTAGTAAAGGCATATTGTTGATTTGGATAAATACTTTATTAGTGTTACAGAAGAGTGATATTGATTATGTTTCGTTATAATATTTAAGAATTACTTACGTAAATGTTTGGTTTCCTACCACTATATGACACGATTTTGATACTATTTTTTATTGTGATTATTACTGATTCCTATAATGTCTAAGGAGTGATTTATTAAATGACACTTAACACATACTTCACTGTTTCATTTAGCTTTTTTGAAAAAATATACAAAATCTTAAGAATAAAACTGACTTATTTTTAGAAAAAAACATCTCTTTTAAAGCAATGTTAGAAATGAACAGACCATTACATAAAAAGGTCAGTAGAAATAAAAAACTTCTAATACTAAAGTGACCAAGTAATCCAAGTTTTTTTAAACGTTATTTTATATGGGAAAATCATATTTTTTTGCAAAAACTATATAATGTATCTAAAGCTATTAAGTCAAACAATATATTTCAACAGAAATTCATAACTTTTGTTACCATGTTTTAGTGTTATTGTAAAATGAACAGAAAATGCTTAATACGACGGACACATTTTCGCCTATTCCCAAAAATTGTCAATTTTGAGTTGAGTCACTTTCGTTCTCAGGGTGCGAAATATCTTTGATTTCGATAGGCGATAAAAGTTATGAAATAACAAACGGCATTAAAGAGCTATTGTTTAAAAAGAAACCAGACTTAAATTTAGTTTCAGAACAAGACCGGATTACTTACAAAGACATATTAGAAAACACTCATGCTCATAAACGAGATTTTAAAAGTACTAGTCAAATAAAAGGTGATAAAGGAATGAAATACAATCAAATAATTAAACCATTATTTTACGAATATGATCAACTCTTAGAAAATAAAGTTATTAAACGTGGTGGTAGTTTACCTTGTTTGAAAAAATCGTATAAAAAGAATACTGATTTTATTTATTGGGATGATCCTAATGAACTGATCGAAAGACTTAAACTATTAGTAGCATCCAGTGATGCTGGTAATACTAATCATGACAATGAAATTATATCATTAATAGAAGAATTGAAAGAAGCAGGTATAATTAAAGAATAAAATGACAACATTCAATGGAACTTGCTTAGTTTCAACATTCTGCTCAAACATGAATGTCGATAAATTCGGTCTCCACATATACAAAAAACGTAAAAATAACTACGGTTTTAATATAGTTCCAGAATGTGTGATAAAGCAAATTGATGCAAAAAACTTAGATGCTCAAAGTAAAAGACTTAAAAATCTTGGACACCCTCAGGATTCATGTGATGCTGTAACCAAAGATTATGTTGACAAATGCATAACTGACCTCTGGAACAAAGTTTCGACGAACATTAAATTAATTACAGAAATAAGTAACACATTAACTAAATTAGAAGACCATTTTCAAAACAGTAATAAAAATGAGCAAAAGAAGCGTAGTAAATGAAATTCATAAATATGCAAGGATAAATTTTCCCAGAAGGCATGTTGTGATGAGAGATATTGATGATCTTTGGCAAGCTGATTTGATAGATATGCAATCTGTTTCAAAAATAAATGGTGGCTACAATTATATTTTAGCAGTTATTGATACATTTTCAAAATACGCCTGGACGATTCCACTGAAAAATAAAAATAAAGATTCAGTTTCCGAAGCATTTCAGTCTTTATTACAAAAAGGTCGTATCCCTAAAAATTTGCAAACTGATCAGGGCACAGAATTTTACAATAATAAATTTAAAATAATACTTAATTTGCATAATATAAATCATTACTCAACATACTCTACAAAAAAGGCGTCTATTGTTGAAAGGTTTATTAGAACTATAAAAAATAAGATTTACAAAGAATTCAGTTTACAAGGATCTTACAAATGGAAGGATGAACTATTGGACAAAGTAATCAAAATTTACAATAACAGCGTTCATAGAACGATCGGTATGTCGCCAGCGCAAGTTGGAGATAACAATAAAGATCTTATATTGAAAAGGTATAATGAAGTGTGTAAATGTTACAACAGAAAAGAAAGCAACATATTGAAAAATGGTGATTTTGTGCGTATTAGTAAGTACAAAGGAACATTTGAAAAAGGTTACACCCCAAATTGGTCCACTGAAATTTTCAAGATTATCAAAGTTCAAAAATCTAATCCCTATTCTTATTTAATTGAAGATATGAGACATCGCCCCATATTAGGCGCATTTTATAAGCAAGAACTTCAAAAAACTGAACACCCTGATGTATATCTTGTGGAAAAAATATTGAAAAGAAAAGGAAATAAATTATATGTTAAATGGCTAGGCTTTCCATCTAGTGAAAATAGTTGGATTGATAAAACAAACAAATTATAAAGTAAGCGCATCATGAAAAATTAGTCAGTTTCTATTTGGTTATGAAAGAGAATAGTCATCTTAATAGTTTGATTAACAAACTGCCCTTCGAACTTCACCTGCCTGGGTATAATTATTGCGGACCAGGAACTCGATTGGCAGAAAGACTTGCTCGAGGAGATAAAGGAATAAATCAGTTGGACGAATATTGCAAACAGCACGATATAGCTTATAACAAATCATCTAATTTGGTTGACCGACATAAAGCGGATATAATTTTACTTAAAATGGCTAAAAAGAGAGCAACATCTTCGAATACTAGCTCTGGAGAAAAAATTGCTGCTAATTTAGTTAATACAGCTATGCTAGCAAAAGTTAGTGCTGGAGCAGGACTAAAAAAGAAATTTAAAGCTATTGTATCGCACACAAAAAAACATATTCGTAAAATGAAACCTAAGTGTCAAAAAATGGCAATCGAATTGGCTTTTGCTGCTGCCAAAGAATTGTCCAAAGATTTGCCTATTCAACTACCGCGTGTTATACCTGTGCCCAAAACAGGAGGCTTTCTTCCTTTAATACCAATTTTTGCAGGATTATCTGCTGCTGGAAGCCTCGCTGGTGGTGTTTCGGGAATTGTAAAAACTTACAATGAATACAAAGCTGCGAAGAAACGTCTTTTAGAATTAAAGAGACATCATGATAAAATGGAGGGGTTAACCATAGGTAAAGGTTTGTGTATAAAACCTTACAAAGAAGGGTTAGGAATATACATAGCAAAAAAAAAAATAGTCCATATATTACCTAAGCGAGCTCTTACTAATATAGACCTAATGAAATATTCTAAAAATATTCCATACTTTAGAGGTGTTTTTATGAGAGATGGATTACCTCAAATTCCATTTCCTATTGAATGCGGTATAATTAATTTGGACAGCTCACAAAATTCTGGTACACATTGGGTGGCGTACACTAAAATTAATGATTGCGTTGAATATTTTGATAGTTATGGAAACTTGAGGCCGCCAAAGGAATTTATTAGGTATATGAAAAAGTGTAAAGTTATCTATAATTACGATAATTTTCAAAAAAATAATTCGTATAACTGCGCTCATCTATGTCTAGGGTTTTTAAACAAATTCTGGCGCAAACTCAGCATTTTGAAATAACGAATAAATAGCATGTTATAACTATCTTTTTTCAGTCTTTGTAATATCTCTGTTCAGCTCAGGACAATGTCATTCACTTTATCATTTTCCGGAAGTCAATCTGTGTTAGAAACAACGTTTCATCCCCCCTTAGTTTTAGAAGAAAGTTATGAGTGTGGTTTATTATATTTTTCTGTATTTAATGGTATACCTAACGTAACTAGCAATAACAATGTGTTTATTTATGGTGAAAATAATAGTCAAATTCAAATACCAAATGGTTCGTACGATTTACAAGATATTTATGAATATATAAATAATAATATTGACTGTGAACTCAAGATTGAATCGAATTGCAATACTTCAACAATATCTATATTCTGCGCAAAGAGTATCGATTTCCGAGCACCGAAGAGTATTGGGAGAATCTTAGGATTTCGAAAAGAAATACTAGAAGCAAATAAATGGCATGTCTCTGTAAACCCAGTCAACATTCTTCCAGTGACCGTGATAAGAATCGAATGTGATTTGGTGCAAGGATCTTACAATGATGGCATATCATCTCATATAATTTATGAATTTATACCAAACGTTTCACCAGGCTATCGATTTATTGAAAAAGCAATAAATGCCATATATTTTCCAATTAAAAATAAGAACATTGCATCCGTTACGGTAAAAATTATTGATCAAAACGGAAATAACATTAATTTTGGTGGAGAGAATATTCAAATGTGTCTTCATTTACGAAAATCAATATGATTGTATTTAATGATCAAAACTCTAATATAACATCAAAAACAAAGTTAAAAAGAGCTATTCTAACAGAAACACTCAAGAAACAAAGACGTACCAAGATATCGAAGATTACAAAAGAAAACAAAGATTTCTTACGAGCTCTTGGTTTCAAAATATGAGTATCTTAAATATTGACGATTCACCCCATTTCGATAACTCTATCGAGGGTTACGAAATTCATACCTACAACCCATATAGTAATAGCTTCAAAGAAAATGATGAAATCCGTATATCGATTCATCAGCAGGATATATACGTATTACCATCTTCAAGTTTTATATATATTGAAGGACGCGTCAACGTTTCTATGAAGGATGCCTCAGGCAAAGTTGCAAAAAAGAGTTTGAAATTCACAAATAATCCAATAGCATTCCTGTTTCAAGATATTCGTTATGAGATTAATGGTATAGAGATCGATCGTATTAGAAATGTAGGAATTACTTCTACAATGAAATCATACGTCTCTTTGAACAATGGAGACAGTAAAGTAGCAGCCGTATGGGGATGGGATATGAATGGGTTTAAAGTTAAAGATGACTCCTTTAGTGTTCTGATACCACTTAGTAAACTGATAGGGTTTGCGGAAGATTATAATAAAATCATTTTAAATTGCAAACATGAACTCATTATGAGTAGAAATAATACTAACAGAAACAGTGTTATCTCTGATCAAAATGATACTATTCAAATTGATATACTAAGGGTTCAGTGGAAAGTGCCACATATTAAAGTATCTGATCGTGAGAGGCTTTCTTTATTAAAATATTTAGAAAAAGACAAACCCATACATATAGCTTTTAGGAATTGGGACTTGTATGAGTATCCTCTATTACCCAAAACTACAAAGCACTCATGGTCTGTAAAAACAGCTACTCAATTAGAAAAACCAAGATATATTATTTTTGGCTTACAAACTGATAGAAAAAATAATATAGCCAAAGATAGTTCTTTATTCGACCATTGTCACCTAACAAACGTGACATTGTTTTTAAATTCACAATATTACCCTTATGATTCGTTAAATATAAACTTTGGTGAAAATAGATACAGTATATTATATGAACTGTATACCAAATTCCGTCAGTCGTACTATAATCTCCCAACCGATCCGTTGTTAGACATAAGAGAATTTAAAGAAAAAGCACCTCTGTTTATAATAGACTGCTCAAGGCAAAATGAAAATCTGAAATCTGGCCCTGTAGATGTTCGTTTGGAAATAGAAAGTTCCCAAGATATTCCCGATAACACAGCTGCTTATTGTCTTATCATCAACGACCGAGTTGTTGAGTACAAGACTTTGAGTAATATTGTGCGTAAAATATCATGAGTGTGTTTGTGGACGTGCAAGGATTCAAAACGGACTACAATGAATTCATAATAAAAGAAATAGCGATAAAATCTGGTCAACAGTTTATTACACTCTAGTTTAAGCCACCATTTTCCTACAACGAATTAACAAATACAGAAAAAAAAGAATGTTTGTTGGATAGAACGAAACAGACAGATATTTTGGGATGAAGGATTTATACCATATTCATATCATACAATTTATATTAGAGAACTCTTAAAAAATAAAACTATTTACGTTAAGGGCTTAGAGAAAGTGACATGGTTGAAGAAAATTTTAGGATATAATATGGATCAAAATTCATGTATTTTTAATCTAGAAGATAAAGGTTGCCCTAACCTGCTTAGTTTATATAAAGACTACAAGTCATGCTTAGATGTATATCGATGTATAAATCACTCCTCGCATTGTGCTTTACAAAATGTTACTTGTATGCAAAAATGGTGCTTAGAAAATAAATGTTTTTGAAGAAACCAATTTTATTTTTAATTATTAATTCCTCATATACCCTACCCTACTAGAATAACTCGCTCTCGCTTCTAAGATGCAGCAGGTTGGTTGTAGAGAATAAATTATTTTTTTAAGAGAAGTATCTTTCAACTGATTGAATCAGATCATTGATTGAACAGAACCAGTTCAGATCAGATAGATAAAGTACAAGCTGTTCATGAAATAACAGACTCAGTTTTAAATGGTTGTGACCCGATCAGATATGGTTGACCGATGTCACGCTGGATAATTAGGACTATCTGCTTCACTTGCTTCTACGATGAAGCAGGGCGGCCGATGTCGTGCTGGAGAATTGTGGCTTCTGCATCACACTCGAGCGAAGCGAGAGTGTGAGGCAGAAGCCCCAATTCTCCCCTACTAACACTGATAATTATTTATAACTAGCGACTGCCCGCGGCTTCATTTGCGTTGTAGGCTCGGTATTCGGCCTCGTCATAACCTCCCATCTTTTCTATTTTTTTTTCTTATATAAGAACCTTCTCCTGTCAATAATTAACACAACAAAAAAAGAATTAGCGAAATCTGTAAAGTCGTTCTCAGGTTATAGCGTGACCAGGAAAAATAGGGGTTTAAACATAGGTGCAAGAATAAATATTTAGATTTAGGTTTACATCGATGTATGGATAAAGGAACTGCGTACCTATCACAATACATTAGACACATAATTCTTGCTACATCAGAATTAATATAGATAATCTGTTAATGACAAGCACACAGACTGATAGAGTGTTCCCGAAAAGGTCGTGACACCCACATGTCCGATAACGTGTCGTATCGGTCACGTGACCGTGATGTATAGTGCAGTTAACTGTTATTCTATGAAATTACAATCATTATTAATATGGATGGCGGGAATAATACCGTACAATGGCCTCCGTTGATTTGGTTTACTCCAAATTAATAAAATTAGGTTATATAAACGTTACATTACGTTACATATTACTATCATTATTTTATAACTGCTTCAGCTTTATTTATTTATATTTGTCTATATATTATGATAGTTCGAAAATACCTATTAGCACAATATTGCATGCATGGCAACCACTTGGACAAGTTTTTTCACAATTGTGTAGTGTAGAAGTCCGTTCTATTTTTAGGATTTTTTTTTACACTTTTGGCCTTGCTGCTTACGTGATACACCGCTATTGATGGTATCATCAATATAAATCAACACATTTCAGTTTTTTTAGTGTAACTCAAAACTGCTTGACCGAATTTGATGAAATTTATATGGGACCACCACGAAAGTATACTCTATCAAAAAAAAATCATCAAAATCGGTTCATAAACGACGGAGTTATTCGCGAACACACATAAATATATATATAAAGGCATTTTGGCCCGTATCAGGATCTTATTAGGATGGCATGCTCCTATTTCGTGGCTGGGCGTGGATTAAGCGGGCGAGGAGAATAAGATATCACATGTACAATGAGTCTGCTTTTATTACGTCACACTGAGATTTATTATTCAACACTTAGTGTTTAGAGATCAACTTGAATTAACTTGGGGACATGGTATTCCACTTAGTAGCGAAGGCTGCCACGACCAAACGCAAAGTGAGCTCCTCCGAGCCTCCGAGCGTGTCCGCGCGCTCCTCCCCAACTACTCTGATACCAGAGATGGCGCCAGTTTGCATCTCTGGTCCACCAAAACTAAACTAAGTGGCGCTTGACTAAATAATAACATCGGTTAAAGCTATGCGCCGACATATATATATATAATATATATATACAGTGGAATAGAGAAACCTAATAAGTTTTAGAGCCGATATAAATGGACTGCACGAGCAATTAGCCAGTGATTAACATACACGAACCACTCCTGCAGTCATAGTCAACAGCTTGAAGCTGCCATTGATAACTGCTTTAGCAGTTGGTATTAACTACTCAACAAGTCATAATTTCGATTCAGGGGCAGGAAGCGCGCGCGACTTGGAATAAAGAGCGCGGGCGAAGGTAACTGCGTGCAGTCGATAGCTCGAGCAGTCAGTGTATGCCTGGCGAAAGCTTGACCGCAAACTGCTCGAAGCATTTGCAACTTTTCGAGCGGTTTCGTGTATGTGTGTACGTAGTAGACTGTAGCTCACTGTGCAGTCGCAGCTCGAAGAAGTCAGCATGGACTGCTTCGAACTGCTCGTGTATATCTGGGACCTTAGTAATGTATCCACCGCTTTACGAAAAACTTAACTTAGATAGGACAGTGACTTAAGGACAGACTTATTTATGTGATTATGACTTGACTCTGACTACTTGAATCAAAATGACTATTGAATCAACTGTAAGTAGGTATTAATATAATTGAACTTGATGAATGACAAAAAAAATATTACAAGTCGGTATTAAAATTTGAAAATTTTAATACCGACTTCCATTCTATTCAGTTATTGGAGATCTCAAAAACTACCGGACCGAATTTAATGAAATTTAAATGGGACCACACTTCACCATACGAGAAGCATCAGCTTTCAAACAAAAAAAAAATTTGAGAATCGGTTCACGCAGTCGAAAGTTATGAGGTACAATAAAGCTCATAACAATAACATACATATTAAAAAAACAGTCGAATTGAGTACCTCCTCCTTTTTTTGGAAGTCGGTAGAAAATAACGATAAATGTTAAAACACCAGAGTACATACAGAAACATATGTTTTTGTTAGTTAGGGCATTCTTTCGAAGTTGGTTAGATTGAGTATAGAACATCTTCAGAAGGCTTTGACAGCATATAATATTTTCTGCCAATGCCAACAACTCCTTACATTTGCTTGTGACCGTAGTTAGCCTCCAAACACCACTACGAATATATATGAAATACAATAAAATATGTATGACATGTAAGATGCTTAATAATTACCTACACGATACATATCGAATAGTTTGTATAACAATTTCAGATGAGAATATTTTCTTGTTTACACTTTTCAGTGCGTGGTTTTTCAGGTTGAGAAATTTGGTATGATGAGGTGAGGTGAGATAAGGCGCTGTAATAACACATATTAAACCTTTTATCATCACATTATCCATCACCACATGGAAGAAACCACGGGGCGCAGATAGTAATTTAATAAAACTTATAAACTGTTCGTTGGTAAGGGCATAACATGAGAACGGAGCTTTTTAAGAGAAGGAAATTCGGAAAAAACGTTGCAAGTTTTTCTGAACTTGCTTTCCTAAACGTCTATGAGTGTAACTAGTGTTAAATGAAGTTAAGTTTTTTTCTTTTCCGCTTTATTACATATTCGTCCCCATTTGTGTGTACTTATTTACAAAAAGATTTTTTAAGTAATTTTTACAATGTTTACTGGCTTGCCTAAAAGCGCATCTGGCTGGATTCAAACTATCTGTATGTGTCTAAGCCCTTATCTTTGTTCAAATGTTCAAAACAGCGTAGCGCTTTCCATTAGGCGCACAACACAACTGACCCGACCCTTCTCGTAACTTTTTGCATTGCATTGAAAAATACACAAATAAGAGTAATTGCTAAAAATAATCGTAATTTACGCTGCTTTAACTGTGTTAAAAACATAAATACAATTCATTTATCGCAGATGAATATAATCTGCAATAAATTAATAATTTGCATTTAAAACATAATTTTTAAATGTATTCCTAATAGACGATAAATATTTGCGTAAACATCATTTATACAAAAATTCGACAAACTTTAAGTTTTACGTAAATGTACACTTATGAGTTGCAAAACTTTTTAATACATTTACCTATCTAAATAAATAGGTAACGTACTAATCACTCAATCAAACCTGTTTTGACTGCCAGAGAAGGATTTTTTATAAATAAGTACACAAAAATAAGGGCGAAAATATAAGAAAGTGGAGAAGGAAAAAGACTTAATTTTATTTAACACTAGTTACACAATTAGACGTATAAAATATATAGAAAGCAAGGGAAACCTGGCTACTAGCTTTTCCAATTTCCTTCTCTTAAAAACTTGAGACCTTTCTCAATTATGTCCTTACCAACGAACAGCCTAATATATTTTCCGCAGTTATTTAAGTGACGCAGCCGCGTCACAAAAAATGGCAAATTTTTTTTTTACCAAAAAATGGAACTGGGTTTAACACCGGTGCACAATATTGTGATAATAGGTACCTACTTTTGAGTTATCATGGTACAGATTCCTACAAGTTATTTCACACTTTTCGGAATTCGGTTCCATTTTTTGGTAAAAAAAATTTTTTGATATCTTTGCTTGAAACATGAAGAGATACGAGTATTATTAATTACGTTTCTAAAAGATTATTGTCCAGTCCGAGACAACTATTCAGGTGTCGTTGATATGTGAATAACACAAATCTTAGTACTATTTTATTCGATTGAATATTTGAAGGGAAATAAATATATTTTCAACTCGGGATTCCAAACTATTATTTACTGAACGCAACTAACGAGATGAAAGATTCTACTTGACTACCCAAAAGGGAGGAAGGAGTTTAGTTAGTATTTCTACGGCTCCGTACGTGAAGAAGAATAAATAAACCTTATCCTCCACTTAGTTGTCCGTCTGTTTGTTTGTCAGTCAAGACCTATTCTGTAGAAACGTGGAGATATCAAATGCAAGTGTATATCAAAAACTTCCATTTGTCTATAGCCCTATGAAACTGTAAAAGGTTTGGATCGCGAGCTCTCACATCACAGTGTTTTATCTGTAATTGGTATTTATATCTCATTCAAGTATTTTATCTATAAAGATAAATAAAATTGAAATATCTCTTTGTAGTTCCATATTAACAGCTTTTCACTAAATTCATATGAACTTACGTAAAACTATACTTACATAAAAAAACTTTCCAAAAAATTTTTGTCTGTCTATCTGTTTGTTCCGGCTAAACTCTGAAATGGCTGCATCGATTTTAACGGGCCTTTCTGCGGCTTCGTCCCCCATAGACCAAGCCAGCAAAGCCACTGGTCTCATGTGTGTCATGTGTCATGTCATCTGTGATCAGCATGTCTGTGATGAACAAAGAACAGATCGAAGAGAGGAAAATTGAAAAAGCTTTCGACTAACTAAATATATTAAAGTAAGACTGAAAAAGTATGTGGGATCCGGATACGTTATTCAGGTAAGAAAATATATAACGATATTGTTGCCTTAATGAGATTTATTGCGATCTGACATTAACAAGTTTTATCTTATATATTACTAGCCGTGGCACGCTTGGTGATGAATGATGATAATGAATCAAAATGAAAAACAAATGAAAAAATCGAATTCAAAAATCATATATAGATCATGATTACTTGAGGATAATGTAGCAACCTAATAGTGAAATATTTTTTAAATCGGTCCAATCGTTATTGAGTTTATTGGTTACAAACATACAAAAACTACTTTTAAAAAACCCGAGTTCCATTCTAATAAACACAATGTTATTGATAAATTATTATCAAAAAACTACTGGTCAGATTCTGATCGAATTTAAAAAAGGACTACATGAGAAGCCACAGCTTTTAAATAAACAAGACTCATAAAAATCGGTTCTATAAGGAAAAAGTTGTGAGGTATATATACACATATATATTAAAAAAGTATACATACAAAAAATATAAAGACGAATTGAGAACTTCGTCTTTTATTGAAAGCTGGTTGAAATACAAATTATTCCTCTTATAATATTTATATACTAACTGCACTGCGCGGTTTCCCTCCGTCCACTTGGATCCACAGCTTGGCTCCACATGGGGATCCGCGGATACCTTTATCTCCTCTTTAATCCACAAGTGGATCTGTGGATACTTCTTTTTCCTCTTAAATCCACAGGTGGATCCGTGTTTACTACTTTTTCCTCTTAAATCCACAGGTGGATCCGTGGATTCTTCTTTTACCTATTAAATCCACAGGTGGATCCGTGGATACTACTTTTCCCTCTTAAATATTCACAGATGGATCTGTGAACATTTTGATTCCTTTTCAATCTACCTACTTAATCAGTTTTGTTATAAAAACTAACGTGGTTTTCAATCATTATTAATTAAAAATACGGGATTACTCACGTAATATTTATCGGATAGGTCCGACTATAGTTTTGACCACATTCGGTGGCCTTTTTCAAGGAGTGTTTGGGACGTCCGCGTCGATGACGTCTCGCTTAGCACTGATGTGTGCTATATAATATTATACTACTTAATCAGGTTTACGCCATAACAAAAGATTTATGAATGAAGCGGAGGCTTGCTGATTCGGACCGAATCATCATCATCTTAATCAGCCCATTTTGTTCCCACTGCTGGGACTCTAGCCTTTCTCTCAGAGAGAGGAGTTGGGCCATAATCCACCACGCGGGCCCAGTGTGACTTGGTGGATAGGTTAGTGGCCAAACCATGTCGAAGTTTTCAGGCCGCCCGAAGGCCTTCGACATAGCCTAACGACTGTTGTTCTAACACAAACAACCGGGACCCACAGCTTAACATGCCCTCCGAAGCACGGAAGCGCTCAGTTGAATAATGGCACTAGCGGTCACCCATCCAAATCCTGACGGCAGCAAGCGTTGTTGATTATCTTGTTGATCGGTTAAGATCGCCAAATCAAGCTCCGCTACGAGCGCTTCAGCTTCCTGTTTCATTTAGTCACCTTTTTTAACATAATAAATAATTGATTGAATCTGTTGTTAAAACAATATGAGCCTATGTTTTTATATAATTGCTATATATGTACCTATCTCAGATGGAGATCCCGTCATTGTCATGCTTGTACACTGGTTAATAGTAAAAAAAATATTAAAATTCAGAATAATATTTCAGAGAAAAAGAAGCAAAGTCCTAAAACGGCATTGTTAGCAGATTGTGAAAATATTATTATTTTTGGATCCCCTCGTTTGTGGATCGAAGTGGCATATAAAAATATTAGTATTTTTGGATCCCCTCAATGGTGGATTTAAAAGGAGATAAAGGTATCCGCGGATCCACATGTGGAGCCAAGCTGTGGATCCAAGTGGACGGAGGCCGCGGTTTCCCCGCGTAGTGATGGATGATGGTGATGATGATGAATCAAATATAGCGTATGTTACTCAGGCATAATGTAGTTTTCTACTAATGAAAGATTTTTTCGAATCAATTAAGTCGTTTTTGCGTTTATTCATTACAAATAAACAATTAAATCTTTCTTCCTTATTATTGAGTACATTAGAATTAATATCAAGGTTCGATTAATATGGCCTAGTTTGTACCTGCCTTAATTTTGCATATTTTAACATGGAATAGTAGTTATTGTGACATAACTGTAATAGTTAGATATATTTACAGTAATGCAAGCTATTTGTAGATATTGATGTCCTCCATAAAGCTGTAGTACATCACTTTGCTCTATTGTCACTAGTTTCCGCAGCGTACGCGATTAAATGATTTCATTTTGTATTTTTTCATTACCGAAGTTTTCATACAGATCCCTAACTTTTTTGAAAGTATTATATTAAGCCTATGTTCATCACAGATAATGTAATGTAGTCGGGGGACTCTTTGCCGGTTTGCACGGCCCTACACGTCTAGGTGGTGACCTTGGTGAGCAAGGTCATCCCTTCACAGGCGCTGAGGCCCGGTTAAGATCAATCCGGGCCTACCGCTGGGGCGAGATGGTGACTGCCAGCGCGATGTTGTCTCGTTCCACCTTGGCGGAGGACTGCTCACGGGGGGGTTTTAGTGGGTCTGAGCCTCACACGCCCCCTTCCATCACCCCCGTGGCGGAAGGGAAGTGCACAGCATTTCCCCCCCCCAAAAAAAATCGAATGTTGAAAGATTTTTTTAGTTCGGTCCAGTAGTTTCGGAGCCTATTCAATTCAAAAACAAACAAACAAATCTTTCCTCATTATAATATTTGGCCTGATTAGCTCAATCAAATCGACCAAATGATTTAATTAAACCACAAATCCCTTCCGCAGCTGTATTATTAATTTTCTTGACCATAGTATTCCATAATAATTCAAAACTGCCGTGCTTAAAGCGACATAGACGAAATAATAAGCGAAAACAGCGACCTGAGCGAAAAACCGTTTTGCCTAAAAGCGCTTGCAAGAGTAATTTACGGAGACGTAAACTGATTTGAACTTCGTTGCCGGGGAAGTGGTCTGATAGGCTTTCCTTTTTTGTACCAACGGTACAGAATAAATTATAGTTGTTAGCACGTAATCTGAACATAGTATTTTTGTGTTGAAAGTGTGCTCATATTTGCATTGCATTTAATGGATGTAAAGTCTTTAACAGGCGTAATGTAAATAGTTATTATCACTAACTGACCCGTCCGCGGCTTTACTCGTAAGATACGGCGCCTTTAAAAAAAACTGGTTTAAGTTACTCCATATAACATGAACTATCTGTGATGGTGATGATAATAAAATGTTTCTTTTGTAAGAATCTTATATAGATATGGATGTATGGATGTATGGATGTATGGATGTATGGATGTATGGATGTATGGATGTATGGATGTATGGATGTATGGATGTATGGATGTATGGATGTATGGATGTATGGATGTATGGATGTATGGATGTATGGATGTATGGATGTATGGATGTATGGATGTATGGATGTATGGATGTATGGTTGTATGGATGTATGGATGTATGGATGTATGGATGTATGGATGTATGGATGTATGGATGTATGGATGTATGGATGTATGGATGTATGGATGTATGGATGTATGGATGTATGGATGTATGGATGTATGGATGTATGGATGTATGGATGTATGGATGTATGGATGTATGGATGTATGGATGTATGGATGTATGGATGTATGGATGTATGGATGTATGGATGTATGGATGTATGGATGTATGGATGTATGGATGTATGGATGTATGGATGTATGGATGTATGGATGTATGGATGTATGGATGTATGGATGTATGGATGTATGGATGTATGGATGTATGGATGTATGGATGTATGGATGTATGGATGTATGGATGTATGGATGTATGGATGTATGGATGTATGGATGTATGGATGTATGGATGTATGGATGTATGGATGTATGGATGTATGGATGTATGGATGTATGGATGTATGGATGTATGGATGTATGGATGTATGGATGTATGGATGTATGGATGTATGGATGTATGGATGTATGGATGTATGGATGTATGGATGTATGGATGTATGGATGTATGGATGTATGGATGTATGGATGTATGGATGTATGGATGTATGGATGTATGGATGTATGGATGTATGGATGTATGGATGTATGGATGTATGGATGTATGGATGTATGGATGTATGGATGTATGGATGTATGGATGTATGGATGTATGGATGTATGGATGTATGGATGTATGGATCTTTGTTGCACTTTCACGCTCAAACGGCGGGGGCAATTTTGATGAAATTTGGTATGGAGGTAGATATACTTGGATACTTCATCATCATCATCCATCACCACGGTGAAAAAGCGTAATATTCTTGGGCACAGCATATACAAAATAATAAGATCTCCGCCTACGTCAAGAACGTAATAATGATAGTTCTGTCAAAGGTTGTGTCAGTATCTCAAAGCAAAAGCACGCTATCATTTTGACAGCTCGATACACTAGACGTGCTCGGCCACCATCAAGGGTGATGAAATGTAATGACAGTTTTACCCATGGTGATTAATTTTATATTTGTACGTAGGTAATGTATTTTATTATTAGTGTTTAACGATTGATTTACTAAGTATTTGACCATGTACATATTTTAGACATTTTGGTATAAAGATGTATACGGCCTTGCAGAAGATAATAATCTACTCAAAGTATTAATCCTGCGCAGACGAAGTCGCGGGCACCATCTAGTATTGTATATTTGTTTGAAACATGGATTTTGGCATCCCTTATTATTTATGACACATGTTCTTTTTGTTTTCGATTACGTGAGACGTCATAACAAGCTGTCGATCTAAACGCACTGCCGTGCGATTCTGTAATACATCGTCCATGCGCTCGTCGACGAGCTCACCGATGTCAAATACTTTATAATATATCACCAATGTGACAAGGTTGTTTTTCCAACGTTTCTTGTCATCTCGTCATTTGTTCCACGGGTGTTGTGAAAGATGCAACGATGCTTGCTCTTAGAGAATCGCACGGCAGGTTATATAACGCGGCAAGACATGTACTCTAAAAACGGTATTGATGTCATAACAATAAACCTAAGCGCGGTTTTATAACTCGGCAAGATGTGTTATCTAAAAACGGTTTTCTGTTGTGCGAAAGCTACTATGGGAAAATGGTTTCTGATATCAATACATTTCGGGTAGGCCGGTATGCACGTATGCCTCAAGAACTATCGTTTTCTACAGAAAAGTGTAACTCTTGAGTGAACATGGTCATGGGTTGACTAGTGAAAATCCTAGTCTTTGAAATGTCGGAATATACATAACTAGCTGCGCTCCGCGGTTTCGCTTGCGTGATGATAGATGATGATGAGGGTGAATCAAATATAGCGTATGTTACTCAGGCATAATGTAGCTCTATAATCGTGAAAGAATTGTTTGAATCGGTTAAGTAGTTTTACATGTATCCATTAGAAACAAACAATCATATATAATTCCACTTTATTAGAAGAGTAGATAAGGATTAAAACCAAGATACGAATAATGCCTGGATTGTACCGGCGTTATTGCATATCTCAAAATGAAAATGTATATATTGTGACATAAACTCTTAGATTAAGCATTGGTCTCGCTCTCGCTTCGACTAGATACCGCGCTATACCTTTTGCTTCCGACGGTTGTTGCACTGAAAAAAAGCAGACGCCGACAGTTTTTTTACGCGCGAATCCGGCGTCGCTCTTTATGTGGTTTTTTACGCCTAGCGATGGAATGCTTTTGAGTAGGATGATTCCACTTACCTTTTCTAAAAGCTATTGAATCAAGCTATAAAACTGGCTATAAATGTTTTTTATTGTGTTTTTATTTTATTTTACATACCTTTCATTTGACAAAAAGTTGTAAAATAGTTTTATTTTCGAAAATAAATGTTTTTCTAACAAAAATAACTTGTTTTATTTACTAGTTTTTAAGTTTCTACAGTAAACATAATATGTTATTTCTAAAATAAAACTAAAATGTATATCCTTTCATAGTAATATTTTGAGTTTTTTACGATGAAACATACCCACGAAAATTACGATAAACAGAAATTGGACGCGTTAGTGCCGTTCTTTCTAAATCCTTTTGTGACTAGGTTTTTAGCATTAGTCTTTATATTTATATGGTGTCCGATAGAAAATATATTCAGGATTTAGTTTTACATTATATCAGGTAAGATAATTCAAAAAAAATAATCTTATGAAGCAAAATGTCGGCAATGGTAGGAAATTCATGACAAAATCCGAAGATTTTTATTCTCCAAAAAATGCTATTATAAAACGCGTTTTCTGTTCATAAAATACTTTCTACAAAACGCCGCTGAATAGACCTTTCTAAGAAGGTATCACACTTATACACCCATAGAACAAAAACTCCTTACAAATGATACTTGAAATGGCCTTGCGTCATCACATCAACAGTGCGCTGTGGTAGACTGAACTTCGTCGGGTTTTATGACCTCACTTTTGTTTCAAAATGGTGGCACGTATTATTTCATTCGAACGAGTCGTTCAGTCTGACGTCATTCAATAAGAAAGCTTTTGGAAAGAGACCCTAATATTATCGAAATAAGGCTTACAAGAAACAAATGCCGAGCGGTGTATAGGTGTGAGCCATATGGCTCAGCTCGATGTTTAGGAACATTTCGTACTGTGCCATATGGCACAGCTCGGCGGTAAAAGGTAAACAACGGCTCCGTGAATGCGGCAACTCAATATTGTAGTGTGTGTAATGCAAATTGGGAGGATGCTAGTGTGCGTGAAGAATTGTGTTGCTAGCTACTAAACTGTCACTCAATTAATGGGAAAAAATATGGTATGTTGTGGTTAATTATGTATGTTACTGGTTATAAATGTAGTTCAGAAAATACATTAGCCTCGTGTATAATGAGAAACTTAGCTCACTTATATCATAGTATATTATTAATTAATTATGCATTTATATATTGATATGAGAAGACAAATAACAAGTATTTAGTAATACTCGTACCTACAGTGCTTTATATTTCCATTCTACCAGTCAGTAATTTGGTTCTACCTTTTGTACGTAACGTCTTAGGTTAATTTACAATTAATAACTGCGTAGAAACAAAAAAATGAAATAAAACAATTATCTTATAAGCATAGTTAAACCTACTATTATGCACAGGTACTATTATGTACAATGGAGAGTCTAAAAATCATTATAATTAATGAAATATTAGATTCAACTAACTTGTACTAGTTAACGATACATTTGCCTTTTGGAATTTACACATTTCTGCAAATTTTCTCTATTCTCTCTATCTATCTATAGTTCTATCTCTATTATAATAGTAAATACGAGAAGAATATCGAAAAGAGAATTTGATTCAGCTAGTGGTTGAGAAGTGAATACTTGGTTAGCCGAATCATTTAATTTTATATATAGCACCGTTATTTACTCCTCACGTATATAGATAAATATATGCAGATAGAGAGTAAAAGTTTAGAACAGAATTTCTTGAGTTCGTCAGTATAATATTTCGGTTTCATATAATAACAATAAATTCACATTATAAAAATCTCAACCATAGGTACTTGATTCTTATATTATACGGCAACACTGAATGGCGTTTAAGGTTGATGTTATTTTATGTTGAAATTTTGAAATTATATTTTATTTACTAATGGTATATGATCCTAGTGTATTTCTTATTTCTTATAGTATTATTTTTACACATTTTCACTTTGCAAACAGGCATTTTACTTTGGATTACGACCAAAATTACGAAAAAACACTCGGTACGTTGACACCACGCTGCTTGGGACGTGACTGGCTCGAGCGGGCTCGAGTACGCCGAATTCGGCGTAGTATTAGTTGCCGCATTTTGCAAACTAAGTACGCCGGCGGTATCTAGTCGAAGCGCGCGCGCGCGGAGACTAATCATTAATCCAAGCATAAAGTGTAATATTTAGACATTATGGTAATGTGGACTTCTTTGTAGATATTGTATTAACGTCTTCAATAACACTGTTTTACATCACTTTGCTATATTGTCAGTAACATAGACTAAATGGTCAATAGTTTCTGCAGCGATATAAACATTCTTTGGGGATTTTTCCACACCTTGGGTTACATTATCGAAGCTTTCATACGGATCCCTAATTATTTTGTAATTTTTATATAGCCTATGTTTATCAAGGAAAATGTAGGATTCTAATGGTGAAAGATTTGTACTTATTCAATACAAACAAACAAATCTTTCCTCTGTATAATATTACTAGCTGCTCCCGCGGTTTCCTCCGCGCGGTGATGGACGATGATGATGATGATGAATCTTATATATCCTATGTTACTCAAAATAATGTAACTTTCCAATGGTGAAAGAATTTCTGAAATCGGTCCAGTACCTTTTGAACCAATTCGTTACAAATATAGGTACTTACATACAAATCTTGCCTCTTTATAATATTAGTATAGAATATTATAATATATAGTGTAAATATGAAAGAAATGCGATTTATTCCGTTTGAAGTCTTGATTGTTAATGTCTTGATGTTAAATGTTTAAGAATTCTGAAAACTTAAGAAAAGTCTTCTTCTTCTTGTTTGTATGGCTTGTGCGCTAAAAAAGTCATTGCTTTTTTTATTTATTCTAATTGACACTGACAACTTTGTAAATATAAAACAGGATTGAAGCGAAAGCGAAGCCTGGTCGATATTATATCACCATCGACAAATTGCTGTAATATAATTGTTGATCGCAATATCGACCATGATTTGATATTTAACCAGTGTTATTCTGTATTTGTGTGGAGAAAATGTAACTTTTCATTAGATATAGTATTTTTATGTCTTAAAAGTGTTATTATCTATAATATATTGACGAAGCTGGCACGTTGTTAAGCACCACGCCTCCTCATTACAACTCCACTACAGTGGTAGGTACTGGTTTGATACTGGAAACGAAAATATTGCTTTGATAATATACTACACGAGCTTCCGAGTCTCATTCGCCCAATAATTTCACAGTGTCCATCAATCTTAAGAGTTGGAATAAGAAAACTGCTGAAACTTAAGAACAGTTTTTTTTTTAAATTGTATTTAATTTCAATGTATAAAATCGTGACAGCCTAAGAAATAATTATTTGTTGACATACTCAAAGCGATTGTGTTTTTTTTCTTATGTTTGTTACCTCATAACTTTCGACTGGGAGAAACGATTCTCTAATTTTTTTTTTAAAGCTGGTGCTTCCCGTGTGGTTTCATCTAAATTTCATCAAATTCAGTCCAGTAGTTTTTGAGATAATACTCAAATAACTGAATAGAATAAAAGTCGGTATTCAAATTTTCAAATTATACTTGTTTTATTTATTATCGAAACCGACATTACACAAGTAATAATCTAGATCACGATCATTGAACTCCTTGAAGATGGCCATCGGACATACGCGAAATCTAGCTCAATAACGTCGACGAATTACGTGATTCAGTCAGTTCTGATATTAAATAAGTATGTGTTTATACATAATCAACCCAGTGTACACAGTTGGTAGATCCATTCTTTATGAGCATGAGACCAACGCTCAAGTTCAATCCCCGAACAAGTGAAGCAGGTTCATGTACAGTCTGTTTGAGCTGTGTTTGGGTGTGTATATGTATATAGTATCTATATAAATAGGCTCTGCCTAGTTTGAGACCTGAAGTCCGTGTTTGAATTTTGTCTCATGTAAAAAACTGCCATTGCGATGGTACGCAATGGAGATACAGAAGTCTTCTCTAAGTCAAAGTCAAAGTCAAAATCATTTATTCAATTTAGGCATCAAAAACGCACTTATGAACGTCAATTTTTCATTATAATGTACTTTAAAGACTACCGTCGCGTTCCAAAATATATAGAGCCTACCGAGAAGAAGCGGCAAGAAACTCGGGGCCATTCTTTTTATATAGATGTTTTTACAATGTTTTTACTTAGGTACTACAAATATTAGGTTCAGTGTGTTGCCTTACAAAAGAGAACATAATAATGGTATCAGTTGGGCAAGACACGCTACACTTTGACATCTTAGTACACGAGTCTTACGAGTCTCTCGCCTTACGACTTACGAGGACAACGGGAGATCTGCGGTCTCAAACTTCAGACTAATCAAACGTGTCGCTTTCCATAAAGACCCTATTATTGTACAGTGGTAGTACTAAGTATTATTTATTCTGTGGTACCATGAAACTTACTTCTAGGCCTTTTTATTATATAATTTTGATGCACTACCACAACGTATAGATACCAAATTTTGCAATTTTATCTCTAAAATTGCTCTCAAGCGTACTGAACCATAATACCGCTATTAAATACAATGTTTTCATTTAGATGACATAATTGCTAAAACATCCACGATATCGTGAGTGCCTCATATAAAATATTATCTTCAAAGTACATACTTGCCGAGTTACCCCTTTTACGATCAGATAAAACTAAATTCCTAGTTTAAATTGTATTTACAACATACGAGTAGCTTTACTAGCACTTAATATGTGTTGGGATACATAAATGTGTAGACAGGTAATATATCGGGGCACCAATCTGGGTAGCACCCTCAGTCGTGACAATAAGACCCTGCTGTGACGTTGGTATACTACCACTTTGAGACAGCGAGGAAATCCCAAGGAGACCCTCCAGGGTGGGAGGATGTTACACGGATGCGGTGGCAGGCACGGGCCGTCTTGTTGCGGAAACGGAAGACCTGGCTCCACCGGTCCCTGGGCAATGGACGGTGCAGGCCATTCATCCGGGCCCTCGGAGATCGGTGAGGCGGCGATTCGAGTCGGATGCTTTGGCAAGTACGTAAACCAAATCTCAAGACGGGAAACGACCCCAGCCTGTCACAAATGTGGGGCGCCGGAGGGTACGGCGCTGGAAGTGTGTGCTCCATGGGGCCCGTAGCATCACACGCTTTCAGCTATAATTGGCGGAGATCTCACGCTGCCGAGCATGGAATTTACCACTGTGGCAGGCGGTGGCCACCTTTTGCAAAGCGGTGAAGGCGTAGAAGGAGGCAGCGGAGCGGGTCAGGGAGAATGATGTTCGAGCTGACTCGCTCCGGCGTAGACGGACGGGGAAACGGAGGAGGCAGTTAGGACGCCTCCTTCTACTTCTTAGGGGGTTACTGGTGGTGAGTCGGAAGACTGTCCACCGACTTTCACGGCCCAACATGTCTAGAGGGTGGGTTTGGTGAACAAGGTCACCCCTTCACGGGTGCTGAGGTCCGGCTGAGATCAACCCGGGCCTACAGCTGGGGCGGGATGGTGAATGCTAGCGCGACCCCATCTCGCCCCATCTTGGCGGAGAACTGCTCACGGGAGCATTTCCCTCCTCAAAAAAAGAAAATGGCAGATAATATATGTAAAAATGAGATTATTGATAATACTATAAAATACTCTACCATCTAATATTAAAAGCAAACGGTAAAGTAACGGGTAGACTAGGTAACCACGATCACTGAAAAGTGTTCTAAACAAAGAAAAATAACAAAGAGAATAAAATAAAACATGCCCGATTTAATCCGTTTGAAATTTGATGATTAATAGTCACTGAAACTTTAATCAACCACCAATCCGCACTGGACCCGCGTGTGGATTATGGCCCAACTCCTCTCTCTGAGAGGAAGGCTCTAGTCCCAACAGTGGGAACAAAATGGGCTGATTATGATTTATGATAAATCAATGATGAAACTTTAAAAAAGCAATAGTGTCCTCATAAAGAGTAGGTACATTCAGCCGCCATATTGTCAGCTAAGATCTCTGTCACACATTATACAACATAATATGTAATCGTAACCAATAACCATGGACCTTGAATAGACAGGTGAGTGCTGACATTTCTTTTGTTCCAGACATCCTAATGTACCACTTATGTTACCTTCTGAAGCGTGTATGTTATGTTGTAATATATATACTTACACCTTAGTTATACTACTAGGATATTATACTCACATCCTATTGAAATATAACACTTTGCCTTACATAGCCAAGACACTTTGAAAATGGCAACAAAATTTGGATCCAAAAAGTTATTTGGTATCAAATAAGTGACTCGTATATTTCTAATAATACTTGAGAAAATTATTTAGAGTTCTGTTTTGTGTAAACAAATGTCAGGTTTTTACCCTATTTAAAGTAAATTTATTCTAATTTAGCTATTTTAAATGTGATTACTAGTATTTTATTAATTTGCTGGACTATGTATGACATACACATTATAATGATCCTATAAATCACGTTATAGAGGTAGGTCATTCACACATCATGTGAATGGAACCCCAGCTTATAAACTTAGCCATTAAACATGGATAACTAATAATAATTCGATAACTCCCCTCGCCTCTAGTTATATAGATAATTTGTTTTTTTACCTCGGGATTCCTTCTCAGAATCACTCTTTTCAGAAGACTAAAAACATCGCTATGTTGCGTAAAATTTTGAAACGAATCATGTTATGTTTCCTCAGCTGACAAGGTTTAGTTATTTATTCATAGCTTATGCATCGTTTACTATTGTATACTTCAAGTAACGTTATTTATTGCATCTTATGCACACGTGTGGTGCGTTTTTTCTCTCGGTGTCATTGGAAACAAATGTTCTAACGACAGTATCCTTAACTATAACTAGTTGTTCCGAATCGAGCTAATAACCTACCGTGAGTCAATATGGGCACTGTTTACCGACAATAACCTGCCTCTATATTTGGACAGCGTGTGTAGACGGTATTTTATAGCTCTTTGCTTCGCGTCGCGAATGTCGTCCGAGTCAAAATAATATTGATACCTAACTATTTTGTGAGTACTTATGCATAACAGTCGTAAATTCTTATTCCGTATTTGGAAAATACCTTTTCAGCATCAGTGCACATACAAAATTTAACAAATTTTTTATATGCGATAGTACGTAAGGTACCAAATTAACAGATTTAAATGTTTGTGGATTTGGATAGACGTGGAGCAGATTTGTCTTATTTAATTTATTAATTTGTTGATCTGTATGAAGAGTACTTACGTACAAAAAATGGTAAAGTGCTTTTAATATTTTATTAACTCAAAATTATAGCGTAAAATAAGGCCTATTACTGCTTCAAAGATTTTCTAATTTTGTATTTACACAATTTAACGAAATCCTGATAAATTAATGACTTGACCTCCGATTTAAAGAATTCATTTATTTTTTGTAGATATATTATTCAGGCTCCATAATTATATTCAAAATAGGATTAATCTACGTTGGCGCCTTGGAAATATATTTTCTTAAATGTTAAACATTTATAAAATAATTTTGTCTCAGTGAATAAACATATATTTTTATATGGATGAGTTTTATATGTATATATTGTTTTGACGATTTTACTGTTTCATCCAATTTTCATTGTTTTTTTATGTTTAACTTATATTGCATGTTGATCAATATTACATTTCCCCACCATATGTTGAAATCTTTTGGAGCTATGATTATAGTAGACAAGTCTATTAGCTTATGTAGACGATAAGTTTCACGCACAGGTGTAGCTCTTTATATAAAAGCAATCCCAGGCTTGTGACTTACCACATATGGTTGAGGGCCTTGCTGACATAGTTCTTTTTGCGGATGATACTTCTCTGATTTTTAAAGTAGATAGGAAAGATAGAGAACTAGTTCAAGTCAACAACGCGTTAACTATTGTTTCAAATTGGTTCGCCGCAAACAACCTGCTTCTCAACGCAAAGAAAACGAAATGTTTAAAATGTAAATTTTAAACATTTCCATGCCTAATGTAAAACATATAGAGCCAAACGTATTACTCGACGGAAATAAATTGAAAATTGACAAGGCAATAGTCTTTCTAGGTATTAGCATAGACTCTAAATTACAATGGGGTCCTCATATTGATGCACTATCTGGAAGACTGAGCTCAGCTGCATATGCGGTTCATAAAATTAGGCAATTGACAGATATAGCTACTGCTCGACTGGTCTACTTTGCTTACTTCCACAGCATAATGTCATATGGTATCCTGCTGTGGGGGTCAGCGGTGGACATAGAGACAGTTTTTATATTGCAAAAGCGGGCAGTTCGAGCCATCTACGAAATGGGTCCCCGCGAATCCTTAAGATAAATGTTCAAAGAAATTAATATATTAACTCTTCCATCTTTGTATATCCTAGAAAATATAATGTACGTTCGTAAAAATATAAAGAAGTTTCGAATAAATAGTGATATGCATAATATTAATACTAGAAATAAGGATAGGATAGCTGTATCTAAATTTAGACTCACGAAAACTAAAAATAAGTCCTTCTTAGGCAATTGTCTACGTTTCTATAATAAAATCCCGAAAGACATTACTGAGCTCACTGAAGGGAAATTCAAGTTACGTGTCAAAAATATACTAATGAAAAAAGCCTATTATAAATTGAGTCACTACTTAGAAGACAAAGATGCCTGGAACCTTTCCACTTCTGCCTAATAGCCAACTATTGAATAAATTTGTTATTTTAATACTACTCATATGTAACCTCAATGTACAAAGACTTGAAAAAATAATGGCCCACGAGTTTCTTACTGCTTCTTCTCGGCGGTGGTTCTTTTCCGAAGACAGCGGTAGAATCATTTAAAAATTTTGACGTTCATAAGAGTGTCTATGATGCCTAAACTGAATAAATAATTTTTGAATTTTGAAATTTTTGAGGCTAATCAATAATCTAATCTAAGATAGTAAGTAAGAGTAAGCAGTAGTGAAAATCCACCTCATAGATTTTTTTTCAAACTACTTGTTGGTTTTGTTTAGAACTAAGTTATCGTATTTAGTATAATTTTGATAAGAAACTAGTGCACGAAGTACCTACTTATTCTCAATGAATACCATAAACACTGAGGGTCGGTTTTATAAACGTCCGTTAGTTAAATGTCTTACCAAACTTCAGTAAATGAGATTCATACGAAATTTGTAGATTGGTTAAAATGTTATGAGGTTTTGAGAGAACGGGCGTTTACAAAACAGGCCCTAGTGTGCATGGTATTTATTTCGTGAGCCCAATAGTAGCTTTAGCTATTTGCCTACTATCTGAAATTAGTAAATTGAATTAAAATTTGAAATTATGAAACATTGAACATGCGGGCGTTTACAAAACCGGCCCTAGTGTTCATGGTATATTTAATGAGCAACCGTCGTTACTTGCTTATTGTTTGAAATTAGTAGATTGGATTGAAATTTGAAATTGTAAAACTATGAACAAGCGCACGTTTTAAAAACCGGCCTTAGTGTTCGTGGTATTTTAAAAGTTCATTAAATACGGCTTATAAATTGGATAACATAAACAAAGCATAAACATAAAAATTCATTTATTGACATAAATTAGTGTACAATTGAAATTTGAAGCCTCTGGTCCTCGATGTAGCGTTACACTGTGATTGGAAGACCAGCGCCTTCTCCCATTTTTGATTTCACTTAACTAAGATTATGTCAAAAAAGAAATATAAAAGAAAAAGAGAATACAAAATATGAAATTATGAAACGTTAAACATACGGGCGTTTACAAAACTGGCCCTAGTGTTCATGGTATTTAGTGAGTCCATTAAATATCGGCCGTCTTGTCTACTAGCTAATATAGCTCTTGCATTATATTATAACTCTGTTTATCCTATTCACTTCACACCTCCAATAGTTTACACACTCGCTATCAGATTACATAATGATAACCGCAAATACATTATACGAGGGTGAATCAAAAAATTCTTGGAATCAATATTAAAAAATGCAAAGATTTAAATAATAATATTTTATTTTTCTACATAATCTCCCTCCAATGCAATGCATTTAGAATAACGCGTTTCTAACTTCCTTATTCCTTGTGAAAAAAAAATATTTTCTTGACTCTCGAAAAAGTCCTCTACGGCAGCTATAACCGCGTCATTATCATGAAATTTTGTTCCACGAATTTCCTCTTTTAATTTTGGAAATAAGTGAAAATCACTTGGGGCTAAGTCCGGAGAATATGGTGGGTGGTCAAGGAGATTGAAGCCAGCACAGCGGATTGCGTTGAGCGCCACTTCCGATCAATGAGCAGGAGCGTTATCTTGAAGGAACAACACGCCCAACGACAGTTTTCCACGACGTTTTTCTTTAATCGCTTCACGCACTTTCGGGATTAAATTTGCATAATAGGGTCCAGTAATCGTCTGGCCTTTTGGCATGTAATCAATAAAAAGGATTCCTTCACTATCCCAGAACACAGAGGTCATAACTTTGCCAGCGGTAGGAGCAACTCGAAATTTCTTAATGGATGGAGAGGATGGTCGTTTCCAAGACATGCTTTGTCTTTTAGTTTCAGGATCAAAATGGTGGACCCACGTTTCATCCATGGTGACAAGACGACGGCAAAAATTATCCGAATCACGCTGGAACATTTCGAGATTACGCTTGGAAATTTCCAAACGTCGCTTTTTGTTTTCGTCGGTTAACATTCGTGGCACCCATCTTGCAGACACTTTTTTGAACCCCAGTGAATCAATTAAAATGGATTGAACGCTACCAAAAGATATCTTTAGGATCTCAGCTATATGTTTTATAGTCATTCTTCTGTCTTCCAAAACCAGATTCTCAACCTTTTTGACATTTTCTTCTGTAACGGAGGTTGAAGGCAGCCCAGAACGCGGGTCATCTTTACAGCTTGATCTACCTCTTTTAAATTCAGCCACCCAGTACGCAACCGTAGAATAGGGTACAGCATCACCCCCTAATGTCTGCTGAATGTCCAAAAAAATTTCCTTCGTAGACATTTTTTTCAAACTGAGATATTTTATCACCGCACGTAACTCACTTTTATCCATAATTTTGACTTTTTAGCAACTCGTTGCACAAAAAAATTTATTACATGCGAACGAACTGACAAAAACAAGTGACAGTCTGCATAAATATAGTGTGATAGACACTCTTTAATTTGAATATCGAACTTGATCCAAAAAGGTTTCATATATATGCACTTCTAAGAACTTTTTGATTCACCCTCGTAGAATAGGTTAGCTTCTGTATTTGCTAATTACGTGTAGATATTGTGGATTTTACTGAATCTCAATTTACAGTGGCGGTTTAATGTAATTTACACTCAATGTCTTTGTACTGACATTTTCACATTAAAGTTATGAGTGACTTTTAAGAGGAAGGCTATTTACATACATAGTAAACTGTTATTAAATATATATAGAAGTAGTAAGTATATTGTTTTTGTAGATAGTAATAAGATGATTGTGAAGTTATAGGGGTGACATAGACAATTTATGAAAAACCCACCTTCAAAAAAATAGGAAAAAAAATATATTAATATATAGACGGAATAGAACATTATTTATTTGCTTCAAATGTGAGTACATGTACGTGATAGATGTTTACAAAATAAAAACATTGATGTTTCATTAGAAATCGATTGACGTTATTGTTTAACTACAATGAATATCATTATGAAACCATTAATAATGACCACATTATAAAGGCGAATCTTTAAGAATAATAATGTTTTTATTGACATTGTACATTTGCTTGAAATTATAACTATAGGTATATCCTAGATTTAATCTATTTTTATCCAATATATCGTAGTTGTTCGTTGATATCTGCATTAGTAAAACACTGTGTTGCTCATCAACGCTCTCTGTTGCGCTTACGGATATAGAAATATATTTTAGACTGGTTTCTAGTAAACACTAAACATTCTATAGGGTGTTAGTACCATGATGTAACCCAATGGGGTACAACCGAATAGTCGCCACGACCGGGGAAGTACCACACTCCCACATAACACCGACGTCAATATAGCTTGGTATTGCGTTTCAGTCGGTCTGTGAGAGGTTCCGGAGGCCCCTCTTTTAAATGTCGGCAGCGCGTTGAAAACGCCCTTGTTGTGGCAAACGTATATAGGCGACGGTGACCAATTTTCATTAGGTGGGCCGCCTGCACTGTCTCAGGCAAACAGGCTGGCAGCCCACCTGATGGAAACCACCTTTAGGCAATAAAAAAAAACAAAAAAATTCACAGAACATTTTCTATAAAAGTAACATGTTTTTCACTAAGTATGGACGCGTAAGTAAAAGTAAATGTGTGTATTGTTGTGTGGGTGGGTCTGTAACAGCGATTGCGATTTCAGAACTGAGAGAGACAATAGCATAATAATCCGACCCCATATGCCCTATAATGTCTGAATTTCATCTGATCCCTAAATGACTGAATTTCATCATACGCTAGGTATGTACTTACTGATTAAAAAACTACAGAAGGCATTCCAAAGTTGTGGTCATGTCGTTTCGTTTTTTTTGGTTAAAATTGGCCATTACGTCAAAGCACTTCACACAAACCATAATTCGCAAAAATGTTTGAATTTTCTTCACGTTCTGAAGAAATTAGAAAAAAGAAAAATCATCTGGTACCAGGAAGCATCTTTTCACGTCACATTTCTTTTGATGTGGCATTGAGGGGAAAAATATAGGCGAATGAGGTAAGAAAAATATTAGCAAACGAGATTTTAACTCATCAACCATTTCCAACCTTATTATACAGTGATAGGGTAAAAATTGGCAACGTGATGAAATTGATAACGACGTGTCAGCTGTCTACTACTGAAGAGAGTCTGAAAGTTTAGCAATATACATGTACATTCGTATAAAGAATACATTGCGCGAATATTCGTGCTACTACTAATCAGATACTCCACGTAATTTGGTATACAATAAGTAAATTTCGTATGAAATCATTATTTTCGTTGTACGTATAGGTAAGCAATATTCCTAGTCGTCAATACAGACTTCTAAAATGAAAAAGAAATATTAACAACCTCTTATATTAATTTGCGTATATATTCCTTCTTTGATTCTCCCCAATACTATCGTATATAGTATTAGTATTAAGTAACAAATCAAATGAGATCTTTTTAAATTCTGGACGCTTCATCGACATTTTTGTCTTTCATGTTATCAATTGACTACTGACCTTCTGCAGTACATATAATTCTATGTTATACTCGGAAAGTTAAATAGGACGTGTTCATTAAAATTCTGTGTGTTATTTGTTGGAAACGTAATTAATTTGTACTCTGTTCTATCATCAACGTAATGCACACTAACATTTTAACAATATCATAGTTAAGTTTGAGCACTTATGTAAATAAAACGCTAATATGAAACAGTAAATATAGAGAAGTAGATAAAGTATGAAAAATCTTTATGTATTTTGTATGCTTTGTCTTTTAATTACAGATGCTTGTTTTTGGTTTTGTTAATCGGTTATGGACCAAGGTTCATCTGGTGTAAAGCGTTAATCTCTTTCTATAAATGTTGCATTTCTTTACAAAAGACGAAGATACTGTAAGTTCCCCAACAAACTCGTTCTACTGGTAATACGTCGTGATATAGTACTTACATCAATGTTTACACTGCATAATAGGTAAGCTTTGCGTAGTCATTTTTGAGCTCTCCTACTTTTACTAAGAAATCAATTTAAAAAGATATTTAAAAAAGAGTACAAACAAATAGGATATTAAAAGTGATTCTCTTTTCTACCGACTTCCAAAAAGGAGGAGGTACTCAACGACTACCTCATAACTTTCGTTTGGGTGCACCGATTCTCAAAATTCTTTTTTTGTTTGAAAGCTTGTGCTTTCCGGGTCATATTTAATCATCCAAATGTCATCAAATTCGCGCCAGTAGTTTTTGAGTTACACTTCAATAACTGATTTTTACCAAAGTAATATATTGGGAGTCGGTATTAAAGTTTTCAAATTTGCACTTGTTGTAGTGAAACTTCTTTAGGAGTGTTGAGCACTTTTTGGGTGTACAAAAATCATGGAACTCGCGTCATTGTCACCGAACGTAACGCTTTTTGGGTGACTAAAAATCATTTATTTATTGTATTTATTTATTTATTTTATATAATCAGAACGGCATAGCCGTTATTAAAAACACTTATTAAAAAACAGTTAACACAATACAAACACAAGACATAGATATAATAAATTAAAATTCCATTACCTACATAAATATATCAAGAGGCAACATAACATTACATAACAGGTTTTAGAATCGTACAGTACTCTTACGACACTAATATGTTCAAAAAGTTTCACAGTATGCTAATATTGTTTGATAAAGACATAATAATTTATCAAAGAACACATCACAATCGGGGTTGGCAGTCAGGAATGCATTTAGGCCGTTTAGAATACTCATGGAATCATGGAACATACAATCATGGAACTCGCGTCATCGTCACCGAACGTGACGCTTTCTCATTTTGATTATTAGTTTTCACATCTATCGGCGGTCCCCAAAGACTGCCCTGCATGTTTTTTTTATTCTATTCTCTTCTTATTAAGTACAAGTAGGTACATCACTATCCGTCGGCGCGATTATGTAATCAAAATTATTCAGAGGCAACGTTGCCACATTTAACTCGATGTTCCAACATATGCGGGCGCTTATATGCATTTTTATGCATTGTAGAAAAATATTACAAAAGAAACTAACCTGAATCTGGGAGCAGCTTCCCCTTAAGCTCGACGTCATTCTCCGCTGACGTAGCCCCGTAGTTCTTGTACGTTTTGCCCGGAGGGTCGTCGTGCTTCGTCACTTTAAACCTCTCCGACATTTTGAAGCACTATTTCACACGCTATTGTCAAATAATCACAAATTATTGGAAATTGTTCAACTGGTCAAACACTACTCACTTGAACTATAAGCTGCCTAAGACTTGTCTTCCTACAGTTTGAACATAGATGCGACAAAACCGAAATAACACTTTGTTTTATTTCCAATTTAACACTGCTGCATTATACTTTTAAGCCACTGAAAACCATTATGCTCAAAATGGATGAGGACACTTTCATTTATATACCATTTCAGCAAAACATTTTCAGTCGCACTAATAAAGTTATTTAGTTCATTAATTTTTAAATTTTATTATTATTAATATTGTTTAACACTACACTGATGATTTTAGCACTTAAATCAACTGATATGTTAACACTGATACGTATAATATTAGTCATATATTTACATAAATACGTGCGTACTTCGCTTTGCTCATTAAATGTACAATACACTGTAACTAGATTCACTGTTCATCCACTTGGAGTTGGAACATCCTGCAACAAAAAGAGATCATGAGCTGAAGAAATACCAGAGAAGAGCACAGAAGTTTTAAAAAGGTGATAGGCACTCAGATAATTTATTGATTCAGACGTTACTTTGCGGAAATCCATTATCAAAAAACGATATTAAAAAATATTTAGTGACACTTCCGCTGAAAAGAAAACAATGATTTTGGCATATTTGGGGGCGTGCACCACCCTCCCTCCCGCAAAAAATGCTAATAGGAAGAATACAAAATAAAAAACACAAGAAACCCCAATAAACCAAAACCGATTCGACGACCGTGTCGAATCGGTTCAGCGGAAGTGTCACTAAATATTTTTTAATATCGTTTTTTGATAGGTGATAGGTATATTTTAGCAAGTGGTATATCACACATGCGTAGGTTCCTAAAACTATACTAAAATATCAAGTCAAACAGATCATCTCAATTTTATTATTAGAAATACGTAGATAACTATAGGTAATTAGTTTCTGGCAAGAAAAGATAAATTATTTTTAGGGTTGAGTATTACACTAATGGATCATAATAATGCCTACACTTTTTTCTATCTGTAATCTGTCCTACAAGGCTATGAACAGCAGATACCCGGTTAAAATGTTTACTGAATACATGTTATTATAGTTAATATCCCAACAAGTGAAATACCCAAAAAATAAGGTGAGTTTTATTACTACACGTATACAATCAACGTATTTATTTTTAAATTTTATAATAATAATAATAATAATAATATGGGACAACATCCACACAAAGGTCTTCAGGTCCCAAATTAGGCAGAGCCTGTACTATGGTAACCTGATGACTGATATACATACTTAAATACATATACACACCCAGACACAGATCAAACAGACACGTTCATGAACACAAATGTTTGACCTGTCCGGGGATCGAAACCGGGACCAGCGGCTCAGAAGGCAGGGGTGCTACCAACTGCGCCAACCGGCCTGTCAAATTTGCTTTATGTATAAAGCGGTATTACATACAAACGTCTAACTTAGTGTGATAAGGGTGGGAAGTTTTCAATTAACTAAAAGTGGACTTGAGTGAGTTGGGCTTACACTACGTAAAAACATATATCGTGTGGTGGTAAGGAAGTACGGAATCCTCGTAGCCCGAGATCTGGCTCGCTCTTGGGTGGTAATCCATAACAACAAATAGACTTCAGTAGGTCTACCATTGACACCAATCGATGCTGGGTATCGACTGCCGCAAAAAATGTATGAAAAAAAGAACAGTGCGACCCTGCGGTCAATTGTAGAACTAAAATTGACAGCGAGTACGCCAATCACAAGCTTTATCGGTAAGCGAGATCGAGGATGGTAGAGCCACAGTGAGCTGTTTCGTTTATATTTCACGTCCTATGCTATATACGAGTATGAGTAGATAGCATAGGGCTATATACTCATATCGAAGCATAATAAATAACAATATATCCGAAGCATTTAATATATGATTACTTCTGCCAAATTATCATAAATCGGCATCTGTTTTTAATTTACGTCAAAAATATAAAACATTTTTGGACGCACTAAAAAGTATGTGTTTCCTGCAGTCTCATACACATTTATACATAAATAACCTACATACGAATCGTCCAAACATGTATAATTTTCACATATATTGGAATTACTTGCATAATTTAAAACATAAAACCACAGTCCTTGCACTCGTTAAATTGTAAGTGCGTGGTTTTATCAGTTTTTTTTTACATTTGATAAACAAGCATTTGACCACAGTCTCACCTGATGGAAAGTGATGACTCGGTCTACGGTGGTACATGCTTGCCTAAAAGGTACCTATTATTACCTCTGTATTTGAAGACTCCCAAATTGTATATGTCAGGAAATATAGACGCTGGTAGGTTGTTCCATACTTCAGCCGTACGCATTATGAAGCTAGATTTGAAGCGCTTCGTGCGTATTTTTGGAATTTCGACCATGTACGGATGACGTGTTCCTGTGCGTCTTGTTGTTCGATGAAGGAAAGGAGATGAGGGAATAAGATTGTGAAGATCGATCGTACACTCTCCGAAGTGAATCCTGTAAAACACCGATAAGCTGGCAACTTTGCGTCTATGTTCAAGGCTTTGAAGTCTAGCCTCCACTAAAGCATCGTCACCAATGAGTTTCCTTGCTCGGTTATCTATGGAGTTCAAGGCTTCGAGTTGGTATTTAGCCGAACCATCCCAGAGATGGCTGCAATATTCCATACAAGAACGAACTTGAGTTTGATACAGGTTTAGAAGCTGTCCCGATGTGAAATACCGGCGCAGTTTCCGAAGGACTCCCAGCTTTTTCGCGGTTACTTCAGCCCTGGACTCGATGTATAACCCAAAATTAAGTTTCGGTGTAAGTGTTACACCAAGCAGCTCGAGTTGGTCGGTTATCGGAACAGGCACACCTCGGTATAGACTCGCCTGCGTCTTCGAAGCATTGAATTCGACCAGATTGGCATCTCTCCACTCGGAAACTACCTGTAGGGTCAAATTATTTCTCTTAACCATCACCTCTCTATGTGACTGGATTTGTAAGACGGTGGCCCGTGCATCGGATGTATATATCTCTACAACTGTGCTGTCGTCTGCATACCCAATGATACCGGGTTTAAGCAGATCATTTATATGCAGCAAGAAGAGAGTAGCAGACTTAGATCTTAGCTATTACAAAAGATATAACTCTTATTGTTACGTTGGTACATAAAGTAGAGTCGTTGAGTCATAAGATTACCGGCAAGCGCAGCGTAGGTCGTCCACAAAATGGTGGAAAGGCGACCTGACAAGGGTCGTAGGACGACGTTGGGGCAGACCGCTTCCAGCAGTGGACGTTCTACGGCTAAGATGAGATGCTGAATCTTATATTTTGTCATCGGTTGAGTTGAGAAGTGGCATAAGATGGATTAAGATCAATAAATAAACTAATTGTGATCGCTTGAGTTAAGAATATAAAACTCACCCAGAGTTAGAAAAAAATGGTCGTGAAATGAGACGTCATAGGATGAATACGGAACAATCTTATAATATTGAAATTGAAAGTTCAATATTTGTTGTAACGATATTAACCCCGCGAGTCGATGTAATAATTTGATTGCAAATATTTGATAAAATTATCGTAGCATACAAAAATACAATTACTCTTGCAAGGAATATAGTAAACATAAGGTTGAAATCATTACCATTGTGTATTTAATTACAGAGAGAAAAATTATATGATAGGATGTCACCACATAGGTTGAGTTTGTAATATCTCTACTTTTGGTCGAATTAAACTTTTCAAGTACTTTGATAGATTGTGCTCCGTCTTCATACTGATAGAAGAAATAGAGACATTTTGATCCTGTGACATGTCTTTTAATAGTTTTTCTATTTGATATAGTATCAGTTATCTCTAGAGTAACAGAAAATAACCAGAAACAAATTTGTAGGAAACAAACTCATTAACCCCGAGTTCCTATATCCTGAAACGGATAATTTACTTACGACTAGTTACTTTTTGAAAGCTTCATCATACAAAAAGTATCAAGAAGTTACGGGTCGTAAGCGTTTCTTTTAATAGGAATCCAGCATTAGTTATAGAAAAGTTTTAAACTACATTTTAAACGTAAAGAGGAGCGGGCAAATAATTAACAATACAATGTAAATATTTTGGTTTCCATTAACTCGGGTAATAAACAAATGCCATGATGACGTGGTGGTTTTCCACATTCAACCGTAAGCAATTTGCAATTGTAGCGGCGAAATTACAGTGCAGTGCATGACTAACGTTAGCCTTTGCGGACATTAATAAAATTCTTGGATTTAGTAGTTTATTCTTGGTGGCTTTTATATCTTGGAATTTCTTGTGCACGTATTAAGATTTTGGTTGTTGGTTATATTTTGTAAATTTGTTCTTAAGGGTACTATTGGGTCAGTTTTTTCCGGTTTTTTTTTCGTTCGGTCGTTCGTTGTTTTGTATTACGTTACATAGATATACCCACAGTCTACCCACAATTGACCAACTTTTATGTTCATTTCTACCGACTTCCAAAAAAAGTAGGAGGTACTCAATTCAACTGCTTTTTTATGTTTGTTACCTCATAACTTTCGACTGAGTGAACCGATTCTTTTTTTGTTTGAAAGCTGGTGCTTTCCGTGTGGACCCATTCAAATTTCATCAAATTCGGTCCAGTAGTTTTTGAGTTACACTCCAATAACTGAATAGAATGGAAGTCGGTATTAAATTACATTCCGTACATGTAACGCGTCTCCACATAATAAGTCATTCTTTTATGGGACAATGTATACGATTCTATAATAAAGTTCCCAATGTTATCCGAGATTTGCCTATTAATAAGTTTAAAATTACTATTAAAACTAAACTCTGTCAAAAAGGTTATTACAAAATTTCGGATTACTTGGAGGATAAAACAGCTTGGGACTGATCCAGGATCTATCTACTCGTGTACTAAGATGTCAAAGTGTAGCGTGTCTTGCCCTACTGATACCATTATTATGTTCTCTTTTGTAAGGCAACACACTGGAGCTAATATTTGTAGTACCTAAGTAAAAACATTGTAAAACATCTATATAAAAAGAATGGCCCCGAGTTTCTTGCCGCTTCTTCTCGGTAGGCTCTACATATTTTGGAACGCGGCGGTAGTCTTTAAAGTACATTATAATGAAAAATTGACGTTCATAAGTGCGTCTTTGATGCCTAAATTGAATAAATGATTTTTTGACTGTATGTTTTTATTTCAAATTGTACTTGTTTTAAATAATATAGCTTACGTAGAACAATTTCTATCTCTTTTCTGAGATCTTACAGAGACTCTCACAGCTAACCTCACATTCGAGCCCACAAACAATGCATACCTCACTAAAACAAGTGTCAATTTTACTTTTTAAATGTTCTAACAATAGATATACACATAGGTCAAAGAAAATGAGAAATACGCAAGATATAGCTTATTAATATTTTCGCATAGTGAGAATGTCACCTTTCATCACACAATGTTTGCCTGTATAGGTATTTTTAGCTATAAGTATCACATGTGACATTCAACAAAAACAAAGGCCACCTTAGCAAACACAATCACGTATTTTGTCAACAACACACTCAACACTTAATCCTAGCTCAAGGTTCGGACTAATTCAAATATTTTTACACGAGGTGCGGTCTCACTGTTTACACAGAGCTCACGGTGAGCCGGTGAACATCATCTTAACTGAGATTACGAGAAATATATCGAACTAAATAATAATTATATTATTCACCGAGGAGATGAAGTGGCTGCTGCGAACTGGTATATATGTACTTATACTTGTATTGTGTAACTTATACCTTATACATGTACTTTTTTGGAAATAAAGCTATTATTATTATTATACTTTATGCACCTGCACTTTCAACTTACTAACTTCTTTTCCCGCTTAAAAAAAGTTGATATTCGTGATGGGTAGCAAAATAATTAAATATAATACTATCTATATATCTATAGGCTACGTATCCGACCCACCGCAGGGAAACCACGGGCGTCCAGACACGGGGAAGTCTGGCGCCCATTGATGGCGGGTTTGGTCTTTGAAGCAGTTGCGGCGCGCCATGTGTTCTGGCGTGCCGCGAAGAGAAGGGTCCGGCAACGGACAGCCGCGGCGGGTTCGCGGTTCCTGTTCGCGGAGTGTTCCCGCCTTGCCGTGGCTTGGGTCACCACGGTGAAGCTAAGAGGAACCAATGGGCCTGCCAGTGATAGCCGATAGCTGGCGGGCCCGAGGTGGGACCGCTCCTATGGGCTTTGCCCTCCAAGTCCACACGGGAGCGGTCACTGTAGGTAGCGGTGGTGTATGGGCGCCACTGCAACTGAGGCGGGCTGCGGTGTCGTATGGGCGGCACCGCGGCTGAGAGTTAGGGGCCGCGGCGGGAGAGGAGTGCCGGTGTTACGGTGAGCCGCTCTCCCTGCCTTCCGCGGCCTTGACGGGGCCGCCACCGTTAGATGGCGGACGTGGTGGGGTCGCAGGGGAAGAGGACTGTCGGTATTGAGAGGCGCCGCTGTCCCTATCCTCTGCGGCCGAAGTAGCAGGCGGTGGGGCTACTCACCTGACCCATCGTAGGGGGACTTAGGGCGCCCAGACTCGGGGGAGTCTGGGGTGCATTTGCGGGCTTGGTCCCCCGTGGCGGTTGCGGCACGCCAAGTGTTCTGGCGTGCTGCAAGAGAGAAGGGTCCAGCAACGGACAGCCGCGACGGGTTCGCGGTCGTGTGCGAAATCTGTCCCGCGTTCCCGCCAAAAGCGGCAGTGACAGAACACCGCAGAGGTTTGGTGGGTATGCTGCCCTTCTGGCAGAGACTCCCACATAACCACCGTTCTCCCCCGGGGGCCGGTGGTATCCATAAAGGATTACTCTGCGTCAAAAAAAAAAGGCTTTGATCACAACTATCACACAAGTAAATAATCAAAGGTAGCAACCATGCTACCTTTGATTAAAGTACCCTTATGGAGGATCCCAATAATCTATCTATCCACGGTTTTCCTTACTACCGATAGAAATTTGACATAACTTCCATACAAATAGTGTCAAATATCTAAAACCGGCGATAGATAGATTATTGGGACCGGCCGTTAGTAAGTATAAGGCTACCCTAGCACGATTGCGTCGAGATTTTTAACTATATAAACTAGGTATGATAATGTCGTAACTTAAGAATCTACTATGTGATGATATTGCAAAATTCAAACTTAAGAAAAACTTATTCAGTGGCTCATGAAGACGACATAAATGCTTTTTCTAAAACTTGATCTTGTTACAGAAAACAATCTTAACTAGAAATAAATATAAAAGATTAGTTAAACGTTAATAAATAATATAATCCTAGACTTGCTCACTACTTGAGACATAGATCAAAGAAACGGTACTCTTTGACTTATTCAAAGGTAACAAAAACAGTAAAAACTATACTGAGATTGAAATGAAAATTAATGGAATGATACAAGACTTGAAGAAATGAACTACTATTTTATTATGTAAATAGATTAGTATATTTTTTTTATATGAAAACGGGAACGCCCACGTAAATAAGCCTGGTAGGTACTACCAACTTTAGTTTTCGCAAATCCGATGTTATTTTCGAGGAGAATGGCGAGAACATGCGATGCGTCCCGCCTCGCCTTGCACTACGGGCAGCAGTTTTAATGCATACATAGTTACTTAACATAATAATCAGCCCATCATCTTCCCACCGCTGAGAGTCGAGCCTTCCTCTCAAAGAGAGGAGTTGGGTCATAATCCACAACGCAGGCCCAGTACGGCTTGGATATGGATAGGCTAGTGGCCAACCCATGTCTAAGTTTTCAAACCATCCGGCCTTCTACTGTTGTCCTAAGACACACAATCCGACGGCTTAACGTGCCCTCCGAAGCACGGAAGCGCTCATTTGAATAATGCCACTAGCGGTCACCCATCCAACTTCTAAACGTAGCAAGCGTTGCGTAACATTATCGATCGGTTAAGACGGCCAAATCAAGCTGCGAGCCCTTCATAGTTGCATAGCTGATATCAATTGAAAACTGGTAATTCGAAAACAAGATGTACAGGTTCATTATCTTGTAATTATTTGTACCTATTACTTTTACTATTAAAGTGTGTTGTACCTCCTTTGAATAATTGCCATACATTCAAAGCTTGTCTAGCAGACGTCGCTTTTAGTAATAAGAAAATTTGCGTCTATTGTTTTTAAGTTGTTTTTTATTTACTAATAAAGATAATTGTTTTGTTATTTTAAGTTTGTATTGTATTGTCTTTTTAGACTTTATCAAAGGTAGGTATTCGAGCGGCCTGATGCACAAAGATTACAGGAATCTCTCTTAGAGGAAGACCTAAATCTCAGCAGTTGGAAAATAATACTAATGCTAATGATAACAATGCTGCTTGCGGACACCGAGGTTTGCTCGGAATTCTAAGGGATACCTTATCTAGTTTTGTTTTTTCCTCTGTTCTATTACTTTTTGTTTGATTATATGTTAGGTTTAGTCTATGTTCCCTCCTTGTATGCAAAGATGTATATTTATATAGTTGGATATAAAGTAAAGTTAAGTAAATATAAAAAAATGGCACAGAACCTGGAGTCTGTGAGAAGAAATTTTAAAATAAAAAAAACATAATAGGCTGCTTATGGTATGATATGCAAACATTAAAATAAATAGTACATTCTTAGGTATAGTCATAATGACTGCCCATCAATTAAGATAGTGCTGAAATGGTAAGTAAATTTCCTCCGTGAGATACCGAGTTCAAGATATTCCTTCTGCATATATGACGCGAATCGTAAAAGGCAAAGAATCCGACTTAGTAGGTGGTAGGCTTTTTGTGCAAGAGGCTGTCTTATTAGCACTGCAATACCAGGTACCCTGCCGCGAAGCAATAATCATCATCATTATCATATTAGCCGTAGGACGTCCACTGCTGAACATATGCCTCCCTCATAATTTTCTTAAAGGACCAGTTGGAAGCGGCCTATACCCAACGACCTTTATCAGGTATTATTTAATATAGGTAAAAATATGTACCTTTCGCTCGACGTTTCGACCATGTTACAACATGTTTAAATATTTAAAACATGAGTTCAAATTGCGAAAGTTTAAAAAATACTATGACCTTTATCAGGTCGTCTGTCCACCTTGTCGGTGCCTACCTACGCTGCGCTTACAATATTGGGCAAGCATTATTCTCTTAGGGTGCGAAGGGCACTGTAGCAGGTGAGATTAATGGGTAGACTCAATAACCAATATGTCAGAGTGACGAGCACAGTACTTACAATGCTAAGCTAAACTACAGTTGTAAGCTTGGGGTGGCGCTGCAAGCGTAATACATAGCATTAGGCGCACTACTGATATAACTCGCGTCACATTAACTATACTGTATTAACTTTTCAGATTGTAATTTAGTTGTTAATTAACTAACAACTTTTCATGGGCCTCATAACTAAGCTCAAAGTCGCATAACAAGCTATGGAGAGGGCTATGCTCGGGCTTTCTTTACGTGATCGAATCAGACATGAGGAGATCCGTAGAAGAACGAAAGTCACCGACATAGCCCAGAAGATTAGCCAGTTAAAGTGGCAGTGGGCAGGGCACATATGACAGGCCTGTTGGTCTAGTGGTTAGTGACCCTGACTGCTATGCCGGAGGTCGTGGGTTCGATTCCCACCCAGGACAAATGTTTGTGTAATGAGCACGATCATTTGTTCTGTGTCTGGGTGTAATTTATCTATAATATTTATGTATTTAGAAATATATAAGTATGTTTATCAGTTTTCTAGTACCCATAACACAAGCTCTGCTTAGCTTGGGACTAGATGGCGTTGTGTGGTAGTTGTGGAAAAAAAAATAAAAAATAAAAACATAGCACGCAGAACAGATGGCCGATGGGGCCTGAAGGTTCTGGGATGGAGACTACGGACCAGCAAGCGCAGCGTAGGTCGTCCACCGACACGGTAGACCGACGACCTGATAAAGGTCGCATGACGACGTTGGAAAATTATGAGGGAAGCCTATGTCTAGCAGAGGAAGTCCTACGACTGAGATGATGGTGATGAACTTTTCAGAAACAGCTGGCATGGTACTATGGCCTAACAACTGTGTATAAGTTTTGTATTATTATTTATTAATTACAAGGTACGATCAAACATTTTGAGATTTTTGTTCAAACGCACAACACATACAAACGCGACCTTTTGTTGCACGCACTGTTACTGTTTTTCTTGTTTAAGAAACATGTTACTATAGTTACAGAAAATTATTTTATAACTAGCGACTGCCCGCGACTTTGTTCGCGTAGTAGGCTCGATCTTGGCCTCGCAATAACCTCCAATCTTTTCTTTGTATTTCTTACATAAGAACCTTCTCCTGACCATAATTAACACAACAAAAAGAAATTAGCGAAATCGGTAAAGCCGTTATTTAGTTATAGCATGACGAGGAAAAATATGGGTTAATTTTTATATTTATAAACTAGCAACTGCCTGCGACTTCGTTTTGCAACCTCCAATTTTTTCTTGATTTTTCTTTCATAAAAACCGTCTCCTGGCAATAATTAACATAACAAAAAAAAATAGCGAGATTGTTCCATTCCTTCTCAAGTTTATAGCATTACCAGGAAAAATGAGGGTTAATTTTTTTATGTATAGATATGTGTTTAGCTAAGTATTCTATGAGCTGATCAGTTTACAGCTAAGTACGGTTTTCAAGCTAAAAGCTTGTGATGCTCTACGCATTGAAATGATTCGTACAAGTTGCAGTGACCAATCAACAACAACATATTAGTTACTGCAACTCACAGATTATAAAACATTCATCGTCAAGTCACAAATTCGTTAAAAAATATATCCTCAGTTACACAGTGCAGTGTCAAAAAACACAAGTTTTACGATATGTACGCCCAGCACGAATAACTGCGTAAGTGTAGCGTAACGTGTCGGTCCACGTGAAAGAGTACAAACTGTCAACTAGCTAGAGCGACTGTGACATAGACAACTCTTAGTTTGTACGCCAAAGAATGACGCGTGGACGTTTTACCAAAATACTTTTTTAAAAATTGATTGAGCTACGACCTCTGCATGGAACTGTCATGGACAAGCGTGATTATTAATAATGAATAATAAGTTGCCAGTCTCCTCACTTTGTATTACAAAAACACCTTTGTGATTATAATTATTAGTTCTAAAAATAACCTCAATTCATAACTATGGCTATTTACATGAATGTCACTTTTAAGTAACATTGACGTACGTAGGCACTTATTCTATATATAGTTTGCAAAATTATTATTTAAATGACTGAAAATCAAATTAGTTCGTCGATAAGCGTGGCATTTTTATAACTGACTTAAAAATGGAGGAGGTGTGTACCTTCGAATTGTAATTCGATTGTGTGTTTTTTATTTTGGTTTCCTCAAAACTATCGACTGCGTAAACTGATTTTAATGATTTTAATTTCAAAGCTGGTGCTTACGATGTGGCCCCGATTAAATTTCATCTAATTCGGTCAGGGTTTTTGAGTTCAAATCCAATAACTGAAAAGTATTTCGCTAATCTTGATGATATCCTTATTGACGGTGAATGACAACCGATCCCGTAAGTAGCAAGGGTCACTAAAAAAGATGAAAAAATAATGTTTACCAAAAATGGAACCAACACTAAAGTGTGAAATAACTTGTCGTAGTCGGTACCATGCCCACGATAGTTAGTATTGAAGTTGGTTCTATTTTTTTGGTAGTTTTTGATAATGTGTGAGGTTATAATGGACATGGCAGAAAATAGGAACAGTATTAATAACCTATAGTATATATAATATTATGTAGAGGTAGTTGCAGTGAGTTTAGAGCACATCCATACGATATATTACCATTTTATATGCATTTACTAGATCAAATAAATAAACGAATATTTTACATAGCTACTGACCTTTTTTTATTTGTTTTAAGAAAAATCACTAACGACTTCTAGACTGTACGTGTATAGACAAATTTAAATAAAAAAGTAGAAAATACTCTTCTTACGCAGGCTTAACTCGTGCGTTCTTTGTACGCTTAGCTGCAACATTGACTGGTCTATAGGTAGGTAGGGTTTGTTTTTTTACAAATGTATATATTTTTTTATCGAATTCGCTACTCGTAATATATGAAATCAAATATAACAAACTAAAAAAATGCTTTTAATAGAAAAGGCCCAAGACTCTAGCATTTTTCTCGTAGTGTCGAGTTAGGTCATCGACGCATTATTTCTAGTAGTTCTGATAACAGTTAACCTCGCAGTTTTTCGCAGTACTTTACAACCTATGATCTCGGCAACCACGCAGGCCAATTATGCTCATATTCAAAATTCCTCTTTAAAGTCAGGTACCTCTACCTACTACCAGGTCAGGTATCAGGTACCTAATGTGTGTATCAATTTTATCAAAATCGATCGGTTAATAGCAACCCACTTCCCTTCTTTTTAGGAAAAGTGCAAACTCAAAATCACCGACGAACAAAAATTTATTAAATAGTAGAACATGTACCAAGTTTCTTCAAGATTGGTTGAAAAATGCCACCTGTACAGGAGGACCAACAAAAAACCTAATAAACATACGTACAGGAGAAATTCAACTTGGCCAGTTAAAACAGACACGCTTCGATCGATTTATAATTTGATTATTCACATCTACAAAGAACCAATTTACCACTAGTAATGGGAATCATCACCGGTCATTGCTCCCCAAACAAACACCTGTTTAATGTAGGAGACGGCCTTCAGTGCCGAGGCTGCATGGAGGCGGAAGAAACTGCTCACCGGAACAGTCCGAGCGACCTGGGGCCCTACTCCCTCCTCTTAAACTAGTCATATTTAAACCTTACTTAATTTGGTTTCACCTCGTCAATATAGCAAGCTTAAAATAATAATGGATTACTATAGACGTTTTGATGACATATTATTACTCAATCGTTTACTTTGCAACTGCGTTAGTATTCTATTCGGGTTGGACATTATAGGTATTGATTCTGGCACGCACCATAAGGATCGATTTCGACTAAAAAAGGAACACGCCGTTAATAGTATTGAATATGTTTGACCGTGTTGTGTCGGTGGAAGAACGATAGTTAGTAGGATTATTCTAAGCTTATTACAAAACGCTCCTGATTTATGAGAGTCAACGGATGGCTGGACTGACGATCCCCACGCGACATCACATAAAACGGGCCGCGTAGTAGCGGCCAGACACAAGTATCAAGTAAGATTATTCACAACTCACTTTGTATAACAAAATGAGCATACAATAACAATGGATATCAATGAGGATGTGGTGATCTTAACCCCATAAACACGTGCAAAACAATAACATTATTGCATTCAATGCATTACAAACTCATCGAACCATTTGCTGTGTAGATTGATGCGTATTTCTATAAATAAAACAAGCGACAATCGGCCGATACCGACACAATCCGGTATCACGACGAACGGACAAACGATACCTAATTAGTATGTATTGAAAACGGAGAATTGACAGCGACGGTCGATGGTCGTATCAATACCGACTAGTATAGGATAGGAGCCTGCATTACTGCTTTATATTATCTTTATAATTATAACTTGATTTTTATAGCACTAACGTTTGCTTAGCGAAACCAAACTTCGGAGGACACTGGTTCGAATCCCGTTCTATGTGTAATTTTTCTCGCTAAAATTGTTAAATTGTTAAAAAAATTTTAAATATTTTAAACAAGTTTATATTTTTTTACAATTAAGCAGTAATTTTCAGCTTCTAAACTAAATTTATGTCGTCGCTTAATTGCAATTTCATACATTTAATCGAATCTGAAAGTTTTCTAATAAAACGGGCAAACTTTAAATTTTACTATGAACATTGTGATTTTTTATTAATACTTCACGTAATTTTTTGTTTTTAACAGACTTCAAGGAGAAATTTCTCAAAACAGTGTTTTGTTTGATCATCATTTTATGTATCTTAAAAATTTTCATCAGTTGTGGACGGATTCACAAAGAAAAAATATATATAGAGAAATATATATATATAATCATCAAATTCATCATCGAAAATTTGCGTTAGTGCAACGTAATCGTATACGTCAAACGTATACAAATTCATAATATAGAAATAATGCTATTTTTTTAATTTGATTAGATAACTTACTCTGAAGAAAATAGTAATAATAATGTAATAAAGGGCATACCGCCGGTAGTAGCGCTCTAGTGAAACCGCAGCACATTTCTCGACACCCTTTAGCCATCCACACCAAAGTTGCCCCTTTTGTCACCATTGATGGTGGCCCTTACGGAGGGCCGTTTAGAGGGTGGTAAGGCACCACCTGCCTAAATATTTTAAGATGACACTGAAATTGACAGGTGCCGTAGTGTCATCCATAGCCATCTATCTTCCTTACATGTATAAGTTCATATCAATAACCTTGCCATTTAACCCATTTTTGTAATAGATAATCAATGTCACCATCATCCCAAATTCTGTTTATATACACTTTTGTATATTTTATACCAAACAGGCCTGCAAGTGTTGGCTATAGCCCCACTTATGCCTTTGTAAAGGACCGGATAACAAAGCCGTGAAAAAGTTTAAATAAAATAATAATAATAATAATGGTGCTCAAGTAAAGTTCCACGTGGGTTTAACTGAGGCAAACTCACGTATGCAGGCCATGTTATACGGGCCAAGAAATAAATCGAAGAGTCGCTGCATCAATTTATCGCGAGTGTTGACCTTCGTACTTTGGATGTTTCAATGACAGAATACGTATGAATTTTATTGATACTTGACAATAGCCTCGAATCTAACACGTAACATATGCTGAACTCTAAGCGTATTCTTTAAGGTTTAGCTTTTTACGGTCGCGTGTATATTTATTTTTACTACCAACTGCCTGCGATTTCGTTCGCGTAGTAGGCTCGGCCTTTGGCCTCGCCATAACCATATTTTCTTGATTTTGCTTTCATAAGAACCTTCTCTTGACAATAGATAACACAAAAAAAAGAATTAGCGAGATTGTTCCATCCGTTCTTAGGTTATAGCGTGACCAGGATATTAATAGGGGTTCATCTTACTAATATTATAAACGTGAAATTTTGTGAGTATGGATGTATGGATGTTTGGTACTCTTTCACGCTCAAACGGCGGAGCTTATTTTGATGAAATTTGGTATGGAGGTAGATGAGGCACTGGATTAATACATAGGATACTTTTCATCATCATCATCATCCATGATCACACGGGAGAAACCGCGGGGCGCAGCTAGCTTTTACATATATAGATAAAGATAGGCTACGAGCGCTCGGGATTGAGTACGACGTCCGTGACGTAAAATAACATTTTATCCTCTATGTAACACCTGCGTGGTAGTGGATGGATGATGATGTCTGTCTGTCTGTCAAGACCCTTTTTCTCAAGAACTTATGAAAGTATCAAACTGAAATTTCAAGGAACTGCGGTATAAATAAAAATAAAATACTCGTATATAAGTCATCGCGATTAAAAGATATGACCGTTTACAATATACACCAGGTGTGGTGCGTCAGCGCCCCTGTTTGAGGAATAATTCGGTATCGCCCGGTTAGAGCTACATATGGAAAAGTCCTTTCGAGGCAATTAAGCAGTTCATTGTATGTCGCATATTTTCGCATATTTAGCAATGTCAAAGGAATTTCTAGTTTAATAACAAAAAAGCGAATTTACTGTTACTTACAAACTTATTATTTTGCAGTTGATACAGTAGTCATCATGGCTAAGCGTGCCCGTTGTCCCGACGTAAAGGCGAAACACCGTGTGGTGGTTTAGTCGGTATGGTCTGCTTGCTGCTATGGGTGCAGTTGGGTACGTAAAGGTCGAGTCCGACATACCCTGTCGAATCCCCCGGGTTGGCAGGGATTTGTAGTACATTCCCCACACGTTAAAAAAGTAGTTGTGGCTAGATATCGATCGGCAAAGTCAAGTTTGTCCTATAACATAGTTTGCCAGTGAGAGCAATAATGCTAGATGATTTCTTAATGTATGGAACCCTCGATACGCGATTTCTATTAGGCTCTGTTTTAAACTATCACGGTTGTTCACTAAAGTTATATGATTATTGACGGGATATTTACCGTGACAAGGTTGTGGAATGAGCTCCCGATATTTCGGCGCAGTTACATGCACCATGTTCACGGGAAGACTGAAGAATGCGGGTGGTTGGTCGAAAAGTTAAAAAAGTTAGGTGCAGACATAACGATCTACCCTCTTTCTTAGTCTTTTGCTACGGTTATCACTGGAACTCGAACTCGATCCTAAGTCCCGACAAAACACACTCACTGTATTACTGCGTATAATATTTTGAACGCGGACTTTTATTTTTAAAACAACATAATATTGGATTCCACGCACTGGCGAGTGAAAACCATCACCTCGATTGAAATTCTGGCATTTCGAGATCTCAATAGTTTCCTTTACTAGCCTTGGTATGTAATGGCGTTCGGTGGACAAGATTTTAGGATTATGGAATTCAATCCAGTGGTTAGGACCCGCGTCCAGCAGATGCTCAGCTATGGCAGATTTGTGTCTTTCATTGTTTTTTACTGCCTTTATGTGTTCCTTGATGCAGCATGAAACAGTTCGCTTCGTCTGTCCTATGTACGAACTTCCGCAGCTGCAGTTAATTTTGTACACCCCGGGATGCTGAAAAGGAATCTTGTCCTTAGGGGAACGCAGACATTGCGCAATCTTCTGATGAGGAGTAAATATGGTCTTGATAGCATATTTGTCAAGAATTCGACCTATTTTGTCTGTGACTCCTTTAACATATGGCAAAAAGGTCGGCTGTCGTTCCACCTTCGGTTTCATCAGTTTCTTCCTTGGCTTGTTTATACCGACCTGAGCCTTATAACCATTCCTGCGTAACACCATCTGTACGTGGGATAGTTCCTCAGCAAGGTGTTCTGTATCGCACAGATTTTCATCATATGGGCATCAGGTTTATTGATTACCTACAGGCATTTATTTGCACATCTTTTGATTTGGAGTTTTAAAAGAGTGAATATAAAACAAATCCCCATCTTGTATAAAATAGTAAACCCGACATAAATTGCCACTTCTCTATTCTCACGTCAATAAATACAATCTAAATCTCTCCTCTCCATTTTCCTTTCTCTACCTAAAAGGCAATATTGCAACGGTAAACTCTGGGCAACTCTACCAGGATTTCTTGATGGAAAAATCTCTACGTAAGTCTCTTGGGTTCAATCTTTTCATTAATAAGAAATTGTGATTTCCTCTTCAAGTGATTGTTGCTACGAATGCGCGAAAACAAATAACGTAATTCAGTTTTGTTACTAACTAAAAGATATTTCTTTTTACACTCTCATCACAAATATTTACTTATAATCGATTCATACCTCAAAATTAGTTTGAAAACTTAAACATACACCAACGAAAAGTTGGACTTTCCTTAACCGGAATAATTTAAAAATTTAAGCCATACATAATTATATGAAGAGACTTAATATTAAGTTAAATTCTAAAGATAACTTTAATTTTTTTTCTGAATCTCTGTGTTAAAACATTTTTCTAAACACAATGATATACCCAGATAGTAAATCATTTTTTTCTCTGCTTTTATATAAATATAACAAAAAAGTTGTGTTAGCATATTTGATTTTGTTCTTTGTTGCCTCAACCAAAGAGTTTATAGTAGCTACTTGCATATTAGCACTTGTGTTGAAGAGAAAGGGTATACCTCTGAATTTCGACATTCGATCTGAAGTTCAATACTTCAAGAATCGCTTAGGGTGCTATCAGACAGAGAGTCACGCGTTCAATCGTTCACGCGGACACTTTTACGTTCGTTGTGTTGTATAACGTTACATAGATATACCCACAGTCTACCCACATTTGGCCAACGCGATCAGAACGCCTTCTGTTTGGGTATATCTATGTAACGCAATACAACACAACCAACGCAAAACTGACCGTGTGAACGCGTAAACGCGTGACCGCTCTCTGTCTGATAGCACACTTACTTCTAAAAAAACATTGTTCGACAAGTCATTGCTTTGCTTTGATTGCTATATAATATATAAATATTTGTCTTGTCAAAGCAATGACTTGTCGAACTATGTTTTTTAGTATATATATATAACATCGTATTATATAGGTTATACACTCAGATATAAACTCTTGAGCGTTGATAAGTAACACGCATTATAGAGATTTCGAAAGCCCTTTGCCCTTTGGCCTAGTTGATAGTAACCCTGCCTTCGAAGTGCGAGATTCGATTTCTGGCAACGACAAATGTTTGTGTGATGAACAGAAGTGTTTTTCCTCGGATACTGGATGCTTATCATGTGTTTATGTATGTTTTCATGCCTCCCACAATACAGGGAATCTTAGTCCGGGAGTATGAGTGCATTTTATGGAGTTCTAAAAAAGTTTAGTTTTTTTTTATTATATTAAAAGACGGTACAAGCACGACGCTCATCTCGTTTTAAAGTGGCAAATTCTGCCTATAAACAATTCATTTAATTATAAGTGATGAACTGCACTGCGCCCGTAACCCTGAAAATTAGGCGCACAAAAGCGGGGCGCCGCGAGCGAAGTGCCGGTGCAAGCAGGCACGGCGCGTGTTTCACACAAAATGTATAGAATTAAAAACGGCGCAGCGCGGGCGGTGCGCAGATGCCACTCGCGCGCCGCTCCGTTTATTTCTATGGCTTCCGCGCCGTTTTCACGGTAATATTATTTCCGCTTATGTATGTCTCGCACCTTAAGCTTCTAAGTATTACGTGCCTGTATGTTTGCCGCTACCCTTCAAACTAGGCCTGTGCACACACCGTAGTACTGTGTAAACAGTATTGCGCATATTACTGCTTTGCGATACAAATAGGGTATAATGCCAGTACTTCCCCGGGCAAACCCCTTCAAAAAGAGTTCTACTGCTACACCAACTAAACCTAAATAGTGGAACTCCGTTTAAGTTTAAATGTATATGTCCCTCTTGTAGGAGCTTCACATTAGGAGATCAATAAGCAAAGTCAACTTCATAGTATGATTCAGATTCACGACACTAGCGTAGGTACGTAATGATTATAAACCAAGAACGTCACTACCAACACCGAAATAAACATCGCTTAAATTTCGTTTTACACGCCTCCTAAGCTGGTGTTGGGTACTCATTTATCGTATATGTATCTGTAGCACAAGTTTATAGTAACAATTTATTACTTTTTTTCCTTTTTTTTCTTTTACTTTTATGACCAGATATCGATTCCAAACCACCCCGTTCAATATTGTGCACTAATAAACAAAGTCCTTAATTTCTTTTAAATTCTGATACAGAACATGCAACTTGCAAATATATTCATTACGCAAGTAGTTACAGTTCGAGGCACGTAAGTTGAACCAAAATGGTGGTCGTCCGCGCAGGTACAGTTATGGACAAATGTGACAGACGAATTCTTATTCTGCGATCGTTAAAAATGAAACGCAAGTTTAATAAAATATAGTTTTTTTTTAAATACGTAATCTCGGATTTCCTTTCCAACCATTGTATTTTTCGAATAAAGTGACATGGAAAGTAATCGTTAGGTTAGGTAAATATAACAATTATAGGAATATTAATTTTAATCACTATTATTCATGGGCATAACACCTTCTACATAATTTTTAAATGATACTCTAGATCTTGGGCAAAGAGTGGCGATTTCATCTTCTGTGTCAGTTGAAGAATCTAATTCAGAATCACTGCTATCAGAATCTCCGACTGGGTTATAAATTCTTCCATCATATTCATTTATTCCGTCATATCGATGACGTGGTCTCTTTTAACGTAAGCTACTCCGATTGTGTAAACGCTATAGTATGATAAGTAGAATCATTTACGTCGTTTTAACTTAAAAAATAATTATACACGTCAAAAACAATTCCTCTGTCCCGTCTCCTTGAAGTTGGTTGTGGCCTTGTAATTTTCTTGAAATTTAATTTATTGATCACACATATATTGACAGAAATATGAATGTCGAAGAAATGAAACCGGAGTGTGATTGTTTGTCGCCGCGTTGCTATGGTTACGCACGGATCCTCGCCCCTCACTTCGATTGAGCCCTGATAATGTGTTCTGCGCATAGTTCAACTTACGTGCCGCGATCTGTACTGTATACTCTATGGTTGAGGCGAATTAAAAAATCTATATTTACTGAATAAAATTATTTTTGTTAAGTATAATTTTATTTACTTAAAATCAGAGAAAAAGTTTATCATATTTCTAGATAGATCATTGTGTTTAAAATATGCTTTAGATAAACATGTTTTTAACACAGAGATTTAGAAAAAAACATGTTGTGACCTTTAAATTTTAACTTAATGTTAAGTTTCCTCTATGTCTTAATGTTTGAAATTACGTCAGTTAAGTTCTCTTTGTGAAACTTTCCATATTAATTTTGAGATACGAACTTCAAATAATAGATTAAAAGTAATTATGTATAATTAAAGTGTAAAAAAATTTCTTTAAGGTAAAAATACCTTTTTACTACAAAACCAAATTACGTTATTTGTTTTAACGCATAAGTATATACAAAAATCACTTGAAAAGAAAATCGCAATTTCTTATTAATGAAAAGATTGAACCAAAGATACTGTGAAATGTAGAGTTTTCCATCAACTAATCCCAGTAGAGTTGCCCAGAATTTACTGTTGCAATATTGTCTTTTAGGTAGAAAAAGGAAAGTGAAGATTTAAGATTGTGTTTATTGACTTGGGGATAGAAAAGTGGCAATTTATGTAGGGTTTACTATTTTATATAAGGTGTTTATTCGTTCTACGTTTACTCTTCTAAAACACCGAATCATAAGGTGTGCAAATCAACGCCTATAGAGAGGCAACATACCTGATGCCCTTAACAATGGCAACTCAAAAATTACTAGAGTTGACAACCTTAATAATAACCGTTGGAAAACCAGTTAAATTTAAAAATGTAACGGTATTTCAATTACAATTTTAAAATACGTCTAATTTTATAAAAAAATACGATGCGGTAACGAATCTTGGGAAGATAAAGACATCCACCAAAATTGGTTAAGTTTTCTTTCAAGAGACAGACGTTTGAAGAAAAAAACAAGTTATTGATGTCCAATAATACAAGGAGGACGCTCCTTGTTCATAACGTCTGTGGCGGAGGAAATATATTTCACATAATTAACGATAAATAATTTTAGAAGAATATTTTCTTTAGTAGCTTTACAGTGGACTAAAGAACTTAAATCATTATCTAAGTAGAAACGATACAAAAGCGTATATATTTAAAAGTTATTGGTAAAATTCCGGTCAGTATTAAGACTATTATGGCAACCCTAGTTTAGTAGTAATTAACGTCTTAAATGACGAATATCATCATTATCACCATTTATTTATATCAACATATGAAGGTTCCACGCATCCTACACACAAATCCTCATTACCTTGAGAATAATAATTATATTGCTTTTCGGCAACCACGACACCCTTTTTAGGAGATCAGTTGTCCCAAGGTAAGCCAGTCCATCGTCTGAATTGAGATATATTCCCGTAAGGCGCTAACCTAAGATGTGGATCTCCATTCTAGAATGTTCGAAAACTGCCAAAGGCATCACCATAGTATTTCTAAAGAATAAGCACCAAGACTATCACATTTCTCGTAATGAGCAGTATCTCAAGTAGGCTAGAAGTGGACTCCATTATCTTTTCTTCATCTACGTGTACATTACAAGAGGTGATACTTTTACCTTGTTACTACGCGGTGAAGGGTGTCTTCAAGTTGAAATTAAAATATTAAAGGACGTCGTTGAAACTGATACCCTTTTATGTTATAAAGAAACGAGAAGGACTCGTCTAGTTGGTTATTATTGTTAGTTATACAGTTTCTATACTTTACCTACCGATCCGGATGCGGATAGAGATTTGATACAATTTCATTTCTATCCCTAGTAGGCTAAACCATTTATACGAGATACGTTATAAAACCGATCTATCAATGGACTCATCTATCATGGTCTATCAATCTCATAGACCTGTACTTTAACTTATTACAGTATCTTTCAAACCTTAAACTTAGCAATTTTTACACGCTAAGTATTGTATAGAGGTAGATATTTGGCCCTGAAAGTAAAGCTGATCTTCTATCTATCTTTATCTTAATATTGAAGGCTATAAAGCCTAATAATTAAGGTAGCTTTTAATTTATACATACATACAAAGAAAAGTGTATGTTAATGCCAAAGTAGACAGCATTTTACAAAATTATGATAGTATATTGCATATAAAATAAAAATAAAATTTGAGCGTTCTGGATAATCTCCGAAATATCTGGACTGATTTAGACGGGACTTTCACTGGCAAATAGATGATGTTAAATTATGTAATTTACGCTACTTTTACTTTAAAATAATACCAATCAAAATAAAAGCCCATTTTCCAGCAAGGTAACGTGAGCGAAGCCGCTGGCGAGTCTGCTAGTATTTTAAATATCTACACCCTAATGAATATAACTTTAAGAGTAAGTATGAGCATACAGAGCAGACACGCTCACGAAAAGGTGGCAGGCGATGGCGTCGTATGGCGGGTCGCCATCTTCCCTCAAATATGATCGAAGAAGGCAATGGCTGCCACATGCGTCAACTCGTGAACGGGTGCTGTCTGCGGAGACCGGTCTGCTGTGAATGCTGATGCAAACTCAGAATCGATATAGCCCTTAATTAAGTAGTTTAACATAAAAATCCTGTGTCCTCTAATTAAGTATATATTGTTGTCGCTTTTTTAATTATATTAAGATTTGATAGTATTGCAATATGAAAACTAAAAAAATGGCACGGACCGTAGAGTCTGTGGATATTAGTAATAAAAAAATAAATAACTAAAAGCCAAAAACGTCTGTGTACTGAAATACTTTCAAAAATGTATCATGTAGACCATAATGGCACTGTGAGCTTTAAACCTCGTATGCCCTTGCAAAGCTAAACCTGATGAATATTAATATTCATCGTGCATCTTAAAAGAAAATCCCTTTTTCTTTTAAGAATACAAAACCTGAATCGCCAAAATAATTTTATATAATTATCGAAACAGCAGGGCTAACATGTATCTCAGTTGCTAAGTAGTTTTTGAGTTACACTCCGATAACTGAAAAGTGTTTTGTCTATTTTGGTGATTTGATTTCATCATTTACGGTGAATAACAATCGAGTCTGTAATTAGCAAGGGTCGCTAAGGGTGAAAGACAAGTACAATTTGAAAAATTGAATACCGACTTCCATTCTATTCAGTTATTAGAGTGTATATGGGATCACACGGGAAGCACCTGCTTTCAAACAAAAAAATAATTTTGAGAATCGGTTCACCTAGTCGAAAGTTATGAAGTAACAAACATAAAAAATACAGTCGAATAGAGTACCTCCTTCATTTTTTTGGAAGTCGGTAGAAAATACCAATAAAATGGAACACCAGATACGATATCATCGAGAGGCGAAACACTTCTAAACACAACTATCAGTTATAGGATTTTCACTTCAAAACCGCTTGACCAAATTTGATGAAATTTAAATGGAGCCACCTCGGAAGTCGTCTCTACCAAATGTAAGAAGAATTATTAAAATCGGACTACACTGTAAAAAGTTATTTAAAACAAGTACAATTTGAAAAAAATAGTAACTACTTCCATTCTATTCAGTTATGGAGTATATCTCAAAAAGTACTAAACCGAATTTGAAGAAATTTAAATGGAGCCACAGGGGAAGCAACAGCTTTAAAACAAAAAAAGAATTTTGATAATCGGTTCACCCAGTCGAAAGTTATGGGGTAACAAAAAAAACATACATTCGAATTGAGAACCTCCTCATTTTTTTGGAAGTCGGTTAAATATGCCACTCGCGCGTCGCTCCGTTTATTTCTATGGCTTCCGCGTTTTCACGGTAATATTATTTCCGCTTATGTATGTCTCGCACCTTAAGCTTCTAAGTATCACGTGCCTGTATGTTTGCCGCTACCCTTCAAACTAGGCCTGTGCTAAACAGTAATGCGCATATTACTGCTTTGCGATACAAATTGGGTATAATGCCAGTACTTCCCCGGGCGAACCCCTTCAAAAAGAGTTCTACTGCTACACCAACTAAACCTAAATAGTGGAACTCCGTTTAAGTTTAAATGTATATGTCCCTCTTGTAGGAGCTTCACATTAGGAGATCAATAAGCAAAGTCAATTTCATAGTATGATTCAGATTCACGACACTAACGTAGGTACGTAATGATTATAAACCAAGAACGTCACTACCAACACCGAAATAAACATCGCTTAAATTTCGTTTTACACGCCTCCTAAGCTGGTGTTGGGTACTCATTTATCGCATATGTATCTGTAGCACAAGTTTATAGTAACAATTTATTAAATTTTTTCCTTTTTTTTTCTTTTACTTTTATGACCAGATATCGATTCCAAACCACCCCGTTCAATATTGTGCACTAATAAATAAAGTCCTTAATTTCTTTTAAATTCTGCTACAGAACATGTAACTACTTGCAAATATATTCATTACGCAAGTAGTTACAGTTCGAGGCACGTAAGTTGAACCAAAATGGTGGTCGTCCGCGCAGGTACAGTTATGGACAAATGTGACAGACGAATACTTATTCTGCGATCGTTAAAAATGAAACGCAATTTTAATAAAATATCGTTTTTTTTAAATACGTAATCTCGGATTTCCTTTCCAACCATTGTATTTTTCGAATAAAGTGATGTGGAAAGTAATCGTTAGGTTAGGTTAGGTAAATATAACAATTATAGGAATACTAATCTTAATCACTATTATTCATGGGCATAACACCTTCTACATAATTTTTAAATGATACTCTAGATCTTGGGCAAAGAGTGGCGATTTCATCTTCTGTGTCAGTTGAAGAATCTAATTCAGAATCACTGCTATCAGAATCTCCGACTGGGTTATTAATTCTTCCGTCATATTCATTTATTTCGTCATATCGATGACGTGGTCTCTTTTAACGTAAGCTACTCCGATTGTGTAAACGCTATAGTATGATAAGTAGAATCATTTACGTCGTTTTAACTTAAAAAATAATTATACACGTCAAAAACAATTCCACTGTCTCGTCTCCTTGAAGTTGGTTGTGGCCTTGTAATTTTCTTGAAATTTAATTTATTGATCACACATATATTGACAGAAATATGAATGTCGAAGAAATGAAACCGGAGTGTGATTGTTTGTCGCCGCGTTGCTATGGTTACGCACGGATCCTCACCCCTCACTTCGATTGAGCCCTGATAATGTGTTCTGCGCATAGTTCAACTTACGTGCCGCGATCTGTACTGTATACTCTATGGTTGAGGCGAAATAAAAAATCTATATTTACTGAATAAAAATATTTTTTTTAAAAATATTTATTAGAGAAAGGAAAGTGAAGACGAGAGATTTAAGATTGTGTTTATTGACTTGGGGATAGAAAAGTGGCAATTTATGTAGGGTTTACTGTTTTATATAAGGTGTTTATTCGTTCTACGTTTACTCTTTTAAAACACCGAATCATAAGGTGTGCAAATCAACGCCTATAGAGAGGCAACATACCTGGTGCCCTTAACAATGGCAACTCAAAAAATTCTAGAGTTGACAACCTTAATAATAACCGTTGGAAAACCAGTTAAATTTAAAAATGTAACGGTATTTCAAATTCAATTTTAAAATACGTCTGATTTTATAAAAAATACGATGCGGTAACGAATCTTGGGAAGATAAAGACATCCACCAAAATTGGTTAAGTTTTCTTTCAAGAGACAGACGTTTGAAGAAAAAAACAAGTTATTGATGTCCAATAATACAAGGAGGACGCTCCTTGTTCATAACGTCAGTGGCGGAGGAAATATATTTCACATAATTAACGATAAATAATTTTATAAGAATATTTTCTTTAGTAGCTTTACAGTGGACTAAAGAACTTAAGTCATTATCGAAGTAGAAACGATACAAAAGCGTATTTATTTAAAAGTTATTGGTAAAATTCCGGTCAGTATTAAGACTATTATGGCAACCCTAGTTTAGTAGTAATTAACGTCTTAAATGACGAATATCATCATTATCACCATTTATTTATATCAACATAAGGTTCCACGCATCCTACACACAAATCCTCATTACCTTGAGAATAATAATTATATTGCTTTTCGGCAACCACGACACCCTTTTTAGGAGATCAGTTGTCCCAAGGTAAGCCAGTCCATCGTCTGAATTGAGATATATTCCCGTAAGGCGCTAACCTAAGATGTGTATCTCCATTCTAGAATGTTCGAAAACTGCCAAAGGCATCACCATAGTATTTCTAAAGGATAAGCACCAAGACTATCACATTTCTCGTAATGAGCAGTATCTCAAGTAGGCTAGAAGTGGACTCCATTATCTCTTCTTCATCTACGTGTACATTACAAGAGGTGATACTTTTACCTTGTTACTACGCGGCGAAGGGTGTCTTCAAGTTGAAATTAAAATATTAAAGGACGTCGTTGAAACTGATACCCTTTTATGTTATAAAGAAACGAGAAGAACACGTCTAGTTGGTTATTATTGTTAGTTATACAGTTTCTATACTTTACCTACCGATGCCTTACGGCGGATAGAGATTTGATACAATTTCATTTCTATCCCTAGTAGGCTAAACCATTGATACGAGAGGTTATAAAACCGATCTATCAATGGACTCATCTATCATGGTCTATCAATCTCATAGACCTGTACTTTAACTTATTACAGTATCTTTCAAACCTTAAACTTAGCAATTTTTACACGCTAAGTATTGTATAGAGGTAGATATTTGGCCTTGAAAGTAAAGCCGATCTTCTATCTATCTTTATCTTAATATTGAAGGCTATAAAGCCTAATAATTAAGGTAGCTTTTAATTTATACATACATATAAAGAAAAGTGTATGTTAATGCCAAAGTAGACAGCATTTTACAAAATTATGATAGTATATTGCATATAAAATAAAAATAAAATTTGAGCGTTCTGGATAATCTCCGAAATATCCGGCCTCGTTTGCCCTTGCAAAGCTTAACCTGTATCGTGCGTCTTAAAACAAAATCCTCTTTTCTTTAAAGAATCCAAAACCTGAATCGAGAAAATATTAAGCAGCTATTGCATAGCTTCTATCGCGGGCCTTGAGCGTGGAGACCGAATCCAGAAATTCCGTAACGAAAATAACCTAACACCCCCCACTCCAACTCCATCTGTCGATGAATAGCAGAACTTTTAATGACTTTGAAATATCACGCTTGTCTCTTTTGTTAAGCAACTCGCCTCTAGATGGCATTGGTTAAATAATTATAATTGCATAAGTAGATTTGGCATCTATCGATGAATAGCAGAACTTTTAATGACTTTTTGAAATATCACGCTTGTCTCTTTATTTCAGCAACTCGGCTCTAGATGGCATTGGTTAAATAATTATAATTGCATAAGTTGATAAAAACAGCTATGAAATAGCTTTACCGCGGCAGTCTCCGAGTGCCACACGTCTTTTTTTTATATAGTTATCGAATTACCGAACGAATAGCCCTGCTGGCTATTATGTATCTCAGTTGCTAACAAGTGTTGATTGAAATCTTCAAAAATGGCCGCTCTATGTCAGTTTTGACAACTCTAGTAAACGAAAATGTCAGTAACTGGAGCTGACAAAAGTGACATAGTGCCGCCATTTTTTTTTATTTTAATCTATTATTTGTTAGCAACAGAGATATGTAATACCCCTACTGCTTACAAAATTAAACGAGAACCAGCTGAGAAGTGCGACTTGCAGAGGAGAACAGCCGCACATCCAGACATCCTGACATAGGAAATCATTTTTGCCGAAGTAATTGGAAAGACGCTTCGCTCGTGCTTCGTACTCACTCGGTCAATACAAATTTGGCAAATATTGTATCACTCTTGAACTAGTTTTGAAAGTTAATGCTGAATATTTTTCCTAAACATATTTTTATTAAAGTATAAAGTTTCGCAGCATGTGTAATTGCAGTCAGTTTATAGCATATAACAATGCCTCATTATGAGCATCACATTGTAGGAACTCAAGTGCCCTCCCTCCATTATCTCCTTTTCAACGATACGCACCTTACAAGAGCTGATACTTTTACCCTCTTCATACGAGGGGGCGTCTTTAAGTTACAATTGAAATATAAAAAGGTGACGTGGAAAATGGCCTTAGGTTCATTATGTGTCATTCACATTTACTGAGTTTGCAACGTCCTGCAGTCGTAACTGCAAATGCTTTTGTTCATGTGTCATTCACATTTACTGAGTTTGCAACGTCCTGCAGTCGTAACTGCCAATGCTTTTGTGATATTCATGTGTCATTCACATTTACTGAGTTTGCAACGTCCTGCAGTCGTAACTGCAAATGCTTTTGTGATATTCATGTGTCATTCACATTTACTGAGTTTGCAACGTCCTGCAGTCGTAACTGCCAATGCTTTTGTGATATTCATGTGTCATTCACATTTACTGAGTTTGCAACGTCCTGCAGTCGTAACTGCCAATGCTTTTGTGGTATTCATGTGTCATTCACATTTACTGAGTTTGCAACGTCCTGCAGTCGTAACTGCAAATGCTTTTGTGATATTCATGTGTCATTCACATTTACTGAGTTTGCAACGTCCTGCAGTCGTAACTGCCAATGCTTTTGTGATATTCATGTGTCATTCACATTTACTGAGTTTGCAACGTCCTGCAGTCGTAACTGCAAATGCTTTTGTGATATTCATGTGTCATTCACATTTACTGAGTTTGCAACGTCCTGCAGTCGTAACTGCAAATGCTTTTGTGATATTCATGTGTCATTCACATTTACTGAGTTTGCAATCCTGCAGTCGTAACTGCAAATGCTTTTGTGATATTCATGTGTCATTCACATTTACTGAGTTTGCAACGTCCTGCAGTCGTAACTGCCAATGCTTTTGTGATATTCATGTGTCAAAAACATAATACAAAGTCACAATAGTGCTGACTATATAGAAATAGAGAGAGAAATATATGAGCTAAAACTACAACAGAAGTGTCCACTATAGATCATATTTGATAAGATACTATTTAAACACTAAAAACATAAAAGTACCATATGAAATAACAATAACGACGGTCATATCGGTTACATCCATTTCATCCAGACAACGTTGTAGGAGTATATTTTTTGTGTCAAATCATACAAAACAATGACTAGATTCATATTGCTAACCATAGTATTTGAATAATATAAACATTATATACTTGATAGTATATATATATATGGTTGTCTGGAAGAGACCGCTCTGAGCGATAAGACCGCCCATTATGACACCTAATTTTTAAGTGTTTCATTGTTAAGGAATGCTTTTCTGTTTTTTCTTCTTTATAATGTAGTGTTGTAATAAAGAGTTTATCTATCTATCTATCTATATAATATACATATTTTTATTAATTGATAGAATGACTCATAACGTGATCTAATAGAAAAAGGAAAATTATAAACAAATTATAATACAAACAACATAAATAAACCAGAGATTATCCGTACAAAGTATGCCAAGGTATACACCTATATATAAACTTTATTACCTACTGTTTTTACCTTTTGTATGGAAACGAATATACAAATCAATAAAATGAATATGCTAATGTGTTGAGCGAGCATCTCTATAAATATATCAATTATACTTAAATTACATAACTGAGTATACTAGTAGATATGTTTAAACTATGCTAGTTTTTTAGCTAGCTTTTTTTTTCGAATTGTATGTAAGCTAGCGTTAAAAAATTATAACTGACAAAGAGATGGTGCGAGCATCCAGAGCAGACATGCTCACGGAAATGTGTTGGCAAGCGGTGGCGTGTGTGGCGGGTCGCCATCTTCCCTCAGAAATGGTTGAGGAAGGCGATGGCTGGCACATGCGTCAACTCGTGAACGGGTGCTGTTTGCGGGCACTGGTCTGCTGTGAATGCTTGCACCAACTCAGAATAAAATGTATCAATAACTTTAAGTGTATTATGTTATATGTATGTTGTATGAGTAAAATTAAAAAATCTCATGTATGTATTTTGTTGTATGTTATAAATTTATAAGTAAGTTGTCAAAAATTTGTAAGTTAAAAAAAGGCACGGACCCTGGAGTCTGTGGATCGTAGTTTTATTAATAAAAAAAATAAATAAAAAAAAAACTATGCTAGTGGTATATTATTATCCTATATAACCTCTACACTTTTGCAGATACTAAAAATAGACTCTTGATCTTTATAATTGCAATAGGTATTTTCATAAAAACCGGTAAGGAGACAAAATAGACAATAAAATAAATGAGTCATTCTTAATTTTCTATATGCATCTTATTATTTTTATCTAACTTTGAGTTGCTGTGCGACTGTTCTATTTATGCATTTAATCCTTTGAGTACCATTGACTTACATTACGTGCGTTTCATTCTTAATCTTTTTTTTTTAATTATGACGGTATATGAAGGGTAAATAAGGGTAAGTCGTTTGACTGGTGTTAAGCACTGCGCTTGCCCATGACAGATGCAGAGCCATCAGCCAGTGAATCTCAATTCGACTGTTTTTTTTATATATTTGTTAGCTCTAAACTTTTGACTAGGTGAACCGATTTTTGATGATTTTTATTTGAAAGTTGGTGCTTCCCGAGGCTTGGTGGTTCCATTTAAATGTCATCTAATTCTGTCCAGCAGTTTTTGAGTTCCACTTCGATAACTGAAAAGTGTTTTGCCTATTTTGATGATTTGATTTCATCATTGACGGTGAATAACAATCGATTCCGTAATTAGCAAGGGTCAATAAGGGTGAAAAAAAATACAAAAAAGAAATGGAACGCCAGATTCGATATCATCGAGATAGGCGAAATACTTTTCAGTTATAGGATTTTCACTCAAAAACCGCTTGTCCGAATTTGATGAAATTTAAACGGGTTCACCTCGGAAGCCAACTCTAATGTAAGAAGAATTATATCTCTCAAATGTAAGAAGAATTATTAAAATCGGACTACACTGTAAAAAGTTATGGGTGATCATACATAAAAAAAATATACGCGTCGACTTGAGAACCCATTTCCTTTTTTTGGAAGTCGGTTAAAAAGACCATGGTGCCAATGCCATGTGGTAGAAACTATAGTCGGATCTATCTAACAAGTATTCCGTTAGTAATCCCCTATTTCTCAGTACAAACTTTTATAATCGTAAGTTAACACAGCCGGCAGCCCCAGCGGCTTAGGCTCTACGTTTAAGAACCCGTCAGTATGATATATATATATATATATATATATATATATATATACTGGCTATGCCCCGTGGTTTCACCGGTGTGGTGATGGATGATGTTACTTGATTGAAACTTTCGTAAGTGTTACACATTTTAGTGTTATTTTGACGGTTTCGAGATATTCGACTATACCTACTGCGTAAGTTAAACCGTCAAAATAATATTAAAATGGATGATGTTGTAGGTATTTCTTAATTGTAAACCACCCCTGTATCAGAGCAAAGAAAACAAAAAGAAATTCAAACCAGTCCATCCATTTCAGAATTTTAACAAGGCTAAATTAACATCTATTGTTTTTTATATATTACAAGAAGAAGATAGTTTAATATATATATATATATATATTATATACTAATATTATAAAGAGGAAAGATTTGTATGTATGTTTGTAATGAATTGGCTCAAAAAGTACTCGACTGATTTCAAAAATTCTTTCACAATTGGAAAGCTACATTCACCCTGAGTAACATAATCTATATAAGATGCATCATCTTCATCATCATCATCACTCTTCACCGCTTGGGTGAAACCACGGAGAGCAGCTAGTTGGAAATAAAATAAAATGGATTTATGAGATCCTCTGCCTGTTCATCCTGAGTTCACACTGAGAGTCGTAATAACCCTGACTCCGGTTCACGATAAGCTCGTTTGGGATCCTTTTTCTCCATTTCGTAATCGGGTTTCTTGCTAACTTTTGCAGATTTTTGTTTAAAAAAAAAAACTATGCTCTATCTGTGACTAGAAATAAGATTTTTTTGGAAACTACGTATTCTGTATTGAGATGACAGACAATATTCCAGTCGTAGCCAATACTTTATATTAATATTCATCAGAACTATATGATAGACATCTACAATAGATACATAATCTAATTTTGAATGATCTACTTTATATTAAGTAATATTTATATATAATTTAAATTAAGTTTCATGGTAATTTATTATGATGCGCGTAATTTTTCATTTATAGATCTGCGTGTAACAAACCATTTTTAAGGCACGTGAATATAATCCTTATTTCGTTAAACCTTCTATCGATATTTGCCTTTTAATATAGGTACATCCAATCACCTATCGTTGGGTCTTTTTCTCTCCACTTTTACTATTAGCCATTAGTTTTCAGGAGATGTTCCATCCGTGCGATTCATAAAGAGCAAACATCGTTGCATCCTTGACAACATCCGTGAAACAAATGACGAGATGACAAGAAACGTTGGAAAAACAACCTTATGTACAAGGGTGATATCTCATAAAGTATTTGACATCGGTGAGCTCGTCGACGAGCGCATGGACAATGACAAAGCATACAATTTTGGAGCGGTCCTTAGCTCTTTCAGGTAAGGTTGTTTCATAGATATATACATATCTATTTAAATAATGACATTTAGCTCTACGTACAACAATGTTGCTGTGTGCAGAACTAAATCACCCAATGTAAAGTTAAGAAGCATTTATATAAGGAAGGCCGAGATTCTCATAAGTTTTAAAACGCTGTGTATTGGTAATTTTGATTTGTTTGGCTCACAAATCGTTAGAAATCCCCCTCTGAGAAGGGGATATTTCAAAAATATTTACATAAACTGTTTTATTTTAAACTAGCCAAATGCGAGTTGGAATAGCGCACCGAGGGTTCTGTACAAACTGTAATAGTAAATTCGCTTCTTTTTGTTAAAGTACAAATACACGGTTTTCAGATTGTTTCCTTTACGTTTGCGGTAAGACATTGCTTCTTGCCAAATTTCATGATTCCATGTCAACGGGACCCTATAGGTTTTGATATCGTAAAATACACCAGAATTTGCGACATAAACAGTAATATCTTTTGATCGCGTTAACGTTTGATTTTTCCATAGCTGAAAGAGACCGCGTAGACCCGATGATTTGATATAAATTTCCACTAGATACATCTACGCGTTTCTGAGAAAAAAGGGTCTTTCAGACAAAGATGCAAACAGACATACTAACAGACGGACAAGAAAGTGATCATATCAATATCAGTGAACAAATCATATAATGGTTCCTTTTTCTTTTTGAGGTAAGGAATTCAAAAAGTTTTAATGAATTTTTAACTTATTTGTTTTTTAAGACGCTGATGTTCAATCGGAATATATTTTTACAGCCGCCTAGTTGATTGATATTAATGCGCGTTAACATTAACTTATGGTGGTTATATATACATTAGAGATTTTTGGTACGTCAATCGGTGACGAGGCGAGTATAGGCGAGTAGAGATTGCTTGCCTGATGTTAAGCGTCACGCTTGACCGTAACAGTTCAGTGCCGGAATTTCACACTACAGAAGTTCAAAACCCTACCACGGTAATGTACTACACTCTTCGCTTCTCAGAGGAAGAGTGTAGTACATTAACAGTGGTAGGGTTTTGAATTTTTGGGTATAAGATGTTACATATCTCTAGCCCTGCAATTTCACTGGAAATATTGCCCTTCAACAAAACACATTAAAGTTTGCACACTACTGCTTGACGGTTCAATTACTCGCAAAGGTTCCACAGGCGGACTCGGCGGACTTTGCAATAGTCCTACTACTGCAAAAAAGTGACGTTTTTGCGATAACACCACGGTGAGACTTTAAACAACTTTAAATTACACGAGAATTTAGGTGTTATTTGTAAGTGACGGAAAGGTTAAACAATTGACCTAATTCAAAGTGTCAGCTGTGTCGCGCCTGCCCAAGGCAGTTGTAGTGAGGATCTGACTAAGTACTTCGTGGCACTGCACTGCGCTTGTGATCCGGAGTCTGCTTAACCAAACGATTAAATGATCGACGAATAAGAGTTATTCCATTTCACATACAATACATTTATGACTTTCTAACGAAAGCTCCAAAAATATGTGCGACAGTACAAAAACTGAAAATTAAGTGCAGTCGTAAATAAAATGACTGTATTGCATGGATATTGACGGCAAAGTAACGAAAAGTGCTTTTTTTATTTCTCTTTCTTTACATTTAACAAGTGCAATTTGAAAAATGTAATACCGACTTCCATTCTATTCAGTTATTGGAGTGTAACTCAAATACTACTGGACCTAATTTGATGATATTAAACGAGACCATACAGGAAGCACCAGCTTTCAAACAAAAAAAGAATTTGGGAATCGGTTTACCCTATCGCAAGTTATGAAGTTGTGATGTAACAAACATAAAAAATACAGTCGAATTGAGTACCTCCTCGTTTTTGGACGTCGGTAGAAAAACAAAGCATTCATTGTATTGTATCACCAAAACCGAAACCTTAATTGGTTTGAAGAGGTACTCATACTCACTCGTGCGCTACCTTAAGTATTTAATTAATATTACTTACTAACTAGCAATATTTTTCGTTACCCACTATACAAGCATAACTATAACTCAAAGTCAAAGTCAAAGTCAAAATCATTTATTCAATTTAGGCATCAAAGACGCACTTATGAACGTCAACTTTTCATTATAATGTACTTTAAAGACTCTACCGCCGCGTTCCAAAATATATAGAACCCACCGAGAAGAAGCGGCAAGAAACTCGGGGCCATTCTTTTTATATGGATGTTTACAATGTTTCTACGTAGGTACTACAAATATTACATTTTATGGGTGGCAGAGAGACAGCTTGCCAGAAGTGGAGTATTCCAAGCATCTTTATCTTCTATATAATGTCGAACATTATAGTAAGCTTTTTTTATTAAAACGTTTTTTACAGTCAACTTGAATTTGCCCTCTGTGAGCTCAGTTATGTGCTGGATTTTATTGTAAAAACGCACATATTTTCCTAGGAATGACTTATTAGTCTTCGCAAGTCTAAAACTAGGTACAGCTATCCTATTTGTATTTCTGGTATTAAAAGTGTGGTGATCACTATTTAATTTATATTTATGTAATTTTTTACGAACATACATTACATTTTCAAATACATATAAGGAAGGCAACGTTAATATATTGATTTCTTTAAATAAATCTCTCAAAGATTCACGGGGACCCATTTCGTATATAGCTCTAATAGCACGAAGCTCTAATAGAACTAAACTAACTAACTATAATCCGTACTATCGTAAACGTCACGGAACGCTTACCATCGAACGCCATTACCAAATATCACTATGCACGCCGGTTTGGTGGGTATAGTGGTATTTGGTAATGGCATTTATTAGTGCATATTTTGTATTGTGTCCGTATTATCTTCCTAGGACTGTTTTTTTTTTTTTTTTTTTTTTAGAACGGACTAATGCTGTTTGCCTCTACCGGCATTTACAGCGTCACCGGACGGTTGGCGAGCGCAGATGGCACTCAGCCAGATGCGGGCGCAGAGGGCGCACCGCCTAAGGCGAGCGTTGAAGACGCTTCGCCGCAAGGAGAGGAGTAGGCGACTTGCTCAAGGGCACCACTAGGGTACGGACCTCGGCTTGGGCCGTCGCCAGGAGAGAGGGCAGTAGGAGAGAATCGCCCCGGTACATAAGTGTACCGTTGAAAGTGGGCCCTATGAATTTTAACTCTACGACTATTTGGAGAGAATCTAACCAAGACATAACTTTTGCCTCGAGCTCGCCGGCGAGCTCGGTGTTTGACTGTGTTTACCACTAAATCATAACCTTGTGTACCTCACCTCCCCCCATTTCCGCGACATGGGTCCACACCGCGACCAGGATCGTCGCGTTGTGCACTCATGACTGTACTTTGGGTGGGGCTACAATAAGAATGTGAAGTACCTCGCCCACAGCCATGGTGGCTGGGACTACATAGAAAACCAGTGTTACCTCGTCCGCAGCCATTTGCTGGGCCGGAGGATACATCGCGACCGGGGCCGCGGTGTATACTCCCACCCGCACCGTGGCTGGGACTACAATCGTGTGTGTGTGGATTACCTCGACTGCGACTGGGGCTGCGAAGAAGATCTCGGCCGGAGCCTACAATGCGATCGGGATCACAGCCCTGGTCTACAACCATTACCGGGGTTCCCTTGGGACGACGCTAAAGCTGCCGAAGGGGAACGGCTGCGATGGGGTCGTCCGGGTCACCCAAAATATGCCTTGGACGGCGACGGGGGGGAAAGAAGTGGGGATCGGTTATGTCAGTGGAGTAGTTCGCCGCTTCGACCACGAGGGGATTCGAGTGGTGGGGAGCTTTGTCGAAGTGCCGGCGGGAGCAGTCTTTCATATACTGCGTAATAGAGGGGAGGGTGAAATCGCAGTGCAGTTCGGCGTTCCGCAAGTACCACGGAGCGCCCACTGCCCTGCGCATAAAGCGATTCTGAATCACTTGAAGTTTGTGGAAGTCGTGTTTCTGAGCATGGGCGAACGCTACAGATGCGTAAGTCATGATTGGGCGGATGCAAAGTTTGTAAAGAGTCGTCTTATTTCTAAGAGACATTTTACTGTTTTTGCCTATGAGGGGATTAAGACGACCCATAATGAAGGCCGCCCTATTGCGAACAATCTGGATGTGTTTCGCGAAAGTGAGTTGGCGATCAAGAGTGACGCCCAGGTATTTGGCAGATTTAGCCCAAAGGATGGGTTCACCGAATAGGACTATGGGTGACGGCATGAGATTCCACCGGGTCTCAGTGAAGTACACTGCTGCACTTTTGCTAGGATTTACTGCAATCCGCCATTTACGAAACCATGCACCGATTACGGTGATGGCTCGTTGGATGGCGCATCTCTGCCTGACCTTGAACCAGCCAGTAGAGTAGATTGCAGTATCATCCGCAAACTGAGCAATCTGAACATTAGGTTCAGATCGTGGGATGTCGCTGGTGTACAGCGAGAAGAGAATGGGTGAGAGTACAGAGCCCTGAGGGACACCTGCGTGAATGGGATGCGGGGAGGAGAGCGTTCCCTCGGTGCGATAGCTAAACGTTCGATCCCTGAGAAAGTCTTGTAAGATGAGTACAAGACGGTCTGGCACACCCAGTTGGTACAGCTTGAATATCAAGCCGTTGTGCCAGACTTTGTCGAACGCTTTCGCTACGTCGAGAAAGACAGCTATGGTCCCTTGGGGCTTTGGTTTCTTATTGAAACCGCCTAGGATGTGCTCCGTTACGCGGTGCACTTGTTGGACGCAAGAGTGTTTGGCTCTAAAGCCAAATTGCTCATCGGGAAGGAGGTTATTGGACCTAACGTGGGACCAGAGTCGGTTCACAATGAGCTGCTCGTAAATCTTCCCCAGAGAGCTGAGGAGACTTATGGGACGGTAGCTGGAGGGCTCGGCTGCCGGTTGGCCTGGTTTGTGAATACCAATGACAATGGCATGCTTCCAAGTGTCTGGGAAGGAGCAGTTGCTCATAGCCGCATTGAAGATGCTAACTAAGAGATGGACTAGTGGGACTGAGAAGTGTTTAATCACCTTGTTACTGATACCATTAGCACCAGGGGATTTACGGGTCTTGAGGCTCTTGATCAGAGACACTACCTCGGATGATTTTACCGGTGGGAGGAGTGGGAGGTCAGAGATGGACATAGAGCTTTTACATTCGACTTCAGATTCCACCGAATCGAGGTGTTTCTGGTCGACGTGATCTACATTTAGAGTACACTGAGCCTCAAGGCTATCAGCTAAACACTCGGCTTTGTCTTCGTCAAGGAACGCTATGGAGAGGGGAGGAGGCCTAATGAGTGGAGGCATTGTCTGTTGTCCGTCAGATTTCAGAGCTCGAGCCAACTGCCAGTATGCCTGGTGAGTTGGCTCAATCTCTGACAGTTTGTCGTCCCACCTTTGATCACGCAGCTCACTCATGCGTTTCCTTACAGCACGCTGTAAATAGCGCATGGTGGCTTTGTTCTCTGGGGTTGGCATCGAGTCATACGCCCTAGTGGCGGCGTTCTTAGCTGTCAGTAACCTCCTCGCACCCTCGGGCAGTTCGAAGCGGCGACCATCCGCCACTTGGACCTGCTTTGAGGATTCACCTACTGCGGTGCGGAGGTGGTCACTGAGAGCCTCGATCGCAATTGACACGTCTTCTAATGTCTGTATGTCATCGGGGATTCTATCGAGAGCGGGTGAACTGATAGCTTGGAGGGATTCCCCCAGTTGCTTCCAGTTCACTACCGTTCTAGTGATAGGGGTTATGTCCGTCAGGTCGGGGCCTAATTTCAACAATACAGGGCGGTGGTCTGAAGTCAGTTCGTGTAACACTTCTATAGAGCGCAACCGGAGGGTGACGTTCTTGAGAAGTGCTATGTCAAGTATGTCTGGTCGTTGGTTGTCAACATAGGGATATCTTGTGGGCTCCAGAGGGGAGAGAATATCAAAGTTTAAGTGGCTGACCAAGCCTTCAATCTTCCTAGGACTGGTTAGCTTCCACCCTCAAGATGGATAACCTGTTAAGCAGCTGCTAGTGTATTCCGGCAGCTATCCTTGAGTCACCATTCTATGTGGACCTTAATATATATAGCTTTGTGCAACCCACAGATTTTTGGTATGACATAAAATCCGTTGTATTACGTCAATTTGGGCTGATTATGAAATGACACCATTCCTATAACAGGTATAAGGTGGCACAGTGACATTCAAGTACACTTTGTAACAAATTTTGCAATTTAATGGTAAAGTACGCTCTTTTGCAATGTTTTGACTCCGCATATATTAATAAATTAAGTTTGACTTCCATAAAGCGGGTATAATATCTAATGATTAATTTTTACCTTCCTATCCTGTAGCTCTACCATGAGTTGGCAACATAAATGTGTCATCTATAGTCGATACTCTACCTCGCCTACCTATTAACAGGGTTGCATAGAGGTAGAAAACTCTTTTCTACCTCTTAAAATTGTCCGATTTCAGTATTTTTTTTTCATGGAATCACGACATTGTTTACTATGCCCGTACGTTTTGATTTTTTCAGTATTTAAAAGTACTATAATTTTCGTTTTTTAGAACTAAAAAAACTGAAAAAATCAAAACGTACAGGCATAGTAAACAATGTCATGAATCACTGAAATCGGACAATGTTAAGAGGTAGAAAAGAGTTTTCTCTTTTAGCATGGAAAGTACTAGCTATGCAATCCTCTTAAGCTTGTGATTATTCGTATTCGGCTACCGATTATAGTTCTACAATTAACCGTAAGATGGCACTGTTCTTTTTTCCTATATCTAAGACAACTGTGACACAGATAACTTATAGTTTGATCGCCGAAGCGTGAAATGTTGACGATATACGACTATACGAATACTTTTTCGCAAATTGTTTGTGTTACGGCCTATGCTCGCATCTGTTAGGCTATCACATCATTCACACCATACCGGTCCTCATTTATTTTGATATTTCAATTGATAGCCAGTGATGTTGAGGACAAAAAGTGTAGAAAGAGTTGCTAAACCATCGTGCTATAGATTTCATCACGATCACTGAAACCTCAAGCCCGGGTTTATCATGATTTCAGTATTTTACTTATTATCATGCAATAAAAAGTAATGCCTTTGACAAAAAAACTGCATTATAGCAATGAGCTCGCATTGGTTCTAACTTTAAATATGGCGTCTTAAAGTATTTCCTTTGATTTCCGACGAGTAATGACATTCGGCGGTGCGAAGTGTTTTTAGGGCATTCTGTTGGAGGCTCTTGCGATGTAAAGACGTGGTTGATGTAAAAACGTGACAGTGTGTGTATCTGTGCTAAGTTGTTGTAAACGAAATAATATAAAGTGTTAATATCAGGAGAAGTGTTTCATTGCAGGTTAGTACAGAGTAGTATAAGCTATCATAGTTTTTCCAATATCAAATTTGTTTTGGTCCACTCTACTAATATTCCATTCCATCCAAGAACCTTCATATTCATCAGTTTTCTAGCAACATGTGTTATTACTTGCTACAAGAAGCTAAACGATATTAAAATGTTTCTTCTGCTTTTGGTGCCACTTTCAAGCTTCTATATTATACTTACTAGTTTTAGCCCACAACTTCGCGTAAAGTATTATTTTTCTAAACACAATTTTTTACACCAATACGTTAAAAAACAAAGATATTTCCGTACAAAGTTTCATCGTCCATTTCACCCCCCAAGTCATTACTGTCAATTAAATATATTAAAATAATTTTTTTAAATTTTAAATAAACTATCTATATAAAAATTTTCACACCTATAAGTTACAAATCAAAGGAATTTCATACAAACGTCTTTCACCCATTTTCACACCCTAAAGGCGTATCCGCACACAACAGTGCCGGCACAGTCCCTACACGTGCCGACCAGTAACGTATCCATCAGTGTCACTGAATAATTATATTGTAGCATACATTTTGTACGACGCTATCCGTATTCGTCATTGACAGTGACGTTCAGTGATGTCATTGCTGCGCCGACGCTGGCCGTGATCCGACGTGAATTTCTAGCGGACCGGACAATATTTTGCCTGACACGGCCGCTGTATTCCTAGCTAGACGTTCCCTTGGTGGTATAGCTTTTCTCCAATGAGTATTTAGTTTTCTTAACTTTTCAGTTAGTTTATATAAAAGTATGTCGATGTTTTGACAGTCTGAAATACTCAAAAAACTTTGATTCCTCATCCATTTGATGTTTATATAGTGATGAACTCTCATTCTTCTTCTCATTTCTTCCACGCGTTATGAACCGATTGCCTTCTTCTCACCTGTGTATATTTCTTTGTCTTCATCTAATATTAAAGCTCTTACTGCTAATTTTGGCTTTTTCTCGTGATCTTGCTGCGGTAGAAAAGAAATCACTGCACGCGTCAATGTCGGTACTGACATGTATGAATAGCACGTCACGTCACGGCACTATACGGTACGGAACTGTCGGTCACGTGTCGCCACTATTGTGTGCGGATAGGCCTTTAGGGGTGGAAATTCAAAGAATCCCCTTTTTTAGTATACACTTTACCTACCAAGACGCCCTCCATGTGTCAAGCCTCAACGACCAGCGGTTTAGGCTGTGCGTTGTCTGTTAGTCAGTCAGAACTTAGATTATTACTCCACACATCCTCAACATTCTCATTTTAGCTGTATGTCTTGAGTTGTCCATCTTTTTCACGACCGATCGATACAGTACAAGTAAATAAGGATTTGCAAATTTTGCTTATCGACTGAGATCCGTGAATTGCATATTATATATGTTACATCCAACTCGAATTGATTCGATTTGTAACCATTCGATTAATACGCAAAATCTTATTCTTAACAGTAATAAAACCTTATTAAACAACTTCAAAAAAGAAGCAGGTTTCTCAACTCAACCGTATATATACAGAATGTTTGGTAGAGGGACCGACAAACCAAATGAGCGTGTTCGGGGCCCACTTGGAGAATACAAGTTGGCCAAAAAAAATCCCCGACACCCCAATTTTTTTACACTCTTAGTGAATTTTCTCGTTTTCTCCAATATTGTACCAATTTTGCTTTGCGTGGCCTGAAGGTGTATTAGAGACCAAATGCAACTAAAAACATCCGGTCTAAAACAGATTTTACAAATGTTATGGTGGTAAATAGGTACAATTTCGTAGAAAAAGGAAAAAATCACAAAAAAAAAGTTAAACATATTGGGGGGTCGGGGAATTTTTTTGGCCAACTTGTATTCTCCAAGTGGTCCCCCGAACACGCTCATTTGGTTTGTCGGTCCCTCTACCAAACACCCTATATATATTTCATTCAACTCGAATTGATTCGATTTGTAACGATTCGATTAATACGCAAAATCTTATTCTTAACAGTAATAAAACCTTATTAACCAACTTCAAATAAGAAGCGGGTTTCTCAATTCAACCGTATATATATATATAATATTTATGTGTGTTCGCGGATAACTTCATCGTTTATGAACCGATTTTGATGATTCTTTTTTGTTTTATAGAGTATACTTCCGTGATAGTCCCATATAAGTTTTTGAATTAACCTCCAAAAACTGAAAAGTGTTGATTTATCTTGATGATATCATCATTGACGGTTTTAAAATAATTTACGATGCTTTACGTAAGGTTGAAAATCGTTTGTTATTTTGGACGATGTCATGCGAAAATGCACAAATATTGTACGTTTTCTTTATATTTTTCGATATATACTAACACAATTGAAAAAACTGCTGGTTTCTTATTTAGTACTATATGTTGTGGCTATGTATTGCCTAAAAAAATATAGTGTTATCGCAGAAAATTCTGAGAGTTTGGACGTGAAATTTTATTTTTATGGACATGTTTATGTTTTTTTTCTGCAGAGAGCGAATATTTATGAATTCTGTTCGGTTATTACTTTTTGCCTACACTTTTTCTAACCTAAGTATTTTATTCATACAATATTATCGATCTGTTTCGGTACACAAGAAGTTTAAAGATTCTGCTTTTTACTATTATCAGGATACGAGCGCGCTTTAAATGCGTGAAAAAAAGATTTTATCAAAAAATAGAAACGACTTCTACACTAAAAAGTGTGAAATAACTTGTCGAAGTCGTTACCATGAACGCAATATTGTGATAGTAGGGGCTTTCGAACTATCGTGATACCGACTTCAACAAGATATTTCACACTTTTTATAGTAGATCCAACCGTTTATCCTCTTTTTGACAGCACCAATAGAACGTAACATGACGATGTTACGCAAAAGTTAACTTATAAATGCGAGGTTTTAAAAATATGACAACTGCTTAAATTTGCTCCTTGATCCCGTATAATAATCATCTTTCACAAAATGAGTCCATAAGTGCAGTAGTTTTTTTATAAATTCCATAAAATAACAAACGTTTTTAAAAAATTACGTTCTATGGCTATCAACATAGTGATGTTACGAAGTTACGATTGAGATATCGATATTGTTTATGAACTATTTTTACACGGGTGTTTTCCGTTCTCGGCACATAATATCGGATTTATTTTTATGTAAAACCGTTATATTGATGCGCCTCAGGAAAACATACAGCATTATTTGAAGACGTGTTTATCTCCTGGTGTATATCCAAAAAAGAACAAGGTTATGATGACTATGATGATTACAAGTACAAGTCATACTTGACGAAGCTGTTACCGGTTAAATCTGGGATGGCCAGCGAGCAACACGGAAGGGAGTAGGCATACACAGCGTTTCCCCTCTGTCAAAGTACAAGTCCGCATGGACCATGGAGTTTGATAATATACTGTGGGGTGAGGGCGGGGCTAGATTTGTGAATGGTGCTTTATTTTTTATGTGTTAGTGATTTGGTTGTGTGAGTATGATCGGCAATGGATCGGTACAGGTATGTTTTGTATGTAATAGTGCGGCTTTGCGCTAGTGTGCAACTTCCCCTCCCGCAAGAAATGACAGAAAGATTTGAACAATATTTTTTAGCTAAGGCTACTCCCTTCCGTGTTGCTCGCTGGGGATGGCAGACATTAAAGTCTGCCGTTTGGTACCAGAAAATAGTAAAGTTTGAGCAACCCCAATTCCAATTTAAGCAAACGAAATCTAATCTTTTATTTTTATTTATTTATTAATCAAAATCAGATTCATCGTTGCTGTCACTCGAGCTATTGCCGACATTTATAATTAATTGTTGACTCATATAATCTATCGCCACGTGTTTATCCCAATCTGCCATTATAGTTTCTTGTGTTTTTTGAATTACATTTTGCCAGCTTTCCGCAGTTACTTTCACACATGCATTTTTTAATAAATTTACCATTTTGTTTGCCGTGAATGGGGGTTTTGTGTTATTTCTAGCAGCGTGTCCTTTAACTTGAGCCCATATTAATTCAATGGCATTGTATTGACAATGATAGGGTGGAAGTCTAAGAACCCAATGACCATGTTCTGCAGCTATTTCGTCGATCACATATCGTTTTGGGAAGTGTTTTTTTGTTCGTAATATATTTAGTAATTGTACTTTTAGTAAGGAGTTATCAACATTTTCACCATGTCGTTGAAGCCAGTCAATGATTACTTGTTTTTTGTCGGCCTGGGTCGGCATTTTATCAATTTGGCGTGAGTGATAGGATGCGTTATCCATAATAATAACTGACGGTTCTTCCAATGATTGTACCATTTCCTTAAACCAACTTTCGTAAACCTCAGAATTCATTTCTTCGTGGTACTCAACTGTTTTTTTGGATTTAAAGGCCAACAAAGCATCTGGCATGAATCCTTTCACAGACCCTGCATGGCAAATGATTAGACGTTCTCCTTTTCCCATCGGTACTGAGGTAGTGGAAGCAGCGGTGTCATCAGTCCAGCTCTTAGACACTGTGTGGTTCGCATTCAGCCAAGTTTCGTCAGTGAAAACAACATTTGACCAATCTGTAATTTTTTTGGCTTCGCTCAAAAATTCGCAACGAGCAAAAGCTACGTCGCGACGCTCCATCAATATTTTGCGTTTGTCCGATTTTTTATAAGTAAATCCAATTTCATTCAAGACCTTTACCAATGACGATTTTTGACCTCGGAACAAATCACATTCACGCAAAGAAGCAACAAGTTTTTTAAGTGTTGGAACTTCTTTACGTAAGTAATAGTTATATATATGACGGCGTATAGCGTCTGCGTCAAAGTTGTCAACCGAAGTCACACGACGTGGTTGGCGTTTTTTCTTCGGCGTACGAAGCTTATTCTCCTGCATGCCGCTTGTTCCGTAGGCTTCGGTAGTAATTTTTGTAATCGTAGATGCACTAATACCTAACGCGGCCGCAACGCGCTCTCTCACTTGCGACAATGGTAAAAGCGGGCCGCCATTTTGATACTCTGCTTCAAAGTAATTACGAAGCTTGATCACCATTTCTCTCGTCTGTCCTTTCAGCACTGATCCTTTCGGCATTTTATAGTTCCAATATAAAACTCAGCAAATAATTACTAGCACGGGCGTCTTGTTGCGAGTGACAGTGACAAATACAAAACGGCGGTGGACCATTGAGTTTTACTACCTTGATAAAATACTACTGCTTACCCATAGACAAAAAAATTGGCAGTCATAGGAATTGCCGATAGAAGTGAAAACTTATAACTCAGAATTTGATAGCTTACCTTGGAAACTACACGGGTGTAACCGGACGGCGTGGCCTCGCCATCTGGGCATGGCCATCTAGAAATGCGTCAGCATTTCCCATTGGCTGATGCGTTTCTAGATGGCCATGCCATGACGGCCTGTCCACGCCCTTTCAACATTCCCCATTGGCTGACGTATTTCTAGATGGCCAATAGCCATGGTCATGGCGCCATTCCTAGGACTATTCTCTTTCCGCACAGACTCGATAGAAAAATGAATCGAAATCGTGTCCACTATAATCACTTGGTCACAACACTTTAACTGACAAATTAGATCTGTCAAAAAGAGGATAAACGGTTGGATCTACTATAGTGTGTAGAAGTCGGTTATATTTTTGATATTATTTTATTATTGGCTTCATTTATTCACAGTTCTAATATTTTAACGTTCACAGTCTATTTACATAATAATAACGTTAGTTACTACCTACAGTAGGAGAATCGCCTAATCACACGTACTTATAGGCCTTCTGTATTCCGTTCTTGATCCAACCGTCTAGCGTGAGCCTTATGACTTATCAGCGGGCGATTACGTGTATTGATATTTGATTTATTTAAATAAAAAAAAGTTGTGACTTTATGTCACTTTTGTTAGCTTCTGTGTCTGTTTCGTGCCGTGCGATACTCTAATATTCGTCGATGCGCTCGTCGACGAGCTCACCGATGTCAAATACTTTATGAGATATCATCATTGTTGTTTTTCCAACGTTTCTTGTCATCTCGTCATTTATTTCACGGATGTTGTCAAATATGCAACGATGTTTGCTCTTAGAGCATCGCACGGCTGGAATAGTCAAAACAGACTTAGACATTTGATTACAACTGAGGGATATCCTGCCGGTTTTCCCACTAATATTATAAATGTGAAAGTTTGGATGGATGGATGGATGAATACTATAAATGTTTGATACTCTTTCACGCTCAAAGGGTTGGACCAATTTTAATGAAATTTGGTATGGGGGTAGATGAGGCACTGGCTTAACACATAGGGTACTTTTCATCATCATCATCATCATCATCCATCACCACGCGGGTGTAACCGCAGGGCGCGGCTAGTATACAATATAAGTAGGACTGTGAATTATTATTACTCATACTGAGATACGTGGTATCCGGTCGTTTACCTAGATATATGTCGAGTTGTGAATTATTATTAAGTACTAATTAGTGGACCTAATAGATATAAGACGTAATCATATTTTCCTCCGAATTATTTAGATATTTTGTTCAAGTTCACGTAATTTTGAAATATAGAAAGAAAAATTTACATCCTCGGACGGGATTCGAACCAGCGTCTTCTGACTCTCCGTGTCAGACGCCATTGACCAACTAGGCCACCGCGGTTCGGGTCCGAGCATCGAATTGAATTTGTCGCTCTATAAAATTTCTAGTACCTATTTATATTATGAAGGCGTCTCTGGAACTTGATTCAGCAATGCACTTGTTTGGTTTCTACTTCCACTGTGTATCAGTTTCATCAACAAAACGGCCATATTGACCTACCTATATATCTGCATGCATTGAAATAAGTTTTGCATTATAAATCATTTAAATTATACGTAATTTCATATTTTTTTTGTAGCATGACATATGGTTAGATATCTACTTGAATTAAATAATTATTTTTAAATACTAGTTACAAATTAGTGAAGAAAAGTCTGTCACATAACTAGTTTTGAAAAATAGTCATGTAAATGAAGCTTATGGTATAATTTAAAATGTTAATCGCGTAAACGTAAGAAATAACTACGTAATTGTTTGACTAGATTAGTGATATATTTACAAATTGTTTACAAAGGGTTTTGTCGTCACATACAGACTATAATGCGTTATGTGCAGCTTACTTATACGAGTTATTTTTCAGTGCATGTGGTAGAGCTGTTCAACAATGCTTGCTACTTTTGGGGCTAAAGTCTCTTAGCTATTGGTATTGACCAAACGCCATACTATTGGGGTGCATCTGCGATTGAACTGCATTTAATGTCAAATTCATTAGTCTGTTAGATCTAGTTTTTAATCTCGGTTTATATTGCATTCGAATACCTGATGCTACGGCCTGAAAATGTTGCCATTCAAATCAAAAAAGATTAAACTTCTTCCATGTAAGCATCAGTCAAATCAATCTAGTGGATTTCCGTTAAAACATAATAAAACATTTCTAATAACTTTGCTATATAAAAACCTTTGGATCTAGTTTTTAATCACGTTTTATATATCAATCGAATATCTGATGCTACGGCCTGCTAATGTTGCCATTCAAATCCGATTGTAAACTTCTTGCATGTGAGCATCAGTCAAATCAATACAGTGGATTTCCGTTAAAACATAATAAAACATTTCTAATAACTTTGCTACCTAAAAACCTTCACAATATTACGGAATTTGAGTCCTTAATGCTTAAGATCAAAACAAAACTATAAGCACAAATTAATCTATGTTGTCTTCGCCTCAAAAAAAAGCTTCGAACTACCGATGTACTGACACTGTAGCAATCGCAACACAATAGCTTACAGCACTCCAATTACGGCAATAACTCTCGATAGCAAGCCGCTGGACCGCATTCGAACCTAAATAGAGCAGACTAAGAAAACTGTCAAACAATTTTCATACAATTGAGTTATCGTAACGCAGTTCAATTTAAAAAAAATTAAGTTAAGAGACTTGGCTCCCTATTAGTTACAGACAGATATTATCTATGTTATCTCAATGCATATAATATATGTTTGGATTGGAGGGTTCTGTAGTAGTGTAATTACTGAGCAAACGAGACTAAAGAACTGGCTCGCAATGACGAGCTCACTGCGACAGTATATCAGTCAGGATTAGACCTAAATAAACAGCTCGATACGGTTGCTACAAATATCAATTGAAATGCTTGAGGCATAAAGTCCATATCAGCTCGAGCTACGACGAGGCTGTTATGGCAATTGCTTTTTCAGGATTATGGAAAAAACGGCAAATGCGTTATCTACGCTAATTTGAACGCGAAAGTAACTTTCTCATGACTAGAAACCTTTAATCATCACATTCATGTTTTATCATACGGACAAACCCACGGGGTGCTGCTAGTTACACACAAAATAAGTGATTTATTAAATAAATTGCTGCAATCACGCCTTTTGTTAAATTAACACAAAATTTAAGCGTAAGAAAGTACCAAAATACCCACATGGGAAGACTCAAACCGCCTTATTATAAAACGTGGACTAAAGATATTTCCAAATTTAAACCACGGTTTAAGATAATACATATGAATTCTTTATAAACCACGGTTTAAGGTAACAGATGGATTCACATATGAAATTATCTTAACCCTTTGCGTCCCAGAGACGTACATATACATCAGTTTCATTCATAAAACTTTTGTTTTAAACATCATGGTATAGGAAAGATTAAACCATGGTTTAAGGTTACACATATAGATTCACATATAACATTATATTAAACCACGGTTTAAGGTAACACATTCGTTTCTGAATATGAATGAGAGTCGTAAGGGCCTTCTATGGCCATAACGTCTCTCTTAACTTCGAATGGACGAACTCTGTCAAAAAGGTTATTACAAAATTTCGCATTACTTGGAGGATAAAACAGCTTGGGCCTGATCACTCCAGGATCTATCTACTCGTGTACTTAGATGTCAAAGTGTAGCGTGTCTTGCCCTACTGATACCATTATTATGTTCTCTTTTGTAAGGCAACACACTGGAGCTAATATCTGTAGTACCTAAGTAAAAATATTGTAAAAACATCTATATAAAAAGAATGACCCCGAGTTTCTTGCCGCTTCTTCTCGGTAGGCTCTATATATTTTGGAACGCGACGGTAGTCTTTAAAGTACATTATAATGAAAAATTGACGTTCATAAGTGCGTCTTTGATGCCTAAATTGAATAAATGATTTTGACTTTGACTTTGACTTTGCCCATCTCACCAATTCAAATCATCATAAAGAAAACAAATTTGTTAGGCGTCATATGTGTTTGATATGTGGTAACATGCCAGATTAAAATGTAATATACTTTCATCTACTTCAATATATAACATACTATCATATGATTCATTCTAAAACAATTTCGTTAGGATTCTCGGTAAGGAGTTGTATCAACAGAATATGTTTTCCTGGTAGAGTTCGATATATTGAAGATACCTCTACATGTTTCTATACACAGTTTCTGCTCTACTTGGACATTCAGAGTAGAGTTAACATATCTTCGTCCGACAAAACGACTCTATCTATATCTATTAATAAAAGGTTCGGTGAGATGACGGACATAATGTACGCACAGCATAAAGAAGTCTAGATATAAATAATCCGAAGGTAAAATGTAGGCAAACTAAGAAGAGACCCTTAAAAAGGGTAAAATGGAGTAAAAACATCTGTTTGAATAACCTTGATCCAAGATTTAGATGGTAGTAAAATATTTAATATAACATACGATAATTCTCGTAACTAAGTATATATTATACATAACTACAACTACATTTATATAGGACTAATTATTTACGCAGATCAACTTGAAGCTGGGTAGATATATTCATTATAGTAAATCATTAGACTTGACGTGTTTAAGAAACACATGTAAAAAAGATTGTAATGCAGTGCTGGGGGCCTACTCCCACCTTTTACGAAACTATCATAAATCAGGAGCGTTTTGTAATCAGCTTAGAATAATCATACTTACTATCGTACTCCCACCGACACAAAACCGTCAACCAAAATTAATGGTAACGTTGCAATATGACTGCTTTAAGATATAGGAGTACGGTTCTTCAAAAATTTTACATTGGAACAATGATACTTAGTGTCTAAAGTCATAAAAAAGTATGCGAATTGCATGAAATATTTGATACTACGTCATCAAAACGTCTATCGTAATCCATTATTATTTTAAGCTTGTTATGTTGACGTGGTGGTACCAGATTTAATAGTAAGGTTGAAACATGACTGCTTTAAGAGGTGGGAGTTTATATGAACAGTACGTATTTTTTAGGCGCAAATACTTAGAAAAACTTAAACTTAAAAGTTTTACAGAATCATTAAAGAATGCATTGAAAAAGTTCAGCTTTGTGTATGGACAAAGAGTATTTGACAACTTTACATTTTTACCTTAACTTTTCTATAAGAGAATTTTCCCTTAATGGAAAGTAGACTTGTTTAAAGCAGTAAAGTCTCAAAGACAATTATTACATGAAATTTCAAACTTATTGTATTGCAAAATTGTTTAAAATATCTTTAACTTGTATTTATGATACACATGACACAATGTGCTTTGTAGCCTGCAGTGACTGCTACAAGATAGTGTTTAAGATATTTATTATTTTTATTTAATATATTATTATAATTTTACCGGTGTTTAAGTAACTATACTAATATTATAAAGAAGAAATATTTGTATGTATGTTTGTAACGAATTGGCTCAATAAGTACTGGACCGATTTCAAAAATTCTTTCACCATTGGAAAGTTACATTCACCCTGAGTAACATAGGCTATATAAAATGTATCATCATCATCATCATCCATGACCGCGCGGGTGAAACCGCGGAGAGCAGCTAGTATGTTATAAAATAGACATTGATAATCGTTTTAAATAGAATCAATGAACGTACATTGAAATGGTCCGAATTATTCGAAGTAAAACAACACAACAACTCAACATTCTTTGAAAAGATTAATAGAACCGTCTCAGAAGTTCAACACATTTTTCCGTTTCAGCAAAGTAACGATCAATAGGAACAATTTACAAATATCGTTCTATTTTTATAACATAAACAGAATCCGTAATTGTATGTAAACATAGATTGTGTGCTCGATTCCGTGCGTCCGCAATGATCACAGAATAAATAAAAGTTTCAAACGCAGCAGTGTTTTTACATATCCTATTACATTAGGCACCAGGCACCTACTCATCTTAGCTACCGTCATCAAAACAAAGCCACATTACTATATACATATATATTTATATATATATACGCTTGCCCAGATACGTATGCAATGGAACGCATGTAAATTATGACACTCTACACTTAAGTTAGTGGCAAACAAAGACAGCAATATACTTAATCTGTTGTAAATTTACTGATTTTAGGCGTTATTTTACGGATATCCATTATAAAACGATATATTTAGTGACACTTCCGCTTGAAAAAATGCTTATGGCAGAGATGCAGTTTGCCCGTCTCTCTCGTATAAAATGGAAATAGTAAGTAGAATAAACAACACACAAAACAATCCAATCAACCAAAAACGAAACCACACGTGTTTCGCCTCTACACAAGGCAACCTCAGGAGATGCTGACTCTCCAAGCGTTGGACCGACAAATGTTTTTGGTTGATTGGGTTGTTTTGTGCGTTGCGTATTTTATATACTTCCTACTTAGGTTTTATGCGAGAGGGAGGGTGCTGCACACTGCATTTCTGTCATAAGCATTTTTCAAGCGGAAGGGTCACTAAATATTGCTAATAATATCGTTGTCAAAGTTAACTGTATAAGAAAGAGCCCCATAAGGCTGCTGCCACATTTACAGAGAAACTGCAAGATGGTCAAAAGTATGGGAAATTAAAAATTTTAACTAAGTATATTGCGAAACCTTCCCTTCTATACGAACTCCGCATGTCAGGATTATGAAGTTGGAACACTTGCAGGTTCTGATGACAGTGGTCACCATTACTTCACCTGGTTACGTAAAAATACGCTTGTATTTATTTTAATTTTAGTTTTCAATCTTGATTTTGGGGCATCATGGCGTTGCGAAAATCTTCTCTTCCTTGTGCTCCGCAGCCGACCCCATCGATGATGGTATATTTGGATATATTATAATATATAGTATTATTCCCATATTATTGGAAAATCGGTTATTTTCATTAATCTTCATTTTGGTCATACGCTTTGGCGAGTTACTTTGATTGGAATATATATACAAGTTCGTAGAACTGATTTTTTGAAGTTATGCCATTCTTCGGGTTAATTGTGTCTGGCATGGAGTCTTTAGTAACCACGTCCCCCAGGCACAGATAAGGCACCAGGACTGACCAGATTCTTGTCAGTCCACACCAGTCTGGTCACCATAACACAGTTATGTGTCCAGACCGGAGCTGTTGGCCAGCGTTTGATCACGATTAAGAACCTTAGCATTATTTACCATACATTACGTAAGGGGCGACAAAAATTACCATTAAATTAATGTTTGTACAGTTTTTGTTGGTTATATTAGGAAATATTCCTATCGGCGAGAGTCGGTTGAACCTGATTTTATCACGATTTCTTACAGAAAATCTAATATTAAAACTTATGGCTTGTTTAAAATACCTGTCTGATAAATAGAAAGGGATGCCACCTTTATTGCCCTACATTCAAGCATCATATTGTTTTATACGAATAATATTAAGTATTTCAATCTCCTATATGCCTTTGTCAATGTCAAGGGTACCCTAAATACCTACTATACTAAGCGAACAGCTGCTATCGAAATGCCTCGTACAGAAGGGGAGTTTAATACAGCTCATTCACATTCTCAACATTTTAAGCAAAATTAGAACACGATGCCTGTATACCTATTTACTTTTCTCTAATTTCGACATCCAATTAGCAACAACAAAAAGTTGGAAATAAATAAAGGTTGACGTGACGCGGGTCAAACAAAAACTTTTTATTTAGAAAATTGAAAAAGTTTACACTTGTTCATTCGCAAAGAGATCCTGTGGAAAAGTCACAGGATGTTTCAAAATGTTCTTTTAAGGCATTTTTTTTCTTCCAAAGTAGGTATTACAAGAGCAATTTGAAAAAAAAATTACCGACTTCCATTCTATTACTTTGGTAAAAATCAGTTATTGGAGTGTAACTTAAAAACTACTAGACCGAATTTCATGTAATTTAAATGGAACCACACGGGAAGCACCACCTTTCAAATAAAAAAATAATTTTGAGAATCGGTCCTCACACTCGAAAGTTATGAGGTAATACAGTCGAATTGAGTACCTCCTCCTTTTCTTGGAAGTCGGTAGAAAAGGGGAACAAGCACCAATAGTAGGTAGGTAATAGGTATATATATATCACTATCCATTGTAAACAAGACAGTTGTAAGTAACTAGAGCAAGTACCTACGTACCTACCTACTTCCTAGTTCGATGAACGTAAATGTCAATTATTGATATCAAGCTATTTATATTTTTATATTCAATTCAAAGCAAAATCATATATTCAATTTAGACATCAAACATGCACTTATGAGCGTCTGATACGAGTATTAACAAATGTATCTACAATGAAGGCCTCTACTACCGCGTTACAAAATTTATAGAACCACTCCCGGGAAGAAAGGGTAAGAAAGTTCAGTTCAATTATATTACAGTGTATTATTTTACTACTATTTGACATAGTTATATGGTGGCAGATGTCAATTTGGCAGAATTTTAATACAATGTTGTATTATATAATAACATTGAGTTATCTATCTAATACATTAAACCCCATTGAGTTTAATGTACTAGTTAGTACAATAAATGCATAATTAGATTCAGTAATTATGTTATCTACAATAAAACATTTATAGAGCTAACTTGTACTTTCTTTCCGTGAGCTATGCCATGTCTTTTGGGATGTTTATGTAAAAATGCACACACCGTTCCCTAAGAATTAATGGCCTTTATAATATCCTTGTGTGTTCAACTAAAATTAAAATAAGAATAAAAATAATGTACCATAAAATTTCAAATATGTACTGACAGTAGTAACTAGTTGCGTAGTTATTTACCCAATGGTTTATTAGCAAGTCCGTTCGAGTAACAAACTTAACGCAAACTCAACGCAAACTAACTCGAACAATCGCTATTATTAACATCATAAAGTATTCCAGTTACCTATTATTTCTTTTATATTAACCACGCACTGTTTTCCTTAAACTCCGCTTACTATTGAAATTACCAACATACATGAGACGACTAAGCAAAAAATTAAATCACTATTTAAACGAAACAGTAAACGTAAATGTGATACAACTGAGTTCACAGCTATCACTACACAACTGTTTTAAAACAACGGATACACTGATAAGAGAGTTGGTTAAAAGGCCCTTGAAAGAGTTGAATGAATGGCTTATTATCAACGTGTGTATTTACATACGTTCTCCAAGTGAGTCGCCTTACCGTTCACAGAGTAGGCTTAGCGTATCTAATCTAGTTAGCGTTGCAGTACGTCACTGAAGCGGCGCGTGAAAAAAAGTTCATCAAACTTAACCTTTAAAGTCATCAACAATGTTTATAGTAAGTAGAACGCACTGGTAAAGTTTCGAGAGTTCTGTTGGAGTTTAGACGCGCATAGGTAGTATAGTTATTGTTTTCCGATGTGACGTTTAAAACGGTTGCCGGTAGCGACGGACGAGAGCACACGCGGCGGCGCGAGGGACGCGCATTCGGCCAAGCTCGTCTGTGCGAACTGCCGACCGAGCGAGTAGTATACTACGACTACACTGTCGAACGACGATCGGCCCGCGCCGGCACTCTGCGCAATTTCTCCACACTCTGTACCTAGCTACCTACTGCAAACTGCAACACAATATTGTCGATCTAGGAATCTCTAGGATGTTATTTTCAGTCCGTAAACGCAATAATGGTTTGTGTCCTCTACGAACACACTCATAACTCCGCTTGAAGTTGTTTGTTGTTTGTTTTCTGAAGTTGCATTCCAGAATTAGAAAATAAATTACGTTACTGTTTGTTTCTCAGTCGTATTTATTTCTTTATCTAAATTAAGAAGCTTCTACAAATACACTACAAATCTACTGTAAGAAATGGTTTGATAAACTAGGTCTTTACGTTATTTAGCTTAGAGGTTAAGGACCTTACTTATAAACGCTGATTAACTTTTAATTACGTTATTTAGTAGTGCGCACAGCATAACTGTTCTGCGCCGTACTAGGTAGGTATATGACCTTATTTAATTTTAAGCAGCGTTTATAAGTAATACCGTTCCTACGTACCTCATATTCAGTAGTAGTTCATAGGTAATTATGTGTGAGGTGTGAAGAAGACAGTAGCAAGTGAGAAAAAAGGCAACGCAAAAACGAATTGTGGATGACGAGTACAGTGTAGTGTTTGCAAAACTACAGTTTTGAACTGTCATGAGCTTACCATCAGGCGAACGTCTTTTCCGTTGCGTCACTTATTTACATTTAAAAGGTAAGTACCTACACTTATTGGTTCCATCCACTCTTATGCTTTCGGTCAAGATATACTTCGGTACCTAGAATATGATTTCTAGTAAACAATTATCATCATAAAGAATATACGCGTCGTGGTACATTAGGACTGATGATCTACATCGCGACCTTAAAATAGATCTAGTCACCATTAAAAAATATGCAGAAGTTCATCAACGCAGATTTCATCATCACGTAAACGGCGAGGCTATCCAGCTCCTCGACGACACGGACATAGTAACAAGACTTAAGAGGGCAAAGCCTTTCGAGTTAGTGCAGCGAAGTAAAAGTGTAAAGTAGTGCAGTCTGTAAGTTACTTTTTTAAAAGAACACATGAACAAAGTGCCTTCCCCTTAATAGAGACAATAAAATAGGTGTTATTGGACACATTCGCTATTCTATAGGTATCAGTTTAGGTTAAATTTAAATTAATTATTAGCCTTTTAGGCTATATTGTTTTTTGATGTGGTATCTATTAAAAATGGGACCGCTTATAAAAAAATACAAACATAATCCGTTAAGTAACATATGATCGTATATAACGTAAATTAAGATCACTGATGTAATATTTTAATACTGATAGACAATATCGTATTTATATGTCGACTACAAACAACCAACAGTCGGAAAATTCTTGGAAAACCCCATGAATGTTCTATAAATGTTCCACTTTCGCGTACAACAATAAATAAAATAGGGAGGAAAACTGCCGCGCGAGCCGTAATTGCAGCAGTTCTTTGAAACGGCTCCTTGTACTTGGCCTGTTTGAAAACGTAGACTTGTGAGTTACCTGACCTATGTAGTGTTGCTGCTACTTAACTCTCTCCTTGTTAGGGTGGCAAGTTATAAGTTGAGACAGTTTAACGGCGGGCCGACCGCTGGGGCGAAATAGTGAATACTAGCGCGACCCTATCATGACCCTAGCTCATTTGGTAGTTGGACTGAGCCCCACATACCCTTCCATCTCCCTCGTGGCGGAAGGGAAGTGCAGCATTTACCCCTAAAAAAACAAGTTTAACGCTAAGACCTAAATTATTGGTTCAAAGTACTACAGTGACACGCTAATTTTATTTGTAGGGTCACCATAGACTCAATCATAGTCTTCTTATTATTATTCTATATAAAATAATCTTCATAAATATAAAATCAAAAGCAGGTCGTTAGTCTCGCAAAATCTCAAAAAACGGTAAGATAGACTTTTTTTTTTTTGTTATCATCAACAAAGGGGTGTTTTAGAAAATAAAAAATCGCCGACATATTCTAACATCATGCAGGTGATATTGCAGAGCACAGCTAGTCTGTTGTATAAATCGATGTGGTCCATCTCAACCTATCGACGTAAGAAAACGTATTTGCTATAAGTAGCAAGAATGACGTAAGTAGACTGAGCACACAGATAGATAGACTCAGAAAAAAAATCTGCGTCGAATTATCTGGGCCTCATATCGCTACGACGACAAAAATTTTTAAAATAGCGTATATAATAGTGTAAGTCACTAAAAACGGTGTTTTACTTACAGCAGAAGTGCGGTTTATAATTAAAGATCTGATATAACTTACGGCATTCTTATGCCAATTAATTGGTATCAGAAGTATTTAGAGTTAGTCTTCTTCTCTTTACATCACTTTAATAGTACGAGTACGTTATTTATCAAATATTTCAAGTATGATGATACTTTAAATGTTTGCAAATTAACGGAACTTAGCTATCTTCATAGAAGTCACTAAACTACTTACGACGTTCTTCAGGTCTTTTAAATGTAAAGTCAATTGCTGTAGTGAAAAGCCGACTTGTAATAACTTTAACAAAAATCTTTTCATTGCCTTTCATGTGTATTATTTTAACAAAACAGTGTTCCAAAAATTATCTTACTGTCAAAGATTTTTAAAAAGATATATATTTATTGATTTTTTTCTTATGTGGATCTGATGGAAAGTTAGGTTTTTGCTACTTACAGCAAATACGGTTTCTTGCATCGATATTAGCATGCGTAACGCTACTTTCTTGTCGATAACAGTTCTATATGTTGTTGTAGGTACTGTCACATAGAAAAGTTACTTAAATTTGAAAAACAAAAGTGCGCGATCTTTATCTTATTGATGTGATATCAACGAGGTCAATGACATGAATATCTTGTACTGCAGAGGTTATTAAGAAATCATTGATATCCAATCTTCGTGATGAAGGATGCCTGCAAACCAGCAATCCCTTTTGGCGTCTCGAATTCGCGATCCTAGTTAGATCAGTTGATATTATAGTACTTTGGGGACTGAATACCAAGAGCTCATGCGTACAAAAAAAAATTTGGAACTGTTGGTGAAAAATACCGTAGAGATGTTTATAGAAAAATAAGGGTTTAGGTTGCCACTTAAATAAAATTTAGTTCTTTAACTTTTAAGACTGTCTTGATTTTGCGTGGTTTTTATTTCGACGAGGAATTAAAAATATATGGTAAACTCATGGTAATCCTACAAAGGGACGCAACGTTTACCGCATTACGCTGGCGACGTTTCGTTTTAATTAACTTCGCCTTACTTTAAGTATTATATAAGTATAGAAGTACTAAAAACTACTATAAGTACAAAAAACTTCAGTAGCGTTTGCTTGGATAAGTAACGATGCTTAGTAGAAACGGATAGTAGGTATATGAACTTAGTGGTTAAATCAAGGTGGTCTATACTTGAGACTGGCTGACTTGCCAGCGGCTTTACTCGCTTATCTCCCTTAAGGAATGAAATAACCCTTACAAGTACACCCTTAGTAGATGCATACAACATAAAAGGTACCAATATATATATGGATTAAGAAAGATTGTAGCCTAATATCTTCTCAATTATAAGGTTAAGCTGAGCGTTTCTGTACTTCGAAACCAATGTTACACCTACGGTCCTCGGTTGTTAATTTGAGAACGTCAATTAGGCAGTATCGGAGGGGTTCGGATGGTGTGAGAACAGCGACACTACTCTGCCAAGTACCAGGCCCCGCGTCATGTATGATGAAGCGGGTATTCTTCTCCCTGAGAATAAGACCTGTGCCGTCTTATGAAAGATAGTTAAACCACTAAAGATAGTTAAAACATGGTTTAAACTTGGGAGTTAGGTTAGACGTTTTTATAATAAGAGTCAATAACCTATTCAATAGCTACTTAATATTTACCATTCTACTTGCTTTC